>CM063187.1:36027500-41027500 GCA_031835075.1 Saguinus oedipus | reverse complement strand
GGCTGAGGCAGGAGAATTGCCTGAACCCAGGAGGCAGAGGTTGCAGTGAGCCGAGATTGCGCCATTGCACGCCAGCCTGGGTAACAAGAGCGAAACTCCATCTCAAAAAAAAAAAAAAAAAAAAAGGCCAGGCTTGGTGGCTCATGCCTGTAATCTCAGCACTTTGGGAGGCCAAGGTGGGGAGATCACTTGAAGTCAAGATTTGAGACCACCCTGGTCAACATGGTGAAATCCTATCTCTACTAAAACTACAAAAATTAACCGGTGGGGTAGCACATGCCTGTAATCCCAGCTACTCAGGAGGCTGAGGTAGAGGAATTGCTTGAACCTGGGAGGCAGACGTTGCAGTGAGGCAAGCTGGTACCACTGCACTCCAGCTTGGGCAGCAGAGCAAGACTCAGTCTCAAAAAATAAATAAGTAAGAAAACACCACCAGTGATTCTAACTTGGTTGGTCTGGGATGGGGCCAGACATGCACGTCTGTACACATGGCATATTTTTAAACTATCTCAGGTGCTTCTGATGTGTAGTCAGGGATGAAAACCTTTAGTCAAAGCCAATCACAATCATCTCATTCCCATTCCCAATGTTGCTTTCCAAGTTTTTCCTACAGCCAACCATGTGGCCAATTCCAGGTAGTAAGATGTTGGAGAATTGTGCTTAATTAAGACTTCTGGGGCAGATTTCCCTCTAATAAAAGGAAAGCCCCCTTGGGGAGGCCAAGACAGGCAGACTGCTTGAGGCCAGGAGTTTGAGACCAGCCTGGCCAACATGGCAAAACCCCATCTCCATTAAAAACACAAAAATTAGCCCGGATTGGTGGTGCATGTCTGTAATCCCAGCTACTCAGGAGGCTGCAACAGGAGAATCATTTGAACCTGGGAGGCGGAGGTTGCAGTGAGCCAAGATTGAGCCATTGCACTCCAGCCTGGGTGACAGAGCCAGACCTTGTCTCAAAATGTTAATCAGGTTTTCTACTGCTTAGCAGACAATGAAATGTCTAAGTGATATGTATTAATAACAATTCACATTTAAGAAGGCGCAGTTCACTGCACTGTGCTCCAGGTAATGTAGTAATTGTCTAACTGTATGTAAAGGTCTGTTCAAGGGAGGTTTTATCTCTGTTTTACAAAGGAGGAAACTGGAATTATAAGAGGTTATGTGCCCTATCCAAGGTCACCACAGATGACAAAATGGCAACCAGGATCCCAACCCAGTGCTGATTTCTCCAAAGCTGATGGTTTGTTCTGAGGTTTTGTTTTGTTTTTTGGTATGTGTATGGTAAGGTATAATCCAAATACACAAAGTATACAGGCCAGGCACAGTGGCTTGCACCTGTCATCCCAGCACTTTGGGAGGCTGAGGCGGGCAAATCATGAAGGCAAGAGATCAAGATCATCTTGGCCAACAAGGTGAAACCCCATCTCTACTAAAAATACAATAATTAGCTGGGCATGGTGGCGTGTGCCTGTAGTCCCAGCTACTCGGGAGGCTGAGGCAGGAGAATTGCTTGAACCTGGTAGGCAGAGGTTGCAGTGAGCTGAGATCACGCCACTACACTCCAGCCTGGGGACAGAGCGAGACTCTGTCTTAAAATTTAAAAAAAGTAGCTGGGCGTGGTAGCTCACGCCTGTAATCCCAGCACTTTGGGAGGCTGAGGCGGGTGGATCACCTGAGGTCAGGAGTTCGAGACCAGCCTGGCCAACATGGTGAAACCCTTTCTCCATTTAAAAAAAAAAAAAATTTTTTTTTTTTAAGTATATAACACATAGATATGAGGGCAAAGAAATTATCACAAAGTGAATACCTGAGTAATCACCAATCCAATCAAGTAATGTATTTCCAGCACCCACAGCCCTTTTGTACCTGCCACCTTCTCCCCAAAGGTAACTCTATCCTGACTTTCAACACCATCGTTTAGCATTTATTTCTCTCTCTAGTTTTGAGCTCCAGGCAGTTTGTACTTTTTTTTTTTTTTTTTGAAGACAGGGTCTCACTCTGTTGCCCAGGCTGGTATGGAGTGACACTATCACGGTTCACTGCAATCTCGATCTCCTCGGTGTAAGAGCTCCCCCTGCCTCAGCCTCCTGAGTAGCTGGGCACGTGCCACCATATGCCTGGCTAATTTTATAAACTCTTTGTAGAGACAGAGTCCCACTGCATTGACCAGGCTGGTCTGCAACTCCTGGGCTCAAGTGATCCTCCTGCCTTGGGCTCCCAAAGTGCCGAGATTACAGGTGTAAGCCACTGAGCCCAGCCAGGCAGTGTATTCTTTTGTCATCTGGCTTCTTTCTCAGAATGCTACACATGCGAGATGCAACTGTGCTGTTGCGAGAGGCTGACGTTTTACTATGATAGGTTTAATCCTTTTCGCTGTTGATGAGCACCGCAACTGCTTCCAGTATTTGCCAACTGAATAGTGCTGTTAGGAATACTCACAGAAGCACCTCAGTGCATATGAACACGTTTTCTTTTTTGGGGGGGTTTATACCTAGGACAGAAATTGCTAAGTCACCAGGCATGCTAATCTTCAATTTTACTTAACTGCCAAATAGTTTTCCAAGTGGTTGTACCAACTTACACCCCACCAGCCCTGTCTTTGAGCCCCTGCTGCTCCACATCCTAACACCAGCTCATGCTTATAGCCACAACATACTGCTGGCCACCAGGTCATGCCATACACTGGACCAGCGCCATACCAAGAACGCACAACGAAAAATCCTTCCCCAGGGGGCTTGTTACAAGCACCCGAAGTACACTTGGGCTGTGGTTTAACCACTGAGGAGGCCAGGCACAGTGGCTGATGCCTGTAATCACAGCACTTTGGGAGGTCAAGGTGGGCGGATCACCTGAGGTCAGGCGTTCGAGACCATCCTGGCCAAGCTAAAACCCCATCCCTACTAAAATAGAAAAATTAGCCAGCATGGTGGCTCATGCCTGTAATCCTAACTACTCGGGACGCTGAAGCAGGAGAATCACTTGACCCCGGAAGGCAGAGGTCACTGTGAGTCAAGATCGTAACACTGCACTCCAGCCTGGGTGACCAAATGAGACTCTGTCTCAACAACAACATCAAGACTAAGGAGGGTAAGTATTAATTGCAAAAATCTGCTCACCTGAGTCAACAAACACAGGAGGTGGCAAAGATAACATGTCATGACTTCGGCTCTAAGCACACAGCCCACCCTCGCCAAATAGCACCTGGGCAAGAGGCATGTATAGAAGGAATAAAATGATCCCACTTCTGGCCCCGGTAATTACCAAACAAATCTGTCTTATCATAAGCACAGTAGTCTCGAAACTGATCATGAAAAGCAATGATGTCAGGGGCTCTGCCCTGTCAATCTGGGTGGCCCTGGGGTTGCAGTTTCAGTTAAGGCACCAACAGGATCACGGTCTGTATCTTATTGACACTGTCCCACAGTGCCCTCTGCTGGAACAAGGGACAGCACGGACCAGAAATCTTCATTCTTCCACACTGGAGTCACATTTTTGGCTCTGACCACCTCACCAGCATGCACTACTTGAAAGGCTCCCAGTTTTTCCTTCTGCACTGGGGATAGTAAATGGGACAATGGCAGGTCATGAGTGGCCACCTCACTCTCCGCCTGGTCATCCCCACCATCACCTCTCACCTGGACAGCAGCCACCTTTGGGTCTCTCTGCCCCTGTCCTGTCCCTAGTCCATTCTGTTTTTTGAGACAGTCTTGCTCTTTCGTCAGGCTGGAGTGCAGTGGCACAATCTCAGCTCACTGCAACCTCCGTCTCCCGGATTCCAGCGATTTCCCTGCCTCAGCCTCCTGAGTAGCTGGGAGTACAAGTGTGTGCCACCATGCCTAGCTAATTTTTTTTTATTTTAGTAGAGATAGGGGTTAACCATGGCCAGGATGGTCTCAATCTCCTGACCTCAAGATCTGCCCACCCTGGCACCCCAAAGTGCTGGGATTACAGGCATGAGCCACTGCGCCTGGACCCCAGTCCATTCTTTCTGCAGCTTCCTGAGTCAGATCACAGCCCTCCTCTGCTCAGAGCCCAAAAACATCTGGCATCAGCTTGTCCAGGGCAACAAATGAAGTGAGCTGTGAAAGGCACACAGTGCCACATAAGCAAGGAGGTTCCAGCTGATACAGGTTATCCCCACTTACTCCTGACTCAGACGCACTCCCCACTTGACTCTGTGCTGGAGGCGGGTATACCCTTGAAGAACATTCCCAGGGAGGTTACTTAGAAGGTGGTCTGCCCGAGTTTGAATTCTAGCTCTAGTCCCTTCCTAGCTATGTGACTCTGGGCAAGTCACTTAATTTCCCTATTTCCTCACTGATAAAATGGGGATAAAAATGCTTGCGTCAAGGCGTTGAACAGATACATGAAGATCCGTGCACAATGCTTAGCACTGTATCTTGGGCATGGAGCGAGAGCTCAATATGTGTCAACCATTATTACGTGCAGATAGTGTTAAATGTGTATGTATAAAGCTACAAATCTTATTTTGTTTTTGTTTTTGGAGATGGAGTTTTGCTCTTGTTGCCCAGGCTGGAGTGCAATGGTGCGATCTTGGCTCACTGCAACCTCTGCCTCCTGGGTTCAAGTGATTCTCCTGCCTCAGCCTCCTAGGTAGCTGGGCTAATTTTTTTATTTTCAGTAGAGATGGGGTTTTGCCATTTTGACCAGGCTGGTCTCGAACTCCTGTCCTCAGGTTATCCACCTGCCTAGGCCTCCCAAAGTGCTGGGATTACAGGCATGAGCCACCGCACGTGGCAATTAATTTATTTTTAATAGAGATGGGGTCTTGCTATGTTGTCCAGGCTGGTCTCAAACTCCTGGCTTCAAGCAATCTTCCCACCTCAGCTTCCCAAAGTGCTGGGATTACAGGTGTGAGCCACTGTACCCAGCCAAGTTTTAATTTTTTAACCTTAAGCAGGACGTTAAATTTTTTGCTTTTCCTCCTCTTAACAATATGCTTCGGAGATTGTTCATTTAAACACACACATGGCCAGGTACAGTGGCTCATGCCTGTAACCCCAGCATTTTAGGAGGCCAAAGGAGGAGGATCACTTGAGTCCAGGAGTTCAAGGCCAGCCTGGGCAACATAGTGAGATTCTGTCTCTAAAAATAAAACAAAATTATTAGCTAGGCATGGTGGTGCATGCTTGTGGTCTCAACTACTTGGGAGGCTGAGGTAGTAGGATGGCTTGAGTCCAGGAATTTGAGACTGCAGTGAGCTATGACTGCACCACTGCACTCCAGCCTGGGCAACAGAGAAAGACCCTGTCTCAAAAATAAA
The DNA here is from genome assembly GCA_031835075.1 of Saguinus oedipus. NCBI lineage: Eukaryota > Metazoa > Chordata > Mammalia > Primates > Cebidae > Saguinus > Saguinus oedipus. The sequence goes on along the minus strand of CM063187.1, from coordinate 41,022,216 downwards.
TAAGCAAACACACACAGACACATACATGATCAGATGTACCTACTGAACAAAAATGGGGTCACACTTGCTTTTTTCACTTAATGAAACTTTCCTTTTTCTACTTTACATACTTATGTGTTATTTAAGTTCTTAACAATAAGCATTTGGGACTTTTTAAATTAAAAAGAAAAACCAATAAAATAAAAATCCAAATCTCTAACCCTATCAGAACTAAAGCCTGTCAGAAACTCACATGTACTAGGCCAATGGGAACCACTGGGTCGTGGGGGCCAGACAGTTCCTGGCTGTTTGCTGTCCCCACTCCCTCCCCAGTGTCCTGGGTGAGACAGGGCAGCCCTGGCCTGGCGCTCATCCTGTCTAGGCCCTCTGGGGTTTGGGCAAGTGGTGCCAAAGCCCAGCTCCAAGTCTGTTCTTGCCTCAGTGGGTAGCCTGGCACTGCTAATGCTCATATCCCATCTGCTGGGAGATGTGGGCCCACTGGAGACTGTCTGCTTGGCAGCTGGGGGTGGCCATCTGGGGCAGGCTGGCTGGCTGGCTTGGAAGGCAGCCCGGACCTCTTGCTTTGGCCCCCATGCCCTAGTTTACAGGAGCCCAAGGTGTGTGTATGTGGACATGAGAGAGACAGAACTGTGAACATGAGAAAGACAGAACTCTATCCATGAGCTCAACCCATGCTTCCCAGCATGGGCCATTGACCTCCCAGGAAAGAACGTCAGCCACAGCAGTTGGTGCCCACCATAATCAGACGATGCCCTGGAGCTGTGTGCTGTTGCTTTTTCTGGGTCAGTCCAGGTGAACCCTTCTGCCTCTCTTGGAGACAGGTAACAGCATGAAGCTTTTTTTTGGTGGTGGTGGGGGAGAGATAGGGGGACAAGGTCTCATTCTGTTGCCCAGGCTGGAGTGCAGTGGAGTGATTACAGCAACCTCCACCTCCCGGGTTCAAGCCATTCTCTTGCCTCAAATTCCTGAGTAGCTGGGATTATAGGCACGCACCACCATGTCTGGCTAATTTTTCTACTTTTAGTAGAGACAGGGTTTCACCATGTTGCCCAAGCTGCTCTAGAACGCCTGACCTCAAGTGACCCACCTGTCTCATGCTGGCATATCCCAAAGTGCTTGAGATTAGGTGTGAGCCACGGCATCCAGCCCAGAAAGCCCATTTTACAGATGAAGAAACTGAGGTATGCAGAGCTAAAGCCGTAAGCCCAAGGTCACATGGTTAGTGAGTGGCAGAGCGGGGCTGAATTCAGGGTGGTCTGTTTCCACAGCTAGAATTCAAAGTCAGCCCACCAGGCGCTATGCTGCAGTGGTTAAGGGCATGTGCCCGGAAGCCAGGCAGCCCAGGTCGACATCCGGGCTCTGCTGCTAAGTGATGAATTCTTGGGCCCCGATGCCCTCATCTGTAGCATGGGGATAATAATGGAAGCCACTGGGGGGATTTGATGGGTCAATGCACATAAAGCACGCAGGACAGTGCTGGCACTACTACGTGCCACAAGTGTTGGCTATTTTATTTGCTTTGTTATTACTACTTTCGGGCTGTGGGATCCTCGGCTCATCCTCCATGACTGGAAGGGCCTTAGGAAGGAGCAAGGCAAATCATGCCGACCACTGCCCCTCCCTCCAACTCCAGATGCCCGGGTCCGCAGGTCTGAGGGCCCAACAGTGCTTCTGCAGGAGGCTGGGCCCAGGGCTGGCTGCATCTCTGTGTGGCCTGCTTGTGAGTGTGAACTTCTGGGTGGGTCACCTCCAGGGGCTGACTCAGGGGTGACAGGATGGCAGACTGAGAGACCCTCCTGCCGGCTGACTTCATGGGGCTCTTCCCATCAAGTGTCAGGCTAGGCACTGCCTGCTTAATATTCGCAGCTCTCCGAGCCCACAACATAGTCCTGTAAGCTGAGGATTTCCGAGGGGGAAACTGAAGCTCTGAGAGGAGAGGAGCCATGTGCCCAAGGTTCTAGAACTACTTAGTGGCCAAACTAGGACTCACATGGGGTCTCCAACCCACAGAACATGGCTCTGCCTCAGGACCTCTGCACTGGCCATTCCCTCTGCCTGGAACGCTCTTCATCCACTTGTCCACACGGCTCCCTCTCCCCTCCTCCAGGTTTACTCCAGTGTCACCTTGCTTTGTTACCCACCTCGTCACCATGGGCCTTGCTAAGGTGTTCTGTTTCCTGCGGTCTCCCCAGGAACCCAGTCCCACAAGCATCTTTGCTGTCTTGTTTGCTACGGTACCCTCCAAGCCCAGCACAGAGCTGGCAGAGGGGAGTGCTGAGTGAACGTCTGTGGAAGGGATGGATCCCAGGCCTGTGGCTGTGAGACTCAAAGGGCCCTGTGCCATTGCCTGAGATGGACCAGAGTCCCCCATGGCTAGTTTTGTAGGTGCTGGGGATGGAAGCAGACACACTGGGAATGGCATCAAGCCAGTTTCAAACTTAGTGAACAGGAAATCACAGCAAAAAAATTATATAACCCAGCATCCATGCACTGAGCCTCACCACTCTCAATATGTGTGACGTAGTATGGCATTTTTAGAGACAAGGGTCTCACTATGGTGCCTAGGCTGGTCTTGAACTTCAGGCCTCAAGCAATCCTCCCGTCTTAGCCTCCCAAAATGCTGGGTTTACAGGTGCGAGCCACCATACCTGGTCTATATATTGTATTTTCTTTATTTTTGAGACAGAGTCTCACTGTGTCACCCAGACTGAAGTACAATGGTGATCTTGGCTCAGTGCAACCTCCACCTCTCGGGTACAAGCGATTCTCCTGCCTCAGCCTCCCAAGTAGCTGCGATTACAGGTGCCTGCCACCAAACCCAGCTAATTTTTTTATTTTTTTATTTATTTTTTTATTTTTAGTAGAGACAGGGTTTCACCATGTTGGCCAGTCTGGTCTCAAACTCCTGACCTCAGGTGATCCGTCCACGTCAACCTCCCAAAATGCTGGGATTACAGATGTAAGCCACCATGCCCAGCCTATTCTATTTTCATTACGAACATACACACAAACACTAGTACTGAGTTGGCTGAGCTCCTAACTCATGTGCAGTCTAAGCTGAGTCAGTCGAACCCCAGAGGCAGCCAAGTGCGGCAGCTGGAGCACAGGCAGCCGCTCTGCCCTGCCACTCCCTGGAGGATACTTTGGGTGAGTCCCTTAACCTGTCTGTGCCTGTTTTGTCATATCTAAATGAGGACAACATTGTCTTCATCCTAGAATTGTGATGAGATTTAAGTGAGTTAATAGATATAAAAAGCATAGAATATTGCCTGACACACAGTATAAAGGAGATTTGCAGGAATAATAGCCATTGCAATAAATATTTCATATATGTATATATTTTTTTGAGACCGAGTCTTGCCTCTGTCACCCAGGCTAGAGTGCAGTGGTGCAATCTCAGCTCACTGCAACCTCTGCCTCATGGGTTCAAGTGATTCTCATGCCTCAGCCTCCTGAGTAGCTGAGACTATAGGCGCATGCCAACATACTCGGCTAATTTTTTTTTTTTTTTTTTTTTGAGACGGAGTTTCACTCTTGTTACCCAGGCTGGAGTGCAATGGCGCGATCTTGGCTCACCGCAACCTCCGCCTCCTGGGTTCAGGCAATTCTCCTGCCTCAGCCTCCTGAGTAGCTGGGATTACAGGCACGCGCCACCGTGCCCAGCTAATTTTTTGTATCTTTAGTAGAGACGGGGTTTCACCATGTTGACCAGGATGGTCTCGATATCTTGACCTCGTGATCCACCCGCCTCGGCCTCCCAAAGTGCTGGGATTACAGGCTTGAGCCACCGCGCCCGGCCTAATTTTTCGTTTTTAGTAGAGACAGGGTGTTTTATTTATTGCCTTTTTTTTTTTTTTTTTTGAGATAGAGTCTCACTCTGTCGCCCAGGCTGGAGTGCAGTGGCGTGATCTTGGCTCACTGCAACCTCCACATTCTGGGTCCAAGTGATTCTCCTGCCTCAGCATCCCGAGTAGCTGGGATTACAGGCGCGCACCACCATGCCCGGCTAATTTTTACATCTTTAGTACAGACGGGGTTTCATCATGTTGGTCAGGCTGGTCTTGAACTCCTGACCTTGTGATCTGCCTGCCTTGGCCTCCCAAAGTGCTGAGAGTACAGGCATGAGCTACTGTGGCTGGCCTAGAGACAGGGTAGTCTTGAACTCCTGGGCTCAAGCGATCCACCTGCCTTGGCCTCCCAAAGTATTGCGATTATAGGTGTGAGTCATTGCACCCAGCCTATTTATAAGTATATGACTGTGGTCGTCATTTCACCCAGCAGTTGCCCATATGTCCTAAAACAGCTGAATACAGTGTGAGCTGTCACCTCTCATTCTCCTCTGGTGCTCACCTGGCCAGAAAGGTGGGTAGAGGGAGGAGGGGTCTGGGGAGACAGAGGCGGTGACCACCTGTGGTTTGGCACACATGGGTTTGAGGCTGCCTTTTCCTGGCTGCTGCAAAGCCTCCGTGCCATCCCATTCCCCCAACTCAGTGGGAAGGCCTGGGTCAGGGGATGGGGCCAGGGCACTCCGAGCTGCATCTGCCAGCCTGGATGAGGTCCAGGACTTGGCTGGCCCCACAATCGAAGTCCTTGGCAGCCACAGCCTGCTAGGCTTCCATGCCTTGGCAAAGGCCAGGCCCAAGGGGCTGGGGTGTTGCAGGTTGAGGGAGACCCATTTCTGAGGGCCTGCCTAGCTGGCAACTGCCCCTTTTCTGGCAAGGTCTTCCTTATTTGGGTCTTCTGGACCTCTGTCATTTCTGCTTGCCTGGCTCCCCTCTTTTTGCTAAGGACCTGCCCTGCCTCTTCCTCCAGGGAGTTCTGGTGGAACTGTCAATCACAGTGCCTGGCCCTACCAAGGGTGGGTAACACATGCTAGACCTGGCCAGTTTCCTCTACCACCTCTGATCACAGTGACTGGCCCAGGGCTTGGGCTTGCAGTCCAGTGAGATGGAATCTTGTTCTGTCATCCAGGCTGGAGTGCAATGGCGTAATCTTAGCTCACTGTAACCTCCGCCTCCCAGGTTCAAGCAATTCTCCTGCCTCAGCCTCCCGAGTAGCTGGGATTACAAGTGCCCACCAGCACGCCCAGCTAATTTTTCTATTTTTAGTAGAGTCAGGGTTTTACCAGATCGGCCAGGCTGGTCTCGAACTCCTGACCCCAGGTGATCTGCCCACTTTGGCCTCCCAAAGTCCTGGGATTACAGGCATGAGTCATCACACCCGGCCAGTCTGAGCCTTTTGAATGAGAAAGTGTAAAGGTAATAGAAGATTTGAGCAGCTGACCTCCATTTTCCCATGACAGGGTGAGAGCTTGTTAGTGGCAGAAGAAAATGACATTCACGATGCGAAAAGCAGACCCAAGCAGAGAGCTAAAGCAGCAGAGTTCTGGTGATTGCATTTGAGTCTGTAAGTCCAGCTGTGCCTGAAGCTTGCCCTACCCCTAGATTTGCAGTGACACAAACCAATGAATTCTATTTCTGACTTAAGCGAGTTAGAAATAGATTTCTGTCACTTACAATTTAGAGTCCTAATAGAGTATGGGTGCCCCAACAGGCCTTCCCCACTAGCCACAGCTGACATTTAATCCAGAGGAAGGCCTCCAGCCAGGGCAATGGAATTCTCTATTCAGAATGGAAAGTGACACATTCGGAGTACCTTGAACTGACTGGCATAACAGCAGTGCCTGCGGTTGAGAGTCCCCAGTTCCTGTCCTGCCTGAGGCTTGTTGCCTTAATTCTTTCCATTGTGTAGGACACCTCATGATCCTAAAAATGATCTCTTACCTTCCCTTTTATTTCTTATGTTTATTAAAGTTAATCTCTTGCAAACAGATTTTGTAATCTTGGGCTCTGAAGTCAGACACTCTGGACTGAAATCTTGGCCTGGCTGCTGATTCACTGATCCTGTAGAAATCATTTAATTTGTCTATTTTTTTTTTTTTGAGTCAGAGTCTCACTCAGTCACCCAAACTGGAGTGCAGTGGCACAATCTTGGATTACTGCGGCCTCCACCTCCCAGGTTCAAGCGATTCACCTGCCTCAGCCTCTCCGATAGTTTGGATTACAGGTACATGCCACCACACCTGGCGAATTTTTTTTGGTATTTTTGGTAGAGATGGGGTTTCGCCATGTTAGTCAGGCTGGTCTTAAACTCCTGACCTCAAGTGGGTCATCTGTCTTGCCCTCCCAAAATGCTTGGATTACAGGTGTGAGCCACCACGCCCAGCCAGAAGTTACTTAATTAGTTTCCTCCTCTGTGAGTTCGAGAGTCTCTGGAACTCAAGAGACTAACAGGATTGCTCTCCTGGGGTTGTTGGGAGGATTCCATGAGATGAAGCTGGGGAAGTATTTAACCCAGAACCTGGCTCGAGATGGGAGTGGCTGTCATTCCTTTAATAAGAATGAGAGTGATGGGACCTACCTCGCGGGTCCGGAAGATGATCCTGTGCTGGTACTGAGGCCCGTGCTCCTTGTGATCTTCCAGCTTCTCCCGCTTAATGCTCACAGCCACTGGCCCCAGCTTCTCATCCACGCCAAAGTAATTGGCATGTTCTAAGGAAGAGCAGGCAAGTTCAGGGTCAGCTGTCTGGGGAGGGGCCCTGACGCCCAGCAGACTTGAAGATGGGGGGACCAGGCCAGCTCTCGTGCAATCTGTGGGATGCCGGTCATGCAAACCTCATGCAGGGCCACAGACGCGTGCCGCCCCCTCCCTGCCAAGTAGAGAAACCACAAGGCCCACCTTACTGTACCACCTCTGCCAAGTCACATAACTTTTTTGAGCCTCAGTGCTCTTATCAGAGAAAAGGGGGGCCTTGATGCCACCCACAATCTGGAGCTGATGTGAGGGCAAAATGAGGCTACAAATCTGAAACACTCAGTGCAGTGTGTGGCATGTCATCAACCCAGCATCACTGTGATAATTCCCGTGTTTGCAAAAAGGTTCACTTGCTTGACTGCCGATTAGCCCTTGTGAAATCGTTAAGATTCTGGTCTAGAGAGCCTCCTCCCACCTGGGCTCTGCCCCTTTACAGATGTCTGGCCCCAGCCAAGTTGCTAGACAGCATTTTCAGCTGTAAAATAAAGCTAAAGGTGGAGCCAGCCTTCAGCACTGCGCCAGGCACATGGTACGCACACGGTGAGTGTTGGCAATGACCATCCCCCCAGGGCCTGGCATCTGTCAGAGATGACAGGGGCCCCAGGCATTGCCTCTTTTGCACCATGTTTCTTTACCTAGGTAACTTCAACACTGCTCTTTTTTCCCTTAGGGTGACAGAGGCTTTAGCCAGTCATGGAGCACACCTCCTGCTCCCTCCTCTACCTGACAGCTGCCTCCTCTATTTTTCTAAAACATGCTGCTATCTTATAACCCTTACGGGCAAACCATTCTTCCTGATGTATAACCCAAGTATCTCGTGCTTGTGTGCGTATCTGCCAGGGATCTGTGCTGACCCAAGTCCACAAAGTCACCATCTACCCATCATCGGAAACTGTACTGGTACACTGAATGTTAACTGATGGTTCTTATTCTTGCCAGACACTCTTGGCACATCAAAGGCTAATTTAAGGGCAAAATATTTTGTGTTAATTAACGCCCCAATCAGAATAGCACCTGCAAGGGGGGCGGGGGGGGGGTGGTGCAATAATCTCTCCAGGTGGTCAGAGAATGGAATCAACATTGTATGCCACAGATCACAGATACCAGCTTATTCCTGAAGCAGCTACAGGGGTTGCTGCTTTACCCGTCAATACATATCTAGCTCCTTGCAAATCCTAGCATACGGTAGGCACTCAATAAACACTGACCAACGACTAATTTATTTACTAGCTTTGACAAAGATTCTCTGCTTGGCCAAACTTTGGTCAGGCTTTGGACTCTCCTCCTACGCTCACCTGTGCTCCTCCTTGTAAAATCCAGTTTTATTAAAGAACCCCACTAAGTCAGTTTAGCAAGAACCCTACTCCCCAATATCTGAACATCCTCCATATCTGATCAAGCTCTTCATCCTCCACCACCCAAAGGTGATGTCTGATCATCCAGGCATGTCATCAGCAAGAATATGGTTCGGTTGGTTTACCCAGAATCTTCCTTACCCCTGACATTTCTTCTTAGTGATTTCTTTCATGCACTGACCCCCATCCTGCTTCTTGGCTATAAATTCCCACTTGACCATGCTGTATTCAGAGTTAAGCCCAATCTCTCTTCCCTACTGCCAGACCCCATTGCAGTGGCCCCTATGCCTACTGTGATGGTTCTGAATAAAGTTTTCTTTACTGTGCTTTAACAAATATTATTCAACAGTTTTTCTTTTTTGAGACAGGGTCTTGTTCTGTCACCCACGCTGGAGTGCAGTGGTGTGATCGTGGCTCACTGCAACCTCTGCCTCCAGGGCTGAAGTGATCCTCCCATCTCAGCCTCCACAGTAGCTGAGACTACAGACATGTGCCACCATACCTGGCTAATTTTATAATCTTTTTTTGAGGGTCTCACTATACTGCCCAGTCTGGTCTCAAACTCTTGGGGGCAAGTGATCATCCGCCTCAGCCTTTGAAAGTGCTGGACCTCATGATCCACCTGACTCGGCCTCCCAAAGTGCTGGGATTACAGGCTTGAGCCACTGCACCTGGCCCGAAAGTGCTGGAATTCTGTTATTATATGCATTCAGCGAGGCCTTGTGCTGGGCCGAACATTTTTTTCTTTAACAGTTTTCAGGGCTACAAAGAAATTTTAAAAAAGAATATGGCTTTTTTTTTAAAGCTCCATGATGAGTACTTCCTACCTAACAAGAACTAAGTATTTTAATATATAATCTTCATTGATCCACATTCATTTCATGTAAGTATTTGTACATGTAGGTTGAAAAATGTGTTCTTTGTTGCTTAGGTACAAAGTTAATATACATAAAATGTAAAATCAAGTTTTCATTAGGTTAGTCAAATCCTTTAAATCCTTATTTTTCAGTTACTAGATTGTGTCAATGTCAGAGAGAAAGTCTATGCACTTCTCCCAGCTATGAATGTGAATTTTTCCATTTCTCCCTGTAGCCTTATCTTTTTTTTTTTTTTTTTTTTTTTTTTTTGGTTAGGGGGACAGAGTTTCACTCTGTTGCCCAGGCTGGAGTGCAGTGGTGCAATCTCAGCTTACTGCAACCTCTGCCTCCTGGATTCAGGATATTCTCCAGCCTTAGTCTTCCAAGTAGCTGGGATTACAGACACCCACCACCACGCCCAGCTAATTTTTGTATTTTTAGTGGAGACAGGGTCTCACCATGCTGGCCAGGCTGGTCTCAAACTCCTGACCACACATAACCCACCTGCCTCAGCCGCCTCCCAAAGTGCTGGGATTGTAGGTGTGAGCCAGCGTGCTCAGCCAGCCGTATCCATTTTTAAAATCTATATACGCCTAAATCAAGTTGCCAGGTATACAAAAGTTCACAACTACCAGAATTTCTTCGCATATTTTAAGAAACATGAAATGGCCTTCCTAGTTCCTCTAAAAAGTACTGTCAGCCTTTACATCTATTTCATGTGATACTGCTATCGCCTCATTGGCTTTTTCCTCATAAGCAACTGTCTGGAACTTCTTTTTGATCCTTTTCTTTTACATCTCTGTGTCATTCTGTTTGTGCATGTGACATTAATATAATCATCTTCATTTGTCACGCAGTCTGAAGGGTAAAATGTATCACATAGCTGATCAGCTATGGAACAGATACACCAAATTGAGGTCTGTCTGACACCAAGTCGGAGCTCCCGAGACTAGACTCTGAGCCCCGTGGGATGACTTAAATGACATTTGTCATGTTTGTCAAGGACACTACTTTAAATACTTTTAAAAAATAGTTGCTGTGGGCCAGGTGCAGTGGCTCACACCTGTAATACCAGTACTTTGGGAGGCCAAGGTAGGTGGATCACCCGAGGTCAGGAGTTCGAGACCAGCCTGGACAACATGGAGAAACCCTGTCTCTACTAAAAATACAAAAATTAGCTGGGTATGGTGGTGGGTGGCATGGGTTTGTAATCCCAGCTCCTGGGCTCCCGTCTTAGACATGCCCATCACCTCCTGCCTGGACTACTGCAGCAGCCTCCTCCCGGTTCCCCATCCCCTCCCCACCCCTCACAGTCTGTTCCCCACATGCAGCTGGAGGAGGTTCTGAACGGAGAAGTCGGATCAGGGCCCTAGCTGGGGGCGATGGTGGTGCCTGTAATTCCAGCTACTAGGGAAGCTGAGGAAGGAGAATCATGTGAACCCGGGAGGCGGAAGCTGCAGAGAGTTGAGATTGTACCACCACACTCCAGCCTGGGCAACAGAGTAAGACTCTGTCTCAAAAACAAAACAACGACAAACTAGTGGCTGTGGAGTATTAGCTGCTAGTACTTCTACCCACAACCCCCCCCCTTTTTTTTAAAGAAAAAACCCTCTATTCTTAGAAAAGAGAAACTCTGTTTAGCTAAAAACCTACATTTCCCAGCCTCCTTGCATACAGGTGTGGCCACTAAGTGGAAGTGGTTGGACAGGGCTTCTGAGAAAGCTCTTCAACCCATTTGGGCTGGAGGTTGCAATTTTTTGATTTTTTCCATGAGTGAAAAATCAGACCTTAGCAATGACCAATAGTGTTCCAATAATGGAACACTAGGCATAAGGGGGCTGACTTGACAAGAGGTCTGCCTTTCTGTCCTTACCCTTTCCTCTTTTTCTCTGCCTGGAAATACAGATGTGATGGCCAGTGCTCCAGCAGCCATCTTGGTGTGGGCAGTGCGGGATCACACACTAAGGCTGACATTCCACAGATGCTGAAGACTGACCATACCAGACCTGGGCTGCTGACCTCTGGATTTCCTCACAGGAGAGACATTCTATGTTGTTTAAGCTTGTTATTAGCAGTTATAAGGAATTCTGAATCTCTTTTTTTTTTTGAGACAGTCTCACTCTGTCACCCAGGCTGGAGTGCAGTGACATGATCTTAGCCCACTGCAACCTCTGCCACCTGGATTCAAGCAATTCTCCTACCTTAGCCTCCCAAGGAGGTGGGATTACAAGCACATGGCACCACACCTGGCTAATTTTTTTGTATTCTTAGTAGAGACGGAGTTTCACCATGTTGGCCAAGCTGGTCTGGAACTCCTGACCTCAAGTGATCCACCTGCCTCAGCCTCCCAAAGTGCTGGGATTACAGGCGTGTGCCACCAAGCCCAGCTAACGATTCTGAATCGTTATAGCCGCCACCATTTAAAAATTAGGAAAGTCTACATTAAAATATCCAAGTTTCAGGAGAATCTTGAAAAACTGGAAAGGCTGGCAACACTAGATTTGCCTGCGTGTCTTGCATGACAACAGTCAGCTGGCATGGAGCAGGAGCAGCCTAGTGTCTGCCTAGCACTCCACACTCCTGCAGCGTCCTGCTGTCCCCGAAGCTGCCTGGGTTTTTGGTCACTGCACTACGCTATGCTGTCTCCTAGGAATGCCCCACCATGTATGAAGCCCATCTCTCCCTGATGTTAATACCTTCCAAGCATCAATGGCTTCACCTTCAAACTGGATTCAGAAGCTGCCTGCAAGATTCTTCTCCACTCCTGGGCTCCTGTCTTAGACATGCCCATCACCTCCTGCCTGGACTACTGCAGCAGCCTTCTCCTGGTTCCCCTGTCCCCTCCCTGCCCCTCACAGTCTGTTCCCCATATGCAGCTGGAGGAAGTTGTGAACACAGAAGTCAGATCAGGGCCCTGCCCTGCTCAAAGCCATCCTGTGGCTCCATTTCATGCAGGGTACAAACGTGTGTCCTCGCCACAGCCCACACAATCCCAAGCGACCTGCCCCTGTCACCTCTCTCTCTGCCTCAGCTCCATCCACTCTCCCCGTCACTCTGCCCCAGCAGCACTGACCTCCTGTCTGTTCCTCCAACATTCCAGGACTTATTTTTGAAATGGAGTCTCTCTCTATCACCCAAGCTGGAGGACGGAGTGCAGTGGTACAGTCTCGGCTCATGGCAACCTCTGCCTCCTGGGTTCAAGTGATCCTCCTGCCTCAGTCTCCTGAGTAGCTGGGACTACAGGCATATACCACCATACCCAGCTAATATTTGTATTTTTAGTGGAGACAGGGTTTTGCCATATTGGCCAGGCTGGTCTGGAACTCCTGACCTCAACTGATCTGCCCACCTTGGCCTCCCAAAGTGCTGGGATTACAGGCATGAGCCACAACACCTGGCTGTTCCGGGACTTTTCTACTCACTGTTCTGTTCCGGGAACACCGTCTACAATCTGCACGTGGTGCCTTCAGCTGAGTACTCAACAGGACCTACCTAGGCCCTCTCTGACCTTCCTCTACTGAGATCTTCCCCCTCACCCTCCACCACCTGACACTCCATTTCCTTCTTCCCCGATTTACTCTTTTCCACTGCATTTAGCACCCTGTAATCCCTTGTGTATTTTTCGTATTTATCCCGTTCTATTGTTCATCTTACCCATGTAAACATTAAGTGCTAGGAAGACAGAATTTTTGTTTTAAGCTGGTACATCCCCAGGTTCTAGAGTGCCTGGCACTGAGCTGTACCAAGCCCATATGTGCTGAGTAAATGTAGAGCTGTTGTGTCCTATAGCTCAAGGTTTATGGAGTGTTGCTGTGTCGGACACAGGGCTGAGGCCAGGGTGGCTCTGCTCACCGGATCCTCACAGCCCCCCAGGATGGAGGCCTCTGTTCCTACCACATCCTCAGTGCCAGAGCAGAGCCTGGCACAGAGTAAACGAATGAGTAGTGGGGGGTCTCGGAGACAAGCCGCGGCCCGCCCAACCTTCCCATCCACCCACCATCCGTCACCTTTGCCCACGAAGAAGTCCTGGTAGTAGCGGGCGCCCAGGTCCACGTGCTCGATGCTGTACTGCCGGGGCCGACTCTGCGTCCGCTGCTGTTCTTTGGGCACTTCCAGCACCGAGATGCTGGCGTTGGAGCGGTAGGCACTCAGGGCAGGCTCTGCCAGGTGGCCCTCGCCGCCGCTGGGGGAGCCCACGGACGCCCGGGAGAAGCTCACATTGCGTTCACACTCGCCCCCGATCTCATTGCGGAAGTGCGGGCAGCTGAGCAGCAGGTCGTTGCTATTGTCATCGCCGAGGTCCTGCTCCAAGTTCTCCTTGCAGTTCAGGTCCTCCGTGCTGGTGAAGGCCGGGTCCAGGCCTCCGAGGCTGTGAGCCCGTGAGGCCGTGAGTGAGGCCATGGCCGAGGCGGCGGAGGCGGCTGAGGCGCCTGTGGTGGTGTTCCGCCGCTGCGCCACCGACACCCTGTTGGCAGCCGCCTCGTTGAGGTCGAACAGCATGCTCTGCACGTCGAAGTGGGCGAAGCTCTTCTGACACACCCACGGCCTGCTGGCTTCCGGGGGGCTCCGGCCCTCGTCGGCCTCCCCCGGGGACCTCCCGGCCTCCCCCTCGGGTTTGCTGCTCCTCAGCTTCCGAAAGATGGACGAGTCCACTGTGTCCCCGCCGCCGAGGCCCCGCGCGGGTTTCTTCCGGGCCTTCTCCTTCTCTTTTGTGGGCTGCAGCAGCAGGAGGCTGTCCTTGGTGGGCTGCCCGTTGCGGGGGTCCCCTTTGGCTCCGCCGCCGCCCGCCATGAGGTGCGCGCCAGGATCTGCCCGGAGGAGCTCGGTGAGGGCCTGGCAGCCCGGGGCCTCAGGCTGCTCGCTGCGGAACTCGTTGAGGATGTCGAAGAAGCTCTGCTCAGGCACGCCCTGCACGTCAATGGACGAGGTGCTCCCATACTCGCGGAAGAGGGGCAGCGCCCCCGTGTGCCGGGAACCCCGCGGCTCCCCGGTGTCCTCTGCGTCACACTCGCTGAGGGTGATCTCGCTGCTGCTGCGGTGCCGAAGGGGGAGGAAGGCCCTGCCTGGGGACCGGGGCCACCCGTCCTGGAATTCCACGTCTTTGGACCTTCTCCTGGAGAGTCGGTGAAAGGCTTTGGATCCTGAGGAAGCCGGGGTGCTAGCGGGGAGCTGTCCGTTCTGTATGCCCCTCATGGCATGGGCCATCTTGGTGCCCTTTGCACCATCTGTGTCCTGTGAGGGGCTTGGGTTGCTCTGCTCTCTCAGGGCCTCCCGCTTGGGTGGCCAGTCGGCAACCCTTGCGCGCACGCCCATCTTGGGCATGGCCGGGGTGGTGGGGCTGGGGCGGGTGGTAGTGGTGGCCGGGCTTTCGCCAAGAGGCTGGGACATGCTGCCATTCTGGGCCCAGAATCCCATGGGAGCGTAGTCCCCTGTATGTGGCCCAGGCAGGACTTCCCCCGCCCTGGCCCCACAGCTGGTTGCCAGGTCCACACCATCACTGGGAATGGCCCGATAGGTGGTCATAGTCCACGGGCACTGGAATACTGCTGGCCCTGGATGCTGTGGAGTCGCTCTATGGCGTCCCCCAGCCCTCAGCCATTGTTCAGGGCCGCCAGGCCCAGGATGAAGGATGCTGGGCCCTGAAACCTGACAGGAAGGTTGTGAGCCTGTGGAGTCCAGTTCTCCACCATCGCTGTGCACAGCTGAGCCAGGACAGCCTCAGGAGGCAGGTGCTATCCTGGGTGCTCCAGACCGAGGGGCTCAGCAGTGCAGAGCAGGCAGCATCTGTGGGTGCCGGCCGGCCGGAGGCGGTGAGGATGTTGTTCCCTTCATGCTGAAAAGGGAGAAAAGGAAAATGTGAGCTGCGATGGCCGCGCTACTGCTCCCAGAAAGTGGGAAATGTGACTTCTTTTCTTGACAGCTTTACTCATTTAAAAAAAAAAAAAACTTTTTATTATGGAAATTTGCAAACACACTCAAAAGCAGAGAGAAGACTGAGTCATCCATCAGCTGCAACAACCACTATTTCCCATTCCCATTTCATCTGTTCACCCAGCCTTATTACTTTCTTTGTTTCTGATAGAATATTTTAGAGTAAACCCCAGATATCAGGTCATTTTTTCGTTTTTTGTTTTTTTTGAGACAGAGTCTCACTCTATCACCCAGGCTGGAGTGCAGTGGCATGAGCTGGGCTCACTGTAACCTTCACCTTGAGGGTTCAAATGATTCTCCTACCTCAGCCTCCTGAGTAGCTGAAATTCCAGCACACGCTACCATGCCCGGCTAATTTTTCTGTATTTTTAGTGGAGTCAGGGTTTCTCCATGTTGGCCAGACTGGTCTCAAACTCCTGGCCTCAAGCGATCTACCTGCCTTGGCCTCCCAAAGAGCTGGGATTACAGGTATGAGCCACCATACCCAGCTAGACATCAGGTCACTACACCCAGAAATACTTTAGCTTGTATCTCTAGAAGATCCTTAAAAAAAAAAATCACTAAAATAACATTATCATACTCATCTAAATTAACAAGAATTCTTTCATGTCATGCACTACCCTGCCTGTATTATATTTCCCACCATTGTCTCACAGGTGTCTTCCGTGGGCTGGTTTGTTCAAAATCATCCTCTGCTTATGCAGGATTTTCTTAAGTCTCCTCTACAATGGCCATCTTCCTTTATTTTGATGCTCTTTACTTGTAGAAGAAAAGGGGTCACCTGTCCTGTGGATTTTCCCACTTTGAGGATCCCTGTGGTGCCACTTAACATGTTCCTCTGCCCCCTGTATTTCCTGTGAACTGGTGGCTTCACGCAGAGGCCAGACTATTGTCCATCTGCTCTGCTGTTTGCTCAGCTCAGCTACTCTGCCAGAAAGGAAGTGAAAATGACAGATGAGTCAATATGAGCACCAGTGGAGTTTGGGGAGGAAAGCCGCAGAAGAAACGTCTCTAGAAATCTACGTGGTTACTACAGACTACCACTGGGTAAATCAGAGCTCATCACTGTTTCACTGAGATCTCCCCAGTGACTGCTTACTGCATTAAAATACCACCCAAACTCCTTCCCTTGCTCCACAAGCCCCACAGGATCTGGCCCCTGATGTCTCTCTCCATCCCTGACTAAGCTCTGACCATACTGGTCTTCTTTTCTGTTCTGATGCACCAAGCCTTATCCAGGATATCTGATATCCTTCCTCAGTCCTTCCTGGGGTTGATTCCTTCCCATGATGTCAGTTCTTCCATGGAGACTTCCGGCCGGGAGCGGTGGCTCATGCATGTAATCCCAGCACTTTGGGAGGCCCAGGCAGGCAGATCACTTGAGCCCAGCAGCTCAAGACCAGCCTGATCAACATGGCAAAACCCCATCTCTACTAAAAATACAAAAATTAGCTGAGTGTGGTGGCATGTGCCTGTAGTCCCAGCTACTCAGGGGGCTGAGGTAAGAGGATCGCTTGAACCCAGGAGGTTGAGATTGCGTGAGCCGTGATCATGCCACTGCACTCCAGCCTGGACAACGAAGTGAGACTCTGTCTCAAAAAAAAAAAACCTCCCAAAACAAACAAACAAACAAAAACCCCCAAAATTCCCAAATCACCGTATAGAGATAGAGAAGCCCCCATCTTCTGGAAGCCTTTCTTTTTCTTTCTCTTTTTTTTTTTTTTTGAGACAAAATTTCACTCTTGTTCCCCAGGCTGGAGTGCAACGGCATGATCTTGGCTCACTGCAACCTCTGCCTCCTGGGTTTAAGTGATTCTTCAGCCTCAGTCTCCTGAGTAACTGAGATTACAGGCATGTGCCACCATGCCCGGCTTATTTTGTATTTTTAGTAGAGGCGGGGTTTCTCCATGTTGGTCAGGCTGGTCTCGAACTCCTGACCTGAGGTGATCCAACCGCCTCCGTTTCTCAAAGTGCTGGGATTACAGGCGTGAGCCACCGTACCCAGCCGGAAAGCCTTTCTTAATTACCCACTCTACTTTCTTCCCATTTTTCTTAGCAGTTGTACTCCTGTCTTCTGGCTGTGTCCACCACTCAGGTGTTGGGTCCATAATGGCAGGGATGTCTGTGTTGTTCACGGCTGCATCCACAGTGCCTAGAACAGTGTCCGGGACGTTTGTTCAGTATTTATCATATGTACAAGTGAACAGATGGCCTCTGCCTAATTGGAGGTCTAAGTACCTCCTGATTTGCAGGCCCCTGGGGTAGGGAGTTTGTGCTTCTGTCCAACACAGAAAACACTCTGCGGGGTCACTTCCCTTTGTCTCCACCTTGAACTTCTAGATGATGAAAACCCTGCTGGAGAGGAAGGGGAAAGTGGGTCGCCGTCTGTGATGGAACCTGTTGACTGCCCAGCAGCCATGCTCCTCCCTCCTGCCAATAGAAGTGATTTTCCTCAGGGCAGGAGAATGCTGCTTTGGGCTGGGCACTCAGCTCAAGGTGCCCTCTAACTTTTCATTCCCTAGGAATCTAGAGCTGGTTGCAGCTGTTCTCGGTCAATGGCTATTGGTGCTTCCTGTGTGAGAAAGTAGTAGGCCTCTTCTGCGTGTTTGTGTCTGTGTGTGTGTGTGTGTGTGTGTGTGTGTGTGTGCGCATATGTATGGGGGCTTTTCCTATTTGCACCCAGAGGTATGGAGTGAACTGGCAGAGACCATGAGGGAAGCTCAGAGCAGATTCAAGGAGCAAAATAGCAAGGAGAGCCTGCAGCCTTTGAAAAAGCAGGTGTCAGTAGGGGGCAGGTGGGGAGTGGGGAGCAATGGAGAGCACCTCTTCCTGGTGCCCCATGAGAACACAAACAATCCTGAAGATGCTGCAGGAAGGCAGCACAGGGATGGGCTAGAGAAGAGGGAGGAAGCTGGAGCACCCATGGGGTCAGGTTGCCTCAGGGAGACAGGAGAGAGGCCAACAGGAGCCTGCACTGACCTGGACAGCAGGGTATCTTCTGCCAACCAAGGCTTGCAGGAGTGTGGATGTCAGATCATCTGATTTTTCAAGAGAAATCAGAAATCTAGAATTGCATGCAACATCTCCCAATTTGAAAAGCAAAAATAGCCAGGCGCAGTGGCTCAAGCTGTAATCCCAGCACTTTGGGAGGCCAAGGCGGGTGGATCACGAGGTCAAGAGATCGAGACCATCCTGGTCAACATGGTGAAACCCCATCTCTACTAAAAATCAAAAAATTAGCTGGGCATGGTAGTGCGTGCCTGTAATCCCAGCTACTCAGGAGGCTGAGGCGGGAGAATTGCTTGAACCCAGGAGGCGAAGGTTGCGGTGAGCCGAGATTGTGCCATTGCACTCCAGCCTGGGTAACAAGAGCGAAACTCCGTCTCCAAAAAAAAAAAAAAAAAGAAAAGAAAAAATACTGGCTGGGCATGGTGGCTCAGGCTTAGAATCCCAGCACTTTGGGAGGCTGAGGCAGGCAGATTGCCTGAGGTGAGGAGTTTGAAACCAGCCAGGCTAACATGGTGAAACCCATCTCTACTAAAAGTACAGAAATTAGCTGGGTGTGGTGGTGCATACCTGTAGTCCCAGCTACTTGGGAGGCTGAGGCAGGAGAATCACCCAAATCCAGGAGGCAGAGGTTGCAGTGAGATGAGATTGTGCCACCACACTCCAGCCTGGGTGACAGGCCAAGATTCCATCTCAAAAAAAAAAGGGAAGGAAAGAAAAGAAAAGAAAAGCAAAAACAACAGAAGCAACAACAAACTATCATGCAGAGATGACTGGAAGAATTTTCAAGAAACTTCTAATAATGCTTGCCTCTCTGAGTCTGTCCCCATCACTCCCAAGTCCTTCCCTGCTCCATTTTTCTCCTTAGCACTTATGAACAGGCTTACTTCTTTCTCTTACTCATTTTATTTTTTTAGAGACAGGGACTTCCTCTGTTGTCAAGTCTGGAGTGCAGTGATACAATCATAGCTCACTGTAGCCTCGAACTCCAAGGCTCAAATTATCCCCCTGCCTCAGCCTTCTGAGTAGCTAGGACTACAGATACGTGTCGCTACGCCCAGCTAAATTTGTGGTAGAGGTGGGGTCTCACTATGTTGCCCAGGCTGGTCTCAAACTCCTGGGCTCAAGCAATCCTCCCACCTCAGCCTCCCAATGTACTGGAATTACAGGCATGAACCACCGTGCCCAGCCTCCTCAATGATTTTCTCATTGGTATCTGGGAACTCATCTGCTACTTCTTGACAGAAGTTGCTTCTCCTAATACCTTAACATTGTTTAAGCCATACTCTTTCTAAAATTATCAAGCCATCCTTTGCTGGCATTAAATTCTCCAGCTTGAGATCCTTCTCCTTCCTTTTGCTTTAGCTTGCCACATAATGACTTCACCTTTTCTTGAAGCAAATTAAAGTCTATAGGTATGCCTTTCTTATAGCAATCCAGTATCCTCATAGGAGCTGCATTTGCAACATGAAATAAAAATATATTTTGTAAAAAGTGCAAGGTTTCTGTGCCTGCTGGCACAGGTGCAGCAACAGCTTCATGAACTTCCTTTTCATTTATTACGATAGTCCTCACATTACATTCACTGATATGGAAATGGCGGGCAACTGCAGCTGCAGACCTCCGTCAATGGCACATATCAAGCAACTGCATATTTTCTTGTAATGTTATGACTTTTCTCTGCTTCTTGGGACAACTTCCAGCATCACTAGTGACACTTTGTACAGGTCCCCTGGGGTTATTCAGGGTTTACGGTATTGCACTAAACATGATGAAAAATACCTGAGAACCTCCAGGGATCACTTTTTACTGCAATATGCAATTTGCTGGAGAGACAAACTGCTCACGCGGAGATGATTAGTGTCACATGGCGTTTTAAATGGATACTCACAACACTTGAGCTCACTGCAGTGGCAACAGGAGGTAGTCACGAAACTATAAGAGTAGTGCAGCGTGTGCTGCAGTTAATTTCACACGGTTATAATTTAATTCTGTATTTTTTTTTTTTTTTTGAGACAGAGTCTTGTTCTGTCACCAGGTGCCAGGCTGGAGTGCAGTGGCACAACCTCCGCTCACTGCAACCTCCACCTCCCGGGTTCAAGCAATTCTCCTGCCTCAGCCTCCCAAGCAGCTGGGACTACAGACGAGCACCACCGCCCAGCTAATTTTTTATACTTTAGTAGAGACGGGGTTTCACTATGTTGGCCAGGATGGTCTTGATCTCTTGACCTCGTAATCTGCCTGCCTCAGCCTCCCAAAGTGCCGGGATTACAGGTGTGAGCCACCGCGCCCGACCCCTTAATTCTGTATGTTTATGTCGTTTACATTTCTCTTGGCTTGGCAATGTGTTTGTAAGTTTTGATAAATTTTAACTTTTTAGAATGCATTTGTGTACATTTTCTGGTAGTAAATGATAAAATAGACTAATACATATATATTTTATATATTCATGATATACCTAACTTTTTTGTTTTTAATATTTTTAGGCTATGTGATTCACCTGTAAGTTCTTTTCTTTTCTGGGTTTTTTTTTTTTTTTTTTTTTTGAGATAGAGTCTTGCTCTATCACCCAGGCTAGAGTGCAGTGGCGCCACCTCGGCCCACTGCAACCTCCACTTCCCAGGATCAAGTGATTCTCCTGCCTCAGCTTCCTGAGTAGCTGGGATTACAGGTACCTGCCACCACGCCTGGCTAATGTTTGTATTTTAAGTAGAGACGGGGTTTCACCATGGTGGCCAGGCTAGTCTCAAACTCCTGACCTCAAGTGATCTACCTGCCTTGGTCTCCCAAAGTGCTGAAATTACAGGCGTGAGCCACCACGCCTAGCCCTGCAAGTTCTTTTCAAATAGTTGCAAATATCTAAAAAATTTTAATGCATTTATTGAAAAAAATTCATCCATAAGTAGATCCACGCAGTTCCAACCCATGGTGTTCGAGGGTAAAATGCACATCCTAAGAACATTAACAATAAAAACCTCGATGAAGCCGGGCACAGTGGCTCATGCCTATAATACCAGCACTTTGGGAGGCTGAGGCAGGAGGACTGTTTGAGCCCAGGAGTTTGAGACCAGCCTGGGTAATATAGTGAAACCCCCATATCTACAAAAAATTTTAAAAATGTTTTAGCCAGGTATGGTGGTACACACTTGTAGTTCCAGCTACTTGGGAGGCCAAGGCTGCAGTGAGCTGTGATTGTGCCACTATACTCCAGCCCAGGTGACAGAGCAAGACTCTGTCTCAAAAACAAACAAACAAAAAAACATAACAACAAGAAAAACATCACAAACACACACACCATGAGCGTCCACAAAATATGAGTAGGTCACACTTGAGCAGGGGTTGCTGGTTTGCCAGAGAAAAGTGAAATTATTTTATCTACAGTGTTTATTGTCTCCACTCTAAACTGTCAGTTACAGATTGGCAAGAGTGTTTGCTTGAGAGCCTGAACCTTGCCCCACACCCCTCTGTGCTGGGCACCAGATCCCAGGTCAAGCTGGGATGACGGTCCGCCTGAGGGCGCTGCCTGTCCTCTGCAGACCAGCCTGTATTGTGGCTCCACCTTCAGAATGCAGAGTACAGAGGGAGGAGTAGCCCTTTGAGGCCACACTTAGGCTGGCTGGGAAAACCAGTGGCCCAGATGTGACCCTGACTTGCTTATGCAAGCACCTCCTGACAGATGGGCTTTGCTAATGGCATCTGTTTCCAGCTCAGAAACCCTCAATCCGTTCTGCTCCCTTCTGTGAACATATACAGATGTTCTTGCAGGCCTTGGTCTCTCTGCACAAATCCCTTCTCCTAGCAGGTGCAGCCAAGTCTTCCTGTGACATTCAGAGGCTGCGTGGCACCCACAGCTTCTGGGTTTCAGAGGGTGCATGCTGGTCTCTTTCTAGTTGTCTTCTACTGAGCTCCTCCTTCCTAAAAGCACCTGGACTTTCCTGATGGGGAACCCCTGTCATGAGAGCAGCACAGCACAGGCAGGAGCCAGACTGCCTGGGCTCAATCCTGGTGTGCCATGGACGAGTTATGGAGACAGTGACTCAGTTTCAATCTGTAAAATGGGTATAATGCCACCTGCCCCATGACCACTGCTCTTACTACAGCTCTGTTGTGTATCTCTGGCAGGAGGTCTTCCCTTTTCTCCACAATTACAGAAGCACCATTGGGGTGGGCGCTGGATGTGGGCTTGGTCGGCCCAGGTTTCTCCCCTAGGGCTCTGTGTGAGGTTTCTAAGCGCATGTGAGGCTGGAAAGTGTCCTTGCAGGGGAAGGGACACTGGACCTGGCTTCTCCTGTGTAGTAACTTTTGCTGGGGACCCCTGGTTTTGTCCCTACAGAGCTTCTTGGCTCCTGCTTGTTTCCTAAGATTGCTCCTCCAGCCTCCTGCTGATTCTGTACATCCTCGATGAATTCTGCTTTGGCCACAGACTGCCAACCATGGCTTTTGCTGGCTGGACCCCGAGGACCCTGAGTGACACATGGTGCTGTGTGAAGGATGACAGCCAGGGAACTGTAGATGGGAAAAACTAGGGCAGCCTGGGAGACAGCAGCAAAATGAGGAGTGAGTGGCAGTGGGAGCAAGTCAGTTGGGATGCATTTGGCTGCAAGTAACAAAAGACTATCCAACGGTGGCTTGCCGAGTGAAGACATTTAGTCATCTCATGTCACCAGGAGGCCAGGTATGGCAGCTCCAGGCCTGATGGGAAAACTGGACAGTGACATCAGGCATGCCCCCCCATTCCTTCTGCCTCCCTCATGTGCTATAGGCTTGAGCACGTCTCTGGCTTGCTGAGTCATGGTCACAAGCTGGTGGCCACAGCCACGCTTCCCACTGAACCATGGGCAAGGAGGAAAGACAGGAATGGTAAGGGCACTGCTATGACCCTAACCAGGAAGGAGAATCTTTCCTAGAACATTTCCCTTACCGCAATCCTTTATGTCCCACTGGCTAGAATGTGGACACATGGCAACTCCCATTGCAAAGGAATCTGGGAGAACTAGAATCTGCAGCATCCTGATTGCCTCTGGGCCAGTGGGCACTTACCTGGGTCTGTTAGAAGTAACCAATGGTGTATCTGTGGATATAAATGCTCCCAGATGGCCCCTGTAACAAGCAGGCAAGCACCATGGCCTTGGTGTCTTGGCTCCAAAAAGCCCAACTCTGTGAGAGCCGCAATGTCTGCCAGACGCTCACAGGCATGGCCGGGTGTGGAGGCTCATAATCCCAGCACTTTGGGAGGCCAAGGTGAGTGGATCATGAGGTCAGGAGTTTGAGCCTGACCAACAGGGTGAAACCCCATCTCTACTAAAACTACAAAAATTAGCTGGGTGTGGTGGTGAGAGCCTAATCCCAGCTACTGAGGAAGCTGAGGCAGGAGAATCACTTAACCCAGAGACAGAGGTTGCAGTGAGCCGAGACTGCCACTGCACTCCAACGTGGGTGACACAGCAAGATGCTGTCTCAAAATTTTTTTTTTTTAAAGCTCACAGGGCACAGCATAGGGAAACACAAGAGCCCTCAAAGAGCGGACATTTGTAGTTTGCTTTCCCCGTTGCCTGGAGTCCTTTTTCCAACAGTCTAGACTTCCCTTTGAGAGCCTACCCTCTCCACTGGCCACCCAGTGGGTTAGAGGTGGGGCTCCTTCCCCAGCTCTGTAGCAAACCATGTGGCCCGATCAAAACCAGGGAGACCTGTGATGTCTTTGCCAGGAGTGCTGGAACTGAAGACTGTGCTTTTCCCTTTAACCCTAAGTCTGAGAAGATGTGAGGAATGGAGTCGCTGCGGCCATCCCATAACCATGGGAGAAGAGCTATCTGTGAAGGGGACTGAGGATTAGAATCTGGGGCTGTAGTCATCATTTGAGTCTCTGTGTCAAGTTGGACACAAAGTCAGCCCTACTCCATTTCCCACCATTGGACATTTTAGTTATAAAACAAAACGACAATGAAAACATAAACAAAAGCCAGTATCTACAACAGCAACTACCATGAATGGGAAACTTTCCAGGGCCCAGGTCCTTTCCTGAGTACTTTACACCTGTCAATTGCTATGCATTAACCCTTTCAGCAACCCCATGAGGTAGGATCATCATTACCTCCACTTTACAGATGAGGAAACTGAGGAGCAGAGAGATGAAGTAATGTGCCCAAGGCCACATGGCTATGAGTTGACCCAAGTCAGATAGTCCCGAGTTCAAGCCCCAGCCTTCTCTGCAATCACAGGCAGCATCTGGACCTCTGTGATTCTCACTTAACTGTGTTGCCAATATGGAAAATATCTCCAGCTCCAACTGCTGAGTTCCAAATTCACCTACCCACCTGATTACTTTACATTACCACCTACACATCTCACATGCACTGCAACCGAACATTCCCAACCAGAACTCTTGATTGCTCCCCATCCACAAAATGTGTTTCTTCTTGGGACAGGTGGGATGAGCTAAGCTATGCCGCAGTAACAAATGATCCCAGATGCTCAGGGGCTTTCACGAGAGGCTTGCTTCTTGCTCACACTGCCTGTCCATCACAGGCTGGCTGAGGGCCCTGCTCATGCCACTTCACTCCCAGGAGACAAAACAGCCCTCACCTGGGACCCTGCTGATTACAGAGGAAGGAGACATGGTTGAACCATGCAAAGGCCCTTCCGGCTCCTGTTCAGGAACAACACAGGCACTCCTCACATTTCATTGGTCAAATCAGGCCACACATCCAAGACTGATGTCCACAGGGTGGGACACCAGAACATGTGTCAGCTCAGGAATGGAACTGGCCATCTGCTTTTTTTGTTTTTTGTTTTGTTTTGTTTTTTTGAGATGGAGTCTCGCTCTATTACCCAGGCCAGAGTTCAGTGGCACAATCCTGGCTCACTACAACCTCCACCTCCCAGGTTCAAGCAATTCTCTTGTCTTAGCCTCCCGAGTAGCTGGGACTACAGGCGGGCACCACCACACATGCTAATTTTTTTTTTTTTTTTTTGTAGAGATGAGATTTCACCATGTTGGTCAGACTGGTCTGGAACTCCTGACCTCAGGTGATCCACCTGCCTTGGCCACCCAAAGTGCTGGGATCACCGGCCTGCCATCTGCTTCTTTTGCATCTCAAAGGGCACCTCCTTCCATCCAATGGTTCAACCTGGAAATATCACTGTCATTCTCCATGCTCCCTCTCCCTCACTCCACACTCCACCCCTGACCCAATCCTGAGGGCTACCCGCCCCCCCACAGCAGATCCAAGTCCATCTTTCTCTCCCACCACCCACCCTAATCTGAGCTGCTACGACTTCTCATGAGATAATTGTACCTCAGGGACGATGGTGTCCCTGCTTCTGTTCCTCTTCCTGCTAAGAGCCCTTCTCCATACAGCAGGCAGAGCAATGTGAGGATGAAACTCAAAATCCCCACTGCACCCACAAGCTCTCTCCACCATTCCCCGTGCGTACAGAGCCTGGGCCACGACGCCCTTGTTTCTTCAGTTCGCTTGCCTTTGTGCAACCCTTCCTGCTCCTCCTTCCTGTGCCTTAGCAGTTCCTCAAGGCTCGTGTGACCTTTCCTCCTCACCAACCTTGTCAATCTCCAGCCTGAGCTCTCAAACCACTCTGCACTTCTCTTTGGGGGCACCTGTATGATTATATATCATTTGCCATGTCTTGAATCATTTGCCATATGTGAGGCTTGTGAGTGCACTGCATGCAAGAGTCTGAATGGGAGCCCGCATTGCCAGCACAGGCCTAACACACTGATGGCCATTCATAAATATCCACTAAAGCCAGGTGTGGTGGTGCATGCCTGTAGTCCCAGCTACATGGGAGGCTGAGGCCAGGAGTGTGAGGCTGAAGTGCACTATGATCACGCCGGTGAACGGCTACTGCACTACAGCCTGGGTGGCACAGTGAGAGACCCTCTCTCTAAAAAAATCCTTTCCTAATTAAATATCTGATTGGGCATGGTGGTTCCCACCTGTAATCCCAGAACTTTGGGAGGCCAAGGTGGGCGGATCACCCGAGGTGGAGAGTTTGAGACCAGCCTGACAAACATGGAGAAACCTGAGGCCAGGAGTTTGAGATCAGCCTGGCCAATGTGGCAAAACTCCATCTCCACTAAAAACACAAAAAAATTAGCTGGGCATGGTGGTGCATGGCTGTAGTCCCAGCTACATGGAAGGCTGAGGCAACAGAATCGCTTGAACCTGGGAGGTGAAGGTGGCAGTGAGCCAAGATCATGCCACTGCACTCCAGCCTGCAGTGATAAAGTGAGGCTCCGTTTCTAAATAAGTAACTACTGAATGACTGGATAGATGACACCCTCACTCAGGACCAGGGAGCACTGGCTCAGTCGGGGTCTGTGACCCAAGGCAAGCAGGGCTTGCTTGGTGCCTGAGTGTGTCCTTCCCTGGAAAGCAGCACACCCAAGAAGCTGAAAGCAATGCTTGGAGACCACGTGTAGGGGTGGGATGGGTTGTCCTTTCACAGGCCTTTGATTGGAGGTGGAGGGACCCACTGGGTGTCCAGGGTGGCCTTGATGTGCTCTAAGCATCTCCCTTTCATGGAAACATGATCCAGTCACAGCAATGGAGGCTTAGCGGGGCTCAAGAGCTCTGGAGGGCTCAGGGATGTGGCATCAAGTCTGAGCATTCCTCTCCAAGGCCCAGGTGGAACGAGGACTCCTCCAGGCACACATCCAGTGACTCAGCAGTTTCTGGGCACTTATAAGTCATTTGTTTATCCACAAAGAACGAGTTAGTCCTTAAAATGCATCCATCCATCCATTCACTCACACAACAAACACCTACCATGTTCTTATACATCCCTCAGAAAAGTTCTTACAGCCAACAAAGCCCTAAAAATGTATGCATTTATCCACCATTTACCAGTCATGTGTAACTCATTCATTCGTTCTACAAGCACCAAACACTCAAAATCCATTCATTTATTCAGTATATGTCTTAGGCACCCACTTTATACCACTGCTGTGGGTGCTAAAGATACATTTCTGAGCAGGACAGACTGTGCTCCCCGCCCCGCTCTCATGAATGGATGCCCAGTAGAGAAAAGCCAGAGAAGTAAGATAGAATTTCTAAGGGTGGTCAGCATTGTAAAGGTTATAAAATGGCTGGGTGCAGTGGCTCAGGCATGTAATCAAAGCACTTTGGGAGGCTGAGGTGGGAGGATCGCTTAAGCCCAGGAGGTCAAGGCTGCAGTGAGCTGTGATTGCACCACTGTACTCCAGCCTGGGTGACAGAGCAAGACTCTGCCAAACAAACAAACAAACAAATAAATAAATAGGACTGAAGATTACTCTAGCTGGAAGGGGTCAGGAAGACTCCTTGAAGGTGGCGTCTTAAACCAGGATTTTAAACCATGGATGAGCAGGGAAGCTGGGAACAGCCAGTGTCCAAGGCCAGATGGGGATGCTCAGGGGACTGGTTCTCCCTGCCAGCTGTACAATAGAGGCACCAGAGGAGTTTTTTAAAAATATAGGTATCTGGGTCAGGCACAGTGGCTCATGCCTGTAATCCCAGCACTTTGGGAGGCCCAGGCGGGCTGATCACTTGAGGTCAGGGTCGCCCAGGCTGGAGTGCAGTGTCGTAATCTCAGCTCACTGCAACCTCTGCATCCTGGGTCAAGAGATTCACCAGCCTGGCCAATGTGGTAAAACCCCATCTCTACTAAAAATACAAAACAAAAACAAAAACAAAAACAAAAACAACCAGGTATTGTGGTGTGTGACTAGTCCCAGCTACCTGGGAGGCTGAGGCAGGCGAATCGCTTGAACCCGGGAGGTGGAGGTTGCAGAGTTGAGATCACAGCACTGCACTCCAGTGCCTGGGCAACAAAGCAAGACTTAATCTCACAAAAATAAAAAATAAAAATACAGGTATCTATTCATACCCGACTCCGAGATTGTGAATCAGCTGGTTGGAGTGGGGCCTGGGCCTGAGTGCCTCCTAAAGCTCAGCAGCTGATTCTATGGTGCAGCCTTAGCTGAGGACAGAAAGAACAAAGAAAGCAGACAGAAGAGGGCCTGCCTCCATGCCCAGAGGGGATGTACATCCCACAGGCCAGGCAGGTGACAGGAGCCAGGACACGAGCTACAGCAGGCCCAGCAAGGAGGCAGGAATGCAGGTGTGCTTGGGGAGGACTAACTGTCAACAGGAGTGGACGCTCCTGAAAGGGTCACAGATGGCAGCAGTCATGGTTATGAAGGGCAGTGGCGACCCTGGTAGGAGATATTTCAGGGGTCCACTGATTCAGAGAGCCTTGTCCTCGCCTCCCTCCCCTTGTCCCTCCCATGCTGTCTGTCCCTCTACAGGCCAGGTAGAATTCTCCCGTTCCTCCCTCTGCTGAGCTCCCAGGGGTGGACATGCACCCTTGACTATGGGACTTAGCCTCTGAGTATCTTTTGCCTTCCCTAGACTGTGAACAGATGCACGTCTGGGGTGGGCGGGATCTAACACATTTGTCCTCACGTGTGGGCAGGGCAGTGGAGAGGAATGACAATGGTGACGGCAGTACTAAACCTAAGGTCAACACTGATGAGCCCCGACGTGCCAGATTCGGGTCTACACACTGGTGTGTACTAACTGGTGTGTTATAATAACTCTGTCAAGTAGGGGCTTCTTTTTCCTCTTAAATAAATTTCTTTTTTGAGACAGGGTCTTACTCTGTCACCTGGGCTGGAGTGCAGTGGTGCAATCATAGCTCACTACAACCTTAAATTCCTGGGCTCAGGCAATTCTCCCACCTCAGCCTCTTGAGTAGCTGGGACTACAGCCGTGTGTCACCATACCTGGCTAATTTTTTTAATTTTAAAATTATTTTTGTAGAGATGAGGGCTCACAAAACCTCAAACTCCTGGCCTGGTCTCAAACCAGTAACTTAACTCAAACTGAGTAATTGGGACTACAGGTATGTGCCAGCAAGCCTGGCTAATTCTGAATTTTTTTGTGGAGACAGGGTCTCACTATGTTGCCCAGGCTGATCTTGAACTCCTGGACTCAAGTGATCCTCTCATCTCAGCCTCCCAAACTGCTGGAATTACAGCTTGAACTCCTGGCCTCAAGTGGTCCCCCTGCCTTAGCCTCTCAAAATGCTGGGGTTACAGGTGTGTGGGTTACCGCCACATCTGGCCAAGCAGAGCCTTCTGCCATGCCCATCTATAGGTGAGGCAGAGGTTACAAGGGGCAGGGGGGATTCAAACCTCAACAGTCTGCCTGCCACCCCTTTGCCCTGTGCTCCAAATAAGAGATAAAACCGTTCAAGTGAGTGTGCTGTGGGAACATGTGATGGAAGTATCTTCAAAATTCATTCACAAGGACAAAATTCTAGCAAGTCAGTGACAGCTTAGTGGATTGCACACTAGGAATCCGGTTTTTCCCGTCTTCCCTGACCTTACCAGAAGTTTGAGCATACAAGGGACCACTACAGAGCTCCCTCAGGAAATAAGATGGATGGAGATCTCAGAAATCTCATTAACAAGTGCCACGGCAGGAGAGGCTCTGCTCCACCGGCTAGAAGAGGAATGAGTGGAGTCTCGGCCACGGCCGTGAAAGCCAGCACTTCCAAAGAACCCAGAGGACTGGTATTCCTTTCTCTCTCTCTCTCTTTTTTTTGTTGTTGTTGCTGTTGTTGAGACAGAGTTTCACTCTGTCATGCAGGCTGGAGTACAGCGGCGTAATCTTGGCTCACTGCAAACTCTGCCTCCTGGGTCGAGCAATTCTCTTGCTTTAGCCTCCCAAGTAGCTGGGATTACAGGTGAGTGCCACCACATCTGGCTAACTTTTTATATTTTTGGTAGAGATGGGGTTTCACCATTTTGGCCAGGCTGGTCTCAAACTCCTGAACTCAAGTGATCGCCCGCCTCAGCCTCCCAAAGTATTGGGATTATAGGCATGAGCCAGCACACCGGGCCTCATTCTATTTATTTTAATCCACCAATTCCACTTCCAGAAATCTGTCTCTTAGATAGTAACACCAGTCTCTATCAAGACAGGTACACAACGATTTGACTGTATTACACTGCCATAACACAGAAGAACTGAGAACAGCCCAAATGCCTACAAGCACAAGGCGGGTCAAGTGAATCTGGGTGCCTCTATTCCAGGGAATACAAAGTATCTGGACAAGAAGAGACCGAGGCCAGGCCAGTGGCTCAGGCCTGTAATCCATCTCAGCCCTTTGGAAGGCTGAGGCAAGAGAATCCCTTGAGGGCAAGAGTTCAAGACCAACCTGGAAAACATCGCAAGATCCCATCTCTACAAAAAAAAAATTTTTTTAATTCACCAGGTGTGGTGATACATGCCTGTAGTACCAGCTACTCAAGAGGCTGAGGCGGGAGAATCACCTGAGTCCAGGAGTTCAAATCAGCTATGATTTCCTCAAGAGATCAAGGCTGGGCAACAGAGCAAGATGGTGTCTCAAAAACAAATAAATCAATCAATAAATAAAAAGCAAGGTAGAGCTATGTGTAACGCATGCAAGATGTCCACGTGGCCCCAAGTGAGTGAGCACAGCTTACATTCAGTGCGTGTTCACTGCATGCCAAGCACGGCGTGAAGGGCTTTTGGTGCAGTAACTCATCTCATCCTCATAACCCTGTGAGGAAGGGATGAACAGCATCCTCATTTATTTCTATTTTCATTTTAGTTTTTGAGATATGGTCTCACTCTGTCACCCAGGCTGGAGTGCGATGACAGTGAGCAATCAGAGCTCACTGTATCCTTAAATTCCTGGGCTCAAGCGATCCTCCCCTCTCAGTCTCCTGGGTAGCTGGGACTACAGGTACATGTCACCATGCTCAGCTACATTTTTTTTTTGTTTGGTACTTTTTGTAGGGATGAGGTTTTGCCCAGTTTGGTCTCAAATTCCTGACCTCAAGCAATCTGCCACCTCGGCCTCCCAAAATGCTCAGATTAAAGGCATGAGCCACCGTGCCCGGTCCCATCCTCATTTTAAAGCCAATGCAACTATGGCCAGAGAAGTTGAGTACCTCGCCTGAGGTCACACAGATAGAAAGGGTGAAGCTGGGATTCGAACCCAGGCAACCCATCTTGATAGTTGCTGCCACTGTGAAGGGAAAGAAGCAAGCTGCACAACAGTTCATAGAGTATGACCCCATTTGCTTTCAAAAAGAAAGAGGGAAACAGAGAACTTGTTAATGTGTATTTCACAGGACTTCTTCCAGAACTTTCTCTGTGGATATATAAGGAAATACAAGTGCACAGGGGAGGAGTGTCTGAGGCTGGGATTAAGTTTTCAGTTTTAAAAGTTGGCACGCAGCTGGGCATGGTGGCTCACGCCTGTAATCCCAGCACTTTGGGAGGCTGAGGCAGGCAGATCACCTGAGGTTGGGAGTTCGAGACCAGCCTGGCCAACATGGTGAAACCCCATCTCCACTGAAAATATTAAAAAAAAAAAAGCCAGGCTTGGTGGAAGGTGCCTCTAATCCCAGCTACTCAGGAGGCTGAGACAGGAGATACTGCTTGAACACGGAAGATGGAGGTTGTAGTGAACTGAGATTGCACCACTGCACTCCAGCCTGGCTGACAGAGTGAGACTCCGTCTCAAAAAAAAAAAAAAAAGCACGTGAGGGACAATATGAGCAGAGTGAGAGCCACCCCTTGCAAAGCCCTTACCTTCTAGAAGTCAGAAATGGGGAGAGACTGCCAAGCTGCACAGTTAGAGCTCTCTGCCTGAGGGCCCATGGAGTCTGAACAATTTGCATCTTTCCAAATGGCAGAATCCTCTGTGGCCTGGTGACACGCTCCCACCCAGAGCCAATGAGGGAAGGACAGTGCACCCCACCTTGTTTTCACGTATTTCCCCAGGAAAACAGAGGCTGAATTGCCCCAAATGCTTAAACTGAAATGTCTCTTGTTTTAATTTTGCTATCTTGTATAACTGAACTTTATTTATAGGTTAAATGTTCATAATGATTACATGCTTACGAAGAGAGATGAAATTAAAAAAAATAAATGGGTGAATACCTTCAGAGCTGCCTCTCTCACTTGTCACCAGATGCTGGAGGTCTCTCCTGGTGTGAGGCAGCTGTAGCAGAGTGGATAGAAGCAAAGCCTATCTTGGTTTAATTCCCAGCTCCATCATTTAACTAGCTAGACCTTGGGCAGGTGACTTAGGCTCTCTATGCCTCAGTTTTCCCATCTGTAAAATGGAAGCAATAATAAAGGGAAAGTAACTTTCCTAAGAGTAAAATAACTCTTAGGAAAGATGTGGGTTAATAAATGCCACAGCTTAGAATATCCCTGGCTTGCAGTGATAAATAAGTATTGGCTATTATAATTTTTTTCTTTTTTTTTTTGAGACAGTCTCGCTCTGTTCCCCAGGCTGGAGTGCAGCGGTGTGATCTTGGCTCACTGCAGCTTCTGCCTCCTGGGTTCAAGCAATTCTCCTGCCTCAGCCTCCCAAGTAGTTGGGATTACAAGTGCTCACAACCACGCTGGCCTAATTTTTGTATTTTTAATAGAGATGGGGTTTCACCATGTTAGCCAGGCTGGCCTCAAACTCCTGACCTCAGGTGATCCTCCCACCTTGGCCTCCCAAAGTGCTGGGATTACAGGGGTGAGCCACCACGACTGGCCTTCATTTTTTCTTATATAATAATCCTTTTTAAAAAATCTCAAGCAAACCAAATGTGACCTGGCGAGGAACCCTCGTTCCTCTGGGCTGAGGGGCCCAGCAGCCTGGGGTGGCTTATCTTGAGCAAAGTCTCCTTTCTGGCAGCCCCAGTGCCAGGGCCACAAGGGGGTGTCCCTCAGAGTCTGTGTGGGTGGCTGGGTTAGGGAAGGCAGTGGTGACCTCCCTTAAGCACATGTGGATTGAGCAGCTTGTTCCAATTCTGGGCACAGCCCCATTGACTCTAATGAGCCTTTGAAATGCAAAGCTAGAAAGGGTTGCTTCCTGGAGTATGGGCACACAGGCCAGGCCCACCCAGGAGCTACAGCCATGTCTGTAGAGCGGGGATGATGTGATGCAGTCAGGCGAGGGGCCTGATGGGGCGGAGGAGAGGCCTCTGTTGTTGGTAAGGCCCCTTCTGGGTACTTAATTGGGGGCATAATCAGGGCTCCAGGCTTCCCTGCAGGGATCCCCCTGGCTTCAGCCAGACTCACTATCAAGCCGCAGGCCTTGGTGTGGCTGTGCTGTTTCTTTTAATATTAATTTTTTTTTCAGTGAACAGCTGCTGCCCTAAACCTGCTAAGTGTCCCCACTATCATCATGTGGGGAACACTGGGCCCCACAGGGGCTGCTATGACCCAGCCTCGGGGTCTGCTCCCGTGGCTAGACTGATCTTTCAATATTTAGTATGTCCCCCTCCAGGGCTCACTCCTGTGGCCAGACCAAGCCTCCTTTAGAAGACAGTATCTTGCCAGCATGGAGCCTGACCTGCAAACTAATCCCAGCTAATTGCCACTGAAACCTGCTAAGATCACATCTGTTGGGCCTGGAGATTAAATCAATATTTGACAATCTTGATTAAATAGAGCCAGGGAATCCTTGTAAAAGAACATCTGTTAAAGCCCCATTCTTTCTGTCCTGCTGCTGGGGGCCAGGCTGAGGGGGGCTCCGGCTCTGCTTGTCCCAACCTGAGGATGGCTCTAGGCTGAGGGGATGGGGGTGCGGCAGTGAGGCCCACCCGGAATGTCATGGTCAGGAAGACTCCCTGCAGTGGGAGGGCCAGTGGGGGCGGAGCTGGATACACACAGCTGGGCCTTGTTATCCAGGTTGGTGGTGTGGGGAGGAACCCAGCTGCTGGCAGTAATCATCCATCATCTTAACTGGCCTCTGACCCAGGGCTGTAGGGAGCCAGGCCCTGTGCAGAGCACATGACACCATGACACAAACCACCGCACTAAAGCCTTCTAATTACCGGCTACTGTCACCCTCGATTCACAATGGGGTTCAGAGAAGAGAAGGAGAGGAGGCGCTGGGATCTGAACCTGGAATTGGCTGGCTCCAGAGTCTGCCCTGGTGACCACTCATGGGGCAACCCCATTTGAGAACTTCTGTTGTCAAAAATGAGAGCAGACTGTAATCCCAGTACTTTGGGAGGCCAAGGCAGGCGGATTACTTGAGGTCAAGAGTTCAAGACCAGCCTGACCAACATGGTGAAACTCTGACTCTACTAAAACTAGAAAAATTAGTTGGGCATGGTGGCGCATGCCTGTAATCATAGCTACTCGGGAGGCTGATGCAGAAGAATGGCTTGAGCCCAGGAGGCAGCAGTTACAGTGAGCTGAGATTGTGCCACTGCACTCTAGCCTGGGTGACACAGTGAGACACTGTCTCAAAATAATAATAATAATAATAATAAATGAGAGCAAAAACTGGCATTTATGGAACCAGGAGCCTAGGTGGGAGTCCTGCCCCGTGGGTCAAGTTCCCGAGCTGCAGGATGGTAGCTCCCACTCAGCACTGGCTTACACCTGGCTCCAGTGAGTCCGCACAGCACCTCAAGGAGGAAGGGAACAGGGAGGCTCAGAGCAGCAAGTTCCTGTTGAAGAGCACCCTGTGAGGGACAGGCAGAAGGGGGACTTGAACCCAGGCAGGTCAAATCTATGGCCATTGAAACCAGTGTCATCTCTAAAGATCAGGGAAAGAGCCATGAAAACCGTGGGCACTCCACTACTGGGTGACTTAAGGCAGAAATTAGGCTCATGCCTTGGAGCCAGATTGCCTGGGATCAAATTCTGGCCCCAATATGTACCAGAGAGGGTAAGTGCCACCTCATCAGACTGCCAGTGCATCGGCAAGATGATCCCCGCCACGGGAGGGCAATACATCCCATCAACAGCACCTGCACTCACAGTGCATTCATCGGGGTGGGGGGGGAACGGGAGTCGAACACCCAAATGCCTGCAAGCCACCATTTACTGGTCTATCTCCAGCACCCAAAACATAGCCACCATCAGGGTGAATATTCCACTAGTATTTTCTGAATCCATGAAAAACAAACAAAAAAACCCCTCAAAAATCCAAAATTAAACAGATAACCAATTAGCCCACCAACCAGATGACCAACTGACCAATTACCCAAACAGCCAACCAGCTAGCCAACAAGCCAGTTAATGAGCCAACTGGTCTCATGTCTCAGGGGCCTGTCCCCATCTCTCTTCATCTCTACCCCATCTCTGTCCCATGTTTCTTGTCCCTCCTCCATCTCTCTGCACTCCTGTCCCCCCACCCCTCTGCATCCCTGTACCTGTCTCCCCACGGCCCTGTCCTTGTCTGCCTCTCACTCTGCTTCCGTGTCTCTTGCACACGTGCACACACAGATGGCCATGGCCCTTCACATTTCCGGCCTCTGAGTCACAACCCCACATCAACTCACCACTAAGGATGTGTCCCAGGCCAGGAAGCTTCTGCCTGGCCCCTCTGTCACCTCCTCCCAGATTCCAAGTTCCTAACATCTGCAGGGAGGGAGGGAAGCTAAGGAATTGGCCAAGATTATTATAGAAAAGAAAGAAAAACGAAAGTCCAGGCACAGTGACCCACACCTGTAATCCCACATAGTGAGACCCCATCTCTAAAAGGAAATGGGGTCTCAATACGTGGAGCTCCCAAACTGTCCAAAGTCATGCACCTCCACTCAGGCATAACCGCAGCCCCCCTGTACTATCATTTACCAGATGTGATCCTTTCAGCCAACTGACTGACTAGACCCTTAATAATATCCTTTTGGATTTGTTGCATTTTTTTCTCAAACTTGTTAAACAAAATGCGCAAATATTAGAACTCATAAAGCTTGTCTGTTTATCAAGGAAAATGAGCTTTAGGACCAGAAACACATTGACTCCAAACCAGAATGCACCTCTCAGATGTGATACGAAGTGAAAAAGCCAGACACAGAACAGTATATACAGTCCATGATTCTTTTTATAGAAAGTTCAAAACCAGCAAACTGGAACCACGTTATTTAGAGTTGTTTATATAGGGAACAGCTTTGAGAATGCCAGGGAATGGTGACTACGGAAGTGCAGAGCGCAGCAGCTTTTAGAAAGAATGTTCTGGCTGGGCACAGTGGCTCATGCCTGTAATCCCAGCATTTTGGGAGGCCAACGTGGGCAGGTCATGTGAGCTCAGGGATTCGAGACCAGCTTGGCCAACACAGCAAAACCCCGTCTCTACTAAAAATACAAAAATTAGCCAGGTGTTATGGCAGGTACCTGTAATCCCAGTTACTTGAGGGGTTGAGGCAGGAGAATCAGTTGAACGCAGGAGGCAGAGGCTGCAGTGAGCCGAGATCACACCACTGCACTCCTACCTGGGCGACAGATAGAGACTCCGTCTCAAAAAAAAAAAAAAAAAAAAAAGAGGGTTCTGGTAGGGAGAGCCGTTCCAGGCTGCTAGCGGGTTCCCTTTCTTGACCAGGATTACCTGACTGCTTGCTTTGGAACTCTTTGCTAAACTGTGTATTCACGTTTTACATGCTTGTCTGTATGCGTGTTCCACTTCACAATAACAGAGTTTTAAAAAGTCTTTTGTATTGTATGAGTTATTTTTAAACAGTGAGATTATACTCTTGTATGACATATGCAACTTAAAAATATATACAAATGTATTTTAAAATCTCAGCTAACATGGTAAAACCCCACCTCTACTAAAAATACAAAATTAAGCTGGGTGTGGTGGCATGCACCTGTAGTCCTAGCTACTCAGGAGGCCGAGGCAGGAGAATCACTTGAACCTGGGAGGCGGAGGCTGCAGTGAGCCAAGACTGCGACACTTCCAGCCTGGCATGGTCGCTTATGACTGTAATCCCAACACTTTGGGAGGCGGAGGCAGTGAGGATCGCTTGAGCCCAGCAGTATGAGACCAGCCTGGGCAACAGTGAGACGCCATCTCTACAAATAAAAAAAAAAAAGAGCTCAGTACGGTGATATGCACCTGTAGACTTAGCTACTCAGGAGGCTGAGGTGGGAGGATCGCTTAAGCTATGATGGCGGCCCCACTGCACTCCAACCTGGGTGACAGAGCGAGACTCTGTCTTTTTTTTTGAGACAGAATTTCGCTCTTGTTACCCAGGTTGGAGTACAGTGGCATGATCTCAGCTCACTGTAACCTCTGCCTCCCAGTTTCAAGTGATTCTCCTGCCTCAGCCTCCCCCAGTAGCTAGGATTACAGGCAGGTGCTGCCATCCCCAACTAATTTTGTATTTTTAGTAGAGACGGGGTTTCACCATGTTGGCCAGGCTGGTCTTGAACTCCTGACCTCAGGTGATCCGCCTGCCTGTGCCTCCTGAAGTATTAGGATTACAGGCGTGAGGCACCACACCCGGCTGAGACTGTCTTAAGAAACAAAACAACAATGAAAAAGACTCAGCTATTTGATCACCCTCTGTGCCACCCCGGTCACTTTCATGCCATGACCTGAGATTCACTTTCTCTCTCCTATAAGAGGTTTCCACTCCCAGAACCGCAGGGCCACTTTGCCTGGATGAACACAAACATGGAGGCAGGCTGGGGGAATGTGTACTTCCTTCGAGCCAAGAGGAAGTTGGGGAGAGTGGGCACCCTCACAGAGGCACTTTCAGGACAACTTTCCCTATGTGACAGCTGGGGACAGAAGGGAGGCATGTCTACCCACCTGGGACAGGCAGGAGGGTGCCTGTCTTCCTTCCCAGTGGGGAGAAGTGCATAGGAACGGGGGTTGTGGGGCCAGGCAGCTGTTAGGAATGAGCATTCCAGCCCCGCCCTTCGGCACTGCCACAGAAGGCTCTAGAAGGGCTCCAGTTATGGCCCTTGCTGGGTGTGAGGCTCTTCTCAAGCCCGGGGGACCAGCTAGCAGATGGTGAGGGTCTGCTGTTCTGTTTGCTCAACACCATAATCAAACATCCTGTTCCCGGACTGCAACGCGGGCCAGCAGAGGACAGCAGGCTGGAAGGGGACCTGCCAGGCTCTCACGGGACCAGGAAAATGGCTCTCCATGAACCCGGTGACCCTAGGACACTAGGAAACCAGCCACTCCTAGGACACAGACCTTTCTTTTTTAATATTCCTAGTTGGTAGAAGCTTTCTAGAGGCTCTTTGGCAATAGCTTTTAAAAATGTTCTCGTCCTCTGAACAAGGAATGCTACTTCTGTAAATGTAGAGATGAAGAGAAATTCACAGTATCGGTTATAGCAGGAAAAAAGCCCAACCTCAATCACCAACACCAGGAGGACTGTAAAGAAATTACTGCACACCCCTAGGACAGTAAACATCTATAGGCGATGCAGGTGCAGAGACTCAAAATGTGGTGCTGGGGCTCTAGTGGTTTTTGAAAATTTGTTCTTTATACCTTCCCATATATATAATATATATGTTATATATGTTAATACACTATATACTATATACTATATTATATATGTTTAATATACATTTACATAATATATACAAAATATATATCACATATATGGGAAGGTATAAATATATGTCATATATATTTAATATATATGTCACATATATTTTGAGATGGAGTCTCACTCTGTCACCCAGGCTGGAGTGCAGTGTCGTGATCTTGGCTCACTGCAACTTCCACTACCCAGGTTCAAGCAATTCTCTGCTTCACCCTAACGAGTAGCTGGGATTACAGGCGCTCACTACCACCCGGCTAATTTTTTTATTTTTAGTAGAGACACAGTTTCACCATGTTGGCCAGGCTGGTCTCGAACTCCTGACCTCAAGTGATCTACCTGCCTCGGCTTCCCAGAGTGCTGGGATTACAGGCGTGAGCCACCATGCCTGGTCCCATGTGTATTTTTTAATGATGGTGTCTCACTCTGTCAGTAGCTGAGAATACAGCTGTGTACCACCATACCCAACTAATTTTTTAATTTTTTTGTAGAGAGGAGGTCTAGCTATGTTGTTCCGGGTGGTCTCCAACTCCTGGGCTCAAGCCATCCTCCCACCTTGGCCTCCCAAAGTGCTGGAATTACAGGTGTGAGCCACCATGCCTGGCCCCTTTCCATATTTTTTCAAATTACTTTCAGTGAATGTTTTCAAAATCAGGGGAAAGCAAACAAACAAGTTTTCGTTCATTTGATTTACTTCTGTTCACGAGGTGATTATTTCCTGAGATCTTACTATGTGATAAGTAACAAAGCAGTAACCGCCTTTCTCTGTCCATTGACTAAAGGGGGAAACAAACATTAATGAAATGCACCTAAGCAAGCACACCAACCAGTCTAAAACAAGAGAAGGAAGGTGTAAACTGAGGAAGGAAGGGAGCATGGAAGGGGTGGTGTTTAAACTCAGCCCTGAAGGAGAAGCTGGCTATGGAAAGGGGAGTGAGTGGGTGAGGGGAAGGGAGGAAAAACAGGTGCAAAGATGCCACCGTGTGCAGGAATCTGGAGTTGACCTCCATGGCAGGTTTAGGAGGGCAGTGGCCTGACTGGCTGTCATGGAGGTCATAACCTGCAGTGGGCAGAGAGCCTCATCAGGAGGCCAGGGTAGCCACTCACATGGGGCCAAGAGTGGCCTGGACCAGAACGAGGGTGGTGCTGGTGCAGAGAAGGGACAGACTGGGAAAGATCCGATTGCTCCTCAGATCAAGAGGTGCTCAGAGGCAGTCCATCCTCAGCCAGGTACCTGCTGGGTGCTGGGCCGCAGAGCTGCAGCCATCCCTCCTACTCTCAGCCTCCACGCTGCTCAGACTCACGCGGGAGAGGTGAGTAAATGAGCTGTTTCAGGGCAGTATGTTTGCGCTCTGACAGTCAGTTGTAGTTCAGCTGGGCTCCATTTTAAGAAAACCTGACGATTTTCCAAACAAAAGCCAGCCTCAGTTCTCCTATGGGGTGGGATGTGTGTCAAAGTCCTTCCCAGCTGGTTTTCACCCAGCTTCTCCCAAGTGTTTCTCAGCAGGGGACATCACTCTCTCAAGCGTTCCTCAGCAGGGGGCATCACAGGCAGATGAAGAAACGGGGCACAGAACAGTGGCGTTCCTCGACATCACCAACCAGAAGTCATGCTCCCAGTGGGGGAACCCCCACCCCTGCTCTGGGCTACTCCATGGCTGGGCGCCTCGGGCTCCACTGCTGGTTGTCAAATCCAAACCCACCCTCCTCTGCTTCCTTGAGAGAGGCCCCTATTTGTTGGGGTGGCAGGATACTAATCCAAAAAGCTTCCTTTCCTGGGATCTCATGCAGCTAAGGCTAAGAATGTGTCTGATTCTGGCCAGTGAGAGGTAAGAGGAAGTTTGCAGCAGGTGGGGGATGGGACCTTCTGGTGAAGCTACAGTTTTCCTAATAAAATGGGGCACACCTCTTCTACCCTTCTCTAGTACCTGGAATGTAAATGC
The DNA here is from genome assembly GCA_031835075.1 of Saguinus oedipus. Classification (NCBI taxonomy): domain Eukaryota; kingdom Metazoa; phylum Chordata; class Mammalia; order Primates; family Cebidae; genus Saguinus; species Saguinus oedipus. The sequence continues at coordinate 40,982,192 of CM063187.1, read as the reverse complement.
CACATCGGGGGTGCAAGCATCATCTTTGGAGCAGGAGGCTAAGTGACATGCTGGGGATGGCAAGGTGAGGAGTCAGAAGGGGCCTGCTCCCCTCCCTGCCCACCCCTGCACCCCCCACAGTGGCGCCGCCCCCAGCTGCTCTCCCTCCCTTTCCTTCTTATGTGCAAGAGACCACCTGCTGCCCTACTGAAGCCAATGTGTACTGGTTTTTTGTTACATGTAGCTGATTGCAATCTTGACTGATGGAAGTCTTACCAGATCCTCATTTTACAGCTAAGGAAACTGAAGCTCAGCAGGGGAGGTTACCGGGCCAAGGTCACAGACGGTCTGAAAGTGCTGAGGCTGGAATGTGAGCCTCTGTTCCTAACCACGTCACTGCAGCACCCTGAACCAGTTACAAGCACTGGCTTTGGAGAAACCTTGGTTCCAATGGGTTTCTCTATTTAGTCATTTACTTCATTTCTCCACCAGAAGCAAGGGCTTCCGGGAATGTGGACTCTTCACCGTTCACCTGCTACTACCAAGGACTCACAGCAGGAGCGCAACCACCCCCACGGCCTGAGTGGTGACCGCAGGCAAGGAAGGTCATGTGGAAAGTGGGGATGACAACAGTGGCTTCCCAGGAGGCTGTGTGGGATGGCATGGTGTCCTATTAGTGCCAAACGAAAGGTTCTCTTATCACCATCACTGAAGCTGTGGAGCTCCTCTTAAAAAGGCCTCTCCTTGTGACCAATAGGGTGTATCAACTCCGGATGATTTTATTTTCCCCTAAACTTGGACAATTTAGGGAAATTGTCCCCTAAAAGACAATTTCCTTTTTTGTTTTTTGTTTTGAGACGGAGTCACGCTGTTGCCCATGTTGGAGCGCAGTGGCACGATCTCGGCTCATTGCAACCTCCGCCTCCCAGGTTCAATTGATTCTCCTGCCTCGGCCTCCTGAGTAGCTGGGATTACAGGCACCCACCACCACATCTGCTAATTTTTGTATTTTCACTGGAGACAGGGTTTTACCATGTTGATCGTGCTGGTCTCAAACTCCCAACCTCAAGTGATCCACCTGCCCTGGTCTCCCAAAGTGCTGGGATGACAGGCATGAGCCACCACACCTGGCCTCAAAGACAATTTCTCAACACAAACTAGCCATAACTCACAGGCCAATCACCTCCAAGAACTACCAACCAATTATCTGCGCGGGAGTGGCCTCCCTGTGGCCTGCCGCCCGCCTCAGCCTTGTGTTTTGTCTGTAGTAACTAACTGCTGGGCTTACTCTCAGAAGCCCTGTGGCCCTCCCTGTCTGCACCATTTTCTGAACCTTTACCCATCTTCTGTCTAATGACAGTCCTTGGTTTTTTGTTGTTGTTGTTTTTTGTTTGTTTTGTTTTTTTAGACAGAGTTTCGCTCTTGTTGCCCAGGCTAGAGTGCAATGGGGTGATCTTGGCTCACCACAACCTCCATCTCCCGGCTTCAAGCGATTCTCCTGTCTCAGCCTCCCGAGTAGCTGGGATTACAGGCATGTGCCACCGCACCCGGCTAATTTTGTATTTTTAGCAGAGATGGGGTTTCTCCAACTTGGTCAGGCTGGTCTCAAACTCCCAACCTCAGGGGGTCCGCCCACCTTAGCCTCCCAAAGTTTTGGGATTACAGGCGTGAGCCACTGTGCCTGGCCTAATGACAATCCTTGACGGACTCCTACTGGGGGCTTTGGGAGAGGCACTGACCACCCCCTACAACAGACCAAGGCCTGTGTGGGGCAGCACCACGCCTACCTGTCTGCCTCCCTGGGAGGGCCCCATCCATCAAAGAGACAGATATTATGCATCTGATGAATGTAGGAATGAATAAAAGAATGAGTAATAACACTGGCTAACATTTCCATGGGGCTATGTGCCGGGCACTATTCTACGCACTTTACGTGTATTAACTCATCCGATCTGCACAATACTTGCTCCACCAGACCACTTTGAGAGAGGTATCATTATCATCATCATCCCTGGTTTACACATGAGAAATGGAGGCATAGAATGCAGCAACCTAAAGACACACTCGCATAGGGCTCCCCGGTAAGTGGTAAGAGCTAGGTTCAAATCCTGCAGGCTGACTTTGGAGTCCATGCTTTGAACTTCTAGGTTCTCCTGCCTTTCTACAGGAAGAATCACCAGCCCCCACGGCAATGAGGCGAAACCGTGACCAGGTTTGAGCAGAAGGCAAAGTTCGCTTTCTGAGCCAGGGCAAACACTCTCAGCGGCCTCCCTCCTGCATTCCAATTGCCTTCTCTTTTGTTCACCTGCCAATATTGAGGATGAAAAAGCCTCTCACTTTTCCAGCCAAGCAGTCAGTCTGCTAGAGGCTGGGGGAAACTTCTGGGTAGCTTCCTGGTAGAAGAAAGGTACCACAGCCCTGGCTGGCCCCTCCTTCCCACCTTGTGGCTATGAGTGGACGTGATATCTGGAGCCACAGCAGCCATCTTGTACCATACGGAAAAGGTCATGATACTCTCAGAAACACAGACTTGGGGTCCTGACATGTAGAGTTCCAGAGCTTTGAAACTGCCTTTCCTTTTGTCTTCTAGCTAAATAAGTCACTCTTAGTTGAGTTTTCTGTCACTAACATTTAAGTTTGAGATATAAAATATTTGGGAACCAGGATAGCACAGGCAACAGGCAATGAGAATGACCCGTTCACTGCTGTCGCTCGGCTCTAGCACAGTGTCTGGCACAGCAGGTATGCAGCCAGTGTTTGGTGAGTGATCCTGATTCACATGCCTAGAGACCATGTACAAAGTTGCTGAGAGTGCAGGCACTAGACTCTGACACGCAAGGCCAGCAACACTTCCTGCCAGCTCCGAATGAGGATCTTCGACCTCTCTAAGAGCACCTCACCAGGTTATGGAAGAAACATCAACAATCACACATGTGGATCACGCAGCACAGGACCCGGCCAGCGTGATGCTAAGCTGCATGTTAGCTGCACTGATGGCCGCTCACATGTTCCTTGCCTATCAGATGATGGCCAGTATCTGTCTTTGCTTTAATGACCCTCTACCGAGATAAAATCAGAAAGACTATAAAGCACCACACAAGCAAATGTGCCTTCTCATCTTTGACTCAGGGTAGTGCAGCAGTTTTGTTTTGTTTTGTTTTTGAGACGGAATTTCGCTCTTGTTGCCCAGGATGGAGTATAGTGGTGCAATCTCAGCTCACTGCAACCTCCGCCTACTGGGTCCAGGTGATTCTCCGGCTTCGGCCTCCTGTGTAGCTGGGATTACAGGTATGCAACACCACGCCTGGCTAATTTTGTATTTTTGGTAGTGACAGGGTTTCTCCATGTTGGTCAGGCTGGTCTTGAACCCCCAACCTCAGATGACCTGCCTACCTGGGCCTCCCAAAGTGCTGAGATTATAGGCGTGAGCCAATGCTGAGAGCACAAATTCTGAACTCAGGCTACCTGGGTTTGAACTCAGTCCTGCTGTATGATTTTGGACAGGTCCCTTAAATCTCTTTGTGCCTCAGCTGCCTCATCTGTATTTGGTTGGTGCAAAAGTAATTGTAGTTTTTGCCATTACTTTCAATGGCAAAAAAACGCAATTACTTTTACACCAACTTCACAAAATAGAAATAAGAAGGCTGGGTGCGGTGACTCATGCCTGTAATCCCAGCACTGTGGGAGGTCACAGCGGGAGGATTACTTGAGCCCGGGAGTTCGAGATCAGCCTGAGCAAGAAAGCGAGACCCTATCTCTACAAAAAATTAAAAAATAATAAACATTAGCTGGGCATGGTGGCACACACCTGTGATCCCAGCTACTTGGGGGGCTGAGGTAGGAGGATTGCTTTAGCCCAGACTTTGAAGCTTCAGTGGGCTGTGATTGCACCACTACACTGCATCCTGGGTGACAGAGTGAGAACCCCATCTCCAAAAAAAAAAAAAGTACCTCCTTCATAGGGTGACTGTGAAGATTCAATGAGTTAATAGGTAGAGCTCTGAGGGCAGCCTGGCACAGGTAGCCACCAGGAAGTGTCAGCATCTATTACTACCACTATTAACCGGATTCCTGGTGCGCCACTCCCTAGACGTGTGGCCTTGGGCAAGGTACTAAACTCTCTGGGGTTACCAGTGCGTACCTACCTCATAGGATTATTATGAGAATTAACTAAGTTAATAAATGTAAAGTACTTGAAACAAGATCTGCTTTACAAGAAGGGCCCAGGTCACCTTTGCAATCACATTGCTTCTGACCAAGGCATTCTTGTATAACTGGGCTTCTCTGTGTCCTTTAAACTCTCACATTGGTGTTGAGCCATCCCTTTCCCCTGGGGTCCCTCCATTTTCATGAAGCCACCAGCTCCAGGAAGGCACAAAGCACAGCTCCCACCCACACGTGCCTGATGCCAGCTGAGTACAGAGCTGCCCGCTCAATGCCAGCTTGAGTAGCTCAGTGGTACGACATTCCTCTGGCCTCCTGGGTGCCCCAGAACACAGGTACCTCACGCAGGGGGCTCCCTAAGAATACTCCAGCACCCAGAACTCTCTGGCATGGTGTCCTCAGGAGGCCTTTCCTTGGGGTCAGGGCACAGTCCAGTCTGATGAGCAGGAACAAAAGGCAGTGTCCGCTCTGAGTGTGGGAGGGGGAAGTTTGGAGGGGGTCCTTTAGGGGAGGAGAAATTTGGAACCATGTAGGCCCATCCCAAGCAGCAGTACCCGGCTGGTGGCAGCCAATGTCCAAAGAGTTGCTTCAGGTTACCCTGGCAACCAAGGGACCCACCTCAGTGCCAGGGATGGTACCTGTCACTAAATGATGTACCCCCAACAGGCCATTAGACTCTCTGGCTTTCTAATCTTTCAAATGGGAATCCATTGCCTGCCCTTTTCCTAGCCTGCTCTGAAATACGGGGAGCTACATTTCCCAGGACTTCTGATGAGGCTCAGCCAACAGGGGCAGTGGCAGAAGCCTGGAAGTTGGAGGTGGCAGGAAGCTGGGTGGTCCTCCCTCCACCATAGACAGGGTCTCAGGCAGGGGAAGCCCCCACCAACACTGCCCTGAGCTCTGCTAAGGCGCCCAACTCCTGTGCCCTTCAGCACTGGTTACTCATCTAGGGACTGGTCTCTGCCCCTTTTTGGTTTCTCTGCTCCTCCCCAACTTATTTAACCAAATTCCCTGTATTGAATTCCCTCCACCTAAAATACCTAGAGTGAATTCTGTTTTTCTGACAGATACACCTGCCTTATGTCTTATGGGCTCCTGAGAATCAAGGGAGAAGACACACCCTGGAAAATGAAAAGCACCACAGGACTATTTTCTAGAAATGTCCTCCTCTCTTCCACGATGTAAAGGCACATTGTGGGCATGCAGTTTAAAGCCCCCATATGAAATGATACAATGTTTGAGATTTGCTTCAAAATGACCCAAAGGCAGAGGAATGAATGAAACAGACTGACCATGTGTTGGTCACCAAGGAATCTGGTGACAAATGTGTACATGCAGGCAATGTATGCTCTTTCTACCCCTGGAAATGCCTGAAATTTCCCATTACTAAAATAAATCAAGCTGGGCGTGGTGGTTCAAACCTGCAATCGCAGCATTTGGGGAGGCCGAGGCAGGAGCATTGCTTGAGGCCAGGAGTTTGAGACTAGCCAGGGTAACATAGCAAGACCCTGTCTCACAAAGAAATGAAAAAACTAGCAGTTGTTGGGGTGTGTGCCTGTGGTCCCAGCTACTTGGGAGGCTGAGGTAGGAGGATCACTTGAGTCCAGGAGTTCAAGTCTGCAATGAGCTAAGATCGTGCCATTGCACTCCAGTCTGGGCCACAGAGTGCGACCCTGTCTGAAACAAACCAACCAACCAAACTAAGAAGCAAATCAAAACCAACAGGTCCCTATTCTGTTGGTGGGGTACACCAGGTTCTAGCGGCAGAACTGTCTTTGAGGGCAACTTGTCAGTTCATTACATCAAAACCATGCGTACCCCTGGACTAGCACAGTAAATTCAGCAATTCCAGCACCAGTAAGAACACTGGCTCAAGGACCCAAAGCTGCCTGGACAAGGCTCCCCACTGCGGCACTATTTGAGAAAGACGAAAAGAAGAAACCCAAGAGTCTCTCATTAAAGAACCAGTAAACACATTTTGATAGGTCCATGAGATACTGGCAGCCATTAAAAAGAAAGAGGGTGGCCCGGTGCGGTGGCTCAAGCCTGTAATCCCAGCACTTTGGGAGGCCGAGGTGGGTGGATCACGAGGTCAATTGATTGAGACCATCCTGATCAACATAGTGAAACCCTGTCTCTACTAAAAATACAAAAAATTAGCTGGGCATGGTGGCACGTGCCTGTAATCCCAGCTACTCAGGAGGCTGAGGCAGGAGAATTGCCTGAACCCAGGAGGCGGAGGTTGCAGTGAGCCGAGATCGCGCCATTGCACTCCAGCCTGGGTAACAAGAGCGAAACTGTCTCAAAAAAAAAAAAAAAGAAAGAAAGAGGGTGGCCGAGCGTGGTGGCTCAAGCCTGTAATCCCAGCACTTTGGGAGGCCGAGGCAGGTGGATCACAAGGTCAAGAGATCGAGACCATCCTGGTAAACATGGTGAAACCCCGTCTCTACTAAAAATACAAAAAATTAGCTGGGCATGGTGGTGCGTGCCTGTAATCCCAGCTACTCAGGAGGCTGAGGCAGGAGAATTGGCTGAACCCAGGAGGCGGAGGTTGTGGTGAGCCGAAATCGCGCCATTGCACTCCAGCCTGGGTAACAAGAGCAAAACTCTGTCTCAAAAAAAAAAAAAAAAAAAAAAACTATGTGCTACCCAGAAAAGTCTGGTAAATGTAGTAATATCCACAAACATGAATACAGCACTTCCCATGTGCCAGGCACTACTCTAAACACTTTACATATATATTTTTTCTTTTTTTCTGTTTTTGAGACAGAGTCTAGCTCTGTTGCCCAGGCTGGAGTGCAGTGGTGCTGTCTTGGCTCACTGCAACCTCCACCTCCTGGATTCAAGCGATTCTCCTGCCTCAGCCTCCCGAGTAGCTGGGATTACACGCGTATGCCACCACACTGGGTAACTTTTGTATTTTTTGTAGAGATGGGGTTTCACCATGTTGCCCAGGCTGGTCTTGAACTCCTGGCCTCAAGTGATCCACCAGCCTCGGCCTCCCAAAGTGCTGGGATTACGGTGTGAGCCACCATGCCTGGCCCACACATCATACTTTTAAAAATTAAAAACCACATACACGGAATCCAATATACAGCACTCGACTCAAATGCAAAAGAAAGGAGTGGCTCCAAGCCTGCTCTTTCTGACAACTCTGACTATATCATCTTGGACAACGCACGAGAAGTCAGAAATACCTCCATGGGCAAACAGTCTGATGTGTATTAAAAGTGAAAGCATGTAACATTTGAAGAAGGTTTAGAAAGTTTAAAACAGTAATAATGACGGTGACAGTGATAATAAACGCTAATGCTTTCAGATCACATATGTGTTAGGCACTTTTTCTTTTTTTTTAACAGTCTAACTCTATCACCCAGGCTGGAGTTCACTGGTGCGATCTTGGCTCACTGTGCCTCCTGGGTTTAAGCAATTCTCCTGCCTCAGCTTCTCCAGTAGCTGGGATTACAGGCATATACTACCATGCCCAGCTAGTTTTTACATTTTTAGTGGAGATGGGGTTTCATCATGTTGACCAAGCTGGTCTCGAACCCATGACATCAAGTGATCCACCTGCCTTGGCCTCCTAAAGTGTTGGGATTACAGGCATGAGCCACCACACCCAGCCGGCACTGTCGTAAATGCTTTACATATATTATCTCATTTAATCCTCAAAATACCTTACAATGATATAATATACTACTATAATTTCCATTTTACATTTATGGAAGCTCTGAGGCTCAGAGAGGTAAACTCACTTGCTGGATTAAATGGCAGGATTAGGATTCAAACGCAGGCCATCGGCTCCAGCATTTGCCTTCCACGCCAGTGCTGACCAGGCTTCTCTTGAAAAGGGAAGCCTGAATTAGGCCAACAGGGGCATGAAGAGGCACTCAGCCAGACTCATCATGAGAGAGCTAAAACCCTAAAGACTCCACTTGATACCCTTCAGATTGGTGAAATTAGGAAGCAGGACAACAGCAAGTATCAAGAGGTAAATGGGGAAGCTGGACTCTCCTGTGCTCTGGCGGGGAGTGTGGGTCAGACCAGCCTCATGGAGAGCAGCCCTGACACCCCTGGGGAGAAAGTATGCCCGTCTCCAACTGCAACTGACTCCCGGTGTAAGCCCCATGGGTTCCGAAGGCGAAGGCAGGCGGATGCTCACTGAAGCACAGTTTGAAGTGGGGTGGAGCTGGGGACAACCTGGCTGCCCAACACCAGCGGACCACACCCGTGAGGCATGGCAGATGTATAACACGTACAACCGTTCAGCTGCCAGACGCCATACACTGGACATACACACACAGCAATGTGGCTAGATGGCAAACACATGCAATTTGGTGAAAACCAGAAGAAACAGAAAGAACGAGATTCGGAGGCCCAAACCATTTCCGGAAGCTGACTACTCAAACCTCAATATATATTTTGCAAGGATGTGTGCATGGCTACAGACATACCACAAACATTTCAGACTAGGAGAGGGAATGAAAGGACCTATAGAAAATGAAGATGGAAAGAATAACAAAAATCTTCCCAGTGACAAGGGAGGAGACACCCATTTTTTCTCCCATCATTAGACAAGTAGCCTTTGGCAGCCAGACTTCACTTGCCAATCCCCTCCTTCACTTTTATTGAGATGGAATCTTGCTCTCTTGCCAGGATGGAGTGCAGTGGCGAGATCTTGGCCCACTGCAACCTCCACCTCCTGGGTTCAAGCCATTCTCCTGCCTCAGCCTCCCAAGTAGCTGGGACTACAGGCGCACGCCAACACACCCAGCTAATTTTTGTATTTTTAGTAGAGAAGGGGTTTCACCATGTTGGCCAGGATGGTCTTGATCTCTTGACCTTGTGATTCACCCACCTTGGCTCCTAAAGTGCTGGGATTACAGGCATGAGCTACCGTGCCCACCTGCCCCCACTTTTTGGGTGTTAACTGAGGTTGGATGACGCAGGAGGCAGAAACTGGACACAAGTGACTAAACTTCTTCAAAAGAAAATCACACTTCTTTGTTCTCAAATGCCACAAAATCTGTTGGGCCTGACAACACAATTTGTTAACTTAGGGAGGGAGCTTGGTCAGGGCCTGAGCTTGGAGGCCACTTGGCTGTCTACTCAATTTCCACTTCTGCTTTTTTCAGCTCCTAGACAATGGAACCCAGTTGGTCCAGAGTGATCAGGATGTGGCATTCCTCTGGTTACTTGATTGGCCTGGTTGGGAGACACGTGACCTCAGCTGGACCAGCTGGAAGACCTAAGGGAACCATTAATAAGCCAGCAGTGGCAGGTGTTCTCTCTCTCCTGATGCCTGTGGACAAGGGCAAGTGGCCCTGATTATCACCTCAAGCCATTCTGGAACCAAGAGGCATACACGGGGCCTTCGGAGGCTGTGAACCTGAATCCCTGACAGACACGCTTGAGCTGCTGATCTTGCCCACCTGATGCCCATCTACCCCTGGGCTTCTAGAACACATCGCATGTCTTAACCATTGGCCAGATGGCACCAGGGTTGTTGCTTGCAACTAAAAAGCATCCTGAGAACCACAAAGTAAGTTGCTATCTTTTGCTTGTTAAATAAGAGAAAATCTCTGTAGGAGGGCAATGGGGCATTAGAGGCATGAACAGGAAGGGCCAATTCATCCCAATGTACAAGAACTGTTCATTCAACCCTCTGCAGTGGGCCACCGTTTTCCTCCCATCCTTTACCACAGTGGAGCTGCGGCCAGTTTCCCACGTTCGATTTCTCCTGATAACGCCAGGGGGTTAATCCCCAGCTGACTGGAGCTGAAGATGAGAGGCAGGACCAGAAAGCCTGGCCTAGCACTCCTGCAGCTGCTCTGTTCCCCAATCAAAGGTTGGACTTTGGGATCTGGACTGCCGCTGGGGTCTATAAAATGACACATGGCCCAAGGCCCTCCGTGAGGAGACCAGGCTGGCTGAGGTGTCGCATCCCTCCGTCAGCATCAAGGGAAAGGCACCAGTGCGGCAGGGGCGGGCAAACGAATGTGTGTTCTGGGGTCAGCTGGGTTCAATCACCACTCTACCCACAGATCGCCTGTGACTGCCTCTACTATAAAGTGAGTGGCAGGAGGGATCAAGGATGAAGAAGGAAAAAATAACACAAACCTACCCAGTGAGACATCGTGTCCCTGGCCATGTTGGTTGATTCATTCAACAAAAATTTATTGAGCAGCTCTTTTTGTGCCAGGTCCTGTTCTAGATGCTGGGGATACAGCAATGCACCAGACGGAATTCCTATGGTCAAACAGGAGCTCACAGGCTACAGGGAGCAGACAGGTAGTATGTAAGTCCACAAATCCACTCTGATAGGTGTCATGAAAATAAACGAGGTGATATGATGGAGGCGGGTGTGTGTGTGTGTGCGCGCGCGCGTGTGTGTGTGTGTGTGTGTCGGGGGAAGCAGGCTGGCAGGAAATAGAGCAGAGAGATTATGAAGCCAGATGGTCTGGGTTTGAATCCTGTTTCTGCCACTTCCTACCTGTATGGCTCAGGCAAACATCCTGAGTTATCTGTGCCTGAGTTTCCCCATGTGTACACCTGGATAGTGCCTACCTCATGGGGTTTTTGGGAGGACTCAGTGGGGCAATACCCACAACACACTTAGCAGTGGGGACCACACCTAGCTGGGGAGCCCATCCATTTAAGGGTCTCTAGAAGAGCCTCTCAACCACCCAGGCAGTGCTGCTGGCAGCCACGGCTACAAGCTATGTGGGTTTTCCAAGACATGACACACCCAAGTGCTCTCAACGGGAGCCCCCTCCTGCAGGGTCAGATGCCACCTTGCTCTCAGAGGGCAGCCATGGGTACAGCAGAAGGAACAGCAAAGCCCTCCACTTACCCAGCAACTGACAGAGGCCACTCGGGCACAGGAGATGCCAGGTTGTGGGGTTAGAGGAGCTGCTTAGGGTACCTGGGCCTCTCCACACTCTGAAAATCCCGCACCACCCCCAGGCTGCGGGGGAGATGGCGGATTCATGTGGGCTCTTGCTAAGGGGTTGGGGTATGGGACCTCCCGAAACTCTCAGTTCATGAAGGGGTCCTTTTCGGTGCCATGCCCAGGAGACACAGGTAATCTGGAAACTCCCCTCCCTGGCTGCCTTGTCTCTTTCCAGGGCTGGGCCCAGAATATGGAACGGAGAGAAGCACACTGCTCAGCATCAGGTCAAAGACTCCAGCACCCCCACCCCTGCGCCTCCCCCGACCCATGTGGCTCCTTGAAGCTTTGTGCTGTCATCTGGCCACTCGAAAGAAGTAGGGAAGTGAGGAGACGGGGCAGGCTGCTGGCAGCTCCAGGCCTAGGAGAAAATGAGGCCATCTTTGCGAGGAGCAGGCGGGGGTCCCTTCTAAGAGGAAGGGCCGAAGCCTGGAGGCCTGGAGGAGGAGGAGGAGGAGGAGGAGCTGCTGTGACCTGTTTCTCGGGCCTCCCAGCAGCCTGGGGTGGGCCAGCAAGCTGTTTCTTTCCTAGGGGCTGATGAGTCCAGAACCAGAGCACCTTCTCCTCTACAGAAATCTTTCAATCCCGCAGACTGAGTGGCTGGATGACAGCACAAAGCTTCAAGGAGCCACAGTGGTGGGGGTGGCTCTGGAGTCTCTGACCTGACCCTGGATCAGTACAAACAGTCCTGGGGGAGGAGGGGTGTCAGGGCATCGACGCTTCAAAGTGCACACAGAGAAAAATTAAGTGAAGTTGTATCACTTCTCCCCAGAAAACCCTTCTATGGCTCCCAGGGGCTGTGGGAAGAAAGTTAAAATCTCTTACATGGCTCACCAGACCAGCTGACCCAAATTTTCCTCCCCCTACTCTGCTCCCCGCACACCCAAGGGCCTGTGCATAGGCTGTTCTCCCAGCCCAAAACCCCCAGACTCCAGCTCACCCCAGGCAGGTTCCACTCACCCTTCCAGTCCAGGCTCAAAGGTCACTTCTTCAGAATAGCCTCCTCTCACACACCTACGCCCACCCCAGCCTGGAATAAGGCCCTACTTCTGCCTGTTACTCTCTCAAGGCCCTCTTCAGTTCCTCTTTTCTTCTTTCTTTCTATCTTGATGAAGTTTTGCTCTTGTCCCCCAGGCTGGAGTGCAATCTCGGCTCAATGCAGCTTCCGCCTCCTGGGTTCAACCGATTCTCCTGCCTCAGCCTCCAGAGTAGCTGGGACTACAGGTGACTGGTACCACGCCCAGCTAATTTTTGTATTTTTAGTAGAGACAGGGGTTTCACCATGTTGGCCAGGCTGGTCTTGAACTCCTGACCTCAGGTGATCTGCCTGCCTCGGTCTCCCAAAGTGTTGGGATTACAGGCATGAGCCACTGCACCTGGTCTTTTCTTTCTTTTTTTTTGAGACAAGGTCATGCTCTGCCACCCAGGCTGGAGTGCAGTGGTGTGACAGTAACTCACTGCAACCTTGACTCCCCCAGACTCAAGCGATCCTCCCACCTCAGCCTCTCAAGTGGCCGTGCACTTTTTCTTTATAGTTTCATTACCACGGTTAAATTATATGGCTATTTGAGTAATTATTTGATATTCTGAGAGGGAGCCTCACTCTGTCACCCAGGCTGGAGCACAGTGGTGCCATCTCAGCTCACTGTAACCGCTGCCTCCTGGTTTCAAGTGATTCTTGTGCCTGACTCCTGAGTAGCTGGGATTACAGGTGTGCATCATCACACTGGGCTAATTTTTGTATTTTTTTGTAGAGATGGGGTTTTACCATGTTGGCCCGGCTAATCTCAAACTCCTGACCTCAAGTGATCCACCTACCTCAGACTCCCAAAGTGCTGGGATTACAGGTGTGAGCCACCGTGCCCAGCCTGATTATCTGATATCTGTCTCCCCCACTAGATGGTGAGGGACATAAAGCCAGAATAATGGTAATGACAGAATTTTACTTGTAACAACAGCTCAAGCCTATCAAGCACTGACGACATTTTTTATATCACTGAATCCTGACAACAGCTCTGTGAGTCAATATTCCTATTATCCTCTTTCTCTATGGGGACGCCACGTTAGTCCCGTTGATGGCAGCGGGCACTCAGTAAATGGTCTGCGGGGCGTCCAGATGTCTGGGTTAGGTTTCAGACCCTCCTTCCCCATCACCCTCTAGGGACAGGAGCCCGGGTCCATGGAGCACACGTTTGCCATACTCTGCAGTGATGGCCCCCACTTCCAAGGGATCCTCTGGGTTCTAATCTCTCCCCAATCCATGAAGACATTAATTTAACACATTTTTACTGTGGCAGCTACTGTGTGTCTGGCGTGGCCTGAACAGAGAGAAAGCAACAAACAACACGTGTAGTCACACCCTCACAGGGCTCAACCACCAGCCTTTTGCGCCTCCATCGCTGGACGCAGCAGTCACCTCAGGCCCTTGTTGCCCTCCTGCCTCACCACAGGGGTCCATGCTCTCCAGACTCCTCCCTCCTCCTCACTGGCGTTCCCTCCTCAGCCTCCTTCACTGATTCCTTGCCATCTCTCTGCACAGCTTTGCTCCCCATCCACATGGCTTCCCCAGTGATTTCAAGACCTCTGTGCTAGGACCCTGCTCCTCCTTCTCCCACCTGGATCTCTCTCGACTTCAGGTGTGCGTACCCAACTGTCTCCTTGCCAACTTATGCAGCTGTCTGACAGGCACTCGGCACCGAACACACTCCCTTCTGAAGAATCAGAACAGCATTTCTGATTCTTCACATGGCCTTCTGCCACTCGCTGCAAACCCCCACCCCGGGGTCCCTCCATGCAACGTCTTCACCCTTCACCTGGTGCTCAGACCCAAACCTCAGGGTCATCCTAGACCCCTCTCTTTCTCTCACCCCCACATTCAGGCCAGCAATACTCACTGCCAGCTCCACCTTCAAGTTATAAATGGGCTCACCCCTCCCTCGCACCCCTACTGGCAGTACCACAGACCACAGAAGGACCTTCTGCCCCAATTTCCTGGCTCTGTCTCCTGCTGCCACATACAGCCAGAGGGACTCTATTAATCTATGGGTCAGATCATGTCCTTCCTCTGCTCAGAACCCTCCCCCATCCATTTAGGGAAAAGGCCCCAGTCCCTAACAGGCCTCCTGTGGAAAGGTGACCTCAGCTCCTCCGTGCCCTCTTTTTTTTTTTTTTTTTTTAAAGATAGAGTCTCATTCTGTAGCCCGGGCTGGAGTGGTGCAGTGGCATGATCTCAGCTCACTGCAACCTCCACCTTCCGGGTTCAATCAATTCTTCCACCTCAGCCTCCTGAGTAGCTGGGATTACATGTGTGCACCACCACACATGGCTAATTTTTTTATTTTTAGTAGAGACGAGGTTTCACCATGTTGGTCTTGAACTCCTAACCTCAAGTGAGGCCACCTTGGCCTCCCAAAGTGCTGGTATTACAGGCATGAACCACTGCACCCAGCCCACAGCCACTGAGGCAGTGTGTCACAGTATCTCACTGCGATTATCATTTGCATTTCCATGATGATGATCAGGGATAGCGAGGTATGCACTTTAAAGAGTAATAGAAGCAACAGTAAATGGTTAACACTGACACAGCATTAACTACGTGCCAGGTGCTATGTTAAGTGCTTTCTTTTATATATACCGTGGCATGCTCCTGTCCGAAGCCTCTTGGGCCTGATGTGTTTTGGAATTCTGAATAGTTCAGATTTTAGAAAGGCAACCAACCCTAGAAGGTTCTGAGTGAGCACTGGCAGCCTATCACACTGATATTTTCGCAGTGACGACAATACATCAGCTTGGATCACATTCCACCTAGGACTGTGGATCTGTTCTTTCTATCTATCTATCATCTATCTATCTATCTATCTATCTATCTATCTATCTATCTATCTATCTATCTATCTATCTATCTCTATCTATTTTGAGACATATGGCCCAGGCTGGAGCGCAGTGGCATGATCTCAGCTCACTGCAACCTCTGCCTTCCAGGTTCAAGCGATCCTCCCACCTCAGCCTCGTGAGTAGCTGGAATTACAGGTGTGCACCACCACATCCAGCTAAGTTTTGTATTTTTAGTAGAGATGGGGTTTCACCATGTTGGCCAGGCTGGTCTCGAACTCCTGACCTCAAGTGATCTGCCCACCTCAACATTGGCTTTGGCAGTGATTTTTCAGATCACACCAAAAGCTCAAGCTACAAAAGCAAAAATAAATAAATGAGACTACATCAAACTAAAAAGCTTCTGCACAGCAAAGGAAACAATCAACAAAATGAAAAGGCAACCTATGGACTGGGAAACAATATTTGCAAACCACGTATATGATAAAGGGTTAATACCCAACATTTATTAAGAAATCTTATAACTCAGTATCACAAAAAAATATCCTAGTAAGAAATTAACAAAGGGCTGGGTGTGGTGGCTCACACCTGTAATTCCAGCACTTTGGTAGGCTGAGGCAGAAGGATTACTTGAGACTAGAGTTTGAGGCCAGCCTGGTCAACACAGCAAAACCCCATCTCTACTTAAAAAAAAAAAATTAGCTGGACATGGTGGTGGGCACCTGTAATCCCAGCTACCAGGGAGGCTGAGGCAGGAGAATAGCTTGAACTTGGGAGGCAGAGGTTGCAGAGAGCCGAGACAGAGCCACCGCACTCCAGCTTGGGTGACAGAGCAAGACTCCATCTCAAAACAAACAAACAAACACCCAATAGTAATAATAATAAAACAAACAAAAATTCCTTTAAAAAGCAAGATAGAGGCAAATAATTTTAAGCCATGTTCAACCAATTTAAACAAAATACTTCAGGTGAAAGTCTTAAATGGGGCAGTTATATAATGTATACAACGGGGCAAACTAGAATTTTGAAATTAAAAAAAAAGAGGACCGGGCGCGGTGGCTCACACCTATAATCCCAGTACTTTGTGAGGCTGAGGAGGGTAGATCACAAGGTCAAAAGATCAAGACCATCCTGGTCAACATGGTGAAACTCTGTCTCTACTAAAAAAAAAAAATACAAAAAATTAGCTGGGCATGGTGGCGTGCACCTGTAGAATTGCTTGAACCCAGGAGGCGGAGGTTGCAGTGAGCCAAGATTGTGCCATTGCACTCCAGCCTGGGTAACAAGATTGAAACTCCATCTCAAAAAAAAAAAAAAAACAAAAGGATGTGAAACTGTCTTAAGGCAACTGCCTTTCTTCCCCACTGTGAGGGAAGAAAGTACATGGAAAAATTATCCTAAGTTGTCATTTATTATTCGCATTGGAATAATGAGTCCGATTGACTCACAAACAGGTGATTATACAATCACTTTTATATATTCATGTTTACTCAGCCACTTGCCCATGTTCAGTAACTGTCCTTAAACATCCAAGTTGGCTTTTTAGAAAAACCTAACAGTGAGTGGCTGTGGAGACCACCAATTCCTCAAAGAGGCATTTGACAAACTGTCTAACGGTAAAGGATGGCTTCCTGAGTGTTGGGATACAGTTTCCAGTGAGAACATACACGAATTCAAGGGATGCCACATCACAAATGCTGCAGAGGGATGTGGAGACGGTGTACTCTGTAAATATGTGTAGGTGACTCAAAAAGTGACTCTTGGGATGACAAGGATGTCTGCGAAGTGTGACTAACACTGTTTCATGATATGTGAGAGGATATATCGAACGTTTTGAGTCCAATTTTCTGTTTTTTTATTTGAAGCAGGGTCTCCCTCTGCCACCCAGGCAGCAGTGCAATGTTACAGTTACAACTCACTGTAGCCTCCACCTCCTGGGCTCATGTGATCCTCCCACCTCAACCTCCTGAGTAGCTGGGACCACAGGCACAGACAACCACCCCATTTGTCTATTTTTTTCTTCTCTTTGTAGAGATTTGGTCTTGCTATGTTGCCCTGGCTGGTCTCAAATTCCTGGCTTCAAGTCATCCTCCCTCCTATGCCTCCCAGAGGGAGAGGATTACAGGAGTGAGCCAAAGCACCCTGCCAAATTCAACATTTTTGATATCAGGATTCCAAACATGTCACGAAATTAATCAATTAGAAATACAGACAGGCAGCTGATTATGTTGTCAAAATCCCTAACAACTCATGTGGGCCCTCAAACTTTTTTTTTTTTTTGAGACAAAGTCTTGCTCTGTCATCCAGGCTGGAGTACAGTGGCATGATCTCGTCTCACTGCAGCCTCTGTCTCCCGGGTTCAAGCGATTCTCCTGCCTCAGCCTCCTGAGTAGCTGGGATTACAGTCGTGAGCCACCATGCCCAGCTAATTTTTGTATTTTTAGCAGAGATGGAGTTTTGCCATGTTGGCCAGACTGGTCTCAAACTCCTGGCCTCAGGTAATCCACCTGCCTGGGCCTCCCAAAGTGCTGGGAATATAGGCGTGAGCCACTGTGCTTGGCCTGCATGCAACTTTTACGTGAGGAAGATACAGTACACCGTGGACATCTGTGTGTGTCTGCTCAGCACCCTTTTCCAGCAGCCATGCCTTTAGCAAGCCCTGTCCACTGTACCTCCAAGCCATACCCAACCTGCCCCATTCTCTCCCTCCACACTCCTTACCTTGGCCCCTTCCTCCATCGTCTCCCACCCAGACTAGAGTAGCACCTTCCTCCTTACTCTCACACCGGCTCCTATAATTCACTGTCACCAAGGCACACTAGCGGCAGATCTTTGGGACATGCAGAGTTTGAAAAAGTTCCTCCTACCTGCCCTGACACTGCCCAGGGCATCTCTACCTGCCATCCTCTGACGGTAGAAGGGACCTGCTTTAAGATGAAGGCACCATGAGGGACAGCAGAGCTGTGGGCAGAACCAACCTGAACCCTCCAGGCTATTGCTGAGCTGCTGTGTCACCAGCTCCCAGGGTCCAAAGAACCCTCAGACTTGGAGGTGGGGGGTCTGACTGCTTAAGTCTGCATGAACGGGGGTTGCCGTTACCTGGAGCCAAAAGCCTCCAATCCATATGCTCTTTATCTTTTTACTCTATTTACTGGTCAGCAGTTGTTTTCAGCAGGTAAAATTATCCCATGTATCTGTCTGGTTCCTTGTCTGTGTCCCTCTCCTAGAATGCCAGCTCTGAGACCAGGGATACTTGTCTGTCTTGTTCACTGCTGGAACACCCCTGCCAAAGAGTGGGAACTCAGCACTTGTTAAGAGAATGACTGAGCTCATCTCATTCTTTCAACAGCTCTAAAAGGCAAGTGTTCCAAATACTAGCCTCCTCCTCGCTGCCAGCCAGACCCGGCACCATCTGCCCCCACCTACCTCTCCCAGCTCATGACCCTGCAGTTACACAGGTCTTCTTCCAGTTCCTTCGCAAAGTCAAGCTCCTTCCTGCATCTGGAGCTCCGCTGATGCAGTTCCCTCTACCAGGAAATCTCCCCATTCCTCGCCTACTGGGGGAAGGTGTACTTACCCTTCAGGTCTCCTCCCAAATGTCAGTCCTTATGACAGACATTCGCTGACCTCTCCAGACATGTCCGGGCCCTCAGATATGCTGCCCTGGCCCTCTGGGCTCCTCCGTCAGAGCACTTAGCTATTGCCGTAATTACTTCAATTCAGTTTCTGACACTGAACTGTGAGCTCCAGGAAGGCGGGGTGACCCTTCTGCATTTCTAGAGTCCTAAGAAGGCCTGGCACACAGTAGGTACTGCTTAAATACCACATCTGTCCATGGTGGCTGTGACAGTTACTGCTCACTGAGTAACTATTGCATTTCTAGTCCCTTGCAGTTAGGCAGGGCCATGCAGCGGTCCTGGGCGCAGGTCGAAGTGAACGTGTTGCTTCCGGGCCTTGGCATCTAAGTGCCACTGCGCGACCCTCAGTCCCCTTCTCCTGCCATGGTGTCTCTGCAGTCTGTGAAGCTTCGAGATAGGGGCGCTCCTGCCAGCCTGGGTCCCTGAGGCACTGGGTTAAGCCCTCCCACCTGAGCTCCTATGTCACGAGTAAGAAATGGACATCTGTTGTGTCCGGCCTCTAGGATTTCAGGGTTAATCTGTTGCCACAGCAGAAACTCGCTCATCAGAGGCATTCCTGTGAATGAATGAAGGTAGCTAAAAGGCAGAGACACTGGGAGGTGCGGAGCAGGGGACCGGCCTCCAGTCGCCCTCACTGAACTCGGTGAAAGAACAGGAAGCGGGGAATGGGCCAAGCACTCCCCAGGGAGCCGCCACTCTGGGCTCTTAATGGGGCAGATGAAACAACCCAGAGCCTCCACTGCCTTCAGACAGGGCCTCCTGGACAGCCCTCAGCACACACGCTCCTTAGGGATCACAGCCAAGGGTCCATCCCTGGGGACGGGGGAGGAGGCAGTGCTGAAGCCAGCAACACCCTGGAAAACCCTCTTAGCCAGAGGAAGCTGAACCAGCAAGGCTGCATGAAAGGTCTGGGCTAATTCGGGCTGACAACTTTCCCTCGGAATCACCCACTGGGGCTGTGCCCTCCCGGCTCCATCCCAGAGAATAAATCACACTGTCAGGTCTAATTTGGGACTTGGCTGATGGGCTGAGCAGGGCATCCATGCGTTCTGGCCACAGAGGTCAAGGGCAGCCTACACTCTTGAGACTGCTGCTGAAAAGTCTGAGGACTGAACAAGAAAGGGGACCGGGAGGCCGGGAGCCACGGGTTTCCCATACACACCAAAGAAACTCCCAACTTGTTCTGTGAAATTCCTGGCCCAGGCCTCCACTGTATGAGCCCTGCTCCCAGAACACAGTCCTGCTATATTCAGGCCTGTGCTAGCTCAGGGCCGGATGCAGGGTGACCCCTCCCCTGTCTGGTGAGTGAATAATCACAACAGCAGCAGCTCACACTTGCTATCTTATAGGCTGTTACTAAGCCACCTAACCTCCAACGTGAGTAAGGGCTAATGAATGCAAGCTGCCACCATCCTCCTCCTCCTCATTATCACCACCACCTTCACCATCATCATCATCACCATCGTCATCATCATCACCATCATCTCAACATCATCATCACCATCTCATTATCATCTACAGTGTAACTTCTTGCGCCAGTTACTGTCCTAGGTACTTGAAATTCACAATCCCGTCTTAATCCTTACAACAATCTTGGGAGAAAAGGGAAGCTCCCAGAGTTAAGCTACCCATTTAGGGCTAGTCAGGGGCTCAGCTATGACAAGACCCCCGGTCAGCTGGACCCCGGAAACCTGTGATCTTGGCCTCTGTGTCAACCCATTTTTGATTTTGTCTCCCTGGAGAAGTTTGCCACCAAACTCCAAGTCACCATTAGGTGTCTCCTCAGGGTTCCCACAGCGCTGTGGCTTCCCCATTAGAACTCTTATCACTCTGGGTTGTTTACTTGTAGAACTTCCCAGCACACTGTATATCGGGGCAAGCCCTGTGCCCAGCAGAGGGCCAGGAACATGGGAAGTGCCAAGTCAAGGATGGTTGGATGCATGGATGGAGCTTCCATTTTACTGAGGAAGGGAACAGAAGCTCAGAAAGGAAAGCTGTCATGAGAGCGTCACTGAAGAAAGGCAGGTGGAGAAGACGGTAGAAACTGCTCCTTCATGAACCTCTATTTGTCCTCCAAAGCCCAAAGCTGCTTCCAGAAGCCCTCCTTGACCCCTAGGCTGGGTTGGGCACCGCCGCTGGATTCCCTTGGGCTTCCCCGATCACAGACCTGACCACTCTGGGGTCTGAGGGCCTGCTTCCCTCACCAGAGCCACCCAGCCATGAGGCTGGCCCAGCCACCACTGCATCCCCACTACTCTACAGGGACGGGCACAGAGGAGGCACATATTAAATGTGTGCGCAGTCAACCAGCACACCTCCAGCAGACCTCCAGAGAAAGACAAGGCTGGAAGCCTCATCCTTGGAAGAATAACTGAAAGCACAGATATAGTTTGTTTGACTAAAAGCACAAATATAGTTAGTTTGGAAAAAGGGAGCGGTTCCCTCAGCCACGAGTAAGCCCCTGCAGGGTGGCCAGGAATAAGCCGTGTGGCTGCTGTGGCTCCCGAGGACAGGACCTGACCAGCTGGAGGTAGTCAGTTACACAGGGGTGGATGTGATTCACAAGACAGCTTTTTAATGATCACAACCTCCCCAGAGCAAAACACCAAGCTCAGCTCCACCCGTGCTGGAAGATTTAAACTGAGGCCAGACAGTGAGCAGCCTGGGTCCCTGCACCCCAGCCCCTAGACCTCTTATGAGGCAACAAAGTGTAATGGCTAAGAATGGGGATCCTGGACACACGCTGCATGCCCCCTGCTCCACTCCTCTACTTGGCAGGCAGCTTCACCACGCCATGCCTCAGTTTCCTCATTACCATGGGACTATCACAGCAGTGACGTCTTAGGGTAGTTGCAGGAACTGCATGAGATCATGCACACAAAGCACTTACGGCAGAGCTTAGCACAGAGTCGGCACCCATTAACATTAATTATGACTGCTTTTCCCTCCCCCATGGAGCCAGGCTGTGCTGGCTGGCTACCCCAACAGATCCTCTCAATTATTTATTTATTTATTTATTTATTATCTATAAATTTTAAACTTTTTTTGTTAGAGATGTGGTTTCTCCATGTTGGTCAAGCTGGTCTTGAACTCCCAACCTCAGGTGATCCACCCGCCTCGGCCTCCCAAAGTGCTGGGATTACAGGCGTGAGCCACCTCGCCTGGCCTCAGTTCATTTTTTCTCTGGCTTCCTCCTCAGGAAAGGTTGAAAAGTTATATAACATTTGGTACCTTCCTTGGAGCTAGGGGAGGCTATGCAACATTGTAGCAGCAACTATGTGTCCATGAGGGGCAAGGCCAAAAGAATCAAAGAGGCTCTGCCCTGACACTGCCCAGCCACTAAACTAACACTGGCAGCCAAGCACCTCTAGGTGAGCTGTGGTGGGCGAGAAATCGGCCTCCATTCAATCAAGCTGTGGTGAGTGGGGGTTTCTGTTCCTGAAGCTTGAAGGCATTCCTGGCCAATGCACACCCCATGATACAAATGGCTCAAGGCACACACCCATGTTAATTGTCTGCCTACTTCAGCTCAGGCCCAATGCTGAGAACCCCTGATCCAGAGGAAAAACAGTAGGTGGCTGAGCAATACAGTGCTTACCAAGCCCAGTTGCTGTGCTCCACCCTTCCTTTTCAGCTGTATCTACACCCCATCTGGACAATTATTTACATACACACATATACATATGTATATGAGCATTTTTTGTTTTATTTTTTTTAGTGACAGGGTCTCTCTTGCTCTGTTGCCTGTAGCATGGCCTCGACCTCCCAAGTGCAAGTGATCCTCCCGCCATAGCCGTACAAATACCTGGGACTACAGGTGCAGGCCACCACGCCTGGCTATTTTTTTAATTTTTCATAGAGATGGAGTCTCATTCTGCTGCCCAGGCTGGTCTTAAACTCTTGGCCTCAAACAGTCCTCCTGTCTCGACCTCCCAAAGTACTGAGATGATAGGGTGAGCTACTGCACCCAGCCCTCAAGTGATAAACTTCACATATTTAAAAACAATCCACATCACCATTAAAAACGAAAAATTGCTATCTTTTGCTACAAAAAAAGGAAACTTAAAAAATAAACACAATGAAACAAAACACAGTCATCCATTATCTGATGTTACATTATCGGGGTTCAATGGACTAGCAAAGATTCTTCACTTTTCTATTGCAGGGAGAATCGTATCTGGCAATACTCTGGGTAACACTGGCTCCAGCTGAGCAGGGCTGCCCCTCGGAGACGGAACACATTTTCCTGTTCACAGAAACTGTGTTCAGAAAGGAGATGATTTGACTGCGATCTCCCAGCTCGCTGAGGATGAATTAGGCCAGGCATCGCCTCACTCCCTCCTCTCTTCAGGGGCTCCCAGAGAGGCCTTCCTTGACCACCTTGTCTAAAAATTGCCCTGTGAGCCCAGTCTCCTTTCCTGCTTTATTCATCACTATATACTCCCACAGTGTTCATCCCCATCCAACTTATCCTAGATTCACTTTTTTTTTTTTTCAGACCGAGTCTCACTCTGCTGCCCAGGCTGGAGTGCAGTGGCGTGATCTTGGCTCACTGCAACCTCTTCCCCAGGTTCAAGCAATCCTCCCACTTCAGTCTCCCAAGTAGCTGGAATTACAGGTGTGTGCCATCACGGCCGGCTAATTTTTTTGTACTTTTAGTAGAGATGGGGTTTCCCCATGTTGGCCAGGCTGGTCTCAAACTCCTGACCTCAAGTGATCCACCCACCTTGGCTTCCCAAGGTGCTGGGATTACAGGTGTAAGCCACTGCGTCTGGCCCTATATTCACCTTTTATCTGCTTACTGTTTTATTCTCCAGTACAATGTCCGTTCCCTTAGGGAAAGGAGTTTGTTTTGCTCATTCCTGAATCCCTAGTGCCCAACAGACAGTAGGTGCTCAAATGCTTGTTTGCTGAGTGAAGGAAAATAAATGAATGAACAAATGAAACCTGTTCTTGTTCTTTCCAAATTCCCTGAGGCACTGGTTACCAGCTAGAAAAAATGCTGGTCTTCCTGTTGTGTGAGAGGCAATGCTAGGAATTTACTTGGGATTTGGGACCTTTTACCTTATTAAAAAGGAATATGCTAGATTAAAACAAATATCAATAAGCCCATAGGATATAAATTAGTAACTAAATAAATAAGAGGGAAGGGCCAGGTCTTCCTTACAGAAGAATTCCAATTAATAAATGTAGATGGAATAAGAGGCACATAAAAACCACCATCAGGGAAAGAGCACAGCAATAACCTTGCAGACAAGACCCAGCCACCAATGGATGCTAAAATTAGTGGGCGGAAGTTTGAGGAAAAGCGGATGTGGAAAAGTAGCATAGACTCAGAGTTTCTCCCCAAAGGTAGCATTTTGTATTGTTCTGTTAAAGAGACAGGGTCTTGCTCTGTCACCCACGCTGGAGTGGCACAATCTCAGCTCACTGCAACCTCCGTCTCCTGGACTCAAGGGATCCTCCTGCCTCAGCCTCCTGTGTAGCTGGGACTACAGGTGTGCACTACCACACCCGGCTAATTTTTCTTAATTTTATTTTTTTTAGAGCTAGGGTCTTACTTCATTGCACAAGCTGGTTTCAAACTCCTGGCCTAGAGTACCCCAAGAGAGCTATTACTTACAAAGGGAAAACTGTAACTTCATAGTGGAGAAATCTGGCAGACAGTACCTTAACCAAGTGATCTAGGTGAACATTGCCAGGAATAAGACACAACGATATCATGGACCTCCACAATGATGCACCAAGGAGGGAAGGCTGCCTCTGTGGCATTGTTCTAAATAATGAGTAACCTCAATCAAGTCATGAGAAAACATCAGAAAAACCCAAGTTGAGACACACCACAAAATAAAAGAGGAGTCCTCTTCCAAAGCGTCCAGGTCGTGAAAGGCTAGGAAAGATGGAGAAATTGTTCCAGAACGGAGGAGGTTAAGGAGATATGAAAATCAAATGCATGGCCGGGCGCGGTGGCTCAAGCCTGTAATCCCAGCACTTTGGGAGGCCGAGGCGGGTGGATCACGAGGTCAAGAGATTGAGACTATCCTGGTCAACATGGTGAAACCCCGTCTCTACTAAAAATACAAAAAATTAGCTGGGCATGGTGGCGTGTGCCTGTAATCCCAGCTACTCAGGAGGCTGAGGAAGGAGAACTGCCTGAACCCAGGAGGCGGAGGTTGCAGTGAGCCGAGATTACGCCATTGCATTCCAGCCTGGGTAACAAGAGCGAAACTCCGTCTCAAAAAAAAAAAAAAAAGAAAGAAAAAGAAAATCAAATGCAATGTGGGATCCTGGATAGACTCTTGGAAGAGAAAAGGAAATTAGTGGAAAAACTGGTGAAATTTGATTAATGTCTGTCATTGAGTTAATTGTACTGGGCTGGTGTGAATTTCCTGGTTTTGATCACTGTTTTACAGTTGTATAAGATGGTAACATTGGTCAGGCATGATGGTTCACGCCTGTAATCCCAGCACTTTGGGAGGCTGAGGTGGGTGGGCCATGAGGTCAAAAGTTCAAGACCATCCTGGCCAACATGGTGAAACCCTGTCTCTACTAAAAATACAAAAATTAACGGCATGGTGGTGCGCAACTGTAGTCCCAGCTACTTAGGAGGCTGAGGCAGGACAATCACTTGACCCCTGGAGGTGGAGGTTGCAGTGGGCTGAGATCGAACCACTGCACTCCAGCCTGGTCACAGAGTGAGACTCTGTCTCAAAAAAAAAAAAAAAAAGATGGTAACATTTAGGGAAGCTGGATGAAGGTTAGATGTGTGAACTCAGGAACCATTTTTACAACATTTTTATAATTCTAAAATCACTTCAAAATAAAAGTTAATCAAGAATTATGCTAAGAAGCATCCTTTGTCAGAAATCTGGCCCCTAGCAACTGTCTCACACGCAGGCTTCAGGTACTCAGCCAGGTAAGACTGCCAGGATGAGGGAATATAATGAGACCCAGTGAAGATCCAGGAGAGAGAAACTCCATCCAGAGCCACACAGTTCCTGCAGCTCAGCCAACAAGGCTACCTGTGTCCAGGGTCTGAATGCCACAATCCTCCCACGTCCACTTTCCACACTGTTACGATCTCTTGGTTCTTCAAGGATCAGACAACACCCCCTCCCAACAACAAAGCTTGGAATCGTTCAGGAAGGCTTCACTGCAAACTAGAAGGACATACAGCCGGAGACCCACGCACAGAAACAGAGAACGCTCACTAGCAAACCCCACCCAGACCCAACCCAGAAAACTAAATATAACATATTTGAAACTTATATAGCACAGGTAACTATTTGCCATATGTGTATATTTTAAACATGTGGACATACCCATTACTCATGCCATCTATGTGTATTTATTTATTTCAATTTTTAATTTTTTTTTGAGACAGGGTCTTGCAGGAGCCTTGACCTCCACCGGTTCTGGTGATCCTCCCACTTTAGCCCCAGTGCAGATGGAACTACCAGTGTGTGCCACCACACCTAGCTCATTTTCTGATTTTTTTTTTGTAGAGACAGGTTCTCACTATGTTGCCCAGGCTGGTCTCGAACTCCTGGGCTCAATCAATCCTCCAGTCTCAGCCTCCCAGAGTGCCGGGATTACAGGTATGAGCCACCACACCTGACTCAGTTTTAATCAATAGAGAAACCAGCACATTTACACAGCGGGGAGGTGGGGCTGCTCCGAATCTTGATTGTGGTGGCAGTTTCACAACTGTCTATACATCTGTCTGCATTCAAAGAACTGTATGCCAGCCAGGTGCAGTGGCTCACATCTGTAATCCCACTACTTTGGGAGGTTGAGGTGGGCAGATCACCAGAGGTCAGGGGTTCAAGACCAGCCCGGCCAACATGGTGAAATGTCATCTCTACAAAAATACAAAAACCAGCTGAGGATGATGGCAGGTGCCTGTAATCCCAGCTATTCAGGAGGCTGAGGTGGGAGAATGACTTGAACCTGGGAGGCGGAGGCTGCAGTGAGCCCAGATGGCACTGCTGCATTCCAGCCTGGGCAACAGAGTAGACTCCGTCTCAAAATAAAACAAAACAAAAACAAAAACAAAGAACTGTATAACAAAGAGAGAGCTTTACTCTATGTAAGGTTTAAAAACTGAATTAAAAAGTAAAAGAAAAAAATAAAAAAAGTTTGACATTATGATATGCTGAGGTATGTATAGTCATGAGCAAAGATCTTACTATTGGGGATGGTGGAAGCAAGTCGAGAAGCGCCGCATAGCGTAGTTCCTTTTTTAACATAGCAAACCAAAATAAGTTTGTACATGTGTATGGAGGAATGTTCATGCGCAAGAAAAGGTCTGGCAGGGCACCCGGCCAGTGACTGACAGTAATTATCTGGGGTAGATGTTAGGCTTGCGGGGATGGGAAGAACAGTGAAGGAAACTTACATTTTTGCCTTGGCACTCTTTGTTTTGTAATTTTAAGGAAGTAATAAAGATGCTTATGTGTATGAGTTGTAAAATTTTAAGCAAAGCAGCAGCCACACCATACTCACGCTTAGTACCTTCTAGACACTAGCGCTCTTGGAGGATCCCAGGTGAGCCGATGTCAGAGACTGAGCATCTACGTGGAGGAAAAAGAAGAGGTTAGGTCTCTGGCCAACTGAAGCCTTCCTGCTGCGATACCCAGCTGTCAATCACATATTTACTCTTTCAACAAGTACTTACTGAACACAGCTGAGTGTAATCTCAGCACTCTGGGGGGCCGAGGTGGGTGCATCACTTGAGGCCAGGAGTTCAAGATCAACCTGGACTACATGACAAAACCCCGTCTCTACTAAAAATACAAAAAATGGCTAGGTGTGGTGGCTCATGCCTTTAATCCCAGCACTATGGGAGGCCGAGGTAGGCAGATCACAAGGTCAGGAGATCTAGACCATCCTGGCCAACATGGTGAATGAAATCCCATCTCTACTAAAAAAAAAAAAAAAAAAAAAAAAACTAGCTGGGTGTGGTGCCGCACACCTGTGATCCCAGCTACTCGGAGGCTGAGGCAGGAGAATCGCTTGAACCCAGGAGGTGGAGACTGCAGTGAGCTGAGATTGTGCCACTGCACTCCAGCCTGAGCAACAGAGCAAGATTCTGCCTCAAAAAAAAAAAAAAAATGTATTTACTGAACACTTGCCATGTGCCAGAGACGAGGAATACACCAGTGTTCTCCAAGACAAAGTGGCTGTCCTCAGGGAGCAGACATTTAGTAGGGAAGGAGGGCAATAAACAAACACACAATACAAAGTCAGGGAGTACAGCCTTGATGAAGACCTACGGAGAGCGAGGGGAAGGCCTCCTAGACGAGGGGGCAGAAACGCGAATGCATGAGACCACAGACCGTGTGACTACCTGGGAAAGAGCCGTCCAGAGGCGGGAGCAGGTGTGGAGCATCTCAGGAGCAGCCAGGAGGCCTGTGGAGCTGGCATGGGGTGAGTGAGGGGCGAGCAGTGGTGAGGGTGGAGGGGGACAGATGGAGGGCTATTCTAAGGACATTTCCTCAGACAACTGTGAGCAGAGGAATGACAGAGAAATCACATTGTCTTGGTTTGGAGCCTCATATTATGAATTTATGCTTTTGAATATTTAGTATGCTCGTTTATATTTCAGTGAATATTCCATGGATGAATGAATGTCTCCAGGCAGAGAAGGCACTGTCTGTATTGTTTATCATCACATTCTGGGCACCGGCAGAGGCTGGGCGCTAAGTCAGGAGATGAGATCCGAGAGGGGCTAGAGCTGTCCTGTATCCAATGGCCATTCACTGATAACAATCCCTCCCAATGTGCCAGCTCTGTCCTAGCAGACATGTGCTGACTCATTCCACTCTCCTGATCACCCAAGAAGAAACTATTATTTCTCCCATGTTACAGGTGAGGAAACTGAGGCACAGAATTCATAAGGAACCCACCAGCTGAGGTTACCCAGTCAGTCAAAAGAATACTAAGCCAGGAACAGTGGTGCATGTCTGTGGTCCCAGCTACTCAGGAGGCTGAGATGGGAGGATCATTTGACCTCAGAAGTTCAAGTCCAGCCTGGGTAACGTAGCAAGACCCCATCTCTTTTAAAAAACAAACAAAGTGTACTATATCCAGCCAGAATGTGAACCCATGCAACCTGGTCCCAGAGCCTGACCACCTGGGTAGACCACACTGTCACGATGTGTCAATGAAGGCAGAGCCAACTGTAAGCTGGCAACACCTCCCTGCCCCACTTCCCCAATACCACAACATCCAAATGCTACCCAAATGCCCAGACCAAGCTCAAAGGCCGTTCAACTCCTCCGGGAATCCTCCTAGGAAGGAAGCCTAGCAAGCAGTTAGCCAATACCCCAGGGTCCAGGAATCAGGACAACATCAATGATCATTCCCCTGGGATTCCCGGAGAAGCTCAAGGGGGTTCTTAACCTTTCTCATGCCAGGGACTCCTACCAGCAACCTGGTGAATTAGTTGTAGACTCCTCAGAATAATCTTTTTTTTTTTTTTTTTTTTTTTTTGAGACAGAGTCTCCCTCTGTTCCCCAGGCTGGAGTACAGTGCAGCCATTTTGGCTCACTGCAACCTCCGCCTCCCAGGCTCAAGCAATTCTTCTGCCTCAGCCTTCTGAGTAGCTGGGTTTACAAGCATGCACCACCACCCCAAGTAATTTTTGTATTTTTAGTAGAGATGGGGTTTCACCACATGGGCCAGGCTGGGGTCGAACTCCTGACCTCAAGCGATCCGCCCACCTTGGCCTCCCAAAGTGCTGGGATTACAGGTATGAGCCACCACATCTGACCTATTAATGCTTTTATATTACGAGATCTAGTGGTGAGTCCAATAACTATAGTGATTTAGAAATAAGTGTTTAAATACTTTGTGATATTTGCAACAACTGTAACGTGATATGGGAATATCTGTGATTTCTAGTAGTGACAAAGGCTCAGATATTGCTAATCCAATTGTGGTTTATTGCCCTGTGCATTAAAAAAAAGTTAATTTCAGGCCAGGCACTGTGGCTCATGCTTGTAATCTCAGCTCTCAGGGAGGCAGAGGTGGGAGGATACCCTGAGCCCAGAGTTCGAGACCTGCCTGGGCAATAGAGCGAGACCCTATTCTCCACAAAAAGGAAAAAAACAAAAAGACAAAAAAAGAAGTTAATTTCAGTTAGAGGGTAGCAAAAACAGAGACGTAATGTTTCTCCCAGTCAACCTCATGATTCACTCAACTTCCACCCTTCAAGGGTCCATGAACCCAAGATTAAGAACCCCTCAACTAGACCTGAGGGAGGGCAAAAGCAGAGCAAGTTCCAAGGGAAAAGAACAACTGGGGAGTGTGGGGCAGATTCGGCTTCGTGAATTTAGTATGGGAAGGGGTTCTAGGCCTCGGCTGCTTTGGCCCACCCTGCATCCATTTCTTTTCCTTAGTCAGCCCCTCAAACCTCACCTTTCCCACTCAGTCCTATGGGACTGACCCTACCCGTGGGTTGTGGGTAGGGGTGGGAGTGGTCATATGATCTAAGCCTGGCCAATAAAGCCACTGTACCGCCTTCCCTGTTCCCGGCTTCAGAGGTGGCCTGGGGTGACCCTGTCACCAAAGGCAGGATGATCAGAGCCAGTCAATACCAGCACCATGATATATACTGGGACTGTGGGGGAAATAGATGGTTTATTTCCCTTGGAGCTGCTAAGCTGGTTGAATCTACTTGTGGAGCTGCTGGGGGCTGCTTCAGAGCCTACCTGAGAATAAACCCAGCATGGAAGAATGGAGAGCCTGGAGGTAAAAGGAAACATGTCCTGGCAACCTCATGAGGCCCTGGATCCAGCCATGCCTGAAACCATTCCAAGCTGAATCTCCCAGGCCCTGTGTCCATCCATTTCCTTTTATACTTCAGCAGGCTGACCTGGATTTCTATTTGTTCACACAACCAATGACTCTCAACCAACACAGAAGGGCAGAGGCAACTGCTGTTCTTGATGATTCCCATAGCTCCCTACCAGGCCATTTAGGAAAAGTACAAAATAAAATTAGAAACAGTCACTATACATAGAAACAGCAAATACAGAAAAACACGTCTTTAAAACACTCAGAAATGGCCTCTTGGGCCACCGCTATTGCTAAGCTGGTCTAGGAAGCCGTCACAATGGTGGTTTTCAAGACGCTTGACAGGGCAGGAGGGAAGCAGAGGCACCCGGAACATTTTCCGTTATCACTAGACTTCCCATTTTAAAAATTCCTGGCATGATCAGAAAACCCCTGCAATAAAGCTCTTGTAAAATTTTAATAGCCGCCTTCTAAATTGCAATGGAAATTGCTTTCCCTCCACTCTAATTTTTCTCCTTTCTTTCTCTAAAGTGATGCATATGGCTCTATAAAGGCTGATCAGCAGCGATTTGCCATGGTGCCAAGTGTCTCTGAGCCAGGAACCTACGTTCTGGCGACTAGAGGAAGCTGTGGATGCCGGTTGGCCCGCAGTCCCTCATGCAGCAGAAAGGAAAATGCCAAAGGGCCGTGGAGATGGCAGCAAAGGAGGGCTACAGGGCCAGGATCCCAGCCAGCACCCTGGTTATTCCAGGGCCTCACTTTCTACCAGCTGGGAACAAACAATGACCTTTGGTTTGCCTCCACAATCCCAGCACACTTATGGCCATGACCCATTTGTCACACAGGTGACATGCAGGCTGAGCACTTACTTCACTTCCTACAGGTTTACAGCAAGAACAGAATCCCCTATTAGAGAATGGAAGAGGGAGAGGCGCCCTGCCTGAATGTCTCCGCCCCTCAGCCATAGATACTGGCTCTGGGAGAGACATGTGATCCAAGCACAGCCAATCAGAGTGGGCCCTGGACATTTTGCTGCAACTTCTGGAGCAAAGGGATGGGCGGTAAGGCAGGGACTGCCGAGGGCTTCTTTGCCATCTGAGGGTGAGCAGAGGTGGAACAGGGGGAAGGAGCTGAGAATGAAGTTAAACCTGAGACAGGCAGACTCCAGAAATAAAGAGGGGTAGATTCCTGATGAGAATACCTGAGTAATGACTCCGGTCAGGCCAGCTCTGGGATTTTTCAGGTCTCTGAACCATTAACTTCCCTTTGCAGTTTAAATCAATTGGAATTGGGGAGGTTCTGTCACTTAAAACAAACTAACAGCACAGGAAGGGGCCTGAGAAATCAATTTAGCACTCCTTCATGTTTGGGTGAACATGACCCTTCTAAGACGCTGACAAAACAAAACTATGTCATGTCTCTCCAGGAAAGAAGCACAAAATACTGCCTGTCTCAAAGCTGTCAAAGATTTCCGAAGCTCCTGTCCATAGGAACTAAGTGAAGAATGCTTTGATCTAGTCTGACTCGTCTGTCCACCTGGTGGAAAAGCAAACTGGGGTCTGAAATGTGTAAATGACTTTTCTGAGGCCCAGGGCTAGCTGGGGGGCAGTGCCTGGCTCCCCGAGACCCCCAGGAGGTTTCACCTTGAACTCTCCTGAGTACAGTCCTCCAAGGAGACTGTAGAGGGTAAAGCGAGGCCACAAGCAAGGCTCTAGGCCTCCACACCCTCATCTCACCTCTGGCAGCTCCATTTTTTCCTGCTTTATAAAATGGGCCTTGAAGGAAGTGTCTGACGGAAATTCCGTAACGCCATAATCAAACATACTGGAAACCAATCTTTCATATTCCATTTCAGAATATTCACATGTGAATGACCCTATGAAGCAGGCGTTATCACGATGGCTCCAGGTGAGCTGTTTCTGCCAAGCTGGCCAGGGCTCTCCTGACCCCAAGGCTGGCTGAAGCACCTGTGCTTTTCTGTTCCTGGACCTGTACTTCTAGGCCTAGATTTTCTACTCCACCCTCGTATTTCCATCTCAATTCCTATGGAAAGGATCATCCGCTCATAGCTCTCCACTCCCCTTTACCTGGTCCTCCCAAGGAAGAAGGGGTGGCCAATCTAGGGGGCCAGAGATTGTGACTGTTGCTGTCATCTGCTTTCAAGTGGGCAGATTATTAGCCTGCTGGACCCAGGCCTACCAGCATTTTTCTCTGTGTTCAGAGACAGCAGGAGGTTCTCTTCTGTATCTGTCCTAGAGTAGAATAAACACCCTGGGCAGTGCCTACCCAGCCTCTAAGACAGCCTGGCCACAGGTGCTCTCTCTTGGACCGAGTGGTGATGGGGGACAGCCAGGCCTTTCTCTTCTGTGCCTCTGTCTAAGTGGCTGGTCTGGAAGAATCAAACCCATTGGAGCCCTTGCTGTAAGCTTCACTCTCCTTTCTAGACCTCCAGAGCATCACTGTGGCATCAGGGACTTACTCACCTACCAATAAAGTGGTTCAGTCATCCTTCATTCAGAGAAGACTTCCATTATACCCATCCCTGTCCTGTCTTTGAAATAATGACTTAGGGAAGCATCTTTCATTCAACTGCCTCTAGCTTACATTGCAACAAAGAAAAGCTGATACGTGAAGAAAGGACTTTGCCTTGGGAAAATCTAGGCCCTCGGCAGCCACTGAGATCATCTTGCAATTAATCATGTTTTCTCTTATGACCCATATTCTATTAATAGCACACACACTAATGATTTAGCACGGGTTCTTTTGCTGATCGATGCGGTCTACAAACATGACTAAGGTTGGGGCACTGACTTTTGAGGGTCTCTTCCTCGTTTCCTGTCCCCCCGCCCCACTGCCTCACCCTCTCCAGAAGATAAGCGTGCTCGTGTGGTGCTCTGAACACACAGCTAAGAGGACTTCACTGTGCTGGGGGCTCAGTTGGTGGTCCTGCCTCCAGCCTAGCCTGAGTAGCTCCATGGTAGAGTGGGCTCGCACATAGGCCTCGGCAGATAAGCTGCTTGGGGAAAACAATGCCGTGCGACCATTCCACGCGCAGCAGACTGGCCAAAATGCCAGGCTGACAACACCAAATGTGCTGAAGCTGTGGAGTAAGGAGAACGCTCAGTCACTGTGGGTGGGGGTGGAAATGGGAACAAACATTTTGGGAGAGCAATTTGGCAACTTCATGTAAAGACGAAGAGAGGGTAACCTCAGTGACAAGCTTCACTTCACCTACTGACAGGCCAGGGCTCCCTGCTGAGCCCCCAGACCCATGTACGGCTGCGCAAATTCTTTCTGGGTTGAAGCACAAGGTTTTTGTTTTAATTTTACTACATGCCAGGCATGTAGCTGAGCTTTGGTCTTCCTTCTTGAAGACAGGGTTGGGTTGGGCATGGTGGCTCATGCCTGTAATTCCAGCACTTTGGGGGGCTGAGGTGGAGAGATCACGTGGTCAGAAGTTCGAGACCAGCCTTGTCAACATGGTGAAACCCCGTCTCTACTAAAAAGACAAAAATTATCCAGGCATGGTGGCGGGCGCCTGTAATCCCAGCTACTTGGGAGGCTGAGGCAAGGGACTTGCTTGAAACCAGGAGGCAGAGGTTGCAGGAAGCTGAGATCATGCCACTGTACTTCAGCCTAGGCAACAAGAGCGAAACTCTGTTGCAAAAAAAAATAAAATAAAGAGATGGTCTCACTCTGTTACCCAGGCTGGAGTGCAGTGGCATGATCATAGCTCACTGCAGACGCAAACTCCTGAGCTCAAGCGATCCTCCTGCCTCAGCCTCCCGAGTAGCTGGGACTAGGTGCAAGCCACCATTCCAGCTCTGTTTTCTGTTCTTTATCAATCCACTTAAACCTCTTAACCTGTGAAGCATGTTCTACTATGATCTCCATTTTTAACAGACCAGAAAACTGAGCTACAGAGAGGTATCCTGCTCAAGATCACACAGCAAGTAAACGGCACAGCCAGGAGGGATTTGAACCCAGTGGGTCTGACTCCCGAACCACCAACAATGGCTCCTACCAAACTCAGTAGTCAAGAGTATGAGCTCAGCCTTGAACTCTTTCTCCTTCCACATACAGACATCAGTGTCAGATGGGTCAAAGACCTACACAGAAAAGGAAAAATAAAAACATGCCTAGAAGACAGCACAGGAGCATATCTTGGGGAGGGCAAATGTTTCTAACTCAAGAATTCTAGAAAACCTTGGGGAGGGCAAAGGTTTCTCACTCAAGAATTCTAGAAAAGCATTTCCCCTCTCCTCACAAAAAGGATCAGACTCAGATGTGGGGTGTGGTGCCCCATGCCTGTAATCTCAGTACTTTGGGAGGCCGAGGCAGGCGGATTGCTTGGGCCCAGGAGTTAGAAGCCAGCCTGGGCAACACAGCGAGATCCTATCTCATAAAATAAATGCAAAAATTACCCAGGTGTGGAGGCCTGCACCTGTAGTCCTAGCTACATGGGAGGCTGAGGTGGAAGGATCACTTGAGCCCAGGAGGTGGAGGCTGCAGTGAGCCATGACTTCGTCACTGCATTCTAGCCTGGGCGACAGAGCAAGATTCTGTCTCCCCCGCAAAAATCAGACTCATCTACACAGTCATTTTCCCCTTCACCAGTCTGCCTTTTTCCCAGCTTGGAATGCAGATGTGATAGCTGGATTTGAGAGGGTTCCCATGTCCCCAGAACTACCTCGCCCAGATGAGAAGGGCTGAGTTCTCTGGGTCCAACAGCCATCTTAAGGTCATGGTGGCAAGAGTCAGAGCAGTGCTGCTGTTGACCTGTCAGCCAACCTCTCTCTCCAGACATTGTTATGTGACACGAATGACCACCGATGTGCCTATGTGTTGAGGTGGCAATGCCACTTGTGAATTCTGCTAGCTGCAGCTGAATGCATTCCTAACTGAAACACCTGCTATAGCCAGGCTCCGGTAGCCACATGCTGCACCATCACTCTGGAGAGTCTGCAGAGAACCACCGACATGGACCTGAAGGGGTCTCAAAAAGACTCAATTAGAAGCTGGGCACGGTGGCTCATGCCTGTAATCCCAGCACCACTTTCGGAGGCTGAGGCGGGCGGATCACCTGAGGTCAAGAGTTCAAGAGCAGCCTGGCGAAACCCTGTCTCTACTAAAAATACAAAACTTAGCTAAGTGTGATGGCACACATCTGTAGTCCCAGCTACTCGGGAGGCTGAGACAGGAGAATTGCTTGGAGGCAGAGGTTGCAGTGAGCCAAGAGCACCACTGCACTCCAGCCTGGGCAAAAGAGTGAGACTTCATCTCAAAAAAAAAAAAAAGGACTCAACTCAGAGATGAACTGTGGGACTCAAAGATTTCCACCAAGCATGGCTGATCAGAGGCAGCTAGAAAGATGACCTGGTGCCCGAATTAATTCTTGGGGACCTGAAGAGAGAACACCTTCTTTCTCCTTAACATACTAACTACTAAGAGCAGCCGGGGTGACTGTCATTTTAAAGGCCAGGCACAGCCTGCTGGCACACACGCACTGTGGTTGGCTGGCCCCAGGCTCGGGGGCTGCGGAAATCCTGCATAGCTTGTGGATCCTTTTTCTTCCTGTCACCAGCCATTTGCTGGATGTGCCAACAGTTAAACCCCTTCCTGCACTCCTATGAAAACAGCTTGTCAATGTGGTTTCGACTGCTGGGTGCTTTTCCACAAAGCCCTCTCCAGACCCCAGCTAATCAGATGGAAGACAGAACAGTGGCCAATCTACCAAAAGAGGTCAGGCTTTATTTTTTAATCCTCTTATTCATAATAGATTGAAAGGGAAGAATGAAGGGAAAAAAAAAACATTACTAGCAGTGGGAAAGTCTATGGTTACTTAACCTCTCTGTGCCTCAGTTTCCTCATCTCTAAAATGGGGATAATAATAGGGGTGTTGTGAGGATTAAAAAATTACTCCACAAAAATTGTTTAGAAGAAGACATATTATACACTAAGTATGCAATAAGTGTGAGCTACCACGATTCTATTTACTTACAGATATATTTAGATATAGGTCTCACTCTGTTGACAGGGTGGAGTGCAGCTGTGCAATCATAGCCCACTGCAGTCTTGAACTCCTGGGCTCAAAGTGATCTCTCACCTAAGCCTCCTGAGTAGCTGGGACTACATGTGTGTGCCACCACACCTGGGTAATGTTTTTAAAAAATGTTTGTGCAGACAAGGTTTCACTAAGTGGCCCAGGCTGGTCTCAAGCACCTGACCTCAGGGAATCCTCCTGTCTCAACCTCACAAAATGCTGAGATTACAGGTGTGAGCCACTGCACCTGGCCAGAGCTACCATTATTCTTATTTCTGGTGATAGGGTAGGTTTCTTGGACTGACTTCCTTGGCAAGTATCAAAATCACACCCTCTGGTCAACCAGACACACAGAGATAAAGTCCCTGCTCTGATTCTGGCCACTTACGGAAGGAAGGAGGCTTGAAGGTCCAGGCGAAGGGGCAGAAGCTGACTGTGATGGACCTGGGTACTGTGGGCAGGAAATGAACCAACTCCAGGTGCTAAGTGCCCATCCGGCAGGCATTCTTCTCTTCCTTTTCAGGATGCTCAGCTGACTACATTTCCCAACCTCCCTGGCAGCCAGCACAGCCAATGTAAATATAAAGCGTGGGACTTTGAGGACAATTCCTCATCGGAAACCCAGGGGTGGACTAT
Organism: Saguinus oedipus; assembly: GCA_031835075.1. Classification (NCBI taxonomy): domain Eukaryota; kingdom Metazoa; phylum Chordata; class Mammalia; order Primates; family Cebidae; genus Saguinus; species Saguinus oedipus. The sequence goes on along the minus strand of CM063187.1, from coordinate 40,945,153 downwards.
GCTTTTGTGCTTCTCCGTCACCCTATTCCCACCTGGACTCCAGACTCACTAGCTTGGCTCCAGCAGTCACATTGGGCCATGAAGCCACCTTAAGGACAAAGGCCTTGTGCTAGGGATGGTGAAGCAGAAGGACCTGGTGTCAAAGATTCTGCTTTTCTTTCTTTCTTTTTCTTTCTCTCTCTCTCTCTCTCTCTCTTTTTGAGATGGAGTCTCACTTTGCTGCCCAGGCTGGAGTGCAGTGGTGCGATCTTGGCTCACTGCTACCTCTGCCTCCTGGGTTCAAGTGATTCTCCTGCCTCAGCCTCCTGAGTAGCTGAGATTATAGGCACGCGCCACCACACCTGGCTAATTTTTGTATTTTTAGTAGAGATGGGGTTTCACCATGTTGGTCAGGCTGGTCTCGAACTTTTTTTTTTTTTGAGACGGAGTTTCACTCTTGTTACCCAGGCTGGAGTGCAATGGCGCAATCTCAGCTCACCGCAACCTCCGCCTCCTGGATTCAGGCAATTCTCCTGCCTCAGCCTCCTGAGTAGCTGGGATTACAGGCATGCGCCACCATGCCCAGCTAATTTTTTGTATTTTTAGTAGAGACGGGGTTTCACCATGTTGACCAGGATGGTCTCGATCTCTAAACCTTGGGATCCACCCGCCTCGGCCTCCCAAAGTGCTGGGATTACAGGCGTGAGCCACCGCGCCCTAGGGTCTCGAACTTTTGACCTCGTGATATGCCCAAAGTGTTGGGCCTCTACGCCTGGCTCTGCTGTTTTTGCTGACTGTGAAGCTGCCACACCAGGTGCGGACTGCAGATCTCTGGACGTCATACTCAGGACAGAAACTGCCTTCCATTGAATTTACGCCACTGTTATTTCTGGTGTCTGCTACTGGCAGCCAAATGGGATTTTCAAATGATCTGGTAGTCTTGCACAGCAGATGAGTGAAGGGACCTACCGCCATTTAAAGTATTCTCATGCTTTAGGACACCTTGCTCTCATCAACACCAGAGAAAAAGCTAGATAAAGAATGTGCCAGATACAGAGTGAGAGACGATCATTTGGCCTTAGGAAGAGGCAAACTGAGAAATATATGAGATGATGAGTCATTCATTCAACAATGGGCGCTACCTCGGTCTGGACGATGGTGGGGTAGGGTGCTAGGTACAGTGAACACAAGCAGATGCAGTCCGTACCCTTACAAAATGTACTGTCCTCACTAGGGACCAAAGTAAATAAGAACTTAAACACATATAAGTTCAGCAGTGAGAAGTACCATGCAGGAAACCACAATGAATTTAAGACTAGAACTGAAGAAAAAGCAGAAGGAAGCACGTGAAAAGTGAGAGTAAGAATATCCCAGAATGTCCGTTAGCTGAAGAATGAACAAAATGTGGTACCTCCCCTATACAATGGAATATTCAGCCATAAAAGGAATGAAGCATGAATTCATCCACAACATGGATGGGCCTTGAAAACATGGCTGAGTGAAAGCCAGTCACAGAAGACCATGGATTGTACCGTTCCATTTACATGAAATGTCCAGAATGGGCAAATCCATAGAGATAGAAAATAAATTCGTGGCTGGATATGGTGGCTCATGCCTGTAATCCCCGCTGAGGCGGGTGGATCACCTGAAGTCAGGAGTTCGAGACCAGCCTGGCCAACATGGTGAAACCCTGTCTCTACTGAAAATAAAAAATTAGCTGGGTATGGTGGTGCACGCCCTGATCCCAGCTATTCAAGAGGCAGAGGCACAAGAATCCCTGAACTTGGGAGTCAGAGGCTGCTGTGAGCAGAGATTGTACCACTGCACTCCAGCCTGGGCGACAGAGCAAGACTACGTCTTAAAGAAAAAGATAGTCAAAGGGCTATCTAGACTTATCAGAAAACACACACACACACACTCCCAGGAGATGGAGAAAAATACATGAGTCTGTTCAAAGAAACTTACAGGGAGCCCATGTGGCTAGATGGCTGCAGCAAGGGAGAATGCGTCTCCAGATGTAGCTGGTGCTCAAGGGGCTGTGTGGCCACAGTCAGCCATGTGCTTTTTAGTGTCATGGGAAGTGGGGAATGATGTGTTCTGATTCTCAGTTTTGAAAGATCCCTCTGGCTGTTTCACAGAGACCGTCAGTGTCAAAGAGGCAGAGAAAGGCCAGCTACACTGGTTCATGCCTATAATCCCAGCACTTTGGGAGGTCAAGATGGGAGGATCACTTGAGCTCAGGAATTCGAAACCAGATTGTGCAACATTACAAGACCCTGCCTCTACAAAAAATAAAAATAATTAGCCAGGCATGGTGGCACATGCCTGTAGTCCAGCTACTCAGGAGGCTGAAGTGGGAGGATCACTTGAGTCCAGGAGTTCAAGGCTGCAGTGAGCTATGATCACACCACTGCACTCCAGCCTGGGCAACAGAGCAAGACTCTGTCTCCAAAAAGAAAAAGGAGACAGCTGTTGCTATATCGAAGGGGAGATGCACAGTAGAAGGAAAGGAGGATCCTAGTGAAGATTGATTCCAGCTCACAAACAAACAAGACTTGCTGGTGGACTGGCCATGGGTGTGTGGGAAAAAAGGAAGATTTAAGAATGACCTTCAAAGAGTCATCAGTTTTTCCAAACTGACTTTCTGCCAGATTCAAATTGTGTACAACACAACATCAAGAACAGTTCAGCAAATGCCTGTTAAATAAATTCAGTAAAGTCACTGCTCCATTTTTCTTGAGGAAAAAAAAGATGTGAATTCACAGTATGTATACATATATGTGTATGTTTCTGGTTTGAATAAATGGATAGTTGATGATGTCATATGCCAAAATGGACCACTACCCACCAGTGGATGGCAGAGAAACAGGCACACGTAAAGATACTGTTTTGATTTGTATACACAGTTCACTAAAAATAGAGCTGGCCTTAGAGTGTTTTTTTTGTTTTTTTGGGTGTTTTCTTGTTTTTTGTGACAGAGTTTCACTCTGGTTGCTCCAGGCTGGAGTGCAATGATGCGATCTTGGCTCACCACAAACTCCACCTCCTGGGTTCAAGCAATTCTCCTGCCTCAACCTCCTGAGTAGCTGAGATTACAGGCATGCGTCACCATGCCCAGCTAATTTTTTTTTTTTTTTTTTTTTTTTCCTTTCTGGAAGACAGCACCAAGATAATTTTGTATTTTTTAGTAGAGATGGGGTTTCTCCATGTTGGTCAGGCTGGTCTCGAACACCCGACCTCAGGTGATCCGCCAGCCTCAGCCTCCCAAAGTGCTGAGATTACAGACGTGAGCCACCGAGGCCAGTCCAGCAGTGTTTTAAGTCCTAGCATGAAATGCTAATACCCCAGCCTCCCAAGTAGCTGGGGTTACAGGCACTCGGCTAATTTTGTATTTTCAGTAGACAAGGGGTTTCTCCATGTTGGTCAGGCTCATCCCAAGTCAGGTAAGTTAAAATTACGGTGCCAACAGAACCCTATCTCCAGCTGCACCTTTATTACTTCATGTGACAAACCTAGATAGGGCTGGCTTTATGGGTGTGTGACCCCAGCAGCTGTGACCCTTCCCTTGGTCAAATGCTCTGTTGCCGTCTTGAAATTTGAAATCATTTTATCTTTAAACTTGTATTTTATAAGTGAAGTCCAGGGCCAATGGAGCAGGCATGTGATCAGAGGAGATCCGAGCCATGTGTGTGCCTGTCACTCCTTGTCACAGCATCCTCATACAATATCCCTGATGCCCTGTGAGCACAGGATTCCGGCAGACCAATGATGCATGCAAGTTCAGCAAGATTGAAAGCAAGTATAAAGTAAGCATATTATCACATCTAGAAGGGAGTAAGCGGGGACACTGACAGTCCCGAGGCCCCTCCATTAGAGCCAGGAGCTGCTTCCAACACAGCAGAAGGCAGGCAATGAAATGCAGAAAGAAACACAAAGACCATGGAACACTCTCACATTCTTTTTTTTTCCCTTTTTTTTTGGAGACTAAGTTTCACTCTTGTTGCCCAGGCTGGAGGGCAATGGCACGATCTCAGCTCACTGCAAACTTCGCCTCCCAGGTTCAAGCAATTCTCCTGCCTCAGCCTCCCAAGTAGCTGGGGTTACAGGCACTCGGCTAATTTTGTATTTTCAGTAGACAAGGGGTTTCTCCATGTTGGTCAGGCTCATCTCAAACTCCTGATCTAAGGTGATCTGCCCGCCTCAGTCTCCCAAAATGCTGGGATTACAGGCGTGACCTACTGCGCCCAGCCTTTTTTTTTTTTTAAACAGAGTCTTGCTCTGTTACCCAGGCTTGAGAACTGTGACCTGATCACAGCTCACTGCAGCATTGACCTTCCAGGCTCAAGTGGTACCCCCACCACAGCTACCTGAGGAGTTGGGACCACAGGTGCATACCAACATGCCCAGCCAGCTTTTGTATTTTTTGTGGAGACAGAGTTTTGCCATGTTGCCCAGGCTGGTCTCAAACTTGTGGGGTCAAGCAATCTGCCCACCTCGGCCTCCCAAAGTGCGGGGGTTACAGGCATGAGCCACCGGACCTGGCCACATTCTTTTTTACTTGTCACACTTCCCTGAATTAGTCGACTTGGTATGTGGAACGATGTCATGGAAAGAAACAGAAAGATAGGGCAACCCACAGTTCCTCTTCCTTTCGTTCCTTACGTAGTCATCAGTAAGTCAAAGGCAGAATATTGGAAGAATGTGCACATGTCAAGATAGGAAACGAAAACAGTTTAAGTTGGTTTTGTGCAGCATTTCCACTGTCCTGGTAAGAATGAATGAAATATATACAGATAAGCCAGGAAATGCAAGGTGTGTCATTTAGTGATTCCAACAAGTGAAATGATCTGATACTTGCATTTCAACCTGGCATGGAGCTGGGCATGGTGGCTCGAACTTGTAATCTCAGCACTTTGGGAGGCTGAGGCAGAAGGATCACTTGAGGCCAGGAGTTTGAGACCAACCTGGGCAACATAATGAGATCATATCTTGGCCAAAAAAAATTCTTCTTTTTTGTTTTTAGATGGAGTTTCACTCGTTGCCCAGGCTGGAGTGCAATGGCGTGACCTCAACTCACCACAACCTCCGCCTCCTGGGTTCAGGCAATTCTCCTGCCTCAGCCTCCTGAGTAGCTGGGATTACAGGCATGCGCCAGCAGTCTAATTGTTTTGTATTTTTAGTAGAGACGAGGTTTCTCTATGCTGGTCAGGCTGGTCTTAAACTCCCGACCTCAGGTGATCTGCCCACCTTAGCCTCCCAAAGTGCTGGGATTACAGGGGTGAGCCACCACATCCAGCACCCCGCCCCCCAAAAAAAGATTTTTAAATTAGCATAGTGGTGTTCACCTGTAGACTCAACTGCTAGGGAGAATCACTTGAGCTCGGTAGGTTGAGGCTGTAGTGAGCTATGATTGTACCACTGCACTCCAGCCTAGGCAACAGAGCAAGACACTCTTACTTAAAAAAAGAAAAACCAAAAAAGAATGTGGCACGAGAAGTGTTCCGTCCGGTGGCTCTGAGTGTTGGGCGTGGGGTGGATGTGAGTTAAGTTGTTGCTTGTGCTTTCTGTCCCCAGAACCTTCAGCTGGAACAGAGCCCAAGATCTGATGTCCTGACTTCAGCATTTCTGTAATTCCTGTGCTAGTCTCGCGAGTGGCAGATTTGGAGTTGCTGCACACTTCACAGCTCACCAAACTCTGCTTAGTTCATCCACATGACTGTGAAATAGGTCAGACTGCCTGTCATGGTCAGCAAGAAGTGATTCTCACCATGGCATCTGGCACCCAGGAACACGTTGGCCTCTCCTAGCCTGACAGAGGCCCAGGTGAGCCTTTATCAGCACAAATGCCACGGGCTCCCCACCTGTGGGTCAGGTGGAGAACACTCCCAGGTGGGCCTCTAATGATGATCAGTGGGTGAAGTTAATTCTGACCACAAGTAAGGACCCTGGCGAGGTCTCCCAGGCAGAATGCCAGGCTGAGCAGGCCATGTGATATGGAAGATGACATAGATACCCACTGTCCCCACAAAATGACAATGACTTTCGTTGCTGTGTTTTACATCATCAAGGTACTTCTCTGAATCTTGTTTTCCCTTAAATACATCACAAAAATGCCTCCAGGGCAGTGGGCAATGCTCTTAACCCACTAGTTTTAGAGGCTGATGAGGCCAAGAGTATGGATGTGCCATATTTTATTTAATCATTCCCTGAAAAATGGGCATTCGTTTTATTTCCAGGTTGATTTTTTGTTTCGCCACTACAAACAATACTGCAAAAATATCCTTTTGGACTTGAGCTATTTGTTTTTCTCTTCTGCAGGGTAGAGTCTCAGGAGGGCTGAGTCAAAGACTGGATGAAATATGACGTGGTTACATTATGGAATGGTTTCCAGGTGAAGGTGTGGCACTGCACGTGTAATATATGCTTGTCTGTGTATTGAGCATCTCTGGAAGAACATATGTGACAGGGGTGTCCTCACAGGAGGGGATGGGGAGATGACAGGAGGGGTAAGAAGACTACTGTATACCTTTTTTGCACCACTTGAATGTTTTATCACATGCATGTACTGGCTCATTCAAAAAAAAAAAAAAAAAAAGAGTTTTTTTGAGCCCATGCTCTAAAAACGCTGCAGTGATTCACATGTCCTCCAGCAACTTGGGAGAGTACTGAGTTGGACTCATTAATGCCCTATACTTTGCTCCTTCAAGGTTGTTCCTCCTTTTTCTTTTTTTGGGGGCCCTGGTATGAGCTGAAATGTGTCAAATTTTACTTTCTCATAATCTGCGACACCTCCTATTCTACAGCCTTGGGTAGGAAGAAGGCAAAGTCCTAGAGATGCTAGTTTTGACAACTGGCCTGGCCCAGCACCTCCCAGCAGCACCAAATGGAAACCCAGGGCAGGGTTGAAGCAGGAGGCAATGGGAGCTTGGAGGTCATGCTGTTTTAAACTCACACTGGCCGAGCTACCCTCACTGGCTATGTGGACTAGAGTCCCCCAAATGCCCAAAGCCCCTCAGAAAGGGCAAAGGAGGCCAGTAGCAGTGGCCACTGCGTGTGGGACCTGCATTCTCAAGAACAAGGCCAGAAACAAGAAGGAACAGGGCACAAAGAAGGTGGAAGCATCAACTTCATACAAACAAGAGGCCTCTCGTTCACTTCCTGCAGGTCCCGCCTCCCTGCGAGGCTGGCCCAGAACCAAAGGACACGCCAACCACTGCTTTCAATCCTCAGGAAAACAAAGCTGACCTAAATGCAGACAGCAAGGGCCCGAGAATGACAGGAAATCCAATGTGATGCACGTGCTGCTGCAAGGTTGGCTGAAACTCTGGACTCACCTGTGGAGGGGAGAAAGGATGGGAGGAGAATGGACTTGGCTAGATGAGAAAGCAGCTCTGGAGAAGACAGGGGATGGAGGACATGAAAGAATCTCAGGCCAGGCGCGATGGCTCCTGCCTGTAATCCCAGCACTTTGAGAGGCTGAGGTGGGTGGATCACGAGGTCAGGAGTTTGAGACCAGCCTGGCCAACATGGAGAAACCCCGTCTCTACTAAAAATACAAAAATTAGCCGGACACAGTGGCAGGCACCTGTAATCCCAGCTACTCAGGAGGCTGAGGCAGGAGAACTGCTTGAACCTGGGAGGCAGAGGTTGCAGTGAGCCGAGATGGCGCCATTGCACTCCAGCCTGGGTGACAGAGCAAGACTCTGTCTCCCCCCACTCCAAAAAAAAGAAAAAAGCATCTCAAAATCAGCAGCAACTCTACATGCTTCAGTTGGTGGACTGAGGTTGGATGCTACTGTTCCACAGCCCGGAGGGAGACACCTCTGCCTCTCACCCCACGCTCTGGCCTGGGCTAGGCTGGGAACAGGGGAGGCTCCCTGCACAGCACCAGAGCAGGAGCCAGCCTTTACTCAAATGCTTCCCTCCACCTGAAATGCCCTTACCCTTCATCCCTTAAGACTCACGGTAGCTCACATCTGTAATCCCAGCACTGTGGGACACCAAGGTGGGAGGAACACTTGAGTACAGGAGTTTGAGATCAGCCTGGGGAACACAGTGAGACCCCGTCTCTGCAAAAAATTAAAAAATCAGCTGTACATGGGGGCGTGCGCCTGTGGTCCCAGCTATCAGGGAAGCTGAGGTTGCTTGAGGTGGGAACGTTGAGGCTAGAGTGAGCCGAGATCACACCACTGCACTCCAGCCTAGGTGACAGAGCAAGACCATGTGTCAAAAAAAAAAAAAAGACGAAGCCCAGCAAGGATGTGCATTCATGCATTTTGGCTGCAGCAGCCTCTGTGAGTGGGAAAAACAGGAGACAACCTGTGTCTGTCAGCAGAGATCGAGCAACGGTGCAGACACGTGGGAGAATCTTTCACGTCTCCTTCCCTCACTCTCCACAGCAAGTACATCAGCAATCCCTGTGGCCACTATCTCCAAAATACATCCTGAATCATTTCCTTTCTGTCCTCCCTCCCAGGCCAAGCCACCACTATCATCTTTCATCTAAACAACTGCATGAGATCCCTCTCTGGTCTAACTAAGGCCACGCTTCACGCTTACCTTCCTAGATTCTACTCTCCACCCACAGCCAGAAGAATTATATCCAACAGGGTTGCCTCCAGCTGCTTTCCAGATTAAAGTTCTTCAACATACCTCGGCCTCGTCATCTTCCCCCATCACCCAAAGGCTCCTGCCACACTGGATGCCTTGATCTTCCAATTTTATTCCTGCCCCAGGGCCTTTGCATGTTTGGCTCTAGCTATTCTCAAGGTAGGCTTCCTCGGGAGGCCTTCCCTGACCACGGAGCTTAGGGAACTCCTACTTCCATCTATTTTTATTCCTTACAGAGCAGCAACCTTTTCAAGAGACAGGTTCTTGGCCATGCCTGTAATCCCCGGTTCATGCTTGTAATCCCAGCTACTCTGGAGGCTGAGACAGAAGAATCACTTGAACCCGGAGGCGGAGGTTGCAGTGAGCCGGGATCATGCTACTGCACTCCAGCCTGAGTGACAGAGCGAGACTTCATCTCAAAAAAAAAGAGGTTCTCGCTGTGTCACCTTGGTTGGAGTGCAGTGACTTAATTTTAGCTCACTGGAGCCTTGAAATCCTGGGCTACAGTGATCCTCCCACTTCAGCCTCCTAAAGTGCTGGGGTTATAAGCATGAGCCATCATGCTTAGCTCATTTTTCAATTTTTTATGTTCAGTAGACAGTCTCATTATATTGCCCAGGCTGGTCTCAAACTCCTGGGCTTAAGCAATCCTCCTGCCTCAAGTGCTGATATTACAGGGCTGTGTTCTTAATAGCTCTACTAAGGGCAGCTGCTGCTGGGAGGGGGTCTGGAGGGAGAGGGCTGAGCAGGGCTATAGACGTCAGTATAAGACATAATTACAAGAGATAGGGAGTGTCAGAGATGAACGGAGAGAGATGGAAACCAATCTCAACAGGAAACAGAAGTTTGATTTCTTGGGGGCAAACGACTATGAAAAATAAACAAGCAGAAGGCTCTCCACTCCCCTTACTCCAACCCACCAAAGCCTCACGCTGGACAGCAGGGCTTTGTGACATGATTAACCATCCACATCACCCCGTCATAGGAAACCAGACCCTGTCCTGCTGGCCACTGGGAAAATCCCCAAAGCAGATGGAGAAGCAGTGTGGCGATGTGGCCAGAGGCACCATCTTGGTGGTCAGCTAGAGCCAGGATCGGATCACAGCTCTGCCGCTTAGGAGCATGTGACCTGTGGCTGGGTACCAGCCCATTCCGAATATCCCGAGTTTCCTCATCAGTAACATGGTGGGAGTAGTAATATCCACCCTCAATAGGGCTGTGGGGAGGGTTAAATGAGGTAACAGCAATAAAGTGACTGGCACAGAAGGACTCTAAAAGCACATGGGCAAAGCTGTTACTACAACCAAAATACTCAAGAAATAAACGACATTCTCGACTCCTCATGTCTGAGAAGGTCTCTTGGGCAAACTGTATTCAGCACACATCCTAAGTGATGGGTCACTCCGACGGACAGTGCCTTCACGTTGGAAATTTCCTTCTCTCTCTACCTATTCTCCATGGAGTAACAGTCCAGAACAAAAGTCACCCAGGCAAGGACAGACGGATCCCAGACAGCTGGAGAAACATGTGGAGCAGGCAACCTCCTCAGTGCTTCACAGGCAGAGCCCAGCAGAAGAGACCCAGCTAGTATCCCTAACTCTCAAGGTGACTGAAAAAGGAACATGGCAGGCACGGCGGCTCATGTCTGTAATCTCAGCACTTTGGGAGGCTGAGCTGGGAAGACTGCTTGATCCCAGGAGTTCAATACCAGCTTGAGCAACAGGGAGATCCTATCTCTACCAAAAAAATTTTAAAAATTAGCTAGGTATAGTGACATGCACCTGTAGTCACAGCTACTCAGGAGGCTGAGGCAGAAGGATTGTTTGGGCCCAGGAATTCAAGGCTGCAGTGAGCTATGATCCCATCACTGTACTTCTGTGTCTAAAGAAAAAAAAGAAAAGGGAAGAGGGGTAAAGTAAGAGTTTGGGCCGGGCACAGTGGCTCACGCTTGTAATCCCAGCATCTGGGGAGGCCGAGGACAAGGTCAGGAGATTGAGACCATCCTGGCCAACATGGTGAAACCCCGTCTCTACTAACAATACAAAAATTAGCTGGGCATGGTGGCCCGTGCCTGTGATCCCAACTACTTGGGAGGCAGAGGCAGGAGAATAGCTTGAACCTGAGAGTTGGATGTTGCAGTGAGCCGAGATTGTGCCACTGCACTCCAGCCTGGAGACAGAGCAAGACTCTGTCTCAAAAAAAGAACTGGGGGGGGCGGGCATGGGGGGAGAATTTTAACAGCTTAAAAGGCAGGCTAGGGTGATTTCTCACCACTTCCCCAATCAGAACAGCAGTGGGCCTTGCAGTTCTTCATTTCTTAGAATCCATGAAAGGAGGGCCAGGCCTCTGGGGTCCTGAGGTCTGCATCTGTAACAGGAGGATAACATTCACTCTTCAGACTCACATTCATTCAGCATGCACTCATTAAGCAACTGCTATGGGCCAGGCACTGCTCTAGAAGCTGGGGATACAGAAAGAAACAAATTAGACAAAAATCACTGCCTTTGCAGAGCTCACATTCCAAGGAGGATGGTGTAGAAAGCAAACAAATATATAGCATTGGACCATGATAAATGCCAGGAAGAAAAATAAAGCAGGAGACAGAGTCAGGGAGGGCCATTTTAGACAGGGTGCTGAGGAAGGCCTTTGGGAGGTGGTGTTGCAGAGACCTCAATAAAGTGACTAAATCATACATGCACACACACAAAGATACTTATACACATATAGCCAAGAACACAGTGCCTGCTATAGAAAACTAAGGTGATCTAATTTGACAGTTAAGAGTGCTGTCTCAGCTCACGCCTGTAATCCTAGCACTTTGGGAGGCTGAGGCAGGCGGATCATGAGGTCAGGAGTTTGAGACTAGCGTGATCAACATGGTGAAACCTGTCACTGTGCTGGAGTGCAATGGTGTGATCTTGGCTCAAAGCAATCTCCGCCTCCTGAGTTCAAGCAATTCTCCTGCCTCAGTCTCCAGAGTAGCTGGGATTACAGGTGCACAGCACCATGCCTGGCTAATTTTTGTTTTTAGTAGAGATGGGGTTTCACCATGTTGGCCAAGCTGGTCTTGAACTCCTGACCTCAAATGATCTGCCTGCCTTGGTCTCCCAAAGTGCTGGGATTACAGGCTTGAGCCACCATGTTCTTCTCATTTTCTTGCTTAGCAACACACACAAGACACAGAAGGCCCCTCCTATCAGGGCCTTTCTCTGCCTTCCCAGCTGCATGGTATTCCACTGCACAGACAAACCCAACCGATTCCTCTAATGCCCTATTGAGGCACATACAAGCCATTTCCCCTCTACTGCTCTGACAAGCACTGCTATAATGAATAATCTTGAACAAAGATCACATCTCACACTTGGGAACATCTGTAGGTGAAGCTTCCTAGAAGTGGAGCTGCTGGGGCAAAGGATGGGTGTGTGCCGGCTCAGACTCAAAGGAATGGCCAGAGTCCCCTCCAAAGTGACAGTTCTGCTTTCCCTCCCACTAGCTCCAGAGAAGCCTGCCTGTCCCCCGCCACACCCCTGCATCACAGCCCACAGCGTGTGCATATGCCCTTCCGAGAGGTGCAAAGTAGTATCTCAGCATGATTTTAATTGGCATTTCTCTTACTATGCCCAGAGTCAGGTATCTTTCCATGTGTCTGAGAGGCACTTCCTGTTTCTACAGATGCTGCCCATGTCAGTGTGGGGGACTGTCATCTCCCTGGACAGTATTTTCATGCCAATATTCAAAGCCCTCCTACCTTTCTTGCCCTCTCCCCTCTTATGCACCCCACTCTCTATACTGTAAAAGGCGTGAGGCCCCACACCCTGCAAAGCCTGCAAGGTCAAGTACGATTGGCCCTGTCTGCTTCCTGCACCTTCTACGGCTCCATTCCCTCCTCACTCACGCTGCTTCGTGTCTGGGCCTTTCAGTTCTTCCAGACTGGCTCTACCCACCTCAGGGTCTTTTTATATATTCAGTCCCCAACCCCTACCCTGGACTCACCCCTGCCACCACCACTCCCCTAGACTGGCAAACTCCTACTGATGCTCTCAGCCTCAGTATCACCTCCCCAACTAGTTACATGACTTGGCACCCAGTTTTTTTCCTCCACCATTCACTGCCTGTTTATTTTGGTGGTTTTTTTTTTTTCTTTTAGACAGCATCTCACTGTTGCCCAGGCTGGAGTACAGTGGCGGGATCATAGCTCAACATCCCAGGCTTAAACAATCTTTCCACCTCAGCCTCCTAAGTAGTTGGGACCACAGGTGTGCACCACAATGCCCGGCTAGTTTTTGTATTGTTTGTAAAGATGGGGTTTCAGCATGTTGTCTGGGCTGGTCTCGAGCTCCTGGCCTGAAGCAGTCTGTCCGCCTCAGCCTCGCACAGTGCCAGGATTCCTAGCTGAGTGATTCAGACAAATCACTGTGCTCCATTTTCCTTTTCTACTCATGTTACTATTATCACTTCATTCATTCTCTTAGCAACGTTTAGTAAGGTGCATATTTGGTGGAAAGGGCCATACCTTTAACAAAACAGACTTGGTTCCTGCCTTTACAGAGCTGACATTAAAGAGGGGGACATTCTGATCAGGTCAGCTGAGTAGCTCAGGAAAGAAGGGTGGGGTGGGCTTCGGAGCAGGCCCCTGGGAGTGTGTTGAATGAGATATCTGAAAGAGGAGTCGTCATCAGCCAGGCCACAAGAGGTGGGGTAGTGGGAGCATGGCAGGAGAGCCAAGAAAGCAGCCCAGGAGCAAGGAACAGACATCGTGCCTTCAAGGAGCAAGGGGCAGACATTGTGCCTTGGAGCAAGGAGCAGACATCGTGCCTTCAAAGAACAAGGGGCAGACATCGTGCCTTCAAGGAGCAAGGGGCAGACATCGTGCCTTCAAGGAGCAAGGAGCAGATATCGTGCATTCAAGGAGCAGATATCGTGCATTCAAGGAGCACAAGCCCGGCAAGGCACAGGGATCTGCAGGATGAGGTGGGGGAGGGCAGCAGGCAGGGCCAGAGCACACAGGGTCTGGGGGGCCCCACTGAAGAGCTGGCCATCCTGTAAGGAGCTACAATGAGATTTTAGTATCACTACGGTCAAGAAGTGTAGCCCCACTGCTGTCCTTTGGCATCCTGCTTAAATTATTGCAGCTTAGAGGTCCTATGAAGATGTTACAGTAGGCACGTGGCAAGGAACAGAGGGGGCAATGACCTCATCCCTGCCTGTAACTGATTGGCCGGGAGTGGGTGGAGGGCACTTGACCCAGCTAAGCCTGTCACAAGAACCTCTTCCTCGGCCCCGGTTAGTCCAGAGGAGACATCATCCCCTCCTAGGGTTGTTTTGGACTTGGGCGGAGAGAACAGGGGGTGACTGTCTTTGGGGGCTTGTACTGCAAGGTGTACTGCTCAGCAGTCTGTGATGGCCAGGCTTCCCATCTAGTAGAATAAAAAGGAGAAAGAGAAACTCAATATTAGAGAATGAATAATGCAGATCTAAAGGTAGGGAGTGAACAAGTGAGGAAGAGAATGCAGATACAGTGGCATGTGTGTCCTGGATATTTCAATCCCAGCACCCAGCCCCCGCTTCCCCTATGGGAGGTTTTGCAACTAGCCTGCTAGTGTGAGCTCACCCCTCTTATTAGTGATTGGTTTGGGGAAGATCACATGACCAGTGCTAGGTCCAATAAGAGAGGAACTCTGAGGTTTTGCATGATGGTTGGGGGACAGATACCCTCTCTAACACTCAAGACAGGGATAAGGACACAAGCCTGAACAGGTGCTGGCAGCTGGTGTGCAACTTTCAGCGGAGCCAGGTTTGAGGATGACACTGACATCAGAGGGAAAATCAAGAGACAGAAAGAAAATGGGTCACTGGCAAGAGCCCCAGGCTCCTGGACCAGCCAGCCCAGACATCTGCCCCACCTCTGGGCTTTCCAGTTGAAGAAGCCAATCCTTTCCCCTAAAATTTATGTCTGTTTGAATTGGTGTTCCTGCTACTTGCAACCAAGGAACTGACTGGTCATGAGGCTTTGCTTCAGGTCTCTGGGCCGCCCCAGCAGCCTCTGGTTAAATGCCCACTTTTTGCCTAAATTGCTGCAATACAGGAATTTGGCCAATGACTCAACTTACCCACCGCCTTCCCAGCTCTAGAATGGAGATAATTATATATACTTGATTGAGCTGTTAAATGGATTAAAAATGATTTAAAGACTGTCTAGCACATCGTAAATTCTCAGCACGTTAGCAATTATTATTCGAAAGTACTGAAGGGTGGCTGAAAAGTCCCAATCCCAGCGAGCAATCAGCCACACCCCTCCCCCCAACTTGTTTGTGGTTCCTTTGTTCAGATCAGCAAGTCCCTTCTTCAGAAACAGTCCCAGAGAACGGCTAGCCCAGTTTCTGTCAGAAGGGTGGCAAATCTGGCCTGGGAGTAGGGATGGGGGGTGGATCCAAAAGAGATTTGACTCAACTTCTCCGGTAGCTGGGTGGTGGAGGAAGCCCTCATGAGCTCATTTCTCCATCAAATATGAGCTGGGGTCTAAAGTTTCAAAACACAGGCTGCGGCAACGCTGGCACAGTCCCGAGAGAGGACAAAGGAAAGAGCCGGGATGAAGGAGAAACAGCGACATGGCAGGTTCCACAACGAGGAGGCTCCCGGGCTGGATTCCAGCCACATCCGCTCTCTGGGCAGCTATGAGGCTGCAGGAACAAGGGACCCCGCCACGTCTGTATTTACAGCTGGGAACTGGCAGTGGCACGGGAAACTCGGAAATAAACTCCAGTCAGGAAGTGAGAAGTGCAAGATGCTTCCATGGCAACACCCATCTGGGGATCCCTGCCCACAGCTGGAATCATTCAGAAGCAGGACTTATCGAGAGATGTACACCAAATTCATGTTTTCCATTTGCACCCAGAATATGACACTTAAACTATTCTTCCTTGGGGAGGCTCTGTGCATAATACCCCTGCACTACAGCTCAAAAAATCCCATTCTTCTTCAGAACACTCAGAACACATGACTTACCCATATGGCTATGTGGTTCTTGTGTTTTCTCCCTGGCTGTGGGCCCCACCAGGGAGGAGCTGTGCCTGCCTTGCTTATTGGTGCCTGGCCCAGAGTAGGGTCTTTAGTCAATGTTTACCGAATAAACTCTCCTGTTTTTGTTTTATTTTTATTTTTTCAGATGGAGTCTCACTCTGTTGCCCAGGCTGGAGTGTGTGATCTCGGCTCACTGCAACCTCCACCTCCTGGGTTCAAGCTATTCTCATGCCTCAGCTTCCCAAGTAGCTGGGACTACAGGGGTATGCCTCCACACTCGGCTAATTTTTTTTGTATTTTTAGTAGAGATCAGGTTTTACCATGTTGATCATGCTGGTCCCGAACTCCTGGCTTCAAGTGATCTGCCTGCCTTGGCCTCCCAAAGTGCTGGAATTACAGACGTGAGCCACCATGCCCCACCAGTACACCAATGTAAAAGCAGCATTATTCACTATAACCAAAAGGTGGAAGCATCACAAGTGTCCATCAAGAAACAGATAAGCAAAATGTAACATAAACATAATTATTATTTAGCCTTAACTATGAACTGAAATATTATTTAGCCTTCAAAAGGAAGGAAATTCTGATACATACAATATGAATGAACCTTAAAGACATGATACTAAGTGAAATATGCCAGTCACAAAAGGACAAATACTGGATTCCACTCACAGGCGACACAGCTGTCAATCTCATGGAGACAGAAAATAGAAAGGTGGCTGCCAGGGGTTGGGGGTTTGGGGATGGAGAATATTGTTTTTCAAACACAGAGTTTCAGTTTGCAAGATGAAAAGTGTTCTGTGCATGGATGGATGATGGTTGCACAACCATGTGAATGTACTGAATGCCACTGAACTGCACACTTAAGGTACATTTTTTTGGTAGGTATATTTATCAGTAAACAACTGGGCATAATAGCAGAAAATTAAACACCTGACTTCTAGATTACCAAGTGAACTGTGTGTATTTTCTTTTTTATAGTTTCCTTTTACAGTTTCCTGACAAATAAAAACTGTTTAGCCCGGGTGTGGTGGCTCACGCCTGTAATCTCAGCACTTTGGGAGGCTAGGATGGGTAGATTGCCTGAGGTCAGGAGTCTGAGACCAGCCTGGCCAACATAGTGAAACCGTGTCTCTACTAAAAATACAAAAAATTAACTGGGCATGTTCACACGTGCCTGTAATCCCAGCTACTTGGGAGGCTGAAACAGGAGAATCACTTGAAACCAGGAAGCAGAGGTTGCAGTGAGCCAAGATATGGCGCCACTGCACTCCAGCCTGGGCAAGAAGAGTAAGACTCTGTCTCAAAAAAAAAAAAAAAAAAAAAAAACCTATTTATACTTAAAGTATGCAACTTGCATATATGTATACATTACGATAGAATCACCACAATTAAGCTAAAACTAATTATAAAATAGAAAAATTGGCCAGGCATGGTGGCTCACACCTGTAATCCCAGCACTTTGGGAGATCAAGGCAGGTGGATCATGAGGTCAGGAGTTCGAGACCATCCTGGCCAATATGGTGAAACCCCGTCTGTACTAGAAATACAAAAATTAGCCGGGCATGATGGCAGGCACCTATAGTCCCAGCTTCTCCAGAGGCTAAGGCAGAAGAATTCACTCAAACTCAGGAGGCGGAGGTTGCAGTGAGCCAAGATCGCACCACTGCACTCCAACCTGGGTGACAGAGTGAGACTCTGTCTCAAAAAAATTAAAAAGAAAAAATTTATGTTATCCATATCGTGCCACAATAAAACTTTTAAATGGTTAAATGGTAAATTTCATGTTATGTATATTTTATCATAATTTAAAAGTACTAAAAAACTGCAGGGCCAGGCACGGTGGCTTGCACCTGTGATCTCAGCACTTTGGGAGGCTGAGGCGACAGGATTGCTTGAGCTTAGGAGTTTGAGACCATCCTGGGCAACATAGTAAGACCCAGTCTCTATGAATAATAAAATACATTAGCTAGGCATGGTGGGGCATGCCTGTGGTCATAACTATTTGGGAGGCTGAGGCAGGAGGATCACCTTTGCTAAGAGGTTGAGGCTGAAGTTAGCTATGATTGCCCCACTGCAATCATAGCTGGGAGACAGGGTAAGACCCTGTTTTAAAAAAAATTTTTTTTAAGTTTTTAAAAATCTGCTTCTTTCTCAAGATCAGAAGAACTACAAGTGAATCAGAGTTCTTTCATCTCAAGAGAAAGATGGGACAGAACATGAATATCTAGAACAAGATTGGGCAGGTGGAGAAATGGAGGTTGAGGGATCATCTTTGATATCAAGAACTTTCTGAGTAAAAATGTTATAGGCCGCTAGTACACCTTGAGGAAGGTTGGGGTGCAAACTTCTCTGGACACTCAAACATTAAGCAGAGAGCTTTATTCTCAAATAACTCCATTCAACCTCCCTAGAAGCCAAGCTCCCATGATTTCTTAACTTTGTAACATTTTTCCTGTTTATGAAAGTAGTGTATGTTTTATATATATAGATATACACATATATTTATGTTCCAAAAAACTTGGAACATAAATGTACAAAGAAGACTAGAAAGTTACCCATACTCTCCTCACCAAAGGGTAACCACTGTGAAGACGTTGATTCATTTCCTTCCAGTCTCTTTTTTGCTCCAGCATGAGTGTGTATACAGAGAAGTAGAAAAGAGACATTTTCCCCCTTTAAAGTCTTTTGCATGCCAAAACATGAGAAAAGAAGAAAAAAAAAGTCTTTTGCCCCTGCTTTCCTAGGAGATTTTGAACATCAAGTGAAAAATAACATTTTTCAATGGTGAAATTAAGCCTATTTCTTCAAACCATGGACTGCTGGGGAAAAAAGTGCTTCCCTCTTCCTCTCCTCTCATTTCTGCTTCCATCTGAACCACTATTTATAGACCAATGGTTTTTCTTTTCTTTTTTTTTTTTTTAAGATAGTCTCTCTGCTCACTCTGTTGCCCAGGTTGGAGTACAATGGGGCAATCTCAGCTCACTGAAACCTCTGACTCCTGGGTTCAAGCGATTCTCCTGCATCAGCCTCCAGAGTAGCTGGGATTACAGGCACCCACCACCATGCCCAGCTAATTTTTTGTATTTTTAGTAGATACAGATTTCACCATTTTGTCCAGGTTGGTGTCGAACTCCTGACCTCAGGCGATCCACCCATCTCAGCCTCCCAAAGTGCTGGGATTACAGGCGTGAGCCATTGTGCCCAGCTGACCAAGGTTCTTAATCCTAACTGTGCATGCCCATGACAACAGGATACAGTAATAGTGTCATAGCCACTACTAACTAAGGAATAACTACAGAAGAGGCAGTTTCAAACACTTTAAAAAATGATGTCTAATTTAATCCTTAAATCCTACAAGGCAGGTACTATCATCATTTTACAGATGAGGAAACTGAGGCACAGAGAAGTTAGGCAACTTTCTCAAGGTCACATGGCCATTAAGTCGGGGTGGGGGGATTTGAATCCAAGGACATCTGGCCCCAGGTACATTCTTTGTACCCTGGCAGTCATGATCAAGTATAAGCTTCATTCAGGGCTAGGTTCCCAGTGTCCCTATCACCAGGTTTGTCATGATTTTTCATACTTCTCTCCAGACTCATTCTGTTTCCTAAAGGAAATGAGAAATTACTGGAATTCAGCAAAAGTGAGACAGCCGGAAGCTACAGCTGACCACACGCACATGTGGGTCTCCCACTGGGCTACCCAAGAAACATTCTTAAACGATGACCTTTCTGGAGCAACCAGGGGTCAGTTTCTGGGTGGATCGCCTGCCTGGACAGAGACCCACCCAGTGCCGGATGGACTGCAGAGGCCACTCCCTGACATCCACAGGCAGCGGAATGGAGAGCAGCCCACCACCCACTTCCATGTGCAAATGGAGAGAAGGCTGGGGGCGGCCGCTTGTTTAATGAGGATGGGCAAGGACTACTCATGTGTGTCCAGGAGCAGGCCTGGAGTTAATATTTAGTCACTGTGGAAGACTGGCCAGTTACTTTTTTTCGAGATACAGTCTCCTCTGTCACCCAGGCCGGAGTGCAGTGGCCCGATCTCAGCTCACTGCAACCTCCACCTCCCTGGTTCAAGCAATTCCCCTGCCTCATTGCCTCCATAGCTGGGATTACAGGTGCTGGCCACCACGCTCGGCTAATTTTGGCCAGTTACATTTTTGCTGTCATTACACAGGTCCATGGAGAAGAGCAGCTTGAGGCTCCCTCTACCCCATGGTAAAACCAGGCCCACCAGTGAGAGGGATCCCAGGAGTCAATCACTGGGGAGATTGGTCTCCTCCTCCCTGAGCAGGAGAGATGAGAAATTGATGCTTTGGCCTGAAATCCACTATCCGTCCAGCTGCTGAACCAGAAAAGGTCTCCCCGCAAAGGGGATCACTGGAGCAAATGATGGGGTGAACGGAGAGCTGCAAGGTGGTCATTTACCCATCACCACCCTAACCACCCTGGCTAGGGGCCTTCCCAACTGCCTGTGGGCAGCAGGATTGCAATGCTTTTCACAGTCACACAATGTGTGTGTGTGTGTGTGTGTGTGTGTGAGAGAGAAAGAGAGAGAGAGAGAGAGAGAGACAGAGACAGAGAGAGAGAAAGAGAGAGAGAGAGAAGGCTGGTTCTTGTTCTGTTAACATGCTAAAAAAAAAAAAAGGCTGAGCGAGGTGATTCACGCCTGTAATCCCAGCACTTTGGGAGGCTGAGGCAGGTGGATCACGAGGTCAAGAGATTGAGACCATCCTGGCCAACATGGTGAAACCCCATCTTTTCTAAAACTACAAAAATTAGCTAGGCGTGGTGGCATGTGCCTATAGTCCCAGCTACTCGGGAGGCTAAGGCAGGAGAATCGCTTGAACTGGAAAGGTGGAGGTTGCAGTGAGCAGAGATCCCGCCACTGCACTCCAGCCTGGAGACAGAGTGAGACTCAGTCTAAAAAAAAAATTGCTAAAAAGGTAGGGAGCAAGGTGCAAGGAACTATCATGTACCCAAACCTAGATTCGAAAACTGTCAAGATTCTGCCATATTAGCTTCATATATTCTTTACTTCTTCCTTTCCCCACCTCCCCTTTTCCTTCTTGCCAAAGTATTTTACTTTATTTATTTACTTTTAGACAGGGTCTCCGTCTATCTCCTAGGCTGGTACAGTTGTGTGATCTCAGCTAACTGCAGCCTCAACCTCCCAGGCTCAAGTGATCCTCCTGCATCAGCCTCCTGAGTAGCTGGGACCACAGGCACGTCTCACCATACCTACCTAATTAATTTATTTTTGTTTTTAGGCCTTTTTTTTTTTTTTTTTTTTTTTCCAGTTGGGGTTTTGCTCTTGCTGCCCAGGCTGGAGTGTAATGGAGCCATCTCTCCTCACTGCAACCTCTACCTCCCAGGTTCAAGCAATTCTCCTGCCTCAGCCTCCTGAGTTGATGAGCTTATAGGCATGCGCCACCACAGCAGGTTAATTTTGTATTTTTAGTAGAGACGGGGTTTCTCCAAGTTGGTCAGGCTGGTCTCGAACTCCCGACCTCAGGTGATCCACCCACTTCAGCCTCCCAAAGTGCTGGGCTTACAGGTGTGAGCCACCGTGCCTGGCCTGAGATGAGATCTTGCTATGTTGCTCAGGCTGATCTCCAACTCCTGAGCTCAAGCAATCCTTCTACTTCGGTCTCCCAAAGTGCTGGGAATATGTGCATGTGCGACTGCACCCGGCCTGAAGTATTTTAAAGCAAATACCAGATATCATCTCATTTCCACTTTAAGCATTTCCATTTGCAGCTCTGAAAAACATGGACATTTTCCTACATGTCCATAATATTAGGCTGGTTCCATTACTGATCAAAATTACTATGTCCTACCACATGCTCCTGGAAAAAATTGCTATGAATTCTTTCCTAGAAGATAAGACACAGGACTGGCAGAGGAACAAGGAAATAGGTCATCTCAGCCTGCAGTAAGAGAGTAATGCCTTTCTGGAGGTACTCTTGGCAATACAAATCCAAAAAGGTTTAATAAGCCGTGAGTCGCTTCTGACTCAGCTCTTCCATTCATGCACTCATCACAAAAATACTTACTGATGTCTACTATGTGCCTGGCAGTGCCCTAAGCATTCTTCTCTCTGGTACAGATGTGGAAACTAAGGCACAGAGAGGTAAAACCACTTGCCCAGGGTTATCCAACTCTTATAAGCCACGGCTAGGATTTGAATCCAAGCAGTCCAGGTTTAAATGGCAACACTAGATCCTGGCAAGGTGCCATTTGGGGCCTTCTACCAACTGGGAGACCAGTACTCTCAGTTCCAAAGACCACGCTCTCTTTTTCTTTCTTTTTCTCTTTTCTTTTTTCTTTGAGATAGAGTCCCACTCTGTTGCCCAGGCTGGAGTGCAGTGGCGCAGTTTCAGCTCACTGTAACCTCCGTCTCCTGGGTTCAAGCAATTCTCATGCCTCAGCCTCCCAAGTAGCTGGGACTACAGGCATGTGCCCCCGTGCCTGGCTAATTTTTGTATTTTTAGTAGAGATTGGGTTTCACCATGTTGTCCAGGCTGGTCTCAAACTTGTGACCTCAAGTGATCCTCCTGTCTCAGCCTCCCAAAGTGCTGGGATTATAGGTATGAGCCACCACGCCTAGCCCAAAGAGCATTCTCTAACAGTACTGGTGAATGCCTACCATGTGGACTCTTCCCAAACCCTATGTATGAGGCAGGGATGATTACATTAGTCCCACTTTTCAGACAAGAAAACTAAAGCACAGAAGATGAAGGTATCTATTAAAAGTTGCACATATACTTGTGGATATTATGTTGTGTATCTAGTATCTCCACCTCATCTTCCCCCACTTACTCTAAAATACCACCTTCTTGGATAGGCATACAACCCAATTGGAATATTCCCTGGGGCTGGTATAAAAATACTGAGGATTGGCCGGGTGCGGTGGCTCATGCCTGTAATCCCAGCATTTTGGGAGGCTGAGGCAGGCAGATCACTTGAGGTCAGGAGTTTGAGACCAGACTCACCAACATGGTGAAATCCCATCGCTACTAAAAATACAAAAATTAGCCAGGTGTGGTTGCGGGTGTCTAATTCCAGCTACTTGGGAGGCTGAAGCAGAGAGAATTGCTTGAACCTGGGAGGCGGAGGGTGTAATGAGCTGAGATGGTGCCACTGCACTCCAGCCTGGGCCACAGAGCAAGACTCTGTTGGACTCTGCTGCACTCCAAGGATGGCGGTGGAGGATTGTGGAGATGTTGGTCAAAGGACGTACAGTTTCAGTTAGGAGAAATAAGCTCAAAAGAGCTACCGTTCATCATGGTAGCAACAATTACTAACAATACATTGCATACTTCAAAATTGCTGAGAGAGTAGACGTTAAGTGTTCTCACTACAAAAAAAATAAGTGAGGTAATGCATTATGTTAAATGGCTTGACCCAGCCATTCTAAAAGGTACACATATATCAAAACAGCACGTTGTATACCATAAATATATGTAATGTTTACTTATCAATTAAAAAAAAATAAAGGCTGGGCTCCCATTTGTAATTTCAGATACTCGGGAGGCTAAGGAGGAAGGATCATTTGTGTCCAGGAGGTCAAGGCTGCAGTGAGCTGTGATCGAACCACTACACTTCAGCCTGGGTAACAGAGCAAGACCCTGTCTCTAAATAAATAAATCCTGGCTGGGTGTGGTGGCTCACGCCTGCAATCCCAACACTTTGGTTGGCCAAGGCAGGAGGATCACTTGAGGCCATGAGTTTGAGACCAGCCCTGGCAATGTAGTGAGACCTCATCTCTATACACATACACACCCAAAAAATTTAAAAATTAGCCAGGCATGGCGGTGCATGCCTGTAGTCCTGGTTACTTGGAGGCTGAGGTGGGAAGATTGTTTGAGGCCAGGAGTTCAAGGTTACAGTGCACTATGATCACACTCCTCACCCCAGGCTGGGTGACAGAGCTAAATCCAGTCTTGGAACAAAACAAACCACTGAAGACTGTAAATCTTCTTTGCACTGAGTTGATAAAACAGGAGGATCTACACCCAAATCTGGCCTGCGGACACAATGAAGCCAAGGAGAGCCACAATAGCATGTGTGAGCCTCATACTCTAGCTGTGTCTGAAGCTCCCCTCCTATAGACTCCCACTTTGGGAGGCCAAAGTGGAAGGGTCATTTGAGGCCAGGAGTTCAATACCAGTCCAGGCAACATAGCAAGACCGCCGTCTCTATAAAAAATTTAAAGAAGCTTAGACAGGTGTGGTGGTACACACCTGTGGTCCCAGCTTCTTGGAAGGCCGAAATAGGAGGACTGCTTGAGCCTAGGAATTCCTGCCTGCCGTGAGCTATGATCGCACTTCCATTCCAGGCGACGGAGCAAGATCCATCTCTAAAAAAATGCAAATAATAATTTTCCTGCTATGCATGAAATAAAAATACAGCTATTAAAACGCTTAAAGTGTTTATTCACACAGCACCTTGAACAATCTGGTGAAATCCTCTGACCTTGGGAAACATGTCGGGTGGCAGGACAACATCACACCTTGTCGACGTGCTCCTGCCCACTCCTTTGCACACTCTCTCACATACATTCTGGAAACACAAAGGCTCGAATGCTAGCTCTGAACAAGCCCTCCAGAGTAGGAGATCTCCACAGACTCCCTCGTTAGGGCTCTGATCCTGGAACGTATGCGTGATTTACACTTTCCACTTACAATGCTTCCTAGGATGATTTAATAATAATAACCTGGCCAACACAGTGAAACCCCATCTCTATTAAAAATACAAAAAATTAGCCAGGCGTGGTCGTGCATGCCTGTAATTACAGCTACTTGGGAGACTGAGGCAGGAGAATTGATTGAACCCAGGAGGGGGAGGTTGCAGTGAGCTGAGATCGCACCACTGCACTCCAGCCTGGGCAACAAGAGTAAAATTCCACCTTAAATAATAATAATAATAGCATTTAAAAACAGCCAACATGCACTGAAAACTTTCTCTGTGCCAGGAGTTGCTTTAAAGCTTCATATAGATCACCTCGTGATCCCCATAACCCCATGTGAAGTGGGTGTCATCCCCAATTCACAGATGAGGAAACTGAGGGTTGGGGGGCTGTCACTTATTCAAGGTCTCATAACTCAGATCTGACACAGCCAGGGTTTGAATCCAGCTGACTGACCATAGGGATGCCCTCATTATTCTGCTGCCACCAGAACAACCGACAGTGACCAGGCACGACCTCTGTGCTTAGTGCCATGCCTGACACTGACCCAGCGAGTCTGAGGATCCTTCCAGGGGTCACACAGCCGGGAGCACCAGAGACCCAGATCAGCTGACTTCCCACACTCACACTCGCCCAGCATAACTGACCACAGAGCCAGCACGTGGGTGACCTGAATGGAGCCTCCCTGAAGCCCTGGAGGACCTCCACTCCCAGCTTCCTTGCTGTCCCCCTTTAGCTCACATTCTTCAGTCCAGAAAGGCCACTTTCCTCTGAAAGGAGGAAAAGAGGCCCAGAAAAAAACACATGGAGCCTCACGTCACCACTTTTTAAGGCCAAAGAAGAGTGGCTGACCAACGTGGAGTTTTCTAGAACCATCCCATTCAAAACTTTTTTTTTTTTTTGAGACAGGGTCTTGCTTTGTTGCCCAGGCGGGACTGCAGTGGTGCAATCTCGGCTCACTGCAACCTCCACCTCCCAGGTTCAAGTGATTATCCTGCCTTAGCCTCCCAAGTAGCTGGGATTATAGATGCATGCCACCACACGTGGAAAATTTTTGTATTTTTAATAGAGATGGGGTTCCGCCATGTTGGCCAGGCTGGTCTCGAACTCCTGACCTCAAGTGATCCACCTGCCTCGGCCTCCCAAAGTGCTGGGATTACAGGCATGAGCCACCACGTCCAGCCCCATTCATCATATTATTCTGTACAGTTCCTCCTCTCCTGGTTTCTAGGCCTCAAGCTGACATGCTTAATTGTGCGTTATGATCATGACAGCTCATGCCATGGGGCTTACTTACCTGGAGTCCCAGGGCCCGTGCTAAGTACTCCCCAGGTACTGACTCACTCAGTGAACTCCTCAGCCTTAAGAAGTCAGGACTGTTATGACCCTTGCTGTAGAATAAAGAAATGCAGCTCACATGGTGGCTAAAGCCACTTGCCCAAAGCTCTGAAGCCGAAAGTGGTGGTTCCTGAGGCCCTGCCTGTAGCGGCATGGTGACACTGCCTCCCATGAGGATGCTTAGCCGTGGACTGAACACTGCATGAGATGACCTGAGTGAATTACCATCCTTTCTCCCTCCCTACAGGCCAAACTCAATGAGGCAGGTATTTGAAAAAGAAGTGAAGTCACCTGCCCTAGGTCACACAGCTAGTGCAGCGTGGAGCCCGGACACATCTGCCTGCAGTGTGACTCCAAGCCACCAGCTGTAAGGCTCCGTGGCCTCACACCTAACTCCAAATGCCCCAAATCTCCACCACAGTCCCAGCAAGCCCCCAAGAGAAATCCGTCTCTAGCTCCAAAATATTAGGTGAAGGGTCACCTGTGTAACAGGTCATCATCACAGGGCTGTCTTGAGTGGCAGGAGCCTCCTGAATTGCAGGGCAGAAGAGAACCCAGCCGCATTCCTGGGAACTATGACTGCATAGTCCCTGCCAAGCTGTCTGTACAATGGGCCTCCTGAACTCACATGCAGGTGGGGTGCATAAGCCTGCAGGGTTTTCCAGGGTGACAGTGGCTGACATGGCTTTCTCCCTGCCTTCAGGTTTTCCTCCACAGCCTTTGCACTGGGGATATGGGGAGGCAGTTTTTCCCAAAATGCCAGGAATGGGGACATCTGCTCCTTTCCATGCTGGCAGGGCCTTCTTCCCATGCCCAGAGAGATCAGCTGGTTTGGTCCTGTGTAGCCATCTGATGTGTCCACAGAGTGCTTAAGAGCATGGAATTGGAAGCCAGATGACCTGGGTTCAAATCCCAGCTTTGCAACTTACTATATTTTTTTAAAGGCCAATAAGCATTTTATTTCTTTTATTCTTTGAGATGGAGTCTTGCTCTGTTGCCCAGGCTGGAGCTGTAGTGGCACAGTCTCGGCTCACTGCAGTGATGTAATCTCAGTTCACTGCAACCTCCGTCTCCTGGGTTCAAGTGATTCTCCTGCCTCAGCCACCCAAGTAGCTGGGATTACAGACACGCACCACTATGCCCGGCTAATTTTGTATTTTTAATAGAGATGGGGTTTCGCCATGTTGGCCACGCTGCTCTTGAACTCCTGGCCTCAAATGATCCACCCACCTCAACCTCCCAGAAGTGCTGGGATTCCAGGCATAAGCCAGCATGCCTGAGCCCTGCCATTTACTATTAATAGCTGTGGGATAGTGGACAAGTTACCTTCCCTCTCTTTGCCTCACTTTCCTCATCTGGAGAAGAAGGCTAATAACAGCATCAGTGCCACTGAGTCATTAGGGGGATTAAAAAGCACTTGGAATAGGGCCTGGCACTGAGTGTCTGCTGTCGTTGGTACTAGCGGTCCAATTAAACACACACATGCCCCTTGAGTGGATGGAGATGTCTGCTGGGCCTCTGAGAATCTGTACGCACTCGCCAGCTACAAGGAAAAGAAAAAACAGACTCCAGTAAGAAACCCCACTGGGCTGCTGGCAGCAGAGGACACATTAGCCCAGACTGGGGCAGGGTTTTCGCTGCAGACTGACTAGCTGAGCAAGAGCTGTTCTCACCGTCCACCTGCAGTTATGTGACTATTGGTGTATTTATTCCTCGTCTCCATGCCCAGCCAGAACAGAGTGCTCCATGAAGGCAAAGCTGGTATTCCAGATCCCACTGGACCTGGCTTCTGCCAAAGCTCCACAGATGTTCACCCCGTGACCCTGCCTGTCTCACTGGCTGCTTTCCTCCCACATGTTCATGGTAGTATCCAACACGCAAGAGGCCCCCAAAAGATATTATTGAATGGAGGAATGGAGGTTTTTAGATCTTAACAAGAACACTCCCCCCCCCCCCGAAAAAAAAGAACACCCACCACCTTGCCAGCCCTAAGAGAGACCCAAAAAGATGCCTCTGTCCTTACCCCAAAGTAGCTGGTGATCTGGTCCACCCAGTCACAAAGATCAAAATGTAGGTATAAAATGACTTGGGAATTCTCCCAACGTGGTTCAGCACCCAGAAGAGGCGTGGGGCTGTGGGGTAGAAACAGGAGCTGACCCCACTCCAGAATGCCACAGAGGAAACACCAGAGAAGCTGCCCTCCCCGGCTCTGCCAGGTGGAACCCTAAATAAGCATGAGGGCTGCACCGGCAAACAGAGAGCACCAGGCCAAACAAAAGGCCAGGTGGGGGCCCCATGTCAACAAGCAGCAGGGAACTCCAAATCCTCTATTCTCCAATGGCCTGGCTCAGCCAGGCCCTGACACCCACAATGAGTGTGTGGGAAGCCAAGGCTCATTCTGGCTGTGCCACCCCTACAAGCAGTACAATGATGAAGGGGGTTAAAGAATTCATCCTGGCCAGGCGTGGTGGTTCATGCCTGTATTCCCAGCACTTTGGGAGGCAGAGGCAGATAGATCACGAGGTCAAGAGATCGAGACCAACCTGGCCAACATGGTGAAACGCCACGTCTACTAAAAAAAAATACAAAAATTAGCTGGGTGTGTGGGGGCGCATGCCTATAGTCCCAGCTACTAGGGAGGCTGAGGCAGGAGAATTGCTTGAACCTGGGAGGCGGACGTTGCAGTGAGCCAAGACTGCACCACTGTACTCCAGCCTGGGTGACAGAGTGGGACTCTGTCTCATAAAAAAAAATTTCATCCTGCTGCAGGGAGGCCTGATGTGTGTTCCGGGGAATTCCCCATTCATGGGAGACCTTGGGCGGGTGCTTACTCAGAGCCTCCATATCTTCATTTATAAAATGGAGCTCAAGATAGGTACTGCAGAGCCAGGTGCAGTGGTGCAGTGAGATTATGTCTGTAATCCCAGCACTTTGGGAGTCCAAGGCACAAAGACTGCTTGAGGCCAGGAGTTCAAGGCCAGCCTAGGCAACACAGTGAGATCCGGTCTCTACTAAATATTTTTTTAAAAATTAGTCCCAGGTGTGGTGGTGTACACCTGTAGTCTCAGCTACTCAGAAGGCTAAGGTGGGAAAATGGCTTCAGCTCAGGAAACTGACATTGCAGTAAGCTATGACTGTGCCACTGCACTCCAGCCTAGGTGATAGAGCAAGACCTTACCTTAAAGGAAAAAAAAAAAGGCTGGGTGCAGTGGCTCATGCCTGTAATCCCAGCACTTTGGGAGGTTGAGGTGGGCAGATCACAAGGTCAAGAGATCGAGACCATCTTGGCCAACATGGTGAAACCCCATCTCTACTAAAAATGCAAAAATTCACTGGGCGTGGTAGCACGAGTCTGTAGTCCCAGCTACTTGGGAGGCTGAGGCAGGAGAATTGCTGAATCTGGGAGGCAGATGTCGCAGTGAGCCAAGATTGAACCACTGCACTGTAGCCTGCAACAGAGCAAGACTCCATCTCAAAACAAAACAAAACAAAACAAAGACTAGGAGCTGCCCTCAAGTTAGGAGGGTTCTGTGGGAGGATGTACAAGGCCAGGCATGAAGAAGCACTCAAGCAGCAGTTCACTCGTTCCCTCCTCAATCACACAGGCAACGCCTCCTACAAGGCAGGCACTGTGCTGGGGAAAGCACGGGAAAGCAGACAAGGTCCCTGCTCTCACGGGGCTTCTACTCTATGAGGAGGGGAGAGGGTAAACAAATGGAATCCATTTTTGTTTGGGGGTCAGGCATAAAGAAGGCCTCACTGGGAGAGTGACTTCTAAGCAGAGAAACTCGAGAGAAGTGCAGGAGCAGCCAGAGGACTGTCTGGAGCGGGAGGGAGGACGGTCCGCACAAAGACCATGGAGAGGAAATGTGCCTGGTGCATTCTAGGAGCAGGGAAGAGGTCAATGAGCAACGGGACAGGAAGCAGAGGACAAGACAGGGAGGTGACAGGGCCAGAACACAGAGACCCAGTGGGCCACAAAGAAGACACTGGCTTTTCTCTTTTTAATTTTTATTTATGTATTACTTATTTTTGAGATGGAGCCTTGCTCTATCATCCAGGCTGGAGAGCAGTGGCACGATCTCAGCTCACTGCAACCTCCGCCTCTCAGGTTCAAGTGATTCTCCTGCTTCAGCCTCTCAAATAGCTGCGATTACAGGTGCATGCCACCATGCCCTGGCTAATTTTTGTATTTTTAGTAGAGACAGGCTGGTCTTGAACTCACGACCTCAGGTGATCCACCTGCCTTGGCTCCTAAAGTGCTGGGATTACAGGTGTGAGCCACCACACCTGGCTTTGACTCTTCTCTTGGGTGAGATGCTGCCGAGGGAGGTCCTGAGCAGGGAAGGGTCACAGCCTCAGGTGTTCACAGGCCCCACCTGGCTGAGCGTGGAGGACAGACCAGGAGAGGTGGGGCAGGAGCACGGGGATGATGACAGGTTGCTGCCTTAGGCCAGTGGGAGCCAAGGATGGACAGGACCAGCATGGGGACTG
Source organism: Saguinus oedipus (assembly GCA_031835075.1). Lineage (NCBI taxonomy): Eukaryota > Metazoa > Chordata > Mammalia > Primates > Cebidae > Saguinus > Saguinus oedipus. Next base: position 40,915,012 of record CM063187.1, on the reverse strand, counting down.
TAGGAGGAGAGGAGGAGCATGTGAATTGGGGACAATTTCCAAAGGAGATAATACCACCAAGCCTAGAGTTTTCTCTACTGTTATTAAAAGGGAACTTATGCAGACTTCATTTGATTTCCACTCTCCCAACACAAACACTGAGCTCAGTTTATTATCCGTTCCCTACTTGTTAGTCCAGCCCCACCCACCATTTACTGAGCAGTAAAGGCGCCAGGACAGTGGCTGTCAAAGTGCAGCAGACAGGAGAGGCACCAGGAGCTTATATCCCCACTGGGGCCCTGCCCCAAACTAAAGGGGCCCTAACTACTGCTGTGGGGCCTGAGCATCAGTGTGAGTGAATAGCTGGCTCAGGGAGTCCCAGGCATGGTGAAGTTTGAGGGTGCGAGGCCACTGGTGACCAGCTAGGGACAACTTTGCCCTGCCTCTATTCCAAGGGACATTTGGAGACACTTTTGATGATCACACCTGGGGGTGCAGCTACTGGCATCTAGTGGGTAGAGGCCAGGGATGCTGCTCAACATCCCATAATGCAGAGGACAATCCTGACGTCCAAGAATGATCTGGCCCCAAAGGTCAACAGTGTCAGAGTTCACAAACCCTGCTCGAGGCTCCCACATCCGAATGGGCAGTCAATCACCAAGGGGTCTGATAAAAATGCAGCTTGGGATTCCAAGTGCACATCCCAGATTCTACACATCTCAAAAGCCTTGACTTCTAGGCCCTTGATTCTGACAGCTGTGGTTCGGGAAACAGCATCATCTACATCACCTGGGAGTTCAGTGAAAAAGCAGACATGGCCCGGCACAGTGGCTCACACCTGTAATCCCGGTGCTTTGGGAGGCCAAGGCAGGTGGATCATCTGAGGTCAGGAGTCTGAGACCATTCTGGCCAACATGGTGAAACCCTGTCTCTATAAAAAATATGAAAATTAGCCAGGCGTGGCAGCGCAAGTTTGTAATCCCAGCTACTCGAAAGGCTGAGGCACAAGAATTGTGTGAACCTGGGAGGCAAAGGTTGCAGTGAGCCGAGATGGTGCCACTGCACTTTAGCCTGGGCAACACAGCAAGACTCTGTCTCAAAATTAAAAAAAAAAAAAAAAAGAAAAGGAAAGGAAAAAGAAAAAGCAAACGCTCAGCTCCTCCTCAGACCAGATGAATCAGAACCTGCATTTTATCACGATCCCCAGGTGATTTCAGGTATGTTCAGTGATTGTGATTCCCCCTGAATTCAGAGACATCCCTGAAGGCACATGAGGAAGCTAAGAAAAAAATCTCCATGCCCAAGCCTCAGGCCCTTTACACAGGAAGAGGGGAAAGGGGAAAGGCAGGTGCTGGCATGTTGTAAACAGTCCCGAATTGATTCTAACAAGATTAGTGCAGGCAGGGTTAAGAAATGAAGGAGCTTCCCTGGAGGAAGCAGTCCTCTCTCTCTGGCGAGCAGAAGCAGCCCCTTTTGTGGAGGCGCCACACAGGCCCCCATCCCTAGTGACAAATATCCTGACAATTCTCAGCTTCCTGGCATCAAATAACCTGGTACCCCCAGCAAAAGGGCTGCTTTTGGCACCTGCAGCCTGGCTGGCTGTCAGACGCCAAGCTTCTGGGCAAGAACTGGGCTGGTGTGGAGAAACAGATGTTGAATCCAAGCGTCTTAACTGTTGACAAGAAACTAGAGGAAAGAGAAAGTTGTCTCACCACAACTTAAAATTGGAAGGTGGGCCGGGTGAGGTGGCTCACACCTGTAATCTACTTTGGGAGGCTGAGGCGGATGGATCACCTGAGGCTGAGAGTTCAAGACCAGCCTGACCAACATGGTGAAACCCCGACTCTATTAAAAATACAAAATTAGGCAGGCATGGTGGCGGGAGCCTGTAATCCCATCTACTCGGGAGGCTGAGGCAGGAGAATCGCTTGAACCCAGGAGGCAGAGGTTGCAGTGAGTCACTGCACTCCAGCCTGGGCAACAAGAGCAAAACTCTGTACGAAAAAAAAAAAAATTGGAAGGTGATACACTTATGTAGCACATTCTGTGTGCACTTTTCTAAGCACAGGAATTTCTGTTCCATTCTACAGATGGGAATGCTAAGGTGAAGCACATGGAAGGCATTTGCCCAGGGTGTAAGTGGGGAAGCAGGAATTGAAGCCCTGAATCTGGGCTCCTAACTGCGGCTCTATTGCGGAAGCCCTGTTGCTTTACCTTCCCCACCTTTGACACAAAAGAGATGGTTCATTCCCCACAGCCCCAGGCAGCATGCTCAGTTTGGCTTGCCTGCTTTCTGGGGCTTCTCCAGGGCAGACAGCTTTCAGCTGATCTACTCTGGGGAAGAAGAGAGAGGGCTTCAAGCACAGAGCACCATTGCTTGGCTTTTATGATGGTACAGCTGGGTCACCTTTGGAAAAAAATGGAGCACCACATTCTTGGCTGGGAAGTCAGGGAGCCCACCCAAGGGACGAAGGGTCCCTTCCTGGTGGCCTTGCATGCCTGAGTAAGGGTGCTGAGAAGGCTGGGAGAAGCCAGGGAGGGGCCCAGCCTTTGGGCCCGCCACCTCTCTTCCCAGATGCCAAAGTCAGCTCCCAGCAGCCCTCCTCTCCAAACACCCCTGAGATGGAAGAATGTGGAGGCTTTGGGGAACAAACTACAAAGCCCTCCCACCACATTCCCACCCTTGTTCACCCAACTGTTTGCATGGCTGGCTCCCTTCTGTCTTTCAAGTCTCAGATTAAATGACACCTCCTCGGACAGGCCCCTTCTTCATCCCTCTAGGACACCTCTCCATCACTACCACTCACTTCACCTTATCCTATCTTAGTGTCTTTCCTCCCTTCCCTCTCTCTCTCCTAGAGTTACTACGTTGCCTACGCTGGCTTTGAACTCTTGGCCTCAAGTGATCCTCCTGTCTCAGCCCCCCTGGTAGCTGGGACTACAGGCATGTGCCACCACACTTGACTAAAACCATTTTCTTTGTAAAACTGGCCAGGCATGGTGGCACGTACCTCTAGTCCCAGTTAGGAGGCTGAGGTGGGAAAATTGCTTCAGCTAGAGAGGTTGAGGCTATAGTGAGCCAAAAATAGTGCTACTGGACTCCAGTCTGGGCGAGACAGAGAGAGTCCCTGTCTCAAAAAAAAAAAAAAAAAAAAAAAATTTTTTTTTTTTTTTTAAGAGACAGGATCTTGCTCTGTTGCCCAGGCTGGTGGTCTCAAACCAGCCTGAACTGATCCTCCTGCCTTGGTCTCCCAAAATGCTACGATGGTTTAATCTCTTAGTAGCACTACCAATCACCTCTGAAAAATAATGTTTGTTTCTAGTCTGTTTCCTCCACCAGACCTTGTACTCCAGGACAGCAAGGACTAGGTCTGTCTTGTTTGCTGCATACCTGGGCCTTGGAACAGTGTTTAGCACAGGGAAGAGGCCCTAGAAATATTTGTTGAAGGAATACACAAATCTTGACTTCTAGCCAGGTTCATGAAATGACTGTTCTCCTGAGGGATCACCACAAAGACATGCTCTCGTCTGCTACACAGTTGCCTACATGAGAGACATCTGTGGAGTACCAGCCATATTCCACAGCAGCCTACAGAATAATCACTATTGTTGTCATTAACATCTATGACACCAACAGTAAGGCAGCTAACATTTAATGCACACTTGCTATGTGTCAGGACCTGTGCAAAAAAAATCTTTACTAGTTCCAAGCTCATTAGTAAGCCAATGACAAGGTAACTTGTTCTTTTCCTCATTTTGCAGAAATGAACACTGAAGCTTAAGAGATGCTTTGTTACTTGCCCAAGGTCACACATTAGCAAGGATGGAATCCAGCCCTTAACCGCCTGGCTGCCCTGCCCTGCGCAGGGCTCACACAGCGCTCCCTGAGATTGGAAGGAGACAGCATCTACAAAAAGTACCTCATTGTTCTCAGGAGATTCAGCTGGGCTGGGTCTTTCTCCCAACTTCTCCCACAAAGAACACATAGTTTCACACAACTCCAAAAATTCCCACTCAAATCAAGCCTGTATGAAGCAAGCTTATTGATCAGGGTTAGAGTCACAATTCCTCATCAGTGCTGAGCAATCTTTTTTGTTTGAATGGGGTTTCGCTCAGTCACCCAGGCTGGAGTGCAGTGGTGTGACCTCGGCTCACTGCAACCTCTAACTCCCAGGCTCAAGTTAAACTCCCACCTCAGTCTCCTGAGTAGCTGGAAGCTCAGACACATGTCTGGCTAATTTTTGCATTTTTTTGTACAGACAGGGTTTCACCATGTTACTCAGGCTAGTCTTGAACTCCTAAGTTCAAGCAATCTGCCCACTTCAGCCTCCCAAAGTGCTGGGATTATAGGTGTGAGGCACCATGTCAGCCCTGAGCAATGTTTTTTGGATGAAACTACTGTTTCTTAGGTTCACAAAGTGAACACACCATCTCCCCTGGAACTGAGCTGGTCTCTCCACATACCTGAAGCTAAGACACAATTACTCTTCAGTCAGTGGTACCACACAGTGCCTAGGAGCCACAGCTAACTCTTAAGCCTGTGCCAGACACTTTAACATTCCAATTCGTGTAACCTTCACAACTGCTTGGTAGGGCAGGCCCTATTACTATCCCACTTAAGTGATGAGAAAACTGAGGTACTGAGAGGTGCAGTCCCTTGCCCAAGGTCGCCCAGCAAGTAAGTGACAGAACTGGATTTGAATCCCAGCAAGTGGCTCCAGGGTCAGCTTTCATACCACCCTCCGCAGTCTTTCTAGCCCAGATGTGGCATTTGCCCAGAAGATACTGCAAGTTAAGTTCTGTTTAGCTATTAGTTGTGTTACATGAGTCATTTATTTACTCATTTGTTCAGACATGTTTTTAAAACCTACTGCACAGCCAGGATTGGGCCAAGGGAAGTGAATGCAAGGCCCCTGCCCTTCCAACATTTTGCATAGAGGGACTAAGAAATGAAAAGGCAATTTTAATACAGCCTGGCTGGGAGGTCGGAGAGAGGGGCAAACGGTATCATGGTATGCCTGACAGAGAAGCATCGGCCCCAGGAAGACACCCCTAGGAGGCCACAGAAACCTGTAAGGTGGGTCCTGAATAGCCAGGAGGAGCTAAGGGTGGGCAAAGGTGCCCTTTTTCTAGCTGCCATGGGTCACAGTGGGAAATCCCATGTTGACCAGTCCCAGCCTTGCTCCCTCCTCCTCCACAGCCATATTCACAAGCGCCATTAACTGCAGGAGCCATAAGCCACTATACAGACATTGGAGGCCAGGGTCTTCCAAAAGAGAAAGCTCTGAAGACGTGCATGTGGTCTGCAAAAGACGCTAGCCATTTACATGGCGGGCTTTGATTCAGAGGGTAGAGGCTGCCCCTAACTAGCTATGTGACCTTGGGCAAGTGACATAGCAGCCCTGGGATTGTCTCCATGTCTGTCATGGACCGAACACTGTCCCACCTCATAGGGCTGCTGGGAGGATTACATGAGTTAACCCAAGAAACTGTAACACCAAGCACATGTGACCGCTCGAAGAATGTTACCAGCATTACCTCCAGTACCTTGGACAGCACTAGACGCACAGTAGGTGCTCGCTGGTCCCAGAAGACGCAGCCATCTGCAAAGATCAAGGACCCAGCCAGAAGGAGGAGATGACCAGGAAGGCCTCTGGGAAGGTTAAAGAGACCTGCCCTGAAGAAACCGGTTCTCCTGCCTTTCTCTGGCTGTGCACAGCCCAGTTCCCAGAGCCTCCCTCTCTACTTTGATCTGGGACATTAAATTGTTTCCCTGATTAGACAGATACAACTTGAGAACCTTTACAACAGTGTCCCTCACAGTCTTCCTTCCAGTGCTTTATGTCAGGAGTCCAGCTGTTTTGCCACATATCATGGGTGACTTCTGCAAACTGACCACAATGTGGACATGTGTAAGACACTGGAGCCAGCCCCTCTGATGGCGAGACGTGTAAATGGATTAATGTGCTCACAAGTAAGTACTGCACATGGCTGTGGTGATATTTACATTCTGTGCAGGAGGTGATTAGGAAAATTCTCCATCTCTCAGCCTTCCCTGCAGTTACGGGTGGTCACATGATTTTACATGGCAAATGACTCATAAAGGGACTAAAGAGACAATCCTCTCCTCCAGGGCCTCCTTTCCTAAATATACAAGGGGCAACTCTACCCTAACCCTTTGACATGTAAGTATTTGCAGGAAGGTGTCCTTCAGAAAAGGTGAGGTGTTACAACTAATGAAGCTGAAATGTTGTTGAAAGATGGCGATGCTGGAACCACCTGCGCTGAGTCATCTGACGATACTACACAGCAGAGGCTGTGAAATAATGGGAATCACAATAATGGCTGGAGTCCACGGGACCAAGAGCCAAGTATGATCACTTTCATTTGCAAATGACAAAAATCAGGTACAGAGAGGCAGTAAGAAACCTGCTCAACATGGACAAGAAGTGGCAGAGTGGGTATTAGAACTCGGGTGATCAAACCAAACCAACACTTTTTTTTTTGAGACAGGGTCTCCCTCTGTCATCAGACTGGAGGACAGTGGCACAATCACAGCTCACTGCAGCCTCGATCTCCTGGGCTCAAGTGATCCTCCCACTTCAGCCTCCTGAGTAGCTGAGACTACAGTCATGTGCCACCACCTGGCTCATTTTTTGTAGAGGTAGGTCTTGCTGTATTCCCCAGGTTGGTCTTGAACTCCTGGCCTCAAGCAATCCTTCCGCTTCAGCCTCCCAAAATGCTGGGATTACAGGCATGAGCCACTCCATCTAATCCCCAAACCTTTAATCATGAGTGATACTAACAAAGTATGAGCCCAAACCAGCCCTATAAAAAGAACCAAAGCCATCTCTATCACATCTTGAGCACTCACTATGTGGCCAACTTGGAAGTGAGCGTGGTGTATGCATTACCCTCCAAACAATGCCTGTATTGGGTATCACGACTGTGTCCACTGAAAAGATAAGAACTGATGGGACGTGTCCCATGTCGCACAACTAGAAAGAACTGAGGAGGCAGGAAGTACAGCCCTGAAACCACCCAGACACCAGGTCACACTTCTCGAGAGCAGCTCACAGGAGGAATTCTTCCATCATTAACCAGAGTCACAATAACCCACTCTCAAGGTCATTCTTGGCCTCTCCTTGGTCACATGTGATGATGGCCATGTGTACTTGGCCACAGAGAAATCAGGGCATGGAAGGAAACAGAGCAGAACCCCACACCAGGTGTGCCCACAATTAAGGGCACAGTTCCTCCATTGACCATCAGGCCTTGCTGAACCTTCATGCCTTGACTGGCCCCCTCCTCCCTGGCCTCAGCCTCACAGGCCTTCCCTCTGCTCTGGAGGAAGCCACGCTGCCCGGAACCTGGACAAATGCTGTTCACACTGTCCCCTCTGCCTAGAGTGCTCTTCTTCATGTTCCCCACGCTAACATACACATTTCTTTTTTGCCTTATTAGCTGCTCCCCATCCTTCAGTTTCTACCAGAACACTAAAATTAGAGAGATCTCCAGGGTGTGCTGTTCAGTAAACATTTGCAAAGTGCAGAACAGAGTACGCAGAATTGGTTTTGAAGCATATAAATTCATGACCTATTGTTTTTTAAGTGTCACAAATAAAAACAAAGCAAGAGGGATGGGGAGAGGGTCAGGGAAAGCCCGTGAGAACAGGCCTGAATACATCCATCTGCAGGACTCCCCGATAATGTCTGACTCTCCCCACCTCCAGGCCTGTGGATTCCTGGGGCAGGCCTAGACCTGCTCTGGCTGCCAGCCAGCAGCCTGCCATAAAACCACGACCCATGAAATGCTTAGAGTGAGTGTGTACGTGGAGGTACCAACAGACACCGCCCCACACAGCTGGGCATGCCCACAGCTTGCAACTGGGCTCTGCTTCTGGGGAACACAGCAAGCAAGAAAAGCACTAAGAAACAACAGTCTCCAATGTGCATTGCTGAAGGAGAGTGTGTAGTGCAGGGCTCAGCCAAATTCGTCTGCAAAGGGCCAAAGAGAAAATACTGTAGGTTTGAGGGGTCACACTTATCTCTGTTGCAACTGCTCAATTCTGCTGTTACAGTGTGAAAGCAGCCACAGACAATACACAATTGTGTACTGGCTGTGTTCCAATAAAACTTTATTTATAGACAACCAAATGTATGTGGCTGTGTTCCAGTAAAACTTTATTTAGGGCTGGGCACAGTGGTTCACACCTGTAATCCTAGCACTTTGGAAGGCAGAGGCAGGCGGATCATGAGGTCAGGAGTTCAAGACCAGCCTGACCAACATGGTGAAACCCCATCTCTACTAAAAAAACAAAAATTAGCTAAAAATTAGCTGGGTGTGGTGGCACGTGCCTGTAATCCCAGCTACTCAGGAGGCCAGGGCAGAAGAATTGCTTGAACCGGGGAGGTGGAGGTTGCAGTGAGGTGAGATTACGCCACTGCAAAGGGTGAGACTGTGAGACTCTGTCTTGAAACCTGTATTTCATGTAAGTTTACATGGCATGAAATGTCGTTAATTTTTTTTCAAATCTTATAAAAACATAAAACCCATTCTTAGCTCCCTGGTCATAGAAAAACAGGCAGTGAGTTGGATTTGACCTGTGGGCTACAGCTGGCTGCCCTTAAGTTGAGCATAGCTGACATGTTTATAGATTTGCTTGTTCACATGACTTCTGAAAGGAGATGTGAGAAACACTTCACAGTGGCTACTTCTGTGGAGGATTTGGGTGTGGAAGGGAAACTGCCTTTTTTTTGTTTTGTTTTGAGACAGGGTCTCTGTCACCCAGGCTGGAGTGCAGTGGTGTGATCACAGCTCACTGCAGCCTCAGCCTCCTGGACTCAAGCAGATTCTCCCACCTCAGCCTCCTGAGTGGCTGGGATTATAGGCCTGAGCCACCATGCCCAGCTAATTTTTAAATGTTCTGTAGAGACAGGGTCTCACTATGTTGTTCAGGCTGGTCTGGAACTCCTGGACTCCAGTGATCTTCCCACCTTGGCCTCCCAAAGTGTTGGGATTACAGGTGTGAGCCATCGTGCCTGGCCTGACTTTTTATTTTTAAATACTGTACTGTGTGCAAATTAAAATAATATTGTTTTAAAGTTAGTACTGGAGAGAGAGGAAACAGACTGTGCATGGTATAGAAGGAAGAACCCAAGCTTTGAAGCAAGAGACCATCGCCAGAATCCCAACTCGATTCCTCGCCTGCTGTGCACCCCCAAAAGGCAAATTATTTTCCCTCTCAGAGCCTTAGCACAATGGGGATCATATACTGGCTTCATGGGCCATTGTGAGGATTCCATGGGTTAATCCCTTTGCACAGTACCAGGCACCTGGAAAGAGGTAGCTATTATTATCTTCATTATTAAGAGTCATTCATGGGGGAAAGTCCTTCTCCAAAGAAAGGCCCTAAACATAACTGTGGCTCTGAAACTCCCCTAGAAAGCCCGCCCAGTCCCAGGGCCCATCATCCAACTGTCCACACAATAGATGCCTTGTGACATGAGGAAGCTCATTTGTATTAGCAACTGCATTCCACAGAGATGCATCCTGGAGCCACGTCTGCACATCCTGTTCAACAGAGAAGGCAGCCAGCGCACAAACTCTGGGTCTGCCCTCAACTGTCACACTGGGCAGGCTGCAGGACCATGCACCTATGAGATCATTCAGTCCCCATTTATTAAACACCTACTGTGTGCACAGACACCCCTCTGAACCTCATCTTGGAAGCTAAAGGTACAAACATGGGTTTCTTTAAAATGACTGGTGGGGGCCAGGTGCAGTGGCTCAAGCCTGTAATCCCAGCACTTTGGGAGGCTGAGGCAGGTGGATCACGAGGTGAAGAGATCGAGATCATCCTGGTCAACATGGTGAAACCCCGTCTCTATTAAAAATACAAAAAAAAAAAAAATTAGCTGGGCATGGTGGCACGTGCCTGTAGTCCCTGCTACTCGGGAGGCTGAGGCAGGAGAATTGTTTGAACTCAGGAGGCGGAGGTTGCATTGAGCCGAGATCGCACCATTGCACTCCAGCCTGGGTAACAAGAGCGAAACTCCGTCTCAAAAAAAAAAAAAGACTGGTGGAATGCTTTGGTTGTATGTTCCATAAAACTCTTGCATTTCCCTGTGTGTTTATCCATTCAGGACACATTTATGAATGACCTCCTAAAGGCCAGGCACTGTTCTAGGCATTTAACCAGTACCCTCATTTTCCAGTGTTTCTCTCTGGACTACAGGACCTGTGAGGAGACCACCTTGCAAATCACTATCCCTTCTGTGTCTTCTGTGCTCAGCAGAGGCCATGGCACAAAGCAGGCAAGAAACCAACATTTGTTGGGTCCAATTACTGAGCATGGAGGACATGCGAGCTCTGGGCCTGCCTGGAGCCTGGAGTCTCTACCCCAGCTTCTGGTGACAGCAGCTCATTTTCCTGGGGACAACTATTTCTCCCCCATTCCTCCTAGTTCTGTGGGGGGAGGGAGGATTGCCAATCATAGGACCTGCTCACCCACCTGATCCAAAATGGGCCAATGGCTTCCTCTTGCTCAGGGATTTAAATTTCAATCTCCCAATAAAAATAATGAGGCCAGGCAAGGTGGCATATGCCTGTAATCCCAGCACTTCGGGAGGCCAAGGTGGTCGATCACCTGAGGTCAGGAGTTTGAGACCAGACTGGCTAACATGGTAAAACCCTGTCTCTACTAAAAATATAAAAAACAGCCTGGCATGGTGGTACACACCTGTAGTCCCAGCTACTTGGGAAGCGAGGCAGAAAAATCACCTAAACCCAGGAGGCAGAGGTTACAAATGTGCTGAGATCACACCACTGCACTCCAGCCTGGGCGACAGAGCAAGACTCCATCTCAAAAAAATACATAAAAATAAAAAATAAAATAAAATAAAAATAATAATGGTAGGCTGGGTGGGCAAGGTGGCTCACACCTGTAATCCCAGCACTTTGGGAGACTCAGGTGGGTGGATTGCTTGAGCCAGGACCAGCCTGGGTAACATTGCAAGACCTTATTTCTATAAAAACATACAAAAAAATCATTCAAGACCAGCCTGAGTAACATTGCAAGACCTTGTTTCTATAAAAACATACCAAAAATCATTCTGGGATGGTGGCACATGCCTATAGTCCAGCTATTCAGGAGACTGAGGTGGGAGGATCACCTGAACCCAAGAGGTGAGACTGCAGTGAGCCATGTTTGTGCCACTGAACTCTAGCCTGGTGACAAACTGAGATCCCTATCTCGAAAAAATAATAATGGTAATAACCAGAGCAATTAAATAAAAAGAGTAGAAATGAGTATATACCTAGCCAAATAATCTACACTAGGCACTGTTCTAAACACGTCTCAATTATCAACTTATGAATCCTCACAGCAACCAGTTTTCATTTCCATCTTACAGCTGACAAACCGATGCACAGAAAGCTTGAGATGCTTATGAATAAGGGGTGAGGTTGGGATTCTCACCCAGGAGGCTGGCTGCAGAGTCTAAGCTCTTCACTGCTACCCTCAACTGCCTCTCCCAATCGCTGGGGTGGCAGGGCACTAAAAAAAGTACCCAAGAATATCCACTGAGAGACACACCAGAGCTGTTCGATCCCTGAGTCCTTTTAGGGCCACGGGGGGCCTGAGATGATTTCTGTTGCTTGCAACCCAAGAACCTTGATTGATAAAGCAGATCACTTACTTGGTTTCACGCTTTCTGCCAAACTGGCCGGCACTGCTTCCAAGTGCTACAGTGCAGGGGCATCTTATGCATATTTTAAAAGGTGGAGTCAGTGATCAGGGCATACTGGGGCAGCCTGCATCTCTAAGAGCAGCCATCTTTCCACCCTGAGGAAAGAAACCCAATGGGAGACACACAGCAGGACGAAGACCCAAGGAAATCCCTTCAGGGGCAGCCTTCCCCAGGGCACGTTTGGTGGAACAATCCTGTACATAGGTCAGTCAGCATCCCTGGCTCCCACCACTCATTTTGAAACCAACCCCCCATTTCTTTCTTTTTTCCGAGACAGAGCCTTGCTCTGTCACCCAAGCTGGAGTGCACTGGCGCAATCTCAGCTCACTGAAACTTCCGCCTCCCAGGTTCAAGCGACTCTCCTGCCTTAACCTCCAGAGTAGCTGTGATTACAGGCATCTGCCATCATGCCTGGCTAATTTTTGTACAGATGGAGTTTCGCCATGTTGGCCAGGCTGGTCTTGAATTCCAGAACTCAAGTGATCCGCACAACCCGGCCGCCCAAAGTGCTGGGATTATATGCGTGAGCCACCACACCTGGCCAGCCCCCCATTTCTGAATGCCTGCTGGGGGTGGTAGCCAGGGGCTGCATCCCTGATTCCCACAATCAAGTCTCTGTGTCTGGCAGTCCCTGTCAAGCAGTCCCCTAACTTGGATTCTGGCCTGGGTGGCATGATTTTTTTATTAGCTGTTTTCAGACCTACAACATGTAAATTTTAATTACTAATTAAACCTATAGAGCCCTTTCTACAGCCCAGGAGCTGTTCTAAAGGTTTTACATATAGTAACTCATTTAATCACCATGGTACCATGAGCAATATCACTCCCATCCAACAGATGGGGAACCTGAGCCTGGACACGCTGTGACATGCTGGTAGGTGGGGAGCCTTGATTTGCGGGTCTCCTCAGAGATCAATGGGAGTGAGGACTGGGATGACGTGTCCAGGGCTTTCCAGTCCCCGCCCCAGAGATGCCCTGCTCACTGTCTGCCACCATTCAGCTCTAGGCTCAGCCTACATGAGGCCTCCTTGGGAAGCCCTCCTCACCATCCTCCCTCCCAACCCCTGGGGCTGGCCCTGGGTTCCACACATTAATATGCTCTCGTGGCTCCCTGTATGTTTCCTGTTTGGTATGTATCACAGCTACAATTGGGACTCGGAGACTATCTGCTGAATGTCTGAGTCTCTAATGTCCCCTCCAGACTGTCAGTTCCATGATGGCAGGGATCTGCTTAACGATGTTTCTGTGTCCAGCAGCCCAGATCTGGAGCCTGGGAGGCATCGTATAGATGTGCTGAGTCACAAATTAACTACTTTTTATAAATTCACATTTAAAACTAGGACAAGGGAGAAGGGCTTGTCCTAGAATAGTGGGGAATGGAGAGATTCCATGAGAGCCACTTGTGTGTCTGATGGTGGTGCTGCGGAGGGGATCTACCACCGGGTGTTAGAACAGAGGGCGGGGAGGACACTGGGATGGCACAATGACATCAACTCAAAAGTCATTATCAATAATAAGGACTAGCAACAGGAAAGCATGAAGAAAAACACAAACTCCTCTGTCCAGAGTTTCAAGCCTTCTGCTCCTACATCTCACCCTTGGCCCTCATGGCAGTACCGGCTAGAACTGGACCCTCTGTTCAAACCCCACCTCTGCCATTAATCAATACTTTTATTTTGTTTTGTTTTGTTTTGAGACAGGGTCTTACTCATTGTTCAGGCTGGAGTGCAGTAGCACAATCACGGCTTGCTGTCGCAGCCTCAACCTCCCAGGCTCAAATGATTCTCCCATCTCAGCCTCCTGAGTAGCTGGGACTAGAGGCACACACCACCACACACGGCTAATTTTTTGTAGAGATGGGGTCACACCATGTTGCCTAAGCTGGTCTTGAAGCCCTGCCTTAGCCTCCCAAAGTGTTGGGATTACAGGTGTGAGCCACCATGCCCAGCCACAAATAAGTAACTATATGATCTTGAGGAGGTCGATGAGTTCCTGTGCATCAGGAAAGTAGGGTACAGCAGGACCCATCTCAAAAGGCTGTTGTAAAACGAATACTGCCAGGCACCCAGGAAGTGCTCAATGAAGTCCAGCTGTTACCACTGTTAGATCAGCATAATGACCCTTCAGCCTCTACAACCAAGACAACAGGGAGGTCACTTTACCTCTGGGCTGCCCACGTCCTGTTACTTTGCTGCGGGAGGCCTGAGCTGCCCACTCACCGTTGTTGACCTTCCTAGGACTCCAAGCCAACAAATCAATCCCTTTTCTGCCTTGGGTGATTGATGGTGGGTTCTGATACTTAGAATCAAGAGTTCCAACGTAGCATCACTATCCAGTCACCTGAGAAGCCAACCACACATCTTACTGCACAGTAAAAAGGCACAGAGAAGTTGTATCAAATGTTTACTTCACATAAATTCAACTAGGATCCCCTTACCCCTAATTAAAGGACAAATAATTTAAGCAGAACAGATGCCCAGCATTCCACTTCCTGAGCATTTGCTCTGGTGTGAGTGTGGGATGGGGGCAGGCATACACTATTTCCTCAGGCAGGCTCGGTTCTTCGTCACGGAGCAGCTTGCCACTCTGAGAGGCATTCTAGTGCTTCAAGATGCACTTTTTGTTTTTGGCCAGGCATGGTGCTCACACCTGTAATCCCAGCACTTTGGGAGGCCAAGGTGTGCAGATCACCTGAGGCTGGGAGTTTGAGACCAGGCTGGCCAATATGGTGAAACCTCATCTCTACTAATACAAAAAATCATCCGGGCATGGTGGCAAGTGCCTGTAATCCCACCTACTTGGGAGACTGAGGTGGGAGAATCGCTTAAACCCAGGAGGCAGAGGTTGCAGTGAGCCAAGATTGTGCCACTGCACTCCAGCCTGGGCACAACACAGCCAGACTCCATCTCAAAAAAAAAAGATGTCCTTTTTTTGGTCATATGCCATGGTCCCCAAAGCCAAACTAACTCCTCTGGCAGGTGCTTATCAGAAGAACACGTGTTTTGACCTGGGTCAGAAAGTGGCTGACTGGGGTGTAGAACAGTACAGTATTGACTTCTTGTTCAATACCCGTCCTCCTCACTTTCCTTTCATAATGGAACCCCTGCATTTTAGCCAGGCACTTGATTGACTTGAATGAGGACTACATTTCCCAGGCTCCCTTGCAGCTAGGCGTGGCTATGTAACTAATCAGGATCACAGGGAAGAAGTGAAGGAAATGTGTGCAACTTCTGGGTCTACCCTCTTTGAAGCAGGATAGAATTCAGGAGCTGCATTAATTTAGGGGGAAGGGAAAAGAATTACTTCTTTATTTTCACTAAACTCTAACTGAAATTCAGCATTTTCTTCAATTAGGAATATAGGCAAACTATATAGTTTTCATGTTTACAAATTTGTTACCAATGGAAACCACAGGTGGTATTATCCCATTGCAGTTTTTCTGGTTTATTTTTTTGATGCAGGGTCTCACTCTATTGCTCAGGCTGGAGTGCAATGTCACGATCACAATTCATTGCAGCCTCAAAATCCTGGGCTCAAGGGATCCTCTCGCCTCAGTCTCCCAAGTAGCTGGGACTATAGGTGCACACCACCATGCCCGGCTAAGTTTTTAAATTTTTTGTAGGGATGGGGTTTCACTATGCTGCCCCAGCTGGTCTCAAATTCCTGGCCTCAAGTGATCCTCCCACCTCGGCCTCCCAAAGCACAGGGATTACAGGCATGAGGACCACACCCAGCCCACAGTTCTTACAAACGTCTCAAAATGGCACGTATGCCCTTTTTACTTTGGAATTACGGTAGTTAGAGCCACCAATGGATTTTGCCGCCCTATATCACAAGTTTATCTTCATATTTCAAAAACTACATTTTAACACAATTCGTTTCCTTTGTCATCCTACATTTTATGAACTTGAAAACACAACTGTGAGAAAAAGATGTCAAAGGGCCCATGATGCACACACACTAGGTATCTCTGCCTTATTCCTAAAAAAGTTAGCCATAGTTACCATGTGACCTAGTAACTCCACTCTGAAGGGTGTATCTATCCATGATAACTGAAAAAATCTTTACACAAAAACTTATACATGAATGTTCATAGCATTATTCATGATAGCTAATATGTGGAAACAACCCAAAGGTCCATCAGCTGATGCCTGGATAGCCAAAATGTGGTCTCTCCATTCAACAGAGTATTATTCAACTCTAAAAAGGAATCAAGTACTGATTCATGTACAACATGAATGAATCTTACAAACATTAAACTCAATGAAAGAAGCCAGAAGCAAATGGACTCTGCATTATTCCAGTTACATGAAACCTCTAGAACAGGCAAATCCATACAGACAGAAAGACTAGTGGTGCCAGGGGCTGAAGGGAAATCCTCGGGGGAATTAGGGAAGGAGGGAATAGGTTCAGGGCTTCTTTTTGTGCTGGTGAAAATGTTCTGCAAACAGACTGTTATGATGGTTAAAGAGCCTGGAGAATACACTAAAAACTGTGAAATACTTTAAAAGGGCAAATTTGCCAAGTGCAGTGGCTCATGCCTATACTCTCAGCACTTAGGGAGTCAGAGACAGGAGGATAGCTTGAGCCCAGGAGTTTGAAACCTGCCTGGGCAGCACAGTGAGACCCCATTCTCCAAAAAAAAAGGAGGGAAAGGAAAAAAGAAAAAAAAAGTCAAGTTTTAACACATATAAATTATATCTCAAAAAAAACTACCTGAAAAAGAAAAAGAGGATATATAATCCCTCCTCTCACATCCTCCTCGCCACAGGCCAGGCTGCATACACGGCAATGACGGAGAATCATTCTGTACCATGCAGATGAAAGCAACATCCCAGGAACAAGGAGCAACAAGATGGCAGGAGCCTGGGCTGCTCACTCTCAAACTGTTTCTCAAAAGGGAAATAAACTGCCCTCTCATTTTAGCCACCCTATCCTGGGTCTGTTACAGCAACCAAACCTAAACCTGACTAATACCTGACATCTTCAGAACATGAAGATGACTGTGACTCCCTAGCGTGTTTTTTTTTTTTTTAGATGGAGTTTTGCTCTTGTTGTCCAGGCTGGAGTGCAATGGCGCAATCTCAGCTCACTGCAGCCTCTGTCTCCCGGGTTCAAGTGATTCTCCAGCCTCAGCCTTCTGAGTTGCTGGGATTACAGGTACAAGCCACCATGCCTGGCTAATTTTGTAGAGATGGAGTAGAGATGGAGTTTCACCATGTTGGCCAGGCTGGTCGTGAACTCCTGACCTCAGGTGATCCACCCGCCTTGGCCTCTCAAAGAGCTGGGATCACAGGCGTGGGCCACTGTGCCCAGCCTGTGACTCTCTAGCATGTTTGCTTTACCCGATGACTGCTGAAGCTAACTCTTCTGAGATGCACCGCCCATCCACTGCACAGCCTCCATGCCCCCACCTCCTGCAGTAGAAGAGGGTTCGACCACCTTTTCAGTCATGCCAGTTCAGGGACCTCTTCACTGCGTACCAAAGCTAAACAGATGGCTTTAGTGGGAAGAAAGAACTGTGGCTCTAGTGAGGAGAGAGCAACCTGGAAAACAGCTTCCGGCTGCAGGAACCTTGACAAACTGCAGAGATGCAGAACATTATCAGCAGTGTGGGAGAGTTCCTTAGAGGTAGTCCAATAGCCAAGCGTTAAAATGCCTGTCCTGACTTCTTTAGATAGGAGATGACTAAGAGGCTAATTAAAAATGTGTGTTAATCATCATACTCCACTTAACGTGGTGAAGTTTTTATTGTTGGGAGATAGACTATCTCCACTGGCCAAAAGTGCCAAAAGGAAAGTCACTTTGGGCATCACTAATGCCAACAAGCCTATAAAAATATGGCTGCAGAATGGATTAATTTAACCTACCAGGAACACTTTCACTTTGAAATTTCACCACCAGGGTTTTAAAAACTTCCAGCCAGACTTTGTTCCCTGCTCTAGTTCAATGACAAAGTAACCAAAATGTTAAATGAGTGAACAATTCTGTTTCAACCACATTCATTTAATAAAGGGTTTGTTTTGTTTTACACAACATAGTACGTACTGGGGATGCAACCTCCCCAAAAAAAAAAAATAACAGGCCTGAGCTTGACCTCCTGGGACTCACAGCCAGCCCGGTGAGGAAGACGGGCATTAAACATGTAAAGACAAACATAACGTGTAGTTAAATGTTATGATAACTGCTGTGAAGCTTTGCCAGGTAGGAATAACAAGGGGCCTGGTTTACACTCAGGACAGTCCAGAAGGGTCTCTTCGAGGACCTGATGTTTAGGCTAAGATCTGAGGGATAAGAAGGAGAAGCCTTGAGGACAAGCAAGCAGGAAAAGCATTTCAAGCGTAGGGAAGGGCACATACAAAGGCCAGAGGAAAGAGTGGCATATTTGAGAAATGAATATGAAAGACTCAGTGGTGTGCAGTAAGCAAGGCTGACAGGGGTTGCATCATGGGGGACTTTATAAGCCATGGTAAGGATTTTTGTTTTAATTTGTATTATTATTTTTTAGACACAGCCTAACTCTCACCCAGGCTGGAGTGCAGTGACACAATCATGGCTCACTGTAACCTCCACCTCCTGGGTTGAAGCAATTCTCCTGCCTCAGCCTCCTGAGTAGTTAGGATTACAGGCACCCACCACCACTATGCCGGGTTAATTTCCGTATTTTTAGTACAGACAGGGTTTCCACATTGGCCAGGCTGGTCTCAAATTCCTGACCTCAGGTGATCCACCTGCCTCAGCCTCCCAAAGTGCTGAGATTACAGATGTGAGCCACCATGCCCGGCCTATAAGGGTTTTTTTCTTTTCTTTTTAACAGAGATGAGGTCTCTCCTTATTGTCCAGTGGCATGATCATGGCTCACTGCAGCCTTGAACTCCTGGCTCAAGTGATCCTCCCACCACAGCCTCCCTAGTAGCTGGAATTACAAGCATGTGCCATCATACCTGGTCAGGATTTCTGAATGTTATTTTAAGTACTGGAGTATATCAGAAGATAATTGATTGGTTCCCCACTAGCAGCCATTGTCTCTCTTCCTAGAAAGAACACTATTTTCATTTGCAGTCCAGATGATCCCCGCTTTCAGGGCATAATGTGTGTCAGTGGGGTTCCATGGATGACCCAGGCCTAACTAAGCCAATCAACCACCTTCCCCTGGTCACAGCAATGGTTAACAGCTGGACACATGACCCAAGCTAGCTCACAGTGAGTTTCAGAAGTTTCCACAAGAAGAAAAGGACTCAGCGGGCTTAGTGGCTCACACCTGTAATCTCAGTACTTTGGGAGGCCAAGGCAGGCAGATCATGAGGTCAGGAGGTTGAGACCATCCTGGCTAACATGGTGAAATCCTGTCTCTACTAAAAATACAAAAAAAGTCAGCTGGGCATGGTGGTGCGTGCCTGTAGTCCTAGCTACTTGGGAGGCTGAAACAGGAGAATCGCTTGAACCCGGGAGGTGGAGGTTGCAGTGAGCCAAGATCGTACCATTGTACTCCAGCCTGGCGAAAGAGGGAGACTCTGTCTCAAAAAAAAAAAAAAGGCTCACTCTTTTTCCACTGGACCTGATACAAGGCTAGAGTTGTTGCAATCATAACTATTAGAGGACAACCAATTTGAGACTGGAACCAACTGGAGGTCAAGGAGAAAAACCCGGGTTTGGTAATAACATTATTTGAGCTCTGGCTCAAGCTGCACCTAAAGCAGATTACACCTGGACTTCGAGCACATTATCTCCATTTCCTTCAGCCAGTTTGCATTGAGTTTTCTGTTACCTGAGATGCAAAGATCCTGAAAGTTAGAAATGGGAAACCACTGAAGGCTTTATACATGGGGTATTATCGCATGATTTCATTTCTGGTTTTGGAGTGGAAACCGGAAATGGAATTGAGGAGGCAAGAATAGAAGCAGTGAGCTCATTAGGACTGCAACTGTCCCATGAAGAGATCAGGTCATCAGAGCCCATTAATGAGACTAACATTTACTGAGCACTTACTATGTGACAGGAACTGAGCTGAGGGCTTTATGTATAAATCAGTAACATAATTGGCCAGGCACCGGGACTCACTCCTGTAATCCAAACACTTTGGGAGGCTGAGGGGGTGGATCGCTTAAGCTCAGGAGTTTGAGACCAACCCTGGCAACACGGCAAAACCCCACCTCTACCAAAAATACAAAAATTAGCCAGTCTCATAACCTGGTCTCTAAATAAACAAACAGATTTTTTTTTTAAAGTAGAACAACCCTATACATGGGTAATTATCATTGATATTTTTTTCCATCATGAGTTGAATTGTGTCCCCCTAAAAATCATGTGTTAAAGCCCTAACCTTTGGTGTTTCAGAATGTGGCCTCATTTGGAGATAGAATTTTGCAGAAGTTGGGATCCGATCACACTGAAAGCAGGGTGAGCCCCTAATCCAGTATACCTAATGTCCTTCTAAGAAGGGGAAATTTCCACATGGACACACGCAAGGAGAATGCCACACGAAGATGAGGGAAGAGATCAGGGTGCTGTGGCAGAAGCCATGGAATGCCAACAATGCCCGCAAATCACCAGCAGCTGGCGGGGGGGACGATGAGACAAAGTCTTATTGATAGACTCGGAAGGAATCAACCCAGCCCCAGCCCAGACCTTGATCTCAGACTTCTGGCCCCCTAAACTCTGAGACAATAAATTTCTGTTGGTTAGGCCACCAGAATGTGGTACTATGTGATGATGGCCCTAATGAGACTGAGGTCCAGAGGAGTGTGGTCACCTGCACCGAATTCCCCAGCCAGCCATAGAAACTGGGCCTGTTCACCCTGAGAGTCGTGTTCCCAACCACTCCACTGTTGTTCTGCCCTTGCGGTAGCTGCTCCTCCCCCACACTTCCACACACTACTGTTTTCCACCTGCTGGACTGACATCTGCCTTCCTCTCTCTCCCCTACAGTGCCTGGGCAGATGCAGAGAATAAATGAACATGAATGAGTGTGGGCCTTTGGAGGCAGTCCTGGAGTGGGACAGTTCTGAACAGTGTTCCAGACAGAAGAAAACACTGGGGAGGAGGGTGGAGGCGGATCAAAATCACCTCCCCATCCCAGATGGCTGGCAGGACAGGATCCAGCCTCTCCCATAACAGACTAGAGAACAGAGCCCACCCCAGATGGATGGTACAGAGGGAGGTGGGCATGGTAGGAGTCATCCAGAAGCCACAGGAACGTTCTTGGATCCCTGATCAGGTCTCTGAGACCCACCACTCCACGCGGGTCTCATAACATTCCTCCAGCTTCCATGAACCCAGGCCCAGTAACTCTCCACATACAGAGGAAAGGGAGCTCTGTCCAAACCTGTCCTTGCCATCGCAAGCAAGTCACCACAAAGCATCCCTTGCTGAGCCCAAGGCAGGGGGACACGTGTGGCTGGCGGGGGCCTGGGGCCAGTGTGGCAAGCTGGGAAGGACGGAGCCTGCCAGCTCCCTGCAGAGCCGATTCTTCCTCCTGAGGAACATTTCTTCAAACAGATCAGTGTTTCTGGACCAAGGCTGCAGCGGGCAGCATTAAAATCCAAGTGGAATTAAAAACCAATTAGCACTTATTTCAGAGAAAACAGTAAGCCATGGATCACACAGCAGGGGAGTGGGGGGATTCTGTCTGTGTCTAACCAAATGGTACTAGCAGAGGGGGTGGAGAACTAAGCCCAGCGCACACTTTGGCCGTGCAAAATAATGTGTTAGCTCTCAGATTGCTGATTCTAACATATACATTTCCCCCTAGTGCCCACCCCACACAAACACTGGGAAGTTGGCAGGTGCTTCTGAGGTAGGCAGGAGGTGGCAATGCCCAAACACAGAACCTTGGTCCCAGACACGAACCTTGAAGAGCAGAGGGTGTGCTTCAGGAGGGCTGACATGGAATTTAATTGTTTGAGGTCACCCAACACCATTTGATGATACCAACATCAGAAAAATTCCATATACAGTTAAGGATTCTAGAATGCAGAAACTAGGGGTGGAGACTGGGAGGTGGGTAGAAGACAGTCTGCTGTTCTTTTCCTCAACATTTCATGGCAAAAAAAGTTACAAAGAAAATGTGAATCTAAAAGTTGAAAACAAAAGCCCTTTGAAATATAAAAAGAACTGATAAAATCATAATCACCATGGGAAGCAAACATATTTCCTTTCAGGACAGTAACAGATAAAATGGACCGAAATTATGGCTAGAGAGAATCTGAATAACACAAACTAGCAATTTGATTTTAAAAGTTTATATACAACTCTTTGCCAGAAAACAGGTGAGATTTATTCTCTGTAAACTATCCATGGGATCTCCATAAAAATGGATCCTATTTTTGGGAAAGAAATTTTCTTGAATTCCCCAAAAGAGAATATTTTCTATCACAATGCTTTCATGCTAATGCATTTACATGAGAAATGAACAATTCTGGAAAAGGGTAAAGAGAAGCCTATCTAACTCAATGGTTCGCAACCTCAGTGGCAGGTCATAATTACCAAGGGAGTCTAACATATGCTGATGCCCAGGCCTCATTCTCAGAGAATCTGATTTCACTTGACTGGGCATCTAACTTTTCAAGGTTCCCCAACTCTATTTTATGATATTAAGAAATTACCATTAGGCCGGGCATGGTGACTCCTGCCTGTAATCCCAGCACTTTAGGAGGCTGAGGCAGGTGGATCACCTGAGGTCAGGAGTTTGAGACCAGCCCAGCCAATAATGGTGAAATCCTGTCTCTACTAAAAAACACAAAAATTAACTGGGCATGGTGGCAGGCACCTGTAATCCCAGCTACTTGGGAGGCTGAGGCAGGAGAATCACTTGAACCCAGCAAAAGGAGGTTGCAGTGAACTAAGATTGCACCATTGCACTCCAGCCTGGGAGACAGAGCAAAACTCTGTCTCAAAAACAAAAAGACAAAATAAAAAAAGAAAGAAAGAAATTCCCAATAAATGCTGGCTGGGTACCGTGGCTCACACCTGTAGTCTCAACACTTTGGGAGGCTGAGGTAGGTGGATCACTTGAGGTGATCCACAGAGTTCGAGACCAGCCTAACAAACATGGTGAAACTGTTTCTACTAAAAATATAAAAATTAGCCAGGCGTGGTGGCACATGCCTGTAATCCCAGCTACTCGAGAGGCTGAGGCAGGAGAATCATTTGAACCTGGGAGGCAGAGGTTGCAGTGAACCAAGATCGTGTCACTGAACTCCAGCCTGGACAACAGAGTGGGACTGTTTCAAAACAAACAAACAAAAAGACAGGCAGAAATTACTATTAAATGTTTTAGCTGTGATAACTATCACAGCCATGTTTTTAAAGAGAAATTTTCTTTTGTTTTCTTTTTTTTTTTTGAGACAGGACCTTGCTCTGCCACCCAGGCTGGAGTGTAATGTCACAAACATGGCTCACTGCAGTCTTGACCTCCCAGGCTCAAGCACTCCTCCCGCCTTAGCCTCAGACCACAGGCGTGCACCACCGTGCTTGACTGATTTTTTAAAAAATTTTTTGTAGAGACAGGGTCTTGCTGTGTTGCCCAGGCTGGTCTTGAACTCCTGGGCTCAAGCCACCATTCTGCCTCCACCTCCCAAAGTGTTGAGATTACAGGTTTAAGCTACTGCGTTCAGCCTCTTCTCCTTTTAGAACTATTTACTGAAATATTTATGGGTGAGGGAAATATGATACATTGTACTTGCCTCGAAACAATGGGCTGAGGAGTGGGTAAAGTCAGAATATAAACAAAATAAGTTTGGTTACGACTGGATAATATAAACTCTGCTTCTTACATGTTTGCAATTGTTCACACTAAAAAGTAAAATTTTTTTAAAAACCCAACAATTTAAAAAGCTTCTAAATTGACTGAAATATTTAGCCAGAATTACATATTTGAAATTTGGAAATTTGGAAAGACTTCTGGGTATGTCTCAAATTAAAGAGAAAAATCCAAATTCAAAACTACTAACCAGACTTCTGGAATGAGGAAGTGAGGAAGAGCTCAGAAAATCATTTCCCACCAAAATCAACAATGAAAGTGGACAGAATTGCCAAACACAACCATTTGAGGATTCTAGAAATCACCAAAGGCGTATCCAAGAAGCATTTACTCAAAAATAAATAAACACTGAACTTTGAGTAAGAACAGGGGGAGCAGGTGGCATTTAATTTGGGGTTCCTCCCATCACACGTACCAGCTCCATCAGTTTGACCAACACAGAACAGGCCATGAAAACTTTGTGGTTGGAGGGGGGCCCAGCGTCAAACAAATGGGGAAGACCAACATCACAGCTAGACTGTGGTTACAACCTGACTGGAGCCAGCAGCAGGCCTGCAGACTAGCCAGAAACTGAGCAGGAAGATCCTGGGAACAAGACAGCCACGCCAGGCCTTGGTAAGCTCCCACACAGTCCTGCTGGTCTGAAGAATGTGCATAGATCCAAGGCTGCGCATTTGCTCCAGAGAGACTCGAGAGGGCCCTTGCTGTCCACACATCCCCGGTCGAGCATGAGGCCTTGAGAGTGTGCAAGGGAGACACCAGATGGCCAGGCAGAGAGTCATGGCTAGGGCTGACCCAGAAACTGCTTGGAAGGAAAAGAAGGAAAAACTGCTTGAACTTTGAAAATATTCCCCAATCAGCCAGGCGTAGTGGCTTACACCTGTAATCCCAGGGCTTTGGGAGGCCAAGGCGGGCAGATCACCTGAGGTTGGGAGTTCGAGACCAGCCTGACTGACACGGAGAAACCCTGTCTCTACTAAAAATACAAAATTAGCCAGGCATGGTGGCACATGCCTCTAATCCCAGCTATTCAGGAGGCTGAGGCAGGAGAATCACTTGAACCTGGGAAGTGGAGGTTTCAATGAGCCGAGATTGTGTCATTGCACTCTAGCCTAGACAACAAAAGCAAAACTCCATTTCAAAAAAAAAAAAACAAACTTCCCCAACCCACAGACACAGATCCATTGGCAAAGGATGGAAGCTTAATTGGGCCAAGGTGTTTCAGCACAACTTTGAATCAAGCATTAGCTGACCACTAAACCATGCTGAACCATGGGCAACCCCTAGTAAGTTCTACTTAAAATTAAAACTTTTTTTTAAAGATAAAAGAAAAGAGACAGTCTCTACACCACAAGGAGACAAACTCGGAAGATTTATCCCAGGATACTCAGTAAACAAAACCAAAGGAGAAAAATGGCAACGCAGCCATTGCCTGGGAAGGTAGAGATCAGAATCCACAGCTGCTACAGTGTGTGATCTAAAATGTCCAGTGTTCAACAACAAAACAAACTGAGGCTGGGTGCGGTGGCTCACACCTGTAATCCCAATGCTCTGGAAGGCCAAGGCAGGAGGATCGCTTGAGCCCAGGAGTATGAGACCAGCCTGAACAACACAGGGAGACCCCATCTCTACATGCATGCAAGTGCATGCACACCCCCACCAAACACGCAAAGCTTGGCATGGTGTTGCATGCCTATAGTCCCAGAAACTTGGGAGGCTGAGGCAAGAGGATCACTTGAGCCCAGGAGGTCAAGGCTGAGAAAAGCCATGATCCTACCACTGCTCTCCAGCCTGGGTGACAGAATGAGACTCTATCACAGACGCCATAGGATAACTCCAATTTACAGTAACAAAGAACATGAGAAAAGGTAAATATACAAGCTAATATAAAAGATGGCTTAAATACACTTTTTCTTTTCTTCTCTTGACTGAGTTAAAAGATGTAACATTTCATAAAATAATTATAAAACCATAATGTGGGCTTGTAACATGTGACAATAATAACACAAAAGAGGGAAAGGAAAATGAAACTATATTAGAGCGAAATTTCTAAATTTAACTAGAACAAAGTTTTAATATTAATCTGAAGTAGACTGTGATAAATTTAGATGCATAATGCAGTCCCTAGAGACACACTAAGAAAATAACAAAGAGTTTTTTAAAACCCAACAGAGTAAAAACAAAACACTAGAAAACATCTGCTTATCAAAAAGACGGCAATAAAGGGAGAATAGGAGGAAAAAAGACATGAGACATATAGAAAACAACAAAAATGATAGATGTTAATCCAAACATATCAACAACCACATCAAATGTGAATGAATGAAATCTACCCTTTAAAAGTGTTATCATTCACCATCACCACAACCTAAGCTTAGAAAATTTTTGTCATCCCCAAAAATAAATCCTGTACCCCTAGCAATCACTTTCCATTTCCTGTTCACAGCATCCCCAGCCCTCGGCAAACACTCATCTACTTTCTGTCTTTGTAGATTTGCTCACTCTGAACACTTCCTATAAATGGAATAAAGCAATATGTGCTCTTTGGGGTCTGGTTTCTTTCACTCGTGTATGTTTCAGGGTTCATCCACGTTGTAATCTCTCAGTACTTCACTCTTTTCTATGACAGGATAATACACCATTATTATTATCAAGGTTAATTATTAACAAGGTGAGAGGACTTAACACTTCCCAGTTCCCGGAATGGGTATATATCACATTCTGTTTAGTCAATCATCAGCTGATGCACACTGGGTCCTTTTCACTTCCGGGGTTATGAATAATGCTGCTCTGAACAAGCATGTACAAGTAATTTTATGGACATATGTTAGTACTGCTTTTGAGTATAAACCTAGGAGTGGAATTGCTGGATCACATGGCAACTCTATGTATATACCTTTCTGAGTAACTGCCAAATTGTTTTCCAAAATGGCTACACCATTTTACAATCCCACTAGCCATGTATAAGGGATCCAATTTCTCTCCATCCTTGCCAACACCTGTTATTGCCCACCCTTTTAGTTATAGCCATCCTAGTTGCTGTGAAATAGAATCTTGTGGTTTTGATTAGCATTACCCTAATGATAATTATATTGAGCCATTTCATGTACTTACAGGCCATTTGGATGTTTTAGAGAAATAGCCATTCAAATCCTTTGCCCATGTTCTAAATTGGGTTTTACAATTGTCAAGTTGTGAGACTTCTTTTTATATTCAGTACACAAGTCCTTTATAGACATGATTTGCAATTATCTTCTCTCATTCTACGGTTTGTCTTTTTGTGCTCCTGATGGCACCCTTCGCATCACAAATTTTTTTAATTTTCATGAAGTCCAATGCGTCTATATTTTTCTTTTGTTGTTTGTACTTTTAGTGTCTTACTTAAGAAACCATTGCCTAACTCAAGGTCATAAAGATATAATCTTATGTTTTCTTCTAAGAGTTTCATATTCTTAATTCTTACATTTAGGTCTATGATCTACTTTGAGTTAATTTTTGAATACGGTGTGAGGGAAGGGTCCAACTTCATTCTTGCCCATGTAGATGTACACTTGTAGTTTTTTGTTTTTTTGGGTTTTACAGACAGGGTCTCACTCTGTTACCCAGGCTAGAGTGTGGTGGCACAATCATGGCTCACTGCAGCCTTGATTCCCCTGGGATCAGGTGATCCTCCCACCTCAGCCTTCCTGGTAGCTCAAACTACAGGTGCATGCGACCATGCCCAGCTAATTTTTTACAGAGCAGAGTTTCACCCTGTTTCTTAGACTGGTCTCAAACTCCTGAGCTGAAGCGATCCAACCACCTTGGCCTCCCAAACTGTTGGGATTACAGTCATGAGCCATCATGCCTGGCCCATTTGTAGTATTTTTGCAGCTTCTTGTGGGACTAAAACTATTTCGAAAGAAAAAGTAAAAACAAAAAATTTAAAGGACTGAAATCATACAAAGTATGGCATCCCACCTCCAAATATCTGCATTAGATAAGATACTTTTTAGGCCAGATATGATGACTCGTGCTTGTAATAATCCCAGCACTTTGGGAGGCTGAGGCAAGAGGATTGTCTGGGCCCAGGAGTTCAAGACCAGCCTGCGCAACACAGCAAAACCCTGTCTCCACAAAAATAGAAAAAACATTAGCCAGGCATGGTGATGCATGCCTGTAGTCCCAGCTACTCCAGAAGCTAAAGTGAGAGGATCACTTGAGCTCAGAAGTTGAGGTTGTAGTAAGTTATGATCATGTCACTGGACTCCAGCCTGGGAAACAGAAGATTCTTTCTCAAAAAAATACATGAAAATTGGCCAGGAACGGTGGCTCACGCCTGTAATCCCAGCACTTTGGGAGGCCGAGGCGGGTGGATCACGAGGTCAAGAGATCGAGACCATCCTGGTCAACATGGTGAAACCCCATCTCTACTAAAAATACAAAAAATTAGCTGGGCATAGTGGCATGTGCCTGTAATCCCAGCTACTGAGGAGGCTGAGGCAGGAGAATTGCCTGAACCCAGGAGGCGGAGGTTGCGGTGAGCCGAGATTGTGCCATTGCACCCCAGCCTGGGTAACAAGAGCGAAACTCCATCTCAAAAAATAATAATAATAATGAAAATTAAATTAAATTAAAAATTAGCTGGGCATGGTGACATGTGCCTATAATTCTAGCTACTCAGAGGTTGAGGTGGGAGGACCGCTTGAGCCCAGAAGGCCATGATAGTGCCACAGCACTCCAGACTGGGTGACAAAGTGAGACCCAAAGGAAAAAACAAAACAATTCCATTCACAACAGCATCAAAAAAAAATAATAATAAATTACATAAGAATAAATTTAACAGAAGAAGTGTAGGACACAAAGCTACAAGCACTGAAATGCTGAGAGAAATTAAAGAAACTCTAAATAAATAAGAAAAGCATTCTTAGTATACAAACTGGGAGACTAAATATTAATATGGTATTTGTCACCCAACTGACATGTACAGTCAACACAGAGTCTATCAAATCCCAGCAGGCTTTTGTGTAGATACTGACAAGATGATCTGAAAACTTGTCAGTATGCAAAGGACTCATGCAAGCCAAAACAATTTTGGAAAAGAACAAGGTGAGGACTTAACATTTCCCAATTTCTAAAGTAACTTTAAGGCTACAGTAATGAAGACTGTGGCACTGGCAGTAGGATAGACATTTAGACCAATAGATTAGACAAAATAAACCCTTATGTTAATAATCAGATGACTTTTACCACAGTGCTACCTAATTTAATGAAGGAAAATGGTCTTTTTTCATGAAATGGTGCTGGGACAATTGGATATTAATATGGAAAAAGATACATTTAGGCCTTTATGTAATATACAAAAATGATGTCAAAATTAATGACAGACTCAAAGGCAAGAGTTTAAAGTATGCAACTTCTAGGAGAAAACGTGAGAGAAGAACTTTATGATACTGGGTCAAAGAGTTCCTCAATATAACACCAAAAGCACAATCCATAAAAGACTAACTGATAAACAGAATTTCCAAAATTAAAAATTTTTATACTAGGGCAGGCACGGTGGCTCATGCCTATAATCCCAACACTTTGGAAGGCCAAGGCAGGTGAACCAAGGTTGCAGTGAGCCGACATTGTGCCACTGCTCCAACCTGGGTGACAAGAGTGAGACTCAGTCTCAAAAAAACCAAACCAAACCAAAACAAAACTTTTATACTTCAAAAGGCATGATTAAGAAAATATTTGCAAATCACGTATCTGATGAGTGTTATCCAGGACATATCAAGAACTCAGTGAAATAACAAAATTAAGAAATGAGCAAACAATTCAAAAAGACATTTTGCCAAAGGTGATACTCAAATGACCAATAAGCACATAAAAAAATGATCAGCAGCATTAGTCATCAGAAACATGCAAATCAAAACTACAATGAGATACCACTGCACACCCACCAGGATAGCTGTAACAATAAGTTTTGTTGAGGATAAGGAAATACTGGGCCCCAGCCAGGGGCGGTGGCATGCACCTGTGGTTCCAGCTACTCAAGAGGCTGAAGTGGGAAGACAGCTTGAGCTCAGGAGTGCAACGCTGTAGTGCACTATGATCACGCCTGTGAATAGCCATTGTACTCCAGCCTGGACAACACCATGAGACTCCATCTATGAAAATGGTGCAGTCACTTTGGAAAACAATCTGGCAGTTTCTTAAAAAGTTAAACAGAGTAACCAAATGACCTGGTAATTCCACTCCTGAGCAGAAAACATGTCCACACAAAGACCTGAACATAAATGTTTGTAACAGCACTACTCCTAATAGCCCAAACTGGAAACAATCCAAATATCCATTAATGAATAATGATAATGAAATTATCCATTCACGGTTAATGAATAAACAAAATGTGGTCTATCCAACAATAGAATATTATTTGGCAAGAAGAAGAAACGAACAACGGGTACGTGCTATCACGTGGAGGAACCACAGAAACATTTGCTAAGTGACAGAAACCTGGTACAGAAAAGACTACACACTGTTTGACTGCGTGTATTTGAAATGTTCAGGAAAGGCAAATCTATAGAGGCAAAGAGCAGGTTAGTAGCCTGGGCCTAGGCAAGAACTGACTGCAAACAGGTACAAGATGGGTGTCTTTTAGGGTAGCAGTAATATTCTAAAACTGGATTGTGGTGATAGTTATACAACGTTTTTGGGGGGTTTATTTTTTTTTTTTTTTTGAGATGGAGTCTCACTCTGTCACCAGGCTGGAGTGCAGTGGCACAATCTCAGCTCGCTGCAACCTCTGCCTCCTGGGTTCAAGCAATTCCCCTGCCTCAGCCTCCTGAGCAGATGGGACTATCTGCTGTCACCACACCCAGTTAATTTTTTTGTAAAGATGGGGTTTCACCATATTGGCCAGACTGGTCTTGAACTCCTGACCTCCTGACCACCTCAACCTACCAAAGTGTTGGGATTACAGCTCAGTTATACAACTTTACAAATTTACCAAAAACAGCTGAATTGTATTTTTTTTTTTTTTTGGAAACAGCATCTCACTCTGCTGCCCAGGCTGTAGTGCAGTAGTGTGATCAAAGCTCACTGCAACCTCTGCCTCCCAGGTTCAAGCAATCCTCATGCTTCAGCCATCTGAGTAGCTGGCATGCGCCACCACACCTGGCTACTTTTTGTATTTGTAGTAGAGACAGGGTTTCACCATGTTGCCCTAGCTGGTCTCGAACTCCTGGCCTCAAGAGATCTGCCTGCCTTAGCCTCCCAAAGTACTGGAATTACAGGCGTGAGTCACCGCACCCAGCCTGAATTGCATATTCTAAGTGGGTGACTTTTAGGGTACATGTGTGTATACACACATGTATAGACAGTGTTTGTGACAACTTCTGTAGCCTACCCACCTTTGGACTTCCTGCTCCATAAGAAACTGCCCAACTCTTGAAGCTAACAGGCTTCACGCTTGGATGTGCTTATCACTAGGAGTTTACAGAAATTTAACAGATCCAGGAGAGCATGGGTGTTTTCAAGGGAAGCAGTGTTCAGATCCTCAACGTCCATAAGTTCCTCTTCCTAAAACTGATCTGGCTGCAAACCAACCTGTCTCCTTCCCGGCTTCCCACCCGCCGTTGTGCACTCCCCCATTTTCCCAAGAAGCGCTACCCAGAGGTATGTAAACCTCCAGAACACCAAACATACAAAATCAATATCGGTTTCGGGGAAGTAGCCTTTAGTGAACAATAAAAAGCTACTGAAACACCCAGACTTGCCTCTCTTTCCTTAAGTATTTTTCTGCCAAATATGAAACTTGGCTTTAAAAACAGGATCTTCTGACCCATAGTAGGATCACGAACAGTCAAAGCAGTACAGGTTAGTGGCTCTGATTTATTCCAAGGGAACATTTTTCAGGACCATCAAATTTTTCGAGATCTACCAGAAAAAATTCCCAGGGAAAAATTTACATGATTGCTTTCAGCTTCTGTGTACTTTACTCAAGGTAGTACAAACCTTTTTTATCTAACCACATCATAAAACATTTCAATTATATTCGACCTTCAAAATGTGTACTATTTTATTCTCCCACAAATAAGACAAATTTAAAGTTACCATAAGATTATTTTAGATGTTAGCTTCACAGTGTACAAGGAGGTATACAGGGGCTTATCAAAATTCTTTTGTGGGGGGGGGATGCAAACAAAAATGTTTAAGGGTGATCAATTTAAATTTGAATAATCCTGGCTAACCCATGCCCTAATTCCTGGTGGCTGACCTGTAGGAACCCAGCATGGGGCACAAATTCCACGGAAAGCAAGACTTCAGACAATGGCAAAATCACACGTGCCTGGGGGTATTGCCAGCAGGGTAGAGTCAGTCAGGCCTCACAGTCCCTTCTTCCCCAGCTCTTTCAAGGGCCTCAAAAGCAAAGCTGCTCAGGGAAGACTTGAAAGGGATTTTCTGAACGGATGGGTCAATTCAAAAGATTTCCTTTCACTTGAGTAAAAGGGCTTTCACCCCTCCTTCACCGCCCCCCCCACACACACGGAATGCATTCACCTTAAATTACCTTGAACTAAGTCAGTGATTACCCTCTTGCAGATTTCCCACTATTATCAAAATTCCTCTTAAGAGCAGACTTTGTTCTGAATTGGTCATGAACTCTATCCAGATCTTTCCAAAGTTACCTGGGGAGGTGCATATTGGTCCAACCATTATCCTAATGAAGTGCACAGATCCCAAATTCCTCCTGAAATACGATGCGTTAGGCCAGGTTTAGTGGCCAGTATGCAAAGCTGGGTAATGGGCAAGAAAGCAATGTTTTTTTCCAAAGAGGAAAAAACACCAGATTTAAACTCTAATTTCATTCATTTGAGAAAGATCCTGAGCCCCCGCTATGGATAGAACTGTAAGCTGAGAATGCTCTGTGCATACACATACTCTGAGGTATATGCAATCACCCAGGATGGTGTTCAAAACGCGGATACCCAGGCCCCAGGCTCCAAACCAGAATCTCCAGGATTGTGGAACAGAGCTGCTGCATTTTAACAAGTTCCCCAAGCCAGTCTGTCGATCACTTAAAGCTAAGAACCACCACTCAGGAAAGTCTAGCAAAGTGGTTCCCAAATATCTGATTCATACAAATCATTTGTGGAGAATTTATTTATTTATTTTTTGAGGCAGAGTCTCGCTCTGTCGCCCAGGCTGGAGTGCAGTAGCGCAACCTTGGCTCACCACAACCTCTGCCTCCCGGGTTCAAGTGATTCTCTTGCCTCAGCCTCCCAAGTAGCTAGATTACAGGCACACAACACCGCGCCCAGCTAGTTTTTGTATTTTTAGTAGAGACAGGGTTTCACCATGTTGCCCAGGCTGGTTTCAAACTCCTGACCTCAAGTGACCCACCTGCCTCGGCATCCCAAAGTGCTAGGATTATAGGCATGAGTCACTGCGCCTGGCAGAGAATTTTTAAAATATAGATTTTGGGGCCCACTAAAATTACTGTATTACTTAGGACTCTTTTGGTTGCAAGTGGCAGAGACCCAATTCAAACTGACTTGAGGGGGAAAAAAGGAGCAATTTTTAGGCTCCTGTTACTGAAAAGTTCAGTTACCCAAAGAATTTGTAAGGAATCATTTCTATCTCCTTTCCACCCAACGCTTTGGTCCCTAGGCCCCCAGCAGCATTAAGCTTACATCCCGTAACTTGGCACCTCCGTGGGGAAAAAAAAGCTCCTCTTCTTTCCTGGGAGCTCCAGAGAAAGACCCATCTTAATTCTGATTGGACTGACTTGACCCCTCTCTTCCCTGAACCAATTCCTGTGGCAGGAAGACAAGGAATGGCCTGAATGGCCCAGCTTGCTCCTAAGGCGTTTCTAAGCCCAAACCAGGTAGATGAGAACACTCCAAAATGGTGGGGCTTTTTTTGTTTTTTGAGACGGAGTCTTACTCTGTCACCCAAGCTGGCACAGTGGCACAATCTCGGCTCACTGCAATCTCCACCTCCCAGGTTCAAGCGATTCTTCTGCCTCAGCCTCCCTAGTAGCTGGGACTACAGGTGCCCACCACCACGCCCGGCTAATTTTTTGCATTTTTGTAAAGATGGGGTTTCACCGTGTTAGTCAGGATGCTCTTGATCTCCTGACCTGATTGATGATCAGCCTGCCTTGGCCTCTCAAAGTGCTGGGATTACAGGCGTGAGCCACCGTGCCCAGCCTAACAGTGGGGCTTTTTCAAGTTGTTTTTTCCCCCTTCTGTTTCTAAAAGTTTCTTCTAGAAAATGTAAAAATATGTAAAATATAAAGAAGAAAATGAAAATGATCTATAATCATCCTACCAACTAAAATGTTTAGAATCTTCACACTCAAAGCTGTGCACATGAGCACCGGTCTCTTGAATAGAACCTATTCTGTATAAGGGATTACACTGTGGCTGAGTCTTCATGACAATTCTCCCGAAGCTGAAGATAAACATTTTAGTCATTTTCACATTTGTAAAGCCAACACTGGTTTGCTTCCCTTTTCCAGTTAATTTGTTCTTGTTTATAACCCCTAAAGATGTGGGTATTTCCTAAGAATCTGAATGCAGTATAATTATAAAAATCAGACAGTGACAGCCATACGACACTGTGATCTAATGGACAGACATTATTCCAGTTTCCAGGGCAGGGTTTTTATCTGTCCGATTGCCTGCCATATCCCCAGTGCCTGGGGTAAGTAATATCTTCCACACAGCGGTCTCAGTAAGTGAATGGACTGGGTGTAGGAAGAGCAGTTCCCAAAAGCAAATTCCCAAAAGAATGGTGAATGGTGGTTGTAGGGCAGCCAAACCAGCAGATGATCATCCTCTCCACCTGCAGGAACAGACGCTCCAGGAGTGAAGCCAGAGAATCCCAACTGTTACCAAGATTCCCCAGGTGATGCCGACTCACGGCCAGGTTTAAGAATCACCGTGTAGGGAACAGATATGACCAGACACAAACAGCATTTCCCCAGATGCTTCTCCCAGACCTGTCTTTCACAAGAGAAGGAAAAGTGCTGCATGCCAGGGGACTGGGGACAGACAGACCAGGCCTGGGTCCTGCTCCAGCAGGGCTCACAGCCGAGGGAGTGGCAGACGGGCTTACAGGGAACAAGTGCCAGGCTGGGTACAGAAGGGCCCTGCACAAGCATTCCTGAGCTGGGTGAGGCAGGCTCTAGCATCAAGCCCATTAGCTCACTTTCAGGTGTGATCAGGAGACAGCACTACACTGAGCAGGGAACTTGGGATCTCTTAAATTACCAGTCACAGCTAATCTCAGATGACAAACATATATCTGATGATTGAGCCCTGGCAGCTCTTTCTTCTCCTTACTATGCAGATGAAGAAACCAAAGCTGTTACTCAGTTGGCTAAGGTCACAGAGCTAGCTGGTCCTAGAGCTGGGATCAGTCTGAGGCTTTTTATGGCCAAGTCCTATCTTGTACTGTAGAGCACCATCCGGCCTCAGGAAGGAAAAATAAGGATGACAACGATGGTGATGAAAACTAATACTCTGAGTAGTTATTGTGTATCAGGCTCAGACTAAGTTCTTTACCCAAGTTTATCTAATGCTCTGAACCACACCCAGAAGCAAAAGCCTCTAGCATCCTCATTGTACATGTGAGAAAACTGTGGCCCAGAGAGGGGAGGTGATGACTCCCAGGTCACACAGCTAGCAAGGGGCAGAGCTTTGAATCCAGGCCATGTGGCCATGTTCTTAACCATGATACGATGCTGCTTCACATGTGAGAAGGGAAATATCCTGCCCTAGGCCAGGACAGCAAGGGAGTGGGTCTTCCAGGCTTCCTAGAGTCCCTCCCCCAACCTTTTTTCTTTTTTTTTTTTTGAGACAGAGTTTTGCTCTTGTCTCCCAGGCTGGAGTGCAATGGCGCAATCTCAGCTCACTGTAACCTCCACCTCCCGGGTTCAAGCGATTCTCCTGCCTAAGCCTTCTGAGTAGCTGGGATTACAGGCACACACCACCACACCCGACTAATTCTGATTTTTAGTAGAGATGGAGTTTTACCATGTTGGCCAGGCTGGTTTTGCTTCTGACCTTGGGCGATTCCCCCCGCCTCGGCCTCTCAAAGTGCTGAGATTACAGGTGTGAGCCACCACACCTGGCCTTAGAGTTCCCTTTGAATGAAAACTGTGCATGTACAAAGGCACGGGTGGAACAGCCACACTTATTTTCCAGCCACAGCTCACTGGATGAGAGGGGACCATCTGTGGTTGAGAATTGGAAACACCATAAAGGAGCAATGAGGCAGCCAAATGTCTAGAGAAACCCAAAGAGGGGAGAAAGCAGAGAGAAAGAAGAGGCAGACATAGGAGATGGAGAAAAAGAATTGTCTGGGCCTCGGGCCTATTGATCCTGATGCCAGCAGACAGTGTCAGTCCTGGGCTTCAGGAGGCATCTCACAATTCTTTTAGGCTTAGGTGGGTCTACGATGGGTTTCTGCTATTTTTGACCAAAAGAAACTAGGCTAAGCAGCTGCCACCTGGCTCCCTCTCTGAGGCCATCTCCTGCCTCACTGCCCTCCTGCCACAATGGCGTCTGTGAATCGCTGAGAACAAGTTCTGTGAGCTCTAGCCTCAGGGCCTTTGCATCTGTGGTTCTGTCCAGAATGCACCTTCCACGGCTGGCTCCTTATCTTTCAGGCCTTGACTCAAAGGTGACCTGTTTAGAGGCCTGCCTGGTCACTTCTGATAAAACAGTAGCCTTCCTCCATCTCTAGCCCTTCCCCTAGTCTATTTCCCTCAGCACTTCTCACTACATAACACTACATCATGTAACTGTTTTTAGTGTCCACCTGCCTTCTAGAAAGTCAGTTCCAAGAGTATGGGGACCATATCTGTCCTGAGTCCTAAATGTAGCCTCAGCACTTGTGTGTCACAGGTTAGGTGCTCAGGAAATGCCCAGTGGTATCTGCCCAACCACATTCTAAGCACACCTCCTGGGAACTTTATCCCTGTCCTCAGAAACAGAGGAACAATGACTAATACGTATGTGAGTGTTGACTATGTGTCAACCGCTCTTCTTTTTTTTCTTTTTTAAAGACTGGGTCTCACTCTCGCCCAGGCTGGAGTGCAGTGGCACAATCATGGCTCACTGCAGCCTTGACCTTCCTGGGCTCAGGAGATCCTCCCACATCAGCCTCCTGATTAACTGGGACCACAGATGCATGCCACCATGCATTTTTTTTTTTTTTTTTTTTTGAGACAGAGTTTTGCTCTTGTTGCCCAGCTAGAGTGCAATGGTACAATCTCAGCTCACTGCAACCTCCGCCTCCCAGGTTCAAGTGAATCTCCTGCCTCAGCCTCTTGAGTAGCTGGGATTACAGGCGCCAGCCACCATGCATGGCTATTTTTCTGTATTTTTAGTAGAGACAGGGTTTCACCATGTTGGCCAGGCTTGTCTCAAACTCCTGACCTCATATGATCCACACGCCTTGGCCTCCCAAAGTGCTAGAATTACAGGCATGAGCCACCGCGCCCAGCCAATTTTTGTATTTTTTGTAGATACAAGATTTCATCACATTGCCCAGGCTGGGCTCTTCTGAGCACTTTACATAAACCAGTGTAATTCACTGTGAGGTTTCTTCCCCCCCACTATGAATTAATAGCCCTGAACACTGCCTATTGCTGCTTGTTCTCAAGTTCTTGTACTTGATGTCAGCTTCTTCTCTGGTTTGGCCCCGCCATGGGGACACATGAGTCCTTTATGATACCACCACTGCCTAAGTGACCACCGTTAACTTAAAGGGATTCGGAAAAATCTTGGTCCCTGCCTAGCCAGGGCCCCGTGGAGAGGCACCTACAGGATTGGACATCTGAAGCATCCACGCCTGCCAGCAGCCTCCACTGGCATCTAACATTGTCATGGAAGTCCTGGCCAGGACAGAGGCAGAGAACAGGCCTAAAGCACAGAACTCTAGCAAAGGGCAAACACTATAGGCCATTACAAATAGATAAAAGGGACATGTGGCAACGAACTGCAGAGAGAAACTGCTGAAAACATATTACAAACAAGGAGGCTTGTTATTAAATAAATCTGCAATATTTCCAGCCGGGCTCTGCCCCATCCAAGCTGTGAAATGTCACGTAAGAAATGATACCTCTTTGTGCCTCGGTTTCCTTGCTGTGAATGGGAATATTATCAACCTCCTTCACTGAGTTACAGCAGGAGACTGAAAGGTAAACTTGACACTTAGACCAGGACCTGGCTCATATGAAGCCTGAGTTTCGTATTAGAGGGGAAGAATGGATTATGCAGTCAGTAGTACAGGGACAACTAGTTGACTATCAAGGCAGGGGGAGTTGGATTTGTTTTTTTAAGAGACAAGATCTCACTCTGTTGTCCAGGCTGAAGTGCAGTGGTGCAATCATAGCTCACTGTAATCTTGAACTCCAGGGCTCAAGTGATCCTTCCACCTCAGTCTTGTGAGTAGTTGAGACCAAAGGTGTGTGCCACCACACCCAACTAGGTTTTTTTATTTTTTGTAGAGGTGGGGTCTCACTATGTTACCCAGGCTGGTATCAAACGCCTGGCCTCCAGTGATCCTTCTGCCCCTGCCTCTGCCTCCCAAAGTGCTGGGATTACAGGCGTGAGCCACCGCACCTTGCCTAGGAGTTAGATCATTATCTCATATCCAATGCCAAAATAAATTTCAGATGCTGGATGCAAAACACAAAGCCATAAAGTAACTTGGAAGAAAATAAAATATTTATCTCATCCTAAAACGAAGGCCAAAGCATAAATAAAACAAACAATAGAAACACACAGGAAAAACAACTCTAACAACATGAAAATTAAAGAGCCTCAGAATGTTGAACAAAAAAATTAAGATAAACAATTTAGGAATATAAATTTGCAACATAACAAAATTATTCATATCTTCAACATGTAAAGAAATCTTCTACAAATCATCAAGAAATAAAAATATCCCCTAGAAAAATAGGTAATTAACTAGGAAATACATGTGATTAATAAACAGATAAAAATACAATAGACTTCACCAGAAATCAAATAAATATAAATTATTAGATACTTTGGTAACTTTTGGTTACCCAAATAGCAAAGATTAAAAAGCATTCTGGGCCAGTTATGGTGGCTAATGCCTGTAATCCCAACACTTTGGGGGGCCAAGGTAGGAGGCTCACTTGAGGCCAGGAGTTCAAGACCAGCCTGGGCAAAAGTGCAAGAGCCCGTCTCCACACACACACACATGTGGGGAGGAAAAGCAGCACTGTGAGCCCAGTGTTGGTGAGGATCTAGGAAACCAGTACTGGACCTTTCTGGAATACGAGTCAGCAATAAATATCACAAGTCTTTATTAAAAACAGACACTTTGTTTCAGGAATTGCAACTCTAGGACTCTGTCCCAAGAAGAACTTCAGAAGCAACAAATAATTTTTGTGAGATGTTCAGAGTTCCGATAATGAACGATGGGAACGGCCAGTATGTTTAACAACAGGGAAAGGATAGAGTGGAACGCTGTGTAGTCATTTAAAAGAATGTTGCAGACCTTGACCCACAGACGTGGGGGTATCTCTAAGCTAGACTACTGAAGTGTAATCTGCAGCATGACATACCTAGAGTATGTCTGTAAAACAAACAGCTGTACTCACATGGACATGTAATTAAAAAAAACAGCTGGCTGGGTGGGGTGACTCACACCTATAATTCTAACACTTTGGGAGGCTGAGGCAGGTAGATTGCCTGAGCTCAGGAATTTGAGACCAATCTAGGCAACAAGGTGAAACCCTGTCTTTGCAAAAAATACAAAAAAATATTAGCCAGGCATGGTGGTGCACGCCTGTGGTCCCAGCTACTCGAGAGGCTGAGGCAGGTGAATTGCTTGAACCTGGGAGGCGGAGGTTGCACTCCAGCCTGGATGACAGAGCAAGACTGTCTCCAAAAAAAAAAAAAAAAAAAAGCACTAAGACATGAATTAGACAGTCTCTGACTCAAAATTTTTTGGCTTTACCATGGCGCAAAATGGCTGCAATTTCAATGTACTTTGAATTTTAAACTTTTTCCAGGCTAGCAATAAGCAGTCCATGAGATACTCAGCACTTTATCATAAAACAGATTTTGTGTTAGATGATTTTTTTCCCCACCTATAGGCTAGTGTAGGTGTTCTGAGTACATTTAAGGAAGGCTAGGCTAAGCTATGATGTTTGGAAGGTGAGGTGTATTGACTGTATGTATGTATATATTTATTTATTTATTTATTTTTGAGATGGAGTCTCCCTCTATCACCCAGGCTAGAGTGCAGTGGCAACAATTTGGCTCACTGTAACCTCTGCCTCCCCGGCTCAAGTGATTCTCCTGGTTCAGCCTCCTGGGTAGCGGGGATTACAGGTGCCCGCTGCCACACCCAGCTAATTTTGTACTTCCAGTAGAGATGGAATTTTACCATGTTGACCAGGCTGGTTTCAAACTCCTAAACTCAAGTGATCTCCCCACCTCAGCCTTCCTAAGTGCTGGGATGACAAGTGTGAATGCATTTTTGACTCAAGGGTAATTTCAATGTATAATAGGTTCATCAAAACATAACCCCATCCAGGAGCACCTGTGCTTATCATATGCCAGGCACTACTCTAACTTCTACATATTTATACATTAACACGATTAATCCTTAAAAGCCTAGGAGGTTTGGACCATCACCACCATTTTAAAGACGGGGAAATCAAGGCACAGAGAGATTAAGTAAAGGCCGAAGTTCACACAGTCAGTACATATCAATACTAGAACTTGAACCCAGGCACTCTGGCTCTTAACAATCCACTGCACAGACCAAGACCTGGAAATGTGTATATGCATCTGGGCAGGACCTGGAGGCAAAGCCAGGCCACTGGGTCAGAACAATGAAGCAAGTTTTGTATTTTTTGAGATAGAGTCTCACTCTGTCACCCAGGCTTGAGTGCAGTGGTGCGATCTCAGCTCACTGCAACCTCTGCCTCCTGGGTTCGAGCAAATCTCCTGTCTCAGCCTCCCGGGTTCGAGCAATTCTCCTGTCTCAGCCTCCCAAGTAGCTGCGATTACAGGGGTATACCACTGCACTCAGCTTATTTTTATATTGTTAATAGAGATGGGGTTTTGCCATTTTGGCCAGACTGGTCTTGAACTCCTAACCTCAGGTGATCCGCCCACCTCAGCCTCCTAAATTGCTGGGATTACAGGCATGATTACCGTACCTGGCCTATGCTTTCTCTACATACTGCTCTGCTGTTGGAATGGCTTATAGCCAGTGTGTGGCTTCTGTATGTTTTAAAACAATAAAGATTTTTTTAAGATACTTTTAAAAAAATCGATCAACATAAAATCCTTGTCATGAGGCCTAAAGCAGACGATCAGCGTCTACCAGTGCCCCTGAAGGGTGAACAGTGAGCAGAGGTAGCATCAAACTCAACACCACTTTTCACAGGGGACCACGCCAAGAGGAGGTCACACCTCTTCTTAGAAGACACCAAGTAAAGCCATTTGGCTGGCTGACACATCACATACAACACACACCCTGTGGGGGGTGAGCTCCCTTTACAGGTGGAGTTCTGGAGAAGGTGATAAGGAGGATTTGATGGGTGAGAACACTTTTGGCCCAATCAGTTAAGCAGGCTCAGGGCTCAAAGTCCAGGGCCGCACATCTTATCTGGGCCATGTGTAAAGTTGTCAGCAATCATAAAGTCCCTGTTTTCTGCCCTGTAATTACTGTAAAAAAAGGCACATTGGAATCCAGGTTAGTGGGAATGGTGAAAAGGCCACCGGTGCAGATTTGATCCCCTACTGACTTCATAAATGCACGACACTGACATTTGGCTCCTCCTGACACAGGCTGTGTCAGTATCATGATCAACAGCTGTGGCTCGAGTAAGGGAGAAAAAGGGAGCATGGTCAGACTGTGGGTGGGGCTGCCCAGGTTCCAATCCAGCCCCAACAGCCTAGTGACAAGGATCAAGGACTGCACTTCTCTGGATCTGAGTTTCTTCAGGGGTGAAATGGCAAATAAGTGTCTACTCTGAGGGGTAGACAAGACATATGTGTAGCAGGAAAGCTCAGCTCTTGGCCAGGCACTGTGGGTCACACCTAGAATCCCAGCAACTTTGGGAGGCCAAGGCAGCAGGATCACTTGGGGCCAGGAGTTTGACACCAGATTGGGCAATATAGTAAGACCTTGTCGAGAGAGGAGACGGGGCTGGGTGCAGTGGCTCACGCGTGTAATCCCAGCACTCTGGGAGGCCAAGGCAGGAGGATCACTTGAGGCCAGGAGTTCCAAACCAGCCTGTCCAACATAATGAAACCCCGTCTCTACTAAAAATACAAAAATTAGCCAGATGCGGTGCCATACACCTGCGGTCCTAGCTACTCGGGAGGCTGGGGCACCAGAATCACTTGAACCTGGGAAGTGGAGATTGCAGTGAGTTGACATCACACCACTGTACTCCAGCCTGGGCAACAAAGGGAGACCGTCTCAAAAAAAAAAAAAAGGGAAAGAAAGAAAACCTCAGCCCATGTTAAAGAGGACTGGGGCTATCCTTACTACCACAAAATCCTGCAGATCAAAGCCTGAACCCTCTGAGAAATCTTTCACCCCGCTCGACACCCACCCACTATGACCGATCCTTAGGCACGTTTTGTTGGGTTACCCACTTCTTGTTCCCAGTGTCACCACTCTCATCTGGGACTTTACTTTTCTCCTCACGGCAGTATAGGCTGCCCCTCACTGCCCTACTTCCATGCCCACCTTCAATCTATGCTCCTCGCAGTAGCCAGAGGGCATGAGACAGGATACTCTGAATCAAACCTACACCCTCACCAGGCTCTCCCCCTTGCCCGCTCTCCCTGCTTCCCCACCCAGTACTCATTAATACACCAAACCCATTCCAACCTCAGGCCTTTGCACCTGCTGTTCCCTCTGCTGGGAAAGCTCTTCGCTGATCTTCCAAATGGCTGACACCTTTGTATACCATTCCACTCTGGGCTGGCATGTCATCACCCCAGAGAGGCTCTCCCCCAACCACCCCAGTTGTCCCGCCTCCCACAGTCCCCTTCCACTTGCAGGTGTGTCTCTCTCAGCATTCTGCTTTCATGACTTCACAGCATTATTCATCTCCATCTGGAGTGATCTTATTCATTTGTTTACTTCTTTCTGGACTGTGTCCCACAACCTAAACAACAAACTCTTCCAGGAGGATGAGCCTTCTCGGGTTCCGTCCCTGGCACTCGAAGCATATGTGATGGTTGGTAAATACTTGCTGAACGAAGTTAACGATGGAATGACTGAATGAGCTACACATCACTGCACGATAAATCTTCTGCCCCCAGAAGGAATGTGTTGTAATCTCTAGCAGCAGAGAGGCCCTAGATATCGTGCAATATAATGAATAACTGATCCCAAAGCATCTAAATGATTTCAAGCGTGCTGCTGCTCTCAAGAATTTATGATCCAGATGACAGTGGCTGGGGTCAGAGCTCGCCCCTGGCCAGGTTACCAGGACTAGCCTCTGCAATGGAGCAAAGCCCTTTATTGTTCTTTTGTCTAGGAATGGAGTTTCAGATCAGAAGAAATCCAAGCACTCAAAAACCTCTCGCCCCAAGCATAAAGGACTAATTCTTTGGCACAGAGCAGGAAAGCACCAAAGACTTTAAGGTCTGACAATGCATGACAGGGGAAAGAGAGAGAAAGATGGGAATGTCAACAGTCTCATTACTCTGACAAACACACACAAGGCCCCACCCGGCCAAAGGTAAGGCCTGGAGCAGCCGTGTGCACACAATGAGATGACTGGACTGGTTCACCTGTTTATTGGCAAGCCCAGAACAGGCATGAGCAGTGGTGGAGACTGGCAAATGCCGAATGAATGAACATAAAAACAAGATTTGAATCTGCAGGAAAAACAAAACAACAACAGATTAGAAACCACCAGCCCCATTGTTAATAGTCATTTCTAATGTAAACAAAAGTTCAAAAGAGCCAGTACCCTCAGGATAACTGAATAATAGATGAGGGGCGGGTTCTCTAGAGAGAAATAGTCCTGCTAATAAATGAAGAGGTGGACAGAATTACAATAACACCCCAAATGAAATAATGGCTCTGAGTGATGGTCATCCACGGCCACTAACACCTGAGAATACAGAAAGGGGCCACAGGGTTTACTAATGGACAGACACAGCACACTAGGAGGACGGCTAGCCATTCCTGCCGAGAGAGAGAGAGAGAGAGAGAGAGAGAGAGAGAGAGAATATGAATATGTGTGTGTGCACATGTGCGCGTGTGTGCATCTCAAATGACTGATCAGATCCAGACCTGATCATATACAGGACAAATGACATGGCTTTTCTCAACATATAAACTGCAAGAGAAAACAAAGAAAAAACAAACCATGTGCGGTGGCTCACTCCTATCCCAGCACTTCAGGAAGTCAAGACAGGAGGATCATTTGAGACCAACCTGGCCAACACAGTGAAACTACTAAAAATAGTCTCTACTAAAAATACAAAAAAAAATTAGTTGGATGTGGTGGTACATGCCTATAAACCTAGCTACTAGGCAGGCTGAGGCAGGAGAATCGCTCGAACCCCAGAGACGGAGGTTGCAGTGAGCCGAAGGGAGGGGGAAGCCATAGATTAAATGAGGCTTCACAAGCAGATGAACCAAATCCAATGGTGAACCCTCTTGGGTCCTGATTGGAATGAACCGATTCTAGAAAGATATTTATGCAATGATCTGAGAGGCTGACACTGCCTGGATACCAGACGATACAAGCAGTTAATGTTAATTATTGTCATGATTAAAATGTCTCGTCATTATGTCTTTAAAAAATCCTTATCTTTTGTAGATAAACATTCAACTATTTAGCTTTAAAATAATACAGTAGGGGGCAGGTGGTGGTAGATATGAAGAAAACAGAGTGGTCATGAGTTAGTAAGACTAAAACAACTTTGTTTTTTTGAGGCAGGATCTTGCCCTGTCACTCAGGCAGGAATGCAGTGGTGTAATCTCAGCTCACTGCAGCCTCAACCTCCTGGGATTAAGCAATCCTCCAGCCTCAGCCTCCCGAAGTGCTAGGATTACAGGTAAGAACCTCCATGCCCAGTCATCCTTTATTTTCCTTTACACCTCTCATCTCTGACTTACTGAGTAACTGGCTTGCTGACTGTC
Organism: Saguinus oedipus; assembly: GCA_031835075.1. Taxonomy (NCBI): domain Eukaryota; kingdom Metazoa; phylum Chordata; class Mammalia; order Primates; family Cebidae; genus Saguinus; species Saguinus oedipus. The sequence continues at coordinate 40,870,375 of CM063187.1, read as the reverse complement.
TAGCTCCTTTTTTATAATACAAGCTCTGCTAGGGTAGAGACCTTGTTTGCTTTTCCATTATTCCTTTCCCAGCTCCCAGAATAGTGTCTGTACAAAACAGGTGCTCCCTAAATATCTGTGTAATTAATCAAAGAACCAAAAAGGTGGGGGCATCATCTGGAGGTACCATCCTGGTGCCTGTCGGCTCCTTTCAGTTCCACTATTAGGGTTCACCTCAGAACTAGAGACTAGCTGCATACACCAATATTTAGTCTCCCCTTTTAACTTAGCAACCAAATCTAAATCTTAGCTAAGAACAAGGCCATGTGAAATAAAACTACATTTTCCAGGTTCCCCTGCAGCTACATACAGTACTGAGACTCAATTCTGGGAAAGGGTGTAAGGAGACTTAGTGTGTATAACTTCTCTTCAGTTGCCTTAAAAAGACAGGAGTGCCCATCTTCATCTCTTCTTCTTTCTTGCCTCCTGGGACATAATGGCTGGAGCTTGGGCAGCCATCTCAAACTATGAGGTGGCAGGATAAGGGTGGTGGAAGCAGAAGGTGGAAGCAGCCTGGGTCCCTGATGAGAGCACAGGCCTCGCCTGTCTATTACAGGGCTCCTTTATGTGAGAGAGAAATAAACTATCTTGTTTAGGCCACTGTCATTTTGTTGAAACTAAATTATATGCAGTTGTAACTAATCGTTTTTTGTTTGGTTGGTTTTTTTTTTTTTTTTTTTTTTTTTTTTGAGACAGTTTCACTCTTGTTGCCCAGGCTCGTGTAAAAAGGCATGATCTCCGCTCACCGCAACCTCCAGTCCCAGGTTCAAGCAACTCTCCTGCCTCAGCCTCCTGAGTAACTAGGATTACAGGCATGTGCCACCATGCCTACCTAATTTCCTATTTTTAATAAAGACAGAGTTTCTCCATGTTGGTCAGGGTGGTCTCAAACTCTCAAACTCCCAAACTCAGGTGATCTGCCCTGAGTTGATAAGCCACCATGCCTGACCTTTTTTCTTTTTTTTTTGAGACAGAGTCTCACTCTGTTGCCCAGGCTAGAGTGCAGTGACACGATCTTAGCTCACTGCAGCCTCTGCCTCATGGGTTCAAGCAATTCTCCTACCTCAGCCTCCTGAGTAGCTGGGATTACAGGTGTGTGCCACCACACCCATCCTGCAGTTGAAACTAATCCTAATGGATACATCTGAGACCAAAATGCTATGGCACAGTGGGTAGAACAGGTATAGTCATAGATCTGTATTAACATATACAAATGCCCAAAAGTTAAGGACTGTTCCAAAGTGTGAATCATTGTGAGTTGGGGGCACACAAAAAGGTATCATGGAATTGGGGGAGAATAGCAGGGGAGAGGAAACAACCACAGAAAGGATGACAGAGGATCCTAAACTTTCATTAGGTTAAATAGGCTGCCACCCCAGGATTAGTAACCATGGCATATAAAGAACATCTACAATTCAATAAGAAAAAGCAGCAAAAGTGGCCAGGCATGGTGGCTCATGCCTATAATCCCAGAACTTCGGAAGGCCAAAGCAGATGAATCACCTGAGGTCAGGAGTTAGAGACCAGCCTGGCCAACGTGGTGAAATCCTGTCTCTACTAAAAATACAAAAATTAGCTGGGTGTGGTGGCAGGTGCCTGTAATCCCAGCTACTCAGGAGGCTGAGGCAGGAGAATTGCTTGAACCCAGGAGGCGAGATGAGTGAACTGAGTGGTGAACCAAGATCATACCACTGTACTCCAGCCGGGGTGACAAGAGAAAAACTCCATCTAAAAAAAAGAAAAAAGAAAAACAAGCAAAAGTGATGAGCAAGAAATATCCAGAAGGAGAAACATGAATGAAAAGATATTTTGCCTTACTAGTCTTCAGGGATAAATTAACCACAACGAGATTTCATTTCCTATCCACTAGACTGGCAAAAGTAAAGAAGCTTTACAAAACCAAGTGTGACACGGATAAAGAATAAAAGAAACTCATATATCCTTGGTGGGATTTTAAAGAGCAGCTCAATAATACCTGGCAAAGTTAAAAATGATCACAACCTACAATCCAGAAATCTCACATCCAGTACATACCCAAAAGAAATTCCTGTCCATGTACACCAGGAAGTAAGCGTAACAACATTCACAGCAGCCTGTGCACAGCAAAAAATCTGAAAAATAACTAAACGTCCATTGGCATGGAAATGCCTATTACAAAAATGTGGTCTATCCAACCCGTGGAACACTAACATGGCAGTAAACGAAAATGCATGAGTCACAGCTGTGCTGGTCTAAATCAATGTTAGAATCATAATAGTAGGTGAAAAATCCAAGTCTCATAAGACTATGTACAGTATATATTTTTTTTGTTTTTGAGAAAGGGTTTCACTCTGTCACCCAGGCTAGAGTGCAGTGCCATGAACAAGGCTCACTGCAGCCTCAACCTCCTGAGCTCAAGCAATCCTTACTCCTAAGCCTCCCAAGTAGCTGGGACCACAGGTGCATGCCACCACATCTGGCTAATTTTTAAAAATTTTTTGTAGAGATGAGGTCTCGCCATGTTGCCCGGGCTGGTCTCAAACTCCTGGGCTCAAGAAATCCTCCTGCCTCAGCCTCCCTAAGTGCTGGGATTACATGCATGAACCACCACGCTCAGCCATATTTTTATGGAATTCAAAAATCATCCTTTTAAAGACAAAGAATAATAAACAAAAAATTCGAGATGATGGTCACTTCTGAGAGGGCAGGCAGGAGAGTGAATGGGAAGTACCACATAGGTACCTGAAAAAGTTACTGGTAATATTCAAGTTCCTGGGTAAACAGTAGGCTAATGGCTGTTCATTACAATAAACAAACATTTTTTTCATGGACCAAAAATGCCAGTGTATCATGTGTTGTATCGAACCGAGCACAGAAAATCAACACCAAGACAAAAGTATGCCAAATTGCAGGGTTTATTGCCGGCGACCACGGAGGACTCACGTCTCTCCAACCCGTGGCCCCGCAAAAGAGGGTGGCAAGACCTTTTATACCCGTAAAATCACCTTGGGGGTGAGGGGCTTCAAACATTCCGAGGGCCAGTGGATTCAAATCACCTTCTGGGTGGAGATGAGAGTGAGGGTGTTCCGGATTTTTCGAGGGCCAGGGGACTATTTGACATTCTGATTGTTATTTAAGGGGTTCACAGATGCAGAGATTAACATTCGTTTACACATCGTCTGGGTGGGGGTGGGATCCATAGATTTTTATTTACTTGGCGCCAGGATGGAATTGTCTGGGGGTGCTTACTCTGGTAAACAAAGGCCAGCGACTCTGACATTCACAGATAAGAGAAGGTATGCAGCTTTACCTCAACTTGCATCCTGCAAATAATCTAGCAGTTTACAGAAACCAAAGTTAGCAATCACCGTGAGAATGGAAACAGTTTTGTTCTTTATAAAATGACATTGTACAGGTTCTAACTCTAGGCCAGCTATATCACATTCCCCCCGTTCTTATAACATGTATTAAATCTTTAATAAGTGTCCTTTTCTCAACACAGGGGCCCATAGTTAGATCTTAGAACCATTAATTTTACCGAATCTATTCTTTCTTGGAATAATTTGCGGAGCATGTTTAAAACGCATGGTCTAAATGTCAACTCTAGAACCATTAACATTAAGGGTCCTGCTAATCTAGTGAGCAGGGATGTCAGCCAGGGGGACCAAGAGAACCGTTTTTGGTACCAATTTCCTGAGGCCTCTCTGAGGTGTTTCCTTGTTTCTAAGTTTTTCCTAACCAGAGCAAGGTTGTCTCGGATAATTCCAGAGTTATTTGCATAGAAGCAACATTGTTCACCGAGAGCTGCGCACAGTCCCCCTTCCCTCAAGAACAAGTCTTAACCCCCTTCTATTTTGTAATACCATTTCAGCCAAGGAGTCCACTTGTTCAGCTAATTTGGTGATGGAATTTTTCTAGATGGGCAACATCTGCATCTATTTGGTGTGAAAGAGTTTTTGAAATTTTTGGTCCCCAGTGACTAAGGCAGATATTCTTATAGCAGTGGACCTTGCTATTCTAAGTCTTACTAATAGGGGTATAATTATGGGGGCCTGTTTCTAACATCTGTCTGTATTGGGTGCTATGAGAATTTTACCTCTTATCTGGTGTGGACTTTGGGCATAGATATAGTCCTATTGTCTGAAGCCGTTTTTCGGCCACTACATTCCTACATGCTATCTCTTTTGCTTTCACTGCATTTCATCTTTTTATCTTTGTCTTATAGTATTTGCATCTAGGCTCTCACATAAGAGTGCAGAGGTCTAGGGAGAAGGTTATGGGATCTCTGGGAATGTACTCTAGGGTTAAGTTGACAAGGGTGGTTTTAGCCCTAAGTACAGTACTAACAAATTGTCCCATTGAGCCCTCTGCGACGACCTATTGATAATAAGTGCGTGTTAAGGGGGGCCCCTTTCGGGGGGTGGTTACAGGAATTAAAGAGATTAGGATGACGACCGTGAATGGCGCGAAAGTCTTAGCTTTAGGCGGGTCCGTTGAGGATGCAATCATTTCCCATCTTGCATCTGGGGGCGCAGTCTTGACGTGTGAATGGTGAATCCAGGCAGTCAGTCTGTCCACCTAGACTGCCATGGGGGTGACCAAAACCACGGTGTAAGGTCCCTTCTAGCGAGGAGTCAGACCGGAGGCAGTGAATCTTTTTTTTACTAAGACCTCGTCCCCCGGCTGGAAGGGGTGTAGCGGCTGGTCAGTGAAGTCCCCTGGGGTGGGTCGAGCTCTCCTGATGAGAGGGTGCACCTGGGACTGAACAGACTGGAGTGCCTGTAAGGACTTAAGGGGTGTATTGTTAAAGACTTCAGCATGCACGGTATCCGTGGGTCTGGGAAGTAAGGAAGGGGGCCTTCCAAACATAATTTCAAAAGGAATAAAGCTTTTCTTATAGGGAGTACATCGGGTATGGAGGAGAACAAAAGGAAGCAGGTTGACCCAGTTTTCACCGGTTTCTACAATGAATTTTGTTAAAGTTTCCTCTATGGTCCAGTTCATCTTTTCAACCTGCCCTGAACTCTGGGGGCAATAAGTACAGTATAGCTTCCAGGACATGCCCAGGACCTTGGCTAGGCCCTGAGAAACTTGTGCTGTAAAAGCAGGGTTATTATCTGATCCCAGTGTCAGGGGCAAGCCGAACTGATCTGTTTGTTACTACCAGTGCAGTTTCTGACCTAGTAGGAAAAGCCTAGACCTATCCAGAGAAAGTGTCTACAAAAACAAGGAGGTATTTATAGCTGCAAGCTGAAGGCTTTATTTCAGTAAAATTTACCTCCCAGTGTTCCCCTGGACTAGTATTTACTTTGTGGCTTACATTACAATGAATGGTAGTTTCCCTAACAATCTCCACATGTAAATGTGGAATGTAGTATCTGGCCCTTAACATCTCAGTGAGCTTTGTTTGTCCTAAGTGAATGGCCTGGTGTATGTCCTTAACTAGAGCCCTCCCTAGAGCCGACGGGGAGCACAATCCTTATGTCTAGTAGAATCCACCATCTTGTGGAATCTTGTCATCCCCCCTGTTCTTTAGCAAAGTTTTCTTCTTCAGGCAAGTATGTTGGGGTAGGAGGCAGGGTTGGGGCTGGCAGAGTCACAAGAAGAGGCAGAGGTTTTATTGGCCCCAAGGCTGCCTCTGCCCTATTTCCCTTTGCCTCTGGTGAATCTCCCTTCTGGTGTCTTTTGCAGTGTATTAATGCCACTGCTTTAGGCTTTCATATAGCTTCTAGCAAAGGTAGGATTTTCTCTTTGTTTTTGATGATTTTACCTTCTGAGGTAAGCAGCCCTCTTTCGTTATAAATGGCTCCATGTACGTGGGCTGTAGAAAAGGCATATTGACTATCTGTGTAGATATTGACAGTTTTTCCCTCTGCCCAGTCTCAGGCCTTTATCAGAGCTATGAGTTCTGCCTTCTGGGCTGAGGTCCCGTGTGGGAGAGCCTGGGCCCTAGATAACCCACTTTAGGGTGACCACAGCTGCCCCGGCATACCTCACTCCGTTGACCATGAAGCTGCTTCCATCTGTATGCAACACCTCTTCTGGGTTCTGCAGGGGGACGTCGGTGAGATCTGGTCATGCCGTGCGGAGGACATCTGTTTGTTGGCAGTCATGAATTGGCTCCTCTGGCTCGCTGTCAGGTAGCAATGTGGCGGTGTTTAACATCCATTTTCTGGGGGCTCCACGGAGTAGCAACTCCATTGCATGGGGAGCCACTAAGTTTAACTCCTGCCCCAAAGTCAGCTTGTCTGCCTCCTTAACTAATAAGGCTGTGGCCACCACCGCTTTTAGGCAAGCCGGCCATCCGGAGGCTACGGGGTCAAGTTTTTTTGAGAGGTAGGCGACTGGCTGGGATTAGGGTCCCAGAGTTTGGGTGAGCACTCCTTTAGCAACTCTCTGTTTTTCATGCACAAACAACTGGAAAGGTTTAGAGATGTCTGGCAAGGCTAAGGCTGGGGCCGCAGTCAGGGTAGTCTTGAGCTTGTCAAAAGCCCGTTGCTCTACCTCCGTCCATGTCAAGGGCTGATTTCCTCCAGTGCAGTACAGGGGTTTGGCTATCTCAGCAAATCCCAAAATCCATAGTCTGCAGTATCCTACTGCCCCAAGGAATTCTCGAACTTGGTGTTTCATGGTGAAGGTGGATATTTGCAGCACTGATTGCATTCAGCTGGGTGCCAGTGCCTGGTTACCTTTCTCTATTAACATAGTCCCAGTAAGTAACTCTCTGCTGGCAGAGTTGGGCCTTTTAGCTGAGACCCGGTACCTTAAAGTCTATAGGGTCCTTAGTAATGACTGGGTGGTCTCTTTACAGTCCTCTTGGATTTTTGTGGCTAAGAGTAAGTTATCCACATATTGGAGCAGGGTGCATTCTGGGAACTCAGCTCTGAAATCAGCAAGGCCTTGGCTCAGCGTAATTCTTAAAACCTTGCAGCAGCCTCTCTGCTGGATTTCTGGTCCCTGTGAGTTAACTCGGGTTTCCTGGAGTGCTGTTATCACTGCTTTAGTAATTTTCTTATCTCACTTGGCCTCTAAGGTGTTCCTATTGTTAAAACTTTTTGGGTAATCTCTAACAACTGAGCTAAATTTATTCCCTGGAACCCTTTTAATTTTGCAACTTTCCTTTGATGTTTGAGGCAGACTGGGACATAAAAGCCAGATTTGTGGCCCACCGATTCTTACAGTCCCTGCCATAGAGTGGTTAGTGGGCTTACGAGCCACTTCCCTAAACCCCCCTAACAAGTACCGGTGAAAATTGTTCAAAGCCTGCATGCCCACTGGGGTGTTTGGGTCCCATTGGGGCCTAGTGGAAGGGAACATTTTTACTAATTTGTTCCTGGCGGTCTTGTACGGACCTTCCCCCTGTCCTAAGTATTGCTTTATGGGCTTCTTGTCTAATTCTACTCCTCTCCTCTGTGGTGAACAAATTCAGTAATAATTGTTGGCAGTTATTCTAAGTGGGGCAATAAGTCTGCAGTACAGATTTTAAGAGCCCTGTCAAAGCCTGGGGCTTCTCAGAGGATGGGGGATGTTGAGCTTTCTGACAGAACTTACTCTATTGTAAAACCTTGCTACCGTCTTGCGATCTTCAGCCTCCCAGCATGACCCTTTCCCAGGGAACTTTCCATCTCAGCAGGTTTCTAACCCTCCCCCTCTTGCCATGTTAGCAGTTCCCAGCCCTCCTAGGAATTATCAAATTTAGCACTCCCCCAGCCCCTCCCCTCCTGCCCAGCCCTTTACACTGGAGGCATCTGCTGGCTTGCAGGCCATAAAAATTCTTTTTGCTACACCACAGGTGCTGCATGTCAGTTTTGGGTGAAGCCCAGCAGATTTTTCCTTGCTCTTAATAAAGCTTGTGCCAGCACTTGGTGTTTTGGCCCTCTCCTTAATTTCCATCACTTTCTAGTTATATGTCACCTGACAAAAAGTGAACAAAGAATGGGCAACCCCAATTGTTTTCTCCTGTTGGGGGAGCCTCTTGGAAAGGAAGGACCACTGGTGGGTGTGGGCCCCTGCTTTGATTGTGGAGAGGAGATAAGGGCTGATCATTCGTACTGGGCTGAGAATACGATGGAGGCAACTCTTGGTTCTCGGCAGGGCTCGGAAGAACAGCCGGCGCTAAGGGGCCCTTCTTTGGGCCTGCTAGCATAACCTGAAGTCCAGCACACTTTATACATTTTTCAAGCCAAGAGCGGGGTGCTGGTTCAGCCTCCGCCATTGATTGATGTATGGAAATTGATCAGGGTGGCTTGGGGACCCTGACACGATATTCCAGACAGCCTGAGTTATCTTGGGGTCATATGTCCCTGTATCTTGCCAGCCTACCCCAAAGGCTGGCCACTCCAGCTTACAAAGGGTCTGAAGCCTCTTTGGGGTTAGCTTAACACCATACTGGCCAGAGAAACCTAATTTGAAGTTTTCCATCATGCATCAGAGGGGAGTGCATGGTCGGGACTGTGATGAGCCCATTTGGTCATTTTCTTTCAGTTTTTAAATTTTCTCTTGAGAGATTTTACTAATTTAAGACTGGCTTTATTGAGGACTTGAACTAACAATCTTGCTGCCTGCTCCCCCTCCCTACCTTAATTACTGTGTTAATAAATAATTTGCACTACAAAGAGTTAGAAAGCTGTTCTTAAAGCCAGTTTTTAGATGTAAATGCTACACTCTGAGGCAGTGTAGCCTGCCTGAAAGCCGGGTGGGGCTGGCAGCCGGCAGAGAGGGAGGAAAAAAAAGCTTTTTGTGTCAGTTTAAAACTGAGCTCCAAGCGGCTGGGCGGGCTGCGAGTTCCCCGCCCCTGCAGCTTTTGGTCACCTTGACACAGGGACCCTGAAAAGCATTTAATTCCTGTCTCTCTTTTTTTATTTTTTTTATTTTTTTTTTGTCTCTTCTCTCTCTATTTCTTTTCTCTTCTCACTTACTCTCTCTCTTGCTTTTTCTCTCCTCTCTCCTACTTTCTCTTTCACTATTTCCTTTCTCTCCGCACTTTTCCTTACTAGTGTCTTTCTCTTTCTGTGGTGGTATAGCCAATTTTGGAAAGTCTCTAATTCAAATTTTGCCCTCTCTAAAGCAGGTTTTAGTAGGGCCTCCCTGTGATACACTACTGGGCACTGCCCATAACACGGGACACTTTTCTGACAGAATAGGCAGTCACTAGTTTTCCATTTTAGCTTGGCAAAAAGCACTCATAGACCTTGATCTAGGACTTTGTTTCCTACAACCTCAAAGCAAGTATTTCTGAGGTGCCGAAGGCACAACTGCCTTCCCAACATGGACTCAGACCCAGCACGGGCAAAAATATTCCTTTCCTGGTGGAGGTGGCTGGGAGAATTTACAGGCCACAATAATCATAACAAGGAAGAGAATTAAAACAACTCTAGTTAAGACTATTTGCTACATGGTGGAAGACAGAATGAGGCCTCAGTGATAGAAGAAAAACATGAGAAAGAAGAAGAGAGTAATCTCTGCAGGGGTATAATCAATGAAAGTTCCCTGCATCCAGTGGTTCATCAACCACTGTAAAATATCTCCTACCTCAAGGGAAGATGGTCTGAACCAGTGTATGTCTGCTAGCAGGAGTCTAATAAAACTAACAAATCTACAGACAAGACAGGACCACATAAAAGAGTGACGAACAAAGGATGGGAGCCTCCCAGAGGAGACCACTCAGTTGCCTGCCCGGCCACGCCCCCGAAGGGGTCTTTCAGGTGCGTCTTGGCTAAGGTGTACCCGTATAACCCCCGGGCCTGGTCACCTCAGGATGGAAGTCCGAGTAGGACAGCTCTGAGGTGAATCACCGTTATGCCTTATGACGCTCCCGTGGAACCGCGGGTGGAGGCCCACTCAAGCCCCGTAGCTTTCAGCCGTGGGACTACATAAATACACACACACTCTCTCACTCACACAGAGGCTACGGAAAACAATCGAACGCTGACGTCCACTATGCCAGCTACCAGAAGGCTGCCACCCACTATGCCAGCCACCCGAACGCTGGCATCCACTATGCCAGCTACCAGAAGCCTCAAGCGACGTCTCGGTGAGGCTTGCCAGGTCAGAGTTGCAGTGACTCGTCAGTCCCCCGACACAGGCCCTTTTCCCTTGAACTAGTTCCCAGATTCCAAACCAAACCTACCTCCGGAGGCTTTTAGGACCCTGAAGAATTTTTGGGTGAACGTCGGCCGGGTGGGCGCTCTTCCGCAGTGGCACTCCGGGGCCCTGAGACAGCTCAGGGGGCGCCTCCCCTAGAGGCTCCCGAGGAGGGAGCGGCCGCCCGGGCGAGGGTCTGAAATGGCTTTTGTCTGGTGCTGAAAAATAAAAGATCTCGGTGGGACCTCCAAAATGTTGTATCGAACCGAGCACAGAAAATCAACACCAAGACAAAAGTATGCCAAATTGCAGGGTTTATTGCCGGCGACCACGGAGGACTCACGTCTCTCCAACCCGTGGCCCCGCAAAAGAGGGTGGCAAGACCTTTTATACCCGTAAAATCACCTTGGGGGTGAGGGGCTTCAAACATTCCGAGGGCCAGTGGATTCAAATCACCTTCTGGGTGGAGATGAGAGTGAGGGTGTTCCGGATTTTTCGAGGGCCAGGGGACTATTTGACATTCTGATTGTTATTTAAGGGGTTCACAGATGCAGAGATTAACATTCGTTTACACATCGTCTGGGTGGGGGTGGGATCCATAGATTTTTATTTACTTGGCGCCAGGATGGAATTGTCTGGGGGTGCTTACTCTGGTAAACAAAGGCCAGCGACTCTGACATTCACAGATAAGAGAAGGTATGCAGCTTTACCTCAACTTGCATCCTGCAAATAATCTAGCAGTTTACAGAAACCAAAGTTAGCAATCACCGTGAGAATGGAAACAGTTTTGTTCTTTATAAAATGACATTGTACAGGTTCTAACTCTAGGCCAGCTATATCACATCATGTACTAAGCATTATGATTAATCCAATTCTGTGTGTCCAAAGGCCATCTTTAAAAAGTGAACACAGGGCCGGGCGCGGTGGCTCAAGCCTGTAATCCCAGCATTTGGGAGGCCGAGGCGTGTGGATCCCAAGGTCAAGAGATTGAGACCATCCTGGTCAACATGGTGAAACCCCGTCTCTACTAAAAATACAAAAAATTAGCTGGGCATGGTGGCGCGTGCCTGTAATCCCAGCTACCCTGGAGGCTGAGGCAGGAGAATTGCTTGAACCCAGGAGACGGAGGTTGAAGTGAGCCAATATCGCGCCATTGTGCTTCAGCCTGGGTAACAAGAGCGAAACTCTGTCTCAAAAAAAAAAAGAAAAAAAAAGTGAATACAGGTCAGGTAAGGTGGCTTACGCTCTGTAATGCCAGTGCTTTGGGAGTCTGAGGCAGGAGGATCACTTGAGCTCAGGAGTTTGAAACTAGCCTGGGTAACATAGCAAAATCCCAGCTCTACAAATAAATGAAAGAAAAATTAGCCAAACAACCATTCTACTCCAGCCTAAGCAACACAGTGAGACCCAGACTCTGAAAAGATTTTAAAAACTAATGCATTTAGAAAGAGGTGAGGAAGAATATATGTTAGGTTACTGACAGATGAGACCAAGGAGGCAGGAAGCAGGAGTGAAATGGATAGAGCAGTAAGTGATTTTTGTTTCATGTTTTATTGTGCTGTCATTTACATATTCATTTCAACAAGAAATGTTTCCTGTAATTAACCAAAGCAGTATAGCCAAATGGTTCAGGATACACCTCCAGTGCCAGACCAGGAGAGATTGCATCCCAATTCCACCACGCCCTCGCCAGAGGAAATATGGCAAATTATTGAACCTCTCTGCCTCTGAGAAAAGGGCATGATAACCGTGCCTACTTCATACAGCCACTGTGAAGATTCACGGAGTTGGCCTATGAAAAGCATCCACGACAGTTCCTGTACACAAGGTAAGCCCTTAATGAGACTGGCTACTATTCTTTTTTTTTTTTTTGAGATGGAGTCTTGCTCTTGTGGCCCAGGCTGGAGTGCAGTGGTATGATCTTGGCTCACTGCAACCTCCACCTCCTGGGTTCAAGTAATTCTCCTGCCTCAGGCTTCTGAGTAGCTGGAATTACAGGCACACGCCACCATGCCTGGCTAATTTTGTACTTGTAGTAGAGATGGGGTTTCTCCATGTTGAACAGGCTGGACTTGAACTCCTGACCTCAAGTGATCTGCCCAACTCAGCCTCCCAAAGTGCTAGAATTACAGGAATGAGCCACCGTGCCCGGCCGAGAGTGGCTACTATTCTTATCATTAGACTAACTTCGAACACTGAAATGAGAAAGGTGAGCTCAGCAATGATCTGGTCACGGTCTGCAAATGATCCTGCAAACTCTTACAATCTTTGGGAGAAGCCCAGTGCCCTACACATGCCAGGAACTAACTAGCTGATAGTTGAATGTATGCTGCCTCTGTTTACCCACCACTTCTGGGGCTCTCTGACCGCAGCATTGGCCCAACACATCCACTCTCTGTCTTCTTCCTTATTGACCCTTTGCTCAGGGTGGCAAAGAGCCCAAGTGAAAAACTGCAGATGTCCTTGCAGCAAGGAGTGGTCATGTCACAAAGTCCTAGCCAAACAGTCACAAGAAGAAGTCTGCTAAGGATTTCAGGGAAGGCTTCGGCTTCCTGATACAGGTGCTGTCTCCTTTCCTTAGACCTCTGCCTCTGCCTGCCCATCACAAGGATATCTGGCTGGAAATGAAGCAACCATTTTATGAATATGAGGCTAAGGATGGTGACACAGATAAGGAGCGGCCTGGAGCAGCAGAAAGAGGATAAGGTGAGCACCGCCTTATCCTGCTGAGCTCTGCACTTCTTACATGAGAAAATAACCCTGTGGTAGCCAGGATACGAAGGTGCCCCCCAATGGACCACACCTTGGAAACTGTTTTGTGACATCCCTCCCGTACTGAATCTGGGCTGACTCTTCCACTCACATTAACTAACAGAATGAAGCAGAAGTGATGCAGATCCAGTTCTAGACCTAAGCCTTAAGAAGGCCCACAAAGTCTTTGGCTGCTGTGTTTTAGGTCCAGCTACAGGCTGGCCAGGCCACATGAATGGAGATGTCCCAAGACTATGGAAAGACATGGACCTGGCCATCCGCAAGGTGCCATTTCAGTAAAGCCAACTTGAATGTTCCAGCCCCATCCATCCTCTGACTACAGCCACAGAACAGACCCCAAGCAAGACCAGCAGAAGAGCCATCCTGCTGAGCCTCAGTCAACCACAGGTTCACAAGAAATAAAAAACTGCGGTCATTTTAAGGCCTTAAAGTTTGGGGGTGGCTTGTGGTGCAGCAATAGACAACTAGAACAAACCTCTATCTGGGTACAACACTGTACAAGTCTCATGAAGACAAGCACAGTCCCTAACTCAAATGCCACCTGAAAAGAAACATAAGATAGATCACAAATTCCAACAAAAATCTCTTGCACGTTCTGATTTCCAACCAAGATTGTTAATATGAAAAAACACAAACCTGTCCCTCCACTCCTATTTCATAATAAGTATATTCAACAAAACTAATCTAAGTGCCATGAATCTATTAATTGTTATAACAACGAAAAAGCATTTAAATTGCTTTTTGGTTCAACATGGTGCTGGACCTGATGAGAACCCTCCAAAAACACATCTTCTATCTGGACAAGAGGCATCATTATACTATTGTTACTTCATATTCACTCTAAAAGGCCTAGAGCTTAACAAGGTGGCCAAACAGGTTGGACGCCTACAATCTAATTAAAGAAGCCTATCAATAAAAATAATTTTAGGGGGAAAAAAACTCTAGATGCAAAGGGAATACCCATCAGGATGTCTTGGCCAAATGAATTATGGTGCATCCACACCACTGTGTGTTAGGCAGCCACTAAAAAGAGCAAATCTGAGCACTACGCAAGGACTCAGAGGCATTTCCACGTGACACTGCTATGTGAAAAGAGCAAAATGCAAGACGGTAAGTGTAATATTATCTCCTATAGGATTATATAACCATGGAGAAAAATGTGGAAAGATACATACAGTCCTTGATTGTTACCATGGTTGAAGGACTGCAAGAGGATGCTGATGGAAGGGTGGAGCGGGGCGGTGGGGGGAGGCACAAGAAATTGAAGGGACAGACCGAAAATATTAAAAAGGGGTTTAAAAAGAATTCACAAAAATAATTATCTTTGACCGGATGCAGTGGCTCATGCCTGTAATCCCAGCACTTTGGGAGGTCCAGGCGGGTGGATCACGAGGTCAAGAGATCAAGACCATCCTGGTCAACATGGTGAAACCCCGTCTCTACTAAAAATACAAAAATTAGCTGGGCATGGTGGCACGTGCCTGTAATCCCAGCTACTCAGGAGGCTGAGGCAGGAGAATTGCCTGAACCCAGGAGGCGGAGGTTGCAGTGAGCCAAGATTGCACTATTGCACTCCAGCCTGGGTAACAAGAGTGAAACTCCGTCTCAAAAAAAAAAAAGAAAAGAAAAATAATTTTTTTTAATCTAATTTGCTGGGTGCTATCTATGCACTAGACACAGTGCTGAGTCACCTGATCTCACTTTGACTTCTCGTTTAATCATCTATCAATTATCCCCATTTTCCAGATAAGGAAACTGCAGCCCAGAGGAGTACTGTGTGCCCACAGCTGAGGCAGTGTTGGGGCTCATGCACTACATGAAGTAAGTGTAATAGGAGGGTTCCCAACTAAAACCCAAAACTTCCGCACCTGGAGCTCGAAGGACACGTGTTAAATGTGGTAGAAGAGTTCTGCTGCTGCTCTGCACATTCTTAAAATAGCAGCAGGTCCTGATGTGCGATGATGTATGCTACGGCGGCACAAAGTCCATCAGCACCTCAGTCTCCTGGTGCCTCATGCTGGGAGAAATCCAAGAGGGCCACTGACCTCACTCCATGAGCTCAGGGAAGCCCTACCCAGGATATTTTTACAGAATCAATTGCTGACACCGGGAGCTAGAAAATAGATGAGGACGTGTCAGCTATTACACGGTCAGATTCTTTGAGCTCACCATTTAATTAAAACTTGTTCAGCCCCAGAGCAAGAATTATTGCCCATTAAAGCAGGGGAGATGGATCAACTCTGCCTCGGCTGGTTAATTGCTACTTCCCAGGCATTTCCTGGCCTCCCGCGGGAACACCAAGCAGGAGCTGGAGATATACATGAGATGTGTGTCTATGGTGGTGTCTTCCACACAGCCCTCTTTTTGCCTAAATTAACTGGACATCCTCTGCACTTACTAGGCCAAGCTTTTCTGTTCCAGGCCACATACACCTAGGCTTCCCCGATGAGTCACTGCCAGGCCTGGGCGGCACAGACTGCAGGGGTTGCAGGACAGGAAGCCAGAGGGCTGGATGCTGCAGGAAGGTCCCAGAGAGCCGCTGGGTGGCCAAGGGGAGGCATCTCTGCAGGCCGCCTCACCCATGGCCACAGGTTCCAGAGAAAGCGGACACCCTCCTCAAACCCCAAACAGGGCTGGCCACCCATCCTTGGACAACACTGCACCTGATATAAATTCATTCATATCATAATTTAGCCTGCACCCACCACGTGTCAGGAACTGCTCTACAAGGATGGACACAAAAGTGCCTGTGCCTCTGTGAAGCCTAGAGCTGGGAAGCAGAACATAAACAAAGTATGTCAAGTGGTAATAAATGCTTTGAAGAAAAATAAAGCAGCGAGTAAGGGCTAGGGTGAGGGAGAAGGTGCTATTTCATAAGGAGAGAGGCCTCATGGAGAAGGTGACATCTGAACAGAGACTTGAGGGAGGGAGGGAGGTGGTGCTGGGGATTCTAGAAGAGTTCCTGGCAGAGAGAACAGCCAGGGAACATGTCTGAGGGAGGAACAGCGGGAGGCCAATGTAGCTGGGTACACAGCAAGCAAGCAGCCAGAAGTCAGAGATAAGGTCAGACAGGGAAAATGGGGGCCTGGGGTTGGGGTGGGGGCACTTGAGCACCGCTCAGTCCCCAGGCTTTAAGCACTTTACATAGATGACTCACTGGGTACTGCTGCTATTTCCCATTTCACAAGAAGAGGAAACTGAGGCCCAGAGAGGAAAGGGGACTCACTTGAGACCACAGAGCTCGTGTGCACCAGGCTGGGCTGCCCCGCTGTCCTGGCACAGAAGTCTGCATCCAGCAGGGACTCAAGTAAGAGTCACCGACTCCTTCTCTTGGGAGAAATGTCCTCCATCTCTTCTCAGTCCCTCAACACCCAGCCCACTCTTCCTTCACAGTTAGGAGCAGACAGGTAAACATTTCAGGGAGAAGGTAGGGGAAAAAAGAAAACAAAAAAGCCAATTGTCTAACTCTGGAGAGGAAGAAACAGTATTCACTTTCTCTGCAAGTCACTGCCACATTTAATGAATATCGCTCACCTGAAAAGCTCCCCGAACACGGCTCTAATCACAAAGTGGGCAGGTGGCTGTCAGGGAGCCCCAGGTGGGCTCCTCCTGTTCTGGGTCCTCCCAGGCCAGGCTACCTATCTCAGCTCTCAGGCCGACCTCAGTGGTGCCCGCCCCCAGCCCGCTGAGGGTGTCTGGAATGCGGAAACAGGAACCTGCCGTGCCAGCTCCTAACAGCGACTTATTCAACAGCCGCAGGAACACGCCAGCCACCGGAGTTCCCCAGGAGATGGCTGGTCTTCGTGAACAGGCGCGTTCCCAAAGAAAGCTGTTTTGCCAACAGTCCCTTTGCGGGAGGGAAAGAAAAGGCCTCCTTACTCATCAGACACGCGGTCTGAGGAGTCTGAATGGGCTTAAGAGAAAGCTCACAGGTAACAAAGGCGGCTCGCCTGTTACCTCAGATTCAGGCACAGGCCACCTGTTCACTGACAGAGCTGGGTCTGGACTTGTGCCCACAGCATCCCCTGCCCTGAGCTCGCGCCTGGATGCTTCATTTAGAACCGTACAATCCAAAGATGGGCTCTTTGGCCCGTGAAGACAAGGCAGCAGCTCACAGAGGCAATGCCGCTTAATAATTAAACGCGGCCGCCGGACTCTTCAAGCCAGCTTTGGAAGCACGACCGAACAGCTTTGACTGGCGAATGATAACAACCACAACAGGAATGCTCACTGCACAAGGCGCTGTTCTAAGCGCTGCACATGAATCCTCTCTCCTAACCCTCATAGCCCCTCTAAGGAGGGACTATCAGCATTCTTATTTTACAGGTGAGAAGTTAACAAGTAACTCACAGGCCGAGGTCACACAGGAAGAAAGTGCTAGGGTGGGGATTTAACTCAAGCAGAGCGGCTCCAAGGTTCCAGTTCGTAACCACTTCTTTTATTTTACTTTATTTTATTTTGAGACAGTCTTACTCTGTTGCCCAGGCTGGATGGAGTGCACTGGTGCAATCTCAGCTCACTGCAACCTCCATCTCCTGGGTTCAAGGGATTCTCCTGCCTTAGCCTCCCAAGTAGCTGGGATTACAGGCATGTACCACCACACCTAGCTATGTTTTTAAAAATATATTTTTAGTATAGACGGGGTTTCACCAAGTTGGTCAGGCTGGTCTCGGACTCCTAACCGCAATGGTCTCCCCAAGTGCCAGGATGACAGGCATGAGCCACCGTGCCCGGCCTTAACCAATACTTTAGCTCTCCTCTTCTGAAAAGAAGCAGGTGCTCCTACTGAGCCTCAGATTCCTCATCTATGAAATGGGATGAGGAGTCAGTGAGAGCTTTATTATTGTTTTTGTAGAGACAAGGCTCTCACTGTGTCGTCCAGGCTGGTCTTGAACTCCTAGCTTCAAGCAATCCTCCCTCCTCAGCCTCCCAAAGCGCTGGGATTACAGGTGTGAGCCACTGTGCCTGGTCAAGTGAGATCTTTTTGTGAGCTTGTGGCTCACAAAAATGCTCAATAACTATCAGCTACACTTATCACATGCTGCCCTCAGAGTCAATCAGGTCTAGCTTATTCCTTCAAAATACCGAATAATCAGCTTATGGTCACAGAGTTTAAATTCTAGGCAGCTGAAGGGAAAGAAATCAAGAAAGGCTCTTACGATCCTTCTTTTCATCCACACACAAAAATAAATAGAATGTCTATTCTGAGTCACGCACTGGGACATAGTAGTAAACAAAAACCACATAAACCCTGCCCACAGGGAGCTTATAGTCCCCTGTGAATGAACTGGCACAGAATATTCAAAGATTTGCATATGTATCATGTACTGAGTGCTCCTTTGGGTTGGGTGCTGCAATATTCTAAGCATGTCACGTGCTTTTGATGCATTTAATACTTCCAACAACCTAGGAGGGCAGTACCATTACCAGCTCTACCTTCTAGATATGCAAACGGAGACATGCTAGGCTAAGTGGCTTGCCCAAAGTAAAATAGAGACCCCAAGATGGATCCAGAACTTACACTCAGCAGTCTGGCTCAGAGCCCATGCTGCACTGCTCAGCCCTTCACAGTCTCAGAGAGCCACGGTTTTACACTGCAGCACCAAGCAGCAGCAACAGGCATCCTCAGAACATTACAGTTTGCAAAAGGGATGGTCACTTTTCATAGATTTTTTTTGGTGAGGGGGTGCAGGATTATCAGTTACTACTTATTATAAGTCATATTTATGCTGGGCACTGTGGCTCACACCAGTAATCCCAGAATTTTCAAAGGATGAGGTGAGAGGATCACTTGAGCCCTAAGAGTTTGAGACCAGCCTGGGCAACAAAATGAGACTTCGTCTCTAAGAAAGATAAAAAATTAGTCAGGTATAGTGGCATGAACCTGTGGTCCCAGCTACATGGGAGGCTGAGGTGGGAGGATAGCTTGAGTCCAGGAGGTTGAGGCTGCAGTAAGCCATGATCACGCCACTGCACTCTAGCCTGGTTGACAGAACAAAACTGTCTCTAAAAACAACAAACAATGGCCTGGCACCGTGGCTCACGCCTGTAATCCCAGCACTTTGGGAGGCCAAGGTGGGTGGATCACGGGAGGTGGAGCGTTTCAGACCAGCTTGACAAACATGGAGAAACCCCGCCTCTATTAAAAACACAAAAATTAGCCGGGCATGGTGAGTACAATCCCAGTTACTCGGGAGGCTGAGGCAGGAGAATCCCTTGAACCTGGGAGGTGGAGACTGCAATGAGCCAAGATGGCGCCACTGCACTCCAGCCTGGGCAATAAGAGCAAAACTCCGAAACTCCACAAACCAAACAGCAGAGGCTTGGTAAGCACTTACCATGTACTGGCCCCTGGGAGTATAAGCCCTTGACCAGCATCCTCTCCTTTCATCCAAGGACAACTCTCAGAGGGAGAAACTCAGCCTTTGCAAGGAGGGGAAAGAGAAGGGGGAAGGGAGTCAGGAGTAGAGACGGGGTGGGACCCAGGCGTTTCTGAGCAGAGTGAGTGAGTGCTCTCAAAAACCACGCACTCTTAACCTTCAGACTCCTGCCTCATCACCCAACTCAGGTTTCCCTGAATTGTCAAACAAAATACTTGGTATTCCAACAAGATTCAGAGTTCTTGTGGTACAGGGACTCTGTGCACACAGTTTGAAAGGTAGTAACGATTAGAGAACAAAAAGTGAAGTCCTGATTCAGGTAATGACAAAACAAAGCTGGTAAGCACAATGACAAAAACGCATGGGTATCATGCTTTCACTCTGTTTCACTTATTTCTGCAGCAGATCCAACTGTCTGCCTGCCCAATATCCACCCCCTTTCCCAGTCCTTTCCTAAATGGCATTCTTATTTTATTCCTGTAGCCACTTTCCTCCCTGTACCACATACTTCAGGTAAGTCTGGCTCCAGACCCAGCCCCAGCAAGTCAATCCTGATTGGCCCTTGGCTGATTTCTCTGGGCAGGGTCACATGTCACAATGTTGACCAATGAGATATGAGGAAAATCTGTAACGTAAGGAAATCAATGAAACCTCACAGATTTTCCTCCTATCTAAGCTGTAGTGCAATGGCACAATCTTGGCTCACTTCAACCTCTGCTTCCTGGGTTCCAGCGATTCTCCTAACTCAGCAGGAGTAGGTGGGATTACAGGCACCTGCCACCACACCCAGCTAATTTTTGTATTTTTAGTAAAGACTGGGTTTCACGATATTGGCCAGGCTGGTCTCAAATTCTGACCTCAGGTGATCCACTCACCTCAGCCTCCCAAAGTGCTAAGATTACAGGCGTGAGCCACCATGACTGGCCTAATTTTTGTATTTTTTAGTAGAGACAGGGTTTCATTATGTTGGCCAGGCTGGTCTCAAACTCCCAACCTCAAGTGATCCGCCCACCTTGGCCTCCCGAAGTGCTGGGATTACAGACCTGAGCCACCACACCTGGCCAGTTTCCACACTCTTAAAGAGATACACGGCGAATGAGAGATGCCCTCTTTCTGCTGCTGGATGTGGCCCTGTCAGGGTGTGCCAACTGGAGCCCTGGGCAGTCATCTTGTGGCCACACAGGGAGCCTAAGGACACAGGAGACACACCGTGGAAGGCAGGGTGGCTTGAAGGAGAAGGACAGGGTCCTTGCAGGCATTGTGGAACTGCCTAGTCAACTCCTGTGCTGCCTACCTACAGGTTTTTATATGAGATCACAAATCTCATTATTTCAGACCAATTTCATCTGGGCTTCCTATTACAGTAGCTCATAGTTCTCAAAACAGGCTTCCTAGACCAGGGGCACCAGTGTAACCACAAAATGCAAATTCCCAAGCTAGATTTCCGGAATCAGGAACTCAGGGTGGGGCCCAGAAATCTGTGTTTTACCAAGCCCTCCAGGGATTCTGATCCTGGCTCAGGTTTTTTGTTTGTTTTTTTTTTTTGAGACAAAGTCTCACTCACTCTGTTGCCCAGGCTGGAGCGTAGTGGAACGATCCTGGCTCACTGTAACTGCCACCTCCCAGGTTCAAGTGATTCTCCTGCCTCAGCCTCCCGAACAGCTGGGACCACAGCTGGGACCACACCCAGCTAATTTTTGTATTTTTAGTATAGATGGGGTTTCACCATTTGCCCAGGCTGGCCTCAAACTCCTGGCCTTAGATGATCTGCCTGCCTCAGCCTCCCAAAGTGCTGGGATTACAGATGTGAGCCACCGCACCCGGCCTTGCTCAGGTTTGAAAATCACTGCCGTAGCACACAGAGCTTAAGAGTTAGGATCCAACTCTGGAGTCAGACTGCCTGAATCCAAATCACATGACCATGCTTATACACTGTTGGTGGGAATGTAAATGAGCTCAGCCACTGTGGAAAGCAGTTTGGAGATTTCTCAAAGAACTAAAAATAGAATTACCCTTTGACCCAGCAATTCCATTAGTGGGTATCGACCCAAAGGAAAAGGAACTGTTCTACCAAAGACACCTGTGTTCGTAGGCTCATCACAGCACTATTCCCAAGAGCAAAGCCATGGAATCCACCCAGATGCCCATAAGCAGTGGACTGGATAAAGATAATGTGGTACATATACACCATGGATTACTACGGAGCCATAAAGAAGAATGAAATCATGTCTGTTGCAGCAATATGGATGTAGCCGGAAAATATTATCCTAAGAGAATGAATACAGAAACAGAAAACCAAGCACCCCATGTTCTTCTAAACATTGGGTATACGCACACGCGTGTGCGCACGCGCGCACACACACACACACACACACACACACACAGGAACAATAAACACTGGAGATTCCAAAAGCCAAGAGGGAGCGGGGCAAGGGTTGAAAATTTACCTATTGGGTACTCTGTTCACTATTTGGATGACAGCATCCATACCCCAAAACCTCAGCATCACACAATATACTCATGCAACAAACCTGCATGTGTACCCCATGAATCTTAAAAAAAAAATCACGTCACCACCTTTTTCTAGCTGCCTGACCTTGAACAACTTATTCAAATGTAGTTACCTCATCTGCAAAGGGAGAATAGTATCTCACAGGGTTGTCGTGAGGCTTAAAGGAGGCTTCATGGGAAGGAACCAGCACAGTGTCTTGCAGGCAGCAGACTCTACGTCCATTGCCTGTTTGCTGCTGCAGTTGTTGCTGCTGATGCTATTACTACTGTTTGCAGCCAAAGACTCACCAACTGGCACATCTTCCCAACTGGGCTCTTCCCAAGTTGGTGCTGTATCTCCTTTAAAGTTGCTTCACCTCCACTCCCTCGCAAAGGATCCAGGCCAGTGCCCTGGGGTTCCACTGGTGCACCTGCACCTCAGGGAGGTGCACAGCTCCTCAGGCCTCCTCCCCAAGCCTGAACCACCTGGTCCCTGCAGAGATTCCCAGGCACTTCAAGCGGGGTGCTCTGCCAGCTACTCTGCTTGGTGACTGATCCAGAATGCCCACGAGTTCCAGAGGGCACCTCCCACCATGTGAGTCACACCAAACATCCAGCAAGAGCCCACGGGTGCCCCTCCCTCTGGGAGCTGTGATTTCAAAACTGGTGGCACCAAGATGCAGAAAGCCAAAGTGACTAACATCATCCACCAGGTGAGGTCCCCATGAGAAGAGGCAGCCTCTGACTGGGCTTTATAGCAAGCCCCAGTTTGAGGCTACAAGTGGAGCAGGGGTTTTCACACCCTGGTGTCACAGGCACTGTTGGGCCTGTGACCGATGAGGGTGAGATCCAGGAGGAATGCCAGTAGGACCACCAACCTTTACAGCAAGAAAGGATTGGCCAAATTCCTCATGTTCCTGAATGGAAGCTGTTAGGCTGAACCTCATAAAATTGCCAATATGCAACCATTCTTGACCCATGAAAATGAAATTTCAGTCAGTTCAGCCTAATACAAGAAAATACAGGAAACTCACTAAAATAATGTAGTGTCAAGGAATTGGTCACCAGCAGGAAACTGGAATGGCGGTGGTCTCTTGGGAAGGGAACTGGGTGCCCTATTTTCGTTGCTTCGGTTCCATGTATGGGTGGTCACTAGTCAAACTTTTCAAAAATGTACTAAATCAACCAACCCTGCAAAATCTTCCCTTCTCAACCAGAGAAAAGACAAACATGGCTGGGCGCGGTGGCTCATGTCTGTAAACCCAGCACTTTGGGATGCTGAGGCAGGTGGATCACAAGATCAGGAGTTCAAGAACGTCCTGGTCAATGTGGTGAAACCCGTCTCTACTAAAAATACAAAAATTAGCCAGGCGTGGTGGCACACACCTGTAGTCCCAGCTACTCAGAAGGCTGAGGCATGAGAATCACCTGAACCCAGGAGGCAGAAGTTGCAGTGAGCCAATATCGTGCCACTGCACTCCAGCCTGGGCGACAGAGCAAGACTCTTGTCTCAAAAAGAAAAAAAGAAAGAAAGAAAGAAAAGAAAAGAAAAACCTGTGCAGGACCCTAAGAGATCTGCAAATCTGTCTCCTCTCTACCCTCATTCCTCCCAGTTTCCCTGGCTTACGCTGCTCCAGTCATGTGGGCCTCAATCTTACCAGGACCCTTGCCTCAGGGCCTTTGCACTGGCTGTTCCCACTCCTCCACCTCCTTCAGGTCTGTCCTGGAGCCTCCTTCACAGAGATGCCATCCCTGGCCACCCTGCCCAAAATTTCAACACCTTCCACCCTAATGGAGTCATGTGTTGCATTAACAGTGTTTCAGTCAGTGATGGACCCATAAGACGACCTACAAGCTTGGTCCCATAAGACGAAAATGGAGCTGAAAAATTCCTATTGCCTAGTGACATGGGAGCCACAAGAAGGTCTATGCACCATGCATTACTCACCTGTTTGTCGTGACGCTGGTGTAAACAAACTTATTCTGCTTCCAGTCATGTAAAAGACAACATGGCACATACAATCCTGTACAGTAGAGAATACTTTTTTTTTTTTCTGACACAGAGTCTCACTCTTCTGCCTAGGCTGGAGTGCGGTGGTGTGATCTCGGCTCATTGCAATCTCTGCCTCCTGGGTTCAAGCGATTCTCCTACCTCAGCCTCCTGAGTAGCTAGGATTACAGGTGCATGCCACGTCACCCAGCTAATTTTTGTATTTTTAGTAGAGGTGGGGTTTCACCATGTTGGCCAGGCTGGTCTAGAACTCCTGACCTCAAGTAATCTGCCCTCCTCAGCCTCCCAAAGTACTGGGATTACAGGCATGAGCCACCCCGCCAGGCCCGTAAACAGTACATAAATACTTGATAAGGATAATAAATGATTATGTTACTGGTTTACATATTTACTATACATATGATATCTTTTTTTTTTTTTTTTTGAGACGGAGTCTAGCTCTGTCACCCAGGCTGGAGTGTAGTGACCAATCTCAGCTCACTGCAACCTCTGCCTCCCAGGTTCAAGTGATTCTCCTGCTTCAGCCTCCCGAGCAGCTAGGATTACAGGCAACTACTATGTCCGGCTAATTTTTATATTTTTAGTAGAGATGCGTTTTGCCATGTTGGCCAGGCTGTGTATGTAGATATATATATATATATACGTATATATACACATATATATATGTGTGTATATATATATATATATATACATATATATACACATATATATATGTGTATATATATATATATATGTGTGTATATATATATATATATATATATATATAGTTATTTTAGAGTGTGCTCCTTCTACTTATATGCGAAAAAAAGCTGTAAAAAGCTGTAAAAAAGCTGTAAAAAGCTGTAAAACAGCCTCAGGCAGGCCGTCCAGAAGGTATTCCAGAAGAAGGCACTGTTATCATAGGAAGTGACAGCTCCATGTGTGTTACTGCCCCCTGAAGACCCTCCAGTGGGACAAAACGTGCAGAAGGAACAGTGATACTAATGATCCCATATAGACTTAGGCTCATGTGTTCGTATCTTAGTTTTTACTAAAAGAAGCTCAAAAGGCAAAAAAAATAATAATAGAAAATTTTAAATTTAAAAATAGAAAAAAAGCTTACAGAAAAAGGATATAAAGAAAATATTTTTGTCCGACTGAATAAGGTAGGTTGTAAGCTTAGTGGTGTTACAAAAGAGTCGAGGCAGGGCACACTGGCTCAGGTCTATAATCTCAGCACAGGCGGGCAGATCACTCAAGGGCAAGAGTTCTAGACCAGGCTGGCCAACATGGTGAAACCCCATCTCTACTAAAAAGACAAAAAAAAAAAGAAGAAAATTAGATTACAGGTGCCTGTAGTCCCAGCTACTCGGGAGACTGAGGCAGGAGAATCGCTTGAACCCGGGAGGTGGAGGTTGCCGTGAGCTGAGACCACACCACTACACTCCAGCCTGGGAGACAGACAGAGCGAGACTTCATCTCAAACAAAACAAAACACAGCAAAACAAACAAAAAAACAACAAAAAAAACCCAAACAGTTAAGAAACATAAAAGTTTACTAAGTAAACAAGTTATAGTAAGCTATGGTTAATTTATTATTGAGGGACTATTTTTTAAAATAAACAGTGTTGCTGAAACTCTATAAACTCTATGGTATGTACAGTACTGTCCTAGCCTTCCCATTCACTCACCCCTCACTCACTTACTCACCGGAGCAACTTCCAGTCCTGCAAGCTCCATCCATGGTAGGTACCCTGCACAGGTGCTCCTTGTAAAAAATCTTTTATGCCATATTTTTTTACAGTACCTTTTCTATGTTTAGATACACAAATACTTGCCATTGTGTTACAACTACCCGCAGAATTCAGGGTAGTCACATGCCGTGTAGGTATGTAGCCTAGGAGCAATAGCCCACCCCAATAGAGCCTAGGTGTGGAGGAGGCTGTACCACCGCGGTTTGCAGCAAGTACATTCTAAGAGGGTCACACAACAAAAGAGCCTAACAATGCATTTCTCGGAACACATCCCCACGGTGAAGCCATGTGTGACTGCTTCCTAGGCCCTTGTCCTGTTTGATTTCTGCCCGTTCGCACTTGTCACCACCTGACACAGTATGTGTTTTACTTCTTTATCTTGTTTGTTGACTGACTCTCCCATTTGAAAGTGAACCCCAGAAGGGTGAGAAGCCTTGTCTGTTTTGCTCATTGCTGTACCCTTGTATCTAGAACAGTGCTCCCCTCACTGAGGACTTGATAAGTTTAAAAATCAAGGCCAGACATGGTGGCTCATGCCTGTAATCCTAGCACTTTGGGAGGCTAAAGTGGTTGGATCACCTGAGGTCAGGAGTTCAAGACCAGCCTGGCCAAAATGGCAAAACCCCATGTCTATTAAAAAAAAAAATACAGAAAATTAGCTGGGTGTGGTGGCCAGTGTCTATAATCCCAGCTACCAGAAAGGCTGAGGCAGGAGAATTCCTTGAACCTGGGGGGGTGGAGGTTGCCGTGAGCTAAGATTATGCCACTTTACTGCAGCCTGGGTGACAGAGCAAGACTTATCTTAAAAAAAAAAAAAAAAGAAGAAATCAGACTCACAGCATCAGCATTTGGGGTTTGCTGCCCTCAGATCCAACGTGCAGTGCACACTAGGAAATACACAAGAATCAAGCCACCTACACTGAAGACAGAGCTCCCGACATTCTCTCCACACTGGACTCACTGAAAGCCTCTCTCCTGAAAGAACTAGAAAAAGTGCCTTTGAAAGAAAAAGAGGTAGGGCATGGTGGCTCACGCCTGTGATCTCAGCACTTTGGGAGGCTAAGGAAGGAGGACTGCTTGAAGCCAGGAGTTCAAGACCAGTCACGACAACATAGCAAGAACCTGTTTCTACAAAAATATACAAAAATTATCCCGCTGTGGTGGCGTGTACGTGTGGTCCCAGCTACTTGGGAGCTTGAAGTGGGAGGACCACTTGAGCCCAGGAGATCAAGGCTGCGGTGAGTCGTGATCACACCACTGCACCGTAGAGGGTGAAAGAGCAAGACCTTGTCTCAAGAAAAAATAGAAAGAAAAAGAAAGGACAGAGATGAAGATGGTGCTGGGGGTGGAAATTATGAAAGCTAGAGGGGGTGCAGGACTTCCCCTGCCTTCCTCCCTGCAAACAAACGGCGTAGCATAGAAAAACAGCACCGGAGGGCCAGGCGCAGTGCCCGTAATACCAGCACTTTGGGAGGTCAAGGTGGGTGGATCATGAGGTCAGGAGTTCGAGACCAGCCCGGCCAACACGGTGAAACCCCATCTTTACTAAACATACAAAAAAATTAGCCAGGCATGGTGGCTGATGCCTGTAGTCCCAGCTACTAAGGAGGCTGAGGCAGGAGAATCGCTTGAACCTAGGAAGCAGAGGTTGCAGTGAGCCAAAATTGTACCATTGCATTCCAGCCAGGGCGGACAGGGAGAGACTCCATCTCAAAAAACAAACAAACCAGGGCATTGGAGAGAAGAGCTCACCATCAGATGCAACAAAAGGCGCCAGCACTGGCAGGATCGGACCAACCAGCACTCCTATTCCTATCAACCATCTCTACCTACCAGGCAGCACTCCATCAGGAGAAGCCCCCAAACGTTCCCCTCTTTCCTGCCACTTCCACATTAGAACTGCACCACATACTGATGTGCTGTTGTTCCAGATCCCCGGAGCACAAATGCAGTGATGTGAACGGGGAGTGTATGCTGGCTTTAAGGCACTGTAGCTGCTTGCTTGATTAGAAATACCATCAGCTCCCAGGCACTGTCACAAGCTGCATCTTGCCCCTTTTCTTCTTTTGTCCAGAGTCAGAACTGAAAGAGGCACGTTTCCTGCCTCCTGCTGTGGTGCTGTGGGTACACTGAAGGCTAGATTCCAGTTTGTGTGGGGCCTCAACAAAGACCCACCAGAGGAAGGCCTGGTGTCAGATCTGTGCATGTCTGTCCTGAGGGGAGGGTCTGAGGCTTCTTGTTGAAACAAGTCCTTGGAAAAAATGTGGGAGGGGCCCCACAGGCAGGTGCTTGAGGGAAACAGACCTCAGGGAAGAGGGATCTCAGTAAACCAACTTGAAGGCCAGTGCCAGGGTGCTCACTGCTCAATGAAGCCAGGGCTGCTGGGGCCTGGCTGGGTGTTCCCACTGATGCCAGACACGGCTTTATCAAAGGGGCTTCTAAAGCTGTGGGCCAAGTATTGGCTCACATAATAGAGAAGAAAAAAAAAGCAAATATTTGTATTATATAAGTGTACTAAGCAGAGGCAGGGAATTCCCCTGTATGTACACTTGAGCTTGAAATACACAAATGCTGGGTGAATTTGTTGTACTTGTTTTTAACTTTTCATGATGATACATTTCAAATACACCACGGCAAAAAAGAGTATAATAAGCCCTCATTGTCCAGCTTCAATAGTTCCATTCACGGGCAATCATATTTCATCTCTGATTCACCCACACACACTTGAGCCCCTGTACTCTCCGCCTGTCTGTATTATTTTGAAGCAAATCCTAGACATCTTAACAGTTTAATCATAGGTATTTTAGCATGAGCAACTTACAGATAAGGACGTTTTAGGTCGGGTATGGCGGGCTCATGCCTGTAATCCCAACACTTTGGGAGGACAAAGGGAAGATCACTTGGGTCCAAGAGTTCAAGACCAGCTTATGTAACACTGAGAGGTCCTATCTCTACAGAAAATAAAAAATTAGCTGGGCATGGTCATGCACACCTGTAGCCCTAACTACTCAGAAGACTGGGATGGGGGATTGCTTGAGGACAGGAGGTCGAGGCTGCAGGGAGCTATGATCATGCCACTGTACTGCAGCCTGGGTGATAGAGTGAGATCCTGTCTCAAAAAAAAAATGTGCTCGCTTCGGCAGCACACATCCTAAAAAATTGGAGCGATACAGAGAAGATTAGCATGGCCCCTGTGCAAGGATGACATGCAAATTCCTGAAGCGTTCAGTAAAAAAAAAAAAAATTACAAACCAAGAAGTACTGTCCAGAGGGTACTACACTAAAGCCTCAGGGCCCGGCCGGGCCTGGTGGGTCACACCTGTAACCCCAGCACTGTTAGAGGCTGAGGCAGGCGGATCACCCGAGGTCGGGAGTTAGAGACCAACCTGACCAACATGGAGAAACCTCGTCTCTACTCAAAACACAAAATTAGCCGAGTGTGGTGGCACATGCCTGTAATCCCAGCTACTCGGGAGGCTGAGGCAGGAGAATCACTTGAACCCGGGAGGCAGAGGTTGCAGTGAGCCAAGACTGCACCACTGCACTCCAGCCTGGGCAACAAGAGCAAAACTTGGTCTCAAAACAAACCAAAAAAAAAAAAAAAAAAAAAAAACAAGCCTCAGGGCCCAAAGGGCCCTGGGATCTGATGCAGAGCTTCCCCAAAAGAGAAGCTCAGAGACCACAGTAGAGTGGAGAGGCTGGAACTAGTGAGAATGGTCCTGCTTGTCTGCCCCATCTGTTCATCTGTTCATTCACGGAAAGACCACATAGTGAGTGTTTAAGAGCCTAGACTATGGAGCCAGTGGCTTGCATCTGAATCCTGAATTTGAGACTCACCAGCTCTGTCACTTCAACCTCTCTACCTCACTTTCCTCTTACGAGACATGGGAATAACAACAGTACCTACCCTGAGGAGTGGTTTTAAGGAGTAAATGGGGTATTACATGAGAAGCACTCAGAACAGAGCCTCCTACATAGTAAGAGCTCAATGAATGCTAGCTTGCATCATTAGTTCAGTCAACAGATTCGTACTGAGTATCTTAAACGACAGGCACTGTCGGGCAGTTGCAGGTAAGTGTGGTGAGCACCACCTGGGGACAGGAACAAGCTGAGAATCTCCAGCGCCTGCCCTGTTTGGGTAGGAAGCTGGGATTCATTCTGCACCTGAAACAACCAAAAAGTCTAGAACCACGACCCTCACTGAGTTGACAGAGGAAACCACTGTGATGTCCCCTCCCCATACCCCATCCACTGGCAATATCTTTGGAGCACAGCAAGGGTAAGACACATTCGCACACTAAGCTCTGCTGTTGCTTCCACCAGAGCCCACAGCACCCACCAGAATCCACAGCAATGAGGGCCAGAGTCAGAGACACAAGAGGCTTCACGCCCAAAGCAGCAGTTTGTTTTGAAATGGAGTCTCGCTCTGTCACCCAGACTGGAGTGCAGTGATTCGATCTCGGCTCACTGCAGCCTCCACCTAATGGGTTCAAGCAATTCTCCCACCTCAGCCTCCTAAGCAGCTGGGATTACCATCCTGGTGTGTACCATCAGGTCTGGCTAATTTTTGTACTTTTAGTAGAGATGGGGTTTCATCATGTTGGCCAGTCTGGTCTCAAACTCCTGACCTCAGGTAATCTGCCCTCCTCAGCCTCCCAAAGTGCTGGGATTACAGGTGTGAGCCACCACTCCTGGCCCTAAAGCAGCAGTTTAGAAATGAGCTTTCCAACAAGCCCAAGACCTTTCCTATCTTCCTCAGTCTCCTGCCCACCCCCTCCTCCCAACTCCCCAAAGACCCCTCTCTTTCCTGGGAGATAAGGTTCCAGGTTCCAGCAAACCTAGAGGTCAATTTAAGGAGTGGACCTCTCAATCATTCAGGTCTCAAACCAGCACCCCGGCACCAATGTAAACCCAGAGATCAATGCTGAAAAATTGGGAAGTTTTTTTTTTTTTTTTTTTTTTTTTTGAGACAGGGTCTTGCTCTGTCACCCAGGCTGGAGTGCAGCGGCGCAATCACGGCTCACTGCAGCCTTGACCTCCTGGCCTAAAGCAATCCTCCTACCTCAGCTGCCCATGCAGCTAGGACTACAGGCACACACCACCACACCCAGCTAATTTTCTAATTTTTTATAGAGATGGAGACTCACTTTGTTGTCCAGGCTGGTCTCAAACTCCTGGGCTTAAGCGATGCTCCTGCCTGGGCCTCCCAAAATGCTAGGATTGGCTAAGCATAGTGGCTCACACCTGTAATCCCAGCACTTTGGGAGGCTGAGGAGGGCAGATCATGAGGTCAGGAGTTTGAGACCAGCCTGGCCAATACGGTAAAACCCCGTCTCTACTAAAACTACAAAAACTAGCTGGGCATGATGGCACACTCTTGCAGTCCCAGCTGCTCGTGAAACTGAGGCAGAAGAATTGCTTGAACCCAGGAGGCAGAGCTTGCAGTGAGCCGAGATTGTGCCATTGCCCTCTAGCCTGGGTACTAGACGGAGACTCTGTCTCAAAAAAAAAAAAAGTAAAGCTGGGTTTCTCTAACAACTAGACTAGCTTTCCAATTCTCAAAATGCTAGGATTACAGGTCTTCTATGACCGGCCTGAGAATCAATTTTGTGTAACAAGTCCCTCCTGTGGTTTTCATTGCTCAAAACTCAGACCCTATCCCCCTTAAACACCCTCCAACGCAGCATATTAAACAGGTGTAAAATATACACTCTGTACCTGAGCTCAAATTCAGCCTCCACCATTTCCCAACTTTGAGCAAGTGGCCTCTCATTGTTTTACTTTAGCTTCTTCATCTGCGAAATGAGAATAACCGTGGTCCCTGGCACCTCAGAACACAAGTAACACCCACCAACACTAAACAGTGCCAGGCACATAGGGCAAGTCTGACAGACAGTAGCTCTGTGGTGAGCTACACTTGCTTATGATAAACCTGCTTTTCATCATACATCTGCCCTTCTCCACCAAGATAAAACAGGGGTGGCATGTCTGATCTATCACTGAACTACCACCTTGGATTTCACAGCCCATGCTGACCGACGTAGTAGCCATTAACCAGATGTAGCTACCGAGTACCTGAAACATAGCTGGTGCAAACTGAGAAGTGCTGAAAGTGTAAAATACACATTGTATGTCAAAGGCTTAACATGAAACAAAGGATGTACAATAGCTCATTAATGATTTTTATATTCATTGAAATGAATGGCAGGCCAAGATTGTGCCATTGCACTCCAGCCTGGGTGACAGCAAGACTCCATCTTAAAAAATAATAATAAAGTAAAATGTTTTAGACGAAATAAAATATATCACTAAAATTACTTACCTGCTTCCTTTTACTTTTTAAAATATGGCTACTAGAAAATTTTTAATTACATATGTGAGTCTCATCAGTGGCCCACATTATATTCCGTTTTTGTTTTTGTTTTTGTTTTTGAGAAGGAGTCTTGCTCTGTTGCCCAGGCTGGAGTGATCCTGGCTCACTGCAGCTTTCACCTCCAGGGCTCAAGGGATTCTGTCTCAGCCTCCTGAGTAGCTGGGATTATAGGCATGCGCCACCACACCCAGCTAATTTTGTATTTTAAGTAGAAATGGGGTTTCTCCATGTTGGCCAGGCTGGTCTTGAACTCCGGAACTCAAGTTATCGGCCTGCCTCGGCCTCCCAAAGTGCTGGGATTACAGGCATGAGCCACCGCACCGAGCCCCGCGTTATATTTCTAATGGACAGCACTGCCATGGGCCTTTGAGAATCAGTGTCTTATTCAACTTCATTCTGTCAGTGTCAAAGATGGAGCCTGGCACACAGGCTGGGTAGGTGAAGAAATGTTTCATAAACAGGCAGATGAAAGATACTCTCCAGACTTTCAGTTCTTTTTTTTTTTTTTCTTCTCTAAGAGACAGAGTGGTGTGATCATAGCTCACTGTATCCTTGATCTCCTGGGCTCAAGGGATGGTAGTGCCTGGCCTCAAGTGATCCTCTCACCTCAGCCTCCTGAGTAGGGACTATAGGGGCACGTCACTAGGTCTGGCTAATTTAAAATTTTTTTGCGGAGATAAGGTCAGACGGAGTTGCTCACATCTGTAATCCCAGCATTTTGGGAGGCCGAGGTGGGAGGATCATCTGAGGTTAGGAGTTCGAGACCAGCCTGGCCAGCATGGTGAATCCCCATCTCTACTAAAAATACAAAAATTAGCTGGGCCCGGTGGCTGATGCCTGCTATCCAGGCTACTCAGAAGGCTGAGGCAGGAGAATCGCTTGAATCTGGGAGGCAGAGGTTGCAGTGAGCCAAGATCATGCCACCACAGTCCAGCCTGGGTGGCAGAGGGAGACTCTGACTTAAAAAAAAAAAAAAACCTTTTCCAGCCGACTCTCAAGTCGCCTTGCATAGCTCACCCAAAGTAGACACACAGCTCCCTCTTCTTAGACACTACACTTTGTTTCATGCTAACCTGTGCCTGGTATGGGAGCCAAGCAATCAACCTTGTTTTACTTGACAGGCTCTGCTGAAGGGTCTTTAGTTTTGAAACCACCACCAAACCATCCCTATCATGTCTCATTGAGAGTGAAAATGATGCCACAATATCCCAGGCCACACCTGCTACTATATGAATTAGGTACTAAATACAGTCTAAAATGCTTTGCATGTCAAACAACATGGAAAGGAAATGCTATGTCCGCTTCCTCAATCTGCCTCTGCCTAGTAAGGAGGGCCTGGGAAGAAGAGTTTGTAATGCAGGTGAAGAGCATGGAGGGTGGAATCAGTTTCCTCATCTGCAAAATGAGTTCAATCACGTTAATTACTTGATTGGACTACAGTCAGCACTAACAGGAAATCTGTGAAATGCTTAGAAGAGCATCTAGCACAGCTTAAGCACCAAGTAAATGTTAGCTGCTATCATTATTAATATTTTATAAAAATTAAAGTAGGCCAGATATGGTGGCTCATGCCTGTAATCTCAGCACTTTGGGAGGCTGAGGGTGGAGGATCACTTTTGAGCCCAGAAGTTCAAGATCAGCCTGGGCAAAATGGGTCTCTACAAAGAAATCAAAAAAATGTGGCCCACACCTGTAATCCCAGCACTTTGGGAGGACTAGGCGGGCAGATCACTTTAGGTCAGCAGTTTGAGACCAGCCTGACCAAGATGGTGAAACCCAGTCTCTACTAAAAGTACCAAAAAAAAAAAAAAAAATTAGCCAGGTGTGGTGGCGCATTCCTATAATCCCAGCTCCTTGGGAGGCTGAGGCAGGAGGATCACTTGAGCCAGGAGGCAGAGGTTGCAGTGAGCTGAGATCACACCACTATCCTACAGCCTGGCGACAGAGCAAGACACTGTCACACAAAAAAAAAAAAAGAAAAGAAAAGAAAAAGAAAAAAAATGAAGTAGTGTAAACTTGAAAAGTAGGAATCCAGCCTTTTCCAGTCACATTGACACTCTTTACCAAAAACTCACTCCCACCTCTGGGCCTTAATACTCTCTGTTCCCTCTGCCTAGAATGTTCTTTTCCCAGCTTTTGGCATAACCAGTGCCACAGCTTATTAAGGTCTCAGTTCACATGGCTCCTCAAAGAGGCTTGGGAGGCCTTCCCCGACAATCCAAGCTAAAGCAGCCACCTCTTCCCCCACCACCATCTTGCCCCATCAGTCATTTTCTTACCCTGTTAAATTTTCTCCATCACAGTTAAAACCATCTGAAGAGGCAGGATCAGGATTTTTTTAATTAAAAGGAAAAAAAAAAAGCTGGACATGTGGCTCATTCCTGTAATCCCAGCACTGTACGAGGCCGAGGCGGGTGGATCACCTGAGGTCAAGAGTTTGAGACCAGCCTAAGTAACATGGCAAAACCCCTCCTCTACTAAAAATACAAAAATTAGCAGGTTGGCACATGGCTGTAGTCCCAGCTACTCAAGAGGCTGAGACAGGAGAATCACTTGAACTTTGGAGGCAATGGTTGCAGTGAGCCAAGATTGTGCCATTGCACTCCAGCCTGGGTGACAGCAAGACTCCATATCAAAAAAAAAAAAAAATAAGTGAAATGATTCTGTTTATCATGTGTCTTCCCTGGCTAGAATGGCTAGCATATAAACTCTAGGACAGCAAGGATCTTGTCTGTCTCATTGACTGCTGACTCCTCAGTGCCTAGAATAGAACCCGGCACACAGCAGGGACTCAATGAAGAGTAGCTACAGGCTACCAGGACTAATGACAATGTGCTGAAAGGCTTGCAGACATTTCATTCAGTCTCCGACAACCACCGAGATGAAGACTACTATCATACCCATTTTGCCAACGAAGAAAAAAGCTCAGTGCACATCTCACAAGTTAGTGGCTATACTGGGATTTGAACTTGGTCTGCTGGCCACCTAAGCTACCTTCCAACCATGGTACACTTCTTGTAAATACAAGGAGTGGTATTTCCCACTGATCCTCCACCACCAGCCCCTCACCCTCACCACCCACTGTGGACAGGCCACTCTGCTGGCTCCTATCTTCTGGGGCAAATCTCCTCCCTTCATTCTGAGGCAGCTGGGTCCCTCACCCTCAGCCCCCAACATCTCCAAGCGGGATCCCTGCTCTATCACTTTTTCCTATTTCTATCTGATGTTTCTAATGATTGTGTTGGCTCTTCCTGTGAATTACTTTGGGTTTGAAAGATCACATGTAAATACAAAAATTAGCCGGGCATGATGGCGTGCGCCTGTAGTCCCATCTACACAGCAGGCTGAGGCAGGAGAATTGCTTGAACCCGGGAGACGGAGGTTGCAGTGAGCCAAGATTGTGCCACTGCACTCCAGCCTGGGCAAAAGAGAAAGACTCTGTCTCAGAAAAAAAAAGAAGCAATATCAGACTTGAAAAATATATAAATGCACAAACTGGTCCAACAACCTCTCATTCTTTTTTCTTCTTTATTTCTGAGACAGGGTCTCACTCTGTCACACAGCCTGGAGTGCAATGGTGCAATCACAGCTCACTACAGCCTCAGCATCCCGGGTAGCTGGGATAGAGGTGCACGCTACCACACCTGACTAATTTTTTGTAGAAATGGGGTTTCACCATGTTGCCCAGTCTGCTCTCAAACTCTTGGGCTCAAGCAATCCGACTGCTTCAGCCTCCAAAGTGCTGGGATTACAGGCATGAGCCACCAAACCCCACCAAACAGCCTCTCATTCTAATGGCTAAAAACATACTTTATTTTAAAGGAAATGATTGTTGAATTCTTTTATTAAGATGTAAATAAATAAATTTAATTTAGATTTTGCAAGTTACTAAACCAATTTTTGAAATATATCAGTAAAATACATTTTACAGCAGAGGCACCAATTACTGCACACCCTAAATTTCACTTTTGATTTACAACCTAACAACTGCAATGCCTGAAAAACAGACTCACATTTAACTCTTATGTCACTCTACACAGACTGCTAAAAAGCCACATGCTGCTGTCACTGGTCACTGAGAACAATCAAGATTTTTTTTTAAGTTGCTGCTTTATTTCTTCAGGTTAAAAAAATGCATAGGTAAATTTGGTGGCCATCACAAACATGATTGTGATCACCAGATTCTATCATCAAATGAAATCACAATGACAGGTTTCTGACAATAAACTCAACCTGAAGGGAGCACTAATAAATGCCCTTCCCAGCCTCTTCTAGGGTGTGTGGTATGTGAGCTGCCTCCTGAAATGCCCAGGGTGGCCACTCTCCCACATAGAATATTCTAAGCCACTGATACCATCTAACTTTTCTGAAAGAAATTAACAACTCAGCCAATCTTTACTAGGCTAAAATCACAGAATTGGGTCCCCTGAAAGCCAGGCTTTCATGCCACATCCACGGCCATTGCAGTCTAGCCAAGTCTATAACGTCTTCTTACCCTTATTAATACTTACGTTACATAGGTTTACATATATTAATCCTTAATGACTTAAACAACTCAACCTCGTTATGGCCAGGCACAGTGGCTCACACCCTGCAATCCCAGCACTTTGGGAGGCCAAGGCAGGTTGATCACCTGAGGCCAGAAGTTCGAGACCAGGCTGGCCAACAAGGTGAAACCCCATCTCTACTAAAAACACAAAACTAGCAGGGCATAGTGAGGCGTCTGTAATCCCACCTACTCAGGAGGCTGAGGCAGGAGAATCACTTGAACCTGGGAGACGGAGGCTGCAGTGAGCTGAGATCACGCCACTGCACTCCAGCCTGGGCGACAGAGCTAGATTCCATCTCAAAACAAACAACAACAACAACAACAAAGCAAAGAAACACAACTCAACCTTGTCAGAAAAGGCCACCACCTCCAGGAGCTGAGGGGAACTTTTAATGTCCATCAGATGGGAGACCAACATGGGCCAATGAAATGGTGTTTCTATGAAATGACATTTCTATGAAATGGCAGCTTTGTCCTTCTTGCCCAATGACTGAACGTGGGAAGGCTGGGGAAGAAGAGCAACTCCCAAGTTTCTTGCTTGGGCAACCAAGTCAATGTTGGTGCATTTGCCAAGATGGTGGCTACTGGGTCTGAGAGGAGAGGGAGTTCAGGTTGGACATGCTGAGTTTATGGTACCCAAGAAACAGCCACTAGGGGCATCAAAGAAGCACAGGCTCCACATCTGAGGTGGAGTGCAGGGGGCTCAGTGGCTTTGAAACATAGAGGCAAGAGCTGGGGGCACTGGGACAATAATTAAAGCACTGGAGTGAACATACTGGGGAGGGGTGTGTGAGCAGGGGACTACTAATGGCAGGTTAGTCCCATTTTTTCTTAGGCCTTTTTACAATAGTGTGTTCTATAATTAAACCTTTGGTGAGTAAAATTTGGGGGTGAGGACAGAGAAACACCAACCCTGTGGCCACTCTGCCATGTAGGTACGAACAGAAGCAGAAAGGGCCTATTAAAAAAAAAAAACAGCAAGGTGTTAAAGATAACAAAAATAAATGTGGAAAATTAAAAAAAAAAAAAAAAAAACAGCAAGATACATTTCATCATTTAATAAGCACTTACTGTGTGCTGGGCCTTGTGCAAAGCACTAAACATGAATTATCTCCTGGAACCATCCAAACAATCCTGGCACAAAAGTCCTATGACTACCATTCCACAGATGGGACACTGAGGCTGGGAGCAAACGTGTGGGGGAGCTCAGGGCTGTCATGTCACAGCCCACAGTTAGGCATTCTCTGGGCCAGATGGAGAATATTGAAGAACAATTATAATACATAAGAGCTGCTACTTAGTGAGAGATGGCGCTGGACTAGAAATACAATCTCAGCAAATCCTTACAACCCTTTGAGAGTGATCTCGTTATTATCACATTTTGTAAATGAGGAACCTGAGGTTGTAGGAGGGGAAGTCAACTAGACCAGTTCTGAATCTGGCCCGGGGGTAGAAACCAAGCCTACAGCCAGAGCCCACCCTCAGAGGGTCTCAGGGCCACTAGGAAAACGCTGAATAAATGGTACCATTTACTGAGCGTTAAGTGCCAGCTGCTGTGCTAAGCACTTTACACATGATATTCTCACTGCATCCTGAAAACAACTCGAGGAAGTGGTTGCTATTTAAATCCCCATTTTATAGACAGGGAAACCAAGGCACAGAAAGATGAAGCCAGTTGCTCAAAGTCACACAGCTGGTAAACGACAGAGTTCAAATTTGAACCTGGGGTCTCTCTGCCTTCCAAACCAATGCTCTTAGCAAAATAATCTCGGTTAACAGCAGCTAGCCTGCATTGGGTGCTAACTATGGACTCACCTCTTTACATGCACACGCTCAACTAATCCTCACCCTATGCGATCGATAACATCTTCACCTCATTTTTCCGGGACCTAACAATAACCCAAACACGTAGTAAGTGCCTCTTCTGTGCCAAATGTTTTATTCCATTATCTCAACAGAATCTCCGCAAGACACTCTCCTACTCGTTTTACTGCAGGGGAAATTGAGGTTCGGCGCGGTTTCCCCAGATCGCAGCTCCCGAGTGGCACAGCCGGGACGCGAATCCACCACTCCCCGCCTCCAAGCTCTTCCCCACAGCGTCGGGGTGCACGCCTGGAAAGTTGAGCCATGCGGGCATGAGTCCGGCTAGGTCCGGAGGGCGCAAGTCCCGGCGCCGCCGCCCCCCACGGCTAGTACCCACACCCGGCCGTCCGCCCGCGCTGACCCTCGGGGTCTGGGCAGCCACCGATTCCCCGCCACCCTTGCGCGAGGCCGATCCCGCACCCGGAGCCACATACCTGGGCGTCCCGGCTGCCCGCCTTGC
This sequence comes from Saguinus oedipus, assembly GCA_031835075.1. Taxonomy (NCBI): domain Eukaryota; kingdom Metazoa; phylum Chordata; class Mammalia; order Primates; family Cebidae; genus Saguinus; species Saguinus oedipus. Next base: position 40,831,643 of record CM063187.1, on the reverse strand, counting down.
GGGCCTCAAGAGCACGGCGTCTGGCTCCGCGCCGCTCGCTGGAGACGCCGCCAGCTCCGGTGGCCCGAGTGACTTCCAGACTGCCCACTTCCAAGCCGCTTCGCGCGAGGCCTCCTGGGAACCGTAGTTTCGCCCTAGCCGGCAGCAAACTGCAAAGAGCCTGGCGCGCGTGGACTGCCGGGAGCCGTAGGCGCTCCGCCGCGCTGCCTCCTGGGAACGGTAGTCCACTGGTCCCCTCAGTGCGGCTCCAGTCTCCTGAGCACTTCCGCAGCCCCGAGGGGCGTGAAGGAGGGAGGTGTGTCTTCTGCAGACTCCAGCTCGAGAGTCACGCTCTTCACCCCGCTGGGGCGGTTTCTCCTTTCTCTCAGCCCCGTCTGCCTCCTCCCTTCATTCGGCGGAACCTCTCCCTCACTCTGCCAGGCTCGAGTCACTCACCCCTAGGATGCTAGCCTGAGAGAAACAGGAGAAGCAGAGCAGTGCGGTAGACCCCCAGTAGAGGGGACGATGGAGGAGGGCGTCGATGCGCGCTCGCGCACGCGCGGTCGCCGGCAGACCCCGACCTAAATTGCCGCGGGACCCCGCGGAGAGGATTTTTTTTTTTCCTTTTGAGCGCGTGCGGGTTTTCGCATCGGGCACGCGCCCATGCGCACGCGCGTTCAGACCCCTGGCCTCGGGGAGTCCACCGGCCACTGGGTTGGGGGCCAACCGCTCCGTGGGCGGAGTCCTCACGCAGCATCTGCCAGGTAGCTTCTCAGTCGCTGCCCCTAGCTCTAGGAACTCCTGAGTGCACATTCCGTAACCGTCCCTTGTCGGGAGCCCTATCGCAGGTAATAGGCGCACCCCATGCTTTGAGACAGAGACGCCCTGCCTCCCGCCCGTGTAGGGGGCCCGAGGGTGAGGGACCTCGGGTGGAGTCGCCTCTCCGCAGCCTAGGCGGCTCCAGAGCTCTACCTTCGACGGGAGCCAAAAGATCCAGGGGGCTGCGTAGGGGCCTTGTTATCTTGCATTCCTTCGTTAATTGCACATTCCTGAGGGTAACTAGTGTTTGTAGAGTACCTACACCTTGGGAAATTTTGTCCAAATTTAAGACACCTGCCGACATAACCAAGCTGCGGACACCGCCCACCCCCACACTCCTTTTGTAATGTTCCTCGGTAAGCGTTACCGCGGGAATTGACTAGAATTGCAAGGACCTCTGGTCAAGAAGCCCTAGTCAATATCCTTTCCACCTCAGCCTGCCTTCTAGGAAGATGTTCACTAACACTTGAAGCTGGGAAGCACATGTTTTTTCCTCAGAGAACACGGAGAGTCATTCATTTGCCCATTATTCAACAAAAATGTATTAAGCTCTATTGCATGTCAGGTTGGGTGATTATGGAGACACAGGAGAAATCCATACAGACTGGAGTCCTCCTACCTTCAGGGAGCTTTCAGTCCAGTAGGGATATCAGGCCACCATGAGACCCCGACAATATACAGCAATGCTACCTAAGAGAAGAATACCTTGCACTTTGAGCCACCGAGGCAGGAGGATCACTTGAGGCCAGCAGTTCCAGACTAGCCTGGATAACGCAGCAAGAAACCATCTCTACTAAAAACTAAAAAACTAGGTGTGGCATGTGGCCATAGTTCCAGCTATTCAAGAGATTATCACTTGAGCCAGGAATTTGAGGCTGCAGTGAACCATGACTGCACCACTGCACTCCAGCTTGGGCCACAGAGCAAAATCCTGTCTCAAAAAAAAAAAAAAAAAAGTGTGTGTGTGTTTGTATGTGTAATGCAAGCCACATATGCAATTTTAAATTTTCCATAAACAGGTAAAATTCATTTTATTTATCATTACTTATTTACCTTTTCTTTTCTATGTTGCCCAGGCTGGTATTGAACTCCTGGCCTCAAGCCTTCTTCCTACCAGCCTCCCAAAGTGCTGGGATTATAGGCATAAGCCACTTTGCTCAGCCATGAAATTAATTTTAATACTTTATTTAAACTCAAATATATCCAGAATATTATTCCAAGTTAGGTTTAATAGAAAAATGTTTTCATTATTTCAGTTCTACCTTTTTTTTTTTTTTTTGAGATGGAGTCCCGCTCTGTCACCAGGCTTGAGTGCAGTGGTATGATCTCAGCTCACTGCAACCTCTGACTCCCTGGTTGAAGCAATTCTCCTGCCTCAGCCTCCTGAGTAGCTGGGATTACAGGCATGCGCCATCACGCCCAGCTAATTTTTGTATTTTTAGTAGAGACAGGGTTTCACCATGTTGGCCAGGATGGTCTCAATTTCCTGACCTCATGATCCATCTGCCTCAGCCTCCCAAAGTCCTGGATTACAGGCATAATTCCAGCCTCAGTTCTACAGTTTTAAGTTAATTAACATCAAATAAAATTAAAACTTTAGGAGGCACTAACACAGATATTCCTTTGTAGTATTAGCTGCAGTGGCAAAAGTTTGGAAACTACCCAATGTCCATTAATAGAAATTTGGATAAATAAATGAGAGTTCAGCCACACAGTGGAATACCCTGCAGCTAGCAACTGTTGGGAAATAGTTTTATGTATTAATATGAATTAATCTCAAAGCTATATTAAGAGAAAAAAAGGTGGAGAACAGTGTATACAGTATACTATCACTTTTATAAGAAAAATACTTTTTTCCGGCCGGGCGCGGTGGCTCAAGCCTGTAATCCCAGCACTTTGGGAGGCCGAGACGGGTGGATCACGAGGTCAAGAGATCGAGACCATCCTGGTCAAAATGGTGAAACCCAGTCTCTACTAAAGATACAAAAAATTAGCTGGGCGTGGTGGCACGTGCCTGTAATCCCAGCTACTCAGGAGGCTGAGGCAGGGGAATTGCCTGAACCCAGGAGGCGGAGGATGCGGTGAGCCGAGATCGTGCCATTGCACTCCAGCCTGGGTAACAAGAGCGAAACTCCGTCTCAAAAAAAAAAAAGAAAAATACTTTTTTCCTAAAGTACAGAGATAAAGATTAAAAAAATACTTTTTACATATATGCTTCTATATACACAGAACACTTTAGAAATACACAAGAAAGGCCAAGCACATTGGCTCACACCTGTAATCGCAGCACTTTGGGAGGCTGAGGCAGGCAGATCGCTTGAGGTCAGGAGTTCAAAACCAGCCTGGCCAACATGGCAAAACCCCATCTCTGCTAAAAATACAAAAAATTAGCTGGATGTGCTGGTGCATGCCTGTAATCCAGCTACTCAGGAGGCTGAGGCTTGGGAATCACTTTAACCCAGGAGGCAGAGGTTGCAGTGAGCCAAGATCATGTCACTGCATTCCAGCCTAGGCAACAGAGACGCTGTCTCAAGAAAAACAAAACAAAACAAAAAAGCACACACACCCACAAAAGAAAGATACAACCAGAATTACCTCTGGGAAGGGGAAACAGGCCCAGATGGTTAGGTGTGAAAAGGTGACTCTTTCCCCTTATCTGCCCCTTAGTACATTTTCAATATTTTCCATGTCCATTTTTAAAAGATGTTTAATTACAGGAAGGATAATAGCTAAGTTATTAGAATAATTGTAAGGACTAAACAAAATAGGCTGGGTGTGGTGGCTGACGCCTGTAATCCCAACACGTTGGGAAGCTGAGGCAAGTGGATTCTATGAGTCCAGGAGTTTGAGACTAGCAACATGGTGAAACCTTATCTCAACAAAAAAAATACAAAAATTAGCCAAGTGTGGTGGCACTAGCCTATAGTCCCAGCTACTCAGAATGCTAAGACAGGAGGATCACTTGAGCCAGAGAAGTCGAGGCTGTAGTGAGCCATGATTGTGCCACTTCACTCCAGCCTGGGTGACAGAGTGAGGCCCTGTCTCAAAATAAATAAGAATTAATATATATGTAAAATGCCAGGTTACTACTTTACAACCTAATTAATCCCAGAGACTGTCATTAATTCTCAGGGATCCATCCAACAGGAACTAACCCACCCTGTTAATGTATGTTTGTCAGCCTGGAAAATTATTTCTTTCCATTAAGAAAGTGAAATGTATTCCAACCCCAGTCCTAGCTGTGCAGCCACCTGAAGGCCACAGTAGCACTCCCGGCACTGGGGACAAACTTGGACTCCTGATCACTAATGTCATTCAAAGAATCAAGTAAGCCTAGGTTGCCCCTCTGACTTTACAGTCAACCAATTAGGACCTTCTGATACCAGCTAGACTTTCTGCACCCCTGTCCCCCAAATGTGAGACCACCTACAAGTTTATCGAATCCATGTAGGGCCCTATCTCACAGTGTGGTACACACATCACCTTCCTTTTGGGTGGTCAGTTCTCCTTGTTATATGTCCTCAAAGCACTTTGTACTTAAAAACTGAATTTAATTTGAGAAAATTAAAAGTTGCAGAAAAGTTCTAAAGGATAATCTAACCCATCACCTAGAATTTCCCATTGTAATCTATTTTATATCTCTTCTTTGATGACTGTACGCTCTAGGGAGCAAGAAACCTGCCTGGATCCCCTCACACACACCTGTTAACAGCACATCAGACGAGGAGTGAGCCAGAGGGAGCCCAGGGGCCTGACCTTGTCGTGGAGTGCAGCGCCCCCTAGAGTCAATTCTCTTTAACAAGACAACGCTTGTGGGAGGTTTGCCTCCTCTCAGGCCGCCACTAACACTGTACCTAAGTGGACTGCTGCAAAGAAAAGGAATATAGTTCCAGTGTCAACGCCCAATCACGCACCTGGTTTGTCTCCACAGTCAGCAGGAATAACATTCGTTGGTCCCAAATACCCTTCACACTAAATTGGCCACAGAGCTTAAATTCTCCCATTAGATTATCTTTGCGTTGAGATATTAAACTATCGGCCAGGCTCACACCTGTAATCCCAGCACTTTGGGAGGCTGAGGCACAAAGATCACCTGAGGGCAGGAGTTAGAGACCAGGCTGGCCAACATGGTGAAACCCCATCTCTACTAAAAAAAAAAAAAATACAAAATTAGCTGGGCATGGTGGTGTGCACCTGTAATCCCAGCTACTCAGGAGGCTGAGGCAGGAGAATCGCTTGAACCCCGGAAGTGGAGGTTGCAGTGAGCCGAGATTTCACCACGGCACTCCAGCCTGGGTGATGGAATGAGACTGATTTCAAAAAAAGTTAAAAATAAAAGATATTAAACAATCAAGACCATTGGAATTAAAGCATTTGGAGCTCACTACAAACTTGCTTTTAAGGACAGGCACTGGGATTAGGGGGTTGATTAGGGAGCCCCTCTGGGGCTAACCCAAGGAAACTGGTCTACGAAGTGGGAGACAGTGGCTAGTAAATAAATAAATATAGAGGGCCAGGTGCAGTGGCTCATGCCTATAATCCCAACACTTTGGGAGGCTGACACAGGTGGATCACTTGAGCCCAGGAGTTTGAGATCACCTGAGCAATAGAGTGACACCCTGTCTCTACAAAAAATTTTTTAAATAAATTAGCCAGGCCTGTGGGTGCATGTCTGTGGTCCCAGGTATTCAGGAGGCTGAGGCAGGAAGATTGCCTGAGCCCAGGAGTTTTGAAGCTGCAGTGAACTGTGACTGCACCACTGCCCTCCAGCCTGGGCAACAGAGCAAGGCCCTGTCTCAAAAAAACAAACAAACAAAAAAAAGCACATGGAATTAAATAAACATAGAGATTTGGGGTTTGCAATTCCTCCTTCTCACTCATCCCCAAGAAATGTTCCCCCAAATAGTCCCAACCAATTGTTCTTTGTAGGCTGGTCAAGAGAAGTGGGACCCAGTGGACATATTTGGAATAATGGGAAGTGATGGCAGTGACTGCAAATGTGCTACAAATGACTACTCTCTCAGCAGCTCTGGGGCTGCAAGAAGGGGCCACTGGGGTAACTCTGAGCTGTGATTGTTGTTTGGGTTTTTTTTGGGGGGGGGCTGTTTAAAAGATAGGATTTTGTTCTGTCACCCAGGCTGGCATGCAGTGCGGCCATCATAGCTCACTGCAGCCTCAACCTCCTGAGAGCAAGTGATCCTCCCACTTCAGCCTCCCAAATAGCTAGGACTACAGGCACATGCCACCACACCTGGCTACTTTTGTTTTTAATAGATACAGGGTCTCACTATGTTGCCCAGGCTGGCCTTGAACTTCTGGCCACAAGCAAGTGAGCCTCTTACTTTGGCCTGGGGTAACTCCAGGCCATCCACTGCTGTGCAGGATCTGAAGCCAATCACACTGGAGCCTGAAAGCTGTTCAGAAACAGAATGGAGTAAGTAAGTTATCACAGGTGGGCAGCGTGTAGTCTGGGGAGTGTGGAAAGAGACACAGGATGCTGTGTGCTGCTAGCCAGTCCCAAGTTCCCATTGTGAGTGGATCTGTAGATCAGCTGGCAAAACCTCCTCCTCTGTTGCAGTAGAAGAATCCTGAACTGTGGATTGGATCTTAGTCTTTTTTTTTTTTTTTTTGAGACGGAGTTTCGCTCTTGTTACCCAGGCTGGAGTGCAATGGCGTGATCTCGGCTCACCGCAACCTCCGCCTCCTGGGTTCAGGCAATTCTCCTGCCCCAGCCTCCTAAATAGCTGGGATTACAGGCACGCGCCACCATGCCCAGCTAATTTTTTGTATCTTTAGTAGAGACGGGGTTTCACCATGTTGACCAGGATGGTCTCGATATCTTTACCTCATGATCCACCTGCCTCGGCCTCCCAAAGTGCTGGGATTACAGGCGTAAGCCACCACGCCCGGCCGGATCTTAGTCTTGATCTGCCCTATGTAGACTCAAACACGTCCCTTTTCCTCTCTGAGGTCATGTTCCTCTTTTGTACCATGGAGATGATGATATCTGCTTCTCAGGATTCTTTCAAGAACTAACAAAATGATTGATGTTGAAAGCTTTTCTGAGAACTCTCCTCCACTGTATGCATGTGAGATGATGATGATAAATTTGGTCTGCTGCTTTCCTCCACCCCAAATCCAGTGAGCAAGTCTCTGTGGCAATACAGAGACCTGGCTTCGCTATACCAGAGGATGGGTTCAGCTGACCTTGCTTCAGGAAGCCCAGACCAAATGAACTGGGACTCCAACAGTTCTCTAAACCAGTGGTTCTCACACTTTATTGTTGAAGCAAGGTGCAATTGTTCATGCCTGTAATCCCAGCACTTTGGGAAGCTGAGGTGGGAAGATTGCTTGAGGCCAGGAGTTCGAGACCAGTCTGTACAGCATCGTGACAGGCTCCCACCCCTGTCCCACCCCCACTCCCACCCCACCCCCTCTCCCATCTCTAGAAAAATTGAAACAAAAAAACAAAACAAGCCAGGCATGGTGGCTTATGACTAAAATCCCAAGATTTTGGGAGGCCAAGTTGGGAGGATCACTTGTGACTAGGAGCTCAAGGCCAGTCTGGGCAACATAGTGAGATCCTGTCTCTATAAAAACAAAACAAAGAAACAAAAATTAGCCAGGTGTGGTGGCACATGCCTGTAGTTCTAGCTACTTGGGAGGCTGAAGTGGGAGGATCACTTGAGCTTTGGAGTTCAAGGCTGCAGTGAGCTATGATGGTGCCATTTTTTTTTTTTTTTTTTTTTTTGGGACAGAGTCTCACTCTGTTGCCCAGGCTGGAGTGCAGTAGTACAATCTCAGCTCATGGCAGCCTCTGTCTTGAGAGTTCAAGTGATTCTCCTGCTTCAGCCTCCCAACTAGCTTGGATTAAGGCACCCGCCACAACGCCCAGCTAGTTTTTGTATTTTTAGTAGAGACAGGGTTTCACCATGTTGGCCAGGCTGGTCTCAAACTCCTGACCTCAGGTGATCTGCCCACCTTGGCCTCCCAAAGTGCTGGGATTACAGCCATGAGCCACTGCACCCAGCCAAAACCATGTCTCTTAAAAACAAAACAAAAAAAAAAACTCATACTGATGGCCCTTAACCTCAGAATTTTCAATAGAGTAGGTGTGGGATGGGGCACAATAATTTGCATTTCTAACAATTTCCCACTATTTCTCTAAACGGATGAAGTTCTTCATCTGGAAGGCAAGGTTAGGCTCCATTGCCCTCTGCTGGCCAGACTATAAATTTAACTGCCATGTTTCGAGAGCACCTAAAAAGCACGAAGTATGAGTTGGAAGGAAAGAGAGTGGTCACCCGCCTGAGAACTAGGTCGGCCTACAAACAGCAATCATAAGCGTTTGTTGTTTCAGAGTGTGCTTAAAAGGCTTTTCACATAAATAATCCTATTAAATTTTTGCAACAATCCTGTGACATAAGCAACAGTGGCATTTTCGTTTGACAAATGAGGAAAAACTAGCCCATTGTCACATCAGTCATGAGAGACTCCCTGACAGAGAGAGAGTGTTAAAAGTAATTCACTGTACAATCAGGAAAAGTAAAGGTTTGTCCCCATGAAGGCCAAAGAAAAGGGAACAGGGAAAAAGAAAATGAACAGCAGATGTACCTTCTGTAAGAGAGCTGCCTGAGGCCAGGCTCAGTGGCTCAAGCCTGTGATCCCAGGACTTTGGGAGGCCGAGGCAGGCAGATCACCTGAGGTTGGGAGTTCGAGACCAGCCTGGCCAACATGGTGAAACCCCGTATCTACTAAAAATACAAAATTAGCTGGGCATGGTGATGCTACCCGGGAGGCAGCAGCAGGAGAATCCCTTGAACCCAGGAGGCAGAGGTTGTAGTGAGCCGAGATTGCGCTGTTGCACTCCAGTCTGGGCAAAAAGAATGAAACTCCATCTTAACAAACAAGTGCTCGCTTCAGCAGCAGATATACTAAAATTGAAACTCCATCTCAACAAACAAACAAAAATGAGCTAACTGATTCCACAAGGCCAGGGAAGCCTGCTGCAAGGCCAAATGGCTCTATCCTCTCGCCATATGTGCAAGCTGGGGCTGACTCTTAGTCTGGGTGCCCCATATCTCCATTTCTTAGTTCAGCAGTCAGACTCAAATGTCAGTAGAATCACCCAGGGAACTCATTACAAGTGAAGGTTCCTGGGTCCCACTTCCATGCTTCTGATTCAGTAGGGCTGGGGCAGGAGCCCAGGAATATTCATTTTAAGACCTACAGGTCGGTATTGTGGCTCACACCTATATTCCCAACACTTTGGGATCCTGAAGCCGGAGCCCAGGAGTTCTAGACCAGCCTGGGTAACATAGCAAAACCCCATCTCTACAAAAAAAAAAGTTTAAAAAGTTAGCCAGGCATGGTGGTATATGCCTGTGGTTCCAGCTACTTAGAAGGCTGAGGCAGGAGGATCACTTGATTTTTTAAATTTTTTTAAAACTTACCCCCAGGTGTTTGGGCATAGTGGCTCACGCCTGTAATTCCAGCACTTTGGGAGGCCAAGATGGGGGATTACCTAAGGTCAGGAGTTCAAGACCAGCCTGACCAACATGGTGAAACCCAATCTCTGCTAAAAATAGAAAAGTTAGCTGGGCATGGCGGCAGGCACCTGTAGTCCCAGCTACTTGGGAGGCTGAGGCAGGAGACTCACTTGACCCTGGGAGGTGGAGGTTGCAGTGAGCCAAGATTGCACCACTGCACTCCAGCCTGGGCGATAGTGATTCTGTCTCAGAAATAAATAAATAAATAAAACTTACTCCCAGGAATCAGGAACCCACAAAATGCTCTCCGGACATACCACAAAATGTTAAGGACTATTATTTGCCTGTGAGGGTATTCTTTCCCAGCCCCTCTCTAGGTTTCTCTGCTTCTATCACCCATATATCTTACTAAGTTATGATAGAAACATGCTAGGATTCACTCCCCATTGGCTCTCTCCAAGCCTCAGTTTTCTCGTCTGTAAAACAAGGTAATGCCTACCTTACTGGGCTGTAGAGAGGATGACACGAGAAGGTATGTCTTGTGCAAAGTTCCTGACTTTCAGGAGGTGTTCAAAAAACATGAGTTCCTCGTTCTTGCCTTCTGAGTCCTAGCTGCTTGGAAAGTGGCAGTGACTAAGCCGGGCTCCTTTGGATTCCCACAGGTTTATAAGCAACAGTCCTCAGGAGGGCCAAGGGATACTCACGGCGATGTCTTCCCCCAGACTCATTCCCCTGTGGAAAGATTTAAAACTTCTCCTAAATGATGTCATAAATAAAAGCAAGGTAATATATATGTAGGACATAAATGTATTATGGGTTGGCTGCTCCTGTCTTACAGTAATGAGCATTTAGAAGAGCCACAGATTGTCCTTGAGAACAGGAAGCAAACAGGGTATACCATAAAGACAATCATCCCCTGAGTAGGAAGCAGGCCATCAATTTCCATGAGTCACAGACCTCTCACAAGGACTTTTTCTTTTTTGTTTTTGTTTTTTTTTTTGAGACGGAGTCTTGCTCTGTTGCCCAGGCTGGAGTGCAGTGGCACGATCTTGGCTCACTGCAACTTCCGCCTCCCAGGTTCAAGCAATCTTCTGCATCAGCCTCCTGAGTAGCTGGGATTACAGGTGTGTGCCACCGTGCACAGCTAATTTTTATATTTTCAGTAGAGACAGTGTTTCATCCTGTTGCCCAGGATGGTCTCAAACTCCTGAGCTCAGGTGATCCACCCACCTCAGCCTCCCAAAGTGCCGGGATTACAGGCGTGAGCCACCACACCCAGCCTCACAGGGACATTTCGATAGTGGAAAGTATACACACTGGAGCATTGTCAGAGGAACTGACCTTCTGGAAAGAGAGATTTTCTAAAACGGGAGGAGGCACCAGAGAGAACAATTGCCAATCTGTTTTGCTATAGTTGGCTCTGCATAAAAGGATCCCAGGGCCAGCCATGGTGGCTCATGCCTGTAATCCCAGCACTTTGGGAGGCTGAGGCAGATGGATCACTCGAGCTCATGAGTCTTGAAACCACCCTGGGCAATGTGGTGAAACTCCATCTCTACTACTAAAAATACAAAAAAATAGCCAGGTGTGGTAGTGGATGCCTGTAGTCTCAGCTACTCGGAGGCTGAGGCAGGAGAATCGCTTGAACATGGGAGGTGGAGGTTGCAGTGAGCTGAAATCAGACCACTACAGTCCAGCCTGGGACCACAGAGGGAGACCCTATCTTAAAAATAAAAAAGGATACCAGATGCATGTTTGCTAGCATATGCTCTATGACTGTGGGATAATATGTTGTATACATGTTTATTCTCTGTCAGATTTAAAGGCCAGATAGGGTGTCCCAAGAATCTTACTTAGTGCAGCTTTAAGCTTTAGTAACTTAGAGCTGCACTGACTTTGGGAGACTCTGCTATATTCCATGTGGGTGTAAGGTGATGTACTTCTCTGAGTATTCTGTTAAATATTGTATCTTTTATGGTATGTGTACCTTCTAGACACAAGCAAAAATGTTAGAGGGGGCTGGATGTGGTGGCTCATGCCTGTAATCCCAGCACTTTGGGAGGCTGAGGTGGGAGGATCACTGGAGGTCTGGAGTTTGAGACCAGCCTGGACAACATGGTGAAATCCCATCTCTACTAAAAATACAAAAAAAAATTAGGCTGGGCATGGTGGCTCACGCCTATAATCCCAGCACTTTGGGAGGCCACGGTGGGTAGACTATGAGGTCAGGAGTTTGAGATTAGCCTGGCCAATATGGTGAAACCCCATCTCTAGTAATAATACAGAAATTAGCCGGGTGTGGTGGCGTGCACCTGCAGTCCCAGCTACTCAGGAGACTGAGGCAGGACAATCGCTTGAACCCGGGAGGTGGAGGTTGCAGTGAGCTGAGATTGCGTCACTGCACTCCAGCCTGGGCAACAGAGTGAGACTCCGTATCAAAAAAAAAAAAAAATGTTAGAGGACAGGAGGCATGGCTAAGTTCATGTTGGAAAGAACATCATTTTTCCCTGTGTTCACACTAGAAGATTTGCCCACAGAGGCCCTGCAGGGTTGGGTTCCTTTATGCATTGGGGGATTTGTTACATGCTTGTGAAGTATAACTGTCCCACAGGTGGTAAGTTGTGCACAGGTGAGTGGAACAGGAGTAGGTCCTTCAGGTGGGAGGAATGACTTTGGGAACTGCTCCAGTTGTGACTTGTGCAAGAAATGTATTTAGTACCTGTGTGCCCTGCCCTCTTAGTTTATGCTACACCTCTCTCCAGCAACCTTTAGAAGACCCAAAGAATTACCTAGTTGTGCTGAGCGACCGGTCCCAGATACTGTTCAAAGAATCTCGCTATCCTCAAAATATGCCGTGTATATGCTGTTACTTCAGTGATGCCTACTTCTTTGCCTCCCTCTCTTGGGTGACATCAAGCACAAAAGAAATACAGGTAAGACTGCCTTCCTTTCCCTCCTCCTTCCCCTTCTTGGCCCATTCTCCAAGGGCAATGCCTATGGAGCTCTTAACCCAGATTGACAAAGGAAGATATTCCCCATGAATAAATGTGCTCTGAAACCAGGAATCCTCCCTCATCCTTTCTCCAATTATAGTCCCCAAGTTAAGTAGGCTTCATGGTTCCCCTGAAGTAGACCAAGGTTAGGAAAAAGGTCCTAGGCTTCCTGCCTCTACCATACTTCCAATTCCCATCACCAAGGGATAAAATCTCACTCTAGCAACCTCTAATTCCTCCTTAGCACAACACACGGGGAAATACAGGAACATTATGTCCTTTCCTCCTCTACTATCATCTCTAGGCAGTTTCCATCTCATTCTCTTCTAGGCTGTAGTATGGATGAAGAGCAAAACTGAGGACATGGTTGAGAAGAGAACATTCTCCATGACTGAACGATTGCCACCCATCCAGTCCATGGTACACACAGGTTCCTTTCATATCTTTGTGGTCTACTGTGGTGACCTGATCCTGCGACTCTTTGGGGACCACTTTCGGGCATTCAAACCCCTAGGTAAAGTGCCCTGCCGCTTCAACATCAGCTGCCTCTGCTACGACCCGGAAATGAAGATGCTGCTGTCTGGTATCCTGGGGGCAGTAGTCACCTGGGTCATTGAGCAAGGTGGCATGGGCCTCCAAATAGCCCACATAGTCTCCATGCCAGGTGATGAGCTTGTCCAGGACATTGTGCTAAATGGTCCCAATGGCTCCCTCTTGGCCCTGTGTGAGACGGTGGTGAGGGTCCTTATGCGCCAGGGCAAGGGCCAGCTGGGGGAGGTGAAGAGATTCACATCCACCAGTAGTGGCTCCTCCATCACCTGCTGCTTCACCTGTTTTGATCAGGGCTTTTTCTATGCTGGAAACCAAGCTGGGGAAATCCAAGTTTGGAACCTCCATCAGGGCCATCCACTCCACAGTTTCCAGGCCCATAACTCAGCAGTGATCTGTATCCATAGCCGACCAGAGGCCCACACCCTGCTAACAGCTGGAAGTGACAGCCTAATTAAGGAGTGGAACCTGACTTCAGGGAGCCTGCTCCGGCGGCTAGAGCTTGGCGAGGAGCTGTACCAGCTCCAGTTTATTGACAGCATTACTTTCTTCTGCCAAACTACCCACAGTTTTTCCTTGCGCCGCCTACCCTGCTTCTACAGCCTCTTCAATGTCTGTGGCTCTGCTCCCCAGCAGTTGCGTCGGGTCTGCTGTGGGGATAACTGGTTCCGGATCCTATGTACTACTGAGGATGGCTTGTTGCGCTTTGTGTCCCCAATAACAGGGGATCTTCTGGTTATCACCTGGCCCTTCTCAATCCTGGACCGGGCTGTGGATTGGGCCTACAACCCAGGTAAAGAGGAGCTCTTTGTAGCAACAGGCAGCTCCGAGGTGCTGGTATTTGACACAACCCGCTGCCCTTGCCCAGCCAAGTATCTCTTATGCACCTCCCCAAACTCTCAGGACTTTGTACAATGCCTGGCTTACGGGCATTTCAAATTAGGGCGGGGCCTGGAGGGACTGATATTCTCTGGGCACCAGAGTGGTGTGATAAGAGTGCTCTCCCAGCACAGCTGTGCCCGATTAGAAAAATTCATGCACTTTGGTGCTGTACTGGCACTCTCCACACTGTCTGGAGGGATTATAGGTGGCCAAAGAAACTCTCTGCTCTGTTCCTATGGAATGGATGACTATGTGCACCTGTCAGAAGTTGTGCTTGGTGGGGTCAAAGTGCATCTGCGACCTCTTGCCAGCATTCTCAGCAGCTGTCACCTCACACATCTGATACTCTTGCCCAAGTCTGTGGGTGCCATCACAGAGACAAACTGCCTGCGTCTCTGGAAGTTCCATGATTTTCTGTCCTCTGGGTCACAGGATGGCTTGAAATTTATAGAAACACTGCCTCTGCACCAGTGTGCCATCACATCCTTTGACGTCTGCCTGTCCTTGAGTCTTTTCGTCACAGGTTCTATTGATGGCTCTGTTCGGATCTGGGACTTCCAGGGCAGACTCATAGCCATTCTGGACTCATCATTGCACTTTGGCCCACTCTGTTTTGCAAATGACCGGGGTGACCTGCTTGTGACTTTCAACCAGAGTCTTTACCTGGTGTCCTGTTTAAAATTGCTCCCCCCAGCCCTGCTGACTCGCCTTTCCTATATGAGTTTACCAGATGAAGTACTGGAAGCCCCTAAGCCTTTCATACCAAGCTTCTTCTTCTCCTTTGAGACCATGTTTGTGCCCAAGTACATCTACCTTGGACAAGGGCAACAGAAATTAGTGGGTCTGGAGAAACTTGTCAACAACCGGGCCATTGCCTTTGACCATTCTGTGCCACATGTGATAGAAGAAGACGAGAAAGGGAGCCCAGTGTTACTGTGTTCCTCCATGCATTATTCTTTGCAGAACATGGAAGACTGGATGCAGATGAGCAAACGTTACCGCCACCATTATGTGCTTCCTCCCCAACTACAACTGACTAGCTGGGATGGACTCAACCCCTATCAGATATTGCGATACTACTTTGGTCATGGGCGGGAATGGCTTTTTGCCCCTGATTGCTATATTCCCAATTCGGTGATTCGTGCTCGTCTTTGGCCAGAGGGCACCCCAATATACCTACAGTGCAGCCTGCATGCACCCCAGCGAGAGTTGGAATGGGACAGGTCTCAAGAATTCTTTTTCTGGCACAGCAGGGTAAGAGCTATAAGTAATATAGAATATTCAAAGAAGGAGGAGGATGAACACTTCCTAGAAATGAGACTTTCCAAGGATGTAACCTACAATGTCGTTATAGATAGAGCAAACCGAAGTTGGCTGGGAAGAAAGATGAGTGAAATAGCCATTAATAGCATGATTGAGACAATGCTCAATATTATGATCCATGCTTCCTCACTGAAGTACCAATCCTGTGTTGCTGCACTAGGGCAAATCTTTGCCTCTTACCAGGTGTCTCCAACCCTACGCTCTGAGACAGCCCATAGGCTACTGGATGATACAACCAATTCCAACCCACTGATCCGAGAACTAGCTTGGGAAGGGTTGAAGCGTCTAGGAATGATTACTCATCTTTTTGCCATGCCTCTGGCTCAAGGATTAATGGACAAGGATGAAAGAGTGAGGAAGAAAACCCTCATGCTCATGGCTGAGATTGGAATCCATTCTAGGACCTCACTCTTACAGCTGATCCAGAAACCAGAGACTTTTCAGGAGATGCAGTAAGTTTGTGCTTTTCCTTCAGTTCTTTACTCCATTCCCCATTTCTCCCCTCCTTTTCTTTGCTATCTCTTCACCCTGTTCATTAATTCTCCCTGACCTTTCTTCTTTCTCCTAGCCTTTGCTCATTCCTAGATGACTATCCTTGACAATCCCCTGACCGCTCACTCTTTCTCCTCCTCCTCCTTTTTTTTTTTTGAGACAGGGTCTCACTCTGTTGCTCAGGCTGGAGTATAGTGGTATGATCTTGGCTCACTGAAACCTCTGCTTCCCAGGCTCAAGCAATCCTCCTGCCTCAGCCTCTTGAGTAGCTGGGGCTACACACATGCAACATCACACCAGGTAACATTTTGTAGAGACAGAATCGCACTATATTGCCCAGGCTGGTCTCAAACTGGGCTCAGGCAATCTCCTGCCACCTTGGCCTCCTGAAGTGCTAGGAGTACAGGTATGAGCCTCCTCCATAATGCATGGAGGAACACAGTAACACTGGGCCACTGTACCTACCTCCTTTCTCCATTGCTTTTCCTATGTGTCCTTTTCCTGTGCCTACAGTCTCCAATATAGATCATTCCGTGCGTTGCCATCTTGGCTTCCTAGATGCTTTCTTTCATCTCGGCCATTATTTTCCTCTATATATGCCATCTCTCTTGGCCACTGTGTCAAGCCTCCTGCCTGTTCCACAGCCGTTCTTTTCTCCCCATTCTCCCTTTTGTTCCTGACTCAGCATAATCCTTCTTCTCTTTTGACTTTCATAGGCAGGAGATGATCGGGGAGGAACCCTTGGACCATCTGCTGGGGATGCGGGCCACTGATCTCCAAATCCTTTACACTCAAGTGGAGCAGAGATTGAATGAAAATCTGACCTTGTCAAGCAGTGATGAAAAGCCAGCTTTTTCTTTAGATATCTCAAAGCTTTCTGAGCTTAAATCCTTTCCCATGAAAGCCCCAACAAGTTCTGAAGAACCTGAAGTAGCCATTAAGCCTGGCAAAGGCAAACGACGAGGCCGAGCAGGGGGCAAAAAGCATAGTATGTAAGGGGTAATCTGGTCCATGCCTCAGGGTCCCCAAGAGGCAGGGTAGTTAGGGTTAAAGTGGATCAAGAGATACCAGGTGGGCTGGCTGGACACAATGGCTCATGGCTGTAATCCCAGTACTTTGGGAGGCTGAGGCGGGCAGATTACTTGAGGTCAGGAGCTCAAGACCAGCCTGACCAACATAGTGAAACCCTGTCTCTACTAAAAACACAAAAAGTATCCAGGCATGATGGTGGGTGCCTGTAATCCCTGCTACTCGGGAGGCTGAGGTGGGATAATCACTTGAACCCAGGAGGTGGAGGTTGTAGTAAGCTGAGATGGCACCACTGTACTTAAGCCTGAGCAACAGAGCAAAACTCCATCTCAAAAAAAAAAAAAAGATACAAGGTAGGAAGAGAGATAACTGGAAAGATCTCATTATAGATACTCTTCGAAGAAGGATCCACTCAAACTCAGGAAGACTCTAAGGCCCAGCTCTCTAGGATTTGGCAGGAGTTGGGGGATAGGAATAAAGCAAAGAGAATGCTTTTTTTTTTTTTTTTAAGTCCTCAGCCTTCTCTATTGGTACTTTTTTTATGGCAACTCTTCTTAGCTCACATCTGATATTGGGAAGGGTTTCATTTAGCTTCCCAGGGTTTGCTTACCTCCATCTCTTGATTTTTCCTGCAGGCCGGAAATGGTTGCGAGGTCTCAAGAAGATGAAAGAGAGAGGCTCTAAACATATGGGCATAGAGCTGGATCTCTCAGAGGATGAAAGTGGGACTGAGGCTGCACCAATTGAGATGGAGGACACATCCATCCATTCCACATGGTCTTCAACCACCAGTGTAATAAAGCTCTTAAAAGATGTTGACTCTCAAGAGAAAGATATCTCACAGGATCGCATTGCACTGACCCTGAAGAGGCTAAGGAAAATACGTGACAAAAGAGACAAGAAAGTAAAAGCTCAGAAACCCAAAAAGAAGCACAAGAAGGAGGGAGAAGCCCAAGTTGTAACTGGGGAACCTCCTGTAGTAGAACAGCCAGTTATTAAAAAGTTTAAACTTCAAGGGCGGGGAGCCTCTGGAGTGTCTGGCCGCAGGCCTACCACTGGAGGTGGCTCAACATGGCGGGATGATCTATGTCATCTTATGACCCTGAGGATATCTGGTTCCCAAACAGAAATGTCAGAAAATCTAACCACTGAGCTAGTGAAATTTGCTCAGGAGACGCTGGTAGATAGGCACCCCAGCTGGGAACTCTTTCAGGAGATCTGCCCTGTCTTGAAGAAAGAAAGTAAAGTTCTGCTTGAGGACCTTGATTGGGATGCAGTCCCGCTGGAAGAAAAACCAAGTTTTACCTATGAAGGAGCAATTAGAGAGGACATGACACAAGATGTGACACAAGAAGTGATCAGACATAAGGAAGTGCTACCAAGGGAAGAAGAACAAGCACAAAAGACAGCGAGGGACATGCCGGGCTTGGAGGAAACCCAAGTGATTTTGAAAAAAAGCAAGAAAAAGAAAGTTACTTTTTTAGAACCAGGTGACGTAACCAACGGAAAACAAATACCGAGGAAAGAAGAGAAGAAAACCTTTCAGAAGTCACCTAAGCAAGAGAGGAAAGCTGTCCAGTGGAAAAGAAAAGTGGGAAAAATAAAGACAGAAATGACTAAAGAAGAGAGGGATATGAGTGAGGAAGTGAAGGAAACGGCTACACTTGAGGAGGAAGTGGTCAAACAAGAAGAAAGACCAGTTTTGACTGAGAGGACACCATCTTGGCAGGACTGGGAAAGGTCCTGGGATGAGTGGAAACAGGTCCATGGTAAGACAAGGAAATCTTGGAAGGCATGGAAGAAAGACTGGGAGAAGAGGCTTCTTCAGGAAAAGGAGAAACTACACCAGGCTGGAGAGAAGCTATCTCCGGAGGAGGAAATGCTTCAGGAGGATCAGAGAAAGCTGAAATGGGAGGAGTGGAAACAAGTCTGGGAAAATACGTTGTCATCTAAGTCCAAAGAGCAACTGTACAAGGATGAGGAAGTAGTGACTTTGGAGGAAGAAGTGTCTCGGGAGGGGGAAGAAAAAGAAGAGCAGGTCACAGAAGAGCAGAGACAGATCCAAGAAGAACACAAACAGGCCAGAATTCACAGGAAACAAGCCCAAGCTGAAAAAAAACGAGCCCAAGAAGAGAGGAAATTAGCACAAGAAGAAGAGAAACTTGCACAACAAGAGAGACAATTGGCCCAGGAAGAGAGAAAACTGGCCCAGGAGTATGTCAAAAAAACCCAGGAGGATGGGAAAGTGGCCCAGGCAGAGGGTAAGTTTGCCCAGAAAGAGGAAACACTGGCCCATAGAGGGGAGGAGCTAAGCCAGGAGGCAGAGAACTTGGCCCGGCAAAGGAGGAAACTGGCCAAGCAACGTGAGAAAGTGGCTAAAGAAGAAGAGAAACTAGCAAAGAAAAGAGGGAAACTGGCCGAGGTAAAAAGCATATTGGTCCAGAAAGGGGAAGAAGTGGCCCAGAGGCAGCAAAATCTGGACTGGCAAGAAAAGGAGCTGGCCCAGAAACTGGAGGAACTGGCATGGGACATGGAAGAACTGTCCAGGAAAGAAGAGAAACTGAATCAGGAAGAGGAGACACTGACTGAAGAAAAGAAGATACTGGCTGAGGAAGAGGAGACATTGGCCTGGGAAAGGGTGAAACTGTCTGAACAAGAGCGAAAACTGGCCCAGGACAAGGAAAAAATGCCCGAGGGAGAGGAAGGACTGGCCTGGCAAAGGGAGCAACTGATTGAAAAGACGGTGAAACTGGCCCAGAAAAGGGAAAGATGGACTGACAGCATGGAAGAACTCACAAAGAACAAGGTGATAGTGTACCAGAAGAAGAGGAATCTGGCTCAGGAAAAGGAGAATCTGGCTCAGGAGAAGGAAAAATTGGCTCAGAGGGAAGAGCGTCTACTCTATAGCCAAGAAAGACTCACCCACAACAGAAAGCAATTAGCCCAAGTAAACGACAAATTGAACATTTTCAAGAAGACACTGGCTCAGATAGAGGAGAAGCTGACACAGGAAAAGGAGACAGTGAGCAAGAAGAAGGAGAAACTGGCCGAAAGAGAGAAAAAATTGGTCCAAGTAGAGGACAGTCTGGCCGAGAAACAGGAGAAATTGGCTCACGAGAAAATGAAATCGGCTCTGGAGACGGCAATGGTCCAAGGAAAGAAACGGCTCAGAGGAGAGTTGGATATTGCTAAGGAAGAAAAGGCATTGAACCTGGAAATGAAAAGACTGGCCGAAGAGAAGATGAGACTAGTGGAGGGAAAGGAAACTCTGCCTAAGGGAGAGACTCCCGACACTTCAAGACTAAGGAAAATGACTAAAGTTGAACAAGAACTAGTTGAGAGGAAATTGTCACTAGAGGAGAAGATACTGCTACATGAAGACAGGTTACTGGCCATAGAGAAAAGGGAAATTGCCAAAGGAAAACTGGAATTTACTAGAGTACAGAGAATATATGCCCAGGAGCAAAGGAAGTTAGCCAAGGATGCAAGGATGTTGATTAAAAAAAAGGAGAGCCTTTCCAAGGAACCAGCGAAACTGAACAAAATCTTAAAGGCACTTCAAAAACTAATCAGGGATGAAAGGACACTAACCGAAGAAGAAATAAAGGTGACAAAGATAAAGAGGTCATTCTTTGCTAAAGAGAGCAGATTGAATAAAGAACAGAGTAAACTGGATATCAAAGAGTGGAATTTTTCTGAGAAACAATCGGAACTGACTAAAGATGGAAAAAAACTGACTCGGAAGCAGAGAAAACTGGCCAAGGAAATGAGAAGAATGATAAACAAAGAAGAAAAACTAACTGAGAAAGAGAGCAGATTGGCCAGAGCGCATTCAGAAGTCATACTGGGTGATGAAGTGGAAGAAGGAGGAACAGAAGAAGAAGAGGTAATCCCATTCCTTAAACGAAGGTGGAGAAAGAAGAAAGAGGACAACGAAGTTGATGAACCAAAGGAAAAGTTTCCCAGTCAAGTGGATGAGGTGGAAAGTGAAGAGCATTTTTATGAAGAAATGGAAAGCCTGTTAGATGAACTAGAGAAGCAAGAGAGTTTGTCTTCTGAGGAGGAGGAGGAGGAGGATGAAAGGAATGAAGAGGAGGAAGAAGAAAAGGAAGAGAAAGAAGGGGAGGTGGAGGAAGAGGAGGAGGAGAAGAGAAAGAAGAAAAAGGAAAAGGAGGAGGAGGTTCAGGAGAAGGAAGAAGTGTTTGAGGAGAAAGAAGAAATTATGAGTGAGGAAGAGTTAGAAAGTTTGAGTGACAAGGAAGAGGAAGAGGAGAGCAGCTCACTGGAAGAAGAGCTAGACGAGGAAAAAGAGATCTTAAAAAGAGAAAAACTATTTAAGTTACAAGACCAAAGAAGAAAGAGCCTAAGAGGAAGGGAAAAAGTCCCTTCCATTGGAAAAGGAGTTTCTCATGTCAAAGGCAGGGCTATGAGACTAAGAGTTCTAAAAAGCCCTTTGAAGAAACTGGTGTCAATAGCTCTGGAGATGAAAGAGAAAACACCAGTGCCAGTGCCGGAGAAACAAATATCCTGGAAAGATAAAAAGGCCACAGTAGTTGCAATACCCAGGAAGTTCTCCGGGACAATGGATAAAGAAAGAGAAGTGTTGGGAAAATATGAGCCCATACCTCCCCCTGTTTCGGGTACAGTTTTGGAGTCCCAAGAACAGGACTTAAAAATCCCATTTATGTCCCACATATTAAGGAAGATCATGGATGCTCAGGAACTCCAGTGCAAACCACTAGGTCCCCAGTGGAAGTGGCTTTTGCAGCATCTGTCTCTGCTGGGACAGACTGAGGTGCAGTTACCTCTGTCCCAAATCCCGGCTAAGGAACAACATGCAGACATAAGCCTCTCAGATGTAGAGTGGATCTGCCATGTCCTAGAACGAATGGAAGCAGGAGAAGAGCTTTCCAAGGACAGTTTCCACAGACTGTGCCAGCTCCTCAAAAACCTCACCTCAAAGGGAAATTTAGAATGGCTGCATCTGGCCAAACTTGAAGCCATTGTATACCGTCACAGGCAGGCCCTGGAGTCACAAGGCACAAGGATCTCAAAACCAAGTAGGGAGTCCATGCGTCCAAAATACCTGAAAGTGATTCCTCCTATACAAACAAAGGAAAAGGAGAGCTGGCTAGAACCTCTGGCTGTTCCCACACGAAAATCCCCATTAGCTACCAAGAAGATTCCAGACCCAAGGGCTAAAAATTGGCATCTTCTAGGAGAGCCTTACAGAAGTGAGAGGGCACAGCAGATATCCATGGTTCACAAGGAGATGGCAAGGCAGTACTTTCATCCTGCCACAGGAGACATTTTTCCAAGTATCCATGCCTCTGTGGAAAAGCAAACCCTGGCACTGATGTTTCAGAAGGACTTCTGGGATTTTAAGGATAAACGCAGGTTCCCCAAATTGCCCAAGTTGGAGAAGAAGACACAGCCCATTTCTAAAAAAGAAGAAAAGTTGCCTTTGTGGGAGACATTCGTGGCACTGTACCATGTTTTGCGGATGCTGCAGCAGCGATACGGAAAAGACAGCACTGCTTGGATGGAACAGTTCAACCAGCTCATGGAGCTGTACCAACTTAAGTCCCCCCGAATCCAGAGGCTTCTACTAGAGTTAGTGCAGGGAAAGGAACTTCAACCCCAAGAGATCATCTACAAAGAGGCCCTAAAAGCCACAGAGCTAGTTCCCGGGGAACGGCTGCTCTACTGCCTGTTTTGTGGCGGCTCTCATACTGCTAGAGGCCCTCAGGAGTTCCGGGGTGTGGTACCCGTCCCTGGGCAGAACAATGTGCATACCATCCTTCCTGTGGGCATTGCCCAGTATGGGATCTTAGAACTTGCCTGGAAGAGCCTGCCCCAAGCTGATATTCACCTCACCAAGGCATTGACACACATTGTTGCTCCCACTCCCTAATTTGGAACTGACTGGAGGTAGGGACCTTTCATTACCAACTGGAGAAAGTCCTGGTCACCAGAATCTAGACCTTCACATCTCTTTTTTTTTCTTTTTAGATGGAGTTTTGCTCTTATTCCCCAGGGTGGAGTGCAATGTCGCAATCTTGGCTCACTACAACCTCCACCTCCCAGGTTCAAGTGATTCTCCTGCCTTAGCCTGAGTAGCTGGGATTACTAGCATGTGCCGCCATGCCCAGCTAATTTTGTATTTTTCGTAGAGACAGGGTTTCTCCATGTTGGTCAGGCTGGTCTCGAACTCCCAACCTCAGGTGATCCACCCGCCTCGGCCTCCCAAAGTGCTGGGATTACAGGAGTGAGCCACTATGCCGGGACCTAGACCTTCATCTCTGGGCCCACACAGTGGTAGGGCCAGGTCAAAGCCCTTTTCCAGCTCTGGAAACACAGCTTCTATATGGGGAATAAAGAGGAGGTTCTTGTTTGCAACAAGCACTTTGATGTGTTCTTTCCCCACAAACTGGTTCCCCAGGAAGGTAGCCAGGGAAAACATTTACTCACATACTCCTGAGATGGGGGAAGCATCCCAAAAGACAGTGGTGCTCACCATGTGGATGTGTTGAGGTAGAGGAGTCTGTCCTTGTCCTCTTCATACCTTCCCACCATCCCCTCCAAGATCTCTAAGAGGGAAAGTACCAGGCATAGAAACTAATGTATATTTGGCATGAATATGAGAGGTACTGATATCATGCAAAGAGAATGGGCTTTAGAATCAGAAGGTGCAATATTTTATCCCTTAGTATTTGGGGGCCTACAGTGGGGCTGACTCTATTTTTCTGATTGTAGTTCTGCATGCTGATGATTTGAGTCTCAGATAACAGAAATATTGGGTGTTGAGGAGTCTTTCAGAGTAAAGGATTAATCTTCAACAAGTTTTAGCCAGTACCACCTCCATCTGATGACTGAATTTTTCTGATAGCTCAGGGATTCCATAATCTGAGGTCTAGATGTACTTCAAGAGTCCATGAAGCTCTTCAAATTGAATGAAAAAAAAAGTTGTTGGCATGTGTTAGGTACTTTTTTTCTGCTGAGAAAAAGTCTGTAGCTTTTATCAGATTCT
Organism: Saguinus oedipus; assembly: GCA_031835075.1. Classification (NCBI taxonomy): domain Eukaryota; kingdom Metazoa; phylum Chordata; class Mammalia; order Primates; family Cebidae; genus Saguinus; species Saguinus oedipus. The sequence goes on along the minus strand of CM063187.1, from coordinate 40,808,058 downwards.
TAATGAGGCTCCTGACACAAATACATGAAATCAGCACTTAAGGAGACAGCACAGGGCTTTAGCTCAGACATTGCCAATCATCAGTTGAATGACCTTCAACAAGTAATGGCCTTACTGGGCCCTAGTTTTCTAATTTTGTTTGTTTTTGTTTTTGTTTTTTAAGACGGAGTCTCGCTCTGTCACCCAGGCTGAAATGCAATGTCGCGATCTTGGCTCACTGCAACCTCTGCCTCCTGAGTAACTGGGACTACAGGCACTCACCACCATGCCTGGCTAATTTTTGTATTTTTAGTAGAGACCTGGTTTCACCATTTTGGCCAGGCTAGTCTCGAACTCCTGACCTTGTGATCCACCTGCCTTGGCCTCCCCAAATGCTGGGATTACAGGCACACACCACCATGCCTGGCTAATTTTTAGTAGAGATGGGATTTTACCATGTTGGTCAGGCTGGTCTCAAACTCCTGACCTCAAGTGAACCGCCCACCTCAGCCTTCCAAAGTGCTGGGATTACAGGCATGAGCCACTGTGCCCAGCCAGGTGGGAAGATTTTAATATGGGAGTGTAAACCAAAATAAAATTCTAATCCCCCCAGCCAACTGAATGGACCCTTCCTCTTGGCCAAGGGCATTCTAAGGTATACCTGAAACACTAGTTCCAGCAATGATGGAAATGGGTGGTCAGACATGTCTCATTATACCTTCCTCTCTTTGGAATTCAGGTACAGCTAACCAGCATTAACACCGAAACAGAGACCTTAAGACTGACAAAGCATACCCTTTGTAGCAATAAGAAACTAACATGGGCCAGGTGCAATGGCTCACACCTGTAATCCCAGCACTTTGGGAGGCCAAGACAGGTGGATCACAAGGTCAGGAGATCGAGACCGTCCTGGCCAACATGGTGAAACCCCGTGCCTACTAAAAATACAAAAATTAGCTGAGTGCAGTGGCAGGTGCCTGTAATCCCAGCTACTCAGGAGGCTGAGGCAGGAGAACAGCTTGAACACAGGAGCTGGAGGTTGCAGTGAGCTGAGATCATGCCACTGCACTCCAGCCTGGCGACAAAGCAAGACTCCATCTCACAAAAAAAAAAAAAAAGATACCAACATGACAGACAGCAGGCCCTGAAAGAAATGGAAGTATTTTATCCTAAAATATGTTTGACATATTTTGAAATGGCCCTGCAAAGCTGATTCTTGTGGGGAAAACTGACATTTTGTAGAAAATCCCCTTCCCTTTCCAGGTCTTTTGCCTGATCCAAGAGAGAATTAACTAAGAATCTGGCATCTTTCTAAGTCTGATAAAAAACATGTACAAATCTATTATCTCTGAGACCTGCTACCTGGACACTTCATCTGCACAGTAGGAATCTTGGTCTCCACAGCCCCTTATATTAACCTAGACATTCCTTCTATTATTGATTCCAGGTCTTTAGATAAACTCTTTCAACTGCCAGTCAGAAAATCTTTGAACTCACCTATGACCTGGAAGCCCCCCACTTCCAGTTGTCCAATCTTCCCAGACTAAACCAGTCTAATTTTCTATGTATGATGCTTTATGTCTCCCTAAAATGTATAAAATCAAGCTGCAGCACAGTCACCTTGGGTGAATATTGTCAGAACCTCCTAAGGCTGTATCACTGGCCATGGTCACTCATATCTAACTCAGAATGAATCTCTGCAAATATTTTACAGAGTTTGACTCTTTCTGTCGACAGGAGACATTTAAGGATGTTCTTTAAGAGTTAAAGAGGAAAGACAGGCCCGGCGTGGTGGCTCAAGCCTGTAATCCCAGCACTTTTGGGAGGCCAAGGCGGGTGGATCACGAGGTCAAGAGATCGAGACCATCCTGGTCAACATGGTGAAACCCTGTCTCTACTAAAAATACAAAAAATTAGCTGGGCATGGTGGCACGTGCCTGTAATCCCAGCTACTCAGGAGGCTGAGGCAGGAGAATTGCCTGAACCCAGGAGGCGGAGGTTGTGATGAGCCAAGATCACACCATTGCACTCCAGCCTGGGTAAAAAGAGCGAAACTCCATCTCAAAAATAAATAAATAAATAAAAATAAAAAAAGGAAAGACATACAAAAGGTAGCTCAACAGTCAAAGACAGGTTTATTTTGGGGCAATAAACCTGAGAGGGGCTTCTGGCTGATTTGGTCAGGAGCGTTCTCTCTTACAGACTAAGTATTTATTGGTAAGAGAGCTTGGAATGTTTCTGTGTCAGGACGAAGTTTACAGTGGGGTTGGAATGTCTCTGGTTAGAGGGGAGGTTATCTTCGGGTTATCTCTCCCAGCCAGTTGGGAGGGGAGGTTATCTCAGGGCTGGCATGTCTCTGGTTGGGGAGGGGTGTTGAGGTCCGGCACGTCTGCCGGCACGACCTGCGGGAGTCCCTGAGACCACCAACGTAGATGTCTCCTTCAACCTGAGGGAGAGAGCGCGCAGAAGAATAAAGGAAGAAAGGAAAGTGGAGTCTGGAGGTCTGCAAGACCCGAAGTCAGGCAGCAGCTTTATTTTTGTGGGTTACAGCTTTTATACCTTTTTTCTTGTTACATTTACTTTATCTCAGCAGAAAAAGGGGTGAACAGAAAAGAGAACAGAAACCACATAAAAATAGTTATCGGGGCTTGTGATAACAGCTCACCAAGCAGTTTTAAGAGGGCTTGTGATAATAGCTTACAAAGCAGTTTAAGGGGGTTTGTGATAATAGCTTACAAAGCAGTTTAAGAGTTAATATATGTTTTTCAAAGATACACAGTGCAAACAAACAATGGTGCCCTTAAGGTGGCTTGTTAACTATGTTTTCCATCAGGAGGTAGAGCAAAGGCTCAGTTCCTGAGAAAATATGGGCAGGGGTCTCTGCCCCTCTCAGGCACCTTAATTGCAGCAAGCCTATTGCTTACACAGAAACTAATGGGGATATGAAGCAGTCAGCACAATGTCCTCATAAACCGCAGGCCCTTACTCTGCATTCTGTTTTTGCCTCAGTGGCTTAGCCATTTTTACCTCGACTCGACAGCCCTCGAGAGCTGGGGGAGAACAGATAGGTCCAGCAGCCAATATGGGGCGAGTCATGCTAACTGTCTCAAGCCCTTGGCGTGAACGCTGCAGAGGGGTTTGGAATGTTTCTGGTTGAAGATGTTATTTGTGGTTTATGGTCATGCTGACCTCAGCCATTAAGCTGATGCCCTTTGGATTTAGGCAGGTTTTGATCAACATGAACTTAAAATGACAGTGCTTGTCCAAGGTGGCAATACTTCTGCTCCGTCATGTTTGTCACGCTGATGTGGCCAAATCATGGAGATGGTAAGTTCGAAGGTGTAGGATGAACAGGGGAATACTAGGAATACTGGTATAAGCCAGGCCCCTGATAAAGCAAGAGAGAATGGGGTCCAGAGTCCAGCTGGAAGAATTAGCTTTAGACAAGGGGAAAAGGATGTACCTTTCCAGCATAGTGAGGGGAACGAAAGAAAAACATCTTGGGCCCCCAGAATCACTAAGCTAAAGGGGAAATTCAAGCTGGGAACTGCTCAGGGCAAATCTGCCTCCCATTCTATTCAAAGTCATCCCTCTGCCGGGTGCAGTGGCTTGCACCTGCAATCCCAGAACTTTGGGAGGCCCAGGTGAGCAGATCACCTGAGGTTAGGAGTTCAAGACCAGCCTGACCAACGTGGTAAAACCCCATATCTACTAAAAATATAAAAATTATTCAGGCATGATAGTGTGTGCCTGTAATCCCAGCTACTTGGGAGGCGGAGACAGAAGAATTGCTTGAACCCAGGAGGAGGAGGTGGCAGTGAGCTGATACCATGCCATTGCATGCTAGCCTGGGCAATAAGAGTAAAACTCCATTTCAAAAATCAAAAGACAAACAAAATCATCCCTCTACTCACTGAGATAGATGTATATTCTGATTCCCTTATTTGAAAAGGCTTATCAGAAACTCAAAATAATACAACCATTTGTCTCTCACTTACCTGTGACCTGGAAGCCCCCTCCTTGAGTTTTCCCTGCCTTTCTGGATGGAACCAATGTACTTCTTACATATATTGATTGATGTCGCATCTCCCTAAAATGTATAAAACCAAGCTGTGCCTCGACCACCTTGGGCATATGTCATCAGGACTTCCTGAGGCTGTGTCACAGGCATGTGTCCCCAGCCTCAGCAAAATAAACTTTCTGAATTAACTGAGACCTGTCTCAAATTTTGGGGGTTCACAGGAGGAAGAAAAGATAGGTAAGTTTGTAGCTGTGACAAATGAGAAAAAAACAAAATTCTAAGTCTCCAGTGTACTGAATGGACTAAATCTTGGCCGAGGGAACCCTAGAGAAACCTTGGAAGGTGAGTTCATGGCCATAGTAAGATGGGAGATCAGAGAGGTCTTGAACCTTTCCTTCATTAACAGTCATTAGACTTTCTTCCTTAAGGGCTAAACAGAACTCCTCCTCCCTCTGTTGCTCAGGCTGAAGTGCAGTGGCACAATCATGAATCACTACGTCCCTGACCTCCCAGGCTCAGGTGATCTCCCACCTCAGCCTCCTGGGTGCTGCCATGCCTGGCTAGTTTCTTTGTATTTTTTAGTAGAGACAGGGTTTTGCCATGTTGCCCAGGGTGGTCTTGAACTCTTGGGCTCAAGTGATCTGCCCACGTTGACCTCCCAAATTTCTGGGATTACAGGCATGAGCCACCACATGGCTGGCCCTAAACCAGCCCTTTCAAAAGACTGCTGGATTATCTTCCCTGGTAAAGAACAAAGACAAGATTAATCCTTTTGATTCCTTCACCCCTTCCTGAGTCATGCTTCCTATTCTCCTTTTCTTCAAATGTACATGTTGTCTTTTGTAAAACGTAGATTTACTGGGCACTAACTAAAGTCTCACAATTATGTAATCATTTGTCTCACTGTGGGCCTACCCCTGCCTCCTGCTTTAAGGAAAACGTATAAACACTAAACCTCCTGAGAACCTCCTTGGAGGTTCTCCAAACAGCCACAGATGTTTCTGTGACTCATGTTTTTTTTTGGGGCACACCCTCAAGATGGCTCAATAAACCTCCATGATTTGAAACTTATAACCCGATCACTCATTTTAGTTGTCACAAGTTAAGGGAATTCCCAAATAATACATTCTATTTTTTTCCCAAGCCACCCCCTACATTCTTTCTTTATTTAAGAGTCAAGGTCTTACTCTATCACCCAGCCTGGAGTACAGTGCTGTGATCATAGCTCACTGCAGCATTGAACTTCAGTGATCCTCCCATGTCAGCCTCATGAGTAACTGGGGCTATAAGCGTGCATCACCATGCTCAGCTATGTTTTTCTATTTTTATAGTCTCGTCATGTTGCCCAGGCTGGTCTCAAATCCCTGGCCTCAAGCAGAGTGCTGGAAGCTTCCAACTTTTTGACCAGAACCTCCAATGATCCTTCTGTCACAGCCTCCCAAGTAGACGAGACTACAGGTGTATGCCACCACGCCTTTTTAACTAAGGTCTCTCCTTATCCAAGTCTAAATTTGTTTTGAATCAACAATATTCACTGCTCCTGCACTTTGCAGGCTGCCCACACTCCTGAAGAATCCCAAAGTGCTGGGATTACAGGTGTGAGCCAGTGGATGTGACCCATATTCTATTTTTAGAGTGAAGTAAAAAGTTATTATCTGGGAGTGTGAAGGGAATAAGAAGAAATTTGATTTTGCAGGGCAATGATCTCCAAGGAGTACAATATACTTCAGGAGTGTGGGCAGCCTGCAAAGTGCAGGAGCAGTGAATATTGTTGATTCAAAACAAATTTAGACTTGGATAAGGAAAGACCTTAGTTTAAAAGGTGTGGTGGCATGTACCTGCAGTCTCATCTACTTGGGAGGCTGTGACAGAAGGATCACTGGAGGTTATGGTCAAAAAGTTGGAAGCTTCCAGCACTCTGAGAGGCCAAGGTAAGCAGATTGCTTGAACCCAGGAGGTCAGTATCAGTCTGGGCAATGGCAAAACCCCATCTCTACCAAAAATACAAACATTAGCAGGGCATGGTGGCACATGCCTGTCATCTGCAGTCCCAACTATTTGGGAAGGTGCGGCAAGATTGCCTGAGCCCGGAAGTCCAGGCTGCAGTGAGCAGTGATTGCGCCACTGTACTCCAGCCTGGGAAACAAAGTGTTTCAAAAAAATGTTTAAAGTGGGAAGCTTGAATTTAAAATTTCAGAGGGGACAGGGTGTAGTGGCTCACACCTCTAATCCCAGCACTTTGGGAGGCTGAGGCAGGTGGATTGCTTGAGTCCAAGAGTTCAAGAGCAGCCTGGGCAACATGGCAAAATCCATCTCTGTAAAAAAAATATAAAAACTAGCTGGGCATGGTGGTGCACAACTGTGGTCCCAGCTACTCAGGAGGCTGGGGTGGGAGGATCACCTGAGCCCAGGAGTTAGAAGCTGCAGTGAACTGTGATTGTGCCAGTGCATTCTAGCCTGAGTGACAGAGTGAGACCATGTCTCCATAAATAAATAAAAGTGCAGAGGGAAATCATTCTGAGTAATACATTCCAGGGTATGGGTGGCTGATGGGGAGTAACAGTGAAGGTTGTGAGAGTTAGTGAATCCAGGGAACAGAAACCCATGTTCAGAGGGGCTCTCACTCAGGACAACTGCATACCAGTAGCTGCACAGGAAGCACAGGAGCCAGGTATAAATCTGGCCTCTGAACAAGGGAGAGAATCATTGATACCACACAATTCTCCTTTCAATAAGATCTGTCCCTTCCCCCAGAGGAGTTAGCCTAGCAGTCACAACCCTCCTTTGGGTTATTGTGTATACCAGATCCAAGCTAAGCCAATCAGCTTCTCCTTTTGAAGAATTTGGAATTAAAACTAGAGCAACTGGTCAAACTCTGCTGGCTGCTTGAACCGAGGAGCTGTACCATTGGGCTGGAATCTCCCTATTTGGCCACATGCATGCAAATAGGCTGAAAAAGCCGATATATGGATATACAGATACATAGAAAGGGAATGAGAGGGAGTGAAGGAGAGAGGCTTCTAAAGAGAAAGATCAGATTATCTACAAAGGAACAAGGTTCAAACTGACATCAAATTTCTTTGTAGCAACCCTGGATGCAAGTAGACCAGGGAGTAAAATATGGAAGGGAAAGAATTGTGAACCAAGAAATTTACAACCAAATTGTCAATCAATGAAGACTCTACAAAAAATAACTTCATTTAAATCAAGCATTAAGGGAATGCAATATTTAAATCAAACTCTGCCAATGCTTATCTCTAGAGGCTTGTTGCCATTTTTATCTTCTATGGAATTTTTGTCCCACGAAAGGCAGGATTACATTTTTTTTCTAACAGATTGAGCTGCTGTAGTGTATTCTTGGTTATCAAAATACTCATATAGCTTGGGGATTTTTGAATTTATAAATATTCATAATGTGTGAAAAAGCATGATATACACTGTACGATCTCTATCCCATAAAATTAAATGTGTCTATACACACATAGGACCTAAAAGGACACGTCAAACTGTAAAGTGGATGACTTTGTTCTTTGCTTCTTGTGCTTTTCAGTTTCCTATAATGCATACATTAATTTTTAAAAAATAAAAGTTATTTTTAAAACATAAAAAAAAATAACTTCGAACTCGCAAGATCTCTCAAAGATTGCCACAGAGGCCCATTTTGAAAGGGGTTTGCAAGGACCAAAAAAAAAAGAAAAAAAAGAAAGAAAGAAAAAGAAAAATCCTATGGATTCTGCAAGAAAAAATGGAAAGAGGCCAGGCACGGTGGCTCACGCCTATATTCCCAGAACTTTGGGAGGTCAAAGTGGGTGGATCACTTAAGGTCAGGAGTTTGAGACCAGCCTGGCCAATGTGGTAAAACCCTGTTTCCACTAACAAGACTAAAATTAGCAGGGTGTGATGGTGTGTGCATGTAATCCCAGCTATTCGGGAGGCTGAAGCATGAGAATCACTTGAACCCAGGAGGCAGAGGTTGCAGTGAGCTGAGATTGTACTTCAGCCTGAGCTACAAAGCGAGACTCCGTATCAGGGAAGAAAAAAAATACCCCAAAAAAACAAAAAATGGAAATAAAGGGTGATTTATTTTGGTAATTATTTTGTTAACTGTTCCTTGTTATTGCTACACTAATAAGGCTAGGATCAAATGAAATAAAGGGAACATTCATAACTCTAAAATAAAATTCTGGACAGTATCAATATGAATGGAGGGGACAAGGATAGGAGAAGAGCAGAGGGACACAAGGATCATGCTAAAGTATCTGTCCTGTTAGAGATGATGTTGTCAACTTACTGCCTCTCAAGCCGGGCATGATGGCTTGTATCTTTGGGAGGCCAAGGTGGGTGGATCACTTGAGGCCAAGAGGTCCCAGGTGGGCAGGGGAGGAAGAGCCCCATTTTAACAAGATTGTTCCACTTGGAAGAACAATTGCCTCTAGACAGAGGTTTTAGAAGTTACCAATTTGTAAACACAGACAGAATCCTGAAATAGGACAATCGGGTATACAAAGTGTCACCCTGCACCTTGCACAGAGATCCCAGCAAACACCACTTTGTCATTTGCACAAAGGTGTGCAAATGACACAAAGGTGTGCAAATGACACAGGCGTGCAAATGACAGAGTGGTATCTGCTAGGATCTCTGTGTGATTTCACCAACACGACACCCCATCTGGATCTGTATGTCATTGCTAAAGACACTAAATGTGCCTACTAGATGCTATGAAAGTTTTTCACATCAGCCCCTGCCTTCTCACAACATAGCAAGAAAGGGAAATTTGTAAAAGAACACGCCAGAGTCTCCCGATGATTATTAAAAGTTGGTAGAGGCTTCTTCTCTATCATCTTTGTTTTTGAAATCCCTTATGATTTTAAAAAATACAAATGCCCTGAATCAAAGATGCACAAGTGTTTGATTTCATTCCAGTTTGAAGCATACCTTCTTTCGTTTTTTGTTTGAAAACTACAACAATAAGAGATTGAATGTTCTATAACTTACCAAAGATTTCAGAATCAACTCAGGTGAGAAGAGATTCCTTTTCTGAATGTGGATGAAGCCACCCTGATCCCTATTTTGTAGGAGATCCATTCATCCTGGAATTGTTGGAAAAATGCTCCTTCCCACTCCTTAGCGGAGAGTCCCACACGTTGGGGGCTGAGGCAGGAAAACTGCTTGACCTGGGAGGCAGAGGTTGCAGTGAACCAAGATTGCACCACTGTACTCCAGCTTAGGTAACAGTGAGACTTTGTCAAAAAAAAGAGAAAGAAAGAAAGAGAAAACAGCTGGGCACAATGGCTCATGCCTATAATCCCAGCACTTTGGGAGACTGAGGCAAGTGGATCACGAGGTCAGGAGATCGAGACCATCTTGGCTAACATGATAAAACCCCGTCTCTACTAAATATACAAAAAAATTAGCCAGGCATGGTGGCAGATGCCTGTAGTCCCAGCTACTTAGGAGGCTGAGGCAGGAGAATCGCTTGAACCCAGGAGGCAGAGGTTGCAGTGAGCTGAGATCATGCCATGGCACTCTAGCCTGGGTGACAGAGCAAGACTATATCACAAAAAAAAAAAAGAAAGAAAAAACAAATATTTGAGGTGATGGGTATCCCAAGTACCTTGACTTGATAGTTATACATTGTATACAGGTATCAAAATATCACGTGTACCCCCCAAATATGTACAACTATGATGTATGTATAAAAATATCCAAAAAATAGTCTTTTTGGCCGGGCGCGGTGGCTCAAGCCTGTAATCCCAGCACTTTGGGAGGCCGAGGCAGGTGGATCACGAGGTCAAGAGATCGAGACCATCCTGGTCAACATGGTGAAACCCCGTCTCTACTAAAGATATGAAAAATTAGCTGGGCATGGTGGCACGTGCCTGTAATCCCAGCTACTTAGGAGGCTGAGGCAGAAGAATTGCCTGAACCCAGGAGGCGGAGGTTGCGGTGAGCCGAGATCGCGCCATTGCAGCCTGGTTAACAAGAGCGAAACTCCGTCTCAAAAAAAAAAAAAAAAAAAAAAGTCTTTCTACCCGTGGACGCCGCCGAAGCAGCCTCGTTAAAGTCTCTCTTCTCCCTGCGATCATGTCTAAGTCAGAGTCTCCTAAAGAGCCGGAACAGCTGAGGAAGCTCTTCATTGGAGGGTTGAGCTTTGAAACAACCGATGAGAGCCTGAGGAGCCATTTTGAGCAATGGGGAACGCTCACAGACTGTGTGGTAATGAGAGATCCAAACACCAAGTGCTCCAGGGGCTTTGGGTTCGTCATGTATGCAACTGTGGAGGAGCTGGATGCAGCCATGAATGCAAGGCCACACAAAGTGGATGGAAGAGTTGTGGAACCAAAGAGAGCTGTCTCAAGAGAAGATTCTCAAAGACCAGGTGCCCACTTAACTGTGAAAAAAATATTCATTAGTGGCATTAAAGAAGACACTGAAGAACATCACCTAAGAGATTATTTTGAACAGTATGGAAAAATTGAAGTGATTGAAATCATGACTGACAGAGGCAGTGGCAAGAAAAGGGGCTTTGCCTTTGTAATCTTTGACGACCATGACTCAGTGGATAAGATTGTCATTCAGAAATACCATACTGTGAATGGCCACAACTGTGAAGTTAGGAAAGCCCTGTCAAAGCAAGAGATGGCTAGTGCTTCATCCAGCCAAAGAGGTCGAAGTGGTTCTGGAAACTTTGGTGGTGGTCGTGGAGGTGGTTTCGGTGGGAATGACAACTTTGGTCACGGAGGAAACTTCAGTGGTCGTGGTGGCTTTGGTGGCAGCCATGGTGGTGGTGGATATGGTGGCAGTGGGGATGGCTATAATGGATTTGGTAATGAGGGAGGCAATTTTGGAGGTGGTGGAAGCTACAATGATTTTGGCAGTTACAACAATCAGTCTTCAAATTTTGGACCCATGAAGGGAGGAAACTTTGGAGGCAGAAGCTCTGGCCCCTATGGTGGTGGCAGCCAATACTTTGCCAAAGCACGAAACCAAGGTGGCTATGGTGGTTCCAGTAGCAGCAGCAGCTATGGCAGTGGCAGAAGATTTTAATTAGGAAACAAAGCTTAGCAGGAGAGGAGAGCCAGAGAAGTGACAGGGAAGCTACAGGTTACAACAGATTTGTGAACTCAGCCAAGCACAGTGGTGGCAGGGCCTAGCTGCTACAAAGAAGACATGATTTAGACAAATACTCATGTGTATGGGCAAGAAACTCAAGGACTGTATTTGTGACTAATTGTATAACAGGTTATTTTAGTTTCTGTTCTATGGAAAGTATAAAGCATTCCAACGAAGGGTTTTAATGTAGATTTTTTCTTTTTCTTTTTTTTTTTTTTTTTTTGCACCCATGCTGTTGATTGCTAAATGTAATAGTCTGATCGTGATGCTGAATAAATGTCTTTTAAAAAAAAAAAAAAATATATATATATATATATATATACATATATAAAATCATAAAGGACAAAGAAAAACATACTAGTAAAAAGTACAACAGAAGGAAATATGTTAGTCTTAAACGGGCAGCTAACAATCCTGCCTAAAATATAGGAAAGTGACAAAACCATAAGGAGAAACAGATTGTTGGAAATTTGAATACTCAATAAGAAAATTGTAATATGCTTTTTTTTTTTTTTTTTTAAGATGTAGTCTCTGTCATCTAGGCTGGAGTGCAGTGGCATTATCTTAGCTCACTGCAACCTCTGCCTCGTGGGTTCAAGCAATTCTCCTGCCTTAGCCTCCCAAGTAGCTGGGATTACAGGTGCCTGCCACCACACCTGGCTAATTTTTATACTTTTAGCAGAGACCAGGTTTCACCATGTTGGTCAGGCTGATCTTGAACTCCTGACCTTATGATCCACCCATCTTTGCCTCTAAAAGTGCTAGGATTACAAGCATAAGCCACTGCACCCAGCCACACCTAGCTAATTTTTGTGTTTTCAGTAAGACGGGGTTTCACCATGTTGGCCAGGATGGTCTCAAACTCCTGACCTCAAGTGATCCCCTTGCCTCAGCCTCTCAAAGTACTGGGATTACAGGCATCAGCCACTGCACCTGGCCTGCTTTTGGATATTTTAACAGAAAGGTAGAGAGAAATAAATGATTGAGAGATTTAATCAGAGAAAGAAAAGATCCCAATGATCTAAACAATAGTGTCAACCCTTAATTCCAATAACTAGCATATACAATAAATAGCATACAAAGCCACTGAACCTTTAATATCAATAGATTCAACCTTTAGCTAATTACAAAACTTTAATAACAATACTTATATACCACATACATTTTTTAAATTATATTTCTCCTGCTCCTTACAGGTTAGACTTTTTTTTCTTTTGAGATAGGATCTCACTCTGTCCTCCATGCTGAAGTGCAGTGGCACAGTTAGTCATGCTTACTGCCACCTCACCCTCCTGGGTTCAATGCTGGGATTACAAGTGTATGTCATTGTGCCTGGCTGATTTTTTTAAAAACATTTTTTATTGGTTGCAAGCAAATCAAATGCTTATCTACAATGGCAATAAGGTGTCTGGCAGGCTTGAAAAACAGCAAAAAGGCCAGTGTTCCTGAGATAACAGGGGGCTGGATTATTCACAATGTGTAAGATGGAAACCATGGTAGAGTTCTGAGCCAAGGAGAGTTGCAGTCTTATTTATTTATTTATTTATTTTTGAGACAGAGTTTTGCTCTTGTTGCCCAGGCTAGAGTGCAATGGTGCAATCTCAGCTCACCATAACCTCCACCTCCTGGGTTCAAGCAATTCTCCTGCCTCAGCCTCTAGAGTAGCTAGGATTACAGGCATGCGCCACCATGACCAGCTAAATTGTATTTTTAGTAGAAATGAGGTTTCTCCATGTTTGTCAGGCTGGTCTCAAACTCTCGACCTCAGGTGATCTGCCCACCTCAGCCTCCCAAACTGCTGGGATTATAGGCATGAGCCACCGTACCTGGCCTGTAGTCTTATATTTTTAAAAAGCACCTTGACTGCTTTGTAGAGAATAGATTGCATCAAGGTAGTAAGAAGTGCAGGGAAGGGAGTTGAAGCAGGGGAATGAATGAAGAGTCTGCTACAGTAATCCAGGGGAAAGAGAAATAGTGGGCAGATCTGGATCTCTTTGGAGGTTGAGCCATAGAGATACCAAGAATGTGTGATACCAGGGAAGCTAAGTTTAAAAAGTGTATTAAGGAGGAAGGGGTGATTACTTGTGTTAAGTGCTGCCAACAGTCAAGTAGAGTAACAGAAAATCAACTACTAAATTTAGCAACGTGTTTATTGGTAACCTTGACAAGAACAGTTCTGGTAGTGATGGATGCTGAAGTCTAAGGATTTGCTGATAAGACTGGGTGTGGGTATGAGAGAAAGAGAAGAGTTAATATGACTCCAGGGTTTTTTGGCTTGAACAGTTGGAAAGGTTGGAGGTACAACCAAGTTGGGGAAGATTAACAAGGAAGTGGGATACTGGAAGGAAGATTAGGAACTCATAAATTCAGTTTTGGACAAATTGAGATTAAGATGTCTATTAGACATTTAAGTGAATTTGTCAAATAGGCAATTGGACATATGACTCTGGAGTTGAAGAGAAAGATTTGAGTTGGAGTTATAAAATGTGGCAAACATGGATACCAATGAGGTGCCTTTTTATTTATATAAAAAGAACAGCAAAAATGCCAGTATACCTGAAGGGGAGAGTAACAGAAAATGAAGTCAGGAAGTAGGCCGGGCGCAGTGGCTCATGCCTATAATCCCAGCACTTCGGGAGGCCGAGGCAGGCAGATCACTGAAGGTCAGGAGTTCGAGACCAGCGTGGCCAACATGGTGAAACCCCATCTTTAGTGAAAATACAAAAACAGAGTGGTGGCAGGTGCCTGTAATCTCAGCTACCTGGGAGGCTGAGGCAGGAAAACTGCTTGAACCTGGGAAGAGGAGGTTGCAGTGAACTGAGATCACACCACTGCACTCCAGCCTGGGTGACAGACTGAGACTCCATCTAAAACAGAAAAGAAAATAATAAGGGGCCATATTATGAACCCCAGATGAGAAGATACCTAAAGCCATGAGACTCGATGAGATGACCAAGGGAGTGTGGATAAGGAAGAGGAACAAAGATTGAGCTCAGAGGAGCATTAATATTAAGAGGTTAGGGAAGAACCAGCATGGGAGATGGAGAAGGAGAGGCTAAGGAGGTAGAAAGAAAACCAAGAATGTGTGATATCAGGGAAGCTAAGTTTAAAAAGTGTATTAAGGAGGAAGGGGTGATTACTTGTGTTAAGTGCTGCCAACAGTCAAGTAGAGTAACAGAAAATCAACTACTAAATTTAGCAACGTGTTTATTGGTAACCTTGACAAGAACAGTTCTGGTAGTGATGGATGCTGAAGTCTAATGGAATTAGTTCAATAGAGGACAAGAAAAGAGAAATTAGAGGCAGGAAATACAGATAATACTTTCTAGGAGTTCTGCTAGAAATGGAGCAGTTGTTGACAGGAGTAGGGGAATTTTTAAAAGAAAGAGAGCGAGAGCAAAAGAGAGAGAGAGAGAGAGAGAGAGAGAGAGAGAGAGAGTGTGTGTGTGTGTGTGTGTGTGTGTGTGTGTGTTTTCAAGGTGAGGGAATTGCTGGAGTCCAGAACTGGAGAGAACACCTGCTTTTGGCCAGGTGCAGTGACTCACACCTATAATCCCAGCACTTTGGGAAGCTGAGGTGGGTGGATCTCTTGAGGTCAGGAGTTCGAGATCAGCCTGGCCAACATGGTGAAATCCCATTTCTACTAAAAATACAAAAAAATAGCTGGGCGTGGTGGCACATGCCTGTGACGCAGCTACTGGGGAGGCTGAGGTGGGACGATCACTTGAACTCAGGAAGTGGAGGTTGCAGTGAGCCGAGATCGCATCACTGCACTCCACCCTGGGTGACAGAGCGAGACTCCGTCTAAACAAACAAACGAAAACTGGACAGATAAAAGGGGGTGGAATCTAGTGCCTAACTGCTGAATGGACTTTAGATAAGAACACGGTTAATCCATTTGTGGCAAGAGAGGAGAAGCAGCTATACGAAATGATGCAGACAGGTAGGCATGGTGCTGGGAGTCTGTAGAGAATCTCATCTGATAGCTTTGATTTTCTCGGTGAAGTAAGAGCACTCATTAGCTTAGAGGGAGGCAAGGGGAATGTGCAGTCGGTTTGAAAAGTTGTGTTTGGCAGTGAACGAACTAAAAACACAACCAAACCCTAAACAGCGTTTCTGTGGGGGAGCATTAAGAACGACTTGAGGTCAGGAGGCTGAGGCAGAAGAATTGCCTGAACCCAGGAGGCGGAGGTTGCGGTGAGCCGAGATCGCGCCATTGCACTCCAGCCTGGGTAACAAGAGCGAAACTCCATCTCAAAAAAAAAAAAAAAAAAAAAGAACGACTTGAGGACTTGAGGTTCGCGGTTATAACTTGAAAGCGGAAGCAGGGTGGCAGTGCACTTTTCTCCAGCCACATTCGGGCCGGGGTGCAGCCTGGCTACTTAGGGAGAGGAAGCCACCGCCTGGAGCCTGCTGGGCAGGCTCCTTCTCCTCACAGGACCTCCTGGGAGCTGCAGTCCACCTGTCGCCTCCACCAGGGAGGGAGACACGACATACAGGGAGTTACACATGGGGCACACTGAGAGTTGCCATCTCCCAACACCTTGTATGTTAGGAGCTGTGGTCCCAGTCACCACCCCAAGTACCACCTCTGCTCACATCTACTTGCAGACAACACTGGGGAGATGAAGACCATGGAGCTTCCCAACGCGAACTTCAGTCCTCTTGTCATCGCCCTCATCCGCTATCACCAGGGGACGCTGGGTAACAGATTAAAGGGAAAGGCGAAACCCACGGAACTTGGAAGGGATCTTACCTGAAAAGTCAGTTTCCCCAACGCGAGCCACAGCTGCACGGGGAAATCCGTCCTCTGGCCGCCACTCCCTGTAGAGACGGAGGAAGGCACCACCGCCTGGGAGGGCGCTACTCCCTGGACCCTGGCGGATGCAGTCCCGCTTCGCGGTCCTCAGAGGACTCGCAGCCCGCGCCCCCACCCGGAAGGAGGACGTCTCCCGCCCCGAGGGGGATCCCGCACTAAGGCCGTGGTAGGGGCTTGTCCACCACCTATTTATTTATTTATTTATTTGAGACAGAGTCTCGCTCGGTGCCTCAGGCTGAAGCGCAATGGAGCGATCTCGGCTCACCGCTACCTCAGCCTCCCGGGTTCAAGCGATTCTTGTGCCTCAGCCTCCCGAATACCTGGGATTACTGGCGCTCTGGGATTACCTGTCCGGCTAATTTTTGTATTTTTTAGTAGAGACGGGGTTTCGCCACGTTGGCCAGGCTGGTCTTGAACCCCTGAGTCACCACCGTTTAATGTCGCTCTCTCTCTCTCCTGTCCCTCCTTGAGTCGGTCCCCGAACGCCCGGCGCAAGGCACTACTCAGAATTGGAGAGCCGGGGAGCCTCAAGAGCCAGAGAAAAAGACGGCTGAAGAGGCGCGTAAAACGTCAAGAAAGGAAGGCTGCTGTGAAGCGGGAGCTGCCTGGCTAGCCTCGCGGAAGCTCCCGGGCCGCGAGGTGCGCTGCGAGAGGGCGTGGCTCCGCGACAGGGGGCGTGGCTCCGCGGATAATACAGCCCCTCCTTTGCGCGCGCTCCCGAGCCCCTCCCCGGTTGCACGCACGCGCAGTCGGTAGGTCCTGCGCGCTTTCCCGCCAAAATGCGGTGGCAGCTTTTCCCAGCTCCAGCGAGGCGGCAATGAGGCTCTTGTAGGGCACGGGGCTGGTGCAGAAGGGAGCCACTGGTCTGGCTTAGACACTTGCCCCTGCTCCCGCCCGACGCCCTGAGACACCAGGTTTTATACACGGAGTCCAGAGCCTCTGTGTGTGTGTGTGTGTGTGTGTGTGTGTGTGTGTGCTTGTGTGTGTGGTTTTTTTCAGACGGAGTCTCTCTGTTGCTCAGGCGGGAGTGCAGTGGCGCGATCTCAGCTCACTGCAGCCTCCGCCTCCTGGGTTCAAGCGATTCTCCTTAGCCTTCTTTGTAGCTAGGATTACAGGCACGTGCTACCACACCCACCTAATTTTAGTAGAGACGGTGGGTTTTTCTATGTTGGCCAGACTGGTCTTGAACTCCTTACCTCAGGGGATCCTACCTTAGCCTACCTCAGCCTCCCAAAGTGCTGGGATTACAGGCGTGAGCCACCGCACTTGGCCTTCTCATGGCTTTTGTTTCGTGGCTTTTCCCGGCCTGGCAGGTCTGGAGCATTGCCTTTATGAAGGGCTACATGGGGACCCCATATAACCAATAAAGAGCCGGCCGTGTGTGCAAGCCGGTGATGCAGAGCCTCTGTCACAAAGGCCAGAGCATCCCACGCACATCCCAGCAGGCCAGGGACAATGGTATAGTGGCTCAGAACATGCCTGGAGTCTGACTCCTGGCCCTGCCACATTCTGACTGTGTGGTGGGGCTTTTCCTCACTTGGAGGAAGGAAGATGATAGTTTTAAGTAGTGTTGCCACATTTTATTTAGCAAATACAAATGCAGGACACCCAACTGAGTTTGGATGGCAGTTAAAAGAGAAAACAGAATTTTTTAGCATATAGGTCCCAAATATTGTTGAACTGTAATTCAAATGTGACTGGGCATCGAGTTCAAATGTAACTGTATTTTATCTAACAGCCCTGCTTTAAGGCATTGTTTGCAGACAATGCATGAGCAGTTCTGGAATGGTGTCTGGCACATGTAAACACACAATGAAGTCTATTAATATAAAAGTTCACACTCCCTCAGAACATACTAGTGTCTCTACTCATCCAGCAGTAGGATCTCGAATGGCCAGCCCTCAGAAAGTCACTCTGTCCTAAAAGGACAGTTTAAATCTCGCCATCCCACCACAATGTAGTGACCCCTTTCTGCTACCACAAAGTACCAGATTTCCCCTGCCTTCCAGCGCTTGGCACATTCACGTGGGGATTTTCATGCTCTTCATGTTGCCGCTTTCACTGGACATATGGGGGAGGGGCTGGGGGAGTCTGAGGCATTATGATGTTGGAGCCAGTGACACTCTTTCTAGGGGAAATTGTAGTAGAGTCTGTCTCTTCTAGAATTAGGGGCATGTAATCCTCTGTGTGAGCCAGGAGGCAATGGAGATTCAGTGGGGAAGCCTAAGATGTTATTTGTATGATGTTAATAACAAGCTTTCCCCATGGAGTGAATGTATATTGAGTGGCATTGGTCGCACTAAGCTCATTAAGACATCTGCCATAGATGAGATGAAACTTTGTTTAATCTGAGAAGTCCAAAGGAAAAAGAAGTTGAAGGGGACAACCTAGGTTTATAAACGTAAGTCTATTTGACTCTAAAGTTTCTGTTCCATCTCTCTTATTCTCCCTTGATTTCAGTGCACCCCTTCACCTCTCTCATACATAATAGCACCCTGCATTTATACTGCATTTTAAAATTATAAAGCCTTTTGAATTTCCTTGTCTCACTTTCTTTTTCTTTTTTTAGACATAGTCACTGTAGCCCAGGCTGGAGTGCAGTGGTGCAATCTCGGCTCACAGCAACATCCGCCTCCCAGGTTGAAGTGATTCTCCTGCCTCAGCCTCCCAAATAGCTTGGATTACAGGTGTGTGCCACCTTGCCAGCTAATTTTTGAATTTTTGGTAGAGATGGGCTTTCATCATGTTGGCTGGGATAGTCTTAAACTCCTGTCCTCAGGTAATCCATCAGCCTTGGCCTCCCAAAGTGCTGGGATTACAGGCATGAGCCACCACACCTGGCCTCACTTTCTTTTTCTAAATGCTTTAGTAGGGAAAAAGAAAAGGGAATTTCTCTCTGAGATCAAGAAGGGTTATAGTGAAATATCTGACACTCACCAAAAACTTAATGGAATGAAGTCTTAGTCTAGGATTTAGAAGTGTCAGGAAACCCCCATTTTCCCAGTTAGAGCTACTAGTCTTAAATTACCAGAGGAAACTGGGAAGACGCTGAGGTTGTGGGATCTAACTCTTACTTCTCTTCACACATCAGCTTGCTGTAGCAGCCCGCTCTCTCCTTCCTGTACTTTCATTCTCCCTTCTTACTGGCTTCTTTCCCTTGACTTTTAAACACATTTAATTTTCTCATTTTAAAAAAACTCCGGGCCGGGTGCAGTGGCTCACGCCTATAATCCCAGCACTTTGGGAGGCCGAGGTAAAGAGATCGAGACCATCCTGGTCAACTTGGTGAAACCCCGTCTCTACTAAAAATACAAAAATTAGCCGGGCGTGGTGGCGCGTGCCTGTAGTCCCAGCTACTCAGGAGGCTGAGGCAGGAGAATTGCTTGAACCCAGAAGGCAGAGGTTGCGGTGAGCCGAGATCATGCCATTACACTCCAGTCTGGGTAACAACAGCGAAACTCCATCTCAAAAAAAAAAAAATCCTTCTTTGCAGGGGCCAATCACTTGGTCTTCCCTTGCATGTACTTGAGAGTTGTATGCAAGATTTTGGAAAGTTTAAACTTCACTTATGGTAGGCCCCGCACGGTGGCTCATGCCTGTAATCCCAGCACTTTGGGAAGCCAAGGCGGGCGGATCACCTGAGGTCAGGAGTTCAACACCAGCCTGGCAACATGGTAAAACCCCATCTCTACTAAAAGTACAAAAATTAGCCAAGCGTGGTGGCAGCGCACACCTGTAATCCCACCTACTCAGGAGGCAGAGGCAGGAGAATTGCTTGAACCCAGAAAGTGGAGGTTGCAGTGAGCCAAGATTGTGCCACTGCACTCCAGCCTGGGCGACAGAGTTAGACTCCATCTAAAAATAAAATAAGTAAACTTTACTTATGGTAGAAATTGAGTGAGGTAAAAGAAGAAAAAGAGTGAGGTAGTGACTCTTGCTGGGTGGAAAAGAAAGGGTTGGAATTGTTCAGCTAGGGATAGGAATCCCAAAGGAGGTCCTCCATTAGCACACTGGTGTCAGCAGGGAGCTGTTTGTCCTTGACCCAAA
The DNA here is from genome assembly GCA_031835075.1 of Saguinus oedipus. Classification (NCBI taxonomy): domain Eukaryota; kingdom Metazoa; phylum Chordata; class Mammalia; order Primates; family Cebidae; genus Saguinus; species Saguinus oedipus. The sequence continues at coordinate 40,788,079 of CM063187.1, read as the reverse complement.
CAAGATTAAGTACAGAAATTCAGAGTAAGCATTTAGGAACTTTCATAGTAGTTTTGAAGAATAATCTAATGTCTATTGAACTAATAATAATAAAAAAAATCAGTGGCTCACGCCTCTAATCCCAGCATTTGGGGAGGCTGAAGTGGGCAGATCACTTGAGGTTAAGAGTTCAAGACCAGCCTGGCAAACATGGTGAAACTCCGCCTCTACTAAAATTTCAAAAATTAGCCAGGTGTGTTGGCACACCCCTGTAGTCCCAGCTACTGTGGAGGCTAAGACAGGAGAATCGCTTGAACCTGGGAGGCAGGGGTTGCAGTGAGCTGAGATCATGCCACTGCACTCCAGCCTGGGTGACAGAGCAAGACTCTGTCTCAAAAAAAAAAAGGGGGTTCTAGTACCAGAGCAGCTAGCAATCCTAAACCTAAAGGGAAAAGAAATGAAGGGGAGCTGGATATGGGTGTTTAGAATTCTTATATTTAGGTATTTGATCTATTTTGTGCTCGTTTTTTAATAGTTTGAGGTAGAAATCCAAATTAATTATGTTGCATGTAGATATTCAGTTGTCCTAGCACCATTTGTTGAAAATACATGTTTTCTAAGTAATTTTTTCTAATTATTTCTGTTTTTTTTTTAATTAGCTTTTCCTTTTTTTTTTTTTCCCCCCTTGAGATGGAGTCTCATTCTGTTGCCCAGGCTGGAATGCAGTGGCACAATCTTGGCTCACTGCAACCTCTGCCTCCTGGGTTCAAGTGATTCTCCTGCCTTAGCCTCCCAAGTAGCTGGGATTACAGGTGCACGCCAATATGCCCAGATAATTTTTGAATTTTTTAGTAGAGACGGGGTTTCACCATGCTGGCCAGGATGGTCTCAAATTCCTGACCTCAAGTGATCCCCCCACTTCAGCCTCCCAAAGTGCTGGAATTACAGGCATGAGCGAGCCACTGCACCCAGCCTGCTTTTCCCATTTTTATCCTCTAGGTTCTTCACTGGGTTTTCTTCCTTGTGTTCCTTCAACTTTCATCCTTCTGCTTGTGATACTTGATTTTTCTTTGATTTCTGCCTGCTCTCCATTTGTTTTTACCTGTTCCTTCAGCATCTCTTCCCTGGATTTTTGTATTTTTGCTTTGTGGTCTTCCATCATAGAGGCAAGTGCATCAAATTTTTTTTATTCATGGCAAAATATTTGGTTATAATTTTTTTTTGTTTTTGAGGCAATGTCTCATTCTGTTGTCCAGATGGAGTGCAGTGGTGAGATCACAGCTCGCTGCACCCTCAACCTCCAGGGCTCAAGCAATCCTCCCACCTCTGCCTCCTGAGTAGCTGAGACTACAGTAGTGTGCCAGCACTCCTGGCTAATTTTTTATTTTTTGTAGAGATGGGGTCTTGATATGTTGTCCAGGCTGGTCTTGATTCCTATGCTCAGGGAATCCTCTCACCTCAGCCTCCTGAAGTGCTGAGATTACAAGCAAGAGCCACCACACCTGGCCTAGTCATAGTTTTTATCTGACTCATTGACACAGTTTTCCAGTGAAAGCTCTTCATATAGATGGAATCATACAATACGTGCTCTTTTGTGTCTGTCTTCTTGTACTCAGTATTGGTTTTTGAGTTTCATCTATGTTGTTGCAAGTGCCAGTAGTTCATTCCCACTCCTATCTTTTTAAAAACAAAGGAGTTTCTCCGACTTCTAAAGGAGTACTTCTTTTTAAAATTATTTTTCTATTTTATTTTTTTTTTGAGATGGAGTCTTGCTCTTGTCCCCCAGGCTGGAGTGCAATGGTGTGATCTTGGGTCACTGCAACCTCCTCCTCCAGGTTGAAGTGATTTTTCTGCCTCAGCCTCCCGAGTAGCTAGGATTACAGGCACGTGCCACCACGTCCAGCTAATTTTTGTGTTTTTAGTAGAGATGGGGTTTGGTCATGTTGCGCAAGCTGGTCTCAAGTTCCTGGGCTCAAGAGATCCACCTGCCTCGGCCTCCCAGAGTGCTGGGATTACAGGCATGAGCCACCTGGCCCAGCTTCTAAAGGAGTACTTCTCTAATTTATCCAGTTGCCCTTCCCTCTTTCCCATTTCCCTTAATTTCCATTCTAACATCAGATGTTATGATTAAGAGACCTTTACCTTCCACAGGTTCTGTAATCCAAGATGTCTATAAAGAGCTGGGATGTCACTAGGAAGTCATCTTCACCCAGACTTATTCCTGAGTGGAAAAACTTAAATTTCCTCATAAAGAAGATCCTGAAGGACATAAAGGTGATGTGTATGAGACCTGTGCACGTGGTGGGCCTGGACTGATTATCTCTGCCAAGCAGGCTGGGCCCTCCCACATCCCCCAATCACTTCTGCTAAGTTAAGATGATAGCATTAGGTAAGTTAGAACACTTTGTGCTGCAAGTAAGAGAAAATGGATTCATATGGATTAAACAAGTAGGAGGCATCTTTGTCTTGCATGTTTCCAAGGAACCCGCATTCTTTTTCTTTCTTTTCCACCATTTCTATTACGTGAGTTTATTACCCTAGAGTTACAAGATAGTTGTTGCATTTCCAGGTATCAGCTTCAAACTGCAAGTAGATAGAAGATAGAAAAGGGAAGGTCAGAGAGCCACAGGGCTGTGCCCTTCTGGGTCCATGATCACCCTAAACAAAATCAGAATTTTATTTGGATGAAAGGAAGGGGAAGAGGAAGGAGAAAGGTTTGGTGTAGAATAGGTAGCAGTAATATCAGGTAGATACATTGTGTTCATTTAAGATATTCTTAGCTCTTTGGCCGGGCGCGGTGGCTTAAGCCTGTAATCCCAGCACTTTGGGAGGCCGAGGCGGGTGGATCACAAGGTCAAGAGATCAAGACCATCCTGGTCAACATGGTGAAACCCCATCTCTACTAAAAATACAAAAAATTAGCTGGGCATGGTGGCGTGTGCTTGTAATCCCAGCTATTCAGGAGGCTGAGGCAGGAGAATTGCCTGAACCCAGGAGGTGGAGGTTGCGGTGAGCCAAGATCATGTCATTGCACTCCAGCCTGGGTAACAAGAGCGAAACTCTGTCTCAAAAAAAAAAAAAAACGATATTCTTAGCTCTTTTTCATAGCAAAGCATTGATATTGTTTAATGAGTGAATGAATTGTTTGCACATAAAGGCTTGAAAAGAGAAAAGGAATGATGATTAACTAATGGAATAAGATCTATGTAAATGAGCTTTCTGATTAAGAGAGATGAAGGGTTGGGAGCTCAGACACCAGGGTTCTTTGACTCAGCTCTGCTACTGCTACTGAATCAGCAATTGCAATGGTGCTGTAAACCGTTGAGATCTGAAAATAAGAAATACAGGTAGGGTTGGGTATGGTGGCTCACACCTGTAATCTCAGGACTTTGGGAGGCCAAGGCAGCAGGACCACTTGAGCCCAGGAGTTCAAAAGTAGCCTGAGCAGCAATAGCAAGACCCCATCTCTACAAAAAATAAAAAAATTAGCCAAGTGTGGTGGTGCATGACTATAGTCCCAGCTACGCAAGAGGCTAAGGTGGAAAGATTGCTTGAGCCCAGCATTTTGAAGTTATGGTGAGTTATGATCACACCATGGCACTCCAGTCAGGTCAGTAGCAACAGATAGAGCAAGACTCTGAGGAAAAAAAATTGTCCAGGCGCAGTGGCTCACACCTGTAATCCTAGCACTCTGGGAGGCCAAGGCGGATTGCCCAACCTCAGAAGTTTGAGATCAGCCTGGGTAACACAGTGAAATGCTGTTTCTACTAAAATACAAGAAATTAGCCAGGCACGCATCTGTAGTCCCAGCTACTCTGGAGGCTGAGGCAGGAAAATCACTTGAACCTGGGAGGCAGAGGTTGCAGTGAGCCGAGATCACACCACTGCACTCCAGCCTGGGCAACAGAATGAAACTCTATCTAAATAAATAAATAAAAAATAGTGACAGAAGTGCATGCCACAGGGCCTGCCACATGTGAGCATTCTGTTACATGTCTGTGAAGCATGAGTTTCCCAAAGTTGGTATATCATGTGTGTGCAATTGTAACAACTCTACCTTTTGGTGTAGGCTGGAACTTAAAACAGTTTACAGTGGTGACAGGTATACATATTTGTCATGGTTGGGTTCCTCTGTCATGCCTCAGATTTACATATTTGCCATGGTTGGGTTCATCCCTCAGTAAATATATATTTATATTTATTTTACTCATAGAGAATTGCATTCCTTTCTTTGTTAGCACTTACCATTTTGTATACTCAGCTGTTAGTTGTTGAATGTCTGTTTCCCCGCCAGGACTCATCTTCTTAAGGGCCAGAGCTATGTCTGTTTTGCTCAGCATTGTATTCTCAGTGTCTCTCATAGAACCTGTCAGCCTTTATCAACTGTGGCTTTTCTTCTGAACCATGGAACACAGACCATGATTTGAGGGGCTACTTTTTGATTTCTCTCAATGTCTCATAACTAGTAGCATTCTAGATGATGAGGAGAGAAATTAATTCATTATGTAGATTGGATACTTTAGGACATCAGGGCTTACTCTTTTTTTTTTTTAACAGAAACTTGGTGAGAAAGCCTAGAAGAGACTGATTGATATAGATGCAAACTGTTGCAAACTGAGGGTGAGGGAGGGATGACTCCCTAAATAATGTTTTCTAGTAGTAGGGTAAATGTTAGTTAGCTAGAAAACAACCAATGACCACTCATCCCTCAGTAAATATTTACAGATATTTATTTAACTTATTGAGACAGGGTCTCTGTCTGTTACCCATGCTGGAGTGCAGTTGTACAATCATGGCTCACTGTAGCCTGACCTCCTGGGCTCAAGCGATCCTCCTGTCTCAGCCTTCTGAGTAGCTGGGACTAGAGTCATGCACCACCATGCCCAGCTAACTTTTGTATTTTTTGTAGAGATGGGGTTTTGCTATGTTGCCCAGGTTGGTCTCGAACTCCTGGGCTCAAGCGACCCACTTGCCTTGGCCTCCCAGTGTTGAGATTATAGGTGTGAGCCACCACACCTGGCCAGTAAATATTTCTTAAATGAATGAATGAGTGGGGATTCAGAACTCTGAAATAAGATTACTCCTCTCTCTCAGATTGGTGAAGAACCAAAGAATGACGTGGTTGTACTGAGTGACTGGCCTGAGACTCTATACCAGGAGTCCCACCATCCCCAGAACAAGCCTTTCATCTGCTACTACTACTCCATCAAGGTCAACTGTTTTATTTCCTTAAACTGGATGGAACCGTATGGAAAAATGCAGGTAAAGCCCTTCATTTTCCTCCACTCTCCTTAATCCAATTTACATGCATCACACCTGAACTGCCCTCATTTTAGAATGATGGCAGTGACTGTGAATTAGCTCATTTTAGTAGCCATCTCCATATCCCAGTTTGACCTGGATGCATTGATCCTTCTTCACCTCTAGTTATCAGGCCCACAGAATTCATATGCCCCATAAAGTAGACTGAAAGCCAAGAAAAGGGCCTTGAACATGGTGCTTCTATCACGTACCCAATTCCTGGTACAATAGTCCCCACATATTCATGGGAGATACATTCCAAGCCCCCAGTGGACATCTGCAATTGCAGATAGCACCAAACCTGATTGCCACCAATTGGAACATGTTTCTGTTCATGCTGCTTACCCACAAATTGAATGCTTTTTCCATCATAACTAAGCACTTACCATGCACTGTGGCCATAATGTGTGCAGTTGAAGTGCAACAGAAAAACTAGCATGAATTTCTCTTTCCTCCTTCACAATTTCACAGGTTCATTCTTACTATAGATTGCAGCAACCTCAGGATACAATTGCTTTCCTTATTAATTCAAGAACCTTCACCTTTTCACTTGAAAGAAGCATTTTGTGGCTTCTATGTGGCATATCTGAATTGCCAGTATCACTACTTCTGTGCTTTAGGGCCATTATTAAATAAAATAAGGGTTACCTGAACACAAGCACAGTGATACTGTAACAGTTAATCTGGCAACCACGATGGGCGATGGCTACTAAGTGTCTTAACAGGAAGATAAGATATAGAGTGTAGATAGGCTGGACAGAGAGAGAATCCAAGTCCCAGGCATGATGGAATCGTACTGCGTGAGATTTCATCATGCTACTCAGAACAGTATGCAATTTAAAACTTACTATTTCTGGAATTTTTAATTTAATATTTTTCGACTGCAGTTGACCAGACAGGTACCTGAAACCACAGAAAGTGAAACCGTGAGCAAGGGAGTTGCTGTACTAGGAGACTCCGAAAGTCAAGCTGCCTAGTCTTTCCTTAGTCACACCAGAGGAAAGAGGGATCTGAATATTCAGCCTTCCCTACCCCACACTTTTGGGAAATGATCTGCCTCCACAGTCAGGCTTTCATCTCTCATCCTCTTCTAGGCAGTACTTTGGATACAGAAAACGGGTACAGAAATGAAAGGAATGATAGAGAAGATGAGGCTTCGCATGATGGATCAGCTGCCGCCCATCCAAGCAATGGTCCACACAGGTTCCTACCATATGTTAGTTGCTTACTGTGGTGACATATGCCTGAGGCTTTTTGGAGATCACCGTCGAGGGTTCAGATTTCTGGGTACAGTGCCCTGTCATTTCTCTGTCAGCTGCCTCTTCTATGACCCAGAAACTGAGTTGCTGCTATCTGGTACCCTGGGGGCTGTGGTTACCTGGTTTATCTTACCAAATGGCAGGGACATCAAGATGGCTCAAATAGTACCTATGGCTAATCATGAGCTTGTACAAGGATTTTCCATGAATGGCCCCCAGGGATCTTTGTTTGCTCTGTGTGAGGATACAGTGAAGGTCTTCATTCACCGGGGTCAGGGCCAGCTGGAAGAAGTGAAGAAGTTCACTCCAGTAGCCAGTGGCTCTTCCATCACTTGCTCCTTTGCTTGTGTCTCTCAGGGCAATTTCTATGCTGGAAACAGGGCTGGAGAGATCCACGCTTGGGGTTTAGACCAAGGTAACTTCCTCCACAGCTTTCAAGCCCATTCCTCATCAGTGATATGTATCCATAGCCGGCCAGAGATCCACACCTTACTAACAGCAGGCAGTGAAGGTGTAGTGAGGGAGTGGAATCTGACATATGGGAACTTGCTGCGGCAGCTGAATATTGACAATGGTCTGCAGAAACTGCAGTTTATTGATAATACCACGTTTTTCTGCCAGACCACCTATGGTTTTTCACTGCACCACCTGCCCTACTTTTATAGCCTCTTCCATGTCTGTGGTTCTGCTCCCCAGCAGGTGCAGCGGGTCTACTGCGGCCATAATTGGACTCGAATTCTATGTGCCACTGAGGATGGCTTATTGCGCTTCTTGTCTCCAGTAACAGGGGATCTCCTGGTTATCACCTGGCCTCTACTTGTTATGGATAAGGCTGTGGCTTGGTCCTATGATTCAGAGAGAGAGGAGCTCTTTGTGGCAATAGGCAGTTCGGAGGTGCTGGTGTTTGATGCAACATGCTCTCCTTGTACAGCCAAGTATCTTGTGTGTACTTCAGCAGACCCTAAGGATACAGTAAGATGCTTGGCCTATGGGAGGTCCCATCTTCATAAAGGCCTAGGAGGATTAATGTTCTGTGGGCATGACAGTGGCATTGTGAGAATCCTTTCCCACTATAGTTGTGCCCGAATAGAGAAGACTGTTCACTCTGGGGCAGTATTGGCACTGTCTACCCTGGAAGGCCCTCAGGAAAATGCCTTGCTCTGTTCCTACGGCGTGGATAACATCATACACTTGACAGAGGCTGTGCTTCAAGTGAACAGGGTAGTCCTGCAGCCTGTCAGCAAAATTCTCTGTGGCTGCCCCCTAAAACATGTGATACTCTTGCCAGGTTCTGTGGGTGCCATCACTGAGAGTTACTGCTGGCATCTCTGGCACTATGAAGGCTTTCTGACATCTTCAGAATCAAAACAGAGCTTTGTTTTGAGAGAGACAAAACGCCTGCATGAATGTGACATCACTTCATTTGATGTCTGCCTTTCCCTGAAACTTTTTGTCACAGGTGGCATTGATGGCTCAGTCCGGATCTGGGACTTTCATGGTAGACTTGTAACCGAGTTTGACTCAGCTCTGCATTTTGGTCCACTCTGCTTTGCCAATAATCGAGGTGACCTGTTGCTGACTTTCAACCAGAGTATCTACATAGTATCTTGCTTAAAACTGCTCCCTCCAGCTCAGCTGACTAACCTGTGTATCCTAAAAAATGCGGATGAAATACAAGAAGTCCCCAAACCCTTCTTTCCTAGCTTCTTCTTTATGTTTGAAACAGTATTTGTACCCAGATTTGTCTACCTTGGGAAAGGGCGGCAGGAATTACGGGGGCTGGAGGCCCTTGTCAACAAACGGTTCATTGCCTTTGACAATACTGTGCCCCATGTTATAGAAGAAGAAAGATGCAAACCCCTTGTGATTCAAAAGAAATCCATATTTCCTCCTTTGGAGAATGAGGATATTGATTTGTCTACTCTTGACTCCAAGCATAATCATCCCCGACATGGGGTTCCTGCTCAGTTGCGGCTGGCCGGCTGGGATGGATTAAATGCCTACCAAATGCTACGGTGCTTCTTTGGTCAAGGGCGACAATGGCCCTTTGCCCCTGATGGCTACATCCCCAACTCAGTGATCCGTGCCCGCCTATGGCCTGAGGGTACCCCAGTCTTCCTATCCTGTGATCCGTATTCATCCTACCAAGTTAAGGACTGGAAATTATCATCTATGACTCTAGTAGAAGAGAACATTTCAAGGAGTAAACTGAAGGATAAATCCAAGGAGCGAAAAGGAAGTTTCCTTGATATTCTTGAAAGCATGGCAAAACAAAATTGGATGACAAGAAAAGAGAGTGGAAGGCTTATGGATGATTTAGTAGAGGGCATCCTCAACCTTACAATTTACTGCTCTGTAGAGGAATACAAGAGATATTTTAGGATACTTCAATATATTTTTGCCACTTGCCAGATATCTCCAGCATTGGTTTCTAAGACTGCTTATTGCCTCCTGCAAGATACAACCCATTCCAATCCTCAGATCCGTGAGCTAGCCTGGGAGGCACTGGACAGGCTAGGCCTCATGAACCATTATTTTGCTATTCCACTGGCTATGGGATTGATGGACAGTGATGAGAATGTGCGGGCTAAGGCCTTATACATTATGGTAAGAGTCACAGGCATCCAAACCAAGACCAGGCTGGTACGCCTGCTGAAGAAAGAAGGAACTCTCCAGAAAATGCAGTAGGTTGGATGGTGACCTTCTCCTCTTCTGGTTCTTTTCATCTCCTATCCTCCAGAATCTGACTATTTCTTCCTGTTTCTAAATCCCCTTTTAAATTATACCTGCTAGGCATGGTGACTCACACCTGTAATCTCAGCACTTTGGGAGGCCAAGGCTGTTGGATCACTTGAGGTCAGGAGTTCAAGACCAGCCTGGCCAACGTGGTGAGACTGTATTTACTAAAAATACAAAAATTAGCTGGGTGTGGTGGCGCACGCCTATGCCCCTAGCTACTCAGGAGGCTAAGGCACAAGAATCGCTTGAACCCAGGAGGCAGAGTTTGCAGAAAGCCAAAATGGCACCACGGCACTCTAGCCTGGGCAATAGTGTGAGACTCAGTCTCAAAAAAAAAATAAAAAAATAAATAAAAATAAATACATTATCCTCTTCCTCCTTTGCTCTTTGTTTCAATTTTCTCTTTTACCCAGCACCTACCCCTTTTCTTCTGACCACTGACTACCCTGTCCTTCCATGTTTTCTTCATTTCCTCAAGATTCCTCAAGACTCATGTCCACAAATCTCCCAATCAAAGAAGCATCATGTATCCCACTGACTACAGGCATACCTTGGAGTTAGTGTGGGTTTGGTTCCAGACCACTGCAATAAAGTGAATACTTCAGTAAAGCAAGTTACATGGTTTTTTTGGTTTCCCAGTGCATATAAAAGTTATATTTACACTAGACTATAGTCTATTACATGTGCAGTAGCATATCTAAACAGATCAATGCACATACCTTAAAGAAAACTACTTTATTGCTAAAAAATGCTAATGATCATATAAGCCTTCAGTGAGTTGCTGTTTTTTTTGTTGGTGGTGGTGAATGGTCTTGCCTTGGTATTGATGGCTGCTGATTGGTGGATGCTAAAGTTTAGGGTGGCTATGACATTTTATTAAAATAAGACAAAGAAGTTTGCTGCATCAGTTGACTCTCCTTTTCATGAATGATGTCTCTGTAGCATGTGGTACTGTTTGATAGCATTTTACTCAAATAGAACTTCTTTCAAAACTAGAGTCAGTCCTCTCAAACCCTGCCACTGCTGTATCAACTAAATTTATGTAATATTTTAATATCCTTGTCTTTTCAGCAATGTTCAAAGCATCTTCACTGGGGAGAGATTCTTCACCCATTCAATATTGATTATGAGATTACAGCAATTCAGTCACATCATTGGGGTCCACTTCTAATTCTGTTTCTCTTGCTATTTCTACCACAAGTAACTGCAGCAGTTACTTCCTCCACTGAAGTCTTGAATCCCTGAAAGTCATCCATGAGGGTTGGAATTAACTTCTTCTAAACATCTATTCATGTTAATGCCTGACTTCTTCCCATGAATCACAGGTATTCTTAATTTCATCTAGAATGGTAAATCTTTTCCACAAGGTTTTCAGTTTACTTTGCCCAGATCCATGAGAAGAACTGCTGTCTTTGGAAGCTACTGCCATACAAGATGTATTTCTTAAACAAGACTTGAAAGTCAAAATTAATCCTTCATTCATTGGCTGCAGAATGGATGTTGTAATAGGCATGAAAACAACATTAACCTCCTTATATATCTCCATCACACCTCTTGGAATAGGCACATTGTCAGTGGGAAGTAATATTTTGAAAATGACCTATCTTTCTCAGCAGTGGGTCTCAATATTGGGCTTAAAATCTTCTATAAAGAGATGTGCTGTCATCTAGGCTTTGTTGTTCCATTTACAGAGCACAAGCAGAGTAGATTTGGCATCATTCTTAAGGATCCTAGGACTTTCAGAATGGTAGATACACATTGGCTTCAACTTAAAGTCACCAGCATTAGCCCATAACTGGAGACATAGCATGTCCTTTGAAGCTTTGAAGCCAGCCATTGACTCCTCTCTAGCCATGAAAGTCCTAGATGGCATCTTCTTTGAATAAAGACTGTTTTGTCTACATTGAAAATCTGTTATTTAGTGCAGTCACCTTCATCAGAAATTTTAACTAGGTCTTCTGGATTGCATGCTGGAGGTTCTCCATCAGCACTTGCTGCTTCAGCTTGCACTTTATGTTCAGGAAACAGCTTCTTTCCTTAAACCTCATGAATTATTCTCTGCTAGCTTCAAACTTTTCTTCCGTAACTTCCTCACTCTCAGCCTCTATAGACTTGAAAAGCGTTAGGGCCTTGCTCTGGATTAGGTTTAGGCTTAAGAGAACATTGTGGCTGGTTTGATCTATCCAGACCACTAAAATCTTCTCCATATCATCAATAAAGCTGTTTTGCTTTCCTACCATTGTGTGTTCATTGGAGTAGTACTTTCAATTTGCTTCAAGGACATTTTCTTTGCATTGGCAACTTGGCCTACTGTTTGGCACAGGAGGCCTCGCTTTCAGCCTGTCTTGACTTTCAACCTACTTTCCTCACTAAGTGTAATCATTTCTAGCTTTTGATTTAAAGTGAGAGACATGTGACTCTTCCTTTCACTCAAACACTTAGAAGACATTGTAGGGCTATTCATTGGCCTAAGTTCAATATTGTTGTGTCCCAGGAAATAGTGAGGTCTGAGGAGAAGAGATGGGGGAATGGCTAGTTAATGAAGCAGTCGGAATACGTACAACATTTATTGATTAAGTTCACCATATTACATGGGTGTGGCTCATGATGCCTTGAAACAATTACAGTAGTCCCTTTGAAGATCACTGATGACATATCACCAAAATGGATACAATAATAATGAAGAAAAAGTTTGCAATACTGTCAAAATTACCCAAATGTGACAGACACAAGAAGTGAGCACATGCTATTGGAAAAATGATGCTGACAGGTTTGCTCTCTGCAGGGTTGACAAAGAACTTCAATTTGTAAAAAACAGCATTTGTAAAGCACAATAAAGCACAGCACAACAGAATGAGTTATATGGCACTACATTCCTTGCCATCCCTCAGTCTTTTTTTTTTTTTTGAGATGGAGGCTTGCTCTGTTATACAAGCTGGAGTGCAGTGATGCGATCTCAGCTCACTGCAGCCTCTGCCTCCTGGGTTCCAGTGAGTCTCCTGCCTCAATCTCCCAAGTAGCTGAGATTACATGCGACAGCTACCACACCGAGCTAATTTTTGTATTTTTAGTAGAGATGGGGTTTCACCATGTTGGCTGGGCTGGTCTTGAACTCCTGACCTCAAGTGATCCACCTGTCTCGGCTTCCCAGAGTGCTAGGACTACAGGTGTAAGCCACTGTGCTCAGCCACATTCTTTATTCTTTAACCAGACTTTACTTGAGCCTGTTCTAAATTAATACTTTAACCCTGTCTCTTCCATTGTAACTCTTCTTTTTTTGAATTTTGTTCTGTAACTAGCTTAGTACTGTCTTTCTTTTTCTTTGACTTATATAGGCAAGAAATTATAGGGGAAGTCTCTCTGGGCCAACTGCTGAATATTCAAGCTGAAGATATACAGTCCCTGCTTACTGCTGTGGAGCAGCAGCTAAATGAAAACTTGAACTTGTTACAAAGAGAAAAACCGTTTACTTTTTCTTTTGATATGCCATGGTCTGAAGAACTTAAGGTCTTTTCTGAAGAAATGCTTGTACCTTTGTCAGAACCTGTAAAGATCACAAAAGAGAAGAAAAGAAAGCAACGTTTTAAAGCAAGGAGCAGAAAGCTTAGTATGTATGGGGTGATGTATGGTGTGTGTTTGGGGCCAACCTTAGGAACCCAAAAGGCAGGGTGAATAGGTCCAAGGTATATGAAAGGATACTAGTGAGAATGGAGTTCAGTGGGAGAATCTTATTCATAGAAAGTGAACTTCCTGAGAAATATCGACCCCAGAGCAAATGCCAAGGTCTTATTTCTTTAGAATATGTTTGGTGGGATGAAACAGCAAGCATTTCCACATCATAAAGCCTCAGTCCCCCTGCTTTTTATCTCTTATGGTAGTTCACCAAATTAGACTTTACAAAGTATCTTACTCAAGACCTCTGTGTTTCTCTTAATTGTTTTTTTCCCCTAATATCTCTGCAGTTAAAAGGGACCTGAGAGTTACCAGGAAGCAAAAAAAGACAAAGTTGGAAAAGTCTAGTTCTGTGTTGACACCTTCAGAAGATGCTGGTGAAGAAACAAAGGCCAGGAAATCAGAGCAATTTGAAACCCAGGATGTTGTCTTAGAGCCAGAGCTACCACTGAGTACTTTAAGTGAAGTCCAATCCCAGGATGATGCTGAAACAGAGGAGGAGGTCATTTTGCAAGCTATAGAGGCCATGGAGGCCACAGATGCCATGGAAGCCATAGATCAAGGTAGCATGAAAGATGATGGATTTGTGGTCTCTAAGCTGGAAAAAAAAGAACGCATTAAAAGGCTTTGGAAAAAGGCAATGAGAAAAGGCCTCGGAATAGCAGATGTGGAGAGGAAAGAGAAACCAGATTTGAAGGATATTTCAGAGGTGACTACAGAAGAACCTAAGGAAGAAGTCATAAAAATTGATGAGCAAAAAGAAGGTAAAAGGAAGAAACACGAAAGGAAGAAGCGGGGTTTGGCTGGGACCCCTGGACGTGTGGGTAGGCCAGACACCAGATCTTGGAGGGATGACATTTGCTCTCTTGTCACTTCAAGGATAGCAAGTTCTCAACCAGGAATGTTAAGGGATCTGGGCAAAGAATTGGTAGACCTGGCTGAGGTGATACTTGCTGACCGACAGCCCAGCTGGAATCTCTTCCAAGAGATATGCCCCCTTTTAAAGGACTCAAGCTCAGTCTCATTAGAATTAGATGACAGAGTAGTGGAGGAAACACCCACCATAACAAAAAAAGTCATTAAAGGGGATGACAAGGACAAAAGGACAGCAATATTGACAGAACAAGAGGATAAAAAAGGGTTAAAGGAAGATGAGGAATTTTCTCAAGAAGAAAAGAAAGCTGTTTTCCCAGCAGATCGCCTAGTCTCAGAGAAAAGGAAATTTAAAAGAAAAGTGAGGAAATGGGCCCAGCAAGAAGGGAAAATAGCTAAGGAAGAAAGGAAACTCACAAAGCCAGAGGAAAAAATGCAGAGAAAGGAGAAACCAACGAAAGATAAAAAGAAACTGACCCATCCAGAAGAAAAAATGGCTCAGGAAGAAGAAATACGTGCTTCCTCACAAAAGGAATTAGTCATGGAAGATCAGAGGTTAGTCCTAGAAGAAAAAAGACTAACCAGAAAAAGGGGGAAACTATTAGGGAAAGGAAAGGAAGTGATCAGGAAAAAGAGGAAACCAACCCTAAAAAAGGAAAGGTTGGAATGGGAAAAGATGCAGGCCCACAAGGAAGTCATGAGTGTCCAGGAAGAGGAGCTGGCTGAGGAAGATGAGGAGCTGGCCAGGGAAGAGGAGGAGCTGGTTGAGGAAGAGGAGGAGATGGCCAGGGAAGAGGAGGAGCTGGTTGAGGAAGAGGAGGAGATGGCCAGGGAAGAGGAGGAGCTGGCTGGGGAAGAGGAGGAGCTGGCTGGGGAAGAGGAGAAACTGGCTGAGGAAGAGGAAGAGCTGGCTGGGGGAGAAGAGGAGCTGGCCTGGGAAGAGGAGGAGCTGGCCTGGGAAGAGGAGGAGCTGGCTGAGGAAAAGGAAGCACTAATCCTAGACACAGAGAAACAAGTCAGAGAAAGGAAGAAACACATCTGGAGAAAGGAGAAACGTGTGGAGGAAGAGGCCTGGGAACTGGGGAAAATGGTTCAGGATCATTTGTCCGTGTCAGAGGAAGGACTGTCCAGGAAAAAGAGAGAACAGACATTAGAAAGGGAGAGCTTGGCAGAGCAAGAGAGTAAATTAATCCAAAAAAAGAAATGGTTTGGCAAAGAGGCTCTTTATGGGAAACATGAGGAACAAGACCAGACAGAGAGGCGAGCTCAAAGAGAGGAGAAAGAGGCCAAGGAGAGCAAACAGTTAGCCTGGGAAAGAAAGAAACTGTACCTAGAAGATGATGAAAAGTTTGGAGAACTGGACGAATTGTCACAAGAGGAAGAGAAATTAGCTCAAAAAATGGAGCAGGAAGCTGAAAAAAGAAAACGGGCCAGAGAAAAAATGAAACAGGTCTCAGAAGAGAAAACTATTAGAGAGGAAATTGAGAAAGGGTCTCCAAAAGAAGAGAAGCAGCCCATAGGAAAAGAAAAAAAAGCTAAGAAAAAGAAGAAACAAATTGGGAAAGATGAGAAAGCAATTGAGGAAGAAGAACAATGGACCAAGGAAAAACTAGCCTTACAAAAGGAAAAACTGGCCCAGGAAGAGAGAAAGAAAGACAAGAAATGGTCCCAGAAAGATGAGAAAGAGGTTGAGCCAAAAAAACGACAAGTCCGGAAAAAAGAGAAATTGGCCCTAGAAGAGGGGGAACAGGCTGGTCAAATGGAGGAACAGTTCCAGGAAAAAGAGGAAGAGGCCAAGGGAAAAAAGAAAAGGGCATTGGCAAAGAGACTGGCCCCAGAAGACAGTGAAGTGGCCAAGAAAGAGAGTCATATTGCTGAGAAAGAAAAGGCAACGTCCAGGGAAAGAATTGGCATAACTAAGAAAAAGAAAAAAATAACCCAAGAAGAGAAAGAAATGATAAAAGAAGAGGATGAATTGGCCCAGGAAGACAGGCAACTGGCCTATGACATCAAAACCAAGGAGAGGGATGTTGCCAAGAAAAAAAAGAAAACCAAAGAGGAAAGAAAACAGGCAATGAGAAAACTGGATATGGAAAAAGGGGTTGGTTCTGAAGAGAAAGAGGCTCGCTCCAGGGAAGAAAATATAAGAATGAAAGAGAATCAACTGTTTGGGATCCTGGCAGGAATAATCAGAGAACTGATTACAGTTCCTTCAGAAGAAAGAGAAATAACTGAGGAAGAGATATCCATTATAGAAAAAAGTGAAATTGATGGCCACAGGTGGGAATTTTTTAAGAAACAGGAGGAAATAATTGAAGAAGGGAAGGAGCAGGCTCAGAGAGATAGGAAACTAGAAGATAGACTGGCCACCAAAGAGAGAACGCTAACTGATAAAGAGGGCTCGGAGGAGGACCGAAAGTTCTTAGAGGAGGTCCAGGAAAAGATAATATTCAATAAAATCCAGGTACAGACTATGTTAAAGGAGTTTCAGAAGATAAATTTGTTAGAAAAAAGGCAGATACAGGAGCTTCTGAAGAGAATTGAGGAGCATGAACTGGAGAAGACGCAGATGAAGTGGTTATTAGATAATCTCAGAGGTGTACTATTTGAGGACTTATATAAGAGCTTGACTGAGAAGGAAACAGAGGAAGGTCTAATTATGAAGGGGAAAGAGGAGGATATTCTGCCCAAGAAAGAGAAAAGGATACATCTGATTAAGAAGAAGGAAGTAAGTACAAGTGAAGAGGAACTGGAGGATAACTTGGCTAAGAAGCTAAAGGAAAAGGGTTTGACTCAAACAAGGAAAATGGAAAAGAGTTTGAAAGAGAGGCTGAGTAAGAAAAAAGAGGGCCCACGAGAGGAAGAGGAGAGCCTTAGTGAGGAGGAGTGGGGGCGCTGGAGTGAGGAGGAGGAAGAGATGAGCCTGAGTGAGGAGGAGGAGGAGAGCGTCGGTGAGGAGGAGGAGAGCATCAGTGAGGAGGAGAAGGAGGAGGAGAGCCTCAGTGAGGAGGAGGAGAGCCAGAGTGAAGAAGAGGAGGAAGAGAAAATGGAGGAAAAAGAGAAGGAGGAGGAGGATGAAAGGCAGAAGGATGTGGAAAGCCTGAGAAAAGAGAATGAAAAGGAGAGCAGACTTATGGAGGGAATGTTCTCAGAAGAGGAGAGAGTATTGAAAACAAAGCTCTCAAAGGAAGAAGTGAGATTATCCAAGCTGGTGATAGAAGGTGAGGATCTTGCCGAGAAAAGGGAGAGTACAGCTAAAGGAGAAGGGCATTTTAAGAAAGAAGGCTTCCTTGATGTAAGGAGAGACTCCAGACTTATGGACAAGGCTATGTGGCCAACAGTTCTGAAGAGCCCCTCCAAAATACCATTCCAGATAACCCTGGAGGGAAAAAAGAGAATGCCTCTAAAAGTGTCAGAGGATCACTGGGATTTGGAAGACAGACAGGGCAGTCAGCTTCTTGGAGTACATTCCATGACAAGTTCATTGGGAAGACAAGAGAATGAACTCCTGGAGAAAGCCAGGGGTATGTTTTTACAAGCCATGGAAACAGGCTTAGAGACCCAGGTTTCAGAAGGTCGCCGTAGGCCAGAGTTTCAATTGTCTGATACTTTCATGGAACCACAGAAACCTAAACACAGACCCAAAAGTGAAAGGTGGAAGTGGTTCTTGGGGTATCAGGATTCTCTGATGGGGGAAACTGAGGGCCAGGCTCCAGCTCCAGCCCCAGCCCCAGCCTTTTCACCTGAAATGGCAGGTAGGAAATATCGAAGGCCAGCCTTCTCAGAAGCAAGCTTCTCAGATGAGGATTGGATTAACAATGCCTTAAAAAGGCTGGAAGCAGGAAAGCAACTTTCCAGGGAGAGTTTTCATCAACTGAGTCAGATCCTCAGAGACTTTAATTCAAAGAGATACTTGAAATTGATGCGTCTTTCTAATCTTAAGGCCATTGCTAAACATATCAGGCAGAACCTAGAGTTAAGTCACGCTGATACATTACAACCCTGTAAGGATGTTTTGAGTCCAGTGCACTTAAAAGAGATCCCTCCAATTAGAAGAAAAGAAACAGATAACTGGTTGGAGCCGTTCTCTATCCCTGAACCAGTGTTACCATCAGCCATCAAGAGGACTCAGACCCCACAGGCTCTCAGCTGGCATCTCCTAGCTGAGTCCTACAGAAAGAAGCAGGCACAACAGTTATCCACTGCTCTCAAGGAGATAAAGCACCTTTATCCAGTCAGAAGGGATGTTCCTACAGCCGTCTGTCCCTCTGTGGATAAGAAATCTCTAGCCTTGAAATTAGAGAAGGACTTCCCAGCCTTGAGGAGGAGGGGTGAGATCTCCAAATTTCCAATGACAAAGAAGGAAGCACTGCCCATGCCCGCTCCAGCAATACCATCAATTACCAAGAGAATTCAAGATCCCAAAGCTATAAACTGGCATCTTTTGGGAGAGCCTTACAGGACTGCACGGGTACAACGGTTATCCGATGCCCTCAAAGAGATGGAGAGGCAACATGTCTCTGCCACAAGAGACATTTTCACAGGTGCCCATGCCTCTGTGGACAAACAAACTCTAGCACTAATGTTTCAGAAGGATCTCAGGGCTTTTAAGGGTAAAGGCAGGCCCCCTAAATTGCCCAAGTTGGAGAAGGCAAAACCCATCTCTAAAAAGAAGGAAGAGAGGCCTTTGTGGGAGACATTCGTGGCACTGTACCATGTTTTGCGGATGCTGCGGCAGCGATATGGAAAAGACAGCACTGCTTGGATGGAACAGTTCAACCAGCTCATGGAGCTGTACCAACTTAAGTCCCCCCGAATCCAGAGGCTTCTACTAGAGTTAGTGCAGGGAGAGCAACTTCAGCCCCAAGAGACCATCTACCCAAATGCCCTGGAGACCAAGGAGCTGGTGGAGGGTGAGCGGTTGTTCTACCACCTGTTTTGTGGTCATTCCCATGGCCCTGCAGGTCCCCTCAAGTTCCAGAATGTGGTACCCCTCCCTGGGCAGAACAGAGTCCATGCTATCCAGTCTGAGGGCATTGCCCAATATGGCTTCCTAGAACTTGCCTGGAAAAGCCTACCACAAGTCGATCCTCATCGTATTGGGAGGCTGCCCAGTATTCCTACTCCTACCCTCTGATTAGGCTTAATATTAGAACTTTGGAATCCTATGGGAAAAGGAGCTACCTGGGCCACAGATTTTAAGCGTCCTTACTTGTTCCCCACTTTGAGGTGGGGCTAGATGAAAACCTGCCTTTATTCAGCTCCAGAAACCTGCTACTGAATAAAGTGACATTTCTCAGTTGTAACAAATATTCTAGCTTCTCTTCCTCTTCAGGCCTAGAATCTCTTGGAAAGTGGCCAGAGAAAACAGATGCCCTTTGTCCTAAGGCGGACAATTTTTTCAGTCAGTGCAGTATATCCTTTGGAGGGCAAGGGCCAGTATCTGATCACCTTTTCAGAGAAAAGTCTGTCCCAGCACTCTTTCTCTTTGGCTACTATTTCCTTTCCTTAGAAGGTCTTGGAGGGATAGCTGAGCACAGTGGCTTACGCCTATGTAATCCCAATGCTTTGGGATGCTAAGGCAGGCAGATCACCTGAGGTCAGGAGTTCGAGAAATATTTTTATCCAGAATATAAAAATGTTCTCTTTAACTCAATAAGGAAAAAAAAACTCAATTCAGTGGGAAAATGGACAAGAGCCTTGGATTGGCAATCCGCAAAATGAAAAATTCATATATAATAAATATGAAAAGGTGTCCAACCTCACTACTAGTAATCAGAGAAAAGCAAATTAAAACTATAATGAGGTGGATACTACTACCACATTCACCAGAATGGCTAAAAATAAAAAGATAACAAAAATGCAAATGTTGGCAAGTCTGTAGAACAACACTCTACATTTCTAGGGTGAATATAAACTGGCACAAACACTTTGGAAAATAGTCTGACATTATCAAACTAAAACTGAAAATACACAAAACCTTGCGCCATAATTACATTCCTAAGGTATATAACTGACAGAAACACATACGTATCTGCACCAGGAGATACATATATAAGAATGTTCACCGCAGCATTACTATAACAAATAGAAACAGAAACAACTCAATTTCCATCCATAGAATGGATAAATTATAGTAATGCAATAGAAAACTTATCAGAAATAAAAATGACCAAACTAATGAGCAATGGAGTCAAGCATAAAGTTTACATAGATCATGATTCCATTTAAATTAAGTTTAAACTATTATCATTAGGAATGCAATTTTGATTATAAAACTTTCATGAAGACTGAGGAGAGTGATTACCATAAATGTCAGGATATGACTTACGCTGTATTTAGGACGCGGGTAGGGGCAGTGACTGCATCAGTGAAGGGCTTCCAGGGTGCTGGCAACGTTTCTTAAACAGGGAGCTGGTTACATGGACGTTCATTTGATAATATTTTATTAAACTATATATTTGTGTTTTATGCATTTTTTTGTATGGCTGTTATATTTCACCACACAAATGGTAAAAGAAAAAGCTGAAGGATACGCTGGAGTTGAGCTAGCAGGAAGGCAGCAACTTTTATAACAAAATGGGGGTGCATGGGAGAGTTTTTAAAGTACAATCTTATTTTTTGAGATCAGAGTAAAGAAGATATGGAGAGGGCTATGGACCACAACTTTAAAACTTTGCAAAATATTTTACTTTATGTGCATGAAAACCTTTTATTTTCCTCTGAGAAATTAATAGACTTTTCATGAAAGACAGTGTAAACTATATAAGGAATTTTGTTAATTTTAGTTTTATGTCCTAATTTGTTTCTCCTATGAAGGTCAGATTCAAATTTGAAGCTTAATTCTTTTTTTTTTTGAGACTGAGTTTCACTCTTGTTACCCAGGCTGGAGTGCAATGGCGCGATCTCGGCTCACCGCAACCTCCGCCTCCTGGGTTCAGGCAATTCTCCTGCCTCAGCCTCCCGAGTAGCTGGGATTACAGGCACGCGCCACCATGCCCAGCTAATTTTTTGTATCTTTAGTAGAGACGGGGTTTCACCATGTTGATCAGGATGGTCTCGATATCTTGACCTCGTGATCCACCCGCCTTGGCCTCCCAAAGTGCTGGGATTACAGGCGTGAGCCACCGCGCCTGGCCTTGAAGCTTAATTCTTAATGAACTTATTTCTGTATATTCTAATTGCAAGTTTCTCCTAGTCTTAATCATCTATGTTTTCCTAATTTTTATCTATTTAGGGTTTTCCATCTTATTGTTGAGATTATTGTGGTCTACTTTACCTGCCTTATAGAATAAGATAATAAAATAAATACATCATTTAAAACTCACATAGGACTTCATAATTTCTTCTGAAATATTTTTCCAAAGACCTGTAATAATAAAAAGACAACCCAAAGAAATTGAGGAAAGGGTTTCAGTAGACATTTTACAGAAGAGGAATGGTCAATAAACATGTTTTTAAAATCTCAATGTTATTAGTAATCAGAGAGATGCAAATTAAAACCAAAATGAGATTCTACTGTATATATCTGCATATACATCTACCAGAATCACCTGAACTTAAAATTCTAACCATTTCAACTGTTAGCAAAGAGTATTATTTGAAAAATCCTCTTTGGAAAATATTGCATTATCTAGCAAGGTGAGGATATTTGCACAGAATATTTACTCTGTGTTCAGTAATATCATATTCTTAATATATATCTTAGAACAGGACTTAGCAAACTATGGCCCACAGGCTAAATTCTGCCTCTGCATAAAGATTTACTAGAACACACCCATTCTTTTACATATTGTCTATGGCCATGATTTTATGCTACAATGACAGAGTTGAGTAGTTGAGACAGAGGCTATATGGCCCACAAAGCCTAAAATATTTCCTATATGTCCCTCTGCAGAAGAAAGTGTGATGACCCTTGCCCTAAAACAGCCTCTGCATGTCCATCAGTCAGCATGTACGAGAATGTTCGCAGCAGAACTATAATTGCAAACTTTGAAGCATCTCGCATTTCTATCAATTGAGAATGGATTTTAAAAACTGTAATATAGTCAGTCAATGGAATACTGTACAATGAAAATGAATGGATTATAGCTACAGTGCTTAATCTCAGGAACATAATATTGACCCAAAAAAAAAACTGCATCACAGAAGAGTATACAAAATAGTTATATAAAACTCAAAAACATCCATAAGCAACATAGTTTTGGAGTAAGTAGTTGAAACTATAAAGAAAAGCAAAAGAATTATAAAACTCGAGATAATTGTTATATCTGAAGGAAAAGGAGAGTCTTCAAAGTTAGTAGTTAATATTTTCTTTCTTAAAAAAAGGTAGTTGGTACACAGGTTTTTTGCTGAATTGAAAATCTAAGAAATATTTCATAAATATTTTGTATCTACTCAATATTTAATAGAAACTATCTTTGAAACATATGAATTTAATTAAAAGAGCAGGTGAAGGTTAAATTCTTTAAGTAGGACAAAATGAACTAGACTCAATTTCCTCCAATGGACTGGAGCCTCTAAGGCAAATACTCGAATAATATTGTAAAATATTTCTGTTGACTGAAAAACTGGGCTTGAATAACCAATGATTTCACTCTACCTGATTCCTCCTCCCTCACCAAGACTCTTGTCATTTTTTTAACCATGTCTTTCTTTCCCATGATCTGATATGGAAATTATAATGGGCTTAGAAACCTAGAAGCCATCTTGCATATAGCAAAAGATAAGACATTGGTCAGACTCTGGCTGTGGAATTGAGACCCATTTCCATGGGTGTCAGGAAAGCAAGGCCATCCTAGGATGGGCTAGAGAAAGCTACAGTCAGAGTGGTCTCTGTACAATTCTGCAAAGCTCTAAATATTTTTTTATATTTTAAAATTAAAATTTACACATATGTTACCTTGCTGAGAGAGAGAAAGAAAAATGACCTATAGTGCTTAAGTTCCCTTTGACATTTACTTCTCCTCCTTTATCCTAAATCCTCCCTTCTCTCCCCAAAGGTTACCATTAACAGGAGTTTGGTGCCTATCACTCTATAAAATATGTACTTTTTTTTTTTTTTGAGACGGAGTTTCGCTCTCCTTACCCAGGCTGGAGGTGCAATGGCGCGATCTCGGCTCACCACAACCTCTGCCTCCTGGGTTCAGGCAATTCTCCTGCCTCAGCCTCCCGAGTAGCTAGGACTACAGGCACGCACCACCGTGCTCAGCTCATTTTTTGTATTTTTAGTAGAGACGGGGTTTCACCATGTTGACCAGGATGGTCTCGATCTCTTGACCTTGTGATCCACCCGCCTCGGCCTCCCAAAGTGCTGGGATTACAGGCGTGAGCCACCGCGCCCCGCAAAATATGTACTTTTTGTTGTTGTTGTTGTTTTGTTTTGAGATGGAGTCTTGGTCTGTCAGTAGGCTGGAGGGCAGTAGCATGATCTCAGCTCACTGCAATCTCTGCCTCCCAGGTTCAAGCAATTCTGCCTCAGCCACCCGAAAAGCTGGGATTACAGGCATGTACCACCACACCCAGCTAATTTTTGTATTTTCAGTAGAGACAGGGTTTCACCATGTTGGCCAGGATGGTCTCGATCTAAGAGATCGAGAGGTCAAGGACCTCATGATCCGCCTGCCTCAGCCTCCCAAAGTACTGGGATTAAAGGTGTGAGCCACTGCACCTGGCCAAAAATATATACTATTTTTATACTAATTATATCACATAGTCTTCTAACAAATCCTTCTCAGTTCCTGCAGTCTAGGTTTCTAATGGTTTTTACTTTTAAGTGATAGCTTTCTTTGTCTTATAAACACTCATCATAACTATTCAGAAGCCTGATCATACACATAGGTTCATTCACTCAAGAATTCTGTTCACCAAATTTGCTATTCCAGTCACATTACCGGGAAGAGATCAATGTATTTGATATATGTCTTGAAAGACCAAGTTTTATTAATTTTCTCCCCTCCAAAGGAGTGGTGAAATTATAACTATCTTCTCTGTGCTAGAAGTTCACAAGTTTGTGATTATTCAAAAACCATAAAAGGCCAAGAGGTCTCGAAGTTAGTAAAGATAAGTTCAGGTTTACCAACAAACTCTACAGGCTTAAGTTACTTTATCCCCACCGGTCAAGGTTTTCTCATCAGAAAATAAGGACAAGTGTTTGACCTAGAATTTGGGAAATTTGACCAGTGCTGTACTGTGCTAAAATTCACCCTTTTTATATATAATGTTATTTTATTGCTTTATTCATTGATGGCCTCTCAACTTTACCCAGTAATAAGAGAAACTTTACCCTCTAATTAGAAAATGATGGATATCCACTTTTGGCCTACTCTGGCAGAGGAAGATTGTTACCCTAGAACTGGTTTTGAAATAATCTTTCTAAAAACAAAGAAAAAACTATGTTAATTTTGCATTCTTCCCCATAACACATACATTTGATCCAACAGAAAAATCATGTCTTAATTACTTGTCAGATAAATTATCGTTTCCAGATTATTACATTACTATTTAAGGAAGAAATAACTTGGCCATTGTATTTTCACTATCACACGCGATCACACACAGCTCATTTGCTAGTGGCACCCTTACAGACACTGAAATACAAGCACAAGGAAAGCACCTTTATATAACACAAATCACCAGTTACACAATTATGGACACACACAAAAAGCAGATATCCATAAGCAAAACACAGCAGAGATCTGTGTAGAATCGTCTTACTCTGTCAGACGATTCTACACAGTTATAAAATCCCGTTACCACGCAGCTTAAAGTATCAATCACCTCACACCCCACAGCAGGAAGGATCACACACAGGCAGAAATACAACCATACACACCCGGCCACGGAAAGACTCCCAGTCCACCCGGCATCTCCCATTGTCACACACACGCACACTCTCCCTAAGGGCCTGGCAGGGCACACAGAGGGTTCTCTGCAAATCCGAGGTTCTGACGGGTCCCCGCACCAACTCCGGCTTCTCCCCCGCACCTGCCTGGCCGGTTGGTCCCACCCTCTCTCCTGGTCTGGGTAGACCCTGGGACAACTCAGAGCTCGCCCTCGCAGGCCCTGAGCGCCCGACGCCTGCGCACTGAGCGCGGGCGGGCACTCCTAGAAATCTCCGGGGCGCCGCAGCCGGGACCAGCTGGTACCACAGGCTGAGTCCACGAGCTCCCGGAGGGTGAGCGGTCCGAGCCTCCCCGCGTGCCGGCCTGCCTGCCAGCCACGACCTTCCCGGCGCTGGACTACATTTCCCAGAATCACCGCGTCCGGAACGCGGCTTCATTTCCGTTGATTTGCGAGATTTAGAGGCCTCGCGTGGGGAGAGGGCCGCGTCTGTGGAGGAGCTTGGCTCGGCACCTGCTAGATTGGCGAACCCGAAATCGGGCTTGGAACCCGAGCGCCAGATCTTGGACCCTGAACTGCACCTCTGTCGGGGTAAGAGTGTCCGGGATGCCAGCGCGGACGTGGGCGGAGAAAGCGTCGCTGGGGTTACCCGTGTGGCAGTGTCTCGGGTTTTGTGTGCTGGCTGCAGCCTGCCTGGTATTGGTGCCTGCCTGTGCATACACGACTGGGCGTGTGTAGCTGTGGTTTTGTGTATGAGCAGTTGTGTGAGTGTGAGTTGTTTGTGACTCTGAGGGTGTTTGTGACTGTTTGCTTACCTGGCTGGGATGTACTCATGTGACTGTGTATGTACCGCGTGTATAATTGAGGTTTGCCTGTGACTATAAAGTCTGTGACATTTGTGACAAGAGTGTTTGGATGTGCTTGCGTCACTTTGTGGTTGTGTACATACCTGATATCGTGTGACGGGTTTGCCAGTAAATGTAAGATGTGTAACTGTAGCTGTGAAACGGTGTTTGTGACCACGTGTTTCCCTGATCTGGTACTTGGTTGGGTGACTGTGTGTGACTGTCGGGTTGTGTGTGCTGTTTTTATGACTGGGTGAAGAGACTAAACTTGCAGCGTTGAAAGGGTGTTTCTGGCGGTTATGTGTCTCTGACAAGGTGCTTGGATGTAATTATATGCCTTGTACTTAATGGGATTTTGTGTGAGAGGAGGTGCTCTAACAGTGTAGCATAATTGGGTGATTGTGCCTTTAGTTGTGTGACTGTGGAAATGTGATTATGTGTGACTGGCCATTTGTATATTCTGTGACCTTATGGGGGCTTAGTCCAGTACAGAAGTAAATTTCATTTTGGTATTTCTGGGGCTAAGGTCTGTCTATGGATCATGTCTTATGCGGCTCTGTGCTCCTCTGAGGACTTAAGGACTTCTTTTTGTTTTTACCACAGTGGCTGCCCGTTCATACATGGCCTGTATTCCTTCATTTCTGTATTCATCCTTGGCTCATCTGTGAAATGTAGTTACCGGTTCACGGCTTCTTCCCTGTGTCCTCTCACCTTATAGCCTGCAGGGGACTGAATGCAAGGAAGTGGCAAGAAGTAAGGAAGCCAGACATTTGGACACCTGGGTGAAGAATAGGAGTTATTTGCAAGCCACAGACCTGGTTTTGAGATGAGAATTTTAGGGCTTAAAATACCTTCAAGACAGGCCACTGGAAATATCATGGGATTCCAGGAGTGGGAATAGTTTCAGAGGGAGTGCTTTTGGAGGCAGCCACACAGTTCTGAACCTGAAGCACTCCACCGCAGGGCTCTGTCTCCAGCATACAGCTTTGAATCCAGAAATAAATTCAAGACAAAGACAGCTGTGACCTGGCCTTTCTTTCTGATACAGAAGGTAGAAGACCTGTTCTAGTCTCCGCCTGACTTTTCTTTATGTTAAATGAGATTAAGAGAATAGGGGAAGAGGATGTGTTCTAATTTAGTATATTCCCCAAGAAAGGCCTAATATCTCATTCTCTTTTTCTTTTTCTGAGAGTAGAACCCAGAGGATAAAGAATGGCTGTTTCAGTCGCAATGTCCAAGGTGAGTATTTCCTCTTTGTTTCTGGAAATACCTTTGTTATTATAGAACATAGGCATTTTTATTTTCTTTTTGAAATTTTCTGCCTTCTGAAATGACAGAGGGGCAAGGCAATTTTTGGTAGATTGAGACAAAGATAATGTGCCATTGATTGTGATAGATGCTTCCCAATAGTGATTAAATTTAGGAAGAATAGATTTGAGACTCATGGATTTAAAAAGCAGAGCTCTATTGTGTTATCTCTGATACAGCAGCATTTTGATTTTTTTGACTTTTTTTTAGCTTTTTCTTTAAAATTTCAAATGTACACAAAAGTATAGTGAATATGCCTAGCTTAAAAGCAATCACTTTCCAATCTTGTTTCATTTATTCTGCCTTCAGTTCAAAATCCTTCCTAATTTGCCCTTTTGATTTCTTCTTTGACTTATAGGTTACTTTGAAGTATTGTGGGTTTTTGTTTTTGTTTGAGACGGAGTTTCACTCTTGTTACCCAGGCTGGAGTATAATGGCGCAATCTCGGCTCACCGCAACCTCTGCCTCCTGGGTTCAGGCAATTCTCCTGCCTCAGCCTCCTGAGTAGCCGGATTACAGGCACGCACCACCATGCCCAGCTAATTTTTTGTATTTTTAGTAGAGACGGGGTTTCACCATGTTGACCAGGATGGTCTCAATCTCTTGGCCTCGTGATCCACCCGCCTCGGCCTCCCAAAGTGCTGGGATTACAGGCTTGAGCCACCGCGCCCGGCCCCTGGTGCATCTTAGTAAATGTTCCATGAGCACTTGAAAAGACTATATTTAGTAGTTGTTGGGTGGAGTGTTCTATAAATGTCAACTAGGTCAGGTAGATTGATAGTATTGTTTAAATCTTCCATATCTTTACTGATTTTTTCTTTGTTGGATTTTTCTCCTTGTAGTTTCTTTCCGTTTCTACTTCATGCATTTTTTTTCTTTTCTTTTTTTTTGAGATGGAGTCTTGGTTTGTCACCCAGGCTGCAGTGCGCTGTCATGATCTTGGCTTACTGCAACCTCCACCTCCCAAGTTCAAGTGATTCTCCTACCTCAGCCTCCCAAGTAGCTGGGATTACAGGTGGACACCACCACGCCCAGCTAATTTTTGTATTTTTTTTTTTTTTTTTTTTTTTTTTTTTTAGTAGTAGAGATGGGGTTTCACCATATTGGCCAGGCTGGTCTCAAACTTCTGACCTCAGGTGATCCACCCACCTCTACCTCCCAAAGTGTTGGGATTACAGGTGTGAGCCACCACACCTGGCCTGCCTCATGTATTTTGATATTCTGTTAGTAGGTATATAAAGGTTTTAGATTTTTACATCCTACTGGTGAATTGACCCTTTATTCATTAGGAAGTGGTCTTCCTTATTCCTGATAATATTCTTTGCTCTGAACATCTGCTTTGCCTGATATTTAATGTAGCCACTCCAGCTTTTTTTTTTTTTGAGACGGAGTCTTGCTCTGTCGCCCAGGCTGGAGTACAGTGGTGTGAGTAGCTGGGATTACAGGTGCCCACCACCACACCCGGCTGATTTTTTTGTATTTTTAGTAGAGATGGGGTTTCACCGTATTAGCTAGGATGGTTTCGATCTCTGGACCTCATTATCCACCCACCTCGGCCTCCCAAAGTGCTGGGATTATAGGCGTGAGCCACTGCGCCCAGCCTCCAGCTTTCTTTTCATTAGTGTTAGCATTGTATATCTTTTTCTATTCTTTTACTTTTAGCCTATTTGTGTTTTGATATTTCAAGTGCATGTCTTATATACAGCATATAATTGGGTCTGTGTTTTTATTCAATTTGGCAATCTCCTTTTTTAAAATTCAATTTGACAATCTCCTTTTTTTTTTTAGAGTTTCACTCTGCCACCCAGGCTGGAGTGCAGTGGCAAGATCTTGGCTCACTGCAACCTCTGCCTCCTGGGTTCAAGTGATTCTCCTGTCTCAGCCTCCTGAGTAGTTGAGATTACAAGCACACACCAGCAGGCCCAGCCAATTTTTTTTGTATTTTTAGTAGAGACGGGGTTTTGTAGTGTTGGCCAGGCTGGTCTCAAACTCCTGACCTCAGGTTATCTGCTCACCTCGGCCTCTCAAATTTCTGTGATTACAGGTGTAAACAGCTAGCCAGCAATCTCCATTTTTTAATTGCAGTATTTAGACCATTTATACTTAGTGTGATTATTGATATGGTTTGGTTCAAATCCATCATTTTGCCATTTGTTTTATATTTGTCCCATCTGTTCTTTATTTCCTGTTCTCACTTTTCTGCCTTCCTTTGGGTTGAGATGAAGAGTTTCAAAATAACAATATCTATATATTACCAACCATATGAATATAGAAAAACAATAAAGTCCTGTTGGAGTTTGACAGGATATATCCCACTAGGGATGTATAATTAAATTATTGTGTTTTAAAAGTCATCTAAATAGCACTTCTCATATGGTTAAGCTGCCAACTGGAAACGCAGTTAGGCTCATTTGTTTTATATTGCTTTTCATGTTTAGGGATTGCTTTTCTCCCACTATGATTTAATCTTGTTTTTAAATTACATAACATATATCCAAAATCAAAACTATAGAAAAAGATGAATTTGGAGAAGTCTAGTATCCACTTCTGTCCCCTCTACCAGCTTCTTTCTTTCCTCTGTAGATAACTACCTGTACTTCTCATTGGTTTTACTTTTATATTTCTTTTAAATGATATATATGTTTATGTATATGTGTTTATATGTGTGTGTATGTATGCAATTTTTATTCTATTTTTAATTAAAAGGAGTACTCTATGTACACTGTTCTGCACCTTCTTTTTTCTTTTTCACACATCTACAATATCCTGGAGATAACTCTACAGGAGTCTATAAAGATCTTCCTCATTTATTTTTATAGCCGCATATTCTATTGTGTGGTTATAATAGTTATTCAACCAGTCTCTAATGGATGGCCATTTGTTTTTTTCTGGTATTTTACTGTTACATAATGTAGCCATCAATAACTACATATGTCATTTTTATTTGTGGAAGTTTATCTTTGGGGCAGGTTTGTAGAAGTGGGCTACTTTTAGTTTATTTTAATGCTTAGCATAAGTTCTGCATGAATTGCAACTCTGTGTCATAACAAAGTTGGTACACTTCTTCATTTTCTTCTTTCTCACCTTCTATTACCTAACTTAAAAAAAAAATTGTCTTAGAGTATATGCTGTTAAATATTCTTTTTTCTCCAAATTTAGTGAGAATCCTTTTTTTTAATAAAACTTGCATTTCCTGTTTAGAGTTCAGGAAGCTGATATCTTTATTTTCTGATATCAAAGTAGTCCTCATTTGTTGGCATGATTTAGAAAATACAAAAATAAAGACACAAAGGATAAAATAACAATTACTGAAAAACCATCCTCTGTAATGAATCGTTCATATGTGGAGTCTATTCTTCAAGTCTCTTTTCTTTAACTTCTTATTATGGAAAAAATTAAAACATATACATAAGTAAGTGTAGTGTAATGTATCCCATATACTCTACCCATCACTCAGCTTCAACACATATAAATTTATGGCTAAACATGTTTCATCTGTACTCGTTTCTTGTCCCACCCCTCCTCTAAGAAACAACATAGGGGGCTGGGCATGGTGGCTCACGCCTCTAATCTCAGCACTTTGGGATGCCAAGGTGGGCAGATCACGAGGACAGAAGATTGAGACCATCCTGGCCAACTTGGCGAAACCCTGTCTCTACTAGAAATACAAAAATTAGCTGGGTGTGATGGCGCATGCCTCTAATCCCAGCTACTTGGGAGGCTGAGTCAGGAGAATCCCTTGAACCGGGGAGGTGGAAGATGCAATGAGCCGAGATCACACCACAACACTCCAGCCTGGCGACAGAGTAAGACTCTGTCTCAAAAAAACAAACAAACAAACAAAAACATAGATTATCTTGAAGTGGATTTCAGATACATAATTTAATCCTTAAATATATTAATATATATCTGTAAAAAGTAAGAACTTTTAAATTAAAGCAAAATAACAACCATAGTATCATCACTGCTAAAAAGAAAAAAGCCAGGCATGGTGGCTCATGCCTGTAATTCCAGCACTTTGGGAGACTGAGGTGGGTGGATCACCTGTGGTCACGAGTATGAGACCAGCCTGGAAAAACAGTGAAGCCCTGTCTCCACTAAAAATACAAAATTAGTGGGGCATGGTGGCACGTGCCTGTAGCCCCAGCTATTTGAGAGGCTGAAGTGGAAGGATCGCTTGAGCTTGGTAGGCAGAATTTACAATGAGCCAAGATTGTACCACTGCACTCCAGCCTAAGCAGCAGAGTGAGACCCTGTCTCAAAAAAAGAAAAAAACCCAAAAAAACAAAACAGGCAATTTTCTCTTAATGTCATGAGCCAGTGAGTGTTCAAATTTTCCCATTGTCTATAAATATTTTTTATGATTTTTTAAGAATCAAGATCTAAACAATGTTTATTTGCTATAATAATGCTATATGTTTCTTAAATATTCTTCTAATCCCTGGCTGGGTTCTTTCACTTTTTCTTTCTTACAGTTTATTTTTTCCAGAAACAGAATTTTCCTGTAGAGTTACCCATATTCTGGATTTTGTTGATTGCTTGTCTGTGGTGTCATTTAACATGTTCCTCTGACCCTGTATTTCTTGTAAACTGGTATTTAATTTTAGAGGTTTGATCAGGTTGAGGATTTTTGTTGGTTTTTGCTTGTTTTTTACTAATCCGTCATACACAGTGATGTGCACGTCTCTGAAGTGGTGCATAGTATTTGGTTGTTTTCCTTTACATGATGTTAGCAGCCAGCTATTGGCATCTTTGTTTGAATATGTTATTTTATCAGGGGTTACAAAATGATAATTCTTCTGCATTAATAGCTGGAATATATCTATAAAGGGAGTCATTCTTTCTCAGTGTCTTGGTTACCTAAAGAATAGTTTATGGTGTAAAAACAACCAAAAAAACAGAACTAGAATAAAAGATTGGTTTTCCTCTTATTATTTTTCAGCATCTCCCAAAGCTTATTCCGTGTTTTTCTTTTAAACTATTAGTAGCTTTGCGCAGTGGCAGTATCGTAGCCAATGAGGTTTATCCAAGGCGCAATTATTGCTAATTGAAAACTTTTCCCAATACCCTGCCGTGACGACCTGTAATATAATTGGCATTGGCAATTTTTGACAGTCTACAGAGACTGAATTAAAAAGAAAAGAATGGTTATTATTAACTTGTGGATTAAAACATGTCTGTTATGTTTCGATCTGTAAGTTACTGTTTTTATTAATGCTCACATTGTTCCATGTATGGCAAGTGGAAAGTTTACCCTCTGTGATTTTCCTACTCTTTTATTCCTTTTTGTTCTTTTCAACATGACTCCAGTAGTCTTTGGTAGATTCCGGACTTTCCGTTCTGACAGGGTATTCTAGGCTCATTTTAAACATTTTCCCATCCCAAACGTAAGATCAGCCACTTCTTTATGGGACCCTGGTTCCTTTTATGTGAAGTAGTTTTAAGAAGTCACAACCAGGACAGTAGGAACTCTCATTGCTCCTAGTTGTCATTGCTTATAGCCTTAACAGAGCTGGTGAAATACAAATTTTTTAGAAGAAGAAAAAAAAATCCTGAGTGTATACTGATATTTTCAATTGAATTAAAATATTATAGAGTTTTTCTTACTATCTGATTTTATATTTGTGTTGCTTTTATAATCTGAAAAAATCTTAATTCGTAATGATTAATGATACTAAGATTCTCACTGATATATGTGTATGTGTGTATAATCATTTCAGGTTATATTACATGTATTAGTTTTAGACTAACAATGCTAATATTAATAACGGTATAACTACTGAAAAACTCTAAGACATAACTTCACAAAGTTATAAACTCTAAGACAACTTTGAAAAACAGTTTATAGCTTTTTGTTTGTAGGTTATATTGGGTCTAAAGTCAAATGACTATATTTTGGCTGGGTGCAGTGGCTCATTCCTATAATCCCAGCACTTTGGGAGGCCGAGGCAGGAGGATCACTTGAGGTCAGGAGTTCAAAACCAGCCTGGCCAACATGGATGAAACCCCGTCTCAACTAAAAATAAAAAATTATCCAGATATGGTGGCACACATCGGTAATCCCAGCTACTACTCAGGAGACTGAGGCAGGAGAATTGCTTGAACCTGGAAGGCAGATGTTGTAGTGAGCCGAGATTGGGACACTGCATTCCAGCCTGGGTGACAGAGTGAGACTCCATCTCAAAATATAAAAATAAAAAGACTATATTTTAAAGTTTCTTAAAATAATCACTTCCTTTATATGTTTAACCTTCCAGCTTTATGCACAGATAAATTTGTTTCATTTTGCTTTTGGTTCTTAGAGAATTTTTTTCATTTTGATTTAATTTTGCGATTTTAGTTATAGAAAACATACTTGTGGGTACAAAGTCAAATACATTTGATTCTTAATACTTTATAACTCTGTTTTATGTCTGTTTTCCTAGAGGATATTGAACTGTAATTTTTTGTGTGTAATATCTTTGTGAGATTTTAGTAATATGGTTATTTGGCCTCAAAATGTGGAACAGAGTGCTATCTCCTTTTTCTTTTTTCTGAAAAAGTTTGTGAAAGAATAGTGTTAATATCTGCCTTAAATGTTGGCAGAATTTACCAGTAAAGCCATCTGGGCCTTCTCTAGATAGATTGTTTGCTTGTTTGTTTCTACAAATTCAATTTCTTTAATATCCATGGGATTTTTTTTTTTTCTGTTTTTTTCTTGTGTGAATTTTGGCAATTTTTGTTTTAAGGAATTTGTTATATCATTGAAATTGCCAAAATTATTGGCATAGAATTGTATTATCTTTTTAATTAAAGCCTTAAAAAAATCTGCTCTAGTCTCCACTATGGTAATATTTTTTCTTGAAAACTTGATAGGGGTTTATAAACTGTATTCATCTTTTGAAAGAATTGAGTTTGTTGTCATTTTAGAAATCTAAATTTCTTCATTATAAATAATTGTAAGCATAAGCACTTAATTATTTGTGTCTTCTAATGTAGTTTTGTATGATCATAAATATACTGAAATAGTAAGTTGTTGATTATCTCCATTTTGACATCTGTAGATGTCAAATTACCTATGAGTTTCATTTCAGAAGTGGTAGAGACATTGTTATATTTTCTTTTTTATAGATAGAAAGCATTGAGTTTGATCAAGGTAAGAACACAACCTGTATCTATCCCTCTTAGTGTGTGTTTTGTGGTGGAAGAAAGATACAGGAAGAAAAGAACAACAAAGATAATTCCAACTGAATCATTTCTTAATTTACAAAACACCTGGTCTTACTGTTCTGCTTTTTCCTCCCTAGCTCTGCATTCTCCAGACTCCGTGCTTTTCTAAGATAGGAACGCAGAAGAGGACTGATCATTTCTTGCAGGTCTAAAAACCATGGCTTGGGTAAATTGGAGTTTCTTTGTGCTCTCTTCACTTACTTTTTTACAGAGTATGTGTGTATTTGTATTCTTTACTTCTGAAGATTCATTCCTGACTGATCTCCCTCAGGAATATGCTCCCCAGTTTGTCCCATTCTTAGAAGTGATAGTGTCTTCCCTAAGTGTGTCTTTCTAATCTAACCTATAGTCACATACTTATTCAATAATCCATTCAGCATCTTTGACTAGGAACACTGATCTAACAAAAGCCGAGTTCCCTGATTTCATAAGACAGAGGAAGATATTAAATGGCACCACACATGAAAACCTTTTGAACTTCTCTTTAGATCTAAGTTCCCAGGTAGGCAAGACAGGAGTTGGTCGTGACTGGGCTCACTCTCAATATATAGCAAGAGCTCATGTTTTATTAGTTTTTAAGATTAGGAAGATGATTAGGGACTGAATACAGAAAGATCAGGGATCTTCCCCAGGAAGATGTAACTTAATATGGATCAATTTGAAATTCAACATTATGTGCTGGTCTTGAATGTGTAAATTTAGATTATGTTTTTCACCTTTCTAATGCTTAGAATGATGAAAAGTTACGTTTATGGATGAATAGTAAACATGATCATAGTAAAGGTGATCATTTACCAGCAGAAGTTGCTGAGAATAATAAACTCTGAGAACTAAGAAATACTTACACAGTTTTATTTTATACAACCTAAAATGTTTAAATATGAGCACTTATTAAATCAAATGTATTCATTATATGGAGCTATTCTGTATCCTATAAAATATTTACTAAATTATTGATGACGAGGAAAATGTTTATGATATAGTACTTGGATCTAATGGTGAATCTGGAGCTTCAATAAATTCTTTAATTTTATACAAATCTATTTTATAAGGTTTTACAGATAATTTTTCCCAGTTATTTTGTTTATTCCTTAAATAGTGAAGAAAGAGAAAGTTACATTTATTGAGAATGTATGATACACAATATACATATTATATAGAATGCTTGTGTATACTGTTTCCTTTAATTGAAACATTGCATTTAGTTTATTAATTCCCAGACTTATCTGTAAAGTAAGATGTTCTGTATGTAGAAAATATCTACAGCAGGCCAGGTGCAGTGGCTCACACTTGTAATCCCAACACTTTGGGAGGCCTAGGCAGGAGGGTCCCGTAGGCCAGGTGTTCAAGACTCTCCTGGGCAACATAAAAAGACCCCTGTCTCTACAAAAAAATTTAAAAATTATCTGAGCACAGTGGCACGTACTTTGGTCTCAACTACTCAGGAAACTGAGGCAGGATCACTTAAGCCCAGGAGTTCGAGGCTGTGGTAAACTATGATGGCACCACTATACTCCAGCCTGGGTGGCACAGGGAGACCCTGTCTCCAAAACAACAACAACAACAATAACAAAACTATAGTAATAG
Organism: Saguinus oedipus; assembly: GCA_031835075.1. Taxonomy (NCBI): domain Eukaryota; kingdom Metazoa; phylum Chordata; class Mammalia; order Primates; family Cebidae; genus Saguinus; species Saguinus oedipus. The sequence continues at coordinate 40,752,465 of CM063187.1, read as the reverse complement.
GAATAATCAGGAACATATTCGTACTTTTCTGCCCATTTGCTCTCTTGCTTCCTTTGTGGAGTGTTCCCCAACATCTCCTCCTCCATTGAAAAAGTTTTGGTTGTTTTTGAAAGAGTCTTACTCTGTCACCCAGGCTGGGGTGCAGTGGCGCGATCTGGGCTCACTGCAACCTCTGCCTCCTGGGTTTAAGCAATTCTCCTGCGTCATTCTTCTGAGTAGCTAGGACCGCGGGCACCCACCACCCACACCTGGCTAATTTTTTGTATTTTTAGTAGAGACGGGGTTTCACCATGTTAGCCAGGATGGTCTCGATCTCCTAACCTCATGATTCGCCCGCCTCAGCCTCCCAGAGTACTGGGATTACAGATGTGAGCTACCACGCCCAGCCTGGTTTTTTAATTTCAAAAACTAACATTTCATTTATTGTTTCAGAAAGTAGTGATGTTCCGGGATGTTGCCATTGACTTCTCTCAAGAAGAGTGGGAATGCCTGGACGCTGCTCAAAGAGATTTGTATAGAGATGTGATGTTGGAGAACTACAGCAACTTGGTATCACTAGGTAAGGAATCTGGCCTTCATATTTCAGGATCTACCTTTGGAATGACTGCTTTCTCGGCTGGTATTTCACGGTTGCTTTTTAAGTAATTAGCTGAATTTCTTATTCTTTTCCAAGGAATGGTTTGAAATTACTGGAAGTTAATTTCTTAGGGCATCTTTATCTTTTCCATCCTTCAAAAAGCCTTACCACTGCCTTCTAATACCATCTTCCTGCTGTCTTCCTTGATGATCAGGGGCTAGGTTTGAAGTTTGGGATAGTTGGAATATTGGCAGATTAAATAGCCTATACATTGTTACACTTTAGATCTTCTAAGGGAGCTCTGATAATTCACAACCCGGTCACATATTTAAAAAATAGATGCAGAGATGTATGCTTTTTCTGATCAAAGAGTTTACATCATTTGTATAGTGATAGAGCAGATCAATGCATTTTACCAACAACTCAAATGAACACAACCCATTAATTAGTTGTCTTATATGTGCTTAGTTGTTGAATATTACATATTAAGAAGTTTGGGCTGGGCACAGTGGCTCATGCCTGTAATCCCAGCACTTTGGGAAGCATAGGCAGGCAGGTCACCTGAGGTCAGGAGTTTGAGACCAGCCTGAACAACATGGTGAAACCCCGTCTCTACTAAAAATACAAAAATTAGGTGGGTGTGGTCGCACATGCCTGTAATCCCAGCTACGAGGCTGAGGGAGGAGAATTGCTTGAACCAGTGAGGTGGAGGTTGCAGTGAGCCAAGATCCCATTACTGCACTCCAGCCTGGGTGACAGAATGAGACTCCATTTCAAAAAAAAAAAGAAAAAACTTTACATTAGACATTGAATGAATATGCTAGAATTTTCTTGTATTGGAAAATAGTTGAGAGGGAACTTGTGATTATCTAAGAAAGTTTATTGTTTTCTTCTGTATTATTTTTATACAGAACAAAATCCATATCAGTTAAAACTTTAATAAGTGATTTTCCAACCTAGATGATCACTTTATTCCTTGTGCTGGAATAAACTGTCTCTTGCCTCTTCCTTCCTTTCTCCTCTGAAGGCTTTAGGAAGTTATTGATTAATACATGTCCCTAGAGCGCCCAAGTTATGTGGAAAAAAGACCTATGACTTGAGGAGAAAAGCAAGAGTTTTCACCATGATCTTCCTAAAGAATCTTACCTAATTCCTCTACCTCCTTTCCCTGTTGGTTTTTTATTATAATTCTTCCCGCTTTCAGAAGAGGGAATGGCTCTTCCTCCCCCCCAGTGACAACACTTTTATGTAAACTTGGGAGTCAATTCCTTTCCAGATTGTTTCTTTAAATGTATACTTACCGTCTTTATTCCTTAAAGTATTGTTCATTTATCCAAAATATATTTATTGAGTACCTATTCTCTGCCAAGGACCATAGGAGCCATCGGGGAAATAATGGTCTAGATAAGATTCTTATTCTGCTGAAGCACATTCTTGTGGGAGAAAAACAAAATACATAAGGAAAGAAAATTATATGTATATGTATTTGCATGTATATACATATGTATGCATTTATTTAATAATTATCAATATAACAATAACAGGGAGTGATAAGTAGTACAAATAAAGGTAAAGAAAGGTAGGCAAGTAAAGAATAATGAGGAGTTGGAATGGCCTGTTTCAGACTGGAGTGGCCTGTTGTAGATTTTGGAAAAGCCTCTCTGAAGAGGTAATATTTGAACAAAGACCTGACTAAAAAGTAAGGGCGTGAGTCAAGCCAGTATCTGGGAAAGCAGTGTAAAGGCCTTGGGATGGGTATTAACTTCGTAGGAGGAGCAGATAAACGTGTATCTAGAGAAAAGTGACTACTAAGATCATAAGAAAGACAGTGACACAGAATAAAAAAGACTGAAATTTTATTCTCTAAGGTGGTGCCTCCCGACTCCCCATCTGAAGCAAATGCAAATCTCCAGAGGAAAGTAAGAGGCCTTTAGAATTCTCACAAGTTAAGATCAACAAAAGGTGAGCTCACAAAGATCATCAACTTCGCAGGGAAATAGGTCACAGAGGAGTGACAGATAATCTGAAGAAATAACATATTACATGGCAAAAATCTTTACATATTAGAATGATTAGATGTAGCTATAAGCTGTGGCTGCTGGTTTAAAGAAATAAAGAAATTAAACCGCAAGAATGATGACTAATAGATTTTCATAAAGGGACAGATTTGAAAGAAAAACAATTTCTAAAAGTTCTATTTAGTTATTTTTAAAAATGGTAATTGAAAGATTGATAAATTTGGCTGCATGAAAATTACTCTCTTTATCAAAAGACATTATAAAGACAGTAAAAGACAAGCCATGAATTGGGCAGAGATACTTGCAATGCATATAGACAACAGTAAAATCAGTAGTTAGTATCAGAATATAAAAAGCTTCTATAAATTGATAAGAATAAGTTAAATAACAATATTGAAAAATTCAGTTAAAGATATCTATTGGCAGTTCAAGGGAAAAAATGTAAATTAGGCTGGGCACAGTGGCTCACACCTGTAACCCCAGCACTTTGGGAGGCTGAGGCAGGCAGATTACTTGAGACCAGGAGTTCGAGACCAGCCTGGCCAACATGGTGAAACCCCGTCTCTACTAAAAATACAAAAAATCAGCTGGGCATGGTGGCACGTGCCTGTAATCCCAGCTACTCAGGAGGCTAAGGCAGGAGAATTGCTTGAACCCAGGAGGTGGAGGTTACAGTGAGCCAAGATCAAGCTATTGCACTCCAGCCTGGGCGACAGAGGGAGACTCTGTCTCAAAAAAAAAAAAGCAAAACCACAATGATATAATTATTTCACATGCTGTAAATTGGCAAAAATTAAGATGTTTTACAATACCAGGCATTCTCAAGATTTAGAGGCAGAAGTGCACTATATCTTGATATTCACAATAGCCAAAAAGTGGGAGCAACCCAAATGTCGATCAACTAATGAATGGATAAAATTTTGTATATTCTTACAATGAAATACTATTCAGCAATAAAAGGGAATGAAGTTCTGATACATGCTTTAACATGGATGCACCTTGGAAACATGCTATAAAGAAATACCTGAGGCTGGGTAATTTATAATGAATAGAAATTTACTTGGCTCATGCTCCCGGAGGCTCTACAAGCATAGCACTAGCATCTGCTTGGCATCTGGTGAGGCCCAGGAAGCTTTTAGTCATGGTGGAAGGGAAGGGGAGCCAGTGTGTCACATGGCAAGAGAGAGAGGAGGAACTTCCAGGCTCTTTTAAACAACCCAATCTCGTGTGAACTCATAGCATAAGAACTCACTCTTTACCACAAAGATGGCACCAAGCCATTCATGAGGGATCCACCTGCATGATCCACATACCTTCCACCAGGCCCCACGTCTGACACTGGGGATTACACTTAACATTAGATTCCATCAGCATGAGATGCAGAGGGAACAAACATCCAAACATATCCCATGCCAAGTCAAAGAAGCCAAATACAAACATTACATATTATATGATTGCATTTATATGACATGTCCTCAATAGGCAAATGTGTACTGACAGAAAGAAGATTATTGGTTACCCAGCACTGGGGACAGGAAAGAGGTAGAGGGGATGGAGAATGGGGAGTGGGGAAATGAGAAGTGACTGCTAATGAGCACACAGCATTTCTTTTGGGGGTAAAAAAATAATGTTAAAAAATTAGATTGTGGTGATTGTTATACAACTCAATGGGTATACTAAAAGCCATTGTGCAGAAATAATATGGAGATGGTTTCCAAACTTGTGTGTACTTTAGAAACAGCTACGGTCTTTTAAAAAAAATTCCACAGCTCAGGCCACACCCCAGACCAATTAAATAATAATCTCTGGGCATGGTACACAGGTATCATTATTTTTTGAAATTCTCTAGGTTTTTCAAATATTTAGACATGTTTGGTAACCACTGCACTGTGGTATTATCTGAGAACTTTTTTTAAAATTGAATGTTCACTTCATTTAATTTATTACCCATATACTCGGATTTATTTGTCCCCTATTTTATGCTTTTTGTTTCTTCTTTTTATCTTACGGGCTTAAAAAATTTCTCCCTCCTTAATCAGGGTGGATACAATCTTATTTTTTGCAACTCCATTTTCCCCCTTATTTAGTTTGAAAAACATACAGTATTTATATTTTTTTAAAAGTTATCTTTAAATTTTTATCATGTGTACCTAATTATTTTAATGCCAGTGATATTTTATAGTTTTTATTCATTGTAATTATGTCTGAAAAATTACATATTTAATGGATATTATATATTTTGATGGATACTAAAATGTATTTATTCAGTCCACATACAATATTTGGTTTGCATATTGCTTCGCAATAAACTTGCTCTATCTCCACCCCTAGGATTTCAAGGCCAACAAGTTGAAAAACACAGATATAAAGGATAGTACCTGCCTCAAAATAAATTGCTAACCATTGTGGCAATTAGTTGAGGTTCTAAGGAGATAAGAAATTGACATTTCTGTGTCAAATATATATTTTATTGTCACAGAATTCTTAATCAGAAGTATACCAGCAATGCATACCTGTTTTATACTTTATCAATAGTGGCTCGTATCACTTAGAAATATCTTTGTTAATTTGTAGATGGAAAACAGAAGAACATTTCTGTCATTGCTGGTGAATTTAAACATTTTGGGGGTATTTCTGTCTGTTTTGGTACTTTAATTATTATCATTATTGTTTGTGTCATTTGACAAATACAAACTTAATTTAGCAAAGGCTGAAATTCATGTCTGACTTTCCTCAAGATACTGTAAAGGATATTGGAATCCTTTAACTTTGATCTGTTTCTCCAATCTGGTATTTTTCTCTGGTATTTTAGCTCTGTTCTTTTTTTAGCCTACAAAATGCGCATTAGTTTTTTTTATAATGTCAGTATTTGCTTGTGGATTTGTTTGCATAGTTATCTTTTATTTGTATGCTATTCCTCTTTCATTATACCTTCCTTCTAGGATATTTTGTTTATCAGAAAATACATTAGGGAAGGCGTCTTTTTTGTTGTTGTTATTGTTGTTTTTTGAGATGGAGTCTTCTCTTGTTGCCCAAGCTGGAGTGCAGTGGTGTGATCTCGGCTCACTGCCACCTCCACTCCCAGGTTCAAGTGATTCTCCTGCCTCAGCCTCCCAAGTAGCTGGGATATCAGGCACCCACCACCATGCATGGCTAATTTTTGTATTGTTAGTAGAGATGGGGTTTCACCAGGTTGTCCAGGTTGGTCTTGAACTCCTGACCTCAGGGGATCCACCCGCCTCGGCCTCCCAAAGTGCTGGGATTACAGGCATGAGCCGCTGTCCCCAGCCTGGCTTATTGTTAACAAACGCTCTAAGTGTTTATTTTTGTCATTGTTGCAAAAAACCTTGTATCACTGTCATTCTTGCCTGATGATTAACTAGGTATAAAATTCTATACTGACAATTATTTTTTTCTCAGCACTCTGAAGATATTCTTCCACTGTCTTCTGGCTTCTATTGTTGCTCTTGAGAAGTCTGCCATCTGTTTCATTGTTGTTCCTTTTGTAAGTAATCTGTATTTTCTCTGGCTGCTTTTAAGTTTTTTTTTCTATAAGATTTTAATGTAATTGATTATATTGTTTCATTTATAGAAGTTTGATATCCTCCTCCTCTCCCAGATCTTTTTTTTTTTTTTTTTTTGAGACGGAGTTTCGCTCTTATTACCCAGGCTGGAGTGCAATGGCGCGATCTCGGCTCACCGCAACCTCCACCTCCTGGGTTCAGGCAATTCTCCTGCCTCAGCCTCCCGAGTAGCTGGGATTACAGGCATGCGCCGCCATGCCCAGCTAATTTTTTGCATTTTTAGTAGAGACGGGGTTTCACCATGTTGAACAGGATGGTCTCGATCTGTTGACCTCGTGATCCACCCACCTCGGCCTCCCAAAGTGCTGGGATTACAGGCTTGAGCCACCACGCCCGGCCCTTTTTTTTTTTTTTAAACTGGTCCCTTTCTCATGGATTTTATCTTGCACTTTCATATATTTCCAGCACTTATATGTCATACAATTCAAATTTCTGGGAAACAGGTCTAATTTTGCTGTTTCTTGTATCCTTGGGGACGCTTGTGTAACAATGAATTATCCATAGCACTTTTTTTCTCCTTTTCTTTGAGAGTCCAGGCCAAGACTGAAAAGTTCCATGTTATTTTCCTTTAAGGTTTGATGGATTTGTTTTTCTTTCTCTGAACTTTATGCCTTGAATAGTTCCAATTTTGTAAAGAGGTTTATTTGTAATCCCTGCTCTTTTGTCGAGGAGAGATCTTGTCTGTTGAATTTTTTCAGACCATTAAGATACAAACATCTAGGTAATTAAAATCAGCAAGTATCCCAAGGACAGCTGTAACTTCAGAGCATATTTACCCCTCTAGTTTCTGGTTCTTACTTCATTATAGTACCCCGGATTTACTTTCTTTTATGCTTCACATACTTTTAAAAGGACATTTGTCGCTGGGCGCGGTGGCTCACGCCTATAATCCCAGCACTTTGGGAGGCCGAGGCGGGTGGATCACGAGGTCAAGAGATCGAGACCATCCTGGTCAACAAGGTGAAACCCCGTCTCTACTAAAAATACAAAAATTAGCTGGGCATGGTGGCATGCACCTGTAGTCCCAGCTACTTGGGAGGCTGAGGCAGGAGAATTGCTTGAACCCAGGAGGCGGAGGTTGCGGTGAGCCAAGATCGTGCCATTGCACTCCAGTCTGGGTAACAACAGCAAGACTCCGTCTCAAAAAAAAAAAAAGAAAAATAAATAAATAAATAAATAAAAGGACATTTGTCATATTTTATCCAGTATTTATTTGTATTTTTCAAGAAATCTGATGTACCATTTACATATTAACAATATTGAATCCTATTGTTGAACATGCTAAATGTGTTTTTGTTTTTTTTTTTGAGACACAGTCTCACTCTGTCACCAGGTGCCAAGCTGGAGTGCAGTGGCACAATCTCAACTCACTACAACCTCTTCCTCCCGGGTTCAAGCAATTCTCCTGCCTCAACCTCCCAAGTAGCTGGGACTACAGGCGCACGCCACCATGCCCAGCTAATTTTTGTATTTTCAGTAGAGACAGGGTTTCACCATGTTGGCCAGGATGGTCTCGATCTCTTGACCTCGTGATCCACCCGCCTCAGCCTCCCAAAGTGCTGGGATTACAGGCTTGAGCTGCTTTTCTTTTTTTATGTTCTCTGTAAAGTTTTGTGGCTTTTTCTTAAAAGGTTTTACACATTTCTTAAGCAATTTCTCAGTACATTTTGTTTGTATTATGAATAGGATTTTTGTTCTGTAACATTTCTAAATGGCTAATACTGATATATATTATGTATGAGCAAGTATTGATTTCTATAAATTGATAATAATCTTATGGAAATATCTAATAGTTTTTCAGTGGATAATAGTGGATTTCTAGATAGACAGTTTTGCTCTCTACATATAGTATGTGGTCTTTTCCTTTTCTATTTGTACCTTTAAAAAAAAGCAACTATATTCAGTAGGACCTCTAGCAGAATTTGAAAACAAATCGTTCTTATCTTTTCTCAAACTTTATTGGCAGTGTTTCTAATGTTTAACTATGAAATATATTTCTGTGGGCATCTGGTAAATACTCTTAACTAGATTTTTACCTGATTCTAGTTTTAGAGAACTTTTAATAAAGGGTCTTAGAATATAGTTTAAAAATTTTGGCATTTCTTGAAATAATGTTATTTTATTCTTTAAGTTCTTCATGTGGGAAAATAGACTGATGTTGAACTATTCCTGCATTTGTGGGATAAACTTTATGTGATTATGATGTGTTATCCCTTAAATACACAGCTGGGTTCTTTGTTGCTAATATTTTATTATAAATTTTACCTTTGTTCATTCATGAGACTGGCTTAGATTTCCTGAGGTCATTGTTCAGTGTTGTTGTATGAGTTGATTTAACTTTGTAAAATAACTAGCATAGATTACCATGTTTTTATACATTCAACAGTTATGTATGATTAGAATTATATATTCTTTTGTTGTTGTTGTTGAGACAGGGTCTCGCCCTGTCACTTAGGCTGAAGTACAGTGGCACAATCACAGCTTACTGCAGCCTTCACCTCCCTGAGTCCAGGTATTCCTAGCTGGGACTACAGGCATGTGCCACCATGTCTAATTTTTGTATTTTTTGTAGAGATGCAGTTTTGCCACAGTGCCCAGGCTAGGCTTGAACTTCTGGGCTCAGGCAGTGCACCTGCCTTGACCTCTCACAGTGCTGGGATTACAGGTATAAGCCACCACACCTGGCCTATATATTCTTTAATGTTTGGATCATATTGCCAGTAAACCTACTGGTCACCGGAATCTATTGCCTTGACTGGTAGATAAAACAGGTACAATGACCAGCAGATACAAATGGTCATCCGTCATAGGTATCTGTTGCCTTTTAGGAGCACAGACACTGAACTCAAATTTAAACTTTTTATATGGTTATTGCATATATCAGTTATTTTATCTTTATGAGTAATTTTTCATGTTTTTCATCTATTTCATCCAGTTCTAATTTACTGTTGAGTTGTTTATATGTTTTTCTCATAAACACTTAAAAGTTTTATTTTACTTTTAGTTGACACATAATGTACATATTTATGGGCTACATTGTGATGATTTACACATATGTACTTTGTGTAATTATCAAATCAGGGTAATTAGCATATCTGTCACCTCAAAACACTTGTCATTTCTTTGTGGTTAGAACATTCAAGATGCTCTCTTGTAGCTGTTTGCAAGCATTCAGGACACTTTCGTTGACCACATAGTCACCTTGTTGTGCAATAGTACCTTAGAACTTATTTCTCCTATCTAACTATAACTTTGTACCCATTGACCAGTCTCTTCTCAGCCACCCACCTCAGCCTCTGGTATCCACTGTTATACTCTCTACTTCTATGAGATCAACCTTTTTAGGTTCCACATATGAGTGAGTTCTTGTGTCCTGTTCTTGGCATTCTTAATATAATGTGCTCTGGCTTCATCCAACTTGTCAAAAATAACAGGATCTTATTCATTTTTATAGGTGAATAGTATTCTGTTCAGTATATATACCACATTTTTGAAAATTCATTTGTCTTTTGATGGACACTGAGTTTGAGTCCAGATTATTGCTATTGTGGATAATGCTGCAGTGAACATGGGAATGTAGGATACCTCTTTCACATACTGATTTCATTTCTTTTGGATATATACCCACTAGTTGGATTGTTGGATCATATGATAGTCCTATTTTTAATTTTTTGAGAAAGTTCCATACTATTTTCCATAATGATTGTGCTAATTTACATTCCCATGAAGATTGTGTAAGAGTTCCCTCTTTTTCCACATTTTTACCAGAATTTGTTATATTTTGTCTTTTTAATAGCCCTTCTAATAATGGTGAGGTGATATCTGATTGTAGCTTTGAATTGCATTTCCCTATTATTAGTGATGTTGAGCATTTTTTCACTTACCTGTTAGCCATTTGTATGTCTTTTTTTAGAAATGTTTATTCAAATCTTTTTACTATTTTTTAATCAGATGACTTTTTTTTGCTGTTGAGTTGACTTTCTTATATATTCTTGGTATTAACCCCTTGCTAGATGCATCATTTGTGAATATTTTCTCCCATTCTGTAGGTTGTCTCTTTACTCTCATTTCCTTTGCTGTACGGAAGCTTTTTACTTTGATGTAATACATTTGTCTATTTTTACATTTATTGTCAGTGCTTTTGAGGTCTTATTAAAAAATCCTTGCCCAGATCAGTGTCTGTTTCCCTGTGTTTTCTTCTACTAGTTCCATCATTTCCAGTCTTACATTTAAGTCTTTAATCCATTTTGAGTTGAGTGGTGAGAGATAGGGGTCTAGTTTTATTCTTTTGTAGGTGGGTATTCAGTTTTCCAAGTACCATTTACTAAAGAGAGTGTCCTTTCCCAAACTTACATTCTGGGCCTTCTTGTTGAAAATCAATTGGCTGCAAATATCTGGATTTTTTTTTCTGGGTTCTCTATCCTATTCCATTGGTCTATGTGTCTGTTTTCATGCCAGTACCACACTGTTTGGTTACTATTGTTTTGTAGTATATTTTCAAGTCATGGAGTGTGATGCCTGCAGCTTTGTTCTTTTTGTACAAGATCGCTTTGGTGGCTGAGTGTGGTGGCTCATGCCTATAATCCCAACACTTTGGGAGGCTGAAGCAGGTGGATCACCTGAGGCCAGGAGGTTGAGAACAGCCTGGCCAACATGGTGAAACCCCATCTCTACTGAAAATACAAAAAGTTACCTAGCTGTGGTGGTGGACGCCTGTAATCCCCGCTACGCAGGAGGCTGAGGCAGGAGAATCACTTCAGCCTGGGAGGTGGAGGTTGCAGTGACCCAAGAGCACACCATTGCACTCCAGCCTGGGCGACAAGAGCAAAACTCCATCTCGAAAAATTAAAAAAAAGATTGCTTTGGCTGTTTGGGGACTTTTGTGGTTCCATATGAATTTTAGGATTGTTCTTTGTATTTCTGTGAATAGTGTCATTGGTGGTATTTTGATAGGGATTACATAGCATTTGTAGATTGTTTTGGGTAGTACAGACATTTTAACAATGTTAATTCTTCTGATCCATGGAATATATTTCCATTTATTAATTTCCTCTTTAATTTCTTTTGTCGATGTTTATAGTTTTCATTGTAAAACTCTTACCTCTTTGGTTACATTTATTCCTTGGTTTGTTTCAGTTTTTGTTTGTTTTTGTTTTTTTGCTATCACAAATGGGATTGATTTCATTTTCACGTAGTTTCCTGTTGGCGTATAGAAATGCTACTTATTTTTGTACATTGATTTCGTCAGTCATTAGCACCTTATTTTGTTCATTTGATGAGCTCATATTTTCCTGAATGTTCTTTTATGTTTATGGACGTGTGATGATGTCTGCACACTGAGCGATTTATTTGAGTTTGCAGGCCCGGCGTGGTGGCTCATGCCTGTAATCCCAGCACTTTGGGAGGCTGAGGTGGGTGTATCACCTGAGGTCAGGAGTTCAAGATCAGCTTGGCCAACATGGCGAAATCCTGTATCTACTAAAAATACAAAAAATTAGCCAGGCGTGATGGCGTGCACATGGATTCCCAGCTACTCAGGAGGCTGAGACAAGAGAATCATTTGAACCCAGGAGGTGGAGGTTGTAGTGAGCTGAGATCGTGCCACTGTACTCCAGGATGGGCAACAGAGCAGGACTCCATCTCAAAAAAAAAAAAATGCACCATTTGCCTCATGTCTCAGCATTTGATATAACCAATCATTCCTTCTTAAAGCCCTTGTTTCACATGGCTTCTGGGGTTCCGTGCTCTCCTAATTTTTCTCCTTCTTCGCTGGCTACTTCTTAGTCTCCATTGCTGTTTTCTTCTCATCTACCTGAAGTGACCCAGGGTTCAATCCTCAAACATCCCTTTTTCATCCTTCCCCTTCTGTTTTATATACAAAGGTACTCCCTGTGTGACCTCATCAAATATCATAGCTTTAAATGTTATTTATTTGGTAATGACTTTCAAACTATATCTGTAATACAAACACCTCCCTAGAGTCACATACTTGCACATATACGTGTCTGTTGAACATTTTCATTTGATATCTAATAGTTCAAAACCAGACTCTTCACATTCTCTTCCAGATCTGCCCCTATCACAACAGTGAAGAATTTTCAGTAAGTAGCACTTCCTTTGTTCCAGCCTTTCAGACAGAACATAGCATAGTCTTCCTTGTGTTCTCTTTTTCATGTTACATGTCCATTCCATCATCACATCCTCTTTAGTATACCTTCAAAATATATCTGTTCTCTAATGATACCTCACTTCCTCCATGATCATCAGGTCTGAGCCAGGTGGATTATACTAGCCACCTAACTTCTATCCATCTAGCTTTTGCACTTTCCCATTAACTATCTTTTTATTTATTAATTTTGGCTCCCCAACTCAGAGTAAAAGTCAATTTTTTAAAAATGGCCAAGTCTCAGGAGAATTGCTTGAACCCAGAAGGCGGAGATTGTGGTAAGCCGAGATCATACCATTGCACTCCAGTCTGGGTAACAACAGCGAAACTCCATCTCAAAAAAAAAAAAGGCCAAGACTGAGGTCAGATGAATTTTTTTCCTGTCTCTGAACTTTAGGCCTTGATTAGGTTCCAGTTTTGTAAAGTGATTTATTTCTAATCACTGCTCTTGTGTGGGTGCCAGGGCTTGTCTCTTAAATTTTTCAGAACACTAAGATAGAACCTTAGGCTACTGAAGCCAGCAAGTGTTCCAAGGGTAGCTCTGACTTCAGAGCATGTTCACCTTTCTAGTTTCTGGCTCTTACTTCATTGCTTGATCTTCCTTCTTTTAATCTTCTCTCTCTCTCTCTCTCTCTCTCTCTCTCTCTCTCTCTCTCTCTCTCTCTCTCTCTATATATATATATATATATATATATATATATATTTTTTTTTTTTTTTTTTTTTTTAGATGGAGTTTTGCTCTGTTGCCCAGGCTGGAGTGCAGTGGTAAGATCTTGGCTCACTGTAACCTCTGCCTCTCTGGTTCAAATGATTCTCCTACTTCAGCCTCCCAAGTAACTGGAATTACAGATGCCCGTCACCACACCCAGCTGATTTTGTTTTTGTTTTTGTTTTTTTGAGATGGAGTTTTGCTCTTGTTACCCAGGCTGGAGTGCAATGGCGCGATCTCAGCTCACCACAACCTCCACCTCCTGGGTTCAGGCAATTCTCCTGCCTCAGCCTCCTGAGTAGCTGGGATTACAGGCATGTGCCACCATGCCCAGCTAATTTTTTGTATTTTTAGTAGAGATGGGGTTTCACCATGTTGACCAGGATGGTCTCGATCTCTTGACCTCGTGATCCACCTGCCTCGGCCTCCCAAAGTGCTGGGATTACAGGCATGTGATTTTGTATTTTTTAGTAGATATGAGGTTTCACCATGTTGGCCAGGTTGGTCTTGAACTCCTGACCTCAAGTGATCCACCTTCTTTGGCCTCCCAAAGTGCTGGGATTACAGGTGTGAGCCACCACGCCCAGCCTGGATAATTGCCTTTTTTCTCTCTAACATTCTGTGAGGTTATAGAACCCTTTCATTATGTTTTAGACCTGTAGCAGCACCTGGGAGCTCTAGGATGTGTTGCACAGAATTTTTCTTGAATAGACAAGATGAGAAGACATGAGCCAAAGCATGAAGGAACAAAGTAAACTGTGAAGTAAGAATAAGTAAACAAAAGCAACTTAGTATCTTGTTTGAAAGGGATAGGGAGAGCTAAAGAAGAGCAATTGGAGAGGTAAATAGGATCATAGATTTAGTATGGAGGTGCTTTTGCTTCTATCTATAAGGAATTTGTAGGGAAACCAGTCATTGGTTTCTAGGCATCTACCACAGAGTGATATGAAGGGTTGATTACAGAGGACCAGGACAAGGGTATTTAAGAGTAATAGAAGTATGATGGTGGGTGGATACGTGGCTTGAGTCCTCACAGGTCAAAGTTTCTTTTGTTTTTTCTCCTGTGTTTCAGTGTCTTGTGCTTTCATTGATCTGCTTTACTGAGTGCTAGACATTGCAAAGAAAAATTTAAAAATTTCAGTCCTTGCATAACATTATACAAAATCCAGTAATGATTTAAGTGTGCTATGGCAAGCAGTCTTGAATGACCTTAATCCAAATTTTTGGATTGTCAGAAATGAGGCAAAGTCATTGAAGAGTTTGGATTTTATATTAAGTTTAACATGGAAGCTACTAAAAAGTATTAAGCAGATACAGAAAATCATGATCTGAATCTGAATCAGTTGATAGGAAGTATTAAAAATAGAAATCTCCAGGATCTTTTTCTGATTCATTAGCGGTTAGTCTGGTGTAACGTTGGAGAGCTATAATCTTAACATGCTCCCCAGGTGATTTTGATCCCCACCAAAGCTTGAGAACTACTGACTTTAAAATTTTTCTTAATCTCTTCCCTTATCTTCTCATCTAAGTTTTCATTATTCTCTCATCTCTCAGATGCCCCTTTCATATATATTAATATATGAGATATTTCTAAGCTATTTTTTTTAATTCTAGTAGGAACATTTCTGTACTATGAAATCAGTTTAATCAGTTTTGTGTATGAGAAAGAGAAATAGAAAAGAGCAGACATTGCAGAATAGAATAGAAAGCAGGGAAGATATTGTTTTATGAAACTTTATATATTAATAGGTTGTGATGTGAAAGGTAGGTATCATTATGGGTCATAGTAAGCAATATTTGAAGCAAACTCATGTATGTTATTTTTTATGGGTATTATAATTTCCTATTATTTGTCTTTGCTATAGAAGTTACATTTCTCAATTTTTTAATTCTCTCTTATTTCAGACTTGCCTTTAAGGTGTGCAAGAAAGGACTTATCTCCAGAAAAGAACACTTATGAAACAGAATTATCCCAATGGAAAGTGAGTGACAGGCTTGAAAAGTGTGACCTTGAAGAGTCCAATTCCAGGGATTATTTGGAAGCCAAAGCCGAGATGGAGAGGCAGCAAGAAAATCAAAAGGAATATTTCAGGCAAGGGATGATCATATATGACAAAATGTCCATTTTCAACCAGCATACTTACTTATCTCAACATTCAAAATGTCATTCTACTGAGAAACCCTATAAATGTAAGGAATGCGGGAAAGCCTTCAGACGAGCCTCACACCTAACTCAACATCAAAGTATTCATACTGGTGAAAAACCCTATGAATGTAAGCAATGTGGGAAAGCCTTTAGTCGTGATTCACAACTCAGTCTTCATCAGAGACTTCATACTGGTGAGAAACCCTATGCGTGTAAGGAATGTGGGAAGGCCTTTACTCAAAGCTCACAACTTATTTTACATCATAGAATTCATACTGGTGAAAAACCATATAAATGTGAAGAATGTGGGAAAGCCTTTATTCGTAGCTCACAACTTACCCGACATCAAAAAGTTCATACTGGTGAGAAACCTTACGAATGTAAAGAATGTGGGAAGGCCTTTACTCAGAATTCACAACTTACACTACACCAGAGACTTCATACTGGTGAGAAGCTCTATGAATGTAAAGAGTGTAGGAAGGTCTTTACTCAGCTCTCACAACTTATTCTGCATAAGAGAATTCATACCGGTGAGAAACCGTATGAATGTAAGGAATGTGGGAAAGCTTTTATTTGTGGCTCACAGCTTTCTCAACATCAGAAAATTCATAATGGGGAAAAACCATATGAATGTAAGGAATGTGGAAAGGCTTTTATTCGGGGCTCACTACTTATGCAACATCAGAGGATTCATACTGGTGAAAAACCCTATAAATGTGAAGAATGTGGGAAGGCCTTTATCCGTGGCTCACAACTTACCCAACACCAGAGAATTCACACCAATGAAAAGCCCTATGAATGTAAGGAATGTGGAAAGACGTTTAGTCATGGCTCGCAACTTACCCAACATCAGAGAATACATACTGGTGAGAAACCCTATCAATGTAAGGAATGTGGAAAGGCGTTTAATCGTGGCTCACTCCTTACACGACACCAGAGGATTCATACTGGTGAGAAACCCTATGAATGTAAAGAATGTGGAAAAACCTTTAGTCGTGGCTCAGAACTTACTCAGCATGAGCGAATTCACACAGGTGAGAAACCCTATGAATGTAAGGAATGTGGGAAATCTTTTATTCGTGGCTCACAGCTTACTCAACATCAGAGAATCCATACTGGTGAGAAACCTTATGAATGTAAAGAATGTAGAATGGCCTTTACTCAGAGTTCACATCTTTCCCAACATCAAAGACTTCACACTGGTGAGAAACCCTATGTGTGTAATGAATGCGGAAAGGCCTTTGCGCGTGGCTTACTACTTATACAACATCAGAGAATTCATACTGGTGAGAAACCGTATCAATGTAAGGAATGTGGGAAAGCCTTTATTCGTGGTTCACAGTTGACTCAACATCAGCGAATTCACACTGGAGAAAAACCCTATGAATGCAAGGAATGCGGCAAGGCCTTTAGTCATGGCTCTCAACTTACTCTACATCAGAGAATCCATACTGGTGAGAAGCCCTATGAATGCAGAGAATGTAGAAAGGCCTTTACTCAGAGCTCACATCTTTCTCGGCATCAGAGGATTCATACTGGTGAGAAACCATATCAATGTAAGGAATGTGGGAAGGCCTTTACTCGTGGTTCACAACTAACACAACATCAGAGAATTCATATCAGTGAGAAATCTTTTGAATATAAAGAATGTGGGATTGACTTTAGTCATGGCTCAGAAGTTTACATGTGAACTGTCTGATTCTTTGAGATCACTATGAAGAGGTTCTCTGGTTGTTATC
Source organism: Saguinus oedipus (assembly GCA_031835075.1). NCBI lineage: Eukaryota > Metazoa > Chordata > Mammalia > Primates > Cebidae > Saguinus > Saguinus oedipus. The sequence continues at coordinate 40,735,526 of CM063187.1, read as the reverse complement.
AGCAACGAATTCTCACAAATGTGAATATGGATACACATCTGCCTCATAAGGCACAGCATCAGAGAATTTGTATGAGGAAAAGAAAATGTTAGTGTCATCATATAGAAAAACCTATCATTACTGATAGGTTTTTATTAAACACTAGCAAATTGGAGAATAGTTTTAATACAGTAAATGTAGAAAGGCCTTTAGCCATATTGAAAACAAATATCTTTTTCAACATTATCTTAGCTCTACTAGTTGATTTTTTTTATTATTATATGTACCATGATACTCAACCTCTACCTTGGTTTAATCATTTTAAGATAGACCTAAGTATATTACCTTTATTATAAGATTCTTGGAAGTATTTTGTAAGTTATTACATGTAAAAGCTCTTAGAATGGTGCCTTGAACATAGCATACCACAAATATTAGCTACCATTTTCACTAGTGTTATTTTAGAGAATTTGCATGAGAGGAGAGCACTTATGAGTGTAATAAATATTGAGAAATCTTTTATCAACACATCCTAGATGGGTGAGGGGCACTGTATGCCATAATGAATGTGAGAAAGCTGTCATTTAAATCTCATCCATTATTGCTATAAGAGGAAATTCATACTGTTCAAAAAAAACCAGTGGATTTAATCACTATATTATTGAGCACAGCCGTTTGAGAATTGGGGCAAGGTGTGAAGTGATTTTTAACAAAGTCTGAGATCCAAAGTCTAATAAATCTAGGAAATGTTTTAAAACTTGAATATATTGCTTTTGAAGTAAACAAAATAAGAACCAATGTTACAGACTATTTTGCAATGCAAAATGATGAGAGTTTGTGATAGAGACTGCTTTTTTCCTACCCTATATCTATTTTCTCTTTTTTAATAACAAAATTCTGGGCTGAAAAACTATCTCAGCCTTCCTTGCAGATCAATAAGATAGAAGTGGTGTTTATATGAGTAGGAGATTTACGAAATCCATTTTTCCTGTCTTCTTTTTTTCCCTTCCTACAATGCGGACATCTAAGCTGGAGCTCCAGTACTGTCATCAGGACTTTGAGAATGGTATCTGGGTGTCATGGGTCATGGAGCAGAAATACAGAAGGAGTCTGCAACTCTGATGATTTTGTGGAACAGCCATACTTGCTCTGGTCTGCTTGCCTCCTGTGTTTGTTTAAATAAAATTAAACATCTTATTTGTTGATGCTATTGTAGTTCTGTTATTGATAATAAAAATTCTTAAGGATATAAAATTTTGTACCTAGAAGTGGGATGCTATGGGTAAAGGAAATCTCAAATGGGGTATTGAGGCCATTGGAGTATCTCTAGGTTATTGAGAATGAGGAACTGCCCAAATTAAGCTAGGAGCTGGAAGATGCTTGTTTTAACAGGCAGGACGTTGTGTCACTGCCTCCCACTCATACTACCATGCTTTATATCAGTCACTGCTGTGATGTTGGAAGAAATGCCAGAGTTGATTCGGGATGCATGTCGCATGCTTCTTGCTGCTTTCGGGAATGTCCTATGAATGTGGTAAATTCAGAGAAGAGCGGTGGCCTGCTAGCAGCAACTGAAAGCAGTATTACTTTGGTAAGATGTTACCTATCATGGCCGGCCCTCAGTCCTCTACCCTTAGGCCACTTACAGTGATACAACATGAGAACCTGAACAAGAAATTAGACCAGTGCCATTGCATACAAAGGCAATCTGCTAGTAAACATATTTATGCTTTCCTTATAGGTGCTTATTGTTCTAAAAGTAGTCAGTTATTAGGTACTTAATATATTCCAGCCACTATCTTAGATGTTTTGGATATTTGTCTTAACAATTCTAGCAGGAGGAGGTCATCATACGTACAGAGTATGTTAGAACTAAAGTGGTATGGGGAAAGAGTCATTCAAAGGCAGTGGGAGGGATATGATCATTTAGGTTGCTTTGTGAAATATAATGATCAAGGTAGGCCGCCAAGAAGGAAAGAGTTGAGCCAGGACTTGAAGGAGTGAGGTGGTAAGTTAGTGGTTATCTAAGGGAAAAGCATGCCAGGCACAGGAGAAAGCTAGAGAGGTCCTACAATGGGACGATGCTGAAGTGTTCTAGGAAAATTGGGGAAGTTACTGAAGAGCACTTTGCAAAGGGGTGGTTGCTAGAGCAGAACAGAGAGATAACAAAGGGCCATATCTTGCCAAGCGTGCAAGCCATTGTAAAGATACTTTATTTTGAGGGAAACACAGCCGTTGAAAAAAAATGATGAGGAGGTTGTAGTAACTCAGATGAAAGAGGATGTCATAGCTTAGGAAGAAGAGTTAACAGTTGGAATAGTGGTTATTAGTTGCATTCTAGATATATGGTAAATACAACAGCAAGCAAAATTTGTCTAAGGGCTAGATGTAGAAGAGACAAGTCCAGGGTGACATTAGCTCAAAGACTTTAGTCTTGAGCATCTAGAAATACAGTGTTTTCATCAACCAGGATGGGGAAAGCTTCACTTCCAGCAGGGTTTTAGGGGAAGACTAAGAGTTCAGCTTCAAACATGTTGAATCTTTAGATGTCTTTTATGACACAAAATGTCAGTAGTGAGTAGGCACTTGATGTATGAGATATACTAAACAAGGTTATATTACTTTAGTAGGTGTTGCCCACATTTATTTAAATAATTCAGGATTTTAGTACAGAAAGGGTAGAGAACAGCAAGGACTGAACCATGGAGCATTCCAACATTGAGTTAAAACAGTAAAAGAATAACACTAAAGAAGCTAAGAAGGAGAACCAATAATAGAGGAAAACCAAGAAACTGGAATCACAAAAGCCAAAAAAAAAGTGAATTGAAGGAGAATCAATAGGTATCAGATAGCTTTAGCAGACCGATTACATAATGTGAGGTTTGAAATTTGGCTGTTTATCGGTATCCATATCGGTAACCTTGAGAAGGGCACAGGATTTTTTTGTTTGTTTGTTCCTGGTGGGTTGACTTTGGAGTGATGGAAGCAAAACCTTGAAAAGATAGTTGAGGATGAGTATAGAGAACACTGCATAAGGGACACAGCAAGCCACAGGCACCTATGTTAGCCCAGCCTTTAGGTAACAGTGGAAACCCTGCAGGAGGGTCGCATGCACACGCTCAAAGCAGTCTGAGGGAAGGATCCCATGGTGTATCCTTTGCTCCTGAAGTTTCTTCAGCCTGGTCAGCCTCCTCAACACCTAGAATCCCTGGAACTTCTGCTTGACCTCCTGAAGGAAATAGGCCAGAGCCTAAACCCCATGCATAGCTGCAGAGTTCCTAGACCCAATGCTGCAAGGACTCATCCCAGAGCAACCACAGAGGTCCCTGAGATGCAGATTCACTGCTAGTGCCATGTACATGTGCAGTGGGAGGATCAGTTTGAACCCAGACACCAGGCTTACACGGAAGCAAAGAGAAGGGTGGTGTTGGTGCCAGAAAAAGAGTTACCTTCCCTTACTCAGGTCTAAATAATCGCGACTTGGTCACCTTTGACACTTCACTCAAGGCCAAAATTAGGCCTTAAGGTATGCCCTCTGGACTCCCCCTTTAAATCAGAAGCAAACAGCAAATAATGCATGCTCTAAAATACCCAAACAGGAGCCACAATAGAAAAATAATCACAAGCTGAGGGTCAAAGAGAAATACAGGAATAAGTTAAATGGAAGAAATGAAGACCCGAAAAGGGTCAACTCCAGTGCAATCACAAAAGGAAAAAAGTACTTATCACTCGGCCAGGCGCAGTGGCTCACGCCTGTAATCCCAGCACTTTGGGAGGCTGAGGCGGGTGGATCACGAGGTCAAGAGATCGAGACCATCCTAGTCAACATGGTGAAACCCCGTCTCTACTAAAAACACAAAAAAATTAGCTGGGCATGGTGGCACGTGCCTGTAATCCCAGCTACTCAGGAGGCTGAGGCAGGAGAATTGCCTGAACCCAGGAGGCGGAGGTTGCAGTGAGCCGAGATCACGCCATTGCACTCCAGCCTGGGTAACAAGAGCGAAACTCCATCTCAAAAAAAAAAGTACTTATCATTCAAGAATGAACATAAAAATGTCAATAAAATTAAACACAGTGTTTATGAGAATGACAAGATTGGCTATGACTGGATAATCATCCTGTGAATAATGAAGCCATCTGAAAAGGCACAGAGACAGTTAGCTTGTTGGTAAAAGGAACGGAAACCCACAACTCCATACTAATCACACTTGCCCAGTCATTAACAAATATGTGTGGAGAAAGAAGTGCTATTGAATGGATCCCCAAGAATGTTGTCCCTGATGACCTGGAAAATGATTTTTGTTGATAAGATTGAGCTGTACAAAAATCTAGACCCATCAGAAATAGGGAAGACAAAGATGGAAGTCATGGACCAGGCTAGAGCTCACCCATGATACATCACAGCCGACTGCCATACGGAACAGGGAACAAATGCAAAATGAAGACTGTTTCACTAGACACCACACATAGACACACAAAAAAACCACAAAATTACATTCACACACACACGGATATAAAACGGTGTAGGGAAACAGACTAGAGTCCTGTTTTGTAAATAAAATGATAAAATGAGGGCATCTGAGGTAAGGTTGTAAACAGGAAGATTTATCCATCCATTAGTAGTTCTGGAACACTAAGAGCTCTTGGTGAAACAGAACGTTGGCCTGAGGGCCGGGTGTCTAGCCAACTCCCGGCCTTCGGAGAACAGTAAATATCATAAGGACAAGGACCCTTACATAATGAATTAGCCTTGTTTACTTACTGAACTCAGTTGACCTCATGAAGTTGCAGAAGTCAAAAGGAAAGGAATCATATAAAAGATGTAACTGAGCTGTGCTGAGCAGAGCTTACTAAGGACTTCTGGTGAGACTTGCGACTTGCCGGTGCTGAGGTAAAGAGATTTCTTTGTATATAACTTATTTGTATATAACTTACATCTGTTCCCCTTGTTGTTTCATATTAAACCTTTTTTTTTTTTATCTCTCTCTCTATAGCCTCGGTCTGGTGTTTTCTTCCCACGAACCTGCCTGTGTCAAACTGAAATCCAAGCTTGGTACACGCTGTTAGCCTAACAAATGGTGACAAAGAAACACACACACTCAGGCAGCTCCTGAGGCTGCAGGGTTCTTCTCTCTGTGAGGAAGCCCCTCCAAGAAGAGAGCATCCTTGAGGCACAGGCAGGCCAATCCTCAGGGTGACAGGAGGGACAACTTTGGGGGAGACTCACCCAAACTCCGTCTGAGTGGGCCTGAGGCTGGGATCCCACGGTGTATTTCCGGAACTCCGGTCGATGTTTGTTCAGCCTCTTCAGCTCTCCATGACGCCTAGGATCCCAAGACCATCCTGCTGAACTCCTGGAAAAGACAAGCTGGAGCCCAGTGCCAATGAACTGTCACAGAGGGCTCCTGCTCCGGTGGTGGAGGAACGGAGATTGTGCGGGACTGAAGGCCAAACCCTAGCTGTCCTCTCCCGAAACCCCCCTTCAGTGGACTTCTTCCTGGGTTCCTAGTGGAGGCGGAGCTTCAGGGCAGGAGGCAGGCATTCCTTATTCCTCTTTGGATCTGACTCTGGATTGGATGGTGTGGGCAGAAATCGGGTCAGATGGGGGTGAGAATAAAATCTGGTGAGGTGTGGAGGGGTTGCTGGGGCACATAGACACCTGAGTTCCCCAGGGAAGGTAACAGTGAAAAATTCTTATATCATCTATATTCTCATGTAAGCCTTGTTATTTTTTATGAGACTTCTTACCAAATGAGGGACTACACTGGTGTCCTTAAACTGATGTGTATTTGACGTACTTAGGATTCTTGTTAAAAGACCGATTGAGATTCCTGTGTCAGAGTGAACCTGAGATTCTGTATTTCTAGTAGGCACTCAGGGGATGCCAGTGCTTATGGGTCATGATTCATATTGCCAGGAGCAAGTCTCAGTATTGTTCTTTGGAAGTAAGCTTTGTAGATGTAGGCCGGTTGCGGTAGCGCATGCCTATATCCCAGCACTTTGGGAGGGTGAGGCAGGTGGATCACGAGGTCAAGAGATCGAGACCATCCTGGTCAACATGGTGAAACTCTGTCTCTACTAAAAATACAAAAATTAGCTGGGCATGGTGGTGTGTGCCTGTGATCCCAGCTACTTGGGAGGCTGAGGCAGGAGAACTGCTTGAACCCAGGAGGCGGAGGTTGCAGTGAGCCGAGATCGCACCATTGCACTCCAGCCTGGGTAACAAGAGCAAAACTCCGTCTCAAAAAAAAAAAAAAAAAAAAAAGAATTGTAGATGTAGGGTCTACATTGAAAGGCTTCTTCTGGATGTACTCTTTATTTTTCTTCCTAATTACTTTCATCATATAATTAAAACACACTGATTGGCAATATAAATGGAAACAGTTCCTAATTTTTTAATGACTAATTTAGTTGAATCTTGGTTATCTGGGGACAGATTAAATGGTATGTATTTAGCCATGGTATGAAGTAACAGTGGGCCTGGTACCATGAAGAAGTGCAATCACAGTAATGTAAGCAAACAGGAATATATTTATACTATCATGTAATTCTGTTGAGAATTATTTGGTACCTACTCCAGCTTGGGAATGTTCCTTCATCTCAGGTGTCCGAGTAAGTTTTGGGAGCAGTGCCTGCTTTCTCTTCCAGTCTCTAAGGAACTGAGGTCGGCATATGGGAATGGCAACATCTACACCTGGGCCGTGCTGTGATCGGTGGAGATTTCTAACATATTGGCTGCAAATAGGTACTTACAGTTCCTTTAAACATTCATATGCGTTCTTGGAAATGGTAAATATATTCTGAAGTATAGGATGTGAACTTCAGCAGAATTCATTTCAAATGATCTTTCCTGTGGCCTTTTAATTGGTTTTACCCTAACTAGGACTTAGGAGCTGTGAGACCTTTTCCTTCTGCTCTTTTTGGCTGCTACAAAATTATTTCTTGCCATAAACATGAATGCACATGCATACCTGTGGGCAAACCATGTGTGTAGTAGGATCCCAGGTTTAGCATTTCAGCTTGAGAAGTCATATAACCTATGAAAACTTACACGCTCTGAGTAAATCCTAATCACAGACAATGATGAAACAGTGAGAAAATCCTTTAAAATAATTTCATAGAATTCATTTGTTTTTATCATACATGTCTACTTAAGAGTAAAGTACTAAGAGGTATATTTGTTATTTTTTATTTCCTATGGCCTACATGGTAACAAAATGCAGTGGTCCAGCATAGTATTAATTAGAAATAGATAATTTTTCAAGTGCCTAACTTAAGCAATAATGTTTCACAGAGGAAGTTTATTTTTATCATTAATTCAACATTAGATATGGTGTGGATTTTTTTTTTCCAGAGATCCAGAGGAGGATAACAAAGCTTCGTTCCTGAGGAAGAAAAACATGAGGTTGGAATAAGTTAAGCACTTTTTCACGATCTTAACTTTGAGAAATTTTATTGCTTAAAATTGTTTCCCTCCTATCCTTATTTTGTTTTGTTTTTATTTTATTATCCCTTGTATGGCAGGGAAGAGTTCCTAGAGAGAGAAGACAAAGACGGTCTGTGTTGCAAAGAGGCCCAAGGCTGAAGATTGAAGAACTGAATGTGCAACTTGCAAGGAGACAATGAAAATCTTGTCAGGTAAGTTGGCTGCTAAAAATGTTTATTTCTTTCTTATCACAGAAAAAAATGTAAAACCAAATGGCAGGGTAGGACCTTTCTTAAAATATTATCTAGTGGAAACAGTACTTTAGAAACAGATTTCATCCACTGATGAACTTCCCACACATGGTTACACTCTGGATTTAGATGTCAATAACAGTGACAATCTCCATTTTTAACACAGGGAATTTTCCTCTTGACAAGAGAAGTTGACAGCGGTCTCTGTCTATAGGCCGTAAAAGGAATTTGATCTAAACACTTTGTACCGAGATGATTATATTTTCTGTCTAAACAATAAAGTGACTAAGCTCTGTTAGTATGTTGTGCTTGGCTTTCTTGCGGGAGTCCTCAGAGGCATGCCTGGACATCTGTCTCGGACTTGGATTCGCCCCAGAAAGCTTCTGAGACGCTCTCTCCACCTGATCTGCCCCCACGGGAGGCCAGTTCCAGTTCCAAAGCGCTTGCGACTTTGTCTTTCTTCCCGCCTTTTCCGGACAGCAGTGCTGAGAAGCGGGAGTCCCTGGGCTTGGAGACCAAGGCAGGGCCAATTGGTGGGTGGCCCAGGTCGAAGGGGGGCAGTGAGCTCATGGAGCCGGGAAACGTTCTGCTGACAGCCTCCCCGAGGGTCTCAGGCATGTTTGTGGGGTCCAGCGACCCGCGCCGCACCTCACCAGACTGAATCTCCAGCCCCATGGGACCGGATCGCTGCCCACGCCGTCCAATCCGGAATCCAGTGGGAAGAGCAGTCCCGAGTGCCCACCTGACGTCGGCCTGAAGCGCCCTCCTCCTCCACCGGACCCGACCAGGAAAGTCGGCTCAAGGAGGTCCCGAGGTCAAGACTGTCGGGCTCCTGCGGGGCTGGCGGCACGCAGCCTCCTTCCCCGGGGTCGCCTCGGGAACCGCCTCCCGCATTTTCCCGTGTGGCTGCGGCAGGAGACAAGAGCGCCGGCATTGCGGCTGGCCAGCCGGACACGCCAATGCGCATGCGCGAGCGGCGCGTCACAAGCGCCAGGGCTGAGCCGGAGCTGGCGTCACAGTGACCGTCCCCGTGGCCTGGGGAACGGTTTCGGCGGCTTCGCAAAGCAGGTGCCCACTGCGATCGTCGCCGCGGTCCCGCGATTTCAGGAGCCGGGCAGGGCGGAACCAGGCTGAGAAACGGTCCCCCGGAGCTTCAGGGATGCCCAGGGCGATCCCCAAAGACCCCCACGACGCTTCAGGCCTGCCCAGACGCTATGGGGGTGCGTCTCCTTGAAAGCTGTCCCTGCTGGGATTTCCAGGTACGGCCAGCCTGTGTGCCGCGGGGCTGCTCTCTCCCCGAGGGGCTTCCCGGCAGAGAGCAGAACCCCGAGCCTCAGGAGCTGCCTGTGACAGTTGGATGTCTCCGTGTGTCTTTCTATCTGTGTGTGTGTCTGTGTATGAGTGTGTGTGTGCGTGTATCTTTCTGTGTGTATGTGTGTGTGCCGACACGAGTGTGGTTCCAGAACTTCTCTTTGTTTTCTATTTCTTTATTGATATATCTATTTTGTTCATATAATGTGTTCTAGCCAGTTGCTGCCCAAAGAAGTCAATGCTATTCCTATCAAAATACTGTCATTTTTCACTGAAAAGGAAGAAAAAAACCATAAAATTCACACAGAACCAAAAAAAAGAGTCCAAATTGGCCGGGCGCGGTGGCTTACGCCTGTAATCCCAGCACTTTGGAAGGCCGAGGCGGGTGGATCACGAAGTCAAGAGGATCGAGACCACCCTGGTCAACATGGTGAAACCCCGTCTCTACTAAAAATACAAAAAATTAGCTGGGCATGGTGGCACGTGCCTGTAATCCCAGCTACTCAGGAGGCTGAGGCAGGGGAATTGCCTGAACCCAGGAGGCGGAGGTTGCGGTGAGCCGAGATGGCGCCATTGCACTCCAGCCTGGGTAACAAGAGCGAAACTCCGTCTCAAAAAAAAAAAAAAAAAAAAGAATCCAAATAACCAAAGAAATTCTAAACAGAAAGAACAAAGCGGGGGGCATTACCAAATTTCAAACTACTATAAAGCTACAGTAACTGAAACAGCAGGGTACTGGTAATATATAAATATAAACGAAACGAAACCCATAAACCCACATACACCAATGGAAGAGAATAGAGAACCAAGATATAAAGCCTACACCTACAGCCATCTGATCTTTTACAAAGTTGACAAAATTAAGCAAAGCTGAAAGAATTCCCTATTCAATAAATGATGCTGGGAAAACTGGCTAGCCATATGCAAAAGAATGAAACTGGACTCTTACCTTTCACCAAGTACAAAAATTAATTTGAGGTGGATTAAAGATTAAATGTAAGATCTCAGGCCGGGCGCAGGGGCTCACACCTGTAATCCCATCACTTTGGGATGCCAAGGTGGGCGGATCACCTGAGGTCAGGAGTTCGAGACCAGCCTGGCCAACATGGTGAAACCCTGTCTCTACTAAAAATACAAAAATTAGCCAGGTGTGATGGCAGATGTCTGTAATCCCAGCTACTCAGGAGGCTGAGGCAGGAGAATGGCCTGAACCCAGGAGACTGAGGTTGTGCCATTGCACTCCAGCCTGGATGACAGAGTGAGACTCTGTCTCAAAAAAAAAAAAAAAAAAGTAAGACCTCAAACTATAAAAATCTTAGAAGGAAACCTAGGAAATACCCTTATCAACACTGGCTTTGGCAAAGAACTTATGGCTAAGTCCTCAAAAGCAATTGCAACAAAAACAAAAATTGACAAATGGGACTTAATAAAACTAAAGATCTTCTGCAGAGCAAAATAAACTATCAACAAAGTAAACAGTCACCCTACAAAATGAGAGAAAATATTCATAAACTATGCATCTAACAAGGTCCAAGTTTGGAAGTGGTGGATCACGTATGTAATCCCAGCACTTTGGGTAGCCAAGGCAGGTGGATCACAAGGTCAGGAGTTCAAGACCAGCCTGAAAAAGCTTCAGCATCCAAAAATCTGGAGCTACCCTTGGTTCTGGAAGCTTCCTTATTTTTACTTTAAAGTTTTCAGTTCCCATTAGGGGAGACCCTCATCCCAACAGTAGATGAATCATTTTTCTTCTTCGGCAACCTGGAGACTGCACAGAATCACTTTTATTCTTCTGCAATATCATTACAAAGCCAAGAGAGACGGGTTTAAATTACAGCACCTGGCTGAGCCCTAGGAGGCTTGCCCCATATTCCCGACGTTTCGCATTGTGGCCTTCCATTGAGCAACTGCAGCTGACTGCCAATTCCCAGAACCATAAGCTCCTGTTCACAATTAAGGACTCTTCCACCTGCCTTACACACAAACTTGGGAGAGTCATTTTATTTCACCTCCTGCAGGTGGTCCTGACAGGCACACTGAACTAACATGCGTTTGACATATGAACCATGTTCACTTTGGGGTAGAGACACAACATTTAAATTTATTACAATTAGGCCCTATGCATCAAAAGGACTTTTCAAGCCAGGAAGACACACAAGTGCACAGTCTGTGCTCAGTGGTCTTTTTATCAGGAGAAAGTTACTGAAGTTAATCTCTTGTCCAATCAAAACAATAGTTATAGCTGGTGAAACAGGGGCTGCAGGTCAGTCAGCATCTGGTGGAGCTGCAAATTGTTTTAATATTATTTGTGTTGAGACCAGTGCTTTTTTCATTCTTGCCAGGCTGGAGTGCAATTGCGCAATCTCGGCTCACCGAAACCTCTGCCTCCCGGGTTCAGGAGAATAAGTGTTTATTATTACGTTAAGCCACTAAGTTTTGAGTAATATGTTACATAGTGATAAGTAATTAATGCGGTTGTCCTAGTCTGTTTGGGATGCTATAAATGAATTCCCAGGCTGGGGGATTTATAAGCAAGAGAAGTTTATTGCTCGCAATTCTGGTGGTGGAAAAGTCCAAGATCAAGAGGCCAGCGTATTCAGTGTCGGGTGAGGATTATCTGCTTCATAGATGGTGATGACCTGCTGTGTTCTTGCATGGCAGGGAAGGAAAAGAAACTCCCTTGGCCCTCTTTTATAAGGGCACAAATTGCATTCCTGAAAGCAAAGCCCTCATGACCTAATCACTTGCCAAAAACTCCATCTCTCAATATTATCTCAGTGGGAAACTGATTTCAATATATAAATTTGGTGGGAGGAGGCATAAATTTAGACTGTAGCAACAGTCAACACTCTATTGTAAATATGTCAATTTTCCAGAATATAATAGAACACACCATGGTTTTCAGGCTTGGCATTTATTATAGGCACAAGCTTAATATAATTCAAATGATTGAACTAATGTGGTTCTCACATTGTCCTATTTTGTGGGAAGAGATGGCCAGGGGCAGACCTGTGTGTTACTTATAGTTAAATGATTACAAGCTTGCTTTGCTTTTTTTTTTTTTTTTTTGAGATGGAGTTTCGCTGTTGTTACCCAGACTGGAGTGCAATGGCATGATCTCAGCTCACTGCAACCTCCGCCTCCTGGGTTCAAGCAATTCTCCTGCCTCAGCCTCCCGAGTACCTGGGACTACAGGCGTGTGCCGCCATGCCCAGCTAATTTTTGTATTTTTAGTAGAGACAGGGTTTCACCTTGTTGACCAGGATGTTCTCGATCTCTTGACCTTGTGATCCACCTACCTCGCCCTCCCAAAGTGCTGGGATTATAGGCATGAGCCACCGCACCCGGCCGCTTTGCTTTTTATACACTGAGATTTGTGCCACTGATCGTATCCAAACTATGGTGCAGTAAAATAAAAGCAGAGATCAAGCAGTATCAGGAGTCCTGTGGTAAGGACCATCTGAGAGCATCTGTAACCACAGAACACTGCAGTGTGGCTGCAGAGCAGAAGATAAACTGCTTTCCATAACTCTTCCCAATGTAGAGTTTGTTTAAGGATTTTGTAAAGGGAGCTTATGTAAAAGACTTAGGGAGGTAATGCAACCTCGCTCACAAGACTTGGGAGGGTTTTTGCAGATGGGTGCTGGTAAGGCCTGAAAGCCTTGCAGGGCAGAGACACCAGAAGGCCACAGGCTCTGCCTGTGGTCTTAGAACATACAGCAATTCTGATTGCTCTGTGTTCACAATGCTCAGGAGAGAAAAGCACCTTGATGCATTGTGTGTGGTCAGACCTTACAGCACTTTATCTGCTGCACCTCTCTTGTCAAAACACCTGGATAGACAATGGGTGGTAAAATCTCAATGTCCTTAGTTAGCATTTCTTAGGAAAACCGAGTTTGCTATTGGATGCTGCAGATACATGCTCTTCTTCCGGCTATTTTCCTTCTGAACCCCCCTTCCCACAGCTTGCAAGATTAACAAGATAATACACCTAATGAAAAACACTTAGAGCCCAAAGCTCAGTGCCAACACAAATCATCCCAGGAGAGTGCATTGGACCCCTGGACCCATGCTGTAAAATTCTGTTCTTCTGTCTTTGTCTTTATTTCTTTTCTCTCTCCCTCATCACTTCTGGGACAGAGGGCACCCACGCACAGGGTTGGGCTGGTTCCCAACACTGTTCCACTAATGTAAACAGAGGACACCATTTTTTTTTTTGTTTTTTTTTCTGCCCCTCTTTCCTCTGCATTTTTTGTTTTAATAGCAGTATTCCTTGTTATAATAAATATTAAAGTAGCACCATAATAATATTACTAAGTATATAATCTAATTGTGCTGATTTCGCAGAGGGTGGAAAACATCACCCCTGAGGTGGGACTACTGTGTTTATATAATACAAACACCTGAAGGTGGCAGAAACTAGAAGAGACAGAGACAATTCTCTTAGCATCAGAATTGATATGTTGTTATTTATCAGATCTTAATAATTTAGAAGCATATAATAAATAATGACAAGGATTCTGATCTTTGTTATAAAGTATAATTGTGTTGATTATATTTAAAACCAGTAATAGAATCCACAGAATTGTAGAATTAAGTATAACTGTAAGTGGTATGGTATAGCATGGTGTGTGGTATGGTAAGGGGAATGTGGAGTAGAGTGTGGTGGGGTAGGGTAGGATATACCATAGATAATAGTCACATTGGGCCAGGCACAGTGGTTCACGCCTGTTATCTCAGCACTTTGGGAGGCCGAGTCAGGCAGATCACGAGGTCAGGAGATCGAGACCATCCTGGTCAACATGGTGAAACCCCATCTCTACTAAAAATACAAAAAATCTGCTGGGTGTGGTGGGGTGTGCCTGTAAATCCCAGCTACTTTGGAAGCTGAGGCAGGAGAATCGCTTGGACCCAGGAGGCGGAGATTGCAGTGAGCTGATGTCGCACCACTGCACTCCAGCCTGGTGACAAAGTAAGACTCCATCTGGAAAAGAAAAAAGTCACATTGGCACTAGTAGCCCAATTAAAAGCTGAGGGTGGAGGGTGTGATTAATCCTGGCATTATGCGAAGTGTCCATGACAACCTTGGCTTTAACCTGACTTTGGCCACAGGGTCAACATGTGCCACGTCGCTCACATCCATTATCCTACAAGGTGCCTGAGGCCCAGAACCCTCAGCCCTGCCACATTCCTCTTGCTCCCAGGGTTCCATATTTTCCAGTGGCTTCTCCAGGGGAGGAGGTGGGCAGATGACCACTGACAATGGGGTGCAGGATAGAAATGCTAGGGTAGATGCTGATGGGAGTGACCCCCTGCCTATGGGTCCCCCACTACTGCCCCTTTCCCCATCTACATAGCCTGCCAGCAGGACCAGGAGGAGGCTAAGTTAGGAGACCTTGTAAACAGTGGGGAATGTAGGTAGGATACTCAGTTGGGCACCACCCTGACATGGAGTTAGAGCTGGGTGTGCTGGACCATGGCGGCAGGCATTAAATCTTGAATTAGAGGACCTGAACCACCCCACCAACTTCCCCATGCTGTAGCCAATCTGTGGGGCATTTGGTCAATCTTCATATTATTGCTATTCATTCATCCATTTAACAAGCTTGTACTGAACGTCTGCTTTGAGCTGGCACCATGCTGGGCGCCTTGGACACAGCAGAAACAAGACATGAAGTCTGGGTCTCATGAGAATGATAGTCCAGTGGGGAAGAGGGATGAAAAACCAAAAAAAGGAATATTCAATCAGGTCAGATAGTAGTATTTGCAATGCAAATACAGTACAAAATAAGGGATCAGGAAGTGACCGCTAGAGATGTGTCACTTCAGTGACAGCTAATTTCAGTGGCAGGATGAGATAGGGGTGGAGGCACTCCAAAGCTGGGAGAGGAAAGCAAGATGCATGGGCACTGGAGAAGCAGAGTACTCTCAGAATAGTCAGTGTAAAGGCCCAAAGCCAGAAAAGGCATCCTTGATGTGAAAACACCCAGAATTGAGATAAATGTTCACTGTCTCCAACTGTGGGCTCTCTGGACTCTATGGCCTCTTTTATTGTAGTTGTATTATTATTATTTTTTTTTTTGAGATGGAGTCTCACTCTGTTGCCAGGCTGGAGTGATGCAATCTCGCCTCACTGCAACCTCTGCCTCCCAGGTTCAAGAAATTCTCCTGCCTCAGTCCTGAGAAGCTGCGACTACAGGCATGTGCCACCACGCCCAGCTAATTTTTGTATTTTTAGTAGGGATGGGGTTTCACCATGTTGGCCAGGACGGTCTCGATCTCTTGACCTCATGATCCACCACCTTGGCCTCCTGTGGTTATATTTTTACACTACAAACATTAAATGCAACTAGCTAAAAGTAGAAATAACCAAAATATTATGTGAAAGTTTGATATGTAAAATATAAAAATTATGTAATCACAGATAATAAATATATACCATAAAACAGATACTACTTATATAAAATACAAACTATTTTATTGTAGTAGGGAATATACAATCATAAATATTACAATATACTATGTAACATACTGTAGACATAATTTACTATAGTATGTAATGACAGGTACATATAAAATTAAAATATATAAATCTAGTTATTTATATTTATAGATATTTTACCAAATGTAATTCAAGTTATCACATGGTCAAATATAACAGCACTTATGAGATTCATCCATGTTGTAGTAACTGTCAATACATCATTTTCTTATGTCTGAGCAGCCCTCCGTAGTATCAGTGTACACATTTGTTTCATCATTCATCCGTTGATGTACATTTACGTTGTTTCCTAATTTTGGCAATTATGCAATTGCTGTGAACGTCTGAGAACAGGTTTTCATGTAAACAGAATTTTTCTTTCATCTAGGGTAACTACTTAAGTGTGGGATTGCCGAGTCATAATGATAAATGTACAGCTAATAGTATAAGAAGCTGCCGAACTTTTGCAGAGTGGACGGACCATTTTACATTGCTACAAGCAATGCATGAAAATTTCCATTGGTCTGTATTCTTGCCAATTCTCAGTACATTTTCATTTTTGGTCATTCTAAAAGTCATTCTATAGTAGTATCTCATTGTGGTTTAATTTGCATTTTCCTATAAAGATGTTGAGCATCTTTTCATCACCTTATTTTCCATCTGTATTTCATATCATGATATGGATGAATCTCAAATACTTCACATTAAATGAAAGCACTCAGACTCAAAAGGAGATATACATATACATACAAAACACACACACACAATGACACCACTTACACAATATTGTGGAAAAGGTAGAACTATAGAGACAGAAACAGACTGGTGATTGCCAAGGGCTGGGAGTGGAAAAAGGGGACTAAAAAGGGACAGGAAAGAAATGAGGGAAGTGAGGGAACTGTTCTCTATTTTGATTGTGGTGTTTGATTGCATGATTAGATACAACTGTCAAAACTCGGAACTCTACACTAAAAAGTGTGAATATTACTACATGTAAATTATACCTCAATAAATATAACTTTAAAAATATTTCAGTTATATTCACACAAAAAGCCTGCATACAGGTATTTATAACAGCTTTCCTTATAATTGCCAAAACTTGGAAGCATCCAACAGTCCTTCAGTAGGTGAATAAATAAACATCCAGGCAACAGAACATAATTTGGCGCTAAAAAGAAATGCGTTATCAAGCCATGAAAAGACACGGAGGAAACTTAAATCCACATCACTCAGTGAAAGAAGTCAGTCTGAAAAGGCTATGTACTGTATGATTTCAACTATATGATCTAACTGGCCAACATGGTGAAACCCCATCTCTATCAAAATACAAAAAATTAGCTGGGTGTGGTGGCATGCACCTGTGGTCCCAGCTATTCGGGAGGCTGAGGCAGGGGAACTGCTTGAACCCAGGAGGCTGAGGTTGCAGTGAGCCAAGATCGTACCACTGGACTCCAACCTGGGTGACAGAGCGAGACTCCGTCTCAAAAAAAAAAAAAAAAAAGTTAGCTCCAACAGGGAGAATCAACTTGCCTAAAATACACGAGGCCCTAAACATATGGTGACATTGGTTTTGACCTCCAGTCTTTGCCTTGGCTGTGTCCCTTTCTGCCCCTAAATATATGGTGGTATTGGTTTTCATATAAGTTATTGATCTGTTATATGAAAGTCACATCATTAAGGAAGCCAAATGCTAAGCTTCAAGTCAGTGACAAATAAAGGAAAAAAAAGGCAACTGAATTGAAAGAACTATGTCAGCAGAAGGGATTTTTAAGTTTTCTCAGATGACCTGAAAATTCTTACCTCAGAAGCTTTCTTGAAGGTGATAGGAGTTCACAAGACACTGTGCTGGAGGTCAAAAGACAATGTGCTGAGGGCTTGTGAGGCTCAGAGACAGTCCTGGCAGATAATGAGGGGGGTTGCAAGTCTTCGTGCTAGATAACAATGGGGACTCAACATATGTTCTGAGGTTTACATCTGTAAACATAAAGGTTTTTTTTTAAATTCTTCCTTGATAGAAATATTGAATGAGGGTTGGATATGACCAAGTGTGGTACATTCAAATGAGAAAGAAAACACCCACAAATCTGTTAGACAATGTGTTCTGCAATGAACAACTCACAGAACTTAGGATTCATCACTATCATAACTACATATTATGTTGTTTTATCATTCAATTTGTTGACACTATACCTATTCCATAGTAAACAAGATTATCATCAACATAATGTAATATTTCTTATGAAGAATTTGGTAACAGTGTTCCATTGTAGTTTTCATGAGAAGGCTTTTCCTATGTACCAAAATGACCCAGTTCCTTGTCAGTATGAATGCCCCAAGGTTTGAGGCTGCTGAAAGGTTGGAAGCGTCCCTCGCCTCATTCTATGCCTCCTTAGAGGCCTTCTCCAGAACAGTCATTGTGACATTTTGATGTGGTCATTTGTATTTACAATAATATACGTATTTTTCTGCTGCATGAATGCAACAATGTACGATCAGACCCATCCCTCAGTGAGGTTTTCTCATACTTTCTCTCAAGCGTGAATGCTCTGATGGACACTGAGCACTGATTTCTGAACGAACCCTTTCCCACAGATGCCACACTTGTAGGGTTTGTCTCCAGTATGTGTTGTCTGATGTTTATTCAAATTTGACCTGTCAGTAAAGGCCTTCCCACACTCAGCACACACATAAGGCTTCTCTCCAGTGTGAATTCGTTGATGCACCTGGAGCTGTGATTTTTTAGTGAAAGACTTCCCACAGTCACTGCACTCATAAGGTTTCTCTCCAGTGTGAATTCTGTGATGTGTAATCAACTCTGACTTCTGTCTGAAGGTCTTCCCACATTCAGAGCAAATGTAGGGTTTTTCTCCGGTATGAGTTTTCTGGTGCTTACTGAGATTTGACCTGCCGCTAAAGGCCTTCCCACACTCGGCACACACATAGGGTTTCTCTCCTGTGTGAACTGGCTGATGCACCAGGAGCTGAGACTTGGAGGTAAAGGACTTCCCACAGTCACTGCATTCATAAGGCTTCTCTCCAGTATGAATTCTTTGATGAGTAATAAAGTTTGACTTGCGGATGAAAGCTCTTCCACACTCAGTGCATACGTAGGGTTTCTCTCCTGTGTGAATTTTCTGATGAACAATGAGTATTGATTTCTGGTTGAAGGCTTTCCCACATTCATGGCATTCATACTGTCTCTCTCCAGTATGAATTTTCTGGTGTATATTGAGATGAGACTTCTGGGTAAAGGCTTTTCCACAAGTACTGCATTCATAAGGTTTCTCCCCAGTATGGATTCTCTGATGTGTAATCAAGTCTGACCTCTGGGTGAAGGCCTTTCCACATTTGGAACATAGATAAGATTTCTCTCCTGTATGAGTTTTCTGATGTGTAATGAGATTTGACCGGTTGGTGAATGCCTTCCCACATTTATTGCATACATAGGGCTTTTCTCCTGTGTGAATTCGTTTGTGAACATGAAGTTGTGACTTGGAGGTAAACAATTTCCCACAGTGACAACATTTATAAGGTTTCTCTCCAGTATGAATTATTTGATGTGCAATCAAGTGTGCCTTCTGAATGAAGGCCAGTCCACATTTCATGCATACATATGATTTTTCTCCTGTATGAATTCTCTGATGCACTGTGAGTGCTGACTTCTGAGTGAAGGCTTTTCCACAGTCACTGCATTTATAAGGTTTCTCTCCAGTGTGAATTCTCTGATGTATAATCAACTCTGACCTGTAGGTAAAGGCCTTCCCACAGTCAGTACATATAGAAGATTTCTCTCTACTTTGAGCTTTTTTATGTGTAATAAGGTTGGAATTATTGCTGAAGACCTTCCCATATTCAGTACATATATAGGGCTTTACTCTTGTGTGAATGCGTTGATGTACCTGAAGTTGTGACTTGGAAATGAAGGATTTCCCACAGTTACTGCACTCATACGGTTTTTCTCCAGTATGAATTCTTCGGTGTGCAATCAAATGAGTCTTCTGGATGAAGGCCTGTCCGCATTCGATACAAATATAGGATCTCTCACCTGTATGGATTTTCTGATGCATCTTGAGTGTGGATTTCTGTGTGAATGCTTTGCCACATTCAGTGCATTCATGGTGTCTCTCTCCAGTATGAATTTTCTCATGTATGCTGAGATCTGAATTATAAGAGAAGCCTTTCCCACATTGGCTACATTCATAGAGTTTTTCTCCAGTATGAATTCTCTGATGTCTGAAGAGAGAAGATACTTGGAAAAAGGATTTTCCACATTCATTGCATTTAAAGGGTTTCTCTCTCATATGGGTTTTCTGGTGTGTAATAAATTCTGGCTTCTGTACAAAAGCCTTCCCACATTCAATACATACATAGAGTTTTTCTCCTGCAAAAACTTTCAAGTGTACTTTAGGCTGTGACTTCTGGGTGAATATCTTTTCAAATTCGGCACATTCATAAGGTTTTTCCCTGGGATGCATTTTTTGAGGTTGAGAGGACACTTGTTTATAATTGAGTTTTCTACACCGATTATGGTCCCATAGTTTCTCTCCTGTTGGAATATATTCATGGTTAGTATTGGAAGAAATTTTATCATTTGGTAATCTTTTTAACATTCTTTGAAGCATTATTTTTATTATGACTGTGTAAATCTAAATTACGTTTTAATCCATTTCCAAGTGAGCCACATTGATGGGGTCTTTCGGGAGAATAAGTGATGTTTGGGCTCACATGAATTATTTTTCTTCTATCCTTAAAGTCACAATGCCTCTTTATTGCAATATTTTCTTGATGAAAGCAACATCATTTTAGTATTTATTTTCTTTGCTGAAAGCTCTCTATTTGTCACCAATCTGTCATAATTATTCTAGAATAAAATAGAATCTCACATCACTTTTATCATGTCCTTTTCTTTCAATATGTAAAGAAATCTCTTCAGAGATTCCTTGCTATAAGGTCTGAAACCTACACTTCTCTGCTCAAATGAGACAGTTTGTTTTAGCTCAAAGAACAGCTAGCAGAGGCTAGACGGGATGGTACAAATGTCTCATCCAGGCTGAACACTGAGAAAAGGGTGAAGGTGAGTAACTTGGAGAAAGGTGGTGGGTGATAATATTGATAGGAAACATTCTACAAAATAATTCAGTAGTTAGAGGAAACAAACTAGATGAAGAGATAACACCATGGACTGATGGGGGAGAAGTAAGGCAAAAAACGCTATATATACCACAGTATCATTCATATAAACTAATGATCCAAACTCTTAATTCACTTACAACATGCATGAAATAAAAAATGTTCCCATCATATAAAACAGTGGCTTATGACAAGCAGGAAAATGGATGTGGGGGAAAGAGGGAAAAAAAAATCAAAAAATAAGTAAGAGAGAATCCTCACCAAGGCTCTTGATTATCGATAGTATGTCTTAAACTGAGGACTATAATTAAACTCAAACCTCATCAGCTTAACTATAAAAATAAAGCAATCAAAAACGAACCCTGGTCAACGTGGAATCACTCAAGCAACATCAGAAAAAAGGTCAGAAAGGGCGATTAATCATGTTAAAGACAGCAGAAAGATAATCCCAAAGATTAAGTAACAGTGACCTCCAAGTCATCAGCTGGATAAAAGGCATGAGGGACTGGGAAAAATAAATAAATTTCACCGCCAATCCCTCCACAGCCATTTCCTCTATTTCCTTGTTTTGTTGAGAAAAAAAGAGAGGCTGATTGAAGAAAAAGTTCTGAGGCATCTCACAGTGGCGCTGTGGCTCACGCCTATAATCCCAGCACTTTGGGAGGCCAAGGTGGGTTGATGATGAGGTCAGGAGTTCGAGACCAGCCTGCCCAACATGGTGAAACCCCATCCCTACTAAAAATACAAAAATTGGCTGGGCATGGTGGTTCGCACCTATAGTCCCAGCTACTCAGGAGGCTGAGGCAGGGGAATTGCCTGAACCCAGGAGGCAGAGGTTGCAGTGAGCCGAGATCGTGCCATTGCACTCCAGCCTGGGTAACAACAGTGAAACTCTATCTCAAAAAAAAAAGAGAGAGAGAAAGAAAAGAAATAAAGGTGACTAGCAGGAGTGGGAATGTGTGTGTGACACAGAGTAACTTTGAAAGAAAGCAGATCCATAAATGTCTGAATGTAAAAGAAAGACTCTAGGACTATGGGGTAAGTCAGAGGAAAAAAAGAATGTTAGAGAAAATGAGCACAACCAAGAAAGAAAGATCTTTAAGGAGGCAGAGTGGCACATGATGCAGAATCCACAAAGCCAAAGAAGAACAAAGGTGGCTCATGCCTGTAATCCCAGCACTTTGGGAGGCCAGAGTGGGTGGATCACTTGAGGTCAAGTGTTTGAGACCAGCCTGGCCAACATGGTGAAACCCTGTCTCTACTAAAAATACAAAAATTAGCTGGGCATGGTGGCTGGCACATACCTGTAATCCTGGCTACTCAGGAGGCTGAGGCACAAGAATCACTTGAACCTGGGAGGCGGAGGTTGCAGTGAGCTGAGATCACAGCACTGATCTCCAGCCTGGCCAACACAGCTCAGGCTGTGACAAAAAAGAAGTGACAAAGGTCATGTAGGGAGAAGGCATTCAGTGATCTGAGAGGCCAAGGGGCATTAAGCAATACAAAAAACTTCAGAATATTCCAGAAAAAGCATCTTAATAGTATTCCAAGGGTGTCAGTGTTTCTCAAGACAGCTGACATTTCCTCCCGTCTCCCATCTGTCTGAGTCATACTTCACTCACCTGGGCAGCTCTGATGTGGCCTCTCACCCTGCAGTGCCCATGGTTCATTTCCTTGCTCCAACATGACCACCTCTGCTTCAGGAACTTGATACCCTGTTCATGAGAAATGATGAAGGTCTGGGTCAAGCTAATTATGTTTCAGGGACTAATCAATAAAGTCTTATTCTTTGATGAGGATTTTTTCTTCAGAAAAGTAACCACAACTTTTCAGAGTAATATTCCATGTGCCCTAAACAAATAAAGAAACCTAGACAAATTAAGGACAAAACCATCAGCTATTTAAGATGCTGTCAGCATTCAGAATGGAATGGAATGAGAATGAAGCACTCTCAGTGAGGCCTCCTTTCAGATACCAAGGTGACTGTGCTTACCGACTGAGAGCAGGTGGCTGTAGGTCTCCAGCATCACATCCCGGTACAGGTTTCTCTGAGATGGGTCCAGGTGTCGCCATTCCTCTCTGCTGAAATCTATAGCCACATCCCTGAAGGACACTGATCCCTGTAAGGGCACATGCCTATTCAATGTGCATAGTCAGCTTAGGGGGTTAGAGAGACTATATTTAGGAATATGGAATACCGGTCTCATTGTTTTAAATTTACATCCTTTTTTTAAAAATCACTCCCATTTATCTAATATTTTATTATGAAAATTTTCAAACATACAGTACAGTAAGAACTGTATGCCTATCACCTAAGCTTTATAATTAACATTTACTTGCCTTATCATAAATCTAAGCCATTCTTTTATCCATCCATCTTGCTTTTTTGTACATTTGAAAGTAAGTTGCAGATGACACCACACTTCCTCGTAATATTACTTTTTGTTTTGTTTTTTTTTTTTTTTTTGAAACAGAGTTTCGCTCTTGTTACCCAGCCTGGGCAACAGAGCGAAACTCCATCTCAAATGCCATGATTTCAGCTCACTGCAACCTCCGCATCCCAGGTTCAAGCGATTCTCCTACCTGAGCCTCCGGAGTAGCTGGGATTACGGGCATAAGCCACCACGCCTGGCTGATTTTTGTATTTGTAGTAAAGAAGGGGTTTCACCATGTTGGCCAGGCTGGTCTCGAACTGCTGACCTCAGGTGATCACCAGCGTTGGCCTCCCAAAGTGCTGGTATTACAGATGTGAGCCACTGCTCCTGGCCTTTCCTAATACTTCAAAATGCAAATAATGAAGTAGAGTGTAAAACTTGTTAACCTTTTTTAGGTAAAATTTACATACAATTAAACGCACCAATCTTTAATTTACCATTTAAAATTTTGACAAATTATACACCTGTATAATGCAGGAATTTCTAAGCAATATTATATATATGTGCATATTAAATATCTAGTTTTCCATATTTTGTGGAACACGGAAATCCAACCAAGAATTTCTACTGTTTGTTCTGTACTATAGTCAATTACTCATTTTTCAAAACTGGCAATTGAAATATGCTGTGTTTTAGTTTTCTAGCAACTGGATGCATGACTGCGATACACCTTCTGATCAGTTTAGGACTACCCTTAGACTAGCCCTGGGAACACATAAATAATTTATTTTTCCAATCTTCTAGCAACTTAAAAGACTTGGAAAATAAATTAGACTTAAGTTTTTTTTTTTTTTTTTTTTTGAGATGGAGTTTCGTTCTTATTACCCAGGCTGGAGTGCAATGGCACAATCTCGGCTCACCACAACCTCCGCCTCCTGGGTTCAGGCAATTCTCCTGCCTCAGCCTCCTGAGTAGCTGGGATTACAGGCACGTGCCACCATGCCCAGCTAATTTTTTGTATTTTTAGTAGAGATGGGGTTTCACCATGTTGACCAGGATGGTCTTGATCTCTTGACCTTGTGATCCACCCACCTCGGCCTCCCAAAGTGCTGGTATTACAGGCTTGAGCCACCGCACCTGGCCTAAGTTTTTTGTTTTTTTTTTTAAAAAGAAGACATAAAAAATTCATTAAGATGTTGCAAAGTAAATACTTTATGTGGAATACACGGAAGGCCCAAAGAAACAAAAAGTACATTTTACATGAGGGAGTAAGTTTACATTCCACAGAATTGAGGGATTCAACTTGGAAGATACAAAGGGATAACACAGAATATGGGTGAGGGGGACAATGCCCAGAAAAGACAAGAATAAAGGTTGTAGAGATAAGAAAATACACAACAAGTTTACAGAACAGCAAATAGGTTTATATAAATGGAAAGAAGTCTGTCTAATGTGCCAGAAAAGAGGTATAGGAAAAACAGTTTGGTCAAAGTATGGAATTTTTACTTTCAGTAATGGTAATTAAGGTAATCACAATTATATCTAAATGTTTTTTATAAGTTCTGTGTTACAGGATAACCAACCAACTGGTGAAGAAAAGTTCTTTATAGAATGATTCTAGCTAATAAATAAAGAAGTTATGATAAAATTAAAATACCATCATGGGGCCGGGCGCGGTGGCTCCACCTGTAATCCCAGCACTTTGGGAGGCCAAGGCAGGTAGATCACGAGGTCAAGAAATCGAGACTATCCTGGTCAACATGGTGAAACCCCGTCTCTACTAAAAATATAAAAAATTAGCTGGGCATGGTGGCGCGTGCCTGTAATCCCAGCTACTCAGGAGGCTGAGGCAGAAGAATTGCCTGAACCCAGGAGGCGGAGGTTGCGGTGAGCCAAGATCGCATCATTGCACTCCAGCCTGGGTAACAAGAGTGAAACTCCATCTCAAAAAATAAATAAATAAATAAATAAAATAAAATACCATCATGTATAACTACTAATCAAATAATGGATTTAGACAGTAATCATTAATGGCTGCTGGAATGTTTCAGTTGAAATGCTGAAGGGAAATGTACAATGGATAGATCAGCTAGTAACATCTGCATCCACGAACTAGCTCTCGTGCCTGCTGACATGACTTAGTAATTAATTTCATTATACTACTTATGAAGTATTCTTGCCAAAAAATAAAATTCAAATCTGAATCTTATCAAGCCCCCAGATCTAACAAGCCATTCACAGGAGTGGGAAGGAGAGTGAAACATACTGAACAATATGAAAACTAAGACATCAGCAAAATTCAGAAGGTAGCAAATGACCCACTTCTTCAAAAAATTACAAAAGAATGGACATGGAAGGAATCTTTTCTTTACTAATAGAGACTTAAGAGCCATACTAACCAAATGCACCTTGTGAACTTTGGCTCTTAATTCAAATGAACCAATCTTAAAAAGATATTTATGACAATTTAGAGAAATGCAAATGATAGTTATTATGTGATATCAAGGAATTACTGTTATTTTGTTGTGAGATATGGGCTTACTGGTTATGCTAAACAAAAAGGAAAAAAGGAATACATATCTCTTTGAGATATATGGCAAAGTATTTTTAGACAAAACATGGTATTTGAGATTTGCTTTAAAATAACCCAGCCGCTGAATGGAAAGCGGTTTCAGATAAAATAAGAATGGCAGAATGGGCTAGGCGTGGTGGCTCACACCTGTAATCCCAGCACTTTGAGAGGCCAAGGCAGGCGGATCAGGAGGTAAACAGGTCGAGACCATCCTGGCCAACATGGTGAAACCCTGTCTCTACTAAAAATACAAAAATTAGCTGGCGTGGTGGCGCGTGCCTGTAGTCCTAGCTACTCACGAGGCTGAGACAGGAGAATTGCTTGAATCTGGGAGGTGGAGGATGAAGTGAGCCGAGATCATGCCACTGCATTCCAGCCTGGCGACAGAGCAAGACTCCATCTCAAAAAAAAAACAAAGTAGAAATCAATAAAACTGAAAATAAAAAATAGAAAAGTCATTGTAAGACAATACAGTTATTAGAGAACAAAAGAACAAAACCGATAAATTCACTGATTGGTCTATAAGTCAACCAGACTGGCAAAGATAAAAAGACACACATCATCAATATTAGGAATAAAACAGTAAATATCATTGTAGATGTAGAAGCTGTTTAAAATAAAGTGAGAAAAATACTCCAAGCTAATAAATTCAATAACTTAGAAAAAATAGGTCAGGCCAATTCCTCAAACATCACAAACCATCAAAACTCAAATCTTTCAAAATAGATAAGATGAATAATCTTATGACATTAAATTAATTTAAAGCCATAATTTAAAAGTTCTTGAAAAAGAAATCTCTAGGCCCAGATAGTTTCACCAGAGAATTCTTTTTTTTTTTTCCTTCTTTTTAATTTTTTTTGAGACAGAGTATTGCTCTGTCATCCAGGCTGGAGTGCAGTGATGTGATCATAGCTCTCTGCAGCCTTGAACTCCTGGGCTCAAGCAGTCCTCCTGCCTCAGCCTCCCAAGTAGCTGGGAATACAGGCACATGCCACCATGCCCAGCTTTTACCAGAGAATTCTATCCAACTTATAAAGAAGAATGTGTCATTTTTACATAATCTCTTCCAGAAAATAAAAGAGGAGAAACACTTTCCAACTAATATAAGCCCAGTATTCCTCCAATGTCAAAATCAGACAAAGTACCAAAAACAAACAAAGACTACAGTCCAGTATCTCTCATGAATTTAAATGCAAACATTCCCAACAAAATATCAGCAAATTGAATTCAAGAATCAATTAAAATAATCATCTACCACAATAAACTGGAATTTATGGGGAAACTCTATACTATATTTTCTAACTCCTTGTGAATCTATAATAATTTCAAAATAAAAATTTAAATATACATATTACTTAAGAAAGATTATTTTCAAAACATGCATGACATATGGGAATGGGCAAGACTGGAAGATCAGAGACTCACTGCACAATTGATGAGAGAGAATATACATTGCAGCTGACCCTAAACAACACAGGTTTGAACTATGCAAGTCCACATATACATGAATTTTTTTCAGTAACAGTCAACACCTAGTGTGCATGTCTCTCCTGCCTCCCCTTCCACCTTCTCCACCTCTTCCATCTCTGCCACCCGAGCCAGCAAAACCAAACCTTCCTTTTCCTCCTCCTCCTCAGTCTGCTCAGTGTAATGAAGACAAGGATAAAGACCTTTATGACGATCCACTTTCACTTAATGAATATTAAATATAAATATCTTCCTTTTGATTTTCTTAATATTTTTTCTCTAGCTTACTTTCTTCTAAGAATATATATAATACTTATAATGGTAAAATAGATTTTAATCTATTAATCTATTAAAATCTAGGTTTTAATTTAACTTACATGTTATCAGCAAGGCTCTTGGTCAATAATAAGCTATTATTAGTAGATAAGCTTTGGGAGAGTCAAAGTTATATGCAGATTTTCAGCAGTGCCAGGGTTGACACCCCTAATCTCCATGTTGATCAAGGGTCAACCGTACTTATCAACCTAAAGTAAGGCCAAGTTAACAGGATTGCAGACAGGAAGTGGTATTATTAAGGAAGTACACTGGCTGGGTGCAGTGGCTCACATCTATAATCCCAGCACTTTGGGAGGCCAAAGACAGTAGAACACCTGAAGTCGGGAGTTTGAGACCAGCCTGACCAACATGGAGAAACCCCGTCTCTACTGAAAAAAAAACAATTACAAAATTAGCCAGGCATGGTGGCATATGCCTGTAATCCTAGCTATTCAAGAGGCTGAGGCAGGAGAATCGCTTGAACCCAGGAGACGAAGGTTGCAGTGAGCTGAGATCATGCCACTGCACTCCAGCCTGGGCAAGAGCAAAACTCCGTCTCAGAAAAAAAAAAAGGAAGTGCACTGACACTGAATGTAAAGGTGAGAAGAATTCAGAAATAGTTCTTAGTTTTCAGTTTTGTGCTACTATGTAGATGTTGGTGCCACCATGTAGATTCTGGTGCCACAGACAGATTTAAGGACTAAAGGAAGGGGCTGGGGAAAGAAGACAAGAAAAAATGATTTAAATTCTATATACATTGAGGTTTAGGTGATGGGATATATATGGGGATGTATTGTAGGTAACTGGGACAGACAGCTACTATGGCAATGGAGATTCAGAAGTCGTATGTAGGCCAGGTGCGATGGCTCATGCCTGTAATCCCAGCACTTTGGGAGGACAAGGTGGGCAGATCACTTGAGGTCAAGAGTTCAAGACCACCCCAGACAACATGGTGAAACCCTGTCTCTGCTAAAAACACACAAAAAATTAGCCAGGCATTGTGGTGCATGCCTGAAGTCTCAATTACTCTGGAGGCCGAGGCAGGAGAATCACTTGAACCCAGGAGGCAGAGGCTGCAGTGAGCTGAGATCATGCCACTGCACTCCAGCCTGGGTGACAGAGCCAGACTCCATCTCAAAAAAAAAAAAAGTCATATGTATGAGCAGGTCACTGAGTTCAGGAGTGGGCATGAGCACACAGGAAGAACTTGGAGAGAAAAATGTATTAAAGATACTTGTGATCATTAATATCTGAAAACTTGATTCTTTTTTTTTTTTCTTGAGACAGATTCTCACTCTATCACCCAGGAGTGCAGTGGTGCAATCTTGGCTTACTGCAACCCCTGCCTCCCAGGTTCAGGCACACCCTACACACACTTAACTTCCAATCCCCAAAACTCACATTATCAAAATTTTAATGGGGAATCAAGACAATGTCATGTTAGGCTGGAATGCAGTTTTGACACCTCACCAAATGATCTTATAAACAGTTTGTCAGGAAGAAATTTCCTCATTCAAAGATAGTAATAAACATCTGATGTACAAAGATACTATGAGTAAAAGAATGAAAAAAAAAAACAGATAAAGAGGAATACACTAGAAGTAAATTGACATACAACAGAAGAAATCATATCCTTCATATTCACTAAAACAATGAACTACTTATGGAAAATGATAGACTGGGAATACAGTAATATAAATTTTTGAAAATGAAAAGACCCTGCAAATCACAAAAGGTGGCAAAGAGCAGATTAAGACAAGAGAGCAACATGAGAGGGAAATAAAGAATTTTTTTTAAAGAAAAATAATAAAAATAAAAGGAGTTTAATAAAAATATCTAATGAACAAAAAAATCCTTGAAGTGGCAGTACAGAACTGTTAATCATTATTCACAGCACAAATTTAATAAATACTGTTTTAGAGAGTAGATTAGAATATCTGGTTCAGCCGGGCGCGGTGGCTCACGCCTGTAATCCCAGCACTTTGGGAGGCCGAGGCGGGTGGATCACGAAGTCAAGAGATCGAGACCACCCTGGTCAACATGGTGAAACCCCGTCTCTACTAAAGATACAAAAAATTAGCTGGGCATGGTGGCGCGTGCCTGTAATCCCAGCTACTCAGGAGGCTGAGGCAGGAGAATTGCCTGAACCCAGGAGGCGGAGATTGCGGTGAGCCAAGATAGCGCCATTGCACTCCAGCCTGGGTAACAAGAGCAAAACTCCATCTTGGGAAAAAAAAAAAGAAAAAAAAATAGACTATCTGGTTCAAGAAGTTAACATTATAAAGATCACACACACACACACACACACACACACACACACACACACAGAATCCAAACTTTCCAAATTACATGGAAGGGACACAGAAAGAAGGCAAACATATACAGTATATAGGAAAAGATTTAGAAAAGAAATAGCCACGTCAGAAGCATAACATAAAATGCATCTTCCCACAGAAAAAAAAAGCACAGGAACTCCAAAGGATGACATTAAAAACATGAGCAAAGGCATATCTGGAATTGCCAACAGAAAGGAAATAAGAGCCTCCACCTTAATATTAGATAGGGCTGAATTCTAGGGGGAAAAATATTAAACAAGGACCCAGTGTGAAATGAGTTTCAGATGCTGTTACTGTCAGTGTACCAAACTACGTAGCATCAAAATGGATTATAAAAAACCATAGGAAAATATAGACAGAAATACATTTGTGGTGGGAAACTTGAAATAACATCTCTCAGCTCCACAAGACAAAGTAGAAAAACATGAGTAATACCACAAAACAAATTTTTAAAAAATGAGTAATACTATAAAAACCTCATAGCTACATAAGATACCTTATTGATAAGCTAGCAAATTCTGTATTTTGGGAACAGATTTCTTTTCAAGTGCCTATACGACAATCCTAAAAACAAAACAAACGAACAAATAAAAAATACCCTTAATAATCTCTTAAAAGTAAATTTCTCCAAAGCTGCAATCCTAATCTTATCTAAAGTAAAGTTTTTCTTTCTTGAAGTAGTTGCTGGTACCAGGAATAAATAAATAAATAAATAAATAAATAATAGGTAAAGTTTTTGTTTTCGAGACAGGGTCTCACCGTCACCTAGGCTGGATGTAGCAGCGATGTCCTGGCTCACTGCAGCCTTGACCTCCCAGGCTCAAGCAATCCTCCAATCTCAGCCTCCCAAGTAGCACCACCACCACACTCAGTTAATTTTGGTTCTTGTTGTAGAGATAGGGTCTCACTATATTGCCCAGGCTAGTTTCAAACTCATGGGCTCAAGCAATCCTCTGTCCTCAGTCTCCCAAAGTGCTGTAATTACAAGTGTGAGCCACCACACCTGGCCAAAAGTAAAGTTAAAAAATGAAAATCTTAAAACCTAGAAATAAAATGTGGTAAATGGTAATTAAAGATTTGGTGGGGTAGTTAATATTCTAGAAATTCATCCTCTTCTGCTGAGTATGGTGGCTAACGCCTGTAATCCCAGCACTTTGGGAGTCTGAGGTGGATGGATCATAAGTTCAAAAGATCAAAATCATCCTGGCCAACATGGTCAAACCCCATCTCTACTAAAAAAATACAAAAAAAATTAGCTGGGCATGGTGGCATGTACCTGTAGTCCCAGCTACTCGGGAGGCTGAGGCAGGAGAATCACTTGAACCCAGGAGGTGGAGGCTGCAGTGAGCTAGGATCACACCATTGCACTCCAGCCTGGTGACAGAGCGAGACACTGACTCAAAAAAAAAATTCATCTTTTTCATTTAGATTTTTTAATTCATTTGCATGAGATAAATTATTTTTCTAAATAATATTTAGTAGAGTTCTGCTGTATACCAGAGCCTCTGATATACAGATAGCATTTTTATTGTTTTTGAGATATTTGCAATTTAAGTTTTTGACTTTGGAGAGGGTTGCTGAGAAAATAGCAGTTGTTTCACTAGTCCCAGTGAAAACCTACTAGGCTATTGTTTTCTTCTACTCTTCAATGCAGTTAGTTAACATATTTGACTTCTGAATCTATCTTCATAATTTCCAGGTCTTTCGGGCATCAAGGTTAACACTGTAAACAAAATAAAACAAAAACCGAAAGCGAGGTTGAGAATAATTTTAGATACTATTACTTTGGCATAACCATCAACTATAAAAGTGCATGACTTTTCCATTATTTTTTACTGTGTTGCAAATGCTGAATCAATAATTTTTCAAGGATTTCTGAACCACTTATTCCTACCAATTATATCTATTTTTTGTAAACCTTTATCCTTTTGTTTATACTTTCATATTTTTTGCATGATTTTATATACTATTCATTCATGACTGTTTGAATCTTAGGTATCGAAGTAACTATTTCCCCTGTTTTGTTACCTTTTTTTTTTTTTCAGAATCTAGCTTTGTTGCCCAGGCTGAGTGCAGTGGCATGATCTCGGCTCAGTGCAACCTCTGCCTCTCAGGTTCAAGTGATTCTCCTGCCTGACCCTCCCAAGTACCTGAAACTACAGGTCTGCACTGTGGCAGTCCACTAATTTTTGTATTTTTAGTAGAGATGGGGTTTCGCCACACTGGCTAGGCCGGTCTCGAACTCTCAGCCTCAGGTGACCCACCCACCTCAGCCTCCCAAAGTGCTGGGGTTACAGGTGTGAGCCACAATGCCAGCCCAGTCTTTTTGTGTTTTTTAACACAGAGTCTGTCTCTGTCACCCAGGCTGCAGTGCAGTGGCACGATCTCAGCCACTGCAACCTCTGCCTCCTGGATTCAACTGATTCTTCTGCCTCAGCCACCTGAGTAGCTGGGACTACAGCCGCACCACCACACCCAGCTAATTTTTGTAATTTTTTTTAGTAGAGACGAATGACCTCAATCTCCTGACTTCGTGATCCACCCGCCTCGGCCTCCCAAAGTGTTGGAATTACAGGCATGAGCCACCGTGTGCGTGGCCACCCAGTCTTTGATTATATAGACATTTACTCCTTTTTCTTGATCATTTACACATAGAAGCAACTTATGTTTCTGTCAAACTCATACCTTAGGTCTTTTTTTTCTCCCAAACTTCCAGGATTCCAAAAAAGAAGCAATTAAATTTGTACTTTTCCCCCTTTATCTGCAGGTTAGCTTTAGCACACAAGCTTACTTTATTTATTTATTTATGTTGAGACACGGTCTCACTGTGTCATCCAGACTGGAATACAGTGGCATGATCTTAGCTCACTGCAGCCTCCACTTCCCAGGCTCAAGTGATCCTCCCGTCTCACAAGTAGCTGGGACTACAGGCCAGCACACCACCACACCCAGCTAATTTTTATATTTTTGGTAGAGACAGAGTTTCACCATGCTACCCAGGCTGATCTCTAACTCCTGAGCTCAAGCAATCCACCCACCTCAGCCTCCCAAAGTGCTGGGAGTATAGGCATGACCCACCACACCCAGCCTACCACACAAACTTTAAAACATACTACTTTATCCAAATGTTTTTAATTGTGGTAAAAATATACATAACATAAAATGTGCCATTTTAATTTTTTTTTTTTTTTGAGATGGAGTCTCATTCTGTCTTGCTCAGGCTGAAGTGCAGTGGCGCGATCTCAGCTCACTGCAACCTCCGCCTCCCAGATTCAAGCAATTCTCCTGCCTCAGCCTGCTGAGTAGCTGGGATTACAGGTGTGCACCACTACACCTTGCTAATTATTGTATTTTTAGTAGAAATGGACTTTCACCATGTTGGTCAGGATGGTCTCGATCTCTTGACCTCATGATCTGCCTGCCTTGGCCTCCCAAAGTGCTGGGATTAGTGTGAGCCACCGTGCCCAGTGTCATTTTAATATTTTTAAGTGACCAGTTCAGTAGCATAAAGTATATTCGCAATGTTGTATAAGAGCCTTCTACTTTTTATTTTTATTTATTTATTTTTGAGACAGAGTCTCACCCTGTCACCCAGGCTGGAGTGCAATAGCATGATCTCAGCTCACTGTAACCTCCACCTCCTGGGTTCAAGCAATTCTCCTGCCTCAGCCTCCCAAGTAGCTGGCATTACAAGTGTGCACCACCATGCCTGGCTTATTTTTTGTATCTTTAGTAGAAATGGGGTTTCACTATGTTGGCCAGGCTGGTGTCAAACTCCTGACCTTGTGATCCACCCACTTCAGCCTCCCAAAGTGCTGGGATTATAGGTGTGAGCCACCTCGCCCGGCCTTACCTTTTATTT
The DNA here is from genome assembly GCA_031835075.1 of Saguinus oedipus. Taxonomy (NCBI): domain Eukaryota; kingdom Metazoa; phylum Chordata; class Mammalia; order Primates; family Cebidae; genus Saguinus; species Saguinus oedipus. Next base: position 40,702,021 of record CM063187.1, on the reverse strand, counting down.
CTAATTTAATGTTCTTAGAAAACAGAATCGGTATGATGGCAAAGGTTTCTATTTGTCTGCCTTGAGAGTAGTGTACTAAAATGACCAACGGTATACATAATGATTTCTGTTCATTTTTACTTAATATAGTTCAAAGATACATTATTAGTTAACAAATGTTGATACCTTTTATAATTATTTGTATATATATTTTTATAAGTATGAACTATTCTCTTCATCCCTTTAAGTGATTTTCATCTTAAATTCCTTTTGATCTGTTCCTAAATTGCATCCCTAGCTTTCTTTTGGTTCATTCATTTATTTTTAAATGAGGATAAAAGCAGCCCCTGACTGCTGATGGTTAGCCTGGTACTATCAGTTAAGCCTCAGTTTTGCTAGAGGACAGCCTGGCAGGGACCAACTAACTCATGGTGTTCTCTGTGGCACTACACAAAAACAATCTCTTGGAATACCAACAGCAAACAAGACCAATATCTGACCACCACGGTGGAAGACAAAACCAAGACCGTTCTGTCATTATACTTGAGCACAGACAAAAATCAGAATCTTCTTCAAACCACAAAAGTGAATAAAATCTCCTTATTCTGACTAAGAAAAGTGACTGCCAATTATACCTTTACCAATTACAGCTTTTGCTTCAATCTACCCTTCCTATCTTCTAGATAAAGATGATTAAGATACCCAATCATAAAATTACCCAACAGGAACAGAAGTACAGGTTCAGTGAAATTCAGCTAAACTAAAACCCTGAAATGAAATTTTACTACGTGCAACAGAAGGGAAAGACATGAGAAGAATGTCTACTGCTACATAATTCATAACATCATCTGTATTTTACCAAATATTTAAAAACCAACGTGTGAAAAGTTAGTCTACTATGGCACCTTTTGTGAAGTAGAAATAAAAAAATATGTCGTTGTTATTACTTATTTACAGAACTAAGCAATAGAAGGAAATGAATACAATTGGTCACCTATGTTGAGAAACACAGGGGAGGTGGAGAACAGAGGTGGATGAACCGTAAATCCAGCTTTCCCCTGAATTTGTTTCCTGTAACGCTTTTCAGGGTGTGTTGCCTTTATATATATTTCTAATTGTTTTTAATTTTTATTTTTTACTATTCCCATTTTACCAATGATATTATTTTTGTACTAAGTGTATATATTCCCTATTCAGAAAACTGAAGTTTCCTAATACACTATCACAGTATCTCTAGAGGTATAAGAAATAAAATTATACGCATGAAATAAGAACGAGATGCTAATCAAAATATATTTCAAAAACAAACTACAGTTATGCAAAATTAAAACGCTGAATTGAAATGTTGATAGTGAGGCAGGGCGGGGCGCGGTGGCTCATGCCTGTAATCCCAGCACTTTGGGAGGCCGAGGCGGGTGGATCACGAGGTCAAGAGATCGAGACCATCCTGGTCAATATGGTGAAACCCCATCTCTATTAAAAATACAAAAAATTAGCTGGGCATGGTGGCGCACGCCTATAATCCCAGCTACTCAGGAGGCTGAGGCAGAAGAATTGCCTGAACCCAGGAGGCGGAGGTTGCGGTGAGCCAATATCGCGCCATTGCACTCCAGCCTGGGTACCAAGAGCGAAACTCCGTCTAAAAAAATTAAAAAGTTCATAGTGATAACGAGAAACTCAAAAGAAGGGCTGCAAGGCAAACGTGGCAAAGCTTCCCCAAAAAGAGAGCAGCAAAGAAATAGAAAGCAGTAAAGGGGGAAAAAATGGAGAACTAACATCTGAAAAACAGAAATTTTTTAAAAAAAGAAAATATATGTGTTGGAAGAGGCAGTTTAGGAAGAAACAGAGAAATACTTTCAAAATCCCACAGAAAAGTGACTTCTAACCAGGAAAATCTATCCACAGCCCGAAGATCAATGTAGTGTGATGACAAAATAAACAAGTTTTCCTTGACAGTCCACCTCTCCACTGTCATACAGGTGGCCTCTAGACAAGGAGACATTACCCACGTGTTGCTCATTCTCGACAGGAAGATCAAGATTTGTTTCAGGAGCACCAGGTCTAGAGTCCAGCTGCTTCCTATGGCCCAGCTGCCTCCCTCTGTCATGAGGTTCTAGTGACAGATCAGAGATATCTACTCCTGGATTGAATTCCCATCCCCTGGGACTCCTCCTCACCTCAAAGGAGCTGCCATGATCCTCTAGAGCCAGGGCTGGGGATTTCTGGGGTGAAGAAGTCCAGCTGGCTGGCATGGCCACAATGGATCTCAGTCCTTTTTCTCTAGGGTGCCTGAAGTTTAGTAGTCATCTGTGAACTCAAGCAGAGCTGTTCTGAAGAGGTAGGCTGGAGTCTGGAGAAAGATCTGGCCCAGGGGCTCCCCAGGGAAACCTGGAAAAACAATGTTCTCATAGTCAGTCATTTAACATTCACCACATAAACACATCCTGGATACATCAAGGTGCAGGTCCCTCAGCTAGAAACCAAAGCAGTGGTTCTCAAACAGATATGCATTCAAATTACCTGAAGGACTTGTTAAATAAAACACTTAAAAATTCTCAGCCCTGGCAGAGCGAGGTTGTTCACACCTGTAATCCCAACACTTCGTTGGGCAGAGATGGGTGAATCACCTGAGGTTGGGAGTTTGAGAGCTCTGTGGCCAGGCTGGAGTGCTGTGGCGTGATCTTGGCTCACTGCATCCTCTGCCTCCTGAGTTTAAGCAATTCTCCTGCCTCAGCCTCCCGAGTAACTGGGATTACAGGCATGCACAACCATGCCCAGCTAATTTTTTATTTTTAGTAGAGATGGGGTTTCATCATGTTGGCCAGGATGGTCTCGATCTCCTGACCTCATGATCTGCCCACTTCAGTCTCCCAAAGTGCTGGGATTACAGGCGTGAGCCACCATGGCCGGCTGTTTCTTCACTTTCAGTTTCAAAAATGAGGATGAAAATGCTTATCTGAAAGCTACAAAAATTAAATACGGTAATACTTATAAAGTGCTCAACACCTCCCTGGCACACAGAAATCACACAATAAATATAAGCAATTAGCATGCATTATCAGGTATTAAAACAATATAAAAACAACGTAATAAAAACAAATCAAACAATAAATACACCAGACAATATTTATTGATCTATATGTGTGATAAAAGTTGTATAAAATTGAGTGTGCATAAGACAGTCACTGCATAAATGGCAATGATATAACTGGCCATCCACCTGGAAAAAAACAAACTAGAGCTCCATCATACACTATTCAGTAGGCAAAAGCCAGCAGAACTGATCACTTAATTATGTGTATTTGTTAAATCCCGAAGAATATTAAAATAAATTTTAGAAGTATATATGTGTATAACACTGTGGTGGGTGTCCTCTTATTACACATGAGTGGAAGCACTGACGCTATAGCAGAAAAATCAGGTATTTTTTATTGGATGATATTTCTTAATTTTATGTTAAAATATATCGCCAAAAAAGAGTTGGACAAAGGATATGAAAATTCACAGAAGGCCGAGCGCGGTGGCTCAAGCCTGTAATCCCAGCACTTTGGGAGGCCGAGGCGGGTGGATCACGAGGTCAAGAGATCGAGACCATCCTGGTCAACATGGTGAAACCCCGTCTCTACTAAAAATACAAAAAATTAGCTGGGCATGGTGGCGCGTGCCTGTAGTCCCAGCTACTCCGGAGGCTGAGGCAGGAGAATTGCCTGAATCCAGGAGGCGGAGGTTGCGGTGAGCCGAGATCGCGCCATTGCACTCCAGCCTGGGTAACAAGAGCGAAACTCGGTCTCAAAAAAAAAAAGTTTAAAATGCAACAATATCCACTGCAGGAAAAGCATTTGGGAAAATGAGTTATTTTAAAGATTGTTGGTAGAAACTTGAATTGTTATATTTGGAGCTACTTAGTTATATGTATGATGTATTAAAAATGCACACAATTGCTCCTAATATAATTTCACATATATAAAGCAGAAAAAGAAGGAAGGACAAATGGACAGATAACCTTTCCAGTGTGAGTAGTTTACCTTCCTCTCTAATTAATTACGCAGAGAAAATCTGTGAGGAGACAGATATATTTTTTGAATATATGCTTAATTAATATCTATAACAATACAATTAATTAGAGAACACTGTACACCATTTTTATGAATAGATGTGACATTCATGAAAACTGACCACGAACTAGGTCATAGAGCAATTTTTCAATTTGAGCATTAACCAGACATATTTAAAACAAAAAAGAGGCCGGGCACGGTGGCTCACGCCTGTAATCCCAGAACTTGGGGAGGCCATGGCAGGCAAATTACAAGGTCAGGAGTTCGAGACTAGCCTGACCAACATGGTGAAACCCCGTCCCTACTAACAATAAAAAATTAGCTGGGCATGATGGCATGCGCCTGTAATCCCAGCTACTTAGGAGGCTGAGGCAGGAGAATCGCTTGAACCTGAGAGATGGAGGTTGCAGTAAGCCGAGATCGCACCACTGCACTCCAGCCTGGGCAACAGAGCGAGACTCGGTCTCAAAATTAATTAATTAATTAATTTTAAAACTGAACTTCTAAATAATTCATGGATCAAAGAAAAAAAAACACTTAGACTTGAACAATTTTTAATACAAAGATTTACCAAAACTTGTGATATTTTATATTAAAGAAGACTGAAATTTAATAAGCTGAACTTTCAACTCAGGTTAGAAAGCAAGCTGATTACAGTCCTCACCGATCACCATAGCTGACCCTACAGGCTCTGTCACTGACCACAGACTCCCATCACCGACTCCCAAACCCCAATCACTCATCCCAAAGAGCGCCATTAAGGACCCGAGAAATCCGTCACAGACAACCAACAACGGACGCCACAGAAACCCATCGCCGAACCCCGAAACCACCATCACAAACTCCACAGGCAACCTCGACACCCCCTATTACTGGCTGCACAGAAACCCCAGTCGTGACCAACCAAAATCACCTCAAAGACTTCTCAGTATTGAAATATGGAAATTCTGACACCAGCGGCAAAAAAGCCTTAGAGGACCACTTCCACTTCCGGTCCGACTTCTAGCCCCTCCCCTTTGCAGGCTGTTGATATTGCGCATGCTCTGAATTAACTTGGACTCCAATTTCACCAGCCAACGAGGCGCAGACACAGCGCACACTTTCCGTAATCTGGCACCGTCGGGCAGAGAATATGGCCGCGCCTTCATGGTGTTTTATTCGTGTGGGCCGCCATCTTGGGAGCGTAGCCGTTCCAGAGAGCGGAGGAATTGGCAGCGGGCAGGGTCCCTAGAGCGAAGCAGGTAAGGATGCTGGAATATGACCCTCGTCTGACTAGGCTTCTATTCTGGAGGAGAAAGTTACTGGAGATGGGGTCTGGCGCTGTATGTTACATTTAGAAAAGCTAAGTTGCCCTTCTGAATACAGGAAACTGAGGATAATAATTACCTTCTGGGAGAAACCACCAAGGAAGAGAAGAGCCAGAGAAGAAACACCAAGTTAAGGGGATCCTGGGAGAAACCACAGGCAGATGATAGGAGGAATCAGGATTAGTACAGTCCACTTTTTAGAGACGCCATTCAAGGAAAAGTTGGACAGGTCACTATGGGAGTCATCTCTTGAGTGAAACCACCCTGAAAGTCTGAGAGACATCTGAAGGAGTAGTAGGCTGCAGGAAGGGAGATGAGCCACCTTGGGAAATAGGGTAGAAGTCCGATGGTTTTAACACAATCTTCTGGAAGATACCACCAGAGTTGGGAGGAGAGGTCCAGGCGTCCCCTTCTGAAGGGCTGGGTGGGGTGGGAAGGTGAATAGAGATTTGAATCCCCATTAATATCCCTTACCCTTCATACTGACTACCACAAGTGCAACTATAGTAGGCAATAGTAATAACACTAATAGTCTTTCGTATGGCCAACGTGTGACTACACCTAAAAAAAACTATTTTCATTTACCTTGAAGTTAAAATATAATTATTAGCAATCGCCTTACTGCATCAATGAAGCTTTAAGTGCAGTCTCTGACCCTTAGCTTCTCTGTGGAAATTCTGAAGCCACGTAACACCTCCTTATTCCCCTTTTTGGGGGGTATGGGTGAGGAGTTGTGAAGATACAATTCCTTTCACTTGGTGAACTCCTAAACATTACTCACAACTCAGCTTCTGACAGGAAGTTCTACCTGACAGTGGTGGTAGGTTCTTTACCCAATAAGTTCAGTTCCAGCAGGTGGGAAAATTGTTTTCAGGGAACTGAACCTACACTCTGATATGGGCATGCTAGATGCCTTCAGGCCAGTTATGTCTCTCTCTGGGACTCAGCTTAAAAATATGTTTAGAGAATTAGACTGCTGATCTCATTCTGTTTCTTCTCCTAAAGAATAGTCTAAGGAAACATCTGTGAAGTCCATTAGTGAACACACATTTCTACTAGAGGCCTAAGAATCACTATTAATTTTGTCAGTAATGCAGTTCTGTTAAAAAGAATATGACTTGGCCAGGTGCAGTGGGTCACACCTGTAATCCCAGCACTTTGGGAGGCTGAGGCTGGTGGATCACGAGGTCAGGAGTTCAAGACCAGCCTGGCCAACATGGTGAAACCCCGTCACTACTAAAAACACAAAAAATTAGCCAGGCATGGTGGCACATGCCTGTAGTCCCAGCTACTCGGGAGTCTGAGGCAGGAGAATCCCTTGAACCCAGGAGGCAGAGGTTGTGGTGAGCCAAGATCGTGCCACTGCACTCCAGCCTGGGCAACAGAGAGAGACTCCATCTCAAAAAAAAAAAAAAAAGAAGAAGGGAATAATATTAGCTTTAAAACCTCCACTGAGAAGGGTTATATGGTATTGCAAAAGAAAATGTTGATAAATGTTGAAGCAGGTTGGTAAGTAGACAGAAGTCATTATAATGGTCTCTTCCTAGTATTTGTGTGAAAATTTCATAGTAAAATTTTAATTTAAAAAGAAAGGAATTTAAAACATTTACAAGGAAATATCGAGAAGACAGCAGGTGTGGTCATAGTGTTAGGGAATAGAAACCTAGGAGAGCCAGAGTGACACCATTTTAAGTTCAGCTCCATCTTGAGACTAGCAAGACACATTCATTGTCAGTCACAACTCACGGTCCTAGGATGTTTACAGCGAAGGAAGCAACTGTGATGCCTTTAAGGACCAACTCCTAGAACAATAGAAAATCTAGATGTCCAGTACTCCTAACAATAAATGCTTTCAAGATAATTATAGTTATGCCTTGATGTACGTACACACTAAAATGTCAAGGATAGTATTCTTTTTCTTTTTCTTTTTTTTTTTTTGAGACAGAGAATCATCCTGTTGTCAAGGCTGGAGTACAGTGGCGCAACCTTGGCTCACTGCAACCTCTACCTCCCGGGTTGAAACAGTTCTTCTGCCTCAGCCCCCCGAGTAGCTGGGATTACAGGATCCCACCACCATGTCCAGTTAATTTTTGTACTGTTAGTAGAGAAGGGGTTCCACCACGTTGGCCAGGATAGTTTTGTTTAAATCAATAGAATAATAAATTTTGTCATAATGTCAGGCCATAACGTAGGCACAGCTTGCTTTAGCCTTTACATAGACAAGATCCCTACGTAAGAAAAACTTAAAGGGTGTTCCTCCACTTACTTTCTGAGGACACTCTTCTCTGTAGTGGAGTAGCTTTCAATAAACTATCTCTTCTCACTGCAGTCTGCGACTCACCTTGAATTCTTTCCTGCATGAGATCAAGAACCCTCTCTTGGAGTCTAGATTGTGACCCTTTTATTCCCATAACAATAGTATTATACAAACACAGGCATACCTCAGAGATATTTAGGTTTGGTTCCAGGCCACTACAATAAAGCAAGTCACACAATTTGTTTGGTTTCCCAGTGCAGCACACACTGGGGCCTGCTGGGGATAGGGTGGGGAAAGGGAGAGCCTTAGGAAAAATAGCTAATGCATGCTGGGCTTAATACCTAGGTGATGGGTTGATGGGTGCAGCAAACCACCATGACACGTTTACCTATGTAACAAACCTGTACATCCTGTATGTGTACTCCAGAACTAAGATGAAAATTAAAATAAAGTCTATTTTGAAAAATATAGATAGAGAAGATACAAGAAAACAACATGAGAAAGAAAATGGAACAACATGAGAAAGATTTAAAACTCCAGAATTCTAAGGGCATTTTGAGTAATCCATTTGAAAATTTAATAAAATGGAAAGTTTTCCAAGAAAACACAGATGAAAATTTTCATGTAAAGGAAGAAAATATGGAGAGGCCAAAAACAATAAAAGAAATTTGAGGCTGAGTGAAGTGACTCATGCCTGTAATCCCAACACTTTGGGAGGCCAAGGCAGGCAGTTCACAGGGTTAAGATAATTGAGACCATCCTGGCCATCATGGTGAAACCCCATCTCTACTAAAAATACAAAAATTAGCTGGGCATGGTGGTGCACACCTGTAGTCCCAGCTACTCGTGAGGCTGAGGCAGGAGAATCACTTGAACCCAGGAAGTGAAGGCTGCAGTGAGATGAGATTATGCCACTGCACTCCAGCCTGGTGACAGAGCAAGACTCCAACTTAAAAAAAAAAAAAAAAAGAAAAGAAAAAAGATATTGAATTGAATTAGCAGCATATACAAAAACCAATCCTATGTGTATTAATGATTCAAATGTTAAAAACATAATTTTAATACTTTCAGTAAAAATATCAGGAAATGTTTTTTACACTTCATGGGAATAGAAAGATCTCTTAAACAGAACACCAAAAAAAAAAAAAAAAAAAAGACTAAACATAAAAAGGTTGATAAAACAGACTATATTAAAATAATAATTTTTGTTCATCAAGTGATAGTAAAGAGAATAAAAGACAAGGTATAAACTGATGCAGAGACACACAGAACCGAGGCTACCCGAGATTGGTAGCAGGAATATACTTTTTAAAAAATCCTCCAAATCAATCAAGAAAGCATAACAAACCCAATGCAAATATGGTAGGAGGCAGGCACAGGTATTTCACAGAAGAAGAAATGCATGCAGCAAGTAGATATATGAAAAGATTTTCAGCATCCTTAGGATCAGCGAAATGTAAGTCAAGATAACAATATATTTTTACATAGGTTTGGCAAAATTAAAAGTTTGTCAGGTTGGGCGCAGTGGCTCACATCTGTAATCTCAGCACTTTGGGAGGCCGAGGCTGGTGGATCATGAGGTCAGGAGTTCAAAACTAGCCTGGCCAACATGGTGAAACCTCATCTCTACTAAAAATACAAAAATTAGCTGGGCGTAGTGATGGGTGCTTAAAATCTCAGTTACTTGGGAGGCTGAGGCAGAGAATTGCTTGAACCCAGGAGGCAGAGCTTGCAGTGAGCCGAGATCGCACCACTGTACTCCAGCCTGGACCACAGAGTGAGACTCTGTTAAAAAAAAAAAAAAAAAAAAAAAGTTTTTCAATTCCAGGTGTTGGTGAGAATGTGGAGCAAATCACACTTTGGTGGTGGTAATGTTTACTGGCTGCAATCACTTTGGAAAATAGTCCAGCAGTATTTTATAAGGTTACAGGCCAACTGTTAGCTCATGCCTGTAATTCCAGCACTTTGGGAGGCTGAGGTGGGCAGATTGCATGAGGCCAGGAGTTCAAGGCCAGCCTGACCAACATGGCAAAACCCTGTCTCTACTTAAAATACAAAAACTAGCTGGGCATGGTGGAGCAGATCTGTGATCCCAACTGCCTGGGAGGCTGAAGCAGGAGAATTACGTGAACCCTGGAGGCAGAGATTGCTGTGAGCCAAGATTGTACCACTCCAACCTAAGACTGTTGCATCCAGCCTGGGCAACAGAGTGAGACCCTGTCTCATTAAGAAAAAAAAAGCTTTGTGCTGTTACCCGTCTCCAAGAGAGGCAGAAGGGTTCTCCTACACTGACCCACAAAAAGCAGTAGCACACAGCTCCAGGGCAGTGGTGTCTGATAGGATTATGATCAGCACCACTGTTTCAGCTGACATTCTTTCCCAGGAGGTCAGAGGCCCATGCTGGGAAGCATGGATTGAGCTCATGGATGGAGTTCTTTCTTTCTCACGTCCACACACACATGCCTTGGGTTCCTGTAAGCCAGGGGATGGGGGCCAGAGTGAGATGTCTGGGCTGTCTTCCATGCCAGCCAGCCTCCCTCAGATGGCTGCTTCCGGCTGCCAAGCACAGTCTCCAATGGGTTCACATCTCCCAGCAGATGAGATATGCGCATTGGCAGTGCCAGGCTCCCCACTGAGGCAGGAACAGACTTGGAGCTGGGCTTTGGCACCACTCTCCCAAACCCCAGAGAGCCTGGACAGGATGAGCACCAGGCCAGGGCTGCCCTGTCTCAAGTTCCTGCACTCCAGCCTGGGCAACAGAGCAAGACTCTATCTCAATAATAACAAAGTTACATATTTCCAAGTTCTATAATTCAGTAAGTCCACTCTGAAGTATAAAGAGTCTTCAAAAAGTTCATGGAAAATACGTATTATGAAAAAAACTAAGAATGGATTTCAAATACGTTTTGTACAAAATAAACTCACACTAACATTATGGTGTACTAACATGTCTGAACATAATCTAGTTTGAGACACTAAGAATAAGACATCTGGTTGAAAAGAAATCCTGGCTGGGGCTGGTATCTCATGCTTGTAATCCCAGCACTTTGGAAGGCAGATCATTAGGTGAGGAGATCGAGACCATCTTGGCCAACATGGTAAAACTCCATCTCTACTAAAAATACAAAAAAATCAGCAGGGTGTGATGGCGCATGCCTGTAATCCCAGCTACTCAGGAGGCTGAGGCATGAGAATCGCTTGAACTCAAGAGGCCGAGGTTGCAGTGAGCTGAGATCCCACCACTGCACTCCAGCCTGGCAACAGAGTGAGACTGTCTCAACAAAAAAAAAAAAAAAAAAAGAGAGAGAGATCTATCAAAGCAACATGAATTCAGCTAAAACTGAAGCAAGAACTAACATCAAATTTATGGTGAAGCTTGTGTGGGAAAATGGTGAAATCACTGTTGCCTTAGAAAAAGTTTATGAGTACAGTGCCCCAAAGAAGTAAGCAGTTTACAGATGAATAACTCATTTTCAGAAAGGATGAGATGATGTCGAAGATGAAGCCTGCAGCTGCAGGCCATCCACATCATTTTGTGAGAAAACATTTTAGCTTGTTCATGCTTTAACTAAATAGGACTAACGATTAACAGCAGAAACAACAACCAACACCATAGACATCTCAACGGGTTCATCTTACACAGTTCTTACTCGAATATTGGAGTTGAACAAACTTTCCACTTCATGAGTGCTAAAACCATTGCACCCAGATCAGCCACAGACAAGAGCAGAGCTTCCCATGGAAATTTTAAACAAGTGGATCAAGATCACGTAGTATTTCTTCAAAGAATTGTAAGAAGAGACGAAACAGGGCTTCAACAGCATGATTCTGAAGACCAAGCATCATCAGTAGTGGAAATGATCCAGTCAAAGCAAAAGCAGATGGGTCAAGAGCAAAGGCTGTGGCAACAGTTTTTTTGGATGCTCGAGGCATTTTGCTTGTTGACTTTCTGGAGGGCCAAAGGGGAAAAAAAAAAAACAACTGCTTATTATGAGACTGTTTTGAGAAAATTAGCCAAGGCTTTTGCAGAAAAATGCCTGGGAAAGCTTCACAAGAGAGTTCTTTTCCACCATGATGATGTTTCTGCTCATTCCTCTCATTAAGCAAGGGCACTTTTGGGAATTATTAGGCATCCATGTTACAGTCCTAGGCTTGGGCCCTTGCAGAACAGCTGCTGAGCCAGGGCCTGGAGTGTGGGGACATGTGCAGAGTGACTGTGACTCTGGAGTCTGGGACTTGGACTCGCTCGCAGCAGTTATGGGTTCAGTTTGAGGTATGGGTACTCATAGGACAGATATAAAGCTAGAGCATACAGAGCAGTAGTGGCTCTGGGGTCTGTGGTCCATGGAGAAGTTGAAGGCAATGGACCACTCCCAGGGAAGCTCAATAATGGCTCCTTCTCGGGATGGGGCACAAAATGTCTCTCTCTCCAGCTTGCCCTTGGTGGCAATGGCTGTTGACTACTCAGTGGCAAAAGATACTGTGGTCCTCTACAGAGCAGGCCACTGAGGTCTGTGCTAAGGAACACTAAGAAGATCTCCATTGTGAAAGTTGTGGGGAGTCTGTGGCTGTTGCAGGGGCTATTGAAATCCCTAGCGGCAAAGGCTACTGATGTCTTCAGCAGAGTTGGCCACTGGGGACCACCACAGTACCCATAGTGGAGTTTCCACTAATAAATCCCATCCTTCTTCCTTGTCTCTAGTCATCACCTGACATCTCAGCTGTGCCAGTCTCCCCAGAAATCCCTCCTATGTGGTTATTCTCAAGTTTTTGCTCTACTGTGTTGCTGAAGGTTATTAACTGGACTCTTGATCTCTCCCAGGCTTACTTGTGTCTGTGGATAGCTATCTAATTGTTGTTTTTCATGGGGGACAAAGGCTGATAGCTCCTACTCTACCATCTTATGGATGTCACTTCTTTTATTTTCCATTTTTAAATGGCCATCCTAGTGGCTATAACATGATATTTCATTGTCGTTTTATTTGCATTTCTCCAGTAACTAATGATGTTGAACATCTTTTCATGGACTTATTAAACATCTGTATATCTTCCTTGGAGAACTATCTTTTCAAATTCTTTGTTCATTTTGAAATTAGTTGTTCTTTTTATTGCTCTGTTCTGTTCTTCATATGTTCTAGATACCAGTCACCTATCAAAGCGATGATGTTCAAATATTTGTCCCATTCTGCGGATTGTCTTTTTCTATTTCTTGGCAGTGTCCCTGACACCCAAATGTTTTTAGTTTTGAAAAACACTAATTTGGCCTGGAGCAATGGCACACACCAGTAATCCCAGCACTTTGGGAGGCCGAGGCGGGTGGATCACGAGGTCAGGAGACCAAGACCATTCTGGACAACATGGTGAAACCCTGTCTCTACTAAAAATACAAAAATTAGCTGGGCGTGGTGGTGGGCGCCTGTAGTCTCAGCTACTCGGGAGGCTGAGGCAGGAGAATCACTTGAACCCAGGAAGCAGAGGTTGCAGTGAGCCAAGATTGTGCCATTGCACTCCAGCCTGGCGACAAAGCAAGGCACCATCTCAAAGAAAAAAGAAAAAAATATCATGGCAATTAGAACATAATTTATTTTTCAAGTGTAGGAGCGTGCAACTTAACCCTTGTCTGACATGGCCTTTGGTCCTGTATATTATTGCCACAAAGATTTTGTGTCACTCTCATGTGTGTTTTAATGTAAATGTTGATCAGTTGTGTCTAAACCACAAAAGAGATTGGGTATAATGAAGCATGTCTGACCTTCCATCTTGCCTTGGCTGAGAACTAAGTTTTTACATTTTTTTCTGGGGTCCTTTCGGTCAAGGGGGGAGTCCATTAAGTGAGTTGGGGGCCTTAACCTCTAAACTGTCTCTGACCCTGAACTTCGACGCTCCCTGCCTCAGAATGACCATCTAATTCTCACATGCATTTTCTCCAGGGCACCAGTACTTGTGACTTCTTTGTGAAGCAGGAAGGCAGGCATTAGAACCTCCCTCTTTTGCACCTGCAGGAGGTAAAATACATTAAAATGACTGTTGAGTTTGTGTGTAAGGCAGATGGAAGAGTCCTTGATTGTGAACAGGAGTTGATGGTTCTGGGAATTGGCAGTCAGCTGCAGTCGCTCAATGGAAGGCCACAATGCAGAATGTTGGGAATATGGGGCAAGCCTCCTAGGGCTCAGCCAGGTGCTATAGTTTAAAGCTGTCTTTCCTGGCTTTGGAATGATACTGCAGAAGAAAAAAAGTGATTCTGTGAAATCTCCAGGTGGCCAAGAAGAAAATTGATTCTGTATTTGGAAGGAGGATCTCTCCCAATGGGAAGTGAAACATGCAAAGTGGGAAATCAGGAAGCTTCCAGAACCAAGGGCAACTCTAGACTGAAGCTGTAGTCGGAGACACTCTTCACCCCTTGTTGGTTGTGGTTAACATCACATACGTCAAAGGAGAAGAGTGTCCACTGGACGGTGCTATGGCCTGAATTGTGTCCCACTAGCCCCAAATTCATACGTTGAAACCCTAATCCCCAATGTGCCAAATCTGGAGATAGGGCTTTTAGGAGATAATTAAGATTACATGAGGTAATAAGGAATGGATTCTAAACTGATAACTGGTCCTACAGGTAGGAGAATAGAGAGAGATGTTATCTCTCTGTGTGTATCTCTCCCTCTCTATTGTGCATGCATTTATTTTCTTTTTTTTTTTTTGATGGAATTTTGTTTGCTCTTTGTCACCCAGGCTGGAGTGCAGTGGTATGATCTTGGTTCACTGCAACCTCTGCCTCCCAGGTTCAAGCGATTCTGCTGCCTCAGCCTCCTGAGTAGCTGGGATTACAGGCGCCCGCCACCATGCCTGGCTAATTTTTATATTTTTAGTAGAGATGAGGTTTCACCAGGTTAGCAAGGCTGATCTCAAACTTCTGACCTCAGGTGATCCACCCACCTTGGCCTCACGACTGAGGAATTTATAAACAAGAGACATACTTATAGTTGTGGTAGCTGAGAGGTCCAAGATCAAGATGCCAGAACATTCAGTGTCTGGTGAGCACTTGCCGCTTCATAGATTGTGCCATCTTGCTATGTCCTCACATGGTGGAAAGGGCAAACAAGCTCCCTTAGGTGACTTTTTTTTTGTTTTAATCTCACCTTGAATTGTAACCTTAGGTGACTTTTATAAGGTACTAATCTAATTCATATGTGCAAAGTCCTCATGACCTGATAATCTACCAAAGGCCTCATCTCTTAATATTATCCCACTGGTAATTAGGCTTTAATATGAATTTCGAAGGGACATTTAGACCATAGCAATAGGCAACACTGCATTATAAATGGGCCCGTTTTCCAGAGTATAATGTTGGGAACCAGCCCAACACTGTGCATGGGTGCCCCGTGTCCCGGCAGTGACAAGGGAGTGAGAAAAGAAATAAAGACAAACACAAGAATAGAATTTTACAGCATGGGTCCAGGGGTCCACCAGACTCACGCAGGGTGATCCGTGCTGGCATTCAGCTCTGGGCTCCAGGCGCTTTTGTTTTTTTTTTTTTTTGAGACGGAGTTTTGCTCTTGTTACCCAGGCTGGAGTGCAATGGCGCGATCTCGGCTCACCGCAACCTCCGCCTCCTGGGTTCAGGCAATTCTCCTGCCTCAGCCTCCTGAGTAGCTGGGATTACAGGCACGCAACACCATGCCCAGCTAATTTTTTGTATTTTTAGTAGAGACAGGGTTTCATCATGTTGACCAGGATGGTCTCGATCTCTTGACCTCCTGATCCACCCGCCTCGGCCTCCCAAAGTGCTGGGATTACAGGCTCGAGCCACCATGCCCGGCCCCAGGTGCTTTTATTAGGTGTATTTTCTTGTTAATCTTGCAGTCTGTGGGGATGGGGGCTGAGGAGGAAGATAGCTGGAGGAAGAGCTTGTGTCTGTGTCTGTGTCTGCAGCATTCAACAGCAAACATGGTTCTTCTAAGAAGCTAACTGAGGACACTGAGATTTAACCACCCATTGTCTATCCAGGTGCTTTGGCAACAGAGGTGCAGCCATAAGGTCTGACCACACACAATGCATCAAGGGGCTTTTATCTCCTGAGCACTGGGGACACAGAGCAATCGGAATTGCTCTATATTCTGAGAACATAGGCAGAGCCTGTGGCCTTCTGGTGTCTGCCCTGCAAGGCTCCTGCCTTACCAGCACCCATCTGCGAAGACCCTCCCAAGTCTTGTGAGCAGAGGTTGCATTACTTCCCTAAGTCTTTTGCATAAGCTCCCTTCACAACATCCTTACACAAACTCTACATTGGGAAGAGTTGTGGGACCAAAGCAGTTTCTCTTCTGCTCTGCAGCCACACTGCAGTGTTCTGCAGTTACAGACGCTCTCAGATGGTCCTTACCACAGGCCTCCTGATACTGCTTGATCTCTGCTTTTATTTGACTGCACCATAGTTTGGATACGATCCGCGGCACACATCTCAGTGTATAAAAAGCAAAGCAAGCTTGTAATTATTTAACTGTAAGTAACACAGGTCTGCCCCTGGCCATCTCTTCCCACATATAATAGAACACACCATGGGTTCTCAGGATTGGCATTTATTAGAGTCACAAACTTAGTATAACTCAAATGCTTGTATTAATGTGGTGCTTACATTACCTTACTTCACAGATGGAAACAGTAAACAACATTTTTTTGTTTTAGTAGCAATATCTATTATTATAATAAATATTGAAATAACACCATAATAATATCACAAAGGAAGTAATCTAATTGTGTTGATTTTACAGAGGGAGAAAAACATTCCCCCTAGAGCTGTGGCTATTGTGTTCATGTAAACTCCAATCTGAAGGTGGCAGAAACTAGAAGGGACAGGATTTCTTAGCATCAGAGTTCATATGTCATTCATGGTATCTTAATAATTAAAGGCATGTAATAAGCAGTGACAACGATTCTGATATTAGTTGTAAATTAGGATAATTATACTTAAAACCAGTAATAGAGCCAGGTGTGGTGGCTCACCTCTGTAATCCTAGCACTTTGGGGGGCAAGGCGGGCAGATGACCTGAGGTCAGGAGTTCAAGACCAGCCTGAGCAACATGGAGAAAATTCCATCTCTACTAAAAATACAAAATTAGCCAGGCATAGTGGTGCATGCCTGTAATCCCAGCTATTCGGGAGGCTGAGGCAGGAGAATCGCTTGAACCTGGGAGACAGAGGTGAGCTGAAATCGAGCCATTGCACTCCCGCCTGGGCAACAAGAGTGAAACTCCATCTCAAAAAAAACACAAAAAACAAAAACAAAACCAATAATATAATCAACATAATGGTAGATTAAGTATTGTAGTTAATAAGTGGTATGATGTGGGGAGTGGGGAGTAGAGCAGCATAGGGTGGGGTAGGAGATAATATCTTAGATAAGAGTCACATGGGCACAGCAGCCTGACTGAAGCTGAGGATGGAGGGCTCAATTCATTCTGGCATTAGGGCAAGTGTGCATGACAATCATGGCTTTAGTCTGACTTTGGCCACAGGGTCAACATCTGCCACACTGCATCACATTCACTTTCCAATCAAGTGCCTGAGGCCCAGAACCCTCAGCCCTGCCACACTCCTCTTGCTCCCTGGGTTATATTTGCTGGTGGCTGCTCCAGTGAATGGGGTGGAGCATATGGCACTGATGATGGGGGATGGGATTGAAAGTGATAGGGTGGATGCCGATGGTAATAGACCTCTGCCTCTGGGTCACTCACTACTGTCCCCACCAACACGGTACGCCACTGTGACCAAGAGGAGGCTGAGTTAGGAGACCCCGTGGAATGCTGGGGGAAGATGTAGGTAAGCTACTCAGGAGGAGGGTGGCAGGGTGGTTCGGGACAACCTGTACATGGAATTAGAGCTGAGGTATGCTGAAGCATGGGGAGGGGCATTAGTTTTTCATTTTTTGTTTTTGTGAGACAGAGTCTTGCTCTGTTGCCCAGGCTGGAGTGCAGTGGCGTGATCTCGGCTCACTGCAACCTCCACCTCCTAGGTTCAAGTGATTCTCCTGCCTCAGCCTCCCGAGTAGCTTGGATTACAGGTGCACGCCACCATGCCCGGCTAATTTTTGTATTTTTAGTGGAGACGGAGTTTCACCATGTTGGTCAGGCTGGTCTCAAACTCCTGACCTCATGATCCTCCTGCCTTGGCCTCCCAAAATGCTGAGCCACCACGCCTGGCCCTCTAATTTAAAATCTAGATTAATTTTTTTTTTAATTAGAGAACCTGGAACCAACTCTACCACTTTCCCATGCATTTAGCCAATCTGTGTGGGGCATTGGCTCAACGTCAATACTACTGCTATTATTCATTCATTCATTCACTCATTTAACAAGCTTGTACTGAGTGTCTGCTTTGTGCTGGCACCATGTTGGGTGCCTTGGACACAGCAAAATCAAGACAGACAAAGACGAGGCCTCATGAGGTCTCGTGGAAACGTTGGATCAAAAACCAAAAAAAAGAAATATTTACTGTCAAGTTAGATGGTGATGCCTGCAACACAAATATATACGAAATAATACAGCAGAAGAGTGACCCCAAGGGATGCGTTCCTTCAGATACAGTGGTGGGGCCAGGTGGGGGTGGATGCTTTTCAAAGATGGGAGAAGAAAGCCAGATATATGGGCACTAGGGAAGCAGCGTATGCTCAGAGAACATGGTTGGTGCAAAAGCCCAAAGCTGGAGAAAGCTTCCTTGATATTAAAACAGCCAGAATTGAGATTCTTGAGAAATAATAAAAAATATTGACCACCTCCATCTGTGGGATCTCTGAACCCTATGATCTATTTTATTATAGTTATAACTTTATACTATAAACATTAAATGTGATTATATAAAAGTAAAAACTAAAATGTCATATAAAAGTTTGATATGCAACATATAAAAATTATATACTCATACACTAGATATTATATGTATTATATAAAATGGAAACTATTGTAAGTATAATAATATAATGTGCTGTAAAATACAGTATATAGTGTATAATGATATCCACACATAAAATTAAAATATATAAATCTATAGTCTAGTATCTAATAGTTTTTCAAATGTCATTTAAATTATCACACAGTAAAAAAAATACAGTACTTCTGAGATTCATCCATGTTGCAGCCAGTGTCAATAAATCATTTCTTTTCATGTTGGGATAGTATTTTATTGCATAGACGCACTACAATGTGTTTAATTATTCACCCACGATCACGTTTGGGTTGGCTCCTACTTTTGGCAATTACACAGTTGCTGTGAAATTTGAGTACATGTTTTTATATGAACAGTTAGGGTAAATACCTAGGAGTGGGATTGGTGGGTCATATAAGTATATGTTTAACAGTATAAGAAGCTGCCAGCCAGGTTCGATGGCTCACGCCTGTAATCCCAACACTTTTGGAGGCCAAGGTGGATGGATAATCTGAGGTCAGAAATTTGAGACCAGACTGGCCAACATGGTGAAACCCTGTCTCTACTAAAAATACAAAAATTAGCTGGGTGTGGTGGCAGATGCCTGTAATTCTGGCTACTCTGGAGGCTGAGGCATGAGAATCACTTGAACCTTGGAAGCGGAGGTTGCAGTGAGTTGAGATTAAGCCACTGCACTCTAGCCTGGGTGACAGAGTGAGACTTTGTCTCAAATAAAAAGAAGCTCCAAAACTTTTTGCCCAAAGTGGATATATCATATATGTATCATTTTACGTTTCTACCCGCAGTGCATGAAAGTTTCCATTGCTCTGCATTGTTGCCAACTCTCAGCATTATGTCTTGATTTTTAGGCATGCTAAAAGGTGTGTATGGGTACCTCATTGTGGTTTCAATTTTCATTCTCTTGATAATCAAAGATGTCAAGCATCTTTTCAACACCTTATTTTACATTTCTATCTCATATAGCCATATGATGGATCTCAAATACATCACATGAAATGAAACAAATCACATTCAAAAGGATACAAACACACAGCATAGACACACACAGTATGTCTCCATTTACACAACACGTGGAAAAGGCAAAATTATACACACAGAAAGTAGGCTTGTGATTGTCGGGGGTAGGGAAGAGGGATGGACTAAAAACAGGAGGAAGTGCAGGGAAGTGAGGGAACACTGTCCTCTGTCCTGACTGTGGTATTGACTGCATGATTAGATATTCTTGTCAAAGCTTTGAGAATTCTACACTTAAAAGGGTGAATATAACTGTATGTAAATTATACCTCAATAAATATGACCTTAAAAAAAAGAAAAAAGAAGCTGTAAGGGCCGGGTGTGGTGGCTTATGCCCATAATTCCAGCACTTTGGGAGGCCGAGGCGGGTAGATAAGGTTAGGATTTCAAGACCAGCCTAGCCAAGATGGTGAAACCCCATCTCTACTAAAAATACTAAAATTAGCTGGGCGTGGTGGTGGGGGCCACTCTGCCTCAAAACAAAACAAAACAAAGCAAAAATTAGCCAGGCATGGTGACACACACCTGTAATCCCAGCTACTCAAGAGGTTGGAACAAGAGAATCACTCGAACCCAAAAGGCAGAGGTTGCAGTGAGCTGAGATTGCACCACTGCACTCCAGCCTGGAGACAGAGCGAGACTCCGTCTCAAGAAAAAAAAAAATTATAGTCACGTTCATACAAAAACCTGCACACAGGTGTTTATAGCAGCTTTATTCATAATCAGTAAAACTTGGATGCAACTAAGACATTCTTCAGTAGGTGAATAGACAAATAAATCATAGTACATACAACAGCATGTTATTCAGTGCAAAAAAAAAGAAGAGCTAGCAAGCCATGAAACGACATGAAACTTAAATCCACATTACTAAGTGAAACAAGTCAATCTGAAAAGGCTGCATACTGTATGGTTCAAAGGCAAAACTATGGAGACAAAAGAAAATAGCCAGGGGTGTAGGGTAGGAAGGCATGAGTAGGCAAAACACAGAGGCTTATTAGGACAGCAAAACTGCTCTTTATCCTTCTGTAATAATGCATACATGTCATTATTCGTTTGTCTCAACCCATAGAAAGCACATCTAGGCCAGGCATGGTGACTTATACCTGTAATCCCAGCATTTTGTGAGGCTGAGGCAGGTGGATCATGAGGTCAGGAGATCGAGACCATTCTGGTTAACATGGTGAAACCCCCTCTCTATTAAAAATACAAAAAATTAGCTGGGTGTGGTGGCACACGCCTACTACTCAGGAGGCTGAGGCAGGAGAATTGCTTGAACCCGGGAGGCAGAGGTTGCAGTGAGCCATGATTACGCCACTGCACTCCAGCCTGGGCCACAGAGCAAGACTCCATCTGAAAACAAAAAAAAAACAGAATGCACATCAAGACTGAACCCTAATTAAACTATGGACTTTGGCTGATAGTGTCAATGTAGTTTCATCAGGTGTAACAAATGTACCACTGTGAAGGGGGACGTTGATGATGGGGGACGTTGTGTATACATGAGGGTAGGGGATATATAGGAAATCTCTGTACCTTAGGTGCATTTTGCTGTGAACCTAAAACTGATCTAAAAAAGTCTTTTATATAAATGGGTATACCTACATGTCAGTACTAAAATATTATGTCACAGCAAATACAAAGGAGAAATAATTGAAAGTCATGTACAGTAAAATGTGTTTTCCTCCGTATTTCCTGAAATTCAAGTGATACACTTAGGAGTCAAATGGGAATAATGAAGGGTGACCAGACCTTGTTCTAGGGGATAAGAAGGAAAAGGTGGTCTCCAGACATCCTCCTGAGGGTCAGCAGACATTGTCCTAAGTTGGGAATAATGGTATCCGAAATTGAAGGAAGAACAGTAAAGCTTCAGATATAGTGCTGGATGAGGTCAAGGGAGTAAGGGGTCAGCAGACATCGGTCTAAGATGTTGAACACATGTGATGGGCCATCGGATTCTGTGAAGAAGTGAGGAAGCAGAGCTAATGATGGCTCAGTAGACACTGATCTAGGGTGGGGTACTGGATGTCACCCAGCACTCCCCAACTAGGGCTTGGGAATTAAAAGGGCATTGTGGCTGCCCCTTTGACTATGTTCTATCCTTGGGCCCCATCTTCACTTCCCCATACTGCCCTTCCGAAAGGTGAAAACATCTCTGCAGGTCCCAAATATTTCCCACTCCCAGAAGTGCCAACAGACTGGCCCCAGACAAGCCATTCTGCAAGTTCCAGAAGGGCCACCCAGCAACTGGGCATCCAATCAGATCATCTGCCAGTATCTTTAAGGTCACTGCTTCCTGTCTAGGGCAGGATACCTAATATTCAA
This sequence comes from Saguinus oedipus, assembly GCA_031835075.1. Classification (NCBI taxonomy): domain Eukaryota; kingdom Metazoa; phylum Chordata; class Mammalia; order Primates; family Cebidae; genus Saguinus; species Saguinus oedipus. Next base: position 40,680,155 of record CM063187.1, on the reverse strand, counting down.
TGAAGATCCACCCTTGTCTGCTCTAGTTCCCTGTATTGGCTTCAGGCACTCCTCTTCAGGCAGGATGAGCAGGTGTGTGGGTTGGGTTCTGGAGTAAGTGGGGCTATGTCAAGTTGCAGGTGAGACAGGGCATAGCTGTGCATGCAGAGGAAGAATGAGCAGGGAGTCTTTTGCAATCACATTGGAGCTGTGGGATTCTGGAATCATGGCAGGGAATACTGGAAGCAAGAATCCGCATGGGATCTCCAGTACCTTCCTTCTTTAGCATCAGACCAAAAGGTTTACAATGAATTTTTAGCTTTAGGGTTGAGAAGGGATACAACCTAGGTAGCGACTGAAGGTGTACACTTTAAGGTGTACACTTTAAAGTCTGGGTGTTTTAGGGAAGTTGGTTCTCCCTATTAGAGCTTCTTATGCTACAACACACAAAAAAATCAGAAGTCATGCAGCAAACACTGGTCAACTCTCCACAGGCGCATTTATGGAATCCCTGCTGTATGGCAGTCATGGGGCTAGACTCATAGTGGTGAACAAAAGGGAAATATTTTCTAGTGTAGAAGCCATAGAGAAATGAGCAAAAGATACCAGGCAGCATGGTGGAAAGTGCTAGGGAGAAGAATAAAGGGGGAAGGGTGAGGGGCTGGAATTTTAAAGCAGGCAAGCAGGGAAGGCCTGTAAGGAGGTGTCATGGGGAAAAAAAAACATGACGAACAAGCCACAGATAAAGAACTGTGCTTTCTGCAGTGGGCACTGCAAATAGAAAGGCCCTGAGTCAGGGACTGAACTGATGTCTGAGGCATATGACAGGAAGGGTCCTTGTGGGGTGCATGGAATGAACATGGACACAAGTAGACAGTGAACATATGGTGAGTTCATTGATTTTACATGATTCATGAGTTATCTCATATCGCATATAATATATTGATTTCATGAGTTATCAGCTTATGAAAGTCATATCATGAAGGAAAGCAAAATGCTGGGCTTCAACTCAGCAACAGGTAAATTAACAAAAAAGAAGAGGCTGAGTGGGAAGAATTCTAATAGCAGAAGGAAGAATTTAAATTGTCCCAGATAACCTGAAAATTCTAACCACAGAGGCTTTCTTGAGACTGGGGAAGTATACAAAACTCTGTGCTGGGCTGGGCATGGTGGCTCACACCTGTAATCCCAGCATGTTGGGAGGCCAAGGCGGGTGGATCAACAGGTCAGGAGTTTGAGAACAGCCTGGCCAGCATGGTGAATGCTATCTCTACTAAAAATACAAAAATTAGCCCGGCCTGGTGCCACTCACCTGTAATCCCAGCTACTTAGGAGGCTGAGGCAGGAGAATTGCTTGACCCTGGGAGACAGAAGTTGAAGTGAGCCAAGATCATGCCACTGCACTCCAGCCTGGCTGACAGAGCGAGACTCTGTCTCTAAACAACAAAAACAAATAAAACACTGTACTGGGGGTCCGACACATTGTGCTGAGGACCTGTGTGTTCAGAGAGGGTCCTGGCAGGTAATGAAGGGGGCTGCAATAACAATGGGGACTATCACAATGGGGACTCAAAACACACTCTGAGGTCTGTGTCTGAATACATAGAGAATTTGCCTTATTGCAGTATCTCTTTCTTGATAGAAATACTCATTGGGGAATTGGATATGTACAACTGTGTTGGACTCAAAAGAAGAATGAGAAAACACCCATAATTCTGCTCAATGGTGTATTCTGGAACAAACAACTCACAGAAGGATTTATCACTATCATATATATTATGTTGTCTTACCATTCAAACTGTTGGCACTATACCCCGTCCACAGTAAACAGGATTATTGTTCCCATAATATAATCTTTTCTATGAAGAATTTGGTAACAGTGTTCCATTGTAGTTTTCATGAGAAGGCTTTTCCTATTCACCAAATTGACTCAGTTCCTTCTCAGTATGAATAATGCCCCAAGGTTTATTGAGGCTGATGACAAGGTTGGAAGGGTCCCTTGCCTCATTCAGTGCCTTCTGAGAGACCCTCTCCAGAACAGTCTTATGTGACATGCTGATGTGGTCATTTCTACTTATGATATACATTTTTCTGCTGCATGAATGCAACAATGTACAATCAGACCCATCCTCAGCGGGGTTTTCTCACACAGTTTCTCTCAAGCATGAATGCTCTGATGGACACTGAGCACTGATTTCTGAACGAACCCTTTCCCACAGATGCCACACTTGTAGGGTTTGTTTCCAGTGTGTGTGGTCTGGTGTTTATTCAAATTTGACCTGTTGCTAAAGGCCTTCCCACACTCAGCACACACATAAGGCTTCTCTCCAGTGTGAATTCGTTGATGCACCTGGAGCTGTGATTTTTTAGTGAAAGACTTCCCACAGTCACTGCACTCATAAGGTTTCTCTCCAGTGTGAATTCTGTGATGTGTAATCAACTCTGACTTCTGTCTGAAGGTCTTCCCACATTCAGAGCAAATGTAGGGTTTTTCTCCGGTATGAGTTTTCTGGTGCTTACTGAGATTTGACCTGCCGCTAAAGGCCTTCCCACACTCGGCACACACATAGGGTTTCTCTCCTGTGTGAACTGGCTGATGCACCAGGAGCTGAGACTTGGAGGTAAAGGACTTCCCACAGTCACTGCATTCATAAGGCTTCTCTCCAGTATGAATTCTTTGATGAGTAATAAAGTTTGACTTGCGGATGAAAGCTCTTCCACACTCAGTGCATACGTAGGGTTTCTCTCCTGTGTGAATTTTCTGATGAACAATGAGTATTGATTTCTGGTTGAAGGCTTTCCCACATTCATGGCATTCATACTGTCTCTCTCCAGTATGAATTTTCTGGTGTATATTAAGATTTGACTTCTGGGTAAAGGCTTTTCCACAAGTACTGCATTCATAAGGTTTCTCCCCAGTATGGATTCTCTGATGTGTAATCAAGTCTGACCTCTGGGTGAAGGCCTTTCCACATTTGGAACATAGATAAGATTTCTCTCCTGTATGAGTTTTCTGATGTGTAATGAGATTTGACCGGTTGGTGAATGCCTTCCCACATTTATTGCATACATAGGGCTTTTCTCCTGTGTGAATTCGTTTGTGAACATGAAGTTGTGACTTGGAGGTAAACAATTTCCCACAGTGACAACATTTATAAGGTTTCTCTCCAGTATGAATTACATGATGTGTAACCAAGTGTGCCTTCCGGATGAAGGCCAGTCCACATTTGGTGCATACATATGATTTTTCTCCTGTATGAATTCTCTGATGCACTGTAAGTGTTGATTTCTGAGTGAAGGCTTTTCCACAGTCACTGCATTTATAAGGTTTCTCTCCAGTGTGAATTCTTTGATGTATAATCAACTCTGACCTGTAGGTAAAGGCCTTCCCACATTCAGGACATATGGAAGATTTCTCTCTACTTTGAATTTTCTCATGTGTAATGAGGTTGGAATTATTGCTAAAGACTTTCCCATATTCAGTACATATATAGGGCTTTACCCTTGTGTGAATGCGTTGATGTACCTGAAGTTGTGACTTGGAAATGAAGGATTTCCCACAGTTACTGCACTCATACGGTTTTTCTCCAGTATGAATTCTTCGGTGTGCAATCAATTGTGTCTTCTGAATGAAGGCCTGTCCGCATTCAATACAGATATAAGATCTCTCACCTGTATGGATTTTCTGATGCATCTTGAGTGTGGATTTCTGTGTGAATGCTTTGCCACATTCAGTGCATTCATGGTGTCTCTCTCCAGTATGAATTTTCTCATGTATGCTGAGATCTGAGTTATAAGGGAAGCCTTTCCCACATTCGCTACATTCGTAGAGTTTTTCTCCGGTATGAATTCTCTGATGCCTGAAAAGAGATGACACTTGAAAAAAGGATTTTCCACATGCATTGCACTTATAGGGCTTCTCTCTTGTATGGGTTTTCTGATGTGTAATGAAGTCTGGCTTCTGCACAAAAGCCTTCCCGCATTCAATACAGACATAGAGTTTTTCTCCTGAAGGAACCTTCAGGTGTACCTTGAATTGTGACTTCTGGGTGAATATCTTTTCAAATTTGGCACACTCATAGGATTTTTCCCCAGGATAAGTGTTTTGATCTTGAGAGGAGGCTGGTTTATAAATGAGAATTTTTCTACGTAGATTATGGTCCCATAATTTCTCTCCTGTTGGAGTACATTCACAGTAAATAGAGACATTTTACCATATTTAGTACTCTTCCTAACATTCTTTGAAGCATCATTTCTATTAAAAATATATAAATGTAAATTATACTTCAAACCATTTCCAAATGAGTCACACTGATAAGAGTTTTTAGGGGGATGAAAAATGTTTAGGTTCACATGAATTATTCTTCTGATATCCTTATATTTGGAATACTTATTTGTAGTCAGTATTTTCTTGATTAAAACAACATCATTGATGGGTACGGTGGCTCACGCCTGTAATCCCAGCACTTTGGGCGGCCAAGGCGGGTTGATCACGAGGTCAGGAGGTTGAGACTAGCCTGGCCAATATGGTGAAACCCTGTCTCTTACTAAAAGTACAAAAATTAGCCAGGCATGATGGCACACACCTGTAGTCCAAGCTGCTCAGAAGGCTGAGGCAGAAGAATTGCTTGAACCCAGGAGACAGAGGTTGTAGTGAGCCGACATCATGCCACTGCACTCCAGCCTGAGTGACAGAGTGAGACTCTGTCTTAAAAAAAAAAAAAAAAAGCAACATCACTTAGATAGTGATTTTCTCTTTGCTGATAAGACTCTATCAGTTATCAATCTGCCACAGTTATTCTAGAATGAAATACAGTCTCACTTCATTTCTATCATCATCTTCCCTTTCATTGTGGAAAGAAATCTTTTATTTTCAGATATTCCCTGTAATAAGGTTTGAAATCCAGACGTCCCTTTTCAAGGGATAATAACTGGCTTTTTGCTCAGAGAGCAGCTAGTGGAGGCTAGAGGGGAAAGTAAAAATGGCTCTTGCAGACTGAACACAGAGAAAAGGGTAAGGGTGGGTGATTTGATGAGAAGGGTGTGACACTACTTATAGGAAACATTCTGGGGAACAAGTTAGCAGTTAAAAGAAATAAACTAGATGGGCCGGGCATGGTGGCTCACGCCTGTAATCCAAGCACTTTGGAGACCAAGGCAGGTGGATCACCTGAGGTCGGGAGTTCAAGACCTCAGCCTGACCAACATGGTGAAACCCCGTCTTTAAAAAAAATTTTTTTTTAAATAAACTAGATGAACAGATAACACCAAAGATAGACATGAAAAAAGTAAGACAAAAAACATGATATACAGCACAGTAAGATTTATATAAACTAATGATCCATAACCCTAATTCACTTTAAATTTTACAACATGCACAAATTAAAAAGTGTTTCCATCATACAAAATAGTGGCTTATGGTGGGAAGGAAGATGGGTAATGGGAAAGAGAGAAAAGGGGATATTATCACAAAAATAAGAGAGAATCTTCACCCACATTCATAGTCACAGTGTGTCCTAAAGACAATGATTAAAGTCAAACCTCATCAGGTGAAATATAAAAATAAAGCAATGACAAAAACAAACAAGTCTGGGCACGGTGGCTCACACCTGTAATCCCAGCACTTTGGGAGGCTGAGGTAGGCAGACGGCCTGAGGTCAAGAGTTCAAGACCAGCTTGGCCAACATGGTGAAACCCAGTCTCTACTAAAAATACAAATTTTACCCAGGCATGGTGGCACATGCCTGTAATCTCAGCTACTCGGGAGTCTGAGGCAAGAAAGTCACTTGAACCTGAGAGACGGAAACTGCAATGAGTCAAAATTGTGCCACTGCACTCCAGCCTTGGTGACAGAGAGAGACTCCATTTCAAAAAAATGAACAAACAAGCAAGCCCAACTAGGCAGAGAGACCCTAACAGCGTGGAATGGCTCAAGCAGTATCAGAAGAAAATGTCAGAAAGGGTGATTAATTATGTCATGTCAAACAAAGCAGAGAGGTATTCCCAAAGACGAAGTAGCAATGATTCCCAAATCATCGGCTAGATGAAAGGCCTGAAGGACTGGGAAGGGGTCAGAAATCCCATGGCCATTCCTATAGCAAAAAGAGGTAGAGAGCTTGATTAGAGATAAAGTTCTTTTTTTTCCTTTTTTTTTTTCTTTTTTCAGACAGAGTCTTGCTCTGTCACCCAGGTCCATCCTGGGTGCAGTGGTATGATCTCAGCTCATGGCAACCTCCACTTCCCAGGTTCAAGTGATTCTTGTGCCTCAGCCTCCCAAGTAGCTGGGAATACAAGCATGCATCACCATGCCCAGCTAATTTTGGTATTTTTAGGAGACACGGGGTTTTGCCATGTTGTCCAAGCTGGTCTCAAACTCCTGATCTCAAGAGATCCACCCACCTTGGCCTCCCAAAGTGCTGGGATTACAGGCATGAGCCACCACACCTGGCCCAGAGATTAAGTTCTGAGGCATCTCACAGTGAGAAAGACAGAAATAAAATTGGTCTAGCAGGAGTGGGAATGTGTGACACAGAGTAATTTTGAAAGAAAGCAGATCCAGGATTGCCTGGACGTGAAAGATGGACTCTGGGACAATATGGAAGGCAGGGGAAAAAAAGAGTGTTAGAGAAAAGGAGGATAACAAAGATAGACCTCGACTGGCACATGATTTAGAATCTACACGGAAGGACACAGAAGTGCAAAGGTCATCCAGGTAGAAGGCATTTAGTGATCTGAGAGGCATCAAGCAATACAAAGAAATTCAGAACCTTCCTGAAGAGTAGTCTTAATAGCACTTCACAGTTCCGGTGGTGTTGTTGTTTTGAGACGGAGTCTCACCCTGTTGCCCAGGCTGGAATGCAGTGATACGATCTCAGCTCACTGCAACCTCCTCCTCCCTCACAGGTTCAAGTGACTCTCCTGCCTCAGCCTCCTGAGTAGCTGTGATTACAATAATGTACCACCATGCATGGCTAATTTTTTTTTGTATTTTTAGTAGAGCCGGGGTTTCATCATGTTGGTCAGGCTGGTCTCAAACTCCTGATCTCGTGATCCACCCCCCTCAGCCTCCCAAAGTGCTGGGATTACAGGTGTGAACCATAGCAAGTGGCCTGGTTCCAGTCTTTTTCAAGACAGCTGAGATTTCCTCCCATCTCCCATCTACTCAAGTCATGCTCATTTCACTCACCTGGGCAGCTGTGACGTGGCCTCTCACCCTGCAATGTCCATGGTTCCTTTCCTTGCTCCAACATGACCACCTCTGGTTTAGGAAACTGATACCCTGTTCATGGGAAATGATAAAGGTCTGGGTCAAGCTAATTATGTTTCAGGGACTAATCAATAAAGTCCTATTGTTCAATGAGGGTTTGCTCTTCAGAAAAGTGACCAGATATCTCTGAGAAAAGAGTAATATTCTGAGTGCCCTAAACAAATAGAGAACCCTGGAGAAATAAAGGACAAAACCATCAGCTATTTAAGATGCTTTCAGCATTCAGAATGGAATGGAATGAGAATGAAGCACTCTCAGTGAGGCCTCCTTTCAGATACCAAGGTGACTGTGCTTACCGACTGAGAGCAGGTGGCTGTAGGTCTCCAGCATCACATCCCGGTACAGGTTTCTCTGAGATGGGTCCAGGTGTCGCCATTCCTCTCTGCTGAAATCTATAGCCACATCCCTGAAGGACACTGATCCCTGTAAGGGCACATTCCTGTTCAATGTGCGTAGTCAGCTTTGCAGGATGGAGTGACTATATCTGCGATTATGAAACATGCGTTTTGTTGTTTTTAATTCCTTTTTTTTTTTTTTGGAGATGGCATTTCACTCTTCTTGCCCAGGCTGGAGTGCAACAGCGCAATCTCGATTCACTGCAACTTCTGCTTCCCAGATTCAAGCAATTCTCCTGCCTCAGCCTCCAGAGTAGCTGAGATTACAGGCATATATCACCATGCCCAGCTAATTTTTGTATTTTTAGTAGAGACTGGGTTTCACCACATTGGCCAGGCTGGTCTCGAACTCCTAACCTCAGGTGATCCGCCTGCCTAAGCCTCCCAAAGTGCTGGGATTACAGGTGTGAGCCACTGTGCATGGCCAATTTACTTCCTTTTTTTTGTTTGTTTTTGTTTTTCTTTGTTTTTTTGGTTTTTTTGAGACAGAGTTTCGATCTTGTTACCCAGGCTGGAGTGCAATGGCACGATCTCGGCTCACTGCAACCTCCGCCTCCTGGGTTCAGGCAATTCTCCTGCCTCAGCCTCCTGAGTAGCTGGGATTATAGGCACACACCACCATGCCCAGCTAATTTTTTGTATTTTTAGTAGAGACGGGGTTTCACCATGTTGACCAGGATGGTCTCGATCTCTTGACCTCGTGATCCACCCGCCTCAGCCTCCCAAAGTGCTGGGATTGCAGGCATGAGCCACCGCACCCAGCTACTTCCCTTTTTTAAGAACCTGCCTTTTTGTTCTCACTTCAGACGTGAGAAAATAAAAAAATTATTTTAAACAAAAGAAAAAAAAACTTAAAAAAAACCTGCCTCCCATTTGTCTAATAGCTTATTATGAAAAATTTTAAACATACAGAAAATTAGAAAGAATTGTACAGTAAAAACCTATATATCCACTACTTACATCTACCATTAACACGTTACTCACTTCATCACACATTGATCCATCTTACTTTTTTTAATGTATTTCAAAGTAAACTGTAGACATCACTACACTTTCTCTTAAGCACCACAAAATGCAAATAATTAGGGTGTAACATTTGTTAACTTAATAAGGTAAAATTTGGTGGAATACATTAAATGCAACAATCTTTATTGTACCATTTGACGTTCTGACAAATGTATGCATCTGAGTAATACAAAATTTCTAAGATACTGTGTTTTACACAAGCCACGTATTAAGTATCCAGTTTTAGTCAGGCACAGTGGCTCATGCCTATAATCGAAGCAAGAATGTTAGAGGGGGCCGGACGCAGTGGCTCATGCCCGTAATCCCAGCACTTTGGGAGGCCAAGGTGCGTGGATCACCTGAGGTTTGGAGTTCAAGACCAGCCTGGCCAATGTGGTGAGACGCCGTCTCTATTAAAAATACAAAAAATTAGCCAGGCCTGGTGACATATGCCTGTAGCCCCAACTACTTGGGAGGCCGAAGCGGGAGAATTGCTTGAACCCCAGAGGTGGAGGTTGTGTTAAGCTGAGATCGTGCCACTGCACTCCAGCCTGGATGGCAGAGCAAGACTCCGTCTCAAAAGATGTATATATATAGTTTTACATAATTTGTGGGACACAGAAATCTAATAACAAATTCCAGCTATTTGTTCTGTTCTACAGTCAGTCAATTACTCATTTTTCAAAACTGGCCATTGAAATATGCTTTTAGTCTTCTATTGCATAGATGAGCAACCTGCCATACATTTGCTGATCAGTTTAGGACTGCTCATTATGCTAGTCCTGAGGACATAGAAGTGAACTATTATTACTATTTTTGAGACAGAGTCTCGCTCTGTTGCCCATGCTGGAGTGCAGTGGCATGATCTCTGCTCACTGCAGCCTCCACCTTACAGGTTCAAGTGATTCTCCTGCCTCAGCCTCCTGAGTAGCTGGGACTACAGGCAAGCCCCAGCACACCCAGCTAATTTTTGTATTTTTAGTAGAGATGGGGTTTCACCATGTTGGCTAGGTTGGTTTCAATCTCTTGGCCTTGTGATCCACCCACCTTGGCCTCCCAAAGTGCTGGGATTACAGGCGTGAGCCACCATGCCCAGCCAGAAATGAATTCCTTATGTTACTAGTCTTCAAGCAACTTAAAAGACATAGAAAATAAAGAAGACCAAAGTTCGAAAACAGGAAGACATGAAGTTCATTAAGGTGTTGAGAAGTTGATTTCTCTCTGAGACACCCTGAGGGCCAAAAAGAAGAAAAAGTGCATCTACATGAGGGGATAAGTTTACATTTCATAGAATGGAAGAATTTAACTTGGAAGATAAGAAGAGTAATATAGAGTATGGGGTAAGGGGGACATTGCACAGCAAAGACAAGAACAATGATGGAGAGATGGGCTCCAGTGAGCCATGACTGCATCACTGCACTCCAGCCTGGGTAACAAAGGGAGACCCTGTCTCAAAAAAATAAGTAAGGCCAGGCGCAGTGGCTCACACCTGTAATCCCAGCACTTTGGAAGGCCGAGGCGGGTGGATCACCTGAGGTGAGGAGTTCAAGACCAGCCTGGCCAACATGGTGAAACTCCATCTCTACTAAAAATACAAAAAATTAGCCAGGCATGGTAGCGGGCACCTATAATCCCAGCTATTCAGGAGGCTGAGGTAGAAGAATTGCTTGAACCCAGGAGGCAGAGGTTGCAGTGAGCCGAGATCACGTCACTGCACTCCAGCCTGGGTAACAGAGCAAGACTCCATCTCAAAAATAAACAAATAAATAAATATTAAAATAATATTATTTATTATTAATAAATAAATAATAAATAAATTTATTATTAATAAATAATAATAAATAATAAATAACAGTAAGTTTAAGGAATAGCAAATAGGTCTACATAGGGACAGAAGTCTACATGATATGTCAGAAAGGTGGTTGTGGGAAAAACAGTCTGATCACAGATAAGTATGGATTTTTTACTTTAAATAAAGGTAACTAAAGTAATGAGATTTCTTTCTAAAATTTTTTTCTATGGGATCTGTACTGCATGATAACCAAACAGTTAATAAGGAAAATATCTTTACAGAATGAGTCTAGCTGATAAAGTTAGAATAAAATAAAATACCATGTACAATTACTAATGAAATAATGGACTTAGACAATAATGATTAATGGTGCTCAATTTCAGTTGAAAGGTTGAGGGGAGTTGATAACGCGTGGATCAGCTAATAACATCGGCATCCACAAACCTGGTATCATTCAGCTGCTGATGTAACATAGTAACTAGTTTCATTACACCGTCTCTGAAGTCTCCAGATCTAATAAACCATTCACAGGTAATGGGAAGGAGAGTGGAACATAATGAACAATTTGAAGACCAAGACATCAGCCAACTCCAAAAGGCAGCAAATGACTCATGTCTTCAAAAATCAATTTTAGGAGAAAGAACATGAAGGGGAAGCTTTTCTTTATTAAAAGAGGCCTAAGGCCAGGGGCAGGGGCTCATGCTTATAATCACAGTATTTTGGGAGGCCAAGGTGGGTGGACTGCTTAAGCCTAAGAGTTTGAGACCAGCCAGGGCAACACAGTGAGACCCTGTTCCTAAAAACTATACCAAAATAATCAGCCATGCCTGGTGGCAGGCCCGTGTACACCCAGCTACTCAGGAGGCTGAGGTAGGAGGATCGACTGAGCCCAGGAGGTCAAGGCTCAAGTGAGCCATGGTCGCACCACTGCACTCCAGCCTCGGTGACAAAGCAAGACCCTGTCTCAAAATAAATAAATAAATAAATATTAAAAAGTGAGAGCTTTAAGAGACATATTAACCAAATTCACCTTGTGAACTTTGCTTCATAATTAAAATGAACCAATCTTAAAAAGGTATTTATGACAATTTAGAGAAATGCAAGCAATAGACATTAGATAATAACAAGGAATTACTGTTATTTTGTTGTAGGTGTGATATTGGCTTACTTGTTATGCTAAACAAAATTTTCAAGAAAGGACTGGGTGTGATGGCTCATGCCTGTAATCCCAGCACTTTGGGAGGCCGAGGTGGGCGGATCACCTGAGGTGGAGAGTTCGAGACCAACCTGACCAACATGGAGAAATTCCATCTCTACTAAAAATATAAAATTAGCTGGGTGTGGTGGCGCATGTCTGTAATCCCAGCTACTCAGGAGGCTGAGGCAGGAGAATCGCTTGAACCTGGGAAGTGGAGGGTGCAATGAGCCAAGATCACACCACTGTGTTCCAGCCTGGGCAACAAGAGTCAAACTTTGTCTCAATAAAAAAAAAAAAGAGAGAAAAGAAAAGAAAAAAAGAGTATCTCTGAGATACATATCAAAATATTTTTTTTTGAGACAGAGTCTCACTCTGTCGCCAGGTGCCAAGGCTGGAGTGCAGTATTCTTGCCAAAAAGTGAAATTTAAACTGAATGTCATCAAGTCTCCAGATCTAATAAACCATTCACAGGCAATGGGAAGGAGAGTGCACTCTCCTTCCCATTGCCTGTGCACTCAGCTCACTACAATCTCCACCTCCTTGGTTCAAGCAATTCTCCTGCCTCAGCCTCCCTAGTAGCTGGGACTATAGGCGTGTGCCACCATGCCCAGCTAATTTTTGCATTTTTTAGTAGAGACAGGGTTTCACCATGTTGGCCAGGATGGTCTCCATCTCGACTTCGTGATCCATCCACCTTGGCCTCCCAAAGTGCTGGGATTACAGGTGTGAGCCACTGCACCCAGCCAAAGTATTTTTAGATAAAACATTGTATTTGAGATTTGCTTTAAAATAATCCAGGAGCTGGGTGGGAAGGTGGTTTCAGATGAAATAAGAATGGCAGAATGTTGATGATGACTGAAACTGGGTGAAAAGTACAATAGGTGAACGGGTCCTTAGACTATTATCTTTACTGCTGTATATATTTAAAACTTTTCATAATAACATGTTTTTTGGAAGAAAACATGTTAGATCCTCCAAATAAAAAATCTAATTTGGAATTGCACAGTTAAAGGAATGCCTATTTCCACATGGAGTTGTACAAATTTAAAGAAAGTATAGGCGAGGCGCAGTGACTCATGCGTGTAATTCCAGCACTTTGGGAGGCCGAGGCAGGTGGATCACCTGAGGTCAGGGGTTCAAAACCAGCCTGGCCAACATGGCAAAACCCTGTCTTTACTGAAAATGCAAAATTAGCTGGGTGTGGTGATACATGCCTGTGCCACCAGCTACTTTGGATGCTGAAGCAGGAGAATTGCTTGAACCTGGGAGGCAGAGGTTGCAGTGAGCCAAAATCACACCATTGCACTCCAGCCTGGGCAAAAGGAGTGAGACTTGGTCTCAAAAAAAAAAAAACAGAGAAATATACTATGGACGTGAATACTGTTCCCTCAGCTCAGCAATTTATCAAAATACTAGACAGGAAATCATCAAATATGCAGAAAAAGAAGCAACAGTATTTGATATTTATAGACTACTGCAACAAACAACAGCAGAATACACTTTCTTTTCAAGAATCATAGAAAAATGACCAAGAGGCTGTGTGCAGTGGCTCACGCCTGTTAATCCCAGCACTTTGGGAGGCTGAGGCAGATGGATCACCTGAGGTCGGGAGTTTGAGACCAGCCTGAACAACATGAAGAAACCCTGTCTCTACTAAAAATACAAAATTAGCCAGGCCTGGTGGTGCATGCCTGTAATCCCAGCTATTTGGGAGGTCAAGGCAGAAGAAACGCTTGAACCTGGGAGGTGGAGGTTGCAGTGAGCCGAGATCACAACGCTACCCTCCAGCCTGGGCAACAGAACGAGACTCTGTCTAAAAAAAAAAAAAAAAATCAGTGAATCTGAAAACAAAATAAAAAACAGAACAAATCAATAAAACACAATCCAATTGATGGGGGAAAAAAATCAATAAAATATTGCTGATTGGCCTATTAGTCAACTAAACTGACAAAAATAAAAAGACACAAGTTAGCAATATCAAGAATAAAACAGGAAATATCATGACAGATCCAGGAACCACTGAAAGAAAAATATGGGAATACAAACACTTATTTAGATAAAGTAAATAATTAGCATATTTAGATATTAATCTTATAACTATTAAATTATCTTCATAATTTAAAAGCTGCTGAAAATAATTTTCTAGGTCTACTTTTGCCAGAGAAGTCTACCAAACTTTCAAAGAAGAATTAGTCTCATTTTTACACAAATTCATCCAGAAAATAAAAGAACACTTCCAAACTAATTTTGTACAGCCAGTATTACTCGGACATCAGAATGAAAGAAAGCACAAAAAAAGAAAACTATAGATCAGTATCTTTCATAATTTTAGATAAAAACATCCTCAACAAAATATCATTAAAGTGTATCCAGCAATGAATATAATCATGTACTACCATAAACTGAAATTCATAGGGAAACACTCTGTATCACTTTGTAATTCCCTGTGAATCTATAATTATTTCAAAATAAAAGTTTTTAAAAACATATTCCTAAAGAAAGGATATTTCAAAACATTTGGAATGGTTATGACTGGAAGATCATTGACAAGACTCACTGCACAAGTCACATGAGAGAATAGGAATTACAGTTGACCTTTGAACCACATGGGTTTGAAATAAGTGGGTCCATTTGTAACACAGATTTTTTTTTTCAGTAAGACTACACCAAGTGTGCCTCCCTCTCCTGCCTTCCCTTCCACCTTCACTTCTTCCCCCTTTGCCACCCAAAACACTCTTTTTCCTCCTCCTCCTCAGCCTCCTTAACCTGAAGACCATCAGGACAAAGACCTTCATGATGATTCACTTTCACTTAATAAATAATAAATGTATTTTCTCTTCCTTTTTATTTTCTTAAAAGCATTTTCCTTTATCTGGCTTACTTTTATTACAAAAATACAGAATATAGGGCCAGGTACGGTGACTCATGCCTGTAATCCCAGCACTTTGGGAGGCTGAGGGAGGTGGATCATGAGGTCAGGAGATAGAGACCATCCTGGCCAACATGGTGAAACCACGTCTCTACTAAAAACATAAAAAAATTAGCTGAGTGTAATGGTGGGTACCTGTAATCCCAGCTACTTGGGAGGCTGAGGCAGGCGAATTGCTTGAACCCAGGAGATGGAAGTTACAGTGAGCCGAGATCACATCACAGTACTCCAGCCTGGGTGACTCTGACTCAAAAAAAAAAAAAAAAATACAGACTATAATACATATACAAAATACATGTTAACCAACTGTTCTTGGTAAATCAACAGTAAGTTATCAGTAGTTAAGTTTTGGGGGGTGGTCAAAAGTTATATGCAGTTTGTTTTTTTTTTTGAGACATTCGCTCTTGTTACCCAGGCTGGAGTGCAATGGCACGATCTCGGCTCACCGCAGCCTCCGCCTCCTGGGTTCAAGCAATTCTCCTGCCTCAGCCTCCCAAGTAGCTGGGACTACAGGTGCGCGCCACCATGCCCAGCTAATATTTGTATTTTTAGTAGAGATGGTGTTTCACCTTGTTGACCAGGATGGTCTCGATCTCTTGACCTCGTGATCCACCCGCCTCGGCCTCCCAAAGTGCTGGGATTATAGGCGTGAGCCACCGCGCCCGGCCATATGCAGCTTTTCAACTGCACGGAGGTCAGCACCCCAACCCTGCATTGTTTGAAGGTCAACTGTGCTTATTATAATTACAGTTTATTTTATTTTATTTTATTTTGTGTGTTTGTGTGTGTGTGTGTGTGTGTGTTTGTGTGTGTGGTTTTTTGGGGGTTTTTTTTTTGAGACGGAGTTTCACTCTTGTTGCCCAAGCTGAGTGCAATGGCATGATCTCGGCTCACTACAACCTCACCCTCCCCGGTTCAAGTTATTCTCCTGCCTCAGCCTCTCAAGCAGCTGAGGTTACAGGCGCCTGCCACTGTGGCCGGCTAAGTTTGTATTTTTAGTAGAGAACTACCCACTTCAGGTGATGCCTGCCTCAGCCTCCCAGAGTGCTGGGATTACAGGTGTGAGCCACTGCGCCCAGCCTCATCTACTCTTGAATACAGTTAGTGAATATGTTTGACTTCAGCATCTATTAATTTCCAGTTCTTTTGGACATCCAGGTTAACTCTAAACAAAATAAAAAACCAGAAATAAGGTTGGGAATAATTTTTGATATTATCCATTATTACTCAAAATTCCAGAGATGGAGACATTACCCATGTGTTGCTCATACTTGACAGGAAGATCAAGTTTTGTTTCATGAGCACCAGGTCTAGAGTCCAGTTGGTTCCTAAGGCCTATCTGCCTCTCCCCTAAGGCTCTGGTAACAGATTAGAGATACCTACTCTTAGACTGAAATTCCACCTCCTCCTCACCTCATAGGAGCTGCCATGATCCTCTGGAGCCAAGGCTGGGGATTTCTGGGGTGAAGTCCAGCTAGTTGGCATGGCCACACTGGTCTCAACCCTTTTTCTCTAGGGTGCCTGAAGTTTAGTGGTCATCTGTGAACTCAGGAGAGCTGCTCGGAAGAGGTTGGCTGGAGTCTGGAGGAAGGTCTGGCCCAGGGACTCCCCAGAGACACCCAGGAACCTAGAAAGACAGTGTCCACAGAGTCATTCAACATTCACTATATAAACACTTCCTGGATACATCAAGGCACAGGTCCCTGAGCTAGAAACCAGAGCAGTGGTTCCCAAACGTAGGTATGCATTCAAGTTACCTGGAGAGCTTGTTAAAACAGTTTAAAAATCTTGCTGGTTGCAGTGGTTCATGCCTATAATCCCAGCACTTTGGGAGGCCGACGCAGGTAGATTACCTGAGGTGGGGAGTTTGAGACCAGCCTGACCAACACAGAGAAACCCCATCTCTACTAAAAATACAAAATTAGCCTGGCGTGGTGGTGCTTGTCTGTAATCCCAGCTACTCAGGAGGCTGAGGCAGAAGAATCACTTGAACCCGAGAGTCAGAGGTTCCAATGAGCAGAGATGGCATCATTGCACCCCAGCCCGCAAGAGCAAAACTCCCCTTTAAAAAAAAAAAGTAACATCCACTGTTAGAAAGCATGTAGGCAAATTTCTTTTAGAAATTGTTGGTTGAAGCTTGAATTGGTGTAATGTCTTTTGAGCTATTTAGTCATATCCATTTTTCTTTCTTTTTTTCTTTTCTTTTTTTTTTTTGAGACGTTGTTTCGCTCTTGTTGCCCAGGCTGGAGTGCAGTGGCATGATCTCGGCTCACTGCAACCTCCACCTCCCATATTCAAGCAATTCTCCTGCCTCAGCCTCCCGAGTAGCTGGGATTACAGGCACCCGCCACCATGCTCAGCTAATTTTTGTATTTTTGGTAGAGATGGGGTTTTACCATATTGGCCAGGCAGATCTCAATTCCCTGACCTCAGGTGATCTGCCCACCTCAGCCTCCCAAAGGGCTGGGATTACAAGTGACAGCCACGGAATCCAGCCAGTCATATCTATTATTAACAATATATGAAACTGGTCCCAATAACATAGTATTAAATATATAAAGCAGAAACTGACAGACAGGTGGGCAAATAACCTTTCCAGGGTATGTAGTTTACCTTCCTCTACAAAATAATCTGTAAGGAGATATTATATATATATATTATATATATATATATATATATATATATATATATATATATATCTCACATGATTAACATAACAATACAGATTAGAGAACATATTACATTGTTTGTAACAGATGTGACATTTATGAAAACTGAGATAGAACTAGGCCATAATGCAATTTTTAACTGAAGCATCACCCACAGACACTAATTGAAACATAAAGTGCACTTCTAAACAGCTAATGGGTCAAAGAAAAACAATTACTGAAAAAAATTTTTAAACACTTAGATTTGAACAATAAGAAATTACTACACACTAAAACTTGTAGATCTTTATATTAAAGGCCGAAATGGAAAGAACTGAATTTTTAACTCAGGTCAGAAAGCAAGCTAATCACAGTCCTCACCGATCACCATAGCTGACCTTGCAGGCTCTCAGTCACTGACCACAGACTCCCATCACTGACTCCTAAACCCCAATCACTCATTCCAAAGAGCCCATCAATGACCCGAGAAGTCCCTGTCACAGACAACCATCGACAGATGCCACAGATCCACATCACCGAGCCCCGAAACCACCGTCACTAACTCCACGGACAACTCCTCTATTATTGACTTCACAGAATCCCTAATCGCAATCAACCAAAATCATCACAGAGACCTCTCGGCATTAAAACGTGAAAATACTCTTTGACACCAGCGGCGAAATAGCTTTCGGGGACCACTTCCACTTCCGGTCCGACTTCTAGCACTTCCCTTTATGGACTGTTGACATTGCGCATGTTCTGAATTAACTTGGAAGCCAATTTTAGCCCACAGTCAACAGGGCGCAGATACATCTTTAGCGACTTCATGCAGTTTCCGTAATCGGCGTTCTCGGGCAGAGAGTATGGCCGCGCCCTTACGGTGTGTTTTTAGTGTGGGCCGCCATCTTGGATGTGTATCCACTCCGTACAGTGGGGGAGTCCGCCTCCTGCAGGGTTGACTAGAGAAAGGCAGGGATTTTCACATAGAATGCAAGACAGTAACCATAGTTTGACCATGCTTGTACACAAGAAGAATTTCCTAAAGAAAGGATCTGGAGCTTTATGTTTTATTTATTTATGTATACGTGTATTTTTGTTTTCTTTCCTGTCACCCAGGACGCGGTTTCACCATGTTAGTCAGGCTGGTCTCAAACTCCTGACCTCAAATGATCCGCCCACTTTGGCCTCCCAAAGCGCTGGGATTACAGGCGTGAGCCACCGCGCCCAGCTGTTATATTTAGAATAGATAAGTTACTCCTTGGTTACTGCACACTGCAGAAAACAATGATTTACTAGAAGAAACCATGGGGAAACAAGGAAGTCAAGGATTCTGAGAGAAATGAGGAAGATAAGAAGAGACATCACGAGGGTTCTATTTTTTGGAGACTCCACTCAGTGAGAGGGTGGGCTAGGATCTGAGTTCACTCCTGGGTGAAACCACTAGGCAAGATAGAGTGATGTCATAATAGGTAGTATGCTGCAGGAAGGGAGGTACAACTTTTTTTTTTTTTTTTTTTTTTTAAACGGAGTTTTGCTCTGTTACCCAGGCTGGAGTGCAACGGCGCGATCTCGGCTCACCGCAACCTCCGCCTCCTGGGTTCAGGCAATTCTCCTGCCTCAGCCTCCTGAGTAGCTGAGATTACAGGCACGGGCCACCATGCCCAGCTAAGTTTTTGTATTTTTAGTAGAGACGGGGTTTCACCATGTTGACCAGGATGGTCTCGATCTCTTGACCTTGGCCTCCCAAAGTGCTGGGATTACAGGCTTGAGCCACCGCGCCCGGCCGGAGGTACAACTTTTAATAGTTGAAAACACATTAGGAAATCTGGTAGAAGTTGGATTAGCACAATCCTCTCCTAGGAGATACCATGGAAGAGGGGTTAGAAGTCTAAGCATCCCCTTTAGAAAGGCTGGTAGGAGGTTTGGGGAGGGATAGATATTTTAATCCCCTTAATCTCCATGAGCCTTCACCCTAACTACCTCTAGCACAACTATAGTAAGCAGCAACAAAAAAATAATAATAATAGTCTTGGCCGGGTGCAGTGGCTCACGCCTGTAATCCCAGCACTTTTGGATGCTGAAGCGAGCAGATCACCTGAAGTCAGGAGTTCGAGACCAGCCTGACCAACATGGTGAAACTCCATCTAGACTAAAAGTACAAAATTAGCCAGGCATGGTGGTATATGTCTGTAATCCCAGCTACTTGAGAGGCTGAGGTAGGAGAACTGTTTATACCTGGGAGGTGGAGGTTGTAGTGAGCTGAGATGGTGCCATTGAATTCCAGCCTGGGCAACAAGAGCAAAACTCCATCTCAAAATAATAATAATAATCATAATCATAATACTGTAATATGGCCAGCGTGTGACTAAAAACACCCGAAGACAACCTTGCTATTTTTATTTACCTTGAAATTGAAATATAATAGCAGTGTTATTACTAGATTAATGAAGCCATAAATCCAGTTTCTGGTTCTTCTGCTAGTTTCTCCTATATGGAAATTGTGAAGCAGCTAACACTCCGTTACTCATCTTTTTGGGGAGTGTCAGTGAGGAGTTGTAAAGATACAATTCCTTTTACCTCCTAAACATTATTCGCAACCAGTTTCTGCCAGGAAGTTCTACCTGAAAATTGCGAGAGGTTCTATGCTCTCCTGAAAATGTTCAGTCCCAGTAAATGGGGAGATTGTTTTGGAGAAACTAGATCTACATTCTGATGTGGGCATGCTGGATACCTTCAGGCCAATTACGTCCCCCTCTGGGACTCAGCTTAAATATAGAGCCAGTTACAGTGTTCAACTCTGCTTATCTGAGGTTTCTCTTTCTTATCCCAAAGCATGGTCTAAGGAGACATCTGTGGAAGTCCAGTATTGAACACACAGTTCTACAGAGGCCTAAGAATTACTGTTAATTTTATTGGTCATATGGTTTTGTGAAAATGAAGATGACTTATAGAGACTCAGATGGAAATATGTATGGGTGAAATGATGCTTGCTCTAAAGACTCCACTGAGGGGCCAGGCGCAGTGGTTCACGCCTGTAATCCCAGCACATTGGGAGGCCAAGGCAGGCGGATCACCTGAGGTCAGGAGTTTGACGAGACTAGCCTGACCAACATGGAGAAACCCCATCTCTACTAAAAATACAAAATTATCCGGGTTTGGCAGCTCATGCGTGTAATCCCAACTACTCAGGAGGCTGAGGCAGAAGAAACACTTGAACCTGGGAGGCGGAGGTTGCAGTGAGCAGAGATTGGGCCATTGCACTCCAGCCTGGGCAACAAGAGCAAAACAATGCCTGAAACAAAAAAAAAAAACTCCACTGAGGAGGGGTATATGGATGCCACAAGAATAACAAAATGTTGGCTGGGTGGGGTGGCTCACACCTGTAATCCCAGCACTTTGGAAGACCCAGGCAGGAGGATTGCTTGAGGCCAGGAGTTCAAGATCAGCCTGGGCAACAGATGAGACACCCATCTCTACAAAAAAAAATTAAAAAAAAAAAAAGTATCCGGGCATGGTGGCTGCTGAAAAACTCGAGCTTTGAATGAAGAGACCTTCTGAACAGGCTTTGTGTGAGCAACATGGCTGTTTATTCACCTGGATGCAGGTGGGCTAAGGCTGAAAAGGGCATTAGCAAAGGGATAGGAGTTGGTTTTATAGGTTTGGGTAGTTTTTTGGACGGCGGGGTGTTGCAGAGTAAGATCAGTTACAGTGGTGGGGAGTAGGGGGCAAGGAGTCTACAGGACCACAAGTTCTGTTACAATGGCAGGATTGGGTGATAGGTTATTGCAGCGTTCACGCCAAGGGCTTGAGACAGTTAGCGTGACTCGCCCCATCTTGGCTGCTGGACCTATCTGCTCTACCCCCGCTCTCGAGGGCTGTCGAGTCGAGGTAAAAATGGCTCAGCCACTGAGGCAAAAACAGAATGCAGAGTAAGGGCCTGCGGTTTATGAGGACATTGTGCTGACTGCTTCATATCCCCATTAGTCTCTGTGTAAGCAATAGGCTTGCTGCATTTGAGGTGCCTGAGAGGGGCAGAGACCCCTGCCCATATTTTCTCAGGAGCTGAGCCTTTGCTCTACCTCCTGATGGAAAACATAGTTAACAAGCCACCTTAAGGGCACCATTGTTTGTTTGCACTGTGTATCTTTAAAAAACATATATTAACTCTTAAACTGCTTTGTAAGCTATTATCACAAGCCCCCTTAAAACTGCTTGGTGAGCTGTTATCACAAGCCCCTGATAACTATTTTTACGTGGTTTCTGTTCTCTTTTCTGTTCACCCCTTTTTCTGCTGAGATAAAGTAAATGTAACAAGAAAAAAGGTATAAAAGCTGTAACCCACAAAAATAAAGCTGCTGCTTGACTTCGGGTCAGGTAGACCTCCAGACTCCGCTTTCCTTTCCTCTTTTTTTTCCGCGCGCTCTCTCCACCATCTACGTTGGTGGTCTCAGGGACTCCCGCAGGTCGGTAGCCCCCCAGCAGACATGCCAGACCCCGACAGGTTATCACATTATCATAAGAACAGTTAAGATGGCAGGGTTGGGTGAAGGGCTTGTCCGAGGAAGCGATCAGGGACAATGGCAAATGTAGGCAGGGGGTGGGAGACATCAGCCGAGGCAAGCAGGACTTCAGACTTCCAGGCTCCAGGCTTGCCTATGGAGACCTGACAGTGGCACATGCCTGTAGTCTCAGGAACTCAGGAGGCTGAGGTGGGAGGATCACTTAAGCCCAGGAGGTTGAGGCTACAGTGAGCTATAATGGCACCACTGCACCACAGCCTGAGTGACAGAGGGTGACCCTGTCTTAAAAAAAAAAAAAGTTGCTGGGATTACAGGCATAAACCACTGTGACTGGCCTATTTTTTTTTTTTTTTTTTTGAGATAGAGTTTCACTCTTGTTGTCCGGGCTGGAGTGTAATGTGATACTGGCTCACCACAAACTTCACCTCCAGAGTTAAAGCAATTCTCCTGTCTCAATCTCCTGAGTAGCTGGGATTACAGGCACTCACCACCACACCCGGCTAATTTTGTATTTTTAGTAGAGATGGGGTTTCTTAGGCCGGGTGTGGTGGCTCACGCCTGTAATCCCAGCACTTTGGGAGGCAAAGATGGGTGGATCACGAGGTCAGGAGTTCAAGACCAGCCTGGCCAACATGGTGAAACCCCATCTCTAAAAAGGCCGGGCGCAGTGGCTCACGCCTGTAATCCCAGAATTTTGGGAGGCCAAGGCGGGTGGATCACGAGGTCAAGAGATCGAGACCATCCTGGTCAACATGGTGAAACCCCGTCTCTACTAAAAATACAAAAAAATTAGCTGGGCATGGTGGCGCGTGCCTGTAATCCCAGCTACTCAGGAAGCTGAGGCAGGAGAATTGCCTGAACCCAGGAGGCGGAGGTTTCGGTGAGCCGAGATCGCACCATTGCACTCCAGCCTGGGTAACAAGAGCTGAACTCCGTCTCAAAAAAAAAAAAAGAGAGATGGGGTTTCTCCTTATCGGTCAGGCTGGTCTTGAACTCCCACCCTCAGGTGATCCACCTGCCTTGGCCTCCCAAAGTGCTGGGATTACAGGCGTGACCCACCACACCTGGCTGAAAATTTTAAATAGATGTCACAAAAGAATGCAAATCACTGAATGAATGTATCCTAAATCCATTGCCATCAGGAAATGCAAATGAAAAACACAATTTGATACTACTGCTCATTTTTTAGAATAAAATTTAAGAATGACAATAATAAATGTGGAAGGCGTGGAACAACTAGAAATCTCATGCTCTGCTGATGAGAACATGGGGGTACAATCTGTAAAACTGTGGCAGTTTTGTAAAATTCAATATGGATTTATTATATGACCCGCTGATTCCACTTTTACATATTTCCCTGTTGGGAACCAGCCAAACCCTGTGCATGGGTGCCCCATGTCCCGGCAGTGACAAGGGAGTGAGAAAAGAAATAAAGACAAAGATACAATAGAATTTTACAGCATGGGTCCAGGGGTCCAATGCACTCGCACTCTGGAGGAGTGATCCGAGCTGGCATTGAGCTCTGGACTCTAAACGTTTTTATTAGGTGTATTATCTTGTTAATCTTGCAGGCTGTGGGGATGGGGGCTGAGGAGGCAGATAGCAGGAGGGAGAGCCTGTGTCTGTGTCTGTTTCTGCAGCATTCACCAGCAAACATGCTTCTTCTAAGAAGCTAACTAGGGGCCCAAAGTGGCTCCGGCCGGATGTCGTGGCGCTTGCGAAGGTGGGGCCAAGAGTTCAAGGCCAACCAACCTCAGCAACCTTACAAGCTCTCAATGATTGGCAACAAAGGAAAAAAAAAAAAAAAAAAAAGAAGCTAACTAAGGACACAGAGATTTTACCACCCATTGTCTATCCAGGTGCTTTGGCAACAGGAGTGCAGCCATAAGGTCTGACCACACACAATGCATCAAGGGGCTTTTTTCTTTTTTTGAGACAGAGTTTCGCTCTTGTTACCCAGGTTGGAGTGCAATGGCGCGATCTTGGCTCACCGCAACCTCCGCCTCCTGGGTTCAGGCAATTCTCCTGCCTCAGCCTCCTGAGTAGCTGGGATTACAGGCACGCGCCACCATGCCCAGCTAATTTTTGTATTTTTAGTAGAGACGGGGTTTCACCATGTTGACCAGGATGGTCTCGATCTCTTGACCTCGTGATCCACCCGCCTTGGCCTCCCAAAGTGCTGGGATTACAGGCATGAGCCACCACCCCTGGCCATCAAGGGGCTTTTATTTCTTGAGTATCGTGGACACAGAGCAATCAGAATTACTCCATATTCTGAGAACCTAGGCAGAGCCCGTGTCGTTCAGTTGTCTCTGCCCTGTAAGGCCTTCTGGCAACAGCTCCTATCTGTGAAGACTCTCTCAGAGTCTTATGAGCTGAGGTTGCATTACTTCCTAGAGTCTTTTGCATAAGCTCCCTTTATGAGATCCTCACACAAACTCTACATTGGGAAGAGTTGTGGGACCAAAGCAGTTTCTCTTCTGCTCTGCAGCCACACTGCAGTGTTCTGCGGTTACAGACGCTCTCAGATGGTCCTTACCACAGGCTTCCTGATACTGCTTGATCTCTGCTTTTATTTTACTGCACCATAGTTTGGATATGATCCATGGCACAAATCTCAGTGTATAAAAGCAAAGCAAGCTTGTAATCATTTAACTATAAGTAACATAAGTTTGCCCCTGGCCATCTCTTCCCACATTTCCCAATGTAAATGAAAGCATATGTTTACAAAAACACTTGTACACAAATGCTTATATTAATTGTATTCATATTAGTCAATCTGGAAACAACTCAAATATGCATAAACAGGTGAACAGATATACAATTCAGATACATTCATAAAATGAAATGCTATTCAGAAATCATATAGAGAGACTAATATAGAAAACAGCATATATTTCAAAAACATCATGCGGAGAGAGAGAAGACAGACCAAACAAATGCACCTCTGATCAACTCTAGACAAGTAGGATAAACCTATAGTGACAGAAGAAGGTAAATCAATAGATGCCTGATGTGGGGATGGGGAGGTGGGGATTGACTTAACAAGGTCATAGGGAAATTTGTGGCGGGAACTGTGGTGAATAAAAATATTCTATATCCAGCTGGGCACAGTGGCTCATGTTTGTAATGCCAGCACTTTGGGAGGCCGAGGTGGACGGATAACGAGGTCAGGAGTTTGAGACCAGCCTAGCCAACACAGCAAAACCCTCTTTCTATTAAAAATACAAAAATTAGCCGGTTGTGGTGGCGGGCACCTGTAATCCTGGAGGCTGAGGCAGGAGAATTGCTTGAACCTGGGAAGTGGAAGTTACAGTGAGCCAAGATTGCGCCACTGCACTCTAGCCTGGGCGACAGAGCTAGACTCTGTCTCAAAAAAAACACACACACACATATTCTATATCCAGTAACACAAAGAATAAATGCTTGAGGGTTAGAGACCCCATTCTACATGATACATTATGCATTGCATGCCTGTATCAAAACATCTCATGTACCCCATAAATATATATACCTACTATGAACCCACAAAATTTTAGATAAAAAGCTTAATTTTAAAAAAAATTTAATAAATGTTCTGTATCCTGATTATGATGGTGGTGACAAGGACTTAGACATTTGTTGAAACTCATAAAGCAGTTCACTTAAAATGAGTGCATTTTATTATATTTAAATTATGCTTCAGTAAAGTTGATTTTTAAAAAACAGGCACACAAATATAATTTACAAACCATAACATTAGCTCATTTATGGTGTACCATTCAATTATTTTTAGTGCATTCAGAGTTGTGCTAACATCATTATCTAATTCAAGAAGCTTTGCATTACCCCAGAAAGGAACCTTTTATCTACTAGCAATCATTCAGTTCCCCCTAATCCTGGTAGTCCTAAAAAACTCTAATTTACTCCTTGTCCGTAGATTTGCCTATTTTAAATATTTCATACAAATGCAATCATAGTATATGGCTCATTCACGGATGAAGGCAAAAATGAGGATTTAATCAGTCTAGCATTCTCAGAGTGAGTTATAACGCCTAGAAGAGTCCAGGACCCTGGGTGCGCTCTGCACAGTGGGTCGGTTGGGGCAAAAAGTCCTTGAAACGATCTCCTTCCACTAGTCCAGGCGCCTCACCCGTTTTGGCGCCAGACTACAGTTCCCAGAATCCTTGCGGCTCTAATCAACATCTGGCCCGAAGCGGCTACCTTTTCCTGTTTCTCAAGGAACTCCCTGGGGTTGGCTGGTACCATGGAGGAAGATTGTCTTCAGGGTGCAGGGCCAGCGTCCTATGGCAGTTTCACTCTGAGCCTGTGTGAAATCACGGAGACGCGGGGTAGCCGTTCGGAGTGGGGAGCAGGGATGTCCCCGAGCTGTGCAGCGGCAGGAACCCAAAGAACTGAACGCCATCTTCTCGGTGCGGTACTACTCTGGACTGCATTTCCCAGAGGCCCCCCCGAGTCCAGGGCAGCCCCTTCATTTGCCTGCTGGACCCTAGGCCTCCAGGGTAGGGGAAGCGCGCGGTGAGCGGCCTGCGTCGTTGCGGGCTTGGCTTGGGTCTGCAGGTGCGTGCCTAGGAGTTTGAAGGGACTGACCAGGCTGGTCTGGAGTGTCGGACATGTATGAGTTGGTCGGGCTGGTGCAGGGGATGGTGGGGAGGCGTGCGCGTGGTGTGGGCTTCCGTGTGTTAGTGTTATCGAGTGTGACGTTATGTGACTGCCTCGCTGTGTGCGCGGGTGTGATTGTATATCCTCGTTGTAGTTGTGTGATTGTAACAGTGTAAGGCTGTGTGTGTAGGTGTGTGACCATCCCGTGGTAGGACTGTGATTGTGTGTGACTGTGTAACTTTGTGTGACATTGTGGAGGGTGTGTGTGGAGAAAATCTGATGATGAAGAGTAACTGTTATTCTGAGGGGTGCGTTTGTAATTGTGTTTGTATCACTATTAGCAGTAAGTGTACTGGATGCCTCACTGAGTGACATCGTGAGAATATGAGAGTATGACCATGTAACTGTATGTGGCATTGTGTCTGTGGTTGGCAAGTGCGTGTAATTGTGCTGGGGTGACAATATGTGTGTCCTAACGGTCATTGTGTTATTTTGCATGTGTGATTGTGTGTAGTGCTCAGTAGGGGTCCTGGGGAGGGGGAACTGTAACTTCGTGTGGCTCAGTAGTGAGTGTGGTATTGTGACTATCTGTAGCACTCTGGTTTTGAATGGTTCTATGTTTGAGGGGTCTGTAAACATGCAGGTGTGACTGTATCCTCAGGGTAGATGTGGGACAGTGATTGTGCCACCGTAATATAGTGTTATTGTTTGGGTGAGGTGTGCCTGTGGAGGTGTATGTGGGTTCCTCTGGTGAGTGGGTGACTGCAGCATTGGGTATGGGGTGCTTGTGACTGTCTTTGTGACTCCAGCTCTCTCTGTGAGGTCAGGACAGATTCTCATGGAGAGCAGAGACCTCGCTCCTTTCATACCAAGAATGCTCAGGACAGCCTACATGTCCCCCATCCCTCCTTCTCTTCACAGACAGTAGATAGAAATCCAGAATGACCTCTGATCTGGTCAGTCTGGGCCACAAGAAAGGCCTGGCATCTCATGATTCCCTTCTTCTTCTTCAGCTCTGCCCTCCTCAGAGAGTTACCCAGAGGAGGAAAGAAGAATGGCTGCTGACTAAACCAAATACAAGGTGCATTAGGTTTCCTTTTTGCTTCTCTTCTCTGGATAGTCAGGGTTAACGTAGAGTCAACAGTGACCTGATTCTTAGAAGCTTCTATTCAAGAAAATGATGAGAAGCTTTGGAGTGGACATAGAGATCCCAGTAGTCATTCTCTCTCTCTCTTTTTTTTTTCTGAGTCTCGCATGTTGCCCAGGCTGGAGTGCAGTGGCATGATCTCGGCTCACTACAACCTCCATGTCCTGAGTTCAAGCAATTCTCCTGCCTCAGCCACCCAAGTCGCTGGGAATACAGGTGCCCACCACCCCATGCCCAGATAATTTTTGTATTTTTAGTAGAGATGAGGTTTTACCATGTTGACCAGGCTGCTCTTGAACTCCTGACCTTGTGATCCACCTGCCTCAGCCTCCCAAAATGCTGGGATGACAGGTGTGAGCCACTGTACTTGGCCCCATTAGTTTCTTTTACTTCTTTCTTTCTTTTTTTTTTTTTTGAGATGGAGTTTCGCTCTTGTTACCCAGGCTGGAGTGCAATGGCGCGATCTCGGCTCACCGCAACCTCCGCCTCCTGGGTTCAGGCAATTCTCCTGCCTCAGCCTCCTGAATAGCTGGGATTACAGGCACGCGCCACCATGCCCAGCTAATTTTTTGTATCTTTAGTAGAGACAGGGTTTCACCATGTTGACCAGGATGGTCTCGATATCTTGACCTCGTGATCCACCCGCCTCGGCCTCCCACAGTGCTGGGATTACAGGCTTGAGCCACTGCGCCCAGCCAAAATATTTGCTTATTAATTGAGAAAATAGAACAATTTTCCCAGTATAGTAAAGTTTTGCCTTTTTAAACACACACACACACACACACACACACACACACACACACACACACACTGATTATTTTAAATAATTTGGAAAATAGGGAGTTACAAAGAGCAAAAGTACATCTACTACCCAGAAATAACCTCTGTTAATATTTTGATCTATTTTCTTCTAGTAAGTTTCCTATGCGTGTATAACATACATTACTTTCAAGATTGTAATCTTACAGTATTCACCATTTCATATCTTGTATTTACACTAAAAATTATGTATAGTTCTTATATTTGGTTTTCTTTTCTTTTTGTTTGAAACTGGGTCTTGCTCTGTCACCCAGGCTGAAGTGCAGTGGCATGATCTCGGCTCACTGCAACCTCCGCCTCCTGGTTCAAGCAGTTCCCCTGCATCAGCCTCCGGAGTAGCTGGGACTACAGGCACATGCTGCCATGCCCAACTAATTTTTTTTTTTTTTGTATTTTAGTGGAGATGGGGTTTCACCATGTTGGCCAGGGTGGTCTCAATCTCCTGACTTCGTAAAATATTTTTAACTGCCATTGTAGTTTATTCTTTTTTTTTTTTTTTTTTTTTTTTTGAGACAGAGTTTTGCTTTTGTTGCACAGGCTGGAGTGCAGTGGCATGATCTTGGCTCACCACAACCTCGATGTCCTGGATTCAAGCAGTTCTCCTGACTCAGCCTCCTGAGTAACTGGGATTACAGGCATGTGTCACCACACCCAGTTACTTATATATTTTTAGTAGAGATGGGGTTTCTCCATGTTGGTCAGGCTGATCTCGAACTCTTGACCTCAGGTGATCTGCCCGCCTGGGCCTTCCAAAGTGCTGGGATTACAGGTGTAAGCCACCGCACCTGGCGGCAATTTATTCTTTGAGCCACTGGGTATTTATGAATACACTGCTTAAATTCCTGACTTAGTATAATGTCCTCAGGGTTCAAACATGCTGTAGCCTGTGACAGGACTTACTTTTTTGTTGTTTATTTGTTATTTGTTTTAATATGCTTTATTTTTTAGGGTACCTTTAGGTTCACAGTAAAACTGAGCAGAAGGTACAGAGATTTTCCATATTCTCCCACACATGTATGGTCTCCCGCATCGTCAACATCCCCCACCAGAGCGATACTCTATTACAACTAATGAACCCACATGGACACATCATTACCACTCAGAGTCTGTAGTTTACATTAGGGTTCACTCCTGGTGTTACACATCGTGGGTTTGGATAAATGTATAGTGACATGTGCCTGCCATTATGATGTTATCCATATTAATTCCATTGCTGTAAAAAGTCTCTGTGACCTGATGGATCATCCCTCCCTTCCTGTCAATTCCTAATCTAATCTTTTTATTGTCTCCATAGTTTTGCCTTTTCCAGAATGTTGAAATCATACAGTATGTAGTCTTTTTGGATTGGTTTCTTCCACTTAGTAATGTGCATTTAAGTTTCCTAAGCTGTTGATCATGAGGCTGAGTCCCTTTTTGTACTTCATCAGACATGTAAGTTTCTATTTTTTTTTTTTTTTGAGACGGAGTTTTGCTCTTGTTGCCCAGGCTGGAGTGCAATGGCGTGATCTCGGCTCACCGCAACCTCCACCTCCTGGGTTCAGGCAATTCTCCCGCCTCAGCCTCCTGAGTAGCTGGGATTACTGGCACGCGCCACCATGCCCAGCTAATTTTTTGTATTTTTAGTAGAGACGGGGTTTCACCATGTTGACCAAGATGGTCTCCATCTCTTGACTTCGTGATTCCACCTGCCTTGGCTTCCCAAAGTGCTGGGATTACAGGCCACAAGTTTCTATTTTTAATATAGATTTTATTTTTTGTAACTCAGTTCACTTATTGGACAAGATTTATGCTTTAAATTTTTTCATGGTCTGCAGTTTAATTACAACTCATTCCCCTGTTATGAAGATACATTGACCTGGGTTAATGGCATTTTTAAATTTTACTTATTTATTAATTTTTTGAGATGGAGTCTCACTCTGTTGCCAGGCTGGAATGTAGTGGCGCATCTCGGCTCACTGCAACCTCTGCCTCCTGGGTTCAAGTCATTCTCCTGCTTCAGTCTCCCAAATAGCTGGGACTGCAGGTGTGCACCACCATACCAGCTAATTTTTTGTATTTTTAGTGGAGACAGGGTTTCACCTTGTTGGCCAGGATGGTCTCGATCTGTTGACCTTGTGATCCACCCACCTCGGCCCTCCAAAGTGCTGGAATTACAGGCATGAGCCACTGCGTCCAACCAGGTATTTTTTTTAAAACTTAAGTCTTTATTCATATCACTGTAATTGTTAGGGGTTTAAAATATTAATAGGATGTTTACTTCCTAGGTGATAATGAATTGAGTATGCAGTAAGCTCTCATATGGGATATTTGGCTAATTTGTTATTTTATTGTATCCCATTTCTGCTTGGTTTGTGTGTGTCTACTGACTAACTGCAGTGAATCCCTTTGTCTTGGGATATTGTGTGAGGCCACTGTTGTGATGGGTCCTTCTGGTTTTGGTACAGTTTTTCCTTTTTCTTGGACTAACTGGCTCTTTCTTCTCTTTTTTTTTTGAGACGGAGTTGCACTCTGTAGGCCAGGCTGGAGTGCAGTGGTGCAATCTCAGCTCACTGCAACCTCCGCCTCTTGGGTCCCGGTTCAAGCAATTCTCCTGCCTCAGTCTCCAGAGTAGCTGGGACTACAGGCACGTGCCACCATGCCCAGCTAATTTTTGTATTTTTAGTAGAGACGGGGTTTCACCTTGTTGACCACGATGGTCTCGATCTCTTTGACCTCATGATCCGCCCGGCTCGGCCTCCCAAAGTGCTGGGATTACAGGTGTGAGTCACTGTGCCTAGCCCTAAATGGCTTTTTCAAAGTTCCCAGAGTTTATTCTTTTTATCTCATGTAGATGGAAACACGCAACTAATACTAGAACTAAAAAAATAAGATGAGGAAAAACATATATAATTGCTCCCTAATTATTATTATTATTATTTTTGTTTGTTTGTTTGTTTGTTTTGAGACGGAGTTTCGCTCTTGTTACCCAGGCTGGAGTGCAATGGCACGATCTCGGCTCACGGCAACCTCCGCCTCCTGGGTTCAGGCAATTCTCCTGCCTCAGCCTCCTGAGTAGCTGGGATTCCAGGCACATGCCACCATGCCCAGCTAATTTTTTGTATTTTTAATAGAGACGGGGTTTCACCACGTTGACCAGGATGGTCTTGATCTCTTGACCTCGTGATCCACCCGCCTCGGCCTCCCAAAGTGCTGGGATTACAGGCTTGAGCCACCGCACCCAGCCGCTCCCTAATTATTGTATGTAAAAAAGAAGAACTGTTTTGTTCACCCACCTCTTTTAGCTTTGTAACAATTTTTTTTTTTTTTTGAAACAGAGTCTTGCTCTGTCTCCAGGCTGGAGTGCAGTGGCGCAATCCCGGCTCACTGCAACGTCTGCCTCAGCCTCCCGAGTAGCTGGGACCAGAGGCATGTGCCACCACGCCTGGCTAATTTTTGTATTTTTAGAAGAGACGGGGTCTCACCATGTTGGCCAGGATGGTCTTGATCTCTTGACCTCATGATCTGCCCACCTCAGCCTCGGAAAGTGCTGGGATTACAAGCGCCCAGCCAACAATTTTTTTCTTACCTATTAGTAGGGACTTAGAGCATTTCACAGACTTTTCAGTTTACTGATAGCTGTTGACGACTGCATCATAGCCTGGAGGAGTGGCAGAAGTATTCTGTTTATTGTTGTGTACGTTTTCAGTAATTGGCTAATGGGATCCCCTTTTAGGAGACTCTTGAAAGGAGACCTAGTCCTTTCAGCACAGGTATTTTTGTTTTTTGTTTTGAGACGGAGCTTCGGAGTTTCGCTCTTGTTACCCAGGCTGGAGTGCAATGGCACGATCTCGGCTCACCACAACCTCCGCCTCCTGGGTTCAAGCAATTCTCCTGCCTCAGCCTCCGGAGTAGCTGGGACTACAGGCGCGCACCACCATACCCAGCTAATTTTTGTATTTTTAGTAGAGACAGTGTTTCACCTTGTTGACCAGGATGGTCTCCATCTCTTGACTTCATGATCCACCCGCCTCAGCCTCCCAAAGTGCTGGGATTATAGGCGTGAGCCACCGCGCCCGGCCTCAGCACAGATATTTTTGAAAACAGCCTCACCTTTTGGCAACAGCAGAAGGTTGTATTTCTTTTTTTTTTTTTTTTGAGTCAGAGTCTCATCTTGTCACCCAGGCTGGAGTGCAATGGTATGATCTCGGCTCACTGTAGCTTCTGCCTCCCAGGTTCAAGGGATTCTTGTGCCTCAGCCTTCCAAGTAGCTGGGATTATAGGCGCATACACACACACACACACACACACACACACACACACACACACACACACGTATATGTATGAATGTATGTATATATGTGTGTATATATATATATATTTTTTAAATAAAACAGAACTAGAAGAATGAGTGCTTCCTGCACCTGTGTGTTTAGGGGTGGGTGTGGGTGTTGTGTGTGTGTGTGTGTGTTCCTGGTGAGGGAAGTTGAATTTTTTAAGGTTGAGAAAGGAAAACAGTTGATTAGGGAAGTGTTCGGTTTTTATGATCTGAGTGCACTGCGTTCCTGGCCAAAGGGCACCGTTTGGGTGAATCTGGATTGGGGACCTGAGGGCTGCAATGGAGGTTGTGGTAGCTCAGTCTTGGGTCATAGTAGGTCAGTAGCTCAGGGCAGGTCATAGTAGCTTAATTGTGGGTTCAGAGCAGTGTCACTGAGGTGGGACAAGGTCTGGCCCAAATCCCTTGGCTAGGGCAGGAACTTAGGTAGTTTGCATGAGGGAGAATGAATCTGGGTCCTTGTCTTCCCTTGGATCCAGCTACCCAGGATCCATCTTGCTGCAGCTAAAGCCTGGGGTTTGTAGGGTTGAGGAAGGATTAGGATTTGTTCTATATTCCCACTAACTAGAGTTATATCTTAAGACCAAGAACCATGGAGGCAGTTTCCTCCGGCCTCTAGTGTGATTTCTAGAGGGTTTTACCTCCCAGTCCTGCAATCTCAGAACACTATCATTTTTCAGGAGAACGGCCCCAGGGAGGACTAACCATTTGCAGTACTGAAAGCCATGGCCGAGGTGAGTTGATGCTTTTTCTTGCCTTCATGAGCCTTTGCTTTTCTTATCCTAACATTTCTGGCTAACGGGATTCCCCTTTAGGATCCTGGTCCCCATTTCCTCTTAGCTAGATAATCCTATACCATCTCTAAATATTCCTTTTATTTTTAGAAATCAACCAGGATTAATATTTTGATTCTGTAAATACCTGAGCATCTCTTTCTTTCAACTCTTTCCCAAGGATTATGATAGGGGATGAATTATCTCAAGGAAGCAAGAATGGATTTGTAAAATGAACTTATTCTTTCTGGACCATTATTTGATGAGTTGAAGGTATGAATTACTGAGCTGGGAATATACGAAAGCCAAGATTATCTCTACAGAGTAGGATTCACCAGTAAGATAGGATGAAGTGTGGTGTTGGTAGCTCCAAATGTTGGATTCTTGCAATATCTCCTGGTTTATGCAGCTTTGGGGATCATGGGGCTGGTGACTCATACAGTTACCTGCAACTGTGTTAGGGCATCCTGGGGAGAAGTCCAATTTGAGGTTGAATAGGAAGTTTGGGTTGTAAGGAATTTCTGTTAATCATCAAGTTTTCGTTTTCTCAGAATTGAGGATGGTGATAATGGATGTTTACAATGGTTCAGACAATGCATAAGTTGTTTAGATCACACTGTCAGAGCTCAGAACCTTTTAACTCTTATCCAGTAATATCTATATTGTAGAAAATTCCACTACCAGAAGAACAATTATTAAAGAATTTGTAAAGGCCAGGCACGGTGGCTGACACCTATAATCAGTCTCAGCACTTTGTTAGGCTGAGGTGGCTGAATCACCTGAGGTCAGGAG
The DNA here is from genome assembly GCA_031835075.1 of Saguinus oedipus. Lineage (NCBI taxonomy): Eukaryota > Metazoa > Chordata > Mammalia > Primates > Cebidae > Saguinus > Saguinus oedipus. The sequence continues at coordinate 40,645,977 of CM063187.1, read as the reverse complement.
TTTGAGACTAGGCTGGCCAACAAGGTGAAACCCTGTCTCTACTAAAAAAAAAATGAAAAATAAATTAGCCAGGCGTGGTGGCACACACCTGTGATTCCAGCTTCTCAGGAAGCTGAAGCAGGAGAATCACTTGAACCTGGGAGGCGCAGGTTGCAGTGAGCCGAGATCAAGCCATTGCACTCCTGCTTGGGCGACCGAGTGAGACTCTGTCTTTAAAAAAAAAAATTTGTAAATAGGAGATAATTCTTACAATAGAAAGCCACAAGAATTAACCAGAGTTTCTGAGAAACATATATGCTGTTTCAGAGAGACTGCTATTTTAAAATGTATTTGTCAATTTTTACCTGTTACAAATTCAGTAAGTGTTAAAAGAGTAGGGCCTTACCCTGGTACTTTGTCCTACTCCCTAAAGGCAGGTACCTTCATCTCTTTTAGCTAATTCTGATCGAATTTACCCCATATTTTAAGTATTCCTATGTTGCTATTCCCTGACAAATAAATTTTAGACAATTTCTAGTTATTTCCTGACAAGCTGTATGTGGATTTAGATTTGCTGTATTGCACTTTCTTCCCCACCACAGAGTTGTGTCACAATTTTGTCTAAATCAATGAAATATAAGTGCTTAGGATCTTGCAGATAATTCTGTTGCAAGTATTTTCTACCACCTCCCTTAAGGAAAAGTTTGTTATGGAAAAGTTCAGACACACAAAAGTAAATTCATCTGGCCGGGTGCAGTGGCTCACACGTGTAATCCCAGCACTTTGGGAGGCCGAGACAGGTGGATCACCTGAGATCAGGAGTTCAAGACCAGCCTGGCCAACACGGTGAAACCCTTCTCTGTTAAAAATACAAAAAATTAGCTGGGCAGGTGCCTATAATCCCAGGTACTCAGGAGGCTGAGACAGGAGAATTGCTTGGCATGGGGAGGCGGAGGTTGTAGTGAGCCGAGATTGCGCCATTGCACTCTAGCCTGGGCAACAAGAGCGAAACTCTGTCTCAAAAACAAATAAACAAAAAAGACAGGCTTAGTGACTCACGCCTGTAGTTGCAACTACTCGGGAGGCTGAGGCAGGAGAATCACTTGAACCAGGGAGGCAGAGATTGAAGTTAGCCGAGATCGCGCCACTGCTCTCCAACCTAGATGACAGTGTGAGACTCCGTCTCAAAAAAAAAAAAGTAAATTAGTCTTACTAACGTAGACATTCACTACCGACTTCAAGTTCATCCATACACATCCATACACACTCCTGCCTTCACTGCCATAAGTTGGATTATTTTGAAGCAAATAGAAATTGGTATATATCTCTAAAGGATAAGGATTTAAAAATTACATATAACCATTATGTCATTATTTTATATAAAAAATTGAAGATATGTTTTCCAGTATCCAGTTTTGTTCAAATTTCCATCATTACCTCATTTTTGTAAGCATTTATTTGAATGAGAATCCAGATAAAGACTGTATACTGCAGTTGCCTACATCTCTCAAGTCTCTTACTTTGTAGGTACTCCTTCTATCTGTTCTTTCTCTGCAGTTTTTTGTTGTTGCTGTTGGAAAATAAAAAATAACCTGGTTCATTTTTCCACTGTCTGGGTTTTGCTGATTTTATCTCTGTGGTATTAGTTAAGTGTTTTCTAAAAATTCATGGTTAGGTATAAAGGCTTTATCAGATTCAGTTGTGATTTTTGTTATGATGAATATTTCATGGCTGAGTGTGGTGTCTCACACCTGTAATCCCAGCACTTTGGGAGGCTGAGGTGGAGGATCACTTGAGCTCAGGAGTTTAAGACCAGCCTGAGCAACACAGTGAGACCCCATTTTTACAAAAACTAGAAAAACTAGCCAGGTATAATGTCGTGTGCCTATTGTCCCAGCTACTTGGGAGGCTGTGGTGGGAAGGTAGCCTGAGATCAGGACTTCGAGGTTGCAGTGAGCTGTGATCACCTTACTGCACTCCAGCCTGGAAAACAGAGTGAGACTCTGTCTCAAAAAAAAAAAAAAGGCTGGGTGCAGTGGCTTATGGCTGTAATCCCAGCACTTTGGGAGGCCAAGGTGGGCGGATCACTTGAGGTCAGGAGTTTGAGACCAGCCTGGCCAACATGGTGAAACCCTGTCCCTACTAAGAATACAAAAATTAGGGCCGGGCGCGGTGGCTCAAGCCTGTAATCCCAGCACTTTGGGAGGCCGAGGCGGGTGGATCACGAGGTCGAGAGATCGAGACCATCCTGGTCAACATGGTGAAACCTCGTCTCTACTAAAGATACAAAAAAAATTAGCTGGGCATGGTGGCGCGTGCCTCTAATCCCAGCTACTCGGGAGGCTGAGGCAGGAGAATTGCCTGAACCCAGGAGGCGGAGGTTGCGGTGAGCGGAGGTTGCGGTGAGCCGAGATCGCGCCATTGCACTCCAGCCTGGGTAACAAGGGCGAAACTCCGTCTCAAAAAAAACAAAAAAAAAAAGAATACAAAAATTAGCCAGGCTTGGTGGTGCGCACCTGTAGTCCCAGCTACTGGGAATGCTGAGGCAGGAGAATTGCTTGAACCCAGGAGGCTGATGTTGCAGTGAGCCAAGATCACGCCATGCGCTCCAGCCTGGGTGACAGAGCGAGACTCCATTTCAAATATAATAAATAAATAAAATAAGTTTGCATATATCTTTTTTGTAGCTTTGATTGATGCTCTAAGATCACATGGGGTTAGTTATTAATATATTAGATGAAGGACAGCTTTGGACATAACACAGAGTGAGAGAGCTGGGAGTTTTTTGCATCAGGCGCAAGCAAACTAATTATAGTTGTGTGGCACCAGATCATGTAGCTGCTGTGTAACATGACCTTAAGCAGTCTTGCTTCATAGGATGAGCAAAATGGGAAGATTTATCAATAGGATAGAGATTTAATTAAGACATTCCCTCACTACCCCTTGCATTGTTAGGTATGTCTTTCAGCAAAATCATGAAGACCTATTTTCTCCCTTAATAAAGGAGAAAAACTGATGGCTTGAGAAATTTTTCTTTTCTTTTCAATTTTATGAATTTTTCAGAAGTTGTAACAATATTACTGACTTTTTACTTATTTGATAAACATTAACTATTTTTGTTTTGGTCAGATAAATTATTGACAAAACGAATCAGGTTTTTATTATAAGTAAAACATTTTCTTTTTTCCTCAAAAATCTTTTTTTTAAAACCTACGTCTATATAGCTAACTAGTAGACAAGAGAATTACCTCTTTGTTTGTTTGTTTTTTGAGATGGAGTTTTGCTCTTCTTGCCCAGGCTGGAGTGCAATGGTGTGATCTGGGCTCACCACAGCCTCCACCTCCCTGGTTCAAGCGATTCTCCTGCCTCAGCCTCCCAAGTAGCTGTGATTACAGTCATGCACCACCATGTTCAGCTAATTTTATTCTATTATTATTGTTATTTTTTATTTTTAGTAGAGTTGGGGTTTCTCCATGTTGGTCAGGCTAGTCTCGAGCTCCTGATCTCAGGTGATCTGCCCGCCTCAACCTCCCAAAGTGCTGGGATAATAGGTGTGAGCCACCACGCCCAGCTCTTATTTTGGTTTTATACCAATAAAACATACCTTCGAAACTCAAAGAAAAAAACACCCATAAAGTCCTGATGCATATTTTATTAGGATGCACGTTGTATCTGGTTATCTTTCTTTTTGTAATATTACCAGTTACTGATAATTTTTAGATTCATTCATTAGAGGTTACAAATGACATTTTAATTCTGTCATTCTTCCTTCATAGATTAAGTGGAATACTTCTATGTATAAACTGAAACCTTCCCTCATCATTTGTTTGGTTACTCTGAAGGACAGTTCATATAGGAAAGAACGTTTGATTCTTTCCATTTAATTACCAGTTTTCCAAATAATGAGTTGGCTTCTTAGCATTGTCTAAAAGTGACCAATAATGTTTTAAAATATTGTTGTGAATTAATGGATTAAACTTTATTTTTTTTTGAGACAGAGTTTCGCTTTTGTTACCCAGGCTGGAGTGCAATGGGGCGATCTCAGCTCACTGCAATCTCCGCCTCCTGGGTTCAAGCAATTCTCCTGCCTCAGCCTCCCCAGTAGCTGGGACTACAGGCATGCACCAGCATGCCCAGCTAATTTTTTTTGTATTTTTAGTAGAGACGGTGTTTCACCTTGTTGACCAGGATTGTCTCGATCTCTTGACCTCGTGATCCACCCTCCTCGGCCTCCCAAATTGCTGGGATTATAGGCGTGAGCCACCATACCTGGCCAGACATTTTTAATATGATCAGTCCATTGCTGTTATCCTTATAATTTGATGTGCAGCCAATTCAGTGAACATGTATTATTATTTTCTATAATGCTGTTGTATTATATATTCTTTTATTTTTTAAATCCTCTTGATTTCTCTGCAGAAAAGAGGGAAATTTATCAAAAGCAATGCAAAGTTGCCTTGAAAGATTATTATCTTGTCACACTTGCATCAGTTACAGACCTGCCTCTTACATCTTCCTACAGTTTGGGATTTGTTTTTAATCCCATGGGAAATGTCCTAACAGGGCTTTGGCATATCTTTCTCCCAGTGTCTACATTGGCGGGCGGGAGAAGCTTTTTTTAAATTAAATACATATGTATCTTATTAAATAGATGGCTCAAGCATTAGTTGCTAATGAAACAAAAATATAAATAAAGTGTCTATCCAAATACCACATTTTCTCTAGAATTCCCCCAAAATGACCCTCATCTCCCTGTAATGTTACATGATATTTCTAGTATCTTCATTGTATTCGTTTTGTAATGTCACTGTCAGGATAGAATTATGTGATGGCTTAAGACAACTCTTATAAGATTTTTAATCATTAAATTTAAAAATTCTATTACAAAAAAAATAATTGGATGTGCAAGTTGTAACGGTGTTGGCCACTGGAGCATCTTCAAGTCGGCTCCTAGTCTTAGCATGATCCTAATAGTTTTGGGTTGCTTTCTTGCTTTTTGGTATAACAAGACGTTCAGACTCATCCTGTCCATTTCTTGAAATCAGCTCTTTCCCCAAAGAACCTTGGTTTCTTTTCTTAGAAAATAATACTTAGGCCTGGCGCAGTGGCTCACGCCTATAATCCCAGCACTTTGGGAGGCTGAGGCCGGTGGATCACAAGGTCAAGAGATCAAGACCATCCTGGTCAACAAGGTGAAACACCATTTCTACTAAAAATACAAAAATTAGCTGGGCATGGTGGTGCACGCCTGTAGTCCCAGCTACTCAGGAGGCTGAGGCAGGAGAATTGCTTGAACCCAGGAGGCGGAGGTTGTGGTGAGCCGAGATCACGCCATTGCACTCCACCCTGGGTAACAAAAGCAAAACTCCGTCTCAAAAAAAAAAAAAGAAAAGAAAAGAATACTTAGAAACCACAATCAAGGCCCAGCATGGTGGCTAACACCTATAATCCCAGCACTTTGGGAGGCCAAGGTAGGCAGATCACCTGAGGTCAGGAGTTTGAGATCTACCTGTCCAACGTAGTGAAACCCATCTCTACTGAAATACAAAAATTAGCCAGGCGTGGTGGCACATGCCTGTAATCCCAGCTACTCAGGAGGCTGAGGCAGGAGAGTCGCTTGAACCTGGTAGGTGGAGATTACAGTGAGCTGAGATTGTGCCACTGCAGTCCAGCCTGTGCGACAAAAGGAAAATTTCGTCTGAAAAACAAAGAAAAGAAATCGCAATCTAGACACTAGGGATGCTCGTTGCTACTGGGTTAGTCATTGTTTCTAGGCCTTTTCAATGGACAGAGTGAGGGATTTATTTAATGTAAAATAAACTCACTACTCTTGCATCTGTTTCTGAGATCTAAAGATACAGGTTCTCATTGACACCAATATAATGACTCATTTTATATCACCCCATAATACAAGCACAGTAGTCTCTGAGATATTTCCTTTTTCTTTTTTTTTTTTTGAGACGGAGTTTCATTCTTGTTAACCAGGCTGGAGTGCAATGGCGCCATCTCGGCTCACCGCAACCTCCGCCTCCTGGGTTCAGGCAATTCTCCTGCCTCCGCCTCCTGAGTAGCTGGGATTACAGGCACATGCCACCATGCCCAGCTGATTTTTTGTATTTTTAGTAGAGACGGGGTTTCACCATGTTGACCAGGATGGTCTCGATCTCTTGACCTCGTGATCCACCCGCCTTGGCCTCCCAAAGTGCTGGGATTACAGCTGTGAGCCACCGCGCCCAGCTGAGATATTTCTTATATTACACAAATAATCCATATGCTTGTTGTTTCAGGGATCAGTGATGTTCAGTGATGTGTCCATAGACTTCTCTCAGGAGGAGTGGGACTGCCTGGATCCTGTTCAGAGGGCCTTATACAGAGACGTGATGCTGGAGAACTACAGCAATCTGGTTTCGCTGGGTAAGGGCATCCATACCAATGATTCCCAGTTCTCCTCTGGAATGTCTGCTTCTTCCACAGTGAATTTCTCAGCTGCTTTTCAACTTACTAGCTGAATTTCTACTCTTTATTACCAAACAAATGGTTTGAGCTGAAATGAAAAGGAAGAGTAGGAAATTGGAAGCTCCAGTGGGCTGTGGTTGAAGCTTCGTCTTCATCTTTCTTTGGCAGTTCCTGTAGTGGCGTCTCTTCCTTGATTGTCAAGGGACTAGATCAGATGGACCACAGCATAACCATGTTCCGTATGTTTTCTTGTGAGCAGGACTTCACACTCCTAAGCCTCAGGTGATCTCCTTGTTGGAACAAGGGAAAGAGCCCTGGATGGTTGGCAGAGAGCTTACAAGAGGCCTGTGTTCAGGTAAGTGAGAAATGACTGGATGGGAGAAAGGCATGACCAGTAATAACTCAACTGGTCAGGGACGAAACAGCACCTTTGAGATGTTATCTCCAAAGCTCCCATAAAGAAACTACGGCTATGGAGAAAATAAGTCCTATTCGCAGAGTTGTTAAATAACCCGTTTTATCCTTTTTCTCTGTTGCTACTCTTTCTGCTATTGGTCTCCAACACTCCTCTTTTTTTTTTTTTGAGACAGAGTTTCGCTCTTGTTACCCAGGCTGGAGTGCAATGGCGCGATCTCGGCTCACCACATCCTCCGCCTCCTGGGTTCAAGCAATTCTCCTGCCTCAGCCTCCTGAGTAGCTGGGATTACAGGCACGCGCCACCATGCCCAGCTAATTTTTGTATTTTTAGTAGAGACAGTGTTTCACCTTGTTGACCAAGATGGTCTCGATCTCTTGACCTCGTGATCCACCCACCTCGGCCTCCCAAAGTCCTGGGATTATAGGCGTGAGCCACCGTGCCCGGCCAACACTCCTCTTAATTTCAAGCAGAAGATACCATTCACTTCCCTCCAAAAAACCCTCTTTTACCCATATTTTAGATTCAGCGGCTTGCTAGCTTTTTTTTTTCTTTGAGATGGAGTCTCACTCCTGTTGCCCAGGCTGGAGTACAGTGGCGGGATCTCAGCTCACTGCAACCTCTACCTCCCCAGGTCAAGCAATTCTCCTTCCTCATCCTCCATAGTAGCTGGGATTACAGGCCTGTGCCACCATGCCCAGCTAATTTTTGTATTTCTAGTAGAGTCAGTGTTTTACCATGTTGGCCAGGCTCGTCTTGAACTCCTGACTTCAGGTGATCTACCTCCCTTGGCCTCCCAAAGTGCTGGAATTACAGATCTGAGCCACGGGTCTGGCTGCCTGCTAGCTTTTTTTATCTCTCTCTTTCTCTTCTTTTTTTTTTCTTTTTCTTTTTTTAAGGGTCTGGCTTTGTCACCCAGGCTAGAGTGCAGTTACATGTTCATAACTCACTGTTATGATCAAACTTCTGGACTTAAGCAGTCCCCCTATCTCAGCCTTCCAAGTAGCTGGGACTATAGGCACATGCCACCATGCCTGGCAAATTCCTTTTCTTCCTCTTCTGCATTTTTTAGACTTGTGCAGGTGTTTTCTACTACCACTCCCCAAAATAATGTAATTGTGTCTGTATACGCACATGTGAATACACACACACCCCCCTTGCCCAAGTACCACTGGTCTTCATTATAGCTGCCTGTCAGTAATCTGTTTCATCAGATTGTCTTCAGTGTTTTCTTTATCAAACTTTTTTTTTTTTTAAATGGAGTCTCACCCTTTTGCCTAGGCTGGAGTGCAGAAGTGAGATCTTGGCTCACTGTAACCTCTGCCTCCTGGGTTCAAGCGATTTCCCTGCCTCAGCCTTCTGAGTAGCTGGGACTACAGGCGTGTGCTACCACGCCTGGCCAAATTTTTCTATTTTTAGTAGAGACGGTTTTATGGTGTTAGCCAGGATGGTCTCAGTCCCCTGACCTTGTGATCTGCCTGCCGTGGGCTCCCTAGGATTACAGGTGTGAGCCGCTGTTCCTAGCCTTGACCTTTTTTTCATTTCCTGGTTTGTGTAAGGGAATCTTACAGGTGCTACAGTTGGCTAATTGTGTTACCTTTATGATCTCAAGGTCCAAAAGTGGTGCTAAAAATATATATATATATATGTATATTTATATGTGCCTTCTGCAAAGTAGAATAATAAAAAGAGAAATGAGATAAGGAGTTTTCTAGAAAGTCAAAAGCTAACTATGTAGAAGTAGAATTAATCTGTACCGAAATTGTAGGTGGAGCCTTGGTAGTGACTGCAGTCACCATGTAGAGAGACATTGTTGGGGCCAAGACAGAAAAAAAGGATCTTCTGTGCCTGTATTAAAAAGGAAGAGGTGGGCTGGGCATGGTGGCTCAAGCCTGTAATCCCAGCACTTTGGGAGGCCGAGGCGGGTGGATCTTGAGGTCAAGAGATCGAGACCATCCTGGTCAACAAGGTGAAACACTGTCTCTACTAAAAATACAAAAATTAGCTGGGCATGGTGGCGCGTGCCTGTAATCCCAGCTACTCAGGAGGCTGAGGCAGGAGAATTGCCTGAACCCAGGAGGCGGAGATTGCGGTGAGCCGAGATCGCGCCATTGCACTCCAGCCTGGGTAACAAGAGCGAAACTCCGTCTCAAAAAAAAAAAAAAAAAAGGAAGAGGTGGCAGAGAAGGGGAGATTTGGGATGAAGGGGGACAACCAGAAGAGCACTTCCTGAGCACTGCTGTGTACCAAACACTGGCCCAAGGGCTGGGACTTCACTTAGAATCAAGGCATTCTAAAACTCTGCACCTCTGAAGCCTACATTCTGGAGAGTAAGAGAGAAAATGTTAGTCATTTTGTGCTGTTACAACAGGATACCTCACATTGAGTCAGTTATAAAGAACAGAAATTTATTTTCTCATAGATCTGGAGGCTATGAATTCTAAAATCAAGGCACTGGCATCTGATGAGGGCCTTCTCACATTTTCATGTGGCAGAAGGTAATAGGGCAGGAGAGCCAACTCCTTCCGTCAGGCCCCTTTATAAGAGCACCCAAACACATTCCTGAGGGACAGGTCCTCAAAGCTTCATCTTCTCTTAAAGTCCCCACCTCTTTTATTTGAAATTTTTTCTTTTTCCTTTTTTTTTGAGACAGGGTTTCACTCTGCCACCCAGGCTGGAGTGCAGCGGCACAATCATGGCTCACCACAGCCTCAACCTTCCAGGCTCAGGTGATCCTCCCATCTCAGCCTCCCAAGTAGCTGGGACCTCAGGCAGATGCCACCATGCCCAGCTAATTTTTGTATTTTTTGTAGAGACAGGATATCGCCTTGTTGCCCAGGCTGGCCTCTTAATCCTGGGCTCAAGCAATCCACCCACCTTGGCTTCCCAAAGTACTAGGATTACAGACTTGAGCCAGTCTGCCTGGCCCCCACCTAATACTATCACATTGGCAAGAGCTGAATTTTGAAAGAGAGACTTTCAAACCATAGCAGAAAATAAACATATGTCAAGTATATATATATATAAAATAATATTAGCATGACATTAATATTATATAGTTAATGTATAATATATAATACAGTTAATGTATAATATATAAATATACTTTTAGAATTGTATATCATTTATATAATATGTAACATACGTTGGCATAGTGTAAATAATAGATATCATATATTAATACGTCATATTTCTATATCATTATTTGTATGTGTATATATAAAATGTCAGGTGGTGGGTAGTAAGTGCTATGAAGGGAGGCTAGAGAGGGCCTCTCTGATGAAGACCGGAAGGAAGTGAAAGAACTGGTCATATAAATATCTCCTGGAAGAGATTTAGGCACAGGGAACAGGAAGAACCAAGTACTCGAGTTCAGAGCTTGAATGAGCCAAGTGGGAGTTGTAGAAGAAGAGATCGGGAAAGGCTTACAAGTGTTTGCATGCTGGGTGCAGGTCAGGGTGGGAGGCGGATGTACCTGTTGATGATTTGGGGTCTTGTGGGCCTTGAATTCTGTTCTGAATGAGGTGTAAATCCACTGAATGATGTAGCAGAGTGAAGTGATCATGTTTGTAAAGGATCGTGTTTCCTCAAGGGTTCCTAACTTTGAATTCCTTTAGGTAGAATTCAGGGAGTCCATGAACTTGGATGAGAAGAAAAAAGACATCTTTAATGCCCTCTAACTGAAAGACAGTTTCTTCCTGTTGTAGTGTGTGGGACACACCGTAGTAGTCCGGTAGTAGTAGTGGAGTAGTTCCTGTGACTCTGGCATCAGAGGAAATCACAGATACATTCCTGTTCTTTTATTGTTTTTGTAGGCATATTGACATATTTATGCTCATCATTACTTCAGAGTTAATGTAGTACTAGGCTCGCCACTAGGTCTTGTTTAATGTTCTACTAAAGAAGAATACTCCAGGCAGAGAGAAGAATCCCTGTGAAGGCTCTGCTGGGGAGAAGCTTGGTGTGTTTGAAGGACTAAAAGCCAGTGTTGGTGGGTCCCATGATCGAGTGGGAGTGGAGTGTGAGTGAGGGTTGGACAGACAGGCAGAAACCACAGCATTCAGCCTTTGCGAGAGATTGTGAGGAGTTTGGACTTTGAGCAGTGGAAGCCTAAGCCAAATGATATTATTCCCTGGATAGATTAAAGAGTGAGGGAGCTTGGTGGGGAGACTGGTGGAGGAGGCTCCTTCATTGGTCTGGGAAAGAGTTGATTCTGCTTTGGAAGATGACATTGCCAGTGGAAGACAGAAGAGGACAGTTTTGAAAACTTTACTTGGGTGCTTAACTAGATGAAAGTTACCTACAAATCATAATAGAGGTAGGAGGGAAAAGATTGTGTTGGAATGAATCCCCCAGTAATCCTGAGGTAAGGATTATTGCCCTTTTACAGATGAAGAAATGGTGACTTAGAGGTTAAATAATTGCTTGTGAGCACACAGCGATTAAGTATTAGAATTGGCAGTCAGCTCTTATCAATCTGCTTCTGATTCCTGTTATCTTTCCATGGTAGTATGTTGTATTGTGTCTTTTTTTTTTTTTTTTTTTGAGACGGAGTTTCACAGTTGTTACCCAGACTGGAGTGCAATGGCACGATCTCGGCTCCCCGCAACCTCCACCTCCTGGGTTCAAGCAATTCTTCTGCCTCAGCCTCCCAAGTAGCTGGGACTACAGGCACGCACCACCATGCCCGGCTAATTTTTGTATTTTTAGTAGAGACGGGGTTTCACCTTGTTGACCAGGATGGTCTCGATCTCTTGACCTCGTGATCCATCCGCTTTGGCCTCCCAAAGTGCTGGGATTATAGGCGTGAGCCACCACGCCCGGCCGTTGTATTGTGTCTTAATTTCTTTCTATCTTCCTTAAACTTTAGCTGCCTTCTCTCTTTTTCACTGTGGTGGTACATGAGCAAATCTCCTCCCCTCTAAGATCAGCATCTCAAAATTCCAAGGCAAACAATATTTCCCTTGAATCCCCAGCACATAAAATATTACGAGTTTCCCTATCTGTCACTTACAAACTTAAATCAGCTTAGTTTAATACATTAGACTTACATCTGGCTCTTTCCCCATGTGAATAACCTGATGTTACCACTTCCTTTTTTTTTTTTTTCTTGAGATGGAGTCTCACTCTGTCACCCAGCTGGAGTGTAGTGGTGTGATCTCAGCTTACTGCAGCCTCCGCCTCCTGGGTTCAAGTGGTTCTCCTGCTTCAGCCTCCCAAGCAGCTGGGATTACAGGCATGTGCCACCATGCACAGCTAATTTTTCTGTTTTTAGTAGAGATAGGGTTTTGCCATGTTGGCCGGGCTGGTCTGAAGTTCCTGACCTCAGGTGATCCACCCGCCTTGGCCTCCCAAAGTGCTGGGATTACTGGCGTGAGCTACCGTGTCCAGCCACCATTTTCAAATTATATCCACTGTATCCTTCATTACAGAGCTTATTTTTTTTCCACGCTAACTGTGTATACTACAGTTCACGTCTGATGCTATTCAGAATTGGCGTAGACCTTACAGTCTTCCATAGTACTGTCCTCACTTCAGATGCCAGCTGCAAGTCTTGGGAGTCCTGGGCAACCTGCAGGTCAGCCAACTAACAGCAGTAAATTAAGGAGTTTCCAAGGTCTCAGGTTCAGTAATTTGTTAGAATGACTCATAGAAATCAGGAAAGCTAGGCCGGGTGCAGTGGCTCACGCCAATAATCGCAGCACTTTGGGAGGCCGAGGCGGGTGGATCACAAGGTCAAGAGATCGAGACCATCCTGGTCAACAAGGTGAAACCCCGTCTCTACTAAAGCAAAAATTAGCTGGTCATGGTGGTGAGCGCCTGTAGTCCCAGCTACTCGGGAGGCTGAGGTAGGAGAATTCCTTGAACCCAGAAGGTGGAGGTTGCAGTGAGCCGAGATCGTGCCATTGCAGCACTCCAGTCTGGGTAACAACAGTGAAACTCCATCTCAAAAAAAAAAAAAAAAAAGAAATCAGGAAAGCTGTATTTAAAGCTACAGTTTTATTATAAAGGGTACATATTTGGGCAAGATCCGGAACTGGACAGAGTTTCCATGCCCTCTCCCTGTGGAGTCAGTTTGTCACACTCCCAGCACGTCAGTGCGTTTACCAACCAGAAAACACCGCTGAGTTTACTGCCCAGCATTTTTATTGAGGTTTTATTATATGGGCACAACTGATTAAATCCCTGGCAACTCAGTCTCTAACCTCTCTCCCCTTCTCGGGGGTCAGGTAGCTGAAAGTCCCAACCCTCATTTTTTTTTTCTTTCTTTTTGAGACAGAGTCTCACTCTGTCACCAGGCTGGAGTGCGGTGGCACAATCTCACAGCATCCTCTGCTTCCTGGGTTCAAGCTATTCTCCTCCCTCAGCCTTCCTAGTAGCTGAGGAGACTAGAGGCATGTGCTACCACGCCCAGCTAATTTTTGTATTTTTAGTAGAAACGGGGTTTCACCATGTTGGCCTGGAGGGTCTTGATCTTTTGACCTCATGATCCACCTGCATCGGCCTCCCAAACTGCTGGGATTACAAGTGTGCCCGAAAGTCCCAGCCCTCTCATCACAAGCTAGTGTTTCTGGTAATCAGATCCCACCCTGAAACTTTCTTAGGGCCCACCATGAATTACCTTATTAGCATAACAAAGACCCCTGCCAGGAAATTCCAAGTGCTTTTGAAGCTCTGTGTGGGGCTATATTATACCTCAGAGCCAAAGAATCTTCCCCATATGAATTTATTTCTTTCAGGAGACCTTTATTGGAGGCTCAAAAATGATCCACTTCATGTTATACATATTGTCTGATATACTTATCTCTTATATACACACGTGTACTTATATAGCTACGTGTATATCATATATATGTATATAAGTAGACTTACATGCATATATATGGCTAGTCATGTTTTAATATGGAAAACAGCCCAACCATTATATATTTACCAGCCTTTCCAGATGATTCTGATCTACATCCGTGTTTGAGTATCATTGTAGTAACTTATTTGTATAGCTGCCTTCCTCTGATTCCTGCATTATCTTACTAATTTCTGCTTCTTTCTTATTCACTTTTTCAGATTACACAGATATCCTGTGAACCCTGTGTCATTTACCTAGTAGATACTATTCTCACTTTAATTTTTCCATTTCTATTATAAAAGTTTGACTTTTCACAAATAGGAAGAAAGAACATTTATCATTTTACTTTCTTTCAGATCTGGAATCAATGTGTGAAACCAAGTTATTGTCTCTAAAGAAGGAAGTTTATGAAATAGAATTATGTCAGAGGGAGATAATGGGACTTACAAAGTATGGCCTTGAGTACTCCAGTTTTGGAGATGTTTTGGAATATAGAAGCCACCTTGCAAAACAACTGGGATATCAAAATGGGCATTTCAGTCAAGAAATATTCACTCCTGAATATGTGCCCACATTTATTCAACAGACATTCCTTACTCTCCATCAAATAATTAATGATGAACACAGACCCTATGAATGTAAGAAATGTGGAAAGGCCTTTAGTCAGAACTCACAGTTTATTCAACATCAGAGAATTCATATTGGTGAAAAATCTTATGAATGTAAAGAGTGCGGGAAATTCTTTAGTTGTGGTTCACATGTTACTCGGCATCTGAAAATTCATACTGGTGAAAAACCCTTTGAATGTAAGGAATGTGGAAAGGCCTTCAGTTGTAGCTCATACCTTTCTCAACATCAGAGAATCCATACCGGTAAGAAACCCTATGAATGTAAGGAATGCGGGAAGGCCTTTAGTTATTGCTCAAATCTGATTGACCATCAGCGAATTCACACCGGTGAAAAGCCTTATGAATGTAAAGTATGTGGGAAAGCCTTTACTAAGAGCTCACAACTTTTTCAACATGTGCGAATTCATACAGGTGAGAAACCCTACGAATGTAAGGAATGTGGGAAAGCCTTTACCCAGAGCTCAAAGCTTGTTCAACATCAGAGAATTCATACTGGTGAGAAACCCTATGAGTGCAAGGAATGTGGCAAAGCCTTTAGTAGTGGCTCAGCACTTACTAATCATCAAAGAATTCACACTGGTGAGAAACCCTATGATTGTAAGGAATGTGGGAAGGCTTTTACTCAGAGTTCACAACTTCGTCAGCATCAGAGAATTCACGCTGGTGAGAAACCCTTTGAATGTCTTGAATGTGGGAAGGCCTTTACTCAGAACTCACAACTTTTCCAACATCAGAGAATCCATACTGATGAAAAACCATATGAATGTAATGAATGTGGAAAGGCCTTTAATAAATGCTCAAACCTTACTCGACATCTGAGAATCCACAGTGGTGAAAAGCCCTTTAACTGTAAGGAATGCGGGAAGGCTTTTAGTAGTGGCTCAGATCTCATTCGCCATCAGGGAATTCATGCTAATGAATAATAAAAATTAAAGCTCCTGTCACCTTCCTCATATTTTAAACCAAAATTCACATCAAATAGTTCCCCTCTTTCACAATTTTTTATAACTTTGTATTTAAATTTTGTATTCAAATGTATTTCCAAGTTATAAATTCAGAGTCTGAATTGAGATTCCCTCTCCCCTGGCCCTCCATCATATACCAATGCCAGCTGTTCTATGGTTCTTTCTTTCATTGTTTGGTTCTGCTTTCTTGGTGGTGCATTACACTCTTGTTTATATTTGCTTCTGTTTTTAGGGCTATCTTTTCTGATCTGTGTATTTGTTTTTGCACCAGTATTGCGCTGTTTGAATTGTGTTACCTTTAATATTTTTAAATTCCTTGTGAATTATAACTTTGTTTTTGAAGTCAGTGTTTTAGTTTTATTTTATAAATTTACACTTTTAGTTATTAAGCCAAAAATCACAAAAAAAAAATTACAAACTAAATAGCAAAAAATAATCGTAATCATACTTCTAGATGGCTACTCTCAATTTGATAGAGAAAATCCTGCTATACTTTGCTTTTTATAAAGTATAATTATGGTATGCGTGCTGTACCTTTAATTGCTTTTATCATGCCAAAAAATTCATGAGTGCCATTTCAATAAACATAGATTGTTATTATTTTCATGACATATCTAATGACTTTAAAATGACTGTTCGTTACCTCGAAATTTTTGCAGCTATTAAAGCTGACTTCCTTATTATGACCCAAAATTTATCTTTGGATGCTTGTTTTTACTTTTAAAACATTTATTTTAATTGCTAAAATTATCCAAATTTTCATCTTGTGAACTGTTTTGTTACTTTACATCAAACCTAATCCCAGTGCCACACTAGAAACTAATCACTGTTAGGAAAGTGTTGTTTATCAAGCCAGATATGAAATATTTTTATTTTAATTTTTTTGAAATGGAGTCTCACTCTGTTGCCCAGGCTGGAGTGCTGTGGTGCAATATCGGCTCACCACAACCTCCACCTCCCAGGTTCAAGCAGTTTTCCTGCCTCAGCCTCCCAAGTAGCTGGGACTACAGGCGTGCACCAACATGCTTGGCTAATTTTTGTATTTTTAGTAGAGACAGTGTTTCACTATGTTGGCCAAGCTGGTCTTGAACTCTTGACCTTGTCATCCACCTGTCTCGGCTTCCCAAAGTGCTGGGATTACAGGTGTGAGCTACTGCACTGGCCTGATTTTTTTTCTTATAGATGTTAGTGGTGTTTTAAAAAATTATGTCTAGGTATATATAATCAGGCTGTATGTATTGGTTTGCCTTGAGGAGTCAATGAATAATAAATGTATAGTACTTCAATCTTTTATTAGGTTTAGTAAAAGTTTTCCATGATTATCAGTGATATGCTCATTATGATAAGTTTCTTAACATTTATGGAAATGATTTTAACCATGTCGTTTACCTTTGGCAAATTTATAATTCATAGTGGAAAAAGAGAAGCATTTGTAATGAGTATAACAAAGCCTTTCCCATCATTATTATTCAGCATGGAATTTTAAAAGGAAGAAAAAAGTATGTGTGAATAGTCTTTGTTCAGATTTCATCTTTTATGCTACATAAAGAATACCAGTCTGAGGCTGGGCACAGTGGCTCACACCTGTAATAGTAGCACTTTGGGAGGCCAAGGTGGGTGGATCACTTGAGGTCAGGAGTTTGAGACCAGCCTGGCCATCATGGTCGTGAAACCCCATCTCTACTAAAAATACAAAAACAATTAGCCAGGTGTGGTATTGCATGCATATAATCCTAGCTACTCGGGTGGCTGAGGTGGGAGGATTGCTTGAACCTGGGAGGTGGAAGATACAGTGAGCTGAGATCGTGCCACTGCACATTCCAGACTGGGTGACAGAGTGAGACTGTGTCTCAAAAAAAAAAATACCAATCTGAAACCCTGTAAATATGATGCATAGTAGAAAGCACAGCTCTCAAAAAAACAGGAAGAGATTATAACAGTTTTTCTGATATTTCCCCCCCAAAAAGCAGAAAACATACTGGCCACATTATTTGACCAGAAGAAGCAGTGCAATAGGATAGCCATCAAATATATGATTATTAATTCAATATTCCCTCTTAATTAACGTGAGTTAAGGAATAAATCCCTAATATTTACATTATTTTTCATTTTTTATTTTTTTTTGAGAGGGAGTCTTGCTCTGTCTCTCAGGCTGGAATGCAGTGGTGCAATCTTGGCTCACTGCAACCTCCGCCTCCTGGGTTCAAGCAGTTCTCCTGCCTCAGCCTCCCGAGTAGCTGGGATTACAGGCACCTGCCACCATGCTAGACTAATTTTTGTGTTTTAGTAGAAATGGTGTTTCAATAGGTCAAGCTGGTCTTGAACCCCTCCTGACCTCAAATGGTCTGCCCACCATGGCCTCCCAAAGTGCTGGGATTACAGGTGTGAGCCACCATGCCCAGCCCCTAATATATACATTACTTAAAGGTACATGAAAATGAAAACAATTGAAAAGTTGTATTGGAAGTTTTATTACCTAATATCCATCCATATATTTTAATACCAGGAAGAGTAATTAAAATATAAAACCCAGGGAACTAAAACAAGCTGAAATGAATTGTGGGAGAAGGAGGTATTATTATTTTATTTTTTATTTTTTTTTAGACTGAATCTCTCTCGTTGCCCAGGCTGGAGTGCAGTGGCATGATCTCGGCTCACTGCAACCTCCACCTCCAGGGTTCAAGCGATTCTTCTGCCTCAGCCCCCCCAAGTAGTTAGGATTAAAGGCACGCACCACCATGCCCGGCTAGGTATTATTTTAAAAGGCAGAAATAACTGAAAGAAAAAAAATGGATCTAAATAAAATACAAAATTTGATATTTGATGGAACAGGAAAAAAAGGAGACAAACTTTAGTGATTCCAGAGGTGGTGAGATAAGAATGACAAATAATATTGTAAATGAGAAATTGAAATGACGCTCTCTCTCTCTCTCTCATATATATATATAATTTTTTTTTTTTTGAGACAAAGCCTCACTCTGTCGCCCAGGCTAGAATGCAGTGGCATGATCTCTCCTCACTGCAACCTCTGACTCCCGGGTTCAAGCAATTATCCTGCCTCAGCCTCTTGAGTAGCTTGTATTACAGGCAGGCACCACCATGCCCAGCTAATTTTTTTGTATTTTTAGTAGAGATGAGTTTTTTTCATATTGGCCAGGCTAGTCTTGAACTCCCGACCTCAGGTGATCCACCTGCCTCGGCATCCCAAAGTGCTAGTATGACAGGTGTGAGCCATCACACCTGGCCAAAAGACTGTGTATTAAAACTTAAAAGAACTGTGTCATTTGGGGTGATGGAAATGTGGAATGGGTAGAAATTGTTTTGTTCATATACTACAGACCACTCAACTGTACACTTTAAAAGGGTAAATATTATGCTGTGTGAATTTTATCTCAATTTTAAAACTTAAGGCTGGGTGCAGTGGCTCATGCCTGTAATCCCAGCACTTTGGGAGGCTGAGGTTGGAGAGTGGCTTGAGGCTGGGAGTTCAAGACCAGCTTAGGTAACATAGTGAGACTCTCTCCCCTCATCTCCACAAGAAAGAAATTTAAAGACAGCAAACTTAAAAGTTGGTATTATAGATATTTTTATAACTTATCTGAAAATCTGGAAAAATCTGTGATTTTTAATAAGTTGACATCAGAATTAACTGGAGGTGTCAAATCTTAATACACCTCCCTCCAGAATAAACTTTAAAAAATAAGACCATAAAATTTTTCAGAAAACATTTTAAATGTCAAAATGCTACACTAAAAAATACACCAAGGTAGGCATTTTTATAAGTGAAATCTATGAAATGTTTTGGGAACTCTTCCAGGACACAGACTGAGATAGCAAATTATCTATTTTTATGAATTTGTCACAATCCTGATGTTAAAACCTACTGGAAGAACCCAAACCAATTTGTCCAGAATCACTTATGAAAATATGGGGTTATAAATTAGCAAATTAAATCTAGTAACCCATTGAAAGTAAATATTTGTCACATTCTGAATTTAGGAACAAAACAATTCTGATGAATCTTTTCCAAACTTGTTACGTACTTTCTGAAACTTGAAAATCACATTGGTTTAGATAACATAGTATTCCTTAATGTCTGAACTCAGGAACCAAATAGATGTGGATAGCAAGGCATTGTTGGAATACTACACAAGGTAGTTCACATGAATTGCTAGAGTTCGAATACCTAAAGTACTGTTAATGAAAATATATTATCTAACCTCAACATTTTCTAGATGAACCTTTTTTTTTTTTAGCAGTATTTGACAGGATGGGATATATTTTAAAAATAAACTCGGGTTATTGTCCTATCTGCTGCAGTATCACTGTGTTCATTAATTTATGCCTTTACTTCCTATGTGAAGAGTCTTTAATAGCCAACATATCCAGTCATTGCTGTGCATTTTGGATGAGGGTGGATTGAGGGGTGGGGAGGAGGTTGTTAAAATAAGCACAACTTCAATTTTTATTGCAATTAGAATGTAGAAAAATAATGCCTTCACTTCCATGATAAGAAAAATCTTGACAAGGTAAAAAAATCATAACTTTTTATGGGACAGAGTGGTGGAGGACTCGTGGTGAACTGAATTCCTGAGAGAAATCCAAACTGCTAGGATTACAGGCGTGAGCCAGTGTGCCCGGCTCCTTTTTGTATTTTTTTGAGATGGAGTTTCACTCTTGTTGCCCAGGCTGGAGTGCAAAGGCATGATCTTGACTCACTGCAACCTCTGCCTCCTGGGTTCAAGCGATTCTCCTACCTCAGCCTCCTGAGAAATAAGCCATGTATAGGTGAACAGAGAGCTACATAACTCCATATCCAGATGCAGATGAATGTGGCTATGGTGGGTAAAGGAGTAGGCCAACTGTGGGTGTAAAGACTGCAGAGATAAGAAATTAGCAGGGCCTCTGGTCAACAAGGTGAAACCCCGTCTCTACTAAAAATACAAAAATTAGCTGGGCATGGTGGTGCGCACCTATAGTCCCAGCTACTCGGGAGGCTGAGGCAGGAGAATTGCTTGAACCCAGAAGGCGGAGGTTTCGGTGAGCCGAGATCGTGCCATTGCACTCCAGTCTGGATAACAATAGCAAAACTCCATCTCAAAAAAAAAAAAAAAGAAAGAAAGAAATTAGCAGGTCCTTAAATGAGGCTTAGAACTTTCCTGATAGATTGTCTCTTTCTTAAGTTGTTGTAAATCAGGAACAATTCCTGACCTTTGTTTTTAATTTTACCAATATTTTTGAAAAGCACAGCCCCCATTATTTTGGAAATTGTCCCTTAATTGGGGTTTGGCTTATTATTTTGCATGGTTTTGGTTATGGAATTAATACCACGGAAGTAACCTGGTGTTGGTCTCAGTGTATCACATCAGGAGACAGAACATCAGTTTGTTGCACCAGTGATTTTTTTTTTTTGAGAGTCTCACTCTGTCACTCAGGCTGGAGTATAGTGGTGTGATCTCGGCTCGCTGCAACCTCTCTCTCTCTGGTTCAAGTGATTCTCCTGCCTCAGCCTCCTGAGTAGCTAGGATTACAGGTATGTACCACCACACCCGGCTAATTTTTGCATTTTTAGTAGAAACAAGGTCTCACCATGTTGGTCAGGCTGGTCTAGAACTCCTGACCTTGTGATCCACCCACCTTGGCCTCCTAAAGTGCTGGGAATACAGGCGTGAGCCACCATGCCCAGCCAATAAATGTTAATGTTGATCACTTAAGGTGATTCCTGCCGGGTGTCTCCCTTGCATACGTATAGGTACTAGTTTTGCAATTAACAAGTCCTTCAATATATTCTTGACTTTATCTTTACTGTCAGTTAACTCATTTGCTACTCAGGTGTATCAAATAATGAAATTATTTGGCTTGAGGGAATTACGGAACTGATCAAGAATATTATTTCAGTAGTCCCCCACCACCAACGATTTTTTTTTTGAGGCGGAGTTTCGCTCTTGCTACCCAGGCTGGAGTGCAATGGCGTGATCTCGGCTCACCACAACCTCCGCCTCCTGGGTTCAAGCAATTCTCCTGCCTCAGCCTCCTGAGTAGCTGGGATTACAGGCACGCGCCACCACGCCCAGCTAATTTTTTGTATTTTTAGTAGAGACGGGGTTTCACCATGTTGACCAGGATGGTCTCGATCTCTTGACCTCGTGATCCACCCGCCTCAGCCTCCCAAAGTGCTGGGATTACAGGCTTGAGCCACCGCGCCCGGTCCGATTTTTTTTTTTTTTTTTTTTACCCAAACACAACCTGATCCACTATAATACGTATTTTTGCAATGTAGCTGTAAATCTGACCTCCCTGTGAAGTCCCAGACCACAGCACTAACAATAATAATAACTACTTTTGTTTTGGAGATAGTTTGTTCTTGTTACCCAGGCTGGAGTGCAATGGTAAGATCTTGGCGCACTACAACCTCCACCTCCTGAGTTCAAGCGATTCTCCTGCCTCAGCCTCCCGAGTAGCTGGGATTACAGGCATGAGCCACCACGCCTGGCTAAGTTTTGTATTTTTAGTAGAGACAGGGTTTCACCATATTGGCCAGGCTGGTCTCGAACTCCTGACCTTGTGATCTGCCTGCCTTGGCTTCCCAAAGTGCTGAGATTACAGGAGTGAGCCCCACACCTGGCTGCAACAATAACTTATCAAGTACCCAAGTTTCATGGCTAGTCAATGATGAAGAAGTGTTTGAACCCATGACTGTTTAATTTTACTGTGAATTTACAGTAGTGCTTTCATGTAGATTTTGCAAGTGCAAAGCCAAAATCTCAGATTTAGTACCGGAAGGTAAGTGGTAGATAGTAGATAATCATCTCTTCTGTGATCTTTGGAGGGACCATGATGCTCATAGAGGGGTTGAAAGGGGCAGACGGAGCTGGAGGATGTGACACTGGGATCAGGTTCTTTTCCTGAGCCCTCCAGTTTGGAAGACAGCATTCTCTCCCACTCACATACCCAAGGGATTTCCAGAGATCTCCCATTGTACCTTTTCTGGTGGAGATGATCTTCACCTCTTTCCTCCTAAGTATCTCCTTAATCCCAGCACTTTGGGAGGCTGAGGTAGGTGGATCACGAAGGTCAGGAGTTCAAGACCAGCCTGGCCAAGGTGGTGAAACCCCATCTCTACTAAAAATACAAAAATTAGCCAGGCACGGTGGTGGTAGCCTGTAATCCCAGCTGCTTGGGAGGCTGAGGCAGGAGAATCGCTTGTACGAGGGTGGTGGAGTTGCAGTGAGCTGAGATTGAGCCACTGCACATGACTCTGGGATTACAATCATGTACCACCACGTCTGGCTTATTTTGTATTTTTAGTAAAGATGGTGTTTCTCCATGTTGGTCAGGCTGGTCTCGAACTCCTGACGTCAGGTGATCCACCCGCCTCGGCCTGCTGGGATTACAGGTGTGAGCCACCGCACCTGGCCAGATAGGTATTTTCTTTTTCTTTTTTTTCTTTTTGAGACGGAGTTTCGCTCTTGTTACCCAGGCTGGAGTGCAATGGCGCCATCTCGGCTCACCGCAACCTCCGCCTCCTGGGTTCAGGCAATTCTCCTGCCTCCGCCTCCTGAGTAGCTGGGATTACAGGCACACGCCACCATGCCCAGCTAATTTTTTGTATTTTTAGTAGAGACAGGGTTTCACCATGTTGACCAGGATGGTCTCAATCTCTTGACCTCATGATCCACCCGCCTCGGCCTCCCAAAGTGCTGGGATTACAGGCTTGAGCCACTGTGCCTGGCCCAGATAGGTATTTTCTAACCCACCCCCTCTCCCTCTACCCTCTAGTAGTCCAGTGTCTATTGTTCCCATATTTATGTCCTTGTGTGTATACTCAATGTTTAGCTCTCACTTATAAGTGAAAATGTGCGGCACTTGGTTTTCTGTTTCTGCATCAACTTGATTAGGATTATGACTTCCAGCTCCATTCATGTTGCTGCAACATGATTTCATTCTTTTTTATGGCTGCATAGTATGTATACCACAGGGGTGTCCAATCTTTTGGCTTCTCTCAGCCGCATTAGAAGAATTGTCTTGGGTCACACATAAAATACACTTAGCAACTGATGAGCTAAAAAAAAAAATATCCCCAAAATCCCATAATGTTTAAGAAAATTTATGAATTTGTATTGGGCTGCATTCAAAGCCATCCTGGGCCACATGCAACCTATGGGCCATGGTTCAGATGAGCTTGATGTACCACATTTTCTTTTTTTTTTTTTTGAGACAGAGTTTCACTCTTGTTACCCGGGCTGGAGTGCAATGGTGTGATCTCGGCTCACCACAACCTCCACCTCCTGGGTTCAGGCAATTCTCCTGCCTCAGCTTCCCAAGTAGCTGGGATTACAGGCAGGGGCCACCATGCCTAGTTAATTTTTTTGTATTTTTAGTAGAGACGGGATTTCACCATGTTGACCAGGATGGTCTCGATCTCTTGACCTCGTGATCCACCCGCCTCGGCCTCCCAAAGTGCTGGGATTACAGGTGTGAGCCACCATGTCTGGCCCTAGCTTGATGTACCACATTTTCTTTATCCAATCTACCATTGATGGGCACCTGGATTGATTCCTTGTCTGCTGTTGTGAATACTGCTGCGATAAACATACGTACAAGTGCATGTGTCTTTTCTGTAGAATGATTTCTTTCGGGTAGATACACAGTAATGGGATTGCTGGGTCAAATGGTAGCTCTGTTTTAAGTTCTTTGAGAAATCTCCAGGCTGCTTTCCACACTGGCTGTACTATTTTACACTCTCACCAACAGTGTATAAGCATTCTTTTTTTCTCTACAGCCTCACCAGTATGAGTTTTTCTTTTCTTTTCGATTTTTTTTTTTTTTTGAGATGGAGTCTCGCTCTGTCTCTCAGGCTGGAATGCAGTGATGCAATCTCAGCTCACTGCAACCTCCTCCACCTCCCGGGTTCAAGCGATTCTCTTGTCTCAGTCTCCCGGGTCACTGGGACTACACGTGTGTGCCACCATGCCTGGCTAATTTTTTGTTATTTTTAGTAGGGATGGGGTTTCATCACATTGGCCAGGCTGGTCTCGAACTCCTGACCTCAGCTGATCCACCCCACTTGGCCTTTGAAAGTGCTGGAATTACAGGCTTGAGCTACCACGCCAGGCCTTTTTTTGTTTTTTTGAGATTAGGTCTCACTATTTTGCCCAGGCTCGAGTGTAGTGGTATGATCTTGGCTCATTGCAACCTCTGCTTCCCGGATTCCAGTGATTCTTCCACCTCAGCTTCCCTAGTGGCTGGGACTGTAGGTGCACACCACCACACCTGGCTAATTTTTGTATTTTTGTAGAGATAGGGTTTTACCATGTTGGTCAGGTTGTCTCGAACTCCTGACATCGTGATCCAGCTGGCTTGGCCTCGGAAAATGCTGGGATTACAGGCATGAGCTACCGCCCTGGCCTAATTTTTTTATTTTCTAAAGAAACAGTGTTGCCCAGAATGGTCTCAAATTCCTGGCCTCAAGCAATCCTCCTGTGCTGGCTTCCCAATGTGCTGGGATTACAGATGTGAGCACACCCAGCCTATTCTTTATTTTATATTGTATTCAGATTTTGTTTAATGTTTTTTTTTTTTTTTGCCAATCATTGAGAGCTTATAAGGTTGCTGAGGTTGGTTGGCCTTGAACTCTTGGCCTCGCCTTCGCAAGCGCCAGGACATCCGGCCGGAGCCACTTTGGGCCCCTGTTTAATGTATTTTTTTACATCTACAACATTTCTCAATGTGGACTAGCCATCTTTCTTTTTCTTTTCTTTTCTTTTTTTTTTTGAGATTATAATTTTTTTTTTTAATGGGGAGTCAGTAAACACAGGAAACAGGCCCTTGAGAGGGAGAGACCCCCACTCTCCCTGGGGGGAGACTGTTCCTGCCCTCTCTCCTCTTTCTGTCTCTTGTATTCCTTTAATATGGAGAATCATTTCCAATTCCCTAAAATCTTGCCCTCATTTTTTTCTGTCTTATATTCAAGGGTCACAATTTTCCTCTCATTGTCATTGTAGTCTTTTCCCACTGATGTGACATGCCTTTTTGTTTTGATTGGGCACTTATCTGCAATGCAGGAATGGTTGTTTTCTTTGATACATTAATGACTTAGACGATGATTCTATTTTTGAAAATATATCTTTCTTAACAGAATTCCAAATTAATTCTAGAATTAAACTATGAAGCATATTTTTAAAGGTGTGTATAGAGCTTATGTTTCTGCCTTGATTTTTAAAATAACATTTAGGTCTATATTTTTTAGGATATAAGATCTCTACGTGTTGCTTTGCTTCATTGAACATTTTTGGTGGTTATTTTTATTTTCTGTGTATTTTAGAATTTCCATTAAGCTATATTCTCATATCAAAAATGAAAATTTATTTTTACAAATTTATATTTGAGTGATACAATTATTTTAATCTAGGAAAGGTTCATAACAAATGGGTGTAGTGACTGGGCACGGTAGATCACGCCTGTAATCCCAGCACTTTGGGAGGCTGCGGCGGGTAGATCACGAGTTCAGGAGTTCAAGACCAGCCTGGCCTAGATGATGAAACCCCATCTCTACTTAAAATACAAAAATTAGCCAGGCATGAGGGTGGGCATCTGTAATCCCAGCTACTCGGGAGGCTGAGGCAGGGAATTGCTAATTGCTTGAATCCTGGAGGCAGAGGTTGCAGTGAGCTGAGATCGCGCCACTGCACTCCAGCCTGGGCAACGGAAAAAAAAATAGATGTAGTGATTGTGTTCTTTGCTATGTTCGAATGAAAAATGATAGCCGGGCGCGGTGGCTCACGCCTGTAATCCCAGCACTTTGGGAGGCCGAGGCGGGTGGATCACGAGGTCAAGAGATTGAGACCATCCTGGTCAACATAGTGAAACCCCGTCTCTACTAAAAATACAAAAAATTAGCTGGGCATGGTGGCACGCGCCTGTAATCCCAGCTACTCAGGAGGCTGAAGGAGGAGAATTGCCTGAACCCAGGAGGCGAAGGTTGCGGTGAAACTCCAGCCTGGGTAACAGCAGAGAAACTCCGTCTCAAAAACAAAACAAAAAAAAAAGAAAAATGATGAGGGAGCAGGATGTTAGAGTTGCAGTGAGAGAGGGTAGAAAGGAGGGAGTCCAGAGTCAGGCACACAGGTTTTCTGGAAGGCTTACATGGGACTGCTGTGGTTTGAATGTGTTCCCCAGAGTTCATGTGTTGGAAACTCAACCCCTAATGCAACCATGTGGACCAGCAGAACCTTTAAGGGGTGATGAGGTCATGAAGGCTCTGCCCTCATGAATGGATGAAGGCAGAGTGGGTTAGTTGTCTCGGGAAGTAGGTTCCTGATAAAAGGATGAGGTTGGCTTCCTTCCCTTTCTCTCTTTCTCCCTCCTTCCTCACGTGGTCACGCTCTTGTTCTGCCTTCCACCGTAGGATGACTTAGCAAGACCCTCACCAGGTGCAGGCCCCTCCCCTTCCCAGGGTCCAGAACTGTAAGCCAAATAACCTCTTGCTTATAGATCACCCAGTCTGTGGTATTGTTGTAGCAACACAAACGGACTGAGACAGGGACACTCAGAGGGCTCATCTCTCTACTTGATGGAGCACTCCCTGCGTGGTACCTTGTATTCTTAGACCTGATGCTGTAAATGCTGTTCGAGTGCCTTGAAGGTTTTTTGTTTGTTTTTTTCCCGAGACAGAGTTTCGCTCTGTCACCCAGGCTGCAGTGCAGTGGCTCCATCTCAGCTCACTGCAACCCCCGCCCCCTGTGTTCAAGCAGTTCTCTACCTCAGCCTCCCAAGTAGCTGGGATTATAGGCAGCCACCACCACACCCAGCTAATTTTTGTATTTTTAGTAGAGATGGGGTTTCACCATGTTGGCCAGGCTGGTCTGATCCACCTACCTTGGCCTCCCAAAGTGCTGGGATTATAGGTGTGAGCCACTGCGCCCAGCGCCTTGAATGTTTTTATGTTTTTTGAGGAGTTTACAGAGAAGCCCCTACAGGCTTCAGGTGCCTTCTGCTGCTGCTGCTGCGGCTGCTTTGCTCTTTAGTACCTCCTGTAACCTGGTGTTAAATTAGATCATAGTGTGGTCCTTGGACCAGCAGTATCAGTATCACCTGAAAAACGAGCTGGAAATGCAGATTCACAGTCTGCACCCAGAATACTAGGAGTGAGACCCTACAAGACCCTCAGGTGAGTCTGATACACACAGAAATTTGAGATGCAGTGTTAGATGATGTTTGAGTTCGTGCTATCCGAATGACTGACATGCATGTGGCTCACTGGTTGGCCTTTGCACAGGCCTCTGGAGCCTCCTGGAATTCCGGATCCCTGTGGCTCCCTCTGGGAGTTTTCTAGTCCCTCTTACTTGAAGCATGTTTTTCACAGCCCCGCACCACCCAGGTTGGGTATCCGGTAAGTTCTGCGTCTGCACGTCCATGTTTGTGACATTCTGGGAAGAGTGGCCCAGGCTGTGATTTGCCATCGACTGCTGCAGGCTGTAGATGGTATTCGGAAGGGAGGGGAGATGCTGTGTGCATGTTCTGAAGGGTTTCCCACTAAACAGAAGAGACCAACCCTCTCCATGACTATTTGATGTTTACTTTATCTCGTCGCTGACTTCACAGTATAAACGCAGTTTGTGTAAACATCTCTATTGGGTCATGCATACATACAAATATTTATGTGAACATATGAAGTCTGCACGTGTGGGGGAATCTCCACATTTTTGTCCATCATTACTTATCTGTGGTGTCTACCACGTTCCTTTACCTTATTTTCTGTCATTGTACCTACTTCTACCTGAACACGTAGTATTTTATTAAAAATACACAAATATTATGTTTCCACTGTGGTTTTTTCCCCCTTACGTCGGACCTTCCTTCTAAGTGGACTTCAATGTGGGACCTGAAGGTATCATGACCTGGGAAGCCCCTCAGCTTTTCCTGAATGCTTGCTCGCTCTCTCTCTCTCTCTCTCTCTCTCTCTCTCTCTCTCTCTCTGTCTCCTCTCTCTTGGGTGTTAAGTCCGACTGTCTCTCTCTCTCTTTTTTTTTTTTTTTTTTTTTTTTTGAGATGGAGTCTCACTCTGTTGCCTAGGCTGGAGTACAGCGGTGCGATCTTGGCTCACTGCAATCTCCGCCTCCAAGATCAATCAATTCTTCTGCCTTAGCCTCCTGAGTAGCTGGGATTACAGGCACGCGCCACCATGCCTGGCTAATTTTTGTATTTTTAGTAGAGACAGGGTTTCACCATGTTGGTCAGGCTGATCTTGAATTCCTGACCTTGTGATCCGCCCACCTTGGCCTCCCAAAGTGGTGGGATTACAGGCATGAGCCTCTGTGCCCAGCTGGCTGTCTCTTGACTGACCCCCAGTCTTGAACCCTGGAGTTCTCATATGCATGGATTTAAATGATGTGTCTTTCTGAGGGCAGATTGTGCCCATTTTCCTTCCCTCCCTCTCAAGGGGCTGTTTCCTGTGTTTATTGACTCCTCATTTAAAAAAGATTATATAAACCAGGCACGGTGGCTCATGCCTGCAATCCCAGCACTTTGGGAGGCCGAGGCGGGCGGATCATTAGGTCAAGAGATCAAGACCATCCTGGCCAACATGGTGAAACCCCATCTCTTCTAAAAATACAAAAATTAGCTGGATGTGGTGGTGCGCGCCTGTAGTCCCAGCTACTCAGGAGGCTGAGGCAGGAGAATTGCTTGAACCCCGGAGGCGGAGGTTGCAGTGGGCGGAAATCCCCCACTGCACTCCAGCCTGGCACCTGGCAACAGGGTGAGACTCTGTCTCAAAAAAAAAAAAAGATTATGTATATTGACAGATTAGATTGTACCCCATAAATTGTGTGTTTGAAAAATATTTCAAAGAATGTTTTTTTTTTTTTTGCTGATTTTTATCTACTAAATTGTATATATTTATGAGGTACAAAGTGATGTTATGATTTTTCCATACAGTGTGGAATCATTAAATCAAATTAATGTATCCATTACCTCAAATTCTTGACTTTCGTGTGTAATGAGAATGCTGTTTTATCACTTTCACTCCTCACCTGCCAATGTCTTCCATGCTAGGGACAGGAAACGCTCCACACTTGACTTTCCCTGATGTTTTCTTATGTGCTGTCAACCCCTGAACATCACTCCAGGGTTGTGTGTCACCTTCTATACCCAGCCTGATCCTTGTCACCCACCTCCTCAAGGACTGTCCTTCGGGAGTGACTTTATGCACAGACTTCACATGCTCTTCCTGCCTCCTTCACCCCCATAAGCCCACATCCCAGCCCCATCTGGTTATTTATTCCCTCTTTGATTTCCTGTTATTCTGTTGGTTTTCTAATCTGAAGGGTAACTGCTAACTCCTTAGTTTCTGCCTTAATTTCTAAGTCATGGCTACTTTCGGGGTAAAAGTTTTCTCCTAGCCATGGTTTTAGTTTCATTCTGTAAGTCTTGGTTTTCAGTTTTTTTCATTTAAAATTAATCTTTAATACCTTTTTTGGCTCATTGGTGACAGTAATTCCCTCTCTTCCCACCACTCCACCCTCTGTGCCCAAGATTCCGGAGGTTTGTTCTTTTTTTTTTGTAATCATTTTTACTTAAAACTTTGAGGTTTTCAAATTAGAAATTTCTTCTATAAATGTATGTAGAGCTAATAACTTACTGCTTTTTTTTTTTTGGCATTACTCTTAAGCTGATACCTTTGGACACTGAGGTAGCCTCGTTCCCTAGGTTAGATCTAAAATATTTTCACTGTTGCTTCTTCCAGTGTATTTCCTGGTTTGCCGGTCAGTTTCTTTAACTCATCAATGACACAGTGGTTTATGTATGGCTTTTAACTTCAAATAATTTTTCAATTTTTTGCTTTTGCTGATTTTTACCTATGTTGAGTTAATTTTTAACTAGACATGTTCCCTTGATGGGCATGACTAAATTTTTTTTTTTATAATTTAGATGGATTTTCACATCTCAAGCCAGTTAATAGTGGGAAATAGGACTCCGTAAAGCACAGATATGACAAGTGGTTCAGAGTCCCGAGGCTGATGCAGGTGAGGGTGTCTCACTGAACCTGGCACGCAGCACTCAGGTGATAGTTACTACCTTTGATTTAAATGAATACAGCTGTAAATGCTTTCTTAGGTGTCTTGTTGATGGTTAATTTCCGTGGAGTTTGATACTCCTTTTGCTGCTTATCACTTGACCCCTAGTCACTTGACCTGCTGTTATGTTTGATTTATTACAAATACCCCATCAGCCTGCATCTCTCTTTACTTCCTTTGTACACATACATCTAAACATAGGGATCTGGATTGTATCAGGTTTCCACATCCTCACTGCACCCCCCACCACCATATCTTTCTGAAGTTTTCTAGTCCCTCCTTTTTTTTTTTTTTTTTAATTAAATCCAAATTTTATTAAGGATTTCAAGTTACATACTTCAAATTTCTAGAATGGAATGGAATCATTTTGGAACTGGAAAAATGGCATAAACACTGACATCCCCTGAAACGTCAATATTATAAAGAAAATTCTTCTGCAAACCACATCTCCATTATATAACAAGGCTAGGTATTATCTACACCGTCACTTTGGCAATCGCTATTTCCGAAAAGAATGAAAAAGATGATTTTGCTACTTCAGTTCATTAAAAATGGGATTCTATCTTTAAAGTTCAGAAAAAGCTGTGTTTAGATGAACTACAGTTACAAAAAAAAAAAGCAAGAGTCTCTAATCAAAGCAAAGGAAATCATTTAAAATAAAGAGAAAAAAGCTATTATTATTGGTTGAGGATTTCCAGTAGTAAGTTAAAATCTCAGGAGAGGAATGGATAGCACTACATACAATGTGTTCACATTCCAAGACCTTAACACTAACTTCTCAAAAATGAAGTTTTCATTACCTCTAAAAATAAATTCAATGTAATTTCATTAAGAGCAGGAAATCTGGACCTTCCTCTAACGACAATCCAATGGTCCACCCTTGCTGTCATCAAAAAAAAACCTTCAACTCCAAAATTAACAGTAATTAGCCTGAGGTATTGTAAATGTGGCTCTACAGTCTAAAATTTAATGGCATCTTTTGTCAAAAAGTCTTATTTCCACTTTAGTCTCATGACTACAATACTGTATAGTGCTATCCCTGTAGTATTTACTACAATAGTCATCAAAAATATCTGAAAAAAAATTCTTGGACCATATGAAATAGTGCATCCAACCACTTCTATAAAAATAGGAGCCACACAAAGATCTAAGAGAGTGCTACCTGCCCAGATCCGGAACAGAGGTACTTAACCTTTGTTAACCTTTGTTTTCCAGTTTAGTTGTCAACGAGTAATGTGAACAAAATGTTGAGTGTCACACTGGCATTACAAATAGGCCCAAAATTTTGAGCTTTTAATGAGACTAAGAAGCATTTTAAGAGATTTAACTCAATATGCCTTAACACATCCATGAGGTAGTTAAGTAAACAGTACTACCCATTTTAATACATAGTAAGCAGAACCATGGGTAAGTGACATACTCATACTCATATTTTAAGCAGTAAGAATTAGAAGAAACCACAGAAGCTTTGGGCCTTCTCTCTAGCTCTAACCCAAAGAAAATGAATTTTTTTTAAAGCATCAAATTATTTAAGATTTTCTTCTTTTTTTTTTTTATACTTGCTTATTAGTATAGTATCTCTTTCCAAAGCTGGTACCCTTTCTTCAATAATGTGGTAAAAACTGAGTATAACCCTTAATTCAAGCTAGGCCTCTGCTTCTACCTGAATTGGTACAAAATTAAGACATTATCTTATAAGAACTAAAATTGTATTTGAAATTTTTATTTTAGGCTGTAAAAACAAGCAAACAAACAACAAATAACTTGAAAATAGGCTTGTCAAATGATGTAAATTCATCCTTTCCAGGGAAGCAGAAAGTAGACCATCCTGCTTCACTGCTGCTTGCACTCTGCTGGGTTTTGATCCTTCTTCAGGTCATAGTCTGGATCATTTTCCTCATCTCCTTCTTCTTCCCCTTCCTCATCCGCTTCTTCACCTTCTTCATCATAATCATCATCATCATCTTCAATAGCTTCTCCAGTAAAGTATAACACTGATCTTGGGATTATACGCTCATGTAAAAAGTGACCAATTTCGAAGTCTGCAGCAAGGATAGCTTCAGCAGCAGCATCCAGATCTCCACTCTCGGGAACTTCAGAAGGGGCAAAAAAAATTAAAGAGAGTCATTGGAAACTGTTTTAGTCACAGTACGAACTGTCCTGCGTCCCTTGTGTTTCTGCTTCTTCCTAATGATTTTCAAAGTGACATTCTTTCCTTTTTTCCAATCTATCTGGCACCCTGTACAACCCATAATTTCTGGTCCATCAAAAGAAAAGGGATCAGAATCATCTGGTTCTGATCTCATCCTATATGTCTTTGTCAGCTCTTCATTTGTAAAATACTCATTGGGTTCAAAGTGAAATTCTAAGACAAAACTCATAGGCTGGCCAGCATCTGAGAACTTCACTTTAATATCTTTCAAGTGCTTCAGAATAGGTTCATCATGTTCCTGAACCATATCACTGAGCAAGTCAACATTCTTAAAAACCGTTAACCAAAATTCAGGAATTCCTTTGGGGTCTTCTTTTTCTTCATCCTTTTTCTCATCTTCAATCTTGGCCTTTTCTTTCAATTCCTCCGAAATCTCATCTTCTTCTTCTGGTTTCCATTCACATTCTTCTTCCGTAGGTTCATAAATTGCATTAATGATCTCAAATCGCTTATCAAATAGAGGCTGATAGAGAACAGCATACTTCCTTTCAAGATCGTGAACTTCCTCATAGAATTTGGCTTCTATCTGTGCACATTTAACTTGCAGGTTTTTGAGAGCATTCACTCGTCTTTTAACTACCCTAGGCAGGCTTTCAATGTATCCTGTTGGTGTTTCTACCAGACCATCAAGTCTTTCTTGAAGGGCTGCAAGAATCTGAGGATTTTGCATCATCTGCACAGTTAGCTGACGTGCTTTGATTTTTGTTTCTTCACCAGTTTCTTCTTCTACTTCTTCAACATCATCCAAATCTTGATGAAGTTCAGACTGTTCTTTGTTGTCAATGTCTGCCATGTTGTAAGAACTCCAAATATCGGCGGCTAGTATGGGGAGCCAGGCGGCTGGAGCTGCGTAGGCAGTGACTCAGGGCGGCAGCGGCGGCAGGAGGAGCAGGAGCTAGTCCCTCCTATTCATTTGCGCTCCTTAAAGCCCAGCCCCATGCCTGGCTTTGGTTTCCACTGAGTTCTCTTCCAAGCATTCTACATTTATAGATGTTAAATCTTTCGCAAGGTCATAGGGCTGTCGGTGGATCCTCCGTCCTAAACACCCACCCAATGGCAGAGGCTGATACTTAACATGCAAACCTTGTTTTTTACTTCTCCAGGCAAAAAGGGATGTTGGAAGACATTCTGGAGGGGGCGGTGGAGTGTGAAGGTTTAAAAATAATCTTTCAATATATGCTTCATGACAGGTCTTGGAGGTGCCTTGTGGGTGTGGCTGTGGAGGGATGGCTACGAGGAAATGGTGGATAATAAGGAAGTCAGGAAAGGAAAAGATCACTCACAATTCAGAGAAAGTAAGTTCCTGAGGGACTGTCTAGCCACTTGATGCCCAGAAGCCAGGCCTCACTTCTGTAAATACAGTGGTTTGTATGGCTTTTAATTTCAAATAATATTTTTTTCAATTTTTTGCTTTTGTTGATTTTAATCTATGTTAATTTTTAACTAGACATGTTTCCTTGATGGGTATGACTAAATTTTTTAAATATATAATTTAGATGGATTTTCACATCTCAAGCCAGTTAAGAGTGGGAAATAGGACTCCTTAAAGCACAGATATGACAAGTGGTTCAGATTCCCGAGGTCTGTATCCTGGGGAATTTAAAGGGGCACACAAAAAAAACGCAGTAATCAAGACATACAGTATTTCAATATAGTATCTTTAAAAATGAAATCACTGCAAAAATAAAACAGCCCCGTTGAACAATCGGTCAGAATTCTGCCTCCACCACCACCCCACATCGACCCCCCCACCCTCCGGAAGTTTCCTCCAAGCCGCACCTGTACCCAAGCCTCCAATACAAACCTCGGGAATTTCCGGATCAAGCCTCGGTTCCTCACCACCACTATCACTAGGGGAACTTTTGCTGTTTACCCCAAGTTCAGCCTGTATCCCCTAAAATCCTAGGAACATGCGACAAGTCTCCCCCATCTCCCTTCCGTGAGTTTGCCCCAAGCCAATCCCGGTCTCCCCAAAAATAGCGTTAAGGTTCCTTATTCTAGCAACCTTCCTACTCTAGGGGATACAGGGCCGGTGTCGCCCCCACGCCGGGAGTTCCCGCAGAGCGTCGTCTCTCCTTGAGCCGCATCCATCCCGACCTGGCATCTACTTGAGGAACGCCGCACCAGGACGGAAACTTGCGTGGTGAGCTCAAGTCACCTGCAGCTCAAGGTCAGAGCGCACCGGGACCACATTTTCCAGAATCCTTCGGCGGTCCCGCAATGCTCACGCGGTCAGCAGAGAAACTTCTCAGTATCACTTTCTTAGCATCTTAACAGTGAGCTCCTAAATTTGGTTGTGTGCGCTGTGCAGATGTCAGAGGCACACCGGGTGGGCAAAGCCGACTGCGCGTCCGTCTCTCTAGCTCTGAAACTACAATCCCCAGAGGCCTCTGCGGTCACTTCGGCTACCCTCCTTCAATGTGTAGCATTGACGTCAGAAGCACTTCCGGTCAGTGAGCCCGGCCCGTTAGGCTGGTTGACACTCGGGGAGGCGTCCCTCTTCACGTCTTCTCCACATCTCTGCACCTCGTTACTTGACCTTTGCCTTCAGGATCCGCAGCGTGCACCCGCGTTCCGTGAGTGCCCTATAGGCAATCAGCATGCCCGTCTGCGTGTCCCTGTGTTACTCACGGGGTCCCAGGTTCGGAGTGGCAGAGGTGTCTCAGAACTCGGGTGCTCTCCTGTGGGCACCTCCAGGCCATTTTCCTTTCATTCGAGCCCACAGGGTTACAAACAAACCCTCATTCGGTTGCTTGGGGACAAGGACTTCACTCCCTGGCCCGAGCTTGGGGCCAAGCTTGAGGGTGCTGGGTCATTCTGGGCCCCCTCTGGATGGAAATTGGCTTCCTCAGTGATTTCTGTGACATCCCTGACCCCAACTGTGGGGATCTGGCGCGGACTGTGCTTCACCTCGTGGGGAGGGAGTTTCCACCTAGGCCACTCTCTCGTTTATCTTCACATCCCCAGATCTGTCTTCTGAACTTTGCCCTTCTCCAGGAAGAGCACTCAGGAGACCAGAAAAATGGCCACAGAGCTCCTGAGAGCCAAAAAAGAGGTGAGAATTACCTGTAATTCCATCTTGGCTGTCAACAGAATGGATCCCATAACCTTTACTTGCCCTGGAGGCAAAAAATTGGTATTGGGCAAAATTCATTCATAGTCTTGGAATAGGGGCTCATTCTAACAGGAGTTCTCCCTCAGCATTCCTTTCTGCTCCATCCATACTGTAGTCACTCATGAAGTAGTTAATTGTGAACAACACATATGGAGCAGTTTAAAAGTACAGCGACATACATGCTTAATTGGTTATGTGGATGAAGGGCAGGGACAGCAAAGATGCCTCTAATTTCAAATGGTTGGGGAGGGCTGTCCAGAAGTAGGGCTGTCTCAGCTGCTCCTGACCGGTTTGGTAAGTTGGAAATTAGGGGGAAGACTTTCCAGTGGGAGGCAGCAAGGAAGCATAGTTAGTTTCAAAGGCTGGACTCTTGCTACAGTGTGGAAGGATTATGATGGCTAATGGACTTGCTTAAGGTTTAAGGTTTTTAAATATGCATAGGTGGCTGGGCGTGGTGGCTCAGGCCTGTAATCCCAACACCTCAGAGGCCGAGGTAGGCAGATCACAGGGTCAGGAGATCGAGACCATTCTGGCTAACACCGTGAAACCCCATGTCTACTAAAAATACAAAAAATTAGCCGGGTGTGGTGGCACATGCCTGTAGTGCCAGCTACTGGGGAGGCTGAGGCAGGAGAATCTCTTGAACCCGGGAGGCGAAGGTGGCAGTGAGCTGAGATAGTGCCACTGCACTCCAGCCTGGGCGACAGAGCGAGACTCTGTCTCAAAAATAAATAAATATGCATAGGTGAAGATACAGACTAGCTATTCACATAGAATAAGGAGGAGTTTGGCATAGTCTGACCTGAATTCTACATTTGAGAGCATTTTCAGCTTTTGGCAATTGGGACATTTCACCCAAAATTTCAGATTCCCTGCTTCTCTGAAAATAAATCTGCCCTGAGTAGCTGGGATTACAGGTGCGTGCCACGATGCCTGGCTAACTTTTTGTATTTTTAGTAGAGACAGGTTTTCACCATGTTGGCCAAGCTAGTCTTGAACTGACCTCATGATCCACCTGCATTGGCCTCCCAAAGTGCTGGGATTACAGGCGTGGCTTTTTTTTTTTTTGAAACAGAATCTCGCTCTGTCACCCAGGTTGGGATGCAATGGTGCAATCAATCTTGGCTTACTGCAACCTCCGCCTCCCAGGTTTGAGCAGTTCTCCTGCTTCAGCCTCCTGAGTAGCTGGGATTACAGGTGCCCACCACGACATCTGACTGATTTTTGTATTTTTAGTAGAGGTGGGGTTTCTCCTAACCTCAGGTGATCCGCCTGCCTCCACTTGTCTTGGTCTTGGCCTTGGCCTCCCAAAGTGCTGGTATTACAGGTGTGAGCCACCACTGCACCTGGCCTTACTGTGCAATATTTTATTTGTTTTTATTTTAATTATTACACTGCGCAGGTTTTGATAACCAGAGTAGACCTGTCAACTCAGATCTCTTTCTTCTCATGTGAAAGTTCTCAGTAGCATCCTGATTTGTTTCCAAATGTTGACATGGTCCTTTGCCACCCACCACATGTTTCTGTAATCCTCAGTTTCCCCAACATTGCAGTAACATCACTTTTCAGAAACCTTTAGTGGCTCATTTCAGTATCTGAGATATTTAGGACCATCCTCATTTCAAATGTTACGTCCTGTTGTCTGATGTCATGTTCTGATTATTCAGTCTGCAGGCGTGTTTATTGTTACCACAGGGGAGTCATCTTATGTATACTTTTAACTTAGGTACATTCACTTTTTATCCACTCAGCTAAAAAAGGGGAGAAAAACAAAAATAGGTCAGGTCAGTCGGTTCTCTTTCCCATTTATTTTTATTTATTTATTTATTTTTATTTTTTGAGATGGAGTTTCGCTGTTGTTACCCAGACTGGAGTGCAATAGCACGATCTCGGCTCACCGCAACCTCCGCCTCCTGGGTTCAGGCAATTCTTCTGCCTCAGCCTCCCGAGTAGCTGGGACTACAGGCACGTGCCACCATGCCCAGCTAATTTTTGTATTTTTAGTAGAGATGGGGTTTCACTATGTTGACCAGGATGGTCTCGATCTCTTGACCTCGTGATCCTCCTGGCTCTGCCTCTCAAAGTGCTGGGATTATAGGCCTGAGCCACTGCGTCCGGCCTCCCTTTCCCATTTAATGAATTCATGACCAGGAGTGAGTGAGAAACGGGAGGACTGACTCTGCTGCTCTCCAAGACTGGCTTAGGAGTTTCTGATATCATGGGCACGCCAGCAAGCCAGTGGTCACGATAGTCATCAAGTATTTTTCATATGACATGATTCCTCTATCAGCGTATCAGCCTTTGCTGCATAACAAACAGTCCCAACATCAATGGCTTCAAATCACTTATTAGCACAGAATTTGGTAGGCTTGTAGTTTGGGCAGGCACAGGTAGGTTTCGAAAGTTTCACCTAGTCTTGCCATCTGGCATTCTGCTGGGATCACACATTTTGCTGCAGTCGGCTGGCATTTTGACCAGGGCTGGAGGACTGTCCCTGTGTGACAGTTGGGAAGCTGGTTGGCTGGGGTGCCTAGTTTCTTCTTAGTTGTCTTCCTTGTGGGCTTGGGCTTGGTCACATGGTCTTAGGTTTCTCTACACAGGAAGAGAGGATTTGGCTTTTGTCATGTTCACTAATGTCCTTTTGGCCAAAGAAAGTCACATGGCCAAGTCCAGTCATCATAGAAGGGGATAACATAAGGGACTGGATACAGGGAGACATGATTTATTGGTCCCAATGATTCATACCCTTACCACGTGCAAGATAAACTCACCCCCCTCCCAAGAGCCCCAGAAGTTTTTTCTTCAGACTCAGAAGTCCAGTATCTTATGTGTAACAGCCTGGATGTGGCTAAAGCTTCTTCAGTGGATCCCTTTCGAGTCAGATACCTGTATACTAAAAAGACAAGTCATTTGTTTCCCTCCACCCCAAACACTCCCAACCTAATATACAGAGAGAGACACTGCAGTAGACACTTCCATTCAGAAAGGACAGGAATTTGGCGTGGAGGCCTCTTCATTTTGAACTGTTTTATATCCTTTTGGACTTCCTTGAAAGCTCTGTGGGCTTCCCATGTACCAGATTTGGGACTGCTCTATTAGACAAGCAGAATCACAGTCAGATAGGCCTCTCATCTTTGGCAAGGTGTCGGTGCTAGTAAGAATTTCAGAAACCAGCTGGGTGTGATGGCTCAGGTCTATAATCCCAGCACTTTGGGAGGCTGAGGCGGGCTGATCACCCGAGGTCAAGAGTTTGAGACCAGCCTGACCAACATAGAAAACCCCCATCTTTACTAAAAAGACAAAATTAGCTGGGTGTGGTGGCGCATGCCTGTAGTCCCAGCTACTCGGGAGGCTGAGGCAGGAAAATTGCTTGAACCCAGGAGGCAGAGGTTGCTGTGAGCCGAGATTACGCCATTACACTCTCCAGCCTGGGCAACAAAAGCAAAACTCCGTCTCAAAAAAAAAAAAAAAGACTCTCAGAAGCCTTTCTTTCTAGCTTGGAGACTCCTAGGCATCCCTTTAACACTTCAGAGGTCCTAAAGTTTGGGTCTTTGAGCTAAACTCTTGATTTGATCTTTACTTTGAGTTTTTTTTTTTTATTTCGAGACACGTGCTGGCTGGAGAGACTGAAGATACAAAACAATTTTATTTCCAAGCCAGCAAGTCCTGACGTGTCTATATTCCCTCCAAATTATGCTTGCGAGCTGTATAATTGCTGCTTTAGCTCTTCTGTTTCTTGATATTATTATATGTTGCTAGAAACATCCAGCTGAAACTTTTAACAGGCTTTCTGGAGATCTCTTTAGCTAGATCCAAAAATTCATCAGGTATATTTTCTGTTTTCCAAGTTATGCTGGCAATTGCTTTGCTAATATAGAACACGAGTTGCCTAGTTCAAGCTGCCAGAGTGGTTTTCTCACTACTTTTCTAGTCCCCGCTAGCAGTTTGTTTACTGCTTTTCCAGCCTGTGCTAATAGTTTTCCTGGATGCTTTCCAAGCCTCTGCGCATGTCCTGCTCCTGAAGCTAATACTGTGTTTTAGGTATTTTGTTATGGCAGCACTTCACTTCTATGTACCAATTTAGTGGCCTAAAGAACTTTAGCAATTTAGGCCAGGCACAGTGGCTCACGCCTGTAATCCCAGCACTTTGGGAGGTCAAGGTGGGTGGATCATGAGGTAAGGAGTTCGAGACCAGCCTGGCCATCATAGTGAAACCCCGTCTCTACTAAAAGTACAAAAGTTAGCTGAGTGTGGTGGCATGTATTTGTAATCCCAGCTACTCGGGAGACTGAGGCAGGAGAATCGCCTGAACCCAGGAGGCAGAGGTTGTGATAAGCTGAGATCGTGCCATTGTACTCCAGCCTGGGCAACAAGAGCAAAACTCCGTATAAAAAAACAAACAAAAAAAGATTGCTGGGCTCCCCAAAACCGAATATCTGATTCAGCAGTCCTAGGATGGGGACTGAGACTTTTTATTTCTAACAAGTTCCCAGGGAAAGCTGGTGCTGCAGGTTCAGGGACCACATATTGAGCCAGTGCGCTAAGCCCTGCTGCCTCTTTTGGGTAATCTGGGCCCATGTTTCTGAGCATCAGGAAGTGCTGACCTCCTGTGACTCTATCTTACAAATGAAGAAGTCTTTTGCTAGAATCCCGCAGCAGGCTTCTTGTGGCTTGTTGGTTATCATTCATTTTTCAGCTGGCAAGCAGGTGAATTACTGTTATACCCATTAATCCCTACCCATTAATACCAACACAGGCTGCCAGCTGTGTTGCTACTCAGTGGGAGGGAGTTGGAGTGGATCATGAGGGTCAGTCCCACAGTGTTTACAAGGTGCCCCCTCCATTGTGTGGCTGACAAACCATGAATTGTTCCAGGGCTGGAGGAATAACTAGTTGTGTAAAATGTGTTAAAGTAACATTAATTACCCTCTAATGTAGCTCCTTCATTTGAGATTTTCAAGAGGGGTGTGTGCGTATATTCTGAGAAGGGGTCGTAAAAGCAGATCACAACAGGGACTAGGCAAGTGCCTGAATAGTCTTTTTCTCTCCAGTGTTTACTTATGAACAGTTTCAGACATATGGAAAAAACAGGCAGACTTGTACACTGAACACTGACATACCCACCACTAGATTCAACAGTGACTACGTCTTTCTCATGAACTTTCCTGATCCTCAATCCTACAGTGACCTCTCCCTCTTGAAACTTCTCTGACCCAGTGATTCACAACCATCACTGTATTTTAGGAGCCTTTAAAATACAAAAGCCCCATCCCCACGTTTATTGATTTGTGGTGGGACTCGAGAATCCATCATTTAAACACCACCCAGGTAGCTCCAAAGTATAGCCAGAGAGAGACAAGGGGTCAGAACCAAAGCTCACAGTCATCTGTGCTCTTCCCTTGGGATTAAGTGCATTGGGACTGGCTGGTTTGGAGACAGCTATCAATATAACCTGATGTGGACAGAATCTTAAGGCCATTTCGTAGTCCAGCCAGTGTAGAATAGTAGAGCTGGTAGGGACAGGAAATGTAGGGGAGGTTCCCTGGGAAGGGTACAGTGTGGAATTAGTTTTAGAGACACAATGTCATACCCTCAAGGCATGTCTGAGAAGGGGATGCAAAACATCAAAGAGACAAGACATATACCCAAATGAATGAAGCTGGTGAGGCGGTCTCCAATAATGTGCCTTGGCTGACAAATCACCAACCAGCATGAGTCACCATCAGCCAACTGTGATCCAACAGCAGCGCAAAGCCCAGGGTGGTCAGATGATGGATATTTTACAGAACCCATAGACTAAGATTTTCTTTTCTTTTTTTTTGAGACAGAGTTTCACTCTTGTTACCCAGGCTGGAGTGCAATGGTGCGATCTCAGCTCACCGCAACCTCCGCCTCCTGGGTTCAGGCAATTCTCCTGCCTCCGCCTCCTGAGTAGCTGGGATTACAGGCACACGCCACCATGCCCAGCTAATTTTTTGTATTTTTAGTAGAGACGGGGTTTCACCATGTTGACCAGGATGGTCTCAATCTCTTGACCTCGTG
Source organism: Saguinus oedipus (assembly GCA_031835075.1). Lineage (NCBI taxonomy): Eukaryota > Metazoa > Chordata > Mammalia > Primates > Cebidae > Saguinus > Saguinus oedipus. The sequence goes on along the minus strand of CM063187.1, from coordinate 40,604,240 downwards.
ATCCACCCGCCTCGGCCTCCCAAAGTGCTGGGATTATAGGCTTGAGCCACCACACCCAGCCCAGACTGAGATTTTCATATGAAATCTTCCGACATTTAATTGATATAAACACAAGTTTTAAAGCACTATATGAGTCAAATGAAACCACTTTATGGACTACAGATTGTACCCAAAGAGAGTAAGTGTTGGGCTGGGAAGAATCCTGGTGCTAAACTTCCAGACCCATTTGGAAATCTCACCAAACTTCCATACCAAGGACAGTTATATATTACCACCCTCCAAAGTATTGCTCTTGAGGCAGCAGAGGTACATTTGAAACTTTGTTGCTTGTCTAATAATAATAAATCATTTTCAGTTTTTAAAAATATTTGACTGCTAAGTATTTGCAGATTCTGTCGTAGATGCCAGGACAATCACAGTGGACCAGCCATGCACGTGGAACTGATAGCCTAGCGGGAAGCCAAAAAAGAGAAATGAGTATCATGTATTATCTGAGGGTTAAGGGAGCACAGTGGAGCAGGAGAGGGGAATGAAACCCACGTGAGGACATGGAATTTTACATAGAACGGCCAGGCAGTACAGCAGGCAGTTGTGAGTCCTTTACAGCGATCCTAATCCTCACCATAACCTTGTGAGATGAGCACTGTTATTTTTAGTTCACAGGAGAAATTGATGTGCTGAGTGATTCATTTAGTGCCTGAGGTCACACTAGTTGGGGACAGAGATGGGCTCCAGATCCAGATAGTGCAGTTTGAGTCCACACTCTTCATCAGCACCCACGTCCCCTCCGTAGGCCTGAGCAGGCACATGGCAGCATTTGGTAGAGGAGGGAGAGTCCTGCTGTGGGAACTATCTATGTTGGTGAGTTATTTGCCCCTAATCCCCGGAGGCATCATTGCTTCCAGTAGAACAAATACTGAGACTAAGGAGTCTCAGAACATTTTCAAACTCAGCAAGATGATTCTTTATTATGTGGTGGTGCTCGTGTGATGTCTTATTCTCCCTGCCTAGTGTTAAAACTCCCTCTGTGTAAGGGCTTTGGTTTTGTTTTTATCCTCCATGGCCGCTAGCCTGGGATACTGACACTAATAGGTGCTTAAGTGATGCCAGCTGGGCAGAGATAGGAGAATAATGGTCTTTGACCCCTTGGTGCCAAGGTCACAATCCAAAGTAGGGTCTAGAAATCTTTCCTGCTTCCCTGAGGGAAGCCTTTTAACCTATTTTTTTTTTTTTGAGTCAGAATTTTGCTCTTGTTGCCCAGGCTAGAGTTCAGTGGCACGATCTTGGCTCACTGCAACTTCCACTTCCGGGGTTCAAGTGATTCTCCTGCCTCAGCCTCCCAAGTAGCTGGGATTACAGGTGCCTGCCACCAAGCTGGGCTCATGTTGTATTTTCAGTAGAGACAGGGTTTTTCCATGTTGGTCAGGCTGATCTCGAACTCCTCACCTCAGGTGGTCTGCCCACCTTGGCCTCCCAAAGTGCTGTGATTACAGGCATGAGCCACTGCGCCCGGCCTTGACCTCATTCTAAACTGTGGGAAAGACAGGCTCCTGGATGAACAGAGGTGTGTTTTGTGTTAAAGGCATTCGTGGTATTCAGGGATGTGGCTGTGGACTTCACCCAGGAGGAGTGGAGGTTGTTGAGCCCTGCTCAGAAGACCCTGCACAGGGAGGTGATGCTGGAAACCTATAACCACTTGGTCTCACTGGGTAAGAATGTCTTCCCTTGGCACTTAAAGTCTGTCCTACAGAGTATTTCCCACTCTGAGGAAGGGCTACCTGTGGAGCACCTTTGCCTTAGAATTGGGCTTAAAAACAATTTACCTTTTTCCTCTGGGTAAATCTGGATTTAGTAGAATTGAAAGTAGATAGATTGATTTATTCATGTTATGGATAACACTGCATTTCCAGGCCTGTTTCCCAAGGCTTGAGGGCTCTCTCTTTACTTTATTTTGCTCCAAACCCAGGAGATTTTCATCCACCAAATGTTAATAATATGCTGTTTTTCTGATTGGAGTCACCGTTCCTTAGTTAACCCTTGTACTTCAGAGAGAGAACTGTTCATCAGTCTTTTGTATGCTCTGCGTTTCCTCACCCATTTCAGCTCTGAGTTCTAAAATGGGCTCTTGAGCCCATAACCAACAATCTCCTCATTCTCTTCTTTGTGAGCAGAAATTCCATCTTCCAAACCAAAACTCATTGCTCAACTGGAGCGAGGGGAAGAGCCCTGGAGAGAGGAGAGAAAATGTCCTCTGGACCTCCATCCTGGTGAGTGTCAGTGTGGGGTTGATGGGATAGTCTACAGGTTGGCAGATAGGGAAGGAGGAGACATCTCTCAGATACTGGGAAGAAGCTCTTCTCCAGGCCTCCTAAGCCAAGGGGAAGGTTGCCTGACATGGCCTTCCTTCCAGAATATAATCTTCAACTGAGGGAGGGACTTCCCTGGTTTCCTTATCTCTTCCCTGCACCAGGAAGCCTCCCTTCCTCACTTGGCTTCTCCATCATGCTTAGCGTTTCCTCATTCATAGTCTTCTTTCTCACTTCATCTTAAAAACTGTATCTACCCTTGCCAGGGGCAGTGGCTCATGCCTGTAATCCCAGCACTTTGGGAGGCCGAGGAGGGCAGATCATGGGATCAGGAGTTTGAGACCATCCTGACCAACGTGGTGAAACCCCGTCTCTACTAAAACTACAAAAATTAGCCGGGTGTGGTGGTGCGCGCCTGTAATCCCAGCTACTCAGGAGGCTGAGGCAGGAGAATCACTTGAACCCAGGAGGCGGAGGTTGCAGTGAGCCGAGATTGCACCACTGCACTCCAGTGTGGGTGACAGAGTGAGACTCTGTCTCAAAAAAAAAAAAAAACACCAAACAAACCTGCATCTATCTTATGAATATTAAGTCTACAACCCTTCTAGATACTTTCTAGTATCTAGAAATTATTTGTATGCTAAGATTAAATATCACCATATCTCCACTTCCCATAATTACACAATACTTAAGCTATGACTAATAATAAAATACATACTCATGTGCCAATGCCCTAACTTAAGAAATAAAAAATTACCTAAACAGTCAAAGCCTCCATTTCCCCTTCCCTGATGGTATCCTATACCCATCCCTCCAAGGGAATTGTTTTTCAGTATTAGAGATTTATAATTCTCATGCCTGGCTTTATTCTTTCTGTCATATGCATGAATCGCTAAATCATCTGTATTGTTGTTGGAATGTTTTAAAATCCTGTATCAATGTCTTCATATTATGTGCATTCTTCTGTATTTTGCTTTTTTTTTTTTTGAGACGGAGTTTCGCTGCTGTTACCCAGGCTGGAGTGCAATGGCGCGATCTCAGCTCACCGCAACCTCCGCCTCCTGGGTTCAGGCAATTCTCCTGCCTCAGCCTCCCGAGTAGCCGGGATTACAGGCACGCGCCACCATGCCCAGCTAATTTTTTTTGTATTTTTAGTAGAGACGGGGTTTCATCATGTTGACCAGGATGGTCTCGATCTCTTGACCTCGTGATCCACCCGCCTCGGCCTCCCAAAGTGCTGGGAATACAGGCGTGAGCCACCGCGCCCGGCGCTTTTTTTTTTTTTTTAAATTGAGATGGAGTCTTGCTTTGTTGCCCAGACTGGAGTGCAGTGGCACGATCTTGGCTCACCACCACCTCTGCCTCCCAGGTTCAAGCGATTCTCCTGCCTCACCCTCCTGACTAGTTGGGACTATAGGCACGTGCTATCATGCTTGGCTAATTTTTATATTTTTAGTAGAGACAGGGTTTCATTATGTTGGCCAGGCTGGCCTTGAACTCCTGGCCTCATAATCCTATCCTGCCTCAGCCTCCCAAAGTGCTGGGATTACAGGCATGAGCCACCACGACCAGCTATAGTTTACCTTCTTCACTGATGCTAATTTTGTACTATGTTGGTATATGTAGCTCTGCATCATTCATTTTATGGCTACATAATATTGTATTATATGCATAATTATAATACAATTCATTTATCCATTCCATTTTTGTTGGACAGTTACATTTTTACCAGTGTATTCTTTTGACCAATTAAAGAATGCTGCTGTGGGCCGGGCGTGGTAGCTCACACCTGTAATCCCAGCACTTTGGGAGGCCAAGGTGGGCAGATCACGAGGTCAAGAGATCGAGACCATCCTGACCAACATGGTGAAACCCTGTCTCTACTAAAAATACAAAAATTAGCTGGGCAAGGTGGCACGCATCTGTGGTCCCAGCTACTCGGGAGGCTGAGGTAGAAGAATCGCTTGAACCCAGGAAGTGGAGGTTTCAGTGAGCCAAGATTGCGCCACTGCACTCCAGCCTGGTGACAGAGCAAGACTCTGTTCAAAAAAAGAAAAAAAAAGGGCCGGGCGCGGTGGCTCATGCCTGTAATCCCAGCACTTTGGGAGGCTGAGGCGGGTGGATCACGAGGTCAAGAGATCGAGACCATCCTGGTCAACATGGTGAAACCCCGTCTCTACTAAAAATACAAAAAATTAGCTGGGCATGGTGGTGCGTGCCTGTAATCCCAGCTACTCAGGAGGCTGAGGCAGGAGAATTGCCTGAACCCAGGAGGCGGAGGTTGCGGTGAGCCGAGATCACGCCATTGCACTCCAGCCTGGGTAACGAGCAAAACTCCACCTGAAAAAAAAAAAAAAAAGAGTGTGCACCTGTTCAGTCTGATAAGGTAATGCCAAACTATTCTCCAAAGTTGTTGCATTAGTGTTCTAGGGCTGCCACAGCAAAGTACCACACACTGAGTGGCTTAAGCAACAGATGCTTGTTTGTTTGTTTATTTTGAGACAGAGTTTTGCTGTGTTGCTTGGGCTGGAGTGCAGTGGCCCCATCTCAGCTCACTGCTTCCTCCTACTCCTGGATTCAAGCAAGTCTCTTGTCTCAGCCTCTCGAGTAGCTGGGATTACAGATGCCTGCCACCATGCCTGGCTAATTTTTGTATTTTTAGTAGAGACGGAGTTTCACTGTGTTGACCAGGCTGGTCTTGAACTCCTGACTTTGTGATTCACCTGCATCAGCCTCCCAAAGTGCTGGGATTATATGTGTGAGCCACTGAGCCTGGCCTCTTTATTTTATTGAGATGGAGTCTTTTTCTGCCACCCAGCCAGGAGGGCAGTGGCATAATCTTGGCTCACTGCAACTTCCGCCTCCTGGGTTCAAGTGATTCTTCTGTTTCAGCCTCCCGAGTAGCTGGGACTACAGGCGTGTGTCTACACGCCCATCTAATTTTTGTATTTTTAGTAGAGACCGGGTTTCACCATGATCATATTGAGTCCACAGATAATTTTGGGGAGAATCACCATCTTAATAATATTGAGCCTTCCAGTCTATGACTATTTATTTATTTGGAACTTCAACTTCATTCAACAGTGTTTGTTAATTTTCTTTTAAAAACCCTTTCTTCTGGCCAGGCGTGGTGGCTTATGCCTGTCATCCTAGCACTTTGGGATGCCGAGGCAGGTGGATCACCTGAGGTCAGGAGTTTGCGACCAGCCTGACCAACATAGAGAAACCATGTCTCTACTAAAAATACAAAATTAGTTAGGTGTGGTGGCACATGCCTGTAATCCCAGCTACTTGGGAGGCTGAGGCAGGAGAATCGCTTGAACCCAGGAAGCAGAGGTCGCAGTGAGATGGGATTGCACCATTGCACTCCAGCCTGGTCAACAAGAGCAAAACTCCATCTCAAAAAAAAAAAATCTTCTTTTCCTCCTTTCCTTTCCTTTTTCTCTTTCGCTTCTCTTTTTTCATCCCACTGTGTTGCCCAAGCTGGCCTCAAACTTCTGGCCTCAGGCAATCTTCCCACCTCAGCCTCCCAAAGTGTTGGGATTCCAGAAGAGCCACCATGCCCAGCCTTAATTTTCAGTTTACCAACTTTGTGCTACTTTGTCACATTTATTCCTTAGCATTTTATTATTTTTATGCTATTGTCAATAATATTGTTTTCTCAGTTTCATTTTTAGAACAGTCATTGCTAATATATAGAAATACAATTATTTTTTATATATTTATCTTAGGGCCTAAGTACAACGATGACTTCTAGTTGCTTTCTTGAAAAATTTTTTTTTTGAGATGGAGTTTCGCTCTTGTTACCCAGGCTGGAGTGCAATGGCGAGATCTCGGCTCACCACAACCTCCGCCTCCTGGGTTGAGGTCTCCCAAAGTGCTGGGATTACAGGCTTGAGCCACATGCCTGGCACCCCCTCCTTCTTTAGCATTTTGGCTAGAACATTAATCATATTGTTTTCCCCACTTTACGTGCCGAGTCATTTTTCTCCTGCTGCATTCACAACTTGTCTTTCATTCTCCCCACCTGTTTGACTATGATGTATCTAGCTGGGGATTTATTTATGTTTTTCTTACTTGGAATTTGTTGAGATTTTTGGATCAATGTTTTTCATTAAGTTTGGGAAGTTCTTAGCCTTTTTTTGAGGTGTTTTTTTCTGCTCTTTACTCTCTCTTTTCTTCCTGAGTTCCCATTAGACATAGGTTGGTTGCCTGATGGCTTCCCACAGGTTTCTGGTGCTCTTTATTTCTCTTTAGTAGTTTTTTCACTCTGTTCTTCAGTTTAGTTAATTTCTATTGCTGTGTCTTCAAGTTCTCTCATTCTGTTGCACACTCAAATGTGCTCTAGTAGTTTTTAAGTTTTTTTTGTTTTACTTTTTAATTACAGAATTTCTTACAGTTTCTTTCTTTGCTGATATTCTCTATTTGTTGAATCACTGTTATACTTCAATTTTTTTACACACTGTGTATGTTGCATTATTGTTCTTGCATTAGTATAAAGAAAGCTTCGGCCGGGCATGGTGGCTCATGCCTGTAATCCTAGCACATTGGGAGGCTGAAGCAGGCGGATCATGAGGTGAGATCAAGACCATCCTGACCAACATGGTGAAACCCTGTCTCTACTAAAAATACAAAAATTAGCTGGGCATGGTGGCAGGTGGCTGTAGTCCCAGCTACTCCAGCAGCTGAGGCAGGAGAATCGCTTGAACCTGGGAGGCAGAGGTTGCAGTGAGCCAAGATCGTGCCCCTGTACTCCAGCCTGGTGACAGAGCGAGACTCCATCTCAAAAAAAAAGAAAAAACAAAACAAAAAACCTGAGACTGGGTAATTTATAAACACAGTAGGTTTAATTGGCTCACAGTTCTGCAGGCTGTACCAGAAGCATGATGCTGGCATCTGCTCAGCTTCTGGGGAGGCCTCAGGAAACTTACAGTCATGGTGTGAGGTGAAGTGGGAACAGGTACTTCACATGGCTGCAGCAGGAGCAAGAGAGTGGCAGGAGTACATTTTTAAACAACCAAATCCCATGAGAACTCATTTACCATCACAAGAACAGCACCAAGGGGATAGTGCTAAACCATTCAGGAGTAACTGCCCCCATGGTCCAGTCACCTCTCACCAGACTCCACCTCCAACACTGGGGATTACAGTTCGACACTTGGTGGGGAACATGGAGCCAAACCATATTACACCGTTTCCTTCAGCCCTTTGAACATCTTATATAATAGCAGCTTTGGGGTCTTTTTTTTCCCCTTAAGTCTGGACCTACTCAGTGACAGTTTCTGTTGACTACATTTTTTTCCTGAGTATGGGTTACTCTTTCCTGTTTCTTAGAAACTTGGATTTTTTTTTATTTTTTTTTTTGAGATGGAGTTTCACTCTTGTTACCCAGGCTGGAGTGCAATGGCCCGATCTCAGCTCACTGCAACCTCCGCCTCCTGGGTTCAGGCAATTCTCCTGCCTCAGCCTCCTGAGTAGCTGGGATTACAGGCACGTGCCACCATGCCCAGCTAATCTTTTGTATTTTTAGTAGAGACGGGGTTTCACCATGTTGACCAGGATGGTCTCGATCTCTTGACCTCGTGATCCACCCGCCTCGGCCTCCCAAAGTGCTGGGATTACAGGCATGAGCCACCGCACCCAGCAAAACCTGGATATTTTAGATGTTCTATTGCACTCCCTCTGATACCTGAATGTATTTCCTGCCTGAAGATTGTCATTGCTGCTTTTTGTTTGTTTAGTCACTTTTCTAGACTAAATTTGTGGAATATGTCTCCTCTGTGAAAACGATGTTTCTGCATGATTTTTAAATTTTATTCTTGTTTATTTTCACTCTTGGCTTCCTAGATGTCAGCTTTGTGGCTGCAGAGCTTAGTGGCCTGCAAGAATTTGCACTTTAAGCTGTCTTTGGCATTAAGGATCTGAGTTAGGAAGCCTTCCCGCCTCTATGAATGGTGTGTGGGTTGGGAAGTACATTCAAAGTTCAGGTTGTTTTGAAGGATTTCAAGGCTTTTTACTTACCACTGAGCCCTCTTGTTTTTCCTCTGCCCCGGTTGTAGCCTCTTTGTTGGGCAGGGATGTGTGGATAGCTTGCTCCCACCTGCTTGCTGTCTTTCCTGCTTTTGCCAGGGCCTTGCAGTCAGCCAGAGTTATGTGGAGGGCTTGTCAAGCCCCTCTCTGGCTGTCTAAAATTTTAAAGAGTCTTCTTGCGAAATTTCTGGATCACCTGCCAGTCTTCTTGGTTCAACCAAGATTGCAGCCGTAGAGAGCAATTGCTGGCCATTCCTGTTCACTTATTACCTAGGTCATGACTTTTAATGGTAGCTCTACTGGGCATTGGTTTCTCACCATCCACTCTAAATCAAGTGAGTCCCCTCTAGTAGCAGCAACACTGATCATTTTATAACCTGCTCTACTATGAACATTGCATTAACCAAGCTAGTGGGGAGGGGGAAGAGGGTAAGAGCAGCTCCAGCAATAATGTCACTGAATCTTACTGTTCTTACCTGAGGCCAGTGTTTTTCATGAATAAATATTTCTCAATTTATTTTTATCCTTTTGGTTGATTTCTAGAACTTGTGAATAGTTTTTGTCAGATAATGTGAAGATGAAAATAAGAGTTTTGTATGAATTTTCATTGCAATAGGATAGGTGTCAACATGCCTTTCTATAAAGTGTCACTTAGTATATATTTTAAGTTTTTGAGAACCTATGCAATCTTTGTTACTTTTTTCTTCTCCTCATCCTTTTCCTTCTCCTCCTCCTCCTACTTCTTTCTCCTCTTCTGTCTCTCTCTTTTGAGTTCAACCCCTTTTTAAAAAGGTAAAAACCATTTTTAGCTGGCAGGCCATATAGAAACAGGTTTCAGGCTAGATTCGGCCCGTCACATGAGTTTGCCAACTCTTGCAATAGAAAACATAATGCATAGGGCTGGGCACAGTGACTCCTGCCTGTAACTCCAGCACTGTGGGAGGCTGAGGCAGGTGGATGATCTGAGGTCAGGAGTTTGAGGCCAGCCTGGGCAACATGATGAAACCCCTTCTTTATTAAAAATACAAAAATTAGCTGGGCGTGGTGGTGGGCATCTATAATCCCAGCTGCTCGGGAGGCTGAGGCAGGAGAACCGCTTGAACCCGGTAGGTGGAGGATGCAGTGAGCCAAGATCGCACCACTGCCCTCCAACCTGGGTGACAGCGAGACTCTGTTTCAAAAACAACAACAACAACATCAAAAGAAAATGTAATGCATGAAGTGAAAGGAAAAATGAATGTTGGGAAGGATGTCTAACTGGGAGAGAGCTTGTGATGTAACATGGTATGAATGACCAATGGACGAGGCAAAACTGCCTACATAGCCCTACATATGACCCCTCTGAAAATATTCCTTCTTCAGCAGGATCAAAGCCGGAAATTCAACTTTGTCCCTCCTGCCCTCTGATATTCTCCAGTCAGCAAGCTCTCAGCCAACACGTGTGGTTGAGTCATCTCCCTCAGCTGTTTTCAAGTTTACGTGCAGGAAATCCTCTCCAGCAGGAAAAACACTATCCGGAAGATCAGAAACAACAGCAAGATCCGTTCTGCTTGAGTGGCAAAGCAGAATGGATTCAAGAGAGAGAAGACTCCAAAGTCCAGTTTGGGAGAGTAAGCAAAAGTAGCACTTCAAAGGCACTCTCCAGCCCACCTGAAGAACAGCCAGCATGGTCCAAGGAAGACGACATCGTGGTGGATATAGGGCCCAGCCCTGAACAGAAGACCGACCTTGAGGAAGCAGACAAAGGATTGCATGGCATAGAAGTCTCAGGATTTGGAGAAATCAAATATGAAGAGTTTGGGCCAGGCTTTATCAAGAAGTCAAACCTACTTAGCCTCCGGAAGACACAAACAGGGGAGACAGCTTCCGTGTACACTGAGTGGGGACAGAGCTTTGGCAGTATGGCAGTCCTTGTCGGAAACCCAAGGACACACTCTGGGGGAAAGCCTCATGTGTGTGGGGAATGTGGGCGAGGCTTTACCTGGAAGTCAAACCTGATCACACATCAGAGGACACACTCAGGGGAGAAACCTTATGTGTGCAAGGACTGTGGACGAGGCTTTTCTTGGAAGTCGAACCTCTTCACACATCAGCGGACACACTCAGGGCTCAAGCCTTATGTGTGCAAGGAATGTGGCCAGAGCTTTAGCCTGAAGTCAAACCTCATCACCCACCAAAGGGCGCACACTGGGGAGAAGCCTTATGTTTGCAGGGAATGTGGGCATGGCTTTCGCCAGCATTCACACCTCATCAGACACAGGAGGACGCATTCAGGAGAGAAGCCTTACATTTGCAGGGAGTGTGAGCAAGGCTTTAGCCAGAAGTCACACCTCATCAGACACTTAAGGACACACACAGGAGAGAAGCCTTATGTATGCACAGAATGTGGGCGTCAATTTAGCTGGAAATCAAACCTTAAAACACACCAGAGGACCCACTCAGGGGTTAAACCTTATGTCTGTCTGGAGTGTGGGCAATGCTTTAGCCTGAAGTCCAACCTTAACAAACACCAGAGGTCCCACACAGGGGAGAAGCCATTTGTATGTATGGAGTGTGGGCGAGGCTTTACCCGGAAGTCAACCCTCATCACACATCAGAGGACACACTCAGGGGAGAAGCCATGTGTATGCAGGGAATGTGGACAAGGCTTTAATGATAAATCCACCCTCATCTCACACCAGAGGACACATTCAGGGGAAAAGCCTTTTTCGTGCAGGGAGTGTGGTAGAAGCTTTCGGCAGAAGCCTAACCTATTTAGGCACAAGAGGGCACGCTCAGGTGCCTTTGTGTGCAGGGAGTGTGGGCAAGCCTTTTGTGATAAGTTAACTCTCATTAAACACCATAGGGAACACTCAGGGGGGAAGCCTCATGTGTGCAGGGAGTGTGGGCAAGGCTTTAGCCGGCTGTCACACCTCATTAGACACCAGAGGACACATTCAGGAGAGAAGCCTTATATTTGCAGAAAGTGTGGGCGGGGCTTTAGCTGGAAGTCAAACCTAATCAGACATCAGAGGACACACTCAGGATAGAAACTTTATGTGTACAGGAATACGGTAAAGCCTTTAGCCAGGAGTCATACTTCATCAGAGACCAGAGGACACACAGCACTGTGGCTTTGTCAGTCATTGCTGGGATTGCAGGCGTGCACCACCATGCCTGGCTAATTTTTGTATTTTTAGTAGAGACGGGGTTTCACCATATTGGCCAGGCTGATTTTGAACTCCTCACCTCGTGATCCACTCACCTCAACCTCCCAAAGTGTTGGGATTACAGGCATGCACCACCATGCCCAGGCGGAAGTAATAACATTTCTAAGAAAAGTTTCTGGGAGGAAAAATAAACTTGGAAAATTATATGAATAAACTTATTTTCCAGCAAATTTTAAAAAGATCATATGCTGCTTATTTTCCTGTCATGTTTCAGCTCCAGCCATGCCATTCTCCATTCTGTGATGCTGGGGCTGGGACTCTGCTAAAGACATTTCCCAGATTCCCTTGCCTTAATGTCCATTTAAGAGATTCTAAAAGGCATAAATGGAGAGGGACTTGGCATTTTATTTTCCAATTCTGTCAGTAGCTCTCTAGCAGTAGAGTGGAGCTGTGCCTTGCTTGCAAATTCCTTCCATTCTCCCAGCACTAGACTGCCAAAACCAGTTACTGCTGGGCTGAAACCCCTCCTGAGAGCTCTTAGGCAGTGGCAAATCCATCTCTTCCTCTTTGTTCTCTAAGCTCTAGAGTGTTAGCTGTTTCCTCAAGTTACAGATCTCTCCCTTGGTGCGCTTTCCGTCCTCCACATTATGTAGTCAGTTTCCTGTAATGTAATTCCCATGTGCTTCTGCTGTCTTGACTAGACCACGATGGACAGAGCACCACCATTACTTGTTTTAGCAGTGCAGCAACATAGTTGGCATACTTTCAGGACCACTGCCCTAATCTGTGGAAATGACCAAACTCAAACTAGTGTTGGACTTGGTGATATGAGATAAGAAAAATAAAGGACAAACAGCCTGCCAATAATCAATTACTGACATATGAGGATATAGGCATATATACCCAAAATTTCTTTGAAAGCATACCTAGTCAAGAATGGAGACTTGGCCAGGCCAGTTGGCTCCCACCTGTAATCCCGACATTTTGGGAGGCGGAGGCAGGAGGATTGCTTGACTTTAGGAGTTCAAGAGCAGCCTGGGCAACACAGTGAGACCTGGTCTCTACAAAAAATTAAAAAATTAGCCAGGCGTGGTGTATGTGTCTGTGGTGCCAGCTACTTGGGTGGCTGAGGCAGGAGGACTGCTTGAGCCCAGGAAGTCAAGGCTGTAGTGAGCCAAAATGGCCCCACTGCACTCCTGGGTGACAGAGGGAGACCATGTCTCAATAAAAAGAATGGAGAATCTGCCAGGCGTGGTGGCTCATACCTCCCATTTTGGGAGGCCGAGGCGGGTGCATCACCTGAGGTCAGGAGTTCGAGAAAAGCCTGACCAACATGGAGAAACCCCATCTCTACTAAAAATGCAAAATTAGCCAGGTATGGTGGCACACACCTGTAATCCCAGCTACTCGGGAGGCTGAGGCAGGAGAATTGCTTGAACCCAGGAGGCAGAGGTTGCAGTGACCGGGATTGTGCCATTGCACTCCAGCCTGGTCAACAAGAGTGAAACTTCGTCTCAAAAAAAAAAAAAAAAAAGAAAAGAAAAAAGAATGGAGAATCTTAAATTTCAGCACCTAGGTATGAAACATCCAAGATAATCTCTAACTTTCCTGATAATTAAGTCCAGGGAAGAACTGTTTAATGTAATTGTCAAGTACCAAACCACAATTATCATCCAAAGAACACTGAACTTGTAAATTTCCCCATTAAAGCAACCTAACTATTATATGTTTGTAGAGCCTTTTAAAAAATTGTCTGATTTCTTCTGAAAGTAATAAAGCCCAATTTCACAGATTTAAACAGCAATCAGTTCTACCCTAGTACCCACATTCCTTTTGTAGAAGATTCTCTGGCCTTAGCCATTAGAGAGCTCTCTGTGGCAGGGGATTGGAGGATGGATTCTCCAAGGATGCATTCTCAAGAACTTCCCCTTGCTTCCACATAAGAATCTTGACTTACTAGGATCTTGACGTGGGTGCACTTTTTAGTATATCAGGGACTAGAGACGGGGAAGAATGCTGCTTTAGTCTGGAACTTTCACTCAGGGGCTCACATTCTTGTACTGACTGTGGGCAGTTTTTTGTTTTGTTTTGTTTTGTTTGTTTGTTTTGAGATGGAGTTTCACTCTTGTTACCCAGGCTGGAGTGCAATGGCGCCATCTCGGCTCACCGCAACCTCTGCCTCCTGGGTTCAGGCAATTCTCCTGTCTCAGCCTCCTGAGTAGCTGGGATTACAGGCACGCGCCACCATGCCCAGCTAATTTTTTGTATTTTTAGTAGAGACGGGGTTTCACCATGCTGACCAGGATGGTCTCGATCTCTTGACCTCGTGATCCACCCGCCTCGGCCTCCCAAAGTGCTGGGATTACAGGCTTGAGCCACCGCGCCCGGCCTGGCAGTTTTTTTAAAGTTGGGCCCTAAAGTTGTAGAGTGAAAAGGTGGAAACAACAGCAGGAGGAACACCAGGGCTATCAGCTACCAAACTACTTATGGTTTTGGTGCAAACGAGCAACCTCATCCTAATGAAATCTAATTACCCTTCTGTGACTCGCATCACATTAGGTGCAGGCAGAGATGGAACATACAAATGAGGATACCAGGCTGGGCGTGGTGGCTCACCCTATGGTCCCCGCACTTTGGCAGGCCGAGGCGGGCGGATGGCTAGAGGCCAGGGGTTCCAGATCAGCCTGGCCAACATGGGGAAATACCTTCTCTACTAAAAATACAAAAATTAGCCGGGCATGGTGGCGGGCGCCTGTAGTCCCAGGTACGCGGGAGGCTGAGGCACTAGAATCGCTTGAACCCGGGAGACGGTGGTTGCATTGAGCCGAGATCGCGTCACTGCCCTCCAGTCTGGGAGACAGTGAGACTCCGTCTTAAAAAAAAAAAAAAAGATACCACAGACCTTGCCCACGGCAGGAGACGAGGGAGAGGAACGGTGAGACCGGAAGACAGTCAGATACACACATAGGATCAGTGGTATCCTCACAGTAACAGAAACGGTCACCCCCCCCCCAATGTCACCCACAGTATCTCTCACCCACAATCACGGGACGTGATGTAAACTACAGAAGACCCTGCACTGACAGAATCCGTCGCTCCTTTCGTGTGCAAGCACAAAGGTGTGCAGCAACAGTCACACGAATCGCCACACCCGAGCATTCTCTTGCGCGCAGCCTGGCCGCTTTGCTCACACAGCAGCTCACCGTCCCTCGAGCGCCCAGGAGCCCGCACAGCCCTCTCCGGTACCTGCGCTCCTGGCGCAGGCGCGCAGTGAAGGGGGCCGCGGGGTCCTCTGGGAGATGTAGCTCAGCGATGACGGCCGTGGCGCAAAGCGTTCTGGGGCTCGTGGTTCGCGGAGTCCGTAGGGAACTTGGTGTCGCTGGTTCAGATCTCGCAGAGCTCAGGGTCCTGCACGCCTGTCCTCGTCTCGCTCCTCCTCGCGGAGAATTCTGGGAGGTGACGTCGCGGGTCTCGGTCGCGGGGCCCGTTTGCAGAGCCCGCGGCGCCGGGAGGTGAGTGGGGCCGGGCCCCGGGCGAGAGTGGGAGGTCAAGGGCGGGCTTCGGGTGGACCGGCCGCGCCAGGGATGGGAACCAGGCAGACGCCGCTGGGGAGACCGTGTGTATTTCACTGTGGTACTGTGTATAAAACTATGTGACACCCTGAGGCTGTGACAGAATGTGATCTTGTGTCACTGTGTGTGTGCGCGTGTGTGTGTGCGAGTGCGCGCTCGCCCGCTAGTGTGTGACTGTAAGCATCTGTGTCTGGGGGTGAAACTGAATATGTTTGTGCATGACTGCCTCTGCAGGTGTAGCTGTGTATGAGTTTGTGAGAGACTGGGGTGTGACATGTGTTTGTGTGAATGCATGTGTGTGGTGAGACCACCTGTTTCTGCAGACACAACTGCGTTTGAATGTGTGTGACAGCAAGGTTGATTGTGCAACTATGACCATCTGGCCCTCCAGGTATAGTTTTGTATGGGTAATTGTGACAATATGTGTGGCTTGTGTGCTACTAGGTGTGTGATTGCGTGTGATTGTTTATCTCTGTTGGTGGAATTGTGTGTGACCATCTATCTTCGTGCTTCTGTGGCTGGCTGTGTATTGTGTGAGATTATGGGTGTGTTTGTGCAACTGTGTATCTGTTTGTGATCAGGTGAGAATTTGTGTGTGTATATGAGATTGTGATGTATGAAACACAGAAATATTAAAATTGCCCAAGTTCACACAGTTAACAAGTGACAGCACCAGAACTCAAACCCAAGCAGTTTAGTTCTAGAGATCTCACTTTTTTTTCCCCCTGAGATAGGGTCTCACTCTGTCAAACAGACTGGAATGCAGTGGTGTGATTGCAGCTCACTGCAGCCTTGACCTCTTGGGCTCAAGCAACCACCTGCCTCAACCTCCCAAGTAACTGGGACCATAGGCGTGTGCCACTGTGCCTGCCTAATTGTTTTTATTTTTATTTTTTTGTGGAGACTTCATGCCATATTGCCCAGGCTGGTCTGAAACTTGGGCTCAAGCAGTCCTCCCACCTTGGCCTCCCAAAGTGTTGGGGTTATAGGACTGAGCCACTGTGTCCAGTGTCCAGCTGTGTCTGGTCAAGTTCTTGCTTTTAATTACTAAACTCACTTGTTCTTTCCCACGTTGAGAGGGTGAAAAATGGTTGCCCTGGGTTTTGAGGGGTTTGGAAAAGATGTTCTGGTCTTGGAGTAGGAACCTGTGGAACCTGGGAACTTAACATGGTTTCTTTTCTGTTCCCTTGTGAGTGACAGGCCTGTCTAAAATTGGCTGCTTCTGGGGGAGCGAAGCCCAACCTGAAAGCCCGGTCTTCCTCCCCTTAGTTACTGAGTTTGAGGTTTTAGCTTTGTCCTTGTCAAAACTCTTCCATGTTTGGTGCTCAGATTCTGGACCCATGGCTCTTTTTCTGATGTGCCAGGTGTGCTGAGTTTTTTATTTTGACCTTCTCAGGTGATAAAGAAAAATATTCTCAGCTGGGCACAGTGGCTGATGCCTGTAATCCCAGCACTTTGGGTGGCCAAGGCAGGTGGATCACCTGAGATCAGAAGTTCGAGACCAGCCTGGCCAACCTGGTGAAATCCCATCTCTACTAAAAATACAAAAATTAGCTGGGTGTGGTGGCACATGCCTGTAGTCCCAGCTACTTGGGAGGCTGAGGCAAGAGAATCGCATGAACCTGGGAGGCACAGGTTTCAGTGAGCTGAGATCATGCCATTGCACTCCAGCCTGGGGGACAAGAGCGAGACTTCGTCTTAAAAAAAAAAAATTTTCATTTCCAAATGTATGTAGAATCCAAGCAGGAAAAAGGGTGGCACTTTTCTGCCCCAGGTGTTGGCTCATACAATCTTGACAGTGGAAAAGAATGTTTCTGAGAGATGGATTAACTTGGCCGAGGTCATGTAGCCATTGAGGGAAAGAGTGGATCAACCTGGATCTGGGTGCTACATAAAAACAAATTTTTTTTTCATCATACCTTCTTTTAGCGATGAATGGCTCATTTCAAACTTAGAAATATATTGCCCAAGAGATACACAGCTATCAGAACAAAACAAACTGAAGTTTCTTTCACAGGCCTGACTTAAGGCTTCTGCTCCAAGATGCTAGGAAGACTGCGCTGATTCTCTTCTCAGGTGGCGGAAGCTTTTTGTTGTTGTTGTTGAGATGGAGTCTTGCTGTGTCACCCAGGCTGGAGTGCAGTGGCGCGATCTTGGCTCACTGCAACCTCCGCCTTCCAGGTTCAAGTGATTCTCCTGCCTCAGCCTCCTGAGTAGCTGGGACTACAGGCACGCGTCACCATGCCCAGCTAATTTTTTGTATTTTTAGTAGAGACGGGGTTTCACCACGTTGGCCAGGATGATCTTCATCTCTTGACCTTGTGATCCACCCTCCTCAGCCTCCCAGAGTGCTGGGATTACAGCCATGACCCACCGCACCCAGCCCAATTTATTTATTCATTTATCTAATATTTTTGAGCACCTACAACGATTTGGTGTTGTTTTGTCATTAGAATACACCAGTGAACCAAATAAAACCTAGTTCTCTTGGATCTTACAATCTTGTATGGGAAAAGAAACAATAAAGAAACAAAACAGTATATAACCTGTCCAAAGGCTAAGAAGAAAAATAATTCAGGGTAAAGAAAAAGGGAGGACCTGGAACAGGGGTTCTCTTTAGGTGGAATTTTCAGGGAAGTCCCTCTGATGAAGTGACACTTGAAGGAAGATAGGAATAAAGAGAAGGAGTGGGCCATGCTGGTGTCTGGGAGAAGAAGGTTCCAGGCAGAAGGAAAAGGCCACAACCCTGAAGGAGGGGTGTACACGGTGTTTGAGTAGTAGTAAGACCTGTGTGCTGGAGTGTGGCGAGCAAGGAGGAAAAGGGTAGGAAATTAGGTCACAGGCGCAGCCAGGGACCAGATCATTAACCACCTTGTTGGCCGCAGGACAGATTTTGGATTTTGTGGAGTTCAGGCTATGTTGACTCCCTCACCCCTCCCCAGATCTTGGAAAAGGTGAGGCTGGCCCCTGTAGGGAGGAGCAGTAGTTCTATTTTTGTGAGTCTCGGGCCAACAACACAGGGCTGGCACATCACTGTTTCTTCCTTAACTCTCCCTTCTCAGGACTTTCTTCTTCAGAAGAGAACACTGAAGAAGGAGGAATGGCTGTGGGACTTTGTAAAGCCGTGTCCCAGGTAAGCTGATCTTTCACTGTTTTCAGCCATTTGACCTCATCTTTCAGGACTTTGGGACCACAAGGAAAGTCATGAATAGCCCAATGAACACCTGCTCCACTTTTCTCTGTCCACCTTCTGTTCATATAATCCTTCTACAAGACACTTAATTGTCTTTTTTTCTCAGCGTTATGCTCAAATGTGTGATGGAGCAGAGCTATCCTATTTAGATGAATGATGACTTGTTGAGTTGGCGGTGAGTGCAAGTGAAATAAGGGACAGAGTTAGATTACTGAGTGACCTATTAAATAGGGAGGTCGAGGATGACCTCTCTGAGGACGTGATATTTAGCAAAGTAAAACTTCAGTGAAAGTAGCAAGTAAGTTTTGTGGAGACCTGGGGAAGACCTTTAAAAGAAGGAGTACAAAGTTATTATGGTGGGAGCATGTTTGGTGTGTTCCAGGAAGCGCACTGAGTCTGTCCTGGGAGGGAAGTGAGCACTGTGATGTCAGAGGTATAGCGGGACCAAATTACCTAGGTCCTTACAAGTCAGCTTAGAGCTGTAAATTATCTGCTCTTTGAATTTTATTCTAAGTGTGAAGGAGAGCCATTGGAACGTTTGTGATCTGATTTGATTTATGCCTTAAAATGAAAATAGATAGCAGGGAAGTAAAGGTGGAAGCAAGGAGGCCAGTCAGGAGACTTTAATAATCCAGGTGGGAGGTGATAGTAGCCTGAACCATGGTGGTGGCATTGGAGCTAGGGAGATTCTAGGTATGCAGTGGAGATAGAAAATGCGGGTTGATCAGGGATTAGTTGTGTGTGTGAGAGGAAGAAGTCAGCATGACTACAGAGGTTTTTGGCTAGGCAGCTACATGAATGGGCATGCCATTTACTGAGCTGGAAAGACACTGTGAAGTGAGATGGACATCAGTAATTGAGTTCTGGATATATTTAGAGACCTTTTGGATATCCAAATGGAATGCTGATCATACATCTGCAGTCAGGACTAGAGATGTGAATTTGAGAGTCCTTAGTGTATATATATATATTTTTTGAGATGACATCTCACTCTGTCACAGGCTGGAGTGCAGTGGCGCAATCTCGGCTCACTGCAACCTCCGCCTCCTGGATTCAAATGATTCTGTTGCCTCAGCTTCCCAAATAGCTGGGACTACAGGCACGCACCACTACGCCAGCTAATTTTTGTATTTTTAGTAGAGACGGGTGTCGCCATATTGGCCAGAATGGTCTCGATCTCCTGACCCTGTGATCCACCCACCTTGGCTTCCCAAAGTGCTGGGATTACAGGGGTGAGCCACTGGACCTGGCCGTCTGCACCCCGCTGTTGTTTGTGTATTTAAAGCATAAGACAGAATGAGATTATCTTCAGGGCAAGGCTGTGGTGAATGCACATAGGAAAGAGGTGGAAGGACTGAGTTTAGGATGTTCAATATTTAGAGGCACACAAGAGGAGGAACCAGCGAAAGAGATTGAGAAGAGCTGATGTAAAAGGAGAAGCAGAAGAGTGTGGGTTCTGGAAGTGAAGAGTAGAAAGCGTTTCAAGGATGGATGATCAACTGAGTTAAGCTCTTCTGAGAGAGACTGAAGAAGATGAAGACTGAGAATTTGTTAACATGGAGATGCTCTTGACAAGAACTACCTCATGGAGTGACTAAGATGAAGACATCACTGTGGTGGGTTTAAGGGAGAATGGAGGCTGCTGTGGTGGCTTACGCTGTAATCCCAGAACTTTGGGGGGTCAAGATAGTGGGACCATTGCCTGAGCCCAGGAATTCAAGACCAGCTATGTATATAGGGCAACATAGGGAGACTCCATCTCTAAAAAAATCTTTAAAAACTAAAATCCAGGGCCGGGCATGGTGGCTGACGCCTGTAATCCCAGCACTTTGGGAGGCCGAGGTGGGCGGATCACCTGAAGTCAGGAGTTCAAGACCAGCCTGACCAACATGGTGAAACCCTGTCTCTGAAAAAAAAAAGACTAAAATCCAAAAACATAGCCCAGCATGGTGGCAGATGCCTATGGTCCCAGCTGCCTGGGAGACTGAGGTGGGAGGATCACTTGAGTCCAGGAGTTGGAGACAGCAGGGAGCTATGATTGTGATGCCATATTCCAGCCTATGCAACAGAAACAGAGTGAGACCCTGTTTCTAAAAAAAAAAAAAATCCAGGTGTGGTGGCTCACACCTGTCATCCCAGCATTTTGGGAAGCCAAGGTGGGTGGATCACCTGAGGTCAGGAGTTCAAGACCAGCCTGGCCACCAAGGTGAAACCCCATCTCTATTAATAATACAAAAATAGCTAAGCATGGTAGCGCATGCCTGTAATCCCAGCTACTCAGGAGGCTGAGATAGGAGAATTGCTTGAACCCAGGAGACAGAGGTCGCAGTGAGCCGAGATTATGCCATTGCACACTCCAGCCTGGGTGACAAGAGCGAAACTCCGTCTCCAAAAAAAGAAAAAAATAGGCAGAAAAAAGAGAATGGAAAATGAGGAAGGTAAGAACAAAGACAGTTAATTTAGACTTACAAGAGTGTAGCCAGTAGGCATATATGACTACTCCAAATTGTGATATGCTGTAAGTACAAAGTATATACCAGATTTTGAAGATTCAGTATAAAAAAGAGTGCAAGTTATCTGATTAATTTTTTATATTGATTACATGTTGAAATGATAATGTTGTAGATATCTTGGGTTAAATAAAAATGGTATTTAAAAATTTCTTTTTCTTGTGTCTACTGGAAAATTTCAAATGGCATATGTGGCTCAAATATTTCTGGTGGATCACACTGGTTTAGACAGCTCATCAGAAGAGTTTTGTTATTAAGAGGAGTAGAGAAATAGGATAATCCCTAGAGTGAGATCATGGAAGGGAATTTATTTATTTATTTTTCTATGCATTTATTTACAAGATGGGAGACATTGCAGCAGCTTTTTTGCTTATTGGAATGATCCAGTAAAGTGAAAATAGTTTGGAGTACAAAGGAGAGAGGTGAAAATGTCTTTGTGTGGGCAAGTGGAGGGACTGGTCTTTGAAGCCTGGAGTTTTATCCGTAGTCACAGAGGGAAGACAGAATATTCAGGTAACAGTACAGATATGGAAGGGTAAGTACATATGGTGGCTGGAGGGTGAGAATGTTCAAAGTGAGAACAGGATGAGTTGATGGTGGTTTGAGAGAGAGTTAGGAAATAGTTACCAGGAGAGGGGGAGAGTGAATTTATTACAGAGGCGTAGTAGAGTGGTTTTGCGGTGCTTTTGAGGACTCTCTGGCCATCTTCGAGTAGTACTTTGTGTCAACATGTTTTATCAATCAGGGTTCTAGCAAGGTAATCAAAAGGCGACTATTTATAAGATATTATCAGGACACGGAGAAACTATGAAAGATCACGCTGTACTCCGGAGCTCATAACAGCATAACCTCTTACTAACCCTAGACCTGAATCCAGAGACAGAGAGCTAGGTTGTGGGGTGGGAAGGCCCTGACAAGTGCTCTGAGCTTTGATTGAAAGACAGCACCCAGAGTGACGCTCCCATCCAGGGAAGGAGCCAGGGGAAAAGTATTTTGCCTGACTTACCTTCCTTTCATCTCTTGCTTGTGGCTGAACCCAACAGAATATGGGATGGGACAGGGGAGTTGATTGATGTAGTCAGCCTCCTAGGACTCAGAGAAGAGTAGAGGGGCACGTGGAAGTTATATGTAGGAACACTACATAGTTGTGTACTTTTTTTCCCTAGACACATTTAGCTGTATTTTCACTATGTAGAATAACCATATTTTGTATTTCTTTTTTTTATTTGAGATGTCTCACTCTGTCACCCAGGCTGGAGTGCAGTGGCACAATCTTCACTAACTGCAGCCTCCTCCTCCCAAGTTCAAGCAATTCTCGTGCCTCAGCCTCCTGATTAGTTGGGACTACAGGTGCAAACCATCATGCCCGGCTAATTTTTGTATTTTTAGTAGAGACAGGGTTCCACCATTTTGGCCAGGCTGTTCTCAAACTCCTGACCTCAGGTGACCCACCTGCCTTGGCTTCCCAAAGTGCTGGGATTACAGGCTTGACCTACTGTGCCCAGCCTGATATTTAAGAGAACATACTGTACAGACTGGAACCCTTTAAGCACTGAGTTTTTTAAGCACTGAATATTCTTTCTTTATATGGGTGTTTTATAGGAAACATCACCATTTATTCCCTGAGTAGGAAATATGTTGGGGAAGCAGCAATGGAGGAAGGGTTTACAGTGGGCCTACATAAATTGGTTATAAATAATGTATTAAAGAAATCAGGAAGGCCGGGCGCGGTGGCTCAAGCCTGTAATCCCAGGACTTTGGGAGGCTGAGGCGGGTGGATCACGAGGTCAAGACATCGAGACCATCCTGGTCAACATGGTGAAACCCCGTCTCTACTAAAAATACAAAAAATTAGCTGGGCGTGGTGGCGCGTGCCTGTAATCCCAGCTACTCAGGAGGCTGAGGCAGGAGAATTGCCTGAACCCAGGAGGCGGAGGTTGCGGTGAGCCGAGATCGCGCCATTGCACTCCAGCCTGGGTAACAAGAGCGAAACTCGGTCTCAAAAAAAAAAAAAAAAAAAAAAGAAATCAGGAACAATAAACTTTGGAAGGCTGTGGAGGCCTCTGGGGAGGAAGGCCTCTCTATGCCAGCATGTTCCCAGGAACAGAGCGACCTAAGCTCTGATATTCTAAACATGCTGCCCGTGGACTTAACACTCCCTTGAAGCACTGGAATGTAACCAGACATCACGGCTCCTTGCTAAGCCCGCTCCCACCAGCTGCACTGTCTAGTGATAGGCATATGCTTTTAGTTCTATAGAAACTCACATAAACCGCCACTGCTATGAACTTTATGTTTGATGCACAGCCTCCCTTCACCGATTCACCCTGCCACCAGCACTATAGATAAAAGTGACTGTGTTCAATAAATATTGTGGAAACCAGAGTTCGGGCCTTCACTGCCTTCAGTAAAAAGTAATGGTCCTCTGGTCCCACGTTCATTGTTAATCTTTTTCTCATTCCTTTGTCACTACTGAACTCGGGGTACCCATGGGTGGGGTGTGGGGCTGGTTCCCTACACAAATATTTACTGAGAGTTTACAATGTGATCAGTTTTATAATAGACACCGGATATATATCCACTTATAAAACAAATATCCTTCCCTTCATGCAGCCTACAGTTCAGTGCTGTAGCCTAAATTGTATTTTTGAACATGTAAGTTTTTTCCAGATTTTTTGCATAACCTTCCAATGAAAACTCTAAGTCACTTCACGTATACCTTATTATTTCTTCAGCATATGTTCCTGGAGGTTTTTCCTTACATATAAAGTGTAAATTTCAGGCCACACCCTTTTGTTAAAGCCCAATTCAAGGCCTTTCTCCTCTTCTGCTCCATCTAATGTCTCAATTTGGGGAATATAAAGGAATCCCCCATGTAAGATTTTCTTTATACTTAGTATATGTAACATACAGCTCGGTCTTTCCTGTTTCTTGCTATAAGCTATTTTTGTGTTTATATGTCTTTTTTTACAAAAATGTAAAATTTTCTTTTTTTTTTTTTTTGAGTCGGAGTCTCACTCTGTCACTTAGGCTGGAGTGCAGTGGCGAGATCTCAGCTTTCTGCAACCTCTGCCTCCCTGGTTCAAGGGATTCTTTTGCCTCAGCCTCCTAAGCAGCTGGGATTACAGGCATGCATCACTATGCCTCATGGCTAATTTTTGTACTTTCAGTAGAGAGGGGGTTTCACCATGTTGGTCAGGCTGGTTCTTGACCTCGCGATCTATCCACCTTGGCCTCCCAAAGTGCTGGGATTACAGGCATGAGCCGCCATGCCCGGCCACAAAAATGTAAGATTTTCAGATGGTGAATCTGTTTCTAATATTTCTCTTCTCTCAAAGTATTTGACAAACCTCATCATGTAATTGTTCTCCACCAATTATTTTCCTTGCATCTCTTAGAGCTTTGAACTCTGGTAGAATTCATCTTTTTTGCTAGGGCCTTATGGGTGTCTGGGCACCTGGTGAACAAGAATTTGTTTATTTCAGGGGTTGGTGACCTTCAGAGATGTGGCACTAGACTTTTCCCAAGAAGAGTGGGAATGGCTGAAGCCATCTCAGAAGGATTTATACAGAGATGTCATGTTGGAGAACTACAGGAACTTGGTATGGCTTGGTAAGGATGTTTCTCCCCCATAATTTAAAAATCTTCCTCTGGGGTGTTTTTGCTTCCTCTGTTGAGAATATCTAGGTCATCTTAAAACATCATAAAAGCACTTACTTGCCTTTCTACTTCCCATTGCCAGGAAATGAATTGAAATACATGTATTTTTAACTTTTTAAGTTTCTTAAATTTTAATTAATTAATTGATTTACTTTTGACAGACATTCTGACTGCATGAAGTAATTTCATAGAGTTGGAAATGAGTAGTTCCCTTTGCTGTAGAATGGTGGTTTGAAAGAGCAACATCAGCTTGTCCTGGGAATTTGTTAAAATGCAAATTATGAGGCCCCATTCTAGACCTACCAAATCAGAAACTCTGGGAGTAGGCTCGGTAGGCTGGGTTTTAATAAGCTCTTTAAATGATCCTGATGTCTATTAAAGTTTGAGAGCCACCGTAGTTTCTGACTCAGTAGTTCTGGGTTGGGGCCTGAGAATGTGCATTTGTTTTATTTTGTTTTGAGATGGAGTCTCGCTCTGTCACCAAGCTGGAGTGCAGTGGCACGATCTTGGCTCACTGCAACCTGTGCTTCCTGGGTTCAAGAGATTCTCCTGCCTCAGCCACCTGAGTGGCTGGGACCTTAGGTGCATGCCACCACACTTAGCTAATTTTTGTATTTTTAGTAGAGATGGGGTTTCACCATGTTGTCCAGTATCTCAATCTCTTGACCTCGTGGTCCGCCTGCCTCAGCCTCCCAAAGTGCTGGGATGAGCCCCCAGTTACAGGTGTGAGCCCCCGCGCCTGGTCTGAGAATGTGCATTCCTAGTTAGTTCCTAGGTGATGGCTGCAGCTGCTGTGGCACTTTGAGAACCACTGGCATGGCAGAAGCTTCATCCTCCTCATCATCCATACAAGTATCACTCCATTCTCTGGCCCATCCTCTAATGTCCATTCTCGCCTGATGACCAAGAGATTGGGTCTGTGTCATATAACAGCTGTCGCATGTTGATTTATCTGTCTGTATGTCTGCCTCTTGCTCTCATTTTTCTTCCCCTGTGAACAGGACTCTCCATTTCTAAGCCCAACATGATCTCCTTACTGGAGCAAGGGAAGGAACCATGGATGGTGGAGAGAAAGATGTCACAGGGTCACTGTGCAGGTGAGTGACAGATCCCCAGTCAGGGAGCGTTACTGTAAGGTACTCAACCAAGTAGTAAGTCGGAAACTGTTCTGGGCTTCAGGTGGGATGGGAACGGAAATCTTAGTATCTGCTTCCCTACAAACCTCACCACACCCTGGGTTTTTTTTCTTTTTCTTTGAATCAAATTGTACTCTCTAGTCTTCCTGTACCCTGAATCTCAGTCCTTCTCAGCTCTTCTTTTCCTTTGATGGTTAGAATTGTATTACACTTCTAGATTTCTTTTCAGAGTTTAAATTTTTATCCAAATTATTATCAAAGGTATGTATGCACATTATTTTTTTCTTTTCTTTTTTATTTTATTTTTTGCCTTCTCTGCACTAGCATGTATGCACATTATTTAAAGAGTCAAGTAGTATTCTTAGGTTGGTGCAAAAGTGAATTGCGGTTTTTGGCAAAATAAATGCTAAATTTTTGGCAAAACCGAAATTATCTTTGCAACAACCTACGCAAGGCTTTTTCTCTTAAAAAAGGAATTCTCGGCTGGGTGCGGTGGCTCACGCCTGTAATCCCAGCATTTGGGAGGCTGAGGCAGGTGGATCACGAGGTCAAGAGATCGAGACCATCCTGGTCAGCATGGTGAAACCCCGTCTCTACTAAAAATACAAAAATTAGCTGGGCGTGGTGGCGCGTGCCTGTAATCCCAGCTACTCAGGAGGCTGAGGCAGGAGAATTGCCTGAACCCAAGAGGCAGAGGTTGCGGTGAGCCAAGATCACGCCATTGCACTCCAGCCTGGGTAACAAGAGCGAAACTCCGTCTTAAAAAAAAAAAAAAAAAGGAATTCTCGTTCCCGGGTTCTCCAGTTTCCCTCTTCCCAGAGCCATCCACTTCTTTTCTTTTGTAGTTTCTTTTGGTGTTCCCTTCATTTCTCCAAAAATATGTTATGTTGCTACTCTTGATTGTCTCTTCAGGTTGAGTCCTTATTTGATATCTTCTTATAAGAAAATACGGATTTAGCTCTTTCCTCTCCTGAATCCAACACATGTGCACACACACAAATACGTACATTTCCCGTCCCCCATCTTATCAATGTCATAATTTTTATTAAGTCATATTCAGGATTTACATTATTATAGCCATTTAGTGCTAGTCATAGCTGTGCTGTGAATATGCCAAATTACTTTTTCTGTATACCTTTTTATTTTCCTTGGAGTTAATAATGACTTGGAAATTTTGTCTTTTTTTTTTTTTTTTTTTTTTTGCTGAATTTATATATACATATCCCTGATCAAATTCCTCACTTACCATCAATTGTCTGAACCTCAAGATACTTGGACATATTAGGCAATCCATTGACTTCATCTTCTGGGAGAAATCTCTCCTGGAATCCTCAAATATGCTTCTCTGGACAAATGGCTCATTGTATTTACATGCACTCAGTTTGGATCTATCTGTTTTAATATTTTCTTGTGATTAGATTGAGGTAATGTATTTTTGCAAAGAATGCCACAGAAATAATGCATCATACCAAAGGATGCATAATGTCGATATGTCTTATTATTGGTGATGTTAACTTTGCAAACTTGGTGAAGGTAGTGTCTGTTTTACAAAATTCTTATTTTTCTATTTGTAATTAATAAATATCTTGTGGGAGATACTTGGAGATTATTCAGTTTCTTCTGTAGGTTTTCCATTAATTTTAGCATTTATTGCTGGATCTCTTCAACTGTTATTACTGTGGTGTTAACCTAATGTTGATTTTTCATTTCCCTCTTTTTTTATGTATACTAATTAGGATTATTCTGTATAAAGAGCTGTTCCTTCCCCTCCATTTACTTATATATTCAATTATATTTATGGATTTTTTTTTTCTAAGAGGTAAATCTAATTTACCTCATCAAATGTAATGACTTCATAAAACTTAAATGGATTTATTTTTGGATTTATAGATTTTTGTTTCTTTCTGTGAAGTAAATCCAGTGAATCATTATTTTGTTTCTCAAATTGTTCCAGCTTTGAATGTTGGAATCGCCTTCACATTGGTTCCTTTGACCTTCTGACACGCCCCCATGCATTTTTTGAGCACATTCTTCCTTCTGGCACAAGGTATTCTAGGTTCTTTTGTTTTCCTTGTCCTAGCCTTGAATCAGCCACTTCTCCAAGGAGCCCTCATTGCTTTTATTGGGAAATGGTGTTTAGAAACCAAGGTCTGGGTGCTAGGTATGCTCTAGGCTACTGGGATGTCACTGCTTCTGGCCCTTATGGCAGCTAAAGCTAGGAAACATATAGATAGATAGATTTATACACACACCCCTCTGTTTATTTCTGCCTCTATCTTTTTTTTCATTTTTTGTTACCTCTATCTTTTTATGTACTAAAACTATCAGTTTTATTAATAACTTGATTTCTAGTCCTGCTTTATAGAGTTTATTGTAGCCTTCCTCCTTTACTTATTTGTAATTTCTTTTTCTGATGAGAAAAACTATATTTACCTATTTGTTCAGTTTTAGTATACACATAAAGTAGTTTCAGAATTTCTAACCTATTTCTCTGTGAGAAACAAATTTACCAACTAGATTTAGGTATTTGTGTACAGTATTTTTTTGTTTTAGTCATACAGTATTCAGTCAAAATACTATTTCCAAAGTTACTTAGGTTAGTTATTTTAGGTTCATTTGTTACTGTTTTTTTTGTTTGTTTGTTTTGAGATGGAGTGTCGCTCTCGCTCTGTCATCAGGCTGGAGTGCAGTCGTGCGATCTTGGCTCACTGTAGCCTCTGCCTCCCAGGTTCAAGCGATTCTCCTGTCTCTGTAGTAGCTGGGACTACAGGCACACACCACTGTGCCCAGCTAATTTTTGTACTTTTAGTAGAGACAGGGTTTCACCATGTTGGCCAGGGTGGTCTTGATCTCTTCACCTCGTGATCCGCCCACATCAGCCTCCCAAAGTGCTGGGATTACAAGTGTGAGCCTCCGCTGCTGGCCCATTTATGACTGTTTATGTTCTATTTTGAATTCCTACTACATCCTGGATTTATTTATTTATTGGTATCTAAAACATTACTATGCCTCTAAGAATCAAAGCCATGTAAAATACTACAACGTAGATTTCCAAAGAGTGTTGTGCCCTCCTTGTCCCCACTACTTTATTCTTTTTCTCTGCTTCTTCCTACCCATTTCCTATTCAACCCTTGTATGTTACCAATTTCTTAGTTTCAAGTTTATCCTTTTTATGTTTCTCTTGGACAAATCAGCAGTTAGATTTGTAGTTTTTCTGTATCATCTTTATATGATGAGCAGTGCACTATGACACATGTTGCATTTTGCTGTTATCACTTAACAGGAAATCACTTTATATTAGTTCATGAAGATCTTCCTCTTTTTTTTTGTTTTTGAGACAGTGTGTCACTTGGTCACCCAGGCTAGAGTGCAGTGGCACAATCGTGGTTCACTGCAACCTCCACCTCACATGTTCAAGCAACTCTCCTGCCTTAGCCTTCCGAGTAGCTGGGACTACAGGTATTCACCACCACACCTGCCTAATTTTTGTATTATTAGTAGAGATGGGGTTTTACCATGTTGGCCAGGCTGGTTTCGAACTCCTGACCTCACGTGATCTGCCCTCCTTGGCCTCCCAAAGTGCTGG
The DNA here is from genome assembly GCA_031835075.1 of Saguinus oedipus. Taxonomy (NCBI): domain Eukaryota; kingdom Metazoa; phylum Chordata; class Mammalia; order Primates; family Cebidae; genus Saguinus; species Saguinus oedipus. Next base: position 40,575,098 of record CM063187.1, on the reverse strand, counting down.
AATTGCAGGCGGGAGCCACCACACCGGTCATTCATACGTAGTTTTACAAGGAACTGCCAGATTCCCCTCCAGAAAAGTTGTCTTAGTTTTTTTTTTCTGCTGTAACAAATTCGCGAGTAGATAATAGAACACAAATATATTATAGCTCTGGGGGTCAGAAGTAATGTCAGCAGCCTACATTCCTTCCTAAGGCTATATGGGAGAATCTGTTTCCTTGATTTTTTTATGCTTTCTTTCATTTTTTTTTTTTTTTCTTTTTTTCGAGATGGAGTTTCATTCTTGTTACCCAGGCTGGTGTGCAATGGCGCAATCTTGGCTCACCGCAACCTCCACCTTTTGAGTTCAGGCAATTCTCCTGCCTCAGCCTCCTGAATAGCTGGGATTACAGGCACGTGCCACCATGCCCAGCTAATTTTTTGTATTTTTAATAGAGACGGGGTTTCACCACATTGACCAGGATTGTCTCGATCTCTTGACCTCGTGATCCACCCGCCTCAGCCTCCCAATCTTTTTGTTTTTTGAGATAGAGTTTTGCTCTGTCACCCAAGCTGAAGTGCAATGGTGGGATCTTGGCTCATTGCAACATCCACCTCCCAAGTTCAAGCAATTTTCCCACCTCAGCCTCCTGAGTAGGTGGGATGACAGGCACCCACCAGCGTGCCCGGCTAATTTTTATATTTTTTGTAGAGACAGGGTTTTGCCATGTTGTCCAGGCTGGTCTCAAACTCCTGGCTTCAGGTGATCCACCTGCCTTGGCCTCCCAAAGTGCTGGGATTACAGGTGTGAGCCACTGCACCCAGCCAATTTTTATGGTCTTTCTTTATGGTCTTTACTCATCCTTTTATTTTCAACTTTTTGGAGTAACTTTAAGTATAGGGCTTATATGCAAGACAGATTTGAGTTTTACTTTATAAACCAATCTGATTATCTTTTTATTTTAATAGGTGAAAGTCTAATTACATTTTTGATAAATTTGGTTTTAATTCTATATATTGTTTCTATATTTATTTTTATTTGTATTTTCTGGGTTTTATAGTTTTTAAAAAATACTTTCAGGTTGGGTGGAATGGCTCATGCCTGCAATTCCAGCATTCTGGGAGGCTAAGGTGGGAGGATAACTTGAGGTCAGGAGTTCAAGACCAGCCTGGCCAACATGGCGAAACCCCGTTTCTATTAAAAATACAAAAATTAGCCAGGCATAGTGGTGCGTGTCTATAATCCCAGCTACTCGGGAGGCTGAGGCAGGAGAATTGCTTGAACCTGGGAGGTGGAGGTTGCAGTGAGCTGAGTTCACACCACGGCACTCCAGCCTGAGCAACAGAGCAAGAATCTGTTTTGGACAAAAAAAAAATTAGCCTGGCATGTTGCTGTGTGCCTATTGTTCGAGCTACTCAGGAGACTGAGGTAGGAGGGTCACTTAATCCTGGGAGGTCAAGGCTGCATTGAGCTGTGATAATGCCACCAGACTCCATTCTAGGCTGGGTTACAGAGCAAGACCCTGTCTCAAACAAAAAAAAAAAAAGAAAAAGAAAAGAAAAGAAATTTGTACCTCAAAGTGAAATTGCTGGAACATGGAAGTGTATGTTTTAATTTACAAGATACCCAACTTGTTCTGGGCAGTGATTGTATCAGTTTACGCTCGTCCTAACAATGATAGTGTCTGAGAATGCCTTTTCCTTCCTCTCTAGATATTCTTCAACTTAGGGTTTTTTTGTTTGTTTGTTTTTATTTCTTTAGAGACCGAGTCTCGCTCTTGTGCCCAGGCTGGAGTGCAGTGGTGCGATATTGGCTCACTGCAACCTCTGCCTCCCGGGTTCAAGCGATTCTCCTGCCTCAGCCTCTTGAGTAGCTGGGACTACAGGCACACACTGCCACACCTGGCTAATTTTTTTTTTTTGCATTTTTGTAGAGATGGGGGTTTCACCGTGTTGCCCAGGCTGATCTCGAACTCCTGAGCCCAGGGAATCTGCCTGCCTCAGCCTCCCAAAGTGCCAGAATTACAGATGTGAGTCACCATGCCTGGCCTTAAGTTTTTGATATTGTCCTTAATATTGTCTAACTGAAATATCTGCTGGTACGAGGAAGGGAAATGCTCTTATGGCTTTAATTTACTAGTAATATTATTGATCATCTTTCCAGGAATGCATTATCTATGAAGTTTTTGTGTTCTGTGCTCATACATTTTTTTGAGACAGGTTCTCACTCTGTTGTGCAGGCTGGAGCGCAGTGGCATGACCTTGGCACAGTGCAGCCTCTGCCTCCTGAGCTCAAGCAATCTTCCCACGTCAGTGTAACGCACCACTGCACCTGCTTAATATTTTTGTTTATTTTTCTTGTAGAGACAAGGTCTTCCTGTGTTGCCCAGGCTGGTCTAGAACTCCTGGGCTGAAGCGATCCTCCTGTCTTGGCTTCCCAAACTGTTGGGATTACTGGCATACTTCCAATTTTGGAGAATTAGGTTGTCTTTTTCTTATTGATTTATAGTAGAACTAAATTCTAGGCATTATTCATTTTTCTACGCTACATGTTTTAGTTGTTTTTTCTCAGATTGTCCCTGGCCTTTTGACTTTGTGGTATTTTCTCCCACTCACATGTTTTTAAGGTTAATGTCAAATTCATTGCCTTTAACCAGATGTGGTCAGGATGGTAGTGAGCAGGTCATGCTCTCCTTCACTGTGTTCTCTGTATCTTACAAGTTTTTAATGCTCCAAGTGTTTCCATTGATATTTTTTCTTGACATTTTCCGCAATGATAGAGAATTTTACAAGCCAACCCTGGTCAAGTTCTTTCACAGAGATTTTGATGGAAGAAAGGTAGAAAAATGCAAGGGCTGAGGTCATGTTACTGGTTTTGGAATGTTCTTTTTTTGTTCATAATTTTCTATTATATTATTGATTATTTTTGTCCAAGTTTCTTTACAATAATTTTAAGTTTGGAAAAAAAATCTTTATGGAATTCTGGTTGAAACTGACCTGATATAAATTAACCTGTGGTAAAAAAGTATGCATATATATTTTTTGTTTTGGTGCAATTATATATTACAGTGGTTCATTTAAATCTTACGTAAAAGAGTTTTGTAACATTTTGTAGGACTTTTTTCATATTCTTTTGACTCAGGCTTCCTTCTCCCTTCCAATGACTTACACAGCAGTTGCAATCTTAACTCACTGCCTGCACCTCAGGTTCTCTTCCATTGTCTTATCACTTGCAATCTGGCTTCTGCCCCTCTAGTTGAGCGAAATCCAGGTGCCTTCTTCATTTTCATATTCCTTAGCTTATTGAGATGTATAAGATAGTTCTTACCACTAACCATTTTCTCTTTTCACAGCTCTGTTCTCTCCCTTTAACAGACTCTTTTCCCTGTTTTTCTTTTGTTTCCTCATTTGCCATAAGATCTTTGTAATATTAGTGCAGTGTAATATTAGTGTCCAGTTCTGTCTAGTAGAGCTTTCTTTCTTTCTTCTTCTTTTTTTTGAGACAGAGTTTTACTCTGTCGCCCAGGCTGGAGTGCTGTGGCATGATCTCAGCTCACTGCAACTTCTGCCTCCCAGTTCAAGCGATTCTCGTGCCTCAGCCACCTGAGTAGCGGGAATTATAGGTGTGAGCCATCGCGCCCAGCTAATTTTTGTATTTTCAGTAGAGACGGGGTTTCACCATGTTGGCCAGGCTGGCCTTGAACTCCTGGGCTCAAGTGATCCACCCACATCGGCCTCCAAAGTGCTGGGATTACAGGCAGAGCCCCCATGCTCGGCCTCTAGTAGAACTTTCTGTGATGATGGAAATAATTTATACGTGTGCTTTCTAATACAGTAGCCACTAGCCACATTTAGCTTAGAGTGCTTAAAAGTGCGGCTAGTGTGACTGAGGAACTAATTTTAAAATGTGATTTAAATTTGAATTGCCACACATACTTAGTGGCTCTCATATTGGATAGCATAGCTCTATACAGTCTTTTAAGATCCAAACTGTAAGTCTATGTGTAAAGACAGTGGTTGGAGCTCCAGGCACTTCAGAGTCCCCCATATTGGAAAACATCTGCAGTCTTCTCCCATCAGGCTCCTTTTATTCAGCATTAAGTTAGTTATTGTATAAACCTGCTATTTGCCTGGAGTAAAGACTTATTTTTGGTAAGATGAATATAATGGCTTCAGTTGATGTATATAAGAGATGAGATCCAGGCAAGTGAGTGAGGGAACAGAATTAGTTGTATTTCTAGGGAAAGAAAGAGAGAGAGAGAGAGAGAGAGAGAGAGAGAGAGAGAGAGAGAGAGAGAGAGAGAGAGAAAAGAGGGAGAAAGAAAGAAGGAATCCTAACCAAGGATACAGAATTAGTTGTATTTCTAGGGAAAGAAAGAAAGAACGAAAGAAGGAAGGAAGGAAGAAAGAAAGAAAGAATCCTAACCAAGGACAGGCAAACAAATCCTCTCAGACCTGGGTGTAGATGGGCCCTGGTAAGAAAATCCAAGGCTGTGTATAGGACAGACTGATAGGGCTGAGGGCTTTCTTGGGTGAAGGGTGTATTGTAAAGAAGAAAGATGCAGATGAATAATATTTTCTTTTCAATTTTGTTCTGACCTATACTGGAGACAGATTTACTTTTCAACAGATGGGAAACTGTTATGGCAAATACTGTATCTATTTAACCCCTAATGCCAAAATATGTAGTTGTAAAATAATCTGTAACCCCATCTAAACATGAAAATGTCTCTGTCACTGAAATAGTCACTATGTTTTGGAATCCTGATTACAGCCTTGAAAATGGAGCTCATATTCTCCAAGAATTATTCCTTAACTAAGCTCGTGAGTTTTGATCTATTTTTTCCTGAAGTTGATACCTCTAATAATCTATCATATATTAGCTTGTTCTTCATTATGTGTCATATGGAATAATCATATGCACAGGCTTGAGCTCTCAGAATTTACAAAGGGTAGAAAGATCCTGTGTCAGGCTTCTCCCCCATCTATTAGGTATTGGGGGCCTACTAGTAGGTTCTATATATTTGAATATATTGGCTGATTATTGTGGTGTGAAAAGGACTTTCTCATTTTTTGAGATCATCTTCTAAAAAATAGTTTTCATTCTGCCTTACCCCAACCAATATCCTCTACTGAAAGCATCACATATCTTCTCAGTATCATCATTTTCCCTCAATGATGGGAAAAGCTGACCACCAGGTTTCTTTTAATCACTGGGAAAATATATATATAAGTCTGCCCTGGACCCTGACAGAAATCTTAGTTGTTGAATAGCATTAGTGGGAAAAGTTGTTATGAAATTAATCTGACAGAAGTCATTCATTTAACAATGTGCTGACATTGTCTGAGGCATTGGATGCAACAGTAGAAGAAAAGGGAGTGAACGTCAGTGGCTGCCCTCATGGAGCTTTCAGTCATGAATTCCAGTGTAGGAGGGACTGGAGGCTTTAAAGACTAGAGGCAGGGAAACTGGCTGTGATCTAATCAGACATCCTCAATTCCTTACCTTGTTAGCATGTAGATTTGCCTGCTTTTTGATGACCTGCATTTTACCTGTTTTCCCAACTTCCACCTCCCCATCAGCAACACATACACCTTCCCTTCTCAGCTCTCTTTATTCTTTGTGTTTCCATTCTCTTTTGTTCATATTGCATGCCCACATTTAGGAGATGTTAGAACCATGTACTTTCTACCCTCCTTCCCCCAGTTAAATTCTTCCATTTCTTCTCTAACAGTTTTCTTCCTCATAGCAAAAGAACAAAGGAGACATTTGCTTTCTTGATATTTTTCAGACTGGGAGTCTTGGTGTGAAATCAAGGAATTATCTCCAAAATGGTTCACTGATGAAGATGAAATATCCCAGGAGGTGGTCATGGAAAGGCTAGCAAGTCATGGCCTTGACTGGTGCAGTTTCAGAGAAGCCTGGAAATACAAGGGTGGATTTGAGCTACATCAGGGAAATGAGGAGAAGCATTTCATGCAAGTGATAGCTGTTAAGGAAATCTCTACTGGGGAAAGAGGCAACGAATATAGTAATTCTGGGAGAAGCACACCCCTGAAATCGGTATTTTTAAGACAACAGAAAGTTCCCACCATACAGCAAGTACATAAATTTGATATTTATGATAAAATCTTCCCCCAAAATTCGGTCATAATCGAATATAAAAGCCTCTGTGCTGAGAGGGAATCTTTGATAGGTAATGAATGTGAAGAATTCAACCAGAGTACATACTTTAGTAAAGATATAGGAATTCCTCTTAGTGAGAAACCTTATGAAAGTAATGATTTTTCAAATCTCTTAAGTTTCCACTCATTACTTACTCAACATCAGACCACTCATTTTGGAAAATTACCCCACGGATATGATGAATGTGGTGATGCCTTTAGCTGTTACTCGTTCTTTACTCAACCTCAGAGAATTCACAGTGGAGAGAAACCATATGCATGCAATGACTGTGGGAAAGCATTTAGCCATCACTTCTTTCTCAGTGAACATCAAAGAACTCATATTGGGGAGAAACCTTATGAATGTAAGGAATGTAACAAAGCCTTCAGACAGAGTGCACACCTTGCCCAACATCAGAGGATCCACACTGGAGAGAAACCGTTTGCATGCAATGAATGTGGGAAGGCCTTTAGCCGTTATGCCTTCCTTGTTGAACATCAGAGAATTCACACAGGTGAGAAACCATATGAATGTAAGGAATGTAACAAAGCCTTCCGACAGAGTGCACACCTTAACCAACATCAGAGGATTCACACTGGAGAGAAACCCTATGAATGCAGTCAATGTGGAAAAGCTTTCAGCAGACGCATAGCCCTTACTCTGCATCAAAGAATTCACACAGGAGAGAAACCTTTCAAATGTAGTGAATGTGGGAAGACTTTTGGCTATCGCTCACACCTGAATCAACATCAGAGAATTCATACCGGAGAAAAGCCCTATGAGTGCATCAAATGTGGGAAGTTTTTTAGGACTGACTCACAACTGAATCGGCATCATAGAATTCATACTGGAGAGAGACCATTTGAATGCAATAAATGTGGGAAAGTCTTCAGCGATGCTTTGATTCTAATTCACCACAAGAGAAGTCATGCAGGAGAGAAGCCCTATGAATGTAACAAATGTGGGAAGGCTTTCAGTTGTGGCTCTTATCTCAATCACCATCAGAGAATTCATACTGGAGAGAAACCCTATGAATGTAATGAATGTGGGAAGGCTTTTCATCAGATCTTGTCCCTAAGGCTACACCAGAGAATTCATGCTGGAGAAAAACCTTATAAATGTAATGAATGTGGGAATAATTTTAGCTGTGTCTCAGCCCTTAGACGACACCAGAGAATTCATAATAGAGAAACACTCTGATTATAACAAATATAGGAAAGAAAACATGGGGTTGCCATCAGTCCTTATTGAATATTAGTGAGTTCTTTTTGGTTAGTAATTCTTTGAATGTAGTTCATATTTCAGTTTATGAGTGTCCATTATTTGAAGTAGCTCATTCATAGATGTCTGTTACTTTTTGTTTTGTTTTGTTTTTTGAGACAGAGTCTTGCTCTGTTGCCCAGGCTGGAGTGCAGTGGTGCCATCTTGGCTCACTGCAGCCTCCACCTCCTGGGTTAAAGCAATCCTCCTCCCTCAGCCTCCTGAGTAGCTGGGATTACAGGTGCCCACCATCATACCTGGCTAATTTTTGTATTTTTAGTAGGGATGGAGTTTCACCATATTGGTTAGGCTGGTCTCAAACTCCTGACTTCAGGTGATCCACCCACCTCTGCCTCCCAAAGTGTGGGGTTACAGGCATGATTGGGCACAGGCTGGCCAATTATATCCCGCAACCGAGTGATACGAGATTGGCAGATGGCTCTGTGTGGATCAGTGAAGTCCTCTGGGGGTATTGATATGGGTAGTAAGAGAGATTTTTTTTTCTGGAATTGCAAGTTTCAAGGATTTAATAAGATTAAAAACTCGCCAGTAGCCTTTTTGCCACTCATGAGGAAAGCTTTCCCAAAGAGAAATCTAACAGAGGAAAATGGAGATGAGAGGCAGAAATCTGATGATACTGTTTGATCTCCTGGATCCAGCCATTCTTGACAGCAACACCATCCTTTTTCTTTTTTCCAATAAATTTCCTTTTTTTATTTGGCTTAATTTGGATTAGATTTTTGCCTCATGAAATTAGAGTACTGATTCACACATTCTATGTTTGCTACACATATGAGAAAGCCTGAATTTTTTACATGGCATAGTTGTTTATTCTGAAGAGAAAACTTATGATATAACAAGTTTATGAAAGTTGAATATACAGCCTCCACAAAGCTGAGATAGTTGTTAGATTTTACTTGTCGATAAATTATTTTAGTGTTTCTTAGTTTTTTTCACAATATGGATGAATATTATAAAATTCACCGAGTAAAATTCTCTAACAGGCTCTCCCTTAAGGAGTTAAAATCATTTGTTACAGTGAGTCACCATATGCCTGTAAAGAGAGAATGGAAAGCTAAGAGAATAATGGTTTCATTTGTTTAATGAATGGCTCTTCATTTTCAAGGAAGACCTTAATTTTCTTCTTTCAGTATGGGTCTAAACATATTCTGTGGCAAAATATAAAAAAATTGTAAATAAGGTCTTTTGTGGGTGGGCTGTAAATTTGGTTTAAGAACTTTTTGGATAACTTCTTTGCAGCTGGAGATATCAGACAAAGATATTGCTGGCAGATAGAATGAGTTGTTTTTAACAAATGATAAAAGTAAAGCAGTTAATGCCTAAAATTATTAGAGACTAAATAATTTCCACTATTGGGAGTAAGGAGGAAGGTGAAGTGTGAGGCAATACATTTCTTTTTTATCTGAGTGGATGTAGGGAAATAAGCCGGTGATATGGCAGCTGGGCCATCTTACATCAGAGCCAGTAAGAATATTGGGCATTGCCTGAAGAACTTCTATAAAAACATATCAGACCAAATGAATGAGGAAGGAAAGAAGGATTTATATGTGTGTATAATTTGTTTAATATTCAATTTATACTTTAATAAAAATCTGAAAATTATTTTTTATAAATACTCAAATTCCCTTTAAACAGCTTAAAATGCAGATTTATTGACTCAATATTTCAAACCTTGAACAGACACAATATTATTATAAAATATTTCCAAACTTATGTTACATCTAATCTAAAACATTACTATTATAAGCTTAATTCATGTCATCATTTCTTTATTTTTAAATTGTATTTCCTGGAGGTATGGGGGGATATTTATTTTTGTAATTTCCAAGCACTAAGTAATAATTTATTTCAGAAAGTTTCACAAGGTTACAGTAAACTTACCAAACTTGAAGAATGACTTGGACCAGTAAAGAGTCTGAGTTACTCACTAATTGATTTTTTTTTTTTTTTTTTTTTTTTTTTTTTTTTTTTGAGACACAGTCTTACTCTGTTACCCAGGCTGAATGCGGTGACACAATCATGGCTCACTGCAGCCTCAACTTCCCGGGCTCAAGTGACCCTCCCACCTCAGCCTCCTGAGTAGCTGGGACTACAGGTATGCTCCACTATACCTGGCTAAGTTTTGTGTTTTTTTGTAGAGTCGGAGTTTTGCCATGTTGCCCAGGCTGGTCTTGAACTCCTGGCCTGAAGTGATTTGTCCACCTTGGCCTCATGGAAGCAGAGGTCTCCCAAAGTGCTGAGATTACAGGGGTGAGCCACTGTGCCCAGTTACTAATGGATTTTTGATCTAAGTATGGCACCTGATTTCATCCTCTAGAGTGACAGAAACCTAAACCACTGGTTCACTCTCTGTCTATACAGTTAAACTTCGCTTGTAATGTTGATAAAATCTTTTATACCCGTGTCTTTAGCATAAGTTTTTGTATTTTGCAATCTGATGTTTCTCCTTACAATGAGGTGCTAAATTTTGTCTTCCACTCTACAACCCATTGTTTTGTGATCTGTTGACCTGATCTCAGCATTAGTGAAAATTTATACTTTATTAATATTTGATTGTTAGTACCATCTAGAGATTTTGGTTTATGTGTGTGTGTGTGTTATCTGAAGATGTATATTTCATTTAAATTTTTTGTATTCAGTGCCTAATGTGTACCAGGCTTTGTTCTAATCTAAGCAATGGAGATACAGCAGTGAACCAAACAGACAAAAAATTTCTGCCTTCAGAGCTAATTTCTAATGAGGAAGACAATGAAAAAGATGTATAAGTAAAATATATAAGTGAGTAAATTCTAAGGAGAAAAAGATGACGGAAGGGGTGGGGAGCCAGGGAAAACCCCTTCTGAAGTTACCTTTTGAGTGAAGGCCTGAGAGAGAGAAGATCTCTGTCAGTCTGTCTACCTACCTACCTAGCCATCCACCTATCCAAACTACATATACACACCTATAGACATATTTATATGCCCTTATAACTAATGGGAATATATAACTTTACATTGGTATATATAAATTTATACTTTATACTTACTTATTTTCATCTATCATATCTACATATTTGTGTGTTACATTTTAACACATTTGACTCAGATGAATTTATGGCCTTTTACAATCTAGACAAATTTCACTTAATAATGTATTTAATATTGATGCTTAATTGACAGAATTTAGCCACTGGGGATTACTTTAAGCAAACTGTGTGCTCCCTCCAGCACATGTATTTTGGACAAAATTGCTGCCATTATGATTGAGTCCCTTTTAGAGATAGCTGGGGGAAAAATGTTTCCTTTATAGAACATGGTTTCATGCTGATTTCTAGTTCTTTCTCAATGTATTTTGTTTTTATACCCTACTAAGATTTTGAACTTTGTTTACAAAACTCAAAACAGGGAGGTAATGGATTGGACAGTGGAGAAAAGTGGATTCCTGGAAGCCATGAGGTGGCGACACTTCGTAACGGGAATAAGTCACCTTCCTGGACAGCTTCCCACCCAGGCATTTACACAGTAATTCCTCACATATTCTTCCAGAAAAAGTAGTGAAAGGATCTGCTCTTTTCACATTGGGACAAGTAGGGGACTTTGGAGTTACATCTACATATGGATGTCAACTCTTTGTCAGGAGAACTTGAAGAAGTGATTCAGGCTCAGTTTAGTTATCTGTAAAACAAATCATAATTCTAGCCTTTTGAATTTTTGTGAGGATTAATTGAAAGAATGTAATATTTGTAAATAGTTAACAATGGGGTTATTATTAATGATAAAATCAATCACAAGGAGTTGGGATTGTGTCCCTGAAAGCCAGCTACTTATGGGGGACAGAATTGTGAATTCAGCCACGTCCTGCCTCTCCGTACATGTGTTGAGTACCAAGCAGCAGTGGCCACAGCCCATCTTTCAGATCCTGGAGTGGTAACTGCAGCTCTAGAGTCTCTCAGCATTCTCTGTTTGTTTGGATTTTTTTTTAGGATGGAGTTTTGCTCTTGTTGCTCAGGCTGGAGTGCAATGTTGCAATCTCAGCTCACTGCAACCTCTGCCTCCCGGGTTTAAGTGATTCTCCTGCCTCCGCCTCCTGAGTAGCTGGGATTATAGGTGCCTGCTACCACGCCTGGCTAACAGCTAATTTTTATATTTTTAGCAGAGATGGGGTTTCCCCATGTTGGCCGAGCTGGTCTTGAACTCCTGACCTCAGGTGATTCACCCACCTCAGCCTTCCAAAGTGCTGGGATTATAGGTGTCCAGCCATGATGCTGACTTTTATTAACAGAGGCCAGGAAAAGAAAAAGACAGGCATGAGTCTTGTTTTTTTTTCTTTTTTTTTTCATTTAGTATTGATTTTTTTTCATATTTCAATTCGTAGTACATTATCAAAGTAATTTACTGTGACACTAATTTCTTGGTTTGTTCCCCCCTCCATAAGTCCCATTCCTATTCTTCATAGGCATATACAGGTATGTTTGATATGCACTCCTTAAATGAATGTGTATCCCTACCAGATAGGTCATATTTTGTGTTTAAAATGTACACTAATGGTACTAAGCTACAAATTCTTTTTTTTCTAGTGAGAATTGATTTTTAGATTGTTCACATTTCTCTGTGCACAGTGCTCTAATGCTGTTCATCACTTCTAACATTTGTGTACTAATTCATCCTGTATAATATTACTTACTACATTCTACTTATCTGTTCCTGTAGTGATGGGTACAATTCCTGGCTGCCACAAAGAATATTCTGGAATGCATTCTCCTTGTGGACCTGAACTAGATTAGACTATTTGCCCAGCAGTTTGCTAGTGTGATAAAGAGTTTTTGTACAGTTAATTTTACCAGGAAACTAGATTGCTTTCTAGAATGGCTCCAACCGTTTACATTCTCTCCAGCAGCACCTCTTCTACATTCTTGAAATGTGTTAGTTTGCATTATTATGAACTCCTGGTGAATTAGAGCACATCTCTGTATACTTGTCACTCATCTGGACACTTTCAATGAAGTGTTTTTTCTTCTTCTTTTTTTTTTTTTTTTTTTTTTTGAGACAGGGTTTCACTCTTGTTGCCTAGGCTGGAATGCAGTGGTGTGATCTCAGCATGATCTCAGCTCGCTGCAACCTCTGCCTCCCTGGATCAAGCAATTCCCCTGCCTCAGGCTCCCGAGTAGTTGGGATTACAGGCATGTGCCACCATGACTGGCTAATTTTGTATTTTTAGTAGACATGGAGTTTCTCCATGTTGGTCAGGCTGGTCTTGAACTCCCATCCTCAGGTGGTCCATCCACCTCGGCCTCCCAAAGTGATGGGATTACAGGTGTGAGCCACCTCGAATGGCCTGAACTGTTTATTCTTACCCTGTTTATCCCTTATCAAATAATTTATCAAATCCATTCATAAATGTTAAGACTTAGTTCTAAATCCATCTGGCCTTGATACTTTTTTTTCCCAGAAGGGGTGTCTCTATATATGACTTCAGTTTATTAAGTTTATTCAAATGTTAATTTGAACTTAGGTTTCAACTTTTCTTACAAAAAGTCCTTTATAATATTTTTCATTATTTTAACTTCATGTTTCTTATTTCATCTTTTTACTTTCTTGTTTGAATGTTTGCTCAGGTTTTGAATATCAGCCTTAACAGAGGTTGATGTAGCTTATTGATCATCGATCTCTTCAGAGCCCTCTCACAGCTGTTATCCTTTTCTAATTCTCTACTTTATTGATTTCTTTATCTTTATAATTTCTTTTTCGTTTCTTTGTGTGCTGTGTTCTTCCTATTCCAGACTTTTAAATCGAGAATTTGATTTTTATTTTTCTTCATACATGTTATTTAAAGCTATAATTTCCTCTAAATACTGTCTATATAAGCTATGTCCCACAATTTTGGCATTTAATGTTTTCATTGCTATTCATTTTCATGTTTTGGAACCTTTGTATTCTTTTTTAATTCAAAACGCTTGGCTTTTTATCTTTTTCTAATGCTATTGCTGGATAGTCAGATGTTTGCATTTGTTCTCTGGAACTGAATGAGGCACCCTTTACTGCCTCATATGTGGTCAGTTTTCATAACTGTCATGTTTATTTTTCTTTTTTTTTTTTTTGAGATGGAGTTTTGCTCTTGTTACCCAGGCTGAAGTGCAATGGCGTGATCTCGGCTCACTGCAACCTCCGCCTCCTGGGTTCAGGCAATTCTCCTGCCTCAGCCTCCCGAGTAGCTGAGACTACAGGCGCACACCACCATGCCCAGCTAATTTTTGTATTTTTAGTAGAGATGGGGTTTCACCTTGTTGATCAGGATGGTCTCAATCTCTTGACCTCGTGATCCACCTGCCTCCGCCTCCCAAAGTGCTGGGATTATAGGCATAAACTACCGCGCCCAGCCTTTTTTTTTTTTTTTTTGAGACGGAGTTTTGCTCTTGTTACCCAGGCTGGAGTGCAATGGCGCCATCTCGGCTCACCGCAAACTCCGCCTCCTGGGTTCAGGCAATTCTCCTGCCTCAGCCTCCTGAGTAGCTGGGATTACAGGCACGCGCCACCATGCCCAGCTGATTTTTTGTATTTTTACAAAAATTAACGTAATCCCAAAGTGCTGGGATTATAGGCGTGAGCCACCGCGCCAGCCTTATTTTTAAAGTATATGAGTTCTAATCCCATCCATGAGGACTTTGCCCTCATGACTTAATTACCTCTTAAAGGCCCCACCTCTTAACACTGTGACACTGGAGATAAGACTTTAACCTATGAATTTTGGAGGGGACACACACATTCAAATCGTAGCATTCCACCTGTAGCCCCCCACCCAAAGTCTTGTTTTTCTCACATGAAAAATACATTGATTCCATCTTAATAGCCCCCAAATCTTAACTCATTCCAGCATCATCTCCAAAGTCTAAAGTCCAGAGTCTCATCTAAGTCAGATCTAGGTAAGACTCAAGGCACAATTCATTCTGAGGCAAATCCGCCTCCAGCTGTGAGCCCATGAAATCAAACAAGTCATGTGCTTTCAAAATACAGTGACATGAGATAGACATTTTGATTCCAAAGGAGAAACAGGAAAGAAGAAAAATGTAATAGTTCTCAACAAAATCCAAAACACAAAAGGGCCAACAGTATTAAATCTTTAGGCTTGAGAATAATCTTTGACTTCACGTCCTACCTTCCACACACTAGGGAAGGAGCTGGGCCCCCAAATCCCGGAGCAGCCCCACCTCCATGGCTTTGCTGGGTGCAGCCTGGTCTTCAGCTCTCACATGTTGAAGTTGGAGGCTTGCAGCTTTCCCAGGCTGGTGATGCACATGGGTGGCTCTACCGTCTGGGGTCTTGAAGGCTTCCCCCCACCTGCATGACTCCACTAGGAGTTGCCATAGTGGAGACTCTCTGTAGTGGCCCTGAGGCTGTCCAAGATACTCCTTTTTTAAAAATTATTTTTGGAGACGGAGTCTCACTGTGTTTCCCAGGCTGGAGTGCAGTGGCAGGATCTCAGCTCACTGCAACCTCTGCCTCCCGGTTTCAAGCAATTCTCCTGCCTCATCGTCCTGAGTAGCTGGGATTACAGGCGTGTGCTACCAGGCCTGGGTAATTTTTCTGTTTTTAGTGGAAACAGGGTCTCACCATATTGTTCAGGTTGGTCTCAAACTCCTGACCTTGTGATCCACCCTCCTTGGCCTCCCAAAGTGCTGGGATTACAGGTGTGAGCCACCATGCCTGACCATCTTCTCTATATTTAAAATGGGTTTCTCAGGCATCATACAGGTGGGTGCTTTTTAACAATTTAGCCTGAAAATCTGTTTAATTGGGATGTTTAGACCATTTACACTTTTTAAATAAATTTGAGTAAAAATCACATAATATGAAAGTAATCATTTTAAAGTGAACAATTCAGTGGCATTTAGTACATTCCCAGTGTTGTGCAACAGCCACCTCTAATTCCAAAACGTTTCCATCATTCCAAAGGAAAACTGCTTTTTGATTAAGCAGTCTCTCCCACATTCTTCTCTTCCTCTGTTCCCTAGTAACTACTAATCTGTGTTCTATCTCTACGGCTTTTTAAAAAATTTTAGATAGTTCGTATAAATTGTATGATGCAGTATGAAACCTTTTGTATCTACCTTCTTTAGCATGATATTTTGCAGCTTCATCCATGTTGTGGCATTATTCACACTTCGTTCTTTCTTTTTTTTTTAAGACGGAGTCCTAGCCCAGGCGCAGTCTCGGCTCACTGCGACCTCTCGCTCCCAGGTTCAAGCAATTCTCTTGTCTCAGCCTCCTGAGTAGCTGGGATTACAGGCACATGCCACCACACCCAGCTAATTTTTTTTGTTCACCATGTTGGTCAGGCTGGTCTCAAATTCCTGACCTTGTGATCCACCCACCTTGGCCTCTCAAAATGTTGGGATTACAGGCATGAGCCACTGCACCTGGCCACTTTATTTTTTTAAACTTTATTCATCTATCGAATGACATCTGGGTTATTTCCACCTTTTGGCTATTGTAAATAGTGCAGCCATGAACACGTGTGTGCACGTTCTTGTTTTCAGTTCTTTTGGGTATGTACTTAGGGTTAGAATCATTAAGTCATATGTAATTCACTGTTTCACTTTCTGAGGAACTGCCAAATCATGTTCTACAGTGGCTGAACTATTTACATTCCCACCACAATATGCCGGTTTTCCAGTCTCTTCGCATCCTCACTGACAGTTTCCTTCTTTGATTATCGCCATTCTAGTGGATGTGAAGTGGTACCTTCCTGTGGTTTCATTTACATTTCACTAATGACTAGTGATGTCAAACATCTTTTCAATGCTTATTGGTCATTTGCATATCTTCTTTGGCTAGATGTCTACTCATGTCTTTTACCCAAAGTTAAATTTGTTTGTCTTTTCACTGTTGAGTCACAAAGAAATCTTAATATGTATTAGATAATAGACCCTTATCCTATACCTGATTTGCAAATATTTTCCTTTATTCCTTTTTATTTTTATTTTTTTGAGATGAAGTCTCGCTCTGTTGCCAGGCTGGAGTGCAGTGGCGTGATCTTGGCTCACTGCAACCTCTGCCTCCAGGTCTCAAACGATTCTCCTGCCTCAGCCTCCGAGTAGCTGGGACTACAGGTTCGTGTCACCATGCCCAGCTAATTTTCGTATTTTTAGTAGAGATGGGGTTTCACCATGTTGGCCAGGATGGTCTTGATCTCTTGACCTTGTGATCCACCCGCCTCGGCCTCCCAAAGTGCTGGGATTACAGGTATGAGCCACCGCACCTGGCCCTCCTTCATTCTTTAGGCTATCTTTTGACTGTCTTCATAATGTCCTGTGATGCACAACAGTTTCTGATTTTTATACAGTGCAGTTTAACAAATGTGAGCAAAAGGGATGAGCGTAATTTCTGGACTGCAACCCTAGAAAGCACTGTGCCTGCTTCCTCTGCCCTCACCTTCCCTACTGGCTGGGAGATACTGAGAATTTTAATAACCCCCTTTGCCCCAAAGACGGATACTACCCATGCTGGAAGGCAGAGCTATCCCACCAGCCCTGGACTGCTCAGCTTGGGACTCTTACACAAGGCAGAAATAAACATGGTATTCAGGTCACTTAATATGTATTTTAGGATCTTTGCTATATCAGCTTAACCTATACTCTAATTTTACAACTACAGTGTGGCATACAAATATTACCATTTTCTGGTTGTGCCGTGGTGAAGGCTGGGAAGGACTATGACATGGACCATTTGTTCTTGGTCCCTTTTGCTGACCCTTCCTTCTCACTGCCATCAAGTGGAGAATCCTTTCCTCCATACCATCCAGGTAGTTGGTTTATTCTGGTCCCACAGATAAAGGTCAAATACCCCAACTCTTGCAGAAAATTTGAGCATATATTGGCCATAGGAAGCCATTGCCTTGCCTTGGGTAGCACATGCGAAAAAGGTTGGTGAGTCTTGGTCCTGGACATCCCCAAATATGCCCTCTCCACTAAATCCCCAGGGGCCCGACACTCATGAAGGACTACTTGCATCATGGGTTGTCCTGACATAGAGTTCCCTCAAAACTTCCCTTCCTAGCTGGGAATCAGGAGTTCCACCTCCTCCAAAGAGAGACATTTTCACCGATGTTCCCTCAGTCCTCACGGTCTCTTTTTCCTGCTCTCGCTGGCTTGGGACACCAGGAAAACTGAGTCTCCCCAGTTATCTTCCAGCCTCTGAGCACCGTTATCATGCAGTGAGATGCCCAAATTAAGGTGAATTGCAGGTCTGACTTCTTGGCTTGTTGATTCCCTTGGACGTGCATCCTCAGAGAGCTCCTCTCCCAGGTGTAGCCTCCAGCCCTCGGACTTCCTGACAGCAGCACCTTCAGCTGAGCTGGTGGGCAGGAGCTCCTTACTCCCTCCGCTCGGCTCCTCCTCTTCCCGCATCGCTCCTTCCCCGCGCAGGGGCAGCGGTTGGGGCCTCAGCCTTAATTCTTCCAGCTGAACCCTGGGGTAGCGCGGGACTGTGGCTCTAGGCAGTATCTGGGCCTGCACGCGGTTTGCATCATTGGGAGCACGCGCCTCGCCCTCTGAACTACGAGCCCCATAACCCTTCGCGACGAGCGTTTCCCGCCTTTCCCCTGTTTTATTTCCCAGAGGCCACTGCAGGCCGGTCCTGCCCCTGGGGCTGCGGTCCCCGTGTTCCCAGGGTGAATGAAGGCGTGCGAGGCGGTGCTGCTTGTACCCAGGAGAACCAGGTAGGAAGGTTGCATGCTCCATAGAGACCAGCCTGTGCCGGCCGGGAGCTGTAGGACGGTCCTTGTCTGGGGTTGCCTAAAGGTGTTCGCGGGCGTTTCCTTTGGTGGGTCTGCGCGTGCGCTTGCGGGTGCGTGTTCCGAGCCTGCTCACGAGAGCGTGCGTGCGTCTTTTGTATTGTGTTGCTATGAGATTTGCATCTGTGCATCTGGAATAGCTTGTTTGTGGGGGCACTGTGCGTGCGTTACCGTATGTGTCTCAGGCAGGATTATGACGGGCCATGTGACTGTGATGCCATCACCACGTTGGTGAGATGGCGTGACCGCGTGCTGCATATCAGTCTCCAGTAGGTTCCTCCACCGTCTTGGTAATGGTGGTAATAGCTGACACTGCAGGGGCCAAGGATGAGATCTTGGCATTCAGCCTGTGAGAGTCTTTGGTCAGCTTCCGTGCCTGGAGGCCTGTTTGGCCAGCCACACCGGGCTGTTAAATTGTGACAAAGTGGTATTTGGCACTGCTTGCACAGGGTCATGGACTAAAAGGGTAAGGTCTTCCAACAAGGGATGTGGTATTTACTTTTGCTGGATCATATGTCTTATCTACCTTTTTCGGAGATAATTTGTATATAAGTAACACATACAGAAGTATTTATTTAGAGACAGAGTCTTGCTCTGTTGCCAGAGAATGGGGTGCAGTGGCTGATCTGGGCTCACTGCAACCTCTGCCTCCTGTGTTCAAGTGATTCTCCTGCCTCAGTTTCCCAAGGAGCTGGGACTACAGGTGCGTGCCACCACACCCAGAAAAGTGCTGAGATTACAGGCATGAGCCTCCACACCTGGCGTCTTTCTGTTTATGATAGGCCGCCTTGTATTATTTTTAACCTCTCATATGACCCCTTCCTCTGTTCCTCTCTTCCTACAGAGGTAAGCACTATAATGGATTAGAAAAGTATCATTCCCATATATTTCCTTATTCTCTAAACAGCATTTTCTGGATTTCATCCATGCTAAAGTACACATTTTAACATTCTGACATCAGAATATAGTGCGTCATATTTTAATGATGTATTTTTTTCTTGCACATAAAATAGTGTCAGTAATTGATAACATTTTAGAATCCTTGAAATATAGTATTACTGTTTTGCCTGATTTTGAAATGTATTTAAGTATTATGTATTATAATTCTTCTACAGCCTGCTTTTCCCCTCAACATATTTATGCAATTTATTTTGCTTGATATTTGTAGCTTTAGTTCACATATTACCACTGCTGTATAAATAATCTATTTTCACTCTCCTATCGGTAGATACTACAGTGTTGCTATCAGACTGCTGCTAATGTGTGAAAGAGGTTTTATTGGTTCACACCTAGAAGTGAGTGTTTTGGGACTTTGCAGTATAGGTGTTCTCAGCCTCACTAATACTGTTAGTGAACATTCCCACTATTAATGTATGAGTTCATTTTTCCATTTGATTCTTGTCCTCACCAATCCTTATTGTCAGGTGTTTTTTCCAAAGACTAATTTTTTAAGAGCAGTTTTATGTTCACAACAAAATTAGGCAGAAAGTACAGAGGTTTTCCATATGTCCTCCCCCAACACCTCCCATCCATGTGGTCTATTTGTTGTAACTGATGAATCTACATTGATACTTTTTTTTTTTTTTTTTGAGACAGAGTCTCTGTTGCCCAGGCTGCAGTGCAGTGGTGTGATCTCCACTCACCACAGCCTCCGCCTCCTGGGTTCAAGCGATTCTCCTGCCTCAGCCTCCTGAGTAGCTGGGACTACAGGTGTGTGCCACCATGCCTGGCTAATTTTTGTATTTGTAGTAGAGACGGGGTTTCACTATGTTGGCCGGGCTGGTCTCGAACTCCTGACCTCATAATCCACCCACCTGGGCCTCCCAAAGTGCTGGGATCACACCAGGCCAGCATTGATGCGTTGTTACCACTCAGAGTCCATAGGTTCGCTGTTGGTGTACAGTCTGTAGACTTTGACAAATAGATCATGATGTGCATTCACCATTATGGTATCATCCAAATCTGTCTCCTAAATTAATACCTGAAATTAATACCACCTCCTGTTGCTACTGTGGGTTGGCACCAAGCCTAAGGAAGAGAGAGAATGCTATTGGCAATCAGGTCGACTTTTAATAATCATGCGAGCTTGGGTAAGTGTTAAATGAAACTATTGTTTAAGACTGCGAGTGTTCTGATGAAACGAAGCATGATCAGCTGGAGCTGGCAAAATGCAGGAAAGTCTGCAAACCACATCTGTGGTTGTACCAGAGCGTCAGCTCAAGGTTCCCTTCCGATACGGGACCAGGTAACCAAGAATGAGAGCGAATACGGGGGATATAAAGAGGGCGATGATGGGCACTGAGGAGCTCCTGTGCGGTCAGAGACGACGCTGGTAAAGATTCATTAGTAATGCCCTTCACGTGTGCAGGATCTAAATGAGTGATACTAACTCTATTTATGTCTTGGTGAGGAAAGTTTGTAAAACCATTATTGGGGCACCTAACTTCACCTGCTGCGTAGTTTAAAAACGTTCCTGGATTTTGCGTTGCCCGTTTTGCACGGC
Organism: Saguinus oedipus; assembly: GCA_031835075.1. Classification (NCBI taxonomy): domain Eukaryota; kingdom Metazoa; phylum Chordata; class Mammalia; order Primates; family Cebidae; genus Saguinus; species Saguinus oedipus. The sequence continues at coordinate 40,554,406 of CM063187.1, read as the reverse complement.
ATCTTGCTACACGACAGCTGTCTTTTCAGTTTCTTTTTTTGAACCATCTGTAGAGATAGTAGTGGCATGAAGCAAGGGCTTAGAGACAACAATAAGTAATTTTTTTTATTGCTTTTTTTTTTTTTTTGAGACGGAGTTTCGCTCTTGTTACCCAGGCTGGAGTGCAATGGCGCGATCTCGGCTCACCACAACCTCCGCCTCCTGGGTTCAGGCAGTTCTCCTGCCTCAGCCTCCTGAGTAGCTGGGATTACAGGCACGCACCACCATGCCCAGCTAATTTTTTGTATTTTAGTAGAGACGGGGTTTCACCATGTTGACCAGGATGGTCTCAATCTCTTGACCTCCTGATCCACCCTCCTCGGCCTTCCAAAGTGCTGGGATTACACGGGTGAGCCACCGCGCCTGGCCTTTTCTTGCTTCTAAAGGGTTTATTGTCACAGATGATCTGGTAAATTTTTTTTAAATTATACTTTAAGTTCTGGGGTACATGTGCAGAACGTGCAGGATTGTTTCATAGGTACACACGTGCCTTGGTAGTTTGCTGCCTCCATCCCCCCATCATCTGCATTAGGTATTTCTCCTAATGTTATCCCATCCCTTGCTATACCTTCCCTAGTCCCCCCCACCCCCCTCACAGGCCCCAGTGTGTGATGTTCCCCTCGCTGTGTGCATGTGTTCTCATTGTTCAACACACACTTAGGAGTGAAAACATGTGGTGTTTGGTTTTCGGTTCCTGTGTCAGTTTGCTGAGAATGATGGTTTCCAGCTTCATCCATGTCCCTGCAAAGGACATGAACTCATCCTTTTTTATGGCTGCATAAAAAATATGGAACTCTTCACGAATTTGCATGTCATCCTTGGAAGGGGCCATGCTAATCTTCTCTGTATCGTTCCAATTTTAGTAAGTGTGCTGCTGAAGCAAGCGCAGCAATAGATACATTTTTAACAGGCATAGTTTGTAAAAAATTCAGGAGCTTCAAGGCTGGTAAATGGAAGCTGATATTATCAATAAAGTCAGCTATTGCTACTTGCCAATCAAGATCACAAGCTAAGAGAGTCTGCAACATTGGCGCCCCTTTATGAGAAGAGGAGTTATTAAACCTGTGGTCTTTTGTATGTGTTTAGAGGGGTTATGAGACAGGAAAATAGCCCATAAAGTACAGAAACGGCAAAAGATAAAGCCTACCTGTTAAAGTAAGGCATGGAAGGGATGGATATTTTAAGTGAGATTTTTTTTGTTTTGTTTTTCTGAGACGGAGTTTTGCTCTTGTTACCGGGGCTGGAGTGCAATGGCGCGATCTCGGCTCACCGCAACCTCCATCTCCTGGGTTCAGGCAATTCTCCTGCCTCAGCCTCCTGAGTAGCTGGGATTACAGGCACACGCCACCATGCCCAGCTAATTTTTTTGTATTTTTAGTAGAGACGGGGTTTCACCATGTTGACCAGGATGGTCTCGATCTCTTGACCTCGTGATCCACCCGCCTCGGCTTCCCAAAGTGCTGGGATTACAGGCTTGAGCCACTGCGCCCGGCCCATTTTAAGTGAGTTTTAACCATATTTTGGCCCTTGAAAGTTATTGGAATGTGATTGCAAGTCACCAGGATAACAAACCTATATTGAGTTAGCTTAAATGTGTCAAAAAAAAAAAAAAAAAGAAAACCCCCAAAACAGTTTTAAATGTCTTTAGGTGTTGGCCATTTTCTTGGATTTGCCGTAGCTAGAATGTCTTAGAAGTGAGCTGCTTTCACCTGCTCTGGGCTCCTTGGGCAGCCTGCCTCCTGCTGCCCTTATACTACAGGTGGCAGCAAGGGGCCAGAGGAAGACCAGATGGTAAAGTGCATGTATGAGTGTGTGGAGGGAAGAGGGAAACCACTCTCCTCCTCCTCCAGGCCACCGATGCTTGGAGCCAACCCTGTTGGGTAAGGCACTGAAAACATACTGGGCCTTTTATTATTCTTACTGTCCCCAAGCAGAGAGGCTCAGGGGAGGAGCAGACATGATGCAGCATAGGGTCTGCTTTGAACTTTCCCCGCCGCAGTGTTCTGAACATGACAGCAGCTCAGAAAGCTTGTCCTCAGCCTAGTTAGCGTTTTATATACGGCTGTGGGAGAGCGCCCCTTACTAGCAGGCCTCTCCCCCAGAGCTCTGTACTCTAGGCTGCTCCACACCCCTCTGCCTACTTTAGGCTAATAAGGTCAGGGTGCACGTGGACTGTTTCTTAGCCCTTTCCCCAGGGGACCGGGGAAGACAAGGAATTGGTTGTCGGCTGAGACATGGCAGAAGTAGGAAAAGCCGCAGCACAGAAGCAGCAGGCTGCCTTCTGGGCACAGTTACTAAGGCACGTGACTATGGTGAAAAGGATTCTTAGGACTGGGCTGGAGCTGCCTGAAGCCACCCGGGACTCGGTCTGTGCCACTTGGCCCCCGTTCTGTCACCACAAACCCAGAAAGTGGCACCTTGCCTAGACTGCCAGTGACTAAATGGGCACTCAATGGCATCTTAGCAAGTCTCCTGCGCCAGGCCTCTGTGGGCAGCAAGAAAGCCAGAGCTTTCTGGGATAAAACCCAGGAGGCAGCAAGCAACTTTCCCTTATACTCCAGGGAAACAAAAAAGACAAGGCCAGGAAGGCCAGTGCTGGAAGCAGGAAGTGAGAACCTGCTTATTAGGAAGACAGGCACGTAAGTAGCCGTTGCCCTGTTTTAAAAAATACTCTCTGCTCTTTGGTCATTTCTTGACCCATGATAACCCCTGATACTTTACACTTGCATCTCATCCTCCTGATGGGAATCAGGACTGTCCCTTAGCGGGATTCCCCAAAAATCGATGAGCTCTCCTCCTTCATGCATAGCTTCAAGGTGATCACATTGCAGGCCCCACTTGCAGAGCTTATAGCTTGCAGTGAAGGCCGAGAATGAAGTACTCAGACAATTCCAGCTGAGCGGGGCTAGAGGGTAGCTCTTCTGAGAGAGTCCACCCCGGCAACCATCCACCAAGAATTTATTGAGGGGGCCTGTATTAACTACAAACATCCACCGATGGTCATTTGAGGTGGGTTGCTGAGGCACCTGTGACCTTGTACACATGCAAACTGCATTCTCAGGAGGCTGTTTTCAGGGTTCCTTATCACGACACACACTTCACTCCCTGTCCTGTTTTCAGGGTCATGGAGTTTCTTTCCCATACACAAACAACATTAACACAGTGCCTCAGTATTTTTCCATGCCCCGACCTCAAATGCCATGTACATAAGCTTGAATATGTTGCCATGTGCCCCCTACATTAATGGCTTTTTATTATTTTGAGACAGGGACTCATTGTGTCACCCAGGTTGGAGGGCACTGCTGTGATATCGGCTCATTGCAACCTCAGCCTCCCAGGCTCAAAAAATCCTCCCACCTCAGTCTCCCAAGTAGCTGGAACCACAGGCACATACCACCACACCCAGCTAATTTTCTGTATTTTTGATAGAGATGGGGTTTAACCCGTCAGCTTAGGAGTTCCTCAGGCTGGTCTTGAACTCCTAAGCTCATGATCTACCCACCTTGGCCTCTGAAAGTGCTGGGATTACAGGCATAAGCCATCGTGCCTGGTCCTCCAAATAGGCTTTTAATGCAGACAAAAGTGCCCTATTCTGGAAAAAAGCACCACAAAGGACCTTCATTAGTAAGGAAGAGAAGCAACAGGATTTAATGCAGGAATGGAGAGGTTAACTACTGTTTTGTGCAAATGCAGTTGGGTTTATGATGAGGACTGCCCATATCTATAAATCTGCTAACCCCTCAGCCTCAAAGGGAAGAGAGAATACCAGCTCTCAGTCATCTGGCTGTATAGCAAGAAGGTCTGACAACTGGAAACTCCTCCTGGATTGGTTCCATTGTCACCTTGTCCCTGAGATCAGGAGGTATCTTGCCAGTAAGAGACTACCTTTGAAAATTCTTTTGATCTTGGACAATGCTCCTGACCACCCAGAGCCCGATGAGTTTAACACTGAAGATGTCAAAATGGTTTGCTTGCCTCCAAACACACTAATTCGGCCTCTAGATTGGCTCTGTCATAAATCCCAGGCAGTCATGCACAACATCTAGACACAGTTTTCTCCAGTGGGAATTTATTGTTTTGGCTTGATGGCTTCATAGCTTTTTCTGTAACACTGTTTGCATTTTCAGTGGTGTGATCCTTCCAGACTTTCACAGTGTTCTATCAGGGTTCTCTTCTACAGCACTGACAATCCTTTCTATAGAGTACCATGTGTAATCGCTGGAACCCAAGAGGCGGAGGTTGCAGTGAGGTCGCATCACGCCACTGCACTGCAGCCTGATGACAGAGCAAGACTCTGTCTCCCAAAAAAAAAAAATTATCGAAAAAACCTTCCTTCCAAACACCCTTACAAATAGTGCTAAGTGACTTTGAAATTAAAATCCTCAACTTAGGCCTTATTTTAAGCCCTAGGGAATGTTAGACATAATCAGTTCCATTCTTTGAACTCAGGACATGGAAAATGATAGTGTAAATAATAAAACTCAAATTAGCTGATGGATTTCTTTTTTTTCTCTAGCAGAATTGTATCCAGTACATTTGAACAGGGTAAAACATGTTAGAGCATTCAAAGACAGTCTATACCCAGAGACACAAAGAGTGATAGTATTTTAAGGAAGCATACTTTTTTTTTTTTTGAGACAGAGTTTTGCTCTTGTTACCCAGGCTGGAGTGCAATGGCGTGATCTCGGCTCACCGCAACCTCTGCCTCCTGGGTTCAGGCAATTCTCCTGCCTCAGCCTCCTGAGTAGCTGGGATTACAGGCACGCGCCACCGTGCCCAGCTAATTTTTTGTATTTTTAGTAGAGACGGGGTTTCACCATGTTGACCAGGATGGTCTCGATCTCTTGACCTCGTGATCCACCCGCCTCAGCCTCCCAAAGTGCTGGGATTACAGGCTTGAGCACAGAGTTTCGGGCCGGGTGCGGTGGCTCACACCTGTAATCCCAGCACTTTGGGAGGCCGAGGCGGGTGGATCACGAGGTCAACAGAGACCATCCTGGTCAACATGGTGAAAAAAATCCAGCAGATTTTTTTATCTTATTAAAAAGAAGAGATGGTGCCGGTAAGGGCTCAGTGGCTTTTTTGCCTTTCATGGCTGGGATTATTTTAAGGAGAGACAGTTTCATCCCATGGTGAATTTGGAATAAATATAACTAGGGCACAGGTCTGTGAAGCCATGTCATATATTCTGGTCTGATGTGGGTTCCTCTTGGCCATTACATGGGTCCTACGACACAATCCAGTTTATTCCGGGTAAACTGGGCTCTGGGCATGTGGAAGTTTCTTGAAGTAAAGCAGAGGAAAGCACTTACTGCTCCAAAAATATAGCCCTAATCCAAACTCCTCTCCAGGGGAGACCTCTCTCTCTCATGTACTTTCTAAATGAGTGTCTCTGGATGATCCTCTGCTGCTTATAACTGTAGGCAGGAATGTGTTACTGGGTTGTGCATGGGGTATCTTGTAGCACAGGCAAGGGTACTGTATGGCTCTGCTCTCCCTGTGGAGATGTCATTACCATATCACCTGTAAGAAGAGTGACACTGTCTACAAGGAGAGACTGGGACATTTCTGCAGAAGAGTGCCACTTCTGTCCCAGGTGCAAATTATAATAATCAATTGTTGCTGTTAATGAGCATAAACCTCCAGCACAGAAGTTGTGGTGTGCTCCCTGGGGCGAACCGCAAGCCAAAGGGTGAAGTGGGAGAGGAAAGAAAAACTGAACCTGTCATAATCCCTATCACTCAGCGTTTTTAAGATAATACCTTCCCCAAATTGTACTTTCATCTACACAAAATTGTTGCACAGTCAATTCATGATGACACTCAACACTTGCTCTACAGTTTTAAATCCTGAACACAACTCAGCCTGGTTGTGGTCGGTTGGTCTCTCTCTCTCTTTTGAGACAGAGTTTCGCTCTTGTTACCCAGGCTGGAGTGCAATGGCGCAATCTCGGCTCACCGCAGTCTCTGCCTCCTGGGTTCAGGCAATTCTCCTGCCTCAGCCTCCCGAGTAGCTGGGACTCCAGGCACACGCCACCATGCCCAGCTAATTTTTTGTATTTTTTAGTAGAGACGGGGTTTCACCATGTTGACCAGCATGGTCTCGATCTCTTCACCTTGTGATCCACCCGCCTCGGCCTCTCAAAGGCTGGGATTACAGGCTTGAGCCACCGCGCCCGGCCTTTGCACGGTCAATTCATGATGACACTCAACACTTGCTCTACAGTTTCAAATCCTGAACACAACTCAGCCTGGTTGTGGTCGGTCGGTCGGTCGGTCGGTCGGTCAGTCGGTCGGTCTCGGTCTCTGTCTCTGTCTCTGTCTTTCTCTCGCACCAGGCTGGAGTGCAGTGGCTTAATCTTGGCTCACTGCAAGAACAGTGCCTCCCTGTTTCAAGCGAATCCCCTGCCTCAACCTCCCGAGTAGCTGGGACTACAGGCACACACCACCACACCCAGCTAATTTTTTGTATTTTAGTAGAGACAGGGTTTCACCATGTTGGCCAAGCTGGTCTCCCATCTCCTGACCTCATGATCCACCTGCCTCAGTCTCCCAAAGTGTTGGGATTACAGGTGTGAGCCACTGCGCCCAACCTTTCTCTTTTAAATAGAGACAGGGTCTCTCTCTCTCTCTCTCTCTCTCTCTTTCTCCTTCTCTCTCCCTCTCTCTTAAATAAAGACACAACAGGATCTCTTCCTCTCTCTTTTAAATAGAAACAGGGTCTCACTCTGTTGCCCCTGCTAGAGTGCAGTGGCATGACCACAGCTCACTGCAGCCTCAAACTCGCCGAACTCCCAGTCTCAATTTCCACCTCAGCCTCCCGAGTAGCTGGGACTACAGTTGTTTACCACCATGTCCAGCTATTTTTTTTTAAAAAAGTAGAGACAGAGTTTTGCCTTGTCCAGGCTGGTCTCAAACTCTGGGCTCAAGCAATCTTCCCCCCTTGGCCTCTCAAAGTTCTGGGAATACAAGTGTGAGCCACCACACCTGGCCTCATTTAATTTCATAAAAGCACATATATTCTATCACCCTATTCTACCATCAGAATTTTATTGGAATTACCTATGTTCTTTTCATACCATAGATTAGACCTAAAATTGATGCCCACTTCACCCCCTACTGCTGCTTTGATTCCTGTTTTCCTGCACACACAATGGGCCACACCTGAAAAAATCACAAGGCTGACTTCAGGAATCAGTTTTGATTTTTGCTGTTGTACCTTAAAAAGAAATTCTACTTGGCCGGGCGTGGTGGCTCACGCCTGTAATCCCAGCACTTTCAGAGGCTGAGGTTGGTGGATCACGAGGTTAGGAGATTGAGACCATCCTGGCCAACAAGGTGAAACCCCGTCTCTACTAAAAATACAAACATTAGCTGGGCATGGTGGCGCACACCTGTAGTCCCAGCTACTCAGGAGGCTGAGGCAGGAGAATTGCCTGAACTCGTGAGGCGGAGTTGGTGGTGAGCTGAGATCACACAACTGCACTCCAGCCTGGTGACAGTGACAGTAAAAAAAAATTCAACTTTTATTTTAGATTCAGGGAGTACATGTACAGGTTTGTTCCATGGGTATACTGCATGATGCCAAGGTTTGGGGTACAAATGATCCTGTCACCCAGGTGGTGAGCATGGTATCCAATAGGTATTTTAGCTCTTACCCCACTCCACCCAGTAATAGTCCCCATTGTCTGCAGTTTCCATTTTTATGTCCATGTGTACCCATGTAGTACCCTTATTATGGTGTTGTGGAACTTACACATGAGAAAGGGACTTTCTTGGATTCGTGTACATGGCTCAAGAGAAATGGTTAGAACTGATAGAGAGCCTGCCAGGCCAGTGGCCCATGCCTGTAATCCCAGCACTTCGGGCGGCAGAGGCAGGTCAATCACTTGGGGTCAGGAGAACTGATAAGAGACCTTAATTACCTGGTTGCTATGTTTTCAATTGGGATTCCAGGAAGGAATCTCTAGTTAGATTCCCATAGTATTTACAACTGATCCTTCCTGCTGTTGGCTGACGGGAGCAAAGCTCCACCCAGATTACCTATCTCAGTTAGGTTCTTTGAAACTCAGGCTACTTCAGGGATTAAAAACTATGGAATTCTCTCTGTAAAAGTGACTGTTACTCTAGTATAGGCCAATCCCATTTCTCCCTGAAATATCATCTCTTTTTAAAAAAATTATTATTTTTTTGAGACAGTCTCGCTCTGTCACCAGGCTGGAGTGCAGTGGTTTGATCTTGGCTCACTGCAACCTCCGCCTCCCTGTTCAAGCAATTCTGCCTCAGACTTCCAAGTAGCTGGACTACAGGTGCACGCCACCATGCCCAGCTAATTTTTTTTGTATTTTAGTAGAGACGGGATTTCACCATGTTGGCCAGGATGGTCTCAATCTCCTGACCTCGTGATCCACCCGCCCTGGCCTCCCAAAGTGCTGGGATTACAGGTGTGAGCCACTGCACTCGGTCTTTTAAAAAGTTTTTATTTTAGACTCAGGGGATACAGGTGCAGGTTTTTACCTGGGTATATCGTGTGATGCTGAGGTTTGGGGTACAAATGATCCTGTCACCCACATACTGATCATGGTACCCAGTGGTTTCTTCTCAACCCTTGCCTCCCGTTATGTTTTCACTGCCTATGTTTTAGCCTTTGATGACTGCTTAACTGATTTTCTCCCAGAAGTCAGCTCTAAAATCCCATTCCAGAAGTTTACTGACCATTTATAAGGCCAGAGATGTAAACAGAAAGCATATAGATGGGAAAGAACAAAATATAACTGGCCCTATTTGCAGATTATATTATTTTCTACATAGAAAATTCAAAGGAATTTACAAGCAAGAATGTCACAACACACATGTTGTGAAGCAGTTAAGTTTAAATGTAGTACATTTACGGGAGCTAAAAATGACACAACAATGATTAAAACTACAGAACAGTGAGGAAAACTTATGAAATGAAAGACACCTACATAAATCAAGATACATATTATGCTTATGGAGTGGAAGGCTCAGTAGAGATTTCCATTCTTCACCCAGCGAAATAAAGGCTTAATGCAATTTCGATCAAAATTTAAGCAGGGTTTTTAAAAACACAGACTAATCCAAAAATTTATATTAAAAAGAAAGGAAGATAGAATTAGATAAATGAATTTTGAAAACAAGTAACAGGTCAGGTGTGGTGGCTCACACCTGTAATTCCAGCACTGTGGGAGGCCAAGGCTGGAGGATTCCTTGAGCTCAAGAGTTTGAGACCAGCCTCAGCAACATGGCAAAACCATCTCTACTAAAAATGCAAAATTAGTGAGTGTGGTGACACACACCTGTAGTCTTAGCTACTCGGTTGGGAGACTCATTTGGAACTTGAGGCTGCAGTGAGCTGTGACTGCGCCATTGCACTCCAGCCTGGGTGACAGGAGACCCTCCCTAAAAAATAAAAATAAAGTGAGAGGAATCACTATATAGCTACAGTAATCAAGACAGTGTGGCACTGATAGAGGGATAGATGCATAGACTGATGGAAAGGAAGAGCATTCAGAAGCATACAAGTAGGCCAAGCAATTTAATGGAGAAAAAAATATTTTTTCAATGAATAGCATTGTAAAAGTAGACATCCAGAAAATGAACCTTGACCTGAAGTTTATTCCTTATAGAAAATTAACTCAGCCAGGTACAGTGGCTCATACCTGTAATCGCAGCACTTTGGGAGCCCAAGGTGGTGGGTGGATCACCTGAGGTTGGGAGTTTGAGACCAGCCTGACCAACATGGTGAAACCCTGTCTCTACCAAAAAAAAAAAGAAAAAATTAGCCAGGCATGGTGGTGCATGCCTGTAATCCCAACTACTCAGGAGGCTGAGGCAGGAGAACTGCTTGAACCAAGAAGGAGGTTGTGGTGAGCCAAAATTGTGCCATTGCATTCCAGCCTGGGCAACAAGAGCGAAACTCTGTCCTTGTCTCAAAAAAAAAAAAAAAAAAAAAAGAACTCAAAATATATCATAGACTAGATAATTTTCACATTCAGCTTTAAAATTTGTATCTGAAATAAACTGAAAACAATATTTTTAACATGCAAGTAACTGACAAAGGATTTGTGTCCAGAATATAACACAAAAAAGAAAAAAAATCCATTATGAAAAAACTATAAAGAATAGATTAGTAATTGCCAGGGGTTAGGGACGGGAAGTGAGGAGAGGACAGGAAGATGGGTGTGATATAAATGGATATCTATAAATGGATAGAACAAGGGATCTTTGTGGTGTTACAAGTTGTATATATTGTCTGTTGAGGGTGACACCTGCACATGAGATAAAATTGTGTAAAACTATACAAACACATACACAAGTGCACATAAAACTGATAATGTTTGTGGACTGTACCAGTGTTAAATTTAATACTGTCTATTACATAACATGTTACCATTAGGAGAAATGAGGCGTAGGGTACAAGGACTAAATAGTACTATAGGATATTATTTTTATAACTTCCTATAAATCTGTAATTGTTTCTAAGAAAAACATTGTTTAAAGTTCCAGTAGAAAAAAAGAGAAAATAGACTATTCACAGAAAATGAAATTGGAGGAAGCATATTTTTTTTTTGTTTTTAGTGAGATGGAATCTCACTCTCTTGCCCAGGCTGGAGTGCAGTGGCATGATGTTGGCTCATTGCAACCTTTGCCTCCCAGGTTCAAGTGATTCTCATGCCTCAGCCTCTCAACTAGCTGGGATTACAAGCGCATGCCTCCATGTCCAGCTAATTTTTGTATTTTTAGTAGAGACGGGGTTCCACCATGTTGGCCAGGGTGGTCTCAAACTCCTGATCTCAAATGATCTGCCTGCCTTGGCCTCCCAAAGTGCTGGGATTATAGGTGTGAGTTCACGGTGTCCAGCTGCAACGTAATTATATGAGAGGCCTGCATATAAAACATCTGTGGAACAGGATGAAGTGAATTTTTCACTTTCCACTGGGCCCTTACCTGGCATACATAAAATCACCAGCATCTGCATCCCCATTTATTGATCCAGAAATAAAGCAAGCTTTTGTTGACATATATAGAAATTGCTGCTACTCTAACACCAGTAACTATCCTTGGCTTGACAGGTTAGAATGTAAACCACATTTTACAGTATGCATGAATGGTCTCTTTCCCTCACTCCAAAGCCAACCCAAATGAAGGTGGATTTTTTTTTCCCCCCAAATGGATAGTCAATTATCCCAATAATAATTGTTTTGTTCCTATACTCCTTTAACCAGAAAAAAAATTTAGGATAAAATTAAAAATTCCCTCAAATAAATGCTAAAGTATTGCTGATTTTATTATTCCAATTAACATGAAGAGACAGTAAACAAAATAATACCTTGTCAGCCATGTTTTGTGTAAAGAGAAATTTCTATAAATGTTAGGATATTATCAAGATTAAGAAGCCATTTTAAAATTGTTTCTCCAGGCCCAGGTTTCCCCCATCCATTTGATTATTTTAGAAAAATTAGGAAAGAAAAGGCAAGAAAAAAAAATTTAAAAACCAATATAATTAATTTGGACAACCAGCTTTGTTACCACTGTTATATTTGCTTTTACTGTTTTATTAAAGAAGTATTACAGATAAATATAACAACTCCCACCAAACCTTTTCCACATCCCAAAAGGCAACCAATGTTGTATATGGATCCATGACCAATACATAGTACTGTTCTTTCCACAATGTTATTAAGTTATACAAACGTTATACTGTGTTGTTCTGTTATGCATTTTATTTTTTTCTCTCAATATTATATATTGTTATCTATCCATGTAACTATATGTAGATTTTGTTTCTCTCTAAATTCTGTATAGTATTTTATCACAGAAATAATCACATGTATTCTAATCTGTTCCACAATTGATAAAAATTTGTTATATCCAATTTTGGGCAGTACAAACCATGACTCAGGAACACGGTGATCTGTATCTCTTTGTGTACATTTGTAGGTGCCTGTGAGGCCAGTACACCAAAATTCAATGGACATAAAAGCACACGTTTGTGTGCTTTTAAAGAAATCCTGTTACCCTAAAGTAATACATTCTACTCTCATCATAGTTTTAGAATTTTGCTTTTTATATTCTGGTCTTTAGTTGGACTTTATTTTTGTATATAAGGTAGAAAGCTAAAATTTTTCTCCTGTGAACTTTCCATTTATTAAATAAGCCATTCATTCCTCAGTGATTTCAGTAGCACTGTCAGACACAGAATTCCTGTATCTGGTTGGATTTTTGTATCGATCCTCATTATCTTACTACTGCTTGATTTATTCACTAACACACTGTTTAAATGACAACAGCTTTAAATAAGGATGTGATATATCTAATATTAGAGTCTTCTCCATTTTGCTTTCTCAAATTTGTTTCAGCTATTTGTGTTTATTTACTTTTCCATATAAAATTTTTGGATAAGTTTGTAAGCTTCTTTAAAACTGATGTAAACTTTGAGTGGAAGTATATTAAACTTAGAGATTTGGGAGAGAAATTATATTTTGACAATGTCAAGTCTTTTCAGACAAAACGCCATTTTCAGGTGTTCTTTTGTGCCCTTCAATATGTTTTGTGACTTTATAAATACCTCATAATTCATTGTTGTGTTTATTCTTAGGTTTTTCTACCAACATATTTTCTGATTAACTATTTCTTGTACAAAAGTTACTTTTACAGTTCTTCACTGATTCTCGGTTTTCCCAGTCTTGTTTTCCTTACTGTATACATTGGCTAGGAGCTCAGGTATTGTGTTGTTATGCTGATGGCAGATATCTTGTTTCAGATTTCAATGAGAATGCTAATTAAATATTAACAATAAGGTGTCTGCTGAAAGTTTCTGATAATCAGCTCTTTCATGATAGAATTTGTCACCTTGGTAATATTCTCTAATCTTTCATAAATTTGTGGCTTTTTCAGAAGGTTATTCCACATTCATAGGTTTCTATTCTAGAAATGATCATGTAATGTGCAATGAGGTGTTAATTCCTTCAGAGAGCTTTGCTGCGTTCATGTATTCATAGGGTTCTAGTAAGTATGAATTCTCTGGTGTCTAACAAGATGTGACTTTTGGCTGAAAGCCTTGCCACACTCAATACAGTGATAGGGCTTCTCACCTGTATGTTTTCTCATATGAAGTGTAAGAGATGAGATTTGAGAGAAGGCTTTTCCACATTTACTACAGTCAAAGGGTTTCTCACCTGTATGTCCTCGTATATGTATAGTAAGGGATGAGCTTTGGGAGAAGGCTTTTCCACATTTATTACATTCATAGGGTTTTTCACCTGTATGACCTCTCATGTGCACAATAAGGGAAGTTCTTTGAGAGAAGGCTTTCCCACATTCATTACATACATAGGGCTTCTCACCTGTGTGACTTCTCATATGTAAATTAAGCAGTGAGCACTGAGAGAAGGCTTTACCGCATTTATCACATTCATAAGGCTTTTCCCCTGTATGACTTCTCAAATGGAGGGTAAGGGATGCAATTTGAGAGAAGGCTTTACCACATTCATTGCAATCATAAGGTTTCTCTCCGGTATGAACTTTTTGATGTGTAATAAAGTTTTGCTTTTGGCTGAAGGCTTTACCACATTCATTGCATTCATAGGGTTTCTCTCCAGAATGAATTTTTTCATGAGCAATGAGATTTGATTTCTGGCTAAAGGCTTTCCCACATTCCTTACATATATAGGGTTTTTCCCCAGTATGAATTCTCTGATGTCTAACAAGATTTGACATCTGTATAAAAGCTTTCCCACATTCATTACACTCATAAGGTTTCTCTCTAGTGTGGATTTTCTGGTGTGTAATGAAGTTTTTCTTGTGGCTGAAGGCTTTTCTGCATTCCTTACATTCATAGGGTTTCTCACCAGTGTGACTCCTCATATGTACTGTAAGGGCTGAGCTCTGGGAGAAGGCTTTTCCACACTCATTACATTCATAGGGTTTTTCACCTGTATGAATTCTAACATGTATAATAAGCATGGAAAACTGAGAGAAGGCTTTACCACATTTATCGCACTTATAAGGTTTTTCTCCTGTGTGACTTCTCATATGAAGAGCAAGGGATGCAATTCGAGGGAAGGCTTTACCACATTCATTACATGCATAAGGTTTCTCCCCAGTATGAACTTTCTGATGTGCAATGAGGCTTTGCTTCTGGCTGAATGCTTTTCCACACTCATTACATTCATAAGGTTTCTCTCCAGTATGAATTTTTTCATGATCAATGAGATTTGATTTCTGGCTGAAGGATTTCTCACATTCCTTACATGCATAGGGTTTCTCTCCAGTATGAATTCTTTGATGTCTAATGAGATTTGACATTTTAATGAAAGCTTTACCACATTCATTACATTCATAAGACTGCTCCCTACCATGAATTTTATAATGTTTAATAAGTTTTTCCTTGTGACTGAAGGCTTTTCTACAGTTACTACATTCATAGGGCTTCTCTCCAGTATGAATTCTCAGATGTCTGATGAGGTCCAAAGTTTGATTGAAGCCTTTTCCACAATGATTACACTTAAAGGGGGTAATGACAAAATGGGATGAGCTATTACCATATGATTTCACAGGTTCATTATATTCACAATGTTCCTTTCTTATAAGGCATTTCACATTATGATGACAGTCAAAATTATGTTCTAAACACTTCCCAAATAAGTTATACTCATAGAGATTGTGTCTGGAGGGGAAAATATCAGAGTTCAGAGGAAATACATTTGCAAACTTTTTATGACATTCATTGCCTTTTTCTTCAGTCAGTGTTTTCTGGAATTTCTCTTCAACTTGTCTCAAAAGTCTGTCCTGGCTTTTCTGATGCTCGTCAACTCCCCATATTTCTCCTAAAATAGATTGCAAATAAATATCACTTACAATTTTTTTTCCAATATTGTAGTATGAAGAACATTTTGGGATTGATCCTTGGTTTAAGGCCTAGTCTCCCATGATAAAAGAAATTTCAAGTGCATATATCTCTTATCACTGAAGTTTTGAGATTGAAATTCAGGAAAGGAAATATGAGTAGAGGGTGTGTGTGTGTGTGTGTGTGTGTGTGTGTGTGTGTGTTTTATTTTTTAGAGTCTCACTCTGTTGCCCAGGCTGGAATGTAGTGGCATGATCTCAGCTCACTGCAACCTCTGTCTCCTGGGTTCAGGCTATTCTCTTGCCTCAGCTTTCTGAATAGCTGGGATTACAGGCACCCACCACCACACCTGGCTAACTTTTGTATTTTAGTAGAGACGAAGTTTCACCATGTTGGCCAGGGTACTCTTGAACTCCTGACCTCAGGTTGATCTACATGCCTTGGCCTCCCAAAGTGCTGGGAATATAGGCATTGAGCCACCATGTCCAGTCTAGGCATATATATTTATAAATACAAACAGCTTTGATTGCTTTAAAAAGGATCTGATAGAAAACAAATAGGTAAATAAATAGGAGATGCAGAATGTACAAATAAAGTAAGAAGAAATAGTGATAGAGAAAAAACCAGAAAGCTAAAAATTATAGGATCATTTTGCAGAACTCTATTAAAATACATTTTTATAATCTCAACACTTTTTCTGAAAATTTTAAATTACCAAAACTGACTCTAGAAGTTGCAAAAAACTTATCTAAACCAATTTCTGTAAAATGAACAAGAAATATGAAAAGTAACTCCCTAAAAACAAAATAAAAAAAACCCCATCCACATGAAAATTCTAATAGTTTTAAAGGACAACTCCTATGCTGTTTAAAATGTTGCTAAAGAAAAAAGAGAAAAATTCCCAATGTTTTTGTGGATAAAACAAACATATTAATAGCAAAACCTGAAAAAGATAACATACCAAAAAAGCAAACTATCCAATTTCATTCATGAAAACCAATGTAAAAATTCTACGTAAAACATCAAAATGACCCAAAAGAAGTGACCCAGAAGTACGTTAAATCTAAAATACATCACATTTGAGTTGAGTACATTTTTTCCAGGAATATGTTTCAATACTAGAAAGTACATTACTATAAGTAAATCATTAATGAAAAATGTCATTTGAAAAAATGAAAAAAATCAAGTAATCATTTCTGTAGATATAAAGATCATAAAACTCAACATTTATTTTATATTAGAAAATCCTTTACAAAATAGGAACAAATAACATTTAATTTGAGAATAAAGTACAGTATAGCCCAAACACCAGCACTTTACTCAATGGAAAACATCCAGAAGCATTCACATTTATGTCAGAAATAAGAAAAGATGAGTTGTCACCACTCATTGCAGTGGATAGTACAATTAAATAAGAGAAATAAATCAGAGGCATGAAACTTAAGAAAAGAAAAAAGGGCAAGTGCAAGTGATTCACTTTGGGAGGCTGAGGCAAACAGATCTCTTCAGTCCAGGAGTGTTTAAGACTAGACTGAGCAACATGGCAAAACCCCATCTCTACAAAAGATACAAAAATTAGCTGGGTGTAGTGGCACATGCCTGTAATCCCAGCTAGTAGGGAGGCTGAGATGGGAGGATCACCTTAGCCTGGGAGGTCAAGGTTGCAGGGAGCTGAGAGCACACTACTGCTCTCTAGCCTGGGTGAAAGAATAAGACCATGTCTCAAAAAAAAAAAGGAAAACAAAAGGACAATTAATATTGTTTGTCAGAAACAAAACTGTTTACCTGAAAAATCAAGTTCATCTGAACAATTATGAAAAGTGAGAAATTACATACAAATCAATATTCATTTTTAAAAACTTTCATATACAAACAACTACAGTCATCCCTCACTATTGGGAACTGGTCCCAGGACCTCCCATGGATACCAAAATCCATGGATGCTCAATCCCTTACATAAAATGATGTAGTATGTTCATATAGCCTATGTGTATCCTCTGGTATAATTTAAATCATCTCCAAATTGCTTATAATACTGAATACAATACATATGCTATATAAATCATTGATATTCTATAATTTTAAATTTGTATTATTTTTTATTGTTGCCTTTTTTCCCATCTGTAGTTACAGAAACCATGGATAGAAAGGGCTGACTATATTTAGAAATTATAGAATTAGAAACTACGATGGCAACAAAAAGTATGAAAAATATACAGAAATAAAAAATGTCCAAAAACCTTATGAAGAAAACTTTAACATAAACACAGAGACTTCAACAAATGGACTGTGTTATGGATTGAATTGTGTGCCCCTAAAATAATATGTTCAAGTCCTAATTCCTAGTGCCTCAGAATGAGGCCTCATTTAGAAATAGTCACTGAAGATGAAATTAGTTGAGATGAGATCAAACTGGAACAAGGTAAGCCCCAAATGCAACATGACTCATGTTCTTATAAAAAGAATGCTACATGAAGAAACAAGAGACCCAGAAGAAATGCCATGCAAAGATGGAGAGAGAGAGTGGAGTTATGCTGCCACAAACCAAGGAATGTCTGGGAATACCAGAAGCTGAAAGGCAAGGAAGCTTCCCTCCAGGTTTCACAGTTCTGACCTCCAGAACTGTGAGAATAAATTCCTGTTATTTCTAAAGTTACCCAGTTTGTGGTACTTTTTCAGCAGCCCTAGGAAACTAAGACAAAAGGGATTAAAGCATTTTAGACAAAATTAACCAGCATAAAGATGACATTCACAAGTTAGTATTATCAGTTTAAAGGGGTTTCAGTAAAAATGTTTGAAAATAGAAGTAATAGCTCAAAGGAAAATACTACTGGGGTTGTCACCAGAGAAGGGAAAAATGTGTAAGAGAAGAATTACTTTTCAACATATATTCTTTTGTACTCGAGAAGTTTTGTTCTATGAGCAGGTGTAACAATATTGCGGTATTATTCTGAATACTACAATAATCAATAAAATGAGAACAACCAATAGGTAGGTTAAAAACTGGATGACACAACTGGAACATAAAACTGGAGAAGCCCACCTAGGTTAATTGTATAGGGGCAAATATAGTGAGCAGAGGGGAAAAAAATAGTAAGAAGCTGAGGTTAAATATGGTATAATAAATACATGAGTTTAGCTCTGATTCTGCCCAAAAGTGCACCTATAAGGGATAATTTAAAAGGCTTAAATGAAGATGAAGACTGTAACAGACAACAATGGATGAAAGATGTAAATATAATTTTAGCAGATGGAAGATGAAAGGACTGTTACCTAACAGAATTGCTGAGAACGCTGAAACCCATGTGCCTGCAGACGAAGATGTCACAAACCAAGTTCCTACTATGTAACTAAAGAAAGGCTGAGAAATTAGAGAAATCATGTACCTTGAAAGGTGGGAAAAGGCCGGGCGTGGTGGCTCAAGCCTGTAATCCCAGCACTTTGGGAGGCCAAGGCTGGTGGATCACGAGGTCAAGAGATCGAGACCATCCTGGTCAACAAGGTGAAACCCCGTCTCTACTAAAAATACAAAAATGAGCTGGGCATGGTGGTGCGTGCCTGTAATCCCAGCTACTCGGGGGGCTGAGGCAGGAGAATTGCCTGAACCCAGGAGGTGGAGGTTGCGGTGAGCCGAGATCGCGCCATTGCACTCCAGCCTGGTTAACAAGAGTGAAACTCCATCTCAAAAAAAAAAAAAAAAGAAAGAAAGGTGGGAATGAACAGGGGCCCTGAAAAACAAACTGAATGGAAGTCTATAAGGCAAACAATTACTTGCATTGTGCAATGAGGTGCCTATCACTCCTTTACCCTAGAGAAGATGGGAGACTACTCTCTGCTTCTGGAGAAATGGAACCAGACAGACTCTACAGTCAGGAACACCAGGCGGAGGAATTCAGAGAAAATAAACTGGCTCAAACAAGGAGAATAAGCAAGTCTACATACTTAAGGCTAATATATTCAGTTCCCTATTGCTGCTTACTTCCAAAGGGAAAATGGAAATTTTCCTCCTCTCTGCCAGCATCTGTTATTTTTTTGAATTAGTAATAGCCATTATGACTGGTGTGAGATGGTATCTCATTATGGTGATTTGCATTTCTCTGACAATCAGTGAATTGAATTTTCTTTCATAAGCTTGTTGGCCATATTTGTGTCTTAAAAAGTGTCTATTCATGTCCTCTTAATAGGATTTTTTTTCTTGTAAATTTAAGTTCCTTATAGATGCTGGATATTAGGCCTGTGTCAGATGCATAGTTTGCAAATATTTTCTCCCATTCTGTAGGTTGTCTGTTTACTGATAGTTTGCATAAATGATAATCTTGACTAAATGTATTACAAATGTAAAAAAAAGATAACAAAATAAAATCTATAATTCAAAATAGAAACATAGGCATACTTCAGAGATATCATGGGTTTACTTCTACACCACCACAATAAAGTATGTCACACAACTTTGTGCATATAAAAGTTATGTTGGCCAGGCGCGGTGGCTTATGCCTGTAATCGCAGCACTTTGGGAGGCCGAGGTAGGCAAATCATTTGAGGTAATGGGTTCCAGACTGGCCTGGCCAACATAGGGAAACCCCATCTCTACTAAAAATTCAAAAAAATGAGCCAGGCACGGTGGCAGGTGCCTGTAATCCCAGCTACTGGGAGGCTGAGGCAGGAGAATTGCTTAAATCTGGAGGTAGAGGTTGCAGTAAGCCAAGATTGCGTCACTGCACTCTAGTCTGGGCAACTGAGTGAGACTCCATCTCAAAAAAAAAAAAGTTAATCCTATAGTCTATTACGTATACAATAGCATGTCTAAAAAATGTATATGCCAGGCAGGGCGCGGTGGCTCACACCTGTAATCCCAGCAATTTGGGAGGCTGAGGCAGGCAAATCAGATGGTCAAGATCGAGACAATCCTGGCCAACATGGTGAAACCCTGTCTCTACCAAAAATACAAAAATTAGCCGGGTATGGTGGCAGGTGCGTGTAGTCCTGGCTTGGGAAGCTGAGGCAGGAGAATCACTTGAACTTGGGAGGTAGAGGTTGCAGTGAGCTGAGATGGTGCCACTGCACTCCAGCCTGAGGAAAGAGCAAGACTCCATCCATCTCAAAAAAAGAGAAAAGTACATACCATAATTTAAAAATATTGCTAAAAAATGCTAACAACAGTCTGAACCTTTAGTGAGTCATGATCTTTTTGTTGGTAGGCGATCTTCCTCAATATCGATGGCTGCTGACTGATCAAAGGGCGACTGCATAAAGTTGGGGTGGCTGCTGCAGTTTCTTAAAATAACAAGAGTCACACTGATTGACTTTTCCTTTCACAAAGTTTCTCTGTAGCATGTGATGTTGTTTGATAGAACTCTAATCACAGAACTTCTTTCAAAATTGTAGTCACTCCTCTCAAATCGTACCCCTGCTTTATCAATTACATTTATGGAATATTCTGAATCATGATTTCCAGTGTGCCTAGCATCTTCAAAGGAGTAGATTTTAAATAAATGACTTTCTTTGTTCACCCATAAGGTAATCCTTATCCATGAAAGTTTAATCATGAGATTGCAGCAATTCAGTCACATCTTCAGGCTCTACTTCTAATTCTACTTCTCGTTGCACATTTACAATTACTTCCTCCACTGAAGCCTTGAATCCTTCAAAGTCATTCATGAGGGTCGAATAAACCTTTCAAATTCTTGTTGTTATTCTGATCTCTCATGAGTCATATGAATATTTGTAATAGCACTTAGATTCCTGAATCCTTTCCGGACAGTTTTTAATTTACTTTATACCCAGATCTATCATAGGAATCATTACCTATGGAAGCTACTGTATTACAAAATGTATTTTTTTTTCTTGGAGTCTCACTCTGTAGCCCAGGCTGCAGTGCAGTGGTGTGATCTTCGCTCACTGTAACCTCCGCCTCCTGGTTCCCAGTTCAGGCAATTCTCCTGCCTCAGCCTCCTGAGTAGCTGGGATTACAGGCACGCGCCACCATGCCCAGCTAATTTTTCTATTTTTGGTAGAGATGGAGTTTCATCATGTTGACCAGGCTAGTCTCGAACTCCTGACCTCATGATCCACCCACCTTGGCCTCCTAAAGTGCTGGGATTATAGGTGTGAGCCACCATGCCTGGCCAGTATTTCTTAAATAATAAGACTTAAAAGTCAAAATTATTGGTTGATCCATGAGCTGCAGAATGGACGTTGTATTAGCAGGCATGAAAACCAACACTGATCTTATACATCTCCATTACAGCTCTTGGGTGACCAAGTGCACTGTCAGTGAGCAATAATATTTTGAAAGGAACTTTTTTTTTCCCTGAGCTATAGATATCAACAACTGTGGGCCTAAAATATTTAGCAAATCAATACTGTAAACAGATGTGCTATCATCCAGGTGTTACTTCATTTATAGAGCACACGCAGGGTATATATAGTTAGCATAATTCTTAAGGGCCCTAGGATTTTCATAATGGTGAATGAATACTGGCTCTAACTTAAAGTTACCACCTGCATTAACCCTTAACAGGAGGGTCAGTTAAACCTTTGAACCTTTGAAGCAACCACTGCCTTCACCTCTCTAGCTGTGAAAGTCCTAGATGGCATCTTCTTTCAATAGAAGACTGTTTCATCTACATTGAAACACTATTGTTTAGTTAGCCACCTTCATCAATATCTTAGCTAGATCTTCTGGATAATATACTGCAACTTCCATCGACTCTTACTGCTTTACCTTGCATTTTAATGTTATGGAGATAGCTTCTTAAACCATATAAACTAACCTTTGCTAGCTTCAAACTTTTCTTCTGCAGCTTCCTCACCCTAAAGCCTTCATAGAATTGAAGATAATTATGGCCTTGTCCTGTATTATGCTTTCGCTTAAGGGAATGCTGTGGCTGGTTTGATCTTCTACCCAGACAACTAAAACTTTCTCTGTGTCAGCAATAAGGCTGTTTTGCTTTCTTATCATCTTATTCTTTGTGTGTATATTGTAGTAGCACTTTTTTCTTTTTTTGAGACAGGGTCTTACTCTGTCACCCAGGCTGGAATGCAGTGGTGTGATCTTGGCTCAGTGCAACCTCCATCTCCCAGACTCAAGCAGTCCTTTCACTTCAGCTTCCCAAGTAGCTACAAGTAACTGGGACTACAGGCATGCAACACCACACCTGGCTTTTTTTTTTTTTTCCTGAGAGGGAGTTTTGCTTTTGTTCCTCAGGCTGAAGTGTAACAGTGCCATATCGGCTCATCGCAACCTCTGCCTGCTGGGTTGAAGCGATTGTCCTGTCTTAGCCTTTCCAGTAGGTGGGATTACAGGTGCCTGCCACCATGCTAGGCTAATTTTTGTATTTTTAGTAGAGATGGGGTTTCACCATGTTGGCCAGGCTGGTCTTGAACTCCCGATCTCATGATATACCCGCCTCAGCCTCCCAAAGTGCTGGGATTACAGGTGTGACCCATTGTGCCTGGCCCACCTGGCTAATTTTGGATTTTTAGACTTCACCATGTTGCCCAGTCTGGTTTTGAACTCCTGGGCTCAAGTATTCTGTGGCCTCAGCCTCCCAAAGTGC
Source organism: Saguinus oedipus (assembly GCA_031835075.1). Lineage (NCBI taxonomy): Eukaryota > Metazoa > Chordata > Mammalia > Primates > Cebidae > Saguinus > Saguinus oedipus. The sequence continues at coordinate 40,531,940 of CM063187.1, read as the reverse complement.
TGGGATTACAGGTGTGGGTCACTGCACCTGGCCAGCACTTTTAATTTACTTCAAGAACTTTTCCTGTGCATTTACTACTTGGCAAACACAAAAGGCTTTGCTTTTGGTCTATCTTGGCTTTTAACATGCCTTTTTCACTCAGCTTAATCATTTCTAGCTTTTAATTTCAAGGGAGAGATGTGTGACTCTTCCTTTTACTTGAACACTTAGAGGTCACTGTAGGGTTATTAATTGTCCTAATTACAATATTGTTGTGTTTGAGGGGAGAGAGAGATCCAGAAAAAGGGAGAGAGATGGGAATGGCTGGTCAGCAGATGAAATTTGCTGATTACAAATTCAAATTTGCTGTTTACAAATCCAAAACAATTAAAATAGTAACATCTAAGATGACTGGTCACAGATCCTGATAACAGATAATAATATTGCAAAAATTACCAAAATGTGACACAGACACAAAGTGAGCACATGCTGTTGGAAAAATGGTGCTAACGGACTTGTTTGATGTGGGGCTGCCACAAGCCTTTAATTTATAAAAAATACATCTGCTGGCCAGGCGCTGTGGCTCACGCCTGTAATCCCAGCACTTCGGGAGGCCGAGGCGGGTGGATCACGAGGTCAAGAGATCGAGACCATCCTGGTCAACATGGTGAAACCCCATCTCTACTAAAGATACAAAAAATTAGCTGGGCATAGTGGTGCGTGCCTGTAATCCCAGCTACTCGGGAGGCTGAGGCAGGAGAATTGCCTGAACCCAGGAGGCGGAGGTTGTGGTGAGCCGAGATCGCGCCATTGCACTCCAGCCTGGATAACAAGAGCGAAACTCCGTCACAAAAAAAAAAATACATCTGCCAAGCACAGTTAAGCAAAGCACAATAAAATTAGATATGCCTGTATAAATATATGAGGAAGAATTAATGAGAAAACAGAAAGGGATAAAAGTTTACTAGCAGAACCAAGGAAATAATTTGAAGACAAAAAGAAAACCACCATTGAAATGCAGAATACTATGCAAGCGGGGGAATAGAACTTTCACCATTAGAATTATGGTACAGCAGTGTGACAATGCAAAACAACATATGGGTAAGACAGACATTCTGATGTATCACTGGGTCTATCGGATATAGCACAACCTCCAAGAACACCTCTCCACCCACCTATCCCACACAAGAAATAGACAAAACAAAAGCAAGCAACCATTAGCTAAAATCAGAGAACACTACGAACAATTTCATACCAAAATATTTGAAAATACAGATGAAACAAATTGTTAAATATAACAGATGACCCTGTATTTTTACAGATACAGAGGAAATTTTAATATTTATGGAAGTTACTTTGTCAACTCTGTGAAAATTAATTTGAAGACTAGAATTAATTAGATAATTTCATGGAAAAATACAACTTATGATCAAAAACTAATGCAAAAGACAAATATATTTACATATATACAGGATAGTTAGGAAAAATGAAAAGAGCTGTCAAGGAAACTTCCCTCAAAAATATACAAGGTCCAAACAGTTGAACAGGTAACATCTACCAAATTTTCAAGAGAGTTATAACACCAATGCTATATAAGTGTTCTGGAGCATAAAGGAAAGCTTCCAAATTCTATTTATAAAACCAGTCTAACATCGACATTAATGTTTATAAAACCAGTCTAACATGACTATCGGTAAAAACTTAAAGTATAAACAAGTTATTTAAATTCACAGCAAACATAAGAGGATGAGTCATTACTGAGAAATATCTAAACATAAATGACCCACATACATTTTAAAAATTGTGATAATCTCCCATAGGAAAAGATTGTTTTAACTACGTGAATTTTTTTTGGAGACGGAGTTTCGCTCTTGTTACCCAGGCTGGAGTGCAATGGCGCAATCTTGGCTCACCGCGACCTCCGCCTCCTGGGTTCAGGCAATTCTCCTGCCTCAGCCTCCTGAGTAGCTGGGATTACAGGCACGCGCCACCATGCCCAGCTAAATTTTTGTATTTTTAGTAGAGACAGGGTTTCACCATGTTGACCGAGATGGTCTTGATCTCTTGACCTCGTGATCCACCCGCCTCGGCCTCCCAAAGTGCTGGGATTACAGGCTTGAGCCACCGTGCCCAGCCCTTAACTATATGAATATTTTAAAAAGTCAAGGTGGCCAAAAAGTACTTCAATGAGGAATAATCTTTTTGGGAAAAAAACACAAGAAAAACATGACAGATGATGTGCCAATCAGCTCAATATATTAAGAGTTCATACAAATTAAGAACTCAACAGAAACAAAGGCAAAGGATACCAACTATTTATTAAAGAAACATAGATGAGAAACATGAAAAAATGCTTGCTTTCACTCATAAGGGAAATACAAATTCAAACTATAATTAACTACCATTTTTCACCTATCAGATTGGCAATAATTTTTGTTGTTGTTTTTGGGGTGGAGTGTCTCTCTGTCACCAGGCTGGAGTGCAGTGGTGCGATCTCAGCTCACTGCAACCTTCACCTCCTGGATTCAAGCAATTCTCCTGCCTCAGCCTCCTGAGTAGCTGGGACTACAGGTGTGCACTACTAGGCTCAGCAAATTTTTGTATTTTTAGTAGAGATGGGGTTTCACAATGTTGGCCAGGAGGACGGTCTCAATATCTTGACCTGGTGATCCCCCCACCTCGGCCTTCCAAAGTGCTGGGATTACAGGCATGAGCCACTGTGCCCAGATATGATTTTTTTAAAATGTGAATAGACTACACTGGCAGAAGTTACTGGTAGAAATTATTAAGGTCTCTTTAGAGGGCAAAAATGTCTTTATAAAATTCGAAACACGTGTATATGCACATATACATGTATGTGTGTATGTGTGTGTATATATGCACACATCATGTATACTTGTATATATACATGAAAAATATATCAGAAAATGGGAGCTACCAAAAAATCAGCACTGACTTAAAACTTTTATTAAAATAAAAGGGTGGTAGTGTGATTACTGAAGTATGAGAGCAAAACCTAAAAATAAAAATACAGTGGAAAGTATGACTATCGGTACAAAATATAATATTTCAGACATTTAGAATGGAAGGAAGAAGAGAAAGTAAAGGACTATAAATGTCAGTAGGTTTATTTTAACAACTACAAATTAATGAATGTATGCAAAAAGAAAGGATCCTGTATATGAAGGTGGACAGTACTCCCAAAGATGCTAATAATAGAATGATTACCAAAGTAAGGCTGGAAAGTTATTAGGAAAGGTTGGTATCTAGCACTCAGGTAAGAAAGCCAACCTCATCTGTAAGTTATGAGAAAAGAAATTAAGAACAGTATCTAGAAATGACATCTTAGGTTTATAAAGAGTTCACACCATTGGTCACTACAAAAGTCTACATGAGGCTGGGCATGGTGGCTCATGCCTGAAATCCCAGCACTTTGGGAAGCTAAGGCAGGCAGATCACTTGAGGCCAGGAATAGCCTGGTCAACATGGTGAAACCGCATCTCTACTAAAAATATCAAAAAAAATTAGCTGGGTGTGGTGGCACATGCCTGTAGTCCCAGCTACTTGGGAGACTGAGGCACAAGAATCATTTGAACCTAGGAGCTAGAGGAAGTTTCAGTGAGCCAAGATCGCACCACTGCTCTCCAGCCTGGGTGACAGAGTGAGACTCTGTCTCAAAAAAAAAAAAAAAAGCTACATGCTTTCTGAATTTTTTTTTTTTTAGACAGGATCTCACTTCATTGCCCAGGCTAGAGTGCAGTGCTGTGATCATGGCTTACCACAGCCTTGACCTTCCAGGCTCAAGTGATTCTCCCACCTCAGCCTCCCAGGCAGCTGGGATTACAAGTGTGTGTGTGCCACCACACCTGGCTGTTTTTTTTTTTTGTTTTTTTTTTTTTTTGAGACAGAGTCTTGCTCTGTCACCCAGGCTGGAGTGCAGTGGCATGATCTTGGCTTACTACATCCTCTGCCTCAGCCTCCCAAGTAGCTGGGACTACAGGCGTGCGCTATGACATCTGGCTAATTTTTGCGTATTTAGTAGAGATGGGGTTTCACCATGTTGGCCAGGATGCTCTTGATCTCCTGACCTCATGATCTGCCCACCTCGGCGTCCCAAAGTACTGGGATTAAAGGCATGTGCCACCGTGCCCGGCCTAATTATTATTATTTTTTAAAATAGAGATGAGGTCTCACTATGTTGTCCAGGCTGGTCTCAAAGCCCTGGACTCTAGTGATCTTTCCGCCTTGGCTTCCTAAAGTGCTGAAACTACAGATATGAACCACTGTGTCAGCTCTGAAAATATCTTTGAATAATATTTTAGAGAGATCAACCATTCACTGATTAATAATTAATAGGGCCCTGACCCCTTCTCATCTGTCTGGTTCCCTTCCACTAACCTTGCCAGTGTCTCCTTAATACTTCTTCCTCCATCACCCATGGTTCTTCTTCTTGCTCCAATTTGAAAATCACATCAGGTTTGGTGAATGGGTAGCCTGTCAAAGGCAAGTTACATAGATCTGTGCATACATACTAGGAACAAAGAACCACCCAAAAGTTCAGGCTGCCCAGGAAAACCAGGCTTTCTAGAGGACAAGAAATTGTGGCTTCTGGGGATGCTGTCCCCTTTTGCTCTGAAAACTGCAGCATGGACATTCACATGAGCAAAAGCATCCCAAGGCCAAGCTCACTCTAATATTTAAAAGGTCTACATATTTCAGAAACATGGCGGGTGGGGCGGGGGGAAGGTACTTTCTTTCTGGAGTTTGAATTATAGTAAATTACTCTTACCCACTGTGATTAAGTTGTTATAGTTTTCTAGCATCACGTTTCGGTACAGGTTTCTCTGAGCAGGATCCAATCGCTTCCACTCCTCCTGGGTGAAGTCAATAGCCACATCTTTGAATGTCACTGTTCCCTGTAACAACACACTCCTACTCAATCTTAAGTCATCCATTTTAGGTGATTGTAAACAAAACATATTGAACCTGTTCTGATATTAAAACCCCAGCACATTAGCAGCATCCTGTCAGTTTATATTCATTCACTAATTTAGCAAGCACTTTTTTTTTTGAGACAAAGTCTTGCTCTGTCACCCAGGGTGGAGTGCAGTGGCATGATCTCGGCTCACTGCAACTTCTGCCTCCCAGGTATAAGCGATTCTCCTGCCTCGGCCTCCCAAGTAGCTGGGAAAACAGGCACGTGACACCACACCCAGCTAATTTTTGTGTTTTTAGTAGAGACAGGGTTTCACCATATTAGCTAGGCTGGTCTCAAACTCCTGACCTCATGGTCCACCTCAGCCTTCCAAAGTGCAGGGATTACAAGCGTGAGCTACTGCGCCTGGCCTAACCACATGTCTTTAATATCTTCCATGAGTTGTTAAAGGGGTTCCGGTACAGGTTTCTCTGAGCAGGATCCAATTGTTTAGGTACCGATTTAAATGAGTGTGAAGGAAATAGAGAAATAAAACTTACCAAGTTAAGTGGTTTGAGATCTCACAAGATACCAGAGGCAGGAAAAAAGGAAAGCAGGATTTAGATAGAAGCAAGGGACAGAATGATAGGTGAAATCTGTGGTATGGTGGGACATGCAACTGGAGATATCCACTGATTTAGCAGTTGTTCATGAGATCAGGAGAAATCTACATTGGAAATGAAGATTTATTGGCCATCAGCCTATAGTATGTGTCTGCAGCCATGAAAATGGGATCTGACTGCTCAAAGGGTTTAAATATACTGGAGAAGGGGCCACATACAGAATCTCAGAGACAACCATGAAAAAAAAATGCCCTGATAACAATTTGTTTTTTAATGGTCAGAAATAGGATTGTAATTGAAACTGTGTATTTTAAAAGCCATAAAATGGCTGGAAATGGTGGCTCATGCCTGTAATCCCAGCACTTTAGGAGACTGAAGCGTGAAAATCCCTTGAGCCCAGAAGTTCGAGATGAACCTGGGCAATGTGGTGAAACTCTGTACAAAAAAAATACAAAAATAAGCCAGGTGTGGTGGTGGGCACCTGTAGTCCCAGCTACTCAGGAAGCTGAGTTAGGAGGATTGCTTAAGCCCGCAAGGTAGAGGTTGCAGTGAGTTGTGATTGCACCACTGCACACCAGCCTGGGTGACAGAGTAAGGCCCTGTCTCAAAACAACAACAACAACAACAACAAAAAACTATTGAATGAGTTGCAAAAAACTGGTAAACTTCTTGAAAGCAATGTGATTTGAATGTAGAAATCTAATGCAATCTTCCTAGTTCAAAACAGAAATGCCCAAATGTCTATGACCATAAAAAAAAATCTTAAATAGCACTGGAAAAAAGGGAGCAATCCATACTTCCTATCTTTTCAGGATTTTCTACCAGAGACTGGGTGAGAAAAAAGAAATTCTCCAACAGCTAGTTCACAATGTTTCTAAGAATTTGTTTCTAGGTTCTAAAAGGAACCTATGAGCATGAACATCCATAGCACTAAGGGTTCAGAGAAAGCTGTGGTACTGATGGGAGATCCTCTCCTGAAACCTTTTACTGCCAAAAATCGTGACATTTGAAATAAACATGTTCAAGAAGCAAAAGGCAGAGTGTCATAGGAAAAAACTCCTGAAATCCAGGGCTTTTTTGAACATTTCCCCTCACCTGGGACGAATATCCAAATAAGCTTGGATAAAGCACTTGGTGAGGAAGTGGGATTGAGGAGAAAGCATGATGTGGATATCTGGCCCTGGTATAATAGTTTCACCAATTACAGGGAAGGACATGAGCACATAAGATGTATTCTTGCTGGGACTACCTCAGCTACAGATTTTTTCCTAAGGAAGTTGTATTTTCTTTTTTTTTGAGATGGAGTCTTGGTTTGTAGCCTAGGCTGGAGTGGAGTGGTACGATCTTGGCTCACTGCAACCTTTGTCTCCCAGGTCCCCGGTTCGAGCAATTCTCCTGCCTCAGCCTTCCGAGTAGCTGGGATTACAGACTTATGCCACCATACCCAGATAATTTTTGTATTTTTAGTAGAGACAGGGTTTCACCATGTTGGCCAGGATGGTCTTGATCTCTTGACCTTGTGATCCCCCAGCCTCGGACTCCCAAAGTGCTGAGATTAGAGGTGTGAGCCGCGGCACTCGGCCAGGAAGCTGTATTTTCTTCAGGGGGTTCAGATCATTAAACTACTAAATAAAATTAAAAAATCAACACCACAGATTTTACAAGAAAATCCTTTTTTTTTTTTTTTTTTTTGAGATGGAGTTTTGCTCTTGTTACCCAGGCTGGAGTGCAATGGCCCAATCTCAGCTCACCGCAACCTCTGACTCCTGGATTCAAGCAATTCTCCTACCTCAGCCTCCCAAGTAGCTGGGATTACAGGCACGTACCACCATGCTCAGCTAATTTTTGTATTTTTAGTAGAGACAGGGTTTCACCACGTTGACCAGGATGGTCTCGATCTCTTGACCTCGTGATCCACCCGTCCCGGCCTCCCAAAGTGCTGGGATTATAGGCTTGAGCCACCGTGCCTGGCCTACAAGAAAATCCTAATTGCCCCTAGCTCAAGAGTGAGAGAATCCCAAAATAAATCATTAAAATACATTTGAAGAAAATACTTGAGAAAAAGAATGTAGTATATGCAAAAACAGAAACAATTTAAAATGAGAAATTTAGAACTTATATACATAAATCTCCATATTTAAAAGCTGGAGCTAGGTACAGTGGCTCACGCCTATAATTCAAAGCACTTTGGGACGCTGACGTGGGAGAACTGCTTGAGGCCAGTTCAAGGCCAGTCTGGGCAACACAGCAAAACCCCATCTCTACAAAAAAAAAAAAAAAAAGCCACGTATGGTGTGTGTGGCTATAGTCCCAGCTACCTGGGAGGCTGAGGTCGGAAGACTGCTTAAGCCTGGGAGTTTGTGGTTGCAGTGAGCCATGATCTCACCACTGCACTCTAGCAGCCTGGGCAATACAGCAAGACCCTGTCTCTTAAAAAAAAAAGTGATACTTTAAGAATAATGAATTAAGCAAATGTTTAATAAGTTTAATGAAGAAAAATAAACATCCCAAACTAGGAAAAATCATTAAAACGAATCAGTATTTAAAGTGGTAGGTATCTGTGGTTGAAATTTTCTTTGTTTTTTTTTGTTTTTTGATATGGAGTGTCGCCCTGTTGCCCAGGCTGGAGTGCAGTGGCACGATGTTGGATCACTGCAATCTCCACCTCCTGGATTCAAGCGATTCTCCTGCCTCAGCCTCCCAAGTAGCTAGTACCACAGGTGTGTGCCACCATACCCAGCTAACTTTTGTATTTTCAGTAGAGACAGGGTGCCACCATGTTGGCCACGCTGGTCTCGAACTCTTGACCTCAAATGATCCACCCGCCTCAGCCTCCCAAAGTGCTGGGATTACAGGGGTGAGCCACTGCACCCAGCCTGAAATTTTTAAAATCATAATGAAATGAATAGGTTAAAAGGAAACAAAGCCTATGACTGATCTTAAAAAAAAAAAGAAAAAGGAAATCCCAACAGTGCAATACTGTAGCACACACTGTTATTCTATTCCAATATTTATTCTGTCTTCCCAGTTTCTGGCCCAAGTTCTGCTGAAATAAGTATTAATATGTTTATATGACAAAGTTCTGGACAGTGAGATGAAAGGACTGCATGCAGCTGCTGCTAAGTGAGCATAAAGGCAGGAGGCACACTATTTCTCCCAGGTTTCCACCCTCCTACAGACTGGTAAGTAAATGTGATGGTTAGAGCAAATACAGCTATTTGGGATAATGAGGTAGAAGCCAACTGCTGAGAATGGCAGAGCAATGAAAGAGAAAGAGTTTGGTTCTTCTGCCCTTTGGAGCCACAGGACCCGCCCTAAACTTCAACATGAGAGACAAATAAACTTCTGTCTTGTTTAAGCAAAGGTTATCTGGGCCTTCTATCACAGGTAGTCAAGTGTAATACAAACAGATTAATATGTTCATGCCATATCTGGCCATCCTTTGGCAGCTATGAAGATGTGCTGCTCAAATCCTCTTTCAGGGAATCCACTGAGAGAAGCCTAGTTGGCAGCCTCTAGCTGCTCCACTTTCGTGCTGATGCCATGATACACCAACGCTGCCTCCAGCCAAAGACTCAGCATAGTGAGGCTATTGAAGTCTGGACTATTACATCTGACATGGTTTTCCTCTAGTGGGAAAGCTTTTGTCAGCAGCTCCCCTTTGGCCTGGCTGAGACTCTCTCACAGCTTCAGAGTGGTCTGAGTTGGCAGAAAAAAAGGATTAGTAAACTTGAAGACAGATCAATAGAAATGATGCAATTTGAAGAAGAGACAGAAATAAGCATGAAGAAAAATGAATACAGGCTGGACACAGTGGCTCATGCCTATAATCCCAGTGCTTTGGGTGGCCAAGGTGAGAGGATCACTTGAGACTAGGAGTTCAAGACCAGTGTCAGCAAGATGTTGAGATCCTATTTCTACCAAAAAAATTTTAAAAATAGCCAGTTTGGTGGCACATGCCCGTAGTCCTAGCCACTCAGGAGACTGAGGTGGGGGGATTGCTTTAGTCCAAGAGTTCAAGGTTATAGTAAGCTATAATTGTGTCACTGCACTTCAGCTTGGGTGACAGAGTGAGACCTTATCTCAAAAAAAGAAAAAAGAATATAGACTCATAGCCTCAGAAATATGTGAGCAATAAGTGCATCAACATATGCATAATTTTTTTTTTTTGAGATGAAGTCTCGCTCTATCACTCGGGCTGGAGTGCAGTGGTGTGATTTCAGCTTGCTGCAATCCCTGCCTCCCGGGTTCAAGCTATTCTCCTGCCTCAGCCTCCTGAGTAGCTGGGACTACATGCCACCATGCCTGGCTAATTTTCATATTTTTAGTAGAGACAGGATTTCACCATGTTGGCCAGCCTGGTCTTCAACTCCTGACCCCAGGTGATCCACCGACCTGAGCCTCCCAAAGTGCTGAGATTACAGGCTTAAGCCACCACACCTGGACAACATATGCATGAATTAAATATGTTAGCGAGGAGAAAAAGAGAAGAGAAAGAAAAGGACAGAAAAATATTCAAAGAAATAATGGCTGAAAACTTTCTGCATTTGATGAAGAACACTAATGTACATATTCAAGCTCAGTGAATTCCAAGTTGGGTAATGCAACAAGGTACACACCTCAACACATCATAGTCAAAATGCTGAAAATAAATATGAAGAGAAAAACTTGAAAACAGCAAGGGAAAACAATTTAATACCTTCATCCACCACAATAAAACTAATAGCTGACTTCTCCTCAAACACAATGAGGACAAAGAGCAATGGAACAACATATTCAAAGTTCTGGAAAAATAAACTATCAGAGAGGAAGCAGAGAAAGAAGGCCCAACAGAAGCCTCCACTGATCATCCTCACCACAGGAACACCAAACTGAACAACTATCCACAAGAAAAAGCATCTTTATCATAACCAAAAATCAAGTCAGCTATCAGAGTATCTGGTTTTAACTTAATCTCACTGAAAGAGGCACTGAAGAAGGTAGGAAAGACAGTCTTGAATTGCTGATGCCATCCCTCCCTCCCCCTCAGCAGTGGCCAAATGGTGCTGAGAGAGAATCTGTGCACTTGGAGGAGGGAGCAGAGTGATTGTAAGACTTTGCAGAACTCAGTTGGTGCCCACAGCAGAAGTATTTAGACCAGCCCCAGCTGGTCTAGGGGAATTGTTCATCATAGCAGTAGGAACCTGAAATCCAGCAAGCCTCACCTCTATGGGCTAGAGGGCTCTAGGGTCCTAAATGAACTTGAAAGGCAGTCTAGGACACAAGAATTGCAATTCCTGGGGAAATCCTGGTGCTGTGCTGGGCTTGGAGCCATTGGACTAGGAGGAGCATGGGACCCAGTGAAACACCAGCCAGGGTAGCCAAGGCAGTACATGTGCCACCCTTTCCCTAACCTGAGGTAGTGCAGCTCTCAGGTCCAGGAGAGACCCCTTCCTTCCAATTGAGAAGAGGAGAGGGAAGACTAAAGAGGACTTTGTCTTGCACCTTGGATACCAGCTCAGCCACAGTATGATAAGGCACCAGGCAGAGGCCTCCATTCCATGCCCTAGTTCCTGGATGAAACTAGATACACCCTGGACCAGAAGGAAACCCGCTGCCTTGAGAGGAAGAACTTAGTCTCAGCAGCATTCATCACCTACTGACTAAAGAGAACTTGAGCCCTGAAGAGTCAGCAGTGGTAGCTAGGTAGTATTCTCCATGGACTTTGGGTTAGACTCAGGACGTGCTGGCTTCAGGTGTGACCAGGCACATTTCCTCTGTGGTTGCTACAGGGAGAGACTCCTGCTTGAAAAAAGGAGAGGGAAAAATACAGGGAACTTTGTCTTGCAGCTTAGGTACCAACTTGGCCACAGTACGGTAGAGCACCAACTGGGGTCTTGGGGTCCCGAGTTCCAGGCCTTGCCTCCCCTGCCCTGGGCTGAAGGGGAGCTTGCTGCCCTGAAGGGAGACTCCTAGGCCTGGCAACATTCAACACAAGCTGACTGAAGAAGAGCCCCTGGGCTTGGAATGAACACTGGCAGTAGCCAGGCCATACTTGCCATGGGCCTGGGGCAGAGGTGGGCCTGGGACAGTGGTAGCCATGGGGAGAAATTCCTCTGCTTGTGGAAAGGGGAGGAAAGAGTGGGAAGGACTTTGCTATGTGGTTTGGGTGCCAGCCCAGCTGGCACCAAGAATAGAGCACCAAGTAGATTCCTAAGGTTTCTGACTTCAGGCCCTGGCTCCTGGACGGCATCTCTGGATGTGCCTGTGGCTAGCAGAAACTTGCTATTCTAAAGGGAAGGATACAAGACTGGCTGGCTTTGCCACCTGCTGATTGTAGAGCCATAGGAGCTTCAATGAACTTTGGAGACAAGTGTTAACCCCCAGTGGTTACAATGGGCCTTGGGTAAGACTCTGCTGTGCTGGCTTTGTCTGACCCAGTGCAGTCCCAGTGGTGGTGGCCACAGGGGTGCTTATGTCACTCCTCCACCAGCTCTAGGCAGCTCAGAACAGAAAGACTCTGAGAGAATAAGAGAACAAGAGTCTCTACCTGTAATCCAGAGAATTCTTACAGAGAATTCTTCTGGATCTTATCTAGGACCATCAAGGTAGCACCTATAGAGTCTGTAAGAGTCAGTGTTACTGGGCTCAGCATGCCCCCTGATACAGATATGGCTGCAGTGACCAAAAACGTAGATCTCAACACCCAAGTCCCTTCAAATACCTGGAAAGCCTTGCTAAAAAGGGCAGGTATAAACAAGCTCAGACTGCAAAGACTGCAATAAATACATCCACAAGCATTGATACCAACTAGGAAACCATGACTGCACTAACTGAACTCAATAAGGTACCAGGGACAAATCCTGGAGATACAGAAATCTGTGCCCTTTCAGAGACAGGATTCAAAATAGCTGTTTTCAGGAAACTCAATGAAATTAAACACAGAGAAATAATTTAGAATCCTATGATAAATTTAACAGAGACTGAAATAATTAGAAAGAATAAAGCTGAAATTCTGGAGTTGAAAAATGCAATGGACACACTGAAGAATGCATCAGTCTTTTTTTTTTTTTTTTTGAGACAATATCTCTGTCATCCAGGCTGGAGTGCAGTGGTGTGATCATGGCTCACTGCAGCCTTGACTTCTCAGGCTCAAGTGATCCTCCTACCTCCACCTCCAAAAAAGCGGGGACCAGAGGTGCATGCCACCCAACTAAGTTTTTAATGTTTTTCATAGAGATGGGAGTCTCACTATGTGGCCTAAGCTGGTCTCAAAATTCTGGGCTCAATTGATCCTCCTGCCTTGGCCTCTCAAAATGCTAGGATTATCCCCAGCTACATCAGTCACTGAACAGCAGAACTGATCAAGCAGATGAAAAAATTAGTGAGCCTGAAGATAGGCTATTTGAAAATACATAGTCAGAGGAGACAAAAGAAAACTGAGTAAGAATGAATGATTTCTATAAGATCTAGAAAATAGCTTCAAATGGGTAAATCTAAGACTTATTTGTTGAAAAAAGGAGTTAGAAAGAGAGATGGGTAGAAAGTGTATTCAATGGGATAACAACAGAGAACTTCCCAAACCTACAGAAAGACATCAATATTGAAGTACAAAAAGGTTATAGAACACCAAGTAGATTCAAATAAGACTACTATTTCAAGACACTTAGTAATCAAACTTTAAAGGTCAATGATAAAGAAAGGATCCATTTAAACACAGCAAGAGAACAGAAACAACATACCAATGGAAGCTCAATACGTCTGGCAGCAGACTTTTCAGTGGAAATTTTACATGCTAGGAAAGAGTGGCATGACATATTTAAAGTGGTGAAGGAAAAAAATTCTTATGCTATAATAGTATATCTGGTGAAAATAACCTTCAAACATGAAGGAGAAATAAAGGCTTTTCCAGACAAACAACAGCTGAGAGATTTCATCAACACCAGACCTGTCCTACAAAAAATGCTAGCGAGTCCTTCAAACTGAAACAAGGACATTAATGAACAACAAGAAAACATGTGAAAGTACAAAACTCACTGGTAACAGTGAGTACACAGAAAATGCAGAATGTTATAATGTAATTGTGGTGTATAAATTACTTGTGTCTTGAATAGAAATATGAGAAGGTGATTGAATACAAATTAATAACAAACATTTCAACACACAGTACAATAAAATATAAATAAAAGCAGGCCAGGTGCGGTGGCTCTCGCCTGTAATCCCAACACTTTGGAAGGCTGAGGCAGGTGGATCACGAGGTCAGGAGATCAAGATCATCCTGGCCAACATGAAATCCCCATATCTACTAAAAACACAAAAAAATTAGCCGGGTGTAGTGGTGCATGCCTGTAGTCCCAGCTACTTGGGAGGCTGAGCCAGGAGAATCACTTTGAACCCAGGAGGCAGAGGTTACAGTGAGCTGAAATTGCACCATTGCACTCCAGCCTGGTGAAAGAGCAAGACTCCACTTCAAAATAAAAATAAAATAAAATAAAAAATAAAAACAATAAAAAGCTAAAAAGCAGGGAGACAAAGATAAATTGTAGTGTTTGTACTAGTTTTCTGTGGGCCTGTTTGTTTATGCAATCAGTGCTAATTTGTCATCAGTTTAAAATAATAGGTTCTATTATCTGCAAGCTGCATGGCAACCTAAAATCAAAAAACATACAACAGATACACAAAAAGTCCAATGCAAGAAATTAAAACATACCACTGGAGACAACCACCTTCCCTAAAAGAAAGACAAAAAGGCAGGAAAACAATGTGTAGGGAGGACCACAAAACAATGTGAAAACAAGTAACAAAATAGCAGGACTAACTCCCTACTTATCAGTAATAACACTGAATGTAAATGGACTAACATTTGAATATAAAACTCTTCAATCAAAAGACAGAGTGGTTGAATGTATTTAAAAAACAGCAAAACAACAATATAAGACCCAACAATCTGTTGCCTACAAGAAACACATTTCATCTATAAAGACATACATAGACTGAAAATAAATGGATGGAAACCAAAATATAGCCAGACTAGGTATACTTAAACAAAATAGACTTCAAGACAAAAACTATAAAAATAGACAAGGTCATTACGTGATGATAAAGGGGTCAATTCAGCAAGAGGATATAATTGTAAACATATATGCATCCAACATTGGAGCACCAAGATATATAAAGCAAATATTATCATAGTAATAGAGAGAGACCCAACAGAATAGTTGCTGTACACTTCAACATTCTACTTTCAGCACTGGACAGATTATTCAGATAGAAAATCATTAAAGAAGCTGAGTGTGGAGGCTCAGGACTGGAATCCCAGCACTTTGAGGCTGAGGTGGGCGGATCAGAAGGTCAGGAGATCAGGACCATCCTGGCCAACATGATGAAACTCCATCTCTACTAAAAATACAAAAATTAGCTGGGTGTGGTGGTGTACACCTGTAGTCCCAGCTACTCAGGAGGCTGAGTCAGGAGAATTGCTTGAACCTGGGAGGCAGAGGTTATAGTGAGCTGACATTGAGCCACTGCACTCCAGGCTGGGCAATGGAGTAAGACTCCATCTCAAAAAAAAAAAAAAAAAAAAAAACCACCCCCAGGAAAATCAACAAAGAACTATCAGACTTAATCTCCACTAAAGACCAAATGGACATAATCGATATATACAGCATATTTCATCCAGTGGCTGCAGAATACACATTCTCCTCCTCAGCACATGGATCATTCTTAAGGATAGACCATGGTAGGCTATAAACAAGTCTTAAAACATTCAAAAAATTAAAATTATATAAGACGTTCTCTAGCCATAATGGAATAAAACTACAAATCAATAATGGGGAATTTTGGGAACTATACAAACACATGGAAACAATATGCTCCTGAATGACCACTGGGTCAATGAAGAAATTAAGAAGAAAATTAAAAAACTTCTTGAAATAAATGATAATGGAAACACAACACACCAAAGCCCATGGGATACAGCCAAAGCAGTACTAAGAGGAAAGTTTATAACTTCAAGCACCTACATCGAACAAGAAAAACTTGAAATAAACAATTTACTGGATGTGTCCTAAAAGAACTAGAAAAGCAAGAGCAAAACAATCTCAAAAGTATTCGAATAAAAAAATAATAAAGGTCAGAGCAGAAATAAATGAAATTGAAATAAAAATAATATTAAAGATTAACAAAATTTAAAATATCAGTTTTTTTGAAAAAATAAAATCAGCAAAGTTTCAGCCAGACTAAGAAAAAAAGCGACAACCCAAGTAAGTAAAATCAGAGATGAAAATAGAGACATTATAACCAATAGTGCAGTAATTCATTAGAAGCTACTATGAGCAACCACGTGGCCATAAATTAGAAAACCTAGAAGAAATGGATAAATTCCTAGAAAATACCCAACAGAGGGAATGTGTTCTTTTTCCGGGTTCATGAGGGAGTGTAGCTTTAAGGGCAAGAATTTCCCAGCGCCATGCCCCCCTCCCATCTCTCCATCCAGGAGATTTAACAGTTTATGTTTTAATTTCACGGGCATGGGAAGAAACTAAAAGTCAATCACTACAGCAGAAGTTCTAAGGAACTCTTCATTGGCCAAGGGTCTTGAAGAAGGTGGGGTTTCCTCCCAGGATAAAAGTCCATGTCCATACACCTGGCTGCATCTCCCCTCTGGAATCCCCTTCCACACTCTTCTCCTTTCCTTCTCTTTTCTCTACCTAAATAGAATCACCTTTCTGCAACACTTCTTGGGTCCGATATTTACTTTTACGAGCACACAGTGCACCTGTAGTGGTCCCATTGCTTATTCTTTAAAACACTGAAGGCCAAAACCCAACAGCATTCTCTTGGGGGAGCTGTGCCTCACCAGCACCCAAGAAAAAATCTGGTTACACTACCAAAATTGAACCATGAAGAAATCCAAAACCTGAACAGCCCAATAACAAGGAATGAGATTGAAGCTGTAATAAAAAGTCTCCAAGCAAAGAAAAGCTCAGAACCCAATGGCTTCACTGCTGAATTTTACTAGACAATTAAAGAAGAACTGATACCAATCCTAATCAAACTATTTCAAATAACAGAGGAAGAGGGAATACTTCCAAACTCATTCTATGAGGGCAATATTACCCTGATATGAAAACCAGACCAAAACACATTAAAAACAACAACAAAAAAACACTACAGGCCAATATCCCTGCTGAACATTGATGCAAAAATCCTTAACAAAATACTAGCAAACCGAATTCAGCAATACATTAAAAAGATCATTCATCATGACCAAATGGGATTTATCTCAGAAATGCAAAGTCAGTTCAACATGTACAAATCAATGAATGTGATATATCACATCAAGAAAATAAAGGATAAAAACCATATGATTATTTCAACTGGTGCTGAAAAGTACTTGATAAAATTCAACATCCCTTCCATGTTAAAAAACTCCAGAAACTGAGTACAGAAGGAACATACCTCAATACAATAAAAGCCATATATGACAGACTAACACTATCACACTGAATGGGGAAAAACAAAAAGCATTTCCTTTAACATCTGTAATATGACAAGGGTGCCCACTTTCACCACTGTTATTTAACATAGTACTAGAAATCCTAGCAAGAGCAATCAGAGAAAGAAATGAAGGGTATCCAAATTAAAAAGGAAGAAATCGGGCTGGGCGCGGTGGCTCATGCTTGTAATCCGAGCACTTTGAGAGCCCATCGCTGGCAGATCACAAGGTCAGGAGTTTGAGACCAGCCTGGCCAATATGGTGAAACCCCCTCTCAACTAAAAACACAAAAATTAGTCAGGCATGGTGTTAGGCGCCTATAGTCCCAGCTACTCGGGAGGCTGAGACAGGAGAATTGCTTGAACCTGGGAGACAGAGGTTGCAGTGAGCTCAGATTGTGCCACTGCACTCCAGCCTGGGCAACAGAGTGAGACCCTGTCTCAAACAAAGATACAAAACAAAACAAAACAAAAAAGGAATAAGTCAAATTATCCTTGTTTGCAGATGATATGATCTTCTATCTGAAAAAAACCTGAAGACTGCAGTAAACTATTAGAACAGATAAATTCATTAAAGTTGTGGGATACAAAATCAACATAGAAAAATCAATAGCATTTCTATATGCCAACAGCAAACAATCTGAAAAACAAAATCAAGAAACAAATCCCATTTACAGTAGTTAAAAATAAAACCCCGGCCGGGCACGGTGGCTCAAGCCTGTAATCCCAGCACTTTGGGAGGCCGAGGCGGGTGGATCACGAGGTCAAGATATCGAGACCATCCTGGTCAACATAGTGAAACCCCATCTCTACTAAAGATACAAAAAATTAGCTGGGCATGGTGGCGTGTGCCTGTAATCCCAGCTACTCAGGAGGCTGAGGCAGGAGAATTGCCTGAACCCAGGAGGTGGAGGTTGCGATGAGCCGAGATCGCGCCATTGCACTCCAGCCTGGGTAACAAAAGCAAAACTCTGTCTCAAAAATAAATAAATAAACACAAATAAATAAATAAATAAAACCCCTAAGAGTTTACCAAAGAATTGAAAAATCTCTACAATGAAAATTATAAAACATTGATGAAAAAAATTGAAAAGGACACAGAAAAAAATGGAAAGATAGTCCATGTTCAGGGGTTGAAAGAATCAATATTGCTAAAATGTTCATACTATCTAAAGCAATCTACAGATTCATTGCAGTTATTGTCAGATCACCAATGATATTCTTCACAGAAACAGAAAAAAATGCTAAAATTTATATGAAACCACAAAAGACCCAGAATAGCCAAAGCCTTCCTGAGCAAACAGAAAAAAAAACTGGAGGAAGCTGACTTCAAATTATACTACAAAACTAAAGTAACCAAAACAGCATGGTACTGACAGAAAAACGGACACATAGGCCAGGAAGGGTGGCTGGTGCCTCTAATCCCAGCACTCTGGGAGGCTGGGGTGGGAGAACTGCTTGAGCCCAGGAGTTTGAGACATAGGCAACACAGTGAGATCTTGTTACCACAAAAAATTAAAAACTTAGCCAGGCATGGTGGCATGCACCTGTGGTCCCCACTACTTGGGAGGCTGAGGCAAGAGGATTACCTAAGCCCAGGAGGTCAAGGCTGCAGCGAGCCATGTTCACACCACTGCACTCCAGAGCAAGATCCTGTCACAAACAGCAACAACAAAGAATAACAACCCGCAGACATGCAGACCAATGGAACAGAAGAGAACCCAGAAACAAATCCATACGTCTCCAATGAACTCATTTCCAACAATGGTGTCGAGAAATACATTCGGGAAAGAACACTGTCTTCAATAAATGGTGCTGGGAAAACTGGATATCCATTTGCAGAAGAATGAAACTAAGACCCCTATTCTTTTCCCATACACAAAAATCAAATCAAAATGGATTAAAGACTTAAATCTAAGATCTCAAACCATGAAACTACTAAAAGAAAACACTGAAGAAACTCTCTAGGACAATGGACTGGGCAAAGATTCCTTGAGTAATAAATACCTCATAAGCACAGGTAGCCAAAGCAAAAATGGACAAGCGGGGGGATCATATCAAGTTAAAAACCTTCTACACAGGAAGGGAAACAAGAAAGTGAAGAGATAATCCACAAAAATGGGAGAAAATATATGTAAATTATCCACCTGACAAGGAATTAATAACCAGAATATATAAGGAGTTTAAACAACTCTATATGAAAAAAAATCTAACGATTTCATTTTAAAAGGGGCAAAACATCTGAAGATATTTCTCAAAAGAATTCATACAAATGGCAGACACATATATGAAAAGGTATTCAAAATCACTGATCATCAGATAAATGCAAATCAAAACTACAATGAGATATCATCTCACCCCAGTTAAAATGGCTTTTTCTTTTTGTATTTTTGCTCTGAACACACTCAACTATGACTTGGGAAAAATGGCTTTTTCTTTTTTTTTCTTTTTTTTAAGTGATGGAGTTTCGTTCTTGTTGCCTAGACTGGAGTGCAGTGGAGCGATCTCAGCTCACTGCAACTTCCGCCTCCTGGGTTCAAGCGATTCTCTTTCCTGAGCTTCCTGAGTAGCTGGGATTACAGACATGCAGCACCACACCTGACTAATTTTTGTATTTTTAGTAGAGATGGGGTTTTACCATGTTGTCCAGGCTGGCCTTGAACTCCTGACCTCAGATGATGCAACCACCTTGGCCTCCCAAAGTGCTGGGATGACAGGTGTGAGCCACTGTGCCCAGTCTTAAAATGGCTTTTATCCAAAAGACAGGCAATAACAAATGCTGGCCAGGATGTGCAGAAAAGGGAACCCTCACACATTGTCGTTGGGAATGTAAATTAGTACAGCTAGATGGCGAACAGTTTGGAGGTTCGTCAAAAAACTCAAAATAGAACTATATATAATCCAGAAATCCCATCACTAAATATATAATCAAAAAGAGAGGAAATCAGTGTATTAAGGAGATATCTGCACTCCCTTGTTTATTGCTCCCTCGTTTATTCACAATAGCCAAGATTTGGAATCAAGCTAAGTGCCAATCAAGAAATGAATGGATAAAGAAAATGTGGTACATACACACCTTGGAGTACTATTCAGCCATAAAAAAGAATGAGATCCTGTCATTTGCAACAACATGCACAGAAGTGGAGATCATTATGTTAAGTGAAATAAGCCAGGCACAGAAAGACAAACTTCATATGTTCTCATTTATGACAGCTAAAAATTAAAGTAACTGAATGCATGGAAATAGAGCATAGACTGATGGTTACCAGCAGCTAGGAAGGATAGTGGGTTGGGGGAAATGGGGATGATTAATACATACTAATATAGTTAGAATGAATAAGATCTAACATTTGATAGTACAACTGAGGCAGGGAAAGAAAAGAATAAAAAAAAATTAACATAAACAAATTCTTTGTGTCAGACTGAACACAGCCTACAAGCCCCGGCTCTGCAGAAGCTTTGGTAACGTTATCTCAGAAGCCAGAGCTCAAGGGAGTGTGCTCTAAAAACTTTCCCAATAGTCCCTCACCATCTGAAGGACAGCATAAATTTTCTCCCACATCCCAACCCTCATAATATGAGTAAGCCTAAACGTTTATAGATATCTGTTTCCTGTGTATTGCAAACTTGTTTTATATCTAAATGACACAGTGAAGGCCATGAGAAATATCCAAAAAGGACAGTACTGAAAAATCAAAGAAGTCAAGGAAATAAATCTGTACAGAGCCCTGCAGGACTGGTCTGAACTGGCCTAAGCTCAAGATAAGGCCACCTGGCCTGCATACCAAGAGTCATGTGTAAGCCTGTCACTGTATTAATTAACTGCTTTGTTCTCACTTCTGTAAGCTTGCTTCTTTTCGTGCCCTTAAATGCAGAAAACACACTTGCTCTCTTTGTCTGATGCTCAGACTTTTCTGGATACGAATCCACTGAACCAGTGTACACCTTAAATAAATCCTCCTGTAACCTCTCCGATTCCCTGATTTCCTGCAACATTTTCTGGGGGCCTGTCCAGGATTGGAGATGGCAGATTTAGTGTCTCCTTTTCCTGTGGGATGGGAGCCCCGGCCTGAGGGAGACCCGAGACCCTAGGTACCTATGGGAAAACTTCAGTTCAGAGAGAAGATTGGCTGTCCCGTGTCCCAGTGCCCTTCCCTGACAACGCAATGGAACCTACAGAGCAGCTGCAGATGATTGCAGAGACAGCGCTTTTTCTTCAGAACCATGGTAAGGTTTTCAGGGCCCAAGGCAGGACCTTTCTTATGGGGATGGAAAGGAGGCTTGATCACCTCCTAGGGTGTAATTACTAATCCGATCCAGAAGGGCTAGGGGTGGCGAGAGTGACTTGCCAATTCAGATGAAAACTACATCCCAATTAAAGAGCAGGAACTGGGAGTCAGGAGGTACGTGAAAGTGTGTGAAAGAAACGGTTCCAGGAGGAACCAATGCAGGGGGTGACATGGGGAGACACAGATCCCTTAGGGTGGACTGTATGCTCTGAAGCAAGTATGAAGCTGACCAGGGCTAAAGTGATTCCACATACGGCCAGTAGGAGCTGCCCTACAACTGCAGCTGTTGTAATGGGAATAAGGTACTGTCTTCTGGCTAAGTGACAACTGAAATCCATGTAGCAGGAACCCGTCCGGTCAGTCTGGAATGACAGGCTGAGTGATTGTGAGTTGTAAAGGGAGAAAATAGGAGAGAAAGAATCAAAACAACCCCATTGGAGTGTATGTTAAAAAAGTTTAAGAAAGGTTTCAGAGGGGATTATAGAGTTGAAATGTCACCCTCAAGGTTGAGAGTTCTGTGTAAGGTGGAATGTCCTTTCAATGTAAGGTGGCAAAATGAAGGAACAATAGACAGAGAAACAATTGACTGTGTACACAAGGTAGTGACCAGGGTCAGAGGACAGCCTGGGCATCCAGACCAGTTTCTATACACCAACTCCTGGCTGAATGTAGTCTAGATGTGTTCAAAATGACTGCAGCCTTGTTTGGCAGAATATTGTAAGACCTTAGTAGCTTGGTCTGAGTCTAAAGTGATAAAGGAGCCTACACTGCCAAGATCCTTGGAGGGAAAAGGGAAGCTGCAGGAAAGCCAGGAAAAGCCAATCCTTCAGGCACCTCTGGAAGAAAGGGAGTTCCCTCCTCCCTATGCTCCCATATACCTGTTCTTATCAGACCTAGGATGAAGTGCTGAGCAAATGGCTCCCAATGAGTTAGGTTCAGAAGGCAGTGAGTCCCAAGCATCACCCTATAAAGGGGAATCAGAGCCCTGGCTGTAAAGGATAAGGAAGGAGACCAAGGCAAGGCAGCAGGTCGCCTCCAATCTGGCCGCACCCAAGCCATACAGATGCTGCTCTGTGGAACTCGAGCACAGATCTATCATGATGAATAGGGCCAAGTTTGAGGAGGACAGCGAGTTTTTGCCTATCAACCTTTCTCTACTACTGATCTCCTAAACTGGAAACATCATACTCCCTGTTACACAGAGAAGCCCCAGGCCCTTAAAGACTTGATGCAGTCCATCTTTTTAACTCATAACCCTATCTGGCCAGATTGCCAACAGCTCCTTTATATGCTGTTCAATACAGAGGAGCGCCGCAGAGTGACCCAAGCAGCTCTCCAATATTTAGAGAACAATGTGCCTGAAGGCACCAACAATGTCAAGCGATGTGCCCAGGAACAGTTCCCAGAAACTGATCCTGAGAGGGACCCAAATGAGGCAGAAGAGTTGCAGCACCCACAGAGGTATAGAGAGGTGATTCTAAATAGAATAAAGGTCAGCAGGAAAAAGGCAGTAAATATAAGAAAGGTTTCAGAATTGCTCCAAAAAGTTGATGAGAGCCCAAGCCAGTTCTATGAAAGGCTTTGTGAGGCATACTGGCTCTTTACAACATTTGACCCAGAGGCTACTGAAAATCAGTGCATGGTAAATACATCATTTGTTGGCCAGGCACAAGGAGACATCAAGTGAAACCTACAGAAAATAGAGGGTTCCTCAGGCATGAATGCCACCCAGCTAAAAGAAATAGCCACTAAGGTGTATGTCAGCTGAGAGCAAGAGGAAGAGAAGAAGGTTGAACAGAGGCTTAAGAGACAGGCTGAACTGCTGGCGGTAGCCCTTGTTAAAAGAGAGATTGGCATAGTGTGAAGATGTGGATATGGTTGTGGTAGTGGAAGAAGTCAAAGTAAACAAGGATTTGAGAGCAGGCTGAGGCTTAAGCAGCATCAGTTTGCACAATGCAAAAAGAAAGGACATTGGAAAGATAAATGTCCAGAGAAGGATGAGGGCAATAGTTGTAGCAAAGAAGTTTGGCCAGTGCCTCTGGCTGTCAATCACTGCACTATGGAAAGGCAGGATGTCTGCTTAATCAGCTAAGCAGAGGCAGAAAGCTATGAGGACCAAGACAGCCTGGGCTCCATCCCCTTAGGCCCCCAGGAGCCCATGGTCACAGTAGAAATTGGGGGCCAAGAAGGAACTTGATGGTAGACACCGGCACTGAACACAGGGGTGACTTGGCCTGTTAGGCCATTGTCCAAAAACTATGTAACTATTATTAGGGCAACCAGAGTTTCAGAGAAAAAGCCTTTTTGCCAGAGTAGGAATGTGTTGTTAGAGGACGAAAAGTCCAGCATGAATTTTTATACCTCCCAAACTGCCCAGTTCCCTTGCTAGACAGAGACTTACTCCAAAAATTGCGGGTACAAATCAACTTTAGGCTGCAAGGAAACATGACCTTAGATCTGAGTCAACCCAAGGCTATGGTATTAACCCTCACCTTCCCAAAGGCCAAGGAATGGAGACTGTACACAAACGGACCACCATGTAAGCCAGGGATTCTTGAGATGTTTGGACTACCCACCAAAATTCCCAGAGTGTGGGCTGAAGATAACCCACCTGAGTTAGCTGTAAACCAGGCACCAATGTTGGTGAAAATAAGACCTGGAGCCTTCCAGTGCAGATTTGCCAGTATCCATTATCTATTGAGGCTACACAGGGTATCCAAAAGCACATAGATCAGCTCCTCAACCATGGCATTATAGTAAAACTTAAGTCACCTTAGAATGCTCCTCTTCTGCCAGTACAAAAGCCATCTGGTGAATACAGGCTGGTGCAGGATTTGCAAGCCACAAACCAGATTACAGTGACTATCCACCCATTGGTGCTCAAACTCACATACTTTAATAGGACTCATCCCAGCATGTGCTGCCTGGTTTACCTGTCTGGACTTAAAGGATGCATTCTTTTGTCTCCCACTTGTGTCCATAAGTCAGCCTATTTTTTGCATTTCATTGGGGAGAAACACAGTATACTTTGACAAGGCTCCCACAGGGATTCAAAAAGTCACCTACAATTTTTGAAGAGGCATTACCCTCATATCTCACAGCTTTTACCCTGCCAAATGACAATTGCATCCTGCTCCAGTACATAGATGATCTCCTACTTGCAGCCCCTACTTGGCAGGACTGCCTACATGACACAGAGGATCTCCTCCATCTCTTGTGGAAAGCAGGATATGAGGTCTCAAGGAAGGCACAAATCTGTTCACAAGGGGTTAAATATCAAGGTTTCCTAGTAAGCCAAGGGAAACACAAACTTGGCAATGAGCAAAAGCAGGCTGTATGTGCAGTTCCCACTCCAACCACCTGGCGCCAAATAAAGGAATTCCTAGGGGCAGCATGTTTCTGCCACATTTGGATTCCAAATTTCTCACTCATGTCAAAACCTCTGTATGAAGCCACAAGGGAAGGTGAAAAGGAGCCCCTCCTTTGGGGAAATGACCAGGAGACGAGCTTCAGGAAAATAAGAAGGCCTTGATTCGGGCCCCAGCATTAGGACGCCAGGTCAGACTAAGCCTTTCTTCCTATATGTCCATGAGCAGAAAGGAATGGCAAGAGAAGTCCTGACCCAAATGTTAGGTATGGCATTGACCAGTGGCATACCTATCAAAGCAACTGGACTCTGTAGCACTAGGTTGGCCCCCCTGTTTCAAAGCAGTAGCAGCTACAGCTCTGCTAGCACAAGAAGCCAACTAACTGACCTTAAGACAGAAACTAATCATTTGGGTGCTGCACATAGTTATTACTCTCATGGACCAGAGAGGGCACCATTGGTTGTCAAACCCAGGAATGACGAGGTATCAAGGATTCTTACGTGAGAATCCTTATATAATTTTAGAAACTGTCAATACCCTAAATCCAGCCACTCTGCTACTCATAGGAGAGCTGAGAGTTCCCCTACCACAACATAACTGCATGGATGTTATAGATAAAGTATTTTCTAGATGAAGGGATTTAACGGACTAGCTCTTTGTAAATCCAGATGAATCGTTTACAGATAGAAGTAGTTTTATTACAGAAGGGATCTGGCAAGCTAGGTACACAGTAGCAACATAGAACTCAGTGGTGGAGGCCCAGCCTCTACCAGCCAGAACATTAGAAAACAGAATTGATTGCTCTAACAAGAGCTTTACACTACCAGCCAAAAAAGAAGTTAGTCAACATTTATACTAATGCAAAGTATGCCTTTGCCATGCTGCATACCCATAGGGTATGATATATATATATCTGCATACCCTATGGGTATGCAGCATGGCAAAGGCATACTTTGCATTAGTATAAATGTGTGTGTGTATATATATATGGACTTTTATATATATATAATAAAAGACATATAAGGACTTTTTAATACATACATATATACATACACACCACACACACACATATATAAAGGACTTTTAACTGCAGAAGGGAAAGAAAATTTAAGGAGGAAATTCTACAACTTTTAAATGGTGTGTAGGCTCTGGAAAAGGTGGCTGTCATTCATTGTAAATGACATCAAGCAGCAAGGACCTCTGAAGCAAAAGGAAACAGAAAGGCAGACGAAGAGGCAAAACGGACAGTGATAAGAGCACTGCCTCCCAAAGACAAGGCTCTGGCTATGCCTCTCCTCCCAGAGGTTCCCCTCCAGGAGTGTTCCCCTAGCTACACTCCAAATGAGAAGGCTTAGTTTGCCCAGGAAAGTTGAAATTACATTGAAGGAGGATGGTGGAAGTTTTCCAATGAGAGGCTAGCCATACCTAAAATGGTAGCCCCCAAATTTGTAAAGCGGTTCCATCAAGGAATACACATGAGGTACGTTGCTTAGATGGCATTTCTATGTCCCACGGCTCACTGCCATCACTCGAGCCGTTCGTAAACTGTCTAACTGGTGCTCAAAACAAACCAGGGGCCGGGCGCGGTGGCTCATGCTTGTAATCCCAGCACTTTGGGAGGGTGAGGCGGGTGGATCACGAGGTCAAGAGATCGAGACCATCATGGTCAACATGGTGAAACCCCATCTCAAAATACAAAAAATACAAAAAAATACAAAAAATTAGCTAGGCATAGTGGCGCGTGCCTGTAATCCCAGCTACTCAGGAGGCTGAGGCAGGAGAATTGCCTGAACCCAGGAGGCGGAGGTTGCAGTGCCGAGATCGTGCCATTGTACTCCAGCCTGGGTAACAAGAGCGAAACTCTGTCTAAAAAAAAAAAAAAAAAAAACAAACCAGGACAGTCCCCCAGAATTCAGGAAGTCAGAGCAGCACCTTCCGAGAACCTACTTGTAGACTTTACTGAGTTGCCCCGGGCTGAGGGCTGTTGGTATGTTAGTGTTGGTCTGCACATTTTCAGGATGGGTAGAGGCTTTCTCCACCCAGACAGAGAAGGCACAAGAGGTAACTAAGGTACTACTAAGAGACATTATCCCCAGATTTGAACTACGTCTAACACTAGGGTCAGACAATGGATTGGCATTTGGGGCCGAAATAGTTCAGGACTTAAATCGACTGTTAAAGATAAAATGAAAATTACATACAGCTTATCAGCCGCAAAGCTCAGGAAAAGTGGAGCACATGAACCAGACATTCAAACAGCTACTAAAAAAAAATTGCCAAGAAACCCACCCGCAGTGGGATCAGGTCTTGCCCATGGTCCTCCTCCCACTCAGGTACACCCCTACAAAACAGACTAGGTATTCGCCCTATGAGATTCTGTTTGGCAGGCCACCCCCAATTGTAAGTCAGATTAAGGATGATCTCCATAAATTAGCGGATATAACTTTAAGAAGGCAAATGCAAGCTTTAGGCATGGCAATGCAAAAAGTACACAGCTAGGTGCAGGAAAGAATACCTATAAGCCTAACACAACCAGCACATTCTTTTAAACATGGGGACTCTGTTTAGGTCAAGAAATGGAACCCAACTTCTCTAGGACTCATATAGAATGGGCCTCATACTGTAATCCTGTCCACCCCCACTGCTGTTGAAGTTGCAGGTATTGTACCTTGAATCTATCAGAGTTGGCTAAAACCGGCAGCCCAGGACCAGTGGACCAGCCAACAGGATCCAGACCATCTGACCTGACTGATCCTGTGATGAGACCATGTTGCCAGTGAGGAAGACCACAGCCCTGCTCTGGCCACTCAAGAGGCTGGCCAGTCTACACATGGCAAAAGCCTGAGGAAATCTGCAAGCCCTGTTCTAGTCACACAATTGGAAGTTGACTAGTCCACGCACGGCCTAAGTTTGAGGAGTCATCCAAGTAAATGTGATTAGAAATTTTTAGCTTAATTTCTGTCTTAGTGCTGTTAACTGTTTTATTGCTATGCTGTCTTTCTTGTTAGTCCCTCTGTGCAAGGAGAGATTTATTCTACCCCTGCTAAATCTAAGGATGCTGTCCTTTGCTTTGCTGTTGCTAGCTCCTGTATCTACAGAGGAGGAAGGGCAGCCCATAAAAGGAAGTCCACACTGCATGCATACTACTTGAATAAGGACTACAGCAGTTAAGACTTTACTGTATTAGACATACAATGAATGTACAAGGACCCACCTAAAGACTTGTTGTATTTACAACCAGGTAACTTACTCAGTTTGTGACCCAGTAATAGCCAGCCTTATGCCTGTTATGAGCCCAAGTATCAACCAAGGTTTGAAGTTCAGATCAAGGAAGAGAACAGATGGAACCTTCTAAACTAAAGTAAATCCCCTCCTTCCTGAAAATAAGCTATAAATTTATACTTTAATTTCTGTCAAGTGACATTTACAAGTACAGCTCCTCCCGCAATCACTAACTCCACAGGTTTCTCCACTGCCTGTCACAGAACTAGGTGTTTGTCCCCTGCATGTTGGGGAACAATGTGCTAGAACTGTCCAACATGGTCCAGAAACCAGTGACAACCAAGGCAGGTCATGGTTATAAAAACATTTTCCCCTTTTCTACTGAAACCAAACTGTAAAGTAAGCAGCTGCCACCCTGTAACTCTTTGAATTCTCAAGCCAGACCTAACTATATGGATGACAGGTAACTAACTGTATGACAATATACACAGGCGTTCAGAGTCATTTTGCAAATTGAAAAAAAAAAAAAAAAAACCACCTCAAGTCCCTCCCATTCAGCAACAATCCCAGGCATTCAAGTCATTCTATAAGAATATCAACCAAGAAATGCCTGAACCGCCGCCTCCTGCAGCCAGTAACCTGTTAGCTCAATTGACCAAAAATATAGCCAGCAATCTAGAGGTCTCCTCCTGTTATGTCTGAGAAGAAACCAACATAGGAAATCAATGGCCATAGGAAGCAAATGAGTTAATACCTCAAGAAAACTTTACCCTAACTCTCACCTCTCCAACGCTCCAATGCTCAAGCATTTTGCTCATAAAATCTTCTATCACAGGGAGACGCTGCATCGCCCGCTGGGAAAAAAACCTTCACCAACCCAGTTAAGGAATTAGTTTGCTTAGAAAGCAATATTATAATAAAACAATAAAAAAAAAAAAATCTCTGTGGCGAGGCAAGAACAAGCAAGATAACAGTACCACCAATTTGTCACACTACAACCCATCTTCTCGCTTCCCTTCTCTGAACTACTCCTGGTTCCAACTAGAAGCAACTAATAGCTGGCAAACACCCTCTGGCCTCTATTGAATCTGTGAGCAATATTCAAACTGTGGGCAAAGAGCTTATCGGTGATTACCTGCCAGTTGGACAGGGGCCTGCATACTAAGGGCAATAAGACCATCTTTCTTCCTACTCCCACGGCAGCAAGGAAAGACTCTTAGGTTCCCCCATTTATAATAAAATCAAAGAAAAAAACAGATGTAATGTAAACATCAAAAGAGACATAAAAATAAGAGACTGGAAAGACACTAACTGGGAAAATAATTCAACATATAGGCTAGCCATCTGGGCACAGATCATGGTTTGGATCATGAGGATACCAAACCCCAATTTACATGCTTAACCGCATCATAAGGTTACAAGCAGTACTTAAAATCATTACTAATAAAACAGCAAATGCTTTAGATCTGTTAGCCCAGCAATCCACAAAGATAAGGAATTCAATTTACCAGAATAGGCTAGCTTTAAACTATCTCCTTAGGAAGGAGAAGTATGTGAAAAGTTAAAGCTAACTAACTGTTGCTTAAAGAGCAGTAAGAATAAAAAAGCTATCATGGAAATTACTGCAAAAATTGTTCATGTCCCAGTTCAGTCTTAGACACCAGGATGGTCTCCAGATTCCCTTTTCAAAGGTTGGTTTTCATCCTTTGGTGGTTGTAAAACTAATAGAAGTGGTGCTGGCTACACTATGGAGTTTCTTAATACTCCCTTGCCTCTTACCGCTTATTATTAAAAGCATTCGGTCCACTATAGAGGTTTCAGTAGACAAAACAACTGCAACCCGACTGATGGCTCCAATGAAGTATCAGTCTTTGCCTACAACAAAAGACCCACCCTGTCATAAAGAACTAAATAGAAGTGATGCTTTCTATTGAGTTTCACTCAAAGGAAGCATCAAAGTGGTGAATGAGGCAGAGAAACAAAAGAATAAAAAAATAAAGTCACAGGCTGGGCGTAGTGGCTCACGCCTGTAATCCCAGCACTTTGGGAGGCTGAGAGGGGTGGATCACAAGGTAAGGAGTTCAAGGCCAGCCTGGCCAACATGGCAAAATCCCTTTTCTACTAAAAATACAAAAATTAGCTGGGTGTGGTGGTGGGCGCCTGTAATCCCAGCCTCAGGAGGCTGAGGCAGGAGAACTGCTTGAACCCCGGGAGGTGGAGGTTGCAGTGAGCTGACATCACGCCACTGCACTCCAGCCTGGGTGACAGAGCAAGACTCCATCTCAAAATAAATAAATAAAAATAAAGTCACATAAAAGTAAGTTCCTTGTGTCAGACTGAAGACCACCTACAATACCAGGCTCTACAAGAGCTTTGATAACATTATCTCAGAAGCCAGAGCTCAAGGGAATGTGCTCTAAAAACTTTCCCAATAGTCCCTCACCATCTGGAGGACAGCATAAATTTTCTCTCACATCCCTACCCTCATAATATGAGTAAGTCTAAAAATCTATAGATATCTGTTTCTTGTGTATTGTAAACCTAAATGACACAGTGAAGGCCATAAGAAATATCCAAACAGGACAGTAGTGTAAACATCAAAGAAAAAGTCAAGGAAATAAATCTATACAGAGCCCTGCAGGACCAGTCTAAACTGTCCTAAGCTCAAGATAAGGCCACTTGGCCCACATACCAAGAGTTATGTATAAGCCTGTCACTGTATTAATTAACTGCTTTTGTTCTCGTTTCTGTAAGCTTGCTCTTTTTGTGCCCTTAAGTGTATAAAACGCACTTGATCTCTATCCAATCCTCCAACTTTTCGAGATTCAAATACACTGAGCCAGTGTTCATCTTAAATAAATCCTCCGGTAACCTCATCGGTCTCTCCAGTTCCCTAATTTCCCACAACACAACAGGGACAATTATAGTCAACAATTTATTGTACATTTAAAAATAACCAAATGAGTAATTTGGATTGTTTGTAACACAAAGGATAAATGCTTGAAGTGACAGATATCCTATTTACCCTGATGTGATTCTTACTCATTATATGCCTGTATCAAAATACCTCATAATCTCATAAATGTATACACCTACTATGTAGCCACAAAAACTAAAAATTAAAAAAAACTATCAACAAAGAATCCTATATTTAGGAAACTTACCTTTCAGAAATGAAGGTGATTACATTAGGTGAAAGAAGCCAGACAGAAAAGGTCACATATTTTATTCTCTCTCTATATATAATATTCAGAATAGATAATATATCCAGAATAGGTAAATCCAGAGAAACAGAATGCAGATTGATGGTTACCAGGGACTAGGTGGAAGAGAGGAAGCAGATGCTTAATGGGTATGGGGTTTTATTTTGGGTGATAAAAACGTTCGGGGGACCAGATAGAAGTGGTGGCTGCACAAGTTGTCAATGTACTAAAGGCCACTGAATTGTAGAATGATTAATTTTAAATATGTGTGTGAATTTCAGATAAAAAAAATAAGGTGAAATAAACAAAAACAAAGAAGTCAATGCTAGCAGACTGGCCACATAAGAAACACTAAAGGAAGTTATTCAGATTGAAAGGAAGTAACAAAAGACAATGAAAATCCACATGAAAAAATGAAGAGCTCCAATAAAGCACTAAGCAGAATGCAGAGCACACAGTAGGCTCCATAAGTATCAATCAGCTGAACTATTTCTTTTTTTAGGTACTCTGCCCAACATTTCTGGAGAATTGAGCCTTTTACTTGCAGATGAAGACTTAATATGGCAACAAAGGAACAAACGTGATAATCTTCCTCTACGGGCTAATTTTCTTCTTTATCAATGCACTTTATCACCAAGAATATCTCAAGACTTTCCACGGCCTTATTTTATACTACCTTGGCCTCTACTCAGCACTCACAGGATCCAAACATGTTTAACCAGTATACCTAGTTTTGAAATACATTTTCATGTATATTTCCTTACACCTCATGCCTTTTCTCTGACTTTATTAAAAAAGGAAAGACAGAGAAGATGAAAGGGAAAAATCCTTTCCTTCCTCTTACAGGCCTGGACTAGAGAAAAAAGGCCACGAAGATAAGCAGTTAAATATGTGCCTAGAACTCCCCACACTCCAAGGCATGAGTGTGAAATGGGAGAGAGGCAGTGAGTTAAGTGGAAGAGTGCCATGTTAAACTGGGAGAATAACTTCTAAGTAGCATTCAGTTCCATGTAGCACAGACCTTGAGTAGGATGAAATGGAGTCATTTCAGAAGGCAAGATGAGGCTGGGTGTGGCTCATGCCTATAATCCCAACATTTTGGGAGCCTCAGGCAGGAGGATTGCTTGAGCCCAGGAGTTCGAGATCGGCATGGGCAACACAGTGGGACCTTGTCTCTACAAATTTTTATTATTTTTAATTAGTCAGGCATGGGGCATGTGCCTGTACTCCCAGTTGCTTGGGTGGCTGAAGGCAGGAGGATTGCTTGAACCCAGCAGGCAGAGGTTGCAGTGAGCTCAGATTGTGCCACTGCACTCCAGCTTGGGAGACAGAACAAGACCTTTTTCCCAAAAAGAAAAAAAAAAAAAAAAAGAAGGCAAGATGATCCTACATACTGTGGGATATAGGGGACCCAGGAACCATTTGGGAAGCATGACAGAAATTCAGAGAGATCTGCAGAGATAGCAAGAACCAAAGGAGGCCAGTTCATAAAGAGGGGTCCTTGGACCATCACTGAGCTGTGAAATACACCATAAATTCATCAGCCACTGAATGCCCAGAAAAAGGAGCTAGCTAAATCAGATTCAGTCGACCACATCCAGCACATACCCAAGCTATGAAGATCTTCCCTGGTATCTTAAACACCACCTTAATAGAGAAGAGGGATATGGAGGAGAATCTGAATGACTAAATAATTACCAGGAGAACAATTTGCTGATTGAACTAAGTTTTGAATCAGACTGCATTAAAATTAGCCTTTTCATTTTATCAATCAGAACTCACAGGAGATAGAGCGAATTTAGAAACATTCTGGGCCTCTTGGAGCTTAGATTCTACTTTGGGGACAAGGAAATTTTTAAGCAAGTGAATAAGTGAGATAAAATGTGATACTGATAAAGTTAAGAAAATGCAATAAAAGTAATGGGTTATAATGACTCCGAAACTTGACTTTGAATTTCATAATCAAAGACAACCTTGAGGAGGTTGACATTTCAGCAACCTGAAGGATGAGAAAGAAACAGTCAAATATATATCTAGGATAGGAGCATTTAAAACCATCAGAGATCCTGAGGCAGGATAAACTTGGTCTGTTCAAAGAGGGGAAAGGTTAATGAGGCTGCAACACAGTGAATGAGGGAGAGTGTAGCACAAGATCATGGTGAAGACATGGGCAGAGGCATACCAAGAAGGGCTTTGTAAGGGACATTATTCCACAGATAAAGGGAAGCCACTAGATGGCATTAAGCAGAGAAGTCATAATAATACCGTAGGTTTAAATGATCACTTTCGTTGTTCTATGGAGAATGGACTATAAGATGGTCAGGAGTGGATACCGGGAGATTAGTAGGCATTTATCACAGTAGTTCCAGGTAAGAAATGAAGTGACATGGATTATAAGATCCATGGAAATGTTGGTTAGAGAATAGATCTGAGAAATGATTAACCTATTTTCAACCGAAATCTGATGGTTAACAGCAATAACAAAAAATCTTATTTGCATTTCATGAATCATACCTGCAGCTGAGGCTACACAGGACAGGGGTTGAGAACACAGGCTTCAGAGTCATATTGCTTGGACTGAACTCTACAACCTTAAGCAAGTTTCTTAATCTTTCTGGGCTTGTTTCTCCACTCATGGAACAAATGGTAATAATAATATTCAGCAATGAGATTAACTGAATTACAACTAGATGCAACAATTTAACATGGATGAATCTCACCAACATAATATTAAACAAAGAAGCCAGACATAGAATATACAGATTAAATACACAGATAAAGTTGAAAGACAAGCAGAAACGATTTATGGTGATAAAAGTTGAACGCTCCTACGGCAGGGTGGTAAGTAGGAAGGTACAGAAAAGGTATCCTAGAGAGCTAGGGTAATTCTGTATTTCTTCATTGAGTGTGTGTGCTGTTACACAGGTGTGTTCATTTTGCAAATTAACTGAGTATGCCTGAAGAAGAAACTAGAGATATACGGAAGCTGGTAGATAAAATACATAGTTGGCTGGGCACAGTGGCTCATGCCTGTAATCTCAGCTTTGGGAGGCTGAGGCAGGCAGATCACCTGAGGTCAGGAGTTCAAGACCAGCCTGGCCAACATGGTGAAGCCCCATCTCTACTAAAAATACAAAGTTAGCCAGGCATGGTGGTGGGCACCTGTAATCCCAGCTATTCAGGAGGCTGAGGCAGAAGAACTGCTTGAACCTGGGAGGCAGAGGTTGCAGTAAGCCAAGATTGAGCCACTGCACTCCAGCCTGGGAAACAAAGTGAGACTCAAAACAAACAAACAAACAAAAAAACAGTCAAAGAAACATATATCTCAGAAGAGCAAAGTTTTGAGCTGAGGATAAAACGTCAAATTTATGTTTAATATCTGAGAGTGTAGGATAAATCAGAAAGAAAACCACAAGCATTATAGAATATCAAGTGTATAAAGTGGTGTTCTAGGTGCTGGAGATACAGCAATAAACAAAGTAAAACACACTCTGCTCACATTCTAGTCATTAAAATTTTAAGAATTTACCAGAAATGATTACTTTACAATGCAGCTCAATCAGCAGCAAATGTCCACTGAAAAAGATGATTACATAGTCATCTGAAAGACACACATCCCACCTCTTTCTTAAGATACTCTGGTTTTCTCTCTTTAAATTTATGGGCTGGGTATGGTGGCTCACACCTATAATCCCAGCACTTTGGGAGGCCAAGGCAGGTGGATCACTTGAGATCAAGAATTTAAGACCAGCCTGGCCAACATGGTGAAATCCCATCTACACTGAAAATACAATCAATCAATCAATCAATCAGCCAGGTGTGGTGGTGGGTGCTTGTAATCTCAGCTACAAGGGAGGCTGAGGTAGGAGAATCACTTGAACCCAGGAGGTGGAGGTTGCAGTGAGCCGAAATCCTCACTGTAAGTACAATGCAAGAGTGCCATTGTACTCCAGCTTGGGCAACAGAGTTAGATTCCATCTCAAAAAATAAATAAGTAAATAAATACCTTTATGTATGACATGCAGACAGTAATGTGGTAAAATGGACTAACTGTAAACATAAAATCTGATAGATTTGTATATATTTATAGACATGGGTACCTACCAATAAGTCAAAATATAGAACATTTTCAACCCTCCAGATTTCTTCACACCATTTTGCAGTAAATACTCTCTCAGAGGTAACCAGTATTCTGACTTCTATCAAAATAGATTAGTTTTGCCCGTTTTCAATATTATATAAATAGAATCCTATGAAATATACTTTTTTGTTTCTAGCTTCTTTCATTCTGTGTTAGTGTAATCTATCCATGTTGGTTGTTGTGTGTAGCAGTCATTTGTTCTTTTTTATTGTTAAGTAGTATTCTACCACGTGAAATACTATAATTTATTCTTTTTTCTGTTAATGTTCATTTGCATTCTTTCTAATGCTGGGCTATTGTGATAGTTACACTTTGTTTTATCCTTGATCAAAAGAGAACATCAAAAAACCTGTTTATCAACTATAAGAAGTAACACTATAATGTTTTCATTGACCTAGGTATCAATGAAAAGCTTATTTCTGTTAGAAAATGTTAATTTTTTTATTGTTACATACAATGAAAATTTTGTAATAAATTTTTGCTATGATTTTCTTTACCTATATAAAGGAAATTTAAATTTGAAGCCCAGCTTTAATCTCTCTGAATGAATGTCATAAAATACCTACATTTTAACTCTTCCCTAGTTTTAATCGTTCAACTCTATTTTCCCTGAAAATATGTTTTATGTATATAGGCCTTTATAATTTACTGTATGAATGACTGAAATCCCCTTAAATTGCAATGGAGAATAAGGCAAGAGACAAATACACTATTTAATATTTACCTGGGACTCAGTCATTTCCTCTTCTTTCTGGGAAGGGATGGGGCCTGCAGAGGTAGAGCTGGGGAAGAGAATAGAAGTCATTAAAATAAGCCTGTCTTGTAGTTTCAGAAACATGCACACACAGGGTGGATTAAAGGTCACCCTGTAATGGAATGATAATTAAATCTATCAGAAATGCCAAGAATATTCACAACACAAAGGTGCTAACAGGTGTAAGGATGACTGGAATAATCATGCAGAGCTTAGGTGTAGGTTGATTAGAAACAGGTGCATATGTGGGATCTCTGTGTCAGAGAATACATGTAGCATCTCTGTGTCAGAGAATACATGTAGCAACATGAAAGCATATATCTAGAAAAATTATGAAATTGACAAAACATCTGAAGTATTTTAATGTATTGAGACATTTAAGACAGTAATAATTAGCAATTAAGAAAGAATTAAGTAGCAATTTATAAGAATTTAAAATGTGATATATCTTGAGGAACAAATAAAAAGTATGTATGTGTGAGTAATGTGTATTGGAGGTACTGATGGTAAGAGAATTAAATCTGTACTTTCCCCTAGCCAGAGCAATCAGACAAGATAAAGAAAGAAATGACATCCAGCTAGGCATGGTGGCTCACGCCTGTAATCTCACAGTTTAGGAGGCCGAGGCAGGCAGATCATGAGGTCAGGAGTTCGAGACCAGCCTGGCCAATATGGTAAAACTCAATCTCTACTAAAATTACAAAGATTAGTTACTTGGAAGGCTGATGCAGAAGAATCGCTTGAACTCAGGAGGTGGAAGTTGCAGTGAGCTGAGATCGCGCCACCACACTCCAGCCTAGGCAACAGAGCAAGACTCCATCTCAAAAAAAAAAAAAGGCAGTGGGGGGGGAGGCACATCTAAATCAATAAAGATGAAGTCACACTGTTGCTGTTGCTGGTGACATAATTGTATACCTAGAAAACCCTAAAGATTCGTCCCCAAAGCTCCTAGAACTGGTAAATGAATTCAGCAATTTCAGGATACAAAATTAATGTACACAAATCAGTAGCCCTGGTATACGCCAAGAACAACTAAGCTGAGAATCAAGAACTCAACCCCTTTATAATATTGGGAAAAAAATAAAATACTTAGGAATGCACTTAACTAAGGAGGTAAAAGACCTCTATAAGGAAAACTACAAAACACTGCTGCAAGAAATCACAAATGACACAAACAAATAGAAACACATCCTATGCTCATGGATGGGTAGAATCAATATTGTGAAAATGATCATACTGTCAAAAGCAATCTACAAATTCAATGCAGTTCTCATCAAAATACCACCATCGTTCTACACAGAACTAGAAAAAACAATGTTAAAATTCATGTGGAACCAAAAAAGATCCTATATAGCCAAAGCAAGACTAAGCAAAAAGAACAAATCTGAAGGCATTATATTACCTGACTTCAAACTATACTATAAGACTATAGTCACCAAAACAGCATGGTACTGGTATGAAAACAGCCATATAGACCAATGGAACAGAATAGAAAACCCAGAAATAAAGCTAAATACTTACAGTCAACTTATCTTTGACAAAACAAACCAAAACATAAAGTGGGGAAAGGACACCCTATTTAACAA
Organism: Saguinus oedipus; assembly: GCA_031835075.1. NCBI lineage: Eukaryota > Metazoa > Chordata > Mammalia > Primates > Cebidae > Saguinus > Saguinus oedipus. The sequence continues at coordinate 40,494,385 of CM063187.1, read as the reverse complement.
ATGGTGCTGGGATAATTGGCAAGCCAAATGCAGAAGAATGAAACTGGATCCTCATCTCTCAACTTATACAAAAATCAACTCAAGATGAATCAAAGACTTAAATCTAAGACCTGAAACCATAAAAATTCTACAAGATAACACTGTAGAATTTGTAGACAATGGCTTAGGTAAAGATTTCCCGATCAAGAACCCAAAAGCAAACACAACAAAAACAAAGATAAACAGATGGGATCTAATTAAACTAAAAAGCTTCTGCACAGCAAAATAATCAGAAAAGTCAACAACCCACAGAGTAGGAGAAAATCTTCACAATCTATAAATTCAACAAAGGATTAAGACTCAGAATCTACAAGGAATTCAAACAAATCAGCAAGAAAAAAAAAAACTGCATCAGAAAGTGGGCTAACGGGCCAGGCATGGTGGCTTATGCCTGTAATCCCATCACTTTGGGAGGCTGAGGTGGGCAGATCACAAGGTCAAGAGATTGAGACCATCCTGGCCAACATGGTGAAACCTGTCTCTACTAAAAAAAAAATACAAAAATTAGCTAGGCGTGGTGGTGTGTGCCTGTAGTCCCAGCTACTCGGGAGATTGAGGCAGGAGAATTGCTTGAACCTGGGAGGTGGAGGTTGCACTGAGCTGAGGTGGCGCTACTGCACTGCAGCCTGGTGCCTGGCGACGGAGTGAGACTGTCTCAAAAAAAAAGGAAAAGAAAAAGAAACAAGTGGGCTAGGGACACAAATAGACAATTCTCCAAAGAAGATATACAAATGGCCAAGAAACATAGGAAAAAATACTCAATATCACTAATTATCAAGGCAATGCAAACCATAACCACAATGTGATACCACTTTACTCCTGCAATAATGGCCATAATAAAAAAAAATCAAAAAATAATAAATGTTGGCATGGATGTAGTGAAAAGGGAACACTTTTATACTGTTGGTAGGAATGTAAACTAGTTCAACCACTATGGAAAACAGTGTGGCGATTCCTTAAAGAACTAAAAGTAGATCTACCATTTGATCCAGTAATCTCACTCCTGGGTATCTACTCAGAGGAAAGGATTACAAGAAAAAGATACTTTCACATCCATATTTACAGCAGCGCAATTCACAACTGAAAAAATATATATATAAAGGAACAAAATAACGGCATAAAAACAAGAGTGAATTTTACTGTATACAAATAGAATTCAACCAGGATGTAAATTCTGGGAGGCGCAATCTAAAATGGAATGTAGAATATGACACATTAACCTAACTCTACTACCCAAGAGGTTTATTGTAGATTCTTTGGCATTTTCTACTTAATCATGTTTGCAAACAGAAACAGTTATATTCCTTCCTTTTCAATCTTTATGCCTTCTATGTCCTTTTCTTCCCTTGTTGTACTGCCTAGGACTTTCAGTACAATAGTGCATATTGTAAGTAGTAAGAGAGGAAGGACATCCTTGCATTGTTCTGTCTTAGAGATAAAGCATTCAGTATCTCACCATTAACTATAATGTGGCTCTAGGTTTTTTGAAGATGCCCTTTGGTAAAAGCGTTCGCTTCTATTCTTAGTTTGCTGAGGAGTTGTTTTTCATTGTTAATGTGAATGAATGTTGACTTCTGCCAAATGCTTTTCTGCATCTAATGAGATAATAGTCATGTTTATTCTCTTATTACGGTCAACTATAGTAACTGATTTTCAAAAGATGAACTGGAAATTCATCTCATATTCTCAAGATGAACCCTATTGTGATATCCTTTTTCCATATTGCTTGATTCAATTCCCCCATACATTGTTAATGATTTTTGTTTCTAACTCCATAAGGAATACTAGTCTCTAGTTTTCTTGTAATATCTGTGGCTTTGGTATCTGGGCAAAGCTGGCCTAATAAAATGAGTTGAAAATGTTCTTCCTCTTCTATATTCTGGAAAAATTTGTAGAGAATAGTTAGAATTTCTTCCTTAGATGTTTGGTATTTCACCTGGGAAATTATCTGGGTGTGGAGTTTCCATCTTGGAAGGTTTTTAATCACGAATTCAATTTCATTAATAGATATATAACGATTCAGGTTATTTCTTATTGTATGAATTTTGGCAGTTTATGTCTTTCAAAAAATTTGCCCATTCATCCAAGTTGTCAAATTCACAGAATGGAGTTGTCTGCAGTATTCTTTTATTATTCTGTTCAAATCTGTGTGAGTGAGTGTGATACCCATCTTTCATTCCTGATATTAGCAATTTGTTTTTTTTAAACTTTTATTGATCTTTTCAAAGAACAAGCTTTTAATTCACTGTTTTTTTCCTATTATTTTTGGTTTCAAATTTTATTGAATTAGGCTCTAATCTTTAATATCCCCTTCCTTTTATTTGCTTTGAGTTTACTTTGCTTTTTTTCCCCCACTGTAGTTTGTTAAGGTAGAAGTGTAGTAATAATTTTTCTTTTCTATTTATTTATATCATTTAATGCAATAAACTTACCTTTAGGCTGCTTCCCACATATTTTGGTGTGCTGTCTTTCCATTTTCTTTCAAATTATTTTTAAATTTCCTATGTTTCCTCTTTGACAGTTTAGAAGTCTGTTTAATTCTGAAATATTTGGAGATTTTCCAGATACCTGTTATTTATGTCTAGTTTTATTCTGCTATGTTCTGAAAACAGACTTTGAATGACTTTTATGTCATTAAACTTCTTGAGATTTCCATTATGGCTCCAAATATGATCTATGTTGGTGAATGTCCATGTGCATTTGAGGAAGACATGTATTCTGCTGTTGTTTAGAGTGTTCTATAAATGTCACTGACATGTGAACATTAAAAAAATTGACAATTGGCCAGGCGCGGTGGCTCAAGCCTGTAATCCCAGCACTTTGGGAGGCCGAGGTGGGCGGATCACGAGGTCAAGAGATCAAGACTATCCTGGCCAACATGGGGAAATCCTGTCTCTACTAAAAATACAAAAATTAGCTGGGCGTGATGGCATGCGCCTGTAGTCCCAGCTACTCAGGAGGCTGAGGCAGGAAAATTGCTTGAACCCAGGAAGCGGAGGTTGCAGTGAGCCGAGAATGGGCCTCTGCACTCCAGCCTGGCGCCTGGCGCCAAAATGAGACTCTGTCTCAAAAAAAAAAAAAATTGACAATTAATACTTGAATGTTGGTTGATAATGTTATCTTGGAGTCTTCGTAACCCTTCTGATATTCTGCTTTCATGTTCTATTGGTTCCTGAAAGAGGGGTTTTAAGTCCCCAACTATAATTGTGCATGAGTCTATTTCTCCTTTCAGTTCTATTAGCTTTACCTCAGGTATCTTGAAGCTGTTGTTAGCCGAGTACACATTGATTCTTTTCTCTTCTTACTAACCCCTTTATCATTATGTTTTTTCATTCTCAATTAAATCCCTTGTTCTACACTTAGTCTAATATTAAAGTTGCTTCCTCTTTTTTTGGGGTGGAGGTTAGTATTTTGTAATTTTTTTTCTATCATTTGCTTTTAATAGTTATTTATCTTTATATTTTAAATGGGTATCTTGGGCTGCTCCACCTTGCAGTCAGGTAGTTAAAATGGGTTTCATGTAAAACAGCATTTAGATGAGTCTTGCTCTTTTATTCAATGTGATAAGCTCTATCTATAACTAGCACATTTAGAATAATGATATTAAAATCGATTACTGATAAAGCTGGATTACAATGTACCATCTTCCTAGCTGTTTTATAGGATCTTTTGTTCTTTTTCACCCTCCTTCCCCCACTTTTCTCCTTTGGTTTTAATTGTATACTTTTTATTATTCCATTTTATCTTCTACTTAGTCATTGTGTATGACCTTTTAATGTACTGTTGGATTTGGTTTTCTAGTATTTTGTTGGGATTTTTTGCATCTGTACTCACAAGGAATATTTCCCTGCAGTTTTCTTGTGTTTCTCTGTTGCTTTGGCATCGGGTTAATGCTGACCTCACAAAATGAGTCTGGAACTGGTCCCTCCTCTTCAATATTATAAAAGATTTTGAGAAGGATTTCCATTAATTCATTTTTAAATGTTTTGTAGAATTTACCAGTGAAGCTGTATGGTCCATGGCTCTCTGTTCGGAGGTTTTTGATTCCTGATTCAATTTCCACACTAGTTATAGGTCTGTTCAGACTTTCTATAATATTTCTTTGTGATCTAATCTTGGTAGTTTGTACATTTCCAGAAATTTATTTCTTCTAGGTTATCCAGTTTGTTAACATGGAATTCTTTACAGTTATTTCTTAAGATCCTTCTTACTTCTGTGGCATCAGTTGTATTGTCTCTTCTTTCAATTCTGATTTTATTTGAGTCTTCTCTATTTTTTTCATAGTCTAGCCAAGGGTTTGTCAATTTATCTTTTCAAAATACCAACTGTTAGTTTCTATCACTTTTCTATTTAATTTATTTATGCTCTCATTTCCTTTATTTCCTTCCTTCTGCTAACTTTGGGCTTAGTTTGCCCTTCTGTTTCTAATTCCTTGAGATGTAAAGTTGGTTGTTCATTTGAGATCTTTCTTATTTTATCATGTAAGAGTTTATCCATATGAATTTACCTCTCAGTACTGCTTTTGCTGCAACTTATAAGTTTTGGTATATTGTGTTTTTGTTTGCCTCAAGGTATTTTTAAATTTTTTTACTTCTCCTTTGGCCCTATGGTTATTCAAAATTCAGTTGATTTCACCAGGCTGGCAAGGATGGTCTCGATCTCTTGACCCTGTGATCCGCCCACCTTGGCCTCCCAAAGTGCTGGGATTACAGGCGTGAGCCACAGCGCCTGGCCTATCCTTCTATCTCTCACCTTACCTCCTGTAATATTATATAACCCAATAGTCCTTCAACCCTGTCAGGAGCTTCCATTCCTTCGTTCTAATTTTTTGCTGTCCTTCACTCTCTTCTTATCCTCACTTTTCCACTTACCTAGCCTAAAATCCAGGGAAAACATCAGTCAATTCTCTTGCCAACTTAGACTCTTTTTGCTTCTCTCTCACATTACTCCTCTTTGCTTCATGAAACCAACATTCTGGTTAAATCTAAATCTCCTCCTAACCTGTCTGTGGCTGCAATTATGTGGATGACCACTGCATGAGAAAAATCACACAATAGGCTCACATAGAATAGGCTCACTTTAAATTCATAAATACTAACATTAAGTGGCTCTTTAATGGTGCCTGAAAATCATAATTTCTCTATTCTCAGTCCAATCTCTGTGATTTTTTCCCCTTGCTCTTCTCAAACACATTCTCTTTCCCCTAGCACATTCTCCACAAATCTTACTCTCATCTGAGTCTCTTGCTAGGTACTTCACTATAAAGCTAAGGCAATCACAAATTTTCACCAACACATCTGCCCATCTACTTGTATTCATGCCTGGATACTTCTCCCTTCTCTCCTGTTATTACTGTAGTCAAGCTTCAATCTCAGGCAAACCTTGCCACTAGATCTGATTTGCTCTGGCTACTTAAGGACATTTTTATATTATCTGCTTTCTCTCCTATATCATAGTTTCTTTCTCTCTCTTTGGATCACTTCAATCAATATGTAAACAGACTTACTATGTGTAACTCCAGCTACCATTCCATTTTCACTTCTTCTATTTAGAAATAAATGAAAACAAAAACATCTTCTAGAGTTGTCTACACTTGATATCTCTAATATTTTATTTTCCAGTTCTCTCTTTGGCCTAAAATTCCATGGAAACTGCTTTCAGGGTTCCTAATAAATGAATTTCATGTTGCCAAATTCCATGTTTTTTTCTCAGTCCTCATTTTATGTGACCTCTCAGTAGCAAATGACACAGTTGTTGTTAAAACACATTCTTCCCTTGGTTTCCAGAATATCATGCTCTCCTAGTTCTCCTTCAACCTTTCAGGCTAGTCCCTGTCAGTCTCTTTTGCTGTTTCCTCCTTACTTCCCCAAGTTTGTAACGTTGGAGTGACTCAGAGATCAGTCCTTTGCCTCTACCTTTCTCTATCTATTCTACCCTCTAAGTGATCTACTTTAGTCTCGTGTTAAATATTATTTACATGCTGGTAATTCCCAAACATATGTCTCCATCCTGGATGTTAGATCTCTCTTGTGAACTTCATACTTGTATATCCAACTGATGACTTGATACCTCCACTTGAATGTCAAATGGACGTTCTCACATTTCACATACTATATTCCAAACTGAAATCTATTTCCCTACATTCTAAGTCAGTTTTTCCCACATTGTTTCCCTTCTCAGTTAATTACACCTCCATTCCCAAGTTACTCATAAAACAATATTGTGTCACCTTGTCTCATTCACATTCTACCTCAGTTTGTCAGCAAATCACAGCAGCCCTAACTTTGTTATATCTAGCACATGACTACTTCTCACTATTTTTAGTACTCTGGTTCAGATCACCAATATCTTTTCCTGAAAGTACTACAATACAGTCATGTGCTGCATAACTATGTTTCGGCCAACAACAGATCACATATACAACAGTGGTCCTAAAAGATTTCAGTGGAGCTAAAAAAATTCCTGTCACCTAGTGGCATCACAGCCATCATAACATCATAATATAATGCATCACACACATAACCTAGGTTTATATAAGTCACTCTATGATGTTTGTGATGATGCTAGTGTAAACAACCCTACTGCACTCCCAGTAGTATAATACAATTGTGTATGGTATATAGTATTTGATAATATTATTGATTATTGATCATGTGTATACTACATAATACTTGAAAATAATGGCCAGGCGTGGTAGCTCACGCCTGTAATCCCAGCACTTTGGGAGGCTGAGGCGGGCAGATTATGAGGTCAAGAGATTGAGACCATCCTGGGTATGGTGAAACCCTTTCTCTACTAAAATACAAAACGATAGCTGGGTGTGGTGACGTGTGCCTGTAGTCCCAACTACTCGGGAGGCTGAGGCAGGAGAATCGCTTGAACCCAGGGGGTGGAGGCTGCAGTGAGCCGAGGTTGTGCCACTGTACTCCAGCCTGGCAACAGAGGAAGACTCCATCTCAAAAAAAAAAAAAAAAAAAGAAAGAAAATAATAAACAACTGTTACTGCTGTATGTATTTACTATACTTTTTATTAATATTTATACCTCTCTAAAGTTATTTTTTAAAGTTATTAAATTTATTTAAAAAAATTATTGTATACTATTTATTGTTATTTATACCTCCCTACTTATTTTTAAAAAGTGAACTGTAAAATAGCCTCGAGCAGGTCCTTCAGGAGGTATTCCAGAAGACATTGTTGTCATAGGAGACAACAATGTATGTTTATTGTTCCATGCATGTTCTGTGCATGTGTACTGCCCCTGAAGACCTTCCAGTGGAACAAGATGTGAAGGTGGAAGACAGTGATATTGATGGTTCTGACCCTTCGTAGGCCTAGGCTAATGCGTGTGTTTATGTCTTAGTTTTTAGCAAAAAAGTTTCAAAAGTGAAAACATTTTTAATAGAAAAAAGCTTATAAAGATATGAAGAAAATATTTTTGTACAGTTATACAATATGTTTGTATTTTAAGCTAAGTATTATTATAAAAGACAAAAAAAGTTAAAAAATTTTAAAGTTTATAAAGTAAAATAGTTATAGTAAGCTAAGGTTAATTTATTACTGAAAAAAGAAAAATGTTTTTATAATTTAGTGTAACCTAAGTGAACGGTGTTTATAAAGTCAACAATAGTGTATACTAATGTCCTAACCCTTCACATTCACTCACCACTCACTGGCTGACCGACACCCAGTATAACTTCTAATCCTGGTAAACTCCAATCACAGTAAGTTCCCTATATAGGTGTACCATTTTTAATCTTTTATACTGCATTTTCACTGTATCTTTTCTGTGTTTAGATATGTTTAGATACACCAAGTCTTACCACTGTGTAACAATTGCCTATAGCAGTCAGTACAGTAACATGCTGTACATGTGTGCAGCCTGGGAACAATAGGTTGTACCATATAGCCTAGGTTTGCAGGAGGCTATACCATCTAGGTTGTGTAAGTACGCTCCATGATGTTTATACAAGAACAAAATGGTTTAACCATGCATTTTGTAGAATGTAAACCCATCAATAAGCAACACCATTGTAGTTTCCTAACTGGTCTCTGTGATTCTTTCCTTAACCTTCTTGCTCTTTCCTCATTCTTCCTCCCATAGGCCATTCTCAGAGCAGCCAAAGCAATCTTCTTTGTGGAAGTCATGCTCAAGACTTCCATGCTCAAGAAACCCTCCAGCAGCTTCCCATCTCAGAGGAAAAGCCATAATTATTACTGTACAGCGTTCGCCCGAGGACTTGAGACAGCTAGCGTGACTCGCCTTGTCTCGGTTGCTGGACCTATCTGTACTCTCCCACCTGAGGGCTGTTGAGCTGAGGCAAAGGCCGCGGGCTGAGTCACTGAGGCAAAAACAGAATGCAAAGCAAAGGTGTGCGGTTTGTGAGGACATTGTGCTGTCTGTCTTCATGTCCCCGTCAGTCTCTGTGTAAGCAATAAAACTTGCTGCAATTGAGATGCCTAAGAGGAGCAAAGACCCCTGCCCATATTTTCCCTGGAGCCAAGTCTTTGTTCCACCCCATGATGGAAAACAGGTTTGACAAGCCACCTTAAAGGCATCTTTGAAAGACATAAACTTCCTTTGGAGTTATTTTCACAGGCCTCTGATAAATATTCTGTTTACCCTTTATTTGCATAAACTTCTTTGTGAGCTACTTTCACAAGCCTCTGCTAACTATTCTGTTTACCCTTCTTTTACATAACCCTTGTGAGCTATTTCCAGGAGCCTCTGTTTACCCTTTCTTTGTGAGATAAAGTAACTGTAGACAAGAAAAAAGGTATAAAAGCTGTAACCCACAAGAATAAATTTGCTACATTTTCCACCCCAGATTATGTAGCCCTCCAGACTCCGCTTTTTTCTTTCTTTCTTTTTCTGCGCGCTCTCTCCCTCAGGTTGAACAAGACATCTACATTGGCGGTCCCGGGGACGCCCGCAGGTCGGTAGCCCCCCGGCAGACGTGCCGGACCCCGACATATTACTATGGGCCAGAAAGCCCAATCTGATCTGTCCTCCTCCCCTCTACTTACCTTTCTTTTCTCCCACTACTCCCCTCCTCAATTACTCTATTTCAGCCACACCAGCCTCTTAATTATAATAGGCAAGTTGCCACCTGAGAGCCTTTACAACTCTGTTCCCTCTGCCTGAAATAACTTTTCTCACTTACGTATAAGAAGCTTCTTTACTTCCTTCATATCTTTATCACTACCTTTTCAGGATGCCTTCCCTGGCTAGCCCATCTAAAACTCATATTCCCATCACTAACTGTAAATATCCTCTCACTTTACATTTTTTCTTAGTACTTTTCACCATTTAATATACTTCATATTTAATTTACTTACCTTGTTTATTATCTGGTCCACAAAAATGTAAGTACCATGATAGTAGGGGGTTAGTCTCTTGTTCACTGCTATATCCTGAACACCGACGATTGTGCCTGTTACACAGACAGCATTCAATAAGTGATGAGTCTATGAATGAATGAATCCTTAATATACGAAGAACTCTGGAAAAGAAATTTCAAAACAGAATATTAATTACTTCAGTAAACACATAATTCACAAACGATTTTTTTAAATGCTTAACTTCAATAAGTAAACAATTGTTTTATAGCAAATTAGTTAATTCATAGCCATGAAGTTAACAAAGATGACTACTATTTACAGTATCTTGTTATCAAGGGTGTATGAGGATACAGGCAGTCTTATACTATGCCAGTAACACTGCAGATTATTGCAACTTCACAGAAGAATAATTGGATAGGTTCAGGAAACCTTTAATAAGAGCATACATTTTGACCTACCAATTCTACTTTTAGGAGCCTGCTCCCCCTCCAAAAAAATTTAGAAAGGCACATTAAAACATGTGCCAAATAGCTGCTGATAAACACACTGTTTATAATTTCAAGAAGCTAGAGAGAACCAAATCACCCATCAACAAGAGTAAACGTATACCATAATATACTTCAAAAGGAAGGCATAGGCTGGGCGCGGTTGCTGACGCCTGTAATCCCAGCACTTTGGGAGGCCGAGGCAGGCGGATCACTAGGTCAGGAGTTCCAGAGCAGCCTGGCCAATATGGGGAAACCCTGTCTCTACTAAAAATATAAAAATTAGCCAGGCAAGGTGGCAAGTGCCTGCAGGCTGAGGCAGAAGAATGGCTTGAACCTGGGAGGTGGAGGTTGCAGTGAGCCGAGATCACACGACTGCACTCCAGCCTGGGCCACAGAGCAAGGCTCCGCCTAAAAAAAAAAAAAAAAAAAAGTGTAATTTGTGATTGTTTAAATGTAAATATATTAATCATATATTGTTAAATGAGAAAGGTCGGTTACAGCGCTGTATGTAAAGTGTGACTGCAATTTTGATGCCATTATGCACACATAATGGAACATATGAATGTATACGTATGTATTCACAAAGGCGGGGGTGAAAAGATGGAAAGTAAATTTCGACTGGTTGCATGGCTGGTAGAACTATCATTTTTGTTCTTCGAGCTTTTCTGTACTTTTCTCCACCCCACTCCACTCCCCAAAGATGGTGGAGGGGACGAGGAGAATGAGTTTAGTACGCATACAAAACAACGTAGTTAATACACGAAAATAAAAATCCATAAAGTGTTGGGGCTATCGATGTTTCATATAAAAACATATTTCCAGTGACCACGGCCAAAGACATGCAGCACTGGTACAAACGCCAAGTCTCACACATCTACACCCACAAGCACACCCTACTTTGCATCCAGAGTTTTTCATTCATTCAAGATCCCACTATCACGCACGTTTGCACGCAGGTTCATACTGAAAGATAAAAGGGAAAGCGCCTCCACTAAACCCGCTTACGGACACGATCAGCCAGACAAAATCTGGCAAATGACAGTCGCTTCGCGCCAGACTCTTACAGTCCTTCACACGCCACTCCCACGGCCTCAGGGAACAACCACCGGCACAGGCATCTCACCGCCCGGCGTCCTTTTCTAAAGAATTCGGGCACTGGGTCCGCGGGCCCCCACTCCACCAAGCAGAGTCCGGCGCTCAGAGTTAGCGGTTTCCCGAGGACTCACCAGAGCCCGCGGACAGAGTCCTCGATTCCACACCTAAGGCTGGCCAAGTGGCACAGCCGACGCGGGCTGGGACGAGGCGCCACAGAGGACGGCGCTGGCGGTGCCTGAGAGCGCCACAAGCCTCGGTCCGTTAGAACAGGGGCGACGCTTCCCAGAGGCCCCCGCGGCTCACCCGGGCGGTACCCGTTTCCCTGTTTGCGCGTCCTGAGAAGTCGACCGCGGCGTTTCAGGGCTCACACCTGTGCGCAGGGGGCTCCGCCTCGGCTTTTGCCGGAGCCGGCCTCTTGCGAGCGCGGCTCTGAGATTGAGAGCGCAACTTGTAACTGAGAAGAATCGAATCGTTCCGCTGCTTGCAGCTCCGGACTACATTTCCCAAAGGCCTTCGCGGCCCTACATTCCCCCCGCCCCACCCCCTGCAAAAAGGCACTTCCTTCTTACTGTCGGCTGGAGCTGCAGGTTTGCGAGGTCCGTGAAGGAATCCCGCTCAGTCTGTTTAGTTCCGTGTGTTCGGGTCTTTACCCGAGACTTGGAATACAGCGCGCTGAAGGTGGTGAGAGTTCAAGGGCCCGTGAAGGCCAGGTCAGCTGGAGCCTTAAGGTCCTGGCAGCGGCTAAAACAGGGAGGAGTGACTGTATGTGTGAAACTTCGGCCATGGAATTTGGAGTTTGGAGTTTCTGGGGCGAGAGACACTGAGGTCCAGTGACATCAGAGGTCGTGCGAATGTGCAACCTTTTATGTGACCACGGTCGCGTTTTATGTTCTCGTGACTGATTCTGACCTTGCAATGTTGTCAGAGACAGCGTGCGTGTATATTCGTTCTTTCTGGACTTCTCGATTGTGACTATGACAGTGTTATTGGAGTAAATGACCTGGGATCGTGAATGAAAAGTAGTGTGGCCAGACCGCCTGGATTCTAAACAGACTTGGTCTTACAAGCTGTGTCATCTTACACTAGGTACTTAACTGCTCTATGCCTTTAGTCTTAATTTTTTCTTTTTTGGCAGAGTCTCCAGTTGCCCAGACTGGAGTGCAGCGGCGCGATCCTTGCTCACTGTAGCCTCGAACTCCCGCGCTCAACCGATTCTCTGCCTCAAGCCTTCCGAGTAACTGTGACTACAAACATGGGACACCCAGGCTGGCTGATTTTTTTTTTTTTTTTTTTTTTTTTTAATTGTTAGTAGAGATGAGACTTCGCTATGTTGCCCAAGTTGGTCTCGAACTCCTGAGCAAGTTATCCTCCTGCCTGGGCCTCACAAAGTGCTGGGGTTACAGGCATGAGCCGCACCGGGCCGGTCTTAATACCTTTAATAAAAAGGTAAGAAGCTGGACACCGTGGCTCACGCCTGTGATCCCAGCACTTTGGGAGGCTGAGGTGGTGGGTGGATCATCTGAGGTCAGGAGTTCCTTTTTTTTTTTTTTTTTTTTTTTTTGGAGACAGATTCTTGCTCTGTCGCCCTGGCTGGACTACACTGGCGCTATCTCCGCTCACTGCAACCTCCCGCTCCCGGGTTCAAGCGATTCTCCTGCCTCAGCCTCCTGAGCAGCTGGGACTACAGGCGCGTGCTACCGCGCCCTGCTAATTTTTTTGGTATTTTTAGTAGAGACGTGGTTTCACCACGTTTGCCAGGCTGGTCTCCAACTCCTGACCTCAAGTGATCCTCCCGCCTCGGTCTCCCAAAGTGCTGGGATTACAGGCGTGAACCACCGCGCCCTGCCCGAGGGTAGAGAGCTGGAAGACTGGCAGGAGTGTAGGGCGCTTGCGCAGCATACCTCCCGGTCCCCACCAACTTTTTTCGGGTATCCAGCACAATTTTAAGAATTCGCCTTCCACCCACTTTGTGTAGACGCGCCAGTAGCGCGTTCCCACGCACAAACCTTTTCCCTGAGGCTAATCCGCTGTTCTCAACTCCCCGCCCTGGTTGCTAAGGGAGGCGTGCGGAGCGCCTGTGCCTGCGCACTTCCACACCAATCCGTGTAGTGTGATGCTGGGCCCCGTGCCTGTAGCCAAGTCAGGCTCAAGGCTGCAGGGAATCCGGACTTTCGGGCTCCAGGCTGGAAAGCTGGGATAGGCCAGCGTGGGAGGACCTACTGGGAAGGGGGCGACATCACGAACCCCCGCGCGGAGCTGCACCGCTGCCAGATCCTACGGCACTGCGGCCTTTCTACTGCGGACTACGTTTCCCAGCGGCCCCCGCGGGAGCTGGGCCGGCGGCCCCTTTGTGTCCTCCGGAGGCCGAGGCAGCTGAGGCGCTTCTTTCCGGGCCCGCGGGGGCTGACTTCCCTCCAACTCAGGGTAGGGGTGAGAACAGAGTGGAGATTCCCTTTACCTTCGGGGCGGGAACGGGAACCTCCCGCAGTTCAGTTTTGCAGGTAGGGAGTAGGCTGAAGAGTGGCTTGTGGGTCTCTGGAAGGTCGTTCCAGGCCCTCTGTGTGACTTCGGTGCGGGCGGAGGTTGCTACTGTTCAGTGCGAGGCTGTCACCGCTTGTGCCTGTTCGCGTCCTGTGTGACTGGGTGCGAAGGAGTCAATGGCACCGTGGAGTGTGAGGCCGTGAGTTAGGGCGGGAGCGGGCGAGTGTTCGCTGACCCCTGTTGGGCCGATACCCGCGGCCTCTTTGTGACTGGATTGTGAGATTGTCACTTGTGATAAATACCCTGGTGTCTGAGCCTTGCCGGTACGGGAAAGGGTGCCCTTCTGAGACAGCCCATACCCATGGCCTCTGACTGTGGCGTGGGTAAGACGGTGGCTGGCATTGTAGTTTTTCACACTCTGGGTATGTTAGGGAATGTGTGAGAGACTGTGTGCCACCAAGCGGCTTTTAAAGCCAGCCAAATCATATCAATGTGTCACCAAGTTTCAGAATCACTGATCTTATTGGAGAGGATTGTGGGGTAAGGTACTCTTTTATTTGACCTTGGTGCTCTTATTTATTAGTTGTGTCTTTATGTAAAAGCTTACATTCCTCTAAGACTGTATTTGTAAAACCTAGACCATTAATAACAGTTAAGCTGAGGAATTAAAAAATGACTTAGGCAGCCAGGTGCGGTGGCTCATGCCTGTAATCCCAGCACTTGGGAGGCCCAGGCGGGTGGATCACCTGAGGTCGGGAGTTCAAGACCAGCTTGACCAACATGGAGAAACCCCATATCTACTAAAAATACAAAATTAGCTGAGCGTGGTGGTGAATGCCTGTAATCCCAGCTACTCGGGAGGCTGAGGCAGCAGAATCACTTGAACCCGGGAGGTGGAGGTTGTGGTGAGCCGAGGTCGGGCCATTACACTCCAGGCTGGGCAACAAGAGGGAAACTGTCTCAAAAAAAAAAAAAAATTATTTAGGCATGAGTTACATTGTGTGCAAACAAATTCCTAGGTCTCCATTATGCTCTCTCTATCGGAAGGAAGATTGCAAGAAGAGGAAAGAAGCCTAAAAAGTCTAGACTGGTGACTCTGGATGCTGCAAGAAAAGCCTAGTTTCTCATGTTCTTTTCCCCATCTCAGTCATCTGAGGCCACTGCCATTTCCCAAGAGAAGAGCCAGGAGGAAGGAAGAATGGCTGTTGGGCTTCTTAAAGCCATGTACCAGGTGCGTTGGTGTTTTCTCTCTTTCCTGAATACCTGTCTGCTTTTCAGAACAAGCAGATATTAGTTTTCCTTCTGCTGAAATGTTTCTGGGGAACCAGTCATGTCACTTATCAACACTCTCCATTGGATTCCTGTCTCGTTCAAGATAAATGCTAAAGGGGCCCAAAGTGGCTCCAGCCGGATGTCGTGGTGCTTGCGAAGGCGAGGCCAAGAGTTCAAGGCCAACCAACCTCAGCAACCTTACAAGCTCTCATTGATAGGCAAAAAAAAAAAAAAAAAAAAAGATAAATGCTTAAATCCTTGTCTTGACCTGCAGGGCCCGGCTTCATCTGGTCCCTGACTATCCCTCTGACCCCTCTTTAACTCAGTAACTCAGTTCCAGCAACACCAGCTTCCTTATAATGTTGTGAGTACATTCCTAATGCATGGCCTCACAACTTGCTATTCTCTCTGCCTGGGATACTGCCCTCAGATACGGATACAGACCAACTTCCTCACTGTAGTCTCTAAGCAAACATCATTCATCCAAATTTTTAGTGAGCACCCATTACCACTGGGTGTCACAGGGCTTAGTCCCTCATCCCGTTCTCTATCTACACTTATTACCTTGATAATCTCGTCCTGTCCAATAGCTTCAAATGCCATGTACGTTATGCCAACAACTACCAAATTGTATGCAGCCCAGACTTCCCTTGAACTCTCAACTGTATATCTGACTGCCTACTAAACATCTTCATTTGGTTGCATAAGAGATATCTCAAATGCAAACGTTTTACAAACGGAGTGAAATGAGGCATTGGCGGTTTTGGAGCATGAGTGATGTGAACTGATTTTCATTTCAGTAGGATTACTCTGGCTGCTAATGAGAAAAAAACTGAATAGGACAAAGATAGAATTAGGGAACTCAACTAGGAAATGCTTATGTCCTTCCCTGGCTTCATTGCTTAAAAATCTTCCATCAGGAAATTCCATTGGTTCTAACTTCAAAATATATCCAGAAAGATGACTTTTTTTTTTTTTGAGACAGAGTCTCTCTCTATTGCCAGGCTGCAGTGCAGTGGTGCGATCTTGGTTATCTGCAACCTCTAGCTCCTGGGTTCAAGCCATTCTCCCACCTCAGCCTCCCGAGTAGCTGATACTATAGGCGTGCACCACCACCCCCAGCTAATTTTTGTATTTTTAGTAGCAACAGGGTTTCACCATGTTGGCTAGGCTGGCCTTGATCTCTTGACCTCATGATCCACCTGCCTCAACCTCCCAAAGTGCTGGGATTACAGGTGTGAGCCACTGCACCCAGCCCAGACTACTTTTTACTATCACCACTGCTTCCATTCTGAACCATCGACTCTCAGCTGTGTTTCTGTGGTACTCTCCTAACTTGTCTGTCTACATCCACTCTTGTTCTCCTTTAGTCTGTTCTCAATGGAGCAGCCAAAGCAATCCTGTTAACACCTAAGTCATATGGTGTCATTCTTTATAGGCAGGGGGTGGGTGGAAATAATAGGAAGCATAGACAACTCTTTTAAAAAGTAGCTGTAAGAGAAGGAGGGAAATGGGTGGTAACTGAAGGAGAAAGTCTAATTGACAAGGTTTTAGGACAGTGGATATATGTTGGCAGGCTGAAGTTAAAGATTCAGTAGAAAGGGAAATTTGAAGATGAATAGAGAAAAAGGAATTGCTGGAACAATGTGCTTAGGCAGGTGAGAGGAGCCGAGTGTTTGGTCTTTTCTAGAAAAATGGGTTGTTCAATTATAGGAGAAGGGCATGTTAGGGGGTATAAGCACAGGTGCAGGTACATGTGTAGATGTAGCGGGAGTTTGTGGAAATTCTCTTTCAATGGGTTTTGTTTTCTCAGTGAGACAAAAAGCAAGATTGTCCACTGAAGTGAGCATGGGGAAGGAGGTCTTGAAGGTGTGAAGAGAGGGGGGGACAGCATCAAACAGTCATTTAGCAAAAGGCTGAATGGCCTAGGGAAATGTATCATGCAGCATTTCGGCCCATGTGAGGTTAAGTGATCATGAATTTAAAGCGAGACTAATTAGTACGGTTGGTATGATTTTTCTCCTGCAGAGTTCAGCTATGCAGAGTATGGGCACAGAGTAAGCAGAAAGATGGCTGCAGTTTAACCAAGTGAGTACGTTAAATGAGAGAGGGAAGGCAAAGGCATGTGCAGGGAGTGATCATAACAGATGACTGTGCTGGGAAGTGAGAGTACTCAGGGATGAGAAACAGTGAAAAAGTGGTAAGATCAATGAGTTGTACTTCTCCAGAATTTAACTTCTGGTGGAGTCAGATAACTATCCAGTTTGGGGTATCATAGGGCAAGAGTTGAGATACAGGAGATAGAGGCTGGGCGTGGTGGCTCATGCCTGTAATCCTAGCACTTTGGGAGGCTGAGGTGGACAGATTGCCCAAGGTCAGGAGTTTGAGACCAGCCTGGCCAACATGGTGAAACCCCATCTCTACCTAAAATACAGAAGAAAAAAAATTAGTCAGGCATGGCAGTGGGCACCTATAATCCCAGTTACTCGTGAGGCGGAGGCAGAACTGCTTGAACCTGGGAGGCTGAGGTTGCAGTGAGCTGAGATCACGCCATTGCATTTCAGCCTGGGCAACTAGAGCGGGACTTCGTCTCAAAAAGAAGAAATATAGGTGATAGAAGTCAGAGTGGGATAATTGAGGTTATGAAGGGTTTGGTAGTGACTGGTAATGACAAGGTCTGTGTCATCACCATGGAACTGAATGACTGTAGAAGTGCGGAGGATGAGGCTACCAGAGGAGAGAGGGGTCAGAGAACAGAGAGGCCAGATTGTGGGGAGTATTATTTATGTGGGTATTGAAGAGACCGAAGAATGATAGGAATGGCATTAAAGAGAGTGACAGTGAGCCAGGTGCTGAAGAATTTAAGGAATGACAGAGAATTGGTATCTATCAGCAATTAGTGGATAGCTATCACAAGGAGGGATTGTGATTGACATATTCTAATTTCTTGGTGTTGAAAACTAGATGTCTTTTAGGGAGGCGGAAATGGCCTGGAAACCATAGCAAAGAGGTGGCCTGCCTCACCTTCAGGTGCTGTGGCACTAGGAATGTGGGGAATAAAACAGTCATCAAGCCGGGAGCAGTGGCTCACGCCTGTAATCCCAGCACTTTGGGAGGCCGAGGCGGGTGGATCATGAGGTCAAGAGATCGAGACCATCCTGGTCAACATGGTGAAACCCCGTCTGTACTAAAAATACAAAAAATTAGCTGGGCATGGTGGTGCGCACCTGTAGTCCCAGCTACTCGGGAGGCTGAAGCAGGAGAATTGCCTGAACCCAGGAGGCAGAGGTTGCGGTGAGCCGAAATCACGCCATTGCACTCCAACCTGGGTAACAAGAGCGAAACTCCGTCTCAAAAAAAAAAAAAAAAACAGTCATCAGTGACAGGGTGTGAGGGGAAGTCATCCTCTCAGCTGGAGACCATGTTTCTTTAAGGGCAAAAAGAGAACAGGAAAAACCGGGAACTCTGGTTTTGCTTCAGGCTGGTTTGATGATAATTGTGAATGGATTTTGAAACCAAATATTATCATCATTTGTTAGGGGTCAAATATTTTAAGAATAGAATTTAAGCTCCTTTGTGGACATTGAAATTATTTGTTGACTATGAAGACTCCGTGGAAAATGTGTGTTATATATAAATATTTATAAATGTATTATATGTATTTATATGTATACCACATGAACCCTACTGTTAGCAGGAGCAGAGAGGGAGAGATTTACCTACTTCATATAATTAAGTTAGAAAAAAGGTTACTAAGTGTTGAACTTGAAGAATTTTGCTTCTGTAGAGATAGTTCTTTCTTTTTGTTTTGTTTTGTTTTGTTTTTGAGACAAGGTCTTGCTGTGTTGCCCAGGCTGGAGCGCAGTAGCACAATCTCAGCTCACTGCAACCTCTGCCTCCCTGATTCAAGCAATTCTTCTGCCTCAGCTTCTGGAGTACCTGGGATTATAGGGTTATAGGTGTGTGCCACCAGGCCCAGCTAATTTTTGTATTTTTTAGTAGAGACAGCGTTTTACCATGTTGGCCAAGCTGGTCTGGAACTCCTGACCTCAATTGACGCCTGCCTAGGCCTCCCAAGTGCTGGGATTATAGGTGTGAACCACCCCACCCAGCCCAGATACAGTTTCATTAACTGTAACAAAATTGTGTCAAATGCAAAAAGTTACATTGACAGGTTCACATCTTTTAATTTTGTAAACAATTAAATTAATGCTTATATAATGTATGTTTCATCAGCAAGTGGTCACATTATAGAAACTGGAATCCAACGGCATGACAGCAGCTCTTTTTCAGATGGAGTCTCTATCACCCAGGTTGGAGTGTAGTAGCATAATCTTGGCTCACCACAACCTCTGCCTCCTGGGTTCAAGCAATTCTCCTGCCTCAGCCTCCCGAGTAGCTGGGACTATAGGCATGCACCACCACACCCAGCTAATTTTTGTATTTTTAGTAGAGACAGGCTTTCACCATGTTGGCCAGGCCGGTCTCAAACTCCTGACCTCAGATAATCCAACCACCTCGGCCTCCCAAAGCGCTGGGATTACAGGCGTGAGCCACCACGCCCAGCCCAGAGTCAAGTTTTCAGAACTTTCTCTAACCCCGGTAGGCAGCAGCAATATTATGAGTAGAATACCTATTTATTTACACAAAATTTTGAGAACTCTGGATTAGAGTATTTGAATTTTAATGGAATTGATGCTCTGCGCTGCTTGGTCTAGCACAGTTTTCAGATATATAGCGAATACTTTCTGGGATCATTTTTGATCCCTTTCTAACTTCTTGAAATTTTCTTCAAACCACTCATTGATTAATTCAACTTAGTCAATATTTGAATGCCTCACATGTGCCAGATTCTATTCTGCACCTGGGAGTAAAGCAGTGACCAAAGCCAAAACATACTCTGCCCTCATGGAGCTTAAATTTTATAAAGTTGAGGAGGGTGAAGAACAGCCCATGAATAGAATAATTAACTGGTGTGGAGAAAAATAAAGCAGGGTTAGGGAATAAGGAATTGGGGTAGGAATACTGCTATTTTATACTGGAATAATCTGAGACATACAAAGGGTCTGAATACAAATATGATAACATGGTTATATGTTTGAGGATGTTATATCAGAGAGAGCCCAGTGTGCCCAGGGCAGAGTAAATGAGGTGAATATGGTTCTTTCATTTGTTTCATGTCAGGAGTTGGTGACCTTCAGAGATGTGGCTGTAGACTTCTCCCAAGAGGAGTGGGATTGTCTGGATTCTTCTCAAAGACATCTGTATAGTAATGTGATGCTGGAGAACTACAGGATCTTGGTATCACTGGGTAAGGATATCTTCTTGCAAAATTGAGCTTCTGCTCAGAAGGGGCTTTTTGCTACCAGCATTGTGAGTTTTTGGATAACTTCTGCAAAGTTTGGCTGAATGTCTGCTGCCTATGCCAAACAAATGGCTTAGTGTTTGTGGATTTGGCAGCGAACGCATTCTTGGCTTATGCTGGGGAAGCTTCATCTTCCTTACCCTTCTGATGCATGTCCTTTTCCTGGATGATCAAAGGATTGAATGTGAGTTTGGAACATCCACAGCATGAACAAATTCTATTTTTTCCATATATTGCAGGACTTTGCTTTTCCAAACCAGGTGTGATATTATTGTTGGAACAAGGAAAAGCACCCTGGATGGTGAAGAGAGAGCTGACAAAAGGCTTGTGCTCAGGTTAGTGAAGAGGAAATAGACAAAAATCTTTGCAAGTGACAGCTCAGCCTGACTCAAATGTATCACCTCTTCATTTTTCAGCTTTCAAATTCTTCTCAAATGTTCTAGGTCTTCATAGAAATTTGGGGCCTTTTTTGATGTTTTCCCACATTTGTTATTTTTAATTATCTGTCTTCTCTCACTTTGCCGACTCCTTTCTAATAACTCCCATTTCCTCAGTTTCATAAGCCTCTCAGTCTTTAAAAAATATTTTCCTCAGCCAGGCACAGTGGCTCAGGCCTATAATCCCAGTACTTTAGGAGGTTGAGGCAAGTGCGTAGATCATTTGAGGTCAGGAGTTTGAGACCAGGCTGGCCAACATGATGAAACCCTGTCTCTACTAAAAATACAAAAAAAAAAAAAAGTTAGCTGGGTGTGGTGGTGGGCACCTATAATTTCAGCTACTTGGGAGGCCGAGGCAGGAGAATCCCTTGAACCTGGGAGGCGGAGGTTGTGGTGAGCCAAGATCGCGCCACCGCACTCCAACAAAAATCTATGACATTTTCTCAGTCATAGATTTCTTTTTTTTTTACAATTTAGCTCAATTTTAATGTTTCCCAAGCATTATTTTGACCAGGTACCCAGGTTTAAGTTATGAACATTGACAGTGTCCATTACATAACCACACTTGAAGTTATTAAGGACTTAACCATTTTCTAATAGCCTATTTTCTACACTGCTTTTTCACATATATGCCCATTAACAAATGGAATGTCTGTTACATTTATTTGTTTGTGACTGTTTCTGGAAAACTGCAGTATGTGTCAAGACCAGTTTCCATGCTGGCATTGCATGCATCCAAATATTAATGCACAGAGGCACAGAATTAAAGCAACAAGAGAACATACTCAAACACTAGCATGCCCCATTCCCCTTGTTATTGCTTGTTTTGCTTAGTACTTCTTAAAACAAAACAAAGAATCTTGAATTCAACGTTCAGCTACCAAGAAAGAATAACAGCAGGACACATACTCAGGGATCAAATGAAACTGTAAGTACTAGCTGGCGCAAAACAGTAGACATTGGTTTATATTAATGTGTATATATATATATATATGACCTTATTATCTAAAACTCCTCTCAACCAGGGCCTTCCAAACGAATTGGTAACAATATGATTTATGTTGAAATATACACAAGAAGTTACAGTGTGTTCTTTGGGAATGTAAGAACTCAGATTATCCAAATTTGAATTCAGGTCTGTACGAAGTGATTGTACTAAGTAACTGTGCTACATTTCTGCTGCAGTTAGGTTATTTTGGACAGTTATACCTAAACTATCCTTGGTTTCATCCAGCAAAATGTATAGGGTACAAACAGGAAAGCATGCCAGCCAGTTAGGGGTTTAATAATGCATGATTTTTATTCTTACTCTGAAAACTTTTATATATATAAAAATTTAAACCAAGGAAAATAACTGATGATTTATGGGCCTCTTGTGCTTTAAAAAAGAAAAAAAAAAAGGTACCCACTAATTTGCTCAGCTACAGCAGGCTTAATTGTCCTATATTTTGAAAAGTTGTTTTTTTTTTGTTTTTTTTTTGTTTTTTTGAGACAGAGTTTCGCTCTTGTTACCCAGGCTGGAGTGCAATGGCGCGATCTCAGCTCACTGCAACCTCCGCCTCCTGGGTTCAGGCAATTCTCCTGCCTCAGCTTCCTGAGTAGCTGGGATTACAGGCACGCGCTACCATGCCCAGCTAATTTTTTGTATTTTTAGTAGAGACGGGGTTTCACCATGTTGACCAGGATGGTCTCGATCTTTTGACCTCGTGATCCACCCACCTCGGCCTCCCAAAGTGCTGGGATTACAGGCTTGAGCCACCGCGCCCAGCCGAAAAGTTTTTAAGAATGGTTTCTAACGTAGGAGAGGGAAAACATCCACTACCCCTTTTCTGAATTTAAATGGAGGGCAGTAAACATTCTGTACACCCACAACCTATGGCAGCATTTCAGATTTGACCAAGGTAAACGTAGAATGGAGATGTTCTAAACACAGCTAGGACTCAGCAAGTCTAACACACTAAAATCATCTGATTACATTTTAAAAGAAAATGCACAAAAACGAAATAGAAATTTGAGATTTTTTTCATTTGAAGGTAATCTTAATGCTATTAAATTCACAAATGCTCATTTAAATACCCAATCCTATTTACCTAAAACACACATTGCAAATCTATTCTCTCCACATGTCAGTGCCCATTCATATTATAGTTTGGAAATGGGGAGAATAGATTCCCCTTAAACTGCAAGTCAGCAGGTGTTTCTTTACAGTTAACTTTAGCAAAATTCATACAAAATAGTAATTAACAATGATCTTCTTTACTTGTTAAAGAAGATTATTCCTCACAAGAAAACACCTTCAAAACCGCATTTCATTAAAGTTTCTGTACTAAAATGTAGAATAACTGAACTATACAAATATTGAAAAGTTAAAAATTCCTTAATTTTTTATTCCTGGTACCACTACCACAATTTACAGGGCAATATACCTGATGTAATGAAAAGAAAAGAAAAAGACAAAGCTATAACAGATGAAAGACCTCAGGAATGTACCTCTCATTGACACTCCATTGCATTAATCAATAGCTGCACTTTTTGCAAAGTGTGGCTATGACAGTCCTGAACAAGAAGGGTTTCCTGTTTAAGCTGTAGTAACTTTTCTGTCTATGAATCATCGCCACTTCTGTGGCAGATTTTTACAGTTCCTCTAATGCATTTGGGACAACTGTCTCAAAGTAACCTGCAGCTTTCCTGACAACTCCTCGCTCTCTCTCCTGCTAAGAACTGTAGCCCTTTTCTGCTGCTTTTAGAACCTTCTGCTACCATATCCACCACTTCCACCACCATAGCCACCACCATAGGGATCCATAGCCACCACCATAGGGACTGCCCGAGCTTCTTCCACCAAAACTGCCCCTTTTCATGGGTCCATAATTTGATTGCTGTTGTCCACTATAATTTCCAAAATCATTATAGTTCCCACCACCACCAAAGTTACCACCGCCAATCATTATAGTTCCCACCACCACCATAGTTATCCCCGCCAAAATTTCCTCCTTCATTGTAACCATCTTATCCTCTACCACCGCCACCATATCCACCACCTTGGTTTCCATATCCTGGTCCCACCACCACCATAGCCCCCTCTGCTACTATAATCAGGACCACCGCCATAGTTGCCACCATCACCAAATCCATTATATCCACCATCGCCTCCTCCATAACTACCTCTGCTTCCACCACCTCCACACCATAACCTCCTCTTCCACCAGTTTCCACCACGGCCAAAATTACCTCCACCACCTCCAAAGTTTCCTCCGCGACCCATAAAATTGCCAGATCCACCTCCACCACCTCTCTGTGATCCAGCAGACTGCATCTCTTGTTTAGAAAGGGCCTTTTTCACTTCACAATTATGCCCATTAATAGTGTGGTATTTCTGAACAACAGTTTTATCAACTGTATCACAATCATCAAAAGTTACAAAAGCAAATCCTCTCTTTTTTCCACTCTGCCTGTCTTCCATAACTTCTATGGTTTCAATCTTTAATACCAGCAACAAGAATTTTCTTCACGGGGCACTAGGCTTTACAGAATCCTCTTTAGCAACAGCTCTCTTTGGTTCCACTACACGCCCATCAGCCTTGTGTGGTCGAGCACACATTGCTGCATCCACCTCTTCAACACAAGAATAAGTCACAAAACCAAAGCCCCTAGAACGTTTGGTTTGGGGATCTCTCATTACCACACAATCTGTAAGTGTGCCCCATTTCTCAAAATGTTCTCTTAAACTATCATCTGTAGTTTCAAAGCTCAGACCACCAATAAACAGTTTTCTCAACTGCTCTGGTTCCTTTGGATCATGGCCCTCCTCCCCCCGGCGGCGACGGCAATGGCGACAGTGATGGCGACGGCCAGAGTCGGGCTGGGGGTGACCGGTCAGCGGTTTTACCTCCATTTTGAGACCAGACTCGCCTCTTCCAACTCGAGTTCAATATGGGACCCCTCAGTCATAGAATGTCAATCTATGCACTGTCACCCAGAGTCTTGCACTGTCACTGGGATCCAGTGGATCTCGGCTCACTGCAACCTCCACCTCCTGGGTTCAAGGGAGTCTCCTGCCTCAGCCTCCCTAGTCACTGGGATTATAGGTGCCTGCCACCACATCCAACTAATTTTTTGTAGTTTTAGTAGAGATGGGCTTTCACTATGTTTGCCAGGCTGGTCTCAAACTCCTGACCTCATGATCTACCTGCCTCTGCCTTCCAAAGTGCTGGGATTACAGGCATGAGCCACCATGCCCAGCGAGAGATTATTTTTATGAGTGCTTTAAAGAAACTATTTCATGCTTTTCTGGCTTCTGTTCTTGCTATTGAGAAGTCAGTTTTCATTAATACATTCTTGCAATTTTTAAGAACTTCCTTCTTGCCCTGGTTATTCTGTATTTTTTTTTTTTTGAGATGGAGTCTCACTCTGTCGCCCAGGCTGGAGTGCAGTGGCATGATCTCGGTTCACTGCAAACTTGGCCTCCTGGGTTCAAGCAATTCTCCTGACTCAGCCCCCCAAGTAGCTGAGACTACAGGTGTTGCCACCACAACTAGCTAATTATTAATTTTTAGTAGAGACAGGGTTTCACCATGTTGGCCAGGCTGGTCTCGAACTCTTGACCTCAGGTGATCTGCCTGCCTCAGCCTCCCAAAGTGCTGGGGTTACAGGCGTGAGCCACCATGCCCAGCCAGTTATTCTGTATTTTCAATGTGATGTATCTAGACGTAAATTTCAGCTGTTGGGATTTACTGTGATTTTTTTATCTGACCATTAATGGGCTCTGGGTAATTATCAACGATGATCTCTTCACATATTGCCACTCTCCCATTCTCGGTGTTTATTTTTCCTAAAACTCCAGTTAGATGTGCCTAAGACCAAACTCAGCAGGGATGAATTGATGCTCCCAGCTTCAGTTCTACCTTACTTACTTGAAAGTACCTTTTTAGAGTCTGCTTGACCTCAGAAAGTTTACGTTCATTTCTTGCTAGCTGGGTAATGCAGCTAAAAGAAAGTTTTTAATTTCTACAAAATCGTTAGCTTTTTTGTACCAGAAAGATATGTCATTATAACGAGTCTGCTATATTGCTGGACTACTCTAGGTACCTCACATAAGTGGAATCATACAGTATTTGTCCTTTTGTGACTGGCTGTTTCACTTACCATAATGTCCTCAAGTTATATACAGATTATAGCATATGTCAGAATTTCCTCCTCTTTTAAGGATGAATGATCTATTGTATATACCACATTGTGTTTATCGGTTTATCCATCAATGGACACTTTGACTGCTTATACCTTTTGTATATTGTGAATAATGGAGCTAAGAATATGGGTGTACAAGTATCTCTTTGAATCCCTGCTTTCAGTTATTTTAGGTGTATACTCAGAATTGGAATTGCTAGATCATATGGTAATTTTATTTTATTTATTTTTTTATTTTTTTGAGACGGAGTTTTCGCTTTTGTTACCCAGGCTGGAGTGCAATGGTGCAATCTCGGCTCACCGCAACTTCCGCCTCCTGGGTTCAGGCAATTCTCCTGCCTCAGCCTCCTGAGTAGCTGGGATTACAGGAACGCGCCACCATGCCCAGCTAATTTTTTGTATTTTTAGTAGAGACGGGGTTTCACCATGTTGACCGGGATGGTCTCGATCTCTTGACCTCGTGATCCACCCGCCTCGGCCTCCCAAAGTGCTGGGATTACAGGCATGAGCCACTGTGCCCAGCCGGTAATTTTATTTTTAAATTGAGAAACTGTCATATTATTTTCATAGTGGCTGCACTATTTTAATATTCTCACCAACAATGTCCAAATGTTTCACTTTTCTCCATATTCTCATCAGCACTGATTTTCCTTTTGTTTTTAATAGTAGCCATCCTAATGGGTGTGAAGTGATACCCTGTGGATTTGGTGTGCATTTACCTAATAATTAGAATGTTAACATCTTCTCATGTGCTTGTTGCCATTTGTGTATCTTCTTTGGAGAAATGGCTATTCAAATCTATTGCCTATTTTTGAAATTTTGTTGTTGTTGCTGTTGGATTATATATTTTGAATATTAACCCCTTATCAGATATGATTTGTAAATATTTTCCTCTATTCTGTGGGTTGTCTTTTTACTCTGTTGATAATGTCCTCTGCTACACCAAAGTTTTAAATTTTGATGTAGTCCAGGTATTTAGTTTTTCTCTTGTTGCCTGTACTTTTGGTGTTATAACCAAGAATGCACTGCCAAATCTAGTGTCATGAGGCTTTTCCCCTCTGTTTGTTTCTAAGAGCTTTATATTCTTGGTCTTGATACATTTTGAATTAATTTTTATGTACATTATAAGAGTCCAACTTTATGGGCCAGGTGCAGTGGCTGATGCCTGTAAATCCCAGCACTTTGGGAGGCTTAGGCTTGTGGATCATAAGGTCAGGAGATCGAGAGCATCCTGGCCAACATGGTGAAACCCTGTCTCTATTAAAAATACAAAAATTAGCTGGGTGTGGGGGCGGGCACCTGTAATCCCAGCTACTCAGGAATAATATTGGCCTCATTAAATGAGTTTGGATGTCTTCTCTTCAATTTATAGTTTGAAGAAGATTAACATTAATTCTTTTTTAAATGTTTGATAGAATTTACCAGTTAAGCCATCTGATCCTGGGCTTTTCTTTGTTCAGAACCTTTTGATGACTGATACAGTCTTCTTACTGTAGCTCTCTTCAGGTTCTCTGTTTCTTTATTATTCATTCTTCATAGGTGTGTGTTTCGAGGAATTTGTCCATTCTATCCAATTTGCTGGCATATAGTTGTCATAGTACTCTCTTATAATCCTTTTTAGTTTCTGTAATATTAGTAGGAATGTCGGCTTCCTTAATTTCTGATTTGCTTCAGTCTTTTCTCTTTTTTCTTTGTCAATCTACCTAAACGTTTATGACTTTGTTGATTTTTTTTAAAGCATAAACTCTTGGTTTTATTGATTTTCTCTTGTTATTCTATTCTCTATTTTGTTTATCGTGGCTTGAATATTATTTTTTTCTTTTGCTAACTTTGGATTTAATTTGCTTTTCTTTTTCTAGTTTGTTAAAATGTAAAGTTATGTTGTTGATTTGAAATCTTTTTTAATGTAAGTATTTACAGTCAGAAAATCCCCTTTGGCACGGTTTTCACTGTATCCCATAAATTTTATATGTTGTCCTTTGGTTTTCATTTGTCATAAGGTATTTTCTAATTTTCCTTATAATTTCTTCTTTGCTCCTTGGTTGTGTAAGAGTGTGTTGTTTAAATTTCACATATTTGTAGATTTATCATTCCCCCTTCTGCCATTGGTTTCTAGATTTATTTAATTAATTGTAATCAGATAAGATAGTTGTATGATTTTAATCTTTTTCATTTTTAAGTTTTTTTGGCCTAACATATGGTCTATACTAGAGGCATTTTTATTTTTTAATGATCTTTAGGATTTAAAAAAAAAAAAGACAATCTTCAAGGAATTTGCCAGACTCTAAACCTGAGAGGATAGTGCTCTACAAATCTGTAGTCACTTCAGATACCAGCCAGAAGTTTGGAGGTCCCCAGGGAACCCTTCACTTCAGCCCACTCTCAGGTTTGATAATTCACTAGAATAATTCCCAGAACTCAGGAAGGAGCTATATTAAAATGACAGTTTTATTACAGCAAAAGAATACAAATCAGAACCAGCCAGGAGAGATGCCAAGAGCAAGATCTGGAGGGTTGGAAATGCAAAGCTTCTGTTATTCTCAGAGGCCTTGCAGTCATCTCAGTACTTAAAAAATTATTAAATATTTAAAGAAATATTGCCATACAAAGAAATTCTCCTGAACTTTGGCATCCAGAGTTTTTATTGGAATTTTATTATATAGGAATGATTGATTTAATCATTAACTGTATGTTTCAATCTCCAACACTCCTTCCTGTCCCAGAGGTTGATTTAATATCAAGGGGGCTCAGGGGCTCAACCCTCTAATTACATGATCCCCTTTGGCACTGTTTTCCTACCACACAGGGCTTAGAGGTTAATTCCTGAGAATCAGAAATAAAGGCCAGCCAGATTCTTTATTACATGATTCTGGAAAAGGTCATTATGAGGCTTTGATTGTAATTGAATAGAAATAATAGATGAATTTAGTGAATATCAATGGATGTACACTGGTGAATCTTCATGTAAAAAACAAGGTGTGCATCTTCTCCCATTATTCATACTTTTTGTGGGGAGTTAGGGGGAGGGCCCTCATTTGACTTTTAAAGATTTTGCTCATTTCTTGGTAATTTATTTCTAGGGTATTTTCCCTTGTGGTGGTGGTTGTTGTCAATGTTAAAGATACCTTTCTAACTTCTTTTGCTTTTTACAATTGATTCAAAAATTGGAAAATCATATTCTTTTTTTTTTTTTTTAATTTTTATTGCATTATAGGTTTTGGGGTACATGTGCAGAACGTGCAAGATAGTTGCATAGGTACACACATGGCAGTGTGTTTTGCTGCCTTCCTCCCCTTCACCCACACTTGGTATTCATCCCCAGGCTATCCCCCCCATCCCCGGAAAATAATATTCTTATTAGATAAAACTATAAAACTATAAATAGTACAGTAATCTCCCCCATAGTTCCTACATTCTTTATGTATTTATCTATTTTTTAATATATTTATCTATTTATACATTCTTTATGTATTTATCTATTCTTTCATTTATCTAATGATTTATTTGTGGTGTTTTGACAAGCTACTACATATACATAATTATTTTTAATGGGTACTATTATTTGTTATTAAAAATTTTGGTGACATTTCTTGCCTAATGTATTTTAGTACCATGTGTCTTATTGTAATAGTGCATTTTATTATTGAATATAATAATCTGGGCCGGGCACGGTGGCTCAAGCCTGTAATCCCAGCACTTTGGGAGGCCGCGGCGGGTGGATCACAAGGTCTCGTAAGAGATCAAGACTATCCTGGTCAACATGGTGAAACCCCGTCTCTACTAAAAATACAAAAAATTAGCTGGGCATGGTGGCACGTGCCTGTAATCCCGGCTACTCGGGAGGCTGAGGCAGGAGAATTGCCTGAACACAGGAGGTGGAGGTTGCAGTGAGCCGAGATCGTGCCATTGCACTCCAGCCTGGGTAACAAGAGCAAAACTCTGTCTCAAGAAAAAAGAAAAGAAAGAAAATAATAATCTTTAAATGAGAGTAATCATTATAAATGAATTGATTTTTTAAATTAAGGTCTTGTTCTGTCACCCAGGCTGGAGTGCAGTGGTATGATCACTACTCACTGCAGCCTTGGCCTCCTAGGCTCAAACGATCCTCCTTCTGCAGCCTCCTAAGTAGCTGCACCTACAGGCACACACCGCCAGAGCCAGCTTTTTTTGTTCTCTTGTAGAAACGAAGTATTACTATGTTGCCTAGGCTGGTCTCAAACTCCTGGTTCAGGCAGTCTTCTCACCTTAGCCTCCCGAAGTGTTGCGATTACAGGCGTGAGCCATCATGTCCAGCTCAAGTTGATTTTTATTATCATATTATCAAGTTTATACTTTAATATTGTGGTATGAATGTACTGAGCCTTGATTTCTTTTTGTTTACATTTGCTCCTTCTTAATCTCTTTGGTCAGTTTCTCCCCTCTTGCCAAATATCTTCATGTTAGAGTGCTGTAAGGTTCTTTTCATGCCCTTTTTTCTTTTTCTCTACACTCATCCTCTTGGTAATTTAGTTTCTTTAAATCCCACCTACATGCTGACAACTGCCTATTCAGTGTCTCCATTTCAAAGTCTAACAAACAGCTTAAATTTAATATTCTTAAAATTGAACTCCAGATCTTCCCTACCTTTCCACCCAAACCTGCTGTACTCATGGCCTCCCCCACTATTACTGGTGGCTATTTTATCCTTCCACTGCTCAGACCATAAACTCAGGAGGCATGCTTTTTCCATTTCTTTATATACATTCTAGGTTCAGTTTGTTAGAATATTCTCTTGGATCAGTCTATAAAATACACCTAGTATCTAATCACCTCACTATTCGTTGTTAGAATATTCTCTTGGATCAGTCTATAAAATACACCTAGTATCTAATCACCTCACTATTCGTCTGTTGGTATCTCCCTGGTCTGAATCAATGTTATCTATCACTTAGCTGGCCTAGTATAATAATAGTTTTCCTTGCTTTTCTCCTCGTTTTCCACCTTCCAGTGATTTCATGGAATAGCAACCAGATATTACTCCTCTACTGAGACCACTACAATGTGTCTCCATCTGTGTTAGGCTGTTCTTGCACTGCTGTAAAGAAATAGAATAACTGAGACTGGGTAATTTCTACGGAAAGAGGTTTAATTGGCTGTCAGTTTTGCAGGCTGTACAGGAAGCACAGTGGCATATTCCTCTCAGGAGTTCTCAGGAAGCTTCCAATCATGGCAGAAGGTGAACGGAGAGCATGCATATCACTTGGCAAAAGCCAGGAGCACATGAGAGAGGTGGGAGGTGCTACATACTTTTAAAGGAATAGCTGTCATGAGAATTCACTCACTGTCATGACAGTACCGACAGGATGGTACTAAACCATTCATGAGGAATCCACCCCCATGATCCAGTCACTTCCCATGAGGCCCTACCTCCAACATTGGGGATTACATTTCAAGATGAGATCTGGATGGAACTACACTACCATCTGATATGGTTTGGCTCTGTGTCCTCATCCAAATCTCATCTTGAAGTGTAATCCCCATGTGTTGAGGAAGGGACCTGGTGGGAGGTGATTGGAACATGGGGGCAGTTTTCCCCATGCTGTTCTCGTGATAGTGAGGGAGTTCTCACAAGACTTGATGCTTTAAAAGTGGCAGTTTTCCCTGCTTCCTCTTGCTCTCTCTTTCCCTCCCTCTCTCTCTCCTTCTTTCCAGCCACCTTATAAAGAAGATGCCTGCTTCCCCGTCACCTTCTGCCATGATTGTAAGTTTCCTGAGGCCTTCCCAGCCATGCAGAACTGTGAGTCAGTTAACCCTCTATTGTTTATAAATACCCAGTCTTGGGTAGTGTCTTTATAGCAACGTGAAAACGAACTGATACACTACTCATCTCAGAGTAAAAGACAAATTCCTTAGAAGGCCTGTGAAGGTTAAATAATGTCATTACCTTTCACTTCCTGACTTTATATCCTGCTACTCACTCTATAGCCACATGCCCTTATTATTATTCCCTAATCATAGTAGACATGCTTCTACTTTTGAAGCCATTAAACCAGCTGCTGCTTCTTCCCTGAATGATTTTTCCCCAGAAACTTGAATGACTGACTTCTTCCCTTTCTTCAAATCTTAGCTTAAATGTGAACTTACTAATGATTCCTAGCTCTAATTTCATCACGACTCCTGACATCCCCTACCCTGATTTTCTTTATCTGATGCCCTTAGTATCTTCTAACATAAAATAAAATTTACTTATCTATCACTTATTTTCTGTCTCTTTTAAAAAAATAACATTCCTGAAGGTAAGGATCTTTGTTTTTTGATATTAAAAGCATCAGAACAGAATTTGACACAAGGTAAATATTTGTTCAGTGAATGTTCTTGAATGAAGCAGGTATAAGAATGGAGACTATTGGCCGGGCACGGTGACTCACGCCTGTAATCCCAGCACTTTGGGAGGCTGAGGCAGGTGGATCACGAGGTCAAGAGATCGAGACCATCCTGGTCAACATGGTGAAACCCCGTCTCTACTAAAAATACAAAAATTAGCTGGGCACGATGGCGTGTGCCTGTAATCCCAGCTATTCAGGAAGCTGAGGCAGGAGAATTGCCTGAACCCAGGAGGCAGAGGTTGCGGTGAGCCGAGATCACGCCATAGCACTCTAGCCTGGGCAACAAGAGTGAAACTCCGTCTCAAAAAAAAAAAAAGAAAAAAGAAAATTAAAAAAAAGAATGGAGACTATTTCAGTGTCTGTTTTCCTAATACAGGCATAACATTGTAACCCACTCTGACCACATCTCTAATTTCTTCCTGCCCTGAGATTTACTGATTTTTCTTTTATAATTCTAATCTTTCCTCCTTTGGTTTCTGTATGACCTGTTTTCAGTTTCTCTTCTTGTACACTTCAGAACTGCAAAAGTCAATATTCTTGTGGGTTTTACTTGCTATTAAATTCACATTTTACTTTACAGATGTACTTTCTTAAATGTACTTTCTGATACTCAATAGAGGAGACATTTTTTCTTATTACTTTTCAGGCTGGGAGCCTCTATATGAGACTGAAGAATTAACCCCAAAGCAGGACTTTTATGAAGAACAGCAATCCCAGCAGATAATAGAAACACTCACAAGGTATAACCTTGAGTACTCCAGTTTGAGAGAAGAGTGGAAATGTGAGGGCTATTTTGAGAGGCAACCAGGGAATCAGAAGGCATGTTTCAAGGAAGAGATAATCACTCATGAAGAAGCCCTTGTCAATGAAAGAGAACAAGAATATAAATCTTGGGGAAGTTTTCATCAGAACCCACTACTTTGTGCACAAAAGATAATCCCCAAAGCGGAGAAGGTACATAAACATGATACACATAAGAGAAACT
Organism: Saguinus oedipus; assembly: GCA_031835075.1. Taxonomy (NCBI): domain Eukaryota; kingdom Metazoa; phylum Chordata; class Mammalia; order Primates; family Cebidae; genus Saguinus; species Saguinus oedipus. Next base: position 40,461,331 of record CM063187.1, on the reverse strand, counting down.
TTAAAAAAAATTTAATGGGTATTAAGCCCAAGAGTGTCTGTGCAGAGAAGAAACTTTTGAAATGTAAAGACTGTGAAAAAGTCTTCAGCCAGAGTTCATCCCTTACTCTTCATCAAAGAATTCATACTGGAGAGAAACCCTATAAATGTATAGAGTGTGGAAAAGCCTTTAGCCAGAGATCAAATCTTGTTCAACATCAGAGGATTCACACTGGAGAAAAACCCTATGAATGTAAGGAATGTAGGAAAGCCTTCAGTCAGAATGCACATCTAGTTCAACATCTGAGAGTTCATACTGGAGAAAAACCTTATGAATGTAAGGTATGTAGAAAAGCCTTCAGCCAGTTTGCCTACCTTGCTCAGCATCAGAGAGTTCATACAGGAGAGAAACCCTATGAATGTATTGAATGTGGGAAAGCATTTAGCAACAGATCATCCATTGCTCAACACCAGAGAGTTCATACTGGAGAGAAACCGTATGAATGTAATGTGTGTGGGAAAGCATTTAGCCTTCGTGCATACCTTACTGTACATCAGAGAATACATACTGGAGAGAGACCCTACGAATGTAAGGAATGTGGGAAGGCCTTCAGCCAGAATTCACACCTTGCTCAACATCAGAGAATTCATACTGGAGAAAAACCTTATAAGTGTCAGGAATGTAGGAAAGCATTCAGCCAGATTGCCTACCTTGCTCAGCATCAAAGAGTTCATACTGGAGAGAAACCCTACGAATGTATAGAATGTGGGAAGGCTTTTAGCAATGACTCATCCCTTACTCAACATCAGCGAGTTCATACTGGAGAGAAACCTTATGAATGTACTGTTTGTGGAAAGGCTTTTAGTTACTGTGGATCCCTTGCCCAACATCAGAGAATTCATACCGGAGAGAGACCCTATGAATGTAAGGAATGTAAAAAAACCTTCAGGCAGCATGCACACCTGGCTCATCATCAGAGAATTCACATTGGGGAGTCACTGTCACCACCCAACCCAGTCAATCACCAAGTCCTGTAGATCCTGTGTCCTAAATATTTCTAGAATTTATACACTCTTTTTTTTAATCTTTAATATTGTTACCTTGGTCTGATTCAGCTCACTTTGATTACTAATACAGCTTTCAAACAGGTCTTCCTGTATTTATTTTTTCTACCTTTCAATCCATTTCCCACAATGCACTCAAACTGATTTTTTTTTTCTTTTTAAGACAATGTCTTGCTTTGTTGCCCAGGCTGGAGTGCAGACATGATCATGCAGACATGATCTCGTTCACTCCAGCTTCCGCCTCCCAGCCTCTGCCTCCAGGGTTCGAGTAGCTGGGACTACAGACATGCACCACCATGCCTGGATAATTTTTGTATTTTTTAGTGGAGATGGGGTTTTGCCATGTTGGTCTCAGTCTGGTCTCGAACTCCTGATTTCTCTCCCTCTCTTTTTTTTTTTTTAGAGACAGAGTCCTGTTCTGTCGCCCAGACTGGAGTGCAGTGGCATGCTCTTGGCTCACCACAAACTCCAACTCCTGTGTTCAAGTGATTCTCCTGCCTCAGCCTCCCAAGTAGCTGGGATTATAGGTGGGCGCCACCACGCCTGGCTAATTTTTGTATTTTTAAGTAGAGATGGGGTTTCACCTGTTGGTCAGGCTGGTCTCAAACCCCTGACCTCATGATCTGCCTGCCTCAGCCTCCCAAAGTGCTAGGATTATAGGCGTGAGCCACTGTGCCCTGCTTCAAACTCCTGATCTCAAGCAATCTGTCTGCCTTGGCCTCCCAAAGTGCTGGGATTACAGGCACGAGCCACTACGCCCAACCTCAAATTGTTCTTTTTAAAGTACAAGAAAACACATCTACTATCTCCAGTTAAAACTTCTTTTTTTGTTGTTACTGTTCTTAGACTAACATTCACAGCCTTTAAAATTGTGAGGCTTTTTGTTATCTGGTTCTTACACACCATTCAGCCTTATTTTATTCCAATCTTTTTCTTTGGGCACTAGGTACTTCCCAGGACTAAGAGCTTAGATTCTGGAAAATCACAGCTCTACCACTACTATGGCATTGTGTGACTGTAAGCAACTTGCTTATCTAAACCTCAGGGTTTTCTTTAATTCTTAAATTAGGAATAAAAAAGGATACTGTATTGTAGAAATGTAAGTGAAATAGTGTCTGTTGTAGATTGATACATATTAAATGAGAAATTTGCATGTAAAGTACTTCAGATAGTCTGTCAAATATAGCAGATATTCAATAAATGGTAATAGCTAGCATGTATTGAATACCCACTGCACATCAGGCACTGTCTTACATACTCTACAAATATTAACTCATTTACTCCTCACAACCAAAACAAGATTCCTTATTGGACAAAGAGCATTCCTGCAAAACACCAGTTCAGAATTTGGAAAATGTGAAAATTTTAGAACATAAATGTCAGTCTGTTCTGTAGCTGAGTAGTTGATATAAACTCAGGTAGTGGAACTATAACACTAATAGCCAGTTTTACAAAGTTTCTAAAGATAATGAATTGGATAAGCCAATTAAAATAAGAAAAATAGAATTCACTGGGAAGAAGGTAGAACCTATATTTAGATCAAGGAAGGAATAGAAATGGTCACAATTAACTAAAAAACTCAATAAACATAAAAATTCATGTGGTCCCTTTAAAAAGGCACCACATCCTGGCCAGGCACAGTGGCTCACGCCTGTAATCCCAGCACTTTGGAAGACCAAGGTGGGCAGATCACAAGGTCAGGAGTTCGAGACCAGCCTGGCTAACATGGTGAAACCCCATCTCTACTAAAAATACAAAAATTAGTTGGGCATAGTGGCGCATGCCTATAATCCCAGCTACTCGGGAGGCAGAGGCAGGAGAATTGCTTGAACCTAGGAGGTGGAGGATGTAGTGAGCTGAGATCGTGCCACTGCACCCCAGTCTGGGTGACAAAGACTCTGTCTCAAAAAAAAAAAAAGGCACCACACCCAGGTAATTGTATGGGTAAACTCAGGTAATTTTAAAGCATGTAAAGTGTTCTATAGAAAATAATGTAAAGTTTAAAATTTTTTTAATCCAGTGATTGCAAAATTGAAATCAAAAGGGGATTAAGGGAAGAAAACAACAGACAGATATACATATATTAATATAGGCATTCATTCTGTTAATATCGAGTAATTACTATTTGTCAGACACTTTTAGGTATGAGGAAATGACAGTGAGCAATACAAAGGCCACATTCCCATAGAGTTAAATTCCAGAGGCTGAGGCAGTTAAATTAATACTTAAATATTTAAAGATTCTCTAAACCCAGAAAACTGAAGAACAACAAGAAAATAAGGAGCATCATATAGCCTAGACTGCAGAGACTGAAGATAATAAAGTTGGCAATTCTTCCCAATTAACAAATTCGCTGCAATTCCAGCCAAAATGCTTCATTGTATTTTTTCCCCTTTAGCTTCACAAGTTCTGAAATTTTTCTAAGAGGTATAAATTATTAAGAACAGCAAGAAAATTACCAAATCTCTGTAGAAAATGCAAATGATGACTGTTCAAACCAGTAGAGAAAGATTTGATTTGGGCGTATTAGGATAATTATATACCTCACTAGTAGTAAGGGAAATGCAAAATAAAATCACAGTGAACTATTTCAAAATCATCACATTAGCAAAAGCATTAGAGTGCCAATTACTGGAAAGATGTGGAGCAATAGGAACACTCATAGAAGTGTTATGAGTGCTCTACTCATAGAGCAACTACTTCTAGTTACGGTGCTACTAGAAGTAGTTGTATTTAGCATAATTTGGTAATGTCTAGTAAAGTGGAAGATGTGAATAATCTTTGACCCAGCAATTCCATGTTTAAACCTCTACATAGTCTTTGTGTTTCAAGGAGATATATATGATGGTCCATTGCAGCATTGTGAGAATGAAAAGTTGAAAGCAATCTAACCATTAGGCTAACCACAAGATAGAATACAAATTAAAATGAATAACTAGAGATATTTCTGTCAACATGGGTTAATCTCAAAAATAGCCTTAATGAAGTTGAACTACAGAGTATTTTGTAAACATAGTATACCATGTACAATTTGAAAACATGCTAATTAGTGTTATATATATTTTTGATGGCTAAATAGTATATAAAAAGAATCCATAAAATAATTCTCAGATTCAGAACCATAGTGACCCACAGGGAGAAAGACAAGTGAGACTGGGGAAAGGATGCAAATGAAAATATCTTTAATTCTTTCTTTCTTTTAAAAGTAAGCAAATACTGTATAGCCAATTACAATTTGATAAAGCTGGTTCTGAGTATATGAGTCAGTTGTTACTCTCTGTATCTTTTTGTATATTTAAACTATTTCATAATGTAAAAAATAAAGAACATTTAAAAGATGTTTGCTTCTGTCAGTTCTCTTCTTTTTTTCTTTTTTGAGATGGAGTCTCACTCTGTACCCAGGCTGTAGTGCAGTGGCATGATCTTGGCTCACTGCAACCTCCATCTCCTGAGTTTGAGCGATTCTCCTGCCTCAGCCTCCCAAATAGGTGGGGAATGCAAACATGTGCCACCTTGCCCAGCTAATTTTTAGTAGAGACCAGGTTTTACCATGTTGGCCAGGCTGGTCCTCCTGACCTCAGGTGATCTGCCTGCCTTGGCCTCCGAAAGTGCTGGGATTACAGGTTTGAGCCACTGCTCCCATACTGTCAGTTATGTTCTTACAAGTCCTCAGGTGTGCCACTGGTGTTCCTGTATTCACCATTTTCATCAGAAAGAAACTTACATATGGTCTATTTCCAGAGGCAACCATTGTTAACAATTTTAAGACTATCTTTCCATGTTTGACTGGTTTGAGAATGATGCTTTATTAATGGTTTTATAAGCCTAATTTTTCCATCATCATTCTTAACTGTTTTCAGCACCCCACTGTATATGCATCATGATTTGATAATTTCTCTTTGTGTACTGTCTAAGTGTCCAGAATTTTTGTGGGCCAATTACTGTCTTTTCTGAATTCAGTTTTCTCAGATGTTAAAGGGAGAGAATTCTTTGTTTTACAATGTACGTGTATTTGTCAAAATACATTTGAAGTTTACAGCAGTATGTAGCAAAAGTTATTATTTTATAAAATATACCAGAGGGTGTAAGGAAACTGGGGAAGAGAAATGACATGAGGCCATTACAGTAGAAGCAGGCAGTGGAGACTGAAATTTACTTCAGATAGGTAGCATGCAGAAAGAAAAACACACAGTAACTCTGGATTTTAAAATGTATGCCTAACAACTTAGTCACTGTGATTATAATCAATATCCAGCAGAATTTGTTGATAGCCTCACATTTTTAGTATATTTTACTCATTTATAAGTCAATGGAAAAATAAGCAATTAAGAATATCAAGGAAATTGTCTACCAGTGTTAAAGAGAGACCTCAGATAACCATACCCGAATGATGGAAAATATCAACAAGAAACAGGATGGCAGAGTGAGGGAGAGGGCTTGTCCACCACACTCCAACAGTGAAGTGGAAGGTGAAGCAGTAGATAAAAATTAAAGCCTTTCTTCTCTTCCCTATTGCCTCATTGATATCCTGTAGATTGAGATACTTGTGTAATCTGAGCTACAGCCCAGTGTCATTTTATTTATCTATTTATTGAGTCAGAGTCTCACTCTTGCCCAGGCTGGAGTGCAGTGGGGTGATCTCAGCTCACTGTAACCCCTCTGCCTCCTGGGTTCAAGCGATTCACCTGTATCAGCTTCCTGAGTAGCTGGGATTACAGGTGTGTGCCACTACGCCCAGCCAATTTTTGTATTTTTAATAGAGACAGGATTTCTCCATGTTGGTGAGGCAGGTCTCAAACTCCTGACCTCGTGATCCACCCACCTCTGTCTTCCATAGTGCTGGGATTATAGGTGTGAGCCACTGTGCCCAGCCACCCAATGTCTTAAAGTAGTTAAGAAAATAAAAACTCTGCCTATGTCATAGGTCTCTAGGATGTGGAATATCCTATCACTGTGTATAAATCCCATGCTCAAGGACAGCTCTGAGGTGAGCTGTATTCACCAGGCAGCCAGTTATTCAACATAGGTTATAGACTGGCAAGTGGATACAGAAGCTGGTGGGTGTGAGGTGGTACTACTTGTAAAGTGGTTTTATTTGCATTTCCCTGATGACTGATGATGTTGCGCGTCCTTTCTTGTGTGTATTGGCCATTTGTATACCTTCTTTGATAAAATGACTATTCCAATTCACTTCCAATTTTAAATTGAATTGCCTTTTTATTTTTGAGCTGTAAAAGGTCTTTGTATATTCTCAATACAAGGACCTTATCAGGTCCTTTGTAAACATTCACAAACATTTGTAAACATTTTCTTCCATTTTGTAGATTGTCCTTTCACTTTCTTGATAGTGCCCTTTGAAGCAAAAAATAAAATAAAATAAAATAAAAATTTTAAAAAACCTGTTAATTTTGATATAGTCTAATTAATCTATTTTTTTTCTTTTCTTGCTTATGTCTTTGGTATCATAGCTAAGAAACTACTAATCTGGTCAGGTGTAGTGACGACTCACATCTGGAATCCCAGCCCTCTGGGAGGTCATGGTGGGAGGATTGCTTAAGCTCAGGAGTTGAAGACCAGCCTGGGCAACATGGTGAAACCCCATCTCTATACAAAATACAAAATTAAGCCAGGCATGGTGGCATGTGCCTGCAGCCTTGGCCCCAACTACTCTGAAGGCTGAGGTGGAAGGATGGCTTGAGCCATGACTGGATCATGGGGGTGGTTTTCCCCATGCTCTTCTCATGATAGTGAGAGAGTTCTCATGAGACCTGGTGGTTTAAAAGTGGTAGTTTTCCCTGTTCTCTCTTTCTCTCTCTACTGCCACAAGATGCCTTTCCCTTCACCTTCCATCATGATTTAAGTTTCCTGACCTTACCAGCCATGCAGAACTCTGAGTCAATTAACCCTCCTGAGTGAAAATATCTCTATGATATATGATTTCCCTTTTTCCCCTTTGGATGTATATCTAGCAGTGAGATGAGATTGCTGGATCATATAGTAGTTTTATTATTTTTTGAGAAATCTCCAGACAGTTTTCTATAATAGCTTTACTAATTTACATTTCCACCAACCGTGTGTAAGGATTTCTTCACATCCTCACCAATACTTGTTAGCTTTTTTCTTTTGATAGTAGACATTATAACTGAGGTGAGATAGTATCTCATTGTGATTTTGATTTGCATTTCCCTGATGATTAGTGATGCTGAGTGTTTTTTCATATACCCATTGGCCATTGCATGTTTCTTTTGAGAAATGTCTTCTCAAATCGCTTGCCCATCTTAAAATCAGATGTTTTTGCTATTGTTTACATTCCTTGTTTATTTTGCTTATTAATCCTTTATTGAATTGCTAGCATACAAATATCTTCACCCATACTGTAGGTTGTCTCTTCACTCTACTGATTGTTTTCTTTGCTGTGCAGAACCTTTTCAGCTGGATATAATCTAATGTGTCTATTTTTGCTTTTGTCACCTGAGCTATTGAGGTCTTACCCAAACACTGGTCATATTCGTTTCACCACACAACACACACACACACACACACACACACACACACACACACACACACACACACACACACACGGATAAATCCAACACTCGCACAGACACAGCTAGAAAGCTCCTGAGGCTGCGTGGTTCTGCTTTCTGCCAGGAAGACCCTCAGAGTGAGAGCAGCCCTGCGGCACACAGACAGGCGGTACCTCGAAATCCCAGGGGGGAAGGAGACGCTTTCAAGGAGACGCACCTCCACATCATCTAGGCAGGCCTGAGGCATCGTGGGGATCCTTAGTGTTCACGCGGTGCATCCTTAAATCTCCGCTTGACGTTTCTCCGGCCTGGATGGACCCTGCCTGACTCCTAGGATCGCAACAGGCGACGATTCCACGGAGAGTGGGAGCCACAGCCCAACGCCGAAGCATTGCCACAGCGGGTTCCTGCACCGCCAAGCCGCTGACACCCGTCGCCCGGCAATGGTGGCGGTCACTGTGACGGAGCCTGGGCTCTGCGCCTGTGCCTGGTGACGCGCGCCTGGCGCATGCGCATCCGCGTGCCCAGTTGGCGAACCACAATATCCGTCCTTTCTGGCTGCAGCCACACAGGATAATGGTAGAGGCAGTGCCAGAGGTGGCGAGGAAGGAGGCTGCGTGTGACAAGCAGCGCAGGACACTGACAATCCTCATCTCAGTGCCTCCTTGAGCCGACTTCCTGTTCCAACATATTGGCTGGGTTTGTCTTCAAACTTCTGACGTATGGTGATCCTCCCACCTCGATTTTCTAAAGTGTTGGAATTACAGGCGCGAGCCACCACACCTGGACTAAATGGTGATTTTCAATTAATTACTACAATCACTTCAAACTGTTGTCATATAAACCACTTATATTAAACCAAACGAAAGAAGGACCCTTGACTTCATTTTTCAATTTAAAGTCTAGCAGAGCCATAGGCCTTTTAATTTTTCCATCACAAGGAAGAAGAGGAAACTGGTAATAATCTCTTCTTATCTGACAAAATAATCTCACAAGTTTAGGAACTTTATTGAGAGAATTCAGAAATGTGGCCTGGCTCAGTGGCTCACGCCTGTAACCCCAGCACACTGGAAGGCCAAAGCAGGCAGATTACCTGAGGTCGGCAGTTTGAGACCAGCCTGACCAACATGGAGAAACCTGAACGCTACTAAAAATACAAAACTAGCCAAGCATGGTGGCACATATCTGTATTCCCAGCTACTCAGAAGGCTGAGGCAGGAGAGCAGAGGCGGAGATTGCAGTGAGCGGAGATCATGCCATTGCACTCCAGCCTGGGCAACAAGAGTGAAACTCTGTCTCAAAAAAAGAAAAAACAATCAGAAATTTGAATTGCAGCATTTTAACACAGCATCGAAGTTATCTAGCGCTGCATAGCAAATTACCCAACATTCAGAAGCTTAAAACAGCAAACATTTAGTATCTCAAAGACTTTCTGAGGGTCAGGAATATGGGAGCTGCTATAGCTGAGTGGTTGTAGTTGAGACTCTGATGCAGCTGCAGTCAAACTATTGGCAGGGCCTGCAGTCATCATCACAGCTACCCAGTCGTTAAGAAATGAGTGTTTAGAAGGAAACACTCATGACATGGATACCCACAGTGTTCCTGGACGAACTGGGAAACGTTTGCTGTGGAGGACATTGAGTCAGACCACGGAAAAACATGTAAGGCAGGAAAAGAGGGAGGGAAAATAGAGGCCGCAGCCTAGGCAGGATCATGATCAATCCATCCACACTCCCACGTGGCTCCAGGAATGAGGGCGAATATGATAGCTGGCCAGAAACACCACAATTTGCTATCCAAATCTTCTCCTAACGTTGGTGTCCTCTTTTGCCAGCAATGGGCCATGGTGTGGACAGGCTGTGTAGTGAAGAAGAAGGGGAGAAGCACCATCTCTGACATGTGTCTGAACCTCTCCTGCAGGTGAAGATGCCGGATTCGCTCCACACCTAACCAGATTGTATCCTCACCCCATCTAACCCTATTTCTGCATCCACTTTCCCCGAAGAGGATGACAGATGAAGGAGTGCCCGATCACCTCCTGAACAACCTGCTCCTCTGGTGATGAAATTAGAAGTGGGCTCGAGGGGTGGGAGGACACCATGGCTAGAATCTGGCCTGGGCTGTGCCGCAGGAAAATGGGCCCCTGGACTTGTCTGTTCCAGAGGGTGGTGTGCTCGTCTTCTTTCTAAAAGACTGACCCCTCAAGATGGAATATGCTTTGGACGCCTGAAGGACTGAGCCAGACCTTGACTTCACCGAGGCTAAAGGAACAAGCAAAACAAGAGCACACAGCCCCGCAGCCCAAGCGCATCAACAGAGTAAGGCGCCCCATAAGGTAGGCAGACACGAGAGAAAAAGACCTCCAGTACATGAGCCACAGCCATTTAAGCAGACACCACACACACAAACTCAAACACCCAGAGACAGAACACCACACACACGAAGACACCAAACTCGCAACAGAAACACAAAGCCAAGAAGCTCCTGAGGCTGAGGGGTTCCGCTATCAGGAGGCGAGTCTAGAGAGAGCAGGCCCAGAAAAAAAGGGAGGCAAACATTTCTACCTCCCACAGAAGACAACAATAAATTAGACGCATCCCCTCACCGCCTACGGAGGCCTAACGCAACAGAGGAATCCTAAGGAAATACGGGTGCAATCTTCGAGCTCCGCTGAACCTTTTCTCAGCCTGGTTCCGCCCTATCCGACTCTTGAAATCGCGGGACCTTGGCGACGATCCGCGGGAGAAGGGCCCCCGTCGCCCAACGCGGACGCACCGCCACAGAGGGCGCCTGGTTGCCAAGATGCCAAGAAGCTTCCCCAGGCCACCGGGGCGGTCACTGTGACAAGAGCCCGGCTCCCCGCTAGCGGTTGTGACGCGCCACTGGCGCATGCGCATTGGCGTACCCGACTGGCCAGCCCCAATGTCGGCGCTCTTCTCTCCGTCCCGCAGAGGAAAATGCTGGAGGCAGTACCCGAGGCGGCCCCGGGGAAGGAGGCTGCCTGCCACGAGCAGCGCAGATGCCCGACAGTCCTAACCTCAGAACCTCCTTGAGCCGCCCTTCCTGTTCCGGTCCGGTGGAGAAGGGCGCTTAAGACCGGCCATAAGGTGGGCACTTGGGACTGCTCTTCCCATTGGATTCGGGATCGGACAGCGTGTGCAGGGATCCGGTCCCCTGGGGCTGGAGATTCAGTCTAGTGAGGTATGGCACGAGGCGCTGGACCCCACAAACATGCCTGAGACCCTCATGAGGCTGTCAGCAGAACGTTCCCGAGATCCATGAATTCACTGCACCACTTCGATCTCTGAGCCACACACCAAGTGGCCCTGCCTTGGTCTCCAAGCCCAGGAAAATCTGCTTCTCAGCACTCTTGTCTGGAAAAGGCGGGAAGAAAGACAAAGCGGCAAGCCCAGCGTACAGCACAGGTGGCAACACCAGGAACTGGCCTCTCCTGGGGGCACGTCAGGTGGAGAGAGCTTCTCAGAAGCTTTCTGGGGCGAATCCAAGCCCGAGACGGATGTCCAGGCATGCCGCTGAGGACCTCCCCAAGAAAGCCAAGCACGGTATGCTAACAGTTTAGTCACTTTGTTTTTTAGACAGAAAACATAATCACCTCGGTACAAAGTGTTTAGATCAAATTCCTTTTATGCCCTATAGACAGAGACCGCTGTCAACTTCTCTTGTCAAGAGGAACGTAATTCTCTGTGTTAAAAATGGAGATTGTCGGACCGAGTCTGATGGGTCACGCCTTTAATCCCAGCATTTGGGAGGCCAAGGCAGGTGGATCACGAGGTCAAGAGATCGAGATCATCCTGGTCAAAATGGTGAAACCCTGTCTCTACTAAAAATACAAAACAAATTAGCTGGGCATGGTTTAGCGTGCCTGTAATCCCAGCTACTCAGGAGGCTGAGGCAGGAGAATTGCCTGAACCCAGGAGGCGGAGGTTGTGATGAGCTGAGATCGGCCATTGCACTCCAGCCTGGGTAACAAGACCGAAACTCCGTCACCAAAAAAAAAAAAAAAAAAAGAAATGGAGATTGTCACTCTTATTGACTTCTAAATCCAGAGTGTAAGCATGTGTAGGAGGTTAATCAGTCAATGAAATGTTTCTGAGATACTGTTTCCACTAAATAATTTTTTTTTTTTTGAGATGAAGTTTCCCTCTTTTTGCCCAGGCTGCAGTGCAATGGCGCAATCTTGGCTCACCACAACCTCCGCCTCATGGGTTCAAGTAATTCTCAGGTGCATACTGTGTGCCAGAGAATGCATAATTCTCTGGCATACAGGTGTGCACCAGCATGCCCAGCTAAATTTTGTATTTTTAGTACAAATGGGGTTTCACCATGTTGACCAGGATGGTCTCAATCTCTGGAGGTCGTGATCGACCCACCTTTGCCTCCCAAAATCCTGGGATTGTAGGCATGAGCCACCGCGCCCGGCCTCAACTAAATAGTATTTTAACAAAGGTCCTACCCTGCTATTTTGTTTTAGATTTTGTCTGTGATGAGCAAATAATACACATGGAACCTTCATCCCCTCAAAACAAGGTTTTAGCATCCAACTTACATGAGATTTCCATGGTCTTCCAGTTCCCTTGGAAGTTGCAAGTTCGCTTCTTCAATCTTCAACCTTGGGCTTCTTTTGCAACACAGACCGTCCTTGTCTTCTCTCTCTGGGGACTCTTTCCTGCCATACAAGGGGTAATAAAGTGAAACATACCAAAACAGCATAAGGATATGAGGAAAACAATTTTAAAACAGAAAACTTCTCAAAGGTAAGGCTATGGATAAGTGCTTAACTCATTACAACCTCGTGTTTTTCGCTATCAGGAATGAAACTTTGTTTTCCTCCTCTGGTTCTTGGGGGGAAAAAAGAAATCCACACAATAGCTAACGTTAATTTTTTTTTTTTTTTTTTTTTTTTTTTTTTTGAGACAGAGTCTCCCTCTGTCACCTGGCACCAGGCTCGGGTGCAGTGGGACCATCTCGGCTCACAGCAACCTCTGCCTCCCAGGTTCCGGCAATTCTCCTGTCTCAGCCTCCGGAGTCACTGGGACTACAGGCACGTACTACCACGCCCAACTAATTTTTCTCTTTTCAGCAGAGACAGGGTTTCACCATGTCGGCCAGGATGATCTTGATCTCTTGTCCTCATGATCAGCCTGCCTCAGCCTCCCAAAGTGCTGGGATTACAGACATGAGTCTCCGCACCCAGCTGATCTAACGTCAATTAATGATAAAAATAAATTTTCTCTTTTAAACAGGAATGCTTCACTTAGTCGCTTCAAAAATTTATCTATTTCTGATTAATACTATCTTGGATCACTGAATTGTGTGACCATTTATGCCAGAGAAAATAAAAAGTACAAATTAAATATACTTTATATATAATTCCATGGGATGGGAAGGTGGTTAGGACACCTGCGGGTGGGAGCCAGACCTCCACTACACTGAGGCTGTAGAATCCAGGAGCAAAACAAAGAAGGCTGGGCCCCAGAGCCTCTGAGCTGAGCCAAGGACAGAAGCGCACCAGAAGGTAGGTGGACTACAGAGAAACAGAGCTGGAGTGCAATGGCCACACTCGTGTCCAGCATACAGCGCTGGGACAAACACACACGCACACACAGAAAGATATATGCATAAACTCTTTGTCTCTGACACACACACACACACACACACACACACACACACACACACACACACACACACACACATCCCACAGTTTCCGGGGTTCTGCCCTCTGCCGGGAAGCCCCTCGGGGAGAGAGCAGCCCCGAGGCACCCAAGCTGGCCTTATCTGGAAATCCCAGCAGAGACAGCTTTCAAGGAGATGCACCCCCACACCGTCTGGGCAGGCCTGAAGCGACGTGGGCGTCCTTGGGGATCGCCCTGGTCATCCCTGAAGCTCCGCTGGACCGTTTCTCAGCCTGGTTCCGCCCTGCCCGGCTCCTGAAATTGCGGGACCGCGGCGACTATCGCAGTGGGCACCTGCTTTGCGAAGCCGCCGAAACCGTTCCCCAGGCCACGGGGGCGGTCACTGTGACGCCAGTCCCAACTCAGCCTTCGCGCTTGTGACGCACCGCTTGCGCATGCAGCGCAGGAGCCCAACAGTCCTGACCTCAGGACCTCCTTGAGCCGTCCTTCCTGTTCGGGTCCGGTGCAGGAGGAGGGCGCTTCAGACCGATCCTCAGGTTGGCACTCGGGACTGCTCTTCCCACTGGATTCTGGGTCGGATGGCGTGGGCTGCGATCCGATCCCATGGGACTGGAGATTCAGTCTGGTGAGGTGTGGCATGAGTCGCTGGACCCCACAAACATGCCTGAGACCCTCGGGGAGGTTGTCAGCAGAACGGTTCCGGGCTCCTTGAGCTCACTGGGCCTCTTCGATCTGGGCCACACACCAAGTAGCCCTGCCTTGGTCTCCAAGCCCAGGAAGTCCTGCTTCTCAGCACTCTTGTCTGGAAAAGGCGGGAAGAAAGACAAAGCGGCAAGCCCAGCTTACAGCACAGATGGCAACACCAGGAACTGGCCTCTCCTGGGGCAGGTCAGGTGGAGAGAGCCTCTCAGAAACTTTCTGGGGCGAATCCAAGCCCGAGAAGGATGTCCAGGCATTCCACTGAGGACCCCTCCAAGAAAGCCAAGCACCATATGCTAACAGAGTTTAGTCACTTAATTTTTAAGGCAGAAAATAAAATCATCTCGGTACAAAGCATTTAGATCAAATTCCTTTTATGGCCTATAGACAGAGACCACTGTCAACTTCTCTTGTCAAGAGGAACATAATTCTGTGTGTTAAAAATAGAGATTGTCAGGCCGGGTCTGGTGGCTCACGCCTGTAATCTCAGCATTTGGGAGGTCGACGCGGGTGGATCACAACGTCAAGAGATCGAGACCATCCTGGTCAACATGGTGAAACCCCATCTCTACTAAAAATACAAAACAAATTAGCTGGGCATGGTTTTGCCTGCCTGTAATCCCAGCTACTCAGGAGGCTGAGGCAGGAGAATTGCCTGAACCCAGGAGGCGGAGGTTGCGGTGAGCTGAGATCGGCCATTGCACTCCAGCCTGGGTAACAAGACCGAAACCCCATCTCAAAAAAAAAATAGAAAAAAGAAAAAAAAAAGGAGATTATCCCTCTTATTAACATCTAAATCCAGAGTGTAACCATGTGTAGGAGGTTAATCAGTGGAGGAAATCTGTTTCTGAAGTACTGTTTCCACTAAATAAATTTTTTTTTGAGATGGAGTTTCGCTCTTTTTGCCCAGGCTGCAGTGCAATGGCGCAATCTCGGCTCACCACAACCTCCGCCTCCTGGGTTCAAGCAATTCTCCTGTCTCAGCCTCCGGAGTCACTGGGACTACAGGCACACGCCACCACACTCAACTAATCTTTGTCTTTAGCGGAGACAGGGTTTCACCATGTCAGCCAGGATGGTTTCGATCTCTTGACCTCGTGATCCACCCGCCTCAGCCTCCCAAAGTGCTGGGATTACAGACGTGAGTCTCCGAGCCCGGCTGATCTAACGTCAATTAATGATAAAAATAAATTTTCTGTTTTACAGGAATGCTTCAGTTAGTCGCTTCAAAAATTTATCTATTTCTGATTAATACTATCTTGGATCACCGAATTCTGTGACCGTTTATGCCATAGGAAATAAAAAGTAACAAATTAAATATACTTTATATATACTTCCATGGGATGGGAAGGTGATTAGGACACCTGCGGGTGGGAGCCAGACCTCCACTACACTGAGGCTGTAGAATCCAGGAGCAAAACAAAGAAGGCTGGGCCCCACAGCCCCTGAGCTGAGCCAAGGACAGAAGCGCACCAGAAGGTAGGCGGACTACAGAGAAACAGAGCTGGAGTGCAATGGCCACACTCGTGTCCACCATACAGCGCTGGCACAAACACACGCGCACACACAAAGATATACGCATACACACACTCTCTCTCTCTGACACACACACACACACACACACACACACACACACCCCAGTTTACGGGGTTGTGGCCTATGCCGGGAAGCCCCTCGGGGAGAGAGCAGCCCCGAGGCATACAGGCTGGCCTTATCTGGAAATCCCAGCAGAGACAGCTTTCAAGGAGACGCACCCCCACACCGTCTGGGCAGGCCTGAAGCGACGTGGGGTCCTTGGGGATCGCCCTGGTCATCCCTGAAGCTCCGCTGGACCGTTTCTCAGCCTGGTTCCGCCCTGCCCGGCTCCTAAAATCGCGGGGCCGCGGGGACGATCGCAGTGGGCACCTGCTTTGCGAAGCCGCCGAAACCGTTCCCCAGGCCACGGGGGCGGTCACTGTGACGCCAGCCCCGGCTCAGCCCTCGCGCTTGTGACGCGCCCCTTGCCTATGTGCATTGGCGGACCCGGCTGGCCAGCCGCATTGCCGGTGCTCTCAGGCTGCAGCCACACAGGAAAATGCGGGAGGCGGTTCCCGAGGCGTCCAGGCGGAAGGAGTCTGCGTGCCGCAAGCAGCGCAGGAGCCCGACAGTCCTGACCTCAAGACCTCCTTGAGCCGGCTTTCGGGTTTGGTGGAGGAGGAAGACGCTTCAGACCGATCCTCAGATGGGCACTCGGGACTGCTCTTCCCAGTGGATTCCGGATTGGACGGCGTGGGCAGCGATCCGGTCCCATGGGACTGGAGATTCAGTCTGATGAAGAGTGGCGCGGGCCGGTGGACCCCACAAATATGCCTGAGACCCTCGGGGAGGCTGTCAGCAGAACGTTCCCGGGCTCCATGAGCTCACTGTGCCACTTCGACCTGGGCCGCACACCAAGTGGCCCTGTCTTGGTCTCCAAGCCCAGGGACTCCTGCTTCTCAGCACTCTTGTCCGGAAAAGGCGGGAAGAAAGACAAAGCGGCAAGCCCACAGCACAGGTGGCAACACCAGGAACTGCCCTCTCCTGGGGCAGGTCAGGTGGAGAGAGCCTCTCAGAAGCTTTCTGGGGTGAATCCAAGCCTGAGAAGGATGTCCAGGCATGCCGCTGAGGACCCCTCCAAGAAAGCCAAGCACGATATGCTAACAGAGTTTAGTCACTTAATTTTTTAGGCAGAAAACAAAATCATCTCAGTACAAAGTGTTTAGATCAAATTCCTTTTATGACCTATAGACAGAGACCGCTGTCAACTTCTCTTGTCAAGAGAAAAATAATTCTCTTTTTAAAAAATGGAGATTGTCACTCTTATTGACATCTAAATCCAGAGTGTGACCATGTGTAGGAGGTTAATCAGTGGATGAAATCTGTTTCTGAAGTACTGTTTCCACTAAATAATTTTTTTTTGAGATGGATTTTCGGTCTATTTACGGGCTGGAGTGCAATGGCACAATCTCAGCTTACCACAACCTTCGCCTCCTGGGTTCAAGCAATTCTCCTCCCTCAGCCTCCTGAGTAGTGGGACTACAGGCACGCGCCAGCATGCCCAGCTAATTTTTGTATTTTTAGTACAGACGGGGTTTCACCATGTTGACCAGGGTAGTCTCAATCTCTTGACCTCGCGATCGACTCACCGCGGCCTCCCAAAATGCTGCGATTATAGGCGTGAGCCACCGCACCCGGCCTTGACTATATAACATTTTAAGAAAGGCCCTTCCCTGCCATTTTGTTTTAGATTTTTTCTGTGATGAGCAAATAATACACATTGAAGCTTCATCCCCTCAAAACAAGGTTTTAGCAGCCAACATACCTCAGAAGATTTCCATTGTGTTCATTTCCCTTGCAAGCTGCACATTCAGTTCTTCAATTCTTTAGCCTCACTCTTTTTTTTGCAACACAGACCGTCCTTGTCTTCTCTCTCAAGGGAGTCTTTCCTGCCATACAAGGGGTAACAAAATAAAACATAACAATGCAACATAAGGATATGAGGGAAACAATTTTCAAACAGAAATCTTGTCAAAGGTAAGGCTGTGGAAAAGTGCATAACTCACTCCAATCTAATGTTTTTCGCATTCAGGAACGAAGCTTTGTTTTCGTCCTCGGGTTCTCTGGGGAAAAAAATATCCACACAGTATCTATCCTTTAATTAATGATAAAAATAAATTTCCTACGTTAAACATGATTGCTTCCATTAAGGCACTTGTAAAATTATCTATTTCTCATTAATACTATATTGGACTACTGCATTTTGTGACCATTTATGCCATAGGAAATAAAAAGTAACAAATTAAATATACTTTATATATACCTTCATAATTGTCTGTGATTAGGATTTACTCAGAGCGTGTAAGTTTTCATAGGTTATATGACTTCTCAAGCTGAAATGCTAAACCTGGGATCCTACTACACACATGGTTTGCCCACAGGTATGCATGTGCATTCATGTTTATGGCAAGAAATAATTTTGTAGCAGCCAAAAAGAGCAGAAGGAAAAGGTCTCACAGCTCCTAAGTCCTAGTTCGGGTAAAACCAATTAAAAGGCCACAGAAAAGATCATTTGAAATGAATTCTGCTGAAGTTCACATCCTATACTTCAGAATATATTTACCATTTCCAAGAACGCATGTGAATGTTTAAAGGAACTGTAAGTACCTATTTGCAGCCAATATGTTAGAAATCTCCACCGATCACAGCACGGCCCAGGTGTAGATGTTGCCATTCCCATATGCCGACCTCAGTTCCTTAGAGACTGGAAGAGAAAGCAGGCACTGCTCCCAAAACTTACTCGGACACCTGAGATCAAGGAACATTCCCAAGCTGGAGTAGGTACCAAATAATTCTCAACAGAATTACATGATAGTATAAATATATTCCTGTTTGCTTACATTACTGTGATTGCACTTCTTCATGGTACCAGGCCCACTGTTACTTCATACCATGGCTAAATGCATACCATTTAATCTGTCCCCCAGATAACCAAGAGTCAACTAAATCAGCCATTCAAACAAAGTAAATTTAGGAACTATCTGTTTCCATCTATATTGCCAATCAGTGTGTCTTTATTACACGATGAAAGTAATTAGGAAGAAAAAGGAAGACTATATCCAGAAGAGGCCTTTCAATGCAGACCCTACATCTACAATTCTTACTTCCAAAGAACAATACTGAGACTTGCTCCTGGCAGTATCAGTCATGACTTATAAGTACTGGCATCCCCTGAGTGCCTACTAGAAATACAACTACTGGCTTCCCCAGCAGCTCAGAATGTGGCCTGTATACATTACTTCACTTAACTCATTCAAGAAGTGCTGACTGAGTTCCTACTATGTGCTGGACACTTTCCTAGAAGTGTGGCACACAGCACTGTGTAGGACAAAGGCTGGGCCACTGATAGCTTATGTTCTAGTTGAAGATAGAGTCAATCTACAGCAACATTCTGCTTTTAGAGATTGGTAAACACTCTAATTAAAAGACATTTATTGGTGTTTCAGGTCACTAAGTTTGGGGGATAATTTATTATTCAACAAGAAAACATCTTCCTTTCTGGTCTCCAACACTCCAGGCACATTACCTGAGGGTGTTTGCATTTGCTGTTCCCTCTGCCTGGAATACATGTTTCTAGGCAGTTGCAATATTCCATCCCTCATTTCCTTTAGGTCTTTATGCAGAGGTCATTTTGAGGGCTTTCCTAGTTACTGCATCTAAAATCTAACTCCCCTTCTGTTTCATTTTGCTTCCTGCCAATTATCAACACTTCTCTTTCTGTTTACTGTTTTATCCCCAGGTCCTAGAACAGTGCCCAGTTCATAGTAAGCACTCAGTATGTACTTGTGGGTAAACGAATACTTCTGTTTAGTGGAGAACTTCCAGCAAGCACATCTAGGATCTGTGCACTCATGGTACCCAGCAGCAAGTATGTGGCTTACTTAAATCACTGTCCAACACAGTTGCCATCCTCACTCCTTCCTACTTTCAAATAAGAGTTTCCCTGATGAGGTGGGTAGGCTCCAAGATGGCCCCCAACGATCCTTACTGCCTGGTAGTCTGGAAAGAGAAATTCCACTCATGTGTAATTCCTTCTCTTTGAGTATGACTGGGACCCATGACTTGTTTCTAACAGAATGCAGCAAAGGTGACAAGATGTCATTTCCATAATGCTAACCTCAACCCTAGACCAAGCCAGGGTGCCATCTTGTTAGAAAATAAAAACATTTTCAAGGCTTCATTCCATTTGAAATGTTTTCCCCCTTTATTTTATGTTTTTCAAATTACAAAAGCAATATACAATGCAAAAGTATTTACACAACTTATTACCCTTCTCCACCAAGGAAACCACTGAATGTTAACACTCTCATGTATATTTTTCTACACTTTTCTCATTCACATAAACTTCCACATGCATCTATACACACATAGGAGTTTTAACTTTTTTAAAAAATAGAATCATAAACAGCATTATGAAATGTGCCCTTTTCAATTAACGATATATACCATGAACATCCCGCAAAATTAGCAGAATTCTGGCTTCCCCATTCCCAGTCAAATGTACTAACTTGCACATTTGTGGTATCACACATGATTTGGTCATTTATGTATTTTCCTTTTCTTGGTTTTCCTTTTCCCTATACCCCTAACTCTCCCATACCCTCCCTGCATTACCCACCTCTCTCCAAGTCAATGCATACTCTTCTGTACTTTTCTCCATGCACATAAAATCAAATAAACATATAAACACCTAGAAACATTTTGTTAACCATTTACAGAAATGGAGTCATATTTAACAAACTTACTATCTTGCATTTTCCACTCAAGAGAACATTGTGGAATTCCACTCAAGTACTCTAGCATAGTTTTAATCTGTCCACCTTAATGGCTGTATCAACATTCTATGGAATGGATATACTACAGTTCTTCCCTTCCTCCAATTTCCCAACTGATGGGGATTATTTCTGATTCTAGTTTTTGCATTGGTGTTTTGTTTTGTTTTGTTTTGCCATCAGGAACAATTTTACAATAAATGTCCATGTTCACAAGTTCATCTGTCTTTTACGTATTGAGGCTTTTACTTCTAAGGGAAGATTCTCCAAAGCGACCAAAGTATTTTAGTCATTACCAGATTTTTTTTTTTTTTTGAGACACGGTCTCACTCTGTTGCCCAGGCTGGAGTGAATGGTGCGATCTCGGCTTACTGCAGTCTCCGCCTCCTCGGTTCAAACGATTTTCCTGCCTCAGCCTCCCAAGTAGCTGAGGTTACAGGCACCTGCCACTGTGCCTGGCTAATTTTTGCATTGGTTGTAGAGACAGGGTTTCACCATGCTGGCAAGGCTGGTCTTGAACTCCCAACCTCAGGCGATCTGCCCACCTCAGCCTCCCAAAGTGCTAGGATTACAGACGTGAGCCACCACACCGGCCTAAATATTACCAGATTTCTTTCCAAAAGAGTAATTTGTATTACTTTTCAGAATTTATTTCTCCACCAGCAATGTATAACGTCTTTTGTTCTGACAGCTAAAAACGCTGTTACATAGTGATACCTGATTTTAACTTTAAATCTACATCGCCAAATCACTACTGCGGATAAACATTTTTGGATGGGTCTGTTGGCCACTTAGATTTGCTCTTCTTATACCTGTCACCTCATATTCTTTGCCATGTTTGGCTACTGGGTTTTTTTTTTCCTGTCCATTTGATGAGTGCCTTCTCTCTGATCAGCTCTACAAATATTTTCCCACAATCTATTATCTATTGACTTTGTTTATGGCATCTTTTGTCATTCAAAAGATTGTGCCTTTTAGGGAGTCAAATGTTTATTTTATTTATTTACTTTTTTAAGATGGAGTCTTGCTCTGTTGCCCAGGCTAGAGTGCAATGGGGCGACCTCAACTCCCTGCAAACCCTAGCTCCCTGGTTCAAGCAATTCTCATGCCTCAGCTTCTCATGTAGCTGGGACTACAGGCATGCACCATCATGCCTGGTTAATTTTTGTATTTTTAGTGGAGACAGGATTTCACCATGTTGACCAGACTATCCTTGAATTCCCAACCTTAGGTGATCTGCCCACCTTGGCCTCCCAAAGTGTTGGAATTACAGGCATGAGCCACCACACCCGGTCTTCAAATATTTATTTCTAAGTAGCTTCTGAGTGTCCTGTGTTGGTAAAGTTAGTCTCTCCCAACTCCTAGACTGTACATGTAGGCTCCTTTGATTTTCTTTTAAGAATTGTGTTGTTTGAAAATTTTGTCTTAAATCCACCCATAATTTACTTTTGTGCTGTTAATCCAACTTTTCTTCCTTCAAGATTAAAAAGTTATTGTTCCAGAATTCTTTTTAAGTAAACTACTCTTTTGCCCTATGGTTTGAGATTCCACCTTTTTCACATATGAAAAAATTCACATATATCAATTTCCGAATTCTCTGCTGTGTTCCATTATTTACCTGTTTCTTGCCAATACAGTATTAATTTCATTAGAATGACTTCAAGTTATCTTCTGATATCTAGCATGACATTTTTTAAATGTTTAATTATTATGGATATATAATTGTATATATTTATTGGGTACACGTGATGTTTTGTGACATGGTATGAGTTTTTTCATATTTTTTCTCAATGATTTTCAAAAAGTAATCATTGAGATTTAGTGTACTTCCAAAAGAAGTACATATCAATTATTAGGTGTTTCTTGTCAGCATGGAGAATGGCTCTTGATTTTGGTACCCCGCCTTCTTAGAAAATTTGGCTTAACTCGAAAAATAATTAGAGTCTTATCATTTATTGGCATACAACCATATTATCAGTAAAAATGGATAGTTTTACCTTTTCTGCAGCTTATACCAATTCATTTCTTTTAATTGCCTTCACTGGATCCTCTAAGACAATACTGAATTCCTGATTTTTAAAAATGCCTTTGGCATAATATATGCTATGAGGTTTCAGTTAAATTTTTTTTAAAAACCTCTTTAAGTAGTTACCATCTATTACAATGTATATTAACACATTGTATGAAATGCTTTCTCCTTACCTGTTGATAGTTCATATGATTCTTCTCCTTTAAGTTGTTAATTTTATTGAAGTATTTCCTATTACTGAACTAGCTTGGCATTCCTAGGATGATTCTTACTATGCCATTCTTTGGGTATATGGCTGAATTCTATTTGCTAGTATTTTATTTATAATTTTTGTTTCTATATTCATGAGTAAGCCTGGTTTGAAGTTTTCTTTTTTTCAAATATCTGTATTTGATTTTGGTGTTAACACTTATTCTGACTTCATAAAACAAACAAGCAGCACAGTTTACGAATTACATTGTATCCACATAATAAATAACACTGGTACTGGTTGGGTACGGTGGCTCATGCTTGTAATCGCATGAGCCGATTTGGGAGGCCGAGGCAGGTGGATCACCTGAGGTCAGGAGTTCAAAACCAGCCTGGCCAACATGGTGAAACACTATTTCTACTAAAAATGCAAAAAAATTAGCCGGGCGTGGTGGCACATGCCTGTAATCCCAGCAACTTGGGAGACTGAGGCAGGAGAATTGCTTAAACCTGGGAGGCGGAGGTTGTAGTGAGCTGAGATCACACTGTTGCACTCTAGCCTGGGCAACAAGAGTGAAACTCCATCTCAAAATATAATAATAAAATAAAAATTAGAAAATAAATAACACTGGTATTACTCTTTCTTTAAGAGACAGGTAGAACTAAGCATGAAATCATCTGAGCTTGGCTCAATTTCCCATTATAGATCTGTAATCACTGTTTTGAGTTTTCAATAATTGTCTTACCGAGTTTTCTACTTTTTATTGCAATTTGCATAACTTAAAGTTTACAAGAAAAGCATCCACTTCCTCTGTTTAAAAAATATGCTGATTAGAGTTATATGAGGTATCTTTATCACTTAAAAATCGTATTGATATCTGTGGTTATGTCTCCTTTCTCATTCTGAATCAGGTAATCCTATATAGAGGCAAATCTTTAAAAATGTAGATTCCACGTGGCCATTTATTTTCTTATATGGATGACATGGCAACTCGGGGATGCACACTTCTTTTCAAACATTGAAATAATAAAATCATTGGGATTTAGTGTCCAGGACACTTGCATGGAAATTTATAAGGAAAAAAAACAATGTTCTTGAATTAATTTGCAAAGAGAGAGAAAGAAAAGAAATTCTCCTTCAGTGGTCTGTGCATGAAACATTTCTGAGTTTTACAACCTGTTTAGAATAGCGTTTCTATGCTATTAATTTGCTGCAAGACATTTTCAGCAAGACCAAGAAAATGTGAACAGTGTACTATATACCAGGGTGTCGCTACAATTCATCAACAGTGAGTGTGCTGGGCTGTCAAGTTTATAGTGTTTCATTTACCCAA
Organism: Saguinus oedipus; assembly: GCA_031835075.1. NCBI lineage: Eukaryota > Metazoa > Chordata > Mammalia > Primates > Cebidae > Saguinus > Saguinus oedipus. The sequence goes on along the minus strand of CM063187.1, from coordinate 40,437,509 downwards.
CATCAGGTTCTTATGCTATTCCTTAGCTTTGCATTTTCAATATGAATAACTACATTTTAGTAAAGCTTTTGGCCAACTTATCACAATGCATTTTAAAAACACTGCTTTATTATTCTGCAGAGGATGATAACAACCTCTATAGCCATTTACATGCATTACAAAAGGTGGGAAAATGTAGCCAGTTTAATAAAGTTTTTTTAAAAAAATAGTGGGCCATGTCATTATTGTTATTTTTTTGTATTGTTAAGACATCAAAAGGCAATGATGATATTTAAAGTGGAAAAGTTTTGTGAATGGCATTCTATATATTATGTGACACGTGTCTGATATTCACATTTTATGTTAAATTCATATTTACAATTCCAAAATAAAAATAGTGCTGATTGTATGGCTCACTATGGAATATGCCATAGTATGCCTTTAAGTCTCTTCACAGATATTTTGTATTCTGCTGTTATTCCATTTAACACATTTTTAAACATTTACATGCCAGGGTGACCATGCTTATGTTTTATAAAGTATTTTCTAGAAAAATCTGTATCACAATTAGATCATGATTTCCATGATAATAAAACACTGTCCAACTTCATTAAAATGGTAAGATTTCTCCTAAGGATAGATTCCCTACGTACAATGAAACCAGATATCTTGCTCAAGGATTTCCCACAATTATTAAGTTTTCATTCCTGTAGGCATTCTTCCTAGCATGAATTTTCTGATGTCTACTGAGGTTTGGCTTCTGGTAGAAGGCTTTCCCACATTCGTTGCACTCATAGGGCTTTTCTCCCGTGTGGGTTCTCCAGTGTTTATTGAGGCATGACTTCTGGCTGAAGGATTTTCCACATTCTCTGCAACGATAGGGTCTTTCTCCTGTGTGCATTTTTCGATGTACGTTGAGGTATGACTTCTCACCAAATGATTTCCCGCATTCACTGCACACAAAGGGTCTCTCTCCTGTGTGTGTTCTCTGATGTTCTGTGCGGTGTGACTTCTGGGTGAAGGCTTTCCCACAGAAAAAGCATTCAAAGGGTCTTACCCCAGTGTGAATCCTCTGGTGTTTGATGAGGGTTGACTTATGTGAAAAGGCTTTCCCACAGTCAGTGCACCCATAAGGCTTTTCCCCAGTGTGACTTCTCTGATGCCTAATGAATTCAGACTTGTAGCAGAAGGCTTTCCCACACTCATTACAGACGTGGGGTTTTTCTGTAGGTGGAACCCTCTTCCGTTTGTACATGAGAGAATCACTTACTGCTGGTTTGTACATAAGTGCTGGGTTCTGGGTGAAAGCTTTCTCACAGTGACTGCATCCCCAGGGCTTCTCTCCATTAGGTCGTCTACCATGGTTTATACACTGAAGCAATTTCCCATAACCGTAACACTCATCTTGCTTTTTTGCACAGTTTCTCTTAAAACCAATCAAGTCTAAATTATGACTCAAATTCTTTCCACAAGGGTTCCAGTTATTAGGGCTCTGGATTGAAGAAAAAAGATCAGAGCTCAGAAGTGATATTTTCCCAAACTTATTATAGTCATGGCTTTTTTCCTTGGCCAGTGTTTTCTTGCTTATGGCTGCACCTTGCCTCAAAAGCACGTCTTGCCGTCTTTTCCTCTGGAAATTAACTTGCCAGATGTCTTCTGGAGAAAGTACAGTGAATCATCCTTATGAAACTTCATACCATTTGAGAAATGCTCTCAAAATTTAAAGAGTGCACAGCACATGAATACAGAACATGAACCATAACCCAAAGCACAAACACAGGGAAGAGTGTTCTATGAGTAACAAGGATTCTGAAGACTAACACAACATAATCATAGAGTACAGACAGCAATAATTACAAAGAAAATAAAATATTACAGAGCAGAGGTTGGCAAACTTACGGGGTCAGAAAGTAAAGGCTTTGTGGCCCATATGGTTTCTGTCACAATTACTCAACTCTCCCACTAAACCATGAAAATATAGATAACATGTAAACATAAGAATGTGGCTGTGTTCTAATGAAACTTTATTCATAAAGCAGGTGGCCAATCAGCAGGCCATAGTTTGCTGATCCCTGTTATAGAAGAAAGAAGGTTAAATGTTATACAGTACCATGCTATCCAACATGTGAGTCTTCAAGTGGCAATTCTGGCCTTACTTGGAGTTTGTTAGATGTGCAGAATCTGAGGCCTCGCCCCAGACCTTCTTAGTCAGAATCTGCATTTTAACAAGATGCCCAGGTGATTCCTCACACCTTAAGGGCTTAACAAGCACTGGTACAGCAGTCATCCAAGGGTGTATCATGTTGGGCTAGTTACAATGTAAATGGCAAAGCACTCTACAGTGAACCAGATAAAAGAATAAAATCAACAAGGCTAACTAGGACTTCAGCAAGAGTTCTTAACTTGGTGGGCAGAAATCAGGGGGGCTTGTGAACTTTGATAGAAAAGAAATTATAGTAAGAAAACAACAACAAAAAAAAGAAATTACATCTTTGTTTTCACTGAGTTCTAACTACAATTGAACATTGCCTTTGACCATGGATATGAATCACAATACACAGTAGTATCAGTAGTTCCTGTGATTTGGTACTAGTTTGTGGATAGTGTTATTTTCATGTCACATTATCACGTTTATAATCGTCTCTTCTTTGAGATCATGGTAGTTATCAGACCTGATGCTAGACCTCATTAATATAAAAATTAAAAAGTGTATCTACTATTATATTGCACATTTTCACAATATTTTGGTAACTATTTTCTACCTTCTTATTTTGATAATTACTGTACTTTAGTCATTTATTTTATAATCTTATGAACTTTATTATATTTTTATATGTAGGAGAGAGGTCTATAGCCTTCAAAAGAATGCCTAAGAAGTCCATGGCACAAAAATAATTAATAACCCCTCACTTAAAGACATTCAGTCCTCAAATCAAATAGTCTGGGTCTGATTGTAGGAGATAACAGTGGAAAATTAAAAGTGGAGAGGAACTGGGCATGGTGGCTCATGCCAGTAATTGCAGCACTTTGGGAGGCTGAAGCAGGTGGACTGCTTGAGCCCAAGAGTTTGAGTCCAGCCTAAGCAGCATTGCAAAACCCCATCTCTACAAAAAAAAAAAAATGAAAACTAGCCAGGAGTGATAACGTGCGAATATAATCCCAGCTTCTCGGGATGTTAAGAGGTTGGAGGATCACTTGAGCCCAGGAGGTCAAGGCTGCAGTGAGCCATAATCATGCCACTGCACTCCAGCCTGAGTGACAGAGTGAGACCTTGTCTCAAAAAGAAAAAAAAAGGAAGAGGAAGATTCAAAGCCATTTCTCAGAAGAAAAAAATTAACAAAACCACACATATGAATGGAACAGTTAGAGTGAGTGGTAAAGGCAGAAGATTCAAAATGACCACATGGTAGCAAAGCTCTGGAATAAAACCAAGATGGTGTGTGTGTGTGTGTGTGTGTGTGTGTGTGTGTGTGTGTGTGTGTGTGTGTGTGTGTGTGTGTGTGTGTGTGTGTGTGTCAGGGGTAGCAAGGACAAATGAAGATGACTTTAGTTTTTGACACACAAAGAACAGGGTAAGTGCACACCTGTAGTGTAATCCACAGACTGGTTAAACGGAGGGGCTGGACAGTGCAAGGGAGAAAAAAGGGCTGAACACGGCAAAGAGGCTGGTTGTGAAGATCACGTACTCTCAGAATGGATGAGATCTTTACGAGGGTTATATCACTGGAAACAGACCATGTTATGAAAAACAGAAAATACAATAGTTCTTTGGAAGGAAAAGGCTGAGTTTGAGCCAGGTAAATAGAGAATACAGAGTAGCTGGAAAAAGGGAGGCTGACTAGACACATTCTTGTGAAATTTGCAGTTATGAAATTTTCAGAAGAGGAGAATAAAGAAGAGCAGGGCAGCTGATAACCAGGATACCACATCTCAGGAGGGCTGAAGAGTACAGTTTAATGGAGAAAAATACCCCAGAGAGCCCTAGAAGCAAAAGTTCAGAGGCATCCCTAAGAGTGGGCCATCCATCAACCCTCAGGGTACCATGGGTATTGCTGGAATGTCTCACAGAGCTTAAGGGAAAGGGGCAGTTAGTCCGTGTGTTAATCAGCGGTGGTTAAGATGGTCCAGCTCAGCAATTTCCTTCACACCTGCCCACCCCAACATGGAATTCACTGCTTCCTCTTATCTGATCCCACCATCCTCTATGGGAGTGATTTAAATTAGTCCAGAAATTAGGGAAAGGATGGGTAATGAGACTGTACACAGCAGGTAGCTCTGAAGCATTTCATCTGGAAAGTGTCAGAACAGAGAACAGGAAGCAGGAGAGGAGAATCACAGAAGCTTTTATTTGCAAGAATACCTGCATGTGAAAGATTCTGGAGAAAGAGAGACGGACCAAGCACATAAGGGCAGAGATGCAATCAAGTAGAGGGGAGAAAAACACTCAGATGGGCAGTGGGTTTACATGGAAGTAGAAGAGTCATTCATGCGGCTGAAGCTCTTGGAGGTAAGTCAAGGCTTTTAAGAGAACACTGAACACAATTCCAAAGGTGCCAGCCTCCTTCGGGACCCCTTTTGCTAGATTTATCACACTTACCCCAACAGTGGCAGCCCAGACATGCTGCCTCACCAATCCATGGTGCTTCTTCCTGCTCCAGCCTGAGGATCACATCTGGTTTGGTGCCTTCATAACCTGTTCCAGGGAAATGATCCAGGCCTTGGGCTGAGCTCCTTGGTCTTCAGGGCCTCTCAGGCAGCTTTAAAGGCTGCACAACAGACATTATACTTGGGAGGGGACTAAACACACACCTTGTCCAGAACCAAAAGGAATTAGTAATCCAGGACCATGGAAACTCAAGCCACACCCACTGAGGCAGCACAGGGTAAGAATGTATTCTGTGCTGCCAGACGCTGAGGTTCAAATCCTGATTCTGCTATGTACTAACTGGGTGACTCTGGGCAAGTTACTTCACCTCTCTGTGCCTCAATTTCTAAATCTGTAAAAGAGTGGTACTAACAGTAACTAGCTCATAAGGCTTTTATGAGGATGAAATAAGTTAATATTTTTAAAGTGGCTAAAACAGTTTCTGGCACATAGAAAAGTGCTAGATAACCATTAAATAAATTACTAAATAAATATTTCAGAGGTTTTAAGTACTTCAGTTCTTTGAGACAGAGTTTTGCTCTTGTCATCCAGGCTGGAGTGCAATGGTGAGATCCCTGCTCACTGCAACCTCCTCCTCTCAGGTTCAAGTGATTCTCCTGTCTCAGCCTACCAAGTAGCTGGGATTACAGGTGCCCGCCACCATACCCAGCTAATTTTTGTATTTTTAGTAGAGACGGGGCTTCACCATGTTGGCCAGGCTGCTTTCAAACTCCTGACCTCAGGTGATCCACCTGCCTCAGCCTTCCAAAGTACTTTAGTTGCTTTTAGCAACTAAGAAAGGAAAGGTGGTCATTCAGACATAATCTGCACTGTATGGTGAAGGTGTTCTTACCCACTGAGACAAGGTTGCTATAGGTTTCCAGCATCACATCCCGGTACAGAGCCCTCTGAGTAGGATTCAGCCGGTGCCACTCCTCTTGGGTGAAACCCACAACCACATCTCTGAATGACACAGGTGTCTGTTGAAATAAAAATAACATTAAGTCATGCAGAAAAAAATGTTTGTGCAGGGCCAGGCATGGTGGCTCATGCCTGTAATCCCAGCACTTTGGGAGGCGAAGGAGAGCAGATCGCTTGAGGTCAGGAGTTCAACACTAGCCTGGCAAACGTGAAAGCCCATGTATACTAAAAATACAAAAATTAGCCAGGCATGGTGGTGCACAGTTGTAATCCCAGCTACTTGGGAGGTTGAGGTGGGAGAATCACTTCAACCTAAGAGTTGGAGGTTGCAGTGAGCCAAAATCGCTCTACTGCACTCGAGCCTAGGTGACAAAGCGAGACTCCATCTCAAAAAACAAGTGTCTGTGCAGGAGTTGGTATTGATTTTCATTACGTTTACAGGTTAGAGCTTATCATCTATCTGGGAGGCCTTTTACATTCTTGGTTTTGTGTTATATATGGTGGGGAAAACGAAAATCACATTGGAAGCTACCTACCATTGCCATTCATACTTCGAGTCAACAAATATTGAAGACCTACTGTGTGTTTCACCCAGTGATGGTTGCTGTGGTCTCAGTCATAAAAGGGTCCTGACCTCAAGGAGCCCGCTGTCTGGCACAAAGAGAGCAACATGTAAAACCATCAGAGTAACTGTCACAAGAGCTGTGATGGCAGGATATCCAGGTTATGGCATATAGAGAAGCGAATGACCTGTTAAATTTTTCAGGGTCTGGTTATTCTTCAAAGATATGGAGGGATATGGAGGGCTGAGTCTTCTCTGCAGCCAGTTGGAAAACTGTATTCTATGCAGGGCAGTAGCATGAACAAAGGCCTGGGGGCAAAACAGTGATTTTAGGGGTGGTAAGTTACTTAGCAACAAGAGAAAAATATGCAGAGGCCGGGTATGGTGACTCATGCCTGTAACCCCAGCACTTTGGGAAGCTGAGGCAGGCAGATCCCAAGGTCAGGAGATCAAAACCATCTGGGCTGTCACAGTGAAACCCCATCTCTACTAAAAATACAAAAAATTAGCTGGGCGTGATGGCAGGCACCTGTAGTCCCAGCTACTCATGAGGCTGGAGCAGGAGAATTGCTTGAACCTGGGAGGCGGAAGTTGCAGTGAGCAAAGATCGTGACACTGCACTCCAGCCTGGGCAACAGAGTGAGACTCCATCTCAAAAAAAGAAAAAAAAAAAGCACACAGAGGTCTGCCACTAATTAAATGGCGGACTTTAGGACAATAAAAACTCTATCAAAGAAGAAGTGTATGCAGAAAGCATATTCTAGAAGGCATGAGGTGAGCTGCTTGCATTCTATGTGAAGTGGTATAATGCTAACTCTGTGAAAAGTTAAAATCTATATCGTATCCCTAGAGTAACCACTAAAATCATAACGTGAGGTATACCTGATGTAAATAAACAGAATATGCTTTCTAAGAGCCTGCCTAATAATACTCCCGTGAGAAAAATCTCCATCTATGAGTCTGCTTTCCTGAGAACTCAGCCTGTATGTATGTACTAACTATACGTATGTACAAAGTGTACATACTTACAATGCATCCTTTTTTATTCTAGGACAGTTTCCCCAGGAAGCAAAACTGGGCTACTTAACGTGATACTCACCTGGTAGTTGATCATTTTCTGCTGTTCTTGGAAAAAGATCTGACACCTGTAGACATGTTGGGGGAAGAAGATGGAAAAAGAGAAAACAGAGAACAGCGTATGAGGGACTACACCTGTCTTGGAAATTGCAAGTTCCCTTTGTAAATCTTGTACAAAAATCCATGCTTTCAGCTGGGCGTGGTGGCTCGCACCTGTACTCCTAGCACTTTGGGAGGCCAAAGTAGGAGAGTTACTTGAGGCCAGGAGTTAGAGACCAGAGTGAGCAATATGGCAAAACCCTGTCTCTACAAAAAAGATAAAAAATTAGCCAGGCATGGTGGTGCATGCCTATAGTCCTAGAAACCCAGGAGGCTGAGGTGGGAGGATTGCTTGAGCCCAGGAGGTCAAAGCTGCAGTGAGCCATGATCCCACTACTGCACTACAGACTGGGCGACAGAGTAAGACCCCGTCTCAAAAATTAAATATAAATAAACAAACAAATAAATATTCTTTATCTCTTACTTGTTTCAAATACTTTGAAATATTGTATAGGTCATAAAGCATAGACCTTAAAACATAGTTAGTATAGTATCTAAATGCCCTACACCCCAAGACATGTAATGATTATACAAGGAAAAAAGGTAACTTTGCCCTGGAGAAACTTGGCAGTATCGCTTAGTCAAGCGATCAGTTAACATGACGAGTAATGAGATAGAAGACATCGTGTGCCTCCTGTGAAGGGTACAACATCCCTTCTGTGGTATTCATGCCCCAAATGCATACCTGAACCTAACCAATGAGGAGACATCAGGCAAAAGCATACTGAGTTACACTATACAAAATAACCTACCTATACTCTTCAAAAATGTCGACCTCATGGAAGATGAAGACTGAGAAACTGCTCTTGATTAAAGGAGACTAAAGGGATGTATCACCTAAAGGCAGCATATGATCCTGGATTGGAACCTGCAATGGAAAAAGAAAAAGTGCCATAGGGCCAGGCGCAGTGCTCATGCCTGTAACCCCAGCAATTTGGGAGGCCGAGGTGGGAAGATCACCTGAGGTCAGGAGTTTGAGGCCAGCCTGGGCAACATGGTGAAACCTTGTCTCTACTAAAAATCTATAAATTAGCCGGGTGTGCTTGCAGACGCCTGTAATCCCAGCTAATTTGGAGGCTGAGGCAGGAGAATCGCTTGAACTGGGAGCTGGAGGCTGGAGTAAGCCCAGATTGCACCATTGCATTCCAACAAGAGCAAGACATCATCTCAAAAAAAAAAAGGTTGCTATAAAGTGACAAAGTGACAGTATTAGTTGACATCTGATTATAGATTGGATTAGTCTAGTCTCTATTCTGTATTAGTCTAGTTATCATGTTTATTAAATGATTATAATACTGACTTAGTAATCACTGTTAACTGCCTGGTTTTGAAAACTACTGGTTATATAAGAAAATGTTCCCATTCTTAGGAAATATACCCTGAAGTACTTACGGGTTAAAGGAGCATCATGTCTGCAAGTTAGTCTTAAGTAGTTAAAGAAAATAAAGAATAAGAATGATATATATTTATGATAGGACATAATCATCTATATACATATATATTTGTATACAGAGAGAGCACATGCAAATATGGCTTTATATAGATGAACCTAGGTAAGAAATACATAGGAGCCCACAGTGATATTCTTGTTTTTGGAAAAAAATTTTCCAAATAAAATGTTTAATTAAAAACAAAACAAAACAAAAAGCAAAAACTGGGTAGGCGCAGTGGTTCATGCCTGTAATCCCAGTACTTTGGGAGGCTGAGATGGATGGATCACTTGAGGTCAGGAGTTTGAGACCATCATAGTCAACATGGTGAAACCCCGTCTCTACTAAAAATGTAAAAGTTAGTAGAGAGTTAGCAGGCGTGGTGGTGCGTGTCTGTAATCCCAGCTCCTCAGGGGGCTGAAGCAGGAGAATTGCTTGAACCAGGGAGGCGGGGGTTGCAGTGAGCCAAGATTGCACCATTGCACTCCAGCCTGGGCGACAAGAGTGAAACTCCATCTTGACAAAACAAAACAAAAGGAAATATACAGTAGGTCCATAAATTTTGCCGCCGCCACCATTCTGAGAATCCAGGGTCTTTTCTACTGAGTCAAAATGGAGTGAATTCATGACATTTCAAAAGGCCAGGTGAGGTGCCAAAAATGACAGGAGAGCAGCTCAGTCTGGAAAGATCCAGCAAGAATAAAGGAGCAGATTGGCCACACCCCATAGCACAAGATAGCAGAACGCACTGGGCTAAATGGATGTCCCCTACTCCTGACATAACATGTCTATTCGCACCTGCAGTGAGACTCTGGCCTCCCTACCTCTCCCTTCACTCTGTCTCCCTGGATCTTGATCCAACCCTTCTCCCATCATTTAGCCAAGGAGAGTCCCTAGAAAGAGTAATGTCTTCAGGTTGGGTCTTGCTCTGCTTCTGGCTCAGGGATGAAGCTATTTCCTTTGCTCTGACAAGAGGTATGGGGCCTGGGTGATTCCTTCAGGAGAGAATTTTTGACCCAAGTTCCCTTCTCCGGGACAGAATGTCTTTAACATGGCCTGCCTGGGCGCTTACAGCTCCATATCTCAACGATAACTCACACTCACCTGTAGGGCTTTGCAGGGCCTTCTGTAGATGTTGTGACCAAGGTCCTGTGGTTCTGAGAGCTGGCAGGAGCTAGAGAGCCCTACCATGCAGCAAGGTGGCAGGAGCCAAAGGTCTGCAGGGCACCCAGAGGACCTGAAGGTAAGCAGATCCCTTGGTGAGAGTCATCCAATCGTCCCTCCCCAAACACTCCCTGGGGCCTCAGGGGGAAAAGCCTGCAGAGCTGTGCAGGAGACATACCTGAGTAATGGCTCTGCTCTGGGACTGGGGCAGGGGGGAACTTCCACAAAGACCCTTGTGTCTGAGTCACTCCCTGAGCCAGGGAATGACTCAGATACAAGCTAGAGGACAAGTAATTCCTCTAACTGAGGGAATCTGGGATAGACACTTTGCCTCTCTAGGCCTGTTTCCTCACCTGTGAAAACAGAAAGAGGCTGTCAAACAGAGACTCAGGAGTCAGACGACCTGGGTTCAAATGCAGGCTCTGCTATTTACTGATGTGTGATGTTGAATGAGTTACTTAGTCTGTAGGTGTCTCAGTTTCCCCATCACTTATTTATTATTTTACCCTTCTTTAATTTCTGATGGAAAAAGACATTTTCTTCATGTATTTATTGACCAATTGCATTTCTTCTGTAAACAATGTTTATGCTCTTAACGATTTTCCTGAGTTGTTTATTTTCAAAAATTAATTTACAAGTGCTCTTTATATATTGAGGCTATTAATCCTTTGTCATATTTGTTATAAACATGTTTTTATAGTATGACATTTGTCCTTATTTGTCATTTGTCCTTAAACTGGATTTATTAATTTCTAAATATCAAGCAAATTTTTCTGGTTATTTTTAATTATCAACTTGTTGATTTTTTCCCCTTATACTTTCTGGTAGTATTTTTAGTAAAAGTCTTTTCCATGAGATTATGAAAATGGTCTTTTTAGCTTATAAGATTGGCAAAGATGCAAACTGTATCTCTTACATTGCTGGTAGGAGGGTAGGACATTCCAGCTTCCTGAAGGGCATTTATATCAGAATTTTTAGAGTGCACACTCATTAAACCACCCTTCGACATCCAATAATGTGTCCCAAGGAACTAATTAGTCTGACTGAAGTAAAAGATAAAGGTACAAGATGTTCACCTCATCTTTGCTTACAAAAGTAAAACAACTGGAAGCAATCAAAATGTGCCAGCAATAATTTATTTTTTTTCATTTATCTATTTATTTATTTGAGATAGGCTGGAGTACAGTAGCACGATCACGCTATCTGCAGCTTCGAACTCCCAGGCTCAGGTGATCCTCCCACCTCAGCCTTCCAAGTAGGAGGGACTATAGATAAGCATCAGCACACCTGGCTAATTTTTGCTTTTTTTTTTTTTTTAATTGAGAAGACAGGGTTTCACCATGTTACCCATGTTGGTCTTGAACTCCTGGACTCAAGTAATCCACCCACCCTGGCCTCCCAATGTGCTGGAATTATAGATGTGAGCCACCACACAAAGCAATTAAAAGACTGGTGGGCTAATATGGGTGAGTGACAGAATAGAACCCAAGGCAGGCAATAGAAATAGTAATGGAGGCCTGGCACAGTGGCTCACATCCATAATCCCAGCACTTTGAGAAGCCGAGGTGGGCGAATCAACTGAGGTCAGCAGTTCGAGACTAGCTTGGCCAACATAGCGAAACCTCATCTCTACTAAAAATGGAAAATATTAGCTGAGTGTGGTGGCAGGCGCCTGTAATCCCAGCTACTCAGAAGGCTGAGACAGGAGAACCGCTTGAACCTGGGATGCAGAGGTTGCAGTGAGCCAAGATCATGCCACTTCAGCCTGGGTGACAGAGTAAGACTGCATCACAAAAAAAAAAAAAAAAAGGAAGAAATAGTAATGGAAGCCAGGCACAGTGGCTAACACCTGTAATCCCAGCACTTTGGGAGGCCGAGGTGGGCAGATCAACTGAGGTCAGGAGTTCCAGACTAGCCTGGCCAACATGGTGAAACCTCATCTCTACTGAAAATAGAAAATATTAGCCAGGTGTGGTGGCAGGCACCTGTAATCTCAGCTACTGAGGAGGCTGAGACAGGAGAATCACTTAAACCCAGGAGGCGCAGGTTGCAGTGAGCGCAGATCATACCACTGCACCCCAGCCTGAGCGACAAAGCCAAGACTTCACTTCAGAAACAAAAAAGAAAAGATATAGTAATGGAGTGGTGTACTCCCTGACTTGGAAGCGCATTTGTGATGTGTTTTGAAGTAGGAAATACAAGTCATAACATACAATGTGAAGCATAACTCTATTTTTAAGATTATGTAAGTCCAAATCTATGAAAATATTAACAGTTGTTTTCTCTGAGTGAAGGGATTGAAAGGAATTTACATTTCATTTTTGATGTGTTCATTTTCTAAATTTCCAATAGCCTCATAATTATATATTTATTTGGATAATAGGAATAATAACAATAATGACAAATCAGAACAAGCATAGTCTCATGTAGAAAGAACAAATGAAAGTATGACACATCATAGAACTGATGGAAATAGAAAAAAACACTAGCTTGTATTTATTGAGCCCTGGATCTCAACTTAGGCACTGTGTAAGGTTATTTCCTCATATTGACTCATTTATTCCTCACACTGCCTTCTAAACCGAGTCCTACTCCATTTTTAGATAAAGGCACGGTGCCAAGAGAGGTGAAGAACTAGCACCCAGATGCACTGAGATACAGATCCCACTAGCCTGGCTGTAGCACTGGGTTTATAACTTCCCAGTCTTGCTGCCTCTTGGAGACAGATTTGTCTTCTAAAAGAACAATGCAACATTTCATGTCCACATTTTGAGACAGAGTTTATCTCTCATTGCCCAGGCTGGAGTGCAGTGGTGCAATCTCGGCTCACTGCAGCCTCTACTTTCCTGGCTTCAAGCGATTCTCCTGCCTCAGCCTCCAAAGTAGCTGGAATTACCGGCATGAGCCCACCACACCTGGCCTAATGTGCTCACTGAACACAACTAAGATCACCTCCAGCTGTAGAATAGACTAAAATATGAAGGCAGGCAACAGTAATTTGATACATCTGGTAAAACTGTAAGGAATATTTTCTTCAATTTCCTTCAACAACAAGGTAAAATTAGCTAGTAATTTTTCTTTTTTATTTAAAAACGTATTTTTTCCTACTGGGGATGCCCATCTGCACACAGAGCCAAGTGTGGCAGACAAAAATCAGTGCCACCTATCCTAATTAAGTAACAAAATGTGAAAAACAAAGTTCCCTTCCTCCCTCAGCCCTAATTCCTCCCTAAAATTGAGCAACTATGGGGAGAACCCACTTGAAGATGAAGTCAATCATTATCTTTCTTGGTAAAGAGTCAATCTTAGGCCAGGCATGGTGGCTCATGCCTATAATCCCAGCATTCTGGGAGGCTGAGGTGGGCAGATCACTTGAGGCCAGGAGTTCAAGACCACACCAGCCAACACGGTGAAACACCATCTCTACTAAAACCACAAAAATTAGCAGGGTTTGGTGGCATGCACCTTTAGTCCCAGCTACTCAGGAAGCTGGAGAAGGAGAATTGGTTAAACCTGGGAGGCAGAGGTTATAGTGAGCTAAGATCACACCACTGCACTCCAGTGTGGGTGACAGAGCAAGAATCCAATTTAAAAAAAAAGTCAGTCTTGGAAAGCAGTAGCGCCCTGTAGTCAGTCACTCTTCTAGCAGCATGGCAACCCTCTGATGGGCACCATCTCAGCATTGTGACATGATTGTGACTTACACATCCTTATCATTGGTCCCTAACTCAAAAGCCATATTTTTCCCATATAGAAACCATCATCTGGATGCTCTTAGTCGCAAATCTGCTTAGAGAGATCTAATCATAGATCTCTCATTGCCATACACAAAAGTGAACTCAGTATCTTCTCTCTCAACCTTTTCTTCCTCTTAGGTCACAGCTTCTACCTCCTAAAGCTGTATGTTTTAAAGTTTTGTCTAGCACATTAACTCTTATTATTTATTTTTCATAAATATACTAGATATTCTCAAATGTTTCATCTTCAACATAAACTATAGAATTGTTCTGTTAAAATTTGGAGCAAAGAGATCCCTTCTTAATATTTTCAGTAACACTGTACTGAATTTGTCTATTCATAAAAGAAAATATCGACAATTTTGAAAATTTTTGAGCCTTCCAATCAAAGAACAAGGCTTCAACATTTATTCAAGACTTTCTTCAGGTCTCAAAATGTCATGTTTTATGCTTTCACATGGGTACTCCAATTTTCTTTTTATATCTGTTACTGGATAGTCAACTGTGTTTTCAGTTACCATTCTAAATGGCATATTTTTATCCATTTAATTACTGACTGCAACTTTAAAAAGTCATCAATCCATTTTCCTATAGTCATTTTAAACCAGTCACCTTACTGAACTTCCTTAATAACTATAATGGTTAATCTTCTAGAGCTTTTGGGATAGACAATTATTTCATCCACAAATACAGTTTTTTCTTGTCTTGTCCAATATTTATGTTTCTTGCTTCATTCTCTGATTAACTGCACTGGCAGGTCCTCTAGAAGAAAGCAAATCAAAGCAGGGACAGGTTGTTCACTTGAATGGGAACATATGCAGAGTTCTGCTATTACATCTGCTACTGACTTTTCACTTGAGACATAGAAGGTCTTATCAAGTTAAGGAAGTATCCAGGCCTGGTGCGGTGGCTCATGCTGGTAATCATAGCACTTTGGGAGGCCGAGGCAGGTGGCTCATGAGGTCAGGAGTTTGAGACCAGCCTGGCCAAGCTGGTGAAACCTTGTCTCTACTAATAATACAAAAATTAGCAAGGCATGCTGGTAGGTACCTATAATCCCAGCTACTCCAGAGGCTGAGGCAGGAGAATCACTTGAACCCGGGAGTTGGAGGTTGCTGCGAGCCAAGATAGCACCACTAACTCTAGCCTGGGTGACAGAGTAAGACTCTGTCTTAAAAAAAAAATCCAAATTGTTCTCTTTTATTATGTTTTTTAAAATCCAGAACAGATGTTAAATTTTATCAAATACTTTTTCCCCATCTATGATGTGACTATGGTATGCTCCCTTGTCCTATTAAAATGGCAAAATTCATTAATAAATTATTGAAATAATATTGAACTTACTGTACTTATACTTTTAGGATAAATTTCCTCTCAGTCCTAATGCATTATTTAACATATTACTAATTTTGCATATACATTTATAAGAAGGTTGGGCTATGGTTTTCTTTTGAAATACCACCTTTTCCTGTTTTTTGGAATCAATGCAACAATATTGCCTTTATTAAAAAAATAGGCGGTAATGGTTTCTTCCTTTAAAAATTCCCTGGAAGAGATCTATCTATCTATCTATCTATCTGTCTGTCTGTCTGTCTGTCTGTCTGTCTGTCTGTCTGTCTGTCTTTCTAATCTATCTATCTATCTATCTATCTATCTATCTATCTATCTATCTATCTTTCTACTTGTGACAGGGTCTCACTCTGTCACCTAGGCTGGAGTACAGTGGCACAATCATGGCTCACTGCAGCCTTAACCTACCAGGCTCAAGCGACCCTCCCACCTCAGCCTCCCAAGTAGCTGAAACTACAGGTGTACAACGCCACGCCCAGACAATTTTTATATTTTTTGCAGAGATGAGGTTTCACCATATTGCCCAGGATGGTCTTAAACGAAAGAATAGTGTGTTACTTGGAAGTCACTTTAAGGCTCACTAAGAAATCACCAGTTGACCTATCTTAATCTGTTCATTGAGGTGGTTTATAGGAACTTTTTCAAGTGTTTTAATCTTTCACAGCTATTGATCTTTTCATTTTCTCTTCTTAAGGAAGTTTTACATATACATTCCTAGAAAATCATCCTTTGCATGTCAGCTTTGTAATCTATTAAAGTGTTACAAAAATATTTCTTAATAATATGGTTATTCCCCTTTATACATTCCTAATTTGTGTATCTGTTCGTTTCCTCCCAACTTGATAAGGTTTGATAATGGTTTATCTCTATATTATTCATTTTTATTAAAATCTGATTTATCAGTTTTACCTTTTTTCTTTTTTAGCTCAGTAATTTTTCTTTTTACATTAATTCCTTCCACTTCTCATATATATGTTCTAACTTTCTTGACTGAGTGTTTCATCAAGACAGAAAATAAAAACTACTGCAAACCAATCACAGTTGGGTATAACTCAATTGAGACACCACACCACATTCGCTCATCTAATCTTTTCCACCTTCAATAAAAAAATACATAATGGCTGGACATGGTGGCTCATGACTGTAATTATAGCACTTTCAAAAGGCTGACGTAGGCAGATCACGTGAGGTCAGGAGTTCAAAACCTGCCTGAGCAACATGGCGAAACCCCATCTCTACCAAAAATACAAAAATTAGTCGGTCATTGTGGTGCATGTCTATAATCCCAGCTATTAGGGATGCTGAGACAGGAGAACAGCTTGAACCCAGAAGGCGGAGGTTGCAGTATGCTTTCATTTATTATATTGTGGTTAGTTAATTACTGTGATCACATACAAAATGTATATTACTTAGGAAATATACATTGGGGGTAAAGGGCCATCATGTTCACAACTTACAATCACCTGGTTCAGAAAAAGAAAAATTAACCTGTTCACAGAGAGAGAGAGAGAGAGAGAGAGAGAGAGAGAGAGAGAGAGAGAGAGGAAGTCTCTGCACACACAACAAAATGTTAACAAATACAGTACGGGGTGAAAGATATAACAGGAATTTCTATACTATTGTTTTTTTGTTTTTTGAGACAGAGTCTCACTATGTTGCCAGGCTGGAGTGCAGTGGCGTGATCTTGGCTCACTGCAACCTCTGACTCCCTGGTTCAAGTGATTCTCCTGACTCAGCCTCCCAAGTAGCTAGGACTATAGGCATATGCCACAATGCCCAGCTAATTTTTTTTTTTTTTTTTTTTGAGACGGAGTTTCGCTACTGTTACCCAGGCGGGAGTGCAATGGCGCCATCTCGGCTCACCGCAACCTCCGCCTCCTGGGTTCAAGCAATTCTCCTGCCTCAGCCTCCTGAGTAGCTGGGATTACAGGCACGTGCCACCATGCCCAGCTAATTTTTTGTATTTTTAGTAGAGACGGGGTTTCACCATGTTGACCAGGATGGTCTCGATCTCTTGACCTCGTGATCCACCCGCCTCGGCCTCCCAAAGTGCTGGGATTACAGGCTTGAGCCACCGCGCCCAGCCGCTAATTTTTGTATTTTTAGTAGAGACAGAATTTCACTATGTTGGCCAGGATGATCTCGATCTCTTGACCTCATGATCTGCCTGCCTCAGCCTCCCAAGGTGCTGGGATTACAGGTATGAGCCACCACACCCAGCCTATTCGTGTAACTTTTCTAAATCTGAAATTATTTAAAATCAAAACCAAAACAAAACAATAATTTTTTATATCTGTGGAAAGTTGTACAAGATGGGAAGATCTGTGAGATGAAGAAGAGATTAGCTGCTTTCCCATATTGTCAGGTTGTATGTGAGGAACAGGCTTCTCTGCTTGGGAGTGAATCTACCAGAAGCTTAGAATCACCTAAGGCAGCCTCCGCCTAGAACCTTGCATTTTTTGAGTCACCACTATGCTTGGCCTTCAAGCAGCCAGCTTCTAGAGAGGCTCTTTTTCATTGCTTCATTCAAGTCTCTCTTGTCAATGCTCAGTCTCTAAAGACTAAGAGATTTTGACCAAGGGACTGAAAATCCCTCTCCAAACTACCTATTGAGAAGAATCCTTAACTGTTACCTTCATTAACAGAATCCTACTAGAAACCTACCTTAAAACCTCAAGGTCAGGCTAGGCATGGTGGCTCACATCATTGCAGCACTTTGGGAGGCCAAGGAGGGTGGATCACCTGATGTCAGGACCACTTGACGTCAGAAGTTGGAGACCAGCCTGGTCAACACAGTGAAATCCCAGCCTCTACTAAAAATACAAAAATTAGCTGGGCATGGTGGTGCACACACCTGTGATCTCAGCTACTAGGGAGGCTGAGGAAGGAGAATCGCTGAAACTGGGGAGATGGAGGTTGCCTCGAGCCAAGATCACACCACTGAACTCCAGACTGGGTAACAGAGCAAGATTCAGTCTCAAAAAAAAAAAACCCTCAGGGTCTAGTTCACTGTGTATGTTTTTGGCTTCCAGAGAGAATAAGAGAAAAGAGGCAATCGCCAGAACTTTAGGTTAAAATTTCTTTCTTTGTTTCTTTTTTTATAAAGACAGTCTTGATCTGTTGCCCAGACTAGAATGCAATGGTGCAATCTGAGCTCATTGCAACCTCCATCTCCCAAGTGCAAATGATTCTTCAGTCTCAGCCTCCTGAGTAGTTGGGATTACAGGAACCCAAATCCATGCCCGGATAATTTTTGTAGTTTTGGTGGAGATGGGATTTCACTGTGTTGACCAGGCTGGTCTCCAACTCCTGATGTCAAGTAATCCACCTGCCACAGCCTCCCAATGCTGGGATTACAGGTATGAGCCACCATGCCCAGCCTTCAGGTTAGAATTTGTCCTGATGTTCCTGTGGTTTCAAAATTTCAAATAAAATTTCCTCATGGTATAAATGCCTTGGCTTCACATTATTTATATGATTCAAATGGAATCCTATCAAATTCAATGAATATGAGTCAATCAAGTGGATTCATAGGGAACATATAAAATTCAATTCAAATTCAAAAGCAGGCAAAAGTAATCTATTGTATTAAACCCTAGTTACTCCTGGGGTGGCAGGAGGTATTGACCAGTAAGGACACTTTCAAGGTCTTAGAAGTGATGAATATCTTGATCTAGGCTTTGGTTACAGGATTCTGTAATGTAAAAATTCAATAGGCTACACCTTAAAGATAAGCCCACTTGACTACATGTGTATTATGCCTCAATTTTTTAAAAGAATTTTTTGTTTGAAACAGCGTTTCATTCTGTCACCCAGGATAGGGTGCAGTGGCACAATCATAGGTCACTGCAACCTCAAACTACTAGGCTTAGGGAATCCTCCCATCTCAGCGTTTCCAGTAGCTAGAATCACAAGTATGAGCCACCAAACCTAGCTAATTATTGAGACAG
This sequence comes from Saguinus oedipus, assembly GCA_031835075.1. NCBI lineage: Eukaryota > Metazoa > Chordata > Mammalia > Primates > Cebidae > Saguinus > Saguinus oedipus. The sequence continues at coordinate 40,418,595 of CM063187.1, read as the reverse complement.
AGTTTCACTCTTGTTGCCCAGGCTGGAGTACAATGGCGCAAGCTTGACTCACTGCAACCTCTGCCTCCGGGTTCAAGTAATTCTCCTGCCTCAGCCTCCCAAGTAGCTGGGATTACAGGCACCTGCCACCAAACCCAGATAATCTTTTTTTTGTTTGTATTTTTAGCAGAGATGAAGCTTCACCATATTGGCCAGGCTGGTCTTGTAGTCCTGATTTCAGGTGATCCACCTGCCCTGGCCTCCCAAAGTGCTGGGATTACAGGTGTGAGCCACTGTACCTAGCCTGCCCAACTAATTTTTAAATTTTTTTGTAAAGATGGGTTTTTGTTATGTTGCCCAAGCTGGTCTCAAGCTCCTGGCCTCAAGCAAGCCTCCTACCCCAGCCTTCCAAAGCACTGAAATTACAGGGGTAAGCCACTATGCCTGGCCAAAAAAGGAATATTTAGTGACCTGGAAAAGTGACTGTTATATAAATGAAATTATCTTGATTCAAACTTAGAAATTTTGTTCAAACACAGCCACATCTTGCCTCTCCCCGTGGTGCTTCTCCCCCGCAATGAATATCCCATTAAATTAGAGATCAAAAACAGACTAAACTAATCTGTAGGGTTAGAAGCTAGGAGAATGCTTCCCTTCGGCAGAGTAGTGACTGGGAGGGGCATCACGGGGCCTAGTGCTACAATGTTGTTTTCTGATCTGAGTGCCTTACCCAAGGGTATTCCCTTGCAACAATTCATTGAGCTGCATATTTACATACATGTTTGCATATATCTGATAACATAATAAAAGGTTTATGTTAAAAAAAACTTTTTAAAAAAATTATTTGCTCTGAAACCTGGCACTGAGCACAATATAGGTGGTGAAGAGAATCAACTTGGAAAAAAAAACCCAAACTCCTTACCCTGGCTTATTATTTCACCCATGTTAAGCAGCTATCTGTCTTCGATTCTGTGCAAATAAAAAACAGGGACAATCTGCCTTTAAAACTAAAACATGACCTATGTGGGTTCTGAAAGATATTACCTGCCTTAGCATTCAGCTGCCTTTATTTCTGAAGGGGCATTGTGCATTGTCTGAAGGTTACATAAAGATCAAATGCAACAATGTTTTAAAGTTAAAATACTGTTTTGGCATTGCACCTTTTCATTAGAGTAATGGGTCAAATCTTATTTCCTAACTTAGAAACAGAAAGTCAAATACTGCATGTCCTCACTTATAAAATAATAATGTATACACATGAACATAGAAAACAGAATAATAGAGGCTGGTAACTCTGAATGGAGGGAGTTACAAGATAGGTGCAATGTACATTATTCAAGGGATAGTTACACTAAAAGCCCAGTCTTCCCCACTATTAAATATATCCATGTAACAAAACTGCACTTATAGCCTCTAAATCTTCTTTTTTTTTTCTTTTGAGACACAGTCTCACTCTGTTGCCCAGGCTGATATACAGTGGCACAGTCTCAGCTCAATGCAACCTCCACTTCCCACGTTCAAGTGATTCTCCTGCCTCAGCCTCCCAAGTAGCTGGGACTACAGGCTTATGCCACCACGCTTGGCTAATTTTTTGAATTTTTAGTTGAGATGAGGTTTCACTGTGTTAGCCAGGATGGTCTCGATCTCCTGACCTCATGATCTGCCCACCTTGGCCTCCCAAAGTGCTGAGATTACAGGCATGAGCCACCATGCCCAACCCCACTAAATCTATTTCTTTAAATTTTATTTCTATTTTATTTGCAATCCCATCTCAGCCATTTTAATATAGTTCAATTTCAATTTCAGTGAAGAAAGGTTTCCAAAAGTAGCTTTAAATTTTGTTTTGTGGTTCTTGTGGCTTTATTTTTTTTGAATTTTTCTGCCAGGACTTTATAAGGAACTGATTGAGGTTAAACATGGCCATGCCTAAAATACACAGGACAAGGCAAAAAGACTCTCGGAATACAATAAATTCCAAATCTAGTTTCTCTTCCTTTAATAATTTATTTTTAAATTAAGCCTAGATAAAAGTATTTTCTAAACACTCTCAGTTTGCTCTTTCAGCCATATCTTTTACATTATCATTTTATTTTATTTTATTTATTTTTTGAGACAGAGTCTCATTTTGTCACCCATGCTGGAGTGCAGTGGTACAATCTTGGTCCACTGCGACCTCCACCTTCTGGGTTTAAACAATTCTCCTGCCTCAGCCTCCAGAGTAGCTGGAACCTGAGGCGCCTGCCACCACGGCTGGCTAATTTTTACGTTCTTAGTAGAGGTAAGGTTTCACCATGTTGACCAGACTGGTAACTCCAGACTTCGAATGATCCACCCACCTCAGCCTCTTAAAGCGCCGGGATTACAGACATGAGCCATTGCTTCCAGCCCACATTATCATTTTAGATACTTACCCAGTAAATTTGTTTTCTAACCACAAGCAAGGTCACATCTATCCCAGCTGTCACAGAGTCAGAATGGATTTCCAGAAACCAGGCTCACTCGTGGGATGCTGTCACAGATGCATATGTCATTACCTTTGCCAGAAAGAACCTTAAAGGAAACGTTAAGAAAAAATATGCATTAGATCCCTAACAAGAACAATAAAAGCCACATCTTTAATAACATGTTACTTTAGATAAGTTTAGCAGGCAATCCTTTCAAATTATTTTCATTATTGTGGAGAACAATAAAAAGGGGGTGTGTTCGAAACAGTTTTGAGATGGGCCTTGGTGGAGAGGAACTGGCTACTATTCAGCTAAGGAGTATCATGTGAGTGCAATGTGTTCCCATTATGCAGGCTTGCAGCCTCAAATCTGTGATCTTCCCATCCCCAATCTCCACATTTCCGGAGCCTCAACACCAACCCCTATAAGCCTTCTAATCAGACACATAGTTTCCCCAATCACAGGCCTCTAGTCTCCAGCCCTCAAAGGTTCTCATAGTCATTGTTACTCCCATATGTTCAGATCTGACCGGGAAAGACTACTAGTCAGTAACTACAAAGCACACTGATCAGATCTGATTGCCAGTGAATTACACAGCTAGATCCCAGTCACAAACCCACACTGATCGCCGATGATATCCCAAAGACTGGGATCAACTGTTGATTCTCACACTCCCACCCCCACCCACAAGTGACAGTCCGAATCACCGAGCCTCATTGAGGCGTACCTTTAAGATAAGCACACTTGACTCCATTCCCTCATCTACAAAAGTCCAATCATTAATACTCTCCGATCCTCCACCCATAATATGAAGGACGTCTCAATCACCGATGGCCCAAAACACTTCTCCAAACATTAATCGCCACTGACCCCCCTCATAATTGGACACCAAAGTTTCCACAGTCACCAATTCTAGTATCCAAACTATTACTGCCCACAAAACTTAGAACCTCCGATCACTGATCCTCTCGGGCTTCGGTCACTAACCCTAAAGCTCTCCAAACCCGTGTCTGTAAAATCCCACTTGACCCCAGACCCATGAAGACCATTATAACTGACCACTATGTACCCTGCAAATCAAGACATTTCACAGAACCCGCATTTATTGATTCCCACACACTCCCAATCTATCTTCTTCGGAGACCGTGCCACTGACTCCCGCAAACCTGTGCCCGCCACCACTGAAGCCCCGCGAGGCTCAGACGCCCAACCTCTTAACCCTTCAATCCCCTTGTCATTGAACCTTACGAGCACCCATAACTGACCCAGTCGGCCACCGTAGTCGCCCGGTCACTCTTTCACCGGTCCCCAAGTTTGACCGTTTCTCAAACCGACCCTTCCCATTTATGCTGGATCCATGCCCTTAATCCGAAATTGATCGTCCTGCCACGCCGCCTCACTGCGATATAAGGTCGTTCCATCCTAAATGGCCGGTGCGCAGACTCAATTGCGACATTTAGGCTACCAGCCGCCACCCGGCAACATTCCAGAGAACAGGATTCTGGGTTTCTCAAAGCTGTAATGGGAGGTATGATGGCGGTTCCCACTTGACTCTTACTGGGGGCGGCCATGTTTAAAACTGTGCCGTACAACAGATGATTAAGCCCTTTGCTAGACCAAAAGATCAGGCTATTTTAGGACAGGAAGAAGCAAGTTTCCCTGGGTCCCTAAACAGAGATGTCGTCTCTGCTCTTAACTCAGCATCTCAGATGCCAAAACCTCCTGTGACCAACATGGCGGCGCGCAGATTTCAGAGCAGAGCTTTCTTTGTCTCCTGCAGCCTTGTAAGATGGCCGCGTACATTTTTACAGCTTCTTACGTGCAATGGGTGAGGCCTCTCCGAGGAGGAACTCCCCTATGACAATGTAAAACATTTTATGAGCTGACTCTAGGAGTTAGAGAGCAGTGAAGAGACCTGGTTTTCTATTAGCTTGACAGAGGTAGCCTATGGAGGGGGCGTGACCTTCAGGAGAGGGCGGAGCCGCAAGGAAAAGGCGGGGTCGCCGCTGCAGTAGGCGATCTGAGTTCTTAGCACATAATGGGAAGGAAATGTTGAAAGCGAGGTCTTTACGTAAGGAGGCTTGCCCGAGAAGCCGACCTGAGGGAAGAATATGAGTGCAAGCAGTTTATTTGGCAGGTAGGGGATGGAGAAGTGAGACGGGACAGAAGTGAGACGGGAGGGTTGGCAACGAATATACAGTGCATCGATGAGATTAGATCTGCGATCAGTGGGAGCTCAGTCAGCTTGGCAACTCTGCGGGATTGTGTAGAAACCACTTCCAAGTTGTCACACCCATCAGGCCGATGAAGCTGAAATATGTATACAACATTTATCTTCCTCATTGTTTTAGGGCCACTCCAGAGGTGTTAAAACCCCAGCACTTCCTACCTGCCTCATGGGAAGGTCTTAGGCTGAGTCAGTAGGTGCCTGCAGTAAGAAGCCAGCGGTATGCATAAGATTGCCCGGGGGTGGTGGCTGAGTAGCCACAGCGTTCCCTACAGTCCAACCGTGAATACCACCTAATGCAGTGCTCTGCATATCACAGGTATTGGAACATCTCTGGAAAACATTGCCTTGTCTTATGAAAATGAATTTTTAAATAAATCTGGTTATCCTAGCGACTGATTCAATAACTGACCTCCGAAATGATTCCCAGTGATTCCTACCTCCTGGTATTCACACTCTCATGTAGTCCCCGCCCCCGCACACTGTACCAATGTTGGACTGTGAGACTAACAGAATACAGTAGCAGTGTTAGCATTTCCACTGCTTATATTAAATATAATAATAAAAGACACCTTGACTTCTGTCTTGAAGTCTGCTGCCCCCTCTTTGAGAGAAGTTATTCATGAGGACACTGAGACAGACTATGGAGAGGCCCATGTAGAAAGGAACTGAGGCCTCCAGCCAATAACCCAGGAGGAGCTGGGGCCTTCCTATAACCAAGCGGGTCACTCTTGGAAGCACATCTCCCAGCCCCAGTCAAACCCTGAGATGACTGCAGGCCCTGCCAATAGTTTGACTGTAACTGCATGAGAGACTCAGTCACAACCACTGAGCTATAGCAGCTCACATATTCCTGACCCTCAAAAAGTGTGTGAGATATTAAATGTTTGTTGTTTTACGCTTCTAAGTTTAATTTGTTATGCAACAATAGATAACTCTGATGCTGTGTGAAAATGCTACCATTGACATTTCTGAATTCTTTTTGTTTGTTTGTTTGAGACAGAGTTTTGCTCTTGTTGCCTACGCTGGAGTGCAGTGATCTTGGCTCACCACAACCTCCACCTCCCAGTTTGATTTTCCTGGGGTAAAACCCTGTTTTTCTTTTCTTTTCATATTTCACCAGGTATGGGAAGTTGTAGATTTATAACCTGAGTCAATTAAGGAATTTCACATTATGAATTCAATTTGAGATGGACTGGGCTAGTGACACCTAGAAAGGGTAAATGAAAATCCACTCTGGAGGCACCTTCTGCCTCAAGGAGCCTCCACAAGTAATCTTTCAGGAACAAGGACCAGCAAGTTGTCACAGATATCCAGCATGCAAGAGAACAGAACCACATGAATGAGATCAAATAGATACAACAGATAGTATAAGCAGATTCATCTAACAGAGTAGTTTGAACTAGAGATGTTGCTTTGGTTTGGGTTCAAGGCCCTCATTCTACTTCTCTTAGCCCACAATTGTGAGTCTTTAAGAAATATGAATATACATTACAGTGACAGCTAGCCCTTGTTATCTACTGTCAGTACATACCATGTCACCATGAATTTCTCATAAAACCTGCCTCCCCTCCAAAGTCTTAATAGGAGCTGTAGTAGTTGCCTCTGTTTAGATTATGGGGTTTATTTCCCACTGTGTCCTCTATAAGTGGTGGTAGATATTGTTTATTTCTAACCAGCACTAATTTCTAACCAGCACTACCTCTTTTTGTGCTCTTACCTGTGTTTCAGGGACTGAAAACCTAAGAATTTTACTTCCTAGATTACTTGCTACAGGTCATCTAAAGAGTCTGGTTACTACAAAGGATATGGTAAATAAGATTTGGATAAAGAAGGGAGGTAGATGCCTTTTTTTTTTTTAATAGCAGTGAAGTGAGATATAGACCAGCAGATACAGGCATCTAAGTGAACTCATCAGTCACCAGCAACAATTTTCTGAAACTTCCTGACCTCCAGATTGCAGCTTCATTGATGTGAGTTTAAAACCAGCCAGATGCTACTCTTAAGTTCCATGCATATGGCAAGGGTCCAGGAAATAAGAAACAGGGTTAAGGGGGTGGTATCATGGGGCATTTACTTGAAATTTTTATGCTATAATTTTCTCATCTTTAAAATGGTGATAATAATCAAATTGTCAGTTATTAAATAAACACCGTGAAAAAGAAAATTTCTTCAAGACTGTTTTTGCTTTCAGTAACAGTTTCTGAAAGCCTTTCCAGTTTCTGCCCATTCTCATGTTTGAGGTTTGTCTTATGGGCATATTCTATTTCCAGTTTTGTTTCTCTAAACTCATCAGACTTCTTCCTTAAGATTGGTGTAATTTATTTATTTATTTAGAGACGGAGTCTGCAGCGTTCGCGCCAAGGGCTTGAGACAGCTAGCGTGACTCGCCCCATCTTGGCTGCTGGACCTATCTGCTCTCCCCCCACTCTCGAGGGTTGTTGAGTCGAGGTAAAAATGGCTCAGCCACTGAGGCAAAAACAGAATGCAGAGTAAGGGCCTGCGCTTTATGAGGACATTGTGCTGACTGCTTCATATCCCCCTTAGTCTCTGTGTAAGCAATAGGCTTGCTGCATTTGAGGTGCCTGAGAGGGGCAGAGACCCCTGCCCATATTTTCTCAGGAGCTGAGCCTTTGCTCTACCTCCTGATGGAAAACATAGTTAACAAGCCACCTTAAGGGCACCATTGTTTGTTTGCACTGTGTATCTTTGAAAAACATATATTAACTCTTAAACTGCTTTGTAAGCTATTATCACAAGCCCCCTTAAACTGCTTTGTAAGCTATTATCACAAGCCCCCTTAAAACTGCTTGGTGAGCTGTTATCACAAGCCCCTGATAACTATTTTTACGTGGTTTCTGTTCTCTTTTCTGTCCACCCCTTTTTTCTGCTGAGATAAAGTAAATGTAACAAGAAAAAAGGTATAAAAGCTGTAACCCACAAAAATAAAACTGCTGCCTGACTTTGGGTCAGGTAGACCTCCAGACTCCGCTTTCCTTTCCTCTTTTTTTTCCGCGCGCTCTCTCCCTCAGGTTGAACGAGACATCTACGTTGGTGGTCTCAGGGACTCCCGCAGGTCGGTAGCCCCCTGGCAGACATGCCGGACCCTGACAGGAGTCTCGCTCTGTTGACAAACTGGAGTGCAGTGGCGCGATCTAGCTTCACTGCAACCTCCAACTTCTGGGTTCAAGCGATTCTCCTGCGTCAGCCTCTCAAGTAGCCCGGACTACAGGTGCACACCACCATGCCCAGCTAATTTTTGTATTTTTAGTAGAGACGGGGCTTCACCATGTTGGACAGGATGGTCTGTATATCTTGACATCGTAATCCACCTGCCTTGGCCTCCCAAAGTATTGGGATTACAGGCGTGAGCCACCATGCCCAGCCTATTTTATTTTAGACTACATAAGTCATACCACGATAAAACTGATTTAAAGTATATGGCACTTGTAGAATGTAACTATACCTGGTATATAAAAATATATAGAAGATTTGAGTTTTGGCTGAAGATTGAAACTATTGTAGAAACAAAAAGTGGGCCAGGCATGGTGGCTTATGCCTATAATCCCAGCACTTTAGGAGGCTGAGGCAGGTGGGTCACTGAGGTTGGGAGTTCAAGAACAGCCTGGGCAACATGGTAAAACCCCATCTCTACTAAAAATACAAAAATTAGCTGGGTGTGGTGGTGTGTGCCTGTAGTCTCAGCTACTCAGGAGGCTGAGGCATAAGAATCATTTGAACCCAGGAGACAGAGGTTACAGTGAGCTGAGATCGCACCACTGCACTCCAGCCTGGGTGACATAGTGAAAATCTATCTTAAAAAAAAAAAAAAAAATCTCCAAATGATGATTTTCATTACTTTCAAATAACTAAAATAAAGGACAACAGATTTGAAGATCAGATTACACACAGGAAACAAAAAGTTACCAAGTGGAAAGGAGGACATGAATTGTGTAGTAAGAGTTTGAGAAGAAAATGAGAAAAAAGCTAGTATGGGCACAAGATATATAGTAATTAAGTCTTACGTTTATTAAATCAGGGTTCTGAAATTAAAAAAGGTTCAGAACGTAGAGAAAATATTGGAAGATTAGAAAACTGGTAGATGAAAAGAAGGCACACTTTTTTGGCAAATGAAAATAACATATTTTTATTTTTGTATTTCATGTGACCATGATTAGTTATGATTTTATAATCGCTTCTAACATCCTCACTACAGATTACTTTTTTCTCTTCTTTTTGAGTCAGGGTCTTGCTCTGTCACTTAGGCTGGAGTGCAATGGCACCATCCTGGCTTTACTGCAATCTCAACCAGTTGAGTTCAAGTGATCCTCCCACCTCAGCCTCCCAAGTGACTGGGACTACAAGCATTTCCCAACATGCCTGGCTAATTTTATTTATTTATTTGTAGAGATGGAGTCTTACTATGTTGCCCAGACTAGTCTCAAACTCTTGAGCTCTTTGTTATTTTTTTTAACTGACAAGGGCAAACTTTCAAGAAACAGGTCTGTGAGGGGCGCAGTGGTTCATGCCTGTAATCCCAGCACTTTAGAAGGCCAAGGCAGGTGGATCACGAGGTCAGGAGATCAAGACCAGCCTGGCCAACATGGCAAAATCCCATCTCTACTAAAAATACAAAAATTAGTTAGGTGTGGTGACGCACGCCTGTAATCCCAACCTCCTGGGAGGCTGAGGGAGGAGAATCGCTTGAATCCAGAGGTGAAGGTTGCAGTGAGCCAAGATCGTGCCATCACACTCCAGCCTGGGCGACAAGAGCAAAACTCCAGCTCAAAAAAAAAAAGAAAGAAACACATCCGTAAAAAGGCTAATGAAAAGGAAATTATAACTAAGATAATGAGAAGAAATCTGCTGAAACCAAAAACAAAGACTTAGAAGCTTGCAAAATTTAAAAAAAAAAAAGGACTCTCAACGGAAATCAGTGGAAGCCAGAAGATTTAGTGCCCTGAGGAAGGTCACATACAGTGAAAGAGGAACTGGATATCACTCAAGAATAAAAAGGGGCTAGACACAGTGCTCATGCCTGTAATCCGAGCACTTTGGTAGGCTGAAGGGGGCAGATTGTTTGAGGCCAGGAGTTTGAGGCCAGCCTGGGCAACATAGTAAAACCCTTAAAAATAAAAAAAGAATAAAAAGGAAAGTACAGATGAAATAACAGATAACATGAATTAGAAGGCCAAGGATGGCCATGGTTAGATACATCTTTTCTTTTTAGACAGACTATCGCTCTGTTGCCAAAGCTAGAGTGCGGTGGCAATCTCAGCTCACTGCAACCTCCACCTCCCAGGATCAAGCAATTGTCCTGTCTCAGCCTCTCAAGTAGCTGGGATTATAGGCACCTACCATCATGCCCAGCTAACTTTTTTTTTTTTTTTTGTATTTTTATAAGTGATAGGGTTTTACCATATTAGTCAGGCTGGTTTCAAACTCCAGAGTGATCCACCTGCCTTGGCCTCCCAAAGTGCTGGGATTACAGGCATGAGTCACCATAGCCGGCTTCAGTCATTCTTTAATTGCAAAACGTTATTTGTTCATAAACAGACACAGAAGAATATACACACATGAATAAAGCACCATCACAGATATGGAAGACAAGAAGAGAAGGACATGGGAGGCCTTACTTTGGGAAGCTGAGGCAGGCACATCACGAGGTCAGGGGTTCAAGACCAGCCTGACCAACATGGTGAAACCCTATCTCTACTAAAAATACAAAAATTAGCTGGGCATGGTGGTGTGCATCTGTAATCCCAGCTACTCAGGAGGCTGAGGCAGGAGAATCGCTTGAGGTTGCAGTGAGCCAAGACTCTGCCACTGCACTACAGCCTGGCAACAGACTGAGACTCCATCTCAAAAAAAAAATACGCACTGTGCTATAGCTCAGATTACACAAATATCTCAATCTAAAGGCTATTAATGAGGCAATAGGGAAGAGAAGAGGGATTTAATTTTTATCTACTGCTTTAACTTCCACTTCTCTGGAGTGTGGTGGACAAGCCCTCTCCCTCACTCTGCCATCCTGTTTCTTGTTGATATTTTCAGTCATTCAGGTATGGATGTCTGAGGCTTCTCTTTGAAAGGAAAGGCTGGAGGTCATGCAGGAGAAATCAATCCCAATAGCCATGTAGATCCTGGACATTTGTGCAAGAGTGGTGGATTTTACATAAAGGCTGCAGTTTTAGTTAATAATACAATCCCCAAATTACTCTCCTCTTCTGCATGCATGGACTCTGGTCAGTTAGGTGTTATCATTAGGGGAAGGAAAAAAAGGAGTTACAAGCACTTTCTCTTTTTTTTTTTTTGAGACAGAGTTTCGCTCTTGTTACCCAGGCTGGAGTGCAATGGTGCGATCTCGGCTCACCGCAACCTCCGCCTCCTGGGTTCAGGCAATTCTCCTGCCTCAGCCTCCTGAGTAGCTGGGATTACAGGCACTCGCCACCATGCCCAGCTAATTTTTTGTATTTTTAGTAGAGACAGGGTTTCACCATGTTGACCAGGATGGTCTCGATCTCTTGACCTCGTGATCCACCCACCTCAGCCTCCCAAAGTGCTGGGATTATAGGCGTGAGCCACGGTGCCCGGCCCACAAGCACCTTCTTTAACCTCTTTCTGCACCTCTTGTCAGTCTAAAGGAGTTCCTCAGGAGAGTTTTGTGGTTGGGTGGTGGTGTGGTCCACTTTGTTTTTGAAAAGGTGACCCCTCAAAGAAGGGAGGGCCTTCCTAATAATCCCAAAGTTATTATAATGAATAAGAAAAACATGAAGGCCTTTCCTCTAGGGACTGGAACAAGACAAAGATGCCATTCTTACCACTTTTTTTTTAAGATGGAGTTTTGCTCTTGTTGCCCCGCCTGGAGTGCAAGGTCATAATCTCAGCTCACTGCAACTTCCAACTCCCCGGTTCAAGTGATTCTCCTGCCTCAGCTTCCCGAGTAGCTGGGATTACAGGAATGTGCCACCATACCTGGCTAATTGTGTATTTTTTAGTAGAGACGGAGTTTCTCCGTGTTGGTCAGGCTAGTCTCAAACTCCCAACCTCAGGTGATCTGCCCACCTTGGCCTCCCAAAGTGCTGGGATTACAGGCATGAGCCACCACACCCAGTCCATTTTTACCACTTTTATTCAACATAATACTGGAAGTCCTACCCAGGACAATTAAGCAAGAGAATGAAATAAAGTGTACCCACATTAGAAAGAGAGTTATAAAATTGTCCTTGTTTGCAGATGATATGATCTTATATTTAGAAAAACCTAGAGTCCACCAACGCTATCCCCATCAAGCTACCAATGACCTTCTTCACAGAACCGGAAAAAAACACCTTAAACTTCATATGGAACCAAAAGAGAGCCCACATAGCCAAGTCAATTCTAAGCAAAAAGAGCAAAGTGGGAGGCATCACACTATTGGACTTCAAACTATACTACAAGGCTACAGTAATCAAACCAGCATGGTACTGGTACCAAAACAGAGATATAGACCAACAGAACAGAACAGGGGCCTCAGAGGCAACATAACACATCTACAACCATCTGATCTTTGACAAACTTGACAAAAACAAGCAATGTGGAAAGGAGTACCTGTTTAATAAATGGTGTTGGGAAAACTGGCTAGCCATGTGCAGAAAACAGAAACTGGACCCCTTCCTGACACCTTACACTAAAAGTAACTCCAGATGGATTAAAGACTTAAACATAAGACCTAACACCATAAAAACCCCAGAAGAAAATCTAGGCAAAACCATTCAGGACATAGGTGTAGTCAAGAACTTCATGACCAAAACACCAAAAGCATTGGCAACAAAAGCCAAAATAGACAAATGGGACCCAATCACACTCCACAGCTTCTGCACGGCAAAAGAAACAGTCATTAGAGTGAATCAGCAACCAACAGAATGGGGAAAAATTTTTGCACTCTACCCATCTGACAAAGGGCTGACAGTCAGAATTTACAAAGAACTTAAACAGATTTACAAGAAAAAAAACAAGCCCATTCAAAAGTGGGCAAAGGATATGAACAGACACGTTACAAAAGAAGACATACATGAGGCCAACAAACATATGAAAAAATGCTCATCATCACTGGTCATTAGAGAGATGCAAATCAAAACTACATTGAGATACCATCTCACGCCAGTTAGAATGGCAATCATTAAAAAATCTGGAGACAACAGATGCTGGAGAGGATGTGGAGAAATATGAACACTTTTACACTGTTGGTGGGAGTGTAAATTAGTTCAACCATTGTGGAAGACAGTGTGGCGATTCCTCAAGGACCTAGAAATAGAAATTCCATTTGACCCAGCAATCCCATAACTGGGTTTATATCCAAAGATTATAAATCGTTCTACTATAAGGACACATGCAGCACTGTTTACGATAGCAAAGACCTGGAACCAACCCAAATGCCCATCGATGATAGACTGGACAGGGAAAATGTGGCACATATACCCCATGAAATATTATGCAGCCATCAAAACTGATGAGTTCGTGTCCTTTGTAGGGACATGGATGAACCTGGAAACCATCATTCTCAGCAAACTGACACAAGAACAGAAAATCAAACACTGAATGTTCTCACTCATAGGTGAGTGTTGAACAATGAGAACACATGGACACAGGGAGGGGAGCATCACACACTGGGTCTGTCAGGGGAAAATAGGGGAGGGACAGTGCGGAGGTGGGGAGTTGGGGATTAGATAGCATGGGGGGAAATGCCAGATATAGGTGATGGGGAGGAATACAGCAAAGCACACTGTCATGTGTGTACCTATGCAACAATCTTGCATGTCCTTCACAGGTACCCGAAAACCTAAAATGCAATTAAAAAAAAAACAGTAAAGTGAAGAGAACCTGTTGTATCGAACCGAGCACAGAAAGTCAACACCAAGACAAAAGTATGCCAAATTGCAGGGTTTATTGCCGGTGACCACGGAGGACTCACGTCTCTCCAACCCGTGGCAGAGAAAGAAGAGAGGCAAGACTTTTTTATACTTACTAACCACCTTGAGAGCTTTGGGAGTGGGGATAAGGGGCAGAGACGAGATGGAAGTGTTCAGAGATTTCGGTGGGCTGTAAATCACCTCAGGGTGGAGAGGAGGGTGATGGTTTTCTGGACATCCAGATGGCTAGGGGGTGTGTTTGACACTTTAAGAGATTTACAGAACTTGAGATAACAATTTGCTTACACATCGTCTGGGTAGGGGTTACTTGGCTCCAGAATGGAATTATTCAGTGGTGCTTCTTCTGGTCATTACCGATGATCAAAGGCTAGTAATTCTGATAGTTACAGATAAGAGAAGGCATGCAGCTTTACTTTTTGCAAAGTAAATTAGCAGTTTACAGAAACCAAGGTTAGCAGTCATTGTGAGGAGAACTGAAACAGTTTTGTCTCTTTTTATAAAATGGCAGTGTACAGGTTCTAACTCTAGGCTAGCTATATCACAAACCTACAGTATGGGTGAAAATGTTCATACACTAGACGTTCAATAAGAGATTAATAAGCAGAATATATACGGAATATAAACAATGGCAAAAAAAAATCTGATTTTAAGATGGCCAGGGGTTTGAGTAGACATTTCTCAAAAGAAACATACAAATGGCCAATGGGTATATGAAAACATGCTCAACATCACTAATCATCAGAGACATGCAAATCAAATCCACAGTAAGATACTATCTCACCTCAGTTAAAATGTCTATTATCAAAAGAAAAAAGGTAACAAGTGTTGGTGAGGACATGAAGAAAGGGAATCCTTACACACAGTTGGTGGAAATGTAAATCAGTACAGCTATTACAGAAAACTGTATGAAGATTTCTTAAAGAACAAGAAAAAAGAAGAACTACCAGATGATCCAGCAATCTCATCTCGCTGCTAAGTATATATCCAAAAGGAAATAAATATATCAAAGAGATATCTTCACTCAGGATAGTTAATTGACTCACAGTTGTGCATGGCTGGGAAGGTCAGGAAACTCACAATCATGGTGGAAGATAAAGGGGAGGTAGGCACCTTCTTTATAAGGTGGCAGGAGAAAAAGAGAGAGAGCAGGGGAAACTGCCACTTTTAATCCATCAGGTCTCATGAGAACTCCCTCACTATCTTGAGAACAGCATGGGGAAAACGCCCTCATGATCCAATCATGGCTCAAGCCATCCTTCCACCTCAGCCTCCAGAGCAGCTGGGACTATGGCTACAGGCACATTTTTGAGCCCTGTGTGCCCCGGGGCTGCTCTCTCCCTGGAAGGGCTTCCTGGCAGAGAGCAGAACCGCTCAGCCTCAGGAGCTGCCTGGCTGTGTGTGTTTCTGTGCGAATGTTGGATGTCTCCGTGTGTGTGTGTGTGTGTGTGTGTGTGTGTGTGTGGTGTCTGGTGAAACAAATGTGGCTTGTGCACTAGGGCTCTGTTTCTCTCGAGTCCGCCTACCTTCTGATGCGCCTCACTCTGTTGATCCCCTGGGGCTGCGTGGCCGCATTTTGTTTTGCTTGTGGTTTCAAAAGTCCCCGGGCCCGCCTCCGGCACCGCCTCCAGCATTTTCCTGTGCAGCTGCTGCCTGAGTGCCCGTATGTTGCGGAGCGCCAACGGGGCACGTGAGTGCGCATGCGTCAGATGCGCCAAGAGGCGCGAGCGCTGAGCTGGGCCTCGTGTCACAGTTACCGCCACCATTGCCTGGGGAACAGTCTGGGCAGCTTGGCGAAGCAGGATGCTCCTCTGGCAATGCGTCGGCGTAGGGCTGTGGCCCCCTCTCCGGTAGATCGTGGCCCTGTTCTTGCAGTCTTAGGAGTCAAGCAGAGCCAAACCAGGCTGAAAAACTTTAAGCGGAGCTTCAAGGATGTACCGCGTGATCCCTGTGTATCTCCCCCAGTGAATCTGGCCTGCCTAGACAGTGTAAGTGTGCGTCTCCTTGAAAGTTGTCTCCCCTGAGAATTCGAGGTACGGCCTACCTGTGTACTGCGGGCCTGCTCTCTCTCCAGAGGGGCTTTCTGGCAGAAAGCTGAACCCCGCAGCCTCAGGAGCTGCCCTTTCTGTGCGTGTTTCTGTGCGAGTGTTGGATATCTCCGTGTGTGTGTGTGTGGTCAGTCGAGAGCGATTTCTCTGTCGTCCGCCTACCTTCTGGTGCGCGTCTGTTTTTGGCTCACCTTGGGCTGCCGGTATGTGCGTTTTTTGCTCGTGGTTTCTAAAGCCTCAGTGTAGTAGGGAGCTGACTCTGACCCACAGGCATCGTAATCACCTCCCCATCCTGAGGGGTCACTCTTCGAGAAAGAAGACGAGTACAGTACACCCAAGAACAAACTCCTCCAGGGGCCCTTGGTCCTGCGGCATATCCAGGGATGGGCGGACCCTAGTCTTCCAGTCTTCAGGACGGGAGGCGAGCACTCATTCATCCTCTTTGGATTGCATTCCGAGTCAGAGGATGTGTACAGAAATAATAAGGTCAGATGGGGGTGAGGATAAAATCCGCTGAGGTGTGGAGGTGTTCGGCACCTTCACCTGCAGGACAAGTGCAGACAGATGTCAAAGAAACTGCTTCCAACGCCATCCTCTTTTTCTCTTCGCTACACAACCCACCTGTCCGCATTATGGCCCTGTGCTGGCGAAAGAAGGCATGAGGTGCGGAGAGCCTTTGTACCAAAAACTGGTCTTTCGGGTCAGCTCTCCCATTGGATCCTGAGTCCCCGAGCCACATGGGAGTGGGATGTTTTGATCCTGCGTGGCCTGCTGCTTTGTCCTTGCATGTGAATGCACATGCGCAAGCCACCACCCGCGAGTCACCAGCTGGGCCAGGTCTTGCGTTTACAGTGATCGATACCGTTGCCTGGGGACGGGTCCCAGCGGCTTGGCAAAGCAGGAGCCCTCTGTGGCAGTGCGTCGTCGCTGCACTCTGGACCCTCCTCTCTGAGGGATCATCGCCACAGGTCATCCTACTAAAAATACAAAAACTAGCCGGGAGTGGTGACGTGTGCCTGTAATCCCAGCTACTCAGGAAGGTGAGGCAGGAGAATCACTTGAATTCAGGAGGCAGAGGTTGCAGTGAGCCAAGATCGCGCAACTGCACTCCAGCCTGCGCAATGGGGTAAGACTCTGTCTTGAAAAAAAAGACAATTTGTTTTATATTCACATAGCCATTTTGCTATAATTAGTGTTTGCATGGTATTTTTTTTAACTTTTAAGCTATTTGAATTGGTATATAATTTTGACATTTTAACATAAGCCTTTATATTTTAATTTTTTATACAACCTAACATCTTTTTTTTGAGACAGAGTCTCCGTCTTGTCACCTGGGTTGGAGTGCTGTGGCATGTTTCAGCTCACTGCACCTCTGTCTCCTTGGTTCAAGCCATTCTTCTGCCTCGGTCTCTTGAGTAGCTGTAATTACAGGTGCCCACCACCATATCCATCTAAGTTTTGTATTTTTAGTAGAGATGGGGTTTCACCGTTGGCCGGGCTGCTCTAGAATTCCTGACCTCTGGTGATCTGCCCACCTCGGCCTCCCACAGTGCTGGGGTTACAGGTGTGAGCCACCATGCCTGGCTTTCTTCTTTTTTTTTTTTTCCTGAAGTATTTAGGCCATTAACATTTTTTGTAATTATTATGTATTTGGATTTAAAACAATCATCTTGCTCTTTATTCTGTTTCTCTTATCTATTTTTCATTCTTTTTCTAATTTTCTGCCTATTTTGTATTGTTAAAATTATATTCCACTTCTACTATTGGCTCATTGATTACAGCTTTTTTTTTTTTTTTTTGAGACGGAGTTTCACTGTTGTTACCCACACTGAAGTGCAATGGCACGATCTGGTCTCACTGCAACCTCCACCTCCTGGGTTCAAGCAATTCTCCTGCCTCAGCCTCCTGAGTAGCTGGGACTACAGGCGTGCACCACCATGCCCAGCTAATTTTTGTATTTTTAGTAGAGACGGGGTTTCACCTTGTTGACCAGGATGGTCTCGATCTCTTGACCTCATGATCCACCCGCCTCGGCCTCCCAAAGTGCTGGGATTATAGGCGTGAGCCACCGCACCCGGCCAATTACAGCTCTTTTTAGAATTTTGAGTGCTTTTTTTCCTAGGGTCTTTCAACATTCATTTTAACTTTCATTGTCTAGTTTTATATATTATACCCTATTGTATATCTTGTTGGGTTCTTAAATAATACTTCCATTCCACCTTGTCATTTTTTGAGCTATTTTCATATTTTAATTGCCACAAATATTACCATCCCTATAATAATTATTGATTTTACATTAAAAACTCAATTACTTTTTGAAGAGAATATGTGGAAAAACACTGAATAGTTTTTACCCATGTTTAATTTTTCTGTTAATTTCCATTCCTTTGTATGAATCCACATTTCTATCTGCATCTCCTGGTGATAAATTCTCTTGCCATTCATTTGTTCTTTATTTGCAACTTTTATTTTAGCTTCAGGAGTACACATGCAAGTTTGTTACCTCGGCAAATTGCATGTGCCTGGGGTTTGGTGTGCAAAAAATAATTTTGCCACCCAGATAGTGAGCATAGTAACTGAGAGTTTTTTTACCCTCACGTTCCTTCCACCCTCCATTCTCAGGCAGGGCCTAGTGTATTGTTCCCACCTTTGTGTCCATGTGTACTCAATGCTCAGCTTCTACTTATAAGTAAGAACATAACAGTATTTGGTTTCCTGATCCTAGATAAATTCACTTGATGGTCTCTAGCTGCAACCCTACTGCTGAAAAGAACACAATTTCTTTTTTTCCCTAGGCTTTAGCTTTCATTTTACAAAAGTTTTCACTTTTTTCATATTATTACCAAGTGTAGAAATACCAGAGTTCCCCCCACCCCATTCCTTACTCTGCTACCTTGCGCAGATTCTCACAAGAAGTTTATGAATCTTGTTACTTTTGTCCCCATGTTTCTATTTTCCATCAGGCTGTTCTCAAGATTTTCCTTTACCACTTATTTTCAGCAATTTGTCTTGATTTTATTTGTGTTTAGCCTTGATTTCCTTGAGCTTCTTAGATCTGTGATATGTTCCAAGGAATTTGGAGTCTCTTCAGCCATTATTTTTACATACTTTTTTCTGCCTTCTCCCCACTTCTGAGACTCACATTTCCATATATCTTGAATTGCTTTATATTTGCCCACAGATCACTGAGACTCTTAGTGTTTTACCTCTGTGCTTCATTTTTCTTGGTATGTTCTGAAATTCACTGATTTTTCTCCCCAAAATTGGTGTTTAATCTCCAGTAAATTTTCTCTTCAGATCTGTTTTCTTTTCCAGAAGTCCCACTTAGTTTTTTATCTTCCAATTCTCTCATTGTGCTTTTAACCAAAGCGCAATGCTTTAACAAAAATCTTTAGGATGCTGCAGTTTAATATTGTTATGCTAATACCATCTCGCCTGCCACCTGCATCTTAGGCTATTTTTTCCTGTTTTGGGTCACATTTTCCTGCTTCTTTATATAGACAGTGGACATTGTAAAATTTATACTGTTAAGTGGTAGATACTGTTACACTCTTCTAACAATGTTGAACTTCATTCTGTAGGCAAATACTTGTGAATTGGCTTGATTCTTCTGAATTATTTAAAAAGCAGTTTACAGAAGAGCTGAAATCTTTAGAGACAGGTCTGCTCCCAATTATCACTTTTCTGGCATTTCCACTGTGTGGGTGATCACTGGTCCTAACTAGAACCTCTCTTTGCCACGTGACTCTGGGCAGTTTCCAACTTGCGGCTCCCTGACTGCACTTACTGCCCAGTCAGGTGTAGGAACTGTATTCTACACGTGTACTATTTAATATTTTCAAAAGAAAAACCCCTGTGCACATTTCTGAAAATCTTTTCTGTATATCTCCCTCCTCTCCTGAACTCTGCCCCAAGCCAGCCAGCACAGTCTCTCTGTTATCTTCTCAACACATTAAGAACTTCATGTTCTGTTTGGGACCAGCTTTATCATTATCCAGAATGTGTCTCCAAGTAGAAAGTTTGTGTGATTATTGCACAACTGCACTTTTTTTTTTTTGACCTAGAGTCTCATTCTGTCACCCAGGCTGTAATGCATCATCACAGCTCACTGCAGCTTTGACCTCCCTAAGCTCAGGTGATCCTCCCACCTCAGTCTCCCAAGTAGCTGAGACTTCAGGCATGCACCACCACACCTGGCTAAGTTTTGTACTGTTTGTAGAAATAGATTTTCACAATGTTGCCAAGGCTGGTCTTGAACTCCTGGGCTCCAGTGACTGCCTTAGGAATCAAAATTTGGGAATACAGGCATGAGCCACCACCCAAATGATTCTATCAGGGATCACAGTCCTCATACAAACCAATTATTCCATCATGGCTACAACAGAAGGTCATGTTTTTTGACACTGGTGATGTCACTGGAAAGAAACACTCTTACACATTACTGGTAAGAATGTAAATTAACATTTTGAAAAGTAACTGGCCATAATCTATTAAAATTTAAAATGCATGCATACTTTTGACTTGGCAGTATATAAACAAAATGCAAGAATAAGCATATAAAGATATTTATTGCACTAGTTTGCAGAAATAGAAAACTCAACCTGAATACTCAGCTTATGGGGAATGGGTACAACATGGCATTGCTGTTACTAGGTTGCTACATGTAATTCTGCAGGCATTTTGAAAAAGAAAAGCAAGGTGCACAAGACAAATACCAACAAAATGTAATGTATAGACCTCATTTAAATCTGAACTCAAACCAACTATTATTGTGAAAGGCTGACTTATCAGTTCAAGATACATACTAAAAATATGTAGGGGGGAAATGGTATATAGCATATTGGTTGTCTTTAAAATATCCCAGTGAAAACTTACTGAGAGATAAAACACGAAAGGCAAAAATAGGGTGATTATTACAGAGGTTATGGGTACACTGTCCTATTTTATTTTTGGATATGTTTAAAATTTTTAAATTAAAACAAATTAAAGTGACAGATATATTTGCAGTTATCCTACTATAGTATACTTTTACCAGACTGAAATGAGACCCATACTTGAGCACAGAAAAAAAACGCCAAAAAGGGCCCAGGCGCAGTGGCTAACGCCTGTAATCCCAGCACTTTGGGAGGCCGAGGCGGGTGGATCACGAGGTCAAGAGATCGAGACCGTCCTGGTCAACATGGTGAAACCCCGTCTCTACTAAAAATACAAAAAATTAGCTGGGCATGGTGGCATGTGCCTGTAATCCCAGCTACTCAGGAGGCTGAGGCAGGAGAATTGCCTGAACCCAGGAGGCGGAGGTTGCAGTGAGCCAAGATCACGCCATTGCACTCCAGCCTGGATCACAAGAGCAAAATTCCGTCTCAAAAAAAAAAAAAGCCAAAAATTAAACACCAAAGTTTTAACAGATGAGTGTGATACGACAAAGGTGGTTTTTAAAAAAATTATATTTAGATGGATGCAGTGGCTCACACCTGTAACCCCAGTACTTTTGGAGGCTGAGGTGGGTGGATTACTTGAGGTTAGGAGTTCAAGACCAGCCTGGCCAACATGATGAAAACCTGTCTCTACTAAAAATACAAAAATTAGGCAGGTGTGATGGTGTGCAACTGTAATCCCAGCTACTCAGGAGGCTGAGGCAGGAGAATCACTTGAACCCAGGAGGCAGAGGTTGTGGTGAGCTGAGATCATGCCACTGCACTCCAGCCTGGGCAACAAAAGCAAAACTCCGTCTCAAAAACAAAAAAACCAACCAACCAAAAAAAAAAAAAGATAATGTATTAGATAACAGATAGCACTGCATATAAAAAAGTTAAGTGTTTCTTGGGAACATTTGTTTTTCTATGAACAACTTTGTACACAGTAACTCAATTTTGAGGTTTTGAGTTTCAAGAATACTGTGCATCATTTGCTTGGAATCAGACATAGAAGAACTGTAGGCATTGATGGCTGCTCCAGAATATTATTCTCACTCATCTTCACTCACTGAACACCATTAATCTCTTCTGACCATCATCGATTCCTGATCATCAGCCCTCATTCAACAACATTCTAATTAGTACGTTTAAATTATTATTATTATTATTTGAGACAGAGTTTCGCTCTTGTAACCCAGGCTGGAGTGCAATGGTGCGATCTCGGCTCGCTGCAACCTCCGCCTCCTGGGTTCAGGCAATTCTCCTGCCTCAGCCTCCTGAGTAGCTGGGATTACAGGCACACGCCACCATGCCCAGCTAATTTTTTGTATTTTTAGTACAGACGGGGTTTCACCATGTTGACCAGGATGGTCTCGATCGCTTGACCTTGTGATCCACCCACCTCGGCCTCCCAAAGTGCTGGGATTACAGGCTTGAGTCCCGGCACCCGGCCACGTTTAAATTATTTAAAGCTGTTTTTATCTTACTGTCATTTGTGTCCATTACGTACTAATACATTACATTTATTGTCAGTACAGTATCTGTTGAAGTATAGAGGGAAAATATAATTCATACATTATGTTTTTCAAAATCACTGCATGCACACACATATCTGGTAATTAACTGTTAACTGGCTTTTGAATGTTTTACATTATTCAGAAACCCTGACAGAAGTCATTTAGGTGGTTTAAGTTGAATTCAAATTAAAATTGGTTAGGATTTTTTAATGAACTGAAAACATAGTATTTTTCCTATTTAAAATAATGGGGCCAAATAAAAATAATTAAAATAAAATAAAATAATGGGGCCAGATGTGGTGACTCACACTTGTAATCCCAACATTTCAGGAGACTGAAGCAAATGGACTGCTTGAGCCTAGGAGTTCAATATCAGATAGGGAAACATAGGGAGACCCCATCTCTAAGAAAATTTTTTTTAAAAAGGATCCAGGCTGCGGTCAGTAGAGGGGGGCTAGGAGAGAGACAGCAGGGGTGGGGAAGGTGGGAAATGATAATGAGGGGACAAATACCAGATGTAGGTGAGGGGAGATGAAGGCAGCAAACCACCTTGCCATGTATGTGGCAACAATTGTACCTATGCAACAATCCTGCATAATCTGCACATGTACCCCAGAACCTAAATTACAATTTTTAAAAAAAGATTAAAAAAAAAAAAGGAGCCAGGCATGGTGGTGAACAGCTATGGTGACAGCTACTCAGCAGGCTGAAGTTGGGAGGATCACTTAAGCCCAGGAGGTCAAGGCTGCAGTGAGGTGTAATTGTGCTACTGTACTCTAGCCTGAACAAGGAGGGTGAGACACTGTCACACACAAACACACACAAAGAATAAAGAAATGAAATGTAGGCTCTGAGATCTGGGTCTCTAAAAATTTACTATTCAGTGTATCAGAAATGGGTCAGATTCTAATGAGGAAAAACTGTAGTTGGTAAATTTTGTTTATATTTCCATTTAAGGCAAATACATATTTTATACACACACAAACACCCATACATATATACATGTATATATTGATGTATTATATATTATGATGTATTAATATTATTTTTATATATATATATATATATATATCTTGACCAACATTTTGTTGATAAATTCTTTTTCCCTTAAAGTAACAAGAAAATGTAGGTCAAAAACTTTTGCTTTCAGAATTTGTGGAAAAATAATCTCTTTCACTTTCTTAAAAAAACAGAACAACAAAAAACATCAATAGCCCTAAAGCAATTTCTGCAAGTTTCTTTCTGGTATGGATTATCTGATGCTGCAAAACTGA
Organism: Saguinus oedipus; assembly: GCA_031835075.1. Classification (NCBI taxonomy): domain Eukaryota; kingdom Metazoa; phylum Chordata; class Mammalia; order Primates; family Cebidae; genus Saguinus; species Saguinus oedipus. The sequence goes on along the minus strand of CM063187.1, from coordinate 40,395,281 downwards.
TGTGCTCTAAAGTCCTTCATATCTTTATTACACTCTAAATGTCTTGTTCTAAAATGAACTATCTGTTGTTCAAAAAGGGATACATGATAAGAGAATGCTTGCATCTTTTTATTGTACTCATAAAATATTCCCACCATTTGAGTTCTCTAACAGTATGTAATGATAATGGTAATCATTTTAATAATAAATATGATATACTACCCAAAGGGAATTATATGTATTTAATTATTTATAATTTCATCATTATAATATAACTACAGTATTTTACAAATAGAAAAAACACACAAATTAAGAAATGTATCTGATTTCAGTTAGGATATGGTGAAATAGAGATGATGCTTGATAAAGGATAATTCAGCTTTATATTCTAGGGTTATACAGATGTAAATTATCTAAGGGGTTTCTGAAGTCATTCTGCATCCAGGTTAATATAGGCCTTCTAAGAATGAGTCAATTCTGAGCAGAAGCAAAAGGATGTCCTACATTCATATAGATAATGATGTAGATGATGAAGACCTTCTTATATTTAATCACATTCAAGGCTTTCTCAATTATGAAGCTTTATATGTTGAGTAAGTTGTGAAGGATGTCTAAAGTCTTTGCCACACTGGACACATGTATAGAGTTTCTCACCAGTATGGATCCTTTGATGCAGAGAAAGTTCTGAACCACGACTGAAGGCCTTCCCACATTCCTTACATTCATAGGGTTTCTCTCCAGTATGAGTTCTCAGATGTTCAGTAAGGTGTGAACCACGAATAAAAGCCTTCCCACATTGTTTACATTTATAAGGTTTTTCACCTCTATGAATTCTCTGATGTTCACTAAGCTGTGAGCCATAAATAAAGGCCTTGTTACATTCCTTACATTTGTAGGGCTTTTCACCTGTATGAATTCTTTGATGATATGTAAGTTGTGTAGTACGAACAAAGGCCTTCCCACATTCCTTACATTCATAATGTTTCTCACCATGAATTTTCTCATGTTGAGTAAGATATGCAACACGAATAAAAGCCTTTCCACATTCCTTACATTCAAAGGGTTTCTCACCTGTATGAATTCTTTGATGTTCACTAAGTTGTTTGCCACATATAAAGGCCTTTCCACATTCCTTACATTTGTAGGGCTTCTCTCCAGTATGAATTCTTTGATGTTGAGTAAGATTAGAATTAGAAATAAAAGCTTTCCCACATTCTTTGCACTTATAGGGTCTCTCACCTGAATGAACTCTCAGGTGGTAAGTAAGTTGTGAGCCACGAAAAAAGGACTTTCCGCATTCTTTACATTCATAGGGCTTCTCACCTGTATGAATTCTCTGATGTTCATTCAGTTGGGAGGCACATAAAAAGGCTTTCCCACATTCTTTACATATATAAGGCTTTTCACCAGTATGAACTCTCTGATGATATGTAAGGTGTGAACCAAGAATAAAGGACTTTCCACATTCCTTACACTCATAGGGTTTCTCACCACTATGAATTCTTTGATGATAAGTAAGTTGAGAGCCAAGAATAAAGGCCTTCCCACATTCCTTACATTCATAAGGTTTTTCACCACTATGAACTCTCTGATGAAGCGTATATTGTGAACAGTAACTAAAGGCTTTTCCACATTTCTTGCATTCATACGGTTTTTCTCCTGTATGAACTCTCTGATGTTCAGTGAGCTGTGAACCACGAATAAAAGCTTTCCCACATGTTTTACACTGATAAGGTTTTTCATTAGTATGAATTTTCTGATGTTGAATGAGATCAGAACTACGACCAAAGGCCTTTCCACATTCCATACACTCATAAGGTTTCTCAGCAGTCTGAATTATCTGATGTCGACTATAGCTTGGCTTTTTGCTGCAGGTATTCCTATTCTTCCTGACTTTAGAGCATTTTTCTATGTTATGATTTTTCTCATGTTGAATAAGGCATGACAGGTAGCAAAAATCTTGTCTACATTCCTTACATTTGTACAATTTTTCCTTGGTAGGAATTATCTGGTGAAAAGTAGAAGAGGTTGAATGGCTTTCAGTGGCCTTTTCTTCACAGGTAATTTTGACATACATGTAAAGTCCTTCCTGACTTGCTTCTTGACCCCCTAAGTTGTCTTTGTACCCCATATTGTCTCCAAGACCATTGTATTGAAGGTGATGGTTGATAAACTTCCCCATATTCTCCCACTGGAGTGATTCTATTTCATAAATTTCCTTTTCTGGAGATAACTCGTTAATCTCATGACTGGATTCCAAGTCTGCAGAATAACAAGAAAGTAAATTCCTGCTTTTGTTTACAAGGAGAAATAATTGTTTGGTAAAAAATGATAGATAAAAATAATTCTCATCAGAATGGCTTAAACATTACAAAAATATTTTGTGCCATTTTTCTTTAAAGGCACAAGGGGAGAATAAAGAACAAGGAGAGCTTATAGGAAAGAAGGTAATTAGAAAAATAGGTTAAGTCAGTGGTTCTCAAACTTTGGAATGGCTTAGAAACACCCAGGAAGCTTATAAAATAGAATAAAAACACCCTCTTGAAAAGAAACAGATATCTAGCTGGACATACAATCTATCAACAAATCCTATGGGCTCTCCTATCAACATGTATTAAGAATCTGATCACCTCCACTGCCACCATCCTAGGCCAAGCCACCTATCTCTCACTGTCATAACCTCTTAACTGGTTTCCCTACTTTCATCCTTGCTTCTGTAATCTATTCTTCACAGAGCAGGCAAAGGAATTCTCTTAATATGTAGTTTATATTACATCATTCCCCTGCTAAAAACCTTCCAATGGTTTGCCACCTCAAGATAAAATCCAAAGTCCTTAATATGGCTCACAAGACCCTATACAAGCTTGCCCTTGGCCACTTTTCTTGACCTGTCATTTCCTAACATGGCCACTTTTCTATATCATCACCTACCACTCCCCTAATTATTCATTTGTCTCTGGTCATATGGCCTCCTTGGTGTTAAAAAGTGTCACATCAAGCATATGCCTCTGTTTACAGTTTTGTCTTTAGAATGCCCTTCCTCTAGATATAAGTATGGCTTATTCCCTCATACAATTTTCTGCTCAGCTGTCACATTATCAAAACATACAACACATAGCTGTACCTATATTGCATTTTTCACTAATGGATATACCATTTCTAAAGTTTGACTACTGTCTGTCTGTCCCATGCTTAATCAAAGCAAGGACTTTGTTTCATATACTGCTTTATCTCTAGTGCCTAACATCATTACTTGCACATTGTTGGCATTCAGTATTTGTCAATTTTTTAAATGTAAATGTCCCTTCATTCACAAATCTCCTTAGATGCTTCTCACACAACACACAGTTTGAGAACAGAGCTAATAATCTTTCAGTGGTTTACCCTTGTACTTAGAACAAAATCCAAACTCCTATTCATGGCCTACAAGCCGCTTTATGATCCAATTCTTTCTTAAATTTCTCTGATTTCTTCAAAATTGCCTTTTAAGTCTCATTTTGAGCCACTACTATCTTCAGGAACAATGCTTTAATCTTATTGACCTGATTTTAGTTCTGAGAACATGTCAAATTCTTTCCATAATTTTAGGTTTTCCATATGCCATTCCATCTACCAAGAATGCTAAGTGGCCACCACCTTTGCATCTGAAATGTCCTGGCTTAAATGTTAGCTGCTCAGAAAGACTGTCCTGGATCACTTTAATTAGGTCCATGCTCTGTATTTTCTATACCTGCGATTTATTCCTAATTCTTGTTTGAATGTTTGCAATTCTAAAATTTCATTTCCTTATCTGTTGATCTTTCTACTCCTCAAGTTCTACATGTATGGGGGGAAAATTTGTTTTACTATATAGCTATATCGCAGAGCACGGTATACATAAAATGTTCTGTTCCTTCCATATAGTTTTTAGGTCTGACTTTCCAATATTTTCTACTTAAGGCCAAATGTTCTTATGTTTACCAAAGAAGTACCTCAAAACGTCCTAGAAATAGTAACAAGTTTACACAATAAAGATGTTATATTATTCTGAAGAAAGAAGTTGAGAAACAAGTGTACTTGCAAATCCAGAGAAACTATCTGATGTAACTGGATCAGCAGGCACAGGCTCTCTGACCACTGTTTATAGGCTGGATAATAACAGAGAGCGGTAATGGGAAGAAAAATACAAATCAGTAAGTTTGAATTTAAACTCTTTCAGAAATAAGCCTCAGAAACTTGAGAAAACATGCTTTTGCTGAAGAACAAAAAGAAATTGTAAAAACAAAAGCAACTACCCCCCACCCTCAACCTGCCATATACATAGCACAGCTCAGTTTAACACCAATTCATGTCAGCAAAATATCTTGGAACGTGATAGATTCTGCTTTTATTTTGTTTCTTTCATAGAAGAACAATATGACTTATAAAACACTTTGAAAGAAATCAATGGGTTTATGGTGATTAAGGGAACACTATCAGGAATCAAATAAATTCAGCTGGAACCCAAAACAGCTACCTATGTGCTAGTGGCCTAATAAAAATGGGAAACAATATAAATCTAATATGATTCTGGGGTAGGAGGCACTATGAAAACAGAGGAAGGTGCTAAACAGAAATCTAGAGGAATGAAGAAAAAGTGAAGATTGGAATACCAAAGTCTCAGAACTGTGCCCAGAATGAGGGGTACATATAAAAATGTATTCAATTAAGTAGCAGCTCTTTTTATTGTCATTAAGTTAATGAAAAACTATATGGTGGAAAAAAAAACTGCAAAAGGGGTGATGAGTGAAAACAACGAAATGGAGTCTGAAAAGGTAGAGTCATTTTAAGAAGTTTCTTTTATACTTGACCCCATCAAGTCCTACTGAATATATCTCCTAAGTAGCCCTTGAACCTGTTAAATTATCACCAATACCTCTGCTGACACTCAGGAAGCCCAAAGCATTTTTTTTTTGAGATAGAGTCTCACTCTATCATCCAGGCTGGAGTACAGTGGCGTGATCTCAGCTTATTGCAACCTCCACCTCCAAGGTTCAAGCAATTCTGCCTCAGCCTCCCAAGTAGCTGGGATCACAGGTGTGTGCCACCATGCCTGGCTCATTTTTACATTTTTAGTAGAGATGGGGCTTCAGCATGTTGGCCAGGCTGGTCTCAAACTCCTGGCCTCAAGCGATCCACTCACCTCAGCTGCCCAAAGTGTTGGGATTACAGGCATGATCCACTGTGCCCAGCCCCAAAGCGTCCTGAACCACAACAAAAACCTACTCAGTAATGTTATAAGATCCTTTATTTTATTCTCCATTTGGCAGACAGAATGGAATACTAAATATGAAAATCACATTATGTCACTGTCTTAAGATTCTTCAATAGCCTGCAAAAAACTGGGGGATAAAATCTAAACTCTTCTGCACTATTTTTCAAACTTCTTTTGACTGTAACCTCATAGTAAGAAACATATTATGACTGAGTACATACACTCAAACATAAAACAAGTATGTCATAAAATTATCTTGGCTATTATGTATTATATGTTCATATTTTATTATTTTCTCTCCTGTTTTATTAAAAACAGTAACAAGTGTTGCTTATAATCTACTAGGTCATATTCATAACTTCTAGCAGGTTTTGCCTGGCCTGGCTCCAGTCAGCCTCTCCAACTCCCTATGGCACCTTTGCCTCACAAGCCTCCAGCTGCAAAGGCCTTCTCTTAATACCTCATATACATCAAGCTCCACCCTCCTGTGGCCTTCAGTACACTGTTACCTTTGCTAGGAATGCTCTTCCCTCTTCTCTCTACCCTCAGTCTCCTTAACTGTTTTTCATTCTTTCAGGGCTCACCTGAAACTTTATGTACCTTTGCATTTCCTGAGAAGCTGTCACCAATCCCAGGCTCCTAGCAATGCTGTTCCAGTAATCTGTCTTCTGTTAAGACAGCCACTCTACTCACTATAGTCTACAAGGAAAGCCTCCATAGCTCTGGATGCTTGTAAGACCTCCACATCCTACTATTAAGGCTGGCTTCTCCACAGAGATCTCAATTTCCATAAGCTCTTAGTGTGGTAGTCCTACTATCCTTAGGTAATAAAAGGAATAATAAAAAATGATTAAAAACCTACCGTCCCCTAAAAGACCACTAGAGGCCAATCCTGTAATGCCTGATATCTCTGAGTTATCTCAATACTCTTAAAAGCCTTGGCTTCCTGGGTCCTTGGTCATCACTAGGACTCTTATCCCATCCATGTCCTACTTCACTCCAAACTATGCCTTTTAGAACTCACAGTGTACTTTCTACAAAATCCTCTACAACCTCTACCTTCCCTCTGATTATTCTCTTCACCTTCTTGATCCTATTGAAAGCTTGAGCACACTACTTGCCCAGAAACAAGGTTTTCCTTCATGTCTTTCCCTCCACCTCGCTTCACCTAACCTCTCCCAAGGTAGACATAATTGCAGCAAGTCAGCACCAACTCACCAAGGAATCAGATATACAAAGAGAAGTACTCAGTGTTAATTTTTCTACAAGTACTCCTAATCATGACATTTACCGTCATAGAAAGAATTGTATTCTATAGACTCTCTGAAGCAACTCTAATCTAAGCTCTTATTATTACCCAATGAGAAAGCCAAACAGAATGATTAAACACAGAACTTTCACTTCCTGTTCCATACACTGATTGGCTCTTTACCCCTATTCACAGAATTAATCTATATCTAAACCTCCATGGATTCATTAACTATTTTAAGAACCTACTACTGAATTCAAATACTACCAAACTCCTGAATAGTCTCCTATAAATAGAAGGCCTTATAGCAGTCATAGTAAAAACAGAAAGAAAAAAAAACCCACCCCTTTATATCCTCCACCTTGATACCAAAAGCATATGTAGAATCCCCAAATGCTGCACTCACAGTTCCTGCAGCCACATTACTAAAATTAATAGGCTGGAGTATAATACAAATTACTATAATTTTAAATCTACTAACACGAACATATAGCCTATCCACTTCTTACCACTATGAAGAATAATTATAACAAATTCTATTTGTTCATACTAAGCAGACTTAAAAGCACTCACTGTGTATTCCTCTGTAACTCATATAACATCACTAATTATAACTTTTCTCATCTAAATGCCATGAAGTTTTATAGGAGCCACAGCCCTAATAACTGCCCATGATGGCACAACATCAAAATGATTTTGCCTTACAAATTCAAACTATGATTCCAGGCATGGTATCTCACACTTCGTAATCCCAGCACTTTCCTCACCTCAGTTCAGGAATTTGAGACAAGCCTGGCCAACATGGTGAAACTCCATCTCTACTATAAATATAAAAATTAGCCAGGTATGATGGTAGGCACCTGTAATCCCAGCTACTTGGGAAATTGAGACAGGAGAATTGCTTGAACCCAGGAAGTGGAGGTTGCAGTGAGCTGAGATCACACCACTGCACTCCAGTCTGGGTGACAGAGTGAGACTCCATCTCAAAAAACAAAAACAAACAAAAAACCCAAATTCAAACTATGAACAAATCCACAGCCAAACTATACACAAGGTTCCTCAACTTATGACACTTACGCTTACAATTTTTCAGCTTTACCATGGTGAGAAAGCAAAACAACATTCAGTATGCTCCTCGACTTACCAAGGGGTTACATGGAATGATTTAACAATATTTTTGACATTATCCAGAAGTAATCCAATGTACGTTGAGGAGCATCTACACTATTAGCTCTCAGACTACAGACATTACTTCCTTTAACAGAAACATAATATGGGCTAGCCTAACTAACCTAGCCTTTTGCACCAATTTTTTGGCGCCTAAGGCCAACAGATTACTTCTAACCTTTAAAAGTTTAGAAAGCCATATTGTTATATATGGAGGCATGAGTTAGCAGTTGATAGCCTTACTATCAACTATTAACCTGAATGGAGAATTATTTGAAATTATATGATTTTTATGATTAATTTTGCCATTAACCAAATAGGACTAATATACTAATTATGGCCATACAGTCCCTCTATCTATAAATCACATCACAATGAGAGGGGAACTTATTGCCTGTCCAGTGCCAGGCCCATGCCTGTGTCCCCTCTCCCAATCCTCTGTGATAAAAGTCCCAAGGCCAGGGCTCCCCTTCATTTCCTGTCCAATTCCCTGAGAAAGCAGCCAGAAGGGGCTAGAGAGACCTCAGGCCCCAAATGCCTGGAGACAGAGGAGGCCCCCCAGTCCTCTGCCTCACTGGCAGTTCAGAAAGTGCTGAACTCGAGGGGCTCAGGCGAGGAGGACGTGGAAGTGGGCATCTTCCGGGTCCTGGAGTTGCCAGGGGCAGCGGTGGTGCCTCAGTGATCATCCAAGCTGGCTGGGTCTTCTTCTGGCATTATTTTCGGTGAGATGGTAAACAGAGAGTTATCAAAGGACATGTCTGTGGTGTCGGAATTAATCTGGGCCCAGCAGGATTCTCCATCTCTTTTCTTCTGTAAATTTTTGAGTTTAACTTTTCTGACTACAAGGGCAACAGCCACCAGCCCAGCAAGGAGGAGGAGGGCACCAGCTAGGCTCAGGGACAGCACCAAGATCCAAGTGGGCACTGGAAAGGAGATGTTCAAGAACTCGCTGAGGTCTGACAGCTGGGGCTGGTTGTGCCCGCCTATCACTCCATACTGGCGGTGGAAGGGTCCCCCTGGAGTCTCACTGCTACTGCCACTCAGATTGAACGTCACTCCGCACTGGTTTGCGGGGACCCGCAGGAGCTGGACCACCTGCCCCACTCGATACAGTGTGAAATTCGCTCCCAGGAAGTCCCCAGGGGCCACGCATGCGATGTGGATGAGGTCCTCTTGGCTGCTTGGGTATCGGGGCACCAGCTGGATGGACGGTGCTGGGATTGCCAAGGAGCGAGGAAACTGAGCCTGATGATCTCAGGTGAAACAGTTTCATCCCCAAACCAGTCCTCCTTTCCCCTCTCGTGCCCGCCCCACCCCAAAATACTGCATTCCATGACACCGGTCCCTGGTGCCAAAAAGGTTGGGGACTACTGGTCTAAAAGACCATGTCAGGATTTACCATGGATGCCAGGGGACTCACAGAGAACAAAGAGGTGAGAAGCCAGGCAGGTATCTTCCTGGGACTGATATGGAGTGGGAGAAGCTCTCTAACATGGTGAAACTGAGTGAGTGAGAGTCCCTGAGGAAGCCAGACTTCCCACATGGACCTTTGCAATCCTGGGCACAGGAGAACCCCCAGCCCCAACCCCTGGGCTACTAGACCAACACAGAAAGCTACCTAGAGTTTTTGCAGAGGCACTGCTCAAGCCCATGTGGAGCACCACAAGCCCCAGATCCCTGAGCAGCTTGGTGCCAACTGCCATAGCCCCATTGGAGGCTGCAGTCACAGTGCTGAGGAGCGGTTAGACTGCCCAGCCCCTCCTCACCAGGCAAGGCTCAGTTCCACCCGCCCCCACCTGAACACTGCAGCACAGCGACCCTGTCCCCACCTGAACTCTGCAGGCACGCACACCTCCGCATTCCACAAGGAACTTCCCAGATAGCAGACCATGAAACCCATGCCCTACCTCCTCTGAGGGAGCTAAGGCTCACCAGCTCAGACTTTCAGCGCAGCAACCGCACCTTTGCAGCAACTGCACCTCCGCCTAAATTGCGGTGGGCTGCAGCTCTGTGTTCCTCTGGGGCAAAAATCCCAGAGGTGACAGATAACACTTGGCACCTCTGTATGCCCCCAACAGTGAAGTTCTGCATTGTTTGGAAGGAAGGGAAGTGCAAACGTGCCACGTGCACTTTTACAACCCCACAGCTGCCAGTCTCCATTGCAGGAGTCCTGCCCTCTCCAGTGAAAGGCCCACAGCACAGCTGCCCTGTCCCCACCTGCACATTTCACCTGCAGCCCAGAGCCCTTCTGAAAATCCAACACCCACATACCTGTGATATTCCCTTGGGCTCCCACCACCTAAGCGTTCTGTAGGACCCTGCATGAGAGTTTGGCCAGTGACCTGGGAACCAACCTGTTCCACCTCCCCACATCATAGCCAGCACCTGAACTCTGGGCTAGCCTGACTGCAGTCCAGGCCCTTCACGACTCACACAGGCTCTCCAGTGGGACAACGAGGGGCCTGGAAACTGGGAAACTACCTGCCCCATTCCAAGTCTGCTGGCACCTGACCATTTCCCCCAGGGCCTGAGGTGAGACCAACCTGACTAGCTGACACCACCAGAAACAACACTCACTCACACAGGCCCTGTAGAGGAGCCCCCTCTTCAACAGGAAGCAGCAGTACTGTGACATCGGAAAACAGGTGAGCCCTAATCAATGGGGAAAGAATTGCCTATTCAATAAATGGTACTGGGATAACTGGCTAGCTATATGCAAAAGAATGAAACTGGACCCTTAGCTTTCACCTTATAAAGTAAGTCAAGATAGCTTGATATAGTACATGCAGAAGCCTCTGAAGATCTTACCAGTTTCCTCATTATATTTTGCAGGTGTTTCATCAATTTTAGGAGCTACTAATTTTAATTTTACTACAATTATAAAACCACCAGCCATATCTAATATCAGACAACACTATTAATTGAAGCTATGCTTTTATTACTCTCTCTCCCAGTACTAGCAACCAGCATCACCATACTACTGACTGACCATAAACTTAATATACTTTTTTTGATCCAGCTGGAGAAGGAGATCCAATTTTAGATCAACATTTATTCTGTTTTGTTTGTTTATCCAAAAGCATATAATCTTATTTTACCAGATTTTGGAATAATCTCACACATTGCTACATACTATTCTGTTGGGGGGGAAGAACCATTTGGCTATACAGAAATAATATGACCCTTAAGCTGTAATCCCAGCACTTTGGGAGGCCGAGGTGGGCAGATCACGAGGTCAGGAGTTCAAGGATAGCCTGGCCAACATGGTGAAACCCTGTCTCTACTAAAAAAAAAAAAATACAAAAATTAGCTGGGCATGGTGGCATGCACCTGTAGTCTCAGCTACTCAGGAGGCTAAGGCAGGAGAATTGCTTGAACTGGGACCCGGGAAGCAGCGGTTGCAGTTAGCCAAGATCACGTCACTGCACTCCTGCCTGGGCTACAGACTAAGAGTCTGTGTCAAAATAATAATAATAATATGACCCTTAATATCAATCTGGCTTATAAGCTTTATCATATAAGCCCACCATATATTTACAGCAGGGAGACACTGACACCTGAACATATTTTACACTAGCTACTATAATTATTGCTATTCCCACAGGAGTTAAAGGATTTAACTGACTAGAACCCTACATGGAGGTAATATTAAATGATCTCCAGCTATATTATGAGGTTTGGCTTTATTTTTCTACTAACAGTTGGAGGCCTAACAGGAATGGTTCTAGCTAACTCATTAGCAGACATCAATCCCCATTATACATATTATGCTGTAGCACATTTCTAACATGTTCTATCAATAGGTGCCATCTTCACCATTATAGGATTTCTTCACTGATTCCCATATTTTCAGATTATACACTCAACCTGAGCCGAAAATCCATTTTATATTTGTAGGTGTTAAACTGACTTTCTTTCCACAACATTTTCTTGATTCACCAGGCATGGCACGATAATACTCCAATTATACTGATGGATATACAACATGAAATACCATCTGCTATGGTTTGGATGTGGTTTTTACGCACTAAATCTCATGCTGAAATTTAGTCCCCAGTATGGTGTCTTAGGAGATGGGGTTTAGTGGGAGGTGTTTGGCTCACGAGGGCTGGTCCCTCTTGAACAGATTAATGCCCTCCCTCAAGGGTGAGTGAGTACTTGTTCAACTCGTTCTCAAGAGAGCTGGTTTTAAAAAAAGCCTGTCACCTTTCCCCTCTCTCACCAGGTGATCTCTGCTCTGCACACACTGGCTCCCCTTTACCTTCCATCACGAATGGAAGCAGCCTGAGGTCCTCACCAGAAGCCAAACAGACACAGGTGCCATGCTTCTTGTACAACCTGCAGAAACACGCACCAAATAAACCTCTTTTCTTTATAAATTACTCAGCCTCAGGCATCCTTTATAGTAACACAATATGAACTAAGACACTTATTATACTTGAATTAGTTCCACTCTAACACTTTGAAGAGTTCAGCATCTATGTTTTAAATACCAAAACTAGAAATATCCATGGAATTTTTTTCAACAATTCTAGCACTATTTACTTCCATTAAAATTTTTGAAACATGCTTGTTCTTAAAATCCATCACCAAAGAACATGAATGCCTTAAAACATGAGACCCCACTTGGGAAAAAAGCAAGCTAAAATGTATTCACCTCTTTCACTATTCCTACAATAATAGGACCACTTATTTATATACTAATCATTTCATTCCCAAACATCATGTTTCCTGGCCCCAACTGCCAAATCCATAATAGATTAGTCTCTGTTCAACAGTGACAAGCACAAGTCATACTAACACAATAACACATAACGTCAAAGGATGTTATTACCAATAACAGCAACAACTCTTACAGCACAATTTCAAGCAACCGCCCTTTTTTACCACCACCACTCAAGTTAGCAGGTCACTTGCCCTTATATCCACCCCTCCAGTATTTTATTTTATTTTATTTTTTTGAAACATGGTTTTGTTCTGTCACCTAGACTAAAATGCAGTGGCATGATCATGGCTCACTGCAGCCTCAACCTCAGGGCTCAAACGATCCTCTCACCTCACTCTCCCAAGTAGCTGAGACAACAGGCATGTGCCACAATGCCTGGCTAATTTCTATTTTAAGTAGAGATGGGGTTTTGCTATGTTGCCCAGGCTGGTCCTGAACTCCTGGTCTCAAGCAAAGTGAGACCACTTCAGCCAAAGTGCTGGGGGGATTACAGGCTTGAGCCACTGTGCCCAGCTTAACACCATTTTAAAGACTCTCCTTTGAAAACAAAACAAAACAGAAACCTCTCCTGATTCTGTGGTTTACCCTGCAGTAGATAGGAGCCGCAGGGTGAACCACAGAATCAGGAGAGTGGCAAAATTTCTCAAGAGGTATGCATGCTTCCTGTCTCTACCTTTTGCTTTTCTTTCTCTCCTACCACTATAATTAACATTTTGCCATATTTCCTTCCTAAATTTGTTCCATGGATTTTCATTTAGTTGAAATAATACTGCATATGCAAACTGTAATCACACTTCTTTCCCCTAATTATTACAGAATTGTTCTTAACCTTCTAAAATATTTTTAAACTCTATTTGTAACTTTGAGGGTTCCTCAAAGGGGCCTTTGACACTGGTGAGTTAATTCACTGTCCCACTCTAGTTTTTATTGTTGACTTCTTTCTTTCTCACTCTCTTTTAAATACTCTATTATGAGGTTTTTGTTCCTCTCATTTCCAAACCCACTTTGTCAGGGTCACCAGCACTCTTCATCTTGCCAAATCCAATGGCCGATTTTCAGCCTTCCTCTTACTTGGCCTTTTAGCATCGCCTCTCTGTTAACTGCTTCCTCCTTTTGTCAGCTGGCTTCCAGTACACTGCATTCCTTCTTCCTAGGTCACAGGTTACTCAGGTAGTCCTCAATTTCCTTTGCTAGATTTTTTTCCTGACTGAATGCTGGAACACCACATGGTTTAGTCCTTGAACTGTACCTTGCCTTCCATCTAAACCAATTCCCTTCAAAATCTCATCCAGTTCCTCCATACAAAGATTAATCCCATATTTATCTCTTCAGTCCTGATTATCCCTCCACCCACAGGCTTCCAAATGCTTATCTAACTTTACCACACCGACATCTAATGAGAATAACAAATACGTAACTCTTGACTTCTTTCTCCAGATTTCCAAACCCTGGTGCCTCTATTGCCAATCTTCAAAATAACTCGATTATGAAGATATTAATTCTACCTTCAAAATATAACCTGTTCTCATCACCTCCACATATTTAACCCAATTCCAAGCCACTGTTATCTTTAGTGTGAACTTCTGAACTAGTCCTCTGATTAGTCTTCCTGCTTTCATTCTTATCCTCACTGCCCACATAGCACTCACAGTGAACTTTAAACAAAGATCCTTTACTTATCCGCAAAAAATCAGCCAGGGGCTCACTATAACACTTAGAATAAAATCTTTCTGCTTGCAATGGCCAAGAAGGTCCTACATGACCTGATCTCTGCCTGTTTCTCTGACCTTGCCTCTAATTTCCTCTTTCAGTGGCCATACTGGCCTTCTTGCTGATTCTCAAACAAGTGAAGCTTACTTTCTCTGAGGATCTTCTGTTCTCTCTGCCTGAACACACATTTATTTCCCCGATTTATAGCCAACTTTATTCAGGTCTCAAGTCAAATGTTACCTCCCTTGGGCTATATCATTCCTGGTACTAACCTGTGAACATAGCAATCTCTCGATAGATATGAGCTTGCTAGAGATACTTATCGAAGTTTAACTGTAGAAGAGTAACTGGGAAAAAACACTAATTTGAAAATAGATAAAAGCAATGTCCCCAGAAGAGACCAGACCAAGGTTTCATTTAAAAAAAAGAGAGAGAATGTAAAAAAGAAGAGTAGTAAGTGGGAGATGTGAGGGACATTCCACTGGGAACTCACAGACACATCCTTCCTGCTCTCCCTAGGTCTCAAGCCTTCTTTCCAAAGGCCTTTGGAGAGAGCTTCACACAAACATCTCAAAGTGCTGCCACCTACAGATCAGCTGTATTATTAGTAGCAATAGCTGACACTGGGACCAGCCTATTCACCTGAGCTGTCTTCCTGTCATGGTTCTCATCACCATCCAAGGCTCCTTTCCTTGCTCCAATAAGAAAAATACATTTGGCTTAGGGACTGCATATCCCGCTTAAAATAAAGGAAATGGTACATGGGCATGCTAAGGGATTCCCAGATTCAAATCCAGTCCATTGGCTATCAAAGAAGGGAGACATGACAGGAAGTGACAGAGAAAGATGTGACAATCTAAAGGATGAGAAATAAAAAGGCAAACAGTGGAGCTGTCCATTCCTACTTCCACTCAAACTTAAGCCTTTCCTTAGGGAATGGAGATCAGAAATTGACAATGAATGAGGCAGAAATGATGGGGAACAAATTCTGAATATTATGTAGGATGATCTTACCCAATGAGATCAGGTTGCTGTAGTTCTCCAACATCACATCCCTGTACAAGTCCCTCTGAGCAGGGTCCAGGCATTCCCATTCCTCCTGAGAGAAGTCAATGGCCACATCCCTGAAAGTCACCAACAACTGAAACAACAAATCCATCATTTGTGAAAATACGGCAATGATTCTGAAGTGAAATGAGAAGAAAATGGAGGTGGTAATTGAAGGAAGGGGGCAACACAAAACAACAGAAAATTGGTTGCCTAAACCATAGTATTAAAATGATTCTCTATCATTCCTATTGCCACAGACAAAACATCCTCTGTACAACAGAATAATTCCATTATCCAGAAAGGTCTGAGAATTTTAAAAGCCAGATGTGTGCAGTTTCTCATTTCAATAAAATACTGCACGCATTATTTCACAGCAGATTTTAATTGTACAGATTAGGCTTTCAAACCCTTAATAACTGGTACATTCTCAATAAATACAAGTTCTTGTTCTCCCTTCTGCCTTTAAAGAAAAAGACTTTTAAAAATATTTTTTCCAAACAATGTTTACCAAATATCTAGGTGAGAAAATAAAATCTGAATATAACCTAAGGAGTTTTTGAAGACTCCGATTCATCAAGTTACAATATAATATTACAGAATACAATGGACATATGATATTTCTGTTTTATATACAAAATGGTCTGCTTATGTGGGAGCATTTGAATTAGACAAATTCTCTAATGACTTTGGGCTCTTAGAATCCATATTTCTTAAGATGGTATGCATCCGGCATGTTTTATTTGCTCCTACTTTCCATGTTCCTAGGCTACAGCAAGGCAGCCCAGGATGCCAGTACAGGTGCACAGAGACATCACTCTGAACTGGTACATTACAGGAAATCCCAAGGTAAACTTGACGATGATCATCCTCTCTCATTGGTTCCTGGGCAAGAGGGCTGTGATAGGCAGAACAAAGGCCCCCCTCCAAGACATGTCCACAACCTAATCCCTGAAACAGTAACAGTACTGACTCAATGTTAAAGAAAAGCTTGGTTGCTTAAATATAATTATTAACTTGCTTGACTTTGTAGATTATTCACTAAAACAGCCTCAGGAAAACAGGACCTTCAACAGAGATGAGAGAAAATATGCAGACTCACAACTCTGGGAATGGGCTGACCAGCCTGGTAAGAAGGCCATAAAACATTAACCAAGAAAGCAATGGCCAAGAAAGCAATGACCTGAGACTGCACATTTCACAAGAACGTTTTGGTCATCATTGTTCCTGATTTCCCTTAAAAAACCCTGATGCGAAAATACAACTCAGTGAAGTGGTCTTTGAATACCAGTCCACTGCCTCCCCTGAGGTGCTGGCTTCTTGAAAAAAGCTAACCTTCCTTTCACCAATGCTCACCTCTTGAGTTTTTGGCTTTCAAGTGATGAGTGGCCTGGAGCTGAGTTTGCTTACAAAACCTATGTATACCTTACCTTACATGTGAAAAGGACTTTAGAAGGGCAATTAAATTAAGGACCTTGAGAGGGAATTATCCTGGATTATCTGGTTGGGCCCAATGTAATCACATGGGTATTTATAAGTGATAGAGGGAGGCAGGTGAGTAAGAGAAGATGTGATGATGAGAGCAAAGGTCAAATGTTGTGATTGCTGGCTTTGAAAACAGATGGAGACCACAAACCAGGGGCCGTTGACTTCCCTTAGAACCAGAAAAGGATAAGGAAACAGATTCTCCAGTCTTCTAGAACCTCCAGAAGGAACACGGCTCTGCTAATACTTTGATATTAGCCCTGTTGACTGATTTCAGACTTCCGACCAGCAGGCATATAAATCATAATTGTATTGATTTAAGCAGCTAAATTAGTGGTTATTAGTTACAGCAGCAATAGGAAACTATATCAGGAACAAGAGCCCTTCTTTCATAGGACCCAATTTAAAAGCATCACAGAAAATCTTGCCATACACCGAGACTAGAAATACCCAACCAAAAATGCTATCACTTTCAAGTAAAAACCCAGATTTGTAGAGAAGATCAAACTTTGTCACGTGTCACATTTAAACACTCATTTCTACTTCACCAAACCGTGGTACTAATGTGTACTGTTCTTAAAAGGAGGTATTTCTGTTCTCTCAGAGCTCTTGGCAGAAGACTATTCTTGTGGACAATGTAGAATTACCTGCCAAATGAACATCTAAAACATGTCTGAAGAAGGGAGAAGCATTGAGGAGAAGGGCTCTTTGGTACTATGGCTTGCTAGAATGGGAGAATAATTTGGGAGCAGTTCCCTTAAGGGACAAAACAAGGCAGAAAATTCTGGGATAAATAAATCTGGTATTCACATTATACAACAAAATGATTGTACTTCAAAAAGGAAAGAAACAGTAACTCACGTGGGGCATGGTTTTTTAGAACTGTCAGAACCGATCAGTTTTCTGGGTTCCTCTCCTGGAGTTGTGTGAAGTCCACAGAAGCCAGTGCTGCAGAAGGAAAAAAAGCCATAAGATTAGACTTGGCTCACAGCCCACAAAATTAACTCCTCAGAACTACCTTTATGTCCCCACTTTTGGGAGTTTGGAAAAAATCTCAGTACTTCCACACCCCAATGGAAGCCAGCAGAAGGGATTCAGGCCAGACCTTTCCTTAATCTCCATGGTAAACAGGACCCTAGGTGCTGCTACTTTACCACAGCATCTTCTCCTCCACAGTAGCACAGGGACGCCCAGGGAGACCTATGCTATCCCCCTGGACCCAAACACTAAGCGAGGTGCTTTGCTCCCAACCTTAGGAAGGGGCTTCAGAGACCAAAATGTGGCCTCCTTTCAGACATCATGAACATCAGCTAGACTCACAGACATTTGATAGACACATCAGGGTCAACAGATGAAAACAGTCTCTATCAGAACACAAATGCCTGAGTTCATGGTCACAGCCTCATCCTGATTTATGATTCCCAGAATCTTGCAGTCAAGCATACCCTAAGTCTCAATCATGACAATTTATAATTTTCTTCATTGGGCATGTGAGAGCCTCTTTCTGAGGCTATCTAGGGGTGTCCCACCCAGAGTCACCTCATTAGCACGAACTCAGATGTGATCAAAAGTGGTTTATTATGCACAACAAGAGACATTCTCATCACTCAAAATATTCCAAAGATTTTTAGGAGCTCTGTGCCAGAAACAAAGAACAAAGACCAAATTTATTTCTTCTTCGTGTTGCTGTTCAGATGGGATCTCTCTCTATTGCCCAGGCTGGAGTGCAGTGGAAGGATCACAGCTCACTGCACCTTTGACCTCCTGGGCACAAGTGATCCTAACTCCACCTCTTACCTCAACCTCCTACCTCAACCTCCTGATAGCTGGAACCACAGGTGCATGCTACCACAACCATCTAATTTTTTAAAATATTTTGTAGAAATGGGGGGCTTGCTGTGTTGCCCAGGATGGTCTTTAACCCCTGGGCTCAAGCAATCCTCTCGCCTCAGCCTCCCTAAGTGCTGAGATTACAGGCATGAGCCACTATGCCCAGCCTGTATTTCTTATTATACCACAAATACTAATGCAAAATTCTGAAATAAAATACTAGGAAACAAAATTCCACAAGCACTTTTTTTTTTAAGTCATGATTAACTTTGACTTGCCCAGTACCAAAAATTTGATTTGATATTAGAATATACATTGATATACTTTATGATGAAACCACCTCTGTAGAATCATAAATAATGAGAAAAACCTAACATGACTGACTCTATTTTGCTTCTGAACTTACAGGCTAAAATTTTGTTTTACTTATTCTAGTATGGAGGCTGAGATAACTATGAGAGGGCTTTAGTTTATAGTTAAATTTGGAGGCAAGGAAAACTGACTCCCCTCCTTGCTTGGAGATAGAGGCACATTCATAAAGCAAGGTTAAAATTATGGCAGAGGCTTGGATTTGCTAAAATCTGGGCATAAACAATGACCTGCCAGTGCTTAGTTTCTTTTTTTGTAAACTGCTTACTTCCCCAGTCACAGTAACTGCGGGTCACAAAATTTACAATTTTCTCAATTACTCCTATAGATAATAACACATTCATGAAACCTAAAGGACTGGTCTTTGAGATATTTTTCCAGATTTAGCATTTTGGTAGGCCAAGAGATGTCACCTGTTCCTGAGAACTACCCCTACCAGCTCCTGGAAGTGACTCAGCTGTCTGAAGACACCATTAGAAGCTCCCATGATTTCATTGCCAGCCAGTCAATTTCTCCATTCCCCAGCCCTCTGCCTGCCAAAGTACCCTTTAGAAACCCTAGCCTCCAAATTCTTGGTGAGATGGGTTTGAGAGATTTCTTCCAATTCTCCTTGCTTGGACAGCCCTGAAATAATGACAATAATAATAATAATAATTATTATTATAATTATAATTATTATTATTTGAGACAGAGTCTCACTCTGTCACCCAGGCTGGAGTACAGTGGCACAATCTCGGCTCATGCAACCTCTGCCTCCTGGGTTCAAGCGATTCTCCTGCCTCAGCCTCCCAAGTAGTTGGGACCACAGGTGTGTGCCACCACACCCAACTAACTTTTGTATTTTTAATAGAAATAGGGTTTCACCATGTTGATCAGGATGGTCTCGATCTCTTGACTTCATGATCTGCCCACCTCGGCCTCCCAAAGTGCTGAGATTACAAGTGTGAGCCATTGCACCTGTTCCCTGAGATTATTAAATTCTGTTTTTGCTGCAATATCTGCTGTTTTCATTGATTTGGGGGGAGCAACAGGCAGGAACAACCTATCAGGCTGTGATAATGATAATAACAGATCTGTGGAAAAGAATCGTATTATCTCTGTAAGGGTCAAAAAAATTGGGAAAATTCACTATCCATTTCTGAAAAACACAAAAAATAGAAATTGATGGCTATTTTAACATGATAGAAACAAGGCAAGAATACTCACGACTTTAACTACCATCTACCATTATATGAAACAGTTTATCAAACAATGTAAAAAGACAATAAGCAATAAGAACAGGAAAAGAAAATGTGAAACCCTCTCTATATGCAGATATGATCACATGCCTGAGAAAAACCCATGAGACTCAATGGAAACAAAAACCTCCAACAAATAAGAGAACTTAAACTAGCAGGATATAAAGTTTGCATTAAAAGAAATGGCTTATATATATAAAACAATAACTACGCAGAAAATATAACAAAAGAAAAGTAATTTAAAAAGCAAAATACCAAGGCATAAGCTTAACAAGAATGCATAAAATATACAGGAGAAAAAACGTAAAATACTCCTGTAACACGTAAAAATAGATTTTAACAAACGGCTAGAATAATGTTTCTCAACCCAGTTTCCATTACTTTTCCTACAGGAGCGATTTTAGACATTTATTTTCTAAATTATACCCCCAAGATGAAATTTTAATAGGAAAAATATACTAGGTATCTATTTATGTGCTATACATGGATACCTGTGCTTTATAAATTAAAAGGGTAAGTACAGAGCTTATTCTTTGTATTCAAAACAGGTTAAGAATGACTAAGTAAGAATCCTAAGTAAAAGTTAAAATGGGCCAGGCACAGTGGCTTAGGCTTGTAATCCCAGCACTTTGGGAAGCCAAGGCAGGTTGATCACCTGAGGTCAGGAATTCGAGACCAGCCTGGCCAACATGGTGAAACTTCATCTCTACTAAAAATACAAAAATTAGCCTGGCATGGTGGCACACACCTGTAATCCCAGCTACTTGGGAGGCTGAGACAGGAGAACCGCTTGAACCCGGGAGGCAGAGGTTGCTGTGAGCCGAGAGCATGCCACTGCACTCCAGCCTGGGCAACAGAACAAGATTCCATCTCAAAAAATAAGAAGAATAAAAACCTTTTTATAAAAGTTAAAACAAAACAGCTAATAGCATTTAACTTTATAACTGTATTTGCTAAGTGACTTTTAATTTATTTACTCATAAATTATAATGCATCATATGACATGGAAGTCAGCAATTTATATAACATAAAAGCAATCAATTTTAAAAATTCACTCAAAACCAGTTTTCCAGCAAAAAGTAAAACAATTAAAAATCAATTCCTAAAAAATTTTTAGTGAACTTCTGCTAAATAGAACAAACTTTTAAGAAATTAGTTGCTAGATCTTTGTTTAGATATCCTCAATGTTTTGACTTTTCAGCACTTGACACAACTGATGGATTTAACAATGTTAAACTTTACCCAAGCCCTGTGATGTTGGAAAACCACCACCATTTCAGATATCCCCCCAGGCTTTGTGCACCGGGAAAGGGTTGAATGCAAATAACCACCCTTCCTGATATGGCTTACATAATACTCAAGGATGACTCCCTTTTCTTTTTAAACCTATAACAAGGCCAGACAAAACCTCCAAATTCCCATGCTTTGTCTCATAAATGATTAGCTGAAAAATTAGACACCATTGACCAATCTGAGCAAAATGCTCACTAATTTCACTCTACCAACTTCAGGCTTATTCTCTTCTCCCAGGTCTTGAAACTCTGGCCTGTTCTTGATCCCCAGCCAACATACTAATACAGAACAAACCCCTTTCCAGGGATTCAAGCCTCTCCCCAGATGACTACAGAAAAGAACATCTCTAGCTCAACTACCCCTCGCTCATCCCGCTCCTCTGAATCTAGTTCTTTCTTGCCTGTTTACTCTTCCCTATTAAAGAAAATTCCTTTATGCCTGACCTTTGCTGTGCTTGCAGATCTTACGCTTGAAGTGTTCTCCCAGTTACAACACCACTTCCCTTACTGAAATGTTCCTGTGAATAAAGTCCTTTCTTACCTAAGTCTGGATTTGTTTATTTCACAGCTTGAATAACTTTTGTAGAATAATAAAACAAACTATTTTAATTTAACTGTAATTTAATTCTCTAAGCCATGGCATACACAAAAGCACTGAGGGTCAAATATGAACGACATCCACATGACAGCCAATGTGCATGCAGCACGCTGCCTCTTGGAATATGACTTCAAAATTGACCAAGTTCTCCAACTACAGCCACCCACTTGCCATAGTTTTGTTGCACTGATCCTTTTTTTTTGGGGGGGAGCATTGATCTTGCATACATGATACATGTATAATTTATGAACTTAACATCTATGTTGCTTGTGTGATACCAAGAAAAAACAGTAAGAGAGAGGGAAAATAATGAGAAATAGGCTACCCGCAGTGGCTAACGCCTATAATCCCAGCACTTTGGGAGGCTGAGGCAGGTGGATCATGAAGTCAGGAGCTCAAGCCCAGACTGCCCAAGATGGTGAAACCCCCTCTACTAAAAATACAAAACTTAGCCAGGGTGGTGGTGGGTGCTTGTAATCCCAGCTACTCGGGAGGCTAAAGCAGAGAATTGCTTGAACCTGGGAGGTGGAAGTTGCAGTGAGCTGAGATTGTGCCATTGCATTCCAGGATGGGCTGGAGTGAGACTGTCTTAAAATAATAATAATAATAATAATAATGAGAAATAAGATCTTGTTTCTTATTTTATAGTATAGTTGAGCTTTGAAGCACCACAAGCCATTGTACTAAGATTTTGTCCACCTTGCTAATCAATTTTCATCTCCTTGAAGGCAATATCATCCTCATTAAGAATACATAGGTTGGCTGGGCGTGGTCGCTCACATCTGTAATCCCAGGGAGGCCGAGGCAGGTGGATCACTAGAGGCCAGGAATTCAAGACCAGTCCCACCAACATGGCTACTAAAAATACAAAAATTAACCAGGAGTAATTGTGGGCACCTGTAATCCCAGCTACTCAGGAGGCTGAGGCAGAGAACTGCTTGAACCGAGGAGGCAGAGATGCAGTAAGCCAAGATCACACCACTGCACTCCAGCCTGGACAACAGAGTGAGACTCTGTCTCATAATAATAATAATAATGAGAAATAAGATTCTGTTGGGTATAGTTGAGCACTGAAGCACCACAAGTCATTGTACTATCTTAGATTTTTGTCCTCCCTCATAACCAATTTTCACATCCTTGGAGGCAATATCATCTTCATTAAGAATACACGGATTGCCTGGGTGCAGTGGCTCACGTCTGTAATCCCAGGGAGGCTGAGGCAGGTGGATCATTTGAGGTCAGGCGTTTGAGACAAGCCCAGCCAACACGGCTACTAAAAATACAAAAATTAAAATGTTGGATACTGTAAAAAAGAATGAAATCATGTCCTCTGCAGCAACAGGGATATGGCTAGAGACCATTAACCTAAGTGAATTAACACAGAAACGAAATCAAATACCATATGTTCTCATTTCTAAGTGGAAGCTAAGCATTGAGTACACATGGACATAAATATGAGAACATGGACACTGGCAACTATTAGAGCAAAGAGAGGAGGAGGAGGGCAAGGGATGAAAACCCACCTCTCAGGTATCCTGCTCACTATCTGGGCGACTGGATTATTCATATCCCAAACGTCAGCATCACAAAATACACCCATGTAACAAACTTGTACATGTACCCCCTGAATCTAAAATTAAAAGTTGAAATTTTATTTTTAAATAGTTGGATATTGGCATATGAATGAAAAAAAAGATTAATGTAACAGAATAGAATCATCTCTCAGGAAAGATGGATCATTCAGTAAATGTTACTGGAGAAAAAGGCCAAATTGGATCCTGATTTTATACCACATACCAAAATTAACTCCAAATTTATAAGAGATCTAAATATTAAAAAATAAATTGGCCGGGCACAGTGGCTCACGCCTGTAATTCTAGTACTTTGGGAGGCCACGGCAGGTGGATCACCTGAGGTCAGGAGTTCGCAACCAGCTTGGCCAACATGGCAAAAAGACAGTCTCTACAAAATATACAAAAATTAGCTGGGCATGGTGGTGGGTGCCTGTGGTCCCACCTACTTGGAAGGCTAAGGCAGGAAAATCATTTGAACCCAGAGAGCCAAGATCTTGCCACTGCACTACAGCCTTAAAGCAAAAACAGAGACTCCTAAAATCCAAAGAGCTGTATTTTTAAAATCAAGAGAAAACATTCAAGAGAAAGACAGGAAGTCATTATTTTAAATGGACAACAGGCAATTCACAAAAAAGAAGTTAATGGCCAGTAAACATTTAAGATATGTTCATCCTCATTTAAATAAGAGAAATTCAAATTGAAACTAAATTGACAGGACTTCTGATTCCATACCATTAAGATCCTATCGGACTAACTTCCTTAAAGATATGCCTATAGATCTGGACAGAATACAAAAAGCAACTGAATACGTAATACAAAAAACTAACTGAAGGTGCTGGGCAATGAACTGAAGCAGTATTCCTGCAAAAAAAATGCACACTTGAATCATGAGGAAACAACAAACACATATAAACTGAGAGACAATCTACAAAACAACTGGCCTGTAGTTTTCAAAAAAGTCAGGATCACAAAGGATCAAAGAAAAGTCCAGGAATTGTTTCTGATTAAAACAGACTAAAGAGATGTGATAACTAAATGAAATGTTTGATCCTAGATATGACTCTGGATTGGATGCCAGATAAGGGGCAAAAAAGGCTACAAGGACAAGATTAGAAAAATTGGTGAAATTCTTCTATGAACTCTGGATTAGACAATTATTATAATCTCTGCTACATTTCTTCATTTTAATCAATGAACTACAGTTATAGTCGCTGTGCTCAGAAAATACAGTAATGTAATTATAGACAAAGGAAAATGATGTCTGAAAATTACTATCAAGTAGTTCAGAAGAAAGGTATAGGCCGGGCGTGGTGGCTCACGCCTATAATCCCAGCACTTTGGGAGGCTGAGGCCAGTGGATCACGAGGTCAAGAGATCGAGACCATCCTGGTCAACAAGGTGAAACCCCGTCTCTACTAAAAATACAAAAATTAGCTGGGCATGGTGGTGCACGCCTGTAGTCCCAGCTACTTGGGAGGCTGAGGCAGGAGAATTGCTTGAACCCAGAAGGCGGAGGTTGCGGTGAGCCGAGATCATGCCATTGTACTCCAGCCTGGGTAACAACAGCAAAACTCCGTCTCAAAAAAAAAAAAAAAGAAGAAGAAGAAGAAAAGTATATATGTAGAAAGAATTAGCAAACAAAAAAGCAAAATGTTAAAAATTGGTAAATATGTTAGGGCATAGGAGAGTTTTTTCCACCATTTTTGCAAATTCTCTGTAAGTGTAATATTATATCAAAATAAAATTTTAAAAATCACTGCTATGTGAGTATTGATTTTTAATAGACTAAAGAGGCATAAACAAATGTAATCCATGAACCTTAAATATAGTAAAATATAAAAACCAAAAGAAATCTAAAATGCATTCTCTATCTTAACAGTAGTTACAGTTGTTTCTTCAATTATATTTTAGAATAAAGAACATAAATTATATTGTTTTAGCAACCAATATTGTTAGCATAAAAGAGAGATACAAATATAAAATCAAATAAGAAAATACTCTATTACCTGTCTGAACTGAAATATTATTATAAATTCATGATTCATGATTTATAGTTTAAAAACAAGTTATTAGCTTTGTTCCATGAAATGGCCTGGAATAAATGACAGCCCTATGGCAAGGAGAAACTCTAATGCCCACACAGTGGTCACTGCATACCATATACCACAAGACAAATCAAAACTCTTTAGAGAAATGGCTTGTTTGAGGCCTGGCACAGGAAATGTACAAGGTGATCTTGGCATCTGTTCTGCCAAAAAGCAAATACACTATCAATTCTACTAGAATCATGTCAGAAAAACAGAGGAACTGCCTGGAAAGGACTACTACTGGCTTAATAAAGAGCAGTTTGATATAAAAAAAGAATAATGCTAGCAATAGTTTAAAACAAATGGTATTCAAATCAAACTCACTCACTTTTGGAACTCCTTAGAAATTTGTAGGACACCAATTCATTTATCTGAAAATTAGTACGTAAAAAGAAATAATCCAATCAATTATTCTGCCTTTCCATACGAGCTGTTTTTTTTTTTTGAGATCAAGTTTCACTCTTGTTGTCCAGGATGGAGTGCAACGGCGGGATCTCAACCGCAACCTCTACCTCCTGGGTTCAAGCATTTCTCCTGTCTCAGTCTCCTGAGTAGCTAGGATTACAGGCATGTACCACTACACTCAGCTAATTTTATATTTTCAGCAGAGATGGAGTTTCTCCATATTGGTCAGGCTGGTCTCAAACTCTCAACCTTAGGTCTCCCAAAGCGCTGGGATTACAGGTGTGAGCCACCAGGCCTGGCCATAAATTGTATTTTACGATAACCAAATACTTGATGAAGAAAAGTTCTTATATATAGAAGAACCGTAACTAATACATGCAGAAGGAACTGAGAGAATTTTTACAAATAACCATTATGCAACCCTTAATGAAATAATGGGCAGGGTGTGGTGCCTCATGCCTGTAATCCCAGCACTTTGGGAGGCTGAGGTGGGTGGATCACATGAGGTCAGGAATTGGAAACCAGCCTAGGCAACATAGTGAAACCCCATCTCTACTAAAAATATAAAAATTAGCTGGGCGTGGTGGCACATGCCTGTAATCCCAGCTACTCGGGAAGTTGAGGCAGGAGAATCACTTGAACCATGAGTTGGAGGCTGCAGTGAGCCGAGATCACACTGCTGTATTCCAGCCTGGGTGACAGAGGAAAAAAAATGAATGAATCTTGGTATCAATCATAAGTGGACATTATAACCTTTAAGTCAGTGCTTCTTATCCTTTTTAAAGTTTTTCATGGTCATAACCCTAGGAGCCTTTTTAGATACTTTTCTCTAATAGCCACCACTCTCATGAAATTTGATTACCATAGATATACTATATATATATATACACTGTGGCCCTTTGGAGGACCACAGATCATTGTAATACCTATGAGTTTTTGTCCTCTTCCTTGTCAAAAACAAGTTTGAGATATCCTCCACTCTCACTGAGAATGCATGCTAATTTAGGTGCAAAAAAGGAAAGGATTAAATGAACAACATTTAAACACATCAATATGACATCACTGAAAGTGGAACACCAGACTGTAAGGGCCTCATGATGTAATAAGAAGTGCACAGTGCCAACTATGAATTACTTTTCCCTAAAAAGGTGATTTAGGGAAAATCTGATCTGAATCTGATCAAGCCTCTAAACCTAACTGCCTGTTTACAGAAATATGAAGGAATGGGAAAAAATTATATGACACTACATGGAAGCAATTAGCTAAAAGCAGAATACAGAATATTCTACAGGACAAATGATCTAGTTTTTCTATAAATCAGCAGCATCAATTAAAACAAACCAAAACAAAACACAGGAGGGAAACTGTCATGGATTAAAGAAGTTTAAGAGTTTTGGCCACCAAGTGCAATGTGTGAACTCTATCTTGATCCAGATTTGAACAAATCTACTATAAAAATATGTCTTTGAAAGAATTGAGAAAATTTGAATATGGGGGTATACCCATATTCAAAAATTTTTTATTTCATATTATGAACTAACCACCACGCTATTATACCAACATAAGAAACAAACTTTTTGTTAGTTTTGTTTGTTTGTTTTTGAGATGGGAGTCTTGCTCTGTCGCCCAGGCTGGAGTGCAATGGTGTGATCTTGGCTCACTGCAACCTCCGCCTCCTGGGTTCAAGCAATTCTCCTGCCTCAGTCTCCCAAGTAGCTGGGATTACAGGCACCTGCCACCACACCGGCTAAATTTTGTATTTTTAGTAGAGATGGGGTTTCATCATGTTGGCCAGGCTGCTCTAGAACTCCTGACCTTGTGATCCGCCAGCCTCGGCTTCCCAAAGTGCTGAGATTACAGGTGTGAGCCACGACGCCCGGCCCTGTTATTTTTTTTTAATGTTGGTATAACAGCATCGTGGTTATTTTAAAATATAATGTATTTTTTGGTCATATATGTATAGGATGATAAAATACAATTTTAAATACCACAGGAAAATAGGGTGAAGAATTGATACAAAGGTATTTACAAATGTTTTTAATTACAGGTAGGTGTTGGACATGTTAGGGTTTGTAGTATTCTCTATCCTGCTTGAAAACATCCACAATGGTTAAAATTTAAAAAGTCTTCAAATTTCTCTCCAGAAAAATAGTTATTTTGCATCAAAACCTTAGACCATTAGGTGGAAAGGAGAGGTGTAGTGTGGCTGGGGAGTAAGCTAGACTGATTAACCCATCCCCAGAGCATCATTTATGGGGTGCCTAGGGACCAGTCACTGGAATGGCTGGTTATTCGTTAGGAAGACGTTGCTGGAGGTAAAAAATGTTTCGGAAAGGAAGAAATGTGAAGTTAGAAAGAAAACAGGAACTTCACACAAGGCTTTCAGAAGTGCGATACTCTTTTCCTCTCGGTGCCTCTCTTAGAAAAAGCAGAACAGAGTAAAGAAAAAAGGATCATAGAACATCAGAGCTCTCACAATAGACAAAACAATGTAGAATCACACCAACCTCAAGAAAGGGATTAGTCTTCCTCGCAGGGCTCTGAAGCTAGAATAGGACATCTTTAACAGTGGTCTTTTCCTTTTTTTTTTTTTTGAGACGGAGTTTCGCTGCTGTTACCCAGGCTGGAGTGCAATGGCACGATCTCAGCTCACCGCAACCTCCGCCTCCTGGGTTCAGGCAATTATCCTGCCTCAGCCTCCCGAGTAGCTGGGATTACAGGCACGCGCCACCGTGCCCAGCTAATTTTTGTATTTTTAGTAGAGACGGGGTTTCACCTTGTTGACCAGGATGGTCTCGATCTCTTGACCTCGTGATCCACCCGCCTCGGCCTCCCAAAGTGCTGGGATTACAGGCTTGAGCCACCACGCCCGGCAACAGTGGTCTTTTCCTAAGACACCTCCAGGGGTAAAGCCTCACTATCAGGGAAACTTCAAAAGAGCCTCATTCTCTGCCAAGGAACTGCAGCAGCTGTAGCCGCGCGATTCTCAGCCGTCCGTGTCACACGAGGAGTACTGAGGCCCGGTGGGGGGCCAAGGGGTAGGAGCATTACCATGCGGCCAGTGAGCCCAGCCCGCGGCCGCACAAGCGCAGACGCACACGTCCAGAGCGGAGGAACACTACTAGTAACACACGCCTCTCTAGGCTCCCTATCCCAAAGTGATGGTGCCGATTTTACCCGCGGATAGGGGCTCCAGGGTGCACACTCATAAATTCGGAAAGGAGGAACACAACTGGCACCACGCCCCCGCCGCTCCCGGAACCAAAGTAACGGTGCCGACACCCCTACGCACTCGCAAGGCCACCTTCCACAAGTAATGAGCCTAGAGCACTGTCCCTTTCCTGTCAGCACCGAGCCCCAGACAGGACACCGGTATTCCCAGCACTATACAGGAGCTTCTTTTTCGAAGCTGCAACCCAAAAGCGGCGAGCCGCTCGGGGTGAGGCCACCCACTCACCTGGCGGCTGCAGACAAGCTCCGTGCGTCAAGACGTAACGGCGTAAGTGTACAACGCGTAAGGGACGTGGGGGCCTTCGGGAAACGTAGTCTATAGCTGGAAACCAGCCGAGGGGTGTCTGCACTGGCCCAGCGGCTGTCATAGAGTCCAGCACTCCAGAACGGAGCGATCCCTGAGGCTCCTTTGCTCGAACTGTGGGTCTTACCCTGCTACGGTCTGAGCCTACCCTATTTCATTATACTCAAGTAACGCCCCAGAAATTCCAGAGAATCTCACACGAAGAGGTTGAGTCTTGCCGTGGTGCCTTCAGGGGAATGTCGTCCCGGGATAGAAGAGCTGCAAAAGGCTGGCAGGTAAGGTCTGGATTTCTCTCTGACAGAGAGCTCTGGCCGTGACGCAGTGGCCACGATACCAGGTTGCTGCCCAACAGTGTTCGGAAGTGTGACGCATTCTTCACGGCCGTGTGTGTGTCTGTGGTCGCGCGTGTCCGTGTCCGAGTGTCCTCTGTGGGAGCAGAGGGACAGTGGCCATGCCCGTGTGATGTGCGTCAGATTGTGCTTGACACTGTGACAAGGCTGTTAGTGGCGCATTTAGGATTGTGTGCGGAAGGTTCTTGGGAATGGTTTGATTATAGCTTTGAGGGTAATGTCTGTGATTAATCAGATTCAGCATGCGACTGAGTATCTTATAACCTGTAAGAAATTGATTTTTCTTTACATGGTCATGAATTTAAGATAGATTCCTATGAAATTATATAAATTCAGTGAATGATGCATTGAGAGTTCACCTGTGGCAGTGAATGTGGGGAAAGAAGTGTGTGAGCACAGTACTGTGAGAATGGGCATGATTGTATGCAGAGCTGTGTTACAGTGATGTCTCCTGGCTTCACTTTTCTCACCTGTAAAGTGAGGGTGTCGATCGTGTAATGCTTTGGAACAATGCTTTTTAATACAAATTTCTGCAAAACTGGGTTCAATGTTTTTTATATCTGTGCTCTCCGCTACAGTAACCACTAGCGACATATGGCTCTTGAGAAATTGGAATGTGGCTGGTTTGACTGAGGAACTGAATTTTTTAATTTTTGTTCAATTTTAATAAATCTAAATGAAACAGATATATCTGTGATCTTCCTACTGAACAGTACAATCTGGAGCATTAATTTGCCTTAATATTTGAAGGATGTAAAAACTTAATTCATCTAACAAATGTTTGAAAAATGAAATTCTTAAAATTTCTTTATTTTTTAAATTTGAGATAATTGTAGATTCATATGCGGCTGTAAGGAATAATAGAGACATTGTGTGTTATTCTCAACGTAGTCTTCTCCAATGACAACATCTTGCAGGACTATCATATGACAACCAGGATGTTGACATTGATCAAAACACACACAAAGATGTGTTGTGTTGCCTTTTTATAGACACATGCACTTTCTTTTTTTTTTTTTTTAATTTTTATTGCATTATAGGTTTTGGGGTTAGACACATGCACTTTCTTCCCTCTTGTTTGAAGATATTTGTGTCAACATTAATAATAATGTGGGCATACCTCATTTTATTGTGAGTCATTTTATGCAGATACTGCGTTTGTTTGTTTTAAAGAGATAGGGTTGGTCAGGCACGGTGGCTCACACCTGTAATCTCCGAACTTTGGGAGGCCAAGGCAAGCAGACCATGAGGTCAGGAGTTCTAGACTAGCCTGACCAACATGATGAAATCCTGTCTCTACTAAAAATAAAAAAATTAGCTGGGTGTGGTGGCGCATGCCTATAATCCCAGGTACTCAGGAGGCTGAGGCAGGAGAATCACTTGAACCCGGGAGGCGAAGGTTGCAGTGAGCAGAGATCATGCCATTGTACTCCAGCATGGGTGACAGCGTGAAAGTCTGTCTCAAAAAAAAAAAGAGAAAGAGACAGGATCTCACTGTCACCCAGGCTGGAGTGCAGTGTTGCAGTTATAGCTCACTGTAGCCTCGAATTCCTGGGTTCAAGGGATCCTCCTACCTCAGCCTCCCAAGATACTGTTTTTTATAAATTGAAGGTTTGTGGCAACCCTGCATTGGGCAGATCTATCAGCTCCATTGTTTTCAGCAGTATATGCTGATTTCTTGTCTGTCACATTTTGGGAATTCTTGCAATATTTCAAATTGTTTATTAATATCGTATCTCTTAAGGTGATCTGTGATCAGTGATCTTTGATGTCACTGTTGTAACTGTTTTGGCGCTTCATAAACCATGTCCATATAAGTTGGCAAACTTAATCCATAAACGTGTGTGTTCTGACTGTTCTAGCAACCAGCTGTTCCCCCATCTCTCTCCCTGTCCTCAAGCCTTCCTGAGACACAAGTCTATTGAAGTTAGGCTAGTTAATAATCCTACAGTGGGCCAGGTGTGGTGGCTCACACCTGTAATCCCAGCACTTTGGGAGGCCGAAGCAGGTGGATCAATCATGAGGTCAGAAGTTCGAGACCAGCCTGGCTAATATGGTGAAACTCCATTTCTACTAAAAGTACAAAAATTAGCCGGGCGTGGTGGCGCATGCCTGTAGTCCCAGCTACTCAGGAGGTTGAGGCAGGGAGGACTGCTTGAACCCAGGAGGCAGAGCTTGCAGTGAGCTGAGATCGCGCCATTGCGCTCTAGCGTGGCGACAGAGCGAGACTTTGTCTCAAAAACAAACAAACAAATAAATAAAAATAATCCTATGGTGGCCTCTAAATGTTTAAGTGAAAGCAAGAGTTGCATGTCTCTCAACTTTAAGTCAAAACCTGAAAATGGTTAAACTTAGTGAGGAAGGCATGTCAAAAGCTGAGACAGGCTAGAAGCCAGGCCTCTTGCACCAAACAACCACACTGTGAATACAAAGGAAAAGTTCTTGAAGGAAACTAAAAGTGCTATGCCAGTGAACACATGAATGATAAGAAAGTCAAACAGCTTTATTACCGACAGGGCAACGGGTTCTTACATATCACAACAAAGGCACAAGCAACAAAGGAAAAAGTAGATAAATTAGACCTTATCAAAACTAAAACTTTTATGCTTTAATTAAATGACACTATCAAGAAAGTTAAAAGACAGTACACCTGTAATCCCAGAACTTTGGGAGGACAGGGTGTGTAGATCACTTGAGGCCAGAAGTTCAAGACTGGCCTGTCAACATAGTGGCCAACTGTCTCTACTAAAAATGCAAAAAATTAGATGGGCATTGTGGTTCACACCTGTAATCCCAGCTATTCAGGAGGCTGAGGCATGAGAATCACCTGAACCCAGGAGGCAGAGGTTGCAGTGAGCCAAGATCACACCACTGCACTCCAGTCTGGGTGATGGAGTCAGACCCTGTCTCAAAAATTTCTTTAAAGATAATACAGAATGGAAGAAAATAGTTACAAATTACATACCTGATAATGATCCAGTATCCAGAATGTAAAGAACTCTTACAACTTAAAAACAAAACAGACAGCTCAATTAAAAAATGGGCAAAGGACTTAAATGCACATTTCTTCAAAGATAATATATAAATGGCAAATAAACACATGAAAAAATCATTAACATTATTAGTCATTAGGGAAATGCAAATCCAAACCACTCTGAGGTGCCATTTCATACCCACTAAGATGAGAATAACATTTTTTTAAAAAAATGAAATAAATAGGTTATTGAATCTGTGGATAAATTGTAACCCTTAGTTCATTGCTTCAAGATTTGAAGGGGGTAAAAAACTTAATTCATCCAGCAAATATTTCAATAATGAAATTCTTAAAATTCTTTTTTTTTTTTTTTTTTTTTGAGACGGAGTTTCGCTGTTGTTACCCTGACTGGAGTGCAATGGTGCAATCTTGGCTCACCGCAACCTCCGCCTCCTGGGTTCAGGCAATTCTCCTGCCTCAGCCTCCTGAGTAGCTGGGATTACAGGCACGCGCCACCATGCCCAGCTAATTTTTATATTTTTAGTAGAGACGGGGTTTCACCTTGTTGACCAGGATGGTCTCGATCTCTTGACCTCATGATCCACCCGCCTCGGCCTCCCAAAGTGCTGGGATTATAGGCGTGAGCCACCGCACCCGGCCAGTTCTTAAAATTTGTTTATTTTTTGAGAGTAAAAATAATAATGCTGGTAAGAATGTAAAATGGTACAGCTGCAGGAAATAGTTTTGTGGTTCCTCAAATAGTTAAACATAGAATTGCTGTTTTATCCAATAATCCCACTCGAGGGTATTTTACCCAAAGGAATTGAAAACATCCTTTCAAGCAAAAAAACGTGTACATGAATGTTTATAGCAGCCCTACTTACAAAAGCCAAAAGGTTGAAACAACCCAAATGTCCATCCACTGATGAGTGGAGAAAGAAAATGTTCATCCATCCAACGGAGTATTATTCATCCATAAATGAAGTTAATTACTGCCTTAAAACCCTACGCTGAGTGAAAGAAGACAGACACGAGATCACATATTGTGTGATTCCTTTATACGGGAAATCTAGAACAGGCAAATGCATAGAGACAGTATCAGATTAGTGATTGTCAGGAGCTAGGGTAAGGGAGAGAATGGGAGTAACTGTATAATGTATATGAGATTTCCCTTTGGAGTGATGAAATGTTTGGAGCTAGATAGAGGCGATTTGCACAACACTGTGAATGTACTAAATGCCCCTGAAGTGAATTCTTTAAAATGGCTAATGTCATGTGCATTTTACCTCAGAAAAAAAGAAAAAAGCCTTATTAGCTTGAATTTCTTGAATTTCATCATATTTCATTCATTATTACATTCATTCCTTCTCATTCTCTCTACTCTCTGAACTCTAATATTTTCATAAATTGAGAAAATGCAGTAATTCCTGTAATGCCACCACCTAGATACAACTACTGTGAGCATTACATTTAAAATTGTTTTTACCTGCTTTTTTTATGAATGGGCACATATGAAATGTGTATTTTTCACTATACATATTGTTTTGTAACTAACCATCTTAGAACATGTAATGAACATGGGATCTAAATAATGATCTGTATCAGGAACTGGCAAATTATAGCCAGCCCGGAAACCAAATTCAGCCCTCTTTTTTTGTACAGCCTGCAAGGTAATGATGGTTTTTATGTTTTTAAATGGTGGGGATGAAAATATTATTTCAAGACACGTTAAAATTATATGAATTCTAGATTTCCATATTCATAAAAGTATCATTGGAACACTGTCACATTTTTTTAATTTATCAATTTTCTGTGGCTCCTTTTGCACCGTGTGGTAACATTGCATACTTCTGGTGGGCTGAATGACCCACAAAGCCTGAAATATTTATTATGTGGTATTTGCAGGAAAAGTTTGCTGACTCCCAATCTATATTATTTCTGATGGCTACTTTATTTTCTATTATGTGAATACACTAGAATTTATTTAACCTGTTCTTTATTCAAGTCTAATATATGTTTTTATCTAGCTTTTTCCATTTTAAAATTTTCTGCACCTGCCTGCATATATTCTAGTGAACATATATAATCATTTTCCTTGGACAGGGTTCTAGGAGTGGGATTACTGAAATATCTGGCTCACATTATTAAATTCTGCTAATATAAATTTCTTTTTTTTTTTTTTGAGATGGAGTTTCGCTCTTGTTACCCCGGCTGGAGTGCAATGGCTCGATCTCGGCTCACCACAACTGCCGCCTCCTGGGTTCAGGCAATTCTCCTGCCTCAGCCTCCTGAGTAGCTGGGATTACAGGCACGCGCCACCATGCCCAGCTAATTTTTTGTATTTTTAGTAGAGACGGGGTTTCACCATGTTGACCAGGATGGTCTCGATCTCTTGACCTCGTGATCCACCCACCTCGGCCTCCCAAAGTGCTGGGATTACAGGCTTAAGCCACCGCGCCCGGCCTATAAATTTCTAATTTACCCTCTTTCAGATGGCAGCAGTGTATAACATGGTGTTAGGGTATCTATTTTACTCCAGTTAAACACGTTATCATAAGTCTTTTAAATGTTACTGTGTTGTAAATGTAAAATGCTCTTTGCCACTTTAACATACATTATCTTAATGAGTAGCAACATTTAAGAGCTTTTAGTCATTACTTCTGTTATTATTCATGCTTGGGTTTCATTAGGTCTAGTAAGAAACTCTGGGTATCAGTGACGGGAGCACAGCTGAGAAAGAACTGGCTTTGTAATTGGAGAATTGTTGATTCAGAATTCAAATGTCTTGTTTATTAGCAGTGGATTTAGGTTTCTGTTTTTCTGATGTTGGAGATAATAATCACATTATAGTGCTATTCTAAGGATTAAATATCTATATGTAAGGTATGCATCACATAAAAATTGATTTTTTTTATTGCTGCCAGGGTCATAAATTTACTTCTCTCTCCAGTTTGAGTACTGAGGGAGAAGGAAGGGTGAATAATGTCCTGCAGGGACCCTGGGGACTGTTCCGATTGAGGGAAATGGGGAGTGGTGAGCCCTGAGGATTGTGGGCATTCCAGTTCAGGCTAGGAAAGGGATCCCAGTGTGCAAGTATAATTTTGCAATGATAAAGGCCATTATGAATTGTCTATGCCAGGGATCAGCAAAATTTTTTTTTTATAGAAGGCCAAATAGGAAGTATTATAGGCTGTGTGGACCATACAGTCTCCACTGCAACTACTCAACTTGGAGACTAGCTTTCTGAAAGTAGCCATAGTCAGGAGTAAACAAATGAGTATAGCTGTGTTCCATTCCAACTTTATTTACAAAAACATATGAGTAGGCCAGACTTGGCCCATGGGCCATAGGTTGCAAACTCCTAGTCTGTTCTAACTTTCATCTTTAAGTTAGGGGAGGCCAGGAAGCTCCTAAGGCCATGAAGGCAGTCTGTTTTGGATAATGTGGTCTGTCCCCTTCGGATGGTGAGAATCGAGGGAAGAGATTCTACTCTAGGCAGCTCTGAACATCCCAGTCTTGGGCCTAGATAAGTATTCTCATAGTGGGAATTGACCCAGAACTGTCCTGCTGAAATATTGGTCATGTGTTCTAATTCAGGAGAACCCCTACACTGTGTCCATCCTCCTACAGCCAGCTTCCCTTGGTGTGGTGAGTGTGTCGGAGGGAGGTGAGGGAAGTTTAGGGGGAGGTGTTTGCAAGCAACAGTGGAAAATAGAAAATTATTAATTTATATCATGTTGTTATCTCTGCAGCAAGCCTAGTCTCATTGACTCATTTTTTTCTCCTCTAACTCAGAACTTTGTTTCTCCAGCAGAAGAACCCTGGGAAAGACTGATCAGTTCTTGTGAGTCTAAAACTATGGCCCATGTAAGTTATAGTTTCTCTTTCCTTCTTTAGACTCTTTCGTTTTTAAAGATCATGTGAACATTTTCACTGTTTATGCTGACACTTCTTTTTCATTTCTTTTTTCTTTGTTTTGTTTTTTTCTACTTACTCATCTGAATGCTGACACTTCTCAACAGAATTTTTTTTGTCTTACTCTATCACCAGGCTAGAGTTCAGTGATGCGATCTTGACTCACTGCAACATTGACTCCTGGGTTCAAGCAAATCCCTTGCCTCACCCTCCTGAATAGCTGGGATTACAGGCACGTGCCACAATTCCCAGATAACTTTTTGTATTTTAGTAGGGACAGGGTTTCACCTTGTTGGCTAGGATGGTCTCGATCTCCTGACCTTGTGATCTGCCCGCCTGGGCCTCCCAAAGTGCTGGAATTACAGGCGTGAGCCACCGCGCCAGGCCCAGAAGTTTTTCTTACTACTCACACTCCTGAGCCCCTCCAGTGTGCCCCCCTCTCTTTCTTAACCAATATTCACATGCACATTGACCAAATCATTCAGAGTACTCAGTCTCTGTCTAGAGCAGAGATGGAGCAGACATGAAGTTCCTAGAGGGAGGCACTTTACCATCCTTTGTCAGATCTGAGGTGTAATGAAACCAAGAATGGATTCATTTGACTACACATAGGAAAGCACTGAAGTTTTCCACAGATCCTGCATCTAGATAATACGCAGTGTAATACTGATTGGCCTCAGTTTCAGTATGTAGTTGGGGCCTGCTTACAGAGAGGCCAAGGGGTCTTTCCTGAAAATCTCTGAGGCAAAAACCTATATTAAGATGCATTTTGTGGTTGAATGGAATGTGCTATCTTGACATCAGTATGATTCTGGCTCATTACATCAGTATTAATCTCAAGAACAAAGAAGCTGTATAGTATTTATAAGAAAGGCTGGGCGCGGTGGCTCACGCCTGTAATCCCAGCACTTTAGGAGGCTGAGGTGGGCGGATCATGAGGTCAAGAGATCAAGACCATCCTGGCAAACATGGTGAAACCCTGTCTCTACAGTAAACACAAAAATTAGCTGGGCGTGGTGGTGCACACCTGTAATCCCAGCTACTTGGGAGGCTGAGGCAGGAGAATTGCTTGAACTCGGGAGGCGGAGGTTGCAGTGAGCCGAGATCATGCCACTGCACTCCAGTCTGGCGCCTGGCAACGGAGTGAGACTCTGTCTCAAGAAAAAAGAAAGAAAGAAAGAAAATCACCAAGATACATAAATATTAGATAATTGTATTCTCCCAGATTTGCAGTGAGGTACTATGGACTTGAACTTCTGAGTTTGCCACTATACTCCAGGCAACAGAGTGAGACCCTTGTCTTGATTGATTGACTGATCAATGGATAGATAGATAGATAAAGGAAAAAGAGGAGGTAGGATTCTTCTTTTTTAAAATTTATTAAGTGGTTTTTCTTATTTATTTATTTATTTATTTTTTGAGACGGAGTTTCGCTCTTGTTACCCAGGCGGGAGTGCAATGGCGCCATCTCGGCTCACCGCAACCTCCGCCTCCTGGGTTCAGGCAATTCTCCTGCCTCAGCCTCCTAAGTAGCTGGGACTACAGGCACGCGCCACCATGCCCAGCTAATTTTTTGTATTTTTTAGTAGAGACAGGGTTTCACCGTGTTGACCAGGATGGGTCTTGATCTCTTGACCTCATGATCCACCTGCCTCGGCCTCCCAAAGTGCTGGGATTACAGGCTTGAGCCACCGCGCCCGGCCTCTTATTTATTATTAAGTATTAATTTATTGAGGATTTTGAGGTAGAAATATAGTTTATGTGCTTGTATCCAGTTTAAATGAATTGGGAAACATGTATTTGTTCCCAGAAATGTTTTAGTAGTTCAGTAACCCCATAATATATAGGAAATTTTGTATACAAAAGCTGAATTCTCCAAGAAAATGAGGTGACTCGGCTTTAGAATACTGGGTTCCTTTCTTCTACCTTTATCATAAGCTTTCAGCCGCAGCCTAGAGTTTGGTATAGTATCCCTTGCTGCAATGAAACCTTCCATCTCCTTTT
Source organism: Saguinus oedipus (assembly GCA_031835075.1). Classification (NCBI taxonomy): domain Eukaryota; kingdom Metazoa; phylum Chordata; class Mammalia; order Primates; family Cebidae; genus Saguinus; species Saguinus oedipus. Next base: position 40,356,514 of record CM063187.1, on the reverse strand, counting down.
CTTCTTTTTAAAATACTAGTTCTGTAATTTCACCAGTAATATGTTGGTTTATGTTTCAGGCATTGGTGACGTTCAGGGATGTGGCTATAAACTTCTCTCAGAAGGAATGGGAGTGCCTGGACCCTACTCAGAGGAAACTGTACAGAGATGTCATGCTGGAGAATTACAGTAACTTGGTCTCACTGGGTGAGGTCACCTACATCAAATAATGTAGACTCTGCTCTCTGAAATAGTAGCTTTATCTTCCACAACTTTAGGACTAATTATTAAGGAACTAGCTGAATTTATTCTCTCTTCCTCAAGAAATTGACTGAACTTTGATGGTTTGTGAATGGCACTTCCACTAAATGCCTTCATTTTCACCACATCTCACTGAGCCTCATGAAATGTTCCTTAATCCATTCCTGTAACTTCATCTTCCTTAATAGTTAATAGACTAGATTTGAATTTGGGGGCATTTACTCTAAAACCAGTGTCAGTGAAATCAGGTTTCATATCACATTTGAGCTCAGAATTGCTATGGATGCTCTGTTATTTGGTAACCCATCTGTAAGGATAACAGACACACCCAGGGTGTACAATTTATATGTCATGGTTTAGAGCAACAAAACTGATTTGAAATTAAAGTGAATGCATTCTGCTTCCTAAAACAAACATTTTCTTTTACTGATTTGTGATTGAAAGTTTTACCTACTAGGTACTATGCTCAGTACCTGGGTGGTGAAATCAAATGTACCTCAAACCTCAGCATCACACAATATTCCTAGGTAACAAACCTGCACGTGGCCCCTGTATCTGAAATAAAAGTTGAAATTAGTTAAAGTCAAATAAAATCTATTAACTTAGCATCTAATTTTCAATGATTATCTTAGCAAGAACCTAGAAATACCGTAGGAACTGTTTTGTTTTGCTGTAAGTAAATTAAGAACGACAAAAATAATAATAGCTAATAGAGTGCTTACTACATACCAGGCACTGATCTAAGTATAAGCTATGATATAGGTACTACTTTTATTTTCCTTTTACAGATGAGAAAACTGAGGACCAAAGAATTTAAGCAGTTTGTTTACAATCATTAGTCCATAGATAGCAGAGTAGAATTTGGACCCACATAGGCTGGCTTCAGAGTCTGTGCCCTCAATAACTACTGCTTTTCAATAGAGCCAGCCTGTATGAGTTTTAATTCCAAAATGAATTAAAATTCTCCTGGATGAATTTTAATTCCCCTGCCCATCAAGTTACTTTATTCTCTGGGATCCTAGGGTTACCCTAAGTTGAAATTCTTTAATCCTGTCAGTTTTCTCTGAAGTCTTTATTGAAATCACATTGATCCATATAAATTTAACCAAGTCTCAAACTGTTTTTGAACTTGCAATGTTTTACTTCTATATATTTTTTCATTTCTTTCTTATAAGCAGGATATTCTGGCTCAAAGCCAGATGTGATTACCCTATTGGAGCAAGGGAAAGAGCCCTGCGTGGCGGTGAGGGATATGACAGGAAGACAGTACCCAGGTGAGTTGAGAGTTCATCAGGCAGATAGGGGCTCTCCCTTGCCAGTCATGACCAGCTGGGGAGGGAGCATATACAGGCTTTGCATGCTGTTTAGGGAGTTCCTCTCAGAGGCCTCATGACTTTGGAGAAAAGGCCTAAGACAGGGAAGAAAACAGATCATCTTAGCATGAATTATCAAAAGAACCTCATCTTAGCTCCTACCGCCTATCTTTGTTTTTGCTTCCCCTCATGTTACTCTTCATTTCAGTAAAGAGAATGCTCTTTCTTTCCCAGTGCAATCAATTGCTTCCTATCTTTTCTGCATTGACACGTGTGCTTGTTTCTAATGCCTGAAAATTCAATCTTTCATATATTCAGCATATATTTGCCAAGTGCTCATTCTGTGCCAAGTGTTATCAGTACCTTGGTGAATAAGGCCAAAACCTTCCCACACTAATGGAATTAACATTATGGTAGGGGAGATATACAGTAAACTGTAAACAAATGAATATTATATAAATATTAAATAACGATGCATATTATGAAGAAAACAATGAAGAGTAAGGAGACAGAGTTTGGGCAGGGTTAATTTAGGTTGCTTGCCCAGGGAAGGCTCTTCGAAGAGAGAATATACATGCAGAGATGTGCAGTATAGGCTTAAGGCATGTGAACATCTGGAAGAAAATAATTGCAAGCACAGCAGGGAAGTGAGCTTTGTGTGTTTGAGGAACTGCAAGAAGCTCAGAGCAGATTGAGAGTGGCGAAGAGTAACTAAGTATGAGTTTAGAGCCAAGCAGGGACCAGGTCTTACAAGGCTTCGTTTATCATAGTAAGAAATCTGGATTTTTCTTTTCCAAGAGTAATTGAAAGTCATAATCAAACATATGTTTTTAAATGATTACTGTAGATGCTCTGTGAAGAATATACTAAACAGAGGCAAGAATGGAAGTAGAAAGATCAGTTATTAGGCTATTTCAAAGTCTAGATTAGCAGTGATAGTAGCTTGGATTAGGATGGTAGTGGTGAGGGGTGGTGAGAAGATGTTGTATTCATCTTATGATTTCAAAGTAGAACAGACATGCCATGGGATATAGGTGAACAAGAAATCATAGGTGAACAAGTTTTTTATGTAAGCAGGTAAGTAGATACAATTTGCTGAGATGGACATATGGGAAGGATAGCTTGGAGGATGGAAATAGAGTCCCAATTTAGGTGTATATATTTGAAATGCCTACTTGTCATCCAGATTGACATGTTGAACAGTCAGAGACATAGTAAGATGAGTTATATAAACTTGGGTGTCCAGCTAATTAACTGACTGGATGAGATCCCTTAGGGCTGATCTGACCTACTACCTATTTTTGTAAATAAAGTTTAATGGAAACATAGCCACAGCTAATTATTTATATATTGCCTATGGCAGAGTTGAGTAGTTGAGACAGAAGTCATATGGCTCGCAATGCATAAGATTTTGACTGTCTGGTTCTTTACAGAAAAAGTTTGCTGATTCCCTACCTTTAGTGAATGAATTTCATAGAATGAAGGAAGCCAGATGAGACTAAGGCCTGGGACACTCTATTTAGAAAAGGAAGAGGATGCAGCAAGTAGATTGAGAACAAGTAGGCCTGGAGAGTGGTACCAAAAAAAGTCAAATGAAGAAAATGTTTCTGGTGGAAGGGAGTAGTCATCTATGAAGTCAACTGAACCGTAAATTGCCTATCGGATGTGGCAGGAAAGAAGCTGATGGTGACCTTGTGTCAAGAGGACAAGGTTTCAATGGAGTCAGAGGTTAAAAAAAGGCTGCTAGATGGGGCTGAAATAAAATGGGAGGTGAGACCGTGATGACAGTGAGATAGAAAACTTCTAATGGGAATTCTGTTAGGAGAGAACTAGACAAGGGGTTAGTAGCTAGAAGGGACATGGGATGTAAGGAGTCTATTTTTTTTTTTTTTTGAGATGGAATTTCACTTTTGTCACCCAGGCTAGAGTGCAATGGTGCAATCTCCACTCCAGCCTGGGCAACAAGAGTGAAACTCCATCTCAAAAAGTAAATAAACTGTTCAAAGTGGCTATATTGTTTGGCATTCCCAGTAGATGTCCAATAGCTCCACATTCTTGCCAGCCTGTGGTATCGTCAGTCATTTTAATATTAGTCATTTTAGTGGATGTGTAGGTGTATCTCACTAAATTTAATTTTCATTTAACTAATGACTAATGTTGAACATATTTTCACGTATTTGTCATTCCTTTATCTTCTTTGGTTAAAAAGTGTCTATTTAATTAATTTTTACCCATTGACTTTCTTTTAGCAATCTTATTGAGGTATAATTTACATAGCATAAAATTTACCAACTATAAGTGCACACTTGGTGACTTTTAGTCACTTTAGTTAGGCAACCATCATGATAATCCAGTTTTAGAATATTTCATCATCCCCAAAAGTTTTCTTGTACCCCTTTGCAGTTAATCCCTTCTTCCACCTCCAGCTTTAGGCAACTACTGACCTACCTTCCATTTTTGTCAATTTTCCTTTTCTGAACATTTCATATAAGTGGGATCATACAATGTACAATCTTTTCAATATGGCTTCTTTAACTTAGCATAATGTTTTGGAGGTCCGTTTGTGAAGCAGCATGTATTAGTAATATATTCTAAGAACTCCTTTTCTCACACAAGGACACAAAAATTCCCATTGATATTATTCATTTTCTTTATCTTCTTGATTTATAAGAGTTCTTTATATATCTTGTAATCAACTACTTTATCAGATATGTATTTTGTAATATTTCATTAGTTTAGATACTAAATATACATTTTGTAATATTTTACTAGTTTCTGGAGTAACTTTCTTTTAATTAATAAACTTTATTTTAAAAATCAATTTTAGGTTTACAGGAAAATTTAGCAGAACGTACAGAGTTCCTACATATTCTCTGTCTCCAAACATGCACATCCTCCCCAATTATCAACAATTCACATGACAGTGGTACATTTGTTACAGTTGCTACACCTACATTGACACATCATTATCACCTAAAGTCACATCTGCATTAGAGTTCACTCTTGGTGTTATAAATTCTGTTAACTTTGAAAAATGTATAATGTATCCACAATTGTAGTATCATAGAGAATAGTTTCTGCTCTAACATTTCTCCGTGTTTGGCCTAGTCATCCCTTACTCCATCCCTGGAAATCATTGAGTGTTTTACTGTCTCCATAGTTTTACCTTTTGCAGACTGTCATGTAGTTGGAATCATACAGTATGTAGCCTTCTCAGATTGGTTTATTTTACTTAGTAATATGCATTTAACTTTCCTCAACATCTTTTTGTAATAGCACATTCTTTTAGCACTGAATAATAGTGTATTCTCTGGATGTACCACAGTTTATTTATCCATTCACCTACTAAAGGACATCTTGGTTGTTTTTAAAGTTTTGAATAAAGCTGGTATATGCATTTGTGTGCAGGTTTGGGTATGAATATATGTTTTCATTTTATTTGGGTAAATACCAAGGAATATGATTGCTGAGTAGTATGGTGGCACAGGCCTGTAAACCCAGCTACTTGGGAGGCTGAGTCAGAACTGCTTGAACCTCGGAGGCAGAGGTTGCAGTGAGCTGAGATTGCACCATTGCACTCCAGCTCTGGGCAACAGAGCAAGACTCCATCTCAGAAAAAAAAAAAAAAAAGAACATGTTTAGTTTTGTAGGAAACTGCCAAAATATCCTCCAAAGTGGCTATAATATTTTTGCATTTACCCAGCAATGAATGAGAATTCCTGTTGGTCCACATCCTTGTCAGCATTTGGTGTTGCCAGTGTTTTGGGTTTTGGCCATTCTAACAGGTGTGAAGTGTTATGTCATTGTTGTTTTAATTTGCAGTTCTCTGAGACTCCTGATCTCTAATGTGGCATCTGACATTAATTTGGAGACATTCTCATTTATTGTTACTTCATATATGCTTCTTTTCCTTTCTCTCTTTTTACTCCTTCTGGTATTTTCATGTGTATTTACACCTTTTATACTTACCTCCAGAGTTCTTGGATATCTGTTCCATTTTTTTCAGGATTTTTTCTCTTTCTTTTCAGTTTTCTAAGTTTCTTTTGTCACATCCTCAAGTGCAGAGACTCCTCAGCTGTGTCCAGTTTACTAAGGAGCACATCAAAGGCATTCTTCATTTCTATTACAGTGCTTCTAATTTTCAACATTTCTTTTGGATTCTTTCTTAGAATATTTATCTGTTTCCATTATCCACCTGGATATCGTCTATTTTTTCCATTAAAGCCCTTAACACATTTCTTATAGTCTTTTACAATTCCTGGTCTGATAATTCCAGTGTTCCTGCCACATCTGACTCTGATTCTGATGCTTGTTTAGTCTCATCAAACTGTGTTTCTTGCCTTTCAGTTTTCCTTCTAACTTTTTGTTGAAAGGTAAACATGATGCACTGGGTAAAGGGAAATGCAGTAAATAGGCCTTTAGGAATGTAGTGATAAGGTGTAAGGGGAGAGGAGTGTTCTGTGGTCCCAGAATTAGGTCTCAGTCTTTTGGTGCACCTGTGCCACTTGACTGACCTTAACCAGTGCTTCTGGTTTTTTTCTTGCTGCTAGGTGAGACAGGATGGCTTAGAGGGCTGAAGTTGGGTATTTTCTTTCCTCTATGTCATTAGGCTCTAATAAAATCTAGGCAGGTTAGGATCTGTCTACTTGTGGAGAAAACCTAACTTCAGGTGATCCACCCACCTTGGCCTCCTAAAGTGCTGGGATTACAGGCATGAGTCACTACGCCTGGCCAGTATTTAGATTTTTTTAGGCTCTTGTCTTATTTAGATTGCCACCCTCCAGCTTTCATTTAACGTATCTGTGTTAATAAGGTTCCCTGACACTTCTAGGCCCCCAGCCATCTCCTCATACTATTCAGTTACTCTGTTCTCCTTAAAATTGTTGATTTCTTTGTTCATTTTTCCAAAAACCATTCAACACGGCACATTTCTGTTATAATATCTAAAAAGAACCCATTTAAATACTTCTCTATCAAGTATAGGAATGGTTGGTTTTAGATGTAAGGATACAGAAGAGATATCTGAGAAAGGTAATAAAGAAAGTAAGTGGCCAGGCACGGTGCCTCATGCCTGTAATCCCAACACTTTTGGAGGCTGAGATGGGTGGATCACCTGAGGTCAAGAGTTCAAGACCAGCCTGGCCAATATGGTGAAACCCTGTCTCCACTGAAAATACAAAAATTAGCTGGGCGTGGTGGCATGCACCTGTAATCCCAGCTACTCAGGAGGCTGAGGCAGGAGAATCACTTGAATCTGGGAGGCAGAGATTGCAGTAATCCGAGATCCCGCCATTACAATCCCGCCACTGCAATCCAGCCTGGGTGACAGAGTGAGACTCTGTCTCAAAAAAAAAAAAAGAAAAGAAAAGAAAAGAAGGAATGGTACCAGCTCCTCTTTGTATGTCTGGTAGAATTCAGCTGTGAACCCGTCTGGACCTGGACTTTTTTTGGTTGGTAGGCTATTAATTGCTGCTTCAACTTCAGCCCTTGTTATTGGTCTGTTCAAGGTTTCAACTTCTTCCTGGTTTAGGCTTGGGAGGGTGCAAGTATCCAGGAATTTATCCATTTCTCCCAGGTTTACTGGTTTATGTGCATAGAGTTGTTTGTAGTAATCTCTGATTGTAGTTTGTATTTCTGTGGAGTCAGTGGTGATACCCCTTTATCGTTTTCTATTGCATCTATTTTATTCTTCTACCTTTTCTTTTTTATTAATCTGGCTAGCAGTCTATTTTGTTAATCTTTTCAAAAAAACAGCTCCTGGATTTCTTGATTTTTTTAAAAGGATTTATTGTGTCTCTATCTCTTTCAGTTCTGCTCTGATCTTACTTATTTCTTGTCTTCTGCTAGCTTTTGAGTTTTTTTGATCTTGCTCCTCTAACTCTTTCAATTTTGATGATAGGGTGTCGATTTTAGACCTTTCCTTGCTCCAGCATGATACTGGTACCAAAACAGAGATATAGACCAACGGAACAGTAGAGAGGCATTGGAGGCAAAGCCACACATTTATAACCCTCTGATCTTTGACAAACCTGACAAAAACAAGCAATGGGGAAAGGATTCCCTGTTTAATAAATGGTGTTGGGAAAACTGACTAGCAGTGTGCAGAAAGCAGAAACTGGACCCCTTCCTGACACCTTACACTAAAATTAACTCCAGATGGATTAAAGACTTAAACATAAGACCTAACACCATAAAAACCCTAGAAGAAAACGTAGGCAAAACCATTCAGGACATAGGCGTAGGCAAGGACTTCATAACCAAACCAAAAACATTGGCAACAAAAGCCAAAATAGACAAATGGGACCTAATTAAACTCCAGAGCTTCTGTACAGCAAAAGAAACAATCATTAGAGTGAACCAGCAACCAACAGAATGGGAAAAAATTTTTGCAATCTACTCGTCTGACAAAGGGCTGATATCCAGAATCTACAAAGAACTAAAACAGATTTATAAGAAACAAACAAACAAACCCATCGAAAAATGGGAGAAGGATATGAACAGACACTTTTCAAAAGAAGACATATGAGGCCAACAAACATATGAAAAAAATGCTCATCATCACTGATTATTAGAGAAATGCAAATCAAAACCACATTGAGATACTACCTCACACCAGTTAGAAGGGCAATCACTAAAAAATATGGAGACAAAAGATGCTAGAGAGGATGTGGAGAAATAGGAACACTTTTACACTGTTGGTGGGAGTGTAAACTAGTACAACCATTGTGGAAGACAGTGTGGTGATTCCTCAAGGACCTAGAAACAGAAATTCCATTTGACCCAGCAATCCCATTACTGGGTATATACTGAAAGGATTGTAAGTCATTGTTATAGACACATGCACACATATGTTCATAATGGCACTGTTTACAATAGCAAAGACCTGGAACCAACCCAAATGCCCTTCAGTGATAGACTGGACAAGGAAAATGTGGCACATATACAACATGGAATACTATGCAGCCATAAAAAACGATGAGTTCTGTCCTTTGTAGGGACATGGGTGAATCTGGAAACCATCATTCTCAGCAAACTAACACAAGAACAGAAAACCAACCACCACATGTTCTCACTCATAGGCGGGTGTTGAAAAATGAGAACACATGGACACAGGGAGGGGAGCATCACACACTGGGGTCTGTCGTGGGGGGCAAGGGAGGGACAACGAGGTGGTGGGGAGGTCGGGGAGGAATAACATGGGGAGAAATGCCAGATGTAGGTGACGGGGGGATGGAGGCAGCAAACCACATTGCCATGTGTGTACTTATGCAACAATCCCGCATCATCTGCACATGTACCCCAGAACCTAAAGTACAATAAAAAAAATTTTTAATTAAAAAAAGAAAAAAGAAAAGGAAAGTAGAGTGAGCATCCAGTAGGTGGTAGAATAACAGTAAAACTCAGCTGTGTAAACACATATCTCCATGCACAGGAGGCAGTGAACAACAGGGTTGGAAACATCTCTTTAATTGGATAGCCATTTGAAGAATAAGTAGGCAAAACAAGGGCTTTTTCATTGTATACATTTGGCTGAACTAACTTGGATTTACTTTTGTTCTGATCTGTAAAGGAAGTAAGGTAGGAAAGAGTGATTTAATCACTATAATAAGGTGAGAGAGATTAGAGGTAGTTTGTAATTGTTACAAAAATACAAAAATAAAGTGATTGTTCTGATATTCAGCTGTCCTATACAGTATCTTATGTGTCACTCATCATTTAAGACAATGATTAATTTATTGTACAATCACTTTCTTTATAACCTTTTTCAGATATCTCTTCTGTCTCCTTACATCTAAAACCAACCATTCCTGTACTTGATGGAGAAGTATTAAAATTATTTTTTTAGATATTGTAACAGGCATGTGCCATGTCGAATGATTTTTGAAAAATGAACAAAAAAAACTCAACAATTATTTAATGCCTGCTATATGCTAGTGGGTAGTTTATTAATTGTCAAATGAAATAGGGATTACATCTTCCTTTGGGAAGGTTTAGGGATCCGAAAATCAACAAAAGAACAAAGAAAAAAATCAATGGATATGCATTTGAAAATTGTGAAATGAAGAAAAGAAACATGATGCTAGAATTGAGAATAAAGGACATAGACTGCCTTACAGTCAGCAGGGCAAGCCTTTCTGTATAAGAGATATTTAACCAAACATGAAGGATGTGAAGGAGTTGGTCTTTCACAGAGCCCAGGACAGACTATTTTTAGGAGATGAAAAAACCTGTAGGAAACTATGTGAAATGGGAAATGCTCTGATACAATCAAGGAGCTGAATAGAAGCAAATGTCATAATAAGAGGGAGTAAGGAGGACAATACCTTTGCAAGAGGTCTTTAAGTAACCAAAAGCCATATCATATTATATAGTAACATGTTTAGATTTTATTCTAAGAGTAAAGGAAAACTATTAAAATTGTTAAGTGGAGATTCTCAAACTTTGATCCATATCAGAATCATCTAGTGGAGTTACTAAAAATTCAGATAACAAATTACTCCTGTAGATTTGATCCACTTGACTTGTGTGATAACTAAATATCAGTATTTGTGATAAGTTTCCCAGATAATTCGCATCCACAATAAAATTTCAGAACCACTGATATAAACTATTTTCCGTATCACCACAATCTTATATAAGCTCTCATGTTCTAAGCTCATGTTGCCTAATTTCAAATTATATAACTTTATGGAAATGTTCTTTAAGCCATTGACTTCTAGTGAGAACTGTTTTCACTTTGTCTCCTGTTTTGAAAATGTATACTTTATGTTATGCTGATTACAGGAAAATAATTTTTGTTTGCATTTATGTTTTCTTTCAGGTTTGTTATCCAGGCATAAGACCAAGAAATTATCTTCTTCAGAAAAGGATTTTCATGAAATCAGTTTTTCCAAAGGGAATATAATAGAAAAAAGTAAAACTCTTCATCTGAAAGGATCCATTTTGAGAAATAAGTGGCAGAGCAAAAGTGAGTTTGAGGGTCAACAGGGACTTGAAGAAAGATCTATCAGTCAAAAGAAAATCATCTCTAAAAAAATGTCAACTGAAAGAAAACATCCTTCTCTTACTCTGAATCAGAGAATTCATAACAGTGACAAAAATTGTGATTCAAACTTGGTTCAACATGGGAAAACATATTCTGATGTGAAACATGATTGTAAAGAATGTGGGAATACTTTTAATAATGTCTATCAACTTACTCTCCATCAGAAAATTCATACTGGTGTAAAATCCTATAAATGTGAAAAATGTGGGAAAGTTTTTAGCCATAGCTATCAACTTACTCTGCATCAGAGATTCCATACTGGTGAGAAACCTTATGAATGTCAAGAATGTGGGAAGACCTTTGTTTTTTACCCACAACTTAATCGACATCAGAAAATTCACACTGGTGAAAAACCCTATATGTGTAAGAAATGTGATAAGGGTTTTTTTAGTAGACTGGAACTTACTCAACATAAAAGAATTCATACTGGTGAGAAATCTTATGAATGTAAAGAATGTGGAAAAGTTTTTCAACTTGTTTTCTATCTTAAAGAACATGAGAAAATTCATACAGGTAAGAAACCCTATGAATGTAAGGAGTGTGGGAAAGCTTATAGTGTATGTGGTCAACTTACCCGTCATCAGAAAATTCATACTGGTATAAAACCCTATGAATGTAAGGAATGTGGAAAGACCTTTAGACTTAGTTTTTACCTTACTGAACACAGAAGAACTCATGCAGGTAAGAAACCTTATGAATGTAAGGAGTGTGGGAAATCATTTAATATGCGCGGACAGCTTAATCGCCATAAAACAATTCACACTGGTATAAAACCTTTTGAATGTAAGGTGTGTGAGAAGGCTTTTTGTTACAGTGGTGACCTCAGAGTACATTCTAGAATTCATACTGGAGAGAAACCATATGAATGTAAGGAATGTGGGAAAGCCTTTATGCTTCGTTCAGTCCTTACTGAACATCAGAGACTCCATACTGGTGTAAAACCCTATGAATGTAAGGAATGTGGGAAGACCTTTAGAGTGCGCTCTCAAATTAGTCTACATAAGAAAATTCATACTGATGTGAAACCCTACAAATGTGTACGATGTGGGAAGACCTTTAGATTTGGTTTCTACCTTACTGAACACCAGAGAATTCACACTGGTGAAAAGCCCTATAAATGTAAAGAATGTGGAAAGGCCTTTATTCGTAGAGGAAATCTTAAAGAACATCTGAAAATTCATTCTGGTTTAAAACCCTATGATTGTAAAGAATGTGGGAAGTCCTTTAGTCGGCGTGGGCAGTTTACTGAACATCAGAAAATTCATACAGGCGTAAAACCATACAAATGTAAAGAATGTGGGAAGGCCTTTAGTCGTAGTGTAGACCTTAGAATACATCAAAGAATTCATACTGGTGAGAAACCCTATGAGTGTAAACAATGTGGGAAGGCCTTTAGACTTAATTCACACCTTACTGAACATCAGCGAATTCACACTGGTGAGAAACCCTATGAGTGTAAGGTATGTAGAAAGACCTTTAGACAGTATTCACATCTTTATCAACATCAGAAAACTCATAAAGTAATTTAATATAAGAAAGGGTTTTCATGTTATGCTCTATTTATAGAATATCAAAGTATTTATGGCCAGAAAGACATTCTGTCAATGTATTGATCTTTTTTTTAGACATACTAACTTAATAAATGTATGAGTTTTATAATACCTCTTAGTTCTCATTAAATTTAGGAAAATTCACACTAGAAAATAAAGCTGTTAATGTAACAATTGTGGAAAAGTGTTCTAGCAACAGCATATACTTATCATCATTGTCTTTCCACTACTCTACTATCTGTGTGATATTAGACAAAATATTTGCTTCTTGGTATCTCAGCTGTACAATGAAACACACCTAAAAGTGTGGTTAATTGTTTCCAACATGTATAATACAGCAACAAGTATCTGGCCCAAATTGTTTTGAATTAATATTGGATATTACTGCTTTTATTATCATCATTATTAGTGAATTTCTTAATTGGAAGATACAATGAGGTGAAAATTTGAAAAAGTCACTTATCACTTATATTCCATGAAGTACTTCTTAGATAAAATTTGTGTTACGGGCTGAATGTTTGTGTTCCCATAATAATTCTTATGTTGAAACACTAATCCCAAGATGATGGTATGTGAAGGTAGGGCCTTTAGAAGGAAATTAGATCATAAGGATTGAGCCTTCATGAATGGGATTACCGCCTTTATAAGAAGAAGCCAAAGAGCCAGCTAGCTCTTTAACCACATGAGGATACAGTAGTCAGCAGTCTACAATGCACAAGAGGGCCTTCACCAGAACCCAAGCATGCTGGCACCCTGACCTTGGACTTTCAGCCTCCAGAACTGTGAGAAATAAACTTTGGTTCTTTATAAGCCACTGAGACTATGGTATTTTGTTATGCAGCCCAGAATAACTAAGACACTCCACAGGAATATAGAGAATATGTAAAGATCTGAATTCAGACCTCATTGCTTAATTTTTCTCAGAAAATTAAAGATGAAGAGAAACCCTAAGGATGTAGTGAGTGGCAGGATCTTTAGAATATAACTATTGGGTTGGGTGCAGTGGCTCACACCTGTAATCCTAGCACTTTGGGAGGCTGAGGAGGGCAGATCACCTAAGGTCAGGAGTTTGAGACCAGCCTGGCCAACATGGTGAAACCCCATCTCTACTATAAAAAAAAAAAAAAATTAGCCAGGTGTGGTGGCAGGCACCTGTAATCCCAGCTACTTGGAAGGCTGAGGCAGGAGAATCATTTGAACCCAGGAGGCAGAGGTTGCAGTGAGCCAAGATCATGCCACTGTACTCCAGCCTGGCAGATAAGAGTAAGACTGAGTCTTCAAAGAAAAAAAAAAAAAGAACATAGCTGTTGAAGTATTAGAGGTGTGAGGGAATTTACCCATTTACCCATAATAATATAAAAAGGCAGAAAAAGGAAAGCTGTCTATTTAGAATTCTTTTTACTAATTTTATTATGAAAATGCTCTGAGGCTGGGCATGGTGGCTCACGCCTGTAATCCCAGCACTTTGGGAGGCCAAGGCGGGTGGATCACAAGGTCAGGAGATTGAGATCAGCCTGACCAACATGGTGAAACCCTGTCTCTACTAAAAATACAGAAATAATTAGCTGGACATGGTGGCACATGCCTGTAATCTCAGCTACTCTGGAGGCTGAGCCAGGAGAATCACTTCAACCCGGGAGGCGGAGGTTGCAGTGAGCCGAGATCATGCCACTGCACTCCAGCCTGGCAATTGAGTGAGACTCCGTCTCAATAGAAAGAAAATGCTCTGAAACAAAGAGTACATTCTATAATAAACACCCATTTTACTCTCTACCTAGATTTGAAAATGTACAACTTTGCTTTGTTTTTCTATAAAATTTTTTTGCTATACCATTTGAGAGTTAACTTATAAACATCATATCATTTTGCACCTAAATCAGTTTGTATCTCCTAAAAGTAATGGTAACACATATAACCAAAGTACTAAAATCACACCCTAAAACTTAACAATTCCATAGAATATTATGATATCCATTCCATGTTGAAATTTCCATAATTGTTCCAAGAATATATTTCATAGACATTTAACAAGGATTTACTCTCAGGATCACACATTGTAACATTTTGGCTGTTCTGTCACTTTTAAACGGAACTACCCATGATCTTTGTTTCATCTTATTGGCTTTTAGAAGAGTCCATCACAGTTGTCTTAGAATATCCTGGATTCTGGGTTTGTCTATTTTATTTCTGCATAATGTTGTTCCTCTTTCTCCTCTGTCTCCAAACGGAGACTTAAATAGCAGCTTGATTTGCTTCTGGTCATACATTGTTAACAAGAACACTTCATAGGTATAATACAGTCTGTATACACAGGAGGCACATAATGGCAGGTTGTCCCTTTATTAGTGATGCTCCATTTGATCACTGGTTAAGGTAGTGGCTGCCAGATCTCTCCATTGCAAAGGTACTTTATTTTCTTTGTATTGAGTAAGTAATTGAGTAATAATGTGCACCTCCTTTTACTAAACTTACAATCATCTACATATATAATACAAATCATGGATTAAACTGGAAATCAAAAGTTAAATATTAACTTAACAGAAAGCAATGATATTGAAATGCCTACCTATTGAAATTTGTAGGCTGTGACCAAGGCTGTATTCAGTGGTAAATTAACATCCCTTAATGCATACAGAAAACCACAATTCGGGGATAGGACATTTTGTTCTCTGTATCTTCAGCACTATTGTGTGGCATAGGCCACACAGTTTAGCTGCACAGGGGGTTAGGGATCACCTAACCACCCCGCCCATTGCTCCTACTCCTGGCACTTAAGCAAGCCACCTGGAGGCCCAAGAATTGGCTACAGTGCCTCACACCTGTAATCCCAACACTTTGGGAGACTGACATGAGAGGAGCACTTGAGCCCGGGAGTTCAAGACCAGCATAGGCAACATGACAAGACCCCATCTGTACAAAAAGAATTTGTTTTTTTGAGACAGAGTTTCACTCTTGTTGCCCAGGCTGTAATGCAATAGCGCCATCTCAGCTCACCGCAACTTCTGCCTCCTGGGCTCAAGCAATTCCCCTGCCTCAGCCTCCAGAGTAGCTTGGATTACAGCCATGCACCATCACGCCTGGCTAACTTTGTATTTTTAGTAGAGACGGGGTTTCACCATGTTGGTCAGGCTGGCTTTGAACTCCCAACCTCAGGTGATCTGCCCATCTCAGCCTCCCAAAGTGCTGGGATTACAGGCATGAGCCACTGTTCCCCGCCACAAAAAGAATTTTTAATTAGCTGGGTATGATGGCTCACGCCTGTAGTGCTAGCTATTCAGGAGGCTGAGGTGAGAGGACTATTTGAGCCTGGGAAGTTGAGGCTGCAGTGAGCCATAATGGCATCACTCTACTCCAGCTTGGGTCAGACTGAAACCTTGTCTAAATACAAAAAAGAAACAATCTGCCTGGACCCCTCTATCACCAGTGCCACCATATGCTACTCTGGGACCAAAAGACAGGCATGCTCAGCCCACTGCTGACAACACTGGGGCCTGAAGACTGGTCCACGTGGCTGGCATCCCAGTCCCAAGTAAAACTTCACCACAGCCTACACTGACAACAGTACCCTAAGCCACTGAGGAAGTCACAGAAACCACTGATACTGTTTGTAGTCGAAGCAATCATACAGAGACTACACTACTTCATCCACCTAGAATCAGGGCCAAAGTGCCTATCTAACCAACATCACAGATCCATCTTCAAAAAAAATTCCTCCCCTATGAAAGCAATTCAACACATTGTTGACTATTACACCAGATGTGACGATATCAATGTAAGAACACAAGAAACATAAAAAAGCAAGGAAATACGACATAGCCAAGGAACACATTAATCCTCTGACAAAAGATCGCAACCCAAAAGAAATTTTTAAAATCTGAAAAACTAATTTAAAACATTTATCTTACTTTTATTTATTCATTTTGTAATGGGGTCTCACTCTGTCACCCAGGCAATCATGGTTCAATGCAGTTTCAAACTCCCAGCATCAAGTGGTCCTCCTACCTGAGCCCCCAGAATAGCTGGGACTACAGACTCACATCACCACACTCTACTTTTTTTTTTTTTTTTTTAATTAGAGACAAGGTTCTCCTTATGTTGCCCAGGCTGGTCTTGAATTCCTGGGTTCAAGTGATTCTCTCCCCTCAGCCTCCCAAAGTGTTGGGATTACAGGCGTGCGCCACTCTACTCAACCAAAAATACTGATTTTAAAGAAGCTCAGTGGGATACAAGAGAATAATGAAAACAAAACAAAGGAATTAGAAAAAAATTCAGGATATTAATGAGATATTTACCAAATAGATATCATCAAAAAAAATTCTGGAGCTGAAGAATTCATTGAATAAAATATAAAATACATTTGAAACTTCAACAATACACTAGATCAACCAGAAGAAAGAATCTCAGAACTTGAAGACAAGTCTTTTGAAATTAGCCTGTCAGACACACACACACAAAAATTAATGAAGAAAACCTACATGACATATTGGGACACCATCATGAGAACAAATATTAGAATTTTAGATGTTCCAGGAGACAAAGAGAAAACAAAAGAGTTGGAAAACCTTTTTAATGAAATAATAGATGAAAACATCCCAAGTCTAGCAATTAAATATGCAGTTTCAGGAGGCTGAGAGATCTCAAAATAGACACAATTTAAAAAATCTTGGCCAGGGACAGCAGGTCACACCTGTATTCCCAGCACTTTGAAAGGTCAAGATAGGAGGAATTCAAGACCAGCCTGGACAACACAGCAAGACTCTATCTCTACAAAAAATAAAATCATTAGCTGGGTATGGTGGCATATGTACATAGTCCTGGCTATGCAACAGGCTGAGATGGAAGGACTGCTTGAGCTAGGATCATGTCACTAACTCCAGCCAGGGCCACAGACTAAGACCCTTCCTTTTTTTTTTTTTAATTGTACTTTAGGTTCTGGGGTACATGTGCAGATCACACAGGATTGTTGCATAGGTACACACATGGCAATGTGGTTTGCTACCTCTAAGACCTTGTCTTTAAAATAAAAATTAAAAATTAAAAAAATTAATTTCAAATATGATACAGGTAAGTTAAAAGAGAATAGGAAAAAAAGATACACCATGAAAACACTAACCATAAGAGTGGCATTACTAATATCAGAAAATGCTAGTTTCAAAGAAAATCAGAACAGATTATAAAATTATACAAAATTATAAAAAAAGGGCCTGGTGCAGTGGCTCACGCCTGTAATTCCCACACTTTGGGAAGCTGAGGCGGGCGAATCACTTGAGGTCAGAAGTTTGAGACCAGCCTGGTCAACATGGCAAAATGCTGTCTCTACTGAAAATACAAAAATTAGCCAGGCCTGGTAACACATGCTTATATTCCCAGCTACTAGGGAGGCTGAGGTAGTAGAATGGCTTGAACCCAGTGGGCAGAGACTGCAGTGAGCCCTCAAAAAAAAAAATTATAAAAAAGATCAATTCACCAAGAAAACATAATAATCCTTCCCAGCACTTTGGGAGGCTGAGGCAGGTGGGTCACGAGGTCAAGAGATCAAGACCATCCTGGTCAACATGGTGAAACCCCATCTCTACTAAAAATACAAAAAATTAGCTGGGCATGGTGGCACATGCCTGTAATCCCAGCTACTCAGGAGGCTGAGGCAGGAGAATTGCCTGAACCCAGGAGGTGGAGGATGCGGTGAGCCGAGATCGCGCCATTGCACTCCAGCCTGGGTAACAAGAGCGAAACTCCGTCTCAAAAAAAAAAAAACCACAAAACCATAATAATCCTAAATGCTATGCCACATACATCAGTTTCAAAATACACAAAGCAAAAGCTATCAGAAGGGGAAGGAGAAACAGGAAACTCATTATAGTTGAGAACTTTAATACATCTCTCTCAGCAATTGGGAATGCTTTCAAAGTTATAAAGGGCCTGAGGGGGCGGGGTAGGGAACAAATCAATGGTGCTGTCATGAAAATGCAGCCTCAGGGAAAAGATGGAGGCAACGTTTATTCTTTCTGTGAAACAGCAGGGCTTCTAAGAATCTGTCATTTTCCACAGCAGCCTCTTAGGGAGCACAATAAAGACAAGGGTCTGTGGTGTGTCTTTTGTTTCATTTAATGAACCCTAATAAAATTCACAGGATACACAGTTTTCAAGAGAACTGGACTACTTGATGTACTACAAGTTTGAGCTTACAGGGCAGAAACACTATAAAGTGAAAAAGGACCTTTGGATTCCCAAATGTCTACAAGTATGAGAGTAGTACTCAGTTGTAAACATGGGCTACTTTTTATGAAGAAAAGAAAAACTCAGCATGACATAGAACCAAAATATCAGATGGCAGGGCAAGAGACATAGAAAACCATTTCCAAGGAGCTGGTTATGTGTGCCTAGGCAGATTTCAGAATCGTTACAGATTAGCAATTTCCTTCAACTGTTTTACCCATAAACCTTTTGAATCTGAATGCTCATTATTCTATACCTGTTCCACTATTGCATGTGGGTGTGTCAAGGAACTGTAGATTGAAGTTAGTTCACAATATTGTGGATTGAAAGGACTCATACTCAAAGGAGTATATTCCAGGAACTGAACTGAAGGAGGCTTATCCACACATGGACTTAATTTTTTTTCTTTCCAACTTTTAGGTTCAGGGGGTACATGTGCAAGTATGTTACATGGGTAAATTGTGTGTTGCAGGGGTTTGGTGTAGATTATTTCATCACCTAGGTAATAAGTGTAGTACCCAAGAGGTAGTTTTTTTATTCTCACCCTCCCATCCTCTACCCTTATTTAGCCCTGGTATCTACTGTTCCCTACCTTGTGTCCATGTGTACTCAATGTTTAGCTCCCACTTATAAGTGAGAACATGCTGGTTTTGGTTTTCTGTTCCTGTGTTAACTTGCTTAGAATAATGGCCTTCAGCTCCATGTTGCTGCAAAGAATATTTTATTCTTTTTTGTAGCTGTGTAGTATTCCACACACTTTATTTATTTAGCTAGATTTGATTTAGATAAGGTCCTAGACTTTAAATTGATGCTGTAATAGGATGAAATTTTGGAAGCCTGAGGGAAGCACATGAATGTATTTTCATGGGGCAGAATGCAAATGGTGGCTAGGAGGCAAAATGTGACAGACTGTATTTTTTAAGATGGATGCAACAATATTTCCCATCCCACATGGTCTTCCACAGTAGGTTCTTACCACTTTTCCAACAAAAGATGAACTCAAATTCCCCTTCCTCTGAATTTGGGCTGGGTTTAAGTCTCACTAGTAACCATTAATATGCAGAAGTGATGCTGTCATACTTCCAAATCTGGGTCAGAAAAAGCCAGCTTCCACCTGGTTCTCCTAGAATGTTCACTCCTGGGATGTCCATCTTGGAATAAACAAACATTCTGTGAAAAACCCATGACCATGTAGGTGTTCCTGCTGACAGTTTCAGCTAAGATTCGTATTTAAGTTGTCCAAGTCCAAAATTCAGGCATGAGAGGAAAGAAGCTTGGAAGTAGATATTCCAGCCCTACCTGGACTAGTCATTCAAATAAGTCCAGCTGAGACTCCAGACATCATCAAGTAGAAATAAACCATCCCTGCTGTATTCTCTCTGGATTTTTGACCCACAGAATCTATGTGCATAATAACATGGTTGTCTCATGGCATGAAGTTTCGGATGGCTTGTTATACAGCAATCATCAGAACACTTAAATCATTCTCAAAAAGAACTCCTGGTAAGTTAGACCAAAAAGTAATAATATGGCTTTTTAGAGGGAATTGATGGAACAGATTGTATGGGACACAAACTGATGCAACATTTCTCTGAGCACATTTTGTTTTTATGGTTTTAATTTTAAAATCACTAAAACGTTATATAGTCTTTAAGAATAAAATTAAATCAACTAAAAATGGCAGTCCTTGAACACTGAAAATAAACAAATCAATCTAGCTTCAAATCCGGTTGGTTAGAACTAAGTAATTTCACTCCACATTCTTAGTGAATGATATTTGAAGGACAAGAGTGATGCCAAGAAACCTTCAACTTCATTCAGCATTCATTTTTGGTGGTAATGCTGGTATTATGTTCTAAGTATTTTATACTGCTTATTTATAGATCATAGCATATACATTATTTTCATTGTTAAAAACCAACAAGATTTTCGGGGTAAAAGCAAAAGATGCAAGAATAAAATTAAACTTAAAAATAACATGGTATTAAATTTGAACTCAAAGTTTCAATATGAACTCAGTTTTTATTTTCATAAGTTAAAAAAACTTTTAACTACAACAAACATAAAAGTATAAAATGTACAACTCTATGAAATTTCACAAACTGACTACATCAGAGTAATGAGCACCCAAATCAAGCAACAAAACATTACTAGCATCTACAGAAACCTCCATTGCTCTTTTCATCACTATCCCTCCTGCCATGTACCCCTTACCCGCCGTGTCCCCACCAGTATCCTGACTTCCAACTACATTAAAAAGTTTGTATTTCGCCGGGCACGGTGGCTCAAGCCTGTAATCCCAGCACTTTGGGAGGCCGAGGCGGGTGGATCACGAGGTCAACAGATCGAGACCATCCTGGTCAACATGGTGAAACCCCGTCTCTACTAAAAATGCAAAAAATTAGCTGGGCATGGTGGCGCGTGCCTGTAATCCCAGCTACTCAGGAGGCTGAGTGAGGGAGGAGAATTGCCTGAACCCAGGAGGCGGAGGTTGCGGTGAGCCGAGATCGCGCCATTGCACTCCAGCCTGGGTAACAAGAGCGAAATTCCGTCTCAAAAAAAAAAAAAAAAGTTTGTATTTCATATAATCATATAATATGTCCTCTTTTACGTCTGACTTCTTTGGCCCAACATTATGCTTTTGAGATTTATTTCTTAGTTATAGTTGTTCATTTTCATTGCAGAATAGTGCTGATTCAGAAACTTTTATTTCTGCAGAAAAGCAACAGTTCTATATTCAGAAAGAATAGATGACTTTAGAACATGATGCCACATCCAGGGAAACATAACTCACATCCATCTTCCAATACAACTAACTATCTGGCTTAAGGTCTGAATTTTTCACCTTTGCCATCAGCTGTTTTGGTTACAGCAATTATCTGCTAACATGGGTTCATAACCCAAACATACTCACAGGCATTGAGTGAGAGTGAGTTACATGGTAAAGGGTGCTTCAGATATATTAAGTTAAATAAAATAAATTAAACTCTCATTACTTCATTATATGAAGAAGCTTATATTTTATTTTCTTAAACTGATTAATTTTAATATGCAGTACTTAACATGCTCATTTAACCACAGAATGCTTTCTAAAACTACCAGGAAGCATTAGTGTTTCCTGGGAAATGGTTTCAAATGCTATCAAGGTGCATATTCCATTTCAGAAATGGAATATGATATGATACACTGAACATCACAACTTCCCAATTATGGCAGCATATACAGTTCATAATGGATGACTACAGTGAAATCACTGAAGTCTGATATAATCATTTATAAGAACTCTGTATTGGCTGGTCCGAGTGCAGTGGTGTTTACAACTAATTGATCACAACCAGTTACATATTTCTTTGTTCCTTCTCCACTCCCACTGCTTCACTTGACTAGCCTTAAAATAATAATAATAATAATAATAAATAACATTAAAAAAAAGAACTCTGTATTAATTTTGAGAAGGTAATTTTTTTTTTTTTTTTTTGAGACGGAGTTTTGCTCTTGTTGCCCAGGCTGGAGTGCAATGGCACAATATCGGCTCACCGCAACCTCCACCTCCTGGGTTCAGACAATTCTCCTGCCTCAGCCTCCCGAGTAGCTGGGATTACAGGCACGCGCCACCATGCCCAGCTAATTTTTGTATTTTTAGTAGAGACGGGGTTTCACCATGTTGACCAGGATGGTCTCGATCTCTTGACCTCGTGATCCACCCGCCTCGGCCTCCCAAAGTGCTGGGATTACAGGCATGAGCTACCACGCCCAGCCCTTTAGAAGGTAATTTTAAAGTGTTGGGTTATACTTTTACATACATAAAATTCATTCCATTCTTAATACACAGAAAGCTAAAAAAGAAAAGAAAATCAGCAAGAATTGAGATGACGCTGGGCCTGAATCATACCTCTTTTACTATCATTATGATGTACTGAAGGTAGAATGCCTAGAGTCTAAATATATAACTGAAGTCAGATGGATCAGGTCCAAGATATTCCACATAAATGATTTTCTCTTCTATACTTAAATAAACTGTTGGGATACAATTTGCCACAGAAATTAGAATTACTAGATTTCTCTTCATACAGAAAATGTCTAGATTTTGGTTTTGCCAGCCCTCCTCATCTAGTTCTTATAATTAGTTTTAGGTTAGTCTTATAGAGTAATGGTGGAAACAGTTAGCAATTACCAATCCTTCAAAGATTTTACTTGTTAAAAAAATAGATTATCAGATTCTCTCTGAGCCTACTCTCACTCAGGAGTTTGCCCGATAAAAAAAAAAGTCAGATTCCAAATTATTCTTTTAGAAAGCATATCTTCTAACCATCTTAATTTTTTTGGTAGGGGGACAACAGAGTTCTCTTCTTGTCCAGGCTGGAATGCAATGGTGCAATCCCCACTGAAACCTCCACCTCCTGGGTTCAAGCGATTCTCCTGCCTCAGCCTCCCGAGTGCCTGGGATTATAGACATGCGCCACCACACCAGGCTAATTTTGTTTTTTAGTAGAGATGGGGTTTCTCCATGTTGGTCAGGCTAGTCTGGAACTCCTGACCTCAGGTGATCCATGCACCTCAGCCACCCAAAGTGCTGGGATTACGGGCATGAGTCACCACACCTGGCCTAGCCGTCTTAATTCTTCCTTTACTTGTTGGTCTACTCAGGCTTTCTTCAGCATGTGAAGTCAATTTGAGTATATTTTTTCCACAGAATTCTGGATTTTCACAATTTTAAAATACATGTATAGTGTATGTATAAATATATATACCTACACACTATATACACACACACACATACACACACACACACACTACATATAGACAGTATAGCAACTTATAAGTTTAAAAATTCATAGCTGCCACTTTTATCATTCATATAGCCATAGCTGTGTAATCTTTCATATTTCTATTCTGTGATCAAAACTGCCAAGGTCTTGACTATGTTAGTATCCTTTAAAAAAAATACACAAAAAAAACCCTTTGGCTAAAATCTACTTTTTATTGTTTATACCAGTGCTGACAATAGAAATATGTGAGCTACATATATAATTTTAAATTTTCCTGTAACACATTTTTAAAAAACAAAAAATAGTCATATTCATTTTAATGTATTTTATTTGAACCAATATGTCTAAAATATTTCAATATGTAGTCAATATGAAAAATTGAGATAACTTTTTAAATAACAGTCTTCAGAATCTTGTGTTTTACATTTAACACCATTTTATTTTATTTATTTATTTATTTATTTATTTTGAGACGGAGTTTCGCTCTTGTTACCCAGACTGGAGTGCAATGGCACGATCTCGGCTCACCGCAACCTCCGCCTTCTGGGTTCAAGCAATTCTCCTGCCTCAGCCTCCCGAGTAGCTGGGACTACAGGCGCGCACCACCATGCCCAGCTAATTTTTGTATTTTTAGTAGAGACGGGGTCTCACCATGTTGACCAGGATGGTCTCGATCTGTTGACCTCGTGATCCACCCGCCTCGGCCTCCCAAAGTGCTGGGATTACAGGCTTGAGCCACCGCGCCCGGCCTTAACACCATTTTAATTTGGATTAGCCATATGTCAGTGTTCAATAACTCAACTTCAAGTGCTCAAAACATTGCTAGTAATTATCAAATTAGACAGTGCAGGTCTAGTCCATTAATTTCCACAATTAGCAGTAGTAATTGCTTTGTTTTACTCATTCTTTGAAGTGCGGGCTGAGCACGGTAGCTCATGCCTGTAATTCCAGCACTTTGGGAGGCCGAGGCAGGCAGATCACCTGAGGTCAGGAGTTCAAGACCAGCTTGGCCAACATGGTGAAACTCCATCTCTACTAAAAATACAAAAATTAGCCGGGCATGGTGGCACATGCCTGTAATCTCAGCTACTTGGGAGGGTGAGGCAGGAGAATGGGTTAAACCTGGGAGGTAGAGCTTGCAGTGAGCCAAGATCATGCCACTGCACTCCAGCCTGGGCAACAGAGCAAGACTCTGTCTCAAAAAAAAATATATATATATATATGTGTATATATATATATATATATATATATATATATATATATATATATATGAAGTGAGTACCATGGGTCCTATAATACAGAGATAATACAGAGGTGAACTAAATAA
Organism: Saguinus oedipus; assembly: GCA_031835075.1. NCBI lineage: Eukaryota > Metazoa > Chordata > Mammalia > Primates > Cebidae > Saguinus > Saguinus oedipus. Next base: position 40,332,053 of record CM063187.1, on the reverse strand, counting down.
AATGTGGGCACACAATTTTAACTTCCTGAATACATTATAGTCATAGTCATGTAATTATAGCCATTATCGTGTAATTATAGCCAATCCCAATGTGTAGAGCTTTGGCAACATCCACAAGTTTTAATATGTAGAAATTTTTTTTAAAAATAATTTATCTTAAATTGGTTATAACTTCATGGCTAATTTGATATTTAAAAGAACATCATGGAAAATTTTAAATACACAAAAGTAGAAAGAATAGCAAAAACAAAAACCACGTAACCAAGACTTAGGTTACCATCATTTTCCCAAACTTGAGATTCACCCTCATGTTTCTTTTGCATGAAAAGGACATTCCAGATACATCATCTCCTGTGTATAAACTTCAGAAATTCTCTAACAGACTTTTATGTAACCACAATGCTATTATCACACATAACAAAAAGTTTCCTATTATCTAATATTGTCAATATTCCCATTCTCCCAACTACTGTAAATATGTCTTCTTTTACATGTTTGTTCAACTCATGATCTAAGTAAAAACCACTCTTTTCATTGCATTTGACTGATGTCTCAAGTCTGTCAATACCTAAGAGTTCACCTTATTTCTCAATGCCATTTTATTGGTTAGGAAACCAGGTCATTCCCCTTGTAGAATTACTCTTATTTTAGACTTAATTGTTCCTTTTTGTGTCATGTAATTTACTCTTCCATTTCTTGAATTTTCTCTAAACTGGGAGTTAGATCTTGAGGCTTAAATTCAGGTTCAATATTTTTGGCAAGATGTGTATATCTTACTGTATCACATTAGGAGGCAAGTAATTTTTATTGTCTTTTTTGTGAAGTTAAGATTATCAGTGGGTTCAGATGTTGTCAGCCTGATCTATTCACTGTAACGTTCACAACCTTTCACTGAATGGTCTCAACCTCTAGATCCAGTATTTCAATATGTTTCACAATAGCTTTTCTAATATAATTTTCTATTTCTATTATTCTTTCTGCATTCATTAGCCTGAAATTTTCTAATAAATAACTTTACCTCATTACCTTCTGTTGCCTTGAAATACAGTTCATGCAGGAAATGCAGACTAAACGATTTTCCTTTCATTTACACATTTTCGGAATGAGGTGGTTTCCTGGAAAACTCCATGTGTATACTACACAGATGGAAGAATATGGAGATAATAATAGGTAAGATCAAAAGCTTTTCCACATTCACTCCTTTAATAAAGTTCGTTTTTAGGATGAATGTCCTAAAGTTTAACATAGTTTCAAAGGTAATGAAAGTCTTCTATATGTTCATTAACATATTCTTTCCTTTAAATAAAACTTCCTATATTTAGTTTTGAGCATGAAGCAAAAGGGAATCCTACATTCAAAAACCTTTCCTCTAGAATTTACTTCCTATGCTCAACATAAAATTCACGATGGAAGAGTTCTAACAATTATTAAGTTACACTATGAATTCGCTGATGGTAAGTAAGATGTGAATGTTGTCTAAATGCTTTTTTACATTCCTTACATTTGTATGGTTTCTCACCTGAATGAATTCTCTGATGTTGAATCAGTGATGAATGAAGTCTAAAGGACTTTCCACATTCCTTACAGTCATAGGGCTTTTCACCAGTATGAATACTTTGATGTTGAGTAAGTTGTGAAAGCAGTCTAAAAGTCTTCTCACATTCTTTACACTTATAGGGCTTCTCACCAAAATGAATACTCTGATGTTGAGTAAGCTGTGAGAACAGTCTAAATGCCTTCCCACATTCCTTACATTCATAAGGTTTCTCTCCAATGTGAATACCTTGATGTGAAATAAGTTCTGAGTAACGACGAAAGAACTTCTGACATTCCTTACATTCATAAGGTTTCTCACCAGTATGTATTCTCTGATGGAGAGTGAGATGATAGCCACGACTGAAAGTCTTCCCACATTCCTTACAATCATAAGGCTTCTCACCGGTGTGAATTCTCTGATGGAGAGTAAGCTGTTGCCGCACCCTAAAGGCCTTTCCACACTCCTTACATTCATAGGGTTTTTCACCAGTATGAAGCTTGTGATGTATTCGAAGGCCTGTACTACACAGAAAAGCCTGACCACATTCCTTACACTCATAGCACTTCTCAGCAATGTTAAGTCTCTGATGTCGAGTAAGGTGTGCGTACTGTCTAAAGGCCTTCCCACATTCCTTACATTCATAGGGTTTCTCACCAGTATGAATCCTTTGATGGAGATTAAGTTGTCCTCTAACTCTAAAGGCTTTCCCACATTCTTTACATTCATATGGCTTCTCACCAATATGAATTCTCTGATGTACTCGAAGGTCTGAGCCACATGTGAAGATCTTTCCACATTTTTTACATTCATAGAGTTTGTCAGAAGTATGAATTCTCTGATGTCGACTAAGGTGGGCACACTGTCTAAAGGCTTTTCCACATTCTTTACATTCATAGGGTTTCTCACCAGTATGAATTCTTTGATGGAAAGTAAGTTGTTGTCGTACTCTAAAAGCCTTCCCACATTCCCCACATTCGTAGGGTTTCTCTCTGTTATGACTTTTCTGATACAGAGTAAGAGATGCGAGTTTTCTGTAAGTGGGCATTTTTTCAGAAGTGGCTTTTGTCACTTGCCTGAAACATACCTCATGAGGACTTTCTTGTCCTTCAAGTCCACAGGTAATTCTTTCCATTACCTTCCACTGAGATAAATTCATTTCATAAATATCCTTTTCTTGAAATAACTTTTTAGTGTCATATCTGGATTCCAAATCTGAAAGAAAACAAGTCCAAAGCATATTTTCCTGTTCTAGACAAATAAGCAAATAAAAAAAATTTATAATAGAAATCAATGACAAAAAAAAGAAAGCCCAATTGAAGTAAATGAGCACAACCTATCTAAAATAGGTAATTTAAAAGAAGCTAAAAGGAAAATGATGACTTAAAACCAGATTATTTGGGTGCAGATCAAAATTTGAGACTCCCCACTTAAATTTTTTAAGTTCTCTTTGCAATTAGAACAAAGAGCAAATACTTTATCCTGAGTAACACACTCTTTTACCACAATGTATGAACTCAAGCCACTGTCCCCTTTGCTCTCCAGGACCCTATCATACTTGCCTCCTTTCTGCTCCTAGAACGTGCCACAATCTTTCCTTTTTTTTTTTTTGAAATAGAGTCTCTGTTGCCCAGGCTGGAGTTCAGTGGCGCGATCTTGGCTCACTATAACCTCCGCCTTCCAGGTTCAAGTGATTCTCCTGCTTCAGCCTCCCAAGTAGCTGGAATTACGGGAGTGCACCACCACGGTTAGCTAACATATTTTTAGTAGAGATGGGGTTTCTCCATGTTGGCCAGGCTGGTCTCAAACTCCTGACCTCAAATGATCTTCCCACCTCAGCCTTCCAAAGTGCTGGGATTACAGTCATGATCCTACATGACATGGGCCACTGCACCTGGCCCAATCTTGCCATTTCTTGGAGTTTTTCACTGGCTATCAAATCTCCCAGGAATCTCGACTTGGGTTTCCTTGGTTGGGTTTCTTTCATCCACCAGGTTTCATTTTAAAAATCAGAAAAATGATCCCTGCTGACTTCATGTAATATATATTATTTGTTTTCTATCCCAGTCATTTATTCTTTAATACTTTTTTTTAAATGGAGTCTTGGTCTGTCGCCCAGGCTCAAGTGTAGTGGTGTAATCTTGGCTCACTGCAAGCTCTACTGGGGTTCAAGTGATTCTCATGTCTTAGTCTTCCAGGTAGCTGTTATTACAAGTGCCCACTGCCATGCCTGGCTAATTTCTGTATTTTTAGTAGAGAGGGAGTTTCAGAGTGTTGGCCAGGCTGATTTCAAATTTCTGTCCACCCGCCTCAGCCTCCCATAGTGCTGGGATTACAGGTGTGAGCCACCATGCCCAGCTACTTATTTCTTAACATTTTTCTCAATTATGTTGTTATTCATTAATTTCCCCATTTACTATTATCTTTATTTTCTTACTTTAAACTTCCCCAAGGGGAGAAACGATTTTTCACTCACCAGTGAATAAAGCCACAATTCATGTTAGCTGTGAATTAAATTCTCATAATTAGTTAACAATCATGGAATATGATGTCCTGCCTCCAATCTTAAACCTTACTATGCTAATTACATATTCTCTTTTTATCATTTCCTATAGAGATGGGAAACAAGCACATCTAGGTTATCTCAGTAAAATATATAAATAGAAAATGGTGATTTCTTTATACTTGGCCATCCTTCCAATTGCCTCTCCATTTACACTTGCAGATATCTCCACTGCAGTTCAATTCCTATTTTTTATAGTCATAAGTGAACTCTGACTCCCTTTCACAACCAAGGTAATGAGAGGCTCTAAATATTTATCTTCACTTGGGTTTACATAACTATGAACATCTATGTTACAGGTTCCCCATATCTTCCCTAAAGTCCCTATAATGCCATTTGGTACTTCCTAAAGAATATTTCAATGATTTTCCAGGTGTAATGACAGGTTTATACTAAACTAAAAGGCTATCAAAATTCTGAGCAAACAGATGTTTTTTACAAATGTGCATATTCTCAAAAATTTTACAATAAGAATTCAATACTTTTTAAAAAGGAAAAGGTAGGATTAGGGTTAGAGTTAGGGTTAGAGAAAGTGTTACTGGCTATACATTCACATTGCATTTTTGTCAAAGTAGGCATGGGTGAGAAAATAATAAAAGATAGAAAACAAAAAATCAAGGATTCTGCCCTCAGATTGCTTCACAAGTATCTTTATATTCTTGTTCTACTTCAAAGAAGTTCAAACTGGAAAGAATAGCCGATGTTTCAAATGTATTTTAATCAAGACAGAATGGGCTAGACTTACACTGAAACAAAATGCTAAGCCAAACATCAAAAGATTGTGCTATGATAGACAATTTTAATGTTCTACCTTCTAAAACTTGTATGTAAAGTATACAAGTGTTCAAAATTAATAAGCCAAATACTAGTTTGGATTCTACTGAATCAAAGAGTTTATTCTAGTAAACACTGCTAATGTGAAAACAAAACATTAATCATATTAGCTCAAAATGAAAGAAATATTATTTCCATTTGCAGGGCATCAGCTTTAATTAAAAAGAAAATAGGGGCAGGGTGTGGTGGTTCACACCTGTAATACCAGCACTTTGGCAGGCTAAGGCAGACAGATTGCATAAGCCCAGGAATTCGAGACCAGCCTGGGCAACATGGAGAAACCCAGTCTCAAAATAAAGTAAAATAAAAATAGGGAGGAAATTATCTTACTATATAATTCTCCCCAGAGGTATGCTATTTCCAGAGGTATAATGTCTCCCCCACCCACCGTTTTTTCTGGCTGATACAAAATTATACAGAATACAGAATATTTATGACCAAGACAATTCTATTAAAATCAGAGATCTGAAAATGTTAAAACCCTGTGACCACAAAATTGTACTTCTGAAAATTAACACTCATCTAATATTGCATAATCCATACTGAATTCCAAGAAAAAAACTGAATAATCCTCATGTTCAGATGATAATCTACTCCTGTTTCAGCAAAGAACCAGATGCAACTGAAAGAAAAATATGTATTTTCCTCTCCATCACATTCTCCAAAGAAAAATATGCATTTTCCTCTCCATCACATTCTCCAAAGAAAAATATGTATTTTTGGCCGGGCGCGGTGGCTCAAGCCTGTAATCCCAGCACTTTGGGAGGCCAAGACGGGTGGATCACGAGGTCAAGATATCACGAGGTCGAGACCATCCTGGTCAACATGGTGAAACCCCGTCTCTACTAAAAATACAAAAAATTAGCTGGGCATGGTGGCGCGTGCCTGTAATCCCAGCTACTCAGGAAGCTGAGGCAGGAGAATTGCCTGAACCCAGGGGGCGGAGGTCGCGGTGAGCCGAGATCGCGCCATTGCACTCCAGCCTGGGTAAAAAGAGCCAAACTCCGTCTCAAAAAAAAAAAAAAAAAAGAAAGAAAAATATGCATTTTCCTCTCCATCACATTCTCCAAAGAAAAATATGTATTTTCCTCTCCATCACATTCTCCAAAGAAAAATATGCATTTTCCTCTCCATCACATTCTCCAATCAATCTATGTCTAAATTCCTACCATATATGTGGTTTTCCTTCCTCAACTGGTTCCACTCCTTCCCATCTACTGAAGGTCACTGCTTACAAAACTATCCTCTCTCCATCAGTGTTCCTCTCTTTGAAATCATTCTGGTGAGCCTATAAACATGTTGTAATACCTCACATCATAAAATATATTCCCTGTATTCTATGTGTCTGCTTCCCTTTTACGGCAAAATTTATCAAAAGAATAGTTTAAATTTATTTTCACCACCATTTTTTTCTTTTTATCTCTCAATAACTCTAAAACAAACAAACAAAACACCTTTATAACAGAGCACTTCTAAAACATCAAAAAGTAGATAGAACAGCATAATAAATCTCCATGTATCCAGCACCAAACATTAGCCCCAGCCCCAATCATGGCCTATGTATCCCCCAATCTACTTCCTTCATATTATTTGAAGCAAATCTTGGCTATTACATCATTTCATGTGTACATAATATTCATCTCAAAAAGCACTTTTACACATAAGCACAATACCATTATCCAAACCTAAAAACTGAATTATTCAATACCAAAAAATCAGTGTACACACTTCCATTTGTCTGATAAAATTTTAAACAACCTAAAAAGAATAACTCACCCAAACAAAGTTCACAGAACATAACTATTGACGTGTCTTTTACATCTCTTTTAATCTATAGGTTTTCCTATCATTTTTTATTTCCCTTGTAATTTATTTGTTGAAGAACCTGTTTTTGGTCCTGTAGTTTCCCATATTCTGAATTTTGCTCACTACATTTCCAAGGTGTAAACGTAGTCCTCTATCTTCTTCCCATAAGTTGGGAACAGGCTTTAGAAGCTTGTCAAGACTTAGGACCTTTTGATGGCAAAGTTACCTCACAGGTGATACTGTGTTCCTTCATTAGCAGAAACAATGTCAGATTGTCTCTATTTCTGTGATGCTATCAGCACTGATGTTCAATATCTAAATCTAATAGTTCTTATGGGTTCCAAAATGGTAATATTCTATCATTCTTCTTCATTTATTCACTGAATACTCTTATTAAGAGCAACATACAGCCAGCATGGTAGTTCACACGTGTAATCCTAGCACTTTGGGAAGTCGAGGCAGGTGGATCACCTGAGGTCATGAGTTCAGGACCAGCCTGGCCAAAATGGTAAAATCCCGTCTCTACTAAAAAATGCAAATGTTAGCTGGGTGCGGTGGTGGGCACCTGTAATCCCAGCTACTCAGGAGGCTGAGACAGAAGAATTGCTTGAACCTGGAATGCGGAGGTTGCAGCGAGCCGAGATCATGCCATTGCACTACAGCCTGGGCCACAAGAGTGAAACTCCATCTCAAAAAAAAAAAAATGAGAAACATATCTCCATCTACTACCTATTCATACAATTCTTCTAAGAAAGAAGGGTAGGATAAATGCTTCTTTTCCTTTAAATTTATGTTTTTTAAATGTTAGTTTCTAGTAACTTCCAATGATGAATAATTTGCTGTATCATTAATAATTCATAAAATTAAGTGTATTTTGTGCATTGTCAACACATTACAGTCATTATATGTATTGATGCTCAAACAGTCCCATCTTCGGCCAACTGGAGCCTCTTCAAATTGGCTCCTCTTCCCTGACCACCCCATGTTGGGTCACCACCTGCAGGGATCTGTCCTGCAGACCCTGATGATGGATAAAGTACACTGACACACAGATATTATGCTTTGCCAGTTTGGCTGAGGGTCCATGGCTGCTTGCAGGCTCCCTGGAGAGTGCTGTATACAGTTGCAACAGCCGGCCCCTACCAGCCAGAGAGACTTGGATTTCTTGAGTAAAGTTTAATTGACAAAGGCTTGCATCACCACCACTAGAGTGAAGAGATTTAAGGACAGGTTCCCATACACAAAGCAAACACCGTTAGAGGGTAATATCCCTGGTTAACCTTCCCCAGAGATGGCCATCCAGCTCAAAGTTTAGTTATAAGACCACAAGAGTAAACAAGTTAGTTAGGTAAACTCCCCTACATACCCTATTTGCTTTACTTATTAACTAAATATAAAGGGGGTTCAGGCTGCCTTCAGCCAAGAACTACAGAAAAGCCTCCTAGGCCTTCCAAAAGGGTTTGAGACTATATTCTATAACTTTCTCTAGTATTTTTCCCTTAATATATTTTGCCACCACCCTGAGTGAATTCTCACAACCCCATCTAAAATTACTCCATTCACTCATTATATTCTCCACATCCTTACCTTACTCACTTTTCTTTGTAACACCCAATTACTTGAGGATGTTTTAGTAATCCATTTACTGATTTATTTACTTGTTTACTGCAGATTCCTCACTATAATTTAAACTCCATGAACAGAGGGCAATGAAAAAAATATATACATAAAAGTCAAAATACAAAAGATGAGCTAGAAAGGGATTAGATCCAAAATACAGGTAAAATGAAATCCTAGGGAAGAAACTGTCCCCTACTGAAACAGAGGAAAGAAAAGGGAGGGAAACAAGACAGAAGAGAAACAAGTGATAAATGGAAGTATGAATGAAATTTCTTTGGTGGCTAATGCTGAGAAGATCTAAATTTTCTTCCCAAGTTTCAGGTCTCTTCTTCACAATCGACATCTAAAGGGTGTGTCTCCTTCCCAAACAGCAGGTCTGGCCATGCCACAATGGCTGACCTCTGACTGATCAACACTTACCTAGGCTCCATCTTCTCTTCTCATCCCTCACAACCAACCAGGGCTCTTTCCCTTGTTCCAATAAGGTGATCACATCTGGTTTAGAAATGGAACATCCTGCTTAAAAGCAAATAATAGAACATAATAAAGAACTTATTTAAGACTTCAAACCAAAGGTAACTATCAGAATTGAAAAACATTCATAGTATAGAGTTACTTTAGGATCATAAGGAAAAACAAGAACAGAGAAGTAGGGACCTGGTCTTATTTTAATTTAAACTTACACAGGCTCTGTCTCTTGAGAGAAAAGAATAGTTGAAAGCACTTGTTTCAAATCCTGCCTCTGTTTCCTATGTAAGTAGAGCAGATAATTCAACCTCTCTGTGCCTCAGTTTTCTCAGATGCAAAAAGGGGATAACAGTAATGTGTACACATAGAATTGTTGTGAGATTTGATTTAATGTAGGTGTTTAGATGAGTGACTGGTACATGTTAACTATTATATATATATGTTCATGAGGTACTACATTTGCTACTTTTTAAATATTATTTTACTAACTGGAAAATAAGTTTCTTGTCAAAATATGCATGTTGTTACATGCAAATTCATGTATTTTAAACTTAATCACAAGCAGTTAAAATATGTCTGTTGGCCGAGTGTGGTGGCTCATGCCTGTAATCCCAGCACTTTGAGAGGCCAAGGCGGGCAGATCACAAGGTCAAAAGATTGAGACCATCCTGGCCAACATGGTAAAATCCCATCTCTACTAAAATAGAAAAATTAGCTGGGTGTGGTGGCACATGCCTATAGTCCCAGCTCCTCGGGAGGCTGAAGCAGGAGAATAGCTTGAACCTGGGAGACAGAGGCTGCAGCGAGCTGAGATCACGCCACTGTACTCCGGCTTGGCGACAGAGCAAGACTCCATCTCAATAAATAAATAAATAAATAAGTAAATAAGCATATTGTAGGAAATTGAATACTGTCCACTTAAGTTTTAACAAACTGTCCATTCAACCCAGCATCACATACACTGTAAAAGCTCTTTTAATAGCTCTGTAGAGCCAGACACCTCTGTCTTCCCATTCTCACTGTAAATGAGTTCATGAATAACATGGACCATCTATAGCAGTATGAAACCAGATTTCTTTGACAATGGTTTTGCCATGAGTGTCTAAGAATTTATATCCAGCTGTCATTAAAGAGCAGTCATAACAGAAAAGTCAAAGAAAAATGTAAAGGTCACCAAACTATAGGGAAAGATGAAGGCGCTTAATAGTGGTACCTACTGTCAAACCACAAAGTAGATATTTAGCTAGTTTTCAGGAAGACAGCCCAAAAATTCAGTCCTGTGAATGTCTAAGTTATCTGACACAGACAGGCTTACCTAGTGACACCAAGTTGCTATAGTTCTCTAATATCACATCTCTGTACAAATTCCTCTGATATGAGTTCAGGCATTCCCACTCTTCCTGAGAAAAGTCTACAGCCACATCTCTGAACATCACCAAATCCTGAAATGATAAAGGCACATATCATTTGTAAAATAAATGAAAATATTTTGAAGATGGAAGAAGTGGCTGGGTATAATGGTTCAATGCCTCTAATTCCAGTACATTGGGAGGCTGAAGGAGGAGGATTGCTTGGGGCCAGGAGTTTGAGACCAGCCTAGACAACACAGCGAGATCTTGTCTCTCAAAAAAAAAAAAAAAGTGGTCTGGGTGTGGTGGTTCATGCCTGTAATCCCTGCGCTTTGGGAGGCTGAGGCAGTTGGATCACCTGAGGTCGGGAGTTTGACCTCATGTTCCTCCATGACCAACATAGAGAAACCCCATCTCTACTAAAAATACAAAATTAGCCAGGTGTGATGGTGCATGCATGTAATCCCAGCTACTTTGGAGGCTGAACCAGGAGAATCGCTCTGGGAGGCAGAGGTTGCAGTGAGCCAAGATTGTGCCGTTGAACTCCAGCCTGGGCAACAAGAGTGAAACTCTGTCTCAGAAAAAAGAAAAGTGAAAGGAGGATTTCGATGATACATGTTCACTTCATTCATTAAATAAACAGACTGGGGCTGGAAGCCTGTGAGGTGGGAAGGTGGCAGTAAAGATGTGAGTATGACTAAAGCAGAATATCTATATGTTCTTAAAGATTTCTATAACAAAAGACCAGGGTTTGGCAACATTTTCTGTAAAGGACCAATATTTTAGGCTTTGCATACCACATATGGTCTCCGTTCCACATTCTTCTTTTTTTAATGTAATAGTTATTTTAAAATGTAATTAGCTTGCAGGCTGGTCCAAAACAAGCTATGATTTGTGGGCCAAATTTGTAGTATATATAGTTTGCCCACCACTGCTATGGCCAAAACTTCCTATGCACCATGGAACAAGAGATAATTTTATTTATTTCCAGACACATTCAGGTAATTATCAAGATTTCTAAATTAACTGAAATAGGTTCATAGGAACACTACTTGCAAAGGACCTAAAAAGTTCCCAATAAATGGGATTTATTCTATTCTCTTTACCATTAAAGATAAAAAATAATAATATTTGATGGGATTTTCCCCAAAATATGAACTCTATTTTTAAAAAGTAGAGTTTGCATAAAATTTAACAATTTCTTCCAGATGAAACTTTATCATTATAATGTATCATTAGCATTTTTATTATAACAGACCCTTTATTTAATATTTATAGTTTACTGCATGATACAGTAGTCCCCCCTTACTCATGGTTTTGCTTTTCTCAGTTTCAGTTAGTTACCCATGGTCAACCATGGTCGAAAAATATTAAATGGAAAAATTCCAGAAATAAACAATTCATAAGTTTTCAGTTGCATTCCATTCGGAGTAGGATAACAAAATCTCACACTAACCACTTCACCCTACCTGGGATATGATATTCTTTCTCCAGCATATCAATGCTGTATATACTACCTGATTATCAGATCAAAATAACATAGTATATATAGGGTTTCATACTATCTGAGGTTTTCAGGCATCCACTGAGGGTCTTAGCATGTATTCCCCTTGGGTAAGGGGGACTCCTGTACTCCATCTGATCAATATGTTATACTGAATAATGATTATATCTAAATATAATCATATACTTTTAAATATACTATATTTAGAATTTACATTACAAAAAATCTCTAAAGCTACCAATGTCCAATATTCTAGTGCAGCAATATGTGGATATCGAGCACTTGAACTGGGGCTAGTTCAAATTCACATGTGCTGTAAATGTAGCATATATGCCAGATACCACATAGTGAAGACTTTAGAAGAAAAAAAGGTATAAAACATATTGATAACTTATATGTATTTTTTAATTTTATCTTGGTTTTGAGACAGGGTCTCACTCTTTCATATAGGTTGGAGTGGCATGGCACAATCACAGCCCATTTATTGATCACAGCTCGCTGCAGCCTCGAACTCCTGGGTTCAAGCAATTCTCCCACCGCAGCCTCCCAAATAGCTGAGACCACAGGCATATGCCACCATATCTGGCTAGTTTTTGTTTTGTTTTGTTTTTGCAGAGATGGGATGTTGTCAAGTTGCTCAGGCTTGTCTCAAACTCCTGGGCTCAAGCAGTCCTCCTGCCTTAGCCTTCCAATTCTAAAGTGCTGAGATTATAGGCATGAGCTACCACTGTCAGGGCCCGGCCACAACTTTTCTATTATACTTTGAAGTAATATTTTGGCCATACTGGATTAAATAAACAGACACTTTACAAAAGAAGACATACATGAGGCCAACAAACATATGAAAAAATGCTCATCATCACTGGTCATTAGAGAGATGCAAAACAAAACCACATTGAGATCCCATCTCATGCCAGTTAGAATGGCGATCATTAAAAAATCTGGAGACAATGTGGAGAGGATGTGGAGAAATAGGAACACTTTTACACTGTTGGTGGGAGTGTAAATTAGTTCAACCACTGTGGAAGACAGTGTGGCGATTCCTCAAGGCCTTAGAAATAGAAATTCCATTTGACCCAGCAATCCCATCACTGGGTATATATCCAAGAACTATAAATTGTTCTACTATAAAGACACATGCACATGAATGTTCATTGCAGCACTGTTTACAATAGCAAAGACCTGGAACCAATCCAAATGCCCATCGATGATAGACCGGACTGGGAAAATGTGGCACATATATACCATGAAATATTATGCAGCAATCAAAAATGATGAGTTTGTGTCCTTTGTAGGGACGTCGATGAATCTGGAGAACATCATTCTCAGCAAACTGACATAAGAACAGAAAATGAAATACCGCATATTCTCACTCATAGGCGGGTGATGAAAAATAAGAACACATGGACACAGGGAAGGGAGTACTACACACTGGGGTCTATTGGGGGGAATAGGGGAGGGACAGCAGGGGGGGGAGCTGGGGAGGGATAGCCTGGGGAGAAATGCCAAATGTGGGTGAAGGAGAGGAAGGCAGCAAAACACACTGCCATGTGTGTACCTATGCAACTATCTTGCATGTTCTGCACATGTACACCAAAACCTAAAATTCAATAAAAGACATTTAAAATTAAATGCATGTGTTTCTTTTCACTTTTTAAAATGTGATTACTAAAGTATTTGTTTAAAATATTTACTAAAACATGTGCCTTGCATATTAGTCTGTACTTTTAAATTATGACTACTAGAAAATTTTAAATTATATATGTAGCTTGAATTACAATTCTTTTGGACAGTGCTATTTTAATCCTAAGAACTTGATTAACTGCCCACTTCTAGGAACTTCATTTCTGCCCCATCTCTGCTCTAGACAGATAAGGAGCACATAGGAGATACTGAATGATTTGGTCAGTGCAAACATGGATACTGATATGACTTGGCTGTGGCCCCACCCAAATCTCATCTTGAATTATAGCACCTATAATTCCCATGTGTTGTGGGATGGATCCAGTGGGAGACAATTGAATCATGGGGACAATGTGGTAAGTTTCACGGGATCTGATTACTTAATAAGGGGTTTCCCCTTTCACTTGGCATTCATTCACTCTTTGCCTGCCACCATGTAAGATATGCCTTTCACCTTCAGCCATGATTGTGAGGCCTCCCCAGCCATGTGGAACTGTGAGTCCATTAAACCTCTTTTTCTTTATAAATTACCCAGTCTCAGGAATGTCTTTATTAGTAGTGTGAAAATGGACTAAAACAGTTACGGATGGAGAAGACAGTGGTACTTAGGAATCTAGCTGGCTTCATCCCTCACTGTAATGGGAAAGACTGGGGAGCGGCTGTTGAATGGGACTCTGTTAGAAAGCTGAAGAATAACAAATGAGAATGTTCACATAATCTGAGAAAAATGAAAGAATTCCAAGTAGAGAGAAATTCCAACTTACATGAGCCATGATTTCAGAATTGCAGGAACTGGTCAATTTTCCTCAAGGTTCATTTACTTCAGAAGCAGGGTCCAGAGATGCTAGAGCTGGAGAAAGAAAGTGTAAAATCATAAGAAGAAAATTGCCTCAGAGTTTCCAAATTTTAAAAACCAATATTACTTTCTATTCCTAGATGCAACTCCCACCCTCAACAGACAAAATTTGATAGGTAAGAGGTAGTTTAGACAAATATGTCCTCCCCAAAACCACAGAGAAATCCGCTCAACTGCACAAGGAATTGCAGAGCAGAGACTCTGCAGCATCAAAGCATATGTCTAGACACTAGAGTGGGAGGGCTTCCAGTTGGTCCCCAGCTGTGACCCAGGACAGGCTGCTTTGGAACAAGAATGGGTTGTGCAGACCTGTCCTGAACTGATCTTCCTCCCTCCATCCCCACCTTCCCAGCTGAAAAGGGGCTACACCATCTAAACCAGAACTTCTTTCTTGGCCTTAGGAATCTGGCTGGCCTCCCCAAACATGAAGACAGAAAATAGCATAGACAAGAATTTCCCAAACTTTGCTCAAATTGGAATCACCTGGATATCTTTAAACTGTTGCCTGGCTCCTACCCTTAAACACACTGATTTAATTAGTGTGATGTGGGATTTAGGATTTTTTTTTAACTACCTCCTCCTCTCATGGATGTTTACAATGGGCAACGAAGTTTGGAGTCAAACTTTAGTTTGCATAAGAATCACATGGAGGGCTTGTTAAAACACAGCTTGCTAGGTCTCACTCCAGAGTTTGGTATTCAGCAGGTTTGGAATTGGGCTTGAAAATTTGCATTTCTAAAAAGTTTCCAAGTGATGCTGATGCTGCTGGTCCAGATGCCACACTTAGAGAACCACAGCTATAAAACACCTGTAGAAAGGCTATATAGCAGCCTTTATTAGGGCAAAACTGCAAGTGCACATTGGGATCCCTTCCCCTGGTCTTAACTACCATTCTCAGAGCTCTCTGCTCCTTATTTTCCTATTCAGGATCATCAATACTGCCTGCATGATCTCAATTACCAAGCAGTTTTTCTTGGTACTCAGACTTAAAGAAGTAAATCTGTAAAACCTGAGCATGAGTAATGTTCTAGAAAGTAGAAATAAGTTAGGTGCAGTGGCTCACGCCTGTAGTTCCAGAACTTCGGGATGCCCAGATAGGAGGATTACTTGATGCCAAAAATTGAAGACCATCCTGGACAACATAGTAAGATCCTGCCTCTAAAAAAAATTTCTTTTAATTAGCTGGGTGTGTTGGCACCTGCCTGTATCCCTAGGTACTTGGGAGACTGAGGCAGGAGAATCGTTTGAGCCCAGGAGATCAGAGCTTCAGTGAGCTATGCTCTTTCCACTGCACTCCAGCCTGGGTGACAGAGTAAGACCCTGTCTCTTAAAAGAAAAAAAAAAAAAAAAAAAAAAGGCCAGGCGCGGTGGCTCAAGCCTGTAATCCCAGCACTTTGGGAGGCCGAGGCGGGTGGATCACGAGGTCAAGAGATCGAGACCATCCTGGTCAACATGGTGAAACCCCGTCTCTACTAAAGATACAAAAAATTAGCAGGGCATGGTGGTGCGTGCCTGTAATCCCAGCTACTCAGGAGGCTGAGGCAGGAGAACTGCCTGAACCTGTAGGGAGCAGTATCCATTTTGAGCACCTAACAGCCATCCTGTGACTCTGTTGCCTAAGAGCCCACATCCTCTTTATCTAAATCCTACTTTCCGCTGAGTTGCTAGACCAGCCGCTGAGTTGCAAGATCAGCCGGTGGTCTCATTACCATAATTACCCCCTGACGTTAGCCCTTAGATTTTCCCGCCTTTACTTGTTTCTAAGCAGCTGCATTAGACCTAATAAATGAGACGTGATCAGATTCTTGACTTGTCTCCATTCTTCGCGTCTCCTGTCTCTCTCTCAATCCCCACTCCCTCCCTAGGGTCCCCGTTGTTTGTCCCGCAAGCCGGGACAAAATTGGCGCCCAACGCGGGGCGACTGGTATGAGGGAAATCGTGAGGGACGCCGCCGAGATCAGCCGGCACAGAGGAATCAAGAAACCCGGAGGAAAGAGCGTCGTGGGAGCCTACCACGAACTCGCGCTCCGGTAAGCGGATGGCGAATATGGGACAGGAAATCAGCCAGCATGAGTTGTTTGTAGAGAGTTTAAGTAAAGCTTTAAAGGCGTGGGGAGTAAAGGTGAAAGTAAAACAATTGTGTAAATACTTTGACTATATTAAGGATGTCTGCCCCTGGTTCCCCCAGGAAGGAACCATAGATCAAAAAAGATGGAAAAGGGTAGGAGATGCCTTGAAAGATTATTATAGTACTTTTGGACCTGAGAAGGTCCCAGTGACTGCCTTTTCATATTGGAATCTGATAGATGAAATTCTAAGCTATAAGCATCAAGATCCCATCGTTGCTAATGTTGTCTCTCAGGGAGAGTCTTTACTGAAAGGAAGCAGGGATAATCCCAAGGCCCCACCCAGTGAAGGCAAGAGAGAGGGAGAGGCTTGTTCTCCCCCGGAGGCCACACCAGAGCAGGACCTAATGTCTTTTGATAGTGACTCGGAAAAGCGTGCCTCCCAAGGCACTGAGGGGCCCGAGAAGGGGAACCCCACTCCAAAGCCAAGACCTAGAAAGAATCGACAGCCTTGTACCAGGTCTTGCCAGACTGCCTTTCCGATGCCCTCATGCCCATTTGCCTCTAGACAGCCGCAACATCCCTCTCGACCCCCTCGGGTGAGAGCTGCCGTTGTTTGGCCTCCCGAGGCGGAGGATTCTGATGACGAAGGCATTGGGGAAGCTGATTGGGACGAATTAGAGGATGAGGCTGCTCACTATCATAATGAGAATTATCCTCCTTCTAATCCTACAGCCCCCTCTGCACCTGTGTTAACATACCCTGTTTTTGACCCTCAAAAGGAATTGCAGGATAAGATTAACTTTCTGAAACAGCAGATAAGGCTTGAGGTTGAGCATCAGGACCTAATTGAACAATTGGAGAAAGTAAAAATAGGAAAAGTTCGGGAGGGAGGCAAAAGCACTACCTCGCCTTCTAACCGTCTCCCGCGTATGGGGGCCGCCCGGCGACAGCCAGCGCCAAAGAGCCCTTTGGTTGAGTTAGAGGACCCAAGAGTTTATCCAGTCACTGAGACCGTAGACGAAAATAATGCCGCGTGGCGTCACCACAGCGGTTTTGATTTCAAAATTATAAAAGAACTAAAAACCGCTGTGGCACAATACGGTGCTACTGCTCCGTATACTACTGCAATTTTGGAATCAGTAGCTGAGAATTGGCTTACTCCAGGGGATTGGCAAATTCTAGCCCGTGCTACCTTATCTGGCGGAGACTTCCTGCTTTGGAAGTCTGAGTATTATGAGTGCTGCAAAGAAACCGCCGTAATGCGCAGGCTAACAACAATTGGAGCTTTGATATGCTAGTTGGAGAAGGCAATTACGCCACCAGTGATGCCCAGATGCAGTATGATGCTGGACTTTATGCTCAAATTCAGGCTGCAGGAACAAAGGCTTGGAGGAAGCTGCCCACTAAGGGAGATCTCAGCTCCTCTCTTACTAGTATCAAGCAGGGGCCAGATGAGCCGTTTTCAGAATTTGTTCACCGTCTCCTTACAACAGCGGGGAGAATTTTTGGTGATCCACAGGTTGGCCAAGACTTTGTAAAGCAACTGGCGTTTGAAAATGCCAACGCCGCTTGTCAGGCCGCTATTCGTCCTTATAAAAAGAAGACAGATCTCTCAGGCTATATTCGCCCGTGTTCAGACATTGGGTCTGCCTACCAACAGGGACTGGCTATGGCTGCCGCCTTGCAAGGCTATACAGTGAGGCAGTTTCTATCTAATCAGTCAAAGAATAAGTGCTTTCAATGTGGTGCTAGTGGTCACTATGCTAAAGATTGCAATGTTGATAAGAAACCCTCCTTCAATATAAAAGCCCCTGGCCTATGCCCACGGTGTAAGCGTGGCAAGCATTGGGCTAATGAGTGCAAATCTAAGAAAGATGCCCAGGGCAACCACCTTTCTCCCCATCAGGGAAACGGGATGAGGGGCCAGCCCCAGGCCCCCAAACAAAAACAGATCTATGGGGCAGTCAGCTTTGTTCCCCCAAACAACAATCCATTTCAAGCCTCTGCCAAGCAACGGGAGGAAGTGCAGGATTGGACCTCTGTTCCACCTCCCACACAGTATTAACACCTGAGATGGGAGTTCGTTCAGGCCCTGCCTACAGGAGTCTTTGGGCCTCTACCCGAGGGCTCTGTTGGACTTATTCTAGGGCGCAGCAGCCTCACCCTACAGGGCTTACAAGTTCTCCCCGGGGTGATAGACAATGACTATACGGGAGAGATTAAAGTCATGGCATCCTCTCCTCGAGTGATAAGTACTGTTTCCCCAGGACAAAGATTTGCACAGCTCCTACTTTTACCCCTTCACAAAACCAAGAATAAGGCTGTCAAAGGGAATAGGGGCGCTGCCGGTTTTGGCTCTTCAGATGTTTTTTGGGCAGAAATGATATCTTCCAGTAAGCCCATGATGACATTATGGTTAGATGAGAAAAAATTTACTGGGTTAGTAGATACTGGGGCTGATGTAACTATCAGCAAAACCCAGTGGCCTCGGACGTGGCCTACAGAGGCTACAATCACTCATCTAACTGGAATTGGTCAAAGTAGAAATCCAGAAAGAAGCAGTAAATTGCTGACCTGGAAAGATGAGAAGGGACATCACGGACACATTCAGCCCTATATAGTCGCAGGCCTGCCTTTTAACCTGTGGGGCAGAGACCTGCTGGCTCAAATAGGAATGGTCATTGGCAGTCCTAATGATATTGTTACAGCTCAAATGCTAAAAAGTGGCTATGTGCCAGGAACAGGACTGGGAAAAAATCAAGACGGAATCCTAGACCCCATTCAGACCAAATCAAAGACAGACAGAAATGGGCTTGGCCATTTTTAACAGGGGTCACGGTCTGTCCTGTAACCCATGCAGACAAAATCACCTGGAGATCTGATGACCCTGTCTGGGTTGATCAGTGGCCCCTCTCTTCAGAAAAACTAGCTGCCGCCCAACAACTGGTACAGGAACAGTTACAGGCAGGACATATAGAGCCTAGTAATTCTCCTTGGAACACGCCAATCTTTGTCATAAGAAAGAAATCAGGAAAATGGCGATTGTTACAAGACCTTAGAGAGGTCAATAAGTCTATGGTCCTCATGGGAGCCCTACAACCTGGACTCCCCTCTCCCATCGCCATACCTTTAAACTACTATAAAATAGTTATTGATTTGAAAGACTGTTTCTTTACCATTCCATTACATCCAGATGATCAAAAACGTTTTGCCTTCAGTGTGCCCTCTACCAATTTTAGGGAACCTATGAAAAGATATCACTGGAGAGTGTTACCTCAAGGCATGGCTAATAGTCCAACTTTGTGCCAATCTTTTGTTGCTTCAGCTATTCAACCTATTAGAAGCACCTGGACAGAAATTTATATCATCCATTACATGGATGACATTCTTATAGCAGGGAAGGATGGGCAAAATGTTTTATCTTGTTTTAAAGCTTTACAGACATCTCTTACACAACATGGCCTATTAATAGCTCCTGAAAAGGTGCAACTTACTGATCCCTACACGTATTTAGGCTTTCAGCTAAGAGGAAATCAGGTTACTACACAGAAGGTACAACTTAGGCTAGACAAACTTAAGACGTTGAATGATTTTCAAAAATTATTGGGAGATATCAATTGGCTTCTACCTTATTTAAAACTATGCAAAGCAGACCTCAAACCACTTTATGATATCCTAAATGGAGACCCAAACCCCACGTCACCTCGAGAGCTAACTGCTGAAGGCCTACAGGGTATTCAGACTGTAGAACATGCCATCAATCATCAAACCATTACCTTTGTAGACTATAATAAGCCACTCCAATTTATTATTTGTCATACCTCATTATCACCCACTGCAGTGTTTTGGCAAACCGCACCACTAATGTGGGTGCATCTCCCTAACACACCAAAAAGAATCCTCGAACCATACTACCTCATGGTAGCAAGTCTGATTATCCAAGGTCGAGCTATGGGCAGAGAGTATTTTGGTTATGAACCATCTTTAATTGTCCAACCATACAATAAAGAGCAAATTCAATGGCTTATGCAAACAACTGAGGCTTGGCCTATAGCATTAGCTTCCTTTTCAGGACAATTGGATAACCATTACCCTCCCAATAAACTAATTACCTTTGCAAACAGACATGAATTTATTTTCCCAAAGGTTACAAAATCTGAGCCCATTCCTGATGGACTCGTAGTGTTCACTGATGGCTCGTCCACAGGCATAGCTGCCTATGTCAGTCAAGGCCATACCGTACAGTTTCAAACCCAGTCATCCTCAGCTCAGCTTACTGAATTACAAGCAGTCATAGCAGTATTCTCTGCTTTCCCTAATCACTCTCTGAACATTTATACTGACAGTGCATACATTGCTCAGTCTGTACCTAATTTAGAGACAGCTCCCATCATTAAACATACCTCTTCAGCTGCAGTATTATTTAAACAACTACAACAGTTCATTGTTAACAGAACTCATCCTTTCTTTATTGGGCACCTACGGGCCCATTCAGGATTACCTGGACCACTGTCACAAGGTAATCAACAAGCTGACTTAGCCACTCGAATTTTTCATGCATATACTGCAGAAACCAAAGATCCATTATCTCAAGCTCAACACACACACAGCCTACACCACCTTAATGCTCATTCTCTTAGATTATTACATCACATCACCAGAGAACAAGCCAGACAAATAGTTAAGGAATGCACACAATGTGCTACACACCTACCTGTACCCCATCTAGGAGTTAACCCTAGGGGTCTAGTCCCCAATGCACTCTGGCAAATGGATGTAACCCATATTTCAGAATTTGGCAACCTCAAATATGTTCATGTATCTGTTGATACCTTTAGTGGATATGTATTTGCCACACTCCAGACAGGAGAAGCCACCAAGCATGTCATTGGACACCTACTATCTGCTTTTGCCACCCTTGGCTGTCCACAAAAAATCAAAACTGATAATGGGCCAGGATATACCAGCACTGCTTTTGCTCGTTTCTGCTCCCAATTAAACATACAACACATAACTGGCATCCCTTATAAT
Source organism: Saguinus oedipus (assembly GCA_031835075.1). Classification (NCBI taxonomy): domain Eukaryota; kingdom Metazoa; phylum Chordata; class Mammalia; order Primates; family Cebidae; genus Saguinus; species Saguinus oedipus. The sequence continues at coordinate 40,310,736 of CM063187.1, read as the reverse complement.
CCTCAAGGACAAGGAATAGTTGAGAGAACCCATCTCACCTTAAAAATTACCCTCAAAAAAATAAAAAAGGGGGTATGGTACCCCACTAAGGGGTCCCCCAGAAACCTCATAGCACATTCACTATTTATACTAAATTTTTTAACTCTGGACAAAGACGGACACTCCACTGCAGAACGCCACTGGCAAGCAGAAACTCAAACAAAGTATGCATCTGTAATGTGGAAAGATCCTATGACTGGCTCTTGGCATGGGCCTGACCCCGTATTAATTTGGGGAAGAGGATCAGTGTGTGTATATGCAAAAGAAGCAGATTCTGCCAGATGGCTGCCAGAAAGACTGGTAAAACAAGTAGATAATAAAGGAACAGCAGGACATGAAGATAATAACCCCTCCCAGGGAATATGCTAAGCCCTGAGGATTATCCCCACTTTTTTCCTTTTTCTTCAGAAGCATGTGGACCCTAGTACTGATATCCCTAATAACCACTCTCATACCCAAGACTGACAGCGGATTCGGAGCACGGTATGATGTACAGCAAGTTTTGAAGAGCATATATGGTGAGCCCTGTGAATGTAAATTAGGTACTATATCCTCCCCACCCTCAACCTTTTCTAGCCAAATCAACTGTATAACTAAAACGGCATACCTTACTTATGGCAGTGACAAAAAGCCAGGCTATAAATGTGTTGCCAAACCACCTATAACAATAATTCCCCCAGGATCTCCCCAACCAGTCTGTAACTGCTCTGCTACAATATACCAGTCCATTCATAACAGCTGCTATAAGCAATATGCCACCTGCACCAGGAATAATAAAACTTACTTTACAACCTGGATCACTTATGCCCGATCCGGCTCTTTTGGGGGCGATTGGGCCTCCAGCTCACCGCTGGGTATTACCTATAAATATGCTTTAGCTCCTTGTCCAGAACCAAAAGGGCAGCCCATTTGTTGGGAAAGCAGCCCCACCATCGGTGTCAGCGATGGAGGAGGCCCGCATGACCAGATGAGGTCTCATCACGTTAAGGAAGTATTAAAAATGCTGTTTCCTACTTTATCTTATCATCCCTTAGCCTTACCTAAGCCTCGCCAATTGGAACTAGATGTCCAAACCCAAAACCTTGTTAAAGCAGTCCATAGTTTCCTCCTACACAGTAATTCCTCTTTAGCTAACAACTGCTGGATCTGCATGCCCCTAGGGACACCCATGCCTTTAGCCTTGCCTGCGATTGCCAATTACAGTACTAAGGGGACCCTTCGTCTCCCTTTTACAGTTCAGCCTTTGTCAAGCCTCTGTGTCAATGTCACTTGTTACCAAAGACCTTTCATGAATACCTCCTAGGACATTGATGTTGGCTCAATCACAGACTCTTGTAATTGTGCCAGGGTTTTAAATGCCACCATTGACATGTATGCCCCTGCTGGACTAAGTTTTGTTTGTGGAAACAACATGGCTTTCTCTTATCTTCCTAAGAATGGGACGGGAATCTGCATGGTAGCTTCCCTATTTCCTGATGCCAGCATAGTCTCAGGGGACGATCCTATTCCCCTTCCCAGTTTTGATGTTATAGCAGGGAGAAGCAAAAGGGCAATTCAATTCATCCCTTTGTTAGCTACCCTCGGGATTACTGCTGCCTTTGCCACAGGAACTGCGGGTTTAGGTTATTCCTTACATTCTTACCACCAACTTTCTCTACAGTTAATTAATGATGTTGATTTACTCTCATCCACCATACAAGTTATTCAAGACCAACTTGACTCCCTAGCTGAAGTAGTCCTACAGAACCGTCGGGGCCTAGATCTGCTCACCGCTGAAAAGGGAGGACTGTGCCTTGCATTAGATGAGAAGTGCTGCTTCTATGCTAACCGTTCTGGTGTTGTTAGAGATAAGATAAAAAGCCTGCAAGAAGACTTGGCAAAAAGAAGACAAGCACTCTATGACAACCCCCTGTGGGGGGGATTAAATGGACTTCTCCCCTATCTCCTTCCCCTCCTGGGTCCTTTTGTTGCCTTTCTCCTACTCCTCACTATTGGGCCTCTTATCATCAACAAGGTCATGGCTTTTGTTAAACAACAGATTGATGCCATAAAAATGCAGCCCCTACAGGTTCATTATCATAAGCTGGAAATGGCCGACAGAGAGATGGAGATGAATCAAGGCTGTGGTGAAAACCTGACCTGTACCACTTACCATCTCTGATATTGCCTGGTGAGATGGACCAGTTGGCCAATGACGGGCAACCTGAGAGCCTGACAGTAAGATGCTCCCACCTAAGACAGGGACCAGGACTTGAATCCTGCACCCTATGACGGGTAAGGGTAAAAGCATCACTGCAGGTGTGTCTCTTGACCTAAGACAGGCATGGTCCCCATAGGCAATCGGCCGCTCAAAAATAATAAAAATAAAAAGGAGGACCTGTAGGGAGCAGTATCCATTTTGAGCACCTAACAGCCATCCTGTGACTCTGTTGCCTAAGAGCCCACATCCTCTTTATCTAAATCCTACTTTCCGCTGAGTTGCTAGACCAGCCGCTGAGTTGCAAGATCAGCCGGTGGTCTCATTACCATAATTACCCCCTGACGTTAGCCCTTAGATTTTCCCGCCTTTACTTGTTTCTAAGCAGCTGCATTAGACCTAATAAATGAGACTTGATCAGATTCTTGACTTGTCTCCATTCTTCGCGTCTCCTGTCTCTCTCTCAATCCCCACTCCCTCCCTAGGGTCCCCGTTGTTTGTCCCGCAGGCCGGGACATGAACCCAGGAGGTGGAGGTTGCGGTGAGCCAAGATTGCGCCATTGCACTCCAGCCTGGGTAACAAGAGCGAAACTCCGCCTCAAAAAAAAAAAAAAAAAAGAAAAAATAGGAAAAAGAACCTATCAACTTTTCAGTTAAAATCTATCAGTAACTAAGGAGAGCATATTGAAGGAACTAGATTAGCTGATTTGAAAAAGTTATTACACCTCATAGTTACTAAGGTGCTGGGGAAATGGATACTCAATGATATAATGTGAAAAGAATGAAATAGTATGTGGATAGAAGTGTTTAAAATAGGACCAAAAAAGATGGCAAGAACCTAAATATCCTTCAGCAATGTTGAATAAATTATCATGCATTCACACAAAGGAAAATTCAACAGCCAAGTGCAGTGGTTCACGCCTGTAATCCCAGCACTTTGGGAGGCCAAGGCAGGTGATCACTTAATAAGTCCAAGAGTTCGAGACCAGCCTGGCCAACATGGAAAAATCCTATCTACCAAAACTACAAAAAATTAGCCGGGCATGGTGGTACACACCTGTGGACCCAGCTCCCTGGAAGGCTGAGGTGGAAGGATTGCCTAAGCCCAGGAGGTCGAGGCTGCAGTGGGCCCTGTTCATGCCACTGCACTCCAGCCTGGGCAACAGAGCAATACCCTGTCTTAAAAAAAAAGAAAAATAAACACCCATTAAAAATGAAGATAAGGCCGGCCAGGCATGGTGGCTCAAGCCTGTAATCCCAGCACTTTGGGAGGCCGAGGCAGGTGGATCACAAGGTCAAGAGATCGAGACCATCCTGGTCAACATGGTGAAACCCCGTCTCTACTAAAGATACAAAAAATTAGCTGGGCATGGTGGTGGATGCCTGTAATCCCAGCTACTCGGGAGGCTGAGGCAGGAGAATTGCCTGAGCCCAGGAGGCGGAGGTTGCAGTGAGCCGAGATCGCACCATTGCACTCCAGCCTGGGTAACAAGAGCGAAACTCCGTCTCAAAAAAAAAAAAAAAAAAAATGAAGGTAAGATTCATATTTGATGTCATGAGAAGACAGCCACTACACATTGTTGGGGGAAGAAGATAGGTTAGAAAATCTTCTACATACAAAATACAAAATGATTGTATTTTGGCAGGAAAACTATGTACACATGCATACATGTATATGCATGTGCATAAAACAATCTGTGAACTGGAATAACATTTTATTGTTACCTCTACTTGATGGCATCCCAGTCCTAGGTGATCTTTATTTGTTCCTCCCTGGAGTCTTTTTTTTTTTTCATTTTTGAGATAGGGCTTCAGTCTGACACCCAGGCTGAAGTGCAATCTTGGATCTCCACTCCCTGCGACTTCCATTTCCAGGGCTCAAGCGATCCTCCTACCTCAGCCTTCTGAGTAGCTGGGACTAAAGGCACATGTCACCACCCTGGATAATTTTTGTAGTTTTTGCAGCCATGCAGTCTATGTTACCTAGCCTGGTCTCGAACTCCTGGACTCAAGTGATCCACCTGCTTCCATTTCCCAAAGTGTCTGAATTTTTTATTAAAAATTTATATCACTTATACCTCAACACAAATTCAAAATAGCTATGCAAGGAATATCACAAAAAGCTCCAACAGTCCCATCCTTGCTACTCTGCCCCATCTTGCAAATCTAGAGGCAACAATTTTTACTTCTATTAGCTGCTCCTTTTGGTATTTAAACTCCATACATTTAAAAAACATGTTAATATTTCTATTTCAAAATTTTCAGTTGTAATCATTAATTCATTTTCTACTATGGCAGCCATGGTTTTAGCTATCTTTTACCTACCCACCTCCCAACCACATATACATAGTTGTAGTCCCTTTGTCTTTTCAATATGGTTTTATTCTTTTTTTTTTTTTTTTTTTGAGACGGAGTTTCACTCTGTCACCCAGACTGGAGTGCAGTTGCACAATCTTAGCTCACTGCAACTTCCGACTGCTGGGCTCAAGTGATGCTCCCACTGTCTCAGCCTCCCAAGTAGCTGGGATTACAAGCATGCACCACCATGCCCAACTAATTTTTATATTTTTTGTAGAGATGGGGTTTCACCATGTTGGCCAGGGTGGTCTCGAACTCTTGGGTTCATGTGATCCACCAGCCTCAGCCTCCCAAATTGATGGGATTATAGACATGAGCCACTGCACCCAGCCTCAATATAGTTTTTTTCTATTTCAGGGTAAATTGGTTTTTAAATTTTGTTTATATTATTGTGAATAAACACTGTAACCAACTGAACTATGTAGTATACTCAGGCTATTTTGCCTTCTTTGCATAAGACTTTTTCTTCTCTGAGATTAAAATAATCTTTTTTTTTTTTTTTTGAGACGGAGTTTCGCTCTTGTTACCCAGGCTGGAGTGCAATGGCGCGATCTCGGCTCACCACAACCTCCGCCTCCTGGGTTCAGGCAATTCTCCTGCCTCAGCCTCCCAAGTAGCTGGGATTACAGGCACGTGCCACCATGCCCAGCTAATTTTTTTTGTATCTTTAGTAGAGACGGGGTTTCACCATGTTGACCAGGATGGTCTCGATCTCTTGACCTCGTGATCCACCTGCCTCGGCCTCCCAAAGTGCTGGGATTACAGGCTTGAGCCACCGCGCCCGGCCCAATAATCTTGTTTTTTGTTAAGTTTAGTTTTTTAAGAAATTATCATTAATTCATTTCACCAAATCATGTAATTGAAGGATGAAGCTCCTGTTATAAAATAGCACAGCTGGCTGGGTGTGGTGTCTCACGCCTATAATCACAGCACTTTGGGAGGCCGAGGTGGGCAGATCACCAGGTCAGGAGATAAGATCATCTGGGCTAAAACAGTGAAACCCTGTCTCTACTAAAAATACAAAAAATTAGCCAAGCCTGGTGGCACACGCCTGTAGTCCCAGCTACTGGGAGGCTGAGGCAGGAGAAACACTTGAACCTGGGAGGCAGAGGTTGCACTCCCTCCAGCCTGGGCAACAGAGTGAGACTCAATATAAAAAAAAAAGTGAATAAAAAATAAAATCGCTCAGCTGTATTCTAATAAAAATTAATCCTTCAGAAATGCACTTCAAATACCTGTATCCCACCTGGCAAAAGTACATGCCACATTCCTAAATGTGCCTATCTCTGAAATTCATATGACTCTGAAATGAAAAACTGATCAAGTCATAGGAGCCAGAAACCCTCCTGAAGAAATTGCTTGAGCAGTTTTGAATATTCCTGCCCAGCAAGTGATTTCTTAAATACTTTACAAAACATCCATAAAATTAAACACTAAGGTAATCTAAACACTAAATTTTAGAAACAGTTAAGGAAAATATTCAAGATACACTGAAAGAAAAAAACAGTTTACAGAACAATTTGTGATTAGATTTTTTTAGATCATTAAAGGGAAACAAGACTTGAACAGATAAAATATCTCTTAAAATTTCAATTCTGAAATTTTAAATTAATTTTAAAATCAGATTTAAATCTCAACTGAAATTTCCATAATCTGAAGAACTGTAAATATGTGGGAAGTTTGTAAACCAGGAGTGGATCACTGGGATGTCACCTTTCTCCATACATGCATGGAGTTATATAATCCATAAGAGCACTGAATTCCTCTTTTAAACTAAGAACTAAAGGTCTTGGTTTATTTTAAATTTTCAATTAGTATTATCCTATTTTTCAGAAATAAAACCACCGGCCGGATGCAGTGGCTCACACCTGTAATCCCGGCACTTTGGGAGGCCGAGGCAGGTGGACTGCCTGAGGTCAGGAGTTCAAGACCAGCCTGGCCAACATAGTAAAACCCCATTTCTACTAAAAATACAAAAATTAGTTGGGCGTGGTGGTAGGTGCCTGTAATCTCAGCTACTTGGGAGGCTGAGGCAGGAGAATCGCTTGAACGCAGGAGGCAGAGGTTGCAGTGAGCTAAGATAGCACCATTGCACTCCAGCCTGGGCATCTAAAAAAAAAAAAAAAAACCCACACAGGCTTGTAGAAAACTATTTTGGGAAAATATGTTCTTAAAACATCAATAATGATTATTTCTGGACATTGGGACCATTGATCATTTTAATTTTCTTTATAGGTTCCGTAGTTACTAATATTTCAGACATATTAATTCTATCATCAGAAATATTTTTTTAAAAAAAGCTATTTCCAGTGAAAAAATTTTTTAAATGATTGGGAAGATAGGCTACTTTACAATCATTAAGAAAATTATGGACCAGGCATGGTAACTAACGCCTGTAATCCCAGTACTTAGGGAGGCTGAGGCAGGTGGATCAGTTGAGGTCAGGAGTTCCAGACCAGCCTGACCAACATGGTGGCCCTCTAATAAATGGAAAAAATTAGCCAGGCATGGTGGTGGGCACCTGTAATCCCAGCTACTTGGGAGGCTGAGACAGGGGAATTGCTTGAAACCTGGGAGGTGGAGGTTGCAGTGAGCCAAGATTTTGCCACTGCACTCCAACCTGGGCAACAGAAGCAAAAACTCCATCTCAAAAACAAAAGAAAGAAAGAAAATTGTGATTAAATGGGCCCTGCATAAATGGTGATGAAAGGGAAATCAGTGTGACTGAAAAAATAATTTTGGCTAGTTCCTGAGTATTGCATCTCATCAAGACCCTGAAATAGTTCAGTGAAGGATTACAATCCTAGTTCATGTCATTTCCAATGTGATTAGGAGCCAGTAACGCAGACAAAAACGAATGCTCATTTTCACAGCAGCTACTTAATAATTTGCATTTACCCCTCCTCACCTCCAATAAATAACCAATTATTAAATACTTAGCAATTTAATATTTAAATACTACATTGTTGCAAATAAATCTTTATTGTAGTACTCAAGATTTCATATGTAACAACAATTTCTTGAAGATTCTTATTTACAACAATAAATCTTCTCAACATTTACTATACTTTTTTCTTACGACTAAATACAAACATAATAATAATAATTTTTTTTTTTTTGAGACGGAGTTTCGCTCTTGTTACCCAGGCTGGAGTGCAATGGCGTGATCTCGGCTCACTGCAACCTCCGCCTCCCAGGTTCAGGCAATTCTCCTGCCTCAGCCTCCGAGTAGCTGGGATTACAGGCACGTGCCACCATGCCCAGCTAATTTTTTGTATTTTTAGTAGAGACGGGGTTTCACCATGTTGACCAGGATGGTCTCGATCTCTTGACCTCGTGATCCACCCGCCTCGGCCTCCCAAAGTGCTGGGATTACAGGCTTGAGCCACCGCGCCCGGCCCATAATTCTTATTAATGTGTTAACATTCCAACACATGGATGGAGTGTGATTTAACCATTTACATATTGCTAGATATTAATTTTATAAAAGAACATCCCAAAAGTAATTCCCAGTGATGTCATTTATTTCTAGACACTGAGAATTAATGTTGTTGGAGCTTATACAACTCTGATAAATCATGAAATGATAGATTTCCTCCCTCCCCAGTAAAAATTAACCATTTACAAATACATACAACAAGTCTGTATATAATCTTAAAATATCTTTGTTGCCCTGAAAGCGCATAAATAGTCCGAGGACTTAAGAATCTCTGTTCTGGGGGCCCAAAGTGGCTCCGGCCGGATGTCGTGGCGCTTGCGAAGGCGAGGCCAAGAGTTCAAGGCCAACTTACAAGCTCTCACTGATTGGCAAAAAAAAAAAAAAAAAAAAAAAAAAGAATCTCTGTTCTGGGCCGGGCGAGGTGGCTCAACTCTGTAATCCCAGCACTTTGGGAGGCCGAGGTGGGTGGATCACGAGGTCAAGAGATGGAGACCATCCTGGTCAACTTGGTAAACCCCGTCTCTACTAAAAATACAAAAAAAAAAAATTAGCTGGGCATGGTGGCGCGTGCCTGTAATCCCAGCTACTCTGGAGGCTGAGGCAGGAGAATTGCCTGAACCCGGGAGGCGGAGGTTGCGGTGAGCCGAGATCGCGCCATTGCACTCCAGCCTGGGTAACGAGCGAAACTCCGTCTCAAAAAAAAAAAAAAAAGAATCTCTGTTCTGGGGTCCACTGGAGGGTCTGGCTCATTTTCCTGCTTGCAAGCATCCATCATAATTACCTTCGCATTTGCATTGCTCTTGGGAATACAGAAAGCTGATAGGGAATGACGAAGCATCATCATTTTAATACCGGTAGCTAGTATGAATTAAGGACTCACTATGTGTCAGGCACTCTCCTAAGATCCGCACAAATGTTAATTCATATGATCTTCAAAACAACACCGTGAAGTATACACTATTACAATTCTGAGGAAACTGCAGCACAGACTGCTAAAACTCGTTCAGATTTAAGTGGCAGTCAGAATTCAAATCCTCCTCTTAATCTACGTTCGAAGTTCTTAATCACTACATTACACTACACCTCCCTCAGTCGATCCAAAGATATACCCAAAATAAACTCACGTTGCCAAACCTCAAACCGTATCTGGCTGGTACCAAAAACTTATTCATGAATTTCCTGGAAAAAAAAAAATCTCCACTCCTACCCCGGAATCATTAAACATATCTAAACCCTAAAAAAAGACTCCTTAACGAATACATTAAAAACAAAGCATGAACATTAATCTCCAGCAAGGGTATTCCATATCATCAAAATCCTTAGAAAAACAGCGCTCACAGAATAATCGAATATACAGCCTACAGTTAACTAACCATGTGTCTAACTATAGAACAGCATGAAGTAGGCATTAAAAAAGGGAAATCTATTAATTAGGTCCCCTGCCCTTAACTAGGTAGGGATATCCTAAGGCCTAAATCAATGAATAAACAGATCACTTTTAAGCAGAATTTTAAACGGAAGGAAATCGAATGCATTTCACAGAAACAAAGCAGCAGCACAAACTCACACGGAACCGTCTTTTTTAGAAGAGCAGCTGCGATTCGTTTCTCCTCAAGCGCCTTCTCTGGAAACTGGCAGGGCTGGGGAAGCAGACCAAGTTCAGGACACCCCAGGCTTTTCTTGACTGGATCAGAACCCACCCTCCAGGCTTCCCTGGCCCCAGCTAACCACCACCTGCATGCACGAATGGAAACGACAGGGCAGCGGCTCCGCAGTCACCCGCGTCTGGGTTCGCAGCTCCGGGTACGCTGTAGTTCAGCACCCAGTTGCCCGAGCCCCGGGACCACCCGCAATGTCTTTTCGGAACTGTCGGCGTGTCCTCTCAGCCCCCAGACACCCGCCCCGAATCTAGGTCGCAGCGTTTTGCAGGGGACCTTCATCCTGGAGCGTCCACCTCTGACCTTTCTCTCTTGGGCCTTTTCGCTAAGGCCGAGCCTAAGTGGCTGAAGCGCGGATGGGGATGCGCGGGGCCTCGGTCTCCAGTTACACCGAGGCCGCACCCACGAACCGGGCCCTGCACAGTTACTGCCTCCAGCGCCTCCAGGCCTCAGGGCTGCATAAGCTCAGTCCCGCGAAAATACGCACAGCAGCCCGAGGCTCCACAGGTACCTTTTCGCCACCTCCTGTCCGGCCTGCAAAGCCTGGCCCAACCGCGCTCTTTTCCCTCAGAAAAGCAGCCGCGCCCGGCGCCAGCCTCTTCAGCCTCACCCGACTCGGAGGATCGCCCAGCCCGAGTCAGCGGCGCCAGGATACGGGAGAGCGCCCGTCTCCCTAGCGAATGCGCAGGCGCGCGGAGGGCGGAGGCAAGTCCCGCGGCTGCTCTGGGGCCGGGAGGGGCGCGTGGGAACGAGTCTCGGCGGGGACAGTCTGAAAAGGGAGACGTACCCAGAGGGGCGACAGTGTCCCGTGCCTCAGGCCTCTACCTCTAAGGCAGCCCCATGACTGACCAATGCCATTAAAGATAATCCGGGCCTGCTTCCCTGTGGACACTGCGGTCCAAAATTTTTAAAACCGATATTCCGGCTTTTTTCTGTTGGTTCTCCAGACTGCGAGCCCCGCCGCACCCCCCAGCGAAGCCTCACCCGCGCCTCTGAAAATCGACTTGTGTCCGGAGTGCGCAGGCGCGCGGGTCGACCAAGGCGAACCCTGGGACCCTTTACGGAGCAAGGGAGACGTGTAGGGGCGCACCTGCCGAGGGGGTGGGGAGGTTTGGAGGTGGGTGGAGGTTGGCAACAGGACCCGAAGGAGATGGAGTGTCCAAATCTAGGCCTGTAGGCGTGATCCTGGCAGTGAGCTGGATGGAGGGAACCCCAGTGTCGCGAGCCTGGACCAAACCGCAGCGCGTGCTCCCTGTGGCGTCTCCGCGTACCTGGACGGAGTGCGTTGCCGCAGGCGGAGTTGTGTTGCCGCAGGCGGAGTTGTGTTTCCGCGCAGAAGGCTGTTGCGTGCGCGTGTGCGGTTCTCTAGAGGGGGATTGGGATGGTGCTTCAGAGAAAGCTGGCAGTGGTGCCCGACTCCGACGCCGAGTGTAGGGGGTCTCTAGCGTCTGTGCGGTTTATGTCCGCGTTTGTGACGTACTTGGGATCGAATCTGTGACTGTGGCTCTGCCCCTGTCCATTGTTATTTCCGGAATGGTTTTGATAGGGCACCGCTTCTGGTTCTGGTTTTCCATGGGGACGGTTTGTGGGTCCCTATGAAACTGAGTGCTTTTACGTGTACCTGGCCCTCGTGTGTCCTCAGGACTGTGGTGTTAGGCAAGTAAAATAATTGTAGAAAGAACGAAAAAATTGGAAAAAAAAAAAAAATTGGAAAGGAGGTAAGATTGCTATTATTTTCAAATGATGGGATTATAGGAGTATGTAATCAGAAAATTGAAATGACTGGGACACCATGAAACGGGAGGGAGAGGCATTTTATCTTTTCCCATACCTGGACTTGCAATATTCTAACAAATGAGATTTGAGTTTTCCCCTTTGTTCCTAGATGAAGTCTTGGATTAATTCAATGTCTCCAAGCCCACCTAGGCCTCCCAAAGTGCTAGGATTACAGGCGTGAGCCGTTGCGGCCGGATATTAAGTTTATTTGATCTTTAGCTAAAAGATCAGCCTCATTTTTGTAGCTAAAAATACCTTTAGTAATAAAAATGTTCATCGTAATACTTCATTTTTAAAATATTAAAAACTTTCTTCTCCTTGATCTCTTCCAGATATTCAAGTATTGGTTAAGTGAATATATGGAGGATATGCACTAATTATGTAAATTACTTTCTCTTTAAAACCAACTACAGGACCCAAAGTGGCTCCGGCCCGATGTCGTGGCGCTTGCGAAGGAGAGGCCAAGAGTTCAAGGCCAGCCTCAGCAACCATACAAGCGCTCATTGATTGGCAAAAAAAAAAAAAAAAAAAAAAAAAAAAACTACATTTCTTACAAAAGTTTTTGTTTATTAAGGATTTTATTGGTTTTCTTTGTAATTGTTGCTTTTTATATAGAAATGTTTCCTATTTCATTAATTTCCACTTGTATCTTTTTGTGTGTGTGTGTGGTGACATGAGGTGGGCAATGGTAGAAAATGCTCACTTTGAGGGGTCCACTTATATCTTTATCAATTTCTTTTGACAACTTTTTCAGGGCTTTTTACCTTTTTATTTACAGTTTTCTATTTCTTTAAAATTCATCAGGTTGTATTCTGAAAGAACTCCTTGGTCTTAACTTCCAGCTTGCTGAGAGATGTTTTGTGGCAGTTTCAGTATTTTCACTTCTTATTTTGTAGCCCAATTATTAATTTTTAAAATTCTGAAAAATTGCAAAGCACACGAGAATGTATAAATATGTGTACAGTTGAATGAATAATGAAACTAATTCTCATACCATAACCATAAAATATGAAGGTCTCTTAATTTTTTGGCTAATATTTACATGAGAAAAAAATGTACATCCCCAAAACTCAATACAACATATTTATTTTGAACTTTCATTCTCCTATAGCTTTCCTCGAGATTCACCACGTTTTGTTTATGCTTTTCCACATGTGCCTTATCATACTATGTCCATATTTATTTTTAATGAACAAACATCATACCCTTTACATCTAATTACTTAAGCGAGTCTCTCCCAAGCTCAAGGACATTTAGTTACTTAACCATAGTCATTAAAATCAGGAAATATAATATTATTTGAAAAATCTAATCAATGTCTTTTATTAATATATTTTGCCAATTGTACCTGCAGTATTCTCGAATAGCACTTTTCTTCTTTGCCCAGAATTCATTGTATTATTACTGATTGAATTTGGTTTATAAGTATATTTAGTCTTACATCTGGAGCAGTTCCTCAGTCTCTTTTGTTGTTTATGACATTGACTTTTTTGGAAAATACTGGCCATTTGTTTTTTGTTTTTTTTTTGAGACAGAGTTTCGCTCTTGTTACCCAGGCTGGAGTGCAATGGCGCGTTCTCGGCTTACCGCAACCTCCGCCTCCTGGGTTCAGGCAATTCTCCTACCTCAGCCTCCTGAGTAGCTGGGATTACAGGCGCGCACCACCATGCCCAGCTAATTTTTTGTATTTTTAGTAGAGACGGGGTTTCACCATGTTGACCAGGATGGTCTTGATCTCTTGACCTCATGATCCACCCGCCTCGGCCTCCCAAAGTGCTGGGATTATAGGTGTGAGCCACCGCGCCCGGCCCAATGGCCATTTGTTTTGTAAAATATTCTTTGAGTTTTTCTAATGATTCCCAATTATTAGATTCAGACTATGTATATTTTGGCACCCATATACTGTACTATACTATACCATACTGTGGGCCCAGATGACCAGGGGCAGACATATGCTGTCTCTACTATTTCTGATTAAACAAATATAAGTTTGATTTGCTTATTAGCTTGTAGAGGTCACAGCACACTGAAGTTTATAACCTGAAATAAACAATAGTGAATGATAAGCACAACCAAAAGAGAACAGCTTGTAGCTTGTAAAAGCACAAGCAAAAGCGGTAATTGGAAGCCTAAAGTTAGACCTTCTGAGAACACCCGATTAACCGTGGCACATCTGTGGTATGGTTGCAAGGCAGGAAAATATTGCCTTGGTCCCATGAACTCCTTTCTAACATGCAGTCTGCACAGGGGTCTCGTAAAGAGGGCTTGTGTAGCACCTAGGAAAAGTCGGCAACCTCTGCTCACAAGATCCAGGAGGATCTTTGCAGGTGGGAGCTGGCAAGGCAGGAAGACCTTGCGGTAGGAGATAGTGGAACATCTCCTGCTCTGCTTATGTTCTCAGAATATGGGGTAATCTTGGTTGCCCTATGTTCACAGTGCTTGGGAGATAAAAGCCCCTTGATGCATTGTGTGGTCGGACCTGGTGGTGCCTTATCCACTATGTTCCCGTGGAGCTGCATATCAATAGTGATCAGTGGTAAAACTTGGTGTGCTAGATTAGCTTCTCTTAGAAGAACCACCTGCTTCACTGTATTCTAATGATGCATGCTTCTCCCCCTGGCTATCTTGCCCCACAATGGTTTCAAGGCCTACCCCAATAACCAACTCCACCCCTGCTTTCCACACCTCAATTAATGAGTGTGTGCACCTAATAAAAACCTGTGGAAACCAGAACTCAGGGCCAGTGTGGTCCTTGCACTTTGTGTTGGTTCCCTGAACCCACACTTTGAGCTCTATTTTTGTGTCTTTGATTTTCTCAATCCCTTGTCACCGCCAGGGCTCGGAGCACCCACTGGTGGGACTGGGGCTGGTACCCAACACATACCATACTAAATACACAGTGCTTTTCCATTTTGTTTTATTTTACTTTATTTTTGAGACAGAGTTTTGCTCTGTCACTCAGGCTGGAGTGCAGTGGTGCCATCTCAGCTCATGCACCCAAAGGTGGCTGCTTACTCCATAAGGCATTGATCACCTTCGTGGAGACCAGCTCTCTGGGTGATTGGTTCTCCAGCATCAAAGCGAGCCACCGCTGACTTGAAGATCTCGGTGGTAATGGACAGCAGCACCAGCTCATCATAGTCCTCTCCAATGCTGGTGAAGATGCAAGGAAGCTGGCTAGTGACAGTCCGGAAGAAAATGTGCGGTGTGATGTTGACATTCTGTAAATCTCTGCTACCAGTGATGACTGGCACATTACATGGCTGAGAATGGCAGTCAAAGATAATTCATTTCTGTACCCATGGGATGAGAAAGTGAGTCCCTTCCCCTATTACAATGACTGAAAACTCCAGGGAATCGGTTGAAGATGACAACTCTGTACCCAGCATCCACATGATATAAGGCAGAGTTCACCACACCTCCTGCAATAGCTAAGGCCAAGTCAGACTTGCTGACAGACTCACACACTTTGGCAGCCATGTTTTCTTCTGCAGGACCCTCTCACACCTGCTTTCACTCTGACCTCCAAATCTAACTCGTGTAATTCTAACAGCACTATATTGCAGGTACTACTATCACCATTCATATATGAACCCCAGAAGGGATAAATATCTTCCCTCATATCATTCCAGCTATAAGAAGCGGGTGTCAGTCATGAATATTAAATATGCAGAATGGCTAAACACCCTATCCCATCATTGCTTATATCGACAGAAGTTTCCTGTGTGATGGCTTTCCTCAGGTTTAACAATAAATGTTTGTTGCTGGAAAATGTTTACATACAAGTATAAAGAACAATGGTTTCCTATGTTCTCTCAACTTTCCTCTATGAATATTTTGGCAATCCTAAACTAGAGGACTATCAGAAAAAGTTTTCTTATGTTATTAAAAAAATACGTTATAAATTCTCTGAATCTGAGTTAACACAGGTCATACCAAAGAAACTTCATACATTATTTACATTTTGAAAAGTTCACACCAGTACAAATTGATGCCTAATAAAAACTGAACTGTATTTAAAAGTCATCCCGCATTGTCTTCATTCAGATTGTTCTTCAGTGAGATAAATCCATTGACAAAAAGTGCTTTCTTTACTACCTGTATATATGCCACATTTTCTCTATCAAATATGAATTCTCTGATGTACTTCAAGGATGGATCTAAGCCTAAACGACCTTCTGCATTTGTTACATTTAAAGGGCTTCTCACCAGTATGAACTCTATGATGCATACTAAGTTCATGGCTACTATTAAAAGCTTTCCCACACTCTTCACACATATAGGGATTTCCATCAGCATGAACCCTTTCATGTCTGACAAGATAAGAGGAACAGCGAAATGCCTTCCCACATCTTTTACATTCATAGGGTGTATCACCGGTATGAATTCTCTCATGAATAATAAGATGTGAGGCATGACTGAAAGTCTCCCCACATTCTTTACATTCATAGGACTTTTCACCAGCATGAGTTCGGTCATGATATATGAGGCTTGTGGCATGACGAAAGGCCTTGCCACATTCCTTACATTCGTAGGGTTTCTCAGCACTATGAACATTCTGATGGGCTTTAAGTACTGAAATGAACCTAAAAGACTTCCCGCATTGGTTACATTCAAAGGGTTTCTTCCCACTGTGAACACTCAGATGCTGAGTAAGTTGTCCGGATACACTAAAGGCCTTCCCACATTCCTTACATTCGTAAGGTTTCTCACCAGTATGAATTCTGCGATGCATAGTAAGTTTATGACTATAACTAAAACCCTTCCCACACTCTTGACATACATAGGGTTTCTCTCCCGTATGAATTCTCTCATGTATAACAAGATATGAGGCACAACGAAAGGACTTCCCGCATTCTTTACATTCAAAGGGTTTGTAACCAGTGTGAATTCTGTTATGATGGGCAAGGTGTGCACGCTGACTGAAGGCTTTTCCACATTCCTTACATTCATAAGGTTTCTCACCGGTATGAATATTCTGATGTATTTTAAGGGATGAATTGAGCCTAAAGGACTTCCCGCATTTGTTACATTCAAAGGGTTTCTTACCACTATGAATACCCTGATGTCGAGTAAGTCGTCCATGCACACTAAAGGCCTTCCCACATTCCTCACACTTATAAGGTTTCTCAATACTTTCAAATGTATGAGGTGCAGTAGATTGATGGCTACTACTGAAAGCCTCCCCATTTTCTTTACATTCATAAGGTTTCTCCCCAGAATAAATTCTCTGATGCATGGTAAGTTGATACCTACATGTAAAGCCCTTCCCACATTCCTTGCATTCATAGGGTTTTTCTCCAGTATGAATTCTTTTATGACCCACAAGGTGGGAAAACTGACGAAAGGACTTCCCACATTCCTTACATTCATGTGGCTTCTCTCCAGTATGAATACTCTGATGTACTTTAAGGCCTGCTTTGAGCCTAAAGGACTTTCCACATTTGTTACATTCAAAGGGCTTCTCACCAGTGTGAATACTCTGATGTCGACTAAGTCGTCCATACACACTAAAGGCCTTGCCACATTCCTTACATTCGTAGGGTTTCTCACCATAATGAAATCTATGATGCACAGTAAGTAGACGGCTAGTCCTAAAAGCTTCCCCACACTCTTTACATTCATAGGGTTTCTCAACATGAACTTTCCCATGTTGAGCAAGGTTTGAAGGATAACTGAAGACCTTCCCACATTCTTCACATTCATAAGGTTTCTCACGAGCATGAATTTTCTCATGTTCTCTAAGGTCTGTATGATGGCTAAATGCTTTCCCAAACTCTTCACGCTGATCAGGTTCCTCATTAGTATGAATTCTTTGATGTACCATGAGTTCTGTAAGATGACTAAAGGCCTTGTGACATTCCTTACACTCATATGGTTTCTGTCCATTATGAATTCTCTGATGGAGAGTAACAGATGAGTGTTTTCTATAAATGTCCATTTTCCTATCACTGATTATTTCACACCTTGAATCCAAATCTAGAAGACATAAAAGAAAAACATTTTGTTTACTGAGTGAGAAAACGTCAATGTGTTGTAGAATTAAGAGGAATTCTCACCTATTACAGATGCTGAGAACTCAAAAATATGAAAGGAGAGCTCAAAAAACGAGTTTGTGCAGTGGAGTGCAGCCTTACACACACATGCTCCACACATACACAAAGGCAAACACCCCCCCCACACACACACAAAGGCAAACATACACACAGCCCTGTTTTGTAGTGTTTGCCAAGATCTCTGGTGTAAATATTCCCACTGAGGGCAATTTCAAGCTGTCAATTTAATGCAAGCTTATTAACATATGTGCATAACTGGTTCTAGATTTACAGAACTGACCAGCTATACCTCACCCCTGCTATATAAATTTATACCATATGCTAAGAAAACAGGCCAGTATATATACTGGATCATTCTTCAATTAAAATCTTCCCCGAAATATAGGTACTCCCATAACTATAATTTATTCCCTTCTATATATGACCATGTATACTACTTTTCTCTCTACATTAAATAAAATACATAGTTTTTATTTAGTTATCTCACCCTGACAGTTTCTTATTACCTCTGATCCTACAGAAGTTCAATCTAATTTTCTATCACAACTTTTCTCAGGTCTGTTCTGGTTTTCCTTTATATATATATATATATATATATATATATATATATGTGTGTGTGTGTGTGTGTGTGTGTGTGTGTGTGTGTGTGTGTGTGTGTGTGTGTAGCACTTTAGGTTCTGGGGTACATGTGCAGATGGTTTTCCTTTTTATCCAATGCTAACTCATTCTGGTAATGCCCAGAAGAGTATGCTAATTAATTTTTAGACACATACCAAGTATGTACACCAGAATTATAAAATGTTGAGCACTCAAACTTAGGGCAAAGAGTGGACCTGAATTACATTAAAGAAGAGAGCCAAAAACTAGATGAAAAATATTGGCAGAAGTGGGATGGAGGATAATGGTTTACAGTCTATATAAAGCAGGCTACGCATGGTGGCTCATGCCTGTAATCCCAGCACTTTGGGAGGCCAAGGCCAGCGGATCACCTGAGATCAGGAGTTCAAGACCAGCACCTGGCCAACATGGTAAAACCCTGTCTCTACCAAATATATATATATTTTATCAGGGCATGGTGGCAGGTGCCTGTAACCCCAGCTACTTGGGAGGCTGAGGCAGGATAATTGCTTGAACCCAGGAGTCAGAGGTTGCAGTGAGCTAAGATCGCATCACTGCCCTCCAGCCTGGGCAGCAGAGTGAGACTCCACCACCAAAAAAAAAAAAAAAGAAAAAAAAAATACAGTCTATATAAAGGAATATGTTCAGCAATATAAAAAGTGCTATATTAGTGGGACATGACTTGTGGCATGATTTGTGCACAAAAAGTGAAAATATTAACAACCCTCTCTAAAATGGAGTAACAATACAAATTAATAATATCAGAAACTGAAAGATCTTCCATGTGAAAATAGAAATGTCCTTAGCATAATAAATGCTGCGTTGTTATGGAAATAGAACAGTAAAAGGGAAGAATTCCAGCAAATCATGATGGAGAAAACAGGTACACACCATAATCATAGGCATTCAATATCAGCAGGCAGGGAATTCGAAGACTGAATACTTATCTCAATAAAAAGGAAAGAAAATAAGTGAAAGATTACTACCTAACACTTAGGAAATTAATAGCAAGGTACAGGAAAGTAGAAAAATAAAGATAAAAGCAGACTGTGACACATTAGAAAACAGAATAGCGTCAACACCTAAATCAAAGACATGGTGTTTACAAAAATCATCAGGTAAAATATGAGCTAAAGCAACCAAAAAAGAATAAAAAATAAAAATAAGAAACAAGGGAAAATAAGAAACAGTGATTTTATTTAAATTATAAGAGTATATATACATATTTTGAAAGTATTAGAAACAATGAATAATTTTGCAGAAATATTCTTCAAAGGTGACACTAAAAGTAAAAAATCTAAACAGCCAATTGTCATGGATGAAATACAAAAAGCTGCTAAAAAGACAGTTACAATGAGCACATTTTACCACCTGTCTTATAATTACTCAATATCTAAATTTGTAAAAATATGCACATAAGATACTTAAGAGAAAGAAACAATTCAGGAAGGGAACAGGTAACATGAGCCTAGAAATATTATGAGAAAATGAAAGGAGGTCTTTATTTATTTATTTATTTTTGAGACGGAGTTTTGCTCTTGTTACCTGGGCTGGAGTGCAATGGCGCGATCTCGGATCACCGCAACCTCCGCCTCCTGGGTTCAGGCAATTCTCCTGCCTCAGCCTCCTGAGTATCTGGGATTACAGGCACGTGCCACCATGCCCAGCTAATTTTTTGTATTTTTAGTAGAGACGGGGTTTCACCATGTTGTGGTCTCAATCTCTTGACCTCATGATCCACCCGCCTCGGACTCCCAAAGTGCTCAGATTACAGGCTTGAGCCACCGCGCCCGGCCGAAAGGAGGTCTTTAAAGACTTAGAGTTGTGAGTAAACAAAACAATAAAAATAGTAGCATATAAAAGTTTGGAGCCAGGCTCAATGGCTGATGCCTGTCATGCTAGCTAATATGATAGCAACATCAGAATATTAAGACAAAGCTTAGAAATACACACTGGAAATGACAGACAACATAGGAGATATAACCATGAGGGGGTAGACAGAAAATAATCAAAATGCAAATTATACAACTGAAATATATAATCACTAAGACTCGGTAAACTTGATTGATCAATAGAAATTATTCAACTTGAAATGGAGAGATAAAAATAGTTTAAAAAATTTTAAAGAGCTGTGGGAATAAATCAAAAGATATGATTGAAATATAAACCCAAAAAAACAAAGATTTCAGCAGGAAAAATATCTCAGGAAATAGCAACTGAAAACATCTCAAATTTAGTGAAAGAAATAAATTTGTAGAATTAAGATGCTACTTTAATGCCAAGTAAGATACATTACATTTACTGATAAAAGCAAATTAAAATACTTTGTTGCCATCAGACTTACTATACAAAAACTGCTAACAAGTTGTTTAGGACCAAAGGAAATAATATCAAAGAGAAATCTGAATCTTCAGAATGTAAGAAAAGCATCACAAAAGATGATGTGAATACATAAAATCATTTTTTGCCCCTTAACGTCTTTAATATGACTGTTAAAAGCTAAACTCATAATAATGCCTAGTGAGGTTTACAACATATATAGATGTGATATACATGGAAATTATAACGTAAAGGGTAAGGTGGACATAAAACTATAAAAATACAAGGTTTATACATTTGTTGAGAAGGAACAACTATATCTAGATGGTGAAATGTGATGTACATTGTATATTGTAATCCCTATAATACCCACTAAAATAAATTATGCAAGGAGATACAATCCAAAAGCCAATAGGTAAATTTAAATAAACAGAAGAAAAATTGAAATAACCAGAATTACAAAAGGAATGGCTAGACAGAGAAATTAAATAGAGAGAAAGAAAAAAGTAAAGCAGTAGACCTAAAGGTAATCATGTTAATAATTATATAAAATGGTTAGGGCCAAAACACTTTAATTAAAAGGCAAAGATTAACATAGTGAATAACCCATCACTTCACACCCATTGGAAATGAAAACAAACAAACTAACAAAACCAGGAAATAACTAATGTTGAAGAGGATGCAGAGAAATTTGAACCCTTGCGCACTATGCAATGGCTACAAGGAACACTTTAAAGACACAAAATATTAAAAGTATGGAATCAATAGAACAAGCCAAAAAGTGGTGGGCTATACTAATATCAGATAACACAGATTTCAGGACAAAGAAAATTAGGACTCAAGAAGGTGCATGTCGTGACTCTTTGATCAGTCTATCAAGAAAATGTAAAAATCCCAACACTTATGTACCTGATAATAGACCCTCCAAGTACATAAAACAAAAACTGATTGAACTGCAATGAAAAATAGGTAAGTTAAAATATAACTGGAAATTGGCCAGGGGCAGTGGTTCATGCTTGTAATCCCAGCACTTTCGGAGGCCCAGGCAGGTGGATCACAAGGTCAGGAATTCAAGACCAGTCTGGCCAACATAGTGAAACCCCATCTCTACTAAAAATACAAAAATTAGCTGGGTGTGGTGGCACATGTCTGTAGTCCCAGCTACTAGGGAGGCTGAGGCCAGAGAATCGCTTGAACCTGGGAGGCAGAGGTTGCAGTGAGCCAAGACCACCCCAGCCTGGGTGACAGAGTGAGACTCCATCTTAAAAAAAAAAAAAAAAAAAAAAAAGATGATGCAGCTGCTTTGGAAAAGAGTTTGGCATTTCCTCAAAATGCTTTTTTTGAGACAGACCCAAGCTGAAGTGCAGTGATGTGATCTCGGCTCACCGAAACCTCTGCTGCCCAAGTTCAAGCGATTCTCCAGCCTCAGCCTCCTGAGTAGCTGAGATTACAGGGGCCTGCCACCATGCCTAGCTAAGTTTTGTAGTTTTAGTAGAGATGGGTTTTCACCATCTTGACCAGCTGGTCTTGAACTACTGACCGCCTGATCCATCCTCCTCGGTCTCCCAAAGTGCTGGTTTTACAAGCATGAGCCACCATGCCCAGCCTCATCTAAGTTTTCTAATTTGTTGGCATTCAGTTATTCTTAACTTTCCCTATAATCCTTTTTATTTCTCTAAATTCAATAGACCTGTTCCCCTTTCATTCCTAATTTTACCAATTTGGGTCATCTTTTTACTTTGGTCAGACTATCTAAAGGTTTATCAATTTCTTATATTTTCCAAATAACAACTTTTTGGCTTGTTGATTTTCTCTATTCTACTTTTATTCTCTAATTAATTTACCTCTATTCTGCTGTTTACTATTTCCTGAGTTCTAGCTGCTTTGGGTTTGATTTTGATCTTTCCTTGTTTCTTAAGGTAGAAAGTTAGGTTACTGATTTGAGATCTTTATTCTTTTTCAATATGAAAATTTTAGCCATAAATTCTGCCTTAGCACTGTTTTCAGCTATATGCCATATTTTGGTGTTTTGTTGTTGTTGTTTATCCATCACAAAGTATTTTCTAATTTTCCTTTTCATTTCTTCTTTGTCCCTTTGAGTGTTTAGGCTAGTGTTGCTATTTCCATTTATTATTAAATGTCCCTCTGTTGTTTTTGAGGTTTAAAAAAAATCCCTTTAGCTAACGCCTGTAATCCCAGTACTTTGGGAGGTCGAGGCGGGCAGATCACGAGGTTAAGAGATCGAGCCCATCCTGGCCAACATGGTGAAACCCTGTCTCTACTAAAAATACAAAAATTAGCTGGGTGTGGTGGCATGGGCCTATAGTCCTAGCTACTCGGGAGGCTGAGGCAGGAGAATTACTTGAACCTGGGAGGCGGAGGTTGCAGTGAGCCAAGATCGCACCATTGGACTCCAGCTTGGTGACAGAGCGAGACTCTGTCTCACAAAAAAAAAAAATCCCTTTAATTTTGTTACTTAATTACACTTTATAGCAACAGTTTCTGAACTTCAGACAAGTTTTTGTTTTTTTGTTTTTTACTGTAATAGGAACATGTAAAATGACATCTATCCACTTAAAATTTTTTTTTTTTTTGAGACTGAGTTTCACTCTTGTTGCCCAGGTTGGAGTGCAATGGCACCATCTTGGCTCATTGCAAACTCCGCCTCCCGGGTTCAAGCAATTCACCTGCCTCAGCCTCCCGAGAATCTGGGATTACAGGCACATGCTACCACATCTGGCTAAATTTGTATTTTTAGTAGAGACAGGGTTTCTCCATATTGGTCAGGTTGGTCTTGAACTCCCAACCTCAGATGATGCACCAGACTCAGCCTCCCATAGTGCTGGGATTATAGGTGTGAGCCACTGTGCCTGGCTTTATCCACTTAAATTTTTAAGTGTATAATACATTATTTTTGACTGTAGGTAAAATGTGGTACAGATTTCTAGAGTTATT
Source organism: Saguinus oedipus (assembly GCA_031835075.1). Taxonomy (NCBI): domain Eukaryota; kingdom Metazoa; phylum Chordata; class Mammalia; order Primates; family Cebidae; genus Saguinus; species Saguinus oedipus. Next base: position 40,287,321 of record CM063187.1, on the reverse strand, counting down.
TATTGTAATAAAAGAAACATTATGCCCATTGTACCTCCTTCTATTTTTTTGTCTCCTAAGTTTCATTGGTCTAGCTGCCTTCTATATGTGCAATCATATAGTACTGTATGTCTTAACATCTTGCTATATATTGTTTATATGTCTTACATTTCCTTTATTTATTATATCATTTTCTATTAAATAGATATTGTGGAGGGTACCTTTTTAATTTCCTTGTTTTTCTGCAATATATATATATATTTTTTTTTCAGTTTTTTTTTTTCTCTTATTTGAGACAGGTCTCACTCTGTCACACAGGCTGGAATGCAGCAGCACTATCACAGCTCACTACAGCCTTGACTTTCTGGGCTCAAGTGATTCTCCCACCGCAGCCTCCTGAGTAGCTAGGGCTACAAGAATGCACCACCATGCCTGGCTAATTTTGAATAAATTTTTTTATAGAGATTCAGTTTCACTATGCCCAGATTAGTTTCAAACTCCCGGGCAGGAGAATCATTTGAATCTGGGAAGCAAAGGTTGCAACAAGTTGAGATTGCACCACTGTACTCCATCCAGGGCGACAGAGCAAGGATCCATCTCAAAAAACAAAAAAAAACGAAGAATGTACTTTTAGTGAATGGAGTCATGTATATGAATCTGTGCAAAAGAGAACCTGGAGAGCATTTGGACACAAAATGCAAGTAAAATGACTGCATCCTGGAAGGACAGCACTTGTCACTAAACTGGAAGAGAATTATAAGAAAAATAACACAGCAAGCAGGTACTAAAGGAGACATGCAGTTCATTGGCTATTTCTTTTTCTTTTTTGAGATAGAGTTTCACTCTTGTTGCTCAGGCTGGAGTGCAACGGCATGATCTTGGCTCACTGCAACCTCTGCCTTCCAGGTTCAAACGATTCTCCTGCCTAAGCCTCCCTAGTAGCTGAAATTACAGGCGCCTACCACTATGCCCAGCTAATTTTTGTATTTTTAGTAGAGAAGAGGTTTCACTATGTTGGACAGACTGGTCTTGAACTTCTGACCTCAGGTGATCTCCCTGCCTCGGCCTCCCAAAATGCTGGGATTAGGGCCGTGAGCCATCACACCCAGCCTTCATTGGCTATTTCATGCTGAGATATCCATTTCTTCTCCACATCTCAAGCCTCCTCCCTGAGAAGGAAACTTTATGATCAATGTTTCAAGGATGCATCTACCAAATGAGATAACCACTTCCACGTGGGCTACTCACATACAAATATGACTGCCCCTTCCTAACTTGCTCTTACCTGTACACGCTCCTCTTGTTTCTTCCCTCACAATCATCCATGGTTCTTTTCCTTGCTCCAATAAGGTGATTAAATCTGGCTTAGATATGGAATGTCCTGCTTACAAAGAAAAGAAGTACCACAAAATACAGAAATTGACTTTGAAGGTCAAATTTAAAATTATAAGAAGTACCACAAAATACAGAAATTGACTTTGAAGGTCAAATTTAAAATTATAATTGCAATAAATGAAAAGTCAAAGTGATACTGAATGAGATTTTAGAGAAGAGTAAGAGAAATAAAGAGAAAGATCACCCAGGGAGATCTGCTTTGTTTGCTGGTTTCCAAAAAAAATTTCAACTTATATTCCTCTAACTCTAGAAAGCAAGCATAAAGTGATTGAAGACACACACTCTAAAGCCAGGGATTAGCTGGGTGTGGTGGCTCATGCCTGTAACCCCAGCACTTTGGGAGGTCAAGGTAAGTGGATCACCTGAGGTCAGGAGTTCAAGACTAGATTGGCCAATATGGTTAAACCCCGCCTCTACTAAAAATACAAAAATTAGCTGGGTGTGGTGGTGGCACTTGTAATCCCAGCTACTAGGGAGGCTGAGGCAGAAGTATTGCTTGAACCTGGGAAGCGGAGATTGCAGTGAGCCGAGATTGTACCTCTGCACTCCAGCCTGGGTGACAGAACAAGACTGTCTCAAAAAAAAAAAAAAAAAAAGCCTGGGATCAATTCCTGACTCTGTCATGTGTGCATGACCTTAGGCAAGTCACTTACACTGCTGCTCAGTATTCTCTCTTACAAAATTGGGAAAATAATAAAGCTGTTGGGAGTATTCAATTACTTGATACATGAGTATTTAGAAAAATGTCTGTGGAAATCACAATGCTAGCTGTTAAAATTACGCTACTGCAATTATTTTACTAAGTGTATACAAGAAGAGATAGCTATAGCATATTCATCCCATTTTATATGTGATTTTCATGGATTATGAGTTTCAACCATAAATCAAATGAATTCTGTCTCAGGAAATGCACTGCTTTCTCCTTAGTTTTAAGTAAATTTCATTTATCGAATCCACCCCTCTGTGGCTACATATACAGGCTATCTCTTTTGATAGTAATAGTAATTCAGCACCCTCTTTCAAGCTAATATCTCTGCAACTAGAGCAGATAATAAAATGGAGCACTACAGCAATTCTGTGCCACAAACTAAATAAGAAACCTAAATTCCCTGACAATGGTTCTACAAGGAGCACCAGAAAATTCTAAGCTAAACCACTGGTTTAACCCATTTGCTGGGTTAAAGAACAGAAACAAATAAAAGAAGTAGCAGAGGGAGGTGTGAATGTCACTGAAAGATAGAGAAGATGAAAGTGTTGAAAGGAACGGCCATTCCTGACTCAACAAAGCTGAAACCACCTCAATAGAAATACAGAAAATAAATTTAGTTTCTTAAAATGCAGTAAATTAAGTAAAAAAACTAAAAACAAACAAACAAGAGGAAAAAAAAAGAAAAAAAATGCAGCCATGAAAATCACAACAGAAAAATATCCTACAGAACAGATTCTAAATTATTCTAAGTCATTCCAAGTGAATAAACATACCCAGTGAGACTAAGTTATCATAGTTCTCCATCATCACCTCCTGGTACAAGGTCTTCTGAACCAGGTTGAGGTATTCCCACTCCTGATGAGAGAAGTCTATGGCCACATCCCTGAATGTTATCGATCTCTGAAACAGCAAACCCATGTATTACTGGGGAAATTAAACAAAATGCTTAGAATATAAAGTGGAAGAGATGAACGGCTGCATTGCAGCAGAAGAGCAATATAACCAGCACACAGACCAGAAATCTATGCTATCAGGGAGGGGAATGAAACAGAATTTTATACATATTTCTGAAGAAACCTGAAATGCAGACAAAACTTTCTGCTTATTCTGGGATACTTCTTAGGTATCTGAGCCTTTTGAAAATGACAAAATAATGACATTTTTCTATTAAACTAAATCATTATTATGTACATAATGCCCTAGCAGTATCTGCCTCATAAATTCTCAATCAATGTGTGTTAATCAATGTCAATCAATGTGTTGAGGAATATTTTGACTTGGAAGATAATTTAAAATTTTAATCAAGATATTTTATCCAAAATTCTCAATCTAGAAAAGTAGGTTTCCTGTGACCTCGTGGTACAAAGGTAGCATATCTGACTCCAGAAAATTAGGTTTCCTTAAGATTAATAATTTCTTCAAGCATCATTATGTCAAATCTTACCATGAGCAAAGCAATTTTGTTTTTATCAAGACATCATTATTTTATGGTATTTGTTTTTCAGGGCTTTTCTTTGAGACACAGTCTTGCTCTGTCGCACAGCCTAGAGTGCAGTGGCACCATCTCAGCTCACTGTAACCTCCGCCTTACAGGTTCCAGTGATTCTCCTGCCTTAGCCGCCCGAGTAGGACTACAGGTGTGCACCATCACACCCAGCTAATTTTTGTATTTTTTAGTAGAGATGGGGTTTCACTATATTGGCCAGGTTGGTCTCAAACTCCTGACCTCGTGATCTTCCCGCCTCAGCCTCCGAAAGTGTTGGGATTGCAGGTGTGAGCCACCACACCCAGCCTGTTTTTCAGGGCTTTCTATCCAAATCCATGACCTCTGTGTTTACAAGTTCCAGTCCAACACATTAACTCACACAAAGCATGAGATTTTACCCTACCTGAAGATTTAGATTCTTCAATACCAATTTCTACCTTATCTAGCTGGAAAACTCAAGATGTCTGAAAAATTTCAGACTTCTCATGGATGGCCAAATGAAACTGTTGTCTTGGTCACAACAAATGGTGAAACCCTGAAACGTGTATATCTGTACTCAAAGAACTTGACTGCCTTCCTCTGTGTCACTGCCCAAAATAGAAGAATAAGCACCTAGAGGACATTGAGTAATTTGGTCAATAACGACATGAACGCTACTGAATTTACAGTGGCCCACCTAGCGAGGATGCTGCGTGACAGGGCACACATTTTATGGGAAGAATGAGAACTGGGGAACAGGTTAACTGAACACCCTCTCACGGAAGGTAACATCAGGAAAAATTACAAAAAGACATACACGACCTAAAAAAAAATCACACACACACACATTAAAATGGTGAGAAATAGGGGCCCAAAGTGGCTCCGGCCGGATGTCGTGGCGCTTGCGAAGGCGAGGCCAAGAGTTCAAGGCCAACCAACCTCAGCAACCTTACAAGCTCTCATTGATTGGCAAAAAATAAAATAAAATAAAATAAAATGGTGAGAAATATCAACTTACACAGGCCATGGTTTTAGATTGGAAAGGGTTGATCAATCCTCAGCGTTTCTCTACCAGAAGAGCAGAGTCAAAGAACCAATACCTGAAAGAAGAGAAGACCTTGAGACCAGTTGCGCTTTAGTGTTCCCCACAGGACTCAAGGTAATAGTACTGTTTTCCTCTTCCATTCCAAGTTCCAAACTACCTCCTATCACATACAATTTGGGAATATTAAGATTCTAGCTAAACCCATTTCCTCCCCCACTACCCAAAGGTCTTGCCTATACAGCTATACATCAGAAACATACTGTCATGGAAACCAGACCCAGATAATTCAGCAGGAAATTTTCTGGCCAATGTACTATGTTGGTGAGGCAGAGGTGGACCTCAGATTAGGCAGCTCTGTCCTACTTTGAGCAGACCTACCTCTTCCCATTCCCACCTTTACAGGGGGCACATCATCCATACTAGAACCTCTTTTTAGTCTTGGAATTGGGTGAAATTGGTCAAGATATTGGAGACAGATGGTGAGTGTTCAGCATTCTGAGCCTAGCAAAGCTTCCTAGTTAAATACATAATAGACTATCACTGTCCTAGAATACAAAGTAGTCATTAAATGTGAAATTGAGAAACATTCAAGGACATGAAAAATATTCAGAAACAATGTCAACAGAAAGATCAGACTGACCAATACATTTAAATATAAATACATATCCATCCACAGAGAGAAAAGCTGACAGACAGATAATCATAAAACAGTCAAGGCAGGCAAGATAGCATGCACCTGTCACCCCAGCTACCTGGGAGGCTAAGGCGAGAGGATTGCTTGAGCCCAGGAGTTCAAGGTTGCAGTGAGCCATAATTGTGTTACTGAACTCCAGCCTGTGTGACAGAGTGCGACTCTGTCTCCAAAAACCAAAAAAATGCTTATACTTATAGTGCTTGTATCTCACTTTGTAATCCATTTTGGCTCAATACATGAAACAACTAAATAAAGCTAAAGGAAAAGTAAATAAACCTTTGCTTAGCAACTTCCCCATAATCAGAGTTTGATAAATAGCATTCCCTATACTTTTATGTGGCTCTTGATTTTTTTAATTATTAATATTTCCTTCATAATTATTGTAAGCACGGACTTATTAACTGGAAACTTGTATATGTTTCCAATTTGTTAAGGTGGGAATTTCAACAAAATTATTTTATTCTCTAAATTTAAAATCATTTTACTGAATGGCTTATCTTCTGTGGGTTCCTTTCCGTCCCCAAACCTCAACTCACTTCATCACTTGTTCTCAGATATGCTGGAATTGTGTCTCCAACAACATGGGGAACTGTACCTGAGTAATCTCCTCTATGAATGGATGATGGTCTCAATACAGCTTTATTTCAGGTCTTCTTAACAGAAGGACTTATTTCATTTCTAAATCTGGCAGGTTGGTCAAGATATCCTCCAGACAGCTGCTGAATTTCCTCATGCAATTAATTTTGCTTTCCATCTAACATTATTACAATGAAAACTACAAGGTTTAAAAGATATAGTATAAAATCTGTTTATTGCCATACACAGCCCATAGATTCGGTGTAATTTGTTCGTAGCCTGACTATTGCTATAGTCGGACTGATGTCTCTGTTCTGTGAACTCACCAAGCAGGTCACCTAAATCTCTCCAAATAGGCTGTCACACATGGCCTTAAACATCCTTCTTCATAGATTATAAGTATTTCAAAGGAAGCAACTCTGTATTTTCAGTGATTCTCCCATTTCAAATACTGCAATTTTCAGGTATGGCATAGCAGAAACACTTCATAAAAGTCTGATTTTTTTTTTTTTTTTTGAGATGGAGTTTTGCACTTTCACCCAGGCTGAAGTGCAGTGGTATGATCTCAGTTCACTGCAACTTCTACCTTCCAGTTTCAAGCAATTCTCCTACTTCAGCCTCCCAAGTAGCTAGGATTACAGGCAGGCACCTGCGACCATGCCCAGCTAATTTTTGTATTTTTAGTAAACACAGGCTTTCACCATGTTGCCCAGGCTGGTCTCCAACTCCTGACCTTATGATCCACCCGCTCTGGCCTCCCAAAGTGATAGGATTACAGGTGTGAGCCACCGTGCCTAGACCAGAAGTCTGATTTTTTATTTTTAACCACAAAATTTACTTGTAGGAATTTTTAAAGAAGTACACAACCAATATGTACAATACATTCATCAAAGATATTTTTGATTATCAAAATTAAAAACACAAACATTAAAAGAACAGTAGGGTGTAGGTTAAATATATTATTCTCTGGACTATGGAAACATCCTATGCCATTATTACTAAGACTGATCTTAAATCATTCATATAATCAAAGGAAAATAGTACCAAGGATGAGTTAGTAAATAAGATAGGTTTAAAAACGTATGCACCTCGTCTCTACTAAAAATTAAGAAAAAAATAAATTAGCCAGGCATGGTGGCGGGTACCTGTAATCCCAGCTAGTTGGGAGGCTAAGGGATAAGAATCACTTGAACTGGGAGACAGAGGTTGCAGTGAGATGAAATCATGCCATTGCACTCTGGCCTAGGTGAACGGTGAGACCTTGTCTCAAAAAAAAAAAAAAAAAGTATGCACAAATTAGGTATGCAGTATCCTGGTCAAATTAAGAAGACAGGCTCTCTTCTCACTCTCTAAGTGATACCAAGCTTTGCCCTGTGAAAGATGCTAACATCTCAGTGCCTTTGTTTCCCCATCAGCAAATAACAGATAGGAATATCTCCTACTCTACAAGACAGTTCCGAAGATTAATCAAGATGATCTATAGAAACACAAAAAAGCATAATATGATAGGTAGTGTAATAACGTATCATCAAACATTAAAAGATAGAAAACACCACATGCTTATTAATCCATTATTATAAAAGGAACTTAATTCTGTTGCTTCCTGTTTTTCTTAAAGTTTGTGCTTCATGGGCTTTCTCCTACTCATAATTCTGAATTTATAAATTTCATGGCCCACTTTTAAGAAAATACAAATCTTCTGTAAAAAAAATTAGGTTTTTTTTTTTTTGAGATGGAGTCTCACTCTGTCACCAGGCTAGAGTGCCGTGGTGAAATCTTGGTTCACTGCAACCTCCGCCTCCCAGGTTCAAGGAATCCTCCTGCCTCAGCTTTCCAAGTAGCCAGGACTACAGGTATGCATCATCATGCCCACCTGATTTTTTAATATTTTTAGTAGAGATGGGATTTCACTACATTGGCCAGGATGGTCTCAATCTCCTGACCTCATGATCCACCTGCCTCTGCCTCCCAAAGTGCTGGGATTACAGATGTGGCCTGGTTTTTTGTTTGTTTGTTTGTTTTCAAGATGATCAGATAGGTAAGGAAATAATGCCCCTTTCCTTACTACCCAGCAGGTACGGAAAACAAGACACCACTCAGCCTCACACACAGTCTAAGAACTGGATCTAATGAAGTGCTAGGTTAAGAATATTAAGGAGAGTGAATCTTATTTTCCTGCAAAATACAAATATTTATGTAAGTATTTGTAAATATTACAATACCTATTTATTATTATGACTGAACTATTCTTGGAAATATTACCATATTTGAAGACATCTGGAAATCATAAATTACTATTTTTCTCTGAAGTAACTTTGCATTTCTAAATTACTAATTCTGAGAGGATGTACAACTTCATAATTTGCACCCTGTTAAGTTTTAAATCGAATTTTTAATACCTAAATGGTGTAAAAACTTGGGATTGCTTTTCACCTCTGAAGGAGGTCCCTGGTAGCTCCCTCTCCTCCTAAAATGCAGAGATCTACGAAAGCCCATGTCAAAAGACCCAGTTACAACACACTGGCTTATGGATCTAATGGGCTTTATTTGTGATACATGATAGGAGTAGCCTCCTCCTACAGAGCAATGGAGAAACAGTTGGTTTTATAAGGTGGGAACAAGTAAGACAACTATAGAAAATTGGGCCAGGCACGGTGGTGCATACCTGTAATCCCAGCATTTTGGGAGGCCAAGGTGGGAGGATCACAACGTTAAGAGATAAGAGACCATCCTGGCAAACATGGTGAAACCCCATCTCTACTAAAAATACAAAAATTAGCTGGGTGTGGTAACTTGCCTGTAGTCCCAGCTACTCAGGAGGCTGAGGCAGGAGAATCGCTTGAACTGGAGAAGCAGAGGTTGCAGTGAGCACAGATTGCACCACTGCAATCCAGCCTGGTGTCAGAGAGATTTCGTATTTAAAAAAAAAAAAAAATTGGTGAGCATCAGGTTATTTCAGTTTCCTTTTTTTCTGCGAGGGTTAAAGCAAAGGTAATTTCCTTATTATGCTGACTCAGGTAGACTGTTATCTTGTTTTCAGGAAAAACTGATATGTTTGGCACTCTAACTGCTCCCTTAAAGTTTCAGTTTTGTAATGTGGCTTTTAGTATGAATGACTTCATTTTGGTTTAGTCTTATCTGTTGGAGCCTAGCGCAGGAGCTCAGTCCAAAGTAATGGTGTCTCATAATACTGCTTTTATATCCATGGTTGGGTTAGATTCCTTTTTCTAACTAAAAGTTGGAGTCTTTGTATCTCTATCTCTAGTTGTATCTCCATAATATCTCTACTATTTATTTATTTAAAAATTTTTTTTTTTTGAGACGGAGTTTTGCTGTTGTTACCCAGGCTGGAGTGCAATGGCACGATCTTGGCTCACCGCAACCTCCGCCTTCTGGTTTCAAGCAATTCTCCTGCCTCAGCCTCCTGAGTAGCTGGGACTATAGGCACGCACCACCATGCCCAGCTAATTTTTGTATTTTTAGTAGAGACAGGGTTTCACCTTTGTTGACCAGGGTGGTCTTGATCTCTTGACCTCGTGATCCGCCCGCCTCGGCCTCCCAAAGTGCTGGGATTATAGGCGTGAGCCACCGCGCCCAGCCTTATCTCTATTATTTCTTTAATTCTCTTCCATAAAAACAAAATCACACACAAGTGCTCATGCATGAAAACTGCAAACATAACACACCCCAATTTTTTAAGTGATTATCCCTGGGCAGGGAGGTTTGGGCTATGCTAACTTTCTTCTTCGAAACTGTCTTAGGGAATGAAATTTTTGTGATGAAACTGCCTTAATTCCATCATCATAAATATAACTTAGAGATATTTCAGAGTAGTAATAAACTATTTCTAAAAGTATCATTATGAGGAGAGGGTACATGTGTCATTAAAAGAAATCTAAATATTAGGCCTAGAATGAAAAATCAGTGTGACTAAAACATGTAACACTTTGTCTTCTTGAATAGCCTTTAGCTGTATTTCTTTGACATAACTAGAAATAATTCTGTATAAGGATTCTTTCCGTAACGGACAGGGAAATGGCTTCTGCACATTTAATGGGAACCAGTACGCAAAATAGTTAAAATAACTTGGGGTACACATTAAACACTCAGTAAATGTGGCCATGACCCTTTCACTCTTCTCTGAAAAACCAGTTAAATAATCATTTTGGATATAATCCTTGCAAAAGTTTTTGGAAATTTCCAGTGTTTAAAAATGAGCCTCATATACAGTTTAACATTTTGAGAACTGTGGTCCATCACTGTAACTGTAAATACTGTTAAACATTAGATCACAGCTGTTTTTCCTGTGACAGATTCTTTACAAACATAAATCTTATTACCTGTATAATATCCAATCCCATGATGTTGCATCGTCTTAACCATTCCCATAATCTCATTACTTTTCTGCAAAACTATTCAAAGGTATAAAACTCTTTGATTTCAGATCTAAAACCCAAGTCTAAACAATTTGATTATGGACATCCTGGAAAAATGCAAATTAACAAACATGTATAGCAATTCCTTATAGAACTTCAGGGAGTTTGTAATGTCCGTTATGCCCATAAACACAGACCAACAACTGAGAATTTCTATTTTGGAAAACTTCAATTCTGGCTCACTTCCTTCATTTGCAAGGACACATCACCACTAAGTTCATATTCTTGTAGGTTTTGATCCACAGAAATCCAAAATGGAATATCCAAACTAGCTCATAATACTTAGTGCTTATGCGCGAAATTTCATGCACATAACCAGAAGGAAGTATGTTGGATGAAATCTGCAATCATCCTTCACTGCAGGTTCTTGAGGTCAGAATTCAAAAATGCCGTGTTTGTTAAACATATAAATGAAACTCCACGAACCGGGAGGTGGGGGTGGAGAAACAACCCTTTTCAGGAAGGAATCCTACACTCAAAACTGACAAACCCTGCCTGACCAAACTTTAGTCAAGCTATTACACCTTAGCAAGGTCCATGTGTCCACTTCAATGTAAAATCTGGCTATAGCAAAGAACTATACTAAGTCAGTTCAGCAAGAACCCTTCACCTCCATATCTTCATTCTCCACCGTCCCCCAGGTGATAAAGTCATCACCAGTCTCTCTTCAGAAATAATCCTCTTAGGTGCGTTTGGTCAGAATCCTCCTTATCCCAGACATTTCCTCTTACTAATTTCTCATCCAGTGACCCCTAACCTTCTTGGCTATAAATTCCCACCTATTTATGCTAAATTCAGAGTTGAGCCCAATGTGTCTTACCCACCGCAAAAATCTCACCGCCAGGATCCCAATACCGATGGTCCTGAATAAAGGCTTCTTCTGCATGCTTTAACAAGTGTCACTGAATATTTTTTTCTTTAACAGAATCTATTATACCTGTCTTAAGGGCAATTCCTCTTCTAAGCTTCCCATCCTACCTTTCTTCTCACTGGAAATCTTCATCCAAGCCTCAGTGTCTGATTTCCCACTGGGACCATTTCTCTGTTGCAGTCTGAGAGGAGGGCACAGGAAGCAGCAGGGAACCTGGAGTCAGTGGCCCCACAGAGCCCAGCAACGCACGCTTTGCAAAGGATAAGCGCCACATGTCTAGGTCACACAAGGTCGACTACGCACCCCTCACATTCCCACAACTGCACCCACATCACACAGACACGCGGGTCCTGTCGCTGCTGCGCGGTCTCTCACGCTCCCCGCCTGTTTCCTAGAGATGAGCCCCTCCTCCGCAGCTCCAGCATCCCAGGCCTGACGAGGCGGGAGGCTAGCCCGACCCACGCCCAGGGCCTCCGCGCTCTGAGCGCCTTCTGCAGCCCCACTCTCACCGCTACGCAGGATCCCACGCGGGCTGCGGGCTGGAGATGAAGAGGCACCCGCATCGACCCGCGCCGCCTTCCTCAGGTGGAACCAGGTCATGCGCAGCGCAGAGGCAGAAGCCCCGGAACTGGAGCCAAGAGTTCAAGTTTTCTCCGTCGTTTGTGGATGTGTAGTCCAAGACAGAACAGTCAGGACAGCAGGCACTGGTGAGTGAAGTGGAGTCCAGAGTCCTAAAAACCTACAAGAAATAAGGCGGTGACCAACGGGTCTGCGCGCGCCGCCCACGGACGGAGCCACGGAGACTTCTGGGAGTGACCGCTTGGCCTAGGAGTACGCATGCGCAATGGGCCAATGCTGGGTCCCCAGGCCTGAGGATTATTTAGTGAGTTCTCAGCTCCAAGAGGAGGCGACTCTGGGAAGAAACCGATCCAGGTAACCCCAGGAAGAGAACTCTGGAGCTCATTTATTCCGAGGCCTCAGCCCTGACTGTGAGGGTCCACCGCGTAGAATCACTGCAGTGACCCCAAGAGCGATTGCCTGCTGGATGGCTGTGAGCTCCTCAGGGTGGGGCGCTGAGACCATCTTGGCCCCTGAGGCAGCGCTGGCCTCCTTGGTAACACAGGGGACCAGGACATTTAATACCACCCAACAGGCCCAGCTTGTCTCGGTAAGTGCTAGGTAAGTGGACTCACGTCCTATACGAGGGATTGAAGTTCCATCACATTCTTCAGTACATGACATTATGTTCTTCATCTTTGGACACGAATACATTTGACTAAAAATTTGACTAAAAAATCATCTGAAGAAATAACTGCTAACTAGTTTTATTATTTTTGTTTTGGAATAGGCTTCTTAAACATAAAAAAAGAAATTAAAAAAATTTGAACCTTCATGTAATACTTCATAAGTCTTCATAGTTATTTATAAGCATCCAAAATTTCCAAATAGCAAAAAGGAATAAATAAGAAAAATTTTTACTTAAGTAAATTTGGGGGAAATATTTACAACAGATAAAATGGACAAATAGATAACAGACCAAATTTCCTGTTTCTTTGGCTAAATAAAATATTGATGAATACAGGCGTGCCCTGTGGCTCACGCCTTTAATCCCAGCATTTTGGGAGGTCAATGCAGGAGAATCACTTGAGGCCAGGAGTTTAAGACCAGCCTAAGAAACATAGTGAGACACCCCCGTCCTCATCCCAAACTCTACCAAAAACAAAAGCCTGGTGTGGTGGTACACGCCTGTAGGCCCAGCTACTCCAAAGGCAAAGGTGGGAGAGATCAGTTGAGCCCAGGAGTTCAGGCTTCAGTGAGTTATGATGGTGCTACCACACTCTAGCCAGAGCAACAGAGCAAGACCTTGTCTCAAAAAATAAATAAGTAAAATTAATTTTAAAATAAAAAATATTCATCTAGGCCCTAAGAGGAAAACAAACAAAAACAAAAAATTCACCATTCAAAAATACAAATAGTCAAAGGGAAAAAGAAACTATTAAAGTTACAGTCTAAGAACTTATTGATCACTTATTTCTTCTCTTAATTAATTTCTGGATTATTTGTTCCTGAATCTCCTGAGTAATCTTTCAGAAATACCACATATAGATCAATGGATTAAATAGACTCCACATATTATTTTCAACAAGGATAACAAGGCAATTTAAGGAAGAGTAGTCTTTTCAATAAAGACTGGAGCTAGAGATCCACATGGAAAAGAATGCATTGAGTTCCCTGCCTCTCACCATATGCAAAATCAATTCAAAATGGATCAAACACCTAAGTGTAAGACTTAAAACAGTAGAACATTTAGAAGGAAACGTAGGCATAAATCTTCTAGACTCTATAAGCCAGCAATTTTTTCTTAACTTTAACATCAGAATCACAAGCAACAACATCAAAAAAGGAAACTGGACATAAAATGTAAAACAGGCCGGGCGCAGTGGCTCACGCCTATAATCCCAACACTTTGGGAGGCCAGGGCAGGTGGATCACGAGGTCAAGAGATCGAGACCACCCTGGTCAACAAAGGTGAAACCTCCGTCTCTACTAAAAATACAAAAATTAGCCAGGCATGGTGGTGCGCACCTGTAGTCCCAGCTACTTGGGAGGCTGAGGCAGGAGAATTGCTTGAACCCAGAAGGCAGAGGTTGCGGTGAGCCGAGATCGCGCCATTGCACTCCAGTCTGGGTAACAAGAGCGAAACTCCGTCTCAAAAAAAAAAGTAAAACAGTGTGCTTCAAAACCCACCAAAAATGTGAGAAGCGACAAAAATGTTTGTAAACTATGTATCCAATAAGGGATTTGTATCTAGAATATATAAAGAAGTGTTGCAACTCAATAAAAAGACAACCCAACAAAAATGGGCAAAGTAACTGAAAAAGTATTTCTTCAAAAAAAAAAGTATAGACATGGCTACTAAATACTTGAAAACATGTTCTATATTAATCATCAAGAATATGCAAATGGCCAGGAGCAGTGGCTCACACCTGTAATCCCAGCACTTTGGGAGGCCAAGGCAGGAGGATTGCTTGAGCCCAGGAGTTCCAAACCAGCCTGGGAAACTACAACAAAAAAATAATATGTAAGCCAAAACCTTAATGAGATATCAACTCACGCTGCTTAGGATGACTAAAATCAAATAAATACACAGTAACAAATTTTGGATAGGATTTGGAGAAATACAACTGGACATATATTGATGGTGACACTGGAAAACATAGAGCTGCTGTATAAACAGTCTGGCAGTTCCTCAGAAGAATACAGAATTACCATATGAGGTAGCAATTTCAGTCCTAGGTATATTCTCAAGACAAATTGAAACCACATTTTCTCACAAAGCTTGTATGCAAATATTTACAGTCACTCGATTCATGATAGACAAAAACTGGAAAAAAAAAAACCCAATGTGGCATATCCAGACAACGGGCCATTATGTGGTAATATAAGGAAATGGAGATCTGATACAAGCTACAACATAGATCATCCTTGAACATGATGCCAAGTGAATGAAGCCAATACAAAAGACCACTTATTTATGATTCCTTCTATGTGAAGTTTCTCCTCATATAAAATTTCCAATGTGGGTTAATTTATAGAGACTGAAAGTAAATTTGTTTTTTCCTAAATTGAGGAGTGGTAGCAGGAATTGGGGGTGGTGGCCAAAGGCTGTAGGCTTTCATGCTGGCATGATGAAAATCTTCTAAAATTGATTCTGTTGAAGGTTTCACAACTTTGTGACTATACTAACAGTCACTGAATTTTACATTGTAAATGAGTGAATTGGATGGAATGTGAATTATATATAAATAAAGTTGTTACCAAAGTAAATTAAAAAAAGAAATACAGATTTTTCAATAGGTAAAAACTGAGAGCATTTGCTTCTAGCAGATCTTCTTCATAAGAAATGTTAGGCCAGGCAGGGTGGTTTACCCTGTAATCCCATCACTTTGGGAGGCCAAGGTGGGTGGATCATGAGATCAAGAGTTCAAGATCAACCAGGCCAATATTGTGAAACCCTGTCTGTACTAAAAATACAAAAATTAGCTGGGTGTGGTGGCATGCGCCTGTAGTCCCAGCTGCTCAGGAAGCTGAAGCAGGAGAACTGCTTGAATCTGGGAGGCTAAGGTTGCAGTGAGCCGAGATCACACCACTGAACTCCAACCTGGGTGACAGAACAAGTCTCCATCTCCAAAAGAAAAAAGAAAGAAAGAAAAGAAAAGAAATGCTAAAGAAAATTCTTGAGAGAGAAAGGATTGAATCAAATTATATGTAAACAAGAAATGAAGAGTCAGAATTAAAGTAAATTGAAGTAAAATCATTTTTTCCTACAGTTTCTCTGATAGAATTAAAAAAAATTTTATTTAAAAAAAATTTTTGAGATAGAGTCTTGCTCTGTAGCCAGGCTGGAGTGCAGTGGTGCAATCTCAGCTCACTGCAACCTCCACTTCCCAGGTTCAAACAATTCTCCTGCCCCAGTCTCCTAAGTATCTGGGATTACAGGTGTGTGCCACCATGCCCTGCTAATTTTGTATTTTTAGTAGACACAGGGTTTCTTTCACCATGTTAGTCAGGCTAGTCTCAAACTCCTGACTTCAAGTGATCACCCACCTTGGCCTCCCAAAGTGCTGAGATTACAGGCATGAGCCACTGTGCCAGGCCTGTCTTAGTGTTTTTTAAAGACAGGGTCTTGCTCTTTTGCCCAGGCAGGAGTGCAGTGGTACAATCACAGCTCACAGCGGCCTCGACCTACCAGGCTCAAGAGATCCTCCTACCTCAGCCTTCCGAGTAGTTTGGATTACAGGTGTGCTTCACCACACCTGGCTAATTTTTTAATTTATTTGCAGAGACAGGGCCTCACTATGTTGTTCAAATTGGTCTCAAACTGCTGGGCTCAAATGATCCTCCCACCCCTCAAAGTGTTGAGATTACAGGTGTAAGCCACTATACCCAGCTCAATTATCTTGTAATCAATTTAAATAATAAGATATATTTACCCACATATTAGCCATGTCCATGTAGGTCCAAATTTCCATCTAATATTATTTCCCATTTGTCTGAAGAACCTTAACATTTCTTAGAGTGTAGAAAAGCATTAATCAATTCTCTCATCTTTTAGATGCCTAAAAAATTGGACATCCACAAATTTTCACCTTTGTACAAAAGTATTTTCACATCGTATAGGATTAGGGATAATATTTTAGTTTTCTGGCTGGGCACAGTGGCTCATGCCTATAATCCCAGCAATTTGGAAGACCAAGGTGGGTGGATCACCGGGTCGGGAGTTCGAGACCAGCCTGGCCAACATAGTGAAACCTTGTCTCAAAACACAAAAATTAGCCAGGTGTGGTGGCACGCGCATGTAACTGAGCAATTTTTAGATACTCCTCTGGTTTCCATGGTCTTCACTGAGACACACACATGCAAAGGTGTAATCACAAAAAGTGAAAGCTTTACCATCTGGATTATCAACCACATATTTCTTCATCAGGGTTTTGGTCTTGGTGATCTTATGGCAGAAGTCATTAAGTGTTTTTCTTTTAGCTTTTTCTTCTTAGATAAACATTACTGAGGTAAAGCAAGATAGAATTTTAGGCTGTACACAGTGGCTCACTCCTGTAATCCCAACAGTTTGGGAAGCCAAGTTCGGAGGATACTTTGAGCCCAGGAGTTTAAGACCAGCCCGGGCAACAAAGCAAGACTCATCTCTACTAAAAGTAAAAAACAATTAGCCAGGCATGGTGGCACACACCTGTAGTCCCAGCTGCTCGGGAGGCTGAGGCAGAAGGATTGCTTGGGCCTAGGAGTTCAAGGTTGCAGTGAGGGCACCAGTGCACTTTAGCCTGGGCTACAAGGCAAAACACTACCTCAAAAAAAAAAATTAAGTTTTGCTTATTTCTAAGATATAGTAAGAGGGTATGATGTACCCTCTCATCTCAATAATTTAAAGAAAATGTTTAGAATGACAATTTTCAGACACTGAACAACAAGCAGACCATGATCCCCAATCGCAGAAACCACCAAGGTAAGTGCTATTATTTCTCCCAACTTAACATCTGGAATATTTTCAATCCATTGCTCAGGGAGAGTTAACAGAAGCAGAGCCCAGTGCTCTTCCTGAATTGAGACACAAACTTGGGGGTTTGTGGAAGCCGGGGTATGTGGAACAAAGCACTAGACAGGAACAACCTCCATGAAGAGATCTCTGGAGAGCTGCCAGGGAGTTCCTTTGACTCTTTAGCTCAAAGTACTGATCAGTTAGCTCCTGTGTGAAAACACCTGAAGCTGTGGAAAAACCCACTTGAAATGAATAGAGGGAATGATCCTCATAGCTCGAGGAAGTCCAGGAATAGCAGGTGTTACCAATAGCCAAAGTAGAAAAACTTCATAATGCACAAGACCTCGGGTACTCAGAAGGGTATTGTCTTAACAAAGAGGAAAAATTAGCTTTGGACTAATTAGCCTTGCTCCAGTCCTGTCTATTAAAGCTGAAAAAGAACCTATGAAAAGGAGCAAACTGATCACATACTGGAGTACATGAACTGTATTTCAAAACAAAGTTCAAAAATACTGGAAAATATACCAGAAGACCTGGCAAGGTAACATTTCAATGTTTAGCATCCAGTCAAGTTACAAGAGATGCAGAACACCAGGAAAACATGATACACAATGAAGAGTGTTGAAAATATAAACCAATGCTTTAATAAGGTATTTTTAAAATTTGCTCAACATTTAAAAAATATTACTTTTTTGTATATTGTTTCCACTTTGAAATATTTACAATGCTTTCAAGTATCTGACCAAATAACTTTTTTTTCTTTTTTATAGACAGGGTCTCACTCTGTTGCCCAGGATGCAGTACAGTGGCACCATCACAGCTCACTGCAACCTCAAACTCCTGGGATCAAGCGATCCTCCTGCCTTGGCCTACAGGTTAGCTGGGACTAGAGGCATACAACAGTACACCTGGCTAATTTATTTTTGTTTTGTAGACACGGTGTCTCATGTTGCCAGTCTGTTCTTCAACTTCTGACCTTAAGCAATCCTTCTTTGGCCTCCCAAAGGGCTGGAATTAAAGGCATGAGCCACCACACCCAGCCTATGATTTTTAATATATACCTAAAATTGCTCAATTAATTTTACAAATAATTAAGTAGTTGACAATACTTAATTTGTTAAGTCCATAAGATTCTTTTTTATGTGAATAGAATGTAAGTATTCGGAATATTCCTATCTAATAGAAAGTTTTGTAATAATGGAAACATTGCATACAGTAGTCTTCCTCCATCTGCAGGGGTTGTTTCAAGACCCCTAGGGGATGCCTGAAACTAAGGATGGCACCAAACCCTCCAAATACTATTTTTTTACTATACATATGTACTTATGATAAAGTTTAATTTATAAATTAGACACAGCAAGAGATTAACAAGAAAACATTAGATAAAGGGGGGACTACTGTATCTGTAAAGTCCCATACACATGGCTATTTAACACTTAATTGTGGCTAGTCCTACTGATGAACTCAATTTTATGTCTTATTAAATTTAAATTAATTTAAAATAGCCACATGTAGTTGGTGGCTAGTGTATCTATCGAACAGTGTAGATCTAGAGGAATGTCAATTGCTTAATATTTAATGCAATCAATGCTAATTATTTGACAAATTATAACTTTAACATGGGGAAATAAAACAATTAGTAGATATTTACTCAGCCTCCATTAAAATTTTTCATATATTAAACAATCTATCAGGCCAGGCGCAGTGGCTCATGCCTGTAATAACAGCACTTTGGGAGGCTGAGGTGGGTGGATCATGAGGTCAGGAGTTCAAGACCAGCCCAGCCAACAAGGTGAAACCCTGTCTTTACTAAAAATACAAAAATTAGCCAGGCATGGTGGCACATGCCTGTAGTCCCAGCTATTTGGGAGGCTGAGGCAAGAGAACTGCTTGAACCCAGGAGGCAGAGGTTGCAGTGAGCCGAGATTTCACCACTGCACTCCAGCCTGGGCAACAGAGCAAGACTCTGTCTCAAAAGAAAAAAATCTATCATTGTCAAGAGGTCTGCTGGTAAGTATCCAAACATGTTTAAGCAGCAATGCATTTCATATTCTTGCCAAAGAGGTCTGAGCTCCAGCATTGTATTGCCAAGAACACATAATGCTTGATTTTCATTGAGGGGTTCATGTAGGGATGCTTCTTTTATGTGGAAGCCAGTGGTAATACCATGATGTGCAGTGCTCAAAGGCATTGTGCCTGGGGCAAGTATTCAGCTCAGTTAATCTGTTGCTTCCATATAGAGTAGAAATTCAAATAGTAGAGTATAAGGTGATTTTGGAAAAGTGGTTAACAATCCAACATCAAAACTGTAAAAAGGAAAACAAAATAAATAAAAAACAGGACCATATAGGTTTAAAGCCAAATGTTATCTAATCTTTAATAAACAAATAATGGTAATAACAAAAATTTTAAAATGTTATTAATTTTGAATGTTAATATATGAATGCTAATAATATTAGTATCAATTTTCAATATTAGTACAAAAATCCTGAACAAAATATTCATAAGATAAATTGAGCAGCTTATCAAAACAATAATATATCACAACGGAGCATATTATATTTCAGAAATGGTTTAAAACAAGAAATCAGGCCGGGCGTGGTGGCTCAAGCCTGTAATCCCAGCACTTTGGGAGGCCGAGGTGGGTGGATCACGAGGTCAAAAGATCGAGACCATCCTGGTCAACATGGTGAAACCCCATCTCTACTAAAAATACAAAAAATTAGCTGGGCATGGTAGCGCGTGCCTGTAATCCCAGCTACTCAGGAGGCTGAGGCAGGAGAATTGCCTGAACCCAGGAGGCGGAGGTTGCGGTGAGCCGAGATTGCGCCATTGCACTCCAGCCTGGGTAACAAGAGCGAAACTCCGTCTCAAAAAAAAAAAAAAAAAAAAAACAAGAAATCAGTATGAATTATTAAAATAGAAAGGAGAGGGGCCCAAAGTGGCTCCGGCCGGATGTTGTGGCGCTTGCAAAGGCGAGGCCAAGAGTTCAAGGCCAACCAACCTCAGCAACCTTACAAGCTCTCAATGATTGGCAAAAAGAAAAAAAAAAAAAGAAAGGAGAATGATAATATGAACAAAGCAAAAGATATGATGGCATTTGAAAAGAAAAAAGAAGTTAGCCCTAATTATAGAGCATACTTGCATATAACAAAGTAAATATTAGTTAAATGGTAAAATATTGTACTTATTTCCATTAAACTGGTTAAACAACTAAGATACTGGCTATTACCCCAATACTTGACATAATCATATTTATTTTAATAAAAGTAAAGAAATAATGATTTAAAAAGAAAATTCATTTCCATTTATAGAAAATCTCACTGAATACATAGAAATCTCAGATACTATTAAAAATATAAATAGATTACCAGGTTATGGTTAGACTGTTATTGGCAATGCCCAAATATAATAGTATGGGGGAAAACCATCAGTATTAGAAAAATCATAAATGCACCTTAAAAAGTTACTCTCCAGGAAAAGGATATCATATATAAAATAACAACAGAGTCAAGACCTAGAGTATGAGTGTGTATTCATAAATTAGCAGGTGGAGAAAATGGGCAAAAGAAACAAACAGGAAAGTCACAGTATGATTGGCCAATAAATACATATAAAAGATACTTCATGAGTTAGTTAAAAAATATATATTTTTTTAGGTGGACACAGGGAGTTACAGGATACTTTTATTTCCAGCTGACCAGACTAGAGATTATAAGAATAGAGGAGAATTTTTAAAAGATCCAAGTATATACATCAGCTATGACCACAATTATACATCTTGTTATTTACAAACTCCTCTGAAACAATAGTCTAAGTTGAGTTTTAAAAAATTATCTATAACCTAAATACTGATCAGTATGAGAATTTAAAAACATTTAGGCCGGGCACAGTGGCTCACCATAATCCCAGCATTTTAGGAGGCTCAGGCAGGAGGACCACCTGAGGTCAGGAGGCCAGCCTGACCAACATGGATAAATCCCATCTCTACTAAAAATACAAAAAGATTTAGCCAGGCATGGTGGCACAGCCCTGTAATGCCAGCTACTCGGGAGGCTGAACCTGGGAGGCAGAGGTTGTAGTGAGCCAATTGCACTCCAGCCTGGACAAGGAGAGAGAAACTATGTCTCAAAAACAAAATTATTTAGGTTTTTCATTTAATAATAAAGTAAAAGTACTGAGTACAGTAAAAGGTAGTTTCTTGTCTATCATCATGTGAGCTGACTGCATTCCCTCAGGGATTAATCACGTGACAGACAGCTGAAATTCCAGTTTGAGGTCATTCCTTTAGGTTTTGGCAGCATTTCAGCTTATGGTTTCATGTCCCAAATTTGGTTTGTGTTTTCTTTTTTTTTTTTTTGAGATGGAGTCTCGCTCTGTTGCCCAGGCTGAAATGGAGTGGCAAAACGTTGGCTCACTGCAGCCTCCACTTCCAGGTTCAAGTGATTCTCCTGCCTCAGCCTCTGCAGCAGCTGGGATTAAAGGCATGCACCACCATGCCCAGCTGATTCTTGTATTTTTAGTAGAGATGGGGTTTCACCATGTTGGCCAGGCTGGTCTCAAACTTCTTTCTTTCTTTCTTTCTTTTTTTTTTTTGAGATGGAGTTTCGCTTTTGTTGCTTCAGCTGGAGTGCAATGGCGCCATCTCGGCTCACTGCAACCTCTGCCTCCCGGATTCAAGCGATTCTTGTGCCTCAGCCTCTCGAGTAGCTGGGAATACAGGCATGTGCCACCACGCCCAGCTAATTTTCTATTTCTAGTAGAGACGGGGTTTCTCCATGTTGGTCAGGCCGGTCTCGAACTCCTGACCTCAGGTGATCTCCCTGCCCTGGCCTCCCAAAGAGCTGAGATTTCAGGCGTGAGCTAAGTCTTAGTAGGTAATATTAATAGAAATGGAAGTTCCAAGGTAATTCTTAGATGCATTGTGTTACGATGGCGCATGCCTGTAGTACCAGATACTTGGAAGGCTGAGGCAGGAGAATTGCTTGAACCTAAGAGGTGGAGGTTGCAGTGAGCTGAGACGCGCCGCTAAACTCCAGCCTGGCAACAGACCAAAACTCCATTTCCAAAAGAAAAAAAAACAAAAACCAAAAGCATGAAAAAGTGGATATTCTCCTAGAGAAAAAGAGTAAGTTAAAAAAAATCCCAAATGCAATGAGTTAACCAAGAGTGGATACTGATTAGAAAATAAATAGCTATAAAAAATCTTTGGGGGGCCCAAAGTGGCTCCGGCCGGATGTCGTGGCGCTTGCGAAGGCGAGGCCAAGAGTTCAAGGCCAACCAACCTCAGCAACCTTACAAGCTCTCATTGATTGGCAAAAAAACAAACAAACAAAAAAAAAAAAACAAAAAAATCTTTGGGTATATATTTGAAGACACTATAGAAATTATTATGTTTTTCCAGTATTATTATAGTATCACAGTTATCCATGAAATCCGCATATATTTCAAAACCAAGTGCCATGATAGCTACAACTTACTGTCAAATGATACAGAAATAACCCATATATAGGCAGCTATAAAGAGCTGAAATAAGATAAAGCAAATAACATGAATGTAAACATATATGGCGTGTAGTAAAGAATTCTTTCAATTTGTCTATATGTTAAAATATACATTTCAAATTTAGGAAAAACCTCCAAGAGAATAATTTACTTCTTGATAGCCCATTATTAATTCCTACTTTATCTTAAATTGTCCACAGAGAATATTAATTGTTGGCTGTTATCAAAATCTTGGCCAGGCACAGTGGCTCATGCCTGTAATCCCAATAATTTGGGAAGCTGAGGCAGAAGGACTGCTTGAGCCCAGGGGTTCGAGACCAGCCTAGGCAACATACTGAGACCCTCATCTCTACAAAAAATGAAAAAAGCAAAAGCAAAATAAAACAAGACGTGCAAAAATCTTTTTGTTTGAGATGAAATATTGCTCTGTCACCTAAGCTGGAGTGTAGTGGTGTGATCTTGGCTCACTGCAACCTCTGCCTCCCGGGTTCAAGTGATTCTCGTGTCTGAGCCCCGAGTAGCTGGGATTACAGATGTGTGCCACCATGACTGGCTAATTTTTGTATTTTTAGTAAAGACAGGGTTTCGAGTAGCTGGGAATACAGGCATGTGCCACCACGCCCAGGCTGGTTTTGAACTTCTGACTTTAGGTGATCCGCCCGCCTTGGCCTCCCAAAGTACTGGAATTACAGGTGTGAGCCACTGTGCCCGGCCAAAATCTTTATACACACAAAAATAACATTCTTAATTTCCACAATTATATAAAATTTAATAACAGATGAGTGGCTTTAAGAAGCTGTTCTAAATTAATTACACCATTTGAATCTTTCCTAAAAATTAATTATCCGCAACACAAATAATGATGACATCTATAATAGTTCATATTTATTTATTTATTTTTTGAGATGGGGTGTTGCTTTGTCACCCACACTGGAGTGCAAATGGCTAGATGATGGTTGATGCTGCAGTGAGCTATATGCACTCTAGCCTGGGTGCGATCTCAGCTCACTGCAACCTCTGCCTTCTGGGTTCAAGAGATTCTCCTGCCTCAGCCTCCTGAGTAGCTGGGACTACAGGCATGCACCACCATGCCCGGCTAATTTTCTGATTTTTAGTAGACGCGGGATTTCACCATGTTAGCCAGGATAGTCTGGATCTCCTGATCCGCCTGACTTGGCCTCCCAAAGTGCTGGGGTTACAGGTGTGAGCCCCTGAGCCCAGCCAATAGCTCCTATTTATTGAGCATATGACTATATGCCAAATAGTCTTCCCAGGTTTTGACAAACACAATTTGGGCAACATCCCCGTAATAGGACTATCATGTAATTTTTTTTTTTCTTTTTAGGCAGGGCCTAAAAAAGCCAGGCTGGTGTGCAGTGGCTACTCACAGGCACCATCATAGAGCACTGCAGCCTCATACTCCTTGCCTCAAGCGATCCTCCCACCTCAGCCTCCCGAGTAGCAGGGACTACAGGTGTGCACCACCATGCCTGGCTTTCATGTAGGCTCTTGATTACGCTTTACAAATAGTTCCCATGGATGACAGATATCTTGGCCAATGACACACAGGGAGTTATGTGACAGTGATGATAGGTAAGGCATGTGCTATGGCTAAAAACACTATTGCGTATGTGACATTAACAAGTTAGTTTATTAGTGCTAATTTTTGAGACTTTAACAATGATTGAGTGGTGTCTGCAAATGTTTTGCTCTTTCTCTCTTTAGTCTAGGGCCATACCACCCTGAATGTGCCCGAACTTGTCTGATATTTCTCTCTTTAAAAGATAAAATTGGGCTAAGCACAGTGGTTCACACCTATAATCTCAGCACTTTGAGAGCTCTGTGGGAAGACTACTTGAGCCTAGGGGTTTGAGACATGCCCAGGCAGCTTGGTGAGACCCCATCTCTACAAAAAATTTAAAAATTAGCTGGGCATGGTGACGCATACCTGTAGTCCCAGCTACTCAAGAAGCTGAAGCAGGAGGATCACTGAAGCCCAGGAGATTGATGCTGCAGTGAGCCATATGCACTCTAGCCTGGGTGACAGTAAGATGTCCTGCCTCAAAAAAAAAAAAAAAGGTGAAATTTAATTCCTCTCTTATTGAATGTAGGCCAGACTTAGTGATTTGCTGCTAATAAATAGAATGTGGCAGAACTAACTTCCAAAGGGAGATTATAAAAAGGATCATATCTGAGAAAAGCCAAATGTCACATCACAAGCACATTCAAGCAGCTTATGGACAAGGCTCCATGGCAAAAGAAACTTGCCAGTATAAACTTATCAGCCACGTAACTAAGCCATATTTGAAAGCATATCCTCCAAGTGTAGTCAAGCCTTTAAATAAGTGCAGCCTCTTGAGACACTTGGAGCCAGAATTGTCTAGCTTAGCTGCTCCCAAATTTCTGACTCACAGAAACTGAGAAAAATACACTTTTATTGGTATTTTAAGCCACTAATTCTTCAAGTTCTTTGGAATGTGGCATCAGATAAGAAACACATTTCAGTACCTAGACAAGGGATGCCATTGAAACAAAAAGCTAAAATTGTCAGAGGGGCATTGGGACCACAAACTGGGTGGAAATTGGAAGGGCCTCAAAAATACTATTAGCAGAAACCTGTTTATTTTTGAAGAGTCTCCTAGTGAGGGCTTAAAGAAAACTGAAAAACGTTACTGGAGACCAGGTGGAAAGGGATTCTTGTTATGTAACAGAAAGTTAGCAACGTTGCTGCATGCGGTAACTGTGAAAAGTACAAAATAATACCTAAAGAACTGTATAATGGAGCCAGGCTCATGCTATAATTCCAGTACTTTGGGAGGTCAAGGTAGGAAGATGAAGATTTTGAGACCAGCTCAGGCAAGATAGGGAGACCTCATCTCTACCAAAAAAAAAAAAAAAAAAAGAATTAGCTAGGTGTAGTTGTGCACACACTGTAGTCCTAAATACTCATGAGGCTGAGGCAGGTAGATCACTTGAGCCCAGGAGTTCAAGGTTGTAGTGAGCTATGATCACACCACTGCACTTCCAACCTGGGTGACAAAGCAAGATTGTGTCTCTAAGAAACAAAAACAAACAAACAACAACATCAACAAAAATGAGTAATTTAGCTTAGGAGACTTCCAAGCAGAATATTGAAGGTGCCTCCTGGCTTCTTGTTGCTTAAAATGCAAGAAGTGAGATAAGCTAGAAAAAGACTGTTAAACAAAAGTGAACCAGGACTTGGTTTTGGAAACTCCCAGCCTCTCCAGAAAGCAAATGATACTAAACTTCAGAAATGGTCTCTGGACAAAGATAAAATCCAGAGCATTGTTAGGGAAACATAGTGTATAGGTAAGCTGAGGGTGTGTGTTCATATTGATATTCTGAAAAGCAAAAAACAAGATCAGATCAGAAAGAAGAAGGAAGGGGCTAAGAATGAAAAATAGGTCCAGGGAAAGTAGTGAAAGCCTTCAGGCCATGGTACAAGACTGATGACTCCGAAGGAGAGGGATGAAGCAAGATTGGTAGAATAACTGAAAACACAGGGTGGTATGAAGACAGTTTAAGCCTGGCTGATGGGAAACTGATTCCCCAGCTGAAGGGTCTGAGTTTCATAAGAATCGACTAGCCTGAATACTTCTGTTATGGTCAGAAAAGTGACTGGGGGCATCCCATGGGAAGCATGGCCTCAACATTAACAAAATGATTATTTCAGAGAGGGAGCAGTGGGGGGACTTCACAGCAGGTTATCTGTTCTCCAAAGAAACCCTTGGTTTAGACCCCAGAAATGTCTAATGTGAAAATTAAGAGACTCACCATTCAATGAAATTTCTATAAAAGGTTCTGTCAGCAGCCTCTGCAGAAGCCCAAGGTAGAGGAGGCTTGATTTGCGTGAGAGTGAATGAACAAGTGAGCATGAGCATCAGGGGAAAGTGATCCTTAAGACTCAGTTCTTTAGAAGCTAGTGACTAGGTTCAGCTCACATGAAAAGGGAGGGGAATTCAAGTTCAGGTTTTTTTAAGTTTTGTGTTTGTTTTTGAGACAAAGTCTCACTCTGTTGCCCAGGTTGAAGTGCAGTGGTGCAATCGCGGGTCACTACAGCCTCTGCCTCCCAAGTTCAACGGATTCCCCTGCCTCAGCCTCCCTAGTAACTGGAACTACAGCCATGTGCCATCATGCCTGGCTAGTTTTTGATTTTGTATTTTTAGTAGAGATGGGGCTTCACCATGTTAGTCAGGCTGGTCTTGAACTACCTCAAGTGATCCTCCTGCCTCATTCTCCCAAAGTGCTGGGATTGTAGGTGTGAGCCACCATGCCTGGCCAGACTTCAAGTTTGAAGGGTGGAGTTCAAAGAATTTGAGGACATATTTTTGAAACACTATGACTGGCACTCTGAGTACAAACTGCTTATATTTCTATGACATGCAAAATGTGTTCAAGGAGCCCCCCAAATTTTTTGAACCCAGAAATTCAAGGCTGCAGTGAGCTATGGTTATGCCTCTGCACTCCAGCCTGGGTGAAAGAGCAAGACCTTGTCTCAAAAAAAAAAAAGAAAAAAAAAGCAGCTCCAAAGTCTCATTCATTTGTAGCATCAATTACTCTCAGTCCAGGATTTCCTCATCTAAATTGAACCCATTGTGGGTGAGAACAGCTTTCTCCTGGCACTCTCACTTTCTAAGCCAGCCAGCCAGTGTGAGCGAGCCATCTGTACAACAGATCCTTCATCCCTAACAAGCCTTCAGAAGACTACAAGCTCATGGAGAACCCAATCCAAAAGCACCGTGTTAAGCCTCTTCTGAATTTCTGAACCTAAGAACCTATGAGTGACGTTTATTGTTGTGATAAAGACATTAAGTCTTGGGGTCATTTGTAATATAGCCATTGAAATCTAGTATGAAATGCTTTTCATCATCCTTTTAATTAATAAGATTATAAAAAATACATGCTATGGATGTTGTAGGCATGAAGAAATTGGAATTCCTGGTTTTTTTTTCTTAATTTACCATTGAATAGTCAGATGTTCCATTAAAACAGGACATTGAATGCTTTCTAATATGGCAAGAACTGCATTTTAACTCTCTCATTTGCTAAAGACATACCTATAAGATACCTATAAAGACAGTGTGGACTGTCTGATGATGAATGGTGCTCTCGTACTCTTTATGGTCTTATACTTTTCTACTCCTATGAATTCCCTGATGGGCTTTAAGGGCTGAACTATATCTGAGGGTTTTTCCACACTGCTTGCACACATAGGGTTTCTCACCAGTATGAATTCTGTCATGTCGAACAAGGTTTGAAGCACAACTAAAGGCCTTGCCACATTCTTTACATTCATGAGGTTTTCCACCAGTATGAATTTTCTGATGTTGTGTAAGGTAGCCATTCATTTTAAAGGCCTTTCCGCATTTTTTACATTCATAGGGTTTTTTATCAGCATGAATGCTCTGATGTGCAGTAAGGTGTGAACTACGTCTAAAGGTCTTCCCACATTCCTTACATTCAAAAGGTTTCTCATCAGTATGAATACTTTGATGTAGACTAAGACTTCTATAGAAACTAAAGGTTTTTCTACATACCTTACATTCATAGGGTTTCACACCAGTATGAATTTTCTGATGTTGATTAAGATATCCATGCAAGCTAAAGGTTTTTCCACATTCCTTACATTCATAGGGTTTCACACCAGTATGAGTTTTCTGATGTTGATTAAGATATCCATGCAAGCTAAAGGTTTTTCCACATTCCTTACATTCATAGGGTTTCACATCAGTATGAGTTTTCTGATGTTGATTAAGATATCCATGCAAGCTAAAGGTTTTTCCACATTCCTTACATTCATAGGGTTTCACACCAGTATGAGTTTTCTGATGTTGAATAAGGTTTGAGCTAGTACTATAGGCTTTCCCACATTCCTCACATTCAAAAAGTTTTTTACCAGTGTGAATATTCTGATGTCGAGTAAGATTTCTACACAAAGTAAAGGTTTTCTTACACTCCTTACATTCAAAGCGTTTCACGCCAGTATGAATTTTCTGATGTTGTTTAAGGTAGCCATATAAGCTAAAGGCCTTTCCACATTCCTTACATTCATAGGGTTTCTTACCAGTATGAGTTTTCTGATGTTGAAAGAGTTTTGAACCAGTAGTATAGGTCTTTTCACATTGCTTGCATTCAAAAAGTTTCTCACCAGTATGAATATTCTGATGCCGAGTAAGATTTCTACACAAAGTAAAGGTTTTCTTACACTCCTTACATTCATAGGGTTTTCTACCTTTATAAATTCTCTGATGTAGAAGAAAGTATGAGGCAGTGGTATAGCCCTTCCCACATTCTTTACACTTATATGATTTTTTGCTAGTATGAACACTCTGGTGTACAGTGAGCTGATGACCTCTTCTAAAGGTCTTTCCGCATTTCTCACATACGTATGGCTTCTCATCAGTATGAATCTGCCCATGTTCAACAAGATTTGAACGCCTACTAAAAGTCTTCCCACATTCCTTACATGTATATGGTTTTTCACCAGTATGAACTCTCTGATGAATTCTAAGGTGTCCACCTTGTTTAAAGGCCTTCCCACATTCCTGACATTTATAAGGCTTCCCACCATTGTGAATTCTCTCATGCTGAGCAATGTGTGAGGCATATATAAAGGCCTTCCCACACTGCCTACATTCATAGGTTTTCTCACCAGTATGAAATCTCTGATGCACAGTCAGTTGATAACCACTTTTAAAGTTCTTCCCACATTCTGTACATTCATAGGGTTTCTCGCCAGTATGAAATCTTTGATGTAGAATAAGTTGATAGCCACTACGAAAGTTCTTCCCACACTCTTTGCATTCATGGGGTCTCTCAATAATATGAAATCTGTGGTGGAGAATAAGTTGATAACCACTACTAAATTTCTTCTCACATTTCTTACATTCATAGAGTTTCTCTCTCTCATATATGCTCTGATGTTGTGTAGAGGATATATCTGTATCATAAGTGGGTACTTCTATGTAGCTGATTATCTCACACTGTAAATCCAAATCTGAAACAAAAGAGGACAACAACAACAAAAAAAAACCTTTGTATTTCTACACCAGAGAACAAGAAACTTTGTGAAACAAATAAAAGCCAATACTCATAATAAGTGAATGGCATACAGAATTCAAAAATATGGTTATAAAATTTGAAAAAGTCCAAGAAGAAGAGGTATATGAGAGTTTATGTAAGATTGTGAAATTACTGATTAAGGACATAGGTAACATTTAGGTGGGGGCCAGAATCTGCATCTTGGCACTGCTGAAGACCAAGTGAATTACAACTGAGAGAAGAAAAACCTTGACATTTTTATTCCAAACCTATCACTGATTTCGATGCAGGTCAGTGTTTAAGAATACATCCTTAATCCCAGCACTTTGGGAGGCCGAGGCGGGTGGATCACGAGGTCAAGAGATCGAGACCATCCTGGTCAACATGGTGAAACCCCGTCTCTACTAAAAAAAAATACAAAAAACTAGCTGGGCGTGGTGGCACGTGCCTGTAATCCCAGCTACTCAGGAGGCTGAGGCAGGAGAATTGCCTGAACCCAGGAGGCGGAGGTTGCAGTGAGCCGAGATCACGCCATTGCACTCCAGCCTGGGTAACAAAAGCGAAACTCCGTCTCAAAAAAAAAAAGAATACATCCTTTAAATTCAAGTGAGTTTTCATTGTTCTTACAATAAAATACAAACCCCTTTCCAAGGACTCCTGCTTACCTAAGAGGCCTCATGTCAAAACAACAACTCTTTGCTTCCTATTCTCTATCACAGTCCATCTTATCAACACCTAGAATATAGTACAGTTGTCCCCAGTATCTGTGAAGGTTCAGTTCCAGGACCCCCTGAAAATACCAAAACCCAACCCAGATATAGATGCCCAAGTCCCTGATATAAAATGGCATAGTATTTGCACATAACCAACACATATCTTCACTGTATACTTTAAATCATCTCTGGATTACTTACAATACCTAATACAATGTACGTGCTATGTGAATAGCTGTTCTACTGTATTGCTTAGAATATAATGACAGAAAAAAGTCTGTATGTGGTCAGTACACATAAAGTTTACAAATATATGTTTGATCTGAAGATGGTTGAATCCATGAATGTAGAACCCATGGATACAAAGGGCCAACGGTACAAATTCCCCCAACGCTTAATGCTTTCCACAGACTGTTTAACCGTTCAAGAGTTCTTAGACTTAGACATTTTGCAGGCTGAATCCTTCTTATCCTTTATGTTTCAGGATAAATGTTCTTTCTTTAGAAAGGCAGTACCTGCTAACTCTGTCTATCTTATCTGTCTGTCCATCTAGCAATCAATCATTCATCAAGACAGGATCTTGCTCTATCACTCAGGCTGAAGTACAGTAGCCCAATCACAGTTAACTGCAGGCTTGTACTCTTTGGGATCAAGCAATCTTCCCACCTGAGCCTCCCAAGTAACTGGGACAACAGATGTGCAACACCACATCTGACTAATTTTTAAATTATGTGTAGAGACAGGGTCTCACTGTGTTGCCCAGGCTGATCTCAAACTCCTGGTCTCCAGTGATCCTCCCGCCTCAGCCTCCCAAAGTGCTAGGATTACAGGCATGAGCCACCGTGCCCAGCCCATATTTCTCTCTCTGTCTTTTACTTTGTTTTCTTTGAGACAAGGTCTCACTCTGTGGCCCAGGCGCAAGTGCAGTGGTGTGAACATGACTCACGGCAGCCTCAACCTCCTGGGCTCAAGTGATGTTCCCACCTCAGTTGCTCTACTAGTTGGGAACATAGGCATGCAGGCACCACTATGCCTGGGTAACTTTTTCCATTTTTATTTTTTGTAGAGATGGGGTTTGCTATGTTGCCGAGGCTGGTTTTTAACTCCTGGGCTCAAGTGATCCTCCCACCCTGGCCTCCCAAAGTGCTGGGATTATAGGCATGAGCCACTGTGCCTGGCCTTCGTGTCTCTTGTTTAATGTTCAACAATCCATTCCTTTGTTGTCAATTATGATATTGTTAATTTTTTATTTGACATTCTCTTTATCTATATGGCCCTAAACTTCCCCAAGAGCTCATTGTTTCATCGCTCAATTATACTATCAGGCCGATATCCCTGATGAACATCAATGCAAAAAATCCTTAATGAAATACTAGCAAACTAAATCCAATAGCACATCAAAAACATATTCACCACAATCAAGTCGGCTACATCCCTGGGATGCAAAGCTAGTTCAACATACGCAAATCAATAAACATAATTCACCACACAAACAGAACCAAAGACAAAAAGTACAATTATCTTAATGAATACAAAAAAGGCCTTTGATAAAATTCAACATCCGTTCATGTTAAAAACTCTCAATAAACTAAGTATGGATGGAACATATCTCAAAATAATAATAGCTATTTATAACAAACTCACAGCCAATATCATATTGAATGGGCAAAAGCTGGACACATTCCTTATGAAAACCAGTACAAGATAAGGATGCCCTCTCTCACCACTCCTATTCAACATGGTACTAGAAGTTCTGGCCAGGGCAATCAGGCAAGAGAAAGAAATAAAGGACATTCAAATGGGAAAAGAGGAAGCAGAGTTGTCTCTGTTTGCAGATGATGCAATTTTATTTAGAAAACCCCATCATCTAATGCCAAAAACTCCTTAAACTGATAAGCAATTTCAGCAAAGTCCCAGGGTACAAAATCAGTGTGCAAAAATCATAAGCATTCCTTTATGCTGACAATAGACAAACAGAGCCAAATCATGAGTGAACTCCCATTCACAATCACTACAAAGAGAATAAAATGGAAAACAGATAATAAGGAGTGTAAAGGACCTCTTCAAGAAGAACTACAAACCACCAAAATAAGAGAGGATGCAAACGAATGGAAAAACATTCCGTCTTCATGGACAGGAAGAACCAATATCATGAAAATGGCCACACTGCCCAAAGTAAATTATAGATTCAACATTATTCCCATAAACTAACATTGACATTACAGAATTAGAAAAAAAACTATTTTAAATTTTATATGGAATCAAAGAAGACCCCGTGTAGCCAAGACAATCTTAAGCAAAATGAACAAAACTAGAGGCATCATGCTACCTGACTTCAAACTATATTACAAGCCTACAATAACCAAAATGGCATGGTACTGGTACCAAAACAGACATATAGACATACAAACATACAGACATATGGAGCAGAACGGAAACCTCAGAAATAACACCACATATCTACAACTGTCTGATCTTCGACCAACCTGCCACAAACAAGCAATGGGGAAAGGAGCTCCTGTTCAGTAAATGGTGCTGGGAAAACTGGCTAGCCATATGTGGAAAACTAAAACTAGACCCCTTCCTTATGCCTTATACAAAAATCAACTCAAGATGGACTAAAGACTTAACTGTAAAACCCAAAACCTAGGCTGGGCGCAGTGGCTCACGCCTGTAATCCCAGCACTTTGGGAGGCCGAGGCGGGTGAATCACGAGATCAAGAGATCGAGACCATCTTGGTCAACAAGGTGAAACCCCGTCTCTACTAAAAATACAAAAATTAGCTGGGCATGGTGGTGCGTGCCTGTAGTCCCAGCTACTCGGGAGGCTGAGGCAGGAGAATTGCTTGAACCCATGAGGCGGAGGTTGCGGTGAGCCGAGATTGCGCCATTGCACTCCAGCCTGGGTAACAAGAGTGAAACTCCATCTCAAAAAAAACAAAAACAAACCCAAAACCATAAAAACCCTAGAAGACATAGGCATGGGCAAAGACTTCATGAAAAAATGCTAAAAGTCATTGCAACAAAAGCCTAAATTGACAAGTGGGATCTAATTAAACTAAAAAGCTTCTGCACAGCAAAACAAACTATCAGCAGAATGAACAGACAACCTACAGCATAGCAGAAACCTACCCATCTGACAAAGGTCTAATATCCAGAATTTATAAGGAAGTTAAATTTATAGGTAAAAACCAAACAACACATCAAAAAGTGGGCAAGGGATATGAACAGACACTTCTCAAAAGAAAACATTAATGTGGCCAACAAACATATGAAGAAAAGCTCAACATTATCATCACAGATCATCAGAGAAATGCAAATCAAAACCACACTGAGATACCATCTCACACCAGTCAGAATGGCGATTATTAAAAAGTCAGGAAACAATAGATGCTGGGGAGGCTGTGGAGAAATAGCAACACTTTTACACTGTTGGGGGGAATGTAAATTAGTTCAACCACTGTGAAAGACAGTATTGCAATTCCTCAAGGATCTAGAACTAGAAATACATTTGACCCTGCAATCCTATTACTGGGTATATACCCAAAGAAATAGAAATCATTCTACTATAAAGACACATGTGCATTTATGTTTACTGCAGCACTATTTACAATAGCAAAGACTTGGAACCAACACAATGCCCATCAATGATAGACTGGATAAAGAAAATGTGGTATATATATATATATACCATGGAATACTAAGCAGCCATAAAAAGAAATGAGATCATGTCCTTTGTAGGGACATGGATGAAGCTGGAAGCCATCATTCTCAACAAACTAACACAGGAACAGAAAACTGAATACTGCATGTTCTCACTCATAAATGGAAGATGAACAATGAGAACACATGGACACAGAGAGGTGAACAACATACACCAGGGCCTGTTGGCCGTTGGCGGGTAAGAGAAGGGAACTTAGAGGATGGATCAGTAGGTGCAGCAAACCACTATGGCACACATATACCTATGTAACAAACCTGCACATTCTGCACATATATCCAGTTTTTTTCTAGAAGAAAACACACCCTTGGTTTTTAAATCCCATTCTCCACTAAAGGAACCATGCTCCTGGGAGAAACAGCTGATTCCTGGACTATGGGAGGGAGAAAACAAAATGAACCTGAAAGTAGTGCCAGGAAAGAAGTCCTCAAAAAAAAAACAAAAGGAGCAGTGTATTAAACAAACATAGGAACCAACCTAAAAGAGCCACCATCTGTAGTTGGAAGAGTATGGGTACAAAAGAAGTAATGTAATATTTGATTATAACTTGAAGTATAAAACAAACATACATGAGTCTACACTGATAAATGAGAAGAAACAAATCTGTCCTATAGAAGAATCCCAGATATTAGATATGAAACCCTATGGAATGTAAAGCTTAATTCCCACTCCTGTGCACCTGCTCCCAGGTTGGGCTAAACTTAATAAGTTGTTTCTAAAGAATAGAGAATGGAAAAGGAAAAATAGTAAGTTTGGAGTGAAGAAACCTGGCAGATGACAAAGGTTTCCTGCAGCCAAATGATAAAGGTTAATATCTGATAAACCTTCAGCCAAATGATAAAGATTAATATCACCAGTGATGTCACTTGGATGTCATGTACCCCTGATGTAATGTGATGAAAAGGGTACTTCACTTCTGTTACACAGTCTTTCTAAAAACTACTACTTCTGGCCTAATTACAAGAAAAATGACAGACTCGGATTGGGAGATATGCTACTAGCATGGTCTGTCAAGACAGGCAAAGTCATGAAAAACAAAGAAAGGTTGAAAAAACTGTCACAGAAAAGAAGAGACTGGAAGATAAAACAAATAGAGACAATGTGGTACCCCAAACTGGATGGATCTTGGAACAGAAATATGAGCTACATGGAAAAACTGGTGAAATCCCAACAGAGAATCTTATGTCAGTTTCCTAGTTTTGATGAACGTATTTTAACTATGTGAGATGTTAACAATGGTAGAAAGTGGGAGAGATGTGTACAGGAAATCTCTGTATTATCTTTGTAAATCTGTTAATTTTGTAAATCTAAAATTATTAAAAAGTTATTTTAATAACAGATTACCAGTGGCCTGTGCTTGGTTAGTAGAGAAAAGAAAACAAACAAAAGCAATCATTGCACACTACTTCTGCAATAGGCTTGGCAAAAAATGTTTAACTTTACTCTAATCATGAAAGGAAACCATCAAACCTATAAACCTGACATTCCACAAGAAAACTGGAGTAGACATTCAAAAAAGCCAAACTCCAGGGGAAAAAAATAGTAGGGTGACACCAAGATAAAAATCCTAAGACCTAAATGCAATGTATGAATACATATTGGTTCCTGAAAAGATTTTATAAATGATATTTTTAGAAAGAGCATAACAGCCAGGCGCAGTTGCTCACACCTATAATCCCAGCACTTTGGGAGGCTGAGTCAGGTGGATCACGAGGTCAAGAGATCGAGACCATCCTGGTCAACAAAGTGAAACCCATCTCTACTAAAAATACAAAAAATTAGCTGGGCATAGTGGTGTCCGCCTGTAATCTCAGCTACTCGGGAGGCTGAGGCAGGAGAATTGCTTGAACCCAGAAGGTGGAGGTTGCGGTGAGCCTAGATTGTGCCATTGCACTCCAGTCTGGGTAACAACAGCAAAACTCTGTCTCAAAAAAAAAAAAAAAAAGAAAGAGCATAACAAATGTAAGTATAGACTCTATAGTAGATAAGACTAAATTACTATTATAATAATATTGTGACTTTGAAGGAGAATGTCTTTATTCTAAGGAGATACACATGATTAAGAGGTGAAATGTAATGAGAGCTGCTACTTACCATCAAATGAGCCAAGAAAGGTGCATATATACAGAGAAAAAGTAAGGCAAAATGTTAACATCCAAAGATGAATCTATGTGAAGGGTAATTAACTGTATACATATTGTGTATATTATACACATACACACACATACATATATATTTTTTAAATATTCTCACTTGGCTTAATGATTTTCAAAATCAAAAGCTGGGGAAAGGAAGGAAAAAGCAACCCAGAATTTAAGAAAGTATTACCTAAATTCCCATTTAAAATTATTTTGAACCAAATAATAGTATGTTTGTATCCATTTACTTGATAGAGTGGGAGAAGTAGAAAAACAATTTATAAAGCAGATATAAATATATATGGGAAAAGAAGAAAATTTAAAAACTGATGACATATATATTCATCACAAGAAGCTGGAAAAAGTTCAACAAAATAAACAAAAATAAGTTAAAAGTCCAGTAATTTTTAAAAATAGAGTCCACAAATACCACAATGGCAAACATTTTATTTAAAAACTAATGTTACTGATGGGATTCTCTAAACACTGATGAAGGAAAAAGTAAATGCAATGATATCCAACCTAGGAGTGCTACCAGGTACCTCACCTACGGCTCTCCACACTGCACAAACACAGTAAGATGGCATTTGATAAAAACATGTTACTTGAAGTGCATACAACTCTATAAAGTAGCCACTACAAAATCAACACAGAGAAAACTTGGACAATTCTATAAGCATTATGTAATTGGAGTAAGTTTTTAAAAAGCACAACAGAAACTGAAGGTTCAGGTGGTTTTTCTGGAGTGTGTCTTCAGACATTCTAAGAGGGGGTAAAAGAGTACATTCCCTCAACGCATGTATAAAGCTAACGAAACGCTTACTTCCAACATTTTTTTCATTTTTTTTTGAGATGGAGTCTCCCTCTGTCACCCAGGCTAGAATGCAGTGGCACGATCTCAGCTTAGTGCAAGCTCCACCTCCTGGGTTCAAAAGATTGAGGCTGGGCGTGGTACCTCATGCCTGTAATCCTAGCACTTTGGGAAGCTGAGGTGGAAGGACTGCTTGAGTCCAGGAGTTTGAGATCAGCCTGTGCCAAAATGCAAGACCCTGTCTCTACAAAAAAATTTTTTAAAAGATTAGCTGGGGTTGCCGGGCGCAGTGGCTCACACCTGTAAACCCAGCACTTTGGGAAGCCAAAGAAGGTGGATCACAAGGTCAGGAAGCCTGGCCAACATGGTGAAACCTCATCTCTACTAAAATTACAAAAATTAGCCAGGTGCAGTGGCAGGCACATGTAATCCCAGCTACTTGGGAGGCTCAGGCAGGAGAATCGTTTGAACCTGGGAGGCAGAGGTTGCAGTGAGCCAAGATCGCCTCACTGTACTCTAGCCTGGGTAACAGAGCAAGACTCCATTTCAAAAAAAAATAAAAAACTAGCGGGGGTTGGGGCAGGGGGTGTGGCACACACCTGTAGTATATATTTTAGTTACATATTAGTGTACATCTATTCATGCAAAATTATTATAGTTCACAGTAAAAGATTTATTTTTTGTGTGTGTGTGTGTACATAGTAGATACATATATTTATGGGGTATATGAGATATTTTGATACAGGCATACAATGTGTAATAATCACTTCAGGGTAAATGGAATATCCATCACCTCAAGTATTTATCCTGTGTGTTACAAAAAATCCAATTATATTCTCTTATTTTACAATGTATCATTAAATTATTATTGACTATAGTCGCTTTGTTGTGCTATCAAATGCTAGATCTTATTTATCACAGTAAAATATTTTTTAAAAAACAGAAAACAGTAGCTACGGAAGACCGGCAAAAGAAGTAGAATATTTATAAATGCAAATATATGGTATCCAAAATAAAAACAAAAAGAACTAGAGACTATTAACATTTTAAGCTATTACTCCAGAAAAGTTTCTGGACATTATCAGCACATGAATTGCATATTAAAAAGCCACTATGTATCCTAAGGAAAACTAACTAGAATGGTACCTTTAAAGCACATACTATTAGAGATCTATGACTTCAAAATACGAAAACATTTTTATACCTACCAGGTAAAACGATCAAGTCACTTTGAAGGAAAGAAATATCCAGTGGGCATTAGATTTACACTTAGTTTTATTTAAACTCAGAAAGTAAAGGAGCAATAGGTATGAAGTTCTCAAGAAAATAAGATAAATTAAGAATTTGGTATTCAAAGTATCTTTTGACTATAAAAATAGCCAATAGTTTAAATATACAAGAGCTCTTACAATATATTTCTCATAACCCCATCTTGGCAGCCTCTTTAGTCATTATCTACAGCCGGGAAATGGAGAACTGGGAACATACAGCAACCACAATGTCAGATACAAGAATGGGACTAAAACATAAAAGTCCAGTTCCTAGAAAAGTTGGGAGAATGTCTAAAGAAGTAATTCATGTAAAAATGCTGATTTTGAGACAAACATCCATGAATGTTATATGATCAATTTTTATAATATTCCATGGAAAAGAGTGTCATTTAAAGCTAGTACATCAAATAATCAAAAAGAAAAGAGCAACTGGGCTTGGTGGCTCATGCCTGTAATCCCAGCACTTTGGGAGGCTGAGGCGGGTGATCAAGAGGTCAGGAGTTCAGGACCAGTTTGGTCAAGATGGTGAAACTCTGTCTCTACTAAAAATATAAAAATTAGCCAGGCATGGTGGCAGGTGCCTGTAATCCCAGCTGAAGCAGTAGAACTGATTGAACCCGGGAGGCAGGGGTTGCAGTGAGCTGAGATAGTGCCACTGCACTCCAGCCTTGGCAACAGAATGAGACGCCGTCTCAAAAAAAAAAAAAAATTACCCCATTGCTAGTTTTCTGTGGAGCATGTTTTTAAAAAGAAAAAAAAATACCCAGTGTGGTTCTAAAACCTGATAAATAACTTTCCTGGTTTCTTATTTTAAGATACTACTGTTATTCTTTCAAGAGATTGTTCTCCCTTTTTGCAATAAATTTAATAAGCTTAGC
This sequence comes from Saguinus oedipus, assembly GCA_031835075.1. Lineage (NCBI taxonomy): Eukaryota > Metazoa > Chordata > Mammalia > Primates > Cebidae > Saguinus > Saguinus oedipus. The sequence continues at coordinate 40,247,998 of CM063187.1, read as the reverse complement.
TTTATTAGATGAACAGAAATTTCTGGTAATCTTGGAAGTCAACAGTATATAGACATCCTAAAAATAACTTTAAAAAATGTTGTTAAATATAGAAAAATAAGGCCGGGCATGGTGACTCAAGCCTGTAATCCCAGCACTTTGGGAGGCCGAGGCAGGTGGATCACGAGGTCAAGAGATCAAGACCATCCTGGGTCAACATGGTGAAACCCCGTCTCTACTAAAAATATAAAAAATTAGCTGGGCATGGTGGCTCATGCCTGTAATCCCAGCTACTCAGGAGGCTGAGGCAGGAGAATTGCCTGAACCCAGGAGGCGGAGGTTGCAGTGAGCCGAGATTGCGCCATTGCACTCCAGCCTGGGTAACAACAGCAAAATTCCATCTAAAAAATATATATATATATTATATTTATATATAATATATATATTTATTAAATATATTAAATATATATTAAATATATTATAATATATATTATATAATTTATTAAAATATATATATAATATATATATAATATATATATTATAATATATATTATATATAATATATATAATATATATTATATATATATTATATATAATATATATTAGCTGGGCATGTTTATGTTGTTTCAAAATATTTATATAATATATATATATAATATATAAATATTTTGAAACAACATAAACATATCACAAGTAAGTCCAACTCAAAATAATACAAACTATCAGAATAACCAAGATATATCAGCAAGGCTTATATTTTCAAGATAAAAATCAATTGCTTTCTAATATATCAATAACAACTAATTACAGGCTAAGCAAGGTGGCTCACACCTGTATTTTCAGCACTTTGGGAAGCCAAGGTGGGAGTATTGCTTGAACCAAGTAGTTAGAGACCAGCCAAGCAACCTAGTGAGACTCCCATCTCTAATAAACAAACAAATAAAATAAGGAATCACATAATATAGAAGTATATAACTACATATTATAGAATTTTATGTTATACAAGTTCTTAATCTCTGATAAGAACATAGCACCATTTGAAATTTATAGCAATATGAGAGAAAATTTCTTTTACATTAAGTAAAGTAACTGTTTTAATTGATATGAAGTTTAATTTAACAAACTCAAAAGCTTATAAAAATTTAATAAAATATAAACATAGATTCAGTTTTAAGGATTTTTAAAAACTATCATTCTTCAAATTCCTTTTTAAAAATTATATTTCAAGTTAGAGTGTAAAACTTATATTGTTGGGGCCGGGCGCGGTGGCTCACACCTATAATCCCAGCACTTTGGGAGGCCGAGGCAGGTGGATCAAGGTCAAGAGATCGAGACCATCCTGGTCAACAAGGTGAAACCCCGTCTCTGCTAAAAATACAAAAATTAGCTGGGCATGGTGGCGCATGCCTGTAGTCCCAGCTACTCGGGAGGTTGAGGCAGGAGAATTGCTTGAACCCAGGTGGCGGAGGTTGCAGTGAGCCAAGATTGCGCCATTGCACTCCAGCCTGGGTAAGAAGAGTGAAACTCTGTCTCAAAAAAAACTTATATTGTTGGTTTCTTTATCCTAATTTAATAATGGCATATCAACCTTCACTGGTCTTTGGTCATTTTGACTGCAACTGGATGAATGATTAGATATTACAGCCAATGCGGCATGTATATGTAAAATTTAGACAGGATGAAATGAAGAAAACTGTTTTTCTCAGCTTCAGTGATATGAAATGCAAACTATGAAGACCGACATTGTTCACACACATGATTGGGAGTTTTAAGATTTGTATAAAGCATGTTCTGGAGCTGTAAGTTCGAAAAAACAGGGAAATACACCAGAGTAACTGGCCACCTTGCCACACATACAAACATACTTGCGGGTTCTATGAGTGAAGAGGGCCTAGCACTAAGAGGGTCCAGGAGCAATCAGTATACCTAAGCCTAGATCTGGATTTCTAAATCCCATTCCCAGTAAAAGGAACTGGTGCTCCTTTACACAAGTGGCTGACTCCAAGGCTATGGCAGAAAAAATATAAGATAATCCTAGATTAACAACCTGTAGTGTCAGAAAGTAACAAATGCTCACCAAAGGATGAGGGCAGGTTGAAATGGCACAGGAGCCAACTTGAAAGAGTTCCCAATGGTCAAAGCGGAAGAATAATAACTAAGGATAGTACTGGTATATAACTCATGGAATAAAATAAATGTCTATGAGTGTAATCCCAGCAAACTTATTGCTGACTAAAAGCTTAGTACAAGAAATACACAAGATAAGCCTCTAACACTTTGTACATCAGATGGGACAAGACTGGCAATAAAATAACTATCTAGTCACCTAAAAAGGATCCTAGGGGCTAGGAGTGGTGGTTCATGCCTGTAATCCTTTGGGAGGCCAAGGCAGGTCAAGAGTTTGAGACCAGCCTGGCTAACATGGCAAAACCCCATCTCTGCTAAAAATACAAAAATTAGCTGGGCATGGTGGTGCATGCCTGCAATCCCAGCTACTTGGGAGGCTGAGGCAGGAGAATGGCTTGAACCCAGTTGGTAGAGGTTGCAGTGAGCCAAGACCGCACCATTGCACTCCAGCCCAGGCGACAAGAGGGAAACTCCAAGAGCTTATGCTGTGATTTTTATTCCCCACCAGGTTGTAGGTCTTTGCTCCACAATCTGGGTGTCTTGGAGGAGGACTTAAAAAACAACATAAAAGTGTCTCCTTTCTCCTACCACATGGGCTGTGACTGGACCCGATGGTGTTGCCTGCCTTCCTTACCTGGGAACTGTGTTTCTTCCCTCAAAATCATCCAGGGCTCTTTTCCTTGCTCCAGTAAGTCAACCAAAACTGGCTTAGAAATGGAATGTCCTCCTTATAAGAAAAGAAATGCCACATGGCATAAAAATAAAAACAAAAGCCACAGAAATCTTTGAGCTTTGGTTAAATTTACAAAGAACTAAGGACCTCAAATAAGAGAGGGGTGAGATGATTGAAGAAATGAAGTAGGTATAGTAAAACCTTATTTTAATGTAAACTCATACACACTTTGTCTCTTAGGAAAAAGTTTAACCTGTGACCTTATAAAATGTCTCTTTCCAAATATTACTACCACCCCAAAGAAGCTGTGAAGCTCTCTGGAGCCAGAGGCTAGGTCACAAATTCTTCCGCTTAAATTTACCAACCTTGTGATTTTGGCCATGTGACTTCAACTCCTTATTCCAATTTGACAAACTGGTCATAATGATACTGCTATTGGCTAAGTGCAGTGGCTCATGCCTGTAGTCCCAGCATTTCAGAAGGTCGAGGTGGGAGGATCACTTGAGACCAGGAGATTGAGACCAACTTGGGCAACACAGTAGGACCTCATCTCTATTTAAAAAAAAAATAGCCAGGTATAGTGGTGTATTCTGTAGTCCCAGCTACTCAGGAGGCTGAGGAAGGAGGATCACTTGAGCCCAGGAGGTCAAGGCTACAGTGAGCCATGACTGCACCATTGCACTCCAGCCTAGACAACAGTGCAAGACCCAGTCTTGAAAAAAAATAGATAAATAAATAAATAAATAAATAAATAAGATAATCACAATAATACTATCACATAGTTCTTTTAGTATTAAGTTATTTTATGTATATATTCCCCTCTCCTCCGAAGAGTGGCTGGGGACATAATGAGCACAATTGTACCAACTTAATTATTTTATTATTTCTGTATGAGACTAAAAAACAAGCATCCCGACTGATAAATAAAATCTTCATTCAAACTCAATGAAAAACTTATCAATTATAACTTTTAATCATACAAACTGGTGGGCCGGGCGCGGTGGCTCAAGCCTGTAATCCCAGCACTTTGGGAGGCCGAGGCGGGTGGATCACGAGGTCAAGAGATCGAGACCATGCTGGTCAAAATGGTGAAACCCCGTCTCTACTAAAGATACAAAAAATTAGCTGGGCATGGTGGTGCATGCCTGTACTCCCAGCTACTCAGGAGGCTGAGGCAGGAGAATTGCTTGAACCCAGGAGGCGGAGGTTGCAGTGAGCCGAGATCGTGCCATTGCACTCCAGCCTGAGTAACAAAAGTGAAACTCCGTCTAAAAAAAAAAAAAAAAAATCATACAAACTGGCTACAGGAAATGAAATGCAGACTCTTCAGTTTTCAATGAACATTATTCATCCAATCCAGCACTATATAAGTCATAGGGGTTTTTATATTCAGAGTAAATCATGAATCTGCGTCTGTTGTCCCTGCAGGTGGATCAGATGATTACAAAACATATCTGTAGGAATTTTAGAATTATACACCATAGAAAACCAGGATTCCTGGACAATGGTTATTCATGAACTAATAATACATAATTTCCTAATAATAATACATAATTTTAAACAAGCCCCTTGGATATTAGGCAACCATAAGGGGCGGGAGGACATGTGATTATCTCTAAAAGATGAATAAAATGATGGTGCTTGGTGGCACAGCCATTGTCAAACTGGCAGAGCTGAAACCTTTCTCTAAGAACAGGAAGGAGAAATTCAACTATATCTCGAAATGCAGCCTTGAAATTCACTGTGTTGAAAGGTAACATATCACAGATCACATTTTAAATTACTTGAGACAAATAAACTTACCCAGTGAGACCAGGTTTCTATAGTTCTCCAACGTCACATCCCTGTATAAGTCCCTCTGATGAGGGTCCAGGTATTCCCACTCCTGCCGAGAGAAGTCTATGGCCACATCCCTGAATGTCACTAATTCCTGAAACTGCAAACCCATGCATTACAAACTTTTGAAAACATTTTAAAGATGGAAAGACAGGAGATTAGAAGAGCACACTAGAGAGAAGAAGTGATATAGTATATGTAGCTAATGACTGGTAGCATACTAAAGCAGCGTGTCTACATATTCCTAAAGAATCCTATTGCCACAGACAAATCTTTCTGCATGGTGGGGGTTACCCCAATAATTCAGACCTTCTGGGGAATGGATAAGATAAAATTCAATAAAGTTTTAAAGACACAACTACATAGTCTGCTAGTTGTATGATGCTTAAATTCCCAATAAACATGAGTTTCTATTTTTCCTTTAACCATTAAAAAAATGGGATGTCAGGCGGGTGCAGTGGCTCACGCCTATAATCCCAGCACTGTGGGAGGCTGAGGTGGGTGGATCACGAGGTCAACAGATCGAGACCATCCTGGTCAACATGGTGAAACCCCGTCTCTACTAAAAATACAAAAAATTAGCTGGGCATGGTGGCGCATGCCTGTAATCTCAGCTACTCAGGAGGCTGAGGCAGGAGAATTGCCTGAACCCAGGAGGCAGAGGTTGTGGTGAGCCGAGATCACGCCATTGCACTCCAGCCTGGGTAACAAGAGCGAAACTCTGTCTCAAAAAAAAAAAAAATGGGATGTCCTTGCCAAATTTAATAATGTCCATATTTTATTATTTTGTTCTATTTATTCATTTATTTGAGACATGGTCTCACTCTGTTGCCCAGGCTGGAGTATAGTGACTCAAACACGGCTCACTGCAGCCTCGACTGCCAGGCCCAGTCTTTTAAGTAGTTGGAACTACAGGTGCACAACACCCGCCCAATTAATTTTTGTATTTTTTGTAGAGACAGGGTTTTATCATGTTGCTCAGGCTGGTATCAAACTCCTGGGCTCAAGCAATCCACCTGCCTCAGCCTCCCAAAGTGCTGGGAATACAAGCATGAGCCACTGGCCAATTGCCATATTAAAAAAAAAAAAAAAGCTTTTGCAAAAAATTTAGACATTTCCATAAGCTTCAAGTCATATTATCATAAGCATTTTTTTTCTTTTGACAAATATATTTTGTATTGACTGTGCAACGATCAGTTTTATCATGAATATTTCAGACTTAATCCATCTTTTACCTTCATATACATTTTTGTTTTTTTGGGTTTTTTTTTTTTTTTTGAGACCAAGTATCACTCTCGTTGCCCAGGCTGGAGTGCAATGGTGAGATCTCAGCTCACCACAACCTCCGCCTCTTGGGTTTAAGCGATTCTCCTGCCTCAGCCTCCCAAGTAGTTGAGATTACAGGCATGTGCCACCACGCCCACCTAATTTTGTATTTTTAGTAGAGACGGGGTTTCTCCATGTTGGTTAGGCTGGTCTCAAATTCCCTACCTCGGGTGATCCGCCCACCTTGGCCTCCCAAAGTGCTGGGATTACAGGCATGAGCCACCACACCCAGCCTACCTTCATATAAGTTTTTTAAATCTTTTGTGTATGTGTGTGTGACAAGCTCACTCTGTTGCCCAGGCTGGAGTACAGTGACACAGTCACAGCTCACTGCAGCCTTGACCTCCCAAGCTCAAGGAATCCTCCTGCCATAGCCTCTTAAGTAACTGGGACTACAGGTGCAAGCCACCACATCCAGCTGATTTTGTACTTTTTTGTAGAAATGGGGGTGTTGCTTTTTTGCAAGGGGTGTCAAACTCCTGGCCTCAAGTGATCCTCCTGCCTCAGCCTCCCAAAATGCTGGGATTACAGACATGAGCCACCGTGGCTAGCCTACCTTCACATACTTTGTTGGACAGCATTTCAAAGGTCTTCTCCAATTCTGAAAATCAACATATTGACTCTTCAGGATAATATTCTCATTTATCGCCATTTTCCATCACTTTTTTTTTTTTTTTTTTTTTTTTTTTGAGACGGAGTTTCGCTCTTGTTACCCAGGCTGGAGTGCAATGGCGTGATCTCGGCTCACCGCAACCTCCGCCTCCTGGGTTCAGGCAATTCTCCTGCCTCAGCCTCCCGAGTAGCTGGGATTACAGGCATGCGCCACCATGCCCAGCTAATTTTTTGTATCTTTAGTAGAGACGGGGTTTCACCATGTTGACCAGGATGGTCTCGGTCTGTTGACCTCGTGATCCACTCGCCTCGGCCTCCCAAAGTGCTGGGATTACAGGCTTGAGCCACCGCGCCCGGCCCATCTTCCATCACTTCATGCCACTTTTCTTGTTCCAGAATGTATACCGATATAGGATGACTCATAATCAAAAATATGTCACCCAGGTTCAACAGAACACATTCAACCACAAAATAAAAACTTGTCTCTCGTTAATTCTTTGGCAAGATCCATGTATATATCCAACAATTCTAAAATTCTCAAAGAATATGAGATCTCATCACATACTGAGACAGACCAATTGATAACCAAATCCCATCTTATTTGCCTAGAAAACTCAAGTCTATGGAGAATGTCAAAGCCTACAGAGGGTATCCGAATAGGAGCAACATCTCTAATTCATTAAACTAAGGACATATAAAGGAAGCTCAAATAGTTCCCTGTTGAGACTTCACTCCTTTACTCCTCTATCATAGCCTTTGGTTGAAGAATAAGGATAGAAGTATTGAATACATTTGACAATAAATATAAAAGTGGACAGAAAATACTCATAGGGAGAAAACTCAGTTATTCTCTATCACTATTTGCTACATTAGAAGAAAGTAGGGAGCAGAAAACTGAAGGACTTCTTAAATAGAAGTTTTAGGTTAATGAAAAAATCCACATAACCTACGATCATGATATTGCAAGGAAACAGAATTAATCAACTTACACAGGTCATGTTTTAGAATTGTAAGACCTGATCAGTCCTACTCTGCAGAGTTCCGATACTGGAAAAATTCAAACTCCTGAGAATCCAGAGCTGAGAGAAGAAAAGAACATTAGTGTTCCCAAATATGACTTAATTTAACAAAATCTTTCTGCTCCTCTATTTCTCTTTCCAAATTAATCCCTCACAAGTGAACACATAATTTAGGGAAAAACAGACAATGGATCTAAGCACTCCCTCAAACCCCAGGAAACCCAGCCATACAAAGGTAGTTTTACAATAAGTCACTTGCTCACTAAAGCCAGATCCAGACGTGATAGCAAGGGGTTTTCTGGACAAGACTCCAATTTGGGAAGGCTGATCTAGACTTGAGATTAAGCTTCTCAGTTTCTCCATGAGAAGATTCACTTGCCTTCATTCCCACCTTTCAAGGCTGAAAGAGGACTTACCATTCAAACTAGAAGCCCTTCTTTTTTTTTTATTTGAGTTGGAGTCTCGATCTATTACCTGGGTTGGAGAGCAGTGGTGAGATCTTGGCTCACTGCAACCTCCACTTTCCGGGTTCAAACGATTCTCCTGCCTCAGCCTCCTGAGTAGCTGGGACTACAGGTGTGCACCATCGTACCCAGCTAATTTTTTGTGTGTGTTTTTAGTAAAGACAGGGTTTCACTATGTTGGCAGGGCTTGTCTTGAATTCCTGGTCTCAGGTGATTCTCCCATCTTGGCCTCCCAAACTATTCATATTACAGGTGTGTGCCACTATGACTGGCCTCAAACTAGAACCTCTTCTATGGCATCAGAATCCATTGAAATTGGTCAAAATACAAGAGGGAATACAACACAGGAGGAAATGGTTAGGCCTGGTTCTGTGTTGAGTACAAACTGCCTTGCAAAATAAAAAATATACATGTAACAGAATACCAAGAAACTAAGTAGGGAAACATATTTAATAAAAATAAGCCGGGAGCGGTGGCTCACGCCTGTAATCCCAGCACTTTGGGAGGCCGAGGCGGGTGGATCACGAGGTCAAGAGATCGAGACCATCCTGGTCAACATGGTGAAACCCTGTCTCTACTAAAGATACAAAAAATTAGCTGGGCATGGTGGCGCGTGCCTGTAATCCCAGCTACTCAGGAGGCTGAGGTAGGAGAATTGCCTGAACCCAGGAGGCGGAGGTTGCGGTGAGCCGAGATTGCGCCATTGCACTCCAGCCTGAGTAACGAGAGTGAAACTCCATCTCAAAATAAATAAATAAATAAATAAAATAAAATAAAAATAAAAGATGTCAGACTGTCAACAGAAAATTAAGATAAAAATAGAATGTATAATATCACTGGATCATTAAAAAGACAGATAAGCATTGAGAGACAGGCTATAGTACATCAATACATTGAGAAAGTCTGGCAATTTATTTGTTCTGTTACATTACAACATGATCATATGTTGCCATTACTTTTATTTTAGTTGCTATCTTGATATTCTTTTGAATATATTTCATAATCATTTTAACATTGTTCATACAATAACTTAAAAAATACATGTGTGGCTGGGCGTGATGGCTCAAGCCTGTAATCCCAGCACTTTGGGAGGCTGAGGCGGGTCGATCATGAGGTCAAGAGATTGAGACCATCCTGGTCAACATGGCAAAACACCATCTCTACTAAAAATATAAAAAATTAGCTGGGCATGGTGGCACGTGCCTGTAATCCAAGCTACTCTGGAGGCTGAGGCAGGAGAATTGCCTAAACCCAGGAGGCAAAAGTTGCTGTGAGCCAAGATCGTGCCATTACACTCCAGCCTGGGTAACAAGAGCGAAACTCCGTCTCAAAAAAAAAAATACATGTGTGCACACACAAACACATTCACCCACAAATGTATGTATTAAAAGGTGGGTTTATTTTGCTACTTAGCTACAGTGTAGTACAGGATACTGCTAAACTCTTGCTCCCTCTCTCTTTTTTAAAGGGGCAGGGGTCTTGCTGTGTCACCCAAGCTGGAGTACATAGCTGATCATAGCTCACTGCAAACTCAAGCTTCTGGGTTCAAGTAATCCTACTGCCTCAGGCTCCTGAGTAGCTGGGACTAAAGATGTGCACCATCATGCCTGGCTAATTTTTAAATTTTTATTAGAGACAGGTTCTTACTATGTTATCTAGGTTGTTCTCAAACTCCTGGGCTCAAGAGGTCCTCCCTCCTAGGCCTCCCAAAGTATTGGGATTACAAGCATGAGCTACCATGCTTGGCCCAGTCTCACTTTTTATCTAACATCACTTGAAGAAAAAATTAGACAGTAAAAGCTTGCAGAATACATTCACTAACTTCCATATAGATTCTATGGGCTTAGTTACAAGGATGACCAGAATCTAATCAATGCCACCTCCACAAGAATTCCCAAGACACATCACCTGAATCTCTTTAGTGGTTTTCACTATACACTGACTTACCCTTTCCTATTTACAATTTATGGCCCTTGCTTGATTATTAGCATTTTAAAGTAGTGACTAGTCATAGCCAGAGCAATCAGACAAGAGAAAAAAATAAAGTGCATCCAACTTGGTAAAGAGGAAGTCAAGCTCGCTGTTCACTAATGATATAATCATATACCTAGAAAACCCTAAAGACCCATCCAAAAAGCCTCTAGATCTGATAAATAAATTCAGTAAAGTTTCAAGATACAAAATTAATGTACACAAATCAGTAGCACTGCTATACACCAGCACCAATCAAGCTGAGAATCAAATCAAGAACTCAAACCCCTTTACAATAGCTGCAAAAAAAAAATAAAATACTTAGGAATACACCTAATCAAGGAGGCGAAAGATCTCTATAAGGAAAACTACAAAACACAGCTAAAAGAATCATAGATGACACAAACAGATGAAAGCACAACCATGTTCATGGATGGATAGAATCAATATTGCAAAAATGACCATACTGCCAAAACTGATCTATAAATTCAATGCAATTCCCATCAAAATACCATCATCATTCTTCACAGAACTAGAAAAACAATCCTATACCTGGGTGCGGTAGCTCACGCCTGTAATCCTAGCACTTTGGGAGGCTGAGGTGGGTGGATCAACTGAGGTCAGGAGTTCAAGACAAGCCTGGCCATCATGGTGAAACAAAGGAAAGGAAAGGAAGGAAAGAAGGAAGGAAGGAAGAAAGAAAGGAAGAACAATCCCAAAATGCATATGGAACAAAAAAAGAGCCAGCATAGTCAAAGTGAGACTAAGCAAAAAGAGCAAATCTAAATGCATAACATTACTTGACTTCAAACTATACTACAAGGTTATAGCTATCAAAACAGCATGGTACTAGTATAAAAACAGGCATGTGGACCAATGGAACAAAATAGAGAACTTAGAAATAAAGAAAAATACTTATTCAAAAATACTTTTGTTCCATATATATATATATAATTTTCTTTTAGACAGAGTCTCGCTCTATTGCCCAGAACTACTGTTTGATCCAGCACAATCCCACTAATGGGTATCTACCCAGAGGAAAAGAAAATGGGTATCTACCCAGAGGAAAAGAAGTCACTATAAAATGTTTTTTTTTAAATGATAGAGATGGGGGTCTCACCATGTTGGCCAGGCTGGTCTCAAACTCCTGGCATCAAGTGATCTGCCAGCCTCAGCCTCCCAAAGTGCTGAGATTTCAAGCGTGAGCCACCGCACCCAGCCAGAAGTCATTATATGAAAAAGTCCCCAAATGCTGGGATTACAGGAATAAGCCCTCACGCCCAGCCAAATATAACAATGTTAATGAGATTCAGCTCAATGGCTCCCAACATATACTAGAAATAAAGCAGATTGTTATTAGGACATTCAGACACATTTCAGACGAAGGAAAGCATGCCCTAAAACCGGTAATCTTATGAAAGTAAAAAAGGCAAGTAGCATAAACACTGATTTTTAGATGTGAAAGAATTTTTTTCATCCTCATCAGAGTCCTTTTGAGGAACAGCAGGACCAGGGAGGGAGAAGAGAATTATGAGTTATCAGGCTTTCCTTGAAGCATGGAAGGCCTGGATACACAATACCCTCCACACCTTCCCTGTTCACACACTTGAACACAAGGCGGTGGCGGGAAGGCTGGAATCTGTTATGAGTTCGCAGCAGGTTCCTGGGGTCAGAGCCCTGGGAAAGACGAGGTTTGAGACAAGTAGCTCGTTCTCAGAGCTCACTAGGAAATAATCTCCCAGGCGTTTCCAAACTCACAGCAAGTCCGTGCCTTCTTGCTGGAAAATTTCATTTAAAATTAGTATCCAACTTCCCTCTTGCAGACTTTTTTTTGTATATGTCAGCCGCAAGGGGCTATGAGGAGAGAGGGGAGAGGAAGCAGCCGGAAACTTACAGCCACGACTCAAAGTGCCACCACATCAACGCACATGAAAAGGAGAAGCACCTCATCCCCGTCACTCAAGCACAGCCACTCACCTGTCACAGCCTCATACCCGCAACTACTGTCAAGGAGGCACATCCCAGCCTCTCACACGCAGTTTCTCTCACACACTCTCAAACATTCCCCATCTGCCATATACAATACTCTCTCACGTGCTCACTCAATAACCTGTGCCGTTCATGCACCCACAGGCCTGAGATTCCGATAACAACTGGTCATCCACACAACAGGCTTCCACGGTTTAAGTGCTTCCTCCACCAACCCGGACGATGCACGTTGGGCTCCAATTTAACTTGATTGCTCAGAGCCCCGCCTGCGAGTACCTTGTGTCTATTATATCCTGAAACGAGTTCAACTTACCTTGCAAAAGAACCACGAGAAAACGGAAGGGAAGCCAATAGATTAGGTGTTCCCGTTGCCCTCTGGGAAATGTAGTTCAAGCCTAAAGATCCATGACCGCGGTGGCTTATGGTAATAGTGGCTCGGAACCCCAAATCCGGATTAGATCGCAGGCACCGCGGGACGCTGGCTCCCGGAGGTTTCAGAGGTCCCTCTACTGGGAGTGCGCAGATGCAGAGTCTAGCGCTGGAGAAGATAGCTGAGGCCAAGGCGTGTCCGACTTGGCTTCGGAGTCCTGAGGGTTTCAGTGCACTCAGAAGGCTGAGAAGGGGAATCCGAACTCGGGGCTGCCCGAAGCTTCGGGCTGTGCGTGTAGAGCGGGTCAGGGAGGGTCAAGGTGTGGCCGCGAGGGCCAGCGCGGGGGACCGGGTGTGAGCTCCCTAGGGCGGGGACTCCGCTCTATGTCCCCTGAGGAGGTCCAGCCTTATTATAAGGTATGAGAAAAGTAGCTTTCTAAAATTGGACAAATAATGATTGTATGTTTTATATATTTATGGAGTACAATATGCTGTTTTGATCCTTGTTTACAATGTGGGATGATTAAATCAAGCTAATTATGTCCATCACCTCACTTTTTTTGTGGGGGGAAAAAAAACATTTAAAATCTACTCTTTTAGCAATTTTGAAATATAGAACACATTAGTTACGTATTTGCTATTCTGTGCAGTCAATTACTAAAGTTATTTCCTCCTAACTGAAATTTTGTACCCTTTTAGTTAACATCTCCCTTTTCCCATTTTTCAGTCTTTGGTAAACACCATTCTCTGTCTCTTAAGTCAGGCTTTTTTAGATTCCACAAATACCACTCATTTGGTATTTGTCTTTCTGTTTCTGGTTTCTCTTACTTAGCATAATGTCCTCCTGGTTTATCCATGTTGTCACAAATGAATTTTCCCCTTTTTATTTTTATAATTTATTTTTTAGACGGAGTTTCACTCTTGTCGCCCAGGCTGGATTGCAGTGGCAAAATCTCAGCTCACTGCAACTTCCGCCTCCCCACTTCAAGCTATTGTCATGCCTCAGCCTCCCTAGTAGCTGGGATTACAGACTAGGCGACCACATCTAATTTTGTATTTTTAGTAGAGAAGGGGTTTCACCATGTTGGTCTGGCTGGTCTTGAACTTCTGACCTCAGGTGACCTGCCTGCCTCAGCCTCCCAAAGTGCAGGGATTACAGGCATGAGCCACCACACTCAGCCAATTTTCCTCTTTTTAAAGAGTGAATAGTATTCTTTTATGTATGCATATACATATCACATTTTCTTTATCCATTCATCCATGCTGGACACCTAGGTTCTTCCATAGCTTAGCTATTATGAATAATGCTGCAGTGACTATAGTAGTGCAGTTATCTCTTCAGCATGCTGATTTCAGTTCCTTTAGCTATACACCTACAGGTGGGATTGCTGGGACATATAGTTGACATTTTAGTGTCTGATGAATCTCCGTATTATTTTCCATAATGGCTCTATTAATTTACATTGGGAAATGTAATTACTTTTGATGCTGTTGGGAATGGACTGCTTTATTCAATAAATTGTGTTAGGTACATGGACTAATAGTGTATAGGAGTGAAGTTGTATTTACTTAATTCTTTACATTAAGTTATAGTCAAAACAGACTGCCTAATTAAGGGTAAAAAATATCCAGAGGCTGGGTGCAGTGGCTCACACCTGTAATTCCAGCACTTTGGGAGGCAGAGGTGGGCAGATCACAAGGTCAGGAGTTCAAGACCAGCCTGGCCAATATGGTGAAACCCTGTCTCTACTAAAAATGCAAAAATTAGCTGGGTGGGGTGGCGGTAGGCACTTGTAATCCGTTATTCAGGAGACTGAGGCAGGAGAATCACTTGAACCAGGGAGGTGAAGGTTGCAGTGAGCCGAGATTGCACCAGTGCACTCTAGCCTGGCTGACAGAGCAAGACTCTGTCTCAAAAAAAAAAAAAAAAAAAAAAAAAAAAAAAAAAAAAAAAAAAAATCTGCAGAAAACCTTTTTTGTTGTTGTTGTTGTTTTTGTTTTTGTTTCAAATAGAGTCTGGGTCTGTCGCCCAGACTGGAGTGCAGTGGCACAATCTCGACTCACTGCAACCTTCGTCTCCTCAGTTCAAGTGATTCTCTGCCTCAATCTCTGGAGTAGCTGGGATTACAGGCACACACTACCACACCCAGCTAATTTTTGTTGTTGTTGTTGTTGTTGTTTGAGATGGACTCCTGGTCTGTCGCCCAGGCTGGAGTACAGTGGCACAATCTCGGCTCACTGCTGCCTCCTGGGTTCAAACAATTCTGCTGCCTCAGCCTCCTGAGTAGCTGGGACAACAGGCACTTGCCACCATGCCTGGCTAATTTTTTGTATTTTTAGTAAAGATGGGATTTCACCGTGGTAGCCAGGATGGTCTCGATCTGCTGACCTAGTGATCTGCCCACCTTGGCCTCTCAAAGTGCTGGGATTATAGGTATGAGGCATCACGCCCAGCCTAATTTTTGTATTTTTAGTAGAGATGGGGTTTTACCATGCTGGCCAGGCTGATCTCAAACTCCTGACCTCAAGTGAACTGCCTGCCTCAGCCTCCAAAGTGGTGGGATTATAGGAGTGATAAAACGACTGGCTGGTATACTGTTTTAATAGAATGCAGAAACAATGCTTAGCGTGAATCTTAAATACTTAATACTGAGTAACAGAAGCCAGAGGAAGCAAGATACAAACTGTTTCTCCAATTATGTAAGAGAAAAACCAGGCAAAATCAGGCTATACTTTAGGCATATAAAAAATACATAATAAAGCCAGGCACAGTGGCTCACGCCTGTAATCTCAGCACTTTGGGAGGCTGAGGCAGGTAGATCACCTGAGGTAAGGAGTTTGAGACCAGCCTGGCCAACATGGCAAAACCCTGTCTCTACTAAAAATACAAAAATTAGGCCTGGTGGCACATGGCCTGTGCCTGTAGTCCCAGCTACTCGGGAGACTGAGGCATGAGAATTGCTTGAACCCAGGAGGTGGAGGTTTCAGTGAGCCGATATGCCACCGCACTCCAGCGTAGGCAATAGAGCGAGACTCCATCTCAAAAAAAAAAAAAAAAGAAAAGAAAAAAAACAATATACATAATAAATGTATAAAGAGAAGCATCGCCAGGCACGGTGGCTCAAGTCTGTGATCCCAGCACTTTGGGAGGCTGAGGCAGGTGGATCACGAGGTCAAGAGATCGAGACCATCCTGGTCAACATGGTGAAACCTCATCTCTACTAAAAATACAAAAAATTAGCTGGGCATGGTGGCGCGTGCCTGTAATCCCAGCTACTCAGGAGGCTGAGGCAGGAGAATTGCCTGAACCCAGGAGGTGGAGGTTGCGGTGAGCCAAGATCGCACCATTGCACTCCAGCCTGGGTAACAAGAACGAAACTCCGTCTCAAAAAAAAAAAAAAAAAAAGTATAAAGAGAAGCAAGGAGAGGACAGCAGATATCCACAAGTAATGTGGATGTTACTAATAAGGGGAAGGAAAACTTTAGGATCAGTTAGGGACTTACAGAGGACTTCTTGATGGTGATAGTGCTCTATTTCTTCACCTGGATAGGTATCACACAGATGTTTATTTAATAACTGATGTATCCATATCTTTGTTTGCATATTTCGCCATAAAAATGAAAAAGAGGAAAGGAGGGTGAATGGAAAGAGATTTCTCCATTCATCAAAATTTTAAAGTCATATTTTTCCTCAGGTTCTTGTCCAAGCTCAGCCTGAAATGGTGACAACAGCCAAGCTCGGTGGTTCACGCATATAATCTCAGCATTTTGGGAGGGTGAGGTGGGTGGATCACCTGAGGTCAGAAGTTCGAGACCAGCCTAGCCAATATGGCAAAACCCCATCTCTCCTAAAAATATGAAAATTAGCTGGGCGTGATGACACACACCTATAATCCCAGGTACTCAGGAGGCTACAGTGAGCCGAGCGTCGTGCCACTTAACTCAAAAGGGTGAAACTCTGTCTCAAAACAAGACAAAGCAACAACAATGACAAAAGAAAACAGGAAAAGTCCTCAATGTGTATTTATAGAGAACTTACTTAACTAGGATGCAGCCACTCATACTGTGTCTTGCTTTGTAGCTCAAGAAAATGATGGCCCTCCCTAGGTACTGATTTAGAGTGACATTTCTGTGAAAATAGAGAAATCCTTAAATATGCATATAACACATATATGTATTTGAAATTGTATATGAGTATGATATATACATATATATTTGTGTGTATATGGCATCTTCATACTTGTATATAAAAATAACTTCTGTGTTCAGCCCTAAAAAAAAACAAGATCTTACCATTTGCCACAACATAGATGAGCCTGGAGGGCATTATAGTAAGTGAAGTTAGCCAACCACAGAAAGAAAAATATTGCATGATCCTACTTATATGTGGAATCTTAAAATAATTTTCACATATAAAGAAATAGAGAACACAGTGGTTACCAGGCAGAGAGGAAGGGAGGACATGAAGACATGTGGGTCAGAGATACAAAGTAGCAGATACGTAGGATGAACAATGATATACATCTAATATACAACATGAGGACTATAGGTAATAAAATTGTACTGTATATGGGATTCATGCTAAATGAGATTTTAGCTTCCCTTGCTACATGCAAAACCTGTGGGTATCAGTGAGATGATAGATATGTTAATTTGCTTCACTCTAGTAACCCTTTTACTATTTACATGTATCTATAACATCATGTTGTGTACCTTAAATATACATAATAAAATTATTTTCAATAAAATATTTTGGCCAGGTGTGGTGGCTCACACCTATAATTCCAGTACTTTGGGAAGCTGAGGCAAGAGGATTGCTTGAACCCAAGAATTCAAGACCAGCTTGGGCAACATAGTGAGACCTCATCTCTATTAAAAAAGAAAAAGAGGATGGGCACAGTCGTTCACACGTGTAGTTCCAGCACTTTTGGAGTCCGAGGCGGGTGGATCAGGAGGTCAGGAGTTCGAGATGAGCCTGGCCAACATAGTGAAACCCTGTCTCTACTAAAGATACAAAAAAATTAGCTGGAGGCCAGGTGTGGTGGCTCAGGCCTGTAATCCTAGAAGCCAAGGCAGGTAGATCACGAGGTCAAGAGTTCAAGACCAGCCTGGCCAATATGGTGAACCCCATCTCTACTAAAAATACAAAAAATAGCTGGGCGTGGTGGTGTGTACCTGTAGTCCCAGCTACTCAGGAGGCTGAGGCAGGAGAATCACTTGAACCTGGGAGGCGGAGACTGTAGTGATCCAAGAAGACTCTATTGTCCAGCCTGGGCAATAGAGTGAGACTTCATCTAAAAAAAAATTTAGCCCAGCATGGTGGCAGTTTCCTGTATTCCCAGCTACTCAGGAGGCTGAGGCTGGAGAATCGCTTGAACCCAGGAGGCAGAGGTTGCAGTGAGCCAACAGGGCAAGACTCTGAATCAAAAAAAAAAAAAGAAAAAAAAAAGAAAAAAAATTTATGAAAGGATACACAACAAAATTAAAATGTTGACTCTGAAGTGAGCTACTGAATGGGGTGCATGAAAGGAAAGTACTTAACATTTTTATACCTATTTAATTGTATCCTGTGTATGCATTTAAATTTAGATGTGCAATATTGCTGATAACTAAAATGTGGGTATGCTTTGATTAGGACTTTTTTGTCCCATTTGCTCAACTTTCTCATGAGTCTAGATGCAAATGAATAAAAATACAAAATTTAAGGAGACATAGGACTTCTGATAGCCCTTTCTTCTTTCCACATTTTGTGTCTCTGGCTGTAATTTTCTGTATGCGTCCATATGGTTGATGAGCAAAATATTCTTCAGTTGGATACCTGTGACCAAGCATTGCAAGTTAACGATATTTTTTAATCTTGGATCTCTTAGTTACAGTGAAGCCCGCCCATGCATAATAAAGCAGAGAGGAATGTAAAAGGTTGCTGCATCAATAATCAATTTCTGGTGAACAATAAGTACTGGTAATGTAAAATGAGAAAATTATTGCTTTTCATCATATCTTGAAAGAACTCCTACAGTCAATGATTTTTTTAAAAAAAACACCTAAGTTCACTCTCCTCTTTTCTGTAATGAAAGGACATTATCGAGTAGAAGTTAAAGAGTAAAATCTGAATGCAGCTTATCTGACCTGGCCACATGGCTTTGCCACTTATTAAACATAACTTTCTACACATTAACCTCTCCAGACCTCAGATCTTCATCTCTAAAATGGAAACATACTAGGATTTACCTCTAGAACTGCAGCTGAACTGAACATTTTAGGGAAGGGACAAACACACACATGATATACATAGTCACATTATGAACCCAATGTAGCCCAGAATACAGAAATTTCTCAGTAATAGAGACTCTCAAGAGAAAAACCAGATGTAGCCTATCTCAGTGGCCTTTCATGTGGCAATGAAAACTGAAAGTCCATAGTGAGAAAAGCATGGGCAGCCAGTGACACCATCCATTCAATGTAGACTCTCAATATCTCTGACAGTCATTACCTGTTGTTCCCCAACCTGTTTATATATTGGGCTTATTGCACCTTTCAGTCAAAACATTTATCAATCTCAAGCCTCAGTAAGAAATAGTTATGGACAACCAGATATTCTGTGCTTCCAGTTAAAACTCAGGTAGACCACATTTTATGTGACAGAAGAAGGCACAGTTGTTGTCCAGTTAACCCTGAGATCATCTCTGCCTGCAGCTTCCTATCATCACAGCAAGCTCTTTTCCTGCAGTCCATCATCTTCCCTTTGATATATAGGCAGCATAAAATAGGCATCTGAAAAGATGCTCAACACCATATGCCACTAGAGAATTCAAATTAAAACAAGATACCACTACACATATATTAGACTGGCTCAAGTCCAAACACTGACATCACCAAATGCCAGTGAGGATATGGAGCAACAGGAACTCTCATCTATTGCTGCTGGGAAAGCAAAATGGTATAGCCACTGTGGAAGGCACTTTTGCTGATTCCTGCAAAAGTAAACATATGCTTACCATACAATCTGGCAATTGCATTCTTTGGTATATACCCAAATGAATTGAAAACTTATACTCAAATCCTACACATGAATGTTTATAGCAGCTTATACATAACCCAAAAAGACTGGAAGTAACAAGTTATCCTTCAATAAGGAAATGGATAAACTCTGAAACATTCATACAATGGAATATTATTCAGGAATAATAAGAAATGAACTACCAAGGCATGAAAAGATATGGAGGATCTTAAACACATTTTTTTTGAGGCAGTGTCTTGCTCTGTTGCCCAGGCTGGACTGCAGTGGCACAATCTTGGCTCACTTCAACTCCACCTCCCAGGTTCAAGCAATTCTCTTGCCTCAGCCTACCAAGTAGCTGGGACTACAGGTGCATGCCACCATGCCTGGCTAATATTTATAATTTTAATAGAGATGGGGTTTCACCATATTGGTCAGGCTGGTCTCAAACTCTTGACCTCAGGTGATCCACCCACTTCAGCCTCCCAAAGTGCTGGGATTATAGGCATGAGCTACTGTGCCTGATTTAAACACGTATTTCTAAGTGAAAGAAACCAATGTGAAAAGGCAACATAGTGTATAGTTACAATTATATGGAATACTAGAAAAGGCAAAACTAGGCAGATGGTTATTATAAAAGTTCAGTGGTAGCTGGGTGTGGTGGCTCACACCCAAAAATCAAACAAAGAATCTGAAGTCAATGCATGTTCAACAAATTCGACTCAATTGCAGAGAATAAATAAGTGGTCAGCAAGTTCCTACGTTTCGACTTTGCTTTTTGACTATTTATATTTTTGAATGGTGAATTTTTCGATTTTGTTCTTTTCTTCTTAGCATACTGTTTTATTAACCCAGAGAGACAGTAAATTAGAATTATTATCTATTTGTCCATTTTATCTGTTATAAATATTTCCTTCAAAATCACTTATCTACAGTTTTTGGTTTTTCTAATCAGGCTTGGTAGTTCACACCTATAATCCTAGCACTTTGGGAGGCCGAGGCAGGTGGATCATATGAGGTCAGTAGTTCAAGACCAGCCTGACCAACATAAAGAAACCCCTCTCTACTAAAAATACAAAATTAGTTGGGTGTGGTGGCACATGCCTGTAATCCCAGCTACTTGGGAGGCTAAGGCAGGACAATCGCTAGAACCCGGGAGGCAGAGGTGGCGGTGAGCCAAGATCGCACCATTGCACTCCAGCCTGGGCAACAAGAGCAAAACTCCGTCTCTAAGTAAATAAATAAATAAAGTTTCATTGCATACAAAAATTAGCCAGGCGTGGTGGCATATGCCTGTAATTCCAGCTACTCCAGAGGCTGAGGCAGGAGAATCACTTAAACCTGGGAGGCGGAGGTTGCAGTGAACCGAGATTGCGCCACTGCACTCCAGCCTGGGCAAAAGAGCAAGACTCTGTCTCAAAAAAAAAAAAAAAGTTTAATTTCAAGATTGGTACACTCATTGCCTACTTTTTGTCTATGGCTGCTTTCTTCATACTATAATAGAGTTGATTAGTCAGTACAGAGACTGTGTGGAACACAAAAGCACCCTTGACCTTTTCTTTTCTTTCTTTTTTTTTTTTTTTGAGACGGAGTTTCTCTCTTGTTACCCAGGCTGGAGTGCAATGGCGTGATCTCGGCTCACCGCAGCCTCCGACTCCTGGATTCAGGCAATTCTCCTGCCTCAGCCTCCCGAGTAGCTAGGATTACAGGCACGCGCCACCGTGCCCAGCTAATTTTTTGTATTTTTAGTAGAGACGGGGTTTCACCATGTTGACCAGGATGGTCTCGATCTCTTGACCTCGTGATCCACCCGCCTCGGCCTCCCAAAGTGCTGGGATTACAGGATTGAGCCAACGCGCCTGGCCCGACCTTTTCAAAAAGAGTTTCTCAACTCCTGTTTGCATGTGTTTTGTTTATGACTTTGGGTAATTTTCCTCCAAATTTTTAAAAATTGTTAAGTACACATAAAATTTAGTGTCATAACCATTTAAAGCATACACTTCTGTTCAGTTATTAAGTACATTCATAACATTGAGCAAACACCACCATCATTTATTTCCAGAAGTCTTCATTTTGCAAAAACTGAAACTCTATACCCATTAAACAATGACTGCGCATTCCCCCAACCCCTGCCAACCACCATTCTGTTATCTGTTTCTATAATTTTGACTATTTTAAGTACCTCATGTACATGGAATAACAGGCTTATTTCCTTAACGCAATGTTCTTAACATCAATGTTGCAGCATATGTCAGAATTTCCTTCTATTTAAAGGCTGAATAATATGCACTGTATGTATTTACCATATTTTGCTTATATATTTATTGACTAAGGGACCCCTGGGGTGTTTTTACTTTAGCCGTTGTGCATAATGCTTCTATGAACATGGTGTAAGGGTTAAAGAGAGAAGAAAGAAACATGAAAAATGTCTCAACCACCAAAGACAGGTTTGTTTTGGAGAATAAACCCGAAAGGGGCTTCTGGCTGATTTAGGTCAGCAGTGTTCTCTCTTAAAGAATAAGGTTTTTAAGGGTTTAGGGAGTGACAGCTTATCACAGGCTCAGAATGTTTTGGGGTAGAGGGTTTTATTGCGGGGTTGGAATGTTTCTGGTCAGAGCGGAGTTTATCTCAGGGTTGGCATATTTCTGGTTGGAGGGAAGTTTATTTCAGGGGCCTATTTCAGGTCGAAGCGGGGTTTATCTCGGGTGTGGAATGTTTCTGGTTGGAGGTATCATTTGTGGTTTATGATCATGCTGACACTAGCCATTAGGTTGATGGTTTTTGGGCTGGATTTAGGCAGTTTTTAATCAAGGGGAACGTAAAATTGCAATGTTTGTCCAAGATGGCAATGCTCCTGATCTGACACATGGGTATATAAATATCTCTTTGAGACTGTGCTTTCAGTTTCCCAGAGTGTCTATGTAGATGTGGAATTGCTGGATCACATGGTAATTCTATTTTTAATTTTTTTTTTAAAGACAGTTGAGTCTGTTTCTGTCACCCAGGCTGGAGTAAGTGGTGAGATCTCGGCTCACTGCAACCTCTGCCTTTTGGGTTCAAGCAATGCTCCTGCCTCAGCCTCCTGAGTAGCTGGTATTACAGACACATGCCACTATGCCTGGCTAATTTTTGTATTTTTAGTAGAGATGGGGTTTCACCATGTTGGCCATGCTGGTCTCAAACTCAAGGATTCCACCCGTCTCAGCCTCCCAAAATGCTGGGGTTACAGGCTTGAGCCACCACAGCTGGCCTCTATTTTCAAATTTTTTACCAATTGCCATGCTGTTTTCCACAGTGGCTGTACCTTTTTCTATTCCCTTCAGCAGTGCATCAGGGTTCCCATTTTTCTATATCTTTACCAACAGTTCTTATTTTCTATTTTTTAATGGCAACCTTTGTAATGGATGTAAAGTAGTATCTCATTGTAGATCTGATTAGCATTTCTCTAATAATTAGTGTGGTGAGCATCTTTTTACATGCTTATTGGCCATCTGTATGTCTTTGGAGAAATGTCTATTGAAGTCCACAGCAGATTTTTGGATCCTGTTAATTGTTGGATTTTACACATTATATATTGTTGGGGTCTGGCGCGTCTGCCGGGGGGCTACCGACCTGCGGGAGTCCCTGAGACCACCAACGTAGATGTCTCCTTCAACCTGAGGGAGAGAGCGCGCAGAAAAAAAAAGAGGAAAGGAAAGCGGAGTCTGGAGGTCTACCTGACCCGAAGTCAAGCAGCAGTTTTATTTTTGTGGGTTACAGCTTTTATACCTTTTTTCTTGTTACATTTACTTTATCTCAGCAGAAAAAGGGGTGAACAGAAAAGAGAACAGAAACCACGTAAAAATAGTTATCAGGGGCTTGTGATAACAGCTCATCAAGCAGTTTTAAGGGGGCTTGTGATAATAGCTTACCAAGCAGTTTAAGGGGGCTTGTGATAATAGCTTACAAAGCAGTTTAAGAGTTAATATATGTTTTTCAAAGATACACAGTGCAAACAAACAATGGTGCCCTTAAGGTGGCTTGTTAACTATGTTTTCCATCAGGAGGTAGAGCAAAGGCTCAGCTCCTGAGAAAATATGGGCAGGGGTCTCTGCCCCTCTCAGGCACCTCAAATGCAGCAAGCCTATTGCTTACACAGAGACTAAGGGGGATATGAAGCAGTCAGCACAATGTCCTCATAAACCGCAGGCCCTTACTCTGCATTCTGTTTTTGCCTCAGTGGCTGAGCCATTTTTACCTCGACTCAACAACCCTCGAGAGCAGGGGGAGAGCAGATAGGTCCAGCAGCCAAGATGGGGCGAGTCACACTAGCTGTCTCAAGCCCTTGGCGTGAATGCTGCAATATATTCAGCATCTTAATCCCTTTTCAGGTTTATGATTGCAAGTATTTTCTTTCATTCTGTGAGTTGCCCTTTTTAATCTATTGATGTCTTTCAATTCACACTTCTTCTTTTTTACTTTTCATGAATTTCAACTTGTCTGTTTTTTCTTTTGATATCTGTACATTTGGTATCATCCAAAAAAAAAAAAATTACCAAATGTAGTGTTGTGAAAGTCCAAAGAGGATGAAGGAGTGCCCGCATCACCTCTTGAAGCTCCTGCACCGCTGGCAACCGAATTAGAAATGGGCTCAAGGGGGTCCTGAGGCAGGGACGGCTAGGGTCTGACCCTGGGTGTGCCACAGGACCATGGACCCCTGCGAGATGTCTATTCTTGGGTGTGGTGTGTTCTTTTTTCTAAAAGAGTGGCCCCTCAGGAAAGGGAGGTGCTTTGGATGCCTGTGGGTCTGAGACAGCCCCCCACTTTGCCTAGGCTTTAGGAACCAAGAACAAAACAAAGGACACGGGGCCCCACAGCTCAAGTAGAGCCAAAAAGAGAGGTGCACCAGAAGGTAGGTGGACTACAGGGAAACTGCGCTCGACTGCACAAGCTACATTCATTTCACCAGACACCACACACACACACACACACACACACACACACACAGAGGCATCCAATACTTGCACAGAAACACACACAGCCAGGCAGCCCCTGAGGCTGCTGGTTCTGCTCTCTGCCGGAAGCTACCTCTGGGAGACAGCAGCCCCAGGGCACACAGGCAGACCATATGTTGAAATGGAGGAGGGGGGAACAGCTGTCAAAAAGACGCAGCCCCATGCCATCTAGGCAAGCCTGATGCATTGTGGGGATCCTTAGGGATCTTGCGGTGCATCCCTGGGGACCCATTTGACATTTCTTCAGCTTGGTTAGGCCCTGCCAGACTCCTAGGACCATGGGACCATGACGACAATCCCCTGGAGAGGTGGAGCCGAGCCAAAGGCCAACACACTGTCAAAGAGGGCTCCTGCTCTGCCAAGCTGCTAGGATCCATCCCCAGGCAATGGTGGTGGTCACTGTGATGCAAGTCACGGCTCAGCACTTGTGCCTGGTGACTTGAGTCTGGCATGCGCATTCTAGTGTCCAGCTGGCACACTGCAATGTCTGGGCTGTCAGGCCACAGCCACACAGGAAAGTGGTGAGGGCAGAGCCAGTAGCAGCCTGGGAAGGAGGCTGCATGGGACAAGCAGCACAGGACCCTGACATGTTCAGGTCCTGATGGAGGAGGAGGCTCTTCAGACCGTGAGGTGGGCACTCGGGATTGCTCTTCTGATCCGATTCCCGATTCAAGGACGTAGGCAGAAATCAGGTCCCATGGGGCTGATTTAGTCTGATGAGGTGTAGAGGGGGTCACTGGGGCACAGAAATATAGCTGAGACCTCAGGAAAGAGTGTCTGGCCCTATGAGCTGACTGCTTCCCTTCCACCTGGGCCTCCCAGGGCCCTGCCCTGGTTTTTCAAAGCCCAGAAGCTCCTGCTTCTCAGTACTGCTGTCCAGTAACAATGGAAACAAGGACAAAGGCAAGCCCAAGGTGGAACTGAGGTGGCCACACCTGGAACTGGCATCCCATGGGACAGATAAAGTTGAGAGAGTGTCTTAGAGGCCATCTGGGGCAAATCCAAGCCTCAGAAGGCTATTCAGACATGCTCCTAAAGGACAGAGGACCCTCCAAAAAAGGAAAGATAAGCAAAGCACAACTGGAACCACAGGAGGGCCTGTACTGGGGTCCAAGCCTCATTCAGATTCCCGCCAGAGGAGCCAAGAGGTTTCTGCACAGTGCAAACCACTCCAAATCCCACACCGGAATCACTACCCACCACGTGGCCTGCACCAGCAAACTGGCAGTCCCTTTTGCTCCGTGAAATTCCTGACAGCCAAAAGGTTCAGTGCTGAGAAGCAGTCCCAGCCAAAAACAGAGCAATGGGAGACCCTCCACAATGAGAAAGGATCTGCAGAAGAAATGAAACACAGCCTTGATTAGAAGGCAAAGGCCAGCCATGGCTGACTACCTCTCATCCTATGGGAATCATGCAGACATATGATGAAATAGGAGGATCAAGTTTCCTTCTTGGTAGGAGCTACAAGCACCTGTGGTTCAAGAATCATCACAGCTACCCAGTCATTAAGAAATGTGGGTGTTGAGAAGGAAACACTCATTACATGAATCTTCAGAAATGTCGTCCTTGACTAACTGGGAATGTTTGTTGTAGAGAACGTTGAGGCAGACCAAGGAAACCCTAAGCCCATGAGAAACATGGAAGGCAAGAAAAGAGGAAGGACAAAGAAGAGGCCAGAGTCCACACAGAATCAATTAATGCCCCTTGAATGTAGCTCCGGGAGTGAGGGCCCAATCTGAGAGCTGGCTAGAAAGGCCACAGTTTGCAGTCCAAATGTTCTTCTCACATTCGTGTCCTCTTCCACTGGCACCAGGCCATGGTATGGAGGAGAAAATGAGTTAGAAGCAGCTTCTTTGACATCTGCACTTCCCCTGCTGGTGAAGTTGTGGGGACCACCCCCTCCACCTCACCAGACTGTAACCTCACTCCTATCTCACCTTATTTCTGCACACATCATTTCTTTTTGACCCGGAATGGAATCCGAAGATGGAGTGTCCGCCTCACATCCCGAAGCTCCTGCCCTGCCAGCAACCAAATCTGAAGTGGGCTAAAGGGGTCCTGAGGACAGGATGGCTAGGGTCTAGCCCCAGATGTGCCACAGGCCCCTGGGATGTGTCTCTTCCTGGGTGTGTGGTGTCCTGATCTCTCTAGAAGAGTGGCCCCTTGGGATGGGGAGATGATTTGGACCCCTGTGGGTCAAAGCCAGCCCCCCACTTCACCAAGGCTTTAGGAGCCATGAACAAGACCAAGGACACACAGCCCCACAGCCCAAGCAGAGCAAGAGTGAGGAGCACCAGAAGGTAGGGGGACTGGAGAGAAACCGTATTCCAGTGCACAAATCACATTTGTTTCACCAGAAACCCCCCCCACACACACACACAGAGACATCCAACACTCACACAGAAACACACACAGCCATGGTTCAGCTCTCTGTCAGGAAACCCCTCTGAGGAGAGAGCAGCCCTGGGTCACATAGGCAGGCCGTATCTCAAAATCCCAGGGGGGACAACTTTCAAGGAGACTCACCCCCAAACTGTATAGGCAGGCCTGACACTTTGTGGGGATCTTCAGGGATCCCATGGTACATCCTTGGGGCCCTGCTTGACGTTTCTTCAGCCTAGTTCAGCCCTGCTAGGCTCCTAGGATTATGGGATCATTGTGTTGATCCACCAGAGAGGAGAGACAACAGCCCAACTCAATACACTTGCCACGAAGGGCTTCAAATATGCCAAGCCGCTGGGACCCATCCCCAGGCAATGGTGGTGGTCACTGGGAGGCAAGCCTGGCTCAGAGCTCACCCTGGTGCCTCACGTTTGGTGCATATGAATTCTCATGGTGGGCGAGCGCCACAATGTCAGGGCTGTCAGGCTGCAGCCCTACTGGAAAATGCTGGAGGTGGAGCTGGTGGCAGCCAGGGGGAGGAGGAGGCGCTTCAGACCGTGAGGTGGGCACTCGGGACTGCTTTTCAGCTCCGATTATGGATTAGATGGTGTGGGCAAAAATCGGGTCCCCTGGGGCTGGGTATTCAGTCTGGTAAGGTCTGGAGGGGGATCGCTGGGGCAGAGAAAGCTGAGACCCCAGGGGAGGGTGTCAGCCAAAAATTCCCAGTTTGTGAGCTGATTGCCTCCCTCCGACCTGGGCCTCCCAGGGCCCTGTCTAGGTCTCAAAGCTCAGGGGATCCTGCTGCTCATCACTGCTGTCCTGAAAAAGCGGGAACCATTTTCCATTTTGGCTTTGTGCAGGAAAGATAGCTTGCCTTAGTCAGGCCGACTTAGGCATGGCTCGGAGAAGTCAGGCTGGGACGCCTTTTAAAAATGTCCACAGGTGTAGTATGGTCGTCTTGATCCTAGAAAAGAGCATGAGGAGGAGATTTCAGCCCCTGCGGATCCAACGCTGCTCCTCACGTTGTGGAGGCCTTCAAAAACGCAAAGTGGAATCCAAAGGAAAACGACTGAACCGGCCACACCACCCAGGCAGTTACGCACAAGAGGCACACAAAAAGATAGGCCGACATGTAAGAAACGGCACTACGGTGTACAGGGCATGCCCGTCCCAACACGCACACGCACAAGGGCACCCACGCACACACACAGAGACACAGAGAGAGACAGAAAAAGAAAGACAAAGAGGAGAGAGACACACAGAGAAATACAGCATTGGCACAGAAACACACACCCCCAGGTAACCCCTGAGACTGCAGGGTTCTGCTCTCACGAGAACGACCCTCGGGTGAGAGAGAAGCCTACAGGAACACACACGCAGACCTGTCCTAGAGAACACAAGGGGCACGACTTTTGGGGAAACTCACCCGAACGCCGTCCGGGCAGGCCTGAGGCTGGGATGCCGCGCTGCTTCCCCTGGACACCCCCTGTGGTTTCTTCATCCAGGTCCGCCCCCATAACTCTGCTGTCATCCAGAGACCATCCTGTCGACCGCCTGGAGAGGCCAGGCCAGAGCAGTTATGCACAAGAGGCACACAATCGATTTGCAGCCACGGAGTGCTCCTGCTTTGCCAAGCCTCGAGGACCCATCCCTTAGGCAACCGTGGGGATTCTCTGTGACGAAAGAATCTGCAGGCGCCTTGCGCATGCGCATTGACTAGGCTGACTCCTGAATGGCTACTGGAAGTCAGGCTGCATTCTCTTTAAGCAATGGCGGCTGGAGCAGGGATTGAGTGTGTGTGTGTGTTGGGGGTGGGGCGTGGGAGAGGGGGCTGCGAGCGCCCCAGGGCCGGAACCCCAGGAGTCCTGTCCTCAGGACATCCTTGAGTCGACTTCTGTTGGTAGTGGAGAAGGAGCTTCAGGGCGACTGCTGGGGTCTCCGACTCCTCTTCAGCTCCGATTTTGGATCCCACTGGGTCAGCAGGGATGGGCTTACCATCTGGTGAGGCGAGAAGGGCCTTGCTGAGGCACAGAAAGATCCCAGGGGCCTCTAAGCATGCTGTCAGGTCAAAATTCACCGACCCATGAGCCCTCTGCCTCGGTCCTCCCTGGGAGGAGCAGTGGCCTGCCCCGCTTCCCAAAGCCCTGGGGCTCCTGCATCCCGACACCACTTTCCAGTTCACGTGCAAACAGGGACAGGGGCGTCCGAGGTGGAGCCAATGTGACCACACGTGGCACTGGCGTCCCCCAGAGCAGGTGGAGTGTGTGTCTCTGAGGACATATGGGGCGATGGGGAGATGTTCAGACATATTCCCAGGGTGGGGGGCATTGGTGACCTCCCCAAGAACGCCAAGGAAGAGCAATGCACACCTGGGAACCAGGAGAGGGCCTGTGCCTGGGTCCGAACCACATTCAGGGATGCCTGCCTGAGGATCCGAGAGGTTTCTGCAAAGTTCATCCCGCCCTCCACCCCTCCACCAGCTAGGTAGCCCTGATGCAACCTCCCGTGCATGCCCAGCCCAAGCCCAGTCCCTTTGGGTCCTTGACATTCCTGACAGACAAAAGATTCTGTTCTGGGAGGCAGTCCATCCAGGAGCAGAGGAAGCAGTTGTCCCTCAAGAATGAGACAGGAAATGTGACACCACCTTTCTTAGAAGCCAAGGTCTGCCACAGTGGCCTACCGCTCATGCTAGGCCAACCACACAGCCATCAGGTGAAACGGTGACCAACAGAGCTTCCCTGTGTGAGGCAGGTATGGAAGCCCAGAGCTCCAGGATGGTCACGCCTGCCCAATCAACCAGAAACAGGTTTGGGGAGGGAAACACTCATGACTCGGATCTCCATGAAGTTTCTCCCTGGTGGACTGGGAAGTGTTCTTTGTTGAAGACATGGAGCCAGACCAAGAAGCATCTAGGCCCCTCAGAAACAGGGCAGACGAAGCAAGAGGGAGGACAGAGCAGAGGCCGGAGTCCAGGCAGGATACAGCACAATGCTACCGCCACAGGCATCCGGGGAGGAGTGCCAAACAAGTGACTTGTCCAAAAGGCCAGCGTTCAAGTGACAGAGATCCTTGCCATGCCCCGTTCCGGCTTCTTCTTTAAGCCTGTGTTGGGCTGTAGCTTCATTTCTCAGAGAGGAGCTGCAAGGAGTCAGAACCATCTACTTTGATGTCAGTCTGCTCCCCTCCTGCAGGACAATGAGCTCCTGTGAGGCTTTTGGCCTTGGCTGGGGTGTGGTTTTCTCGATCCTAGAAAAGCGGCCACTCAGGATGGGATGAGATTTCAACTCCTCGGGGTCGGATGCATCTCCTCACATCACCGAGGCCTTCACAAACCCAAAGTGGATCCTCTGGGAAAACGATTAACCGGCCACAAGACCCAGGCAGAGTCGCAGAAAGAGGCTCACCAAACACAGGCCTACATGGAAAAAATCGCCCTTTGGCGCACAGGGCACATTGGTCCCAACACACACACGCACACGGGCACGCACAGACAGAGACAGAGAGAGAGAGGAGAGAAACAGAGAGAGACAGAGAGAGGAGAGAAAGGGACACACACAGACATACAGCAGTGGCACAGAAACACACACCACCAGGAAACCCCTTAGGCTGCCGGGTTCTGCTCTCCGCGAGAATGACCCTCGAGTGAGAGAGCAGCCCACGAGCACACACGCAGAACTGTCCTTGAGATCACGACTTTTGGGGAGACTCACCCGCAAACAGTCCGGGCAGGCCTGAGGCTGGGATGCGGCGCTGCTTCCCCAGGATTCTGCCTGTGGTTTCTTCATCCTGGTCCGCCCTCCGCGACTCCTAGAATTCGGAGACCCACCTGTCGATCACCTGGAGAGGTCAGTCCCGAGCCTTAGAGCTTCCACACCCACACGCTGCCACGTAGGGCTCCTGCTTTGCCACGCCTCAAGGACCCGTCCCTCAGGCGGTCACTGTGACTAGAAAAGCGGCTTGCGCCTCGCGCCTCCCGCCTCCCGCCTGGCGCATGCGCATTAGCTAGGCTGACGCCTGCTCCAGGAAGTCAGGCTGCGGCCCCTTTAAAGAATGGAGGCAGCGCGGTGGCCAGGCGCTGTCGAGGAGCTCCCGCGGCAGCCATGGAGGCGGCTGGAGCGGGGTCGAGTAGGGGGTGCCATGGGAGAGGGGGCTGCGGGCGCCCCAGGGCTTCACTCCCAGAAATCCTGTCCTCAGGACCTCCTTGAGCCGACTTCTACCAATGGAGGAGGAGGAGCTTCAGGGAGACTGCTGGGGTCTCCGACTCCTCTACAGCTCTGATTTTGGATCCCACCAGGTCAGCAGGGATGGGCTTACCATTTGGTGAGGCGAGGAGGGCCTCGCTGAGGCACAGAAAGATCCCAGGGGCCTCTTAAGCGTGCTGTCAGGTCAAAATTCACTGACCCATGAGCCCTCTGCCTCGGTCCTGCCTGGGAGGAGCAGTGGCCTGCCCTGCTTCCAAAGCCCTGGGGCTCCTGCATCCTGACGCCGCTTTCCAGTTCACGTGCAAACAGGGACACATCAAGTCCGAGGTGGAGCCAATGCCACCTCAGGTGGCACTAGTGTCCCACAGGGCATACGGAGTGAGTGTGTGTCTCCGAGGCCATATGGGCCCATGGCGAGACCGACAATGATGTCCAGGCATGAGCCCGGGATGGGGAGCACTGGTGACCTCCCCAAGACCTCCAGGGAAGAGCAAAGCACACCTGGGAACCAGGAGAGGGACCGTGCCTGAGTCCAAGCCACATTCAGGGATACCTGCCTGAGGATCCAAGAGGTTTCTGCAAAGTTCACCCCCACCGGCTAGGTGGCCCTGATGCAACCTCCCCTGCATGACCAGCCCAAGCCCAGTCCCTTTTGCCCCCTGATATTCGTGACAGACAAAAGATTCAGTTCTGGGAGGCAGTGCATCCAGGAGCAGAGAAAGCAAATGTCCCCAAGAATGAGACAGGAAGTACAGAGGAAATGCAACACCACCTTTCCTAGAAGCCAAGGCCTGCCACAGTGGCCTACCACTCATGCTAGACAAACCACGTAGCCATCAGGTGAAACATGGAGACCAAAGGAGCTTCCCTGTGTGAGGCAGGTATGGAAGCCCAGAGCTCCAGGATGGTCACGCCTGCCCAATCAACCAGAAACAGGTTTGGGGAGGGAAACACTCATGACACGGATCTCCACGAAGTTTCTCCCCGGTGGACTGGGAATTGTTCTTTGTTGAAGACATGGAGCTAGACCAAGAAGCATCTAGGCCCCTCAGAAACAGGGCAGACGAAGCAAGAGGGAGGACAGAGCAGAGGCCGGAGCCCAGGCAGGAAGCAACACAATGCTACCGCCACAGGCATCCAGGGAGGAGTGCCAAACGGGTGACTTGTCCAGAAAGGCCAGCATTTGAGTGACAGGGATCTTTGCCATGTCCAGTTCCTGGTTTCTTCTTTAAGCATGTCTCAGAGAAGAGCTGCAAGGAGTCAGAACCATCTTTGACTTCGGTCTGCTCCCCTCCTGCAGGACAATGAGCTCCTGTGAGGCTTTTGGCCTTGGCTAGGGTGTGGTAGTCTTGATCCTAGAAAAGAGGCCACTCAGGATGGGGATGAGATTTCAATTCCTCAGGGCTCCGATGCATCTCCTCATATCATTGAGGCCTTCACAAACCCAAAGTGGATCCTCCAGGAAAATGATTAAGCAGCCACAAGACCCAGGCAGAGACACAGAAAGAGGCTCATCAAACACAGGCCTACATGGAAAAAATCACCCTTTGGCACACAGGGCACACTGGTCCCAACACACACACACAGGCACACACACACGCACAGAGAAAGAGAGAGAAGCAGAAAGACTAAGAGACAGTAAGGAGAGAAAGAGTGACATTCATACAGGCAGACATACCTCAGTGACAGAGAAACACTTACCTTGTGTCAGCCACTGAGGCTGCCAGTTTCTGTTTTCCACGAGGTGATTCTCACGTAAGAGGGCAAACCAAGGGCCCACAGGCAGGCCTGACCTTGATACCACAGTTGTCACGACTTGTTGGGAGGCTCACTCACACACCTGCGCAGGCTTGGTTCTGGGATGCCATGCTGCTTCCCTGGGCCTCTGCCTGAGGTTCTTTCATTCTGGTTGGCCTTCTGCTTTCTGAAGTCTGGAGACCATCCACTATGCTCTGGCTTAGCTGGTGCCCAAGCTGCAAGATAAAGTCCTTAATGCTCGTCCTTTTTCTATCTTCAAGCAGAAGTGATTTCTTCCCATGACCACAAAAACTGTTAATATGCTGTGTCACACCTAAAGCCGGTTTGGCATTGGGTCTCACCCAAGGCCCACAGAAATTAATGATTGGCTACCACTGATGTTTATTCAAGGTTCAATGGCTTTTTATTTATCAGGTTATGTACCCTGCCAGAGTGGGTGTTTCC
Source organism: Saguinus oedipus (assembly GCA_031835075.1). NCBI lineage: Eukaryota > Metazoa > Chordata > Mammalia > Primates > Cebidae > Saguinus > Saguinus oedipus. The sequence continues at coordinate 40,214,853 of CM063187.1, read as the reverse complement.
TTTTAGGCAATGTGTTTTATTTTGGCCCATAGTGTGTCTAGAAATGTCATCTGCTGCTTCATTTTACTGTGTCTGAGCTCTATTCAAGTTGCAAGACAGAGTCCTCTTTACTCTACCCTCTCCAATCATCAAGAATTCAGGAGTCTCTTCCAAAACTAACTGCTGCCTGCCTAGGTTTGAGAGAGGAGTGATATAAAAATCTCTTGGCTGCTCCAGCTGGTGTGTCACCGGGTAACATGCATCCCTTTCCCCATGGTTCTGAGCACAGCACAGCACCAGAACTTGCCCAGGAATTTTAATTCTTGTGGCCTAGACTGCCTTTCAAGTTTATTTAGGACCCCAGGTACCCTGATCACTTAAATGATTTGGGTTCTTTTGAAGGTGTTGTGTGGATTATTGTTCAATCCACACAAGATTGTTGTCGATTGTTGGAGGTTCTATTTTGCCATCTTGTACCATCTCCCTCTCTTCATTTCTAGTGTGAACAAATAGTTGTATACATTTCTTTGTAAGTCCAGATTCAGTTATATCTGACAAATGTTCCCTGGAACTCTGTATTTCCACTCACATTATATATTTATATCACATTCCCTGGAACTCTGTTGTATTTTCACTCACATTTCTATATTCATATTTATCTCCCTTGAGATTTCCTCTTTGATGCCTGGGTTACTTAAAGGTTTGGTTTTTAAAAAAATCATTTTACATTACATGCCACTGTGGTCAGAGAACACACTATCATTTCAATTCTTTTGAATTTCTTGAGGTTTGATAAATGTGTCTAGAATGTGTTCTACCTTTGTATATGCCCTGTGGGCACTTAGGATATCTATTCTGTGGTTGCTAGGTATTATAAAAATACCAATTAGAAATGGTGCTGGGAAAACTGGCTATCCATCACGTTGGCCAGACTGGTCTTGAACCCCTGGCCTCAGGTGATCTGCCTGTCTCAGCCTCCTGAAGTGCCAAGATTACAGGCATGAGCCATCGTGCGGAGCCTTGATGGATAATTTTGAATGATGAAAAGTTACTTTATAAATTTCTAAATGAAGTTCTTGCTATTTTTTAGTGTTTTATACATAAGAGTTCACATACTTATGTTACCATTAAAAAAATCCCTTAAACACATAATTTTATCCCATTCCTCCTTTCTGATAATATAGTAGAGGCACTGATAAAGCCTAGTAAATAGTAGTTTTCTTCAAAGGATCAGATTTTGATAAAACCTATATTGTTTTTTATTCCATGATTTCAGCTTTCCATTAAGCCTTTCCATTCATTCATTTGGGGTATTTTTGTTCTACTTTCTGAGTAATCACTATTTAACTCAAAAAGTATTTGAGGCCCTACAGCATTATAGGCACTGACCTAACTGCTGGGGGTGCAGTGGTGATATGAAGCAAAGTGGTCTCAATCTTCTTGGTTTTATACACAGTTTAAAATATAGTTTATACACAGTTTCTATTGGTAACAGTTTTAGTTATTTCACAGGATTTAAAATATAGGTCTCATTATCATTCTAAATAGTCTGGAATTTCACTTCTTCTTTGCTCTTTAATCCAATAATGGTTTATATGTAGTACTAAATTTCCAAGAGGCAAGAATTCACATGGCTATCTATTTGCTGGTTTCTGAGTTATAACTGTGGTGAAAAATAAATATGACATCTGGCTTTGGAAATTTGTTAGAGACAAATCATTTCTGAATGTCTTTTTAAAAACTGCCGAACACTCAACAACCCCACTTTCACTAGTCACAAGGGTGTTAGTTTTTGATGTAGCATGTGAAATTAATAGTCATTCAAGACTTTCTTATCTTCATTGTATTTTACGTTTTTTTTTTTTTTTTCAGAATTAACGTTCTGATGTTAAATAAGACATAGAGATGACGTATTTGTCTATAATCATTAAATTCTTATATCTGCTCATAAAATGGCTTAATACAAATACTAATGACAGTCACTAAGTCATGTAAATCTCAAATCATTCACCCTTTACAATCTAATGAATAAGATTAAACAAACATAGATTTAAGACTTTCCAAAAAAATATAGAGGTAGGATGTATTGAAACAAGACATGTCAAATAGATTTTATGACATAGGTCAAGGCTTTTCTAGATTAATTACATTATTTTTGTGGAAATACAACAAACTTTTGCTAGTGATGAAAGATTTCCAACATGAATTAGATATAAATTCTTGTGAGTTCTTGTTTTTGTTTGGAGACAGAGTCTCACTCTGTCACCTAGGCTGGAGTGCAATGACACAGTTTTGGCCCACTGCAATCGCTGCCGCCTGGATTCAAGCAATTCTTGTACCTCAGCCTCCCGAGTAGCTGGGACTACAGGCACTGACCACCACGCCCAGCTAATTTTTATATTTTTAGTAGAGACAGGGTTTCACCATGTTGGTCAGGCTGGTCTCAAATTCCTGACATCAGGTGATCCACCTGCCTCCACCTCCCAAAGTGCTGGGGTTACAGGTGTGAGCCACTGTGCCTGGCTGAATTATATATAAATTCTTTATGCAACATCTCTGATGAGAATGTTTTGAATATTATTCAAAGAGAATTCATGCTATCATATAAAATTTTACCCTGATATTCCATAATTGATAACTGATCAGTAATTTCTTTCCTAGATTGATTGCATGATGAATTCTCTGTTGCTCCTGCTGCTGCTAGATGTATTGTGTGCCCTGTCAAAATGTTTCCAATATTACTTACATTTGTAGGGTTCTGCAAGAGAAAAAAATCAACAAAATTAATGGGTTATGAATAAAGCCTTTCCTACGCTTTTATATAATAGAATGTCACAAGAGTGAAATGAAGTGAGAGCTTGAAGAAAATGCTTTCTCAAGATCTTTAAATTCATAGGATTTCTCAAAAGTGTAAATATTCTGGTGTTGAGCAAAGTTTGAATCATGACAAAAGGTGTTCCCATAGTCTGTCCATTCACAGAGATTTGCATCATTATGAATTTTTTGTTCAGCAAAATATGAATGGTGACTAAAGATGTGGCTACTTTTCTTGCATCCATAAGGTTCTCCATCAGTGTGAATTCTCCTATGTCGTGTAAGCTGTGAACCCCAGATAAAAGATTTCCCACATTCTTCACATACATAAGGTTCCTCACCAGTATGCATTCTCTGATGTCGGGTAAGTTGTGAACCCCAAAGAAAGGCTTTTCCACATTCTTCACATTCATATGGCCTCTTTCCAGTATGAATTTTCTGATGTCGATTAAGTTCTGAACCACGAAAAAAGGTCTTTCCACATTCCTTACATTCATGGTTTCTCTCACCAGTATGAATTTTCTGATGTCGATTAAACTCTGAGCCATGAAGAAAGGTCTTTCCACATTCTTTACATTCATAGGATTTCCTCTCATTATGAATTTTCTCATGTTGAGCAAGATATGAAGCCCAAGTAAAAGTCTTCCCACATTGCTTACATTCATAAGGTTTCCTACCAGTATGAATTCGCTGATGTCGAGCAAGGTGTGAGCTCCAGATATAGGCTTTCCCACATTTCTCACATTCATAAGGTTTCCTACCAACATGAACATTCTGATGTTGAGCAAGATTTGAACCACGAATAAAGGCTTTTCCACATTCCTTACACTCATGAGATTTCTCACCAGTATGAATTCTCTGATGCTGAGTTAGGTGTGACCCACGAGTAAAAGCTTTCCCACACTCCTTACATTCATAAGGTTTTTCACCAGTGTGAATTCTCTGATGTTTAATAAGATGTGATCGCTGACTAAAGGCCTTTCTACATTCACTACATTCATAGGGTTTTTCACCGGTATGAATTCTCTGATGTCGAGTAAGATCTGAGCCACAACTAAAGGCCTTCCCACATTCCTTACATTCGTAAGATTTCTCACCAGTATGAATTCGCTTATGGACACTAAGCTGTGAATGAAATCTAAAGGCCTTTCCACATTCCTTACATTTAAAAGGTTTCTCTCCGGTATGAATTCTCTTATGACCAGTAAGACTCGAACGTAAACTAAAAGACTTCCCACACTCTTTACATTCATATGTTTTTTTAACAGTGTCAACTGTCTGATATTGAGTAACCTCTGAATCAGGAAGAAAGGTATTTCCACATTCTTTATCTTCACAGAATTTCTTACTTGTGTGAATTAGCTGATGTTGAGTACAATCTGAGCCAGAAATAAAGGCTTTCCCCAGTTCTTTAAATTCATTAAGTTTGTCTCCTGTGTTAAGTCTCTGGTGTAGATTAAAGGCTGTGTGTTGATTAAAAATGGGCATTTTAACATAGGTGAGTAACTCCTGCTTGAAACATTCCTCTTGATTATCTTGCAGTGTCTGAAACTGAACATTGCCTTCCCAATCACCTCTAAAACACAAACATTCAAGGCTGTGGTTTTTACAAATTTTCCTTATTTCCAGTTGGGCTATTTCTCTCTCAAAAATGCCATTTTTTGGTAATAACTTCTTGATCGGACGCCTGGATTGCATGTCTGAAAAATAAGAAGGTAAAAACATACTGTTTTACATACAAAAAGAAATAAAACTTTTTAAAAAAAATTTTTATTGTTTTTAAAGACGGGGTTTCACCATGTTGGTCAGGCTGGTCTTGAACTCCTGACCTCAGGCGATCCACCTACCTTGGCCTCCAAAGTGTTTGGATGACAGGTGTGAGCCACCACGCCCGGCCAAAATAAAACTTCTAAGAGATACAGAATATCTTGAAATAAATCATGTCAGAAGTGAATGGGTTAAAAAATTCTTAAATATGAAAAAAAAGGCAAGAAGTAGAAATTTAAAAGAAATAATACAAGTTGAGTTAAGTGATGATAAGTGTATTTTATTTTGATCATATTCATCTGAGGAGCTCAATAAAAAATGATTATCCAGGTACCACCTCAGCAACAGAATAACAACTCAGAAAATATCTACAAGTTTGTAAGTACTATGATGAATGTCTTATATAATTCAGAGCTTAAAAATAGGAATGCTGGGAAATAGCAGAGCAATAGTCTAATATGAGGGAAGCAACCTCATCCAGAGTTACCAAAGTACTAGGATCTCAATAACAGGGCATGATGCATTTAGGTTAAAGGAGATAATGATGGGTGATAGTTCAGACAGAAAAAATAGTTTGTAGGCCATGTACAATGATTCGCACCTGTAATCCCAGCACTTCAGAGGGCTGAGGCACATGGATTGCTTGTGTCCAGAAGTTTGAGACCAGCCTAGGCAACATGGGAAAACCCCATCTCTTAAAAAAAATTAGCCAGGAGTAGTGGTGCATGCCTGTGCTCCCAGCTACTTTGAAGGCTGAAGTGGCAGGATCACCTGAGCCTAGGAGGTCAAGCCTGCAGTGAGCCATGATCACATCACTGCACTCCATCACTGGTAACAGAGTAAGACCGTTTCTTAACAACAACAACAAAAATAGTTTGAGAAATTTTTTTAAGGGAGAAGGACTCTGGCACAAGCTAAGAATAATAGGACTCTTCTGTGACTCATTTTTTTATATGTATTTAGGATCAAGTACAATTGTCATATGATTGTGGTATTAATTTTTCTTGGGAGGCAGAGTGAGTACTCTATCAAAGACTGAATGAATTGAAAGGCAGTTTAGTTACTGAATGAAGAGTAATGTACCACAATGGAAAGACAACAAACTGCAGCTTCAGACTCCAGTTCTGTTTACTCAAAGCACTTTTTAGGTGATTGGAAAATTACTGAGCTTGACTGAATCTTCCACATTATAGAAAGGAATAAAACATCACTTTGCAGCAGTCTGTTGCAAGGAATAACATGCTACTTCTATTAAGTGCCTTACATAGGATAAATGTTGAATAATCAGTAGATGATGATTATTGTTAGAGAAGAAAAGCTGGGGAATACAGGGAACTAGACAAGCCAGGGTTTGTCTTTTTTTGTTGTTGTTTTTTGGTTTTGTTTTGTTTTGTTTTGTTTTTTTGAGAAGGAGTCTTGCTCTGTCACCCAGGTTGGAGTGCAGTGGCGTGATCTTGGCTCACTGCAACCTCTGCCTCCCAGGTTCAAGTGATTCTTCTGGCTCAGCCTCCTGAGTAGCAGGGTTTACAGATGCTCCCCACCACATCTGGCTAATTTTTGCATTTTTAGTAGAGACAGGGTTTCGCCATGTTGACCAGGCTAGTTTTGAATTCCTGACCTCAGGTGATCTGCTTATCTCGGCCTCCTAAAATGCTGGGATTACAGGCGTGAGCCACTACGCCTGGCCGGACTTGTTTTTTATGACACCGCATTCTCCTAGTTGTACTTCATGAGCCCTAACCTTTCTTCTGCCACTTCCTTCTCACTGTGACCAGAAACTGTTTTCACCTATTACTGTAATTTTCAACTAAGCAGCCTATTAGTTCCTCTCTTAATGTAGAGCCCTTTATGCAGAAATGTATGGCCATGTTCCAGTCACAGAAGAGAATAAAAAGTTTCTTAAGAGATTATTTATTCTTTGTTAATTCTTCTAAACCTAAAATGAGAAAAATCCATAAATGTCGATTAAAAGAATGAACTAATGAATTTAGGCAACATACAAGCAAGGAGAAGCCAGGAAAGATTAGAAAAATTCAAAAGGGATGGGTAAAAAAGATTTTGTTTTGTTTTTACAGAATGAAGAATTTTACAAATATCTAAATTTAAAAAAAGAGAGAGAGATGGAAAGGAACCTGATCCAAATCATAGATAAAATAAGGGCCACTGGAGAAAAGAATGGCACTTACCTTTTTGTTACATGAGTGAAAAATGAGAGCATAAAAATAGAGTGGTATTTGGAGCCAAGAGAAAATTCTTTTGGAAAAGGTTTTGTTTCTATTTAGGTCTCAGGCCTTCATCAAAGTTTTTTTGGTATTGGTTGTTTTTTTTTTTTTTTCTTTTTTGAGATGGAATCTTGCTCTGTCACCCAGGATGGAGTGCAGTGGCATGATCTTGGCTCACTGCAACTTCTGCCTCCCATGTTCAAGCAATTCTCTGGCCTCAGCCTCCCAAGTAGCTGGGACTACAGGTGTGTGTCACCATGCCAGCTAATTTTTGTATTTTCAGTAGAGACAGAGTTTCACCATGTTGGCCAGGCTGGTCTCGAACTCCTGACCTCAGGTGATCTACTCGCCTTGGCCTTCCAAAGTGCTGCAATTACAGGTGTGAGCCACTGCACCCAGCCAGTTTTTGGTCTTGGTCTTTTTTTTTTTCCTTTTTCAGATGGAGTCTCGCTCTGTCAACTAGGCTAGAGTACAGTGGCACAATCGCAGCTCACTGAAACCTCCACCTCCCAGGTTCAAGCAATTCTCCTGCCTCAGCCTCCCAAGTAGCTGAGACTATAGGAGTGTGCTGCCATGCTTGGCTAATTTTTTGTATTTTTTTTTTTCAGTAGAAATGGGGTTCCACCATGTTGCCCAGACTGGTGTTGAACTCCTGAGCTCAGGCAATCCACCCACCTTGGTCTCCCAAAGTCTAGGATTACAGATGTGAGCCACTATGTCTGTCTCAGTTTTTGTTCTTAAAGGGATATACCAGACCAGTATTTCAGAGGTGTTGCTGCCTCATTATGCAGCTGAGCTGTTATCCACAATGATGGCCTCCTTGTGCCTGCTCAGCCCTCACTCACCTGGGCAAGGTCCTCTTGTCTCATCCCTCAAAATCTTCCAGGGCTCTTTCCCTTTCTCCAATAAAGAGAACATATCTGGCTGATAAACGCAAAGACCTGCCCAGAAGACAAGAAACAGCAAAAAACCACATGTAAAGATTCTAAAATTTGCAACTAGTTCCTTGGTTATTAAGGAAGAGAAACAATTACAGCCAGAAATAAGTTATACAGGATGGGAAAGATGGAGGTGCCCACTGATGATAACTAGTGCCAGATTTGCAAAGCACAAATCATTTTCCACAAAACAAAGGTCAGAAGTTACCCTTCGTGTTTTAAAACACAATAAAAAACTTAACAATACAGAAAGCCTAAATTTCTAAGGACAAATGCTGAATCTTACCCAGTGAAACCATGTTGCTGTAGTTCTCCAACATCACATCTCTATATAAATCCCTCTGTTTCAGGTCCAGGCCCTCCCACTCCTCCTGAGAGAAATCTATAGCCACATCCCTGAACATCAACTGTTGAAAGAACAAGTCCAAATATTAATGGTGAAATTTTTAAAAATAATAACCCCTTTTAGATCAAAGGGGAAAAGCTGGAAAGGGGCACTTCAGGGAGTGGGGCATATACTGGGCAAAAACTGGAGTTGGCTGCCTGTGGTTTTGGGGGAAATGACATGGGAGGGAATAAGGGTGATTAAAGCTGAGTGCCTACATGTTCCTTTTTTTTGTTCTCTTCCAGATATACTTGCTCTGTCACCCAGGCTGAAGTACAGTGGTGTAATCTCAACTCACTGCAACCTCTGCCTACCAGGTTCAAGTGATTCTTGTGCCCCAGCCACCCTAACAGCTGGGATTACAGGTGCACACCACTGCGCCCAGCTTATATGTTTCTGTTTTTAGTAGAGAGGGGGTTTTGCAGCGTTGGCCAGGCTGGTCTTGAACTCCTGACCACAAGTGATCTGCCCGCCTTGGCCTCCGAAAGTCCTAATGAGCCACTGCACCTGGCCTACATGCTCTTAAAAACTCCTGTTGCTCAGTCGCCACATCTTTATGATCTTCAAATCACAAATACCAAAACATCAGAATGGCAGCCCAGAATAACAGATACTATATGAGGTTTTTGTGGATACCACTGAGAGGCTACACCAGCCGGGAAGAACTAAACCCAGATTTATTATGTGAGAAAAGTTGGGGGTTTTGTTGCTTATAAGCAGTCTTTCCTGGGCACAAACAGACTTGTGCATACAGAGTCTTTGGCCAAGGTAACTATTCTTTGCTTCTGCTGCTGCGTTTAGTTGAGTTTTCTGTTAGCTTAAATTGAGAGAATTCTCAAGAGATACACTCTCTGACTGAATATTATTTTCTGTGGAAAATGTGTAGAATCTCCAGGTTCTTAGCTAAGCAGCTGACAATCGGCAAATTCAGTGTCATAAGTGACGACTGTGAAAGTCATCACATGAGTTTTTTGTCAATAACACTGAGAGGCTATAAGAGCCTAGAAAAACTAATCCCGGATTGTTTTTTTTGTTTTTGTTTTTGAGACAGAGTCTTGTACTGTTGCCTGGGCTAGAGTGCTGTGGCACAATCTCAGCTCACTGCAACCTCCATCTCCCAGTTCAAGTGATCCTCCTGCCTCAGCCTCCAGAGTAGCTGGAACCACAGGCACCTGCCACCACACCTGGCTAAGTTTTTTGTATATATATATATTTTTTTAGCAGAGACAGGGTTTCACTATGTTGGCCAGGCTGGTCTCGAACCCCTGACCCTGTGATCTGCCTGCCTTGGTCTCCCAAAGTGCTGGGATTACAGGCGTGAGCCACCGCGCCCAGCCTCAGGCTGTTAATGATACTAACCTTTCATCAATTTCCTGGAAAACCCCAGATCTCTGTGAACTCAACCTCCCAGAATATCCACTAAGGGAAGCATCACAAAGTGCCACATACCTAAATGAATACCAACGAACTCCAACTCCCGTGTTGATTAAATATCCCATTCTACAGAGTAAATAAAAGCCTTTAGGTAGTATGTCCCCTTTAATTACTCCATCTCATCTTGTTAAGCCACGGGTTTGAAACAAGTCTTTACAGTTCCCCTGAATGAAATGTATTTATCTTTTTCAGTGCTCTGCCAAATTGGGACACAGGAGACCCTGAAAGCCCTGGTGGATAGATTTGGTCATACTGGTTGGAGAAAAGATGGATATCTGGGGAAAGCACTGGACTATTTCACAATCATCACTTATGATGCTCAATAGTGATTCAGGCAAGCAGTTTAAGGAGAAGCAATAAAAAATATTCACATGATGTGATATAAATGGGTTATATTTTTGAAGAGAGGCAATTACAACTCACATGGGCCATGACTTAACATTCCAAGTCCACCTGTCCTCCTCTCGATTCTTCTCCTGGTGAAGCAGTGTGCTGAGAAAGCAGAGCTAGAAGAAAAGAATCACGAGGTCAGGTCTTTCTCAGAGCTTTCAAATGGACGAATAGGAATGCCATTTTCTTCTGGACACAGGTCAGAAGGAATCAATCTGAAGAAATCCTGGCCCTATCCAAAACCAGAGAGATTCAAGAAAAGTAGGGTGAAGTTTCAGTGTAATTACTTATGCCAAAATCATGATATGGATCAGGATACTACTAGATAAGTCAATTCTGGCTTGCCCTAAATTCATATACACATACATTAACTTTTATCCTCAACCCACGTATGAATGTCAGTTACTTGTCTCATTTAAAAGATCAGGAAATGGGTCACTTGCTCAAATTCACTATTAGGAAATATCATAGGTTTGCTGAATGCAAAGCTTCTTCACTTTGAATACGGTATTCTACCCTCTGGATTTCAGGATTTCTTATTTTACTGAGTGGAGGATGAGCTGGGCCTTTCCCTTATAGGAATAGCCATGATCTCTGCCGCCTATGTTTTCATTGACACTAAGCATCAGGATGGCTTTTTCATGAAAAGAACTCAAAGTTGAAAGGAAGGCTGTGTTGGGCAAGTAGTCAGTTTTTTGTGAAGCAAGTTCTTTTTTCTTCTTTTTGAGACGGGACCATGTTGGTCAGGATGGTCTCGATCTCTTGACCTTGTGATCCACCCACCTTGGCCTCCCAAAGTGTTGGGATTACAGGAGTGAGCCACTGTGCCTGGCTGAAGCAAGTACTTTTATTAAAAAAATATATTGGCTCTTTTCCTGATGCCTCTGAGTCATGCGGAGGCAGAGGCTTGGTTGCGTCCAAGATTCAGCTTCACCCGTAACCCACTGCCAGGGCTGAGGAAGGCACTGCTGCTGGAGTGTAATGGACATTAATACTGTTTTACAAGAGGTGCTAAAGACCGCTCTCATCCACGATGGCCTAGCATGTGGAATTCAAGAAGCTGCCAAAGCCTTAGACAAGCGCCAAGCCCATCTTTGAGTGCTTGCATCCAACTGTGATGAGCCTATGTATGCCAAGTTGGTGGAGGCCCTTTGTGCTGAACACCAAATCAACCTCATTAAGGTTGATGACAGTGTAATGGACGTTAATACTGCTTTATAGTATTTAATAGTTACTTGTCACAAGAAACTAGGGGAATGGGCTGGCCTCTGTAAAACTGACAGAGAGGGGAAGCCCTGTAAAGTGGTTGGTTGCAGTTGTGTAGTAGTTAAGGACTATCGCAAGGAGTCTCAGGCCAAGGATGTCATCGAAGAGTCCTTTAAATGCAAGAAATGAAGAAATAAGTCTTTTGCATGCGTGCGCAGGCGCGCACACACACACACACACACACACACACACACACACACATATATAAGCCTCTCTGAATCTAGCTTTGTGCTTAGCATAGGGGAATTCGACCTACTGTCAAGGAATTCACAGTCAGAAAAGTAAAGAAGCAATTGTAATACTGTAGGAAATAAAGGTGATTATGGTTATAAAAGGAACCAACTAGTTCTAAAGAGCCCAAACCAAAACTAGTTTGTAAGAGAAATTTTCCTATAGGAGATGGTACTTCAGCTGACCCTTGACGGGCTGTTTTGTGCCAGAAACGCACGAGGGGAGAAGAAAAGACACACACACAATACCTTTAAGGGTAAACAACCTTTATCCCACATAAATGGTAATGCAGATATAATAAGCAAATGGGAAGGGGAGAAGGGACTCACCAGACTATGGAGGATTCACCACCAGACCAGGAAGCAACAGCTTGGGCTCCAGAGTCGGCCACCCATCCATTCACAGACGCGGAGAGGTCTCATGATGCTTCAGCACAGTCTGGGACCTTAGCTCTTTCTGTAACAAGCTGTTTGGCATTAGGTCCAGTCATGAGGGCCCTTCCCGACTGGGCTCAAAGAACACAAAAAGGTCAACCTGTTTTTGCGATCGTCTATTGTTTTCCAATAACTAACATATAAGAATAGATTGAAACAGAGATTTCTCCGAAACAGCGCTGCATGAATGCTTCAGGGGGCTCACATGACCTGTTCCGGGACTTGGTGACCACTGTTTGTGTCCATGTTCAATTGAGTTCAAATTTAATATTTAACTTTTCCTCCACAGGGCCTCACTAGAGAGAGACAGGGCAAGGGGAGGGGAATCTCCTAGCAGAGGAAACAACACATGCCAATCAAGCAAAGATATGTGCATTCAAGGAACACAGGGTGAGAGGAAAGACTAGCGGTAGATGGGGATCCTGTTAGGAAAAGCCCTAAAAATAGGCTATGAAGTTTGGGCCTTATTTCAGAAGTAATAAGAAAGCATTCTACATTCTTAAAGTAAGGTTTAAAACTGTTTCTAATTAGAGATACAACAAAATTGTTGTGAGAGGTAGAGGGAAGACTGAAATACACAATCTGAGGGGTTCATGAAAACTCCATGCAAAGCATGTAGTATGAATTGGTCCTAGGAGACAGAGAGCTTCAGCGGCATAGAAGACTTCAAGCACTTTTCCAAGAAGAGTGAAGGGCTGGAGAATCAATTGTGGATGAAAACATATTTTGTGTTTGAGAGCATAAAGAACTTGAGAGTGACTATTACACAGTTTTAAGAAAAAAAAAACTAGTTCATTTAAATAATTAACAAAAATTTTTAGAGACAGGGTCTTGAACTGTCACTCATCCTGGAGTACAGTGGTGCAATCACAGTTCACTGTTGCCTCAAATTGCTAGGCTCAAGCAATGCTTCCACCTCAGCCTGCTAAACAGGTGGGACTACAGGCATGCACCACTGTGCCTGGCTAATTTATTTTATTTTTGTAGAGACAGAATCTTGCTATGTTGCCTAGGTTGGTCTCAGACTCCTGCCCTCCAGAAATACTCTCCCACCTTGGCCTCCCAAAGTGCTGGAATTACAGGTGTAGGCCACCATATCCAGCCAAGAACTAGCTCTAATCCTGATATTCCTCCTCCTGGAAACCAAGTAGACAGAAACAAGAAAATAAAAGTAAATCCCAACCACTAGGAAACTGAGAAAATGAACAGACTCCAAATTATTTGGAGGTGTGGCCAAGAGTAAATGAAAGAACAGAATGTGTGTGGAAGACACAGTGATGCTAAAAAGAAAAAAAAATGACAAATATCCAGTCCCCTGGGGAGTAGACCACATCCTGAATCAAAGTTTCTGTGAGCAGGAATGATGTCAAAAGGAGGTGGCAAAAGGAGGCCTGAAGATGTCAGAGGGATTCAAGGTGGCAAAACACATTGGCTATATTCGTTTTGTTAAAACAGCTTTGTTGAGATGTAATTCACATACCAGACAATTAAGCCATTTACAGTGAACAGTTCAATGGCTCTTAGTATATTCACAAATACATGCAACCACAAGTCAATGTTAGAATATTTTCATCACTTCAAAAAGAAACTCTATCCCCTGGCCTCCCCACTGCCACACTTGCCCCATGCTTAGCCTTAAATAATGACTAATCTACATTCTGTCTCTACAGATTTCCCTGTTCTGGACTTTCATATGAATGGAATAACATATGTGGACCTGCTCCTGGCTTCTTTCATTTAGCATAAGGTTTCAAGGTTTATCCAAATTGTAGCATGTATCAGTACTTCATTCCTTGCTATGCCTGAATAATATTTCTGCTGATGAATAGACCACATTTTGTTTATCGTTCTTCTGTTAATGGGTATTTGGGTTGTTTCCACCTTTTGACAATTATTTTTAAAATGCTGCTATGAACATTCATGTAAAAGTTTTTGTTTGAATATCTATTTTGTAGTTTCCAGAGTATAAGTTTTTTTTTTATACATAGAAGATCATGTCATCTGCAAATAGAGATGCTCTTTCTTCTATTCCAATCTTTTCTCCAGTGTATTTTATTTCTTTTACTTGCCCAATTGCCCAACATTAACAATGCTAAACAGAAGTGGGGATCCTTGTCTGGTCCCTGATCTTAGAGGGAAAACATCCGGTCTTTTTCCATTAAGTATGATGTTGGCTGTGAGTTTCTCCTAGATATCAGGTTGAGGAAATGACTCTTTATTCCTAGTTTATGTAGTATGTGTGTGTTTTAAAAAATCATAAAAGGATATTGGCTGTTGTCAAATGCCTTACCTCTATCTATTGAGATGATTGTGTGATTTTTGTTTTTTATTCTATTGATACGATGAATCACATCAACTGACTTTTGATGGTGAGCCAACCTTGCTCCTGGAATAAATCCCACCCAGTCATGTTATATAATTTATTTTAGATGTTATAAAATATATTATTTATTTTAGGTGTTACTGGATTTGGTTTGCTAGTAGTTTGTTGAGGATTTTTACACCCATATTCTTCTGAGACATACTTTGTCTGGTTTCAGTATCTGGGTAATACTGGTGTCATAAAATGAGCTAGGGATCTGGCTATATTCCTTAATTATAACAAAAGACACTGGGTGAACTCAGAGCTGATAATAGGAGTCCTCCTGAACTAGTTGAGCTTTTTAATGGCAAAGAAGGCCTGGCTACTCAAAGGGAGCCAAATTTTTAAAAAGTTGTCTTCTACTGGGATAACAGAGGAAGGAACTCTTGAGCAAAAAGAACCTTAAAAACTACCCTTGCCCCATTCACCTTTTTCACAGGAAAATACCAGATATAGCTATTCTAGGAAAATCTATTATATCCCCACCCCAAAATATAAATTAGATATAACATGCCTATGATAGTTAGATAAAAGTTTTAAAGGTATGTCAAAATCTCCCATATACAAAAAAAAAACCAATAAAAAAATCAGAGAAGATGAAAATTATTACCCAACATTTTAATCTGAATTTTAAAAAAGTGTGATGCAATTGCAGCTCTAAACCAAGACCACAAGCAAAAATACATGATCTCAGGAAAGAGGAGAAAGTAACAGAGAGACCATAGATGGGAGTTAGTAGATTTCAAGACTGAAAGAGAAAATAGGCAAAATCACATTAGAAATGAAGGATAAACTAGCTAGGTGCAGTGGCATGTGCCTGTAGTCCCAGCTACTTGGGATACTGAGTCAGGAGTAATGTTTGAGCCCAGGAGTTCAAGGTTGAGGCTAGTCTGGGCAACACAGTGAAACCCCATCTCTAATAAATAAATAAATCAATCAACTACAAGGTACATAAGATCTGACAAATACCACAGAAAGTATACTATGGAACAAAGAATACAGAAATTAATGAACAAAAATTAACAATAGCAAAAGATGAAAATTATTCAAAGAAATGAAAGTGAAAACAGAGATCCAATATGCAAAAAGCAGAGCCCCTAAGGATGAAATCCAAATTAAGAGGATATATCTAAAACTATGGTTTTAATATTCAAGAAGAATTTCCAAAGTAAAGTGTAAATAAACATAATGAAAAGAAGAAACCATATTACAGGTGAAAATGACCGAAAATAATACTAAAACATTACCTAATAAAATATTACACTAAAACTCATGGGGAAATCAAGATAAAAATTTCAAGTCACCTATAAGAAAAAGGAAATTCAGTTGTCATCAGATTTCTCCACTGCTAAATTCAGTACCTCAAACAGTGGGGTAAATTTTCCAATATACTTGTGAAAAAAACAAATGAGGGAGTCAAAACATTTTTATATCCAGCCAAGCTGTCATTCGAGTATAAAGGATATAAGGAGTTTTACGATGCAACTTAGGAAATACTGTTGACATGAGCTCTTTCAGAAGAAACTACTAGAAGACATATTCCAGCCACAAAAAAGAAAACAATGAAAGTTTCAGCAAAAGAATAGTAGTGATGTTGAACATATTTAAATGCAAATCTAAATAAAACAATAAGAGTGGAATTATGGTAGCCAGCATCCTGGATGGCCCCAAAGGTACCCAGTATGTGGCAGTATGTGGTATTCACAACACTGTGTAGCTGCCTCCTACACTGAATAGGGTTAACTTGTGTACCAATAAGACACTGGGGAAATGATAGCATATGAGATAGATCATGAAAGACGCTGTGGCTTCCACCTTATGCATTCTTGCATTCCTTTTGCTCTGGAGAAAGCCAGATGACATGTCATAAGGACACTTAAGAAGCTCCATGGAGAGGTCTATATTGTGAGAACCTGAGGTCTATTGTCAATAGCCATGTGAGAGCTATGTTGGAAGGTGATCCTCTAGTCCCAGTTATGCCTTCAAATGACAGCACCCCTGGCCAAGAGTGACTGCAACTTCAAGAGACCCCAAGCCAGAACTTCTCAGCTAAGCCACTCCTGAACTCCTGATCCACAAAAAATGGTGTTAAGATAAATATTTATTGCTGTTTTAGGGTGTAATATGTTTTACAGCAATAGATAACTAATATAGAAATGAAGGTTATAGAAGAGACAATAGACTAGCTCACTGATTGCCTCATTTGTGATAACTGAGAGATAAAGGGTGTCATTTAAAGCCGAAAATCAAGGGGAAGAATTTAGAAATGTTGAAGAGTACAGCCAGGGCAGGAGGATCCCTAGAGGCTAGGAGTTTGAGACCAGCCTAAGTAAAAGAATGAGACCTTGCCAAAACAAAACAAAAAAAATTGAATACCAATGGAAAGTCAGGGCAAAATGTCAACTAAATTCCAACATACAAGTAAAAAGTAGGAAATTTAAATTTAAATTTAAAATGACAGCACTTAGCGGCAAAAATTCAAATTCCTACAAACAAATTTACATTATTTATTACAAGATTACAAATAATCTTTACATTAATTACTACAAATAATTAAAAGACCTAAACAGTCGGGCGTGGTGGCTCACGCCTGTAATCCCAGCACTTTGGGAGGCCGAGGCGGGTGGATTACGAGGTCAAGAGATCGAGACCATCCTGGTCAACATGGTGAAACCCCGTCTCTACTAAAAATACAAAAAATTAGCTGGGCATGATGGCATGTGCCTGTAATCCCAGCTACTCAGGAGGCTGAGGCAGGAGAATTGCCTGAACCCAGGAGGCGGAGGTTGCGGTGAGCGGAGATAGCGCCATTGCACTCCAGCCCGGGTAAGAAGAGCGAAACTCCATCTCAAAAAAAAAAAAAGAAGACCTAAACAAATAAAAGAATTTATCACATTCATGGGATAAAAGGCTGATAATTTTCAAGGTGTCAGTTTCCCCCCAATATAGTGGTATAGGAAGCTTAAAAGTAAAAGGATAGCAAGTGATATACCATGCAAATCACAATCAAAATAATGCTCAGATGGCTATAATATCAGATAAGGTGGATTTCAGAGCAAATAAATAGCCTGGTAGAAAGGATGGTCTTTCAATAAAGGGTGCTAGGTCAAGTGAATTTATATGAGGAAAACAAATCATGATTTCCTCTCATGACATACACAAAAATCAATTCCAGGTTTATATACCTACATGTGACAGATAAATATCGATGAAAATACAGAATATCTTTATACCTTTGGGATAGCAAAGATTTGAATAGGATACAGAGAGTACAAACCATAAGAGAAAAATGATAATGATCAAACTAATTTTAAAACGCAATTTCTGTTCATCAGAAGAGAGTGGGCCCGGCGTGGTGACTCTCACCTGTAATCCCAGCACTTTTGGAGGCCAAGGTGGGAGAATTGCCTGAGCACAGGAGTTCGAGACCAACCTGGGCAACATGGTGAAACCCTGTCTCTACTAAAAATACAAAAAATAGGGCCGGGCGTGGTGGCTCATGCCTATAATCCAAGCACTTTGGGAGGCCGAAGCAAATAGATCACGAGGTCAAGAGATCGAGACCATCCTGGTCAACAAGGTGAAACCCCGTCTCTACTAAAAATACAAAAATTAGCTGGGCATGGTGGCGCGCGCCTGTAGTCCCAGCTACTCTGGAGGCTGAGGCAGGAGAATTGCTTGAACCCAGGAGGCGGAGGTTGCGGTGAGCCGAGGTCACACCATTGCACCCCTGCCTGGGTAACAACAGCAAAACTCCGTCTCAAAAAAAAGCAAAAAAGTAGCTAGGTGTGGCAGCGTATGCCTGTAGTCCCAGCTACTCAGGAGGCTGAGGCAGGAGAATTGCTTGAACCTGGGAGGTGGAGGTTACAGTGAGCTGAGATCACTGCACTCCAGCCAGGCAAAAGAACCAGAGCAAGACTCCATCTCCAAAAAAAGAAAACAAAACACAACATAGATGACCCTCACAAACATAACGTTGAACAAAAGAAGCCAACACAAAAGAGTACACATTATATAATTCTGCATATATATAAGTGCAGAAACAGACAAAATTGATGTACGGTGGTTACTTAGAGCTACTGACTAAACAGAACCAGGAACTTCTAGGGTACAGGTAATATTTTATTTTTTGGTCTGGGTGCTTATTACATGGGTGTTCCCTCTGTAGTAATTCACTTAAGCTGTATAGTTTTGATTGTATTGTTTGATTTTTTTTTTTTTTGAGACAGACTCTCGCTCTGTCACCCAGGCTGGAGTGAAGTGGCACGATCTCAGCTCACTGACACCTCTGCCTCTTGGGTTCAGGCAATTCTCCGGCTTTAGGCTCCCAAGTAGCTGGGGGGATTACAGGTGCCTGACACTATGCCCAGTGAATTTTTGTATTTTTAGTAGATACGGGTTTTCATCATGTCAGCCAGGCTGGTCCAACTCCTAACCTCAGGTGATCCATCTGCCTCGGGCTCCCCAAGTGCTGGGATTACAGATGTGAGCCATCACATTCAGCCTGTTTGTTCAATTTTATTATCATGTATACACTTGTCTGTATATATGATAAACTTCAATAAAAAGTTTAATTAGGGAGAAATACACCATTTTACAAGGCAAATGTCAACAAAAAAATCAGAGGCCATGATCTTGAGCATGCTAAAGTCTGCAACCCATAATAAATATATAACAATCATTAATATCTGTATATCAACTAATAAAGCAACAACTTTCATAAAGCAAAAGTTACAGGTTATATAAGAAATAAAATTTCATTAATAGAGAATTTTAATACACCTCTCTCAATCCAAGACAAATCAAGTGCAAGACAAAAAGTGACTACAGAGTGACCGTATATTAGATCGTAAATAAAAGTTCATTAAGTTCCAAAGTTTAAAAGTAACACGGTATAGCAAAACTGTAAATTATATTATCAGTGAAGAGGGGACCTATGTACTTTACTGGAAGTCTTCAACATAATCAGTCGATTATGTTGAGGTCTCCTTATGTCACAAGAATCAAGACTCCTCCACAACACTGAGGCCAAGACACTACACCACTGTATAGTACCTTGGTAACACAAATCTATTACCTTATAGTTCCGTAGAAGTCCAAGTTGGGTCTTACTAGGCTAAAATCAAGGTGTTGGTAGAGCTGCGTTCCTTTCTGGAAGCTCCAGGGGAGAATTCATTTTCTTCTGCTCCCCAGCTTCTAGAGAACACCAACGTTCTTTGGCTCAAGGCCCACTTCCTCTATCTAGCCAGCAAGGTGGCATCTCTCTTACCATTATTCTATGGTCACACCTCCCTCTGACTTTAAACTCAGCCAGGAAAGGTTCACTAACTTTAAGCACCCATGTTGTTATATTGGGTCCAACAAGATAATCGCCCCCATTTCAAGGTTCTTAAACTTAATCCCCTTTGCAAAGTCCCTTTTGCCATATAAGGGTAACATAATCACAGGTTCCAGGGATTAGGAAGTGAATATTGGCTGCAGAGCCATCATTCTGCCTATCTCGACCCTTTATGGCTTCTATCTTAAGCTTCCCTCTTTTTGAGAGATACTAGATGAAGGAAATAATGTATACAATGGTCCATTTCCAAGACAAAGTGCCTTGAATCAGCTTAGGTAAGCAAACTACAGAAGAAACAGGATAAACTAGGCCCCTGCTTGGATAGCTGATGCCTGCTTGTCAGCCTCCCGCTTC
Source organism: Saguinus oedipus (assembly GCA_031835075.1). NCBI lineage: Eukaryota > Metazoa > Chordata > Mammalia > Primates > Cebidae > Saguinus > Saguinus oedipus. Next base: position 40,194,939 of record CM063187.1, on the reverse strand, counting down.
CCGGCCTTTTCCCGCCTTAGTTGGCTTCACCCAAGCCAAAGAAGTTTAGCATAAGACGAAATTTTGCTAGTCTGCAAAATAGCTCGTTTTGTCTGTTCTTATCAGCCTGCCCAGCTACTTAGGTCATAAGTCAAATACTTAACAAGCCCCTGAGCTAACTAGGATTGCAATGCATTGTGGGCTGCAACAAAATTCAGCAAGACAACCCTAAAAGAAACACCTGAAGCTCCTACCCAACAATCAATAGGTGACGTTAGGGAAGACTGACCCCATAGTACTCAGCCTATGAAAAATCAGGGAGGAACCTGTGCACTCCCCTGGTTTCTCATAGGCTGAGTTTTATTTATCTCATAGAGGATAAATTGCTTGTTGAAATTGTGCTGGGTGTGCCTGCCTATCAGACACATGATCTTGCAAAACCATCATTAAAAGTCTCATTTTTGCTGTTCTCTGGGTCTCTGAGTCCATTCTTTGGGTTTGGAAGGGTAAGGTTCTTTCTCACACTCAAGAAATCACCTTTCATTACCCCAATGCTATCTCTTTAAAACGGACTTGAATCCAACCAGAATTAGTGTCATTCCAACCCTGCATTTACATTTATCTACTGTAAGAAGCCCCAGAATTTCTAGTCAACTGTCTGTTTTCAGACACTGTACTCCATCAAGTCCCATTTGTGCCGTTTTCTCATTCTTCCCCAACTCTCAACACTCTTCCTGTATGCCTACATGATGAAATTCATAATTCTTTAACAACCAACTCCTCTTTCATCATCAACCACTTCCTTGAACGCGCCCTTCACATTCAGAGTCTAACGGAAACCAGACTCTATCCAGAGGACTCTGCAGCCCTCTCAACATTTCCCCAGCTACAGCCTCTTACCAGTGGGCCTGAAAATGGAACAAATGGCTGACCTCCTTGCTGTTTATTACCTTCAGAACTTTTCTCCCTCCCCTCCTCCACAAACTCTAGTTTTGAATTTCCTGCCATGAGATTATATATAAACTCACATCTCACTTTTGTTGATCTCTACCAAACACAGACTATTTTCCCTCTATATCTGAAATCTTGAGCTCATGGTTTGCTCTTTGCAGCACTATTACCCTTCAAAAAAAAATTCTTGCATTTTTAACCACACCCACACAGATGAGCCTGGTTTACTTACTTTTGCCTGGACTCTTTCCCCACCCACTCACGACTTATTTCCAACAGCATGTTGAGTGATTGTTATTCCCCAGCCCTCTACCCCCACCTGCTGCTACATTTCTCTGTCCTAATTTACAGAGAAACTCTTGAAATTGTTGTCTACACTGTCTCCCATTCTTCTCCCCTCCTTCTAGATTGCCCCCACTCCAATCCAGCTACCGGCCAGCACAGAAACTGCTCTCCACACATTCACGAAGGACTATGCCTGTCACTCAACGCAACGCTCAATTATTTGTTTTTGGACTCACAGAGGAGGCTATCACCACTTTACGCAGGTGGTCACGCACAACGTGAGACGCAGTCATAAGTACATACAGTCACATTTAAATAGTCCACTATGGTCACACACAGCGCCCGTCACCGTCGCGTGCGCGTACACGCGTACTCACACACAAACACCCCAGAAGCTCCCATTGCGGTCCCCCCACGCCCCGCTCCTGCATCACTTTCACTCACGCCCCGACGGCTCCCATTGCGATCACTCGCCCCCACGCTCCCTCGCAGGCAAAGCCACCGACTCCAAAGACGTTAGCCCCTCACTCCCCTTAGCCCTGGCCTCAGGCCTTCCGGAGTCATTCGGCTTCTGTGTCTTAGAGTCACTCACCCGGTCCTGCCGTCCATTGATGGTGAAAGGTTCCCCTATTTCCCTATCATCGCGAAAGGGACGGAGCACTGACAGGAAGTTGCCAGGCGAACGCTGCACTCTGGGAAATGTAGTCCGGAGCATGGGCCGCTTTTAACAGCCCGAGATATCCCGGTCTCCATTAACTGGTCCTGAACTTGAGCCCCATCACCTCGCTAGGCAAAGACCACACACCGCTCACATTTGCGGTAGAGAGCTTCCGAGCATTCCAGGCAGCGTTTAGCACGCTTCAGCGGAGGCCTGTAGGCTGCTCTACCTCTGCAAACCTGCGCCCAGCCCTCGGAATAGGGCAGTAAGCCCAGGCCATCGTAGGCTGGAAGTAGCATTGGCCCCGATGGCCCGTGGGAAATGTAGTCCAGAGCCTGGAACGCTGCCGAAATGCTCAGGCGGTATGGTGCGACTGTTTTCAGCAGAAGTTCAAGGCGTTGGCCTCTGACCCATGTGGCGTGGCGGGAAAGTTCTACAAGACTGTGCCAAGAGAATGGCGAGTCTGTCCCGTCTCTGCCCGAGCCTCGATACGGCTGAGTGGATACCTCTTATCCCACAAGTACCAGCCTGGGGTAGAACGAAGGGGAAACGGTCCAAGGGACACAATTACATACCCAGCCCTACAGGAGTCCCATGCCGAGGAATCCATGAGAACTCTTCCTAATACCTTATTCCCATCCTCCAATCGTCCTTAAAGTGTTTGTTTTCAATTAATATTTATAGTCACATTAGTATTGTTTTATAAATTCTATTCATTCCATTCTTTTGGCTCAAGTACACACTTGCTAGCTTTTTTCATTTGCTTCTCTTTTAGATATACATTATTTAGATCTACATCTAAACTTTCTGACAGAGGAGTAATTTTTTTCAGTACTTTCAAATTTATCAGGTAATTAAAAGTTTTTTCTTTTTTTTTAAATTGTGAAACAAAACACCTGAAGTGCATAAAATATGTAAGTTCAGTAAAACGCCACACAAATGTTGGTATCTCAAGAACAAATGCCCATTCTATGGCATAATTTCTTTTTCTTTATCTTTTTTGATACAGGGTCTGGCTCTACCACCCAGGCTGGAGTGCAGTGGCACAGTCTAGGCTCGCTGCAACCTCCACCTTCCTGGCTGAAGTGATCCTCCCACCTCAGCCTCCAGAATAGCTGGGACTACAGGTGTATAGCATCACACCCAGCTAATTTTTGTAGAGATGGGGTCTCACCATGTTGCCCAGGCTGGTCTCGAACTCCTGGGTTCAAATAGTCCTCCCACCTAGGCCTCACAAAATGCTGGGATCACAGGCATGAGTCACTGCACCCAGCCTGTGTGATCATTTCTGATAACCAGCCCCAGCTCACCTTCAGGTTAATATCTTGACTCTTTAATAGTTTCAATCTCTTTTTGAAATATATATAAATACAATCAAATTGTATAAATTTTCTGTCTTGATTAGGATAATAATAATTTTTTTAAGTTCTAGAAGTACTTTTTGTTTGTTTTGGTTTTTGGTTTTTTTTTTTAGAGATGGGCTCTGGCTATGTTGCCCAGGCTGGAGGGCAGTGACTATTCACAGGCGTTATCCCACTACTGATCAGCACGGGAGTTTTGATCTGCTCCATTTCTGACCTGGGCTGGTTCACCCCTCCTTAGGCAACCTGGTATGTATAATTGAAGTCCCAAAAGAAAAGTAGAGAGAGCATGGAGAAGAATCATATTTGAAGAGATAATGGCAAGGAATTTCCCCAAACTGATTAAACAAAGCAACCATAGGCTCAAGAAGTTCACCAAAACTCTGAGAAAAAAAAAACCCTAGAATTCTATAGTTAGCAAAAATCTCTTTCAAAAAAGAAAGGAAAAAAAGACATTTCAGACAGACCATGAGAATCCATTGCCATCAGCATGCCAGTAAAAGAAATGCTAAATGGAATTTTTCAAGAAGAACAAGATCTCAGATGAAACAAAAAGAAAGGTAGGCTGGGCATAAAGGCTCATAGCAGTAATCCCAGCACTTTGGGAGGCCAAGGTGGAGGTTCATTTGCATCCAGGAGTTCAAGACCAGCCTAGGCAATATAGTAAGACCTCATCTCAACAAAAAATCAAAAATTAGTCAGGTGTGGTGGAGCACATCTGTGGTCCCAGCTACTCAGGAGATTGAGGTGGGAGGATCACTTGAGCCTGGGAGGTCGCAGCTGCAGTGAACCATGATCATGCCACTGCCCTCAATCTAGGTAGCAGAGTCCTTGTTTCCAAAAAAGAGAAAGAATTTAGTAGGGAAGGAATAGCAATAGAAAGAGTAAATATGTGAATTAATATAAACAAATATTGACTGCACAAAGTAATATATTGCCCTCTGGGGTTTTGAATGTATGCAGAATTAAATAACAAAAATAAAGCAAAAATGAGGATGGAGGTAAATGGAGTTAAAGTGTCCCATTAAACTGAAAACTCTTAGGTGAGTGAGAAATAAACCTATCCTTTAAGTTAGAATCTTTAGGGGGCTACTTGTGTATTCCTTCCCTAGGGCTATCATAAAAAATTACCACAAACTTGGTGGCTTAAAACAACCGAATTATGTAAGAATTTTATTTTCTTACAGATCTAGAGGCCAGAAGTCCAAAATCCAGACATCAGCAGGGTTGTATTTTTCCTGAAAGCCCTAGGGGAGAATCCTTGCTTGCCTCTTTCAGCTTCTGATTGCTCCAGGTGTCCCTTGGCCTATGGCTGCATAACTCCAGTCTCTGTCTCTGTCTTCAGAACTGTGGGAAATAATTTTCTATTATTTACAAATTACCTAGTCTCAGATATTTTGTTATAGCAGTACTAAGGGACTAAGACACTTCAGTTCCTGAAACAGCACCAGAGTAATAAATGTGAAAGATGTCTTTGTTGTTCATAACAAACCACTTTTTTTTTTTGAGACGGAGTTTCGCTCTTATTACCCAGGCTGGAGTGCAATGGCGCGATCTCGGCTCACCGCAACCTTCGCCTCCTGGGTTCAGGCAATTCTCCTGCCTCAGCCTCCTGAGTAGCTGGGATTACAGGCACGCGCCACCATGCCCAGCTAATTTTTGTATTTTTAGTAGAGACGGCGTTTCACCATGTTGACCAGGATAGGATGGTCTCGATCTCTCGACCTCGTGATCCACCCATCTCGGCCTCCAAAAGTGCTGGGATTACAGGCTTGAGCCATCGCGCCCGGCCAACAAACCACTTTCAACCACAACTGAGTTAATGAGGCGATGTTAGAAAAGTCCCTACATAACCACAGGATAGGGCAACCAAACTGTGACTAGAGGATTGGAAAGTTCTGCCCTACTTGGTGACTTCTAGGGGAAAGGAAAAAGGCTGAAGGTTGAACTAATCACCAATCACTGCTGATTTAATTAATCATGGCTACATAATGAAGCCTCCATAAAAACACAAAGAACTGGGTTCAGACAGCTTATATCCAAGACCTCCCTACAGGCATTTTCTCTTTTCTGTTCTTTAGGAGACATCGGTGGGGTAAAAATACAGAAATGTGATCGCTTCATTCAACCAAGAGCCTTAGCCACAATTAAAAGATGTTCAGATGGAGCTGTACAGGAATGTGATGCTGGAGAACTACAGCAACAGAGCACATTAGGTATGGATCACTTCTCTGTAGTCCACATTTTGTTGTTTTTTGTTTTTTTCGTTTGTTTGTTTGGTGTTTTGTTTTGTTTTAAGGACCAGAGAGTTGAATAGGCAAGAAGGAAGGGAGAAGACAGAAGGAAGAAGCTCCCCCATACAAAGACAGAGGGAGGGGGCCTCCAAAGTTGAAAGAGGAGGACTCCTTGTTTTGGGAGTTTTTTTGAGTCGGATTCTCACTCTGTCACCCAGGCTGTAGTGCAGTGGTGTGATCTCAGCTCACTGCAACCTCCACCTCTTGGGTTCAAGTGATTCTCCTGCCTCAGCCTCCCAAATAGTTGGGATTACAGGCACGAACCACCACGCCGGTTAATTTTGTATTTTCAGTAGAACTCAGGTTTTGCCATGTTGGCCAGGGTGGTCTTGATCCACCCACCTCGGTCTCCCAAAGTGCTTGGATTACAGGGGCTTTTTGCGGTGTGGGGTAGAGAGTATGCAGTTCAGGCTGGTTTCAAACTCCTGGCTCAAGTGATCCCCTGGCCTCAGCCTTCCAAAGTGCTGGGATCACAGGCATGAACCACTGTGACTGGCCTTTTCCGCCATTGTTAAAAGCTTCAGGGTTATATTTTACATCAGCATTTCCTGTTGTCATATACTTCCTACCATCATATTTCAGCAACCTCTACCACCTCCGAAAGTTTCTAGCTTAAAAAATTATTCATTTCCTGCTAGCTCCCCTTTCTGTCAGCTTTTTAATTTTATATTTGTGTTCAAATGAATCATCATGTTGATTTAAAAAAATTTAAACAAGATTATAGTGAAAAAGAAGTTTCCCTTTTACTATTTATCTTCCCGATATGCATCTATTATGACGGGTTTCTTTATAAAACTACTTTGAGTACTCATAATTGATTTTGTGTTCTAGTTCAGAAGAAATGTCTGAATGTTAAACGTTTACATAAAAATGCTATATTATATCAGTTATGAAGCTTCCCCCCTTTAAGACTGATGCTCCAGGAAGATATAACCTTATTATCACAATTTAAAGAGAAAATGAGACTTGGAGGTTCAGATTCCTCCACAGTCACAGTATCAGCAAGCACCCATGCAGTGACCAACATTTAGGTGATTACACACACTTAAACACATTCATACACGATGTTGCCTCCCACCTGCACACACTGAATATGACCTCTCCATCCCCAAAGCAGCACACATCTTGACCTCACCTCTCTCTCACACACACACACCAATCTTACCCGCACGCGGTTTCTTTCACTCAACTACTGAAACACTCCTCATCCCAGCAGCACAAGCAGTCCTACTGCGGTCTCGCATACACTCCTTTACCCAGTCTCACATGCATGGCTGGGATTGCGGATTTGTCCTCTTCAGACTCTTACTCCTGGTTCGGTCCCAGACGCTCAGGTCCCCATACTGGGCGCGCTCTCCCGGGTCCTCCGTACGCTCCGCAGTTGCCCGCCTCAAGAGCGTCTGCGTGCTTTCAACGTTAAGCGGAATTCCGAGCAGCCTCCGGGGAACAGTTAGTTTGGTCACTGCGGCCAGGTTCCCGCCTCAGGACCCAGAGGACGCAGCCAACTTTGACTGGACCCATCCAGTCACCAGCGAGGCTTGGACTACGTTTCCCAGGAGACCCTGCGGCCAAGCTTGTCTCCCGGAGAAGGGGCGGAAACCTGGGAGCCACCCTCTGAGGTTGGGCGGGGTGAAAGAAAACTTGCACCAGGTGACTTAAACAGGCAAGAAGGACTTGGTTGAAGACTATTGCAATAGTTAACTTCCAATACAATTGCAGCTGGAGGTTTATAGCCAACGGGCTGGGTGAAGGAGTTAAAGGATGGTAAATTACTAAGAGGAAGTTTAGTCTCAAGGGTGGGGGGATTCTTGCTGAACTGGCTTAGCTGGATTCTTGCCGAAGTGGGGTTCGCAGGCCATGGAGGAGGCCTGGCCAAACAAAAAGGGCTCAGAGGGGCCTTACTAAAGCTTGATCTAGGGAGTCTTTGTCAGGAGAGACTCCTGGAAGGCTCTGATGGGCGGCTTAGCTCAAAGAGATACTTTTGTCGGTGCCAGAGTCCGCGCCGCGCTACGGGAATCAGGATGGCTGGGCTGTAGCTTTCCGCAACCTGTCGCTCCTACACTTCCCAGAAGCCTCTAGGCCCATGGTTGTCTCCCGCGATAACTAAATTGTCTTTTGCGGAGTGGGCGGGGTCTTCCCGCGGGTCTGAGCGAACGGCCTCGGGGCTTTGTAAGAGAACTGGGGTCTGCTTGTTTGGATTCCAGAGGAGCGGAGCTGACCCTACCCTAGCAGGCGTAAGTGAGGCGGCCCGGATCCTGGCACGACAGGAACCCCGGATCTGTGTGAGCTACGTGGGGAGCAGACTAAGGAGCGATTGTAAAGAGTGTGTACCGTTGTGACTGTGGATGTCTCTGTGGTGGGCGTGTGTCTGTGCGACCGGGTGTGCAACTGTGAGGGCGGGGAGGAGGACTTTTTATGTTTGTGCGGGTGTGATTCGAGTTTAATTGTGACTGGGTTGGGCACCGTGTTTGCGAGTGTGAGGTTCCTGGACCGCGGTTGTGACTGTGTGTTCCCTTGGGGTGTGTGTGTGTTTACCATTTGCCTTAACTGTGAGGTTTGTGGCTGCTTCCGTGTGTGTGTGTGTGTGTGTGTGTGTGTGCGCGCGCGCGCGCGCGCGGGCGCACATGTTGGTGATATTATGTAGGGTGAGTGTGAATTTGTCATTGTGACCCTAAGGTGTATGTCACTGGGAGTTTGAGAGATGCCCACGGACTCTGGTTGTGTCCCTGTCTGCCCCCGTGGTGTGTGTGTGTGTGTGTGTGTGTGTGACCGTGTGCAGCCTGTTGTGTTTAGGTTTGGGGTGCCTGTGATGTTTATGTCCCCATGGTGTGAGTGAATGAGTTTGTGTGACTATGTGTCCGTATAGCCAATGTGGGTATGGGGAGTCTTTGTCTCTCTTTGTGACGACTTCAGCCACTGGAGACCTCTGTGAGCTCAGAAACAGATTCGGCTCAGAACGGCATTGACCCTGGATTGAGCAGGACGCCCTAGACTTCTCTGAACTTCCTCTGTAGGTTGTGGGCAGTAGGGGCTGAGCCAAGAAAACTTCTGACGTAGTCAAACTGGCTCCCTCTCAGAAGAACCTGATGTTTCCTGACTCCCTTCTCCTTTCTCAGATCTGCCCTGCTTGGATAGAGGCTTCTGGAGAGGAGTAAAGAATGGCTGTTGAATGTCCACAAGGCACCTGCAAGGTAGTTTGTCCTTTCCTCTTGTTTCCTGAAGTCACATTTTCTTGGTTAGGACATAGTTGCTTTCCTTTTCTTGAAAATTCTTGCCTACCAGATGACCTGATCCCTGGAGTTTCTCTATTGAGAAAATGTGATGTCTTCAAACTCCACCTCCCACACCTGATTTTATCTTACTAATTCGTCAGTTTTAATTTTTCTTTACTTTTTTTTTTGAAACAGAGTCTGGCTCTGTTGCCCAGGCTGGAATGCAGTGGTGGGATCTCAGCTCACTACAGCCTCACTTCCCTGACTCAAGCAATTGTTGCATCTCAGCCTTCCAAGTAGCTGGAATAATAGATGTGTGCCACCAAGCCTGGCTAATTTTTGTATTTTTAGTAGAGATGAGGCTTTACCATGTTGGCCAGCCTGGTCTCACACCCCTGGGCTCAATCCATCCACCTGCCTCCGCTTCCCAAAGTGCTGGGATTACAGGTGTGAGCCACTGCACTTGGCTTTAATATTTCGTTATGCTGGCCGGGCACGGTGGCTCAAGCCTGTAATCCCAGCACTTTGGGAGGCCGAGGCGGGTGGATCGCGAGGTCAAGAGATCGAGACCATCCTGATCACCATGGTGAAACCCTGTCTCTACTAAAAATACAAAAAATTAGCTGGGCATGGTGGCGCACGCCTGTAATCCCAGCTACTCGGGAGGCTGAGGCAGGAGAATTGCCTGAACCCAGGAGGCGGAGGTTGCGGTGAGCCGAGATCGCGCCATTGCACTCCAGCCTGGGTAATAAGAGCGAAACTCCATCTCAAAATATATATATATATTTCGTTATCTTTTTAAAAAATATGACTTCTTTCAGATTGTATAAGTAAAACATGATTGTTTTAACTTAATTTAAAAAGTACAGAAATCCCGAATGAAGAAAATTTACATTTTAGCTATGTACATAAAACATAATTGAATTCATGTAGCATTTGTCATTTTATATCCTACACTTTCTTTCTTTTTTTTTTTTTTTTTTTAAAAAAACGGGGCTTTGAGTAAAAAAAAAAAGAAATAAATAAATAAAGACAGAGTTTCACCATGTTATTCAGGCTGGTCTTGAACTCCCGACCTCAGGTGATCCGCCCGCCTTGGCCTCCAAAGTGCTTGGATTATAGGCGTGAGCCACTGCACCTGGCCTATCCTACATTTTCATTTAAAATTAAGTATTTTCCCATATAGTATATTTGGAAAATATTTTTAGAGATGCATAACGTTTACTTGAATACCTATGGCTTTTTTCAAACTTGATATAGAAACTTGAATACCTATGGCTTCTTCAAACTTGATATAGAAAAGGGACCCACTTGTGCAGTAAAACACCCATTTGTGCAGCTTAACAAGTAATTATAAAGAGCCACTTAAGGGGTACCCAGATCAACAAATAGAATACAGCCATCACTGAAGAAGCTTGTGCTGTACTTCTCCACAGCCACAAACAACATTGTGCTCTTGTGATGATAATCACTGTGGCCATTTCTTTGCCTTTCATTAGAGCTTTAGTAAATATGGATGAATCCTAGAGCCACGTAAGTGTAGATTTTGTTTGTTTTCTAACTTTGTTTCAATAGACATTCTTTTGTTTCTTTTTTTCACAAAAGACTACATAAAAGTAACACAGTTCTTCTTTTTATTTTTCTTTTTTGAGACAAAGTCTTGCTCTGTTACCCAGGCTGGAGTGCAGTGACACAATCTCGGCTCACTGCAACCTCCACCTCCTGGATTCAAATGATTCTCCTGCCTCAGCCTTTCAAGCAGCTGGGATTACAGGTGCATGCCACTGGGCCCAGCTAATTTGTGTAGTTTTAGTACAGACGGGGTTTCAGCATGTTGGCCAGGTTGGTCTCGAACTCCTGACCTCTGGTGATCCATCTGCCTCGGCCTCCCACAGGGTAGTGAAAAATGAGACGTGATAAGGGAGAAGAGTAAAAGATACCATACAAAGAAGGCTTGATTATACCAGATGTCATTAACATAAAAATATTAGAAAATACCTATATTTATATCTAAATCTATATCTAATTTTCATATTCCCCACTTCCAAAAATGTATTTGAGGTGGCCAAGAATAGAAGAAAATGATCTCTCTCTACACACACACACACACATTTTATTTGTACCATTTAAGACTAAGTGGCAGATATTTTGCCCCTTTATTTCCTAATAATGAGTATTCTCTTACATAACCACAGTACAGTTATTAAAATTTTAACATTTTTATGATACTCTTATCTAACCCATATTTAAAATTTTGACTCATCCCAGTGATGTTCCTTTTAACAAACTACCCTGTCCTTTCTCCTCATCTATCCAGGATCCACTTTAAAATCACACATTAAATTTATTAATTATGTCTCTTTAGTCTGCTTTAATCTAGAAGAGTTGCTCTCCCTTTGTCTTTCATGATCTTGGCATTGTTGAAGAGGAGAAGCCAGTTATTTTATAAAAAGTCCCTTAATTTGGGTTTGTCTTATGGTTCTTCATGCTTGCATTCAGGTTATGAATTTTGTGGCAGGAATACCATAAAGGTAATATTGTATCCTTCTCAGTGCATCATCTCAGGAGATACATGATGCTGACTTGTTCCATTTCTGAAGATGTTAACTATGTTAATTTGTTAAGGGGATATCTACCATGTTTCTCCACTGTAATATTGGTAGTTGTCTATTTGTAATTAATAGATAATTTGTGGAGATATACTTTGTAACTGTGTAAATAACTGGTTGCCAAACTTTTCCCCGCTAGTTTAAAATCCATTCATTGATAATTATTTTTGGATCTGTTATTAGTATGAGGTAATAGTAATAATGAGAGGGTTTTTTTTTTTTTTGGTTTGTGGCTCACTGAATGACAGTAATCACTGTAAAGGGCTAGGACTAAGATGAGCAAGTGAGACAGTGAGAAGCACTCACTGCCAGATGTAACTACAGTTGCATGACCCTGAGACAGAATGCCTCAAATTTTGCACCCTGAGTTCTTCATTCTTAAGACAATCATCATCAGGGTTATAAGTGCAGGGTTGGCAATCTGAGAGTGAACACCTCAAGTTTTGTGCCATAAGTGCCTCACTTACCTTAGCCGTGTCCTGTTCCTGCTGTGGTGCTGCACCTGTGGAAGTTCCTGGAAATCTGCCCTCTAGCATTTTCCAGGAATCCATCCTTTGTGGCAGACTGGGTTGTCTTACCAGGAGCATTTGTTACAAAACTTTCAGACAAGGCTATTGGGTGCTGCTGGCCACCTTGTACTTTCAGAGCTGGGAGCTAGAAAAGCTGCTTGATTGAAGAAGCCTGGTAAAGTTACCCATGCTGCAGGAGCTGGGTGCTGGGGAAATTGAATGTGCTGCTGGAGGTAGACCTGGATGCTGGAGCCACCTGCCAGGCAAGCACACCAGAACCAGAAAGGAACGCCCCTGGGATGACAGGTGCTGCACCACCAAGCCCAGCTAATTTTTTGTATTTTTTAGTAGAGGCAGAGTTTCACCATGTTGGCCAGGCAGGTCTCGAAATCCAGATTTAAGTGATCCACCCACCTCAGCCTTTCGAAGTGCTGGGATTACAGGTGTGAGCCACCACACCTGGTTCATGTTGAATAGTTTAGGTGTATCTTGTTTATTTACACTACTATTTCATAACCTTTGTGACTATATCACAGTATATTTTGTCTGACATATTTTTATGTGGATAATTAGTTTCCAGCATTTTACTCTTAATAAAACTGTTATGAACATTCTAGTGGATGTTTTACCTAGGAGTGGAATTGCTGGGTAATAGGGAATATGCATGTTAGCCTAGATAATGCCAAACTCTTTCAAAGTGGTTGTATGAAAAAGTGGTCTACTTCCAACAGTGTATGTTTGTCGCCGCCTTTCCCACATTTTTGCCACATCTTTACCAACATTTGGAATAGTCACACTTTTTTTTTTTTTGCCAATCATTGAGAGCTTGTAAGGTTGCTGAGGTTGGTTGGCCTTGAACTCTTGGCCTCACCTTCGCAAGTGCCACGACATCCGGCAGGAGCCACTTTGGGCCCAGTCACACTTTTTACCTACCTAGTATACTTAGTAATATCTCATTATGGTGTTAATTTGCATGACCATGTCTACTAATGAAAGAGAACATCTTTTCATTTGCATTATCTTTTGTCTCCTTTTTTTTTTTTTTTTTTAGACGGAGTTTCACTCTTGTTACCCAGGCTGGAGTGCAATGGCGCGATCTCGGCTCACCGCAACCTCCGCCTCCTGGGTTCAGGCAATTCTCCTGCCTCAGCCTCCTGAGTAGCTGGGATTACAGGCACGCGCCACCATGCCCAGCTGATTTTTTGTATCTTTAGTAGAGATGGGGTTTCACCATGTTGACCAGGATGGTCTCGATCTCTTGACCTCGTGATCCACCCGCCTTGGCCTCCCAAAGTGCTGGGATTACAGGCTTGAGCCACCGCGCCCAGCCCTGTCTTTTTTTTTTTTAAGACTTGTTCATTTAGGCAAAATTCACGAGATACACTTAACCATTTTAAAGTGGTATTTAGTATAAATTCAATGGTATTTGCTGTATTCATAGTATTGTGCAACTATGGTTTTTCTCTAGCTTTAAACCTTTATCATCTGCCTGTACAAACACTGTGTACCCATTTGAAGCACAAACTTTTAACTTGGATGAATTTAAATTGATGTGTAATTTTCTTTGATTTTAGTGTCAAATCTAAGAATTAACTGCCAAATCTGAGGTCATGAAGATTTAGAAATCCTGGTCGATCTGCACTGCAGTTCCATACAGATTCTGGGTACCCACTGCAGTTCCATATGGATTTGAGGAGTGGTTTTTCATTTCAAAGGCCACTGAAGTGTTGGGAGAGATAGCATGGAATCTGCAGATTATTTTAGGGAGTTTTTTTTTTTTTTTTGAGATGGAGTTTCACTGTTGTTACCCAGACTGGAGTGCAATGGCACAATCTTGGCTCACTGCAACCTCCGCATTCTGGGTTCAAGCAATTCTCCTGCCTCAGCCTCCCGAGTAGCTGGGACTACAGGCATGCACCACCATGCCCAGCTAATTTTTGTATTTCTAGTAGAGACGGGGTTTCACCTCGTTGACCAGGATGGTCTCGATCTCTTGACCTCGTGATCCACCCGCCTCGACTTCCCAAAGTGCTGGGATTATAGGCATGAGCCACTGCACCTGACCAATTTTAGCGAGTATTGCCATCTTCATGTTAAGAGTTCCAATCTGTGAACATGAGGTTTTAATATGTTTCATCTCCAACCGATGTACTGCAATTCAATTCTGGTACTGCTAACCCAGAGTTGGTGTTAGACTCCATAGGTTTTAGCATATAGTCCCCAGTAAATCTGCCCTTACTTTAGGCCAACTAGCTACAATTCCAGGAGGTTCTCTTGACTCCTTCCCTCTCCCCTCTTGATTTAGTAGTTTACTACAACTCACAGAATTCAGGAAAGCACTTTACTTAAAATTACAGTTTTATTATGAAAGATATGGATACAAATCAGGAACAGCCTAGTAATGAGACACATAGAGCAAGGTCTGGAAGGGATCTGTACACAATTTCTGTGTTCTTTCCCTGTGAAAGCAGGGTGTGTCACCAGGGAAGCTCCAGTGAACTTTGGAGTGGAATTTCATTATGTAGGCATGATTGATTAATCATTGGCCACATGATTGAACCCAGTGTCCAGCCCCACTTTCTTCCTCAGAGATTGGACTAGCTAAAAGTATTTTTGATGACTGCCCCAATTCCAAAGCTACTCAAGGGTCCACTATGAATTACCTCATTAGCATAAACTCAGGTGTGATCCATAACAAAGACATATCTAGCTCTTTGCTAGGAACCCTAGGACAAAGATCTGACAAATTATTACACAGGGCGTAAACAAGACCAGGAGTGAAAATGGTGATGTCTTCCTATTTATTTAGCAGTTTCTTTTCTCTTGGGCCATTTAGCTTTTTATTAATTATTTGGGAAAGATCTTATATTTTACATGCTAGTTCTTTGACATTTAAATATTTTGTAAATATCATCACCCATTCTGTGGCTTGTGTCTTTTTAATAAATTTTATTCATAACTGAGCTATGAATCATGCTTATATTGTTATGCAACTTTGTTTTCCATGTAATTAAAATTACCTTTTTGTCCATATATTTATCACTAATTTATATTCAAAATCTACTGGAAAATAAATATTTTTCCAGTATGTTCTATCAGTTCCTTGGGTTTAGAGACATCTCTTCTATGTCCTTTTTGTTCTCTGCTGATTGCTTTGTACCACTATTACTCTAGAATTATTTTTTTTTTTTGAGACGGAGTTTCACTCTTGATACCCAGGCTGGAGTGCAATGGCGCGATCTCGGCTCACCGCAACCTCCGCCTCCTGGATTCAGGCAATTCTCCCACCTCAGCCTCCTGAGTAGCTGGGATTACAGACACGCGCCACCATGCCCAGCTAATTTTTTGTATTTTTAGTAGAGATGGGGTTTCACCATGTTGACCAGGATGGTCTCAATATCTTGACCTCGTGATCCACCCGCCTCGGCCTACCAAAGTGCTGGGATTACAGGCTTGAGCCACCGCGCCCGGCCTACTCTAGAATTATTTCTTTTTAAATTCACTGCCCTTCTGTGCTGAGTTGTTTCTTGGATTCCTTGCCTTCCTGTTTCTTGGTGTGCTTTGTCTTTATATTGGTGGCATATGAGAAAGGATGAATGAGAGTTAAATTTTGTGAGTCCTAGTATATTTTTCAACCACTATATTCATTCTTTGGCAGGGCATAGAATTCTACATTGAAAATATTTTACCTCAGAATTTTCAAGTGATGATTTCTGTCTTATAGTATTGTTTAGAACTCCAAAGCCATTTTTATTCCTGATCTTTGGTTTATACCCTGTCTTTGTATTTTGGAGCCTTTTAGGGTATTTTCTTTGTTCCCACTGTCCTAGAACCTAATAAAAATATATCAAATGTGAATCATTTTTACTTTTTATGCTACCTACCAAGTGGACCCATTAAATGGGGAAACTCATGTCTTTTAGGTCTGGGAGGTTTCCCTTAATGCTTACTTTTTAGAACAATCTGTATTTTCTGTTTTCTTTGAAAAATTTCAAACATAGAGAAAAAAGAATATTCCAGTGAATTCTGAATACCCATTTTCTTCCTCTGTTTGGGCCACTGTAACAAAATACCATAAAGTAAGTATCTTATAAACAAAAGAAACTTATTTTTCACAGTTATGGAGGCTGGAAAGTACATGATCAAGATGTTGGCAGACTCAGTGTCTGGTAAGGACCTGCTTTCTGCTTCATAGGTGGCACCTTCTATCTTTGTCCTCACATGGTAGAAAGGGAAAGGCAGCCTCCTGGGCCCTCTTTTATAAGAGTACTAATTACATTCATGGGGGCTCTGCCTCATGAGCTAATCACCTCCCAAAGGCCCCACCTCCTTTCACCATTACATTGATAACTAAAGTTCAACATTTGATTTGGGGTTTGGGAGAACACAAACATTCAGACCTTATCAGTCATCACCTAAATTCTTCAGTTGTTGCCATTTTGCCACATTTCCTTTATTGTTATTAATACACACACATACATATTTTTTTCTTGACTCATTTAAAAATAGGTTGGGATAGCTTCACATTTTACCATTAATAATTTTAACATTTATATCCTTAGTATTAATGATATATCTCCAACCTAAGAAAATTAAAATGGACTTACTAATATTCTCAAGCATTTCATGTTTAGATAGCTCTAGTAGTTTGGAAACTGTCTTTATTTAGCTGCTATTGTATTTGTTTGTTTGTTTACCTGGTGTGTGTTTGCCTTATCTAGGGTCTAGTCAAGATTTATTATACATTGGTTTTGGTCATTGGATCTCTTTAGTCTGTTTTAAGCTGGAGCAGTCTCTCATTTTTTGTTTTAGATGACATTGAATTTTTTTAAGAAGCCAGGAATTATTTTATAGAATGTTGCTGGAGCCCATCCCACAGACCCCAGCTTCATAACAGATGAATAAATGCACTCAGAATCAAATTTCCCGCGAACGAGTAGGCCAGGGTTCGTGAGCTACTTACAGAGAGATCGCAGCTGCACAACTCTGACTAGTTTGCCCTCTCCGCATTTATTTAGTATAGATGTAATAACAGAGGCTCTAAGTTAACACACTTGCAGAGGAAGAGTAAAGACCAGGTTCCAAGCCCAAAGCAAACACCATTAGAGGGTAATCTCCCTGGTCGAACTCCTCCCGGAGAGGGCCATGCAGCTCAAAAGGTTAGTTTTAAGACCACATGAGTAAACAAGTTAGATAAACTCCCACATTCCCTTTACTCTAATTTATTTAACTAAGGGGACAAGGCTGCCTTCAGCCAAGAACTATAGAAAAACCCTTAGGCCTTCCAAAAGGGTTGGAGATTATATTTTATAACTTTTTCTATTATTTTTCCCTTAATATTTTTGCCACCACCCTGAGTGAATCCCCACAGAATTTCCCATAACCTTTATTTGTCTCATGGCTGTCTTATGTATAGGAAGCTTAGATTCAGGTTAAATATTTTTGGCAAGCATACCACATAGGTGGTATGATGGTACATCTTTTATTGTATTACACTGGGAGGCACATATGTCAGGTTGCTCCACTACTGTTGATGCCAAGTGCTATAGGTTGGATGTTTGTCCCCTCCAAATCTTAGTGAAATTAAAAAAAAAAAAAAAAAAAATTTTTTTTGCGCCAGTATTGGAAGTAGGGCCTAATGACAGGTATTTCAGTTTTGGGGGTGGATCCCTGATGAATAGATTAATACGCTCCCTGGGAGGCAGTGGGTGAGTGAATTCTTGCTCTTACTAGTTCCCACAACAGCTGGTTTTTTAAAAGAATCTAGCAACTCCCCTGGCCCTCTCTTTTGCTTCCTCTCTCTCCACGTAATCTCTGCACATCCTGGTTCCCCTTCACTTTCTACTAGTGGAAGCAGCCTGAAACCTTCATCAGATGTTGGTGCCATACATCTTGTATAGCCTGCAGAACTGTGAGCCAAATAAACCTCTTTTCTTTATCAGTTACTGCCCTTAGATATGCCTTCATAGCAACACAACTAGACTTAGACATCAAGTTTTGCCACTTAAGATTAAGGTGGTGAGTACCAAATCTTTCTCTTATAAAGGTATATATTTTCCCTTTATAATTAATAAATAATCTGTGAGTGATACTGTGAGATCAAGTGAATATCCTTTTCCCTAGCACCATTCATTATCTGGTTTTAGAATCCATTGGGGATCCTTGCCTGAATCTGTTATTCTGATGATGATTTTTAAATGGTGAGTCTCAGGTTCCTTCATTTTTTCTAGCACACTTTGTAGATTCTTAGCAAACTTCTAAAAATGATTTCTTCTTGGTAGATATTGGACTTTGTTGCTTGACCTCCTATATTTTCCTATTTTTTATCTTTTTGTATGTTTTTAAAAGAGATTTTATTTATGTTTGAATGATTTGCTTTTATTCCCACTTTATATTTTCATTTTCTATGAATACTTTTTGTCACTTAATAATTCTTCCTTATTATTCTATTCTTTTATCATGTGGAATAGCTTCTCACATCCCTATGAGAATACACATGGTGACTTCTGAGGTTTTGTTGGTTCCCCAGTGTAGTCTCTCT
The DNA here is from genome assembly GCA_031835075.1 of Saguinus oedipus. NCBI lineage: Eukaryota > Metazoa > Chordata > Mammalia > Primates > Cebidae > Saguinus > Saguinus oedipus. Next base: position 40,176,540 of record CM063187.1, on the reverse strand, counting down.
TCTGAGTTCCTTTGGTTGCTTTGTTTACTGTCTTTTATCTTACGGGCTTTTCTCAAGTATCTAATATTTGCCTATTTTTTGTTTCTGTTGTTTTTTATCTTACAGGCTTTTCTCAAATAGCTAATATTTGCCTATTTTTTGTTTCTGTTGTTTTTATATATATTTAAGGTGTTTTATATATATTTATGGTTTTGATATACATTATGAAATGGTTACTGTACTCAAGCAAATTAACATGTTCATCATCTCACATAGTTACACCTTTTGTGTGTGTGTGGCAAGAACACCAAAAATCTACTCTCTTATTAAAAAACTCAACTACAATACAATGACATTAACTATAGCCCTCATGTTGTACTTTGGATCTCTAGACTTATTCTTTCTAAGTGTCTGAAACTTTGTATCTGTTGACCTGCATCTCCCCATTTTCTCCCTGACAGTCCCTGGTAACTACCATTTTGTATGCTATTTCTCTACTTTTTTGTTAACATTCTATATATAAGTGAGATCATTCAGTATTTCTCTTCCCATGTCTCCCTTATTTCACATAGCATGATGTCCTCCAGTTTCACGTCTGTTGTGGCAAATGGCAGGATCTCTTTCATTTTCAATGGTGGACAGTATCATTTATATATGTCAATTTCTTCATCTGTTCATCCATCAGTGGACACATAGGTTATTTTCACATCTTGTGAATAGAATAATACTGCTTTGAACATGGGGAAGCACATATCTTCATGAGGTGGTGATCTATTTGTAATTCAGAGTGGAGCCTAAGAAGTTGTATGTTAAATTTTATGTGTTGATTGTTAGACTTTTATAGGTAGTTAGTTCCCTCCACTTCTTAAGTTTTTTGGGGGTTCTGAAGCATAAATCGTAAACATTTTTACACAAAAATGTGTAATATGTGTGCCTTTTCCTTAATTTTAGTTAAGACTATATCATTTTTGGTTCATCATCATTTATCTTACACTTTCAACTTAAAATGTTGGCCGGGTGTGGTGGCTTATGCCTGTTATCCCTGCACTTTGGGAGGCTGAGGCAGGTGGATCACGTGAGGTCTCTACTAAAAATACAAAAAGCAGGCAAGTGTGGTGGTGGGTGCCTGTAATCCCAGCTACTTGGGAGGCTGAGGCAGGAGAATCACTTGAACCCCGGAGGCAGAGGTTGCAGTGAGTTGAGATTGCACCATTGCACTCCAGCCTGGGTGACAAGAGTGAAATTCTGTCTCAAAAAAAAAAAACTTAAAATGTTTTGTTGCTGCAGTGTTCTCATTGATTTCCTTTTATGTGGTGGGATTGTTCCTTTTTACAAAGTCCTTTCCATTCCTTTTAGTGAGGTTTAGTGAGGGCACTGGGATAAATGCACGGGATTCACTTGCCCTTTTTCAGAGAAATTACGTCCTACATCTAGAAAAATCTTGTTTTTAGATGCTAATTTGTAAGGATAATACATTTTGAAAATAATTTATTATATTAGCTATTCAGTAAATGCATTTTTTTGCATGTACCACAGTTCAAGTTGATTAAATTAACAGACGTTATCCTTGTCTTCAAGAATCTTGGCTCTATTGTAGGAGACAGAGATTAAACAAGCATTCAAACAAATACAAAAATTTTAACTGTACAGAATGGATATGTAAATTACCCATTATCAAAACAAAACACAAAGAGGAAAAAAGTGCTCTGAGAAATGATGGCGGAGTGTGCATAATTAAGGCTGAACATGCAGGAAATAGTTTAAAGATACATCATTTAGCACAGACCTAAACCATTGCTGGAAACTTGCAAGGCCATCAGTAGGGGCAGTGGATATAGGGGGACATTTCAGGCAGATGAAATCATGATGGGGGTGGGTGGGTACAGTTTTGTGCATTTAAAGAACTATGAAGGCCACTGTAGCTACAGTGTATTGTTGGGGTGGGGGTGGCAAGAGGAATATAAGGTTTAGGCCGGGCGCGGTGGCTCAAGCCTGTAATCCCAGCACTTTGGGAGGCCGAGGCGGGTGGATCACGAAATCAAGAGATGGAGACCATCCTGGTCAACATGGTGAAACCCCATCTCTACTAAAAATACAAAAAATTAGCTGGGCATGGTCACGCACGCCTGTAATCCCAGTTATTTGGGAGGCTGAGGCAGGAGAATTACCTGAATCCAGGAGGCGGAAGTTGCAGTGAGCCGAGATTGTGCCATTGCACTCCAGCCTGGGTAACAGCAGCGAAACTCCGTCTCAAAAAAAAAAAAAAAAAAAGAAGAAGAATATAAGGTTTAAGAGACAGGCAGATCACTGAGGAACTTTTAAGAGCAAGTTCATTTTGAGAAAAACAGTTCCAGGCTTAATATCACTCTGGGTGCTAAGGGTCCAAAACTGGAAATGCAGGCAACTAGAAGAAATGCTGCTTAATTAAAGATAATTCTGATTTGGATTAGCCAGTTGGAGATTGGAAGAACAATTTCAAGACATATTTAGACTTTCTTTAAACAGCATTGTTATGTGAGTTGTAGAAAGAGATTGATGCTGGAATGTTTTTACCTTTTGGGGTTTGAAATATTCATTCAGGGCCTTAGATAGTATCTTTAAATCCCTTCCCTTTCCTAGTCTCTACTTTTATGGCAAATAAATCTCCCAAAATAATAAGCACAGGACAGGTACTTTATGCAAGTACATAAGTAGATTAGGTGTGATCAAAGATGAGGTTCAGGATATTTATGTCTCTTCATCTTTCTTGCAATCTTGTAGTATCAGATTGACAGCTGTCTTGTCTTCCCTTTCCTCTTATGTTAAAACTAGATTCTGTTCCTCTGCTGTAGCCCTGAGTTCTTCTTCCAATGCCATCATAGAATTTGGAGGCACACTTATTTTTAGTTAAATGGCATAAACAAACCACATTGTAACAACCACAGATGGATCTTCCCTTTCCATAGCTCATTCCATACTCATGTAGCACATTGGTCTTTCATTTGGAAACTGCTCTTTGTGGATTATCTTTCTTTTTTGTCTCCATCAATTTATATGCAAATTATGTTTATTACTGAATCATCCCAGATTTTCCACCCCAGGAAAAATGTAGTACTCCAACCAACCCTGAGAAATGAATATGAGAATTACCCTAATTTATCAATTTTCATAACACTAATTTCATCTCTAAGAAATTAAGACAGGGCCAGGACATCTATATAATTACCAAGCTTTCAAAGTTTGCAGGGAACTTTTATCCAAACTATGATTTAGAAATAATTAATCTGTTTCCTGAATACCTCCTTCACTTTCTAGTCTGCCTTTTACTCATTTTCTCTGCTTTTCTAATCTGTTTTCAAATTGCTCAGTCATATGTGAGAACTGTATAAGCCACTAAATTTTTATGAAAATTAAATTGTAGTTAAGTCTTTCATATCTATTATAAACGTTAAATCTCTCCCAGAACACAAAAAAGTAAATGTTTGCTTTTATATTTTCTTTCAGACTGTGAATCAAGGTTGAGACCAAGAAATTATTTCTGAAAAAGGATATTTATGGAATAGAATCATCCTGATGGGAGATAATGGAAAAACTTACAAAACACAGCATTGAGTGTTCAAGTTTCAGAGGTGATTGGGAATGTAAAAGCCAGTTTGAGGGAAAACAGGGATCTCAGGAAGGACATTTCAATGAAATGATATTTACTCCTGAAGACATGCCCACTTTCAGTATCCAGCACCAGAGAATTCACACTGATGAGAAACTCCTTGAATGTAAGGAATGTGGGAAGGATTTTAGTTTTGTATCAGTCCTTATTCGACATCAGCGAATTCATACTGGTGAGAAACCTTATGAATGCAAAGAATGTGGCAAGGCCTTTGGTAGTGGTGCAAACCTTGCTTACCATCAAAGAATTCATACTGGTGAGAAGCCTTTTGAATGTAAAGAATGTGGAAAGGCCTTTGGTAGTGGCTCAAACCTTACTCACCATCAGAGAATTCATACTGGTGAGAAACCCTATGAATGTAAGGAATGTGGGAAAGCCTTCAGTTTTGGATCAGGCCTTATTCGTCATCAGATCATTCACAGTGGTGAAAAGCCTTATGAGTGTAAGGAATGTGGGAAGTCCTTTAGTTTTGAATCAGCCCTTACTCGGCATTACAGAATTCACACAGGTGAGAAACCTTATGAATGTATAGATTGCGGGAAAGCCTTTGGCAGTGGTTCAAACCTTACTCAACATCGGCGGATTCATACGGGTGAGAAACCTTATGAATGCAAAGGATGTGGAATGGCCTTTAGCAGTGGTTCAGCCCTTACTCGGCACCAGAGAATTCATACCGGTGAGAAACCATATGTATGTAATGAATGTGGGAAGGCCTTTAGTTTTGGATCAGCCCTTACTCGACATCAAAGAATTCATACTGGCGAGAAACCTTATGTATGTAAGGAATGTGGGAAGGCTTTTAATAGTGGCTCAGATCTCACTCAACATCAGCGAATTCACACTGGTGAGAAACCCTATGAGTGTAAGGAGTGTGAGAAAGCCTTTAGAAGTGGTTCAAAACTTATTCAGCATCAAAGAATGCATACTGGTGAGAAACCTTATGAATGTAAGGAATGTGGGAAGACATTTAGTTGTGGTTCAGACCTTACTCAACATCACAGAATTCATACTGGTGAGAAACCCTATGAATGTAAGGAATGTGGGAAGGCCTTTGGTAGTGGCTCAAAACTTATCCAACACCAGCTAATCCATACTGGTGAAAGACCCTATGAATGTAAAGAATGTGGAAAGTCCTTTAGTAGTAGCTCAGCTCTTAATCGGCACCAGAGAATACACACTGGTGAGAAACCCTATGAATGTAGGGAGTGTGGGAAGGCTTTTTGTAGTGGCTCAAGCCTTACTCAGCATCAGAGAATTCATACAGGTGAGAAACCTTATGAATGTAAGAACTGTGGGAAGGCTTATGGGAGGGGTTCAGAGTTTCAGCAACATAAGAAAAGTCATAATGGTATGAAACTCTGTGAATTGGAAACTATAAATTGAAATTATGTGATGAAAGGACTCTAAATATATGACATAAGAAAATTCATAGTGGTGAAAAGCTCTACAAATAAAACTAAAGTACAAATGCCTTACTTATGCTTCACAGGTTAGTCAGTCTAAGAAAATTTATACAGGAAAAAAAAACCCAGATAAAATAAATACTTATCTATATTCATTCCTTCATTACTTTTGTAAAATTCATACTTGTGAATGTTAAAAATGAAAGAAAAGCATTTATTGTATTTTGCCTCTATTTTAAACATTGGTCTTTTTTTTATTATATGGAATTACCGATCCATCTCAAAATTATTTATTGCAAGTCTAAATATATCATTTTTTTCTTCTCTGATTATCTTTACACCATTTATTCAATAACCTTGTCCATTTTCATATTTTTTTATTGACTATTTGATGGTAAGTTACATTTTTATTCACATTGTTTGGATATCAGATCAGTGTTTGTTTTTTAAATTTACATATTTGTATCTATGTCTCATCCTGTTTATGGTAAATAACTGTTACTTTTAAGTATGCTTTAATATCTGATGAACCTGTACCCTTTATTTTAGAAGACTGTTTTACTTTCCTTTTATAAAATTATACTCTCCATTTTGCAAAACAGCTTTCCCTCATCATAGTGTAGATAAGAAGGAAAAAAAGCATACGGTTACCTGTAATCTTGCCAACCATAGATAATCACTGTCGAACTTTAGGAGCAAATCCTTTAATACTATCTCTCTCAGTGTTTTGGAAACAAGGTATGATTATGCTATACTATAACCAGCCCTTAATATTTTTTGTCTGTAAATATGTTGTTACTATTTTATTCGCTTTATAGTATTCACCTGTCTTTTCCAAACCCAAATTTTGTCAAATATTAAAAATTTTCCTACTACAAACACTTACCTTGATGGCCCCTTTTCAGTGTGTCTGCATTATTTATTTATTGTTCACTTCAGAGATAATGTGTCAATATAAAAGATTTTTACATTATGGATAAAGCTGGCCTTTCCTTTGAGCAGCATTCCTGGCCTCAGTTCCTTTCCAATGTTAACCAATTTACTCATTCTTCCAGATCCTTTTATGTGCATCTAAAACATAACTATGGTAATGAGGGTAGAATCAGAATACCTCAGAGCCTTATTGTATGGATTCTATCATTGTGCCTATCACATAATAAGTGCTTAGTGAATGTTACCTATCACCATTATCTTCTCAAGCTTCATTTTTATTATTTATAGGAAAACTTTTAGCCATGACCCATATCTTAACAACAAAGACCTCACAATGGAGAGAGACTTTCATTTAAATGAGTGTAGAGAAAGTTTGACTGTCACTCATTCCTGTTGAAAAAGAATATTTGCTGCTAGGCACAGTGGCTCACACCTATAATTTCAGCACTTTGGGAGGCCAAGGTGAGTGGATCACTTGAGGCCAGGAGCCTAGCCAACATGGTAAAACCTCATCTCTATTAAAAATACAAAAATCAGCCAGGCATGGTGGTATGTGCCTGTAGTCCCAGCTACTTGGGAGGCTCAGGCACAGGGTCTGCCTGCAGAGGTTGCAATGAACCAAGATCCACTGAACTCTAACCTGGGTGACAGAGCAAGACTCTGTCTCAAAGGAAAAAAAAAAAAGTTGTCCTACAGAAAAATATAAGTGTGAGAGACAAATACACTATAAAATTTGTAACAGGGTAGAAATAAAAAGCTATGGCAGTTTTCTCCATTGAAATCCAAATACTAATTTAGTATTCTGCATGATTGTTTGCTTAAAAATAAAATCCATGCCTGCAATCCCCCACTTTGGAAGGCTGGGGCAGGAGCTTGCTGGAAGACTGGAGTCTGAGACCAGCCTGGGTGACACAGCAAATCCCTGTCTCTACAGAAATGTTTTAAAAAGAATGAGCCAGGCATGATGACCTCCAGCTACTCAGGAGGCTGAGGTGGGAGGATCAGTTGAGCCAAGAATTCAAGGCTACAATGCGCTATTATTGTATCACTCCACTGCAGCATGGACAACAGAATGAGACCCTGTCTCTAAAAGTAAATGAGTAAATTAGTTAAAATCAAAACAAATTATTTTTTAAAATAAATGGTGCTGAGTCGACTACATAACCCATAAGGATCTGTTATATACAGAAGAAATTTTACAGCTCTGAATTCATTCATTAGATTATTAGAGAAATTGTAAATAAAGAATCCAAGCATATAACCCAATAAAAGAATAACTACAACAAAAACCCTAAGGATAATGGGAAGGAAACATAATTTTAGAAGAAAAAAGGTAGATTAATAGTCACAACCTGCTGTTTTGAAAAAAAAAATAGTAGCAGTTCTCATAAAGAAACATACAGGAACATGAATGTAAAAACGACATTACTCTTGAGGCTTTATGGATTACAGGTTGAGTGTCCTTAATTTGAAAATTCAAACTCTGAAGTGCTCCAAAATCCAAAGCTTTTTGAACCCAATGTGATGCTCAAAGGAAATTTCAGACTTTTGAATTAAGTATGCTCACCTGTTAAGTATAATGCAAATATTCCCAAAACACTTCTGGTCCCAAGCACTTTGGATAAGGGATACTCAGCTTATATTTATTACTATTGCATGTCGGCCGTGCATGTAATCTTTTAATAATTATTTTGGGCTGGGCACAGTGGCTCATGCCTGTAATGCCAGCACTTTGGGAGGCTGAGGTGGGCAAATCACAAGGTCAAAAGATCGAGACCATCCTGGCCAACATGGTGAAACCCCATCTCTACCAAAAACTAAAAAAAAAAAATTTAGCTGGGCATGGTGGCACGTGCCTGTAGTCCCAGCTACTCAGGAGGCTGAGGCAGAAGAATTACTTGAATCCAGGAGGCAGAGATTGCAGTGAGTGGAGGTCACGCCACTGCACTCGAGCCTAGCACCCGGTGACAGCAAGACTGTGTCTCAAAAAAAAAATTATTTTGAATATTAAAATGAACATTTTAAAAAAGGCTTTTAATCACCAGAACTGATTGCAAGTGGCATAGAAATGGGTATTATATAAGGGATATAAAGCAAAAACTATCTATATTGGCTGGTGAAAACCCCTGTGGCAAAAGTCGTAAAGATATGGGTTGACGATCTGGAGTTTTTTATTTTAATTAAATCCTATTTATCAATCTTTTTCTATACACAGTTAGAACTTTGAGTATCAAATGTTTGTGTGTGTTTCATGCCTACAAACTCAGGAAGATATTCTCTTTCTTCCCCTAGAAGCTTTATTTCATCTCTCACATCTCAAGTTTTGGTGTACAATATGAGGTTTAGCGGGTCGTTTAATTGTTGATACTTCTACAGATATCCAAGTTAATCCAGCATTATTTATTGAAAAGTAAATTCCTTTCCCCAGATTATATTCCATTTCTACACGCCTCATCACCTTTCCTGATACCATCCCGAACCCAACCATGGCTATATGTTACTTAGATGTTTCTAACTTCCTAATTGCTCTCTCTGTTTTCGTAGCCTTCAGGGCATTCACAACAGCATAGTCAGTGATTCAGATGATATCACTTCTATGCTGTTTCTGGAAAATCTGAGCAAAAAATAAAGTAGCATCAGATTATAACCCAAAGTATAAAATAAATATCCATGTATTCATACTAATATATTACTATATTATCAGATAAATAAGTAAATAAATGGAGAAAAGACAAATCTCTAGTGCAGAATTCCAGATAATTTATGTAGATATTCTGCCTTCAGGGAAGTGGAGCATAAACCCCCACTCCTTAAGTACATGCTGTAAATAGTGACTTCCAAAGAGTACTGTATGGGAAAGGGGGAAAAGAGTAATGTTACACTGGAGAAACTTGACAAACACTCCCTCACTCAGGTGATCAAGACCAACAAAAATAGTGACATGCTTATAGTATGAATCCTTGATATCTTTGAGGAAAATGTCACTTTACCTCTGTAAATCCTCATGTAATCATGAGGAAAAACATTGGCGTAGTGATGACCACCTGTAATCCCAACGACTCAGGAGGCTGAGGCAGGAGATTATCACTTGAACCCAGGAGGTGTAGGTTGCAGTGAGCCGAGACTGTGCCATTGCACTCCAGCCTGAGTAAGAAGAGCAAAACTCTACCTCAAAATACAAAAAAAGAGGAAGAAACTGTCACAGCTAACAGTAACCTAAGGAGAAATGATGACTAACTGCAATGTGCTTCCTGCTTAGAATGCTGGAACAGAAAAAGGAAGAAAAACTTAAAACCTAAGAACAGCTGGAATAAAGTGTAAGCTTAGCTAACAGTAATGTACCAATACTTGTCCATTAATTGTAACAAATGTATCATACAATGTAAAATGGTTTTAGTAGTAGAGAAAACTAGGTGTAGGGTATATGGGAATTTTCCGGATTACTTTTCTAACTATTCTGTAAATCTAAAACTGTTCTAAAATAAATTGTATATTTTAAAATAGAATGAAGTTGAGTATTCAAATTATTTCTAAGTAGTCATTCCTGTGTATCCACAGAGCCATGTTTATCATAATTTGAGTAATGATATTACATGCATTTACATCTATGATATTAGATCCATGTTTTAAGACAGGAACACACATAGAGCCCAGACCACTGTTTGCTGATATGTTAGGCTAAAACTCAGATTTGAGACTCAGAATAATTTTGGTCCTCTTCAACATTTTACTCCATCTAATTGCACAACTCTACTTGTTGGGTCTCCTGAACTCTAGAGCCAATAACAGTGATCCTAAAGTAATTCTCATAATTTTGTCTAAGGCACAATTTAAATTCTCAGATGACTCTAAATCTGCAGAAATATTAATAGAGAAAAAGTAATAGGTTATGTGTATAGGAAAAACTGTAAATTTTACTACCTGTAAAAAAGATTAGTGCTTATTAAAAGACAGGCCGGGCACGATGGCTCACGACTATAATCCCAGGATTTTGGGAGGCCGAGGCAGGCAGATCACCTGAGGTCAGGAGTTCAAGACCAGCTTGGCCAACAAAGTGAAACCCCGTCTCTAAAAAAAAAAAAAAAAAAATATATATATATATATATATATATATATGTATATATGTATATGTATATAAAAATCAAAAGAGGCCAAAAGATTAGGAAAAGTTACTGAAACAACACATGACAAACACTAACTTTAATATGTAATATATAAATATATTTCTTAAATATATAAAGAAATTTGTAATCAGTAAAGATGATCAACAACGTGGAGATACAGAAGGGTTTATAGTAGCACGAACATGCCTTTTAAACATTTGAACAAATGATCAGTTTCTCTTATAACACAGAAACAGAAATGAAATTATAATGAAAATTGTTCTCCTGTCTTGTTTGAACAAGTTTGATAAAACATTTATTAGTATGCATATTCCTAGAAAGATGTTTCCTGTTCTATCTCCCAACACTTACAGTGTTACTACCACAATATAGTGTGAAAGCATCAAGGCAAAAATCCTTAATCTCTTTGCCCTGAAGACATCTGTCTGCAATATCCAGTACTCTCAGGTAATTCCTCAACCCAGGGCTCTAACTATAATAAAATTTATATACCCAATTTCTGTTCCCACCTTCCAGAACTAATTCTTGTGTTCTACTCTACTCTGTACTCTGAAATCCATAGTAACTTATGAGCATAATGCCCTCACCTTTTAAGGAAGCATTCTTAATTTGTCTTTTATTATTTAGCTTCTAATTTTTTTTTAAATTTTATAATTTTAGGAAGTTACAAGGGCAATTGTGTTACATACATACTGTAGTAGGGAAACTGTTAGCTTATAATGTACCCATTACCTGAATAATGTACATTGTACTCAATAGGAAGTATTTTTTTATTTTGAGATGGAATGTCCTTCTGTTGTCCCCTAGAGCTGGAGTGCAATGGCACAATCCTGGCTCACTGCAACCTCTACTTCCCATGTTCAAGCAATTCTCCTGCCTCAGCTTCCCGAATATCTGGAACTATAGGCACCTGCCACCATGCCCAGCCAATTTTTGTATTTTTAGTAGAGACAGGGTTTCACCACGTTAGCCAAGTTCGAACTCCTGACCTCAGGTGATCAGGCCGCCTGAGGTCAGCTGTAAATCTGTCTGGTCCAGGGTTTGTTGTTGTTGTGAGGTTTTTTTTCCATTACAGATTGAATTTCAATACTCATTAGTAGTCGGTTGAGGATTTCTATTTCTCCCTGGTTCAATCTTGGAAGATTGTATGTTTCCAGGAATTTATCAACTTCCTCTGAGCATATAGTCTCTCCTGATTTTTTCATATGTCTGTGGTATCAGTTATAATGTCACCTTATCATTTCTGATTGTATTTATTTGAATCTTCTTTTCTTCTTGGTTCATCTAGCTAGTGGTCTATCAATTTTGTTTATCTTTTCAAAGAACCAACTTTTTTTCTTTTATATTCTTTTGTTCTTAGTCTCATCTTCGCCTGCTTTGGTATTTGTTATTTCTTTCCTTCTGCTACCTTTGGGTTGGGTTTATTTTTTCCTTGAGATGTGATGTTAGTTATTCATGTGAGATTTTTCTATCTTTTGGGTGTAGGCATTTAATGCTATAAAATCCTCTTTTAGCACTGCTTTTGCTATATCTCGGATGTTTTGGAGTATTATCTCTATTTTCATTTATTTCAAAAAATTTTAAATTTCCACCTTAGTTTCATCATTGACCCAACAATCATTCAGGAGCAAGCTGTTTAAATTCCATGTATCTGTATAGTTTTGAGAGTTCCTCTTGGTATTGATACTAGGTTTTATTCCACTGTGGTCAGAGAATATATTAGATATGATTTCATTTTTAAAAAAATAACAGAGTTTCTCCGTTGATTTCTGTCCCAGTGATCTGTCTACTGCTGTCCATGGAGTGTTGAAGGTCCCTGCTATTGTTGTATTGCTCTATCTCTTTTCTTAGGTCTAGCAGTATTTGTATTATGGATCTAGGTGTTGCATTGTTGGATGCATATATATTTAGGATTGTTCTATCTTCTTGTTGAATTTATCCTTTATCATTATAAATGATCTTCTTTGTCCTTTTTAATTTGTGTTGGTTTAAAGTCTGTTTTGGTCATCAAGTGGCTCACACCTGTAATCCCAACACTTTGGGAGGCTGAGGCAGGCAGATCATTGAGGTCCAGAGTTCAAGACCAGCCAGGGCAACATGGTGAAACCCCCGTCTCTACTAAACACACACACACACACACACACACACACACACAATTAACAGACAGGAGCCGGAGGTTGTAGTGAGCCAAGACTGTGCAACTGCACTTCAGCCTGGATAGAGTGACACTTTGTCTCAAAAAAAAATTTAAAACTAAAATATATATATTTGACTAACAACTTACATATAAAAGAAAATTAAAAATAAATTAGACAAAATAGTGCTAGCAGGCTATTGAGTTGAACTGTGTCCCCTAAAAGGAGATGCTTAAGTCCTAAGCCCTGGTACCTGTAAATGTGACCTTACTTGGAAATACAGTCTTGACAGATGTAATCAAGTTAAGATGAGGTCACCAGGTCACCCTAATCTAATCCGACTGGTATCCAAATAAGAGACATACACAAAGATATACGGGGAGAATGCAATGTGAAAATGGAAGCAGAGATTAGAATGAGGTATGTAAAAGCCAAGGAATGCCAAGGACTGCCAGCTGTTAACAGGTTAGGAGAAAGGCATAGAACAGATCCTCACTTGGGAGTCCTCATAAGGAACCAAAACTGTCAGCACCCTTGATTTTAGATTCCCAGGCTCCAAACTGTAAGAGAATAAATTTCTCTTGTTTTAAGCCAGCAAGTTTTTGGTATTTGGTACTTTGTTAAGGTATCCTTTAAAAACTAATACATAGGAGAACCTTTGATAATGTGTACCCTAACTTGTTCTCATTACCTGTTTTAAAAAACCTTATTACAAAGGTTAACAAAAGGGTCTTTAGTTTCTATCATTCAACCAATATGAATTCCTTCATGGCGAATGAGGTCAGAGCGACTACCAAAAGCTTTTCCACATTCCTTACAGTCATAGGGTTTCTCACCAGTGTGAATTCTCTGATGTCTAGTAAGGTTTGAGCCTTTATTAAAGGCCTTCCCACATTTATTACATTCATATGGTTTTTCATCTGTATGGATTCTCTGATGTTGAATAAGTTCTGAGCTCTGAACAAAGGCCTTTCTACATTTTTCGCATTCATAGAGCTTCTTACCAGCATGAATTCTGTGATGGTTAGTAAGTGTTGAGGCACTATTAAAGGCCTTCCCACACTGCTTACATTCATAAGGTTTCTCACCAGTATGCACTCTCCGATGCTGAATAAGCCTTGAGTGTTGAGTAAAGGCTTTCCCACATTCTTTACATTCATAAGGCTTCTCACCAGTATGAATTCTCAGATGTAGAAAAAGTTGTGAACTTTTAGTAAAGGCTTTTCCACATACTTTACATTCATAGGGTTTCTCACCAGTGTGAATCCTCTGATGATCCTTAAGGTTTGAGCAATAATTAAAAGCTTTTCCACATTCCTTACATTCATAGGGTTTCTCACCAGTGTGAATCCTCCGATGTTGAAAAAAATACGAGCTACAACTAAAAGCCTTGCCACATTCCTTACATTCATAGGGTTTTTTACCAGTGTGAATCCCCTCATGTCGAGTAACGAGTGAGCCATAACTAAAGGACTTCCCACACTCCTTATATTCATAGGGTTTTTCACCCGAATGAATTCTCTGATGTTGAATAAATTGTGAGTTCTGATTAAAGTTCTTTCCACATATCTTACATTCCCACTGTTTCTCTTCACTCATAGTTTTTTGAGGTGGAGTAAGAAATGTGGGCTGAATGAAAGTAGCCATGTCTTCATGGGTAAGTATTACTTGACTGAAATGTCTCTGCTTTAGAGATGATATCTTGATCTCACACATTGATTCCAGATCTGAAAGAAAATTAAAAGGCAAATAAATTTTCCTATTCTGGGCAAGTTAAAACTTCTAAAAAAGAAATAGGAGGATTAAACTGAAAAGAATATCTGGGAAATTAACACACTTCATTTTCAAAGGTGGCTAGGCAATCTGAAAAATTGACAAGAAAAGCACAGACATTACGAAGGTAATAAAAGAAGCTGAGGATGTGGATTCAGGAAGCAGATGACCTCTATGAGCCTTAAATGTTGTTCTGAACCAGAGTCACCTTACCCCTTGGTGAATACACACTGTTCAGCCTCATCCTCCATATTATAGATAGATTCTAATTTCTTTTTTAATTTTTCTTTGCCTGCAGGCGCTGCCTGAGACCCAACTTTGTGTCTCCTCATTTTACAGCTTGTAGAGCTCTGACTGCAAGGCCATCAGCAGCATGGCCAGGCAGGGGTTCAGCTGGAGGGTAATGGAGGAGACAGGCCAGCAGGATGCTGCCTCTGTTCCAGGGCAGAGAGATTATAATTCTATATACATGTGTATAAATATGTACTCACATACACAGGGCACAATACTGTTATGTTTTGCAATTTGTAGATAATTGTCAGACCTACATAAAAGGACTATTAAGAATAATAAATGTGTTGATAGGTTTAAATGGTGGGGTGGGTTGAGTTCAGTGACTGTGCAAGGGTACACTGGCAAATCATTAGCCTCCCACAAATCTAGTATGCTGAACACAACTGGTGGGGAGAGTAGACAGATAAATCTCTTCTCTGCATACAGGATGATATGGGTTAGGGACTCACTGAAAATAATTTGCTCTGCAGTTCTGTGATGTTGACCTCGGGAGAAAGAAATGAATCATCCAAGTCATGGCAGTGACTGAGAAGAAAGGTGGCTCAAGCTTGAGACAGAAGAGAGTTAAGACAGGATGAAATGTACTCTATGAGAAGGAAGGAACTCCACGTCAACATATGAACAGTGAGCTCCAGTTCTATGCTTTAAGGCAAAAAACCTCTTTTCCTTGTTGGTTAAAATGGGAATGACACTTAACTCATGACTGCTAAAAAGATAAGGAATGAGCTAGACTATTACTCAACACTCAAGGCTTATTCAGCATCAGAGAAGGCATACTGGTGAGAAACCTTAAGTATGTAAATAATCTAATATCAAGTAAGCACTCAGTATTGGTAGCTATTATTATGAAAGAATGTCATAGCAAAAACAGAGATAATTGGCAAATGAAATGGCTTGAAGATGTCAAAATAAAGCCAGCTAGACTATCTTAAGTCCTCCCTCCACACAATCATTGGCCAAACTTAGTCTGGGCGCATCCCTAGAAATCTCTTGAAATTGTCTTCATTTAATTATTATATTGAATCCCCTCTTTCCTAGACCTGCTAATTGCTGCTAATCATTTGAGCCTCTGCTCAAACAGCATATCTCTAGAAGGCCATAACTGATCTTCAGTCTAAATTATAGTCTTCCTGTTATTAGGCCTCAGATCTTTCTATTTCTTATTAATAGCACTTATTATTTATAATAAGTGTGATTAATAATATTTATAATATTATTTATATTTTTATATATTATATATTATAAATATAATATATATTAATATTGATAAATATTAATATATATTTATAATATATAATTATAAATAATTATATATTATAATTATATATTATAAATATATAATAGGCAAACTACCTAAAGAATTACTGAGGCAATAAATGAATTTAGATTTATTGTTCTCAAGAATACATTTTTAGAATGGGGTTTCAAGATGGATGACTAGAGGCACCCAGCATTTACCTCCTCCACAAAGAAGAACTAAAACAGCGAGTAGATAATCACAAACCAAACTGAGCATCTATGACAGAACACTGGAATTCAGCAGGGAAGTAACAGGGAACCTCTGAGGCACAAAGAGGGAAGCAAAACAGCTGGCCTTACCAGGATCAGCTTGGATCCAAGAGTGTAGGGGAAAGGTAAGGGAGACCATATTCCCACTGTGGACTCCTGCAATCCTAGCCACAAAACAGCTCCTCAGCCCTCATGGGCCCTAAGACTAGTAAAGGGAGCTACCCAGTATCTACACATCACTGTTCTAGATAGGGAGTTCATGCTGGGGCCCTCCCACAAACCCAAGCAACTGCAGCACAGAGCCATTTTGGGATCCCAGACCCTAACAGACTACATCCTCCCCTGGGACCCAACAGTTCCTCCATTCATTGAGCTCTGCTGGCTTCCCCCCATGTCCATGTAGAGGGCTAAAGCACTGCAATGGTGGCTGGAACCATCGGTGTGGCTAGGTCCCCAGTACTCCAGTCCAGCACTCAGAGTCCCACACCCTGGGGAATGAGTGGTACAGCAGTCAGAGGCTGCTCTTGGGGCAGAGGGAGCTGAAGTGTGTGCTCCCCAGAGCCTGAGAGCCACCTGCCTGGGGCCACTGCCACTGACAGGAATACCACTGCTCCCAGGCAGCTGGGTCCCTATACATCTGCAAGTGCCTTCAGGGGCCCTTAAGACTAGTGCTGATCTGCATCAAAGGGCCTGACATCAAGCCTACCTGGCCCACCAAAGCTGCTGCCTTAGCACATTATCTGAGGGTCTGGGAATGGACACACCTTGCCAGCCGTTGCTGGTGCCCACATGCACCATCCCCACAATGAGGAAAGGCAGAGCCAGTCTGTGACCAGGACCTGAGCATGCCATCTAGGGGCATGGGAATTAACCCACCCTACCACCACAGCTTGAATCCATGTATACCACTGGCAGGGTGAGAAGACAGGGTTGCCGTGCCTGATGTTGGGGATGAATTCACTCCTCACATTGCCACAAATGCCTGCACATATCTTCTGAGGGCCTAAGTATGGGCTCATTTTGCCTGCCAGCGCTCACCATCTATTGTTTGGGAGCCCGGGGATTGACTTGGCCCATCCACCATCACTAGCATCCATGCACACCTGTCAGCAACCTGAAGACAGGCTGTCCCAGCCTGCTGCCACCACCAATGCAAGCACCAAAATGTACACACCACCTAGAAGAACAGGGACTAGCCCATCCAGACTGGCATTGCCACTGCTGGTACCTGCATATGTTGCTTCAAAGCCCAAACAGTTGGTCAACTACTGATACTGTCATAATCAATGCCATACATGCCAAAGAGGAGCCCAAGGACCTGCCCACCTTCCTGGCCCACTGCTACTACTGCTATCACCTGAGCAAGCAACCTGGAGGCCCAGAGATCAACCTGCATGGAACAGCTACCACCAGTGCCTGAATACACCACCTGAGACCCCATGAACCGGTATGCCCAGGCCATCACCACTGGGGCCTATGGACCAGCCCAGCTGGTGTCTGGTGTACCTATCCCAGAAAAGCCTCATCACAGCTTCTACTAACAACCAAACCCTAAGCCACTGAGGAACTCATAGATAATGCTGACCCTCCATATGCCAAAGAAATCATATGGAGATTATACCATTGCACCCACCTAGAACAAACCCAAAGCAACCTACCCAACCACCACTATAAATATATTTACAGGAAAAACGTTTTCCTATGAAAACAAATCCATAAAATTGGAAAAAATGACTATAACAAAAAATACACAGATATCAATGTTAGGATAAAGAAACATGAAAAAGCATAGACATGACATATCCAAAGTAACACAGTAACGCTCCAGCAAAGGAGTCCAACAAACAAGAAATCTATCAAGTTCCTAAAAAAGAATTCAAAATAATGACATTAAAGAAACTCCGTGGGACACAACAGAACATGGATAAATACCAAAAGAATCAGAAAAAACAATTCATGATCTGAATGAGAAATTCAGCAGATAGAGGTGATAAAAAAGAACCAAACAGAAGTCCTAAAACTGAAGAATTTCGATGAATGAAATAAAAACCAATTGAGAGCTTCAACAATATACTAGGTCAAGCAGAGGAAAGAATTTCTGAACTTGAAGACAGATGTTTTGAAAGAACCCAGGAAGTCAAAAGTAAAAATTAATCAGGAATTTTTAAAACTGAAGAAAGCTTAGGTGACATATGGGATATCATAAAGTAACAAAGTATGCAAAGTTTGGGTGTTCCAGAAAGAGAAGAGATGGGCAAAGGCATAAAAACCTATTTAACAAAATAATAACTGAAAACTTTCCAAGTCTTGTAAGCAGTATAGACATCCTGATGCAGGAGGCTCAATATGCCCAAACAGATTCAATCCAAAAAGGTCTTCCAAGGCCCATTACAGTCAAACTGTCAAAAGTCAAAGACAAAGAGAGAATTCTTTAAAAAATGCAAGAGAAAGGCATCAAGTCATATGTAAGGGAACCCTCATCAGACTAGTAGCAGATACCTTGGCAGAAACCTTCCATGCCAGAAAAGAATGGAATGATATATTCAAAATGCTGAAAGGAAAAACACTGTTAATCAAGAATAGTATACCTAGCAAAGCCATCCTTCAAACATGAAGGAGAAACAGTTTTTCCCAGAGAAGCAAAAACAAAGAAAATTTATCACAATTAAGGTAGCCCTATCAAAAACAGTAAAGGCTGTCCTACAGCTGGAAGAGAAAAAATATCTACCATCATTAAACAAATGAAAATAAGTTCACTGGTAGAGCAGATATACAAAATGGAAAAAGAAAGGACTCAAGTATAACCATTACATAAAGCCACCAAACCAAATGATCAGAGAAAAGAAAAAGGTTATATAAAACAACCAAAAAAAATTAACAGAATAAGAATAAATCCTCACCTATTAGTAATAACCTTGAATGTAAACAGTCAAATTCCCCACTTAAAAGATAGAGTCTGGTTGAATGGATAAAATAAATTTGATCCACCTGCATACTGGCTGTGAGAAACTTTATAAAATCACAGACTAAAAGTGAAGGGATGAAAAAAAAAATACTGCACACAGAAACCAAAAGCAAGTAAGAGTAACTACACTTAAATAAAACAGACGTTAAGTAAAAAAAACTGCAAAAGAGACAAAGAAGGTCATTATATAATGATAACGGGATCAATTCAGCAAGAAGAAATAAAGTTCTTCATGTATAGGTACCCAACACTGCAGCACCCAGATATATAAGCAAATATTACTAGATCTAAAAAACGAGATAGGGCTGGTCACAGTGGCTCATGCCTGTAGTCCCAATACTTTGGGAGGCTGAGGCAGGCAGATCATTGAGGTCAGCAGTTCAAGACCAGCCTTGCCAATATGGCGAAACCCCATCTGTAATAAAAATACAAAAATTAGCCAGATGTGGTGGCACACACCTGCAATCCCAGCAACTCAGGAGGCTGAGGCAGAATTGCTTAAACCGGAGAGGCGGAGGTTGTAGTGAGCCAGTGTTGCACCACTGCACTCTAGCCTGGGCAACAGAGTAAGACTCTGTGACAAAAAAGAAAAAAGATAATCGAGTCCCATAAAATAATAGTAGGGGACTTCAACATCCCACTCTCAGTATTAGACAGTTCATCTAGACAGAAAATCAACAGCACTGGATTTAAACTGGACATTAGACCAAATGGACCTACCAGACACTAACTGAACATTTTATCCAATAGCTGCAGAATACACATTGTTCCCATCAGCAAATGGAACATCCTCCAAGAAGAGATCATATGTTAGGCCATAAGGCAAGTCACAACTAGTTTTTTAAAATCGAAGTCATACCAAGTATCTTCTCAGACTACACTAGACTAAAACTAGAAATCAATAATAAAAACTTTGTAAACCACACAAATACATGGAAATTAAACAACGTGCTTGCTCATGAATGCCCACTAGGTCAATCAAGAAATTATAGATCATCAAAGACTATTATAAGCAACCATATGCTAACAAATCAGATAATCTAGAGGAAACAGAAAAATTCCTGGATACATAAACCTACCAAGATTGAACCAGGGAGAAACAGAGCAGAAGAACCTGAGCAGACCAATAACGAATAATGACATTGAAGCAGTAATAAAACGTCTCCCAACAAAGAAAAGCCCAAGACTAAATGGCTTTACTGTTGAATCTTACCAAAATTACAAAGAACTAACCTCAATTTTTCTCAAACTATTCCAAAACATATAAGAGGAGTGAATTCTTCCTAATCCATTCTACAAGGCCAGCATTAACCTAATACCAAAACCAGAGAGGGACACAACAACAACAAAACTACAGGTCAATAGCCCTCATGAAAATAGCCACAAAACCCCTCAATCAAACACTAGCAAATGAAACCCAATAATACAACCAAAAGATAATATATCACAATTAAGTCAGATTTTTCCTTAAAGTGCAAGGATGGTTCAACATAAGCAAATCAATAAACAGGATGCATCATAACAACACGATGAGGGACCAAGACTATATGATCAGCTCAATAGATGCACAGAAGGAATCTGATAAAGTTTAACATCTCTTCATTATAAAAACCTTTCAAAAATTAGGAATTAAAAAACATACCTTAACATTAATAAAGGCCATATATGACAAATCTACAGCTAACACCTTACTGAATGGGAAAAAGCTGAAAGCCTTTCCTCTAAGAACTGGAAGAAGACAAAGAAGCCCACATTCACCACTATTATTCAATATAGTACTGGAAGTTGTATCCAGAGCAACCAGGCAAGAGAAAGAAATATAAGGCATTCGCATTGGATAACAGAAAGTCAAACTGTCCCTTTGATTTATATAAAAACCTAAAGATGCAACCAAAAATTCTTGGAACTGATCAATGAAATCAGTAAAGTTGCAAGATACAAAATCAATATACAAATATAAGTAGTAGGCTGGGCACAGTAGCTCACGCCTATAATCCCAGCACTTTGTGAGGCCAAGGTGGGTGGATCACTTGAGGTCATGAGTTTGAGAGCAGCCCAGCCAATATGCTGAAACCTCGTCTCGACTTAAAATACAAAAATTGGCCGGGTGTGGTGGCACGCTCCTGTGGCTCCACATACTCAGGAGGCTGAGACAAGAGAACTGCTTGAACCCAAGAGGCAGAAGCTGCAGTGAGCCAAGACTGTGCCATTGCACTCCAGCCTGGGCAACAGAGTGAAACTCTGTCTCAAAAAAAAAAAACAAAAAAAACAATTTCTGTATGTCCACAATGAATTTGCTGAAAATTAAATCAAGAAAACAATCCCATTTATTAATATAATAGTTAAAAGAACAACCTCGAAGCAAATTTAACTATGAAGTGAAAGACCTCTACAACAAAAATTGCAAAACACAGTCTAAAGAAATTGAAGACAACATAAACATACTTTCCAAAGCAATCTACAGATTCAATGTAATCTACAGATTCAATACCATCCCTACTGAAATACCAGTTTTTTACTTAAACAGGAAAAAAATCCTAAAATTTGTAGGGAACCACAAAAGATCCCAAATAGCCAATGCAATCTGTAGCAAAAGAACAAAAGTGGAAGAATCAAACTTTGAAATATACCACAAAGCTGTAGTAACCAAAACAGCATGGTACTGTCATTAAAAACAGACTTATAGACCAATGGAACAGAAGAGAGAACCCACAAATAAATCCATGTATTTATAGTCAACTGATGGTTGACAAAGGTGCCAAGAACAGACATTAGGAAAAGGACATCCTGTTCAATAAATGGTGCTGGAAAAACTGGATATCCATATACAGAAGAATGAAACTAGACCGTATCTCTCGCCATATAAAAAAATAAACTCAAAATGAATTAAAGACTTAACTATAAGACCCAAAACTATAAAACAGCTAGAGGAAAACATAGGGGAAACACTTCAGAAGAATAGGCAAATATATTTTAGTTAAGACCTCAAAGATATTTTCAATAAGGGGCATGGGCCCATAATCCCAGCTACTCAGAAGGCTGAGGCAAGAGAACTGCTTGAACCAGGAGGCGGAGGTTGCAGTGAGCCAAGATTGTGCCATTGCACTCCAGCCTGAGCAAGAGAGGGAGACTGTGTCTCAAGGAAAGAAAAAAAAAAAGGATTTTAACAAGTGTTAGCAAATGATGTGGAGAAACTGGAACCATCATACACTGCTGGTGGGCACGTAAAATGGTGTAGCCATTTTGGAAAACAGTCTAGCAGTTCCTCAAATGGCTAAACACAGAGCTACGATATGACCCAGCAATTCTACTCCTAAATAGAAACCTGAAAGTACTGAAAGCTTATGTCCACACAAAAACTTACACACATAAGTTCATTCAACATTATTCAAAAAAGCTCAAAAGAGGAAATCCAAATGTCCATCAACTGATCAACTGATAAATAAAATAAAATGTGGTATATCCATAAAATGGAATTGTATTTGGCAATAAAAAGGAATGAATACTGATACATGCAACAACATGGATGAACCCTGAAAACCATTATGCTATGAAACAAGAAGTTGCAAAAGACCACATATTGTATAATTCCATTTATATGAAATGTCTGGAATAGGCAAATCCATAGAGAGAGAAAATCAACTCATGGTTGCCTGGGGCTGGAGAGGGGTGGGAGTAACAGCTAGAGAGTACAGGGGTTTTTCTGAGATAATAAAAATGTTCTGAATTGAATATGGTGATGGTTATACAAGTCTATGATTACATTAAAAGTCACTAAATTATACATTTTATGTGGGTGAACTGTATGGTATGTGAATTATACCTTAATAAAGCTGAAATTAAAAAAAATTAAAGAAGTGCTACTCTGATTGGTTCACAGAGAGCAGGGGTTGGGCAGCTTTTTTATAAAGACTAAGATGGCAAATATTTTCAATTTTGTGGACTATTCAACTGTGTGACTAGTGAAAAGATAGTCATAGAAAACTTCCAATAGTTTGAATGTGCTAGCCTTAAAAAATAAACAAGTACGTCCCCCACAAAAAACCTACAATCTTATAAGAACTGCTAGCTCAAAACCAGAAATTTTAAAAAAGATTGGTTTTAATAATTCTGGTTTAAACATAGCTATATTATCTTCCTCCTGATTTTATCAGGGTAAAATGTAAATTTTAAGATTATAAAAACTAGGCCGGGTGCTGTGGCTCATGCCGTAATCCCAGCAATTTGGAAGGCCAAGGCAGCTGGATTACTTGAGCTCAGGAGTTCAAGACCAGCTTGGGCAACATGGCAAAAACCCCGTTTCTACAAAAATTAGCCAGTCATAGTGCTGTCCACCTGTAGTCCCAGCTACTAGGGATTCTGGGGTAAGAGGACTGCTTGAGCCTGGGAAAGGGTGAGAGGATTGCTTGAGCCTGGGAGAGGGGCTTTGGGAGGAGGTTGCAGTGGGCCAAGATGCACCACTGCACTCCAGCCAACAGAGTCAGACTCTGTCTCAAAACAAAATTATAAAAACGATACAATTGTGTGTTAAACCAAATCATAGTTCTTTCAAACTTTTTGATATCAAAGTAACTGTGTTGGCCCTGGCGTGGTGGCTCACACCTGTAAACCCAGTACACAGGGAGGCTGAGGCAGGCAGATCACTTGAGTTCAGGAGTTAAAGACCAGCCTGGGCAAAGTGGTGAAACCCCATCTCTACTAAAAATACAAAAATTAGCCAGGCATGGTGGTGCATGCCTGTAGTTCCAGCTACTCACAAGGCTGGGACAGAAGATTCTCTTGAACCTGGGAGGCAGAGGTTGCAGTGAGCCAAGATCATGCCACTGCACTCCAGCCTGAGTGACAGAGCGAGAGCGAGACTCCATCTCAAAAAAAAAAAAAAAAACACTGAAATAACTGTGTTACTCTGTAGTGAGTCAGCTTAAATATAATACACAAGATTCTTAGTTAACTTTAAGACAATGGACATTAAGAAAAATTAATAATCCTTGGAAACCTGGATGACTTCTAACAAGGTATTAAAACATTGATTCCCGAGAATAGTTTTAACATATATGCCTTATTTTTTATGTTAGAGGATGGCTATACCTTTGGGTAATGTAAATAAACACGTGATTTTTTGTTCTGTTTTTGGATGGGCATTTTTGTCCTTTTTCTAGGTGCTTATAAGGAATGTGGATGGCTATTGGGAGAATGGTATCACATGAACTCAGGAGCTTTACTAGTCTGTTAAAATGTTTATATATCACAGTTCTCAAATTCCTACCTCCCACATTATTCTGTGATTAAAAATTATAATCTGAGTAGTTGAGACTATCTGGTAATAATAACAGAAATGCAATAGATATGCTTTTGTTATCAAATAAATCATAGGCTAGGCACGGTGGCTCACGCCTGTAATCCCAGCACTTTGGGAGGCCAAACTTTGTAGATCACCTGAGGTCAGGAATTCGAAATCAGCCTGGCCAACATAGTGAAACCCTGTCTCTACTAAAAATACAAAAATTAACCAGATGTGATGGTGCGTGCATATAGTCCCAGCTACTCAGTAGGCTGAGGCTGGAGAATCGCTTGAAGCCAGGAGGCAGAGGGTGCAGTGAGCTGAGATTGCACCACTGCACTCCAGCCTGGGCAACAAGTGTGAAACTCCATCTTGAAAATAATAATAATAGTAATAGTTTTGTCTTAAAAAAACTAGTTGTTTCAAAATGTAAAACTGATACATATAAAAGACAACTCAGTTTCGATGGGTTTATTTTCATTTTTTTTTTTTTGAGACGGAGTTTCGCTCATTACCCAGGCTGGAGTGCAATGGCACGATCTCAGCTCACCGCAACCTCCGCCTCCTGGGTTCAAGCAATTCTCCTGCCTCAGCCTCCTGAGTACCTGGGATTACAGGCACGCGCCACCATGCCCAGCTAATATTTTGTATTTTTAGTAGAGACGGGGTTTCACCCTGTTGACCAGGATGGTCTCGATCTCTTGACCTCGTGATCCACCAGCCTCGGCCTCCCAAAGTGCTGGGATTACAGGCTTGAGCCACCGCGCCCAGCCTTCGATGGGTTTATTTTCAATTCACTATTTGAACAGTATATATTCCTTTTTTTTTTTTTTTTTTTTGAGACGGAGTTTCGCTTGTTACCCAGGCTGGAGTGCAATGGTGCGATCTCGGCTCACTGCAACCTCTGCCTCCTGGGTTCAGGCAATTCTCCTGCCTCAGCCTCCTGAGTAGCTGGGATTACAGGCACGCGCCACCATGTCCAGCTAATTTTTTGTGTGTTTTTAGTAGAGACGGGGTTTCACCATGTTGACCAGGATGGTCTCGATCTCTTGACCTCGTGATGCACCCGCCTCGGCCTCCCAAAGTGCTGGGATTACAGGCTTGAGCAACCGCGTCCGGCCAGAACAGTATATATTCTTATGTAAAAACACATAATAATAGTATGACTATTATTATGCAAAAATATCAAAATAGAAAGTACAAACTGCAACCCAAATGAAAGTAATGCGTAACATAAATGGGGATGCACATTAAGTAGGTAACAGGAAAGTTATAACAACATTTGTGTAATCAGGATATGAACTGAATGTTGCCATAGTCAAGATATATACGGTGATTATCAGAGACCTGCCCTCAACTATCAGAACAAGACATCAAGAAATACTTTTACAGTTTGATGTATCACAAAATGACAAAACATACTATTCAAAATTTGAAGGTAGGTATCAGAAGAATGAAAGTAAGAGTTGGAAATGTATTGTCTTTAATGAGACAGACTGGGGCAGTCAGGGTAGGAATGTATAATGAAAAAGCAGGCTGCTGTTTTTCTCTTTTTTGAGATGGAGTCTCGCTCTGTTGCCCAGGCTGGAGTGCAGTTGCATGATCTCGGCTCACTAAAACTTCCACCTTCTGGGTTCAAGCAATTCTCCTGCCTCAGCCTCCCAAGTAGCTGGGACTATGGGCACCTGCCACTATGCCCGGTTAATTTTTGTATTTTTAGTTAAGATGGGGTTTTACCATGTTGGGCAGGCTAGTCTTGAACTCTTGACCTCAAGTGATCTGCCCTCCTCAGCCTCCCAAAGTGCTGGGATTACAGGTGTGAGCCACCATGCCTGGCCTGGGCTGCTGTTTTTCAATATAAGCTTTATAACACTATGATTTCAAACACACAAATACTGCTATATTCAGGATATATATGGTAATTATCAGAGACCAACCCTCAACTATTAGAACAAGACATCAAGAAATACTTTTACAGTTTGATGTATCACAAAATGACAAAACGTACTATTCAAAATTTAAGTAGGTAACAGGACATACAAATTTCATTTGTATCGTAGTTTGTACTATTTTGATATCTTTTTATAATACTATGATTTCAAAATATATTACTTTAATGAAAATTAAATTAATTATTTCAAAATGAAAAAGGAATAAACAGAGACCACCTTTCAAGTAGAAAGGTACAAAGTTAAGGTAAGATTAAGAAGGGGGCAAATTAGCAAGTTGGTAGGGAGGAAAAGTGGTAGGAGAGACAGAAATAAAATACGTAAAAGTAGCTAAGATCAATTGACAGCTGGGAAAAAGTGAAGATTCACAAACTCCTGCCTAGGTTCCTAGAGCTTTGTTAAATCTAGAATTATTTCTCAAGGGAGGCATGGATCTTCTGTTTCCCGCGCTAACTCCATAGGTAACATACCTACTTCTAGAGCTCCAAGTTCCACTTGGATCAATTTCTACTTCCATATTTTTGACTGTTTTACAACTTTCTTCTGAGCTTCCTATTTGATCTTCTCATTGATGAATCTACTCTGTAGAAATTATTAATTATTTACAGCAATGTCCCAGCTTCTACATTAGATGACAAGTTTCTTAATAAGCCTGCATATTTTATAAACTGTACAGCACCTAGCAGAGTACTGTATAAAATTAGAGTCAAACATTTTTACAAGACTTATTATTTAAAAATCTTAATTCTCCATAAACTAATAGTAATAGTCTAATGAAAAATATAACTTGGCATTTTGATTAAGTTTGAAATAACTCTATATAAGCTAATTCTAATTTTGTTTTTAAGACCAAGTTTCGCTCTTGTCCCCCAGGCTGGAGTGTGGGTAACACCCCCTACTCAGGCACCAAGGAAGGAGAACTGTCCAGACCCCAGACACAATTAATGCCTGAAGAATATCTTAGTTTATAGTGTTATTACTCAGCTATTTCCTTTATATAATCCTTTATATATAATAATATATTAGTTTATACAATTATTGCCTGAAGTATAACTTATTGCTTATATATATCTAGCTTTTATATAATCATACTTAATACTTCTATCTAGCATACTTAGTTCTATATAATCTTTCTATATAATCATATAGGTATTATAGTTGAAGCTATACTGAAATATTTAGTGCTGATTTATATAATCCTTCCACATAACCAATACAGTAGTTTGTAGTAGGAGGAATGCTTAGAGCAGTCACAGAACAGAAGCAGTACATGGGAAAACGGCCAGACCAGGACAAGAACCAAAGACCGAAGCGGTGGCGTCCCTGCCTGAAAGGGCATAAGCTGTATGGCAGGCTTGGAGCAAGACCTTCTCCTCCTGATAAAGGAGTTGTAGTACCTTGCATTCAGTTCCTGTGGAAAGTAGGCCTCAGGCCTGAAATCCTGGAAATAATTGAGGGAGGAACCCCTCTGGCATGACCAGTCACCGCAGTTGTACACCCTGTCAGTCTTTTCTCACTTCTGTGCTAGCTCAAATCATCCTCCCATAAATATCTTAAGAGAAGAACACAAGTCTGTCAGCTCCCACTGCATTGGCTTATAACATCCTTCTATTAGAAATCCTTTGACGGCGCCAGTCCCCAGATAAGTGTTGCACATGACACCTGTTGCACACAGCCCACCTCCTTGCCTTGGTGACCTAATGGGGGTAGACCCCTTTTCTGTACATGACCCTCTACTACCACACATGGCACAGATCCCTACTGCGCATGGCGGCCCACCTCTCTGCCCAGGTGACATAATGGGGTGGCCCCCTTGCTTGTGACTCACATGATTATGTATGCCCTATTACTAAGCTTATAGATGATGACCTCACTCACAACCCTACCCGCTGCTTGTACCTAATAAATACAGATGCTTCTGGGCATTTGGGGCTCTCACTGATCTCCGCTCACAGGTTGCATGGCCCCCCGAGTCCAGCTGCTATTCGCCAGTTCTTCAGTGTCCTGTCTCTTTTTTTTTTGAGACAGAGTTTCGCTCTTGTTACCCAGGCTGGAGTGCAATGGCGCGATCTCGGCTCACCACAACCTCCGCCTCCTGGGTTCAGGCAATTCTCCCGCCTTAGCCTCCTGAGTAGCTGGGATTACAGGCATGCGCCACCATGCCCAGCTAATTTTTTGTATCTTTAGTAGAGACGGGGTTTCACCATGTTGACCAGGATGGTCTCGATATCTTGACCTCGTGATCCACCCACCTCGGCCTCCCAAAGTGCTGGGATTACAGGCTTGAGCCACCGCGCCTGGCCTGTCTCTTTACTTCTTGGATCCTGCAGCTCAGCAGAGCATAAGGGACACCCCACAACCCTGTGGGGCCCAACAGCCCTACACTGGAGTGCAATGGCACAATCTTGGCTCACTGCAACCTCGCCTCCCAGGTTCAAGCGATTTTCCTGCATCAGCCTCCCAAGCAGCTGGGATTACAGGCACCTGCCACCAAGCCCAGCTAATTATTGTATTTTTAGTAGAGACGGGGTTTCACCATGTTGTTGCCCAGGCTGTTCAACTCCTGACCTCAGATATCCACCCGCCTTGGCCTCCCAAAGTGCTGGGATTAGAGGTGTGAGCCACTGTGGCCAGCCTAATCCTAAAATTTATAATGAAAATGCAAAGGACTAAGAAGCAGCAGGAGAACTTGCTCTACTAGATAAGATTTATTACATGCTACAGTATTAATATAGTGTGGTACTGGCACAAGGATAGACAAATAAACCAAAGGAACAGAAATCAGAGACAGACTCAGATACAGGATTTATGACAAAGGTAGTACTACAGAGAATGGGAAAAGGACAGTCATCTCAATAAATACTAAGAAGTCAACTGGATATTCACATGGAAAAAGAATGAAATTTGACCCCTACCTCACAACACATACAAATACCAACTTCAGGAAACTAGATCTAAATGGAAAAAGTAAAACAATAAAGCTACTAGAATATAACATAGGAAATATCTTCATGACCTTTGGGTAGGCAATCATTCCTACCCAGGACTCACAAAAAAGCAACACTATAAAATAAAAGATAACTGTGACCACATTAAAATTAATAATTTCTGTTCATCAAAAGACACCATTAAAAGAATAAAAGATATAAAGATATAAAGTGGTGGGAGATATTTACATCATGTATAACCAAACACAGGGCTAATATATGGAATATAAAAATAATTCTTTCAAAGCAATTAAAAAAAAAGACAACCAACTAAGTTTAGCCAAGAAACTTAAACAGGCATGTCACAGAACACACATATCAGAGTAACTTAAAATATAACTAAAATTAACAGGTCTGGCAATAATAAGAACTGGTAGGAATGTAAGAATGCAGAGCAGTGGCAACTTTCATACTGCTAGTCCAACTGCAAATTGGTACAACTACTTTGGAAAATTGGTATATTTACTAAAGCTGAACACACACATATCCTATTGTTCAGCAATTCCACTCCTATGTATATACCCAAAAGAAATGTTTATACACATTTACCAAAAGTTACATACAGGAACTTTCACAGCAGCATTATATGTAATAGCTAAAAACTGCCAACAAACCAGCTGTCAAAAGGAGAAAGGACACTTAATTTATAGTAAATAATGATATAAAGCATAATTTAAAATATATTCATAGAATGAAGCAGGGTGCAGTGCCTGTAATCCCAGCACATTGGGAGGCTGAGATAGGTGGATCACCTGAGGTCAGGAGTTTGAGACCAGTCTGGGCAACATGGTGAAACCCTGTCTCTACTAAAAATACAAAAAATTTGCTGGGTGTGGTGGCGCAGGCCTGTAGTCCCAGCTACTCGGGAGGCTGAGGCTGGAGAATTGCTTGAATCTGAGAGATGGAGGTTGCAGTGAGCCGAGACCACACCACTGCACTCCAGCCTGGGCAACAGAGCAAGACTCCATCTCAAAAAAAAATTATACATACATATGTATACATATATATTCATAGAATGAAATACAACATAGCCAATAATGAACACCAGATATATGCAACATCATAGATATGTCTCAAACACATAATGTTGAACAAAAAAAGCCAAAGACAAAAGACTAAATACTGTGTGATTGCATCTATATAAAGTTCAACAATAGGCAAAACAAATCCATAGTGCTAAATGTCAGGATGGTATTTATTTTGGGAGAGGAAAAAGAGGCTTGTGATTGGGAAGGAGCAGAGAAGGGGTTCTGAGGTGCTAGTAATGTTCTGTTTCTTGTCCTGAGTAGTGGTTTCACCATTCTCAATTTCACCATGCTATGCAATCATAGTCATGTAGTTTTCTGCGCGTATGTTATATTTCAATTTTTAAAAAAATAAAAAGTAATCAAATGTTTGATAAATGAAAGAATGAACTATTAAATCCAGAACAAACTGGTCAAAGATATTAAATAATTGAAAGCAGATAAAATGAAAACAAGTATAGGGAAGGAAAAAGAAAAGACACACACATACACAAACACACAAACAGTCACACTCATCTATTTCTTAGGGTGGAAATGTCTACTTTTATACCAGTCTAAATGTAGCATATCATAGAAGGAATGAAACCTAAAATGGGAGTAAAATAATTATAGCATAATTACAGTCAGGAAGGTACTTGCTACATCGGACTAGGGAGAAAGCATGAGGAAAAAAAGGTAGAATAGCTTATATGGAAGAGGACTCAGGCCTTTAAAGGGAGCTTCTTGATAAAATCTCAGATGTATATTTCCTCATAGCCCTGCACCTGAGCCATCATCTCTTACTTACCTGAACACAGGCCTCCAGTCAACTCTCTGTCAACCATCCAGGGCTCTCTTCCTTGTTCCAATAAGGAGATCACAGCTGGCTTAGAACTGGAAAGTCCTGCTCACAAGAAAAGACATGAGATATGGTTATGCTTTGGGCTCCCCAGAAATCAGATCCAGTCTCTTGGTGATCAAAGAAGAAATGCCATTACAAGAAGGACCAGAGAAAGATAGAGAAGATGAAGCTTCAGCCACAGTCCATTAGGGCTGCCCACTTCCAACTCTTCCATTCCATTCCAACTCAAACCGTTCCTTGGGGAACAGGGAGCAGAAATTCAGCTGGTTACATGAAGCAAATAATTCACAATGGAAAAAGGAGAGATTTTCCAAGGGCAAACTCTGAATTTTGGGGATAGTTATCCTTACCCACTGAAACCAGGTTGCTGAAATTCTCCAACATCACTTCTTTGTATAAATTCATCTGACCAGAGTCCAGGCATTCCCATTCCTCTTGAGAGAAGTCTATGGACACATCCCTGAACATCACTGACCTCTGAAACAACAAATATGCTTTCACAATGAAAGGAAAAAAGAAAAAGATGGTGGTAGAGTTGACAGAAGCCTCTGCAAGAAAGGACAGAGTAAGCAAATTAAAGGAGGTGAATCCTATCATATCAGAAGATATATCTATCCTGTGTACAAAGGGATGTACACAGGATAGACTGGACTTTTCCAGTGATATGAAATAGCAAGCATTCAGTTCTATTAGTGAGTTTCTTCCCCCTCCCCCTTTCCCTTTATAAGTCCCAAGAGAGGGGAAAATGGGAGGGACTTACAAACATTATAGGAATTCAAAAATTCACGACATCAGAGGAAAACAAAAATAAACATTTCTAAAAGCTTCCAGGAAGAAAACAAAGATCACCTAAGTTTTCAGGAATCACAATGGCAACAGACTTCTCAATAGCATCATTTGAAATAAGAAAAAAAGAAAGCAATTCCTTTAATATTATAAAGGAAACCGAATTCTGACCTAAAATTCTATATCCAGTCAAATTACTAAACCACTATTAAGATTAAATCAAGATGATTTTAGATCTGCAGGGAATAAAAAAAGTATTTCCAATGTGGCTTTTCTTTTTTTTTTTTTTTTTTTTTTTTTGAGACAGAGTTTCGCTATTGTTACCCAGACTGGAGTTCAATGGCATGATCTCGGCTCACCGCAACCTCCGCCTTCTGGGTTCAAGCAATTCTCCTGCCTCAGCCTCCCGAGTAGCTGGGACTACAGGCACGCACCACCATGCCCAGCTAATTTTTGTGTTTTTAGTAGAGATGGGGTTTCACCTCGTTGACCAGGATGGTCTCAACCTCTTGACCTCGTGATCCACCTGCCTCGGTCTCCCAAAGTGCTGGGATTATAGGTGTGAGCCACCGCGCCTGACCCAGTGTGGCTTTTCTTAGGAAGCTACTGGGCTACATTTTCCGTCAAAACTAGAGAGTATATTTTCTCATAACGCAAAAAAAAGAAAAAGAAACCCCAAAAAAACTAGACAGTAAATTAGAAAAAAGAAAAGGTATTATATTAAGAAACTGGAAAACTAACATGAAAATGGTGATCCAAGTGCCAGTATAATTATAAAAGGCAAATCCTAGAACATTATCTGACAGTAGAGTGAGAAAACAGCATCTAGGAACACAAGACATGAGGACTACAGGAAACACGTCTCCAAAGAAAAATAAGGAGCTAGTATGTTTAATGATGTAGAAAATACTGATAGGCAACTGACAGCAATGTTAGAGAATTTGGAAAAAAAATAGTGACACATACATAAAACCAGGCAAAAGAAGAAACAAGGCAATTTGCTTTGAGAAAAATACAAATTATACTAGAAAAAATCCAGGATCTGGTGTTTTACTTGGCTCACATTAACAATATCTGCAAAGTCCTAATCACAGGGATAGCAATAATGTAAAGAAAAGTTGTCATATAATTCTATTGCATGGACAAAAAATGAGGACTATGGTATGGGAAATCTCAATCCATATTTGCCTGCCTAGAAATCATTAGAAAATATGTATCCAAAAATAGCAATATAGAAATATTAATTAGAAATACAGGAAAAATGCCAAGAGAAACAGCAAAAAGAGTTTAAAGTAGCCACTTAAGGGGAGTAGGATTGGATAGTGGGACAATGCCCTGCCATTTTTCAGGTCTTTTAACATTTCTTGAATTTTTGGGTGGTTTTTTTTTGAGATGGAGTTTCACTCTTGTCGCCCAGGCTGAAGTGCAGTGGCAAACTCTCAGCTCACCGCAACTTCCACCTCCCAGGTTCAAGCAATTCACCTGCCTCAGCCTCCCAAGTAGCTGTGATTAGAAGCGCTGGTCACTACCTCCAGCTAATTTTTCTATTTTTAGTAGAGACAGCGTTTCACCATGCTGGTCATGTTTGTCTCGAACTCCTGACCTCAAGTGATCTGCCCATCTCTTCCCAAAGTCCTGGGATTATAGGCACGACCAGCTGGGACTGAGGCTCCTAACCAATGGGGTCTGTGTTAACTCTAGGTAGTGTCCGAATTCAACTGAATTGTAGGATACTCAGTTAGTGTCCCAAGAATTGGTTGTTTAAAAAAGGACACACATTCCCAATTGATAGGAGAAATGAGGTACCTATCCTTCACCTTAGGACAAGCAGACTCCAGGGTACAAAGTGGAATGATGACAGACTTTGGAATAATTTTTGCTGTGTTCCCTGGAGCTTAGGGGGCACAAAGACTGGTACCTATTCCCCCCTTTGGACTATATGTGGACCCCATAAAGGGACAAAGTGACTTCAACAAAGGAATGGATCAGGAATGCAGAAATGTGTGACAGATATCATAAGTAGCCATTTCAAGGAGACATGCTGCACATATCCCAGGAAATGCAATTAGAGGTTTCCAACAAGAGCTTCTCTGAGAAACCCTTAACGGTGCCTCATAAAGGAGTGTTGAACATCCATCAAGGCAAAGGAGACCAACACCAAAACAAATCAAGAAAGGCTTTTCTTTTCCTTACCTCCTCTTCCCTACCCCTATTCTAATCTCATAGGATCCAGAGACTATTAGGCAGGAGAAATAGAAGCTCAGAGCGAGGAAATCAAGAAGCTTAATATGTCCCTTTTTCATATTGCAAGCTTGAAGCAAGCCTGAGCTCACAGAAGAAACTTTAAATAAAACTCACATATTACTACACTGAACTAGAGGTTGTAATTAGTAAAATGAGACTGAGACTGTGACTGAAAACAATCAAAGGATATCAAAGCGTGATCAAAAAATTATAGTCTGTACAAGTTTTTATCCAGGGCAACAAAAAAGTTAACCCACAGAGAGGGTTGAGAGTAAAAATTATGAGGGAAAAAAATTTTCTTTTGCTTGCTTCATATGGAATCCTGCTTACTTCAAAATGCTGATTATAAGCAGACTTGGTTTCTCAGGTACACAGTCATATCATCTATAAAGTGATAATCTTATGCCCTCTTTTGTAATTTTTAACCTAATTTTTTCTTATGTAAGTGTTTTGGTTAATATCTCTAAGACAATGTTAAATGACATCAGTAATGTGGTATCCTTGCTTTACTTCTGATTTTCAAATATTTCATGTTTCAAATATTTCCCTATTAAATATTAGGTTAACTTCTAAAAACAGAATTTAATTTATTCCTTTTAAATTGTATTATCTACGACAGTAT
Source organism: Saguinus oedipus (assembly GCA_031835075.1). Classification (NCBI taxonomy): domain Eukaryota; kingdom Metazoa; phylum Chordata; class Mammalia; order Primates; family Cebidae; genus Saguinus; species Saguinus oedipus. The sequence goes on along the minus strand of CM063187.1, from coordinate 40,142,044 downwards.
ACCACACACACATCTTTAGTTATTCCCATTAATATCGGGCAACAATCTTCCCTAGAGAAATGATGAGTGTAACTAGAGACTGAAGGGAGAGGGGAACCAGATTTTCTATTTGGGCTTTGGTACAGGAGAGGGAAGACTCAGTCCTCTTTAAAAGAAATTCAGATAGAAAGGCCTTACACAAAATAGGTATGTTAGATTTATTCTTATCCTAATTTTCTTTGCATCTGTACCAAACACATACAATTTAAAAATTGAGAGTAGGCCCATTCAGAGTTCCAAATTTACAGCTTAAGAAAACATTGTCCCTATTCTAAGTCCTCTAGCCTAATATGTATCCTCTAATTTTCAGATAAAGCGATCATCTAGTGAATGGATAACCTTATAATTTAGTGAGTTCCCCAAGATTAGAAGTGTTGAAACACAATTGAATAAAGGTATTTTTTTTAATTTTTTTTGGAGACGGAGTTTCACTCTTGTTACCCAGGCTGGAGTGCAATGGCGCGATCTCGGCTCACCGCAACCTCCGCCTCCTGGGTTCAAGCAATTCTCCTGCCTCAGCCTCCCGAGTAGCTGGGATTACAGGCACAAGCCACAATGCCCAGCTAATTTTTTATATTTTTAGTAGAGACGGGGTTTCACCATGTTGACCAGGATGGTGTCGATCTCTTGACCTCGTGATCCACCCGCTTCGGCCTCCCAAAGTGCTGGGATTACAGGCTTGAGCCACTGCTCCCGGCCAAATAAAGGTATTTTTATTATCACTTGGAAGAAGAATCCAAAATTTCTAGTTGCCTGCCATGCCCACTGCCCCTCCTGAGATGAGGCAAGGTTCTTTTTTATCATAAAGGGATAAGACACAGAAAAGAACAAGAAATTCTAATCTATAAACGTTTAGTTAGAACCTGAGAAGGAAAGGGAGAGAGAATGATAGTGGGGGCTTTTTAAAGGGATAATGAGTGAAGATTTTCCTGAACTAATAATAGACATTCATCCATAAATTTTAAAACTCTACAAATCCCAAGCAGATAAATAAAACACATATATATATATATCTTACACTAAAATTACAGAAAGCCAAAAACAGAACAGTCCGAGGAAGACAAGACAGATCACCATCAAATGAGAAGAGCTAAATCAAGACTGTATGATACTGGTATAGAAATATACGAAATCAATGAAAGAGAATAAAGAGTTCATAAATATACCCATGCACATATAGACACTAGGTATATTTGACGACCATTGAAAATACAATAGATCTTCCAATATATGGTACTGAAAAAACTGGGTACTAATGAGGAGGAGAATCTGATCCCTACCTCATAACATACACAAAAACCAGTTGCAAGTATATTAAATATCTAAACATGACAGTGAAACTCATGGCTTTAAGCATAAATATAAGGGAGTATCTGCATGACCTTGGGACAGGGAAGGATTTATTAAATAAGATACAAAAAGCACTAACCATTAAGGAAAAATACTGATAAACTCAGCTTTTAAAAAATAGAACATCAGGCTGGGCGCGGTGGCTCACGCCTATAATCCCAGCACTTTGGGAGGCCGAGGCGGGTGGATCACAAGGTCAAGAGATCGAGACCATCCTGGTAAACATGGTGAAACCCCGTCTCTACTAAAAATACAAAAATTAGCTGGGCATGGTGGCATGCGCCTGTAGTCCCAGCTACTCAGGAGGAGAATTGCTTGAACCCAGGAGGCGGAGGTTGCGGTGAGCCGAGATTGCGCCATTGCTCTCCAGCCTGGGTAACAAGAGCGAAACTCCGTCTCAAAAAAAAAAAAATAGAACATCATCAAATCATCTTACAGGAAGTGATGAAACAGTCCAAATAGTAGGGAAACATAATCAATAAAGGACTGAGACCCAGATTACATAAATAACTGGTATAAATCAGTAAGAGCTATTCCAAGAGAAATATGAGTAAAGATTTGAACGGACATGTCACTAAAGATGAAACACTAAAAACTGATAAACATATGGAATATTCAATTTTATTATTAATCATGGAAACCCAAATTCAAACCTGTGGGGGTGAGGGTTGTAAGGACAGATATATATTCAAGTAAGAATTTAAAAGTCTGGCATGTCTGATTTGAAAAAAAGTATACACCATAGTTTTTTCAAACTTAGAAAAATGTATTTCCCAAGACCATTTGAAGACATGGGAGAATATTTATGACACGTTTTTAGTAAAAATGTAGAACATAAAATGGTAAAATTTGGTTTTGAAAATACATTAAAATATTAACACTAATTATTTGAATGGCCAAATTTTTTTTTTCTTGGTAATGCTGTGTTTTTAAGATCTCTAAATTAATCAGCCTTTTATTTTTAAATCATAATAAATATTTGAGAAGAAACTTCGGCAAGCATAAGTGGCACAACCATCCTTTTCTGTGATGGGAAAATTATAGGGACTTATAATTAAATGTCATTTATTTATTAAGCAAGAATTTTCAGAAGAAAAAGAGGAGACAACAACACACCTTGGATACTGCTTGTAGAAGTTCATCATGCATTCTTTCCTCCTCTTCTGGGTGACTCACCTGGAGAAAGGTAAAATTGGGAGAGTAAAGAGTAACTGTGAGACAACAGGTTTTTCTTGGTACCCAAATTAGTCAAGGAAGACGTCCTCCTCAGCTCCATTACCCACGACACACGAGGAATGGAGATCAGAGGAGAATGGAGCAACCTGTCCTATTCCAGTGGCTGAGGGGAAAGGCTCTGTTCACTGCTGTACAGGGCTAGAATCTGACCAGACCTCAAAAAGGTTTCCTAGAGACAGAGTTCTGAAGTCACAATCGCACAATTGACAGGATCCTATATTCATACACAGAATGCCACATATATTTAGGGACAGTCACACTTAAGGCGACATGCACATCTCACCAGCACACATGGAGCCACACACGGCAACATAGTTACAATTAAATACACAGCCATGGGAAACACACAATAACAGCTGCACAGTCGGAGGCACCCGACACTGTCGCAGAGTCACAATCATACACCACCACGGGAACACACAGCCACAACCCCTGCCGTTACCGGTATCCCATATCCACACATAAGCCTCAGTGTTATTAGTTCCCAGACAATTCCACAACCTCCCTTCTTCAGGCTGCTCGGTCCGCACAGGACCAAGACGCCAGCTCCCCACTGGTCTTAGGTATCCTCACCTAAGCTCTTGCAGACCTGAGTCAGTTTCTCCCGCGGACCAAAATATCTCACCTCCCAGATCTAAGGGTCCCGCCAGGCGTGACGAAACGTTCGAATTCCTGCGAGAAAAGTGAACGGCCACCAGGCCCTCTGGGAAATGTAGTCCAGCGCGGGACCCACTCCGATTTCTGTCCGTTCCTCTCCTGGGCCACCCGAAACGGCTGCTCCTACAACTCTCAGCATCCAGCCGAGCTTCAGGGTTGCAGGTCGCCGTAGCGCTGCGCAATGGAGCTGAGTCTCCCGGGGAACCTGGCCCACGCCTCACCTTCACACAGGAAACGCACGTGCGTTCCGGACGGAAGTTGAGTGGGGCCGCGGGGCCTGATGGGAGGTGTTGTCCTCGGAAATGTCGCGGGCGCGAAGGGATGGTTCGGAGTTTTAGGCGTCTGTTCCGGACCTATCTGCGGGTCGCCTTCAACCAGCATCTCAGAAACTGCGCTCTGGCTGGGCATTCAGGCGTTTCCGGCAGATGACGCTGCCGAGTCCCCGCAGCGCGGGGCGAGCGAGAGACTCGAATGGTTTGGAGTGCCCCAGCCGTGGGCGGCTGACGGGATACGGCGCCTCTTAGGCCCAGAGTGTCCCGAGAAGCTGCGCAGGGAGTGCTCAGAGGACGCTACTGGTGAGTGGTTCAGATGTTGGGACAAAAAACTGATGAGAGTTAGTGTGGGGTTGTGGTTGTGTGTGTGTGTGACGGCACGAATAGTTGTGATGGGTGATTGTGATGTTTGGTTGCGTGTGATTATGATGAAATATGTGATGTGTGTGATTGTGATTAAGGCTGTGGTGAGTGTGAGCATGGCGAAGTGTGCATGATTGTAATGCCTAGTAGTTCTTGTCTTGAGTTGCTTCTCTGTAGCATTTAACATGGTAACGGCTTGAAAAACACTTACTTGTTTTCTACTGGTCCTCCCTCCTTATTGGCCATTCCTCTGTAGTGTCCTTTGCTGCCTTTTTTTTTTTTAACCTTAACAGTCCTTGGCCCTTTGTAGTTTTCCAGTTTTCCTTGGTCAACTTTTCAGGTTCATTATTATCTTATGACTTGCTGCTTTTATGTATGTTAGTTAGCTATTGCGATGATAGTAAGTATGTCTAAAAACCACCCCGAAACTCAGTGCCATACAACAGCAAGTCCTTATTCTCATGTTCACAGGCTTGCACAATCACTGTGTGCAGCTGATCTAGGCAGGGCTTGGCTGAGTGTATAGGCTGCACGACGAATTAAGGATCTGCTCCACAGGTGTTCTTTCTGGGTCTCAGGCCAAAAGGACATTTGTTGCCAGGGCATGTTCTGTTCATGATGGGTCACCAGAGCACAAGAGAGATTGCCTTAACCAGAACAAGTCACATGATTAAGCTTATTAAATTATGCCCACAGTTGGAGGACAAAGTTACGTGGCAAAGAGTATGAATGTATAACCTATTAGAGGGGGTGAGGAATTGCACTGAAATTCCAGTCTACCTCCTTAAGAAACATGCCTCTTTATCCTGGTGAATGCCTTTTAGTCCCGGTCGTTTGTCTGATAATATTGCTTTTCAGGTTTTATTGTATTTGTCAAGAATTTTATTTTCTAACCCCTTTGTGTCTTCATATTTCAGATCTGTTTTTTGTAAAGAGCGTATTGCTGGGCTTACATCCATTAATTTTGTTGGACTGTTATTTTAATAGGTGAGTATAATTCAGTGGCATTTATCATGATTTGCTGATAAAAAATGTTTTGTTTCCTATTTATTATGCCTTAAACATTTTTTGATTGATATGTAATAGTTGCACATATATATTTTTATTGTGCAAATTCACCTTTTCCCTTTTTCTCCCCTAGTTTGGTTTCTGCTAATATCCTTTTAATATGCAGATTTAACAAAATTCAGCCTTAAATAAGATCTTAAAATACTCGAACTCCAAGCTGTCCACCAATTTCTGTGTTATTCTTGTCTGATATATTACTTTCTTCTAGTTTTAAATCCCCAAATTAGTAGTAGTAGCTCATTTATTCTAGATACAGTTTGTATCTGAGAGGGATTAGTTTCAGGACCCCCCCCACCGTGGATACCAGAATCCACAGATGCTCAAGTCCCTACATCATTTTGTATACATTAAATCAACTCTAGATTATTTGTAATACCTAATACAATGTAAATGCTATGTAAATCGTTGTTATACTGTATTGTTTAGGGAATAATAAGAAAAAAATCTATACATGTTCAGTACAGACACAACGATAGTAGGCCTAACTATATTTTTTTATCTGAGGTTGATTGAATCTGAGGATGCAGAACCTGTGGATAAGGAAGGCCAACTGTATACATAGATCTATTTAATTGTGGTAAAATGTACAACATAGAATTTCCCGTCTAAACCATATTTAAGTGTACAGTTCAGTGGCATGAAGTACATTCACATTGTTCTGGTACCATCACCACGATCCATCCACAGAACTCTTCTTGCAAAACAGAAACCCAGTACCTATCAAACAATAACTCTCTATTCCCCTTCCTCCCAGCCTCTGGCATCTGCCATTCTACTTTCTGTCTCTGAGTTTGATTATTCTAGGTACCTCATGTAAGCAGAATCATGTGTTGTTTGTCCTTTTGTGACCCTTCTTTAACTTAGTGTAATGTCCTCAAGATTCATCCATGTTAGCATGTATAGGAATTTCCTGTCTTTTTAAGGCCAAATAATAAGTATGTCATATATGGATAAACATTTTATTTATCAGTTTATTCATCATTGGACACTTGGGCTGATTCTACCTTTTGGCAATTGCAAGTGACACTGTTAAAAACATGAGTATACAACTATCTGAGTCCCCACTTTCAGCTTTATATATATGTATATATATACACACATATACATGCATACATACACATGCAGTAATGTCTGTTTTTAATTTTTGATTATCGTGTTTTTGATAATGGCTGAACCATTTTATCAGAGTGTGTGTGTGTGTGTGTGTGTGTGTGTGTGTGTGTGTGTGTGTATATATATATATATATATATATGTATTTTTTTTCTTTTTTTTTTTTGAGACGGAGTTTTGCTCTTGTTACCCAGGCTGGAGTGCAATGGCGCGATCTCGGCTCACTGCAACCTCCGCCTCCTGGGTTCAGGCAATTCTTCTGCCTCAGCCTCCTGAGTAGCTGGGATTACAGGCACGCGCCACCATACCCAGCTAATTTTTTGTATTTTTAGTAGAGACGGGGTTTGACCATGTTGACCAGGATAGTCTCGATCTCTTGACCTTGTGATCCACCCGCCTCGGCCTCCCAAAGTGCTGGGATTACAGGCTTGAGCCACCGCTCCTGGCCTCAGTATATGCTTTGAGCACCTACTATCAATATCAAAAACAGACAAAAATAAGTCCTTGTTTTCATGGAATTTATACTGTGGGGGTGGATGGACAGTAGATATACCTAAATTATACTCATGTGTCATATATGTATGGACTATATACATATATGACAGTGGTCCTGTAAGACAGTGGTCCCCAACCTTTTTGGCACAGTGACTGGTTTTGTGGAAGACAATTTTTCCATGGATCAGGGGATGGCAGGGTTATGGTTTCAGGATGAAACTGTTGCACCTCAAATCATCAGGCATTGGATTCTCATAAGGAGCAAGCAACGTATATCCCTCACGTGCACAGTTCAAAAGAGTGTTCACACTCCTAAGTCTCTAATGCCACCCCTGATGTGACAGGAGGTGGAGCTCAGGTGGTAATACTCGCTCACCTGCTGCTCACCTCCTGCTGTGTGGCCTGGTTCCTAACAGGACATAGACTGGTACCAGTATGTTGGGGGGTTGAGGACCCCTGCTGTAAGATTATATTGGAGCTGAAAAATTCCTGTCACCTAGTGACTTTCTAGCCAATATAACATTGTAGCACAATACCATTATTCATGTGTTTACAGTGATGCTGGTATAAACAAACCTACTCTGCTGCCAGTTATATAAAAGTATAACAGATAAAATTATGTACAGTACATAATACTTGTAATCATAATAAATATGTAACTCGTTTGTGTACCAACTGTACTATACTTTTTATGATTACTTTGGAGCATATGCCTATTTATTAAAAAAAAACAAACAAACTGTAAAACAGCCTCAGGTCCTTCAGGAGGTATACCAGAGGAAGGCATTGTTGTCATAGGATGTGACAGCTCTGTGTGTTACTGTCCCTGACGATCTTCCAGTGGGGCCAGATGTGGAGGTGAAAGACAGTGATACCGTCCTGGACACTGTGTAGGCCTAGGCTAGTGTGTGTGTGTGTCTTAGTTTTTAACAAGAAAGTTTAAGAAGTTTAAAAAAAATTTTTTTAAGTAGATAGCTTATAAACTAAGGATATAAAGAAAGAAAAACTTTTGTACAGCTGTACAGTGCATTTTAAGCTATGTGCTATTACAAGAGTCAAAAAGTTTTAAAAAATTGTAAAGCTTATAAAGTAAAAAAGTTACAGTAAGCTAAGGCTGATTGAACAGTTAGAAGAAATAAAAATAATTTTTATAAATTGAGTGTAGCCTAAGTGTACAGTGTTTAAAAGTCTACACTAGAGTACAGTAATGTCCTAGGCCTTTGCATTCACGCACCACACACTCACTCAAAGCAACTTTCAGTCCTGCAAGCTTCATTCATGGTAAGTACCCTTTACCCTTAATACCATTTTTTATCTTTTATACTGTATTTTTAGCATTTCTCTCCTGTGTTTAGGTATGTTTAAATATACAAATACTTACCTTTGTATTGCAGTTGTCTATAGTATTCAGTACAGTAACATGCCATATAGGTTTGTAACCTAGGAGCAATAGGCTATACATATAGCATGTGTGGGTAGTAGGCTATACCATCCACATTTGTGTAAGTACACTCATATTTGCACAATGACAAAATTGCCTAATGACACATTTCTCAGATCATATCTCTGTTGTTAAATGATTCATGACTATATGTATTAATGGTTTGTTAGAAAGTGATCACTGTCATGAAACAAATAGCATGTGAGGGGTGTTAGGAGGGTATCTCAGGATCTCAGGCATAGCACTTTTCAACACTTACTGTAATTGAACGTTTTCTGTTTTATTATATCTGTTCTATGATACAGGGCAAAAATTAGTCTATTTTGTTACATACCTTTTTTTATACCCTTTACCTAGTAAAGACTCATAGCAGCTGCTAAATTCATATATCTTAATAGTCATTTCATATATTCATCCAATATTGTGACATGAGTATAATTGTCATTTCAAATGAAGTCTTGGAATTCTAAATTGCAATTCTCCCTTAACTCAATTGCCAAAATAATACAAAAATGAAATGGGATAGGTGGACTTCAAATGAAACTCTCTTTTATGCCAAATTTGGGGTTGCTGCAAATCTGGGTGTTTTTTGAATCAGGTTTGTATCTGTCACCTCATCAAGCGTACACCTTTAGACTCATAGAAGATATTTGAAGAACAGATAGGTAAACATCACCTTGTTTACATATCTGGTCAGTGTGTCCAGAGCGTATGAATCACAAATAAGGAATATTGGTGTTTGAGGCTGTATTACTTATCTATTAGCAAATTACCTCAAAAACTAGTGGCTTAAAGAACAATAAACATTATCTCACAGTTTTTGTGGGAAGTGTCTTCACTGGGTATTTTGGCTTGGGTATCTCATGAAGTTGCATTCAAGATGTCAGCAGGGCTGCAGTCGTCAGAAGGCTGGACTGGGGCTGGAGGATTCACTTCCAAGATAGCTGGCTTGCAAGTTAGGGTTAGCTGCTAACAGGAGACCTCTCCCTAGGGCTGGTTGAGTGTCATTATAGTAAAGCAGCTGGCTTCCCTCAAAGTACCTGATCCAAATGTGTAAAACAGAGCCCTAATGTCTTTTATAACCTAACCTTGGAAGTCATATGCCATAATTTCTGCAATATCCTATTGGTTATGCAAGTCAGAGCTACTTAGTGTGGGAGGGATCTATAAAGACATGAATACCAGAAGACAGTGATCCTTGGGGGCCATTTGGAAGCTGGTTATCACAGGGAGCCATTGAAAAGGCACTGGGTAAATTAGATTTATATCCTAATCCATAGGTCCTGGCTCCATAAGGATAAAACACATCTGAAGTGCAAACAGAAGTCTGAGGAACAGCTGTCTATCATGGAAGGAGACCTCCTGACCTAAAACCTGCCTTAGAGGCTAGAGAGTCCTGGAAGAGAGTGAACCCTGGAGTTGCTGGAGCCTGTCTTGACCCTTCTGCCCTGAGCAGGCAAGGTCTGAATGACATCTCAGCCTTCAGTGATCAGCAATAGCTGTGTAACAATGGAGCGTTTGACTGACATGATGGAAAGGAAAGGTGAGGTGGCTCAGAGGTGGACAGAGCTCAGGAGAGAAAGGCTGTACATTTGGAGACACTGAAAAAGGAAATACATTACTCCTACTGAGAAAGGTCATGTGTGTGTTAATTGACTATGCAGGGGAGACATTTGCTTTTTATCCTACTCATATGATTATTTTATTTTTTAAAATAAATTTTGAAATGCAATTTTTGATTCTTTTAAAGGGTATATTTAAATGTATTTTTAAACACTGTACTATAACATAAACAAAAGCTTCCTATTTCATCCCTCATCCCTGTTTCCATTCCTGAAAGACAACCACTTTCAACATTTTGTCTCAATATTCTGGTATTCACCTCCTTTTTTCTGAATAACACTCTTATACTGCTAATGCCTGATTCCTCAGTTTTACATATTTCCTGTTGATTTTTGATAATGGAGTTGAGGATTTAGCTCTCTTTCACTACCTAATCCCTTCTTTTTCACCACTATCCCAACATACTCTTCTCCTTGCCCTTCCTTCTAATATGGTATTTTTTGGAGATTGAAGGTTGACCAGATGTCAGGATCTCTAAGTATTTTCCCAATCTAGTCAGTGTCCCCAGGAAGAAGTCCTAGATTTTGCTTAAGGAAAGCCAGAACTCCTGCTTTTTGGGAGACAGACAAAGGAAGGAAGTGGGCATATTGGGCACCTCATCTTGCGATATGAGAAGTTTTATTTAATCATTTTCTCTCTGCATTGCTTCAACCCCACCTTAATCTGGATCATTCAGAGCTTGTCTCATTCAGTATATCTAGAGAAAAAAATCTTTCTTCTGTTGCCAATGTGAGGGAAATGTCACTATGCCGTGTTGGGTGAAAGAAGACATCAGGTCGTCTTAACATCTTTTTATGATATCTTACATTTGGTTTTCTGTTTTTCAGCCCTACTTCCAAACTTTTGTCAGTAGAAGTAATTAGTAGCTCCATTTCTGAACCTTTCTAGGGTCTTGCCATGGCTTCCCCACCCTCCTCCCACTCTCATTTAAGCTCCAGCTTTCTCTGATTAAGTTAGCTTAATCAGCTTCCCAAATTTTGTTGACACCTTAATCAGTGAAAGTCTTCTATGTTCTTTGTCCCTATAAGTTTTAGCCTCCTTTTTTCCTTTATTAACATTATGATTAGTTTAGAGGAGAGTGAAAATATTAATAAATACAGGTATTCAGTCTTTCATTTTTAACCAAAAGGGCCTGAATTCTTAAGGGTAAAAACTAAATCAAGTTTTTAAAAAATGTCATTAGAATCATGACTGTATTTTATTTTATTCTTTGATGTTCCACATTACCTATAGACAGTCTCTGATGAAGGGTTTTTTTTTCTAAATTCTTTTTTTTATTGGGGGGAGGGTAGAGTCTCACTCTGTCACCCAGGCTGGAGTGCAGTGGCATGATCTCAGCTCCCTGCAACCTCTGCCTCCCAGGTTCAAGTGATTCTCGGGTTCAAGTGACTCTCCTGCCTCTGCCTCCCGAGTAGCTGGGAATACAGGCACTCACCACCATGCCCAGGTAATTTTTATATTTTTAGTAGAGACAGGGTTTCACCATATTAGCCAGGCTGGTCTCAAACTTCTAACCTCATGATCTGCCTGCCTTGGCCTCTCAAAGTGCTGAAATTACGGGCATAATCCTCTACCATGGTTATAGAGTTGTACATAACAGCCTCAAAATTCTTTTAAACTAGGGGCTGGGCACTGTGGCTCACACCTGTAATCCTAGTACTTTGGGAGGCCAAGGCGGGTGGATCACCTGAGGTCAGGAGTTTGAGACCAGCCTGGCCAGCATGATGAAACCTCATCTCTACTAAAAATACAAAAAATTAGCCAGGCGTGGTAGCAGTTGCCTGTAATCCCAACTACTCAGGAAGCCGAGGCAGGAGAATGGCTTGAAACTGGGAGGCAGAGGTTGCAGTGAGCGGAGGTCAGGCTGCTGCACCTTCCAGCCTGGATGACAGAGACTCCATCTCAAAAAAATAAACCATCTTAAAGGTCATCCTAATATTTAAATTTTTGGAGTATCTATTATTATATACTTTTTTTGTTTGTTTTTTGAGATGGAGTCTTGCACTATTGCCTGGGCTGGAGTGCAGTGGCGTGATCTGGAGTGCAGTGGTTGCTCACTGCAACCTCCGCTTCCCGGATTCAAGCAATTCTCCTGCCTCAGCCTCCCAAGTAGCTGGGATTACAGGCATCTACCACCATGCCCAGCTAATTTTTTATATTATTTTAGTAAAGACAGGGTTTCACTATGTTGGCCAGGATGGTCTCAAACTCCTGACCTCGTGATCTGCCTGCCTTGGCCTCCCAAAGTGCTGGGATTACAGGCATGAGCCACTGCACCTGGCCTATTATTATGTGCTTAAGATAACCCTTCTATTCAAAATAAACAGCAAGATCCTAGAGAGATAATATTGACAATAGATTAATTGCCTACTGTATACTTAGCCCTGCAGAAATCCTCATCAGACCCCTTATGATTAAATTAGCCATCCATGTCCATTTCAGTGTCTCTGTAGCTAGATGGCCATTAACATTTCTCATTGCTTCAAGGATCATTCATGTGTAGAGGGTCTTACAGCTATCTGGAACTGAAGATTTCCATATTTCTTTGTCTGAAACTTTGAAGCAAATCAGTTTTGTTTCTCTTCCCTCAGCTTGGTGTTCTCAGGAGTCTGCCCTTTCCGAGGAAGAAGAGGATATGACCGGGTCTCTTGTACGTCTTAAGCATTTATTTTGTTTCCTGTATTATTTTGCAGTCCAGTTACGTTAGGTTATTGTAACCTACCAATATGTTGGAAATAATAAATTGATGAAAATCAAAGAGAAAAAAATACAGATAGAAAGTCAGAACCAGGGGAAATTTGAGATATGGCCATGCAGAAGCAGATACATACAGGATTATTAAAGTTGAGTTCAAATTTAAATATGATCTGGAGAGTCAAAGCAAACTGGGACACTTAAGTTTATTCCATAAGTTGTACAATTTATGAAGAAAAAAACTTAATTATTTAAGTAAAGAAAAGGCATTTCATTGGCACCTTGGTCAAAAAGAAACTCTAAAACATAGTTGGACTTCTGTATCTGTAGATTTTGCATCCGTAGATTCATCAAACTGCAAATCAAAAATACTTAAAAAAAATGGATGGTTGCATCTGTACTGAACATGTACAGACTTTTTGCTTGTCATTTTCTAAACAATATACTGTAACAACTATTTACATAGAATTCACATTAGGTTTTATAAGTAATCTAAGAATGATTTAAAGTATACGGGAGGATGTACATTGGTTATGTGCAAATACTACACCATTTTATATAAGGGACTTGAGCATCTGTGGATTTTGGTATCCATGGAGGGTCCTGGAACCAATTCTCTATGGTTTTCTAGGGACAACTGTAATTCCTTAATTCTTACAATTTTTAGCTCAGCTTCTAAAAGTTGGTCTTGGCCAAAGTTCATAAATTAAAATTATCTGGAATAAGTGGAACATATATCTTTCAAATGATTCTCCATATATATTTTCTTCAATTGAGTTCTTAATCCAAGTTGAGCTAAATTGTACTAACATTCAATGCAAAGTCTTCTAGTTCTGATATCCATAGCTTTTCACATCTTTTTTATGGTCTTAGAAGATACAGTCTTCATCCTCATTTTACAGATTTTCATATTCTCCTCTGCTCTTGATTCTTTTTATTTCCACCTCTGAAGTCACTCACACTCATATATTTTGAATGTTTTCCATTTAACTGTCCCTTTTCCGCAGCTTATGTCTTTCCCGTCATGAAACATATGCACATACTTCTTTTGACCATATGAGCATATGCCTCATTTAGTTACTTCTGCTGTGGCGCAGTGGCCCTAGACAAACCTCTTGGTCCTAGACAGGTTTGTGTTTAAATCTTGGCTCTGTGACTTATGAAGTGCATGACTGTGGACAAGTTTCCTAATCTTTTCGTGACTCAGTTTCATCATCTGTATGTCTGTAAATGGGGATAATAATGGTATTTCTCCCATAGGAAGGTTGGGAGGGTTAAATACAGGTAACAAGTGCCCCATACATGATAGGTATTGTTATTTTTTTCTCAATATTTTTGATCTGCCATTGGTTGAAGCCATGGATATTGAACGCACAGATATGGAGGACCAAAGTTATAGTTTTATTAAGTGCTTACCATGTGCCAAGTGTATTGTGCTTTACATAGGTTATTTTATGTAATTATTATCAGAAGTCTATGAAGTACATGTTATTTAATTTTTTTTAGATAAGGGAAATGAAGCACAGAGGTTAAGAAGCTTACATAACGTCATGCATCAGTGTGTCATAAACCCAGGATTCAAATCCATACAGTCTGACTCTAGGGTGCACACTCTATGATACTGTCCGGATGGAGGCTCATTATGAGTGAAGAAATACAACAGCCAATTAGCCATTCATATTGTTTGTCTATTTTATAATGTTAGTTTTTTCTCTATTTGAAATTAGAATATGTTAGGAATACTTGCTTCATTATTAGGACTTAGGATTTATGCAGCTACCTTCTCCCGATCTGTCACTTTTATCATTTATTTTCTGTTGTATAGACACTTTTAAGTTTGGATAGTTATGTTTAGTGTGTGATAAATATGTATATGTAATAGAATTCAGTCAAAATATACAATTAATATTCAGTAGTCTTTTTCATGAGTTGCCAGTGTTGATCTTTTCTAAGATATCTTTCCTAACATTAGACCATAGAGATAATCTCTGTTGAAAGCTTTGTTTTCCATATTTAGTCTTTAATCCAACTGGATTATAATATAGTAATTGGTTTGAGATAGGAATGTACTGATAATTCTATTAGTAGAATTATCTTTGCACTTTGAAGAGCGGTTGTTCCAACACATTTATTGAGTAGATCTTCCTTTTGTGATGCCACCTTTACTGTATACATACGTGATTGTTTCCAAGCTTTTACTCTTTTGCTTTAATCTGTTTGTCTACATTCGTACCAGTACTGTATTTTGTGTGTATGCTTTACATTGTTTTAATTACTGTTACTTTATAATAATCCTTATTATAAAGTAACAGTAATTAAAACAATGGAAAGTAATAGTAACTAAAACAATGCAAATCATTGCCCATTTATATATGGGCAATGATTTAATCACTTATTTATGTGTACACATTATTCTTATTTTTTCAAAAATTTCTCAACTACTTTGGGACCTCTGGGCTTCCATTTGAATCTTAGAATTAGTTTATCTAATTCTAGGAAGAAATCCTATTGGGGATTTTCACTGGAATAGTGCAGACTAATTGGAGAATAATTGAAAAAAATTTTATATATATATATATACACACACACACACACATTTTTTGTATGTATGTAAATATATACATATTTTTGTATACATTTGTCTCTTCTTTTTTTCCTGATTTTAATATTTTGAGTCTTCTCTCTTTTCTTTCTCAGTCATATTGTCCATTTTGTCAATTTTTAGTTTTATTGATTCTCTCTAATGTATTTCTATTCTGAATATCTTTGATTTCCATTCTAATGTTTGTTTATTTCCTTTTGGTTACTTCAGATTTAGATTGATCATCTTCTTAGTATCTTTTTGTTTTAACTGAGGCAGAGTCTCACTCTGTCAACCAGGCTGAAGTGCAGTGGCATGATCATGCTTGATTTCCCAGGGTCAGGTAATCCTGCCATCTCAGCCCCATTCCCCAACCTCCCAGTAGCCAAGACTGTAGGAACTCACCACCATGCCCAACTAAATTTTTGTATTTTTTGTAAAGACAGGGTTTCACCATATTGCCCAGGCTGGTCTTGAACTCTGGGCTCAGGCAATCTACCTGCCTTCTAGTTTTTTTGTTTTTGTTTTTGTTTTTTTTTTGAGACATAGTTTCACTCTTATTGCCCAGGCTGGAGTGCCTGTAATCCCAGCTACTTGGGAGGCTAAGGGATGAGAATCGCTTGAACCCAGGAGGTGCAGGGTACAGTGAGCTGAGATGGTGCCACCGTACTCCAGCCTGGGCAGATTATAAGCAAGAAAATAGAAGACTCAAACACCATACACCAACCAGACCTAAAAGATACCTATATAACACATAGTTCAATAGAATACACATTCTTCTCAAGTGTATATAGAGAGCACTCTCCAAGATAGAAAATATGTTAGTCTATAATAGAAGCCTCAATAGGCCTACTTCACAGGACGCTGAGGCAAGAGGGTCACTTGAACCCTGGAGGTTAAGGCTATAGTGAACTATTATAATCATGCTTGTGAACAGCTCCTTCTAAGGTAGGAGAATTGTTTGAGCCCAAAAGTTTGAGGCTGCAATGAGCCCTGATTGCACCAGCCTGGGTGACAGAGTGAGACTCTATCTCTTTAAAAAAATAAAATAAAACTCATAAATAAATACAAAGAATTACCACCTTCTCTTAATTGCTCACCACCAAAATCTCCATTGTTTCTGAGTTCGCCCTTAAACTTGAACTTTGCCGTAACTCTTGCAGATAAATTTATTTCCTTGTCTCTTCACATTCATCAAGCCTAAAATAAGAAAAATAATACAGTTATTCAAATTTAGGATTTAAAAAGAACATTTAATAAAAAAATAGAATAAGTTTTTAAAAGTTGAGAAAAATAAATAAATAAATAAAAAGTTGAGAGGAGTTCCACTTCTAGGATAGCAATGTAAAGTATTCCATGGACCTAATCCCCAGTAAAACAAGCATAACTGGTGAGAAGCATTTAAACCTGCAGATTGTGGCTCAAATGCCATGAACTGTTACAGTTTTTTTTTTTTAACAAAGTTTTAGTGATTTATTATTATTAAATGGTTCTTTATTTGCTATATGCCTTTACGACAATTTCCAGAAATTTTAATCTTTAAAAAATTTTACCAGTGTTTATATTAAACTTACCAAGTTATTCTTACCTTTTTTTTTTTTTTTTTTTTTTTTGCCAATCAATGAGACCTTGTAAGGTTGCTGAGGTTGGTTGGCCTTGAACTCTTGGCCTCGCCTTCGCAAGCGCCACGACATCCGGCCGGAGCCACTTTGGGCCCTATTCTTACCTTTTAAAAGGATGATAATAGTAGCTACTTTATAGCCTTATTAGGAGAATTTTAAAAGCTAATATAGCAAAATATTATATCATTGCCTAGCATGTAACAAGTAGTCAGTAGATGACAGTGATGATAATATTAATGATAGTAATGATCTCAACATCATAGAGATCATTTCTCAGAAACATTAATTGAAATACAGCCTTTGGGCTGGGTGTGATGGCTCACACCTGAAATCCCAGCACTTTGGGAGGCTGAGGTGGGCAGATCACCTGAGGCCAGGAGTTCTAAGACTACACTGGCCAACATGGTGAAACCCTGTCTCTATTAAAAATACAAAAATTATCCAGGTGTAGTGGTGGGCGCCTGTAATCCCAGCTACTTGGGAGGCTGCAGCAAGAGAATTGCTTGAACTCGGGAGGCGGAGGTTGCAGTGAGTCAAGATTGTACGACTGCACTCCAACTTGGGCAACAGAGCGAGACTCTGTCTGTGAAAGAAAAAGAAATTCAGCCTTTGGTGATTTCCATTTGTATTTCCCATTTTTATCTTGTCCCATTTGTACTATTTCTTGGATAAATTCCCCTAAGTGTGGGATATGCGGATGCTTTTTTTCCCCCCTAGAGAATCTTTGCAGTTAAAAGGTTTTTCTTTATTTCCTTATTTGGATATATAATGTTTTTAATGGGAAGAGCTAGATACTATTGATCAAATCACATTCTTTTTTAGAAATTTGGCATTTATTTGTTGGTTTCTATTATATCATTCTCATAGATTTAATTCCCATCCTTTAATTGTAAATAAAACAAACAAAAGACTGAAACCTGAGTCTCTTTCTTTGATGGTTGACTATTGACTCTGTCCTTAGCTGTATTACCCACCACGTATATTTTCTACAGCCTCTCACATCCTTCAGCCATGGATTCAGCTCCCAATTTAGGTTGATGACTAAAAAGTTTTCATCTCCTTTCTTATATCTAACTCCATAGTGAATATTTCCATCTGAAAGTTCAATAGCAAGCTTGTTCAACCTGCAACTAGTAGGCCACATGCAGCCCAGGACAGCTTTGAATGTAGCCCAACACAAATTTGTAAGCTTTCTTAAAACATTATTAGATTTTTTGTTTGTGATTTTTTTTTTTTTTTTTTTTTTTTTTTTTTTTAGCTCATCAACTGCTGTTAGTGTTAGTGTATTTTATGTGTGGCCCAAGGAAGCCAAAAGATTGGATACCCTGTCCTACAGGAATTTCATGCTTTGCATGTTCAAATTTTCATGCCTCTCTTCCCTCCTCTTGCCTTATTTCTCTTACCTCTCTACTCTCTGCCATGTTCCCTTTCTCCCTGGATCACATAAACATCTGGACAGGTTCTGAGCCAGTTACCCATGAGTCATGTTCAATTCTTCCATCTCTTTCACAGCCCAGTAAAAATCAGTGACCACTGTCTCTAGCTTCCTGCATAAGAGATGTTAAATGAATAAGTTTGCTGACTCAATAACTAACATACCCTTCAAGGATATTTCTGCTATGCTGTATTTTCCCTACAATATAATGTTAAATTAAGTAAATATGAAGACCTGATAAGATTTTTAGTGACCTCTGACCCCTGAGTACCAGCTAAACAAGTTCTTACATGTTTTGATCACAGTGCCTAATTTTGACTTCAAATGAATTGGCATTATGTTTTTACAGGAAACACTGACGTTTAAGGATGTGGCTGTTGATCTTACCCAGGAGGAATGGGAGCAAATGAAACCTGCTCAAAGGAACTTGTATCGGGATGTGATGCTGGAGAACTACAGCAATCTAGTCACAGTGGGTAAGGTAGCTTGGTAGCTTTGCAATTTAACAGAGAATTCTTTTTCATTTCTGAAATGTGTGAAGATTGTAACTTGCCAGATAAGTCTAGCCTTTCCTTTCTCCACACGACTATATGTACACCACTCTTCAGTGTTAAAGGCTAATTACTTCGTGTCATTGTGTAAGTTCATTCATTCTCACCTTTCGTAAACTTTCATGCTTGGACTTAGCCCAAGATCTGGATGGTTGTCTCCAGCATTAACATCCAAGTCCTTTGCTCTTTCTTGTAATAGGCTGTCAGGTCACCAAACCGGATGTGATATTCAAGTTGGAGCAAGAAGAGGAGCCCTGGGTGATGGAGGAAGAAATGTTTGGGAGGCACTGTCCAGGTGAATAAGTGAAAAGCAACTCTGAATGAGAAAGCCACATGAGAGTTGTTGAGTGAAGGGTTGATATCATTTCACAATTTCCAGGATTTTCTTAAAGGCGCTAGTCTTCTAGAATGACAAATGGTATGGAGTACTTTAGATTACTGTGACATTTCTAGATATTATTCTTCCTATATTATAGATATTTTCCTCTTTTAAATTGTAGAGAGCCATTAGCCCTATCTGATTTCATAATACCAACCTTCCCTGATCATTCACAGCATTACTTTCAAGATTATTGTTCCTCTCTATGATCCTTGGGCTCTTTCTTTCCTTTATGTTCATGGTTTCATTTTTGTATGCATTCAGCATTTCATTGTTGTGTAGTAATTTGAAAACATGTTTGTTTCACACTTAGTTTTTTTTTTTTTTTTTTTTTTTCATTTCTTTCCATTTTAAAAAGCCTCAGACTTGTGTTTGGTTAACTGTAGTTTCGCTTCCCATTGTACTTCACAACCCTCACAATCCCGTGGCTTAGAAATGTAAAAGTTTCTGACTTAGAAATCCCATGATATCTCCTTTCTTCTTATTTCTGCCTTCCATTCCTTTAATTTTTTGAAAATGCAGGAGGTCCATATTTGGTTAAAAAGAATATAACCAGTGGAACCAGTATTACACCTATAAAACCAATATTATACCTTTTGTGCAAAAGTAAATCTTCCTCTTATCCTTGATACAGTCTCTTCCTTTCCTCAGTTGCATATGCTTCTTTTTTGGAGTTATCCTGGCTATTTTTGATTATTTTACTGTATGAATTTTAGATGTGGCCATCTATTTCCAGAGAAAAGCGTGTTGGAATTTTTCTTGCAATTGTACCAATATATAAACTACCTTTCAGAAATGTATCATCCTTTTAATGCCAAGGTTTTCTGTCTAAGAACACACTCTATCCTTGTTCAGATTTTCATATCATCTTTTGTGTCCTTTAGAAATGGAGCTTTCCAAGTTTTCCCATTGTAGCTTTTGTACATTTCACTGTAATAATGGGTAAGAAAGCTGTAAAACCATTCTTATTTACAGATAATGAGATTGTAGCCCTGGAAAACACGAGAACCAATTGAGAAAGTAGAACAAATAGTAAGAGAACTCAGTGAGGTGGCAGGATATCAAATTAACAAATAAAAGTCAATAGCTTTCATATATATATATCAATGACCAAGTAGAGGATTCTAAGGAAAGAAAACTACGTTTATTAGTAGTAAGAACGAAGATGAAATACTATTTCATGCATGGATATATAACAGTATACCAAACAAAATCCTGTCATTACGAGCTTATAATTTAGTAGAAACTAGAGTCCCTGAGATTTTGCGTATAACAAAATATCTTTTTAATATTGGTTAATACTTGATAGTTGGCCGCGTGTAAAATGCTTGAGCCGTACTTTCTTTTCCAAAGGGTTTTGGAGACAGTTACCTGAGGGATTTAGACAATTTTCTGTTGTTTCCTAGATTTGAATGTTGCTTGAAGAAGTCTGAAGCCTGATTATTTCCCCTCGTAGGTGACTTATTTTCCTGGATACCTATAGGTTTCTTTTTCTTTAAAGCTTAACTGGCTTTATGAGGCTATGTCTTGGTGTTGGTCAATCAGTATCAGTTTTTCCTTTCAACTTGTGGATTCATGTTTTCTGCTCCTTGAAACATCGTATAGATTTCATGCTGGTTTCTTTTATGGTTATCTTTGTCATCTTTGGATGAAGGTATTTCCTGCTGTACACACTGTTTACAGAAGGATAGTGTTGAAGATTATCCAGAAAAATGCTCTGAGCCAGTAATTATTTATACAATGTTTTGTGTTGAGAGTTGGTTTACCCTTTCATTCTCCCAAGTTAAAGAGAGATTATTATTTGCATACTTCCTCTAGAACTCAGTGTCTCTTCCTATCCTATAACAAACTGCTTATACAAAAATAATGGCTGTTTGTATCTCCTTGTTCAGCCCTCCCTGTATACCATTTATCAGGGCCAGATGAAGTCCATTATGTTCCTGCCACAATCTCAAGATACCTGGCAAAAAATGATTCATTCATTCTGCCCAAAAGGGGGTGCCTCTGTTTTAGAGAACTCTTTTCCTTGTACTTTCCGTTTGAGATAAGAAACAGAAACTGCTATCTCTGGGTTTCTTCCTTGCCTGATCTAGTCTATCCTCTGTTCGTTCCTCCTATTCTGGGGATGGAGTTTAGCTATCTTTAAGTTTCCCTAAAGATGTATTTTCTTTTCTTTTCGACGGAGTCTTACTCTGTCACCCAGGCTGCAGTACAGTGGAACGATCTTGGCTTACTGCAACCTCCACCTCCCGGGTTCAAGCAATTCTCCTGCCTCAGCCTCCCAAGTAGCTGGGATCACAGGCATGCACCACCACGCCCGGCTAATTTTTGTATTTTTTAATAGAGATGGAGTTTTACCATCTCAAACTCCTGACTTCATGATCTGCCTGCCTCAGCCTCCCAAAATGCTGGGATTACAGCCATGGGCCACCGTGCCCGGCCAGAAGATGTATTTTCTTTTTCTATTTCTTCACCATGTTTGCAGAATGGAGAAGAGACAGATGTTTAATTCTACCAATTGAAATAAGAAATCCTCTATTCTGTATTTGATCCATTTCACTCTTCTTGGAAATGTCTTTTTTCTTTGGGCTTCTCTAAAGGATTCAAATTCTTCCTTCGTTCTGGTTTATTGTTTATTTCTGCTTATGAAATATCTTTTACATGACTCCTTTCTCATCTCTCACTGAACATCACCCAAAGCAGTTCTGAATTACAGTAGACTTCTTTTTCCTCTGAGTATCTTCATGCAATATATGTGTTCATGCTATTAATAGGTATTTAACTCTAGAAATGACAGCATAGGAATATGTATCTTTAATGCCTCCAGAATTTTGAAACTCTTCATGTCTCTGCTGTTAATTTTATGAATGCTGTTACCTAAATTCTAGCAGTTATTTAAGTTTAATCTCATATTAAATGGTCCTCAGCATTTCCAGCCTACATTGGTCTTGCCCATCACTCGACTAACATTCTATTACATGTCTACCAGCATGGTTGGAGTCTGAAAACATATACTATCTTACATATGTTTTTATATTTTGATGTCTACCACTTGTTTATTAGTCCACCTGGAGAAAGAAAAACTTTTATTCTTCTTATTAATGATTCACAAATTGATATAAAGCTATATTTGGGAAGACTTTTCTTATTTTTGGTTGTTTTAAAATTTTACCTATAGATTTTCAAAATAAATGTGGATGAAATCAGGCTAGAGTTAGAAAAACAGGGCATAGTCACTGTCTAGTGAGCTAGTGTTGAATGTTAAATTGCATGTGAAGCAGGCCGGGCGCGGTGGCTCAAGCCTGTAATCCCAGCACTTTGGGAGGCCGAGGCGGGTGGATCACGAGGTCAACAGATCGAGACCATCCTGGTCAACGTGGTGAAACCCCGTCTCTACTAAAAATACAAAAAATTAGCTGGGCATGGTGGCGCGTGCCTGTAATCCCAGCTACTCAGGAGGCTGAGGCAGGAGAATTGCCTGAACCCAGGAGGCGGAGACTGCGGTGAGCCGAGATCGCGCCATTGCACTCCAGCCTGGGTAAGGAGAGTGAAACTCTGTCTCCAAAAAAAAAAAAAAAATTGCATGTGAAGCATCTATTTAGTAAATGAGTAAACCAGATAAAAAAACACCAAAAAAGTTTTAAGAGAAGGACTGTATTCGGGTGCAGTGTCTCATGCCTGTAATACCAGCACTTTGGGAGGCTGAGATGGATGGATCACGATGTCAGGAATTCAACACCAGCCTGGTCAACATAGTGAAACCCCATCTCTACTAAAAATACAAAAAAAAAAATCAGTTAGGCATGGTGGTATGTGCCTGTAGTCCCAGCTACTTGGGAGGCTGAGGCAAGAGAATTACTTGAACCCAGGAGGTGGAGGTTACAGTGAGCTGAGATCATGCCACTGCCCTTTATCTTGGGCAGAAGCCATTTTCCTGTAAGATCTATAGATTATTTAGACTTATTAAAAATTAAAAAATGGCCAGACATTGCCAAGTGACCCTTAGGGAGTAAAACTGAGTGATCTATCTTCTTTCTTTATATATTAGTTTCAAATTAACAGTAATACTAATATTACTAATAATAAAAAGACAACTAAATGTAGTTTAAAATTTCTTTGGGGTTTTCTTCCTTAGAATATATTCTAATAGGGATATATTATGTTTGAAGGTCACTCGAAGTAATTTTCTATGTGATTATGGTCCTCATTTGATAAGTAGGTTTACTTGTTTCAGTTTTTTTCTACTTTTAGGGATGGCTGTGGCATTTTATCTTTTTGGATATAATTTTTATTTTTTCATATCTAAAATATATACATGATTTTAATATCAAAACTCTTAAGTTACAGTCAGAGAAGTCATGGTTCCATTCAGTACCCGTAAGTGAAAAAAAAAATCAGTGTATAGAACAGTGTTTAGAATATGTTATCTTTTTTTTATTTTTTTGAGACAGAGTTTCGCTCTTGTTAACCAGGCTGGAGTGCAATGGCGCAATCTCGGCTCACCGAAACCTCCGCCTCCTGGGTTCAAGCAGTTTTCCTGTCTCAGTTTCCTGAGTCGCTGGGACTACAGGTGCATGCCACCTTGCCCAGCTAATTTTTGTATTTTTTTTGAGTAGAGATGGTGTTCACCTTGTTGACCAGGATGGTCTCAATCTCTTGACCTCGTGATCCACCTGCCTCAGCCTCCCAAAGTGCTGGGATTATAGGCGTGAGCCACCGTGCCCGGTCTTAGAATATGTTATCTTTTATGTGCAAATGGGTGGGAAGAGAGAGAAGTGTGTATGTGTACATAGAATATATATTAAACATACAATTGGCCCTCGGGAAACATGGGTTTAAACTGCATGGGTCCATTTATATGCCGATTTTCTTATGCCTCCGCCACCCCAAGACAGCAAGACCAACCTCCCCCTCAGCCTATTCAATGTGAAGATGATGAGGATGAAGATGTTTAGGATGGTCCACTTCCCCTGATTGAATAATAAATGTATTTTCCTTATGATTTTCGTAATAACGTTTTATTTTCTCTAGGTTATTTTATTGTAAAAATGCAATATATAATACATATACAAAATATGTGTTAATCAACTATCTTATCAATAAGGCTCTGGTCAACAGTAGGCTATACTAGTTAAGTTTTGGAAGACTGAGAAGTTAGAGACAGATTTGCAATTATATGGAGGATTGGCACCCCATGCCCATATTGTTCAAGGGCCAACTGTATATATATGTGTGTATATGTATTATATATAAGGAAACATATGATGTATATATATATATATATATATGTTTATGTGTTGGTATGTTTTTTTAAATGATGAGAGAATAATTTAAGAACTAATAAAAATAGTTATGTAGAGAGCAAAGCAGGAATCAGTGTTTCAGGGACAGCGTAGAACCTGGACTTCCCTAAATATGCTGCTGTTTGGTAATTTGTCAGTTTTTATCAACTTGATATAAATGGAAGATGAAGTTTAGTAGTGACACCACAATCATGTCTCATTTCCTTTTTTTTGGAATATAGATACATCACAATTCTTGGCTAATTCAGTGTCACCACTTACTTTATGATTGTTGACATATTGTTTACTACTGAGCCAAGAAAAAACTCTTCAGTACCTATACTTACATAACTTTCTGTCACTCCTAGAGTTACTACTTGCCTTATTTTTCTGCTTCCTATATATTTTTAATTTAAATGACACCCTCAAAATTGTTTGTTTAAATAAGGAATCCATCATTCTTATTAGTTTACCTCATTTTGATACATGAAGGGATAAAAAGGAAATTCTAAGGATCTTCTAAAATTCTAAATTTTAAAAAGGATAGAAGAAATTTTTTATGTTTTTGTAACTACTGTAGAATGGTTGGATCAGAACCTAGAAGGTTTTTTTTGTTTTTTTGTTTATTTGGAGACTTGAATCTTGCTCTCTTGCCCAAACTGGAGTGCAGTGGCACAATCTTGGCTTGCTGCAACCTGTGCCTCCCAGGTTCAAGCAGTTTTCCTGCCTCAGCCTCCTGTGTAGCTGGGATTACAGGCATGTACCACCACGCTCAGCTAATTTTTGTATTTTTAGTAGAGACGGGGTTTCACCATGTTGGCCAGGCTGGTCTTGAATTCCTGACCTCAGGTGATCCACCTACCTCGGCCTCTCAAAGTGCTGGGATACGGGCATGAGCCACCATGCCTGGCCTAAACCTAGAAGTTTTGTAGGGGGCCCCAAATGCCAGCATCTATTGTGCCTTTTAATCTTGTTATCTCCTATGTGGAGGTACATGCCAGCATTCATGAAGCTAAATAACAGAAAGGGATTAGAGATCTTACTCATATTATAGTGTATAACAAATCAAAATCACATGGGAACTCGACATACAGTTATGTCTAGGAAATGTAGTTTTAACTGCCTCAGCCTTTACAGATTGGAAAAGTGTAGTGGGAGATTAGAATACATGTTACTTAATCAGATCTATGATATCTGCCTTGGTGTGTAACTGCTCTTTATTCAGACTTTAATCCTCTTCTTTTTAGTCCTACTGTTATCCTACCCACTCCCCCTTTTTGTGTGTGATCAGGACTTGCTATATTTCCCAGACTAGTCTTAAACTCCTGGGTTTTAGCAAGCCTTCCAAGTAGCTGGGAATACAGGTGCAGACCACTGCAACTTGTTTTTTAAATTAACAAACTTCATCTTTTAGGTTGATTTTAGGTTCACAACAAAACTGAGCTTTGTATAGAGCTCATGAAAAAGTATAAAGTGGGCTGGGTGTGGTGGCTCATGCCTATAATCCAAACACTTTGGAGGCCAAGGTGGGCAGATCACCTGAGGTTGGGAGTTCAAGACCAGCCTGACCAACATGTGAAACCCCGTCTTTAAAAAGAAAAGAAAACAAAGAAGAAAGAAAGAAAAAATATAAAGTGGCTGGGTACAGTGGCTCACGCCTGTTATCCCAGCACTTTGAGAGGCCGAGGCAGGCAGATCATGAGGTCAGGAGATCGAGACCATCCTGGCCAACATGGTGAAACCCCTGTCTCTACTAAAATCCAAAAAAAAAAAAAAAATTAGCCAGGCATGGTGGCACATGCCTATAATCCCAGCTACTCAGGAGACTGAGGCAGGGGAATTGCTTGAACATGGGAGGGGCAGGTTGCAGTGAGCTGAGATCGTGCCATTGCACTCCAGCCTGGGCAGCAAAGCAAGGCTCCGTCTTAAAAAAATAAAGAAAAAGTACAAAGTGTATGGATACCCACTGCCCCAGCACACACAGAGTTTTCCCCACTACCAACATCTAGCACCACAGTGGTATATTTGTTACAATCAAAGAACCTCCATTATTATTATTATTATATTATTATTATACACATTATTATTACCCAAAGTCTGTAATTTATATTAGGGCCACTCCTGGTGTTCTACATTCTATGGGTTTTGATATATATATAATGACTCAGACCTATTATAGTATTGTACAGAATACTTTCACTGCCCTAAAACTCCTTTCTTCCTCCTGTTTATTCTTCTCTCCCATAATCTCTGGCAACCACTGATGTCTTTACTAGTCATAATTTTGCCTTTTCCAGTTTGTTTGGAATCATATAGTAGGTGGCCTTTTCCAATGGACTTCTTTCACTTAGCAGCATGCATTTAAGGTCCCTCCATGTCTCTATGACTTGATAGCACATCTGTTTTTTGCATTGATGAATATTTCAGTGTCTAGATGTACCACGGTTTATCCATTCACCTAGTAAAGGGCATCTTCCAAGTGTTGGCAAATAGGAATAAAGCAGCTGTAAATGTCCACGTGCAGGTTTTTGTATGGACATATGTTTTCAACTCATTGGGGTCAATACCAAGCATGATTGCTGAATGATATCGTAATAGTATGTCTAGTTTTGTAAGAAACTGCCAAACTGTCTTCCTAAGTGGCTGTACCATTTTGCAGTCCCACTGACAATAAGTAAGAGTTCCTGTTGCTCTGCAAACTTGTCAGCCTTTGACTTACTAGTTCCAGCAGGGGTTTCTTGTTGGTTGTTTTTTTTTTTTTCCAGATTTTCTACATAGATGATCACATCTTCTGTGAAAAAAGACAGTTCTTGTTTCATTTTATTCTTTCTAATCTGTATAGCTTTTATTTCCCTGTTATTGCATTAGGTCGGACTTCTAGTACAGTGTTGAAAAGCAGTAATGCAAGGGAACATCCTTGCCTTGTGCTTGTTTATCTCTACCAGTTGAGCACCTGGATTCTCCAATTCTTGAGCCTTTCCAGTGATATTTGGCCAAATCACTTTGTCACTTGTTGTCATTTGCATCTTCATGATACTTTAACTTTATAGTTCTGCTAGTTTATGGTTCCCTATATCCTTCTCATCCTGCAGTATTTTGTTTAAATCTTTTGTTCACCCTTTTTAGACTCATTGTCTCCTTTTTCTTATGGATTTAACCCTTTATTCTTTCACTGTCATTTTTAATGGACTTTTAGGAAGGAGGAAAAATAAGTGCATGCATTCAAGCCAATGTGTTTAATCACAGGTGTTCATTTTATTACTTAGCTGTTTGACTTCCTATCAGTCATTTTTGTGTTCACTCTTTCATTTTAAATATTCTGTTCTTTTTGCTTATTTCTGCACTGTACATGGACACTAAAACTTAGTCAAAGTTGTTTGGACCTACAGATGTCAGTTTGTGTCTCCATATGTTTTACGTAGTAGTTAACTTCTCAAACCTTAGGAACTAGGAACTTTACTCTTAGCTTTCTTTTGTATTGGATGACTAGGCCAACGTCAAAGATTAAACCCCACATTAGCCAATTTCTGATATGTTATTAACAGTATAGTGGTAGAATAATTCACAAGTAATAATTTTTGGTCCTCCATTTTAGAAGTTTGGGAAGTCAATGAACAGATCAAGAAGCAACAGGAAACACTTATGAGGAAAGTCACATCCATCTCCAAGAAAATTCTGATTAAGGAAAAAGTCATTGAATGTAAAAAAGTTGCAAAAATATTTCCTCTGAGTTCAAACATTGTTACTTCAAGACAAAGCTTCTATGAATGTGATTCACTTGATAAGGGTTTGGAACATAATTTAGACTTAC
Organism: Saguinus oedipus; assembly: GCA_031835075.1. Taxonomy (NCBI): domain Eukaryota; kingdom Metazoa; phylum Chordata; class Mammalia; order Primates; family Cebidae; genus Saguinus; species Saguinus oedipus. The sequence goes on along the minus strand of CM063187.1, from coordinate 40,114,034 downwards.
TCAGATATGAGAAAGGCTGTGTAAGAGAGAAACAGTATGGATGTAATGAGTTTGGGGAACCATTTTATCATTGTACATCCTATGTTGTAACCTCCTTTAAGTGTAATCAGTGTGGGCAAGACTTTAGTCATAAATTTGATCTCATTAGACATGAGCGAATTCATGTTGGAGAGAAACCTTACAAATGTAAAGAATGTGGAAAAGCCTTCAGTAGGAAGGAAAATCTTATTACACATCAGAAAATTCATACTGGGGAAAAACCATATAAGTGTAATGAATGTGGAAAAGCTTTCATTCAGATGTCAAACCTTATTAGACACCAGAGAATTCATACTGGGGAGAAACCATATGCATGTAAGGATTGTTGGAAAGCCTTCAGTCAGAAATCAAATCTCATTGAACATGAGCGAATTCACACTGGAGAGAAACCCTACGAATGTAAGGAATGTGGGAAATGCTTCAGCCAGAAGCAAAATCTTATTGAGCATGAGAAAATTCATACTGGGGAGAAACCTTATGCATGTAATGAATGTGGTAGAGCTTTTTCTCGAATGTCATCTGTTACGCTGCATATGAGAAGTCACACAGGGGAGAAACCTTATAAATGTAATAAATGTGGAAAAGCTTTCTCTCAATGCTCAGTATTCATTATACATATGAGAAGTCACACTGGTGAGAAACCCTATGTGTGTAGTGAATGTGGGAAAGCCTTCTCTCAAAGTTCATCCCTTACCGTACATATGCGAAATCATACAGCTGAGAAACCCTATGAATGTAAGGAATGTGGAAAAGCCTTCAGCAGGAAAGAAAATCTCATTACACATCAGAAAATTCATACTGGAGAGAAACCTTATGAATGCAGTGAATGTGGGAAAGCTTTTATTCAGATGTCAAACCTCATTCGACACCAGAGAATTCATACGGGTGAGAAACCCTATGCATGTACAGTATGTGGAAAAGCCTTTAGTCAGAAATCAAACCTCACTGAACATGAGAAAATTCATACTGGAGAGAAACCTTATCATTGTAATCAGTGTGGGAAAGCTTTCAGTCAGAGACAAAATCTTCTTGAGCATGAAAAAATTCATACTGGAGAGAAACCATTCAAATGTAATGAATGTAGTAAAGCCTTCTCTCGAATCTCATCCCTTAGTCTTCATGTGAGAAGTCATACAGGGGAGAAACCCTATGAATGCAATAAATGTGGGAAAGCCTTTTCTCAGTGCTCATTACTTATTATACATATGAGAAGTCATACTGGTGAGAAACCCTTTGAATGTAATGAATGTGGGAAAGCATTCTCTCAAAGAGCATCCCTTTCTATGCATAAGAGAGGTCATACAGGTGAGAAACACCAAGTGTATTAAATGAAAGAAGACCTCTTAAATCCAACCCATGTTTTACTTAAAATATCTTAGCATAAGCTCAAAAAAAAAATCTTTATGGAAGAATTGTAATATTTTGTTAAAAGATGTAAGACTGGAATAAACGGAGAGAAATACTGTATGCATAGATGGAAAAACCCAATATTATAAAAACTTCAATTCTAAAAATCTGTAGACTGAATGCAGTTCCAAACAAAATCTACTCAGAATTTTCTAGGATCTTTCCAAAATGACTATAAATTCATGTAAAATAGAACTGTATGGATTGCTGAGACAATTTTGAAGAAGAACAGAGGAAATACCCTTGCTGTATGATATAAAGTTACAGTCATTTAAAAATGTGTGCTATTAGTACATTAATAGGTAAATAAGCAGTTTTTAAAGAATAGACTACCCAGAAGCAGACCCATGAATATATATGAACTTGGTGTATGTTAGACTTGACATCATGAATTAGTAGGGAAGTGATGACCTCATCAATAAAATTGTTGGGAATATTTGACTCTTCATATTGGAAAAAATAAAATTACATATAACCTTATGACATATTAGAAAATCAATACTCTTTTTTTTTTTTTTCTTTTAGGCAGTCTCACTCTGTAGCCCAGGCTGGAGTACAGTGTCATGATCTCAGCTAACTGCAGCCTCTGCCTCCTGGGTTTGAGCGATTCTTATGCCTCAGCCTCCCCAGCAGCTGGGACTATAGACACGTACCACACACTGGGCTAATTTGTTGTTGTTGTATTTTTAGTAGAGACAGGGTTTCATCATGTTGGCCAGGCTGGTATCAAACTCCTGACCTCAAGTGATCTGCCCTTTTTGACCTCCCAAAGTGCTGGGTTTACAGGCTTGAGCCACTGTGCCCAGCCAAAATAATCAATATTCTAAAGGACTTAAATACTGGAATTTGAAAAGCCAAACTGTGAAACCATTGGGAGAAAGTAGACGATACTACCTGTGACATTGAGGGAGCATTTTTTTTTAAAGACAAAAGGACTCTGCAATTCCAATTCTAGTTCTACATCCTATAGAAAGTCACAAATAATGCATAAGAAATATATATAAAATATATGTATGTATGTATAGCCAGTGCAGTGGCACATGCCTATAATCCCAGCTTCTTGGGAGGCTGACAGAGGAAGATAACTTGAGCCCAGGAGTTTACAGCCAGCTGGGAAACAGTAAGACCCCATCTCTTTAGAAAAAAATATATATAAATACATATCTGCAATGAAAACAACCTAAATATTAATCAGTGGGGTAACAGATGAATAAAATATGGTATGTTCAAATGGTAGAAGAGAATACAGCACTTAAAAGCAGTGAACCAGATCCATATTGTGTAACATTGATAATTAAAACAATGTTGAGTGAAAAAAATGAAAATACAGATGAAACGCGCTGTATAATAATATGTAAATTGGAATGACATCATTTATAAAGAATGACTTTCTATTATTGAAAAGTGTATTTAAAACTATTTAAAATAGAATAGAAGGAAACATACCAAATTATTGACAGCGTTGTCTCTGGAGATTGAATTTGGGGATGTTGATTAAAAGGAGCCTTTAGCTTTGCTTGTAATTTTTATGCCTTAAAAAAGACTGGTAGCGTATAAAATAAATATTAAAAGCTAATGATACAAAATGATTATATGAATGTTTGGTTGTAATAGTGTTTTCCTAGTTGTTTTCTAGAACAGGTTAGGGGAAGACTGTGCTCATAGAAAGAAATGTTAATAAATGAATTCATATGCCTTATCAGATGCTCAACTGATATTTTATGAAAAATATCTCTAGAAAATTAGTAATTAGAATACTCCTGTTTATTATATAATAAGAAATTAGCACATTTTATCAACTCTATGATGCTGTGTTTTTATATTTTAACATTTCTGAAATTGAAGTCCTTTCAACTGATGATATTTTAGATTCAAGTAAATTATTAAAAATTTGAAAATCAGATGGCAGTATAACAAATGAAATGTGTTTTATTTACTAGCCTAGGGCATCGTGGTCTACTATTCATGGTGCCTGTCCTCTTAGTACAGCTAGTATTATTAGACAGCAAATTTGTTAGATTCGTAGCTAACTAATTACCAATATATTTAGAATCATTGTGGAGAGATTAAGATTTTTCCTGAGAAAGTGACTTTGCAATATTTGTTTTCTTGCCCTGTAATTTTCCATACAACCAGCATAGGCATGAATATCATTGTTAATTATTACAATATTTTGAAATGAAAAATCATTTATTTCCTGAGGTGGCCATAAGCAATTGTGTAAAAGTGTGTTGGTCTTAACCTAGAGACCTTACTATTTTTACAACTCTTGACTTACACAACCTATCCAGTTTTGATTGGAAATGGTGATGATCTTAGACCCTGAGCACAAATAATAGAGTTCCTCTTGAAGAATCGCATTCTCTGTAACAATACATGAACCAACTCTTACAGAGGTCATGTTTTTATTATGCCATCTCTGCAATATTATTTGATATATAATACAGAAAGCTGCTAATGCCTTTTTAAAAAGGAGATGGGCCAGGCGTGGTGGCTCAAGCCTATAATCTCAGCACTTTGGGAGGCCGAGGTGGGTGGATCACCTGAGGTCAGGAATTCAAGACCAACCTGGCCAACATGGTGAAACCCCATCTGTACTAAAAATATAAAAATTTAGCTGGGTGTGGTGGCGGGGTCTGTAATCCCAGCTACTCAGGAGGCTGAGGCAGGGAATTGCTTGAACTCGGGATCACACCATTGTACCCCAACTTGGGTGACAGAGTAAGGCCCTGTATCAAAAATAATAATTATAAATAAAAAGGAGATAGGCTGGGTGCAATCGCTCATGCCCAAGCACTTTGGGAAGCCGAGGCGGGTGGATTACTTGAGGTCAGGAGTTCGAGACCATCCTGCCCTATAATATGGTGAAACCCCACCTCTACTAAAAATACAAAAATAGCCAGGTGTGCTGGCATGTGCCTGTAATCCCAGCTACTCAGGAGACTGAGGCTGGAGAATCGCTTAATCCTGGAGGGTGGAGGTTGCAGAGAGCTGAGATCATGCCACTGCACTCCAGCCTGGAAAACCCAGCAAGACTTTATCTCAAAAAAATGAAAACAATAGGCCGGGCGCAGTGGCTCACGCCTATAATCCCAGCACTTTGGGAGGCTGAGGCAGGTGGATCACAAGGTCAAGAGATCGAGACCACCCTGATCAACAAAGGTGAAACCCTGTCTCTACTAAAAATACAAAAATTAGCTGGGCATGGTGGTGCGCACCTGTAGTCCCAGCTACTCGGGAGGCTGAGGCAGGAGAATTGCTTGAACCCAGAAGGCGGAGGTTGTGGTGAGCTGAGATCATGCTGTTGCACTCCAGTTTGGGTAACAATAGTGAAACTTCGTCTCAAAAAATAAATAAATAAAAATAATAAAAAGATAAAAATAGGGGATGTTTGTCAAAAGGGATCTTTAGCTTTTATGACTGAATATTAACTATATTTGTTTGAAGTTGATTTCACAAAAGTAAATCTCAAACTAAAGTTGTGAAGTACAACCATGACTACCAATTTTGATTGTTACTAGGTATTTTTGAAGACTGATGGTGACTTGTCATCAACAGCAGGGACTGACTTTAATAAAAACAATTACAGTTTACCAAAACTGAAATATCTAAATGAGTATTATCATTTACTGCCTCCTTAAATAGGTTTTATACTAAACCCAGTTTTCCCAACATACCCAATATATATATATATATATATATATATATATATATATATATATATGTAATTTTTTTTTTTTTTTTGAGACCAAATCTCACTCTGTCACCCAGGCTGGAGTGCAGTAATAGGATCTTGGCTCACTGCAACCTCCGCCTCAGTCTTCTGCCTCAGTCTCTGAGACTGAGCACAGCTGAGCACAGGCACACTCCACCATGCCCAGCTGATTTTTTTTTTATTTTTTTATTTTTAATGGAGATGGGGTTTTACCATGTTGGCCAGGCTGGTCTTGAACTCCTGACCTCAGGTGATCCACCCACCTTGGCTTCCCAAAGTGCTAGGATTACCGGCCTGAGCCACCGCACCCAGCATGTAAACCTTTTTTAAAAAATAGTTTTCACATTTCATGTAGCCACACAAATGTGTATGTATAAATACTTGCAAGACATTGTTTCTTTGTCTAAACTGTTGTTTTTCTCTGTGATTTTCTTTTTAATGTTTTTTTTTTAAATTTTCCCTGTACTTTATATGCCTTAAGTCCTCTGCCCCTTTCTTTACATAGCTTTGGAGGCAACAGAGAAATGTAAAATTCCACTCAAGATCCATAAGGACAACCTAAGATTTCTCTTTTGGCCTCTCACCCGAGTAAGACTAGCTGAGCCTATCGGTTGATGTGAAGTACCTCCAAGTAAACTTGAATCTGAGGTCTAAAGGTGTTTTACTGATCTTATGTCAGCAAGCAGATGATCTGGTCTCTGTAAATTCTCACTATGTTGCTCAGGCTGGCATTGAACTCCTGGGCTCTAATGATCTTCCTTTCTCTGGCTCCAAAGTGCTGGGATTAGAGATTTAAACCACCATGCCCCCTAGGCTTTTTTGTTTTATATATATATATATTAAACTTGTTTTCTTACTGTCATGTGGCTTGGTAAATTTCTGTAATAATACCATGTTTGTCCTTTATGTGTTTGCTTTACCAGTGAGTTTTATAGTTTCACTTATTTTCATGATGGTGTTATAGTGTTATCCTTTTGCTTCGAGGTTTAGGACCCCCTTGAGCTTTTCTTTCTTATTTATTTATTTTTGGTCTTTTCTCAGACAGTTTCACTCTGCTGCCCAGGCTGAAGTGTAGTGGATCCATCTCAGATCACTGCAACCTCTGCCTCCCAGGTTCAAGTGATTCTCATGCCTCAACCTCTTGAGTAGCTGGGATTACAGGCACGTACCATCACACCAAGCTAATTTTTGTACTTTTAGTAGAGAGGGCTTTCACCATGTTGGACAGGCTGGTCTTGAACTCCTGACATCAAGTGATCCATCTGCCTTGGCCTCCCATATTGCTGGGATTAGAAGCGTGAGCCACTGCACCCAGCCTTCAGCTTTTCTTATAAGACCAGTCTAGTGGTAAAAAACTTCCTTAGCATTTTCTTGTCTAGAAAGGACTATTTCTCCATTTATGAAGGATAATTTTGCTGGATGTAGAATTCTTGGCTAGTTTTTTCTTTTTTCTTTTAGCACTTTAAATATATCATCTCATTTTTTTTTCTTTTGGCCTGTAAGGTTTCTGCTTAGAAATCCTCTATTAGTCTTAATGGGGTTTCTTTTATAGGTGACTAGATGCTTTTTTTCTTATTAGGATTCACTCTTTATCTTTGACTTGAAACAATGTGAATGTAATATGCCATGGAGAAAAACTTTTTGCATTTTATCTCTTTTATATTGCAAGCCTTCTGTGTCTGGATGTCTGAATCGCTTGTTAGACTTTGGAAGTTTTCGTCCATAATTTCATTAAATAGGTTTTATTACTAAATAATGGTACCACAGTCACCTGTTAATTAATAGCTGTGTTGTTTCCAGTTTGGGGGTTGTTACAAATAAGGCTACCATGAACATCTGTGTAAAAATTCTTTGTATAGATGTATGTTTTCATTTCTCTGGGATAAATACCAAGGATTGGATTGGTTAGGTAGTATAGGGGATATGAAATTCATGAAAATCCTTAATTTTAGACCTGTCAATTCAGTCTCAGTTGTTTCATTTTTCGTAGCTTGATAAGTGATGGAAATATATGTATGAACACAGATGAATGTCAGCTGCACTAGGCTTTGGGCAGAGTTCCAGCACAAAAGCCAAGGCAAAGCCTCTATAGCTGCTTCTGGGGCATAACTAATGACTGTGTCCTAAAGAGATTTTACTGTTAACATATAAGCTGCTGTTTCTCCTCTAACTAAATTTAATAACTGACAGCAACATGAACAGCCATTTTATAAATACTTCCAATATAGTCTCTATAAATTAGCTTGGCCAAGGGCTATGCTGTGACTGGTGCCCTATTTCAGAGTTGGTTTTTAACATTGGTAATACCTTGTCATGCATTAGAAAGGCCCAAGTCACATAAACATTTGTTAGATTAGCTTCTGAATCTTTGTGAAATATGACTTTCTTGTCACATAGTGGACAATAACTTTCTAAGATCTCCTGGTGTCCAGAACCCAAGCTTGATTTCTGCTATATCTGGATATCCCTTCAAGAAATAAGTACTGAAGGTAGAGAATAACCCACAAGTGTTCTTTGAAATCTGAGGCATCTGAGCCTATCTGATCTTTAAATCAGAATAATGAAGTGGGCTGGGCATGGTGGCTCATGCCTATCATCCCAACACTCTGGGAAGCCTGGGTGGGAAGACTGCTTGAGCCCAGGAGTTCAAGACCAGCCTGGGCAACATAGTGAGATTCTACAAAATCCTACAAAAAAATTTTGTCTACAAAAATTTTTTTAAAAATTTGGTGGACGTTATGGCACACACTTGTAGTCCCAGCTATTTGGGAGGCTGAGGTGGGAGGATCACTTGAGCCCGGGAGGTTGGGGCTGCAATGAGTCATGATCACCACTCTGGCCTGGGCAACAGAGTGAGACTCCATCTCGAAAAAATAAATAAGCAAACTAACGAAGGTAAGGTGGATAGAGGAGGTGGTGGAGCTTGTAGCAGATGATAACTATGTCCCCTGATGTAACTGATACCTCCAGTGTTAGAGGTGGAAGAGCATTACCTCTAAATAAAAAATTATCTTCTGCACTCTTCTAGTTGAGACACTGGTCTTTAGTCTTTGGGGACATGCAAGTGCTATAGGCCCTCCCTAGGGACTTGTCTCTATACAAAGACTTGTACAGCTGGGCTTGAAATTTTCCTTAAGGATGTAAATGTTATCCTACTTTCTTGGGAATCTTTGATTACTGCTATGGTTTGAATATTTATCCTCTCCAAAACTCATGTTGAAATTTAGTTGCCATTATAATAACAGTATTAAGAGGTGGGACCTTTACAAGGTGATGAGGCCATGAGAGCTGCACACTCATGGGTGGGATTAATGCTGTTATAAAAGGACAAGTTGGGCATCCTCTTATCTCTTTGCCTGTCTGCCTTCCATGTGAGAACAACCGTGTGTCATAAATCTGGCCAGTAAGATATAAGCAAAAATATTTGGGGGTAATGGGTATTTGAAAACATTTTCTTCCTTAATAAAAGGGACATAATCAGCTGGCACAGTCTTTTCCTTTAATTTTTGTCAACAGCAGAGACCAGCATTAAGTCCATGATATAGCAGCATTCCCCTTTGGAAGGAGCCAGCCACCTGGTAGAAGGCCAATTATATTAGGCCTGTTCTGTCATGGATGAGACAGAGATTCATTCTTACAAGTATGGACAGATATTCTGGATATAGATTTTATTTTTCCTGCACATAATGCTTCTGCCAGCATCACAACTATGGATTTACAGAATGCTTTCTCCACCATGATGGCATTCCCCTAGTTTTGTGTCTGATCAAGAATTTTTTTTTTTTTGAGACAGAGTATTGCTCTGTCACCCAGGCTGGAGTGCAATGGCACGATCTCGGCTCACCGCAACCTCTGCCTCCTGGGTTCAAACGATCCTCCTGCCTCAGCCTCCCAAGTAGCTGGGATTACAGGTGAACACGGCCACACCCAGCTAATTTTTGTATTTTTAGTAGAGATGGGGTTTCATCACATTGGCCAGGCTGGTCTTGAACTCCTGACCTCAGGTGATTCGCCTGCCTCAGCCTCCCAAAGTGCTGGGATTATAGGCATGAGCCATGATGCCCAGCTTGATCACAGGATATAAGGTTAATATTTAAAAAATCAGTCCAGGTGCAGTGGCTCATGTCTGCAATCCCAGCACTTTGGGAAGCCAAGGCAGCCAGATCACCTGAGGTCAGGAGTTCGAGACCAGCATGGCCAACATGGTGAAACCCGTCTCTACTAAAAAATACAAAAATTAGCTGGGAGTGGTGGTCCATGCCTGTAATCCCAGCTACTCAGGTGGCTGAGGCACAAGAATTGCTTAAACTGGGGAGGCAGAGGTTGTGGTGCGCCAAGATTGCACCACTGCACTCCAGCCTGGGCAACAGAGACTCTTTGTCAAAAAGAAAAAAAGAAGTGGGATTTTGTTTGTTTCCCAGCTGGTCTCCAACTCCTGGCCTCAAACGATCCTTCTGCCTTGGACTCCCAAAGTGTTGGAAGTACAGGCATGCGCCACCTTACCCGGCCCATCTTCTCATTTGAATCACTGTACCTTGCTAGGTAGAAATGGAGTTGTTTCATTATTGTAACGGAGCTCAATTTATATGTAAAAAAGTATGTAGAAACTTAGTAGACAAAGGGTTAGACTATGTCAGTTATCAATTTATTGCCTCGCAGCTCCAAATTAACCTTTTCAGTACTAACTCTGTGAAAGTGGACAACTTGAAGCATTTCTTCTTTACAGTGAGTGTGATATTAAGCTTTGTCAGTAGAAGGTGTGGACATTAAAGAGAGACATTGAAGGAGGAAGGGGGTCTTCCTGGCTCTGGTTGCAGCATTTTGCTTTTCCTTGTTGCTTCATGGTCCATCAGTGGAAGATGTGTAAGTGAGAATATTGAGTGATGCTCAGCGCCAGCTGTGCTCCAGAGCATGCAGTCTCTTGGAGATCTTGCATACCTGGCCTGGGCCTGGCAGACTACCTTGCTGAGGCCCTTCTCATGAAAGACCATGTGCTCCAGACCTCATGCTCATAGTGGCACCCAAACTCCACTGCATCCTGGCTATTAGCCATAGCTTGCTTGTGCAGTGGGGAGTTATTTCCTGTAGCCATCTTGATGTGGGTGCCATCTCTCTCAGACTTAAGGCCTACAGTGCTACTCCAAATCTCTGAGTATCTGGAAACATAGCAGACTTCCCCAGTATCCCAGTGAGCTACAACCACATCTTCAATGAGGTTTGAAACTTACCCTTGGGAAAGACTTCCTTCCAAGTATGTTTCTCTCTTGGGTACTCTCCCTCAGCTCTAAAGGGCCTTTTAGAGTTCTCTTCATGTCCCTATACTTTCTCTCTTATCATTGCTTGATAATTCTTTATATCATAATTCTGTTTAAATTCCTTTGGCTGGGCACAGTGACTCATGCCTGTAATCCCAGCACTTTGGGAGGCTGAGGTGGGTGGATCACCTGAGGTCAGGAGTTCGAGACCAGCCTGACCAACATGGCAAAACCCCGTCTCTACTAAAAATACAGATGTTAGCCCTGCCTGGTGTCAGGTGCCTATAGTCCCAGCTACTCGGGAGACTGAGGCATGAGAATCATTTGAACCCAAGAGGCAGAGATTGCAGTGAGCCAAGATCTCACCCCTGTACTCCAGGCTGGGCAACAGAGCAAGACTCTGTTTCAAAAATAAAACATTCCTTTGTAGTTTCTGTTTCCTGACTGTACCCAAATGGATACAAACTGACTCTAGAAACTGGTTGCTGGTACAAATAGCTTCTCATCCATTTTTGGCAAAAGCCCACCATCATTCACCAAGACCTTCACACGTAAGCTCTCCAGGATACCCAACTCCTTAAATTCTCATAAGGCAGGACAGTTTGCCATCAACCAATAGCATAATGAGTTGTTTCACCACAATTGTCCTGGCTCCATGGCAGATCATAATGCACACAATAAAGAATCCCATCTTTCTCTCCAAGATAGGTGATTTTGCCCCATTAGTGCTCAGGATAGAACACTGGGCATGACGGAGAATCTCAACAACTTGAGAATGCATATCTGTTAACAGTGGTGTTATATTTTCTTCAGGGATAAACTGAAAACCCAGGAACAAAATAAAAAATTGGTTGTATTTGAAATCATCTCATAAAATATCTAAGATTTTCTACAAAGCACATAAATGGATCAATTATCCAACACTGAAGAATAATATGTATATATGTGTGTCAACTGTATACCATAATATCTACATATAGTGGAAAGTCCATATATAAAAATTAATTTCATGATTCATATTTATATGAAAGAAAAAATATATATACTAATTTATGTGAAAAAGTAACACATTAATTTATATGAAAATGTAATGTGTACCTTATATTAAATATGCATATGATTGTTAGAAAAGAGGAGATTCATATGTTCTGAAGTTATCATCCCTCAGGTTACTTGCCAATTAAAAAGGGGAAAAAAAACTTTAAAATGGAGACATGTGGCCATTACCACCTTAGTCAAGTTTTCAAATTTAACATCACTAATAGTGAAATGACCTAATTTCATGTGTCTGTTTATGTGATCTATGTGGTTATCCTGGAGTCATCCATGTAGTATCCTTGCTAAATATGTTTAACCTAAATTTTATCATGAGGAAATAACTCAACAAACCCATAATGTGAACCATTTGGTAGGAGAGTAGACTAGATTCTTTTTTGTTTTTGTTTTTCAAGATGGAATGCAGTGGCATGATATTGGCCATTGCAACCTCTGCCTCCTGGGTTCAAGCGATTCTCCTGCCTCAACCTCTCCAGTAGCTGGGATTACAGGTGTACACCACCACACCCAGCTAAATTTTTGTATTTTTGTAGAGACGAGATTTCCCCATGTTGGCCAGGCTGGTCTTGAACTCCTGAGCCTAGGTGATCCACCCGCCTCAGCCTCCCAAAGTGCTGGGATTACAGGTGTGAGCCACTGTGCCTGGCCCACTAGATTCTTAAAAGAAGAAAAAATCAACATCTATAGAAAACAAAAAGGTGGAGGGACTGTTCTAGATTAAAAGAGACAACATCAAATTTAATGAAATGACCTGGATTGTGTCCTGCTTAAAGAAAAATGTATACAAGACATTTTGGTGAAATTTAATATGGATAAATTGTGGAATTATTGTTAATTTCCTTGAGTGTGATCACGGTGTTGTGATTAGAGATGCAGGAGATATCTGTGTGAGACACTGTATTGTGTCATGTGTGTGTGATATTGTGTTTAGTGATGTATGTGTGAAACACAGTTTAGTGGTGTATGGTATGAAAATGCCCCTAGAAGTTACATGCAGCAGAGTACAGTGGCTCACGCCTGTAATCCCAGCACTTTGGGAGGCCGAGACAAAATTAGCTGGGTGTAGTGGCATGTACCTGTAGTCCCAGCTACTCTGCACACTGATTGGGGTCAGGTGGGACGATTTCTTGAGCTCAGGAGGCGGAGGTTGCAGTGAGCTGAGATTGCGCCACTGCACTCCAGCCTGTACAACCCAACCAGACCCTGTCTCAAAAAAAAACAAAAACCAGATACGTATTTAGTACTGAAGCATAATTATAGTTGAATTTATTTTCATATGGTAGAGAATCAAAAGTGGCAAATTGTTGACAATTGGTGAATCTAGGGGACAGGCACATAAAAGAGTTCTTTGTAGTATTCTTTCTGGAGATTTGAAACTTTCCAGAATGTATAAGTTAAGTAAATTTGCCTATGAAGTGGGAAGGCACTGAACTGATTGAGTACATACTCAAAGACCCCACTATTACAGAACTTAAGAATGAGTTCTCTGATTCATTACCATAAGAGAGGAAGTTTCAGGAGAAGGAATGCAAAAGTTCTATATCCTAGTTGAAAGAGAGTGAAAGAAAATATTTCAAGTAAGGAAGAACAGACTTATCAAGGATGTGGTTTTTTGATAAATGAAAGTCATTCCAACCTCTTCCTGCTCTGAGGGAAGATTTCTTCATCCAGATACTGAGGTCAGAAGTGTGACATGAGTCCTGTTAGTGTGAAATGACCCTGGCTAAAATCCAGGTGTCATAAAACCATGTTCCTTCTCTAGGTTCTAGGGGAGAATCTATTTCTTTGTCTTTTCCAACTTCTAGAAGCAGCAGAAGCTGCCTGCATTCTTTTGCTTATGGCTCCTTCCTCTATCTTCAAAGCACATCTCCCTTTTGCGCTCTCTGACTTGACCCTGCTGCCTTCCTCTTTTAAGGACCCTTGTTAGGCCTACTCAGTAATCCAGAATAATCTTACCATCTCAAGATTCTTTTTTTTTTCCTTTTTTCAGATGGAGTCTCACTCTATCACCCAGGCTGAAATGCAGTGGCATGATTTTTGGCTTACTGCAACCTCTGCCTCCTGGGTTCAAGCTTTTTTCCTGCCTCAGCCTCCTGAGTAGCTGGGACTACAGGCACACACCACCATGTCTGGCTCATTTTTGCATTTTTATTAGAGACTGGGTTTCACCATATTGGCCAGGGTAGTCTCAAACTTCTAACCTCAAGCGATCTGCCTGCCTCAGCCTCCCAAAGTGCTGGGATTACAGGCATGACCCACGATGCCTGCCCTCCATCTCAAGATTCTTAGGTGAAGCATATCTGCTGCAGAGTCTATTGCCATGTAAGATATATTCACAGGTTCTGGGGATTAGGATTTGGACGTCTTGGGGCATTATTCTACCACTTTGTCTTATTGGTATCATTTATGAATTTCTTTTATCTCTCAATCTTTTGACATAACTGTATAAATTTTATACTACATTATTGAAATCAGCCTTTTTTTTTTTTTTTGAGACGGAGTTTCGCTCTTGTTACCCAGACTGGAGTGCAATGGCAGGATCTCGTCTCACCGCAACGCCTCCTGGGTTCAAGTAATTCTCCTGCTTCAGCCTCCCGAGTAGCTGGGACTACAGGCGCGCACCACCATGCCCAGCTAATTTTTGTATTTTTAGTAGAGACAGGGTTTCACCATGTTGACCAGGATGGTCTCGATCTCGACCTCGTGATCCACCCGCCGCAGCCTCCAAAAGTGCCGGGATTATAGGCGTGAGCCACCACGCCTGGCCTGAATTCAGCCTTTTACTTGGAACTTTTACATCTATAACCACAAATGAAACTGATGAATACTTTTATTTTTTTGAGACAGTTTCACTCTTGTTACCCAGGCTGGAGCGCAATGGCGCCATCTGGGCTCTCTGCAACCTCCGCCTCCTGGATTCAGGCAATTCTCCCACCTCAGCCTCCTGAGTGGCTGGGATTACAGGCACGCGCCACCATGCCCAGCTAATTTTTTTTTTTTTTTTTTTTTTGCAAGGATTTTTAAATATATATTTTTTGAAAATATTTGGAAAGTAATTAAGATCCCTGATTGGAAGGGGAAAAAAAATCAACACAATGAAATTTAGGAACAGAAATGCAAGAGCAGCTGCTGCATCCGGCCCCTTCCACCCGAGGGGCGCGGCCAGGAGATGCTCATTTTATGATCCCAAGTGCACGCTCTGGTCGACGCAGAATCACTTAATTACCAGCCTTCTGGTGGCAGGACCCTGCCCAAAGTCAGAGTCAGAAATAGGACAGCTCATCATGCTTGGCTTTGTTGGTCTGGTAGTTAGACAAGGTCAAGGGCTTGTTTTCGTGAGGGAGACTTTGGAATACTCGCAAGTGGACAAATTCCTCGTCACCGACATGCACCTTGATGAAGTAGTTTGTCCCCGCAGCCACCTGGCTCCTGAAGGACACAGCCTTAAACACGGGGAACTTCTTATTTTCTTTTTCTTCAAGCTGGGACCTCACCTGGTTGGTGATGTTCTGGGTCTCGGCGGTGGCGGGCTGCGCGGCGGAGGGCGCCCCGCACATCATCGTGGCGGCGGCGGAGAAACTCAGCGAGGGGACTGGGCCAGCTAATTTTTTGTATTTTTAGTAGAGACGGGGTTTTACCATGTTGGCCAGGATGGTCTCGATCTCTTAACCTCGTGATCCACCCGCCTCAGCCTCCCAAAGTGCTTGGATTACAGGCCTGAGCCATCGCGCCCGGCCTAATACTTTTCTTTTTTTTTTTTTGAGATGGAGTTTTACTCTTATTACCCAGGCTGGAGTGCAATGGTGCGATCTTGGCTCACCACAACCTCCTCGTTCTGGGTTCAAGCAATTCTCCTACCTCAGCCTCCCAAGTAGCTGGGACTACAGGCGTATGCCACCATGCCCAGCTAAGTTTTTTTGTATTTTTAGTAGAGACGGGGTTTCACCATGTTGACCAGGATGGTCTCGATCTCTTGACCTAGTGATCCACCCGCCTCGGCCTCCCAAAGTGCTGGGATTATAGGCGTGAGCCACCACACCCGGCCTCCTAATGCTTTTCTTTTGGCCTGTCGTTTTCGAAATTTCTTTCTTCTCTCTCTCTTTTTTTTGGAGACAGTCTTGTTCTGTCGCCCAAGCTGGAGAGCAGTAGTGCAATCTCAGCTCACTGCAACCTCTGCCTCTGGGTTCAAGTGATCCTCCAGCCTCAGTCTCCCAGTAACTGGAAATACAGGTGTGCACCACCACACCCGGCTAATTTTTGTCTTTTTGTAGAGAAGGGGTTTTGCCATGTTGCCCAGGCTGGTCTCAAACTCCTGGCCTCAAGTAATCTTCCCCTCAGCTTCCCAAAGTGCTGAGATTTACAGGCGTGACCCACCATGGCTGGCTATGTCTTTAATAATTTTTTTTTTTTTTTTTTTTTTTTTTTGAGGCGGCGTTTCGCTCGTTACCCAGACTGGAGTGCAATGGCACGATCTCGGCTCACCACAACCTCCGCCTCCTGGGTTCAGGCAATTCTCCTGCCTCAGCCTCCTGAGTAGCTGGGATTACAGGCACGCGCCACCATGCCCAGCTAATTTTTTGTATTTTTAGTAAAGACAGGGTTTCACCATGCTGACCAGGATGGTCTCAAACTCTTGACCTTGTGATCCACCCGCCTCGGCCTCCCAAAGTGCTGGGATTACAGGCTTGAGCCACCACGCCCGGCTGTCTTTAATAAATTTTATGCCAGTTAGACAAAAATTCATTGGAGAGTATATATAAATTGGATATAAATAAATTGAATAATCATTATTAGTTCAAAAATTAGCTAAAATTGAGCTATAACCATCTGGGTATGGTACCTTTTTAATTGAACATGCTTGAAAATATCTTAAATAAAATAAAGCATTTAATATGGTTATTCCTTTCAGATTTTCTACCTCTTAGTAATAATCAATGATTTAAATTTCTTTTTTTTTTTTTTTGAGACGGAGTTTCGCTGTTGTTACCCAGACTAGAATGCAATGGCATGATCTCGGCTCACTGCAACCTCCGCCTCCCGGGTTCAAGCAATTCTCCTGCCTCAGCCTCCCGAGTAGCCGGGACTATAGGCGCGCACCACCATGCCCAGCTAATTTTTGTATTTTTAGTAGAGATGGGGTTTTACCTTGTTGACCAGGATGGTCTCGATCTCTTGACCTTGTGATCCACCCACCTCGGCCTCCCAAAGTGCTGGGATTATAGGCGTGAGCCACCGCGCCCAGCCGATGATTTAAATTTCATTAGAAAATCTACAATTTCCTCTACATGGTTATAGGGTTGTACATAACAGTCTCAAAATTCTTTTAAACCCCGGGCTGGGCACGGTCTCACACCTGTAATCCCAGCACTTTGGGAAGCTGAGGCAGGCAGATCACCTGAGGTCAGGTGTTCGAGACCAGTCTGGCCAACATGATGAACCCTTGTCTCTACTAAAAATACAAAAAATTAGCCAGGTGTGGTGGTGGGCACCTGTACTCCTAGCTACTCAGGAGGCTGAGGCAGGAGAATCCCTTGAACCTGGGAGGCGGAGGCTGCAGTAAGCTGAGACCGCATAACTGCACTCTAGCCTGGGCAACAAGAACAAAACTCCGTCTCAAAAAAAAAATAAATTCTTTTAAACTCTATATCCATGGGTTTTTTTCCTCCTCATTTCTGATGTTTTTGCTTTATTTCGCTCTTATCAGTCTTATGTTTCACTTATCTTTTAGTACTAAATTGTGGATTTTTAAATTTTGGTCTAGTATTTTGTTTTCTAGTTTGTAAACTAGAAATACTTAATAATTTTTTTTATTTAATAAAATGTAAAAAGTAATGTTTCACAAGAAAGAAACGATAATGGCCAAAAATATAAGGGACTACTTTTTAACCTAAAAGACACAGTTACACATTCTAGAAATAAACTACTGTTAACAATGTGTTACTAACTTTACAAATATTATTGCCCAAGTGTCTATGTTTCTGTTATAACTTTTTTTTTTTTTTGAGACCATGTCTTACTCTATCATCAGGCTGAAGTGCAGTGGCTTGATCTCGGCTCACTGCAACCTTCACCTCTCGAGTTCAAGCGATTCTCTTGCCTCAGCCTCCCAAGTAGCTGGGACTACAGGCGTGTGCCACCACGCCCAGCCAATTTTGGTATTTTTAGTAGAGACAGAGTTTCATCATGTTGGCCAGGATGGTCTGAATCTCTTGATCTCGTGATCCTCCCGTCTTCGCCTCCCAAAGTGCTAGGATTACAGGCATGCCCAGTCTATTTATAACATTTTAAAATACAGTATTACATGGTTTATTTTAGTAGCACTTTTCCACGTCCTCAAGTTATTTCTCAAACATACTTCTGTCATTAAACATCCTTCTGCAACTTAATCCTAAAATAATGACGTTGCATCCCACTACATTGCTATTCCATTATTTCCACTGCAGACCCAAGGTTATCCCTCATCCACCTCCAGTCCCTTCTTAGGCATCACGAGCTGGTGACTGCTCCGCTAAGCCACATCCCCAAACTGCTAGGCCAGGTCATTTCCTATACACCTTCCAGGAAAGCCTGTGGCCCGGCCCGAACAGAAATTAGTGACTTAAATGCTAAAATGCCAGAAGACCTGGACTGGGAAGTGAATTCCCAGCCCAAACTTAGCCACCCGGCGGTATCGGGATTGTGGCACAAGTGAGTGAAGTCTTAGGTCCGGGCCGACTCCTATTTCGTGGTTAGGCCAGGCGTCGCCCTCTCCTGATCCGGCCCCAGAGTGCGGCTCCCTGTGGAGGGAACCCTGGGTGGTCCGCTCCCCGGCTTTTCACTGCACTTCTAAGAGGCCACTGGGCACACACACAAACCCAGACCCTCCGTTTGGGGCGAGGGCGGCTGCAGCCTTGTTAACTTCGCGGACTCCGGTGGCCTTGGCGGCGGGCCGGGCCGCCCCCTACAGGGTTTCCGGTTACATTTTTCTGAATCCTCCACAGACCCACAGCCTTTATCTAGCCCTTGGCGGCCACCTTTTGCTGCCTGGGCCTGTGTGTTCGGTCCTGGGAGGGTGCTCGGGCGCGGCTGAGCACTCTGGACTCTTCTTCACTGGAGGTGGGGACCATGGTGTAGTCCCGGCCGCGGACGGGCCCCCACCTCTGGACTACATTTCCCAGGGAGCCCCGCAGCCGAAGAAGGCTGGTCCGCGTGAGTTGGCAGGAGGAACGCAAAGGGCGGGAACGTCCCTGGCGGTGGAGCTCACTGTGTTGGGACGGACTCGTTAGACACGAGTGTTGGGACGCCGAAGGGGCGGTGAGGTGTCCCGGCGCGGGGCTGGGGTCGTCTGGAGTTTAAAAGACAGGTGGCCCTCGGAGATGTGCGGGCGGGCTGCATGCCCGCGGTTCACCGCGAAGGCAAGTCAGGGCTGTGCGTTGGGGAAAGGAGAGAGTGTCGGGGCCGTGCAGTCGGGATGGCAGGGGAGTGTCAGGGCCGCTGGCCCCGCTAAGGAGAGGACAGTGTCGGGTAGCGAGCCGTCAGGGAGTGTGCGTGGTGTGAGGCTGGCGCAGGAGCGGGCTGGGAATGTTAGGAGGTTTGGGGTATCGCGGCCTTGCGTCCTCCTGACTGGACTAAAAGTCCGTGCATTTCTCCCCGGACGTGGATTGTGCGCCCGGCGTCAGGAGCTCAGAGACTTGTGCCCGCGGTGCTCGGGGGCTGTGGTGGGAGCCCTGTCTGCGCGGGATTCTGTGTGGCTGTGCATGTGACTGTATGTGCGCGCGCGAGCCCCATGGAGCCAGGTCATCGACCCCACCTTTGGGAGGCCTGGGAGGGGGCGGGCGCCCTCGCTGTACATTCTGGGGATACGCTGGGCGGGGTCTGCCGGTGGAAAAGTCCTGGACTTCCATCCAAAACCCCAACTGCGGCTGGTCTGTAGGTAGTGAATCTCTGAATGGCCTTCCGGCCACCGGGCCTATCTCTGGCCTGGGTTGAGGGTGGAGATAGTTCTAGGGTTTGGGCCTGGGGAGTCCCTGCTATGTCCTCTTCTCTGTTCTTTCACCCTGTAGCCACCAGGCACCTAGGCCCATAAAGGTGCCCCCGGCCTAAAGGTTAGGAGTTTGGGACCCTGTTGGTGAATCCACTTGAGCTGTGTCTTGGCACCACAGACTTTTGGGCTCAGTGTAAGACGCTAGGCCTGAAAGTTTCCCAAGTTAGGTCCTTATTTATGGAGGAAGAAGGCAACGGTCTGGGGAGCTTTCCCAGGACTCCTGTCAGGGCTTCTAAGGTCACCTGCGTTTCTTTGTGAGGATAACAGAGGGCACTGGGGTTGCAGCTTCTTTAGACTCCCTCTCAGTGCCTGGGGTGGGGCAGGAGTTTGACCTCCCAAGGGGTTCAGGGAAGGATTGTTGTCTTACAGCTTCTTAACCTTTTTCCACCTCTTTTTAAGAACCCAGAAGAGGAGAGAACTGCTGTGCATCTGAAGTGATGGCGGAGGTAAGTTGCATTTGACATTTTCTTCTTGGGAAGGACTTACTGGTTTTCAGGACAGTGTCCTATTTCAGAAATTTATCCAAAAGATTTATCACGATTTGGAGAAAGGGGAAGAGGGGAGGAAACTGCATTTATGGAGCATTTACCTAAAGCAGCCCGGGCTGTCTATTTTGCAAATGTTGTCTCATCTGATCTAGAATTTCCGCTCCCTTGGATTTTGTTCATGCTCATAAGAGTGTTGACAAAAACCATGCCTCAGTGCTTTGGCAGGGAAACTGAAGAACAGAATTAGCTTTTTCAGTCTCACTAATTTTGTTGTCCCCTCCATGGTCACATGCAATGGCCGTTTTGCTTATAAATTTCTTTTTTTTTTTTTTTTTTTGAGACGGAGTCTCGTTCTGTCACCTAGGCTGGAGTGCAGTGGCACGATCTCGGCTCACTGCAACCTAAGCCTCCCAGGTACAAGTGAGTCTCTTGTCTCATCCTCCCGAGTAGCTGAGATTACAGGCACCTGCCACTAGGCCTGGCTAATTTTTGTATTTTTAGTAGAGATGGGGTTTCACCATGCTGGTCTCAAACTCCTGAGCTCAAGCAGTTCGTCTGCCTTGGCCTCCCAAAATGCTGAGATTACAGGTGTGAGCCACCTCACCTGGCCCACTTATCAATTTATTTTCTTTCTTTTTCTTTGAGATAGAGTCTTGCTCTGTCACCCAGGCTGGTGTGCAGTGGTGGGATCCCTGCAAAATGCAACCTCCGCCTCTCAGGTTCAAGCGATTCTCCTGCCTTAGCCTCCTGAGTAGCTGAGATTACAGGCTCAGGCCACCACGCCCGGCTAATTTTTGTATTTTTAGTAGAAATGGGGTTTCACCATGTTGGTCAGGCTGGTCTCGTACTCCTGATCTCGTGATCCCCTCACCTCAGCCTCCCAAAGTGCAAAGATTACACACGTGAGCCACCGTGCCCAGTCTCAATTTCTTAGAGCCTGCAGTGTCTGCCTGTCCAGTTTATCTCCATGTATTTTTTTCCTCAAGATAGAAATAACATGAATGCCCTCTTATGATTAAGTGATATACAATTTTTGCAAAAGTTTCAAAACCTGAGGGAGTCATTTAAGAAAGTTTAAGTCATCTATCCATGGTCCCTCCATCCAGATAGTCACTATTAATGTTTTCAAATTATTTTGTCTGCTCATATGTGTGAGATCATGTGATTTGTTTTTCAGGGTGGGTTCATACGACTAATAGAAGTAGCTAACTTATTGAGCATGCACTTTGAACCACTTAGAGTTGGACGTTCTTTACGGATGTGATCTTGTTTACTCCACATAACAGCCCTATCAGACAGGTATGACTATATTTCATTAATTCTCTGATGCATTTTTTCCACATTTTAACCCCTCTGAAATCAAAAGGGGCTTTACAAAAATTCTTGGCAAGTCATAGTTTTATTGATGGCGTTTATTTTCTTTCCTAGTACATAAAGTTACAGTGGCCTTATAATCAGTGATACCTCAGACTTGATGAAATGGAGTATTATTCTAGTTTGATAGCTGAGGAAATCAAGTCATTCGCCTCCAAGTTACACAGTTAAAAATGACAGAGCTGGGATTTCTAACTAACCTACTGAGTTCCTTTGCCCGCTTGTCGAAGAATGCTGTCTTTTTTGGTTTATTTTAAACAAGTTCAGCATATTTTCTGTTTATCATTTATAAGTTGTTTTAGAAATGTTTTTTCACAGCTAATCTATTTTGTGTACTTTTAGATTCATTTAGTTTTCAGAAATGTATTCAGATAAATCAACTCCTTCCTTAAATTTTCTTCCCTTTGTCCTATCCCAGATGGTCTTCCTTACCACAAAAATAGAATAGTTACTTTTATATTTTCCTAAAATACTTTTTGTCTTTTGTCCAAACAATCTAGTATTTAATATATTTGGTGTGATATCTGTCTAGAGACTGTTGGCTATAAAATTCCAAATTTGGAGTGTTTATTTAGATTTTTTTATGCTACTTTGGAGTAAAATATTTTAAAGGGTGGCATGGTATTTGTAGGATGTGAAATTTAAGGGTATTTTTTTCCCTAGATATGTCTGAATGTGGCACTTACTTCATTAATTCTGGCCAGTCCTCAAGAATTAATTGCTTTCAATCTAAGAGCAAAGAAACATATTTTTTCTATTCTGAATTAATCTGTTTCTTTCTCTTTGACTTTTCTTTAGAATTATGTAAGAATTTATTGAGTTTCTCTTCCCATTCCTATAGAGGCCAAAACCTTTCTAAGATTGTCAGAAGATCGCCACACCTTCCCCATCCATTTTCTGCACATCCGTGGGGACAGAGCTTCAGTTCCCTTCGCCCTTTAACTCTTCACTGTCTATTTCTCCCTGTATATTCTCCTCTCCTGAAAATATTCATTGTCCTTTGTCCCTGCTAATGGGATGCTGTGCACTGCAATAAAAGGGTAGAATGTTAGCCCATTTCTGCCATTTGCTAGCTCTGTGACCATGGGCTTCCTTATAATTTCTCTGTATAATGTGATCTTTACAGTTTGGGGAATGCGATGATAATGGAAATTCACCTGTGCTTATACTGGCAACCTAGGGTCCCCTAGTCCTACCTTCTGGTCTCCCCAACATCAAGTGAAGTTCCCAATTTCATTGCTTCTTTTTTCTTTCTGTTCTATAAGCTTATGCCCTAGGGCCACACTCTACTGTCTTTTGCCTTGTAAGAGTAGATACTATCTATGTTGACCTGATTGGGCTCCCTAGCTCCACTTTTACTCTTTGCCAATAAGATAGTCCAGTAATGGACTAATCTTTTGTTCAGTGAATCCCTGTTACTTTCAGGGTAAATCTCCAACTCTTTGACATTCATTGCATATTTACTAAAAAAACACATTCTGCATTTAACAGAGCACGAAGCCTAGTATTGGAGTAAAGTGGTGAGTAAAGATGACGTGTTTAGTCCTGTCAGGTATCACCTGTTATTCAAAACATTTCCATCCTGATCCACAGATCTCTGTGGAGTTCTCCAGCATCACTTCTCTCTACTCCTCTCCCAGAACCCCTCACCAGTTATCCCAGGTAACTTTCTGCTCCTCAGAAACACAGGATGCAATTGGTCTCCCTTCTTACCTCCAACTTCTGCTCACTATACTTGGAATGCTGCTCAGTCTGTTTTCTGCTTGTTGGAATTCCATTCCTTTTCTGAATCCCAGTTAATCTTCTATATGTTATGTGAAACTTTCCCCTACCCCTCAACCTACATAAGTCACTATTTCCTCATTTCCTATAGCAAGATTCTTCTTTTAATTGGAGGCAACATATCCTGCTTTAGAACCCCTTAGTTAATTCTTTTCACCTGTCAAGACAAGTATAAATGTCTTAGGATCTCATCCTTCTTTTTTTTTTTTTTTTTTTTGAGACGGAGTTTCGCTCTCGTTACACTTGGAAGAGGGTCGGCTTTATCCTCCTTTGAATACCATTAGAGATGTTTCTCTGAAAATTTCAGAAAAGATTGTGAAAGATGCATACCAAGAAAAGACAGCCACAGTTTATCCTGAACCGCAAAACAAAGAAGAATTTATCCGCTCCCAGATGTATAGTACTGATTATGACCAGATTCTACCTGATTGTTATTCTTGGCCTGAAGAGGTCCAGAAAATACAGACCAAAGTTGACCAGTAGGATAATAGCAAACATTTCTAATTCTATTAATGAGGTCTTTCAACCTTTCATAATTTTTATAGGTTGGAATCTTTTATAATGATTCATAAAAAATAGATTAAGGTTTTACTTTAACAGTCTAAAAATGGATGGAAGAATATTGATATAAATTGGGATAAACATCATTTGAGACAATTTTGTTTCATTTTGGCTTCTCATTACTTATGGTTTCTATCTGAATTCTGGCTACATTCTCTTTAAAAGCTGTTGTACCTACTACTGAGAAACTGATTGTTTTTATACATGAAACTAATGGGAAGACCAAAATTAGTAATAAATTGATATAATCAACATTAAAATGCATAATTCTTTTGTTGACCATTTTGTTAAAATCTACTTTAAAAAAAAAAAAATACGTAGAAATGAACACACCACCATGCCCAGCTAATTTTTTGTATTTTTAGTAGAGACGGGGTTTCACCATGTTGACCAGGATGGTCTCGATCTCTTGACCTCGTGATCCACCCACCTCGGCCTCCCAAAGTGCTGGGATTACAGGCGTGAGCCACCACGCCCAGCCAATCTCATCCTTCTTTTCAGCCTCATCTCTCTGCTCCCTCTCTGACTCTACCCTAGTCACGTTAAACTACTAGGAGTTCTCAGAATGCACAGTCTATCACATGCCTCCATTGCATAAGAAACACAAGAAGGCCGTTTATCCTTCACCACGTCTTTCTCTGGATTCTACTGAATCTAGGTCAAGAACCATTGTCTATGAAGCGTGCATCAGTCTTATGGTTGGGCTTGATCCCAATTACCGTATCTCTTAATCTCTTACAGTCCTTAAGTGTCTTCTTTTTTTCTTTTTATTCTTTTTTTGAGGTGAAGTTTCACTTTTGTTACTGAGGCTGGAGTGCATGGTGCAATCTCGGCTCACTGTAACCTCCGCCTGCAGGGTTTCAGCTATTCTCCTGCCTCCTGAATAGCTGGGATTACAGGCATACACTACCACACCTGGCTAATTTTGTGTTTTTTAGTAGACACAGGGTTTCTCTGTGTAGGTCAGGCTGGTCTTGAACTCCTGACCTTTGGTGATTTGCCTGGCTTGGCCTCCCAAAGTGCTGGGATTACAGGCATGAGCCACCATGCCTGGCCTGTAACTTTTTTAAAACTACTTTTGTTAAATATTGAATAGAACATGTGTAACATATTAAGGGGGACTGAACACCCAAGTTAAGAGGTAGAATGTTAATGTTAAAATTCCCATGTGTGCTTTGATCATCCCAATCCAACTCCCCTTCTGTAGCTGTCAGAAGTATCTCTTATTCTGAATTTTGTGTTTTGCATTTCCTTTTTTTTCTTTACAGTCTTAACCATATGTGTTTGTTTTCCTGTTTCAATTTGATGTAAAGAAATCGTATTGTTTGGATTCTTCTGCAACTCTATTACTTGTTTTCCAACAAGTGTTCAGGAGATTCATTCACATTGCAAACTTATCCTACTGTATAGCTATCCATTGTATGAACATATTTTTTCACGTGTATTGTGTACATTACTCCTGTGAACATTCTTGAACTCTTCTTTTTGTATACTGTGCAAGAATTTCTGTAAGTATGTAACTAGAAATGGACTTGCTAGGTCATAGGTTATAGGCATTTTCAACCTTACTACATATTCCCCAGTTGTTTTCTAAAGTGTTTATTATACTCATTTACAATTCCTGTTACTTCATATCTTCAACACTTAGTATTACTAAACATTTAAATTTTTACTCACTTGGGTATGAATGGGTATATATTATTCTGATTTCAAACTTGCATATTTTGGTACTAAATGAGGTCGAGCCCCCCTACCCCACTTTTATGCTTATTGGCATTCATGTTTTCCCTTCTCTGAAGTACAATTTTATGTCATTTCTAAATCTTCTATTGGTTTTTATATTTCCAGGGTTTTTATTCCATTTAATGCTTTGTATGCATGTCTTAAATATTGTGGATTTTTGTCCTTCTCAGTTATATGTACGGTGCATGCTTTCTAACTATAACCTTTAAATGATGGTAGAAATTCTCAATTTTAATGCCATCAAATTTAACACTATTTATTTACGTCTTGTGTATGAAATCTCTATTCTGCTAATAGTGAAGATATTCTCCCTGTTTTCTATAAATGATTTATTTTGCCTTTTGTGTTTAAGTCTTAAATTCACTTGGAATTAATTGTAGGGGGGTATGGTATTTCCATTTGGATAAGTAATATCTGAAACATCATTTATTGAAAAGGCCATTGTAAAGGATTAGGCAAACTGCAAGGTCTGAGGGAACAGTTCCTACACCCAGACACAACTTAAGGGACTCCTGTGACCACTCACTTCAGATCAGCTAGCTACAAATTCAGGTGTTTCTCCCGCCATCCTTAGGTGTAATAATCCAGTAGAGACTCACAGAACTCACTGAAAGCTGTTATATTCACAGTCACATTTATAACAGGGAAAGGATATATTGGGCTGTGTTACCCTCCCAGTATTGATGTTTGGCCGTACACCCAGAGTATTGTCAACCAGAGAAGCTCACTCAAGCTTCAGTGCCCACAGTTTTTACTGAAGCTTCACTACATAGGCATCATTGATTGAATCATTTTCCATGTGCATGAACTCAGTTTTGCTTTAAAGATAATAATACAGCTGCTTGCAGAAGACAGTAGTTACATGAAGATTATCAGTCCTCTGTCACAGCCCTTGTAGTAGAACACATCTCCCCCATGATTTTTTGTTATCTTATATATAAACAAGTATCGAACCTAAGGTGGGCGTGTTCCTCCTCTCACTTCCAGGAACAGTTTGCTCCAATCTATGGAGTAGCCATTCTTTCATTCGTTACTTTCTTTTTTTTTTTTTTTGAGACAGAGTTTCGCTCTTGTTACTCAGGCTGGAGTGCAATGGCGCGATCTCGGCTCACTGCAACCTCCGCCTCCTGGGTTCAGGCAATTCTCCTGCCTCAGCCTCCTGAGTAGCTGGGATTACAGGCACACGCCACCATGCCCAGCTAATTTTTTTGTACTTTAGTAGAGACGGGGTTTCACCATGCTGAGCAGGATGGTCTCGATCTCTTGACCTCGTGATCCACCCGCCTCGGCCTCCCAAAGTGCTGGGATTACAGGCTTGAGCCACTGCGCCCAGCCCTTCATTCGTTACTTTCTTAATAAACTTGCTTTCACTTTACTCTTTGGACTTGCCCTGAATTCTTTCTTATATGAGATCTAAGAACCCTCGCTTGGGGTCTGGATTTGGACCCCCTATCCAATAACAATAGCATATTAATGTAATTTCAGCAATGTTCTATTGTGGAATTGACTCTGGTTTCAAGCCTGGTCTCCTGAGATGAAAGAAATCCAGGGCCAGGTGCAGTGGCTCATGCCTGTAATCCTTAGCACTTTGGGAAGCCGAGGTGAGTGGATCACTTGAGGTCAGAAGTTCAAAACCAGCCTGGACAACATGGCGAAACCCCATCTCTACTAAAAATATAAAAATTAGCCAGATGTGGTGGCAGCCACCTGTAATCCCAGCTGCTCAGGAGGCTGAGGCAGGAGAATTGCTTGAACCTAGGAGGCAGAGGTTGCAGTGAGCTAAGATCGAGCCACTGCATTCCAGCCTGGGTGACAGAGACTACATCTCAAAAAAAAAAAAAAGAGGCCAGGCACGGTGGCTCAAGCCTGTAATCCCAGCACTTTGGGAGGCCGAGGTGGGTGGATCACGAGGTCAAGAGATCGAGACAATCCTGGTCAACATGGTGAAACCCCGTCTCTACTAAAAATACAAAAAAAAATAGCTGGGCATGGTGGTGCGTGTCTGTAGTCCCAGCTACTCGGGAGGCTGAGGCAGGAGAATTGCCTGATCCCAGGAGGTGAAGGTTGCGGTGATCTGAGATCGCGCCATTGCACTCCAGCCTGGGTGACAAGAGCGAAACTCCGTCTCGGGAAAAAAAAAAAAAAAAGAAATGCAAAGTGGAAATGTCCTCTAGTCTCCCAATATTTGAGAAGGAAACTCCTCTGAGTATGGGTAGAAACTGAGAATAACAGTTATCCATAGTTTTGATTGCTTTTAAAGGCAACTTAACACATTTCAGAAGTCAACATAGATGACAAATACAATGAAAGTGTAAAAACATAAAACTGGAATGAATGTACACATAGGCTAACTAAATGAGGAAGAAGAAGAGATAAAGACTAGTGATTGTATACAGTGCTTATTTTGGCTGTCTCTAAAAGCTCATTAAAATGACAGTAAAGGAAAGAACGTATAAAAAAAACAGAGGATAGGAAATACCAACACATTTTTGGAAGATGAAATGTATAAGGAAATCTGTCAATTGATAGTACAATGAGTTTAAACAAAAGGTCCTGCTAAAGAGATCTTCATAGAGAAATTAGATGTTTTGTACCACAAAATACGAGAAAGGCTCCCAGCAATCCCATGGCAACAATGCTGATGACAGCAGGAAAAACCAGGCTGGTGCCTAAAATCTCAAGGGAGAAAAATCCTTCTCTGATTGAAGGAACTGTATTCCAAGAACATAAGGGGAATTATCTTGCTTTTTTCTCACTTATTGATTGGTCCTAGAGGTTTACATGAAATGTGTGGCAGAATAAAAAGCAAGGAGGCCAGGCATGGTAGCTTACACTTGTAATCCCAGCACTTTCGGAGGCTGAGGTGGGCAGATCACTTGAGGCCAGGAGTTCAAGACCAGCCTGGGCAACATGGCAAAACCCCATCTCTTCTAAAAATACAAAAATTAACCTGATGTGGCAATGCCTGAAATCCCAGCTACTTCAGATGATGAGGCATTAGAATCTCTTGAACCCAGGAGATGGAGGTTGCAGTGAGGTGAGATTGCATCTCACTCCAGCCTGGGTGACACAGTAACACTCCGTCAAAAAAAAGGAAAGACGAAAAAGAGAGGAAGGAGAGAAGGAAGGAAGGGAAGAGGGCATAGCAAAGCAAGGGCCTCACCTTTCTATACAGAAGACAGGAGATGGTCTCTAAGTTGGAGTGTGTTGGGGAGATCAGAGAGGATAAAGCTCAAGAAATCAGTCCCACAAAATTAGGAACTCCAGAAGTTATCTCCAAGCTGTGCATTCATGAATCTGACTCTAAATAGCATACTGAGACTGAGAATTAAAATACAGAGTAGAACACTGCCCAGGTAGACTGGCCACAGGGTGCCATAGACATGGAACAGCTCTGTGAAAGCTTCTTTTTTTTTTTTGAGACGGAGTTTCGCTCATTACCCAGGCTGGAGTGCAATGGCGCGATCTTGGCTTACTGCAACCTCCACCTCCTGGGTTCAGGCAATTCACCTGCCTCAGCCTCCTGAGTAGCTGGGATTACAGGCATGCGCCACCATGCCCAGCTGATTTTTTGTATTTTTAGTAGAGACGGGGTTTCACCATGTTGACCGGGATGGTCTTGATCTCTTGACCTAGTGATCTACCTGCCTCGGCCTCCCAAAGTGCTGGGATTACAGGCTTGAGCCACCGCGCCCGGCCTCTGTGAAAGCTTTGAAAATTGAACTTATACTGAAATTACAGAACACAGAAGATGAGTAGGAGGAGATTGTGACCTGAGTCTTATTGGGTTGATTACCTGCTAAACCAAAAAGTGATTTAAACCGAGACCCAGAGAGACATAATAGTCAAAATGCCCAGAATACAATAAAAAAATTACTAGACATCAAACAAGGAAAATAATGTCATCTCATGGGGAGGAAATAATAAAAAGACATCAATCCTGAGATGACACAGGTGTCGGAATTATCAAAGACTTTATTTATTTATTTATTTATTTCAGACGAAGTTTCGCTGTTGTTACCCAGGCTGGAGTGCAATGGCATGATCTCGGCTCACCGCAACCTCCGCCTTCTGGGTTCAAGCTGTTCTCCAACCTCAGCCTCCCGAGTAGCTGGGATTACAGGCATGCGCCACCATGTCCAGCTAATTTTTGTATTTTTAGTAGAGACAGGGTTTCACCTTGTTGACCAGGATGTCTTGATCTCTTGACCTCGTGTCCACCCACCTCGGCCTCCCAAAATGCTGGGATTATAGGCGTGAGCCACCGTGCCCGGCCCAGACAAAGACTTTAAAGCAGCTATTATAACCAAGCTCTAAGAAAAAACACACTTGAAATAAAAAATAATCTCCACAGAGAAATGAAAGATGTTAAAAATATCCAAATAGAAATCTTAGGTCAGGTGCAATGGCTCATGCCTGTAATCCTAGCACTTTGGGAGACCGAGGCGGCAGATTGCCTGAGCTCAGAAGTTTAAGACCAACTTGGCAACACAGAGAAACCCCATCTCAGGTAAAATACAGAAAAGTAGCTATGTGTGGCAGTGTGCACCTGTAGTCCCAACTACTCAGGAGGCTGAGGCAGGAGAACTGCTTGAACCCAGAAGGTGGAGGTTGCAGTGAGCCCAAATCACACCACTGCACTCCACCCTGGGTGACAGAACAGGACTCTGTCTCCAAATTTTTTTTAGAACTGAAAAACACAGTAACTGAAAATTCACCAGACATGCTCAATAGCAGAATGGATGTGATGGAAGAAAGATGAACTTGAAGATTGATTAATGGAAATATCTGTAAAATAGAAAGAAAAAGGATTGAAAACAAGAACTTCAAGTTTTAGCACTGACATGTAGAGCTTGGAAGTTATCCTTCCAAACAAAAAGGCTGGACAAACTGAAAATCAACTTTCTTGGATTCATTAGAAAACTGAGGTTGCAGAGCAAACCAGCACCCTGAAATGTGAAGAGACAGGCAAATTCAGAGCAACACAGTCAAGATCTGTTTGCCTATATTAAAAGCCACGGGAGCCCTAAATGTGTAGGAACAGTTAAATAGTAATTTTGGTAAATTGGTGGAGGCTGTGTCAGGGGAAAGACCTTACCAGGGCCTTGTTGCAGACCTTGTTCCTGGGGGAAGGGCAATTCTCTCCTTCCACCTCCCTCGGGCCTGTCTTACTTATGGTGGAGGTGGAGGAATCCATATAAGAGTAAACACTCAGGCTGGGTGCAGCGGCTTAGGCCTGTAATCCCAACACTTTTGGAGTCCAATGGGGGTGAGTCATGAGGTCAGGAGCTTGAGACCATCCTGGCCAACATGCTAAAATCCTGTCTCTACTAAAAAAAAATTAGCTAGGCGTGGTGGCATGTGCCTGTAACCCCAGCTACTCGGGAAGCTGAGGCAGGAGAATCCCTTGAACCAGGGAGTTGGAGGTTGCAGTGAACCGAGATTGTGCCACTGCAACCTCCAACTCCCTGGTTCAAGTGAGTATACTCCAGCCAGGCAATAGAGTGAGACTTGTCTCAAAAAAAAAAGCAAAGAAAAGAAAAGAATGATACATGAGCCGGGCATGGTAGCTCATACCTGTAATCCCAGCATTTTGGGAGGCTGAAGTGGGAGGATCCCTTGAGTCTAGAAGCTCAAGACCAGCCTGGGCAACAGAGGAAGACCCTGTCTCTACCAAAAAAAAAAAAAAAAAAAAAAAAATAGCCATGGTGGAACATGCCTATGGTCCTAGCTACTCAGGAGGCTGAGGTGGGAGGATCACCTATACTCAGGGAGGTCAAGACTGCAGTAAGCTGTGATTGCACCACTGCACTAAGCCTGGGATCCAGAGTAAGACTGTGTCTCAGAAAAAAAAAAAAAGATACATGGCCAGGCACAGTGGCTCACACTGGTTATCCCAGCACTTTGGGAGGCTAAGGCAGGCAGATCACTTGAAACCAAGAGTTCAAGACCAACCTGGCCAACATGGCGAAACCTCGTCTCTACTAACAATACAAAAATTAGTTGGGCCTGGTGGCACATACCTGTAATCCCAGCTACTGGAGAAGCTGAGTCAAGAGAATCGCTTGAACCCCGGGAGGCGGAAGTTGCAGTGAGCTGAAATCATACCACTGTACTCCAGCCTGGGCGACAGAGCAAGACTGTCTCAAAAAAAAAAAAAAAAAAAGACACATGAAAGACTGAAAGGAGAATGAAAATACAATAGAATAAACTAAACAGATATTGTCTCTAATAAAAATAATGCCGGGCACGGTGGCTCAAGCCTGTAATCACAGCACTTTCGGAGGCCAAGGTGGGTGGATCACAAGGTCAAGAGATCGAGATCATCCTGGTCAACAAGGTGAAACCCCATCTCTACTAAAAATACAAAAAAAAAAAAAAAAAATTAGCTGGGTACGGTGGTGTGCGCCTGTAGTCCCAGCTACTCGGGAGGCTGAGGCAGGAGAATTGCTTGAACCCAGAAGGCGGAGGTTGCGGTGAGCTGAGATTGTGCCATTGCACTCCAGTCTGGGTAATAACAGCAAAACTCCGTCTCAAAAATAAAAATAAAAATAATAATGACCTGTTTCTATTCCATGGTATAGTAGGATATTTTTATTCTGTGTCTTTTTCCAATAATACTTCTTTCAGCTACCTGCAGTTTTTAAGACATCATTATTGGCCAGGCGCGGTGGCTCAAGCCTGTAATCCCAGCACT
Organism: Saguinus oedipus; assembly: GCA_031835075.1. NCBI lineage: Eukaryota > Metazoa > Chordata > Mammalia > Primates > Cebidae > Saguinus > Saguinus oedipus. The sequence goes on along the minus strand of CM063187.1, from coordinate 40,081,894 downwards.
TTGGGAGGCTGAGGCGGGTGGATCACGAGGTCAAGAGATCGAGACCATCCTGGTCAACATGGTGAAACCTCATCTCTACTAAAAATACAAAAAATTAGCTGGGCATGGTGGCGCGTGCCCGTAATCCCAGCTACTCAGAAGGCTGAGGCAGGAGAATTACTTGAACCCAGGAGGCAGAGGTTGTGGTGAGCCGAGATCGCCCCATTGCACTCCAGCCTGGGTAACAAGAGCGAAACTCCGCCTCAAAAAAAAAAAAAAAAAAAAAAAGACATCATTATTTTCTTGTGTGTTGGTAAAAGAGAAAATAATCAAACATGTCAGTTGTGGTGACTCACACCTGTAATCCCAGAACTCTGGGAGGCCGAGGCAGGCGGATCACCTGTGGTGAGGAGTTCAAGACCAGCTTGGCTAACATTGTGAAACCCCATCTCTACTAAAAATACAAAAATTTTGTGTTTTTACAAAATACAGTGGCAGGCATCTGTAGTCCCAGCTACTTGGGAGGCTGAGGGAGTAGACTCGCTTGAACTTGGAAGGTAGAGTTTGCAGTGAGCTGATATCACACGACTGCACTCCAGCTTGGGTGACAGAGTGAGATCCTATCTCAAAAAAAAAAAAAAAAAAAAAAAGGCCGGGCGCGGTGGCTCAAGCCTGTAATCCCAGCACTTTGGGAGGCCGAGGCGGGTGGATCACGAGGTCAACAGATCGAGACCATGCTGATCAACATGGTGAAACCCCGTCTCTACTAAAAATACGAAAAATTAGCTGGGCATGGTGGCGCGTGCCTGTAATCCCAGCTACTCAGGAGGCTGAGGCAGGAGAATTGCCTGAACCCAGGAGGCGGAGACTGCGGTGAGCCGAGATCGCGCCATTGCACTCCAGCCTGGGTAAGGAGAGTGAAACTCCGTCTCAAAAAAAAATTCACTTTGGCTTACACCTCTGCTCTCATCAATCCTACATGACACTGATTCTTGGTGGCAGCCCAATGTGATGCCATGGAGTTCAGTTTCCCCTAACAGAAGTCTTGAGAGTGGACTATCTACAGTTTTATTTACAAGCAACAGCATGTTTTCAGATTTGTAGGTAATCTCTAGGGCCCTGGAATGTAGAGATGTCTTGTTTCCTTGGGGACTTTGACCACCAGACAATCTAACAATGTGATTAATGAGGGCTTTGGTGTGGGCCATACCAGTTTCTACCCCTGGAGGAATTGAAGACTCAAGGTATGTGCCTGAACCTCCTGGCAGAGTTGAAGATTAATGACCAGCCACCTAGGTGGGATGTGATCCAGACCCAGTAACAGTTGGGGACTAAAAGCTCAGGAAAGCTTTCCTGGTTGGCAACACTGCATGTGGTCACACATTGCAGTCAGAAAGAGGTAATGCCATCCATGACTACACAGGGAGGGGAGGGCTAGAAGCTCCTCCACGTTTGGAGCCCTCCTGTACTTTCTGCCTGGCGAGTCTCTTTCTTTAGCTGATTCTAACCTGTATTCCTTCTCTGTAATAAAACTAACCATAAGGCCAGGTGCAGTGGCTCACGCTCGTAATCCCAGCACTTTGGGAGGCCGTGGGTGGATCACTTGAGGTCAGGAGTCCAAGACTGGCCTGGCCAAGATGGTGAAACCCCATCTCTACTAAAAATACAAAAATTAGCCGGCATGGTGGTGGCCCCCTATAATCCCAGCTACTCAGGAGGCTGAGGCAGGAAAATTGCTTGAACGCAGGAAGCAGAGATTACAGTGAGCCAAGATCATACCACTGCACTCCAGCCTGGATGACAAAGCAAGACCTCGTCTCAAAAAATAAAAAAAATAAATAAATAAAAACTAGCCATAAATATATCACTTTCCTGAAAGTTTCATGGTTCTAGTTATTTTTTTTCTTTTAAGACAGAGTCTTGCTTTGTGGCCCAGGCTGGAGTACAGTGGCAGAATCACAATTCACTGCAGCCTCTACCTTCTGGGCTCAAGTAGTCCTCCCACATTAGCCTCCTAAGTCATTGGGCATCAAGTAAAATGGGGACTGAACAAAACTACTTATATATAACAAGGTCTATATACCCTAAATCAAGAAGCAGCATTACAGTAAATGTTTAAAAAACATGCAATTTCCATTCAATTGGGAAAATGAGGAAAATGTCCACTATCCACCCTAATACTCAACTTTATTTTGAAGATTCCAGTGACTGCGTAAGAAATGCAAATAAAATAAATATTGAGGGGCCGGGTGCGGTGGCTCACGCCTATAATCCCAGCACTTTGGGAGGCCAAGGCTGGTGGATCATAAGGTCAACGGATCGAGACCATCCTGGTCAACAAGGTGAAACCCCGTCTCTACTAAAAATACAAAAAATTAGCTGGGCATGGTGGTGCGCGCCTGTAACCCCAGCTACTCAGGAGGCTGAGGCAGGAGAATTGCCTGAACCCAGGAGGCGGAGGTTGCAGTGAGCTGAGATCGTGCCATTGCACTCCAGTCTGGGTAACAACAGTGAAACTCCGTCTCAAAAATAAATAAATAAATAAATAGATATTGAGGAAAGTTATTTCTATGTGCATGTCCATGACTGCATGGTAGAAAACATAAAAGACTAAAAATAATTTTTAAAAAGGAGTATCTAGTAAGGCTGAAAATTAGGAGTATCTAAATTTTAAAATGCCAGTAAAACAATAAACACCATGACACAATTTTAACACAAGCCACATTAAAAGAAGGTAAATTCAAGATTTATAAATGTTTAATACCTAAAATGATCAATACCCAAAATATTTTAAGAATCCTGAAAATCAATAAATGAGATAATGCAAAAGAAATAGAGCAAATGCATCATTAAAAAGCACAGTAAAGAAAACATGATTGGCCAATAAACACAAATGAAAAGATGCTTGACTCAGTTGTAATCAGGATTTCTTTTTTTTTTTTTTTTTGAGACAGGGTCTCACTCCGACACTCAGGCTGGAGTGCAGTGGTATAAGCACGGTTTACTGCAGGCTCAACTTCCCAGACTCAAGTAATCTGTCCACCTCTCCCTTCCAAGTAGCTGAAACCACAGGCATATGCCAGTACATATGAATTATTTTTGTAGAGACGGGGTTTTGCCATGTTGCCCAGCCTGGTCTTATACTCGGGCTCAAGCAATCCTTCTGCCTTGGCCTCCCAAAGTGCGGGGATTACAAGTATAAGCCACTGTGCCTAGACCAGTGTAATAAAATTGAGACTGATAGCAGAGGTAGGGAAATATGAATGCTCATATTCAATTATTGAAGGGATTCAAAACAAACTGGTGGAGCCACAATTTGGCAATAAGCAGTGAAGCTGAACATGTATACAGCCTACAATGAACAATTTCATTTCTAGGTAACACCTTAGATTCTTGACTCTTTAAGGAAATCAGGAAATACACAAAATGATATTCAATATAGCATCTTTATTACTTCAGAAACTCATTTGTGTCCTTAATCATCATTTAATATAATATTTAAACATGTTTAATACAAACATATTGAGGATTGGGCTGGAATATTTTCTATTCTATAGAAAAGCGCTAACCCTCCATTCAACCAGGTAACTACTTTCAGAGCATGATGTGAGCTGCAAAAAATTGCCCTGACTTACTCCCGCCCGACATATCCACTCACCACAATGTCTAAAATTACATCCATGAAGACATTCATTGTGGTTATGGTAGCATCTATGAAAACAGTTCCTATTCCAGACATTGGGACTGAGAATTCCATAATAAATTTGAGATATACTCAGTTAAATAAAAATGCCTTTACTACATCTTTGACAAACTGATAATGTATATTTTGAATTCCTCAAAAGTAGTTTTTTTTTTGAGACAGTTTCACTCTTGTTGCCTAAGCTGGAGTGCAATGGCGCAATCTCAGCTCACTGCAACCTCTGCCTGCCAGACTCAAGCAATTCTCCTGCCTCAACCTCCCAAGTAGTTGGGATTACAGGCATGTACCACCATGCCCAGCTAATTTTGTATTTTAGTAGAGATGGGGTTTCTCCATGTTGGTCGGGCTGGTTTTGAACTCCTGACCTCAGGTGATCCGCTTGCCTAGGCTTCCCAAGGTGCTGGAATTACAGGCATGAGAAAATGGTGCCTGGGCAAAAGTTTATGTTTTATGCCTTGCTTCATTTGCCTATTTTCCCAAGAAATCTTTTTTTTCTAATACCATCAAGAATTAGAATTCCAGGCTGGGCGCGGTGGCTCAAGCCTGGAATCCCAGAACTTTGGGAGGCCGAGGCAGGTGGATCACGAGGTCAACAGATTGAGACCATCCTGGTCAACATGGTGAAACCCCGTCTCTACTAAAAATAGAAAAACAATTAGCTGGGCATGGTGGTGTGTGACTGTAATCCCAGCTACTCAGGAGGCTGAGGCAGGAGAATTGCCTGAACCCAGGAGGCGGAGGTTGCGGTGAGTGGAGATCGCGCCATTGCACTCCAGCCTGGGTAACAAGAGCGAAACTCTATCTCAAAAAAAAATTAGTATTCCTTGAAGCAAACTTCTGGAGAATATTGAAGTTAGGGCTCAAACACAGGCCTCCTGGAGGTATTTGGTGCTTGGAAAACGAAACACTGACCTATTAGCAAAGATATATTTTGTAATAAATTGTAAATATACTTCATTTAGAATCGTGAAGAACAGAATTGTCATAATGAAGGTGGTCTAGATTTTACTTTCAGAAGCTATCTTCATCTAATTTTTATAAGGATTATTTTAGCTGTGTAGAATTAATTGGTAAAATCTTCAGGATTATTAAAGTTATCAGATTTTTTACTTAAACAGGGAGTAAACACACACACACACTTTTTGTTAATCTTTTTTATTTTTTGAGACAGAGTTTTGCTCTTTGCTCATGTTACTCAGGCTGGAGAGTAATGGCGCAATCTCGGCTCACCACAACCTCTGCCTCCTGGATTCAAGCAATTCTCCTGCCTGAGCCTCCCCGGTAGCTGGAATTACAAGGCATGTGCTACCATGCCCAGCTAATTTTTGTATTTTTAGTAGAGACAGGGTTTCTCCATGTTGGTCAGGCTGGTCTTGAACTCCTGACCTCAGGTGATCTACCCGCCCCGGCCTCCCAAAATGCAGGGATTACAGGTATGAGCCACCGCGCCCAGCCACTTGGCGGTTCTTTACTTGGATTGCTTTCATTTTGTTGTTTCCTTTTTCTTTTTGGAAAGGCTAATTCATTCTCTCAACACATACATCTGTGTGACACAGGCCTGGTGTTGCTGCTGTGGGTAAGTGAAGATGAGGACTGTGCCCAGAAATAAGATTTCCTTAGCACATCACAGTGTATTAATTTCTCACTGAATAGAACTTTGACAATATCTGACAAGGTTAGATGTGTAGGCATCTCATTGTCATTCATTTCTATGTAGTCTATAATTTTGGTTTTGATTTTAAACATTTTATTATTGAAATGTCAAACATACAAAAGTAGAAATATTAGAATAAATCTTCGTGAACAAACCACTCCACTTAATTATCAACATGTTGCCAATTTTGTTTCCAGCTTTTTGCCACTTATTTTTCTTTTGCTATAATATTTTAATGCAAATGTGTCTATCTTCATTTCATAGTATGTATCTCTAACACACAGGATCTTTTATTTTTTATAATCATATTGACATCATCCCTAACCAAATTAATATATGTAAATATCATTTAACATTTAGTCCATGTTGCCGAGTGCAGTGGCTCATGCCTGTAATCCCAGCACTTTGGGAGGCTACTGCAGGCAGATCACGAGGTCAGGAGTTCAAGACCAGCCTGGCCAATATGGTGAAAACCCGTCTCTACTAAAATAAAAAATTAGCTGAGTGTGGTGGCATGCACCTGTAGTCCCAGCTATTCAGGAGGCTGAGGCAGGTGAATCACTTTAACCCCGGAGATGGAGATGGCAGTGAACTGACGTCATGCCACTGCACTCCCGCCTGGGTGACAAGAGTGAGACTTCGTCTCAAAAAAAAAAAAAAAAAAGTTAATGTCCATACTTCTCCTACTGTCTCCAAAATGGCTTTTTATGTTTTGTTCAAACCAGATCTAAGTAATGCCAACATACAGAATTTAGTTGATATGTCTCTTAATTTAAGTCTCTTAATCTGTTAATGGTTGCCCTTCCCCTTGTATTTTTCATGCCACCTGTTAGTTGAAGAAATCAGGTAATTTGCACTGTGGAATTTCACACATTCGGGATTTGTTTGGCTTCTTCCTTGTGGTGCCCTTTATAGCCAGCCCTCCACATGTGCACATCCAACCAACCTCAAATAGAAGATACTCAAAAAAAAAAAAAAAAAACCTAATAAAAATACAATAAAAAATAATACAATAAAAAATAATACAATTGCAAAATACAGTATAACAGCTATTTACATAGCATTTACATTGTGTTAGGTATAAGTGATCTAAAGTATACAGAAGCATGTGTATAAGTAATATGCAAATATATAATATGCCATTTTATACAAGGGACTTGAGCATCCTCAGATTTTACCATTAGTGGAGGATCCTGGAACCAATTCCCCATGTATACCAGTGTATGGATGACCATACACTGTTCATCTATTCCACTTCTTTCAGTTCATTATTCCAGCAATAAGGCTTCATAGATGGTGGTGTGGACTCCTATTGCATTATGTCAGGAAGTGCATGTTGTCTGATAGACCCATTTTTATTAAAGTTAAAAAAGATCAAAGCATTCAGAGGTGGTCAGCTTGATAAATCCACCAGAAAAATCTCACCATAAAATGTTTCACCATTAGTTGTAGTACCCATTGATGATCATGTTTTCTGGACCCACATTATCCAATTAAGTTCTAGAAAATAGTGATTTTTTTCTAATCCTATAATTCCTTCTGGATTTATTAGGCTTCTTTAAAAAAGAAAAACCCATTCAATTTTTTTTTTTTTTTTTTTTTTGAAACAGAGTCTCAGGCTGGAGTGCAGTGGCATGATCTAAACTCAATGCAACCTCTGCCTCTTGGGCTCAAGTGCTCCTCCCACCTCAATTGAAACTACAGGCGTATACCACCACACCTGGCTAATTTTTGTATTTTTAGTAGAGATAGGGTTTCACCATGTTGACCAGGTTGGTCTTGAACTCCTAGCCTCAAATGATCCACCCACCTCATCCTCCCAAAGTGCTGGGATTACTGGCATGAGCCCCTGTGCCAGGCCAAACCCATTCGAATTTGATGAACTTCTGATTACCCTGAAATTTGGTTCACATGGGAAAAGGAAACTAAATGACAATTTTTCCTCTGGTTTATTAATTTCAAGAATAATGAGTTAGGCTGGGTGCTGTGGCTCATCCCTGTAACCCCAGCACCTTTGGAGGCCAAAGAGGGAGGATCACTTCAGCCCGGGAGTTTAAGACCAGCCTGGACAATGTAGCAAGACTGTTTCTTTAAAAAAAAAAAAAATGTTTTTAAATTAGCCAGGCATGGTGGTGCACACTGTAATCCCAGCTACTCAGGAGGCTGAGATGGGAGAATCACTTGAGCCCAAGAGGAACAGGGTACACTGAACTATGGTTGTGCCACTGCACTCCAGCCTGGAGACAATGACACCCTGTCTGTCACACAAAAGAAATGATAAATTGGTTCCCTGGCATCTTTCATAGGTAACCAAATTATGCAGCCACAATCAAGTAAGCTATCAAGTTATTGGTGGGATCACATCAAAAACTCAACCTGAGACAACTCCTTCTGGTTGAAGACATGGCAATTTGAGCATCAAAAAGTATACTGAGTGTTACAGAATGATGTTTTCTTTCTTCCCCACACACATAAATACACACAACAATATTAAATTCCTAGGTGGTTCATTTCTTTTAAGCCATCTTTTTGATAGTTTCTAATTAGTTTTGCACTGTGGTTAGACAATAGGGATTATAAGCCTTTTGTTTTTGGAATTATGGGAAAATCATTTCCTATTTCCCTCTAATTATTTAACAGCTGTACTGCTAATGACCTCACATTCATGATATTCACAGGGTTTTTTTGGCATGACATTTCTAATGCAGCTCAAGTGCTGAAGAACTTCCTACATTCACTACCATCTAGATTTGACCTAGAATAAATTATATTTAATAATTTGAGGTGACAGGAGGCATTTCTACATTTGTTATGTCTATATGTTTTTATGTGAATTCATTAATACTAATGGCAATAATAACAATTATAGATAATATTTACAGAATACATGCTGTATGACTGTGATTCCTCCAAGTGTTAACTACTTACTCCTTACAACAACCCTATTCTACAGTGTGGCAGGCTGACTCTAAACTGGCCCCCCAGTGGTCCTGTCTCCAGGACCTATTCACACTCTTGTATAATCCCTTTCTCTTGAGTGTTGGCTAGTCTAGTAACTTACTTCTACCAGTAAAAGGTGAGGGAATGTTACTTCCATGATTAGATTACAAAAGATTGTAACTTTCATCTTTCTAGCAGACTCTACTGTCTTTTGGCTTGCATGCCTTGATGAAGCAAGCAGCCATGTTGATGAGGCTATTGTGGCCAGGAACTGCAGTCAGCATTCAGCTAACAGCCAGCTAGAAACTGAGAATCTCAATGTAACAGGCCTCAAGGAAATACATTTGGGTAACAACTATGTTAGCCTGGATGTGGATCATTCCCCAGTTGAGCCTTCAGATGAGACCACAGCCTTGGCTAAAACTCTGTAGCCTTTCAAGAAGCCCTGAAGCAGAGGACCCAACTAAGTCATGCCTGGACTCCTGATCCAAATTGTGAGATATAAATGTATGTTATTTTAAGCTACTAAGTTTGTGGTAATTTATTACACAGCAATAAATAACTAATACATGTAAGTACTATTGTTACCATTTTATAAGTCAGCAAAATGAGGCACAGAAGTTTAGTATATTGTCCAGTAGATCTCACTGGTAATAAAGTGGTGAAAGGGAGATAAAGACAGATAAGGCTAAAGATTTTCCTACATTCATCACATTATTCTCTCATAGGAATTTGCTGAAGATAAACCATGTTTAAATGGTGTTGGGAGGCTTTTATATCAACATATTCTTTTTCTGTTATAAAATTTATCATGCTTGGAATTGAGCATGAAACACATTTTCTCAAAAATGAATTTTCTGATGTTCTGTAACATCATATACATTTGAAGGCTTTTTTGTATTAAATTCCATTATGAATCTTCTGATGTTGAGTAAGGTGTGAATGCTGTCTAAAGGCCTTCTTACACTCCTTACACTTGTAGGGTTTCTCACCAGTATGAATTCTCTGGTGTTGAGTAAGAAATGAATAAAGTCTAAAAGCCTTACCACATTCCTTACATCCATAAGGTTTCTCACCAGTGTGAATACTCTGATGTTGGGTAAGTTGCGAGAGCAGTCTAAAAGGTTTTCTACATTCCTTACATTCATAAGGTTTCTCACCAGTATGAATACTTTGATGCTGAGTAAGTTGTGAGAGCAGTCTAAAGGCCTTTCCACACTCTTCACATTCATAGGGTCTCTCACCAATATGAATGCTCTGGTGTGAAATAAGTTGTGAGTAACTACTAAAGGTTTTCCAACATTCCATACATTCATAGGGTTTCTCACGAGTATGTATCCTCTGATGGCGAACAAGTTGTTGTCTTAATCTAAAAGTCTTCCCACATTCCTTACATTCGTAGGGTTTCTCACCAGTATGAATACTCTGATGAACAGTAAGTTGTTGGCATATTCTAAAAGCCTTTCCACATTCCTTACATTCATAAGGTTTCTCACCAAAATGAATTTTCTGATGTACTCTAAGGTCCGGACCACATACAAAGGCTTTCCCACATTCTTTACATTCATAGAGCTTTTCAGCAGTATGAAGTCTCTGATGGCGTGTAAGGTGTGTACACTGTCTAAAGGTCTTCCCACAGTCCTTACATTCATAGGGTTTCTCACCTGTGTGAATTCTTTGATGTCGAGCCAGTTGCTGATGTACTCTGAAGGCCTTTCCACATTCCTTACATTCATAGGGTTTCTCACCCGTATGAAGTCTCTGATGTTGAGTAAGTTCCTGGAGCACTGTAAAGGCCTTCCCACATTCCTTACATTCATAGGGTTTCTCACCAGTGTGAAGTTTGTGATGTCGAATAAGATGTGCACGCTGTCTAAAGGCCTGACCACATTCCTTACACTTGTAAGGTTTCTCACCAGTATGAATTCTCAGGTGTTGACTAAGTGTTGAGCGACGAATAAAAGTCTTCTTACACTCCTTACACTCATACACTTTTTCTCCATTATGAACGATCTGATACTCAGTAAGAAAATTGTGCCTTTTGTAAGTGGTCATTTTCTCAGAGGTAATTTTCACTTGCCCAAAATATCCCTCTTGTGGTTCCTTTTCCCCCTCAGTCTTGCTTTTGCATTCCCAATCATTCCTAAAAATAGAACCTTGAAGGCTATAGCTTTTTATTCTTTCCATTATGTCCCACTGAAATGAATATATTTCATAAACGTCCTTTTCTAGAGATAAAGTATTGGTCCTGTATCTGGAATCCAAATCTGAAAGAAAACAAGAAGGCAAATACATACTGTTTTCCTGTTTCAGGAAACAAACAAAACTTCTTTAGAGAAAAGGCACCTAAAATAATGCCTGTTACAAGTTGGATTAGACAGATCTCAAACATAGATATTTCTGCCACAGTGTTACATATGTCTGCCTAAAAAACCTTATCTTCTACAAAATTACACACTAAAAATTACTGTTCATGAGAAAAATAGGCCTGGAACAGACCACTTAACTCTATGCATCTTTTTTTTCTTTTTGAGACGGAGTCTTGCTCTGTCACCCAGGCTGGAGTGCAGTGGCATGATCTCAGCTCGCTGCAACCTCCACCTCCTGGGTTCAAGCAATTCTCCTGCCTCAGCCTCCGTAGTTGCTGGGATTACAGACATACACCACCAAGCCCAGCTAAATTTTTTTGTATTTTTAGTAGAGATAGGGTTTCACCATGTTTGCCAGGCTGGTCTCGAACTCCTGACCTCAGGTGATCCACCCACCTCAGCCTTCCAAACTGCTGGGATTACAGGCGTGAGCCACCATGCCTGTCCAATTGTACACATCTTTAATCAGTAGAACACTAACAAATGAAATAGTTGACATCTAAAGGGATAAACTAAAAGGCAGCTCAGCATGGATAAAGTCTACTTCATGTGTATTAAAATGCACAAAAATAAAGAGGCAATGCTAGACTTCAGGTCCTGAGGCATCGCACATGAAAAAAAAGCCCTGAGCCAATGAGGGTGCCATTAAGGTGGGAATAAGGTAAAGTGCAACCTGTCTTTAGATAAGGGGCCATGCAAGGTTGATGGTACATTTCTCTGGGCAGGGAGCCCTGTGTGTAGACATTTATTATTAATTTTCTTAAGACAGAGGTGAAAGGGCTCCCAACAATAAAGCACCATGTGGAAAATCTTTTTTTTTTTTTGAGATGAAGTTTCGCTCTTGTTACCTAGGCTGGAGTGCAATGGCGCAATCTCGGCTCACCGCAACCTCCGCCTCCTGGGTTCAGGCAATTCTCCTGCCTCAGCCTCCTGAGTAACTGGGATTACAGGCACACGCCACCATGCCCAGCTAATTTTTTGTATTTTTAGTAGAAACAGGGTTTCACCATGTTGACCAGGATGGTCTCGATCTCCTGACCTCGTGATCCACCCACCTCGGCCTCCCAAAGTACTGGGATTACAGGCATGTGCCACTGCGCCCAACCCGGAAAATCTTTATCTTTCCTACTGAACATTATAAATATACCTCTACTAAGCTGGCTCCACTGGACTAGGAAAATTACTAATGAGCCAATCATCTTGTACATTATATACAGTTCTTCTGTTACTATTCTGCTAATGTGTATCACAGGACAGATTGCACTCTCATCGTTTTGAAAAAGGGCCAGGGAAACACAGCAAATAAAGAGTCCAGGAGTGCAGGTAGGGCTGGTGATTAGGAAAACAAGTCAAACAAATCAGGGAAGCCCTGATTTAAGTGTGGATAAGAATCACCTAGAGATTTGTTTAAACTAGACAGAGGTGTTTTTAACTGATTAAAACAGTCTACAGGACAAATTCCTGGGCAAATAATTGTTTTGTTCTTGTTTATATTCTCCAAGAAATTATTGGGATGCTTATCAATATTTGAGTCTCTCAAATATTGGTATGAAGAGGAATGTATTATTATTATTTCTACTCTCCTCTGACAGATTAAGGAGTTTATTTCTTAACAATTATGGAGGCTGAGAACTCCAGAGTTGAGGGACTGCATCTGGTGAGGGTCTTCTTGCTGGTGAGGACCCTGCAGAGGCCCAAGGCAGTGCGCAGACCATCATATGGTGATAGGGGCTGAGTGTGCTAGCTCAGGTCTCTCTTTCGATTCTTGTAAAGCCTTGTGTCCCTTTCCCATAACTCATTAATCCATTAAGCCATGAAAGCCCTCATGACCCCATCACCCCTTATAGGTCCCACCCATTGGGGATTAAGTTTCAATATGAGTTTTAGAGGAGACAAACATTCAACCATAGCAACACTCTATCTTAGCACACTCTTTTTTTTTTTTTTTTAGATGGAATTTCACTCTTATTGCCCAGGCTGGAGTGCAATGGTACAATCTCAACTAACTGCAACCTCCACCTCCCAGGTTCAAGCAATTCTCCTGCCTCAGCCTCCCCAGTAGCTGGGATTACAGGCGCCTGCCACCACACTCAGCTAATCTTTTTGTATTTTTAGTAGAGACAGGGTTTCACCATGTTGCCAGGCTGGTCTCAAACTCCTGACCTCAGATGATCTGCCTGCTCGGCCTCCCAAAGTTCTGGGATTACAGCTTGAGCCACTGTGTCCGGCCAAGCACACTCTTTTTCATGTTTATGACACTATCTCCAATGTTTTGATATGTTTATTAATATTCTCATATTATTCTGTTTGTTAGTTAAGTCTTATGGTTGAGTTTCCCTGGGGGCAGAAACAATCTCTATTATCACCACTAATTAAAAAATCCCAAATACATAACAGATATTATCAGTTTAATTATCATAATTATGTAGCCATTAATGAATATGTATATGTCTCTAATCCTTTAAATCAGAGGTCCCCAACCCCCCAGCCAAGACCAGTCCGTGGTCTGTTAGGAACTGGGCGGCACAGTAGGTCAGCAGCGAGTAAACATGACCACTTGAGCTCCGCCTCCTGTCAGATCAGCAGTGACATCAGATTCTCACAGGAGCGCGAACCTGGAAACCTTACTGTGAACTCTGTATGCAAGGGATCTAAGCTGCACACTCCTTATGTGAATCTGAGGCCTGATTATCTGAGGTGGAACAGTTTCATCCTCAAACCACCCATTTTCCCCTGCCCTGGTCCATAGAAACATTTCCACAAAACTGGTCCCTGGTGTCAAAAAGGTGGGGACTGCTGCTTTATATCATATTTTATCTATTTACTTCTACTAGAATTTATACTATTATTTATCAATTCCACACTTAGTCACACTTTTGTTGATCAGGCACAGTGGTTCATGCCTGTAATCCCAGCACTTTGGGAGGCAGAGGCGGGCAGATCACCTGAGGTCAGGAGTTCGAGACCAGCCTGATGAACATGGAGAAATCCTGTGTCTGCTAAAAATATAAAATTAGTGGGGTGTGGTGGCGCATGCCTGTAATCCTAGCTACTCAGGAGGCAGAAACAGGAGAATCGCTTGAACCTGGGAGGCGGAGGTTGTGGTGAGCCAAGATTGCACCATTGTACTCCAGCTTGGGCAACAAGTAAGTGTGTGTGTGGCAGGGTATGTTTCTACGACCTCTGTTCTGTTTTGTTTGGTGATTTCTGCCAATAACATACTGTCTTGATCATTGTCTTTTTTTTTTTTTTTTTTTTTTGAGATGGAGTCTCGCTCTGTCACCCAGGCTGGAATGCAGTGGAGCAATCTTGGCTCACTGCAATCTCCACCTCCCAGGTTCAAGAGATTCTCTTTCCTCAGCCTCCTGAGTAACTGGGACTACAGGCGTGTGCCACGACAACACCTGGGTAATTTTAAATCCTGAAATATCTTGAAGTCATGTCACCTAAGTCCCATAATACATTCTTAGGTTTTCAAGTTGTTTGAGACATGCTAAGTCATTTGTTATTTCATATAAATCTTAGAATCTGCTCGTTAATTTTTTTTTTTCCCCGAGATGGAGTCTCGCTCTGTTGCCAGGCTGGAGTTCAGTGGCACAATCTCAGGTCACTGCAACTTCCGCCTCCCAGGTTCAAGCAATTCTCCTGCCTCCGCCTCCTGAGTAGCTGGGACTACAGGCATGCGCCACCATGCTCAGCTAATTTTTGTAATTTTTAGTAGAGATGGGGTTTCACCATGTTGGCCAGGATGGTCTTAATCTCTTGACCTCATGGTCCACCCACCTCGGCCTCCCAAAATGTTGGGATTACAGCCGTCAGCCACTGCACTCAGCCTACTTGTTAATTTCTACCAAAAGAAAAAGCCTGTTAGGATTATGAGTGGAATTATATTGAACTGATAAAATTGAAATTTTTATAATACTGAGTTTTCCCATCCCAAAAGTGATTATTTCTATTTATTCAGGCCTTCTTTAATTTCTCTTAGCAGTGGTCTATGGTTTCAGTGTAGATGTCTTGCATATGTTTTATCAAACTTATTTCTTAGTATTTTGTTTTTTGACACTCCTATTAAAGTTGTTATTTAATTTTCCAATTTTTTTTTTTTTTTTTGCTTCTGGTATATAAAAACACAATTGAGGCCGGGTGCGGTGGCTCAAGCCTGTAATCCCAGCACTTTGGGAGGCCGAGGTGGGTGGATCACGAGGTCAACAGATCGAGACCATCTGGTCAAGATGGTGAAACCCGTCTCTACTAAAAATAGAAAAAAAATTAGCTGGGCATGGTGGCGCATGCCTATAATCCCAGCTACTCAGGAGGCTGAGGCAGGAGAACTGCCTGAACCCAGGAGGCAGAGGTTGCGGTGAGCCGAGATCGCGCCATTGCACTCCAGCCTGGGTAACAAGAGCGAAACTCCATCTCAAAAAAAAAACCATACAATTGATTTTGCTATTCATTTATTTATTTATTTTTGACTCAGTCTCACTCTGTCACCCAGGCTGCAGTACAGTGACGTGATCTCAGCTCATTAAAACCTCCACTTCCCAGGTTCAAGCAATTCTCGTGCCTCAGCCTCCCCACTACCTGGGACTACAGGCTCGCACCACCATGCCTGGCTAATTTTTGTATTTTTGGTAGAGACAGGGTTTCACCATGCTGGCCAGGCTGGTCTTGAACTCCTGACCTCAAGTGATCCACCTGCCTTAGCCTCCCAAAGTGCAGGGAATCCAGGTATGAGCCACCATGCCCGGCCCTGATTGATTTATTGAGATGGAGTCTTGCTCTATCGCCCCAGCTGGAGTACACTAGTGTGATCTTGGCTCACTACAGCCTCTGCTTCCCGGGTTCAACCATCTCTCCCACCTCAGCCTCTTGAGTAGCTGGGATTACAGGTGTGTGCCACAACATCCAGCTAATTTTTGTATTTTTAGTAGAGATGGGGTTTCACCATGTTGGCCAGGCTGGTCTCAAACTCCTAACTTCAAGTGATCTACCTGCATTGGCCTCCCAAAGTTCTGAGATTATATGTGTGAGCCACTGTACCTGGCCTGATTTTTTTTTAATATTAACTTTATATCATGTGATTTTATTGTGATTTTTCAATTATTACTTTGAATAGTTGTCTTGATTCCTTAGGACTTTCTATGTACACAATCATGTCATCTCCAAATACAGACTTATGTCTTCCTTTTTGATCTTTATGTCTCTTTTTCTTACTTATAATGTATTTTTATAGTTTATGATGTATTTTTTTAACAGATGCCCCTTACCAGGCTGAGGAAGTTCCCTTCAATTTCTAGTTTGCTGAGAGCTTTTTATCATGAATGGATGTTGGATTTTGTCATATGGTATTTTTACATCTATGAAGATGACTACTATGGCTTGAATGTTTGTGGCCTCCAAAACTCATGTTGAAAATTAATTCCTAATGGCAATATTGAGAGGTGGGGTTTTTAAGAGGTGACTGGGCCATGAGGGCTCTGCTCTTATGGATGGATGAACCTATTCATGGATTGGTGAGTTAATAGATTAATGGGTTATTACAGGATTGGGACTGATGAATTTACAAGAAGAGAGGCCTGAACTAGCACATTAGCATGTTCAGCCCCTTGCCATGTGATGCCCTGCAAAGCCTTGGAATTCAGCAGAGTCCCCACCAGCAAGAAGGCCCTCACTAGACACCGCCCCTTGACATTGGACTTCTCAGCCTCCAAAACTGTAAGAAATAAATTCCTTTTCCTTATAAATTACTGAATTTCAAGGTATTCTGTTATAAGCAACAGAAGATGAACTAAGACAATAATCATATAGTCATTCATTTTTTCTGTTAATATGGTGAATTAACAGGTAGAAAGAAACCCTACTTAATCATCATTTTTGTTGGCACTAGATTTGATTTGTTAATATTTTGTTACAATTTTGTATCTATGTACAAAAAAATATGGGTTAGAATGCTTTTTTTGTGTGATTTCTTTCTCAGGTTGTGGTATGAGCTATGTTGGCTTCATAAAATGCATTCCTTTTCTGAAGGAGTTTGTACAATAATGCTGCTATTTCTTCCTTAGATATTTAATGGAATTCACCAGTGAAACCATCTGGGCCTGGCATTTTCTTTGTGGAAGATTTCTAATAATTAATACAATTACTTTAATAACAGAAGGGTATTCAATTTCTTTTTTATCTTGTATCAGTTCTGTTAAGTTGTATTTTTCTAGAAATTTTAAAATTTCATTTATCAAATTTACTGCATAAAATAATTCAGGGCATTCTCTTATAATTTTTTTTTTTTTTTTTTTTTTTGGAATAGGGGCAGAGTCTCACTCTGTCACCCAGGCTGGAGTGCAGTGGTGTGATCTTGGCTCACTGCAACCTCCGTCTCCCGGTTTCAAGCAACTCTTACATCTCAGCTTCCCAAGTAGCTGGGACTACAGGTGCCCACCACAACACCCAGCTAATTTTTGTATTTTTAGTAGAGACAGTGTTTTACCATGTTGGCCAGACAAGTTTGGAACCCCTGACCTCAAGTGACCAGCTTGCCTCGGCTTCATTATAGGTGTGAGCCACAGCGCCCAGACTCTTTAAATTATTCTTTTAATGGCTATAGGATCTAAAGTGGAAACCCCTCTTTCATTCCTGATATTAGTAATTCATGTTCTTTAAAAAGAGAGAATGTAAGTTACTAGGTGTTTACCACCTTTGTTGATCTTTTCAAGAAATCAATTTTTGGCTTTATTAATTTTCTCTATTTCTTTTCTATTTTGCTGATTTCTGCTCTGATATTTAATTTTTGTTTCTTCTACCAGGAATAGTTCTTCTCTTTAAAGTGGGATAGAAACATGAAAGATGAGAAACAAGTGTTGAAATCAAGGTCAATAGAAAGTTCCTTTGCTAGTCCAGGCTTAAAAGATCTTAATTTGCTTCAGATCCCAAGCCCTTCCTCCATAGGCCATGGGCTTTTTGAAGAAAGATCCCGACATCTCAAGCCGTGCCTCCACCCTAATCAGTTTAGCTATCACCTGCAGTAATGATTTGTCAATGCCTTCTCAGCCCTCACTCACCAGGGCAGTATCTTCCTATCCCTTCCCTCACAACCATCCCAGGTTCCTTCCCTTCTTCATCCAATAAGGTAATCACATCTGGTTTAGAAATGGAAGGCCCTGCTTAAAAGAAAAATGTGACATGAAATTATACACCCAAAAGTCTTTAGATTCGGATTTAATTATATTTATAATTATAGATCAATATGGAACTTTATAAGGCCTAAGAGCAAAGAATTACAAGGGAGTTGAACGCTCATATTAAGGTAACTTGAGAATCACAAGGAATAGCCTGTGTGTGGTTAAATTAATCATATCAAGGCCATTATATTAACCATCTGGTCAAGAACAGGCCTTAAAATAATTTAACCCCACACAGGCTCTGTTGAAAGGAATTATTGTGTAGAGGTAAGGGAACACAGACTGGATCCAGACTGTCTGGCTTCACATCCTGCCTTTGTTTCTGTTACCTAGCAAATTTTTAACCTTTTGCATCTACATTTTCTCAAATAAAATGAGGATAATAATATATCTTCTCGTAGAGTTGTTGCGAGGATTAATAATGAACAATGCTTCGAATAATGTGTAAGCACAAATATATGGTGGTATTAACATATACACATATGTATTAACTATTAGCTATTTACTGATATTTTGCTGAGTGCATAATAAAAGGTTTTTTGGAGACAGTCTCAGATCTTTTCTAGGATATTCATTCAATGTTAAATGCAAGGCCTTTAGATTTTAATTTTCATTTATAAAGTAGGTAGAACTAAATATGTCTGTTATAGGAAACAGAATGTGTTTCCGAATGTTTTTTTTTTTTTTGAGACAGTCTTGCTCTGTCACACAGGCTAGAGTGCAGTGGTGCGATCTCAGCTCACTGCAACCTCTGCCTCTTGGCTTCAAGCAATTCTCCTGCCTCAGCCTCCTGAGTAGCTGGGATTTACAGGCATGGGCCACCATGCCTGGGTAATTTTTGTATTTTTAGTAGAGATGGGGTTTCACCATGATGACCAGGCTGGTCTTGAACTCCTGACCTCAAGTGCTCCAACTGTCTCAGCCTTCCAAAGTGTTGGGATTATAGGCGTGAGCCACCGTGCCTGGACTTGAGGTATTTTTTGAGATGGAGCCTTGATCTGCCACCTAGGCTGGAGTGCAGTGGCATAATCTCAGCTCACTGCAACCTGCACCTCCTGGATTCACGTGCTTTTCCTGCCTCAGCCTCCTGAGTAGCTGAGATTACAGGCACATGCTGCCACGCATGGTTATGAGTTTTAAGTGACCTTTCTGGATCCATCGCACACTATCTATGTTCTACAGACTCCTTTGATTTTTAGAGAAACTCAGAACCCCTGTATCTCGGTGTTCTGCTTGCAGATGGACTAGAAAGTGGTATGAAGCATTTATGTCAATTCTAAGTTCCAATATAATGTGAAGTCTGGTTTCTTGAACAATGCTTTTGCCATATTGAAATCCATTGCCTTGGATACTAAGGAAATCAGGAATTACA
Organism: Saguinus oedipus; assembly: GCA_031835075.1. Taxonomy (NCBI): domain Eukaryota; kingdom Metazoa; phylum Chordata; class Mammalia; order Primates; family Cebidae; genus Saguinus; species Saguinus oedipus. Next base: position 40,062,702 of record CM063187.1, on the reverse strand, counting down.
AAGTCTGAAGGAATTCTGAAGGACACAGCAGACTGGACATGATGAAATGGAGAGGCCTATTTCTAACCTAACACAGCTTAAATCATTCCTTTGGGAACAGAGAATAGAAGTTTTAGAAAGTTTTTCTAAATGTAGTCCTGAAATTGACAGGAGAGAAAGCTAATATCATTTGGGATAAATAACCTTACCTAGTGAGATGAAGTTGCTGTAGTTCTCCCACATTACATCCCTATATAAGTCCCTCTGAGCGGGGTCCAGGAATTCCCATTCTTCCTGTGAGAAGTCTATGGCCACATCCCTGAATGTCACTGAACCCTGAAAAAACAAACTCAGGTATTACTTGTGAAAATAAATTACATATTTTTAATATGGAAAGAGGGGAGACTGCGGATTGCATTGCAGAGAGGGGTCACATGGCATGCAAAGCATTGGGCTGAAAACTTGTGACGTGAGTAGGGGCCAGTAAGAAAATTACTATTTCTGAAGCATTGACCCTATATGTTCTTAAATAGTTCTGTGGCTACAGATCTGATTGCATTTTCACTAAAACATATCTAGAAATGAATACATAACCAAAAAATCCCAATTAAATGAAATAGTACACACAAGGTTTTTGAATACTACATGCCTCCACCATAAATTCTTTAGAAATATGAGGTCTTGAGGCCAGGCGCAGTGGCTCATGCCTATAATCCCAGCACTTTGGGAGGCCCAGGTGAGAGGATCACTTGAGCCCAGGAGTTCAAGACCAGCTTGATCAACATTAGCAAGACCCTGTCTCTACAAAAAAGAAATGTAAAAATAATAAAAGAAAAAGGAAATATAAGGTCTTGGGCTCTCTTTTCCCTTTAATGATCATTAAAAAAATTGATCTAGGGGGCCCAAAGTGGCTCCGGCCGGATGTCGTGGCACTTGTGAAGGCGAGGCCAAGAGTTCAAGGCCAACCAACCTCAGCAACCTTACAAGCTCTCATTGATTGGCAAAAAAAAAAAAAAAATTGATCTACATGTGCTATAGAATCTCGTAAGAAGATGAACTCGAGTTCATCACAAACTCAGGTTTTATTATAAACACTTTCCCTTTTACAACCAATTCTTTAGTAAACTTTCAAAAATTTGTTGAATGGCAGTCTTTAAATTAATTTATTTATTTATGGAGATGGAGTCTCGCTGTTGCCCAGGCTGGAGTGCAGTGGCACAATCTTGGCTCACTGCAACCTCTGCCTCCCAAGTTCAAGAGATTCTCCTGCCTCAGCCTCCCAAATAGCTGGGACGCACATGCCACCATGCCTGGCACCAACCTGGTCAATGTGGTGAAACTCTGTCTCTACTAAAAATACAAAAATCAGCTGGGCGTGGTGGTGGGAGCCTATAATCTCAGCTACTCAGGACGCTGAAGCAGTAGAAGCACTTGAACCCAGGAGATGGAGGTTGTAGTGAGCTGAGATCACACCACTGCACTCTAGCCTGGGAGACAGAGTAAGACACAAGTCTCAAAAAAAGCAAAGTCAATAGTTCCAGGCTGAGAAACCCTGCTCTAGACCAACACATCCTGTAAAAATATACAGTGGACTTCGTTCCTGGCATTCTTCTCCACAGGAGAAAATCTCCATTGATTGATGTATCTATATTGGTGAAGGAGGGATACCTGCCCTAAAAAGTACAAGATAATCAAATAACCCATACTAGACAGATGAGATTGACAGCAATTTGTTAGATGCATATATTCAGAGCCTGAGAGAGGACATCATACATTACACAGAGCCACCAAGGGGTTGCACTCAAGAACAGCATGAGGCCGGGCGTGGTGGCTCACGCCTGTAATCCCAGCACTTCGGGAGGCCGAGGCAGGTGGATCACCTGAGGTCAGGAGTTCAAGAGCAGCCTGGCCAACATGGTGAAACCCCGTCTCTATAAAAAAAAAAAAAAAAAGAACAGCATGAACGAGCAGGCATCATGTGGGAGGCAGGGTTTACAGTAATAACAAGGTGAGGTGTTATCTGGTTCCTGCAGTGGTATTTGATTGGCTTGTCTGAATAATTACATGGGCTGGCAGGGAGGTGAAACCCATTAGGTTGAGGAGCACAAGGGGTGTAACTGGTCCAGCTCATCGGGGAACTAGCTGGGTAGGAAACCTTTCCCAATGGGCATGGGGCATATCAGGTAAGAGTAAGGGAACTCATGGTTAGGCCTTTAGGGCCCTGAAAAAGGTGTCAAGGCACACATGAAAGTTTAGGCCTTACCTTATAAGGCCCAATTACATCCCTATCCAATTCACCTAACCCTAATAGGCTTACATAGCATAGGGTCTCAACACATATAGAAATTAAGGTCAGCCAACACTAAATCGTATCTTATATACTTGAAAAACTCAGATCTGTGGAGATGTTTAGAGTTTTCCTTATAAGCAGTCAGATAAGACCACATTCTCTTTTTCATCAAACCACAGATATTAAGGAAAGCTCAGAATAGGGACCTCCCACTTAACATCAGTAATCCATTCCTGAAAATCAGACATTTGAACAATTAACCAAGTACCTATTTTCCCACCATTTTACTTTCTATTTTCCTTCTTTTCTTCCTTTTTCTTTCTTTCTTTCTTCTTCTTCTTCTTTTTTTTTGGACAGGGTCTCACTGTACCCAGGCTGTTTCCCAGGCTGGAATGCAGTGATGTAATCATAGCTCACTGAAATGCTGGCCTCCAGCAATGGTCTCTCAAAGGAGGGATTACAAGCATGAGTCACTATACACAGCCTCCCATTACGTTAAACCAGAGCATTATAATGCATTATATGTCAATTCCATCCATCCAACAAGCTTTGCACATTTTCCTCCAATATAGAATTACTGGACACAGTGGGTCAGTGCACACACATCTTTGGTTTTAGTATTTTAATATCTCTTTTACTAAATTCATTTTTCTCACTTGCTTTGTTTCTTTCTCCACAATTTTCTTCAACATTTTTCCAACGTTTTAGGAACTCATTTTGCAGTAGACAAAAACGAGGACTACATGTGAAGCACAGTATGGAAAAGTGTTTCCAACAAGAACATAACAGCAGGAACGACTGACGCTCAGGATGGTGCTGTTACCTCCTCGATCACTTGCAGCACCAGGTATACATATGCACCTGAATGATTGTTACGCACATTTCAAAACATCTGCAGATGTTTCCATTGGCCTAACAACTGTATTTGGAATAGAACAAGACTCTTCCAGGCCAGGTGGGGTGGCTTACACTTGCAATCCCAGCCCTTTGGGAGGTCAAGGTGGGCGGATCACGAGGTCAGGAGCTATCAGGAGACCGGCCTGTCCAATATGGTGAAACCCCATTTCTATTAAAAAATACAAAAATTAGCCAGGCAGTGTGGCACACGCCTGTAATCCCAGCTACTCCAGAGGCCGAGGCAGGAGAATCGCTTGAACCTGGGAGGCAGAGGTTGCAGTGAGCCGAAATCATGCCACTGAACTCCAGCCTGGGTGTCTCAAAAACAACAACAACAAAAAAAGAGACTCTTCCTGGATGTTATTTTTGTTTAAGGGGGGAAAAAAAGCATTGTATTAGATCAGGTACGATGGATCACACCTGTAATGCTAATACTTTGGGAGGCTGAAGTGGGAGGATCACTTGAGCCCAGGAATTTGAGTGCAGCTTAGGCAACACAGTGAGACCCCCATCTCTACAAAAAAATTTAAAAAATTAGCCAGGAATGGTGACATGTGCCTGTAGTCCCCAGTACTCAGGAGGCTGAGGTAGGAGGATCACCTGAGCTAACAGGTTGGGACTGCAGTTAGTTGTGATCGTGCCACTGCATTCCAGCCTGGGTGACCAAGGGAGACCTTGTCTCTATAAAGAAAAAACAAGGCTGGGCATTGTAATGGCTCACATCTATAATCCCAGCACCTTGGGAGACGGAGGTGGGCAGATCAGGAGTTTGAGACCAGCCTGGCCAACATGGTGAAACCCCGTCTCTACAAAAAAAAATACAAAAATTAGCTGGGCATGGTGGTGGGCACTTGTAATCCCAGCTGCTTGGGAGGCTGAGGCACAAGAATCACTTGAACCCGGGAGGTGGAGGTTGCAGTGAGCCTAGGTCGCACCACTGCACTCCAGCCTGGGCAACATAGCAAGAATCTGTCTCAAAAAAAAAAAATTGTGTTGAACTATATGATTCCACTTGAACAACATTTTGGTTTGGTTTTGTTTTTTTGAGACAGGGTCTGGCTCTGCCATCCAGGCTGGAGTGCAATGGTGCAATCTTGGTTCACTGTAACTTCCACCTCCCAAGCTCTAGTCATCCTCCCACCTCAGGCTCCTGAGTATCTGCATCTATAGACATGCCACCATATCCAGTGAGGTTTTTTTTTTTTTTTTTGTAGAGACATGGTTTTGCCTTGTTGCCCAGGATGGTCTAGAACTCCTGAGCTTAAGCGATCCACCCATCTTGGCCTCCCAAAGTGCTGGGATTACAGGCATGAGCCACCACACCTGGCCCACTTGAACAAAGTTCCAAAAATACGCAAACTTACTTTATAGTGTTTGACATCACGATAGTGATTACTCAGGCGGTGGGTGGGTGGGGAGTGACTGAAAGCATCTGAGGTGCTTTTCTTAATTGACCTGACAGTGTAGATTTACTCAATTCATGAAAATTCTTTCAGCTGTACACTTATGGTGTGGATATATTTTTGCATATATATCATTCCTCCACAAAAATATTGAAAAATGTTTTTAAAACATCATATTGTGGCTGGGTGCAGTGGTTCACGCCTGTAATATCAGCACTTTGGGAGGCCAAGGTGGGCAGATCACCTGAGGTCCAGAGTTCAAGACTTGCCTGGCCAACATGGTGAAACTCTGTCTCTACTAAAAATACAAAAATTAGCCAGGAGTGGTGGTAGGCACCTGTAATCCCAACTACTTGGAAGGCTGAGGCAGGATAATTGCTTGAACCCAGGAGGTGGGTTGCTGTGAGCCAAGATCATACCACTGCACTGAAATTCCATCTCAAAAAAAAAAAAAGTCATGTCATGTATCAGGGACACCCATTTTTCCTATGTAAAATTAAGCCAAAAAAAATCACTGTACTGAGAGAAATATACTTTTTCTAGAGTTTAAGTTTTAAAATGAAAAGCAGTTGCACTGGAACATGTTAACAGGAGGACATTCTGCAGAGAACGCCTTCGGTTTTCTCAAGGCATCTTGTTCCTGCTCTCTCATGGCTCTTGACAGAAGATTTTGTGAGAAAAGGGATAGGCACACAGAACACTGTGCTATCTATCCCCAATTCTCACAGAAGGGAAAAAAACTGGAGCTGGTTCTCTTTTTTTTTTTTTTGAGACAGAGTCTTGCTCTGTGGCCAGGCTAGAGTGCAGTGGCACGATCTCGGCTCACTGCAGGCTCTGCCTCCCAGGTTCAAGTGATTCTCCTGCTTCAGTCTCCTGAATAGCTGGGACTACCAGGCGTGCGCCACCATGCCCGGCTAATTTTTGCATTTTTAGTAGAGACAGGGTTTTGCCATGTTGGCCAAGCTGGTCTCGAACTCCTGGGAGGCCTGCCTCAGCCTCCCAAAGTGCTGGGATTACAGGCATGAGCCACTGTGCCTGGCCATGGAGCAGGTTCTTGGATGAAATTCTGGTAAACAGAAAGTTTCAGAATAAGGAATGAATCCATAGACATGATACAGAAATTGGCAGTATTTTGAAAAGGAGGGAGAAACATTAACTTACATGGGCCATGGTTTTAGAACTGCAAAACTGGTCAGTCCTTTTCAAGATTCCTCTGTTGGAGAACTTCAAAGTACTGATAAGCCAGAGCTAAAAGGAGAAAAAGAAGCAATTAAATAATGCCACAGAGCTCCCAAAATGATGTACATCATAAATATGAAAACGTTTTTCTCTTCCATTCCTTCTCCCAAACTACTTCCATTCCCTCTTCCAAACTACTACCCAACACTATGCCCACCCCTATCCTATACCCACATAAACTGGAGGAAAATATAGGAAATCTAAAGAAATACAATCTCTGGGCCAGGCACGACGGCTCATGCCTGTAATCACAGCACTTTGGGAGGCTGAGGCGGGTGGATCACCTGAGGTTGGGAGTTCAAGACCAGCCTGACCAACATGGAAAATGCCATTGCTACTAAAAATATAAAATTAGCTGGGCGTGGTGGTAAATGCCTGTAATCCCAGCTACTCCGGAGGCTGAGATGGGAGAATCACTTGAACCCAGGAGGCGGAGGTTGCAGTGAGCCAAGATTGTGCCACTGCACTCCAGCCTAGGCAACAAGAGTGAAACTCCATGTCAAAAAAAAAAAATTAGCCAGGCATGGTAGTGTGCACCTGTAGTCTTAACTAATCAGGAGACTGAGGCAGGAGGATTCAGCCTGGGAAGTGGAGGTTGCAGTGAGCTCAGATCATACCACTGCACTCAAGCCAGGGCAACAGTATGAGGCCCCATCTAAAAAAACAAAAGAAAGAAAAGAAAAAGAAAATCAGTGTTAAAGAAAAGAAAAAGTACCTTGTTACAATGACTGCATTACGAGACCTAAAAGACTGATGATACCCTATATTACCAAGGTTGACAGAGACACTAGGTCAGTCCACATTTAAAGCTATGTGAAGCAACATTTCAGCCCTGTAAACTCTGACTCAGAAGCTCCACTTCTCAGACTAAAAGGGATTGTTTGTATGTGGACATAAAGATTATACAGAGCTTTGGTGGGGCGCAATGGTGCATGCCTGTAATCCCAGCACTTTGGGAGGCTGAGGCAGGCGGATCACCTGAGGTCAGGAGTTCGAGACCAGCCTGGCCAACATGGTGAAACCCTGTCTCTACAAAAATACAAAAATTAGCTGGGCATGATGCCTGTAGTACCAGCTACTCAGTGGCTGGGGTGGAAGCATAGCTTGAACCTGGGAAGCGGAAGTTGCAGTGAGCCGAAATCATGGTGTTGCATTCCAGCCTGGGCGACACAGTGAGTTTCTGCCTCAAAAAAAAAAGGGTTTATGATGGAATAAAGCTGAAAAGAACCTAATTTGGGAATGATTCAATAACCTATTGTTTATCCATACCATTGAAAATGCTGAAACTATTAAAAAGGATGTTGCCTTAATTTTGAATGAGTGAAGCCAAGGTGTTAAAAAAAAGACAGACAGAAAACACCAGCATGTATAGTGTGAAACTATTTTGACGGGGGAAAAACATCATATTTCCCTAGCAGGACCAGTTAAAATGGTTACAGTGACAACCAGCAACGTGCACCGCCACATTAAACAGAATGTGAGCCTGAAGTACCCAAATATTCCAAATAAGACTTTCCTGGCTCAAGTTTTTCTTTCAGTCTTCCTTTAACTGAGAAAAAAAGCTAAGGCTCTTGTAAAAACAGATGCTGTTTTTCCTGAGTGGGTTTTTTTTTCACTTCGGCTTCCCATTCATGAACCGACTCTATGATTTAATTTGCCCATGTGTGCTGGAGTATGGCCTAGAAAAGAATGGCAAAAAGTCCCCGACTGATGTCTTCTAAGCACTGAACGTAGCATCACAGCTGTTTCTTTTCATATCTTCCTGACAAATGGGTTTATTTTGCTTCTGAACCAGTCCTTTTGGCTAAAATGCCTATGAAGCTCTCCAACCGATGTTGGATCTCCTTGACCAACCGGTCTCACTGTGCATATAACATCATTAAAATTAAAACTGTAAGGCATACATCTGTATGAAATCCAGTCACCTCCATAAAGACCCAATAGCTTCACTATAATCTGGGCAAAACTTGACAGTGCAGGCTGTTATCAGATTCATATCCCTTCATCATGAGATTAGTAAAGCAGGGAGAATGTTTTATTTTTTTTAAGACAAGGTCTCACTTTGTCACCCAGGCTAGAGTACAATGGCATGATCTCAGCTCACTGCAGCCTCCGCCTCCTGGGTTCAAGTGATTCTCCTGCCTCAGCCTCCAGAGTAGCTGGGATCATAGGTGTGTGCCACCACACCTGGCTAATATTTGTATTTCCAGTCGAAACAGGGTTTCGCCATGTTGCCCAGGCTGGTCTCGAACTCCAGACCTCAGGTAATGCAGCCGCCTCGGCCTCCCAAAGTGCTGGGATTGCAGGAATGAACCATCAAGCCCGGCCAGGTTTTTTTTTTTGTTGTTTAGTATGCTTATTGATGATATGTGGTATATAGTTATAATTACCAATATATGAATTTTTTTTTACTGCATATCAGACAGGTTACTTTTCAGTTTCTGCATATAAAATGGTGAGAACTACAGTTTCTACCTCAAAAGATTGTTATGAGAAATAAGATACTACATATAAGGCACTTATAATAGTAAATAAGCATTTTTTAAAACTCAGCTATATTACTAAAGATGAAGAATACTATATATGCCTCTTCCCATAATTATTTTAAAAATTCTCCTCAGGACTGTAATCCCAGCACTTTGGGAGGCTGAGGCAGGCAGAACACTTAGGTCAGGAATTCAGTATCAGCCTGGTCAACATGGTGAAATCCTGTCTATTAAAAATACAAAAATTAGCCAGGTGTGGTGATGCATGCCTGTAATCCCAGCTACTTTGGAGGCTGAGACAGGAGAATCCCTTGAACCTGGGAGTGGAGGCTGAAGTAAGCCAAGGTCGTGCCACTGTACTCCAGCCTAGGCAACAGAACAAGACTGTCAAAAAAAAAAAAAAAAAGACTTATAATGACAACTAATAAATTTCAAAGAATTACCTTGATCAGCAATTCTTCTTGATTATCAACAATTTACAAAAGGAGGGTACATAGATAAAGCAAATGTGGTAAGACACTAATTTTTGGATTTGGGTGATGAGGAAAAATATTAAATTATAACATAACAGTAACAAATCTACTGAGTACTTATTATGGGCCAAGCACTATCTAAGGGTTTTGCATATATTAATTCCTCTAGTCAGAACTATCCTATATAGTAGAGTCTATCATTATCCTCATTTTACAGATGATGAAACTGTGGCACAAAGAGATGAAATAAATTGCCCCAAGCTCAAGCAGCTCTTAAATGGCAGGTTGAGGACTAGAACTCTGCTAATTTAGCTCCATAACCCATATGACTATCACTATACTAAACTGCATCTCATGTGACCCGATAAATATGTGGCCTGAAACAGACTCATGCTGTCAAAAACTTCAAACCATTTCTCAATTTCTACTGTCTTTCCTTCCCTTCTAATAACCCCTTCCCTTGTTAACACAAACCTCTCTACTAAAAACCCTATTGTATTATCACTCCTTAAATGCCTCAAAAGCATCAAAGATCCTGTCGCCAATCAAACCACCTCCTTACCTTGCCCTGCTTTAGAACTCAGGGTGGTGGAGATTAGAGACACCTAGAGTGTAATTCCAACTAAACTGTAAACTCCTCAACTAATCACCATCGAATCAAAGTTCTGCATGGCCGGGGCCCAAAGTGGCTCCGGCCGGATGTCGTGGCGCTTGCGAAGGCGAGGCCAAGAGTTCAAGGCCAACCAACCTCAGCAACCTTACAAGCTCTCAATGATTGGCAAAAAAAAAAAAAAAAAAAAAAGTTCTGCATGGTGACTCATGCCTGTAATCTCAGCATTTTGGGAGGCTGAGATGGGAGAATTGCTTGAGTTCAGGTTCGAGATCAGCCTGTGCAACATAGGGAGACTTCATTTCTAGAAAAAATTTAAAAAATTAGTCGGGCATGGGACCACATACCTGTGGTCTCAGCTACTGAGGAGGCTGAAGTGGGAGGATCACTTGAGCTGGGGAGGTCCAGGCTGCAGGGAGCAAGATTGTGCCACTGCACTCCAGCCTGGGGGACAGAGTGAGAGCCTGTCTCTGAAAAAAAAAAAAATTTTTTTTGAGTAATAAAATAAAGCTCTACAGTTAGCCTCTCTTCAAGAGGTTTACTTGCAGACCATCCAAATGATAAGAAAGAGGCAGCTCCTCAGAGAAACTAAATTATTGCTAAATGTTCATGTCAATACCTACTGGAGGCAGGCACGGTGGCTCATGCCTGTAGTCCGAGCTACTGGGGAGGCTGAGGCAGGAGAATCGCTTGAACCTGGGAGGTGGAGGTTGCAGTGAGCCAAGATTGTGCCACTGTACTCCAGCCTGGGTAACAGACCCAGACTCTGTCTCAAAAAACATACCAGGACTCTATCTCAAAAAAAAAAACAAAAAACCCATACTGGAAAGGGGTAGGAAGCTGGAATCTACCCTCATTCCTCATCACCCCATCACTCACTGGGAAGGAAGGCCAAAGCACCAGGTGAGTAGACAGGGCATTCAGGGGTTAAAGCTTAACCAGCTGAAGATTAACTGGAACAAGCCCGCATAGTCCGACAAAATAAAGATGTACTGACTTACAAAAAGGGAAAAAAATTCCACAGGAAGGGTTGGAATGGGGTGGACAAGAGAGAGGAGAAAAGCTCTTTTGTAAATGGTTGAGTCCCAGCTGAAGGATTCTGAGGAGAATCTAAAGACGCTAGGATCTGGAATGGCTGCTGTTTCCGAGGTGAGATTAGGAGAGGCAGGCATTAATAGGATATTGAGTGCAATCATGAATGTAATCAAGAGGGTTGCTTAGGAACTGGGTATCCCCAGTAATAAAATGAAAACAGCAAAGCAAGTCTAGAACATCACTAGTAAGAAAGCTGTAATCTCTCAAAGAGGGAGTCATTATGCCATTTTACAACTACTGCACCACCTAGGGAGAAATCATGTTTTCTATTAATTTTGCAACGGCTTTATCTGCCTCTTCCTTCCCAGCCTGATTAATGACAGGGCTGCTTCATTGTTCAGTTCAAGCTGATTTTCATTCCTTCACAGAAGAGGGAAGCAAATGTCCCTACGCTCAGAAAAATAAAAATTACACTTCATGGAACAAAAAAGAAACACAAACTCATCTGGATTTTAACTCGCCCATATGCAACAGCAATCATTTCCTCCTCTCCCCGCTGCCTTCCTAAAGAACAACAGGATTGGGAAAGGAGACGGAATCTTGAGACCTCGGGCCTTTGCTGGAGCCGGGCTTGGCTGACCAGGACACACCCCCGCTAGCGCACTAGCTCCCTCCGTCTACCGCGCGCAAAACCCCATGGAAATAAAAGGGAGCCTGGAATAAAGCTGACCCGTCCCCGTATCAGGGAGAAAGGACAGGTACACGAAGACTGGGCTGGAATCTGTCTCCGAGTTCCCCGCAGTTTCCAGGGGAGTGAGCTCGGGTAAAGCTGTGCGATCTGCAGTTGTTCTTCAGACTACATCTTTTTGTTTTGGGGCCTTCATTCACTCCGGGGTTCATGCATCTAACTCGAAGCCATTCCGGGCCGCTGGACCTGCGCGGCCCTGAAGCGGGAGGGCAGAGGACGCGGCAGAGCACTCGGCGCCCAGTCAGCGCCACAAACTGCACAGCTATTGCCTCCCGGCTCACACAGAGGCCCGCGCCGCCCCCGCGCCACCCCCTCGCCCATTGCCTGGGTGCACGCTACCAACTTACCTCTCAGAGCCGACAGCAGCAGGGAAGCCGGAAAGAATCGTGCGCGGAGGCCTGTGGGAAATGTAGTCCGCGGGTGGGAGGGACTGGTCGCAGAGCCGACGGGTTGAGTGGAGTGCGCAAGCGCGAACGTTGGAGCTCTAACAGCGCTCGCGTTGGGAGTGCCTTCCAGGCTGCCGGGAGATGAGGTGAGTTCGGGCCTGCGTTTGCTTCTGTCTCTGAGGAAGACTTTTTTTTTTTTTTTTTTTTTTTTTTTTGAGACTGAGTTTCGCTATTGTTACCCAGACTGGAGTGCAGTGGCATGATCTCGGCTCACCGCAACCTCCGCCTCCTGGGTTCAAGCAATTCTGCCTCAGCCTCCCGAGTAGCTGGGATTACAGGCACACGCCACCATGCCCAGCTAATTTTTGTATTTTTAGTAGAGACCGCGTTTCATCTTGTTTACCAGGATGGTCTCGATATCTTGACCTCGTGATTCACCCGCCTCGGCCTCCCAAAGTGCTGGGATTACAGGCGTGAGCCACCGTGCCTGGCAGGAAGACTTTTTTTTATTTTTTATTTGTATTGAGACAGAGTCTTGCTCTGTCGCCCAGGTTAGAGTGCAGTGACATGATGAGAGCTTACTGCAGCCTCGACCTCCCGGGCTCATGCGACCCTCCCACCCACCTGAGCCTCCAGAGTAGTTGGGACTGCAGGCGTGCGCCACCACGCCCAACTAATTTTTTAAATTTTTGCAGAGCCCAGATCTCCCTGTGTTATCAAAGCTGGTGTCCAACTCCTGGGCTCAAGAGATCCCTCCGCCTGAGCCTCCCAAAGTGTTGGGACTGAATCCAGGCGTGAGCCACTGGATTCAGCCACAGAGGATTTAGAAAGACGTTTTGGTACGAGCAAGTGCCTAATATGTGTACTAAACACTTAGCAGTTACTCACAGCATACACCCAAGCAAGGTGTGAGGAGCATACATCAGGCGTGAGCATACTTGATATATGCTCAACAGAACCTGGAGCAGGACCTAGACCTAGAAAGGTCGCCCGTGCTCACTGCGCTCTCAATCAATATCTCTCCCTCTCCTCTCGAGAATACATTTCTCCTGTCCTCTGTTCCTTTAGGAAAGAAATGAGATAAGCCCACCAGGGGACCACCGTGAGACATCTTCTGTATCCCAAATTCTTTGATCTATTAGTTAATATATGGAAGAATTTGTTCTCTTTTATGAATATGAAACTTTCGAAGATATTTGAAAATGCCTAGGTAATCTTGTTTCATTTTGCAAAGAATAGAATATGCACGAAATAGGAGATAAATGAAAACTCTGAGCCGGGCTCGGTGGCTCAAGCCTGTAATTCCAGCACTTTGGGAGGCCGAGGTGGGTGGATCACGAGGTCAAGAAATCGAGACCATCCTGGTCAACATGGTGAAACCCCGTCTCTACTAAAAATGCAAAAAAATCAGCTGGGCATAGTGGCGCGTGCCTGTAGTCCCAGCTACTCAGGAGGCTGAGACAGGAGAATTGCTTGAACCCAGGAGGCAGAGGTTGCGGTGAGCCGAGATCGCGCCATTGCACTCCAGCCTGGGTAACAAGAGCGAAACTCCATCTTAAAAAAAAAAGAAAGAAAACTGAGCTACTTTTTGACTACTAAGAAGGCGGCTGGGCTCATGCCTGTGATCCCAGCTACTTGGGAGGCTGAGGTAGGAGAATTGCTTGAACCTTGGAGGCAGAGGTTGCAGTAAGCTGAGAAGATACCACTGCACTCCAGCCAGGGTGACAAAGAAAGACCCCTCTCAAAAAAAAAAAAAAAAAGCCTAGGGACTTTGGGAGGCCGAGGTGATTGGATCACCTGAGTTCTAGAATTCTAGACCAGCCTGGTCAACATGGTGAAACATAGTCTCTACTAAAAATACAAAAAGAAAAAGAAAAAAAAAATTAGCCAGGCATGGTGGCGCATGCCTGTAGTCCCTGCTATTCAGGAGGCTGAGGCAGGAGAATTGTTTGAACTGGGGAGATGGAGGTTACAGTGACCGAATATTATGCCATTGCACTTCAGCCTGGGCAAAAAGAGTGAAACTCTGTCTCGAAAATATAAATAAATAAAAAAAAAAACCTACTAAGAAGTCCCAGTCATCACAGTTTTATGTAGATGTGTATGATTAAATTTATGTAAGGAAATCAATACTCCATTTTAAAAAAGCAATAAAAAGTATTATTAAAATAGATTTTCCATTTTCTTTTGGTTTCAACTAAGTTTTTTTTTTTTTCCAAAGTCTTGTTCTGTCACCCTGGCTTGAGTGCGGTGGCATGATATTGTCTCACTGCAACCTCAGCCTCCCAGGTTCAAGGAATTCTCCTGCCTCAGCCTCCCTGAGTGGCTGGGATTACAGGCGTGTGCCACCACACCCGGCTAACTTTTTGTGTTTTTAGTGGAGACTGGGTTTCATCATGTTGGCCAGGCTGGTCTCAAACTCCCAGCCTCAAGTGATCTGTCTCAGCCTCCTCAACTGCTGGGATTACAGGCATGAGCCATGCACCTGGCCTTGTTTTGGCTAAGTTTTGAGGCCTTCTGACACTAGGGGCTACCTTCTTCCAATCCTCTCTGGTAAGGAGACTGCTGGAGGAGATAACTAACTGTAGGTCATTTTCCTTGTCAAACAGCACCAGAGAATTAACGCCTAACTTCACTGAGGTACAATGGAGGGATTTTTGGAAAGGGCCCTGCTCTGTGTCAAATGATGGGGTACTTGGTCCAACATCATGCTCACTGACCTTCTGAAGTATTATTTTCTTCAGATTGTTTATTTTCTTGTCTCATTCAGTTTGAAAAGAGCTATTTGGACCTTCAATTCATCACAGTCATGCAAAACAAGAGAGTTTCTTTCAGAGAGTTTCATTTCTTTTCTCAGTATCTAAATCTGTACTATTAGTATTTTCAGTTGTCCTCAGATGTCTGTAGTTTCTTAGTAGAAAAAAACTCCATGTGTCAAATGCTCCATTATTTGACACAGAGCAGTGTCCTTTCCAAAAATCCTTCCATTGTACCTCTAAAACTGTCATTCTAGCCTTTTTGTTGTTGTTTTTAACAGATCACAAAACAGGCACAGTGGCTCACGCCTGTAATCCCAGCATTTTGGGAGGCTGAGGCAGGCGAATGGCTTGAGCCCAGGAGTTTGAGACCACCCTGGGCAACATGGTGAAATCCTGTCTCTACCATAAATACAAAAATTAGTCAGGCATGGTGATGCACATCTGTAATCCCAACTACTTATTTTTTTCATATATATATATATATATATGATTTTAGTAACTTTGAAATCATAAAAAGTAAACATGCCTCACCAGGAATTAAATCCATGTTATTCCTCAATATATTTCTGGAGACTTAATTTATTCCAAAACTGTTTCTCCTGGATGTACTTTACATTAAGTTTGCAGATTGAGAAAGTGGCACAACGTTTACCAAACCTTGTGTTTTAATGATTTATGGTAATATCGTATAATTTATTACCTCAATTTTTGTTAAATACCTTCATGGCAAAGTCACTATCAGAAGCTGCTGCAAAACCTCACACCAATAGCACTGGTGAAGGAGAAAACCGCTGCTTTCGGGCTTTCTTCTCCCTTCCTAAACTTGCATGAGTTTATCTCACTGGAATAACATAGATCACATCCGGAATTCTAGAGGCAAGAGGGTCTAAACACTGTAGGTTTTAGGCTTCCAGCCTCTGTAGCACAAAAAAGAGCATGGGGCACAGTAGAATACTTAAAACAACAACAAATGATATCCAGCACACTAGGTTTTTTTTAAACAGTTATTTATTTATTTATTTTGAGACGGAGTTTCACTCGTCACCCAGGCTGGAATGCAATGATGCAATCTCGGCTCACCCTAATCTCCGCCTTCTGGGTTCAAGTGATTCTCCTGCCTCAGCCTCCCGAGTAGCATAGGGTTTTACCATGTTGGCCAGTCTCCTGACCTCAGGTGATCCACCCACCTCAGCCTCCCAAAGTGCTGAGATTACAGGCGTGAGCCACCATGCCCAGCCAGTTATTTAAACAATTTAATATCATAATTTAATATTTGGCTTTGTTCTCAAAATTTCTCAAAAATAAAGAAAAAATTTTTGCTACCCCAATGATAGAAAGATATTCTACATTTTCTTCTAGAGTCCTTGCTTTACCTTTTATGATTATATCACTCATGCATCTGGAATTGACTTATGTATAGTGTGAGGTAAGGGTGAAGATTAATTTTTTTAATTAGAACAGATACACAACTGATCTAGTGCTTTTTATTAAAAAGACCACCATTTCCCAACCACATGGCCAAAGAAACTTTATCACAAATTAGACAACCACGTGTGTGTGTGTGTGTGTGTGTGTGTATAAAGAGAGAGAGAGACATCTTTTCAGGGCTCTTTATTTTGTTCCATTGGTCTGTTTGTTCATTCTTGTACCAATAACATACCTGCCATATGACTACAGTACAACTTGTCACATTAACAAACTGAAGGAGGAAAACATCGTATCAATGAGCCAAAAAGGCATCTGACAATATTTAGCAGGCATTTCTATTTAAAAAAAAAGAAAGAAAGAAAAAAGAAAAATTAAACAGGAACTGAAAGAGACAAGTGAGCCACAATAAAATCTATTTTTGGGTAGCCTGAGGGCCCAGTTAGACTTGTCCATGAGCAGAACCACTGCAGAGAGTCTCCACTAGGACAGTGCCTAATAAAGTAAGGCCATCCTCAAGGCCCCAGAACTGAAGAGCTACCAGTGTGAACCTCTAACCTGTAACAGATGCTGTGTGGGATGAGCCCAGCAAACCCACGGAGGCAAGGCTGTCTGAGAACCAGCCAACATCACAGTGTGTCCAAGTAGGTCACAGAGTTAAAGAAGAGTCTACTGGAGCCTTAAGAGTTAATGTCGTTTGGCCGGGTGTGGTGGCTCACGCCTGTAATCCCAGCACTTTGGGAGGCTGAGGCAGGGGGATCACCTGAGGTCAGGAGCTCAAGACCAGCCTGACCAACATGGTGAAGCCCCATCTCTACCAAAAATATAAAAATTAGCCAGGCATGATGGTGGATGCCTGTAATCCCAGCTACTCGGGAACCTGAGGCAGGAGAATTGCTTGAACTCGGGAGGCAGAGGTTGCAGTGGGCCAAGATTGCACCATGGCACTCCAGCCTGGGTGACAGAATGAGACTCTTTAAAAAAAAAAAAAAAGTTCATGTTGCTTGCGTTGTTGGGTTTTGGACTTACTTGGCACCAGTTATCCCTTTTTTCTTCTCTATTTCTTTCAGAATAGGAATGTCTAGGCTATGCCTGTCCCACCATTGTGTTTTGGGAGTAAAAATCTTGCTTGATTTCATAGCCTAACAGCTGGAGGAAAATTTGCCTCAGGATAAATCATGCCTTGTTTCACCATATCTGATCTAGATGAGAACAAACTTTTGAGTTGGTGCTGGAAAGAGTTAAGACTGTGGGGCAATCAGAGGGGAGTAAATGTATTTTACATGTGAGAAGAACATCAATTTGGGAGGCCAGAGAAGACATGCTATAGTCTGAATGTGTCCCCAAGTTTTAGGGAGAAACTTGATACCCAATTCAATAGTATTAAGAGGTGAAACCTTTAAGAATCGATTGGACTATGAGGGCTCTGCTTTCATGAATGGATTAATGCCATTAACACAGGAGTGGGTTCCTTATCAAAAGATGAGTTGGGCTCCCTCTTGCCCTCTCTGCCCTTCTGCCATAAGATGATGTAGCAAGAAGGTCCTTATGAGATGCCAGCCTCCTATTCTTGCAATTCCTATCATACAGAACTGTGAGCCAATTTCTGCTGTTCTCTGGATATTATCCAGTCTGTGGTGTTTTTTTGTTTGTTTTTTTGAGATGGAGGTTTGCTCCTGTTGCCCAGGCTGAAGTACAATGGTGCAATCTCAGCTCACTGCAACCTCTGCCTCCCAGGTTCAAGCGATTCTCCTGCCTCAGCCTCCCAAGTAGCTGGGATTACAGGCATGCATCACCACGCCTGGCTAATTTAGTATTTTTAGTAGAGAAAGAGTTTCACTATCTTGGCCAGGTTAGTCTCAAACTCCTAACCTCAAGCGATCCACCCACCTCAACCTCCCAAAGTGCTGGAATTACAGGTGTGAGCCATCAAGCCAAGCCGGTATCTTCACAAAATAGACTAAGAAAAAAGGTAATAATTTTTGTGTTGAATTCCTATTTTTATATGTATTCTTCATTCCTTTTGTAAAGCCAGTGAAACTAAGATAAATGAGAATAATAGAAACCATCTAAAAGATACTTTGAGGCCAGGCACAGTGGCTCATGCCTGTAATCCCAGCTCTTTGGGAGGCCAAGGTGGTCAGATCACGAGGTCAGGAGGTAGAGACCATTCTGTCCAACATGGTGAAACTCCGTCTCTACTAAAAATATAAAAAATTATCTGGGCATGATGGCATGCACCTGTAATCCCAATTACTTGGGAGGCTGAGGCAGGAGAATCGCTTGAACCCAGGAGTTGGAGGTTGCAGTGAGCTGAGATAGTGCCTCTGCACTCCAGTCTGGTTACCATCTGAAAAAGAAAAAAGACACTGTGCTGGAATCATGTCATTTTTTATAACATTATTGCATTGTTCAAGTCAGAAAACCTAAAATCTGGATACATATTTAAATGAAAACAGGCCAGGCCCCAGGGTATTCCTAGTAAATCATTTTATGTTTTATAATTGTTTTAAGACTATTGAGTCCAATTTACTGATACTTTTTTGTGAATGTTTGCATGTATCTTAAGTAAAATTGGCACATATTTTTGTTTTATTTATCCTCCTCTAATTTTATGTTGGGATATTTGCCTTATAAAATGATCTAGTAAAATTTTGTTACAGGTTATATATTCTTTTTTGTTTTTAGAGAGTCTTGCTCTGTAGCCCAGGCTGGAGAGTAGTAGCATGACCTTGGCTCACTGCAACCTCTGCCTCCCTGGTCCTGGTTCAAAGAATTCTCCTGCCTCAGCTTCCTGAGTAGCTGGGATTACAGGAACACACCACCATGCCCAGCTAGTTTTTGTATTTTTTTTTCTTTTTGAGACGGAGTTTCGCTTTTGTTACCCAGGCTGGAGTGCAATGGCATGATCCCGGCTCACCGCAACCTCCGCCTCCTGGGTTCAGGCAATTCTCCTGCCTCAGCCTCCTGAGTAGCTGGGATTACAGGCACGCACCACCATGCCCAGCTAATTTTTGTATCTTTAGTAGAGACGGGGTTTCACCATTTTGACTAGGATGGTGTCGATCTCTTGACCTCATGATCCACCCGCCTCGGCCTCCCAAAGTGCTGGGATTACAGGCTTGAGCCACCGCGCCCAGCCTTTAGTTTTTGTATTTTTAACAAAGACGGGGTTTCACCATGTCGTCCAGGCTGGTCTTGAACTCCTGACCTCGTGATCCACCCACCTCAGCCTCCCAAAGTGCTGGGATTATAGGCGTGAGCCACTGTGCCCAGCCAAGTTCTATATTCTTTAAAGCTTTTTACTGCCTGTAAAACTATGGATTGTAGTTCTTAAAAAACATCATAACTGTACTTTTCCCCTTTTATTTATGGATTAGTTCAGGTTTTTTTTTTTTTTTTTTTGTATCTGGAGTCAACTTTTATCATTTAGGTTTCTCTAGATTTAAACATATTGAAATATATGTATACAGTAAATATATGTATATAGTAATATGTAACTTAAATATTTTTTTAAAATCTCATTATGTAGCTATTTCACCTTTTCCATACATAAAGCTATGAGTCGTGTTTTTCCCTCAATAACTGTCAGTCTATATTAATGTTTTCAAAGAGAATATCCTTAGTCTATTATTTTATTAACTATTCCATTAATTTTTTTTTTTTTTTTTTTTTTTGAGACGGAGTTTCAAAAAAACTCCTGTAATTGGGATTACAGGTGCATGCCATCATGCCCAGATAATTTTTTATATTTTTAACTCCTCTTGTTACCCAGGCTGGAGTGCAATGGCGCGATCTCAGCTCACCACAACCTCCGCCTCCTGGGTTCAGGCAATTCTCCTGCCTCAGCCTCCTGAGTAGCTGGGACTACAGGCACGCGCCACCATGCCCAGCTAATTTTTTGTATTATTAGTAGAGACAGGGTTTCACCATGTTGACCAGGATGGTCTCGATCTCTTGACCTCGTGATCCACCCGCCTCGGCCTCCCAAAGTGCTGGGATTACAGGCGTGAGCCACCGCACCCGGCCAACTATTCCATTAATTTATCATAAAACTACTTCCTGTTATTCACCTTACCTTTAAAAAATTTCTGGCTTAAGTTAATCCTTATTTTTTCCCATCATGCTTGTTATGTGATAGGTATTGTATGTATGTGAATAGAGTGGTGAACAAGACAAATATTCCCAGCTATCTCCTTTATCAAACTCTCATACACCAAGTCAATATTCCCCCTACCCTAACAGGACAACTAGGAATCACCCCTAGAGTCCACAGCCCAACAAAATTACTCAAACAATCCAATCCTAAGCTTACCAGCCTGCCTACCCCTCCCTTATCCATTCCTTCCCAGGAAAATCCCCAATGCTCTACCCTCACCCCTTCTGCATCCTGATAACAACACCCGGGCGCTTCTTTACGTGACTCTGCATGGCATGCCACACCTCCTGTTTCTAGGATCTGAGTATAAACTTCTTCCTTCATGACAATCATTTCCATGTCTGCCTGTCTAACCATGCATGATTGATTAAAACAAATCCCAAGCACATTTTAACACAAGGATCCTAAAATGTTCCATACACTGTATTTGATGGATACATCTCTTAAGTCTCCTTTAATATGTAGGATTCCACTTCTGTCTTTTTTTTTTTTTTTTTTTTGACATGTATTGGTTAAAAAAACTAGGCCATCACTTCTGCAGAATTTCTCAAATTGTGCATTTGTTTGTTTGTGTCATTCATTTGTTCTTTTATTCCCCATGTTTCCTGTAAACCGGTAATTAGGTTTGTAGACTAACTTGTACTTCTCAATGAATTTGGGGGACCAAGAAAACTTCACAGGTATCCACTGTGTGCATCCATTACATCACATCAGGTGCATCTGGCCGTTCTCATTTAGAGATTGTTAATATGGATTAGTGTCCTGGCATTCTGCTTCATGCAGTATAAGCTTCCTATCCACTTTTCACCTAATGGTCTTGGCATCCATTACTATTACCACCAAAATCCATTATTTTGTAAAATTAAAAAGTGTAATTTTCAAATTCAATCATTCCTTTGATCTTTTAACCAGTTAGAATTCTCTAATAATAAACAACTTTCCTTCACTAATTTTTGGTTGTCTTGAAATATAGTTCCTAAAGTATAGGCAAGGTAAATGTTCCATTATTTTCCTTTATTTGTTAATAATGCTCTTGTATACTCCATAACTAACTAATGCATTTGGTTCAGAAAAAAAAATGCAGCTCAAAGGATGGAGTGGTCATGACAAAAGGACAGAGGAGCCAATTTGAGGAGATTGCCATTGGCCAAATACAGGACAATTTAGCATTTTTAAAAAGCTACAATATATATTTTTAATTAATACAGTTTTATAATACAGGTGATGTTTAATTTCCAAATAGTTTCATGTTATCCTTTGTCAATTTTTGATATTGACCGGGGCCAGAGAATGCTCATTGTATTTTTTTTTTTTTTTGAGACAGGGTCTTCATCTGTCACTCAAGTTGGAGTGCAGTGGTGCAATCATAGCTCACTGCAGCCTCGACTCTTGGGTTCAAGTGATCCTCCCACCTCAGCCTTCTGAGTAGCTAGGACTACAGGCATGCAACACCATGCCCAGGTAATTTTTAAACTTTTTTGTTAGATGGTCTCACGATGTTGTCCAGGCTGGTCTCAAACTTCTGGCCTCAAGCAATCCTCCTTACTTGGCCTCCCAAAGTGCTGGATTTACAGGCATGGGCTACCTCACCTGTTCTAGGATATGTTTTTTTTTTTTTTGAGATGGAGTTTCGCTCGTTACCCAGGCTGGAGTGCAATGGCGCAATCTCGGGGCTCACCGCAACCTCTGCCTTCTGGGTTCAGGCAATCCTCCTGCCTCAGCCTCCTGAGTAGCTGGGATTACAGGCACATGCCACCATGCCCAGCTAGTTTTTTTTTTTTTTTTGTATTTTTAGTAGAGACAGGGTTTCACCATGTTGACCAGGATGGTCTCGATCTCTTGACCTTGTGATCCACCCGCCTCGGCCTCCCAAAGTACTGGGATTACAGGCTTGAGCCACCGCACCCGGCCCGGATATCTGTTTTTTAATGAACAAATTGAAAATGACTTTCTTACTTTCAATGTTTTAACAAGAATTAAGATATCTCAAGTTCAATGAGAAGTAAATGTTGGTGGAAGGCATTTCTAAATTCATTATGCCCAAAGCCTTTAGTATGAATTATCCAAAAAGAAGTATTAAGCATGATAATAAAAGAAAGTTTAGTGGCTTAAAACAACAACCATTTTATCATATCTCATGTTTTTGTGGGTCAGAAATTTGGGCAGGGGCTCAGCTGGTCAGTCAATTCTTCCATTCTACATGGCATCAGTTGAGGTCACCGTCACTCAGTGGCATTTAGCTGGTGGCTGGTCTGGTGGATCCAAAATTTTACTCCAATCTCTGGTGTCTTGGTGGATGTCAAGAAGACAGGGTTCAGCAGGATGCCTCTCCCTTTCTACATAGTGTCAGGGCCTCTCCATGTGGTCTCTTCAGGAAAGTAGCCAGACTTTGGAACGTGACAGTTCTCTCATTTCATGAGATGAAGTAACTCTACTAGTATAGTAGTCTGAGTCAAGAAACCAGTACAGCACTACATCTACCATATTCTACTGGGCGAAGCAGTCACAGTCTGCCTATATACAACAGAGGGGATATAAATTCACCCTTGATCAAAAGAGTATCAAATTGCTGTACTCTTATATGACCATTTCATAAATTAAAAAAATTATATATAAAAAAATTATAGCACAGAGCAGTTAAGCATCTTGTCCAGGACGACACAAAGTGATGGGATAGGGAGGACGGTAAGTGCCTTTCTCGCCTTTCTTATAACAGGATTACTTTTTAGAACAAATGTGCTGAAGTTTCAGGTTTGAGTGATGATGGAATACATTACATTATCATACTCTTCTAATGGTATAAAACCTCTTATGCCAAATCAGTTGCATGTAGGGAGCAAAAACACAGAAGTTAAAAAGACTTTCTTATATTTTTACATTATGAATTTTCAGATGATGGGTAAGGTGTGAATGTTGCCTAAAGGCCTTCTTACATTCCTTACATTCGTAGGGTTTCTCACCAGAATGAATTCTCAGATGCTGAATAAGGGAGGAATTAAGTCTAAAGGCCTTCCTACATTCCTTACACTCAAAGGGTTTTTCACCAGTATGAATGCTCTGATGTAGAGTAAGTTTTTGGCGCAATCTAAACGCCTTCCCACATTCCTTACATTTATACGGTTTCTCACCAATATGAATACTCTGATGCTGTGTGAGTTGTGAAAGTAGTCTAAAGGCCTTCCCGCATTCCTTACAGTCATAGGGCTTAACACCAATATGAATACTCTGATGTGAAATAAGTTGTGAGTAACGACTAAAAGCCTTCCAGCATTCCTTACATTCATAAGGTTTTTCACCAGTATGAATTCTGTGATGGAGAATAAGATGATAACCACGACTAAAGGTCTTTCCACATTCCTTACATTCATAGGGTTTCTCCCCAGTATGAATTCTCTGATGGAGTGTTAGTTGTTGTCGCACTCTAAAGGCTTTCCCGCATTCCTTACATTCATAGGGTTTCTCACCAGTATGAAGTTTGTGATGTACTCTAAGACCAGAGCCACACAAAAAGGCCTTCCCACATTCTTTGCATTCATAGAGCCTGTCAGCACTATTAAGCTTCTGATGCCGAGTCAGGTGTGCATACTGTCTAAAGGCCTTCCCACACTCTGTACAGACATAAGGTTTCTCACCAGTATGAATCCTCTGATGCAGAGTAAGTTGTCCTCGTACCCTAAAAGCTTTCCCACATTCTTTACATTCATAGGGCTTCTCACCAATATGCATTTTCTGATGTACTCTAAGATCGGCACCACATATGAAAGCTTCTTCACATTCCTTACATTGGTAGAGTTTTTCACCAGAATGAAGTCTCTTATGTCGAGTAAGGTGTGCAGTCTGTCTAAAGGCCATCCCACATTCCTTACATTCATAGGGTTTTTCACCAGTATGAATTCTGTGATGAAAAGTAAGCTGTTGGCGCACTCTGAATGCCTTCCCACATTCCTTACATTCATAGGGTTTATCGACAAAATGAAGTCTCTGATGTGGAGTAATAGACGTGCGTTTCTGGTAAGAGGATACTTTTTTAGATGGCATTTTCACATTACTGAAGTATCTTTCTAGAGGTCTCTCTTGTCCTTCAATTTTTTCTTTGGATTCCCAATCATTTTTTAAAATGAGACCCTTAAGGCCATGGTTTTTAATTCTTTCCATTATCTTCCACTGGGATAAATTTATTTCATAAATGTCATTTTCTAAAGACAACTTCTTGGCCTCATACTTCGTCTCCAAATCTAAAATAAGACAAGAAAGCAAACATATGCTGTTTTCTTTTCCTAAAAGAAGCAAAATTTCTAATGTAGAAATGAAAGACAACTCAAGTAATCCTCAACCAAACTCTAAAATACTGGTATACAATCTGAAAAGAAAAAAAGCAAAAGAGAACATCAGGAAAAGTAAGAGTTCATACAAAATAGCAAGATTGGTGATTAAGTAAACATTTTAAGTCATTGGTTCTCGTATGGCAGTGTGGACCAAAATCACCATGTAGCTTGTTACTAACACTGAGGCTTAAACACCACTCAAACCACCTGGATCAGATTCTGCAGTCCTGGAAGGATATTCAATATTCTCTACACGATCATTCTGATGATGAGAGGTTGAGAATCTATACTTAACGTTTTTTCATTTTTCATTTTTTCTTCATTCTTAGAATCCAGTCAAGCTCACTGTGATTAAGAAGGCCTCTGCTTATCTATATCATATGATCTCAAAGCAGTGTCCCTTTTATTGCTACCTGGAGAGGCCTCCTTGCAGATCTCACATGTCCTAACTTACTTCCATCTCTTAGGACTCTTCATAGTCTGTTCTATCTCCCACAGATCTCCTGATGGGACTTTTTGCATGGCTGGCTCCTTTTCATCCTGAGGTCTTAGATTAAAAGTCATTTCCTTTCAGGTTGACCCTATTGATAGTCCCTAAAAATCCATGTTGCTATTCTCTATTTCTTACCTTTATAATAACTTCTCAATTAAAAAATTATATATATATACATATATATATATTCTTTTTTTTTTTTGAGACGGAGTTTTGCTCGTTACCCAGGCTGGAGTGCAATGGCACGATCTCGGCTCACTGCAACCTCTGCCTCCTGAGTTCAAGCAATTCTCCTGCTTCAGCCTCCCAAGTAGCTGGGGCTACAGGCATGCGCCACCATGTCCAGCTAATTTTTGTATTTTTAGTAGAGACGGGGTTTCACCTTGTTGACCAGGATGGTCTCGATCTCTTGACCTTGTGATCCACCCTCCTCGGCCTCCCAAAACGCTGGGATTATAGGCGTGAGCCACCGCGCCCGGCCACTACAAATTATATATTAACCTCTCCATTTGTTATACTGCTTATTCTCACCTATAAACCTCCTCAAGGACAGAAACAATCCCTACTTTACATTAAGTAATAAATGCTAAGCATATAATAGGTTTTACTCATTTAATTCCCATAGTTATATACTTGTCCTAAACGTATCTCTCTGCCTCTAGTCTCTCACGCCTTACAAAAATGATTAAATATTCTCTTTATTTGTCCAGAGTAGCCCAGCTAAATACATGAGTGGAATAGGTGGCTATATATTCCTAGATGTCCACCACTGCTTATGCTCTTACATGCAGTGTACTACCCATTTGCTCCTTCACAGCTATGGGTAAGTTTTCTTTATCACTACACCATCGCAAAGGTATTGAAAAGTTCTACCTACTCAAGCTCCCCTTCAACTTATTCTATTACTCATTCATTTGACAAATATTCAACTGGTTCTGTTCTTTCCTCCCATTGCTCAAGTTTTCTACTTTCCATTTCCTAATAGGCAAGGCAATTTCTGTATTTTTAGGAAAGGTGTATCAGTGATTTTTCAGACAGGAAAACATGTTTATATCTTATTGAAGTTCTTATGAAATTCTTGGCACAAAATGATGGGATAAGCTGGTAACTCAGTAATGTGGACAGAAGTTATGTGCACATTCAAATGTTGTAGTCATCTGAATATGAAGGGTTTGCTAACAGAAGTAACATTAGATATAGGCCAAGGATGGCAAGCCAGCAGCAGAAACAGAGGAAAATCTAAGTGCTGAATGAGTTGTGTATGAGAGAGAAACAGGATGAAGGTTTCAATTATTACAATGTAGTCTCTATTAAAAAGTTGAAATCCAGATACACACTAGGAGTTAGCAAAAAAAAAAATCATATACACATTTTCTACAAAACCTAGAAATTAATAAAAGTAAAAGAACCAAAAGTAAAATCTACCTGAATATTCAAAAGTCTATACTGAATAACTTTTACATCTGAAAATAAGATCTGAAACAGTATTTTTGGTTTTTGCTTGCTTATTTGTTTTTTGAGACGGAGTCTTGTTCTGTCACCCAGGCTGGGGTGCAGCAGCATGATCTCGTCTCACTGCAGCCTCTGCCTCCTGGATTCAAGTAATTCTCCTGCCTCAGCCTCCAGAGTAGCTGGGATTATAGGCATGTGCTACCATACTTGGCTAATTTTTTCTGTATTTTTAATAGAGATGGGGTTTCACCATGTTGGACAGGCTGGTCTCAAAGTCTTGACCTCAAGTGATCCTCCCACCTCTGCCTCCCAAAGTGCTGGGATTACACACATGAGCCAGGGTCCCTGGCTGTATTTTTGTTTTTAAGAAAATAGTGGTAGGCTGACTGCAATGGCTCACACCTATAGTCCCAGCACTTCAGGAGGCCAAGGCAGGAGGATTTCCTCAGCCCAAGAGTTCGAGACCAGCAAGAGCAACATGGAAAGACCTCATTTCTACAAACAACAAATTAAAAAATTAGCTGGGTGTGGTGGTGTGTGTTTTAGGACCAGCTATGGGGGAGACTGAGGAAAGAGGACTGCTTGAACCCAGGAGGTCAAGGGTGCAGTGGGCTGTGTGTATGCCACTGCACTCCAGACTGGGTGACAGAGCAAGACCCTATTTCTTTCTTTTTTGTGTGTGTGTTTTAGGTTTTGGGGTACATGTGCAGAACATGCAAGACAGTTACATAGGTACACACATGGCAGTGTGTTTTTCTGCCTTCCGCCCCTTCACCCATATTTGGCATTTCTCCCCGTGCTATCCCTCCCCAGCTCCCCACCCCGCTGACCCTCTTTCTTAAAAAAAAAAAAAAAGTACGTCTATATTTTGAAAACCTCCACATAAGTATCTATAAAACATAACCATAGTGCTTAGAAGAAACTTTAAAAACTAAAACCCAGCAATAAAGGTGAAAAATGTCATTAAAGTCTTACTCAAGTCTGGGCACGTTCATGCCTGTAATCCCAGCACTTTGGGAGGCCGAAGTGGGGGGATCACAAGGTCAGGAGAGTGAGACCAGTCTAGCTACCATGGTGAAACCTCATCTCTACCATAAATACAAAAATGTAGCCAGGCGTGGTGGGAGGTGCCTATAGTCCCAGCTACTTGGGAGATTGAAACAGGAGAATCACTTGAACCTGGGAGGTGGAGGTTGCAGTGAGCCGAGATGGCGCCACTGCACTCCAACCCGGCGACAGTGAGACTCTGTCCCAAAAAAAAAGTCTCACTTAAAAAAAGAAAATAAAATGAAGCAAAGCAGAAGAAAATATTAACTTATATAAAAGCAGAATTAGTTAGAATACAGAAATAGAGCTGATACATAAAGTATAAACCAGTATTTTGAGATGGAGTTTTGCTCTTGTTGCTCAGGCTGTAGTACACTGGCCCAATCTCAGATCACTGTAACCTCCGCCTCCTAGGTTCAAGCGATTCTCCTGGGTTCAAGCGATTCTTCTGCGTAAGCCTCCCGAGTAGCTGGGATTACAGGCATGTGCCACCACGCCCAGCTAATTTTTTGTATATTTAGCAGAAACAGCATTTCATCATGTTGGCCAAGCTGATCTCGATCACCTTACCTCAGGTGATCAGTCAGGTGATCTACCTGCCTCGAACTCCCAAAGTGCAGGGATTACGGCGTGAACCACCGCACCTGACCACATAAACCAATTTTTTAATCAAAATATAAACCACGGTCGGCCGGGCGCAGTGGCTCACGCCTGTAATCCCAGCACTTTGGGAGGCCGAGGCGGGTGGATCACGAGGTCAAGAGATCGAGACCATCCTGGTCAACATGGTGAAACCCCGTCTCTACTAAAAATACAAAAAAAATTAGGGGGGCATGGTGGTGCATGCCTATAATCCCAACTACTCGGGAGGCTGAGGCAGGAGAATTGCCTGAACCCAGGAGGCGGAGGTTGCGGTGAGCCGAGATCGCGCCATTGCACTCCAGCCTGGGTAACAAGAGTGAAACTCCGTCTCAAAAATAAATAAATAAATAAATAAACCACGGTTAAGATAATGAAGAAAGCATGAAAGCACAGACATAGAAATAAGAAAGAACAAAGTGAAAATGATTGTGACTACAGAAGACAGATGACTATGCCAATAAATTTGAAAACACAGCTAAAATGAAATTTTTTTTTCAGAGTGAGATGGAGTCTCACTCTGTTGCCCAGGCTGGAGTGCAATGGCATGATCTCAACTCACTGCAACCTCTGCACCCACCCACCCACCCCATCATTTCGAGTGATTCTCCTGCCTCAGCTTCCTGAGTAGCTTGGATTACAGGTGCCTGCCACCACACATAGCTAATTTTTGTATTTTTAGTAGAGATGGGGTTTCACCATCTTGGCCAGGCTGGTCTTGAACTCCTGACCTCATAATCCACCCACCTCAGCCTCCCAAAGTGCTGGGATTACAGGAGTGATATGTAACACCTGGCTTAAAGTGAATAATTTGTCAGAAAGATATAATTTATCAAAACTGACCACAGAAGAGATACATATTAATAAAATGTTTATATAGATATATTTCCATAGAGCAAATAAAGAATGCAGTCAGATTTACCATCCCTTTTCTGAGGAATAAAGCTTTACAAAACTTATTTAAGCTTTAAAGACAGGCTATCCAAATTCTTTTTCAACTAAGAAGAATGAGGACTTCCAAACTCTTTTCATAAAGTGATACTGAAATAAAGATCACTCACAAAAAGAAAACTACACACCAATTTTCTGATCACTGAGGAAAAAATTCTGAATAACTAATAAAACAGCACCTTGAAAGACCCAAGTGGTGTTTATTACAGGAATGTTTTAATGGTTCAATATGGGGAAATCTATTAAGACAATTCAACATATCAACAGAGCTAAGGAGGAAAAAAAAAAATCACATAATTGACTCCACAGATGCTGAAAAGATAACTAAAAAAACACCAAAACTGCCAGATATGGTGGCTCTTTCCTGTAATCCCAGCACTTTGGGAGGCTGAGGCAAGTAGATTACAAGGTCAGGAGTTCAAGACCAGCCTGGCCAACATAGTGAAACCCCATCTCTACTAAAAATACAAAAAAATTAGCCAGGCATGGTTGTACACACCTGCAGTCCTAGCTACTCAGGAGGCTGAGGCAGGAGAATCAACTTAACCCGGGAGGCTGAGGTTGCAGTAAGCTGAGATTGTGCCATTGCACTCCAGCTTGGTTGAGAAACCAAGACTTCGTCTCAAAAAAATTAGAATAGAAAAAGAAAAAGACCAGAACTGTTCCTGAATTTTTTTTCCCAAGAAACAGGGTCCCCCTCTGTCACCAAGGCTGGAGTGCAGTGGTGCAAACACAGCTTACTGCAACCTCCAACTTTTGGGCTCAAGCAATGCTCCTGCCTCATGTTCCTGATTTTTTTTTTCTTAAAGACGGTGTTTCACCATGTTGGTCAGGCTGGTCTTGAACTCCCAACCTCAGGTGATCTGCCCACCTTGGCCTCCAAAGTGCTTGGATTACAGGCATGAGCCACTGACCTTAAAAAAAATTTTTTTAAAGGCGTTTTTTTTTTTTAAAAAAGCTCAATAAAGCTGTAATGATACTTCCTTAAATAATAAAGTATATATTATGTTACCAAAAAGGCAGCTTGCCAACCATTACCAGTACTATTTTTTTTTTTTTTTTTTGAGACGGAGTTTCACTCTTGTTACCCAGGCTGGAGTGCAATGGCGCAATCTCGGCTCACTGCAACCTCCACCTCCTGGGTTCAGGCAATTCTCCTGCCTCAGCCTCCTGAGTAGCTGGGATTACAGGCACGCGCTACCGTGCCCAGCTAATTTTTTTGTATTTTTTAGTAGAGACGGGGTTTCACCATGTTGACCAGGATGGTCTCGATCTCTTGACCTCGCCACCTCGGCCTCCCAAAGTGCTGGGATTACAGGCTTGAGCCACCTCGCCCGGCTGGCCAGTACTATTAATGATGTAGTGTTAGACTTAATAGTCAACACAATTAAAAAATCAGAAAAAAAAATCAGAGGAAGAATTAGAGGTAAAACTCTATTTCAAGAGGATATCCCTGTCTACCTGGAAAATTCAAGGGTTTAAATATTATAAATGGCAACAAAATTTAGAAAGGTAGCAGGATATAAAATCAAAACACAGCAATAACCTTTAAATATACATTTAACAATAAAATACGAGGGGAAATATCTCTTTTATAATACTTACAAAAATTCAAAATATATGGATAACCTTTGTGAGAAAAACTTTGAAACACTCACAAAGCATTTAGCATTCAGTATATCGAAGAAATCAGACACCAAATCAGAAGAGATTCTTGCACAGAAGGTAAGGGTGTCCCACCAAGGGTATTCATAATAAGAAGTTGCTGGGCAAGAAGCAGGTGTGGAGACTGGCAAAACACAGGATATCCCTGCTATGTTCAAAGCAGTCGTGTACTCTTAACTCTCAGGTTATCACTCCAAGGCCAGACAGCAACTACTTCTGTTCACCTCCAGAGGCAACAGACAAGGGGCTAGGGTATCAGAGACAGGTCAGTGGCTGGTCATGTCCTAGGGATACAGCCACAGTCACAGGCACAGCTGACAAAGCATTCCCACCTCACAAGAGGCAACTGTGTTTGTTCCAAACAAGTTTAGGTGCGTTTCACTTTTTTCCTGAAAGTATCTAATTTAATTAAATAAATGTTAAATAAATTCATAAGTGTAAACTCATAAATAACAATGAGAAAACAATTGATTTCATGAAAACAAAACTGAACACTTTGGAAAACTGGTGATAAATACAGATTGCTAAAAATCCCAGCTGTCGAAAATTAAGTGTGGGAAAGACAATAGTAAAAACTGAAAGAAAACATACCAATCAAGAAGCATTCTCTACTGCAAGTTTGGTTCCTATTCTACTTTAAAAATAAATACAACACTTTGGGAGGTCGAGGAGGGTGGATCATGAGGTCAAGAAATTGAGACCATCCTGGTTAACATGGTGAGACCCCATCTCTACTAAAAATACAAAAATTAGCTGGGCATGATGGTGCACGCCTGTAGTCCCAGCTACTCGGGAGGCTGAGGCAGGAGAATTGCTTGAACCCAGAAGGCAGAGGTTGCAGTGAGGCGATAATGTGTCATTGCACTCCAGCCTGGGTAACAAGAACAAAACTCTGTCTCAAATAAATATGAATAAATAAATAAATAAATAAATAAGAATAAAAGTGGAAGCTGGGCATGGTGGCTGACGCCTGTAATCCCAGCACTTTCAGGCCAAGGTGAGTGGATCACCTGAGGTCAGTTCGAGACCAGCCTGGCCAACATGGTGAAACCTGTCCCTACTAAAAATACACAAAATTAGCCAGGTATGGTAGTGAACACCTGTAATTCCAGCTACTCAGAAGGCTGAAGCAGGAGAACTGTTTGAACTTGGGAGGTGGAGGTTGCAGTGAGCCAAGATTGCGCCACTGCACTCCAGCCTGGGTGACAAGAGTGAAACTTTGTCTCAAAAATAAAATAAAATGCAAAAGAGAAAAATAGCTGAATCAAAATACATGATGGTTGTCAATAGTGAACCAAAGAGAGCACCGCCCCACCCCACAGCTCCATCAAAGAGGAGGAAAACTGGAGAGAACAATAATAAAAAAGATTAGTGGTGAATGGGACAAATAAGTGGTTTAGTGTCCCCAGTTAAGACCTTAATTTGTTCCCCAGGTTGCAGACCTTTCCTCCTTGGGCCACAGACCTTTAAAGAGGACTTTGTAAACAACATAAGGATGTGCCTCTTCCCCAACAATCTGGGGTTCCCTGTGGTGACAGCTTCTTTCTGCCTGACTGGCCCTCACCTCGATATTGTCTTCTTCTTTTCCTCACAACTTTCCAAGGCTCTTTTCCTTGCTCCAATAAGGAAATCACATCTGGTTTAGAAATGAAGCATCCTGCCCAGAAGAAAAAAAATATAAGGTACATTGAAATAAAAAATAAATTCAAAATTACTTTGATTCAGTCTTGGTTAAAGTATATATCAAAACAGTAATTGAGAGAAAGAAACAGTCATTGATAAGGCAAAACAAAGAAGGGAAAGATGTTTTAAAAACATTTACATTAAGGTTACATGTTAGAGATTAGAGAGGGAATAAAAAAATCTTTTTCAAATCTATATTCACAGAAGTGTTTCTTCTTCAGAGGCAATAGTGGTTGAGATCACAGACTGTTGAGTGCAAATCCTGCCTGAGTCACATCCTAGTTGTGTGACCTTGGGCAAGTTACTTCTATGCTACCTTTTCCTTCCCGATAAAATAGGGATAATCATAGTAACTATCTTATATGATTATTAAGATTATATTAGTATGTCTGTATCTACACACTGACTAGAGTATATACCAAACAATATATTTCATTAGCTATTGGTTATTGTTATTTGGTGAGAGAAAAAATAAGAAGCTTCCTAGGACATGTATTATTATGACTTGGATATTCAAACAATGTTAAATTAAATGTAAAGTTCTTGGATTTTTTTTTTTTTTTTTTGAGATGGAGTCTCACTGTCACCCTGGGCTAGAGTGCAGTGGTTCGCCCCCAGCTCACTGCAACCTCCGCCTCCTGGGTTCAAGCGATTCTCTTGCCTCAGTCTCCCAAGTAGCTGGGATTACAGGCGCACACCACCACACCTGGTTAATTTTTTGTATTTTTTTTTTTTTGAGACGGAGTTTCACTGTTGTTACCCAGGCTGGAGTGCAATGGCGCGATCTCGGCTCACCGCAACCTCCGCCTCCTGGGTTCAAGCAGTTCTCCTGCCTCAGCCTCCTAAGTAGCTGGGATTACAGGCACGTGCTACCGTGCCCAGCTAATTTTTTGTATTTTTAGTAAAGACGGGGTTTTACCATGTTGACCAGGATGGTCTTGATCTCTTGACCTCGTGATCCACCCACCTCTGCCTCCCAAAGTGCTGGGATTACAGGTGTGAGCCACCGCGCCCGGCTTTTTTTTTTTGAGATGGAGTTATCTGTTGTTACCCAGACTGTAGTGCAATGGCACGATCTCAGCTCATCGCAACCTCCGCCTTCTGGGTTCAAGCAATTCTCCTGCCTCAGCCTCCCGAGTAGCTGGGACTACAGGCGCGCACCACCATGCCCAGCTAATTTTTGTATTTTTAGTAGAGATGGGGTTTCACCTTGTTGACTAGTTTGGTCTCGATCTCTCGATCTCGTGATCCACCCGCCTCGACCTCCCAAAGTGCTGGGATTACAGGTGTGAGCCACCGTGCCTGGCCTAATTTTTTGTATTTTTTTAGTAGAGACAAGGTTTCACTGTGTTGGCCAGATGAACTCCTAACCTCATGATCCACATTAGCCTTCCGAAGTGCTAAGATTACGGGTGTGAGCCACCTCACCTGGCCAAGTTACTGGATTGTAACAGCTTTATTGCAATATAATTTATATGACATAAAATCTACCTGTTTTAAGTGTAGAATTCAATGATTTTTTTAGTAAATTTACAGAGCTGTGCAAACATCACTATAATCCAAACTTAGAATATTTTCATCATCCCCCAACCATCCCTGCTGGTCACTGGCAGTCAATCTTCATTCCTACTCCCGGCCCTAGACAAGCATTGATCCCTTCTTTTTGTCTCTACAGATTTCCCTTTTCTGGACATTTCATATAAATAGAATCATACAATATGTAACCTTCTGCATCTGGCTTCTTTCACTTAGCATAGTGTTTTTGATATTCTTGCATGCTATGACATGCATCAGTAGTTTGTTCCTTCTATGAACAGTATTCTATTGTATGACTGTGCCACATTTCATTTACCCATTTATTTAGACATTGTGAATAATACTGCTGTGAATACTTATACATCTTTGTATAGACACATGTTTTTATTTCTCTTGAGTAGACATTTAGGAGAAGAATTATAGGATCATATCTATACCATCTTACATTCCCACTGGCAATGTATGAGGGTTCCAGTTTCTCCATATACTCACTAATAATTATTTTGTCTTTTGACTAATAATTGTATATATTTATAGGCTGCAATGTGATGTTTTGATACATGTTATTGTGGAATGAGCAAATCAGGGTAATTAGCATATTCATCACCTCAAGTATCTATCATTTCTTTTCTTTGTGGTGAAGACTTTAAAAACACTCTCCCTTTCCGCCTCGGACCCGACAAGAATGGCTCCCGCAAAGAAGGGTGGCGAGAAGAAAAAGGGCCGTTCTGCCATCAACGAGGTGGTGACCCGAGAATACACCATCAACATTCACAAGCGCATCCATGGAGTGGGCTTCAAGAAGCGTGCCCCTCGGGCACTCAAAGAGATTCGGAAGTTTGCTATGAAGGAGATGGGAACTCCAGATGTGCGCATTGATACCAGGCTCAACAAAGCTGTCTGGGCCAAAGGAATAAGGAATGTCCCATACCGAATCCGTGTGCGATTGTCCAGAAAACGTAATGAGGATGAAGATTCACCAAATAAGCTCTATACTTTGGTTACCTATGTACCTGTTACCACTTTCAAAAATCTACAGACAGTCAATGTGGATGAGAACTAATCGCTGATCATCAAATACATCAAATAAACTTTAAAAATTGCAAAAAAAAAAAAAAAAAAAAAACACTCTCTTGTGGCTGTTTTGAAATATACGGTATACCATTAACTATAGTCATCTTGCTGTGCAATAAAACAATGAACAAAATTCTCGGATTTTTAATTTTCAATC
The DNA here is from genome assembly GCA_031835075.1 of Saguinus oedipus. Taxonomy (NCBI): domain Eukaryota; kingdom Metazoa; phylum Chordata; class Mammalia; order Primates; family Cebidae; genus Saguinus; species Saguinus oedipus. Next base: position 40,027,791 of record CM063187.1, on the reverse strand, counting down.
ATAAAAGTAAAACTGAGTATGTTTATTAATGAAAGGAATGAGTTCTCCTGACTTATAAATAAATGGTCCATTTTACCACTATATAAATCATATGTATTCTCTTGATAGAGAAAATTCAATAAACAGGATCTAGCTATTTCCCTTACAAGTAACAAGTAATATACCAACAAGTAACAAAACATCTAAAGCAATTCTGAATTCAAACACAAAGTGAAAAACTTGTTTTCTTTGACACTGGTAAGGCTACAAATAACAAAGATCTCAAACCCAGCCCCTTTATTATTAAGGAAGGCCCAAGGGCTACTTAAGGATGAGGAAGGTGAATGTGCTTAATGAAGGTGCTCACTTCCAATGAAATAAAGCTCAAAGTGTTCCCTTTAGAAAGTGGAGCAGAAATTTAGATAGTTACCTAAAAGTACTCTTGAAATTTCCAGAGGAAAAAGCTGATGTTACAGAGAACACAGTCTAAATTCCCAGAAGCAGATAACCTTACCCAGTGAGACCAAGTTGCTGTAGTTCTCTAACATCACATCTCTGTACAAGTCCTTCTGTTCCAAGTCCAGGTATTCCCACTCTTCTGGAGAGAAGTCTATGGATATATCACTGAATATCACTGATCGCTGAAATGACAACCACATATTATAACTAAAATGGAAGAAAATGTGTTTTAAGATAGAAGGAGAGATGGGTGCAGTGGCTCACACCTGCAGTCCCAGCACTTTGGGAGGCCAACGCAGGTGGGATCACCTGAGGTCAGGACTTTGAGAACAGCCTGACCAACATGGAGAAACCCTACCTCTACTAAAAATACAAAATTAGCCATGTGTGGTGGCAGGCACCTGTAATCCCAGCTACTTGGGAGGCTAAGGCAGGAGAATCGCTTGAACCCGGGAGGAAGAGGTTACAGTGAGCTGAGATCATGCCATTGCGCTCCAGCCTGGGCAACAAGAGTGAGACCCCATCTCACACAATCAAACAAACAAAAAAAGATAGAAGGAAAAAAGAGGGAAGAGATATTACAGGAAGTAGATCATATGGCAAATAAACAGGCTTGGGCTGGAAGCCTACAACAGAGCCAGTCAGGAAATAAGTGTGCTTGAAGCAAAATGCCTGGGTTCCTGAAGGATCCTGTTGCTACAGACAGAGCCTCTCATGCACGCTGGCAAATCTTAATAATCCAGACATGTCTGGGAAAGAAAATCAGTTTTCCAATTAAATGAAATACTGTATATAAGCCTTTGCCTACTATGTCTCCCTCATAAATTCCCAAGAAAGGTGAGTTCTTCCATCCCTTTCTCCTTAAAGAACAGATTTTTTTTTCTCTCTCCCTATAATATCTTTATCTTAGAAAAGGATCTAAATGCAATTAGAGAATGTCTTCTAAGTTTATCCGAGAAGTAGATCTTAAGCATTTTTCTGAATTATGACTGTTAAAAATTGGTTGGATAATAGGCTATACAATGCATATATAAGATTTAATCATTCTTCTATACTTAGATATTCTGGTTGGACAATATCTTAAGATTCTCCTCAATTCTGGGAGTCAATGTGACTACTTATGCACCTGGATTATCTTCTCACATGCTATCACTTTCCATCCCTTCCCATATGCCTTCCTTGTTCCTGAGTTAAAGGATATTGATACAGGATAATCCAGCATTGCAAAGATGTCATTCTAGATCAGCACATCCTGTTCAACCAAAAATGGAATCTTGTTCCTGGGTATAACTCAGGAATTCTAAGAGAAGATCTCTGATCTCTCTGTATGTAAGACCTAGCCACACCCCTACTCAGTCCTAAAAGCCTCACAGAGCATGAGATCTTACCATATACTGAGGCTGAGGCGCCAACTAACAGCAACTCTTAGCTTTTTGTTAACTTTTTTTAAGAGACAGGGTCTCTCTCTATCACCCAGGCTAGAGTACAGTGGCACATCCACAGCTTCACTGCAGCCTCAAACTCCTGGGCTCAAGCAATTTTCCCATGTCAACCTCCTGAATAGGTGGGATTACAGGTATAAGCCACCATGCCCAGCCACAACCCTTATCTTACATACTTGGAAAACTCAAATCTGGAAAAGTTCAGTTTTCCTATGAGTGGCTAAATGGGCCCATCCTCTCTTATCTACTCACAAAGACTGGTCAAATACTTAAGAGATTTCATTTTTCCTCCATTGTAGCTAAAAGCAGAAGACTGAGCAATATAGGAGATGCTGAACGATTTGTTCAACAAATACAAGAACAATGACTGGAATAAAGGGTGTTCATAGGACAAGCCTTATGGTTCACCTGCCACTGGATATGGAAGAACTGGAAGAAGGTTCTTGGATAGAGCTCTGATAGGAAGTTTCAGGATAAAAAAATGGTCATAGGACCTTAACATGCTGGTATTCCCAGAAGGAGAAAAAAACTTACAAGGGCCATGGTATAGAAATTCAAAAACTGGTCAGTCCTCCTTGGGGTTTACTTGCCAGGAGAAGCACCGAGTCCACAGAGGTTAATCTAGGGGGAAGAAAACAAGACCATGAAATCAGATGGACCTTAGAAATCCCCAAATGACTTGAGTTACTATGACCTTTCCCCTCTCTTTTAATCTCTCTACCAGAGCCCCCCACTCCATATACATGTGTGCACACACACACATAGGCAGAGAGAGAGAGAGAGAGAGAGAGAGATTTGAAGGAGTCTGGACAAGTCTCATTCCTTGCTAACTCCAGGGTTGATAAGGGGCTGTTATCATCTAAACTACAATCTTCCTTCTTCAAAGTCTCATAGGCCTGTTTAGATTCACCAGACACAAAGAGAGAAATTCATAAGGACCAAGCCTGGCAGCGATTATCACCATAAAATTGCTGCACTGGCAGCCCTGCTTGCAGCAGCCAGAACAACTTCCAAAACTCTCTGGGCTCATCACTCTCTATTTCCAGTCAGAATCATCCACATTGTTTTCTGAAAGGAATTCATTTGCCATTCTCTTTCTTATAACCTAGGCTGAGGCATGGATTCATGTTCTTTGTCATTTGACAATAACAAATGTCTAACAAGAGTTCCCATATGTTGAGTGTTTTTTTTTTTTTTTGAGATGGAGATTTGCTCTGTAGGCCAGGCTGGAGTGTAGCAGCACGATCTGCGATCTCGGCTCACTGTAACCTCTACCTCCCGGGTTCAAGTGATTTTCCTGCCTCAGCCTCCTGAGTAGCTGGGACTAAAGTCGTGTGCCACCACATCTGGCTAATTTTTTGTATTTTTAGTAGAGATGGGGTTTCTCTCTGTTAGCCAGGATGGTCTCAATCTTTAACCTTGTGATCTGCCCATCTCAGCCTCCCAAAGTGCTGGGATTACAGGCACGAGCCACTGTGCCCTTAGGTGTTTTATATATATTAACTATATGCTCAGGATATCTCTTTAGCACAATAATTATTCTATCCACACAATGGATCAGAAATTCACATAAAGAGAAATAAAATCACTTGTAGAAATGCAGTTTATGAGTAGTACGGCTGCATTTGGAATCATTTTTCTAACCACAGACTCAGCTTTTCTTCAACTCCAGCTTTTGTCTCTGAAACCCAGAATTTCTTATTCCAGTGAGTGTAAACTGGCATGCATGATTCACTAAAATAAAATAAAAATAACACAACTCACCAGCAGGCATCTGAGTACCGATGCCCATATTATCAAGCATGAGAGGAAATGAACATTCTACCAGTATACTGCAGACTGTGTAGATTTTAAAGTATGTACAAGCATCATTTAAATCATGCATACTCTTTGATTCAGAAATTCTACTTTGGGGATTAAAGAAAATAATTGTACATATGATCAAAGGTATGTGTAAGAGTATGTTAACATTATTCATAATGAAATAAAGCTGGAAAGCACCTAAATGTCCTTCCATAGAAAATAGGTTAAATAAATCACAAAGCATCAACAGAGTAAAACAAACTATTGCCATTTTAAAATGATGATGTAGATCTTTAATTGGAAACATGGAAATATGTTCAGCATAGTTTGTTGAGTGAAGAATGCAGTAACGAACAGTTGTTAGTAGTATAATCCTGTTAAGGTACAGCAAAAACACGTGTGTGTATGTGAGAGAGAGAGTGTGTGTATATGTGTATGTGGTTTCTTTTTTTTAAGACGGAGTTTTGCTCTATTCCCTGGCTAAGTGCAATGGAGCAATCTAGGCTCACCACAACCTCTGCCTTTCAGGTTGAAGCAATTCTCCTGCCTCAGCCTCCTGAGTAGCTGGGATTACAGGTGCACGCCACCACACCCGGCTAATATATGTGTGTATTAATCTGTAAGTGCTAAGTTTTAGAAACTATACAAAGATATATAAAATATTCAAGATATATAACCTCGTAGAAAAATAAAATGAACACTGTGAGGACATCTGTAAAGCATACATACAAATCAGCACAAGAAGCACTGACAGGCATCAACAGATAGTGATCTTGATTTTCTTTTTGCTGACATTTATTTCATGATTCTACATGGCCACATATATACTTGAAATATATATTTTAACTTTGTATAGTGGAAAACGTTCTTTATATAGGTTAAAGAGATACTTTTTAAAATAGTCACCTCTTGAACTTGGAGAAAAAAACACAGTATCCTAAAAAAAGCTGCTATGTTTTTACTGCTTTTGTTAATTACAGCTCCCAAAATCTGAACCAACTCTATGATTTCTAAGTATGTTCATGTATGTTGGAGTTCAGCCAACATACATGGCCAAACATCTTCAATTAATGCCTTATTTCACTGCTACTATTTCTCATGACTTCCTGACCAAGCATTTGTTTTGCTTCCGAAAGTTATTTTAGCCATGAGGCCCTCCTAGGAGTTGCTGAATTTTCTTGTCCTGTTCATCTCAGTTTGCATCAACCTCATGAGAATAAAAACTGTAAGGCAAATGCTTATCATATAAAATCCATTACCCCACCCACAGGAACCCCATGAGTCTGGTATCATTTCGTCATAACCTGACAATGCCTGCTATAATCAGATGTCTCCTTCCCATGACCTCTCGAGCCATGCCATCTAACTTCTTCAATGACCTTTACCTCACCTATCTCAGTCTTATTCTTGCATAGGCTTATCTACCTTGATAAATAATAACTTAAGGATAGCAACCATGTCATTTTGGTCACTGTATTTCCCCCAAGGACTGGCACAAGATCTGGCATATTTTGAGTACTTTATAAATGTCTCATAATCCAACCTAGAAATTCCACTTTTAGGAATTTATCATTAGGAAATATTTGTAAAATTATACAAATATGTGTTGCAAGAGAGCTCATCAAAGAATAATTCGTTGGCTGGGCACGGTGGCTCATGCCTGTAACCAACACTTTGTGAGGCCGAGGTGGGCGGATCACTTGAGGTTAGCAGTTTGAAATCAACCTGGCCAACATGATGAAATTCCATTTCTGCTAATAATACAAAAATTACCTGGGTGTCGTGGCACGTGCCTGTAATCCCAGCTACTTGGGAGGCTGAGGCAGGAGAATCCCTTGAACCTGAGAGGCAGAGGTTACAGTGAGCCGAGGCTGCGCCACTGCACTCCAGACTGGGTGACAGAGCAAAACTCCACCTCGGGGAAAAAAAAAAAAGTTATTTACGACAACCCGAAATCAAATACCTAACGGTAGACAGTAAGTTGAATAAATGATGTTCCACTATATTATAGATTTTATGCAATTATTAATGACATTGGTCCATATTAGTTAATGAAGGAAGATATTCATGATCAATTACTAGGTATGGCAGGCAGACTAAAAGAATATGCACAATGTTGGGAGGTGGCAGACTCTCATTTATTAAAAAATACAGGCTTTGTTGTCAGTATTTGTGCTCTGACAATTATTAACTGTGAGAATTTGGACACGTTAATTTTCAGTGTCTCTGTTTCCTCAGAGATAAATTGGGGAATCATAACAGTACCTACCCCATGGGGTTGTGAAGGTTAAGAACATAATACATAAAGCACTTGACGTGGCTTTACTGTAAGGGCTAAATTCAGGTAAAGCATTACATACCCCTCATTCCATTATTTTAAAAATTATCTTCAATAATTTTAAATTTAAAAATTTGGTCTTCGCTGATAAATTATCTTTAACCATTTTAATAGTAGTCCCTTTCTCGGAAAACTTCTTGAGATTTTCCAGCATTGCTCTTAAAACACTAACTGATAAATGTTAAAACTAGGCTTGAAAATGTAATTCTTCTTAATATTATTAAAAAAGGACTCACAGAAATCAAAAAGTAGAGCAAGGCCCCTCTTTCTTTCCATCCATAGTAGCTCCAAAGGGACATCATTCCATATCATAAAAGCAACTCAAGAATTTTGCTTTGATAAGACATCATATTAAATACATTTTTAAAAAGTCAATCAAGCTTTTCTGTTCAGTATGTCTAAATATTGCTATTACCACTTTTTTTCCTGTTATACATATATAAATCTGTCCTTAGTAGCATCCTTAGGCTACTAGAAAATAAATTTCTAATTCTGAAGAGATATCTTACTTGATAATTTGCCCAGGTAAATGTTTAATCAATAGCCCCATAATCTTAAAAGGTATAAATTCTTGAAAGCTTTTTTCAAATTAAAGAATAACCACTGCACTGTCCTTTACACCACACAGGCATAATAATATAATAAAACCTATGGCTTCACTAGATTCCTTTTTCCTTTTTCTTTTGTTTTTTGAGATGGGGAGTCTTACTCTGTTGCCCAGGCTGGAAGGCAGTGGCACAATCTCAGCTAACTGCAACCTCCACCTCCCAGGTTCAAGCAGTTCTCCCTGCCCCGGCCTCCCTAGTAGCCGGGACTACAGGTGCCTGCCACCATTCCCGGCTAATTTTTGCAGTTTTAGTAGAGATGGGGATTCACCATTTTGGCCAGGCTGGTCTCAAACTCCGGACCTCAGGTGATCCACTCGCCTCTGCCTCCCAAAGTGCTGGGATAACAGACATGAGCCACCACAACTGACCTCTTTTTCCTTTTTCAAACAAAGTGTTGGAAAGTCTTTGTCTCCTTAAATGATCAATTAAGGAGTGATTCTATTTTGGAATTGTGATTCTATTTTGGAAAACAAACACATATGCACAAGTGCACAAAAGAAAATAGAAAAACAAACATTAGTAATATTTATTCTGGATGGTGAAATTATAGGCAACTTAAATTTTCTTCTTATGGATTGAAGATGATTGGGTGGTAGGGGATGGAGAAAATCTGTTCTGAACAGTACTAAAATTAGGTGGCAGCTTAAACCAGGACTTCCCTTTTTTTTTTTTGAGACAAAGTCTCACTCTGTCAGTCAGACTGGAGTGTAATGGCATGATCTCAGCTCACTGCAACTTCTGCCTTCTGGGTGCAAGCAATTCTCCTTTCTGGGTGCAAGCAATTCTCCTGCCTCAGCCTCCCAAGTAGCTGAGAATACAGGTGCGCATCACCATGCCCAGCTAATTTTTGTAGTTTTAGTAGAGAAGGGGCTTCACCATGTTGGCCAGGCTGGTCTCAAACTCCTGCTCTCAGGTGATCTGCCCACCTCAGCCTCCTAAAATTCTGGGATTACAGGCCTGAGCCACCTCACCTAGCCAATTAAACTATTTGCATACAAATAAAATTAAAAACAGAGTTGCAAAGAGGGAATATCTTTTAGTTGTTAAGAAAATTGTGATTCTATAAATCTGTGACATGAATAGGTTTGGGGAAAAACAACTGTGGCACAAATAAATAACACCCATCAGTTCTTTTACTATTCTTCATCAAAACGATGGGCTATTTTCACTATCAAGATTCTTCTATGAATGAACACAATCAAGCAACATTCCCAAGTTCAGTAAAAGTATACCAAAGCAGACAGAACAGTGTGGTAAACAACAGATTATCTCTGACTTTTTTTTCCACTGAGAAACTAGTTTTACATTATATATAATTCTTGTGAAATGTTTTATAAATCTCTAACTTATTAAAAGAGATTCATACATGATTAAAGATTTCATGAGTCATCTTGCTCAAAACTGACTATTGCTTAATTAACATCAACATTGATCACAAGCATTTTTCCTTCTTATAATTAATATAGTATTTGTTAATGGCAAAAAGCTGCATCACATGGAGTGTGGCTTATTTAATTGTTTCCTTCTGTTAGACACTAATTTTGTGTCTAACATTCTCAAATGTTACAGACTTTGATTCTAGGCCAGTAGATCTGAATCTTATTGGGTCATGTTTGATAATCTCATTACATATTTTCTCCCCAGAAATGTGGCATATTAGCAGATATCTATAAAAATTTTATGTACAATTTCAAAGAGTGTTCCCCTGAAATCCCCAAATGAATTCAAATTACTTCTGGTTAAGAATTCCCATTCTGGGCTGGGCGCTGTGGCTCACGCCTGTAATCCCAACACTTTGGGAGGTTGAGGTGGGCGGATCACTTGAGGCCAGGAGTTTGGGACCAGCCTGGCCAACATGGTGAACCCCATCTCTACTAAAAATACAAAAATGAGCTGGGCATGGTGGCACACGCCTGTAATCCCAGCTACTCAGGAGATTGAAGCATGAGAATTGCTTGAACCCGGGAGGGGGAAGTTGCAGTGAGCAGAGATTGTGCCACTCACTGCACTCCAGCCTCGGTGACAGAGGGAGACCGGTCTCAAAAAAAAAAAAAAAAAAAAATTCCTGTTCTAGACTATTTAAGCATCAAGGTCATTATCTTATACTAGGAAATATCCATCACAATTGGCTTAGTATTTTCATTTCCCCATCTGTAGAAGGCTGATGTAGAATTGCCTCAAATCACCACTTAAGAATAAATAGCTAATGTTTATTAAGTACTAACGAAGTATCAGGAACTGTTCTAAGAGCTTTACACATAGTAATGAAAAGACCCACAGAAGTAAAGGAAAACATCTATCAAATGGGTATGTGCATACAGAGTCTCGGGAGGGGACCTAGGTATCAGCTCAATGGACAGGACATTTATGGAGAATGAAACAAATATTCTCATGTCCTAAGAAATAAAAATGCATTTCACAGAAGAAATCAGAAACACCCACTCGTCTCCACCTTAACTTTTTTTTTTTTTTTTTTTGAGACGGAGTTTCGCTCTTGTTACCCAGGCTAGAGTGCAATGGCGCGATCTCAGCTCACCGCAACCTCCGCCTCCTGGGTTCAGGCAGTTCTCCTGCCTCAGCCTCCTGAGTAGCTGGGATTACAGGCATGCGCCACCATGCCCAGCTAATTTTTTTGTATCTTTAGTAGAGACGGGGTTTCACCATGTTGACCAGGATGGTCTCGATCTCTTGACCTCGTGATCCACCCGTCTCGGCCTCCCAAAGTGCTGGGATTACAGGCTTGAGCCACCGCGCCCGGCCGTCCACCTTAACTTAAACAGGCAACAGCAATTCATTCTCCTCCCCTCAGACCCCTTTTCTTAAAGAGTTGGGCAGGACTGGCTAAGAAGAGAACCAGGCTTTTCTTGCAGCCCAGCCTCGCATGGTTAAATTAGGGCACAATGCCACCACCGCCCACCCTTGCATAACTAGAGTAACATAAGACATGATGTTGCTAACTCTTCCCAGTATCAAAAAAAGGCCAGGGTCTCTCAGCAAACAATATGAAAAATATATATAAAAGAAAAAAGAAAGAAAGAAAGGCAAGGGTCATGGATGCCAGGGGCTGGAATTGGAGTTCACAATAGCTTCCTGGAAGAAATGCTGTGTTCTGAAACCTGCAGCTGGACTCTTCAGAGCTGTGAGTGCACGTGCATGGGTCCAGGTCCGCAGGGAGGTGGTGTGGTGGTCCCTCCAGGAGCCAGACTGGGCGGGAGCGGGAGCTCGTTCAGTTGTAACCTTCCTAGGCCAAGGTCGGGTCTGAGCCTTGTTTCGCTGTTGCCCAGGCTGGAGTGCAGTGGCGTGATCATAGCTCACTGCAGCCTCGAACTCCTCCTAGGCTCAAGCCATCCTCCTGCCTCAGCCTTTCGGGTAGCTGGGACCACAGGAGCGCGCCACACACTCAGCTCATTTTTTTTTTTTTTTTTTTAATTTTGGCACAGACGGGAGTCTCGCTTTGCTGCCCAGGCTGGTCTCGAACTCCTGGCTTCCAGCGATACTCCCGCCTCGCTGTCCCAGAGCGCTGGGATTACAAACGTGAGCCACTTGGTCCGGCCTAGTCTGAGCCTTTCCGCTGTGAGTCCTTTCTGACCTGGGGCCATTTATCTGCAGCTGGGCCCGGTGTGGCCAGAGGGTAGAGCATGCTGGGGTCAGTCACGCACTCCAGGGCCACAACAGCCTTCGCTCACACAACAGGGTCTGCACCCAAGTAAGCCGCACAGTCGCCGTCACGTCCCAGCCCCAGCCCCGTCAAGCCCACTACACACACACCCGGGCCTGAGGCTCCGGCTATCGCCGCTCTGCGGTGCTGCAAATGGCCCCTCTTCCCTCTCCTTACCCGCTGGGTTGCAGTGCTTTTTCTACGGATGGCCAGGACCGACGCTCTGGGCTAGGACTGCTCGCTCGGGCGCGAACCCGAGCCACTGCGATGCCCGGCAGAACACAGGGAGCCGCGGCCGGATCGCGGCACAATTCCCCGGCCTAACTGGCTGAGCGCGGGGTCTGCTGGGAGGGCCGAGCGCGTTCACGGAGTGCGCAGGCGCAGCCGACTGCTCACTGGTGCACCCCCGGCTGTGGAGGGAACCCGGAGCAGGACCCGGAGCCAGGTTGGTCCCAGCGGGGTTGCGCTTCGAGTCCCTTAGCACCTGGGGACGGCGCAGCAGGGCCTGGAGGGGAGCGGGGACAGATGGCTGGTGCGTTAAAAAAAAGGGCGACTGCCTCTCTATAGGGCCGACTGGGGAGCTCTGTGAGCGAGGTCGGCCCTGCGAGTCTGTCTCTGGCGTGGTCCTGGGTGGGATTCTTTCACCGAGTATGGCTAGTTGGGGTTTGAGACGGTGTGACTCGGGGGATTCGGGGGCGACCGGGATGAGGTTTGTGACTGAGATTGTGTGACTGGAATTAAGTCGAGCTCCGTAGGACTTAGAGTGCCATGGGCGCCTGTGAGATCACCGGGTTGACTGAGTGCGTGCGCTTGCGTTTCTGTGAGCGCGTCTATAACCCACGATAAACCTTAATGTGTCGCGGTTTGGGGGATGTTTGTTTTCCTTCTCCGACCTTAGCTGGAGACCGTAAATGTGAGTCAGTGTGTGTCTGAGAAATGGCGCCCCTGATTGTGTGGTGGGTGTGTGCTTGCAGGGCTGTGACGAAGTGACTGGATAATTGATAGTGACTGAGAGCCTCGCTCTCCTCAGCTCTGAAACAGAGAGGGAAATGTTGCATCCTCAAGAGCATCAGCTTGACTACAGGATTTGGTGAAAAGAGGATTTTTTAAAAATTACATATTTATTTTGTATTTAATCACAGGCCTATTATTGGAGAGAATGTAAATGAGCATAACTTTTAGATTAAGATTTTAAAGGAGATTCCTGGCATAGAGTAGTTTATTTGCTTCTGCCCCAGATTCCGATGAGTGGCCTTTACTTGTTTCTTAGGGATTTTGAGGAGGAAGGGGGAGAAGATTTGAGAAGACCTAGATTAAGAAAAAATAAAAGCAGTATGGCTAGATCAGACAGTTCAGGATTAGGGAGTCAGATATCTTGGGTTTTAGATCAGTCACTTTTTTCCCTTTATTAAAGCAGGGCAAGAAACGTGAGACCCAAAGCACAAGTTCATACTCCTTCATTTAAATTTAACATCACAGGGTTTTATTCTTGCCTTCTATACTCATGCTTATTTTCTCTAACAGAAATCTTTCCTATCAATATCAACATATTTATTAAGTTACTATTGGCCGGGCGCGGTGGCTCAAGCCTGTAATCCCAGCGCTTTGGGAGGCCGAGGCGGGTGGATCACGAGGTCGAGAGATCAAGACCATCCTGGTCAGCAGGGTGAAACCCCATCTCTACTAAAAATACAAAAATTAGCTGGGCATGGTGGCGCGTGCCTGTAATCCCAGCTACTCAGGAGGCTGAGGCAGGAGAATTGTCTGAACCCAGGAGGCGGAGGTTGCGGTGAGCCGAGATCGCGCCATTGCACTCCAGCCTGGGTAACAAGAGCGAAACTCCGTCTCAAAAAAAAAAAATTAATTAAGTTACTATTTATGTATTTATATTAATAATTTGTTAATTGCTATAGAACTAACTTAAAATTGTAACAACAATGCTATTAAATGAAATTTTAGATTGCAGTTCTTTTAGAGCAGTTATATCCTGCAGGCCAAATATATCCTGCTACCAGTTGTTGTACAACTAAGGAAATAAGAATGATTCGTGTGTGTGTGTGTGTGTGTGTGTGTGTGTGTATATATATATATATATATATATATTTTTTTTTTTTTTTTTTTTTTTTTTTGAGACAAAGTCTTGCTCTGTTGCCCAAGCTGAAGTGCGGTGGTGCAGTCTTGGCTCACTGCAGCCTCTGACTCCCAGGTTCCAGCAATTCTCCTGCCTCAGCTTCCCAAGTAGCTCGGATTACAGGCATGTGCCACCATACCCAGCTAATTTTAGTAGAGATGGGGTTTCACCATGTTGGCCAGGATGGTCTTGATCTCTTAACCTCGTGACCTGCCCGCCTCAGCATCCCAAAGTGCTGGTATTATAGGCGTGAACCACCACACCCAGTCTTTTTTTTTTTTTTTTTTTTTGAGGCAGGGTCTCATTCTCTCAGGCCAGAATGCAGTGGCCCATCATAACTCACTGCAATCTCAATCTCACAAGCTCAAGCCAGCCTCCTGCCTCAGCCTTCTGAATATGTGAGACTACAGGCATAAGCCATCACACCTAGCCTAATTATTTTTTTAAACTTGGGAAAAAACATATATACTTCGCTCCCACAGAGTATGGTTTAGACTCCTGCCCCATCCACTTTCTAAGTAAAGTAAAATAAAAAAGTGGTGAAGTAAAGCAAAAACAAAAAAGCCACTAATACAGTTTGGCTCTGTGTCCCCACTTAAATCTCATCTCAAATTGTAATTCCCATAATCCCTCATGTTGTGGGAGGGACTTGGTGGGAGGTGATTGGTTCCTGGGGGCAGTTTCCCCCATGCTGCTGTTTTTGTGATAGTAAATTCTCACCAGATCTGATGATCTTATAAGTGTTTGAGAGTTCCTCCTTTCTCTCTCTCTCTCTCTCTCTCTCTCTCTCTCTCTCTCTCTCTCTCTCTCTGTCTCTCCACCCCCCCACCTCCTGCTGCCATGTAAGATGTGCTTGCTTCCCCTTCCGCCATGATTATAAGTTTCCTGAGGCCTCCCTAACTATGAGGAACTGTGAGTCAGTTAAACCTCTTTTCTTTATAAATTACACCGTCTTGGGCAGTTCTTTACAGCAGTGTGAAAATGAACTAATATACCCACATATTTATTAAGTTGCTTTCCATTCCTTACTTCCTCCAGCCATGGCAACCACTAATCTGCTTTCTGTCTCCATGGATTTGCCTGTTCTAGATACCTTATATAAATGGAATCATACAATATGTACCCTTTTATGGCTGGCTCCTTTCACTTAGCATAATGGTTTGAATATTCATCCATGCTGTTTCTTTTTCTAGCTGAATACCATTCCATTGTATGAATGTACTACATTTTGTTGATCAGTAGACAGACATGCATTGTTTCTACCTTTTGGCTATTGTGATACTGCTGCCATAAACTTTGTGTACAAGTTTTATGGCATGAAGGCCAGCCATTGGTGGCGTAATATTATAACAGAACTTATCAATAAATGCTGAGTTTTCTTTGAAGTCATTCTCTGATTTATTACAGTGCTTGATGTCTGCCTTGCCTGCTAGTGACCAAAACATATATATATACATTTCTTGTGTCTTTACAGAGCTTTGTCACTCAGTCAATGTAAATAAAGACAGTGGTGGAAACAAAGTTTCCCAAAGTATCCCTATGTGTGTTTCTTATTACTTTGGAAATACTGAGCTGAGTTTAATGTTTATTCTTTTTCTACCAACAGACACAAAAAGGATAATTAAGTACATTCCTTAGAATGTTCAATAACATTTTCTACATTGATATGGTTAAATACTCTTCTATCTTCACCTTGTTTCAACATTTATTTTCAATTATTTAAGGTATATACTCAATATATATAAGTGGGCCAGGTGTGGTGGTTCACACTTGTAATCCCAGCCCTTTTGGAGGCTGAGGTGGGCAGATCACTTGAGGCCAGGATTTGAAGACCAGCCTGGCCAACATGGTGAAACTCTGTCTATACTAAAAGTACAAAATTTAGATGGGCGTGGTGGTATACACCTGTAACCCTAGCTACGTGGGAGGCTGAGGCATGAGAATCCCTTAAGAAAAGGAGGTTGCAGTAAGGGAAGGTTGCACTTCATCCTGGGCAACAGTACAAGAGTTTGTCTTTTAAAAAAATCTTTAAAAAAATATATATGTGTGTGGCCGGACACAGTGGCTCATGCCTGTAATCCCAGCACTTTGGGAGGCCAAGGCGGGAGGATCACAAGGTCAGGAGTTCGAGACCCACCTGCCAACATGGGGAAACCCGATCTCTACTAAAAATACAAAAATAAGCTGGGCGTGGTGGCAGGCACCTGTAATCCCAGCTACTTGGGAGGCCAAGGCAGGAGAATTGCTTAAATCCTAGAGATGGAGGTTGCAGTGAGTCAAGATCGTGCCATTGCACTCCAGCCTGGGTGACAAGAGCAAGGCTCTGTCTCCAAAAAATATATATATACATTTTTCTTTACACACACACACACACACACACACACACACATACACACACACTGACCAAAGTGCATAACATGTATCAGTAGTTTGTTCTGCAACAAACTACATCTCCTGCAGTAAATATATAATTTATATATATATAATTACCAAAGTGCTGGGATTACAGGCCTGAGCCATTGCACCTGGCCAATAATTTTTTTGAAAAAGGAAAAATAAGTGCTTGTGAGAATATAGTGAAATTTGAACTATCATACATTGTTTATGGAAATGTTAAATGCTGTAGCTGCTGTGGGAAAAGTTTGGTGTTTACTCAATAAATTAAATATAAAATTACAAGAATTCTACATATATATTATTTGTATATATATAATATATATATATATTAGGCTAGGTATAATAATTTTTTTTCCCAAGACAGAGTATTGCTCTGTTGCCCAGACTGGAGTGCAGTGGCATGATCTCGGCTCACTACAACCTCCACCTCTTTGGTTCAAGCGATTCTCCTGTCTCAGTCTCCTGAGTAGCTGAGATTACAGGTATGCACCACCATGCCCAGCTAATTTGTATTTTTAGTAAAGACGGGGTTCCTCCATGTTGGTCAGGCTGGTCTCAAACTCCTGACCTCAGGTGACCCGCCCGCCTCAGGTTCCCAAAGTGCTGAGATTACAGGTATGAGCCACCGTGCCCAGCCTATTTATAATTTCTGCATGGTTTTTTTTTTTTTTTTTTTTTTGGTGGTTATATAGAAATGCATTTGGCATTTTTATTACCCTTATATCTATTATCTTATTATTTCTAACATTTGTAGATTTGTGTTTTTTGCAGTGAAGGTCATATTTATTAAATAATGACAGTTTTATTTCTTCCCTGTCAATCTGGATATCTCTGATCTCTTTGTCTTGTCTTATTACACTGGTTTGGACCTCCAATACTATATGAAATAGAAGTAGCAATAGTGAGCCTCCTGGTCTCAAGATAATCCTTGTCTTATTTCTGATTTTAGGTTCTGTAGACTCTCTATTTAGGTGGATTTTTGCAATCAGGCTTTGAAAACATTTTTTAAAAAATTTCAAACATAAAAATAATGAAGTCTTTTTTTTCTGTTACCCAGGCTGGAGTGCAGTAGCACAGTCTCGTCTTGCTGCAACCTCTGCCTCCTGGATTAAAGCGATTCTCCGGCCTCAGCCTCAGTGAGATAGGTATGTCACCTTTATCTGCAGATTATAGAACTATAAAGCCCTAAAGAATCTATCACCTTATAAGCAGAACCCTAATGGATTACATTTTCAGATATTACTAGCAAATTTTAAGTATTGTGAGACATTACAGTAGATGGTGTTACTATTAAATATTAGAGGGTAAGGGGGATGAGTTATAAAAGAAACCTCAAGACATGTGTTAATGAATATCCACTCAATGTCAATTGTTTATTCATTTGGGATACTCTAAACTGAATAAAATTCAAAACATAATCCTAATGTGTTTTTTCTTTGAGAAGGAGTCTTGCTCTGTCACCCAGGCTGGAATGCAGTGGTGTGTTCTCGGCTCACTGCAACCGCTGCCGGGGTTCAAGCGATTCTCCTACCTCAGCCTCCCAAGTAAAATTACGGGCACAAACCACCATGCCTGGCTAATTTTTGTATTTTTAGTAGAGAAGGGTTTCGGCATGTTTGCCAGGTTGGTCTTGAACTCCTGACCTCAGATTTCCACCTGCCTCGGCCTTCCAAAGTGTTAGGATTACAGGTGTGAGCCACCTCAACCAGCCAGCCTAATGTGTTTTCATTGGAAAATGAATAAAATAATTCAAAAATTCTCATGAAGAAACATGTCTTTATTTTCAAGTAATAAACTATATATTAATAATATATACATACATCTTTATTTCCAAGTTATAAAAGCTACTGAAAAGTGTCAAGGATTGCTAGAATATGGAGAACAGAAATAGATGTGAGTACGTGAGTATTTAATATACAACTGATAGTATTTTAATTCAGTAGGAGAAAGGTGAATAATAATTACTTCTGGCATAATTGGTTTTATTCCTAGATAGAAACAAGTCTGACATCCTGCATTATTTCATATACAGTAATCAATTCCTAATGTATTAAAATATTATATCTCTGTGTATACACACTCAAAGAATTACATATGTGAAAAACTGCACTCTATTCCTTTATTCTCTTGCCCACTGTAATTTTCTAGAAGCAAAATCTTCTTAGTAAACATAGAAAACAGTGGAAATGACTTGGGAAACTTATTTTATAGAAATAGAATAAGAATACAAGAGTGTTTACTGCAGCACTTGGCAAAAAAGAGCAAAATATCTGTAATATCACAATTGGGAAAATGGTTGAAAAGGCATTGGTACAAGAATACTGTGGAACATACTATAACCATCAGAAAGATTGTTAGATCATCATCCATTGGCTTCAAGGAAAATCCAAAATGTACAGATGAATGTAAAAAAGCAAATTTCAGGGAAATGTATAGTTATCATCTACTTTTTTTTGTAAAAACATAATAAAATAAATAATTGTGTTAATGTTTTAGCATGGAGAAATATATGGGTAATATACACAACCTTTAAACATTATTCAGAAGAAAATGGACACAGGAAGGAATGAGGAACGGACAAGGACAAAAATAATCATTTTTTTCCTTAGTGGTACTGTTTCATGAATTTAGATGCAAATACACTATTTTTGTAATTTTAGATGAGGAACTTTCTAAAAGACTTAAGCACAGAAGAAAAGAATATAAACAAAATTTCATTTGGTTGTTCTCATTTTGATAATGCAAAACATTAGAATAGTCCATCTTTGATAATTCTCTCATTTGCAGGTATTTTGCTCATTCTACCTTTCTCAATTTTATTATGAAATATTTTACTTCCTTATGCCTGTAAAAAGCAAAGTAACACAATGTTCAGAGAGACCCCTCTACACAGGATCTAAGAAAAAAGGAAGTGGGGCATAAAATAACAGATCTACAGACATAAACTTCATCCTCCCATGCATGTAATCTGTCCAGTGTGGGGAGCTGCTTGCTGAGCATTTTCTGAGCACAGGGAGGGCCCATTTTAAAACACGAACCTAACCCCAAACAAAGCCAATCTTTGGGCTTTTTTGTTTCGTTTTGTTTTTTTTGAGACAGAGTCTTACTGTGTCGCCCAGGTTGAAGTGTCATGGCACGATCTTGGCTCGCTGCAACCTCTGCCTCCTGAAAATTAGCTGGGCGTGGTGGCATGTGCCTGTAATCCCAGCTACTCGGGAGGCTGTGGCAGGAGAATTGCTGGAACCAGGACCCAGGAGGCAGAGGTTGCAGTGAGCCAAGATCATGCCACTGTACTCTAGCCTTGGCTACAGAGTGAGAATCCATCTTAAAAAAAAAATTGGCCGGGCGCGGTGGCTCAAGCCTGTGATCCCAGCACTTTGGGAGGCTGAGGCGGGTGGATCACAAGGTCAAGAGATCGAGACCATCCTGGTCAACATGGTGAACCCCCTCTCTACTAAAAATCAAAAAATTAGCTGGGCATGGTAGTGCGTGCCTGTAATCCCAGCTACTCAGGAGGCTGAGGCAGGAGAATTGCCTGAACCCAGGAGGCGGAGGTTGCGGTGAGCCGAGATCGCCCCATTGCACTCCAGCCTGGGTAACAAGAGTGAAACTCAGGTCTCAAAAAAAAAAATTCTAATTTTCTTGGAGTCAATATTGATGTCTATTTTTCCTTTAAAATCATTTTGTTTAAATTTTCAAACATATCAGAAAAAAGCATTATATCAACAGAACCTTTTAAATCTGTAACTATGTTTTTAGTCTCTATTTTTAAAATATGATGCCCTTTCTCTTTTCATACTTTTTTTCCTCATTAGTACACCAATATTTTATGTTTTAGGTTTCACTGGGTATAAAATGTGGCAGAAAGAGTTATCAGTCAGAATAAAATTCATCACACACATTATTCACAATACTTTCCCCACCAACACCTAGGCTTATTTCACGTTCAATAGGAAGTACATGATGATGGGAAATGTTCTTAACTTGTTACCTTCAAAGGGTCTTTCTTCAGTCAAATACCCTGCCTAACGGTGACTAAGTTCTGCAGAAGTTAAAAAGCCTTTCTACAAATAATAATACTGATGATGATGAATACAATAATGATGACTAACATTCATTGAGTATGTATTTATTATGTCAGGCACAATTCTAAGCACTTTATGTGTCTTAATCAGTCCTCCCAAAGCATTATGAGGTAGGTATTATAATTACCCCCATTTTATAATTTTTACTGAGACACATGTGTATATAAACAGAAAAATGATGAGAATAAATAATAAACTGATAAAGACTATTTTTTGGGAATGGAATGGATACAAGGATGATGGTCAAAGGGTACCTTTTTATAATGCCTGCATCTTTTATAAGAAAAATATATTCACATATTATTTCTGCAATTAAAAGACAAGATACGGCCAGGTGCAGTGGCTCATGCCTCTAATCCCAGCACTTTTGGAGGATGAGGCGGGTGGATCACAAGGCTTGGAGTTCAAGACCAACGTGGCCAAGATGGTGAAACCCCGTCTCTACTAAAAATACAAAAATTAGCTGGGTGTGGTGGCAGGTACCTGTAATCCCAGCTACTCAGGAGGCTAAGGCAGAAGAATTGCTTGAACCCGGGAGGCAGAGGCTGCAGGGAGCCAAGATTGCACCACTGTACTCTAGCCTGGACAACAGAGCAAGACTCCATCTCAAAAAAGGAAAAAAAAAAAAGACATGATACAAAGATGTGCTAAGGGAGAATGCCCATCAGAGACTTGTATTTTGGCATGTATTATGGCAAAATATCTAGAGAAGACTATAATATCCACCAATAGGATTTTATAAGTGATATTACAGTAACAAACAAAATACCATGAAGATATTAAAGGATCTCTATTGAGTGAAATGCTGTCCATGAACATTTTTACAATAAGGAAGACTTAATGTTATAAAGAACAAAAGAATAAGCCATCTTCAAAAATAGAGGTCATTTCTCCCAGGTACTATTTTAAAATATTAAAAATATTTTACAAATCAGGATGTAAACAGATGAAATTTATAGCCATGTAAATTTAAGATGGATTAAAATACTAATAATGTAACAATTAGACAAATTAGGGGAAGAAAAAGAAAATCACAGGACTACATTTCCACATAAATTCTCTGATGTTTAAGGTTAGAAAGGTGTTAAAAATGCTGTCCTTCTCAGCACAACAGACTGAACTGTTTATCATATTGCCAGACTGAATTATCTGATGTCAAGAGAAGTGAGCATTTAGTTAAGGATTTCCAAAGTATATTCTATCATAGGGTGTTTCTCCAACATTATCTTTCCCAGGCTGAATAAGCTATAGTCCGCAAATAAAATGCTTCTACATTATCCTGAATTATTTTTTTTGAGAGGGAGTTTTGCTCATTGCCCAGGCTGGAGTGCAATGGTGCAATTGTGGCTCACCACAACCTCTGCCTCCTCGGTTCAAGTGATTCTCTTGCCTCAGCCTCCCAAATTGCTGAGATTACAGGCATACACCATTACACCTGGCTAATTTTTTTTGTATTTTTAGTAGAGATGGGGTTTCTCCATGTTGGTCAGGCTGGTCTCTAACTCCCGACCTCAGGTGATCTGTCCTCCTTGGCCTCCCAAAGTGCTGGGATTACAGATGTGAGCCACTCTACCCAACCTAGAGGAATTATTAAGCAGACAAATTCTATTTTGAGCCATAATTAAAAGCTTTCCTATACATTTCATATATTCTGGTTTATCACCAGTACAAATTTTGATGCTGAATAAGTTGTGGGCCATAATTAAAGTTCTTTTCACATTCCCTATATTCATAGGGTTTCTCACTAGTATGAATTCTATGATGACTAATAAGCTGTGAACTCTGAGAATAGGCCTTCCCACATATCTTACATTCATAGGGTTTCTCACCAGTATGAATTCTCTGATGTCTAGTAAGGTCTGAGCCAGAACGAAAAGCCTTCTCACATTCCTTACATTCATAGGGTTTCTCACCTGTATGGATTCTTTGATGTTTAATAAGTTGTGAGCTCTGACTAAAGGCATTGCCACATTCTTTACATTCATAGGGTTTCTCCCCGGTATGAATTCTCTGATGTTGAGTAAAATTTGAACCACTACTAAAGGCCTTCCCACATTCTTTGCATTCATAAGGCTTCTCACCTGTGTGAATTCTCTGATGTCGAGTGAAGTTTGAACCACTACTAAAGGCCTTCCCACATTCCTTACATTCATAGGGTTTCTCACCAGTGTGAATTCTGTGATGTCGAGTGAGGTCTGAGCCACAAATAAAGGTTTTTCCACATTCCTTACATTCAAAGGGTTTCTTGCCAGTATGAATTTTCTGATGATGAGCAAGTCTTGAGGGATGTCTAAAGGACTTTCCACATTCCTTACATTCATAGGGCTTCTCAATGGTATGAATTATCTCATGTGTAGCAAATTGTGAACCATGTCTAAAGGTTTTTCTGTATTCTTTAGATGCACAGAATTTCTCTTTACTATTAATGATTCGCTGTAATGTAAAGGATGGATGCTTCCTCAAAGTGGGCACATCTTCATGAGTGAATATCAATTGATTGAAATGTCCCTCCTGAGAGCCAAGTTGTTTCTCAAACTGGATATTACATTCCCAATCATCTCTGAACCTAGAGCACTGAAAATCATGTCTTGTCAGTTTTTCCATTATTTGCCAGTGGGTTGATTCTATTTCATAAATTTCTTTCTTCAGAAATAATTTCTTGGTCTCACATCTTGATTCCAGGACTGAAAGAAAATATGAAAACAATCACTCATGTTTTTATTTGTGAGAAACAAAACTTCAGTCAATATGAGAGAATTTAACTGAACTGTTTTTTACAAATGGATGAGGAAAAAAGAGAGAAATCAGGTTACATCATAAGATGAGGGGAGTGATTAGGAAAACAAAGTAAGTCACAGGTTCCCAAACATTACTATAGGTCAGAATTCCTTTGGGAAGCTTGCTAAACATATATATCATGCCTTAGTCATATCTCCCTTGTTAAAGGATGACTAATCATACCCACGTGCAATATCTCATTGCATATACACACAGACACATAACAGCATCCCACAGTATGAATTGTAAAATAAGGGAAATGGCCAAGTGTGGTGGCTCACGCCCATAATCCCAACACCTTGAGAGGGTGAGACAGGCAGAACACTTGAGGTCAGGAGTTTGAGATCAGCCAGGCCAACATGGTGAAACCTGTCTCTACTAAAAATACAGAAATTAGGCATGGTGGCATGCACCTGTAATCCTAGCTACCGGGAAGGCTGAGGCAAGAGAACTGCTTGAACCCGGGAGGCAGAGGTTGCAATGAGCCAAGACTGCATCACTATACTCCAGCCTGGGCGACAGAGTGAGACCTTGTCTCAATAAATGAATGAATGAATGAATGATCACACTATTAACAAGGCTATTGTCAGGATGAAATGAATATGCTTAATGGAAAATCCCCAGGGATTGGTAAACTATGGCCCATGGCCCTGGACCCATTTTTACAAATGAAGTTTTATTAGCCACACTTGTTACGTTTTACCTATGGATGCTTTTGCACTAAAAGGGCAGAAGTGAGGAGTTATGATAGAGAATGTGTGAACTGCAAACCTAAAATACTTACTATCTGGCCCTTAAAGAAAAAGTTCACTAGCCCCTGGTTAGATATGCATTGTCTAATAGAGTAGTCACTAGCGATGTATGGCTTTTAAAATTTCAAATAATTTAAATAAAATGTGCATTTTATTTTGAAATAGTTGAATTTGAAAATTCAGTTTCTCACACTATTCATATTTCCAATTTTCACCAGCCAAATGTAGCTAGTGGCTTTTGTACTGAAAGTGTATACTGGACATCACAAATATAGAATATTTCCATCACTACTGAATGTTCTCTTGGATAGCCCTGCTCTGGATTCTGTAACTGGACAGCCAGAGCTCTTTAAAAAATGATAAGGAACTACAGGGTGGCAATCCAGAAAAAAGCCTAGCTTAAGAAAAGTCCAGTGTGGAATGAACATAGTATGAGTAGTAGATAGGACTCATTTGTGGACAGATAAGGTATATGTTTGGAGTCTGATGAAAACAGCATTTGTCTTGGAATTCTGAAATGCTGACCTTTGGTTTTTTTTTTGAGACGGAGTTTCGCTCGTTACCCAGGCTGGAGTGCAATGGCGCAATCTCGGCTCACCGCAACCTCCGCCTCCTGGGTTCAGGCAATTCTCCTGCCTCAGCCTCCTGAGTAACTGGGATTACAGGCACGCGCCACCATGCCCAGCTAATTTTTTGTATTTTTAGTAGAGACGGAGTTTCACTATGTTGACCAGGATGGTCTCGATCTCTTGACCTCGTGATCCACCCGCCTCGGCCTCCCAAAGTGCTGGGATTACAGGCGTGAGCCACCGCGCCCGGCCAATGCTGACCTTTGTTAAAGAGGGGGCTTAACAAGTTCATGAGCACTATAGTAGTGATGAATGACTGGCAGAAAAGACACTTGTAGGTTCAAGAGAAGGAGAGAGTAAAATGGAAGGCAGTGTATTGTACTGACAGATCAAAGATAGATTCAGTTACATGTGTTTTATACTCAAACTTGAATAATTATAAGCTTTATTTTCTTGGGCAAATTAGTTCAATTTTCCAAACCTGCCGTTCTCTGTCTAATAAAACAGGAAAGATAACCCTTAAGACTATTGTGAGGATTGGGATTAACGTTTGTAGGTACTATGGAAGGATTTCCATACAAAAGTAGGGACATTAGGCAAGTGTAGTGTTTGAAGTGTTATGGGCCCAGAGTAACTGGGATTACAGGTGCGCGACACCAGGCCCGGCTTATTTTGGTATTTTTAGTAGAGATGGGGCTTTGCCATGTTGGCCAGGCAGGTCTCGAACTCCTAACCTCAGGTGATCCACCTGCCTCGGCTTCCCAAAGGGCTGGGCTACAGGGTGGGCCACTGCGCCTGACCCCCTGAATTGTATGAAAAAATGAAAAAAAAAAAAAAGGCAGGGAGAGTAACTAGAAGACTTGAAAGGCACTGACTCTTAGACAAGGAAATGGAGAGGTAAGGAAGGTATAGCTTTATAAACTATTATAACATACATGTAGGCCAGATGTGGTGGCTGAAAGACACAGATATTAAAAATAAGTTAAACCTACAGTCATTTACTGATACACAATCTATAAAACATGTATATTGCAACATCAATAACATAACGTGGGTGGAGAAGTTAAAGTGTAGACTTTTTCTATGTGGTCAAAGTTAAGCTATTATTATTATTGAGAGACAGGGTCTTGCTCTGTAGTCCAGGCCAGAGTGCTCACTGTAGCCTCACCTCTTGGGCTCATAGGATCCTCCTACCTCAACCTTCTGAGAAGCTGGAACTACAGGTGTGTGTTCCCACACCTGCTTAATTTTTTTTTTTTTTTTTTTTTGAGATGGAGTCTTGCTCTGTCACACAGGCTGGAGTGCAGTGGTGCAATCTCAGCTCACTGCAGCCTCCACCTCCTAGGTTCAAGCAATTCTCCTGCCTCAGCCTCCCAAGTAGCTGGGATTACAGGTACCCGCCACCATGTCCAGCTAATTTTTTGTATTTTTAGTAGAGACAAGGTTTCACCATGTTGGCCAGGTTGGTTTCAAACTCCTAACCTCAAGTGATCCTTAAATATTTTGGTAGAGACAGGGTCTCAGTATGTTGCCCAGGCTGGTCTCAAACTCCTGGACTCAAGCGATCTTCCCACCTTAGCCTCCCAAAGTGCTGGGAATACAGGTGTGAGCCACCACACACAGCCTAAAATTATTATTATCTTACAATAGACTGTTATAACTATGAGATGTTTTATGTAAGCCTTATGGTAACCACAAAGAAAAAGTCTCTAGTAGATACACTGAAGACAAAGAGAAAGACATCAAATCATACCACCATAAAAAAATCAAATCAGAAAGAAAGAGTGAGATAGCAACAAAGAAACTATAAAATTGTCAGGATTAGCTTGGCAGAGTGGTTCACAGGGATAGCCCCAGTTACTTGAGAGGCTGAGGCAGAAGATTGCTTGAGCCCAAGAGTTCAAAACAGCAGTGAGTTATGATCATGCCACTATACTCTAGCCCCGGTAATAAAGGTAGACCTCATCTCTAAAACAACAAACAAAGAATCATAAGTGACTATGAATAATGATATGCCAAAAAATTGGATAAACTAGAAAAAAATGGATAAATTCCTAGAAACATGAAACTACCAAGCCTGAATCATGAAGAAATAGAAAAATCTCTACAGAGCAATTGTAAGTCGGATAGTTCAATCAGTAATCAAAAACCTCCTAATAAAGAAAAGATGAAGATTTGATGGCTTCACTAGTAAATTCTATCAAACGCTTAAAGAAGAATTAACTCTCTCGGGCTTGGTGGCTCACGCCTGTAGTCTCAGCACTTTGGGAGGCCAAGGCAGGTGAATCACGAGGTTGGGAGTTTGCAACCAGCCTGCGCAACATGATGAAACCCCATCTCTACTAAAAATACAAAAAATTAGTTGGGCATAGTAGTGGGCACCTGTAATCCCAGCTACTCGGGAGTCTGAGGCAGAGAACTGCTTGAACCTAGGAGGTGGAAGTTGCAGTGAGCTGAGATTGCACCACTGCACTCCAGCCTGGACAACAGAGCAAGACTCTGTCTCAAAAATAAATAATAAAATAAAATAAATCCTATGGAGATGGTTGATACTTTCATTTGAACAGGTATTGACCCTGTTATGTTCAGACTGCAAGTTCCAACGTCAGTTTGGTTTTCAAGGGCTTTGCAGTGTTACTTGGATTTGTCCTGTGTGTGCACCACCCAGTCCAATCTAAAACTTAAACTTGTCTTTGATATGTTATTTACGGACAGATCCACATATATTCAGGTCAAAAGAGCCTAGGAGTTCATAAAAACTGAGTTGTTTTTTTTTTTACTTTGGAATTTTTGAACTTGAACATGGATTGCTTTTTTGAACTTGTTTCTTGCTGTGATCTTCTTGATACTTTCTTGTTCCCTGGAGCTCCCCTATTCAGTTATTTTGTCATAATTCTGGGGCTTAAGTTACCTCCCTCTACTTTGTACTTTCTGCAACTATGGCTGGGTGTGGCAGGCAACATACTGAGACCCTGTCTCTACCAAAATATTTAAGGATCACTTGAGGTCAGGAGTTTGAAACCAACCTGGCCTACATGGTGAAACCTTGTCTCTACTAAAAATACAAATGGGGGTTCACTCCGCAGCAACTCAAGGAAAGAAGGTTCCTATCCTTTGTAGTTTTATATACCTGCAGGCCCCCACTGCTTCCACTGCTGCTGCTGCTATTGCAGTGAGACTGTCTGGAGGCTGTGACATGGAAAAACAGGCAGGAAAACATACATATATATTCGTATGTATGCGTAAACACTCAGAAGCAAGAGATTGCCCTAATTTCTCTTGGTATTAAGAATACCATTTCCTGTTCCTTCTGCCAAAACTGGAAGGCTTTTCTTAGGCCAGGCCCAGTAATCTCAGCACTTTGGGAGGCCAAGATGGGAGGACTGCTTGAGCCCCGGAGTTCAAAATCAGCCTAGACAACATAGGGAGACTTTGTTTTTATCAAAATTTTAAAAATTAGCTGGGCATAGTGGCACACACCTGCTGTTTCAGCTACTTGGGGGCTGAGGTAGGAGAATCACTTGGGCCCAGGAGGTCCAGACTGCAGTGAGTTGGTCACTGCACTCCAGCTGGAATTATCTCGGTCTATACCCTATGCAATAAACAAGTTAACTGCATTTGTAGACCCCTAAAAACATATAGAAAATACCTAGAAATAAAATACCAAAAGAACTATAAGCCCTTTTTTGGGATAAGTTTGTAAAAATATATTGAAATACCATTAAGAAGGACTAAATAATTGGAGAAAAGTACTGTGATCATGGTTAACATGATTTAATATAATGAAGATATCAGTTACTACTAAAGTGATCTACAAATTCAATGTAATTTTTTTTTTTTTGAGATGGAGTCTCACTCTGTTACCCAGGCTGGAGTGCAGTGGCATGATCTTGTCTCACTGCAACCTCTGCCTCTCAGGTTCAAGCAATTCTTGTGCCTCAGCCTCCTTAGTAGCTGGGATTACAGTTGTACACCACCATGCTCGGATAATTTTTATATTTTTAGTAGAGCCATGGTTTCACCATGTTGGTCAGGCTGGTCTCAAATTCCTGGCCTCAAGTGATCTGCCCACCTTGGCCTCCCAAAGTTCAAGACCATGCCTGGCCAAATTCAGTGTAATTATACATACTAAAAACTCAACATTTTAAATAAAACATAAAGTAATTTTTTAAAAAAAGATGGGGTTTCACCATGATGGCCAGGCTGGTCTTGAACTCCTGAACTCAGGTGATCCACCCACCTCAGCCTCCCAAAGTCCTAGGATTACAGGCCTGAGCCACTGTGCCCGGCCAGTAAAACATAAAGTAATTTTTAAAATTATATGAAAGATCAAAGACAAAAGTATAACCAAAACATGCCTAAAGAAAAGGTGAAGGGATATGTCCTACCAGAAATCAAGACTTTTTATATAAACAAGAGTAATTAAGGCAAGGATAAAAAGGCTCAATGTAACAAGAAAGATCCATGTATATATGAAACCTGAATATATGACAGAGGAGCATTGTTGATCAATGAAGAATAAATGGAGTTCTCATTTGAGAGGAAAACATAATTTTTTTTTTTAGAGATGGTGTTTCCTGTTTCCCTATGTTGCCTAGGATGGTTTTGAATTCCTGGGCTCAAGCAACCCTCTGGCCTTTACCTCCCAAAGTGCTGTGATTATAGGCATGAGCTACCACACTCAGCCAACTTGTTTTCTATATAGAAAAGATAACTAATCTCTATCTCATACTATTCATAAAAATCAATTAAAGTTGCATTAATAGGGCTTTAATAAGAAAGTGAAAACAAAAATTCTGGGAAGTCTGAGATCAGCATGCCACATGGCAAAACCCTGTCTCCACAAAAAATATAAAAAGTTAGCCGGGTGTGATGGTACATGCCTGTAGTCCCAGGAAGCTGAGGAGGGAGGATCACCTGAGCCTAGGAGGTAAAAACTGCAGTGAGCCATGATTGTTCCACTGCACTCTAGCTGGGATAACTTTTTCTGTCTAAAAAAAGAAAATTGAAATTAAAATACAAAATTGGGCTAGGGAAAGGTTTCTAAAGATCCAAAAAGTATAAATCATACAGAAAAAAGATAAAAATGTTTGGCAGAGCGCTGTGGCTCACACCTGTAATCCCAGCACTTTGGGAGGCTGAGGCAGGCAGATCACAAGGTCAGGAGATCAAGACCATCCTGGCTAACACAGTGAAACCCTGTCTCTACTAAAAATTCAAAAAATTAGCCAGGTGTGGTGGTGCACACCACACCATTTAACATACAATTTGACAATATAACACAAAGAATCACTGGTCATCAAAAGATATCATAAAGAAAGTGAATAAAAAGCTGGGCATAGTGGCTCATGCCTATAATCCCAGCACTTTGAGAGGCTGAGGCTGGCAGATCACTTGAGGTTGGGAGTTCGAGACCAGCCTGACTAACATGGAGAAACCCCATCTCTACTAAAACTACAGAATTAGCTGGACATGGTGGCACATGCCTGTAATCCCAGATACTGAGTAGGCTGAGACAGGAGAATCGCTTGAACCCGTGAGGTGGAGGTTGCGGTGAGCTGAGATTATGTCACTGCACTCCAGCCTGGGCAACAAGAGCAAAACTCCATCTCAAAAAAAAATAAGTGTGAATAAAAAAAGACATAAACTGGAAAACATATCTACAAAACATGCTATTGACCAAAAATGAGTATCCAGAATATACACAAGAAATTTCTACAAATCTTAGGAAAAAGACATAGTAGATTAATACAAAAAGAATCAAAATGGCATTACATAGAAGAGACACTAATGACTAATAAACATATGGAAAAGTAATCATCTTCAATAACAACCAGGATAATTCAATTTAAAATGATAAGATTTCATACTCATCAGATTATTAAAAAATGAAAAAATCTTATCATAAGGAGAGATGGTGGAACAAAAGTACTTCCCACATAAACTAATACAACACTTGGAAAACAGTTTGACATCACTTGGCAAAGCTGAGTAAGCATGTACACCAAGATCCAGCAATGGTATTCCTAAGTGTGTTTCCTAACAAATCTCTTGCACATGTAAGTCTGCAGATGTAAATATTATTGTCATAATTGTATGTTTAGGTATATACATTGTATATATTCTACTATGTTTATAAATACCATTTTAAGGGAAGAACTTAATGGATAGGTTGAAAAGCATAAAGGTCAGGGCCCAAAGTGGCTCTGGCCGGATGTCGTGGTGCTTGTGAAGGCGAGGCCAAGAGTTCAAGGCCAACCAACCTCAGCAACCTTACAAGCTCTCATTGATTGGCCAAAAAAAAAAAAAAAAAGAAAAGCATAAAGGTCATTGTTAAAGAATATATTTGTGAATCAATACAAATCAAGGCCAAAGAAATATATATAAAGGCAGTATAAATGAGAAAACAGATGAAAGAGACACAGGAGATAATACAGACTTTTTATGTCCGTTTAATAGGAGAGGGAAAGAAGGAAATGTTAACAAGGTAATACTTGGAAGAGATGACTACCAAGAATTTCCTATCACTAAAAAGAAAGATGTAAGTGCTCAGATTAAAAAATACTACCAGAAGCAAGCCATAAGGGGAATAAAGGTAATCATATCTGAATTTATCACAGTAAAAATTTAGCCTATTAGAGGAAAATATTACATTTTCCATTAGAGGAATGTATTATTTTCCTCTAATGGAAAGGAACAAGAATCATCCATCAAAAAGAAAACAGTGAAGAAAATCTTCATAGCCTTGTGGCAGGCAAAGATATATTAAAAGGGATAACAATGTACAGTTGGCCCTCTGTATCGGGTGGGAGGGGTGAGGAGGGGTGAGGTTTGGTTCCAGGATTATGGCAGATACCAAAATCTGCGGATGCTCAAGTCCCTTATATAAAATGGCACAGTAAGTTAGTCTCAACCAACCGTAGGTCTCAACCTATTAATACGGAGGGCCAACTTACATATTTTAAATCCATGATTGGTTGAGTCTGCGGATGCAGAATCCACAGATATGAAGGTCTGACTATACATATGGGGTGATTCCATTTATGTAAGACTCAAAAATAGGCTAAGGAAGAATTTCTTACTCAAGTCCCAACAAGTGTGAAGCATTAAAAAAAAGATGAATACATTTGACTACATTAATCATTAAGAACTTCTGTTCACAGAAAACCAAAAAGAGAGCTATATTCAATTCAAAGTGGAAAAAGACACTTGTAGTTTGTAGAATATGCAAAGTCTCATAAGCAGAATATATAAAGAAACCTTACACATCATTAAGAAAAATACAGATCAAACAGAAAAACAGGCAAAAGATTTGAGCAGGCAAGTCACTAAAGAATTTCAGAAAACCAATAATGACATGAAAATGTGTGTTAAAACTCATCAGTAAAGAAAGAAATGTGGTCGGGCATGGTGGCTTATGACTGTAATTCCAGCACATTGGGAGGCTGAGACAGGTGGATCATTTGAGAAGTTCAAGGCCAGCCTGGCCAACATGATGAAACTCCATCTCTACTAAAAATATAAAACTTAGCCGGGCATGGTGGCACATGCTTGTAATTCCAGGCTGAGGCAGGAGGACTGCTTGAACCCAGGAGGCAGAGGTTTCAATGAGCCAAGATCACACCACTGAACTCCAGCCTGGGTGACAGAGTTAGACTCTGTTTCAAAAAAGAAAAAAAAAATAAGGAAATGCAAATTAAAACCACACCAAATTATTATTATACATTCAATAATTGATAAAAATCCAAGTTTGACGATATCATACACTAGGAAGCATGTGCAACAATGGGAACATTCATATACTGCTGGTGCAATTGTAAATAAATACAAGTGTTGAAGAAAAGTTAAAATCAGGCAACTGGGCTGGGTGAGGTGTCTCACTCCTGTTATCCCAAAACTTTGGGAGGCTGGGGTGGGAGGATCACTTGAAGCCCAGAATTAGAGACCAGCCTGGCCAACATGGCAAAATCCTGTCTCTACTAAAAATACAAAAATCAGCAGGGTGTGGTGGCACATGCCTATAATCCCCATAACTCAGGAGGCTAAGGCACAAGAATCACTTCAGTCTTGGAGGTAGAGGTTGCAGTGAACCGGGATCATGCCGTTGCACTCCGGCCTGGACAACAGAGCTATACTCTGTCTTAAAAAAAATTAAAAAATTAGGAAGCTAGGTTGGGAACAGTGACTCACACCTGTAATCCCAGCACTTTCGGAGGCTGAAGCCAGGGAATCACTTGAGCCCAGGAGTTTCAGACCAGCCTGGACAACGTGGCAAAACCCAGTCTCTACAAAAAATTAGCCAGGTATGGTGGCTTGCGCCTGTAGTCCCATCTACCCAGGAGGGTGAGGTGGAAGGATCACATGATCCCAGGAGGTGGTCAAGACTGCAGTAAGCCATGATCATGCCACTGCACTCCAGCCTGGGCAAGAATGAAACCTTGTTTTTTTTAAAAAGTAAAAGCACCCTGTGGAAATCAATAGACAGGTAAACATTACTATTTTGCAAAGTCCCTAAAAACTGAAAGAATAAACACAGTAATAGATTAAAAATGTAAAACATATCTTTTGTTAAAGATAATTATCACACTATGGTGAAAATGTTCACTCTCACAAGTACTCAATATAATGACAATAAAGCAGTCCTATATACCAAGAAATCACTGTAACATTTATATAACTTTGCATTAAAGTTATATAAGGGAGAAAATGTCCATATTTTTTAAGAATTACATAATGAGATTATGCAATTTGGATTTGTTTAAAAATATTTGTGGCCAGGTGCTGCAAATATTTTCAATCACCTGTAATCCCAACACTTTGGAAGGCCAAGGCAGGTGAATGACCTGAAGTCAGGAGCTCAACACCAGCCTGGACAACATGGTGAAACCCTGTCTCTACTAAAAATTAAAAAAAAATTAGCCAGGCATGGTGGTGGTCGCCTGTAATCCCAGCTACTCAGGAGGCTGTGGCAAGATAATTGCTTGAAACCAGGTGGCAGAGGTTGCAGTGAGCCGAGATCGTGCCATTGCACTCCAGCCTGGCTAAAAAGAAAAAAACTCAATCTCAAAAACAAAACAAAAAAAAGAAAATATTTGTGTGACAGTAGGGGTAGATGAATGGCATGTATTTTTGAAAATTTTCACAATGAAAAACAACATTCTAGACTTGTCAAATAAATGAGCCAAAACATTTATTTAAAATAAAAATTAACCATTCTTAAAGAGAACAATGAAGAATACTACCAAACACATTGTGAATGTCTGAAAGCTTCAGAAATACCTTGTTTCTGAAAATCTATCCTAAGCAAACACAGAAAAATTTATATGTATAAAGTTGTGCTTTTATATAAAGAATGCATATATGCATAAAGAATGGTGCTTTTACAAACAAGCATTGATTAGAAAACAGCCTAAATATGAAAGTATAAATACTTGAACTGCACTAAAGGAAAAAATAGAATTATATGACAACATAAATGTAGAAACTGTTACCAACTATCTAATCTTCATGGTCATATCTTCTTGGTACTCTTCTTCCTGAGTTTACCTTCTATCTTGCTGTGTGCTCAGCCTATATTTCCTTGGCATGTGTTCTCCTGCTGTAAACCTCTGGGTATTAGGGTGCTTCCAGTTTCTGTCCTTGCTATATTTATTCTGGTATTTCATCCAGTCACAAAACACTCTATCTCTATATTGAAGGCTATCTAAATTTCCCTCCAATGCTGATCTGACCTCACAGTTCCAGACTTCTATACTGAACTGCCTGCATGACATCAATGCTGTGTCCAATAAGTACCTGAAACTTAACATAAGCAAACCCACCCTTGACTTTGCAACCCCCAAATCTACTCATTCCCCATTTCAGAAATTACAAAGCCCATTCTTCCATAGGCTTTCCCTAAAAAGCATGACTTCTTTTTTTCTCTTATACTCCAAGACTGGATCCTGATAACTCTTCCTTGAAAAGATTTCAAACCACCACTTCCTTCTACTGCCACTGATAACATTTCAATAGTGTCTGAGCCATCAATGTATCTCAACCAGTCTACTATGAAAACCTGCTAAACAGCCACTCTGCTTCTAACCTTGCCTCCTACTAAGCAGGTAGGGTAATCCTTTTAAAACATATGTTGCAAAAAAAAAAAAAAAGCATATGTTGCATCAAAGTTAGGTGCAGTGGCTCAGCCTGTAATCCTAGCACATTGGGAGGCCAAGGTGGGAGGATCACTTGAGGTCAGTATTTTAAGACCAGCCTGGCCAACATGGTGAAACACTGTCTCTACTAAAATACAAAAATTAGCCAGGCGTAGTGGTGGGTCACTGTAATCCCAGATACTCGGGAGGCTGACACCTGAGAATCACTTGAATCCAGGAGGCAGAGGTTGCTGTGAGCCAATATCATGCCACTGTACTCCAGCCTGGGCGACAGAGCAAGACTCCATTTCAAACAAAAACAAAACAAATATGTAAGTTGCATCAAGCCATTTCTAGGTGCACAGCCTTCTGATAACTTCTCTTAGAATGAGAAGATTTCCCATGGCCTGTGTGGCAGACAGTATATAAACTGACCCACTCTTTCCCACTCCTGCCTCTTTGATCTCATCTCCCACCCACGTACCCCTCTGCCCTCACCACTCCAGTCACTGGCCTCTGGGGCTGCTCCTCAAACACAGCCAATGCACAGCTGTCTTGCCCTTGAAGGTCTGGCTTCCTCTATGTGGAGTGGGCTTCCTCCAGTACCTACAATGACTTACTATTGTGCTTCTTCTTCGGGTCTCTGCCTAAATATTACCATATCATTTGGTAAGATATGGCAAATTTCTCATGCCTCTTCACATAAAAAGCATCCTTTATCCCCTTCCTCTGCTTCATGTTTCTTTTGAGTATTTACGATTACCTTATACGTCATATATTCATCTATTTTCATATCTCTCCCTACACTGAGGGAATAAAGATTATGTATGCTCTTTTTTTTTTCTTTTTTTGAATAAGAGTCTCTGTAGCTCAGTCTAGAGTGCAGTGGCATGATCTCAGTTCACTGCAACCTCTGCCTCCCGGGTTCAAGTGATTCTTTTGCCTCAGCCTCCTGAGTAGCTGGGACTACAGGCCCATGCCACCACACTGACTGATTTTTGTATTTTTGGTAGAGATGGAGTTTCATCATGTTGGTCAAGCTGGTCTTGAACTCCTGACCTCAGGCGATCCACTCGCCTCAGCCTCCCAAAGTGCTGGGATTATAGGCGTGAGCCACCATGCCTGATCACATGTGTTCCAGTCATTACTGTAACCTCAGTGTTGAGAACAGTGCTGGGCATACCATAGGCACTCCAGAAACATAAACTAAATGAATGAATTTGCTGTCCTGTTCCTCCTCCTTCAGACCAAATCTCTCTTTGCCTCTTCTGAGTTTTCCATGGAGACACATGCCCTTTATTTCCAACACTATCTAAAGTCAACGATGCTCACACCCAAATCTTCCCCTGTGACTTCTATGTGGATAAACTCCTCTTCTACTTCATTAGCCCTCACTTTCTGCTAAGCTCCCTATTTTAACTTCACTTAGGGTCGTTCTACTTTTTAGAAGTTATTTGTAGACATGTTCTAGTACTTCTACTAGGCAGTAAGTTCTGAAATTGTTATTCCTTTTTTAAACTCTGCAGCAACTAGCTGAGTGCCTCATACATGTTAGAAAAATCAGTAAATGTTGGTAAAAAAAAATATATGAATGAATAAATGAGGGCATAAACTCTTACTCCAAAAATCTTAGTAAAAGAAAATAAGTCTTTGGCAGTGTAGGAAAAAATCTATTTCTGGAGACAGTGATGCTTTTATTAGACTAAATACAAAGGAGAATGAGAAGCTAGGAAGGAAATGGATCCAAAATATGGCTAGACAGGAATATCACTAGAGAGGGTGGAGGAGGGCACCAGCTGGTTAGAACTGAGAGGGAAGTATAAGAGGAGAAAAGTGGCTGGGTGCAGTGGCTCACGCCTATAATCCCAGCACTTTGGGAGGCTGAGGCAGGCAGAACATGAGATCAGGAGTTCAAGACCAGCCTGGCCAACATAGTGAAATCCTGTCTCTACTAAACATACAAAAATTAGCCAGGTATGGTCGTACCTGCCTGTAATACCAGCTACTCAGGAGGCTGAGGCAGGAGAATTGCTTGAACCTGAGAGGCGGAGGTTGCAGTGAGCCAAGATTGCACCACTGCACTCCAGCCTGGGTGACAGAGCAAGACTCTATCTCAAAAAAAAAAAAAAAGAAGAGAAAAGCAGGCAAAGTGTGATAGGTAAGGGGGAAAGGTAGGATCATTTGAAAGCTCATAGAGAAAAGGTCTTACATTTGCACAACAGGCCAAAAGCCTTTGAGGGGAGTTTCCCAGATAGCATCTAAAAGATGCAGTGTCTCTACTGGCCAAATTGGGCATTACCTGCTGTGCCTCACTTACCTGGCCACTGGCCTCTTGTTAGCTCTCTGTCAACCAACCAGGGCTCCTTCCCTTGCTCCAAGTAGGAGATCACATTTGGTTTAGAAATAGAATGCCCTGCTTACAAAAGAAGTAACAAAACAAATTTATTGTGAGAACATCCTAGAATTCAAATCCAGTCCCTTCATTATAAAGACAGACATGATATTATGAGACGAGTCAAAGAAAGGTACAGCGAACTTATGAACAGAAGATGTAAAACATCCCCCAAAACTCAATGCAGCTTCCTTTTTCCAACTCTGCCAATATTCAGAACATTCCTGTGAGAACAGGATGTTGAAATTCAACTGGTTTTGAAAAGGCAGGTGAGCATTTCACATTGGAGGAAGTAGACCTTCCAAGGGCAGAATCTAAATTACTATGGACAGATGTCCTTACCCATTGAAACCAGGTTGCTGTAATTCTCCAGCATCACATCTCTGTATAAATCTCTCTGATCATCATTCAGGCATTCCCATTCCTCCTGAGAGAAGTCTATGGACACATCACTGAACATCACTGACTCCTGGAACAATAACCATGTATATGACTTGATTAATCAAAAAAAAGTATTTTTTTGTGAAGGAAAGAGAGAAGAAAAAGATTAAGGTAAAGGAAGTAAAATATAGTGAGCATATGGATGTCTGGGACGCAGTGGATGATTGTAAACAAATAAGCACAACTGAATCGCTGCATTCCCATGTCATTCTGTTTCCTCCAAATGAAACTGCCTGAATATGGTAGGATACCTCCATTACTCAAACAAGATTGGGAGCATACAAAAATTCAGCTAAGAGGGCTTTCCCAATTAAATGAAATTGTATATGCAATGCCTCGCACTATACCTGTCATATAATAAATCAACGATATATGTGATCTTCTTTCTGCCCCTCTTTTCCCAAATAGCTGGGAGTCAAATTTCAGAATAAGGGATAAACGCCAGACATTAAAAGCCTCCAGAGAGAAGAGCAGGTCATATAAAAGGCATCAAAAATTAGACAGGCAATGGAATTCTCAAGAACACCTCTAAAAGTGAGAAATGGTAAGAACAATTCTTCAATATTCTGATGGAGAAAATAAAACGCTGACCTAGACTTTCATAACCAAACTATCATTCTGTTTTGAGTGTTGAGAAAAGACATTTGTAGACATCCAAGGACTCAACAGTTTCTTCAGAAACTTCTAGAGAATGTGCTCCACAAAAATAAGGGAGTAAACAAAAAAAGAAGACAACACAGGATTCAAGAAGTAGGTAAAGACTCAGGAAAGCTGTGCAGCCAGACTAGAGAGGAAGCTAGACCAGATGGGAACAAAGAAACATGAAATGGGGAAGCAAGTCTCTACATCAAAAGGAACTATGTGTCTGACAAGAGGAAAACATATTAATTGGCAGTGATGCTGGAGATTCTGGATATAAACACAGAAATTACTAAGCAAATCGGGGAGAAAGCAGTTAACCCCAGGAAAATGAAGGGTTGTGCAGAACAAAGCCATGAGCTCACTTGGCAGAGAATAATATTTATAGCCAAAGTAAGGTATATACTATCGATTTAACCAAAAATGGTGATATGATGACCATCAGGAAAAATGATGGTTATTGCGGTATGGGAATACAATGTTCCTTTTAACTTTATGACCAATCAAGAGATAATGACTAATGTGAGTTTATCAAAAAATGGTAATTAACCAGTTTTCAAGAGTTGAGGGCAGTGGCCTCTTGGAGTTGGACTGGTGATGGGACAAAACCAAAACTGAACTACTTCCCTTGTAGACATGTATAAAATTACTTTTTAAAATATTGTACCTTAGAAAATTATATTTGCATATACTTTAAGACTCTGACTCATTCCTATGCCAGACTATTATATAATAAGAAATGTTTCTTATTACAACAAATGCTATTCATAAGTATATGTTTCTCACTGAATAATATTCTATTATAAGGCTGTAAAAGTCATCTGTTCTTTTGCCTTTAGAAATTCAGGCTGGAGGTAATCTTTAAAGACCTCCCCAACATTGGCCCAACCTTATTTATAACCACCTACTGCACAGCTGTAAATTCCCCTTATAACTAAGTGACAGAAAACTGGTGAAGGATGATTCAGTTTCACTGTTGACATTATTTACATCATTGTTTTTGTTTTTAAACAGGGTCTTCCTTTGTCACCCAGGCTGAAGTGGAGTGGTATGATCACATCTCACTGCAACCATCACTTCCTGGGATCAGGTGATCCTCCCACCTCAGCTTCCGAGTAGCTGGGACTACAGGCATGCACTATCATGCCTGGCTGAGTTTTGTATTTTTTTGTAGAGACAGGGTTTTGCCATGTTGTCCAAGCTGGTTTCCGGGATTCAAGCAAACCACTAACCTCAGCCTCCCAAAATGCTGGAATTACAGGTGTGCATCACCACATTCGGCCACTGATTTCAATTTTTCATGGATGCTTAGTGAGGTATCAGAGCTTTGTACCAACCACTAGTCACACTCTCAGACATAAAAGGCTCATTAACCAGGAGAATGTGCCATGTACTAAGACTGAAATCAAACAAAACCAGAGCACGTGTTTTCCTATTGCAAAACCCAGGTCTATGGAGCTAATTGGGGCTTTTTCCTATGAGTTGCCCCTAATTTCTTATTTTCATCCCATCAAATCACTGTTCAAACAAGTTAGGTTCATTAATTCAATGTGGGGTACACATTTCTATACTATCAGGATTTCTGGTAAAAGTCTGAGATAGGAGATGCTCAAGGACTTTGTAAATGAGTATGTAAACATTGTCTAAAAGTGGGGTGGGGCAGGGTAGCTGGGCATGGTGGCTCACACCTGTAATCCCAGCACTTTGGGAGGCCAAGGCAGGTGGATCACGAGGTTAAGAGATCGAGACCATCCTAGCCAATATGGTGAAACCCCATCTCTACTAAACATTAGCTGTGCATGGTGGTGCATGCCTGTAATCTACTTGGGAGGCTGAGGCATGTGAATCACTTGAACCTGGGAGGCAGAGGTTGTCGTGAGCCGAGATTGTGCCACTGCACTCCAGCCTGGGTAACAGAGTGAGACTCTGTCTCAAAAAAAAAAAAAAAAAAAAGGGGGAACTACTGGAGAGGAGACGAGCTGTTTAAGAAGAAATGCATGTCCTATTCCTGAAACAGGAACCTGGAAAACAGTGTAAAAAAAAATTATCCCCAAACTGATCTGAGTCAGACCATTATTATTTACATAATTCTTAATCTCTTTATGGAAAGAAGTATTCTTTTTTTAAAAAAAAAGATGGGGTTTTTCACCATGATGGCCAGGCTGGTTTTGAACTCCTGACCTCAGATGATCCACCCACCTCGGCCTCCCAAAATGCTAGCATTACAGGCGCGAACCACCACGCCCGGCCTAGAAGTAAGTATTCTTGATGAAATTGATAGGTGATTTTCTGATGGACATTAATCTAATTAAAACTTCTTCAGAGAAATTTGTTATTCAACCACTTGGCCGACTAATAGTTAACTGTGACTTAAGAATATAAATTTTTGGCTGGGCGTGGTGGCTCATGCCTGTAATCCCAGCACTTTGGGAGGCTAAGATGGGCAGATCACTTGAGGTCAGGAGTTTGACACCAGCCTAGACAACATGGCAAAACCCCTTCTCTACTAAAAATACAAAAATTAGCTGAGTGTGGTGGCATACACCTGTAATACCAGCTACTCAGAAGGTTCAGGTAGGAGAATCGCTTGAACCCAGGAGGCAGAGGTTGCAGTGAGCTAAGATCGCATCACTGCACTCCAGCCTGGAAGACAGAGACTCCATCTTGAAAAAAAGGTAAATTTTCTAACAATGATTATCTAATCAGTTCTTTCATTTCTATGAATTGACCTGTTAGAGATCCTTTCCTTTACAGCAAAATTCTGGCATTGCTTATAACCAAACCTTTTGAAAGGTGTTTTTCTTCTAACATCAAAAAGCATCATAATGAGGAAAGCAAATGTTTACAGGTACTAGAGGTAAAAATCACTCTATCTGAGCGAAAGGAAACAGCATCTCACCTGAGCCATGGCTTTGATATTTGTAGAAAAGGACCTTCTCTTGGCTCTTCTTTTGGAAAAGGGTAGAGCTGGGAGAGGCAAAAGAAGATAGATAAGACCCTACTTTCCTAACAGCTCCTGGCCCAGAAGATCATTTCCCTTCTGTTCATGCTCTAAAAACATTTATGGGGTATCAATGAGGAGAATGAGCAAATCTCTCTATCATCCCTAGCTTCAAAGATACCAGGCTATAACTGGAGCAGGATGGATTAGGGCAACTCCTTATGGCTAGGAGAATACATGTTTGTATACACACACATGCACACATATAAAGATTTTTTTTAACTCAAATTTCTATTTTTACTTAATATATCTTGGAATGAGGTCCCAATTAGTACATATTGTGCTACGTAACTGGCTTAATAGCGACACTGTAGTCCATTAAATGGATATAACTTAATTTATTTAACCAATCTGTGGCCAATCATCATTTGAGCTTTATCTAGTTTTTCATTGTAACAAAACAATGCTGCAATAAATATCCTTGTGCATATGTCATTTTACCTGTGTATGAATTCTTAACAACTAATTCCTAAAATTAAAATTGTTCAAATATTATATACATCTGAAGTACGGATATGCCTGGGCTAAACCAGTAATCAGTGTGCTTGGATTGTATAATCGGGTTGCAAGTGCTAACCAAAAACAACTTGCTTGCTTAGTTTGAGAAGACTTTGGGGGTTAATGGGTCTTGACTTAAGATAACTGAAACCCAGAAAATAAAAAATACTACTGAAACCTTAGGAAGATTCTGAAATTAATAATAGTAACAATAGGAAGGAATTTAAAAGTATAAAATGATGTAAAAATAGACTAAATTCACATCACTGATGTTTTAGAATAGCTTCTAAGTGTAAGTGTAGTAATACAACTTATAACAATTGTGTGTATTCTTTTTTTGAGACAGAGTCTCACTCTGTTACCCAGGCCGGAGTGCAGCCATGCAATCTCTGCTCACTGCCACCTCCACCTCCCACGTTCCTGCGATTCTTCTGTCTCAGCCTCCCGAATACCTGAGATTACAGGTGTGTGCCACCACACCTGGCTAACTTTCATATTTGTAGTAGAGACGGGGTTTCACCATGTTGTCCAGGCTGGTCTCCAACTCCTGGCCTCAAGTGGTCTGCCTGCTTTGCCCTCCCAGAGTCCTGGGATTACAGGTGTGAGCTCCACCGCCTGGCCAATTGTGTATATTCTTTTTTCTTTTTGAGATGGAATCTTGCTCTGTCACCCAGGCTGGAGTGCAACGGCACAATCTTGGCTCACTGCAACCTCTGCCTCCCAGGTTCTAGCTATTCTCCTGCCTCTGCCTCCAAGTAGCTGGGACTACAGGTGCGCACCACCACACCCAGCTAATTTTTTTATTTTTAGTAGAGATGGGGTTTCACCATGTTGGCCAGTCTGGTCTCAAACTCCTGACCTCAGGTGATCCACCCGCCTTGTCCTCCCAAAGTGCTGAAATTACAGGTGTGAGTCACCACACCCGGTCTTGTGTGTAATTTTTATAAACATCTTCACTTTAAGATGGTAAAGTGCCCAAAAGAATAAGTTATATTAAAATACTAAAGGAAGACTAAATTGTTTAAGAGGAAGAACTGAATTAGTGATCAGTGTTTCAATGTTTAAGAAAATTTTGGGGGCCCAAAGTGGCTCCGGCC
The DNA here is from genome assembly GCA_031835075.1 of Saguinus oedipus. Taxonomy (NCBI): domain Eukaryota; kingdom Metazoa; phylum Chordata; class Mammalia; order Primates; family Cebidae; genus Saguinus; species Saguinus oedipus. The sequence continues at coordinate 39,986,591 of CM063187.1, read as the reverse complement.
GGATGTCGTGGCGCTTGCGAAGGCGAGGCCAAGAGTTCAAGGCCAACCAACCTCAGCAACCTTACAAGCTCTCATTGATTGGCAAAAAAAAAAAGAAAATTTTGGTGGCCAGGCATGGTGGCTCACGCTTGTAATCCAAGCACTTTGGAGGCCAAGGCGGGCAGATCACCTGAGGTTCGGAGTTCAAGACCAGCCTGACCAAAATGGTGAAACCCCGTCTTTAAAAAAAAAAAAAAAAAAAAAAAAAATTATATATAAGAAAATTTTGGTGTTTTGCTTATTAGGTACAAGAATTTAATAAACTTAAAATTATACAAACTATAAACAGCAGTGAATATTATTCTCTATGCACCAAGCTTCTTGTTCATTAAACAATTCATCAATTATTTCATGTAAAACTGACCACCCAGAAAGTAGCACCATGTTATCAATTATCTGTTGGCTTCCTCTACTCATAAGCACTCACTGCATTTCCCCAGATGAAAACCAAAGTAATCTAAGTGTCTCTTCCTTAAAATCTGAATGCATCTTTTGATATTATTATTACTATTACATATTAAGTTCTTGGTATTCTTTTATCAACCAAATCGCCTATGATATACAGTAGCCAGGCATTGTACTAGATACTAAAGAGTCAAAAATAATCCAGAAAGATCTGGAAACAGAGTTCCTTCTCCTGTATTCCTCATTTTGAGCCCACCTTTCTGGTCTCTCCTCCTGGCCTTCCTCTGGTTAAAGGGATGTCCTCAAATGCTGTACCTTCCAAGCAGAATGGCATAAAACATTCCCACATCAACATCTCCATAACATGCTTATTGCATTCTCAACACTCCTCCTCTTTGTCCTGGAGGGCAGCCATCCAGGCTGAATTTTGTTTTTTTTTTTTGAGACGGAGTTTTGCTCTTGTTACCCAGGCTGGAGTGCAATGGCGCAATCTCGGCTCACCGCAACCTCCACCTCCTGGGTTCAGGCAATTCTGCCTCAGCCTCCTAAGTAGCTGGGATTACAGGCATGCACCACTATGCCCAGCTAATTTTTTGTATTTTTAGTAGAGACGGGGTTTCACCATGTTGACCAGGATGGTCTCGATGTCTTGACCTCGTGATCCACCCACCTCGGCCTCCCAAAGTGCTGGGATTACAGGCTTGAGCCACCTCGCCTGGCCAGGCTGAATTTTTGCATCGGAGGATCTGCTCCTCTCTTTTAAATTTAGCCCTCATTAATGTAAAAAAAAAAAAAAAGGCTTATGCAATAAGAAAAAAGACTTCCTCAACTCAATGAGTAGCATCTACAAAATATGTACTGTTAGGAAAGACAGTCACTATAGGTCTCTTACACTCTTACATGTCTTGCTGGGTATGCCTAGAATGCAAGTCTCTAACTATTTAACTGGGCCATTTCCCAGGGTTATTTATGCAACTGATAACTTTGAGAGATGAGATAACAGCACAAACAGCATGCTTGCTTACTGTGGACTATAAAAGCAATGGATTATCCAGGCTCAGTGTTCCTCAGTGGCTATGGCCATGTACTGCATGAGTAGCATCCATGTGGACCGTCATGCTGTCCCCATGGGAACTGAGAAAAAGAGGAACTGATGAAAGCTGATGCCTATGCTGCTTGCTGTGCCATGAGTAATAAAGTCTTTGTCTCTGATCCAGGAGTCTCATGTTTTCTGCTAACATTCATGAAACTAATAGGCTAATGTATTAGCTTGTATGTATGAAAAAAATCAAATCCTAGAGCTAATATTACACCTTATGTTGAAACACTGAAAAATTTCCCCTGAATCCAGGAAAAAAAAAAAATGTGTATTATCATCTTTCTTTTTAGCAATGTACTAGAGGACTTGGCCAGTACAATAGGGTATGATGAAGAAATAAAAGGTATAAAGATTGAAAGGAAAGAAATAAAACTATCCGGTGGCTCATCCCTATAATCCCAGCACTTTGGGAGGCTGAGGCGGGTGGATCACGAGGTCAAGAGATCGAGACTATCCTGGTCAACAAGGTGAAACCCCGTCTCTACTAAAAAAATACAAAAATTAGCTGGGCATGGTGGTGCGCGCCTGTAGTCCCAGCTACTCAGGAGGCTGAGGCAGGAGAATTGCTTGAAACCAGGAGGCGGAGGTTGCAGTGAGCCGAGATTGTGCCATTGCACTCCAGCCTGGGTAACAGCGAAACTCCGTCTCAAAAAAAAAAAAAGAAATAAAACTATCATTCACAGATGATAAGTTGCAGACATAGAAAATCCTAAATAATCAACAGATTCTTATAATTAGCAAGTGAATTAAACAACATGATCTTGGCCTGGCACCTGTAATCCCAGCACTTTGGGGGCTGAGGCAGGTGGATGTCTTGAGGTCAGGAGCTTAAGACTAGCCTGGCCATCATGGTGAAACTCTTTCTCTACTAAAAATACAAAAATTAGCTGGGCATGGTAGCACCTGCCTGTAATCCCAGCTACTTGGGAGGCTGAGGCAGGAGAATCACTTGAACCTGGAGGCGGAGGCTGAGGCAGGAGAATCACTTGAACCTGGAGGCAGAGGTTTCGGTGAGCTGAGATCGCACCACTACACTCCAGCCTGGGCGAAAGAGCGAGACTCTGTTTCAAAAGGAATAAAAAACACTATGATGACATTGCACCACACAACCAATAAAATAGTTAAAAGACTAACAGTACCAATTTATGAAGAGGACATGAGGATATGAAGCAACTGGAAATTTCATACATTGCTGGATGGAGGGTAACTGGAAAAACCAAATGAAAACTTGGTAGTATCTATTAAACATTAGCCTAGCCTATGATCTAGCAATGCCACTCCTAAGTGTTAACCCTGGACAAAAGCCTTCATGTGTTCACCAAAAACATGGTAGAGTGTTCACAGCAGCAGCATCACTTGTAACAGCCCCAAACTGGAAACTACCCAAATATCTATGAACAATGTAATTAACTAATATACTGCAATATATCCCCAATGTAATGAGAACTAAGTATAATTAGACTGAACAACATGAATGAATTTCACAAACATAATATAGAACAAAGAAGCCAGGCATAAAATAGTACATGCTGTGATGTACAGCGTTCGCCCGAGGGCTTGAGACAGTAGCGTGACTCGCCTTCTGTACTCTCCCACCTGAGGGCTGTTGAGCTGAGGCAAAGGCCGCGGGCTGAGTCACTGAGGCAAAAACAGAATGCAAAGCAAAGGTGTGCGGTTTGTGAGGACATTGTGCTGTCTGTCTTCATGTCCCCGTCAGTCTCTGTGTAAGCAATAAAACTTGCTGCAATTGAGTTGCCTAAGAGGAGCAAAGACCCCTGCCCATATTTTCCCTGGAGCCAAGTCTTTGTTCCACCCCATGATGGAAAACAGGTTTGACAAGCCACCTTAAAGGCATCTTTGAAAGACATAAACTTCCTTTTGAGTTATTTTCACAGACCTCTGATAAATATTGTGTTTACCCTTTATTTGCATAAACTTCTTTGTGAGCTACTTTCACAAGCCTCTGCTAACTATTCTGTTTACCCTTTTTTTACATAACCTTTGTGAGCTATTTCCAGGAGCCTCTGTTTACCCTTTCTTTGTAGATAAAGTAACTGTAGACAAGAAAAAAGGTATAAAAACTGTAACCCACAAGAATAAATTTGCTACGTTTTCCACCCCAGATTACGCAGCCCTCCAGACTCCGCTTTTTTCTCTCTCTCTTTTTTCTGCGCGCTCTCTCCCTCAGGTTGAACAAGACATCTGCGTCGGCGGTCCCGGGGACTCCCGCAGGTCGGTAGCCCCCCCGGCAGACGTGCCGGACCCCAACACTGTATAATTCCATATATACATAAAGTTCAAGAATGTGTAAAACAGCTGGACACACTAGCTCACGCCTGTAATCTCAGCACTTTGGGAGGCCAAAGCAGATGGATCATCTGAAGTGAGGAGTTCAAGACCAGCCTGACCAACCTGGTGAAACCCCGTCTCGATTAAAAATACAAAAATTAGCCAGGCATGGTGGCTGGTGCCTATAATCCCAGCTACTCAGGAGCCTGAGGCAGGAGAATCCTTTGCACCTGAGAGGTGGAGGTTGCAGTGAACCAAGACTGCATCATTACACTCCAGACTGGGCAACAAGAGAGAGACTCTGTCTTAAAAAAAAAAAATGGGTAAACTAGTTAATGATCATACTATGTTGAATAGATTGTGGGGAGAAACAAATGAGAAGGGGCATGAGGAAACCATCTCAGATCTTTGTGGCAAAGTTCTTTATATAGATCTAGGAGTGTTACACAGCTGTACACTTAAGATTTGCACATTTTATATAGGCTCTATCAACATCCTCCTGCTTTGTTGCCCAGGCTGGAGGGCAGTGGTGTGATCACAGCTTACTGCAGCTGCAAACTACTGGGCTCAAGCAATCCTCGTATCTAAACCTCCTAAGTAGCTAGAACTTATAGGTGCCAGACACCATGCTTGGCTAAATTTTTTTATTATGTATGTATTAATATATTTATGGTAGAATCAGGGTCTCATTATGTTGCCCAGGCTAGTCTCCAACTCCTGGCCTCAAGTGATCCTCCAGCCTTGGGCTGGCAAAGTGCTGGGATTACACACATGAGCCCCACACCTGGCCTAAACATTTTTTTTAAATCTTGGAACTATGTTTTGGTAGGGATATGGAGCAATAAAATATTTCAAACATTGCTGTTCAAGTACAAATTTGTCCTCCCACTCTGGTAGATATTTTGACAGTTTAGTAAAGTGGAAGATATCATATGGACCAGCAATTCTCCTGGTAAATAAACTCAAGCATGTGTACCCCATGTGAAAGAATGTTTGTGGCCATGTTGTTTATAAAATAAAAAAACTATAAATAACTAATACATCCATCATTATTAGAAAGGATGAATAATTGTAGTATACCTCAAAAGTGAGAATACAATATAGCAGAAACATTGAATGAACTGCTATTTTATCTAATAGGGATGATTCACAGAATTGTAAAAATAAACCGGAGACAGTATGCCAACATTCATATAAAGTTTTAAAACGGGGAAAAACTGGAGTATAATGCCTAGAGAAGTATACATGTGATAAAACCTCACATTGTGTGACTTATCCAGCCACGCAAACCTGATCACATCCCCACCATGGGGACATTCAGCTACAGACAATCCACACCCAAAGCAACAGGGTCGCACACGCAAGGGCCCTTATCGATCACACAAGCACAAGTGCACACTTACCAAGGAGAATTCACAGTCACAACAACACTGTCAGTCGGCGCACACCTGTACCCGGTCACAGTCACAATCACACACTAACCACAGCTACACACACAGATAGAAACATGCAGTTACTCGCAGGTATCCCCACCTGAGCTCTGCCGCACACAGTCACACAGCGACACAGTCCCACCCCACTACGGGGACAAACGCGGTAACAGTCGAGCAGCCACAAGCTCCCCACAGCCGCGCACACAATGCCGCACGTGGTCCCGCTCCTTCTCACACACACCAGCAGCCAGTCTCCGAGGCCGTGCTGCACACGGTGTGAGCATTGGAAACACTCATCACAAGAGGAGCCTGTCACAATCGCGCGATCATTCACCACACACCTCCACAGAGACGCAAGCGCACACTTTCAACCTCACCTCCAACAACACACAAGGCCGAGGCTCGGCCCCCGGCCCCGCCCTCTCCCAGGTTCCTCACCTTAGGCCTTACGAGCTCCCGAAGCAGCAGAACCCTCCCTAGCACTAGGATAGTTGTTGGTGAAGTCCTGAGGGTCCCTCCAGCGCGTGACTTGGAGGCTGAATTCCCGCGAGAAGCACAGTCATACCGAGGAGTCCTCTGGGAGATGTAGTCAGAGACGTATCAGGGCCGGACAAGATGGCTCCCGATCGTCAGGAAACCTGACCGCGCCTAGCGTCAGGCCCGCTGAAAGGGTCGCGCCCCTCATCTAACGGCGGACGCCCCAGAGTCCTCATGGAGCCCCGCCTCAGGCTCAGACCCTGGCCCCCAAAGAAAGCCACTCCGAAGTGTTTGAGATGGGCTTAGCTCCTGGACCCGTCCTATGTCCCCAGGCGCTGGACAGCCTCAGAAAGAGATAGGTCAGCATGGAAAGCTAACCGCACCGCTGAGCCTTCTGGGAGATGTAGTTCGGAGCTGGGAAGGCGGTTGGACCCTTGGAAAGTCATCTTAATTCCTCTCACATATTAGCCGGTGCTGGGCCGCCAGCCGGAGACTTCTGGGAGTTTTTTGCACCCAGAATGCGCAGGCGCAAACATCCCGGGTTGCTGTTTTGGCCACTGTGCTGGCGTGAATTTTATTTGGTGCTCTTTAGTGCAGAGAGGTTGTGGGACCAGGGGTTGTAAGACTCAAAGCTGGTTGGGGAGGCAAAAAGGGTATAGACCAAGAACCTGCGATGTGATTGGGGAGGTCGAAGGGAAGGTATTCCCAAATGTGGGACGGGTTTGGAGAAGAAGAGAAGAGTCTGAAATTGCAAAGGGCAGGTGTTATTCTGACTTTTGTGTGCTTTGTGATAAATGAGTGGGAAACGAAGTAAGGAGAGTTTCACTTTCTACTGCAATTATTTTGTGTACTTGGACTCAGTATAGCTAATGGCCAATATTTGACTGCGTTTGACCAATAAAGATACTGTATACACAGGCATGCATAGCTTAATAATAAGGACAAATTCTGGCCGAGCGCGGTGGCTCACCCCTGTAATCCCAGCACTTTGGGAAGCCAAGGGGTTCGAGACCAGCCTGGGCAACACGGTGTAAACCCCGTCTATACTAAAAATGCAAAAATTAGCTGGGCATGGTGGCATGTGCTTGTAATCCCAGCTACTCAGGAGGCTGAGGCAGGAGAATCACTTGAGCCCTGGAGGCAGAGGCAGTGAATACAGATCTTACCATTGCACTCCAGGCTGGGCAACAGAGCAAGACTTCTCCAAACGAAACAACACCAGAAGCAGATGTGAGAGACGCTTCTCACAGGAGCGTGCACTGTCTTCAATCCTATGTGTGAGGATTTACCACAGCAAACAGTTTCTCCCCATTTTGTAGTAATGTGATCCTACTAGCAAAAAGAGGTAAACAGCCCCTGTGGACTGAAGGGACTAGAGTCACAGGATGGGGCTTTCCTCTTAATATTTTTTATTTTGATGCTTGAATTCCTTTTTTTCTTTCTTGAGACAGAATCTCACTCTGTCGCCCAGGCTAGAGTGCAGTGGCACAATCTCAGCTCACTGCAACTTTTACCTCCCAGGTTCAAGCGATTCTCCTGCCTCAGCTTCCTAAGTATCTGGGATTACAGGTGTGCACCACCACACCCAGCTAATTGTTGTATTTTTAGTAGAGACGGGGTTTTACCATGTTGGCCAGGCTGGTCTCAAACTCCTGACCTCTGGTGATCAACCCCCCTCAGCCTCCCAAAGTGCTGGGATTACAGGTGTGAGCCACCATAGCCCGATGTTTGAACTCTTGATCCAATACTCTAGAGTATTCGGGACCTGCTGTGCCCAAGGGATTGATAAAGAAAAAAAGCTCTATTTATTCTTTGTGATTCAATATGCAGATGAAAAGCTTAACACACAAGAACAGAAGTTGGTTGTTAACAAATCACATCCTAGTCTTTCAACGCTTCCATAAGCAGAGGACATCTTCAGTTTTCTAGCTTTTGTAGTTTTAACACTGCAACATCAATGATGTATGTCTGGAATCAGTTTAAAAGACCATCATTGTCCGGGCGCGGTGGCTTACGCCTATAATCCCAGCACTTTGGGAGGCCGAGGCGGGTGGATCACGAGGTCAAGAGATCGAGACCATCCTGGTCAACAAGATGAAACCCCATCTCTACTAAAAATACAAAAATTAGCTGGGCATGGTGGTGCGCGCCTGTAGTCCCAGCTACTTGGGAGGCTGAGGCAGGAGAACTGCTTGAACCCAGAAGGCGGAGGTTGCGGTGAGCTGAGATTGTGCCATTGCACTCCAGTCTGGGTAACAACAGTGAAACTCCGTCTCAAAAATAAATAAGTAAATAAAAGACCATCTTTTTTTTTTTTTTTAATAAAGTTTTATTTTTTCCAAATGTACAGTTGGTTGGACCTATTCATGCGTCTTCACCAGCAGCTGGAGCATCTCCACCCTTGGTATTTCTGGTGTAAATTACTTGAGCTCTGTGCTTTGAAACCAGTTTGATAAGTCCTTTGCTAAGGAGCTCCTGAAGGGCTGCCCTGGCAAGGGAGCCTCGAATCTTCAGTCTCTCAGAGACCACAGCTGGAGTTATAAGTTTATAGTTGGGAACTTCCTTACACAGTTTGTCATAGGTAGCTTTGTCAAACAAGACTAAGTTATTGAGCTTGTCCCGAACTTTGCCTTTGGACCACTTCTTCTTTTTGGCCTTGCCCCCGGATTTGTTCACTGGATCTTTGTCTTTCTTGGCCGACTTTCCAGCGTCTTTCTTCTTCTTGTCATCCTTGGGCGGCATTGCGAAGCTCGGAGAGGCAAAGACCATCTTTTTTTTCCTCTTAGTTCATCTGTTTTTCACTGTCTCTTGGTCCCAAGTGTATCTGAATGATTACTTTCCAGCATTCTCTGCTATTGCTCATTAGGGTGCTCTCGATTGTCCCCATGTTTTGTGGACTGGTTGGGAGAGGGAACTTGGGAAAAATGTGCCACTCTTGGGAGGTTGTGAGTCACTGGGACGCCTCCAGGGATGATTCCTTCCATGGCTGCAGGAAGTCCCCCTGGAGCCATTCCCATGATGCCAGTCGGATAGCTACATGTTGCACCATTGAGCTCGGAATGAATTGCTTTGTGGTCTATTGCTGACCAAGGTGCTGATGGGACCAGGAGTTCCTTGTTCCCAGTTTAATTTTTCTGGGATGCAACCTGTGCTGGCTCAGCGGATCTCGGATCTTGGTAGCAGGTGCCTCCGTCATCTGCAGCGATGCCTGCTCGCTGTCCCAGGCAGTGTGAGGAGTGCAGATGAGATCCTGCGCATCTTTTAACCGAGCCTGACCAAAGTTAAAGGGCTCCGATTTGTGCAGGGTGAGAGCTGCCCCTCGTATCCTGCCCTCCTTGAGGGCCTGTGCTAAGGCTCTCTCGTCCACCAGGCCACCACGGGCTGTGTTCACAAGGAATGCTCCCTGCCTCATCTGCTTTATGATAAAGTCATTGACGAGGTGGTGATTATGTTCATTGAGACTGCAGTGCAAGGAGACGCAGTCATGCTGATACAGCAAATCCTTCAGGATCTCAGTGTATCAGGGTCCCCTCTGCATGCCCTCGGACTGCTCTATCCCATCCTATAAGTAGGGGTCATAAAATATGACACTGAATCCAAAGGCCTTGTCTCGATCTGCAACCGCCTGCCCCATGAGGCCAAAGCCCATGAGGCCTAGTGTCTCCCCATGGATGAGGGCCACTCCCGAGGCCACCTTGAGGATCTCCTCCATACTCTGAACCCGCGTGCCTTCCCACAGTGCCTGGTAGCAGACACATATCCCTCTAGCACAGATTGAGGATTAGCTGGGCATGGTGGCACATGCCTGTAATCCCAGCTACTCAGGAGACTGAGGCAGGAGAATTGCCTGAACCCAGGAGGCGGAGGTTGCAGTGAGCCGAGATTGCGCCATTGCACTCCAGCCTGGGTAACAAGAGTGAAACTCCGCCTCAAAAAACAATAATACAATAAAATAAAAAATAAAAAACCGAAATATAAATTGTTGAACATAAATGTTTGTTCTTGGCATTTTAAATCTTACAAAAACTCTAAATAGGGCAGGTGTGGTGGGTCATGCCTGTAATTCCAGCACTTTGGGAGGCTGAGGCAGAAGGATTGCTTGAGCCCAGGAATTTGAGGACATCCTAGTCAACAAAGTGAAACCCTGTCTCTACAAAAAAATTAAAAAAAATTAGCCAGACATGATGGTGTGTTGTGAACTGAACGCGAGCCCGGGAATGTCGTCCAGCGAGGGGGTCCCAAACCTGGAAGAAGGCGTGCGCGGAAAAGAAAGGAGACCAAAAGAGGAGAGGTCTGGAGGACTGGATGGGCTAGGCCCATTCAGCAATTTTATTTGTGCAGTAGGTTTCCTTATATACTTTTTGCTTTAACATCATTACCTCAATGCAGATCATTACTCAAACAATAAAAGAGACAGAAAATTTCTTGGGGGATGATTCTAAGAAACTGTCCAAAGGGAACAAATATTAATGTAAAGGATTAAGGGGGAAACAGGTGATGCTGATTATAAATATTGTCAGAACAATCAGTAACTTGGATAACAATCTTTAATTAACTAGAAGTCACAAGCTCAGCAGTAAACCGTGCATCTGAGAGAGACAAGGACCTCAGGGGAGTTCACTAGGCTGAAACAATGCCTGGTAAACAAAGTCTTAGATCAGGTGCCAGAAAAGGGAACACAATACCCAATTAACTCACTTCAGTGTTCACCTGGCCATTATCTCATCCGCGGAGAAGGCTGAGGATAGTGTCCTGCTTAATCATTCTCAATTTCCTTTTTCCTTCTCTTCTTAATTTCCTCTCACTCATAGCTCGACAGCCTCCAGCCAGGGAAAATGTGTAAGGAGTCAAGCTCACCTAATGGCGGAGGCCAAGTTGTTAGCCTCTCACAGGGGCGACTCCCACAATGGTGTTTCCCTGTAGTCCTAGCTACTCAGGAGGCTGAAATGGGAGGGTCAATTGAACCCAGGAGTTCAAGGCTGCAGTGAACTATGATACCACCACTGCACTCTAGCCTGGGTGAGAGCTAGATCCTGTTTCAAAACATCAAAAATAAAAAACATAAGACTACATATATGTGGTCTATTAATACACAGAAAAATTATGAAGAAGTATGTTTCTAAAAATTATAAAATGGTTCTCACACTGTCACATACTGATGTGATAAACATTTAAAATTTCTTGCTTCCTAGGCTTTCACAAGTTTCCTAGGAGTTAAAATTCTTATATAATTCTGTAATATAAATTGTGCCCAAAAAAAGAGAATGTTTTGATTAGAAAAAATGTAAGATAAGCATAACAATGTTTTCTTTACTGAGAAAAGGTCTAATTCAGAGATTGTTGAAAGTTTGTTTCAAAATACAGGTTTAGGAAGGAAATAGAAACCAGATAGAAAAGAACCAGTAAGGCCAGACAGGGTGGCTCATGCCTGTAATCCCAGCACTTTGGGAGGCTGGGGCTGGCAGATCACGGTGTCAGGAGTTCAAGACCAGGCTGGCCAAGATGGTGAAACCTAAAAAAATATACAAAAATTAGCCAGGAGTGGTGGCAGGCTCCTGTAATCCCAGCTACTCAGGAGGCTGAGGCAGAGAATTGCTTGGACCCTGGAGGTGGAGATTGCAGTGAGCCGAGATCACGCCACTACACTCCAGCCTGGGTGACAGAGCAAGACTCCCATCTCATAAAAAAGAAAGAAAAGGGCAGAGTGATGTGAAGTTATGAATATGAAGATATGTTTTTGGTAAGGAAATTAAAAAGGAAAAGAGAGCAATTTTGTATGAAAATAATCTTGGCCAGGCGCGGTGGCTCACGCCTGTAATCCCAGCACTTTGGGAGGCCGAGGCGGGTGGATCACGAGGTCAAGAGATCGAGAACATCCCGGACAACAAGGTGAAATCCCGTATCTACTAAAAATACAAAAATTAGCTGGGCATGGTGGTGCGCGCCCGTAGTCCCAGCTACTCGGGAGGCTGAGGCAGGAGAATTGCTTGAACCAAGAAGGCAGCGGTTGCGGTGAGCCGAGATTGTGTCATTCTACTCCAGTCTGGGTAACAACAGCGAAACTCCGTCTCAAAAAGAAAGAAAAGAAAGAAAGAAACCCCGTCTCTACTAAATATACAAAAAATTAGCTGAACATGGCGGCGCGTGCCTGTAATCCCAGCTACTCAGGAGGCTGAGACAGGAGAATTGCCTGAACTCAGGAGGCGGAGGTTGCGGTGAGCAGAGATGTCGCCATTGCACTCCAGCCTGGGTAACGAGCGAAACTCCGTCTCAAAAAAAAAAATTAAAATAAAAATTAAAAAAAAATCTTATGTGATAAATATTTGTCCTCATTTTTTTTTTTTTGAGAGGGAGTTTCGCTCTTGTTACCCAGGCTGGAGTGCAATGGCCGATCTCAGCTCACCGCAACCTCCGCCTCCTGGGTTCAGGCAATTCTCCTGCCTCAGCCTCCTGAGTAGCTGGGATTACAGGCACGCGCCACCACGCCAGCTAATTTTTTGTATCTTTAGTAGAGACGGGGTTTCACCATTTTGACCAGGATGGTCTCGATCTCTTGACCTCGTGATCCACCCGCCTCAGCCTCCCAAAGTGCTGGGATCACAGGCTTGAGCCACCGTGCCCGGCCTTTTTTAAAATTTATTTATTATTTTTTTTGAGACGGAGTTTTGCTCTTGTTACCCAGACTGGAGTGCAATGGCACGATCTCGGCTCACCGCAACCTCCGCCTTCTGGGTTCAAGCAATTCTCCTGCCTCAGCCTCCCGAGTAGCTGGGACTACAGGCGCGCACCACCATGCCCAGCTAATTTTTGTATTTTTAGTAGAGACGGGGGTCTCACCATGTTGACCAGGATGGTCTCGATCTCTTGACCTCGTGATCCACCCGCCTCGGCCTCCCAAAGTGCTGGGATTACAGGCTTGAGCCACCGCGCCCGGCCTCTCATTTTTTTTTTTAAAGAAAGCATAGGATAAAGCAGTCAACGCATGCTGTTAAAGGTCTGAATAAGTTGTGATATAGTGGCGACAGAGATCCAAATTACCCTGTTATCAGTGGCAAACTCATACAAGTCCACAGCAACTTCAACCCTTGCCTCTTCAGAAGTAAGAATTTGACTGAGGGGAAGCAGAAAAAGAAACCGAGGCAAGTTTCAGCGCAGGAGTGGAAGCTTATTTTAAAAGGCTTTAGAACAGTAAAGAAAGGAAAATTCACCTGGAAGAGAGTCAAGCAGATACTTAAAAGTCCGAGAGAGAAAAGATGGCCAAAAAAAAAAAAAAAAGAAAAAAAGAAAGAGAGACTTTAACTTTTATAGACTCACCTCTTTCCCATGATTCTTCCCTTTGGGTGGGCATCCCAAAGGCACAATGCTTTCCTTACCCTCGGGAATTGAATACCTGCAGTGTGTTTAAGTAATTATACACCTGCCCATCTGAGGCTTTTTTCTTGGGGCATCTGCCCGGAAAGTCGTGTGTCGACAATCTGTCTCTTAACATGCATGCCCAAAAGCTCATTCTCCTTGGGACTGTATTAATTAACACTTAATGTTAACAATTGTAGCCCATCAGATTATCCTTCCTTGGAATTATAACTTTTAAAGAGGCAGTGTGATAACTGCCAAACCATTACCTGACATTCCTAGTGGGTGGGGGGGGGGAAGCCCTCACCTGCCTCTCTCATGCCTAACTATCTCTAACAGTAACATTCATGAAAGATAAATTTATGAAAGAAATTTTGTGTGTGACCAAGTTGACTATAATTAAAACGCAATTATTTGTAAGTCTCTATATATTTAGCTTTGATACTAAAAATAAGATAAAATTGTCGGATGCAATGGCTCACGCCTGTCATCCCAGCACTTTAGGAGGCCAAGGTGGGTGGATCACATGAGCTCAGAATTTCAAGACCAGCCTTGGCAACATGGTTAACCCCAGCTACAAAAAATAGAAACGATAGCCTGGCATGGTGGTAGACGCTTGTAGTCCCAGTTACTTGGGAGGGTAAGGTAGGAGGATGGCTTGAGTCTGGGAGGTGGAAGTGACAGTGAGCCAAGATTGTGCCATATTGTTCCAGCCTGGGCAATAAAACCAGACCTTGACTCAATATTAAAAAAGGGAGGGGCGGGCCGGGCGTGGTGGCTCAAGCCTGTAATCCCAGCACTTTGGGAGGCCGAGGCGGGTGGATCAGGAGGTCAAGAGATTGAGACCATCCTGGTCAACATGGTGAAACCGTCTCTACTAAAAATACAAAAAAAAAAAAATTAGCTGGGCATGGTGGCGCGTGCCTGTAATCCCAGCTACTCAGGAGGCTGAGGCAGGAGAATTGCCTGAACCCAGGAGGTGGAGGTTGCGGTGAGCTGAGATTGCGCCATTGCACTCCAGCCTGGGTAACAAGAGCGAAACTCCGTCTCAAAAAAAAAAGGGGGTGGGGAGGGGCAATAAGATAAATAATCCTAAGGAAAAATGAGCTAACAATATGAAAATTCACAAAGCAAATCTGGGAGCAAATGAAGTTTATACTCATCAAAGCAGCATACAATCAAGTAGTATCAGGATCTATTGCAGAGGATATATTGTTCTTTTGGACCTGACTCTGATATCTATTAAAAATATTTAAATAACATATATCCTTCGAGCTACCAATCCCTTCCCTGTAAATCTGACCCACAGAAATAAAAACAACTGAAATTTATGGATGATTACATGAATTTTTATTGTAGAACTGCTTATACTGGCAAATAAGCAAACTGAATAAACAAGCGGGCAGCTGAACAAATTTATAGTACACAGTATTAGAGAATATTATGTAACAAATGCTCATCTTACTCTGACCCTCATAATCATTCTTTTTGCTGGGTCCAGGACCATGGCCAACTCAAGGCTCGAAAAGATAGTCCTCCTGGTTCGGTCTGAATTTGAGTCCTAGTTATTCTGGTGATTTCGAAGCTGCACTAGTACATGGGCAAAACACTTAAAAAATATGAAAGATTAAGTAAAGCAAAATGAGAAATAGAACAGTTTAGATTCATGTACACATACATGTATTTTATTTGGGTATTCTGGTACATTACCTCAGAAAATCAACTGTCATTTTCAATCTTATCTCAAGACCAACCTCCAGAAATGCTATAAGAAGTGCTATAATAATATTAAGATTGCATTGAGTTTAAAAGAAATTAATATACTTAAAATCAGTCTAAGGTTTAAATGCTATATACTCATTTTTATCATCATTCAAAAATATCATTAGAAACTTTCTCTGTCAAGTTATTGTGGAAAGAAATACAAGTAAACAAATTCTCAAAAAGACTGGCTTCAAATAAGAGAACACTGTTTAGGTGGGATACCCCCTTTTTCAACACTATCTTCCCAAGGTAACAAGGAGGTTGGGATTGACTTGAGTGTGTCTGACATAATTAAGAAAGCAATTTAGTCTGCAGGTTAAAAGTGAAGGTGAAATCCAGAAGTTAATGTTTTACTCAATGGCTTATTTAAAAAAAATTAAAGAGTGACACAGTTTTCTCATTTTCAAAGTGGCTTTTTTGAGACGGAGTTTCGCTCCCGTCACCCAGGCTGGAGTGCAATGGTGCGATCTCCACTCACTGCAACCTCCGCCTCCTGGGTTCAGGCAATTCTGTCTCAGCCTCCTGAGTAACTTGGATTACAGGCACGCGCCACCATGCCCAGCTAATTTTTTGTATTTTTAGTAGAGTTGGGGTTTCACCATGTTGACCAGGATGGTCTCGATCTCTTGACCTCGTGATCCACCCACCTTGGCCTCCCAAAGTGCTGGGATTACAGGCTTCAACCACCGCGCCCGGCCAAAGTGGCTAATTTTCAATGCCAATACTGGTTGTGCAGAGTATTAAAATTTCTCAAAAATGTTTTAGTCAAAACAAATTGTCTCCATGCCTGTTCATATATTTAATAAAATGATCCTTAAATGTGCTCCAATCAATTGCCACTCCAATTAAAAATTATTTCATATTTTAAAGATATTTTAGAAGTATCTTCTATAGAGTATTAGTATCTGACCGGGAATGTAAGTCCATTATAATGTTTCATGTAAAACTTCCTCACTCCGGGGCCCAAAGTGGCTCTAGCCGGATGTTTTGGCGCTTGCGAAGGCAAGGCCAAGAGTTCAAGGCCAACCAATCTCAGCAAACTTACAAGCTCTCAATAATTGGCAAAAAAAAAAAAAAAAAAAACTTCCTCACTCCTATCTGGAGCTTTTGAATTTTCAGAAGTTTAAGGAAATAGCACCAATGATAGAATGAACACAAATATTACCACCACCCAGAATTAACATTTTATGTTTACTTAGAATGTTTATTTCTTTTTAATAAGAAATAAATACAAAATTGAAGTATCCTTTAACTAGCATGCTTGGTCACATTTCCCTTCCACCTCCTTTCTTCCTAGAGGCAACCACTCCACTTTTGGGAATAGAGTACGTACCCTTTCAATCCGTTCTTTAGTGTTACATAATTTATGCATAAGCAGTGCTTAGTACTAGGGCTGGTTAGTGTTGATTTTATTCAAATTCACAGGAGCATCATTACAATATGTTCATCATTGTTCTTCACTTTAATGGTTTTTTAAAAAAAATCTGTTAATATATAGACTTCATTTGTCACTTAACTGCTAGAGAGTATTCTATGTTACTCTTATCACAGTTTATCCATGTATGTCACAGGAGACAGGCATGTTTCCCAATTTCTGGCTACTGTAACTCATGCTGCAATTATACAGCTACAGACCATTATATGATTCCCTGTGTTCATGTTTCTTAGATATATATGGTAGTTCCCCCTTATCCAGAGCTTTGCCCTCCATGGTTTCAGTTACCCGTGGTCACCACAGTTCAAAAATGGTTGACAACAGTACAAAATGGTTGACAACAGTACAAGAAGGTATTCTGAGAGAAAGATCATATTCACATAACTTATTATTACAGTATATTGTAATAATTTTTCCATTATATTTATTATCGTTTTAAATCTCTTGCTGTATCTAATTTGTAAACTAAATTTTATCATAGGTATATATATATATATGTATATATATATATATATATACACACACACACACACACACACACACACACACATACATACACACACACACCTTGGACTCCAAATATATATATATATATATATATATATCCACTGGAGGAATTGGAGTCTACCCCTTGCAGAAAATCAGGGACTACTGTACTCAAGAGTTGAACTGCTGTGTATTCTGAACATTTTAGAACTTCTTTCCTCCCCAAGGTTTTAAAAACATTTTCCTATAAAACTGTTATATGATTAAATATTGCTTTTTGTATTTTAGTCTTCAATACTTTTAGAATTCCTAAGAAAAATATTTTAATGTATGATGATGGTAGAGATCTATTATTTTTCCATATGAAGAGTCAATTAATTTTTAAGTAATCCATGATTTTCCCACCAATTTGGGATATCACCTCATTCAGTTAAAAGTTCCCCATATATTCATGTACATATTTCTGAATTCAATATTCTCAGTCTCAATTTTATGACTGTTTCAACAACAAATAATTTTGATGATTATAGTTTTACAAGACATACATGTAGCAAAACATATCACAAAAATGATAATTTTGTCTCTTAATTTCAAATCCTTATACGTCTCATATCTCTTTTTTTTTTTTTTTTTAAATAAAGATGGGGTTTCACCATGTTGGTCAGGCTGGTCTTGAACTCCCAACCTCAGGTGATCTGCCCGCCTTGACCTCCAAAGTGCTTGGATTACAGGCGTGAGCCACCACGCCTGGCCTCATATCTATTTCTTAATGCATCTGGTAGGCCTTCCAGGAACACAGTAAGTAGTGTCCATGACAAGATCTAACTTCAATGAGAATACTCCTAGAAGTAGAGCCTCAATAATGCTTGTTGTGGGAGTTTTGGGGGTACAGGTTTTCTTTATAATACTTAATAGACATCACAGTATTTAAGTTTTGAATTGCTGCTGGACTTCTCACATTCATGTCACTTTAACGGAAAATGAATTTTCCGATACACTATTCAGTGTAAAATCTGCTGAACGTTTTGCTAAATCCAAGGCATTCACAGAGAACTTTAATGGATATGAATTCTCTGGTGTCTAATGTGATGTGACTTTTGGCTGAAAGCTTTCCCACATTCACTACACTGATAAGGTTTTTCACCAGTATGGATTCTCATATGCAGAGCAAGAGTTGAGAACTGAGAAAAGGCTTTCCCACATTCATTACAACCATAGGGTTTCTCACCTGTATGGCTTCTCATATGCACAGTAAGAGATGAGCTTTGACAGAAGGCTTTCCCACAGACCTTACACTCATAAGGCTTATCACCTGTATGAATTCTCACGTGTACAATAAGTGATGTGATTCGAGAGAAGGCTTTTCCACATTTATTACATTCATAGGGTTTCTCTCCTGTATGAATATTGTGATGTTTAATGAGGTATTGCTTCTGCCTGAAGATTGTTCCACATTCATTACATTTGTAGGGTTTCTCTCCAATATGAATTTTCTCATGTTCAGTGAGATTTGATTTACCACTGAAGGCTTTCCCACATTCCTTACATGTATAAGGTTTCTCTCCTGTGTGGCTTCTCTGGTGTCTAATGAGACTTGACTTCTGAATGAAAGCTTTCCCACACCCTTTACATTCATAAGGTTTCTCTCCGGTATGGATTCTCTGATGTATGATAAGGTTTTCCTTCTGGCTAAAAGCTTTTCCACACTCACTACACTTAAAGGGCTTCTTTCCAGTGTGGATGTTCTGATGTTTAATGAGGTATTGCTTCTGGCTGAAGGCTCTTCCACACTGATTACATTCAAATGGTTTTTCTCCAGTATGAATTTTCTCATGCTCAGTGAGATATGCTTTGCCATTAAAGGCTTTGCCACATTCCTTACATGCATAGGGTTTGGTTCCTGTATGATTTTTCTGGTGTCTGATGAGGGTTGGCATCTGAATAGAAACTTTTCCACATTCATAAGGTTTCTCTCCAGTATGATGTTTCTGATGAGAAAGGAAGTTTTCCTTCTGGCTGAAGGCTTTTCCACATTTATTACATTTATATGCTTTCTTCCCTGTGTGACTTCTGAGGTGTAGAGTAAGGGATGAGACTCGAGAGAACACTTTACCACATTCAGTGCATTCATGAGAATTCTCTCCAGTATGCATTTTCTTATGTTCTAGGAAGTTTTGCTTCAGGTTAAAGGTTTTTCTACATTCATTACATTCATAAAGGTTCTCTTCAGTATGAATTTGATCATGCTGAAGGAGATCTGATTCATGCTGAAGACTTTCCAACATTCCTATTATGAATGTGAATTTAATAAGGAGATTTCCCTAGTACCAAATGAGATGTAATAAAGATGAAAGCTTTCCCACATTCACTCAATTCATATGGTGTATTTTCAATATTAATTCTCAGGTATCTAACAAAGTTAAATTTATGAAGAAAGATTTTTCTCACATTGATTACCCTGAGATGAGATGATTATGAAAAGGGATAAAATATAACATCTCTTTATATTCTTAATGATTCTTATAGAGCTTCTCCCATATTTAAGTATAAATTGTGTATAAGTTATGTTTCAAACTCTTTTAAACAGTCCCATACACAGAAGGGTAGTCTTGAATAAGCAACAACTGTGTTCAGAGGAAATACGTTTCCTAAATTTTTCCTCAGTCTGTATTTTCAGAGAAAGAAGAGACTTAACTTACAAGTCTTTCATGTTGCGTCTTTATCTGTTTATAAACTTCCCGGGCTTCTTCTAAAAGGAATTACAAAAAAAAAATCATCATTGAAAAAGAGTTAATACATATATAATATATAGTGCTTGGCATGTAATAAGCATCTAATAAATTAGGTTATCACTGTCATCAACATAACATCACTAACACCTGTGAAGTTTCCTATTATTAATATAATTTCAGAAATGTATTATTGTAAAATAGATTCTTTATCCAAGCCTAGTCTCTCAGTATAAAGTTCAAATACAAATTAAGTCCCTAGGTATGTATAATTTTAACTGCTTTTAAATGTAACCCAGCCCACTTCGTAAATCAGTAAAATGGGAGAAAACAAGGCCAGGTGTGGTGGTTCACACCTATAATCCCAGAACTTCTGAAGCATGAGGCAGGAAAATTGCTTGAGGCCAGGAGTTTGAGAATAGCCTGGGTATAAGAGTGAGACTCTGTCTCTATCAAAAATTTTAAAACTAGCCTGTATTCCCCCTGTAATCCTCAGGAGATTAAGGTGGGCAGATTGCTTGAGCCCAGGATTTGAAGACTGCAACAAGCTATGATCGTGCCACTGCCTGGGTGACAGAGCAAGACTTGGTCTTGGTCTTTAAAACATAAATAGGTGAGAAACAGGAGGAAAGCACAAATACTTAAAAGACTGGGAGAGCCTAGGAAGATAGGACATAAATAAAATGAACAGGAAAGTTTAAATAAGATGCTTATTTCTAAGTCTTCCTGAAACATCATTGAAATGACAGTAAAAGGGTGAAGAGGGGCACATACTTACAAGAACTAAAAGGTTAAGAAGACATCAGTGGACAAGAAGTATTACAAGGACAAGAGATAGTGGCTCATTCCTGTAATCCCAGCACTTTGGGAGGCCAAGGCAGGAGGATTATTTGAGACCATGAGTTTGAGATCAGACTAAGCAGCAAAGTGAGGCCTTATCTCTACAAAAATTTAAAAAATTTGCCAGTAGCATACACCTGCTACCTGGGAGGTTCAAGTAGGAGGATCGCTTGAGCCCAAGAGTCTGAGGCTGCAGTATGCTATGATCATGCCACAGCAATCCAGACTAGGTGACAGAGTATGACCGGTCTCTTTTTTTTTCTTTTTCTTTTTTTTATTTTTTTTTGAGACAGTTTTGCTGTTGTTACCCAGACTGGAGGGCAATGGCACGATCTCGGCTCACTGCAACCTCCACCTCCTGGGTTCAGGCAATTCTCCTGCCTCAGCCTCCTGAGTAGCTGGAACTATAGGCACATGCCACCATGTCCAGCTAATTTTTGTATTTTTAGTAGAGACGGGGTTTCACCACGCTGACCCGGATGGTCTCGATCTCGTGACCTCGTGATCCACCCGCCTCAGCTTCCCAAAGTGCTGGGATTACAGGCTTGAGCCACCGCACCTGGCCTGACCTCTGTCTCTTAAAAAAAAATTCTTAGGAAATTTTGGAAAGAAAGCAAATAGAGAACTGTAAATTAACAGCAGAACTGAGTGGTTTAAAGAAAAGCCAGCAAATGTAGGTGCCACCTACACACGTTTGTAATACAGATATTAACAGATAGGCTCTATCAACAGGGAGACTGGACAAGAGTGGAAGGCAGGGCTTGTAAAATGACGGTGAAAGGACCAGCTAATGCCCTGAACTCTCCTAGCTGGACAGAAATGTGAAGTTTATCATCCACACAAAACCAAGAGGCTCCAAATTTAGTGATGACCAAAGTAGATGAGAGCATCATAGTAAGAAGAGAACAATAAGTAAAAGTTTATACATGTAACAGAGGCTCTTCTGTTAGATTCCGAGAATGCTGGTGGTTGCTAGGTGTCAGATGATGGAAGAATTGTTTACTAAAAAAATGAGAAGACCATGAGAACACCTACAGATACTAACATCTGGAATCATCAAAAGCAACACATCTGTATCAGTGATTGCTGCACAGTGAAAACCAGCATTTTACAAGCCCCACTTATGTACACAAATTAATGTAGAGCTAAAGATCAGAAAACATTTGATGAAAGCCCTAACATCAAAGCTAGATCAAACAAAATACAAGGCAAAGAGCAGAAAAACTTACACATATAACATTACAATTAATATCATGGAAAGCTAGGAGATTACTATTGTCACTGTAATGAAATATTAACAGTGTTCTGTAAAGAAGTGTTTTAGAAACAAACAACGTGATATTGATCTTACAAATTCAATACGTTGGAGAAAGTCAGTCTAGAAAATCTCCTAGAATTAAAAAAAGGAAGACTGGAAGAAGAAAGGGAGGAAGAAAGAGTGTAATGATTGGAACATTAGTGGGTTACTGGAAGAATCCAGAAGGCTCAACATCTACTAAAAGAGTTCCAAAGAAAGTATGAAGAAAAATGAATGTAGGATATTTTCAAAAAACTAATAAAGAACACTTCCCAGAATTATAAATCATGAGTCTACATACTTAACAGGCCCACTGAGTACAAAGAACATTCCATTTAAAAAGATCCCCACTTGGCCAACATGAACCCTGTCTCTACTAAAAATATAAAAAATTAGCTGGGCATGGTGGCAGGCACCTGTATTCCCAGCTACTCAGGAGGCTGAGGCAGGGAAATCACTGGAACCTAGGAGGCGGAGGTTGCAGTGAGCTGAGATTGCACCACTGCACTCCAGCCTGGTGACAGAGGAGACTGTCTCAAAAAAATTTTTTTTAAATAAATAAATCAAATAAAATAAAGAAGAAGAAACAAAATAGAGCTCTTGCTCCCTTAAGCCCAAGGCATTGACGGCTTAGCATGTGACTTTTACTAAACGTTTATTAGATAATGGTATTATTGTTTTCCAATTACTTTTTAAAAATTCATAAAAATTGGTATTATGCATAACAGATCATGACATGCTACTATATTCCAAACAACCCCCCAAAAATTAAAAGTTACAACTTCTTTGTAATTAAAACCCTATCTCCTTCATACATACTTATCAGAATTGAATTAACACTGTAAATGACAATGCTGAACTGAACTAGAAAATGTCATCAGAATACCAAGTAAAATGGTTATTTCAACATTTATCTCATGTTTAAAAATATTTTTATTTTTTAACATTTTATTTAATATTAAAAAAATATTCTCAGAATCTAAGAAAATTAAATATTCCCATGTTTAAGAAATATTTTCAGGTGCAGTGGCACACGTCCCAGCACTTGGGGAAGATGAGGCAGGCAGATCACTTGAGGTCAGGAGTTCAAGACCAGCCTGGCCAACATGGTGAAATGCTGTCTGTACTAAAAATAGAAAAATTAGCCAAGCATGGTGGCAGGCACCTGTAAATTCCAGCTACCTGGGAGGCTGAGACAGGAGAACTGCTTGAACTTGGGAGGCATAGGTTGCAGTGAGCCAAGATTGTGCCACTGCACTCCAGCGTGGGTGACAGAGCAAGACTCTGTCTCAAAAAATAAAACAAAAAGCACTTTCAAAATGTAATCCAAATGCTCTAATGGCAAGGAAACTCTTAATTGTATTCTGTGTAAACAGTGACTTGTTAGAACAAGGCTTGGCAAACTAAGAGTTTTACATGGTCACGTTTATTTATTTTCTTGTCCATGACTACTGTCACAGTATAATGCTTGAGTTGAGTAGCTGCAATGGAGATCCTATAACTTATAAAGACTTAAATATTTACCACCTGGCTCTTTATAAAAAAAGTTTGCTGAACTCCTGTCCTAGAGGAACAATTCCTCCATCTTCTATCTGGCTGAAACCAGGATGCATTGTTGATCCAGCTCCAACCACAACCCGATAATAAAGAGAGAACCTGGGAGGAACCCCATCCTTCAGGGACCACAAACACCAAAGTTAGCATGCTAATCTGGACTACTCACCACATAAGTGTTACATGACCAAGAAACCCATTCCTACATTCCTTAAACTGGTACATTTTGAGGTTTATTATAGTCACTTAGCTTTACTGTGATTAGTGCACTTCTTAGTCTTGTGTCATTGCTTTACATATCATGAATCTGAGATGCCTAACAAATATTAATCACCAGCATGGACCTCTCTCCTCAGTAACTGATTCAAATATCCAACTGACTACTCAACATTTCCACTTGGATGTCTAATAGTGAGCTAACTTACCCTGCCCTATTCAAGCTTTTGCTTCAGCTCCCAAACCAATTCCTCTCAAATTCTTCTCATCTTTTTAAACAGCAATCTCATTCTCCTCGTTGCTCAAACAACACTTTTCTTTCTGTCAGATTACACTCTTTACAACCTTGTAATTTACTGGCTATTTTGGACAATCCTCACTGTGACCACCAAGGTCTAAGCCACAAGTCTTCCTGGATTATTTAACAGCCTCCTTACCAGTCTTACTACTTTAGCTTTTACCTCTTTACAATTCTCAACACAGCAGCCACAGCAATCTTCTCACAGTCAAATCATGTCACTGCTGTATCTGAGAGCCTTTTTGTATACTCATAAAAACAATTGGCCGGGTGCAGTGCCTCACACCTGTAATACCAGCTCTTTGGGAGGCTGAGGTGGGTGGATCATCTGAGGTCAGGAGTTGAGACCAGCCTGACCAACATGGTGAAACCTCATCTTTACTAAAAATATAAAAATTAGCCAGGTGTGGTGGTACATGCCTGTAGTCCCAGTTACTCGAGGCTGAGGCAGGAGAATTGCTTGAATCCGGGAGGCATAAGTTGTAAGCCAAGATCGCACCACTGCACTCTAGCCTGGGCAGCACCACTGCACTCTAGCCTGGGCAACACAGTGAGACTCTAAAAAATAGCAACAGCCGGGCGTGGTGGCTCAAGCCTGTAATCCCAGCACTTTGGGAGGCCGAGGCGGGTGGATCACGAGGTCAAAAGATCAAGACTATCCTGGTCAACATGGTGAAACCCCGTCTCTACTAAAAATACAAAAAATTAGCTGGGCATGGTAGCGCGTGCCTGTAATCCCAGCTACTCAGGAGGCTGAGGCAGGAGAATTGCCTGAACCCAGGAGGCAGAGGTTGTGGTGAGCCGAGATTGCACCATTGCACTCCAGCCTGGGTAACAAGAGCGAAACTCCGTCTCAAAAAAAAAAAAAAACAGCAACAAGAAAAATAAAACACAAACATTTAGAAGCATACAGCAGACACTGCTAACAGTGGCTATTTCTGGGAAACAGGGAACTGAGGGCCAGGAATGAAGAGACATACCTGATTATTTTAATTTTCTATCAAGCATACATATTAAAATTTGATAATAATACTATTATTTCTTTTTAAAATTAACAGGGAAATGAACTAATAGGAAATCAGCACTAATTCCCAAGCCTGCAATATTGTTAAAAAGCAGGAGGTAACATAGTGTTGGACTATGATGGCTGGGGGTAGAAAGACAACAGAAAATAAGAGTAAGAAAGCAAAATTCAATTCTGAGGAATATAACAATGGAATGAGAAAGAATGATAGAAAGTTAAATTGTAAAGAAAAGCATCTACTTGCTAGTTTTTTAAAGATTTTTTTTTTTTTTTTTTTTTTTTTTTGAGACTGAGTTTCGCTCTTGTTACCCAGGCTGGAGTGCAATGGCGTGATCTCGGCTCACTGCAACCTCCACCTCCTGGGTTCAAGCAATTCTCCTGCCTCAGCCTCCCGAGTAGCTGGGACTACAGGCGCGCACCACCATGCCCAGCTAATTTTTGTATTTTTAGTAGAGACGGAGTTTCACCATGTTGACCAGGATGGTCTCGATCTCTTGACCTCGTGATCCACCCGTCTCGGCCTCCCAAAGTGATGGGATTATAGGCGTGAGCCACTGCGCCCGGCCTGAAAGACTTTTTTATTGATACATAATAGTTGCACATAGAATGATTACATTTTAAATAAAGAAATTACATGCCAGTTTTTTAAAGCTAACAGATCTATGAAGGACTAAATGCTTAAGGAAATAAGTCTAGGCATACAGCGAAAAGTGAAAAATGGAAAATATTAGTGAAAGGAAGAAAAGTTGAAATTGAGGCTGTAAAAAATTATAAAATTGAGGCTGCAAATGATGTAGAGTGACTGGCATCCAGAATAGAGTTTAGAAGAGCAATCAGTTCTCTAGAATCTGATAAAAGGGATGTATAGATTCAGGTAGATAGGAAGTCAGTAAGAAGGTCTGAAAATGTCATTTAGGTATCTAAAGAATTCCCAGCAATAGTCACTCTAAAAGACAAAGGCTCAAAAAGACAAGCAAAAAAACTCAGAGGCTGCAAACTCTCACTGAATAACTGTAATAAGCCTCTATCCCATTCATACCTGCCAGGTTCTCGCTTACTCACATAAACAGAACCTTCTTTACATTTCTTTCTCAATCATCCATTGTTGTTCTTGTTTTAAGTGCTGACTTTAAACTTGTGAATGGAAAAATGACACTGGACGTGGATGTTATGGTTGGGGAACAAAGCAGCATCCCAGAATTCAGGCAGAGCCCTTAGAGCTGTTAGAGGTTTTGCAGCTCCTGTGGATGTACAAGGAAGCAGGCCTGTGAAAAAGAACAAAGTAATGATGACTCTTTGGCTTTGACCTACATGTGAGCAAATGGAAAAAAGGGTATTTGTACATAGCATCTCAGGCCAGACCCATTATGCCATTCAAAAGCTCTACACATTTCAATGGCTGGGCATGGTAGCTCACACCTGTAATCTCAGCACTTGGGAGGCTGAGGTGAGTGGATCACTTGAGGTCAGGAGTTTGAGAACAGCCTGGAAAACATGGTAAAACCCCGTTTAGTCTCTACTAAAAATACAAAAATTAGCCAGGCGTGGTGATGAGTGCCTGTAATCTCAGCTACTCGGGAGGCTGAGGCAGGAGAATGATTTGAAACCAGGAGGCAGAGGTTTCAGTGAGCTGCGATCACGCCACTGCACTCCAGCCTAAGAGACAGAGGGAGATTCTGCCTCAGAGAAGGAAAAAAAAAAACTCTACACATTTCAAAAATGAGAAACAGATGGGATCTTATTTTCAGGATTTACAGAGAAACTATGAGAGACTAAGATGCCAGAGTTATCCACACTCACAACCTATACAGGTTCATTTGAGCAGGTGTCACTTGTGACCCTGCTCCTGATTGAAGTCACATTTTTTAATATTATTTTCCCCATAACAACACTTTTCTCATAAATATGAAGTAACCAATCTTGAGTAATATGTAAAAAAAATACAGGAAGTTATTCTGATGTTTTTTTTTTTTTTTTTTTGAGATGGAGTTTCGCTCTTGTTACCCAGCCTGGAGTGCAATGGCGCGATCTCGGCTCACCGCAACCTCCGCCTCCTGGGTTCAGGCAATTCTCCTACCTCAGCCTCCTGAGTAGCTGGGATTACAGGCACGCGCCACCATGCCCAGCTAATTTTTTGTATCCTTAGTAGAGATGGGGTTTCACCATGTTGACCAGGATGGTCTAGATCTCTTGACCTCGTGATCCACCCACCTTGGCCTCCCAAAGTGCTGGGATTACAGGCTTGAGCCACCGCGCCCGGCCTTCTGATGTTATTTATAAGTCAGAGCTCTAAAAAAATTTAGAGGACTAATATTTTACTTAGGTTAACTAGGAGAAGTTAAATATAGTAAGTATCCTATAATAATAGTCTTCCCTTGATATCACAGGGGATTGGTTCCAGGATCACTGTAGATACCAAAATCTGCAGATACTCATTTAAAGTATATGAGGCCGGGTGCAGTGGCTCACGCCCGTAATACCTGAACTTTCGGAGGCTGACATGGGCAGACCACCTGAGGTCAGTTTGAGACCAGTCTGGACAACATGGTGAAACCCCATCTCTACTAAAAATACAAAAATTAGCTGGGCATAATGGCACGCACCTGTACCCCTGTTACTTGGGAGGCTGAGGCAGGAGACTCACTTGAACCTGGGAGGTGGAGGTTACAGTGAGCAGAGATTGCTCTACTGTACTCCAGCCTGGGTGACAGTGAGACTCCATCTCAAAAAAATAAAAATAAAGTATATGGAAGTATATTTACATTAAAACCTATGCACATCCTCCCATATACTTTAAGTTATCTCCAGATTACTTATAATACCTAATACAATGTAAATGCCTTGCAAATGGTTGTTATACTGTATTGTTTAGGGAATCATGACTAGAAAAACAAAGTCTGTACATGTTCTGTACAGACATAACCATCGCAACCTTAACAACATTTCTGATTCATGGTTTGTTGAATCCGTGGAGGCAGAACCTACATATACAGAGCGCTGACTGTATGCTCTTTCACTGATTCAGCAAACATATGCATTTATGATTATGTGTACTAAGAAAGCTTGGTTAACAATTTGTAATGGGATATGACAAATGAAAGGCTCAAATTTACTTAGAAGCTTTCTCTAAGATGTAAGGGCCTTAGAACCTGGCTAGACAGTGCTATGAATTGCTGAAACAGGTACAGAGGGGAAACAGATGGAGGCAGAGTGCAGGAAGAAGGAGCTATCAGTATGACACTGTAAACACAAAGAGCTTGAAGTTCCTATGCAACTTCCAGGTGGACTGCACACTGGGCAGTTGGATAATAAGGATCAGGAGCTCAGGACAAGCTTACGATATAAACAGATATTTATTAGTCATCTGTGTCAGATGAAGCCATGGCAGTGTAATGTTGTTGCTGATAGGAGTACTTAGAGGTGAAAAGGTGACCAAGGCCAGAAACTTAGAAACACCAATAGCTAAGAAAAAAGCAGAAACTAAGTCCTGTCTTCTTTGTATCTTTTACTTTTTTTGTATATTTCAAAACCTGTTACTTTACTTTTTTATTTTATTAAAAAATATGTCAAGCATAAGTGTGACAAGATACTTGAAGACAGAATACTATCTTTGTACACAGAAGAAAAAAAATTCCCCTATATTTACAAAAGGCTGGGAAAACCGGATTAAATTAGAAGTCAGATTGCTGCCCTCACTGACGAATCAGGGAGTTTCTTGACCTCTGCGCTAAAGGCAGGACAGTTAGCTTCCCAATTCCGTGCTGTCTGCACTAGTGGAAACTACCTCTTAAAGATTCCTTAGTTTAGGGTTTCTCTAAGCAACCGCACCAAAGTTTCTCCAAAGTATTCAGAAAAGTCAGTGCCTACTGGGTGTACATGCATCCAGTAACAAGTTTTTCGGAAATCTTTCCTCTTTAAAAAAATAATGGAAAGGTAACGCTGATTTTCTTTTCTACTCCACAACAGGTCTGCTTTTATATAAAAATCAAGTTTAAAATTACGTATCCGCTCAATTCCTTAGCCTTTTCCCTTTCCTATTTTCCAGAAAACGCATCCTTATTATTTTAGAAATGAGAAAAGTGAGGCTTAAGAGGTTACTACCTACAAAGCCATCTGTCCATCCTCACAAACTTGGAACCAGTTTCTTACTAACTGTAACCCTCAACCTCCGCCTCACACCCTCGGTCACCCCCATCCGCGAACCCACCCGTTTCCTACTGTACGCCCGCCCCAACCACACAAGCTCTGATCACCGCACATCACAGGAGACGATTCCTCCCCTTCACACTCCCCAACCCCGTCGCAGGTACAGCAAATCCTCCCATTCAGCGTCCCTGGCCCGTTTCAGCGTCCAGAAAGCCGCGTCCCACAGAGCCGAAACCCAACTCACCAGCAGACAAAGACCACCATGGCGAGCCGGAGAGTCGGCGCCTGCGCACTCCTTCGGCGGGCAGCGCTCCCAGAGGTCTCCTGGGCTCGGTCAGGCCCGGGCTCGGAACCGGACGTTGGCCCGTCCTCGGAGCCACTCTTTTGAGGGTGGACTACAATTCCCAGAAGGTTCAGCGGTTTGAGTCAGCTTTTCGCGCGAACTTTCTTTCCTTTGCCAGAGCTTGTGGGATTGTCTCCCTGGCTGAGGCAGGAGTCAAAAACCGAGTCTTAGTTTACGATATCCCTGGGAGAGGGTAGTGGTGTGCCACAAGTGTTAAGATGAGCTTAAACATGCTGTGTAGACTTCATGTAGGAGCCATGGTGCGATACTAAGCCAGGAACCCCAGGAGACAGGCACCGCTCGGGAATGAGGGTTACGATACCTTTAGTTGGGCTCAACCAGGCGCCATCTTGCTCATCGCGGGCGTGGCCCTGAACTGCATTTCCCAGAAGGCGCCGGGCCCCGGCCCCTCCCCCCGTGACGCCCGCGGCTTGGTGGAGAAGTGCACGCGACCCAGATGCTGGGCTCTGAGTAGGTGGGCTTGGAGACTGCTGGGTCCGTAGGAGGCTGGAGGTGAAGCGTCTAGAACCTGGTGCAGGGGTTGAGACTGAGTATTAAGTCTCTTCAGGCGGAACGAGCCGAGGAAAGGCGGTTGTGAAATTGTAATTTTTGTGACAGTATATCCTGGCACTGTGTGTGTGTTATTGTGACTATGTATGACACCCTGTGCGGATTTGAGGAGGATTCTGCTGGTATCCTGTGAGTCCCTGTGTTAGGACTGTTAATGTGTGATTGTGTAACTGTGTGAGGGTGTGGGTTTGCTGTGACTGCTTGCCCGCAGTGGGTGTGTGATTGTGACTCTGTGACCATGTGTTCGTCTGTGTGCAGATAGAGGGAGCTTTATACTTGTGTGGTTGTGTCACTGTGTTGGAGCATAGAGGGTGAGTGCTTTTGATTTTGTGTCCAGTGGTGGGTGTGTGAGTGAAGCACTGTGTGTGCTGGAGTTGAGACTCTGTTTGTGTGTGTGACCAAATGTCACATATAGTCATATGTAAGAGGAGAAAATAGCTCAGTCCCGTGATAGTAAAGGACAGTTTTCTATGACACTGAGTTTGAGTTGGTAGCCCAGTTTCCTTTGATAGCCCTCCCTTGGCGGGGGAGGGGAACGCAGAGTAAACTGGCGTTGTCATTTGGGCCCCAGGGGAGGTGTATTGTCTCCTTTCCCATTTCTGTCCTCCAAGAGAGGTTCCCCAGAGGAGAGGAAATAATGATTCTAATATCTAAAAGCCGTGTTTAAGGTGCCTTGAAGTTTTTTTCTCTATTTTTCCAAGACATGATTTTTTTTTTTTTCCTTAGCAAATGCCTGAAAGGATTTATCTAGTAACTTGGAATCTTCTGTTTCTCTTTGGAAATATTTTCCTAATTTTCTCTTACTAATGTAGTAAATGGTTCAGTTCATCTTGTATGCATAGTTTGGTTTTTCCTGTATACCCCTATATACATGTATAGATATATATGCATATACATACAAATATATGCACTTGTATATGCACATATTGACATGTATCTAATGTTTTCATTTAAGTGATATTTTAACTTCCTACACAATTGAAAGATATTTGAGAATATATTAAATTGTTTTGCCACCTATGTGGCCGGCCCAATATCAGTTCCCTTTATTGTCGGGGTCTGGCACGTCTGCCGGGGGGCTACTGACCTGGGGGGCTACCGACCTGCGGGAGTCCCTGAGACCACCAACGTAGATGGTGGAGAGAGCGCGCGGAAAAAAAAGAGGAAAGGAAAGCGGAGTCTGGAGGTCTACCTGACCCGAAGTCAAGCAGCAGTTTTATTTTTGTGGGTTACAGCTTTTATACCTTTTTTCTTGTTACATTTACTTTATCTCAGCAGAAAAAGGGGTGAACAGAAAAGAGAACAGAAACCACGTAAAAATAGTTATCAGGGGCTTGTAATAACAGCTCACCAAGCAGTTTTAAGGGGGCTTGTGATAATAGCTTACGAAGCAGTTTACGGGGGTTTGTGATAATAGCTTACAAAGCAGTTTAAGAGTTAATATATGTTTTTCAAAGATACACAGTGCAAACAAACAATGGTGCCCTTAAGGTGGCTTGTTAACTATGTTTTCCATCAGGAG
This sequence comes from Saguinus oedipus, assembly GCA_031835075.1. Classification (NCBI taxonomy): domain Eukaryota; kingdom Metazoa; phylum Chordata; class Mammalia; order Primates; family Cebidae; genus Saguinus; species Saguinus oedipus. The sequence continues at coordinate 39,955,272 of CM063187.1, read as the reverse complement.
GTAGAGCAAAGGCTCAGCTCCTGAGAAAATATGGGCAGGGGTCTCTGCCCCTCTCAGGCACCTCAATTGCAGCAAGCCTATTGCTTACACAGAGACTAAGGGGGATATGAAGCAGTCAGCACAATGTCCTCATAAACCTCAGGCCCTTACTCTGCATTCTGTTTTTGCCTCAGTGGCTGAGCCATTTTTACCTCGACTTGACAACCCTCGAGAGCCGGGGGAGAGCAGATAGGTCCAGCAGCAAAGATGGGGCGAGTCACGCTAACTGTCTCAAGCCCTTGGCGTGAACGCTGCACTTTCTTGCTATAAAAGTCCTAATATTATTTGTTTGCCCTACTTAAATAAAGACAAACAACAACAACAACAAACAAACTCTACATGTTCTAGCTTCCCCTGTTGATGTAAGTAAAAGTTCTTAGATTGGGCTTCTCAAACAGTTCTCTGTTGTATATTTGTTTGTTTGAGATGGAGTCTCACTGTTGCCCAGGTTGGAGTGCAGTGGTGTGATCTTGGCTCACTGCAACCTCCACCTCCTGCGTTCAAGCAATTCTCCTGCCTCAGCCTCCTGAGTAGCTGGGATTACAGGCACCTGCCACCACAGCTGGCTGATTTTGTATTTTTAGTAGAGACAGGGTTTCACCATGTTGGCCAGGCTGGTCTCGAACTCCTGACCTCAGGTGATCCACCCACCTCGGCCTCCCAAAGCGGTGGGGTTACAGGCATGAGCCACCATGCCTGATTGCTCAGACAGTTTTTTAAAAGTGTGGGGAAGGGGTGGGGCAGGTTCAGTGGGCATGCATTCTTTTCCCACTTTCTGTCTGGAATGTGGTATCTTGCTACATGTGGATCAGATATCTCATAACCATGCATTTTTTTTTCTTTTGAGACAGTGTCTCGCTCTGTCACCCAGGCTGGAATGCAGTGGCATGATCTCAGCTCACTACAACCACTGCCTCCCAGGTTCAAGTGATTTTCTTCCCTCGGCCTCCTGAGTAGCTGGAACTATAGGTGCGCATCACCACGCCCAGGGAATTTTTGTGTTTTTAGTAGAGATGAGGTTTCGTCATATTGGCCAGGCTGGTCTTGAACTCCTGACCTTGAGATCCGCCTGCCTCAGCCTCCAGAAGTACTGGGAATACAGGCATGAGCCACTGTGCCCAGCCCCATGCATTTTGTTTTGTTTTTTTGAGACGGAGTCTTGCTCTGTTGCCCAGTCTGGAGTGCAGTTGTGCCATCTCGGCTCACTGCAACCTCTGCCTCCTGGATTCAAGCGATTCTTCTGCCTCTGCCTACCGAGTAGTGGAGACTGCAGGCGTGCACCACCACTCCCAGCTGCTTTTTGTATTTTTAGTAGAGTCTAGGTTTCACCATGTTTGCCAGGCTGGTCTCAGACTCTTGACTTGAGGTGATCTACCCGCCTTGGCCTCCCAAAGTGCTGGGACTACAGGCATGAGCCTCCATGCCCAGCCATAACCATGCATTTATAATGGAAGGAGGGGGATGAGCATTTACAATGTTGTAGTACATGAAAATAGAGGATTTTAAGTTGCATTTGTTGTGTGAAAGCAGATTGATTAGAAAATACGTGTATTCCACCTATCTGTGCATGAAATGTCTCGTTGCACTTTAATTTTCTTCGTTGTAACTAGACTCAAGCTTGTGAAAGAAGGGACTTTCTTGTCTTTGTATTTAGTTGTTCCATCTTCAGCATTGACAATGGCTAGCGCATAGTCGGCTCTCAGTAAATATTTGATTAATGAAAGAATAGTAAGTAGTTGATAAATGATAGCAGTGCTACTTAGTTTCTTTTTGGTTGCACAGAGGAAACATGCCCAGATAGCCTTAGGTTTCTGTTCCTCTCTGAGATTACTTTGTGTTAACTCTACCTCTGGGTAGGGAAGATGTATTATAAGCCGATGTTCTTGAAACTGGGTATGAGTTCATCATCCCCAGGACTTTTGACATGCGTGAAAGATATTCACTGTTACTGTTTGATTCTTTTTTTTTTTTTTTTTTTGAGACGGAGTTTTGCTCTTGTTACCCAGGCTGGAGTGCAATGGCACAATCTCGGCTCACCGCAACCTCCGCCTCCTGGGTTCAGGCAGTTCTCCTGCCTCACCCTCCTGAGTAGCTGGGACTACAGGCATGCGCCACCATGCCCAGCTAATTTTTTGTGGTTTTTTTTTTTTTTTTTTTTTTTTGAGACGGAGTTTCGCTCTTGTTACCCAGGTGGGAGTGCAATGGCGCGATCTCGGCTCACTGCAACCTCCGCCTCCTGGGTTCAGGCAATTCTCCTGCCTCAGCCTCCTGAGTAGCTGGGATTACAGGCACGCGCCACCGCACCCAGCTAATTTTTTTTTGTATCTTTAGTAGAGATGGGGTTTCACCATGTTGACCAGGATGGTCTCGATATCTTGACCTCGTGATCCACCTGCCTCGGCCTCCCAAAGTACTGGGATTACAGGCTTGAGCCACCGTGCCCGGCCTCTTTGATTCTTTGTTAAGTTCCTATATGTAAAGAATAAAATATTGATAACCAGTTTTTCTCACATTTAAATGATTATTTTAATTAAACTTTAAGAAAAGTTCAACTACATTTTTAGTAAGCCTTATTCTTTTGGCTACTTTAAACACAAAGCAGCAGATAAGGTTGGAAGTAGGGAGATTTGAAAAAAAGAGATTAAAAAAAGGCAATTGTAGGCCGGGCATGGTGGCTCACGCCTATAATCCCAGCACTTTGGGAGGCCGAGGCAGGTAGATCACAAGGTCAAGAGATCAAGACCATCCTGGTCAACATGGTGAAACCCCATCTCTACTAAAAATACAAAAATTAGCTGGGCATGGTGGCACGTGCCTGTAGTCCCAGCTACTTGGGAGGCTGAGGCAGGATAATTGCTTGAACCCAGGAGGCGGAGGTTGCGGTGAGCCGAGATCGTGCCATTGCACTCCAGCCTGGGTAACAAGAGCGAAACTCCCATCTCAAAAAAAAAAAAAAAGGCAATTGTAGTACCAAAGGAAAGAAGAGATTAAAAAATAAAAGGCAATTGTAGTGCCCAACGAAAAGAGATTGATGGCCTAGAGGAGTTGTTTGTAGTTGAGATGGAGAGAAATAGAAGGTTTTTCGATACAATTAGAGGGAAAATGTCAAAACTTGCTGAAGGGTTATATGTAGTAAGAGAAGAAAGAATGAAAAATGACACAGGTTTCTGAGTTGAGTAATTCAGTTAGTTAGAGTTGATGCACAGGCAAAGCCAAATAAATGTGTAGATTGTACCTGGTAGGGCCACTTTCCCCAGAAGAGGACTGTTGGCATGACCGACACCTATAGTTTATTTCCTAAAGAAGGTAGATAAAATAACTTAGGCAATCTTCAGTTTGAGTCCTTCTAATGATTATCAAATGAATTAGCCTTTCATGTTAAGACGCATACTTAAAAATTGGAGGGTATACTGGGTGCAGTGGCTCACGCCTATAATCCTAGCGCTTTGGGAGGCCAAGGTGGGTGGATCACCTGAGGTCAAAGAGTTCAAGACCAGCCTTGCTCTCATGGTGAAACCCCATCTTTAAAAAAAAAAAATTGGAGGGTATAGTGATAGGTAATAATAGATTAGTGGTAATATTTTCTGAAGATAAAGACTTAGTGGTCTGAGTAGAATTAAATCATCTGGGTATTTTCTGGAGTCTGAAAAGCAAAAATCAAGATGAGGATCCATTTCCCCAATGTCATTGAATCTATAGCCTCTCCATCTGAATTTCTCTGGACTTGAACAGTGTTATTCCTAGTGCACTGGGCCCCAAGTCTATGGTGAGAGCCTCTAACTTCCCTTCTCGAACTTTTTTGCTCCTCTGTACTAGTCCCACACTGAAATTCCGTCTCTCTTCAGTGGGGATTATTACCTGCTCTGACTTAATGGGAGTAACTATAGGAATTCAGTGACAATAGTAAAGTGCAGAAGAAAGTAAATTACAAGATTTTGATTTTTTTTTTTTTTTTGGAATTTCAGTCTGTTGCCAAGGCTAGAGTGCAGTGGCACCATCTCGGCTCACAGCAACCTCTGCCTCCCCAAGTTCAAACGATTCTCCTATCTAAGCCTCCAAAGTAGCTGAGATTACAGGTGCTCTCCACCACACCCGGCTAATTTTGTATATTTAGTAGAGACAGAACTTTGTGATACTGGCCAGGCTGGTCTCGAACTCCTGACCTCAAGTGGTACGCCTGCCTCAGCCTCCCAAAGTGCTGGGATTACAGGCATGAGTCACTTCGGCCAGCCAGATTTTGATTCTTAAATGCCAATTGAGCTCTTAATTGGGAAATAGTAGAAACATTTCAATTAAATAAGGAAAGACAAGAATATATATCACCATTACTGTTTAGCTTCCTTTCTTTTGGGGACAGAGTCTCATTCTGTTGCCCAGACTGGAGTGCAGTGGTGCGATCTTGGCTCACTGCAACCTCTGCCTCCCGGGTTCAAGCTATTCTCCTACCTCAGTCTTTCGAATAGCTGGGACTTACAGGCACGTGCCACCACCCCCAGCTAATTTTATTGCATTTTTAGTAGAGATGAGATTTCACTGTGTTAGCCAGGATGGTGTCAATCTCCTGGCCTCATGATCTGCCCACCTCAGCTTCCCAAACTGTTGGGATTATAGGCGTGAGCAACCGCACCTGGCCTACTTATGTTGTTTTTCATGCTTGCTAGAGTAAACAAGGAAAAAATTTAGAGGCAAAAAATTCTGAAAAGAGGTATTGACATTGAATGCATAATTCCATAGGAAGTATGTCTGGACAATAAATGTTTACGTGTGTGTGTGTGTGTGTGTGTGTGTGTGTGTGTGTGTATATATAATATTTTTTTTTTGGAGACGGAGTTTCGCTCTTGTTACCCAGGCTAGAGTGCAATGGCGTGATCTCAGCTCATCGCAACCTCCGCCTCCTGGGTTCAGGCAATTCTCCTGCCTCAGCCTCCTGAGTAGCTGGTATTACAGGCACACGCCACCATGCCCAGCTAATTTTTTGTATTTTTAGTAGAGACAGGGTTTCACCATGTTGACCAGGATGGTCTCGATCTCTTGACCTCAGGTGATCCACCCACCTCAGCCTCCCAAAGCGGTGGGGTTACAGGCATGAGCCACTGCGCCCGGCCCCATAGGTATATATTTTTAATCACCCTCTGAACCTGAACTTGAGTTAATCACACTCATTTATCACTAATCTTTACAAGGACTCTGTTGGTCTGTTTCCAAAACCATACCCTACTTCCATTCTCCTTCCACTGTAGACACTCTTTCAAAAAGATTAATTTGCTGGATGTGGTGGCTCACGCCTGTAATCTGAGCACTTTGGGAGGCTGAGGTGGGTAGATCACCTGAGTTCAGGAGTTTGAGACCAGCCTGTCCGATGTGGCAAAACCCCAGCTCTACTAAAAATACAAAATTAGCCAGGCATGGTGGTGCACACCTGTAATCCCAGCTACTCAGGAGGCTGAGGCAGGAAGATCACTTGAACCTGGGAGGAGGAGGTTGCACTGAGCTGAGATCGTGGCATTGCACTCCAGCCTGGATGACAGAGTGAGACTCTATCTCAAAAAAAAAAAAAAAAGATTAATTTTATCTTTATGCTTGAACATGTTCTTAACAAAGAATATATTTTACATGTATTTAAAAATAATGTATCTCCTGTTTTTTACTAATCACAGTGTTTTTACAATTATCTGTTACTGTGTAAACATTTATGTCAGGGCACTGATTGAATGTTACTGCGTACTCTTACAGGGAATGGTCATACAGATTGCCTGCATACCCTCCCACCACAACAAATGCTTAAATTAATCATCTCATACATACGAAAGAAAGTTAAACTGCATACAAAAATTGTTGTAAAATATGTCCCTGGCCGGGCGCGGTGGCTCACACCTGTAATCCTGGCACTTTGAGAGGCTGAGGCGGGCAGATCACGAGGTCAAGAGATCAAGACCATCCTGGCCAACATGGTGAAACCCCATCTCTACTAAAAAATACAAAAATTAGCTTGAACCTGGGAGGAGGAGGTTGCAGTGAGAGGAGATTGTGCTGCTGTACTCCAGCCTGACGCCTGGTGGCAGAGCAAGACTGTCTCAAAAAAAAAAAAAAAAAGTCCCCCAGTAGCTTTTAGGAAAAGAGTAACAAGAAAGAAATTTTACCTAATTACAGCAGAGTAACTTCACAGTCATTAAATTGGGATCCTTAATTCTCAAAGGGCTTAAAATAATGAATGTGACTACCTTTCCTTGCATATGTAAATGATGTTTTGTTTTACTAGAATAGTAGTTTTATACAAATATTTAAGAATAGTAGATAAGTGCAAAGTGCAGGGAGTGAATTTTAAGTAAAAGGCAATTATAGTTGTTAGCTCAGTTTGGGCTAAGCTGCTGGAAAAGTAATTCCAGTCCCTTTTTTGTAACTAAGTATTATTCTGTAGGTGTTTCATCTTTTTTAATGATGTGCCTGAGATCGGGAGATTTTAACATTTGATCACAGAATTCTCTCAGTAGTATTTTGAGATGGCATGTGTTTTATATGTTTGTATTTTGTGTGGGAACTTTATGAAAAGATTTGATAGAAAAATCATATCTTCTCTCCTTAGATGGGTTCATACTGTCTGTGCCCTGTATATTCCTGTAGTAGCCTTTGGAGATATTGACAGATTACGACCAGCAACACTAACAGAAATGAACTATTCCAAATATGGTGTCAAGGTAAGACAAAGCATTTTTGATTGCTTAAAAGAGGAAGTTTTTACTTGTTAGTTTACATGGCTTTTTATTTGTATTATTGTGTAAATGTAAAATATTAAATAATATTTTTTTTGTTTCTTGTTTTGTTTTTTGCTTTTTGCTTTTAGAGACAGTGTCACTATGTCTCTAAGGCTGGAGTGCAGTGGCTCGATCTCAGCTCATGGCAACCTCTGCCTCATGAGTTCAAGCAATTTTCCGGCCTCAACCTCCAGAGTAACTGAGATTACAGGCACACACCATCATGCCAAGCTAATTTTTGTATTTTCAGTAGAGGTGGGGTTTCATTATGTTGGCCTGGCTGGTCTCAAACTTCTGACCTCAGGTGATCTACCTGAGTCAGCTTCCCATGCATTATTGTTTAGTGCAGAAATGCTTACTAGGAATCATTCTATTTAACACTAAATCATATATTATTGATAGTAGTTTTTCCAGAAAACCAATATAGTATAAATTCTTGTATACATTCTTTTTTTTTTTTTTTTGAGATGGAGTTTCGCTCTTGTTACCCAGGCTGGAGTGCAGTGGCGTGATCTCAGCTCACCGCAACCTCCGCCTTTTGGGTTCCAGCAATTCTCCTGCCTCAGCCTCCCGAGTAGCTGGAACTACAGGTGCGCGCCACCATGCCCAGCTAATTTTTGTATTTTTAGTAGTGACAGGGTTTCACCATGTTGGCCAGGATGGTCTCGATCTTTTGACCTCGTGATCCACCTGCCTCGGCCTCCCAAAGTGCTGGGATTATAGGTGTGAGCCACCGAGTCCGGCCCCAGCCACCGCACCCGGCCCCTACATTCTTAATTTAGAATCACGTATGAGGTAAATTGATAATTGTTACTACTGCCCTTTTCCCTGGCACTATTCACAATGCCTAATACGTAGACCAAAACCTTATTTACAATTAGTTGGATCAAATATAAGCCTAATTTCTGACTTTTGAAGTGGAATTTGTCAAAATTATGAAAAAGAATATTAGAAGTGATCTTTGATATTGTTATTAAAATTGTTTTGGGGTGCCATTAACATGCCCTTTTAAGATGGTGAACTTATTTGATAAATGTTATGTGTGTTCTCACTGCTTCACCAACCTGGTGTTCCCCTATCTTTCTCCCTGACTTGGGGCCTCTCTGTTCACAGAGACACAGTGATATTGAAATTTGGCTGGTGATATTGAAATTTAGCTAGGCCACCCATAATTAGGAATGGTGCAGGATTCTTCATTTTTGACATTGAAAGTTTGATTAAAATGGGTCTTAGCATGGATTTCTTTGAATTCATCTTTGAGTTCATGAAAGTGTCTTGGATTTTTATATTTATGTCTTCCATAAAATTTGAAAAGTTTATAGATATTGTCTCTTCAAATATTCTCTGTTCCTTTCTCTCTCTTCTCATTTTGAGACTCCCACAATGCAAGTGCTGGCTCACTGGATGATGTCCCACAGGTAACTTAGGCTCTGTTCCCTTTCTTCAGTCTTATCTTTGTTTCTCAGCCTTGAAATTTTCCATTGTCGTGTCTTTAAGTTGGCTGCTTCTTCTGCAGCATTTGAGCCCTGCTAGTGAATTTTTTATTTCAGTTATTGTACTTTGCAGCTCCAGAACTTATATTTTGGTTTGTTTGTTTTTTTTGAGATGGAGTTTCGCTCTTGTTACCCAGACTGGAGTGCAGTGGCGCGATCTTGGCTCACCACAACCTCCTGGGTTCAGGCAATTCCCCTGCCTCAGCCTCAGTCCCTGTAGCTGGGACTACAGGCACGCGCCACCATGCCTAGCTAATTTTTGTATTTTTTAGTAGAGATGGGGTTTCACCATGTTGACCAGGATGGTCTTGATCTCTTGACCTCGTGATCCACCTGCCTCAGCCTCCCAAAGTGCTGGGATTACAGGTGTGAGCCACCGTGCCCGGCCTCAGAACTTATATCTTGTTTTTCTTTATTGATAGTTCCATTTTGTCATATATCATTTTCTTGACTTTGTCAACATTCTCCATTAGTTCTTTGAGCATATTTACCACAGTTGTTTTACAGTCTTTATTACATCACTCTAGCAGGTCAGGTCTTTTTCAAGGGCAGTTTCGTTTATTATTTCCCTTGAATAGGCCATATTTATCCATTTTTTGTCTGTTCATTTTTTACTGAAAACTGGACAGTTGAATGTAATAAGGTCACAATTCTGGATGTCAAATTCTCCCCCTCCTCAAGTCTAGTTTTTGTTGTTTTTTAATTTATTTATTACCATAGGCCTGTCTCTGTCCCAAGGATCAGCCTGAGGTGTAAACTCAGTCTCCTGATCCCCTTTTCTGCCCCTTTTCTTGAGAATATGCAGTCTCTCTCTCTCTCTTACATTCTCTTTATATGCAATTGTTTTTGAATGTCCTAGTTTTATACTCTGGCTCCCAAAAAGGGGAAAAGAAAAATGAAAGGAAAAAAAAGACAGTGGCTCTTTAAATACTCTGGAAGTCACATATTAAGGATAGGGCATAACAGTGGGGAGAGGCACAATTAGAATGGCTGCCCACTGCTTTGTTTGCAACTGGATGATAAGCAGCAGCAATTTTGCTCACTTTCATTGTTAAACAAAAACACAATTAGCAGTCAGAATACAGATCCCTAATAGTCAACAGATAGGTTCCTTTTTCTTCTTCCCTCTGTAAGCTGCATACAGATTGGTCCAGGAATATGTGCTCAGCTCCCTGCCACAGACTGGGGAGTGGAGGATGGGTGATTGGTACTGTGGTCAGAGATGAAATTAACTGCAACTTACTATCCAAACCTTCCCTTGGAAGTTACAAGCTTTTAATAGACTGCAGAATTCCAAATTGTTGTAAGATTCAGCCAGTGCAGTCGTCGTACCAGGAATAGTTTCCTGGTACCCTGTACTCCACCATATTTCCAGAGTCCTTTCAGTAGCTCATTTCTTTTTATCAATGAACAATAATTGATTATATGGATATTTTTTAAAGTTTTTTTATTCAATTTTAAGGACATCTTTGTTGATTCCAAATTTTGGCTATTATGGAAATTGCCAACATTCAGTTGTAAACATTCAAGTGTGACTTTTGTGTGAACATAAGTTTTCTACTCATTTGGATAAATTCCTGGAAGAAAGAATGCTGGGTGATACTGTAAGATTATTTTTAGCTTTGTTAGGCAGTGCTTAACTGGCTATTATGGTGGCTTATGCCTGTAATCCCAACACTTTGGGAAGCTCTGGCAGGAGGATTGCTTGGCCCCTGGAATTTGAGACAAGACTGGGCAACATAGCAAGACCCTATCTCTACAAATAATAGAAAACATTAGCCATGAACAGTGGTGTGCACCTTTGGTCCCAGCTATTCAAAACAGGCCAGAGGATCACCTGAATCCAGGAGGTTGAAGCTGCAGTGAGAGTGGTCATGCCACCACACTCCAGCCTGGGTGACAGAGTAGAACTTAACACAAAAAGTAAAGAAAATTTAAAAAGAAAGAAAATAATGCCAAACTGTCTTCCAAAGTGTTTATACTCTTGCATTTCCACCAGCAATGAATGATCAAGTTCCTGTTGATTAACATTCTCACCAGCATTTGGTATAGTCAGCATTTTGGATTTCAGATATTTTAATAGCTATGTATTGATGTATTCTTATATTAATTTGCAATTCCCTAATGCCATGTGATGTTGAGGATCTTTGCATAACCGTATTTACTGCTGGCATATCTTCATTCATGAGGTGTTCAGATCCTTTTTACATTTAAAAATTGGGTTATTGTTTTCTATTGTTCAGTTTTATGTGTTGTGTATATATGCAGATGTGTGTGTATATGTGTATATAATCTATATATGTGTTTGTATATAGACTATATATATAGAGAGATACATCTATATCTATATATAGATTTTTGAGACAGAGCCTCACACAGTTGCGCAGGCTGGAGTATAATGATGCGATCTTGGCTCAACACAACCTCCACCTCCTGGGTTCAAGTGATTCTCCTGCCTCAGCCTCCCAAGTAGCTTTTGGTCCCAGGTGGGGCTAAATCCAAGTGGCTGGGATTACAGGCATGGACCACCATGCCTAGGTCATTTTTGTATTTTTAGTAGAGATGGGATTTCACTATGTTGGCCAGGCTGGTCTCAAACTCCTGACCTTGTCCTCCCAAAGTTCTGGGATTACAGGCATGAGTCTGTACCCGCCTCTTTGTATATTTTTTTATGTTCATCGGATATGTTTGCAAATAATTTCTCCCAGTCTGTGAGTTTTCATTGTCTTAACACTATCTTTGACACCATGAATGTTTTTCTTTTAATGACATCTAACAGATTTTTATTTCATGAATCATGCTTTTGCTGTGGAGTTGAATCATTTGCCAATCCCAGTCACGTAGCCTAGATTTTATTCTATGCCGTCTTCTAGTTTTGTAGTTTTACACTTCACATTTAGATTATCCATTCTGAATGTATTTTATGTAAGTACATTTTAAAAATATACATTCCATCTTGGGAATCCCTGAAGTCTTGATTCATAGATTTTAGAGTTGATGTTGAAATCATCAATGCTAAATTCTGTAAGTCCAAAATGTCATGTAAGTGTCATCTATACAAGGCCAGTGTGGTGACTCATGCCTGCAGTCCTAGGATTTGTGGAGGTCAAGGTGGATGGAGTGCTAGAGCCCAGGAGTTCAAGACCAGCCTGGGCAATGCAGTGAATCCTGACTCCACAAAACAAAAATATGAAAAAAAAGAAGAAGAAAAGAAAATTAGCTGAGCATGGTGGCATGCACTTGTAGTCCCAGCTACTTGGGAGGCTGAGGTGGGAGAATCATTTGAGCCCAGGAAGTTGAGGCTGCAGTGAGCCATGATCATGCCACTGCACTATAGTCTGGATGACAGTCACACCATGTCTCCAGAAACAAACCAAAACATAAGAAAGACATGGAGGAGCCTGGAAGCATAGTTCATCCTGAGGAAAATGCATCTCTAGCTATAAACAAGTCAAATCAGACAAGTTATGTGTTTCAAAAGTACAGTGGTAAGACACAGGATAAACATTCTGATTCAGAAAGGGAGAAATATAAAAGAAGGAAGATTCCAAGCAAGTCTAAAATCTAACAAGGTTAAATTCATTAGATCTGTTTTTTTTTTTTTAGACGAGTTTCACTGTTGTTACCCAGACTGGAGTGCAATGGCACGATCTCGGCTCATCATAACCTCTGCCTTCTGGGTTCAAGCAATTCTCCTGCCTCAGCCTCCTGAGTAGCTGGGACTACAGGCACGCGCCTGTAGCTATGCCCAGCTAATTTTTTTGTATTTTTAGTAGAGACAGGGTTTCACCATGTTGACCAGGATGGTCTTGATCTCTTGACCTCGTGATCCACCCGCCTCGGCCTCCCAAAGTGCTGGGATTATAGGTGTGAGCCACCGTGGCCGGCCTTAAATTCATTAGATCTTAAAGCTATTGAATAAGCCTTGTTGACTCAATGTCCATCTTCCAGGTTCATGGGCTTGCAGTCCCATCTCAAGGACTCACTGGGGTAGGGGTACCACCTCTATGATTTTGCTGGGAGTCCTTCCCCTACAACTCTGCTAGGAAGGTCATGCCCCCAAGGTTCTGGGTGGCCTACTTTTCAAGGTCTGGCCAGGGCTGTCTTGCCTCTTGAAACCAAAGTAGTGGCCCCACACTTTGAAACCAAGGAGACAGGCCTGATGATCTCTGAAGTGTCATCAGAATCATTCTTCCCTTTTTGGGAGGAGAATGGTGCAGGTTTGCAGCTGAATAGCTCTATGGTACTGTCTCATATAATCAAAGAAATCCAACAGTGAGAAGTCAGAAAGAATATAGGGGCAAATAAAAATGGAAAGAATGGTGAAGTTTTATATTTTTGAGTATGAAACAGTAATAAAAACCAAACAGTTAATACCACCAACAATAATTATATTATGGTTTGGAGTAAGTGTGAAATGCCGTGACTTCATAACAAAGTTAAATGAAAAATGTTAATATGATAAAAAATATAGCTGTAATTGCAAATAAGGAAACCATAATAAAGATACATTTTATTCATTAATTTACCATTTATTAACAACTTGAAAAAGTAAAAGCCAAGATACAAGGATAGTTTGTTTTTCCCATTGCTTTTAATTTTAATGTTTATATACAAGGCTTAGATATTTAGTAGTTTTGTTTAAGGTGGAAAGAAAAAAAACACACACAAAGAAATATAGGACAAATTCTCCTGGAGAACCACACCCAAGAGAGGAACATTAGCACTGATGGTAACTCAAGATAAAAAGGTAGAAGGATCCAAGAGTAAATTAGCTGTGTTGTCACATAATTAGAGTTTGATTAGAAATAAAGCTAGTGGCCAGGCATAGTGGCTCACTCCTGTAATCCCAGCACTTTGGGAGGCTGATGTGGGCAGATCATCTGAGGTTGGGAGTTTTAGACGAACCTGACCAACATGGAGAAACCCCATCTCTACTGAAAATACAAAATTAGCCAGGCATGGTGGCAGGCACCTGTAAACCCAGCTACTTGGGAGGCTTAGGCAGGAGAATCATGTGAACCCAGAAGGTGAAGGGTACAATAAGCCAAGATTGTGTCATTGCACTCCAGCCTGTCTCGAAAAGAAAAAACTGTCTCAAAAAGAAAAGAAATAGAGCTAGTACTCTATTTGAAAGATATGAAATACCAAATATCCTAACAAAAGGGTTAACATACTCTTGTTCTTACTGTGTAGGACATGAAACAACAACCAATTACATATCTTTTGAAACTACTTCAATAAGCAATACTTACATAAAACATAGCTAAATATATCAGATGAGAAAATGTCTTAGTACTGGTAATCATTCAGACCTTTATAAAGTACATAAATTCTGGGAAAGACACCAGTTCAAAAATTAAAATGTAATGAATGATGGTGACATAAATTCATCTGAACAAGATAGTTAAATTTTCTTACGAAAATCTAATAACCAGTGGCTCGTGATCTCATTGACTGCATAACCAATTCAGCTGTCCTAAGAGAGAGATGATTTTGTAGTTAAATGAGATTAGTTAAACCAAAGAAGGTCTGCTGATTGTTGAAATGTCCAAACCTAGTAAGGCAACTGAGAGGGAATAAAAAGAAAAATAATGATAATAGATTAAAACACAATTGAAGCCATGTTAATATATAGTTGTAAATCCTCTTAATGTAAGTTCAGTGGTCATTTTTTCTCCCCTTTTAAAGGTGTTTGACATATTTAAGAGTGATAATTTAATAGAATGATATATTTTCTTCTTTTTTTTTTTGAGATGGGGTTTCACCATGTTGGCCAGGCTGGTCTTGAACTCCCAACCTCAGGTGATCCACCTGCCTCGGCCTCCTGAAGTGCTGAGATTACAGGCGTGAGCCACCACATCTGGCCCTAGAATGATAAACTTTAAGAGACTTATTGGGTAAGTAATTTTAGGGATTACAGGTGTGAGCTACCACGTCTGGCCCTAGAATAATAAACTTTAAGAGACTTATTGGGTGAGTAATGTTATCAAATATTTTAAAAAGTTCTCTTCATTTGGATCTTGGTTGGTACAGCCTGCAAGTAAAAAGACTCCTTAAAGGAACTGGTTATATTCCAATATAACACACACACATACATTATATATAGCATAAAATAAGCACACACTATATACATACACATATTGTGTGTGCGTGTGTTATAGTGGACTACAACCAGTTCATATATGTATATGTTATTATTATTATATTATATATTTTTGTTTTTTTCTGAGATGGAGTCTTGCTCTGTTGCCAGGCTGGAGTGCAGTGGTGTGATCTCAGCTCACTGCAATCTGCGCCTCCTGGGTTCAAGGATTCTCCTGCCTCAGTCTCCCAAGTAGTGGGGATTACAGGCACGTGCCACCATGCCTAGCTATTTTTTTTTAATTTTTATTTTTGGTAGAGACAGAGTTTCACCATGTTAGCCAGGAAAGTCTCAATCTTGACCTCGTGATCCACCTGCGTTGGCCTCTCAAAGTGCTGGGATTACAGGTGTGAGCCACCATGCCTGGCCGTATGTGTGGTTTTTTTAAAGAGTAATATGTTATATCAAAATAAAGTAGAAATTTAAAGAGAGGGCAACCATTTGATGAAAATGGAAAGATCACATTTTTATCATTAAAAAAAAACAAGCATATTACACAAAATGAAGAGCTATAAGAGTGTAACAATATGTTGTATCTGACTGGGAGTTCTGACTTTCTGGAGGAAAATAAATAAGTATATGTCACAAGCAAATAATTACAATCTAAAAAAGATATTGAAGTAATACTACAATTACAAAACTAAGCAGTCAAAAGAGCAAAAATATAAACACCAAAAGGTACTGTAAACAAAACATGCCTGGATGAGAAACCCATGAAAAAAACTTTTTAATATAAAAGAGAAATATTTGGTGGCTGGGTGTGGTGGCTCAAGCCTGTAATCCCAGCACTTTGGGAGGCTGAGGCGGGTGGATCACAAGGTCAAGAGATCGAGACCATCCTGGTCAACATGGTGAAACCCCGTCTCTACTAAAAATACAATAAATTAGCTGGGCATGGTGGCGCGTGCCTGTAATCCCAGCTACTAGGGAGGCTGAGGCAGGAGAATTGCCTGAACCCAGGAGGCGGAGGTTGCAGTGAGCCGAGATCGTGCCATTGCACTCCAGCCTGGGTACCAAGAGTGAAACTCTCTCTTAAAAAAATAATAAAAAATAAAAAGAGAAATACTTGGCAATATCTAACAAAGTTATAAGTATATATCAGCTATGACTAAGCAATTCTACTTCTACATACAAATGGCCACAAAGTCTAAAATAGACTCTAAAAGAGAGAGATATTGAATTGCCTTGATTACCTATTAAATCTATCCATAGTTTTTTCCTGTGAAAATCAGAAATAAAAAAACACTTTATACATTCTTTTCAGTCAAATGATTTCTCACCGGTATAAATTTTCGGGTGGCAAGTAAGATGTCCAACCACACTAAAGGAATTCCCACATTCCTTACATTCATAGGGTTTATCAGCAGTATGAATGCGCTGATGTTTGGTAAAGGATGAACTATGTCTAAAGGCCTTCCCACATGCCTTACATTCATAGGGTTTCTCTCCAGTATGAATTCTCTGATGTTCTGTAAGGGCTGAACTATGTCTAAAGGCCTTCCCACATACCTTACATTCATAAGGTTTCTCACCACTATGAATTCTTTGATGTTGAATAAGGGCTGACGTAAGTCTAAAGAACTTTCCACACTCCTTACATTCATAAGGTTTTTGACCACTGTGAATTCTCTGATGTCGAGTAAGTTCACTACCTACTCCAAATGCTTTCTCACATTCATTACATTTATAGGGTTTTTCACCAGTATGAATCCTCTGATGTCTAGTCAGGGATGAACTATTTCTAAAGACCTTTCCACATGCTTTGCATTCATAAGGTTTCTTACCAGTGTGAATTCTCTCATGACGAGCAAGTTCTCTACAAACTCCAAAAGCCTTCCCACATTCCTTACATGCATAAGGTTTCTCACCAGTATGAATTCTCTGATGTTCAATGAGCTGTGAACTAATTCTAAAAACCTTCCCACAGTGCATACATTTGTAGGGCTTCTCACCAGTATGAATTCTCTGATGTTCAGTAAGTTGTGAATGAAATCTGAAGTCCTTGCCACATTCCAGACATTTGTAAGATTTCTCATCAGTATGGATTTTCTGATGTCGAGTAAGTTGTGCATGCACTCTAAAGGATTTCCCACAGAACGAGCATTCAAAGTGTTTCTCACCATCATGAATTCCTTGAAGTGGAGTAACTTCTCCAACTCTTCCAAAGGTCCTTCTGTATTCCTTACATTTATAGAATTTCTCATTATGAATTTTCTGGTGTATAGTAAGGTCTTTATAAAAACAAAATGTATTCCCATATTCCATGTATTTACAAGGTTTCACACCAGTATGAATATTCAGTTGTAGCATATTGGAGTTATCTATCCCAAAGGCTTTCCAACATTCATTACATTCAGAGTTTTTTCCACCAGCATGTATATTCTGGTATTCATCAAACTTTGAGTCACAACTGAAGACCTTCTCATATTCTTTATATTCACAGGGCTTCTCACTGTCATGAGTACTCTGAGGTAATGTAAGAGGTTCATGAGTTTTGTAACTGGGCACATTTTGAGAGATGGTTTTCATTTGGCTAAAATATCCCACTTTAGGTCCCTGTACTTCAGTCTTGCTTTTGCTTTGCCAGTCATTTCTGAAAATGGCATTTTCAAGGCCACATAACTTACTACTTTCCATTACCTCCCACTGAGAACCAGTGTTTTTAATAATGTCTGTTCCTACAGATAAAAGCTTAGTTTCATACTTGGACTCAAAATCTGAAAGAAAGGAAAAAATAATTTTCATGTACTACTAAAATAAAACAGTTATAGAAAGAAGAAACAATCTAAGAATAATTGACCATATACATGAATTGGTTAAAATACTGTTTTGAAATTTGGAGAAAGACAAACAGAGCTCGAGAATAACAACAGAACATAGAGATTATGAGATTTGTGATAAGGCTAACAGATTAAGTCAGTGGATCTGAAATGTGTGTGTTGGTCATCACCTGGTAAAGTTGTTGGTTAATTGGAATCAAAATCTGCAGATGTAGAACTAGTCATTAGCATCTTGTAGAGATAATGCTAATGCAGATCAAAACTTGATAATCCACATATACTAACACTACTGTGATTTTCTTCCCCCAAAATAAACGTTACCAAGGATAATAACAATGTGCAATTTGTAAGATTTCACTTTGGTTGGGCGTGTTTGTTCACACCTGTAATCCTAGCACTTTGGGAAGCCACAGTGGGTGAGTTACCTGAGCTCAGGAGTTTGAGACCAGCCTGGGCAGCATGGTGAAACCCTGCCTCTATTAAAATACAAACAATTAACCAGGCATGATGGCATGTACCTGTAATCCCAGCTACTCGAGGGGCTGAGGCACAAGAATTGCTTGAACCCAGGAGGTGGAGGTTGTTGGGAGCTGAGATCACACCACTGCACTCTATCCTGGGCTACAGAGCAACAGTCCATTTCAGAAAAAATAGAAACACCGAAAACCTCATTTGAACCCATTTTCCTCAACATTTTTCACCTCCTAGATCAAACAAATTTCCTATCATTTAGAGCTACCCACAGAACATTTCATTTCTTATAAATAGTGTCTTTGTATGCCAGCTTATTTTCTTTGTTAAGATTCAAGATAACTACTCTCAGAAGGGGCATATTAGTTGACCCTTAGTAACTTCATTTCTGTTTCTAATCCTGTATCTAGTGCCTTACCCTCATATATATTTTTTTCAGTTGTATATTCAGTACTTTTCTCTTACACCATTTACTTCTTTATTCCTTAAATTCCACAAGGACAAATGAAATAAATTTTCTTGTGCCAATGTATAATAAGCCGTAAGGACACAATATATGATAATTAACTAGAGGAAAGTAAATCACTGTATAAATGAATCTAAATAAAAATAGAGGTATATGTACACTGATAAGTCACTGGAAAACAGCATCAAAATAATTATGTAACTAAAAGAATAATGCCAGTAATCAATGCCTCCTAACCCTCACATTGTATTAGTGATGATTACATATATATTCATAATACAGTAAGATACATAAATATGGTGAGCATTCGTATGTATTTTCCAACTGCTTCTCCACTTACATATATTGTCTCCACCACTATTGCTTATTCCTTTCTATGCAGAGCCATGATTGACATATGCGATGAAGAAACACAATCAAGATGAAATGTGTTACTTACTTCTCTTCAATAGCGTATTTATACTTACTTTGCTGTCCTCCTAAAACTTCCATCTATTCTTTTATGCTCTTTTACAGATATTCCTTTCCATTTTCTTATACCCAAAGTCAACTAATGCTGGTGCTTCCCAAAAATATTATAATATTTCAGGTACTAGAATTATATCTGAATATAATTATAACCACTGTTAGACTTACACAGTTCTGAGCAAGGGCTTATGAGTGAAAAGGAGAATATGCTAACAGAATCATATGAAGAAGGTGGTCTAGGTAGATAAGATTGTAAGGTACTTTGTAATGAAGGATTTTATGGATATCGTCTGGAGGATGACAATGAGAAGGAAATGCCTGGGGAAAACTTAGTGACAGATAAACACTGTATGATAAAGGCAAGAGTTATTTCCCATGACTGAATTATATATAAGAAAGATTAAATAATGCAGGCATCAATATTTGCCTAAAACATTAAAACCAGATTTGAGTGACAGTATCACTAAGTCAAAAGTACTTTCAAGGCCGGGCGCGGTGGCTCACGCCTGTAATCCCAGCACTTTGGGAGGCCGAGGCGGATGGATCACAAGGTCAAGAGATCGAGACCATCCTGGTCAACATGGTGAAACCCTGTCTCTACTAAAAATACAAAAAATTAGCTGGGCATGGTGGCATGTGCCTGTAATCCCAGCTACTCAGGAGGCTGAGGCAGGAGAATTGCCTGAACTCAGGAGGCGGAGGTTGCGGTGAGCCAAGATCATGCCATTGCATTCCAGCCTGGGTAACAAGAGCGAAACTCTGTCTCAAAAAAAAAAAAAGGACTTTCAGCTAGAAATAAAGAAGCTCCCTACTAGGCCAGGTACAGTGGCTCACCCCTGTAATCCCAGCAGTTTGGGAGACTGAGGCAGGCGGATCACTTCAGGTCAGGAGTTCCAGCACAGCCTGGCCAACATGGCAAAACCCCATCTCTACTAAAAATACAAAAAAAAAAAAAAAAAAAAAAATTAGCTGGGCATAGTGGTGCATACCTGTAATGCCAGGTACTTGGGAGGCTGAGGCAGGAGAATCACTCAAACCCGGGAGATAAGAGGTTGCAGTGAGCTGAGATTGCAGCGCAGCACTGTACTCCAGGCTGGGCAACAGAGTGAGACTGTCTCAAAAAAAAAAAAAAAAGAAGCTCTCTACTAAATAACTGTTGAGTCAATGTGGAAATGTAATTGAAATCACAAAATCTGTAGAGAACCATGATGTTGAAAATATTTCTAACTGACATCTATGGAATGCTAATATATTTGTCTCATAAAAAGTAAAGATTTAAATAATTATTTTAAAAAAAGAGTAAAAATAACAAATGTATATAAAAGAACAATGACCCAAAGAAAAAGTGAGAAATTATCAAACAATTACAATGTGATGAAAACATATAAAAAATGTTACAGGGCCGGGCACCATGGCTCAAGCCTGTAATCCCAGCACTTTGGGAGGCCGAGGCGGGTGGATCGAGAGATCGAGACCATCCTGGTCAACATGGTGAAACCCCATCTCTACTAAAAATACAAAAAATTAGCTGGGCATGGTGGCACGTGCCTGTAATCCCAGCTACTCAGGAGGCTGAGGCAGGAGAATTGCCTGAACCCAGGAGGCGGAGGTTGTGGTGAGCCGAGATCACGCCATTGCACTCCAGCCTGGGTAACAAGAGTGAAACTCCGTCTCAAAATAAAAAAAGGTACAGGACTCCTATGCTAATAAAGATTAAAATGTAGACTAATGAATTAATTTCTTGGTAAGGAGATATTTAAAACCAACCCCAAAAGCAATAATAGTTGGAAAAAACTAAATTCCTGGAATGAGATAAAATTTTCAAACTCCATGAAACAGAATAATCATAACCATGCCTTATTGTTTTTGTTGTTGAAGTAAACCAGATAATAAACTAGGAATCCTAGAACAAAGGCCTGAATGATGATCTGGAGCAGGGAAAGTATGAGATGTACCCTGTAATGTTTTGTCTGAAAGAAAGAAGTTTTGCAATAGTGGGTCACATCAAAGGGACACAAAAATAGCTTGAGGGAGCTAAAGGAAGCCACCATTTTGACAATACAAGAGTGAAATGAGGGGAAAAAATTTAATGTACTGAAACATGCTAAACTAAACAAAACCAGAAAAATGCACTCATATCCAATTCAATGCCAGGTCTGGGTAGGGGGGTTATAGAATGGGCCTTGGAAAAGCTCTTGACAAAAAGTAAGAATAAATTCAATGGTTAAAGGCTAAAGCCAAAGTGCACAGAAATCACCATATGAAAACATGGTATCAGTATATCAAAATTTCATCCAATATTCATACAACTGGCATAAAAAATCAGACTCTGGTGAGCTAATGTATCCTGAACCAATAAAATATATAAACATAATGAGACTTAATAGAAGTAAGAAAATTTCTAGTGCACCATTTGAGGTGGCTACTTAAATACAGTAATATAAAAGACATAATAATAATTTAAAAAAAAGAAACCAGCCTGTTTGCTTTTCCCATTAGAATTATACAAGTCTACCACAGAACATGATAGGAACTAATACAAGAATGACGAATTGAAACACATTGATTCCACTGAGGACTTCCAATTGAAAAAACATTAGTTGAATCATTGAAAAGGAACCATATATCTATAAAATGCCCAACTAAGACCAGAGAGATTCATTTCTGACCGTGCTATCTGAATTAACTCTTTCCCCATTGTTCTTTATCCCTTTATTCTTACACATATCACTATATATATTATTAACTTGTTTACTTGTTTATTATACATCTCAATAACTAGTATGTCAATTCCATGAGAGCAAGGTCTGTATTGGTCTTTTCACCTTTGTACTGATATCTGTCTCTACAATGTAGACACTGAATAAATATTGAGGATATGAATGAGTATTTTTTTTTTTTGGTCAATATATACATATGTAAGTCCAAATACAAGAGGAATTGGAAAAAAGTTGGTGGCATTGGAGAAGCTCTTAATTTCCTTCTCCAAGTGCCAGGTTTTTGTTTTTGTTTTTTTTTAGCACAGGCTTTCGAAGGGATTTTCCCAACAGTGCCATAGAGGCTCACCTCCTCCTGGACCAGATGGGCTTTGTGCTTTGGCAACGACTTTCTATCCCTCACTGGCCGTCACTCACCTGGCCCTGTCTTCTTTCACATCCTATAAACTCTATAGAGCAACTTCCCCTCCTCAATAAGGTGATCCCATTTTGATTAGAAATGGAACACTCTGCTTACAAGAAATAAATCTAACAATGTATTTTTAAAAATTATAACCAATTTTTAAAAATATAGTTTTGAGAATTGGTTAAAGTTTTAATAAAAAATCAAAATTATATTGATTTAAAAAATTATATTGATCGAGAAATTATATTGGTGAAATTATAATGATAAAGAGAAGGGAAATGTGAGGGAATTGGAAAGACATTCACCTTAGAGTAACCACGTAATTATCAAGTATAAAGAGACTAGACAGGTAAAGAAAGGTCTTATGTTATTTAAACTCATACTAATTCTCTGGAGAAGCAGTATAAAAGTTAAAAATACTGTCTTTGGTGCCAGATTACCTGGGTAGAAAACCTACCTCTGTAACTAAGTGGCTGTGTAGCCTCGCAGAAGTACCTACATACTCTCTGTTGTAAGCAACCTGTTCTGTACAACAATAATACAAATAGTACTTATACCACTAAGCTATTTTAAGAATTAAACGAGTCAAATTTTTTTTTTTTTGAGATGGAGTCTCTCTCTGTCGCCTAGGCTGGAGTGCAGTGGCATATTGGCTCACTGCATTTCCGCCTCCCAGGTTCAAGGAATTCTGCCTCAGCCTCCAAAGTAGCTGGGACTACAGGTGCACACCGCCACACCTGCTAATTTTTTGTATTTTAGTAGAAACGGGGTTTCACCATGTTGCCCAGGCTGGTCATGAACTCCTGAGCTCAGACAGTCCACCTGCTTCAGCCTCCCAAATTGCTGCTATTACAGCAGTGAACCACTATGCCTAGCCACGAGTTAGTTATTTAAAGTGCTTAGGACAGGACCAAGTAGAAGGCAAGAACTATGACAGCTGAGAGGAAAGTAACTTTCTGAGCTATTAAAAGGTCCTTGGTGGAATACTAATATTAAATGCAAAGTTCTTTAGCCATAAAGCAGGTGGGAGGAAATGAATGTGAACTGTTATCAGTCTATCAATATATAAATTGTAGAGATTCTATTTTTTTTTTTTTTGAGATGGAGTCTCTGTCACCCAGGCTGGAGTGCAATGGCGTGATCTTGGTTCACTGCAACCTCTGCCTCCCGGGTTAAAGCGATTCTCCTGTCTCAGCCTCCCTAGTAACTGGGTTTATAAGCACCAGCCACCACGCCTGGCTAATTTTTGTATTTTTAGTAGAGATGGGGTTTCACCATGTTAGTCAGGCTGGTCTCAAACTTTTTTTTTTTGAGACAGAGTCTTGCTCTGTCGCCAGGCGCCAAGCTGGAGTGCAGTGGCGTGATCTCGGCTCTTTGCAACCTCCACCTCCCAGATTCAAGCAATTCTCTTTCCTCAGCCTCCTGAGTAGCTGAGACTACAGGTTTGTGCCACCACACCCAGCTAATTTTTGTATTTTTTTAGTAGAGACGGGGTTTCACCATGTTGGCCAGGATGGTCTTGATCTCTTGACCTCGTGATCCGCCCGCCTTAGCCTCCCAAAGTGCTGAGATTACAGGCGTGAGCTACTGCGCCCGACCTGGTCTTGAATTCTTGACCTCGTGATCCGCCTGCCTCGGCCTCCCGAGGTGCTGGGATTACAGGCATGAGCCATCATGCCTGGCTCAGTTTCTTTTAACAATCCTAACAAATCAGGACACACAGTATCTTAAAAATTCTCCCAGACAGTAGGTAAGAATATAAAGTATTTATAGCAATTCTGACCTCAAACACAATGTACAGGTTTTACATCCCTAATCTAAAATCTGAAGTGCTACAAAATCCAAAAGTTTTTGAGCAATGACATGATGCTAATAGTTAAATACAGAGAACTACTTAACACAAACTTTGTATCATGCATAAAACTATTAAAAACATTGTATAAAATTATCTTCAGGCCATGTGTATAAAGGGTATATGAAACATAAATGAATTTTGTGTTTCAACTTGGGTCCAATCCCTAAGATGTCTCATTATGTATATGTAGATATTCCAAAATCTGAAAAAAATCCCAAATCCAAAACAATCTCATCCCAAGTATTTTGGATAAGGGATACTCAACCTGTAATGTCTCAGTGATATGCTGTATGTCTCCCATAAGTCAAATCCAGCTCCTTGGTATCAAAGAAGGTAGAAATTATATGAAGGGCCTGAGAAGGTAAGAATATTGTGAAGCATGCGGAAGATTAATGGAGATGTCATTTGCAGCACATCACTGAAAGCATGCCTTTGAAATCAGAAGTTCACCTAGTTTCTTAAAACATAGCCTTGAGTTCACTGAATATCAGCTGATAGTCTAGACAGTATATTCTAAGTTATTTGAGGCAGATAACTTTACCCAATGAGAGTAAGTTGCTGTAGTTCTCCATCATCACATCCCAGTACAAGTTCCTCTGAGCAGAATCTAAATATTCCCATTCCTCCTGAGAGAAGTTGATAAGCACATCCCTGAATGTCACCAGTTCCTGAAACAAACCCGTACATTACAGGTAAAATATAAGGAAATGTTTTTGAGACAAAGACAAGAGAAAAGGAATTGCCTTATAGCAAGGGGATTGGACAGTAAACAAGGAGACCAGGAACAGAAGCCTATGGCATGGGAAGTAAGGAAATTAGTGATTCCAAACCAGACTATGGACATCTTTAAAGACTCCCTTTGATTCATAGAAATCTTTCTGCATACTTATGGGATCTCTTATTTAGCCAAGCATGTTTACAAATTAACAATCAGTTTACAAATTAAAAGAAGTACTGTATATAAGTACATTTCATGCTATGTGCCTCCCTCATGAATTATCAATAAAAATAAGTTTCTATACCCCCATTCCCCTGTACAGGAGAAAAATATCTAACTTCTAACTTTGAAAATGAGGTATGAACAAAATTAAAGATTTATTGTAGACCCAAGTTCATTACTACTTGACATATTATTTCACATTATATAATAAGAATTATTACTTCTAGCAATAAAGTTTTTAGTGTGTTTAGTGGCTACAGAGTAGTTTTCTTGTTAAAAATATGATAGCCTTAATTAAACTCCAACTTTCAGGTTAGAAAGGTCTTCTTCAATTCTGTGTCTATAATCATCATTTTGTATGACCTGATGCCATTCAACATAAAATCCAATCTCGCTGGAAACTCAAGTCTGTGTAGAGGTCAGAGTATGCCCAATTATCATCAAATAGATCCAACTGCTCTTTTTCCCTATCCAAGAATATGACAAGGAAAAGTCTAGGGATTCCACTTCTATATCTGCCCTTGACAAAGGACTGAACACATAGGAGTGCTGAACATTATTTGGAGAATAGAGAGGCACACAGGAGGGACACTGTGCTGTTAGACTCCAGCCCTTACTAGAAAGTGAAAAAGTATGGGGTTGTGGTGCAGGTTGTGTGATAGAGGTGTCTGGTAGGAAGAATTAGGAAAAAGGAAATACCACAAAGAAAAGAGAAATAGTAACTTACATGGTCCATGGTTAGAACTGTAAAGAACTGGTCAGGGAACTTCACTTCTGGCATGACAACATGAGGAGCTCCATTGACATGATCTCCAATGAAACTGTAAAAGTTATTTTTTAAAAAAGAATCACCATTTGAAGTCTCTGGAAATGGTGCTAGAAATATGCAGCAAATGAAGAAACATTATGAAAATCTCCAAAAGCATGTTAGAACTCTGAGAGTCTAGACTACGTAAACCAAACCTTAGCCCTCCATTGTCCATTCCATCTTGGCGAGAAAGACTCCACCACAGACAGGATAGCCAAAGGCACCGAGTTTCTTCACCACTTCTCAATCCTTTTCCCAGTCGGATAGCTATTTTTCACTCTGTCCCAGCTATCTGCTGCACAGCTGAAGAATGATGACTCCCTTCCTCTGTCTAGCCCCAAAACATGAAATGTAGGCTTTGACTTGGATGTGGTACTGCTGAGTATACTGAGGTTCCAATTGCTGTGCCCTGGTTCCAGGGACAGGAGTTCCATGCCAAAGCAGGCAAACCAGGGAGACCTGGCTGCTGCCCCCACCTGCCATCTACCAAGCACTCAGCTTCTAAAGCAGGGGAATCAGTCAGAGATACATGTCATTATCCCTGCCTCCAGCACTAGAACAGGGGCTCTGAGATTTTGTCCAGCATGAGAAGTGGGCAATAGAACAGAGAGTTCTGTATTCCTTCTCAAAGGAACTGAATTGATTTGCAAGAGGATGTGCAGTGTCAAAAGGGCAATGTCAAAAACTGAAAAGTTTGGTGAAGGACAATTGGGAGGACGTTGACAGGTTAGAGATGTATGTTATACTGTAGGGTTGCTAGTCTGCCAGACAGAAACAGAGACACCTGGAAACAGGCATTATATTGTCAGAACGTATCTGAAACACTGACCTCAAGAAAGCCCCAGTTTGATTACATTAGCCTGTGAAGCAATCTATACACCAGGGCACTTATGAAAGCAATACTGCCATAAGTTGCAATTAGTGGTGCTTAACAGCTAGGGGTGGCCAGGGAGATGCTCAAAGACAGCCCTGTCAAAACCACTGTCATCTAATGGTGTCTGTAAAAATAGCCAAGGCTATACCCCAAATGAGCAACATCAAGAGATTTTACACCATGGTGGGAACAGACTTCACTAAAATAATCCAGAGTCCATTCTCATGCTGCTATAAGGATATACCCAAGATTAGGTAATTTATAAAGGGAAGAGGTTTAATTGACTCACAGTTCTGCATGGCTGGGTTGGGAGGGTTCAGGAAACTTACAATCATGGCAGAAGGCACCTCTTCACAGGGTGTTAGGAGAGAGAATGAGAGTGAAGGGGGAAGCCCCTTATAAAACTACTAGATCTTGTGAGAACTCATTATTACAAGAACAGTATGGGGTAAATTGCCCCCATGATTCAGTTTTCTCCACTTGGTCCTGCCCTTGACATGTGGGGATTATTACAATTCAAGGTGAGTTTTGGGTGGAGACACAGAGCCAAACCATATCACAGTTACTAAGGAAGTAAATAAGCAAGTACCAATAACAAGCTCTGAGACAGAGGGTGTGGACAAGAGTACTGGAGTTCCAACAATTGTCTATAATGTCCACTTTCCACAAATAAGAGACAGGCAAGTAAATAGGAAAGTATGATTCACACACTGGAAAAGTAGCCCACAACAAAAACTGCCTGTGAGAGCCACCAGATTTAACAAGCAAAGACTTCAAAGTAGCCATTATAATATATGTTCAAGTAGACAAAGGAAACCATAGTTAAAATGTAGGTATGATCATAATGTTGCATCAAAAGGAGAATATCAATAAAGAGATACAAATTATTAAAAATAAATGTAAATTTTGAAGTTACAAGGTGTAATAACAAATGAAATTTTCACTAGAAGGACTCAATAGTAGATATGAACTGGCAGAAGTATTAGCAAAGTTGAAGACAGATTAATAGCAATGGTGTAATCTGATGAACAGAGAGAAAACAAGACAAATTAACATCTCAGAGGAAGGTGAGACCACATTAAGCACACTGATAGAAAGGTGAGACAGAAAAAAAGCATTTAAAATTTACAAAGACATAATGGATTTAAAATTCCAAAATTTATTGAAAAACATTAAACTGCACATCCAGGAAGCTCAACAAACACCAAGCAGAATAAATGCATGGAGACCCAAATATAGGTGCATCATAATAAAAGCACTGAAATCCAAAGAAAGAAATGGAGAAAATTTTGAATGAAGTAAAAGGAAACTTCAGGTTAAAAGTGAAATTAATACAAAAGTATTAACTGCTATATTCTCATCAGAAAAACATTATATATTATATATATGAATGATATATACAAAGTATTCACACACACACACACACACACACACACACACATATATATATATATATATATATATATATGAATGATATATACAAAGTATTCACACAGAAACCTTCAACCCAGAATCCTAAATTCATCAACACGCAAAAAAATTGAAGTGACCCCCCCTACCTCATACCACTTAGAAAAAACAACTCGAAATGGATTAAAGACTTAAATATAAGGCCTGAAACTATAAAATTCCTAGAGGAAAACATAGTCGAAGCTCCTGACATTGGTCTTGCATGATGATTTTTTAAAATATGACACCAAAAGCACTGGAAACAGCAAAAACAAAGTGGGACCAAATTAAATTAAGAAGCTTCTATAAAACAAAGGAAACAAAAAGTGAAATGACATTCTACAGAGGGGGAGAAAATATGTGCAAATTATGTATCTGACAAGGGGTTAATATCTGAATTTATAAAAAATTCATTCAACTCAGTAGCAAAAAAAAAAAAAAACTTTAAAAATTAGCAAAAAACATGATAGACATTTTTCCAAAGAAGACATACAAATGGTCAACAGGTACACAAAAAGGTGCTCAGTATCACTAAACATCAGGGAAATGCAAATCAAAACCACAATGAAATATTACCTCATATCTGATAGGGCTGCTGTTATCAAAAAGACAAGAAAAAAAAATATTGACAAGGATATGGAAAAAAGGGAAGCCTTGTATGCTGTTGGGGATGTAAATTGGTACAGTCCTTCTGAAAAAGAGTATGGAGGTTCCTCAAAAACTTAAAAATAGGACAACCATACAATCCAACAATCTTGCCTCTGGGTATATGGCCAAAAGAAGTGACGTCAGTCATCCCCTGTCCCCTGCCCCCACCACGAAGTCTTGCTCTTGTTGCCCAGGCTGGAGTGCAGTGGCACAATCATGGCTCACCGCAACCTTCACCTCCAAGGTTCGAGCAATTCTCCTGTCTCAGGCTTCCAAGTAGCTGGGATTACAGGCGCGTGGCCCCATGTCTGGCTAACTTTTTTATTTTTAGTAGAGACAAGGTTTCA
The DNA here is from genome assembly GCA_031835075.1 of Saguinus oedipus. Lineage (NCBI taxonomy): Eukaryota > Metazoa > Chordata > Mammalia > Primates > Cebidae > Saguinus > Saguinus oedipus. The sequence continues at coordinate 39,926,614 of CM063187.1, read as the reverse complement.
ACATGTTGACTAGGCTGCTCTCGAACTCCTGACCTCTTGATCCACCCACCTCAGCCTCCCAAAGTGCTGGGATTACAGGCGTGAGCCATCATGCATGGCCGAAGTCAGTAACTTGAAGAGATATTTGCAGCCCTTGTTTATGACCCCATTATTCACAATAACCAAGATACGGAATCCTAAGTGTCCATCAATGGGTGGACAGATAGTGTGTTTGTATGTATGTGTATAGACTTATGTATGTGTCAATTATGTGTTGGTAAAACAGAGGTGGGTGGTTATCCTTATCCAGCAAACCTACATTTCAAAACTTAAAATGAAAAGACATTTCCAGATAAAAACGGAGAGGATTTATTGCTAGCTGACTGACCTTAAAAAGTACTCAAGGAAGCTCTTGAGGCTGAAAATAGGTGATCTTAGGCAGTAATACAAATCCATATGCAAAACAAAGAGAAGCAAGGCAATTATGTAATTATAAAAGGCAGTATACATACATATCTCTTCTCCTCTTAACTGATACACAAATTTTATGAAACTATGTATATTATGTATTATTGGGCCCATAACATACAGAAATGTAATATATTTGCTAATAATAACACAAAGAAGGCAGGGGAAAGCAAAGTTGTATTGGGCTAAGGAAATGAATCCAGATGGTAACTCAAATCCATCTGGATCAAATAAGAACCAAAAGTGATAAATCAGATGGATAAAATAAAAGTTATAAATGTATAAAGATTCTCCTTTCTTCTTGTAGTTAAAAAAAAAGATTTATGTAACATAAAAATTATAACAATTGGTTGAGTTTGAAACATCTGTAGATGTAATGTGACAACCAATATTACCGTAAGAGAAGATGAAAGGAAATAGTTATATAAGAGTAATACTTCTATATCTCACTTGAATTAAGCTAATATAAATCAGAAGCTGTTTCTGATAAGATATATACAGATGTGTTAAGCCCTAGAGCAACTGCTAAAGAAATAACCCCAAAATATAGTGAAAAAAATCATTAAAGAAATTAAATACACATTAGAAAATATTCATTTGATGCAAAAGAAAGCAGTAAAGGAACAGGAAGAAAAAAAGACATGACATACACTGAAAAAAGCTGTATGAATGACAGCTGTAAATCCAACTGTATCAATAATAACATTAAATGTGAATAGATTAAACAATCAAAAGGCAGAGTCAGAATGCATAAAAAACAAGATGCAGGTATATGCTCTTGCTATGATTTAAATATATCCCTTCCCAAACTCATGTATTACTAATCTGATAGTATTAGGAGGCAGGGCCTTTAGGTGGTGGTCAGATCAGAGGGCTCCTCCCCTCAGGAGTGGGATTAAGGCCCTTATAAAAATGGCATCATGCAGCCTTTTGCCATGTGAGGATAAAGCAGTCCTCTCCTACAGATGACATGTCATCAAGGCAGCATCTTGGAAAGCAAAGAGCAGCTCTCACCATTCAACCAAACCTGCCAGTCCCTTGATTTTAGACTTCCTAACCTTCAGGCCTGTGAAAAATAAATGTCAATTCTTTATATAAATTACTCATTTGGGTATTCTGTTATAGCAGCAAACAAAAACAGAAACTGGAATCAGGATAATGGGATGTTGCTGTAATAAATACCTAAAAATGTAGACGCAGTTTTGGACCTGGGTAATGGGTAGAGAAGGGGTCAGTACTGAAGTGAATGCTAAGAATAATCTAGACTGGGCAGGGTGCAGTGACTCACATCTGTAATCCCAGCACTTTGGGAGGCCAAGGTGGGAGGATCACATGAGGACAGGAGTTCGAGACAAGCCCAGGCAACATAGTAAGACCACCATCTTTACAAAAAATTATTTAAAAATTGGCTAGGTATGGAGGTACACACCTGTAGTCCTAGCTACTTGGGAGGCTGAGTGGGGAATATTGCTTGAGCCCAAAAATTTGAGTTCACAGTGGAATATGATTGCTACTGCATTCCAGCCTGGGAGACAGAGCAAGACCCTATCTCAAAGAAAGGAAAAAGCCAGCCCGGCACAGTGGCTCACACCTGTAATCCCAGCACTCTGGGAGGCCAAAGTGGGTGGATCACGTGCGGTCGGGAGTTCAAGACTGGCCTGGCCAACATGGCGAAACCCCATCTCTACTAAAAATATAAACATTAGGTGGGAATGGTGGTGGGTGCCTGTAATCCCAGCTACTTGGGAGGGTGAGGCAGAATTGCTTGAACTTGGGAGCTGAAGATTGCAGTGGCAGAGCAGAGATCGAGCCACTGCACTCCAGCCTGGGGGACAGAGTGAGACTCCATCTCAAAAAAAAAAAAAAAAAAAAATGCAAAGCTGGGCAAGAGAGTGAGACCCTATCTCAAAAAGAAACAGGAAAACATGGTCCAATCAAAGGAGCAAAACAAAACACCCTTGAAGAAACAAAAGCACTGGAATAACTAGGAAAAACTTTGTAAACATTGTCTTAAATATGTTCACAGAGCTAAAGGAAAACAGAAAGAACTGAAAGGAAATCAGGAAGACGACATATAAATAAGTGAGATATCAACAAAGAGAAATAAATTATGTTTTTAAAAACCAGCTGGGTGTGGTGGCTTGTGCCTGTATCCCAGCACTTAGGGAGGCTGAGGCAGGTGGATTACATGAGGCCAGGAGTTTCAGACTAGCCTGGCCAACATGGTAAAACCCTATCTCTACTTAAAAAAAAAAAATACAAAAAGTAGCTGGGTATGGTGGTGCACACCTATAGTCCCAGCTAGTTGGGAGGCTGAGGCATGAGAATTGCTTGAGTCTGGGAGGTGAAGGTTGCAGTGAGCCAAGATCACATCACTGCACTCTAGCCTGGGCCACAGGGCAAGACTCCATCGCAAAAAAAAAAAAGAAAAGAAAAAAATTGTCTCAGAGTGCTCAAACCTCGCATATTCCAAAGAAGAAATGGGCCTTGACCAGCTCCTGGGAGATAATCTCTGAGCACTTAGAGTATCCTGACTGATAATAGAGTCTCTGTGTATCTGAGGTCTTAGCCATGCCAGGTAGTTTATGTTAACAATGTGGTTTATGGTAAATACCTGTATCAATCTGACTTCTGGATAGGCTTGACTAAGTAGCTAAGGTCGGTGTACAGAACCTCGATGCCCACATGACTGATCCTCAGTAAAAATCCTGGATACAGGCCAGGGCAGTGGCTCATGCCTGTAATCCCAACACTTTGGGAGGCCAAGGCAGGTGGACCACTTGAGCCCAGGGGTTCAAGACCAGCCTGGACAACATGGCAAAACCCCATCTATACAAATAATACAAAAATTAGCCAGGTACTGTGGTGTGTGCCTGTAGTCCCAGCACTTTGGGAGGCCGAGGTGGGTGGATCACGAGGTCAAGAGATCAAGACCATCCTAGTCAACAAGATGAAACCCCGTCTCTACTAAAAATACAAAAATTAGCTGGGCATGGTGGTGCCCACCTGAAGTCCCAGCTACTCAGGAGGCTGAGGCAGGAGAATTGCTTGAACTTAGGAGGCAGAGGTTGCGGTGAGCCGAGATCGTGCCATTGCACTGCAGTCTGGGTAACAACAGCGAAACTCTGCCTCAAAAAAAAAAAAAAATAATAATAATAATAATAAATATATATATATATATATATATATATTTTAACTTCTCCAGGAGTTGTATTTCTATACTGTAAGAATCCTTTGGGAAAAAAAAGAGCACTTGAATGATTTATCTAATGGGTATGTGAATTTTCAATAAAAAGGAAATGGGCATTGGAAAGGCACTGGAGGACAAGGGCACCCATCTCTACGGTCTTGTTAATTGGGAAGAGACTGCTAAGGGACCAAGTACATCAACAGGTCACAATTAGACAGGACAATTTTGGAGAAGGAAAGCAGTCTAAGTTCTGTGAAAGACAAGGTGTAGGGAGGGAGGGAGGCTGGAAGAAAGGTAGGAAAGAAAACGTATCTGACATAACAAAAAAACTCACCTTGAGTTGGCCATTATAAATAAGTACCAATGCTGTCTTCCACTTCAGGGGGCCTTCACTTGCAGAACTACATAACCAAGAGGGAGAAAGGGGTCATGACATCCTGGACTAGTTAAAATAAGAACACATTGTTCACCACCAGAAAAGATCCACATACAACAAACACACCCAGATCGAAGAGGGAAACTAGAATACTGTCGACTCCTCCCGGTGTCAGAGAAAAAGGTACGACCAATGCCTAAAGCTGTACTCTTAAGTTCACAGAAGTTTCCAGGGGACACAGCTCAGGAAATACTGTAGTTCTTTAATGTATAAATGACCTCCAAATGCATGCAAGGGGAGTTATCCCAGTAATGAATACTACACCTATGCCTCCCCCCTCATCTCTTCCCAGGAAACTTCAACTTCATTTATCTATCTAATCTATCTATCTAGCTGTGTAATCTATCTAATCTATATCTATCTATATATATGCGTGTGTGTGTATGTGTGTCTAAGACAGAGAAGAGATTACATCACAGACAACGCAGTGTCGGAAAAATGACGCTGTACCCAAAAAAAAACTCCTACAGGATCATGGAGAAACAAAACCCCCCACCCCGTTCACATTTATAGCTGGTCACAACGGTGCTGTCACACGGTAGACCCCGCCCCTACTCACCGTCCTATAAGCCAGATCAAACAGAAGCCACGGCGCGCGTGCACACACACACACACACACACACACACTGACGCCGTAACAAATAACAGCACCAACAACCATAGTCCGCAGCTCCGTGTACAGAGGCCTGAGGCTCCCGGCTCCACGTGGACCGACCTCGCTCGGCTGCAAGGGGCCACTTCGCCGCGAGCTACTCTCGCAGCCCGGCCCAGGTCACCTCGACTCACCAGGCTTAACTCAAAAACCACGACACCACCGGAAAGGGAATCAAAGGTCGAAGTTCATCCGCAGCCCTAGAGCCTGTGGGAAACGTAGTCTAGCAACGAAAGCGGCCTGATGCTCAAGCGGAGCCGGCTGGCCGCAGGGGCCGTACCACGCCGCAGACCTCTTCGTTTCCGAGTGCGCAGACCCTTATCTTTGGCGGAGGCTGCCGCTGCGCGTCTTCCAGGCGCGGGAGAGGCAGCTGGTGGTCCCCGACTGCAAGGTGAAGTCTAGGAAGTAATCGGGAACCCGGGCTGGGGAGGGCAGAATGGGGAACAGGAAGCTGGGCCGAGGCTGGCCGTGGGGGAGCCGCGGAAGTTTGGGTGGCCCCCGCTTCACCTCTGGAACCAGAAGCCCGGACCGGGGAGGGTAAAGGGAGTCGCCGAACCAGGTGCTCACCCAGGGAGAAAACCCGGGCTCCAGGCTGAGGGAGGCCGAAGAAGGAATCGGAGGGCAGGGCTGGGAAGGCCTGAAGCGGATACCGGCTTTCGGCTGGGGAGGGTCGAGCTGAGAACTCGGATCCTGGGTCGGGCAAGGTTTTGCTCCACTCTGTGGTCCGTGGTCGTGAACCTGAGGGTGACTGGGAGTTTTTGTCCGTTTTGTACCATAAGAAAGCCCCAGAATGGAATCTAGCAGGTAGCGGGCGCTCAGAGAGAGAGAGAGAGAGAGAGAGAGAGAGAGAGAGAGTGTGTGTGTGTGTGTGTGTGTGTGTGTGTGTGTGTCCGCCCTAGTGCGTGTTAATTTACACTGTTGACGAAAAGACTCAAACTCTAAAATATTTGAAAAGATTTATTCTGAACTAAATATGAGTGATCAGTGGCTGGTGCCACAGCCCTCAGGAGATCTTTAGAACCTAAGCGCAGGGTGGTTTTATACCTTTTGGGGAAACATGAGACACCAATTAAATACATGCAAAATGTACATTGATCCCCTGCGGAAAGGCGGGAAACTGGAAGGTGGGTGGCCTTCCAGGTCATAGGTAGATTCAAAGATTATTTGATTGGCAATAGATTGAAAGAGTTACTGACTAAAGACTTAGGAATGTCTGGATTAAGTTAGGGGGTTGCAGAGACCAAGATTTTATCTTGTATGTGAAGCCTCCAGACCTCCAGATAGCAGTCTTCACAGAGAATAGATTGTAAGTGTTTCTTTTCAGACTTGGGGTCTTTTCTATCAGTAATTCCAAAATGAAGGAGGGTAAAATAAGGCATGTTCGACCCACCCACCCCCGCCTTTCCATCACGGCTTTACTAGTTTTTCAGGTTAGGAATGCCCTGGCCAAGGGGAGGGGTCCATTCAGATGGCCTGGGGGAGCCTTAGGATTTTATTTTTGGTTTACAACACCAGCACCACTGGAAAGTTTGCTGGTGTCCTTTCCAGTCAGTTGTGTAAATTGTCAGTTCCAGAATTCCACATTTCTCTTTTAGTTTACCCTAATGTCTGTGAGATTTCATGTGTAGTTCTACTTTAAATTGGACAAGAAAAAGATGTACATTAAGTATAACAAAGTTGACATGGCAATAGTAATATCTGATAACAGGCTTCAAACAATGCATATAACAGGAGATAAAGAGGTAACAATCATAAAAGAGCAGGAGGTTGGGAATTTGCATATACATTTGTCACTTAACTACAGGGATACATTCTGAAAAATGTGTCATTAGGTGATTGCATCATGCAAGCATCACAGAGTGCACTGACACAAACAGAAGTGGGGTAGCCTACTACATACCTGGGTTATATCGTATATAGTCTATTGCTCGTAGGCTACAAACCTGCGTAGCATATTACTGTATTGAATGCTCTAGGCATTTATAAAACAGTGGTATTTGTGTATCTAAACATAGAAAAGGTACAGTAAAAATACTAAAATATTTTAAAATGGCACACCTGTGTAAGATACTTGCCATGAATGGGGCTTGCAGGACTGAAGCTCTGGGTGAGTCAGTGAGTGAGCTGTGAGAATGCTAAGGAATAGGACATTACTGTCCACTACTATAGACTTTACAAGCAGTACTTAGGCTTTACTAGACTTATTTTTTAAAGTTTTCTTTATTCAATAAAAAGTTAACCTTCGCTTCCTGTAAATTTTTACATTATAAACTTGCTACTTTTTATCTTTATTACTTGAATAGTACTTAAAACACACATTACATAGCAACACAAAAATATAATGACCTTTTTCTTTAGGCTTTTTTCTATTTAAAATTTTTTTATTTAAAAAATGTTTATTTTTAAACTTTTTTGTTAAAAACAAAGACACACACACTTTAGCCTGGGCCTACATAGGGTCAACAGTATCCATATCACTGTGTTTTACCTCCACATCTTGTCCCACTAGAACGTCTTCAGGGTCAATAATATGCATGGAGTGATCATCTCCCATGAAAACAATGCTTCCTGAAGGATTTGCCTGACGCTGTTTTACCATTACCCTTTTTTTTAATAAGTAGAAGTATAGTCTAAAATAATAATACAAATAGTACAATAAATATATAAACTAGTAATGTAATCATTTATTATTACCTATTATGTGCTATACACTGTATGTGCTATACTTTTATACAACTGGAAACACAGTAGGTTTACAACAGCATCACCACAAACACGTGAGTGATATGCTGCATGACAATGTCTATAAGTGACAAGAATTTTTTAGCTCCATTGTAATCTTATGGGACCACCATTGTATATGTGTCCATCATTGGCTAAAATGTTGTATGTGGCACATGACTCTGTGTTCATCAGGAATATGTACACTGGTATGAACCTATAATGAGAGTGTCAAATTTCATGAAGCAGACACTAACAGAACAAAAGAAATAGATCCACAAGCATAATTGGAAATCTACATGTATATTTCAGTAATTGATAGCATTGTAGTCAAATTCAGTAGCATATATAATGAGCTCTTCATATATGCAGATTCAACCAATGGCAATGCACAAATATTCAGGAAAAACAAAGTTTAAAATACAGTATGACAATTATTTACACAGCATTTATATTTTATTAGGTATTATAAAAAAATCTACAGATGATTTAAAGTGTACAGAAGAATGTGCATAGGTTATATGCAAATACTGCACCACTTTATGTAACAAACTTGAGCATCTGCAGGTTTTGGTATCCACAAGGTGTCCTGGAACCAGTACCCTGTGGATAGCAAGGGACTACTGTATAGAAGATGGCAACCACACCAATCAACATGACCTAATTGTTGTATAAAGTACACCATACCAGGCCGGGCGCGGTGGCTCAAGCCTGTAATCCCAGCACTTTGGGAGGCCAAGGCGGGTGGATCATGAGGTCAAGATATCGAGACCATCCTGGTCAACATGGTGAAACCCCGTCTCTACTAAAAATATAAAAAATTAACTGGGTATGGTGGCGCGTGCCTGTAATCCCAGCTACTCAGGAGGCTGAGGCAGGAGAATTGCCTGAACCCAGGAGGCAGAGGTTGCGGTGAGCCAAGATCGCGCCATTGCACTCCAGCCTGGGTAACAAGAGCAAAACTCCGTCTCCAAAAATAAAAAGAACACCATACCAAAAATTGAAAAATTACATTCTATTCATGTACATGAACAGCCCCCACAATAGACTATAGGCTGGACTATAAGATAAGTCACAATAAACTTCAAAAGATTGCCATGTTACAGGGAATGTAAATTAGAAACCAGTAATAAGAAACCCATATAATCCCTCAATACATGGAAATAAAATAACACACTTCTAAATCTACAGATCATTGAATAAATAAGTAGAAATGTTTTGAACTATGAAAAAATGACAACACAACATATCAAAATGAGAATGATACAGCTAAAGCAGAGTTGAGAGGGATGTTAAGTTCTTAAATTAAAAAAGAGGAAATTCATAGCAGCATTATTCACAATAGCCAAGAAATAGGTGCAACCCACATGTCCATCAATGTACAAATGGATAAACAAAATGGGGTAATATGACTTGGATATTTGTTCCCTCAAAATCTCATGTGGACATGTGACCCCCAATGTTGGAGGTGGCACCTAGTGGGAGGTGTTGGATTATAGGAGTGGATCTCATGAATGGCTTGGTGTCCTCCCCATGGGTATGAGTTCACCCTATAGCTAGTTGTTTAAAGGAGCCTGGCACCTCCTCCCTCTGCCTTTTGTTACCTCTTGCCATGTGATATGCTAGCTCTCCCTTTGCCTTCTGCCATAATTGTAAGCTTCCTGAGGCTGCACCAGGAACAGATACTGGCACTATGCTTCTTGTACAGCCTACAGAACCATGAGCTAAATAAACCATTTTTCTTTATAAATTACCCAGCCTCAGGTATTCCTTTATAGCAACACAAAACAGACTTAATACATGTGGCATATACATACAATGTAATATAATTCAGCCTTGGACGGTAATTTTGACATATGCTACAATGTGGCTGAACCTTGAGGATATCATTCTAACAAGCCAATCGCAAAAGATAACTACTTATGATTCCACTCAATGAGGTATCTAGAGTAGTCCAACTCATAAAATCAGAAAGTTGGCCGGGCGTGGTGGCTCACGCCTGTAATCCCAGCACTTTGGGAGGCGGAGGCGGGCGGATCATGAGGTCAAGAGATCAAGACCATCCTTGCCATGATGAAACCCCGTCTCTACTAAAAATACAAAAATTAGCCGGGTGTGGTGGCATGCACCTGTAGTCCCAGCTACTCAGGAGGCTGAGGCAGAAGAATCGCTTGAACCCAGGAGGCGGAGGTTGCAGTGAGCCAAGATTGCGCCACTGCACTCCAGCATGGTGACAGAGCAAGACTTTGTCTAAAAAAAAAAAAGAAAGTATTACTGGTCTCCCAGTTTTTGGCTATTAATGGTTGTAGTGAAAGACTTTGCAGGTTTCTTGTGGTGGTTGCCAGGGGATGGAGGCAGGGGGAAAAGGGTAGTTGTTGTTTGATGGATATAGTTTCACATTTATAGGATGACAAAGTTGTGGATGTTGGTTATACAAAAACGGGAATATACTTAAGGCTACTGAGCTGTACACTCAAAAATAGTTAAAATGGTGAATTTTACATTACATGTATACTTTGCCACAATTTTTAAAAATGAAGAAAGGCTTAAAGAAATTAGAAAAAGGCCAGGCGCGGTGGCTCAAGCCTGTAATCCCAGCACTTTGGGAGGCCGAGGCGGGTGGATCACGAGGTCAACAGATCGAGACCATCCTGGTCAACATGGTGAAACCCCGTCTCTACTAAAAAAATGCAAAAAATTAGCTGGGCATGGTGGCGCGAGCCTGTAATCCCAGCTACTCGGGAGGCTGAGGGAGGAGAATTGCCTGAACCCAGGAGGCGGAGGTTGCGGTGAGCCGAGATCGCGCCATTGCACTCCAGCCTGGGTAGCAGGAGCAAAACTCCATCTCAAAAAAAAAAAAAGAAATTAGAAAAAGAGTGTTTCCAAGGAATAAAGATTATTCTTGCTTTAAAAAAAAAAAAGAAATTAGAAAAAGAATAACCAACATACTAAACCCAAAGTCGAAAAAAAGAAAGATGGGCAGAAATTGATGAAGTAGAAAGTAGACCATTGAGAAAATGAACAAAACAAAAAGTTGTTTATGTGACAATATTTTAAAAATTGATAAATCCTAGTAAGCATAATTAATAAAAAAGAACACAAATTACCCATGTCAGGAATAAAAATGAAGATGCCACTACAGATCCTACAGAAGTAAAATGATAAGGCAATATTATGAACAATTTTATGCCAATAAATTTGACATCTTAGATGAAATTCATCCATTCCTTTAAAAGCACAGCTTCCCAAAACTCGACTCAAGATGAAAAAGAAAAACAGAAACTCCGTAGCTAATTTCTTTTTTGAGACAGGGTCTTGCTCTGTCACCCAGACTGGAGTCCAGTGGCATAATCATGACTCACTGTAGCCTCAACCTACTAGTATCAAGTGATTCTTCTGTCTCAGCCTCCTAAGTAGCTGGGACTAAAGGTGGGCACCACTATGCCCAGCTAATTAAAAAAAATTTTAAAAAATTTAGAGACAGAGTCTCACTTTGTTGTGCAGGCTGGTCTTGAACTCCTGGGCTCACAAAATCCTCCCATCTTTGCCTCCCAAAGTGCTGGGATTTCAGGTGTGTGCCATGATGCCCTGCCTAAAATTTTAATTTTTAATAAATAAAAATTCCTACATGTAGAACCAGGTTCAGCTCCACTGAAACCCCTGCAACTCAGCCAAAAGTAAATGTAACATGGTTTTGAGCACTCAATCCAGGGCACATGAAATCTTAAAAACAAAACAAACGGCCGGGCGCGGTGGCTCAAGCCTGTAATCCCAGCACCTTGGGAGGCCAAGGCGGGTGGATCACGAGGTCAAGAGATCGAGACCATCCTGGTCAACATGGTGAAACCCTGTCTCTACTAAAAATACAGAAAATTAGCTGGGCATGGTGGCACGTGCCTGTAGTCCCAGCTACTCGGGAAGCTGAGGCAGGAGAATTGCCTGAACCCAGGAGGCAGAGGTTGCGGTGAGCTGAGATTGCGCTATTGCACTCCAGCCTGGGTAACAAGAGCGAAACTCCGTCTCAAAAAAAAAAAAAGCATACTATCTCTTCCCCACTGAGATAAGCTCAAAAACAAAAATTACAAAAAAACAAGGAAATAACCATTACAGGAGGGTCAGCAGAGTAAATAAATAACAAAGTTGGCACCTACAAGAACTGCATATAACATGACAATATGAAAGAATATGAAATGTTTTAAATGGAAAAAACTAATACTGAAAACACAATACTTAAAAAGAATCAGTAGATTTAAAAATAACCAGAGAATTTCTAGAAATAAAAAAAAGTCTATAGAGAACATAATAAGCACAGCTCAAAATTAATGAACTTAAAGATCTATCTGAAGAAATTACCTATAATGCAGCACAGAGATAAAAAGTGAAATACAGATCAGAAACTAAGAGCCACGGAAGAAAATAAAAGGGCCCCCAAGACACATCTAATAAATGTCATAAAAGGAGGAGAAGCGTCAGGAAAAAAGTGGTTTAGAACTTTTCACAATTAAAGTTAATTTTAAGATGAGGAATCTGAGTCACAGCACCAAAAAATAAAAATTAAAAAACAAAAGATGAGGAATCAAAATGAGTGTTAAGCAGAATAAGGAAAGCGTATCTAACACTTAGACAGATCACAGTGATAATACGGAACAGAAATCTTGAAAGAAAGGAAGGAAAGATAAAACAGAAAAGACACGCTACCTAAAAGGAAAGATGATTGGGCACAAGATGACAGAAGACAGGAGAATAATACCTTCAAAGTGACAGAGGAAAAGCAGCAATTAAGAGTGGGGCAAAATAAAGGCATTTTCAGACAAAGACAAGGTTTTTTTCATAGACTCACTGGAAGAATTTCTAAAGGATGTGAATCAGCAAAAAGAAAGTTAAACCGAGAAAGACAGAATGAGATAAAATCTTAAATGATAAGCAAGGAAATTGGAAAATATGTTGAAGATTCTATTTACTAAGTAATAATTATTACTTTTTATGGAATTTCAAAACAAATTAGATCAAAAGCACCAGACAAAAATAGAAAGAGGCTGGGTGCAGTAGCTCACGCTTGTAATCCCAGTACTTTGGGAGGCTGAGATGGGCAGATCATTTGAGGTAAGGAGTTGGAGACAAGCCTGGCTAACATGGTGAAACCCCATCTCTACTAAAAATACAAAAATCACCCAGGTGTAGTGGTGTGCACTTGGAATCCCAGCTACTCAGGAGGCTGAGGCAGGAGAATCACTTGAACCCAGGAGCTGAGGATGCAGTGAGCCGAGATAGTGCTACTGCACTCCAGGCTGGGTGACAGAAGGAGACTCCATCTCAAAAAAAAAAGAAAAAATGTACTTAAAGTATTCTAAGGTCTTTTTTATTGCTCAAGAAGATACCACTTAGTCATAAGTCAAAGATGCAAGGTTAAGAGTAACTTCCAAAAGTGAAGCAATACAATATATTATTTTTGAGGTTGGTTGGCCTTGAACTCTTGGCCTCGCCTTCGCAAGCGCCACGACATCCATCCGGCCGGAGCCACTTTGGGCCCCTATTTTTAATCCAGTGTAGGGGAAAGGAGGATAAAGAACACTTAATTGGTCTCATAGAAGTCAAAGAATAAAAGAAGCAGCAAGTATAAGCCTGATTAAAAAGAAAGTGGAGAAGGAGATGGGTTATTGAGATAAGGGGAGACCTGGTGATACCTCTGAGAGGATGAATGAAGTCAGTCAATCAGGTTGCTGTGGCCAAAGTGCATGGTCCTTGCCTCTCTGAGTTTGTGGTGGGGAGAAACAACAAACCCAACACTAAACATGGAGGAAAGAATTAAAGACTCAGGCCTGTCAGTTTCTACTCCCTGCCCTCCGATTACTTCCAGTTTAAAGGTTTACAGGGACTCATGGACGAATGGAAAGTTTTTTGGAAATTTGATATAAAAATAAGCTGCCTCTTGACCAGCAGAGAGCCCCAGATTCATCTTAATGTGGAGTAACTGAGCTGCAGGACAATCAGTGTTCCAGAGCTTTGTGCTCAGACAGACTTCGATACAATCCCTACTGCACTGTTTTTAGTTGTGTATATCCCTTAACATGACTGAGTCTCATTCTCTTCTGATACCAAATGAAGACAGGCATTCCTGCTGTACCCATCTCATCTATAAATGAAGGGATTAAGTCTTTATGAAATGAGACAAAGTATATTTAGTATCTGCAGTGTAGTCACTTAATAAATTAGTATCTTTCTACCTGTTTCTCACAAAACTGGAATAAAAGCTGGAAAATTGCTCTGTAAACCGTAAGGCACTACACATACAGAAGAGATTACTATGAATTTTTCCTAAGTGATCAGCTCATAACTCCTTTCCATACTCCTCAGCCATGGCAACATTGAGAGGCTAAATTTTGGTGGGATGGAGGGTATTGAAGAAACTCTGGTTTCTGGCCAGCTCCAGGACTGCATGTAGTAGTTAACCATGCTTAACTTCACCACACAGCTCATTCCTTAGCTGGCTCAGTAACTATGGATCTCCAAGCAGCATCTTAACATTTATGCTTATATCTTCTAAGCTAAGTATGTATTGTTCCTTGATTTACATGCCACATTGATTATTTAAGGGGTTCCAACTGTGGATCATGAGGCAGAAGAGGTGACAATGAAAGGTCAGGCAAAGACAGGAGTGTCCAATATGGAACATGAAATCCCATCCTAACTATAAAACATTATATGCTCTTTATTGCATTTTAACTTCAAAAATTATTGACTCCATTTTCCATTTCCTTTTAATATGTTTTAAGCTCTTCAGTCCTGTTTTGTCATCATGTAAACAAGTAAAGTTCTTAGCCCTAAGGATCCACACCCACCTAATAGTAGTAAAAAGGAATCTTTAAAAAATATCAAGGAGAAGATGTCTTCTCCCTATGGAGCTAGAGAGGAAAAGATACCACTCTGTGTCATAAAATCTATATAAAATAACCTGATATGATAAAGTATTGAATTGAGAACACTCAGTCAATATCAGCGTTACTCTCCTGTCCAGTAGAGAGATAACTCTGATCATCCTGAGCTATTTTTCTATCTATAATTTGCTTATTTGTATTATTTGTGGAAAGGTGTCTTGATATTTCAATACTAATTGTAAATCCCATTGTTTGTATCATAATTCACTGCCCTGATGATAATGCTTGAACTCTCATCTCTGTTTTTTTAAAAGGCATAAATATGTATAAGGTTTCTATTTTAAGAAAAGAGTTTGTAATTTCTGTTTACTCCTATCATGCATAAAGGTATAATAAATCCTATGACCAGCTTAGCGCGGCGGCTTGCGCCTGTAATCCCTACACTTTGGGAGGCTGAGGCAGGTAGATCATCTGAGGTTAGGAGTTCGAGACCAGCCTGGCCAACATGGTGAAACCTCATCTCTACTAAAAATACAAAAATTAGGGGCCCAAAGTGGCTCCGGCCGGATGTCGTGGCGCTTGCGAAGGCGAGGCCAAGAGTTCAAGGCCAACCAACCTCAGCAACCTTACAAGCTCTCATCGATTGGCAAAAAAAACAAAAACAAAAAACAAAAAACAAAAAAACAAAAATTAGCCAGGCGTGGTGGCGCACACCTGTAATCCCAGCTACTGGGGAGGGTGAGGCAGGAGAATAGCTTGAACCCAAGAGCCAGAGGTTGCAGTGAGCCAAGATTGTGCCACTGCACTACAGCCTGGGCATCAGAGCAACACTCCGTCTCAGGAAAAAAAAAAAATCCCTTGACCTTCTTTGGCCACTAGGGAAATGCACAACAAAACAATAATGAGATACTATAAATACTTCACACCTACTACAATGGCTATAATTTTTTTAAAGTGTTGGCAAGGATGTTGAGAAATAAAAACTCTTGTACCCTGCGAGTGGGAATGTAAAATGGTGCAGTTGCTGTGGAAATCAGTCTGGCAGTTCCTGAAATGGTTAAACATAATGTTACCGTATAATCTACAATTCTATTCCTCAGGTCTACCTGACAGAAATGAAAACATTTCCACACTAAAACATGCACATGAATGGTCACAGCAGCATCATTCACAATAGCCAACAAATGGAAACAACCTAAATGTCCATCAACTAATGAATGGATAAGCAAGATGTAGCATATCCTTACCACATCTTGGAATATTATTCAGTCATAAAAAGAAAGTAATAATGATACATGTTATGTGGATGAACCTTCAAAATGTTATGGTAATTTAAAGAAGCTAGTCATGAAGGATTTACATATTGCATGACTCCATGTTTAAGAAATGTCCAGAAGATGAAAATCTGTCAAGAAAAAGCACATTAATGGTTGCCTAGGGCTGGAGGGCATGGAGGTTTGGAAGTGATAGCTAAGGGGAGCTGGAATTCTTTGGGAGATAAATATAATCTAAAATTGTGGTGATGCTTGAGGCCAGGAGTTTGAGACCAGACTGGCCAACATGGTGAAACCCTGTCTCTACTAAAAATATAAAAATTAGCCAAGTATGGTGGCATGTGCCTATAATTTCAGCTACTTGTGAGGCTTAGGGAAGAGAATCAATTGAACCTGGGAGGAGGAGGTTGCAGTGAGCCAAGATCAAGCCACTGCACTCCAGCCTGCATGAAAGAGCAAGTCTCTGTTTCAAAATAAAATTGTGGTGATGGATATGTAACTTTGTGAATACACAGAAAGCCATTAAATTATACACTTTAAATGGGTGAACTGTATGTGAATTATGGTTCAGTAAAGTGGTTTTAACTTGTCCCATGCCTTGAGGAATTACTGGCTTAGTATATGGCCTCCAGTAGTGGTTTAATGGATTTCTGAGGGAGATCTCTTAAGCTTTATTCACAGCTTTATTTTACCCTCCTAGTCCACTCACAGGAGAACTTACCACAGTCCTGTTTCAAAGGTAAAAGTGGATAAGCACCTCATGTTTGCAGGTTGGTGGGATCGAAAGAGAGTTGTCATTCACTTGGTCTGCCCTGTCCCCTAAGTGTGTTTGCTCCTCACACTTCTGTCATCCTTGGTCTGAAAGGAGTGCTGTTCCTGAGGTATTGACTCTTGTTGTGTTTGTTGTTTTGACGTGAGAGCAGAGGAAAAACAAGAAAGTATTTTCCTCTGGTCTGTTTTCCAGACCAGTCTTTACAGAAACACACACACAGAGCTTCAAACAACACTGCACTTACCCAACCCTAAGAGTTAGTACTTCTTTCAGTTCTGCACTCCAAGCACTTCAGTGACTTCAGCCTCACTGTAGTCCCAGCCTTGATTTTAACATCCATCTCTCAGCAACTGGCCAAAAAAAAAAAAAAAGACAAAAAATATCAATGAAGATATAATGAACTTGGTAAAATTAATATTTGCAAAATAATTAACCCAACAACTATAAAATATGTATGCTTTTCATGTACACATGGTATATTCATCAAGACAGACATATATTAGGCCATAAAAAAAGTATCAGTGGGCCGGGCGCGGTGGCTCAAGCCTGTAATCCCAGCACTTTGGGAGGCCGAGGTGGGTGGATCACGAGGTCAAGAGATCGAGACCATCCTGGTCAAAATGGTGAAACCCCGTCTCTACTAAAGATACAAAAAATTAGCTGGGCATGGTGGCGTGTGCCTGTAATCCCAGCTACTCAGGAGGCTGAGACAGGAGAATTGCCTGAACCCAGGAGGCGGAGGTTGCGGTGAGCCGAGATTGCGCCATTGCACTCCAGCCTGGGTAACAAAAGCAAAACTCCGTCTCAAAAAAAAAAAAAAGTATCAGTGAATTTCAAAGGATCAAAACCGTACACAATGTGTTCTCCGGTCAAATGAAATTAAACTAGGAATCACTGCCAATGAAGTATCTAGAAAACCCACAAATGTTTGGAAATTAAACACACTTCTACATAATCCATAGGTTAAAGAAGAAATCAAAAGGAAAAGAAAATAGTTTGAATTAACTGATAATGAAAATGGACCAAATAAAAATTTGTGGGGCTGGACATGGTGGCTTATACCTATAATCCCAGCACTTTGGGAGGCCAAGGCAGGTGGATCGCTTGAACTCAGGAGTTTCAGACCAGCCTGGTCAATAGCATAAAACCTCTTATCTATAAAAGATACAAAAATTAACAGGATGAGGTAGTGTGCACCTGTGGTCCCATCTATGCAGGAGGCTAAGAGAGGAGGATCATTGGGGCTCAGGAAGTCAAGGTTGCAGTGAGCCATGATCACACCCCTGCACTCCAACCTGGGTGACAGAGTGAGACCTTGCCTCAAAAATAAATAAATAGGGCTGGGCGTGGTGGCTCACGCCTATAATCCCAGCACTTTGGGAGGCCGAGGCGGGTGGATCACGAGGTCAAGAGATTGAGACCATCCTGGTCAACATGGTAAAACCCTGTCTCTACTAAGAATACAAAAAAATTAGCTGGGCATGGTGGCGCGTGCCTGTAATCCCAGCTACTCAGGAGGTTGAGGCAGGAGAATTGCCTGAACCCAGGAGGCGGAGGTTGCGGTGAGCCGAGATCGAGCCATTGCACTCCAGCCTGGGTAACGAGCGAAACTCCATCTCAAAAAATAAACAAATGAATAAATAAATAAATAAATAAATAGGCGGTGATGTGGCTTATGCCTGTAATCCCAGCACTTTGGGAGGCCAAGGTGGGTGGATCACAAGGTCAAGAGATCAAGACCATTCTGGCCAATATGGTAAAACCCCATCTCTACTAAATAATATAATTATATAATATATATATAATATAATAAATATATGTATATATATAATATATATATACATATATATTATATATATATATAAACATTTGTGGAATGGAGTTAAAGTAGGGATTCCGGATTTAAATGCTTGTACCAGAAGAGAAGGTCCAGAATCAGTAACTACAGGTTCTACATTAAAAGGCTAGAAAAGGAAAAGCAAAGTAAACCCTCAGTACCTAGAAGAAAGGAAATAATATGGGAGAAAAAAATAAATGAAAGATATATATAGTTAGCCAAACTAAAGGTGAATTGTCTGAGAAAAGCAACAACATTGATAAAACCGTGGCTGGGCATGGTGGCTTCTGCCTATAATCCCAGTACTTTGGGAGGCCGAGGTGGTGGATCACCTAAGGTCAGGAGTTTGAATCTAGCCTGGCCAACATGGTGAATGAAACCCCATCTCTACTAAAAATACAAAAATTAGCTGGGTGTGGTGACATGTGCCTGTAGTCCCAGCTATTCTGGAGGCTGAGGCAGGAGAATCACCTGAACCTGGGAGGCGAAGATTACAGTGGACTGAGATAGTGCCACTGCACTCCAGCCTGGGTGACAGAGCAAGACTCCATCTCAAAAAAAAAAAAACAAAGGCCAGGCACAGTGGCTCACCCCTGTAATCCCTGTAACTTTGGGAGCCAGATCTCAGGTGAGTGGATCACCTGAGATCAGGAGTTCGAGATCAACCTGGCCAGCATAGTGAAAACCCATCTCTACTAAAAATACAAAAAAAAAAAATTAGCCAGGCATGGTGGTGGGCACCTGTAATCCCAGCTACTGGGGAGGCTAAGGCAGGAGAATCACTTGAACCTGAGAGTCAGGTTGCAATGAGCCGAGATCACACCATTGCATTCCAGCCTGGGCAACAAGAGCAAAACTCTGTCTCAAAATAAAAGCGCGAGGGTGGGGGTGGGGGGTGGAATCTTCAGAGGAAGAAATCCTAGTCTTGGGGTCCTCAATATCATATCTTCAGAGAACCCTGCCTTGGGAGCAATTCTAGCTCTAACATCTCAATATTAAACACAAGGCTGTGCATATTAGAACACAGCCTTGTCCGTATTAAGGCTGTGCTTTTTCAGTTCGAACCTTCATTCTGGATCTAACATCCAACTTCCCCTTTGATCGCCATTTGACTGCACACTGTAATGTGGTTATAAGGTGAAATGACTGAGGCAATGAGAGAAATCCCAGTACAACAAACTCCAAGAAACCACATTAACTTAAAATTGGCCCCAGGGGTTGGCGAGGCTGCATGCCACTGTGTATTACACATTATGAAAGCAACAGAGGCCATACTTTAGACAGAAGGTCTCGGAGTCTTCCATAGACACAGATCAAGGCACCCTGGGATCTTGTCCACGTATTCCTGAGCCCCAGAACTGCAGCAATCAAACTCTACAAAAGCTGCACGGGGCCAGTTTTGATCACAGTCTCCAGTGGGTCACAACAGCGCTGCCACAGGATCACTGGAAACAGCATGACACATTCACAGTCACCGTTCAGCGCCGTCACACAAACGGCCCCGCCCCCACTCAGTAGGGCGGGCCCAATCGGGGACAGTCCAGGACCTTCCCCGTGGACAAACATCCCCGGCTCCGTCACAGGCGCGCCCACTCACAATCACACCACACACGAACGCAGCTACAGAACCGCACACACAAACACAATCACACACGAATCCTCCCCAGCAGGTGACCTGCACACAGCCCTGGGGCTTCTGCCCACAGGCCCCATCCGCGTCCCAGGAACCCGGGTCCCCTGCCGTGAGCTCCTCTCGCATCCAGACCGGGTCACTTCAACTCACCACACGGAAAACGACCACCAGGTCAACGGAAAAGAGCGCTGGGTCCTCGGAGAAGTGTAGTCTCAACAGGAATAGAGCGGGCGTGGGTGCAAACGGAGGGGAGCGCAGTGGCAAGCACCGCTCAGCGCTTAACTGCCCGCCCCGAAGACTCCTGGGAGCTCAGGCCCACGCGCGAGTGCGCAGGCGCAGACGACTCACCCTGGGCCGGGGGTGAGGCTTGGTGGGTGCCAGGGTTGCTGAGGAGGCCGAGGAGGGCACTCGGAGCTCCGATCCGGAAGAGCTCTCTGAGGACGCTGAACCGGGTGGGGAGGCCAGGGAGGTAACCAAGAGTCCGAGCCGGGCCCGGTAATTCTGAGGAGGGAACCGAGTCCGCAGTATCCAGACGCTCCGATCTGTACTAGCCGGGCCTCAGGCGTGGTCCGTGGGCGTGACCTTGAGGGTGACCCGGAGCGAGCTCCGCTAAGGGGGATTTTGCACATTCTGACCCCGCGGAAGCGCCGTCGCTGGCGGCAGGTTCCCGCGCGGAGCGGGCGCTGCGTGTGTGCGCGCGCGCGTGCCGAATGGGGGTGGCCTCCTGCGCCCAACCTGCTGCATTTTAGGTGCTTGCCTGTCTTTGGGATGTTGCGGCCGATTGCGTGTGAAAAGTGGACAGAGTCGTGTTACTGCGCAAGGTTTCCTCTGCATGTGTCTATTTTTAGATTAGGTGTGAGTCGCATTTGAGACTATTCGTGTGGAGAATTGAAGGTGATTTGTGAATGTGATTGTGACTTTGCCTAGAATCGTGTTAGCTGCTGTCTGTAGGTTGGTGGTTCTCTGAAGGATGTTTGACTGTGACTCTGCATGTGTTTGTAACCTACCTGATGGTTTTTTGTCCTTGGTAACCTAAATATTTGAATGATTGAAGAACTCTTGTTATGACCATGGCTAGTTGGTTATGTAAGATTTGATTATCTGAATAGTAGCCATTAAGCCTGCCTCCAAAATTGTAACTAAGTAGCAATTTACCAAATAAAATAGAGGTAATAGTATTAGAGGGGAAGAAGTAATTTTCATAATTCGCAGATGCTAAGATTCATTACTTGGAAACACCATATTAACTAAAACCAATATGTTGAAAAGAATAGCGTTCCATTGGGGACATGCAGGAAAAAAAAATTAAGAAAACAAAACCAATTTTACCGTAACTACCACTTTTGTTGTTGCTGCTGTTTGTTTTGAGATGCAGTCTTGCTTTCACCCAGGCTGGAGAGCAGTGGCATGATCTCTGCTCAATGCAACCTCTGCCTTCAGAGTTCAAGCGATTCTTTTGCCTCAGCCTCTCAAGTAGATGGGATTACAGGTGCCTGCCACCATCATGCCTGACTAATTTTTGTATTTTAGTAGAGATGGGGTTTCACCATGTTGCCCAGGCTGGTCTCGAATTCCTGACCTCAAGTGATTCACCCCTCTTGACCTCCAAAGTGCTTGGATTACAGGCATGAGCTACCATGCCTGGCATACCTACTACTTTCAACACTTCTATATGAGGGAGGTTTCCTACTCCCTCAGGCATGCTAAGCTAATAAAAAGTATTTGATATTTTTAATAAGTCCTGTCTCATTGTAATAATTAAAATGGTTATTTTGTGGGCCGGGCATGGTGGCTCACCCCTGTAATCCCATTCCTTGGGAGGCTGAAGCGGACAGATCACCTGAGGTCGGGAGTTTGAGACTAGCCTGACCAACATGGAGAAACCTTGTCTTTACTAAAAATACAAAATTAGCTGGGCATGGTGGTACATGCCTGTAATCCTAGCTACTTGAGAGGCTGAGGCAGGATAATCGCTTGAACCTGGGAGGCAGAGGTTTCAGTAAGCTAAGATGGCACCATTGCATTCCAGCCTGGGCAACAAGAGTGAGACTCTGTCTCAAAAAAAAAAAAAAACTTTTCAACTAGACTATACTACTATACTACTTCGGTCGTTTGATACAGGTGACTCAATAAGGAGATGAAGTAGAGAAATTAAATAGAAAGGGCAGAAACCGTCAAGTATAAAGGGAATATACTGTATATGATAAAGATGGCATTTCACATCAATTGAGGAAATGTGGATTATGCAATATGTGGTATTGCTAAACCACAAAACATAGGGGAGAAATATCTTCACAAGGCAAAGACCCTTTAATAGTCATATGAAAAAGAAAAGTTATTTTTAACCTAAAATAGATAAAGGGTTAATTTGTTACATTAAAAAAACCCAGAAGATAACATCAGCTAATTAGGAAATAAAAAGCCAAGAGAAAAATGAGCACACTGTAAGGAGATGCTGTTGCAGAAAGGAATGTCTTTAAACTTATTAAAAAGAAGCTTTATTTTCAGCCTGCAATCCCAGCACATTGGGAGGCTGAGGCAGGCGGATCACTTGAGGTCAGGAGTTCCAGACCAGACTGGCCAACATGGTGAAATGCCGTCTCTACTAAAAATACAAAAATTAGTTGGGCGTGGTGGCAGGCACCTGTAATCCCAGCTACTTGGGAATCTGAGGCAGGAGAATCACTTGAACCTGGGGGGCGGAGGTTGCAGTCAGCCAAGATCGTGCCACTGCACTCCAGCCTGGGCAACAGAGCCAGACTCTGTCTAAAAAAAAAAAAAAAAAAAAAGATTATTCTCAACTGCAATATAGACCAGATAGGCAAAGATTTAAAAATTGTCAACTGTCTTTATCAGGGGTTGGGAAGATATTCTTATGCACTGCTATCAGTGTAAATTGGCAAAAAGTCCATAAAGAACCATTTGAAAATATACTGTAAACCTGTGTTTAATGGGAGATAGAAGGCAAGAGCTGCAGAGGA
This sequence comes from Saguinus oedipus, assembly GCA_031835075.1. Lineage (NCBI taxonomy): Eukaryota > Metazoa > Chordata > Mammalia > Primates > Cebidae > Saguinus > Saguinus oedipus. The sequence goes on along the minus strand of CM063187.1, from coordinate 39,903,796 downwards.
AAAACATGATGTTCCCTGTCTTGAAGCTATAACAGATTACCCGGAAGCCTGTCTACCTTACCAAGAGACTAGGTTTCTGGTATTTGTGAAGGAGCAGGATTTGTCCATTTTCCCACTAACCACCATCCTGGACATCTGAAGGGTACACAGGGTGGACAAGTCTTAAAATAGTGAACGTTCATGCAGATTTAACTGAGTTATTCTGGGAGTTCTAGGTCAAGCATGGTCTCACATTCTTGTATCCTCCATCTTTGCTTTCTCAGAACTATTCCTTTTTCCAAAAGAAGAGCTCAAAAGAGAAGGTTCATCTCTTAGAAATCTCAAAGCCATGTCTCAGGTGAGATGATGTTTCCTCTTTCTGAAATAACTTTTTGTTTTTCATGGTATATGAACATGAGCTTCCCTATCCTTTAACATTCCTGGATATTGGGATTTGCTTCCATGAAACTAATCTTCAGTCAGGGCCCAGATTAGGATGAGGCTGGCAAGTGGCATGAGGTGAAATATTTAAGGGGTACCCTCAGGTCTGTGCCTTCCTAAATTTTCATTTCTAGGTGCCTTACCTGCCTCACCCTATTCCCAGCCCTGTTCAAAATTTCTCCATTCCAGATCATCGTAAGCCTTCCCCAAGTGCACCTTCTAGTTGTACATATTCATTGGGTACATCATTCATCATCTCCCTTCTCAGTCTTCTCACAAACTGCTGGAGCAGAAAGGTATTGTCTTGATTTGAATGGGAATATCTGGCTTGAATGAATTTAACTTGTCCTGATGCTGATTTGAGATCTAAGTTGTAAGTAGTCAAAGAGCAGACATGGAAAAAAAAAAACCTTGATTTTCTCTGCTAACCTAAGTTTTGCAATGATACGATGGGAGATAGAAGTGACAGATCTTAGCGTTAGTTTGTGGAAAGATGTCCTGTTTTATGAGGTGTTTAGGATAGCAATTTGATGGCAAGCTTATAAAGGAAACAGGTTTTGTGTTCCTCCTCTCTGATCTTCCTGTTTTATTAATGTCTGCCAGCTGTTCTTCCAAATTGTGGCCTGCCAGTGAAAACCTTTCCAGTATTCCAATGCTGTTAGAGATTTGTTATTTTCTTTTTAGTTTTTTTCTAATTTTATATGCAGATGCAGGAAAAGGAAATGCATACGGCAGGCCACTCTTGGAAAACTCTCTTGTTGATCAAACAGTACTTTGTCCTTTCTTCATATCTTTCAGAAAATTCCTCTTTAGCCGGGCGTGGTGGCTCATGCCTGTAATCCTAGCACTTTGGGAGGCCGAGGCGGGCTGGATCACCTGAGGTCGGGAGTTCGAGACCAGCCTGACCAACCTGGAGAAACCCCGTCTCTACTAAAAATACAAAATTAGCCAGGCGTGGTGGCATATGCCTATAATCCTACCTACTCGGGAGGCTGAGGCAGGTTGAACCCAGGAGGTGGAGGTTGTGGTGAGCCGAGATTGTGCCATTGCACTCCAGCCTGGGCAACAAGAGTGAAACTTCATCTCAAAAAAAAAAAAGAAAATTCCTCATTACCTCATCTACCAACTTTTAAAGTACTGGTTTTCCCCAGATGCTAATTGGTTCTCTTCTCTTCACAGTCTCTTTTTCTCTATGCACAATCAGATTCACTCTGAAGGCTACACTTAGTCTGATTCTAGTGACTCTCAAATACTCCTCTCCATTCTAGACCTCTGTACAGTGTCAGAACCATATATCCAACCTCTAATAGCTATCACCACCTGTATGTTCCACAGACAATTAAAAGTACGTTTCCAAGGTTTACCTCATTACTTCCTTTGGTACAGCCTACATTTTCTTCTGTTTCCCATTTTCACTTTATAGTCCCAGCAGCCATGCATTTGCCTATGCAAATAACATGCCTGTATCTTTTCCACTCTACAGCCAGTTTACGACCATCTCTGTTGTTATGGTGGTCACGTAGGAGCCCTTATTGTCTGTCAGCTTGCTGATACTACCTAAATCTAGGAGACATCTTTAACCATGGTTACTTAATTGTCATTCCCACCTAACATACATTAAGCCTTCCCCAGTCTTCAGGAGCATTGCCTCAAAACTTTTATCAAATAACATGTATGTCAACTTGTTTATTCATGTTCTTTATATTCCTTAAAGCAACAGACTCAAAGTAGGGCATGCATCACAGTGGAATGTACAAGATAGTATACTGGAAGGAAATAAAATGCTAACAGTTTGCATTCATTCAAGAGCAGTAATCATTAACAATGTAGATTTTCCTAAATGACTACTGATGGTTTATAAATAGCTACAATGTTGGGAATATGTTCAGTACATCTTTGAGACCACTACTCTGTAGGAAAAAAAATCTAGTATCATCATAATATGCCCACTGCCTACTTCCATATATCTTTTCCTTCTTAGAACTCAAAGACTGTTTCCTAACATACTGTACCTTTTGCTATTTCCTGATTTACTAACTGGTTTTTTTCTCCCCATGAATTTTTAAAAGCTGATGCCCTGTATTCCTACAAAACAAATTCATTGTGAGTACAAAACTTTTATGTCCTCAATGAAGCCTCAGAGTACAAAATGAAATTTTTCTTTGCTTTGTGATCCTTTACCTTGTACGTATTTCTGTCATTGCATCTATAAAACCTACTAAGTGCATGTATTTACATGTATGCCTCTCTCTTAGCCTGTAACTTCTCATGAGCAGGGTCAGGGTTTTATTCATTTTGGCCTATCAGGCAACCAGTCACATTCAGGACAAATAGTGTGATCTCAGTATGTTTAGTATGAGATTATGAGTAAATACAGATGGATAGATTTTCGGAGAGAATTTTGTACTATATAAAACATAAATTAGGAAACTAGTCTGACCAGTAAACATTGTCAGAACTAGGTCTCCAACATCTAGTTCTCACCCATTTCCGATCACTTCAGGATGAACTAGAGTGTGCCCTTACAGGGATCAGTGTCATTCAAGGATGTGACTGTGGACTTCACCCAGGAGGAGTGGCAGCAACTAGACCCTGCTCAGAAGGCCCTCTACAGGGATGTGATGTTGGAAAACTATTGCCACTTCATATCTGTGGGTAAGAAACACTCCTTGAATCTTTCAGTGTCATTCATCTCCTTCCATGAATTCCTGAAACATATAGAACTTTCAATTTCAGGGATTAGAGGTGATGAATCAATTTTTTTTAGCAGAAAATATGATTATATCACTGGACTCAGTGGTTCACACCTGTAAACGTAGCACTTTGGGAGGCCGAGGCGGGTGGATCACTTGAGGCCAGGAGTTTGAGACCAGCCTGGCCAACATGGTGAAACCCTGTCTCTACTAAAAAGTACAAAAAATATCTGGGTATGGTGGCACATGCCTGTAATCCCAGCTACTCAAGAGGCTGAAGCATGACAATCACTTGAACCTGGGAGACAGATTGCAGTGAGCTGAGACTGCACCATTGCACTCCAGCCTGGGTGACAGAGTGAGACTATCTCAAAAAAAAAAAGGCCGGGCACAGTGGCTTACACCTATAATCCCAGCACTTTGGGAGGCCGAGGTGGGTGGATCACAAGGTCAAGAGATCAAGACCATCCTGGTCAACATGGTGAAACCCCATCTCTACTTCTCTACTAAAAATACAAAGAATTAGCTGGGCATGGTGCACATGCCTGTAGTCCCAGCTACTCGGGAGGCTGAGGCAGGAGAATTGCTTGAACCCAGGAGGCGGAGGTTGCGGTAAGCCAAGATCGCGCCATTGCACTCCAGCCTGGGTAACAAGAGCGAAACTCCGTCTCAAAAAAAAAAAAAAAAAGAAAATATGATTATATCATCACTTGTGTAGTGTAAGGTATCAACTTTAGTAGGACATTAATGTATACCTCATCTACTACCTTGAAGTTGTATCTTTATCTTCAAAAGTTTAAAAGTCAAAAAGCTTTAGACCAAGTCTCATTTTTCATCATCAGGGTTTCACATGGCTAAGCCTGATATGATCCGCAAGTTGGAAGAAGGAGAGGAGCTGTGGACACAGAGAATTTTTCCAGGTTACAGCTACCTAGGTGAGTCTATAAATGAAGTCTAGTGAACATTAAATTGCAAGTAGTTCATGCCTTTGAATGTTTTTAGGGAATCTATTTTTGTTATTGCGGGTAAAATACACATAACATCAAATATACTATCTTAAACTTTTTAAGCATATAGTTCAGTGGCATCAAGTACATTCACATTGTTGTGTAACCATCACCATCATCCATCTCCAGAGCTCTTCATCTTGCAGAACGGAAGCTCTGTACCCATTAAAAATAACTTCCCTTTACCCCTGCTCCCTAGCCCTGCCAACCACCATTGCACTTTCCGTCTCTGTAAATTTGACTACTCTAGGTACCTCTTATAAGTGGAATCACATAGTAGTTATCCTTTTTGTGACCACCTTATTTTACTTAACATAATGTCCTCCAGGTTAATCCACTTCCTTCCTTTTTAATGCTGATTAATATTCTGTTGGATGTATGTACCACATTTTGCTTATTCAGTCCTCTATCAGTGGTCAGTCGGGCTTCTTTCATCTTTTGGCTATTGTGACTAATGCTGCTATGAATGTGGGTGTACAAATATCAGTTTTACTCCCTGGTTTCAGTTCTTTTGGGTATATTCTCAGAAGTGGAATTACTGGACAATATGGCAATTCTGTGATTAATACTTAAGGAATCACCATACTGTTTATATAGTGGCTGCCTCATTGTTGCAATTTCTTCACCAGCACTTGTTATTTTCTATATTTTTTATAGTAGCCATCCTGTTAGTGATCTATTTTTAAAGACCTGAGATCTGTAAAGTGCCTATACATGGCTGACCTTTATGCCTCTAAAATGTAAATTTTAGGTATGAATATCTCTCCCTATGCAAATCTTTTCCTTGTTTGCCTGTGTTTATGGAAATATTGGCTGCTATTACCTTACCAAGAATCTAGTCCATGTTTTGTAGGTATAATGTACATATAGATCTAAAGTGTGAAGTTCTTTGAGTTCTGACGGAAGTATAAACCCAGGTATCTCACACTCCAATCAAGATAAAAGACAATTTGAGTAACCCATTAAGTTCCATCAGGCCTCTTCCAAGTCAGTCTCTCCCATTAGGACAATCACAGTTGTGATGTCTACCAACATAGGTTCATTTTGTCTCTTGTAAACCTTTTTCATGTCTGCTTTCTTTCACTCAGCTTCATGTCTGAGAGATTTAGACATTTTTCTGCATGCATAAGTAGTTGTTAACTGTGGAATAGTTTTCCATTATATGAATATACCGGTTTATGCATCTCCTGTTGAAAGACATTTTGGGATGTTTCTAGTTTAGAGCTATTATGAACAAAGCTGGTATAATCATTCTTGTAAAAATATTTTTATGGACATACATGTTTATTTTTCTTCAGTAAATACCTAGCAGTGATATTGCTGATTCATAAGGCAGATGCGTATTTGACTCTTTTAGAAACTACCATTTTAGTTTAGTAGTTTAGTAGCTGAAACTACTATGCCATTTTAGACTTTCATCAGCATAGTATGAGAATTTTGATTGCCCCACATTGTTTTCTACATTTTATGTTCATTTTGCCCATTTTGGTCATTTTGGCCATTCTGGTTGTATATCTTCACAGTTTGAATTTAGATTTATCTTATGGCTAATAATGTTGTATCAGAGGCACCTGTTCAAGTGTTTTGTTGTTGTTGTTATTTGTTTGTTTGTTTATTTGTTTTGAGATGGAGTCTCACTCTGTCACCCAGGCTGTAAGTACAATCGTGCAATCTTGGCTCACTGCAACTTCTGCCACCCAGGTTCAAGCAATTCTCCTGCCTCAGCCTCCTGAGTAGCTGGAATTACAGGCATGTGCCAACACACCTGGCTAATGTTTTTGTAGTTTTGTTGAGACGAGGTTTCACCATATTGGCCGGGCTGACCTTGCAATCGCCTGCCTTGGCCTCGCAAAGTGCAGGGATTACAGGTGTGATAAAACACTGTTCCAGTGTTTTATCCATTCTTTATTTAGGTATTATTTATTTTTCCCTGAGTAGTAGGAATTCTTTCATATTCTGGATAGAAATCTTTTGTTCAATGTTTGTATTACAAATATTTTTCCTAGTTTATGGCTTGCATATTCATTTTAATGGTGTCTTTTGATGAAGAGAAGTTTTTAATATAACTGGAACAGAAGTCCAGAGAATCACTGTTTCTTTTATAATTAATTATTTGATCTCTCAAACAAATATTTGTCTTTTCTAGATATAGTGAGGATGGTTCTCTTTTCTAGGTATGATGAGGATAGTTCTCTGTATTTTCTGTGTTATATTTTGCTTTTATGATTAGTTCTGTGTATATTTTGCTTTTATGATTAGTTCATGTTAAGTTTTGTTTACGATATGGGGTAGAGTTCGAGAATCTGTTCTTCTATGTGGTTATCCATTTGTTCCATCGGTATTTGTTGACCAGATTACTCTCATCATCATAGAGAAAATTAATCACATTTATGTCAGTCTATTTTTGGACAATCTGTTGTTTCCTTGAACATATTTTAAGTCACATTGACAATACCACTTGGTCTTTGATTATTGTAACTTTATAATATGTCTGGAAATCATAATATCTGGAAGTCAGTTAGAGCTACTGAGGAGGCTGAGGCAGGAGAACTGCTTGAACCCAGGAGTTGAAGGTTGCAGTGAGCACTTTCTTTTCTTTCTTTCTTTTTTCCAGACAGAGTCTTGCTCTGTCACCCAGACTGGAGTACAGTGGCATGATCTCAGCTCATTGCAACCTCTAACTCTCAGGTTCAAGCAAGTCTCATGCCTCAGCCTCCTGAAGGATAGCTGGGATTACAGGTGCGCACCACCACGCCGAGCTAATTTTTATATATTTTCTTTTTTAGCAGAGATGGGGGTTTCACCATATTGGTCAGGCTGGTTTTGAACTCCTGACCTCAGGTGATCAGCCTCAGCCTCCCAAACTGCTGGGATTACAGGAGTTGAGTCACCGCACCCACCTTTTTCTAGTAGTTTTAATTAGATATAGTGATTATAATTTTAACCATTTGTAACCTTTTAAGAGAGTAAACCCAAAAGTAGATAGTTGTGAATTGTCTGCTACATACTAGCATTCTGTAACAGATTAGCAAATGTTATGAATACATCATCTCACAACTCTATAGATACATGATTCCTCATGTACAATTTTTCAGTGTTTAACAGATCCAAATATATTTAGTCTTTCTATTCTGTATAAAATTAAAGACCCAAAAGTATGTAAATTTAAACTTATATTTGATAATGAGTGTTTCAGTAGTTTATCTTACTTAGAAACTATAAGTGACTATTAACTTAGCATGACTGTTAGGTTGCAAGTTACCAAGAAGATTTTGGAAACTGTTTTTAGGCAGATATTATAAAACAACTGTGGAAAAGCCTATTTTTAAAACTCTTATTCCACTTATATTGACCTACACATTTAGTATTTATTAAGTTTGGATTGTTCATGAAAATTTCCTCATGCATTGAACAAAACTAGCCATCATCTCAAGTTATTTCCTTGTTAATTATTTTTACAGCACATGCAAGTAAAAGGCAATTAAAAGCAAATCAAGAAAACCAGAAAAGTTAAATACATGTTTGTTTTGTTTTCCTGCTGTGGTTAATGTATATACAATAGTGCATATCGGACAACCATTTTTACCAAATGTTTATTTGTGCATTTTTCTTAAGTTGAATTTATAGTTTTTATAGTGTTAAATATAACAGTAACTTACTTGACTAGTAAAGCCAAGTAGAATAAAAACGTGTGCTCAGAGATGCACCTCTTTTTCTTGAACCAACAATATTAAATTCATCATAGTTATCAAAATTTTATCCCAAGTCACATGAACTCGAAGGCCTTTTGGTTAGTTCCTTTATTTCTGGGGGTGTTAGGAACATTTGACTTATATAAACACTCATTTTTCTCTTCAAACAATTTGAATAAACTTCTTTAAGGGGTTTGTAAATTAATTTGGCCGAGTGCTGTGGCTCACACTTGTAATTCCAGCTACTCAGGAGGCTGAGGCAGGAGGATCGCTTGAGGCCAGGAGTGTGAGGCCAGCCTGGGCAACATAGCAAGACCCAGTCTCTGACAAAATGTATCCCAGTGCAATGATGTGTACCTGTAGACCAAGCTATTCAAGCAGCTGAGGCAGGAGAATTATTTAAGCCCAGGAGTTCAAGGCCACAGTGAGCTGTGTAGTACTGCATTCCAACCTGGGCAAGAGTGAGACCTTGTCTCTAAAGAACTAAAATTTTAAAATAAATAAATAATACCATCTTGAGGTAAGAAAATGTCACATATACATAACATACATATATAAGACATACATAGGCAGACAGACCGAGAGATCTTATAACTTTCATTCTAAAATGTTAGCCAGGAATCAGTAAAATAGTATTATACTCTCATCTTTGCTCCACTTTATATTTTTATCTGAATTGTGTTTCCGACACATGGAACAAGTTAAGGTTAGCTGTTCGATATGTGGGTAATGCTTTTTAGCCAGTATTTGTGGAGGAGATTTTCAGATTTTCATTTTCCCTGTTATGTAATCTTATGGAAGCAGTGGACTAAATTTTTCTTTCTTTTTTCTTTTAAGATGGTGTTTTATTCTTGTTTCCCAGGCTGTAGTTCAGTGGTGCAATCTTGGCTCACTGCAACCTCCGTCCCCTGGGTTCAAGCGATGCTCCTCTCTCAGCCTCCCAAGTAGCTGGGGTTACAGGCACCCACCACCATGCCTGGCTAATATTTTGTATTTTTAGTAGAGATGGGGTTTCACCATGTTGGCAGGCTGGTCTTGAACTCCTGACCCTAGGCGATCCACCCACCTTGGTCTCCCAAAGTGCTGGGATTACAAGCATGAGCCACTGTGCCCAGCCACTGTGGACTAAATTTCAGGTAAATGACTAAGCTATCTGGATGTCGCCAAAGCTTGGCTGAGTGAATAAAATATCCACTTTGTTTCCAGTTAGCCCTTTTTTCCTTCTCAGCCACAGGTAGTTGCTTTTGGGCGTCACTGAGTCCTTTGAGTGCCCCCAGTGTGGGACAGGGCACCTAAAATTTAAGTGACTATAGGGGCTAGAGTGGGAAGGGAAAGGTCTGTCAGGGTGGACAGAGGGATGGAGGAGTTCTGAAGGGCCACCTGTCAAAGGATTCAAGGGAACTGAAGGGACGATCAGAGGTGGTGAGAGGAGGAAGGAGGAGTGGAGCAGTGAGAAAGGAGAGGTCTTACAGGAGGCAGTTTAGAGAATCGTTAGTAAAGAGATGCCAAGAAGAAAGGAAGTGGAGGGAGTTGGCAGCACATATACCAGCAGGAGAACATACACCATCAATCAACTGAGGAGTTCCTATGGGAGAAACAGGATCAGAGAGAGGCCTCGCAAAGTCAGGAAGTGAATTCCCACTCAAAATAAAGACCTAGGAAGAAAGACTTCTAGCCCAGCAGTTAACTTTTAAAGAGGCCTGGGCCTCTAACCCAACTTCATTTAAACAGAGGAACCTAGGATTCTAACCCAGCCTCTAGAGTATGCTCAGAATCTAAGGAATCGAAGTGTTGTACCTGCTTCAATGGGAGTTTGTCCAGAGCAACGGATCAGGAGTCCCACTCACCAATGGGTTCCCAGTCAGTCAGTCAGGAGTAAAGACCAAGGCTCGAAAGATGTGCACTTGGGGTACTGGGTAAGATGTCCAGGGGTCCAATGATGAATCTGTTCCTACAAGCTGTGTTACTATAAATACTAAAGAAAAAGATTATCCTGACACTTGTAAGGCAGATCTCAGGGACTGCTACAATGGGGTTTTGAAGTAGTGGGGAGAGAATTGGCTCAACTCTGAATACAGTAAGGAAGAGAGAAAATTTGTAGTTGGGGGAGAGGGTCAGTGATGGGAAATTACTGAGTGGATAGGGTAATCTTGCTCAGCTGACCTACCAGGATTCCTACTTGAAAGCAGGTCATGGTGATCAGATATCACTTGGTGTGGTGAGGCGAGAGATCACATATTGAGAGTAGAGGGTTCCAGCTAAACCGACTTGACAGAGTTCTTGCTAAAACTGGGCACTTTGGTTTAGGTTTTATGATGTTGTTCTGAGTCCTGGGATGCGGTCTTTACTCCTGAAATGTGGCCCTTCTGGAGTCCCGATGGAAAGACCAAAGTGGTTTTGTTTTGTTTGTTTTGTTTTCATCTAGCCCAGGACAAAGCTGAATGGACCATGGTTTTTTGTTTGTTTGTTTGCTTTTTATAGAGACGGGGTTTCACCATGTTAGCCAGGATGGTCTCGATCTTCTGACCTCCTGATCTGCCCAGCTCGGTCTCCCACGTGTGTCCTGGACCAGGGTTTTTTGGTCTTTTGTTTTGTTTGCCTGTTTTTCCACCCTTCTTTAAAATTTCCAGTGCAGCCAGGCGCAGTGGCTCACGCCTGTAATCCCAGCACTTTGGGAGGCCGAGGCAGGTGGATCATGAGGTCAAGAGATCAAGACCATCCTGGTCAACATGGTGAAACCCCATCTCTACTAAAAATACAAAAAATAAGCTGGGCACGGTGGCGTGTGCCTGTAATCCCAGATACTCAGGAGGCTGAGGCAGGAGAATTGCCTGAATCCAGGAGGCGGAGGTTGCAGTGAGCCAAGATCGCGCCATTGCACTCCAGCCTGGGTAACAAGAGTGAAACTCCGTCTCAAAAAAAAAAATTTCCAGTGCATTTAAAAATATCAGAAAAGGATTGCCCCATATTGATCTTCATGAATCCATGCTGAAGTGTACTCTCTTTTAATATCACATTTCCAATTTGCTTATATTGGACCAAAGTTTTAACAAGGTTCCTGTTGGCACAGCGCTGGAATTGTAAACTCTTTTTCAGAGCTAAGCCGCCGCTGAAATCTTTGCTCAGTTCCTTCAGAGTTCTAGCTTTCTTTCCCCTTTAGGCTCCTTACAGTCTTGCCCTGCATCAACATAGTTAACCAAGGCTTTGAGAGTGGCTTATGCCAACTTTGAGGCTCTGCTTTTTTGACTTCTCTATTCCCAGATTTTGTCTTCAAGTTACAGTAGCTCTGAGCTCCAACTTCTGATTCCCCAATACAGATGACTGTGCTTTCTCTTGGAGATCTACCCCGTTTGTGCTGCCTGAACTACTGAGAACATATTCCTGGCTAAATGTAGCTCTTACGCAGTGTGATTTCTTTCTTTCAAAGATTGCATCCACTTCAGCTTCTGGCTACTTTTGGTCATTCTTTAGTGCCTTCAAATAAGTGGGGTTTTTTGTTTGTTTGTTTGTTTTTTGGTTTTATCAGCTGGAGGATTGTTTTGATAGAAACTTCTTTGTCATTACCAAAATCTAGATGTCAGCCGGGCACAGTGGCTCACATCTGTAATCCCAGCATTTTGGGAGGCTGAGGCGGGAGATCACTTGAGCCCAGGAGTTCCAGACCAGCCTGACCAACATGGCAAAACCCTATCTCTACTAAAAATGCAAAAATTAGCTGGGTGTGGTGGCACATGGCTCTAATGCCAGGTACTCAGGAGGCTGAGATACATGAGTTGCTAGAACATGGGAGTTAAGAAGTTGCAGTGAGTCTAAATCGTGCCACCTCACTCTAGCCTGAGTGACAAGAAAGATTCTGTCTCCTTCGAGTAATCAATCAATCAATCTAGATGTCCAGACCAGCAGTTCTCAAACTTTCTAGTCTCAGGACATATTTACAATCTTAAAGTCATTAAGGACTTAAAAGAACTTTGTGCACATGTGTATGGTATTGTAACTGGCTCAATTCCAACTGCTCACTGCTCCAGAGGCCAAAAGCATGAGAAGTGAGGAGTGGTGAAAGGAAACAACTTGATTGATTAAATGCTAGCAGATGGGAGTTGGAAAGGCTTTTGCCTCAAAGAAGCCATCTCTATATTTTGGGCTGAGTGAAGGGGGTTGTGAAGGAAAACGTGTGAAAATCTGCTGGGTGATACAGGAGGGCACAGGCCTTTGTGTCTTGTTCTGATGGTTATCTTGAGTAATCGCTCTTCCGGAGGTTCAGTTTGCATCATACTGACTTTGGCCTGACAGTGATGGGCTATTCATAAACCTCCTTAAGTGAGAGGATTCTGCAGCTGGGTCTAGCTTTGAACAAGCCTAGCTTGTTTCAAAATTGGCCCCTGGAATCTCTAAGCAAGCACATAATTAGATAAGTAAACACTGTTAAGGTGGAAGTGCCTGATGAGAAAGTGAGAAAAAGTTTCAAAGTGACTCAAGGTTGAAAGCAAAAAAGGAAAGTTTTAAAATACTTTTGAGGCTGGGAATACTTGGTTACACTATTAGAAATTAAAAGGGAAATTTTTAAAATATTCACTAATTAACTCATTTTAAAACTACAATATAAGAAACAATTCCATTATATGTTTACATAAAGTCATATTTTTTAAAAAGGTAACTGTTCCCTAAAAGAAAAAATAGAAAAGTGGCATTGTTTTACATGACTGAAATTATTTAATATCTGGATCAATGGAAGGTAGCTGATTTTCAAATCTGATTCTGCAATCTATTAAAATGTGTGAGTGCCTGTAATCCCAGCTACTTGGGAGACTGGGGCAGGAAAATCGCTTGAACCTGGGAGGCAGAGGTTTCAGTGAACTGAGATTGTGCCACTGCACTCCAGCCTCTGGGTGATTTGCACTAATGGGGCAAAAGCAATGGTAGGTGTTTCATTTATACTCATGGATTTTAATTTATGGTGGTGACTCAGTGACAACAGAGCAGGTAGTGCCATTAAAAGAACATCCCCTTTTTATGATGTACCTTTCCTGAGGGGAGGGGGGATTCCAGTCTACACATGAGCCACATGGGGAAGCAGCAGGTTTGGTCAAGAAGCAGAAAGGAGCATGGGGAAAGCCTAGGCCAGACCTTCATGGGGGTTTCTGGGGGAAAGAAAAGGCAGGGCTGAGAAAACAGATTAGGACTGGCTCATTTGACTCGTGTTGGCAGGCTGTGGGTTCCTGGGGCAGCCTCTGACTGTGGGTGATTTAGGGTAGAGAAAATATTGGCCTGGGGTATGAGAACTGGATAAAGGAGGTGGATGGGATATGAACTTGGGATTTTTATGAAAGGTGGGCTCACTGACAAGCTATTCACTGTCTCTAGGAATTAGCTAACTGTGGGAGGGGCAGTCTCTCTCCAGGAAGCAAGACTCCTTAAAAATGTCAAGACATTGTAAAATATAAAAAATAAAAAAATACAATTAATACAGTAGATAACATGCTGGTACATTAGCATAAATCAAAGTACTGGCACCAAATCTATAAGTGCCTTTGTGCCCTAGGTTTTATGTTTTTGTTTTGTTTTGTTTTCTGAGATGGAATCTTGCTCTGTCACCAGGCTGGAGTGCAGTGGCGTGATCTCAGCTCACTGCAACCTCCACCTCCCAGGTTCAAGGGATTCTCCTGCCTCAGCCTTCTGAGTAGCTGGGATTACAGGTGCCTGTCACCAACGCCCGGCTAATTTTGTACTTTTAGTAGAGACGGAGTTTTGCACAATCTCTGTAAACCATCCAGAACCAGTCTGTGGTCAATGGTCATTTATCAGGAGAAAGTTACTGAAACCAGTCCCTTGTCCAATTAAAGCTGTAGTTATGGGTTTTAGAAGATGTCAGTCAGCTTCTGGGAGTCTGCCAATCTCCAGGCCAGCACTTGTTCAGCTGCTAGAGATAAAGAAAAGCCTTGCAGCAGTTAGAACATAATTTATTGCTTAAGTATAGGGGTGCATGATTTAGCCTTTGCCTGCCATGGTCTAAGGTCTTATTTGTAATTTGGTATCACTGGCATAAAGAATCTACTCCATCAATCTTATGATCTCTATTTTAACAAACAGAAGTGCTTTATGCATACTTCATTTTATTTTGTTGTTAAGTATGTGAGTTGGGGTCTCACTCTGACCCAGGCTGGAGTATAATGGTGCAGTCACAGCTCACTACAACTTCAAACTCTTGGGCTCAAGTGATCCTCCTGCCTCAGCCTCCTGAGTAGCTAGGACTACAGGCACATGACACTGTACCCAGCTTTTTTTTTTTTTTTAATTTTTGTAGACAGGTTTTACCCACGCTAGTCTGAACTCCTGGCTTCAAGCAATCCTCCTGCCTTGGCCTCCCAAAGTTCTGGGATTACAGGCAAGAACCAGCTCACCCAGCTTATGCATACTTCTTTAATCATCACAGAATATTGAAAAGATGTATATTCAAAGATGAAAATTTAATATAATTAATGATTTTTTTCTGCTCTATCAAGAACATTCTGAAATGAAACCTTTTCTGAGTATGTGGCAGTTAGAAATGCAGTGATTATTATTTTTCTCTTTCTTTCCCTGGGCAATGCCTTATACTTGTTTTCTGCCTGAGTCTCATATCCCATTTTCACCATGAGACCTACCACCAGGTTCCAAAATCCGTATGCCTGGAATCAAAGTGATAATTTCAGGATCATGATTTCTTTCCAATAAACTTTTGTGTTTCATACCATAGTACTGAGCATCATTCTTGATATCTGCCCATCTGGATTTGGGTGAAAAATACTAATTCATTCTCATCCTATTTCCCTGAGTACATTTTCACATCTTGTTTGCTTTTATTCCCCTTTTGTACCTTGTCTAGGACAATAAATACTTGTTGACTAAATTAATCTTGTTTCATTAGGCCTCTCATTGGTATCTTTCTGATGTGTGCTTAAAGCATTTTCTTCACTCTGAGCTCTTGACTTTATAAAAGTCCTGCAAGCTACAACAATTTGATGAATTCTCAAATATATTTCTTTATTTTATATGAATGGCTTTCAGATTGACTTCCGTATATATACTTGCAAAGTTAGCCAACTATGAAATTGGAGGGTACAGTAATCCATACAAGACCACCCTTACTTCTGACACCAGCTGTGCCCTTATATTAGATAATTTTTTTTTTTTGAGACAGAGTCTCACTCAACCTCCACCTCCTAGGTTCAAGCTATTCTTGTGCCTTAGCATCCCAAGTAGCTGAGATTATACGCATGTGCCACCACACCCTGCTGATTTTTTGTATTTTTAGTAGAGATGGGGTTTCACTATGTTGGCCAGACTGGTCTTGAACTCCTGACTTCAAGGGATCCACCCACCTCAGCCTCCCAAAGTGCTAGGATTACAGGCATGAGCCACCATGCCCAGCTAGGTTCAATAATTTACTGAAAAGACCCATGGAACTCAGTGAAAGCTGTTATGCTCACAATTACAGTTTGTTACAGGAAAAGATTAAAATCAGTCAAGGGAATAAGGACATGGATGGAGTCCGGGAAAGCACCAAACATGCAGCTTCTAGGTGCCCTCTCTCTGTGGAGTCATAGAAGCAATCCTGGCAACACTGTGTAAGGTTGCATACAGAGTACTGCCAACCAGGGAAGTTCAGCCCAGCCTCAGTGTCCAGAGTTTTTACTGGGGCTTCGCCAACTAGGCCTGATTGCCCACATGGCTGAACTCAGTTTCCAGTGCCTTAGGAAGCTGAGCTAATGCTTGCTGCATGACTCAAAGTTCCCACCCTAAATCACATTGTTACTGGTTGGCCAGCCAAAGACTCCCTGGCAAACAAATAAACTCCTGTTAGCCATGATGACATTCATAGGGCTTAGAGATTACCACACTGAAACTGAAGTTCAAGGGTAGACATTATGTTTGGCAAGGTTAAATTCTTTACCATACAATATTATATGTCATTTAGCTAAAAGATCATGTTTCATTTCCTCCATGAAATACCTTGATTACTGTATAGACTATGTCTATTTCTTTTTTGTGCATTCCCATTCTACTTTATGTCTATAACATGTGAGCAAATATGTCCTCTGATATGATCTAGTAATTTGATACCTAATTCAACATTGTTTTATTTGACATTTCTTTCTCCATTTGGTTAATTGTTTCCCCGAAATAAGATCCTCTCTTTTGTCTTTCCTTACTGCAGCTTATAACGGAGGCCAGGTATTCAGTAGTTATCTTATTGATTGTCGTACCATGCAAGGAAAATATCTTTTTCTTCCATTTAGAAATCATTTACTGCTAAGTTCTTTTTAGGTGTACCTGCCAATATTGTATCCCCTAACCTCAGATAACGGTATGTAAATGTATACTCAGAAGATTTTAGAGAATATTGTCAATAAAATATTGACCTATAAAAACATGAGTTTTAGTTAAGAAAGCAATATTATATTATCAAATTGTGGACTTTATATAGAATGATCACGTTAAAATCCCAGGCTGTTGGAAAGTATCTTGAAGTGAATGTTCCAGACCATAATTATATTACAATTTCAAACAGATGGGATACTGAGAGGTAGAAAAACTATGTGAAACCTTAGCTGGGAGCAGCAGCTCACTTCTGTAATCTCAGCATTTTGGGAAGCCAACGCAGGTGGATCACCTGAGGTCAGGGGTTCAAAATCAGCAAGGCCAACACAGTGAAACCCCATCTCTACTAAAAAATGTAAAAAAAAAAAAAAAAAAAATAGCCAGTTGTGGTGGCACGCGCCTGTAGTCCCAGCTACTTAGGAGACTGAGACATGAGAATCACTTGAACCTTGGAGATGGAAGTTGCAGTGAGCCAGGATTGGAAGGAAGGAAGAAAGGAAGGAGAGAAAGAGAGAAAGAACTATGTGAAAGCTTTAAGAAAAAATTGGCTAGTAGCATATAAGAAAGAAAAAAAAAGAAAATAAAGACTGTGAAAGCTTTAAGAAGAATTGGATAGTAGCATATAAGAAAGAAAGAGAGAGAGAACTATGAAAGCTTTAAGAAAAATTGGATAGCAGCATATAAGAAAGAAAGAAAAGGAAGAAAGAAAAAAGAAAAGAAATAAATGAAAAAGAAAGACTATGTGAAAGCTTTAAGAAAAATTGGATAGCAGCATATAATTGGAGGTGTTTGAAGTTCTTAGGGAGACAATGTAACTTCAATTACCAATATAGATTAATTTTACATGGCCTAGAACTGCACATAAGTGGAATTGTATATGTACTCTGTTTCATAAAGCTTATAGTCTGCAAAATATTTGAGATTCGTTCCTGTTGTCATTGTGTATCAGCGTTGTTTCTTCTTATTGTGAGGTAGTATTATATTGTATAATACATGACACAGTTTTACCTGTTAATCTTTTCATGGATATTTGGGCTGTTCCCAGTATGGGACTATTATAAATAAAAATGTAAATCATAGCTGAGATGAATCCATTTTTAAATTGCCCTCCCAAATATGTGTCATATATTTGGGCAAAATATATGACAAAAATAGTAAGATATACAAGGCAAAAAATAGTAAGATAAGGCAAAAATAGTAAGATATACAATAATTTATTTTTTAAATAGTAAAGATTAATCAATGCTCTGCACATACATTGAATAATCCAGTCCTTTATAGCTCCAATAGGGAATAGCAGAATTAAGGTATGTGACTGTATTGGTAGGAAAACTCAAACCTATTCTTCCCTAAAGCCGAAAAAAGTAATTCGGCAAATTGAAAGAACGAAGTTAGAATTCATGGTGAGGAGAATTTCATTATTGACCATCTCTGGCAGAATAAATTGATGGTAACAGCAATCAGAATACTACAGTGCCCGGGCACTGTGGCTCACACCTATAATCCCAGAACTTTTGGAAGATCACTTGAAGCTGGGAGTTCGAGATCAGCCTGGGCCACATAGGAAAACCTCATGTCTACAAAAAAATGTAAAAATTAGCTGGGCATGGTGGCACACACCTGTAGCCCCAGATACTTGGGAGGCTGAGGTGGGAGGATTGCTTGAGCCCAGGAGGTCAAGGCTACAGTGAGCCGGGATCACATCAGGATCACATCACTGTATTCCAGCCTGGAGGATAGAGCAAGACCCTGTCTCAACAACAACAAAAAAATCAATTCAAATACACACACACACACACACACACACACACACACACACACACACAAAACAGTGATTATATTTATGTTGGAAATACATTTTGTCTTTTGGTGTATTTTATAATTCCTCATGGGAATATGTTTTCTAGATTCTCTGCTTTCAAGAGAAAATAAATTATGGTTATATGGACAGTTAGGGCCTAGACTATAGACTAATGTTTCTGTAAACACTAGGAAAGGAGCTGAAAAAGTTAATTTACCATGCATAGGCAAAATGGAAGTGAAGAAGAAAGAATTGGAAGCACTCATAGCACTTATTTAGGTGTGAGGAGATAAATGTGTAGCTTTTCATCTCTTCATAAGTCATTTTTTTGTCATTTTGCCTACTGTTCAGTACCCTTGGTAGGCTTACTTCAGCAGCTCTGAATCCTCCATGCCAAGGACAATCCCTCTTTTATCATTCTTTCTCTTCTGCTCACTCATCCTTGTTTTTTACACCTTCTCAGTGCAGCTTATATTTATAACATGCCAAAGATATGAGTGTTTTTGCTTCTGCTAGTTTTTCTTTATTTTAACAGTGTAGCAAGGTGTGTATTTATGTTTATACATTTTCCTTACCAAGAGGGAATTTATTCTGGCCTTCTTGTAGATCACAGTAGTGAGCTAGTCCCACCATGGTTTGTCTGTATGTACACCCAATCCATAGCATTTATGTGCAGACTTACAGTGTTAATTGTATTCTTTTCTAGAAGAAGATGGGAAAACTGAAGATGTCTTAGTGAAGTTCAAAGAATACCAAGACAGGCATTCTAGATCCCTCATACTTATTAACCACAAAAAACTAATTAAGGAGAGAAGTAATATTTATGGTAAAACACTTACTCTAGGCAAGAACCATATTTCAAAAACAACACTATGTGAATATAAACCTGATGGAAAAGTTTTGAAAAATATTTCAGAACTAGTCATTAGAAATATAAGCCCCATAAAAGAGAAGTTTGGTGAGAGTATTGGATGGGAGAAATCACTTCATAATACTAAGCATGAGAAAATTCATCCCACAGTGAATCTCCATAAACAAACAGAAAGAGTTCTCAGTGGTAAACAGGAGCTTATTCAGCATCAGAAGGTTCAAACTCCAGAGCAACCATTTGACCATAATGAATGTGAAAAATCCTTCCTGATGAAAGGAATGCTGTTTACACATACT
Source organism: Saguinus oedipus (assembly GCA_031835075.1). Lineage (NCBI taxonomy): Eukaryota > Metazoa > Chordata > Mammalia > Primates > Cebidae > Saguinus > Saguinus oedipus. The sequence continues at coordinate 39,884,658 of CM063187.1, read as the reverse complement.
AGAGCTCACATAGGAGAAAGAACCTTTGAATACAACAAAGATGGAATTGCCTTCATAGAAAAGTCAAGTCTCAGTGTCCATCCAAGTAATCTTATGGAAAAGAAGCCCTCTGCCTGCAACAAATATGGGAAATTCCTCTGCAGAAAGTCTGTTTTTATTATGCCTCAGAGACCTCAAACAGAAGAGAAACCTTTTCAATGTCCTTACTGTGGGAATAGCTTTAGAAGGAAGTCATACCTCATTGAACATCAGCGAATTCACACAGGTGAAAAACCTTATGTTTGCAATCAATGTGGAAAGGCCTTCCGTCAGAAGACAGCCCTCACCCTTCATGAGAAAACACACATAGAGGGGAAACCCTTTATTTGTATTGATTGTGGGAAGTCCTTCCGCCAGAAGGCCACCCTCACTAGACATCACAAAACACACACGGGGGAGAAAGCCTATGAATGTCCTCAGTGTGGAAGTGCCTTTAGGAAGAAGTCATACCTCATTGATCACCAGAGAACTCACACAGGAGAGAAACCATATCAGTGTAATGAGTGTGGGAAGGCATTTATCCAGAAAACAACTCTCACCGTGCATCAGAGAACTCACACAGGAGAGAAACCCTATATTTGCAATGAATGTGGGAAGTCCTTCTGCCAAAAGACAACCCTCACTCTCCACCAGAGAATTCACACAGGGGAGAAACCGTATATTTGTAATGAATGTGGGAAGTCTTTCCGCCAGAAGGCAATCCTCACTGTTCATCACAGAATACATACAGGAGAGAAATCCAATGGCTGTCCTCAGTGTGGGAAAGCCTTTAGTAGGAAATCAAACCTCATTCGCCATCAGAAAACTCACACAGGAGAGAAACCATATGAATGTAAACAGTGTGGGAAGTTCTTCAGCTGTAAGTCAAACCTAATTGTTCATCAGAAAACTCACAAGGTAGAAACCATGGGAATTCAGTAAGTAATGTGACTTTTTTTGTAAAAAAATTTTTAAGTCATAGTAAACCCTGTACATGATGTTGCTTGCAATTGTAATAATATCCAACAGTTTAAGGTATCCTACTATTTGCCAGCCTGTAAACACACACACACACACACACACACACACACACACACACACACATTATTAGACAAATTACATGACAGAAATCATTTAAAAGTCCAAATTTTTTATTACTAGCTTCAGCAGACAAAAACTTCCTCTGTCAAGGTATTATCAACATTTAAAATCACATTTTCCATTTTAATACATATCTTTCTGTTAAGCAGTAATAAATAGTTGGCCAACTGACTGTGGTCCATGGACTGTACAGTGAGTAGATATTCTTTAAAAGAAGGAGGCATGAACTGTACTTCTCACTGCAAATAGAAAATATAAATTAATTGTTACCACCTCACAGTTGACCATGATTCTGACTTCTAACATTACAAATTAGTTTTTTTGTATTATAAATCATTATGTGTCATGTATTCTTTCATATACAGCTTATTACATTCATCATGTCCCTGAGTCTGATCATTAGTGCATGTAGCAGAAGTTTATTTATTTTTATTCAGTATAGAGTTCTATTATATGATTATATCACAATTTATCCATTCTACTGTTGATGAACTTTTACATTGTTTACAGCCTAGGGTCATAATAAATAATGCTTCTGAGAACATACTTGTCTTGGTGCACATACATGCATTTCTCTTGTGTATATACTTAGGAATGGAATCGCTGGGTCTTAGAACATATGTGTATTCAGTCAGATACTGCCAGACAATTCAGAACTTTTACCACATGAGATCACACTGAAGGGAAGCAGCTATAAGTTTTATCAATATGTGCTGGTTCAAACCAGAAAATTCATGCTAGAGGAAAAAAATCCATCAATGTTATTGTGAAAACTGGGAATGTGAATATATGTAGAAAGGCTTTCAGCCAGAGCCCAAATCTTCCAGACAAATGTAATAAATGTGAGATTGCTGTTAGTCACAGCTAATGCCTTATTTGAAAGCAAAAAGTCTACCAGAGAAGGACAAGCATCCAACATTTTTCTTATTCAACATCAGAGAATTCCAACTAGAGAAAAGTCCTGTGAGTGTGTTGAAGTTGGGGCATGGGGAGGAATATAGTGTTTACCCATGGCCTGCATCTTACTGATCAGGTACAAGTAATGAATATGGAAAAGCTTACAGCCATTGTTCAAATATTACAGTATATCAGGGAATTCACATAGGATGAGAACTCTTCACATGAAATGACTGTAAGAATGACTTTAACTGTTGCTCATTTCTGACACAACATTGAGGAATTAATACTAAAGAAAGGAAGATTAAAAGGAAACAAATGGGGCTTGGGACTTTTAACTTTGAGGAAAGCTCTCTTCCATGAAAGAAGTCTAGCCATACCAAGACTATAATGCTAGCAAGTCTATGTGTAAGGCACCCTGGTCAACGCTGGAGCTGAGCTCCCAGCCATCAGCTAACATGAGCTGCCAACCATGTAAGTAAGTGAGGCCTCTTTGGACATCTAGTCAAGACTTCAGGTGACTGTGGACCCTACTAACATAAAACTGGAACCACAAAAGAGACTTCAAACAAGAACTGCCCAGTGGAGGTCTTCCCAAATTCCTAGCCAGCAACCAACAAAATGGTCAGGTTTTTTAACTAAAAACAATTTTTTTTTTTTTTTTTTTGGAATGAAGTTTCTCTCTGTCACCCAGGCTGGAGTGCAACGGCATAGTATTGGCTCACCACAACCTCTGCCTCCCTGGTTCAAGCAATTCTCCTGCCTCAGTAGCTGGAATTTCATGGGCCCGCCACCATGCCTAGCTAATTTTTTTTTTTTTGAGATGGAGTTTTGCTCTTGTTGCCCAGGGTGGAGTGCAATGGCTCGATCTCAGCTTACTGCAACCTGTGCCTCCCAGGTTCAGGCATCAGCCTCCCAAGTAGCTGAGATTACAGGCATGCGCCACCACTCCCAGGTAATTGTTTTATTTTTAGTAGTGACATGGTTTATCCATGTTGGTCAGGCTGATCTCAAACTCCCAACCTCAGATGATCTGCCCACCTCAGCCTCCCAAAGTACTGGGATTACAGGCATAAGCCAGCATGCTCAGCAAACTAAAAACAGTTTTATTGCTGGGCGCAGTGGCTCATGCCTGTAATTCCAGCACTTTGGGAGGCCGAGGCGGGTGGATCACGAGGTCAAGAGATCGAGACCATCCTGGTCAACAAGGTGAAACCCCGTCTCTACTAAAAATACAAAAAATTAGCTGGGCATGGTGGCGCGTGCCTGTAATCCCAGCTACTCCGGAGGCTGAGGCAGGAGAATTGCCTGAACCCAGGAGGTGGAGGTTGCGGTGAGCCGAGATCGCGCCATTGCACTCCAGCCTGGGTAAAGAGAGCGAAACTCCGTCTCAATAAAAAAAAATTAAAAAATAAATAAAAAATAAATAAAAACAGTTTTATTTTTTATTTATTAAAAAGGTTTTTATTTAACTTGTTTTATTAAAAAGGAAATAATTTTTTAGTATCTATTAACATATAATAAAAATAAAGGTATAAGGCTGTGCTAGCTGGCTCGTGCCTGAAATCCCAGCACTTTGGGAGGTGTTGGAGGATCACTTGAGCCCAGGAGTTCGAGACCAGCCTGGGAAACACGGCAAAACCCCATCTCTACAAAAAATTAGCCAGGCATGGTGGCACGTTCCTGTAGTCCCAGCTACTCGGGAGGCTGAGTGGGAGGATCACTTGAGCCTGGGAGGCAGAGGTTGCAGTGAGCCAGGATAGCGCCAGTGCACTCCAGCCCGGGTAACAGAGCGAGGCCCTGTCTCAAAAATAAATAAATAAAGGTATAAATATTTGGATCCTAGGGTCAGTAAACAAAGATACGGTGATTACTACTAGGTGATTTTGGTGTGAAAAAAAAATGGCCGTAAAATACAGTTGAAGATTTGGCTGTATTTTTGGCTTACAATTACATACCTTAACAACTCAATTGAGGGGTTCATATATGTTCTCTTGAATTTTCTGGCACTAAATTATATTCACATACATCCCAATTTTGCACACACACAAAAATGAATATAGCCCCCAAAAGACCAGCTGCAGATAATGCAATCCATCCTCAAAAGACCCTGTGCTGTCATTTCTCAAGAAGTTCAGTGAACAAAAGCACAGAGAGAAATCAAGGTATGAAATCTAATGAATGTCCATGAAAGAGGTACTTTTGAATGCTTTAAAGAAAGTCTAAATGAAGTTGTGGGTTTTTTTCTTTTTTTTGTTTTGTTTTTTGTTTGTTTGCTTGTTTGTTTGTTTTATGACAGAGTCTCGTACTGTCGGCCGGGCTGGAGTGCAATGACGCGATCTTGGCTCACTGCAACCTCCGCCTACTGGATTCAAGTGATTCTCCTGCCTCAGCCTCCCAAGTAGCTGGGATTATAGGCACCTGCCACCATGCCCAGCCAATTTTTTGTATTTTTAGTAGGGTTTCACTGTGTTGGCCAGGCTGGTCTCGAACTCCTGACCTCGTGATCCACCTGCCTCAGCCTCCCAAAGTACTGGGATTACAGGTGTGGGCCACCGTGCCACCAGCCTTTTCTTTTTCTTTTCTTTTTTTTTAAATTCTTTTTTTTACTTCAGTTTTATGTGGAATTCTGTTTTGTTTTGTTTTCAGACAGAGTCTTGCTCTGTTGCCCAGGTTGGAGTGCAGTGGCGTGATCTTGGCTCACTGCAACTTCCACCTCCCGGGTTCAAGCGATTCTGCTTCAGCCTCCTGAGTAGCTGGGACTATAGGCACATGCCACAACACCTGGATAATTTTTTAATTTTTAGTAGAGATGGGGTTTCAGCATCTTGACCAGGCTGGTCTCAAACTCCTGACCTCAAGATCCACCTGCCTTGGCCTCCCAAAGTGCTGGGATTACAGGCATGAGCCACCACACCTGGCCTCTTTTTTTCTTTTCTTTTCTTTCTTTTTGAGATGGAGTTTTGTTTTTGTTGCCCAGGCTGGAATGTAATGGCATGATTTCAGCTCACTGCAACCTCCATCTCCTGGGTTCAAGCAATTCTCCTGCCTCGGCCTTCCAAATAGTTGAGATTATAGGTGCCCACCATCACACCTGGCTAATTTTTTATATATTTAGTAGAGACAGGGTTTCATCATGTTGGCCAGCCTGGTTTCAAACTCCTGACCTCAGGTGATCCACCCACCTCAGCCTTCCAAGTTTCTGGGATTAGATGAGTGAGCCACCGTGCCTGGCCAAAGTTGTATTTTCTAAAGCTATTTACTTATAAGCTGCTTCTCCTTAGGAAAATTTGGTCCTATGGTTTATATTTTGGCATGAAACAACATTGGGCTATATTCCAGAATCCTGCTTGAAAATTTCTTTTGAAGAAGTCAGGCTGGGCGCGGTGGCTCAAGCCTGTAATCCCAGCACTTTGGGAGGCCGAGGCGGGTGGATCATGAGGTCAAGATATCGAGACCATCCTGGTCAACATGGTGAAACCCCGTCTCTACTAAAGATACAAAAAATTAGCTGGGCACGGTGGCGCGTGCCTGTAATCCCAGCTACTCAGGAGGCTGAGGCAGGAGAATTGCCTGAACCCAGGAGGCGGAGGTTGCAGTGAGCCGAGATCGCGCCATTGCACTCCAGCCGGGGTAACAAGAGCGAAACTCCGTCTCAAAAAAAAAAAAAAAAGAAGAAGTCAGAAATTTTCTTTGCACTTTTTTTTTTTTTTTAGACAGGTTCTCATTTTGTCACCTAGGCTGGAGTACGATGGTGTCATAGCTCACTGTAGACTTGAATTCCTGGACTCAAATGATTCTCCTGCCTCAGCCTCCCAAATAGTCAGGACTACAGGCATGTGCCATCACACTCAGTTAATGTTTTTTTAAAATACATATTATACATATAATCTCAGCACTTTGGGAGGCTGAGGCGGGTGGATCACGAGGTCAAGAGATTGAGACCATCCTGGTCAACAAGGTGAAACCCCGTCTCTACTAAAAATACAAAAATTAGCTGGGCATGGTGGCGCATGCCTGTAATCCCAGCTACTCAGGAGGCTGAGGCAGGAGAACTGCCTGAACCCAGGAGGCAGAGGTTGCGGTGAGCCGAGATTGCGCCATTGCACTCCAGCCTGGGTAACAAGAGTGAAACTCCGTCTCAAAAAAAAAAAAAATACATGTTATACATATGGGGTCTTGCCGTGTTGCCCAGGCTGGTGTCAAACTCCTGGCCTCAAGCAGTCCTCCCAGTTTGGCCTCCTAAAGTGCTGGGATTACAGGTATGAATGTGAGCGATTTCACTCACTTGAGATATTTTTCATGTTATGAATTGATAAATACAGCATTGCATCACTTAATGGGGATACATTCTGAGAAATGCATCACTAGGCAGTATCACAAATATGTAAGCATCACAGAATACAGATACAAACCTAGATGGTACAGCCTACTGCACACCTAAGCTATATGGTATAGCCTGTTGCTCCTATGCTACAAATCTGTACTGCATGTTTCTATGCTGAATACTATAGCCAACTGTAACACAATGGTAACTATTTGTATATGTAAACCTATATATAACCTAAATATAGGAAAGGTACAGTAAACATATGGTACTATAATCTTATGAGACCATTACTGTATATGCCTCATGGAACGAAATGGCATATGGTGCATGAGTATTTTTCATCCAACTTTATTGCTCAGTGAAGTTTGGGCAGCTCTAAGGAGCAAACATGGTTATGGACTCTAAGTCAACTTGGCCTAAATACATATGACAAAATAGATGTGATTTTGCAAATTCATATTTTGTAGACCCGACTGCAAGGTCATACAGCATATGCATTCATCAGTTCAAAGGACTAACAAGACTCCACAGAGCATACCCAGGAAATGCTTTTACTTAGAAGTAAAGGATGTGGCTCAGCAAAAGAAAGGGAAGGTAAGCATTGGGGCTTAGAATCATCGAGGGGCATGCTCTTCAGTGGTTTTATTCATACGCAGACTGCACACTGTCTCTGAACTGAACCACTAAGAGCTGTATGAAGCTTGGTTTGGGGAAAGCTGATGGCAGGACTTCTTGGCTCGGGTTTTTTTTTTGTTTGTTTGTTTGTTTTTGAGATGGAGTCTCACTCTGTTGCCCAGGCTGGAGTGCAGTGGTGCAATTTCAGCCCACTGCAACCTCCGCTTCCCAGGTTCAAGCGATTTTCCTGTCTCAGCCTCTCAAATAGCTGGGATTACAGGCATGTGCCACAATGACCAGCTAATTTTTGTGTTTTTTGTACAGATAGGGTTTTGCCATGTCGGCCAGACTCCTGACCTCAGGTGATCCATCCACTTTGGCCTCCCAAAGTGCTGGGATTACAGGCATGAGCCACTGCGCCCAGCCACTGTACGAGTTTTTATGCCCCTCTGTTCACTTGCTACATAGTCAAACCGGGCTATCTAACTGGTTATGTGAGTTTAAAAAAGTTAAAAAGCCATCATAAACAAATTGGCTCTGGGAGTCTCCCAGGGAGTATCAGACTTTAACCAATACCTCATATAACTCAACTACATTATCCCAACCAAGATTCTGAGCCAGACATCCAGGCATCATGGAGATAATGTTAGAGCTTTGCAGTCTGACTGTAAATCAGCTCCATCCTACAAACATGGTTCCTATAACTGCTGTGTATTTCCTTATAGTATATGTAAACAAGCATATCTCCTCACCCTCTCTGTCCCCAGTATCAGATAGGGCACAGTGCATCTCAAATGTGATCATTTCTTGCCAGGTAACACTTGAATTTCTCTACTGTTTCTGGTCTAGCAATATAGCCAGGCTTGCCATGGCTACTTCACAAGTAATATGCAACAGCAAAAAGCACAGGCTCTAACACTAGTCTTCAACATTCACCTGGGATGCTCTACCATTTGAGATATTCATCAGTTTATAATCAGGCTTTTCAAAAGTCTAGGTATGTGACAATACCAAGTGCTGACACAAATGTGGAACAACTGGAACTCTTTTTTTTTTTTTCAACTTTTATTTTAGATTCAGGAGTACAGGTGCAGGTTTGTTAGTGGAACTCTCATACATTGCTAATGGGAAAGGCAAAATGGTAAAGCCGTTCTGGAAAACAATATGCCAGTCTCAAAAAGTTACACATCCTATATGACCCAGCAATCCCACTTATAAGTATTTATCCTAGAAAAATGGAAAATTATGTGCACACAAAAACCTGTACATGAGTAAGTATCATTTACAATTTAGAAAGCTGGAGACAAGCAAATTTCTTCAGTGTGTAAATGGATACACTGTGGTATATTCACATGATGGAATTCTACACAATAACAACAATGAGCTACTGAAACATGCAACAACATAGGTGAACCTTGAATGCATTATGCTAAAGGAAATAACCCAGTCCCAAAAAGTTATATACTGTATGATTCCATCTATATGACGTGCTGGAAAAAGCAAAAATATAACAACAGAAAACAGATCAAAGATTGCTGAGTGTTTGGGGTGGGGTGGGATCTGAATACAAAGGGGGTGCATGAGGGAATTCTTTGAGGTGTTGGAATTGTTTTGTATCCTGCTTGTGGTCATAGATAACAAAAATCTATGCATGTGTAAAAAATAGAAGTATACATACGAGAAGGTGAACTGTACTGTCTGTAATTTCAATAAATAAAAACCCTAGCTCTGCTTCATCAGCAGCAGTACCTCCTGATTTGTATCCCCAAAGATATCTTTAGACTGGCTTCTGAATTACATTCTAGTAGTAGTCAGTCTGCACACACACACACACACACACACACACACACACACACACACACACGCCTTGGCCATATGGTCTCATAATTGTTCCTCAAATCAACTCAAAACATAAGGAACATACTGCACTTAGCCCATATTTGTAAACTCCATCCAGATGCTCACCCCGCCACTGGAGTGTCAGGCTTCATCTCTGGGGGGGCACACCTATGGAAGATGGAACCCAGGCTGTGTGTTCTGTTGGGTGTCTCCAACACATCTAACTATGGCTGACAAACCAGCCAATACATAGTCATCGGGGCATGTGCAATCATTGGGAATAATACTAAGTGGGGCCAATTCTGCTATCCCTTGGTTCTGAGTGGGTTTTTTTTGTTTTTTGAGACAGCGTCTCACCCTGTCAACCAGGCTGGAGTGCAGTGGCACCATCTCAGCTCACTGCAACCTCCACCTCCCAAGTTCAAGAAATTCTCCTGCCTCAGACTCCCGCTGAGATTACAGGCACCTGTCGCCATGCACAGCTAATTTTTGTATTTTAGTGGAGATGGGGTTTCACCATGTTGGCGAGCCTGGTCTCAAACTCCTGAACTTGTGATCCACCTGCTTTGGCCTCCCAAAGTGCTGGGATTACAGGCATGAGCCACCACACATGAACCTGGCCCTCAGTGGTGTTCTTAATTATGACACAGCGCCGTATAAAGATCCCTCACTGTATATGTATACTGTATTCTGGAGGATGGTACTCCATCCTTGCAGAACATGCCCTTTGAGGCTTCACATTGGCTATACTTTCAAAAGCCCATTTCAGTCCTTTATCAGGGAGACTCTGGATGGTGCAGCATGTGTTATGACCTGTTTGTTCTATTGATTTGTTTGTTTGTTTTGTAAAATTTGTTTTTCTGTAAGAAATAGAAGTATACCTATAAAAAAGTAAATTGGCCAGGAACGGTGGCTCAAGCCTGTAATCCCAGCACTTTGGGAGGCCGAGACAGGTGGATCATGAGGTCAAGAGATTGAGACCATTCTGGCCAACATGGTGAAACCCCGTCTCTACTAAAAATACAAAAAAAAATTAGCTGGGCATGGTGGCATGTGCCTGTAATCCCAGCTACTCAGTAGGCTGAGGCAGGAGTATTGCCTGAACCCAGGAAGCGGAGGTTACGGTGAGCTGAGATCGTGCCATTGCACTCCAGCCTGGGTAACAAGAGTGAAACTTCGTCTCAAAAAAAAAAAAAGTGAATTGTACTGTCTGTAATTTTTTAAATAAACCCTAGCTCTGCTTCAGCAGCAGCAGTACCTCCTGATTTGTGTCCCCAAAGGTATCTTTAGACTGGCTTCTGGATTACATGCCCTGCTTCACAAGTAATATGCAGCAGCAAAAAGCATAGGCTCTAACACTAGTCTTCAACATTCACCTGGGACGTTCTACCATTTGAGATATTCATCAGTTTATAATTGGGCCAGTTGCCCAGGCTGGAGTGCAGTGGCACAATCCTGACTCACTGCAGTCTCCGCCTCCCAGGTTCAAGCAATTATCCCACCTAAGCCTCCCAAGTAGCTGGGATTACAGGCATGTACCGCCACACCTGGCTAATTTTTATATTTTTAGTAGAATCAGGGTTTCACCATGTTGGCCAAGCAGGTCTTGGAACTCCTGACCTCAAATGATCCACCCTCCTTGACCACCCAAAGTGCTGGGATTACAGTGTATGTTTTTATTGATGCATAATAGGTGTACGTATTTATGGGATATGTGTGATGTTTTGATACTTGCATACAATGTGTAAAAAATTAGGGTAATTAGGATATTTATCATTTATTTGTGGTAGGAACATTTCAAATATTATACCTATTTTGAAATACACAATAAATTATTGTTAACTATAATCATCCTACTGTCCTGTGAAACACTAGAACTTATTCCTTCTATACAACTTTTTTTTTTTTTTAGACGGAGTCTTAACTCTGTCGCCAGACTGGATTACAGTGGCGCGATCTCGGCTCATTGCAACCTCCACCTCCCAGGGTCAAACAATTCTACTGCCTCAGCCTCCTGAGTAGCTGGGACTACAGGCACATGCCATCATGCCTAGCTACTTTTTATATTTTTATTAGAGATGGGGTTTCACTGTGATGGCCAGGCTGGTCTCAAACTCCTGACCTCAGGTGATCCACCCTCCTCGGCCTCCCAAAGTGCTGGGATTATAGGCTTCAGCCACTGTGCCTGGCCCTCATGTAGCTTTGATTTGCATTTCACTGATAATTAATGATATTATGCATTTTTTTCATATGCCTTTCGGCCATTTTGTCTTCTGGAATGTCTATTCAGATCATTTGCCTATTTTTTAATCAGATATTTTTGTGTTTTTTGCTAGTAAGTTGAGTTCCTTATTATTCTGGTTAGTTTGCAAATATTTCCTCCTATTCTATAAGTTGTGTCTTCACTCTGGTGACTGTTCTGCTTGCTGTACAAAGCTTTTTTAGCTTGATATAATTCTATTTGTCTATTTTTGTTTTTGTTGCCTGTGTTTTTGAGGTCTTAACCAAAATATCTTTGCTCAGATGAATGTTCTGAAGCATTTCCCCACTTTTCTTCTAGCAGTTTCATAGTTTCAGGTCTTATATTTAATCTTTAATATATTTTCAGTTGATTTTTTTATATAATGAGAGCTAGTGATTTAGTTTCACTTTTCTGCATATTAATATCCAGTTTTTGCAGCACCATTTATTGAAGATTGCTCTTTCCCCACTGAATGTTCTTGACAGTTTTGTTGAAAACTGGCTGTATATAGGTGGACTTATTTCTGAGTTCTCTACTCTGTTCCATTGGTCTGTGCATCTGTTTTCATGCCAATACCATGTACCATGCTGTTTTGATTACTATAGCTTGTAGTATATTTTGAAGTCTGGTAGTGTGATGCCTCCAGCTTTGTTTTTTTTGCTCAGGATTTCTTTGTCTTTTGGGAGTTTTCTGTTATGAATCTTAAGATTTTTTTTTTTCTATTTCTATGATGAATATCATTATTATTTTGATAGGGATTTCATTGAATCTGTATATTGTTTTTGGTAGTATAGTCCTTTACATGATGTTCTTCAAATTCGTAATCATTGGATACTTTTCCATTTTTACGTGACCTCTTTCGTTCGTTCTTTTTTTTTTTTTAAGGAGACGGGGTTTCACCATGTTGGTCAGGCTGGTCTTGAATTCCCAGCCTCAGGTGATCTGCCCACCTCAGCCTCCCAAAGTGCTGGGATCACAAGTGTGAGCCACCACACCCAGCTGTTTGGTTTTTTTGTGTTTTTTTTGTGACCTCTTTCTTCATCAATGTTTTATAGTTTTATCTCCTTGGTTCAGTTTATTCCTAGGTATTTTACAATATTTGTAATTAATGTAAATGGGATTACTTTCCTGATTTCTTTTTCCTCTGGTTTGTTGTTAATGTGTAGAAACACTACTGAATTTTTGTTAATTTTGTTTCTGCAACTTTACTGAATTTATTAGCTGAAAGAGTTTTTTGGTGGAGCTCATAGGGTTTTCTTTTCTTTTCTTTTGAGACAAAGTCTCGCTCTGTTGCCCAGGCTACAGTGCAGTGGCACAATCTTGGCTCACTGCAACATCTGCCTCCTGGTTCAAGTGATTCTCATGCCTCAGCCTCCCGAGTAGTTGGGATTGCAGGCCCCTACCACCATGCCCAGCTAATTTTTGTATGTTTAATAGAGATGAGGTTTCACCATGTTGGCCAGGCTGCTCTGAAATTCCTGACCTCAAGTGATCTGCCCATCTCAGCCTCCCAAAGTGCTGGGATTACAGGTATGAGCCACTGCACCCAGCCAGATTTTCTATATAGGAAATGATGTCATCTGTGAACAGTGACAATTTGACTTCCTCTTTCCAATTTGGATGCCCTTTCTTTCTTTCTCTTGCCTAATTGCTTTGGCTAGGACTTCCCATCCCATTGTTATGGGCTAATTCCTACACATTTTTTGCTTAAAAGTGAATTTCCTGGTAAGATGGTGTGCTGTTTGAGATACTGTGCCTTTATACAAGGCATTCGATAAGCACCCAGTTGGTGGTATTGGCGGATGACTTGTGGGCAGAAAAGGCAGACCCATACTCAGAATAACTGTCTTTTCCTGAGAACAAGCTTCTGGCTGTTGCAGGATGGAAGAAGCCCTGTTTGCTTAACCCAGGTTGACATTAAGTGGCTGATTCATCTTATCAAAGAATAGTCCCCACCGAAGGTTCATCTCTGGTCTGTCTCTTCAGAGTCAGCAGTAGCTAGATCCTCTTGGTAAGTGGCAGTACATGATATTGAGGCCATCCATACCCTCCACCTTTGCAACTGTGACCAATTTATATATTTGCCTATAATACGTGTACTGGAAGGCAAATGACTAAGGCTGGTTAATAACAACAACCTAAGTCATTTTATGTACTTGGATGTTTAATAAGTCTTTTATAGTTGATGCGATCTTTAGGACATTAATGTGATACAAAGATCTTCACCATCATGCCTACTCTCATATGTCCATCTACGTACCCCTTTGCCATGCCTCCTACTCTACTATTATGTAGACACTCAGTTTTATGTTCAGCATGGCTAGGTTACAGTCCCTAGTTATTCAAACATTGATCTAGGTATTGCTGTAATCTAGGTATTTTGTAGACGTGAATAAAGTCCGTAATCAGTTGATGCTAAGTAACTATCAACTGATTATGGATTCACCAGAAGAGAGAGATTTATTTTAAGGAATTGGTTCATCGGTTGTGAATGCTGTCAAGTCCAAAATATTCAGGGTAGCCCAGGAGGCTGTAAACTCAGGGAAGAGTTGATGCTACAGTTCAAGACCCAAAAACGTGTGATGGAAGAATTTTTGTCCTTCAAGGAAGGTCAGTCTTTTTTCAATTAAGGCCTTCAACTAGTTAGATGAGAACCACCCAAATTATGGAGGATAATCTGCTTTACTCAAAGTCTATTGATTTAAATGTTAATTGTATCTAAGAAAAATTTTCACAGAAGATTTAGAAGCATCTAGAATAATGTTTGACAAAATATCTGGGTACTGTGGCCTAGCCAAATTGATACATAAAATTAACCATAACGGCTGGGCATGTTGGCTCATGCCTATAATCCCAGAAGTTTGGGAGGCTTAGGTGGAGGGATCACGAGGTCAGGAGTTTGAGACCAGCCTGACCAACATGGTGAAACTCTGTCTCTAATAAAAATACAAAAATTGGCTGGGCATGGTGGCACATGCCTGTAATCCCAGCTACTGAGGAGGCTGAGGCAGGAGAATCGCTTGAACCTAGGAGGCAGAGGTTGCAGTGAGCTGAGATCTCACCACTGCACTCCAGCCTGGGCAACAGATTGAGTAAGAATCTGCCTCAAAAAAAAAAATAAGGTATATATGCATAATAGAATACTATTAACCCTGAAAAGGAAGGCAATAGTGTCATTTTCCACAACATGGATGAACATTATGTTAAGTGAAGTAAGTCCAGCACAAAAACACAAAAATGTCATCATCCCACTTATGTATGGAATGTAAAAACATCAAAACTGTAGAAACAGAGAGCAAAATGGGTATACAGGTCATTGGGGTCAGTCAAGTAGGTTGTATCTAGCTGTTCCACAGAGTGGTGGCCACCAGGAGGGGTTGTATAAAGTAGATATCTGGATTGAACACACTGAGGAACATGGAGGCAGATAACTGAAAATGGTGTGTCAAGGGCAACTAATTCTAGATTCTAGCATGAGAAAGTTAATCTTATATTCAAAATGGTTGCTGGGGCAATATAAAATTATAAGAATTCACTACATACAGAATCTCAAGGGTCTCTGAATAGCCAAACAATCTTGAAAAAGAACACAGTTGGATAACTTACACTTCCTGGTTTTACAACTTAAAAGTTGTAAAAGCCATGGTCATGAACACTGTATGGTTCTGGCATAAGACTGATGAGGCTGGGTACAGTGATTCACGCCTGTAATCCCAGCACTTTGGGAAGCCAAGGCAAGTGGAACGCTGGAGCCTAGGCATTTAAGAGGAACCTGGGCAACATAGGGAGACCACATCTCTACAAAAAATACAAAAAAATTAGCCAGGTGTGGTGGTGCACGCCTGTAGTCCCAGTTACTTGGAAGGCTGAGGTGGGAGGTTCACTTGAGTTTGGAAAGTTGAGGCTGCAGTGAGCCATGATTGCACCACCGCACTTCAGCCTCGGTGACAGAGCAAGACCCTGACTCCAACCAATGAAAAAAAACCCCAAAACAAAAAATGATGGAATAGAATAGACAGCCCAGTAATAATTCCTTGGATATATGGCTAAATAATTTTTTCTTTTTGAGACAGAGTTTCGCTTGGTCACCGCTCATCTCGGTGACAAGCGAGACCCTGTCTCAAGAAAACAACAAACAAATAAACAAAAATTATTAGCCAGGCACGGTGGCTCAAGCCTGTAATCCCAGCACTTTGGGAGGCCAAGGCAGGTGGATCACGAGGTCAACAGATCGAGACCATCCTGGTCAACATGGTGAAACCCCGTCTCTATTAAAAATACAAAAAATTAGCTGGGAATAGTGGCACGTGCCTGTAATCCCAGCTACTCAGGAGGCTGAGGCAGGAGAATTGCCTGGACCCAGGAGGTGGAGGTTGCAATGAGCCGAGATCACGCCATTGCACTCCAGCCTGGGTAACTAGAGCAAAACTCTGTCTCCAAAAAAAAAAAAAAAAAAGAGTAACAAGACTATTAAATGGGAAAAGGACAGTCTTATCAACAAGTGGTATTGGGAAAACTGAGTATCTACATGCAAAGCAATCTTACCTTTCACTATATACAAAAATTAATTCAAAATGGGTCAAAGACCTTAATGTGAGAACAAAAATAAAAAACTTCAAAGGAAAATACTGGGAGAAAGCTTGCTGACATTGAACTTGGCACTGATTTCTTGGACATGAAACCAAAACCATAGACAACAAAAGAAGATATAGGTACACTGGAATTCATCAAAATTCAAAACTTTTGTGCATTAAAGTACACCAGCAACAGAATGAATACACAACCCACAAAATAAGAGGAACTGTTTGTAAATTATATATCTAGTGGAGATTACTATTGAGATATATAAAGATCTCCTAAAACTCAACAACAGCAATCAAACAATCCAATTTTTAAAGAGGAAAATATTTGTTAGACATTTCTCCAAAGAAGATATACAAATGGCCAATACACATATGAAAATACGCTCAAGGGTCAGGCACGGTGGCTCACGTCTGTAATCCCAGCACTTTGGAGGCTGAGGCAGGTGGATCACCTGAAGTCAGGAGCTCGAGACCAGCCTGGCCAATATGGTGAAACCCCATCTCTACTAAAAATACAAAAATTAGCTGGGTGTGGTGGAAGGCACCTGTAATCCCAGCTACTCAGGAGACTGAGGCAGGAGAATGCTTGAACTTGGGAGGCAGAGGTTGTAGTAAGCTGAGATCGCACCATTGCCCTCCAGCCTGGTGATAGAGCAAGACTCTGTCTCAAAAAAAAAAAAAAATGATGGACAAACAAAATTCCAGACAGTTATATGATACCAAAGCTGTTTTGCTTTCAATGTATTTGTTATCACAACAAATCTAAACTTGTTTTGAGAAATAGATGGGGTAAAGTGACAGAAATCAATTCCAGGACATGCCCAGGTGAGCATGGGCATGAGAGAGCAATTTATTTATTTTTTCTTTATTTTTATTTTGAGACAGAGTTTCGCTCTTGTTACCCAGGCTGGAGTGCAATGGCGTGATCTCGGCTCACCGCAACCTCCGCCTCCTGGGTTCAGGCAATTCTCCTCCCTCAGCCTCCCGAGTAGCTGGGATTACAGGCACGCGCCACCATGCCCAGCTAATTTTTTGCATTTTTAGTAGAGATGGGGTTTTACCATGTTGACCAGGATGGTCTCGATCTGTTGACCTCGTGACCCACCTGCCTCGGCCTCCCAAAGTGCTGGGATTACAGGCGTGAGCCACCGCACCCGGCTGGAGAGAGCAATTTAAGTGCAACGTCCACATTCCTAGGAAACTTAAATAGCTACATGTACTCAGCAGAAGTAAACCATCCCTCATGGACGTTTGAGTTTGGGTTTAAGGGTGAACTGATATTGATCCATACTCCTGGAAGAGACAAAAATATATTCTTTTTTTTTTTTTGCCAATCAATGAGAGCTTGTAAGGTTGCTGAGGTTGGTTGGCCTTGAACTCTTGGCCTCGCCTTCGCAAGTGCCACGACATCCGGCCGGAGCCACTTTGGGCCCGACAAAAATATATTCTGTAGTTAGGTATTTGAGATGTTTTTCAAGTGGTTCAATTTGGCTAAGCTATAATTTTTTCTTTCAGAGTCTCTTTCTTAATATAGTTCTGAGATAAGCATGTCCAAAAGAGAAATTTGCCTGAGATTTAGAAGGTGGAAGTGAAGCAGTGCCACTACTCTTGGAAAGTTTTCATGGATGAACAAATGGCTACATGTGGCATGTTCTTCTTTTTTTTTTTTTGAGACGGAGTTTCGTTCTTGTTATCCAGGCTGGAGTGCAATGGCGCAATCTCGGCTCACCACAACCTCCGCCTCCTGGCTTCAGGCAATTCTCCTGCCTCAGCCTCCTGAGTAGCTGGGATTACAGGCACGCACCACCATGCCCAGCTAATTTTTTGTATTTTTAGTAGAGACGGGGATTCACCATGTTGACCAAGATGGTCTCGATCTCTAGACCTTGTGATCCACCCGCCTCGGCCTCCCAAAGTGTGGCATGTTCTTATGGCCAAAAGCAAAAGCCAAGTCATAATAAGAAAGCACATGTAAAGTTCTGCCAAAAATGACTTCCACTCACGTTCTATTGGCTAAATCCAAAGTCCATTATATTCTTCAAAAGGGAGAGGAGTGCATAGTTGCTGACTAATAATTTAATCCATCATTTATCCCGCCTTCAGAAATGTTAAAATGTGAAAAATCAAATGTGTATCTCAGCATCAATTAAAGTATGACAGATCCTTGATATGGGAGCCTGCAGGTACATTTCCTAAGTGTCTGAGGATCACTATGAAATCTTGTTTTCTTATCACCACCTAATACCTCATCAATATCTTCTGATGATTATATCTTCTTACTGAGATTTGCATCTACTGTCTCAAATCAATTTCTTTGTAAATTCTGAAGCTCTCCAACATGGATTCTGGTAATAGGCTACAATAGCTGATAGCCTCCTCATCTATTTATTTCTCCTTCTGCCCCCTCAGTCTGTCCTTTCCTCCACTACTACACAAATTCCTAGTTCATACTCCACTAAAACCAATAGAGAGCTTCCTAAAACACAAGTATTTCCAAGTTATTCCTCAGCAGATCCTCTTCTCATAAATCAGCTGTCAACATTTTAAATAAGCTACACCAAACATGATTCCATGAGATAAAATTCTCTGATGTCAGAAATAATTCATACTATATAACATAAATACAATATAATCTTAAAAAAAATGTTTGCCAGCTCCTTACACCATCAAATGTGGCCACACAGCAGCAGCAACACTTTTGTCTACCACTAACTACCATATACCCCTAACTCACTACACAGATTTTTGTATTTAATACTATTAAATAGTATTTAATTGAATATAAAATATTATTAAATAATATTAAATACAAAACACTATAGCAAAAGTATAAGGCTCCTCGGAGAGTAGTTGATTATTCAATTTTTTTTTTTGAGACGGAGTCTCACTCTGTTACTCAGGCTGGAGTGCAGTGGCATAGTCTCGGCTCACTGCAAGCTCTGTCTCCTGGGTTGGAGCAATTCTCCTCCTTCAGCCTCCTGAGTAGCTGGGGTTACAAGTGTGTGCCACCATGCCTGGCTAATTTTTGTATTTTTAGTAGAGATGGAGTTTTGCCATGTTGGCGAGGCTGGTCTTGAACTCCTGACCTCAGGTGATCCACCCACCTTGGCCTCTCAGAGTGATGGGATTACAAGTGTGAGGAACCACCATGCCTGGCCTATTTTTTTTTTTTTTTTTTTTGAGACAGAGTCTTGCTCTGTTGCCCAGCCTGGAGTACAGTGGAGCAATCTCCACTCACTGTGGCCTTGAACTCCTGGACTCATGTTTCTTCCACCTCAGCCTCCCAAGTAGCTGGGACTACAGGCGTGTTCCACCATGCCCAGCTAATTTTTGTAATTTTTGTAGAGACAGAGTTTTGCCATGTTACCTAGGCTGATCTCAAATTCCTGAGCTCAAACAGTCCACCCACTTCAACCAAAGTGCTGGGATTATATGTGTATTGATTGCTATCTTATGGAAAGATAAAAAATCGGGATGGATGAGGAACATTTTGTTGTGGCAAGGATAAAAAAGATGCTGTAAGATGATTCCTGGTTCTAGCATTGTGCATGTTAGAAAGCATGTTAACATTATCCATTGGTTGTGTTTTGACAGTTTTCATCCACATCAAATAAGAATAAATCTATCTTATTGGCCGGGCAAGGTTGTTCATGCCTGTAATCCCAGCACTTTGGGAGGCTGAGGCAGTTGGATCACCTGAGGTCAGGAGTTTGAGGCCAGCTTGGCCAACATAGTGAAACCCCATCTCTACTAAAAATACAAAAATTTGACCAGGTGTGGCGGAGGCTGAGGCAGGAGAATCACTTCAACCCGGGAGGCAGAGGTGACAGTGAGCCAAGATCGTGCCATTGCACTCCAGCATGAGCAACAAGAGCGAAACTCTCTCTCTCTCTCAAAAAAAAAAAAAAGAGAATAAATATATCTTATTGAGACAAGTTGAGTATGAGTTTATAATCACACTCAAGAGAGAAATATAAAGTTTATAATAGTTGTAATCAAAGAAGGCACATAGGCTGGCATGGTGGCTCATGCCTGTAATCCCAGCACTTTGGGAGGCTGAGGTGGGCGGATTGCCTGAGCTCAGGAGTTTGAGACCAGCCTGGGCAACATGGTAAAACCCCGCCTCTACTAAAATACACAAAAAAATAGCCAAGCATGGTGGCATGCGCCTGCAGTCCCAGCTACTTGGGAGGCTGAGGGAGAATTTCTTGAACCCAGGAGGCAGACATTGCAGTAAGCCAAGATCGCGCTATTGCACTCCAGCATGGGTGACAGAGCAAGACTATCTCAAAAAAAAAAAGAAGGAAAGAATATAGTATGTTTATTATTGATTTCCACAAGGAATAGGTTAATGCATGTGTGTATCCAATTTCTGTCAATATTTTGTCTTTTTAAGAACAGATCATTATGTTAATGTATATAAACCATAAAGTATAAACATAGAAAAATGTAAATCAGTCAAGTAACCACAAATGAGGCTGCAGTGAGCTATAATCATACCACTGCACTCCAGCCTCGGCAACAAAGACCCTGTCTCACATACACACAGAAAAGCCTATGAATGTCTCATTTTTTAAAATGAAAGACAACGGTAATCACTAGTAATTCAGAATTGCGTTGGGAAACATCATAAAGTCGCCTGTTCTACATAACAGTAAATTGATAACTCAGATTCACATATTTGTCTGAAATGATCTTTCCTAACTTTAAAAAAATTAAGGTTTTTATTTTGAGACAAATTTAGAGTATATGCAATTGCAATAATAATACAAAAAGATCCCAGGCCGGGCGCGGTGGCTGAAGCCTGTAATCCCAGCACTTTGGGAGGCCGAGGAGGGTGGATCACGAGGTCAAGAGATCGAGACCATCCGGGTCAACAAGGTGAAACCCCGTCTCTACTAAAAATACAAAAAAAAAAAAAATTAGCTGGGCATGGTGGTGCGTGCCTGTAATCCCAGCTACTCAGGAGGCTGAGGCAGGAGAATTGCCTGAACCCAGGAGGCGGAGGTTGCGATGAGGCGAGATCGCGCCATTGCACTCCAGCGTGGGTAACAAGAGTGAAACTCTGTCTCAAAAATAAAAAATAAAAAAATAATACAAAAAGATCCCATGTACCCTTTACTAAGTTTTCCCAATGCTAATTGTCTTGAAAAACTATATATCACAAGCATGATGTTGACATTGGGTCAAAACACAGAACATTTCCATCATCACAAGGATTCCTCATGTTGCCTTTTTACAGCCACAGCCACATCCCCCTTGACCCCACTCCCTCCTCAACTACCCTGTAAATCACAAAAAGAGACTTAATTATAAGAACTTATTAACTGATCGAAACAAATTTTGGATTGTATAGCATGATATACAGTATGTAATGTTAAAAAATGTACACACAAGGAGTTCTGTTCTTGACAGTACTGTTGGACAAATAAGCAAAAGACCTTCTAAAAAGACAGTGAGGAAAAGATCGATGTATAATTCAGAGGGTAGACAGAGAAGGGAGAAGTGGGCAGAAAATGAGGGAGAGGAATATTATAAGTGGAAATAGTTGAGAATTTTTGAGAACCAATGAAGGATGTGAATTCTTGGATTGAGGAAGTAAAAAATAAATCTCTTAATATAAACATATATAAATCCACCCTATAATACAGTGCTAATGAAGTTATTGTTTACTTTTTGTCCAAAGGATTTAAAAATCTTACCTAGAATATTCGGGGAATACAAAAGAAACTGGTAGCCATGATTGACCTTAGAAAGCATGGACTGAGATACCCGACCCAAAATAGCCCACTCTCCCACACGGCCAAAATCCAGGCCTTCTTTGAAAGGGTATAGACATGGTTCAGAATGGCAGAGAGGTAGGACTTTCAGGAAGTCAACCTCTGTGTAGATGGCAAAAGCCAGCTTCAGAGATGCCACTACCCCTTATTACTCACTGTGAAGCCACCCAAGTGCATGTTAGAGGCTGGTGCTGCTGGAGGTCACATACTACAGGAGCCAAGAGCTACTGCTGCAGGTACTACAGGAGCCTGATAAAAGTGAAACAAACCTAGAAAGAGAAAAAACCCTCCTCTTCTAGTGTGCTCCCCACACTCTGCTGGCAGTGAGTTAACATCATGCCAGGTGACAAAGGAGAAATGTTCACAGAATCCAGTTCCAATACTGCAGAGCAGGCAGTGAAGGATTCAGAGTTGAGAGGCAGTAAATTGATAGTTACCGCAAAGTTTTAAAATTCCTGGAATATATTAAAAATGAAGCAGGTGGCCATGAGCGGTGGCTCACACCTGTAATCCCAGCACTTTGGGAGGTCAAGGTGGGCAGATCACAAGGTTGAGTTCAAGACCAGCCTGACCAACATGGTGGAACCCTGTCTCTACTAAAATTACAAAAATTAGCCATGTGTGGTGGCAAGTTCCTATAATCCCAGCTACTTGAGAGGCTGAGGTAGGAGAATTTCTTGAACCCAGGAGGCGGAGGTTGCAGTGAGCTGAGATTGCACCACTGCACTCCAGCCTGGGTAACAGAGTGAGACCCTGTCTCAAAAAAACAAAAAAAAAAATGAAGTGGGCTGGGCACAGTGGCTCTCACCTGCAGTCCAAGCACTTTGGGAAGCTGAGGCAGGGGGATCATCTGAGGTGAGTAGTTCAAGACCCGCCTGGTCAACATGGTGAAACACTGTCTCTCCTAAAAATACAAAAATTAGCTGGCCATGGTGGTATATGCCTGTAGTTCCAGCTACTCGGGAGGCTGAGGCAGGAGAATTGTTTGAACCTGGGAGGTCGAGTTTACAGTGAGCCAAGATTGTGCCATTGAACTCCAGCCTGGGTGACAAAGCTAGACCCTGTCTCAAAAAAAAAAAAAAAAAATGAAATAAAGTAGGCCAAATGTGGACTAATAATAGGAGTGTGTAATAAATCACATATTAAGAATAATGTACTTTTGTCTGAAGAATTTACAAAACTTACTTGGAATATTCCTGTAAGAAAAAAAGAAACTGACAGTACTTGTTGCACCTGCGGAGAGAAAGTAAGTGGCTACAAAACTGAATATTCGGGAATATTTAATTTTCACATTTTTGGCAATTTTTGAATTTTTATAATGTGTGCTTTTATTTAAACAAAAAAAAAAACAATAAAAGGTTTTAAAAGATAAATGTAATCTCAGCATATACCAGATACTCTTTAATCCCCATTTGGAATTTGCTCAACAGAAACAAAATAAGGTAAGAATGTTTACTGCATGAGAGTTCCAGGTGAAAATCAGAAACAACTTGAATGTCTATAGTAGGTGATGGCTCAAAATGCTGACATACATTCCATTCTAGAAATATTCTGAAGCTTAAAGATGGTTACATCTTTATGTACTGAGCTGGAAAAGTATTCATGATTATTTTGAAAAGGACAAGACACTAAAATGTCCATACAGGGGTAAAACCTCCTCCAAACACATGCAACAAATGCTTTCTGTGTACCAGTTGTTTGAGCATAATGGAAGAAGAAATTAACATACTAGTTATCTCAGACATTTGTGGGAGGAGAGGAAATTGTTTTCATTTTATTTATGCTATAGTTCACTGGTTTCAGTGCAACATAATTTTAGAAGATTTATTCTCAATAATGGTTAATACAGTAACTCAAAAACAGCATTAAAATGAAAGCAAAATTTACACTTTAATTACTTTTCCATTTTCTCACTTAAAAAGATTTGGTTTTCAAGGGTTAAATAAATCAATACAAATGAAACATGGTAGCTTGTCAACTTTTTCCTTAAATAAAACAAAGACAATGTATATTTCCATCAACAAATTTCATGATGCTAGACTAGGATGAGGAGGAAGGAGCGGAAATGTGACTGGCTTCTCACCAGTATGAAGAGTCTGATGTAAGTTAAGTTGTAATCCATGATTAAACGTCTTCCCACATTGATATGGTTTCTTCCCAGAATGAATTCTCTGATGGTGTGAGAAGCTTGAATGATAGCTAAAGGCTTTCCCACATTCCTTACATTCATAGGGTTTCTCACCAGTATGAATTCTTTGATGTTGAATAAGGTGTGAATGAAGTCTAAAGGCCTTGCCACATATCACACATTCATGAGGTTTCTCACCCGTATGAATTCTCTGATGTCTTTTGAGGTGTGAACACTGTCTAAAAGTCTTCCCACATTCCTTACACTCGTAGGGTTTCTCACCAGTATGAATCCTCTGATGTAGGGTTAGTTGTAAGCCATCACAAAAAGCCTTCCCACATTCATGACATTCATAAGGTTTCTTGCCAGAATGAATTTTCTGATGGTGAGAGAAGCTTGAGTGGTAGCTAAAGGCCTTCCCACATTCCTGACATTCATAGGGTTTCTCACCAGTGTGAATTCTCTGATGTATAGTAAGATGTGAGCGATGCCTAAAAGTCTTCCCACATTCTTTACATTCATAAGGTTTCTCACCAGTATGGAGTCGCAGATGTTCAGTAAGTTGAAAGCCACGAATAAAAGCTTTCCCACATTGCTTACATTCATAGGGTTTTTCACCAGTATGAAGTCTCTGATGTTGAGTAAGCTGTGATCGCTGTCTAAAGGCTTTCCCACATTCTTTACATTCATAAGGTTTCTCACCAGTGTGAATTCTTTGATGTAGAGTAAGTTCTGAGCCATAATTAAAGGCCTTCCCACATTCGTTGCATTCATAGCGTTTTTCACCATTATGAATTCTTAGATGTTGTTGTGAGCAATGAACAAAGGCCTTCCAACATTCTTTACACTCATTGCATTTGTCACCATTTTGAATTATCTGTTGTTTAAAAAGGTATGGTGTATTAACAATTTCTGTGCATTCTTTACATTCAGAAAGTTCTTCAGAATGAGTTTTGTGATGACTAAAAAGTAAATGGTAACTGAAGTTTTTTCTACACTTTTTACATTCAGAGATTTTCTCTCTATCATAAAATTCTTGAATGAGTAAAGTATGTTGGCTAAAAATGGGCATGTTCTCATGGTTAATCAAAAATTGTCTAAAATAGCCCTCCTTTTGTCCCTGATGTTGCTCAAAATGACAGTTGCTTTCCCAGATATTTCTAAAAATGGATCTCTCAAGATTACGGCTTTCAAATTCTTCCCTGTTAACCCACTGGGATAATTCTGTTTCATAAATATCTCTTTTTGGAGATAATTTCTGGGGCTCATCTCTGGATGCCAAGTCTGAAAGATAAGAAATATATTTTAACTCCTGATTTTGTACCATAAGAGAAATAAAATATCTATGGCAGCAATGAGAGATAACTGCAAATAACTCACATAAGATAGAAAAGGCTTGGAGAACTCTTTTTTTTTTTTTTTTTTAAGATGGAGTCTCACTCTGTTGCCCAAGTTGAAATACAGTGGAGCAACCTTGGCTCACTGCAACCCCTGCCTCCCGGGTTCAGTAGTAGTTTCTTCATTTTCATTACTATATAGCAGCAGTACTCGATGGGTGGTCCAAAGACTGCAGAGGGTACCTGAGACCCTTTCAAGAAGTCTATAAGGTCAAAGCTATTTTCATACTAATCCTGAGACATTTGCCTTTTTCACTTATTCTCTTACTATGAGACTACTAGAAGTGTGATGATGTCACATTCTGAAATCTAACAGAACGTGTGATTATGTATTTCTGGCATAAAAGTTTCTGGAGTAGTAAGTTTGAAGAATAAATGTGTACTTTCAGAGATTAGCTTTGTTACCAGTACTTCTACTGTGCTCTTAAAAACTGTATTTATTTATACCTGCTTTTATGTCTGTAACATCATTATTGTCTAAGAAATTATTGTGAAATCCCCAAGTTTTCCATGTACCTACATGTAAACAAAAGAATATTTCATTTTATAATATTTGATTATACAATAAAAAGAGAATATATATTTCTTGTACTTGAAAAAAATTTTTTTTGAGATGGAGTCTCACTCTGTCACCCAGGCTGGAATGCAGTGGCATGATCTCAGCTCACTGCAACCTCCACCTCCCAGGTTCAAGCAATTCTTCTGCCTCAGCTTCCCAAGTAGCTGGGATTATAGGTGTGTGCCACCACATCCAGCTAATTTTTGTATTTTTAGTAGAGACGGGGTTTCACCATGTTGGCCAGGCTGGTCTCAAACTCCTGACCTCAGGTGATCTGCCTACCTTGGCCTCTC
Organism: Saguinus oedipus; assembly: GCA_031835075.1. Lineage (NCBI taxonomy): Eukaryota > Metazoa > Chordata > Mammalia > Primates > Cebidae > Saguinus > Saguinus oedipus. Next base: position 39,858,876 of record CM063187.1, on the reverse strand, counting down.
AAAGTGCTGGGATTACAGGAGTGAGCCACTGTGCCAGGCAAGTTTTTTTTTTTTTTAGATGGAGTCTTGCTCTGTGGCCCAGTCTGCAGTGCAGTGGTGTAATCTTGGCTCACTGCAGCCACTGCCTCCTGGGTTCAATCAATTCTGTGTCAGCCTCCCAAGTAGCTAGGATTACAGGTGTGTGCCACCACAGTGGCTATTTTTTTTGTATCATTAGTAGAGATGGGGTTTCCCCATGCTGATCAGGCTGGTCTCAAACTCCTGGCCTCAAGTGATCCACCCACCTCAGCCTCCTAAAGCGCTGGGATTAGAGGCATGAGCCACTGTGCCTGGCCAGGGTTTTTTTTTTTAGTGGGGGGGAGACTACTTTTATTATTAAAAAATCTGGTGTGGTAGCTCACATCTGTAATCCCAGCATGTTGGGAGGCTGAGATGGGAGGACTACTTGAGTCCAGGAGATTGAAACCAGCCTGGGCAACATAGTGAGACCTTGTCTCTACTAAAAAAATATAAAAATAAAAATTTAGCTCAGTATACTGGTGTGTACCTGTGGTCCCAGCTAGTTGGGAGGCTGAGGTGGGAAGATTGCTTGAGCCTGGGAGGTCCAGGCTGCAGTGAGCTGTGATTACTTCACTGCACTCCGGCATGGGTAACAGCGAGACCTTGTCTCAACAACAAAAAAGATCTGTTGCACAATCCTGTGCCCACACTTGACAACACTGTATTGTAAACCTAAAAATCCACGAAGAGGGTAGATTTCATGTTAAGTATTTATAACACAATAAAAATTTAAAAGTGTTTACCAATTTAATAAATTCTTTGTTCTATTAGCACATAGCATTAATATATAAAAATATTAATTATAGCATTCATAGTTAAATGTCTCAGTATTTGTTTTTCCCCACTTTATTGAGGGAAAATTGACAATTAAAATTCTATATATTTAAAGTGTACAACTGATGATTTGATATACATTTACAATGTGAAATAATCACCATAATCAGCTAACATATTCACCTTACATAGTTAACCATTTTCTTTTTATTGTGATGAGAACACTTAACATTCAGCACATTTCAAGTATACAATACAATACAGTACTGCCAACTAGGGTCATAATATATTATGTCAAATCTTCAGAACCCACTCATCTTTATACCCCTGCCCAACATCTCCCCATTTCCCCTCCCCTTCTGCTGGCAACCATCGTTCTGCTCTCTGCTTCTATGACTGTAACTATTTTTGGCAGCTTTTTTTTTTTAAGACGGAGTCTCACTGTCACCCAGGCTGGAGTGCAGTGGTGCGATTTCGGCTGACTGCCACCTCCACCTCCCAAGTTCAAGCAATTCTCCTGCCTTACCCTACTGAGTTGCTGGGACTATGGGCACCTGCCACCATGCCCGACTACTCTTTGTATATTTAGTAGAGACAGGGTTTCACCATGTTGGCCAGGCTGGTCTCAAACTCCTGACCTCACGTGATCCACCCAGCTGGACCTCCCAAAGTGCTGGGATTACAGGCCTCAACCTCCCAGCTACTTGGGAGGCTGAGGTGGTAGATTACTTGAGCCCAGTAGGTTCAGGCTCACAGAAGTACAATTTCCAAATGAAATAATAACTCAAATTACAGATTAAGCTGCAAGCAGGAAGACTGAATTGTACTTATGTCTTACAGATGGATTAATCTACATAGCTAGACTTGGTGTCTTCCTTGTATTCACTTAGTATCAGTGCCAATTAATCATTAAAGAGGACCCTCTTTTATGTAAATGCTTGGTAACGAACAGTGTGGTGCTAAATGTTCAAATTAATAACTTTTTTGAATCTCGTTATTTATCCTGGAAAATGTTAGTATTTGTACAAAAAGCAATGGAGAGTAAAACTGCTGGTGCCTTCGCCTGAATCAAAGCAGTGGCCCCAAGCTGTACATAGTCACTGCTTTCTTCAGTCATGACTTGCAGGAAAGAAGTGCCAGATTCACTTAAGAATACCTATAATGAACAGCAATCATTAGTTTTATTAAATCTCAGCGCTTCCACACACATCTTTTGAATATTCCATGTGATGAAAATGGCCTCTGCTGGAGACCAAAGTAGATTAATTGCTTTGAAAAAAAAGCATGCACTTGATCATTCTAGTTGCAAGCCAAATTAGCCACTTTTTTGCATGGAATTCAATTTTTACTTGAAAGAACAGATGGATAAGCTATAGTGATTAACAGATTGCTAAACTATGGTGATTCAGACTTGGCAGACATTTTGGCAAACTGAAAAATTAATCTGCCACTTTAAGAAAAACTGACTGTATTTGCCAATGACACAATTCTAGTTTACAAGTAAACATTAGATTTTTTTTTTTTTGAGACAGAGTCTCGCTCTGTCATGGTGGCTGGAGTGCAATGGCCTGATCTCAGCTCAGTGCAACCTCCGCCTCATGCTTCAAGTGATGCTCCTGTCTCAGCCTCCCAAGTAAGTGGGATTACAGGTATGCCACCATGCCCAGCTAATTTTTGTATTTTTAATAGAGACGGGGTTTCACAATGTTGGCCAGGCTGGTCTTGAACTCCTGGCCTCAGGTTGATCGGCCTGACCTCCCAAAGTGCTTGGATTACAGGCACGAGCTGCTGCACCCAGCCAAAATTAGACTTCAGGAAAGTTTGTATCATCCCCTGTGAGCCTGACAGCTTCCAAATACTTCAAGACTTCTGTGATTAGATTAGTGGTGTTGTTAACAGATATGATTTTTTGGCTATTTTATAAGAAAATGCATCAAAGTCTGGAAGATCTGCATAACTAATTGAAGCAATATTTTCCAAATAACTAATGCATCATGTTATAAAACAGGCCATTTCTTTAATCCAAGCATTAAAGAAATGTGCAGAAATTGAAAAACAGTGCCACTTTTCACACTAAATGCTTTTGTTTTGTTTTGGAAAATATCAGACATTATTTAAGTTAACATGTAGTTTACTATTTTTAAATGAATTAAATAAATATTTCATTTTTCCTAGATTTAATTTCTAAGACAGTTAATATTGAAAGATACAATCTACATATGCTAGAGCTCTTGGGATCCTCAATAATTTTTAAGAGCATAAAGACATCCAGAGAATAAAAAGTTTGAGTCTGATCACTGTATATAGCATTCCATTCTAATATAATTTATTTTTCCATGCACCTAATGATGGACATTCTGGTTGCTTCCTATAGTTGACTATTATGATAAGTAGTGCTATGAACATTCTTGTACATTTCTTTTGGTGGAATTAATTACTCTTTTCTGTTAGGTATGCACATAGGAGTGAAACTGCTACATCATAGGATATAAATTTATTCAGCTTTAGTTGGCACTATGCAACAATTTTTAAATTTAGGCCAGGTGTGGTGGTTCAGACTTGTAATCCCAGCACTTTGGGAGGCTGAGATGGGCAGATCACTTGAGGTCAGTAGTTCAAAATCAGCCTGGTCAACATAGTGAAACCCTATCTCTACTAAAAATAGAAAAATTAGCTGGGCATGGTGGTGGGTCCCTGTAATTTCAGCTACACAAGAGGCTGAGGCAGGAGAATTGCATGAACTCAGGAGGTGGAGGTTGCAGTGAGCCAAGATTGCACCACTGCACTCCAGCCTAGGTGACAGAGTGAGACTCTGTCATAAAAAAAATTTCTAATTTAAAATTCCATCAGGCTGTCAGAGGATTCCTATTCTTTACATCCTCATCAACACTTGTTATTGTCAATCTTTTGTTTAGCCATCAGGCAGAAGTGTTTACATCATAGTGTAATTTGCAATTTCCGTGAGGACAAATGAAACTGAGCACTTTTTCATGTTTATTGGCCAACTGGATATCTTTAATAAACTGTCATCCAGGCCTTTGCTTTTTACATTGATTTTTAATGTAAAATTTATGTAACATAAAATTCACCATTTTAATATACACAATTCAGTAAGTTTTAGTACATTCTCAATGATATGCAATGGTCACCACCATCTAAGTCCACAACATTTGCATCACTCAAAAAAAAAAAAAAACCTCACACTCATAGTCACTTCCCACTTTTCCCTTTCCCCCACCCTGGCAACTACTAGTCTGTTTTAGGTCTCTGAATTTGCCTATTCTGGACATTTTATATAAATGGAATCATATAATATGTGAACTTTTGGGTTTTGCTGTTTTCACTCAGCATGTTTTCAAGTTCAGCCAAGTTGTAGCAATCATTCCTTTTTATGGCTGAGTAATATTTCATTGGATATGCCACATTTTCTTTATCCATTCATCAGCAAATTGGACATGTGGGCGATTTCTGGGTTGTCTTTTCTTAATGACTTATAGAAATTCTTTGTAAGTTCTATATATGACCAACTTATGTATTACAAATGTCTTCTTCCACTCTAGGACTGGCACTGGCCACTTTCATTTTCTTAGTAATATATACCTATGTGTGTGTGTATATATATATATTTATATATATACAATTTTTTTTTTTCCGAGATGAAGTCTTATTCTGTCACCCAGACTGGAGTGTAGTAACACAGTCTCAGCTCACTGCAACCTCTGCCTCCCAGGTTCAAGTGATTCTTCTGCCTTAGCCTCCCAAGTAGTTGGGATTACAGGTGTGTGGCACCACACTCAGCGAATTTTTGCATTTTTAGTAGAGATGTGGTTTTGCCATGTTGCCCAAGCTGGTCTCAAACTCCTGACCTCAAGTGATCCACCTTCCTTGGCCTCCCAAGTGCAGAGATTACAAGTGTGAGCTAATGGGTCCAGCCATTCTCTTAGTAATATGTTTTAATGAACAAAAGTTCTTAATTTTAAGTAATCCAATCCCAAGGTTATGAAAATAAACTCTTCTAGAAATTTAACTATTTTATCTTTCCTATTGAGATCTATAATCCACCTGTACTACATTTTCTGGTGTGAGGTCAGAATCAACCTTCTTATTTTTCCAGATAACCAGTTTACCCAGTATCATTTATTGAAAAGACCATCCTTTCCTTACCTTTGTTTTAAATCAAATGACTGTATAAATTAGCCGTTTTCTCTGTAATCCACTCCCATACATATTTCAACTTCTATAACTGAATTGAAACATCTCTAGCTAAGGTCACCAAGAAAATCACCTTGCCAAAATCAGTGCTCAAGTGCCCATCCTTACTCTACTTGCCTCTTCAGCATTACAACACATCTAATCAATCACCGTGCTTCCTGTATACCGTATTCTCCTGGTTATCCTCTCTGACCACTTGTTTTCAGTTCCCTTTAACACATCTTCTTCCTCTCCCTGACTTCTAAATGTTGGAATGTCCCAGAACTCAGACTCTGGCCAGCTCTCTTCTTAATATATACTCTTTCCATAGGCTTAAATACAAGCCACACACAGCTAAGTCTTACAATAAACCTCTAGTATTTTTAGAAAAAAAATTGTGGTAAAGTAGCACATAAAATAGAATTTACCACCTTAACCATGTTTAAGTGTATAGTTCAGTAGTATTAAGTGTATTCATATTGTGCAACAACTCTTCAGAACCTTTGCATCTTGTAAAACTTAAACTCTATACTAAATAACAACTCTCCATTCCCTCTAGCCCCAGCTACTGGCAACCACCACTCTGTTTTGTTTCTGTGAACATGACTACTCTAAATACCTCATGTAAGTTAAATCATATGATATCTGTGTTTTGGTGACTGGCTTATTTTACTTGGCATAATGTCCTTACGATTCTTCGAAGTTATAGCATGTGACAGAGAGTCCTTCCTTTCTATTTTATTTATTTTATTATTTTCTTGAGATGGAGTTTCACTCTTGTCTCTCAGGCTGGAGTACAGTGGCATGATCTTGGCTCACTGGAACCTCTACCTTGGTGGTTCAAGGATTCTCCTGCTTCAGCTTCCTGAGTAGCTGAGATTACAGGCTCTCACCACCGTGCCTGGCTAATTTTTGTATTTTTAGTAGAGATGGGGTTTCACCATGTTGGCCAGGCTTGTCTCGAACTCCTGACCTCAGGTGATCCACCCACTTTGGCCTCCGAAAGTGCTAGAATTACAGTCGTGAGCCACTGTGCCTGGCCCAATGTCCTCCCTTTTTAAGGCTGGATAATATTCCATTGTATACATATACCACATTTTGTTTATCCATTCATATATTGATGGACACTGGGTTGCTTCTACCTTTTGATTATTGTGAATAATGCTGCTATGAACATGGGTATAAAACCATCAGTTTGCATTCTTACTTTCAATTCTTTTGGGTATATACCTAGAAGTAGAGTTGCTGTATTATATGGCAATTCTATTTTTAATGTTTTGAGAAATTACCATACTGTTTTCCATATTGGCTGTATGATATAGCTTGGATATGTGTCCCCTCTAAATCTCGTGTTGAATCATAATCCCCAGTGTTGGAGGTGGGCCTGGTGGGCGGTAATTGGATCATGGGAGCTGTTTTCTCATAAGTGGTTTAGCCCCATTCTCTTAGTGCTGTCCTCATGATGGTGAATGAGTTCTCATGAGATCTGGTCATTTGAAACTGTGTGGCACTTCCCGTGCCCCTCACTCTCTCTTGCTCCTACTTTCACCATGTAAAGTGCCTGCTGCTCCTTCGCCTTCCACCATGAATAAAACCTCCTCCCAGAAGTTGAGCAGGGCCATGCTTCCTGTAAAGCCTGCAGAACCATGAGCCAACTAAACCTCTTTTCAAATTATCCAGTCTCAGATATTTCTTCATAGCAATGTAAGAATGATCTAATACATTGTACCATTTTGCATTCCCACCAATAGTGCACAAAGTTTTCAATTTCTCCACGTCCCTGGCAACATCTATTATTTTTTTTTAAATTAACCATCCTATCGAGTATGAGGTGATATCTCATTATGTGTAGGTTTTTGTGTTTGTTTGTTTTTTTTGTTTTTCAGACAGTCTCACTCTGTCACTCAGGCTGGAGTGCGTGGCGCAATCTCAGCTCACTGCAACCTTCACCTCCCAGGTTCAAGTGATTCTTGTGCCTCAGCCTCCAGAGTACCACCAAGGGACTACAGGCGCGTGCCACCATGCCTGGCTAATTTTTTTTTTTTGGTAGACACAGAGTTTCACCATGTTGGCCAGGCTGGTCTCAAACTCCTGACCTCAAGTGATCCACCCACTTTGGCCTCCCAAAGTGCTGGGATTACAGGCATGAGCCACTGTGCCCAGCCTCATTATGGTTTTGATTAGCATTTCCCTAGTGGCTAGTAGTGGTGAACATCTCTTCATGTGCTTTTGGCCCCAGCAGCACGAGAGGTATGAAGCAGATCAGAATAACACTGTAATTGTTCTGAAAACAAAATTGTCAATGGAACTAAAGTCTACAAAAGTAGATCAGATCTTTACTAAATCTAACAGGATAACTACTTGCTCAAATTGATTAAATCAAATCAAGACTCTCTGAAACATAATAACTAAAATATCCAAGGTACAAATGAAAATCACTTGTCATACCAAAAACCAAGAAAACCAAAATCTGAAGAAGAAAAGGCAACCAACTAATGCAAATACAAGGATGAATCACATGTTGGAATTATCTGACAAAGATTTTAAAGCATGCTTCCCAAAAGGCTTTGCCCATAAATTATAAATTCTCTTGAAACAGTATATTGGGCTTTTGTTTTTGAGACAGTCTTGCTCTTGGTGCCCATGCTGGAGTGCAATAGCATGATCTTGGCTCACTGCAACTACCGCCTCCCAGGCTCAAGCATTTCTCCTGCCTCAGCCTCCTGAGTAGCTGGGATTAGAGTTGTGGGCCACCATGCCCAGCTAATTTTTTTTATTTTTAGTGGACACAGGGTTTCACTATCTTGGGCAGGCTGGTCTTGAACTCCTGACATCAGGTGATCCACCTGCCTTGGCCTACCAAAGTGCTGGGATTACAGGTGTGAGCCACCACACTTCGCCTGAGCCACCATGCCTGGCTGAAACAGTATACTGTAAACTTAAAAACTGCTAGGAAAGTAGATGTTAAATGTTCTCCCTTACACACAAAAATAAATTTCTAAAATAAATGTTGTAAAAGAACAGAAAAAAGAAGAATGTGAGGTAATATATATGTTAATTAGCTCGATTTAATCATTTTTATAATATATATGTATATCAAAACATCATGTTGTAGACCATAAATACATATAATTTGTATTTTCAATTAAAATAATAATTAATTTAAAAATAATCCATGGGTCAAAGAGAGAGTCTTAAAGAAAAAAATTTTCAAAAAAATTGTAAGTATATACATATATATATATATATATATATACCTCCATTATATATATGAATATACAGAATATTAAGAATATCACATCCAACTTTATAAGTTCAACAAATTAGAAGAAATGGACCAAATCCTTGAAAATCACAAAATACCAATACTCTGCTAAGATAAAATAGGTAATCTGAATAGTCCTATAACTATTAAATAAATTGAATTTATAATTAAAAAGCTCTCCAAAAGAAATCTCCAGGTTCAAGCTTTTTCACTGGAGAATTTTACCAAACATATGATGTTTTACACAATTTATTCCAGGAAACAGAAGAAAAGACAACATTTCTCAACTCACTTTATAAGGTCAGTATTCCTCTGATACCAAAACCAGACTAAGGTGCCACAACAAAGAAAATACAAGTCAGCATCTTTCATGACCCTAAATGAAAAAATTGTTAACCACATTTTAGCAAATCAAGTCCAACCCAACAATGAATAAGAAGCATAATATACCATGACTAAGTGTAATATATTCTAGGTATAGGCCGGGCGCGGTGGCTCAAGCCTGTAATCCCAGCACTTTGGGAGGCCGAGGCGGTTGGATCACGAGGTCAAGAGATCGAGACCATGCTGGTCAACATGGTGAAACCCCGTCTCTACTAAAAATACAAAAAATTAGCTGGGCATGGTGGCACGTGCCTGTAATCCCAGCTACTCAGGAGGCTGAGGCAGGAGAATTGCCTGAACCCAGGAGGAGGAGACTGCGGTGAGCCGAGATCGCGCCATTGCACTCCAGCCTGGGTAACGAGAGTGAAACTCCATCTCAAAAACAAAACAAAACAAAACAAATATATATATATTCTAGGTATAAGAAGCTCATTTAATATTGGGAAATTGTTCAATGTAACATATAAATATGATAAGAAAAATAACATGATCACATCAATACTCATTCATATTTTTTTAAAAAACCTCTCAGGGCATTAAAAAGAGAGGGGACTTTCCTCAACCTAATAATATAAAGCATCTACAAAATTCCTAGAACTGACATCCTACTTAATGTTAAAAGACTGAATGCTTTCCTTCCAAAATAGGGAGAACATAAAGACGTCCACTTTTACCACCCTTATTCAACATAGTATTAGAAGTTCTTGCCACTCCAATAAGGCAAGAAAAAGAAATAAAAGGCATAGACTACAATATAAAAAGGAAATGATTGTAGATAATTTGATAATTTGTTTATAAGCAGAAATCTCTAAGAAAAAAATTAGAAAAAAAACTAGTACTAATATGCAAGTTGAGTAAGGTCACAGGATTAATACCCAAAATCAACTGCACTCCAATATAAAAATGCAATGTTCTTTACAAATGCTCCAAAGAAGATGAAATAGTTAGGTATAAAAATATGTACAGATTCTGTATGATGAAAATTGTAAGATGCTAATAAAACAAATCAAGGAAAACAGAAGTGTTTAGAGAGACATGCTGTGTTCATGCTTTGGAAGACTCAACAGAGTAAAGGTGTTCTCTCTTACTTCAGCTATAGGCTTAACACAATTCCCATGAAAATCTCAGTGAGTTTTTTGTAGACACAGACAAGCTTTTCTAAAACTTATATGCAAAGAAAAAGGTCCTAAGGATAGCCAATACAATTGTGAAAAATAACACAGTGGGAAGAATCACTCCTTCCAATATTAAGGCTTACTATATACCTGCAGCCATCATGAAAGGTGGCATTAGAAGAGAGATGGTCACAAAGATCAATGCAACAGAACAGAGAACCCAGAAATAGTGCCACACAAATGTACACAACTAATTTTTGACAAAGGTGTAAAAGGTATTCACCTGAGAAGGGATAACTTTTAAATAAATGCTATGGGTATCCATAGAAAAGAAAGGAACTTTGATCTAAATCTCACAACTTTATAAAAACGAACTCAAAATAAACTACAAACTTAAATGAAAAATGTAAAACTACAAAATTTCTAAAAAAGATTAGAGAAAATCTTAAGGACCTTTAGAACTTTGACTAAGCAAAGAGTTCTTAGGCATGACACTAAACACACACACACACACACACCAAAAACCACAATTCATAAGAGAAAAAAAAAAAGATAAATTAGACCTCATCAAAATTAAAAACTTTTGCTCTGCAAAGACCCTGTTAAAAGGAGAAAATATTTGCAAGTCACATATGCAGCAAAGGGCTTCTGTCTAAGATACAAAAAGAACTTTGAAAACTCAACAGTAAAAAACCAACCAAATTGGAAAATAGGCAAAAGGCATGAAGAGATATTTCAATCAACAGGATAGACAGATGGCACACACAGTTGTTCAACATTATTTGTCATTAAGGAAATTCAAATTAAAACCACAATGAGATATAGTTACCTACCTAATAGAATGGCTACAATGAAAAACAATTATAACACCAAAAGTTGGCTATGACTAGAGAAACTGGATCACACATACATGGCTGGTAAGAGTATAAAACAATACCACCATTGTGCACAATAATTTGGCAACTCCTTGCAAAACTAAAAATGGCTTTATCACACCACCCAGCAACTACACTCTTGAGCATTTACTGTAAACAAATGAAGACTTATTTTCATGTACGAATTTGTACATGAATGTAAAAAACACATACATACAAATACAGGATTCCATTTATGTAATATTCATGAAATTACATAATTATACAGAGAACAGAACATGGTTGCCAAGGTGTATTAGTCTGTTTTCATGCTGCTGATAAAGACACACCCGGGACTGGGTAATTTATAAAGAAAAAGGTTTAATGGACTCAGTTCCATAGGGCTGGGAAGGCCTCACAATCATGGCAGAAGGCAAAGAAGGAGCAAAAGCACGTCTTACATGACAGCAGGCAAGAGAGAATGAGAGCCAAGCAAAAGGGGAAACCCCTTATAAAACCATCAGCTCTCATGAGATTTATTCACTAGCATGAGAACAATGTGGGGGAAACTGCCACCATGATTCAATTATTTCCCACCAGGTCCCTCCCCCAACACATGGGAAATATGGCAGCTACAATTCAAGATGAGATTTGGGAGAGGAGACAGCCAAACCATATCACAAGGGTTAGGGAAAAGAGAAATGGGATAAGTATAGATATAAAGAGGTAACATAGGGAGTCCTGTGGTGATGGGATTGCTGAGTATTTTGGCTACTGCGGTGGTGACACAAGCCTACATGTGATAAAACTTAATAGAGTTATACATATACACAGATAAATAAATGCATATATAACTAGTGAAATCTGAGTAAGTTCTAGGAATTGTAGCAATGTCAATTTTTTGGTATGGTATTGTACTATAGTTGGGTAAGGTATTAACCCTGAGGGAAGCTGCAAGGGGGGTGCACAGGACTTCTCCATACATTTCTTTGCAACCTCTTGTGAATCTGTAATTATGTCAAAATAAAAGGTCTTTTTTCTTTTTTTAAAGAAAATCACTGTATCTATGTCAAGAAAAAGGCCTACCCAGGTACAAAAAATTGGTAAAGGAATGTTATCTTTACATTAAAACATGTAGGGCCGGGCGCAGTGGCTCAAACCTATAATCCCAGCACTTTGTGAGGCCGAGGCGGGTGGATCACGAGGTCAAGATATCGAGACCATCCTGGTCAACATGGTGAAAACCCGTCTCTACTAAAGATACAAAAAATTAGCTGGGCATGGTGGCGCGTGCCTGTAATCCCAGCTACTCAGGAGGCTGAGGCAGGAGAATTGCCTGAACCCAGGAGGCGGAGGTTGCGGTGAGCCGAGATCACGCCATTGCACTCCAGCCTGGGTAACAAGAGCAAAACTCCGTCTCAAAAAATAAAAATAAAGAAATAAAGAAATAAAACATGTAGGACAATATATACCATTCATTTTTCTGTGATTCCCCTCTATTAGTTTCCTAGGGCTGCCATTAACAAAGTCCCACAAACTGGGTGGCTTAAAACACAAACGTATTCTCTCACGGTTCTGTAGCATTTTATTGATTGATTGAGACAGGGTCTTGCTGTGTTACCCAGACTACAGTGCAATGGCAGAATCATGGCTCTCTGCAGTCTTGACCTTCCCAGCTCAAGCAATCTTCCCAACTCAGACCCTTAAGTAACTGGGACTACAGGTACATACCACCATGCTAGGCTAATTTTTAATTTTTTTCGGTAGAGACAGGGTCTCGCTATATGGCCCAGACTGGTCTCAAACTCCTAGGCCCAAGCAGTCCTTCTACCTTGGCCTCCCAAAGTCCTGGGATTACAGGCAAGAGCCACCATATTCAGCCTGTAGCACTTTAATGAGTCACAGACATCATCAAAGAACTCTGGCCTATAGAATGGATCTGCTCTTGGCCTATAGCACCCCAAACTTTCCTAGTTGACCTCCTGCCTTCTCAATCATCCCTCTGCCATCTCCACCTCCTCAATATAGTCATATGTTACTTTCTCTAACTTTCCTAATTTCTAACCATTTTTTTCCTAGTGATTCTATTAGAACATCCATGTATTCTTGATCCCCTACTAAATTTAAAATGTCTCTGTAATATTTTAAAAATGTATTCCCATCACCTAGCAAAGCAACCTGCATGAATCTTTATTTATTTATTTATTTATTTATTTATTTATTTATTTATTTTAAGAGAGCATCTTGCACTGTCACCTTGGCTGGAGTAAAGTGGTACAATCTTGGCTCACTGTAGCCTCAAACTCTTGGGCTCAAGTGATCCTCCCATCTCAGTCTCCTGAAAATCTGGGACTACAGGCATGTACCATCATGCTTGGCTAATTTTTTAATTTTAATTTTTTGTAAAGACAGGGCTTTTGCTCTGTTGCCCAGACAGGTCAAAACTCCTAGCTCAAGTAATCCTCCCACTTGAGCCTCCCAAAGTGCTGAGATTACAGGGGTGAGCCACTGAGCCCAGCTTGAATCTTTTAAAAAATTAATAAACAGGCTGGGCACAGTGATGCGTGCCTATAATCCTAGCACATTGGGAGGCTGGGGTGGGAGGATTGCTTAAGGAGGTCGAGTCCATGCTGGGTAATAGCAAGACCTCACCTCTGCAAAAAATTAAAAAATTAGCCAGGCATGGTGGTATGTGCCTGTAGTTCCAGCTACTGAAGATGCTGAGATGGGAGGATTGCTTAAGCCAGGGAGGGAGAGGTTGCAGTGAACCAAGTTTGTATCACTGCACTCCATCCAGCCTGAGTGACAGAGCAAAACCCTGTCTCAAGAAAAACAAACAAAATTAATAAACACTGTTGATTGTGTCCTTTGATATACAGAAGTTTTTAGGTTTGATGTAGTCCCATTTGTCTATTTTTGCTTTTGTTGCCAGTGCTTTTGGTGTTATACACAACAAATCACTGCCAAATCCAATATTATGAAGCTTTTGTCCAATGTTTTCTTCTAAGAGTTTTATAGTTTTAGCTCTCACATTTAGGTCTCAGATCCATTCTTTTCCATTCTTTTTTTTTTGAGACAGAGTCTACTCTGTCTCCAGGCTGGAGTGCAGTGGTGTGATCTTGGCTCACTGCAATCTCCAACTCTTTGGTTCAAGTGATTCTCCTGCCTCAGCCTTCTGAGTAGCTGGGATCACAGGCATGTGCCACCATGTCCAGCTAATTTTTGTATTTTTTAGTAGAGATGGGGTTTCACCATGTTGGCCAGGATGATCTCTATCTCCTGACCTCATGATCTGCCTGCCTTGGCCTCTCAAAGTGCTGGGATTACAGGCGTGAGCCACCATGCTTGGCCAAGGTCTTTGATCCATTCTGAGTTAATTTTTCTATATGGTATAAGATAATGGTACAACTGTATTCCTTTGCCTGTGGATAATACAGTTTTGTCTAAAATCATGTGACTCTTTATGCAAGGGTTTATTTCTGGGATCTCTATTCTATTCCATTAGTCTACACGTCTGTCTTTATGTCAGTACCACACTGTTTGATTACTATAGCTTTGTGATATGTTTTGAAATTAGGTTTTCCTTAAGTATTTGGTTTAAAATAACCTTGCCAACCCAACATTCTGACCAGCTGGCCTGATCCCTGCAAGAGCTTTCTGTGCTTGCTCACTCACCTGGGCACCATCTTCTTGACTCTTGCCTCACAACCATCCAGGGTTCCTTTCCTTGCTCCAATGAGGAGATTATGGCTGGCTTAGAAACAGAAAGTCCTAGTTATAAGAAAAGAAACTGAGATGAGATGGAAATAAAAGTATGCAAACACAGTGATTCAGAACTGATTAAAATAAAAATAAATCACAGATCAAAAAGGTCCTTGATAAGGGATACAGAGAAAATAAAGGAGAAGAGATGAAATATTCATATTCAGATGAAAACAGGATCATAACACAGCAAACAAATAGGCGATAAAATGATACTTAAATTTATGCAAGCTTTCTCTTATTTTGCTGTGATGAAAAAAAAGGAAGCTTCCTGAGATATTTATTCTTTTTTTGAGATCGAGTTTCACTTTTGATTCCCCTCTATTAGTTTCCTAGGGCTACCATTAACAAAGTCCCACAAACTGGGTGGCTTAAAACAACACAAATGTATTCTCTCACAGTTCTGTAGCACACTATGGATTGATTGATTGATTTGAGACAGGGTCCAGGCTGGAGTGCAATGGTGCAATCTCAGCTCACTGCAACCTCCACTTCTGGGATTCAGGTGATCCTCCTGCCTCAGCCTCCTGAGTAGCTGGGATTACAGGTGCTCACCACTGCACCTGGCTAATTTTTGTGTTTTTAGTAGAAATGGGGTTTTGCCATATTGGCCAGGCTGGTCTTGAACTCCTGACCTCAGAGGATCTACTCACCTTAGCCTCTCAATGTGCTGGGATTACAGGTGTGAGCCACTGCACCAGGCCTCATATTTTTTTTAATGTTAACTGTACAGTTATTAAAAAATAACTGCCAAAGGCAAATCATTTAAAAGAGTGTACAGGTCAGGTGCAAGACTTGCCCAGGAGTTCAAGAACAGCCTGGCCAACATGGTGAAATCCTGTCTCTATTAAAAATGCAAAAATTAGTTGGGCATGGTGGCAGGCACCGGTAATCTCAGCTCAGGAAGCTGAGGAAGGAGAATTGTTTGAAACTGGGAGGTGGAGGTTGCAGTGAGCCAAGATTGTGCCACGGTACCCCAGCCTGGGTGACAAGAGTGAAACTCTGTTAAAAAAATAAAAACGGCCTGGCGTGGTTGCTCACGCCTATGATCCCAGCACTTTGGGAGGCCGAGACGGGTAGATCACAAGGTCAAGAGATCGAGACCATCCTGGTCAACGTGGTGAAACCCCGTCTCTACTAAAAAAATAAAAAAATTAGCTGGGCATGGTGGCGCATGCCTATAGTCCCAGCTACTCGGGAGGCTGAGGCAGGAGAATTGCTTGAACCCAGGAGACAGAGGTTGCGGTGAGCTGAGATTGCGCCATTGCACTCCAGCCTGGGTAACAAGAGCAAAATTTGGTCTCAAAAAAATAAAAAATAAAAATAAAAACAAAAAAAGGCTAGGCACGGTGGCTCACACCTGTAATCCCAGGACTTTGGAGACCAAGGTAGGCAGATCACCTGCGGTTGGGAGCTCAAGACCGACGTGACCAACATGGAGAAACCCTGTTTCTACTAAAAAATGCAAAATTAGCTGGGTGTGTTGGCATATGCCTGTAATCCCAGTTTCTCGGGAGGCAGGAGAATCGCTTGAACCTGGGAGGCGGAGGTTCCGTGAGCTGAGATCACGCCATTGCACTCCAGCCTGGGCAACAAGAGCAAAGCTCCGTCTCAAACAAAAAAGTAAAATAAAAAAATTTAAAAAATAAAAGATAAAAGAGAGTACATTTATAGAAAATGGAGAAGTGTTCATTTGAGAATAGTAAATAAACGTTTATTACTCCAGCCTACCACTATATTATCCAGGAAAGAAGAAAGGTTCACTCCTGGAACCCATGTTTCTAGTTTTAATCTTATGCTAGTACATTGGCAGATTTAGTACAGTGGAAGTGAAACAAAAGAGAGTCTGGTTTCTTTGACAGCATATGCATTAACATTACAGATTTCCAGTTCTGCCCCTTAAACATCAAGGAAGAGTTATAAGAAAGGACCAAAAGAACATGGAAGGATGGGGAAAATGAAAATGAATCTCTATTTAGCTGTGCTTCTTTCTGCAATACATAGAGAAAATTCATCCAGTTATTTGAAAGCTAGCCCTAAGGCCGGGCATGGTGGCTCACGCCTGTAATCCAAGCGCTTTGGAGGCCAAGGCAGGCGGATCACCTGAGGTCGGGAGTTCAAGATCAGCCTGACCAACATGGTGAAACCCCATCTTAAAAAAAAAAAAAAAAAAAAGCTAGCCCTAATAGGGGAGAAAGCAGAAATTCCAAGAAGTACTTTATGAATTGTTAGAGGAATTCTGAATTGTCAGATTCTTTTTTTTTAACCGAGGAAAGTACTTGGAGAGATTTTTAATTTTTAGATAACTTTACCAAGTGACACCAAGTTGCTATAATTCTCCAGCATCACATCCTTGTACAGATTCCTCTGTGCTGGGCTCAGGCATTCCCATTCCTCCTGAGAGACATCTATAGCCACATCTCTGAACATCACCAACTCCTAAAATGACAAATCATAGTACTATTTTAGAAATTATAAGAAACACTTTTAAAAAGAAAAGAGAGGTGCTAAAAGAAGCCACTGCAAGAAAGGAGACAGTCTAGTGAGTATACAGGGACATGGATATAAGCCTGGGACATGGATCAAAGAGGAATTTAGTGTGACAGAAGTGGAGTGCCTACATGTTCTTAAACAATTCAATTTCTGCAGACACATCTTGAGTAGGTGGGAAACTCCTGTTAATCAGTCATCTAGAAATTAAGAAAATAAGTAGAGGCTCCCTATTATATTAAATAGTTGAAAACTTTTAAATCTTTCTAAAATGTCTTATTAAAATCTCTATCTTGAGAAAAAGAACTTGAAGAATTTTCTTCATGATTGTGACTATCATGCCATAGGTATTTTTAGTTTTCTTGCAAATTCTTTAGTACACATCTGGTACAGACTATATTGTCCATAAATGGACAAAGCAGTATCTTGCATCCCAAATATCTTTCTTCAATGTAACCTTGACATCCCTCTTCCAACTGGTATAAAGGTCTGTGTCCCCTTCTCTTGAACCTGAGAGGACATCTGTGACTTATTCAACCAATAGAATATGGCAGAAGTGATTATGTGACTTCTGTGGTTAGATCACAAAAACGTCTCATACCTCTGCCTTACTTTCTGGGAATGTTCATTCTGGAAACCCCACCACCATGTTCCTAGGAAGCCTAACGAGCCCATGGCATAGCTCATGGGGAAAGGAATCAAGGCTCCCCAAACAACACCTAGCAATAGCTTGCAAGCCATGTGAGGGAGCTATCTTGAAAGTGGGTCATTTAGCTCCCAGTCAGGCCATTTCAGCTGATACCACATGGAACAGAGGCGAGCGATCCCTACTGAGCTCTGCTGAGACTGTGGATTTGCAAGCCCAACCAGGACTGTTATTTTAATCTACTAAATTTTGGGGTGGTTTGTTACCTGGCAATAGTTATTGTAATTGTAATATGATTTTTATTGGTAGCACAACATTTGATCTTTTTTTTTTTTTAAGAGATGGGGTTTCACTATATTGCCCTGGCTGGTCTTGAGCTCCTGGGCTCAAGCAATCCTCCCACTTTGGCCTCCCAAAGTGTTGGGATTACAGGCATGAGCCACTGCACCCAGCCTTATTTAATCTTACAATAAAGGATTTAATAATTCTCTTAAACTTGAATCTCCGGGGTGAACAAAATCTCTAAGGTCTTTTCTAAGGCTACATATAAATCTTAACTGTCATCATCCACCACCTCTCCCTGTAAATATACTATGCTCCTAAATTAAAGAATATTAATGTAGAATAATCCACATGTTCATAGATGTGACCCAAGTCTAACATACTCTGTTCAGTCTAAAACTGGAGTTTGTAATTGGTGTTCATCTATTTTCCAGCAAGAGCTTCAATTTTTCCATGTAAGCACTAATCCTATCTCCATCTAATCCTAAAGCTTCACACAGCAAAGTCCTTCTGCTCAGTGAGATCACCCAACACCAATTCCTATCACAACTCACTGGAAAACCCCAAGTTGTGAAGTTATAAGATTTTCCACGTGTGACTTAATTAACCATTCATTCCCTGAGGACACCTCAAGTGCTGGCTTTTTTTTTCCTCCCACAGCCTTTGTACCACTGTCCTCTTTGCTTCTCATTATTGGTGTCAGACAACTGTCTTTCCTTCTCTAACATCTTTTTTTTTTTTTTTTTTGAAACAGAGTCTTACTCTGTTGCCCAGGCTGGAGTGTAATGGTGTGATCTTGGCTCACTAAAACATCTGCCTCCTGGGTTCAAGCAATTCTCATGCCTCCGCCTCCCACGCAGCTGGGATTACAGGTGCACACCACCACACCTGGCTAATTTTTGTATTTTTGGTAGAGACAGTGTTTCACCATGTTGTCCAGCCTGGTCTCGAACTCCTGACCTCAAGTGATCTGTCTGCCTCGGCCTCCCAAAGTACTGGGATTATGGGTGTGAGCCACCATGCCTGGGCCCCTTCTCTAAAATCTAATGTCATCATTTCATCAGTCCATACCATCTATTATCTCTCTCTGTTGCAGTGATGTGTTCATATGCAGGCTTTTGCCCCTCAGGAATTTTAGCTCCTGGCTCAGTATCACTAACTCTAATACTACTAATCTTTATTTTCAGTGACTTCAAATAGCCGTATACTGAGTTCTTCTAATATCACGGCCCCAATTCCTTAACCTCTTCTTCTTTTCTATGAGCTTATCTTCCATTCTACTTCACTCACTCCCCATGTTATTACTCTAGACCTGGTGATTAGCAATAACTGCATCACCTCCAAAATATCAAGTATCCTTCTCTGTTCACCTTCACATTGGCACTTACCCCACTCCATACTTCTTCTCTCTCTTCTTACCCAACTTCAATTCCATGCTCAACCAATCACTTAACTTCATAATCACTCCCAACATGAACTCCCTTAACCCTCTCATTCCACACTTGCTTGACAAAGCCTGAATCCTTGATAAATTCATCTCTCCTCCTACTCCATCACTGAATCTAAGTAGCTAAAAACGGCTAGAGAAAATTATAAACCTTGATAATAGATTTTTATTTTTACATTTTATTTTCCTTTTTGGGGGTAGGGAAGGGGGGGTATCTCGTTTTGTCACCCAAGCTGAAGTTCAGTGGCGAGATCATAGCTCACTGCAACCTTAAACTCCTAGGCACAATCAACTCTGCTGCTTCAGTGTCCCAAGTATCTGGGACTATAGGCACATGTCACCATGCCCAGCTGATTTTTTTTTTGTACCGATGGGGTCTTTGTTGCCAGGCTGGTCTCAAACTCATGGTTTCAAGTAATCCTCTTGCTGTGGCCTCTCAAAGTGTTGGAATTGCAGGCATGAGCCACTGCACCTGGCATATTTTTATATTTTCTTTTCCTTTCTTAAATGGTTAAGAACTAAAAAGGTATGCATTCATATGTCTTGTCTCATTTCTCTCCTTTCCATTTTGTCTCCCATCACTTGCCCCCGTGCATAAACATATATATACATATAATTTTTACCCTCTTATATGAACAACAACACACTATAAAATACTCAGTTTTGTACTTGATTTTTTTCACTTATTAAATACAAAGGATCTTGCCATATCTGTGGTGAACGGCTTCTTTATTTTTACCTAAGTATATATAATTCAACTATTTATATTAATACTTATAGTTTATCAATTAAACCTATAGATTCATTATTTCTAGTCTTTGGCTATTACAAACAATAGTACAATGAATGCTTTTGTGGGTTTATCATTTCATACATATATAGGTATATCTATAAGAAAAAGAACCAGGAGTTCGATTGCAGGATCGAAATGGAAAATACATTTGTGATTTTGGTAGATGTCATTTTTTACTGAATGTTCCATAGCCACTTGAAAGAAGAATGAATATTAACAAGTATCAGGATACCAAATTTAACATGGATGCATCAATAATGTAGACCCGATAGAGTATGTGGATTATTAAATTTAGTCTACTTGGCCTGATTTGGACTAAGAAGAGTGAATTAATATCTCCTACTGCTGGCAAGTGTCTATTTCTTCTATCTGCTTTAAATTTTGCTTTAAGAGAGGTAATGCTATGATATTCAATACACATGTATTCAGAATTATTGTAACTTCATTTTGAAATTTATACTTTAAAAGTATATAATGTCTTTGGGCCCAGGTGTAGTTCTGTGATGTGCCCTGAATCTTATTTAGTCTGTTTTCTTTTTTCTCTGGTCTTAATTTTATCATGCACATTTTCTTTTTTTGAAACAGGGTCTTGCTCTGTCACTCAGGCTGGGGTGCAGTGGTGTGATCATAGCTCACTGCAGCCTCAAACTCCTGGGCTTTCAAGTGATTCTCCCACCTTAGCCTCAGCCTCCCGAGTAGCTAGAACTATAGGTGCACACAACCACACCCAGCTAATTAATAAAAATTTTTTTTTGTAGAGATTGGGTTTTATTATGTTGCCTAGACTATTCTGGAATGCGTGGGCTCAAGTGATTCTCCTGCCTTAGCCTCCCAAAGCTTTGGAATTACTGATATGAGCCACTGTGCCTGGCTTTCATCATGTGATTATTTTGTTAATTCTGTCTTTCTTACTCTCTCTGCATAAATCTGGATGTGTGTCTTAAGTCTTATAATACATAAGTTTTTTCTATCTCTCACTACCAGTTAAGCTTCAGAAGGGAAGATTTGCATATATGTGATTTTTTTTTCTCACTGATTTATTCCTAGTTACCCAGAAGAATGGCCTGTCACATAGTAGGTACTCAATAAATATTTATTAAATCAAGTTTAACAAATCAAATTTTTAACCTTATCAAATTTAACCTTATCAAATCAAGTTCTAACAAGAGAAACACTAATTTTTTTTTTTTTTTGAGACAGAGTCTTGATCTTGTTGCCCAGGCTGGAGTGCAATGGCACAATCTTGGCTTACTGCAACCTCTGCCTCCCAGGTTCAAGTGATTCTCCTGCCTCAGCCTCCCGGGTAGCTGGGACTACAGGTGCCCGCCACCTGGCTAATTTTGTATTTTTAGTAGAGACAAGGTTTCTCCATGTTGGTCAGGCTGGTCTCGAACTCCCGACCTCAGGTGATCTGCCTGCCTCGGTGATCTGGCTGCCTCCGCCTCCCAAAGCGTTGGGATTACAGGTGTGAGCCACCATGCCCAACTTCAAAAGAATATTATTTGTATTCTCTACTTGTTTCTGTTAGAAGATTGCATATGAGGGAGATAAAGAATGATTTATTGAGAGGAGAGGAGCAAAAAATGAAGGGCCTGAAATTCTGGCACCATCACTTTCTCAATAGCAAGTTATTGTATAATTCTCAGGTAAGAAACAATGTCAGAATAAAGAATGCAGACTGGGCGCGTGGCTCATGCCGGTAATCCTACCACTTTGGGAGGCTGAGATGGGCAGATCACTTGAGGCCAGGAGTTTGAGACCAGCCTAGTGAAACTCTACTAAAAGTACAAAAATTAGCTGGGCAGCCGGGCGCGGTGGCTCATGCCTGTAATCCCAACACTTTGGGAGGCTGAGGCAGGTGGATCACGAGGTCAAGAGATCGAGACCATCCTGGTCAACATGGTGAAACCCCGTCTCTACTAAAAACACAAAAAATTAGCTGGGCATGGTGGCGCATGCCTGTAATCCAAGCTACTTAGGAGGCTGAGGCAGGAGAATTGCTTGAACCCAGGAGGCGGAGGTTGCAGTGAGCCGAGATCGCGCCATTGTACTCCAGCCTGGATAACAAGAGCAAAACTCCATCTCAAAAAAAAAAAAAAAAAAAACAATTAGCTGGGCATGGTGGCATGTGCCTGTAGTCTCAACTACCTGGGAGGCTAAAATGGAAAAATCACTTGAACCTGGGAGGTAGAGGCTGTAGTGAGCCAAGATTGCACCACTGCACTCCAACTTTCCCACCTAGGAGACAGAGTGGGGCTATGTCTCAAATAAATAAATAAATAAATAAATAAATAAATAAATAAATAAATGCAAGTAGTCACATGCCCTGCGCGCGCGCGCACGCGCGCACACACACGAAAACTATTTGAATTAGGACTAAGAAAAAACCAACTTACATGAGCCATGGCTTATTTTACAATTGAATGTATTAATTAATCCTCTTCTTGGTTCCCTCTGGAAGAAACTCAATCCAAAGGTGTTGCTGGGGCAGAGGGGAGTAAAAGAAAAGACAGAAGATTATTGCCTCTAAGCTCCCAAAACGTTAATTCAGAATGACATTTTTCTTCCCCCTCATATCTCCTATTCCCAGATCTGATACACACATACATAAATGATTAGAGGGAATCTGAACAAATCCTAGCTTTACTCAAAACCATGAGGAAACGCAGCTATAGCAGGATAGACTCAGGAAAAGCAAGGGCCAGGCTCTTCAGCAGAAGGGATAGTTAGGCCAGCTCAGTGTCCCAATACTATAATGAAATGGAAGTCAGGACCAGCGTGCTGAGAAATGCCCTGAGCAGATTTTCACTGAATTAAGAGGAAAAAGAAAAGGAAATGGACATTATGTGAAAAGACTACGAAGACAGAAAACAGACCCAAAACACCCAATGTATGTATAAGAGGAATTTCAAAAGTAGAGGTTAAAACAACACAGATGGAAGAGAAGAAATAAGTAGAGCAAAAATTTCCAGACCAAAACAAATTCTTGAGTCTTTAGTTTGAAGCACAGTGCTGTAAGAATTAAAGAAGAATCACACCTGCAAACATCCTGGGAAATATTGTTTGTCTTTGAATACAGACAAAAGGACATAAATCTCTTTTAGTAAGAAGCTGCAGAGACCAGGCACGGTGGCTCATGCCTGTGATCCCAGCACTTTGGGAGGCTGAGGCGGGCGGATCACGAGGTCACGAGTTCGAGATCGGCCTGGCCAACACGATGAAACCCCGTCTCTATAAAAAATACAAAAATTAGCCAAGCATGGTGGCGGGCGCTTGTAATCCCAGCTACTCAGAAGGCTGAGGCAGGAGAATAGCTCGAAACCAGAAGGTGGAGGTTGCAGTGAGCCAAAATCGTGCCACTGCACTCTAGCCTGGGTGAAAGAGTGAAACTCTATCTCAAAAAAATAAATAAAAAGTTGCAGAACAATGTGCATTGTGGCCTAACCTTAGAAAAAATAAACACATATGTACATAAGCATGCTACATATGTGGTGTATTTCTGAGGCTGTGATTATAAATGCAGAATGGCAATGTGATTTTAGTTTGTGGCGTGTGTGTGTATATACCTACAGCTGACTCCACAAGTAGTCAGGAGGCACTGAGATGGATGAATGACGCTCTAGAGCAGGTCGTCCTGAGCCTTAGATGTGTGCACAGGAGCTGGGTGAGGTGACTGCGTGTGTGTCTAATTGTGTGTGACAGACCAGAATTGACCGAGAAAAGTGATAGCTATCTGCCTGGTCGTGAGCCCGAGGATAGCGGTTTGTGTAAATGTGTTTTTTCTTTCATGTAAATAAATGGAACTTAACACAAATAGCCACTCACAATCACGGTCACAGTCCCTACAAACCCCATTCACACAAATGATCAGACACATAATCACACTGTCACAAAAGCACACCCACTGTCGCTGTCACAACAGTAACACACAATTAGCCCAAAGATAAACCCTACTTCCTCACGCACTCACAACACACCCACAAAAGGGGTGATCCCGCACTCAGAGGCCTAAAACTATAGACATTTCTCTTCCACGGCACTGGCTAGCCCGGATTTCTCACCTTCAGCATCCTCAGGGAGAGGTCTGGTCCAAGTTCTGATTCGGATTCCAGGCGAGACCACACAAACAGTTCTGCCTTCCCCACCGGCCCGGGACGTCCTCACGTGCCTCTAACCCTAGACCATTTCGCGGAGTTCCTACCGGAAGTAGCTATGGGCAGCGGTGTCTTCTGGGAAATGCAGTCTGAGGGAAGAGCGCCTGGGCTGGAGTGGTTGCGTTCGGCCCGGCTCCGGGCTGCACTTGCTTAGTTTCACCGAAGGCTGGAGTGACGCCCACCTGTTAGGGTTCGTTTCCGGATTCCGGACTTCGCGTCCCTCTGAGGACGGATTTCGGAACAGGCACGGCGGCTGCCCTGACTCCCTCAAGGCAGCCGCCGCGGGCTGTGGCTGAAGATAATTCTTGGCAGGCGCAGACCAACCCGGCCTCCCTTTCTGGAGTTGTGATGAGAGAGGTGTTTTTTTGTTTTGTTTTGTTTTGTTTTTTTTTTGTGGCGGAGTTTCGCTCTTGTTACCCAGGCTAGAGTGCAATGGCGCGATCTCGGCTCACCGCAACCTCCGCCTCCTGGGTTCGGGCAATTCTCCTGCCTCAGCCTCCTGAGTAGCTGGGATTACAGGCACGCGCCACCATGCCCAGCTAATTTTTTGTATCTTTTAGTAGAGACGGGGTTTCACCATTTTGACCAAGATGGTCTCGATCTCTTGACCTCGTGATCCACCCGCCTCGGCCTCCCAAAGTGCTGGGATTACAGGCTCGAGCCACCGCGCCCGACCGAGAGGTGTTTGTTGCGAGACCGGTCCTAAGGGGACTCCGGAGAAGGTGGATGTGAAACCGACTATGAGGGTGTAGCGCGTGAGATTTGTATGTGAAACGATATAAATTTTTTTTTTTATGTTTGAGACAGGGTCTTGCCCTGTTGCCCGGGCCGAGTGCGGTGGCGCGATCCTAGCTCACTGCAGTCTCCACCTCCTGGGTTCAAGCCATCCTCCCGCATCCACCTCTCAAAGTGTTGGGATTACAGGCGTGAGCCACCGGGCCTGGCCAAAACGATTTATTTTTATTTTTTTGGTAGTGACAACAGCCTCGATGTGTTGCCCAGGGTGGTCTCGAACTCCTGGGCTCAAGCGATCCTCCCGGCTCGACCGACAAAGTGTTGGATGACAGGTGTGAGCCGCGCCGGGTTGTGAAACGGTTTTGAGCCCTTTTGAGAATGGGCGTGTTATATGCCCGCGCGGGTTCATGCGATAAGCACACCGCCACTCCCTCAGTGGCCCCTGTGGGGTGATACGTGATGAGGCTTAAGTGTGAGAGGCCGTCTGGATGCGTGTGATTACCATGTTTGCGGGAGCGCAGCCACGTGCACAGGGACCGTGTGACATTCTGTGAGGCGTTTTGCGCTCGGTTCACCCATGATTAAAGGACTAGTGTGACTGTGGCGGTCCCTGAAAAGGGAAGAAGCTGGTTGGGAACAGGAGCGGCTGAGATGGATGCATGACAGATCTCTGGAGCAGGGTGTCCTGAACCTTGGATATGTCCATAGGAGTGGTGTGAGGTGACTGCGTGTGTTTGTGTGTGAGTCGAGAATTGACTAGAAGGAGTGGAAGCTGGTAGATGTCATCTCCCAGAAGGGACAGATCCTTGGTAAGGATTTTTAACCTTCCTGAGAAACCAGTAACTCCATCACCAAGTGTAATATGAGGAAATGGTGCTTGTTTGAGAACAAGTGATTCTGCTTGTGTCTGATTCTTATTCATGTATGTGAGATGATTTGAACTTGAAACTGTCACTGAGAAAGTGAGTGAAATATATGATGTACAGTTGGCCCTGACTATCCATAGGTTCTGCATTGTGGATTCAACCAATCTTCAGTCAAAAATACCTGGGAAAAGAAATTGATGTTTGGATCGGTACTGAACTTGTACAGACTTTTTTTTCTTGTCATCATGCCCTAAAATAATAGAATATAACAACAATTTACATAGTATTTACATGGTTATTATGTATTATAAGTAATTTAGAGAAGGTTTAAAGAATACAGGAGGATTTCCATAGATTATATGCAAATACTATGCCATTTCATATAAGGGACTTGAGCATCTGTGGATTTTGGTAGGGAGGGGTCCTGGAGGGACACAGGGATGACTGTGTGTGAATGTGGTTTGTGAATATGCTCGAGTCTCTGGATGATTGTATGACGGTGATGGAGTACGTGATTAGATGGTTGTGGCTTTGAGATTGATGCGTATGTTTTAAAGGATTATGATTGAGTTGGAGGTCATGTGAGATTTTGTGTGTTTGAATGGGACTTGTGAGTTAAAGTGTGAATGAAAGATTGCAAGGTTATATGAATATAGTAACTACATAAGAGAATGCAGGTATCTGGGATCCATGGATACTGTGCATTGGGAAAAATAATCAGACCTTACAGGGATTACTTTTCAGGGTAGTTTGGCGGCAGCACTTTGTGTAAAGAAGGCATATCCATATCCAGTGTCTATTTCAGTGAGAAAAAAGCAGTCCATTGTAACCAACATGCAACCAGAGAATGGTGCCATATTGGGAACTCAGTGTTGGTCTCTGCACAGTCACTCTAATAAAAGCCATAGGTCCCTTTTGGAAGACTGGAAGAAAGATTAACAGTATAAATTTCTGGAAGTATACTGGTGGTCTTCCTCAAGGGGACCTGACTTCCCCTTTGTTCAAGGGCTTCTGGGCCTCTTCACTGGCTCAAGTCTGGGTATTCATTGAGGGACACTGACTTTCTGTCTTTATTAATCAAGTTATGCTTTTGTTCACTTGACCTAGAAATCTTCCACTTACACAAATTAATTGACACTTTAGTAGACTTGCCATCTATTTAACTTCCACCAAAGGAATATCAACTATCTTCCAAGATAGTTACCCTGTAAGAGGTATTTTCTTTGAAATGTTCTTTCATGGTCGTTTTGCATTCTTTATCACAATAAATTATTGTTTCATATTTATTAAATTGTTTTAAATTAGACACTGGCTCTGAACTGACCTTAATTCCAGGAGACTCAAAACATTACTGTGATCTACCAGTCAGGGTAGGGGCTTATGGCAGTTAGGTAATGAATGGATTTTTAGCTCAGGTCTGTTTCAGAGTGGGCACAGCAAGTCCCAGAAGCATTCTGTGGTTGTATCCCCAGTATCATAAATATAATTTGGACTAGATCTATCTACTGAGATAATCCTCACATTGATTATCTGACCTGTGGACTGAGGGCTGTTATGGTGGGAGAGGAAAGGTGGAAGCTACTAAAACCGTCTCCACCTGGAAAAATAGTAAATCAAAAGCAATACCTCATTCTTGAAGGGATTGCAGAGATTAGTGCCACCACTAAGAAAAATATACAGGGGGTGGGGCCACCCTGTCCCCATTCAACTTGCCTATTTGGCTCTGCAGAAGACAAATGGGTCTTGAAGAATGATACTGCATTATCATAAGCTTAACAAGTTGGTGCCTCCAGTTGTAGCTGCTGTAGCAGCTGTGGTGTTTTTTTTTTTTTTTTGAGATGCAGTCTTGCTCTGTCACCTAGGCTGGAGTGCAGTAGTACGATCTCGGCTCACTGCAACCTCCTACTACTGGGATCAAGCAATTCTCTGCCTCAGCTTCCCGAGTAGCTGGGATTACAGGCCTGGCTAATTTTTGTATTTTTAGTAGAGATGGTGTTTCACCATGTTGGCCAGGCTAGCCTTGAACTCCTGACTTAATGATCCACCTTCCTCGGCCTCCCAAAGTGCTAGGATTACAGGCATGAGCCACTGCACCAGGCCCCCAAATGTGGTTTTATAGCTTGAGGACATTAACATATCCTCTGCTATGTGGTGTACAGCTACGGAGTTGACAAATGCTTTTTTCTCCATCCTTGTTATTTAAAACCACCATAGGTAGCTTGCTTTTAATTGGTAAGGCCAGTAATACACCTTGACTGTGCTACCTCAGGGGTATATCAGCTCTCCAGCCATATGTCATAATTTAGTTCACAGGAATCTTGATTGCTTTTTCCTTCTACTACTACTGGACCCAGCGCAGTATCTCATGCCTGTAATCCCAGCACTTTGGCAGGCCAAGGTGGGTGAATCATCTGAAGTCAGGAGTTCGAGACCAGCCTGGCCAACATGGTGAAACCCCGTCTCTACTAAAAATACAAAAATTAGCTGGGCATGGTGGCATGTACCTGTAATCCCAGCTACTCAGGAGGCTGAGGCAGGAGAATTGCTTGAACCTGGGAGGTGGAGACTGCAGTTAGCTCAGATCCTGCCACTGCACTCTACTGAGACTGTCTCAAAAACAAACAAACAAAAGATACTGCACTGATCCATTACATTGTTGCCATTACACTGATTCAACTTAGTGAATAAGAAGTAGAAAGTACTCTAGATTTATTGTTAAGACACTGCATGTCAGAGGATGGAAAGAAATCCAACAAGAAGGCCAGGTGTGGTGGCTCACGCCTGTAATCCCATCACTGGAGGCCGAGGCGGGTGGATCACGAGGTCAAGAGATCAAGACCATCCTGGACAACATGGTGAAACCCTGTCTCTACTAAAAAAAAAAAAAAAAAAAAAAAAAAAATTAGCTGGGAGTGGTGGCGTGTGCCTGTAATCCCAGCTACTCAGGAGGCTGAGGCAGGAGAATTGCCTGAACCCAGGAGGCAGAGGTTGCGGTGAGCCGAGATCGCGCCATTGCACTCCAGCCTGGGTAACAAAAGCGAAACTCTGTCTCAAAAAAGAAAGAAAGAAATCCAACAAGAAATCAGGGGCCTCCTACCACACTGAAATTCCCAGGGGTCCAGTGGTGTGGTGCATGGTGAGATATCTCTTCTAAGATGGAGGATAAATTCTACAGTCAGAAAGGGGCACAATGCATATGGGGCCTCTTTGGCTTTTGGAGGCAATACATTCCTCACTTGGATGTGTTATTCTACTGGCCATTTACCAAGTGATCCAAAAAGCTGTTAGTTTACAGTGGGGCTCAGAACAAACAGGTCCAGGCTGCTGTGCAAGCTGCTATGCCACTTGGGCCACATGATCCAATAAATCTAATGGTGCCTTAAGTGTCAGTGGCAGAGAGGGATGCTGTTTGGAGTCTTTGGCAGGGCCCAACAAAGGAATCATAGTTCAGGCCCTTAGGATTTTGGAGCAAAGCCCTGTCTTCATTTTTAGAAAACAACTCTTTCAAGGCAGTTTTGGCTGCTATGGGACCTTAGTAGAGACTGAACATTTAATCATGGGCCACCAAGTTACCATGCAACCTGTACTACCCATCACAAAAGGGGTGTTATTTGACGTACCACGTCATTAAATTGGGTGGTGTACACAGTAGTACTCCCGTCATCAAATGTAATGGGATATATGTGATCAGGCCTAAGCAGGCCCTGAAGGCACATATTATGGGAGGAAGTGACCCAGAGCCCATGGTTCCCCCTTCTGCTACAGTACTCTCCTAGCCTGCACTCATGGCCTCATGGGGATTTCCATTAGAGTTAGAAAAGACTTAGGCCTGGTTTACAGATGGTTCTGCATGATAGGCAGACACCACCTGGACAGCACCGAAATCCTGTTCTGGGACATCCCCGAAGGACAGTGGTGAAGGGAAATTCTCCCAGTGGTTGGAACTTTGAGCACTGCATCTGGTTGTTCATTTTTCCTAGAAGTAGTAGGCAGATGTGACATGATATACCACCTCGTGCACTGTAGCCAGTGGTCTGACTGGATTGTCAGGGACTTGGAAGGAACATTATTTACAAACTGATAAGGGCCAGGTGCGGTGGCTCACACCTGTAATCCCAGTGCTTTGGGAGGCCAAGGTAGGCATATCACCTGAGGTCAGGAGTTCGAGACCAGCCTGGCCAACATGGTGAAACCCCATCTCTATTAAATTAGCCAGGTGTGGTGGCATGTGCCTGTAGTCCCAGCTACTTGGGAGGCTGAGGAAGGAGAATCGCTTGAACCCAGGAGGCGGAGGTTGTGGTGAGCTGAGATCATGCCACTGCACTCCAGCCTGGGGGACAGAGTAAGACTCTGTCTCAGAAAAAAGAACAAAACCCCAGAAACTGGTGACAAGGAATTCTGGGAAAGAGATATGGATCTCTCCGAACAGGTAAAAAAATATAAAGATATTTGTGCCCTATGTGAATACTTACCAAAAGGTAATCTCAGCAGAGGAGGATTTTTAATAATTGGGTGCGTAGGATGACCCATTCTGTGGATATCAGTCAGCCTCTTTCCCCAGCCACCCTTGTCATCACCCATTAGCTCATGAACAAAGTGGTCATGACAGCAGTGATGAAAGTTATGCATGGGCTCAGCAACATAGACTTGCGCTTACCAAAGCCAAACTGGCTACAGACACTGCTGAGTACCCAGTTTGCCAGCAGCCAAGACGAACACTGCTTCCCCAGTATGGTACCATTCTGTGGTGGTGGGTTGATACATGGATTGCTTCCATCAAGGAAGGAGCAGTATTTTTCTTACTGGAATGCACACTTTAGATATTAATTTGTCTTCCTTACACAAAATGATTCTGCCAAAACTACTCTCCAGACCCTTCAAAAATGAAGGTTTGGGTCACCACACCAGGTAATGAACCACAACCAGCTGAGGAGCTTGCTGAGGGCAAAAGGAATACATAATAGATAATGGAAGAAGGTAGCTATGAATACCAGCTATAACCACATGAGCAGTTACAGAAACAAAAACTGTAATTATCCTGAATGTGTCTTCCCTAATTTGCAATGAATTTGTGTACGACAAAGCTTTGTTTTCATCCTTTTCGTATCTTTATCATGTACAGTACGATGTACTGACTTTATATTAGGGTATTTAAATATTGTTAACTTTATAACAGTTTTTAAGTTATGGGTTATCAAGGAGATTAATATCACCCAGACTTTGCATCCTCTTCTGAGAAGGGTTAGTTGTTTTTGGTTGTATGCAGAATCGTTATATGATGTTAAGCAGAAGTAGAATCTTGTTACTGTCTTCATTCAGATATGAAGTATGGTTTTAGGAGAGGCTTATGTGTACCAAGTTGACAAGGGTAGACTTATCATGGTTAATTTTATATGTCAACTTGGCTGGGCCATGATCCTGATATTTGGTCAAACATTATTCTGGATATTTCTGTGGAGGTGTTTTTTGGATGAGATTAACATTTAAATCAATGGATGAGATTAATATTTAAATCAATGGACACAATAGGTGGGCCTCATTCAATCAGCAAAAATTCTTAATAGAACAAATACTAATGTCCCCCGAGCAAGAAGGAATTGCGTTAGCAGACTGCCTTTAGACTCAAACAACTCTTCCCTGGTTCTTCAGCCTACTGGCCTGCCCTGCAGATTTTGGATGTACCAAGCATTGACAATTGCATGAGCCAATTCCTTAAATAAATCTTTCTGTGTGTGCGTACACACACACACACACACACACACACACACACACACACACCCTGTTTGGTCTGTTTCTCTAGAGAACCCTAATATACTGTTCTAAGTATTTTACCTGTATAGTGTCATTTAACTCCCCACAGAGACCTGAGGGCATTATTGATACCATTCCCAGTAAACTGATGAAGCAGGTGAGGCACCCAGAGCTTAAATCACTTGCAAAATGTCACAGAGTTCCTAAAAGATACAACTGGAATTTGAATTTCAAAACCCTCAATCTTTAACTATTAGACTACGATTTGCCAACTTTACACCTGCTACTCTGTATCCCCTCTGCTTCAGGAAGCCATTCCTAATGAGTATCTTTACTTGCCAACTAATTTGGAATGAAAATCATTAGGATTATGTGTTCTATTATATGATATTTAACACACTGTTTATACTCAAACATTTTTATTTAGTAATTATTATCAGGAATTCTTCATTGAGCATTCTTGTAATACTATTTTGTTCATTTTTGTAATTACTTCCTAAGAGATGGTGTCCTATAAGTGGGATTTTGGAGTAAGAAATTGGGCATGCCTGGCAACATGCAGGAACTTGTGCTTCAATACTTGGAGGAGGCACACATTATTAAGATATAACTGCTGCCTTTGTATTGCTTATAATCCAGCAGGGGAAATAAAAGTAAGTCAAAGGTAGAGCATGACAAAGACTTCTGGAGAAGTACAGATGATAATCCTGGGAGTTCCCAAAAATTCCTAACAGCTCTGGGTATGAATGAATGTCCTCTGTTCATGTGTATGCCTTACTGATTAGAGTCTCTTGGTGTTGGGTCTAAGGGCATCCTCTCAATGATAGCAGGGCATTATGGCTAATATTTCAGAAGTGAAATAAATCCTTCTGTCAAGAGGGCATATAAAACAAAGCAGCAAATCCAAGGTAAGGTTTAAGCCTCTCAGCCCTTCTTCCCTAGGAAGAATACCCAAAGTCATAGTGGAGTCAAAATTAATATTTTTTGAACATAAGAGAAATCATTCATCGCATAGTATTTAGAATATGCTGAGCTATAAATCTAAAGACTTCTTAAAGTTTTTTTTTTTTTTTTGAGACAGAGTCTCACTCTGTTGCCCAGGCTGGAGTGATCAGCCCTCAGTCTCCCAAAGTGCAGGGATTACAGGCATGAGCCACCACACCTGGCCTAAAAGCTTTTTAAATCTGCTTTTTGAAAATCTTCCATTTAATAAAATGCCTTAAACATATATCCTAAAATCAACAGATGGTTCTTGCAAAGAAAATAGGAAGTATATGTAACAAGTATACTTAAGTTTAAATTTATAAAAGCACACTTAAAACAAAAAATCAGTATCACAGACTATTAAATGTCAAATGTTAAAGGTGCTGGGTGTGGTGGCTCACACGTGTAATTACCAGCACTTTGGGAGGCCAAAGCAGGAAGATTGCTTGAGCCCATGGAGTTGGAGACCACTCTGGGAAACAGAGTATGAATTCATCTCTACAAAAAATAAAAAATTAGCCAGGTGTGGTGGCATGTGCCTGTGGTCCCAGTTACACAGGAGGCTGAGGCAGGAGGATCAGTTGAGCCCAGAAGGTCAAAGCTGCATTAGCCATGTTCATGCAGTTGCACTCCAGCCTGGGTGACAGAGAAAGACCTGGTCTCAAACAAAAATAAAAACAAAAACAAAAAAACCCAATATATCTGTAGGTATTTTTCTTTCTATTGGTGATGTCTGACATTCTATCTGTATGTATGTACATGTATCTGTATGTACATACGTACAATTTGATAAATGGCAAAGCTGTACATATTGTATAGTTACCTGCTTTAGCCACTGTCAGCATGTCTTGGATTTGTCTATATTTTTCTACTCTAAAACTTTTTTTTTTTTTTGAGACAGAGTTTCGTTCTTGTTACCCAGGCTGGAGTGCAATGGCGTGATCTCAGCTCACTGCAACCTCCGCCTCCTGGGTTCAAGCAATTCTCCTGCCTCAGCCTCCCAAGTAGCTGGGACTACAGGCACACGCCACCATGCCCAGCTAATTTTTGTATTTTTAGTAGAGACGTGGTTTCACCTTGTTGACCAGGATGGTCTCGATCTCTTGACCTCATGATCCACCCGCCTTGGCCTCCCAAAGTGCTGGGATTATAGGCGTGAGCCACTGTGCCCAGCCGTGTAAAACTTGTTTTTTTTAACTTATCACTTAACAGTTTGTTGTGAGGAAGTTCTGGAATTTTTAAACTAGTATATTCCTGCTAGACTCAAAGCTGAACCATGCCAGAGAAACTTCTTCCACAAGCTGCCTAGCTGCTATGTATACCCCAACCTCCCATTTCCCTCGGGGTCACATGGGACTTACTTTCAGTGGCAAAAACTGCAATTACTTTTGTACCAACCTAATAGATTTGGAATGTTTTTTGTCATTTGCAGGACTGTCACTTCCAGGGATAACCATCAAGTCCTCCAGGTGCATAGTGAGGGGCTGAACCCTGCTTAGAGGGATGTAACTGCAAGGATGTGATGTCAGAGCCTAGTCTCGCTAGTTAAGAATAACTTCCTGGCCAGGCACTGTGGCTCACGCCTGTAATTCCAGAAGTTTGGGAGGCCGAGGTGGACAGATCGCTTGAGCCCAGGAGTTTGACACCAGCCTGGGCAACATGGTGAAACCTCATCTCTATTTATAAAAATAAAAAAATAAAATTTTAATAATATTTTCCTTTATTATTTATAATCTGCTTGCTGAGAGTATTTTCCTTCATTGTGAGTCTCTTGAGAGCCCTTGAAGCACTGATCTGACATTTCTATAACTGGAAATAATTAACTGTTTTTATTATTGAGGCTTCATTTTCTTGACACCTAAGGTGACTTTATCTTCTTCTATCTCATATATTCCTCTCTCTGAATTGCTGTCACCACAACAGGCCTAAGTCCAATTTCTTTTCCTATATACAGGACCTTATATCTCTAAGCCAGAAGTGATTTCCCCATCGAAGAAAAGGAGATAGCCCTGAATGTGGAGAGAGTAATGTGTTAAGGTGGCTCAAAGAAGAGGGAAGCCATTGCAGGCAAATGCTCAGCTGATATGAAGAGTCAAAACTTCAAGGTATTGTTTGAGAAACTTTGCCCTCAGTGGCCAGGGGAGAGAACTGAGGTCCTTTCAGTATGAGTTCCTAAAGAACATCTCACTATCATCCCCCTGTGTCACTGTGCCCATAGCTCCTTCTATAATTCTTCCAGTTTTAAGGAGGGAAGGATTAGCCTTATAGAGTTTCTGACTGTAAAATACATACATACTGAGCATTACAATTCAGAAAACAGAGAATCCTACTCTGTACAACAAAGGAAACAACAGAATGAAGAGACAACCGAAAGACTGGGAGAAAACATTTGAAAATCATATATGGGATAAGGGGCTAATATTTAATATATAAAAGGAACTCAGATGTCTTAACAATAAGAATACAAATAACTATTAAAAATGGGCAAAGGACTTGTAAACATTTCACAAAAATAGACATACAAAATGCTAAACATTGCTAATCATCAGAGAAATGCAAATTAAAACCACAATGAGATTTCACCATGCACCTGTTAGACAGGCTATTATAAACAAAGATGAATGATTAGCGTTGGTGAGGATGTAGAGAAAAGGAGCATTTGCACACTGTTGAGGGCACTGTAAATTAGTACAGCCATTTTGGAACACAGTGTAGAGCTTCCTCAAGAAACAAAAAATAGAATTACCATATGATCCAGCAACCCCATAAGGAATTGACATCAGTATGTCAAAGATGTCTGCTCTCCCATGTTCACTGCAGCATTATTCACAATAACTAAGATATGGAAACAAGCTAAGCATCCATCAATGGATTTTTTTAAATGGAAGAATAGTATTCCACACAGTGTGGAATAGTATTCAGCCTTAAACATGAGATTTGGTCATTTGCAACAACATAGGTAAACCTAGAAGGTACTATGTTAAGTGAAATAAGCCAGGCACAGAGAGATAAATACTGTATGATCTCACTTATATGTGGAATCTAAAAAGTTGAACTCTTTTTTTTTTTTGAGACGGAGTTTTACTCGTGTTACCCAGGCTGGAGTGCAATGGCGCGAACTCGGCTCACCGCAACCTCCGCCTCCTGGGTTCAGGCAATTCTCCCACCTCAGCCTCCTGAGTAACTGGGATTACAGGCACGCGCCACCATGCCCAGCTAATTTTTTGTATTTTTAGTGGAGACGGGGTTTCACCATGTTGACCAGGGTGGTCTCGATCTCTTGACCTCGTGATCCACCCACCTCAGCCTCACAAAGTGCTGGGATTACAGGCTGGAGCCACCACGCCCGGCCGAAAGTTGAACTCATAGAAGTAGAGAGTATGAGGGTGGTTATAAAAGACTTGAGGGTGGGGATGTGGTGGATAGGGAAGGGAAAACGCTGGCTAACAGGTAAATAGTTTCATTTAGATAGGAAGGATCACTTGAGCCCAGGAGTTCAAGGTGGCAGTGAGCTACGATAGTGTCACTGCACTCTAGCCTGGGCTACAGAATGACATCCTGTCTCAAAACAAAAAAAAAGGGGTTAAATTACAAACTACTACTATGTACAGCAACATGGATATAATGTTATATCTATATATAGATACATATGTGATACACCTGTAGTCCTAGCTACTTGGGAGGCTGAGATGGGAGATCACCTGAGCCCAAGGAGGTTGAGGCTGTAGTGAGCCATGATTGTATTACTGCACTCCAACCTAAGTGTTGGAGTGAGACCGCGTCTCAAAAAACTCTTAAAATCGAGGGAAAGATGTTATATCTATCTTCTATGTTGTATCTGTATATAGATCAACATATAGATATAACATTATAGAAATAATATTCAAAAAAGGAGGCCAAACACAAGAGTACATACTATGATTCAATCTCTATAAAGTTTAAAACTAGACCAAACAGTTCTATTAGAGAGGTCAAAATAATGGTTAACTTGGAGGTGTAATGATTGGGAAGAGACATGAGGGAGCCTTCTGGGATGCTGGAAAGTTTCTATGTCTTTAATGGTGGTTGCATGGGTTTATTTTTTTTTAAATTCAGCAAGGGATAATTTTAAGATTTGTGCTTGCTTTCTCTCTCTCTCTCTCTCTCTCTCTCTCTCTCTCTCTCTCTCTCTGTGTGTGTGTGTGTGTGTGCGTGTGTGTGTGATTTCATGTGTTCATTTCTTTCACCCATTTTTTTCTATCAGCGTTTTGGGTCTTTCCCTCAATTTTAAGAGTTTTTTCTTGGTGTTTTTTTGACACAGGGTCTCACTCCAACACTCAGGATGGAGTGCAGTGACACAATCATGGCTCACTACAGCCTCAACCTCCTTGGGGCTCAGGTGATCTCCTACCTCAGTCTCCCAAGTAGCTAGGACTACATGTGCGTCACCACATCCAGCTAATTTTTTGTATTTTTAGTAGATACATAGTTTCACATGTTGCCCAGGCTGGTCTCGAACTCCTGGGCTCAAGTGTTCCACCCATCTCAGCCTCTGAAAGTGCTGGGGTTACAGGTATGAGCCATACACACTCAAAATATGTTGAATATCTGTATTTTTTAAATCACATTTTTCTAACTACAAAAACAATTTTATTTCAATTCTGAGTTTTGTTTCTGAAGCCCATATTTTATTATACTGAATGCAACTTGTGCATGGGTAATTCATTTAAATAAACAAAATTTCCACGGGATTGGTGGATTTAAAAGACTAATGATGGCTAGGTGTAGTGGCTCATGCCTGTAATCTCAGCACTTTGGGAGGCTCAAGAAGGTGGATCATGAGGTCAGAAGATCAAGACCATCCTGGTCAAATGGTGAAACCCTGTTTCCACTGAAATACAAAAAATTAGCCGGGTGTGGTGGTGCACGCCTGTAGTCCCAGCTATTCAGGAGGCTGAGACAGAGGTTGCAGTGAGCTGAGATTGCACTGCTGCACTCCAGCCTGGCGACAGAGCAAGAATCCATCTCAAAATAATAAATAAGTAACAGACTAATGATACCATATAGTAGTGAATAGACATTCTCATAGAATGTTGTATATTGGTGCAAACTTAGGGCAATTGGTAAAGATGTGTAAGCAGATTTTTTTTTGTTCGTTTGTTTTTTGAGATGAGTCTCACCCTGTTGCCCAGGCTGGAGTTCAGTGGTGTGATCTTGGCTCATTGCAACCTCCACCTCCCAGGTTCAAGTGATTTTCCTGTCTCAACCTCCCAAGTAGCTAGGACTACAGGCGTCTGCTACCACACCCGGCTAATTTTTTGTATCTTTAGTAGAGATGGGGTTTCACCATGTTGGCCATGCTGGTCTCAAACTCCTGACCTCATGATCCGCCCACCTCGGCCTCCCAAAGTGTTGGGATTACAGGCGTGAGCCACCACGCCCAGCCAGCAGGTTTTAACTCAGCAAAATATCTGAGACACTATCTAAAAGATACAGTTCCAAGTCGGGTCCGGCACATCTGCCAGGGGGCTACCAACCTGCGGGAGTCCCCGGGACCGCCGACGTAGATGTCTTGTTCAACCTGAGGGAGAGAGCGCGCGGAAAAAAGACAGAGAAAAAAGCGGAGTCTGGAGGGCTACTGGGGTGGAAAACGTAGCAAATTTATTCTTGTGGGTTACAGCTTTTATACCTTTTTTCTTGTCTACAGTTACTTTATCTCACAAAGAAAGGGTAAACAGAGGTTCCTGGAAATAGCTCACAAAGGTTATGTAAAAGAAGGGTAAACAGAATAGTTATCAGAGGCTTGTGAAAGCAGCTCACAAAGTTTATGCAAATAAAGGGTAAACAGAATATTTATCAGAGGCCTGTGAAAATAACTCAAAAGGAAGTTTATGTCTTTCAAAGGTGCCTTTAAAGTGGCTTGTCAAACCTGTTTTCCATCATGGGTGGAACAAAGACTTGGCTCCAGGGAAAATATGGGCAGGGGTCTTTGCTCCTCTTAGGCATCTCAATTGCAGCAAGTTTTATTGCTTACACAGAGACTGACGGGGACATGAAGAAGACAGACAGCACAATGTCCTCACAAACCGCACACCTTTGCTTTGCATTCTGTTTTTGCCTCAGTGACTCAGCCCGTGGCCTTTGCCTCAGCTCAACAGCCCTCAGGTGGGAGAGTACAGATAGGTCCAGCAACCGAGTCAAGGCGAGTCACGCTAGCTGTCTCAAGCCCTCGGGCGAACGCTGTACAGTTCCATCTGTGTACAGAAAGGCATATGCAATAAAACATTGCATATAATGGGAAAAAGCTGGAAATAACTTACATATCTAAACAAAACAGGGCAGCCGTA
The DNA here is from genome assembly GCA_031835075.1 of Saguinus oedipus. Taxonomy (NCBI): domain Eukaryota; kingdom Metazoa; phylum Chordata; class Mammalia; order Primates; family Cebidae; genus Saguinus; species Saguinus oedipus. The sequence goes on along the minus strand of CM063187.1, from coordinate 39,819,997 downwards.
AAAAATTACGACAGAGTTCATAATTTGGTGACATGAAAATTTGTTCACTATATTTGGTCAGATGAAACAGATTTCAAAACAGGATTATTATATAATCCTGTTTTGAATGAAAATCCTATATGCCTGTATCCATGCACTTATTCACAAATGAGGTGAAGTGATTTGGAATAAAATATTCAAAGAGCTTTACTTTAAGTTTTTAAATATTCTCCAATCTTCTGAATTAAGAATCTACTAATTTTACAATGCGAGAAATCTGCTTTGAGAGCAGAAAAAAATAATAAAAGGAGATATGTGCATGATACATGGAATGCAGTGTTGAAATGGTCTGAATTCTGGCTGAAGAGACCAAAACTTTCTTCACAGACCTTTCAGAGTACTAATTCAAATATTGTCTTAAAGGTCCTAAATCTAAAATCCTAAGATTTTAGACACAATGAGTTCTTATCAGTTACCCCTCCCCATCACATCGTCCCAGAACTCTGCCTAAAGGACACTTACGACTCGAAAAGGCTCATTCCAAAAACAGGTCTCTGATTTTTCGGTTTGCAGATTTTATTCCACCACTCGATTATCCCTTTTTGATGGCCTTTTCACTGCAGCTGGGGTCTATACGGCTATAAAGCGGCAGAAAAAAGGAAGCTGGGAACTCAGAGATGCAGAGGCCAAGAAACAATCGAGTCTAAAACTGGCACTTAGGTGGGTACTCACTTCACCAGGATCCCCTGTGTTAAACACCAGGCTGAGCACCGGGGATGAGGGTGCCCTGAGAAGACAACGCGTGCCATGCTTCATTGCAAGATGACTCTGCTTAATATAGGTATAGATCGTAGTCCTCACAGGCACATGCGGGAGATCTTCAAAAGACCCCTCTGTCCCAATATTAAACCCAGCACTGCAGAAATGAAGCTCCACCCATTACACACACATCAGCGACTTAAAGGCTCTTCCATCACTAGACCACAGCAGCACTGTCGTATGATGGAAGGTCTCAGACCCTAGAGTGTCACACACCCCATATCAAAGCCACCCAAATGTTCCGCATCCGAGCAGGGACAGGAGCACAATCACGCACCTGTCGCAGCCGCCTCGCCGCCCACAGCGCCGCCTTGTCCTGTCGTTAAAAGCTCACACACGCACACGTGCACACACAGGCTGAAGCTACGGCCGTGCACGCTGTCTGTTGCTCGGGAGCTCGGGGCTTCCTCACCACGACCGCCTCCCGCACCTAACCTAGGCACTATGAGAACTTGGAAGGGAAACCCGAGATCAAAGTTCGAAAACCGCCCGGGCGCCTGTGGGAAATGTAGTCCAAGGCCGGAAACGCCCGGATGTGGAGAAGGCGCGCGTATCCGTTGGCCTGCAGGAACGCGCCGCGCAGACACCTGGGAGGCACTGTCCGCGCGGGAGTGCGCGTGCGCAGACGCCCGGCCGGCGACTGAAGGTGAGGCTGGCGGGTCTGCCCAGCGCTGAGAAAGCGAGTGACGGTGGGACCCATAGTGAAAGCGGAGTAGGGAGGCGGGAACCTGGGCTGGGGAAAGCAAGAAGGGAAAAAAAGCAACCTGGGACGAGAAGTTGTCAGGAGGAAAGTGTGAGTCCGAGTCCCAGAGAAGGCTAGAAGGGAAGCAGGAACCAGAGCGCGGGCCGGGGAGCGCCTGTAGAAGGGAACCCGGAGCCCTAGGCGGGGGTGAGCGCCGCAGTGGCAGGAATTTCGTCCGACTTTCTTCCGCCAGCTCCTGGAGCACGGCCTGGCACACAACAGGCGCTCCGTGTATGTGGCTTTTCGTACCTGTCCTGTGTGTTGTCGTGGGGGAATGTGTTATTCTGCGTGACGTTGTGGAACTGGTTGTTTATGAAGGTGCTAGGGTCCCTGCGTGTGTTGTTTTAATTTAAATTAGGTGCGAGTCGATTTGTCTTTGAGCTTGTGTCCGGGTCTGGAGAGATGACAGTTAGGGCATTGTGAGTGAAATATTGTTACTTGTTGTAGAAGTATAAGTTATGTGAAATTGTGCACGGTGTGGGCGCCTGTGAGATTATGTGAGATTATATTCATACAGCTATGAATATGTCTAATTTCTGAAGTATTTTGTGTGCATGACCCATGATGACTATGGATGTGGCACATTGTGTGACTGAGGTGGAGTGCTTGAGAAACCGGATTCTGACTAAAGTATGCATCGTTTAGGTTGATTTCTGAGTATTGGGCATTTTATATATGCCTGTAGAATTTGACTCTGGTAATTAAACAAGTAGAATGAGTAATGATTATTTTTAATAGAGTGGAAGGGCAAAGTAATTTTCAGAGGGTAAGATCATAAATTGGGGCCAGGTGTGGCTCACACCTGTAATCCCGGCACTTTAGAAAGCTAGGGCGAACAAATCACCTGAGGTCAAGAGTTTGAAACTAGCCTGGCCAACATGGTAAAACCCTGTCTCTACTAAAAATTCAAAAATTAGCCAGGCGTGATGGTGCACACCTGGAATCCCAGCTACTCGGGAGGCTGAGGCAGGGGAATTACTTGAACTCGGAGGTGGAAGCTGCAGTGAGCCACGATTGCACCACTGCACTCCATCCCCGCCTCTTCCCTCCCCCGCAAAAAAATCATTTATTGGGAAACCTGGTATTGACTGATGACTGATATGCTTAAATGAATAGAACCACTGGGACAACGCAGAGAAAAACTTTATTTGATAAGTGCCACTCTAAAAATTCCTATTTGGAGATATATATTAAATTTATTATTTATTATTTATTATTTATTTTTTTGCTGGATGAATTCCTTCTGCTGGAAGTCTGCAATATGAAAGGATACACGATTAGTTTTTTTCATTCCCCAACCTTTATTTTGTTTCCTTTTTACTCCCTATAGGTAGTCTTCAGCTCTCACGGATTGGGAGCTGGGAAAGGAATGAGAAGTCAGAAGTCAGAGACAAGAAGAGGCTAACATGACTGATACCACTATAATTTAGTGTAAGTCATCTCTTACCTCCCAAGAGAACCTGCTGCTTAGAATCTCCAGATACACTTCCCTTCTTATGGGCATAGCCTCTTCTCAAAAGAGAAGAGGCTGTTACCTCAGTGCTTCCTCTGGGCATGCAATGGCCCACCCACTCTGGTGGGTTTGTCCAGTCAGTCCTCTTTGACAGGACCCAAGACAACCCAGACAGCCTCCACCAATGGGGTCTTCACCTAGTGCTAAGGTGAGAAATAGCCACCTTAGTCACTTTGCCCTCCCACATCCTAGAAACATGTACCTTTTTGCCAAGAAGACTCTCACCACTTTGGTTCCTAGTGGCATCAGGTTTTGAGGGACCCTTATGTGTTGTAAAGACAGGAGAATCACTCACTTTTTCCCCCCTGGAAAAACTGTTCTAAAAATAACTTAATCTCTTAAAAATACATTCTCCTCTCTCAGCTTCTCCACCCTTTTAAGGGAGGAGTTTAACGATAGCAAAATTTTACACTCAACAGTTGTATAAGATCCTATTCTGAAATGAGATTCTTTTAGAATTTTGTTTTATTCACCATCTTTGGGATATCAGCTATGACTGAGGCAAAGAATTCTAAGTTTTCATCCTGTTAAAAATTAACAGTGATAACAATTAGAAAATTCAGGGTTGTTGGAAAAAAACATTCAGAAATCAATGGGAAATGTGTGAGAAAAATAATGAGGAAAAAAGACTATTAAGAGATACAAAGGAAGTGACTTTATTAATTACATGATATATTAGTAAACAGCACATTTAAAAATAAGACTTTTGGTTGGGCACAGTGGCTCATACCTGTAATCCCAGCACTTTGGGAGGCTGACGTGTGCAGTGCTTGAGTCCAGGAGTTCAAGACCAGCCTGGGCAACTTGGTGAAACCCTGTTACTACAAAAATATAAAAATTAACCAGGCATGGTGGCACGCCCCTGTGGTCTCGGCTACTCAGGAGACTGAGGTGGGAGGATCACCTGAGCCCAGGTGGTCAAGGCTGCAGTGAGCTGTGATCACACTGCTGCACTCCAGCTTAGGCAACAGTGAGACCCTGTTTCAAAACAAAAGAAACTGTAAAACTCAGGAAAAAACACATAGGCATACATGTTAATGATCTTAAATTTGGCGTGCATTTTTTTGGAGTTTCTTTTGTAATGATTAAAATGTCCTAAAATTAGATTGTGGATGAGTGGTCATTATGGTTTGTGAATATACCAAAAGCCATTGAATTGTATGCTTTAAATGGGTGAATTGTATGGTATGTGAATTATGTATCAATAATGTTGTCATTTAAAAAATCTTGGCTAGGCCACCTCTGCATTATTTGATACTGAGCAAGCGAGTGTCTCCTATGTTAGTCAATTTCAGTTATAATAGTACCTACCTCAGTCAGGGTTTGTGTGAGGATCACTGGATCTACATCACAGGGAATTATTTTGGAAAGTGTAAGGAAATAATTGAATTCCAAATATCCAAGAGAGGGAAACTGGTGGAATTAACCAAGCACAGTGCCACTGAGGAGTATTATGCAGCCATGAAAAGGGATCAGTTTCATGGATTCATAGAGAAAGGTAATCAAGATACTTTGGATTTGTTTGTGTGTGTGTGTGTGTGTTTGTTTTTTGAGACAGTCTTACTCTGTTGCCCAGGCTGGAGTACAGTGGTGGGATCTCAGCTCACTGCAACCTCCGCCTCCCGGGTTCAAGCAGTTATCCTGCCTCAGTCTCCTGAGTAGCTTGGATTACAGGCATGTACCACCACACCCGAATAGTTTTTGTAGTTTTAGTAGAGACAGGGTTTCATCGAGTTAGCCAGGATAGTCTCAATCTCCTGACTTTGTGATCTGCCCCCCTCGGCCTCCCAAAGTGCTGGGATTACAGGCATGAGCCACTGCACCTGGCCTGTTTGTTTCTGAGACAAGGTGTCACTCCATTACCCAGGCTGGAGTGCCATGGATCACTGCAGTCTCGACCTCCTGGGCTCAGGTGATCCTCCCACCTGAGCCTCCCAAGTGGCTGGGACCACAGGCATGTACAACCATACCTGGCTGGTTTTATTTTTATTTTTTGTACAGTTGGGGGTCTTGCTCTGTTTCCCTAGGCTCAAGCAATCTGCCCACCTCAGCCTCCCAAGGTGCTGGGATTATAGGAGTGAGCCACCTTGACTGGCTTCCAGGATACTTTGCTAGTGACAAAAGCAACAGAGACTATTATATTCTATCTTTTATCTAAGTTTTTAGCTTATCCTTTCATTATTTTAATATAAGCAAATCTATATATTTGCATTTATTTAAACCCATGTCACCACCACCAGCACCCAAATTTAAAAAGAAAACAAAAACAGAACACTTCTAGGCCCCTTCCAGTCACCCTGGCACAGAAGTGACCTCTGTTCTAATTTTATCTCATATAAATGGAGTCATGCAGAATGTAGCGTTTTGAGTCTGAATGAAGATTCAGTAAGCATGTTGCAATCAGTAAGCTGTAACTGGGACTACAGGTACACACCACCATGCTGGCTAATTTGTGTATTTTTATTTTATAGAGACAGTTGCTCAGGCTGATCTTGAGCTCACACGATCCTCCTGCCTTGTCCTCCCAAAGTGCTGGGATTACAGGCATGAGCTCAATTCATTTGCTTGTTGCAATTCACTCATGTTATTGCATGTATCATTGCTTCATTCTTCTTAGTACAAAGTAGTATTCCATTGGCTGGATGGATGACGGTTGGTTTGTCTGGGTATCCATTGATGCACACTTGGGTTGTTTCCACTTCTGAGGTGATTATGAATAAAACTGCTATGAACATTTACATTTGGGTCTTTTTGTAGATACATGTTTTTGTTTGTCATGGATAGATAGGAGTGGGATTGATAAGTCATTTAAACAATTATTTTTAAATAGTATCTTTATATGGAATAGTTTTGCTTCTTGATTGTGGTGGTGATGACACAAATCTAAATGTATGATAAAATGGTAAAACACATAATGAATACGTGGGAAAACTAGTGATATCTGAAAGAAGTTGGTGTGTAATGTCAATTTTCTGATTTTTTTTATTTTTTAGAGACAGAGTCTTGCTCTGTACTTGTTATACAGTACAGTGGCACAGTCATAGCTCACTGTAACCTCAAACTCCTGGGCTTAAGTGATCCTCTTGCCTCAGCCTCCTGAGTAGCTGGGACTGCAGGTACACACCACCGTGCTAGCTAATTTGTGTATTTTTATTTTTTAGAGACAAGAGTCTCACTATGTTGCCCAGGCTGGTCTCGAATTTCTGAGCTCACACGATCTTCCTGCCTTGTCCTCCCAAAGTGCTGGGATTATAGGCGTGAGCTCCCTAGGGCGCCCAGCCAGTTTTCTGCTTTTGACCATGTACTATGGTTATGGAAGATGTGACCATTGTGGAGAAGCTGGGTGAAAGGTAAATGAGACCTCTCTGCACTATTTTTGTAAGCTTCTGTGGATTTATAGTCATTTCAAAATAAAAACCATAAATTTTAAGAAGAGCCTGCTGCAAGACTAAGAAGTGCCTATGGTGTCTGATCCCTGTTGTTGGGCATGGATTCTGTTTCCTACTCTAGGCACTTTTGGACACAGCCATACAGAATATCTTATCCCATACCTGCCCCTGTGAGCCACTTACCTTTTTTCAAAGTTTCCAGCAACCTGGGAGTAGGCAGGATACAGTGGTTCACACCTGTAGTCCCAGCATTTTGGGAGGTCAAGGCAGGAAGATAGTTTGCGCCCAGGAGTTGGAGCAACTGAGCCTTAGCAACATAGTAAGATCCATTTCTACAAAATACAAAAAAAAAAAAAATTATCCTGGCTTGATGGTGTGTGCCTGTAGTCCCAGCTATGCAGGAGGCTGAGTAGGAGGATTGCTTGAGCCCAGGGAGGCCAATGCTGCAGTGTGCAGTGGTAATGCCACTGTACTCCAGCCTGGCAAACAAAGTAAGACCCTGTCTCAAAAAAAAAAAAATTAAAATTAAAAAAGTAATTAACTGGATGGGGGTAATGCATGCCTGTGGTCCCAGCTATGTAGGAGGCTGAGGTGGGAGAATCGCTTGAGCCGAGGAGGTTGAGGCTGCAGTGAGTCATGATTGTGCCACTGCATTCTAGCCTAGGCAAGGAGTAAGACCCTGTCTCAAAAACAAAATAAAAATAAGACTTGAATAAAAGAACAGGAAGAAACAACATGATAAAATGTTAAAAATTCCTAACATTTCATCCATTTCCGTTAAGATTTTAATAAAAATGTTTGAACTTTGTAGCATCGTTAGGAGAAAATAAACACCAGAAATTCTGAGGGAGAGAAACTGTCAGGGAAGTAGCCCTAGTAGATACTAGACTGTTTTAAGACTGATAACTAGGCAATTAAATGAATAGTTCAGTGAAAATAAATATAAAGCCTAGATCTACTTAGATATGTAACAGAAATAAAATACATGATAAAGATGGCAGTTTTTGATGAATGAAGGAAATACAGATTCTGGAGTACCTCGTGATATGAAACTAGATGGCCAAATAATTTTTAAAATTGTATTTTTACATTGGAAAAAAAAGACAAATGAGAAACTATAAAAATTATTGGCCAGGCGCAGTGGCTCGCACCTGTAATCCCAGCATTTTGGGAGGCTGAGGTGGGTGGATCACCGGAGGTCAGGAGTTCGAAACCAGCCTGGCCAACATGGTGAAACCCCATCTCTAGGAAAAATACAGAAAAATTAGCTGGGAGTGGTGGCAGATGCCTGTAATCCCAGCTACTCAGGAGGCTGAGGCAGGAGAATTGCTTGAACCTAGGAAGCAGAAGTTGCAGTGAGCCAAGATTGTGCCTTAGCAACATAGTAAGACCCATTGTCCAGGCACTCCACCCTGGACAACAAGAATAAAACTCTGTCTCAAAAAAAATTATTTGGGGTTGGGCACAGTGGCTCACGCTTGTAATCACGTGGGAGGAGCACATGAGGCCAGCCTGGGCAACATTGTAAGACCCCATCTAAAAAAGTTACTTAAAAATTAGCTGGGCATGGTGGCATGTATCTTTCATGCTAACTACTTGGGAGGCTGAGACAGGATTGCTTGAGCCTAGGAGTTTGAGGTTGCATTGAGCTAGAATAGTGCCACTGTACCCCAGCCTGCATGGCAGAGTATGACCCTGTCTCTAAAAAAGGAAAATTATGGTCAGGAGTGGTGGCTCATGCCTGTAATCCCAGCACTTTAGGAGGCTGAGGCTGGCGGATCACTTGAGGTCAGGAGTTTGAGACCAGCCTGGCTGACATGGTAAAACCCCATCTCTACTAAATATAAAAATTAGCCAGGTGTGGTGGCACGTGCCTTTAATCCCAGCTACTGGGAGACTGAGGCAAGAGAATCACTTGAGCCTGGAAATGGATGTTGCAGTGAGCCAAGATCGCACCATTGCACTCCAGCCAGGGCAAGGAAGCAAGACTGTCAAAAAAAAAAAAAAAAAAAATTATTTGGAACTTGTACCATAAAAATAAAGGATTAATTTCCTTCCTTTAAAGTAATCTAACACCAATTCAGAAGATAAAAATAATAGAAAATGAAATGAATGATAAGACCATAGATAAGAAACTAAAAGCATTCTTTAAACTTAGGAAAAGAAGTTTATTGTTCATGGTGAGAAAACAAGAAACTAACACCACAGTTTACATCTGTTAGATAGACAAACATTAAAAGATTTGTAGGCCAGATGCGGTGGCTTATGCCTGTAATCCTAGAGGCTGGAGCGGGTGGATCACTTGAGGTCGGGAGTTTGAGACCAGCTTGGCCAACATGGTGAAACCCGATCTCTAAAAAACTAAAAATTTTAAAAAAGATTTGTGTCAGTAGTTTTCCTCAATGTGGAGTGACAGGTATTCTCATATATTGCTGGCAGTACTATACATGGTGCAGCTTTTAATGGAGAGCAGCTTAGAAGTAGTTAATAATAGTAGGCTGACTAGGAGAGAAAAGGTAGTGCTTGAGGGGAGAGAAGCTTGCCCAAAATCCATCCTGTTGCCCCAAAAGCCTGTATCTCTGACCTTGGGGATGAAACAGGATTTGCCTAGCTAGTTCTCTCCTCTATATTTATGTGGCATATTCAGAGTGGACAAGGATCAATACAAGGGAAATGGAGGCAATTTTAATGGAATTATAAGAACTGTGAGGCATGTGTGGTTTCATGTGGCTTTTTTTTTTTTTTTTTTTGTCTTGGCTTTGCCTTCTTAGAACCTGCCTCTTTTCTAAAGAGGAGCCGAAAGGAGGAACTGGTCGTCTATTTCATATCTCCAAACCATGGCTCAGGTAAGGCGATGGTTTCTCTCTACTTTCTGAAAGTTTTTTGTTTTTTTAAGGATATTTGGGCATATGTCTGTCTTGTCCTACATCCTCCTGCCTATCTTTCCCTTCAGAAAACTGGTCCTTACTACTTCTCATATTGGTCAGATAAGACTCTACGTTCCACAGATGCTCCCAACTTTAACCAGTGTTCACACATTAAGTGGATACGTCAGGCCAGGTATGGTGGCTCACACCTGTAATTCCAGCACTTTGGGAGGCTGAGGCAGGAGAATTGCTTGAGCCCAAGAGTTCAAGACCAGGCAGCCTGGGCAACATAGAGAGACCTTTGTCTCTACCAGAAATTAAAAAAAAAAAAAAAAAGGCTAGGCACAGTGGAGTGGCTCATGCCTGTAATCCCAACACTTTGGGAGGCCGAGGCAGTGGATCACCTGAGGTAGAAAATTCGAGACCAGCCTGGCCAACATGGTGAAACACTGTCTCTACTAAAAATATAAAAATTAGCCAGGCTTGGTAGCAGGCACCTGTAATCCTAGCTACTCGAGAGGCTGAGGCAGGATAATTGCTTGAACCCAGGAGGCAGAGGTTGCAGTGAGCGAAGATTGTGCCGCTGTACTCCAGCCTGGGTATCAGAGTGAGACTGTCTGAAAAAATGAAAAGAATTAGCCAGGCGCAGATGCAGTGGCATGTACCAGTGGTCCTAGTTATTTGGGAGGCTTAAGTGGGAATATGGCTTAAGCCCAGAGATCAGGTCTACAATGAGCCATGATCTTGTCACTCCACTCCAGCCTGGGTGACAGAACAAGACTGTCAGTGGGTATATCATTCATAATCTCCTCTCTCAGTCTTCTCCCAGAAGCTATGTAGGGACACAAATGCATTTCCTTGAATTAAATGAAAGTGTATTACTGAATGAACCTGTCTTGTGTGGATCAAAAATATATATATAAGGCTTTATCACATCCACAAACTGGAGTCAAGATGGTAGTGAAATTGATAGAATTTATATAGAATTAGTAAGTAGCAAGAAGTCTTGTGTTGAGACTTTGAGGATGGAGATTTGCAACCTGTACAAAGAACTCAGAATCTTATGTGTCTCCTCTACCTTAAGTTTGGCTTACAGCTGCTAACAATTTCTAAAAATCTGTAGCTTTCCAATAACACCTTAGTATATTAATTGTATTCTAGATTTCTATTTTCAAATTTCTTCCAATTTTATGTTTGGATATAGAAGTAAATATATTTGCAGCGACTGCCATGCTGAACTAGAAGTGTAACTCTTAAAATATGCTGCTCCTGGTTTCAAAGTCACTATACTTTCTTGTTTCACTCAGAAAATTTATCTTTGTATCTGGACTTCTTAAATATTGCTGTTCTCTAGATTCTGTATTGATTCTCTTCTATTTACACTCTCCTCTTCACTACCTACCCCTATTATTCTAATGCTGCTCAAGTAATTTTAATTCTAAACCTCTGTCTTTTTAGTATATAGTTAAAACTATATATCCAACCTCCAGCTAGATATTACCACCTACACGTTCCACAGATCCTTCATGCATATGTCCGAGATTCACCTTATTGTCTCCTTCTGCCCATCCTATTCTTTTTTGTTTTTTAAAATCTGGTTAGGGCCTCAACCCCTAGTCACCTGCTAATATATCCAATGTGAGTTAAGAGTCTCTGATTCACTGCAAAATCATTGAGTGGCAAATTCTGTTCCTCTTACCACAGTTCTCTCCATCCTCCACTGATACTGTCTTGATTTGGCTGCCTCTCTCATAGTGGTCACTTGTCTTCCATTTAACATCTTCACTTCTTTTTCAGTTCTCCATGGGCTCACCCCAGTGCTTGCTTACATATTTTTGTTTTCTGTGCTTTTGTGTTTATTTTTATTTATGTAAAATATACGTAAGAGAGCTTACCATTTTAACTGTTTTTTTGTTTGGAGACAGAGTCTTGCTCTGTTGCCAGGTGCCAGGCTGGAGTGCAGTGGCACGATCTCGGCTCACTGCAACCTCCGCCTCCCGGGTTCAAGCAATTTTCCTGCCTCAGCCTCCTGAGTAGCTGGGACTACAGGCGCACTCCACCACGTCCAGCTAATGTTTGTATTTTTAGTAGAGATGGGGTTTCACCATGTTAGCCAGGATGGCCTCGATCTTTTGACCTCGTGATCTGCCCACCTCGGCCTCCCAAAGTGCTGCGATTACAGGCATGAGCCACTGCACCCGGCCCATTTTAACCATTTTTTTAGTGTATAATTTAAAGCCATTAAGTATGTTCACAAGTTGTGTAACCATCACCACTATCTATTTGCAGAACTGTTTTTCGTCATCTCAAATAGAAATTCTGTACCAATAACACCAAACAATAACTCCCCATTTTATTCTTTATAGCATCAGATGCAAAGTGCCTTAGAAGAATGTATAAAGACATTTCATTAGGAGACAAGAAATGTTAATATGCTTATAACAGTTTGAATACAAGAACAATAATCATTAATGCTAATAAGAGTTTTCCAATTCATGAACATGATGGACATCTCCTTTTCTTTAGATCTTCCTTAAATTCTCTCAATAATGTTGCTTTCAGTGTACCAGTCTTGTAAATGTTTTTTCTGTCCTTGGATTTTTAAATGCTGCTGTGAATGATGTTCATTTCTATTTCAGTTTCCCACTGTTTATTGCTAGTATGTGAAAATGCAGTTGATTTTTTTTATCTTGATCTGCAACCTTTCAAAACATTCTTATTCTAGTAATTTTTTTTTGTAGATTCTTAGGATTTTCTACATGGACAGTCCTGTCATATGTGAATAATGACTGTTTTCTTTCTTGCTTTCTAATCTGTATTCCCTTCATTTCTGTCTTGCCTCACTACATTATCTAGAACCTCCAGTAAAATGTTGTGTATAAGTTCTGAGAACAGACATTCTTGTCTTGTGCCTGACTTAGGCGAAAAGCATTGTTTTTCACTACCAAGTTTGATATTAGCTATTGGATTTTTTTTTTTTTTTTTTTTTTGAGACAGAGTCTTGCTCTGTCACCCAGGCTACAGTACAGTGGTGGTGGATCTTGGCTTACTGCAACATCCACCTCCTGGGTTCAAGCAATTCTAGAGTGTCAGCCTCAGGTTTAGCTGGAATTACAGCATGCACCACCATGCTGGCCTAATTTTTGTATTTTTAGTAGAGTTGGGGTTTCACCATATTGGCGAGGCTGGTCTCGAACTCCTGGCCTCAAGTTATCTGCCACCTCAGCCTCCCAAAATGTTGAGATTACAGGCGTAAGCCACCATGCCTGGCTGGGATTTCAATTTAAATGATTGAAGACATTCCAGTTTGCAGATAGTTTTTTTCATGAATGAGTGTTAAATTTTCTCAAAAGTTTTTCTGGGCCAGATGTGGTAGCTCATGCCTGTAATTCCAGCACTTTGGGAGGCCAGGGCAGGTAAATCACTGGAGCCAGAAGTTTAAGACTGGCCTAGGCAACATAGTGAGACCCTGTCTCTACCACAAAAAAAAAAAAAGCTTGGTGTGGTGGTGCCCACCTCTTGTCCCTTGTCCCATTTACTGAGGAGACTAAGGTGGGTGGATCTCTTGAGCCCAGGAGGTCAAGGCTGCTGTGAGCTATAATTGTACCATTACACTCCAGCCTCGGTGACAGAGGGAGACCCTTTATAAAAAAACAAAAAAAAAAATGGCCAGGTATGGTGGCTCATGCCTGTAATCCCAGCACTTCGGGAGACCAAGGTGGGTGGATCACCTGAGGTCAGGAGTTTGAGACCAGCCTGGCCAATATGGTGAAACCCTGTCTCTACTAAAAGTACAAAAAAAAATTATCTGGGTGTGGTCATGGACACCTGTAATCCCAGCTACTCAGGAGGCTGAGGCAGGAGAACCACTTGAACCTGGTAGGTGGAGGTTGCAGTGAGCCGAGATTGCACCACTGCACTCCAGCCTGGACAACAAAGAAAGAAACTTGGTCTGAAAAAAAAAACAAACCAGTATTTCTTCATCTATTGGTTTTTCACATTATGTGGCTTTTTCTTTTTTTAATATAACTATAATGAACTACATTGATTGATTTTGAAATATTAAACTTAGTTGTCCTGGGATAAACTCCACTTGGTCACGATATAATATTTTGTATTTATTGTTTTGTATATTAATTTGATGAATCTGCTAATACATTGTTACTGATTTTTCTCATCTGTAGTTCATAAAGGATCTAATGTATAGTTTTTCTGTTTGATGTCATGCTATCTCATTAATAAATTGGCATTTATTCTCTCATCTTATTTTCTGAAAGAATTTATATAGAATTGGTTTTGGTTCTTCTTTAATGTTTGTTAGAATTCACCATCAAGCCATCTATCTGACCTGGAGATTTCTTTTCTTTTTTTTGAGATGGTGTCTCGCCCTTGTTCCCCAGGCTGGAGTGCAGTGGGTGCAATCTCGGCTCACTGCAACCTCCACCTTCCTGCGTTCAAGTGATTCTCCTGCCTCAGCCACCCAAGTAGCTGGGATTACAGGTGCCTGCCACCATGCCCAGCTAATGTTTACAGTTTTAGTAGAGACCAGGTTTCACCATGTTGGCCAGGCCGGTCTCAAACTCCTGACCTCGTGATCCATCTGCCTCAGCCTCCCAAAGTGCTGGGATTACAGGCATAAGCCACTGCACCTGGCCTGACTTGGAGATTTCTTTGTAGAAAGATGTTGAACTAGTAGTTCAATTTTTGTAGTAGAATGAGGACCGTTTAGGTCCTCATTCAATGAGCTTTTGTAGTTTGTGACTCTCTAGGAATTTGTTCAGTTCCTCTAAGTTGTAAACTGTATTGGCGTAAAGTTGTTGCTCTTTTTATCCTTTTGATGTTTGTATTATCTGTAGCAGTGCCCCTGTTTTATTCTTGTTATTTATGATTCGTGTCTCTCACTTTTTTCCCTGGTTCATTGGCTACAGGTATATCAGTGAAGTTGATCTTCTCAAAGTACCACACGTTTCATTGATTTCTTGTAGTATTTTTGTTTCTTCATTTCTCCTCTTTTATTTTGTATTTCCTTTCCCTCTCATGACATTGAGTATAATTAGCTCTTCTTTTTCAACTCTTACATAGATGGGAGTGTATATTGAGTTAAGACTTTTCTTTTTATCTAATAGAAGCTTTAAATACTATAAATTTCTCTGTAAGCATTATTTAAAGGGTTCCCAACAAGTTTTGACATGTTGCATTTTCTTATTCAGTTGAAAATATTTTCTAATTTTATCATTTTTGTTTTTTACCCATTGGTTATTTAGAGATGTCTTTAATTTCCAAATATTTGGGGATTTTCCAGATAGCTTCCTGTAACTGGTTCTAGTTTAATTCTGTTGCAATCAGAAAACACAGTCTATGTGATGTCTTCCTAAATTTATAGAGACTTCTTTTATAGCACAGACTACAGTTTAATGTGATCGGTGTTCTCTGTGCCCTTGTAAAGAATGTATATTCTGATGTTATTGGGTATGTCCTGTAAATAACAGTGAGATTAAATTGGTTGATTGTGTTGAAAGTTTTCTGTATCCTTATTGTTCTTCACTCTGCTAACAGCAATGACTGAAGGAAGAAAGTTGGAATCTTCTATTATGACTAAGTTTTGTTTTTAGATACATTTGTATTTCGGATTGTTACGTCCTCTCATGAATTTACCCTGCTCTATTATTATGAAATGCCTCAATCCCTGATAATATTCTGAATAATATTGCCCTGAAATCTATTTTGGTTAATGTTTTTATAGCTATTCTAACTTTCTTACAATTGTATGGTGTCTTTGTTCTTCGTGCTGCTATAACAGAATGCCTGAAACTGGATAATTTATGAAGAACAAAAATAAATTTTCTCACAATTCTGGAGGCTGGAAGGTCCAAGATGAAGATACAGGCAGGTTTGTGTGTCTGGTAAGGTCTGCTCTCTGCTTCCAAGATGCAGCTTGAGGCTGTATCCTCACATGGCAGAAGGCAGGACAGGCCAGCCCCATGGTACATGAAGCCCCTTTACAAGGGCCTTAATCCCATTCAAAAAGGGAGGAACCCTAATGACTGACTGAATCACATATTAAAGGCCTTACCTCTGAATACTATCACATTGGTAACACTTGAATGTTGTTTGGTTTTTGTTTTGAGATAGGGTCTCGCTCTGTTGCCCAGGCTGGAGTTCAGTGGCACAATCATGGCTCACTTCAGCCTCAACATCCTGGACTCAGGCGATCCTCCCATCTCAGTCTCCTGAGTAGCTGATACTACAGGCATGTGCCACCATGCCCAGCTAATTTTTCTGTTTTTTTTATAGAGACAGGATTTTGCCATGTTGCCTAGGCTGGTCCTGAGCTTTGGGGTTCAAGCACTCCTCTTGCCTTGGCCTCCCAAAGTGCTAGGATTACAGATGTGAGCCACTGTGCCTGGCCTACACCTGAATTTTGGAGGGGACACATTAAAACTATAGTATATAAGGCTGGGTGCAGTGGCTCACACCTGTAATCCCAGTACTTTGGGAGGCTAAGGCAGGTGGATCACGAGGTAAGGAGATTGAGACCATCCTGGCTAACACAGTGAAACCCTGTCTCTACTAAAAATACAAAAAATTAGCCTGGCATGGTGGCACATGCCTATAGTCCCAGCTACTCAGGAGGCTGAGGCGGGAGAATCACTTGAACCCAGGAGGCGAAGGTTACAGTGAGCAGAGATTGTGCCACTGCACTCCATCCTGGGCAACAGAGCGAGACTCATCTCAAAACAAAAACAAAAACTATAGTATATGATATACCTGATTTCCATCCCTTTTTACTGTTGTTTTGTTTTTGTTTGTTTTTTTGAGACAGGATTTTGTTCTGTCAGTTACCCAAGCTGGAGGGCAGTGGTACAATCATGGCTTACTGCAGCTCCTACCTCCCGGGATCCAGCAATCCTCCCACCTTAGCCTTCTAAGTAGCTAGGACTACAGTCATGTGCCACCTCATCTGGCTAATTTTTAAATTTTTTGTAGAGGTGGGCTCTCACTATGTTGCCCAGGCTGGTCTTGAACTCCTGGGTCCAAGTGATCCTCCTGCTCGGCCTCCCAAAGTGCTGAGATTACAGGTGTGAGCCACTGTACCTTGCCCATCCATTTTACTTTTATTTACCTTTTTTTTTTTTTTTTTTTGAGATGGAGTTTCGCTCTTGTTACCCAGGCTGGAGTGCAATGGCACGATCTCAGCTCACCGCAACCTCTGTCTCCTGGGTTCAGGCAATTCTCCTGCCTCAGCCTCCTGAGTAGCTGGGATTACAGGCACGCACCACCATGCCCAGCTAATTTTTTGTATTTTTAGTAGAGACGGGGTT
The DNA here is from genome assembly GCA_031835075.1 of Saguinus oedipus. Taxonomy (NCBI): domain Eukaryota; kingdom Metazoa; phylum Chordata; class Mammalia; order Primates; family Cebidae; genus Saguinus; species Saguinus oedipus. Next base: position 39,803,366 of record CM063187.1, on the reverse strand, counting down.
TCGCCATGTTGACCAGGATGGTCTCGATCTCTTGACCTCGTGATCCACCTGCCTCGGCCTCCCAAAGTGCTGGGATTACAGGCGTGAGCCACAGCGCCTGGCCCTATTTACCTATGTTTTAATGTTTATAGTTAATCTGGTACAGCTAGTAGATGGTTTTGTTTTTCTTTTTTCCTCCAGTGTGATACTCTTTTAGTGGAGTTTTTAATCCATTCAATGTAATTATCAATATAGTAGAGTTTAAATATGTCATTTAAACTATTTTTTAGTTTAAATATGCCATTTATTCCTCTTTTTTCCAGTTTTCTTTTAGATTGAGAAAATTTTTTTATTTCATTTTTTTCTGTATTATTCACTTATTAGAAGTACCTCTTTAGATACTTTTGTTTTTTAGTGGTTCTAGGCTAGAGGTTGGCAAACCATTGTATTTGAGCTAAGTCAGGCATGATGCCTGGTTGTGTAGAGTTTTATTGGAACTCAGTCAATTGTGAAAGTATTTTGCATGGTTTATATTGCTTTCTTTCTCTTCAAGTTCACTGATCTTTTCCTTCTTCAGTGTGTAATCTGTTGTTACTACCACCCATTGTATTTTTCGTATCATATATTTTTCTTCTCTAGAAATTTTATTTGATCCTTTTTATATCTTCCATTTCTCTCATGATGTTTATCTTTTTTTCTACCTTCTTGAGCTTATGGAGTATGTTTATAATCCTGTTTTAACATCCTTGTTTTTTGTTTGTTTGTTTGTTTGAGACAAGGTTTCACTCTGTTGCCCAAGCTGGAGTACAGTGGTGCAGTCAGCTCACTGCAGCCTCCAACTCCTGGGCTCAAGTGATCCCCCGACTTCAGCCTCCAGTGTAGGTGGGACTACAGGTGTGTGCCACCACATCTGGTGAATTTTTAGATTTTTTTTTTTTTTTTTGAGACGGAGTTTCGATCTTGTTACCCAGGCTGGAATGCAATGACGCAATCTCGGCTCACCACAACCTCCGCCTCCTGGGTTCAGGCAATTCTCCTACCTCAGCCTCCTGAGTAGCTGGGATTACAGGCACGCACCACCATGCCCAGCTAATTTTTTGTATTTTTAGTAGAGACAGGGTTTCACCATATTGACCAGGATGGTCTCGATCTCTTGAGCTCGTGATCCACCCACCTTGGCCTCCCAAAGTGCTGGGATTACAGGCTTGAGGCACTGCGCCCGGTTGCTACTTCTTCCTCTTCAGCTTTCTGCCAGCAGTTTTAGCCATCTTGGACTCCCCAGATCTGTTTCTTGCCCAGGCTGCGCTGGAGTGCAACAGACTGAGACTCTCTCTCTAAAAACAAAACAACAAAAAGAAAAAGCTGTGCATGATCATAGCTCACTGCAACCTCAAACTCCTTGACTCAAGTGACCTACTCACATTGGTCTCCCAGAGGTCGGGGATTACAGGTGTGAGCCACTGCCCTGGCCTGTTTGTTCAACTCAGGGACATTGCTGGGCTGCTTGTGTTCCCCTTCCCTGTGTGATAGCCTAGAGAATGCTTTTAAGCAATAAGCTGGGACAATTATAGGGCTTACTTTGTTTATCTCTCACAAAGATCACCATTCTGTGCTGTCAGCTGGTCAATGCTTCAAGCATTAATATATTTCTGTTGTTTAATATATTTGTATAGTTTTTTTCTGTTGTTTATGGTAGGAGAGAATTTCTTATAGCAATTCTTCTGGCATGAAAGGAAGTCAGAAATATCTGTTTGTCTTATTGGGCACTTCACTTGACTAAACTCAAACTTCAGACAACTCTGTGATTAGTGGCAGCTCGAATCCCTACTTTATTTATTTTATTTTTTACCAGACTGCTTGGATTCTGACCCATGCATTCCCAATTGAGTTAGGTATCAGCCAAAGATGTTAACAAAGTTTATTCAGTGTCCTTTCTCTGACTCCCACATTTAGTTTTATAGGCTTTCTCCACTCCCTTTCCAGCTGCTGTTGCCTTTGCTTCTTCAAGTCAGTAAGGCCATGGGTTTCCCCTGAATTTCATTTGCCACACATGGTGTCTACTTGGGACCTGCCCCCAAGCCACAAGTAGTATAAATTGTTAATTGTCCCAATGCTCTTCTTTTCTTCCAAGTATAGACCCTCCCCTCCAGTCTGTCTATTTGGGATACTTTGCGGTGCCTTCAAAGTTATTTTTATATTTTATCCAGGATTCAGGATTAACATTGTTATTTTCAGTAACATAGTCAAATAAGAGCTATTCTGCCACTTTCTAAAGCAGACTTTGCATTTTTTAATCAACTTTATTGAGGTATAATTTATGTACAATAAATTTTAAGCATATAGTTCATGAACCTCAGAAGTAAATAGCTCTGCATACTCACCACAACAATCAAGTTTACAGAATTTCATTACTCCAGAAGTTGCCTCATGCTCCATACAATTAGTTGCTCCACTGCCATCCCCAGCTTCAGTGGTCATGTCTCTCTGCCTCTGTCACTATAGTTTTGCCTCTTCTGGAATTTCATAAAAGTGGAATCAAGAATATGTAGCTTCTTCCCTTCTCCGCCATTGTGGTGTGTGCTTTACTCCATTTCTCGCCATGTCTTCTCACAAGACTTTCAGGATTAAGCGATTCCTGGCCAAGAAACAAAAGCAAAATTGTCTCATCCCCAGTGGATTCGGATGAAAACTGGTAATAAAATCAGGTACAACTCCAAAAGGAGACATCGGAGAAGAACCAAGCTGGGTCTATAAGAAATTACACATGCGATGGCACACATATTTGTGCTGCCTGAAGGTCACAATCGTGTTACCAAAACAAGCTGAAAAATGTCACTGCTGTCTGGAGAATTTTGAACGGTTTCCTCTCTGGATCTGTTATGAAGACATTAGTACAACCCACAGTGCTTCCATTATTCATGTTAAAAAAAAAAAAGAAGGCTTTGGTTGCCTGGGTTCAGTAATAAATATGTGAGACCTTTCAAAAAAAAAAATGTAGCTTTTTGGGAAGTTGGCTTATTTAACTCAATGTAATGTTTTTGAAAGTCACTCATATTTGTTCTGTGTATCAGTACACCCCTTGTATTGCTGAGTATTTTTCCACTGTATGATTTACTACTATTTGTTTATCTAGTCACCTTTATTTCTTTTGGGTAAATACCCAGGTGTGGAATCTTCTGTGGGTTATATGGAAAGTGTATGTTTAACTTTATTAGAAACTGCAAACTCAAAGCAGTTGTGCCATTTTATTTGCCTGTGATCAAATGCATGAGAGTTCTAATAGCTCCACATATTTTCTGGATACAATTCTTTTGTCATATCAAAAGACTGAATATCTTCTCTCAGTCTGTGACTTGATTCTTTTCTTTTCTTTTTTTTCCCCCCCCTTTTTCTTTCTTTTTTTTTTTTTGAAAGAGAGAAAGAGAAAGGGGGAGAGAGAACAGGAGTTTTGTTCTATTGCCCAGGCTGGAATGCAATCTAAAAATAGGTATTAAAAACCTGTTTTATGCCGATAATTGTGCTTAACAGCGGAAACAGGAAGAAATAAGGGAAGAAAATAACAGTCAACCAATATTTCATTTAAGTCTGTGAAATGCTATGCAAATGCTGAAGAGTGATTTACTTCCAGTTATGTGGTCTCTTTCAAGATAGGTGTAATGTGATACTGAGAAAAATGTGTGTTCTGTAGACCTGGGGTGAAGAATTCTATAAATATTCACTGAGTTTACGTGTTCCAGGTCTGAGTTCAAATCACAGATGTTCCTGTTAATTTTCTACCTCGTTGATCCGTCTAATATTAACAATGTGGTGTCAAAGTCTCCAGCTATTATTGTGCCAGAGTCCAAGTTTCTTTATAAGTCATTAAGAACTTGTCTTATGTATCAGGGTGTTCCTGTATTGGGTGCTTATATATTTTTGATCATTGACTCCTGTTGTTGCATTGATCCTTTTACCATTATGTGATGTCCTTCTTTGTTTCTTTTAGTCTTTGTTACTATTAAAGTCTATTTTGTCAGAGACGAAAGTTACAACTCCTTTTTTTTTTTTTTTGGGCTCTCCATTTGATTGATAAGTCTTCCACCAACGCTTTGTTTTGAATCTTTGTGTGTCCTTGCTTATAAGATGGATCTGGATACGGCGTACCGATGGGTTTTGACTTTTTATTCAATTTGCCTGTCTGTGTCTTTGATTGGGGCATTTAACCCATTTAAATTTAAGGTTAATATTGATATTTGTGAGTTTAATACTGTCGTTTAATGCTAGCCGGCTATTTTGCCCATTAGTTGATTTAGATTTTTCATTGTGGAGATACTCTTTACCTTTTGGTAAGTTTGCGATGACTGATACTGGTTGTTCCTTTCTGTGTATAGTGCTTCTTTCAGAAGCTCTTGTAAAGCAGGTCTGGTGGTGATGTGCTCTGAGTGCTTGCTTGTTCACAAAAAATTTTATTTTTTCTTCATTTATGAAGCTTAGTTTAGCTGGATATGAGATTCTGGGTTGAAAATTCTTTTCTTTGAGGATATTGAATATTGACCTCCACTCTCTTCTAGTGTGTAGAGTTTCTGCTGAGAGACCTGCTGTGTCTGATAGGCTTCCCTTTATGGGTAACCTGACCTTTCTCTCTAGCTGCCCTTAGAATTTTCTCCTTTATTTCAACCCTGGTGAATCTAACGATTATGTGTCTTGGGGTTGCTCTACTTGAGGACTATCTCTGTATTACCTGGAGTTGAGTATTGTCCTGCCTTACTAGGTTAGGAAAGTTTTCCTGAATAATACCCTGAAGAATATTTTCCAGCTTGGATTCATTCTCTTCGTGACATTCAGGTACACCTATCAAATGTAAATTAGGTCTTTTCACATAGTCCCATATTTCTTGGAGACTTTGCTCATTCCTTTTTACTCTTTCTTCTTTAATCTTGTCTTCTCATTTCATTTCATTAAGTTGGTCTTTGACCTCTGATATCCTTTCTTCTGCTTGATCAATTCGACATTAAAACCTGTGCATACTTCACAGAGTCCTCGTGTTGTATCCTTCAGTTCCATTAATACACTTATATTCCTCTCTAAATTGTCTATTTTCATTAGGATTTCATCAAACCTTTTTTCAAGGTTCTTAGTTTCTTTACATTGGGCTAGAACATGTTCTTTTAACTCACAGAAGTTTCTTTCTTTTTTTTTTTTCCCCGAGACAGAGTTTCATTCTTGTTACCCAGGCTGGAGTGCAATGGCGCGATCTCACTCACCACAACCTCCGCCTCCAGGGTTCAGGCAATTCTCCTGCCTCAGCCTCCTGAGTAGCTGGGATTACAGGCACGCACCACCGTGCCCAGCTAATTTTTTGTATCTTTAGTAGAGACGGGGTTTCATCATGTTGACCAGCATGGTCTCGATCTCTTGACCTGGTGATCCACTCGCCTCGGCCTCCCAAAGTGCTGGGATTACAGGCATGAGCCACTGTGCCCGTCCAGAAGTTTCTTATTATCCACCTTCTGAAGCCTAATTCTGTTAATGGAATGCACTCGTTCTCCATCAGATCTTGTTCCCTTGTTGATGAGGAACTGTGATCCCCTGTAGAGGGAGAGGCATTCTGATTTTGGGTATTCTCAGCCTTTTTATGCTATTTTCTTTCCGTCATTATAAATTTATCCACCTGTTGTCTTTGTAATTACCGACTTTCAAATTAGGTCTCTGAGTGGATGCCCAACTTGTTGATTCCCAGTGCTGGAATGTGAGCAACCCACTGCGCTGGCTAAAACAGTGGCATTAAGATTCCCGTGCTTTTCTGCCCAGGAATCTCCGGTCTGGCTTCCTTCTTGAGTCCCTTTTTCAGTCACCTGAATAGGCGACTCTGCCTTCCCAGAGCTCCAAACGTCGACCAAAAGGGGACCCAGTCCCGTTTACTCTGCACCAGGAACCACTGCGCTAGCCACAAGAGTTGCGCTGGTGACCCGTGGGGCTCCTCCGCTGGGAATCTCCTGGTCCGTGAGCAACAAAAATTTGTCTGAAAGTGTGGCATCCTCTCGTCTTTGGGCTTTCACTTGGAGCTGCAATCCTGAGCTGCTGGTAATCAGCCATCTTGGATCTCTTGATTTTTTTGTTGTTGGTTTTTTTATTTTTTATTTTTTTTGAGATGGAGTTTCACTCTTGTTACCGAGGCTGGAGTGCAATGGCACAATCTCGGCTCACTGCAACCTCCACCTCCTGGGTTCAGGCAATTCTCCTGCCTCAGCCTACTGAGTAGCTGGGATTACAGGCACGCTCCACCATGCCCGGCTAATTTTTTGTATTTTTAGTAGAGACAGGGTTTCACCATGTTGACCAGGATGGTCTCGATCTCTTGACCTTGTGATCCACCCGCCTTGGCCTCCCAGAGTGCTGGGATTACAGACTTGAGCCACCGTGCCTGGCCTGATTCTTTCGTTTTCTTAATGGTGTTTTTTAGAGCTGAAGTTTTTCATTTTATGAAATTCAGTGTTTTTAAAATTCTATGATAAATGCTTTTTGTGTTAAATTTAAATTTGTAAGTTTCTCTCTGAGCTTGCATCTACAAATTTTGATGTTTTTATTTAGTTGGAAATATTTTCTGAAAATTTCCTTTTTGATTATTCTTTGACCCAAAACTATTAATAGTTACTTAGAAGTATATTGTTTAGTTTCCAGACATTTGGGGTTTATCTAGGTATCTTGTTTTTATTGAGATTTAATTTAGTTTCACTGTTGTCAGAGAACATATTCTATATGGATTTGTCTTTAATCTATTGAGACTTGTTTAGGTTCTGTCTTGGTGAGTAGTCTGTTTGCTCTTGAGAAGAGTATCTATTGTAAAATTACTGAAAGTGCTTTTCTATAAATGTCAGATGGGTTTAGATGGTTTATAGTATTCTTTACATATTCTGGCTGTTTATAGATTTACCCCCTTTGGTTTGGTTCTTTCCGTTGCTGACAAACATTAACATCAACCGTGATTTTGGACTTCTAAAAATCTCATTTTACTTTTGTCAAGTTTTGCTTCATGTATTTTGGAACTCTGTACATTTATAACATGTTCCAGATGTACTTGCTCTTTATTATGAAATGTCCTTCTTGTCTCGAGTATTAACGCTTCTCAAGTTGAAATCTGTTTTGTCTGATATTTCTATAGCCACTTCAGCTTGTGTTTGTATATCTTTTTAGTGGTTAGTGTTTCTATATCTTTTTTCATCCTTTTACTTTCAGCCTATTTGTGTCTTTGTTTTTTTTTTAAATAAGTTTCTCATAGACAGAATGAATATATTTGAGGTTTTTCTGTTTGTTTGTTTGTTTGTTTTGAGACAGGATCTTACTGTATTGCCCAGGCTGGAGTGCAGTGCCGTGAACAATCCTCACTGGAGCCCCAACCTCCTGGGCTCAAGTAATCCTCCCATCTCAGCCCCTCCTGAGTAGCTAGGACCAGAGGCATGTGCCACCATAACTAGCTAATTTTTTTTTTTTTTTTACTTTTAAAAAAATTTTTTTGTTGCGGGGAGACAGTTTCCTTCTGTCGTCCAGGCTGGAGTGCAGTGGCGCAATCCTGGCTCACTGCAGCCTCTACCTCTCTGGTTGCAGCGATTCTTGTGCCTCAGCTTCCCAAATAGCTGGGACTATGGGTGTGCATCACTACACCTAATTTTTATATTTTTAGTAGAGATGGAGTTTCACCATGTTGGCCAGGCTGGTCTTGAGCTCCTGACCTCAAGTGATCTGCCTGCTTTGGCCTCCCAAAGTGTTGGGATTACAGGTGTGAGCCGCGGTGCCCAGCCCTTAGCTAATTTAAAAAAAAATTTTTTTGTAGACACGGGGTCTCATTATGTTACCCAAGCTGCTCATGAACTCCTGGGCTCAAGTCATCCTCCCAACTTGGCCTCCCAAAGTGCTGGGATTACAGGTGTAAACCACCACACCCAACCTATTTGAATCTTGCTTTCATAGACACTCTGATAATCTCTGCCATCTCATTGAAGTGTTTAGTCCATTTACATTGAATACAAGTAAAGGTATAGTTGGATTTAGGGTAGCCATTTTTGCTATTTGTTTTATGATTGCCTAACCTATTTGTTTTGCATTTTATTTTTATTTATTTATTTATTTATTTATTTATTTTGAGACAGAGTCTCATTCTGTCCCCAGGCTGGAGTTCAGTGGTGCTATCTTGGCTCACTGCAACCTCTGCCTCCTGGGTTCAAGCGATCCTCCTGCTTCAGCCTCTCTAGTAGCTGGAGCTACAGGTACACACCACCACACTCAGCTAATTTTTGTATTTTTGGTAGAGATGGGATTTCGCTATGTTGCTCAGGCTGGTATTGAACTCCTGGGCTCAGGTCATCCACCCGCCTTGGCCTCCCAAAGTGCTGGGATTACAGGAGGGAGCCACCACACCCAGCCTGTTTTTGCATTTTAAATACACTATTTTTTAGAGCAGTTTTAAGTTCATTTCAAAACTGAACAGAAAATACAGAAAGTTCCTATATACTCCCTGCACACACACAAAGTCTCCCTCACTATCAACATCTGGGACCAGAGCAGTCCATTTGTACAAATGCTGGAGCTACATTAACACATTATTTTTACCCAAAATTCATAGTTGACATTAGGGTTCACTACTGATATTGTATAGTCAGTAGGTTTTGACAAATATATAATGGCATATATTCACCATTATATTATCTTACAAAATGATTTCATTGCCCTAAAAATCCTCTTTGCTCTGCCTGTTCATTCCTCCCTCCCTGCTACACCCTGGAAACCACTGGTCTTTTTACTCTCCAAAATGTTGCGTTTTCCAGAATGCTATATGGTTAGAATCTGGAAGGCTATACCATATGTAGCCTTTTCAGAGTGGCTTCTTTCACTTAGTAATATGCTTTAAATTCCTCCTGTTTTTGCCTATCTGCTCCTACATTCTGTCATATTTTGTGTTAGTCACATACATTTTAATGATTCGTTTTCATTCCTCTGTAAGCTTTTTAGTTATGCATTTGCATTTTTTTGTGTGATTGCCCTCAGATCACAGTATGCATCTTCAACTTAATCAGAATTTTCTTACGGTTGATATTAAATTAATTATGGTAAAAATACATCAGTCGAGCTGGGCGCGGTGGCTCAAGCCTGTAATCCCAGCACTTTGGGAGGCTGAGGCGGGTGGATCAAGAGGTAAAGAGTTCGAGACCATTCTAGTCAACATGGTGAAACCCTGTCTCTACTAAAAATACAAAAAGTTAGCTGGGCATGGTGGTGTGTGCCTGTAATCCCAGCTACTCAGGAGGCTGAGGCAGGAGAATTGCCTGAACCCAGGAGGCGGAGGTTGCAGTGAGCCGAGATCATGCCATTGCACTCTAGCCTGGGTAACAAGAGTGAAACTCCGTCTCAAAAAGAAAAAAAAAAAAATCAGGCCGGGCGCGGTGGCTCAAGCCTTGTAATCCCAGCACTTCGGGAGGCCGAGGCAGGTGGATCACAAGGTCAAGAGATCGAGACCACCCTGGTCAACATGGTGAAACCCCGTCTCTACTAAAAATAGAAAAAATTAGCCGGGCCTGGTGGTGCGTGCCTGTAATCCCAGCTGCTCAGGAGGCTGAGGCAGGAGAATTGCCTGAACCCAGGAGGCGGAGGTTGCGGTGAGCTGAGATCGCGCCATTGCACTCCAGTCTGGGTAACAAGAGCGACACTCCGTCTCAAAAAAAAATAAAAAAATTAAAAAAAAATAAAAATCAGTCTTGCCACATTATAGTTTACTAATACCCACCTTTTACTTTTTTGTTTGCCATGTATGTGATATTTATATTTATAATAAATGCAATTAGAATGTTTATTTTAAATCAAGGGTCTATAGTCCACAGGCCAAATCCAGCCTGTTTCCTATTTTGTACAGATTGTAAGCTAAGAATTATTTTTGCATCTGAGTCATTTGACAACATTTACAAGAAAAAAATATTTCTGACACACTTAAAACTTCATGAAGTTTAAATTTTAGTGTCCATAACTAAGTTTTATTGAAACACATTTTTGCTCATTTATTTACATATTATCCATGGTTGCTTTCGTGCTAAAATAGCAGACATTCCCTGATTGCTGCTTGAAACAGTCGTATCTTGTAAAGAGAAAAGGAAGTGAATATTTATACTCTTACAATGTTCTCATTTTCTTCATTTCTTCCTAAAAGACCTTAGTGTTGTTTTTACCTTAGCCTGAAATTTAATTTCCCCACCCCCCCACCTCCCAGAGATGGGGATCTCACTTTGTTGCCTAGGCTGATCTCAAACTCCTGGCATCAAGCAGCCCTTCTTCCTCAGCCTCCCAAAGTGCTGGAATTACAGATATAAGCCACCATGCCCAGCCTATTAGCATTTTTGATGGTGCAGTCCTGCTGACGATGAATTCTCTAGGTTTCATCTGAAAATATCTTTATGTTGCCTTCATTTTGAATATATAGTTTTGCTGCATATAGAATTAATTCTTGGCTGTTTAGCAGTTTAATTAGGATTTGGCTAAATGTGGTTTTCTTTGGTGTTTATCCCTTTAGGGTTAATTAAGCTCTTTGAAGGTGTAAGTTCTTGTCAAATTTGGATGTGTTAGGCCATTACTTCCATGAAATTTATTTATGCCATTTCTTTTTCTCTCCCCATTCTGGGACTCTAATTATATTCATGTTGGACTTTTGAAATTGACCCACAGATCTTTGTGAATCTATTCATGTTGCTTGATGATTTTTTTTCTTTCTGTTGAGATTATTTTCTCTTGATTGATTTACACAGATAGTGATTCTTTCTCTATTTCTGTTCTGCTATTGAGCTTATCTAGTTAAATTTCTTTTTTCTTTTTGTTTCTTGCTCTGTCACTCAGGCTGGAGTGCAATGGCAGGGTCTCAGCTCACTGCAACCTCTGCTTCCTGTGTTCAGGCAATTCTCCTGCCTCAGCCTCCTGAGTAGCTGGAATTACAGGCGCCTGCCACCTTGCCTGGCTACTTTTTGTATTTTTAGTAGAGACGGCGTTTCACCATGTTGGCTAGGCTGTTCTCAAACTCCTGACTTTGTGATTTTCCTGCCTCAGCCTCCCAAAAATGCTGGGATTATGGGCATGAGCCATCGTGCCCAGCCTATCTAGTTAAATTTTTATTTCAGTTATGTATTTGAATACCTTTAAAACAGCTACTTTGAAGCCTATTTTTTTTTTTTTTTGCAAAATCCAGCATAAGGGCCCCTAGGAGTTAGTTCCTGTGATTGTCTTTTTGTGACTGCTGTTCCTTAACCCCATTCCTTTTGTTTTGTTTGCATGTTTAGTAATTTTTGCTAGAAAGCTGGACATCATAAGTAGTTTTTTGTTTGTTTGTTTGTTTTTGAGACAGAGTCTTGCTCTGTCGCCAGGCACCAGACTGGAGTGCAGTGGTGGGATCTTGGCTCACTGCAACCTTCGCCTCCTCCAGGGTTCAAGCAATTCTCCTGCCTCTGTTCTGGAGAGTAGAACAGCCTCCCAAGTAGCTGGGACTACAGGTGGGTGCCACCACGCCCAGCTAATTTTTTTTGTATTTTTAGTAGAGACAGGGTTTCACCATGTTGGCCAGGATGGTCTCGATCTCTTGACCTTGTGATCCACCCGCCTCAGCCTCCCAAAGTGCTGGGATTACAGGTGTGAGCCGCCATGCCCGACCCATAAGTAGTATTTTAATCTGAATTCTGTCATGTCTGTTATGTTCTTCTGAGAATTATTTTTTTAGTAGGCAATTAGCTTGCTTGTAATCAAACCTCAAACTTTGTCTCCTTGCCCAGTGTAAAGTAGCTGATATATCCTCTTGGTTCTTCAAGCTTCTAGCTGCTGCCTTTTATCCTAACCTCCTGAAAGCAAATAGGTTCTCCCTTGTGTTCATGTACTTTTGCTCTCAGTCAAGGAATTGGTGAGTGTTTAGATTTTGGGGCTTACGTCCTGCATTTCTCTTTTTCAAGTTTTACCCCCTACACTTTGTGCTGCTTTGTCAATCCAAGCTCTGACACCTTAATCCTGTAAGCCTTCAGTCTTACTCTTCTTGAGCTATGAGCAGGTTGTGGAATACCATCAGTCGAGAAGCAGATGTCTTAGAATCTTACTGGATGCACTTTTATCTTTCAATATATATATTTTTTTGAGACAGAGTCTCACTTTGTCACCCATGCTAGAGTGCAATGGCGGTCTTGGCTCACTGCAACCTCCACCTTCCGGGTTCAAGCAGTTCTCCTGCCTCAGCCTCCCGAGAAGCTGGGAGTATAGGCATGTGCCAGCAAATCCAGATAATTTTTGTATATTTAGTAGAGACCAGGTTTCACTGTGTTGGCCAGACTGGTCTTGAACTCCTGATCTCGTGATCTGCCCACCTTGGCCTCCCAATGTGCTGTAATTACAGGCGTGAGCCGTAACACCCAGCTGTTTTTCAGAATTCTTTTCTGTTTTATTTCTGTCTGCTTTTTGCTAAGCCCTCTGTGATCTCTCCAACACATGCATATTTTATCAACCAGGAGTTTTGACAGAGTTAATGCTCAGATTTTCATTTTCATTCTTTCTAGAGTTCTCTCACTTCCAGAATTAACCTAGATTTCCAGCTCTCATTTATTTTTCTTTGTGTGTGTGTGTGTGTGTGTGACAGAGTCTCTGTTGCCCAGGCTGGACTGCAGTGCACGATGTCAGCTCACTGCACCCTCTGTCTCCCAGGTTCAAGCAATTCTTCTGCCTCAGCCTCCCAAGTAGCTAGGATTACAGGTGCCCACAACCATGCCCAGCTAATTTTTTGTATTTTTAGTAGAGACAGGGTTTCGCCATGTTAACCAGGCCGGTCTCAAACTCCTGACCTCAGATGAGCCACCGTGCCCAGCCTCGAGCTCTCATTTTTGTCCTCCATCACCTTTGAGGAAGTGAATGGTGGTTTTATGCCATTAGAGCTGTGGGGTTTCAGGTTTATTGTATAGCATGTATACATTTTATAATTATTATATGAGGGAATGTTTCCTTGAGTGTTTTACTCTGTTATTGCTGCATGCTGAAAAATCTCACCATGCATTTACAAACCATTTTCTTCATGTATAACATATTCATGTTAAATGGGAAACATTTACCTCCTTAGTGAAGCCTGAGAAAATATCTTTGTGATACATGCTGTATCTTTTTTTTTTTTTTTTTTGAGACGGAGTTTTGCTCTTGTTACCTAGGCTGGAGTGCAATGGCACGATCTTGGCTCACCGCAACCTCCGCCTCCTGGGTTCAGGCAATTCTCCTGCCTCAGCCTCCTGAGTAGCTGGGATTACAGGCACCCGCCACCATGCCCAGCTAATTTTTATATTTTTAGTAGAGACGGGGTTTCACCATGTTGACCAGGATGGTCTCGATCTCTTGACCTCGTGATCCACCCGCCTCGGCCTCCCAAAGTGCTGGGATTACAGGCGTGAGCCACTGCGCCCGGCCTTACATGCTGTATCTTATACATACTTCTTTTGTGTACCTGTAACACCTTCTTGCATGTTTGTGTTTACATACATTTTCTTGCAAGTGTGTGTTACATGCCTCTGCTAACTTATGAGCAGGAAGGTGTTTGGCATTTCCATAAATAAATACAGTTTTAGGCATTAAGTGACTTCACAGTAAATATTCTTAGAATGTGTTATTTAAAAATGAACTGACAGGAACTACAATATAAATCATAAAACAGGGAAAACTGTAGTCTTTCTGTACAGGAATTCATATGAATGCCACAAAGTACCAGGGTCATAAGTACTTCCCAATATCTAGTCCACTTGTTATTTTCTTTTTCTTTTTTTTTTTTTTTTTTTTTTGAGACAGAGTCTTGCTCTGTCACCCAGGCTGAAGTGGAGTGGCATGATCTCAGCTCACTGCAACCTCTGCCTCCTGGTTTCAGGCTATTCTCCTGCCTCAGCCTCCCATGTAACTGGGATTACAGGTGCGCACCACTGTGCCTGGCTAATTTTTTGTATTTTTAGTAGACATCGGGTTTCACCATGTTGGCCATGGTGGTCTTTTAACTCCTGACCTCAAGTGATCGACCTGCCTCAGCCTCCCAAAGTGCTGGGATTACAGGTGTGACCCACTGCACCCGGCCAAGTTCACCTGTTCTGATTACTGTTCCATCCATTTTAGGGATCAGTGTCATTCAACGATGTGACTGTGGACTTCACTCAGGAGGAGTGGCAGCATCTGGATCATGCTCAGAAGACTCTATATATGGATGTGATGTTAGAAAACTATTGCCACCTCATCTCTGTAGGTAAGAAAAATTCTCTTTGAAACTTTCAGTAGCAGGCACTACCTCTCAAAGTGCCTAAAGTTATGTATAATCTTGAATTTTAGGAATAAGAGGTGATGAATTCCTTTCGGTTAGCAGAAGGAATGATTGTGTCTTCCCTTGCCCTGTACAAGGTGCTACTTATATTGTTACACAAATAGGCATCTTAATTTGCAGTACTGAACATGCACCCTTCCTCATTTTCAGTGGCATTACAGCCCAAGCAACTTAAGTCTTATTTTCCCTTATCAGGGTGTCACATGACCAAACCTGATGTGATCCTCAAGTTGGAACGAGGAGAAGAGCCATGGACATCATTTGCAGGTCATACCCGCTTGGGTGAGTTTCTGGCTCTTAGGAAGACACACTCTAGCAGAATATAAATATAAAGGGGTCAGGAGTGGGCGATACCTTTGAAATATTTCAGGAATGCCTTTTTAAAGGCTCCTGACCTGTGAAAAACTTCATGCCTATAAAACTCAAAATCAGACTTTTAGGCCAGGTATAATGGCTCATGCCTATAATCTGATACTTTGGGAAGCCAAAGTAAGAGGATCACTTGAGGCCACGAGTTCAAGGCAAGCCCGGACAGCATAGCAAGACCCCATCACTACAAAAAGATAAAAATAAAAAATTAGCCAAGGCTAGGTGTGGTGGCTCACATCTGTCATCCCAGCACTTTGGGAGGCCAAGGTGGGCAGATCCCTTGAGCCTAGGAGTTTGCAGCCAGCCTGGGAATCATGGCAAAACCCCATCTTTACCAAAAAAAATGCGAAAGTTAGCTGGGTATGGTGGTGCACACTTGTAGTCCAAGCTACTCAGGAGGCTGAGGTGGAGGATCACTTGAGCCTAGGAGGTTAAGGCTGTGGTGAGCCATGATTGCACCACTGCACTCCAACCTGGGTGACAGAGCAAGATCCTGTTTCAAAAAAGAAAAAAAGGCAGGAATGATGTCATATACGTGTAGTTCCAGCTACTCAGAAGATTGAGAAGGTTGAGGTGAGATCACTTGAGCCTGAAGATTCAAGGTTACAGTGAGCTAGGATTATGCCACTGCACTCCAGGCTGGGCTACAGAGCCAAGACCCTGTCTTTTAGGTTTTTTTTTTTTTTTTTTTTTTTTTGAGATGGAGTTTCACTGTTATTGCCCAGGCCACCACATCCGGCCAGCACCCTGTCTTAAAAACAAAAACAGAACCATACTTTTAAATATCATGCTCCCTGGCTGGGCCCAGTGGCTCACACCCATAATCTCAGCACTTTGGGAGGCCAAGGCAGGGAGATCACTTGAGGTCAGGAGTTTGAAACCAACCTGGCCATCATGGTGAAACCCTGTCTCTACTAAGAATACAAAAATTAGCTGGGTGTGGTGGCACATGTCTGTAATCCCAGCTGCTTGGGAGCCGGAGGCAGGAGAATCATTTGAACCCAATAGGCAGAGGTTCTGGTGAGCTGAGATCATGCCACTGCACTCCAGCCTGGGCAACAGGGCAAGACTGCATTTCAAAAAAAAACAAAACATATGTATGTCACTCCTCAAATAGGTGCTTTCCTAGTTTGTTTCATGTTATCATAGATAACTGCCACTCAATGTACCATAAGCCTTCTTTCTTTTAGATCTTTTTTATTGATTTGTGTATCTTTTTCCAGCATTCTCGGTCCTTATCTTGCCTTATCATGATAGATTTCTTTCAGGCATTCTTCAGCCTATCCTTAAAAAGAAAATTATTGGTTAGTGGTCCTCTCCATACTTAACATTTCCTGTCCTTCATATCACCTCAGGTTTGTTTTCTGTGCTAAATTTCCTTTCTCACCACAAATGTAGCTATTACTTTTAGAACGCACTTACCTCAACCCGGGCTGATAATTTCAGTTACCATTTTCTTTCATTAAATCTTTGTGGTTCATTTTACATGGCTATTCCTCATTCTTGCAATCAATTATTTATTTAGGTAAAGCAACACTAATTCTTATCCTAATTCCTTGAATGCTTATTTACAACTTGGCCTCTTGTCTTCACCACTGTGAACATATCACCTGAAAAATGCTTGGCATATAAGAGTCACAACAAATTTTACTTTTTTAAATAAATGTTTATTGTTTCACTGGACAATTGATCTCATTTCTATCATATGCCCTCATGTAATCTATCTTTCAATTATAATGATACCATCCATTCTCAGACTTCCACTCTTTATTTTATGTAGATGGCACCAACATAAGCATACAAAGCACATTCCTTGATTACTGTACATCATATCTACCTTACTTGTTTTCTGAATTTCTGTGCTAACTACTGACTGTAACACAAACATGCACAACTCTTGGATACAGTCGTATAATTTCATTCCTTCTTGTTTATGCTTAAGGATTTATAAGGATGTTTAAGGACTGTTTCCCTCAAAAATAAGATCCCTTTTGAATCTTCATTTCTTTGAGGGAATCAGGCATTCTTAGGTGTTCTTTTTCTCAAAGACAACATCCCTTTTGAACCTTCATTACCATGGTATTATTTAACATGTTAGGTATTTAGTAGTTACTGTGTTAATTGCTTATGGAGCATTGTAAGGGACATATCTTTTCATCCATTCAGAAAGCATGTGCCGGCAAGTTCCTTTTAGATGTATCTACTCAGGGTGTGTCCCTATAGATTGTGATTGAAGTGTCTGCATTCTGCCAGACACTACCTATGATTATGCAGTGATAATGTAAACTCAGATTTTTTGTTTTGTTTTTGGTTTTTTTGAGATGGAGTCTTGCTCTGTTGCCCAGGCTGGGGTACAGTGGCACAGTCTTGGCTCACTGCAGCCTCTGCCTCCTGGGTTCAAGTGACTCTCCTGAGTCAGACTCCAGAGTAGCTGGGATTACAAGCACACATCACTACACCCAGTTAATTTTGTGTTTTCAGTAGAGATGGGGTTTTGCCTTGTTAACTGGGCTGGTCTGGAACTCTTGACCTCAGGTGATCCGCCCAATTTGGCCTCCCCAAGTGCTGGGATTACAGGCATGAGCCACCATGCCCAGCCCAAAAGAGTTTAAAGATCACCAATAAAGTATTCATTTCTATGAGAAAGTATTGCTATCAAGTCTGCATTTTTTATTTTTTTGAGATGGAGTATCACTCTTGTTGCCCATGCTGGAGTGCAATGGCACAATCTCAGCTCACTGCAACCTCCACTTCCCAGATTCAAGCAATTCTCCTGCCTCAGCCTCCCCAGTAGCTGGGATTACAAATATGCACCAACACACCCAGCTAATTTTTTGTATTTTTGGTAGAGACAGGGTTTTACCATATTGGCCAGGCTGGTTTCAAACTCCTGACCTCAAGTGATTCACCCACCTCAGCCTCTCAAAGTGCTGGGATTACAGGTGTGAGCCACTGCATCTGGCTGAAGTCTGCATTTTTCATGAAATATTTATGTCAAAGTGTGAGGTGGTTAAAAGATTTGTTAACATGGTTTTTCTAGGCTATAATTATATTGAAATTTTTAAATAGAGCTTAAAATGGTGGGGAAAATATATGAAGGGTTTTTGAGATTGTGGAATAGTAGGATTTCCTTGAAGATTCTCTAAATTTAAATAGAAATAAGCCTGGAAAGCAAGCTAATTAATTAAAGGAATGTGAGCACAAGTGTGTTATTGGGCATAAGTAAGGTATGTATAGGACAGTAAGTGTCAGGCCAAACTGAGGCAAAAAGTACTTGTTATAAACAGGTGAGATCTGTCAGGTATGTGGACAACCCTGAAAACTTGTGAGAATATAAAAAATCAATCTAGACAGTATATTTTGTTTACAGGTAAAATTCCTTGCATTAGTATTGGAGTTATTGGACTCAATGAAGAAATAGATTTTTGAGTGTAGCTTTAACATTGCTTCATTAGATATAGGTGATTGCAAGGTAATGAAAGTTAAAGTTAATGTATGATCCAGGACCAGATTGTTGAATCTACCTTATGAAATTGGTATTCTGATCTACCACATATAAAACTGGAATAGAAAGCGTTACTGCATTGAGGAAGGATGTAAGCCAGTCTTTCCATAAACCTGAAAAAGTGAGTCAGCAACTGAAAAGAGGACTAGTTATAATTGATGGTCATGAGAGCTTGGTTATTGGACAATTCTAAAAGAAGGGATTTTGCAGTAGTCTGAATACAGCAATTGAGGATATTCTGATCTATTTTAAAGTTCCTGTTGTTTAGTTTTCCTTTCATAAGAGAAAATAATTCCCACCTATATGGAGGATTAGAGCATAAACTAACTATAGGATTATTTTTCTAAATACTAGAAAATGAATTGATACTTTACAAGCTAAATTAACCAATGATGACTATACTTAGAAAAAGGAGGTGTCTTGATCAATTGGAAGTGTTTTACCACAGTCATCTAGGGATGTGTGTATAAAAGTATAAGTGATCTGTGTTCTCCAAAAGCAATCTTTCCTCTAGTATTTTCCCTAAACAAACATTTCTACTAATTTTCCTTGTCCAACCTATGTGCATTTTAATGCTTTTGATAGATTCACTTCATTGTTTATGAATACTTACCTAACCATCAAACCGTCTTCTACCATTCTTTGACTTCTTGGTTGGTTGCACTTTCTCTTGGAAGTTCTAGTGCAAAATGCAAAAGGGATTAATGTTTATTTGCTTATATTTTCATCCTTTTCCACCCTGAAGCGGTTTTTGTTTTGGTTCCCTATCCCGCACAACCGCCAAGCCAGTGGTGATTTGTCCTGGGTCTCTTTTGGCCCCATATGCTAGACCCTAGTAAAATTCCTTTGCATAGCAAATGTGTGAAGATTCACAAATTGTTATCAATTATATTCTTTTCTAGAAGAAAACTGGAAAGCTGAAGACTTTTTAGTAAAATTCAGGGAACACCGAGAGAAGTATTCTAGATCAATTGTAAGCATCAACCACAAAAAACTGGTGAAGGAGAAAAGCAAAATATGTGAAAAGACATTTACTCTAGGCAAAAGCCCTGTTAATTCCAAAATTCTACCTCCTGAATATGATACTCATGGAAGGATTTTGAAAAATGTTTCAGAATTAATTATCAGTAACCTAAATCCTCCAAGAAAGAGACTTAGTGAGTATAATGGATATGGGAAATCACTCCTCAGTACTAAACAAGAGACAACTCCTCCTGAAGTCAAATCCCATAATAAGAGTGGCAGAGCTTTCAGTCATAATGAAGTTCTTATGCAGTATCAGAAAACGGAAACTCCAGCACAGTCATTTGGATATAATGACTGTGAGAAATCATTCCTCAAAAGGGGGGGCCTGATTACACATAGACCTTACAGAGGAGAAAACCCATCTGTATATAATAAGAAGAGAAGAGCAACCAATATTGAAAAAAAACATATATGCAATGAATGTGGGAAATCCTTCTGCAGGAAATCAGTATTGATTCTGCATCAGGGAATTCACTCAGAAGAAAAACCCTATCAATGTCATCAATGTGGAAATGCATTTAGAAGGAAATCATATCTCATTGATCATCAGAGAACTCATACAGGAGAGAAACCGTTTGTTTGCAATGAATGTGGTAAGTCCTTCCGCCTAAAGACAGCCCTCACCGACCATCAGAGAACACACACAGGGGAGAAATCATATGAATGTCTGCAATGTAGGAATGCCTTCAGATTGAAGTCACACCTTATTCGTCATCAGAGAACTCACACAGGTGAGAAACCATATGAGTGTAATGACTGTGGGAAGTCCTTCCGCCAGAAGACAACACTCTCTTTACATCAGAGAATTCATACAGGAGAGAAACCCTATATTTGTAAAGAATGTGGGAAATCCTTTCACCAGAAGGCAAATCTTACTGTACACCAGAGAACCCATACAGGAGAAAAGCCCTATATTTGTAATGAATGTGGGAAATCCTTCTCCCAGAAGACAACTCTTGCTCTTCATGAGAAAACTCATAATGAAGAGAAACCCTATATTTGTAGTGAATGTGGAAAGTCCTTCCGCCAGAAGACAACCCTTGTAGCACATCAAAGAACACATACAGGGGAGAAATCTTATGAATGTCCTCACTGTGGGAAGGCCTTTAGAATGAAGTCATACCTCATTGATCATCACCGAACTCACACAGGAGAGAAACCGTATGAATGTAATGAATGCGGTAAGTCATTCAGTCAAAAGACAAATCTCAATCTACATCAGAGAATTCATACGGGGGAGAAACCCTATATTTGTAATGAATGTGGGAAGTCTTTTCGCCAGAAAGCAACCCTCACTGTACATCAGAAAATACATACAGGGCAAAAATCCTATGAATGTCCTCAGTGTGGGAAAGCCTTTAGCAGGAAGTCATATCTGATTCATCATCAAAGAACTCATACAGGAGAGAAACCATATAAATGTAGTGAATGTGGAAAGTGCTTCCGCCAGAAGACAAATCTCATTGTACATCAGAGAACTCACACAGGTGAGAAACCGTATGTTTGTAATGAGTGTGGTAAGTCTTTCAGTTATAAGAGAAACCTCATTGTCCATCAAAGAACTCACAAGGGAGAAAATATTGAAATGCCATAAATGAGGTGGTTTCTTACATTAATTCTTTCCAAGTTTTTGTAAACCTTTAGTTATAAAATGGAAAGCATGCTGAAAGATGTTAATGTAATTTAAAATCACAAATCTGATAATAGTTATTAACTTAAAGTACCATAATGAATAACTGTCTACTATTTACTAGCATATAAAATGGTCGTCATCATTATTGAACTCTATTAGCTATGAAGCTAAATTTTAAGGTCTTCAGCTGCTCCTCCTACTGACCCAAATAGTTTATTTTTAAAAAATACTTATATAATACATGCAGAGATAAGATACAAAATGATTATAAGCATTAATCTCCATAAGAGAAAATATTTATGAACATATTTCTCATTGCACTCTGTAATAAAAAACAGTTAGTTGTTACTTACCTAAGAGTAATCACTTCCATAGCCTATAACTTCAAAAAGTAGTGTTTGCATGTTTTCAATTTTATATATATATTTTTTATCATACATCATTAATTCTTTTGTGTCTTGCTTATTTCACTCAGTTTTTAAGATTTGTACATTATTGCATGTGGCAGTAGTGTATTTTCATTTTGCATACTATTCCATTTTAAGAATATATTGCTGTTTATCCTATGATGGATAGTTGTATTTTTTTATAATTTTGTGTAATAATAATAAAAATATTGCTGCAAACATTCTTGTTTATGTCATGGGTGTGTGCGTGTGTGTGTGTGTGTGTATGATTTCTGTTGAATTTATACCTGGACTGGAACTACTCATTCCAAATGTGTATATAAGTTTTTTTCAGCTATAATAGGTAGTCCCAAACACCTCAGACCTTTCTCTGCATGAAATTATTGGACAGAAACAGCTTTAAACACAGTGTAGAAAGGTCTTTACTGGTCAAACTGGAGAATTTCTACTAAAAAGAAACCTTGCAGTTTTATAATTTTGAGAAGGCTATTAATTACGGGCATATGAATACAGTAAATGTACAAGGCCTTTAGCTGTCCCTCAACCCTTAAATGCAAAACCGGCAAATTTATACTGGAGGGAAATCCTGTAGTTGTCATTATTTTCGGGGTACTTTCAGCCATTGCTCATTGCACCTTATTTAATATCAATGAATTAGAATTAATAGAAGTGAAAGGGACATTGATAAAGGAAATAGGTGAGTAAGATTTGAAAATATAGGAGTCTTTTTTTTTCCTTTTTTTTTTTAAGATGGAGTGTCACTCTGTCACCCAGGCTGGAGTGCAGTGGTGCGATCTTGTCTCACTGCAACCTCTGCCTCCTGGGTTCAAGCGATTCTCCTGCTTTAGCCTCCTGAGTAGCTGGGATTACGGGTTCCCACCACCACACCCAGCTGATTTTTGTATTTTTAGTAGAGATGTCGTTTCATCATGTTAGTCAGGCTAGTCTTGAAATCCTGACCTTTTGATCTGCCTGCTTCGGCCTCCCAACGTACTGGGATTACAGGCATGAGCCACCATGCCTGGCCACAACATAAGCCTTTTATACCTTAATCTATGTCATAGGAAATGTAAGTCTCTGAAAGTCCCAAATAAATGACCAAAGAGATTTTGATGTTTGAGAACTGGAAATCTAAGACAGTGACTTCCATAGCATCCTTTTTTTTTTTTTTTGCCAATCATTGAGAGCTTGTAAGGTTGCTGAGGTTGGTTGGCCTTGAACTCTTGGCCTCGCCTTCGCAAGCGCCACGACATCCGGCCGGAGCCACTTTGGGCCCCTCCATAGCATCCTTTTGATTAGAAGAGTAAGCTCAGTGACAACCTGAGCAGCATTATTACAGGTACTTCTTGGGAAAGATTATTTCCAACCAATATTTAGTACATATATGAGTTATTGTAATAAAATTCAGTCGAAGTTGAAATTCACTTCTTAAAATATTTAGAACTATAAACCATATCTGCATATACTGGAAGATGGTTCATGATTCAAGTATTTGACATTAAAAATATTAAACAGGCCTTCTAGCCTGTTAGAAAGGGGCAGCCATTGCCAATTAAATGGAAACATGCTTGTCAATCCTTATTTTTCTGATAATTTCAGAGCAAAAAGTGAACAAGGTATTGAAACAAAAGCATAAAAATTTAGACTTGAAAGTAGCATACAGAAAACGCACGTGTGTGTATACATTTATATATATATAAAGCCTTATCTATAACGACTAGACAGACATCGTTGAACTTAGCCTTTATTTATGGATATAGATTTTTTTAAAGAATATGGAGATGGGATAAACCTATTAAAGTAACTAAACCAGGTAAAATTATAGGACTTAGCTGTGAGAACCCAAGGATTTTGTCATTTGAAAGTGAATTTATAGGTGAGTTATATACTGTTATATGCAAACAATGGTGACTAACATAAGAATTGTACTCGTGAGCAAAGATAAAAGCTTACCTTGTTTTCCTACGTCAGGAGGAAGGCCTAACTGGATGTTTGTCCTAGCATCAACCCACCAAAGATTTGGGGAGCATGTAAGTCACATTGTCACGGACATTCTACTACCGTTTGATTTTTGCCTTACCAAACATTTCAGTGGTTACCACAAAAAAATAAAAAGTATCTGTGGCATCACTACATGTGCTGCCCTGTCTCCTAATTTACTGATTATATTGTGAAATAGCCATGTACTGTTTTGATAGAATATTGTATCCAATGTCCACTTTATTTTCATACATACTACATATATTCATGTTTTATATATCTTGAATATGAAGAACTAGAAAGTACGTATTAATGGACAGTTTTTAAAATGGCCAAACTTTGATAATATAATCACAAGGCCGGGCATGGTGGCTCACACCTATAATCCCAATGCTTTGGGACGCTGAGGCGGGCGAACCACCTGAGGTCAGGAGTTCAAAACTGGGCTGGCCAACATAGTGAAAGTCCATCTCTATGAAAAATACAAAAAATAGGCCGGGCGCGGTTGCTCACGCCTGTAATCCCAGCACTTTGGGAGGCCGAGGGGGGTGGACCATGAGGTCAAGAGATCGAGACCATCCTGGTCAACATGGTGAAACCCCATCTCTACTAAAAATACAAAAAATTAGCTGGGCATGGTGGTGCCTGCCTGTAATCCCAGCTACTCAGGAGGCTGAGGCAGGAGAATTGCCTGAACCCAAGAGGCAGAGGTTGCGGTGAGCCGAGATTGCGCAATTGCACTCCAGCCTGGGTAACGAGCAAAACTCTGTCTCAAAAAAAAAAAAAAAAAAAAAAAATACAAAAAATAGCCAGGTGTGGTAGCACACACCTGTAATCCCAGCTACTTTGGGGTCTGAGGCAGGAGCATCACTTGAACCCAGTAGGTGGAGGTTGCGGCGAGCCAAGATCATGCCATTGCACTCCAGCCTGGGCAACAGAGTGACACTCTGTCTTAAACAAAACAAAAAATCAGTAAAGAACCCAGAGATTATTTAAGGATGTTTTATTATCTAAGAAAACTTCCAGTATAGGCTATATAAACAACTCACAAAAGTATTTGTATAATAATCACTGGGCATCTTTCTATAATCATGCTTATAACTTTTAAGTTTTAACATGTTTATATGAAAAACTGATGAAATAGTTTCTTATGAAATTGTCTATGTATCATATGGGAATTCTGTGTTTAACTTTTTAAAGAATCAACATTCTGTTTCTCACAGTGGCTTTACCATTTTATATTCCCAATGGCAAGGCAAAAAGCTTCAGATTTCTCAGGCCTGGGGTGTTGGCTCATGCCTGTAATCCCAGCCCTTTGGGAGGCCAAGATGGGTAGATCACCTGAAGTCAGGAGTTCAAGACCAGCCTGGCAAATATGGTGAAACCACATCTTTACTAAAAATATAAAAATTGCTGGGTGTGGTGGTGCATGCCTGCACTCCTAGCTACTTGGGAAGCTGAGGTAGGAGAATTGTTTGAATCAGGCAGGCAGACATTGCAGTGAGCCGAGATCGTGCCACTGTACTGCAGGTGACAAAGCGAGACTTCATCTCAAAAAAAAAATTAGCCAGGTGTTGTGGCAGGCGCCTATAATCCCAGCTACTTGGAAGGCTGAGGCAAGGGAATACATTGAACCTGGGAGGCAGAAGTTGCAGTGAGCAAAGATTGTGCCACTGCACTCCAGCCCTAAGTGACAGTGAGATTCTGTCTCAAAAAAAAAAGTTCAGATTTCTTCATATTCTTTCCGTCACTTATTTTTCTTTAAAATTTTTTAAAATTATGGCCTTTTTTTGTGGATGTCAAGTATCTCATTGAGATTTTTTTTTTTTTTTTTTTTTGAGACAGTTTCACTCTTGTTGCCCAGGCGGGAGTGCAATGGCACAATCTCAGCTCATCACAACCTCCACCTCCTGGATTCAAGCTGTTCTGCCTCAGCCTCCCGAGTAGCTGGGATTACAGGCATGTGCCACCACACCAGGCTAATTTTGTATTTTTGGTACAGATGGGAGTTTCCCCACATTGGTCAGGCTGGTCTCGAACTACCGACCTCAGGTGATCTGCCTGCCTTGGCCTCTCAAAATGCTGGGATTACAGGCATGAGCCACTGCCCCTGGCATCATTGAGATTTTGGGTTGCATTTCCCTAATGATTAATAATATAGATTTCTTTCATTCTTGAACACATTTTTCTGAAAACAGGATTTGGGATTGAGAGTTCTTCCTTTCAGCACTTGAAAAATGTCAATTCTTTCTGGTCTTCATGGTTTCTCTTATTTTTTTTTTTCCTTCCTGTTTTAAAAACCATCTGGTCTTCATGGTTTCTCATAAGAAATCTGCTATTTTTTTCCCTCTAAAATATGATATTTTGCTACTTTCAAGACTTTTATTTTGTCTTTAAGTTTCAGAAGTTGGGTATGACGTGTTGTGGTGTTACATTTTGTGGATGGGAAATTCACTCAGCTTTTAAATTCACTCAGCTTCTTGAACCTGTCTTTTGCCAAATTTGGTGAGTTCTCAGTAATTACTACTTTTAAGTCCTTTGTGGCAGGGAGTGGGGATGTCTTCTGTCATCCAGGCTGGAGTGCAGTGGAATGATTGCAGCTCACTGCAGCCTCGACCTCCCTGGTTTAATTGATCCTCCCACCTCAGCCTCTCGAGTAGCTTGGACTGCAGGATAGCACCACCAGGACTGGCTAACTTTTGTTTTTTTTGTTTGTTTTTTGCATATGAAAATTTATTACTACAGTGTTTTCATCTTTTGTATTTTTTAGAGACAGGGTATCACCATGTTGTCCAGGCTTCCTTAAGTGCCTTTTTAGCCCTGTCTTCTTTGTCCTCTCCTTCCAGGATTGCAAGGGCATGAATGTTAAGTCTCGTGAAACATTCTCACAGGCTCCTCAGTCTTTTCATTATATTTTTTTCAGTCTACTCTCTCTCTCCTTCAGATTGGGTAATTCCTATTGTTCTGTATTGCATTTCACTGATTCCTCTGTCCTCTCTGTTTCTACTTTGTCCATTTGAGTTACATTTTCAATTATGTACTTTCCATTTGGTTATTTTGTATGTCTTCTAATGTCTTGTCTGGACTAATTCTTTGTTGAGATACTGTATCTCATTTGTTTGAAATGTGTGATTGTTCTGCTCCATGTATTATATAATTCTGACATCATTGTCATGTTCTTATCTTTTTTCATTTGAGATTTTTCTGGTTACAATTACTGAATTTCCATTGAAATGTGTGATTTTATCTATTATGAGATTCTAGATCTTATTTAAACCTGTTTTAGCTGGCTTTCTGATAGCACCCTGGCATGGGGAGGGCAATGTGCCATTTTGCTATGCCACATAGGGCATGGGAATGCAGATTTTCCCACTCCCCTCCACTGACACCTGGGTGGAAGTGCTCCTCCTCATGGTTAGGTGTGAATGGGGAGTTCTGGCTCCCTATTAGCCACCTTTTTATACCTCTCTCAAACCCCTTTAAGAGAGATAGGGGTGCTTTGTTAATGGTTTCCATTTGCTTTCCATATACACCACAGAGGCAGAGCTGGCCCTGTTAGGCGGGATAGCAGTGAAGATCCCTGACTTTACTACACCTATTCCAACCTTGCCCCACCGGTAGTTTAACAAGTATCTTTTTACTTTTGAGTATGGGGATGGAAATTCAGGTTCCCCTCATGACTCCAGGGGCCCTGCCAATGCCATCTGCAGTGATAGTTTGGGCTCCCTTCATAGTCTTCCTGAAACTATCCTGGCAGGGAAGTCAGAGTATCTTGTTACAGAGTATCTTGAGAGTAGAAGTCTAGGTTCCCTACTCAGCCTTTGCAAGGTGCATGTGTGGCATTAGGTGTTTTGGGTTCTTTCTTTCTTTCTTTTTTTTTCCCTGTGCTTTTTGGCTAGAGCAGTTTTATTTTGTTGTTGTTGTTTTTCTTTTTTCTTTCTTTCTTTTCTTTTTTTTGAGATGGAGTCTCACTTCTTTACCCAGGCTGGAGTACAATGGGGTGATCTTGGCTTACTGCAACCTCTGCTTCCCGGGTTCAAGCAATTCCTTTGCCTTAGCCTCCCAAATAGCTGGGATTACAGGCACATGCCACCATACCTGGCTAATTTTTGTATTTTTAGTAGAGATGGGGTTTCACCATGTTGGCCAGGCTGGTCTCGAACTCCTGACCTCAAGTGATCCGCCTGCCTCGGCCTCCCAAAGTGCTGGGATTACAGGTATGAGCCACCGTGCCTGGCCAAGTAGAGCAATTCTTACCTAGAAGTTTTGTCTTTCTAGGCTGCCATTTTCTTGGTCTTTTGTCTACACAGAGCAGGCTTTTGTTAGGCCTTTTTTTTTTTTTTTTTTTTTTTGAGATGGAATCTCTATCGCCAGGCTGGAGTGCAGTGATTCAATCTCAGCTCACTGCAACATCCACCTTCTGGGTTCAAGCTATTCTGCCTCAGCCTCCCAAGTACCTGGCTGGGCATGCACTACCACACCCAGCTAAGTTTTCTATTTTTAGTAGACATGGGTTTTCACCATGTTGGCCAGGATGGTTTGGATCTCTTGACCTTGTGATCCACCTGCCTTGGCCTCCCAAAGTGTGCTGGGATTACAGGCATGAGCCACTGCGCCCTGACCTGGTTTTTTTTTTTTTTTTTTTCCCCTGCATCTCAAGAGGTTTCTTGCTTCTTCAGCTCCAGGTTGAGGTATATGAGACAAAAAGGACAACCCAGGGAATTCACCAGTGTGTTGTTTATTAGATCTAAATCCATTTATAAGACTTTCTTCTTTTTTTAACAGCTCCTCCACAGTGAGAATAGACAATAGTTTATTCTATGTATGGGTGTTTAGATTATTTCCAGTATTTTGCTATTACATATAATACTGTAGTGAATAATTTTGCACAATTATATTTTCATATCGTTGGAAGTATATTTTATTTTTTTTATTTTTATTTTTATTTTTATTTTTGCCAATCATTGAGAGCTTGTAAGGTTGCTGAGGTTGGTTGGCCTTGAACTCTTGGCCTCACCTTCGCAAGCGCCACATCCGGCTGGAGCCACTTTGGGCCTGGAAGTATATTTTAAAAATACATACCTATAAGTGGTATTAGTGAATCAAAGGTAAACACTTGCATAGTTTTGTTGATCTAACAAAAATTATAGTTTTGCATTGCCACCAGCAATGTATGATATGGCTGTTTATCCGTAGCTCCACCAACACAGTATATTGTTAACTGTTTTCGTTTTTATCAACTTGATATGTACAAAATTGTTTCTCAGTATAATTTCTTACATTTCTTTTCTTTTTTTTTTTTTTTTTGAGACGGAGTTTCGCTTTTGTTACCCAGGCTGGAGTGCAATGGCGAGATCTCGGCTCACCGCAACCTCCGCCTCCTGGGTTCAGGCAATTCTCCTGCCTCAGCCTCCTGAGTAGCTGGGATTACAGGCACGCACCACCATGCCCAGCTAATTTTTTGTATCTTTAGTAGAGACGGGGTTTCACCATTTTGACCAGGATGGTCTCGATCTCTTAACCTCGTGATCCACCCACCTTGGCCTCCCAAAGTGCTGGGATTACAGGCTTGAGCCACCGCGCCTGGCCTCTTACATTTCTTTTATTGTGGGCGAAGTGTAATATCTCAAATGTTTAAAAGACATTTTAATATCATTTTGTGAATTCCATAAAGATAACTTAAAATCTTAATATGTTTATTTGTTACAGTAGTGGGTGTGTAGTAATTTTAAAATTACTTTCTGTGTGTGGTAGGATTGCACAAATATGTAAAAAGTCAGTAGCTAGGTTTCCACATATAAAGAAACAGAATAAGGCCATGTTCAGTGGCTCACACCTGTAATCTGAGAATTTTAGAAAGCCAAGGCTGGCAGATAACCTAAGCCCAATAGTTCAAGATTAGCCTAGGCAATGTGGCAAAACTATTTCCACAGAACATACAAAAATTAGCTGGCTATGGTGGCATGCATCTTTATTCCCAGCCTCTTGAGAGGCTGAGGTGGGAGGATCACTTGAACCTAGGAGTTCATAGCTGCAGTGAGCTGCGATGGTGCCACTGCACTACACTCTGGGTGACAGGGCAAGAACTTGTCTAAAAATAAATAAATAAATAAATAAATAAATGAAAATAAAGCAGGGAAATAAGTGGGCATGGTGACTCAGGCTTGTAATCCCAGCACTTTGGGAGGTTGAGGGTGGCGGGATCACCGAAAGTCAGGAATTTGAGACCAGCCTGGCTAACATGTTGGAAACCCTGTCTCTACAAAAAAATAGAAAAATTTGCAGGGTGCGGTGGCACATGCCTGTAGTTCCAGCTACTTGGGAGGCTAAAGCAGGAGAATTGCTTGAGCCTGGGAGGCAGAGGTTGCATTGAGCTAAGATTGTGCCACTGCACTCCAGGGCCTGGGTGACAGAGTAAGACTCTGTCTCAAAAAAAAAAAAAACCCATAATAAACATAAAAATAGATGTATATTATAGACATTAGAGAAAGTCCTAGAAAATATAAAAACAAAGAGGTATAATTAATTAATAGTAGATATAAAATGGAATCATGAAAAACAATTGTAAAGAAGAAAGGAACAGGCTGGGCATGGTGGCTCATGCCTGTAATCCCAGCACATTGGGAGGCCGAGGCAGGTGGATCACTTGACGTCAGGAGATCAAGACTATCCTGGCCAACATGGTGAAAGCCTGTCCCTACTAAAAGTACAAAAAAATGTGCTGGGCATGGTGGCATGTGTCTGTAATCCCAGCTACTCGGGAGGCTGAGGGAGGAGAATGGCTTGAACCCGGGAGTTGGAGGTTGCAGTGAGCCGAGATTGTGCAGCTGCACTCCAGGCGACAGAGGGAGACTAAAAAAAAAAAAAAAATGGAAAAGAAAAAGAAGAAAGGAACAAGCAAGGAACAGGACAAAACAAATGGTAAGCTGGTGGAACTAAATCTAACCATACTGACATTCACTTGAGATGTTAATAATCTAAACCAGGGATCAGAGAACTTTATCAGTAACAGGCCAGATGTAAATATATAAGTTTTGTGGACCATAGAGTCTCTGTCAAATCACTCAACCCCTTAGTTGTAGCAGAAAAGCAATTTTAAACATGTAAACAAATGGGCATGGTATATTCCAGCAAAACTTTATGTATAAAACAAGTGAGGCTGGATTTAGCCTGGGAACCATAGTTTGCCATTCCTTGATCTAAACACTACAAGTAAAGGCAGAGATTGTCAGATTGGATAAAAATGCAAGAACAGGCTGGGCGCGGTGGCTGACGCCTGTAATCCTAGCACTTTGGGAAGCCGAGGTGGGTGGATCACCTGAGGTCAGGAGTTCAAGACCAGCCTGGCCATCCTGGTGAAACCCCATCTTTAAAAAAAATTTTTTTTTTTAAATGCAAGAACATAGCCTGGTATGGCACGTGCCTGTGGTGCTAGTTATTTAGGAGGCTGAGGCAGGAGGAATGCTTGAGCCCAGGAGGTTGAGGCTGCAGTGAGTTGTGACCACCACTGCACTCCAGCCTGGGTGACAACATAACCATGTCTCAAAACAATAACAATAATAACAACAAAACAGCAAACAAAAACTATACATTGTCTACAGACACCCACTTTAAATTTAAACACCTAGATAGTTTAAAAGTAAAAAAGATGGGAAAAGTTATACCATACAACCACCAATCATGGCTATATTAATATCAGACACAGTAGGCTTCACAATAAGGACTGTTACCAGGTCAGAGCAAAGAGGGACTTTTGTAATGATAAATGGGAAAAACAGTAATAAATGTGTAAGTACGTAATAACTGAGCTCCAAAAGGCACAGATCAAAAACAGATAAAACTGAAAAAGATATAGAGAAATACACAATTATCATTAGTTATTTCAACACTCCCCTATCACTGATAGAACAAGTAGACCCAAAACTAATTTTAAAAGACTGACCAAGCCTATAATCCCAGTACTTTGGGAGGCAGAGGTAGGTTAATCACTTGAGGCCAGAAGTTCTAGACCAGCCTTGGGCAACATAACAACACCTCATCTCTACAGAAAATACAAAAATTAGCTGAGTGTGGTGGCCCATGCCTACAGACTCAGCTACACAGGAGGCTGAGGTGGAAGATCACTTGAGCCTGGGAGGTCAAGGCTGTAGTGAGCCAAGATCATGCCACTTCACTCTAGCTTGGGTGACAGAGAAAGACCCCATTTCAAAGAAAAGTGAGGTCGGGCATGGTGGCTCACACCTGTAATCCCAGCACTTTGGGAGGCCAAGGTTAGTGGATCACCTGAGGTTGGGAGTTTGAGACCAGCCTGACCAACATGGAGAAACCCTGTCTCTATTAAAAATACAAAAGTAACCAGATGTGGTGGTACATACCTATAATCCCAGCTACTCGGGAGGCTGAGGCAGGAGAATCGCCTGAAACCATGAGGCAGAGGTTATGGTGAGCCGAGATCGTGCCATTGCACCCCGGCCTAGACAACAAGAGTGAAACTCCATCTCACAAGAAAAAGAGAAATTTGTATACCCATATTCACCATATTCATAGCACCATTATTCAAAATAGGTAAAATGTGGAAGCAACCCAGGTGTCCATCAACAGATGGATAAGCAAAACATGGTATATATCTACAGTGGAATTATTCAGTCTTTAAAAAGGAAGTTCTGACACATGCTACAACATGGATGAACCTTGAGGATATTATGCTAAGTGAAATAAGGCAGACACAAAAGGACAAATATTCTGATTCCACTTTTGTGAGGTACTTGGCGCAGTCACTTTTATACATACTGGAAATAGAAGAGTAGTCACCAGAGGTTAGAAGATTGAGGAAAGGGGAAATGGGAGGAGGTGTTGCTTGATAGGTTTACAGTTGCTATTTTACAAAATGAAAATGAAAAGGTTCTGGAGATGGATGTTGGTTGTACATTATGAATGGACTTAGTACTGACTGTACACTTAAGATGGTAAATTTTATATGTATTTTACCACAGTAAAAAAAAATTGAAAAAGTATTAATTGGTTTTTTGAAGAGATCAATAAGATGATAAACCTCTAGCCAGACTGATCAAAAGAGAGAGAGAACATACAAATTGCCAGTGTCAGAAGTGAAAGTATGGACATCAAAACTACAGGCCAGGCATGGTGGCTCATGCCTGTTATCCCAGCACTTTGGGAGGCTGAGGAAGGTGATCAACTGAGGTCAGGAGTTTGAGACCAGCCTAGCCAACATGGTGAAACCCTGTCTCTACTAAAATACAAAATTAGCTGGGCATGGTGGCACATGATTGTAATCCCAGCTACTTGGGAGGCTGAGGCAGGAGAATTGCTTGAAACCAGAAGGCAGAGGTTGCAGTAAGCTGAGAGCGCACCATTGTACTCCAGCCTGGGCAACAAGAGTGAAACTCCATCTCAACAAAACTAAATAACAGCAAAACAGACAGCAACAACAAAAAAGAAAAAACCCTGCTACAGTTAAAAGAAGCAGATCTGCAGTTGTAGTGAGCTGCAAATAAGCAGGGAGGGAAGGCTGACTGCAAACAGATATGAGGGGTGTTTGGGGCATGGTGGAAATGTCCTCTATGATTGTGCTAGTAGCATAACAGATATATACTGATATCAACATTAATCAAGTTCATTTAAAAGTATGAATTGCAATCTATGTAAATTATACATCAACCAACTTAATAAGAAAATAACGAGGTCTTGTCTTTGAATAGTGGAAGATATAATCTCTGACTAAATATAGGCCCAAGTGGTTTTATTTATAGTTTAACACAGTTCCTTTATTAAATTTGTTTTTTGAGTTTTGCTCTGTCGCCTAGGCTGCAGTATAGAGCCACTGTGCCTGGCCAAAAATGGTTTTAATTAGTAAAACCATAAACCTACTGCAATCATCCTTAATGGTGAATATTAAAAATACTCTCTTGACCGGGCACAGTGGCTCACGCCTATAATCCCAGCACTTTGGGAGGCTGAGGTGGGTGGTCAGGAGTTTGAGACAAGCCCCCTGACCAACATGGTGAAACCCTGTCTCTACTAAAAATAAAAAAATTAGCTGGGCATGGTGGCACATGCTTGTAATCCAAGTACTCAAGAGGCTGAGGGCAGGAAAATTTATTGAACCTGGGAGGTGGAGGTTGCAGTGGGCCAAGATCACACCATTGCACTCCAGTCTGGGTGACAGAGAAAGACTCAGTCTCAAAAAGCAAACAACAAAAAAAAGTCCTTTGGCCAGGCATGATGGCTCACACCTGTAATCCCAGCACTTGGGGAGGCTGAGGAGGGTGGATTGCTTGAGCCCAGAGGTTCGACACCAGCCTCGACATCATAGCAAACCCATCTCTGCAAAAAAATACAAAAATGTGCCAGGCATGGTAGTGCACACCTGTAGTCCCATCTACTCAGGAGGCTGAGGTGGAAGGATTGATTGAGCCTGGGAGGTTGAGGCTGCAGTGAGCAGTGATAATGCCACTGCATTCAAGCCTGGTAAGAGTGAGACCCTGAAAAAAAAAAAAAAAAACGCCCTTACAGGAAGGGTCAAGATGAGGAAACTAATTAGTGCTATAGACATTCATACTATACATATGATCCAAGCTACAAGTACAAAGTAAGAAATGAGGCATATAGAAAGGAATAGACAAACATTTTTACTTACGAATAATACCGACATCTTTCTAGACAATTCAATCTCATGAAGAAACCATTTGATCTACTAGTTTATCAATGTTACAATCCTTAGACCAAAAAAACAGCATTTAGTACATAGTAATCAATTACATAACAGAAAAAGTATCCCAATCATAATATAAAGAAAAAATCATTATCTAGAAATAAGTAAAATAAATGTGTAAACCTTTATGCTAAAAATATAAAGACTTACTAAAGCACCTAAAAGAATACCCACTGAAACATAGAGATATACCAGGTACAGGAAGAGAAAAACTCAATGCCGTAAGATGTCAGTAATGATTCTTCTTTCCAACACTGTGGCAGACTAGAAATATTGAAAATCCTTGATTAAAAGGATTTACCCCGAATAGATCATCTTTGGTTGATAAGAATATAGAGATGATCTGTTTTCATTGTGCTTTTCTCTGCTCTTTAAAAAATTATTTCTGCTTTTTTCACAAAAAGAGTAAAAGCATAAAGAGTGTTGGCTGAGCACAGTGGCTCACACCTCTAAGTCCCAGCACTTAGGAGGCTGAGGTGGGAGGATCACTTGAGCCCAGGAATTCAAGACCAGCCTGGGCAACATGATGAAACCCTTTCTCTACAAAAAATACAAACATTAGCTCTGTGTGGTGGTGTGCACTTGTAGTCCCAGCTACTCAGGAGGCTGAGGTGGGGGATCAATTGAGCCCGGGAAGTTGAGGCTGCAGTGAGCTGAGATTGTGCCATTGCACTCCAGCCTGAACAACGCAGCAAAACCCTGTCACACACGAAAAAGACAACTGTGAACTGTAAAAAGCACTCTTCCGTCTTCACTCTCTCTATATATATTTATGTTTAAATACTGCCAAGGAACCAGTACCAAAAACATGGAGAAGGAATAATAAATGACAGAGTAAGAATTTGAGAACAAACCTTTGATTTGTTTCAATAAATTGAGACAAACCTCAACTGACTACAAATTGAGACAAAAGAATCAGTTGAGACAATGCCTCAACTGATTCACCTTAAAATAACCTTCTTAAAAGGTTGTTTTATCATCCTTAATGGATAAGATATATTTAAAATCATCCATAAGCATATTAGTAAAAGTAGAAATCAATGGATATCTAAGTTGTAGAGATGTGTTAACTTTTTAAAATGGAAGTATAATTTAGATAGAATGAAATACAACAATCTGAAGTACATAGTGGATGAGTTCTTAAGTTTTCATCAACTTTATTGAAGTACAATTTATGTACAATAAAATGCAACCATATATCTACATTCATGCAAATACCAACTTGTCAGAAATGCCTTTCCTGGCCAGGCGTGGTGGCTCACACCTGTAATCCAAGCACTTTGGAGGCCAAGGCTGGTGGATCACCTGAAGTCAGGAGTTCAAGACCAACCTGACCAACATAGTGAAAACTTGTCTTTGTAAAAGAAAACTAAAATTAATGGCCAGGCACAGTGGCTCACGCCTGTAATCCCAGCACTTTGGGAGGCCGAGGCAGGTGGATCACAAGGTCAAGAGATCAAGACCATCCTGGTCAACATGGTGAAACCCTGTTTCTACTAAAAATATTTTTTAAAAAGTTAGCTGGGCATGGTGGCACGTGCCTGTAATCCCAGCTACTCGGGAGGCTGAGGCAGGAGAATTGCCTGAACCCAGGAGGCAGAGGAGGTTGTGGTGAGCCAAGATTGTGCCATTGCACTCCAGCCTGGGTAACAAGAGGGAAACTCAGACTCAAAAAAAAAAATGCCTTTCCTGACTACCTTATCCAAATTAGCCTTGCCCACCCCATTTTTCTCTAATCCCTTACCTTACTTACTTTATAGCACACATACAGCCTGGTTTTATATTACATATATAATTTATTTGTTACTCTGTCTACTATACTAAAAACTCCAAGACAACAAAGTTCTTATTTTTCTTACAGACTATTGTATCAGCAGTTCCTAACACAGGGATGGCTCAGAGTATGCACTCAAGAAATACTGAATATAATTGATGCATGAGTATCTTTGGAAAGAAAAACATATATATATGTCTAAATCTTTTTTTTTTTTTTTTTTTTAAGATGGAGTTTCGCTCGTTACCCAGGCTGGAGTGCAATGGTGCGATCTCGGCTCACTGCAACCTCTGCCTTCTGGGTTCAAGCAATTCTCCTGCCTCAGCCTCCCGAGTAGCTGGGACTACAGGCGTGCACCACCATGCCCAGCTAATTTTTTATATTTTTAGTAGAGACGGTGTTTCACCTTGTTGACCAGGATGGTCTCGATCTCTTGACCTCGTGATCCACCCGCCTTGGCCTCCCAAAGTGCTGGGATTATAGGCGTGAGCCACTGCGCCCGGCCTATGTCTAAATATTTTTAAAGGAGCCGGAGCCAGGTGCAGTGGCTCATGCCTGTAATCTCAACTCTTTGAGAGGCTGAGGCGGGTGGATCACTTGAGGTCAGGAGTTCGAAACCAGCCTGGCCAACATGGTGAAACCCCATCTCTACTAAAAATATGGGCAACAAGAATGAGACTCCATCTCAAACAGAAAAACTAATACTATCAACATTTTATCATTTAGTAATTTTGGCACAGAGAGTTTACATAATTAGCCAAATGTCACAAAGGTAGTAAATGGTTGTCATTGACCACATTCTCTTAATATGAATTTATATTTCAACAAGCTTTGAGTCATAATAGAAAACTCATTTGCATTCATTATCAACTTCTTTCAGTATTAAATGTCCTAATTTTGAAAAAAGTGAATATGAAGTAAAAGGAATTCCCACATCCATTGTGTTTGACCCACATATGGAATCTGCTGATGATCCATGGCAAATGAATGGCATGAGAATGGTTTCCTACATTAATTATGTTAGGTCATGAATTCTCTGATGTTGAGTTAGCTGTGTAAGCTGTCTAAAGGCCTTCCCACATGTCTTACATTCATAAGGCTTCTCGCCAGTGTGAATACTGTAATGTCGGCTGAGTCCTGAGGCATAGAAAAAGGCTTTCCCACATTCTGGACATTGATACGTTTTGTCATCAGTATGGATTCGTTTATGTTGACTGAGTTGTGAAGGACATCTAAAGGCCTTCCCACATTCCTTACAATCATAAGGTTTCTCACCAGTGTGAGTTCGCTGATGTCTAATTAGTTCTGAGCCGCAAGTAAAAGATTTTCCACATTCTTTACATTCATAAGGTCTGTCACCAGTATGAATTCTCTGATGTAGAGTAAGGTGTGTACGCTGTCTGAAGGACTTCCCACATGTCTTACATTCATAGGGTTTCTCGCCAGTGTGAATACTGTGATGTTTGGTGAGTCCTGACAATCGGACAAAAGCTTTCCCACATTCCTGACATTGATAAGGTTTCTCACCAGTATGGATTCGTTGATGTTGAGTAAGTTTTGAACGACGTCTAAAGGCCTTTCCACATTCCTTACAATCATAGGGTTTCTCACCAGTGTGAATTTGCTGATGTTGAATTAGTGCTGAGCGAAAAGTAAAAGATTTTCCACATTCCTTACAATGATAGGGTTTCTCACCAGTGTGAATTCGCTGATGTTCAATTAGTGTAGAGTGAGAAGTAAAAGATTTTCTACATTCCTTACAATCATAGCGTTTCTCACCAGTGTGAATTGGCCGATGTTGAATTAGTGCTGAGCGAAAAGTAAAAGATTTCCCACATTCCTTACAGTGATAGGGTTTCTCACCAGCGTGCATTCGCTGATGCTGAGTTAGTATTGAGTGAGAAGTAAAAGATTTCCCACATTCCTTACAATCATGGGGTTTCTCACTAGTGTGAATTCGCTGATGTTGAATTAGTGTTGAATGAGAAGTAAAAGATTTCCCACATTCCTTATCATAGAGTTTCTCACCAGTGTGTGTTTGTTGATGTTGAATGAGTGTTGAGTGAGAAGTAAAAGATTTCCCACGTTCCTTACAACCATAGGGTTTCTTACCAGTGTGATTTTGCTGATGTTGAATTAGTCCTGAGCAGAAAGTAAAAGATTTCCCACATTCTTTACATTCATAAGGTTTCTCACCAGTATGAATTCTCCGGTGTTGATTAAGATATGTACGCTGTGTAAAGGCCTTCCCACATTCTGGACATTCATAGGGTTTCTCACCGGTGTGAATTCTGTGATGTTGGGTGAGTCCTGAGACACTGGTAAAGGCTTTCCCACATTCCTGACATTGGTAAGATTTCTCACCAGTGTGGATCTGTTGATGTTGAGTAAGTCGTAAACGAAGTCTAAAGGCCTTCCCACATTCCTTACAATCATAGGGTTTCTCACCAGTGTGAATTTGCTGATGTTGAATTAGTGTTGAGCCAACAGTAAAAGATTTTCCACATTCCTTACAATTAAAAGGTTTCTCACCAGTGTGAATTCGCTGATGGTGAATTAGTGCTGAGCGAAAAGTAAAAGATTTTCCACATTCTTTGCAATCATGGGGTTTCTCACCAGTGTGAACTGCCTGATGTCCAATTAGCCCTGAGCGAAAAGTAAAAGATTTTCCACATTCTTTACAATTATAGGGTTTCTCACCAGTGTGAATTCGTTGATGCTGAAGTAGTGCTGAGCCAGAAGCAAAAGATTTCCTACATTCCTTACAATCATAGGGTTTCTCACCAGTGTGAATTTGCTGATGTCGATTTCGTGTTGAGCGAAAAGTAAAAGATTTTCCACATTCCTTACAACAATAAGGTTTCTCACCAGTGTGAATTCGCTGATGTTGAAGTAGCGCTGAGGCTGAAGCAAAAGATTTCCTACATTCCTTACAATTATAGGGTTTCTCACCAGTGTGAATTCGCTGATGTTGAATTAGTGATGAGCCAGCAGTAAAAGATTTTCCACATTCTTTACAATCATAGGGTTTCTCACCAGTGTGAATTATCTGATGTCCAATTAACCCTGAGCGAAAAGTAAAAGATTTTCCACAATCCTTACAATGATAGGGTTTCTCACCAGTATGAATTCGCTGATGTCGAATTAGTGCTGAGCGAAAAGTAAAAGATTTTCCACATTCCTTACAATCATAGGGTTTCTCACCAGTGTGAATTCGCTGATGTCGAATTAATGCTGAGACTGAAACAAAAGATTTTCCACATTCCTTACAATCATAAGGTTTTTCAGCAGTGTGAATTCGCTGGTGTCGAATTAGTGTTGAGCGAACAGTAAAAGATTTTCCACATTCCTTACAATGATAGGGTTTCTCACCAGTGTGAATTTGCTGATGTTGATTTAGTGTTGAGCCAGAAGTAAAAGATTTTCCACATTCTTTACATTCATAAGGTTTGTTACCAGTATTAATTCTCCGATGTTGAGTAAGGTGTGCAGACGGTCTAAAGGCCTTCACAGATTCCTGACACTCATGAGGTCTCTCATCTGTATGAATTTTCTGGTGTTGGATAAGATGTGAACCAGAAACAAAAGCTTTTCCATATTCTTTACATGCATAGGGCTTTTCCCTAGTATGAATTCTCTGATGTTTAACAAGATAGGAAAAATGACCAAAGGCCTTCCCACACTCCTTACATTCATGGAGTTTTTCACTAGTATGGGTTTCTTGCTCTTGTGTAAGTTCTGAGCCATACCTAAGAGCCATACATTCTGTGGATTTATACAGTTTCTCTCCAGGATGAATCTGATGATGCAGAGTGAGAGATGTCTGTAGGCAGAAAGCTGGCATTTTTTCATAAGTCATTAATGCTTTTTCCAAATGTCGCTCCTGATTTATACCTTGTTGCTCAAACTGGTCTTTGCTGTCCCAGTCATCTCTGATACTGGAGCTCACAAGGCTATGTTTTTCCATTCTCACCCACTGAGATGATGTTACTTCATACATTTCTTTTGGCAGACATGAATATTTGGTCTGACATCTGAACTCCAAGTCTGAAAAATAACCAGAAAGCAAAAACATAGTGTTTCCTTGTTGAGTAGAAATAAAAATATCTATGATAGAAAGGGGAGACAAACTGAAAATAACGAAATAATCTTTACTCCTTAAGAAGTAAAAACAGGTTGGGTGTGGTGGCTCATGCCTATAATCCCAGCACTTTGGGAATCTGAGGCAGGAGGACTGCTTGAGCCCAGGAGTTCGAGGGTACAGTGAGCTATGATTGTGCCACTGTACTCCAGCCTGGGTGACAGAGCAAGACCCTGTCTCAAAAAGAAAAAAAAAAAAGGAAAGATGGTGTGCATATATGGTGATAGTAGGTACCCTTATATGATGTGATGAGAACAGCAGTTTATCTCCGTGTGCTTCCTTCTAAAAAATCCTGAACTCCAGTCTAATCACTGGAAAAACACTAGACAAGTCCCAAAATTAGAGACAATCTACAAAATACCTGGCTAGAACTCTCGAAAACTATTGAGATAATCACAAACAAGGAAAGCCTGAAAAGCTGTGAAAGGAAAGAGGAGCCAAGGGAGACATGATGACCCAGTGTAATGTGTTATCCTAGATGAGATCCTAGAATAGAAAAGGACGTTAGGTAAAAGCTAAGGAAATCTGAGTAAAGTAGGGGCTTTCATTAATAATAATAGATCTCAGCACCATAGGAGAGAGAAATAATATCATTGCTTCAACAATATTACTATTGGATAGGATCAACAGTCATTCATTATGACAAATGTACAAATATAAGATGTTAATGGGAAACTACATGTGATGTATATGGGAAGTCTCTGCACTAACCTGTAGCTTTTCTGTAAATCTACACTAAAACCTAAAGTTTATTTTTTTAAAGTGAGAAAGTAACATTTCATTAGCAAAAAGGCCAAGCAAATTTTTGTAAAAGGCACAAATGGGGGTCTAAAAATTAACACATGAATAATTGAAACTTAAAATTCAATGAATGAATTTGAATTGGCAATGTAAGGCTGCAATCTTGATTTTTAAAAAATACTTTCCATCTTCATCCATTGAAGTTTTAGAAACAACCAGTCCAGCAGCAATGAACACGCTAATGACAGATGACAGATCACTGTCTCTAAATACCATCTTTTACTACCCAGAACCTGGGCTCCTTGGAGCATCTTGGGATTAGGACAGAAAGTGTTCATTATGTACATTGAAAAAGCTGGCATATTAAAAAAGCAAAGAAGCTATTCAAGACTCTTAGGGTCATGTCAAATAGACTCAGGAACCATTGTGAAGAGTGTCCTATTGGCCTAAGTTGGGACAAGTTGAGCATAAATTCAAGAATAATAACTGCAATCACTGTAATGTAATTACAATAATCACATCAAATATTTTTAAAATCTGTGTGTTCATAAGGACAGTTTTAAAATTACCTGGTAATTTTTGGGGATGAGATGAGGAATGGCTGCTAACATCACAAAAAGAGCAACAACCAGACATGTGCTTCCTGATGAAATAGACAATAGTTTATAGGAAAGAAAGGAGACCAGGCGCGGTGGCTCAAGCCTGTAATCCCAGCACTTTGGGAGGCCAAGGCGGGTGGATCATGAGGTCAAGAGATCGAGACTATCCTGGTCAACATGGCGAAACCCCGTCTCTACTAAAAATACAAAAAAAAAAAAAAAATTAGCTGGGCATGGTGGCGCGTGCCTGTAATCCCAGCTACTCAGGAGGCTGAGGCAGGAGAATTGCCTGAACCCAGGAGGTGGAGGTTGCAGTGAGCCGAGATCGTGCCATTGCACTCCAGCCTGGGTAACAAGAGCGAAACTCCGTCTAAAAAAAAAAAAGGAATAAAGGGAAGGGAGATACGTGTTAAACAACAGGTGATCCAGTTTCTTCAACATATAAATTTCAAGGAGAAAAGGAGAGAGAAAGAAATCAGCAACAAAACCTCGCCAGAATGGTTAAATAATTGGAAACCCAAAAGGAAGGTTAACAGTCATAAAGAAAAGTCAAAGATCTCATTGGCCTTCCTGAAAGTAATACTGAAAGAACAGGGATCAAACCATATTCAAGATGGAACAGCTAAAATTTATTCAGAAGTGATAAGATTTTCTTAAAAAAATCTGAGGTACCATGAGTGCCATGGATGGTAAATTTTAAAAGTTCTACAGGGCCAGGCATAGTGGCACATGTCTGTAATCTCAGCACTTTGGTAGTCTGAGGCAGGTGGATTGCTTGAGGTCTGGAGTTCAAGACCAGCCTGGTCAACATGGCAAAACCACAAGGTTACTAAAATTGCAAAATAAGGCAGTCACGGTGGTGCATGCCTGAATTCTCAGCTACTCAAAAAAAAAAAAGTGTAGGCCGGGCGCGGTGGCTCAAGCCTGTAATCCCAGCACTTTGGGAGGCCGAGGCGGGTGGATCACGAGGTCAAGAGATCGAGACCATCCTGGTCAACAAGGTGAAACCCCGTCTCTATGAAAAATGCAAAAATGAGCTGGGCATGGTGGCGCATGCCTGTAATGCCAGCTACTCGGGAGGCTGAGGCAGGAGAATTGCCTGAACCCAGGGGGCGGAGGTTGCGGTGAGCCGAGATCGCGCCATTGCACTCCAGCCTGGGTAACAAGAGCGAAACCCCATCTCAAAAAAAAAAAGTGAATGAGGCTGGGTGCGGCAGCTCACACCTGTAATCCCAGTACTTTGGGAGGCTAAGGCAGGTTGATCACTTGAGGTCAGGAGTTCGAGACCAGCCTGGCCAACATGGTAAAACCCTGTCTCTACTAAAAATACAAAAATTAGCTGGGCCTGCTGGCATGCACTTGTAATCCCAGCTACTCAGGAGGCTGAGGCAGGAGAATTGCTTGAACCCAGGAGGTGAAGGTTGCAGTGAGCCAAGACTGTGCCACTGCACCCAGCCTGGGTGACAGAGTAAGACATTGTCTCAAAAAAATTAAGAAAAAGAAAAAGTGAATGAATATCCATTGATGCATGTAATGGCTACATCAAAGGAAAATTAGCTAAGAAAAGACAAGACAAAAAGTCAAGGATCAGTATGAAAAATAAATATATCTTAAAAGATTGAAAAAAAAAAACAGTATGAGCTTAAATTTCAAAGGGAAAGAAGTAGCTCTAAGATACAAGAAACAGGATGGCTCCTGAAGAAGGAAACTTTATTCTTTGAAATCAGAAGAAATTATGACAAAAGGTGCAGGTAAAAGGGGGTCTTGGCCGGGCACAGTGACTCACACCTGTAATCCCAGCACTTTGGGAGGACAGAGCAGTTGGATCACCTGAGGTCAGGAGTTCGAGGCCAGCCTAGCCAACATGGTGAAACTCCATCTCTACTAAAAATACAAAAATTAGCTGGGTTTGGTGGTGGAAGCCTATGATGCTAGTTCCTCCAGAGGCTGAGGCGGGAGAATCACTTCAATCTAGGGGCAGAAGTTGCAGTAAGCCAAGATTATGCCACTGTACTCCAGCCTGGGCAACTGAGCAAGACTCTTTCTCAAAGAAATTTAAAAAGTTGGGGGTGGGTATCTCGACTTTTTTCCATGTCTTAGGCCACAACGCTTGGATGGGACTTTGTGGAAGAGATTCCTCCATAAATATGTTTACGGTGCTGCCCCTCTGACGGGCTGGATTCTAAACAGCAGTGCCTTCCCCATCTGCTCAGTCCTTACTCACCTGGGCACCATCCTCCCAAGATGTCCCTTGAAACCATCCAGGGCTCTCTCCCTTGCTCCAGTAAGGAAATCACATCAGGCTTTGGGATGGAGAGACCTGTTTATAAGAAAAGAAGTAAGATGGTCGGGCATGGTGCCTCACTTCCATAATCCCAGCACTGTGGGAGGCCAAGGTGGGTGGATTGCTTGAGGTCAGGAGTTCAAGGCCAGTCTGACCAACATGGCGAAACCCTGTCTTAACTAAAAATATAAAAATTAGCTGGGTGTGGTGGCGGTTGCCTGTAATCCCAGCTACTCGGGAGGCTGAGGCAGGAGAATTGCTTGAACTTGAGAGACAAAGGCTGCAGTAAACCAAGACTGTGCCACTGCACTCCAGCCTGGGTGACAGAGTGAGACTTTGTCTCAAAAAAAAAAAGAAAAAGAAAAAAAAGAAAACTAAATAAGTAAGACATACTCTTGCTGTTACTGAATTCAGTTATTCCCTTAATACTTGTGAAGGACTAGAGGAAGGTGTAAACGTCTGAAGCATGGAGAAGATGGAGGGACCACAGAGGGCTGCCCATCTCTTAATCTGCAAAACACAAAACAATTCCCTAGGCAACAGGTGAAAATTCACCCATACAATTGAAAGGTGCATCCAGCTGGGCGCGGTGGCTCACGCCTGTAATCCCAGCACTTTGCGGGGCCGAGGTGGGCGGATCACCTGGGGTCAGGAGTTCAAGACCAGCCTGACCAACATGGAGAAACCCTGTCTCTACTAAAAATACAAAATTAGCTGGGCATGGTAGCACATGCCTATAATCCCAGCTACACAGGAGGCTGAGGCAGGAGAATCGCTTGAACCTGGGAGGTGGAGGTTGCAGTGAGCCAGGATTGCATCATTGCACAAGAGCCTGAGCAACAAGAGTGAAACTCCATCTCAAAAAAAGAAAGAAAAAAAAAGGTGCAGCCAAAATTCATGAGTTATTTGGGGATAGACATCCTTACCTAGTGAGAGCAGGCTGCTGTAGTTCTCCATCATTACATCTCTGTATAAGTCCTTTTGAGCAGGATTCAGGCACTCCCATTCCTCCTGAGAGAAGTCTATAAACAGATCCTGGAATGTGACCAACCCCTGAAATGACAAACACATGCAGCGCTGTTGAAATTAAAGGAAAGGTTTTTAAGATGAAGGAGGAGATGGAAAGGGTGCTGAAGGTTGGAGAGAATATTATACTGAGCAGACTGGTGAGGCTGAGAGTGGGGAAGAGTAAAAACATTAGTGTAACTTCAACAAAGTACCTCCATGTTCATGGATCTTCCTGTTGCTGCCAGCAAACCTCCTTCATAGAATGGGACATTCCCAATATTCCATGGTTTGTGCTGGGAATGAATAAAACACATTGATATATTATTTCCCAAATAAATGAAATAGAGTAGAAAAGCACACAGCAAGCTGTAGGCCTA
Organism: Saguinus oedipus; assembly: GCA_031835075.1. NCBI lineage: Eukaryota > Metazoa > Chordata > Mammalia > Primates > Cebidae > Saguinus > Saguinus oedipus. The sequence goes on along the minus strand of CM063187.1, from coordinate 39,758,482 downwards.
GCAAAGCTGAAAGAATATTACAGTCAACATCTGGTATGCAAATTACTATTTACAACAAACTTAATAAACAGGCACTCCTCCCTTCCGATTTTCTTTCTTTTTTTTGCCCTCTTTTTTTGTTTTTGTATTGAGACAGGGTCTCCTTCTGTTGCCCAGGCTGGAGTGCAGTGGCACAGTCACAGCTCACTGCAGCCTCAACCTTCCAGGCTCAGGTGATCCTCCCATCTCAGACTCTGCGTTAGCTTAGACTATAGGCATGCGCCACCATGCCCAGCTAGGTTTTTGTATTTTTAGTAGAAACAAGGTTTTGCCGTTTCCCCAGGCTGCTCTCAACCTCCTGAGCTCAAGCAGTCCACCTGCTTTGGCCTCCCAAAGTGATAGGATTAGAGGCATGAGCCACCACACCCAGCCTTTTCTCATTTCCTAAAGGAAGACAAGATCTTTCAAAAATATCTACAAAAAACTTAAATACCTCTGTGGCACTTTGATAATTAGAACTTTGATAAAATAGTATAGATAGTACTTCTATAATTAAATGTACATTGGCTAGGTGTGGTAATTCACACCTGTAGTCACAGCACTGTGGGAGGCCAAGGCAAGTGAATTGCTTGAGCCTAGGAGTTCAAGACCAACCTGGGCAAATGGCAAAACCCCATCTCTAAAAATATATATATAATATACAAATTAGGCCGGGCGCGGTGGCTCACGCCTGTAATCCCAGCACTTTGGGAGGCTGAGGCGGGTGGATCACGAGGTCAAGAGATCGAGACCATCCTGGTCAACATGGTGAAACCCCGTCTCTACTAAAAATACAAAAAAATTAGCTGGGCATGGTGGCTCGTGCCTGTAATCCCAGCTACTCAGGAGGCTGAGGCAGGAGAATTGCCTGAACCCAGGAGGCGGAGGTTGCGGTGAGCCGAGATCGCGCCATTGCACTCCAGCCTGGGTAACACGAGTAAAACTCCGTCTCAAAAAAAAAAAAAAAAAAAAAAAAAGCCAGATGTGGTGGCATACGCTTGTAGTCCCAGCTACTTGGAAGACTGAGGTGGGAGAATTGCTTAAGCCCAGGAGATTGAGGCTGCAGTTAGCTGTGATCCTGCCACTTCACTCCAGCCTAGGCAGCAGAGCAAGATCCTGTCTCAAAAAAAAAAAAAGGCTGTGTGCAGTGGCTCAAGCCTATAATCCCAGCACTTTATGAGGCTGAGGTGGGTGAATCACGAGGTCAAGAGATCGAGACCATCCTGGTCAACATGGTGAAACCCTGTTTCTACTAAAAATACAAAAAATTAGCTGGGCATGGTGGCGTGTGCCTGTAATCCCAGCTACTCAGGAGGCTGAGGCAGGAGAATTGCCTGAACCCAGGCGGAGGTTGAGGTGAGCTGAGATCGCGCCATTGCACTCCAGCCTGGGTAACAAGAGCGAAACTCCATCTCAAAAAAAAAAAAAAGAGTGGTTATCTTGGTAGGAATAAACTGGACACAGGTCAGACAAGTTACAAGGGTATCCTGTGAGACACCTGGTCACGGGTCAAACATTTGAGCATCAGACCGTGGGTCAGGAAAAGGAAATGTCCTGTGAAAGCCAACTGTAAAGGCCTACAAGCCCCTTCCCTAGAGCCCCATTAGGGTGAGGCTAGAGTTCATAGTCATTCTGCTGAAAGAGACCTCAAGATCCAATTAGTAGAAAACTATAATATTTAAAGAAGCCATTTTCCAAAGAGAAGTTCAAAGATAAAATATATAGTCTTCCTTTGGATATAAAACAAAATCTCAAGATACACCAAAACTATTTTGCTTTTACTGAATAATTTTTGTGCACATGTGTTGTTACTTTGGCTGCAAGTGGCTAACAAGCTTCGATTTTCTTTCCTTTTTTTTTTTTTATTTTGAGACAGAGTCTCACTCTGTCACCCAGGCTGGAGTGCAATGGCCTGATCTCAGCTCACAGTAACCTCAGCCTCCCGAGTAGCTGGAATTACAGGCATCCACTACCATGCCTAGCTAATTTTTATATTTTTAGTAGAGACAGGGTTTCACTATGTTGCTGAGGCTGGTCTCGAACTCCTGGCCTCAAGTGATCCACCCACCTTGGCTTGCAAAGTACTGGGATTACAGGCGTGAGCCATGCTGCCCAGCCAACTCTGATTTTCTAACTTTAGCTATGTGTTAGGGTCACTCTGGGAAAAAACAGGTTAGAGCCATTGGAGCTGCGTGTACAAGTGTACAGTAGCTCTGCTAGCAACACTGCTGCTTGCTTTGACTCTTAGGACAGATGAGTTCAGCACTTGTCTGCCCTTGCTCTAGCTGTCACTGTGTCCCCCCAACAGATGCACAATCATTTCACTCCGTTAATTCACTTTGGATATCCCACCATTAGATTAAAACCAACAAGCCAAAAAGCGAACTTGAGGAAATACATTCACATCCACAGTGTTCTCATAGGGTCAGTATTGTGTACACAGGACAGGACTGTGGTTGCAGGGGGGCAGAATGAAGTGTCATCCTTAACTGGCCATCCAGTGTCATCAGCATGAACAGGAGGACTTTATCGGATATTATCTGATGTTTTCTAAATATTACCTTACAAATCCTCCTTTATTTATAACTTAAGGACAGGGACCCTGTCTTTTAAAACTTTATATATCCTCAAGTAAAGGTTTTTCATATTAAATCCATTAATAATATCTAGTGGCTGACCTGTAAATTCCATTTCTAGGCACTTATCCAAGAATTTTTTTTTTGAGACAAGTCTCAATCTGTGGCCCACACTAGCGTGCAATGAAGTGATCATAGCTCACTGTAACCTCTGCCTCCTGGGTTCAAGCGATTCATGTGCCACAGCCACCCAAGTAGCTGGGAATACAGCACACACCACCACACCTGGCTTATTTTTTTTTGGTATTTTTGGTAGAGACATGGTTTCACCATGTTGGCCAGGCTGGTCTCAAACTTCTGGCCTCAAGCGATCCATCCAACTTGGGCCTCCCAAAGTGTTGGGATTACAGGCATGAGCCACCGAGCCAAGCCAGAGAATTCTGAAAATATGAAGTATGCAGAAGAATGTTTCTCAAAGACAAAAATCAAAAAATCTGAAACTAATGTCTTGTTGGTTGATGTATAATACAATACTTTGTAATAGGAAAGACATGCAATATTGAGGGAGGCAGGCAAAAGAAAAAAAACAAAAAGAAAAAGAAAATTACTATTAGGACTTAAAGCTATTTCTCCCCGTCTGTTTTCCATACGCAGAACAATGCTGAGGTGACCACAGTACACATATAATTTTGAAATATGTCCTTCACAGTTTGATTTTTTTCTTGTCATCATAAACACCTCATACATGGTATTTAAATGTCCACGAATTTTATTCTGACACTATCTCCATGAGATAGTGTCATCCCACAGGTTGAGGGCTCAGTCCCCAAAACTTCTTACCTTTCAGACACCAGTCACAAGTCCCAGCCTCTGGAACTTCTGACTGATGAGTTTGATTTGTGGTTCCTACAGCGCCCCCTTTGGGTTCAATTAATTTGCTAGAATAGAATGGCTCGGCCGGGCATGGTGACTCATGCCTGTAATCCCAGCACTTTGAGAGGCCAAGGCAGATGGATCACGAGGTCAAGAGATCAAGACCATCCTGGTCAACAAGGTGAAACCCCGTCTCTACTAAACATACAAAAAATTAGCTGGGCATGGTGGCGCATGCCTGTAATCCCAGCTACTCAGGAGGCTGAGGCAGGAGAATTGCCTGAACCCAGGAGGCAGAGGTTGCCGTGAGCCGAGATTGCACCATTGCACTCCAGCCTGGGTAACAAGAGCAAAACTCTGTCTCAAAAAAAAGAAAAAAAAAGAATGGCTCATAGGTCTCAGAGAAACACATTTACTGGCTGATTATAAGGATATTCCAAAGGATATAGATGAAGAGATGCCTAGGGTGAGCTATGGGGAAGGGGCACAGAGCTTCCATGCCCTCCCTGGGCACAACCCTCCAGGAACCTCCATGTGTTCAGCTCTCTGGAAGCTCTCCAAATACATTATTTTTGGGTTTGTAAGGAGGCTTCATTACATAGGCATGATTGATTAAACCACTGGCCACTTGCCATCAACTTATTCCTCAGTCCCTTCCACTCCCCAGGGGTAGGAGGGTAGGGCTCAAAGTCCCAACCATCTAATCCTGCCTTGGTCTTTCTGATGACCAGCCCCCATAGAAGCTATTGGTCAACCACTAACATATAAAAAGCCAAAGGCCAAAGGCTCACTGTAACCTCTGCCTCCTGGGTTCAATCAATTCTCCTATTTCAGCCTCCTAAGCAGCTGAGATTACAGGCACGTGCCACCATGCCTGGCTAATTTTTTGTTGTATTTTTAGTAGAGACAGAGTGTCACTGTGTTGGCCAGACTGGTCTTGAACTCCCGACCTCATGATCTGCCCACCTTGGCCTCCCAAAGTGCTGGTATTAATAGGTGTGAGCCACCGTACCCAGCCCTGAGGATTTAATGCAATACAGATGTGGACACTGGCCCAAGCTTTTATGCACCAATGACTGGGCAAACCTCTGGTCCTATTGGTGCAAACTATTGATCAAGCCCCCAATCTCATTCCTACCGCTAAAATATAGCAAAGTAAAAGATCTTGTCACCTATTTGGATGAGATTAACACCATCCCATAAACTGCATGGCTTTCAATCCCAGGGCTATGGTGTGTGATGCTACATAGAATATGCACTAATCTTCTCTTCAGTAATTGAGTTATTAGGATAAAGGCTCTTGTCTTTGCCTCACTAGGCCAGCAGAGATCTTAAGAGGAGACTCTGCACACAGGATAAACAGCCAAATTAATACGAAGGTAGACAGGACATATAGGACACCCAGTCTTTAACCCCAGGGCCTCCATTATATAGTTCAATGGGAAGTACAGGTCTTTCGAATGGGCTTTTGGTAGGCTGGAATTATCAGAAAAGGGAGAAAAAAATGTTCTGAAGACAACAAAAACAACTTAAGGGAAGAAAGAAAACACCACCTGCTCAGCGCGCTGACTCACGTTTCCTATTTCTCTGGGAGGCAGAGGCAGCAGATCACTTGAGGTCAGAAGTCTCAGACCAGCCTGGCCAACATAGTGACACTCTGTCTCTACTAAAAATACAAAAAAATTAGCCAGGCGTGGTGGCATGTGCCTGTAGTTGCAGCTACTCGAAAGACTGAGGCACACGAACTGCCTGAACCTGGGGGCAGGGACAGAGCTTGCGGTGAGTCAAGACTGTACTACTGTACTGCTGCCTAGGCAACAGAGCAAGGCTCTGTCTCTAAAGAGAAAGAAAGAAAAAAAAAAACCAAAGTACTTTGAGCTTGAGCTTGGTCTTGGTCTTCAGGGGCTCAGTAACCATTCCTTCCTCTTTCTCTTTGTAACAGAACTGTTTAAAGAAACTAAGCTGGGTGGAGTGGCTCACGCCTATAATCCCAGCACTTTGGGAGGCCAAGGAAGGCGGATTGCTTGAGTCCAGGAATTTGAGACTAGCCTGGGCAATATGGCAGAATCTCTACAAGAAATGCCAAAATAAGTCAGGTGTGGTGGCCTGCGCCTATACTCCCAGCTGCTCTGGAGGCTGAGGTGGGAGGATGGCTTGAGTTGGGAGGGCAGAGGTTGCAGTGAGCTGAGATCACGTCACTGCATTCTAGCTTGTGAGAGAGAAAGAGCCAAAACTTGACTAAAAAAAAAAAATTATCCTAGCATGGTGGCACATGCATGTGGTCCTAGCTACTCAGGAGGCTGAGTTGGGAAAATCACTTGAGCTCAGGAGTTCCAGGCTACAGTGAGCCTGGGTGACAGAGTGAGACCCTATCTCAGAAAATAAATAGAAATAGAAATAAGGGGTTTTTTTGAAGAAAAAAAAAAAAGAAACTGGTAAGACACTTACCTTATTTTGAAACCCCAACTGACCAGGTTGGAATGCCCCACCTTTCAAGCCTGCGACTCCCACACAACACGCAGGCAGGAGAATGTCAGGGAAGACGGCAGAGTCCAGCACACTGTAATTACAGGAAAGGGCTAGAATCTATCCTGAGCTCACAGATGTCTCCTGGGAACAGAGTGGTGAAGTCACACCTGCACAATCACAGCACAGCCCTCGCCCCCCGTGCACACACACAGTTGCTGTGCCAGGTCACGGGGTCATTCATAATCCTACAGACACACCAAGAGTGTTAGTCTCGCCAGTGCACCACAATGTAGCAGTTTCTCCTTGTTCCTGGCATTGCCTGGAATTCTTTCTCTCAGGGCCAAGAAAATTAAGGAGTGTGGATACAAAGGATGAGGTTGGAGCGGAATTTTAATAAGCAAAAGAAGAAAGCTCTCCCTAGCAGAGAAGGGACCCGAAAGAAGGTTGCCAACTTAGGAGGCTGAATGTGGGGTTTTTATGAACCGGGAAGGGGAGGAATGTGTTGACTGGTCTGCGGGCTGTCTTGGAGAAAGCACTACTCAGTTTGGCCCTGGGACCTTAGCCCAGGACCAATCAAAGGCTGAAATGAAAGTCTGGCCCAGGACCTATCAAGGGCTGAAGTGAAAGCTTGGCCCAGGGCCGATCAGGGGCTAAAGTGAAAGCTTGGCTGGGAGGAATCAGGGACTGAAGTGATAATTCGTAGAGGTTCAGCTCACAGTCCAAAGCATGTCCAAAGAAGGGAAGTGGCCACTGGAGCCTGTTAGTCCAAGCTACAGTTTTGGAAGCCCCCGCCATTTCATAGACCCTGGTCAGAGGGAAACATTCCACGGGGGTTCGGGCTGTGAGAAATATCCTCCCCAACCGCCTGACTTCCTTATCGTATGCTGCTGGGCAAAGGCCCAAAAAACATCCTTATCAATATTCTCCCAGGCAACAAGCCATAACCGTGCAGATCCCTCCGACCCAGGCCTGTAAATTTACTCCAGTCTGTTAGGGGCAGTGGTCCCTGGCATTTAGCTGGTCCCCGCCATTGAGCTGCCAACTCTGTCTTTCTTTAACCCTCGCCTTCCCTTCAAAACCTAACAGAGCCCACCATGTACATGTCCACGAAAGAAGTGACTATTTCTTGGAAGCCCGCCGGTCACACAAAGGACAAAGGCGTTTCTTTGCTGGGCCTCTGTCCCTTATCAGTGCAGCTGAGGAATGTCTTTAGGACAACCCCCTGTGCTAATTTTCCTTATCTGTGCCTGCAGCCTGATTTTCCAGGCAGTTTCTGTTTAAAGGAGTTTTACCAAGAACCCACCCACCCTAAGTGCCTGTTTTTTTCTTTTTTTCTCTCAAGGGGACACACAAAGTCCCAATCGCACACATGCCTACCCATATCCACTTACCCATTGCCTCACAGCCATCACACCTCTCTCACACACCAAGGGGCCACACAAGTTGCACCTGCACAGCCACAGACCTGCAACTCACGCGCACACGGTACTGCACACACACGCAGTCACGCACCCACCCCGGGATACGCAGCCCCAACCACGCAATCAGCGGATCTCCACATGGGCACGCACAGCGCGGCTGGTCCCGGATACACTCAAACATTCCGGGTGCGCAGTTACAAGCGCCCACCTGATCACCCAGAGTCAGCATCACACAGCCACAGTCACAGACCACGAAGACCCACGGCAATCATCGCGATCACACACGCAAACTCCTCTCCTCATCCCTCCACATACAAAAGGACGGGAGCCGGATTCCTCACCCTCAGCTTTCTCTAGTTCCGGTTGGGGACAGCCTGGCCAAGTTGCTCCAGGCTCCGACAGGCGGCGGCGGCTAAATCAGCACAGCCAACGGTCCCGCCACCTAGCTAAGAGGAATCCAAAATCTCGCGATACTTCTCGCGGCCTGCGCGATCCTCTGGGAAATGTAGTGCAGAACCCTACTGCGGGCTTCCCTACTCCTCTCATCGCCACGCTGGGCTCGTTTCCATTTACCGCTCCTCTGCACCGAGGATCGCGAGCCCTCATGCCGAGCGGCTCGCTATGGGGCCGGCTCATCCGCTAGAGTGGCCAGGCCTGGTTATCCCTGGCAGCTCGGTTATCTGGGGTATGACACAAGAAAACGTGCTTCCGGTTCTCGGCGGAAGTAGCTCCGAACAGTGAACCGAGGGGAAATGTAGTCCAGGGGCAGAGACCCGGTCAAACTAGCCACGATGCGAGCCCAGGAATTCTTCGCTTCAAGTCTGGTCCTGGCTGTTAGTTTGGAACTCACGCACCCAGATGCTAACTCGCCCTCAGAATGCAGAGGGAATGAAACACTGACGGGACATTTCAGTCTGTATATGGGTGAGTCCAGGGCTCGGTCTGCACTGCGCTGAGGGTGAAGGTGAAGGTGAAATCTGATGGTCGCGTTCTGGATCGGGTGGAGGAAGCGGCAGGAAAGGAATCAAAATCGTGGCCTGGATGAGCTTGTGTGCGGATGCCCTCTGGGAACGGGTCTTGGCCGACGAGGGCCCGAAGATGCTGCGTTGTGGTCGCAGGTCTGAGTGGAAGCTGTGTGAGTGTCAATGTGGGTTGCCTGTTTGGGAGACCAGGATTATATCTTTGAATCAGGTAGTAACCTTGGAGCCAGGCATTTGTAAAATGGTAATAAAAGGGGATTATTTGGGAGCATCGATTTTATCTGGAGCTTGAGAGGAGAGGGGAAAAAAAACCCTAATATCTGATAAACAACATAGATTTTTTTTTTTTTTTTTTTTTTTTGAGACCGAGTTTCGCTCTTGTTACCCAGGCTGGAGTGCAATGGCGTGATCTCGGCTCACCGCAGACTCCACCTGCCGGGTTCAAGCAATTCTCCTGCCTCAGCCTCCCGAGTAGCTGGGATTACAGGCACGCGCCACCATGCCCAGCTTTTTTTTTTTTTTGTATTTTTAGTAGAGACGGGGTTTCACCATGTTGATCAGGATGGTCTCGATCTCTTGACCTCGTGATCCACCCGCCTCGGCCTCCCAAAGTGCTGGGATTACAGTCGTGAGCCACCGCGCCCGGCCCACAACATAGATTTTTATGTTAAAATAGTCATATTTATTATGGACTAGAATGTAAATCCAACATGCCTTTTAAAGCAAGAAAGAAGATTTCAAAGTAATTTGTTGTTATGAGATCTGTGCTTTTATCTTATCTCAGACTCCTAATAATAGGCACATACACTCCTATGTACATTTAATGAAACTACTAAAAGATTTGAATTTAAATCTTCCACCTTACTATTTGTTTTCTGCGTATCCGACTTGTTCATGACTTTGACATTTTCAAAGAATCCAGGTTATTTTGTTTTTGGTGGTGGTGAGTTTTGCTTGAGTTTTGTTTTTTGGTTTTTGGTTTTATTTTTGGAGACAGGGCTTTGCTTTATCACTTGGGCTGGAATACAATGGCGCCATGATAGCTAGACACATACCACATGCAACCTCATTCCTGAGCTCAAGTGATCCTCTTGCTTCAGCCACCTGAATAGCTGGGACTACAAGCCTGCACCACCACGCCCCAATAATTTTTTATTTTTTGTAGAGATAGAGTGTTGCTGTGTTGCCCAGTGTTATCTCAAACTCTTGAGCTCAAGAGATCCTCCCTCTTCTGCCGCCCAAAGTACTAGAATTACAGACATGACCCCCCATGCCAGGACAACTAGTTTGTAGAGTGTTTTTCAATTTGGGTGTACCTCATCTTTATACATCTTTGGGAGGAATACCACATAAGTAATGCGGTTTATCTCATCAAGAGACACACAGTGTCAATGTGTTCCATTCTTGATGATGTTAACTTTTATTACTTACTCAAAATAATGTCTATGAGGTTTCACCACTGTAGAGTGAATAGAGGAATGTGTGGGATTCATCAATGAATAAGTGAAAGGAAGCCAACTGGCAAAAGAACTGCGTTGGGAGGATGGCTTGAGCCTGGGAGGTCGAGGCTGTAGTGAGCTGTGATAGCACCACTGCACTCCAGCCTGGGTGACACAGCAAGACCCTGTCACAAAAAAAATTAAATGAACAAATAAATGCCCAGCTCCTGATCATCTCAGGAATTTCCTATACCTCTTTGTTATATTGGGGCACTGGTTTCCTGAAACTTATGTCTTTTTTTTTTTTTTTTTTTTTTTTTGGTTTAGCATCTCATTTTTGTGGAAAACATCCTTGTTTTGTTTAGCACTTTGACAAAGGTTAATTTGGGACAAAACTTTGGGACTTTTATAAGTCTGACAATGTCTTTATTCTACCTCTTTTGTAAGATACCTTAACTGGGTTTGAAATTTTAGATTGAATGTAGTTTTCATTTAGGATTTTCAATTATATAACATTGTCTGCTAGCTTACAGTATTTATTTTAAAATATAATGACAATTTGATTTGTGTTGCGTTACTTTCTTTCTCTTTTTTTTTTTTTGAGACAGAGTTTCACTCTTTTTACCCAGGCTGGAGTGCAATGGCGCGATCTCGGCTCACCGCAACCTCCGCCTCCTGGGTTCAGGCAATTCTCCTGCCTCAGCCTCCCGAGTAACTGGGATTAAAGGCACGTGCCACCATGCCCAGCTAATTTTTTTTGTGTGTATTTTTAGTAGAGACGGGGTTTCACCATGTTAACCAGGATGGTCTCGATCTCTTGACCTCGTGATCCACCCGCCCCAGCCTCCCAAAGTGCTGGGATTACAGGCTTGAGCCACCGCGCCCGGCCTTTCTTTCTCTTTTAAAGCATTTAAAGACCAGGCTGAGTGACTCATGCTTGTAATTCCAGAATTTTGGGAGTCTGAGGCAGGAGGATTGCTTGAGCTCAGGAGTTCAAAAGTAGCCTGGACAACATAAGGAGACCCTGTTTTTATAAAAATAAAAATAGGCCAGGTGCAGTGGCTCACACCTGTAATCCCAGTACTTTGGGAGGCTGCAGATCCTCTGAAGTTAAGAGTTTGAGACCAGCCTGACCAACATGGTGAAACCCTATCTCGACTAAAAATACAAAAATTAGCTGAGTGTGGTGGTGCATGCCTGTAATCCCAGCTACTTGGAAGGCTGAGGCAGAAGAATTGCTTGAACCTAGGAGGCAGAGGTTGCAGTGAGCTGAGATTATGTCACTGCACTTCCGCCTGGGTGAAAGAAAGAGGCTCTATCTCAAAAAGAAAAAAAATTGTGGAATAGAGCTACTACAAATACAAAATATTAGTTAGGTGAGGTCGCATGCACCTGTGGTCCTAGCTTCTCAGGAGGCTGAGGCAGAAGAATCGCTTGAACCTAGGCGCCTGTGGTTGCAGTGAGCTGAGATTATGCCACTGCACTCCAGCCTGGGCGACAGAGTGAGAATCTGTCTCAATAATAATAATTTTTAAAAAAACATTTAAAATCGTCTCTTCATATTAGTTCTCTGAAATTTCACAGAAATGTGTTTTGGTGTGGGTCTTGTTTCTGTCACTGAGTGAAAGATGTGGCTCACATTTGTAATCCCAGGAATTTGGGAGGCAGAGGTGGGTGGATCACTTGAAGTCAGGAGTTCAAGACCAGCCTGGCCAACATGGTGAAACCCCATCACTACTAAAAATACAAAAGTTCCAAAATTAGCTGGGCGTGGTGGTACAAGGTACTCAGCGGACCTTTGTATTAATATTTTGAAGACTCATGATCTGTATTTCTAGAAATCACCTTTGTTTGTTCTGTGAGGCTTTCTTCCATTCATTTTTCTCTTTCTTTCTGAAATTCCTTTTAATTGGATGTTATTATTTCTGATTTCATCTGGTAGTTCTGTCATTTTTTATCACCTTTTCTTTTATACTCTATGTTTTTTCCCTGCAACTGGCTGATTTCTGCAACTCTAATCCTCATATCTGCTACTAAGTTTTATAAAAAATAGCTGTCTTGGTGCTGGGAGCAGTGGCTCACGCCTGTATTCCCAGCACTCTGGGAGGCTGAGATGGGCAGATCACGAGGTCAGGAGATCGAGATCAGCCTGACCAACATGGTGAAACCCCATCTCTACTAACAGTACAAAAATTACCTGGGTGTGGTGGTGCATGCCTGTAGTCCCAGCCGCTTGGGAGGCTGAGGCAGGAGAATCGCTTGAATCCTGGGGGCAGAGGTTGCAGTGAGCCAAGATTGTGCTGCTGCACTCCAGCCTGGTGACAGAGCGAGATTCCAGCTCAAAAAAAAAAAAAAAGAAAAAGAAAAAGAAAATGGCTGTCTTATTTTTCCTTTTCTTTTCTTTTCTTTCTGAGACAGAATATTACTTGTATTACTTATTTTTTATTTTTCAAGAGCAGCTTTTGTAGTACTGTTATTGCTTAACTTGATATAATATCTTCTTCTTCTTTTTTTTTTTTTTGAGACCGAGTCTTGTTCTGTCACCCAGGCTGGAGTGCAGTGGCACCATATCAGCTCACTACAACTTCTGCCTCCGGGGTTAAAGTGATTCTCCTGCCTCAGCCTCCCAAGTAGCTGGGACTGCAGGCATGTGCCACCATGCCTAGCTAATTTGGGAATTTTTATATTTTTAGTAGAAACAGGGTTTCACTGTGTTGGCCAGGCTGGTCTTGAACTCCTGACCTCAAGTGATCCACCCGCCTTGGCCTCTCAAAGTGCTGAGATTACAGATATGAGCTACTATGCCCAGCCACACACTGTCTATTTTCTCGTCATTTATAGCATTGTTTTGCAACAGACTTGGAATCACACATTTGTAACTATCCTATTATTACTGTTGTTTGAGACAGCATTTTGCTCTGAAGCCCAGGCTGGAGTGTAGTGGTGCATTCATAGCTCACTGCAGCCTCAACCTCCTGGGCTCAGGTGATTCTCCCACTTCAGCCTCTCCAGTAGCTGGGACCACAGGTATGTGCCATCACACCCAGCTAATTTTTTTTTATAAATACGGGGTTTCACCGTCTCCAGGCTGGTGTTGAACTCCTAGGCTCAAGCAGTCTGACTGCCTCAGCCTCCTAAAGTGCCGAGATTACAAGTGTGAGCCACTGTGCCCAGCCTTACTATGTTATTACTAAATAATGTTACATGCAGTGTCTTTGCAGAGAGAATTAAGTTTTTCAGAGACTGACTTTGCCCATTTCCTGATTTGTGCATTTTAATTCAGAGTAAAAGCTTTAGAAAGGCAGGAGGATCACTTGATTCCAGGAATTCAAGACCAGCCTGGGCAACAAAGTAAGACCCCATCTATTAAAAAAGTAATAATTAAAATTAACTAGGCCTTGACTCACACCTGTAATTCCAGCATTTTGGGAGGCCAAGGTGGGAAGATCACCTAAGGTCAGGAGTTGGAGACCAGCCTGGCCAACATGGTGAAACCGTGTCTGTACTAAAAATACAAAAATTAGCTGGACGTGGTGTCGGACACCTGTAATCCCAGCTACTTGGGATGCTGAGGTGGGAGGATCGCTTGAACCCAGGAGGCAGAGGTTGCAGTGAGCCAGGATTGTGCCACTGCACTCTAGCCTGGGTGACAGAGCAAGACTCCATCTCAAAAGAAGAAAGTTGCCAGGCATGATAGCTCACACCGGCAACCCCAGCAATTTGGGAGGACGAGGCAAGCAGATCACCTAAGGTCGAGAGTTCGAGACCAACCTGACCAACATGGAGAAAAATTACCAGGTGTGTTGGTGCATGCCTGTAATCCCAGCTACTCTGGAGGCTGAGGCAGGAGAATCGCTTGAACCCGGGACATGGAGAATGCGGTGAGCCAAGATGGCAGCATTGCACTGCAGCCGGGGCAACAAAAGCAAAACTTCATCTCAAAAAAAAAATTAGCAAGGCCTGGGTGGTGTGTACCTATAGTCTTAGCTACTGGGAAAGCTGAGTTGGGAGGATCTCTTGATGCCAGGAGTTGAAGGCTGCAGTGAGCTCTGATTGCACCAATGCACTCCATCCTGTTCAATAGAGTGAGACTGTCTCAATCAATCAATCAATCAATCAATAAAGGTACTTATCAAAAGTAAGAACACATGCAGGCAGATCACATGCAGGTCAGGGAGTTTGAGACCATCCTGGCCAGCATGCTGAAACCCCGTCTCTACTAAAAGTACGAAAATAAGCCAGGCGTGGTGGTGTGCCCTTGTAATCTCAGCTGCTTGGGAGGCTGGGATAGGATAATCCCTTGAACCTGGGAGGCAGAGGTTGCAGTGAGCCAAGATCGCGCCGCTGTACTCCAGCTTGGGCAACAAGAGCAAGACTCCATCTCAAAAAAAAAAAAGTAAGCAGACATATCTGCTGCCTACATGAGGTTTACATTCTAGTCTGGGAGAGAAAAAAGATTTTAAAGTTCAAGGGGAAAATGAGGTAATTTTATATTGTGATAAATAGTATGAAATAAATAAATAGGTAGTATAAGCAGTAACTTGAGGGATACTTCTGGTAGCATTGTTAAGGCAGGTGTCTAAGAGATAACTCTCAAGCTTAGGTGGTGAGAACCAGCAGTGTGGAAGGGTAATCCAAGCAGAGGCACAGTTACACTTACGACCTTGAAAAATCAGAGAGCACTTGGTGTATTCCAGAAATAGAAAGCAGCCCTGTGTGACTGAAGCTTAGCAAGTGAGTCGGAAATTAGTTTAGATTTAGGATGCAGAGATCGGCATTTTCCATATCCTATGAGGAAATGATGGTGCTGAGATTACAGGCGTGAGCCACTACACCCAGCCCCAAACCAAGTTTTTACAGCAGCAAGAATAGATGTCCTGGTACAGTCAGTGTCTAAAGATTTTACAAACATTATCTCTTCTTCTAATTTGCAGTCATTATTGAAATAACAAACGTGCTATTATGTCAGGCTTTACTACCATAAGTAGTTTCATTGATCTGAATAGGAAACGTACTTCATTAAACAGCCACTCTTTGCTATTACCTCATCTCATTAATGCATCTTTGAATTGAATTATTGCTCAATAGGAGTGATTGTAGTGACAATGTGATACGTCACTATTGAAGTTATGGTCTCTAAGTGGGTCCTACTACAGTTTCAGCAACTATATAAGCACTACGAGTTTTTACAATGATTTCTGCAATTTTATAAAGCAATAATTTCACCATAATTTATTTTTTATTTTTTGAGACCGAGTGTCACTCTGTCATCCAGGTTGAAGTGCAGTGTTGCAGTCTCCACTCACTGTAACCTCCACCTCTTGGATTCAAGTGATTCTCCTGCCTAAGCCTCCTGAGTAACTGGAATTACAGGTGTGCACACCACATACGGCTAGTTTTGTGTTTTTAGTAGAGACAGGGTTTCACCATGTTTCCCAGGCTGGTCTCAAACTCCTGGGCTCAAGTGGTCCACTCACCTTGGCCTCCTAAAGTGTTGGGATTACAAATGTAAGCCACCTCACCCAGCCACTTGTCCTTTTTTTTTTTTTTTTTTTTTTTTTGAGGGAGTCTCCCTCTGTTGCCAGGCTGGAGTGCAGTAGTGTGATCTGGGCTCACTGCAACCTTCACTTCCCGGATTCAAGCAGTTCTGCTGCTTCCGCCTCCTGAGTAGCTGAGACTACAGGCGTGCACCACCACGCCCAGCTAATTTTTGTATTTTAGTAGAGACAGGGTTTCACCACGTTGGCCTGGATGGTCTTGATCTCTTGACCTCATGATCCACTCACCTTGGCCTTCCAAAGTGCTGAGATTACAGGCGTGAGCCACTGGGCCCACCATTGTTCTTAAATAAGGAAGTAACAGTGTTTATAGTTCAAAATTCTGTTTTGTTTTTGTTTTTGTTTTTTTGTTTTTAATTTTTTTTTTTGAGACGAAGTTTCGCTCTTGTTACTCAGGCTGGAGTGCAATGGCGCGATCTCGGCTTACCGCAACCTCTGCCTTCTGGGTTCAGCCTCAGCCTCCTGAGTAGCTGGGATTACAGGCACGCGCCACCATGCCCAGCTAATTTTTTGTATTTTTAGTAGAGACGGGGTTTCACCATGCTGACCAGGATGGTCTCGATCTCTTGACCTCATGATGCACCCTCCTTGGCCTCCCAAAGTGCTGGGATTACAGGCTTGAGCCAACGCGCCCGGCCAAAATTCTGTTTTAAACTTTTAAAATATTCTGTTTCTCTACTTTATCAGGATGTTTCGTTTTTGATGATCCACACATCTTTGATGGTTTCATAGCCCTGTCTGTAAAAACAAACAAAAAACAGCTAGGCGTGGTGGCTCACGCCTATAATCCCAGTACTTTGGGAGGCCGAGGTGGGTGGATCACAAGGTCAAGAGATCGAGACCATCCTGGTCAACGTGGTGAAACCCCGTCTCTACTAAAAATACAAAAAAAAATTAGCTGGGCATGGTGGAGCGCGACTGTGGTCCCAGCTGCTCGGGAGGATGAGGCAGGAGAATTGCTTGAACCAGGGAGGCGGAGGTTGCAGTGAGCCGAGATCGCGCCATTGCACTCCAGCCTGGGTAACAACAGCGAAACTCCCTCTCAAAAAAAAAAAAAAAAAAAAAAACACCGTAGCCTAGGCTGGGTGCAGTGGCTCACGCCTGCAATCCTAGCACTTTGGGAGGCTGAGGCCGGTGGATTGTCTGAGCTCAGGAGTTCTAGACCAGCCTGGGCAATGGAGTGAAACCCTGTCTCTACTAAAATACACAAAATGACCTGGGCAGGCAGCGTTTGCCTGTAGTCCCAGCTACTCGGGAGGCTGAGGCAGGAGATTGCTAGAACCCGGGAAGTGGAGCTTACTTACAGTGAGCTGAAACCATGCCACTGCACTCCAGCCTGAGCTACAAGAGTGAGACTCCATCAATCAAACAAACAAAAAAACAAACAACCCGTAAGCTAGATATTCATTCAGAGGTATTGAACAACATTTTTCTTTTTCAACACTTGACACAATTAATGTTAAATTGAATTACGTTCATAATATAAACTATTTTACATAATTTCCAAAGCACTGAGGATTAATCATAAATACCACAAGGCAGCCAAAAAAGGCATCTCACAAAACTTCGGGATACAGCATTCAATCCAGAAAAAGTCTTCTGATTATGGCCATCAATTTGCCATCATTTTGTGGCACTGATCTTGCATAGATTTTTTTTTTTGAGATGGAGGCTTGCTCTGACGCCCAGGCTGAAGTGCAGTGGTGCGATCTCAGCTCACTGCAACCTCCCCCTCCTGGGTTCAACCGATTCTCCTGCTTCAGCCTCCCATGTAGCTGGGATGACAGGCATGTGCCACCACTCCTAGGTAATTTTTTTTTGTATTTTTAGTTGAAACTGGGTTTAACCATGTTGGCCAGGCTGGTCTTGAACTCCCAACCTTCAATAATCCATCCTTTTTGCCCTCCCAAAGTGCTGAGATTACAGGCATGAGCCACCATGCACAGCCTGACCTCGAATAGACTTTTTTATCTTCCATGAAATGATTAATGCTGCCTATAAGACTTGAGAGATATTAAATACCAAGGAGTAAAATTTTGTACAATAGGCAGGGCACGATGGCTCACAGCTGTAATTCCAGTACTTTTGAGGCGGCGGATCACTTGAGGTCAGGAGTTCTAGACCAGCCTGGCCAACATGCTGAAACCCGTCTCTACTAAAAATACAAAAATTAGCTGAGCCTGGTGGTGCGTGCCTGTAGTCCCAGCTACTTGGGAGGCTGAGGTGGGAGAATAGCTTGAACCTGGGAGGCAGAAGCTGCAGTGAGCCAAGATCACACCACTGCACTCTAGCCTGGCTGACAGAGCAAGCCTCTGTCTCAGAAAAAAATTTTGTGTGGAATAGAGCTGAGCTTTAGAAGGCCACAAACACATTGCAACAACTATAATTCATTTTATCTTCAATAATCAATGTCACCCTCTTAGGGGCAATATCGCTTCCATTAAAGAATGATTGGCCAGGCGCAGTGGCTTATGCCTGTAATCCTAGCACTTTGGGAGGCCGGGTGGGGGGCAGATCGTCTGAGGTCAGGAGTTCCAGACCAGCCTGGCCTATATGACAAAACCCCATCTCTACTAAAAATACAAAAATTAGCCAGGCATAATGGCGTGTGCCTGTAGACCCAGCTACTCAGGAGGATGAGGCAGGAGAATCGCTTGAACCCAGGAGGTGGAGGTTGCAGTGAGCTGAGATTGCACCACTGTACTCCAGCCTGGGTGAGAGAGTAAGACCCTGTCTCAAAAAAAAAAAAAAAAAAAAAAAAAAAAGGAATGCTTCCATAAGGCTAAATAAATATGCAAGTTAGGTGTGTGTGTTAGTATATATACAATACATTTTCTAGGTCTTCCCACTAAGTGGGCCTAGAAGCAATGACACACCAGTGGCAGTGAACACACCTGTCGCCCCGATATTGGTGGTTTTGTTTTTGTTTTGTTTTTAAATTAGAGATGGGGAGATCTCACTGTATTGTCCAAGCTGGTCTCTGACTCCTGACTTCAAGGGATCCTGCTGCCTCAGCCTCCCAAAGTGTTGAGATTACAGGCGTGAGCCACCTCACCCAGCCCAAGATTTTGGTGCTTTGTAAATAATATTCTTCAATATAAAAAGCCAAGGACTCTTGAATAAATGGTTTATTCTACATCTGGGTCAGGGAAAATACAAGATGAATCAAAAGATTTTATGGTGCCAGAAAGTTGGTAATTAGTCCTGTACCCCAACCCCCTGGTAAAGGCATGTCATAAATAGAACACAGGAGCCAACCTAAAGGAACTCCCAAGGCCAACGTTCTTATTCTTTTTGGTATCATAACGACATACACGTCCAATTGTGCATATGCTATGTTCTCTACAAAGGTGCAGTTTGTGTCTGACTCATCTCTGTCTCCAGCTCCTAGGAACATAGCTGGTACTCAGTTAAATGCTGGGCACCTCCTGGGTACTCAGGAGTACCAGTAATACTCAGGAGTAACTGCTGGGAACAGATATAGAAGTCCAAGGACCATGAATAACATTCATTTTCATCTACCACTGTCGGGGTCCGGCACGTCTGCCAGGGGGCTACCGACCTGCGGGAGTCCCCGGGACCGCCAACGTAGATGTCTTGTTCAACCTGAGGGAGAGAGCGCGCAGAAAAAAGACAGAGAGAGAGAAAGCGGAGTCTGGAGGGCTACGTAATCTGGGGTGGAAAACGTAGCAAATTTATTCTTGTGGGTTACAGCTTTTATACCTTTTTTCTTGTCTACAGTTACTTTATCTCACAAAGAAAGGGTAAATAGAGGCGCCAGGAAATGGCTCACAAATGTTATGTAAAAGAAGGGTAAACAGAATAGTTAGCAGAGACTTGTAAGAGTAGCTCACAAAGTTTATGCAAATAAGGGGTAAACAATATTTATCAGAGGCCAGTGAAAAAACTCAAAAGGAAGTTTTTTTGTCTTTCAAAGATGCCTTTAAGATGGCTAGTCAAACCTGTTTTCCATCATGGGGTGGAACAAAGACTTGGCTCCAGGGAAAATATGGGCAGGGGTCTTTGCTCCTCTTAGGCATCTCAATTGCAGCAAGTTTTATTGCTTACACAGAGACTGATGGGGACATGAAGACAGACAGCACAATGTCCTCACAAACCGCACACCTTTGCTTTGCATTCTGTTTTTGCCTCAGTGACTCAGCCCGCGGCCTTTGCCTCAGCTCAACAGCCCTCAGGTGGGAGAGTACAGATAGGTCCAGCAACCGAGTCTAGGCGAGTCACGCTACTGTCTCAAGCCCTCGGGCGAACGCTGTACATACCACAAACAGATACACAACTCATCTGACCCTTGGTTTTATTCATTCATTCACATGTTCATTCTTTAATTTGTGAAGTACTTGTAAATGTCAGTACACACTTGACAATATAGTGGATGCTGGAAATTCAGCAGTATCCATTCAGTTTCCTTACAAGATCCATGGAATGAAGTATGTACTATGGTCAAGGTCAGCACATGGTTCTAGGAAAAGCCAGAGGAGAAATAGCTCATTTCTGGAAAAGGTGATATCTGAGAGGAAAAAATGTTTTCAAATAGAAGTGAACAAGCTGCTAAAATAAGCACTACTGCGGAGTGTGATGAGGAGCAGCGACATCTGAGTAGGATGGAGGTAAAGGTCACTGGGATTAATAAGGCCTTGAGGACCTGGGTGCCGTGGCTCATGCCTGTCATCCCAGCACTTTGGGAGGCTGAGGTGTGTGAATCACTTCAGCCCAGGAGTTCGAGACCTGCCTGGGCCACCTAGGGAGACCTGTGCCTACAAAATAAATTATTGGGACATGGCGGCACATGCCTGTGGTCCCAGCTACTCATAAGTTTGAGGTGGGAGGGTCACTTGGACCCAGGAGGTCAAGGCTGCAGTGAGCTGTGATCATGCAACTGCACTGCAGCTTGGGTGACAGAGGTGAGACCCTGCTTCAATAATAATAATAATAATTAAATAAGGCCGGGCTTGGTGGCTCACGCCTGTAATCCCAGCACTTTGGGAGGCCGAGGCGGGTGGATCATGAGGTCAAGAGATCAAGACCATCCCGGTCAACATGGTGAAACCCCGTCTCTACTAAAAATACAAAAAATTAGCTGGGCATGGTGGTGCGTGCCTGTAATCCCAGTTACTCAGGAGGCGGAGGTTGCGGTGAGCTGAGATCATGCCATTGCACTCCAGCCTGGGTAACAAGAGCAAAACTTTGTCTCAAAAATAATAATAATAAATAAATAAAATATTGGTACTCTACAACAAGAGCATTGCATTGCCACCCATGTAGACAGTGAATTGACTCAGAATCACAAATACTTGTATTGGGAACGTGTGTGAAGAAGTCAAGCCCTCAGAAGAGTGCCAGCTCATCATCTGGGAATGGAAATACTAGGAGTATTGGGGCATGAATAGTACTGTATAGAATTCCAATTCATTTGAAAATACATTGCACAGACTATCACAAACCAGCTAATAAGTTGTATGTAGTTTTCTTTGTTTGTTTTGGTTTGGGTTGGGTTTTTTGAGACAGAGTCTTACTCTGTCACCTGGGCTGGAGTGCAGTGGCAGGATCTCGGCTTACTGCAATCTCCACTTCCCAGGTTCAAGTGATTCTCGTGCCTCAGCCTCTGGAGTAGCTGGGACCGCAGGCGTGGGCCACGATGCTCAGCTAATTTTTGTATTTTCAGTAGACACGGAGTTTCGCTGGGTTGGCCAGGCTAGTCTCAAACTCCTGGGTTCAAGCAGTGCCCCACCTCAGTTCCCCAAAGTGCTAGGATTACCTAGGGAATGCCCAGACAAAAATTTCTTCCTAAAAGCTGCATGTGTCTGTGGTGTCTGAGACTAAAAACAAAACACAAAAGAAAAACCCAACCCCTACCCCCACCAAAAAAAAAAACCCTCCACCAACCCACATTTCATATGAGGCCTGCTTGAGAAGGGGCGCCTCTCCAGCCAGGACCAGGTAAGGGAATCTGTGCACTTGGCCGGACTCAGAACACAACAGTGGCAGAGACCTAACAGCCACACTTATTGACCCCTTAGAACCTCTACCATTGGCACACAGATCAGGATGCATCACCTTGAGAGATGACACCACAAATCTGGCTGTCACAGATTGAGTCCACACTCTCTCATTGATTCCACACACATCCCGTCAGTGACACCAGAGTCCCTCATTACTGACCCTACATACCCACAATCATTGATTCCATGCACCTCATCACTATTCCAAAGACCATCACTAATGTACAGACCCTCATCTCTTACCCTAGGAACCTCACAGATTCCCCATCCCTGATTCCAAGATCTGTAGAACCTCATCTCTTCCTCACACAGACCTATCAATAAGAGGATACATTCCTGGGAGTGTGTGGACCATTTGACACATCCTTTGTGTGTGTGTTCGTGCTGATTAATGGCATTAGGTAAACTTTAGCATTTTGGTAGCCAACAGTTTCTCAATGCCTTTTCTTTTTCTTTCCTTTTCTTGTACATCTCTAAAGCCCTTACTCCAGTAAGTGTGGATTGCAATTTATTAATCTCTATCCCTTATTGATTCCTTGTCATGCGTTTTTGTCATTAATCATAATTTACAATGCTTACAACCCAGAGACACCAAAGACTCATATAAGAAGAATGGCTGTGGGTTTTATTATTTTTATTGTTGATGTTTCTGTAGATTATAAAAGTCATTCATTTGTATCAAGTCACCAACTGTGTATTTTGTTTTATAAAAAAAAAATTGTAATTAAAAAAACTTCTTTCAGACAGGGTCGCACTGTCACCCAGGCTGGAGTGCAGTGGTATAATCATGGCCACTGCAGCCTCGACCTCCTGGGCTCATGATCCTCCCAACTTAGCCTACCTAGTAGCTGAGACCATGGGCATGCACCAATATGCCCACCTAATTAAAATAAAAAATTGTAGAGCTGGGGTTTCACTATGTTGCAGAGATTGATCTTGAATTCCTGGACTCAACTGATCCGCCCACCTTGGCCTCCCAAAGTGTTGAGATTACAGGTGTGAGCCACTGCACCCAGCTGATAAAATCTTAAAAAGAGTAAAACACTTTGGGAAGTAATGTAAAATTTCTACTGAGAAGATGCATCAGAAATTGAGTAAAATGGTCCTAGGGCATCTGAAACAATGGAAAGTGAATCTTGGGCTGGGTGCAGTGGCTCACACCTATAATCCCAGCATTTTGGGAGGCCAAGGAGGGGGACTCACTTGAGGTCAGCTGTTTGAGAGCAGCCTGGCCAACACCGTGAAATGCCGTCTCTACTAAAAATACAAAAATTAGCCATGTGTGGTAACATGCCTGTAATCCCAGCCACTAAGGTTGCTGAGGCACAAGAATCACTTGAGCACAGGAAGCGGAGGTTGCAGTGAGCCAAGATCATGCCACTGCACTCCAGCCAGGGCAACAGAGGAAGACTCTGTCTCAAAAAAAAAGAACTAAAATCTTGATTTCTTCATCAAGTGTAAAAATACGGGCTCTGGAGTAAATAATACATAAAAAGATAATAGTAATACATAAAAATACATAATAATAATAATACATAAAAATAGTACACAGGCACTATTTATTTTTTAAGTTTTATTAAGAAATATTAACATACCACAGAAGCCACCCATTTAAAGTGTAAAATTCAGTGGTTTTCAGTATATTTGCACAGTTGTGCAAACATCATGACAGTAAATTTTAGATCATTTTCATTACCCCAAAGTAAATCCCATATACCTCCATTTCCCCCCAACTTCCCTAACTTTGGACCACCACTAGTCTCCTTTCTGTCTCTGTGTATTGGTCTATTCTGGGTATTTTATTTAAATAGAATTACATACCGTGGTCTTTTGTGACTGGCTTCTTTCACTTAGCTTAATAGTTTCAAGATTTATTTCATCTTGCATGTGCAGAGGGGGCACTGTACATGAGGATAAACCTGGGTGGTGTTTATTGATTGATTTTGAAACTTCGCTCCAAAATTGTAAAGGGGAAATGATTGGTTTCAAATAGAGGAAAAACCTATTCGGGCTAAAATCCTCCGTTTTCACCAGTTTGTAATGTGGGTTTTTTTTTTTTTGTTTTTTTTTTTGAGACAGAGTTTCGCTCTTGTTACCCAGGCTGGAGTGCAATGGCGTGATCTCGGCTCACCGCAACCTCCGCCTCCTGGGTTCAAGCAATTCTCCTGCCTCAGCCGCCTGAGTAGCTGGGATTACAGGCACGCGCCACCATGCCCAGCTAATTTTTGTATTTTTAGTAGAGACAGGGTTTCACCATGTTGACCAGGATGGTCTCGATTTCTTGACCTCGTGATCCACCCGCCTCGGCCTCCCAAAGTGCTGGGATTATAGTCGTGAGTCACCGCACCCGGCCAATGTGGGGTTTTATAGCAAAAAACGGCAAGGTTTTTGTGCATATTTTCTGCAAATTCTCCCTGGGATTTCAGAACAGTCACAAAATGTGGAGGTATGGGCTTCTGGACCCTGGCTGAAGATTTGAGTCCAGGAGAACTCAGGTCCCAGGGTAGGCAGAGAAAAGAACTTCAAGAGTGCCAGTAGAACCCTTTGAAATCGCAAATTTAAAATGTTCCCTCCAAAAGGAGGCCCAGATAACCACACAAAAGAAGAGTTTGCTGAGCCGGTCAGTCTCGATTGTCCAATAACAAGATGCAGACAGACTGGGAGAGAAGGAAGTGTATTTCTGCAACCGCTTACTTGGAGAAGTGCCAAGTAACTTGCCAGACCAACTCAAAATAGCACATTTTTTCCCCTAGTGCTTATATATGTCGCAAGCTTCATGCTTCGTGTGAGATTGCACCTATGAGCAGAAGTGTTTCATTCAATCAACATCCAATCTTTAACAAGGGTCCAGGGTCTGGAATGATTTCTCTAGAGTCTTGGAAAATTTCTGTATTTTAAGGCAGGTCGAGGTGAATGTGTAAGAATGCTATTATTATTCGATCAGAGCTTAGGGTCTGAAAAAACCCAGGTGGGGTCTTCATGGGTTTGTTTTTGCATTCCATCCCTCATACTCAGGCACCAGTTTCTCCAATTTTTTAACGTTTAACTTATGCATTCATCAAAATTATAATAAGCGGTTAGTGGAAACTGTTCTGGTTGCTAATGGTAACCTGTGATGGCCTGCCACACTGAAATCAGAACTGAAGCCCACTAAAGAACACTGAAAATGCCTGTAAACACTGTCTTTACTGACAAGTCAGTTAAATTACAGAAAAGCAAATTCACGCTGCCTCTCTGCT
Organism: Saguinus oedipus; assembly: GCA_031835075.1. Taxonomy (NCBI): domain Eukaryota; kingdom Metazoa; phylum Chordata; class Mammalia; order Primates; family Cebidae; genus Saguinus; species Saguinus oedipus. Next base: position 39,733,889 of record CM063187.1, on the reverse strand, counting down.
CTGTCCTCCGGAATTGCTAAAGACGTGCAAATTGCCCTAGGCTCAGTTTTGCAAAGACTGAGCCCGTAAGTGAAAGCATTTGTGTGATTTCCTGCATTAATGTTTCCTTTGTCCATTTCCTATTTATTTATTTGAGACGGAGTTTCGCTTTTCGTGCCCAGGCTGGTGCAAAGTCGCAGTCTCGGCTCACTGCAACCTCCACCTCCCGGGTTAAAATGATTCTCCTGTCTAAGCCTCCCAAGTAGCTGGGATTACAGCCATGCACCACCGTGCCCGGCTAATTTTTGTATTTTTAGTAGAGACGGGGTTTCACCATGTTGGCTGGACAGGTCTCGAACTCCTGACTTCAAGTGATCCTTCCAAAGTGTTAGAATTATCGGCGTAAGCCACCGCGAACAGCCCCATTTCCTTTATTTCGTTTCATTTTTTTGAGACATAGTTTCGCTCTTGCCTCCCAGGCTGGAGGGTAGTGGCGCCATCTCGGCTCACTGTAACCTCCGCTTCCCAAATTAAAGCGATTCTCCTGCATCACCCTCCTGAGTAGCTGGGTCTATAGGCGCACGCCACTCCACGCCTGGCTACATTTCCTTTATTTTATTTTTTTATAATTTACTAGCCTGTTTGTTGATAGCAAGACTGGCGGTGCACAAGGTTGGGTGTCGGTGTTCACCAGGCAGCGGTGGTCATGGACCAGGTAGGAGGGTCTCCAGCGCTTGGTGCAAATCTCCAACTAAGTTGGGAAACGGCACCAAGGGTGATTGTAAAGTTTTAGTTTGTCGAGGCGGGTGGGCGATCCAGCGCAGAAAGCGGAAGAAAACTTGTTTTTTTGAGGCGGAGTCTCGCTGTTGTCACCCAGGCTGGAATGCAGTGGCGCGATCTCGATTCACTGCAACCTCCCTCCCGGGTTCAAGCGATTCTCCTGCCTGAGCCTCCGGAGTAGCCCTTGCTACTTTTTTGTATTTTTAGTAGCGACGAGGTTTCACCGTGTTAGTCAGGATGGTCTAGATCGCCTGACCTCGTGATTCACCCGACTGGGTATCCCAAAGTGTTGGAATTACAGACGTGAGCCACCGCCTGAACCGAAAACTTTTGCTGTGCTCGTAGGCCGGTCGGCCGCAAGCGCTTCTTATTGGCTAATGTGGAGCGAAACTACACATCCACTGGCTACAAGATCCGTCTATTTGAGGCTGACTGCGAGCGTCCCTGCGTTCTGTGTTGCCGGAAAACGGATTGTCCGCCTAGTAACAGCTCATAACATTTCCCATTGGTCATCGTTTCCGGAAGCCCGCCCTCTCGTTTCCTGAAGTCCGGCCCGGGCTGTGTTTGCAGATGGTGTCCAGGTACACAGTGGGAAGCTGATTCAGCAGGCTTGGGCTGTTCGGCCAAGCGCCCGCCGAATATGGGACTCTGGAGGGTCAGCGATGTGGAGTCCTCGCCTTGAGCGTCCGCGGCTGGGAAATCGACCATCCCCACGGCGGGAATTGGGACTCGGGCTCCGTCTGTGTCCTTTCCCGTCAGCGCACCAGACTCCTGGGCGCCTGCACTGCAGCTGAGGTAGTTTCCCGAACTCGGACCCATAGTGTCTGGAGTTTAAAGGTCTGCATGTAGGCAAGCATGAAAGAAAAAAAAAAAAGGAAAGAAAGGAAAAAAACCCGGAGTTTTCAGCCCCCTTAGGTAAAACGACCTTTTGATTTTAGGCAGGTGTTTTGTTGCAGAACGCCTCGAGGGGAGGGAGTGACCGGCGGGTTGAGGTTTATTAAGTAAAATACGTTTCCGGCTTATGTTTATAGTAAAGTACTTCAACCTTTAAAAACAATCTCGCTTTTTGCCAGTTTTGTTATTTAGTGGACTATCTCTGATAAGGACCGCCAGCTAACATGGCTTCTTGTTGTTGCTAATTACACCAGTTTTTAGTTTTGGTGGTTGTCCTAACAGCAGCAACTTCTCAGGCTTTAAAAAATGACATTTCTTGTGGGAAATTTCTGTAAAAGGCACAGCGAGTTAGTTTGGAATTGTTTTAAAGGAAATAAGTTCCTGGTTTTGGTATCTTAGTAGTAGCATTTTCCCCAATGTCTTTAAAATCTCATTTTTCGGGCACGTATATAGAGTAACTTTTGTGAAAGAAACAGCTAGTTAAGGAGATTTGGGGATTTCCTTTATGAACTATAATCCTGGTTTTGATTTATATATATAAATATATATATAATATATATATTTATATATATATAATATATATAATATAATATATATAATATATATATATTATATATTTGTATATAATATATAATATAATATATATTTATATATAATATATATTTATATAATATATATATTATATATTATGTAATATATATATGTAATTACCACTGTAGATATTATATAATATATATAGTGGTAATGACAGTACCTTCCTAAATCCTTAAAAAATGCTAGTTGGTCAGTCTCTTACTTCCATAGGATTTATGTCATAGGTGTGAATGAGACACCTCCTATGGGCTCCAGGTCCCTGTGTTCATGAGGTGTGAAGATTAGGTGCTTTATAAAACAGCCCCCACATTCTTCATCGGCCTTGTCCTTAATTCTCAGCACCCCTCTGCTTCTGATATTGTACCTAAAATTAAGCTTTCATGTCTGTGTGAGAGCTCTAGAAATTCCCAGCAGTAGCCACTAATGTTTCCTCTTGATATTTCCCCATATCTTAATACTGACCCTCAGTCCATTACTCAGATGGGTGTCCTTTTCCTGCATGTCTGAAAACTGAGACGGGCTTTAACCCTAACCCTAACCCTGACCTCTCTGCTGAGCTACTATTTTTTCCTCTCTTGTCTACAGTTGCGTTGGTAACCCTCAGTTCTTTCATGAGCAACCTTGATGCCTTTGACTCCTCCTAACCCTGGGTTTGTTACCCCCAGTTCCATTAGCCAAGTTTAGAAGTCCATGAGGAGGTCCCATGTAAATTTTCACATTTCCTCTAACCAAAATGTAGTGTTTCCTTCCATTTTGAATATAGGCTGTAGACCCCTCGGGTATGGGGCAGTGTTTATGTCATCTGACAGCATCTCCAAATAGCCTTCATGGTTGTCACTGTTTCCTGATGACAATTCCAAATAACAGTTCCCAGTGATGACTCGCTACTCGCTATTGTTCTTAATGTGTTAAGGTGGCTGTTGTAGGCACTATAACTGTGTAAGAAATTACACCAAACTTAGTGACTCAAACAATCATTTTATTACTTTCCCGGATTCTCATGCTCATAGTCAGGATTTTGTACAGGGCACAAGGGTGGCCCGCTGGTCTTTGTTGCATGATGTCTAGCCCCAGCACGGAAGACTCAACAGCTGGGGGTTGGAACCATTTGGAGGCTTGTTCCCTCACATCTGATACCTGGGTTGGGATGCTGGAAGAGGCTCAGCTGGTACTGAGTGCCTGCATGTAGTGTTTTCATATGTCCCTGACTTCCTTATAGCCTGGCAGTGTCAGGGTAGTCAGAATTCTTAGGTGGCACAGGGCTCCAGAGCAGATGCTGAGTGGTCTTTTATGAGGTAGCACAACAAATTCACCCCGGATCAGAGAGACAGGACATCGATTCTGCCTCTCAAAGGGAGGAGTGGCAAGAAATGTTCAGCCATTTTTTAAAACAACCACAGCGACATGCCTGTTAATATATCAGAAAAATTAAAATATCCTGCTAGCTGAGTTTCTAAGTAATTGGTCTCCTTTGAAATTCTATGCGTTGTATTTTTTGTCGTTTATGGCATTATTCTGAGGAGGGGTCAAAGACTCTTCCATATGTTAGAAGCATCCTGCCCTAAACAGGCTCACCACCTCACTGTTCCCCAAGTATTTGAAATGCACAGTTTTTGCTCTGGTTTAATGGTTAGGGCAAGACTTCTCATTTATTTTAGACCTAATAGCAGTTTAAAAATTGGCCTGTTACTTTGTGGGTTTTTTTGTTTGTTTGTTTTTGGCCTGATTTCCTTCTGTTTATGCTGATATTTTTCTCACCTCAATAGGAATCAGGAGGGAGCTGCTTTTCCTGTTGTTCTGTTTTGGATGCATTTGAAGGTAAGTTTCCTTGGAACTGTATTTTGGACTCATTTTGTAGGCTTTGCCAAATGACCTTTTTGCTCTCATGTATATTACACTTTCTTTGGATATTCTCATAGATTCTCAAAGATACTTCCTTATTTTACTATTCATGAGTTTAGAAGTGTATTTACTTTGCTGAGTTTTCAATTACTTCTTTCTCTTCTGTCATATGTAATTTACAGGACAAATACCTACCACAGAGGATAACTTAAGGGATGTGGAAAGTGAGTTTCTTTGTGCTTATCAAGTGTGGTTGATTTTTAATCAGTGAGCATTCAGCATATGCCTGGGACTCTGGCTTGATTTATCAGCTTTCTCACACTGAACCTTTCAATGAACTTCTGTGTATTTGATTCATCATGAGGAAAATGGTGACACCGAGGGTGGCTGATTTTCAGTTTTACATCCCTTGCCCCAGGATTAGTGCCTGGCCTTCCTCTGGTCCTTGCCGCTATAACTTTGCCCTGTTAATAAAGAAATGCGGCTATAAACACTTCTGGGTGTTCCTGGTATTTACTGTCCTCACAGTTCAGAGAGAAGCCATGTCACATTTTCAGCCTCTTCCTCTGCTTTCTGTCATTTCTAAACCACCTCACCTGACCTGTGTAATCTTCATTGTGTGTCAGTTTGCGCAGATGTAATTTGGGCCTTCACTTCTCCTCAAAACCTAATGCCCTCCTCCCACCTCCACCAAAATCAAGCTTGAACCCGCTACCCTCCCTCACCCACTGCAAGCTGGAACATTTGATGGTGGGCACCCCTCCCTGACTTTGTATTGTAGTGGGTTCTCTTGGGGCTTGTTCTCTGTGGGTCTGTACTGCGCTCTAGTGTCTGCAGCCGGTGGGATTTGCCCTGTGTTCCTGAAGGAGGGTCACAGGAGTTGTTGAGCAGAGGGAGCCTGGGGTTTCTTAAGGCCTTCCCCTGAGAAGGAAGAGGCCAAACCTACACAGGCAAATCTTGTTTATTCTTCTAGGTCCAGATCTTGAAGGAATCACTGTAGAGATTGAACAGGTGAGGCTCACCTTACCATAGTTACACCAAGAAAGGCCTAGCTGGTGACTTAAGCTGTGGTTTTGGGTGGCACGAGAGTGGTCAGGGAGACAGTAGGGAAGTGTACACATAACCCAAAGGGAAAAGAGAGAAGGCCCCTCAGAAATGAGGGCAAAGTCTCAGTGTCTCTTTCCCCATGGTGTCACTTACATGTGGGTTACCTCCCCACTGTGTCCCCCAAGGACATGAGGCTGCAGACTGCAGTGCCAGTGAGCAGAGGAGCTGTAGGGATGAAAGTTTGATTGCTGCATTTGAACACACCCCGGTGCATGTGCATCTCTTCTGATGCAGCGCCCGATGGGTGAGCTCTGCTTCTCCGCACGGTGGCTTAGGAGTGGAAACATTCTGTTTAGTGCTTGATGGTTTGTTGTGACTCATGTCATAGCAGTTATCGCCAGTGACCTTAACAGTTTAAAATGCTTGAGCTTGTGGGTAGGTATTTGGGAGATAGCATATGTGTTACCTAGTCTTTGTCATCTGCAATGGTTTTGTTACTTTTTGCATCAGCTGCTGAGAATGTTTCCTAAGTGTAGATGGTAGAGAAATCCCAGTCCCTCTAAAATCCTCCCATTTCTTGCTCTAGAGCTGCACCTGGACCCCCAGCAGTGAGGAGACCTGAAGACCAGAAAAAGCAAAGCAAGTAGGCCCTTTAGACCAGTCATGTGTGTTATCTTTCAGTTTACTGTTTTTATTCCGTTCACATCATTTTAAGGGTTATAATCATCTTGTTCAGATCTCAGCGTATAAAATAACCCCTCTGTAGATGTCAGGCTCCAACCGTACCCCAAGAGTTGCCTGGTTTTCTTTCGATTCTAGATAACCCTGGAGGGAATATTCCAGATTCTCTGAGTAGTTTCCAGGTTGAAGTCCTGTAGGCTTCCTCTGTTTTGAGGAGGAGTTCCTATCAGAGAAAGACCTGATTTTGGATTTTTAGCTTTAATGCTTGTGAAAAGCTATAAAAAGTAATTTTCTACCCCTAGCTTTAAAGTACTGTTGGTTAGAAATTAAAGTTTCTTCGGGAGAATTAAACTGCCATTTCAGTTACCCTAATTCTGGAAGTTTTGGTCGTTAGAATTTTCTTTAATGTTCATGAAGAAGTATTTTATATTTTCCATTAAGATTGATTCTCTTTAGCAGTTAATTTTGAAAGTTGCTTTCTTAAACATCCAAATTCAGTTTTCTCTCTGCTACGATTTGATTTTTTTCTTGGGACAGAGTCTCGCTATGTTGCCTGGGCTGGAATGCATTGTGTGATCTCAGCTCACTGCAGCCTCTGCCTCCTGGATTCAAGCAATTCTCCTGTCTCAGCCTCCCTAGTAGCTGGGCTTACAGGCATGAGCCACCACACCCGGCTTGTTTTTGTATTTGCTGTAGAGGTGGGGTTTCACCGTGTGGGCCAAGTGATTTGCCCACCTCCGCCTTGCAAAGTGCCAAGATTACAGGCAGAAGCCACTGCACTGAGCCTCTGCTACAGATTTCAACTTAACATGAAAGGCCATTTTTAATGAAAGAGGGCAAAGCACAGAGGGGACAGTAGAGGGCACTGTCAACCCCAGCATGGAAATGAAGTTCCTGCTTCAAAATGAACAATCACCACAGTCTCAGCTTGTTGATTTGGACCCTCAATTCTCTTATGATTTGAACCTGTGTTAGGGAGAAGGGGGCCTGTCTCTTAAGCCAGCCAGTTTTTCGTATTCAGTATTTATGTATCATTTGTTCCTGTTTTCTCATTTCTATTACGGTGCATTCTGTGGGCTGTCAGTGACTTCTCAGTATCTTCTTCACATGTTTATAAAGCTGAGTACTTCTTTTTTTTTTGAGATGGAGTTTGGATCTTGTTGCTCAGGCTGGAATGCAGGGGCATGATATCGGCTCACTGAAGCCTCTCTGCCTCCTCGGTTCCAGCAATTCTCCTGCCTCAGCCTCCCGAGTAGCTGGGATTACAGGCATGTCCCACTATGCCCGGCTAATTTTGTATTTTTAGTAGAGACAGGGTTTCTCCATGTTGGTCAGGCTGGTCTGGAACTCCCCACCTCAGGTGATCCGCCTACCTTGGCCTCCCACAGTGCTGGGATTACAAGCATGAGCCACTGCACCCAGCCAAAGCTGAGTAGTTCTGTGTGTCAGCTCAGCACTCCTAGTGTCAGCCTCGCTACTGTCCTGCTGTGTGTAGATGGGGGCCTGTCCATCTCCTGGGTCCCCACTGTTAGCACTGAAGTTACCCACCAGATGCGTCTGTCACTTCCTTCCATCCACCTCTATTGTGGTTCTCGTGTTTCTGCCTCCCTAGAGACCATTTCTCTCTAGAGCAGTGGTTTCCAATAGAAATACAATGCCAGACATACAAGTCATTTTAGATTTTCTGGTAGTCACTTAAGAAAGTTAGAAAGAAACAGGTGAAATTAGTATTTTATTTCACCTAAAATGTTAGCATTATCCAAAATATCACTTCAACATCTTATCAAAATAAAAGTTATTAATGAGATAGTTTACAGTCTTGTTTATTTTTTCCTTTTGAGACAGGTCTTGCCTTGTTCCCCAGACTAGAATGCAGTGAGTGGCACCAGCATAGCTCACTGCAGCCTCTAACTCCTGGGCTAAAGAGATCCTCCTTACTCAGCCTTCCTAGTAGTTCACACTACAGGCGTACACCACCATGTCCAGCAATTTTTTTTTTTTTTAAAGACAGGGTCTCACTCTGTCACCCAGGCTGGAGTACAGTGGCACAGTCTTGGCTCACTGCAGCCTTGACCTCTGGGGCTCAAATGATCCTCCCACCTCAGTCTCCCGAGTAACTGAGACCAAAAACATGTGCCACCATGTCTGAATATTTTTTGAGACAGGGTTTTGCCATGTTGTCCAAGCTGGTCTTGAACTCCAGAGCTCAAGCGATCCACCCACCTTGGCCTCCCAGTGTGCTGGGATTACAGGTGTGACCCACTGTCCTCGGCCCATTTTTTTTTTCCCCTGAAGAGATGGGATCTTGCCGTGTTGCCAGACTGGTCTCAAACTCCTGGCTCAAGCAGTCCTCTTGCTTTGGCCTTCCAAAGTGCTGGGATTACAGATGTGAGCCACCACACTGACCCATTCTTTCTTTTATACTGAGTATTCAGAATGTTTTAAAAATGTGTTTTACACTTTCAGCATTTCTCAGGTTGGACTAGCCATCTTTCACATGCTCAGCAGCTACATGTGACAAGTGGCTGCCTTGTTGGACAGCACAGCTCTGGAGAGTGAATTTATGTACATCCCCACTACTCTGCCTCCTTTATTACCTTCTACACCCACATCTCTGGAGTCTTACCATACTGTTCCTGTCTCCTGTCTCTTGTACTCCATTAATATGGAGAATCATTTCCAATTCCTTAACACCCTGCCCTGATTTTTTCTGTCTCATGTTCAAGGGTCACAGTTTTCCTCTCATCCTCATTTTAGTGCTTTCCCAGAAGATGTGACGTACCTTTTTGTCTTGGTTGGGTATTTATTTGCAATACAAGAACGATTCTTTTCTTTGATACATTAGTGACTTACATACTTTCCTTGTTTTTTTGAGTACATCTTTCCTGACAGAATTTCAAATTATTTATAGAGTTTAACTAGAAATAGTTAAACTATTTGTTTAACTTGTTAGTTTGTTTTTTGAGATGGAGTCTCACTCTTGTCACCCAGGCTGGAGTACAGTGACGTGACCTTGGCTTACTGCAACATCTGCCTTCCAGGTTCAAGTGATTCTCCTGCCTCAGCCTCCCAAGTAGTAGCTGGGATTATATATGTGAGCCACCACATTCGGCTAATTTTTGTGTTTTTAGTAGAGACAGGGTTTTGCCATTTTGGCCAGGCTGGTCTGGAACTCCTGACCTCAAGCAATCTGCCCACCTCGGCCTCCCAAAGTGCTGGGATTATAGGCATGAGCCACTGTGCCTGGTCTAGAAAGCTTTTATTTCTTTGAGACGGAGTCTCACTTTGTCCCCCAGGGCTGGAATGCAATGGCACGTCTCGGCTCACTGCAGCCTTTGCCTCCCAGTTTGAAGCAATTCTCCCTGCCTCAGCCTCCCGAGAAGGTGGGATTACAGGTGCCTGCCACCAGGCTCGGCTGAATTTTGTATTTTCAGTAGAGATGGGTTTTGCCATGTTGGCCAGGCTGGTCTCAAACTCCTGATCTCAGGTGATCCACCTGCCTTGGCCTCCCACAGTGCTGGGATTACTTGTGAGCCATCATGCCCAGCCAGAAAACTTACTTTAAAAAGTGTGTTTGGAGCCCTTATGTTTCTGCTTGATTTTTGAAATAACGTGTTTAGGTCTTCTATATATTTTAGGGTGTAATATCTCACTCTACGTGTTTAGCATCATGAAACATTTTTGGTAATTATTTTTATTTTCTATATATTTTAGAATTTTCATTAATACAGAGTTTCATGTTCATAGCCTCACCCGGTAAATGTCTGAAATCCTCGCACTTTGGGAGGCCAAGGCATGCGGATTACCTGAGGTCAGGAGTTTGAGACCAGCCTGGCCAACATGGTAAAACCTTGTCTCTACTAAAAATACAAAATTGGCTAGGTGTCATGGCTAACACCTGTAATTCCAACACTTTGGGAGGCTGAGGCAGGTGGATCACCTGAGGTCAAGGGTTCGAAACCAGCCTGGCCAACATGGCAAAACCTGTCTCTACTAAAAATACAAAATTAGCTGGATATGGTGGCATATTCCTGTAATCCCAGCTACTTGGGAGACTGCACTCCAGCCTGGGCATCAAGAGCAAAACTCTGTCTCAGAAAAAAAAATTAGCTGTGTATGGTGGTGGGTGCCTATAATCCCAGCTACTTGGGAGACTGAGTCAGGAGAACTCACTTGAACCCAGGAGGCGGAGGTTGCTGTGAGCCAAGATCATGCCACTTCACTCCAGCCTAGGAGAAAGAACAAAGCTCTAAAAAATAAATAAATAAATAAATAATTTCATATTATCTCATATCAAAAATGAAAATTTATTTTTACAAATTTCTATTTGAGACCGAGTGCGGTGGCTCACGCCTGTAATCCCAGTGCTTTGGGAAGCCAAGGTGGGTGGATTACGAGGTCAGCAGATCAAGATCATCCTGGCTAACATGGTGAAACCCCGTCTCTATTAAAAATACAAAAACTTAGCCAGGCGTGGTGACACGCGCCTGTAGTCCCAGCTACTCGGGAGGCTGAGGCAGGAAAATCAGCTGAACCCGGGAGGCAGAGGCTGCAGTAAGCCAATATTGCCCCACTGCACTCCAGCCTGGGCAACAAGCGAGACTTTGTTTCAAAAAAAAAAAAAAAAAAAAAATTACTACTTGAGTGATAGAATTATTTTAATCTAAGAAAGGTTCATAAAAAATAGATGTAGTGAGTGTGTTCTTTGCTTGCTCAAATGAAAAATGATGAGGGAGCAGGATGTTAGATTTGCAGTGAGAGAGGGTAGAAAGGAGGGAGTCCAGAGTCAGGCATACAGGTTTTCTGGAAGGCTTACATGGGACTGCTGTGGTTTGAATGTGTTCCCCGGAGTTCATGTGTTGGAAACTCAACCCCTAATGCAACCATGTGGACCAGCGGAACCTTTAAGGGGTGATGAGGTCATGAAGGCTCTGCCCTCATGAATGGATGAAGGCAGAGTGGGTTAGTTGTCTCAGGAAGTAGGTTCCTGATAAAAGGATGAGGTTGGCTTCCTTCCCTTTCTCTCTTTCTCCCTCCTTCCTCACGTGGTCACGCTCTTGTTCTGCCTTCCACCGTAGGATGACTTAGCAAGACCCTCACCAGGTGCAGGCCCCTCCCCTTCCCAGGGTCCAGAACTGTAAGCCAAATAACCTCTTGCTTATAGATCACCCAGTCTGTGGTATTGTTGTAGCAACACAAACGGACTGAGACAGGGACACTCAGAGGGCTCATCTCTCTACTTGATGGAGCACTCCCTGCGTGGTACCTTGTATTCTTAGACCTGATGCTGTAAATGCTGTTCGAGTGCCTTGAAGGTTTTTATGTTTGAGGAGTTACAGAGAAGCCCCTATAGGCTTCAGGTCCCTTCTGTTGCTTCTTTGCTCTTTAGTACATCCCCTACCCTGGTGTTAAATTAGATCATAGTGTGGTCCTTGGACCAACACTATCAGTATCACCTGAAAAATATGGTGGAAATGCAGATTCACAAGCTGTGCCCAGAATACTAGGAGACCCAACAATCTGTACTTAACAAGCCCCTCAGGTGAGTCTGATGCACACAGAAATTTGAGATGCTATATTAGATGGTTTGAGTTCATGCTATCCGAATGACTGACAAGCATGTCTGCTCACTGCTTGACGTTTACACAGGCCTCTGGAGCCTCCTGGAATCCGCAGTCCTTGTTGTTCCCTCTGGGAGTTTTCTAGTCCCTCTTGAAGCATGTCTTTGAGAGCCCCGCACCACCCAGGTTGGGCATCTGGTAAGTTCGTCGTCTGCATGTCCATGTTTGTGACATTCTGGGAAGGGTGGCCCAGGCTATACATGGTATTCAGAAGGGAGGGGAGATGCTGTGTGCCTGTTTTGAAGGGTTTCGCACTAAACATATCCCTATTTGATTTTTATCTCCTCATTGACTTCACCATGTAAACGCATTTGTGTAGACATCTCTGCGGGGTCCTGCATGCATATACATGTGTGTGGACATATAAAGTCTGCGTGAGTGGGTGGACTCTTTACATTGTGTCATTTATTGTCCATCATTACATATCTGTGGTGTCTAGCTCCTTCCTCTACGTTATTTTCTGCCATTTTACCTACTTCTACCTGAGGTACAATGACGATTTAATGACTGTCACATATTTAAAATACAACTCTATGGTTTTTTTCACCTATCGGGCCCCCCTCCTCAGCGGACTTCCCTGTGGGACCTAACTCATCAGTGACAATGGTTTATATGGCTTTTAATTTCAAAAATTTTTTCAATTTTTTACTGATTTTTATTTATATTAATTTTAACTAGATGGGCATTATTAGATTTTTTTTACTGTGTTTATTATAATTTAGGTCAGTTTTCACATGTCAACCCAGGTAAGAAAGAGTGTGGGAAATAGGACTTTGTAAAGCGCAGATATGACAAGTGGTCCAGATTCTTGAGGCTCAGGTGAGGATGTATCATTGAATCTGGCAAGCAGCCCTCAGTAAGTGTCATCTTTGTTTATTTGAATCGGAACTTTGCTCTGTTGCCCAGGCTGGAGTCCAATGGCCTGAAAGTCTTGGCTCACTGCAACCTCCATGTCCCGAGTTGAATGGATTCTTCTGCCTCAGCCTCCAGAGTAGTTGGGATTACAGGTGCCCACCACACCTAATTTTTGTATTTTTAATGGAGACAGGGTTTCACCATATTGACCAGTCTGGTCTCCCAAAGTGTTAGAATTATAGGCATGAGCCACCGCACCTGACCTGTCACCTTTGATTTAAATGAATGCGGCATTCTTGGGTGTCTTGATGTTTGTTCATTTCTGTGGAGTTCGATACTACTCGTTTCTCTGCTTGCTCTGTTTTTTAGTCCCCTTATGACTTGACCTGCTGTTACATTATGTTGATTTATTACATATGCCACATCAGCCTGGGTCTCTTTACAGACTTCGTATACATATGTCTACACGTAGGAATCTGGATTATATCAAGATCCCACTTCCTTACCGTCCCCCCGATACCGTTCTGAAGTTTCCTAGTCCCTTCTTTTCATTTGTGCTCCTTAAAGCCCAGCCCCATGCCTGACTTCGGTTCCCACTGAGTTCTCTTACAAGCATTGTACATGTGGATATTAAATCTTTGGCAAGATTATTTACCTGGGCGGGAATAGGGCTCTCAGCTAATCCTCCTTCCTAAACACCCAATGGGAAAGACATTCTGGAGGGGTGTGGAGTGTGAAGGTTTAAAAATAATCTTTCAATATATGCTTCATGACAGGTCTTGGAGGTGCCTTGTGGGTGTGGCTGTGGAGGGATGGCTACGAGGAAATGGTGGATAATAAGGAAGTCAGGAAAGGAAAAGATCACTCACAATTCAGAGAAAGTAAGTTCCTGAGGGACTTTCTGGCTGTTTGATGCATAGAGGCCAGGCCTCACTTTGTATCAGGACTGTGGATGCAGTATTTAAAGGGGTACCAAAAAAACCCAGTAATCAAGATAAACAAAATTTTAATGTAATATCTTTAAAAACACAAATTAATGCAAAAAGAAAATGCTCATGTTGAACAAAATAGTTAGAATGATGCCTCCTCTTCAACACCAACCCCCAGAAGGTTCCTGTAAGCTGCACCTGTAAGGTAAAAATTAAAACTTCAAGCTAGGCATGGTGGCTCATGCCAATAATCCCAGCACTTTGGGAGGCCAAGGTGGGTGGATCACCTGAGGTCAGGAGTTCAAGAACAGGCTAGACAACATGGCAAAACCTGGTCTCTACTAAAAAACAAAAAATTAGCTGGGCATAGTGGCAGGAACCTGTAATCCCAGCTACTTGGTAGGCTGAGGCAGGAGAATCACTTGAACCCAGGAGATGGAGGTTGCAGTGAGCCGAGATTCCCATTGCACTCCAGCCTGGGCAACAGAGCGGGTCTGTCTCATAACAAACCTCAAGAATTTCTGGATCCAGCCTTGGATCCTCATCGCCACTATCACCAGGGGCTCTATTGCTGCACACCACAGTCCAGCCTCTATTCCCTAAAATCCTGGGGAAATGAGACCAGACTCTCCCGTCTCCATTCTGGGGATTTGCCCCAAGACAATCTTGCTTTCAGTGAGAACTTCCTGGCATACCCTCCTACTCTAGGGGACACAGGGCTCAGTGGCACCCCGGAAGTGGGAGTCCCAGCAGAGCATCACCTCCCCATGAGTGGCGTCCATCCTGACCTGGCTTCTACTTGGAGAAGGGCCCAAGTGAGGAAACCTGCATGATGAGCTAAGCTTACCTGTAGCTGAAGGTCAGCATAGACTGCAGAGCGCTGGGAAAACATTTTCCAGAATCCTTTGCCACTTCTGGGGTGCTCTCATGGTCAGTACCTCTCATTGTCTTACAGAAGAGAAAGTTGTCAGTGTCATTTGGGCATCTTAACAGTGGGCTCCTAAACTTGGTGTGTGCTGTGCAGGTGTCAGAGGCACCCTGTGCAGGCAAAGTCAACTGCTTGCCGCCTCTCTAGCTCCAAAACTACAATCCCCAGTGGCCTCTGTGGTCACTTCCGCTACCCACCCTACATACCTTCCCATGTGTTGTGTTGATGTCAGAAGTACTTCCGGTCAGTGGGCAGGCCCCTAGTCTGGTTGGCACCTGGGGAGGCCTCCCTCTTCAGGACTTCCACACACCTCTGCCCCTTACCTGACCTTCACTTTCAGGATCTACAGTGTGCACCTGCATTCCATGGGTGCCCTGTAGGCAGTCAGCATGCCTCTCTGCGTGTTCCTGTGTTACTCAAAGGGGATACAAGCTGGAAGCCCCAGAGAGCTCTCAGAATTCGGCTGCTCTCCTGTGGACACCTCCAGGCCATTTTCCTTCCATTCGAGCCCACAGGGTTAGAGACAAATCCTCACTCGGTTGCTTGGGGACAAGGACTTCACTTCCTGGCCCGAGCCTGAAACAGCTTGGGGGTGGTGGGTCATGCTGGGCCACTCTGGATGGAATTGGCTACCCTGGTGATTTCTCGGACATCCCTGGCCCCAGCTGTGGGGCTCTGGAGTGGACTGCTGCACTTCACCTCTTGGGGAGGGAGTTTCCACGTGAGAGTCAACAAGAGGTGAGAATTACCTGTAATTCCATCCTGGCTGTCAAGGGGATGGATACCCTTAGCTTTTCATGCCCTGGAGACTGCCTCGTTGGTACTGGTCAAAGTTCATTCCTATTTCTGGGAGACAAGCTCGTTATAACAGGAGTCTTCCCTCAGCATTCCTTTTTGTTCCATCCATACTGCAGTCACTCATGAAGTAGTTAATTGTAAACACATATGAAACAGTTTAAATATTGTTATTTGGATGAAGGGCAGGGACAGCAGAGATGCCTCTGATTACTAGTGACTGGGGAGGACTCCCAGAAATAGGGCTGTCTCAGCTGCCCCTGACCAATTTGGTAAGTTGGAGATTAGAGGGAAGACATTCCAGTGAGAGGTACAAGGAAGCATAGTTTCAAAGGCCAGACTCTCGCTACAATGTAGAAGGATTATGGTGGCCCATGGATTTGCTTAAGGATGAATTTTAAATATGCATAGGTGAAGGTACAGACTAGCTATTCACACGTAGAACAAGGAGGAGTTTGACAGAATCTGACCTGAATTTTACATTTGAGAGCATTTTCAGCTTCTGGCAATTGGGACATTTCACCCAAAATTTCAGATTCCCTGCTTCTCTGAAAATAAATCTGCTTAAGTCTGCACTGCTTTTTTAGTGTCAATTTGAGCGAAACAATGTCTTTCTCATTTGGACGTGACCTATAGGGTCTTTCTATCTGCTGCACCTTCTATAGTGTCCTTTATCCTGAGGTTGAAACCACTGACTACCTAACATTTTGCAATCCCTCTTGTTTTTATTACCTTCCTGACCCCTGAAGGGTTTGCCTTTTCCACCTCTCAGTCTGGGCAGATCAGACAATCCTGAGTGCCAGGGTAGACTGAGTACGCTGCGTTTTGAAGGATATTAATAAGGGATTTGAGAGTGAGTCAGTGATATGTGGGAAATAGTAATTGACGTAGTACACAGACTTAAGGGGACATGTTCTAACACCTGAGAATGGTGACTATAATGCCCGTGATGTAAGTGAAAGCAATTACCATTTAGAAAACACCAACACAGTTGCCAGGCTACTCAAGAGGCTTTTTTTTTTTTTTTTTTTTTTTTTCATTTTTGCTTTGTCACCCACGCTAGAGAGCAGTGCCACGATCTTGTAATCTCCACCTCCTGGATTCAAGTGATTGACATGCCTCAGCCTCCCGAGTAGCTAGGATTACAGGTGCACACTACCACACGTGGCTAATTTTCTGTATTTTCGGTATACATGGGGTTTCTCAATGTTGGCCAGACCGGTCACCAACTCCTGACCTCAGGTGATCGCCAACAGCCTCCTAAGGTGCTGGAATTACAGGTAGGAGTCACCATGCCTGGCCAAGACTCATTTTTGATATGAGTTAATTTGGTTATTTCAGGTTTGCCTTGACTGTCCTTAACAAATCAAGTGGAATTTAGAAAGAAAACCCAATTTCTTAATTTTGAACTTGTGGTAGGGATTATGCACACCTGGATGTTACCAGAGAAACAATAATTCGGTTGTTTCTAAAGTACAACATTCATTTGAAAGTGTTATACCAGGAATACATAAGAAATTGAAGACAGGACATTTCCCAAGGTAACACTGAATAATTTGCGTGTATACTTCACCACTAACAATATTACCTGTAAGGCCGATAGCTAGATGAACACCACCCACCCCTCTCTATGCCTGATAAGTTTATCAGGCAGAACACATTACTCAGCATCTGGCTCCTCCATGCAGGCATCCCTCAGCAACTTCTACATTCTGCCCCCAGGTCTATATTCAGCACTAGACTATGCACTCTCAGCACCAAGCTGTGCATTTGAACCTCAGCACTAAACTGTGCACTCTCAGCACTAAACTATACATCTGAACCCACGAAAACTGAAGAAATCCCACCAAGCCTTACCCAATGGCAGCCCACCCCATGCATCCTAGGCCAGCCCCCCTCTAACCCCCATAAAACCCCCCTGCCCTGAGAAGTCAAACGCAACTTCCCTGGCCCCTTTCCCCAGGACCACAGAACCTTGCCCAGGAGATAAATAAATTGGCCTCTGATTGTTCTTAAACTGACCTCAGTTTCCTCATTTTAAACTCGGCAATAACCTTTACATTTGGTGCCGTGACCTGGGTGGAGTTGTAAGACCCCCCTCCTGGGGGCGGGGGGACTGACTCCTGGACTGGTTTTCCTGGAGCGGACCAGGAAACCGCTCCACTGCAAGGTAAGACTTCCCTCGCCCATAGCCTCTCCTGCTGCCTGCTCCGTGGACTCCCTACCTGTAACCACAGCCATGTTGGGAACTCCTTGCCACCGTGGGCCGCGGGCCCCAGTTCCGTTCCAAGGACCTGAGCGTAGAGTAGATGTCCCTACGCTCTTGTCTTCTCCCCATAAGGGGTCTGCCGGGGGTCAGGAACCTGAGGGAGACGTCCCCATCTTCCTGAACCCTCTCTGGTGTTAGGCAGTGCAGTCCAGGACTCCTTCCGATCATCTCCACAGCAGCGAGTATGGTTTGGGTAATAAGCTCCATTTGCAACTCCAGGCCCTACTTAGGACCTGGACCAGACCCGGCTCTTAGTCCCAAATTAGCCCTTTGGCAAGCTAACTCCCACCTAAGTACTCTTAGTTCCTCTTTTCTGTTCCTGAGTGAGTTTATGTGTAGTCCCATGGCTTAACGGCTATGGGGCTTGAGTGGGCCTCCACCCGCCATTCCATGGGGACATCATAAGTCATAATGGTGATTCACCTCAGGACCAAAAGGGGGTCACCAGTCCTGGGGGTTATTACAGGTACATCTTAGCCAAGACGCCCCTGAAATGTCCCTCCGGGGATGTGGCCAGGAAGGCATCAGACTGGTCTCCCATTGGGGGAGCTCCCACCCTTGGTTTGTCAAACCTATATGTGGTTCTGTCTTTGCTGTAAGTTCACCAGCTTCATCAGGCTCCTCTTGGCTAACATACAGTGGTTTGGCCTGCCTCCCTCGAGGTAGAAGATATCTTACAGTGGGTAACGGACCACTGGCTACAGGGGACCTTCACTGAATTTTTGCCTCTAGAGATAACTCTGTTCTCTTTTTTCCTCCTACTTTTAATCTATTACTAAAACCTCACTCTCTGCCTCTCTCCCTGTCACTTCCTCTTCACTCTCTACCCCTGTTCCTGTCACTTCCTCAAATTTCCCTGTGGCAGTTCTCTCAGCCACCCCCTCCAGGAAAAGAGCTCTTTTGCCAGTGTTGGGTTTAGTACCTCACCCCCACAGTTAACTAGCTAATCATGGGCAACTGGGGATCCTGCCCTGACCCTAAGTCGCTGCTAGGGTGCCTAGTTTTAAACCTCCCCAAGCTGGGCCTTTCAATAAAAAAGAAAATGCTATTCTTCCTCTCCACTGTAACCTGGCCACAGTATCCCTTGGAAAACCATCCCAAGTGGCCTCCAGAAGGCATGCTTGACTGCAAGGTCCTGACAGATTTAGACAACTTTTGCCAGAGAAACGGGAAGTGGGCGGAGGTTCCCTATATTCAAGCTTTCTGGCACCTCCGCTCCCATCCCAACCTCTGATCCTCTTGCAGTACCACCCAGGTGCTCCTGGCCAAAGACATTCCCACTCTGCCCTCAGCCCCTTCACCAGTCTCCTCCTCTTCTTTTTCTGACCCCAATCTGGCTGAAGAACTTTCCCTGCCGCCAACTCGACCCAATAATCCCCCGCCATATGCAGACCCTCAACCCCCTCCTCCCCTCTTCTTCCAGTTTCCTCCCAATCCCTTCCTTCTCCAATTTCCACCCAACACCCCCCTCCTCCTCCTCTTCCAGTTTGCCCCCAACATCCTCCCCCTCCTCCTCTTCCAGCTTGCCCCCCACATCCTCCTCCTCACCCAGCTTGCACCCACTCCCCTCCTGCCCCTCCTCTTCTGAGTCTTGATGTGGCCTCTCCTGTTGGTGCCCACACCCGCTCACATGGTGCTCCTGGCATTAGCCATTCCCTCCTTTGTCCTCTCCACAATGTGGCCAGAGTGGAGGGTGTTGTCCGGGTGCACGTCCCCTTCTCCCTTGCCAATCGTCCACCATTGAGAAACACCTAGCGTCCTCTGCCAATCCTACTGCCTATATCAAGGAATTTCATTACCTCACTCAGGCATATGACCTAAGCTGGCATGACACCTATGTAATCCTGTCCTCTACCCTTACTCCTAAGGGTAAGCCGCATCCTTGATGCAGCCAGAGCACATGCTGATCAGGTACATCTCACTGAGCCTCAGATGCCAGTAGGTGCAGTGGCGGTCCCTGCGACCGACCCTAACGGACTATCAAACTGGCCAAGATGGCCACCACCGCCGAGACCAGATGCTACGGTGCCTCCTAGCAGGCATGCAAGATGCAGCTCAAAAGGTAGTTAATTATGATAAGCTGAGTGAAATAACCAATGCCATGGTCTTTCACATCCGAGGAGACCCAAACTCCCCTGCTGGGACCACCCTCTTAGCTGCCTATTTTATCTCCCAGTCAGCACCACACATCAGAAAGAAACTAAAAAAGGCACAGGAGGGACCCCAAACTTTGAGACCTGGTAAACATGGCATTTAAAGTTTTTAATGGCCGAGAGGAAAAGGCTGAGGCCATCCGCCAGGCCCATCTACAGCAACAGGTAAGCCTCCAAACTGAAGCTATCATAGCAGCCCTGAGGCCGGCAGCTCACCCAGTGCCTGGCACAAGGTCCTTGAAGGTCCTCCCAAAAGGTCCTCCAGGACCTGCCCAGGCTGCCTCGAAGTTCCCGCCCAGGCCCTGTTTCAAGTGTGGCTAGGAGGGACATTGGGCTAAACAGTGCCCCTTGTCTGCGTCTGCCCTCTGGACCCTGTCCAATCTGTAAGCGAACTGGATACTGGAAGGACTGTCCGCTCCAGACTATGGGCTCAACCCCTGCACCTCCATGTGGGGGACAAGCCGATTCAAAGGATACAATCCCCTCGTTTGAACTCAGCCTCATGGATGATTGAAGCAGCCCAGACTCAGGGACCCCCATCACCCTTGCTGAGCCCCGGGTAACTCTATAGGTAGTGGGTAAGTTCATGTCTTTCATGGTCGATAAGAGGGCTACCTACTATAGCCCTCTGTATTGCCTTCCTACTCAGGACCTAGCATACCTTCCCAAGTCTCAGTCGTGGGAATTGACAGGAAGCCCTCCTGCCCAAACCGGACCTGTCCCCTGACCTGAAACCTGAAGAGACTTCCATTTACACATTCTTTCCTGATCATACCCTCATGCCCACTCCCCCTACTAGGACGAGATATGCTTCAGACTCTAGGGGCTATCGTCTGACTCGCTAGCCCCCTACAGCCAACCCCATCTTCTACCCATCTCCTAGTACTCACCTTAACTAGCAACACATCCAGTCACGACCCCACAATCTCAACCCCCTATCTCTCCTGAGATAGTTGACCCCTCAGTATGAGATACTTCCAAGCCTATAGTTGCCACACATCATGTGCCTGTTAAAATATTCCTCAAGGACCCCACCGGTTTTCCCTCCCGTCCTTAATTTCCCATTTCAAAAACCCACGGCCTGGGTCTGAAACCTATTATTTCTTGACTTCTAACCCGGGGACTCCTCATTCCCACCAGCTCCCCCTGCAACACCCCTATCTTGCCGGTCCAAAAGTCTTCCGGCGAATACCGTCTAGTCCAAGACCTGCGCTTAATTAATGAGGCAGTGATACCCCTCCACCCGGTGGTTCCCAGTCCTTACACCTTGTTATCCCATGTTCCCTCTAACACCTCCCATTTTACAGTCCTTGATCTCACAGATGCTTTCTTAACCATTCCCCTTCACCTGGACTCTTCCTCTTTGCCTTTACTTGGACTGACCTCAACTCTAACGTCACAACAGCTGACCTGGACAGTCATGCCCCAGGACTTTAGGGATAGCCCCCATATTTTTGGACAAGCACTGGCAGCTGATCTTGCCACTTGACCCCTTCAGCCCAGCCTCCTCTTACAATATGTAGATGACCGATTGCTGTGCAGCCCCTCTCTTTCCATGTCACAGCAGCACACAGCTGCTCTCCTTAATTTTCTTAGGTCCAGGGGTTACCGGGTTTCTCCCTCCAAAGCACAGCTGTCAGTTACTTTGGCCATCTTCTTAGGCATCCGCCTTACTCCACAAACTAGGGATTTAACTGCGGACCGCCAGAAAGCATTACTAGCACTACAGCCTCCAGAATCAGCCAATGAAATCCTCTCCTTTTTAAAATTTATAAGATTTTTCTGACACTGGGTTTCCAATTTTGCCACCGTGGCAAAGCCCCTGTTTGCATCAGCTAAAGACACCCCCACAGGACCTCTCTCCCATCCAGGGGCTGTTAAGCCTTTAAAGCCTCACAGACTGCCCTGGCCACAGCACCTCCCCTTCACTTGCCGGATCTTAATCGCCCTTTCCACTTGT
This sequence comes from Saguinus oedipus, assembly GCA_031835075.1. Lineage (NCBI taxonomy): Eukaryota > Metazoa > Chordata > Mammalia > Primates > Cebidae > Saguinus > Saguinus oedipus. Next base: position 39,712,562 of record CM063187.1, on the reverse strand, counting down.
TCATGGATGAAAAACAGGGAATAGCAGTGGGGGTCTTAACCCCACCCCTAGGCCCCATGTATCGTCCAGTAGCCTACTTATCAAAACAGCTTGACCCTACTGTCAGAGGGTGGCAACCTTGTCTGCGGGCCCTAGGAATGGCTACGGAGCTGACCAGGGAATCTCTGAAGCTCACATTAGGCCAGCCTATTTCGGTGTTCTCTCCTCATCGGCTAACTGACCTTCTCTCTCACAAATCCCTCGCACACCTAGGACCCTCCTGCTTACAGGAGTTTCATCTACTCTTCATTGAAAATCCTTCAGTCAGCCTCCATCCTACTTCTCCACTCAACCCAGCTACTTTGCTTCCTTTTCCGTCTCACTCTCATTCCCCAGCCCACTCCTGTCCTGAATTTAGAAATACACTTACCAAACCCCGAGAAGGCCTAACCGACCTTCCTCTGACCCAGACCTCACTCTATATGTAAATGGGAGTTCCATAATAACAGCTGAGGGACGGCAAAAGGCAGCCTATGCCGTGGTCACAGACTCAGCCACTCTTGAGGCCCGCTGCCTTCCTGATGGAACCGCATCACAAAAGGCAGAACTCATTGCCTTAACCCGGGTTCTCACGTTAGCACAGGGAAAGCGATTGAATATCTATACTGATTCAAAGTATGCTTTCCTTATTACCCACTGTCATTCTGCCCTCTGGAAAGAACGAGGATTCCTTACAACCAAAGGATCCCCCATAATCAATGCTACTCAAATCTCCAATCTCCTAAAAGCCCTGTCACTGCCAAGGGAAGTTGCTGTCATTCATTGTCGGGGGCACCAGGCCCAACGTGACCCTGTTTCCTGGGGCAATGCACAGGCAGAGGCAGCAGCTAGAGCCTTAAGTAGCACCGGACTGACCCCCACCCCAGTCCTTTTTCACACCATGGCCACGCCACCAGCTTACTCACTGTCAGAAAAGCAGGCCCTTATATTACAAGGGGGAACTGAGTCTGATCAGGGCTGGATCTTCCTAAATGGCAGGATCACCCTTCCATGAGAGCAGGCTTCCAAAATAATTTCTGACATACATCAGTCTTTACATATTGGGCCCAAGGCATTATACTGTTTTGTACAGCCCCTATTTGTCTCACCAGGTTTACAGTAGACTATTGAGCGAGTGCACAAAGCCTGTGTCACTTGCTCTAAGGACTCGCCTCAGGGAAGCTTGAAGCCACAGTAACCCACTCACCAGATGTGGGGCAGCTTGCAGGCCCAGAACTGGCCAATTGATTTCACCCATATGCCTCCTCATAAGAAACTTCGCTACCTTCTAACTTTTGTAGATACCTTTTCTGGATGGATTGAGGCCTTCCCTACCTCCAAGGAAACCGCGGACAAGGTAGCCTCCCTCTTAATTCAGGAAATCATTCCTCGCTTCGGGCTACCTGTGACCATCCAGTCAGACAAGGGCCCAGCATTCACTGCTCGAGTAGTTCAGCTGGTTGCTGAGTCCCTTAATATCTATTGGAAGCTACACATCCCGTACCATCCTCAGTCATCGGGTAAGGTTGAACGGGCTCATGGCATCCTTAAGAACCACCTGGCCAAACATCAGAGGTAAAACTCTCTTGGCCTACACTCCTACCTCTTGCTCTGGCCCGGGTCCGAGCTGCCCCACGGGAACCGACAGGTCTCAGCCCCTTTGAGTTGCTGTACGGTAGGCCCTTCCTGGTTGCTCATAACCTCCCGGTGCAACCTCCTCCCCTGGTCTCCTACCGTCCCTACCTCTCTCTCCTCCGCCATTTACTCAGGGAACATGCTGACCGCACTCTCCCTGTAGTCCCAAGCCCGGAGGACTCCCATCCGTCAGTGCCTCTCCAGCCATTTGACAGCGTTCTCATCAGGGAACTTAAGCCAGGGTCTCTTCAGCCCAGGTGGTCAAGACCCCAAACTGTTATTCTGACCACCCCCACTGCTGCTAAACTCCTGAGTCATGCCCCATGGTATCATGTGTCCCGCCTCAAACTGGCTACCCAAAATGACCAGTGGAGTTCTGAGCTCCTGGGCCCCACTCACCTTCACCTCATGCGTGGCCCGTGCCCGTCATTCTCTGACCCTCCAAGCCCTTCTATTCACGATAGCTCTAGCCCGTCCTCTTAATGCATGCCCTTACTATGTCTGGCAGTTCTACCTTCAAGAATTCTGGACAGAGGGCCCTGCCACTAAAACTCATCACCTTGCCCAGGCGGACTGCCAACCTGCAGGTTGCCAGTCAGCCATAACATTTGAATTTCCAGTGTAAATCCAAAACTATTAGGACTGGCTGGGGGAGTGGGGGACACCTTTGCCCTCTGTTTTCTATATCAACAGACCCAAGACCGCTGCCTTACAGGGAGCAAGACCTGTGGTGGATGCCCGCATGCTGGTTGTGTTATTCACAAAACCTTCAGAACAAACACTTCCCCAGCAAGCAATATGCTTTTTCTCAACCAAGGCAAAGTGTCCCTCGTTATCCATGATCCCTGGAACCCCCACTGGGAAAGAGGTACTGCTGGCAAAATATACACCTGGTTCCAAGATAGCCACCCCAGTGGTATGCGGCTAAAATATCGGTCCTATGCCCGCATTGTGCCAATAGGGATAGACCGACTTAACTCCTTAAGCAACACCATCCAACAGAGTGAGGCTGCCTTAACCAACCAAATTAAGCCCCAAAGCAATGCTCCCCAACCTTTCTCATGGTTGACACTAGTACGGCAAAGTGCCAGCATGCTGAGCCTAACTGACGCCACAAATTTCACGACTTGCTTTCCGTGCGCCTCCCTTAACCAGCCCCGCTTAGCTGCAGTTCCCCTCCAAACTGGATTCAGCCTGTCAAAATCACCCATGGGACCTGACACCACCTTAACGGGCATCCTCTTGTTCAAAATACACTCCCAAAATCTATCTCTCTGCTACGGAAAGACCAGGAGTCCCAGTCTTAGGTGTAACACCATGGTAGAGGTAAAGACCCCCCTTTTTACACCCCCCAGGGGGTACTTTTGGTGCAGCGGAAAAAGTCATCAAGACATCCTTCCCATTTCCCTGCGTGCCTGTCACCCTAGTTCCACAGTTAAAAGTGTACGGACAAGCAGAATTCTGGTCCCTCATTGCACCGTCCCCTAATCACCGGGACAAATGGGCAGTCTTTCTCCCAATAATAATAGGTCTCTCTCTAGCCTCTTCCCTTGCAGCAGCCGGAATAGGGGGTGGTGCCATGGGTTACAGCGTCAATACAGCTGCCCAACTAGAAGACAAACTTTGTGTGGCTATTAAAGCATCAGCTGCCTCTTTAGCCTTGCTCCAGCAACAACTTACTTCACTGGCACAGGTAACTCTCCAAAACCGACGGGCCCTAGACCTACTAATGGCAGAAAAAGGAGGTACCTGTTTATTTCTTCAGGAGCGGTGCTGCTATTACATCAATGAAACAGGCCTAGTGGAGGAAAATGTCAACACCCTCTATTGCCTCCAAGAAAACCTCCTAAGAAAGCAAACTGCACCAGCTTTCTCTTTTAACTGGTGGCAGTATCCCATACTCACCTGGCTAGCTCCTATTTTCACCCCAATCATTATGGTTTGTCTGTTACTAATGCTAGCCCCTTTGCTTCTCAGGTTTTCACAAGCCTACATGAGAGAAATTTCCAGAGTAGCCGTAAACCAGATGTTACTTCACTCGTACATCTGGATCCCAACCGAGGCACTGGCCAACTGACCTCCCCACTCCACCCCCATTCAGCAGGAAGTAGTCAGAAAGAAACGGTGCCCTATGTATGTAAGGCCAATAGCCTTGCTAAGAGCCGGATGAACACCACCCACCCCTCTCTATGCCTGATAACAGTTTCAGGCAGAACACATTACTCAGCATCTGGCTCCTCCATGCGGGCTCCCCTCGCCCACTTCTACATTCTGCCCCCAGGTCTATATTCAGCACTAGACTATGCACTCTCAGCACCAAGCTATGCATTTGAACCTCAGCACTAAACTGTGCACTCTCAGGACTAAACTATACATCTGAACCCACGAAAACTGAAGAAATCCCGCCAAGCCTTACCCAATGGCAGCCCACCCCATGCATCCTAGGCCAGCCCCCCTCTAACCCCCATAAAACCCCCTGCCCTGAGAAGTCAAATGTGACTTCTTTGGCCCCTTTCCCCAGGACAACAGAACCTTGCCTGGGAGATAAATAAATTGGCCTCTGATTGTTCTTATACTGGCCTCAGTTTCCTCATTTTTAACTCGGCAATAACCCTTACTTTACCAGGAAAGCATTTTTTCTGATTGGCTGGGAAAAGCCAGAAGCTTGTGGTACGTGACTTGTCCTGTGCCATCACTTCCACACTCAGTAGGTCCACCCTAAACTGGTTGCTGCCTATATATAACCAATATGTTTCTCAATGTAACTTTTAAACACAGCATTTAGGAGAATTAATCAAAGGCCACAGGCATTTGAATAGTTATGGGAGATGAGACCGGTAAGCCTGGAAGAGTGCCAACCACAAGTAAACTGTCAGGTTTATGAGGGAATCACAAGCTTAAACATATAAATTCGAAGCAACTAAGTAAAAAAGGAGTTTCTCTTGTTGGGATGTTATTTTAGGTATGTGATTAATCACATATTTAAAGGGAAGTGGAGAGGATTCCAGATACTCTTCATATGCATGACATCTTAATTATACAAAATACAGCAAGGCTACCTTAGGAAATTCAGTGTTACCACCAAGGGCCTTTGCATGAGGAGGTGAATCAAAATGAGAATTATATTTGTAACAATCAGGTAACTGGCAGGCAAGTTAGAATATTTTTCTTAGTTTTTTTCTTTACCTTCATTCCTTAACACGAATGCCACCTACCTACAAAACACTCACGAATTTACTTTTAGTGATATGGGAAGCACAGCCTGCAAATCAATACATCCAGGGTCCAGATCCTGTCTACTCCATACTTGTATTGCCCTGTGGGTGCATTTCTCAAAGAGATGCAAGAGACAGGAATGGGAACCATCTTCACTGAGGTCACCCAGTATGCTCCTGCAGGTGGACAATGAGCTCTGCTGTGAGGCTTTTATTCCTAGCTATGCTCTGCTGGCCTTCATCTTAGAGAATAGGTCACTCGGGATGCTGAGCTGATTTAAATCCATAGGTGATCCAAAAAAATCCCGCCTCCAGAAATTCACAAACCCAAAATGTAACCAGACAAAACATGACTAAAAGTAACCCAGGCAGAGACACTGAAACAGGTTCACAAAAAGAAAGCCTGACCTTCAAGAAGGCAGGAGCTTTCAAGAGACTCACCTATACTGAATCCATACAGGACTTTGGCTGAGTTTCCTTGCTGCCTCTCCAGTGCTTTCTAAATGGAAGGTTCTTCCTCCTGGACAAGCCTCCACAAATCCTGGTCTCCACAGACTATGCTATGGTCGTCCTGATGAAGAGTGGCCAGAGCAAGTCAGTGACCCACCAACAGAGCAGGCTTGTCCTTTACCAAGGTTCATGTACCCATAACCAGGCAAGAGTGAAAGGTCACTGGGACCCCAGGAGCCGCTGGTGCCTCAAGCAAACACAGTGGGAATAACTCATGCCTTGATCCAGGAAGTCAGGCTGCTACTCCTTAAAGAAATGGCAGCAGCCAGGAAAGTGGCATGCACCGGGATTGCAGAGGCATGAGAAAAAGGTGTGTGAGAAACAAACCCAGGGTCAAGCTCATAGAAATTCTGTCCACAGGACCTCCTCCAAAGGTATTCTGCTTCAGCTCTATGCAAAAAAAGACCTTCAGGATGCCCGACAGGCTGTCCTTGGGGGATCCGGATTGGGATCCCACAAAGTGGCCAGTAATGGGAGTACAACAGAGAGAGGCGGGAAGGGCCTCCCTGGGGCAAACAAAGATTCCCTGGGTCTCAAAACATAGTATCCTTAACCCGCAAGCAAGCAGGTGCCCATGAGACAACCTCCCCTAAGCCCAGCGAAACCCAGTCCCTTTGGCTGGCTCCCAGAATCTGTAACAACCAGAACATTCAGTGCTTCAAGACACGTTCAAAGAAGCAGAGGAACCGGATGACCCTCAAAAATAAGAGAAAGTGCAGGTGGGAAGCAACACCGCCTTTCTGACAGGGCCAAGGCCAGCAACACAGGCATCCGGAGAAACACAGAGACCAAGAAAGCGGCCCTGTCCCAGACAGGTGTGAAAGCCCAGAGCTCCACGATCATGGAATCCATCCAAATTACCAGAAACACCTGTGGAGGGCAAAAAGACAGAATATGGATCCCCACAAAGATTCTCCCCGCTGGATAAGTGTTCTTTGTGGAAGACACTGAGCAAGACCAAGAAGCCCCTAGATGTCTCAGAAACACAACAGAGAGAAACAGGGAGGACAGAGCACAGGCCAGAGTCCAGGCCAAATACAGCAGCATGCCACCGCCAAGGGCAACATGGGAGGAGTGCCAAATGCTTCACGTGGACAGAAAGGCAAGTGTCGCAGTCACAGATGCTTGCCACATCCCATTCCCGGCATCCATATCCATCCCTGTCGAGCTGTGGCTAGATTTCTATCTGAAAACCAAGGCCAGAGAAGTGAAAATCATCCCTCTGAGGTTGGTGGGCATATCTTCTGCAGGTGGTCGATGAGCTGTGATGAGGCTTTTGTCCTTGACTGGGGTGTGATCACCTTGGTCTTGTAACACAGGCCGCTCAGGATGAAAAGTGAATGAAACCCCTGCAGGTCCAACACAGCTCCCTACCCACATTGCTCAGGTTTCCATCAACCCCAATTCAAACTGGCAAGAAAAAGCCTGAGAAGCCTGACAAGTGGCCACAGGACCCAGGCTCAGGGAGAAACATGGAACTCTCACCAGAACAAAGGCCAACGTGACAGAAACCACCCTCCATCACATGAAACATGTGCGTTCCAGCATGCATCCTCCTGCAGAGATGCATAGAGAGCACGAGTCAGCTGGCAGGAAAGGAGAGAGAGAGAGAAATCAGAGAAAGGGAGACACACACACACACACACACACACACACACACACACACACACACACAAACACACCTGGCTGCCCCTAAAGCTGCAGCGGAATTCTGTGCTCCTCAACAACCTTGGGGTGAGAGAGCAGCCCACAGGAACACAGACAGATATGTCCTGGAGATGACCAGGGGATGACATCTGGGGAGAATCTGGACCTTGTCAACACAGGCCTGAGGCTGGGATTCCTCACTGCCTCCCCTGTGCTTTCTGTTCCTGAGGTTTCTTCCTCCTGGTTGAGACTCCGCAAATCCTGGCCTCTGCAGACTATGCTGTCAACATCCCAGTGAGGTGTGGCCTGAGCCACGTCGGTGTCCCACTGCCACACGGGGTTCCTCCTTTGCCAACTCTCAGGAACCCATCACCAGGCAATGGTGGAAGATCACTGGGACCCGAGGTGGCACTGGTGCCTGGGGCATGTGCAGGGAAGAAAAAAAATCACACCTGGCTGCAGGAAGTGAGGCTGCAACACCATGAATAAATAGTGGCAAAAGCCAGGAAAGTGGCAAGTGCCAAGTTTGGAGAGGCATGAAAACGTGATGCGTGAGACATAAAGCTAGGGTCCAACCCAAGAGACTTTTGTCCACAGGACCTTCTCCAGACGTCTTCTTCTTCAGCTCCAGGTAGAGAAGGAGCTTCAAGAGTCCTCTTCAGGGATCTACTGTGGAATCCCACCAGGTAAGCAGGAATGGGTTTACAATAATGACAGGCAGGAAGGGCCTCCCTGGGGCACACAAAGATCCCATGGGCCACAAGGCATGGTGTCACCAACCCCGCAGTCTGGCAGGTGCCCATGATGCAACCTCCACTGTACCCAGCAAAACCCAGTCCCTTTGGCTGGTTACCGGATTCTGTGGCAACCAGAATATTCAGTGTTTTAAGGTACTTTCCCGAGGACAGAGGAACCGGATGGCTTTCAAGAATAACAAAGAAAGTGCAGGAGGGACACAACGCCGCCTTTTTGACAGGGCCAAGTTCAGCCACATAGCCATCCGAAGAAACAGAGACCAAGAAAGCTGCCCTGTCCCAGACAGGTATGAAAGCCCAGATATCCACGATCCTGGCACCCATCCAATCGACCACAAACAGCCTTGGAGGGCGAAACAGGCAGGAAATGGATCACCACAAAGATTCTCCCTGCTAGATGGGGAAGTGTTCTTTGTGGAACACACTGAGCAAGACCAAGAAGTTTCTAGACGTCTCAAAAACAGGAGAGACAGAGAAACACAGAAAATAGAGCACAGGCCAGAGTCCAGGCCAAATACAGCAGCAGCCACCACCACAGGAAACACAAGAGGAGTGCCAAATGCTTCATCTGGACAGAAAAACCAGCATCGGAGTCACAGAAATGCTTGCCACATCCCGTTCCTGGCATCCGTGTCCATCCCTGTGTCGAGCTGTGGGTAGATTTCTATCTGAGAAACGAGGCCAGAGAAGTGAGAACCATCCCTCTGAGGTCGGTGGGCATACCTCCTTCAGGTGGTCAATGAGCTGTGGTGACGCTATTGTCCTAGACTGGGGTGTGATCACCTTGGTCTTGTAAAAGAGGCCGCTCAGGATGAAAAGAGACTGAAAACCCTGCTAGTCCGACTAAGATTCCGACCCACCTTGCCCAGGCTTCCATCAACCCCAACTCAAACTGGTGAGAAAAAGACTGACAAGCCTGACAAGTGGCCACAGGACCCAGGCTCAGAAAGAAACAAGTAAAACACTCACCAGAAGAAAGGCCAATGTGCCAGAAATTGCCCTCCATCACACGAGGCTTATGCGTCCCAACATGCACACTCTGGCACAGACGCATAGAGAGCACGAGCCACCCGGAAAAAGAGAGAGAAATAAAAAAAAAAAAAGAAACACACCCACACCCCCCCCCCCCCACACACACACCTGGATGCCCCTAAAGCTGCAGCAGGGTTCTGCTCTCCTCCACGACAACTTCAAGGTGAGAGAGCAGCCCACAGGCACATAGGCAGATGTGTCCTGGAGATGACCAGGGAATGACAACTGGAAAGAATGATCTGTATCTTATCGATGCAGCATTAAGGCTGGAATTCCTTGCTGCCTCCCCGGTGCATTCTGTGCCTGAGGTTTCTTCCTCCAGGTCAAGACACCCCAAATCCTGGCTGCCGCAGACTATGCTGTAGATGTCCCACCGAGGTGTGACCTAAGCCCCATCGGTGACCATATGCCACAGGGGGCTCCTCCTTTGCCAACACTCAGAAACCCACAACCAGGCAACAATGACAGGTCACTGGGACACAAGGTGGCACTGGTGCCTAGGGCAGGTGCACTAAAAACAAACAAACAAAAAAACTGCACCTAGCTGTAGAAAGTAAGGCTGCAACCCTTTGAATAAACAGTGGCAAAAGCCAGGAAAGTGGCAAGTGCCAGGTTTGGAGAGGCACGAAAAAGAGGTGTGTGAGAGATGAAACAAGAGTCCCACCCAAGGGACTACTGTCCACACGACCTTCTCCATAAGTCCTCTGCTTAAGCTCCAGGTCCCGAAAGTGCTTCAAAAAGCCCGATGGACTCTTCAGGTTCCTCTTCAGGGATCCACTGTGGGATCCCATCAGGTAAGCAGGAATAAGATTAAAATGCAGAGGTGGGAAGGGCCTCCCTGGAAAACACAAAGATCCCTTGGGCCACAAGTCATGGTGTCGACAACCCTGTGAATCAGCAGGTGCCCATGACGCAACCTCCCCTGTGCCCAGCAAAACCCAGTCCTTTTGGCTGGTTCCTGGAATCTGTGGCAACCAGAATATTCAGTGCTTGAAGGCACTTTCCCTAGGAGGAAAGGAACAGCATGGCCCTTAAGAATGAAAGAGAAAGTGCAGGAGGGAGGCAACACCGACTTTTTGACAGAGAAGTTCAGCGACATAGACATCTAGAGAAACACAGAGACCAAGAAAGCTGCCCTGTCCCAGACAGGTGTAAAAGCCCAGAGCTCCATGATCATGGAACCCATCCAATGTACCAGAAAGAACTGTGGAGGGCAAAAGAGACAGAAAATGGATCCCCACAAACATTCTCCCTGCTGGAAGGGAAGTGTTCTTTGTGGAATACACTGAGCAAGACCAAGAAGCCTCTAGACATCTCAGAAACAGGACAGACAGAGAAACAGGGAGGACAGAGCTCAGTACAGAGTCCAGGCCAAATACAGCAGCATGCCACCACCATGGGAAACACGGGAAAAGTGCCCAATGCTTAACGTGGCCAGAAAGGCCAGCATCAGAGTCACAGAGATGCTTGCCACATCCTGTTCCCAGCATCCGCATCCATCCCTGCATTGAGCTGTGGCTACATTTCTATCTCAGGGCCAAGGCCAGAGAAGTGAGAACCATCCCTCTGAGGTTGGTGGGCATACCTCCTGCAGTTGGTCGATGAGCTGTGGTGAGGGTTTTGTCCTAGACTGGGGTGTGATAACCTTGGTCCCGTAACAGAGGCCACTCAGAATAAAAAGTGACTGAAACCCCTACGGGTCCGCTGCAGCTCCTTACCCACGTTGCTCAGGTTTCCAACAAACCCAATTTAAACTGGCGGAAAAAGACTGAGAAGCCTGACCAGTGGCCACAGAACCCAGGCTAACGCAGAAACATGTGAAACCGTCACCAGAACAAATGCCGATGTGACAGAAACTGCCCTCCATCACATGGAACATGTGCGTCCCAACATGCATCCTCCCGCAAAGACACATAGAGAGCACAAACCAGCCAGCAGAAAAAGAGAGAAATCAGAGAAAGGGACACACTCACACACACACACACACACACACACACACACACACTCACACACCCCTGATTGCCCCTCAAGCTGCAGCAGGGTTTTCCTCTCCTCAACAACCTTGGGGTGAGAGAGCAGCCCACAGACACACAAACTGATATGTCCTGGAGATGACAAAAGAATGGTATCTGGGGAGAATGACCTGTACCTTGTCAACGCAGGCCCGAGGCTGGGATTCCTCACTGCCTTCCGGTGCTTTCTGTGCCTGAGGTTTCTTCCTCCTGGTCGAGACTCCGCAAATTCTGGCTACACAGACTATGTTGTGGACGTCCCGGCGAGGTGTGGCCTGAGCCCCGTCAATGACCCACCGCCACATGAGGTTCTTCCTTTGCCAACTCTCAGGAATCCATCACCAGGCAACAGTGACAGGTCACTGGGACCCAAGGTGGCACTGGTTCCTGGGGCAGGTGCACTGAAAAAGAGGACTGCACCTGGCTGTAGGAAGTGAGGCTGTGACCCCCTGAATAAATAGTGGCAAAAGCCAGGAAAGAGGCAAGTGCCAGGTTTGGAGCAGCACGAAAGAGAGGTGTGTGAGAGATGAAACAAGAGTCCCACCAAAGGGACTACTGTCCACACGACCTTCTCCATTAGTCTTCTGCTTCAGCTCCAGGTCCCAAAAGAGCTTCAAAGAGCCTGATAAACTCCTCAGGGACCTCTTCAGGGATCCACTGTGGGATCCCATCAGGTAAGCAGGAATAAGATTACAATGCAGAGAGGCGGAAAGAACCTCCCTGGGGAACACAAACATCCCATGGGCCACAAGTCCCCAACCCCATGAATCAGCAGGTGCCCAAGACACAACCTCCCCTGCGCCCAGCGAAACCCAGTCCTTTTGGCTGGCTCCTGGAATCTGTGGCGACCAGAACATTCAGTGCTTGAAGGCACTTTCCCTAGGAGCAAAGGAACTGCATATCCCTCAAGAATGAGAGAAAAAGTGCAGGAGGGACGCAACACTGACTTTTTGACCCAGCCAAGTTCAGCCACATAGACATCTGGAGAAACACAGAGACCAAGAAAGCTGCCCTGTCCCAGACAAGTGTGAAAGCCCAGAGCTCCACGATCATGGAACCCATCCAATCTACCAGAAACAACTGTGGAGGGCAAAAAAGACAGAAAATGGATTTCCACACAGATTCTCCCTGCTGGACAGGGAAGTGTTCTTTGTGGAAGACACTGAGCTAGACCAAGAAGCCTCTAGACATCAAAGAAACAGGACAAACAGGGAGGACAGAGCTCAGTACAGACTCCAGGCCAAATACAGCAGCATGCCACTGCCACGGGCAACCCGAAAAAAGTGCCAAACACTTCATGTGGCCAGAAAGACAGCGTAAGAGTCACAGAGATGCTTGCCACATCCTGTTCCCGGCATCCATGTCCATCCCTACATTGAGCGGTGGCTAGATTTCTATCTCAGGGCCAAGGCCAGAGAAGTGAGAACCATCCCTGTGTGGTTCGTGGGCACACCTCCTGCAGGTGGTCGATGAGCTGTGGTGAGGCTTTTGTCCTAGACTGGGATGTGATCACCTTGGTCCTGTAACAGAGGCCGCTCAGGATGGGAAATGACTGAAACCCCCGCGGGTCCGACGCAGCTCCCTACCCACATTGCTCAGGTTTCCAACAACCCCAATTGAAACTGGTGAGAAAAAGACTGAGAAGCCTGACCAGTGGCCACAGAACCCAGGCTAACACAGAAATATGTGGAACCCTCACCAGAACAAAGGCTGACGTGACAGAAATTGCCCCCCATCACACGGAACATGTGCGTCCCAACATGCATCCTCCCGCAAAGACACATAGACAGCGCAAGCCAGCCGGCAGAAAAAGAGAGAGAAATCGGAGAAAGGGACACACACACACATACATACATACATACATACATACACGTACATACACACACACACACACCACACCACTGGCTGCCCCTCAAGCTGCAGCAGGGTTCTGCTCTCCTCAACGACAACCTTGGGGTGAGAGAGCAGCCCACAGGAATACAGACTGATATGTCCTGGAGATGACAAGGGGATGACATCTGGGGAGAATGACCTGTACCTTGCCGACGCAGGCCTGAGGCTGGGATTCCTCGCTGCCTTCCCGGTACTTTCTGTGCCTGAGGTTTCTTCCTCCTGGTCGAGCCTCCACAAATCATGGCCTCCGCAGACTATGTTGCGGATGTCCCGGTGAGGTGTGGCCTGAGCCCCATCGGTGACCCACCGCCACAGGAGGTTCCTCCTTTACCAACTCTCAGGAACCCATTGCCAGGCAACAGTGACAGGTCACTGGGACCCGAGGTGGCACTAGTGCCTGGGGCAGGTGCACTGAAAAAAGGACTGCACCTGGCTGTAGAAAGTGAGGCTGTGACCCCCTGAATAAATAGTGGCAAAGACCAGGAAAGTGACAAGTGCCAGGTTTGGAGAGGCATGAAAGATAGGTGTGTGAGAGATGAAACAAGGGTCCCACCCAAGGGACTATTGTCCACACGACCTTCTCCATAAGTCTTCTGCTTCAGCTCCAGGTCCCAAAAGAGCTTCAAAGAGCCCGATGGACTCTTCAGGGTCCTCTTCAGGGATCCACTGTGGGATCCCATCAGGTAAGCAGGAATAAGATTACAATGCAGAGAGGTGGGAAGGGCCTCCCTGGGGAACACGAAGATCCCATGGCCACAAGTCGTGGTGTCCCCAACCCCATGAATCGGCAGGTGCCCAAGACGCAACCTCCCCTGCACCCAGCGAAACCCAGTCCTTTTGGCTGGCTCCTGGAATCTGTGGTGACCAGAACATTCAGTGCTTGAAAGCACTTTCCCTAGGAGCAAAGGAACTGCATATCCCTCAAGAATGAGAGAAAAAGTGCAGGAGGGACGCAACACCGACTTTTTGACCCAGCCAAGTTCAGCTGCATAGCCATCCTAAGACACACAGAGACCAAGAAAGCTGCCCTGTCCCAGACAATTGTGAAAGCCCAGAGCGCCACGATCATGGAAACCATCCAATCTACCAGAAACAACTGTGGAGGGCAAAAGAGACAGAAAATGGATTTCCACACAGATTCTCCCTGCTGGACAGGGAAGTGTTCTTTGTGGAAGACACTGAGCTAGACCAAGAAGCCTCTAGATGTCTCAAAAACAAGACAGACAGAGAAACAGAAAGGAAAGACCTCAGGACAGACTCCAGGCCAAATACAGCAGCATGCCACCGCCACGGGCAACCCGAAAAAAGTGCCAAATGCTTCACATGGCCAGAAAGGCAGCGTCAGAGTCACAGAGATGAGTGCCACATCCCGTTCCTGGCATCCGTGTCCATCCCTGCATTGAGCTGTGGCTACATTTCTATCTCAGGGCCAAGGCCAGAGAAGTGAGAACCATCCCTCTGAGGTTGGTGGGCATACCTCCTGCAGGTGGTCGATGAGCTGTGGTGAGGCTTTTGTCCTAGACTGGGGTGTGATCACATTGGTCCTGTAACAGAGGCCGCTCAGGATGAAAAGTGATTGAAACCCCTGCGGGTCTGACGCAGTTCCCTACCCACGTTGCTTAGGTTTCCAACAACCCCAATTGAAACTGGTGAGAAAAAGACTGAGAAGCCTGACCAGTGGCCATAGAACCCAGGCTAATGCAGAAACATGTGGAACCCTCACCAGAACAAAGGCCGATGTGACAGAAACTGCCCTCCATCAAACAAAACATGTGTGTCCCCACATGCATCCTCCCACACAGACGCATAGAGAGCGCAAGACAGCTGGAAGAAAAGGAGAGAGAGAAATCAGAGAAAAAGACACACACACACACACACACACACACACACACACCCCACACACCCCTGGCTGCCCCTCAAGCTGCAGCAGGGTTCTGCTCTCCTCAATGACAACCTTGGGGTGAGAGAGCAGCCCACAGAAACACAGACTGATATGTCCTGGAGATGACAAGGGGATGATATCTGGGGAGAATGACCTGTACCTTGCCGACGCAGGCCTGAGGCTGGGATTCCTCCCTGCCTCCCTGGTGCTTTCTGTGCCTGAGGTTTCTTCCTTCTGGTCGAGACTCCACAAATCCTGGCCTCCGCAGACTATGTTGCGGACGTCCCGGTGAGGTGTGGCCTGAGCCCCATCGGTGACCCACCGCCACAGGAGGTTCCTCCTTTACCAACTCTCAGTAACCCATTGCCAGGCAACAGTGACAGGTCACTGGGACCCGAGGTGGCACTAGTGCCTGGGGCAGGTGCACTGAAAAAAGGACTGCACCTGGCTGTAGGAAGTGAGGCTGTGACCCCCTGAATAAATAGTGGCAAAAGCCAGGAAAGTGACAAGTGCCAGGTTTGGAGAGGCATGAAAGATAGGTGTGTGAGAGATGAAACAAGGGTCCCACCCAAGGGACTATTGTCCACACAACCTTCTCCATAAGTCTTCTGCTTCAGCTCCAGGTCCCAAAAGAGCTTCATAGAGCCCGATGGACTCTTCAGGGTCCTCTTCAGGGATCCACTGTGGGATCCCATCAGGTAAGCAGGAATAAGATTACAATGCAGAGAGGTGGGAAGAGCCTCCCTGGGGAACACGAAGATCCCATGGCCACAAGTCGTGGTGTCCCCAACCCCATGAATCGGCAGGTGCCCAAGACGCAACCTCCCCTGCACCCAGCGAAACCCAGTCCTTCTGGAATCTGTGGTGACCAGAACATTCAGTGCTTGAAAGCACTTTCCCTAGGAGCAAAGGAACTGCATATCCCTCAAGAATGAGAGAAAAAGTGCAGGAGGGATGCAACACCGACTTTTTGACCCAGCCAAGTTCAGCTGCATAGCCATCCTAAGACACACAGAGACCAAGAAAGCTGCCCTGTCCCAGACAATTGTGAAAGCCCAGAGCTCCACGATCATGGAAACCATCCAATCTACCAGAAACAACTGTGGAGGGCAAGAGAGACAGAAAATGGATTTCCACACAGATTCTCCCTGCTGGACAGGGAAGTGTTCTTTGTGGAAGACACTGAGCTAGACCAAGAAGCCTCTAGATGTCTCAAAAACAAGACAGACAGAGAAACAGAAAGAGCTCAGGACAGACTCCAGGCCAAATACAGCAGCATGCCACCGCCACGGGCAACCCGAAAAAAGTGCCAAATGCTTCACATGGCCAGAAGGGCAGCGTCAGAGTCACAGAGATGAGTGCCACATCCCGTTCCTGGCATCCGTGTCCATCCCTGCATTGAGCTGTGGCTACATTTCTATCTCAGGGCCAAGGCCAGAGAAGTGAGAACCATCCCTCTGAGGTTGGTGGGCATACCTCCTGCAGGTGGTCGATGAGCTGTGGTGAGGCTTTTGTCCTAGACTGGGGTGTGATCACATTGGTCCTGTAACAGAGGCCGCTCAGGATGAAAAGTGATTGAAACCCCTGCGGGTCTGACGCAGTTCCCTACCCACGTTGCTTAGGTTTCCAACAACCCCAATTGAAACTGGTGAGAAAAAGACTGAGAAGCCTGACCAGTGGCCATAGAACCCAGGCTAATGCAGAAACATGTGGAACCCTCACCAGAACAAAGGCCGATGTGACAGAAACTGCCCTCCATCAAACAAAACATGTGTGTCCCCACATGCATCCTCCCACTCAGACGCATAGAGAGCGCAAGACAGCTGGAAGAAAAGGAGAGAGAGAGAGAAATCAGAGAAAAAGACATACACACACACACACCACACACCCCTGGCTGCCCCTCAAGCTGCAGCAGGGTTCTGCTCTCCTCAACGACAACCTTGGGGTGAGAGAGCAGCCCACAGAAACACAGACTGATATGTCCTGGAGATGACAAGGGGATGACATCTGGGGAGAATGACCTGTACCTTGCTGACGCAGGCCTGAGGCTGGGATTCCTCCCTGCCTCCCTGGTGCTTTCTGTGCCTGAGGTTTCTTCCTTCTGGTCGAGACTCCACAAATCCTGGCCTCCGCAGACTATGTTGTGGACGTCCCGGCGAGGTGTGGCCTGAGCCCCGTCGGTGACCCACTGCCACAGGAGGTTCCGCCTTTGCCAACTTTCTGGAACCGATCGCTGGGTAACAGTGACAGGTAAGTGGGACCCGAGGTGGCACTGGTGCCTGGGGCAGGTGCACTGAAAGAAAAAACTGCACCTGGCTGTAGAAAGTGAGGCTGCGACCCCTTGAATAAACAGTGGCAAAAGCCAGGAAAGTGACAAGTGCCAGGTTTGGAGAGGCACGAAAGAGAGGTGTGTGAGAGATGAAACAAGGGTCCCACCCAAAAGACTACTGTCCAGACGACCTTCCCCATAAGTCTTCTGCTTCAGCTCCAGGTCCTGAAAGAGCTTCAAAGAGCCCAATGGACTCTTCAGGGTCCTCTTCAGGGATCCACTGTGGGATCCCATCAGGTAAGCAGGAATAAGATTACAATGCAGAGAGGTGGGAAGGGCCTCCCCGGAGAACACGAAGATCCCATGGGCCACAAGTCGTGGTGTCCCCAACCCTGCTAATCGAAAGGTGCCCATGACGTGACCTCCCTTCCGCCCAGTGAAACCCAGTCCTTTTGGCGGGCTATTGGAATCTGTGGTGACCAGAACATTCAGTGCTTGAAGGCACTTTCCCTAGGAGCAAAGGAAATGCATGGCCCTCAAGAATGATAAAGTGCAGGACGGAGGCAACACTGACTTTTTGACAGAGCCAAGTTCAGCCACATAGACATCCAGAGAAACACAGAGACCAAGAAAGCTGCCCTGTCCCAGACAGGTGTGAAAGCCCAGAGCTCCACGATCATGGAACCCATCCAATCTACCAGAAACAACTGTGGAGGGCAAAAAAGACAGAAAATGGATTTCCACACAGATTCTCCCTGCTGGACAGTAAAGTGTTCTTTGTGGAAGACACTGAGCTAGACCAAGAAGCCTCTAGACATCAAAGAAACAGGACAGACAAACAGGGAGGACAGAGCTCAGTACAGACTCCAGGCCAAATACAGCAGCATGCCACTGCCACGGGCAACCCGAAAAAGTGCCAAACACTTCACATGGCCAGAAAGGCAGCGTAAGAGTCACAGAGATGCTTGCCACATCCTGTTCCCGGCCTCCATGTCCATCCCTACATTGAGCGGTGGCTAGATTTCTATCTCAGGGCCAAGGCCAGAGAAGTGAGAACCATCCCTGTGTGGTTCGTGGGCTTACCTCCTGCAGGTGGTCAATGAGCTGTGGTGAGGCTTTTGTCCTAGACTGGGGTGTGATCACCTTGGTCCTGTAACAGAGGCCGCTCAGGATGGGAAATGACTGAAACCCCCGCGGGTCCGACGCAGTTCCCTACCCACGTTGCTCAGGTTTCCAACAACCCCAATTGAAACTGGCGAGAAAAAGCCTGAGAAGCCCGACCAGTGGCCACAGAACCCAGGATAATGCAGAAACATGTGGAACCCTCACCAGAACAAAGGCCGACGTGACAGAAACTGCCCTCTACAACACGGAACAGGTGCGTCCAGACATGCATCCTCCCGCACAGATGCATAGAGAGTGCAAGCCACCCGGCAGAAAAGGAGAAAGAGGGAAATCAGAGAATGGAACACACACACACATATACACACAAACACACACCCCTGGCAGCCCCTCAAGCTGCAGCAGGGTTCTGCTCTCCTCAACGACAACCTTGGGGTGAGAGAGCAGCCCACAAAAACACAGACTGATATGTCCTGGAGATGACAAGGGCATGACATCTGGGGAGAATGACCTGTATCTTGTTGACGCAGGCCTGTGGCTGGGATTTCTCGCTGCCTCCCCGGTGCTTTCTGTGCCTGAGGTTTCGTCCTCCCGGTCGAGAATCCACAAATCCTGGCCTCTGCAGACGGTGTTGTGGATGTCCCGGCGAGGTGTGGCCTGAGACCCGTCAGTGACCCACCACCACTGGAGGTTCCTCCTTTGCCAACTCTCAGGAACCCATCACCAGGCAACAGTGACAGGTCACTGCGACCCGAGATGGCACTGGTGCCTAAGGTAGGTGCACTGAGAAAAAGGACTGCACCTGGCTGTAGGAAGTGAGGCTGCGACCCTTTGAATAAACAGTGGCAAAAGCCAGGAAAGAGGCAAGTGCCAGGTTTGGAGAGGCACAAAAGAGAGGTGTGTGAGAGATGAAACAAGAGTCCCACCAAAGGGACTATTGTCCACACGACCTTCTCCATAAGTCTTCTGCTTCAGCTCCACATTTCAAAAGAGCTTCAAAGAGCCTGATGGACTCTTCAGGGTCCTCTTCAGGGATCCACTGTGCGATCCCATCAGGTAAGCAGGAATAAGATTACAATGTAGAGAGGTGGGAAGGGCCTCCCTGGGGAACATGAAGATCCCATGGGCCAGAAGTCAAGGTGTCCCCAACCCCGCGAATCAGCAGGTGCCCATGACCCAACCTCCCCTGCGCCCAGCAAAACCCAGTCCTTTTGGCTGGCTCCTCGAATCTGTGGCAACCAGAACATTGAGTGCCTGAAGGCACTTTCCCTAGGAGCAAAGGAACTGCATGGCCCTCAAAAATGAGAAAGTGCAAAAGGGAGGCAACACCGACTTTTTGACAGAGCCAAGTTCAGCCACATAGCCATCTGGAGAAACACAGAGACCAAGAAAGCTGCCCTGTCCCAGACAGGTGTGAAAGCCCAGAGCTCCACAATCATGGAAACCATCCAATCTACCGGAAACAACTGTGGAGGGCAAAAGAGACAGAAAATGGATTTCCACACAGATTCTCCCTGCTGGACAGTAAAGTGTTCTTTGTGGAAGACACTGAGCAAGATCAAGAAGCCTCTGGATGTCTCAGAAACAGGACAGAGAAAGAAACAGAGCTCAGTACAGAGTCCAGGTCAAATACAGCAGCATGCCACCACCAGGGGCAACCCGGGAAAAGTGCCAAACACTTCACGTGGCCAGAAAGGCCAGCATCAGAGTCACAGAGATGCTTGCCACATCCCATTCCCGGCATCCGTGTCCATCCCTGCATTGAGCTGTGGCTACATTTCTATCTCAGGGCCAAGGCCAGAGAAGTGAGAACCATCCCTGTGTGGTTCGTGGGCATACCTCCTGCAGGTGGTCGATGAGCTGTGGTGAGGCTTTTGTCCTAGACTGGGGTGTGATCACCTTGGTCCTGTAACAGAGGCCGCTCAGGATGGGAAATGACTGAAACCCCCGCGGGTCCGACGCAGCTCCCTACGCACGTTGCTCAGGTTTCCAACAACCCCAATGGAAACTGGTGAGAAAAAGACTGAGAAGCCCGACCAGTGGCCACAGAACCCAGGCTAACACAGAAATATGTGGAACCCTCACCAGAACAAAGGCCGACGTGACAGAAATTGCCCTCCATCACACGGAACATGTGCATCCCAACATGCATCCTCCCGCACAGACGCATAGACAGCGCAAGCCAGCCAGCAGAAAGAGAAATCAGAGAAAGGGACACACACACACATACACACATACATACATACATACACATACACATACACACACACACACACACACACACACACACACACCACACACCACTGGCTGCCCCTCAAGCTGCAGCAGGGTTCTGCTCTCCTCAATGACAACCTTGGGGTGAGAGAGCAGCCCACAGGAACACAGACTGATATATCCTGGAGATGACAAGGGGATGACATCTGGGGAGAATGACCTGTACCTTGCCGACGCAGGCCTGAGGCTGGGATTCCTCGCTGCCTCCCGGTGCTTTCTGTGCCTGAGGTTTCTTCCTCCTGGTCGAGACTCCGCAAATCATGGCCTCCGCAGATTATGTTGCGGATGTCCCAGCGAGGTGTGGCCTGAGCCCCATCGGTGACCCACCGCCACAGGAGGTTCCTCCTTTGCCAACTCTCAGGAACCCATTGCCAGGCAACAGTGAGAGGTCACTGGGACCCGAGGTGGCACTAGTGCCTGGTGCAGGTGCACTGAAAAAAGGACTGCACCTGGCTGTAGGAAGTGAGGCTGTGACCCCCTGAATAAATAGTGGCAAAAGCCAGGAAAGTGACAAGTGCCAGGTTTGGACAGGCAGGAAAGAGAGGTGTGTGAGAGATGAAACAAGGGTCCCACCCAAGGGACTATTGTCCACACGACCTTCTCCATAAGTCTTCTGCTTCAGCTCCAGGTCCCGAAAGAGCTTCAAAGAGCCCGATGGACTCTTCAGGGTCCTCTTCAGAGATCCACTGTGCGATCCCATCAGGTAAGCAGGAATAAGATTACAATGCAGAGAGGTGGGAAGGGCCTCCCCGGAGAACACAAAGATCCCATGGGCCACAAGTCGTGGTGTCCCCAACCCCGCGAATTGGCAGGTGCCCAAGACGCAACCTCCCCTGCGCCCAGCGAAACCCAGTCCTTTTGGCTGGCTCCTGGAATCTGTGGCGACCAGAACATTGAGTGCTTGAAGGCACTTTGCCTAGGAGCAAAGGAACTGCATGGCCCTCAAGAATGAGAGAGAAAGTGCAGGAGGGACACAACACCGCCTTTTTGACAGGGCCAAGTTCAGCCACATAGACATCCGGAGAAACACAGAGACCAAGAAAGCTGCCCTGTCCCAGACAGGTGTGAAAGCCCAGAGCTCCACGATCATGGAACCCATCCAATCAACCACAAACAGCTTTGGAGGGCAAAACAGACAGGAAACGGATCCCCACAAAGATTCTCCCTTCTAGATGGGGAAGTGTTCTCTGTGGAAGACCAAGAAGCCTCTGGATGTCTCAGAAACAGGACAGAGAAGCAGGGAGGTCAGAGCTCAGGACAGAGTCCAGGCCAAATACAGCAGCATGCCACCGCCATGGGCAACCCGGGAGGACTGCCAAACGCTTCACGTGACCAGAAAAGCCAGTGTCAGAGTCACAGAGATGCTTGCCACATCCCGTTCCCGGCGTCCGTGTCCATCCCTGCATTGAGCTGTGGCTAGATTTCTATCTGAGGGCCAAGGCCAGAGAAGTGAGAACCATCCCTCTGAGGTTGGTGGGCATACCTCCTGTAGGTGGTCGATGAGCTGTGGTGAAGCTTTTATCCTTGACTGGGGTGTGATCACCTTGATCCTGTAACAGAGGCCGCTCAGGATGGGAAGTGACTGAAAGCCCTGCGGGTCCGACGCACCTCCCTCCCCACATTGCCCCGGCCTCCAGCAACCCCAACTCAAACTGATGACAAAAAGACTGACAAGCCTGACAAGTGGCCACAGGACCCAGGATCAGGCAGAAACATGTGAGAGTCTCACCAGAAGAAAGGCCGACGTGACAGAAACCCCCGTCCGGCACACGGGGCATGTGGATCCCAACATGCACCCACCCACACAGACGCATAGAAAGGAAAGAGCGAGCTAGTCAGCCAGCTGGAAAGAGCAAGTGAGCAGCCAGCTGGAAAGAGAAATCAGGGTAAGGGGGACGGGGACGGGGACACGCATGCACACACGCGCGCACGTACACACACACACACACACACACACACACCCCTGGCTGCCCCTAAAGCTGCAGCAGGGTTCTGCTCTCCTCAACAACCACCTTCGGATGAGAGAGCAGCCCACAGGCACATAGGCGGATGTGTCCTGGAGATGACAAGGAGATGACATCTGGGGAGAATGACCTGTACCCCATCGACGCAGGCCTGAGGCTGGGATTCCTTGCTGCCTCCCCGGTGCTTTCTGTGCCTGAGGTTTCTTCCTCCTGTTCGAGACTCCGCAAATCCTGGCCTCCGCAGACTATGCTGTGGATGCCCTGGCAAGGTCTGGCCTGAGTCCTGTTGGTGACCCACTGTCACAGGGGCTCCTCCTCTGCCAAGTATATGGAACCCATCACCAGGCAATCGTGGAAGGTCACTGGAGCCTGAGGTGGCACTGGTGCCTCGGGCAGGTGTACTGGAAAAAAGGACTGCACCTGGCTGTAGGAAGTGAGGCTGCGACCCCTTGAATAAATAGTACTGGCAGCCAGGAAAGTGGCAAGTGCCAGGGTTGGAGAGGCGTGGGAAAGGGGTGAGAGAGAGATGAAGCTAGGATCCAACCCAAGGGACTTCTGGCCACAGGATCTCCTCCAGAGGTCTTCTGCCTAAGCTCCAGGTAGAGGAGGAGCTTCAGGGTGCCCGATGGGCTCTTTGGGGATCTGCTGTGGGATCCCACCAGGTAAGCAGGTATGGGATTAGAATGGAGAGAGGTGGCAAGGGCCTCCCTGGGGCACACAAAGATCCCATGGCAAGTTTCAAGCCATGGTATCCCCCCACCCCGCCACCCGGCAGGTGCCCATGACACAACCTCTCCTGCACCCAGGGATACCCAGTCCCTTTGGCTGGCTCCCAGAATCTGTGGCAGCCAGAAGATTCAGTGCTTGAAGGCACTTTCCCTAGGAACAGAGGAACCGGATGGCCCTCAAGAATGAGAGAGAGGCTGGGCGTAGTGGCTCACACCTGTAATCCCAGCACTTTGGGAGGCCGAGGTGGGTGGATCACGAGGTCAAGAGTTCGAGACCATCCTGGTCAACATGGTAAAACCCCATCTCTACTTAAAATACAAAAAATTAGCTGGACATGGTGGTGCATGCGTATAATCCCAGCTACTCAGGAGGCTGAGGCAGAAGAAATGCCTGAACCCAGGAGGCGGAGGTTGCGGTTAGCCAAGATCATGCCATTGCACTCCAGTCTGGGTAACGAGCAAAACTCCGTCATTTAAAAAAAAAAAAAAAAAAAGAAAGAGAAAGTGCAGGTAGGATGCAACACCGCCTTTTTGACAGGGCCAAGGCCAGCCACGCAGACATCCAGAAAAATACAGAGACCAAGAAAGCTTCCCTCTCCCAGACAGCTGTGGGAGCCCAGAGCTCCACGATCATGGCACCTGCCCAATCGTCCAGAAACAGCTTTGGAACGCGAAACAGATAGGAAACGGATCCCCACAAAGTTTCTCCCTGCTGTATAAGTAAGTGTTCTTTGTGGAAGACACTGAGCAAGACCAAGAAGCCTCTAGACATCTCAGAAACAGGAGAGACAGAGAAAAAGAGAGGACAGAGCACAGGCCAGAGTCCAGGCCAAATACAGCAGCATGCCACCGCCACGGGCATCCCGGGAGGAGTGCCAAATGCTTCACTTGGCCAGAAAGGCCAGCGTTGGAGTCACAGAGATTCTTGCCACACCCCGTTCCCAGCATCCGTGTCCATCCCTGTGTCGAGCTGTGGCTAGATTTCTATCTGAGAACAAAGGCCAGAGAAGTGAGAACCATCCCTCTGAGGTCAGTGGGCATACTTCCTTCAGGTGGTCGATGAGCTGTGGTGAGGCTTTTGTCCTAGACTAGGTGTGATCACCTTGGTCCTGTAACAGAGGCTGCTCAGGATGGGAAGTGACTGAAACCCCTGCAGGTGCGACGCAGCTCCCAACCCACCTTGCCCGGGCTTCCATCAACCCCAACTCAAACTGGTGAGAAAAAGACCGACAAGCCTGACCAAGTGGCCACAGGACCCAGGCTCGGGCAGACACATGGAGTCTTACCAGAAGAAAGGCCAACGTGTCAGAAACCACCCTCGGTCACACAGGGCAAGTGCATCCCAAGACACACGCCCCCACAGATGCAGAGAGACAGAGAGAGAGGGAAAGGAAAGAGAGAGAAATCCCACAAAGACACACACACACACACACACACAGACATGCAGACACACAAATATGTGGACATACACACAGTAACACCCACCCCAGGCAGCCCCTGAAGTTGAAGCAGATTTCTGGTCTGCTCGACGACGACCCTCGGGTGAGAGAACAGCCCTCAGGCACACAGGCAGATGTGGCCTTGAGATGACAAGAGCACGATATTTGGGGAGTCTGACCTGTACCCCATCGATGCAGGCCTAAGGCTGCATTTCCACGCTGCCTCCCCAGTGCTTTCTGCGCCTAAGGTTTCTTCCTCCTGGTCGAGGCTCTGCAAATCCTGGCTCTGCAGATTATGCTGTGGACGTCCAGATGAGGAGTGGCCTGAGCCCTGTCCATGATGCACCACCATGGGGGGGCTCCTCCTTTGCCAAGTCTCAGAAACCCATCACCGGGCAACAGTGAAAGGTCACCAGGTCCCAAGGAGCCATTGCTGCCTTGTACATGGGTACTGGGAAGGCTGACTCGCACCTGGCTCTGGGAGTCGGGCTGCGACCCCTTTAAGCAATGGTGGTGGCAGTGTCGGTGAGGCAAGTGCCAAGCAGTGGGTTTGGAGAGGCATGGGAAAGGGGTGTGGAGAGGGGTGGGAGACAAAGCCAGGGTCCAACCCATATGCCTTTTGTCCTCAGGACCTCCTTCAGGGGTCTTCTGCTTCGGCTCCTGAAGGAGGAGCTTCAGGGCACCCGAGGGGCTCTTCAGACTCCTCTTTGGGGATCAGATTTTGGATTCCATGGGGTTAGCTGATATGGGATTACGATGGAGAGAGCCAGGAAGGGTCTCAATGGGGAAGAAAAAGATCCCGTCAGCCTCAAGGTGTGGTGTGGCCTAAAAATTCACTGACCCTTACACCCACTGCCTCCCTCCTCCCTGAGTGAAGCAGTGGCCTTCCAGTATCTCGAAAGACCAGGGATTTTAGAGATGGACAGACAGAGCAAGTGAGTGAAATAAGAGGAAGAGGAAGAGACAGACAGACAGACACACACACACACACACACACACACACACACACACACACACACACACAGAGCCCTGGCACAGTAACACCCACCCCCAGGCAGGTTCTGAAGCTGCTGGGTTCTGCTCTCTATGATTACCACACTTGAGTTAGGGAGCAGCCCACAGGCACAAAGGCAAATGTGTTCTCAAGATAACAAGGGCATGACATTTGGGGAGACACACCTGTATCCCATCGGCACAGGTCTGAAGCTGGGAATCCGCACTGCTTCTTACATGCTCCACCTGTGGTTTCTCCCTCCTGGTGGATCCTCCACAAATCCTGGCTTCCAGAGACTATACTGTTGATGTTCTGGCGAGGAGTGGCTTGAGCCCAACCCTAACGGACTGCCACAGAGGCCTCCTCCTTTGCCAAGTCTCAGGTACCATCTCCGGGCAATGATGGCCATCACTATGACCCAAGAAGCAGCTGGTGCCTCGCATATACTCACTAGCGAGGCTAACTTGCACCTCCCTCCAGGAACTCAGGCTGTGATCTTTTTAAAAAATGGCAGCAGTGGCTATGACAGCTGCGGTGGTGGCAGCAAAATGGCAGGTTTGGATAGTCCTGGGAAAGTGGTCGGATCCACAGGACTTCTGTCCTCAGGACCTTCTTGAGCAGTCTTCTGCTCCGGATCCCAGCGGAGGAGGAGCTTCAGGGCACCCAACTGGCTCTCCAGACTCCTCTTTGGATTCCATTTTGGTTCTGTTTACCGAGTAAGCAGAAATGGAATTTCAATGTAGAGATGTTGGAAGGGCCTCGCTGGGGCACAGAAAGATCCCAGGACCCTCAAGTTGTTGTGTCAGCTAAAAATTCACTGACCCCTAAGCCCACTGCCTCCCTCCTTCCTGGGCAAAGCAGTGGCCTGCCTGGGTCTCCAAAGCCCAAGGACTCCTGCATTCCGACACTGCGTTCCAAGACATGGGCAAAGAGACAGAGGCGCGTCCGAGGTGGAGGCAATGTAATCACACATGGCACTGGTGTCCCACAAGAGCAAACTGAGTGAGTTATGTGCGTCCGAGGCCCTATGGGCCATGCCAAGACTAACAGTGAGGTCCAGGCAGGCGCCCGGGAGGGCACTGCAGACCTTTCCCACAATGCCAAGGAAAAGTAAAACACACCTGAAAACCTACATGAAAGAGCCTGTGCCAGAGTCCAAGCCACATTCAGGGATGCCTGCCAAAAGAGCCGAGAGGTTTCTCCAAAATACAGCCCACCAAGCCCTGCAACCATCCGGCAGGTACCCCTGACTCAACCTTCCCTACACCCCAGCAAAACCTGGTTTCTTTGGCTCCCTCACTGGCATCCACGACAACCCAAAGATTCAGTGCTTGGGGGCACTTTTCCAGGAACAGAGAAACCAAATAACCCTCAAGAATGAGAGGATGTGCAGTTGGGATGCAACATCGCCTTTTTGAGATGACAAATGCCAGCCACCGTCACCTCCTGCTCTCCCTATACCAACCACACAGCCATCCACTGGGACATGGAGAACAAAAAAATCTTCCCGGTTTCAAATATGTATGGAAGCCCGGATCTCCACGATCACCACACCTGCCCAATCATCCAGAAATAGGTTTGGAAGGGGAATCAGACATGAAACTGCCGAGAGCAGCTCCAGTCATGGAGACCCCGACCCAGACGGCGCTGAAGGAATTAAGAAACAAACACAAGGACAGAACAGCCTTCCCAACTGAGAGCCTCAAGGGGAGTAAACAGCCTTCCAAGCCGAGAGCCTGTATTAATTCTCTTTGAACAGGTGATTATTATCAACAAGCAGCTGTTGATAATAATCAACAGCTGTGTTTCCTCAGAGACCCAAGATAAACTAGGCAGGCAGCTGCTGCCTGCTTACCACTGATCAAAGACAAACTAGAGCTCGTTCTCCACGTTCTCCACGAGGCAGCACTGGGGGCAGCATCACACATCCCCTGCTGAAAAAACTAGTTTAACTGGTGTGTGATATACATATGCCACTTACTACTTTAGAATGCCCCGAGCAGTTTTTCACTTGGGAGCTGGCTCAATTTTCCTTTCAGCCATTCTCAGCAATCAATATAATCTATCACACACATTAGGACTTGTCCCAGCAGACATGGATCCCCACGAAGTTTCTCCCTGCTGGAATGGGAAGTGTTCTTTGTTGAAGACATTGAGCCAGACCAAGAAGCCTCTAAGCATCTCAGAAGCAGGGCAGAGAAAAAGGGAGGAAAGAGAATAGGCCAGAGTCCAGGTGCCAGGGCATCCACGGAGGAGTGCCAAACGATCGACTTGGCCAGAAAGGCCAGCATTGGAGTGACAGAGATGCTCGCCACATCCCGTTCCCGGTGGCCTTGTCCATCCCTGTGTCAAGCTGTGGCTACATTTCTCAAGGAGGGCAAAGCAAAGAAGTGAGAACCATCTTCTTGGAGATCGGGGGGCACCCCTCCTCCAACTGGACAATGAGCTGTGTCCTTGGCTGGGGTGAGATCACCTTGGTACTAACAAAGAGGCCGCTCAGGATGGGGAAGTCGCTGAAACCCCTGCGGGTCCATCACAATAACCCTACCCAAGACTTCAGAAACCTGAACTGGAACGGTCAAGTAAAAACACTGACAAGCGGCCACGCGACCCAGGCAGAGATACCAGGGGAGGCTCACCAAAAGAAAGGCCGAGGTGCAAGAAACCGCCATCCGGCGCAGAGGGCACATGGGTCTTAACACACAAACGCGCGCGCACACACACAGAGATGCAGAGAGAAAAAGAAAACAGAAATAAAAGAGACATACATTCGCACCCACACACACCCACAAAAAAACACAAACACACAGACACCTGCGGCACAGTAACACCTACCCCCAGGCAGACCCCGAGGCTACGGGGTTCTGCTTTCCACTACTACGATCCTCAGGTGAGAGAACAGTCCATGGGCAGGCGTGTACTGCAGATGACAAGGGCACGACATTTGGGGAGACTCATCCGTTCCCAGTGAGCTCAGGCCTGAGGTTGGGATTCCACGCTGCTTCCCTGGTGCTCTACCTGAGATTTCTTCCTCCTGGTCCACCCTCTGCAAATCCTGGCCTCTAGAAACTATCCTGTGCACTTCCCGTTGAGGAGTGGTCTGAGCCCCGGGCCGCATTGCCACAGAGGGCTCTTCCTTTGCCAAGACTCAGGAATCCATCCCGGAGCAACGGTGGCCATCACCGTTACCGAGCAGGGCTCGCGCCTCACGGATGCGCACTAGGGAGGCCGGCTCGCACCTCGCTCTGGGAAGTCAGGCTACTAACACTTTAAAAAATGGCGGCAGTCGGCCGGGCGCGGTGGCTCAAGCCTGTAATCCCAGCACTTTGGGAGGCCGAGGCGGGTGGATCACAAGGTCAAGAGATCGAGACCATCCTGGTCAACATGGTGAAACCCCGTCTCTACCAAAAATACAAAAAATTAGCTGGGCATGGTGGCGCGTGCCTGTAATCCCAGCTACTCAGGAGGCTGAGGCAGGAGAATTGCCTGAACCCAGGAGGTGGAGGTTGCAGTGAGCCGAGATCGCGCCATTGCACTCTAGCCTGGGTAACAAGAACGAAACTCCGTCTCAAATAAATAAATAAATAGATTTATGCTGGGCGCGGTGGCTCATGCCTGTAATCCCAGCACTTTGGGAGGCCAAGGCAGGCGGATCAATAGGTCAGGAAATCGAGACCATCCTGGCCAACATGGTGAAACCCCATATCTATTAAATATACAAAAAATTAGTTGGGTGTGGTGGCCCATGCCTGTAGTCCCACCTACTCGGGAGGCTGAGGCGGGAGAATTGCTTGAATCCACAATGCAGAGATTGCCGTGAGCCTAGATCATGCTACTGCACTACAGCCTGAGCGACAGAGCAACACTCTATCTAAAAAAAAAAAAAAAAAAGGCCGCAACGGTGACAGTGAAAGCCCTGGGTTTGGGGAGGCCTAGGAAAGGGGCATCCCTGAGACCCAGGGGCAGACCCAGAGGACTCCTGTCTTCAGGACCTCTTTGAGCGGTCTTCTTCGGCTCTCCGTGGAGAATGAGCTTCAGGGCGCTGGATTCCAGCGAGTAAGCAAAAATGGGATTACAATGTAGGGAAGCGCCTTGTGTGGTGGCTCACACCTGTAATCCCAGCACTTTGGGAGACCGAGGAGGGCGGATCACCTGAGGTTGGGAGTTCAAGACCAGCCTGACCAACATGAAGAAACCCCGTCTCTACTAAAAATACAAAATTAGCAGGGCATGGTGGCCCATGCCTGTAATCCCAACTACTCGGGGGGCTGAGGCAGGAGAATCACTTGAACCTGGGAGGTGGAGGTTGCAGTTAGCTGATCGCGCCATTACACTCCAGCCTGGGCTACATGAGTGAAACTGTCTCAAAAAAAAAAGGGCGGGAAGGACCTTGCTGGGGCACAGAAAGATCCCATGGGCCTCAAGGGGTGGTGTCGGCTGAAAATTCACTGACCCATAAGCCCACTGCCTCCCTCCTCCCTGTGCGAAGCAGTGGCATGCCCGGGTCTCTAAAGCCCAGGGACTCCAGAGACAGAGAAAAAGGAGAGAGGAATAAGAAAAAGAAGGACATACATATACAGAGAGAGAGAGAGAGAGAGAGAGAGAGAGAGAGAGAGAGAGAGAGAGAGAGAGAGAGAGAGAGAGAGCGCAGTGACACAGTAGCACCTATCCCCAGGCCCTGAAGCTGCCGGTTCCGCTCTCTGCGACAAGGATCCTCGTGTGAGGGAGCAGCACACTGGCACACAGGCAGACCTGTCTTCGAAATCACAGGGCCCGAGTTTTTAGGTGACTCACCTGCACACCGTTTTCGCTGGCCTGAGGCTGGGACCCTGCGCTGCTTTCCCGCCCTCCGCCTGAAATTTCTGCCTCCTGGTCTACCCTCCGCGAATCCTGGCCTCCTGAGACCATCCTGTCGACATTCTGGCGAGGACTGGCCTTAGCCCCGAGTCCAACACGCTGCCACAGAAAGCTCCCAGGCAACGAGAGCGGTAGCGGTAACGGTCTCTGTGACGCGAGCACCGGCTCGCGATTCGCGCGTGCGCATTGTCAAGGCTGCGCGTGCTCTGCTTCGCTCACGCGCATTGTCAAGGCTGACCGTGTTCTGCTCTTGTTCAGGTGCAGCCCCTGTGAAAAATTGCTGGGGCTGTGTGTTCCAATGCGACTGCTCGTGTGTGTCTCCCGACGGATGTGTTTCGTTCACTGGAGGGCGGTTTCATGCATGTCTCCCTGTTTCTGGTGAGCACCTTTCTCGGTCTCTGCCCGGGTCGTGGCTGGAACCGGCAATCATTTTCCTGGCGGTTCCACTTTCGGTTTGTGAACACCTTAGTGAGGTTTGGCGCTGTGTCGAACCGCAGGCGTTCAAATCACCTACCCATTCTGGATGATCTAAAATCCTTCACCCAGGAGCACAGGATCCGGATGTCTCTCAAGAATTACAGGCCGGGCATGGTGGCTCACGCCTATAATCCCAGCACTTTGGGAGGCCGAGGTGGGTGGATCACAAGGTCAAGAGATCGAGACCATCCTGGTCAACATGGTGAAACCCCGTCTCTACTAAAAATACAAAAAATTAGCTGGGCATGGTGGCGTGTGCCTGTAGTCCCAGCTACTCGGGAGGCTGAGGCAGAATTGCTTGAACCCAGGAGGCGGAGGTTGCAGTGAGCCGAGATCGCGCCATTGCACTCCAGCCTGGGTAACAAGAGCGAAACTCCGACTTAAAAAAAAAAAAATTACAGAGGAAGTGCAGATTATTGCAAAGCACATGATAGCTAACACTGGATAGATGAGATGAGCATCTGTTTGTTAATTACCCATACTTACAGCCCAGGCAAGGAGAGCCCAGCACACCACGCAGGGTTCAGTGTATTGAACTCAGGAGCAGAGTAATCAGGTGTGGGTTTTTCCAAGATGCTTTGTAGTAGCAAGAGTATGGGAGGTAACCCCTGTTTCCTGAAGGATGGTGTGACTTGCTTGTTTGAATAATTCTGCAGGCTGGCAGGAACCTGACTCCCGCTACTACGCAGTAAGCAGCTACTGTGCCTGGCCTTGAAAAGAGTGGTTTGGCTAGAGCACCTTATTCAAAGGAGTATAATAGGGCCAAAAATTTGCAGTAAATCCATTAAGCCCTCCTTGTTTTCGCCCAATGTCAGGGTACATATAATATTGAGCCTTAATCTTGGGCCTTATACCACACTTGACCCTTTGATGTCCTGACATCTCTTGGTGGTACTGATACTTCTGGAGTGTAGAAGTGTTACTGGATGGACGATCTTGACTGCAAGTTTTCCAGGCTTCTGGCTTGTTGAAGAAGTGAACGAAGCACACAAAGCAACAAAAGAACGAAGCCACGAAAGAAGAAAGAAGCAATGAAAGCGCTGATTTATTGAAGCCAAAGTCCACTCTACAGAGCGGGAGTGGGCTAGAGTAAGCAGTTAAAGAGCCCAGATTACAGTGTTCTTTAGGGTTTTTATTAAGCTAAAAGAATTTGGTAACAGGTAAAGGATAAAGGTGCCCTTTAGAGGCCTCCAACTGGTTACACCGTATGAAGGACAGGCCTGTGGCCACTCAGAGGCTGGAGACTTCTGTCTTGTTATCACAGGAATGAGGATGTGCCTGTGTGCTGCTTAACCTGGCCTACAACTTGCTGCACCTGCTGTTCTTTTCCTTCCACTTTAACCCTTGGTTATGCTAATCTTCTATTCTCCTCCCTCAGAAGTGCCTCCCTTGCAAGCCAGGCAGGCTCTTACCAGGAGGGCAAGGACCACAGTTGCTCTCATGGCTATGATTCCTGGTTGGAAACCTGTATAGAGCCTTTGGCTCCATTGCATATGGGATAGCCAAGAGAACAGATATGTGGTTTCCAGATTATGATTTGTCTTTGAATATTTGTCTAACCTTATGTATTACCATCAGTTTTTGTTAGATGCTGTTGTTCTTGCCCAGCATTATTATTATTATTTCGAGACAGAGTCTGTTGCCCAGGCTGGAGTGCAATGCCACGATATCAGCTCATTGCAACCTCCACCTCCCAGGTTCAAGCCCTTCTCCTGCCTCAGCCTCCGGAGTAGCTGGGATTATAGGCATGTGTCACCACACCAGACTAATTTTTGTATTTGTGGTAGAGACAAGGTTTCGCCATGTTGGCCAGGCTAGTCTCAAACTCCCAACCTCATGATGAAACCCTGTCTGTACAAAATATACAAAAACATTAGCTGGGCATGGTGAATCATTTGAACCCCGAGGGAACAGAGGTTGCAATGAGCCAACATCGTGCCTCTGCATTTCATCCTGGGCAACAGAGCAAGACTGTGACTAAAAACAAAAATTTTTTTAATTAAAAAAAATATGTAGGTATAGGCCAGGTGCAGTGGCTCACATCTGTAGTCCCAGCACTTTGAGAGGCTGACATAGGAGGATCCCTCAAGACCAGCCTGGACAACACAGTGAGATCCCACCTCTAAAGAAAAATAAGTGTGTGTGTGTGTGTGTGTGTGTGTGTGTGTGTGTGTGTAATAGGACATGAACAAATGTGGGTTTATCAGTCATTCACCAGTTACTGATGCTGTATAACACACCATTCCGAACTTAGTAGTATAAGACAACCATTTTACTATGCTCACCAATTCTGTGGGTCAGGAATTCAAACAGCTCACAGAAGAGACAGTTTGCCTCTACTCCAGATGTCTGTGGCCTCACCCAGGAGGATTCAAAGGCTGGGGGTGACCTGATGCCTGAGGGCTGCAATCCTATCCTGTTTTGCACACATGTCTGGCACCTGGAGTGGGAGGACTCAGAGACTCGGACTAGTAGCCTCTCCATGTGACTTGGCTTCCTGGTGGCATGGTGGCTCAGGGCTTGGAGCTTCTTACATGATGGCTTAAGACTTCAAACACTGGAGTTTCAGCTAATGAGGTCAAGGTCACAGTACTGACTGAGCCTTGGGAGTCACAAAGCATTGGATACAAACAATAAACCAATCCAGATTCAAGGGCAGAGGAGCTGGACTCCACCTCTAAAAGTGGGAATGGCAAGATTATAGAACATTTGAGACAAGCCTTTTTTTGCAACCATCTTTGAAAAATACAATCTGCCACAATCACCTTTGGAAACTAGGAAACCAATTCATGATTCTGAAACTAATCATTCTGAAAACCACTGAATATGAATGAAGAGAATCAAGCATTTATCTTACCTTTCCTACACATATTATCCCTCCAAGTAATCAGATCACTGATGTGGAGGGAGTTCATTTTTATAAAAGGATTCCAGTCATAATGGCCAAAAGAGAGAAAAAATTAAGAAGGCAATCATTTTGCAACTCCTAACAACATAATGATCATCAGTGAATGCATGACATTATGCAAAAGGCAGCAACTATACAATGGGTAAATCACATGGATTACACTTTTGCCCACTATCAAATCTGATCACAAAAACAGTGACAAGCAGACCTTGCCAAAATAATTGACCTTGATTTTGATCAAGCCTTTAGAGCTGAGTTTCTCAAGTCTGACACATATTTACACTTTGGACCAGATAATTCTTCGTTTGGGGTGGGAGGAAGCTGTCCTGTACATTATAGAATGTTTAGCAGCACCCTGGCCTCTAGCCAATAGGTGCCAGAAATAGCATCCTTCCAGTTTTGACACCAAAAAGATCTCCAAACATTGCCAAATGTCTTCTAGAGGAAAAACAAAAACAAAAAACACAACTTGTTGAGAATCACCACTCTAGTTAATGACCAGATATTTTAGAGAAAATATAGAGAATCTAATATGTCGATCAGTACCATAGCAGTGTACTCAAATGCAGTATGTGGAAACTCTAGATGATCCAGTGTTTGATTTCTCCAAAAAATAAATATCAAGAAAAAAGAAAAGTCAATAGACTAAAAGATATATAAGAGCGAGCTGGGAGCAGTGGCTCACCTCTGTAATCCCAGCACTTAGGGAGGCCGAGGCGGGCAGATCACCTGAGCTCAGCAGTTGGAGAACAGCCTGGCTAACAAGGTGACATGCTGTCTCTACTAAAAATATAAAAAATAGCCGGGTGTGATGGCACACACCTGCAGTCCCAGCTACATGGGAGTCTGAGGCAAGAGACTTGCTCTAACCTGGAAGGCTGAGGCTGCAGTGAAGCAAGATCGAGCCACTGCACTCCAGCCTGGGTGACAGAGCAAGACTCTGTCTCAAAACAAAACAAAAACGACAAACAAAAAAAATCAGTGGTGGTGTGTGCCTGTAATCCCAGCCCCTTTGGAGGCTGAGGCAAAATAATCGCTTGAACCCAGGAGGTGGAGGTTGCAGTGAGTCAAAATCATTCCATTACACTCTAAGCTGGGCGACAGAACAAGACTCTGTCTCAAAAAAAAAAAAAAGAGAGAGAGATAAGAGCTTTATGCTCTAACCTTGACATGTAGATCTTATTTAAACTCTGAATTGAACAAATCAACTGCAACTGATTATGTGATTTTTAAGAAATTGTTCTTTTTTTTTTTCCTTTTTTTTTTTAAAGACAGGATCTTGCTTTGTCACCCAGGCTGGAGTGCAGTGGGGCAATCATGGCTCACTGCAGACTCAAATTCCCAGGCTCAGGTAATTGTCTCACCTCCCAGGTAGCTGGGACTACAGGTGTGCACCACCATGCCCGGCTAATTTTTTCTATTTTTTTGTAGAGATGGGGTTTTGCCATGTTACCTAGGCTGGTCTTGAACTCTGGGACTCAAGTGATCCTCCTGCTTTGCCCCACTGAAGTGCTGGGATTACAGGCATGAGCCAGGAATTGTTTTTTCTTCAAGTGACAATATGAAAACTGTCTTTTAAGAAAAGGTCTTAAAAGAACTTATATTTCATACTGAAATATTTATAAATGAAATGTCTGGAATTTTCTTTAAAATAATCGAATGGAAATAAAGATGAAGCAAAACTGGCTATGTGTTAATTGTTAAAGCTCGGTTCACTGTACTAGCTTTTCTACATATATACTGTTGAAAGTATCCATATTAAAGAGCTCGAATTAAAAAAATAATTACCTCCTTCCAAGTATTACTCAAATCAGTAAGCACTAATTTGGAAGGACATCCATAAGGTCTTCCTTAGAAACACAAGCTAAGGCCAGCGCGGTGGCTCAGGCTTATAATCACAGCACTTTGGGAGGCCGAGGCAGGCAGATCACAAGGTCAGGAGTTGTAAACCAGTCTGGGGGCCCAAAGTGGCTCCGGCCGGATGTCGTGGCGCTTGCGAAGGCGAGGCCAAGAGTTCAAGGCCAACCAACCTCAGCAACCTTACAACCTCTCAATGATTGGCAAAAAAAAAAAAAAAAAAAAAAAAAAAAAAAAAAAAAAAAAAAAAAAAAAAAACCAGTCTGGCCAACACAGTGAAACCCCATCTCTACTAAAAATATAAATAAATAAATAAATAAGCTGGGCGTAGTGGCAGGTGCCTGTGATCCCAGCTACTTGGGATGCCAAGGCAGGAGAATCACTTGAACCTGGGAGGCGGAGGTTGCAGTGAGCTGAGATTACCCCACTGCACTCCAACCTGGGTGACAGAGCAAGACACTGTCTCACCAAAAAAAAAATTAATGAATAACAAATAACATATAATTCTAGTATAGCCAAAAGGGAACAGAAGTCACTCAATATGTGTGTGCATCTTTGAGCAAGGAGAGAGGTAAAGGAAACTCACCAGACTTTTAAAATGGATAAACATGGAGAGTTGGGGAATATAAAATAACAAGAAATATACATATATTGGTCTCTGCCCCAGCTCCTGGTTTAGAGCTCCTTAAAACCATTGGGGAATAGGAGGATCATTTGTTCTAATATCTGGTCTTTGCCCTAGTTCCTGACACAGAGCTCTCAAATCCTCTGGGATTTCCTGGCTGATAGCAGCATCTTATCTTCTAATGAGGTGACTTGGTAGGCTCGTGAGTGGCCTCAGGATGTGATATGAGGGTTGGAACCTTCAGCTCCACCCCTTCACCTCAGGGCAGGGGATGGCAGGTGAAGGTTGAGTTGACTGCCAATGGCCAATGATGTAATCAGTAATGCCTATGAAGTGAAGCCTCCATGAAAACCCAAAAGGACTGCATTCAGAGAGCTCTAGATTGCTGAACACGTGGAGTTTACCAGAGGATGATGTGCTGGAGAGAGAGCACTGAAGCCCAGTGCAACTTCCCACATACGTTGCCCTAGGTACCTTTTCATCCATAACCTTTGTAATACCCTTTTTATGATTTTATTTTTTGACATGCAGTCTCTCTCTATTGTCCAGGCTGGAGTTCAGTAGCACGATCTGGGCTCACTGCAACCGCCTCCTCCCCGGTTCAAGTGATTTTTCTGCCTCAGCCTCCTGAGTACCTGGGATTATAGGCACCTACTACCAAGCCCGGCTAACTTTTGTATTTTTAGTAGAGATCGGGTTTCACCATGTTGGCCAGACTGCTCTTGAACTCCTGACCTCAGGCGATCCACCCGACTCAGCCTCCCGAAATCCTGGGATTACAGGTGTGAGCCACTGCGCCTGGTCCTTATTTAAAAAAAAATTTTTTTTAGGCCGCGCACAGTAGCTCACGCCTGTAATCCCAGCACTCTGGAGGGCTGAGGCAGATGGATCACCTGAGGTCAGGAGTTCAAGACCAGCCTGACCAACATGGTGAAACCCCGTATTTAAAAAAAAAAAATTTTTTTTTTTGAGACAGGTTCTGGTACTGTTGCCCTGGCTAGAGTGCATTGGCAAGATCTGGGCTCACCACAGCCTTGACCTCCTTGGCTCAAACAATCCTCCCACCTTAGCCTCCCCAAGTACTAGGACTACAGGTGTGCACCACCACACCCAGCTAAGTTTTGTATTTTAGTAAAGACAAGGTTTGTCTACGTTGCCAAGGCTGGTGTCCAACTCCTAGGCTCAAGCAATCTGCCTACCTCAGCCTCCAAAAATGCTGGGATTACAGATGGGCTCTACCACACCCGGCTGTAATATCCTTTATGCTATATGAACTAATGTACTAAGGTTTCCCTGAGATCTGTGAGCCATCCTAGAAAATTAATCAGACCTGAGGAGAGGATGTGGAAACCTCAAATTTATAGCTGGTCAGAAGTACAGGTCATCACCTGGCTCTTGAGATGGACATCTGAAGTGGAAGGATCCTGTGGGACTGATCCCTTAGTCGGTGGGATCTGATGCTATCTCTAGGTAGGTGGTGTCAGGACTGAACTGAACTGTAGGACCCCCAGTTGGTGTCTGCTGGGGAACTGCGTGGTGTATGGAGAAAAAACCCACATCTGGTGTCAGAAATGTTCTTTATTGAGTGTTCATTGGTGTGAGAGTAGAATAGACCTCATCTAGGAAGAGAGAGAATTTTCTTTATCTTTGCAAAATGTCACTCTTTGCCCTCATTATTCAAATGAAGAAAAAACCCTTCAGCAAATGCTGCTTTAATTTGGCATCTGTCCATCCCATGAAAGTTGTTAACGTCGCCCACACCGCACTTGCCTGGACACACAGGTGTTGTCTCTTAAGACCCTGCCGTGGTTGTCCGGCCAGTCGAGGCGGAGGTTGCTGGCTTGCTCGCTCGCTCGCTGACTTGCCAGGGCGCTCTGTGTCGGTCGGCGGCAGGTTGGTCGCGACAGCGGACTCTGTACAAGGGGGCGAGACTATGTCGCGGTAGCAGCCCGTATGGGCCGTCAGGGCCGGGAGTAACGGGACATCGCCGCGGAGCTTCTTCCCCCGGATATAGTGCAGCCCGAGCAAGCGGAGGCCGCGGCGCTGCCCTCCCATCCTGAGGAGCCCACGCTGCGCGGAGCCCGCCCCCGCCTGCGCACCGGCACCGACACCAAGCGACCTAGCCAAGCCAGGCCTGGCCTGGCGCGGCCCAATCTAACCCAGCCAGGCAGGCAGCACTAGCCCCCCTGGAGCATGGAGCTCCCTCCCCAAGGACATGAAGCTGTTGGAGAACTCGAGCTTTGAAGCCATCAACTCACAGCTGACCGTGGAGACTGGAGATGCCCACATCATCGGCATCTGGTGTCAGAAATGTTCTTTATTGAGTGTTCAGTGGTTTGAGAGTAGAATAGACCTCATCTAGGAAGAGAGAGAATTTTCTCTCTCATCAGAGAGCTACTCATGTAAGATGGCAGGAGATGAGGAACACATGTTCAAGCAGTTCTGCCAGGAGGGCCGGCACTCTCTCCACCCCCAGACCTCAGGCCTCAGCCCCAGCAGACTCAGCAAAAGCCAAGGCGGAGAAGACGAGGGCCCCCTCAGTGACAAGGGCAGCCTCAAGACCCTCTTCTGATTGCCACACTCGATGAATCCATCAGGCCCGACTATGACTTCGGCACAGCTGGCAGCCATGAATTCAGCCCGGAGCCCAGCCTTACCTGGGTGGTGAATGCACTCAACTGCAGTCTGTTCTCAGCTGTGCGGGAGGACTTCAAGGCCCTGAAACCATAGCTGTGGGACTCGGTGGACAAGGAGATCTGCCTGGCCGAATGTGACATCTACAGCTATAACCCAGGCTTGGACTCAGACCCCTTTGGGGAGGATGGTAGCCTCTGGTCCTTCAACTACTTCTACAACTAGCGGCTCAAGCAAATTGTCTTCTTCAGCTGCTGCTCCATCAGTGGCTCCACCTACACATCCTCAGAGGCAGTCAATGAGCTGGACATGGAGCTGGGGGAGGAGGAGGTGGAGGAAGAAAGCAGAAGTGGAGGCAGTGGGGGTGGGGCCGAGGAGACCAGCACCATGGAGGAGGACAGGGTCCCAGTGATCTGTATGCGATGAGGAGGAGCAGAGGCCCCAGCTTCTTCCAGCTTCAACCAATGCCTGGACTTGTCTGCCTGAGAGGTCCCTGGGGCCTCCCCAGCTGCTGATCAGACCCTGGCACTGCCACAGTCCTGACACTGCCCAAGGCCACACCTGCCTAGCCCTTTGGCTCCAGCCTGTGGATGCCCACTCACCCCCCAGGCTCCTGCTGCCCATGCTGTGGCCAGACTCTGCAGCAGGGGACCTGGTGGGAAGAGCAACTGCCCTGCCCAAATGAACTGCCACAAGCAGGGACAGCTGAACCAGAGTTTATTTTTGTATTTCTTCTGGGCCTACACCCTCCAGCCCAAAGGGCCTGTGGCCAGAGGCCCCATAAGCAGGCCCCAGTGGTCACCAGCTCTGGTCTTGGGCCGGCCCCTCGTGCCCACCTGTACCCCCTACCTTGCCTATTTGGCTGCATGCACTGAGTGTCACTTTGCCGCAGCTCATTCCTTTACAATAAAACTTTCTGTGACAGACAAAAAAAAAAAAAAAAGACCCTGCTGTCTACTGTTCCCTCCTTTATCCCTAATCATTCCTGTCCCACCTCTTCCTCAAGGTAGACACAAAACATCTCCTATATCAGCCCCAGCTTTCAACCAACCATCTTATTCATCTTATTACACCCTGGAAATGTCTACATTGCAGAAATTACTTATAACCATGTTCTGTTTTTCCTCGTAAACTGTGTATTTCTTTTTTGTTCTTTTTTTTTTTTTTTCAGTCTCCCTCTGTCACCCAAGCTGAAGTGCGGTGGGATGATCTCTGCTCACTGCAATCTCCGCCTCCAAGGTTCAAGTGATTCTCCTGCCTCGGCCTCCCAAGTAGCTGGGATTAAACTAAACTAACAGGTTTTGAAGGCTTCTGGATTACTGAACATGTAAAGGGTCCTGGAGGGTGGTGTCCCCAGAGAGGGCATGGAAGCTCTTTACCCCTCCCCCATGCCTTGCCCTATGCATCTCTTCCATCTGGCTGTTAATCTGTATCCTTTGCAATATTTTTTATAATAAACAGGTAAACATAAGTAAAGTGTTTCTCTGAGTTCTGTAAACCACTCTAGCAAAATGCTCAGACTTGAGGGGTCATGGGAACCCCAATTTATAGCCAGTATGTCAGAAGCACAGGTCACATCCTGGGACCTGCAACTGGCATCTGAAACAGGGGGCAGTATTGTGGGACTAAGCCCTTAACCAAAGATGGATTCTGCTACTATCTCCAGGCAGAGTCAGAATGGCACTGAATTGCAGGACACCCAGTTGGTATCCGCTGAAGAACTGCTTAGTGTGAGAGAAAAAAAAACCACAGATTAGTGAGTGGTGTGTATAAATGTAGAAAGAAAAACACCCTGGTTGTTTCCTATATTTAAAACCGCTCATGACACACCATCATACTGTTACAACCTGCGCAATACACGCTCCCGCCGTACGTACTGACACACAGTCAACAACATAAGAGTCACACACAGTCAAGAAAAACCGTTCACGTGGTCCCAAATGGCCACACTTAATGCTGCTGTCACAACCATGCACAACGTCACACGGCCGGCTGACGTCACACACACACGCACACACGGAGACGCGGGCGCACACCAACGTGTGGACAGAGACCCGCGCACCCAAACACAAGTGCGCAAAGAGACGCACACACAGACACGTGCACGCAGAGACGCGTGCACACAGGCAAACACACGTGCACACAAGAGACGCACACACAAAGACGTGGGCACACAGAGATGCAAACACACACACGAGTTCACACAGAAACGCGCGCAGACACACACGCACGCGAACAGACACGTCTCCCCAGCGCCCCCTCCGGCTCCCGCAGCCTTGGGGTTCCCGCCTGACCACAGGCTCCTGGCTCCCTCATCGACTGCATTTCGGGGGCGATCCCAGTCGGGTTCCGTCTGAGCCGAGGCCCCGAACCCAAACCGCGATAGCGGACCCATTACCCAGAGGCCCGCAGCCTGGCGAAGGAACCGGGACTCAGAGTAGCCTCCGGGACCGAGCCCTCCAAGAAAGGCAGCCCGGGGCCCCGACAACCGTGGACGGAGCCAGGGTGAATCATAGACCCAGACTAGGCAGCTGGAGGCGTCGTCAACGGAGGGTCCTTAGGAGACCCTGAAACCATTCACCAGGGCACCAGGGACTCTCCCAAAGCACGAATTCTGGCAGGTGGTAGCCTTGAGGCAGGGAGGTTGCTTCGCAAGCCTCGACCTAGATGCGCGTCGGACCCTGGGAAAGGTAGTCCAGGGCAAGCCAACCCTGGGAAATGTAGTCCTGGGCAAGTCACCGCCTAATGCGCCGTAAACCTTGAGAAATGTGGTCCCGAGTCGGCGAGCGTCATAGGCGCGGAGCTTTCCAGGTCGCAATGACTGCCCTGGCTTCGAGCCCGCCAAACGGGACGGTAGAATCCCCGGCCGCAGCCCCTCGGCTTAGAACTGAGCCTCTTTCAGGCCGGGCGCGGCCTCGGGCTCGCGCCTGTAATCCCAGCACTTTGGGAGGCTGAGGCGGGCGGATCACGAAGTGAAGAGATCAAGGCTATCCTGGCCAACATGGTGAAACCCCGTTTCTACTAAAAATACAAAAATTAGCTGGGCATGGTGGCGTGCGCCTGTGGTCCCAGCTACTTGGAAGGCTGAGGCAAGAGAATCGTTTGAACCCGGGAGGCAGAGGTTGCATGTTTTAAGTCAGTTTCATAAAAACTCCAAATGTGTTTTTAGGCACATCTCAGGGATGTCTGAAATGAAGGCTGCCTAATGAGGAAAAAAAGTTACTTTCTATTAAAAAAAAAATACTAGTTGGGAGTAGTGGCGCACACCTGTAATTCCAGGTACTGAGGAGGCTGAAGCAGCAGAATTACTTGAACCGGGGAGGTGGAGGTTGCAGTGGGCCGAGAGCCCGCCATTGCACTCTAGCCTGAGAGAGCAAGACTCCGTCTCAAAAATAAATAACATACTCCCTTTTATCACAGATCTTCCACATCCTCTCCTCCCCTTTCACTCTAAGCAAATGACTCCAGCTGATCTTTTATTGAGAAAATACAACTAACCAGATAGGAACTACTTTTAGTTTCCCCACTATCAGATTCTCAGATCTGCATGAATTGGCACCTACATTCTCTTCCTAGG
Source organism: Saguinus oedipus (assembly GCA_031835075.1). Classification (NCBI taxonomy): domain Eukaryota; kingdom Metazoa; phylum Chordata; class Mammalia; order Primates; family Cebidae; genus Saguinus; species Saguinus oedipus. Next base: position 39,670,238 of record CM063187.1, on the reverse strand, counting down.
ATCCCCTCCAAATCGGAAGTATCCCAGTTCCTATTAAACACCAGGTGGGCCAACAGCCTCCGCTTCTCTCAGCCCCTCAAATACTTTTCTCCTGCAGTTCCTTCTTTCTTCCTTCCTTTTTTTTCTTTTCCTTCCTTCCTCTCTCTCTTTCCTTTTTTCTTTCTTTTTCAGACTGAGTCTCGCTCTGTAGCCCAGGTTGGAGTGCGTGGCACAATCTTACCTCACTGAAACCTCCACCTCCCAGGTTCAAGCGATTCTTGTGCCTCAGCCTCCCGAGTAGCCGAGATTACGGGCACCTGCCACCATGCCTGGCTAATTTTTATATTTTTTGGTAGAGATGGGTTTTACCATATTGGCCAGGTTGGTCTCAAACTCCTGAGCTCAAGTGATCTGCCCGCTTTGGCCTCCCAAAGTGCTGGGATTACAGGGGTGAGCCACCGCACCTGGCCTTGTTCTGCAGTTTTCTTACTGGGTCACTAGCATTTTACAAGCATCCTCTATGTCTTCCAGCTTTAATTAGTAACAAAGAACCAAAACCCCTTCCTAAATCTTGCGTCTGCCTCAAGCTACTGTCTCACATCTGGTCTTCCAGTAAAACGATTCAAGAAGAGTCAGTCATCTACACGGTATCACCCCTACCTATCTTCATGTTCACTCTGGTTGTTGGTTTTGAGATGGGGTCTCAGTCACCCCAGGGTGGGGCCTGGGGGGAGGTGTTTGGATTATGGAGGTGGATCCCTTATAAATGACTTAGTGCTATTTCCTTGGTGATGAGTAAATTCTCACTCTGGTCGTTCAGGAGAGATCTGGTTAAGAGTGTGGGACCCACCCTGTCTTGCTCCCTCTCTTGCCACGTGACTTGCGACATCCCCTTCTCTTTCCACTATGATTATGAGCTCCCTGAGGCCTCACCAGAAACAAATGCCAGCACAATGCTTCCTGTACAGCCTGCAGGGCCGTGAGCCAAAATAAAATTCTTTTGTTTATAAATTACTCAGTCTCAGGTATTCCTTTATAGGAATTAAAAAAACACACAGATGAACACAACTGGCATGTAAGTAGTAGGGAAATACTTCTCAAAAAGTTTCCAAGAGCTTTCTCTCCTATCTATTGCACTGAAATAGAAGTCATAACTTGCTTTAGTCTTGGTTCCCTAAGTAGATGTGAAAGTATTGTTTTGTTTGTTTTTGAGACTGAGTCTCACTCTGTCACCCAGCCTGGAGCAGTGGCACAATCACAGCTCACTGCAGCCTCGACCTCCTGGGCTCAAGCGATCCTCCTGCCTCATCCCTCCAAGTAGCTGGGACTATAGGTGTGTGCCACCACACCTGGCTAATTTTTGTATTTTTTTGTAGAGATTGTGTTTCACAGTGTTGGCCAGGCTTGTCTCCAACTCCTGGACTCAAGTGATCTGCCCACCTCAGCCTCCCACAATGCTGGGATTACAGGTGTCAGCCACTGCACCTGGCCTTCTTTTCCTACATATAAAATGGGCAAATAATTGGATGAATACTACTATCCAACAGAACTTTCCCGAAGATAAAATGGTTAGAACAGGGGTTTCCAAACTGTGGTGATCCCTGGTACAGCAGCATCAGTATGCTCTGGGAACTTCTCAAAAATGCAAATTCTAGCCCCCACCTGATTTACTGAATCAGCAACCCTGGAGAAGGGCCCAGCAACAAATCATCCAGGTGATTCTAACGTACACTGAAGAACAACTAATTTAGATAAAAAACATTCTGCAGGGGGATATGGGGGAGGGCACCAGAGGTAAATAAATGTCAAATTATCACTGCCTTGTATGACAAAAATCATGTTTAACCTTGCTATTGAGCAGTGGTAAATAGGCAAAATTCCAATTCCAGATTTTTCATAAAACAGCTTACTTTCCCATAGTACTGTCATCCTTCTGGAATCCAAGAGGAAGTGATTCCAAGACAGCCCCCCAGACACCTAAATTCACAGATGCGCCAGATCCTCACGTGAAATGGCAGTTTTTACATACAGCCTAAACACATCCTCCTTTATAATTTGAATCATCTCTACCTCACTCGTAATACCTAATACACCGTAAATGCTATCCAAAGAGTTATATATTGTTTTTTTGTGAGACGGAGTTTCGCTTGTTACCCAGGCTGGAGTGCAATGGCGCGATCTCTGCTCACCGCAACCTCCGCCTCCTGGGTTCAGGCAATTCTCCTGCCTCAGCCTCCTAAGTAGCTGGGATTACAGGCATGCGCCACCGTGCCCAGCTAATTTTTTGTATTTTTAGTAGAGACGGGGTTTCACCACGTTGACCAGGGTGGTCTCAATCTCTTGACCTGGTGATCCACCCGCCTCGGCCTCCCAAAGTGCTGGGATTACAGGCGTGAGCCACCGTGCCCGGCCATATGTTGTTTTAAAGATTTATATTTCAAAAATTGGTGTGTGTATACATACATACATTTTTTTTTTTTTTTTTGAGACAGTTTCTCTGTTGCCCAGGCTAGAGTGCAGTGGCACGATCTTGGCTCACTGAAACCTCTGCCTCCCAGATTCAAACAATTTTCCTACTCCAGCCTCTGGAGTAGCTGGGATTACAGGCACATGCCACCATGCCCGGCTGATTTTTGTATTTTTAGTAGAAATGAGATTTTGCCATATTGGCCAGGCTGCTCTTTAACTCCTGACCTCAGGTGATCCGCCTGTCTAGGCCTCCCCAAGTGTTGGGATTACAGGAGTGAGCCACCACACCCAGGTAATTACTGTATATTTTAAATACTTTCCATCCAGGTTTGTTGATTAATGGATGCAGAACCCATGGATACAAGGACCAACTGTATCATAAAGAGAACATCTTAAAAACTTGAAATACATGTGCAAAGAGCGAGAAAGCAGAGAAAACAATGGGGGTGCTTATTAGAAAGGAAGAATTCATTTACATCAAGCTCAAATGCTGTATATTGTTGGCATTCATCATTATTCAAGAAAACCTTTAATAACACTCTTTATATTACACTGTGATAAAGGATTAAAAAAATCTTCAGGAAGGGCTGGTTTACAAAATACAATTGACTAGGGTCTGAGCCATTTTCCTCATACCCATCCCATTCTCTCTCTGTAACAGCAGTGGGAGGAGAGACAGAGCCTGCAGGTTAAGACTGACTGGCAGGTGTTGGCATCTAGTGCACTGAAGTTCTGGGAGGTTGTTTTCATTCTTTTTTGAGACTGAGTCTCACTCTGTCCCCAGGCTGGAGTACAATGGTGTGAATCCCAGCTCACTGCAACCTCTGCCTCCTGGGTTCAAGCCATTCTCCTGCCTCAGCCACACAAGTAGCTGGGAGTACAGGCACTTGCCATGACGTCCAGCTAATTTTTGTATTTTTTTTTTTTTGAGACTGAGTTTTGCTCATTACCCAGGCTGGAGAGCAATGGCGCGATCTCGGCTCACTGCCAACCTCTGCCTCCTGGGTTCAGGCAATTCTCCCACCTCAGCCTCCTGAGTAGCTGGGATTACAGGCATAAGCCACAATGCCCAGCTAATTTTTGTATTTTCAGTAGAGACGGGGTTTCACCATGTTGACCAGGATGGTCTCGATCTCTTGACCTCGTGATCCACCCACCTCGGCCTCCCAAAGTGCTGGGATTACAGGCTTTGAGCCACTGCGCCCGGCCTAATTTTTGTATTTTTAGTAGAGATGGGGTTTCACCATGCTGGCCAGGATGGTCTCAATCTCTTGACTTCGTGATCCACCCACCTTGGCCTTCCAAAGTGCTGGGATTACAGGCGTGAGCCACTGTGCCCTGCAATTTTCTTTTTTAAAACAAAATTAGCTGGGGATGGTGACTCATACCCGTTATGGCAGCACTTTAGGAGGCCATAGGAGGATCACTTGAGCCCAGGAGTTTGAGACTAACATGGACAATATACGGAGACCTCCTAACCACAATTAAAAAAAAAAAATTAGCACAGCATGGGAGTGCCTGCCTGTAGTCCAGCTACTTGAGAGGCTGAGGTGGGAGGGCTGCTTGAGCCCAGGAGGCAGAGACTGATGGTGGCTTGAGTCAAGATCCTGCCATGGTATTCTGGCCTGGGCAACAGAGCAACACCAAGAAAAAAGATATTATCAAAAATTCAGTATTTAATGCACATTTCCTGTGACAATATGCAGGACAGGAAAACTGACATTTCTTGGAAGACAATTTTTCCATGGAGGGGTTTTGGGGGTGGGGGATGCATATGGGATGTTTTCAGGATGAAACTGTTCCATCTCACATCATCAGGAATCACGTTCTCATAAGAAGTGCACAACCTAGATTCCTCACATGCACAGTTCATAACAGGCTTCAAGCTCCTATGAGAATCTCATGCCACTGCTGATCTGGCAGGAGGTGGAGCTCAGGTGACAAATGCTTTCTCACTAGACACTCACCTCCTACCATGCAGTGGGACCCCGATATAGTATGTATCCCATGTTAAAATAATCAAAACAGATTTGGATTATGCTGTCCTTTTAAATTTTAATAAAATAGATTAATTTCATATTACATAGAGAGCAAGTCCATCCACTCATCCATGATAAAATTTTAGAAATATTTTTTATAAAATGTTTAGTATTTGATTGGAAATGAATCCAGTATAACATGACTTCTACAGATACAGCATTTCCATCCTCACTCCCATTCCTATTGAGAAATTTTAAAAATACAGAAAAGTACAAAAAATAAGACAAGATATCCATATACCACAATCCAGAATCAATCAGAATCTTCTATTTACTTGAAGTCCTTTTAAAGAGAAGTGGATGTTTATATAAAAAGCTCAAGTCCCGTTTAACTGATACCCACCCCACCTCCCACACTCATTATTTTCCCTTCTCCACTCTTCACAGGTGACCACTATCAAGAGTTTGGTCTGTATCCTTCCAACCCATTTCAACAACATGTACATACATATATGCATTCATTACCAATAGACAGTACTGAGTATTGTGAGGGAACTTTTCATTCAAATTTACAAAGTCACTGTACTAACTGCATCCTTCCGCAACTTGATCCCCCCTCAACACTTCTGGGATCTTTCTGTGAATACATGTGGATTTCATCGGCCGCATGTTAAAGATATATAGTATTACATAAGAATTTCCCATAGAGTTCCTGATGGGCATTCTCAGTCGTTTCTAATTTTTGGCTACTACAAGTCAAGCCACAGTAAATATCCTAGTACGTATTTCCTGAGCATTCATAGTCACAAGTAGAACTGCTAAGTATTTCTGAAGTTGTCAAAAGGAATGTTTCCCTGTTCCCAAGGTCATATTGCATGTAGCATACAGCTTTTCATATTTCTGTTTTTAATCTCTGGATTTACTTTTGCAGATAGTTCATGGTCTATTTTTCTCCCTTGGAGAACAAATTACCTCCACTTAAAAAAATAGTTCCATTATTTCCTCACTTCCTGATGCCGCTTATATTATAGTCCAAATTCTAATAAATGCATAGGTCTTTTTCTGAAATCTCTTCTGCTCTGTTCATTTAATACCACAGGAGTCTTAATGTTATTTGTAGATGACTATGTCATCTATTTTTGTCTGTTCCTTTCCAATATTTACAACTTTTTTGTTACTGGCAAAGATCTCCAGATCTGTGGTGGCAGCAATAAAAAACAGACATCCATTTTCTGTTCCCATTTGTTGTGAAACTGTGCCTAAACTTTCAGCATGATCACTGCTGCAAGTGTCTTTGCTGGATATAGGCTTTTTATCATATGCATGTCTTTCTCTTCAACTTTCTGGTGTCCCTTAAGTTTTTAGAACTTTAGTTAAAGTTAACCTCATTTGTGGTGCTTTGCTTCAGATGGATTATTTCTGATGCATGATGAGGTGCCCATTTCTAATGAAAGCTTTCCCACTTTCTAGGTATTCATAGGGTTTTTAGTGAGTATGAATTTTCTGGTGTCTAATGTGGTGTGACTTCTGGCTGAAAGCTTTCCCACATTCGCTGCACTGATAAGGCTTCTTACCTGTGTGTATTCTCAAGTGCAGAGCAAGGGTTGAGAACTGAGAGAAAGCTTTCCCACATTCGTTACAACCATAGGGCTTCTCACCTGTATGGCTTCTCACATGCACAGTGAGAGATGAGCTCTGAGAGAAGGCCTTTCCACACACATTGCATTCATAAGGTTTATCACCCGAATGGATTCTCACATGTACGATAAGTGATGTTCGCTGAGAGAAGGCTTTTCCACATTCGTTACATTCATAGGGTTTCTCTCCAGTGTGAATGTTCTGATGTTTTATGAGGTACTTCTTCTGGCCAAAGGCTGTTCCACATTCACTACATTTAAAAGGCTTCTCTCCAATATGGATTTTCTCATGCTCAGTAAGGTTGGATTTGCCACTAAAGGTTTTTCCACACTCCTTACATACAAAGGGCTTCTCTCCCGTGTGAGTTCTCTGGTGTCTGATGAGGTTTGACTTCTGAATGAAAGCTTTCCCGCAATCTTTACACTCAAAAGGTTTTTCTCCAGTGTGAATTTTCTGGTGCGTAAGGAGGTTTTCCTTCTGGCTAAAGGATTTCCCACATTCATTACATTCAAAAAGCTTCTCGCCGGTGTGGGTGTTCTGATGTTTAATGACATACTGCTTCTGGCTAAAGGCTTTGCCACACTCGTTACATTCAAAAGGTTTCTCTCGCGTATGAAAATGCTCATGCTCGGTGAGGTTTGACTTGTGGCTGAAGACTTTCCCACATACCTTACAGGCAAAGGGGTTTTCCCCACCGTAAATTCTCTGCTGGCTGAGCTGTGACATCTGAATGGAAGCTTGCCCACATTCACAAGGTTTTTCTCCAGTAGAAATTGTTTGATGAATGAGGATTTACTTTTGGCTTAAGAGATTTCCACATCTCTTACATTTATAAGGCTTCTCTGTGTATGACCACCCAAATGCATATCAAGGGATAAGGTCTGAGAGGAAGTTTTTATCATACTCAGTACATTCAATGCTCTCTCTCCAGAAAAATTTTCTAATATTCAACAAAGTATTGCTACTTTCACCTTCACTGGTTTCTCACCAGCATGAATTTTCTGCTTCTCAATGAGATTTGTCATCTAGCTAAGGGCTTGTCAATACTCCTTAGAAGCACAGGGTTTCTCTTCAGCATGACTTCTACGTTCAATGAGATGTTACACTTGAGTAAAAGCTCCCCCACGTTCAGAAAATTCATAGGGTTTCTCTCCAGTATGAACACTCTGGTATCAGATGAGGTACAAACGTTTTAAACCAAAGGCATTTATACTGAAAGGGGGTCAATAAGGTAAGAAGTAAGCTGTGGTAGAGAAGTTCCCAACTGATTCCCTTGATGATTCTTTCTTACACAACCTCCCTCATGACTTCAGTCCAGGTTGTGTTTCAAACTACAAACTTCAAAAAGGTGTGGCCTTCAAAGAAAGAAGGTCTGAGAGCAGAGGAAGTATTTTTCCTTCTTTTCCTCAGTCTTTTCCTGCTCTTTTCCTCAGTCTTTACTGGAGATGGATCAACTTGCCTCCCAAGTTTTGGTGCCTCTTTATCTGTTCATCATTTTCTCAGGCTTCGTCTAAAATGGAGTACAAAGAACCATCACACAAAGGAGTTAATTCATAAAGTACCCAGAACTGTGGCTGGCACATGGTAAGCCCTTCATCTTACCTTTATGTTACCATCACTTTTATTTTTGAATTTTCCCATTATTAGCAATAAAATTTCAGACTGTGCTTTTCTGAGACGAACTCTGGTAGCCCATCTCCCAATATGAAAAGAATCTATATTATTAATGCCTCCAACTAAATTATCAGAAGGGAACCCTACTTGAGGTTACCTAGGCAGAAAATTAACATTCATGGGTCCACAAAGCTTACAGTACTCTTGAAAAATAACATTTCCATTTCAGAATTTAGCAAGTTGTATAACAAATAATGAAGAATTGCCAAATAGGAGAAAGAGATAAAGAGATGACTACATAAAAATTAGAAAGTCCACCTGGGATGCTAACAAAGAAAAGTAATTTGTTTTTTATTTTTGAGACGGAGTTTTACTCGTTACCCAGGCTGGAGTGCACTGGTGCAATCTTAGCTCACTGCAACCTCCACCTCTTGGGTTCAAGTGTTTCTCCTGCCTCAGCCTCCTGAGTAGCTGGGATTACAGAGGCCTGCCCATCATGCCTGGCTAAATAATGCTCATATTTCTAAGAAAGAGAATAGATCAATCAACAAGTGCTTTTCTCCAAAACCCATTAAAATGGTAAGAAAGAGGAAAATGGTACAAACTGACAAGAAAAAGAAATATAGAGGAGATAGACACTGGTATACAATAGTCATGAACACATTTTTCAATAAGGGAAAGGATGGGGAAGATTTCAATGTACAGCAGAGTTACGAGGAAACTCAAATAATGTAAATGTACTGCAGAAGAGAATGCCAGTGATTTGTGCCACAAAATATTTAGAAAAAGGCAGAAAATGAAGGGAATTAGGTTTTTCAAACGGAATAAAGGATGGTGGCTGAAAAAAAGTGTGAGGAGCAGTTGAACACACAATGTCCAGTCATGAGAACAAAGGACTGACCCCACCTTCATATGAAATGGAAGATTATCCTCTGAAGAAATTTCATCAGAGCTCAGGGGCATCCAGCAAATGAGATGACAGGAATAAGCTGCTATACGGAAATCAAGGAGATTAAACTGACATATATGGTAAGACCTGCAGCGCCATTCTGCAGCTCAAGACAAAAGATGCTGGCAGCCAGTTATATATACCCATGGACAGGATACTAGAGGATCTGTCTCTGGAGAAACTGAAAGGCCCACAATAAACCTCATTAGCAGCCTGGCCAACATGGCGAAACCCCATCTCTACTAAAAATACAAAACACTAGCCCAGTATGGTGGTGTGTGCCTGGAATCCCAGCTGCTTAGAAGGCAAAGGCATGAGAATCACTTGAACCTGGGAGACAGAGGTTGCAGTGAGCTGAGATCATGCCACTGCACTCCAACTCCAGCCTGAGTGAAAAAGCAAGACGGTCGCAAAAACAAAACAAAACAAAGCAAGCCTCATTAAGATGCCCCTCTCCAAGATGGTTAAGTATCCAAGTGTCACTTGTATTCATATCTCATTGGCTAAAACAAAAGACTTGGCCATGGCTGAGTTCACTGGAGTCAGACAGTATAATCCTTCTGCAAGACAGAGACCAGTGGTTCACTAAGCATTTCACTTTTCAGCCACTGAAGCCTACCAGATACAAGCACCCAGGCACAAAAGAGCTTAGGATTACCTCTTAGTGAGCTATTAACAAATATTCCACTAGCCCCACTAACAAGACATCAAAATAAAGAGAAAAAAGCTATGAGGAAATAAAGGCAAGGCCCAGCAAACAACACTACAACCAGTCAGGAATAGGTAAAAGATACTTTGTCAGTTAACAGTAACAGGGTTTTGTAAGCAAGAAATGGAAATAAAAGTTCCTTTAGAAATTAAGACTGTGAGAGAAGGGGAAAAAAAAGATAAAGCAGAGCATATCCACATTCATCAGTAACAAGTCACCTTGTTCCAGAAGGCATGGCTGCCTCATCCTAGCAAACTCAGGCATGGCTAAGTGCTCACTTGGCTGATAAAATATGATCACAAATGACAAGTGTCATTTCATGGTAGAAGTTTCAATGACAAATTCAGAGGATATGCCAAGGAAGCATAAAAGTTGAGTAAAAGAAGTTCAAAAAAAAGAAGATAATTCATTAGAGGAAGTATTCAAAGAACAAGAGTTGCCTCTACGCTAAGTCAAAGGGTCCACTTGAGTAAGAATAAGACCCATACCTAGACACATTACTGTGACATTTCAAAACACAAAATACAGAGGTTATAAATGTTTTCAGAAAGAAAGAACAAGGCTGGACATGGTGGCTCACACCTGTAATCCCAACCCTTTGGGAGGCCAAGGTGGTAGAACCACTTGAGCCCAGGAGTTCAAGACCAGGAAGGACAACATAGTGAGACTCCATCTCTAAAGAAAAAAAAAGTAAAGAGTTTCTTTACTTTTAGTAGGAGTTTCTCCTACTTTTAGTAGGAAACTAAAACATATGAGAACAGCAGCTCAAAATATTCATTCAACAAATAGTTGTCTCCTTACGACGTGCATGGCAGTTCCAGGCTCTAGAGATAAATAGTATTGAACAAAACTGACAACATATCCTGCTCTCATCAAGTTTACATTCTAGTTGACATGATACAAGAATAGACATGGTTTGCTAAAAAGCAATCCAGGCACAGTGGCTCACGCCTGTCATCCCAGCCCTTTGGGAGCCCGAGACAGGCAGATCATTTGAGGTTAAGAATTCGAGACCAGCCTAGCCAACATGGTGAAACCCTGCCTCCACTACAAATATGAAATTAGCCGAGGTTGCGTGCAGTGGCTCACACCTATAATCCCAACACTTTGGGAGACCGATGTGGGTGGATCACCTGAGGTCGAAAGTTCGAGACCAGCCTGGCCAACATGGTGAAACCTCGTCTCTACTAAAAATACAAAAATTAGCTGGGTGTGGTGGTGGGTGCTTATAATTCCAGCTACTTGGGAGGCCAAGGCAGGGGAATCACTTGGACCCAGGAGTTGGAGGTTGCAGTGAGCTGAGATCCCACCACTGCACTCCAACCTGGATGACATAGTGAGACTTCATCTAAAAAAAAAAAAAAAAAAGCTATGGAAAAAAACTAGGGAAGTGGTAAATAGTTTCAATTTCAGATAGAATCATCTCTGACAAGGCAAGTATCATATCAAGACATGAAGAAAATTAAGACAATGATCCTTACAGGTATCTGGAGGAAGAGCTTTCCTTTTATTTTGAGATAGAGTTTTGCTCTTGTTGCCCAGGCTGCAGTGCAAAGGCACCATCTAGGCTCACTGCAACCTTCACCTTCTGGGTTTAAGCAATTCTCCTGCCTCTGCCTTCCAAGTAGCTGGGATTACAGGTGGGCACCACCAGGACTGGCTAATTTTTGTATTTTTAGTAGATACAGGATTTCACCATGTTGGTCAGGCTGGTCTCGAACTCGTATCTCAGGTGATCTGGCCACCTTGGCCTCCCAAAATATTGGGATTACAGGGGTGAGCCACCGCACCTGGCCTGGAGGAAGAGCTTTCTAAGTTAAAGAAGTTCACAGGCTCAGAAGATCCTGCTGAGCTTAAGTGACAGTGATACTTATGAAACATGATGTCCTCTATGTCCTTCTTTGGCTTAGTCTGACCCCCTCCTATCTTTTCATTTTTAGTTATTTTTTTAGAGACAGGGTCTCACTGTTGCCCAGACTGGAACACGGTGGCACAGTCTATCTTAGTACAGCCTCGAATTCCTGGGCTCAAAGTGATCTCCCACTCCAGGCTCCTGAGTAGCTAGGACCATAGGCATAAGCCACCATGCCCCACTATTTTTAAACACCTTTTGTAGAGATGGGGGTCTCATTATATGACTCAGGCTACTCTCTAACTCCTGGCCTCAAGCAATCCTCCTACCTCCCCATCTACCTAAATGCTGGGATTCCAGGTGTGAGCTGATATACTTGGTATCAGGGGTGAGCTGATGTATCTTTTAACTTTTTTAGAATCTATACATCTTCCTGAAGTGGCTCCCAGAGTGTGCTTTTTTTTTTTTTTTTTTTTGGGAGACGGAGGCTTGCTCTGTCACCCAGGCTGGAACGCAATAGCACCATCTCAGCTCACTGCAACCTCCACCTCCCAGGAGCAAGTTATCCTCCTGCCTAAGTCTCCCAAGTAGCGAAGATTACAGGCACATGCCATCACACTCAGCTAATTTTTATTTTTAGTAGAGACAGGGTTTTGCTATGTTGGTCAGGCTGGTCTTAAACTCCTGACCTCAGGTGATCCAACCGCCTCTGCCTTCCAAGGTGCTGGGATTACAGGCCTGGAATGCGCTCTTATAAGACTTCCTGACAGGCACAGTGGCTCATAATCTGTAATCATAGCAACGTAGGAGGCTGAAGCAGGAGGATCACTTGAGGCCAGGAGTTTGTGACCAGCTTGGGCAATGTGGCAAGATCTCGTCTCAAAAAATAAAAATTTTTTTTAAGGAGGTCTCTAATTTTGTCTCTTAAAAACACCATTCTCTGAACTCCTAATTATTATCAGGCTCACTGTTTCTAAAATATGCTTTTCATATGAAATATTTTTAAACCTACATTTTATACATTGCTAAGTCTTAACATCCTAACTATAACCTGACATGCTGGGTTACATCAATGGCTCTAATCTTTTATTTGAATGGCTGACAATACTGTACAAATTTTACAAATACTAAGGGCAGTATCATGGAGGAAAAAACAGTGGAATTAGGAAGGTTGAAAGTTTAGATTTTACTTAAAAAACCGGCTGGGTGTGTGGCACATGCAATGCACGCCTGTGGTCCCAGCTGCTCAAGAGGCTGAGGCAGGAGGATTGCTTGAGCCCAGGGGGTTGAGGATGCCGTGAGCCATGTTCATACCACTGCACTCCAGCCTAGGCGACACAGCGAGACTTCATCTCAGAAAAAAAAAAGGAAAGTTTGTTTGTTTGTTTGTTTGGAGATGGAGTCTTGCTCTGTCACCCAGGCTGGAGGGCAGTGGTGTGATCTTGACTCACTGTAACCTCAGCCTCAAGGGTACAAGTGATTCTCCTGCCTCAGCCTCCCTTGTAGCTGGGATTACAGGCGCAAGCCATGATGTCTGACTAATTTCTGTATTTTTAGTAGAGACAGAGTTTTGCCATGTTGCCCAGGCTGGTCTTCAACTCCTGACCTCAGATGATACACCCACCTCAGCCTGCCAAAGTGCTGGATCACAGGCATGAGCCACCACACCTGGCCAGAAAGAAAAGTTTAGATTTTTAAAAGAAAGCACAGCCGGGCACGGTGGCTCACGCCTATAATCCCAGCACTTTGGGAGGCCGAGGCGGGTGGATCACAAGGTCAAGAGATCGAGACCATCCTGGTTAACAAGGTGAAACCCCATCTCTACTAAAAATACAAAAATTAGCTGTGCATGGTGGTGCGCACCTGTAGTCCCAGCTACTCGGGAGGCCGAGGCAGGAGAATTGCTTGAACCCAGGAGGCGGAGGCTGCAGTGAGCCGAGATCGCGCCATTGCACTCCAGCCTGGGTAACAAGAGCAAAACTCCGTCTCAAAAAAAAAAGACAGCAACAAGATCCAAAGCTTGAATCTTGATTACATCCTGGAATTGAAAAAACTATGAAAGGCATTTTGGGGACAAGCGGAAACATGTGATCACAGACTGTGTAGTCTATAATATTAGGGCAATATGGTTAATCTGCTAAGATGTGATAACGGTATTTTGTTACATGTCGGGGGGGGTTCCTTTTCTTTTTTTCTCTGTTTTTGTTTCTTTTTCTGAGATGGAGTCTCACTCTGTTGCCCAGGCTAGAATGTAGTGGTGTGATCTTGACTCACTGTAACTTCCGCCTCCTGAGTTCAAGTGATTTTCCTCCCTCTGCTTCCCAAGTAGCTGGGATTACAGGCATGCGCCACCACATCTAATTTTTGTATTTTTAGTAGAGACCAGTTTCACCATGTTGGCCAGGTTGGACTCGAACTCCTGACCTCAGGTGATCCGCCCACGTGTGCTTTCCTTGGTAGAAAATACATAAATTTTTAGAAGTAGAGCATCATGATGTCTCAGCACACAAAATAAACACAGATACGGACATACAAAAACATGGCAAAATATTAATTACTGAATCTACATGGTGGGTACGTAAGAGATCGCTGTACTATGTTTACTCTTTCAGCATTTATGTTTAAAATGTTAATATAAAAAAAAATCGAATGGCTGTACATGGTGGCTCACACTTGTAATCCTGGCACTTTGAGGCCAAGAGTTTGAGACCAGCCTGGCCAATGAGGTGAAACCCCGTCTCTACTGAAAATACAAAAATTTAGCTGGGTGTGGTGGCATACACCTGTAGTCCCAGCTACTCAAGAGGCTGAGGCAAAAGAATCACTTGAAACTGGGAGGTGGAGGTTATAGTGAGCCCAGATCACGCCATTATAGTCCAGTCTGGGCAACAGAGCAAGACTCGGGCGCGGTGGCTCAAGCCTGTAATCCCAGCACTTTGGGAGGCCGAGGCGGGTGGATCACATGGTCAACAGATTAAGACCATCCTGGTCAACATGGTGAAACCCCGTCTCTACTAAAAATACAAAAAATTAGCTGGGCATGGTGGTGCGTGCCTGTAATCCCAGCTACTCAGGAGGCTGAGGCAGGAGAATTGCCTGAACCCAGGAGGCAGAGGTTTCGGTGAGCCGAGATCGCGCCATTGCACTCCAGCCTGGGTAACAAGAGCGAAACTCTGCCTCAAAAATAAATAAATAAGTAAATAAAAATTTAAAGATTGAGAAAGAAGAACTAACTGATCAATATTTCCACAACAAAAATTCATAGATTATTCAACAGCACCTCATGCGTTCTCATAGTACTGACCAGAAAAATAAAACAGGTTTTATTTTCCTTTCAACAGGTTTATAATGCAAACATGTTTAAGATCTCATTTACTGAGGACTTGTAAGTTCCTCTGGAAAACATAAAGTAATGGACAAGCAAAGGGAAGATGAAAAAAGGCAGAAGTAACAGGAACATTTTAACTAAAATTAAATTCAAGTTTAAATAAGTATTACCTACATATGTAGAACATGTCATAATTGAAGGCCAAGATTAAAAAAATTTTATAAAGAGAAAGAAATATGTTCATATTCATAGTCACATTTTTTTTCCTGTTGCCCAGGTTGGAGTCCAGTGGCAAGATCTTGGCTCACCGCAACCTCCGCCTCCCAAGTTCAAGCAATTCTCCTACCTCAGCCTCCAAGTAGCTGGGATTACAGGTGTATGCTACCACACCCAGCTAATTTTTGTATTTTTAGCAGAGACAGGATTTCACCATGTTGGCCAGTCTAGTCTCAAACTCTTGACCTCAGGTGATCCACCTGCCTTGGCCTCATGAAGTGCTGGGATTACAACCATAAGCCACCATGTGTGGCCTTTTTTTTTTTTTTTTTAAAGATATGGGGTCTCACCATGTTGCCCAGGCTGGTCTTAAACTCCTGATCCCAAGCAATCTGCCCACCTCGGCCTCCCAAAATGCTGGTATTACAGACGTGAGCCACCGCACCCGGCCCTCTATCTACTTTTTATGTCTGTGAAAGAGAAAAGAAATATTAAGAGTAGGAAGTAGTTCTAATTCTAATGTCATATGAGAAAGGATGTGAGTGGACAGCTGCCATCACTCTTCTAAGAAAGATCCCTTTTTTATCTATTTATTTGTAAAAACACAAATTGGTTCTCGCTTTGTCACCCATGCAGGAATGTAGCAGCTCAACCATAGCTCACTGCAGCCTTGCACCCCTGGGCTCAAGCGATCCTCCTGCCTCAGCCTTCAGGTAGGTGAGACTACAAGTATGTGCCACCACATCTGGCTAATTAAAATTTATTTTTGGAGAGACAGGGTCTTTCTATGTTGCCTAGGCTGGTCTCAAGCAATCCTCCAACTTTGACCTCCCAAAGTGCTGGGAATACAGGCATGAGCAACTAAACATGCTTACGAGGACCCCTTATGCATGGTGCTCTCCAAAAGCACAGGCACAGCTTCAAGGGCCTGATTACTGCCCCTTGCATGCATTCATGAAATCCAGGAATGTTATACTGGTTGAAGGCAACTTGACGAACCCACTGGCATCCCTGAATAGTAGGGCTTAGCAAGGAAAGAGACACCAACCTCATATAAAGCAGCCTGTCAGTATAGCAGGACAGATGAGGGCACAATTTTCTTTTTTTTTTTTTTTTTAAACCATGCTGCTGAGACAAGTTCAAGAGGGCACAATGTTCTATCTCCCTAAATTCCTGACTTCTATATCCAACTGCCAACTTGAATATTCATTTATATGATCAACAGACATGTCATAAACAACAAGTCCAAAACAAAACTGATCTGGCTGGGCGTGGTGGCTCACATCTGTCATCCCAGCACTTGGGGAGGCTGAGGTTGCCGGATCACCTGAGGTCAGGAGTTTGAGATCTGCCTGACCAACATGGAGAAATCCCATCTCTACTAAAAATACAAAAAAAAAAAAAATTAGCCAGGCATGGTGGCTCATGCCTGTAATCCCAGCTACTGAGCCAAGATCGGGCCATTGCACTCCAGCCTGGGCAATGGGGTGGGGGGTGGGGGGCGGAGAAAACTCCTGATCTGTCTCAAAAATTTCTAGACTTCCTGTCTCAGTAAATGATAATCCATTTTCTTGCAGTTTTTTCAAATCAAAATGTTGGACTCTATTTTTCTCATACCCCACATACAATCTGTCAGCTATTCCTCTAAATTATTTTAAAAAATCCAACTACCTGTCACTAAACTACCATCACTTTCTCATCCAGATTACTCAATGGTCTCCAGTTAACCTTCTAGCCTTGGGCCCCTACATACTTCATTCTCTATGTAGCAGACCTGATTATTCCTTTGTAATATAATGTAATTCTCATCTTATTCCTCTGCTCAAAGCCCTCTGATAGGCTGGAGCAGTGGCTCACGCCTGTAATCACCACTTCGGGAGGCGAAGGCAGGTGGATCACTTGAGGCCAGGAGTTCAAGACTAGCCTAGCCAACATGGTGAAACGCCATCTCTACTAAAAATAGAAAAATTAGCTGGACGTAGTGGTGGCTGCCTATAATCCCAGCTACTTGGGAGGCCGAGGAAGGAGAATCTCTTGAACCCAGGAGGCGGAGGTTGCAATGAGCTGAGATCATGTCACTGCACTCCAGCCTGGGGTGAGGGAAGGAAGTGGGGGAGGGAGGGAAGGAGGTCAGAAAGAAAGGGAGGGAGTGGAGAGGGTAATGGGGGGAGGAGGAAGGGGAATGGAGGGGAGAGAAAAGCAAAGCGAAGTCCTCTGTTGCGCCTCCCAAATCACTCAGAATAAATGCAGAAGCCTGTGATTTGACCTGTTAGGGAACCACTAAGAGGTCCCTAACCACTGCTACTCTTATTCCCTCTTGCCCACTCTCTTCCAGCCCATTGACCCGATCACTATTCTCTTAGCAGGACAGCAAGCTCCTCCTGCCTTCGGGCTTTTAACACTTTTGTTCCTTCTAGCTAAATGATCTTCCACCTAATACCACACGCCCACTCTCACACTCTTGAGATCTTTTTTCAAATGGCACTCAGTGAGACCTTTCCCCGCCAAGCTGATTTAAAATAACCCCAAGTGGCCCTCTCTCTGCCAGTCTTCCTTGCTTTACTCTTTTCCACAGCACTTATCACTATCTGATGGTATAGATTTTTTTAAGCATTTACTCATGGTCTGTCTCCCCCAATTACAACATAGTCCCTAGGAGGAAGATATTTTTTGACTGTTTTGATAGCTGACATTTCTCTAGCATCTGAAATAGTACCTACTACATAGCATGCAATAAATAGTTGTAGAATGTGAATATATCACATTGGTAGAGGCTAGTCTCTACCAATTGGTTTACTTCTTTTGAGAGCAATGTGCTTATCTCAATCAAATTTATAAACTAACTTTGACCCAGCATTCCATTTAAAAATAAGTACTGTGTAGTTGTATCTTCATATTTCTGCAAAGCAATATAAATAAGTATACATACTTGTGTCTTCAACAGCAGAAGCCGGGAAACAACCTAAATGCCCATTAGTAGGAGACAGGTTACATAAATTATGTGTCAGCCAGGCACGGTGGCTCATGCTTGTAATCCCAGCACTTTGGGAGTCCGAGGTAGGCGGATCACTTGAGACCAGGAGTTGGAGACTAGCCTGGCCAACATGGCAAAACCCCATCTCTACCAAATACACAAAAATTAGCCAGGTGTGGTGGCACATGCCTGTAATCCCAGCTACTCGGGAGCCTGAGGCACAAGAATCACTTGAGCCCAGGAAGTACAGGTTGCAGCGAGCCAAGACCGCGCCACTGCACTTCTGCCTGGGTGACAGAGCAAAACTGTCTCAAAAAAAAAAAGAAACCAAATTATGTGTTGACAGAGAATTCTAAGAAAAAATCTTATGTACATAATAGAATATGTAATATACCACCATTTATAAGAAAAGGAAAAATGAGGGATTTTATATATATACATATTTGCAGCATAGACACATAATATGTATTGGCTTATTCCTAGGCTACCTCAAGAAGGATATATGTGACACTCTTAAACGTGAACACAACTTTGCAAGAAACTGCAAGACTAAGAGTCAAAGTTAAGAGATTTTTTTCGGGAGTTGTGAGGCAGGAGGATCATTTCAAGACAGGAAGCTGAGGCCACAGTGAGCCATAACTGTGCCATACATATATACCCCCACACATAAAAGGAGCAGAGGGAAAAACTGATTTCTAGGTCAACAACTTATGACAGAGGTACATAGGGGCAGAAGGAAGGGAGACAGAGGAGTCCATGGATCTACAATGGCAAAGGTGAGTGAGAAGAAAATGGGAAGTATGAGAACAGGTATAAAATATAATTCTGAGGCATTTGGCCACTAAAAGGATGAAAGTAGTAACAAAAAGGAACCTAAATATCAGACAATATGTAAAGTCTTACAAAGTATAAAGGACAATGCATGAGTTCAGGAAACGGGACACGGGTGAAGGAGAACAACCACCACAGTGGCAGCACAGACAAAGCAGCAAGGCTGACGTCAGAACAGCAACAGGAGGGGGGGCCTGTCCCCTCTACAATCTGGTGAAAGAAGAACAATGAAACACACAAAAGTGATGTCATTCAGACATCTCAAAAACTCACACCAAGCAATACTCCATGTCTAGGGCCTGTAAGAAAACATCCTTAGAAGCACTCAGAGGTATCAATGCTGACTGAAAACTATGGCCGGCCTGCCTGTCATTCACTCACCTGCACAGATCCTTCCCACTTCTTTCTCTACCATACAGTTTGTCTTCTTCCTTCAACAGAGGATCATATAACCTGCTATTGGGGAAATGACACAGCATTACAATGTTAATGCGAGCCAAAGTACCATCCTAGAACTCAGGTTGGTGTCTCCTGGCCTTCTGAAGTGTGAGGGTGCAATTTCCAAGGAAGAACAGAAAAGAGTAATGACCTTCTGTCTTAGTGACTAAAGCACACACAATTGTGTGGGCAAAGGGACTAGTGTCATTTGAATCCTAAACTTCAAAACCATGCTCATTAAACCACTAAAGTCTACACACATCCAGAAATGGGAGAAAGGGGAATTAACTTTCAGAATTTTACTGATACAGGAGAGCTGTTCACACCTTGTGTGAGTGATTGCTGTTTTCCTCTAGCACCACACTCCCATGCAGGTTCCTGAGAGGATTTTAACTACAGCCCTTATTCGTGGATGAATTCAATACTCATGTCTTTAACAACATGTTCCTATCAGAACTAAAGCACATGGGCACAATGTGTAGGAGGTTGTTCTGACAGTATGCGACAATACAAATTCAAACATTTTCCTCCTGGAGTCCTAGTATTTATCTTCTTTGCATTATTCTGAGTGTAATCATTTCTTTTTCTTTTTTTTTTGAGATGGAGTTTTGCTCTTGTTGCCAAGGCTGGAGTGCAATGGTGCGATCTCAGCTCACTACAACCTCCGTCTCCCAAGTTCAAGCAATTCTCCTGCCTCAGCCTCCCAAGTAGCTGGGACTACAGGCATGTGTCCACTATACCCAGCTAATTTTGTATTTTTAGTAGAGTTGGGGTTTTTCCATATTGGTCGGGCTGGTCTCGAACTCCCAACCTCTGGTGATCCGCCCACCTCGGCCTCCCCAAGTGCTAGGATTACAGGCATGAGCCATAGCGCCTGGCCCCTCAAAATATTTTTAATCAATAGCAGACATTATTGGGATGATTGACCAAATTTGAATATGGACTTTGGATTAAATAATACAAAGTATCAATGTTAAACTTCCTGATTTCATGGCTGTACTGTAGTTATGAAAGAGGATGTTTTAGTTCTTAGAAAATTCATGCTGAAGTATTTATACAGAAAGGAAGCATGTCTGCAACTAGATTCAAATAATTCAGGAAAAAAATATACACATTTGGAGAAAGAGCGAAGGAAAAATAAAACAAAAAACCAAAATGTAAATGATTGGTGAATTTGGGTAAAGGATATAAGACTTCTCTGTACTATTCCAACTCTTCTATAAAGTTGAAATCACATAAAAAAGCATAATCACAAAACAGTTAAGTTTCTATTACATGTATACCCCCCCCACCCAATCCACTATGTAAGTAGAAAAAGCTTGATCACCAATTCCTGATGGGATGTGTCAGAGATAAGGTTCAGAGCATGATTTAAACCAAAACATACATGACAGAAACATGAGAAGGCGAGTTGGCTGGAAGCAACTTGCAGTAGGGAGATTAAGTTTGAGATTCTGTACATTCAGGGTGTAGATTTCTGAACACGTGCAGGCAGACAGATCCATTAAGCAGTTGGATATGCAGATGAGGAGCTCAGAATAGGGCTAGAACAGAAATGGGAACTTGCCAGTTGTGAGACTGTCACCGCTGCTGAAGACACAGGGAGAATGTTACTGTAGGCTGGGCGCAGTGGCTCATGCCAGTAATCCCAGCACTTCGGGAAGCTGAGCTGGGCAGATTGCTTGAGCTCAGAAGTTCAAGACCAGCCTGGGCAACATGGCAAGACTTTGTCTCTACAAAAAAATACAAATATTAGCAGGGTATGATAGTCCCAGCTACTTGGAAACCTGAGAGAAGAATCACTTGAGCCTGAGAGGTGGAGGTTGCGGTGAATTATGATGACGCCACTGCCCTCCAGCCTAGATGACAAAGCAAGACCCTGTTTCAAAAAGTAAAAAATACTGGAATGTAGGTTTTGCAGAAAAAGAAATTAAAAAATAGTAAAAAAATTTTTTTTAATAAAAAATAAAAATAAAAAAAAATCACAAAGCAGGGGCCAGGCTTGGTGGCTCATGCCTATAATCCCACCACTTTCAGAGGCTGAGATGGGCAGACTGTTTGAGCCCAGGAGTTCAAGACCAGCCTGCACAACAAAGTGAGACCTCATCACTACAAAAAAAAGATACAGAAAACTAGCCAGGTGTGGTGGTATGCACCTGTAGTCCCAGCTAATTGCGAGGCTGAGACAAAAGGACTTCTTGAGTCTGGGAGGCTAAAGTTGCAGTGAGCCAGAAAAAAAAAAAAAGGAATCACAAAGCAGATGAAAACTGAAACATAACAAAATCAACCTAAGACACAAAAATTTTAAAAAGCAAGCAAAGCTGTAAGTAGATCACAAAATATAAACAGAGAAAATGAGTAAAGAAACAGTCACCCAAAAGAAGGCAATAGACAGAAAACAGAATAGGAATGGACATCTTATTTTTGTCCCATTTGATTTTTTAAGGATGCAGTAACAAAATTTTGAGGGATTTCTGTTTCCTCAATTAACAGCTTTTCCCTGGTTGTTGCACCTGGGCTAGAGCAGTGTCCTCAGTCTTTCTGCTCACACCCCCAGAGACCCAGGCAGCATGAGTACTCTCTATTCATATAATCATAATCTATATCTGACCACAAAAGCTAGCATCTTACCTAATGTAAAAACATTGAAAAGCAAATCATAATAAAAATAATAGAAAAACACTGAAGGCGTGTCTATTAGATTCTAAACAAACAAGAATGCCCACTGCCTCAATTATGTAATCAAATAACTAAGTAAGAAAGCAGGGAATGATATTAATATGTAGAAATCAATAGTTTTATATATACCAACAATGACTACATTCATAATAGCAATATAAAACAAAATACCTAAAAATAAACTTAGTAAAACATGTTCAAGGCCAGGCACAGTGGCTCACGCATGTAATCCTAGCGCTTTGGGAGGCCGAGGCAGGCAGATCAGGAGGTCAGGAATTCAAGACCAGCCTGGCCAATATGGTGAAACCCCCGTCTCTACTAAAAATACAAAAATTAGCTGGGTGTGGTAGCATGCACCTGTTCCAACTACTTGGGAAGCTTAGGCAGAAGAATCACTTGAACCTGGGAGGTAGAGGCTGCAGTGAACTGAGATCATGCCACTATACTTCAGAGAATCTGTTTAAAAAAAAAAAAAAAAAAAAAGGGAAGCGTTTAAACCTGCATGAAAAAAAATTTAAGACACCCCAGAGGACCCAAAAGGAAATCAGTATACCTATCACATACATGAACAGGAATATTTAATGTTCCTATCCTCAAGTTATTTTATAAATTTAATGCAATCCTAATAAAAATAACAAATAACAAGTTCTTTCTTTTCCCCCTCTGGAACTAGACAAGCTAATACTAAAATTTACAAAGAAAAAGAAGCAAGAATAGCCAGGAAACTCTGAAAAGGATGAGCAATTAGGAGACTAGCCAGACCACAAAGTAAAAACACAATTTGATAAAGGCTCAATAGTAAAAAGATAAAAATATTGGTACATGAATGCAGACTGGAAGAGGGATGAAAATATGAAGTCCAGAAACAGACCAAATATATGTGAGAATTTAGTATATAATCAAATGGCATCTTAAAAATAGCAAACACAAGACCCTTTCTTTTTTCTAATTTTTTATTCTGAAACAGAGTCCAGCTCTGTTGCCCAGGCTGGAGTACAGAGGCGTAATCTTGGTTCAAAGCAACCTCCACCTCCCAAGTTCAAGTGATTCTCTAGGCTCAGCCTCCCATGTAGCTAGAATTACAGACATGTGCCACCATGCCCAGCTAATTTTTTGTATTTTTAGTAGAGACAAGGTTTCACCTTACTGGCCAGGCTGCTCTCCAACTCCTGACCTTAAGTGATCCACCCACCTTGGCCTCCCAAAGTGCTGGGATTACAGGCGTGAGTCACCGCAGCATGCCAAGTTAGACCTTTCAATAAATGATGTCAAAGAACTGGGTAGCCAATTGGAAAAAGGTAAAGCTGGATGCACATCTGATAGCATATACCCAGATAAAATCTAAATGGATTATAAATTAAAAACAAAACCTTATAAAAACTATAACTCTGTCTTGGAAGGCCAAGGTAGGAGGATCATTTGAGCCCAGGAGTTTGAGACCAGCCTAGGCAACACAGGGAGATCTCATCTCTACAAAAATGTTTTTAAAAATTAGCCAGGATCTGGAGACCGCGGTCAGCTGTGATCATGCCAGTGCACTCCAGCCTGGGTGGCAGATTAAGATCCCAACTCTAAAACAAACAACAAAAACTATAACTTTAAAAATTAAGAATTTGAACATATGGGTGAAACTTAAGAGTGGAAAAGCCTTTCAGACTATAACCATAAATTAAAAGACGAACAACTCTAACTGCATATTTTATTTGTATTAAATATAACTAGGTTATTTTTCTTTTTTTTTTGAGATGGAGTCTTGCTCTGTCGCACAGGCTGGAGCATGGTGGTGGGATCTTGTGCATGACAGTGCCTGGCTTATCTTTTTGTATTTTTAGTCGAGACGGGTTTCACATGTTGGCCAGGCTGGTCTTGAACTCCTGACCTCAAGTGATCTGCCCGCCTCAGCCTCCCAAAGTGCTGAGATTGCAGGCATGAGCCACTGCACCCGGCCAAATGTTTTTAAAAAAATAAAAAGAAAACCATAGCCACCATGGTGGTGCATTGCCTGTAGTCCCAGCTACTTGGGAGGCTGAGAATTGCTTGAGCCCAGGGGTTCAAGGCCAGCCTGTGCAACACAGTGAGACTTTGCCTCTAAAAAAATACATAAATAGAAACCTCTTTGGTGTGGTGTGGGGATGTCTCTGTGCTCACCAACCACAGGGGACTCATTCTAAGTGCAGCTATGTAAAAAAATAACATTACTAAATTAAAACAAACAAAACTTCTTGATTCTGCAAGATTTAAAAAAAAAAAAACAAAACCACTGTCAAAATGCAAACAAAAACCTTAAAAAAAAAAACCCACCCACTCATTTCATTTAGGGCTAACTTTTGTAATGTATAAACAGCTCCTCAAAGGAAAAGACACCCCATAGGAAAATCGTGAAAAGGATCCAAATAGACAGTTCCTAGATTAATACCTATGGGGCTGTAACATATGAAAAAGCATTCTCTCTCACTCATAAGAAGGGATGTAAATGAAACTACACTGAAGTACCGATTGTCACTTATGCCCCCAGCGAAATAGCAAATATTCAACACTACACTCATGGTGAGCTTGAGAAGGTGCTCTCGCCCGTGACTCATGGGAGTGTAAGTACTTAGCCACTGGGCAGTGCCACTTGTATTAATAGCAATCTAGTTTACAGCTACTCCTGTGTCAGTACAAAATGGTGCACATAAAAAATGATTCATTACTGCATTGTTAGCAACAGCAGAAGACTGGCAACACTCCAAATGCTCAACAGCGGGATTAACTGAATCAACTATGATGCATCCAAACAACGACATCTTATTTATACAGCAGCTAAAAAAATTTTTTTTTTAAAGATTATGATTAAGAAGGGACATCTCTGCCGGGCACGGTGGCTCACGCCTATAATCCCAGCACTTTGGGAGGCTGAGGCGGGTGGATCACGAGGTCAAGAGATCGAGATCATCCTGGTCAACAAGGTGAAACCCCGTCTCTACTAAAAATACAAAAATTAGCTGGGCATGGTGGTGCACGCCTGTAATCCCAGCTACTCAGGAGACCGAGGCAGGAGAATTGCTTGAACCCAGAAGGCGGAGGTTGCGGTGAGCCGAGATCATGCCATTGCACTCCAGTCTGGGTAACAACAGCGAAACTCTGTCTCAAAAAAAAAAGAAGAAGAAGAAGAAGGGACATCTCAGCTGGGCGCAGTGGCTCATGCATATAATCCCAATGCTTTGGGAAGCCAAGGGAGAAGGACTGCTTGAGCTCAGGAGTTTGAAACCAGCCTGGGAAACACAGTGAGACCTCATCTCTACAAAAAGTAAACAAGCCACGTGTGGTGAAGTGTGCCTGTGGTCCAGTTACACAGGAGGCTGAGTGAGGCAGGAGGATCACTTCAGCCCAGGAGTTGGGAGGCTGCAGTATTCCATGTTCACACCACTGCACACCAGCTTAGGTGACAGAGCGAGGCTATTTAAAAAAAAAAAAAGGAAAGGCCATGTCCAGGATATATTGTTAACAAGGAAAGTGAGATACAAATTGGTATATATGGTATACTATCTTTTATGTAAGGAGTCGGGAAATAGGCGTGAAGAGAAAGATATACTAGCGACCCAACAAAAAACCCACTTGCAGGATAAACCAGAAACAAACAAACAAAAAAAGACATGTTTACATAAAACAAAGAAGAATGTGACTGGGGGAAGGGAGCAGAATGAACTATCTCTGTGAGATGTATCTTTGTTGAATCATAGAAATATATTACCTACTTCAATAGTAATCAGATCCATTCTTAAAAAAGGAGTCCCTTAACTTGAAAACAGCAAACAAACCCAACCGTATGTTGACTTCATAACATAATTCCTCAGAAAAAGGATTTCAAATGACTTTAGAACAGAGTTCTTTGACTACACATGTTTAGACAGATGCATTTTAAAAACTGGGCTCAGTGGCTCATGCCTGAAATCCCGGCACTTTGGGAGGCCAAGACCAGTGGATCACGGAGTTCAAGACCAGCCTGGCCAATATGATGAAACTCTGAGTCTACCAAAAACACAAAGTTAGTTGGATGTGGTGGTAGGCACTATAATCCCAGCTACTTGGGAGGCTGAGGCATGAGAATCACTTGAACCGGGGAGGCAGATGTTGCAGTGAGCCAAGATTGTGCCACTGCATGAACCACTGAACTCTTTCACGCCACTGAGCAAAAGAGTAAGATTCTGTCTCAAAAAAAAATGCATTTTAAAAACAAAAATAGCTACATACAAGAATTTTTTTAACATGATACAGTACGTTTATGGTTACTACTAATATCAGCATTGTTACTGAAACCATTTACTTTCTTTATGTTATTTTTTTGCAGACAGAGTTTCCCTCTTGTTGCCCATGCTGGAATGCAATGGGAGGACCTGGGGGACCTCTGCAACCTCCGCCTCCGAGGTTCAAGTGATTCTCCTGCCTCAGCATCCTGAGTAGCTAGGATTACAGGCATGAGCCACCACATCCAGCTAACTGTGTAATTTTAGTAGAGATGGGGTTTCTCCATGTCGGTCAGGCTGGTCTCGAACTCACAACCTCAGGTGATCCGCCCACCTTGGCCTCCCAAAGCGCTGGGATTACAGGAATGAGCCACTGCTCCTGGCCTGAAACCATTTTCTTTATATTTCAGGATAAAGCAAAGAAAATAAGTACTTATATAACTGTTTCAAAATCTTTACTATAAAATACAACTAGGAGCTAAGAAATTAGGTAAAAATACTATACCATTTAAACAATTAGAAATATAATATGGACTCATGATTTTTAAAAATACATTTAAAATGTATTTTTTAAATGTTCTAGCATTTAAAATGTCCTTAAAACAATGTTACCCCTGGGCAATGGGCACGCCCTCAATCTTGTCTCTAATACCTTTCTCCAATAAAAGAAACCAGAGCTCCTTGGAGAAATGGCCAATTCCAGGTCTGGGAGGAACGTACAAGTAAGCCTGCAGTGCAGGGAAATTTTCCAAGATAAATTATTTCAGTCAAAATGAGACAAGAATGACCTGAAGAAGCATCCACTGGCCTCAAAAAGTGCAGCTGATTCTAGAACACATTAAATATACACAACTTTAGGATGATGTTTGAAAAAGCCATGGGGGAAAAAAGATCCAATGTGATATAACAATCATATAAATTTGGCCAGGCACGGTGGGGTTCAGGCCTGTAATTCCAGCACTTTGGGAGGCCGAGGTGGAGGGATCACAAGGTAGGGAGTTCGACACCAGCCTGACCAACAGGGTGAAACCCCATCACTACTAAAAATACAAAAAAGAAAGAAAGAAAGAAAGAAATTAGCTGGATGTGGTGGCACACCTAGAATCCCAGCTACTCAGGAGGCTAAGGCAGGAGAATCATTGGAACCTGGGAGGCAGAGGGTGCAGTGAGCCAAGATCCTGCCACTGCACTCCAGCCTGGGTGACAGAGCAAAACTTTGTCTCAAAAAAAAAGAATAAAAAATTTTTTTTTTAAATCACATAAATGCAAAAGGAACAAAAAGACAAGAGAAATTAAGTTAAGACTACACTTCCAGGAATAGTCTCTGGTTTGTTCCTAGAAGTTTCTCATACAGAGTACTATATTTTTATACCAAAAAAAATAAAATAAAATAAACACAGAAAATCACTTTACAAGCCCTGTAGTGTAGAAATTTACTCTTTCAGTCAAGAATTATTTATTGGTGTTAAAACCACCCACTAAATGATTGATGGGGAATGAACAAAGTAAACAACATTTTGGTCAAAAGGAAGTTAACAATCACCAGCCATATGATATATCTTTCCTAATGGTATGCAATTTGAAGTATGTAAGATCACGTCTGATGTATTCTGGCCAAACATGAACCACAATTAGAATTAAAAAAAAATCATTAGAGATTCTGTATCAGAACCATGTGAAAGTAATCACAGAAGCTATCTCCCAAAGGAAAGGGTAGTGATGACTTTCTAAAGATAAACTATAACTCAAACCCAGAAATCTAACTTCCAGTTAAGACCCCATCTCTACAAAATTTTTTTTAAAAATTAGCAGGCCATGGTAGCACACACCTGTAGTCCAACCATCAGGGTTGGGGGGTAGGGTTGAGGTGGGAGGATCACTTGAGCCCAGGAGGTGGAGGCTGCAGTGAGCTGTGATGGCACCACTGCACCCAGCCTGAGCCACAGAGTGAGACCCCATCCCCCTGCAAAAAAAAATTTCTTCATTCTAATTAAAAAAGTCAACATCCACAGAAAATTTTAAGTAAAAAAATTAAAATATAGAAATATTAATAAGAAAAGTACAACTACATATCTTATTCTTTCAGAAATTCCTACCAGACACAGTACTAATGTCCAGGCTATAATATTTTCTGAGGAAGCATTTTTTTGCAGATAGTAATAAAAAGTACTAGTATTTAACATTTATGAAGTACTTACTACACACTGGACACTATTCTTAGAACTTCACATGTATTAACTTCTGGAGCTGCACAACCACCATTTGAATCAAATGTTGCTGTTATCTCTATACTATGAAATAAGAAACAGAGGCACAGGTTTAAGTTCCTGCCTGAGATCCCCAAGGTATAAAGTGGCAAAGAGTTAACACAGGAAATCTGGCTCCTTGGCCTATGTCTTCCTTAAAAAGAGGCCGGGCGTGGTGGCTCAAGCCTGTAATCCCAGCACTTTGGGAGGCCGAGGCGGGTGGACCACGAGGTCAACAGATCGAGACCATCCTGGTCAACATGGTGAAACCCCATCTCCACTAAAAATACAAAAAATTAGCCGGGCATGGTGGCGCGTGCCTGTAATCCCAGCTACTCAGGAGGCTGAGGCAGGAGAATTGCTTGAACCCAGGAGGCGGAGGTTTCGGTGAGCCGAGATCGCGCCATTGCACTCCAGCCTGGGTAACAAGAGCGAAACTCCGCCTCAAAAAAAAAAAAAAAAAAAAAGAAACAAAAAAAAAATTAGCTCACGCCTGTAATCCCAGCACTTTGGGAGATCCGAGGCAGGCGGATCACGTGAGGTCAGGAGTTTGAGACCAGCCCGGTCAACATGGTGAAACTCCATCTCTACTAAAAATATAATCCTCTCACCTCAGCATCCCAAGCAGCTAGGACTACAGGAGATGTCACTCTGTCGCCCAAGCTGGTCTCTTAACTCCTGGACTCAAGCCATCCTCCTGCCTTGGCCTCCTAAAGTGCTGGGATTACAGTTGTGAGCCACCAAGCACGGCCTGAAGCTTTATATTTTAAAATGTGTTAGGTTCCTACCTCCCCACACTTCAATGGCTTTTCTTTTTCAGTTTGTTACTGGCTCTTGTGGCTTGTCTGTTTTTCCACTTAAGTCTAGAATCGCTTCCCCTAGTTCCAAAAGAGAAAAGCCTTTCCATACTTTTGTTAACATCACATTCTTATTATTTGAGACGGAGTCTCTCTCTTGCCCAGGCTGGAGTGCAGCGGCACAATTTTGGCTCACTGCAACCTCCGTCTCCTGGGTTCAAGCAATTTTCCTGCCTCAGCCTCCGCAGTAGCTGAGATGACAGGCGCCTGCCACCACACCCGGCTTTTTTTTTTTTTTTTTTTTTTTTTTTTTTTTTTTTTTAAGTAGAGCCGGTGTTTCACCACGTTGGCTGGGCTAGTCTCGAACTCCTGACCTCAGGTGATCCGCCCGTCTCAGCCTTCCAAAGTGCTAGGATTACAGGCATAAGGCACCTCACCCGGCCAAGATCACATTAGACTAATACATTTACTTAAGTTTGCGCACACTTCTTAATGTCACATGGTATATTTATTTGTTTACATTTGTTATGCCCCTTAGTATTTTAAAGTTCTTCCCCAATAGTTTTGAACCTTTAAGTTTATTATACAATACTTTATCTTTTTACTGCTACTGTAAATATTAGTTTTCTTCAATTATGTATTCTAACCGATATTTGTCAATTAGAAAGCTATTTATTTGTAGATATTAATCTGGTACCCAATTACTTAAACTTTTTATAATTTAAAACTATGTCAAAGACGGTGGGTGACTGATTTCCTTAGAAAACGCATCTCTGCAGATGGAAGTAGTTTTCTCTATTACTCCACAAAATCCATACAACCTGAGGACGCCTCGACTCATTAAGGAATTAAGACACCTAGGATTTAATCCAGACTCATAAACACTGCAACAATTAAGTTTTCTTCAAAAAAATGAGGGTAACTGTGCCTAATCTAAAACCTTCGAGTCCCTCATCCTGGGCTGCGTTATATGGCGTTGCTTCTCAAAATGTACAATGCTATTTAGTCTAGGGCTTTACTTAACAGCCTTATCAAAGTACCTCAAAGATTTGGGGATTTGAACAGTCTAAAGCAGGCACCCCGAAACAAGTTCCTTTGAAACACTCTCGTTAAAAAAAAAGTCACAGTGATTTGCATTCCACTCCAATTAAAAAGAAATGCTTTTACATTAAAACTCGTTTTAAAATTATTCACCACTTAGCTTTTCCACCCCTTCAATTTTCAAGTAAAACAGATGCTCCAGGAAGATGGCACCGTTATAATTATCAACACTTTCGACAAGGGAAGTGCAGCTCAAACGTTATACCTCAATGTTGGTCTCCTACATCTCCCTCTTAGGCATAATCACACACAATCCCGCACCCAGTTTCACAAATTCACTCAACAATCCCAAACATCGGGTCAAACTTTGCGGTCAAACTCAGGGTCACACTCGCTCAAACCTGCCTCAGAGGCCCCCACCTCCGCCCCACACGTAGGCCAGAATCTCTTAGACCCACTCCTTGCCCTCGCGCCGCGCCCCTAAAGATCAGGAATCCTCCCCTTTAACCTCCCCGGTCCGACCGACCCGAGACGCCCAGATCCCACCTCCTACTTTCGCGCCACGTGGACCCAGGGGCCGTACTGACCCGCGGACAAAGACCAAAATGTCCACTCGGCGCGCTGCGCCTGCGCACTCCGAAAGCGAGGAAACACTCCCAGAAGTCTCCGCGACGCCGCCCGCCTCGGTCACCGCGGACAGGCCCAGGCTGGTACCGATTACCTTCTATTACCAGCAACGCCGCTTCTTAGGCCTTGGACTACATTTCCCTTGAGGCTTTGCTGGTCGGCTCTCCATCTCCTCCCTTCCCCCAAATTTGGCTGCCTCCTCCTATGACGATGGGGCTCTTGAGGTAAGTAGTTGTTTAGTGACAGATGAGCTCAAGTTTGCTGGAGCGTCTGGAGTCGCGACGCCCTCTTCGAAGCCTCGTGGGCGCAATGTCAAAACGGGCCAGGCCCCCGACTCAGAGGTAGGAGAACGCCATTTTGTCCATGTCTGATCTGGCTCTGGACTACAATTCCTAGACCCCACAGCGGCCTGACGTTACGTTGTTCTTGACGTCGTGGCGAGCTCGTTAACTCCGCAAGGACCCGGACGCGACCAGGGGAGGCAGAAGGTGAGGGGTCTGGGAGTCCTGGGCGGGGCCGGGGCGTGTCCGGAGCTTCGGATCTGTGCGCGCAAGCGGGAGCCGGCTTGCGGATGCGCGGCTCTGAATGTGTCTTTGTGGCTGTATGGTCGGGTGTGGGTGTCTGCGACTGTGCGGGTGTAACCGCCTGTCTCCAGTGTGTCTATCTGGTGGTTTCTGTATAATCACATGTGATAGTGAGTATCGGAGTGCAGGGTCCTTGTGACCAGGGGTGATATTGCGTGTGTCCCCGTTGTGTATGTGGCCCGTTCGCCCTGTTCCTGGGGTGTGAGTACAGTTGTGACTGTGTGACCAGTGCGGGTGCGTGCGGTTGTGATTCATGTCTCCAAAGTGGGTGAGTGGTTTTGGTTGTGTGACACTGTGGCCGTGTGCAATTGCCTGTGACTGTGAGGTGACGCCACGTGTGTATTCCTGTGTCCCTTGGGGTGTGTGTGTGTGTGTGTGATGCTGTGTATGTGGGAGTGGGGTGCCACTGCTTGTGTTGGTTGCTTGTGTGTGACTGTGTCCACAGTAAATGTTCAGTTGTGACTGTCCCCTGAGTGGGTGTGTGATTGTGACTATATGAGGCATTTGTCGGTATTGGTGTGGGGGGCTTATGACTATATGGAAGTGACTGTATCACAGTGGAGAGTAGATTGTGTGACTGTGTGTGTCTTAGTGGGTATGTGATTGTGACTGGAAAGGTATGGAGATGTCTGTGATTGTGTCCTGTTTCTCAGGAGTGGATGTAGGGTCAGGCGTGGAGGCTTACACCAGCACTTTGGGAGGCCGAGGTGGGAGGATCACTTGAGCCCAGGAGTTTGAGACCAGCCTGGCCCATACAAAAAAAAATTAAAAATTATCTGAGTGTGGTGGCCTGTGCCTGTGGTCCCAGCTACTGGGAAGCTGAGGTGGGAGGATCTCTTGAGCCTGAGAGGGTCAAGGGTGCGGTGAGCTGTGTTTGAGCCACTGCAATCCAGCCTGGGTGACAGAGTGAGACCCTGTCTCAAAAAAAAAATAAAAGAATGGATGTGTCATTATGTTTGTGTGACACTGACAATAGGTCCAGCACCAAGTGTGCCAGTGACTAGTGCTTGACCCCTGCAGAACCTTTGAAGTTAGGACAGATTTTGGCCCTGGACAATAGTGACTTCAGCCTTCTTGAGAGACACTGGATTTAGGCAGATGCCCAGTCTTCTCTGACCACAATCCCCTGTGTGGTAGGGAAGGGGGATAATGGTTCAAAAAGGGCTTGATTGTTCATGATTCCTTTCTCTTAACCCTGCTCCAGGAAAGTTGTCAAGTTCAAGTACATCAGGTTTTATTCTTCTTTCCCTAAAATCCTTCTTTTCAGGACACGCTTTTCTTTCCTTCTTCTGAAACATCAGAACCACCCCCACCATCACCCACACCCCCACCAAAGTAACCTGGTCTCCCCTATTTGCCACAGGAGTAATTTACTGGATGTCTTGGAGATGGACTGAAAGGCCTGTATCCTCCCTGCATATCTAATGTTCTTTTAAATTTTTTTCTTTACTTTTCATTTTGAATTAATTTAAGACTTTAAAACGTTACAAAAATAGACTTCCCATGTACTTTTTTTTTTTTTTTGAGACAGTCTCGCTCTGTTGCCCAGGCTGGAGCGCAGTGGTGCCATCTTGACTCACTGCAACCTCTGCCTCCTGGATTCAAGCGATTCTCTTGCCTCAGCCTCCCGAGTAGCTGGGATTATATGCATGCGCCACCACACCCAGCTAATTTTTGTATTTTTAGTACAGATGGGGTTTCACCATGTTGGCCAGGCTGGTCTTGAACATCTGATCTCAGGTGGTCTGCCTGCCTTGGCCTCCCAAAGTACTGGGATTTTAGGCATGAGCCACCGCGCCCGGCCCCCATTCTTTCTACCCAGTTCCCACTTACTTATTTAAGTAACCAGTCTTGTTACTTGTTTGATTTTATGATTAAATAAATGTAACATAAAATTTACCATTTTAGGGTACAGTGGCTCACTCCTGTAATCCCAGCAGTTTGGGTAGAGGTGGGAGAATTGTTTGAGCCCAGGAGTTTGAGATCGGCTTGGGCAACATGACAAAACCCTGTCTCTACAAAAAACTAAAAACTAGCCAGATGTTTTGGTGCATGCCTGTAGTCCCAGCTATTTGGAAGGCTGAGGTAGCAGGATCTCTTGAGTCTGGGAGGTCAAGGTTGCAGTGAGTTGTGATCATGCTACTGCACTCCAGCCTAAGTTACAGAATGAAACCCTGTCTCAAAAAAATAAATAAAAATAAAAACACTGGGAAAAGGGTTTTTAGTTAGAGTTTTTACTCAGAGTGGTTGCTTTTTCAGGAAGAGATTACTAAGATTAAGATGGAGATTCCTATATCTGTCTAGCTCCCATAACTTGGCCAGCTTCTCCTAGGCCCTTGTGATGTGGTATCCCAGGCCCTAAAGAACATCTGTGAATGTAGACAGGGAACATTTAGAGAGAAAGCTTCAAGTTTTACTAGGTGTTGTAGAGATAGCTCAACTTTCCAGAAGGATTTGTACAAAGTTTTGATGTTAGAGATTTAAAACAGCATGGTTTTGCTGGGTCAAAATCAACTTGTAGGCGGGGCAGAGTGGCTCACACCTGCAATCCCAGCACTTTAGGAGGCTGAGGTGGGAGGATCACTTAAGGCCAGAAATCCAAGACCAGCCTGAGCAACATATCGAGACCCTGTCGTTATAAAAATTTTTTAAATTAGCCAGGTGGACTGGGTGTGGTGGCTCATGCCTGTGATCTCAGCACTTTGGGAAGCCAAGGCAGGTGGATCATGAGGTGAAGCAATCGAGACCATTCTGGCCAACTAAAAATACAAAAAAAAAAAATGGCGGGTGTGGTGGTGTGCACCTGTAGTCCCAGCTACTCAGGAGGCTGAGGCAGGAGAATTGCCTCAACCCAGGAGGCAGAGGTTGCAGTGAGCCAAGATCGTGCCACTGCGCTCCAGCCTGGTGACAGAGTGAGACTCTGTCTCAAAAAAAACAAAAACAAACAAAACTAGCCAGGTGTAGTGGTGTACATGTGGTCTCAGCTACCTGGGAGGCTGATGCAGGAGAATCACCTTAACCCAGGAGGTTGAGGCTGTGATCACACCACTGCCCTCCAGCTTGGGTAAGAGTGAAATCCTGTCTCAAAAAAAAAAAATCATCCTGTAACTCATAATCCGAATTTTGTTTCACAGTGTGGGTATGCAAACAATCCCTTTGAGATGTATAGAGCTGGACAGCTCTGCTGTTATGTCTGAAGCTTCATCTTTTTTAAAATTGCTCTTTCTCGTATTGACCAGGTGTCTGAGTCTGAATTTTTATGTAGTCAAAGTATAGCCTGATTGGTGTACTGGTTAGGACAGGCTAAGTTATGCTGTGGTGGCAAACAACCCCTGAAAGTGAGTGGCTTCCAGAATAGCATTGTATTTCTACTCATGTACATGTCTACTGTGGATCAGCAGAAACAAGGTTCCATACCAAAGAAGGCCCCACCACCCTCTGGCTGTGCCATCTTAAACACAGATGGTCACCACATCCACGAAGAGGAAGACTGGAGAATTGTGAAGTCTTTCTGGTGTCAGCTGAGTGACAGTCATCACCTCAGCTGAGATTCATTGGCTAAAAGCAGTGCATGGCTCTGCCTACGTGCAAAGGACTAAAAAATGTCATTTTCTATGTGCCCAAAACTGGAGAATGGTGAAACATTAGTAATGTCTACCACACTGGCTAAGACCCATTTCTTTTTCTGTATTTAGGAAGTTGCTTCTGTAAATTAGATGTGATTTCTTTTTGAGGCAAGGAGGACATCCCTGGACTGTGGATAGAGGGTTGACAAGGAGCCTGTGCACAAGCCAGCAAGGGGACTGAGGAAGCCTTTCAGATGAAAGGTCACCTCTGCATAAGGCCAGGACATGCCCCTTAAAGGCTTTAGCACAGAGAAAATCAAGCTCCCCTTCAATATGCAGGTTCCCAAAGGTACCTCACTGCCACTCATGAATCACTCCATTCATAGCTCCTTTTATAATCCACTCCCCCATCGAGGAGAATTAATTATATTACTTATCATTATAGAATATATGCTTGCTGGGTACAGTGTGGCTCATGCCTGTAATCCCAACATTTTGGGAGGCCGAGGTGCGTGGATCACTTGAGGCCAGGGGTTCGAGACCAGCCCAGCCAAAATGCTGAAACCCCATCTCTACTAAAACTACAAAAATTAGTCAGGCATGGTGGCAGGCACCTGTAATCCCAGCTACTTTGGAGGCGGAGGCAGGAGAATTGCTCGAACCTGGGAAGTGGAGGTTGCAGTGAGCTGAGATCATGCCACTGCACTCCAGCAAAGTGAGACCTGGTTTCAAACATACACACGTGCACCCACGTATGTGTGCACTTTAGGGAAAAACTTGAATATACAGAAAAAAAGAATGATCCCCCATAATCATATCACATAGAGACAAATATACAAATTTAATTGAAGATCCTTTTAGTCCATCTTCTGTGCTGCATACACACAAGCATACATGTGTAAATATGTATATTTTTCTTGTCAGTAAAGGATTACACTACGCTTGCTATTTTGTAACCTACGTTTTTCACCTAATGTTATTTGTTTTACATCGTTATATCAACACAGATATGTAGACCGGGTGCGGTGGCTCACACCTGTAATCCCAGCACTTTGGGAGGCCAAGGCGGGCAAATCATGAGGTTAGGAGTTCGAGACCAGCCTGGCCAACGTGGTGAAACCCTGTCTCTAATAAAAATACAAAAATTAGCCAGGTGTGGTGGTACATGCCTGTAATCCTAACTACTCAGGAGGCTGAGGCAGGAGAATTGCTTGAACCCAGGAGGCAGAGGTTGCAGTGAGCTGAGATCATGCCATTGCATTCCAGCCTGGGTGACAGAGTGAGACTTTGTCTCAAAAAACAAAAAACAAAACTCTGACTTACTCCCTTGAGATGTGGACCATTCACAGGACTCCAGACTCAGCAAGTGGTAGCCTTACAGTCAGTGGGGAAGTGATGTTCTACAGGAAAACGTAGATGGTCAGAAGGTAGTGAGTTATCTCCACTGATGTTCACAGTGAGTTATGGATTGAATTCCTTGTTCTTTTCTTCCCCCTCTTTTTACTACTGTACTTGTCTAGTCTTAAAAAAATAAAGAAAGCAGTAGGGAGGGCTCAGATGAGAAATAAGGAGTGCTGGCCCAAGAGGCTTTTAGAAACTGAGTTCCCTTTGAAGGCAGCACTCTGGATGTGCAGGTAAGTGAGCAAGATGCCCTGTATTACTGGGGCTGGAGGCATTGTGGTATGCATGGTGTAGCCCCATTTTGGATTTGGAAGGAAGAAGTAGAGCCAGTGACATGCCCAGGAGGTTTGCCTATTGAGCCTAGAGAAGCTAGAAGACTTCATTTAGGGATGTCTTACTCGAGGTTCGGCCTGCATAGATGGTCTGTGTTCCTAGCCTCATGGTGCTGTCCTCATCCTTAGGGGTCAAGTGGGTAAGTCTCAGTGGTAAGATCCTTGTTGGTTAGCATCAACAAAATGGGGGACCGTGTCAGCCGTAATCCCTTCCTCGGTGGTGCCTGGGTTCTCTGTCAGTGCTGGAGCACATCTGCCTTGAAACCATCTTGCTGCAGGCTGGGCGGGGTGGCTCACACTTGTAATCCCAGCACTTTGGGAGGCCGAGGCTGGTGAATCACCTGAGGTCAGGAGTTCGAGACCAGCTTAACCAACATGGAGAAACCCCATCTCTATTAAAAGTACAAAATTAGCCGGGCATGGTGGTCCATGCCTGTAATTCCAGCTACTCAGGAGGCTGAGGCAGGAGAATCACTTGAACCCTAGAGGCAGAGGTTGTGGTGAGCTGATATTGTGCCATTACACTCCAGCCTGGGCAACAAGAGCGAAACGCCATCTCAAAAAAAAAAAAAAAAAGACAAAAGAAACCATCTTTCCCCTTTTGACTTCCTTACTGTTTAGGAAGGGACTAGGTTTTGTTAACTCTGAGGTTTGTATTTCTGTTTTTGCTTTTTTTTTTTTATTATTATTAAACTGAGTGTCACTCTGTCACCCAATCTCAGCTCACTGCAACCTCCACCTTTCAGGTTCAAGCAATTCTCGTTTCTCAGACTCCCAAAGTGCTGGGATTACAGGCATGAGCCACCACACCCAGCTAACTCTATACTTTTTTTTTTTTTTTTTTTTAGAGACGGAGTCTCG
Organism: Saguinus oedipus; assembly: GCA_031835075.1. Classification (NCBI taxonomy): domain Eukaryota; kingdom Metazoa; phylum Chordata; class Mammalia; order Primates; family Cebidae; genus Saguinus; species Saguinus oedipus. Next base: position 39,632,902 of record CM063187.1, on the reverse strand, counting down.
TCCTGTCACCCAGGCTGGAGTGCATTGCTGCGATCTTGGTTCACTGCAACCTCCGCCTCCTGGGTTCAAATGATTCTTCTGCATCAGCCTCCCGAGTAGCTGGGATTACAGGTACCCACCACCATGCCCAGCTTATTTCTGTATTTTTATTAGAGACAGGGTTTTGCCATGTTAGCCAGACTGGTCTCGAACTCATAATCTCATGATCCACCTGCCTCAGCCTCCCAAAGTACTGAGATTACAGGCGTGAGTCACTGCACCCAGCCAACTTTGTAGTTCTTAATGTTAGTTCTTGTGTGGAAGGACATGGAGAGGGTGGGTGAAGCAGTTTTGAGACATTGAAAGTACGGTTCTTTTAAGCTCCTCTATTTGGGAGTGCTGAGGCAAGCTCAGTTTATCAGAGTTACTCCATTTCTCCCCATTCTGCTTTTACAGGACTCTGTACTTGTCCAAGAGAAGAATCCAGAGAAATCAGAGCAGGTCAAATAGTTCTAAAAGCCATGGCTCAGGTATGTTGAAATTTCTTCTATCCTTAGAATAATCTGTCTTTCCCCCCAGATTATATAAACATTTGTGCTCTTTTTCCTGAAACTTCCCTGTACCCTTCTCACGGTTCATCCATTCCAGGAGATGAGTGATGGTGCCCACGTCCCTTGGTGGCCCTCTCCTCTCCGGCATTGTCCACGTGTCTGTAGTGCTCTTAGCAGAGCATAGGCTGGGTGTGGTGGCTCACACTTGTAATCCCAGCATTTTGGGATGCTGAGGTGGGTGGATCGCTTGAGGCCTGGAGTTCAAGATCAGCCTGGCTGACATGGTGAAACCCCATCTCTACTAAAAATATAAAAAATTAGCCGGGTATGGTGGTGCATGCCTGTAGTCCCAGCTACTCAGGAGGCTGAGACAGGAGTATCGCTTGAACCCAGGAGACGGAGGTTGTAGTTACCCAAGATTGCCCCACTGCACTCCACTCTGGGCGGCAGAGTGAGACTCTGTCTCAAATAAGTAAATAAATAAATAAATGCTCTTAGCAGAGCACCAGTACAGTAGAAATACCTTCTCTTGAGAGAAATATGAGTCTTCCTTATCATAACTGTGGTTGAATGGGGCCAAAGATGAAATAAAATAGTTTCGTCTTTTTCATTGTCTTGGGTGGTTTCTTTCTTCTATGTTTTTGTTTCATTTTGTTTTTTCAGAAAGAGTCTCGCTCTGTCACCCAGACTAGAGCACAGTGTCACAATTATGGCTCAACGTAGCCTCAAACTCCTGGGTTGAAGCAATCCTCCTGCCTCAGCCTCCCAAGAAGCTAGGACCACAGCCACATGCCACCACTCCCAGCTAATTTTTTAATTTTTTTGTAGAGACACTGTCTTGCTATCTTCCTGGGCTCAAGGAGTCCTCCAACCTCAGCCTCCTAGTACTGGAATTACAGGCATGAGCCACCGAATTTGGCCTCTTTATTCTATTTTTAAATGTCACTCCCTCTTTAAAAAAATCACAAAACATTTAATACTGTCAAAATATCTATCTATAGATAGATAGATAGATAGATAGATAGATAAGAGAGATTAGGTAGGTAGGTAGGTAGGTAGGTAGGTAGGTAGATAGATAGATAGATAGATAGTTATAATGGACTGGACATAGTGGTGGCAGGTGCCTATAATCCCAGATACTCAAGAGGCTGAGGTAGCAGAATCGCTTGAACCCAGGAAGCTGACGTTGTAATGAGCAGATATCATGCCACTGCACTCCAGCCTGGGCAACAGAGCAAGACTCTGTCTCAAAAAATATGTATGTGTAGATAGATATATAAACATATCTATAACATATATTTGGCATATAGAATAATGAAATGAATACTATCTTAATCCATTTTTGTGTTGATATAAAGGAATACCTGAGGCTAGGTAATTTATTTAAAAAAAAAAAAGGTTGAGGCCTTTGAGGGTGCAGTGGCTCACGCCTGTAGTCCCAGTAATTTGGTAGGCTGAGGTGGGCAGATCACTTCAGTCCAGGAATTTCAGACCAGGGCAACATAGCAAAACCTCATCTCTACAAAAAATGTAAATATTAGCCAGGCATGGTGGCAGATGCCTGTAGTCCCAGCTGCTCAGGAGGCTGAGGTTGCAGCTGAGATTGCGCCACTGCACTCCGGCCTGGGTGACAGAGTAAGACCTTGTCTAAAAAAAAAAAAAAAAAATTAGGCTGGGCACGGTGGCTCAAGCCTGTAATCCCAGCATTTTGGGAGGCCGAGGCGGGTGGATCACGAGGTCAAGAGATCAAGACCATCCTGGTCAACATGGTGAAACCCCGTCTCTACTAAATATACAAAAAATTAGCTGGGCATTGTGGCGTGTGCCTGTAATCCCAGCTACTCAGGAGGCTGAGGCAGGAGAATTGCCTGAACCCAGGATGCGAGGTTGCAGTGAGCCAAGATCGCGCCATCGCACTCCAGCCTGGGTAACAAGAGCGAAACTCCATCTCAAAAAAAAAAAATGGAAAAAGAGAAAGAAAAATAACTGGTTCATTTGGCTCACAGTTCTGATGGCTGGGAAGTTTGAGATCAGGTGTCTCATGAAGGCCTCAGGCTGCCTCCACTCACGGTGGAAGGCAGAGGTTGCAGTGAGCCGAGATCTCGCCACTGCACTCCATCCTGGGCAAAAGAGCAAAACTCCGTCTCAAAAAAAAAAAAGAAAATATATTGTGTGCGGGAATATACATAAGGGGAAGCCCATAAGTGCATCACATGGCAAGAGGGGAAGCAAGACAGAGAGAAGGAAGGTGCCAGGCTCTTTTCACAACCAGCTCTCACGAGAACCAACAGAGTGAGAACCTACCTCCCAGGAGGGCATTAATCTATTCATGATGGATCCACTCCCACAACCCAAACACCTCTCGCTTGGCCCCACCTCCAGCACTGGGCATCAGAGTTCAACATGCGGTTTGGAAGGGACAAACATCTAAACCATAGCAAGTTCCAATATATTCATCACCCAGATTAAGATATCACCCAAGCAACCTGCATCCCCTTTCCTGACTATCCCTTCTCATATCCCATTCTCATTCCCACCAATGGTTATGATGCTTTCAATTTTGTGTTTATCCATCCTTTGGCTTCTATAATACTTTTGCTATATATGACTGCATACTAAGAAATATTACTGTGGTTTTTTTTTTTTCGAGATGGAATGCAGTGGTGCAATCTCAGCTCACTGCAACCTCCTGGGTTCAAACGATTCTTCTACCTCAGCCTCCTTAGTAGCAGGGATTACAAGTGCCCACCACCATGCCTAGCTAACTTTTTTATATTTTTAGTAGAGACAGGGTTTTACCATGTTGGCCAGACTGGTCTTGAACTCCTGACCTCAGGTGATCCGCCCACCTTGGTCTTCCAAAGTGCTGGGATTACAGGCGTAAGCTACCACGCCTGGCCTGTGACAAAATTTTTGCACTCCACACAATATATTTTCCTTTTTTTTTTTTTTTTTAGAGACATAGTTTTGCTCCTTTGCCCAGGCTGGAGTACAGGGCATGATCGTGGCTCACTGCAACCTCTACCTTCCAGTTTCAGGCGATTCTCCTGCCTCAGCCATCCCAAGTGGTGGGATTATAGGCACCCACCACCACGCTCAGCTAATTTTTGTATTTTTAGTAGAGGCAGTAATTCACCATGTTGGCCAGACTGGTATCAAACTCCTGACCTTGTGATCTGCCTGCCTCGGCCTCCCAAGTGCTGGGATTATAGGCATGAGCCACAGCACCCAGCCTCACACAGTATATTTTCAAATCATTCATGTTACATTGTGTGCACTAGATCAGCAGTTCTCAAAGTCTAGTCCAGGACCTTGAGCCCCTTTAAAAGGTCTGCAAGGTCAAAATCATTATTAGTATTGTTATTTAAAGTAAACAGAGATGGAGTCTCGCTATGTTGACCAGGCTGGTCTCAAACTCCTGGCCTCAAGCAATCCTCTCATCTCAGCCTCCCAAAGTGCTGGGATTACTGGCATGAGCCACCACATCCAGGCCATTATTATTATTTTTAATGGAGGCAGAGTCTTGCTGTTTCCCAGGCTGGAGTGCAGTAGCACGATCACAGCTCACTGCAGCCTTGAACTCCCAGACTCAAGTGATCCTCCCACCTCAGCCTCCTGAGTAGCTGGGACTACAGGCGTGCACCACCAGACCCATATAATTTTTTAAATTTTTAAATTGTGTGTGTGTGTGTGTGTATGTGTAAAAAACCTCAAATCCTCAATCCTGCAACCTCAAATCCTGTAATCCCAGCACTTTGGGAGGCCAAGGCAGGCAGATCACCTGAGGTCAGAGTTCGAGACCAGCCTGGCCAACGTGGGGAAACCCCGTCTCTACTAAAAATAGAAAAATTAGCCAGGCATGGTGGCACATGTCTGCAATTCCAGCTGCTCAGGAGGCCAAGACACAAGAAGCGCTTGAATCTGGGAGGCAGAGGTTTCAGTGAATCAAGATCATGTCAGTGCACTCCAGACTGGCTGATAGAATGAGACTCTGTCTCAAAATAATAATAATAATAGTAATAAATTTAAATTTATCTGATCTCAAGTGATCTGCCTGACTTGGTCCCCCAAAGTGCTGGTATGACAGGCCAGCATACCAGCTGGTGTGCCACCATGCCCGGCCAAAACGTACATTTTAAAATAAAGAGTGGCCGGGCGCGGTGGCTCAAGCCTGTAATCCCAGCACTTTGGGAGGCCGAGGCGGGTGGATCACGAGGTCAAGAGATCGAGACCATCCTGGTCAACATGGTGAAACCCCGTCTCTACTAAAAATACAAAAATTAGCTGGGCATGGTGGCATGTGCCTGTAATCCTGGCTGCTCAGGAGGCTGAGGCAGGAGAATTGCCTGAACCCAGGAGGCGGAGGTTGCGGTGAGCCGAGATCGCGCCATTGCACTCCAGCCTGGGTAACAGCAGCGAAACTCCGTCTCAAAAAAAAAAAAAAAAAAAAAAAAAAAAAAAAAAAAAAGAGTATAATTAGATTTTTTCTTACTTTTTTTTTTTCTTTTTTGAGACGGAGTTTCGCTCTTGTTAGCCAGGCTGGAGTGCAATGGCGCGATCTCGGCTCACCGCAACCTCCGCCTCCTGGGTTCAGGCAATTCGCCTGCCTCAGCCTCCTGAGCAGCTGGGATTACAGGCACGCGCCACCATGCCCAGCTAATTTTTTGTATTTTTAGTAGAGATGGGGTTTCACCATGTTGACCAGGATGGTCTCGATCTGTTGACCTCGTGATCCACCTGCCTCGGCCTCTCAAAGTGCTGGGATTACAGGCTTCAGCCACCGCGCCCAGCCCTAATTAGATTTTTTATAACTTGAAAGGATAAATGCTTGAGGGGTTGGATACACCATTCTCCGTGATGTACTTATTTCACACAGCATGCCTGTATCACAACTTCTCATGTACACTGTAAATGTATACACATACTATATACCAACAAAAATTAAAAATTTTAAAACACAGGATATATAAATCTTCAGGGATTATTATATGCTTGTTAATATTCATATTTCTTCACTATCCACTTCTTCTTCCTCACATCGGAAAGCTGATGGAGGGTATACCTGAGTTGCATAAATATGGCCCACAACCAACACATATGTTCAACCTCAAAATGGACCATTTTATGGTTATTCATGACTTATACATTTCCTTGCAAGACTGAAGAGTGTTCCATCACTAAAATTCCCAATCACACCCACCTTTCTAAAAGTCTCACGAAAGAGATGTTACTGCATATAGAGACCAAGAGCAATCACTACAGCTCCTACCATGTCAACGTGGACAGAGAAGGCTGTGGGCTTCTATCACAAACACCTTGATGTTGGGTAAAACATAACACCCTTTTAAATGAATGAATCTTCCTTCCTTCCTTCCTTCCTTCCTTCCTTCCTTCCTTCCTTCTTTCCTTCTTCCTTCTTCTTTCTTTCTCTCTTTCTCTTTTTCTTTCTCTTCTTTCTCTCTTTCTTTCTTTTCCTTTCTCTTGTTTATTTTTTGAGACAGGGTCTTACTCTGTCACCCAGGCTGGAGTGCAGTGGTGTGATCTTGCACTCCACTCTCTGCATCCTAGGCTCAAGATTCCCCTGCCTGAGCCTCCTGAGTAGCTGGGACCACAGGTGGCATGCCACTGCACCTGTCTAAATTTCTTTTTTTTTTTGTAGAGACGGGGTTCCACCATGTTGCACAGCCTGGTCTCGTATTCCCAAGCTCAGGTGACTCACCCACCTTGGTCTCCAAAAGTGCTGGGATTACAGGGATGAGCCACCATATCCAACTTTGTGTTTTTAAATTTAAATTTAAATTTTTGTTTGTAGAGATGGGGTCTCACTACATAGCCCTGGCTGGTCTTGAACTCCTGGTCTCAAGTGATCCTCCTATCTCAGCCTCTCAAAATGTTGGAATTATAGGATTGGCCACTGTGCCTGGCCAGAACTTTTGTTGATGCTGGTTATATCTAGCAACATTTTCCCACCTTAGAAATTAAAAGAAAGAGGCCAGGCACGATGGCTCACTCCTGTAATCCCAGCACTTCGGGAGGACGAGGTGGGCAGATCACCTGAGGTCAGGAGTTTGAGACTAGCTTGGCCAACATGAGGAAACCCCATATCTATGAAAAAATACAAAAATTAGCTGGGCATGGTGGTGGGTGCCTGTAATCCAAGCTATTCTAGATGCCAAGGCAGGAGAATGAGTTGAACCCAGGAGTAGAGTTTGCGGTAAGCCAAGATCAAGCCACTGCCCTACAGCCTGGAAGACAGAGCAAGACTGTGTCTCAAAAAAAGAAAAAAATGTACAATTAAGTTACTATTGACTATAGTCACCCAGTTGTGCTATCAAATAGTAAGTCTTATTCTTTCTATTTTTTGTACTCATTAACCATCCCCACCTCCCCCTCAGCCTCCCACTACCCTTCCCAGCCTCTAGTAATCATCCTTCTACTCCCTATGACCATGAGTTGAATTGTTTTGATTTTTAGATCCACAAATAAGTGAGAACATGCAGTTTGTCTCACTGTGCTTGGCTTATTTCACGTAGCATAATGACTTCCAGTTCCATTCATGTTGCAGATGACCGGATCTCACTGTTTTTGTGGCTGAATAGTCCTCTATTGTGTATATGTACCACATTTTCTTTATCCATTCATCTGTTGACAGACACTTGGGTTGATTCCAAATCTTGGGTATTGTGGACAGTGCCATGGCAAACATGGAGTGCAGATATCTCTTCAATATATTGATTTCCTTTCTTGTGGGTATATACCCAGCAGTTTGCTGGACCAGTTATTTTTATTGTTTTTGAGATGAGGTCTCACTCTGTCGCCCAGGCTGGAGTCCAGTGGCATGATTTCAGCTCACTGCTACCTCCACCTCCCAGGTTTAAGCAATTCTCCTGCCTCAGCTTCCTGAGTAGCTGGGACTACAGGCATGCACCACCATGCCCAGGTACATTTTTTGTTTGTTTGTTTGTTTTGAGACAGAGTCTCGCTCTGTCGCCCAGGCTGGAGTGCAGTGGTGCAACCTTGGCTCACTGCAACCTCCACCTCCTGGGTTCAAGCGATTCTCCTGCCTCAGCCTCCTGAGTAGCTAGGATTGCAGGTGTGCACCACCATGCCTGGCTAATTTTTTGTATTTTTAGTAGAGACGGGGTTTTGCCATGTTGGCCAGGCTGGATGTTTGTTTGTTTGTTTGTTTGTTTCTTGAGATAGAGTCTTGCTCTTGTCGCCCAGGCTGGAGTGCAGTGGCGCGATCTCAGTAGACTACAACCTCTGCATCCTGGGTTCAAGCGATTTTCCTGCCTCAGCCTCTCAAGTAGCTGAGATTACAGGCTCCTGCCACCACACCTGGCTAATTTTTTGTATTTTTAGTAGAGATGAGGTTTCACCATGTTGGTCAGGCTGGTCTTGAATTCCTGACCTCAGGTGATCCACCCACCTCGGCTTTCCAAAGTGCCAGAATTTCCACCATGCCCAGCTGCCAGAGTGGTCTCAAACTCCTGACCTCAAATGATCCACCTGCCCCAGCCTCTCAAAGTGCTGGAATTATAGGCATGAGCCACCACGCCTAGCCTGGACTCATTTTGTTTTTTTGGTTTTTTGGTTTTTTTTTTGAGACGGAGTTTCGCTCTTGTTACCCAGGCTGGAGTGCAATGGCGCAATCTCAGCTCACCGCAATCTCCGCCTCCCGGGTTCAGGCAATTCTCCTGCCTCAGCCTCCTGAGTAGCTGGGATTACAGGCATGCGCCACCATGCCCAGCTAATTTTTTGTACATTTAGTAGAGACGGGGTTTCACCATGTTGACCAGGATGGTCTCGATCTCTTGACCTCGTGATCCACCCGCCTCGGCCTCCCAAAGTGCTGGGATTACAGGCTTGAGCCACCACGCCTGGCCCATTTTTAAAAGATGTTATTATTTGCCAGGCCCAGATTTGCTGTGTGTTTTGTGTATTTTGTTATTTCACTTATTTATGGGACCCCCACTTAGCTCTTTTCTGCTCATTCCCAGGCCTGTATGGAAGATAGAAGTATCCTGCTGACTGCAGACAGTTTTATCTGTAGCCACAGGAATGCTCAAGATCATATAGGCCTCTAGTCACATAACTCTGCTTATTATACTTCCTTCATGGCACAGGCCTGCAGCTCTAGCTTCCTTCATGCTTCACTACCTCCTTCCTCCAGTACCCTTCATCGCCTCATAAATGTCCTTGGCCAGGTGCAGTGGCTCAGGCTGTCATCTCAGTTCTTTAGGAGGATCACTTGAGACTAGGAGTTTGAGACCAGCCTGGGTAAGATAGTGAGATTCTGTCTCTACAAAAAAATATTAAAAATAAAAATTAGCCAGGTATAGGGCGTTACCCCTATAGCCCCAGCTGCTCGGGAGGCTGAGGTAGGAGGATTGCTTGAGCCCAGGAGGGCAGTGAGCCATGAACATACCACTGCACACCAGCCTGGGTGACTGAGCAAAATCCCATCTAAAAAAAAAAAACAAAAAACAAAAAACGAAAGACTGAGGCTGGGTGCAGTGGCTCACACCTATAATCCCAACACTCTGGGAGGCCAAGTCGGACAGATCTCTTGAGGCCAGGAGTTTGAGACCAGCCTGGCCAACATGGAGGAACCTTGTCTCAACTAAAAATACAAAAAACATTAGCTGGGTGTGGTGGTGGGTATCTGTAACCCCAGTTACTTGGGAGACTGAGCCAGGAGAACTGTTTGAACCTGGGAGGCAGGGGTTGCAATGAGCCAAGATTGCACCACTGAACTCCAGCCTGGGCAACAGAGTGAGACTGTCTCAAAAAAAAAAAATGAGAACATTGGGCAATTAGAGCTTAATCTGTTGATTGGGAAATTATTTTATTAAGTATGATAAATTATTAGGTGTTTTTCTAAGAAAAGTGGATAATCTGTTGGGTACTAAAGTATCTGTGTTGAAGTATTATGATGTTTGGCATGTGAGATTTGCTTCACGGTACATGGGGGTAAAAGATCGAAGGGAAGAGATAAAACAGTGTGCATTTTGTTTTGTTTTGTTTTTTGAGATGGAGTTTCACTCTTGTTGCCCAGGTTGGAGTGCAATGGCGCGATCTCGGCTCATGGCAACCTCCGCCTCCCAGGTTCAAGCAATTCTCCTGTCTCAGCCTCCCCGAATAGCTGGGATTATAGGCATGTGCCACCACGCCCAGCTAATTTTTTATTTTTAGTAGAGATGGGGTTTCTCCATGTTGCTCAGGTTGGTCTCGAACTCCTGACCTTGTGATTCACCTGCCTCAGCCTCCCAGAGTGCTGGGATTATAGGCGTAAGCTACCATGGTGAGCCGGCATCTTGTTAACTATTGAAGCAGACTGATCCGTATGGGAGGGTCACTACTGTACACTATTCTCTGTACTTTTGTGCATTTTGAAAATTTTCATAATAAAAAGTGAAAAAGTTTAATATACACTAATGCATGGGTTTATTGTTTCAGGGATTGGTGACATTCAGGGATGTGGCCATAGAGTTCTCTCTGGAAGAATGGAAGTGCCTGGAACCTGCTCAGAGGGACCTGTACAGGGAGGTGACTCTGGAGAACTTTGGTCACTTGGTATCACTAGGTAAGGAGATTGTATCACATGGGCCAGATGGGAAGCAAGGCACCTGGGACTACAACCATGGGGTGCTGTTTCCACCTCTGCCTAAAGGGGTGAGGAGAAGAAACTGTCACAGAGACACTACAAACCATAGAGAAGAGCCCGGCTAGCAATAGCTGTAGCTACTTCCAGAGCTCCGGGTCAAAGGAGGGAGGGAGAGGGGTGAGAAATGCCCAGTGCCCTCTCTCCTCCTCTTCACTGATCTCCAGTTGGTGCTTCCTGTCTGCCAAAGCCAGTGAGAAGCCAGAAGGCATAGACAATGCAGTCCTCACAGTGAGCTGTCGGGATCCCAGAGCAAGGCACGGAACAAGGCCACGAGCATCAAGGAACAGACTGGAAGGGAAGGAGGGGCTCATGGAGAGTGATCACAAATATCTGCTCCAAATAATTCAGGACTAGCCCCTTCCTTGTGATGGCGTCTTTTCCATGGTAACCAGGGAACTGGGTTTGGATTTTGGAGCAGTCTGATCACACCCCATTTCTTTTCCTGTAAACAGGACTCTCCATTCCTAAGCCTGATGTCATTTCCTTACTGGAGCAAGGGAAAGAGCCCTGGATGATTGCAAATGATGTGACAGGACCATGGTGCCCAGGTGAGCAAGGGCTGATTCCACGGTAGAAGGTCCCTGGGTGAGTCGACTGACAGCAGTAACTTGAGTTACTGTGGGAACGTCCCTCAAAGCCCTACTGTGGAATAAAGGGTGAGCAAAGACCTTACTAGTGTCAGTTCCCAAGGGACCCTTGCCCTACTCCCATTAATTCCCATTTTCTCTTATCTCACATTTTCCTTCCTTTTTAAAAAGAGATATACCCATTCCTTCCCCAGTGGCCACCTTTTTAACTATACTTTGTATCCTTTTTTCTTTTTTTTAAGAGACAGGATCTCACTTTGTCACCCACACTGGAGAGCAGTGGCGTGATCATAGCTCACTACAGCCTCCATCTCCTGGGCTTAAAAAGTGGGATTACAGGTGTGAGCCATGGTACCCAGCCAGATCCTTTTTTCTACAAGTATCTTCATCCCTTAGAAAAACTTATTTTCTTGGCCAGGTGCAGTGGCTCACACTTGTAATCCCAGCACTTTGGGAGGCCAAGGTGGGAGGATCATCTGAGGTCAGGAGTTCAAGACCAGCCTGACCAACATAGTGAAACCCTGTCTCTACTAAAAATACAAAAATATAGGTGGGCACCTGTAGTTCCAGCTTCTTGGGAGGCTGAGGCAGGAGAATCACTGGGATCTGGGAGGTGGAGGTTGCAGTTAGCTGAGATCATGCCATTGCACTCCAGCCTGGGTGACAAGAGTGAAACTCTGTCTCAAAAAAAAAAAAAAAAAAAAAAGTAAAACTTATTTTCCTGGCTGGGTGCAGTGGCTCACACTTGTAATCTCAGCACTTTGGAAGGCCGAAGTGGGTGAATCACTTGAGGCCAGGAGTTCAAAACCAGCCTGGCCAAGATGGTAAAACCCCATCTCTACTAAAAATACAGAAATTAGCTGGGCCTGGTCACACACACCTGTAATCCCAGCTACTCAGGAGGCTGAGGCAAGAGGACTGCTTGAACCCAGAAGGCAGAGGTTGCAGTGAGCTGAGATTGCACCATGGCACTCTAGCCTGGACAACAGAGTGAGACTTGTTGACCAGGCTGGTCTCAAACTCCGGACCTCAACTGATCTGCCTGCCTCAGCCTCCCAAAGTGCTGGGATTACAGGCATGAGCCACCACATCTAGCCCACTCATCTGTTCTTGTTTTTTTTTGTTTTTGAGACAGAGTTTCGCTCTTGTTACCCAGGCTGGAGTGCAATGGCGCAATCTTGGCTCACCGCAACCTCCGCCTCCTGGGTTCAGGCAATTCTCCTGCCTCAGCCTCCAGAGTAGCTGGGATGACAGGCACGCGCCACCATGTCCAGCTAATTTTTTAGTAGAGACAGGGTTTCACCATGTTGACCAGGATGGTCTCGATCTTTTGACCTTGTGATCCACCTGCCTCGGCCTCCCAAAGTGCTGGGATTACAGGCTTGAGCCACCGCACCCAGCTGATTTTTTTGTTTTTTTTTTACTTTATCTCTCTCTCTTTTTTATTTTTTCTTGAAGCCCTGTTGGACTTGATCCATTCATCTGTTGATAGACACTTGGATGCTTCAACCTTTCAGCTGTTGAACATAGTCCAGCTATGAACGTGGGTGTGCAAGTGTCTGTTCAAGTCCCTGCTTTCTTTTGTGTATTCACCAGAAGTAGAATTGTTGGGTCATATGGTTTCATTCTATGTTTAATTTTTTGAGGAACTGTGGTTATTTTTTTAAAATATTTTTTCTCTAATTGCTGAGTGCATGATTCTATATGTGATCATTAAATGGAGTTTTTGTTCAAATTTGCTATAGTTTCTGTAAGTTTTCTAAATTTCTATTCTTTATAAATTATCATCATCTTGGCCTATTTCTGAGAAAGGTGAATTGGAATCTCCTACATGGTGATTTTGTTAGTTTCTTCTTGTGAGTCTTTTGAATTTTACATTACATATTTGGAGGCTATTTTGTTAAGTGCATATAAGTTTAGAAAGACAAATCTTCTGACTGGAATTGCTTTTTTGATTATAGAGCTACCCTTCTTAACCCAAAATAATGATTTCTATTTTTAAAGTCTATTTTGTCTTATACTAAGATAGCGCTCATCCTTTATTTTCAAACATCTTATGTCTTCATATCTTAAAGTATGTTACTTGTTACTACTGTGCACCTAGATTTTGGTATTTTATCCAATCTAACAAATTCTGTCTTGTCTTTTTTTTTTTTGAGACAAGCTCGCTCGCTCTCTTGCCCAGGTTGGAGTGCAGTAACACTATTCCCCTGGGCTCAAGCAATCCTCCCATCTCAGCCTCCTGAATACCTGGGAACAGGCGCACACCACCACACCCAGCTAATTTTTTGTATTTTTAGTAGAGATGGGGTTTCACCATGTTTCCCAGTCTGGTCTCAAACTTCTGAGCTCAAGTGATCCACCTGCCTCAGTCTCCCAAAGTGCTGGGATTATGGGCATGAGCCACCACGCCCAGCTGGGTTGGTTTCAATGGTTACTGAAAAAAAACAGTAGTTCCACCTTTGGGGAAGATTCAGGAGTAAGAAGACAAACAGAACAACAGATGAGTGAGTAAATGAAAATCTAATTACAACAAATAAAAGTGTTACAAAGACGGGGTACAAGAAATGGACAGAGGATAAAGGTATGTGCTTAGGCCTGTCAGGCTGAGAGCTTTTTTGAAAATGGGAGTTTTTGCCAGGCTTGGTGGCTCACGTCTGTAATCTCAGCACTTTGGGAGGCCGAGGCAGGTGGATCATGAGGTCAGGAGTTCAAGAGACCAGCCTGGCCAACATGGTGAAACCCCATCTCTACTAAAAATACAGAATTAGCCGGGAGTGACGGCAAATGCCTGTAATCTCAGCTACTCAGGAGGCTGAGGCAGGAGAATCACTTGAACCCCAGAGACAGATTGCAGTGAGCTGCGATTGAGCCACTATACTCCAGCATGGGAGACAGAGCGAGACCCCATCTCAAGTGTTAAAAAAAAAAAAAAAAGAAGGCTGGGCGCAGTGGCTCATGCCTGTAATCCCAGCACTTTGGGAGGCCAAGATGGGCAGATCACCTGAGGTGAGGAGTTTGGGATCAGGCCGGCCAACATGGTGAAACTCTGTCTATACTAAAAGTACAAAAAATTACCAGGTGTAGTGGTACACGCTTGTAGTCCTAGCTACTCAGGAAACTGAGGCAGGAGAACTGCTTTAACCTGGGAGGTGGAGGTTGCAGTGAGCAGAGACTGTGCCACTGCACTCCAGCTTGGGCGACAGAGCGAGACTCCATCTCAAAACAAACAAACAAAAATGTTCTCAAAATAGACAGTGGTGATGGTTGCTTGACATTGGGAATGTACTCGACTACTGCATTGTGTGTTTTAAAATGGTCTAGGATAGGCACGATGGCTTACGTCTGTAATCCCAGCACTTTGGGAGGCCAAAGTGGGATGATTGCTTCAGCCCAGGAGTTCCAGACCAGCCTGTGCAACATAGCAAGACCCAATCTTTAAAAAAAAAAAAAAAAAAAAAAGAGCTGTGACTCACACCTGTAGTCCCAGCTACTTGGCAGGCTGAGGCAGAAGAATCCCTTGAACCCAGGTGGTTGAGGTTACAGTAAGTTGTGTTCACACCACTATATTCCAGCCTGGGTGAGAGAGCAAGACCCTGTCTCTAAAAAATAATATAATAAAGTGGTCTAAATGGGGAATGTTACGTTATATGGATTTTACATCAGTTAAAAATGTGTACATTCTGTAAGCATATGTAGATATACACAGACATGCACACCCTAACCTTAGCCCTGCGCCTGTAGATTTTGACTGAGTTTGGGGTGATGCTTGGGCATTTGTGTTGTTAGCAGGATTTCTGATGATTCTGATCCATATCAAAATTGAGGGCCAGATGCAGTGGCTCACACCTGTAATCCCAGCACTTTGGGAGGCCGAGGCAGTTGGATCACCTGAGGTCAGGAATTCAAGACCAGCCTGTTCAACATGGTGAAACCCTGTCTCTACTAAAAATACGAAAATTAGCTGAGTGTGGTAGCATGTGTCTATAATCCCAGCTACTTGGGAGGCTGAGGCAGAAGAATCACTTGAACCCAGGGGGCGGAAGTTGCAGTGGGCCAAGATGGCACCACTGTACTCCAGCCTGGGTGACAGAGCAAGACTCTGTCTCGAAAGAAAGGAAGGAAGGAGGGAGGGAGGGAGGGAGGAAGGGAAGGAAGGAAGGAAGGAAGGAACGAACGAATGAAGGAACGAAGGAAAGAAAGAGAAAGAAAGAAATTGAGAACCCCTGACTCAATTTGTCTTCTTGCTCCCTTCTGGCACCATATGAGCTCTTCACATGGTGTGCTTTCATGCGCTTTTTTGAAATTCCATAATATTTGAGACATATATAAGCCATTCACTTTTTATGGTTATTATATTTGTCTCCCTGTTCTACTATAGAATTTTTTTTTGAGACAGAGGCTCGCTCTGTCACCCGAGCTGGAGTGTAGTGGCACAATCTCCACTCACTGCAACCTCCACCTCCCAGGTTCAAGCAATTCTTTGCCTCATCCTCCTGAGTAACTGGTATTATAGGAGCCCACCACAATGCCCAGCTAATTTGTGTATTTTTAGTAGAGACAGGGTTTCACCATCTTGGCCAGGCTGGTCTTGAACCCCTGACCTCATGATCCACCCACCTCAGCCTCCCAAAGTGCAGGGATTAAAGGCATGAGCCACCGTGCCTCTACTTTTTTTTCTTCTCATAAAAGAAATAAAAAATTGTATAATAGAGGCTGAGCACAGCTTGTATTTATCTTTTTCTTGTTTTTCAGACTTGGAGTCCAGGTGTGAGAAATTTCTACAAAAAGGTATTTTTGAAGTCAAGGCATTCAACTGGGAGATCATGGAAAGCCTTAAATGCTGTGACCTAGAGGGCTCCAATTTTAGAGATGACTGGGAATGCGAAGGCCAGTTTGAGAGGCAAGTTAGTGAGGAGTGCTATTTTAAGCAAGTGAATGTCACCTATGGACATATGCCCGTGTTCCAGCATCACACATCTCACACTCTGCATCAGAGCAGTGAGACTGGTGAGAAACTGATTGAATGTCCCGAATGTGGGAAAGTGTTTAGCCGTGGCTCACACCTTATTCAACATCAGAAAACTCACACTGGGGAAAAACCCTTCGGATGTAAGGAATGTGGGAAGGCCTTCAGCCGTGCCTCACACCTCGTGCAGCATCAGAGAATTCACACCGGTGAGAAACCCTATGACTGTAAGGACTGTGGGAAGGCCTTTGGTCGTACATCAGAACTTACTCTACATCAGCGACTTCATACTGGTGTCAAACCTTATGAATGTAAAGAATGCGGAAAGAGCTTTAGGCAGCATTCACAGCTGATTCTGCATCAGAGGACTCACACAGGCGAGAAGCCCTACGTATGTAAAGACTGTGGCAAGGCTTTCATTCGTGGCTCACAGCTCACTGTGCATCGGAGAATCCACACGGGTGCCAGACCCTATGAGTGTAAAGAATGTGGGAAAGCCTTCAGGCAGCATTCACAGCTGACTGTACACCAGCGAATCCACACTGGGGAGAAACCCTACGAGTGTAAGGAATGCGGAAAGGGCTTTATTCACAGCTCAGAAGTTACTCGACATCAAAGAATTCATTCTGGGGAGAAACCCTACGAGTGTAAGGAGTGCGGGAAGGCCTTTAGACAGCACGCACAGCTTACGCGGCATCAGAGAGTCCATACTGGCGACAGACCCTATGAATGTAAGGACTGCGGGAAGGCATTTAGTCGGAGTTCATACCTCATTCAGCATCAAAGGATCCACACCGGTGACAAACCCTATGAATGTAAAGAGTGTGGAAAGGCCTTTATTCGTGTTTCACAACTAACTCATCATCAGCGGATTCACACTTGTGAGAAACCCTATGAATGCAGGGAATGCGGAATGGCCTTTATTCGTAGTTCACAACTTACTGAACATCAGAGAATTCATCCTGGTATCAAACCTTACGAATGTAGAGAGTGTGGGCAGGCATTTATTCTCGGCTCACAACTCATTGAACACTACAGAATTCATACTGGTTAGAAAACCTTGAGTGTGAGGGATAAAGAGAAGCCTTTACGTGGACTTCACATCTGTACTATGTAAGTGTGTGTGTGTGTGTGTGTGTGTGTGTGTGTGTGTGTGAGATGGAGTTTCACTATTATTGCCGAGGCTGGAGTGCAATGGTACAATCTCGGCTTACTGCAGTCTCCGCCTCCAGGTTCAAGTGATTCTCCTGCCTCCGCCACCCGAGTAGCTGGGATTACAGGCATGCGCCACCATGCTTAGCTGATTTTGTATTTCTAATAGAGGCAGGGTTTCTCCATGTTGGTCAGGCTGGCCTCAAACTCCTGACCTCATGATCCTCCCGTCTCGGCTTTCCAAAGTTGCTGGGATTACAGGCATGAGCCACGGCACCTGGCTAATTTTGTATTTTTAGTAGAGATGGGGTTTCTCCATGTTGGTCAGGCTGGTCTTGAACTCCTGACCTCAGGTGATCCGCCCACCTCGGCTTCCCAAAGTGCAGGGATTACAGGCATGAGCCACTGCACCCAGCCAGTACTAGGTAATTTTTACCGTAGTGTAATTAATGTGAGAAAACACCTGACACTTCCACCACAGAACATCAGAAAACTCACACCCAAGGAAAATTCAGTAAATGTGGGAATTCTTTCTGCCTCACTCACTGTTTCCTAAGCATCAGATAATCTATGCTAAAAAAAAAAAGAAAATACAAAAGCTGCCTCTTGCCATTCAAAATATGTTAAATTTCCGAGAATTCCTAATACAAAATAGCCCTATTAAAAGATTCAGTGACTGTGCCTTTCACCGTGCCATATACCTTACTTAGCAGTGTAGTGTCTTACTTCCCCTGATTATGGACTACATAGCATCGGGCAATTTATTCAATCTCTCTGTCCCTCAGTTTACTTATTATTATTATTATTATTTTTTTGAGATGGAGTTTTGCTCGTTACCCAGGCTGGAGTGCAATGGTGCGATCTTCGCTCACTGCAACCTCCGCCTCCTGGGTTCAAGCAATTCTCCTGCCTCAGCCTCCTGAGTAGCTGGGATTACAGGCACGTGCCACCATGCCCAGCTGATTTTTTGTATTTTTAGTAGAGACAGGGTTTCAACATGTTGACCAGGATGGTCTCAATCTCTTGACCTCATGATCCACCCGCCTTGGCCTCCCAAAGTGCTGGGATTACAGACGTGAGCCACCGCGCCCGGCAGTTTACTTATTTTTATTTTTATTTTTTATTTTTTTTTGAGACGGAGTTTTGCTCTTGTTACCCAGGCTGGAGTGCAATGGCGCGATCTCGGCTCACCGCAACCTCCGCCTCCTGGGTTCAGGCAATTCTCCTGCCTCAGCCTCCCGAGTAGCTGGGATTACAGGCGTGCGCCACCATGCCCAGCTAATTTTTTGTATCTTTAGTAGAGACGGGGTTTCACCATGTTGACCAGGATGGTCTCGATCTGTTGACCTCGTGATCCACCCACCTCGGCCTCCCAAAGTGCTGGGATTACAGGCTTGAGCCACCGCGCCCGGCCAAATTTTTAAATGGTGATTATTATGCCTAATTTTTATGAGGATTAAATGATGTATTTTATGTAAAGCCTTAGAATACCTGGCACTCACAAGTGCTCAGTAACTATTAGCTATTGTCAATTTGATTATCAGTATCACTGATAAGGAGTTCATGTGAGATGAAAGGAGAGCCCCTTATGAATGTATCCAAAAGTCTTCATAACCAGTTGAACAATTATCATTTACTCTGAAAAATACTGGGAAAGCATAATTATTATAAGGCCTTAAATCAAAAGGTTAGAAATTCAGAAGATTAGAAATAAACAGAAGCGTGACCGGGCAAGGTGGCTCACACCTGTAATCCCAGCAGTTTGGGAGGCTGAGGCAGGCAGATCACTTGAGGTCAGGAGTTCAAGATCAGCCTGGGCAACAGAGAGAGACCCTGTCTCTACAAAAATAAAAAAAAATTTGCCACGCAGGGTGGCACGTGCCTGTGGTCCCTGCTACTTGAGAAGCTGAAGTGGGAGGATCACTTGTGCCTAGGAGGTCAAGGCTGCAGTGAGCTACAGTCTGAGCAACAGAGGGAGACAATGTCTCAAGAAAAAAGAAAAAAATTAACAGAAGAATAGCCAGAAGCAATACGCCCATTTTCTAAAACCCATTTTCTAAAACCACTCTATAACTCAAAGAGAAATCAAAACTAAAATTACAAACTAGAAATGAACGACTCAATTCTACATATCAGAATTAGTTTGGGCCAGGTGTGATGGCTCACGCCTGTAATCACAGCACTTTGGGAAGCCAAAGTGGGTGGATCACTTGAGGTTAGGAGTTCAAGACCAGCCTGGCCAACATGGTGAAACCTCATCTCTACTAAAAATAGAAAATTAGCTGAGCATGGTGGCACATGCCTGTAATCCCAGCTACTCAGGAGGCTGAGGCAGGATAATCACTTGAACCCAGGAGGCAGAGGTTGCAGTGAGCTAGGATTGCTTGTACTCCAACCTGGGCAACAAGAACGAAATTTAGTCTCAAAAAAAAAAAAAATTAGCCAGGTGCAGTGGTGCATACCTGTAGTCCCAGCTACTCAGAAGGCTGTGGCAGGAGAATTGCCCAGGAGAATTGAGCCTGGGAAGTGGAGGTTGAAGTGAGCTGAGATCATGCCACTGCACTCCAGCCTGAGTGACACAGAGAAGAACTAGTTTAGCGTAGCCAATGCTGTACTCCATGGCTCACAACTCATAACCTAAGGATTAAAGGTAGCAGCTTTGTTCTCCATGTGTAGTTCTCCAACACCTCATTACTGCCAGTCACATACTAAACATGTTGAATGAATGAGTAGTCAACTCTCAAAGTTAGGAGGAAATTAGAATATAAATCAAAGCAGTAAGGTTATTAAAAATAAAAATGAACAGAATGGAAAACAAAACAGTAGATTTCATCTGAAGGTTGTTTAACAATGTATTAAGACTACAAGTGTGATCTAGGAAAAAAATATGAATGAGAAAGGGGGTAAAGATTTTTCAAAGATAGCTTACTATGCATGACTTTTTCTGTTTTAAAATCTAGACAAAATGAATTTTTACAAAAATATTAAAATTGATTCCTAGGATTTCTGTAATCCTAGCACTTTGGGGGGCCAAGATGGGTGGATCACCTGAGGTCAGAAGTTTGAGATCAGCCTGGCTAACATGGTGAAACCCCATCTCTATTGAAAATACAAAAATTAGCTGGGCATGGTGACACGTGTCTGTAATCCCAGCTACCTGGAAGACTGAGGCAGGAGAATTGCTGTAACCCAAGAGGCAGAGGCTACAGTGAGCCTAGATTGTGCCAGTGCACTCCAGCCTGGGTGACAGAGCCAGACTCCATGTCAAAAAACAAACAAATAAAAAAATTAGCTGGGCGTGATGGTGCACACCTATAGTCCCAGCTACTCAGGAGGCTGAGGAAGGAGAATCGCTTAAACCTGGGAGGTGGAGGTTGCAATGAGCCAAGATCATGCCACTGCACTCCAGCCTGGGTGACAGAGCAAGACTGAGTCTAAAAAAAACCCAGCATCTAATTTTAAATGAAATGTCTGGAACCTGACTGTTCTGAATTAATGATGATTTCCGACTGTTGATACTATGCCCCAATAGATCACAATGATGGGGAATAGAGCCTTGATCCATAGTGACATCTGGATCAGGGTTTGCCAATGAGTCTGGAATCTCAAGAAACTGATCTCCTTAGCCCTTGGGGTAGCCAGCCAATGTCTGGGGCAGGGAGCCACTTGCACTTTGATGCCAGCTGTCTTATCAATCATCTATATATCTGTTGCCTACAAAAGATTAGAAAGCAATGTTCTGTATGTTATTTTTCTTTAAGTGGTTTAATGATTAAAATGTTCTGTTGGAGGGACTCAAAGCTATGATATTAAAAAATTTCACTCTGGGCTGGGCATGGTGGTTCCTCCCATAATCATAGCACTTTGGGAGGCCGAGGCTGGTGGATTACCTAAGCTCAGGAGTTTGAGACCAGCCTAGGCAACATGATGAAACCCTGTCTTTACTAAAATACAAAAGCAATTACCCAGGCGTGGTGGCCTGCACCTGTAATCCCAGCTACTCGGGAGGCTGAGGCAGGAGAATTGCTTGAACCCAGGAGGCAGAGGTTGCAGTGAGCCAAGATCGTGCCACTGCACTTGAGCCTGAGTAACAGAGCACTCGTCTCTAATAAATAAATAAATAAATAGATAGATAGATAGATAGATAGATAGATAGATAGATAGATAGTCACTCTGAATAGTTAAAGCACAGGCATAGGATAAAATTGTTGAAGTTACAATTTGTTGTTGTTGGGTTTTTGTTTGTGTGTGTGGTTTTTGAGACTGAGTCTCACCCAGGCTGGAGGACAGTGGCACTATCTCAGCTCACTGCAACCTCCACCTCCTGGGTTCAAGTGATTCTCCCCCCTCAGCCTCCTGAGTAGCTGAGATTACAGATGCCCGCCATCACGACTGGTTAATTTTTGTGTTTTTCATAGAGACAGGGTTTCACTATGTTGTCCAGTCTGGTCTTGAACTCCTGACCTCAAGTGATCTGTCTGCTTTGGCCTCCCAAAGGGCACTGCCTGGCCTAAAATTACACTTTGGTATGCAGACATAAGCAAATCATACAATAGCTCTCCACTTCTCCCACTCCATTACCCTTTATGGAACAATCACTAACACCAAGTTCTTTTTTTTTTTTTTGAGATGGAGTTTCGCTCTTGTTACCCAGGCTGGAGTGCAATGGCACGATCTCGGCTCACCGCAACCTCTGCCTCCTGGGTTCAGGCAATTCTCCTGCCTCAGCCTCCTGAGTAGCTGGGACTACAGGCGCACGGCACCAAGCCCAGCTAATTTTTGTATTTTTAGTAGAGACGGGGTTTCACCTTGTTGACCAGGATGGTCTCGATCTCTTGACCTTGTGATCCACCCACCTCGGCCTCCCAAAGTGCTGGGATTATAGGCGTGAGCCACCACGCCGGGCCTCAAGTTCTTGTATATCGTTTCTGATTTTTAATTTGCATAAACATGTAATCCCAGCACTTCAGGAGGCCAATGTGAACAGATCACTTGAAGTCAGGAGTTCAAGACCAGCCTGACCAACATGGTGAAACCTCATTTCTACTAAAAAAATATAAAAATTAACCGGGTGGTGGTGCATGCCTGTAGTCCTAGCTACTTGGGAGGCTGAGGCACGAGAATTGCTTGAACCCAAGAGGCAGAGGCTGCAATGAGCCGAGATCCTGCCACTACACTCCACCCTAGGCAACAGAGTGGAGACTCTGTCTCAAAAATAGTAATTATTATTATTTCCGTAAGCATAATGTACTCTTTATAAAACTATTTTACATAAGTAATAGCAAATTTCAACACACTGCTATTTTCGTTTATGCATACATCTTGCAGATTAGACCATATTGGTACATATATAGCTGCCTCATTTTTTTTAACAACTCCTTAGGATTCCATCATCTGTGTGTTTCATAATTTAACACTGTCAGTTTTTCTTTTTTTTTTTTTTGAGACAGAGTCTCACTCTGTTGCCCAGGCTGGAGTGTAGTGGCACAATCTCGGCTCACCATAACCTCTGTCTCCTGGGTTCAAGTAATTCTTCTGCCTCAACCTCCCAAGTAGCTGGGATTAGGCACAGCCACCATGCCCAGCTAATTTTTGTATTTTTAGTAAAGATGGGTTTCACTATGTTGACCAGGCTGGTCTTGAACTCCTGAACTTGTGATCTACCTGCCTCAGCCTCCCAAAGTCCCGAGATTACAGGTGTAAGCCACCACGCCCAGCCTTTTTTTTTTTTTTTTTTTTTTTTTTGAGATAGAGTCTTGATCTTTTGCCCAGGCTGGAGTGCAGTGGCATGATTTTGGCTCACTGCAACCTCTGCCTCCTGAGTTCAAGAGATTCTCCTGCCTCAGCCTTCCAAGCAGCTGGAATTACAGGCACCCACCACCATGTCCAGCTAAATTTTGTATTTTTAGTAGCAACAGGATTTTACCATGTTAGCCTGGCTGGTCTCGAACTCCTGACCTCAAGTGATCTGCCTGCCTCAGCCTCTCAAAGTTTTGGGATTACAGGCTTGAGCCACCATTCCCGGACTTTCTATCATATTTTCTTCTTTCTTTTTTTTTTTTTTTGAGATGGAGTCTCGCTCTTATCACCTAGGCTGGAATGCAGTGGCATGATCTTGGATCACTGCAACCTCTGCCTTCCGGGTTCAGTCGATTCTCCTGCCTCAGCCTCCAAGTTAGCTAGGATTACAGGTGCCTGCTACCACGCCCAGCTAAATTTTTGTATTTTTAGTAGAGACGGGGTTTCATCACGTTGGGTGGGCTGGTCTCGAACCCCTGACCTCAGGTGATCCACCTACCTTGGCCTCCCAAACTTTTGGTACTATAGACATGAGTCACCACACCCAGCCTATTTTTTGTTCTTTCAAACAAACACATAATACATATTTCCCTTGCACATAAATTATTTTGTACATGTGTAATATATCTTTAAGATAAATTCCTAGAAGTAGAAATGCTAGATAAAAATGTAAATTTTTAAAAACTTTCTATTGTGACTAAATGTGCACATATAAAAAAATACACAGAATTTTATAATGAACCCCAGAGGCCTCATCACCAGCTTTCAGAATTATCAACTCACGCCCAATCTTGCTTTGTCTGTATTCCCTCCCACTTCTCATCTCCGTGTCATTTTTGAAGTAAATACCAGATATATGATTTCATCCATAAACATTTCATACATATCTCTAAAATACATCACAACTTTAGAAAAGATTTTGACTCCTAAAAAGAAAAAATGGGCCAGGCACAGTGGCCCAGTACTATGGGAGGCTGAGGTGGGCAGATCACCTGAGGTCAGGAGTTCAAGACCAGCCTGGCCAACTTGGTGAATCTGTCTCTACTAAAAATACAAAAATTAGCTGGGCATGGTGGCAAGTGCCTGTAATCCCAGCTACTTGGGAGGTTAAGGCAGGAGAATCACTTGAACTCAGGAGGTGGAGGTTGCAGTGAGCCGAGATTTTGCAGTGAGCCAAGATCGCACCACTGCACTCCAGCCTGGGCGACAAGAGTAAAACTTTGTCTCAAAAGAAAAAAAAAAAGGTCTGGGCACAGTGGCTCATGCCTGTAATCCCAGCACTTTGGGAGGCTGAGGTGGGCAGATCACGAGGTCAGGAGCTCAAGACCAGACTGGCCAACACAGTGAAACCCTGTCTCTACTAAAAAATAACAAAAATTAGTTGGGAATGGTGGCGCGTGCTTGTAATCCCAGCTACTTGGGAGGCTGAGGCAGGAGAATTGCTTGAACCAGGACCCAGCAGGTGGAGGTTGCAGTGAGCGGAGATCATGCCACTGCACTCCAGCCTGGGCTACAGAGCAAGACTCTATCTCAAAAAAAAAAAAAAAGAAAAGAAATGACATTACCACCTTAATGCCGTTATATGTATGATAGTGTTCAAATTCCTGTTTGTTTCATAATGTCAGTTTTAGAAAAAATTACCAGGATCCAAACAATGTCCACAAATTGCAGTTGATATGTCTCTTATTTCTCAACCTATTATTCACAATCTATTCTCCCTTACTGGTTTTTTTTTTTTCTTGCAACTTACTGTTTTTTGAAGAAATTAGGTAATTTGCCTCATAGAGCTTCTCCGAATCTGGTTTCTGCTGGATGCATCTGCATGGTGTAGTTTAACATGCTCCTCTATCCCTAGTATTTCCTGTAAAATGGTAGTTGAGATTTAGAGGACTGATCAGATTGAGGTGTTTTTTTGTTAAGATTATTTATAAGTGGTTAATATTAGGAGCTGTAATAGCTAAGTGTTGCTCTTTTTGTGATATTGGCAACCATTGATACTTAATTGATAAATCTGTTCTTTAGAGGTTACAAAATGGTGTTATCTTATCATTTATTCTTTCCTTATTAGCTAGAATATTCATACAAAGAAAAACTTTCCAGCCTGGTGCGGTGGTTCACACCTGTAGTCCTAGCACTTTGGAAGGCTGAGGCAGGTGGATCACTTGAGGTCAGGAGTTCAAGACCAGCTGACCAATATAGTGAAACCCCATCTCTACTAAAAGTACAAAATTAGCTGGGCATGGAGGCTGAGGCAGGAGAATCGCTTGAACCCAGGAGGCAGAGGTTGCAGTGAGCCAAGATTGCACCGTTGCACTCTAGCCTGGGCAACAAGAGTGAAACTCTGTTTCAAAAAAAAAAAAACTTTCCTTCAGCTACTATTTAGTTACCTAATGATACAGTAAAGAAATGCAAGATAGATGCTTCTTTCTCTTTACTGGTTTTCAAACTAATGAGTTGAGGCCAGGTGCAGTGGCTCACACCTGTAATCTCAGCACTTTGGGAGGCCAAGGCAGGCAGATCACTTAAGATCAGGAGTTCAAGATCAGCCTGGCCAACACGGTGGAACCCCATCTCTACTAAAAATGCAAAAATTAGCCAGGCATGGTGGCACATGCCTATAATCCCAGCTACTCAGGAGGCTGAGGCAGGAGAATTGCCTGAACCCGAGAGGTGGAGGTTGCAGTGAGCTGGAGGTAGCACCACTGCACTGCAGCCTGGGTGACAGCGAAATTCTGCCTCAAAAATAATAACAACAAAACAATAATGAGCTGGTTCCCCCAGCAGTCTGCCATGGTAGCTGATGAATTTAGATACAGGAGTATGTGTGTTTCATGTTTAATGTGTTTCATTCCATTTAAGTTGCACCCTCAGTGATGCTCAAATGCTTCCATGTTGGGTGTGGAAGAGTCTTCCAATTGGCTCCTGTATTCTTTTGCTATGGCCCAGTCGTCTCTGATCATTTGCCCGCTGTTTCCCACCCCGAGATGTTCCAAGCTTATCTTGCTGACTTCCTGTCTCTCAACTTTAAGTCGCCGTTTTCCAAGGAGCCCTCTTCTTTCCTTTTGGTACTTTGGTACTTACCCAGATGGTATTTGGAAACCACAGTCAGGTTGTTAGGAGCACTTCCTGCTTCTAGTTGGCCATTTTTAAGAAGTATATACATTTTAAGCCATTCTATAGACATTGCTCAAGTGCCTTCAGGAAGATTATGCACCTGTACATCTACCTACAGTAGAAGAGACCCCAAAGCCATGCTCATCTGATCCTGGAGAATCATTTACTTTGAACATAGACCATTGACAAGGTGAAAAACGGCAGTCTCTCTTGTTTACATTTGCGTTCCTTCAATAATGATTAAATTACCATTTGTTCACATATTTGTTGACCATTGGAATTGCTTTTAGCACAGTGCCTAAAACATAGTAGGTGCTCAATAAATATTTTGTAATTGAATAAATTACTTGTACATTCATATCTTTGTTCATTTAATATGGGGAGCGGTCATATTTTTCTCACATAGAGCTATTCTTGAAAGGATTAAATGTGTATAAAGTTCCTAGCCTGATGCATGCATTGCCATTTATATCTCTGATTGGATGGCTTTTTTTTTTTCTGCTTTAAGAGAGAAGGGGACTGGTGCAGTGACTCACTCATGTAATTCCAGCACTTCGGGAGGCCAAGGTGGGCAGATCACCTGAGGTCATGAGATCAAGACCAGCCTGGCCAGCATGGTGAAACCCTGTCTCTACTAAAAATACAAAAACTTAGCCAGGCATGGTGGCATGTGCCTGTAATCTTACTTGGGAGGCTGAGGCAGGAGAATCGCTTGAACCTGGGAGGCAAAGGTTGCAGTGAGCCGAGATCATGCCACTGCACTTCAGCCTGAGTGACAGAGCGAGATATTGTCTAAAAAAAAAAGAGAGAGAAAATAAGGAGGCCAGGTGCAGTGTTTCACTCCTGTAATCCCAGCACTTTGGGAGGGGGCAGTGGGAGGATCACTTGAGGCCAGGAGTTAAGATTAACCTGGGCAACACAGCAAGACACTATCTCTAGAAAATTTTTTAAATTAGGTGGGCCAGGTGCAGTGGCTCACGCCTACAATCCCAGCACTTTGGGAGGCCGAGGCGGGTGGATCACAAGGTCAAGAGATCGAGACCATCCTGGTCAACATGGTGAAACCCCGTCTCTACTAAAAATACAAAAAATTAGCTGGGCGTGGTGTGTGTGCCTATAGTCCCAGCTACTTGGGAGGCTGAGGCAGGAGAATTGCTTGAACCCAGGAGGCGGAGGTTGCAGTCAGCTGAGATCGCGCCATTGCACTCCAGCCTGGGTAACGAGCGAAACTCCGTCTTAAAAAAAAAAAAAAAAAAAAAAAAAGATTAGTCAGGTGTAGTGGCACGCCTGTAGTCCCAGCTACTCAGGAGGCTGAGGAGGGAGGATCACTTGAGCCCAGGAGTTCAAAGCTGCAGTGAGCTATGATCCTGCCTCTTGCACTCCAACCTGGGCAACAGAGCAAGACCCTGTCTCAAAAAAAGAAAAAAAAGAGAGAGAGAGAAAGAAGGATAAGGAATTTGGCCAGGCATGGTCGCTCACGCCTGTAATCCCTGCACTTTGGGAGGCTGAGGCAGGTGGATAGCTTGAGCCCAGGAGTTCAATACCAGCATGGGCAATACAGCAAAACTCCGTCTCTACAAAAAATACAATTAGCCAGACGTGCTGGCATGCACCTGTAGTCCCAGCTACTCAGGAGGCTAAGGTGAAGGACTGCTTGAACCCAGAACCCACCACTGCACTCCAGCCTGTGCAACAGACCAAGACGTTGTCTCAAAAAACAAATAATGTGTATATGCAGCTCTGCTTCTGCAAGAAGGGCCTAGGCTTGCCACCTCTTGCGAAGAGAATGGCCACTTCCTGGGATGTCACTTTTTCATGCTGGGAGTAACCTGTGTTTTCAGTAGGCTGGGTCTAAGAGTATCTTCCTGTCTTCCATACGCTCCATCGAGGTCAGAGCCAGGGCCTTGTATGAAATTCTTTTGGATGCACAGATCACTGGAACTTGAATCTATGTTTACACTTTTGTATAGAAAACATCAGAACAGCTTCCAATTCTGGAAGGGACATTTTTGGTTCAGTGAAGCCAGGACTTTCTGCTTTGATCATTCAACCTGAGTAGTAGGCTGAGATTGTTCCAGGACTCTTAGAGGTGGCCAAAGACTCAGTCCCCTAAAATCACCGGAACAGGACTCCAGTGGTCCTGAAGGCAACTGAAGGCAACTGTAGACCTGTGCTTAATGCCAGAATGGAAGAGCCAGGCTCTGTTCCTTGAGGTTAGGGAGTGCTTCAAGAAGTCACATTTGGGCCAGATGCAGTGGCTCACACCAGATCGCGCCATTGCACTCCAGCACTTTGGGAGGCTGAGGCAGGCAGATCACCTGATGTCAGGAGTTGGAGACCAGCCAGCCAACATGGTGTAACCCTGTCTCTACTAAAAACACACAAATTAGCCGGGCATGGTGATGCACACTGGTAATTCCAGCTACTCAGGAGCCTGAGGCATGAGAATTCTTGACCCCAGGAGGCAGAAGTTGCAGTGAGCCAAAACCACAACACTGTGCTCTAGCCTTAGTAACAGTGAGGCTGTTTAAAAAGGAAGGAGAGGCCGGGCATGGTGGCTCACACCTGTAATCCCAGCACTTTGGGAGGCCGAGGCGGATGGATCACGATGTCAAGAGATCGAGGCCATCCTGGTCAACATGGTGAAACACCATCTCTACTAAATATACAAAAATTAGCTGGGCATGGTGGCGCACGCCTGTAGTCCCAGCTACTCGGGAGGCTGAGGCAGGAGAATTGCCTGAACCCAGGAGGCGGAGGTTGCGGTGAGCCGAGATCGCGCCATTGCACTCCAACCTGGGTAACAAGAGCGAAACTCCATCTCAAAAAAAAAAAAAAAAGGAAGAAGAAGAAAGAAGGAGGAGGAGGAGGAAGAAGAAGAAGAAGAAAGGAGGAGGAGGAGAAGAGGAAGGAGGAGGAGGAAGAAGGAAGAAGGGGAAAAAGAAGAGTAGCACGCGCCTGTAGTCCCAGCTACTTGGGAGGCTGAGGCAGGAGAATCGCTTCAACCCGGGAAGCGGAGCGTGCAGTGCACTGAGATCGCACCACTGCACTCCAGCATGGGTGACAGAGCAAGACTCCATCTCAAAAAAAAAAAAAAAGTGATACAATTTGAAGTATTCATGGATCAAAGGATATGATGATGCCCTGGCTTTGATTTAAAAATCCATTGAGGGGGAAAAGTGGGTGGGGGTGTAGACGAGGCAAGTTTGTTGAGACTGGGTGATAGGAATGCAGGGTGGGGGGTTCATTATTCTACTTTCTGTGTTTCTGTGTGTTTGACATGTCCCATGATTACAAATTGAAATCTATTTCCTGAGCACCTACTGGAAATCAGCAGGGAACAATACTGAAAGACTCCATGTGTTCATGTAACTTAGATGCTGGTGGGATCATAACTAACCTTTTTTATTTTTTATTTTTGAGACAGGGTCTCATTCTGTCACCCAGGCTGGAGTGCAGTAGTGCGATTGCAGCTCACTGCAACCTTCTCCTCTCAGGCTCAAGTGATTCTTCCACCTCAGCCTTTCCCAGTAGCTGAGAAAAATCCCAGTAAGTGGGAGAATCACTTGAGCCTGAAATAATGTTTTTTATTTTTATTTTTGTTGTGAAGGGTTCGCACTACATTCCCTAGCCTGGTCTGCAACCCCTGGGCTCAAGTGGTCCTCCTGCCTCAGCCTCCCAAAGTGCTGGGATTACAGGTGTGAGCCACTGCACCTGGCCAGAAACAAATTACCCTTTTATTACTGGGAAAGGCTGAGAATGTTTTGGGGGTTGTTCTTGGTGGTGGTGGTGTGTGTGTATGTGTGTTATTTGTTTGCTTTTGTATAAGCATGAACTTTTCCCAGAAGGATACATAAGAAACAACATAGAATGTTTCCCTTGGACGGAAAGGTAGACTCCCCAGAGAGAGGAAGACCCTGTTTATCCTCATACATTTTAAACCATGTGACTTTATCATCTATTCAGCAACTGGGAGAATAAAAGCTCAAAATTTTGAAAAGCAAGTTCTTTTTTCTTTTTTTTTGAGACGGTGTTTCGCCCTCGTTACCCAGACTGGAGTGCAATAGCGCGATCTCGGCTCACTGCAACCTCCGCCTCCTGGGTTCAGGCAATTCTCCTGCCTCAGCCTCCTGAGTAGCTGGGATTACAGGCACACGCCACCATGCCCAGCTGATTTTCTGTATTTTTAGTAGAGACGGGGTTTCACCATGTCGACCAGGATGGTCTCGATCTCTTGACCTCGTGATCCACCCGCCTCGGCCTCCCAAAGTGCTGGGATTACAGGCTTGAGCCACCGCGCCCGGCCCGAAAAGCAAGTTCTAAAACGTCAAGAATGGTTAGAGTATGGGAAGGTCCAGGTGGAAAGTGTGGTTATTTTTGTGACTGCCACAAGATGGCAGCAGAGCAGCACCAAAGCCAAGTTCTGGACCCCCCCCACCCAAGGCCACCGCACGGCAGGCCCCCTCCCCACCCACAACCTGCAGCTTCTGCGGGCTTCCCATCTGCTGTGTGACTGTGGTAAGGCTGAACCATCCAGGCATTCTCCACACACACAACATATTGTTGCCAGGTGCAGTGGCTCATGCCTGTTATCCCAGCACTCTGGGAAGCTGAGGCGGGTGGATCACCTGAGGTCAGGAGTTCAAGACCAGCATGACCAACATGGTGAAACCCCATCTCAAAATAAATAAATAAAATATATATATAGAGAGAGGGAGGGAGAGAGAGAGAGACAGAGACAGAGAGAGTTGTGAACTGTGTGTCCGGGTGCAGTGGTGGTGGCTCATGCCTGTAATCCCAGCACTTTGGGCTTTGGGAGGCTGAGGTCAGGAGTTCAAGACCAGCCTAACCAACATGGCAAAACGCTGTTTTCACTAAAAATACCAAAATTAGCCAGGCATGGTGGCACACGCCTATAATCCCAGCTACTCGGGAGGCTGAGGCAGGAGAATCGCTTGAACCTGGGAGGTGGAGGTTGCAGTGAGCTGAGATCTCACCACTGCACTCCATCCTGGGTGAGACTCTATCTCAATCAATCAATCACACAGAATTTACATACCAATGGATCTCAATATAGGGATCTTATTTGGATCTTGATATAAACAAGTATTTTAAAATTTATGACTTTTTCAAGACAAGGTCTCACTCCAGCCTGGGCAACAGAGTAAAACTGTGTCTCAAAAAAAAAAAAAAAAAAAAAAAAAAGAGTCCTTATATTTTAGAAACAGATATTCAATTTTTTAGGTGTTTTTAAAATATATATTCAGCTCACTGCAACCCCCGCCTCCCTAGTTCCAGCGATTCTCTTGCCTCAGCCTCCCGAATAGCTGGGATTACAGGCATGCGCCACCACGCCCAGCTAATATTTTTGTATTTTTAGCAGAGACGGTGTTTCACCACGTTGACCAGATGGTCTCGATCCCTTGACCTCGTGATCCACCCGCCTCGGCCTCCCAAAGTGCTGGGATTACAGGCGTGAGCCACCACACCCAGCCCGAATATGTGTTTTTAAAATATATATTCAGCTCACTGCAATCCCTGCCTCCCTGGTTTCAGCGATTCTCTTGCCTCAGCCTCCTGAATAGCTGGGATTACAGGTATGCGCCAGCTAATACAAAGTATTAGCCCAGCTAATATTTTTGTATTTTTAGTAGAGATGGGTTTCATCACATTGGCCAGGGTGGTTTTGAATTCCTCATCTCAAATGATCCCCCTGCCTCTGCTTCCCAAAGTGCTGGGATTACAGGTGTGGGCCACCACACCTGGCAATTCTGTGTTCTTTAAACCACAAACGTTGGTGCTTTTTTATTCTATCAGCTAAGTCCTTATGGAAACTGATACAGAGCAGCAGAGATGACATCCCCCAGCGGGCCCTTTATACTGAGTTTGAGCTCATTTGTCCCACAAGTGAAAGCCATTCCTAAATGAGGCCTGTGCTATAGCAGCAGCTTTTGTTTTGTTTAGAGACAGGGTCTTGCTCTGCTGCCCAGGCTAGGATTACAGGCATGAGCCCCTGTGCCAGCTACTTCATTGTTTTTGGCATGGAGATACTGTTCCAGACTTCCTGGCACCCCGGAGCTTAATCCAGGAACCTTGTCCAGGCTGTAACCGAAGTCTTTGTGTTGAGATAAGAGAAATTTTATTACTCCCTTGGGTCTGAGCAATTAGCTAGATAACGATTACAGCTCTATGCACAGAGATCAGAGAAGAGGCTGGTGCAGTGAGACAGGAGGGAAATGATGGTTGGCAGGACTGGGGGAAGGTGTTGGAAGGAGAAGAAGTGGGTGTAATGAGACTCAGGATTCCCTCCCAGGAACTGGGACTGAAGTTCCAGGCAGTTGCCATGCCAAGCTCTATCCATGAGTGGCAAACTCAAATGCCTACAAGGACCAGGCAAGAAAGAGGAATAAATGAAATAGATGGAAGACAATAAAGGTTGGTGGGGACTTTGGTGAAGTAGAAATGCATGTCCCTATGTCAATTAGCTTTTGTTTTATTAAAAAACACCAAAGACCAGGCGAGGTGGCTCACCCTGTAATCCCCAGCACTTTGGGAGGCTGAGGTGGGCGGATCACTGGAGGCCAGGAGTTTGAGACCAGCCTGGCCAACATAGTCAAACCCCGTCTCTATTAAAAATACAAAAAGTAGCTGGGCATGGTGTGGCGTGCCTGTAATCCCAGCTGCTCAGGAGGCTGAGGCAGGAGAATTGCTTGAACCTGGGAGGCAGAGATTGCAGTGAGCCAAGATTGCACCACTGCACTCCAGCCTGGGCAACAGAGTAAGACTCCATCTCAACAACAAAAAAGAAAACTTGTGCCAGGCATGGTGGCTCAAGCCTGTAATCCCAGCACTTTGGGAAGCCAAGGCGGGTGGATCATGAGGTCAAGAGATCAAGACCATCCTGATCAACATGGTGAAACCCCGTCTTTACTAAAAATACAAAAAATTAGCTGGGCATGGTGGCTGTAATCCCAGCTACTCAGGAGGCCGAGGCAGGAGAATTGCCTGAATCCAGGACGCAGAGGTTGCAGTGATCCGAGATCGCGCCATTGCACGCCAGCCTGGGTAACAAGAGCAAAACTCCGTGTCAAAAAAAAAGAAAACTTGCTAATGTAGATTCCACTTGTACCATCTCCAGGCTGATAAGGATCTAAGGCCAGGCACAGTGGCTCATGCCTGTAATCTCAGCACCTTCAGAGGCTGAGGCGGGAGGACTGCCTGACTCCAGGAGTTAAGGACCAGCCTAGCAGCCTGGGCAATAGAATAGGACCTCATCTCTATAAAATTAGCTGGACATGGTGGTCTACAACTGTAGTCCCAGCTATTCAGGAGGCTGAGGTTGGAGGATTGCTTGAGCCCAGGAGTATATGGAAGGAAGAAGATTGAAAGATTAATGACAAGGAAGCTTGGAAGAAGTTTGTGGATGGGTCTCTTAGAGTCTGCATAGACCGTGAAGATATTTGTGTACCACAGGAGTGCCCACCCAAGGGGAGCCACTGAAGTGAAAATTCTTTTTTTTTTTTTTTTTTTTTTTTGGGATGGAGTTTCACTCTTGTTATCCAGGCTGGAGTGCAATGGCACGATCTTGGCTCACCGCAACCTCCTGGGTTCGAGCAATTCTCCTGCCTCAGCCTCCCGAGTAGCTGGGACTACAGGCGTGTGCCACCATGCTCAACTAATTTTTGTATTTTCAGTAGAGAGAGGGTTTCACCATGTTGACTAGGATGGTCTCGATCTCTTGACCTCGTGATCCACAATGCCCGGCCAAAAATTTTTTTTTTTTATTTAATTTTATTTTTTAGACGGAGTCTCACTCTTTCCCAGGTTGGAGTGCAGTGGCGCCATCTCGGCTTACTGTAACCTCCGCCTCCCAGGTTCAAGTCATTCTCCTGCATGAACCTCCCGAGTAGCTGGGATTACAGGCACCTGCCATTACACCCGGCTAATTTTTGTATTTTTAGTAGAGACAGGGGTTTCTCCATGTTGGCCCAGCCTGCAAGACCTTATCTCTAAAAAAAATAAAAAAGAAAAGAAAAAGAAATTCATCTGAAAGTAAAGGAAGTGCCAGGCGCAGTGGCTCACGCCTGTAATCCTAGCACTTTGGGATGCTGAGATGGGTGGATCACCTGAGGTCAGGAGTTGGAGACCAGCCTGGCCAATGTGGTGACACCTCATCTCTATTAAAAAAAAAAAAAAGAAAGAAAGAAAGTAAAGGAAGTGCTGCAATGGACTCCTGCCCATGGAATCTCTAATAGAATCTTACTATCATCCCCATCACCCAGAAGCAACTGGCCTACATGAAAGGTAGAAAGAGTCATCAATGACTCCATTAAAGTCCCAACTGGGAAACAATCCCCTGAAAGAACGTGACTTACAGGACACAGTCCATGCTTTGAATGAGACCACTCTATGATGTTTCCCAGAGTGAGAATTTATGGGACTGGGAATCGGGGGGAAATGAGTAGGAATGGGTCCTCTCTCTGTTATACACAATAACTTTGAGAATTACTTCTCTTCTCAACAGCTGGTTTAGAGATTTTCGTCCTCATGGGAAGGAATGCTTCCATGGGGGGCACAACAATGGATCCAGGAACTGGGAGATGAGACCTGCCTCGGCCTCCCAAAGTGCTGGGATTTCAGGTGTGAGTCCCCATGCCTGGCCCTACGTGTGGCTCTTAAATGGAAAAACCTAACATTAAGCCGGGCGCGGCGGCTCAAGCCTGTAATCCCAGCACTTTGGGAGGCCGAGGCAGGTGGATCACGAGGTCAAGAGATTGAGACCATCCTGGTCAACATGGTGAAACCCCATCTCTACTAAAAATACAAAACATTTACGCCTGTAGTCCCAGCTACTTGGGAGGCTGAGGCAGGAGAATTGCTTGAACCCAGGAGGCAGAGGTTGCAGTGAGCCGAGATCGCGCCATTGCACTCCAGTCTGGGTAACAACAGCGAAACTCCGTCTCAAAAAAAAAAAAAAAAAAAAACCCTAACATTAAATTTACAAGCATAGTTTGAAAGTGTTAAGGGAATTTAATAGTTATAAAAGCCCTCTTTAAAAGAGATTGTGGTCAGACACGGTAGCTCAGGACTGTGATTCCAGCACTTTGGAAGGCCGAGGCAGACAGATCACTTGAGGTCGCGAGATTGAGACCAGCCTGGCCAACATGGTATAACCCGTCTGTACTAAAAACTACAGAAATTATCCGGGTGTGGTGGCGGATGCCTGTCATCCCAGCTACTTGGGAGCCTGAGTCACGAGAATCATCTAAACCCAGGAGGTAGAGGTTGCAGTGAGCCCAGATGGCACCACTACGCAACAACCTGGGTGCCAGAGCAAGACTCTATCTAAAAAAAAAAATGAAATAAATAAGTAAGTTTGTTAAAATCTTTTAGAAGCTGGGTGCAGCAGTTCACACCTCTAATTCCAGCATTTTGGGAGGTAGAGGTGGGAGGATTACTTGGAGGAGTTGGAGACCAGCCTGGACAACACAGCAAGACGCTGCCTCAAAAACAGACAGACAAACAGACAGACACTATCTATTGGCTGGGTGGGATGGGTCGTGCCTGTAATCCCAGAACGTTGAGAGGTTGAGGCTGGCAGATTGCTTGTGCTCAGGAGTTCAAGACAGCCTGGGCAACATGGTGAAATCCAGCCTCTACAAAAAATACAAAAATTAGTCAGGCATGGTGGTGCTCCCCTATAGTCCCAGCCACTCAGGAGGCTGGGGCGGGAGGATCGCTGAACCCAGAAGATCAAGGCTGCAGTGAGCTATGACTGCACCACTGCACTCCAGCCTGTGGGACAGCGAAACCCTGTCTAAAAAGAAAAAGAAAACCTTTTAGACTAAGCCAGGATCTTCCCTAGTTGCTAAAACCATACAGACAACTGTGCTGTCCCCGCTGCCTGCCAGAATTAGAGAGCTAAAATAGATACGATGTGTTTCTCAGGGTAAGTAGCAGATATAAGACCGTTTTACCCCCAAAGACTTCAGCTTGTGTTTCCTAAAAATAAGGACATTTAACGTCTCTACAGATCTCTGAGGAAGGGCCTGCGTTAGCTCTCACGTTACAGAGACAGAAACAGGCTCGGAGGTGCAATCTCTGGCTCTGTAGACAGAACAGGGAGTTTGAACTCGGGCTTAGTTAGGCCTTTCCTGGCTCTTCCATACCAGCGGGCAGGGAGAGACCCGGGAAAGAGTTGCACTTGCCCCCGGCGAAATCTCCAAAAATCTGCAAAAACGTATTCCCTGGTACCGCTTTCCGCTCTGCTGTGACCAGCCAAAATTCCGAGACCGAAATGGAAGTGTACTGAGGCCCGGGCGCGGGGCTGGGGACCGCCTCCTCCTTGGTGGACGAATCCGAGGAGCGGGGCTTCCCCCAAAAACACCCCAGCCCCAGCCCCACGTCCCCAGCTGACAGGGTGCGCACAGGGGGCGGGGCCTGGGGGTTCCTGGACTAGGGAGGGCCGCGCGTGTCCTTGGGCGGAGAGGGGAGGTGACTGCGGCCGAAGAGGACAACGCAGAATGCTGGCCCCGCGGGTGAGGCCCCCATGGGCTGGGCCGGAACCCCCCACCCAGACAGAAGCCCTCGCCCTAGTACAGGACTCTCCAAGCACCCCTGCTAAAGTCTTGAGTCCCCTCCCCCACAATCCACGCTTCGGAGACAGCTGGGGACCCCCAGCCTGGCCCAAAGCCCTGGGTTTGAACTTAACATCCCGAGGTGTTAACACTGGAAATATAACACCCTGCCCTCACCCGGGGCTTCTCAGGCAGCCCAGACGCTCCCGGGGACCTCCACTCTGGTCCCCACGCTTCTGGGATCTGGTTTCCTCCCTTTAATCCAGGAAACCCTCCCCGCAAAACCATCTCATGACTTAGACCCCCAGAACAAAGTCCCTCTGAGTCGTCTCCCTTCCAGGCCCCTCTAGGCAGCCGGGTCCACCTCCAGGCCAGACTCCAGGGCGAGTCCTCTCCTCACCCAGGATGGCAGTTCGCGTCTCGCCTTTGGGACGCTTGCTACTGTCCCCACGTCCAGGCCTCAAGAGAGCAGGATTCCCCTTCAGGACATCCCTCCAGGTGCCTCCAACACCCCGCCACCTCCCACCCCGCAGGTCTCCCAGGCGCTGATCCGCTCCTTCAGCTCCACAGCCCGGAACCGCTTCAAGAATCGAGTGCCCGAGAAACAGAAGCTCTTTCAGGTGGGCAGTGCGGGGGAGGACCCGGGGCGCCGGCCCGGAGTGCGCCGAGGCGGGGCAGGCCGGGCGCGCTGTAAGGAGCAGCCGGCACCCCTTTCTCATCAGGACACCCCCACATCCAGGAGGAAAATGACATCCCGTTGTACCTGAAGGGCGGCGTCGTTGACAACATCCTGTACCGAGTGACCATGGGGCTGTGTCTGGGCGGTAAGTGCAGGGCAGGGCACCGCCCGGCCCGAGGGGCGGGAGAGGCGGGGCTGGACCCAGGGGAGGAGGCGGCTGACTTCCGGGCAGGACCAACCAGCATCTGGGCTGGGGGTTGGCGTTTAGGAAGCGGGTGGAGTACTCAGCTGGAGTCGGGCCTGTAGGGAGGGGGCTACCGAAGACTTGGGCTTGCGTCCCAGGAGGGGAGCTGGGCTAGTGGCGGTGAGACTGAGGCCTAGGGAGGGGTTGCGGAGGAAGCTCCCAGCCTGGTCTAGATGAGCGCTAGGGAGCTTTGCACTAGGGAGTCCAGTTTGGGAAGGGCGCTGGAGCCCAAACTAGAGCTGGGGTCCAGACTAGGAACTGGGGAGGCTGAAGAAGGCCGTAAAAGCCCGGGATGTTCAGGGAGGTGATTAGGTCTCATTCTGTCTCCCCTACTTCCGCTTTCCAGGCACTGCCTACGGCTTGTACTGCCTTGGCTGGGCCTCCTTCCCCCGCAATAAATGAGACCAAGAAGCCTGGGGGTCTGAGGAGATTCAAGAAGCCTGGGGGTGGGGGGTCTGAGGAACTTGGACAAGTGTCAATAAATGCCGGCCTCTCTGTATGTGTGTGTGTGCACCTGTCCCTGCCAAACCCATCCTCCCACCAACCAGGGATCTCTGCCCTGTGGACAGCCCACTACCCCCAGCCCTTGGTGCCTCACGCTGGACCAGGGCTACTCCTAAGATGTTGCCACCTCTTGGCCCTCTGCTGAGTACCCCAAACAGCACCCATAGGCTGCCCCTCAGGACCCAGGGACATGGGGTGGTGTCCTCAAGAGAGAAGGAAGACACTGAGCATGGCTGATGATACAACAGAGGCAGAGGCCAAGTGTGGATGGAGAAGCTGCAAGAGGGGAAACGTGGCCTTGGGGAAGAGAGCCAGGGGTAGCACTGAGACCTCCCTCCAGCCCAGACTCTGGAAGCAGAAGCAGAGATCACCCGCGCTTCTGAGTCCTGTCTCAGCCTCCACAGGATCTGAGAGGCATCAGCAAGAACAAGGCTACACCTCAGGAGAAGAAAAAAAATGCAGACAATAAAAAGACCAGATCCATGAATCCAGCCCTGGGGACAAATCCACCACCTCCCCCGCTCCCTAGGACCCAGAGCCTGAGCCACCCCTCCTCTCTCAGATCAGGAGGCAGATTCCATAGAGAGCAGCAACTGGGATGCATTTATTTCCTCCTGGGCCTGGCAGGCTGGGAGCAGATGGACAAAGGCACTGGGGCACGTGGGCCTGGCATGGCCTGGAGCTTGGCTGCCTGGGTGGCAACTATGAAGGGTGTGCCAGGGCGTGCAGGGACTGGAGTCATCACAGAACTGGCAGAGGGCCCTTGGGGCATGGAAGCATCACAAGTGCTAGGCTTGGCACAGGGACATGGGAGAGGCTACAGAACAGGTGTGCATGGGGCGTGGTGGGAAAGGGGAACCCTTGGGCAGAGCTTGTTAAGAGTATCCTAGAGCCAGGGGGATCTCAGGCAGGGCATGTTGGGCCCTGGATGTTGAGAATTTGGGTAACAAGTGTTGGGAAAACAAAAGCTTGTGGGTCAATGGGCCCTACGAAGATGTGACTGCAGACCAGATCGGCCCTGGGAAAGACCGAGGCTCCAGGTGACTCCTATAGCGAGGCGGTGAGGGGGTGGGTCTGGGGGGTCCCATTCAGGAATACATAGTCAGCTGCAGCCACTGGGGAAAGGAGGGCAGAGAATGAGGACAGGGAATACCAGAGCACCAGCCCGTCTGTCCTCCCAGGGGCTGCTGGCAAAATAGGAGGGAGGGGACTGAAGCTCAGGACGGGTATGAAGGGCTAAGGGATGGGGTCCCCCCAGACACCCACACCCCAAGATGGGGGTTCTTACCTCCTGGATGTTCACCTGGATTTGCCCAGTGCCATCTTTGTCAAGAGATTTGAAGGCGCCTGGAGGAGATGGGGAGGTTTGAGGGTAAGGAAGAAAGGAGACTGGTTTTTAGCATAATAACATTACACAAGTATATGGGATGACACCAATAGCAGCTGGCACTTCCCTGAGTATTTACCGTGTGCCCAGCACTGTGTAAAGTGCTTTGCAGGTATTAACTCATTTAATCCAACTCTGTGATATAACTGTCATATTAAAATGAGGCACAGGCTGGGCGTGGTGGCTCACACCTCTAATCCCAACACTCTGGAAGGCCAAGATGGGAGGATCACTTGAGCCCAGGAGTTCGAGACCAACCTCGGCAACAGAGACCTCATCTCTGTCTTTTAAAAAACTAAAAAGTGGTTGGGCACAGTGGCTCACACTTGTAATCCTAGTACTTTGGGAGGCCAAGACCAGAGGATCACAAGGTCAGGCGTTCAAGACCATCCTGGTCAATATGGTGAAACCCCATCTGTACTAAAAATACAAAAATTAGCTGGGCACGGTGGCGCGTGCCTGTAATCCCAGTTCTCAGGAGGCTGAGGCAGGAGAATCACTTGAACCTGGGAGCAGAGGTTGCAGTGAGCTGAGATCACACAACTGCACTCCAGCCTGGGCAACAAAGCAAGATTCCATCTCAAAAATAAATATAAAAAGGAAAAGGAGAGGGAAAAAAAAATGAGGGGGCCGTGCCCCAGGTCACATAGCAAGAAAGTGAAGAAATCAGGATTGGAATCCAAGCTGTTACCCTCCTCAATAATGGCCTCTGTGAACTGACATCACCTCTGCCCTGCCCCGGCCTCCTACTGACATCTCTGCTACTAGGAGGCTCTGAACACTCTACTTCCTGTCCCTAGCATCTTGCAGGTCCCACTCCTGCCCTACAACTTGACTCATGTTCCCCACCCGCAGCGAATCTAGACAAGATGCCTACACCACTATCTCCTCTCAGTTACTGCCCTCCCGTGTCCACACCCATAGCGTCCTGCACTCTCTGGCCTTTTTTTTTTTTTTTTTTGGAGACAGAGTCCCACTCTGTCGCCCAGGCTGGAGTGCAGTGGCATGATCTCGGCTCACTGCAACCTCCACCTCCCAGGTTCAAGTGTTTCTCCTGCCTCAGCCTCCCAAGTAGCTGGGATTACAGGCATGCGCCACAACGCCCAGCTAATTTTTTGTTATTTTTTTGTAAGACAGAGTCTTAAACTCTGTCACCAGGCTGGAGTGCAGTGGCACGATCTTGGCTCACTGCAACCTCCGCCTCCCGGGTTCAAGCAATTCTCCTGCCTCAGCCTCCCAAATAGCTGTGATTACAGGCGCACCCGGCTAATTTCCGTACTGTTAGTAGATACATGGTTTTGCCATGTTGGCCAGGCTGGTCTTGAACTCCTGACCTCAGGTGATCCACCTGCCTCAGCCTCCCAAAGTGCTGGGATTATAGGTGTGAGTCACCAGGCCCAGCCTAGAAGGCCAAGGGATCTTTCTAAAGCCAAATTTGCCCCTGCCCCTCCCTCTGCCTAGAACCTGCCATGGCTCCCCAATGTCCCTGGTAGTCTGATCACCCCTACACTTGGCACCCACAATCCTGTATAACCTAATCATGTCCACTGCTCCTACCTCCTCTCACTCAGCTCAGAGCTCAGACAGATCCAAGTTCAAATTCTGGCTTTGCAACTTCCTAGCTGGGTAATTGTGAACATGAAATTTTGCCTCCTTGAACCCTAAGTTCCTCCTCCATAAAATAAGAATAGTAATGGCTGAGCGCAGTGGCTCACACCTGTAATCCCAGCACTTTGGGAGGCCAAGGTGGGCGAATCACGAGATCAAGACATCAAGACTATCCTGGCCAATATGATGAAACTCCGTCTCTACTAAAAATACAAAAATGAGCTGGGTGTGGTAGTGCATGCCTGTAGTCCCAGCTACTCAGGAGGCTGAGGCAGGAGCCTAGGAAATTGAGGCTTTGTGAGCCATGATCATGCCACTGCACTCTAGCCTTGAAGACAGAGACCTTGTCTCTTAAAAACAAAAAACTCATAAAAGCCCTCATAATCTAGTCCCTACTGGCCCTCCCAACTGTCTGCTTCCCCACTGCACCCCAGCTTAAGCACTCCTTAAAAATAAATCCTGGCCAGGCACAGCAGCTCATGCCTGCAATCCCAGCACTTTGGGAGGCTGTGGCGGGTGGATCACCTGAGGTCAGGAATTCGACACCAGCCTGGCCAACATGGTAAAACCCCTGTCTCTACTAAAAATATAAAAAATTATGGGCATGGTGGTGCCTGTAATCTAGCTACTCAGGAGGCTGAGGCAGGAGAATCACTTGAACCCAGGAGGCAGAGGCTGCAGTGAGCCAAGATTGTTCCATTGTACTCCAGCCTCGGCAACAAGAGTGAGACTGTCTCAAAAAAAAGAAAAAAAGAAAGAAAGAAAAGAAAAAAGAAAAAAAACCTAACAAAAAGCACCAGAAGCCCCAGCTTCTTTCCCTCCTAAGCCTTTGCACAGTCTGTTCCCTCAGCCTGCCACTGCATTCCCTACCTTCTCACTAAGTCTCTCCTCATCCCTCAGGACTCAATGCTCCCTCTCCAGGAACCCTCCCTGACCCCTTGGGCTGCATCAGGTGCCTCCTGGGTTGGATTTGCCCTCTAGGCTTCCCCAAGCACAATCTGAGCATGCTCTGCCCACTCTTTCCCCAAACAGAGCCCTAGACGTTCGTCCTGTGCTGCCCCCATCACAACCCATCACTCTGCCCTGAGCTTCCCCTCTCCCAGCCATCACCAGTCTGAACTATCAGCGTCTGGGGACTTCTCTCTTCACCACTAGACAGTGCGCTCCATGAGGGCAGAAACTAGGGCTGATTCAGTCACTGCCATGCCCCCAGCATCATCCACCTCAGTCAGGCTTAGAGGAGACGTTGGCCCACAGAAGTCACAGGAATCCCCACCCAGGAAGACAGCTGGGGCATCACTCACGGAACATGGCATCCAGCCTGACCAAGCAGCTGATGAAGTTGTCAAAATCCATGTTCCCACTTTCATCTGAGTAGCGTCTGATGATCATGTTGTAGAGATGCTCGTTCAGGTGGAACCCTGAGATGGATTTCGTCCTTCAGGTGTGGGGGTCACATGGCCCAACCCACTCCCGTGCCCAGAAGTCAGGCCCAGACCAGCTGAGTGGAGGTTTTCTCACCCATCCCACTGCCAGTCCCACCACATCCCTGCCGGCCATACCTGCTGCCTCAAAGGCCCCTGGGAGTTCACTGCTGCAGATGGTTCCTGACCGGTCAGTGTCAAACTGTTTGTATATGGCCTGTGGGGACAGAGAGATCGGGTCCAAGTGAGCATGGTGGGGCATGGTGTTCCCGTAGCTGGGGGTCTGGGTACCAGGGATTTCAGAGGCTGCTACACACCTGCCACCTTTTGATGTTGTTCCACAAGTACTTGAATTCCTCGAAGCCCAGCTTGCCTGTGGTGTCGCTCTGGTGGGAGGGTGTTAAGAAGAGTGACAGCTACACCCAGATGCACGCACCCCATGCAGTGTGGACACGATGGTGACATAGCAAGCAGGGGAGCCAGGGCTGACACTTCAACTCCCGTTTAGCCCTCATCACCTCACCTGGCATGTGGTTTTATTTTTCATTTTATCCATATATATATATATATATTTTTTTGAGACGGAGTTTCGCTCTTGTTACCCAGGCTGGAGTGCAATGGCGCAATCTCGGCTCACCGCAACCTCCGCCTCCTGGGTTCAGGCAATTCTCCTGCCTCAGCCTCCTGAGTAGCTGGGATTACAGGCATGCGCCACCATGCCCAGCTAATTTTTTATATTTTTAGTAGATATGGGGTTTCACCATGTTGACCAGGATGGTCTCGATCTCTTGACCTCGTGATCCACCCACCTTGGCCTCCCAAAGTGCTGGGATTACAAGCTTGAGCCACTGTGCCCGGACACTCACTTATATTTCTAAATAAGGATTCTCTTTAAACATAACCATCAGGAATTATATCCAACTACTCTAAAGTACAAATTCGTTGCCTGAAAAAAGTTGTTAATTGCTCATTCACAAAATTCTTGATAGGTCAGGCACAGTGGCACACACCTGTAATCCAACACTTTGGGAAGCCGAGGTGGGTGAATCACTCTGAATTCAGGAGTTCAAGACCAGCCTGGCCAACATGGTGAAACCCTGCCTCTACTAAAAATATAAAAATTAGCCAGGTGTGGTGGCACACACCTGTCATCCCAGGTACTCAGGAGGCTGAGGGAGGAAAATCACTCAATCCTAGGAAGTGAAAGTTGCAGTGAGCTGAGATGGCGCCACTGTACTTCAGGCTGGGCAACAGAGTGAAACTCTGTCTCAAAAAAAAAAAAAGGCCAGGTGCAGTAGCTCACACCTGTAATCCCAGCACTTTGGGAGGCCGAGGCGGGTGGATCACCTGAGGTTAGGAGTTCAAGACCAGCCTGACCAACATGGAGAAACCCCATCTCTACTATAAATACAAAGTTAGCTAGGTGTGGTGGCACATGCCTGTAATCCCAGCTACTCAGGAGGCTAAGGCAGGAGAATTGCCTGAACCCAGGAGGCGGAGGTTGCGGTGAGCCGAGATTGCGCCATTGCACTCCAGCCTGGGTAACAAGGGCGAAACTCCATCTCAAAAAAAAAAAAAAAAAAAGAAAAAGAAAAACAAAGAACTAATGTGTACAGACCACGTACTATGCACTATGCAGTGTGCTAAACCTTTTGCATGTAGTTCCAATTTAGTATCACCATTATCATTCACCCATTTTACAGATAGGGAAATTGAGGCACAGAGAGGTTCAGTAACCTGGTTAAGGGGTAGAGTTGAGATTCCTTCACTCAAATGTAATAGGTCTGTGAATATCTCACATGACACACATATATGTGTGCCTGTATTGCCCTGTGTGTTAAATGTGCGTGAGGCCAGGCGCGTTGTCTCAAGCCTATAATCCCAACACTTTGGGAGGCTGAGGTGGGAAGATTTCTTGAGGTCAGGAA
Organism: Saguinus oedipus; assembly: GCA_031835075.1. Classification (NCBI taxonomy): domain Eukaryota; kingdom Metazoa; phylum Chordata; class Mammalia; order Primates; family Cebidae; genus Saguinus; species Saguinus oedipus. The sequence continues at coordinate 39,588,733 of CM063187.1, read as the reverse complement.
TTCGAGACCTGGTATTTACCAGGTCAATATAGTAAAAGCTTGTCTCTAGATTTTTTTTTTTTTTTTTTTGAGATGGAGTTTCGCTCTTGTTACCCAGGCTGGAGTGCAATGGCGCGATCTCGGCTCGCCGCAACCTCCGCTTCCTGGGTTCAGGCAATTCTCCTGCCTCAGCCTCCTGAGTAGCTGGGATTACAGGCACGCGCCACCATGCCCAGCTAATTTTTGTATTTTTAGTAGAGACGGGGTTTCACCATGTTGACCAGGATGGTCTCGATCTCTTGACCTCGTGATCCACCCGCCTCGGCCTCCCAAAGTGCTGGGATTACAGGCTTGAGCCACCGTGCCCGGCCTAGATTTTTTTAAAACAAAAATAAATAAAAATGTACATGTACCCAAGATCAGCTAACGGCTGGCCCACGTACAAATGTACATGTGTTCCTGTGCACACTGCTTCATACACCTTCATGTATGTGGGTGTGTGTGTATATGTGCATGTGGCTGTTATAAACTGGGTTCTCAAGCCCAAAAGACTTGAGTCCAAATTCCTATCCTGCCACCTGCTCTTTATTATCTTTTTTTTTTTGAGACAGAGTCTTGCTCTCTCGCCCAGGCTGGAGTGCAGTGACGCAATCTCCGCTCACTGCAACCTCCACCTCCTGGGTTCAAGTGATTGTCCTGCCTCAGCCTCCCCAGTAGCTGGGACTACGGGTGTGCACCACCACACCCAGCTTATTTTTGTATTTAATAGAGATGGGGGTTCACCATACTGGCCAGGCTAGTTTTGAACTCCTGACTTCAGGGTCTCCCAAACTGCTGGGATTACAGGCATAAGCCACCACACCAGGTCATAACTTTTTTGAGACAGAGTCTAGCTCTGCTGCACAGGCTGGAGTGCAGTGGTGCAATCTTGGCTCGCTGCAACCTCTACCTCCTGGGTTCAAGGGATCCTCCTGCCTCAGCCTCCTGGGTAGCTGGAACTACAGGTGCCCACCACCATACCTGGCTTGTTTATTTATTTATTTTTCCCCGAGATGGAGTCTTGCTCTGTCACCTAGGCTGAAGCGCAGTGGCGTGATCTTGGCTCACTGCAACCTCTGCTTCCCAGGTTCAAGGGATTCTTCTCTTGCCTCAGCCTCACAAGTAGCTGGGACTACAAGTGTCTGCCACCACACCTGGCTAATTTTTGAATGTTAATAATGGGGTTTCACCATGTTGGCCAGGCTGGTGTCAAACTCCTGACCTCAGGTAATCTTTCTGCCTCAGCCTCCCAAAGTTTTGGGATTACAGGTGTGAGCCACCACGCCCGACCTTTATTTGTAACTTGTGACAAATGACTATTTCTCTCTGAGCTTCAGTTTTCTCATCTGTAAAATGGAGTATAATAATTGTGCCTGTCCAACAAGGTGCCGGTGAAGGTTTGGTCACTTTATATAATTGAAGTGCCAGCTGTGACAGTGGCATTGTTATGATTTACTGCCACATGTCTGTAGGTGAGTTTGTTCTGACATATGCATTTACACATATGCAGATATGAAGGCTACACTTTGGCTTCCCAAACATACTCTTAAAAAACTCCCTGTGCACCCAGAGCCTCCCGAACACTACCGCCAAGGATACATCCATCACGGCCACCATGCTGCGACATGTGTCAATGCCAAAACCATCAGTCTTCAGATCAGGGTCTGTGGGCGACAGGTTAAAAGTCAGAGGCCAGAGGTCAAAGCCACTCCAGCCCCTCTGCCTCTAAGCCTGCCTTATGCCTTGACCTCGGTCACTTACGTCGTGTCACGACCTTGTTGAGAATGTTCATGAGTTCTGTGGCACTGACCTCCATGTCCTGCAGGCGGAAGTTAGGGGGAGGTCAGGGGTGACTGAAAGGGGTCTGAATATGTCATGGAGAATGGGAACATTGGGATTGTTACGCAGCCACAAGGAAGGGATGGAAGGGTTTGGACGGGGCCAGGGACCCCAAATTACTTACATCTCCAGCCAGCTGGGCAAAGAGTCTCCGGAACTGTCGGACCTCCTCACTCTCGTTGGCCTCAATGTTGGAGTAATGTGTGCGTGGGGGCTGCAGAGGGAGGAGAGCTCAGAGCTGGTAGGGGGAGGGGACCCACCCAGGACAGCTCCTCACATCGAGGCACCCTGGGTGAGGAAGTCATAGTGGGCTGGGCGGCTTGATGAGAAAAAGAATGAGGGGTGGCAGCGAATGGGGAGTGCGTATGTCAGTGATGGCTAAAACCCATGGCGAAGCTGTGGACATGGCCCGGGAGGAACTGGCAGAGGAATGTCACAAGTGGTGGAAGGTGGGGCTTCCCTACAGGAACAGGGATGGGACCTCGAAGAGGCCTTGGAGGGAGAAGTGGGGCTGGCTGCAGAGGGGGCTTACCGGGGGCTCCGGGTTATACTGCGCAGCCGCCTCGCTACGAAAAGATGAGGGGGAGGGGTTAGCGCCTGGGGCGGGGCCTCCAACGGGCAGAGCATTAGAACCATCGCCCCAAGGCCACCTTCCTTACTTGGTTGCTGTGCCCCTCACCTGTTCTTGTCTTCACCTGTCCTAATCCACCCTGCCCTGGTCCTGCCCCCCTTCTCCTTTCGTCAGGCCAACCCTACCCTCGAGGAAACCTAGAGACCGGTCCCCTGGGAGTCTCCGGTCCTGCCAGGCATACCTACCCAAGGGCAGATTCCAGCCATCTTGGCCACCCTCAACCTAAAAATCCCACACAGAATCAACAGACCCTGTCCCTTGGAGAGCTCACTTTATAGAGGCTCTGCCCCAGCTTCCCAAGGCCTCATCCTCCTTAGGTGCCATCTGCCAAAGACCCTACTCCATGGCCCTCTTCCTAAATGGCTATCTTCCCAACATCCTACCCATCCATAGGTCTCCGCCTCTTCAAGGGATCATTGTTAAGTGGCCATGGCTAATTAGGCCAACCTGCCCTACCCCTATCAGGACATTTTTCTACATGAATCCAGCCAGTTTCCAGTAGGCCCAGCCCATTTTGGGCCATTTCTCCTATCCCATTAGGCCTTGGTTTCTCCTGGGCTCACATCCTCATTAACCCACCTAAAACCTCTCACCGCACTCATAAGTCAAGCTCCCTCCGTAAAATGTCACTCAGACGCATTGGCTCCGCCCCTTTAACGTTGGTTTCCAGGGTAGCCAATGCAGGCGGGGCCCAGATCCATAAGCCCCGCCCCCAAAACTCCAGATCAGTGCCTTGAGGACCACATTGTCCTAGATCCACACAATCAGACCAGTCCCATATCAAGTCCTGCCCCCAAGGACTGATATCACCTTCACTGGGGTCCACCCTCTTATAGCAGGACTCCCATACCAGGCCACCCCGGCCTAATCCAGGTACCCAGGTCGGCCTCAGGTTAATTCTATCCTAGTCGTTACATTAAGCTCCTCCCCTTCTCCACCCCTTCGGAGGCTCCTCCCGCTCACAGGCCCCGCCCCTTCAATAGTCCCCACCTCACCTGATGGCGCTGATAACTCCGCCTAGGATGCGCATGGCCGTTCCACCGCCACCGCCGCCTCCACCTCCACCGCCGCCGCCACCGCCACCGCCCCCGGCCCCGCTGATCAGGCCTCCAAGCACGTTCCCCAGGCCCCCACCCAGGCCCCCGCCTCCCCCGCCGCCGCCGCCGCCGCCGCCCTTCAAGAACGAGTTAACCAGGAACATGGCTGCGACTCACTGCTGGGGAGAAAAAGGGACTGGTGGTTGCGTTGCCCTGAGCCCACACCCTTCCCTCAAACACGCATTTCCGGCAGCTGGACCTGGAGGAGGAATCTGAGGCCCCCGGTGGGAGTCTGAGCCTGCGAGGGAGGATTGTCTTCGGATGGGTGGGGCAGGAACGGGGAATCAGGTTTGAAACCTCCTGGGGTCTAAAAGGCATCCGTGGGGCTTGAGGGAGCCTGGGCTGAGTGCACGCGTTAAGGGGAAGGTGCGGGTCTGGTGGGGGTCCTCTTGGTGGGGACTCCAAGTTGGTGTAAGGCGTGCCCGACGGAACTGAATGGAGAGGTCGCTGGCGGGTCATGGACGCGGAGCAAACATCCATGGCCTAAAGGGCCCCAGGGCGGGGTTTAGGAAATCCCAAATGCGGGCTTGAGAATTTAGATGTTCCCAGCGGCAGGATTCCAGTGTCACCTTTGGGTCTGTGGGCTCCGGTCTAAGATCATGGCTGTGATCCCTGGGGTCCCGGATAATGGGATCCCCCGCTGGAACTGGGGGCACAGATCTACGATCGCGGTTCAGAACGCACCAAGGAAGAATTCAAGGGGTATCTCGGAAATCTATGGGCCTACATTTTGAATCATGAGACAGAGGGTGGGGAAGGGTCCCCAGGACGGCATAAAAGGGGATCGAACATGTCTGGGGGTTTGAATCTGAGACCATGGGTCTGCGGACCCCTGAGGCCGAGACTTCACGGTCTCGCCGGGTCTGGGGACCGCCAGGGCCGGAATTGCAGGGTGGGGAGGGGGTACGGGCCAGGCGCTTACCACCGCACAGGTCCGGAGGTCCCGTGGGGTCCGTTCCACTGCCGCTCCCGGGCCTCCCGCTGCGTCCGGCTCCGAAGGGCGGGGCCGGTGACTCAGGCCGCAACTCTCTGGTCAGACTCTGCACCGCGGCCCCGCAGTTGCCCGCGCGGTCCTAGAGCCGAACCGGAAGCTGCGCATGCGCACCCCAACCCGCCGAGGCTAGCGGGACGCGAATCTGGCTGGACTCCGCCCTGCGCGTTTCCAGCGCTGGAGGTCCTAAGCTCGCTCTGACTCGGTAGGCTGGGTCTGACCCACACCCCTCAGGTCTGGGTTGAGGCGCTCGCGGACAAGATCTCGTAGGGGACCCGCTCCCCTCCCAGTGTCGTAATGTGAATTTTCGCCCCAGGGCCTGCCTATACCCTTCCAGAGTTGCGGTTTTCGGTCGACTCACTAAGGAACTCCGCACGGCCCTCTCCAGGTCTTGTCGCGACAAACAGCTCCTGGAGGCCTGGAGTATGATTTGGCTCGTACGCTCGAGTCTTTGGCGAGGACTTAGGCTGGACTGCCTTTCCCGGTGCCTGCAGCAGCGCGATGGCAGTCAAACCGCAGGCAGGGCCTGCGCCTCCTTCCAAGCTCCCCTTATCCCCAGTCAGGGGCCACCAGAATCGTTGTTTGCTGGACCAGCCCAAAGGATATCCTCTGTATGCCAGTCTCAAAAGCCCCCAGACACAGGAAGATTCCTTTGGGCACGGCCTGGTTTCTTATTTACTTAAAAAATATGGCCAGGTGCGGTGGCTCACGCTTGTAATCCCAGCACTTTGGGAGGCCGACGGGGGTGGATCACGAGGTCAAGAAATCGAGACCATCCGGGCCAGCATGGTGATACTCTGTCTCGACTAAAAAAATACAAAAATTAGCACGCCTGTAGTCCCAGCTACTCAGGAGGCTGAGGCAGGATAATCGCTTGAACCCAAAAGGAAGAGGTTGCAGTGAGCCAAGATCGCACCACTGCACTCCAGCCTGGCATCAGAGCAAGACTCCGTTTCAACTAAAAATACAAAAATTATCTGTGCATGGTGGTACATGCCTGTAATCCCAGCTACTCGGGAGGCTGAGGCAAGAGAATCGCTTGAACTGGGGAGGCACAGGTTGCAGTGAGCCAAGATCACACCATGTGCACTCCAGCCTGAGAGACAGAGCGAGATTCATGGCGAATCATGACCAACATGGCGAAACCCCGTTGGTCAGGCTGATCTCAAATTTCTGACCTTAGGGGATCCACTTGCCTTGGCCTCCCAAAGTGCTCGGATTACAGGCGTGAGCTACAGCACACCGCCGTGGTTAGTACTTTTTCAGGACTCCTGTGGGGAGCTAAATCTGGCCCCCAGGCAAGCTGGCTGACTCTTAGCCCCTACCCTGGAGGCTGGCTAGGCTTGAGTTGAATCCTGGCTGTGCCTGTAATAACTGCATACCCCAAAAGAGTGACTTGATGTTCTTGAGCAGCGATTTTTCTCATCTGTAAAATGGGAACATGGGTTGCTCCATACCACTAGGCCCCTATCAAAATTTAATGATATCTGCAGGAATACTAATTTACAAAAGAAATTAAGCAACGACTGGGCACGGTGGCTCATGCCTGTAATCTCCACACTTTTGGAGGCTGAGACAAGAGGATCTCTTGAGTCCAGGAGTTTGAGACCAGCCTGGCTGATATAATGAGACCTTGTCTCTACAAATAATAATAATAATACAGAAATTAGCTGAGTATGGTGGCATACACCTAGTCCCAGCTACTCTGGAGACAGGTGGGAGGATCGACAGAGCCCAGGAGGTGGAGGTTGCAGTGAGCCAAGATCATGCCACTGCATTACAATCTGGGTGACAGAGCGAGACTCTGTCTCAAAAAAATAAATAACTGATGCAGTGGCTCACCCCTGTAATCCCAGCACTTTGGGAGGCCGAGGCGGACAGATCACCTGAGGCCAGGGGTTCGAGACCAGCCTGACCAACATGGAGAAACCCTGTCTCTACTAAAAAATACAAAATTAGCTTGGTGTAGTGGTGGGCACCTCTAATCCCAGCTACTTGGGAGGCTGAGACAGGACAATCAGTTGAACCTGGGAGGCAAAGGTTGTGATGAGCCGAGATCACACCATTGCACTCCAGCCTGGGCAACAAGAGTGAAACTCCATCTAAATAAATAAATAGGTGGTAAATGCTTTGTAAATGACAGCTACTAGCTCTATGTCTTTGCCCACGCTGTTCCCTCTACCTGCAGGCCACCTGTATTCCTCAGCTGGTGGACTCCTTAGTCATCCTTAAATAATACAAAAACATGTAACTGTCAAGCTCGTGCAAGTGCTTTATGCCCATCAGCTCCCTCGGTCTCCTAACAGCCCTGTGACATCCATGCTATTTATTATCCCCATTTTACAGATAGGTAAACCTTTGAGGTTAAACCAGGCAGCCACGCTCCCTAGCCTGTATCCTTAACCACTACCCTATGTGTTAATAACATAATGAATATATTGGCTGGGCGCAGTGGCTCACGCCTGTAATCCCAACACTTTGGGAGACCAAGGCAGGTGGATCACCTGAGGTCAGGAGTTTGAGACCAGCCTGGCCAACATGGTGAAACCCCATCTCTACTAATAATACAAAAATTAGCCGGGCATGGTAGTGCATGCCTGTAATCCCAGCTACTCAGGAGGCTAAGGCAGGAGAATCGCTTGAACTCAGAGGCAGAGGTTGCAGTGAGCAGAGATCATGCCATTGCACTCCAGCCTGGGTGACATAGCAACACTCTCTCAAAAAAAAAAAATAATAATAATATAATGCGTATGACAGTAGCTCACATAACAAGATCACAACAGAAAACTAGTTGCAGCTAATGCTTCCTGGGGCCTTGCTGGGGCCAGGCCAAGGTAACTGCTACACAATCCTTATCTGCCAGGCAGGAGAGCAAATGGAGATTCTGAAAGGCAGGGTCATGGAGGGTGGCAGAACCAGATCTGGACCTGGCTTGGCTGATGACAAATCTTTTGGTGATGACTAATCCAGATTCCCTTCTCACCACACCCCTCCCTGCCAGACTGACTGCTCTGCTCTCTCCCGGCCTCACTTGCTGCCAGGCCCGATGCCCTCGGCCGAGAACTCTCCTGCTGCCCTTTTTTTTTTTCTGGCCTGGTTGTGTAGCTACTCAAGCTGCGGGTGTCCGCTCAGGAGTCATCTCTTCCAGGAAGCCCTCCCTGTCTCCACCCAACCTGAGACTAGGTGAGGCTTCTTCCAGTGATTTGCTTTCAAAATGACTTGTACTTTCTCATGGCACTCACTGACAATTAACCATACTGTCATCTAGTTCTGGCCCCTAACCTCTTATTCCCAGCCAGCCCCAGGTGTCAGTACTCTGTCCTCCTCTCTGTACCACTCATGCCATGAGGCACCCCCCTACATGCACAGCTTAAACCCCACCTCTAGGCTATCGACAGCCAGCTTTTTGTTTTGTTCTTAGAGGCAGGGGCTCTGTCACCCAGGCTGGAATGCAGTGACATGATTGTAGCTCACTGTAGCCTGTAACTCCTGGCCTCAAGGAATCTTCCTCCTGCCTCAATCTCCTGAATAGCTACTGCTACAGGCACAAACTACCATGCCCGGCTAACACCCAAATTTCCTTTATCTTTTTTCTTTTTAAGTTATTTGTAGACATGAGGTCTTGCTGTGTTGCCCAGGCTGGTCTTGAACTCCTGAGTTTAAGCGATCCTCCCACCACGGCCTCCAAAAAGGCTAGGATTACAGGTGTAAGCCACTGCACCTGGTCCTAACCCCCAAATTTCTATCTCCAGTCCAGACACCTCCCGCAAACCCCAGGCTCCTACATCCTGCAACGTATTCAAAGGATGGAAGATCTTAGAGGCATTTTAAGCTTTACACATCCTAAACTGAGCTTCTTGCCTTCCTCCAGAACTGCTCCCTCACCACCTTCCCCACCTAGATCAGTGGCAGCTCTGTCCTTCTAGTGACTAAGGCCAGACACCCAGGGTGGTCCTTCGTCTCTCTCCTTCACACCCGCTCCAACCTGTGAGCAGATACTGGCTCCACCTACAGAACCTAAACTCTTCCCCTCCACTGTCCCCACCTTGGCCCAGCCTCCATCCTCTCCCACCTGGTCACCCCAGCAGCCTCTCCCTGGCCTCCCTGCTGCCTCCTGTCTGCTCCTGGCTGTCTGCTCCCTTCGTGGAGCCAGAGGGAGCCTGGGACCACCTGAGTGAGGTGAGGGCCCTGCTGGCTCAGAGCCCTGCCCTGGCTGCACCTCACTGCAGGAAAGAGTCAGAAGTTCTCACAACAGGGCTGGGCTTGGTGGCTGATGCCCAGCACTTTGGGAGGCCGAGGCAGGAGGATCCCTTGAGCCCAGGAATTTTAGACCAGTCTGGGCAATGTGGCAAGACCCCATCTCTACAAAAAATACCAAAAACTAGCCAGGTGTGGTGGCATGTGCCTGTAGTTCCAGCTACTCAGGAGGCTAAGTTGGGAGGATTGCTTGAGCCCAGGAGGTGGAGGTTGCAGTGAGCCTTGATTCCAGCCTGGGTGACAGAGCGACACTGTCTCAAAAAAAAGTTCTTAGCTGGGCACGGTGTCTCACACCTTTAATCCCAGCACTTTGAGAGGCCAAGGCCGCTGGATCACCTGAGGTCAGGAGTTTGAGACCGGCCTGGCCAACGTGGTGAAACCCTGTCTCTACTAAAAATACAAAAATTAGCTAGGTATAGTGGCAGGCGCTGTAATCTGAGCTACTGGGGAGGCTGAGGGAGAATAATCACTTGAACCTGGGAGGCAAGACGTTGCAGTGAGCCAAAATTGTACCTTTGCACTCCAGCCTGGGCAACAAGAATTAATGAAACTCTTTAAAAAAAAAAGGTTCTCATGACAGCCACCAAGTCCCTAGTAATCTGTCCTGTCATCTCTCTACCCTCATCTCTTCCCCTTGGAGAAAGGGAGAAGCCTTCCTGGCAGGGTCACCTGCATGTTACCAGCTGAACACAGACAAAACTCAGCATGGAGGCCCTGCAAACACAGCAACATCCAAACAGCCTCTCTCAGGGGAGCCATGAAGACAGGAGGCCGCCACTCATTACCAAGGCCCTTTCCAGCCCCAGGTCTGGGGAGCAGATCTCTCAAGTCTACACATCTAGGGATCTCTGGAAGGTCCTCTTCAGTCTCTGCTCTCTTATCATTTATCACCCGCTCACATACTGTATACTTTATTTTTTAATTATTATTTTTGAGACTAAGTTTCCTTTTTGTTGCCCAGGCTGGAATGCAATGGCACAGTCTTGGCTCACTGCAACCTCCACCTCCTGGGTTCAAGCCATTTTCTTGCCTCAGCCTCCCAAGTAGCTGAGATTACAGGTGCCCACCACCATGCCCTGCTAATTTTTTTTTTTTTTAATTTTTATTTTTAGAAGAGATAAGGTTTCACCATGTTGGCCACGCTGGTCTCGAACTCCTAACCTCATGTGATCTGCCCACCTCAGCCTTCCAAAGTGCTGGGCTCGCCCCTGTGTACTTTACCTATTTATCCAGTTTTTCTCTCCTCCACTCGAATGTGAGCTTTGCCACAGACCGGGATTTCTGTCTGTCTCGTTCACTGCTATATAGTCACTCATAGGTATGTATCCAGTTCCTAGAACAGTGGTTGGCACATGATAGGTGTCCAGTAAACATTTGTTGAGTAAATGAATGAAATGTTTTGTATTTTCTCATTGGATTTTCAGCACCGGCAGTGAGACAGTAGGGAAAGCATTACTAATGCCCTCTGCCATCTCCCAGGCTCTGCTGAACTCAGGCATAGTTATGTGACTTACTTTGACCAATAAAACGCTAACTAGAAGTGCTGGATGTAGAACACTTTAAATACTCCTTGTAGAAGCATTTAGAAACCAGTGTAACCATTGCACTCCAGCCCAATGGACAGAGCAAGACCCTGTGTTTGTGGTGGGGGTGGGGCCGGGGAAGGCAGCGCAGAATGCCCCATGCTCTGTGTTCTCCACCTGGGCTGCACTGGGAGCTGGACAAACCCGGAGGTGCCACATGAGGGAAGAGGGCTGAGCCCTGGCATTGAGGACTTCTGCCCTCAATAGTCACCCAGACCCACAGCTAACCTTGTATGAGCAAGTAAATTCCAGCATTTTGGGAGGCCAAGGTGGGCGGATTACGAGGTCAGGAGATGGAGACCATCCTGGCTAACATGGTGAAACCCCATCTCTACTAAAAATACAAAAAAATTGCTCTCTTTCCCCAAGCGGCCTGAGGTAATCTGTGTAAACGGTTTGCTATTCACTTGATCCAGAGAACCCCACAAAGTCATGCAAATCAAGAGGTTCCAATCTTCGCGTTCACTTTAAGAACACACGTGAAACTGCCCAGGCCATCAAGGGTATGCATATACGAAAAGCCACGAAGTATCCGAAAGATGTCACTTTATAGAAACAGTGCGTACCATTCCGACGTTACAATGGTGGAGTTGGCAGGTGTGCCCAGGCCAAGCAGTGGGGCTGGACACAAGGTTGGTGGCCCAAAAAGAGTGCTGAATTTTTGCTGCACATGCTTAAAAATGCAGAGAGTAATGCTGAACTTAAGGGTTTAGATGTAGATTCTCTGGTCATTGAGCATATCCAAGTGAACAAAGCACCCAGGATGCGCCGCCGGACCTACAGAGCTCATGGTCGAATTAACCCATACATGAGTTCTCCCTGCCACATTGAGATGATCCTTACTGAAAAGGAACAGATTGTTCCTAAACCAGAAGAGGAGGTTGCCCAGAAGAAGAAGATATCCCAGAAGAAACTGAAGAAGCAAAAACTTATGGCATGGGAGTAAATTCAGCCTTAAAATAAAGGCAACTAAAAGGAAAAAAAACCAAAAAACAAAAAAATTAGTTGGGTGTGGTGGTGCACGCCTGTAATCCCAGCTACTTGGGAGGCTGAGGCATGAGACTCACTTGAACCCAGGAGGCAGAGGTTGCAGTGAGCTGAGATTGCACCACTGCATTCCAGCCTGGCAACAGAGCAAGGTAAATCCGTACCAGCTGGGTGCGGGGGCTCACACCTGTAATCCCAGCACTTTGGGAGGCCAAGGCGGAAGGTTCACCTGAGGTCAGGAGTTGGTGACCAGCCTGGCCAACATAATAACAAAAACGTTATCTAAACCTCAGCCTCTTTTTTTTTTCTTTTTAAGACGGAGTCTCGCACTGTTTTCCGGGCTGGAATGCAATGGCGATCTCGGCTAACTGCAGCCTCTGCCTCACAGGTTTAAGCTCTCCTGCCTCAGCCTCCCAAGTAGCTGGGATTACAGTTGCCTGCCAACATAGCAGGCTAATTTTTTTATTTTTAGTAGAGACAAGGTTTCACTGTGTTGGCCAGGCTGGTCTCAAACTCCTGACCTCATGATCTGCCCGCCTAGGCCTCCCAAAGTGCTGGGATTACAGGCGTGAGCCGCTGCATGAGGCCATCAGCATCTTAAAACAGCCATTTTCTTTTTCCTGCATTTTTGTAGACTAGGAATTTGGTGGGGTGTTTTTTTGTTGTTTTTTTCTTGAGATGGAGTCTCGCTCTGTTGACCAGGCTGGAGTTTAGTGGCGCGATCTCAGCTCACTGCAACTTCTGTCTCCCAGATTCAAGTGATTCTCCTGCCTCAGCCTCCTGAGTAGCTGGGATTACAGGTGCACACCAGCATGTCCAGCTAATTTTTGTATTTTTAGTACAGACGGGGTTTCACTATGTTGGTCAGGCTGGTCTCGAACCCCTGATCCGTGATCAAGTGCTGGGATTACAGGCATGAGCCACAGAGCTCGGCCCAAGTTTTGTTTGTTTTGTTTTGTTTTAGAGACAGAGTCTCATTCTGTCACCCAGGATGGAGAGCAAGTGGCACTATCTCTGCTCACTGCAACTTCTGCCTCCCAGGATCAAGCGATTCTCCTGCCTCAACCTCCCAAATAGCTGGGACTACAGGCATGAGCCACCACACCTAGGTAATTTTGTATTTTTAGTAGAGACGGGGTTTCACTATGTTGGCCAGGCTGGTCTCGAACTCCTGACCTCAGGCGATCCCCTGCCTCAGCCTGCCAAGGTGCTGAGATTATAGGCATGAGCCACCATGCCTGGCTGAAAAACTTTTTTAAATACATGCAATTTTTTTTAAAAAATAAACAAACATTTAAAAGTCTAAATTTATCCCCGCCTTCCGACCCGACCCAAGATGGAATCTCACTCTGTCACCCAGGCTGGAGGTCAGTGGCACGATCTCGGCTTACTGCAACCTCTATTTCCCAGGTTCAAGTGATGCTCCTGCCTCAGCCTCCTGAGTAGCTGGGGCTACAGGTGTGCACCACCATGCCCCACTAATTTTTGTATTTTTCGAAGAGACGAGGTTTCACTATGTTTGCCAGGCTGATCTTGAACTCCTGATCTCATGATCCACCCACCTTGGCCTCCCGAAGTGCTGGGATTACAGGTGTGAGCCATGCTGCCCAGCCTAAAATTCTAAATTTCTAATGTGGCTAATCTCTACAGATGTAACACTGATAAAAAGCTCTTTGAGGTCATCAATAAACTTCAAGAGTGTAAAGAGGTCCTAAGACACAAAAGTTTAAGAGCCACTCACATAGGCCAGGTGCAGTGGCTCACACCTGTAATTCCAGCACTTCAGGAGACCGAGGTGGGAGGATCATTTGAGGTCAGGAGTTCAAGACCAACCTGACCAACCCATCGCTATTAAAAATACAAAATCAGCTGGGCATGGTGGCAAGCACCTGTAATCTCAGCTACTCGAGAGGCTGAGGCAGGAGAATCGCTTGAACCAGAGGTTACTGTGGGCCAAGATCACACCACTGCACTCCAGCCTGGGCAACAGAACAAGACTTAGTCTCAAAAAAAAAAAGAATTGCTTGTCTAAATGTCAGCTGTTATTGCAGGACCAGTACACTGAGGTGGAAAACTGCCTTTTGAGTTTAGTAACAAGGAAGGGCTTTTGCAATTAGCAAAGAAAAAATGTTTTTGTGGAGCAGAGAGAGGGAGAAGGAGGAAGTCACAGAACACCAGACCTCTTTTCTGAACTTTGACTATGGTTTTATAATGGATGGATCAAGCTGGCAACATAATTGACAAAAATTATCTGCTTGGCTAAACTTTAGTCATGCTTCCAAACCTTCTCCCTGGCCCATGTGTTTACTTGTTTATTTATTTACTTATTTGAGACAGAGTTTTGCTCTTGTTGCCCAGGCTGGAGTGCAGTGGCACAATCTCAGCTTACTGCAATCTCTGCCTCCTGTGTTCAAGCAATTCTCATGCCTCAGACTCCCAAATAGGTGGGACAACAGGCATGCACCACCAAGCCCAGCTAATTTTTGTATTTCTAGTAGAGACAGGGTTTCACCATGTTGGCCAGGCTGGTCTTGAATTCCTGACTGCAGATGATTCACCTGCCTTGGCCTCCCAAAGTGCTGGGACTACAGGCATGAGCACCTCACCTGGCCTGCAGCACTTTTTTTTTTTTTTTTTTTGAGATGGAATCTAGCTCTGTTGCCCAGGCAGGAGTGCAGTGGCAAGATCTCAGCTCACTGCAACCTCTGCCTCCTGGGTTCAAGCAATTCTCCTGCCTCAGCTTCCCGAGTAGCTGGGACTACAGGTATGTGCTGCTATGCCCGGCTAATTTTTTGTATTTTTAGTAGAGATGGGGTTTCACCTTGTTGATCAGGATGGTCTCGATCTCTTGACCTCGTGATCCACCTGCATTGGCCTCCCAAAGTGCTGGGATTATAGGCGTGAGCCACCATGCCCGGCCTTCTTACTTTTTTTTTGAGATGAAGTCTCACTCTGTCACCCCGGCTAGAGTGCAGTGGCACAATCTTGGCTCACTGCAACCTCCGCCTCCCAGGTTCAGGCAATTCTCCTGCCTCAGGCTCCTGAGTAGCTGGGATTACAGGCACCTGCCACCATGCCCAGCTAATTTTTGTATTTTTAGTAAAGACGGAGTTTCACCATGTTGGTCAGGCTTGTCTCGAACTCCTGACCTCATGATCCGCCCGTCTCGGTCTCCCAAAGTGCTGGGATTACAGGGGTGAGCCACCGTGCCTGGCCTCTTCTTACTTTTAAAAATAAGTTCTTGGTGACACAGAGAAAGACCAGCACTCAGGAGAAAAGTTTCTCAGCAAAGCAAAGTTTACTTATGCATAAGGGTGCTGCCGGCACCTGTAACAGTTACAAGAACACACCTAACAAAGGAGAGCAGGGTTTTTTACCCTAACGCGGTTCCTGCTTCCGTCTTTCCCCCATTGGCTGGGGTTGGACTGCACAATCTAAGCTGATTCCAATGCGATATTTCAAATGAAGGGCAGTTTGCAGAACCAAGGATAAGGAAGTTAGATTTCTGAGGAGGAACTCATTCTGTCTAACAATTTTTCCCCTTTTGAATTTGCAATTCTTCCTCTTCAAATACTTCTAACAGGACTTGGCTTTTCTTCTCTTCTTGCTTATTTGGAAGTAAATGTTTATCTGAATAGGGTAGGGGAGAGTTTCGAGAGGTTTTGGCAAGAACTGTTTCTATGAGCTTTTGAACTACTCCACGGACACAAGGTATCAAACAACACCCTATGAGAATGAGCACACCTATTACAACTGCCAGGGAAATGAGAATAGAGGCCCCGAGTCCTTTCCATTTGCCAAACCATCTCTCCATTAAACTAGTGAAAGGGTCGTCTGTTCCAGAATTTTTGGCTAGCTCGTTGGATAAACCAGTTAGACCTTCTAGCGCTTTAGTTATAGTACCGTTGGGGCCAGTATTATCAGGGATGAAAGAGCAACATCGGGTTCCAATCATGCTGACAGTAGAACGAGGGAAGAAGAAGAGACAATACAAGAGATAGAAGAAGGTTAGGTTTTTCTTAGCTTTAGGTTCAGGGGACTTGATCCCAGAACAGTGGCCCATGATTTTGAAGGTAGTAGCGTGTTCTTGATTCAGATATGGTGAGTCCACCCTCCTTCTGTGGTTCAGCCTGCCGTCTCGGTAGTTAGAAGCACTAGATAGCGTCCCTCCCAAGCCGGTTCGAGTTTTTCTTCCTTCCAACTCTTAATGAGAACACAAGCTCCAGGCTGATACGGGTGCGCTGGGAACGCCAGTGATGGCGTCTGTGCTAAAACGCTTTTAGTCCTGAGGGAAGAGAAAATGGAAGACAGGCCAAGTGTATAGTTTCTGAGAAACCAATGTTTTGTTTCAAATGTGGGAATGTCAGCAGTGGAGTGTAAATAAGGCAACTACATAGCATCTCATAAGGAGACAGGCCAACATCTTTCCAAGGGGCCCTTCTGACCCTTGGTATTTCCATGTTATGTCTAGCACTTGGGCTAGTTTCTTAATGATATGTGCAGTGAAATGGGTCCCATTATCTGAATCAATATTTCCTATCAATCCAAATTTGTGTATAACATTTCAATTAATGCTTTAACTACATTATTAACAGTTGCACTTAAAAGGGAATACCTTCCACCCAGTGAGTGAGGTGATCTACTATCCCTAATCAGTAATTTAGGCAACCGATTGGGCGCATTTTGGTGTAATCAATTTCGACACTTTGGAACGGTCTTTTTTTATTTTTGAGACAGAGTTTCCTTCTTGTTACCCAGGCTGGAGTGCAATGGCGCGATCTCGGCTCACCGCAACCTTCGTCTCCTGGGTTCAAGCAATTCTCCTGCCTCAGCCTCCCGAGTAGCTGGGATTACAGGCGCGCGCCACCATGCCCAGCTAATTTTTTGTATCTTTAGTAGAGACGGGGTTTCACCACGTTGACCAGGATGGTCTCGATATCTTGACCTCGTGATCCACCCGCCTCGGCCTCCCAAAGTGCTGGGATTACAGGCTTGAGCCACCGCGCCCGGCCTGTAACAGTCTTAATCCTGGACTTCTTCTCCCAAGGGGTGGTTTTCTTTAGGGTCTGCTTATTAGTCTTTTTGCATATTAGGCAGCTATCTGTCTTGCCAGAGTATAAATTCCTATATATCCATTAAACCCTGAGAACTGCATCACACAGAGCTTGGGGACCCCACTGAGTTCCTCAATGCAGCTGATTTCTCTTATGAGGGGTTTGGATAACATTTCTTTTTTTTTGGGGGGACAGAGTTTCGCTCTTGTTACCCAGGCTGGAGTGCAATGGCACGATCTTGGCTCAGCACAACCTCCGTCTCCTGGGTTCAAGCAATTCTCCTGCCTCAGCCTCCCGAGTAGCTGGGATTACAGGCATGCACCACCATGCCCAGCTAATTTTTTGTATTTTCAGTAGAGACGGGGTTTCACCATGTTGACCAGGATGGTCTCGATTTCTTGACCTCATGATCCACCCGCCTCGGCCTCCCAAACTGCTGGGATTATAGGTGTGAGCCACCGCGCCTGGCCTTTTTTTTTTTTTTTTTCTTTTGAGACGGAGTTTCGCTCCTTACCCAGGCTGGAGTGCAATGGCGTGATCTCGGCCTACCGCAACCTCCGCCTCCTGGGTTCAAGCAATTCTCCTGCCTCAGCCTCCCTCCTGCATCAGCCTCCCAAGTAGCTGGGACTACAGGTGCGCGCCACCATGCCCAGCTAATTTTTGTATTTTTAGTAGAGACGGGGTTTCACCTTGTTGACCAGGATGGTCTCGATATCTTGACCTCATGATCCACCCGCCTTGGCCTCCCAAAGTGCTGGGATTATAGGCGTGAGCCACCGCGCCCGGCCTAACATTTCTCTTTGGTCTGGTAACACTCATGCCCCTGCTGAGTTCTCCCTGGCCCTTATTTTCATTAATTTCTCTTTTTCAGCAGAAGAGAACATGGGAACTGCAGTCTGGGGAGAAAGACAAGGGGTTAGGTGAAAAACGGGCACTTCAGAGGAAATGGCGGCTTGCTTGGCTATTTGATCTGCAAGGTTATTCCCTCAACTTTTTTTTTTTGGAGACGGAGTCTTGCTCTGTCACCAGGCTGGCGTGCAATGGGCACTCTTGGCTCACTACAACCTCCACCTCCCGGGTTCAAGTGATTCTCTTGCCTAGCCTCCTGAGTAGCTGAGATTATAGGCATGTGCCACCACACCTGGCTAATTTTAAAATTTTTAGTAGAGATGGGGTTTCACCATGTTGGCCGGGATAGTCTCAAACTCCTGACCTCGTGATCCACCTGCCTTGGCCTCTCAAAGTGCTGGGATTACAGGCGTGAGTCACTGCTCCCCGCCTTCCCTCATCTTTCAAAAAAAAAAAAAAAGACCTTTCTGGCATCTGGGGACATAGACAATAGCTATTTCTTCTTGCAGCTGGAGGTTATCTAATACTTGGGTGATTAATTCTTTGTGGACAAGGTCTTGGCCTTTGCTATTAATGAGAGCTCATTCAGTCCACATTTTTCCAAAGGTATGGGCTACCCGAAGGCATATTTGGAATCAGTATCAATAGTCCCCTCCTGGTTTTGCAAGTACTTCAAAGCTTGATTCAATACAAACAGTTCACATGCTTGGGAGGACCAATTATTGGAAAATCTTCCCGACTCTACTGCCAGAGCTTTGCCATCAACCACTGAATACCCATTATGTCTTTTTCCTTCAATTACCCTGAAGGAACCATCTATAAACAGGTGTTGCCCTGTTTTGAAAGGAGTCTCTCTTAAATCAGACCTAACCTTTATATGATAATCAATTAAATTTAAACACTTATGCTCAGGTCCTTTTAGATTTGGGTTCCCTGTTAAGAAACCTATTGGGTTGAGTGAACTGTCAGTGATTAGTGTTAAGTCATCCCTCTCTAATAAGATAGCTTCACATTTCAAAATTCTTGAGTCAGTGGGCCATCTTCCTACTTTCTGGTTTAAGATAGTTCTGACTTGATGGGGTGTGCTCACAGCGAAATTTCCCCCAAAGGTTAGCTTTCTGCTTTTTTCAGTTAACAAGGCAGTAGCTGCAATATATTGAATACATTTGGGCCACCCACAGGTTACTGGATCTAAAACTTTCAATAGGAAGGCTACAGGTTGCTGATGGCCCCCATGTTCTTGGGTGAGTACCCCTAAACCTACCCCCTTGTTTACATGAACAAAAAGGTGAAATGGCGGCCGGGCGCGGTGGCTCAAGCCTGTAATCCCAGCACTTTGGGAGGCTGAGGCGGGTGGATCACGAGGTCAAGAAATTGAGACCATCCTGGTCAACATGGTGAAACCCCGTCTCCACTAAAAATACAAAAATTAGCTGGGCATGGTGGCGTGTGCCTGTAATCCCAGCTACTCAGGAGGCTGAGGCAGGAGAATTGCCTGAACCCAGGAGGCGGAGGTTGCGGTGAGCCGAGTTCGCGCCATTGCACTCCAGCCTGGGTAACAAGAGCGAAACTCCGTCTCAAAAAACAAAACAAACAAACAAACAAAAGGTGAAATGGCTTTTCTAAGGAAGGCAGAGCTAGGCCAGGGGCAGTTACGAGTAGGTGTTTTCGTTCCTCAACCTGGTAGATTTCTTTAGAAGCCCACAAGAGAGGGTCAAGTTTTTCTTGGGGAAGCTTTAGGTATAAAGGTTTTGTCTTTAGGGCATATGAGTCAATCCATAAGTGGCAATATCCAACTAATCCTAAAAACGTCCTGAGTTCCTGCTTAGTCTTAGACAAAGGTAAGGACACCACTCCTTCAACTCGCTCAAGCCCTACCCTTTGTTTGCCTTTACTTATCAAGTGTCCTTAGGTATTTAACTTCTGGCTCTAGGAACTGAAGCTCTCCCTTTGAGACCTGTAATCCTTTTCCTTGCAAATGATTAAGGAGACTGATAGAGAAGCCAGCTACCTTTCCCACAGCCTCACCAGATACCAGCAAATCGTCCACATATTGGAGTAGGCATATGCATTTTGGGGTAGAAATTTGCTCTAGGACTTGCTCTAGGATTTGACCAGAGATTAGGTGAATCTGTGAACCTTTGAGGCAAGAGTGTCCATCCGTACTGTTGCTTTTGTCAGAATGGAGATCTTCCTATTCAAAAGCATGCCCAGAAGCCGTCCTTTAAATCTATTACTGTGAACCATTGATGGTAATATGGAATTTTGTGGAGGATGGTTTAAGGGTTAGGGACAACAGGGTTGGTAGTCTGAACTATTTGGCTGATAGCCTGGAGATCTTGCACTAATTGGTATGACCCATCTGATTTCTTTACAGGCAGTATTGGGGAGTTATAAGGGGGCATACAGGGTTCAAGCAGACTCTCTTGAATGAGACCTTCAATTATAGGCTTTAAACCTATTCTACCTTCTAGGGGAATGGGATATTGTTACCTTCTCGCTATTTCCCCAGGGGTGTTTAACTTAATATGTATTGGAGAGACTTGGAGTCTTCCCCAGTTTCCCTTCCTTGACCAGACATCAGGATGAATGTATTTTTCCTCTGCAGTGGTGAGTAGATTTAATGAGCTAAGGAATCTCTCTGGGCCAACATGTAGGCTGATACATAGTTTTAGCATTAAGTCTCTTCCTAATAAGTTAATTCCTGCTTCAGGGATTAACAAAAATTTAATGTGGGTTGATTGGTCTTTGTATTTGTAGGTTGCCAGCCCCCCCCCCCACACTACCCATGGGTACCCCAAGTTTGGTGGCAACAAAGGAATGACACAAAGACAGGTTAAAAATGCATAAAGTGGAAACGGGGCCAATGCAAAAGGAAGGCTGCAAAGGCCCCGGGCTCTGGTTTCCACAGTATTTATTGAATACAATCACTTTGATCGATAGTGCAGATGGTGGGGTGAATGGGTGAAAGGGAAGCTGTGTGTCAAACTGTGATATAGCTAGCCTAGAGTTAGAACCTGCACACTGCCATTTTATAAAGAGACAAAACTGTTTCCATTCTCCTCACAATGCCTGCTAACCTTGGCTTCCGTAAACTGCTGAGTTTACAGGTAAAGCTGCATGCCTTCTCTTATCTGTAACTATCAGAATTGCTGGCCTTTGTTTACCGGTACTGACCAGAGTAAGCAGCCCCAGATAATTCCATCCTGGTGCCAAGTAACTGAAAAATCTGTGGACCCCACACCTGTCCAAATAATGTATAAGCTAATGTTTATCTTAACCTCTGTAAACCACTTAAGTGGCAATTGGAATGACAAAAGTCCCCTGGCCCGGAGCCCCCCTCAACCTCGTCTCAGCCTAGGAGGTGATTGACAGCTTTCATTTCCATCTCCAGTCCTCACCCCCACTCCCAAGGTGGTTTTGCGAGTATAAAAAGGTCTTGTCACCCTTCTTTCTCTGCCACGGGTTGGAGAGAGTGAGTCCTCCGTGGTCGCCGGCAATAAACCCTGCAATTTGGCATACTTTTGTCTTGGTGTTGACTTTCTGTGCTCGGTTCGATACAACAAAACATAAGACTAATAGCAGTGAAGGTTTATGTGAGTTTCCTAAGAGTTAAAGCATATGCTTATTTTATAGGTAATTATCTATGTGCAGCTGGTGGGAATGGGCTTAACAAGGAGCCTACATATCTGGCTACATTCCAGGGCTTCAAAGGAATGTTATCTCCTTGAGCACTGTGTTTAAAATGTCAGAGCTTGGGTCACTCTGCATAGGAACGTGCTGGCATAGAGAGGCCTTCCTCCCCAGAGGCCTCTGCGGTCTTCCGCTGTTTATTGTTCCTGACTTCTTTAATACATTACTAATAACCAGTTTATGTAGGCCCACTGTAAACCCTTCCTTCATTGCTGCTTCCCCCAACAGTATCTGGTCTCTATGCCTTCTAAAATTTTTTGCTTTAAATCCTTCTCCCTTTATCCCTGAGACAAACAGCTCCTCTGAGGAGCAGGTGACACTAGGTGGAAGGGAACAAACAGAGGAGCCAGCTGCTCCAGAATCTATTAAAAAGGTTATAAGTTCATGTTTGGGTCCCCTCTCTAAATTTATCAAGGGCTCTTGGTGGGACTCGATGTAAAAGAGACAGAAGGCCACGAGTGGAATGATCTCTTTCTTTTTCCCATTCAGGACATGTCCTCTTGAAATGACCTATTCTTCCACATTTAAAACATTGATTTTGTCCTTATTCCTTCCAGTTCTGGAGTTCCTTGGCTTTGCCTCCCAATGTCCCTTATACGGCCTGGCAAATGAGGGCTTGGATCCTTTGTAAGTTTTGTCCCCCTGGAGGCTTTGTCTAGGAGTGTAGGGGTCTCTGGGCAACGGGCCCCATCTTTTGGAACCTCCTGTTGGAAGGTGGATATCAATCTTTGCTTTTTGTTTTTGCTTTTATCTCTTCTTACATAAACTTTTTGAGCTTCTTTCAAAAGCTCTTCCATAGCTCAATCTTTCCAATTCTCTCTCTTTTGCAATCTCTTAGCAATGTCTGGCCAACTGTTTGTAACAAAATGTAGCTTTAATTCCTTGCCCAAAGGGGTTCTCTAAATCCAGGCCTGCATATTTTCTCACGTGCTCTTTTAGTCTATCTAAAAATGCCATAGGCCCTTCATCTTTTCTTTGTTGTATATGAAATGCTCGAGAAAGGTTTTGAGTTTGGGCCACTGACTCTCGAATTCCTTTAATTATCATTTCTCTGAGATCTTTCATATTTTCTCGGTGGGCTGCACTGTTATCCCACTGAGGGTCTTGGACTGGGAATTTTCAGTCTGCTGCAGGATGTTTTGGCCAGGAGGGTGTTCATGTTCCCAGACTACCATAGCGGCTTTGTGGGTCCTGCTCCTTTCTTCCCCTGAAAAGACGATGCCTAACACAGACATGAACTCGGCCCAAGTATACAACTGGGGCGCTAAAAATTGATCAATTTGGTCTGCCACTCCATATGGGTCATCTAACAGTGGCTTGAGCTCCTTTTTAAAATTTCGAACTTCTGAGCTGGTTAAGGGGGCATTCACGAAGCCAGTGCCCCCTCCTCCTCCCAGGGTCACCTCTCTTAAGGGGAAGAGAGTTGGAGCTGATTCCTTAGAGGTAGACGGGTAGGGGAAGTTCTAAATATCCTTTTTACATTGCTCTACCTTGCCTTCAGTTTTTCTTTGGGGAGGGCATTTAAGCATTTCCCAAGCAAAATAAAACAACAATATTTTATTATTTGCTGTTTTTTCTTGTGTTTAGTCTTCTCATTATCCTTCCAATAATTTTTTTTTTTTTTTGAGACAGAGTTTCGCTCTTGTTACCCAGGCTGGAGTGCAATGGCGCGATCTCGGCTCACCGCAACCTCCGCCTCCTGGGTTCAGGCAATTCTCCTGCCTCAGCCTCCCGAGTAGCTGGGATTACAGGAGCGCGCCACCATGCCCAGCTAATTTTGTATTTTTAGTAGATACGGGGTTTCACCTTGTTGACCAGGATGGTCTCGATCTCTTGACCTCGTGATCCACCCGCCTCGGCCTCCCAAAGTGCTGGGATTACAGGCTTGAGCCACCGCGCCCGGCCTATTCTTCCAATAATTGAACACGAAACCTAGGAGACTATCAGGAGGAGTATTATTGTAACTAGCTTTATCCCTCCCATTTCCTGCCTTACTTGGGGCATTGCCCATCTTGGAGGTTTCGTATGAGGCTCAATCCTCGTTTCAGAGATTTCTTGCCTTCCCTTTTCCCTACAGGCCCCTTTCTGGAAATTTCTTGCACGCAATCATGCGTCTCACTCGCACACTTTCAACCTCCAAGATATCCCGACCACCAAGGAAATACTTTGTCGCCCCCGCGACGTTTCTTACCTTCGTCCAGAGGATCCTTTCCGCCCGCGTTGCTGAGAGTCTGGGTTTATTCCTCACACTGGGGTAAGTCTCGATCCCCGTGCCCCTGGGGCCACCGCAACAAGGCAGTGGGACGGTCTCCTCACGAGATGATCAGGGACTTCTCCCCAGAGGAGAAAGGGAATCCCCGACGAGCCCCCGAATTGTTAGAAATAAGTTATCGGTGCCGCAGAGACTAGCACTCCGGAGAAAAGTTTTGCAAGGCAAACTTTACTTCTCCAGAATGCTGCTGCCCGAGCCTGCAACAGTCGGAAGAGCAGGCGCACACCTAACGAAGGAGAGGAGGGGTCTTTCCCTCAAAGGCTGGGGTTGCGCAATCTAAGGTAATTCCGATTGGCTATTTGAGAAGGTGTAGGTTGCAGCAGCGGGAAGGCACAGTTTACAGAACAAAGGACAATTGAAGAGGAATTAATTCTAATATTACCAAACTTTCGCTCCTGGGGCTCTGACACCTCGCCCGGCAAAAGGGATTTTTTCTTTTTTTAAATGGAAACGCTCTGTGCTTGAACAGGCTTGGGAGGGGACCGGGAGCCCGGGAAAGGGACCAGTACAGATGCAGGAAAGCAGAAGGACAAGAAAGAGGCCCAGCCAGCTCCAGCCAGTAAGGAGCTCGATCGCCTGACTTCCACCGCGGCCAGAAAGTCAGCTCCGGCGCCTCTCCCGGGACGCTGGTTCCCCGACTCAGATTACGCTCGGCCTGCTGTACCGATGCCCGCGCCTTTTTTTTTTAAATGGAAACGTCCTGTGCTTGACCAGGCTTGGGAGGAGCCAATACCTACGTCCCACCATTCCCCCGCAACGCTGGGAGGGGCGAGACCTTAGCTTCCAGCTTTGGGCAAGACCAGACTGAAGCGGTCGCGTAGTTTTCTGGAAAATGCCGTTTGCGTTCCAGGCTGGAACTACCGCGTATGCTGCCCTAGAGACTACGTGTCCCATAATGCACCAGGCGCGCAGCGTCTGAATGGTACGCTGCTGCCCTCTTGTGACAGCTGGGCGGTCATTGCCGAGGCTAGGGATGCTAAGGTTCCAGGACCTGGGAGGTGAGCCCAAGTCCTGAGAAGCCCTGGGAATTCCCTCCCAACCCCAAACTTTGCGCAGAAAAGGTGGGGTGGGGACGGGCACGGTGAAAGATTTGCGGACAGGGCCCGCCGTGAGAATTAAAGGAAACCGGCCCAGTAACTGTTGGCTGTATATAGTCTTTAGTAACTTGACACGCAATGCGCTAGTGTTGTGGAGTAGGCACTTTTTTTTTTTTTTTGAGATGGAGTCTCCCTCTGTCGCCCAGGCTGGAGCGCAGCGGCGCGATCTCGGCTCACTGCAGCCTCGGCCTCCCGGGTTCAAGAGATTCTTCTGCCTCAACCTCAAGAGTGGCTGAGATTACTGCAGGAGCTAGCCACCACGCCCCGCTAATTTTTGTATTTTTAGTAGAGACAGGGTTTCACCTTGGTGGCCAGGCTGGTCTCGAACTTGTGACCTCAAATGATCCACCCGCCTCAGCCTCCCAAAGTGCTAGGATTACAGGCATAAGCCTCAGCCCCCGTGTTGTTTTTTTAAGACAGGGTTTCACTCTGTCACCCAGGCTGGAGTGCAGTGGTGTGAACAGAGCTCACTGCAGCAGCTTCTACCTCCCCAGGCTCAGGTGATCCTACCACCTCAGCCTCCCAAGTAGCTGAGTCTACAGGTATGCACCACAACACCTAGCTTTTTTTTTTTTTTTTTTTTTTGTAGCGACAGCATTTTTGCCATGTTGCCCAGGCTGGTCTTCAACTCCTGAGTTTAAGTGGTCTGCCCTCCTAGGCCTCCCAAAGTGCTGGGATTATAGGCATAAGCTCCCATGCCTGGTCTTTTCTTTTTTTTTGCCAATCATTGAGAGCTTGTAAGGTTGCTGAGGTTGGTTGGCCTTGAACTCTTGGCCTCGCCTTCGCAAGCGCCACGACATCCGGCCGGAGCCACTTTGGGCCCCTATTTTTCTTTTCTTTTTTTGAGATGGAGTCTCCCTCTGTTGCCAGGCTGGAGTGCAGTGACATGATCTCAGCTCACTGCAATCTCCACCTCCCGGGTTCAAGCCATTTTCCTGCTTCAGCCTCACGAATAGTTGGGATTACAGGCGTGCGCCACCATAGCCAGCAAATTTTTGTATTTTTAGTAGAGACGGGGCTTCACCATGTTGGCCAGGATGGTCTTGATCTCCTGACCTCATGATCTACCTGCCTCAGCCTCCAAAAGTACTGCGATTATAGGCGTGAGCTACCGCACAGAGCCTCTTATCTTTTTTTTTTGGTTTTGAGAAAGGGTCTTGCTCTGTCATCCAGGCTGGAATACAGTGGTGCCATCCTAACTCACTGTAGTCTCCATCTTCTGGGCTGAAGTGATCCTCCAACCTCAGCCTCCCATGTAGCTAGGACTACAGACATGCGCCATCACACCTGGCTCATTTTTTTGTATTTTTGGTAGAGACAAGTTTCGCCATGTTGCCCAGGCTGGTTTCAAACACCTGGTTTCAAGCAATCTGCCAGCTCGGCCTCCCAAAGTGCTGGGATTACAGGCATGAGCCACCATGCCTGGCTGAGTTGTACATAGTTGTTGTTGTTTTTTTTTTGAGATAGGGTCTTCTCTGTTGCCCAGGCTGGAGTGCAATGGCACAATCTTGGCTCACTGCAACCTCCACCTCCCGGGTTCAAGCGATTCTCCTGCCTCAGCCTCCCCAGTAGCTGGGACTACAGGCCCGCGCCACCACGCCCAGCTAATTTTTTTGTATTTTTAGTAGAGACGGGGTTTTACCATGTTGGCCAGGATGGTCTCTATCTCTTCACCTCATGATCCACACGCTTCGGCCTCCCAAAGTGCTGGGATTACAAGTGTGAGCCACCGTACCCGGCCTCGTACATAGTTTTTAAAGGCAAAAAATATCCTCTCCCTTCCCCTTCTTCCTGGTAGCTATAGAAGATGAGGTGGGAATGATAAGAAGATGGGGGAGTAGCAATATATAAGTAGATGGAGGCTGGCTCCTGATACTGACGGGCCACTGTTTATTTACCCAGCAACCCAGTGGGTCTCCAAATCATCAAGTCCTCCAAATACTTTCCAGGTTCCTAGTGAATTTAATGCATGAGTCTCAAAAATCAATGGCAGAGAAGAAATGAATAAAATTAAAATGGGGTCAGGAGAAGAGGGCCATGGGCACACACAGGAGGGGCAGTGAGTGGCTAAGTTAGGAGCTGGAGCGGGGGAATTCCTGGGGTGTCACATCTCATCCAACCCGTAGTCCTCCTCCGGGAAGTCCCCCACTGTCACGACTGCTGGCTTGACGAAGGCGCCATACTTGGCCTGGCATTCGAAGTAGCGTTTCCCATTCACACTGCAGGGCAGGATGGGGGTGGGGGTGGTCAGAGGACCCTCACATGGCTCCACTCCAGGTGCGGGCATGGGCAGTGCAGCCAACAGCATGCATGGACTTACACACAGACGCAGCACAGACACCTGAGTGGGAATGCTTGTTACCTGCCATCGTTTTTCCCCAGTGGCTCATCATAGCGGACGCCAATCCAGTAGCCAGGCTTGAAATCTGTGAGACCTGCCCACAGAAGAGAAATCCCCGTGAAACTGCTGGACATAGAAGAAATCCCCATGAAATTTCAGGATCACCCTGGATCTGTGCCTGCCCACTGAGTAAAAGCCTGTCTTGGTGAAAACCAATTCTTGCTACCTCCATCTCCTGCCCAGACTAATTTGGTAGCCACTTCATTGGTGTCCCTACTCCCACCCCTGTCCCCCATTCCCTGGGTGGACACCAGCCAGTGAGGTCTTTGTAAAATCCTATGGGGATGGCACTGCTGCACTGCCAAAGAGAGAGGCTTCTGAATAAATCAAACCTGCTTTATCTTAAACTTCCAGCCTCCATTACTGTGAGAAATAAATTTCTTTCTTTTAAGTCGCCCAGTGAGTGGTACTTTGTTAGCAAACTAACACACAATTCAGCAACAAAAGACAGCATCCCAGTGAATAAGCAGGCAGAGGAATATATAAGGAAGTCCGAGAACTCAATACCAAAGAAATTAAAAAAAAGGGAAATAATCCCATTAAAAAGTGAGCAACAGGAAGTTGAGGCTGTGGTAAGCCATGATCATGGCCAAAGAATATGAACACACCCTTCTCAAAAAACCACATACTGACCGGGCAGCGTGGCTCATGCCTATAATCCCAGCACTTTGGGAGGCCAAGGTGGGAGGATCATGAGGTCAGGAGACATGCCTATAATCCCAGCACTTTGGGAGGCCAAGGTGGGAGGATCATGAGGTCAGGAGATCAAGACCATCCTGGCTAACACAGTGAAACCCTGTCTCTACTGAAAATACAAAAAATTAGCTGGGCATCGTGGCTGTAGTCCCAGCTACTTGTGAGGCTGAGGCAGGAGAATCACTTGAACTTGGCAGGCGGAGGTTGCAGTGAGCCAAGATTGCTCCACTGCACTCTAGCCTAGACAACAAAGTGAGACTACATCTCAAAGAGAAAAAAAAAGTTGGGGGGCCAAGTGTAGTGGCTCATGCCTGTAATCCCAGCACTCTGGGAGGCCGAGGCAAGTGGATTACAAGGTCAGGAGATCAAGACCATCCTGGCCGGCACGGTGATACCCCATCTCTACTAAAAATACAAAAATTAGCTGGGTGTGGTGGCGCACACCTGTAGTCCCAGCTACTTGGGAGAATCCCTTGAACCCGGGAGGCGGAGGTTGCAGTGAGCCGAGAAATTTATACAAGAATGTTCAGGCCAAGCATGGTGGCTTAGCCTGTAATCCCAGCATTTTGCGGGGCTGAGGTGGGAAGATCACTTGAGCAGGAGGAGTTTGAGACCAGCCTGGGACACATGACAAAACCCCATCTCTATAAAAAAACTGTAAAACTTCAGCCAGGGTGATGAATGCCTATAGTCCTAGCTACTCAGGAGGCTGGGGTGGGAGGATGGCTTGAGCCCAGGAGGTGAAAGCTGAAGTGGCTGAGACTGCGCCACTGCATTCCAGCCTGGGCAACAGCCAGACCCTGTTTCAAATTAGGAAAAAAAAAAAGTAGAAATGACCCTAACGGCCACTAACTGATGATGGAATAAATAACACGGGGCATATGTGTACAATGAAGTACTATCCAGCAACAGTGCGGTACTGACACACGCACGACATGAATGAAACTTGAAAATGTTTCTGCTCAGTGGAAGTGGCCAGTCACAAAAGGCCACAGATTGCATGATCCTATTCCTATGAAACACCCAGAATCGGCAAATTAGAGACAAAATGTAAATTAGTGGCTGCAGATGACTGGCGGATGGGTACACACGGGCATAAAAATGGAAACAGCAGACAGTGGGGATGCCAGAAGCGGGGAGCGTGGTGAGGTTTGAAAAATTCCCTGTTGGGTACAGCGCTCACAATTTGGGTCATGGACACGCTAGAAGCCCAGTCCCCCCCATTAGCATGCAACACTCCCGAACAATACAAATGTACCCCCTGAATCCTTTTTATTTTATTCATTCATTCATTTATTTTTTGAGACAGGGTCTTGCTCTGTCACCCAGGCTGCAGTGCAGGGCTGTGATCATAGCTCACTGCAGCCTCACCCCCTGGGCTCAAGCCATCCTCCACTTAGCCTCCCAAGTAGCTAGGGCACCTACAGGTGCTCACTGTCACACTTGACTAAAGTTTTGTGGCATTTTTTGTTGTTGTTACAGATGGGGTTCTCACTGGGTTGCCCAGGCTGGTCCCAAACTCCTGGGTTCAAGTGATCCTCCTGTCTCAGCCTCCCAAAGTGCTGGAATTACAGGTGTGAGCCACTGCACCCAGCCTTTTTTTTTGAGACAGGGTCTTTCTCTGGCGCCAAGGCTGGGGTGCAATGACGACACAATCATAGCTCACCGTAACCTCCAACTCCGGGGTCAAGCAACCCTCCCACCTCGTCCTCCCACAGTGGTCAGATTACAGGCGTGAGCCATCATGCTGGCCTGCTCTTTTTTAAAAAATCCACACTGCTTTCCACTGTGACGCCTCCCTGCCCATGCCCCAACCTTTCTCCCCTCTCCTCCGGCTCCCCTTCCCCGATGGACCTCCTGCTCACCTGCACCGGCTACTCCCGGGAACTCTTCCTCCCTTTTCACCAGGCTGCTGCCCCCTTTCCTTCAGATGCTCCCAGCCCCCAGGTGCTTCCTCTGGGATCACAGCCCGCTGCGTTCTCCTCACTCCTGGTCACCCCGTTTCCCCGCTGCTACTGACACTGTGCCCTGTGCTTCCAAGCCGCACAGTTTGCGAGACTGGCCTGTCTCCTCCCTTGCCAGACAGATTACTCCACCTGTGCCTGCCACTTCCCGCCACAAACATTCTGGAGGTCAGTGTCAGCAGATGGGTCCACCTACTCCAGAGATTGATAGTTTCAAGCCCCTCACCCAGCACCCCAAGGCAGAGCGTGAGGCTCCTCTGCACGCACAGAGTTCCCTCCGGCCTTGCCACGTACCTACATACATGACGGTGCCCCGGCGAGGGGACTGCCCCGCCGCCCGCACCTCACAGCGGCTGCCCACCGGGATGGAGCTGGCCTGGGCCTTCTCCTCAGCGAGGCGTTGGGCAGCCTCAGCCTCCTGCTGCGCCCGCTCCTCCTCGTTGTACCTGCCAAGCTTGCTGCGCTTCAGGAAAGAGCGAACAGTGTCTGTGGGCGGAGAGGGCTGGGGTCAGTTGGGGTGTTGGCCGGGCCTCTGGCCTAACATGATGACGCTCCACCCATGAGGGGTCCATTCATAGAGGAACTCTCTCTTCCAGGTGACAACGGGCTGTCACCCAAGCCCCAGGTCTCCCTCCCAGTCTCAGCCTTTCCTAGGACTCCAGGGGCCCCCTCACGACCCAGAAACGGAAGGGGTACAGCCGGCACCCCCCACCTTTCCACAGGACCCATGCTCTCACGTCTTCAGCCACAGCCACCTTTACATCCCGCCTTCCTCCTCCGCCCTCCTCCCCCGCTAAGGCCCCCAGATTCCCAACTCTCTGATCCATCCCAGGCGCCCTCACGGACTGCCACTGTCCACTCACATCCACCTGTCCCGCCCTCCACATGTTCCTATCTGACCGAGACTGCTCCAACACCCAGCCCCACACCTACCCCTCAACGCCTCCACTTTCCCAGTCCTCCACCCACCACATCTGACTGCCCACACCCGGACACCTCCCAGCCCTCATTCCCACCCCAGACCCCTGCCTGCCGCCACTCCCAGCCTTACACTTATATCTCCCCAACCTCCGGCCCCCCGCTGCCCACACCACTGGCCTCCCTGCAGCGGCCCTGTCTACCTGCCTGCCCCCTGCCTGCACATACTCCCTATGGACCTCACACCCCCCTCCATGTCCACCTGCCCGTACCTTGCCTCTGGTCGTAGGCTTCTTGTGAGATGGTGTACTTCTCCACCCGGGACACATCCTCATACTCACCAAGGTGGGCGCCGCTGTGGTCAATGACCTGTGTGAGGGGAGGGGCTCAGTGGGGATCAGGGTCTGGCCAGGGAGGCCTGGGTGCAGGGACGTCAGCGTCTCCTATCTGGGAAAAACACAATCCTCTCCCTCGCCCCTACTATGGCCTTCTCTCCTCTCCTGAGCCTGGTGGAAGGGAGAAGTAGGTACACACACTGGCCACCTCCCCTTCCCCACCCCCATCCAAATTCCTGGAGGCTGCCTCTGTCCCCAGAAGTCCCCCACATGCTGCCATCAACGTCACCAAAGTCATGAAGCTCAACTGACAGAGCTCAGGCCTTGCCCACACCCTCCACCTGGTGCATCTCCTCACTGGGCCTCTGGGACTCTCCTAAGCTGGCCCCAGCCTCAGGCCCCAGAGCATCTTTTCCTGTTCTGCTGCCAGTATCCATTCAGTCACTGGTTTCT
This sequence comes from Saguinus oedipus, assembly GCA_031835075.1. Taxonomy (NCBI): domain Eukaryota; kingdom Metazoa; phylum Chordata; class Mammalia; order Primates; family Cebidae; genus Saguinus; species Saguinus oedipus. Next base: position 39,557,598 of record CM063187.1, on the reverse strand, counting down.
GAGCTCCCAGGCACCCAGCTGGGCCTCTGCTGGGGATACAGTGCAAAAGGAAGACTCGCCCTGCCCTCGAGCTGTGCTCACTGTGCAGCGAGGCCAACCGCAAAGGAACAGGTACCTACAAAACACCAGAGCGTGGGCGCGGCTGGTCCTGAACTCCTGACCTCAAGTGTTCCTCCCCGCTCTGCCTCCCAGTGTGCTGTGATTACAGGCATGAGCCACCGCGCCTGGCCTAGACTTTGGTATTTACCTGGAGCTAGGTGCCGCCAGGGCAAGGCTGTGAGCCAGGAGGGCCCTGGCCTGAGTCAGATGGTCCCAAGCTCCCTCTGGCTGAGATGGGGAGTGGGGAGGGCAGGGAGGAAGCTGCCGGGATGGTGAGGTTGGGAGAAGGATGGAGGCTGGACCAGGGTCAGGGAAGCTTTTGTAGGTGGCGCCGACGGGATTTGCTGAGAGAGTGGTTGTGGGGGTGAGGGAGAGAGAGGGCCCAAGGAACACCCCAAAGCATCTGGCCCGAGCCACTGGGCTAACATGGCAAAGTAGGAATGAGCTTTATCTCCACATCAAGCATCCCTGAGAATTTCCACTATGTTGAGAATTTTCACAAATTTAAGGTTCTGTTATTTTAAACAATGAATATGGGTGATTTTATTTATCTGTTTACTGATAGATTGACAGAGTCTCGCTGTTGCCAGGCGCCAGGCTGGAGTGCAGTGGCATAATCTCAGCTCACTGCAACCTCCACCTCCCGGGTTCAAGCAATTCTCCTGCCTCAGCCTCCCAAGTAGCTGGGACTACAGGCGCACGCCACCACACCCAGCTAATTTTTGGATTTTTAGTAGAGATGGGGTTTCACCATGTTGGCCAGGATGGTCTCGATCTCTTGACCTGGTGATCTGCCCGCCTCGGCCTCCCAAAGTGCTGGGATTACAGGCTTGAGCCACCGCGCCCGGATGGGTGATACTTATAAAGAGAAAAAGAATTTTAGAAAAAGTAAAACTTCCCTGGAGGCTCCACCTCTGCGACAACTTCCTTGAGCGGCCGGGGAGGTCTGTGTGTACCTGAACCTCCCAGGTGTGAAGTCTGCTCAAGGATGCCTCCGCCTATGCCCCAACACTTGCATCCCTCAGCTTCGGCTGCCCAGGGTGGCCCAAAGGCTCAGTCCTCGGCACCCAGCAGAGGCCTGACCCAGAGCCCCTGGCCTCGTTCCCTTATCCGGACTCTCACAGCAGCCCCCTCCTGCTCTCCCTCTTCTTCCTGTCCTCCACCATCTGCTCCCTACACACCGCCAGAGGGGCCTGTGAACACCGGAGCCAGGTCAGAGTCCCCCCTCCAGCCTCCATGTTATTTGGGCGCAGAAGTGACCTCTCAATCCCCACTGCGCTACCTCCCGCCTTGGAGTGTTTGCTGTTCTGTGCCCTACTCTGGGAGTACCCTTTCCCCTCTTCAGTTAACTCTTTTTTTTTTGTACAGCGTTCGCCCGAGGGCTTGAGACAGCTAGCGTGACTCGTGACTCGCCTTGTCTCGGTTGCTGGACCTATCTGTACTCTCCTACCTGAGGGCTGTTGAGCTGAGGCAAAGGCCGCGGGCTGAGTCACTGAGGCAAAAACAGAATGCAAAGCAAAGGTGTGCGGTTTGTGAGGACATTGTGCTGTCTGTCTTCATGTCCCCGTCAGTCTCTGTGTAAGCAATAAAACTTGCTGCAATTGAGTTGCCTAAGAGGAGCAAAGACCCCTGCCCATATTTTCCCTGGAGCCAAGTCTTTGTTCCACCCATGATGGAAAACAGGTTTGACAAGCCACCTTAAAGGCATCTTTGAAAGACATAAACTTCCTTTTGAGTTATTTTCACAGGCCTCTGATAAATATTCTGTTTACCCTTTATTTGCATAAACTTCTTTGTGAGCTACTTTCACAAGCCTCTGCTAACTATTCTGTTTACCCTTCTTTTACATAACCTTTGTGAGCTATTTCCAGGAGCCTCTGTTTACCCTTTCTTTGTGAGATAAAGTAACTGTAGACAAGAAAAAAGGTATAAAAGCTGTAACCCACAAGAATAAATTTGCTACGTTTTCCACCCCAGATTACGTAGCCCTCCAGACTCTGCTTTTTTTCTTTCTTTCTTTTTCCGCGCGCTCTCTCCCTCAGGTTGAACAAGACATCTACGTCGGCGGTCCCGGGGACTCCTGCAGGTCGGTAGCCCCCCGGCAGACGTGCCGGACCCCGACATTTTTTCTTTTTTATAAGACAGGATCTCGCTCTATCACCCAGACTGAAGTACAGTGGCACCATCTGGGCTCACTGCAACCTCTGCCTCCTGGGTTCAAGTGATCCTCCTGCCTCAGCCTCCTGAATAGCTGGGATTACAGGCACCCGCCACCATGCTCAGCTAATTTTTGTATTTTTAGTAGCAATGAGGTTTCACATGTTGGCCAGGCTGGTCTTAAACTCCTGACCTCAGGTGATCTGCCCACCTCAGCCTCCCAAAGCACTGGGATGACAGGCATGAGCCACTGTGCCCGGCCTGAGGGGCAATTCTTTTTATTCTTCATGTCTCTGCTCTGGCAGCACCACCTCCAGGATGTCCTCCCAGACCTCACTGATGCTTCAGTTACCGCAGGATAGGGTCTCCCAGCTCCATGATCTCCTACACAGCCTGTCTCCACTGAGCCTTCACATTCAGTCCTCTAGTCATTTAGCCAACATCTACCTCATACTCTGGACCTTCTCAGATACAGTCATAACTATACCCCTGGGAATAACACGGATGGGCAATGAACAGTTACTGAATCAACGAGAGTAAAAAGAAGCCCTTTTCCAGACACAATGACTCCTGGAGTCATGCAAACTGGGGTCAAAATGCTACTGGGAGTCACCCTTAAGAAAGTAAACTCTGGGCTCTTCCAGTTCCAGGTGCTTTGGGTGACCATGGCTTAAGGTGAGGACGTGGCCAAGTCCAAGAACCACAACGCACATATTCAGTCCCCAAAATGGCAGAGAAATGGTTTCAAGAAACCCCGATCACAAAGATATGAATCTCTTAAGGGGGTGGACCCCAAGTTTCTGAGGAACATGTGCTTTGCCAAGAAACACAAGAAGGGCCTAAAGGAGATGCAAGCCGGCCAGGCGCAGTGGCTCACGCCTGTAATCCCAGCACTTTGGGGGACCAAGGCGGGTGGATCACTTGAGGTCAGAAGTTCGAGACCAGCCTGACCAACATGGTAAAACCCTGGCTCCACTAAAAATACAAAAATTAGCCGGCATAGCGGCACACACCTGTAGTTCCAGCTACTGGGGAGGCTGAGGCAGGAGAATTGCATGAACCCAGGAGGTCGAGGTTGCAGTGAGGCGAGATTGTGCCGCTGCACTCCAGCCTGGGTGACAGAACTCCATCTCCAAAAAAAAAAACAGATGCAGGCCAACAATGCCAGGGTCATGAGTGCAGGTGCTGAGCCTATCAAGGCCCTCGTGAAGCCCAAGGAGGTTAAACCCAAGATCGCAAAGGGTGTCAGACACAAGTTCAATTGACTTGCCTATATTGCCCACCCCAAGCTTGGGAAGCATGCTCGTGCCTGCACTGCCAAGGGATTCATGCTGTGCCGACCCGAGGCCAAGGCCAAGGATTAAACCAAGGCTCAGGCTGCACCTCCAGGTTCAGTTCCAGCTCAGACTCCCAAAGGTGCCCAGGCCCCTACAAAGGCTTCAGAGTAGATATCTCTGTCTGCCAACGTGAAGACAGAAGGACTGGTTCGACCTCCCTGGGGCTGCTGTCTACATGGGGCTGGGGTCCTCCTGTGCTATTTGTACATATAAACCTGAGGTAAGAAAAAGGAAGTAAATTCTGGGCCTGGTGCAGTGGCTCACACCTATAATCCCAGCACTTTGGGAGGCCTAGGCGAGTGGATCACCTGAGGTCAGGAGTTCAAGATCAGCCTGACTAACATGGTAAAACCCCATCTCTACTAAAAATACAAAAATTAGCCACACATAGTGGTGGACAGCTGTAATCCCAGCTACTCGGGAGGCTGAGGCAGGAAAACCATTTGAACCTGGGAGGCGGGGGTTGCAATAAGCCAAGATCATGCCATTGCACTCCAGCCTGGGCGACGGAGCAAGACTCCGTCTCAAAAAAAAAAAAAAAAATTCTACCTCGAAGTTAAGTTTTCTCTTCTGCAAAATGGAGACAATTACATTATCCTTGCACTATTACTTTATGGATTCAATTCATCATTCAACAGTGATTCAAGAGCTTGGAGTGGTGGCTCATGCCTGTAATCCCAGCACTTTGGGAGGCCAAGGCGGGTGGATCACTTGAGGTCAGGAGTTTGAGACCTGCCTGGCCAACATGGTGAAACCCCATCTCTGCTAAAAATACAAATTTTATGCATGCCTGTAATCCCAGCTACTTGGGAGGCTGAGGCAGGAGAATCACCTGAACCTGGGAGGCAGAGGTTATAGTGAGCTGAGATCACACAACTGCATTCCGGCCTGGGCCACAAGACAAAATTCTGTCTAAAAAAAAAAACTACTCAGAGTATCTTCTCTGTCCCAGGCACTGTTCCAAGTGCTGGGGACACAGCAGTGAAATTAGAATGAGCAAAATTTCTGCCCTCAGAGCACTCAAATCTGGGGAGACACAGTAAATAAACCAGACCAATGAGAAAAATCCAGAGTGTGTCAGAGGAGAATTAGTGCTAAACACAAAAATCTAAAATAAAGCAAAGGAGAAAGGGGTGAGGTGAACATTTACACTGAGGCCAATGAAGGCTTCACTAGAATGGTGACACTTTAAATAAAGGCCAGAAGGAAAGGTGGGCCGAGCAGGCATATGACAAAAGAACCATTCAGGCCAAGGATCCAGAGGCAGAGGTCACCTGGGCTGTGCAAGGAGCAACACAGCTGCTATAGACTGAGTGAGGTGGGGAGGGAATGAGGACAGAAAGGGGCAGGCATGGTGGCTCACACCTGTAATCCCAGCACTTTGGGAGGCCAACCTCTGGATCACCTGAGGTCAGGAGTTCCAGACCAGCCTGGCCAACATGGTGAAAACCCGTCTCTACTAAAAATACAAAAATTAGCTAGGCGGGCACCTGTAATCCTGGTTACTCAGGAAGCCGGGGCAAGAGGATGGTTTGAACCCAGGTGAAGGCTGCAGTGAGCCCAGATCATGGCACTACACTCCACTCCAGCCTGGGTGACAAAGTGAGACTGTGTCTCAAAAAAACAAAAACGACAGAAAGGACATGGTGAGCAGATGCACAGAGAGGTTCTCTGTGTTCTGGTTTCTCCCAAGCTGTCCAGTGTGGTCACTCACTGTGACCTACCTCACATTCCAGGCCTCTGTACAACCTGCTCCCTCCTTTCCACCTCTCTTAACTCACCCTTTCCTGATCCTTCAGGTCTCAGTTCAAACATCCCTTCCTCCAGGAAGCCCTCTCTGATTCTCCCAGGTGGAGTCAGGCACCTCTTCTGGGTGGCCCCAGTCCCCTGGGATTTCCTGATCCCAACCCAGACTACTCTAGGCTGTCCCTGTCTAGTGATGGGTCTCTTGTCAGACTGCACTGGAGGCTCCAGGAGGGCAGGACCTATCTTGGGTATCACTCAGGGCAAAATCCAGGAGATTTTTTTGTTGTATAACCAAATGAATGGTGGCGAGGGGGTGGGGTGGGGTAGGGCTGGGGGGGGGGAGTGTCCCAGGTAAGGAGTCCTCACATGGATGCGGCAGCCGTCATCTACAGGGTAGGAGCCCAGCAGCGCATCCTCTTGATCCAGCTTGCTGTAGAATTTGTCGTCAACTCCATACAACTCCAATTCCATGCAGGAAGCAGGGCTGCCCACCAGCAACTCCAGTTTACACTGCAAGGAGGGGGCAGGGTGAGAAGGTGGCCAGGGGCCCCGCCCCTTGCATCAATCACCATCTCCACATTCCTCCAAGAACCCCCCAGTCAGGACCCTGGGCCCGGTTCTTCGCCTCTTGCCTCGCCCCTTGTCCCACCCTCTGGATCACTGGATTTTTCTCACTCCTCGTCTCTGCAATCTCGGGTTCTCTAAGGCCCCGCCCCGCCGCGACCCGGTCCCCAACCTCCGCAGCTCGGGATCACCTCCGGCCCCGCCCCGTCGCTCCCCGGCCCCTCCCCACCACCTCTCCGGGGAGCCCCCATTTCTTCTTCGCCCCGCCCCTCCGGACCCGCCCCCACGGCCACACCTTGAACTCAGCGATTGTGAGGCTGCGGCTGTACCGCTTCTCGGAGCGGAAGGTATTGAGGGAGCTGCTGATGAAAAGGGTCACCGTGGGCGCCGACACCCCCGTCACCTCCATCTTGCCGCGCCCTGCCTGGGACCGCAGCGGTCCAGCCGCCTCACACCCGCTCCGCAGCCGTAGTCGCCGCCGCTGCTGGGCTAGGAGCCCCGCCCCCTGCTCCGGGCCTCGACCAATCCGCGCTCCCCTGCCAGGAGCATCCGCCAATCGCCGCCTTCCTTCCCCACACTCCTGGGCCGGCCCCAGCCAATCCCGAGAGGTCTCCCAGAGTTCACGGTTCTTCCAATAGCGGCCCGGAAACAGCCAGAACGGGGGGCGAAGACTGAAGCCAGGAGGAAGAACTGGCAAGAGCTCGCTCCGTCCGCGAAGGGTAAATTCGCGCATGCGCACTAGCCTTTGGTCAAGCAAGCTCTGTGGCTTTTGCCCTGGATGCTCAGCGTTATGTAGGTTACGATGCTCGTCGTTTTCCCAGCTCTGACGCCAGATCTATACTATTCTGTAAACTGAGGCGGCGATGCCCAAAAAATGGAAACAATTACTCTAGGATATCAAAAGACTGAAGCAAGCAATGAAACCTTTGCGCCGAGTGAAAAAAGATACAGCACGTGTGCGCGGCACCGCCCTCTTTTGGCGAAGCACCTAGGCTTGGCCCCTCCGGCGACCTGTAGCGCGGTGGGGCAAGCGCAGAAGGTTAGGCGGGCTGCGCGTCGCCATGGAGCCCGACGGGACCTACGAGCCGGGCTTTGTGGGTATTCGCTTCTGCCAGGAATGGTGAGGCTGAGGGAGCGGGTGGTGTGGAAAGGGAGTGAGGAATGGCTCCAGGACTGACCCCTTGGCACCTCGCTCTCCCCACAGTAACAACATGCTATACCCCAAGGAAGACAAGGAGAACCGCATTCTGCTCTACGCGGTGAGCGCCCGAGTCTTCCCCGGCTGGTCCACCTGTTCCCAGCGTGGCCCCGCCCTGTTCCCTGCCTCTGTGACCCGACTCCTTTGCCCTCCGCTGCACCCCAAGTTATCCCGACTCTCATGTCCATCCCCAAAGACTCCATCCCGTCGTCATACCCTCCGGGATCACCCTGCCCTCCCCTCCCAGTCTCATCCGGAATCCCTCCGTTGACCCCCTTTCCCCTACACTCGCCCTCTCACAGTGCCGGAACTGTGATTACCAGCAGGAGGCCGACAACAGCTGCATCTATGTCAACAAGATCACGCACGAAGTGGAGTGAGTGGCGGTGCCGGAGCTGGGGGCGGGGGTGTTGGTTCTGAAGGCCGGGTCTGAGCGTAATTATGCACCCCCGCGTCCCTGCAGCGAACTGACCCAGATTATCGCCGATGTGTCCCAGGACCCCACGTTGCCGCGGACCGAGGACCACCCGTGCCAGAAGTGAGCGCTTAGCTGGTGCTGGGGAGGGAAAGTGAGGCTCGTCCTCACTGGGCGAAGGGAGGAGAGAAGGGTGTCAAGCTCCCAATGACTTAGCTCCCACCCCCTCAGGTGTGGCCACAAGGAGGCTGTGTTCTTCCAGTCACACAGTGCCCGGGCCGAGGTAAGTGGCACGAGGCCTTTCTAAGTATCTGAGGCTTCCTTGGTCCTTCCCGGGGGTGGTGATACCAATATGGGTGTCCCTGCGTTTCTTGAATCCTGGGCCGGACCCTTACCTATTGGGGAAGTTCTCTTGCCTCTTCTTTTGGGGTGAGGCGCTGCTGGGTCCAGAACCTTGCTAACCGTGCATCCTTTCTGCCAGGATGCCATGCGTCTGTACTACGTGTGCACGGCCCCACACTGCGGCCACCGCTGGACCGAGTGACCTCACCTCTCTCCCGAGTGTAATAAACACCAGATTCCATGTGCGAGTTTCCTGTGTTTATTTGCCTCGTGGGGAAGACACTGGCACCGCGTATCCGGCTGCGCGATGCAGGGCGCGGTGCTGTGCGTAGGCCTCCAGCCGGGAGCTGGTAAAACCGCAGTCCTCGCACACATGCAGCTTCTCGCGGCGCTCACGGTAAGCGTAGCTGGCTGGCTGCCCATGCACCTTAGCAAGGTGAGCTTCCAGGGAGCAGCGCTGCGTAAACGCTTTGCCGCAAGCACTACAGCGGAAAGGCCGGATCCCTGCACAGATGGGCACAGAGGGGAGGGCTGGACAGAAAGGGCAATGGGCTCTGGACTAAAGCACCCCCACCTGTTTTACAACATTGAGCATTTCCAGTCCCTATTCTAAGCTCTTCAGATTCTTCCACCCATGACCCACCATGTGCTGACCACACCCAGTACAGACATGGGTCAGACACCTGTTTCCCCACCCTCCTTCACAGGATGTTCTCTCTACTGGGGGACAGAGAGAGAGAGAGGCCTTCCCTTGCCCTTGGATCTGGAGCCTGAATCATATAACCCACATCCGTCTGCACTTTGCGTCCCTTGCCATGCCCCTATCTTGGTGCCACCTTACACCCACCTGCTGGGGTCCGAGGGACATTATGTCTGGAGTCCCCACACCCCACATACACAAACCCTGGACACTCCACATCCCAGTACCTCTCTCCATTTCCTTCCATCCCCGCCTTGGGCCCAGCAGCTTTTTCCTGTCCCTATCACTGCTCACCAGTGTGAGTCCTCATGTGGCGCTTGAGATCGAAGGCGTCATGAAAGCCCTTGCCGCAACAGCGGCACAGGTGGCGGCGCACAGGGCTGTGGCACTTGAGGTGCCGCGTCAGCATGCGCTGCAGAGGGAAGGCCTTAGGGCAGAGTGGGCAGCCCAGCGTCCCTGGGCCCCTGGGAGCAGAGGTCAGGTTGCCCTGTGTGGGCTGCTGGAGGGACGTGGGAGTTATTAGCCCCTATGATTGGACCCTGCCCACCCTTCGTTACTCTGCAAATGAGTATCGAGTTCCCAGAGCCATAGAGGATTTAGGAAGGTGGAGACAGTGATTAGCGCGTGTACCTGCCACTCTCCAGGGCCTTCCCTCACTATCCCATGGCCCTTTTCCATGCCAACTCCCATCTTCCAATGTGACATGAACTTTTTTTTTTGTCTTGCTCTGTCACCCAGGCTGGAGGTCAGTGCTGTGATCTCGATCTCAGCTCACTGCAACCTCCGCCTCCCAGGTGCAAGTGATTCTTGTGCCTCATCCTCCCCAGTAGCTGGGATTACAGGCATAGACCACCATACCCAGCTAATTTTTGTATTTGTCACAAACATAGGGCCAGGCTGGTATCTAACTCCTGACCTCAAGCAATCCACTCACCTTGACCTTGTGAAGTGCTGGGATTACAGGCGTGAGCCACTATGCCTGGCCCACTTTTCTAATTTTATTGTCTTTTTTTTTTTTTTTGAGATGGAGTCTCACTGTGTTGTCCAGGCTGGAATGCAGTGACACAATGTCGGCTCACTGCGACCCCTGCCTCCAGGTTCAATTGCTTCTCCTGTCTCAGCCTCCTGAGGAGCTGGAGTTACAGGCGTATGCTATCACACCTGGCTAATTTTTGTATTTTTTTTTTTTTTGAACAGAGTCTCACTCTATGCCCAGGCTGGAGTGTAGTGGCACAATCTTGGTGCACTGCAGCCTCTGCCTCCCAAGTTCAAGAGATTCTCCTGCCTCAGCCTCCCAAGTAGCTGGGATTACAGGCACGTGCCACCACGCCTGACTACTTTTGTAATTTTAGTAGAGACTAAAATTACAACACGGCCAGGCTGGTCTTGAACTCCTGACCCCAAGTGATCCACCTCCCTTGGCCTCCCAAAGTGCTGGGATTACAGGTGTGAGCCACCACACCTGGCAACAACACGGCCAGGCTGGTCTTGAACTCCTGACCCCAAGTGATCCACCTCCCTTGGCCTCCCAAAGTGCTGGGATTACAGGTGTGAGCCACCACACCTGGCTAATTTTATTGTCTATACCTGCAGCCCCCACCATAATACAAACTCCATCATTTGTGAATTTTTGTCTTATTCCTGCTGAATATAAAACCCCGTGTCTGGAATAGTGCCTGGCTCTTGTGAACATACTACATTCCAGCTGGCGCTTTCCTTCCTCCAATGCGTGCACAACTGACATAGCCCTTATTTCCCATCACACTCTTGTCACCTTCTCCCATGTTCTGACATAAGGCAGATCATCCACATGTGGGGTTGAATCTTGTTCTGCCTTGCTGGACAGAGAGATCCCTGTGGCTGCCCACCCTGTTAGGTGCTTAGGGTGGGACCTAACAGTAGAGAGCTCACTACTAGGAAAGGAGAGGCATTCCCAACAGAGAGAAGCAGAGGCGGACAGGTCCTGAGGCATGAGGGCTTACACAGATGGGCCTGGGGAGGAAGAGGCCGTCAGCTTCATTAAGGCTGAGAGCAGGCAGGGGCAAAACAGCTGGCCTTGCGGCCAGCTCCACACTCACCGCTGCCCACGGATCCCTGACACTGGATGACTGTTGCGCCAGTGGCCCCCCCAGGCTGCTGCAATCTGAAGAGAGAAGCGGAATGGTGATGCTTTGCATCTCCCCTGCTCCTTACCTCAAGGGACGGTGAGGGACCCACCTGGGATATAGGCATCTCCCCGGAGCTGGTCAGGCAGGTGGCCCCAGTTGGGTGGCTGTGGACGCCGACTCCTGACCAGGAAGGCACGGGGCATCCCCTCAGGAAGGCTCTCCACACGCAGGGGCTGCCTCTTCTACCTGCTGTCAGACCTCAGCCCCAGGATGACTATCCCTGGTAGGAAAGGAGGGGAAGCCTCAGAGGAGCCTCATTCTCTTCATGCAAATTTCCTGACCGTCCCTGGGAGTGGACTAAGTTGGCTTGGGTTACCCCTGCCCAGGGACCTGCGGTCTTCTCCCAGGTTTCAGAGGGAACCGTCCAGTTTTTAGAGGTGAACAAGCACTAGGACCACCAAGCAGGGCCAGGAAAGGGGAGACCAGGCCTGGGGATCTCTTGGGGATGGAGAGAGGAAGCATGGCCCCAGCGGGGCTGAGTGTCTCCCAGGGGTTGAGGGTCTGTTTGCCAGGCAAATCAGTCACCAGGGGACAACCAGCAGCCTGCCTGGTTATTCAAATCACAGCAGCTGTCTGAGGACAGAGAAGGGGCCCCCTGCTGTGATTGCCCTGCTCTATAGGGTACAGGGAAGACACCAGATCTGGATAGATCTGGGAAAAATGAGGATCTAGGCTGTGCATCCTCAGGCAGGACACCTCACCTCTCTGATCTTCAGACTCCCAGGGCTAACATTCAGCCAGAAGCACTATTCAGGTGTAGCAGGCACTAAAATTCTAGTTTGTTAATAATAGCAAAATAATAGCTCCTAGTGACTGCCTGGGACAACACTCCCTCTCCTTCCCACAGCCTGGAAAGTAAAAGGTGGGAATCTTTTTTTTTTTGAGACGGAGTTTAGCTCTTGTAGTCCAGGCTGAAGTGCAGTGGCGAGATCTTGGCTCACTAGAACCTCCACCTCCCAGGCAAGCAATTCTCCTGCCTCAGCCTCTCAAGTAGCTGGTACTACAGGCATGCACGACCACACCCAGCTAATTTTTGTATTTTTGGTAGAGATGGGGTTTCACCATGTTGGCCAGGCTGGTCTTGAACTCCTGATCTCAAGTGATCCACCCGCCTCCGCCTCCCAAAGTGCAGTGATTTCAGGTGTGAGCTACCTCGCCCAGCCCAAAGTGGGGGTCTTGACACAGCCAGGGGCTCACTGGCCAAGCTCTGTTCTACACTTGATTGTTAGCCAAAAGGCCAAGAAGCAATTCAAGCTCTGTTCTTAAAATTTATTTTAATTAATTTATTTATTTTGAGGTGGCGTTTCACTAATTGACCAGGCTGGAGTGCAATGGCACAATGTTGACTCACTGCAACCTCTGCCTTGTGGGTTCAAGCGATTCTCCTGCCTCAGCCTCCCAAATAGCTGGAATTACAGGCACCCACCACCACGCCCAGCTAATTTTTTGTATTTTTAGTAGAGATGGGGTTTCACTATGTTGGCCAGGCTGGTCTTGAACTCCTGACTCCAGGTGATCTGCCCGTCTTGGCCTCCCAAAGTGCTGGGATTACAGGCATGAGCCATTGCACCCAGCCATTATTTTGTTTTGTTTTGAGACAGATTCTCACTCTGTCATCCAGGCTGGAGTGCTGGAGTGCAGTAGTGCAATCTCTGCTCACTGCAGCCTCTGCCTGCCAGGTTCAAGCGATTCTTCTGCCTTAGCCCCCCAAGTAGCTGAGACTATAGGCACGTTTCACCACGCCTAGCTAATTTTTGTATTTTTGGTAGAGACTGGGTTTCACCACGTTAGCCAGGCTGGTCTCGAACTCCTGACCTCAAATGATCCATCTGCCTCGGCCTTCTAAAGTGTTGGGATTACAGGCATGAGCTGCCACAGCTGGCCAACTCAACAATTTTCTAGGCTTCAGACCTAGCTTAATGATTGCATAAGTCCATGAAGGAGACACACCAGTGACAGCCCAGAATGACCAAGCCAGTGAGGGGCAAGTGAAGCAGGGAGACCCAGCCATGATGGAGAAAACAAGGGGTCCTGGGGACACGGGCAGTCTAGGGGTGCAAGAATGCACCTGCTCCTGATGCAGTCTAGGGGTGCAAGAATGGCTTCCTGGATAAGCCCTGAAAGAAGAGGTTTCAGATGAAAGGGGAGGGTGTTCTAGTCAGAGGGGGACGTCTGTACAAAGCTTGAGGGTGAGGGGAGTGTTTCTTCATTTCTTCACATTGACTGAGAGTTGTGCCAATTCATTTAGGGAAGCAAGGGTGGCGTGCTGAGGGTCTGCTGGCCACACATTGCCACTTGCTCTCTGGAGGACCCATGGTAAGTCACTCCTCCTTGAGCCTCAGTTTCTGCATCTGGAAAACGAGACTAAGGAGTCTCCCTCTTCCTGGTTTGTACTGAAGATCCATGTAGAGATTCACGGAGAGAATGCTTAGCACACGAGGCCTGGCATGTGGCAGACATATAAGCAGGGAGTGGTTAGGAAGGCAATTTTTTTTTTTTTTTTTTTTTTTTGAGACAGGGCCTTGCTTTGTCACCCAGGCTGGAGTGGAGTGAACACAGCTCACTGCAGCCTCAAGCTCCTGAGCTCAAGCGATCTTCCCGCATCAGCCTCCTGAGTAGCTGAGACTACAGGCATGCACCACCATACCCAGCTAATTTAAACATTTTTTTGTAGAGACGGAGTCTTGCTAGGTTGCCTAGGGCTGGTTTCAAACTCCTAAGCTCAAACCGTCTGCCTGCCTTGGCCTCCCAGAGTGTTGGGATTACAGGAGTGAGCTACCCCGTTCTGCCTAGGAACCCCTCCTCTGGGCAAGCATCCAGGCCTCAGTTGGGCCATCTGCAAAATGGGGTTTCAGGTGGTGTCTCCATTTTGCCATTGTTGGTTTTCCTGCAGCGCTGATTGGGATGCCTGGCACAGGCCTGGCAGCGCAGGACCAAGGAGCTGTCCTGATGGTACTGCCATGGGGAGGCCGAGGATAGATGTGGGGGTGCATGCAGCGGGGGAGTTGCAGTGAAAGGTGAATTGTTTTCCTTCCAGGGACCCGGTTCTCCATGCCCACTACCAGGAACCCTCTCAGTCCTGTTCCACCCTGCTCCATGACCTAGGAGTTTGACTGGGAGGTAGGGTCACCTGGGCTTCTATGCAATCTAGCTTCGAGTAGGATTTGGACCATGGGGTGCCCTGCAGGAGGGGAGTAAGGTCAGGGTGTTGATTCCCACTCCCTCCTGTGTGGGAGTCAGGGCCACAGCTCCCTCGGCACTACCCTCTCCCTGGGATTTGCTCTTTTGAGTTGTTCCTTCTCCTTGTGCCTGGTGGCCTAGGGGTAGTTAACAGCTCCCGCAGTGCCAGTCCTGGCATTCTGCACCAGCCCTGGTGGTTTCCCAGTCCCTGCCACTCCTCTGCAAATGATCCCTTGGTTAAACGCTTTGGAATATCCCATCTAAGCACCGCTGTCATCTTCCTGCTGGGACCCCGTCATCTCACAAACCACATGAACACACACTCCACCACCGGCAGTGGCTTTTTAACCAGGTTGTTTGCCCAAGGAGAAAGTATGATCCTTCCAGGACAGAGCTTGGCATTTGGAAGAAGGAAGTGGCGGACATGCTGGAACCTCTCTAATTACCAGCCCACTTGCCTTTCTTGCTGAGGCAACAGGAATGGAGATTGCTTTGATGTGCTTGGACCATTTTTCCTGTCCTGGACATCAAAGCAATCTCCATTCCTGTTGCCTGGGACTCAGCTGAAGGGGAGACCCCTGGGAAGGACCTGCACTTCTTTCCTGCTGCCCTTAGGGGAGCCCTGCTCTGTGCCTTTGCTCCTGGTTGGCCCAGGCCACCCAGCAGCTGGGACCAATAACTTAGACCTCAGTCCCTCATAGAATTACTCTTCCTTCCAGTCTGCATCATAGTAAAGTCTTCCGCTCTAAGGAGTGAACGCCTGGCTTACAGGGCGCACGCTGAAAGGATGGATGTTGGTTACTCTTGATGGCATCGTGCGCCTGGCCTCTTCCTCTTCTGCTGTCACCGTCTCTGAGCACTCTGCACTCCACATGTACCCTTGGCCTCCCTGTAGCAGTACCATCAGGACAGCTTCTCGGTCCTGTGCTGCCAGGCCTGTGCCAGGCATCGCAGTCAGGGGTGCAGGAAAACCAACAATTGTGAAATGGAGACACCACCTGAGGGTGTGCTGCTGGGTGCTACGGCAGCTGTGTTGCAACCATGAGGCCATAAGCTGGACACTGAAAGTTGCTCTCAGCAGATGACAGAGCAGGAGAGGAAGACACCAGGTGCATGATGACATCAAGAGTAACCAATGTCCCTCCATCTTGGGCCCTGAAAACCAGGTGTTTACTACTTGGAGCAGAAGGCTTTATTATGACACAGGTTGGAAGGGACGGTAATTCCATGAGCGACAGAGGCCCAAGGTGGTCTCCTGGGTTTAGGGGGCTGGACACTAAGCTTTGCCCAGGGATGTTGGCGAAGGTTTTGGGCAATGGTGGCTGAACTAGGCAGGTGGGTTTATAGTCTTGCTATAAAGTCTTGGGGTGATCTGTGGGCTTGGGCTCCCTGAGGCAGGGAAGAGTCGTGAGAAATAAGCAACACTGGGCATCACCCCAAACATTAAGAGCACAGACTCAGAAAAACAAACAAAAAAACCTGTTCTGGATGTTCCTTGGACTCAAATGTCATGAAGCAACAAGGCCCTGCCCGGTGAGGCCCCGCTCCTCACACCTCATCTTCTGCCCTCCCTTCGCTCCCTCCGTTCCAGCCATCCTGGCTTCGCTGCTCTTCCCTCCACACAGACCACATGTGGCCACCACAGGGCCTGTACACTGGCTGTGCTGTCAGCCTGGACGTGTTCCTGAGATGTCCTCTATCAAGCTTCAGCCCAGACGTCACCTCAAAAAGGCCTTCCTTGACCCTTCACCAGCAATGAATCTCCCCACCCTACCTAGCATTACAGATAGAGCTCTAATTCCCGTGTCTGTTTCTCTAAAGGTGAGTAGCCATGAGGGCAGATGTGCTGACTGATGATCCTCTCTGGCATCTGGGTGGGAACTGGCAGGATTTTTTCTTTTGAGACTTGCTGACACCCAGGTCGGACTACAATGACAGCATGATCTCGGCTCACTGCAGCCTCTGCCTCCTGGGTTCAAGTGATTCTCCTGTCTCAGCCTCCTGTGTGTGCCAACCACTCCCAGCTAATTTTTGTATTTTTAGTAGAAATGGGGTTTTGCCATGTTGGCCAAGCTGGTCTCAAATTCCTGACCTCAGGTGATCCACCTACCTCGGCCTCCCAAAGTGCTGGGATTATAGGCGTGAGCCACTGCACCGGGCTGAATGTTTTGAACTTCAAGATTGGTCCTGATGTGTGTTATGTCATGGAATCAGGTTTCAAACTCCTGGCCTCAAGTGATCCTCCCAAATCAGTCTCCAGAGTAGCCAGGATTATAGGTGCAGGCCACCATACCTAGCTTGGGCAAGCCTGCTCATGTGTCCTTAGTTTCCCTTGTGGGATGTGGTATGGGCTTGGCCCAGAGGCCCTGAGTCATGATGTGGCAAAGCGTGGGCTGCTGGGCACGGTAGGTGCATGGTGATCACAGCAGCCCCAGTGAGTTCTCAGGCACTGACCGGGGGCAGGGAAGAGGGGCTGGCTCCTCCCTGGGGCACAGCTGGGCCCCACTGGGCAAGCACCTTGCACCGGTCTGTGGCAGCTCTGTGGGCAGCATGGGAGGACTGGTCCTGAGGTCATGGCTGTAGTTCCTGAACTTCTTAGGAATGTTGGTCCCATGCTCCCTCCCACTGACAGACTCGAGTCCACTGGGCATCACCCTCTACCCTCCCTCCCCACTTCCAGCTGAAGACAGCTTTGTGGATAGGCCCAAATAGGCACCAGGAACCATTCCTCCAAGCTGTCAGTTTATTCACGTAAAATACCTAAGTCCTCAGAAGCAGCAGGGCTGTGATAGAGGGGCTGCACCCTCAGTGCCCCCGTGCCTTCCTTCGCACAGCCTGCACCAGCAGCTCTGAGTAGTGTTCCAGCAGGGCCTGCAGATCTGGGCTGGCCAGTGGGTACAGTGTCGGTGGGGAGTGGGGGCCTGGGCTAGGCAGGGCCTGGGCTGGGGCCACACTGGTCCCCACCAGGCAGTCGGCCTCCAGTTGGCTGTGGATCCACAGGAAGGTGGAGACCAGCTCATTCCGCGCCTGCTGCTGCCTGGTGTCCACCTGGCCACTGGAGGCCAACTGCAAGGGATGCCAACCTTGTCAGGGGCCA
The DNA here is from genome assembly GCA_031835075.1 of Saguinus oedipus. Taxonomy (NCBI): domain Eukaryota; kingdom Metazoa; phylum Chordata; class Mammalia; order Primates; family Cebidae; genus Saguinus; species Saguinus oedipus. The sequence continues at coordinate 39,540,595 of CM063187.1, read as the reverse complement.
CCAAGGCCAGGTGGTCCCGAGAGCCCCCTCAACCCTTTCCCAACCCTGGGGCTTGGCTCACCACATGGTAAAGGTCGAGGGCTTCTTGGAAGGCTGTCTGCAGCCTGTGCAAGATGTTCCCCACCCTGCTCAGCTCAAGGGGGGATGGGGGCAGGGCTTCAGCCGGCACCCAGGGCTCACTCCAGCAGGCAGGGCTGCCCCCAATCAGACCGAGTGCACCTGGGGTAGAGAGGAGGGAATGAGCAAGATGAGCTGCATTCCACTGGTGTTGAGTGGCCAGGGTGGCTGGGTGAACTCCATGCTGTCCTTCTGTCTGGAACACTTCTCTGAGTCCCCAAGGCTCCCTCCCCTTCCCTCCTACAGGTCTCTGTGCCAATGCAGCCTCCTCCCTGAAGCCTTTTCTCAATCTCTGGTTTACAATCACAACTCCTGTCCCCACCTCGCACTCCCTCGCCTTCCTCTGTCCCTCCTGAGCATGTCACTTTGTGATACATGTGAAGCTTTCCTTAAAGATCTAGTCTGGGAACTACCCCATGAAGATGTCAATTCTGTTTTGTTTACCACCATGTTCCATGTCGCAGGGTCTGGCCCAAAGCCCAGCACATAAAGCTTGTTAAATATTTATCAATGTGGCAAAGCGTGGGCTGCTGGGCAAGGTAGGTGCATGGTGATCACAGCAGCCCCAGTGAGTTCTCAGGCACTGACTGGGGGCAGGGAAGAGGGGCTGGCTCCTCCCTGGGGCACAGCTGGGCCCCACTGGGCAAGCACCTTGCACCGGTCTGTGGCAGTCAATATAAATGACTGGGTGTGGTGACTCACACCTGTAATCCTAGCACTTTGGGAATCTGAGGCAGGTGGATCACTTGAGGTCAGGAGTTTGAGACCAGCCTGACCAACATGATGAAACCCCATCTCCACTAGAAATGCAAAAATGCACTACCCCGGCATGGTAGTGCAAGCCTGTAATCCCAGCTACTCGAGTGGCTGAGGCAGGAGAATTGCATGAACCTGGGAAGCGGAGGTTACAGTGAGTCCAGATCAGTCTGGGCAATAGAGCAAGACTCAGTCTCAAAAAAAAAAAAAAAAAAAAAAAAATTTTAAGTTAATGAATGAATGAATGAATGGCACAGTCCCCGTGGTCAGGTCAAGTGTCGACCTTTGGAGCTCAGCCAACTAGCACATGGGATGAGCTTAGGGGAGACAGTACTAGTTCCAAGGCTATACTCACCAGAGGTGGGCTCCAGGACAGAGGCAGTGCTGCCAGGGATGCCAGGTCCGGCCTCTGGAAGCTGGGGGCTACTGGGGTGGGCAGGAAGTCCAGGGGACTCAGAGGCTGGGAGACTTGGGAGAAAGGCAGAGCCATGGAGCCTCAGGGCGCTACCGTCTACAGGGTTAGGGGCTAAGAAACTCGCTGCCGGGACTGTGACATCAGGCTGGGCATCCATAGGGGGCAGCAGGAGCTCATCACAGACACTTGACAGGGTCAGTCTCAGGTTGGCCCGGGCCTCATGGTTACCCCAGGAGTGCAGAGCAGGTTCTTGGCCCTCACTGTCCAAATTGGGTGTCACCGTGGTGGTGATGGTCTGAAGCTCCTGGCCCAGGGAGGCCAGGTCCCCCACGGATGATGGCCTACAGAGGGGCTGGGCCAACTCCGCCACGATAGGGCCCTTGCTGTCCCCGAGGGAGATGCTGCGTGATATCCTGGCACGGGAGTTTGCAGGGGCCTCCATGTAGGAGCAGGTGGAGGGGGCGTGGACACCCTGAGCCGGCCCTAGGGTTGGTGCAGATGTGGGCGTTGGGAGCTTCCCGTCTGTGGGCAGCACGGAGGAGGCAGGGACACAGGGCACTGGGCCCGTAAGGCAGGGGGCTGCAATGAAAGCGGATGACACTGACTCACCTGTGCAGAGCTGACGGCCAGGGCCCCACCCCACAGCTTGGCTGAACATCTGGCCACTTGCCAAGAAACCCCGAGCTGTCTGTCTGGGACTGGGGCACTCACGTGGTGGGCACCAGGCCTCCAGGGTCTCCTGCACCTTCCCTGCAGTGAGGACCTGCAGGTACAGTTCTGAGGTGAGGACAAGGCCTCAGGGTTCCCAGCCCTGTGTCCTGAGGGAGATGGCCCCAATACTCACGTGGGTCCTGTCTTGGGAGGTGTAGCCAGTACCTGCTCTGGGTTGGCTTCTACCTCGGTCTGTGGGCTTGACCTCCGGAGGCTTCACAAGGTGCTGGGTTCCTCGAGAAGGGAAGGTGTGGGTGAACCTGTGGGGAGAAGAGCACAGGGGATGATTCTCACTCAGCCCGCCTCGGGGCGCTGTCAAGGAAAACAGAGGGTGGGTGGAGTTCACCAGCTTCTACCTGGATGCCTTCTCGAGGCTGGAGAGGAACTGCGTGGAGATGCTCAGGCGTGGGTTGAAGTAGTAGTCCTCGGCCTCAGAGGCCTCCGTGTCTCCCAGGGCTGTGGGAAAGAGCTCTAGGAGAAAATGCTGAGGGGACTCTCATAACCCCTCCCACCGAGCAGCCCCTGCCCCAGGTCAGCCCACAGCCCAGCAGGGCAATCCCTAGAAACCCTTATGTACAGACATGGTACGTGTCCCAGGAGCAGGGGCAGCAGGTGAGGAAGCATCGTGAGGCTCAGGTCAAGACTGAAGCAGGGCAATAGGCACGGTGGATCACACCTGTAATCCCAGCACTTTGGGAGGACAGGGTGGGCGGATCACCTGAGGCCAAGAGTTTTAGACCAGCCTGTCCAACATGGTGAAATCCCTTCTCTGCTAAAAATACAAAAAATTAGCTAGGTCTGATGGTGGGTGCCTGTAATCCCAGCTACTTGGAAGGGTGAGGCAGGAGAATCGCTTGAACCAGGGAGTCGGAGGTTACAGTGAGCCAAGGTCGCACCACTGCACTCCAGCCTGGAGACAGAGGGAGACTCAGTCTCAAAAAAAAGAGAAGAAAAAAAAAGATCTAAGAAGCAGGTACTCTCCACCCACCGTCCTGGCGCTGCTGGGGAACTGACTCCAGGGATGCCAATGCTGTGCCCAGGCTGCACAGAGGGCCTTAGTGGGTTCAGGTGAGGCAGGGCCCTACCTCTGCAGGGGGACTCCGTCAGCGTCTCAAAGTGATGGCGGAGGAACTTCTCCTGCTCGGGAGTCTGGGGCAGGGAGCTGCTGGGGACGCTGGGTCCCTCAGGCAGGGACAGCTCATCTTCTGTGGGACCTGTGCATCCTGACAGGGAGGGAGGGGAGGGACAAGAGGAGCCACCAACACCGTGAGTCATGGCAGACGCCACCTGAAATGGAGAAAGCGGGCCCGCCCATCCCTGCCCTGTTGCCCTCAGGCTGAGAAGCAGGGATCCCCATCTTCCAGGCTCAGTGGGTGCCAAGTGAAGGGCCTGTGCTTAGACACTGTGACTGGCCCTAAGCCAGGCCCATGCAGCAAGTTCCCTGCTTGTCTGGTCCCTGCTTACCTGGGAAATGGGGCAGCAACGTGACAAACCGAGGGGTGGGGTCAGGTGGCAGAACTGGGGAGTGTATGGCCACGAAGCTGCATTCCAGGTCGGCCTCTGACTCCCCCGAGTCTGAAGGAGAGAGTTGGGGTCAGCAGCCCACAGCCCAACCATTCTGGTGAGTCAGGGCCAGGGTTATGCTTCCCTGGGCTCAATTTCTCCATCCGGAGGAGGGATGATAAGAGCACTCACATAAAATAGGTTTTTAATACCTATTTTTAGATTGCATTCCAGCCTGGGCAATAGAGCAAGATTCCTGTTCTCTCTTCCCATCTTTCTTAAAAAAAAAAAAAAAAAAAAAGGCCGGGCACGGTGGCTCAAGCCTGTAATCTCAGCACTTTGGGAGGCTGAGGCAGGTAGATCACGAGGTCAAGAGATCAAGACCATCCTGGTCAACATGGTGAAACGCCGTCACTACTAAAAATATAAAAAATTAGCTGGGCATGGTGGCGTGTGCCTGTAATCCCAGCTACTCAGGAGGCTGAGGCAGGAGAATTGCCTGAACCCGGGAGACCGAGGTTGCAGTGAGCCGAGATCGCGCCATTGCACTCCAGCCTGGGTAACAAGAGCGAAACTCCGTCTCAAAAAAAAAAAAAAGAGCACCCACCCCCGTTTTATGGATGAGGGAAATTTCACATCAAGGAGGTAACAGAGCTGGCTCTCAGGTGTGAACGGCTGGGCCCAGAATCCTCAGGAAGCGGCAGGGACCACTTCTGTCTTCCTTGACAGACTCTAAGCTTCAGGACTGGGTCAAAGTCACCACTGGTGCCCAGAAAGAGGCCTGGCTGAAAGCACAGACTGTCACAGGGTCCCTACCTGCCCTGTACTTACCCTCAGGCGGGCTCTGATCCTTTGGGCTGACAGAGGACACCCTGAGGTAGGAGTCACCCTGCTGGTCTCCAGGCCCGGCCTCCGCCTCCTTCCCGCAGTACTGGCTGCAGTGCCAGTGGGGGTGGAGAGGGAACAAAGACTTCAGCTGGAGACTCAACAGCCAGCCCCACCTGGAGCCCCTAGGCACCTGCTGCTCCTGCAGGAGCACTGCCTCAGCCTTCCTGCCTCCTCCAAATGTCCCCTCCTTCCCCCAGGTCAGGCCCCCCCTGCACCCCATCTGGAACCAGGGAACTAAGGCCTGACTCCAGTCCCATTCCCACATCAATTGTCCCCACTCCCACAAGCCCAGTGGGAAGGCAGAGAGCAGTTCTTCCAGGGTGCAGCTATCAGCTGGGACTTCCTCCAACTAAGTTTCCCTTCGCGGAAAGGACACCCACCTGTCTGTCCCTGTGACTGTCACTTCTGCCTCCAGGGAGTAGAGGATGAGCTCACTGGCCTCATTCGATGATTCCCTCTGTTGGGGCAGGAAGGAGGGGTGCCCGCAGCCAGCCTCCTGGGGACTCTCTGACTATGGGGAAAATAGCACAGACATTCTGAGGCAGCCATGGCACCTGGGGCCACCAATGGTGTGCCAGGAACCACGCTGGCAGCCCTGCTGCTGGAGGCTGTGACCCAGGGCCTGTGCCATGCACTCTGCTCGTGACCAGCTTGTCTTGGGCTGCCCCTGCACTATCAGTCCCTTTACAGATAAGGAAGAGGTGTGGCACCTAAAATAGGAGGCCCAATCCTCTGCGGGTCTATTTGTATGAAGTTCAAGAATAGGAAGCCCAGTCCGTGGTGAGAGGTCAGAACACTGGTTATCTTGGTGGGAGGACCTGATGAGGACGGGCACAAGAAACCAGTTTCTAGGAGGTAGAAAACACTCCAGATTTTACCCAGAGTAGTGAACACATGTGAATGACACAGGTAGTTCATCAAGCTGTATACCTAAGATCTGTGCATGTTACTGGGTATATATTATACCACAATAAAATAAAAATTATAGGATAGGATAAAAAGAATTTGGTTTGGCAAATAGTATAGTAAGAGCTAAAGTAGCTAAAGAGCTAAAGCAACCTTTAAGAGTCCAGGCCTATACTCAGCATGGATTCCTGTAAAGCCCTCTGGGGCAGAAGAGATTGTTATGACCATTCAAAAACATTTTTTTTAAAGACAGAGTCTCGCTCTGTAGCCTAGGCTGGAGTGCAATGGCGTGATCTCGGCTCACTGCAGCCTCCACCTCCCAGGTCCCAGTTCAAGCAATTCTCCTGCCTCAGCCTCCGGAGTTGCTGGGATTACAGGTGTGTGCCACCATGCCCAGCTAATTTTTGTATTTTTAGTAGAGACAGGGTTTCACCAAGTTGGCCAGGATGGTCTCAAACTTCTGACCTTGTGATCCACCTGCATTGGTCTCCGAAAGTGTTGGGATTACAGGCATGAGCCACTGCACCTGGCCCTAAACAAAATTTTTTTTTTTTTTTTTTTTTTTTTTTTTTTTTTTTTTTTTTTTTTTTTTTTTTTTTTGAGACGGAGTTTCGCTCTTGTTACCCAGGCTGGAATGCAATGGCGCGATCTCGGCTCACCGCAACCTCCGCCTCCTGGGTTCAGGCAATTCTTTTGCCTCAGCCTCCTGAGTAGCTGGGATTACAGGCACGCGCCACCATGCCCAGCTAATTTTTTTTTTGTATCTTTAGTAGAGACGGGGTTTCACCATGTTGACCAGGATGGTCTCGATATCTTGACCTCGTGATCCACCCGCCTCGGCCTCCCAAAGTGCTGGGATTACAGGCTTGAGCCACCGCGCCCGGCCACAAAATTTTTTATAAGAAAAAAAAAACAAACCAAAACAAACACATTTAAAAAATATTTTTGTAGAGGTGGGATCTTGCTATGTTGCCCTGGCTGGCCTTGAACTCCTCAAGTGATCTTTAAATGATCCTCCTGCCTTGGCCTCCCCAAATGCTGGGATTACAGGTGTTACCCACTGCCCCTGACCCCATTATGACTACTTTTTAAAAAACTGAAGCCCAGAGAGGTTAAGTCTCTTACTCCAGGTCACAAAACTGGGAATGGGTACAGCCAGCGGTCTATCCACCCAAATGTACCCCACTTGGGTATAAGCCTGCTCTAGCGTCTAAGCTCTTAACCCCGAAGTGACCCACTTTCCAAAGACTCCTGTCTGCCCTGTAAGTCTTGCTGTGCACCAGACCTGGGGCTCACCCTCCTGCCCTTCACCATCTCATGTAATCCTCCCTTCCCCCATGGAGTGGGAGTCAGCCTGAGGCCCCAGGCCCTGGGGCTGTCATGGTACAGGGACTGCTGGCCAGGCTGGGGTGGAAGTGCGCACCTCACTCAGCAGGCCAGCCAGGCTCTGTGGCTCTAGTGAATCCAGAACGGAGTTCTCCAGATTCTCGGGCTTCATGGGGGTAAAGTAACAATCCAGGTCCTGGGCATCAAGAATGGTCTTGAGTGGCTCCTGGTCGGCCCGCTCTGCCCAGCGGCCGTGGGGCTGGTAGCTGCGCTTGGCATGGAAGGCCAAGCCATCTGGCACATCATCATCCCCTAGCTTGAAGGATATGGGACAGTCAGGAAGCTGGTTGAGTGCTCACCCACTGCAGGGAGCGCCATGGACATTTCAAACAGCCCATCTGGTTTCTAGATTTTCAACACTATTCAGAAACAACTTCCAGATACGTATCTCCAGTTGGAACGTTTCTCTCTGTTTTTTGGGTTTTTTTTAAGACGAAGTCTTGCTCTGTCTCCTAGGCTGGAGTGCAGTGGCGTGACCTCAGCTCACTGCAACCTCTGTCTCCTGCGTTCAAGCTATTCTCCTGCCTCAGCCTCCTGAGTAGCTGGGATTACAGGTGTCCACCACCACGCCTGGTAATTTTTGCATTTTTAGTAGTGATGGGGTTTTGCCAGGTTGACCAGGGTGGTCTCAAATTCCTGACCTCAAGTGATCCGCCCACCTCAGCCTCCCAAAGTGTTGGGATTACAGGCGTGAGCCAAGGCACCCAGCTTGTTTTTTTTTCTTTTTTGTAGAGGTGGACTCTCAATATGATGTTGCCTAGGCTGGTCTCAAACCCCTGGCCTCAGGCAATCCTCCTGCTGTGGCCTCCCAAAGTGCTGAGATTGCCTGGCCCTGAACCTTTCTCTGAAACTTCCAAATTGCACATGTGACTGCTCTACATCTCCGTATGGATGTCTGGTGGGTATTTCAAAGTTAATGTGCTGACAACTCATTTCCTCCCCCACAAACCTGCTCCTCCTAGAACCTTCTGTGTTTCAGTAATTTTTTTCCAGTTGTTCAGGCCCCAACCTTGGGATCATCCTTCATTCACCTCTCTTATTCTGTCTCTTATAATCCACATTAACTTTCTCTGTTTTCTTTTTCTTTGTTTTTTTTAATAGACAATGTCTCTGTCATCTAAGCTGGAGTGTAGTAGCACGATCCTGCAGTCTCGAACTCTTGGGCTCAAGTGATCCTCCTGCCTCAGCCCCCTGCATAGCTAGGACTACGGATGTGTACCACCATGCCTGGCTATTTTTAAAGTTTGTATAGAGATGGGGATCTCACTATGTTGCCTAAGCTGGTCTTGAACTCCTGGCCTCATGGCCTTTACATGTACAGGCTGTTACGACTGGAACATTCGTCCCAGTATCTACCTGTCTCACTTGCTTCAACTCTGCTCAAATATTTTCCTAGTGAGGCCTTTCCTGTTTACTTAAAACTGCCACCCCCAACACTCCTTATTTTTTTTTATTTTTTTGAGACAGAGTTTCGCTGTTGTTACCCACCGACTGGAGTGCAATGGTGTGATCTCGGCTCACCACAACCTCCGCCTCCTGGGTTCAGGCAATTCTCCTGCCTCAGCCTCCTGAGTAGCTGGGATTACAGGCGCGCACCACCATGCCCAGCTAATTTTTGTATTTTTAGTAGAGACGAGGTTTCACTTTGTTGACCAGGATGGTCTAGATCTCTTGACCTCGTGATCCACCTGCCTTGGCCTCCCAAAGTGCTGGGATTATAGGCGTGAGCCACCGTGCCCGGCCTAATTTTTACTTTTTTATGAGACAAGGTCTTGGCTCTGTTGCCCAGGCTGCAGTGCTGTGGTACTGTCTCAGCTCCCTGCAGCCTCAATCTCCCTAGCTCAAGAAATCCTCCCACTTCAGCCTCCTGAGTAGCTGGGACTACAGATGTGCACCACCATGCCTGGCTAATTTTTTTAAATTTTTTGTAGAGATGGAGTCTCACTATGTTGCTCAGGCTGATCTTGAACTCCTAGGCTCAAGCAATCACCTGTCTTGGCCTCCCAAAGTGTTGGGATCACAGGCATGAGCCACCATGCCAGGCCCCTGTTCTTTTTTCTCTTTTTTGAGTCAGGCTCTCACTCTGTTGCCTAGGCTGGAGTGCAATGGTGCCATCTTGGCTCCCTATAGCCTCAATCTCCTGGGTTCAAGTGATCTTCCCACCTCAGCCTTCTGAGTAGCTGGGACCATGGACATGCATCACTGCACCTGGTTTACTTGTTTTCCTTCTTGATTCTTTCCCCTCCACAGCACTTATCAGCACCCAACATGCTACGTCATTTACTTATTAAATAAGTAAATGACATAGACTCACAAAGCTCACTTGTCTGTGTGGGCGACGGAAAATATCCCAGCCTTGGCCTCCCAAAGTTCTGGGATACTGTCCTCGCCCATACAGGTGAGTGAGCCTGTGAAGGGAGAGGCTTTTGTTTCCCTTGTTCACTGCTGTGTCTCTGACAGCCAGAACAATGCCTGGCACAGGGCACTGATCAAGAACAAAGGGCTGTCTCACGGAGCCTGCAAGGATGACGGTGCTTCTCCAGGGCAAGGAGGGACATGGAAAGGAAAAAGGGCTTCCAGAAGGCAGAGCTGGGGAGGTCTCTCCTCTGCCAGCCCCTGACAACCCCCCTCCCTGAAGACTTACCAGCCGTTTTGCCCAGAGTGGCAGCTTGCCATTGGTTAGCAGGCACCGAGGATCTGGAGAGAAACACATGAAATCCATGAAGAGGACAAATGCCCAACAAACAGGTCACATGCACAACCAGGCAGTCCCCAAAGGGGCAAGATCACAACCCACAGGTCAACAGCACTGGGTGTCAAAGAAATGCCAACTTAAACTGTGGGATGCCATGTTTGACTCACAAGACTGACTGAGGTGAAAATGCATAATACTAACAAAGGATGGCAGGAAAAGTGTGGGGGCAATGGAGAACGTAATGCAATGCAGGGTGGGGCAGTAATTGGGTTTGGAGAACTCTTGGGGTTCCTTTTTTTTTTTTTTTTGAGACAGAGTCTCGCTCTTGTTACCCAGGCTGGAGTGCAATGGCGCGATCTCGGCTCACTGCAACCTCCGCCTCCTGGGTTCAGGCAATTCTCCTGCCTCAGCCTCCTGAGTAGCTGGGACTACAGGCACGCGCCACCATGCCCAGCTTATTTTTGTATTTTTAGTAGAGACGGGGTTTCACCATGTTGACCAGGATGGTCTCGATCTCTTGACCTCATGATCCACCCGCTTCGGCCTCCCAAAGTGCTGAGATTACAGGCATGAGCCACCACGCCCGGTGGGGTTCTTTTTTAAAATAAAGGTCGGGCATAGTGGCTCAAGCCTGTAATCCCAGCATTTTGAGAGGCCAAAGTGGGAACGATACTTGAGGTCAGGAGTTTGAGATCAGCCTGGCCAACATGGTGAAACCTTGTCTCTACACACACCCCACCCCAACACACATACATTTATAGCTGGGTGTGGTAGCTTGAACCCAGGAGGTCAAGGCTCCAGTAATCTATGATCGTGCAATTGCACTCCAACCTGGGCAACAAGAAAAGTGAAATAAAATAATAAAACTTTTAAAGTAAAATAAAATAACCCAGGACCCAGTGGTGTTACTTGTTAGCCTCTGTCCTGGAGAAATCCTCACATTTTGAGGAGGCCTAGGAGTGGTCTCCATCTCCATAGCCTCATGAACAGGGGTGTGCAATCAGGAAAGACCTAAATGCCCACCTGGAGGGGAATTACTTAACATTTCGGAGGACTCTGCTTTATATTCACCAACATACAGGTGTGGTTGAGAGACTTTGCAGAGGAAAAGGATTACGGATAATATCTGCAGCAGAATTCAATTTATTATTTTTTATTTTTTTGAGACAGAGTCTCACTCCATCACTAGGCACCAGGCTGGAGTGCAGTGGCACGACCGTGGCTCACTGCTACCTCTGCCTCCCAGGTTCAAGCAATTCTCCTGCCTGAGTCTCTCAAGTAGCTGGGATTACAGGCATGCTCCACCAGGCCTGCCTAATTTTTGTATTTTTAGTAGAGATGGGATTTCACCATGTTGACCAGGCTGGTCTTAAACTCCTGACCTCAGGTGATCCACCTGCCTCAGCCTCCCAAAGTGCTGGGATTACAGGTGTGAGCCACCACACCTGGCCATAATTCAGTTTATGACCTAAGTGATATGATGTGTCTCCCATGGCTGTGCACAGAGGTAGATTAGGCATGTAGGAAAAGGCCTGTAAGAATTCATAACATGAGAATAAAAGTGGCCAACCTGTGGAGGGCACTGGATTGGGTATGAGGGTGGCAACAAGAAAAATGAGCTTGCTCTGCAACGTTTGATTTTCCCAGGGTGTCTTCTCACCTTGCTGCTGCCTTCCAGTCAGTCCCTGCCTTTGTCTCCCTTATTGGGAGAGCCCAGCCCCACCCTAAAATCACCCAGCACTTATCACTGTTTCCCAGCTGCTCTCGAGGCTAGATGCATCATGGTCAATGGGACCTGAAGGAAGCCTGTGGGGGCTTCTGGAAAACAGCGTCCTGTCTAAAGGGGATTCTCAGGAGAGAACATCTCTCCTCTTCAACCACATCATTCATTCATTCATTCATTAAGACAGGGTCTCACTTTGTCACCCAGCCTGGAGTGCAGTGGCACAACACAGCTCACTGCAGCCTCAACCTCTGGTCTCAGCAATTCTCCCGCCTCAGCCCCCCGAGTAGCTGGAACTATAAGGTGCACACCACTATACCCAGCTAATTTGTGTATATTTTGTAGAGATGAGATTTCGCTATGTTGCCCAGGCTGATCTTGAACTCCTGAGCTCAAGCAATCCACCCACCTTGGCTTCCCAAGTGCTGGAATTATAGGCATGACCCACCGCACTCAGCCTCAAACACATCTTACATGCCTGGTCAGGTGGTGTGAGTGGATGGTGTTGACTAGTCTCTGCCCTCAGGAGTGATCACATATTCTGACCTGGACAGCTTCAGCAACTGACTCAGAAGTGAGCACAAGTCATACCAGGAACATAAGCCACACAACCCTGAGATGGCTTGAGCTTAGGAAAGAGGTGCTTTATAAACCTGTAGCTGCTGGGGGTATCTTTTCCCCTACTAAAGGGAGAGCTTGTCTGTCAGCAAAGCTGATATGAAGAAAAGCAGAGCCAAAAGATGCAAAAAAACACTTCCTTTTAACATCGTCTTACTATCTGGATCCAGCCATGTTGAAAGCCAATCTTACTGAATTTTCAGGAACTAAAAAATTATCTTCCTGACTTAAATGTGGATACTGAGAGTCTTGACTGATATGATTATTGAGTTTCCTTCTTTTTCTACAGACAAGGGTCTCACTCTGTTGTTCAGGGTAGTGTGCAGTGGTGTGATCATAGCTCACTATAACCTTGAATTCCTGGGCTCAAGCAATCTTCCTGTCTCAGTCTCCCAAGTAGCTGGGACTATAGGTGTGCACCACCATGTTGGGCTAATTTTTTCTTTTTCTTTTTTTGAGACAGAGTTTCACTCGTTACCCAGGCTGGAGTGCAATGGCGCAATCTCGGCTCACCGCAACCTCCGCCTCCTGGGTTCAGGCAATTCTCCTGCCTCAGCCTCCCGAGTAGCTGGGACTACAGGCACGTGCCACCATGCCCAGCTAATTTTTTATATTTTTAGTAGAGACAGGGTTTCATCATGTTGACCAGGATGGTCTCGATCTCTTGACCTCGTGATCCACCCGCCTTGGCCTCCCAAAGTGCTAGAATTACAGGCGTGAGCCAGTGCACCCGGCCCAATTTTTTTCTTTTTGTAGGAAGGGGGTCTTGCTATGTGCCAGGCTGGTCTCAAACTCCTGACCTCAAGCAAACCTCCTGCCTCAGCCTCCCATGTAGTTGGGACTATAGATGTGTGCCACTATGCCCGTCTAATTTCTGTTTTTTAATTTTTTTTTGCAGAGATTGGCTTTACTATGTTGCCCAGGCTGGTCTTGATCTCCTGGCTTCAAGTGACCCTCCCATTTCAGCCTCCCAAAGTGCTGAGATTCCAGGTGTGAGCTACCATGCTCAGCCTGATTAATGAGTTTTATTTATTTTATTTTTATTACTATTTTTTTGAGATGGTGCCTCATTCTGTAACCCAGGCTGGAATGCAGTGGTACGATCTTGGCTTGCTGCAACCTCCAGCTCCCAGGTTCAAGCGATTCTCATGCCTCAGCTTCTCTAGTAGCTGTGACTACAGTCACACACCACCATGCCCATCTAATTTTTTTTGTATTTTTAGTAGAGATGGGGTTTTACCATATTGGTCAGGCTGGTCTGGAACGCCTGACCTCAGGTGATCCACCCACTTTGGCCTCCCAAAATGCTGGGATTTCAGGCGTGAGCCACCATGCCCAGTTGATTGGTGAGTTTTAATATGTACCAGGCCCTGTAAACAAAGTCATGGGCAAAACCCAGCAATAATTCCCTATACTGATATAGTTCAAAATAGGGCCCTTTTTCCAACCTGGATCCAAGCTGTCTTTGGATGGTGTCTTCAGCATCTCTTCTGGCTCACACTCTTCCTCCAGATCATCCTCTGTCTGCTCTCCAGGGCTCAGGGAGCGAATCTCCCTAGGTGTGGACACATACGTATCCTGCCTAAAGCCAGGAATGAGGATGGTAAGGAGAGAATACAGGAAAATGGGCTGGTGGTAGGGGCTTTCCTAGGGCCCAGACCTGTGCTAAGCTCCATGTGAACATATTCTGCTGCTGGTCAAGATGGTACTGGTGAGTCTCTCACTGGACACCGCCTCCCCACTAGAACCACATCATCACAATTCATGAGATTAACAAAGGCTGGGCTCCAAACGAACACAAACTCTCCTAGGGCCACAGCAATGTGACAGAAAGCCAAGCAGACAGTGGGACTGCAGTCCTGTACTGGGCTGCCTGTAGGTGGTAGCAAGGACAGTGGCTCCTCCTGAGCGCAGGAAACTAAAACATCCTTGGCGTGAGGCAGGCACTGGAGCCAGGGCCCTGGTTCATAGCCTGGGGGTGGAGTGTGAGCCTCAAAACCAAAACGGTATCTCTAGTAGCACCTCAGGACCAGTGGCCCATGCCAAGGCCTGGTCCCCACAGTGCCCTGGGAGCCACATGGAGCCAATGGCAATCACAGACACACTCAGAGGCAGGAGAGAAGACAAACCAAAAAAACATCCCACTCAAAATTAGCAACACCCAAACCAAAACCTCAAATCAAAAAGTAGAACATGAGTTCAATGAAAATAAAATGGGCTTTGCTACTTAAAGACTTAAAAAAGAAGTATGTTTAGAAGATTCAAAGAAGTGAACCTACAGCTCTCACATGGGAGTAAGAAGACATTGTGGCCCCACTGCAGCCCTCCCCTCAGACCCCTTCCCTGCCCACCCCTCCCCTGGGCTGGCTGGTCAGGGACCCCTCTGTTCCCACAGCTGCGTGGGGTATGCCCCATCACAGTGCTCAGAGGCTTGCCAAACACTTCGCTTTTCCACTTCAATATCCTTCTTGTGGCCGGACGTCGTGGCTCACACCTGTGATCCCAGCACTTTGTGAAGCCAACAAGGGAGGATCACTTGGGCCCAGGAGTTCAAGACAAGCCTGGGCAACACAGCAAGACTCTGTCTCTATTATTTATGAAAATTAAAAAAAAAATACAAATACAAAAACTTTTTGGATGCATTACTATAACTCCATATTCAAAATCTGTCTCTCCTACCCAGCTGCAAGTGTATCAGGGGCAGGGCCCAGGGCTGTCTTGGCCACTGCCATATCCCCAGCATCACTCCATGGTGCCCAGGCATGGACTCATCCCTCTGGTAGATGGACAGGGGCTGCCAGGACCTGGGGTGGCCACTCCAATTCCTGTCCTTCGTGTGCTGCTGCTGCTCCCGGCGGTCGATCTCCAGCAAGTGCTGCTTCATGCAGTTGGTGATCTCCGGGCCCAGGTGCCAGATAAACACACAGCTGAAGGGGCCAAAGAGACACACACAAGGCAGAGGAAGAGTGAACATGGGAACCACTACCACACTGACGCTGCGGCCTAGGCCCCATCCTCCAGACGCTCCTGGAAAACACACCCCATCAGCTTAGTGCAGGGGGCTAGACTCGCCACATCCATACCCTCGGCCTCAGGTCTGGGGCATGCCAGCAAACCAGGGCCTACTAGGGAGGCATCAAGACCTGAGGAGGGGGCTGTGGGAAAGAACTGGAGTAAATCAAAGGGAGTGACAAAAGGGACTTCCTTGAACACCACCCATGTGCTAAAGAATGTATGTGTATCATCTCATTCATTTCTCACCACACAATTTTCTTTTCTTTTCCTTTTTTTTTTTTTGAGATGGAGTCTTGCTCTGTCGCCTAGGCTAGAGTGCAGAGGCGCAATCATGGCTCACTGTAACCTCGACCTCCCAGGTTCAAGTCATTCTCGTGCCTCAGCCCCTGCTGAGTAGCTGAGACTAAAGGCACATGCACCACCACACACAGCTAATTTTTGTATTTTTAGTAGAGACAGGTTTCTCCATGTTGACCAGGCTGGCCTGGAACTCCTGACTTCTGGTGATTCACCCGCCTCGGCCTCCCAAAGTGCTGGGATTATAGGCGTGAGCCACCACATTCAGCCTCACCATACAATTTTCAAGGTAAACGATGTTGTCATTTACAGAGGAGCAAACTGAAGCTCAGAGAGGGGAAACAACCTGTTCAAGGTGACAAGAAAATAAGTTACAGAGCTGGGATTTGTTTCATGTTTTTTTTTTCTTGAGATGGAGTTTCGCTCTTGTTGCCCAGGCTGGAGTGCAATGGCACAATCTCAGCTCACCACAGCCTCTGCCTCTTGGGTTAAGTGATTCTCCTGCCTCAGCCTCCCAAGTAGCTGGGATTACAGGCATGTGCCACCATGTCCAGCTAATTTTGTATTTTTAATAGAGACAGGGTTTCTCCACGTTGGTCAGGCTGGTCTCCAACTCCTGAATTCAGCTGATCCGCCTGCCTCAGCCTCCCAAAGTGCTGGGATTACAGGCATGAGCCACCGTGCCTGGCCTAGATTTTTTTTTTGAGACAGGGTCTCACTCTGTCACCCAGGTTGGGGTGCATCGGAACAATCTGGGCTCACTGCAACCTCTACCTACCAGGCCTAGGATGTCTCTCCCCTCCTGAGTAGCTGGGACTACAGGTATGTGCCACCACACCTGGCTAATTCTTTGTAGATATGGTGTTTTGCTATGTTGCCCAGGCTGATCTCAAACTCTTGAGCTCAAGTGGTCCACCTGCCTCAGCCTCCCAAAGTACTGGGGTTATAGGCATGAGCCATCATGCCCAGCCTAGAGCTGAGATCTGAACTCGCAGCTGGGTGTGACACCAAGACTCACACAATCCAAACTGGGCAGCTCAGAAATGCTCTCTACACAGGCAGGCTGAGTACAGTGGTCATGGTATCTGAGCCACAACTTTCCCATGGTCCATGTCCCACCCACTCCCAGAGGGAGGCCTGGGGCAGTCTCCAGGCCTGTCCCACCTGTCTCCGGATACTGTGATCAAGTGATGACAGTCATAGGTGAACTTCATGCTGGTAATAATTTCTGCAAACAAAGCAGAGAGGCTGCACTTGCCTTCGGAGTCAGAGGCTGTGGGTGGGTGGGCAGGCATCCCAAGCAGCGAGGCACACCCACCTGAATGGCCAAACATCTTGGCAATGCACTCGCCTGAGTAAAAGTCAATCACTGAGATGCTTTTGTCAGAGCAGCTAGTGGCCAGGAAGGTACCTGAGGGATCCACATGGACCTGCCAGGAAAGGGACCCACATGTTACTCCAGCTGCCTGCTTCTTCCTTATGGTGAGGCCTGGGCCCCTCCTCCCCCATGCTGGATGCACAGCACATGGAACCCTGGCAGGGCAGGAGCTCCCGCTCCCATTCAGCAGGTGAAGAAACGAACCACCACTGCAGCAGTAACAACAGTAGCTAGGCCCTGTGCTAAGCACTGAATGTGTACAAAATGAACTGCAGAGAACAAGTCCATGAGCCAAGCTGTCTCTATGTGCATTTTACAGGGCATAAAACAGGCTCAAGAGATGATGCTTGCCCAAGGTCACACAGTCAACCTATGGGTTGAGGCAGAGCCTGAACCCGTAACAACTGTCCTAGACCAGAGGCTCTGAGAAGGTCACCCCTTGTCCTGAGTGATCATGGCTGGTGTGGGCAAGCCAGGAGGGGAGTCCATGCCTCTGATTCTTCCCACCATACCCTGCTGCCACTCAAAATGGAACCAACTTAGATGCCCCACTTGGGTAAAGGCTCAGTAAATAAAGGAAACGCAGCTGTGATCACTCTCCCCACCCGCTCGCAACCATTCTTGTTTAACCAGGCCTGAGAAGGTGCTGGCCAGTGCGGTGCACTGAGGAAGCACCAAAGGCACAGGTCTCAGGTGTGGGCTGTCACACTAGGTGGCCCATCAAGGCAGCAGACGGGGCCCCAAATCCTCACCTTCAGCAAGGACCCTTCGTCACCCTGGGAGCCCTTGTAGCACTTCTTCTGCTTCCCATTCAAGGTGTTGTAGACTCTGGGGAAGTAGGGGCATGTTGTGGCAAACAGGGTCCCACCCCCCTCACCACCTCACCCTCTGGCTCCTGCTGTCCTCCCCTCCCCTGGAAGCCCCCCTGCAATCTCCTGTTCCCATCTGATACCTAAACTGAAACTGAAACCCCATCTCAAGCTGAAGTTGTGTCCTGGGGTACCCGCTGAGTTAATGCCCATCTCCCCTACAAACTGCAAGCTTAGTGCCCAGTACCCCATAAGGAGTCAGGAAGGAGGTGCAGAGCCTCTTTGCACTCCTTTGCCCTCTGCCTTCCCCTGGCTTGCTCCTTCACATCCTCCCCAGGCTCAGATGTCTCTTCCTCCAGGAAGTCCTGCTTGATCCCCAGGTGGGGTCAGGCATCTCCCTAGGGCCCCTGGGCTCCGCCATCTCTGACCACTCTGTGCTGTCACTGTCTGTGGCTGTGAGGTAGCCATGTCCCCTCCACTGGACTGCGAAGTCCAGGGCCTGGGGCTATCCTGGCCACTGCCATGACCCCAACACCATCTAGCCCAGCTAGGCGCTCAGAGAATACGGATGAATGCAGGAGTTTATGTGCCACATTGGCACTTCAGTCATCCCACACTGGCTCTAGGGAGAGCTGGAAGGAAGCAGTCTGCTGACCTGGAGACCAGACCTGGGAGAGCCTAACTTCTGAGAAATACCAGGTAGCGGCCCGGTGTGGTAGCTCATGCCTGTAATCCCAGCACTTTGGGAGGCTGAGGCGGGTGGATCACCTGAGGTTGGCGGATAACCTGAGGTCGGCAAATCACCTGAGGTCAGGAGTTTGAGACCAGCCTGGCCAACATGGCAAAACCTTGTCTCTACTAAAAATACAAAAAATTAGCCAGGCATGGTGGCAGACACCTGTAATCCAGCTACTTGGAAGGCTGAGGCAGAATCACATGAACCTGGGAGGTGGAGGTTGCAGTGAGCCAAGATGGTGCTACTGCACTCCAGCCTGGGCAACAGAGTGAGACTCTGCCTCAAAAAAACAAAACAAAACAAAACAAGAAACAAGAAACACCTGCTGGGTCCCTCAATCCCCTCCCAGCTTGTTGGGGACCAGAGGAACAGAAGGAGGAAAGCAGCCAGCCAAGGACAAAGCAGACCAGGCCAGTCCCTCTTCAGAAACCAGCCTGGCCCAGTCTAGCTAAGGGCCCAGGGCCACCCCTCACCTCACATTGCGGTCCTGGCAGGCCACGGCCACATACTTCTGGGTGATGTCAATGTCCATGTCATACAAGGTGGTTTTCTCTGCTACGTGGTGGGTACGTACAAAGTGTAGTCTATCCGAACCCTGGCAGGGTAGAAGGACCTTCAGAGAATGCCCCTGATAACCCCCCACCCCAGTCCCCAAGGAGGCCATGCCACCCTACCCTCTGGGCGCTGCGAAAGTAGATGCTCTTGTCAGCCCCACAGCTGATCATCTGGATGTCTCTGTTGCCTGGGGGAGGAAGTGGCTGTGTGTTAGGCAGGGCTGGGCCACATGGGCAGGGGATCCTAGCTGGGGACCTCCACTGCAAGGGCCTTCAATCAACTGTGCTGGGATCTAGGAAGGCTTCCTGGAGGAGGTGAAGTGGGTGCTGGGTCTGGATGGGACTCTGTGAGATATGAGCTGTGTGTGTGAGGGAGCACAGGTGGAGCTGTGGGCAAGGCTGGCTCTGCAGAGCAAGGACATATAGGGAAACAAAGGCTGGGGACAAAGAGGGGACACTCTCTCCAGTCTGGTATTGAGATAGGTGACTTGAGCAGCAGAGTAGAGGCAGGACTATAGCAGGGGCCAGTGGAGACAGGCTGGGAGGCTCACACCATCAAGATCAATTTCAAGATCCACACGAGCCTTAGGCCGGGCCCCATGCATGGGCCTAGTCTTCCCGAATGCTCACCAACCATTCCACTGGACAAGCATGAACACAGAGGTTCACAGAGTCCTTGCCCCAAGGTACACAGAGAGGACAGCGGGAGGACTGAACTCAGGCATTCTCTGGTGCTAGAGTCAAAGCTGTTAAACACAGCTCAGAACCTGGGCCTCCCCTCTGAGCCTTAGCTTCCTCTCCATACAATGGGCGTCGTGACAGTCCCTTCCCTGGAGAGTGGTATGAAGTCATTGGAATAGGGGCTGCAACATGGCAAGTACTAGAAACATTCTTGCTTTTATTATTCTCATTTCTTTACAGAATAAGAGTTTGGTGAAAATGAAAAGGCAGAACAAATATAAAACTCTTAGGGTCTCATCACATCAGACATGCTCCTTCATGACAGAGTATTCGAGAGAGGGTCCAGGCCTGACATACAAATATTAGATGTTGCTCAAGGAGAGTCACTGGGTCACAGAAGGGAGTAAGCCCCATATAGGGGAGGAAGTGTGACCCACTGCAGTCTCCACCTCCCAAGTTCAAGCAATTCTCCCACCTCAGCCTTCCAAGTAGCTGGAATTACAGGTGTACCACCATGTCCAGCTAATTTTTTATTTTCAGCAAAAATGGTGTTTCACCATGTAGGCCAGGCTGGTCCTGAACTCCTGACCTCAGGTGATCCACCCTCCTCAGCCTCCCAAAGTGCTGGGATTACAGGCGTGAGCCACCCTTCCCTGCCCAGGTCATTATTGTTTATGTTGTATACAGACACTGTATTCACTTATTTGGATACATATTTGACAGGAGAGTTAAAAGAACAAATCCTTTTTTAGCGGGGTAGCTAGCAGTGCACAGGGAGCAGGAAGGAAGGGGCTCACCAGCGAACTTGATGGCGGTGATGGAGGAGGAGTGGTCATCCAGCGTCTGCTCCAGGTTGTAGTTTTTCTCCACGTTCAGCACATGGATCAGCCGGTCTCGACTGGCTGAGGCCAGCAAGGTCATCCCTGTGAGAGGAGAAGATGAGATTGGGCTGCCAGGGTGCCCTGGCCTCCCAAAGGGCAAGTGTGACTGAGCTTCCCAGTCTCGAAGAAGGGGGCCAACTTGGCCCAAGCCCGGCAAGGGCCACTTCCTCAGTTCTGTGTGGTCTTTCCCAGGGCCCCTACACCCTGACATTTCACCTCCTCACCACCAGCTCAGGGAGGATGAGTCTCGATGGGTGCTCCTCCAGGGACAGCCACAGCAGACACACCAGCAGAGCCCAGCACTCTTGCCTGCTGGGTCCGATTCCTTGGCACACCAGGTAAATCCCTGGCAACCTCTCAGTCTCTCCTGAAACCATTGCCCTTTCACCCTCTGAGGTCTGGCTACCTGGGCCTTGCCCAGGTCCTATTGACTGCCTGTGGCCAGACTCGCATCTGCCACCAGCCTTCCCTACTCTGGTCACTTGCTATGCCTGAGGCTTAACAACATGACCCCAGGCAGAGGGGAGATCAGGAGAGGCAAATCGAGTGAAGAGATGTATAAAGACAAGTTGGTGGGGCACAGGTCATGGGGCGTGGGAGAATGAAAGAAGAGCATGGGGAAAATCACATGAGGACCTAATTCCACCAACTCCATAACACCCAAAGTGCTGGGATTACAGGCATAGTGTCCAGCCTAGAAAAAAATCTTGAGGAGCCGGGCATGGTAGTTCATGCCATGTAATCCCAGCACTTTGGGAGGTCAAGGCAGGCAAATCACCTGAGGTTAGGAGTTTGAGACCAGCCTGGCCAACATGGTGAAACCCCATCTCTACTAAAAATACAAAAATTAGCTAGGTGTGGTGGTGGTGGGGCGTACCTGTAATCCCAGTGACTCTCAAGGGGCTGAGGCAGGAGAATCACTTGAACCCACGAGGCAGTGGTTGCAGTGAGCCGAGATGGTGCCATTACACTCCAGCCTGGGTGACAGAGTGAGACTCTGTCCCATTAAAAAAAAAAAAAGCCAGGTACGGTGGCTCACCCCTGTAATCCTAGCGCTTTGGGAGGCCAGGGAAGATGGATCACCTGAGGTCAAGTTTGAGACCAGCCTGGCCAACATGGTGAAATCCCATCTCTACTAAAAATACAAAAATTGGCCAGGCATGGTGGTATGCCTGTAATCCCAGCTACTTGGGAGGCTAAGGCATGAGAATCACTTGAATCCTGGAGGCGGAGGTTGCAGTGAGCCAAGATGGTGCCACTGCCCCCTAGCCTGTGTGACAGCGCGAGACTCCATCTCAAAAAAGTAAAAAACTCGAGGAATTTGGGTGAAGCCCATGTGGGTGTGCATTATAATATTCTCCCAATATTTCCATAGGCTTCAAATTTTTTGAAAATAATGCCTAGGCTGGGTGCGGTGGCTCACACCTGTAATCCCAGCACTTTGGGAGGCTGAGGTGGGTGGATCACCTGAGTTCAGGAGTTCAAGACCAGCCTGGCCAACATGTTGAAACCCCATCTCCACTAAAAATACAAAAAAATTTTATAAAAACAAACAAACAAAAAAAAAAAAAAAAAAAGAAAAAGAATGCCTAACAATCAATCTATCTTCTCCAGTAGAGGATGAGCTCATTCAGAATTCACTCATTCATACATCTACCCCGTTGGCTGGGGGCTGGCACCAGCAGTGGGCAAGTCAAGCTGAGTCCCAGCCGCTCTGGTTTCAGGGTCCAGCAACAGGGGCGCTTACCAAACACAAGACTCCCAGCTGCCATCCACAGTCCCACCAGACACCAACTATCCCTTTCTGTGGCTCTGCCAAGGGGGCTCCTTCCTGCGTGACCCCCACTCCATCCCCGCTGTGGGCTCACCCGTCTCCGGCTTAGAGTACTCCAGGCACAGCACCTCAGCATCATGGGCCTCCACCTTGACCAGCTCGTCCATGAAGTGCAGCTCGTGGATCCTGGGAGACACAGACTGCCCGCTAAAGCCCCCACACCCCAGTCCCCTTGCGCTCTGCCACTACTAGGAAAGGTCAGAATGGCCAGGCCAGCAACATAAGAACCCCTTATCATGGCCAAATACTCTAGAGATGCACAACCACTTTTCTCACTTAGAAAACTGCCATCATAAAGGGAGCCATGTTGAGCCAGGGGGCACTTCAGCAGACAGCAGCCCCTTATGGTGCATGGGCCAGAACATAGCCCCAGGGACCTAGGACAGTCCTATAGAGGGGCAGGCACACATCGAGGGCTGCATCAGAGGTGGTCCCTGGGGTCGGGCTGGAGGCCATAGTCCAGCATAGGAGTATGGATGAGAACATTTGATTCTAGTCTCTCATTCTTAAATCTAGACCTTCCTCATTCTCCCCAAATGAAATCAGTCATCAGGTCATCCCAGCTTCTCCATTCTACCTGTGTGATCTTGACACTTGGTGCCAATAACGTCACTTATATCAGAGGTCGGTGAGAGGATTAAATTGGTCAACAGTGTTCAGGCCAGCGCTCAGCAAGGGAGAAGAGTGCTATCTCATGTTAGTTCTTGGTACTGTTTTGTCACTCTGGACCATGCCATGTCAGTGTGAAGAGCCCGCTGACACAGCTGGTCTCACACAGTGAGTGGTATCAAAACAGTTGTCAGTATTTAAAAAGTATACAATTTCACAGAAAAAAAAATTCAGCACTTTCTGCTCTTCTTGACAACAAAAAGATGTGATAACTTGGAACCTGCTCTCCTGGGACTGCCTGGTGGCTGCTGCCTCTTTATGTCTCCTCTAGTTCCCCCAGTCTCTTCCATTTCCCAGGCTCCAACACCCAGGTGGTCACAGCTGTCATTTGTCACCTTAAACCTGGCCCTAGATGACAGGGCCTGTCCCATTAGCACCTACTGGGTTGGTAACATGTTGAAAAACCTCGACAGGGCGCATGAGCAGCCTGAACTCTCAGATATCCCACCCTCATGGCCCCTCTCTCAGGGCCCCCAGGACCCTCTTCCAGCTGGCATCTTCACAAGCAGTTCAGCACTGGTATTATGTGGCTGGTGAAAGTGTCACTCTGCCCTAGAGTCATGTGAGTTTGCCTGTTTACTCTATAGGCAAAGTCTGCACACCCCAGCTGCTGAGGTCTTCGTAGCTACCCTGCTCTAGCCCTTCTAGAAACCCCTTCCGAGCTTAAGTTCCCAAGGGTGGCAGGTTACCAGACTGCTATTCACAGCCCTTCATTCCCAATGGGCAGCAGGAGGTGCCAAGGCCAGGGCTCCTGCCCACCGCCCTAAGAACCCGAGCTGGAGCTGGGAGGTGTACACTGGACACTGCCAGGACCCACTTGCCTCAGATTTCCACTTCGGTCGCCTGAAGCCAAATGCTGGCCGTCAGGACTGACCTGCATGACCCGCACCCCAGCTTTCACGTCCATGGGTGTCCCATTCTCGCTCCCCCGGTCTGGGAAGTGTGACATGTCCTGCAGGTGCTGGATGTCATTCTCCACATACACAACCTTCAGCAGGGTCTGCAGGAAGGACAGGGCTGAGGTCAGCACCACAAGTAGCTCAGAAGCACTTCTGAAATCGTGTCCCTCCACAGTCAATCTCTTCTTCATTAGTAACACAACTCTAATTTTGAGCTGGGAGTTTCGCCAATCAGAATAATTATTTCCTCGCCTTACCTCCCCTGAAGCTAGATGAGAATATGTGAATAAATTCTGAACAATTAAATATGAAGCAAGCATGTACTCTTCTAAGTCTTTTCTTCATCTTGCAGCCTGGAACTTGGATATGACAGCAGGAGCCCCACAGCTACACTGGGTTATGAGGACATAGGCTATTTCTTCAAATGACAGAGAGCTGGAAGGCCCTTGAATCCCTAAGGGCTTCCCGCAGAATGGTCTAAACTGGTTACCTTCAGACTCAGACTACTTTTATGAGTCAGAAGTCTAACTTTTACCTCTTCTTTTGAGTTTTTCTATTGTGTGCAGCCAAAAACAGCCTGTATGTCACTGGTACAGAGGAGACGATGGTAGCACTAGGTGGGGAATGAGGGGAGTAATAAAGGTGCACCTGCTACAGCCTCCTGCATCCAGGGCCTTTTTAGCTCCAATTGCACTGGCCTCTTTCATGTTTTCCAATTCACCCAGCTGTTTCCCACCCCATGGCCTTCGTACTGGCTAATGCCTAAGTATTGACCCTCTTCCCTTCCCTCTTTACTCCTCCCAATCTCATCTTAGCTGTCCCTTCCACGGGAAGCTGCTCCGGATGTCCCAGACAAGTTCACATGCTGCAGCTCTATGTCCTACTGGCACTCCGCACATTTCATGGTGCTTGTTGCACTTGTGATTGTGCATAACATGGATGGTTGTCAGTTCACTGTCTGCCCTCACTGGATTGTGTGTGCCACAGGGCAGGAGAAGAGTCTCAGTCACTGTTGTGTCCCTAGCATGCAGCAAAGCATGTGGCATGGACCTTAATAAATATCTGCAGAATAAATGAATGCGTGACTCAGGTCTCAGTTCCCAGAGAGGCTCCCTCGCTGGCCTCGCAATGGTAACCAAAATTTCCTCAGTAAACTTTTCTCCCCAGCCTCCCATCATGGCTCTCGCCAGCATTCTGCCCACACCCTGCTGAGGCCTCACTGTATGGCAGCCAGTGGACAGGGGGAGCCCCAGAACGGCTGGGCTCATCAGCTGCTCTCCCAGGGAGTTCCATCTCAAGACTTAGGAAGCAATTTCACCTCTGCTGGGTGTGTTGGGGCTGCCTAGAGTGGCTGTGTCCACACATCTGGAAAGCAGGAGCCAACTGGCAGAGCATCAGAGGGGACAGACCATGCCACCTCAGAGGGGGAGGAGAAACAGAAACAAGAGGAAGGGTCGCAGAGAGGGACCCACCTTGGCTGCCAGTTCTTGCCCTGGTGGAACCTAACATCTAGGGTCCATCAGAGTCCCTCCTGCCCCTGCATCCACGCTTACAGTAGGTCTTTATTCCTCCTGCAAGTTGGCTCACACACCAGGCACAGTGGTTCACTCCTGTAATCCCAGCACTTTGGGAGGCCAAAGCAGGTGGATCATGAAGTCAGGAGTTTGGGACCAGCCTAGCCAATGTGGTGAAACCCCATCTCTTACTAAAAATACAAAAATTAGCCAAGCACAGTGGCAGGCACCTGTAATCCCAGCTACTCGGGAGGCTGAGGCAGGAGAATCACTTGAACCTGGAAGATGAAGGTTGCAGTGAGCTGAGATCACGCCATTGCACTCTAGCCTGGGTGACAGAGCAAGACTCCATTTCCAAAAAAAGAGATGGCTCACAAAGGAAACCACTCACATTGCTGAAGATGTTTTTCTGCCAGTGAGAGTCAGGGCTGCTGTCCAAGTTCCAGAAGCGAATGGTGTTGTCTGAAGAGCAAGTCAGAAAGGATCCTGATGGCAAACAAGCTCTCTGGTCTTCAAACTCAGGATACACCTACAGTTCCCAGAGGACAAGGCAAAGGGTGACTCAATGACAGCACTATGACTTACTGTTGAATTTTCGTGAAAAAAAAATTTTAAAAAGTAAGTTACAGATAAACAGGTATCATGCAATACTTTCTATGCTAAAAATTAACAAGGCAAAAAAAAAAAAGGACACAAAATGCTACCATATATTGTACATGTCCCACCTTTAGCTTAGGCCTTAACAAAAAACCTCAAATAAACTTCCAAGGGAAATGCGGAACTCAGTCAAACATCACTAAGCACAAAAGAAAACAATGTACCATGAGCAAGAAGCAGCAGAAGCAAGAGTCTAGCAAGATTTCAAATACTGAAATTATTAAGTCAGGGGAGGTGGTGCATGCCTGCAGTCCCAGCTACTTGAGAGGCTGAGGCAGGAGGATTGCTTGAGGCCAGGTGTTCAAGTCCAGTCTGGCCAACATATGAGACTGTGTCTCAAAACAGACAGATAAACCAAAACAAAAACACCCAAATTGGAATTATCAGACAGAATATAACTACGTCTGACATGTTTAAAGAACTAAAAGGCTGGTCAGGCGCGCTGGCTCAGGCCTGTAATCCAAGCACTTTGGAGGCCAAGGCGGGCGGATCACCTGAAGTCGGTTGTTCAAGACCAGCCTGATCAACATGGTGAAACCCCGTTAAAAAACAAAAACAACAACAAAAAAACCTAAAAGATATATATTTACATATATTATATGTTTACATATATTACATATACACACACACACACACACACACATATATACTTATATATAAAATACATATAAGTATATATATATTTTTTATTTTATTTTATTTATTTATTTTTTTGAGATGGAGTTTCGCTCGTTACCCAGGCTGGAGTGCAATGGCACGATCTTGGCTCACCGCAACCTCCGCCTCCTGGGTTCAGGCAATTCTTCGGCACGCGCTACCATGCCCAGCTAATTTTTTGTATTTTTAGTAGAGACGGGGTTTCACCATGTTGACCAGGATGGTCTTGATCTTTTGACCTCGTGATCCACCCGCCTCGGCCTCCCAAAGTGCTGGGATTACAGGCTTGAGCCACCGCGCCCGGCCAGTATATATATATATTTTTGAGACAGAGTCTCGCTCTGTCACCCAGGCTGGAGTGCAGTGCTGAGATCTCAGCTCACTGCAACCTCCATCTCCCAGATTCAAGTGATTCTTCTGCCTCAGCCTCCTGAGTAGCTGGGACTACAGATGTGTGCCACCACACCCTGCTAATTTGTGTATTATTAGTAGAGACAGGGTTTCACCACATTGGCCAGGCTCGTCTCGAACTCTTGACCTTGTGATCTGTCCACCTCAGCCTTCCAAAGTAGTGTGATAATAGGCGTGAGCCAACGTGCCCAGCCTAAAAGATAATTTTGACAAGATTAAAAGTATGCAGCCAACCAGAAATTATAAAGATCAACTAAGCAAAAAGATACATTCTTGTTAATACCACATCACACCTACTCATAGGTTTAAATGAAATATTGACTGGCCATTATTAATACCCATTTCTTTTAGAATAAAGCAACATTTCCGTTCTCTCTCCCTCTTTTTCTTCCTCTTTCTTCCTCTCCTTCACTCCTTTTTTTTTCTTTCCTTCTCTCAAAAAAAAAAAAGAAAAAGAAAAAGAAAAAAGAAATCAACTTGTAGACCTCTAGATCCAGGTCGGCAATGTCTCTCTCATTGCCTGATTTCCTTCCTTTTTTTCTCTCCCTTCCTCCCTTCCTTCCTCCCTCCCTCCCTTCCTCCTTTCCTCCCTTCCTGCCTTCCTCAAAACTAAAAAAAAATAAAAAAAATAAAAGATTAACTAAGCCGGGCTGAAAAAGAACAAAATAGAACTCCTTCTAGAAATTAATTAAAAAAATACTAAAAACCAAAGATTAGATATAATTGAGGAGAAAATTAAGTGAACTGAAAAACAGAACTAAAGATATTTAAAATAAAGCTGAAAGGGACAAACAGCCACCATATAAAGAGATTTCAAAATATGGAAGACTGAGAACTGGGAAGATGACAGTAGTGGCATTAATTTTTTTAATCTCCCAAAATCACCACATAAGAAAAACATCAACCAGACATCAAAACCCAGACTTACAGACGACATTTATAGCAAAACTCAGTGACAAAATATTCCCATCACCCTCAAAATACAAGTGTGTGGGACAAACCACCACCAGTCACAAGACCTACATATCATCAGCATGCATGTGGGAGACAGAGAAGCAACGAAGCATCTGACAGACCCAGCAGCAGGGTAATTCCAAAGCAGCCAACAGGTGTTCATTGGAAGGCACATTGGGCCAAACTGAACAGCAGCTGAAACTGGGAGGGTTTCATCCACCCCAGCAATGCTTGCGTGCAAGGGGTAAGGCCTAAAGGGACTGGAGAAGATCCTGTGAACTCTCAAAACTGAGCTGTCAGGGCTCCCCTTCAGGACAAAGCCCCACACTGAAGAGAAACTGCTGAGAGTAGAAACAAAATTGATCAATAACAACAGGGACAGAAGAAACAAACAGGAGATTCAGATTAAAGGAGAGACATAACACATAATGAGGACCATAACAAGGAAGTATCAGAAAGCAGGCTGATATACACTATAAAAATAACAGAAGCATGTAATCCTAGCACTTTGGGTGGCTGAGGCAGGAGGATTGCTTGAACCCAAGTTTGAGATAAGCCTGGCAGCATAGTGAGATCGCATCTCTGCCAAAAATAAGAAATTAGCTGGGCATTGTAGTGTATGCCTACCATCTCAGCTACTCAGGAGGCTGAGGCAGGAGGATTGCTTGTGCCTACGAGGTTGAAGCTTCAGTGAACTGTGCTCATGCCACTGAAATCCAGCCTAGGCAACAGAGTGAGAGACTCTCTCAAAAAGAAACAAAACAAAACAAAACAGGCCACGCTGACCCCCCAAAAAAACCAGAAGATAAGAGTTTTTTCTTGTGAAGCTGGGAAAACTGTCCTGAAGCACACCAACCTCTAAAATTTGAGAAAAACTAGTATCATATAAAAATGAACAATAGGAAAGGACCAAGGTCAAATCCAATAGTTACTCTTAAAAAAAAAAAGAAGCGAAACTCTGTCTCAAAAAAAAAAAAACAATGCCAGAAACATATTTTCACAAACAAGATAAAAACTGTAACTTACTATTTCAAAAGAAGGTAAAAGACATTTTTTAAATGATCCAAGATATGAAAACCAACCTAGAAAAACTCAGAAACAAAGTGATATAACTTAAAGAAAGAACTAGAAGGTCGGATATGGTGGCTCATGCCTATAATCCCTGTACTTTGGGAAACCGAGGTAGGTGGATCACTTGAGGTGGAGTTCAAGACCAGCCTGGCCAACATGGTGCAACCCTGTCTCCATTAAAAATACAAAAATTAGGCTGGGCATGGTGGGTCACGCCTGTAATCCCAGCACTTTGGGAGGCCAAGGTGGGTGGATCATTAGGTCAAGAGATTGATATCATCCTGGCCAACATGGTGAAACCGTCTCTACTAAAAATACAAAAATTAGCTGGGTGTGGTGGTACAGGCCTGTAATCCCAGCTACTGGGGAGGCTGAGGCGGAAGAATTGCTTGAACCCAGGAAGCAGAGGTTGCAGTGAGCCGAGATCACACCACTGCACTCCAGCCTGGTGACAGAGGGAGACTCTACCTCAAAAAAATAAAATACAAATACAAATTAGCCGGGCTTGGTAGCATGCTACTCTGGAGGCTGAGGCAGGAGAATCACTTGAATCTAGGAGCCTGAGGTTGCAGTGAGTGGAGATCACACCACTGTACTCCAGCCTGTCTGACAGAGTGAGACTCCGTTGCAAAAAAAAAAGTTTGTACTTGTATGTTCATAGCAGTGGTATTAGCAATAGCTGTAAGGTAGAAACAAACAAAGTGGCTGTTGACTGATGAACAGAGAACAAAATGTGTTCTATCCATACAATGAAATATTATTCAGCCATAAAAAGGAATGAAGTACTAACACATGCTACAACATGGATGAATCTTGAAAACATAATGCTAAGTGAAAGCCAGGCACAAAAGCCCACATATCCTATGATTTCACCCGTAAGAATTATTCAGCTCAGTATGGTGGCTCATGCCTATAATTCCAGCACTTTGGGGGGCTGAGGCAGGTACACTGCCTGAGCACAGGAGTTCGAGACCAGCCTGGGCAACATGGTGAAACCTTGTCTCTACTAAAATACAAAAAATTCACCAGGTATGGTGGCATGTGCCTGTAATCCCAGCTACTCTAGAGACTGAGGCATGGGAATTGCTTGAACCTGGGAAGTGGAGGTTGCAGTAAGCCAAGATTGTGTCATTGCATTCCAGCCTGGGTGACGAGCAAGACCCCATCAAAAAAAAAAAAAAAAAAAGAAAAAGAAAGAAAAGAAATATTCAGAACAGGCAAGTCCATAAAGACAGAAGCAGATTAGTCATTTCCAGGGATGGGAGGAATGGGAAATGGGGAGGACTGCTTAACAGATTTTTTGGGGGGAGGGGTGGGTGATGAAAATGTTCTGAAACTGGAGTAATGATGGCTGCATGACATTGTAAGTGTACTAAACGCCACTGAATAGTACACTTTAAAATAGTTGAAATGGTAAATTTTATGTCATGTATATTTTACCCCTATATATTTTACACACACACACACACACACACACACACACACACACACACACACACACACACACAGGTATATATATAAAATTCCCTATTCCAAAATAAATGGGGGTCAAAAGGGAGAGAATATAGTATACAATGGCTACATATTCAGATCCTATAAAATGATTTTAAAAATTGGACAGAATAGAGAGAACATACATAATACAATTGTTTTAACTGTCTTCAGAATTGAATAGTTGTCATTTTCAGATTGTTACATGTATAATGTGGGAAAAAGCAAATGAGTTACTGGGGATATTCGAATTCCACCATCCCCTGTGTCCTTAAGAACTAAGCTCTGGAAGCATCAACTCAATAGCTATGAGCATCCCTAACACTCAACCTGTGATTTTGAAATACCAATTTGTACTAAAAAAATAAACATGGCCTTTTCTTTTTTTTTGAGATGGAGTTTTTTGGCTTGTTGCCCAGGCTGGAGTGCAATGGCACAATCTTGGCTCACTGCAACCTCTGCCTCCTGGGTTCAAGCAATTCTCCTGCCTCAGCCTCCTGAGTAACTGGGATTACAGGCATGTACCATCACGTCCAGCTAATTTTGTATTTTTAGTAGAGACAGGGTTTCTCCATGTTGGTCAGGCTGGCCTCGAACTCCTGAATTCAGGTGATCTGCCTGCCTCAGCCTCCCAAAGTGCTGGGATTACAGGCGTGAGCCACCAGGTGCAGGCCTTTTTTTTTGAGACAGGGTCTCACTCTGTCACCCACGATGGAGTGCAGTGGCTGGATCTCAGCTCACTGCAACCTCCGCCTCCTGGGTTCAAGCAATTCTCCTGCCTCAGCTTTCTGAGTAGCTGGGACTACAGGCGCGTACCACCACACCCAGCTAATTTTTGTATTTTTAGTAGAGACGGGGCTTCACCATGTTGGCCAAGATGGTCTCGATCTCTTGACCTTGTCATCTGCCTATCTCAGCCTCTCAAAGTGCTAGGATTACAAGTGTGAGCCACCAAGTCCGGCCGATTTCTTGCATTATTAGTAGCGACGGGGTTTCACCATCTTGGTGAAAACTCTTGGTCTTAAACTCATGACCTCGTGATCCACCCACCTTGGCCTCCCAAAATGCTAGGATTACATTGCACCAGGCCTGCCTGGCTAATTAAAAAAAAATTATTTATAGAGATAGGATCCTATGTTGCCCAAGCTGGTCTCAATCTCCTGGGTTTAAGTGATCCTCCCACCTTAGCTTCCCAAAGTGCTGGGATTACAGGTGTGAGCCACCATGCCCCGCCTTCAACTTTAAAAAAAAAAAAAAAGTCAGACACATAAACATCCTCCACAGCAAAACTCCCTGTGCAGTGTGTGTTCCTCCCGTAGGGCCTCTGCTTGCAGTTCTCCTCAGCATTTGTAGGTCTCACTCCTCAACTTCCTGCAGGTCCCAGCTCAAATGTCATGTCCTCAGGGAGGCCTTCCCTGATCTTGCTCCTCTCTAGAATACCATCTGGATTTCCCTTCCCCGCCTCATTTTTCTTCAGAGAGTTACTGCTGCTTGGCGTGTTATTCACTGATGATGTTTCTAGGCTTCCTTTCCCACCCAAATGTGAGCTCATTAAGGACAGGGTTTTTGTCTGTGTCCTCAGCACCTAGGACAGGGCCTAATAAATAGGAGAGGGTCAATGAGTATCTTCTGAAGGAATTACTGAATGGGTTCCCAAACTCTGTGGGGAACTGTGCAGAGGCTGAGCAGGGGCAGAGAGAGGGAGGGGCTCACCTCCACATTCCAGACGTAAGAGCTGTGGAAGAGCTCTGACCACACCTTGCCTACTCTGTTGATGTCTTTGATGTCCCAAATGTAGACGCTGTGGTCCTTATACACGCAGGACAGCCACTGGTGGATGGGGTCGAAGGTCAGTGCCACTGTATCTGGGTAGACTGCTTCTGGCTTCCTGTGGAAGAGGAAGCTAACAAGGCCACATGGGTCATCAATCACCATCACTGTCACTGAGTAGTGACAGCCACCTCTAGTGACAATGGAGCTGCCTCCCCAGCAATGCCATCCCTCATGGTATTTGTGGCCATGCATCTCTCCTGCTCCAATTCCACTTCTCCCTTTTCCCTCTTCCTCTGCTTTGCTTCTCATGTAGAGGATACAAACTGGAAGCTTCTGCCTGGCCCTGAGAGCAATTGGGTTTTTGATTCCTGGGAACATTTATCTCCCATCATTTCACCCAATCCAAGCTCCTGCTCTCTAAGCATAGAAAGATAATAAGCGTGTATCTCAGGCCCCACCTCTTCTTGGCCTCACCAACGCATGATCAAAAAGCCCATGTCCTAAGGAGGCTGGGGAGCTGCCCCTTGGCCTGGGGTCTCCCTATAAAGGCTACAGTTTACTGAGCATTAATATTGTGCTAGCCAAGCAATTTAGCTGCAATAAATTATCATAACCACAATAAGAGCTAGGTGCTATATTTTACACATGAGAAAACGGAAGCACAGGAAGGTATAGTCACCTTCCCGAGGTCACACAGCACAACAGAAGGCAGCAGAGTTGCGAACCCTGCTACTCAACACAATACTGCCTGTGAGTTGCTCACCCCTCCTTTCTTTCATGACACCCAGTTCCCCTGTTCAGGCCCTGTTGTGGAAAAGGCACCCAAGAGTTACTATCCAGAAATCTACAAAGAGGCAGCCCTAGGCACCCAGCACCCCCTGGTTAGGTAGCCCCTGATTCCATAAAACAGACTTGCAACAAAGGGGAAGACAAGCCACAGCCTAGCGCTTCCATCCACTCTCGACACAGCAGCCAAGGGACCTAACATGTAAGGCCTGATCACTTACTCCAACGCCTGAAATGCCCAGCAGCTGCCCACTGACCTGAGGATAGACTACAGGTGCCCCAAGCTGGCGTCTCCCACCATCGTCCCCTGGCATACTGGGCTCTGCCCACACAGTACCTTACTATTCCTGCAACATGACAAGCACAGTGAGGGGTCACCTATACTGCTGGGACCCAGCTCTCCACACACCTATAAGCAGCTCCTTCTCACCAGACACCCAATCAGCACAGTCCACCCTGGGCACTCCCAAAGCATTGATGCCGACCTGAAATGATCTTTTTTGTGTACTTGTTTATCATTGAGCCCCCTGGCTAGACTGCACAGAGGCAGAGATTTTGCTGCTTCATTATAGGTGTGTCCTGCTTCCAGCCCAGGGCTGGCACTGAGCAGCTGCTTAGTAGGGGTCAGCCATGTGGCTGGAAACAGTTCACCACATTCACACCTGCTCCGCACTGTTCTTCACCACACTGACTGCTATCTGAAATTATATTGTTTATTCCTTTGTTTTCTGACTGTTTCTTCCCCCACCCAGCCTCACTTCTCACTGAAGCTTGCCTCAGAAGGCAAGGACTTTTCTGCTTTGTAACACCCAGGGCTGAGAATCATGACGGGTATTTGTGGAATGGACAGACAGATGGATGGATCTGGAAGCATGGATGAATGCTAGCAGAGAGACTCTGGGTGGGCCCCTCCAGTTCTCTCTCCCTGCAGGGCAGTACCTGGGCTCCAGTCCTTGTGCCACGTCTACCCCAAGGTAGTGCGGCTTGGGTAGGTTGGCAAGGTAGTGCAGGCTGTGGGCCTGGAAGATGCGGACTATCCCATCTGTGCAGCCACAGAAGATGAGCTCCTGGCTGACACAGAGGCAGGAAGACAGGGAGACCTGTGGAGGCAAAGGGGACCCCAGTGGATTTGGTGCTTCAAGTGGTCTGGCCCAGGGACATGGGGACTGACAGAGGAGCCTTAGGCCTCCAGAGAAGACTTATGGTTCTTTGGGTCTAAGACACCCATTTTAGCATATTTTAAGATTTTTGAAATCAGGATATAACACATGGCCACTATTGAAAGACATGGGCCAGCAGTCAGACAGAAGCATGAACGGGGACAGAGTTGTCACTGCTGTCTACAGGGAGACATAGCTGTGTATGGAAAATATCTGTTCAGCAGACTGCAACTTCAGTAAGTCACTTGCAGTAACAGGGTTGAATTTTAGGCTTAAATTTTATTCCCTATTGCTTCCAAACGACTTCATAAAGACTATACTCCAAAGCGGTACAGAAAAAAGTTACAGTATCTAGGAAGAGCTGTCTATTCTATCAGGAAGTGCTAGACCTCTAGACACAGCTTAAAGGAGTTTTTCCAAATCTATAAGGACTTAATTTATGAGTCATTTAGTGCTGAGGAATTAAACATCTATCTATTGAGAGCTTTTCACTTGGTTGAAAAAGACAAAATGAGGTTTAACCAACTAGGAAAGAGATAAAACTTGGAACCCTCCACGTGCCATTAACCTCAAAGGTGATCTCCAGATCTCCAGAGTGACTCATCTCCAGAGTGAGTCACAAAGGCACGACAGGAACAGGAGAGAAAACCACGATGCTCCAGCTGATAGCCAAATGGGCAACTGAGTCCAGATGGGAAAACAGCTTGGACTCAAACCTTCAGATACTAAAGGAAAGGAGCTCTGCAATGTATTGATAGATCATGCTTTAGTTTAAAAGTTTATGGTCAGGCACAGTGGCTCACGCCTATAATTCCAGCACTTCAGGAGGCCAAGATGAGTGGATCACCAAAGGTCAGCAGTTCGAGACCAGCCTGGCCAACATGGTAAAACCCTGTCTCTACTAAAAATACAAAAATTAGCCGAGAGTGGTGACAGGTGCCTGCAATCCAGGCTGCTTGGGAGGCTGAGGCAGGAGAATCGCTTGAACCTGGGAGGCAGAGGTTGCAGTGAGCCAAGACTGCGCCATTGCACTCCAGCCTGGGCAACAGAGTGAGACTCCTTTTCAAAAAAATAAAAGTAAAACTAAATAAAAGTTTGCATATTTTGTTTAGTCTTTTTTGACTAAAAAATTATTAAATCAATGGTATCTCAATCTTTTTTTAAATGCAGTCCTCTACCAGCCAAGAGTGCTCAAAGGAGAAGAGAAATGTGAAGCAGATCAAACAGTGATGGGAAAACAACTATTACCTTGAGCCCATTTCAGGGTACCAAGCACTGTGCTCACTGCCTTGCCTATATTATCTCACCTGCCTTCCTTATCAGCTCTGTGGGGAGGGCAGCAGTACTCCCATTTTACAGATGTGGAACCGAAGCTCAGAGAGGGAGTCATTCACCACTAGTCATATAAGAAGAACCTGTGTGGTCAATAATGATGAGCAGCCCTGGAGAAAGACTCTGCCCCACTGATGGCAAAGAGAGAGGGTGGTACCTTCAGGTTGATCCACTTCTCCAGCACCCTCTTCTCATTGAACTGGCAGAGGAGGCCTGAGTAGGACACACAGAAGGTACTGCCCGCCATCCGGCCCCGACCGCAGGCCACACCACAGAAAATGTTGTTGTGCAGCTCGCCCAGTATGCCTGAGCGCCCTACAAGAGGTACTGTGCCTGTCACCTGGAGACACAGAGGGCATAGTGAGATACTGTCCACACAGCTGAGCCCCAACAGGGCCACGATGGGCCCTGCATGACCAGATGATAGGACACAACTAAACAGGAGAAACCTAAGAAGCTCTTCCAAATGGAGGAGAAGGAAAGAAAACAGTAGAGCCCTGCCCCTCTGGTTAGAGGGGCTGAACAGCAGCAGTCCAAGAATGAGAGGTGGTCCCAGGGTCAGGGGGTTCCCGGCAGGACCTGTGCATCAGCACCCTGAGAGCAGGCCCAGAAGCAGCAGCTGGGCCCCTGAGATGCCAAATGGTCTGAGACCCCTGCCCCCAAATCTCAGGGAGAAACAGGAGCCCATGCTGCCACCGATGGTGACACTC
Organism: Saguinus oedipus; assembly: GCA_031835075.1. NCBI lineage: Eukaryota > Metazoa > Chordata > Mammalia > Primates > Cebidae > Saguinus > Saguinus oedipus. The sequence continues at coordinate 39,504,608 of CM063187.1, read as the reverse complement.
CCTCAGGGCCTGGCTGAAAGGGCAGGGACAGAAACTCACCTTTGTCTCAGTGGACACTTCCAAGAACCAGAACCTTACATGCCGGTTCCCAACAGTGACAAAATAGCTGCTGTCCTCTGAGAAGGAGAGGGCAATGACTCTACAAGATACCTTGTTGGAGGCCACCACGATGTCTTTCTGGAAAAATAAGCACAGAAAAGCTCATGCCAGCACTCATTCCATTGAACTATCTGTGTCCTTGCTCTCAGCCTGGACCTCCCTCCTCATCCCCACTTCAAGTCTGTCTTCCTGGGACCCTACAGAGAGCTGCTGTATGGGGAAACCTATGTGGGGCACTCTGCCCATTCCTCATCAACAAAGGAGGGGACAGAGGCTTGGAAAGGTCCCTATGTGAGAGAATGTTCCAGAATTCTCCCCAAGAGTCTAAGCTCTGCAACCCACACACAGTGTTGGGGACAGTCATGGCTGGGATGTAAGGATGACACAACATATGGCTGTCACAGATAGGGCTCTTGCTCTGGGCCCTGCCCTGAGTCCTTCACAGGATAACCCACAGAATTCTGTCAGTGGCCCCATTGAGGGAGGTGCTTCTCTGTAATGCTGCCAGGCTCAGAGGCGAAGATGTCATGTGCTCAACTCAAGGTCACATAGTGGGCTATGGGCAGAGGCAGGACTTGATATCCACTTCTGCCGGCTCCACAGCTGTTCCAAGGCCCAGCCTTCCAGTGCTTATCAACTCACTAAAGTCTCACAATTCAACAAGGTAAGTACTACTATATCTATCTAACAAAGGAGGAAACAGACTTACAGAGATGTTAAGTCACTCGCCTAAGGTCACAGCTGGTCAATACAAAAATATTTATAATTCTTCTAGCTGGGAGCCTGTCTTGTGCCCTACAATAAGGGATCAGCATGGAGCAGGTGCTCAATAGCTGTCATCTGTTGGGTGAGTGGGCATTTTACTACATCCTCTCATATAGCTCTCCCAGTGCCTGAGACACAGGATGCTCTGGCAGCTGGCTGCTTGCCACATGCCCACTGGTCGGCTCTTACCTTCCAGTCCCAGACGTTGAGCACCATGTCATGTTGGTAGCCCATGGACACGATGTGCTTCATATTGGGTGAGAAGGCCACACAGGCCACACCATACTTGTGGCCTAGCATCTCCGCCACCTGATTTTTCTCCTCCACCTCCCAGATGCGCACGGCAGGCCTGTGCCCATTCTAGGAAAAGTGGGGTCATTACTGCTGCTAGACTCGGTACCAGTCAGGGCTAGAGGGGTTGTCAAGGCTGAAGATGGCATTGCCACAGAGTGTACCCAAAAGCCACCTCCCTCATCTGCCACTGGGCTGTTCTGGCCCAGGAAGGATCTATTCTAGTGACTCCCAGGCCTGCTGGGAGCAGAAGGAATGACCCCCAAGACCCCCCGGGCCCCTACTCCCACTCAGTCATGATTGTGACTCACCTCCCCTGTCACTATGTACTTCCCATCAGGGGAGAAGGCCAGAGCGCTCAGAGACTTCCTGTGGATAAGGAAAAGAGCTGATCACTGGATCCACTGAGGGTGGGCAGCCAGACTCCATGACTCCCATAGCACTCTGCCCTCTCTTGCCTCCCAAGACTTGGAAGAGGCCAGGAGGGGTGAGCTCAAGCAGCTCCCACAAAGCCAGTGCTGCTGGCGTGTCTAGCATAGCACACAGAGAAATGGGGGTAAAAGCAAAGGCCCCTTTCACCCTGAGACACCAAACCCAAATGGGGTAGACACTGTATGAAGACTCTGCTTTCTTCTCCCTCTACCACAGTGGTTACCCTAAGAACCCACCCACCCTATAACACTGGGAAATAGAGATGCAGGAAATGGTACAGGCCTGGCCTAACTCAAGGGGTGGTGCTGATGGGAGGACCCTGGCAGGCATCACATCAAGGGAGTCTTGCAGCGTGTGCTCCACTGCTAAATGCTGAAGGTGTTCTGGAAAATCCATAAACAACTAAAATGTTTCTGATACTCCTAGCTAGCCTGCACAAGGACTGAATGATCAGGCCAGCTGGCATGTTTTTGGCAAGATTAACCATTCCCAGACAGTATGGTTTCCTTCTTCTCCTCCCTTTCTTTTAATCTTGTTTTTACCTTTGTTCCTTAACAATCTAATAATTGTCTCCCCAAGTGAGATGGTAAATAGGCGTGCAGATAATTAAGTAAATGCCTCTAAGTGAGACTCTGGCAACTTTAAGGAGTATTTATCATCAAGTCAACCTGCTTCCCAGGCTTCCTGTGGCTCCTTACTCCAGCAAACAGGGCAAGCTGCCTCCTGGATAACCACTCGCCTCTCTTTCCTCACTGACATAAGCCCACTTTTATGCTTGTAGCTACACAGATATAGCTACATGACTTAGTCTGGCCAATGAGAAATAAACTGACATGCTGTGTGGACTTCCCGAAATGCTCCTCAAAGGGAACCCTTTGCCCTGCTTCCTACCAGTTTCCCTCCTGAAATAAGCACACAACAGCCAGAACTCCATCTTGGGCCATGAATTGACTTCAAGACCAGAAGCCTCACAGTAAGTGAAGTGGAGCAGCTGGAGAGAAGGAATGGGGCCGGGCACAGTGCCTCATGCCTGTAATCCCAGCACTCTGGGAGGCAGAGGAGGGTGGTCAGGAGTTTGTGACCAGCCTGGTCAACACGGTGAAACCCCATCTCTACTAAAAATACAAAAATAGCTGGGCATGGTGGTGGGTGCCTGTAATCCAAGCCACTTGGGAGGCTGAGGCAGGAGAATCATTTGAACACGGGAGGCAAAGGTTGCAGTGAGATGAGATTGTGCCATTACACTCCAGTCTGTGTGATAGAGTGAGACTCTGCCTCCAGAAAAAAAAAAAGTAGCCAGGTGTGGTGGCACATGCCTGTAGTCCCAACTACTTGGGAGGCTGAGGCAGGAGAATCGCTTGCACCCAGGAGGTGGAGGTTGTAGTGAGCCAAGATTGTGCCACTGCACTCCAGAATGGGCAACAGAGCAAGACTCTGTGTCAAAAAAAAAAGAGTGGGGTCCCTGGTGATCAGAGACACTGCCCCTGGGCTGCCCACCTCTGGACATGCAGGAAGAACATGGCGTTGGGTTTTGAGCCATGCTGTGAGGGGTTTCTGTTGTCTGTAGTTGCCCCTAACCTGTCGCATGCCCTGACCTTGTGCCTGGCCCTTTGACAAATGCTGTGTGGCCATCACTGCACTGATTCCTCATGCATGCTTCATGGAGTCAGGGCTCTCATGAGCCAACTTTGCAGATGACATGACTGCAACAAAGGGAAGTCCCCTGCCCACGGTTACCTCATCAGACAGGGCAGAGCCCCGACCTCTAAGCCAGCCGTTCTCAGTCCTGGCTGCACATTAGAATTCCCTGGGGAGCATCTGAAACGTGTCAAAGCCTAAGATTACTTGAGTGAAAGTTTGATGAGGAACAGGGTAACATTTTTTTTTTTTTTTTTTGAGACGGAGTTTCGCTCTTGTTACCCAGGCTGGAGTGCAATGGCGCGATCTCGGCTCACCGCAACCTCCGCCTCCTGGGTTCAGGCAATTCTCCTGCCTCAGCCTCCTGAGTAGCTGGGATTACAGGCACGCGCCACCATGCCCAGCTGATTTTTTTTGTATTTTTAGTAGAGACGGGGTTTCACCATGTTGACCAGGATGGTCTCGATCTTTTGACCTCATGATCCACCCGCCTCGGCCTCCCAAAGTGCTGGGATTACAGGCTTGAGGAACAGGGTAACTTTTGCTCAGCCTCAGAAAAGATGTCCCCAGAATACTTGTTAGTCACAAAGGGGAAAAGAGAGGCTTTAAGTGGAGGAATCTGGCAGGCATCATCTTGGCAAAGTGCTCCCAGTCAACAAAACCGGCCTCGGGAGACCTCCTGAGATGAGGCACCAAGAAAACATAGTACCCCTTCTGGTCTATTCCTGCCAAAGATGCAGAAGCTGAGTCTGCCTGTGAGGAGGCACTGGACAAACCCAAGTGCTGGGACACTCTACAAAATGCCATGACTACAATCCTCAAAAGCATCAAGGTCCTGAAAGTCGAGAAAAGACAAAAGAGCCATGTCAGCCTGAAGGAGACTGAGGCGACAACTCAATGCAATGTGTGGTTCTACACAGAATCCTCTGATCATAAACGACAATCGTAACAATGGCTGACTTCTGAATGGAGCCATCTGTGGAGTGCATGGGAGTGATGTACCCATTTTCGTTTCCTGATTTTGCTGGATGTATAACAGTTTGGAAGGACTGTCACTTTTTTTTTTTTTTTTTGTAGGAAATACACATTGAAGTATTTATTTTATTTTACTTTATTTTTTTTTGAGATGAAGTCTTGCTCTGTTGCCCAGGAGGGAATGCAGTAAGCGATCTTGGCTCACTGCAACCTCTGCCTCCCAGGTTCAAGAGATTCTCCTGCCACAGCCTCCTGAGTAGCTGGGATTACAGGCGCCCGCCACCACCCCCAGCTAATTTTTGTATTTTTAGTAGAGACAGGGTTTTCCTACGTTGCTCAGGCTGGTTTCAAACTCCTGACCTCAAGTGATCCTCCTGCCTCCAAGGCCTCCCAACGTGTTGAGATTACAGGCGTGAGCCACCGCACCCAGCCTGAAGTATTTAGATATATAAGGGCATTATGTCTACAACTGATTCTCATAGTTCAGAACAATTGAATATGTATATAGACAACATTTGGCCAGGTGTGGTGGCTCACACCTGTAATCCTAGCACTTTGGGAGGCCGAGGTGGGCAGACTGCCTAAGCTCAGGAGTTTGAGACCATGTTGCGCAATAAGGTGAACCCTGTCTCCATTAAAACACAAAAAATTAGCCAGGCATGGTGGCGCATGCTTGTAGTCCCAGCTACTCAGGAAGCTGAGGCATGAGAATTGCTTGAACCTGGGAGACGGAGGTTGCAGTGAGGTGAGATTATGCCATTGCACTCCAGGCTGGGCGACAGAGTGAGACTCTGTGGGGAAAAAAAAAAAGCTAACATTTGGGAAATATGTAAAATGTCTTTGTACTATTCGAGGTCTGAAATTATTTCAATACAAAAAGTCTAAAAACTGCCAATGCCCAGGTTTCACCCCAGATCAACTGATTTGTCTTTCTCTTGGGGTGAGGCCCATGGGCTAGGTGATCCTGATATGCAGTCGGGGTGAAAACCGCCACACTGGCCACACCACCTCCTAATGTAGACCCACAGGTGGTCAAGGGTGGACACCTGCATGCCACCTACTACAGATCCGGGCCACCTACTCCACTGCCTACAGGTGAGAGGAACTGGCCACAGGGGCCTGACAAATGTCACTAAGCTCAGCCCATCACTGTCACAGGGGAATGTGGGCCCTAGAGGCCAGTATTTCTCACTTTTCCAAACAAGAGGGACATTTGGATTTTTGTATTAAAAAACTTGAAATGTCCACTCATCCAACCTTTAAAGCACACTGTGTCGGGCAAGTCTATGCGACTCTGGTTTGTGGCTGTTGCCTTACGAATGCTCTCCCAATTGAAGGTAGCTATTTTATTTCCAGTGGTGACCAAGGCTCCGAAAGAAGTGTCTCACCTGAGATTCCACAGTGAACAGATGCTTGAGCCAGGAGACTGGAACTCAGCTCTGCCCTTATCACCAGTGACAACCCACAGTTAAGAGCAAAAGGTCCAAAAAGCCACTTTCAAGAGAAAATGCAATTGTGCCATACAACAGGAACCTGCCGTAGCTTAAGGACCATATCATAGGAACCATAAGGGCAAGAGAAAACCCACTTCTTATCCAACCACCTGGAGAACTGGCCCAAAAAAGAAGAGCCTAAGCTATGCCAAGGAGGGACATGGGGTGCCTTCCAAAGGTCACAGCCCTATTGGGACCCTATCCCCAGGGTAACACAGAGATCACTTAGCCCCAAGGCAGAGGAGCGGGCCCTTTCCCAATAAACTTACAGCTGAAGCGATCTTTCTAAAATCCAAATCATGTTCAGTCTTTCTCTTAGAAAATGGCCATTAGGCCGGGCGCGGTGGCTCACGCCTGTAATCCCAACACTTTGGGTGGCCAAGGAGGGTGGATCACGAGGTCAAGAGATCAAGACCATCCTGGCCAACAGGGTGAAAACCCGTCTCTTTTTTGAGATGGCGTTTTGCTGCTGTTACCCAGGCTGGAGTGCAATGGCACGATCCCGGCTCACTGCAACCTCCGCCTACTGGGTTCAGGCAATTCTCCTGCCTCAGCCTCCCGAGTAGCCGGGATTACAGGCACGCATCACCGTGCCCAGCTAATTTTTGTATTTTTAGTAGAGACGGGGTTTCACCATGTTGACCAGGATGGTCTCAATCTCTTGACCTCGTGATCCACCCGCCTCGGCCTCCCAAAGTGCTAGGATTACAGGCTTGAGCCACCGCACCCAGCCCGAAACCCCGTCTCTTTAAAAAAAAAGGAACTGGCCATCAATGTGCCAGACACTGCTCTTTGGCGCTAGGGACACAGAAAGAACTCAGAGAAAGTTCCTGCTCTCAGAGCACTCATACTAATGAAGGGAGACCCACAGCGAATACCATCAGTGAGGAAATTGAAAAACATATCAGAAGGGAGCAAATTTTGTGGAGAAAAGCAAAGCAGGGAATAGAGCTGCTGGAGGGCTGGAGGTGAAAAGCACATCCCTGGCTTGTGGCGCCCTCCTGTGGTTGCTCTCTGTACTCAGCATGCTATCCATCCCCTCCCCAAGGCTATAAGGCGGGATGTAGCTTCTGTGTGTTGCAGCCTCGTCTCCCCTGCTTCCTCTCTCCAGGTACCCGGATCCCTGGCCACTTCTAAACTGCCCAAGATTCTTAACCACTGCAGGGCCTTTGCCTTTGTTGTGCCCTCTGCCTGAAGCACTCACCCTACAGCTTCTTATGGGTCACCTCTCACTTCCTTCAGGTCTCAGACTCGGGGTGGCGTTCCCTGAGCCCTCTGATATGGATTTCCTCCTATTCTCTGCCCACAAACCTGCCCAAAGACATCCCCCATCATTTTCTCCATAGCACTGATCATGATCAGCCAGTAATTAGCTGACTGGTTTACAGTCTGTCTCGCTCTAGCCAGCAGAGATTCTTGTCTCCTCTGATCACTGCTGTGTCCCAAGTACACAGAACAGCACCCAGCACAGAGCAGACACCTGGCGAATGCTGCTGAGCCAAGAGGTGAGTGAACGAGTAAGCACCTACCCATGAGTACCTCCAGGCTGTGTGGGGGAGGGGAGGCATGCTGAGCCTTTGTCTCACCCTTGCCCCCTACCCCAACCGCTCAGGCCTCAGCCTACCTGGCGGTGTTAAAGATGTGCTGCTGCTTGTCCTCCTTGGGGTCCAAAATCACCACCACACAGCTGGGGAGAAAGAGGAAAATACACTTCAACTGGAGGGAGTGTTGGGGTCCTGGGATAATTCTATTCCCACCAGAAAAGCCCACAAATAAACAAGCTCCCTCTGCATAGATGGTTCTCTTTAGTCTCCTCTTCCTCCCCCTCCTTCAGGTGTTAAGTGCCCTGTAAATTCTAGGGCACTTAACATAACTATGTTCTTAAACAGAAACCAACACTTCCTTTGAGGTAGTGTCTGGCAGGCACTAGGCTAACGAGACCTTAGGCTGGCTATAATACCAGCACTTTGGGAGTAGGAGCGGGAGCAGGGGAATCACTTGAGCCCAGGAGTTTGAGACCAGCCTGATCAATAGTGAGATCTCATCTCTACTAAAAAAAATTAGATGGCTGTGGTGGCATGTGCCTGTAGTCCCAGCTACTCCGGAGGCAGAGACGGCAGGATAGCTTGAGCACAGGAGGTTGAGGCTGTAGTGAGCTATTATTCATACCACTGTACTCTAGCCTGGGCAATACAGCCAGACCCTGTCTCAGAGAGAGACAGAGAGAGAGAGAGAGAGAGAGAGAGAGAGAGAGAGAGAGAGAGAGAGAGAGAGACAGAGAGAGAGAGAGACAGAGAGAGAGAGAGAGAATTGTTTTAAATCCTCACAACTGCCAGATCAGGTCAGGTCAAGACTCTTTAGGCCCATTTATGGATAAGGAAATAAACCCAGAGAGGGGACGTCCTTAGCACAGTGCCAGGCTACATGAGTATTTATGGAATGAACAGCTGTAGCATCTCCTTCAGTCCTCTCAACTATGCAAGCAGAGGGGTCACTAGCTGTTTTACAGAGGCAGAGGAAGAGGCTCAGAGAGCAGCATACACAACAAAGCTGTGACACAAATCCAGGTTACCTGACACCACAGTGTGGACTTTAACCACCTGTCTTTTCCAGAATTGCTGTCACCTCCCCCCTGTAGTCATAATAAAGGCTTTCATTGCACTCACTACATGCCAGGCACTGTTCTAGACAGAGTGGGCTATGGAATCCTCTCTATAGTCCTTAGAGGCAGGCCCCATTATCCACATTCTACAGGGGAAAAAGATGAGGCTCAGAGAGATTCACTTATGGCTTCAGGCTCTGAGCTCCAAATTCCCTAGCAACGATTAGATGCCAAGGCCCTCATCTGCTTACCCTGCCAGGTAGGCCACATGGCCTGTGCCAGGGTCACAGGTTAGGCCACTGCTGTTCTGGGCTGTGATGCCAAGCACCTTCTCGAGTGACACCTGCAAAGAAAAGGCCCAAGTCAGAGGCACCCACCCCAGCTGGCACCACATAGTGCAGCCGTCTTGGCTAACCATTCAGGTCCTGCTGCATTCGACACCCACTCACTGAGCTTCTGTGGCCATGCCATCCACCAGCAGCTAACACTTGTTCTCTCAACATTCCATTGACAATACAATGCTAGGTGAAGAGCACAGAGTGGTGAGGAGGAGAGACAAATTCCTGCCATTGTGGGATAACTTACGAGAGATTTCTACATCGTTATTCTCATTTTACAGCCACATTCTGCTGCTGATGGGGATGGTGGACATAGAAAGGGAGCAGAACAAATATGTGAAATACATAGCAAGTAATGACAGGTGCAAGAGAGAAGAATAAAGCAGATAAGGAGAGTAGGAGTGCAAAGGAAGTGGGAGAATGCCGCAGTGAGAAGGTGACCTATGTATAAGTTTCTAAATACTTTTGTTTGTTTGTTTTTTGAGATAGACTCTTGCTTTGTTACCCAGGCTGGAGTGCAGTGGTGAGATCTTGGCTCACTGCAACCTCTGCCTTCCAGGTTTAAGTGATTCTCCTGTCTCAGCCTCCTGAGTAGCTGGGATTACAGGCTCATGCCACCATCCCTGGCTAATTTTTGTATTTTTAGTAAAGACAGGGTTCTACCAATTTGGCCAGGCTGGTCTCGAACTCCTAACCACAAGTGATCTGCCCACCTCAGCCTCCCAAAGTGCTGGGATTACAGGTGGGAGCCACTGTGCGCAGCCTCTTAGTACTTTTATATGTATAAAAGACTTGAATCCCCACAACAGGCCAAGAAGAAGACACTATTATCACCCCTGTTTTACAGGTGAGGATTCTGAGGCCCAAGATCTTACATCTGAGTGGCCATGCTGATATGCAAACTCAGGCAGTCTGGCTCTAAGGCTAGCAGTTTGGGCTGTACAGGAGAGACACAGTAGTGACCGAAGGTAGACAGTTTTCCCACATCAAATTCACAGTCCAGCCGGGCGCGGTGGCTCAAGCCTGTAATCCCAGCACTTTGGGAGGCCGAGGCGGGTGGATCACGAGGTCAAGAGATCGAGACCATCCTGGTCAACATGGTGAAACCCTGTCTCTACTAAAAATACAAAAAATTACCTGGGCACGGTGGCGCGTGCCTGTAATCCCAGCTACTCAGGAGGCTGAGGCAGGAGAATTGCCTGAACCCAGGAGGCAGAGGTTGCGGTGAGCCGAGATCGCGCCATTGCACTCCAGCCTGGGCAACAAGAGCGAAACTCCATCTCCAAAAAAAAAAGAAACAAATTCACAGTCCAGAAATTTGAGAGGTTTCAGCAAGTAAAAAAACACACGAACAGTAATATTGAAAATTTAAACAAAGCAGGCCAGGCGTTGTGGCTCATGCCTGTAATCCCAGCACTTTGGGAGGCCGAGGAGGGTGGATCACAAGGTCAAGAGATCAAGACCAGACTGGCCAACATGGTGAAACCCCGTCTCTACTAAAAATACAAAAGTTAGCCAAGCATGGTGGTGGGCGTCTGTAATCCCAGCTGCTCGGGAGGCTAAGGCAGGAGAATCGCTTGAACCCAGGAGGCGGAGGTTGCAGTGAGCCAAGATCACACCAATGCACTCCATCCTTGGCAACAGAGCAAGACTCCGTCTAAAGAAAAAAAAAATAATTTAAAGAAGATTGGGTGTGGTGGCTCAGTCAGGAGTTCGAGACCAGCCTGACCAACATGGTGAAATCCTGTCTCTACTAAAAATGCAAAAAATTAGCCAGGTGTGGTGGTGCATGCCTGTAGTCCTAGCTACTCAGGAGGCTGAGGCAGGAGAATCGCTTGAACCCAGGAGACGGAGGTTGCAGTGAGCCAAGATCGCATCATTGCACTCCAGCCTGGGCAACAGACTGAGACTCTATCTCAAAAAAAAAAAAAAAAAACTAACTAAACAAAATAGATGAGGAAACAGAGTTCAAGAGGGGTTACCCATCCCGGAAAGGGCAGTGCCAGGATTCCAATATAAATAACCGAGCAATGGCACTCATGTTATTTTATCTGTTGATCAGCATTACCAAGCATTAGTATGAATGGTTACATTTAGACTAGATCTTTGCAAGACCAATCAACTCCGTGCTGTCAAACAAGAAAAATAAATATTACCCCAAATACACAGTAATAATATCAGTATTAGCTAACATTAATAGAGTACTTGCCCTTGCCATGTGCCAGTGTTGTTCTAAGTGCCTAGGATATGACCTCATTTAATCCTCACAAATACCCTACAGAGATTTCTACATCATTATTCTCATTTTACAGAGAAGAAAACTGAGGCACAGAGAACTGTGTAACTCAGCAGGGCACAGTGGCTCTCATGCCTGTAATCCTAGCACTTTGGAAGGTCGAGGCAGGCAGATCGCTTGAGCTCAGGAGTTCAAGACCAGCCTGGCCAACATGGTGAGACCCTATCTCTACATTAAAAAAAAAACACACACAAAAAAATTAGTCAGGTATAGTGCCATGCACCTATAGTTCCAGCTACTCGGGAGGCTTGAGGTGGGAGGATCACTTGAGCCCAGGAAGGCTGAGACTGCACTGAGCTGAGATCACCCCATTGCACTACAGCCTGCATGACAAAGTAAGATCCTGTCTCAAAAAAAAAAAAAAAGAAAAGTTTATAACCTGACAAGAAGAATAGGACTAAAGTTTAAGCTCAGGCTGCCTGTGTCCAGCCATACCATCAGCAGTCTGTCCTCTTAGCCACCTTGCTATGCCACCTCTCTGAATTTGCTCTTGTTATTGTTATACGTAGTTTAAGAGCTCATAAGGCACTTTCAGGAATGTACAAGATAAAGGCTATGAAGTACAGGGTGCTGGGTGAGAGATGAAGGTGGGTGTCTCCTTAAGAATGGGGTTCAAGAAAGCTTTTCAAGATAGTGACTTTCAGGCTGAGATCTGAGGGATGGGAAGGAGCCAGTCAGGTAGATTACAGCAAAAAGCCCAGGCTGAGGGCTCACCAATCACAAAGGCTAGAAGGCAGAAGAAAACCTGGAGCCTCAGAAAAACTGAAAGCAGGCCAGAGTGACTGAACCTTGGTGACTAGGAGGACATGGGAGGTACAGCCTGTACACCCTGTAGCCAGGAGTGAGCGGTATAATCACAGTGCAGGAGAAAGCCATGGGGCAGGAGCAAGTTCCACCAGCAGCTACTAGGTATCTACCCTTTATCTGGACTCTGTGCCAGAAGAGATCACAGTTAAAATTTCTTTCCCTCCAACGTGATGGTATGGTGCGTTTTTTTGTTTTTGTTTTTTTTGAGACAGAGTCTTACTGTGGCCCAGGCTGGAGTGCAGTGGCATGACCTGGCTCACTGCAACCTCCACCTCCTGGGTTCAAATGATTTCTCCTGCCCCAGCCTCCTGAGTAGCTGGAATTACAGGTGTGCGCCAGCACACCTGGCTAATTTTTGTACTTTTTATAGAGACGAGGTTTCACCATGTTGGCCAAGCTGGTCTTGAACTCCTGATCTCAGGTGAACAGCCCACCTCGGCCTCCCAAAGTGCTGGGATTACAGGCGTGAGCCACCACGCCCGCCCAGTGGGTATGGTTCTTATCATCTCCATTTTATAAAAACAGATTTTGTGCCTAGAGAGCTGGAAAACGGTTTTTTTAAAAAAACTGCTGCTGTGCTGATGGAATTCCTTCTACCTACTGTGAAATCATTTCCTTCTAAGTTTCTATTTCAGCATTTAGGAAACTGTTCTGTACGCCCTCCTCCCTAGGCAGCACTGCAGATTTTACAAGTAACTTCTCACGTCTTTTTCATAGTTTTGAGTGGCAATATGGAATCCCACCTTGGTGAGGAAAAGGGACAGAGTCCGCAGAAGGTGAGAAAAGGCGGCGTAGACGAGAGGAAGAGTTGGGGCGGGTAATACTCTAGACTGAACCCAGGAAGCGACCTTAATGACCCAGCGGGGGCCAGGGCAGTGAGGCTGGAGAGCGCTATGATCGTAACGTCTAAAGACGATCAAACGGGCATTAAAGTACAGCAGGACTAGGCTGTGATTTGCAAAAGCAAAATGCATTTCTAGGGGTGGGAACCAGGGAGGAACCCAGGAATTGCTCCAACACAAGAGGGTGGAGCCAGCAATACAGCGAGGAGAGGGAAAGTGGGAGGGACCGTGGCTGAAGTGACGGGGCTTAGGGGAGGAAGCGGGGCTTAGGGGACGAGGCGGGGCTTAGGAGACGAGGCGCGGCAGGGAGCAAGCTGAGCGGACTGGCCGGGGGCCTGATAGTCGGGGCCACAGTTCTCAGGGCGAAACTAGGAGAGACCCAGGAAACCTGAAACTGGGGTAGGCATAGCGAGCAGCTCCTCACCCGGTTCTGCACCGTCTCCTCGGGGGCCGTCGAGAATCGCGTCCGCCGACGGAGGCAGAGCGGTGGGGCGGGAGGCGGGGAGGACTGGCCCCTCCGCGCCGGAACTCCCGCCATGACAGAGGGCAGCTTCTCCCCCGCATCGTTCCGCGCATAGCTTCCGGACCCTACGGCCGCCATCGTCGCGCCGGAGCCGGGCGACCGTTACATCTCCTAACCGCCGCCGCCTCCACGACTCACTGGAACAGCAAACAACCGCGGGAAAGCCGGCGCCGCCGCCTATTGGACGCGACGGGCTCGGTCTGGCCAATCTCAGGGCTGCCGGGCGGTGCTTAGGCCCAATGGGGACGAAGAAGCGGAGCGAGTGCCTGGCGGGGCGGGGCCACAGCTAGTGTACAGGATGAGCCTGATCAAGCGTCGTGGGGTCTTTCATCCAGACTGCGTTTTCATTATTCGCTGGAACATACAGGTTTTAACTTTTACGAGGCTAAGGCCACAGCCGCCTCATCTCGATTTTTGCCGCCACCCAGAGGAACTATCTGCGCTCTGGCGGTCGCCCGGATGTAAGCAAAGGGCGGGGCTAGTTGCTTTGGTTGGCGCAGGCTCAGAAATGGCGTGACGCCGCCTCTCCACCAACACGTGATGGAAGTCGGGTTGGCGAAGGGCCGGTTTTGCGCAGACGCACAGTACTCGCTTTGACTCATTCGCCAAGTGACGAGGGCGTGGCTGTGGAACTGTGGAGGGGGCACCTAGTAGACGGGCGCTCTCAGCTCTCCGGGGTACGTGACGAGACTCCAGGGACGTCACGTGAGGCAGGAGGCAAGCGCGCGGGCGAGGCAGGATTCGGCGGCGCTCGGCGAAAACCAGAGTGCAGCCGCTGACCTGGCAAAACTCAGCGGGACTGGGCAGCCATGCCCAAGTACTGCAGAGCGCCTAACTGCTCCAACACTGCGGGACGCCTGGGCGCGGACAACCGCCCTGTGAGCTTCTACAAGTGAGCGCAGCGCGGGGCGGGGCTTGGGGGAGGCGGGGCCTTGGGAGGGGCGGGGCCCGAGCGTTAGCGCTGTTGTGCGGGGCTTTGGGTCTAGATCGAGGGGGGGTTCAACCGTGAGGAGACGGCATACCCGGCAGTGGACACTGCACATGCAAAGATGCAGGCGTGGGAAACAACAGGAATAGACAATTAACTACACGTAGCGAACTGAGCGAACCGGAGAGATGTCCACTCGCCCTCACCACGCATTTGAGCATCTGAAACTCGTAACATCCGAAACTGAGCTTGCGATCTTGTCTCCCCCAAAACCTTACAGTTTGTCCCATCTTAGTAGTGTACTTCATTCTTCTTGTTGCTTAGGCTAAAAACTATAGTCATCCTTACCTCTTCTCTTTCGTCATACTTGGGAATGTCAGAATTAGCTTGGACTTGTAAAAGATCTGTCCTCTTGTTTCTCGGCTGACAAACCAACTGACGGAAGAGTTACTAGGAAAAATTTTTTCCCTTTTATTCTTTTTCTTTCTTTCTTTTTTTTTTTTTTTTGAGACGGAGTTTCGCTCTTGTTACCCAGGCTGGAATGCAATGGCGCGATCTTGGCTCACTGCAACCTCTGCCTCCTGAGTTCAGACAATTCTCCTGGCTCAGCCTCCTGAGTAGCTGGGATTACAGGCACGCGCCACCATGCACAGCTAATTTTTTGTATTTTTAGTAGAGACGGGGTTTCACCATGTTGACCAGGATGGTCTCGATCTGTCGTGATCCACCCACCTCGGCCTCCCAAAGTGCTGGATTACAGGCTTGAGCCACCGCGCCCGGCCTCCTTTTTTTTCTTTTTCTTTTTTTGAGACAGGATCGCTCTGTCGCCCCGTCTGGAATGCAATGGCACGATCACAGCTCACTGCAGCCTCGATCTCCCGGGCTCAAGTGATCCTCCCACCTCATCCTACCAAGCAGCTGGGACCAAGGCACATGCCACCAGGCCTGGATAATTTTGAAAAAAAAAATTTTTGGCCGGACGTGGTAGCTCACGCCTGTAATCCCAGCACTTTGGGAGGCCAAGATGGGCGGATCACCTGAGGTCAGGAGTTTGAGACCAGTCTGGCCAACATGGTGAAACCCCGTCTCTACTAAAAATATCAAAATTAGCTGGGCCTGGTGGCTTACGCCTGTAATTCCAGATACTCAAGAGGCAGGAGAATCACTTGAACCCAGGAGGGAGAGGTTGCAGTGAGCCGAGATCTTGCCACACACTCCACAAAAGCAAGACTCCGTCTCAAAAAAAAAAAAAAAATTTTTTTTTAAAAGGGAGAGATAAGATTGCCCTATGTTGCCCAGTCTAGTCTCTAAATCCTAGGCTCAAGTGATCCTCCTGCTTCAGCCTCCCAAAGTGCTTGGATTACAGGCGTGAGCCACTGTACCCAGCCAAGAAAAAATATTTTTCTTGGACATACTGCAGATGTAAAGTGGCAGAACTCCTATCCTTTGAGTGACTATTGCTTTCTTAGTAGAAAACAGTTGTCTAAAGTCAGAGATGATCACACACTTTGCTGTTTGAAACTACATCAAATAAGAATGAAACAGCTCACTTTTGCCTGGAGGAGCTAAGTCACTTTGACACAGAAAAGCAGTTCCTATTTGCAATCCAGGTTTGGAGCTTCAGATAAGGAAACAATATTCTACATCGATGTAAACTTTATTGCTTCTGAGAAGACAGAACACTGGGCCCACTTCACCATCCAGACCTGATATTGATCCCTTTACGCATAGTTCTGATTTGCTTTGAGTCAATCCGAACACTGCTTCATTTACATTTCACCTTAAAAATCACTGTTTATTGCCGGGCGTGGTGGGTCACGCCTATAATCCCAGCACTTTGGGAGGCCGAGGCGGGTGGATCACAAGGTCAAGAGATCGAGACCATCCTGGTCAACATCGTGAAACCCCGTCTCTACTAAAAATACAAAAAATTAGCTGGGCATGGTGGCACATGCCTATAATCCCAGCTACTCAGGAGGCTGACGGAGAATTGCCTGAACCCAGGAGGCGGAGGTTGCGGTGAGCCAAGATCGTGCCATTGCACTCCAGCCTGGGTAACAAGAGCGAAACTCCGTCTGAAAAAAAAAAAAAACTGTTTGTTGAGATTCCCTCTTCAAACAAAGGCCCATTAGGGCCTATGGCAGCAGTCCCCAACCCTTATGGCACCAGCGGCTGGTTTTGTGGAAGACACTTTTTCTACGGATGGGGTGGGATTGGGGGAATGGTTTTGGGATGAAACTCTTCAGATCATCAGGCATTAGATTCTCATAAGAAGCAGGCAACCTACATTACTCACATGCCCAGTTCAGAATAGGGTTCACACTCCTGTGAGAATCTAACGCTGCTGCTGCTGCTCTGACAGGAGGCAGAACTCAGGTGGTAATGTGAGTAAGCCCCTGCTGAATGCAAAGAACCCTGACATACCTTGTCTTTGCCGTCACAGAGCTCATGGATAGGTGAGGGGTCAAACACTGAGGAACTGAATACATGACCTGGGAGTTACCCATGATCCTTTTCATCCACCACTAGTCCATTAACCCTTTGGCTCCACCTTCAAAACATGTCTCCATCCTGCAACAGCCACAACAAACTCTCCAACACCTTGATAAGACAGAAATGCAAATGAGAAAATCCTAAATAAATCATTAAGAAACAAGGAAAGATAGGCTGGGTGTGGTATCTCACTCCTATAATTCCAGCACTTTAGAAAGTCGAGGTGGGAGGATTGCTCCATCCCAGGAATTCAAGACCAGCCTTGGGCAACATGGCAAAAACCCCATCTCTATAAAATATAAAAAATTAGCTGGATGTGGTGGTGTGCACCTGTAGTTCCAGCTACACAGGAAGCTGAGGTGGGAGAATCACTGGAGCCCAGAAGGCCTAAGCTGCAGTGAGCTGTGATCGGGCTGCAGCACTCCAGCCTGGGCCTTGTTATTGTGAGACCCCGTCTCAAAATAAGGAAAAAAAAACACATTCCCAGACTACTTCTCATCACATCCACTGTCATCATGTAGTCCAGGCTGCCATCATCTCTTTTTTTTTTTTGAGACAGACTCTTGCTGTCTGGGAGTGCAGTGGTGTGGTTCGCTGCAACCTCTGCCTCCCAGGTTCAAACGATTCTCCTACCTCAGCCTCCAGAATAGCTGGGACCAGAGGTGTACACCACCATACCCAGCTAATTCTTCGTATTTTTAGTACAGATGGGGTTTCACCATGTTGGCCAGCTGGGTCTTGAACTCCTGACCTTAGGTGATCCACCTGCTTTGGCCTCCCAGGTACTGGAATTACAGCTGTGAGCAACCGTACCCGGCTTGCCATAATGTCTTAATGAGACACGGTGATAGCTGCTTGCTGGCTTCTCTGTTTCTATTCTTTCATTCTTCTGTTTCTTCCTTCCTTTTTTTTCTTCCTTTCCTTTCCTATTGACGAACTTTCGCTCTTATTGCCCAGGCTGGAGTATACTGGCACTGTCTCACCTCACTGCAACTGCTGCCTCCCGAGTATCTGGAATTACAGACATAAGCCACCAGGCCCAGCTAATTTTTGTATTTTTAGTAGAGATGGGGTTTTACCATGTTGGCCAGGCTGGTCTTGAATTCACCACCCTCGGCCTCCCAAAGTGCTGGGATTACAAGCAGGAGCCACCGCACCTGGCCCCCATTTCCACTCTTACCTCTCATTACAAAAATAGTTACTTAAGACAGTATTTACCTTATGTCAGGCACTGTTCTAAGTGCTTTGTATTGTAAGAATAAGGAGAGGCCGGATGGGCTGGCTCACGCCTGTAATCCTAGCACTTTGGGAAGCCGAGGTGGGTGGATCACCTGAGGTCAGGAGTTTGAGACCAGCCTGACCAACATGGTATGACCACGTTTTTACTAAAAATGTAAAAATTAGCCAGGCATGGTGAAACCCTGTCTTGGCTGGGCACAGTGGCTCATGCCTGTAATCCCAGCAATTTGGGAGGCTGAGGCGGGTGGATTACCTGAGGTCAGGAGTTTAAGACCAGCCTGGCTAACATAGTGCAACACTGTTTTTACTAAAAATACAAAAATTAGCCAGACATGGTGGCGTGGGCCTATAATCCCAGCTACTCAGGAGGCTGAGATGGAAGAGTCTCTTGAACTGGGAGGCAGAGGTTACAGTGAGCCAAGATTGTACCATTGCATTCCAGGCTGGGCGACAGAGCGACTCGGTCTCAAAAAAAAGAGGGAGAAGGAGGGTGAGAACAAACCCCATCTCTAATAAAAATATAAAAAATTAGCTGGGCATGGTGACAGCTGCCTGTAATCCCAGGTACTCGGAGGCTGACGCAGGAGAATCACTTGAACCCAGGAGGCGGATGTTGCAATGAGCCAAGATCATGCCACTGCACTCCACTTAGGCAAGAGTAAAACACTGCCAGGCGTGGTGGCTCACGCCTATAATCCCAGCACTTTGGGAGGCCGAGGCGGGTGTATCACAAAGTCAAGAGATCGAGACCATCCTGGTCAACATGGTGAAACCCCATCTCTACTAAAAATACAAAAATTAGCTGGGCATGGTGGCGTGCGCCTGTAGTCCCAGCTACTCGGGAGGCTGAGGCAGGAGAAGTGCATGCACCCAGGAGGCGGAGGTTGCGGTGAGCTGAGATCGTGCCATTGCACTCCAGCCTGGGTAACAAGAGCGAAACTCCATCTCAAAAAAAAAAAAAAGAAAGAAATGAATTCCCACTATGCTACCCAAGCTGGGCTTGAACTCCTGGGCTCGATCAGTCCTCCCACTTTGTCCTCCTAAAGTGCTAGGATCCTAGGCATAAATTATCACAACTGGCCCAAAGGTGTATTTCTTGCCAATACTATGTTCTTTGCAGGTCTTTTGTGGTCCTACTTTACAGTATCGTAATTGGGGTCTCAGGCTGAAGAAACTGTCCCTATTTGGAATACTGCTGGTCTTGTGCGAGCAGGAAAAGAGAAAGTGGAGGGAACCACCCAATGGCTCTTGTTCAGTTTTATATTTAGAAGTGGCCCATGTTACTTTCACTGGCATTTTGTTGGCTGGAACAATTATATAGCAAGCCTCAAGTCAGTGGAGTGGGGATGTATAATCCTTATGTGGAGAGAGGCAGCAGACGTTCTGAACAGTAATACAGTCTATCACAGGGTTTATTTTCCTTCTTATAGAACAAGTACAGAGGTTGGCAAACCAGCACTGGGATAGTAGCTCTGTAGTCATCAGAAATGAGAGTCCTGTCGCTTGCTTGCTTGCTTGCATGACAGTTGCCTTCTGTCGCCTGAGCTGGAATACAGTGGCACAGTCTCAGCTCACTGCAACTTTTACCTCCCAGGTTCTAGGGATTCTCATGCCTCAGCCACACAAGTAGCTGGAATTACAGGTGCATGCCACCACACCATCCTAATTTTTGTATTTTTAGTTGAGGCAGGTTTCGCCATGTTGGCTGGGCTGGTCTCAAATAATCCTCCTGACTTGGCCTTCAAAGTGCTGGGATTACAGGTGTGAGCCACCATTCCTGGCCTCTTTCTGCTCTGTCATCCTTAGCCTGTGGCTTCCATCCAAAGTGGCTGCCAGTGCCCCAGCCACCATTGCTGCCATTCTTATAGGAGGAAAAGGGAAGGGAGGAAGAGCAAAAAGTGTTCAGGTCTAAATTGAATCAGCCTCCATAAGGCCTTCCCAGAAACCCCATTCAATGGCACTTTTTTTTTTTTTAGATGGAATCTCACTCTGTCACCCAGGCTGGAGTGCAGTAGTGTGATCTTGGCTCACTGCAACCTCCGCCTCCTGGGTTCAAGCGATTCTCCTGCCTCAGCCTCCCAAGTAGCTGAGACTATAGGCGTGTGCACCATACCCAGCTAATTTTTGTATTTTTAATAGAGACGAGTTTCACCATGTTGGTCAGGATGGTCTCAATCTTTTAACCTCATGATCTGCCCGCCTTGGCCTCTCAAAGTGCTGGGATTACAGGTGTGAGCCACTACGCCCAGCTTCAGTGGCACCTTTTCATCATTGGTCACCCCAGCTGCAAAAGAGGCTGGGAATTGTGGTCTTTTGGCTGGGCATTTAATCAGCCTGAAGGAATTTTGAGTTATGTTAGTAAGAAAGAAAAAAAGGACTTCTGGCAGTATTTGCCACTTCATGCTCTGGACAAGATGATCACCAAGACTAAAATAGTTTCTGCAAAGGGCAACATGGGGGTATAGCTCAGTGGTGGAGCATTTGACTGCATACAAAGGGGAACACTTGCTGTCTGCTTAAGGTAGTTTTTTAGGGAGCAGTATTGCCCATTATAAATGCTGCTATCCAGAGGAGGAAGAGAGAATGACCAATTAAGGAGACGCTTCTTAGGATATTGACTTTATTCCTTTGCCCTTTGAGCTGCTGAATCCTGTTGATCATCGCTTCCATTTAAGGCACCATCCCAGAGGTCCCACACAACACTAATGCATTCATCCACCAGGTAGTCACATGGCCCCACCCAGCTGCAGAGGATCCTGGGAAATACAGTCTTTTAGCAGGACACAGTATGGCCTCAAAGAAAGTTGGAGTTCTTAGTAAGGAAAGTGCAGAAGAATAGATATGAGTAGTCCAGTCCCAGGCAGACTCTGCCTGGGAGATGGTGGTGATGAAAATGGAGGAATGCTGTTGCAATAGATCTCATGTTTGTGTCCAGAAAGAATGGGGCTGCTGAAAACATTGGGATCTTGGAGGGAGGCTGACTGCAGCAGCCAGATTCCCTGGCTGTGTGCCCTGAGGTTCTGCTCTCTGGGTGCCACGGCTCTTCTCTGCGTTAGCCCTTCTGTGCGCTTTCACCAGCTGCCCGCCCCCTCCGCCTCCATCTGCCTTTGTCTGAGAGGTCTTGGTGCTCCTCATCTCCGTTCATTCCATTTGCCTCCTCCCCACTGGTAGCCTCTTTAGTTTCTTGTGTGTTCTTCCTGTATTAATTTGTTCTCACACTATTGAAAAGAACTACCTGAAACTGGGTAATATATAAAGGAAAGTTTTTTGTTTTTGTTTTTTTTTTTGAGACTGAGTTTCGCCTGTTACCAAGGCTGGAGTGCAATGGCGCGATCTCGGCTCACCGCAATGTCCGCCTCCTGGGTTCAGGCAATTCTCCTGCCTCAGCCTCCTGAGTAGCTGGGATTATAGGCACACGCCACCGTGCCCAGCTCATTTTTTGTATGTTTAGTAGAGACGGGGTTTCACCATTTTGACCAGGATGGTCTCGATCTCTTGACTTCATGATCCACCCACCTTGGCCTCCCAAAGTGCTGGGATTACAGGCTTGAGCCACCATGCCCAGCGGAAAGATGTTTAATGGACTCACCATTCTGAATGGCTAAGGAGGCCTCAGAAAACTTACAATCATGGTGGAAGGTGAAGGGGAAGCAAACATTTTACATGGTGGCAGGAGGGGGGGGGGGCGAGAGGGGAACTGCCACTTTTAAACCATCGGGTCTCGAGAACTCACTATCATGGAAAGAGCATGGGGAAACAGCCTCCATGATCCAGTCACTTCTCATCAGGTCCCTCCCTTGACATATGGGGATTACAGTTTGAGATGAGATTTGGGTAGAGACACAGAGCCAAACCATATCACCATGGTTTCTTTATACAGATACCAGCAAATGTGAATAAACGTTCTTATTTCTCCCTTTATTAGTTTCCCATGCTGCTCTAACAAACTTTGTGGCTTAAAACAAGACAAATTATTTCCTAACAGTTCTAGAAGCCAGAAGTCCAAATCGGTTTTCCTGGGCCAAAACCAAGGTGTCGGCAGGACTGTACTCCTCTGGAGAATCTCTTCTTTGCCTCTTCTGGTACCTGGTGGCTGCAGGTAGTCCTTGGCTTGTGGCCACATCTCTCCAGTCTCTGGCTTCATGGTTGCATTTCCCTCTCTTCTTGTCTGTGGTAATATCTTATACTCCTTCTTATAAGGATACTTGTAGTGGCATTTAGGGCCAATCCAGATGATCCAGGATAATCTCTCTATCCTTAACTTTGTCACATCTTTTGTCATATAAGGTAATATTCAGACCGGGTGCAGTGGCTCATGCCTATAATCCCAGCACCTTGGGAGGCCGAGATGTGAGGATTACTTGAGCCCAGGAGTTTGAGACCAGCTTGGGCAACAGGCAAAACCTCATCTTTACAAAAAATAAAATTAGCCAGGCATGTTGGACATGCCTGTAGTCCCAGCTACTTGGGAGGCTGAGGTGGGAGGATTGCCTTTGCCTGGGGAGTTTGAGGCCACAGGGAGCCAAGATCATGAATACTGCACTCCAACCTGGGTGACAGAGCAACTCTGTCTCAAAATAAATAAATGAATAAATAAGTAAGGTAAGAGACACAGTTTACAGGGATTAGGACATGGATAGTTTTTGGGGGTCTACCACAATGACTAAAAGCTGAGATTGTCTATTTAGAACCTTGCTTATTTTCACATAATATGTGCTTGACAAAAGTATGTCAGTTCACAGAGTGCCTCTACATTCTGGTTTTTTTTTTTTTTGAGGCAGAGTTGCATTCTTGTCGCCCAGACTGGAATGTGATGGCGCGATCTTGGCTCACTGCGGCCTCCACCTCACGGGTTCAGGTGATTCTCCTGCCTCAGCCTCCTGAGTAGCTAGGATTACAAGTGCTGGCCACTACATCCGGCTAATTTTTGTATTTTTAGTTGAGATGGGGTTTCACCATCTTGGCCAGGCTGGTCTCGAACTCCCAACCTCAGGTGATCCGCCTGCCTCCCAAAGTGCTAGGATTACAGGTGTGAGTCACCGCACCCAGCATTACATTCTGTTTTATAGCTACATCATATTCTTTTGTGTGAATGTGCCTGTGTTTATCTACCCTATCTCCTGTAGTAATTTTGTCCCTAATTCTCTAACACTCATTAGTCTTTGTTTTCAACAAAGAAAGAGCAGGGGTGTGATGCAGTGGCTCATGTCTGTAATCGCTGCACTTTGGGAGTTGAAGACTGGTCTAGACAACATAGTGAGACCTTCGTCTCTACAAAAAGAATTTTAAATTAGCCAGGTGTAGTGGCACATGCCTGTGGTCCCAGCTACTTGGGAGGCTGAGGTGGGAGGATCACTTGGCCCCAGCAGGCAGTTTAGGGCCACAGTAAGCCATGATCATGCCACTGCACTTTAGTCTAGGCAACAGAGCAAAACCCTGTCTCAAAAAAAAAAAAAAAAAAGAGAGACAGAGAAAACAGGCCTCAGGCTCATAGTCCTCACTAGGTAATGGTATCTAATTTTTTTTTTTTTGTTTTCTGAGACAGAATCTCACTCTGTCACCAGGTGCCAGGCTGGTGTGCAGTGGCGCAATTTTGGCTCACTGCAACCTCCACCTCCGGGTTCGAGCAATTCTGCCTCAGCCACCTGAGTAGCTGGAACTACAGGCACGCGCCACCACCCTCAGCTAATTTTTTTTTTTCACACGGAGTTTCGCTCTTATTACCCAGGCTGGAGTGCAATGGCGTGATCTCAGCTCACCGCAACCTCTGCCTCTTGGGTTCAGGCAATTCTTCTGCCTCAGCCTCCTGAGTAGCTGGGATTACAGGCACACGCCACTGTGCCCAGCTCATTTTTTGTATTTTTAGTAGAGATGGGGTTTCACCATGTTGACCAGGATGGTCTCAATCTCTTGACCTCGTGATCCACCCGCCTCGGCCTCCCAAAGTGCTGGGATTACAAGCGTGAGCTACCGCGCACAGCCCAATTTTTTGTATTTTTTAGTAGAGACAGGTTTCACCATGTTGGCCTGGACGGTCTCCATCTCTTGACCTTGTGATCCGCCTGCTTTGGCTTCCCAAAGTGCTGGGATTACAGGCGTGAGCCACCCCACCCAGCTGCATCTGATGTTTTTATGGTTAGCTTTTGTTTATAGAATTGATACTGGTTTTCCATTTTCAATTGTGGTGTAAAGTTTCTCTTTTAGGTATCTTTGTTTAATACTTAAAATTGGTTAGTTTTAAGAAAAATATGAAATAATATTACAGATATGGAAAACATTGTGAAGATGGCATGTGCATGAGATGTGTCTTAGTTATCTAATCCTATGTAACAAACTATCCCGAAATTTAGCAGCTTGAAATAAGCATTTACAGTCTCACAGCTTCTGGCAGCTGCTAAGGACAAACTGGCCAACATCTGATCGATCACGTGGCCACCCCTGGCTGCAAATAAGGCTGGAAAAGGAGGTCTTTATCGTGGGTAGCCTTAAGCCCAGGTCTAAATAGCAAGTGTATTGCTCTCTAAGAGGGCAGGCGCAGATGCTAGGAACAAGTGGCACCAGGAAACGGGAGAAGTGGGGCACCTTTAGAGGGTCCCTCATCAGATAATCCCTACCCACAACCACTGAGAAAGCTTTTAGTTTTTAAAACTTAAAACCGTTTTTGTTTTTTTCTCTAACATCAAGATGGGACAATTTTTTTTTTTTGAGGCAGAGTCTTGCTGTATCGCCCACGCTGGAGTGCGGTGGCGCAATCTCAGCTCACTGCAACCTCCACCTCCCAGGTACAAGTGATTCTCCTGCCTCAGCCTCCCAAGTAGCTGGGATTACAGGCACACGCCACCAGTCCTGGCTAATTTTTGTAGTTTTAATAGAGATGGGGTTTCACCACGTTGGCCAGGCTGGTCTTGAACTTGAATTCACAATCACTTGAGGTCTGACCTCAAATGAGCCGCCTACCTCGGCCTCCCAAAGTGCTGGGATTATAGGCATGAGCCACTGTGCTTAGCCTATTTAAACAAAATTATTTTAACTGTGGCAAAATATACATAAAATCTACCATTTTTATCATTTTTAAGTGTACAGTTCACTAACGTTAAGTACATTCACACTGTTGTATAACCAATTCCCAGAACATATTTCTCTCCTAAAACACTCTATCCCCATTGGACAGTTCCCTCTTTCCCGCTCACCCAAGCTCTTGGCAACTACCATTCCACTCTCTGTCTCTAGAAATTTGACTGTTCTGTCTCATATAAGTGAAATCATCAGTATTTGTCTCTTAGTGACTGCCTTATTTCACTTACCCTAATGGCCCTCAGAGTTCATCTGTGTTGTTGCATGTCAGATTAAGACTAAATAGAATTCCAGCTGGGTGCGGTGGCTGATGCCTCTAATCTCAGCACTTTGGGAGGCTGAGGTGGGTAGACCACCTGAGGTGAGAGTTTGAGACCTACCTGGTCAACATGGTGAAACCCTGTCTCTATTAAAAATAAAAAATTAGCCAGACATGATGGTGGGCACCTGTAATCCCAGCTACTCAGGAGGTTGAGGCAGGAGAATCGTTTGAACTCAGGAGGCAGAGGTTGCAGTGAGCTGAGATTTCGCTATGGCACTCTAGCCTGGCTGGCAGAGTGAGACTTTGTCTCCAAAAAAATTAAAATGACTAAATAAAATTCCATCAATGTTTTTCCTATCCATTTATCTGTTGATAGACACTTCTACATTTTGGCTGTTGTGATTTATGCTGCTATGTTTCTGTCTGTTTGTTTTTGAGACAGAGTGTCACTCTGTTGCCCAAGCTGGAGTGCAATAACGTGATCATGGCTCACTGAGGCCTTAACCTCCTGGGCTCAAGCGATCCTCCCACCCCAGTCTCCTCAGTAGCTGGGCCTCTAGGTGCATGCCACCACATCTGGCTAATTTTTGTATTTTTTGTAGAGACAGGATTTCACCTGTTGCCCTGGCTGGTCTTGAACACCTGCGCTCAAGGGATCCACCTGCCACAGCCTCCCGAAATGTTGGGATTACAGGCCTAAGCCACCACACCAGGCCTGATTTATGCTGCTATGAATGCAGGTGTGCAAATATCTCTCAGACCCTGTTTTTGGTTCCTTTGGGTATATAAGCAGAAGTGGAATTGCTGGATCATATGGTAATTCTATTTTTCAGTGTTTGAGGAGCTGCTATATTGTTTTCCACAGTGGCAGCATCATTTTACATTCCCACCAGTGTACCAGAGTTCCAGCAGTTTCTCCATGTCCTCACACACACTTTTTTTCTCCTCCTACTCCCCCCCACCCCTCCTCCATCGCCCAGGCCGGAATGCAGTAGTGTGATCATAGCTCACTGCAGCATTCAAACTCCTGAGCTTAAGCAAGCCTCCCACATTTCCTCCTAAGGAGACAGGACTGTAGATGCACATTGCCACACACAGCTAATTTTAAAAATATTTTTTTCTAGAGACAAGGTCTTGCTATATTGCCCAGGATGGTCTTGAACATACTGCCTTCAGGAGATCCTCCTGCCTCAGCCTCCCAAAGTGCTGGGATTACAGACATGAGCCACCGTGCCCAGCCTCTTTTTTTTGTTGTTAAATATTGGCTGTTCTAGCGTTTGTGAAATGATGTTTCATCAGGGTTCTGATATTGAATTTCCCTAAAGATTAGAGATGTCAAGTAGATTTTCATGCACTTACTGGCCATTTGTAAGTCTTCTTTGGAGAAATGTCTGTTCAAATCCTTTGCCCATTTTTGAATCAGCTCATTTGTGTTTTATTGTTGAGTTGTTTATAGACTTGTTAGTGGGTGTTTTCAAGCATACACAAAAAGTACAGCTCTCAGGATCTATCACTGTTTCATTAGTTATCAGAACTTTGCCAATCTTCTTCACTGCCCTGCCCACAGCTCTGAGTTTTTGTCCTGCAATATTTTTTTTTTTTTTGAGACGGAGTTTAGCTCTTGTTGCCCAGGCTGGAGTGTGATGGCGTGATCTCGGCTCACTGCAACCTCCGCCTCCTGGGTTCAAGCAATTCTCCTGCCTCAACATCCTGAGTATCTGGGATTACAGGCACACACCACCATGCCCAGCTAATTTTTTGTATTTTTAGTAGAGACGGGGTTTCACCATGTTAACCAGGATGGTCTCGATATCTTGACCTCGTGATCCACCCACCTCAGCCACCCAAAGTGCTGGGATTACAGGCGTGATACACCGCACCTGGCTTGTCCTGCAATATTTTAAAGTAAATCCCAAATATCAGATCTTTTAATTATTTCAAACTCATTTTCTAACAGAAGACTGTTTCAGAAGCATAAATCCAATATGGTTATCACATCTAGGAAAATGAATTTTTTTTTTTTTTTTTTTTTTTTGAGACAGGGTCTGGTTCTTTCACCTAGGCTGGAGTGTAGTGGCATGATCTCAGCTCACTGTAGCCTCTGCCTCCCAGGCTCAGGTGACCCTCCCACCTCAGCCTCCTGAGTAGCTGGAACTATAGGCATGTGCCACCATACCTGGCTTTTTTTTTTTTTTTTTTTTTTGGTAGAGTCAAGGTCTCCCTGTGTTGCCCAGGCTGGTCTTGAACTCCTGGGCTCAAGCAATACTCCCATCTTGTCGTCCTCCCAAGGTGCTGGGATTACAGGCATGAACCTCCATACCCGGCCAGTTTCTTACAATCGTCTAATACCCAGTGCATGATCAGTTTTCCCCAATTGTCTTAAAATGTCTTTTTACTGAATTGTTTGTTGTAAGTGAGGTCCACATTCTGCCTTTTTGCTGATGTTTCTTAAATCTCTATCTAGAAACTGCACACCCCCCATATTATATGGTTGTAGAAGAAATGTTTTGTTTAACTGTACGATCTCCCACATCGTAAATGTCTGATTTTATAAACTGATTTTATCCAATAAGTTGATGTAGAAGAACAAATTGGGAGTGGAGGGGCGGGGCAGTGGGCAGGGAGACCAGGAAGGAGGCTGGAAAGGGGCAGTGGATGGGGCAGAGGTAAGCTAATGCTGGGTGTTTAAAAGGTGGAGCTTTTAAATTAATAATAATAATAAAGGCCAGGCATGGTGGCTCATGCCTGTAATCCCAGCACTTTGGGAGGCTGAGGTGGGTGAATCATCTGAGGTCAGGAGTTCGAGACCAGTCTGGCCAATGTGGTGAAACATCCCCTTTTTTTTTTTTTTGAGACAGAGTTTCGCTGTTGTTACCCAGACTGGAGTGCAATGGCACGATCTCGGCTCACCGCAACCTCCGCCTTCTGGGTTCAAGCAATTCTCCTGCCTCAGCCTCCCGAGTAGCTGGGACTACAGGTGTGCACCACCATGCCCAGCTAATTTTTTGTATTTTTAGTAGAGACAGGGTTTCACCTTGTTGACCAGGATGGTCTTGATCTCTTGACCTCGTGATCCACCCACCTCAGCCTCCCAAAGTGCTGGGATTATAGGCGTGAGCCACTGTGCCCGGCCAGTGAAACCCCATTTTTACTAAAAATGCAAAAATTAGCCAGGTGTGGTGGTGTGCGCCTAAAATCCTAGCTACTTAGGAGGTTGAGATGGGAGAATTGCTTGAACCTGGGAGGCAGAGTCTGCAGTGAGCCAAGATTGTGCCACTGCACTCCAGGCTGGGCGACAGAGTGACTCCATCTCAAAAAATGATGATAATACTACTACTAAAAGATGGAGCTGAAGAAAGGGTTGTGGTTGTGAGTATGAGATAAAGCCTGGGCACAAGACAGGTCTACTTCCTGGCCCTAGGGAGTCACAGGCTTGGAGCCCAGAGACCTCCAGGGTGGGTATCCTCCAGGAGGGATGGGTCTGAACCTCATAGCACTGACCCAGCCGCCTGCCACCCATGCAGGTTCCCACTGAAGGACGGTCCCCGGCTGCAGGCCTGGCTGCAGCACATGGGTCGTGAGCACTGGGTGCCCAGCTGCCACCAGCACTTGTGCAGTGAGCACTTCACGCCCTCCTGCTTCCAGTGGCGCTGGGGTGTGCGCTACCTGCGGCCTGATGCAGTGCCGTCAATCTTCTCCCGGGCACCACCTGCCAAGGTAAGCGCCAGGAGGTCTTACTGCTGGAATCCGACCCTCCTTGAGTCTGACCTTCGGCCCTCCCCGCTCCTGACGACAGTTCCTGCCTGAGGTCAGGCCTTACCTGGGCAAGTCCTCCTTGGAGACTGACCCTCCAGCCCTTTCCTCCTGAGTAGAAGTCTGGCCATGGCACCCCTTCACCCCATGCCTTGTCTTCCAGAGTCAACGGAGGACCCGATGCACCCAGAAGCCAGTCTTGCCACCACCTCCCCCGCAGGAGAATATACCCCTGCCCCAGGGCCCTGCCATCCCAGTCTCTGGCCCAGTGCACCTAGTGGTGCTGGACCCCACACTGGTGAGCCCTGAGACTGCGGCCACCATGCTCCTGACCCCCCTGGCCCCTGCATCTATTCCTGAGGAGTCACAGCCTGAAGTCCCTGCCCAACAGGCCTGGACCGGGCTGGGCGCAGTGCTGGGAGCACTGCAGCGCCGGGTGCAGAGGCTGCAGCGATGCCAAGAGCGGCACCAGGCGCAGCTGCAGGCCCTGGAACGGCTGGCGCAGCAGCTGCATGGGGAGAGTCTGCTGGCACGGGCACACCAGGGTCTGCAGCGCCTGGTGAGTGGCACCCCAGCCTAGAAGCCCCATCCATGAGTGATGGCCTGGCCTGCAGTGTGTTTTCATTTTGTCTAGGATCCCCTATTCAAAAATCAGAGCATTCACCTGTGTTTCCAAATTTCTGACTTGGCCGGGCTCAGTGGCTCACACCTGTAATCCCAACACTTTGGGAGGCCAAGGCAGGAGGATTGCTGGAGGCCAGGAGTTCGAGACCAGCCTGGGCAACATAGCAAGACACTGTCTCTACAGAAAATTAAAACAAATTTCTTGAAAAACAAAATCTGGCAATGCCAAACAACTATTGGTTGGAGCTGAGTAATGATTGGTCCGTTGATTAATGCTAAATAATATTTGAGGTGCTCTTACTGTCTGCCAGACACAGAGTTATAACTCTGTGTTTTTAATTCACTATGATCCTTTGAGCTGGAGCTACAAGGTTAATTTTCAAAATACAGTGGGTCATGTGTGTAATCCTAAAATTTTGGGAGGCCAAGGTGGGCAGATTGTTTGAGCCTTGGAGTTCAAGACCAGCCTGGACATGTTGAGACCGTGTCTCAGTAAAATACAGGAGGCAGAGGCAGATAGATCAGTTGAGCCCAGGGTTTTGAGACCAGACTGGGCAACATGGTGGTAAAACTCCATCTCTACAAGAAATACAAAAAGTTAGCCAGGTGTTACATCTATAGTTCCAGCTCTTCAAGAGGCTGAAGTGGGAGGATTGCTTGAGCCCAGAAGGTCAAGGTTGCAATGAGCTGTGATTGTGCTACTGCACTCCAGCCTGGGTGACACTGTGAGACCCTGGCTCAAAAGATAAAAAAAAGTCTGGTCTTTCTGGAAGGCTCTGCAGATCTAGCAGCACTGGTTTTGTGTTCCCAGGTTATAGCAGTCGGCTGGAGCTACAGTGTGGCTGCCTCTGGGGGCTCAAAGTTTGAGACTGTGGCCTGGGACACAGAGGGACAGTGGGGCAGAGACAGAGCTCAGACTTGGGCCTGGGGCTCTTTGTGGAGC
Source organism: Saguinus oedipus (assembly GCA_031835075.1). Classification (NCBI taxonomy): domain Eukaryota; kingdom Metazoa; phylum Chordata; class Mammalia; order Primates; family Cebidae; genus Saguinus; species Saguinus oedipus. The sequence goes on along the minus strand of CM063187.1, from coordinate 39,474,191 downwards.
CTGCCAGAACCCCTGGGCTGACTGCGTCTCTCCACCTCCCCTCCCCTCATTCAATCTCTGTATCCTACTCATCTATCCCTACCTCTCAATCTCCTTCCTCCCCAACATTCATTGTATTTCTTCCCATCATCTCTGTCCCTCACCTGTTTCCTCACCTCCCTATGTCTCTCTTCATCTGCATATTTTCTCTCTCCCCCATATCTCTGACCCTGTCTCCACATCTCTCTTCCCCACATGTGTCTGTACCCCTGCATTTCTCTTCCCATTTCCCCATCCTTCTTTCCTCTCCCATGAATGTCTCTCTGGCCCTCACACCTGCTTTCCTGTCTCCTCATATCTCTGCCCACATCTCTCTCTGTTTCCTGACACACACCCCCCACCTTTGCCTCCCTATTCTTTACCATGTCTGTCTCTCCCCTAACTTGCTCCATAATGTTCCCCATCTCTACCACTTTGCCTTAGACGAGGGTCCTTGGACCTGAGGAATCCCAAACCTTCACCATCATCTGTGGAGGGCCTGACATAGCCGTGGTCTTTGCCCAGGGCCCTGCACCTGCCACAGTGGATGCCAAGCCAGAGCTTCTGGACACTCAGACCCCCACTGCATAAGGATCAAGACAGACAATGTCAAGAGACAGAAGATAGAAGATGGAGGACGAGAGACATTACGCATGGGCTTGGCCCAGCACCACCGCCCACGCCTGGGGAGTGGCAGTGCCTCCCTCACGGGCCTGGGTTCCACCACCCCATTCCTAGGGACCTCTTGAACCTTCAGGGTGACCTGGGCTCAAATCTCTCAGCCCGAATCCCTGGGTACTTGGCTTCTGCCACCCCCAGCTCAGATATTTGCAAATCAGTACAACAATCTCAGAGCAGAACAAGTGTTTGGGAGAATTGTACCTGGTTCTAAGGAGACCCATGGCTTTGGCCAAGCCTGATACTGAGTTGAGGGTACCATGGTGAACACAGCTGAGAAAATCCCTGCCCTCATGGTGCTCATTCTACTTGAGTAGACGATCTAGTAAACAAATAAAAAGAACACTGCAGACGTGACAAGTGCTATAAAGACAAAAAAAAAATGCGGTTTGTGCCCAGGGTACGGCTCTTTAAAGCCAGGTTTTAGCAGAGACCTGGGTGATGAGAAGGGGCTGTGCTGGAGGGCTGCAGGCCTGGGTTCCAGAGGATGAACAGCCCCTGGAGAGATGCCCTCCTGTCAGGGGTTTCAGGGCTGGGAGGCAGTGTTGCTATGGAGAAAACTATGGTAGGGAAGGGAGGAAGGGGTGCAGTTCTAGAGCAGAGACGGTGAAAAGACACAACAGGTAGGATCCTAAAATGGGGCAGAGGGAGCCATGCAGAGATCTGGGGGAAGAGCATTCCAGGCATCACAAAGAGCCAGTGCAGGACTGGTGCGGTGGCTCACACCTGTAATCCCAACACTGGGAGGCTGAGGTGGGCAGATCACCTGAGGTCAGCAGTTGGAGACCAGCCTGGTAACATGGTGAAATCCTGTCTCTACAAAAAATAGAAAAATTAACCAGGCGTGGTGGTGCATACCCTGTAATCCCAGCTACTTAGGAGGCTGAGGCAGGAGAATTATTTGAACTTGGGAGGCAAAGGTTGTGTGGTGAACTGAGATTGCGCCATTGCACTCCAGCATGGGCAACAGAATTAAACTCCATCTCAAAAAAAACTAAAACACCACACACACTAAGAGCCACTGCAAAGGTCCTGGGGCAGGGAGGAGCAAGGAGGTCAGTGTGGCTGGGGTGGAGTGAACAAAAGAGGGTGATTTGCAATAAACGCCATGAAATTAAAAGATAAAGGGTAAGAGGAGGTGAGTGCAGAGATGATGGGGCAGGTTCACGTAGGGCCTGTGGGTCGTGGCTGAGAGCCTTGACTTCGACCTGGAGTGCAGTGCTACAGGCAGATCCCTCTCGGGGAAGGAAGGCTCCCAAGCGACAGGTGTCCATGGGTCCCTGTGGCTGCATGTTGGGAGGGGACAGACAGCAGGTAAGAGGCTGTTGCCATAGTCTAGGTGGCCGAAGATGGAAGGATGGGCCACGATGAGGGCCCGGGGTAGTAGTGGGGAGAGTGAGATTGTGGAAATCTTTTGGGGAGGGAGCTACTGGACCTGTGCATTAGAAGGATGAGGTTTTCAAGGCTGTTACCTGGCCTGGTCCAGGCTGGGATGATTTGAGGCAGAGCAGACTACAGCCAACCCAGGTGGGAGGTCAAGCCATGACAATGGAGCCACGACCCTTGGCTGGTTCCAGGAGGCCTCCAGTGGGGAGATAACAGGTTCTGAGAGAGTTAGAGGAATCAATCAGCATATCTGTTTCCCACACACTGCTACAGGCTTGTAGCATGGTGATTAAGAATCAAAGCTGGGCACAGTGACTCACACCTGTAATCTTAGCACTTTGGGAGGCTGGGACAGGAAGATCTCTTGAGGTCAGGAGTTCCAGACCAGCCTGAGCAACATGGCAAGACCCCCCCCCCACCTCAAAAAAAACAATATTGCCAGATGTGGTGGTATGCACCTGTGGTCCCAGCTACTCAGGAGGTTGAGATAGAAGGATGGCTTAAGCCCAGGAGTTTGATGCTGCACTGAGCCGAGATCACAACACTGCACTGTAGCCTGGGGGACAGAGTGAGACCTTGTCTATGGAAAAAAAAAAAAAAAGAACCAGATTCTAAGACTGTCTGGTTTCAAATGTTCACTCCATCACCTGCTCATGTACTTTTGGGCAGCTAAACCTCTGTGGGCCCAAGCGTGAGCCTTGCATGATGAGGGTAAGGATGAGATGATCATGCTAGCAGTCTCTAGAGAATCACCCTCTGAAACCCTTTTATACATGGTTAGCTTGGAGAAGGGGTCCGGTCTAGGGTCCTAGAGAGAGAGAACAGCCATGGTCACCACGCCCCGAGACCACTGCCCTCACCGGCCTGGTTTGCAGGCTTTGGGGAAGGGGATGGAGAAGATCTGTGCCCGTTCTCTCAACCCTCTCTTTTGCCGTTGTATCTGCTCATGTCGCACCTTTCCGTAGCTATCTCTTCCTATCCCAGTGCTCGGAGGCTCTCCCCTACCCGTCGCCGCCTCCGCCCCTCCATGAATGCGAGCGACTCCCCGTCCCCGTCCCTCCTCCTGCCCTCCCCCGCCCTCGGTGGGGGGGGCAGCATGCGCATGCGCCGTCGCGCCCCTCCCTCTCCGCCCCCACCCCCCCGTCGGCGTCTGGGCCTCGTCCCCTTCTCTCTGTCTCCCTCGCCTACCCCATCACGTCTCCTGACACCGACACCCCATTGCTCCCGCGGTCTCCCCAGTCTCCGCTTTGGTCCCCAGCGCTGTCCACCCGAGGTAAGATGGGGAGGGGGAGGCCCGCGGAAAAGGGGAGGGGCGAAGCATCCTGCATCCAGAGATAAACAAACCCGGGGAGGGGGCGGTCGAGACTGAGGGGCCTGCCGCGGGAGGAGAAGAATACGGGGCTGGGCCTGCGGGAGGTGGCAGGCGCTGGGCGCACACACCGGGACCCTCCTTGGGTAACCGGGGTCCCTATGGTTGCCCAAGATCCAGTTGCGCGGAGGCCACCCGGGGCTCTGGGAGCTCCTAGGGGCTTGGACTCAGGAGCCTGCGGGGCACCCTCTCCAGCTGACCTCTGTCTCCAGGATTTGCCTGAAGGCCGCCCCCAACTCTGTACTCGCCCCCCGAGGGCCACCAAGGACCATGACTAAGACAGATCCTGCCCCGATGGCCCCGCCGCCCCGAGGAGAGGAGGAGGAAGAGGAGGAGGAGGAGGAGCCCGTCCCTGAGGCCCCCAGCCCCACCCAGGAACGCCGGCAGAAGCCTGTCGTGCACCCCTCGGCACCTGCCCCCCTCCCTAAGGACTATGGTAACCACTGCCCCCACTCTGGAATCTGGCCTGGAGCCTTGGGTGGCTGGGGAGGGTGGGCTGTGCTCTGCTGGTGGTGATGGTCAGAGAATTCTGGGGAATTTGAAGGTGGTCCAGAGGAGTCTTGGCTGCAGAGCACCCCTTGCCAATTCATTCATTCGCCCACTGGAGAATGGAATTGTAATACTCCTAGTCTTTGATTCATGACAGACACATCATCCCATCATTTAGTCATTCGACAGTCATTTATTGAAAGCAGCTGTGGACCTGGCTCTATACTAGGGGCTGGGCCCACAGCAGGGGGCAAGACAGACCCAGTCTTTGCCCTGAGACAACTCACAGGGCTCAGTAACAGCCACACAAATAGGTATTAAACCATAATGTAATTTTAGCTCATATTTAGGTTTATATGCAAGAAAAGAAAAATATAATGTAATATAAATATGTAATTACAACACATGATGAAAACTGGATTTACCAAAAACAAGCTGCTGCAAGAGTTTTTAAAGACATGGTTTCCCTGAGGAGGTTACATGTGAGGGAGACTGCAGGGTGAGTTGGGGTTAACTAAGGGAAAGGTCAGGGGAAGGGGGTCCCAGGAGAGGTAACCGCTGGGTAAAGGATCCGAGGTAGGAGGGTATGAAGCTGAGAGGGCAGCCTCTTACTGAAAGTGTTTAATCATTGACTGAGCAGTATTTATTGAGTGCTGATATTCTGTGATGAGTCTTATGGTGGGTGCTGGAGATTTAATCCTGGGTGATCCAGGCATGATCCTGTCTGTCAGGACAGAAAGAGAGACTAAACAAGTGAATGAATAAATTGGAAATCAGATAAATTCAGATTGTAGTGAATGCTATGAAAGAAAGAAAAGGTGAGCTGGGCGTGATGGCTCACACCTGGAATCCCAGTACTTTGGGAGGCTGAGGTGGGTGGATCACCTGAGGTCAGGAGTTTGAGACCAGCTATGGCCAACATGGTGAAATCTGATCTCTACTAAATATACAAAAAATTAGCTGGGTGTGGTGACACACGCCTGTAATCTCAGCTACTCGGGAGTTGAGGCAGAATTGCTTGAAGCTGGGAGGCAGAGATTGCAGTCAGTGAGCCGAGATCAAGCCACTACATTCCAGCCTGGGTGACAGAGTGAGACTCTGTCTCACAAAAAAAAAAAAAAAAAAAAAAAAGAGAGAGAGAGAGAAATAAAAGGAGGAGATATGAAAATGACCAGGGGGCAGCTACCTGCAGAGGTAGTCAGGGCTGGTCTTTCTGAGTAGGTGACATTTAGTCTGGGACCCAGAGCATGGGGAGAAATCAGTCATAGGAGAGCTGGAAAAAGTGCTCCAGGCAGACAGTAGCAAGTGCACAGGCCCTGAGGCAGAATTGAACTTGGAACAGAAAGACCCTGGAGCCGCATTCAGGGATTGAACAAGGTTGAGGTGAGAGGTTGGCATTAGGCCAGATCTGGAAGGGCCTTCAAGGCCACAGTGAGAACTTTGGTTATATTCTAAGTGGGATGGGGGAGAGGTGTGGCAAGGGGAGGGTTAAAGTTTAAAAGCAGAGGAGTGACAGGTCTGGTGTAGTTTGAAAGCTTCCTCTGGCTACTGGGTAGAAGGGGATGGAGCGCAGCCAGAGTGGGATGTAGGAGGGGAATTTGGAAGATATGTAGGCTGGGAATTCCCGGCAGCTGTGAGGTTCAGAAACCAGGTTCAGAGAGTTAGCGTTGCCAGGATAGAGCAGGAGAGATGGCATCCATAGATATATCACCCACTAGAGGTAGATCAGAGAGACTACAAGTTGACTTCAGTCTCAAAGGAAAATAAGAAAGTTGGCCAGGCACGTTGGTTCTGGCTTATAATCCTAGCACTCTGGGAGGCTGAGGTAGGAGGATCACTTGAGCCCAAGGAGTTCAAGGCTCTAGTGAGCTATGATCATACCACTGCACTCTAGCAAGACCCTAGCTCAAAAAAAAAAAAAAAAAGTAGGAGATGGAGAAGGGTGGGTGCTGATTTAGTGTGGTTTGGGGAGGCCTCTCTAAGGAGCTGACATGTGGGCAAAGATCTGTAAAGCCTCGTGAAGATGTGCGGGAAGTCTATCCCGAGTGGGAAAAACAGCAAGTGCCAAGAGCCTGAGACAGGAATTTGCTTGGCACGTGGGAGGGACAGAGGGAGCCCGGTGTGGGAAATGAGGGAAGGGGAATTAGTGAGAGGAGAAGGCTGAGAATTGAGGGGCTGGATGTGCAGAGCCCTGAGGGCCGTGGGGAAGACTTTGGTCTGTGTTCTGGATGGGATGGGAGCTGGAGGAGGGTTTTGAGCCAAGCAGGGCTATGATGCGGCTGCAGTTGTAAAAGGAGCACGCCGGCTGATTCCTGGAGACACCTTCTATCTATGTGGCATTTCCCGGGGCTGTGTATAATCTGATCATTCATGTACTCGTTCATTCACCACTTACTGAGTTCCTGCCACATGCCAGGGCCCTGTGCTGGGTGCTGACTTCACAGAGAGCCGCACTCCTTAGAGTCAAGTGGGAGGAGAAGTGCCTCTAGGCACCACCCTGGCTGGTCACAGGTTGATTCCTGCTCACGGATACATTTTATTTTATTTTTTAAATTTTATTTATGTATTTACTTTTTTTGAGATGGAGTCTCACTTGGTCACTCAGGCTGGAGTACAGTGGTGCCATCTTGGCTCACTGCAGCCTCTGCCTCCCGGATTCAAGCAATTCTCCTGCCTCAGCCTCCTAAGTAGCTGGGATTACAGATGCCCACCACCACGCTTGGCTGATTTTTGTATTTTTAGTAGAGTCAGGGTTTTACCACGTTGGCCAGGCTGGTCTTGAACTCCTGACCTCAGGTGATCCACCCGCCTTGACCTCCCAAAGTGCTAGGATTACAGGCAGTGAGCCGCTGCCCCCTGGCGGGCATTGAGATTTTTATGCGAGTCCACCTGAGTTTGAAACCTCATGCTGGCCACACAGAAAATGTCTGTTAGTTAACTGTGGCCCATGTGCTACCAGTTTGAGACCCTGCATTAGAGGCTCTAAGAGGCAAAGACCTAGAGTTCCCCTACTGAGGCTGGAAGGAGGGGGTCAGTTGCATGGGGTGACCTTGGACCTCTTGCCACCCTAGCTTTCACCTTCTTCGATCCCAATGACCCGGCATGCCAGGAGATCCTGTTTGACCCTCAAACCACCATCCCTGAGCTGTTTGCCATTGTGCGCCAGTGGGTGCCCCAAGTCCAGCACAAGATAGACGTCATCGGCAATGAGGTGAGAATACTGGGGAAACCAGGGAGAGGGGGATGTGGTCCCCCACATGTGTTTGACCCTCCGGCTCCCCTGGTACTCACAGATTCTGCGCCGAGGCTGCCATGTGAACGATCGTGACGGACTGACCGACATGACACTGCTCCACTATGCGTGCAAGGCTGGGGCCCACGGAGTCGGTGAGAGCCCACACCCCCAAGTCAGAGCCCCAAAGCCTAGGCCCCCAGACCTAATACCCTCAAAACCACCCAGAACTCAGGGCCCATCTGGAACCCGAAGCGTACAATCCCAAAGTATATTTCCTGAGGCCCAGGGCCCTCCCCATGCACTGGGCCCATGCTCTGGAATGGGGGTTCCAGGCTGACCCCACCTATTGCACAGGGGACCCCGCGGCAGCGGTGCGCCTCTCGCAGCAGCTGCTGGCGCTGGGCGCAGACGTGACCCTGCGCAGCCGCTGGACCAACATGAACGCGCTTCACTACGCGGCCTATTTCGATGTGCCCGACCTCGTGCGCGTGCTGCTGAAGGGCGCGCGGCCGCGAGGTGAGGAGGAGAGCCCTGGCTGGGAGGGGACAAGGACCTGTATGAGGGAGGCGGAGACCCCGGTGAGGCCAGGCTGGGAGGGGAAGGAAGACTGCGATTCAAGGAGATAGTGGGAGGTTGGAGGCGTGGGAGGGGGGGGTTCAGTGGACCACCACTCCAGGGAGGGGCGGGGCCGCGAAAGGAGGGGTGGGCTTCCGAGATGGGGCGGGGCTCTGCGTCGGAGGCCTGGGACCTGCAAGTTAAAAGATGAGCCCTGAGATGGGAGGAGGGCTGGGGGCGCTCACCCAGAACCCCTCCTCTTGCCCACTTGCAGTGGTGAACTCCACGTGCAGTGACTTCAACCACGGCTCAGCCCTGCACATCGCTGCCTCCAACCTGTGCCTAGGGGCCGCCAAATGTTTGCTGGAGCACGGTGCCAACCCCGCGCTGAGGGTACTGCCACCCTCGCCCAGAACCCGTTACCCTCCTGCTCTCTTCCTCCCCCACTTCCCTCCAGCAAATCTCTGCATTTCCCGTGACTCCCCAGATACTACAAATGCCGTCTGTACATTCAGCAAACGCAGTAACAGCTGAAATTTGCCTAGTGTTCATTATATGTCAGGTGAAGTCTATTTTAAGCCTTGTTTTACAATGGTGAAACTGAGGCAGAGAGATTAAAAGATCTCCTCAGGGTCATCCAGCCTACCCCGTGGCAGTGCGTGACAGCGTTTCAAGGTAATAAGGAAAGCAGGGCTAGGCTTTCTGTGAATGAGAGGGTTGGGCCCTCTAAGCCTTCAATATGATCTCTGACCCCCGACCCATGCTCTGTCCCCAATGCTAATTACCTTGCAGCCGTCCAGGCAAGGATATCTTGGGGGAACATGGCCTGTGCCCCTGAGATCTGCCCACTCTCTCTCTATTTTTTTTGAGACCGAGTCTGGCTCTGTCATCCAGGCTGGTGTGCTGAGGCAGGATCTCAGCTTACTGCAACTTCTGCTTCCTGGGTTCAAACAATTCTCCTGCCTCAGCCTCTCGAGTAGGTGGAATTATAAGTATGCGCCACCATGCCTGGATAATTTTTAGTAGAGATGGGGTTTCACCATGTTGGTTAGGCTGGTCTCAAACTACTGACCTCAGGTGATCTGCCCACCTCAGCCTCCCAAAGTGCTAGGATTATAGATAATGAGCCACCACACCCAGCCCACAGGAGCTCATTCTCAATGTTCATCCCCCACATGTCCCCATTACAGGTTTGGGGTCTCCAGAGCCTGCCTCCTTGGGGGCATGACCTACAGCACTGAAATGTGGCCTTCTTTCCTACTGCTTCTACCCCCAATCCCACCCTCAAATTACTTGACACACCCCCAGCCCTGGGTCTCAGGGGTGGGCTTCCCTGGAGATGTGGTCTGCACCTTTCTGCCCTGTCCCTTCTTTTTTTTTTTTTGAGATGGAGTCTCGCTCTATCACCCAGGCTGGAGTGCAGTGGCACGATCTCGGCTTACTGCAACCTCCGCCTCCCAGGTTCAAGCGATTCTCCTGCCTCAGCCTCTTGAGTAGCTGGGATTACAGGCATGTGCCACCACACCTGGCTAATTTTTGTATTTTCAGTAGAGACGAGGTTTCACCATGTTGGCCAGGCTGGTCTCAAACTCCTGACCTCAAGCGATCTACCTGGCTTGGCTTCCCAAAGTGCTGGGATTACAGGCGTGAGCCACTGCGCCTGGACTTCCTCTACCCCTTCTTATTCTTAGATTGGCCCAGGGTATGACCTAGTGTTTCCCCTGCATCACCCAGATTGGTGTTCTCTAGGGGCAGTGCCTCCATGGGGGTGTGGCCTGTGCCACTGAGTTCCCATCCCCTCTTCCCATTGTCTCCCCAGAATCGAAAAGGACAGGTGCCGGCAGAGGTGGTCCCAGATCCTATGGACATGTCCCTGGATAAGGCAGAGGCGGCACTGGTGGCCAAGGAGCTGCGGACGCTGCTGGAAGAGGCGGTGCCACTATCTTGTGCCCTCCCCAAGGTCACACTACCCAACTATGACAACGTCCCAGGCAATCTCATGCTTAGCGCACTGGGCTTGCGCCTGGGAGACCGAGTGCTGTTGGACGGCCAGAAGGTCAGGTACTGGGGTTGTGTGGGTGTGTATGGTGGGTGGGGGTAGGACTCAGCCCCTTCATCCCTCAGAGCTGGGTCCTCAGGCCAAGTACAGTGTCTCCCATTTGTGTGCCTGCCATCCTAACCATCCACCCAGTACTTGATTTCATCTCAGTTGTTCCTGAGTGTCTCCTTTGAAACTCACCATGTGCTGAGCTCTCTGCCTGGGGTGGGGAGGAGATAACCCATCATCCGACAGTGACAGCTGAGAGCGGTCACGGCTGCTGTGGGGAGGGGTGAGCAAAGTGATCTGTGAAACTCTGTGCACCTGCGGCTCCTCCTGGGTTTTGTGGTCCTTGATCAGGCCCCTCTGCTCTCAGAGGCAAGTCTGGGTAGGCAAGTCCAGGTCAGAGTGATTGGGGTGTGATGGGGAATGCACCCAAATTGCAGATGTGGAGGAGCAAGCTGGGAAAAAAAAAGAGAGAAAGGAGTCTCAGGTAGGGGGAGTGGATGTCACAACCCCATAGGGCAGAGAGAATCTTCATTTATCCAGGGACACCAACTTCATTCATTTCCCTGGTGTCCCTCAGGCTCCATGCGGGACCCAGTCTGTCCCTTAGGGAGAGAATGCTGTGTCTGCCCCCGCCCTGCTCTCATGGAGCTCCACTTGTAATGAAGGGGAGACAGTCAAGAAAGTAAACCTACAGTTGAGATAATTTCTGGGCCAGGCATGGTGGCTCACACCTGTAATCCTGGCATTTTGGGAGGCCGAGGTGGGAGGGTTGATTGAGGCCAGGAGTTGTTAGAGACCAGCCTGGGCAACATGTCAAGATCCCACCTCTACCGGAAAAAAAAAAAGTAATTTCTGGTAGCAACTAGGGCTGTAAACACCATTACATATTTGGATTTAATAAATTTTCCCTGGCTGAATGCCAGGGTGGTTTCAGCCAGGGTGTTCTGAGACAGCTTCTCTGAGGAGGTGATGTCCAAACTGAGATGGGAAAGAACTGTGCCTGCAAAGATAAGGAAGCAGCTGGGCACGGTGACTCACACCTGTAATCCCAGCACTTTGGGAGGCCGAGGCGGGTGGATCCCTAGGTCAAGAGATCGAGACCATCCTGGTCAACATGGTGAAACCCCGTCTCTACTAAAAATACAAAAACTTAGCTGGGCATGGTGGCGCGTGCCTGTAATCCCAGCTACTCAGGAGACTGAGGCAGGAGAATTGCCTGAACCCAGGAGGCAGAGGTTGCGGTGAGCCGAGATCGCACCATTGCACTCCAGCCTGGGTAACAAGAGCGAAACTCCATCTCAAAAAAAAAAAAAAAGATAAGGAAGCAAAGGATGCAGTAGATATGGAGACCCCGAGGCAGGAAGGGGCAGCGTGACGGGAGTTATGGGAAGGGGGGTGAGGTGGCGAGGTCAGCAGGGCTGCATCACAGCAGACCTGTAGGCCACTGGAAGGAGTTTGAATTTTGTTTTTGTTTTTTTTTTTTGAGACAGGGTCTTGCTCTGTCACCCAAGCTGGAGAGCAGTGGCATGATCTTGGCTCACAGCAACCTCCCAGGTTCAAGTGGTTGTCATGTCTTAGCCTCTCGAGTAGCTGGGATTACAAACATTCACCAACAAGCCTTGCTAATTATTTATTTATTTATTAGTTTTAATTTTTAGTAGCAGCGGGGTTTCGCCATGTTGGCTGGGCTGGTCTACAACTCCTGGCCTCAAGCGATCTGCCTGCCTTGGATCCCAAAGTGCTGGGACTACAGGTGTGAGCCACTGCGCCAGGCCCCATCTAGAAAGCATTCTGCTGTACGTGATCTAATCATTTCCATTGCACAATTCTGAAAGAAGGTTGGGTTGACTCTTCCCATTTTGCATCCCAGAAAACTATAAGAGGCTCCAACAGGTGAAACCTTTGTCTGAAGACATGTAGTACCAATCACTGCCCCTTAGAGAAGAAGCATAGCACAGTGTTAAGACCTCAGGCTCAGGGACCTGCCTGAGTAAATCTCAGCTTTGCAACATCCCAGCTGTGGGACCTGGAGCCAGTGATTCTGCCTCTCTGGGCGTCAATGTCTTCATCTGTAAATGGAGATAATACTAGTACCACCTTAGGGGGTTGGATGAGGTTTAAACTAATTAAAATGTGTAAGGTCATTAGAACAAAGTCCATCCAGTGCATACTAAATGTTCTTTGTGTGTCAGGCACTATTGTGGTCCCTCCATCAACCCTCTAAGATCAGAGCTAATTAATTATAGCCCATTGTATGGACAAGGAACTGAGGCATGGAGAGGTGAATGAGCCTCCCATAATGATAATAACCACACTCACTAAAGGCTCACTGCAGCTAAGCAACTTTACATGTCTTAAAAATGTTTCCTGCCGGGCACGAAGGCTCATGCCTGTAATTCTAGCACTTTGGGAGGCCAAGGTGGATAGATCACAAGGTCAGGAGTTCAAGACCATCCTGGCCAACATGGTGAAACCTCATTCTACTAAAATACAAAAAACTAGCCGGGCGTGGTGGTGCACGCCTGTAGTCCCAGCTACTCAGGAGGCTGAGGCAGGGGAATTGCTTGAACCCCGGAGGCAGAGGTTGCAGTGAGCTGATATCGTGCCACTGCACTCCAGCCTGGCGACAGAGCAAGACTCCGTCTAAAAAAAAAAAGTTTCCGCCAAATGTGGTGGCTCATGCCCTTAATCCCAGCACTTTGGAAGGCAGAAGGATCGCTTGAGCTCAGGAGTTCAAGACCAGCCTGACAATACAGTGAGACCTCATTTCTATTAAAAATGAAAAAACTAACCAGGCATGTTGGCACACACCTGTAGTCCTAGCTACTTGGGAGGCTGAAGTGAGAGGATCGCTTGTGCCCAGTTTGAGGCTGCACTGTACTGGTATTGTGCCACTGCACCCCTGTCCTGGGCAACAAAGTGAGACCCTGTCTCAAAAAAAACTAAAAAAAAAACAAAAAAAACTTCTTGGAGACTTTGTTCATTTAAAAAAAAAAGTTTCCACCCAACAATCACTACATGAGGTGGCTTACTATCTCTATTTTACAGATGAAGCTGAGACTCAAGAAGTCCCCTAGCCAAAGTTACAGCATGATAATAGCTAACAGGCTGGGCACAGTGGCTTCACACCTGTAATCCCAGCACTTTGGGAGACCAAGGTGGGAGGATCACTTGAGGTCAGGAGTTTGAGACTAACCTGGGCAACATAGGGAAACTCCATCTGTATTTTTTTTTTTAAAGTTGATTTTTTTTTTTTTTTTTTTTTTTGAGATGGAGTCTTGCTCTGTTGCCTAGGCTGGAGTGCAGCAGCACCATCTCAGCTCACCGCAACCTCTGCCTCCCAGGTTCAAGCGATTCTCCTGCCTCAGCCTCTTGAGTAGCCAGGATCACAGGCATGCACCACCATGCCCAGCTAATTCTTGTATTTTTAGTAGAGTTGGGGTTTTACCATGTTGGTCAGGCTGGTCCCAAATTCCTGACCTTGCGAATCCACCTGCCTCAGCCTCCCAAAGTGCTGGGATTACAGGTGTGAGCCAATGAGCCCGGCTTTTTTTTTTTTTTTTAATTAGCCAGGCTTTTGTGGCGTGCACCTGTAGTCCCAGCTACTTGGGAGGCTGAGGAGAGAAGGTTTCATGAACCCAGGAGTTCAAGGTTACCTGAACTCTGATTACACCACTGCATTCCAGCCTGGGCCACAGAGTGAGACCCTATCTCTAAAATAGAACAAAAAAAAATTTTTTCAGTAACTAATACTTGCTGATCCTTTGCTTAATACTAAGCCCTGTTCTGAGGGCTTTAATTTCTCTATGACAGCCCTGTCCAACAGAGCTTTCTGTAATGGTAGAAATATTCTTTGTCTGTGCTGTCCAGTAAAGTAGCTACAAGTCACATGTGACTATTGAGCACTTGAAATTTGGCTAGTGTGACTGGGGAAATGCACTTTTAATTTAGTTTAAATTTATTGTTATTTATTTATTTATTTATTTATTGAGATGGAGTCTCACTTTGTTGCCCAAGCTGGTGTGCAGTGGCACGATCTGGGCTCACTGCAACCCTCCTGGGTTCAAGCGATTCTCCTGCCTCAGCCTCCCGAGTAGCTGGGACCACAGTTGCACGTCATCATGCCTGGCTAATTTTTATATTTTTAGTAGAGATGGGGGTTTCACCATGTTGGCCATGCTGGTCTCAAACTTCTGACTTCAAGTGATCCTCCCACCTCAGCATCCCAAAGTGTTAGAATTACAGGCACGAGCCACCATGCCCAGACTAAATTTATTTATTTTTAAATTAAAAATTATAGCCAGGCGCAGTGGCTCATGCCTGTAATCCCAGCACTTTGGGAGGCCAAGGTGGGCAGATCATGAGGTCAAGAGTTCAAGACCAGCCTGGCCAGCATGGCAAAACCCCATCTCTACTAAAAATACAAAAATAAGCTGGGTGTGGTGGCATGTGCCTGTAATCCCAACTGCTCAGGAGACTAAGTCAGGAGAATTACTTGAACCCAGGAGAGGGAGGTTGCAGTGAGCAGAGATTGTGCCACTGCATTCCAGCCTGGGCAATAGAGTAAGTTATCTTGAGTCTTCTTCCTAGGGTATGTATTTGTTTTTGAGACAGGATCTTGCTCTGTTGCCCAGGCTGGAGTGCAGTGGCATAATCATAGCTCACTGCAGCCTTGAATTCCTGGGCTCAAGCTATCCTCTCACCTCAGCCTCCTGAGTAACTGGGACTACAGGCTTGAGCTACCACACCTGGCTACATTTTTTTTTTCTTTTGTAGAAAACAGGGTTTTGCTGCTTTTGTTTTTTGGAACAGATTAAGATGAGAGAGTCTTAGGCTGGGCGTAGTGGCTCACACCTGTAATCCCAACACTTTGGGAGGCCGAGGTGAGTGTATCACCTGTGGTCTGGAGTTCGAGACCAGCCTGGCCAACATGGCGAAACACCGTCTCTACCAAAAAAAAAAAAAAAAGATGAGAGAGTCTTGCTGTTTTCATCCAGGCTGGTCTCAAACTCCTGGCCTCAGATGATCCTCTGGCCTTGGCCTCCCAAAATATTGGGATTACAGGTGTGAGCCACTGCACCCAGCCTTAGTTTAAATTTAAATTGTTGACCCAGTACGGTGGCTTATGCCTATAATCCCAGCACTTTGGGAGGCCGAGGCAGGTGGATTACCTGAGGTCTGGAGTTTGAGACCAGCCTGACCAACATGGTGAAACCCCTTCTCTACTAAAAATACAAAAATTAGCTGGGCATGGTGGCATGCACCTGTAGTCCCAGCTACTCGGGAGGCTGAGATGGGAAAACTGCTTGAACCCAGAAGGTGGAGTTTGTAGTGAGCCAAAATCACAGCACTACACTCCAGCCTGGGTGACAGAGCAAGACTCCCTCTCAAAAATTAAATAAATAAATAAATTTAAGTTGTCTTACGTGGCTAGTCACTATTCACTATATGAGACAGGGCAACTCTATAACAATCCTATAAGGTGAGTATAATTTCTGTTCCCATTTCACAGCAAAGGAAGTTCAGACACAGAAAGGTTAAGTCATCTAGCCAGCAGATGGTGATGTGTGACCTGGGGTTTGGGCCCAGGGTAGCCTCATGCACCCACCTTGCTGCCTGTGTGCAGGTACTCCACGGTGGTCTCTCAGCCTTCCTTCCCCAGACATTGCTTCCCTTCTCTCTCCAGACGGGCACGCTGCGGTTCTGCGGGACCACGGAGTTTGCCAGCGGCCAGTGGGTGGGCGTGGAGCTGGACGAGCCTGAGGGCAAGAACGATGGCAGTGTTGGGGGTGTTCGGTACTTCATCTGCCCCCCCAAGCAGGGTCAGTCCCACCTGGGGCCCAAGAGGGGTGCGGCCAGGGGTCCACTCAGTAGTTCTGATGCTGCTGACGATGGGGGTTGGGGGCCGAGGGCAGAGGCTAGGACGATACCAAGCTCAGTCTCTGTACTTCTAGGTCTCTTTGCGTCTGTATCCAAGATCTCCAAGGCAGTGGATGCGCCCCCGTCCTCGGTCACCTCCACGCCCCGGACCCCCCGGATGGACTTCTCCCGTGTCACTGGCAAAGGCCGCAGGGAACACAAAGGTCAGAGAGGGGATCCCTGTGGTGGGAAGAGCCAGTTTGGAGATGTTCTGTGGGTAGCTCTGCTTCTGTGACTCAGCTTCTCCTCAGGTGCAAACTCCAGTTTTGGAAGAATAGCTCTGAGTTCCTGACTCCTATGACTCAGTTTTCCCTTTGGCTCAGTACTGGCCCCACCCAGTTCTTAGAAGGACCTGTGGGTTCCCTGCCCTCTGTGACTTAGTTTCCTCTCGGGCCCAAAGGTCTCCCCTAGTTTTAGGGAAGAATCTGTGGAGATCCTGGCTTTTATGATTTTATTTTATTTTTTGAGACAGAGTCTTGCTCTGTTGCCCAGACTGGAGTGTAGTGGCATGATCTTGGCTCACTGCAACCTCTGCCTCCTGGGTTCAAGCAATTCTAGTTCCTTAGCCTCCTGAGTAGCTGGGATTATAGGCGCCTACCTCCATGTCCAGCTAATGTTTGTGTTTTTTTTTTTTTTTTGTAGAGACAGGGTTTCACCATGTTGGCCAGGCTGGTCTCAAACTCCTGACCTCAAGTGATCTGCCCTCCTTGGCCTCTCAAAGTGCTGGGATTACAGGCCTGAGCCACTGCGCCTGGCCTGATTTACTCTCAGATCCAATTCTCCCTTCATTTTAAAAGGACAGTTTCTGGGCTCCTGACTTCTGACTCAGCTTTTCCTTGGCCCACATATCCTCAGCTTTGAGAAAGGATTTTGGGGTTCTTCGGGTTCTCTGACTTGGTTTCCCTTCAGGCCTAAAGCCCCTTCCTAATTCTCCAGCATCTGGGATTCAGTTGTTGTAAGTAGAATTTTTGATGCCGCAAAAGAAGTGGCACTCGAATGTAAAGTTCCTCAGCAAGGCAATTTACTTCTATAGAAGGGTGCAGCTCACAGATGGAACAATGGTGAACACACACACCTGGACAAGGAGGGGAAGGGGTTTTTATGCCTGATGGGGGTTGCCCCTACAGCTGTGTTGTTCCCCTGTTGGCCAGGGTTAGACTGCACAAGCTAGACTAATCCCCATTGGCTATTTTAAAGAGAGCAGGGGTCCAAGCTGGAGTGGGAGCGTGGGTGGTTTGGCAGGTAGGACGGTTATGGGTGGGTCAGAGCAGGTACCGGGGTGACCTAGGTCAAAGAAGGTGACTAGAGCAGATGACTGAAGCAGGTGACCAGGATGAGTCAGGACAGAGCCGGGGGCTGGGGAAACAGATGTGAACTACTGATTAGAACTGGTGGAGAAGTTGTTCACTGGAACTACAAGGAAGTTAACTTTAAAATAGAGAATTAAAGAATAATAAGAGAGCTGAAGATACTGACATACTGATTCTTTGAAGAGAAACATGGGGTTCACTATATCTAATACAGTTTCACTTCAAACCAAGAACAGGGTTTCTACCTTGGGGTTTTCCTGGTGGCACAGGGTCCCCAAAGTTGACATCACCCCCTCCCACCTCCTGCACATTCTACCCTTAGGCAAGAAGAAGACTCCATCATCCCCATCTCTGGGCAGCCTGCAGCAGCGTGATGGGGCCAAGGCTGAGGTTGGAGACCAGGTCCTGGTCGCGGGACAGAAGCAGGGGATTGTGCGCTTTTATGGGAAGACAGACTTTGCCCCAGGTGAGGATGGGGACTCTGGGCCGGGGGGCAGGCAGGGCCTTGAGAAATCCTGACACCTTCATGCTGCAGGTTATTGGTATGGCATTGAGCTGGACCAGCCCACGGGCAAGCACGATGGCTCTGTCTTCGGCGTCCGGTACTTCACTTGCCCCCCGAAGCATGGGGTCTTCGCACCAGCATCCCGTATTCAGAGGTGAGCCCAAACTTCCAGCCCTAACCCAGGGTACCAGCTGGAGCCCTGATCCCCCCACTCAGATGGCCTCTTCCTCCCAGCCCAGCAGGACAGTGTGGACACCTGCCAACCCCAGCCCTTTCCTCATAGGTTCCTAGGGCCCAGCTCTCAAGTCAGACCCCAGCCTCTTGTGGCTCTGACCTTTCCCCCTCCCCATGTCTCCCCAGGATTGGCGGATCCAGTGATCCCCCCGGGGACAGTGTTGGAGCCAAAAAAGTACATCAAGTGACAAGTGAGTTGGGGAATGATATGTGGGGAGGAGTATAAGTTTGGGATGGAAGGAAGGGTCATGGATTCTCAAGTGTATACTGGTGACAGTCTCTGGTATTTAACTGGGGACACAGGGTCCAGGAAAATGATGAGACAAGGTCCCCAAAAGGATAGGTGCTAGACGGTATGAGGAAGTTATCGACAAGGCTCTTTGGGGACATGAGGTTGAGCAGATGCTGGGGACAGGGGTAGTCACTAAGGGACATGGTAGAAATTATGGACAAGAGGCCAAGATGGGTATTGGGAATATGGGATCCAGGTGGGAACTGGAGACATAGGGAGGTATTAATGACAAGGAGTCTGGATGTACTGAGGACACACGTGGTCTGTCACCCCCTCATTTTACACCCTGCCCTCCTCTTCAGTGACGCAGCCCAAACGCACCTTCACCACAGTCCGGACCCCAAAGGACATTGCATCAGAGAACTCCATTTCCAGGTGCGTAGCCAACCCCTGTCCCCTCTCCCATGTGACATTCAGGGAGAGGAATCCACAAGGCAGTTGAACCTAGAAGTCTGGAGCTCTGGTCAGGGCTGGAAAGAGAGGTTAGGAAAACTTGTGACTTGTAAGCATACCCAGAAACAGTCTTTAGGGTGTAGGGCCCCGCACTGAATTCTAGTGACTTCCACTTTCAAGGGGGCCGGTAAAGGAAGCGGAACACCCTCCACTCCACATGAGCCTCAGAACAACCGCCAGAGGTCGGGCGCGGTGGCTCACGCCTGTAATCCCAGCACTTCGGGAGGTCGAGGTGGGTGGATCACCTGAGGTCAGGAGTTCAAGACCAGCCTGGCCAACATGGTGAAACCCTGTCTCTACTGAAAACACAAAAATTAGCCAGGCACAATAGCATACAACTGTAGTCCCAGCTACTTGGGAGGCTGAGGCAGGAGAACTGCTTGAACCTGGGAGGCAGAGGTTGCAGTGAACCAAGATTGCACTATGACACGCTAGCCTGGGCAACAGAGGGAGACTCCATCTCAGAAAACACACACACACACACACACACACACACACACACACACACACACACACAGCCAGAGAGGTAGAGGTAGAATCCAGAAAGGCCTGATGGCAAACACTTAGGGAAAGGCTGGCGGTGATGGGTGCAGATGTCCCTGCTGCCTGCCTCAGGATGTGACCCCATCATCCTCTTTTCCAGGTTGCTGTTCTGCTGCTGGTTCCCCTGGATGCTGAGGGCAGAGATGCAGTCTTAGAGGCCCTGGATACCCGACAAAGAGACAGAGTCCCCACTAGCATCTCCTGATACCCGAGGAGCCCTGAGTCACCCTGAGATAGAGAATCCCAGTAACACATCCAGAGTAGAGACCCCTGTTAGCCAGCCCTCGATCACTGAGGCCCCATTAACAGATGCCCCCATAATAACCCCCAAATGCAGACCCCATGTCACCCAGAAAGATTCCCTGAGTAGCACCTTCAGGCTAGTCCCTATCCCCAACCCCTCAGAGCAGATTCCCAGATTAACAGATTTCCACATCACCCCAAATGATGGTGACCCTCTCCACATAATATACCACAACAGTACATTCTCGAATCACCCAGCCCTGGATCAGAAACCTCCCATTAACAAACACTTCCCCCAGGTCCTCTTGAAATAAACATAGGTCATACCCCCAGAGCAAAAGAGTAACAGACTTTCATGTCATTATTCCCCACCTAACATTAGTCCCCACAAGATGTTGTGACCCCAGGGTCACTGTGAAGCCCTTACACTCCAGCCCCTCAATCAGAGACTTCCTTCATTAACCAAGACCCTTGTTCTTACCCTCAAGAAGAAACCCACCATAACCAGCCCACTGTCACCCCTAATTTACAGACACCAAAACAGTCCTGGAAGTGCTAATTACAGGACCCCAAGTCTTCCTACCCTCTGCGCCCTCAAGAAACCCCCAGTGCCTTGTATGACGCCCACCCGACATGGCCCACAGCTCTTGTGCTGGCCAGACTCCCAGAAAATTCTCTATTTTTTAAGTAATGACTTCCCCCTTTGGGGGACCCCAAAATTTGGAGGCCCCATTCTAGGACTCTGGGGATCCTAGATCCTAGAGTACACATGTCCCAAACTCCCCTGTGCCCTCAAGTCCTACAGCCCCTAGAAGACCCCAATGCCCTAACTCCTAGGACCCCCAAATAATGGAATCCCCAAATCCCCAGGGAATCCCAAATTTGAAAATCCAATCCCAAGCCCTCAGGAAACCCAATCATGAGGTCCTTGTGCCTGGGATAGAGGAAACTGCAGTCAGGATATCCATTCCAGGCTCCCAGGTACCTCAAGCCCTGGGAGGGCACCAGGAAAACCCCACACAGGAATTCCCATCGCTGGAAACTGGAGAACTTCAATGCCCTGAGTCCACGGATCTCAAGACACCAAATTCCAAGAGCCCCAGCCCCAAGGGAACCCCAAATCCTAAAGCCTTTATCTCTAATATATTGAAGGCCCCAAGGCCCTGAGGGGATCCCAAATCCTGGAACCCCGGTTTCACTGTACGTTCTGGTCACTGGCCTCAAAGGACCCCACAGCACCTGGGCCAGACCAACAGCCTGAGGGAGAACCTGAAGGCCCAGGGAGTCCAGGGCGGACCTGGGGCCCCGACCACCAAGGACAGCTCACGACTGCCCCTTCACTGCATGTCCCCAAACTCAGCATGACTCCTGTCCTCTTCAATAAAGACGTTTCTATGGCCTCTCTGTGTGGGGTCATTGTTTGGGCGTTTCGGTCCTGCCTCTGTACCCTTGCTGGGAGAAGACAGGAAAGGAAGTGCTTCCTTCAATCCCTCCTCCCTGCAGTGTGGGCTTGGGGTGACGGTGGTAGCGAGAAGTCCTTCTAACAGCCTTTTCTGTCTTACCGAGGCTGTCCCGGCTGCTGTCCCGGTCCCACCCATCAGGGTCGACTCCGCAGTTGGCGGGTTCGGTTCCTAAGTTCTGATTGACCAGTGCCAGACGACGCTGCTCCGCCCACGCCCTCCTGCCAATGGCTCAAGAGGCCAGGAGCCAGGAGGCGCGGCCTATCCCTGGGCGAGGATGAAGGGGGCAGGCGAATACTGAGTGAGAGCGCCGATTGGGTGGAAGGCGGGCCCTTGAGGCCTCTGGGAGCTTCTATTGGCCCGCGAGTTCTGCGTCTGTAAAGTGGGACGGAAATGGCTGGGAGGGGGATGGGGATGTTGAATTTGGAAATTGGAGGGCACACTGGTGGACGGTCAGTTTTAGGGGATGCTGGGGATAGAGATGGGTGTCAAGAAGTCTGAAAGTGGTGATCCGGGGGAGCCCAGAGTAGCAGTCCGAGGAGGCTCAGAGCTTGGAGTCCTAAAAGGCTCGGAGTCGCGGGTCTGAAGGGTTCAGGGAGGGAAAAAGGCTTGGGAGTCAGGCTCAGAGCGAAAGATCCCAGGGTGCTGGAGTGAAGGGGCGCTCAGGAAGGGAAATCCAAGGGGCGTTCAAATGGGGAAATCTGAGGATGCTGAGGGTGGACATGTCTGAGGAGGCTCAGATTAGGATCACAGAGGTTCACAGAATGGGGTTCCGCGGGGCGCGGGGCGCTGAGTGTTGATAGCCCGGCTCACGGTTGCAGGTCTGAAGTGGGGTCTCAAGGTGTTTAAATGGGTTCTGGGGTGCAGCCCTGGGGGCTGTGTGTGGAGCTTTTGAGAAAGGCTCCCTGTGTGTGAGGCCAGAGAATGTTTTCCGTGGGAGGATTGAGAGGGCATATGCATCGTTTGATGGGCCCTTAGCGGACAGAGTAACGGGGGAATATTCTTGGGGCTCATTGTGTCCGGGCATGGAGCCTAGGGCTCTCTGTGTGGCTTGTAAGATGCTGAAGACTCAGCTTTTAGAGGCCCGATGAGTTTCAGAAGGGAGCTGAAGTGAGGCCTGGCCTGTGATGGGGTGAGGGTGGGAGGCTTAGTGACTTCAGCATGTGTTCTCCCTCCCTACAGGACTGGGTGCGAGGAGTTGGTGTTGATGGAGGAACAGGACGCCAGAGTCCCAGCCCTGGAACCATTCAGAGTGGAACAGGTTGTCAGAACTCGGGGTGCAGAGAGTGAAGGAGGCAGGCTGACTCCTGAGTTCCTGGGTTGGGACTGCCCCCTCCCACGAAATTCATTCTGTCAGAGGCCATCCTGGAATGGCACTGGTCCCTTGACTTCAGACCCTGACCTGTCTGAGGACATCCTGGGCCTGTCTCCAGGGGTAGGGGTTGTTCTGTGAAGATACGGCCTCTGTGTGGGTTGAAGAGCCATATCTTCATGGGGGCTCTCTGTCCTAGGCACCACCTGTAATCTACTATGTCCCTGACTTCATCTCCAAAGAAGAAGAGGAGTATTTGCTTCGACAGGTGACGTCAGTGCCCTTCTGGTCTATTTTCCCACTCTTCCCATATCCCTCCCCAGTGCCTGTCCTCTGTATGAGAGCCCCAAAGGCTGCAGTGAAGATCCTGGCAAAAGGAAGAATGCCATATAGCACCCATCCTTCACCCTCCCTGTTCCTTTCTCAGGACCTTTGAGGGCCTGTCAGAAAGAGATTTTTTTTTTCAGCCAGGCATGGTGGTGCATGCCTGTAGTCCTAACAGTTCGGGAAGCTGAGACAGGAGGATCACTTGAGCCCATGAGTTGAAGGCTACAGTGATCACACCATTACATTCTAACCTGAGCAGTGGTCTTACTCTGAGTAAGACCATCTCTAAAAAATTAAAATTTAAAAAAGATATTTCTGGCCAGGTACGGTGGCTCACACCTGTAATCCCAGCACTTTGGAAGTTCAAGGCAGGTAGATCACTTGAGTTCAGGAGTTCAAGACCAGCCTGGCCAACATAGTGAAACCCTGTCTTCACTAAAAATAGAAAAATTAGCCGGGTGTGGTGGCAGGCACCTGTAATCCCAGCTACTTGGGAGGCTGAGGCAGGAGAATCACTTGAAACCAGGAGGCGGAGGTTTCAGTGAGCCGAAATTGCACCATTGCACTCTAGCCTGGACAATAAGAAGAAAACTTTGTCTCAAAAAAAAAAAAAAAAAAAGGCCAGGTGCGGTGGCTCACACCTGTAATCCCAGCACTTTGGGAGGCTGAGGCGGGCAGGTCACCTGAGGTCAGGAGTTAAAGACCAGCCTGGTCAACATGGTGAAACCCCATCTCTATTTAAAAAAAAAAAAAAAAACAGAGAGAGATTTCTCTAGGAGGCTTTGGAGAAACCAAACTGATTCTTAGCAAGTGGTTTTTATGAAGTTTAAAGACTCCCTGTACTGAGATAGCCCAGTCCAGCCTTCAAAATAAGAATGTTATTGAGATCATATTCCTTGTCCAGGAATAGCCCAGTGCATCCCATCCCAGAGTCTCAGGAACCAGGAAGTTACAGAGCTCATACTCCCTGTACTGAGATAGCCCAATCCCGCTAGCTTATAAACATAGGCTGAAATAGCCCAGTTCAGATCATTGAGACTGAGGAGTAAAGAATTTAGTATTCAGATTTCTGTGCTGAGATAGCCCAGTAAACTCTTTCCTGTGCTAAAATAGCTCAGCATAGACCCAGAGCCTTAGGAATAAGGGTACCAAGCACAGACTATCTGCTGAGACGGCCCAGTCTATATTCTATTCTTAAAGTTTGCAGAAAGAAGAATTCACAAAGCTCAGAGTCCCTGCATGGGGACAGCCCTTTGCAGCCCCAGAGCCTAAGTTACAGAGCACAGATCTTCCCTGTGTTGGAGTAACTCACTGAGCTTGAGTCCAGGAAAAAATTAGCTACAGAACACAGACTTTTTTTTTGCTGAGATAGCCCATTCCAGACCTTTGGGTTTTTGTGATTGAAAAATCTACAAGGAAAATTTTTAAAAATTTTTTTAAAGTTTCCTTCAACAAAGAAATTTACTTCTACAGAAGGGTGCAGCTCACAGATGGAACAATGGCAAGCACACACCTGGACAAGGGAGGGGAAGGGGTACTTATTCCTTATGGAGGTCACCCCTATTGCTGTGTTGTTCCCCTATTGGCTAATGTTAGACCGCACAATCTAGTCTAATTCTGATTGGCTATTTTAACACAGTGGGTAGTTTGGCAGGAAAGATGGTTATGGGCAGGTCAGAGCAGGTAGCCGGGGGTCAAAGCAGGTGACTGGAGCAGGTGACCAGGATGAGTCAGAACGGAGCAGGGCATGTGGGATGGGGGAGGGAAACAGACATGAACTACTGATTAGAACTGGTGGAAAAGGTTGTTTACTGAAACTACAAGGAAGTTAACTTTAAAATGGAGAATTAAAGAATTAAGAGCTGAACATACGACATACTGATTCTTTGAAGAGAAACTTGGGGTTCACTGTATCGCAGAATCCCTCATCCTGAATTTTTACACTTTTTTTTCTATTCAAACTTCCTTAACATGTCTTGGCTTAATTGTTCTGCTATCCCTTTGAGCACATCCATAGTGTAATTAATAAACCTCTGCTGATCATAATAGATATAATTTATTTAATTTACATTTTTATTGTCACCTACGAAAATATTGACTGAAATCCTGCAGCTCTTTGGTCTTGGGTTTTAAATTTACTTGGTAACTCCAATACTGTTTATATAAACACGAGGGTTAAAGGACCCATGTAAGACACTTCTTTTTACGAAAGTCTATATATTATAGGTGGGGCGCGGTGGCTCATGCCTGTAATCCCAGTACTTTGGGAGGCCAAGGCTGTCGGATCACCTGACGTCAGAAGTTCAAGACCAGCCTGACCATCATGGTGAAACCCTGTCTCTCCTAAAAACACAAAAATTAGCAGGGTATGGTAGTGGGTGCCTGTAATCCCAGCTACTTGGGAGGCTGAGGCAGGAGGACTGCTTGAACCCTGGAGGCAGAGGTTGCAGTGAGCCAAGATTGCGCCATTGTACTCCAGCCTGGCGGACAAGAGTGAGACTGAGTCTTAAAAAAAAAAAAAGGCAAAAATCTACATATTGGAGAATTCCTGGGCTGAAGTAGCCCAGTTCAGCTCCATAACCATGAAGGGAATGCGTAGATTAGAGCATAGATTTGTTGGACTGAGATATTCCATTCGAGACCATTAGGATCTTGGCAGTGGAAGATTGTCAAGGTACTTTCTTTGCTGTGCTGAGATAGTCTAGCTTTGCACAGTCCCTCCCCCAGGCAATAGGAACAAGGAGGTTGCAGAACTCAAACTGTCGTCAGAGAGCCCAGCAATCAGGAATTTTTTTTTTTTTTTGAGAGTCTCACTGTCACCCAGGCTGGAGTACAGTGGTGTGATTTCAGCTCACTGCAGCCTCTGCCTCCTGGGTTCAAGCGATTCTGGCGTCTCAGTCTCCCGAGTAGCTTGGATTGCAGGCGTGTACCACCACATGACTAATTTTTGTTTTTATTTTTTGAAACGGAGTCTCCGTCTGTTACCCAGGCTGGAGTACAGTGGCACAATCTCAGCTCACTGCAACCACTGCCTTCCAGGTTAAAGCAATTCTGTCTCAGCCTCCCAAGTAGCTGGGATCACAGGTGTGCACCACTATGCCCAGCTAAGTTTTGTATTTTTAGTAGAGATGGAGTTTCCCCATGTTGGCCAGACGGATCTCAAACTCCTGACCTCAAGTGATCCGCCTCAGCCTCCCAGAGTGCTGGGATTACAGGCGTGAACCACTGGGCGTGGAATCAGGAAATTAGAATGCTGACTATGCTGGGCTGAAAGAGCCCTGTCCAGCCCCAGAACTCTTAGATCATGGTTGCGCAGCCCTGATTCTTAAATCCTGGTAGACATGGGTGGGCTTTGGGGCCAAAAGTGTTCCCAGGGAAGAAAGCAAACCACAAAATCCCAGGAACCCACTGCCCCAGGGAATGGTCCCACAGACACTGGGATGACCCATTTCTACCCCAGAGGTAAAGGCCCTTAAGTTGGCCTGGGTGGGAGAATCTTAGAGGGGTGATCCTGTGAAAGTGACCCCTTTTCCACCTCCTAGGTTTTTAATGCCCCAAAGCCAAAGTGGACCCAGCTCTCTGGGAGAAAGTTACAGAACTGGGGTAAGTGTCCCTGGCTGGGCATGAGGGATTCTGGGATGTAGGCTGGGGCAAGGGACTCAGGTCCAATAGCCTCAAGACATCAGAGGGTTCCTGACCTCAGCCTCTTTGGAGGCCTCCCAGCTAACCATGGGGCTCAAGGGGCCCCAAGAGCCAGGAGGATTCCGAAGGGGTCAGTGGAGGTCCTGAGGGGTTTGGGAAATCCTGATGAGTTGGGAGTATCTGAAAGGAGCCCATGGTCTGGAGAAGTTAGGAAACCTCTGAAGGGCCCAGTGGCTATCTCCAAAGGGTGAGGGGTCCCTGAGGGTGTCAGGGTGCTTCCAGCCACTGTGGAATCCCTAATGAGGTATCTATGTGCTATGGGGAGCCCTCAGAACTCCACTGCCTTCTCCAGGTGGGCTTCCCCATCCCCGGGGAATGGTTCCTGAGCGGCTGCCTCCATGGCTTCAGCGCTACGTGGACAAAGTATCTGACCTCAGCCTCTTTGGAGGCCTCCCAGCTAACCATGTACTCGTGAACCAGTATCTACCTGGGGAGGGCATCATGGTAACCACACACACTCAGCCCGTGTCCTCCCACCCAGATTTCTAAGCCATCCTGGGGCAGGGGACCCTGTACCCACCCTCACTCATTAGGCAGCCACATCCCAGGTAGGCATTCACCTCCCTGTCCCTGGGTTGGGAGCCCCCTTTTGACTTAGAGGGTGGGGGGTTTGGACTCCTGCCCTGCCCAGCCCTGGTGCCCACTCCCCAGCCCCACGAGGACGGACCACTGTACTACCCGACTGTCAGCACCATCAGCCTTGGTTCCCACACCGTGCTGGACTTCTACGAGCCGCGGCGGCCGGAGGATGATGACCTCATGGAACAGGTGGGCCCCCAGACACTGCCCCAAGCTCTTGCAGACACTTCAACCTCACATATCCTCCAAGATGACCTGGTCCCGTGTGCCTTTGGGATACTCCTGGCACTCTTCCAGATACCTTCCCTTGTCCCCTCATGGAGTGTACCCACTTTCTCCCAGATGCCCAGCCCATCTGCTTACAGAGTGCCCTACACACCGTGATTTCCACAGGCTCCCCAGTGCCTCAACCTGCTGGTCAGATGTCCCTGACTCCCCAGCAGACACTAATATCCTCAGATACCCCACCGCCATTTACTCAAGAGGGACTCACATCCTCCCAGATTGCCCCTGCTCAGGGTGCCCTAGACATCCTGCTACTCTAGGAATGTGATTTGGGGTGCAGGACACCCCCAGATTCTCCTTGGCCCCTTGACACGATTTCTCTGAGTGATACATTTCCAGCACCCTAGTGTTCACAGAAACACCCCTGAACACCCTGACCCACTCCTCTTTGGGGCTTGCCCTTGAGCCCTGCGTGCTCCTGGATGCTCTGACACCCTCTCAGCTGTGCGGTTGTCTTCTAATGTCCTGATGTCTTTGGGGACCCCGACTGCCTCTAATCTCTGCCTTACTCTGTTCTCACCTGGTCGTGGCTTCAGCCATGCTCTCTCAGCCCAGCTGTGTCTGCTTTTCCTGGGGACTGCCGATCTCTGGGTCTCAGCCCCAGCCCCAGCCCTTTGGAGATCCCAGCGGTAGCTCCCACCATCCGCTGACCCTCTGACGCCCCCATCTGCAGCCTAGATCCTGCCCCCTCTCGAGGGACTGCAGAGCCCTCACCCTCCCTTCCCAGCAGCCCCAGCCCAGGCCGCAGCAATTGTCACTCCTGAACCACCAGAGCCTCCATCACTGTGAGCACACTGACTCTTCAGCCATGCCCCTGGGAACCCAATGCTCCCCAGAGCCTGCCGACTTCTCGCCCACCCCTTCCCCCGACTTCTTGAGCCCCGCTGACCATTAACCCGCCCTGCAGCCTCGGGCCCCGTCCCGGCCCACCACCTCGCTGCTACTGGAGCCTCGCAGTCTGCTGGTGCTCCGCGGCCCTGCCTACACGCGCCTCCTCCACGGGATCGCTGCCGCCTGCGTAGACGCGCTGGATGCGGCCTCCCCACCGCCCAACGCGGCCGCCTGCCAGTCGGCGCGGCCTGGAGCCTGCCTGGTGCGCGGTACCCGGGTCTCGCTGACCATCCGCCGCGTGCCCCGCGTGTTGCGCGCCGGCCTCCTGCTGGGCAAGTGACCGCCACCGCCGGGACCCTTTGGAACCCCCAGCTCCTGCCTGCATGGGGCTGCTGTGACTCTGCGACCTTGGAACCCTCTTGGGCAGAGGGGGGCTCCCCTGAGTTATTTATTTTCCCAATAACTTTATGGGAGCCACTGAAGACCCTATACCAAATAAAAAATATTTCCTTGGTTAAAAACCTTTTTTTGCGGGGGAGGGGATGCTTGGGTTCCTTAGGGGCACCGCATGTAGGGTCTTAAATGAATGGGATAGGCCCAGGAGGTCAGATGTCTGGGTCCCCAGTGGGGCAGAATCCAAGGCTCTTGGGGAGGGGTTCTATCTGGAACCCCCTTGGATGGCGGAGTGATGCTGGGAGGTTTAGCTACTGGCCTGCTAGGCAGTAAGGAGTTAAGTGGCTCTTTTGTCACCTGAGCCGGGCATCAAATGGCCTGGTCCAGGTCCTCTTGGAAGGGGCGGAGCCAGGCCTGTCCTGGGCCTCTCCTGCAGCCTCAGGCCCGGTGACTCCAGCGGAGGAGCTCTGGGATACTCTTATCGAGGGAAGAGGTCTTACCGGCTGCCCTCACCTGACTCTGTGTCCCCAGGCCCCCAGCCATGGCCCTTTCCCTGCCTCTGGGCACTGGACTTGGCTCAGAGCCCCTCAGCCACCCCCCGGGAGCCCCTAGGGAGCCGGACTTTGTTGGACCCACGGTCTGCCCTGCAGCCGGAGAGGAGAGCACCAGGTGGGGTCCGGGGCTTTTGGGAAGCTTGTTCCAAGAGGGTAGGTGCGGGGGCAGGGACCATGTGAGGGTAAGAGGCGCCATGGCTGTGATCACCTGGGGACATAGGAGAGGCTGCTGGGGTTTGGGTGAGGATGGGCTGGAAAGTGAGGTGTCTGAGACTCACCCAGTCCCGCCCCTGCCTCCCAGCCCAGAGCAGGCCCAGACCCTGGGACAGGACGCCTTGGGCCCTCCTGAGCACTTCCAGGGTGGGCCAAGGGGTAATGAGCCCGCCGCTCGCCCCCCAAGATGGTCAACACCCTCTTCCCATGAGGACCCAGCTGGGGGCAGACATTGTGAGGTGAGCTGAGGTGACCCAGACCCCTTGTGCCAGCCCCACCTCCTCTCCATCCCCTGGAGTCCGGCCTCCACACTGAGGACTGGGTGATGATTCTAGAAAGGTGTTGGGTGTCTGTAGAGGGAGGAACCCTCTGGAAAATATTTCTTTCTTTTTTTTTTTTTTGAGGGAGTGCAGTGGCGCAATCTCGGTTCACTGCAACCTCCGCCTCTCAGGTTCAAGTCATTCTCCTGCCTCAGCCTCCCGAGTAGCTGGGACTACAGGTGCCTGCCACCACACCCAGCTAATTTTTATATTTTTAGTAGAGATGGGTTTTACCATGTTGGCCAGGATGGTCTCGATCTCTTGACCTTGTGATCTGCCAGCCTTGGCCTCCCAAAGTGCTGGGATTACAGGGGAAATGTTTCTTTACCAATCAGTAGAGAAGTGTTTCTTTTCTTTTTTTTTTGAGATGGAGTCTCACTCTGTCACCCAGGCTGGAGTGCAGTGGTGCGATCTCAGCTCACTGCAACCTCCACTTCCCAGGTCCCAGTGATTCTCCTCTCAGCCTCCCGAGCAGCTGGGATTACAGGCGCGTGCCACCACATCTGGCTAATTTTTGTGTTTTTAGTAGAGACGGGGTTTCACCATGTTAGCCAGGCTAGTCTTGAACTCCCTGGTGATCCACCCACCTCAGCCTCCCAAAGTGCTGGGATTACAGGCATGAGCCACAATGCCCAGCTGTATTTCTTTTTCATAAAAAAAAAAAAAAAAAAAAAAGGAGACGAGGTCTCAATATGTTGCCCAGGCTGGTCTTGAATTCCTGGGCTCAAGCAAACTTCTGGCCTTGGCCTCCCAAAGTTCTGGGATTACATGTTAGAGCCACCGCACCTGGCTGAGAAGCATATCATCAGAACTCCTGGTGTAGTCCCATTCTTCTCAGGGGGTACCCAGCCCCATCACCCCCTCCTTGCCCTGAGCCCCTACATTGGGCCTCACATATCCAAGTTTCCAGGAGCTTTGAAAACCTGGAAGGCCCCTCAGTGGGAGCGACCCTGGTGCAGACAGACCTGGAGATGGACTCTGCTGCAGAGAAGTTTCCAGAAGCTTACAGAAGAGGGGTGAGGAAGGGGGCAGGGGTGATATCTAGATTGGCCCACTGGCCCTGACTTGGCTCCTGTGTTTCCCCAGCACCCTGCTTCTGACCTGGAGGTACTGGAGGCTGAGCAGGACAGCCTACACCTGTCCCTGCTGGGGCTGGGCCTCCAGCTGCAGGACCTGGAGCGAGGCCCAGGGTGCTGGGCGTTGGCCCAGAGCAGGATGGTGCAGCTGCGGGTAGGCAGGGGAGGCCAGGATGTGGGGGTGGGCAGGGCCCCAGCAGTGGGTGACAGTCAGCTTTCTGGGGTGGGAAATGGGGTGAGTGCCTGTTTCAGGCCTGTGGATAGGAAATGGGGGAGGGGGTAACTTCAGGTTGTGGGTTCCTGGTGTCCCTGGTGTGCATGTGGAGTGATGTCCAACCATGTGTCCCCAGGCCCTCCAGGAGGACCTACGAGGGGCAGCTGAGCGTGTGGAGGCACTGATAATGTTTGGTGAGGGGCTGGCACAGCGGAGTAAGCTGAGGGCCTGGGCAGCCCTGGAGCAGATCCTGCGGGCCCTGGGAGCTCACCGAGACACCATCTTCCGGAGGCTCTGGCAGCTGCAGGCCCAGCTGGTCAGCTACAGCCTGGTAGGGCCCATTCCAATACCCCCCCACCCAACACAGGCCCCAACCTCATAGCCCCCATGACCTCTGTCCTCTGACCCAGGTGTTCGAGGAGGCCAACACACTGGACCAGGACTTGGAGATCGAGGGAGACTCGGACTGGCCAGGACCTGGTGGGGTGTGGGGGCCCTGGGCACCCAGTAGCCTTCCCACTTCCGCAGAATTGGAGTGGGATCCAGCGGGGGACATTGGGGGCCTTGGGCCCTTAGGACAAAAGACTGCCTGGATACTAGGAGCACCCTGTGAGCTGTGTGGCCACAGAGGCCCCCAGGGCAGGGGACAAGGCCTTGAGGTGAGCAGACCCCCTGGAGGGACCTCATGCCAGGCACCCTGAGGACATGTCTTCGTACCTTCTAGCAGGGTCCCTCCCTTCCAAGGAGGTGTCAGTGGCTCTGTCTCTTGGTGTCTCCTTCTATCTCACTGTTTCTGTCTCTCCTGTCTGTCTCTGTCTACATCCTCAAGCTCCATCTCAAATTCACTCCTATCCCGAAGCCCCCAGATGATGCCCCGCTCACCTCCTGACTGTCCCAGTCTCTCCACCTCTTCAGGGAGGCCTGCCTTCACCTCCAAACATGAACACTCTGATCTTTTTTAATCCCCTAACAGCACTCACCACAGCTTGACTTTGTACATTTACTTATTTTTTTGAGACAAAGTCTCACTCTGTCAACCAGGCTTGAGTGCAGTGATACGCTCTCTGCTCACTGCAACCTCCACCTCCCAGGTTCAAGCAATTCTCCTGCCTCAGCCTCCGAAGTAGCTGGGATTACAGGTGTGCACCACCATGCCCGGCTAATTTTTGTATTTTTAGTAGAGACAGGGTTTTACCATGTTGACCAGGTTGGTCTCAAACTTCTGACCTCAAGTGACACACCTGCCTCGGCCTCCCAAAGTGCTGGGATTACAGGCATGAGCCACCACGCTGGGCCTCATTTACTTATTAATTTATGGTCTGTCTCTCTTCTGTCAAATGTAAGCTCCGTGGAGGCCAGGTATTTGCCTATTTCCATCCCCACTGTGTCCCCAGCTCCTAGAACAGTTCCTGGCTTGTAACAAACGCTCATTACATATTTATTGAATGAATGAATGAATAATGTCTCTCCTCTCGGTTTCTTTGGCTCTGCCCTTGTCTGTCTGTCCCATGAGATCTCGCTGTTCCCCCAGAATCTCATCTGTATCACACCCCCTATCCTAGCCCTCCCCCCAACCACATTTCTCTTTGTTGCTGGTTCTCCAGGAACCACACACCTCTCACTCCCGACAGGACATGCTGGAGTCCAGCCTCAGCCACCGAAGAAAACACTTAGCAGGTCACCGAAGACGCTCCCTGCTCCGAAAGCGTCAGGTGAGCTGGTTCTCAACCAGGTGTAGCACTCAGGAATCTTAATGGTGAGTGACAGAAACCCAACAAGTTGAAAGTTACAAAAAAAGGGATGCTATTCTTTTTTTAATGTAACTGAAAGGTCCAGGCACTGTTGAATTCAGAGCCTCAAACAACACCAGGGCTCAGTCCCTCCTTTTCTTGGGCTCTAATTCCCCAAGGTGGCTTCCTTCTCAGCAAAATAGGTGTGTCAGTAGCTACACAGTCATTCCCACTTGTCTACCCAACCCAGGGCATGGAGAGTGCCTCTGACCCTACTGACAGCTGCCAAAGTCCCAGGGCTGACTCCCACTTACCGGCTGGGGTCATGGGCTGCACCCTGAATAAACCAGAGTGCTTGGATTGGCCAGGTATGGGTCATACCAATCATGGGAAGTGGGGGAGGCAGGTGTCAGCTTCACTTGAACCTGAAGGTCTGGGAGTGGATGGCATGACAGCAGCCCACCTCCAATTGAGCCACTGCTATCAGAAAAAGGGGGATTGTGTTGGATGAAGGACAGATACAACCAGATATCCACTATGCTTGGAGATATTCCAAGTCCATGCAGGGTCCTGGGATGAGGAGGTGCCAGAAAACGAGAAGAAATAAGACCAGCCCTGTTAGTCTTACACTAGCAGAGAAAAGACCATACGAAGTGTCACTTCTGGCTGGATGCCATTGTTCACACCTGTGATCCCAACACTTTGGGAGGCTGAGGCAGGAGGACTGCTTGAGGTCAGGAGTTCAAGACCAGCCTGAGCAACATAGTGAGCCCCACCCCCCATCTCTACAAATCATTTTTTTTTTTTAAAGTAGATGGTTGCAGTGGCATGTGTCTGTGGTCCCAGCTATTAGGAAGGCTGAGGTGAGAGGATCACCTAAGCCTAGGAGGTTGAGGCTGCCATGAGTCGTGATTATAAAACCACACTCCAGCGTGGGTGACAGAGCAAGACCCAGTCTCAAAAAATAATGTGCCAGCCAGGCATGGTGACTCACACCTATAATCCCAGCACTTTGGGAGGCAGAAGTGGGTGGATCACTTGAGGTCAGGAGTTCAAGACCAGCCTGGCCAACATGGTAAAACCCCATTTCTACTAATAATAACAAAAATGAGCCAGGTGTGGTAGCGAGCGCCTGTAGTCCCAGCTACTTGGGAGGCTGAGGCAGGAGAATCGCTTGATCCCAGGAGGCAGAGGTTGCAGTGAGCTGAGATCGAGCCATTGGAGTTCAGCCTGGGCGGCAAGAGTGAGACTCCTTCTAAAAAAAAAAATGTATCATTTCTATCCATTCTGCTGCTGGCTTCTGTCCCTCCTTAGGACAAGAAGAGGCAAGCATCTCCCCATCTCGAGGATGTGAGGCTGGAGGGGAATCCTGGGTGAGATGCCTGGAAGTTGGGACTGGGGTGTGGGGGACAGGACTCCTGGCGGCAGCCCACTCGTATGTTTAACACTGCATTTCCCTTCACAGGGCTCCCGATCCTGCATCCAGGTGGCCCCTGACCTTCCTCCTTATCCTTTTCCTCCTCTTCTTCCTCCTGGTGGGTGCCATGTTTCTTCTGCCTGTGTCAGGAGGCCCCTGCTGCTTTCATGCCCGAATGCCCCGGATACCCTACCTGGTGCTCAGCTATGTCAATGGTCTCCCCCCAGTCTGATGTGTGTAATAAATGGTCACTGTCAACGGAAGTGTGAGGATACTGGGTGCTTGCCTACCCAGAATCTAGAATGTGGCCTGCATATGTCTGGACAGACCCTTTTGCCACGAGCACAGAGCACAGAGCACAGAACTACATCAGCCCATCTTGGGTGAGGCTGCTCCAGACCCTGACACAGGGGTCAAATACCAGTTCTTTATTTAGGTGTGGCAGGGGAGCCAAGATGTAAGCTCAGGAAGGGAGAAAGCCAATACTAGGTGAGTTACTGGCTGCTGCTCTGGGTACCTGGGGTGTCATGCCATTGGGGAGCTCTGGGAAATTGTGGAACACAGTTCAAACTGGTTCTACCCTATGGGCAAAGAAGTTGTGGCTTTTTTTTTTTCAACAGAGTCCTACTCTGTCACCCAGGCTGGAGTACAGTGGTGCAATCTCAGGTCACTGCAACCTCTGCTTCCAGGATTCAAGCAATTATCCTGCCTCAGACTCCAGAGTAGGGGTGATTATAGGCATGTGCCACCATACCAGGCTCGTTTTTGTTTGTTTTGTTTTTTTTTGACACAGGGTCTCATTCTGCTGCTCAGGTTGAAGTGTAGTAGCTTGATCTTGGCTCACTGCAACCTCTGCCTCCTGGTTTCAAGCGATTCTCTGGCCTCAGCCTCCCAAGTAGCTGGGACTACAGGCATGTGCCATCATGCCTGGCTAATTTTTGTATTTTTAGTAGAGATGGGGTTTTGCCAGTTGGTCAGGTGGGTCTTGAACTCCTGACCTCAGGTGATCCACCCACCTCAGCTTCCCAAAGTGCTGGGATTACAGGCATGAGCCACCATGCCCAGCTTAATTTTTGTATTTTTAGTAGAGATGGGGTTTCGCCATGTTCACCAGGCTGGTCTCGAACTCCTGACCTCAGATGAACCACCTAGACCTCCCAAAGTGCTGGGATTACAGGTGTGAGCCACCGCGCCTGACCCACATTTCTATACCAGCTCTCATCTCTCATTGTTGAAGGGTTTTCCTGGACACTTTAACACCCCAGTATTCCCAGCCCTCTGGCCTGTGAAGTTCCCTCCCTCAGGCAAAGCAGCACAGGTGCTTGCCTGAAGCAGGCACAGGAAGGTGCAGGTGATACGCGGGGAGCTGCTGTCGACATCTGCTGTGGCCTGACTTGCATCCTTAGAGGTGCTCGTTCAAATATTCCATGTAGCGGGCTCCTGGGCTGGGCCATCACTGACTCAGGACTGTGAAATCCCTCTTCCCGCTATCTTCACAACACCAGGCTAAATTGCCTATAGTCCAGTTTCCCCAGAGCTTAAGGTATCTGGACAAGAGGTAGGGGCAGAATGAGACTCAAGAACAGATGCAGGAGCCCTGTGTGGGGCTCCAGAATGCACCCTTCACACAGATCCACGCTCCTGTAATTCTCAAAACTGCCAGCAATGTGGCCCCACTTTACAGCATAGGAAACAGGCTCAAAGAGGGGAAGTCACTGGTCCAGGCCACACTAGTGAGAGCCCAACTCTCACTGACATTAAAACAGAAATGGGAATTAATTTTTTTTTGAGACTGAGTTTTTTTTTTGCTCGTTACCCAGGCTGAAGTGCAATGGCGCGATCTCGGCTCACCGCAACCTCCGCCTCCTGGGTTCAGGCAATTCTCCTGCCTCAGCCTCCTGAGTAGCTGGGATTACAGGCACGCGCCACCATGCCCAGCTAATTTTTTGTATTTTTAGTAGAGACGGGGTTTCACCATGTTGACCAGGATGGTCTCGATCTCTTGACCTCGTGATCCACCGCCTCGGCCTCCCAAAGTGCTAAGATTACAGGCTTGAGCCACCACGCCCGGCCGGGAATTAATTAATTTAAGACTGAGTTTGGCCGGGCGTGGTGGCTCAAGCCTGTAATCCCAGCACTTTGGGAGGCCGAGGCGGGTGGATCACGAGGTCAAGAGATCGAGACCATCCTGGTCAACATGGTGAAACCCCGTCTCTACTAAAAATACAAAAAACTAGCTGGGCATGGTGGTGCGTGCCTGTAATCCCAGCTACTCAGGAGGCTGAGGCAGGAGAATTGCCTGAACCCAGGAGGCAGAGGTTGCGGTGAGCCGAGATCGCGCCATTGCACTCCAGCCTGCGGAACAAAAGCAAAACTCCGTCTCAAAAAAAAAAAAAAAAAAAATTTAAGACTGAGTTTCTCTCCGTTACCCAGGCTGGAGTGCAGTGGCGTGACCTTGGCTCAGATCACTGCAACCTTGGTCTCCTGGGTTCAAGAGATTCTCCTGCCTTAGTCTCCTGAGTAGCTGGGACTACAGGCACACACCACTGCACCTGGATAATTTTTTGTATTTTTAGTAGAGATGGAGTTTCACCATGTTGGCCAGGTTGGTCTCCAACTCCTGACCTCAGGTTATCCGCTTGCCTTGGCCTGCCAAAGTGCTGGGATTACAGGCATGAGCCACCGTACCCAGCCTGGGAATGTATTTATATAGGTAACAGAAGTTCAGGACTTCAGGGCCGCGTGCAGTGGCTCACACCTGTAATCCCAGCACTTTGAGAGGCCAAGGATCACTTGAGCCCAGCAGTTCAAGATCAGCCTAGGCAACATAGTGAGACTCTGTCTCTATAAACAACTAAATAAAAATATAAGTTAAGGACTTCAGGCATAGTTAGATGGTGGGGCTCTAATGCTGTCTCTTGTCTCTCATTTCTTTCCTCTATTTTGGCTTCTTTCTTATCCTAGCGATGGCCAGAGTGACCCTCAAAACCTCCAGCCATACGTAGCTGAGTCCAAGCTCATATAATTCACTGCACAACAGGCAGTAAGTAGAGAAAAGTGTTGGGGAAGAAAGCAACTTCATTTGAGGCCAGGTGCAGTGGCTCATGCCTGTAATCCCATCACTTTGAGAGGCTGAGATGGGTGGATCACCTGAGGTCAGGAGTTTGAGACCAGCCTGGCCAACGTGGTAAAACCCGGTCTCTACTAAAAATACGAGAGAGAAAAAAAAAAAAAAAAGAAACCCGGCTGTGGTGGCATGCACCTGTAGTCCCAGCCACTCAGGAGGCTAAGGCAGGAGAATTGCTTGAACCTGGGAGGCAGAGAGTGCAGTGAGCCGAGACTGCGCCATTGCACTCCAGCCTGGGTGACACTGTCTTAAAAAAAAAAGGCAAGCAACTTCATTTGGAGACACAGCAAACCAAGAAGATGGCAGACTAGTGTCCTAAAGAACCATCTCAAGTTTGTATAAATTTTAGGTTTCTTTTTATGCTAAGGGAAGAGGGTTGAGGTTAGAAGGTAACCAATGGGCCGGGCTTGGTGGCTCACACCTGTAATCCCAGCACTTTGGGAGGCTAAGGCAGGTGGATCACCTGAGGTCAGGAGTTTGAGACCAGCCTGACCAACATGGTGAAACTCCATCTCTACTAAAAAATACAAAAATATTAGCCGGGCATGGTGGCGTGTGCCTGTAATCCCAGCTACTCGGGAGGCTGAGGCAGAACTGTTTCAACTTGGGAGATAGAGGTTGCAGTGAGCCAAGATTGTGCCATTGTACTCTAGCCTGGGTGACAAGAGCAAAACTCCATCTCAAACAAACAAACAAACAGAAAAGGTGACCAATGACTGTAGACATCTCGATGCCAGAAGAAAACTTCTTTGATGATGCAGGTCAGGTCACATAAAATATTCTTGTAAATCTTTATTATAACATTGTTACTTGTGAGTACAGTTTCCTGATCTCCTGGTGGGGTGGTTAGTTTTGGGAAAGGGACTGTTATTTTTTTCTAAAGTTGAACTATAAATTCCTTCTATAATTAGCCTGTCTACACCCAAAGCTAAGCAGAAGCTTTTAACCTAAAGGATATTACTGCAGGCCATCAGACGCAAAATGGAGTCAGTCATGCTAAGCCTCCCTCCACTGTGACATACACACACCACCAATTTAGCAGCCAATAGGAGAGTCACTGTTCCTTTGTAGTTCCAACCAAAGTCCCAAGGCTGCTTCTCTGGCTTCAGTCACATGCCCCACCTTTGCTGGGGGCTGCAGTCAGCCCCGCCTTAACCATGTGGACTGAAAATGGCAGAAGGGTGGGTATCAAGAGAGTATCAAGTTGTTGCTACTAGAAGAGGGGAACAGACACTGATGGAGTGGGGGAAGCTGCAGATTCTGGGAGAGACTCCAGATTCAGGGAAAAGTCAGGATGCAAACCGGATTTGTCCTGTTTCAAAGGCCAGGCCGAGACTCTGGCATCAACCAGAGAGGAGGCATTGGTCCCTCTAAGATCACCAGCAAATAGAGGGGACAGACTTGGCAATATTGATCCAAGAGGCAGTAATGAAGCACATCTGTGTCATTCATTCATTTAATAAATATTGGCAGTCTGCTATGAGTCAGGTCCTGGTCAAGGAACAGGGACAGGACAGTGAACAAGATGGATTAAATTCCAGGTCCTTCTGGAGCTGACATTCTACTTGGGGAGATTGACAGTAACTAAAAGAAATAAGTGAAATATGTATTGGTTCAGGGTGATAAGTGCTGAGGAGAAAAAGTGAGCAAGGGGAAGGGGAGCACAACTGAAACAGTGTGGTTGAAGAAGGCATCAGGGAGTCAGTAGAATGGAGTCATTATGTTAAAATTATGCCATGAGAGCAGACTGTAGTGAGGAAACAGGCCATGGGGACTCCTAGAATAGTGCTGTCCAATAGAAATAGAATGTGAGGCCGGGCACAGTGGCTCATGCCTATAATCCCAGCACTTTGAAAGGCCGAGGCAGGTGGATCACAAGGTCAGGAGATCCTAGGCCAGCCTGGCTAACACGGTGAAATCCCATCTCTACTAAAAATATAAAATTAGCCCAGTGTGGTGGCACATGCCTATAATCTTCCCTTCCCTGTAATCTTGGCTCACTGCAACCTCTGCCTCATGGGTTCAAGCAATCCTCCTGCCTCAGCCTCCCAAGTAGCTAGGATTACAGGTGCCCGCCACTGCACCTAGCTTTTATTTTATTCCATCCTCCCTTTGGTCTGAGGTCTGTGCTCCTTACCTGTGGTTGTCCTCCCCACAGCTATATCCACAAGAACTCATTTCCACTTATTTCACTGACATGGGTGTGAATCCAGCTCAGGGATGCAAAATGCATCGCTCCACTGAATGCCTAGGGCAGGCCCATACGGAGACACAGGAGGAAGTATGCCTGTGATCTATGGGGTTCCTCTCCACTCCCCTGCCCCATGGCCTTGTCGTTGTAGCTGAAGCTGGACCCTTTGGTCGGGTTTAAGAAATTTCCATTGATTTCTGAAATCTTTGCTAAAAGAAAAAAAAAAAATTAAAAAAAAAAAAAAGAAATTTCCCGGTCTGAGACCCCTACTACTGCCTCAGGGGTTCTGAGCCAGTTCTCACTCCACCATTTCCTCTTCAGCACAAAGATGTTAAATCGCTTGCCTTCCATTAGGGAGACAACTGGGGTGTCTTTGGGGGTTAAGCCAGGATGAGCACCCCCCTCCACAGATCTGCCCAGGGTAGAGAACTATGCCACTTCAATCAATGTGCCAGTCTAGAGGGCTCCAGAAGGAGTCATATCCCCACACCTATCACCTCCCAGATGGTCCCTTCCAGGTGTCTGTGTGCGTGTGTGGTGGTGGGGGGATTCAAAAATCCCCAAATATATAAAAGCATTAAGACCACCAACAGGAGGCTGGGAATGGTGGCTCACGCCTGTAATCGCAGCTTTGGGAGGCTGAGGCAGGAGGATCACCTGAGGTCGGGAGTTCGAGACCAGCCTGGCCAACATGGAGAAACTCCTTCTCTACTATAAACACAAAATTAGCTGGGAGTGGTGGTGCATGCCTGTAATCCCAGCTACTCGGGAGGCTGAGGCAGAAGAACTGCTTGAACCCAGGAGGCGGAGGTTGCGGTGAGCCGAGATCGCAACATTGCACTCCAGCCTGGGCAACAAGAACAAAACTGCATCTTAAAAAGAAAAACAAAAAAAGCAAAAAGACCACCAACAGGGAAGTAGACACACCCCCAATTTTATTCCCTTTGTGCAACATTCTGAGAGGGAACGGGCAAAGGAATCAAGGCTGCCCCTCAAAACAATCAAGTAGGGGCCTTGAGGGGTCTTCAGTTGATCAGACAGGGTGAGAGACCCCTAGCCCCTTCCTCATGGTCCTGGCTTGTCACAATCAACGGGGTAAAGTTTTCCGAATGGGGATTCTGGGTTTCTCACCGCTTATCAGGGCACCTTCCCAAAACGTTCTCAGCAAGAAGTCTGCACTTCTCAGATTTAAATATGGAAGAGGGGAGTCTCTTGAGGAGCCAGAGGTGGGTATATTCTCAGAGGGGAAGAAAAGGGTGTCTCAGACTCTCCCCGTCCATCAGAGGGGCGTCCTGGCTCCCCGTAACTTCGGGCGAGTAGCTCTTGGCTTGACACTGTCCAGCCCGCCGGCGTCCCAGGCCGTTCCAAGCCCTCCTTGGGGAAGAGAGACGACGTGTCTTCAAGCATCGGAAAAGGCGGGTCTCTCTCGCCGTCCATCACGGGGCTCTCTAGGCCCCCCTGCGTCGCCAAGGGGGAGTCTCTGACATCCCCAATCCGTCGAGCTAGTGTCTCAAGACCTCTCACCTTAGGCGGGTTCCCTAGTACCCCCCCCATGCGCCCACCGCGCCAACGAGCAAGTTCTGCTCTTCGCCTGTCATCGTCCGTCGGGCCGGGTCTCCGGTACCTCCGTGCTGTCCTGGGGGTTCCTTGGACCGTCGCTGTCGTCAGGTTGGGAACCCACGCCGCCAGGTTCCTCCGTCGGGGCCCGTGGGCGTATGAAGGCTCCCATGCCGGTGGCGTGCCCGGAGCGCAGCAGCTGCAGCTGGCGCCGCCCGCGGCGGTACAGGTACTCGATGCGCAGCACGTCGGCGCGCGGCAGACCCGCCTGCTGCCGGAACTCAGCCCGCACCCGCGCCTCGGCGCCCGGCTTCCCGCGCCCAGCGCGCAGGAGATCGCGGTACAGGCTCAGAACCTGCTTCTGCAGCCGGCTATGCCGGCTCATAACCGCGGCTGGGCAGAGACGCGCAGCGAACGCCCTGCGAACAACAGAGCAGCCACACAGCCCACAAAGGCCAAAGGGCAAAGCCGCAGCTACTTCCGCCCTGCGCTTCCTTTGGCCTCCAACTCCCACCTCCCGCCATCCGGCGCTGCCGCGTCTAATTGGCTGTCGTTGCAGTTACGTCACAGCGGCCTCAGCGAGGGGGGCGGAGCCGCTGGTCGCTGCCTCCCGCGTAGGGAATTTGTGGCAGTTCTGGAGACCCTGGCACCTGCGTCTCATAGGAGGAGGGCGCTATGTGTTTGAACTCCTAGGTCTTGGATCGGAGGGACCAGAGGGTCCTGACCTAACTCCTGCATCCTGGGAGAAGAGGAAGCTAGAGTTCTTTTTTTTTTTTTTCCTTTTTGTGACGGTCTCGCTCTGTCCCCCAAGCTGAAGTGCAGTGCCGCGATCTTGGCTCACTGCAGCCTCGAACTCCTGAGCTCAAGCGATCCTCCCTCTTCAACTTCCCGAGTAGCTGGAACCACAGGCGCGCATAACCGGGCCCGCTATTTATTTTATTTTAATAATTATTATTTTTTTTTTTTTTTTTTTTTTTTTTTTTTTTTTGCAGAGATGGGGTCCCTCTGTGTTGCCCAGGATGGCCTCGAATTCCCGGGCTCAAGCTATTCTCAGCTTCCCAAAGTGTTGGAATTCCTGGCGTGAGCCACCGCGCCCGGCTATGGGTTCAGACTTTAGGTCCCAAGGGCGAGGGGCACTGGGAGAGAAGCTGGGGATAAGCATGCTTTTGCCGTCAGTTACTGATTCAAACCATCTCGGGAACTCCGTGCGTTCCCCTGTCCGGGGCAGGTCTGTGTCGGGAGTCCGAGCCCTGGGCACGCGCAGAGGGACAAGGCCCCCGCAGGGAATGGCTGACGGCGGGTTGGACAGGCCTCTCCGTGCTGGGGGAAGACAGGCAGAGAGGGTGTGGGCGCCAACCCCCAGAGGCAGCGTGAGGCTCTAGGAGCTGGGTTGGTCTCGCCCTCTGCGGGTGGGAGTCGGGGCACGGGAGAGCTGTGTTTGGGTCCTCACCGGCTCTTAAATCCCTGTTTCCGGCATGCCCTAGGCAGTCTACTAAACCGGCACCCCGGAGTCCTCTCGGGAGCTTCAGGTCGTCGGCCACAATTCCGTTGTTGTCCCCGCCGGCCGCCTGGAGGCGTCCTCGTAGCGCCAGGGAGGCCCGCAGGGACACGGCCTCTTTGAGCCCC
This sequence comes from Saguinus oedipus, assembly GCA_031835075.1. NCBI lineage: Eukaryota > Metazoa > Chordata > Mammalia > Primates > Cebidae > Saguinus > Saguinus oedipus. The sequence goes on along the minus strand of CM063187.1, from coordinate 39,432,001 downwards.
ACCAGCATCGGAGCATAGGGAACTGTTTGCTGACAACCCCGGACCCTTTCTGCACATTAGGGCCGGCAACAAGCTGGGTGTCGGTTCCCCTGCAGAGAGGAGAAGCTGGTCAGGGGCTTAGATTAGGCTCGGAGTCTTGGAGTCAAGGGAGGCTAAGAAACCACTGTGAATCCTGCTTGGCTGGTGTGTGTATCTCTATCAAAAATACATGTCCTAGAACGCAGTGGCTCACGCCTGTAATTCCAACACTTTTGGAGGCCGAACCGGGCGGATTATCTGAGATCGGGAGTTCGAGACCAGTCTGGTCAACATGGTGAAATCTCTGCCTCCGGGTTCAAGTGATTCTCCTGCATCAGCCTTCCAAGGAGCTGAGACTTACAGGCGTCAGCTACCACCCGCAGCTAATTTTTTTTTTTTTTTTTTTTTTTTTTTGGTATTTTTAGTAGAGATGGTTCACTATGTTGGCCAGGCTGGTCTTAAACTCTTGACCTTGTGATCCGCCCACCTCAGACTCCCAGTGTTGAGATTATAGGTGTAAGCCACTGTGCCTGGCTACCCACCCTTCTAATAATAATACCTGCACCTCCTTTTTGGCAGCTGCCCATATGTTCAGCACGTGCACTGAAGGTATTCCACATCCAGGATCCAGTGATGTGTACAGAACCCAGGGCTGCCTAAACAGCAATGATTTAGATTGGGCTGGGCCCAATCATTGACCAGGCAAAGCCTATCAGAGGCAATGCCTATTAGAGGCAACCCTGGGACCTTTGCAGGAACCAGTGGAAAAGGGTGTTAAATCTTCTCCAGGGGCCGGGCATAGTGGCTCATACCTGTAATCCCAGCACTTTGGAAGGCTGAGGTGGACAGATCGCTTGAGCCCACGAGTTTGAGACCAGCCTGGGCAACATGGCAAAAACCCCATCATTACAAAAAGTACAAAAATTATCTGGATATGGAGGCATGTGCCTGTAGTCCCAGCTGCTTGGGAGGCTGAGATGGGAGGATTGCTTGAGCTCAGGAGGTTGAGGCTGCAGTGAGCTGAGATCACACCATTGCACTCCAGCCTGGGCAACAGAGCAAGACCCTGTCTCGAAAATAAAAGGAAAGAGAACAGAAGAAAATAAAATAAAAGAGAATCCTGCCTGATAGAGTGCCCACGAAGACCAGTGGATGTGGACTGCCCATGTTATGATCCCACCTGACTGAAGTCACTATATAGGTCTGCCTTGTGTGAGTGGGAACCTTCAGCTGTGTGCAGTGACGTGCGTGCTGCCAGTTGTAGAAGAGATGCAGTGTGGGCAGTTCTTCTCCAGACCTGCCTCTGCCCATTGTTCTGAGATGCAGAAATATCCTGTCTGTCGCCCAGGATAACTGACAGCCTGAGCTGCTGTGGATTCACCTGCAGGGGTGACCAAGAGCTGGGGTCTCCAGAGGGTCTGAATTCCTGAGCATTTGGGGAGGGGTGGGGGAATAAGCAGGTTGAGGGGGTTGGACACTGGGATACTGAGAGTGGGACCTTCAAAGATCTAAGATGCCTCACCCTCACCTACTAACCAGGAATCTCTGTGTGTGTTTAAATAGAGATAGGGTTTTGCCATGTTGCCCAGGCTGGTCTGGAACTCCTGAGCTCAAGTGATCTGCCCACCTTGACCTCCCAAAGCATTGGGATTATAGGCGTGAGCCACCATACCCAGCCTCTAACTGGGAATTTTTTTTTTTTTTGAGATAGAGTCTTGGCTATTTGTCTTGACCACATCTCATGTTGAATTGTAATCCCCAATGCTGGAGGTGGGGCCTGATGGGAGGAGTTTCAATCATGGGGTTGGATCTCTCATGGCTTGGTGCTGACTTCATGACAGTGAGTTCTCCAGAGAGCTGGTCATTTAAAAGTGCATGACACCTCCTCTCTTTCTCTCTTTCTCCCACTTTCTTTTACTTTTGTATTTTTTTGAGACAGAGTCTCGCTGTCACCCAGGCTGGAATGCAGTGGCTCAATCTCAGCTCACTGCAACCTCCACCTCCCGGGTTCAAGCAGTTCTCTGCCTGAGCCTCGTGAGTAGCTGGGACTACAGGTGCCCACCACCACACCCAGCTGATTTTTGTATTTTTAGTACAGATGGGGTTTCACCATATTGGCCAGGCTGGTCTTGAACACCTGACCTTGTGATCCACCCACCTTGGCCTCCCAAAGTGCTGGAATTACAGGCTTGAGCCATAGCACCCAGCTCTCACTCCCACTTTCACCACACGATGTGCCTGTTCCCCCTTCACCTTCTGTCATAATTGGAAGCTACCTGAGGCTTCACTGGAAGTCGAGCAGATGCCAGCCCCATGCTTCCTATACAGCCTGCAGAACCATGAGCCAATTAAACCTCTTTTCTTTATAAATTACCCTGCCTCAGGTATTTCTTTATTGCAATGCCGGAATGGACTGATACAATACCCAAGTGATATCTTGTCCTTCTTTTGCTCAGAATCCTTCCTTGTCTGTAACCTCACACAGAATAAAAGGCAAAGTTGTTGCAAGGTCTGTTTGCGGTGGCTTGTACCTGTAATCCCAACACTTTGGGAGACCGAGGCAGGCAGATCACCTGAGGTCAGGAGTTTAAGACCAGCCTGGCCAACATGATGAAACCCTGTCTCTATTAAAGATTCAAAAAATTAGCCGGGCATGGTAGTGCATGCCTGCAATCCAAGCTACTAGGGAGGCTGAGGCAGGAGAATCGCTTGAACCTGGGAGGTGGAGGTTGCAGTAAGCTGAGATTGCACCTTTGCACTCCAGTCTCGGTGACAGGGTGAGACTCTGTCTCAAAAGAAAAAAACAAAAAAGGTTGTTGCAAGAGCCCTCGGCCCCTACACGATGCAACCCCAATCCATTCTCTCTCCCTCTGCACTGCAATCCCTCTGCATCAGCCACTTTGGGCTTCATGCTATTCCTCCAACGTGACTGGCAGATTCCCACCTTAGGCACTTGCTGTTTTCTTTGCCTGGAAAAATGCTCTTTTCTCAGATATCCGTGTAGCTCTCTCCCTCACTTCTTTTACCACTTGGTTTCAGTTTCACCTTCTCAGGGAGGCCTTTCTGTTTAAAACTCTCAGAAATCCTGATCCCTCTTTCCTGTCTATATTTGTTTTCTCTACAGCGTGTGTTACCTTCACGTACTACCTATTATAATGAACTTACTTATATTTATTGCTTATCTCTCTCTGCTAAAACTTAAGCACCAGGAGGACCAAGTTTTTTTGTTTTATTTTGTTGTTGTTTTTGAGACAGAGTCTCACTCTTGTCACCCAGGCTGGAGTGCAGTGGTGCAATCTCAGCTCACTGCAACCTCCTCCTCCTGGATTCAAGCGATTCTCCTGCCTCAGCCTCCTGAGTAGCTGGGATTACAGGCACCTGCCACCACACCCGGCTAGAGAACAAGGATTTATGTATCTGGGACACTGACCTGTCCTCAGTGTCTTAAGCAAGGCTTGGTACGTAATAATAAAACATTCTGGGCCGGGCGCGGTGGCTCAAGCCTGTAATCCCAGCACTTTGGGAAGCCGAGGCGGGTAGATCTTGAGGTCAAGAGATCGAGACCATCCTGGTCAATATGGTGAAACCCCGTCTCTACTAAAAATACAAAAAATATTAGCTGGGCATGGTGGTGCATGCCTGTAATCCCAGCTACTCAGGAGGCTGAGGCAGGAGAATTGCCTGAACCCAGGAGGCGGAGGTTGCGGTGAGCCGAGATTGCACCATTGCACTCCAGCCTGGGTAACAAGAGCGAAATTCCCTCTCAAAAAAAAAAAAAAAAAAAAAAAAAAAAATCCAATTAATTGAAGAAGGAACATAGGAGTGTCAAGTCCTTGGGAAAAGAGGGATTGTGTTGGTGAGAGTATAAGTCTGGAGCTCTCAGAATCTGAAAGTTCTGAATACCTGGAGTGGAGGCTGCTGGATACTGGGGAGCCTTAAGAGCAATGGGGGAAGTCCTGACCCCTGAGTGGCAGGGTGAGCTCCCAGGCGGTGTGGAGGCGGGAGTGCAGCATCGTGGCTTCTTGTATTGGATCCTAGCATCACATGTTTTCTGTGCTTTCCATATATTAGCTTATTTAATCCTCACTACAGCCCTATGAATAGGCTCTTTTCATCATTCTGATTTCACATATGAAGAAATTGAGTCCCAGAGAGGTTACATAATTTATCCAAGGTCACATAGCTATCAAGTGCCCAACTGGGATTTGAACCCAGGCCATCTGGCTCTAGAGTCCATTGTTTTTCTATAGCGGTGCTGAGGGGTGGCCTCATGTGGCAAGCCAAGTCTCATGAATGCAGGCTTCTGTAACAACTGTTTTAGCACTGACTGAGTGGTTAGGTTAAATATTAAAAGCTGATAGAGGCCGGACACAGTGGTTCATGCCTGTAATCCTAGCACTTTGGGAGGCTGAGGCAGGTGGATCATCTGAGTTTGGGAGTTCGAGACCAGCCTGACCAATATGGGGAAGCCTTGTCTCTACTAAAAATACAAAAAATTTAGCTAGGCATGGTGGTGCACACCAGTAATCCCAGCTACTTGAGAAACTGAGGCAGAAGAATTGCTTGAACCCAGGAGGAGGAGGCTGCAGTAAGCCAAGATGGTGCCACTGCACTCCAATCTGGGTGACACAGTGAGACACCGTGACAAAAAAAAAAAAAAATGCTGATAGAGCCAGGGCCCTCATATAAAGGCTGGAATGTAACAAAAGTCCACCAAGAGTTTTCCCAGGCCTTTCCTGGGCCGTGAAGCACAACAAGATCACAAAGGAATTTTTAACAGGACCTGTTTAAGATTAAACAAGTTTTTGTAAATAAACCAGAAGTTGATTTAATAAATAAATAAATAAATAACTTTTTAAAAAAAGATTAAACAAGTTTTATTGAGGGTCTGAAAGAACTCCCCAGACCTCCACAAACAAGCTTTATTGGAGTCTAAAGGAACTCCCCAAATCTCCATGATTTAGCCAGAGACAAGATAAGGGTAATCACCCCAGCACCGGACCCATTTAGATGAAGTAAATGTACTCATGTCATCTAAAGACATAAGTGATTTATTTCTTCTAATATAGCTTAGAAGGTATATTAGCTCTGGAAAACTTTGTAATTTTGGGTTGGTCTGGAGATAACTTCCAGGCTTTCTCCCTATAACGGGTTACAGAAATAAAAACTCTTTTATTTCCCAGTTCATCTGCATCTTATTATTAGGCTGTGAGAGTAAGTAGCTGAACCCTAGGTTTGGTCTGGGAACACTAGTACCTCATAACCATCATCAGGCCCTCAAACCAGCAACCCTGATTAAACATGCTCTAGCCCCCACAGCCTTCTAACCAGAGCAGTACCCCTACACCTTCCTGAAGGAGAACTGGGGACATGCTAGTGGCTGCACGTGGTCCTAGGATATGTTCCGAGCTCAGGGAATTTGGAAGCTTCAGATGCCTGTGTCAGGAAACAAACACAGCGAACACCCCTCATATGACACTTACCGCGAGTTGGACTCTGTTCCAAGTGCTTTTCCTGTGTTAACTCATTCTCACCTCACAGGAATCTGCTGAGGGAGGAGCTAGAGAGCCACAATCTCTTATCTACCATCTACAAATGCAAACAACAACAACAACAAAAAGACCTGAAGACTGAAGATGTTTTGTGTGTTTTATGTTAAAACTCAATTATCAGCAAAAGCTAACCTGAACTCATGTGCCGCTGCTATAGCCTTAATTTATCCTGCTTCATGTGAATGTTCAGACATTTCACTGCAGAGATATTAATGTTTGTGATTATGTAACACACACTGGGAGTGTTATATAATATGTGGGATTTGCCTGGTATGACCATTCTAAATTCCAAAATCTGAAATGCACCTAGCCCCAGGCATTTTAGATAAGGGACTTTGGACCTGTATAATTGCTTCTTCTTCTTCTTCTTTTTTTGAGACAATCTCACTGTGTCCCCCAAGCTGGAGTGCAGTGGCATAATCTCAGTTCACTGCAACTTCCGCCTCCCAGGTTCAAGTGATTCTCCTGCCTCAGCCTCCTCCCCAGTAGCTAGGATTACAGGTGCCTACCACCACTCCTGGCTAATTTTTGTATTTTTAGTAGAGACTGGATTTCACCATGTTGGGCAGGCTGGTCTCGAACTCCTGACCTCAAGCAATCCGCCCACCTCGGCCTTCGAAAGTGCTGGGATTATAGGAGTGAGCCACCATGCCTGACCACACACTTAGGTTTATGCTTCACAAGCTGATATGTGGTCCCATCAGAGCATGTATGATCCTCACAGGAGACCTGGAACTGGAGTGGTATCACCAGGGAAGATTCTAGGAGGGGATGGGACTTTATGGAAGGACTCAGTCCCTTCTCAGCCAGATCTGGAGATGAGGTGAGGGAAGGATGCAATAGAATTGGATCCTAGAAGGCTGGGCTCGGTGGCTCACGCCTGTAATCCCGGCACTTTGGGAGGCCAAGGCGGGCATATCACAAGGTCAGGAGATTGAGACCAGCCTGGCCAACATGGTGAAACCCTGTCTCTACTAAAAATACAAAAATTAGCTGGACATGGTGGTAATCCCAGCACTTGTAATTCCAGCTATTCTGGAAGCTGAGGCAGCAGAATTGCTTGAACCCAGGAGGTGGAGGTTGCAGTGAACCGAGATCATGCCGTTGCACTCCAGCCAGGGTGACAGAGCAAGACTCCACCTCAAAAAACACAAGGCTGGGGGCGGTGGCTCACACCTATAATCCCAGCACTTTGGGAGGCCAAGGTGGGTGGATCACGAGGTCAAGAGATCGAGACCATCCTGGTCAACATGGTGAAACCCCGTCTCTACTAAAAATACAAAAATTAGCTGGGCATGGTGGCGCATGCCTGTAGTCCCAGCTACTCAGGAGGCTGAGGCAGGAGAATTGCTTGAACCCAGGAGGCAGAGGTTGCGGTGAGCCGAGATTGCGCCACTGCACTCCAGCCTGGGTAACAAGCAAAACTCGGTCTCAAAAAACAAAACAACCAAAAAAAGAATTGGATCCTGGAATTTAGCCTCATCCCCGACCTGCCTCCATACCGCAGGCCTCCAGGGTCCCTGGCACTGGAGACTCAACAGAAGCTATCAATGTTCCCAATTTAAAATAAACTGGGTCTGTATGTATCAGCAGAAAGAAGAGAGTGGGACTGAGGGACAAAATGATCAGCACAGCCTGGGCGTAGAATAGGTCTGCAGGGAGCTTGAGAGCACAGGCTGCATCTGAAGACAGCCAGATTCAATTATGTGAACATCTCTATGCCAGTGCAAATGCACGGTGCATTGATTTTGGCTATCAAGGACTTCAACTTGCTACATTAAGGAGAATTGAGAATAGATGTGTGTGTGTGTGTGTGTGTGTGTGTGTATGCTGTAGGGAACTGGAGACGTATATTCCTTCCTTCTCCCCAGGAAGGGATGTTATTTGTTCATTGCTATTGGTGCATGAAGCTAGCCACCTACAAAGTGAACTTATTTTTTTTGAGACAGTCTCGCTCTGTCACCCAGGCTGGCGTGCAGTGGCGTGATCTTAGCTCACGGCAAACTCCATCTCCTGGGTGCAAGCAATTATGGTGCTTCAGCCTCCTGAGTAACTGGGATGACAGACATGCACCACCACACCTGGTTAATTTTTGTATTTTTAGTAGAAATGAGGTTTCACCATGTTACCGAGATTGGTCTCGAACTCTGACCTCAGGTGATCTGCCCACCTCAGCCTCCCGAAGTGCTGGGATTACAGGCATGAGCCACCGCGCCCAGCCCCAAAGTAAACTTTTAAGAATAATCTTGTGTTCTGTAGAGCTTTGCATATTTTCTATCACAGTGAAATACAGGAAAAATAAAAGATGGAATATAGAGTTTTCATATGTTTCATATGGACTGAGCTCCCTGAGGGCAGGGATGTTGTCTGTGTTGCTCACTGTTACATTTGCATGCCTAGAACAGGCCTAGCCTGAAGAAAAAAAAAATTGTTGAAAAATAATCCTGACAAATATTTATTGCATGCCAGACATTGTTCTATTAAGTCATTTAAAAAATGCTGGCAGGGTGCAGTGGCTCATGCCTGTACTCCCAGCACTTTCAGAGGTCAAGACAGGAGGATAACTCAAGCCCAGGAGTTGGAGACCAGCCAGGGCAAGATGATGAGGCCCCATCTCTACCTTATTTTAATTTTTTAAAAATAGGCGGCTGGGCATGGTGGCTCATGCCTGTAATCCCAGCACATTGGGAGGTTGAGGCAGGTGAATCACAAGGTCAGGAGATCGAGACCATCCTGGCCCACATGGTGAAACCCATCTCTACAAAAAATACAAAAATAAGCTGGGCATGGTGGCACACGCCTGTATTCCCAGCTACTCAGGAGATTGAGGCAGGAAAATCGCTTGAACCCGGGAAGCAGAGGTTGCAGTGAGCCGAGATCATGCCACTTCACTCCAGTTTGGGTGACAATTCGAGATTCTGTCTCAAAAAAAAAAAAAAAGCAAGCTTGCACCGTGGACGCAAAAAGACCTGGGTTCAAATCCAGACTCTGCCACTTTCTAGTTACGTGAGCTTGGCAAGAGTCTTGAGCTCTGGCCCCTTCCCCTCTTCCCAGGGAAAAGCAATCATTACAATATTATTATAGGCTGGGGGTGGTGGTTCTTGCCTGGAATCCCAACACTCTGGGAGGCCGAGGTGGGTGAATTGTTTGATCCCAGGAGTTTGAGGCCAGCCTGGTCAACATAGCAAGACCCTGTCTGTGCAAAAAAATAAAATTAGCCAGCCATAGTGGTGCATACCTGTAGTCCCAGCTACTTGGGAGGCTGAGGCAAGAGAATCGCTTGAAGCCAGGGGTTGGAGGTTGCAGTGAGCTGAGCTTACACCACTGCACTCCAGCCTAGGCAACAAGAGCAAAACTTACAACAGGCCAAACAAGCACAGTGGCTCACACCTGAAATTTCAGCACTTTGAGAGGCTGCGGTGGGAGGATCCCTTGAGCCCAGGAGTTCAAAATCATCCTGGGCAATATAGGGAGACTCTGCCTCAGTTAAAAAAAAAAAGTGCTTAAATGGTTAAAAAAAAACATTGCTCTTAAGAATGTATGTGTTGTAGAGTCATAACAGAAAAGGTAATTATACAGAAAGTGATATATTCTGTGAAAAAATTCAGGGAAAGGGCTAGGTAATGTTGGGGGTGGGGGTGGGGTTGTAATTTTATTTTATTTTTGAGACAGAGTCTCGCTGTATCGCCTGGCTCGAGTGCAGTGGCAGGATCTCGGCTCATTGCAGCCTCTGCCTCTCAGGTTCAAGCAATTCTCCTGACTCAGCCTCTGAGTAGCTAGGACTACAGGCAAGCGCCACCACACCTGGCTAATTTTTATATTTTTTGGTAGAGATATAGTTTCTCCATGTTGACCAGGTCGGTCTTGAACTTCTGACTTTGTCAAGTGATGCACCCACCTTGGCATCCCAAAGTGCTGGGATTACAGGTGTGAACCACTATGTCTAGCCTGGGGATTGCAATTTTAAATTGAGCAGTCAGGTCGGCCTCAGCGAGGAGGTGACATTTGAGCAAAGGCTTGAAGGAGGTGGCAGAATGATCCACAGGGATATCATTGGGACAGCCAGTGCAAAGGCCCTGGGCAGGATGAAGAAAGTAAGGCGGCCAGTGTGGCTGGAGTTCAGTGAGGCAGGGACACCTCACTGAACAGGGAGAGATGAGATGAGCAGGGTACTGGGAGCACATCCTGTAGGAACTCTTAAACCACTGTAAGGAGAGCTTTTGCTGGGAGATGGGATAATTGCCTAGGGAATTTTGAGTGGAGGAGGGACAGGCTTATATTTTTAAAACTAACTCTCTGGGCCAGGTGCGGTGGCTCACACCTGTAATCCCAGCACTTTGGGAAGCCGAGGCAGGTGGATCACCTGAGGTTAGGAGTTCAAGACCAGCCTGGCTAACATGGTGAGACCCCATCTCTAGTAAAAATACAAAAATTCGCTGGGTGTTGTGGTGGGCACCTGTAATCCCAGCTACCTGGAAGGCTGAGGCAGGAGAATCGCTGGAACCCGGGAGGGAGGTTGCAGTGAGCTGAGATGGGCCATTGCACTCCAGCCTGGGTGACAGAGCAAGACTCTGTCTCAAAGCAAAACCAAACAACAACAACTACCTCTCTGGTTGCTTTGTAAGCAGTGGAATGCCGTGCTATGACTTTCTCCAACCCTAATATACCCACGAATCCTGTTGGCGGCTCACCTCCGGAGGCCCCTGGGCTCCGCTGCCGGCTTGCCCCACCGCCTGAGTCCCGAAGCCTGCTCCTTGGGCGACGCCGAAGCTGAACATGCCCTTGGATGCCCCACTCCTGTCCAGGTCGCGCACTGCACTGCATCTGCACCCCTAGGCCCCCCTCAGTCTAGGCGAAGCCCTGAGTCGGGACAAGCTTTTGGCCAGAATGTTGCTTATGCCGTGGCTCGGGGCCAGCAGAGACTGGGCACCAGTGCAGGCCAGGGAGTGGCCGGCAGTCCAGGAGCACCGGACAGGGGCAGATTCCTCGTTGGAAAAGTCTAGCTGCGCCATGCTCGCGAAGCTGCGGCTGAACGCGCCCACTAGGGCATAAGCGCGAAGGAGGGATCGTAGGTGTCAACTCCCGCGGGCCGCGGCCGCCTCAGGGAAAAGCACCTGCCCACCAACCGAAGAGCGCAAGGCCAGAGGGTGCACGGGTCCACCGCAGAGCGCACCGCGCAGAAACGGTCCCCGTCGGCGTCGCCGCCCCAGAAGCGCAGGCTACCTGGGCAGCTAGCCGCCAGGAACACGCGGGCTCGGGGCCCGGGACGCGCCAGTGAAAAGTGCGGCACCGTGTGAAGACCACTCCAGCGATGCTGGGGCGGCGGTTGTCCGAACGCTTGGCCACAGGCCTTGCTTCTCGCTTGCTGACAACTGAGGCCAGCCAGCATCGCGACGGGATCCGCGGCCACGACGCGGGTGCCAGATAGGTCTCCTGCTCTGCAACTGCAGCGCGTCTGGAAGCCTTCAAGGATCCACAGATGGGGCCAGCCGGCAGGGTGCTCTACGCGGTCCAGCAGAACAGGGACGAGAGGCGCAAGAGCGTGGGCACAGCTCCCGCCACCACCCCAGACTGCTTGTGCCGGTTGCCCAGCAGCAGCGACGGCCTCACCATCGAGTAGCGGGTGCCCAGCAGGTGGCACCTCAGAGCCAGCGCCGTGTCCAGCGAGGTGTGCCCACGCGCGTTCACCGCCTCCACTCCCACGGGCCGCGACGTGGCTGCTTGCACAGCGCTGCCTGCTGTGAGCCCTGCAGCTCCCCTGCGCCGGGCGGGCGCACCCACACCGTCGTGCCTGGCTGCAGGCGCCGGGCGCTTGGGGAGAGTGGCGCCCACGCAGGGAGGGTTGTCACCACCGCCGTCGGGGGACCCGTGGGCGGTGGCGACAAATATAGCTGGAAGTCGGGCTTCTCAGCGCCCCCGTTTTCCAAGAAAGCCGTGATAAAGCGGCAGCCCTGGAAACTCACAAACGCAGACGTCCATCGGGCTTGAGGGGACCAGGAGCCCAGAGGAGGCAGTCAAGAATAATCCGGTGGATTCGGAAGTTAACTGCGTCAGATTCTAATTCTGACTGCCACTTTCTCCCCCTCCCTCCCTCTGTTTCTCCCTCCCCTCCTCTCTTCCTCCCTCCTTCCCTTCCTTCCTTTTCTTTTTCTGTTTTAGAGAGGAGGCTCACTCTGTTGCCCAAGCTGTGCATGAACTCCCAGGCTCATGCAATCCTCCCACCTTGGCCTCCCAAAGTGCTGGGATTACTTGCAGGCGTGAGCCGCCTTGCCTAGCCAACTCGACCACTTTCTTTTTTGTTGTCTTTGAGACAGAGTCTCACTCTTTTGCCCAGACTGGAGTGCAGAGGTGTGATCTCGGCTCACTGCAACCTCCGCCTCCTGGGTTCAAGCGGTTCTCCTGCCTCAGCCTCCTGAGTAGCCGGGACTACAGGTGTGTGCCACCACACCCTGCTGATTTTTGTATTTTTAGTAGAGACAGAGTTTCATTGTGTTAACCAAGATAATCTCGATTTCCTCCTGATCTCATGATCTGCCCGTCTCAGCCTCCCAAACTGCTGGGATTACAGGTGTGAGCCACTGTGCCTGGCCTGGACTTGGCCACTTTCTAGCCAAGCGAACTTGAGCAAGTCACCTCACTTCTTGGGGCCTCAGCTGCATCTGTAAAGGGCTATATTGGTGCACACTTCATAGAGCGATGGGGAGCTTGATGTCAAAGCCACGGCATGAAGTCAGCTATATCAATATTAGCTTAAAGTTGCTTCTTTTGCACCATCTGTCCCCAGAAGGCCTGCCCAGCTGCCTTCTCAGAACCCGTTTTGCCAATCCCCTGGCACAGAGTTCTGCCCAAATAGCCCCTTGTCCCAGCTTGCCTGCGCCCTGTCCCAAGAAGTTCTACTGTGGCCAATCCCCTGTCACAGAGCCATGCCAGACAGCCTCTCAACCTGAGCCAGCACAACCAGCTCACTCTGCTGCAAATCCAGACCAACCCACCAGCTTTCTGCATTCCCCCTGGGGCACTCACCCTGTAGGAAACCCAAGGCACTGAGGCACAGCTGGGGGTAGAGGGAGGGAGACTGGTTAGTGTGGTCCATCCTGTCAGCCTTCCCTCCAGGCCTTCCACTGCAGAGGCAGTAGGGGGCACAAGGGAGACCTCAGAGAAGGGCTGGGCCTCAGAGCCCAGGTTGGGGCGGGGAGAAGGGGGGAGGGCGGGCGCTCACTTGCCAGAGCAGGTTTGAGGCCAGCCACACTGCAGGGCCATTTACAGTCCTAGATGCCTGGACTTGGCCCTCAGCACCCACCCTAGGTCTGCACACAGATGTGCCCATTAGTACTAGCTCTAGCCTGACCTAGTACCAACCGATCATACAGAGGTCCAAGGATGGGGGTGCTGGGTGGGGAAAAGAGGGTGGATGGAGGGAGAAAGAAACAAAGGAAAGGCAGATATGGGGAGGTGGGTGCAGAGATCTACCTAGAGAGTAAAAGTGGGAGAGGGAAAGGTACACAAAAGTTATGGTGAAGGCCAGGCAGGATGGCTCATGCCTGTAATCTCAGCACTTAGGAAGGCTGAGGCGGGTGGATCATCTGAGGTCAGGAGTTCGAGACCAGCCTGGCCAACATGGTAAAGCCCCATCTCTACTAAGAATACAAAAATTAGCGGGGCATGGTGCTGTAGCACCTGTGATCCCAGCTACTTGGAAGGCTGAGGCAGGAGAATCGCTTGAACCGGGGATGTGGAGGTTGCAGTGATCTGAGATTGTGCCACTGCACTTCAGCCTGGGTGAAAGTCTGTTGCAAAAAAAAAAGGTTGCCAGGCATGGTGACTCACTCCTGTAATCCTAGCACTTTGGGAGGCTGAGGTGGGTGGATCACCTGAGGTCAGGAGTTCAAGACCAGTCTGGCCATCATGGTGAAACCCCATCTTTAAAAAAAAAAAAAAAAAAAAGTTATGGTGAGATGAAAGAGATAAGAGATGGATGAGAGAGAAAGACAGGGTAAGGAATGGAGAGGGAGAAAAGGAAAAACCAAAAACAGACAGGAAAGTGATTTCTTCTGAGAAAGGCCCCCTTCTTTTTTTTTTTGATACAGAGTTTCTCTACTCTTGCCCAGGATGGAGTGCAATGGCTTGATCTTGGCTCTTCCCAACCTCTGCCTCCCAGGTTGAAGTGATTCTCCTGCCTCAGCCTCCCAAGCAGCTGGGATAACAGGCATGTGTCACCACACCTGGCTAATTTTGTATTTTTAGTAGAGACGGGGTTTCTCCATGTTGCTCAGGCTGGTCTTGAACTCCCGACCTCAGGTGATCCACTGGAGTTGGCCTCCCAAAGTGCTGAAATTACAGGCGTGAGCCACCATGCCCCCGTCCATTTTTTTTTTCTTAATGGAGTCTTGCTCTGTTGCCCAAGCTGGAGTGCAGTGGCACAATCTCGGCTCGCTGCAACCTTCACCTCCCAGGTTCAAGTGATTCTCCTGCCTCAGCCTCCTGAGTAGCTGAGACTACAGGTGGGCACCACTATGCCCGGCTAATTTTTGTATTTTTAGTGGAGAAGGGGTTTTACATGTTGGCCAAGCTGGTCTTGAACTCCTGACCTCAGGTGATCCACCCGCCTCGGTCTCCCTAAGTGCTGGGATTATAGGCGTGAGCCACCCTGCCCAGCTAGAACCCACTTTCCTTCAATAGCTTCATCTGTCACTTGCTTGAGATCCTCCTTCACCACAAGCAGAGGACGTGGTTAGTGTTTCCTTCCAGCCTGAGGTGGGGAACAAACATATGTGCTGGCAACAGAGCTGGGGGAGAGGGATGGTGTGGGTAGGGCTGGTACGCTACAGGCTGAGGAGCTCAGACTGTCCCAGGAACCCTGGGAAGCCATGGGGGCGTCTGTGCAGAGGCGGGTTTGGCTTTAGGAAGATCCTGGACCAGAGAAGAGACTGAGGCCAGGAGCCCAGTGCAAGGACCCAGATGGGTGAGGCCAGAGCTAGACCAGGATGGGCCCAGGGCAGGGGAGGCAGGGGACATTCAGGAGGCTGAATGGGGGTTGCTCTCCCAGACAGGACCTAGGATGAGGCATGAGTCTGGGAGGAAGCTGAGGCGGTGCCGGATCCAATGCGTGAGGGCCCTGGGGGATGTCCAGGAAGAGGGGTCTGGCAAGCTGAGGCAAGCCAGGTCTGGTCTTACTTAGGAGAGATGCTGAGTCTGAGGATGAAAATATGGAGGTGGTGGCTGGGCAGGGTGGCTCACACCTGTAATCGCAGCACTTTGGGAGCCCGAGGCGGGCAGATCACCTGAGGTCAGGAGTTCGAGACCAGTCTGGCCAACATGGAGAAACCCCATCTCTATTTAAAAGACAAAGATTAGCTGGGCGTGGTGGTGCACGCCTGTGATCCCATAGGAGGCTGAGACAAGAATCACTTGAACCCAGGAGGCGGAGGTTGCAGTGAGCCGAGATGGTGCCATTGCACTTCAGTCTGGGTGACAGAGCGAGACTTCATCTGAAGAAAAAAAAGAAAGAAAGAAAAAGGAATATGGAGGTTGTCAACAGAGAAGAAAAACAGGTGTTGGGCTCAGTGTCCCTGAATGTGAATAAAGAAGCAAGAAGGGGCTGGTTCCCAGCTTCCCGGGCCACAGCATGTAAGGGAAAGCTGAAGAGGACGTTCCTAAGGAACTGCTGTTTTACCCAGTGGGCTGGGGGGAGTGACGTGCACCCGAGGGGGTCCATGGAATTGAAGCCAAACATACCCAGAAGAAAGTCCTTTGAAACCTCACATTTTATACTCGAAATTCTTGCCAATTTTGCATTCACCTCCATCAGTCTATCCATGTGAATTTTCATATAAAAAGATTTTCAAGTACTTACCAGTGAGTGACATTCTGTAACCTACCCTTCTGCATCCTCCGCCACCCACGGTAAAAATTTGCAAGTGAAAATGAGGCTCTGGGTTCATCCTGTGGTTTTGGGATCTCCCAGCCCCTCTCCTGCATTGGGATGTCTGTCACCCATGCTGGCCTCTCCTCCTCAGGGTCATTGACACCCCCAGCCTTTTCTACAGGCAGCCAAGTCCCCCATCTTCTTCTGGTCAGGAGTGCTCACAACCACTCTCCCTACGGTGGCCAGATGGATCTCTAAAGTGCAAACCTGACCCTGTCCCTTCACCTTATCACCTTCTACGGCCCACGGTGCCCTTCTCCCATGGTGCTCCAGCCACACCGAACTGTGGCTCGTTCTTCGAGCGTGCAGTCCCCTCCCTTCCTCTTTTTTCTTTTCTTTTCTTTTTTTTTTATTTTTGAGACGGAGTCTCACTCTGTCACCCAAGCTGGAGTGCAGTGGCGCGATCACGGCTCATTGCAACCTCTGCCTTCTGGGTTCAAGGGATTCTCCTGCCTCAGCCTCCAGAGTAGCTGAGATTATAGGTTCCTGCCACCACGTCTGGCTAAAACCTTGTATTTTTAGTAGAGATGAGTTTTCACCATGTTGGCCAGGCTGGTTTCGAACTCCTGACTTCAGGTGATCCACCTGCTTCCGCCTTCTAAAGTGCTGGGATTACAGGCGTGAGCCACTGCACCAGGCCCTCTCTTGGCTTTTGTATCTATCCAACACTCTCTCTCCTGGGAAGGCCCTCTCTGCCTCAGGCTCTCTCTGTACATCCGTCAAGTGTTCACTGCTCCAGGCAGGACTGGCTACATAATTTGCAGGGCACAGTGCAAAATCAAAATGTGGGGCCCTTGTTCAAAAATCATTAACAATTTTAAGAAGGTGACAGCAGGGCATTAAACCAAGCACAGGGTCCTTCAAGTCTGGGTCGTGGAGTAACCCCATAGTCACACTGCCAGAAAGCCAGCCCTGCCTCAGGAAATCTTGAACTGTCTCCCCACCTTCTATCCCAGGCTCAGTTAAAAACCTCTGATTGCTTCTTGGCCTTTTGGCTAAGATCAAGTGTAGTGCCCTCTAGCTCTGGGAGTCCCCTGGGCTTCTGCAAAAGCCCTAATCATTCTTGCCTGTTCTTTCCCCATCCCTGACCACTTTGGATGCCACAGTTTGGTGATTATCTATTTACTCCACTAGAACTAGAATTCTTTTTTGTTTTGTTTTGAGATGGAGTCTCGCCTTGTCACCCAGGCTAGAGTACAGTTGCCCAATCTCAGCTCACTGCAACCCTCACTTCCAAGGTTCAAGTGATTCTCCTGCCTCAGCCTCCCAAGTAGCTGAGATTACAGGTGCACACCACCACACCTGGCTAACTTTTGTATTTTTAGTAGAGATGAGGTTTCACCATGTTGGTCAGGCTGGTCTCGAACACCTGACCTCAAGTGATCTGCCTGCCTCAGCCTCCCAAAGTGTTGGGATTACAGGAGTGAGCCAACGTTCCCAGCCTTGAACTAGAACTCTGAGGGCGAGGGCGAGGGCTGTGTTGGTCACCACAGTGTTCCCAGCGTCACTCCGCATAGGTCAGGACAACATAAAGCACTGATACCTGTCCATGCTTCTGTGAGGCAGGAGAGGGCACAGCCACTAGGGAGGAGCCAGCGGCAGGAGGCAGGCCCAGGTTCCACCCAGAACAGAAACATCCTTGGGAGCACCTTTTATCTGATTCTCTCACATATGTGCCCATGAAAAGATCTGCAAAAGCATGGCATTAGCCTCAGCCTCGCAGGAGATCACAGGCGTCCCAGACACTCAGGGCCCGTGTCAGACGTAGCCGCCCCAAGACACAAAGGTTGGATCTGGCGGTACACAGACAGGGGAGAGTCCTGGTATTGGGGCTACCAGGACTTCCAGAAAATGCTCCAGCAGCCGGAGCTTTGGTCTAAAAGATCTGCGGGACCAAAGCCAGATGAGAAATGGACAGTAGAAATAGTTGTACTCCCTGAGCTCAGGAAATTGATGGACTTAACTGGGCAGTTGGACAAACTAACTTTTTTTTTTTTGGTAGAGATGGGGTCTTCCTATGTTACCTGGGAGGCCACGGCATTTTGGGGGAAGTTAAAGTTCCCAAGGAACTGCTGTTTTATCCAGAGGGCTGGGAAGAGTAAAGTGCACCTCAGGGGGTCCGTGATTGAAGCCAGGCTGGTCTTGAACTCCTGGGCTTAAGCAATCCTCCCCCAGGGTGGCCTCTCAGAGCACTGAGATTATAGTCGTGAGCCACTGTGCCTGGCTGACAAGCAAAATTTTAACTTTAAATCCTAGACACATGTGATTGTGTGTTTCTGCATGGGGGTGGGGGTGGTCCAGGCACCCTGTGGGGGAACATGGAGGACTCATGCTAGAGGGACCAGCCTGCTCTCCTCCCATCCACTCTGCTTCCAAACTTGCAATAAGCTACCACAAGGTGTGTGGTGTCCCTTTTCCAGCCCCGCATTTCCCGTGTCCACATTCCCCCGACCACCCACAGCCTCTGCCCCTCAGTCTGCATCCACTGCATGCCTGCTACGTGAGCCTGGAAAAGACCCTGCGTCCCCATGCTACGCAGAAGTCAGTTCTCCCATCTAAGGGGTGGAGCCGTGCATATCAGAGCCCAGCGTCCCACAGCTCTTCTTCCCGTCTCTCTGCAATAGTGCTGGAGAACTGGGTAGCTGTACAGTAGGGCACACTGTCCTCTGCTGGGTAGGGGTCGGAGGCCCCTGGTAAGGTAGTCTCAAATCTCTCTTCAACCACTTCCGGCCCCAGCTTGGTCTGGATCACCCTTCTGCTTGGACTACTGCAGTAACTCTTCCCCCTGGAGCTTCCTTGAGATCAGGGACTACCGTCCTCATTAGAACTCAAAACCCTTCAATGGGCCAGGCACGGTGGCTCACGTTGCCAGTAATCCCAACACTTTGAGAGGCTGAGGCAGATGCATCGCTTGAGGTCAGGAGTTCGAGACCAGCCTGGCCAATATGGTGAAACCCCATCTCTACTGAAAAAAACAAAAATTAGCCAGGTGTTGGTGGCAGGGGCCTGTAATCTCAGATACTTGGGAGGTTGAGGCATGAGAATCACTTGAACCCAGGAGGCGGAGGTTGCAGTGAGCCGAGATCGTGCCACTGCACTCCAGCCTGGGCAAAAGTGAGATGTTTCAATAAATAAATAAATAAAAGCCCCTTCAACAGCTTCTCATGCCACTTATAGGACAATCCAGACTCCTCCCAGCAGCCTAGGGGTCCTGCATCATCAGCCCCCTTCCCGATCCCGAGCCCCAACCCAAAGTCACTCTCTTGCCTTCCCTCCTGTACTTCAGCGCCCCCGGCCTCGGCTCTTTCACTCATGCTTCCCTCAGCACAGGCTGTTCCATTTGCACGGAATGCCCTTCCCAACCCTTGCATGGTTAATGCCAACCTGCACACCCATAAGGTCCCTGCCAGGCCTCCCCTCCTCTGGAAAGTCTTCCTCAATCTCTCGTTTGGTGAGGTCCCTTGGTTACAGGGTCGCACACTTCTGTACCTGTCTCCTGCATGGCACCCCTTGGTCACCACAGATGCTTACACTTGCTGGTATGATTATTTAACATCTGTGGTCAGCTTTGTAATCCCAGCACTGTAGGAGGAGAACCACTTGAGGCCAGGAGTTCAAGACCAGTCTGGATAACACAGTGAGATCCCGTCTCTACAAAAATACAAAAATTAGCTGGGTGTGGTGGTGCACGCCTGTAATCCCAGTTACTTGGGAGGCTGAGGCTGCAGTGAGCCATGACTGCACCACTGCACTCCAGCCTGGGGCCATAGCGAGAGTGTCTTTTTTTTTTTTTTTTTTTTAATTTTTTTGAGACGAAGTTTCGCTGTTGTTACCCAGACTGGAGTGCAATGGCACGATCTCGGCTCACCGCAACCTCCACCTTCTGGGTTCAAGGAAGTCTCCTGCCTCAGCCTCCCGAGTAGCTGGGACTACAGGCACACACCACCATGCCCAGCTAATTTTTTGTATTTTTATTAGAGATGGGGTTTCACATTGTTGACCAGGATGGTCTCGATCTCTTGACCTTGTGATCCACCCGCCTTGGCCTCCCAAAGAGCTGGGATTACAGGCGTGAGCCGCCGTGCCCGGCCGAGAGTGTCTTTTAACAAAAAAAAACCTCAGAAAATATTTGTGTCCCCACCAAATGGTGAGCCATACGAAGGCATCACCTGAGCTGTATTTATTCAGCACTGAATCCGCAGCACATTGCACACAGTAAGGAGTGCTCACATTTAAAAATGAGGTTCGGCTGGGTCGGTGGCTCACGCCTGTAATCCCAGTACTTTGGGAGGCTGAGGCAGGTGGATCGTGAGGTCAGTTTAAGACCAGCCCGGCCAAGATGGTGAAACCCTGTCTCTACTAAAAATACAAAAATTAGCCGGGCGTGGTGGCAGTAGCCTGTAATCCCAGCTACTCGGGAGGCTGAGGCACGAGAATGGCTTGAACTCGGGAGGCAGAGGTTGCAGTGAGCCGACATCTCGCCATTGCACTCCAGCCTGGGTGACAAGAGCGAAACTTCACTTCAAAAACAAACAAACAAAAAGGGTTTAGGAACAGTGCCCTCTGGCTCCACCTCATGGCAGAAACTGGTAATTGTATCTGGCACTAGGCCCCCAATATCCTCACTCCCGAGGTCCCTTTTCTCTTTTTTTAGAGACAGAGTGTCACTCTGTGGCCCAGGCTGGAGTGCAGTGGTGCAATTCTAGCTCACTGAAGACTCCAACTCCTGAGCTCAAGTGATCCTCCCGCCTTAGCCTCCCAAGTAGTTGGGACCACAGGCTTGACCCACCATGCCCTTCTCCTAGACCCCTTTCCCAAGACTCATGCCCTCACTCTTCTTGATGACCTCACCTGGCTTCAGGTCACAGTCATGTGCCCCAGGCCATGAGAAGGGCCAGTTTAGTCTTGGGCTGTCTTCACCATGGCCTCACACCAGTGTCCCTCCAGAAGGGACAGGACCCAGATTCCTCCACATTCCTGCCTGTGGGGACATCAGTAGCCCTGAGTTCGGGGGGTGCTATTCCTCTCACTGCCAACCCCCTTCCTGGATGTCCAAGGAGGCGTAATATCTTTTAGGCCAGAGTTTGGTTCTACAAACCTCCAGGCGTGGTGTCCTGAGGGGCCTAGGGCAGCCCAAGACAGAGTAAGGACCCGCCCTGCAGAGACATGGGGCCGAAAGTTCCAGATCAACACAGACTCCAGGCTCACAGGATCACAAGGGCTGCACCCGCTAGCTCCACTTTCTTACCCGCTCCTCTCAAATCAGCTGAATCTGCCACCTGCCCTAACCGACCCCCTAACACTGCTCTCCGGGGGGGTCACCACAGCCTTTATTTACATCATTGAACACAAGAGTCTCTTGGGTCTGAATTGCTTGGACTTCCCCCTGCTCCTCTGCCTGCTCTTCCTGTTTAGTCTTCGTTAGGTTTTTCTTTGCGTCACTCTTAAATATGGAAATTCCCTAGCCAGGGGCAGTGGCTCATGTCTGTAATCCAGCGATTCAGGAGGCTGAAGCTGGAGGATCACCGAAGGCCAGTTTGGGATCAGCCTGGGCAATATAGCCAGACCCCATCTCAAAAAAAAAGAAAAGAAAAGAAAAGAAAAGGTCCCATGGTGGGGACTTGGAACCACCCCCAACAAGAAGCCATCTTAATCCAGCAGCCTGAGTTCCCATCTCTGCTGACAAAGCCCTCATTCTGTTCCCAGCTTCAGCCTCAGATCAGGGGTCCTGCAGCCTCCTGGATGCCACACCCTGGACAGCCTCAGGGCCCCCTACATCCACCAAGTTCCCCACTGGCCATATCATCTTTCCCAAACCTGCTCCTCCTCCCTGGTCCTGTATCAGGGCTGCCCCCACCATCTCCCAGCCCTACTCCATGGCCCCTCAGCTTCCTGCAGCTTCTGGAGTGTCTCTATCAACCCACTCCCTTTTCTTGTCCCCCAGTCCTGCCCTGGTTCAACTTTGTCCTCACCCACCCAGGTCCCTGCCCCGGCTTCCCCTGGGTCTCCCAGCTTCAGTCTTCCCCTCGGGTCCACCCTCTTTATAGCACTAGAAGGATCTTCCTAAAGTCCCAACCTGACCCCATCCCTCTCTTGCATACAATCCTCCATGGCTCCCCAGTACCATCAAGCCACAGTCTGAACTCCTCAGCTTGGAGGTTCTAGACCCTGCTCAGCCCTCCTGCCTCACCTCTATCATACTACCCCCAGTGCCTGGGACACACCACCACCTTGCTTGTGCTGTGCCCTCTGCCTGGAAGAGCTTTCCTTCTGCTCTTTGCCCAGTGATCTCCTTCAGATGTCATTCTCAGATCACATGTGTCCTCTTCCAGGAAGCCCTCCCTGACCACACCTGGGGCTGAGAGGGCACCTCTTCTGGACTATCACAATCCCCAAGACCTCCCTCATCCCCACATCCCTGGTCACTCTGTGCTATCACTGTCTGGGGACATGTCTGTCCCCTATGAGACGTTAGGCCCCTGTGGGCAGGGCTCAGGGTTGTCTGGGTCACCACAGCGTCCCCCCACCCAGGGCATGCCCAGAGCGGACACTCAAGGAACATCTATTGTCTGAATGGATCGCCATCCTCAGCCTCATCCAGGGTCCTCAGACTGAACTTGGAGGGGGGTCTCTCCCCAAAGGAGGCATTCCCAAGCACCAGACCCCTGTCCTGCCCCACAACCCACACAGACAGAGACGAGGGCAAGGGTCTAGGCCCAAGCTTAGAAAAATAGGACTTTCTTGTTGTGCCCTGGTGTCCCCGACACCCTCCCCATCAGAGTTTTAAAAACCATGAGCAATTTGGTGAGTCTGAGGCCAGGTCCCACAGGGTGTCCAGGTCCTGCTGTCCGTGGGGCCAGAGGAGCCTTAGATTGAGACAGGGGGCACCTGACTAGGGTCCCACAGGTTCATGGCCTGGCCCCCAGGGCTCGCAGTCCAGCTGGACCACAGTGTGGGCCCTGGGTGCCGTGGGCTCCGGGGCAGGCGGGGCGGGCGTGGGGCCCAGGGCGCCGTTGGTCTGGGAGCAAACGCTGCTGACGGGCGCAGGAGTCTTGGCCTTGCCAGGTGGCTGGCCGCCGTGCACCTTGTAGCGCATCAGCAGCACGAAGATGAAGACCAGTACCGAGGCCACGATGACGCCGCCCAGAGCGATGATCATCGTGCCACCCAGGAAGGGAGCATGCGGCACTCCGCACGGCCGAAGCGCGGGCTCGGTGGAGAAGCGGGCGCAGCCCACGGGCCGTGTGGCCGTGAGCCCCGTGGCGCTGTCCTCGTACACGGCGAGCACGCACAGATCATAGGTCCGGCCCGACGCCAGGTCCGTCAGCAGGAATGAGCTGCTGTCCGCTGGGATCATCCTACAGGGCAGGCAGGTGGGGGTTAGATCTCAGGCTGCCCAGGCCCCACCCTGTGCTTCCCCCACCAAACTCCCTGCTGGGCTAGACTTCGCACATGTCGGCTGCCTCATTTCATTCTATCCAATGAGCTCCCTCTCACCACTCTCCCAATTCCCTTTGGTCTGACACTCCATTCAGCCACCTGACTGCTATCCCTCCAGTCTGCTGGCCAATGTAACGTCCTCATAGCCTGTCGCCCAATTTCACTCTAGTCCCACCACCCAATTTCTCTAATAGCTCACTACGTGAGTTCTTCCAATCCATCCTGTTTCTTTTCCTTCTTTCAGTTTTCTTAGAGACAGGGTCTTGCTCTGTTGCTCAGGCTGGAGTGCAGTGGCATGATCACAGCTCACTGCAGCCTCCAACTCCTGGGCTTAAGCCATCCTCCCACCTCAGCCTCCCGAGTAGCTGGAACTACAGGTATGCATGCTCAGCTAATTTTAAAATTTTTTTGTAGAGACGGGCTCTTGTTATATTGCCCAGGCTGGTCTCGAACTCCCGGCCTCAAGGCAGTCCAGCCTCCCACCTTGGCCTCCTTAAGGGTTGAGAATACAGGCATGAGCCACCTCAACAGGCTGCTGTTTCATTTTATACCCAACTGTGCAATTTCCCTTTTGCACTGCCACCCAATTTCCCTCCAGCCTGCAGCCCAGCTCCACTCTAGCCTCCCTGCCCAATTTTGCCCCAATCCTCTGGCTGATTTCACTCTGGCCCCTCTGCCAGTCATCTCTCTACTTCACCACCCAATTCTGGTCTAACCCTGTCCAATTTCGCTCTAACTTAATCTAGCCGCCCCCTGCATCCAATTTCCCTCACATTTTACCTCCCAATCTTCTCCAGACCCTTGCCAATTTCCCTCTGGTTCCCCTATTTCCCGCAGCCTATGCCAAATGTCCCTCTTCCAGCTGCCTGATTTTCCTCTAGTGTACAGCTAGGATTCTCTCCAATCGAACCACCTGATCTCCCTGGACCCCTGTTGCCCGATTTCCTTGTAACCTGCCAGTAATGTCCCTCTAGCCCTACTGCCTTGTTATTGTGGCTGTATCGGTAGCCTGTTTTCCAGTGAGTCCTGTCGTCCGATTCCCTTTTCATTAAACTCATGTGCCTCCGTCACTACTGCCTTCTTTTCCTCCCTGTTGCCTTCTTTCTTTCCAGCTCTGTCACCTGCTTCTCTGATCTCTGTTGGTTTCTATTTATCTTTCTTGTTTCCTTTTAATCCTTACCACCCAATTTCACTATAGTTTCTTTTGTAGTCCAGCACCCTGTTGGAGAGTTGACTTTTTTTTTTTTTTTTTTTGAGACAGTTTTACTCTTCTTGCCCAGTCTGGAGTTTCATGGTGTGATCTCGGCTCACTGCAACTTCCACCTCCCGGGTTCAAGTGATTCTCCTGCCTCAGCCTCCAGAGAAGCTGGGATTACAAGCATGTGCCACCAGGCGAAGCTAACTTTGTATTTTTAGTACAGATTTTCCCCATGTTTGTCAGGCTGGTCTCGAACTCCTGACTTCAGGTGATCCACCTGCCTCAGCCTCCCAAAGTGCTGGGATTATAGGTGTGAGCCACCACAACATGCCGACTTGTTTTATCACCTGTTTCATTCCTAGGCTACCCTAATGAGAGGTATGAGGAACTCCAGCTGCCTGGGACAGGGAGACTGTATAGGGAAGCGTTCATCCCATTCCCCACCCAGCAAAGTGGCCAGGACTTGTGTGATTTTCTGGGGCAGGCCGTCCTGAAATCTTCTGAGTCATGTCTGATAAAGGGAGTAGAATGAGCTCAGTGGGTTGCCTGGACTGAAATGGAAATCAAGTGGCCTTTTCTTGAGGTGATGGCCCAAAGGGAAGGAAAGGACATCCAGGTACTGGGTTCCCACGGCACAGACCTCAGCCCTGGGAGGTCCAGTCTTTACAGCCAGGCTTTGGGGACCGCACCCTTAGCCCAGCCTGGCTGTGATGACAGACTCACTCACCCACAGCCAGTCTATCCTTGCAAGGGTGGACTTTGGCAAGGGGTATCAACAGCACCTGGGTCAGCAGCCACCGCTGCTGAACACGTGGTCACAGCAGATGTGCCGAGTGCTCTCCAGCTTGGGGGACAAGTTGGACTGAGCCACCTCTTGGAGAGTGTAAACCCCAGGTTCTATGTTTACAACAGCAGAAGAGAGAAGGGAACCCCCACCCCAAGTGTGGCAAACTGGATATTTCTGTTTACCTGGCAAAAGGAACTTGAACTAGGTTTGACTTGATTTAGAAAATAAAAAATCTCCATTGGGTGTGATGGCTCATGCTTGTAATCCCAGCACTTTGGGAGGCTGAGGCAGGTGGATCACCTGAGGTCAGGACTTTGAGATCACCCTGGCCAACATGGTGAAATCCTGTCTCAGCTAAAAATACAAAAATTAGCCAGGCCTGGTGGCAGGTGCCTATAATCCCAGCTACTCAAGAGCCTGAGGCAGTAGAATCACTTGAACCCGAGAGGTGGAGGTTGCAGTGAGCCGAGCTCGCACCACTGCGTTCCAGCCTGGGTGACAGAGCGAGACTCCTTCTCAAAAAAAAATGCAAACATTAGCCATGTGTGGTGGCGGGTGCCTGTAATTCCAGCTACTCGGGAGGCTGAGGCAGGAGAATTGCTTGAACTCGGGAAGTGGAGGTTGTAGTGAGCTCAGATTGTGCCACTGCACTCCAGCCTGGACGACAAAGTGAGACCCATCTCAAAAAAAATCTGGATGTCACCATATTAGAACTTGAAAGGTGGACTGGTTCACACACACAGGAAGCCCCGTCTCTATCTACCCTCTTCCCTGCAATTTTCCTTCTAACCTCTGGTCTGACTTCTTTTCTAACAGGCCTGCTTATTTCATTTTTTCCGGGCTCCCTGTGCTTTCCCGTTTGATCTCCTTTTCTTCCTGCAGCCCGGCTAGTATCTGGAAAACCTGGAGTTTCTCTCTTTATCTTTACAACCTAAATTTATTTTTATCCCCTTATCTCCCCCCACCTGCCCTTGCCCATTAGCACTTTGCTCTTCTGGCCTGATTACTTTCTACTCCTGCCACCTGCTTTCCTTTTTATGGCCGCCACTACTATTTATTCTTGCTGCCTAATTTCTTTTTACCCATGCAGACTGATTTCTTTTATCGTTATTGCTTGATCTTTTTTAGCCCTGTAGCCCGATTTAACATTTGCTGTCTCATTTACTTGGTCCTTCCTGTCTGGCTTCTTTTGATCACTGCTGTCAGATTTCATTGACCCTTTCTGCCTGATTCTTGTTATCCTTGCTGCCTGATTTCTTTTATTTCTGCTGTCTGATTTCTTTTGGAAACTTCCAGTAAAATTTCTTATGATATCTTCCAGTATCATTGATGTGGCGTATTCGTAGGTGTGCCCCACCCTCCCCTTGCCTCACTCCCCCACTCAAGCTACCCCAGTGTCTGGACCCTGCACCTGTAGACGAGGATGTCATCGGCTGAGCTGTTGTACTGGATCTGGTACATGCGGATGCCTGGGATAGGCCGCTGATCAGGCCACTGGACGAGAGCAGCTGTGGCCCCGTGCTCAGTCACCTGGACACCACGGTCGGTAGGGGGCCCCGTGTCGGCTGCCTTGGCAGAGGCAGAGGCGGCGGAGGGCGGGGTGAGAGCATCAGGATCCCCGTCCCGCGGGGGGTCACAGCTGGTACTATTGGCTAGCTGGGGAGGCGGCGGGGGACCCACGGTCAGCTCCACAGCAGCTGTGGCCTCACCAGCTGCATTGGCCGCGATGCAGGTGAAGATGCCCCCATCCCCCGGCTCGGTGACCAGCAGCTCCAGCGTCCCATTGGGGAAGGCGCGGGCACGGCTCGAGTTGCCCAGCAGCCGGCCCTGGGGTGACACCCAGCGCACACGGGGCTCCGGGTCCCCCACTGCCCGGCAGCGCAGAGCAGCTGGCCGACCTGCAGGCACTGCCAGGGGCGGTGAGCGGTGAGTCACCACCGGCGGTTCACACACAAACTCCTCCTCGCCCACTGCCCAGAAGTAGCGGCCGCCCAGAGCGGGTGGGGATGCGCAGGCCTCAAGGTCGTCCTCTCGTGCCAGGCGACGCAGCCACACCAGTTCACAGTTGCAGTGCAGCGGGTTCCCGCCAAAGGCCAGCACCAGGGCGGAGGCGGGCGAGCCCCGGGGCCTAGCGAGCAGGGGCAGGCGGGAGAAGAGCGGGTCGGGCGGGATGGTGGTCAGGCGGTTGGAGGTCATATCCAGCCGGGCCAGCTTGTGCAGGCGGGAAAAGGCGCCGGCGGGCACAGATGCCAGCAGGTTGTGGTCGAGGCCCAATGTGTTGACGTTGCCCAGACGGCCCAGGGCCTCCCAGGGCAACTGCTCAAGGTTGTTGTAGGAGAGATCGAGGTCCTCCAGTGTCTCGGAACAGTCATCCAGGGCGCCGGCCGCCAGCGCTGCCAGCTGGTTGTTGCTGAGGATGAGGTGGCGCAAGTTGACCAGGCCACGCAGCTGGCCCTCGCCCAGTGAGGTCAGCCGGTTCCCATCCAGGTGCAGGGCACGCAGGGCCCGCAGGTCGGCGAAGGCACCGGCGGCCACGTGGCGGATGGTGTTCCGGGACAGGCTCAGATGCAGCAGGCCGGTCATGTTGGCCAGGTCACGGCGACGCACGGTGGCGATGAAGTTGTCTGCCAGCCGCAGCTCAGCTGCCCGACGGTCCAGTGAGGGTGGCACGAACAGAAGACCTGCCCCTGGGCACAGCACGCTTAGGGGCAGCGACTGTGTCTGGCAGCGGCAGCGTCGGGGACACGGACTGGGTGTGGCTGGCTGGGGTGGAGACGAGGCAGGGGCCAGCGGCAGCAGGCACAGGAGCAATGGGAGGATGGCCATCGCGGGCAGGGGCGGCCTGCAGGGAAGAAGGGAGAAGAGGGGTTCCACAGGAGCAGGGCGTGGTCTGAGACCAGGAGAGAAGGTCACAGTGGATTGAGGACAGAAGGGCTGGTCAAAGACCATCGGATGTGACCAAAAGCCAGAGGAAGGCCAGGTGAGGTGGCACACAGCTGTAATCACAGCATTTGGGGAGGCTGAGTTGGGAGGATGGCTTGAGGCCAGGAGTTCAAGACCAGCCTGAGCAACAAAGTGAGACTGTGTATCTATTATACAAAATTTTTAAAAAAATTAGCTGGGCATGGTGGCACCCACCTGTGGTCCTAGCTACGTGGGACGCTGAGGTGGGAGGATCAATTTAAGCCCAAGAGTTTGAGGCTGCAGTGAGCTATGATTGCGCCACCACACTCCAACCTGGGCAATAGAGTGAGACTCTGTTTCTCCAAAAGAAAAAAGAAAAGAAATTGTCAGAGAAATGACAGTTGGTCTGGGTGGATGGCAGGTATACCAGAGGGCTATAGACATAATCAGAGACCCCCAAAGCTGGCCATGGGGAGACAGGGCAGCCAGGGTGGCAAGAACGATCAGAAGTGATCAGACGTGAGCAGAGAAGAGAAGCGGTTAGAGATGGTCAGGAAGACGAGCGGTGGACAAAGAGAAGGGAGGGGTGTGGGGTGGGCTCAGATCTGGGGGAGATGACCACGTCAGAGAGACGTGGTCAGAAACGGCCCAAAGCCAGCAAGATGGTCAGAGAGAAGGAAAAGGACAGACAGTCAGTGGGAGCCCAGGACAGCTGCTCAGAAGGATGGTACGGTGAGAGGTCATCAGAGAGAGGAAGGGCAGTCAGAGATGTTCCAGATGAGCAGAGGGCATCAGCGAGCGTGAGAGAGGAGAGGTGGCCAGAGATGGTCAGACGGTTGCAGACTGGGAGTTAGGGTCGGGTGGAAGGAGGGCAAGAGCAGTGGGAGAGATGGCCAGAGAGAAGGGAAAGGTGGCCAGAGGCGTCCGGAGAGGGGTGGTGGACAGCAATGTCAAAGATGGATGGAGACGGTCACAGACCCAGGCTTAGATTCAGGGGTGGACAAAGGGCAAGAGAGCTGGTGAATGATGATTAGAGAGAGGCACAGTGGACACAGATGTCAGCGATGGTCACTGAGAAGCAGCGGGCAGAGGCGGCTGGAGGGAGGACCTGTGGACAGGGGTGTCACAAAGATGATGATGAGAGAGAAATGGGGAATAGAGATGGCCACTGAGAGGACAGGTAGAGACGGTTGGACAGGACAGACAGTGCATGGTTTTAAGGGTTGTGGGGGTCAGAGACCTGGAGGTCCCATGAACTGGGGCAGAAGAGGTGAGTCAGGGAGGGGCAGGGCTGGCCAGTGTCCAGAGAGTGTTTGGGGCAGAGCAGGAGCTGAAGGTGGAGCCATGGGAGAATGTCTTTTTTTCCGGAGAAACCCCAAGAGTGCCAAAGGGTACCTGGTACTGTGACCTGCAGCCACAATGCTCCTCCCAACCCCTCCCCACCTTGAGGTTTCAGCAGCCTTACCTGAGCTGGAAGTCGCCCCAGAGAGCAGAGTTCTAGCTCCAGGGAGTCAGAGGTCAGGGCTCTGGAGGGAGCATCTAGTCATGCCTTTCCTGTCCCTAAAGCTTCTGTAGAGGGACTGTGTCCTGACTCGGCTGAAATCAGTGGCAACGGAGTCTCCAGACATTAATACTTGGGATTCCAGACCCCTAAATATTGGGCCTCTAGGGTCCAGTTTTAAGGATCCAATTTTGGGTTCAGGGTCAGTGTCTCCCAGCTCCAGTGCTGGGATGCTAAGCAGCCAAACTTGGGGTTTAGGGTGTGAGATCTGATCCTGGAGTTCTGCATTCAGATATGGGGGTGCTGAGTCAAGACTGGGAGGTCTCAAGCCCCAGATTTCAGCATTCAGGTCTGCAGCAAGGACTTTGGGCCCAAACTCGGGTTCAGGCCCCTTGGAATCCCACGGTCCAGATCTTGGAATTTGAGGCCTGAATTCCAGGGTTCAGGTCCCCAAAAGTGGGTTCCAGGGTACAGTATTGGAAATCCAGTCCCAGATTTCAAGGTCCCAGGCGCAGAATTCAGAGTTCAGCTCTAGGCTTGAGGTTTTAGATGTCAAATCTTGGGGTTCTGCTCCAAATATTGGGGTCGGTGTTCCAAATTGTAGGGTTCTGGCTCCAAATCTTGGGGTCCCAGTAACCGATGTTGAGATTCCAGCCCCATATGTTGGGGTTCAGGCTCCAGGTCTTGGGGTTCCACGGCCAGATCTCGGGGTGCTGGTCCCAGATCAGGGTTCCAGACTCGCGTTTCTGGATCTCCCGGTTCAGTCTCGGGGTGCAGGCCCCCGAGATGGAGGTTAGAGAGCCGGGTCTGGGGTGGCGGCGTCCCGGCTGGCTTCCCGGGCTGCGGCGGAGGCTGGCTGGGAGGGAGGGTACCGGCTGCGGTGGGGATGGGGGCGACCGGGCAGCCCCAGGGCCGGGTGGGGCGAGGCCTGGGCGCGGAGGGACGGACAGGCAGACAGGGACACGCGGGATGGGGGCACCGCAGCGCAGGCGGGGCCGCAGGGGGGAGGGGCCGCGCTCAGAGACCCCTCCCCCGCCGGGTCCGGGGCGGGGGCCGGGCTGGCGGGCCGGGTCCGGGCGCTCCCGCGGCCTCCTCACCGGGAACCCAGGGCCGCGCGCGCACCCGCGCTTAAAGGCGCAGGCTCCGCGCGCACCCGCGCTTAAAGGCGTAGGCACCCGCCCCTTCTCTCAAAGGCGCGCCCCGGCCCCACCTCCCATGGATTCGCCCTGGAGCTGTTGGGAACGAGAATCCCTGGATACAGAGAAACTGAGACAGAGAGACAGAGAAGAACAGAGACACAGAGAGGCAGACAAAAAGATGGACAGGCTTAGATTGATGTGCAGAGAGGAGTAGAATGGAAAGAGGCAGAGAGAGAGATTGAAACAGATGGAAACACACACATATTCGAGAGACGGAGAGGCACAGAGAGTGCGAGACACACAGAGAGTTGGAGAGACCAGAGATAAGGACAAGTCAGAGAAAGAAACAGAGCTAGAAACCTGCGTGCGCGCGCGCGCACACACGCACACACACACACACACACACACACACACACACACACTTTAAGACGCAGCACCTGGGCTGTGAGAATGGATATGTGTGTGTGTGCATTCAGTAACTATTCATAGCCTTGAGTGTAGCGCTTCATTCCAGAGCCACCGGCCCCCAAGCCTTTTTTTTTCTGCTCCCCTATCTCAGCACCACCTCCCTGGAATGTCCTTTCCACCGGTGGAGTTTCCTTACCTGGCCATGCCCAGCAACAGGCTTGATCTTTGAGGCCAGATGGGCTCCTTTCCAAGGCTTCTTTCTCTGGCTGCAAGGGGGAAAACTCGTGCGATCTGGGATTAGGGATAGACCTCAAGACACACTGACAGCCGGACGCAGTGGCTTTCGCCTGTAATCCCAGCTTCTTGAGAGGCCAAGGTGGGCGGATCACTTGAGGTCAGGTATTCGAGACCAGCCTGGCCAAGATGGAGAAACGCCATCTCTACTAAAAATACAAAAATTAGCCGGATGTGGTGGCAGCTACAGTAACTCCAGCCACTCAGGAGGCTGAGGCAAGAGAATCTCTCAAACCTGGGAGGTGGAGATTATGGTGATCTGAGATCGCACCATTGCACTTCAGCCTAGGGGACAGAGCAAGATTCCACCTGTAATTCCAGCTATTCAGGAGCCTGAGGCAAAAGAATCGCTTGAACCTGAGAGGCTCAGGTTGCAGTGACCGGAGATCCTGCCACTGCATTCCAGCCTGGGCAACAGAGTAAAACTCTGTCTCAAAAATAAAAAAATAAAGAAAAGAAAAAGAAAATTCTGGGTGCCGTGGCTCATACCTGTAATCCCAGCACTTTGGAAGGCTAAGGTGGGTGGATCAAGAGGTCAGGAGTTTAAGGCCAGCCTGGCCAACATGGTGAAACCTTGTCTGTACTAAAAATACAAAAAAAAAAAATAAAAAAAAAGAAAAAAGAAAAAAGACACATTGACGAAATATGCTAGGGAGCAGGGAAAAGATAGGAAATGGAGTAGAGACAGGGGGCTAGCCAGATTGACCCAGAGAAGTGTGTCTACTGTCTTCCCCTCCCCTCCCCACTCAGGTCTACCACCCCACAGAAGACTCTGGATGTAACTGTGGCAACACCTGACTGCAGGAATGGAGTCTGCCTGTCCTGACGCTTGGGAGAGAACCGGGGAGGGAAGGCTGGGTTTGGGTCCCAGGCTCTTCTGGCAGATATGTCACAGGAAGTGGGACGTGAGTGACCATCTCCAAGCCTAGCCTCAGAACTCGGTTATAGAAATGTGGGGGATGTGGTCTCTCAGGAGCCTTGGTCCAAAGGGGACAGGGCCTTGGCCTAGGTGGTCTGAAGGGGGCATGGCCCTGCTCTGGGGAACGTGAGTGGTCCTGGAAGCCACCCCCAGGATCCCCAACCGGGTGGAGGAGTAAAGTGACCTTGGGAGGGGTTATGGGTCCTTCTACCCTGGCATCCCTAGCTCTGCTGAGCATTTCAGAATAGACTCTTAGCTCCTTCCACTTATATACTGAAAAATTGCAGCTAAAATTAACTCAGCCCCAGGGCCCGCCTTTCCAGATCATTAGCAAAGTTCATCAGTGCTCCTGGCCGAGCACAGCGGCTACTGGTCACTCAGACACTAAGAAAAAGGATGCAGAAGCTTCAGGGCTGCTACAGAAGTGGTGGAGACAGAGGGAAAGACATGGATTCCATCCCAAGAACAGGACTGGGATTAGAATTCAGTGGAACCAGCTGGGTGAAGTGGCTCATGCCTGTAATCCCAGCACTTTGGGAGGCAGAGGCGGGCAGATCACCTGAGGTCAGGAATTCAAGACCAGCCTGGCTAACATGGTGAAACCCCATTTCTACTAAAAATAAAAAATAAAAAAAATCAGCTGAGCGAGGTGGTGGGCACATGTAATCCCAGCTACTTGGGAGACTAAGGCAGGACAATCGCTTGAGCCTGGGAGGCAGAGGTTGCAGTGAGCTGAGATCGCACCATTGCACTACAGCTTAAGCAACAAGAGTGAAACTCCATCTCAAAAAAAAAAAGAAAACCATACCCCAGTGGAACCAGTTGATGTTGGGGGTGATCCCAGGAATCAAGGACAAGGGAGAGGAAAGAAGGAAATGGAGACAGACGCTAACAGGCTAACAGAGGATGCGTTGATGAGGAACAGGTCACTTCCCTGGGAAACTGGGGCTCAATTGTGCTGGTGAACTTCAAGGAATCTTCTAGAACACATTAGAATTGTTCCCCTACTCTCCCAGCAAGTTCAGAGAGACGAAGGCATTTATCCACCAGTTCTTACCCACCTTGGGGGATGGTTATCTCTGTGGGAGGAGGCAGTGGTACTGAGAACCATCTGGAGGTTTTTTGAGACAGGGTCTGGCTCTGTAGCCCAGGCAGGAGTACAGTGGTGCAATCACAGCTCACTGCAGCCTCGACCTCCTAGGCTTAAGCAGTTCTCCTGCCTCAGCCTCCTGAGTAGCTAGGACCACAGATGTGTGCCATCATCCACCATGCCTGGCTAGTTTTTTGACTTTTTTGTAGAGATGAGGTCTTCCTATGTTGCCCAGGCTGGTCTCGAACTCCTGGGCTCAAGTGATCCTCCCACATTGGCCTCCCAAAGTGCTGGAATTACAGGTGTGGCTCTCATACCCGGGTAAGAGCCATCTGAGATCTGAGGTAGAAAAGCAGAGAGGAGCTCAGTGTGGTGGCACATGTCTGTAATCCCAGCATTTTGGGAGGCCGAGGCAGGTGGATCACTTGAGGTCAGAAGTTCAAGACCAGCCTGGCCAGCATGGTGAAACCCTGTCTCTACTAAAAAATACAAAAATTAGCCAGGTGTGGTGGCAGGCACCTGTAATCCCAGCTACTTGGGAGGCTGAGGCAGGAGAATCACTTGAACCCAGGAGATAGAGGTTACAGTGAGATGAGATCGAACTACTGCACTCCAGCCTGGGTGGCAGAGTGAGACTCTGTCAAAAAAAAAAAAAAAAAAAGAAAGAAAGAAATGAAGAAAGAAATAAGGAAGGAAGGAAGGAAAGAAAGGAAGGAAGGAAGAAGGGCAAGCAGACCAGGATGGCTTGCAGGAGCCAGAACAGGTGTCCTTGCAGTGCGGCCCATCAGGATCGGCTGGGGACAACAAAGATCTCCAGGTCTCAACCTCAGAGTTTCTGGTTCAGTGGGTCTGAGTTGGGACTTGAACATTTGTACTTTTTTTTTTTTTTTTTTGAGTCAGAGTTTCGCTCTTGTTACCCAGGCCGGAGTGCAATGGTGCGATCTCAGCTCACCGCAACCTCCGCCTCCTGGGTTCAGGCAATTCTCCTGCCTCAGCCTCCTGAGTAGCTGGGATTATAGGCACGCGCCACCATGCCCAGCTAATTTTTTGTATTTTTAGTAGAGATGGGGTTTCACCATGTTGACCAGGATGGTCTTGATCTCTTGACCTCGTGATCCACCCGCCTTGGCCTCCCAAAGTGCTGGGATTACAGGCTTGAGCCACCTCGCCCGGCCGAACATTTGTACTTTTAACAAGTACCCAGGTGATGCTAACGTGACTGTTTCAAAGACCACACTTTTTTTTTTCCAACAGGGTCTTGCTTTGTCACCCAGGCTGTGGTGCAATCATACATAACTTACTGCAACCTCAAATTCCTCAAGCAATCCTCCCGCCTCAGCCTCCAGAGTAGTTGGGACTACAGTCATGTGGCACCACGCCCAGCTAATTTTTAATTTTTTTTGTAGAGACAGGGTCTCAATATGGTGCCCAGGCTGGTCTTGAACTCCTGGCCTCAGGTGATCCTCCCCTGCTCCCCGGCCTCCCAAAGTGTTGGGATTAAAGGCGTGAGCCACTACACCGTCAGGGAGCACATTTTGAGAATAGCTGGGCTAAACCAGGGCTATCTGGACACACATGGAACTGTCTGCCACAAGAGCTATGCTAAGGCTCGGTGGGTTGAGGGGATGTAGCACCCCAGATGTGTGCCGAAGAGACCAACGTTTTTTTTTTTTTTGAGACGGAGTTTCGCTGTTGTTACCCAGACTGGAGTACAATGGCACGATCTCGGCTCACCGCAACCTTCGCCTTCTGGGTTCAAGCAATTCTCCTGCCTCAGCCTCCCGAGTAGCTGGGACTACAGGCACGCACCACCATGCCCAGCTAATTTTTGTATTTTTAGTAGAGATGGGGTTTCACCTGGTTGACCAGGATGGTCTTGATCTCTTGACCTTGTGATCCACCCGCCTCGGCCTCCCAAAGTGCTGGGATTATAGGCGTGAGCCACCGTGCCTGGCCAGACCAATGTATTTAGAGACATAAAGAGGATTTCAATCTCTAAGGGATTTAAACAATGCAACAAGCAAAAAGCAACCCCATTTTATTTATTTTATTTTTTTGAGACAGAGTCTTATTTTGTTGCCCAGGCCTCTGCCTCCCTGGTTCAAGCGATTCTCCTCCCTCAGCCTCCCAAGTAGCTGGGATAACAGGTGCCTACCACCACGACTGTCTAATTTTTGTATTTTTAGTAGAGATGGGGTTTTGCCATGTTGGCCAGGCTGGTCTCAAACTCCTGAATTCAGATGATCCACCTGCCTTGGCCTCCCTAAGTGCTGGGATTACAGGTGTGAGCCACTGCACCCCGCCCAAAAGACCCCATTTTAAAAAGGACATGAACAGACAACTTGAGTAACTCAAAAGACATCCAAGTAGCCAAGACATTTATTTTTAAAATTCTCAGTATCACAAATCATCAGAGAAATGCAAATCAAAACCACAATGAGATACCAATCTCAGGCCAGTCAGAATGGCAATTATTAAAAAGTCAAATTAACAGATGCTGGCAAGACTTCAGAGAAAAGGGAATACTTACACACTGTTGGTGGGAAGGTAAATTGGTTTTCAGCCATTGTGGAAAGCATTTCGGACATTTCTCAAAGAACTTAAAACAGAACTACCATTCAACCCAGCAATCCCATTACTGGGATTACCCAAAGGAAAGTAAATCATTCTTCAAAAATACACATGCACATGTATGTTCAGTACAGCACTATTCACAATAGCAAAGACATGGAATCAACCAGGTGCCCATCAATGGTAGATTGGATAAAGAAAATGTGGTATGTCTACATCATGGAATACTACACAGCCATAAAAAAGAATGTAACCGTGTCCTTTGCAGCCACATGGATGCAGCTGGAGGCCATTATCCTGCATGAATTAATGAAGGAATGGGAAATGAAATATCCATGTTCTCTGAGAGGCAGAGGCTGCAGTGAACTGAAACTGTGCCACTGCACTCCAGCCTGGGCAACAGAGTGAGACCCTGTCTCAAAAAACACCACATGTTCTCACTTATAAGTGGGAGCTCAACTCTGGGTACACATGGACATAAAGATGAGAATTGCAGGCTGGGTGTGGTGGCTGGCGCCTGTAATCCCAGCTACTTGGGAGGCTGAGGCAGGAAAATAAATCACTTAAATCCAGGAGGCAGAGGTTGCAGTGAGCCAAGATTTCACCACTGCACTCCAGCCTAGGCAACACAGCCATAGATTGTCTCAAAAACAAAACTAAACAAAACGAACTGTCTCTACAGAAGCAAATTTCTGTAGGAATGGGTTTAGGGAGATACAAGAAGCCAACAGAGGTTGAGTGCAATGGCTCATGCCTGTAATCCCAGCCCTTTGGGGGCTGAGGCAGGTGGACCACTTGTGATCAGGAGTTTGAGACCAGCCTGGCCAACATGGTGAAACCCGGTCTCTACTAAAAATACAAAAATTAGCTGGGCGTGGCAGTGCATGCCTGTAATTCCAGCTTCTTGAGAGACTGAGGTGGGAGGATCCCAACATGGGAGGTGGAGGTTGCAGTGAGCTCAGATCCTGCCATTGCACTTCAGCCTGGGAGACAGAGAAAGACTCTGTCTCAAAAAAAGAAAAAAAAAGGGTGGGAATTGCAGACACTGGAGACTACTAGAGAGGGGAGAGAGCAAGGGGGCAAGGGCTAAAAACTACCTGTTGGGTAGTATATTGGGCACTACGTTCACTACCTGAGATTATTCATAACTCGAATGTCAGTGTCACACACTATACCTATGTAATAAATCTGCACATGTAACCCCAAATCTAAAATAAAAGTTGAAATTTTTAGAAAAGAAGGACTTAGAGAGAGGCAGAGGCAAAGCTACTATAATTAGACTTCTGTAAGAACATAGGGAAAACTTTACACTTGTGCAAAGAATGCAGGGAAATAGATCAGTAACTTGTTTAGCAAACATAGACTTTGGGCCACTGTAGAGACCTGCTATGTGAAAGCATGAACACAATTGGGTATTAGAGGCTCATTTACAGAATGAGTGGAGCTCAAGCTATGCTGATGTCAGGGACCCAGAAAGGGAGGGTCGGTGTATTAGTGTAATGCTAGCTGCTGTAACAAAGAAGCCCCTGGATTTCACTGATGCCACACAATTGTTTTATTTCTTGCTCACAGATGTCAATTGGTTGGTAGCTGTCCTCCATCTGGTGATTCACACACCAGACTTCCTCATCTTGTGATTTCATTATTTCCTGGGGCTCAGAATTACCTGCTTCTACTTGGCAAATGGGAGATCACAGAGTTGAGAAGGTTCATCAGCATCCTTAAAAATTGGCTGAGCGTGGTGCCTCATGCCTGTAATCCCAGCACCTCAGGAGTCTGGAGCAGGAGGATCAGGAGTTTGAGACCAGCCTGGCCAACATGGTGAAACTCCATCTCTACCAAAACTGCAAAATTAGCTGGGTGTGGTGGCAGGTGCCTGTAATCCCAGCTATCCTGATTGTAGACAGGCTGGAGTGCAAGTGGCATGATCTCAGCTCGTGAAAAACCTCCATCTTCCAGGTTCAACCAATTTTCATGACTCAGCCTTCTGATTAACTGGAATTACAGGCACCTGCCACCACGCCTGGCTAATTGTTTTTGTATTTTTAGTAAAGAAAGGGTTTCACTGTGTTGGCAAGGCTGGTCTTGAATTCCTGACCTCAGGTGGTTCACCCACCTCAGCCTCCCAAAGTGCTGGGATTACAGGTTTGAGCCACTGCGCCTGGTCCCCACCTCAAAAAAAAAAAAAAAATCCATACTCCCTCTGCATAGTTGTGTCTGGAGCTGCCCAGTTTGGGAATATGTTCTCAGGCCCCCTTGCATCCAGGTAACCACATGAGTAGTTTTCTCCAATAAAATATGGGCAAGAGACAAATTTATAGGTCACTTCTGGGCCAAGTTTGTTTTTTTCTTTTTCTTTATTTTTTGAGACGGGGTTTTGTTCTTGTCACTCAGGCTGGAGTGCAACGGCGCGATCTCGGTTCATTGCAACTTCCACCTCCTGTGTTCAAGTGATTCTTCTGACTCAGCCTCTCTTGTAGCTGGAATTACAGTCATGCACCATCACGCTTGGCTAGACTTTTTTTTTTTTTTAATTTTTAGTACAGATGGGGTTTCACCACTTTGGTCAAACTGTGTTCGAATTCCTGACCTCAGGTGATCTGTCCACTCTGGCCTCCTCAAGTGCCAGGATTACAGGCCTGAGCCACTGCACTCAGCCATTCTTTTTTTCTTTAAGAGAAAGGGTCTTGCTCTGTCACCCAGGTTGCCATGCAGTGGCAAGGTCCTAGTTCTCTGCAGCCTCAAACTCCTGGGCTCAAGAGTTCCTCCCACCTCAGCCTCTCAAATAGCTGGGACTACAGGAGCATGGCACCATGCCAGGCTAATTGTCTTATTTTTCATGGAGACACAAGGGGTCTCACTATGTTGCCCAGCTTGGTCTCAAGCTCCTGAACCCAAGCAATCTTCCTACTTCAGCCTCCCAAAGTGTTGGGATTACAGCGGGGAGCCACTAAACCCAGCTGGGACATTTGAGGAGAAGGTCACCTGGACATAAAGGAACAGGTCTATTTAGGCAAAAACATAATCCCTGGGTGGAGATCCCGGTGCAAATCAGGAACCTAAAGACTCCAGCTTTTGACACAAACTACTGCTGATTCAAGTGCTAATCAGAAATCTGAACAGAAACCTGTGCTGATTCAGGTGCTAACTATAAATCTATGTTGATTGTCAACTTTGTCCTGGAGCAGGACTAAATCATAAATTTGGGCAGGAACAAGCACTGGCAATCAGTGACTCAAAGAGATTCACATGTTAATGACCATCTTGACTTGATTCATGTGCTAATTACAATTTTAGGATAACGAAAAGGGTGATCAGATATTCCCATGAAGAAGAGCACAGACTTGGAGCAGGGAGAGGAGGAAGAGGAAAAAAAAGAGCACAGACTTGGAAATCCAATGGCCTGGTTCAAATCCCAGCTCTGTCATTGACGCGTTGAATGACTTGGAGCAAGTGATTGGTTTTTCTGGGTTTCAGCTTCACTCCTAGAAAGGAGAGCTGATAATACTACCTCAAATGGTGGCTGGGAGGATTGAATAGGCTAAGACACGTGAAGCGCGGGGAGGGTACGTGGCCCTGGAAAAGTGCTTACTGTGTAAGTCCCAGGTGTAACAGTAGCCTGATGATCATATGCAGCCAACAGGTGCTGCTGTCATTCAATCCTCGTAGAGGCCCCCACCTCCAATTTCTTCATTACTACCACCCTTTCTTGTCCCAGGTCCAGGGGCCTTACCCTCTAGAAAATCTTCCCAGAGGTTCCCAGGGCGACCCCCATCATCCTCAGCACCGTCCCCGCCCCTACCCCCACCCCTATCCCCACCCCTACTCCCACCCCTCTGGGCTCCATTCCTAGACCGGAGCATGACCGCTCAGCCACCACGTGGGGGCAGCAACGCATCGCTCAGCCGCTGCGCGCGCGGCGCCTTGTTGGGTGCACAGTTTCGTGAGCAGGTTGAGCAGTGGTTCCGGCTTGGCAGGCGAACTACATTTCCCAGAAGGCCAAGTAACACCCTCTGCCTCACCTTGCTCCAATCTAGAGGCGGAGGCCACACCCATTTCTAGCGCGCGGCCGGAACGGTGCGGGGGATTGTGGGGTAAAGGGACTGGGCGCCGCGCCCGAAAAGGGCGGTTCTGCGGCCGCAAAGTCCCCTCCGACCTCAGCGCTTGGGTGGGGACCCAAGTCCAGGTCCAGGGCAAGGCGCTGCAGCCTCCGGAGCTGCAGAGACGGCAGCTGCGGGAGCAAGAGCGAGACCGACGTTTGAATGTGCCCTGCAGCCATAAGGCGCCTTGTCAGCTCTGGAGCCTGTTCAAGGCGCTCCGATCTTGCGAGAAAAACACACACACACTTCCCCTTTTTTCTTTTCACAGCACTCCCCCTTGTAAAGCCTTATCATGGTAATGTTCAGTCGTACACAGAAATAGAATAAAATAATGATCCTCTAAGTACCCATCACCCAGCTTTAACAATTATCAACATATGGCCAATCTTGTTTTATTTATTCCGCCTCTCCCCAAATTAGTTTAAAGCAAATCCCAGACGTCATATGATTTCATCTATTATGTATCTCTAAAATACCAGGTTCTTAAAAAAATTACTCTAACATTTTTATCACTCCCTAAAAAATTAACAATTCCTTAGTAGAGTCTTAATGTTCATCCTGTCTCCAAATTTCCCTAATTGTCTTAGAAATGTATTTAAACTCTTGGTTTGTTCAAATTAGAATCCTGGCAGGGTGTGTGCATTGTATTTGTTTGTTACCTCTTTAAGCCGTTTAATTTTATAACTTCCTCCTCCCTCTCGTTCATCTCAGTCTAATTTTTAATTTTTAAAACATTTTTATACTTTTTTTTTTGAGAGGGAGTTTCACCTTTGTCACCCAGCCTGGAGTGCAATGGCATGATCTTGCAACCTCCGCCTCCCGGGTTCAAGCGATTCTTCTACCTCAGCCTCCTGAGTAGCTGGTATTACAGGCATGAGCCACTACGCCTGGCTAAGTTTTGTATTTTTAGTAGAGACAGGGTTTCACTATGTTGGCCAGGCTGGTCTCGAACTCCTGACCTCAGGTGATCCACCCAGCTCGGCCTTCCAAAGTGCTGAGATTACAGGTAAGAGCTACCGCATCTGGCCAAAATTTTTTTATACTTTTTTTTTTTTTTTTTTTTTTAAATAGAGACAGGGTCTCACTGTGTTGCACAGGCTGGTCTCAAACTCTTGAGCTCAAGTGATTCTCCTGCCTAGCCCTCCCAAAGTGTGACTTTTTTTTTTTTACAAATTTAAAATTTTTCCTGTTTTTTTTTTTTTTTTTTTTTTTTTTTGACACTCTCCACCTGTGAATAATCTCTTCTCAGTCTGATTTGACTGGTTGCTCCTCTTGGTGTCCTTTAATATGTTCTGTTGTTCCCTGTATGTCTCGCAAACTGGTAGCTCTAGAGGCTGGGGCAGATTCACGTTCAATCTGGGGTTAAGTATACTTTAGGGATTATGTTAAGATCTCCTATCAGAAGGGACATAATATGTGGTTGTTGTTTTTTGTCCTGATAATATCTGGTGTTGGTTTTGAGTTTTGTTAGCCAGATCCCTCTATTGGTGTTAACCACAGCCAGACTTCAGGAAGGAAGTGTTCATATACTCTCTCTTCATTCCTCTCTTTTTGCTGCACAAAAATGAAACTTTTTATTGCTGAAGCTCATCCTTGTTGCTAAATTCAAGAGGCAAATCTCCACCTTCAACTCACTGTCCCTGCAATAGCAGCCACCGTTCCAAGCCTGTCCTGTGCTGTCCAGTATGGTAGCTTCTAGTCACACAGGTGGCTATTGAAGACAGTCCTAACTGGTCCTAATTGAGATGTGTTGCAAATATAAAACAAACACAGGCAATTAAAAGACTTAGTATTTAAAAAAGAATGTAGGCTGAGCGGGGTGGCTCACGCCTATAATCCCAGCACTTTGGGAGACCGAGGCAAATGGATCACTTCAGATCAGGAGTTCGAGACCAGCCTGGCCAACATGGTGAAACCCCAACTGTACTGAAAATACAAATTAGGTGGGCATGGTGGCATGTGCCTGTAATCCCAGCTATTTAGGAGGCTGAGGCAGGAGACTCACTTAACCCCAGGAGGCAGAGGTTGCAATGAGCCGAGATATCATGGCACTGCACTCCAGCCTGGGCAAGAAGAGCGAAACTGTCTCAAAAAAAAAAAAAAAAAGGAAAACTTATTTTCTTGGCTGGGTGCAGTGGCTCATGCCTGGGTGACAGAGAGACTTGGTCTGAAATAAAAAGAAAAAAAGAATGTAAAGTAGCTCATTAGTCATTTATAAAATATTGATAACATGTTAAAATAATGGTATTTTTGATATGTTAATATAAATCTCATCTATTAATTATTAATACAATAATTAAATTCAAGTGAAATATTTTATTAAATTACTTTCACTTGTGGCTGGGTGTAGTAACTCACAACTGTAATCCTAGCACTTTGGGAGCCTGAGGCAGGAGGATCCCTTGAATTCAGGAATTTGACACCAGCCTAGGCAACATAGTGAGACCCCATATCTACAAAACAATCTTTAAAAAATTAGCCCGGTGTGACGGTGCACCCCTGCAGTCCCAGCTACTCAGAAAGGTGAAGCAGGATGATCACTTGAGCCCAGGAGGTTGAGGCTACCGTGAGCCACGATTGCACCACTGCGCTCCAGCGCTCCAGCGTAGGCGAGACAAGACCCTTGTCTTAAAAAAAAAAAAAAGGTGTTTTTCTAGACTATTGGTTTTCAAAATGTGAGCCCTGCCAGCAGCATCAGCATCACATGACAACTTGTCAGAAATGCAAATTCTCTGTTGCTCTAGACCTACTGAACCAGAATCTCCGGGAGACCCAGCAGTCTGCATTTTAACAAGCAGACCATGCCTGTCTTTTTTTAATTTTTTTTTTTCTGAGATGGAATCTTACTCCGTTATGCAGGCTAGAGTGCAGTGGTGCCATCTCGGCTCACTGCAACCTCCACCTCACGGGTTCAAGCAATTCTCCTGCCTCAGCCTCCTGAGTAGCTGGGACTACAGGCACACGATACCATGCCTGGCTAATTTTTGTATTTTTAGTAGAGACAGCGTTTCACCATATTGGCCAGGCTGGTCTTGAACCCTGACCTTGCGATCCACCCACCTCAGCCTCCCAAAGTGCTGGGATTACAGGTGTGAGCCACCACACCCAGCTAGACCAGGCCTGTCTTAAAGCTGTCCTGTGTACCTGTGACACAGTACCCTCCCAAACCCACCTACTTATCATGCCTTCACTGTGAACACCCTGGTCCAAGCACCATTTGCTCCCACTTGGACTAACAATCACTTGCCAACTGGTTTCCCTGATCTTGTTCCCTGCTTGTAATCCTCACACCACAACTTGGAGGATCTTTTCAGAAACATAAATCGTATCACATCACTTCCCTGTATAAAGCCTTCCAATGGCTTCTCACTGCACTTAGAATAAAATCCAAACAAAATCGTCCCCACAGAGTTAAAAATTGTATGCTGCCTTCTGGACAGAAATATAGTGTTTTTTTTCCCTCACTCTGTCACCAGGAGTGCAGTGGCGTGATCTCTGCTTACTGCAACTTCTGCCTCTCGGGTTCAAGCGATCCCCCTGCCTAGGCCTCCTGAGTAGCTGTGATTATAAGTGCACACCACCACGCCCAGCTAGTTTTTGTATTTTCAGTAGAGACGGGATTTCACCACGTTGGTCAGGCTGGTCTCGAACTCCTGACCTCGTGATTTGCCTGCCTCTGCCTCCCAAAGTGCTGGGATTACAGGCATGAGCCACCGCAGCCAGCAAGACTGGTGTTTCTAAAGAGATTCAAGAATATGAGAAATAGATCATGTTCACAAGCACTGTTTGTTAGATAGGATATAGGAATGGTAGGATATGAAACAGAACTCAATATAATAGTGGCTTAAGCAAAGACGAACTTTATTTCTCTCCTACAAACATAAACAAGGCAGAACTGGTGTGCAGGCTTCATGGCATCAGAGATCCAGGATGCTTCTACTTTTGTGCTGCTATTCCTGGGAATACACTGGCCTGAAGGATCCAGGATGGCTCCCAGGCCGAGGGAAGCAGAAAAGGGAAACAGATTCACCCCACAGCTCTTTCTAAATACAAGTGAACGGAGAAGTAAAATCTTAGCTTCAGGGGTTAATTTATTCTGCCCTGGCCAGCTGTGGTGGCTCACACCTGTAATCCCAGCACGTTGGGAGGCTGAGGCAGGTGGATCACTTGAGTCCAGAGTTTTGAGACCAGCCTGGAAAACCCCGTCTCTACTAAAAATACAAAAATTAGCCAGGTGTGGTGCTACATGCTTGTAACCCCAGCTACTGGGGAGACTGAGGCAGAAGAACCCAGGAGTTGGAGGTTGCAGTGAGCCACTGCATTCCAGCCTGGCCAACAAAGTGAAAAAAAGAAAATAATAATTTATTCTGCCCTAAGCACTGTGAGGATCGTCTCTTTGGTTACTCTCCAGGGCAAAAAGGTGATGTTCAACAGTGAGGTTAGGTCATATTTGAGTAGTTGAAAGAAATATAGCTGTTCATTCCAAGTTAATAAAAATTGTTTGCAAAAATGGGCCAGATGCAAATTTGCACAGAGTATGGTCAGAATGCAAATTTTGCTTATACAGGATGGTCAGAATATATAAAAATATGCCTGGAAAAAGACAGGAAATATAATGAAACATTAATAGGCGCTGTCTCTTAGAGGTAGGTGACTTTTTTTTGTATTTTGCTCCATTTTTAAAATTTTTTATAATGAGCAAGCATTATTAGTTTGTTTTTTTTTTTTTTTTTTTGAGGAGTCTCGATCTGTTACCCAGGCTGGAATGCAATGGCATGATCTTGGCTCACTGCAACCTCTGCCTCCCAGGTTCAAACAATTCTCCTGCCTGAGCCTCCCAAGTAGCTGGGATTACAGGCATACACCACCACACCCGGCTAATTTTTATATAGTTTTTTTTTTATTTTGAAGACAGGGTCTCCCCAGATTGGAGTGCCGCAGCACAATCATGGCTAACTGTAGCCTCAACCTCCTCCTGCCTCAGACTCCTATACAGCTGGGATCACATGGCACATCACCATGCCTGGCTAATTTTTAAATTTTTGTGTAGAGACAGGG
Organism: Saguinus oedipus; assembly: GCA_031835075.1. Classification (NCBI taxonomy): domain Eukaryota; kingdom Metazoa; phylum Chordata; class Mammalia; order Primates; family Cebidae; genus Saguinus; species Saguinus oedipus. The sequence continues at coordinate 39,387,097 of CM063187.1, read as the reverse complement.
TGTTGCTATGTTGCCCAGGCTGGTCTTGAACTCCTGGGCTCAAGTGACCCTCCTGCCTCAGCCTCCAAAGTGCTGGGATCACAGGCATGAGCCGCCATGCCTGGCTAGATCTTTTAAACTTTATCTATTGTGACATATAGAATGCCTATAGATGAAGGCAAATGCACAGCACAGTGAATCATTGAGTAAAAATATTCAGGCATCTACTTCCACATGAAGAAAGAGGTCAGAGGCGGGAGGATCACCCGAGCTCAGGAGTTCAAGACCATCCTGGGGAACATGATGAAACCCTGTCTCTACCAAAAATAAAAAAAAAATTAGCTGGCATGGTGGCGCGTGCCTGCAGCCTCAGCTACTTGGAAGGCGGAGGTGGGAGGATCACTTGAGCCAGGGAGGTTGAGGCTGAAGTGAGTCGAGATTGTGCCATTGCACTTCAGTCTGGGTGACAGAGTGGGACCCTGTCTTAAAAATAAATAAGTAAATGTAATTGATGTATTCTAGAACATTCCTCTTTTGTCCCTTTTTATTCACAAAGCCTACTGTCCCCTGAAAGGCAAGCACCATATTGGTTCACTCCTTGATTTTCTTAGTAATTTTACCACCAGCCGGGCATGGTGGCTCACGTCTGTAATCCCAGCACTTTGGGAGGCTGAGGCAGGCGGATCACCTGAGATCAGGAGTTCAAGACCAGCCTGACCAGGAGAAACTTTCCCCTTTTCTACTAAAAATACAAAAAATTAGCTGAGCGTGATGGCGCATGCCTGTAATCACAGCTACTGGGGAGGCCGAAGCAGGAGAATTTCTTGAACTTGGGAGACAGAGGTTGCTGTGAGCTGAGATCACGCCATTGCGCTCCAGCCTGGGCAACAAGAGCCAAACTCTGTCCCAAAAAATAAATAAATAAACAATAATTTTGCCACCTATTGGCAGGGCAAAGTGACTCACTTTTGTAACTCCAGCACTTGGGGAGGCTGAACAAGAGGATCCCTTGAGCTCAGGAGTTTAAGACCAGCCTGGACAACATAACGAGAACCCCATCTCTACAAAAAAACTTAAAAATTACCCAGGCGTGGTGGTGTGAGCCTATAGTACCAGCTACTCAGGAGGCTGGAGTGGGAATCTGAGGCTGCAGTGACTGTGCCATTGCACTCCAGCCTAGGCGACAGAGCCAGACCCTGTCTTCAAAAATAATAATTTTGCCACCTATGTATGCTTCCTAAAACAGTGTAGCCTAATTTGAACTATTTTTTAAGTCAATGTAAGGAGGAACCATATTGTACATGCTCTTGTATGTGGCTTCTTTCTTCTTGCACTCAACATTATCTTTGAGAGATAAATTCACAGTGTGGGAAATGGATCGAGGGTATGTATTCCCATGGTTACACTGTAGTCCATTGTGTGATATGTCCCAAGGTATTTATCCTTTCTCCTGCGCTGGGCATTTGGCTTGTTTCCCTTGAAAGGCCTTACAAATAGGGTGATAAGCCCGCGAGGTGGCGCACGCCTGTGATCCCAGCTACTTGGGAGGCTGAGGCAGCAGAATCGTCTGAATCCAGGAAGCAGAGGTTGCAATGAGTCAAGATCACACCACTTCACTCCAGCTTGGGTGACAGTGAAACTGTCTCAAAATAAATAAATAAACTGTCTACTTGTGAGTTTGCCAATTTTTCTTCTGGGGGTTGCTGTTTGTTTTTAAGGAGCTACTTATGTTTGCAGGATATGTTCAGATTCATTGTATTATGTGTTACAAATTTATTCTCCCACTCTGTGACCATTTTCTAATGGTTACCTGTTTTTAATAAAAAATCTCAAACACACACAAAAGTAGAGCGACCCATATAATGAATTCTCACAGACTCATTGCCAGCTTCAATAATTGGCAATGCATGGCTAATCTTATTTCCTCTCTACCTGAAGCTACTTCTTTACTGAATTATTTTTAACACATTTCAGACGTCTTATTTATTTATTTATTTATTTATTTATTTATTTATTTATTTATTTGAGACGGAGTTTTGCTCTTGTTACCCAGGCTGGAGTACAATGGCGCGATCTCGGTTCACCGCAACCTCCGCCTCCTGGGTTCAGGCAATTCTCCTGCCTCAGCCTCCTGAGTAGCTGGGATTACAGGCACGCGCCACCGTGCCCAGCTAATTTTTTGTATTTTTAGTAGAGACGGGGTTTCACCATGTTGACCAGGATGGTCTCGATCTCTTGACCTTGTGATCCACCCGCCTCGGCCTCCCAAAGTGCTGGGATTACAGGCTTGAGCCACTGCGCCCGGCCCTCAGACATCTTATTATTTTACCTCCCAAATTTGTAGGAAGTACATATCTCTAAGTCATAATGACCTTTTAAAATATGGAACTAGTCACCTGAGGTCAGGAGTTCGAGACCAGCCTGACCAACACGGAGAAACCCCGTCTTCACTAAAAATACAAAATTAGCCAGGCTTGGTGGTGCACGCCTATAATCTCAGCTACTTGGAAGGCTGAGGCAGGAGAATCACTTGAACCTGGGAGGTGGAGGTTGCAGTGAGCTGAGATCAAGCCATTGCACTCCAGCCAGGGCAAGAAGATCGAAACTCTGTCTGGAAAAAAAAAAAAAAAAAAAAAAAAAGGCCGGACATGGTGGCTCACACCTATAGAAGAAGAAGTGAAGAAAAAAATACTGGTGGGGCCAGGCACAGTGACTGATACCTGTAATTCCAGGACTTTCGGAGGATAAGGCAGGAGGATCACTTGGGGCAAGGAGTTCAAGACCAGCCTAGGCAACATGACAAAACCCCATTTCTATGAAAACTACAAAAATTAGCTGGGCGTGGTGGTGCCCACCTATAGTCCCAGCTACTTGGGAGGCTGAGGTGGGAGAATCGCTTGAGCCTAGTAAGTTGAGGCTGTAGTGAGCCATGATTGCACCACTGCACTCCAGCTTGGGTAACAAGAGCAAGACCCTGTCTCTAAAATAAAAATAAAAATAAAAATAGTCCCTTCCTTTTCATTGCTGAGTAGTGTCCAACCGTGTGGATTAGCACAGCTTGTTTATCTGTTCATCCACTTAAGAACACTGGGTTGTTTCCAGTTTGGGGCAATTATGAACAAAGCCACTATTCATATATTTGTACTAGTTTTTGTATAAATTCTAACTTTCACTTCTCTTTGGTAAATACCTAGGAGTGGGAGTGTTGGGTTGTATGGTGTGTATATGTTTAAATTTCTTAGAAACTGCCAAACTTTCCCCAGTGTCTGATGCAAATGACAGAGGTCTTCGCAGAAGGTCCCTGGTCACTTCAGCAGTGGAGCTGAGGCGTTTGCTCCCCAAGGCAGGAGTAGGATCTGTGTAGCCCTGGAACTGATTTCTTGGCCCGCCTAGAGATTCAGTGGGTTCCCTAATATCCTTGAACACATCACACATCCCCTTCTCTTTTATTATTTATTTATTCGAGATGGAGTCTTGCCCTGTTGCCCAGGCTAGAATGCAGTGGTGCCATCTTGGCTCACTGCAACCTCCAGCTCCCAGGTTCAAGCAGTTCTCCTACCTCAGCCTCAAACATTGAGGAGTAGCTGGCATTACAGGTGCCCACCACCACACCTAGCTAATGTTTGTATTTTTAGTAGAGATGGTGTTTCACTACGTTGGCCAGGCTGGTCTCGAACTCCTGACCTCACGTGATCCGCCTGCCTCAGCCTCCCAAAGTGCTGGGATTAAAGGTGTGAGCCACCGCACCTGGCCCCCTTCTCTTTTAAAGCTAGTTACAGTGGCTTCTATTGTATGCAACTAAAAACCTGTTATGTTTGGGCCAGGTGTAAACCCTGGCTTAATCAATTAGGGTGGGGTGTGGGCATGTCTGGTTCCTACTTTCTAGGTATGGAAGCAGCGGGCTCTTTGAGAAGCCGTAGGGATGTGGAGATATCATGGCTACCTACTTATTGTACTCTTGACCCAGTGCCCTTCCTTTCTCTTGGGAATTACACTGCCTTTGTCTCAGTGTGGGTTCTCCCAGAACCAAACATTGAGGATTCAGATGCAAGTCATTTACTTGGGAGTTTCTTTTCTTTTTTTTTTTTTTTTGAGACGGAGTTTCACTCTTGTTTACCCAGGCTGGAGTGCAATGGCGCGATCTCGGCTCACCGAGACCTCCGCCTCCTGGGTTCAGGCAATTCTCCTGCCTCAGTCTCCTGAGTAGCTGGGATTACAGGCACGCGCCACCATGCCCAGCTAACTTTTTGTATTTTTAGTAGAGACGGGGTTTCACCATGTTGACCAGGATGGTCTCGATCTCTTGACCTTGTGATCCACCCGCCTCGGCCTCCCAATGTGTTGGGATTACAGGCGTGAGCCACCGCACCCGGCCCTACTTGGGAGTTTCAGAATAGACTTGGTGAGGAGTAGGGAAGGCGAGCCAGGACGGGCAAGTCAAGGAAGGGTGTGTTTTCTGGCCTAATCTTGCTGGGATTTCTGGGAGACAGCATATATATGCACCCTAGAACTGCCCCAGCCAAGGGGCGAAGGAGCTGGGAGCTGTTTCTGGGTGCTGGGTGGTTCCCACTCTGTCTGTGGGTGTGGCTAGGAAAGTAACTGATGAGAGTTGGTGATAAATACCCCAGCAGATGATCATTTTTGTTTTGTTTTACTCTGTCTCCAAGGCTGGAGGGCAGTGGTGTGATCACTGCTCACTGCGGCCTCAAACTCCTAGGCTCAAGCAATCCTCCTGCCTTATCCTCCTGAGTAGCTGGGACTACAGGTCCACAACACCACACCCAGCTAATTTTTATTTTTTGTAGAAGCGGGGTCTCACTGTGTTGCCCAGGCTGGTCTCAAACTCCTAGGCTCAAGTGATCCTCCCACCTTGGCCTCCTGAAGAATTGGGATGACAGGCGTGTGTCACTGTGCCCAGCCTTAGCGACTGCTCCTTCTGATCCATCCCAGTTTTCATGGAACGTATCTTCCTTCCTTTCTTTCTTTTCTTTCCTTCTGTTCCTCTTTCTTCTTTCCTTCTTTCTCTCTCTCTCTCTCCCTCCCTTCCTTCCTCCTTCTTTTCTTCCTTCTCTTGAGACAGGCTGTCACCCAGGTGGAGTGCAGTGGTGCCGTGATGGTTCACTACAGCCCCCAACCCCTGGGTTCAGGCAATCTTCCTGCCTCAGCCTCCTGAGTACCTGGGACCACAGGTGCGCTCCACCATGCCTAACTAATCTGAAACAATTTTAGGAGCCAGGTGTGGTGGCTCATGGCTGTAATCTCAGGGCTTTAGGAGGCTGAGGTGGGGGGAATAGCTTGAGGCCAGGCATTCAAGACCAGCCTGGACAACATGGCGAAAACCTGTCTCTATTTAAGAAATATAAAAATTAGCCTGGTGTGGTGGCCTATGCCTGTAATCCCAGCTACTCGGAAGGCTGAGGGAGGAGAATTGCTTGAATCTGTGACGTGGAGGGTGCAGTGAGCTGAGACTGAGCTACTGCGCTCCAGCCTGGGCAACAGAGTGAGACTCCATCTTAAAAAAAAAAAATTGGGCCAGGGCATAGTGGCTCATGTCTATAATCTCAGCACTTTGGGAGGCCAAGGCGGGCAGATCACTTGAGGTCAGGAGTTTGAGACCAGTTTGATCAACATGGTAAAACCCCATCTCTAAGAAAAATATAAAAATTAGGCCAGGCACAGTGGCTCACACCTGAAATCCCAGCACTTTGGGAGGCTGAGACAGGTGGATCACCTGAGGTCAGGAGTTCAAGACCAGCCTGACCAATATGGTGAAACCCTGTCTCAACTAAAAATACAAAAAAATTAGCTGGGCATGGCTGTGATCCCAGCTACTTGGGAGGCTGAGGCACGAGAATCGCTTGATCCTGGGAGGCAGAGGTTGCAGTGAGCTGAGATCATGCCACTGTTCTCTAGCCTGGGTGACAGAACCAGACTCTGTCTCAAAAAAAAAAAAAAAAAAAAAAAGAGTTTTTGTAGATACGGTGTCTTGCTATGTTGTCCAGGCTGATGTTGAACTTATGGCCTCAGGTGATCCTCTCACCTCAGCCCCCACAAGGCACTGGGACGACAGGTGTGAGCTACTGCAGAATGTTTAAAGGAAACAGCCAACTATTTTCCAAAGTGGTTTCTCTATTTTGCATTTCCACCAGCAGCGTCTGAGATTTCCAACTGCTCCACATTTCTACTGACACTCAATAGGGTCAGTCTTTTTAATTTTAGTCATTCGAGTGGGTGTGCAGTGGTATTTCATTGAGGTTTTCATTTGTATTTCCCTAATGACTAATGGTGCTGAGCCCTTTTTCACAAGCTTCCTGGCCATTCACATCTCTTCCTCTTCTTCTTCTTTTTTTTTTTTTGAGATGGAGTCTCACTCTGTCACCCAGGCTGGAGTGCAGTGGTGCAATCTCGGCTCACTACAACCTCCGCCTCCCAGGTTTAGGGGATTCTCCTGCCTCAGCCTCCTCAGTAGCTGGGATTACAGACACCTGCCACCATGCTTGGCTAATTTTTGTGTTTTTCTTGGAGACAGGGTTTTACCATCTTGGCCTGGCTGGTCTTGAACTCCTGACCTCATGATCCACCCTCCTTAGCCTTCCAAAGGCGTGAGCCACTGCACCTGGCCTCTTCTTTGTTTTGTTTTGTTTTTACTTTTTTCTTTTTTAATAGCGCTGGAGTCAGAAGCATGTTTTTACTTTTTGAGATGGAGTCTCGTTCTGTCACCCAGGCTGGAGTGCAGTGGTACAATCTTGGCTCATTCTGCCTCCTGGCTTCAAGCAATTATCCTGCCTCAGCCTCCCGAGTAGCTAGAATTACAGGTGCCCACCACCACACCTGGCTAATTTTTGTGTTTTTAGTAGAGATGGGGTTTCACCATGTTGGTCAGGCTGGTCTCGAATTCTTAACTTCAGGTCATCTGCCCACCTTGGCCTCCCAAAATGCTGGATTCACAGGTATGAGCCATCGTGCCTGGCCCCCAGGCTGATCTTGAAATCCTGAGCTCAAGTGAGCTGCCTGCCTTGGTGTCTCAAAGGGTTGGCATGACAGGCGTGAGCCACCATGCCTGGCCTATTTTTAAAAACAGAATAAGAGACAGGGTCTTGCTATGTTGCCCAGGCTGGTTTTGAACTCCTGGCCTTAAGCAATCCTTCTGCCTTGGCCTGTATTCATCTGCTGTTTTACAAAGCTCCCAGGTGCTGTGAGGAGGACAGGCTGTGGAGGGGTTGATGTGGAAGCTGGGAGAGTGGGGAGGGACTGTAGCTCCCACAGAAGGAAGCGGGTCACAGGTCCAACACACTGCCTAGTTCCTGGGAAAGTCAGTGTTGGCTTCCCCAACTCTTGGCCTGCTGCCCAGAGTGGTTGAGACACTAACCTCTTGATTTTGTGTGAAGGCCCTTGACCCAGCTTCTGGGACTCAATACTCGGCGCCGCGCCCTGTCGGCTGGGTGTCCTGAATCTCAGCTTCTTCCTTCATCCAAAGAGGGAGAGTTTTGTTTTGTCTTGTTTTGTTTTGAGATGGAGTCTCGTTTTGTTGCCCAGGCTGGAGTGTAGTTGTGCAATCTCAGCTCACTGCAACCTCTACCTCCCGGGTTCAAGAGATTCTCCGGCCTCAGGCTCCCAAATAGCTGGGATTACAGATGGGCAACACCATGCCTGGCTAATGTTTGTATTTTTAGCAGGGATGAGGTTTCACCATGTAGGCCAGGCTGGTCTCAAACTCCTGACCTCAAGTGATCCACCCACCTTGGCCTCCCAAAGTGCTGGGATTACAGGTGTGAGCCACTACTCCCAGCCAAACAGGAAGTTGATCCTGGGCCCAGAGGCCAGCCCAGACCTGCCACCTGTGGTCTGCACCAGCACAGTTGTATTGGTTGCTAAAATATTGAAATACTCCACTTCTGGTTAGTAAAGAGCCCACATAGCCCACAGATGTCTGCTACCAGCCGAGTCCATTCCCTGGGGACCCCTTGGACTTTCCCACATCTCAGCATCTAACGCTGGGGCTCTAGGGTCCTGACTCAGCCCCTATGGCCACAACTGTACAACTGGGTGGTGCTTGGGGAATATTTTCTGGGGACAGCCCGGGCCTGGCTGGAGTGGGGAGGACTAGACTAGGAGGCTGATGCTGAAGGATTGAGTGAGGATTTTTATCAGTGAGTCCAGAACTCGAGACTGGACATAACTAATTGCTAGCAGTAGAACATAGCCAAGTCACACAGTATGTTCGCAGCACTGTGGATCTGTAGGGATCTGCAGCAACCTCAGTTCTTGCCTCCTCAAGAAAGAATCTGACCAAGGGGCATAAGGCAGAGTGGGAACCCAAGGCGAGTTGTAGAGCAGGAATGAAAGTTTATTAAGAAGTCAGGCTGCGCGCGGTGGCTCACGCCTGTAATCCCAGCACTTTGGGAGGCTGATGCAGGCAGATCACCTGAGGTCAGGAGTTCAAGACCAGCCTGGCCAACATGCAAACCCCATCTCTATTAAAAAAATAAAAAATCAGCCTGGTGTGGTGCGCACCTGTAATCACAGCTACTCAGGAGGCTGAGGAAGGGAGAATTGCTTGAACCCAGGAGGTGGAGGTTGCAGTGGGCCAAAATTGCACCAATGTCCACCAGCCTGGGTGACAGAGTGAGGCTCTGTTCAGAAAAAAAAAAAGGTTTTAGAGCAGAAACAAAAAAAAGTAAAGTACACTTGGAAAAGGGCCAAATGGGCACCGTGAGAGATCAAGTGTGCAGTTTGACCTTCAACTTGGGGTTTTCTACGCTGGCATGCTTGTGGGGTCTTGTGTTACCTTCCCTTGGGATGGGCTTTCCGGCTGTGCAGGGGCCCGCCAGCATGGGAAAGGCCAAATTCGCAGTGTGTTTACTGGAGTTGTGCACATGTTCAACTGAGGTGGTCTTCACTTACCCGCTGAATGTTTCTGGAAGATCCTAAACCAGTTAAACACCACCATTTTGTCTTAGGGCACATACTTGAGCCACTCACCCAACTCTTGAGATTTTATGGGGAAACTGCTGAACGCCAGTTTCAGGTGTTTTTTTTTTTTTATTATTAGAGTTTTGCTCTTGTCGCCCAGGTTGGAGTACAATCGTGCAATCTCGGCTCACTGCAACCTCCTTCTCTCAAGTTCAAGTGATTCTCCTGCCTCAACCTCCTGAGTAGCTGGGATTATAGGCACCCACCACGACGCCCGGCTAATTTTTGTATTTTTAGTAGAGATGGGGTTTCACCATGTTGGCCAGGCTGGACTTGAACTCCTGACCTCAGGTGATCCACCCACCTTGGCCTCTCAAAGTGCTGGGATTACAGGCATGAGACACTGTGCCCGGCCAGTATTTCTTTTTCTTTCTTTCTTTTTTTTTTTTTGAGATGGAGTCTCACTCTGTCACCAAGGCTGGAGTGCAGTGGTGCGATCTCAGCTCACTGCAACTTCCACCTCCCAAGTTTGAGCGATTCTCCTGCCTCAGCCTCCCAAGCAGCTAGGACTACAGGTGTGCACCACCATGCCCAGCTAATTTTTGTATTTTTAGTAGAGATGGGGTTTCACCATATTGGCCAGGTTGGTCTTGAACTCTTGACCTCGTCATCCACCCACCTTGGTCTCCCAAAGTGCTGGGATTACAGGCATGAGCCACTGTGCCCGGCCAGGTGTTGCTATCTATTGGGAGATGGCCTTTCCCTGGTGCCAGCTGTGATCAATTATTATTTTATTTTATTTGTTTATTTTTTGAGAGAGCATCTCTGTTGCCCAGGCTGGAGTGTTTGGTGACTATTTCCTCCACTAGAACTAGAACTGTTTTTGTTTGTTTTGAGACGGAATCACGCTGTGTTGCCCAGGCTGTAGTACAGTGGCACAATCTCAGCTTACTGCAACCTCCGCCTCAAGCAATTCTCCTGGGTTCCAAGTGATTCTCCCGCCTCATCCTCCTGAGTAGATGGGATTACAGGCACCCACCATCATGCCTGGCTAATTTTTGTATTTTTGTAGAGACGGAGTTTCACCATATTGGCCAGGCAGGTCTTGAACTCAACCAGGCTTTATTCTAATAGACCTCACCATATCTTCCCAAAAAGTCCCAGCAGCCTGGCCTGTGTGCTCCAGTCCCTGCCTGCACAGTCTGCTCCCCACCTGCGGCCAGAGGGAACCTGTGAACCCGAGTCAGGTCAGAGCCCTCCTGGCTCAGAGCCCTGCCCTGGTCTCTGACTGCCCCTTGCCCACTCTGCTCTGACATCTTGGGCGGCCCGGTGTACCCAAGAGGACCTACAGGGTCTGTTCCCTCCATGCTCGCCCTAGATACAATTGGAGAGGCTTGGGTTTTTCAGGGACAGGACTCAGCCAGGCCCGAGCAGTGGTGACCATGGCTGAGCTGGGCCCTGATCTTCCTCCAGGCTCCAAATCTCCTCCCCTCCCCTCCCCCACGGTCCACTGGGCATCTGTCCTGTGACCAGAATCCAGTTTCCCCTTTTCTCTCCTGAGCCCAGGCCCAGGGAGCAGTGGGTGTGACATGTGGATGGGGGAGGAGGGCTTCCTGCAGCTGTCTCATCCCCCAGCACCCTAACCTCAGGTTCCTCCTTCCCCAGTGCGCTCAGTCTCCGGCTAGGGGGTAGAAGTCCCCGTTTCCTTGGGGTGGCCTCCCTCAGGCCTTGCTCCCAGCCACTTCCTCATTCAGCAGGGCAGCCAGCCACCTGTCTCCCTGAGCTGCCAGCCCCGTCTCTGTGTCTGTGTCACTGCCTTGTTCTCACCCTCTTTCTCGGCTTTGCCTCTGTTTTCTCCTTCCCCATCTTTCATCTTTTTTCCCCGTCTCTCCCCTAGTCAAAAACCTGCCTTTAGATCTTGGGTTCTGTTTCCATCTTGATTTGCTGTGCAGCCTTAGGCAAGTGTCTCTATCTCGCTGAACAATGGGGATGATAAGAGCATGTGCCACGGACGTGCTTTGCAGGGACTGAATGATTTAACGCTTGGGACAGAGTGCCTGCACGTCATGATGGCTCTTTTAATATCCTTTAAACAGCACAAGGTTCTGATGATTAAATAATACTCATCATAGCTGATGCTTTTAAAAAGCTGAGAAGTGTCAGACCCTGCTCTAGGAACTTTAATCCATTTAATCCCCACAACAACTCTAAAAAGTAGTTCCCGTTTTACTCCCAATTTTACAGATTAAGAAAGGTTGGGGCTGGGCGCAGTGGCTCACACAATCCCAGCACTTTGGGATGCCGAGTTGGTTGGATCACCTGAGGTCAGGAGTTCAAGACCAACCTGGCCAACATGGTGAAACGCTGTCTCTACTAAATAAAAAAGACAAAAATTAGCCAGGCATGGTGGCGTGTCTGTAATCCCAGCTACTTAGGAGGCTGAGGCAGGAGGATCGCTTGAGCCTGGGAGGCAGAGGTTGCAGTGAGCCAAGACTGTGCCATTGCACTCCAGCCTGGGCAACAAGAGGGAAACCATCTTAAAAAAAAAAAAAAAAAGTTGAGTGACTTACTTAAGGTTGCCCAGCCAGGAAGAGGCAGAGCTGGTTTCAATCTAACCTGACGAAGGTCATACACTGACCCTCCTGTTAAGACGATGTCTGATCCCCATTGCGGGTGGAGTCAAGTTTGCACTTCATGTACTCTTTGCCCTTCATGTCCAATTGTTGGTGGGGGGAGCTGGGGCATGCCCCCTGGGTGACTGGGCCTAATTCTTTCTTGGGTTTTGTTTCTGTCTCTCCTCCTCCCCTGTCCCCTCCTCCCTTCTGCCACCACCCACCTCAGACTTCCTCCTTCACTTGCCTGGACGCTGCGCCGCATCCCACCGGCCCTTACACTGTGGTGTCCAGCAGCATCCGGCTTCATGGGGGGCCTTGAACCCTGCAGCAGGCTCTTGCTCCTGCCTCTCCTGCTAGCTGTGGGTGGTGAGTTGGGGGCTTCCGTGGCTGCCTCCCGGGTCCCTGGGCTCAGCTTGGGACAGGGCAGATAGCAGGGTGGAATGAGAGAACCGAAATGGGGTGTTGGGACGGGAGCAGGTCCCCAGCCCCCCAGAGCCTGAGCCCCCAAGATTTGCCCTCCACTACAAGCAAGGGGGAGGAGGGGACATCTAAGGGTGTCACCACAGGACAAGTTGTGCAGAAGTAACACATACATTCTGGTGGCCCAGACACCAGCCCCTGAGTCCTGCCAGGCCCACTCTCCCCCTTGCTAACCTCCTGGCTGTCAGGATCCACCATCCCCAGCTTCTAAACTTGTCCCCCTACCCCCATCATAGCTCTGTGCCTCAGTTTACCTTCTTTTTACTCCTCAGGTCTCTGTCCTGTCCAGGCCCAGGCCCAGAGCGGTAGGCCTAGACCCAGCAGTCCCTCTCCCTACCTCCCAAAGACCTCCCTGTCTCCATCCCTCCCTCACCCTTTCCAAACCTCTCCCCCACCCCACTGCCCGCTGACCTGCTCCCTACTATTCCCAGTGCACCCACGCTGACCTCCCCTGACCCCTGTGCCGTAGAATGCAGCTGCTCCACGGTTAGCCCGGGCGTGCTGGCGGGGATCGTGCTGGGGGACCTGGTGCTGACAGTGCTTATTGCCCTGGCCGTGTACTTCCTGGGCCGGCTGGTCCCTCGAGGGCGAGGGGCTTCGGAGGGTGAGTGGGGCTGGCAGGAGAAAACCTGAGGATGTGCCTGGATTTGTGGGGGGGAGTCGGGTAAGCTCCCAGATCCCAAACATCCAAAGGAATGATAATGGAGGTGCTGATTTGGAAATGACAAAACAACCCCAGCTCACCACTCTGCGTTTCTCTGCACCCCGACACCCCTCACCTCCAGCAGCCACCCGGAAACAGCGTATCACTGAGACCGAGTCGCCTTATCAGGTGAGAAAACCAGACTGCCCTCCTCACATCTCGCTCCTGCCTGGGGATGTCTGCGCCAGATTCTCCTTCATGCTATCATAGGGACCTCAAAACCACTCTCCTTAAAGCACCCCCAAACCTTGAAGGCACACAGGGCATCTGAAACTGGGCTGAATGATCGACCACAAGCCTATGGTCAGCTTAAAATGTGTGAAGACTGGCTGGGCGTGGTGGCTCATGTCTGTAATTCCAGCACTTTGGGAGGCCGAGGCAGGTGGATCAACTGAGGCCTGGCCAACCCTAACTCTACTAAAAATACTAAAATTAGCTAGGCATGGTGGCGGGAGCCTGTAATCCCAGCTACTCGGGAGGTTAAGGTAGGAGAATTGCTTGAACCCAGGAGGTGGAGGTGTCAGTGAGCCAAGATCATGCCACTGCACTCCAGTCTGGGTGACAGAGCAAGACTTTGTCTCAAAAAAAAAAAAAAGGTTAATTTAAAAATTTTTTTTTTATTTGAAGAAATAAGACAGGGGTCTCACTATGTTGCCCAGGCTGGTCTCCAACTCCTGGTCTCAAGTGATTCAAGTGATCCTCCTGTCTCAGCCTCCAAAAATCCTGGGATTACAGGCAGAAGCAGCCATGCTGGTTGAGTATTCTTGAAGCTCTTCATTCTTTCTTTTCTTTTCTGAGAAGAAGTCTCACTCTGTCACCCAGGTTGGAGTGCAATGGCATGGTCTCAGCTCACTGCAACCTCTGCCTCCCTGGTTCAAGTCTCAGTCTCAGCCTCTCTGGCTGCAGCCTCCTGAGTAGCTGGGATTACAGGCACGTGCCCCCACACCCGGCTCATTTTTGTATTTTTAGTAGAGACAGGGTTTCACTATGTTGGCCAGGCTGGTCTCAAATTCCTGACCTCATGATCCACCTGCCTTGTCTTCCCAAAGTGCTGGAATTATAGGCGTGAGCCACCACGTTCAGCCTAATTTTTTTTTTTTAAGTAGAGGCCAGGCGTGGTGTCTCACGCCTGTAGTCCCAGCACTTTGGGAGGCCAAGGTGGGTGGATCGTGAGGTCAGGAGATTGAGACCATCCTGGCCAACATGGTGAAACCTCATCTCTACTAAAAATACAAAAATTGCCAGCCGGGCATGGTGGCTCAAGCCTGTAATCCCAGCACTTTGGGAGGCCGAGGCGGGTGGATCACCAGGTCAAGAGATCGAGACCATCCTGGTCAACATGGTGAAACCCCGTCTCTACTAAAAATATAAAAAATTAGCTGGGCATGGTGGCGCCTGCCTGTAATCCCAGCTACTCAGGAGGCTGAGGCAGGAGAATTGCCTGAACCCAGGAGGCAGAGGTTGTGGTGAGCCGAGATCACGCCATTGTACTCCAGCCTGGGTAAACAAGAGTGAAACTCCGTCTCAAAAAAAAAAAAAGAAAAAAAACAAAAATTAGCTGGGCCTGGTGGTATAAGCCTATAATCCCAGCTACTCAGGAAGCTGAGGTAGGAGAATCGTTTGAATCCGGGACATGGAGGTTGCAGTGAGCCGAGATCATGCCATTGCACTCCAGCCTGGTGACAGAGCGAGATTCCATCTCAAAAAAAAAAAAAAAAAAAAAAAAAGTAGATCTAGGTTCTTGCTATGTTGCCCAGGTTTGTCCTGAAGTCCTGGGCTCAAAAGATCCATTACCTCGGTCTCCCAAAGTGCTGGGATTACAGGCAAGAGCCACCATGCCTGGCTGAAGCTCTTTTTAAAAAACTATGGTGTAGACAAGAGAATCTACCCATCTGTCCCCTTCTCTGTCAATGTTTCTTCTTAGCCCTTTGGGGGGTCATGATATCCTCCAAGACCCCTCCCCTGAAAAATGCACACCCAGACTAGTCATTACATATGATTTTAGGGTTTCTGTGAGAGGCCTGACCCTGGGGGCCGCATAGATCCTCCCCACACCCAAGTGTGAACTCTGCTGTGTGAAGTCTAATATATTGTCTGCAACCAGCTTTGCCCATTTGTCTCACTTGTGGTAAAGTTTCTTTGTGAAGTCTAAGAATCTCAGGGTTGGCTCTGTGATATCCAGAAGACTGAGGGGCCTTTCCAGTCACTGGTGGCAGTTACTGAAATTTTAGGACAGAGTGTTACCCGAATGTATTCATTCTTTCTGTGGGTACGTCCAGCACCTATAAGTGCTAGATGCTGGGACCCAGTGACAGAGTTTCTATCCTAGTTCAGACAAACTTGAAGCAAATGAACAAATACAATCATTTGGGGAAGCAGGGTAAAGGAAATAAACAGGGTTCTGTGACTGGCTGGAGTATGGGGGAAGAAAGTACAGAGGGGAAATTGAGAAATGGCTCCCTGAGGCGGTGACGTGAGCTCAGACTTGAAGGCAGAGGAGATCTAGGGGAACAGAGTTTCAGGCAGAGGGATCAGCACATCCACTGGCCCTGAGGTTGGGGCGCACTGGTGAGCCAGAGGAGAAGGGGGGCCATTGAATGCACTTGAATAAAATCCAGATCTCTTCCATGGCTCTAAGGCTGAAGAAGCTGCCAGGGGCCTTGTAGGGCACTGGCAGAAGGCTGGATTTTATTTGGTGGATCCTTTCCACTGATGGCCCCCATCCCTTTAGGAGCTCCAGGGTCAGAGATCGGATGTCTACAGCGACCTCAACACACAGAGGCCGTATTACAAATGAGCCCGAATCATGACAGTCAGCAACCTGATACCTGGATCCAACCATTCCTGAAGCTTACCCGGCAACTCATTCCAACTCCTACCACCATACAGACCCCTAGAGTGCCGTCACCAAGAGACTGGACCTCTCCCCAGTACTGCCCCCAAATAAACATCAAGCGCAAAAACATGACGCCAGATCCTAGGGCTGATGGGATGGGGACATGTGGGGTCCTGAGGGGGTCTTGGATCCAGAAACAGTTCATGGGAAGAGGGTTCTTGGAGGAAGAATACAACTACAGGTATTTCAATTGCTTTATTTCAACTCAAAAGTTGGGCGGGAGGTTCCTGTGCCACCACACATCATCCAGGATAAGAGGGTCAGAAGCAAAGGTCCAAGCTGCAGGGGGGTCAGCCCCTGCCCGGCATGTTGATGTAGACTTTGCCATCTTCTGGGGATAGGGGAGAGAAAGCATGAAGCCTGACCACCCACATATTCACTTCCTTAGGGACCCCCTGCTTCAGGGCTTTCCTCAGGGGCTCCCCCAGGCACCTCCCCCAGGGTTTCCCCAGCACCTCCTCCAGGGCTTCCCCAAGGGTCCCCTCCCTGGGACCCCCTCCCTAGGGACACCGCGCACCCTCCAGGCCCCTCCCATTCCTGCCCTCACCTTGGGCGGGGCTGCGGCGTGGGCGGGCGCACAGGAACACCGCCCCAACGACGAGCAGTGATACCACCGCATCAGCCGCCACGAGGCCTGCCAGGAGCGGCAGAGAGAGGGGCCCACATCCGGAACAGGAGCCTGGAGAGTGGGGGCCGGGACGGGTAGACAGCTCAGGTTCTGCGTTCTGGGGCTGTGTTTTGGTCACAGGGAGGAGAGGAAGTCCCCCTGAGGGGGCGGGTCCCGCGTTCCCTGGGGTTGCGATTGGGGAATGAAAGGGGAGACAGAGATGCAGAGAGCCTGGGGTGCCCCAGGACCCTTGGAGCTGTGCGGTGGGCATATGGGGTACTCCTAAAAAGAGGCTGGGGGTCACTGATTCTGGGACTCGGAGAAGGACACAGATCCTTTGATTTGGGGACTGGAGTTGAGACAGTGACCTACTGGGGTGTTCTGAGAGCCTCTGGTTTCTGGGATGGACAGGATACCTGAAGCGCTGGGGTAAAAGGCAGGGAGTGATCTCTCACCTGGGGTCGTTTGAGCTGCAGCCACTGTGGAGAGAGAGAAGGGGGTTGAGGGTGGAGAGAAGGTCCATGAAACAGCTGGGCACAGTGGCTCACACTTGTCCTCCCAGCACTTTGGGAAGCCGAGGCAGGAAGATCGCTTGATCCCAGGAGTTTGAGACCAGCCTGGGCAACATAGTGAGACCCTGTCTCTGCAATACAAAAATTAACTGGACGTGGTGGTTTGCGCTTGTAATCCCAGCTACTCTGGAGGCTGAGGTGGGAGGATCACCTGAGCCGTGATTGCACCACTGCATTCCAGCCTGGACAACAGAGCGAGACCCCATCTCAAAACAAACCAAAAAATAGGATGTAGGGAAGGAAAGGTCCCATCCTGAGAATTGACCTCCAAGCTGGAGAGATGGAACAGGGTCACGTGGGAAGGGAATTCCCAGAGACACAGAGAGTGACAAGAAATCGGAAGTGGCAGCAGAGACCCGCCCATGAGAAGGGGGCACTCACAGGCAGCTCCTCTAGAACTCCCTGCCTTGGCTGGGTGCGGTGGCTCATGCCTGTAATTCCAGCACTTTGGGAGGCTAGCTGGGCAGATCATGAGGCCAAGAGATTAAGACCATCCTGGCCAACAAGGTGAAACCCCAGCTCGACTAAAAATACAAAAAAATGAGCTGGCTGTGGTGGCACACACCTATAATCTCAGCTACCTAGGAGGCTGAGGCAGGAGAATAGCTTATACCCGGGAGGCGGAGGTTGCGGTGAGCTGAGATCACGCCATTGCACTCCAGCCTGGGTGACACAGCGAGACTCTGTCTCCAAAACAATAAAAATAAATAAATAAATAAATAAATAATACAAGCAAACAAAAAAACTCCCTGCCTCACCTCCTCCCACCCCCAAGGACTTAGGCCCTGAAGCCAAATGGATTTCCCAGAAGGGAAGGGGCCCCCACTTCAGCACCCATCCCTGCAGACGTCACCCAAGCACCCCTCACAAACACTCAGCCTACCATCCCCTGTAACCACTGGCTCTACCTGAGAGCAAAAGCAGGAAGAGGATGTGACCTGGAAGGACCATGGTGGGCTGGGGTCTGGCAGGGGTCTGGCAGAGGATTGTGGTCCAGAGAAGTCCTGAGGAACCGTGAGGGAGCAGAGAAGTAGCAATAGCGGATGTCACCCTGCTGGTGTCAAGGGCATCTACTTCCTGTGCGTGTTGAGGGGGTGTCTCTGTTGTTGCCTTTGGTGAACTCAGGGGGAGGGTCAGAGAGACCAGGGAGGCTGCTGTGCTGGTCCAAGTGGGAATGACAGGTGGCCCAGGGTGTCCTGGCTAGGGAGATCTGGAAATACTTTGAAGGTAGGGCCAACAACATTTACTGATGAAGTGGATGTGTGTATTTGAGAGGGATCCAGGACAGCTGAGCCTTCTGGCCGGAAACGCTGAGAAGATGGAGCGTCCATTGGCAGAGAGGAAAGGAGGGGAAGTGAGTTTGCGGGGAAACCTCCCCGAGGTTTGGACACGGGGAGTTGGAAATGCCTGATAATCTCCCTGTGGAGATGCTGAATGACCTCACTGCATTTAGGAGTTCAAGGGATAAGGCTGGTCTGGAAATGTAAATTTGGGGGTTGATGGCTTATGGATGGTATTTAAAGCCAAGCCTGGGTGAGATCACCAAGGAAGTGAGTGCAGACAGGATTCCGCCCCCATCCCAACACACACTGAATGGGGAAAGGAGAGGAAACTTGCCAGGGAAATGGAGAAGGAGGAGGGAGTAAGGGAGGAGACCACGGAGAACCTGGCATCTTGAAAGCAGGGGAGAGGCTGCCGGGGTGGCTCACGCCTGTAATCCCAGCACTTTGGGAGGCCAAGGCGGGAGGATCACCTGAAGTCAGGAGTTCAAGCAAACATGATGCCGTGAAACCCCATCTCTACAAAAATACAAAAATTACCCGGGCTTGGTGTCGGGCGCCTGTAATCCCAGCTACTCGGGACTGAGGCAGGTGGAGGTTGAAGAGACCTGAGATGTTGCCACTGCACTCCAGCCTGGGTGACAGAGTGAGACCTTGTCAAGAAAGAGAGAGAGAGAGAGAGAGAGAGAGAGAGAGAAAGGCAAGCAAGCAGGGGAGGAATAGGGCCCATGTGGTCAGTGCTGTGAAAGGTCACCAAGTGAAACTGAGGGTGGCCTCCCACTGGAATGTCAGCTCCAGGACAGGGAATTCCTGCCTGCTTAGTTCCCAATATGCAGCAAAATGCCTCCTCTGCTGCAATCAATTATTTTAAATGATGAGTGAGAAAATGAAACCAGACCTCTGAAAAGGGTCATGTAGGGGAGAGGGAGAAGTTGAGCCACACCCTCTACCCTTACCCACAGGCCCTCCCTCTGGGAGTCTAACCCCCAGTACCCCCCTCCTTCCGGACCCAGTAATAGTCTCCCTGCCCCTACCCCTACCTCCGTGGGCAGGACCCAGGAAACAAAGCATTCAGCACCCCCTTGGACAGAGACTCAGAAATCCAGACCCCAGCCAGGTGCTATGGCTCAGTCCTGTAATTCCATACTTTGGGAGGCCAAGGCCGGCAGGTCATCTGAGTTCAGGAGTTGGAGACCAGCCTGGCCAACATGGTGAAACTCCATCTCTACTAAAAATACAAAAATTAGCCGGCGTGGTGGCGGGCCCAGCTAACTGGGGAGGGTGAGGCAGGAGAATCGCTTGAACTGAGGAGGTGAGGAGGCAGAGGTTGCAATGAGCCGAGATAGCGCCATTGCGCTCCAGCCTGGCGACAGACACTCCTCAAAAACAAAACAAAATAAATTCCGGGCCCCCGCCAGCGCCCCCCGCCTCAGTGTTGCCCTCTTCTTGGAGCCCAGTATCCTAGGCTGCTTCAGACCAAGGATCTGGACCCCAGCTCCCTTCTTCTCCAGGGACTCTGGAGTCCGCCTCCGAAGTCCGCCCCGCCCACTCAAGGGCTGCATTTGCCCAAGCGCGACTCGGGGACTCCCAGGTCTGTGGGCGGGCCCTGCCCAGGACTGGGTGGTGCCAGAACTCCTAGTTTAAAAACTCGCGGGTAGCGGACTCAAGATCGGGGACCCGGCGGCGGCTCCGCGGGGGAAACAGCGAGGCTGGCGCAGCGCCGAGGCCGCGGCCCTGGGGGCCCGCAATCCGCGCCACGGAATCCCCGAGGTAATGGGTGCGGGTAAGGCGCGCTCGGCCTCCTAAGAACGTGAGGGGCTAAGAAGGATCGAAAGACTCCTGAGCTCCTGAGGGACGGAGCTGGAGCGTCAGTCCTGGGTCCGGAGAGTGAGGATCCCCGGTGTTTGGAGGAGGAGGGGTCCCGGACTCCTGGATCAGGACGGAGGGGCGGCTGGGATCCCAGACTTCTGGGTCCTGGGGGCGCAGGGGACTGGGGATCCAGGATCGCGGGTCCCCGAGGGTGAAAGGGCTGGGAGGCTGGACCCCTGCCTGGGTCCCTGGAGGTGCTGGGAGTTGCTGGCAGCCGAGAATCACCCTAGAAGTGGGGGCTCCCGGACTGAGTGCTGGGGGGCGTCGTTGCTTAAAATCGGCGAGGGTCTCGGTGGGGAAGGGTCCTGGCCTTAGGGTCTATGCTGACAGTGACCTGCCTGTGCCCGCCCTTGGATTTTCGGATCTCCACTCGTGCGGGGCTGAGCAGGAATTCCCCTTTCGCGGGGATTCCACTAGCGCCACGCTCGGCCGCGCGCCCCGCCTCGGAGCAGGACACCTGGGGCGAAAGAGGGGGGAAGGGGAGAATGGAAGATTCCCTTGCGCGAACGCCTTGGCGTCAGCGCGCCGCGTCCGGGCTGTTTCCGAGCCGCCCCCTCCAGCCCCACCGCAATCCCCGCTTAACCCTTCCTCCGCCGGAACCCGGGCGCGGAAGGTTGAGGGTTTTGCCTTTCTGAGTCGTGGGAAGGAGTTTGGGACCCAAGGCTCCCAAATCCTAGAGAGGAGGGGACTGAGGGTCCAGACTCCTGGGACCTGAAGAAGAGACAGTATGGGTGGGACTTTGTTTTTTGAATAGAGTCTCTTTCTATCGCCCCGGCTGGAGTGCAGTGGCGCGATCTCGCTCGCTGCAACCTCAATCTCCGCCTTCTGGGTTCAAGTGATTCTCCTGTCTCAGCCTCCTGAGTAACTGGGATTACAGGCTCCCGCCAGCACGCCTGGCTAATTTTTATAGTTTTAGTAGAGACGGGATTTCAATATGTTGGCCAGGCTGGTCTCGAACCGCTGACCTCAGGAGATGCGTCCGCCTCGGCCTCCCAAAGTGCTGGGATTACAGGCAAGAGCCACTGAGCCAGGCCCTTTGTGAGGCCTTTGACTTCTCGACATTCCTCGGGGAGTGGTGCTGGGGACTCCCGATTTCTAGAGGTACAGATTGTAGGGCAGAAACATGTTGGGAACCTGAATGAACGTCCAGGGAGTGACGCTGGCACCCGCACCCCACCAACCCGCTGGCTTCAAAACTGGGATATCTGGGGGTGGAATTTTTTTACGGAAGTGGGGTGGTTGCTGCAGAGGGGTTCCCTCCTCCCCTTTCCCCACTTTCCGCGACGCTGGTGGAAAGTTAGGTCAGAGGGAAAGTGCGAAGCAAAAGGAAGGAAATGGAGGAGGCGGACGCCCCACCCCCATCTTCTAATGGCTTTGCAGGAGTCAGGCGGCATCTACTGCCAGTTTTTCCGCGCGGGAGGGCGAGGAGGGCGCCCAAACCCACTCGCCCCCGCGCCACCCCCGCCGCATTTAGTTGGCTTAAGGACCCTGATGACTTCCGCTCCTCTCCCGCACAGTGAGTAGGGGTGAGCGCAGCCACTGTCCAACGCAGACTGTGAAGAAGCTTCTGGAAGAGCAGAGGCGGCGCCAGCAGCAGCAGCCCGACGCTGGCGGGGTGCAGGTGAGGGCAGGGAGCGACAGTTCTCAGGAGTACCCCCATACTGTTCCGCAGGGACTCAGCAGCTTGCCAGCTGATGATCGGGGTGGCCCTGACCTAAATGCCCTGTAGGTCTGGATCAGACCCGGAGGAATCTGCCAGGTAAAGTCACCAGGGTTCCTTTTTGCTTTTGTCTCTACAGGGACAATTTCTCCCTCCCCCAGCGCAGCCCCTGACTCCATCTGCGAATGAGGCTGTGACTGGTAAGTTCTCGCAGCTCCTGGGCCTTCCTATCCCCCTTCCCTAAGGGACTCAGACATTCCAGCTCTCAGAACTTTGGGACACCTAGGAGTCAGGCCCTCATTCTTCCCTTTTCTTTTTTGAGATGGGATCTCACTGTATTGCCCAGGCACTGGAGTGCAGTGGTGCTGTCTGACTCACTGTAGCCTCAACCTCCTGGGTTTGAGTGATCTTTCCGCCTCAGCTTCCCAAGTAGCTGGGACCACAGGATGCCACCTTCTCAGCTAATTTTTAAAATTTTTGTAGCAACAGGGTCTGGCTATGTGACCCAGGCTGGTAGGCCCTCATTCTTGCTGTAACTCGGTAATAGTCTGATTTTCTAGGTTTTATGTGTCCTACAGAACCCCAGGACCCAGTCTCCAGCCTTTTGAGTGTGCTAGGAGGCCTGGTCCTGGGCTCTTGGTGTCCCAGAAATACCTTGGGAAACACCAGGCCCTCTAGTCCTGGCTGTGACGTCCCCAACTCTAGTAACCAGACCTGCCCCTGCCCCTCCTCTTACACGCAGGCCACCCTCCCTTCCCAGCACACCCGGAGACTGTGGGTTCTGGAGTTAGCAGCCTGGGTCCCCCCATGGGCTTTCCAGACTGGGACCCCAACACGCATGCTGCCTACGCAGACAGCCCCTACTCTTGCCCTGCTCCTGCTGCCGAAAGTTTCCTGCCTCCTGACTTCTACCCACCCTCGGACCCAGGGCAGCCGTGTCCATTTCCCCAGGGCATGGAGGTGAGATACAGAGTGGGTACAGGATGCTGAAGGGCCCCTAAAAATTCGAAGTTGTGCTCCTGTAGTATTCTGGGGTGTCTGGAGCTCGGTTATGGTCGCCTTTCCTAGGCGGGGTGTGGTGGCTCACGCCTATAATCCCAGCGCTTCGGGAGGCTGAGGCAAGTGGATCACTGAGGTCAGGAGTTTGAGACCAGCCTGGCCAGCATGGTGAAACTAAAAATACAAAAATTAGCTGGGTGTGGTGACACTTGCTTGTAATCCTAGCTACTCTGGAGGCTGAGGCAGGAGAATTGCTTTAACCCGGGAGGTAGAGGTTGCAGTGAGTGAAGATCACGCCGCTGCACTCCAGCCTGGGTGACAGAGTGAGATTCTGTCTTGGAAAAAAAAAAATCCCCTTTTCCAGGTGGGCAAAACTGAGGCCTAAAAGTCCGAGGTCACTTGGCACAGATGGATACCCAGGGGCTCTGCATGCAGATGTGACAGTGTGGTGGTTTGGGATGGGGAGTTCTCAGCTGACTGGCTCTCCCCACCACCTGCACCCCTCAGGACCCCCAGGACACCCGGCTCTATGCAGGATCTTCCCTGCCACAGGCGGGACCCTGGAGAGTTTCTGCACTCCCTTCAGGACCCCCTCAGTTCCCCGCTGTGGTCCCTGGACCATCGCTGGAGGCAGCCCGAGCTCACATGCTGGCTTTGGGGCCACAGCAGCTGCTGGCCCAGGATGAGGAGGGGGACACGTGAGTATAGGGGGCGGGTTTGTCTGCAGACTCTTGGCTTGGCGGGGGCTGTTCTCATGGCTGTCCCCCACCCGTCCTCAGGCTCCTGCACCTGTTTGCGGCTCGGGGGCTGCGCTGGGCGGCGTACGCTGCGGCTGAGGTGCTCCAGATGTACCGACGTCTTGACATTCGTGAGCATAAGGGCAAGGTGAGGCCTGGGGCCTGAATGCTCCTGGGTTCAGAGGAGGAGGGAGCCAGGGGCCTGGACCCCTGGATCCTAGAGAAGAGAGGAATGGGGGCTGAACTCCTAGGTCTGAGGGGAGATGGGGCTGGGAGCCTGGTTTTCCAACGGGAGGTAACCAGGGACCCAGCCTGACCTCTCCTGTGACCCGCATTGCAGACCCCTCTCCTGGTGGCAGCTGCTGCCAACCAGCCCCTGATTGTGGAAGATCTGCTGAACCTGGGAGCAGAGCCCAACGCCACTGACCATCAGGGACGTTCAGTCTTGCATGTGGCCGCTACCTACGGGCTCCCAGGAGTTCTCTTGGTATGCCCAGCTGGCAGGCGGGGTGGGGGGGGGAGGTCATCTCAGGGTAGACTGGTTGCCCAGATTTTGGCTTCCAGAGCCAGGAAGCCAAAGGAGACCCTTACCCAGCACTCCAACTTCTCTTCCTCCCAGGCTGTGCTTAACTCCGGGGTCCAGGTTGACCTGGAAGCCAGAGACTTTGAGGGTAAGTTGGGTGTGGGCAGGGCTGGTGTGGCTGGGTGGGGTGGGTGCAGCAGATGCAGGTCTCTTACTCTCTCTATTCTGCAGGCCTCACCCCGCTCCACACGGCCATCCTGGCCCTTAACGTTGCTATGCGCCCTTCCGACCTCTGTCCCCGGGTGCTGAGCATGCAGGCCCGAGACAGGCTGAATTGTGTCCACATGTTGCT
Source organism: Saguinus oedipus (assembly GCA_031835075.1). Lineage (NCBI taxonomy): Eukaryota > Metazoa > Chordata > Mammalia > Primates > Cebidae > Saguinus > Saguinus oedipus. Next base: position 39,362,912 of record CM063187.1, on the reverse strand, counting down.
GCAAATGGGTGCTAATCACACCAGCCAGGTGAGCTGGGATGTGGGTGGTCGGTCCCTGGGAGATGTACGTGATGGGGCCGCCTGGATGTCTGGGAGCTCCAGACAGATGCTGACTTTGCCTCTTCCTTGCTGTGTGCCCTTGGGCAAATTACTTCACTTCTCTGTGCCTTAGGAGTTTCTGTTTTTTTCTTTGTTTATCGGGGTTTTTGTTTTTTGTTTTTTTTTGAGATAGGGTCTCACTCAGTCGCCCAGGCTAGAGTGAAGTGGTGCAATCTCGGCTCACGGCAGCCTCTGCCTTCCAGGTTCAAGTGATTCTCCTGCCTTAGCCTCTTGACTAGCTGGGACTATAGGTGTGTGCCACCACGCCTGGCTAATTTTTTAAAAATTTTTTATTTTGAGTAGAGATGGAGTTTCATCGTGTTGGCCAGGCTGGTCTCAAACTCGTTACCTCAAATGATCCTCCCTACTTGGCCTCCCAGAGTATTGGGAATACAGGCGTGAGCCACCGTGCCCAGCCCCTAGTTGTTAACTGGGAATGATATCACTGACCTTAGGGTGTGTTATCAAGCACTTACTATTCATTCATCAAGCACCGAGTTTCATTGATCAGCTCACTGAAACCTCACAAACACCCCTTGCTTGACATGTGTACTCTATTTTCTCTATTTTACTGATAAGGAAACTGAGGCATGGGAAATCAAAAATCTTTTTTTTTTTTTGAGACAGAGTTTCCTTCTTGTTGCCCAGGCTGGAGTGCAATGGTGTGATCTTGGCTCATTGCAACCTCTGCCTCCCAGGTTCAAGCGATTCTTCTGCCTCAGCCTCCCGAGTAGCTGGGATTATAGGCATGTGTCATCATGCCCTGCTAATTTTGTATTTTTAGTAGAGATGGGGTATCACCATGTTGGTCAAGCTGGTCTCGAACTCCCAACCTCAGGTTATCCGCCTGACTCGGCCTCCCAAAGTGCTGGGATTACAGGTGTGAGCCACCACGCCCGACCACAAAAATCTTTTTGAGACAGGGTCTTGCTCTGTTGCTTAGGCTGCAGTGCAATGACATGATCACAGCTTACGGCAGTCCTGACCTTGTGAGCTTAAGTGATCCTCCCACCTCAGCCTCCCAAGTAGCTGTGGTCACAGGCATGCACCACCATGCCTGGCTAATTTTTTGTAGAGGTGGGGTCTAACTATGTTGGCCAGGCTGGTCTCAAACTCCTGAGCTCAAGCAATCTTCCCACCTCTGCCTCAGGAAATGCTGGGATTACAGGTGTGAGCCACTACAACCAACCTAAAAAATCTTACAGTTCGTGAGTGTCAGAGAGGGGATTAGAACCTAGGTAGCCCGACTTTGGAACCTAGCTTTTAATTATGTTCTGTTCCTTTCCTGTGACAGCCTCCTTCATAAGCTGGCTGAGAGAATTAAACATCCACAAAAAACGTTTCTTTATTCATTAATTTATTTATTCAGATGGAATCTCACTCTGTCACTCAGGCTGGAATGCAGTGGTGCAATCTTGGCTCATTACAACCTCTACCTCCCGGGTTCAAGCCATTCTCCTGCCTCAGCCTCTGGAGTAGCTGGGACTACAGGCATGCACCACCACACCCAGCTAATTTTTGTATTTTTCATGGAGAAGCGGTTTCACCATGTTGGCCAGGCTGGTCTTGAGCTCCGCACCTCAGGTGATCTGCCCACCTCGGCCTCCCAATGTGCTAGGATTACAGGCATGAGCCACTGTGCTGGGCCTTGTTTTCTACTTTTTGTAGAGGGGGGATCTCGCTGTGTTGCCCAGGTTGGCCTCGAACTCCTGGACCCAAGTGATCCCCCCCACCACCTTGGCCTCTCAAGTGCTGGGATTATAGGCATGAGCTGCTCTGCCCAGCTTCCTATAATGATTTAATAAGAAAAGACCACGCTCCTGTACTTTTAGACATTACAACTTAATAGAAAAGAGAGGAGAAGATAAGTAAACAAAGAACTGAACATAATTACAAACCGGGATGCGAGCTGCCTAGGAAGAATAGGAGCTCTTAGACAATAAAGATTGGCTGTGGGCCGGGCGTGGTGGCTCACGCCTCTAATCCCAGCACTTTGGGAGGCCGAGGCGGGTGGATCACGAGGTCAAGAGATCGAGACCATCAACATGGTGAAATCCCGTCTCTACTAAAAATACAAAAATTAGCTGGGTACGGTGGCGCATACCTGTAATCCTGGCTACTTGGGAGGCTGAGGCAGGAGAATTGCCTGAACCCAGGAGGCGGAGGTTGCGGTGAGCCGAAATCGTGCCATTGCACTCCAGCCTGGGTAACGAGAGCGAAACTCCATCTCAAAAAAAAAAAAAAAAATTGGTTTTATATTGCATGTGGGGCTCACAATGAAGGTCGTTTGGAGGAAATTGCATTTAAGTTGAGCGAGAAACAATGAAGAAGAAGAATTAACTGCGTGGTAGGGTTCTGGGAGAACTCAGACATCAAGGAGTATTTCTCTGAAAAAAGCACAAGTAAAAAAATTTTTTTTGAGATGGAGTCTTGCTCTCTCACGCAGGCTGGAGTGCAGTGGTGCAATCTCAGCTCACTGCAACCTCCTGGGTTCAAGTGATTCTCCTGCCCAAGCCTCCCAAGTAGCTGGGACTACAGTCACACGCAATCACACTCCGATAATTTTTGTACTTTTAGTAATAATAACAAATAAATTTTTAAAAAAATAATAAAAGATGGCTGGGTGCAGTGGCTCAGGCCTGTAATCCAAGCACTTTGGGAGGCCTAGGTGGGCGGATTGCTTGTGCTCAGGAGTTCGAGATCAGCCTGGGCAACATAGGGAGACCCCCATCTCTACAAAAAAAAAGTACAAAAATTAGCTGGGCGTGGTGGCACGTGCCTGTGGGTCTCAGGTGCTCAGGAGGCTGAGGCTGAGGTGGTGCTCACCTGAACCCGGGGAGGTCAAGGCTGCAGTGAGCCATCATTTTGCCACTGCACTCAAGCCTGGGTAACAGAGTGAGACCCTGTCTCTCAACAACAACAACAACAACAACAATAATAATAATAAAAGGTAACTCTTTTCCTGCAATTCCAGTGCTTTGGATGGCTAAGGTAGGAGGATCACTCGAGCCCTGTAGGTTGAGGCTGCAGTGGGCTGTGGTCACACCACTATACCCCAGCCTGGGCAGCAGAGTGAGACCCTGTCTCAAAAAACAAACAAAAAAATAACTTTTTTATTTTTTTGAGACAGGATCTCATTCTGTTGCCCAGGCTGGAGTGCAGTGGTGCAATTCTGGCTCACTGCATCCTCTGCCTCCCAGGTTCAGGCGATCCCTGTGCCTCAGCCTCCCGAGTAGCTGGGATTACAGGCATGTGCCACCACGCCTGGCTAATTTTTGTATTTTTTGTAGAGACAGGGTTTCACCATGTTGGCCAGGCTGGTCTCGAACTCTTGACTTCAAGTGATCCACCCGCCTTGGCCTCCTAAAGTACTGGGATTACAGGCATGAGCCCCCTTGCCCTTCCAAAAAAAAAGAAAATTTTAAACCTCAATATCATTATTCTATATTTAAAAAATTAAAGATTATATTGTAATACTAAACATCCTGGCTGTAGTCAAATTTACTTTTGGCTATAAAACAGTTTTTTTCACTAAAAAAAATCAAGAAGCACACATATTATTATGTTATATCTTTTCAAATCACTGTTTTTTTTTTTTTGAGAAGGAATCTCACTCTGTCACCAGGCCAGGCTGGAGTGCAGTGGCACAATCTCAGCTCTACAACTTCTGCCTCCCAGGCTCAAGGGATTCTCCTGCCTCAGTCTCCCGACTAGTTGGGACTACAGGCGTGCCCCACCATGCCCAGCTAATTTTTGTATTTTTAGTAGAGACAGAGTTTCACCATGTTGGCCAGGACAGTCTCAATCTCTTGACCTCGTGATCTGCCCACCTCAGCCTCCCAAGGTGCTGGGATTACAGGTGTGAGACACCACGCCCAGCCTCAAATCACTCTTAATCTAGAGATTTGGTTTAGTTTTCATCATTTTTTGGATGAGCAAACTAGGTGGTTTTCCCGTTATGAGCACATAAAATGTTTAATCTTCATTATCATTACAAACTCCTTACAGACACATAAGAAATTTTCATTTTCAAAAATGTCTTTTATTTTCCTCCAAATATGATGGGAACAGCTTGATATTGTGGTGCAGTATTGTAATATTAGCTAGTCCACAGATTAATGTTGGCAGCTCCTGTGCTTGTAGATAAAGTACAGTCTCTGTGGGATGGATTCAGTTTAATGTGTTGAATGGATGTGGGTAGCCAGGGCAGTTGCTAACCCGGAGAAAAGGAGTCTCTTTCTCAGACACTTTGGTGGGAAATTGTCATAAGAAATGTAGTTTTGGGAGGTATATGGTGTGAATGGTACACCCTGAGATATGGTGTTGTGCAGTGCACAACATATACAACTGAATAAGGCACTCTTGGTGGGGCTTGCAGAGGAGGGCCAGCATCTTTTTTTTTTTTGAGACAGCGTGTTACTCTGTCACCCATGCTGGAGTGCAGTGGTGTGGTCATGGCCCACTGCAGCCTCGAACTCCTAGGCTCAAATGATCCTCCTGCCTCAGCCTCCCAAGCAGCTGGGACTACACACGTGCACCACCACGCTTGGCTAATTTTTCTATTTTTTATAGAGATGAGGTCTTGCTGTGTTGTCCAGGCTGGTCTTGAGCTCCTGGCCTCAAGTGATCCTCCTTCTTCAGCCTCCCAAAGTGCTGGGATTGCAGGCGTGAGCCATCGCACCCTGCCAAGGTCCAGGGTCTCTAAAGGCTCCTGGATTCTGTGGGAGGGTGTCTGGGTGTGAGGCTGGGCCTGACCTCTGCCATTCCCCTCCCCACAGGAGATCAAGAGCAACAAGACAGTTCTGCACTTGGCCGTGCAGGCTGCCAACCCCACTCTGGTTCAGCTGCTGCTGGAGTTGCCCCGGGGAGACCTGCGGACCTTTGTCAACATGAAGGTGGGGGCCGGAGCTGGGAAGTGCAGGTTGCGTGGGATACGGTAGAGGTGGGCAGTGGGATGTTATGGGTCCTGTGGGCTGTGGCCGTGGAGGGGACGATGTGTGGGATCTGCAGGGGAATGTGTACGAAGCAGATGTAGATTGCCCCGGAATGTGTAGGCCATGGACACAGGGATGCATGCACCATGGCCGTGCCCAGGAGAGGTCTGGAATGTGAAGGGACAAGTGTAAGACGTGGACAAGGCAGGAACTGAAGTGCAGTTTAGAGGCCTGGGTGAGCTGAGCCCGGATCCCCATCAGCCCTCCCCTTGCTGTTCCAGGCCCATGGGAACACAGCCCTTCACATGGCAGCTGCCCTTCCCCCTGGGCCGGCCCAGGAGGCCATCGTGCGGCACCTGTTGGCAGCTGGGGCGGACCCCACACTGCGCAACCTGGAGAATGAGCAGCCCGTTCACTTGCTGCGGCCCGGGCCGGGCCCTGAGGGGGTGAGTAAGCCCTGAGCCTGCCTCCGGAGAGGCTCTGAGCTAGCGGGATTGGCCTCCCTGCCCTACCCAATGCTCACTTTCAGAGAATGACTTCTAATCACGGAAGGTGACTTCAACCCTCACACAACTCTGACTTTCTAATGTGACCTCTGACCTCAGTGTTTCATCCTTTTCCCCGGAATGGTGACTTCTCTGATCTCTACCCCAACCCTGACCTCAAAGTGTGACCTGTACTCCCAACCCTGAATCTCACTTGACCTCAGGGTGTGATCTTTGATCCCCAAGTGTGACCCCCGACTCCTTGCCCCTAGCCTTGGGTCCTGACCTCAGATGTGACTTTTGGCCTTTTACCTGTTCCCAATTCCCTCTCAATCCTCACCTCCAGGTGGGAACTCCCAACTGTCAGCCCCTTTCCCTTCACCGTAGTCCTGCTTCCTGACCCTTTCTCAGTGTGTGGACTCAGGCCTTGACCTTCTTCCCACATCTTTATTTTTTTATTTATGGTTTTTTTTTGTTTTTTTTTTTTGAGACAGAGTCTCGATCTGCTGCCAGGCTGAAGTGCATGGTGTGATTCTCAGCTCACAGCAACCTCCGCCTCCTGGGTTCAAGCAATTCTCCTGCCTCAGCCTCCCAACTAGCTGGGACTATAGGCATCGCCACCATGCCCAGCCAACTTTTGTAGTTTTAGTAGAGATGGCGTTTCACCATGTTGGCCAGGCTGGTCTCGATTTCTTGACCTCATGATCCACCCACCTCAGCCTCCCAAAGTGTTGGGATTACAGGTGTGAGCCACCATGCTGGTCTTATACTGTTATTTTTATTTTTTGTTTTTGAGGCAGGGTCTTGCTCTGTTGCCTAGGCTGGAGTGCAGTGGTGTGATCACAGCTCACTGCAGCCTCGAACTCCTGGGCTCAAGGGATCCTCCTGCCTCAGCCTCCCCAGTAGCTGGTACTACAGGCAGGTAACATCACACCCAGCTAATTTTTTTTTTAAGAGATGGGGTCTCGCTATGTTGCCCAGGCTGGTCTCAAACTCCTGGCCTCAAGTGATCCTCCCATCTTGGCCTCCCAAATTTTTGGGATCACAGGCATGAACCATCACGCCCAGCCTCCTTCCCAAATCTCTATCACCCAGGCTGGAGTGCAGTGAGTCAATCTTGGCTCACTGAGTGAATCTGCACACTCTACCTCCTGGGTTCAGGATCTTTTGCCTAGGCTGGAGTATAGTCGTGCAATCTCAGCTCGCTGCAACCTCTGCCTCCAGGGTTCAAGCTGTTCTCCTGCCTCAACCTCCCCAGTAGCTGGGATTACAGCTGTGCACCACGACACCCAGCCAATTTTCATATTTTTAGTAGAGACGGGGTTTCACCATGTTGGCCAGGCTGGTCTCGAAATCCTGACCTCAGGTGATTTGCCCACCTTAGCCTCCCAAAGTGCTGGCATTACAGGCCTGAGCCACTGCACCTGGCTCTTCCAAAATCTTGACTCCAGACCTCTGGCCTTCAAATCCAACGGGCCCCACTCAGCCTCTCTTCTCCAGCCCCTCCCTCCATGTGGCATGCCTTCCCCTCCTCTCTTTCCAACCTGACGGACTGCTCTCCCTGCCTTGCCTTGTCTACAGCTCCGGCAGCTGTTGAAGAGGAGCCGTGTGGCGCCGCCAGGCCTGTCCTCTTAGGACTCAAGCCTAGACCCTGGACTGATTTTCCAGTCCCCACCGTCCTGCGGGACAGCCAGCGTATGCTAATGTTGCAAATCCATGATAATGTATGTGGAATATCCTGCCATTAGGGTCTTACATTAAAACCCCAGAATGGCTGCAGGAAGGTGAACAGTCCCCAATATTTGGGGTGCTGTGATACCCCTCTTCCACCCACAAGGAGCCCTCTTAATGATTTCTGTGAAATCGAGGCCCCTTGATTGTTTCTGTGAAACACCCTGCACCCCTAGTCCTTTCCCGACTGTGATCTTTCAGGTTCTCTCCCCAATTCAGCTCTTTGTTCCCAGAGACCCAGATGTAATCCCCCTCCATGGTGCTTGGGGCATCCCATTACCATCTCAGTAAGGCTCCTACGATGGCCTCCTCGCCCTCCCTGGGACCCACATCCTTCAGATCCTCACCCTGAGACATGAGGGACCCTTAGGTCCCACTGCTCTCTGATTCAGAATTCAGCTAGGCCCCGTTCCAGACCCCAGCATTCCCGGTCACTCCCTCCCTAATCTGAGCATCACTCAAGCTCTTCATTAAACTCAATTAGGGCTGAGTGCGGTGGCTCATGTCTGTAATCCTAGCACTCTGGGAGGCCGAGGTGGGCGTATCACTTGAGGTCAAGAGTTTGGGACCAGCTTGGCCAACATGGTGAAACCCCATCTCCACCAAAAATACAAAAAAAAAAAAAAAAAAAATTAGCCAGACATGGTGGCGCACACCTGTAGTCCCAGCTACTTGGGAGGCTGAGGCAGGAGAACTGCTTGAACCCAGGAGGCAGAGGTTGCAGTGAACTGAGATTGCACCACTGCACTCCAGCCTAGGCAACAGATCAAGACACTGTCTCAAAACAAACAAAAAAAAAATTAAACTCAATTTGGACTAGAACTATTGTCGTCTGATCTCTGGGGGCACTGGTGCAGGGGAATGGCTATGATGCCCGCTGAGGGGTCATGTTGGGATGAATGCACCTGAGTGGGGAGGATGTAGCAGCCACCATGAGTGCCAAGTCCATAGCCCGTCACCCTCACCCTGGTGACACAAGCAAGACTTTTGGGAGGCCAAGGCATGAAGATCACTTGAGTCCAGGAGTTTGAGACCAGCCTTTGGGCAGTCTCAGAACACTTGTGGGGCTCTGCCCTGGATACGAGCATGGCAAGAGCTGAAAAGCAGGAAGTTCTTGCCCCCTTCTGACTCCAGCAACCCTCAACCCGTTACCCATAGGAGATGGTCCCCCATCTGTCTGTTGGGCTAACTTGGAAGTGCATGGCCTATGTGGACTCCCAGAGTTCCCCAGTGGATGAATCACCAGTTCCCCACAGTGGTTCAGGCTTTGATACAATACCCTCTATAGGCTGCTCTCCCTTCTCTGCGTCTCTTCCTCCCCTACCAGTGTTCTCCATCCCATCCAAATGAACTTCCCCCCGTCCTTCCCTTGGTGGCTACTTTTGGAGAAACCCAAACTAAGACCTCCACAAAACCCATTCTCAGCCAGGTGTGGTGGCTCATGCTTATGATTCCAGCACTTTGGGAGTCCAAGGCGGACAGATCACCTGAGGTCAGGAGTTCAAGACCAGGCAAAAACCCATCTCTACTGAAAATACAAAAATTAGCCAGGCACGGTGGTGTGCACCTGTAATATCAGCTACTCAGGAGGCTGAGGCGTGAGCATCGCTTGAACCTGGGAGGCAGAAGTTGCAGTGAGCTGAGATTGTGCCACTGCACTTCAGCCTGGGCAACAGAGCAACAAGACTGTCTCAAAAAAGATTTACAAAAAAAACCCAAAAAAACCCAAACGCTGTTCTCATACTTGGTTGACAGCCTCTGCTCTGGCCTCTGCAATATTCACCCAAGGAGCCCCCATCCCAGAAAGCCCTCAGACCCATTATAGCCCCTGCAGCTAGGAACCTTTCATGGACCACAAATGTATGTATTATTAGCACACTCCAGTTCTCCGGCCAGTGTCTCCGCCCCAAAACTTAAGGCTTAAACCGACACCTTCTTGTTTTTTTTTTTTTTTTTTTTGCGGTGGGGGTGGAGGGGGCCGGGGAGGGGAGATGTAGTCTTGCTCAGTTGCCCAAACTAGAGTGCAATGGCACAATCTCAGCTCACTGCAACCTCTGCTTCCCGAGTTCAAGTGATTCTCCTGCCTCAGCCTCCCGAGTAGCTGGGATTACAGGCAACTGCCACCACGCCTGGCTAATTCTAATTTTTGCATTTTTTAGTAGAGATGGGTTTACAGCATGTTGGCCGGGCTGGTCTCGAACCCCTGACCTCAAATTATCCTCCCGCCTCAGGCTCCCAAAGTGCTGGGATTAAAGGCATGAGCCACGGCTCCTAGCCCCTCTTAATTGTTTCTGACTGCACTCTAGGCTGGGATCAGCTGGCTGTTCTGCTGTCTCTCTTTGGTTCCTTATGTGGCTGCAGTTAACCTGAGGCCCGGGCAGGAAATCCAAGACACCTTCAGTCACATGCTTCATAGCTTGGCTGAAATACTGGAGCTTCCAGGAGTGAGCCAAGAGTCTCTCCATGTGGTCCAGGAGGGCAGGTGGAGCTCTTCACTTCAAGTGGTGGCTCAGCGGCTCCAAAAGGGAGAGATCCAAGGGGACAAGCCCCTGCTTGTATCATGCGCGTTGACGTGCCATTTATCCCAGATCAGTGTGGGAGGCATTACACAAGGGTCTGAATATTGGGGGACAGAGTTATCTGGGGGCCCAGTGAGGTGCCTCACACCTGTAATCCCACCACTTTGGGAGGCCAAACCAGGCAGCTCGCAAAGTCAGGAGTTCAAGACCAGCCTGGTCAACATGGTGAAACACTATCTTTACTAAAAATACAAAAATTAGTGGGGCATGGTTGTGGGTTTCTATAGTCCCAGCTACCTGGGAGGCTGAGGGAGGAGAATTGCTTGAACCCAGAGGCAGAGTTTGCAGTGAGCAGAGATCACACCACCGAACTCCAGCCTGGGAAACAGAGAAAGACACCCTCTTCAATAAATAAATAAATAGGCTGAGCGAGGTCAGCCTATTTATTTAACAAATTACTGGCTCACACCTGTAATAAATAGGCTGACCTCACTCCCCGAGGTCCTATTTATTACAGGTGTGAGCCAGTAATTTTTTTTACAAATCCTAAATTTTTGCAAATCACTATCCATAGATGAAGCTTTTAAAAGCCCTTTAAAAAGGACTTTTATTTGTTCTTTTCACGTGGGGGAAAGTGATGAGTATTGTTCAAGTATGAGAAATGGCCATGGCCACTCGATGTAATTTTTACTTATCCTATAGCTACACAAAGAAAATAGCACCAAGGGTAGTGGAGGAAAATCTACTAGACCTCAAGCCTGGCTCGAATTCAATTCTGTACTCTAATTCAGACTTTGTCTTTACCTAGCTGAGTCAGATAAATTATTTAATTTTTCTGGACTTCTTTCTTTTCTTTTCTTTTTCTTTTTAGACTGGATCTCACTCTGTTGCCCAGGCTGTAGTGTAGTGGCGCGATCTTGGCTCACTGCAACTTCCACCTCCCGGTTTCAAGTGATTCTCCAGCTTCAACCTCACAAGTAGCTGGGATTACAGGTATGTACCACCCACCAGGCTAATAGTACTTCTCTTTCTTTAAATACAGAAGGAGAGGGCTAAGAGGCCATCCCTCCAGACCAAAAGTTTGTATGTTGATGTGTTACTGTCTTTCAAGAGTCACTTTGCTCCTCCTCAAGTATCTTTCAGGGGTCTGTTAGCTCCTGGTCAAGAATCTGAGGTGCAGACTTTTGCTCAGAGTTGCTGAACCTCTCTCCCTTCCCATTTATTTTACTCTTCTTAGGATGTTCTCTACCTTCCTCTCCCCTCTCCTGTCCCTACCACACCCCATTCTACAACCCCATCTGAAATATCAAGGGTGACCATAACTCACCGGTAGGTTGGAGAGGGATAAAGACTTCTGAGCAATTCTCATAGACACCTCCTGTTCTCTGGTGCTGGCTGTGACTGGCACTGCTAGAGGGGATCTTGATCATTGCTTCTGGCATGGCCAGCCCATACCAGTTGTTTTTGTTGGCAGTGGAATTTTGAGGACTGCTACTCCCAGCTGCTTTCTCTTAGAGCCTTGGAACAGCCAGCTTCTTTGTCCCGGAGCTTCTGGGCAGTTCCTTTACTGCTTCCATACTTCCTCTAGAGGGCAGCACAAATCACAGTCTCTGCCAAGCATATGGAGTTTTGATCCACACCATGACTCAGGATTGGCTTGTAGAGTTCTTTCAAATCCCCCTAGCCTGGTATGAGAGTATGGGAGCAAGAATGAATAGGTCAGTCACGGTGGCTCACACCTGTAATCCCAGCACTTTGGGAGGCTGAGGTGGGCGGGTCACTTAGATGCTAGGAGTTCGAGACCAGCCTGAGCAATGTGGCAAAACTCTGTCTCTACTAAAAATACAAAAATTAGCCAAGGGTGGTGGCATACACCTGTAATCCCAGCTACTTGGGAGGCTGAGGCAAGAGACCTGCTTGAACACAGGGAGCGGTGGTCACAATGACCAAGATTGTGCTACTGCACTCGGCCTGGGCAACAGAGTGAGATTCTGTCTCAAAAATAATAATAAATCAATCAATCAGAATGAATAGATTTACTTATTGATAAATCAAAAATAGATTTATTTATTATTTGTAATAATAAATAGATTTGTTTTTATTCGTAATAATAAATAAATCACACCCATTGGCCTTCACTTGACAGTTCAGCATGGAGGAGTCAGATGGAGCTGACTTCAAGTCCCATGCCCACCTCCAGCCTTAGTAACAGAGTGGTTTTAGGAAAAGTTACTTAACTCCTCTAAGTCTTGGTTTCTTATTTTTCAAGTGGGAATAATAATGATTGCTTCTTAAAAACACATGATTATTTGAGGATTACATGAGATCATACATGTTTTCTTAGACTCTGTGGACTGGCTATCTAGGGGCCATCACAACTCCCTTTTCTCTTGCCCTCTGAGACTTCCCTGAAGTCTCCAGAACTAGCTAAACATAAAAGGAGGGCTTTATTCTGAAAACTGTGAATTCCAAAAGATACCTTGTGGTAGAAATACAGTCCCATCTAAACTCCCTCCATCACTCATGTGCTCCTTTCTCTGCATCTCCCTCTATCTACAGCATTCTTCTCTCTTTCTAGTTCCCTCCCTCCCTGAGCGAGGTCAGCCTATTTGTTTAACAAATTACTGACTCACACCTGTAATAAATAGGCTGAGCGAGGTCAGCCTGGGCAACAGAGCAAGACTCCGTCCCCCCACCAAAAAAAAAATTATGAAAAATTAGCCAGGCGTGGTGGCGGGTGCCTGTAACTCCAGCTACTTAGGAAAATCGCTTGAACCCGGGAGGCAGAGGTTGTAGTGAGCCAAGGTTGAGCGCCATTGCACTCCAGCCTGGGCAACAGGAGTGAAATTCTGTCTCAAAAAAATAAAGAAAGAAAGAAAGATGGTGTTATCAGGGGCTCCTGGTGTTGTCGCTCATATCAGATGTCTTGTACCAGCATATATGTGCTGTTGTGTGTATTCACACACAGGCAACAGGTCCAGAAAAACTTCCTACAAATGTACAGTATTTTATTGATTCTAAGCATAACTTAATTAAGATGGATGTGGCGGCTCATGCCTATGCTGTAATTCCAGTACTTTTGAAGGCGGAGGTGGGGGGAATCGCTTGAGCCTGGGAATTTGAGACCAGTAACCTAGTAAGACACTTACTGTACCAAAAAAAACCAAAAAACAAAAACTTAGCTGTGTGTGGTGGTGTACACCTGCAGTCCCAGCTACTTTGGATGCTGAGGCAAGAGGATCATATGAGCCCAGGAGTTTGAGGCTGCAGTGAACCATGATTGCAGCACTGCACTTCATTCTGGGAGACAGAGCGAGACACTGTCTCTAAGTAAATAAATAAATAATAATAAAATTAAAAATACAGAAGAACTTAATTGAAATCATCTTAGTCAATTGTGTGACCTAGTGTATACTTTGCCTTTTTTTTTTCTTATTGTGGTACCTGAATGCTATTTCTTATCACTGATGGCATCTGAGGTTTTTGTTTTCGTTTTGTTTTTGTTTTTCTTTTTTGTTTTTTTTTTTGAGGTTGTGTCTTGCTCTGTCGCCAGACTAGAGTGCAATGATGCAATCTTGGCTCACTGCAATCTCTGCCTCCTGGGTTCAAGCAATTCCCCTGCCTCAGCCTCCCAAGTAGCTGGGATTACAGGCATCTGCCACCGTGCCCAGCTATTTTTTTTGTATTTTTAGTAGAGATGGGGTTTCACCTTTTTGGCCAGGCTGGTCTTGAACTCCCGACCGTGTGATCCACCCATCTCAGCCTCCCAAAGTGCTGGGATTACAGGCCTGAACCACTGTACCCGGCTGGACATCTGAGGTTTTGTTGACATATATGCTGTCTATCTCAATTTGTATTGTTACGAAGTGCATGTTTGTGTCCCTCTAAAATTTATTTGTTGAACCATAAGCCCCAGTGGGGTAGTATTTGGAGATGGGGCTTTTGTGGGGTAGTTAGGTCATGAGGGTGGAGCCCTCATGAATGGGACTAATGTCCTTGTTAGAAGAGCTGGGAGAGAGCTTGCTTTCCTGCTCTCTACTCTCTGCCATATGAACATACAGAAAGAGGATGGCCATTGCGGGCTGGGCACACCGGCTCACGCCTGTAATCCCAGCACTTTGGGAGGCTGAGGTAGGAGGATAACTTGAGCTCAGGAGTTTAAGACCAGCATGGGCAACATAGTGAAACCCTGTCTCTACTAAAAAAAAAAAACAACAAAAACCAAAACCTCAAAATAGCCAGGTGTAATGGTGCACATCTCTGGATCCAGCTACTAAGGCAGGAGAATTGCCTGAGCCTGGGAGATCAAGGTTGCAGTGAGCTATGATTGCACCCCTGCACTCCAGCCAGGTGACAGAACAAAACCTTGTCTCAAACAAAACAAAACAAACAACAACCACAACAACAACAACAAACAAAGACCATCTGCAAACCAGGAAGAGAGCTCTCTTCAGACTTTGGACTGCTGGCATCTTGATCTTGGACTTGTCAGCCTCTAGCACGTGTGAGAAATAAACGTGTGCTGTTTAAGCCACCCAGTCCATGGCATTCTGTTATAGTAGCCCAAACTAAGACATGTATCAACACACACATGTGTACACATCCACCCCACTAACACGATAAAATGTCCCTTAAAAACTTTGTTGTTGTTTTAAATAAGAACAGGGTCTCACTCTATCACCCAGGCTGGAGTACAGTGGTGCAATCTCAGCTCACTGCAGCCTTGACCTCCTGCCTGGACTCAAGGGATCCTCCCACTTCAGCCTCCTGAGAATCTGGGACTACAGGTGTGTGCTACTACACCCAGCTGATTTTTTCTTTCTTTCTTTTTTTTTTTGTAGATACCAGGTCTCACTATGTTGCCCAGGCTGGTCTCCAACTCCTGGGCTCGAGGGATCCTCCTGTCTCGGCCTCTCAAAGTGCTGGGATTACAGGTATGTGCCACCGCACCTGGCCATATATACTTATTATTATTATTATTATTTTGAGGCAGGGTCTCACTCTGTCACCTTCAGCTCTCTGCAACCTCGACCTCTGAGCCTCAGGCAATTCTCCCACTTCAGCCTCGTGAATAACTGGAACTACAGGCACTCACCACCATGTCTGGCTAATTTTGTTTTTATTTATTTATTTATTTATTTATTTTTTGGATGGAGTTTCGCTCTTGTTACCCAGTCTGGAGTGCAATGGCGCGATCTCGGTTCACCGCAACCTCCGCCTCCTGGGTTCAGGCAATTCTCCTGCCTCAGCCTCCCGAGTAGCTGGGATTACAGGTGCGCACCACCATGCCCAGCTAAATTTTTGTATTTTTAGTAGAGATGGAGTTTCACCATGTTGACAAGGATGGTCTCGATCTCTTGACCTCATGATCCACCCGCCTCAGCCTCCCAAAGTGCTGGGATTACAGGCTTGAGCCACTGCACCCGGCCTTTGTTTTTATTTTTATAGAGACTGTGTCTCACTATGTTGCCCAGGCTGGTCTTGAACTCCTGGACTCAAGCAGTCCTCCCACCTCAGTCTCCCAAATTGCTGGGATTACAGGCATGAGCCACTGCATATGGCAGAAACTGTATTACTATAAGAAACATTGGCTAGGCACGGTGGCTCACACCTGTAATCCAAACACTTTGGGAGGCCAACACAGGTAGATCACCTGAGGTCAGGAGTTCAAGACCAGCCTGGCCAAAATGGTGAAACCCTGTCTCTACTAAAAATACAAAAATAGCTGGGTGTGGTGGTGGGAGCCTGTAATCCCTCCCAGTTATTTGGGAGGCTGAGGCAGGAGAATCCCTTGAACCTAGGAGGTGGTGGTGGTTGCTGTGAGTCAAGATCACACCACTGCATTCCGGCCTGAGTGACAGAGCAGGACTCTGTCCCAAAAATGAAAATAAAAAATAAATAAAATAAAAAAAAAGAATTAATAAGATTATCTTCAGTGGGAAAAGAAGGTTTAGGAGTGCAAGAACATCAGATAAATAACAGCAAAAGCATTTTTCCTGCTGGAATTTGAATAACAACAATGTTTTAAAATTAAATACTCAAGTATTGCCATTAAAATATAAACTTTATGGCAAAGCACGGTGGCTCATGCCTGTAATCTCAGCACTTCGAGAGGCCAAGGTGGGCAGATAATCTGAGGTCGGGAGTTTGAGACCAGCCTGACCAACATGGAGAAACCCTGTCTCTACTAAAAATACAAAATTAGCAGGGCATGGTGGCATGTGCCTGTAATCCCAGCTACTCAGGAGGCTGAGGCAGGAGAGTAGTTTGAACCCAGGAGGCGGAGGTTGCAGTGAGCTGACATCACGCCATTTCACTCCAGCCTGGGCAACAAGAATGAAATTCTGTCTCAAAACAAACAAAAACAAAACAAAACAAAACAAAACAGAACAACAACCAAACAAATGAACAAAAACCTTTATTTTACACACTGACCCTATTGAGCAAAACAGCCTTACTTTTCCTGTTTCACCTGCTTGGAGCTCCTTACCTATTGTTACCATGTTGATCACTCTTGGTTGTGAAAACATAAAAGCAGGTTTCAACCCCTGTGGGTGCCTGTGGTGTTAATGATGGATTCCTGTTTGGCTCATCCGAGTATAACCAAAGATACAACCAATATCAGAATGACGGTGCAAACTGAGTTCTCTACAGAAACTGGCATCGCATCCAACCTGCACCATGAAGCGTCTTCTAACATCTACCAGGTGTATATTTAATATACACGACATATATTTATAGCTATATATTATGAGGAACCACAGCCAACTCATAGGCCCTTTGGGAGAATTAGAAATAGATGCTCCCTCTTCAAGCCATCTGTCAGAAAATTGTGCGAGATACTGACATTAAAACATGACATGTTACTGCCATCTGCTGGGAAGCTGTGGCAAAAAAAAAGCAAATCTACAATGTCTGAGAGGTGAATAACATCACTTGGATTTTTTTTTAATAGACAGAGTATCTCTATGTTGCCCAGGCTGAAGTGCAATGGCTATTCACAGGTGCTATCCCGCTATTGATCAGCATGGGAGTCTTGACCTGATCCATTTCCTGGGCCGGTTTCCATTCCCAGGATGTCATATTGATGCCAAAGTTAGTGTGGACACCCAATTGGCATAGTGCACTACAGTCCTAAGATGCTGGCCTCAAGTAATCCTCTTGCCTCAGCCTCCTGAGTAATGGTTAAGTGTGCCAATGCATGTAAGCCTGTCAGAGTAGTGCCTGGCACAGAGTGGACACCATATGAGTGTTTGCTACCTTAATGCTTTAAAATGTATTTAACCAATATTTGCTAAGTGGCAGGTGCAGTCATAACATCCCCACGAATATGAACCCTTTTAATCCTCTTAACAACCCTCTTGAGACAGATAACAGCAGATGTAGAGGGCCAATTCCAGCCAGCATAATGGAACCTGTGAGGGTATAAATTCCAATACTGGACACCGTGGTGCATACCTGTAATTCCAGCTACTCTGGAGGCTGAGGTGAGAGAATCACTTGAGGCCAGGACTTGGAGACCAGTCTGGGTAACATAGCAAGACCCCATCTCTAAAATTTTTTTTTTTTTTTTTTTTTTTTTTTTGGGGATGGAGTTTTACTCTTATTGCCCAGGCTGGAGTGCAATGGCACAATCTTGGCTCACTGCAACCTCCGCCTCCCAGGTTCAAGTGGTTCTCCTGCTTCAGCCTCCCAAGTAGCTGGGATTACAGGTATGTTCCATCATGCCCGGCTAATTTTGTATTTTTGGTGGAGACCCCATCTCTACCAAAAATACAAAAATTAGCCGGGCATGGTGGTGGGTGCCTGTAATCCTAGCTACTCGGGAGGCTAAGGTCACGAGAATCGCTTGAATCTGGGAGGCGGAGGTTGTAGTGAGCCGAGACTGCACCACTGCACTCCAGCCTGGGCAACAAAGTGATACTTTATAAAAAAAAAAAAAAAAAAAAATTGTGAGGAAAGAAAAGAAAAAAAAATCTTCTCTTCTGAATTATTTATACAAGCAGTAGGGGGAGAAAATAAAACTAATTTCAGTAGGCATGTGCAGACATAATATATCCCTTTCTGGGACATGTGATTGGAATCTCCACACTCCAGGAGGGTTCCTATAGACTCCCCAAGAAGAAATGAAGACTTTGGGGAATGGGAAGGGTGATTCACGATTCATAGTCTCTCACAGGGCTCTCGAAGATTGGGGTGGGTGCTGCGTGTGATTGTGTGAGGCTGAGCAGATGGCAGGGGAAACTCACCGGAACCCAGCCTCCTTAGGGTCCATTCTGGTACCCAGCAGACAGAGAATTAAAAGGATTGGCAAGTTCAGCACCGCGGAGAGCTCCCGGACAGGGGTCTATCCCAGGTGTCTGGGCCCCGCCCCCGGCGCCCCAGCCCTTCCTGCAGACCCTGCCCAGATTTAAAGCTCTGTCATCCCGTTTAAAGAGGCCAAGGCGGCCTGGGGGGCGATGACGCCCCGTCCAGCTGCGATTACACACTAATTCTCCCACAGAGACTCAGGCTGGCCTGGTAGGGAAGAAGACTTTATTGGGGGTGTTAGTAGGGAAACATGAGAGGGTGAATTCCAGGGAACAGACACTAGGACCAAGGTGGCCGTCACCTTAAGGAGCCATAAATGAACTTAAAAAATAAATTAAGGTGAGGAGGTGCCATGTGGGGAGGCTTCTGGGACTATTGGGGAATTTCTTAGGGATGGAATTTGGAATTGAAAAGCGGAAATAAGAATTTCCAGCCCTTTCACAAAAGGGTGTGAAATGATCGCTTCAAGACTCCCTGCTGCCCTAGGCTGGGAGTTGGGGTTCTGGGGCTCCAGGAAGAGGGGAGGTCTGGGTTTGGCTGAAGGGGTGAAGGGGTTTGGGTCAGGGGCGTTCCTCCAGGAAGCGGTAGGTGGGGTTCTCATAGCCGTGTCGCTGCAGTTCACGGAGCTGCTGCTCCTCCAGGGTCAGCATGGGGTCCACCTGCAACAGGCAGGGAGGGGAGGGACAGGACAGTGTGGTGTGGGACTGCCTGCAGGTCTCTCAGCTCGCCCACGCTCAGGCTCAGGAACTCTTCCCACATGCAGTCCTTGTGGCTCTCACCTCCACCACACCATGGCTGATAGTCCCGTAGGGCTTCTTCCTTCGCAGGAGCAGCATGGAGAGGACAATGAGGGAGCCTCCGCCAGCTCCCATGATCAGCAGACCCGACACAGCCTCACGGGACACACCTGTCCCAGCTGGTGCCTGCAGGGAGGGGAGATGGGGCAGAGGGCATCTTTGAGGGTCCTGTGTGGCTTTGGGAGTCACAGCCTGGCCACCGACCTCTGCCCTCTTCCCTTAGGTACCCGGCTATCCCTCCTCTTACCAGCTCATCCCTCTGAATCTCCGATGAGTGGAAAGGGAAACCCCTTGGAACAGACGCATTCACCTGGGGGAGCAGGAGGTGTCAAGGACCCAGAAGTCTGGCCCCTGCCTCCTCTTCCCCAGGGGCCCAAGAGGGCATCCTCTATCCTTCTCATTTTCTAGCATCTCAAAGTGCAAGTCCTCAGCTCCCTCTTCCCTCGGGACAAGGAATCCAAGCCCCCAGCATCTCCTCCCTTGGACCCAGCCGCGTACACCCCGATCTTCCCCATTGGGAGCCCACAGGTCTGACTAACTTACCTTTCGCTCATAATGTTCCAGCGGGGACATATTCTCTTTCCCAGGGGATGCAGCATCTTGTTCTGTGGACCCTAACCCCCCCAGTCTGATCTCATTCTTTTTTTTTCTTTTTTGAGACAGAGTCTCACTCTGCCACCCAGGCTGGAGTGCAGTGGCGCAATCTCAGCTCACTGGAGCCTCAACTGCCTGGGCTCCAGTGATCCTTCTAAGTCAGCCTCCTGAGCAGCTGGGACTACAGACATGCCCCACCACACCCGGGTAACTTTTAAATTATTTGTAGTTACAGTATCTCACTATGTTGCCCAGACTGGTCTCAAACTCCTGGCCTCAAGGGATCCTCCTGCCTTGGCCTTCCAATGTGCTGGGATTACGGGTATGAGCCACCAGTGCCTGGCCCTATCTCATTCTTTAGAGTCCAGGGGAGGGGGTTGGAAAGTACACTGGACTCCACCCCAGGGGGTGTGGGATTCCCAGTGGATGGATCCTGTTCCATTCTGGGTTCAGGGATTCAGTGGGATTTGGAGGCTGGGGTCAACTGTGAGACACTCACCTTTTGGAAGGGTCATGGGGGTGTCTGCTGGCAGCCAGAGGAAGCAAGGCAGTGGAACAGTGAAGACAGAAGGGTATCAGCAAAGAAAGGTGGGGAAATATCCTCCCAGGACCAAAAAGAAGGATTGGGAATCCTACAGGGGCCCTGCAAGGATTAGACGTTCCTCCCCATCCTCTCCCAGTCACTGTGGTGGTGAAGACACCCTCAGACTGTAGGGGATTAGAAATTAGGCTGGGGGCCTGTTCCCCAATGTCTGCGGTCATCTATGTGAAGGCTCACTCACCGTCCTTGGAATCTGGAGGCTGCAGCCCACCCTTGTCCTCACTGCTGCCCCCAGGGGCAGGGGCTTCCAATTCACTGGGACCCAGGTGTTCAGAGTGGAGGAGTTCCTCTGAGGGGGACATGCAGAAAGGTGGCAGAGGTTGTGAGCACTGGGGTGAGTGAAGGGCACCCCTAACAATAGAGCAATTGGGAGATCGTGCAGACAGCAAAGTCAGCCCTGAGTGTGGGGTAACCAGAAGTATGATCTGAGAAAGCGGGGAGTTGGATGGAGGCACAGCAGGCAGGAAGGATAGAGGCTGAAGTTTCAAGATTATGGCTGGCTTTTTTTTTTTGAGACAGAGGTTTGTTCTTGTTGCCCAGGCTGGTGTGCAATGGCGTGATCTCAGCTCACTGCAACTTCTGCCTCCCGGCTTCCAGCTATTCTCCTGCCTCAGCCTCTTGAGTAGCTGGGACTGCAGGTGCCTGCCACCTTGCCTGGCTATTTTTTTGTATTTTTAGTAGAGATGGGGGTTTCACCATGTTGGCCAGGCTGGTCTCGAACTCCTAACCTCAAGTGACCCACCTGCCTCGGCCTTCTAAAGTGCTGGGATTATAGGCATGAGCACCATGCCCAGCTCAAGATTATAGCTTTTTTTAAATACTAGGAGAATCAGGGTTATGTGTCAGATATCCAGGAGGAAACCACAACAGATCTGGGGGCTGTGGTAGGTCACACTTTCTGGTATGCATATAGGTTCCTTCCCATGAATCTGGACTGGGTTTGTAACTTTCTTTAACCAATAGAATGTGGGCCCAAGCCTTAAGACCTGGCAACTTCCACTTTGATGTCTTAGAGAGCATGAACCACCACATAGAAAATCCAGCTGCCCTGCTGGTGAGACCATATGAAGAGGCTCCATGGAGAAGAGAGGCCCTGCACCTCCTTGGAGAGGGAGAGAGGCCCATTTGTGCTAGACTCCCAGCCCCTAGATGATCTGCTAGCTAAATAGAGCCGCATGCTTGACCACTGGCAAGACCACCAAAAGAACCACTCTACTGAGCCCAGACCAGATGGCAGAATCATGAACAAAGAAAAATGGTTGTTGATTTTTCATTGCTAAGTTCTGGGCTAGTTTGTTACAGAGGAATAACTGAAACTGGGGGATCCACACTTAGGAATCAAGATCTGCCCTCAGAGATCGGGAATGGGGGCTGGGATAATAGGCACTCACGGATCTGGGGCCGCAGCTCCTGAGCCAGGTGGGGGTGCTGATCAAGCAGGCCCAGGCTCTGATTCACCCTCTCCTCAATCACTTGAAGGTGGGTTTGCACCTGTGGGCGAGTGGACATGACAGATGAGCTGGGGATGCAGGCTGGAGACGAGGAAACTGAGGCAGTATGAAGGAGGAATTCAATAGCAGCCGAGGAAAAGCATCACATGTAAGGGACAGTGTGGGGAACGCTCATGTGTGAGACCCCTAGTAAATTGGGTCTCACCATGTGGTGAGTTTGAGCCCAGATACAGAGTCTCCAGTTGGAGGAAGTCGAGCTAAGGAAAGCAGGATCTAAAAGAGACTTTAGGCTAAAGATAAACTATCGCAGACAATCACTAGATGGCCATGCAGTCTTGAGGTGCACCGTGACCTAACGGTTAGCAGTCATGTGTAGCAGTATGTTCACTTTTACAAGCATATTCTTCTTTGTTCTGTCAAGATAGTAGTGATTGACTGTAATAGTTTAAAAGAACCTTCCCTGTAGCGAGATAATGAATCTGATCGTTTATTAAGTAGATAACAAGACCCACCTGCTGGATTCCATTGTGTATCTGATCTTTCTACTGTAACCACCTGATTTATGTTGTAACTTGCAGTTTCACTGTAAAACTTTCTGTTCCCCTTGATCTCACGGAACAATGTATTGTAGCAAAGTTTCAAGAATGTATATAAACTGACCCTGAGCTAAATAAATAAAGTTGTTGGTGAAGCACTGACTTCTCAACCCTCCAGACCCTGGCTGTCTATCATCTTTATCTTCTGCGCACCCCGCTATCCAGGTTGGAACCCTCTTGCTGGACAAGAGGTCCTGGCAGACATGCCCCCCAGATGTGGAAGATAAAGATGATAGACAGCCAGGGTCTGGAGGGTTGAGAAGTCAGTGCTTCACCAACAACTTTATTTATTTAGCTCAGGGTCAGTTTATATACATTCTTGAAACTTTGCTACAATACATTGTTCCGTGAGATCAAGGGGAACAGAAAGTTTTACAGTGAAACTGCAAGTTACAACATAAATCAGGTGGTTACAGTAGAAAGATCAGATACACAATGGAATCCAGCAGGTGGGTCTTGTTATCTACTTAATAAACGATCAGATTCATTATCTCGCTACAGGGAAGGTTCTTTTAAACTATTACAGTCAATCACTACTATCTTGACAGAACAAAGAAGAATATGCTTGTAAAAGTGAACATACTGCTACACATGACTGCTAACCGTTAGGTCACGGTGCACCTCAAGACTGCATGGCCATCTAGTGATTGTCTGCGATAGTTTATCTTTAGCCTAAAGTCTCTTTTAGATCCTGCTTTCCTTAGCTCTACTTCCTCCAACTGGAGACTCTGTGTCTGGGCTCAAACTCACCGCATGGTGAGATCCAATTTATGAGGGGTCTCACATGGGAGCATTCCCCACAGGACAGGAAGTATGGTACCAGGGTTAGGAACTGGACCATAGGAGAAGGAAATTGAAGAATGAAGTCCAAGGAACAGAAAGTGGGGTTTGAGGGGATTCTAGAGACAGGGATTGAGGATTGGAGGGTCATATAGAAATTATGTGGTTCAAGGCAAGATTTGCAGTTCAAGAGCAAGAAAACATCCAGAAAAGGGGAATTTGAATCTGAGCACACAGAACAGGGGTTCCAGGAAAAACAAGTGGGGTTATGGAGAAAGGAGGCCGAGGAACATTTCCTTCAAGGAACAAGAAGGGGATTCTCGGCTAGGCACGGTAGCTCACGCCTGTATCCCAGCACTTTGGGAGGCAGAGGCAGCGGGATCACCTGAAGTCAGGAGTTCAAGACCAGCCTGAGCAACATGGCAAAAACCTTGTCTCTACTAAGTATATTGGATTGGAAATTATTGTGGTTTCTGGCCAGGCGTGGTGGCTCATGCCTGTAATCCTAGCACTTTGGGAGGCTGAGGGTGGATCACCTGAGGTCAGGTTTGAGACCAATGTGGCCAATATGGTGAAACCCCGTTCTACTAAAAATACAAAACTCAGCCAGATGTGGTGGCACGCACCTGTAATCTCAGCTACTCAGGAGGCTGAGGCAGGAGAATCTCTTGAACCCGGGAGGTGGAGGTTGCAGTGAGCTGAGATCACACCACTGCACTCCAGTCTGGGCAACAGAGCGAGACTCTGTCTCAAAACAAAAAAAAAATTAGCTAGGTGTGGTGGTGGGCTCTTGTAATCTCAGCTACTGGAGAGGCTGAGGCAGGAGAATTGCTTGAACCCGAGAGGCAGAGGCTGTGGTGAGCAGAGATCGAGCCATTGCACTCCAGCCTGGGCGACAGAGTGAGACTGTCTCAAAAAAAAAAGTTATTGCTGTTTTTGCTATTACTTTCAATAGCAAAAATTGCAATAACTTTTGCACCCACCCAAAGTTAGCTGGGTGTGGTGGTAAGCACCTGTAATCCCAGCTACTCGGGAGGCTGAGGCAGGAGAATTGCTTGAACCCAGAAGATTGCAGTGAACAGAGATCGCAAACTGCACTCCAGCCTGGGCAACAGAGTGAGATCCTGCCTCAAACAAAAAAAAAAAAAAAAAAGGGGGATTCTGGGAAAGGCAGTGAAAATCCAAGGAACAGAATATAGGATCAAGGGGACGGTAAGTAGGAATCCAGCCGACAAGAAATAGGGGTCAAAGGCACGGCATGTCGGGAGCCATGTTTCAGGGTCAGGAAGTAGAGCTGAGGGACTGGGAAGAGGCAGAGAAGTGATATTCTGGGGATAGGAAGGGGTCCAAGAGACAGAAAGAGGGTCTGAGGGACAAGAGCAGAGAGCCTGAGGTGCTGGGGTCTGAGGATAGCTGCGCGTGCGGGAGCTGAAGGATCTGAGCACCTGGAAGCGCATCTGCTGTGCCTTCTCTGGATCCACAGCTGCCACGTGCTGGTAGTGGCGCAGCGTGTGCCTCTGCTCCTTCTGCTCCGCACGCAGGTAGCGCCGCAGGGCCATCAGGACACGCTCCGCCTGAGGAAGGGACACAGGCTGCCCAGGTCTGCCCTCACCCTTCTCACCCTCTGCTGTCTGCCCCCACAGTCCCCACACCTGAGGCGGATCTCCCTGCAGGGCTGCCAGGAAGCCCTCCAAGGCGGCCCGCCGCTGGTCGTTGATAAGGGCGATGACACGGGTGGCATGAGTCTCCACCAGGCGCTGTCGCTCACCAGACACCTGTTCCTCCAGGGTCTGCAGAATGGACTGGAAGTGCTGGGGAGCGGGTAGGGCACAGGATAAGGAGAGCAGAAGATGGATCAAAGGCTGGTCAAAGACAGCCTGGAAAGGCAGGGTTACATGGGGTTGGGAGGTCGTTCCAGGGGTCCAGGCCTGGGCAGAACCAAAGGGTATGGATTGGAAGGGGTAGGCTCCAGGGCCAGGTATAGTGGAGGTGGGACTAGGCCCAGTGGGAGTCAATCTGAGGGTGTAAACTGTAAGATGGAGTGGGAACAATCTGGGAGCAGAACTGGCCAATGTTAAGGTGAAAGGGACAAAGCCTTGCAGGGCTCCGGGCTGGGTCAGGGTCAAACTGGAGACAGGCTGTACCTAAATGACATGATAGGGGTGGAACCAAAAGGGGTTAACATGAGTAGGGTCTCCATGGGGTAGGTCAGGTTGAGAGAGGTGAGACAAGTAAGCAGAGCCAGAATCAGGGGCGGGGCCTGATAGAAACATGAATACATCAAAGAGAGACCAAGACGGCTCTGGCTGTATCTGCAGGGGCTCCAGCTTGGGACAGGACTCCAGAGCCGGCACCTAGAGGCAAGTCAAGTGCAGATGGGCCAAACATGGCCAATCGGAGGAGGAGAGCAGTGTCAGGTCAGATGGTGGCTTAAGGGGGGCAGAGCCACATGTAGGCATGGGGCCAGGAAGGGCAGAGATAAGTGGGAAGGGGTGGAACTGGATGGGCAGGGCATGGCCAGAACCACGTGAAGCTGAGCGTGCTCCAGGTGGGGGACAGTCATGAGTAGGACCCCCTGGGGTTGTCCTACCTCATTCAGGGCCTGTCTGTCAGCTTTAGGCAGGTTCTTGGACTGGTTGTCGGCCATGGCCCATTCACGCATCACCTGCATGGGGAGTGGAGCTTCAGGATCCCAGAATCCACACTGATCCACCTGGTGAGTCCCCCAACCCCTCTTGAAGATTTTTAGAGGCCCCAGATCCCTTAAGTCTCACTGGTTCTTGGGTTCCCGAGAGGGAAGATCTAGGAGTTTAAAATGAAAGAGAGGCTGGGCATGGTGGCTCACGCCTGTAATCCCAGCACTTTGGGAGGCCAAGATAGATGGATCTCCCAAAGTCAGGAGTTCAAAACCAGCCTGGCCAACATGGCGAAAGCCTGTTTCTACTAAAAATACAAAAACTAGCTGGGCATGGTAGTGGGCGCCTGTAGTCCCAGCTACTTGGGAGGCTGAGGCAGGAGAATCACTTGAATCCAGGAGGCCGAGATCATGCCATTGCACTCCAGCTTGGGCAACAAGAGTGAAACTCTAACTCAAAAAACAAAAACAAAGCAAAAAAATAAAGTGAAAGAGTGCCATAGACCAGAGTCTCCATATAATCTGGTGGCGTCTCAGTGGGATTCTAGATGGGCCATGGGTTTCTGGCCATGTTAGGGGTGATGTTGAGGGCTCACAGTCAAAGGGGCTTAAGGAGCCTTTGCAAGTACTATCAATGTGTTGTAGAAGAGTTTCCTGATATTTAGGGAGCTCTGTATTGTAGCAGGTCCTGGGTCCCCCGGTATCACCTCATTAATCTGGCGCATCCTACGCTCCTCCAGGTCCATCTTGGCCCTCAGGAACCCCTCGTGCTCACTGATTTCCCCAGGCATGCCGAAGTAAATGTCCACACCGTCTGTGGGCCTCGGGGTGGGAGTGACTACAAGACCAGGGATCAGGAGGTCAGTCTGCTGCCCACCTCCAGGTCACCTTTTCTACCTAGAGAACCACGTTTCCTGGAGTGCACCAAAGACCATCATGTGTCCAGTTTGGCCACTGCTGCTGCCTGGCGTTTTGGGAGATGTAGTTCTGGACTGGGCCTGTTCTTATAAAGCTTAGGAATCTTTTACACCATCTTGTAAGCTTTCCTGAAATGATCCTCAGGACCTACCCGATGGCCCCTCTACTCCCAAGTACACCCAGGTTAGCCCTTCTTCCTCTGTTTTATCCAAAGCTATTCCCATCTTTTCCCTTCAGTTGGGTTTTCCCCCCACAGGTCCCTCCCAAAGACACGCCCCAGCAAGACTGCCAGATCTTTCTCCCTCCATGGCAGAAAAGTCTGGAGATTCAGAGACTGTCTTACCTTTGCTGACCACTGCAAGGGTATGGGAGCTTGGGGGTGGCACCCTTTCCTCCTCCTCTTCCTCTTCAGCCTGTGGAGGCTCCACGAAGTAATCATCTACTGGCTGTGGGAAGGATTCCTCCTCTTCCTCATCCTCAGCCCCCTCTGCTTTGCCCCCTGGGGGCCAGGACCGGGTGGAGGGATCACTGAGGGAGCAGGAGAGGACCCAGACAGTAAGAACCCAGGCCCAGGCTCCCAGACTGCCATCCCCTTCCTCAGGAACCTTGGGAAGGGCATGGAGGGTCCCTTCCACTCACCCAACTGCTGTCCCAGATGGGTCAGGGGTCCCTGGATGGGGACAGCACACATACTCCACACCACGGAACCGATCCGAGCCACAGGGCAAAAGCATGCCTGAGCCATGCAGGATGAGGCCCTGGGAGCTGCAGGCCTGTGGGAAGAGTGGGCCCAGATGCCAGGATTGTGGGGTATGGGGTGTGTAGATGGGGAGCCAGGTTCCTGGATCTAGGGGGTTGATGAGGCTGGGAGCCTGGATTCCTGGTTCTGGAAGAAGGAGTTGAGGGGATGAAATTCCTAGATCCCAGTGGGAAGAGGATGCTGGTGGCCCAGACTCCTTGGTTCTGGTGGAGGAGGGTGTTAGGGGCCCGGGCTCCTGGGTTCTAGGGGGGAGGGGATCGGTGGGCCAAGGTCCTGACCTCCTGTGCCTCCTGATGCCTCTGTGTTGAACTCTCACATTCATCCATGCGCTCCTGGTGCAAGAACCGGCAGCCTTCGGGCACCAGCAGGGCCTCGCTCACAAATTCACCAGCTGGGAGCGTGGGACACCAGGATGAGACCCTCCCACAGCCACCAACCCCACCCTCCTCAGAATCCAGATATTTTATACTCAGAGGCTTCTCTGCCCCACTTAGGACACAATCACCCAGCCCCTTAATGTGGGCCTGAGAGACGGGCTCAGAACCTAGCCTCTCGGAAACTCCCATCTCAGTGTACCCCGGCCCACCCCAACCCCTAGCCACATGGACTCACGCAGGCAGCGGAAGGGTACAACCTGGTGGTGGGGGTGGGCGCAGTGGCCGCTCCGGGCACCCCCGCACCAGTGCTCCATGGGGATGGCCTGAGTAGCCTGCTCTACACGTGCAATCTGCAGCTCCGGGTACATCTGGGGGATCAGGTGGGAACAATCAGCCCACTGCCCCGCCCCTGCCAGGCACCCCTCTCCACTGGCCAGGTCCTTTTTTTTTTTTGAGAGGGAGTTTTTGCTTTTGTCACCCAGGCTGGAGTGCAATGGTGTGATCTCGGCTCACTGCAACTTCCACCTCCCAGGTTCAAGCGATTCTCCTGCCTCAGTCTCCTGCGTAGCTGGGATTACAGGCACGCACCACCATGCCCGGCAAATTTTTGCACTTTTAGTAGAGATGAGTTTTCTCCATGTTGGCCAGGCTGTTCTCGAACTGACCTCAGGTGATCCGCCCGCCTCAGCCTCCCAAAGTGCTGCGATTACAGGAGTGAGCCACCGCGCCTGGCCAGGTCCCTTTTCAAGGCTATAATATTCATGAGGACTTCGCCTCCCTAGGCCCTGCCTCTCCATAGCACCAGCTTTAGATAGCCAAGCCCCTCGTGCCCATTGGCCACGCCCGCTAGCAATTTTCCCTTGAAAGTCCCGTCATCTTTAAGCCCTATCCCTTTTCCTGTGCTGTTTCTTTCCGAAGGTCTATCAAAGTCCACCTCTCTGGTCACTCCTCCCTGCAGTCAGGTTCGTCTCCCCAAAGGTCTCACACTCCTTTGGGCCCCGCTTTTTATCTGTTCCGCCTCTCCAAAACTCTTCCCTTTACAAAGTCGAGGCTTTTCATGGCCACGCCTCCCAGCTCTCCCCGCTCTCATTGGGCTCCACCTCTTTCTTTCCCCTTCTTGCTGGTCTTTAAGGACTCTTTCTCTTAGCCTCGCCTGTCCTTTCGCCACTCCCCCCCTACACCTCTACTCTTTACGACGACCACCACGTTGCTAAACCCCACTTCTCTAGCCATCTCGCGGTTCTCCCCCTTTCCTGACTTAGTATCTCAAAACAGGTTCCCTGCCCTGGCGTAGCTGAGCCTCTGTTGGCCACGCCCCCCAGCTTCCCCGCCTTAGATCGTGCAGCACCTTGGACCACGCCTTTTGCAAGTCTAGCTTTCTATGGGCGGCCCCGCCCCGTTTGGGGCCCGCTTTCCGATAGCCCTGCCCCTTCCGCTCAGCCCCGCCCACCTGTCTGCAGTACTCCAGCACGCGCTGCGGGTCCCGGAGACAGCGTCGAGAACGCTGTGGGTCTGGTTCCCAGCGGCCGGTGCGCAGGTCCCGGTGAAGGGTTGGGCGCCCGCATAGTCCAGCCACCTGAGCCGACCCCGGGGCCTGGATGGAAGTGGAGGGGACAGTGAGGGCCCGGGGGACGTTGGCACGAGGGTCCTCTGGTTCTTTGCTCCCTAGGACCGAGACCTCCAGCACCAGCCACCTCCCCCAAGCACCGCACACCCGCCTCCATGGAGGCACCGTTCCCTGGGAAACAGCTCCCGTAGGGAGGGGGCGCCCCAGCTCTCCCGTTGCTATGGCTACCCGGGTCCTCCGGGATTCTCTCGGCCTTGTTGCCGCGGAGACAGACTCCGCCCCCACCCCAGCGCAGTTGAGCTGGAGCCCGAAGGGGTTAAACCTGAATCGCGGAGGAGGCCAGAACCCAGGCGTTCTGGCCCCTCCTCCCTCCATCCCCTGCTCAGGCTCCGGTTGCAGGGTGCAAAGCTGACAAGGCCTGGCTTCAGGGGCCTGCAGTCCTGGACACCAGGTCCTTGAGGACTGGGGAGCTACATCTGGTTGGGGTGGGTGGTGACTGGAGGACTGGACTCCTGGGTCCTGGGAGGCTGCGAGGGCCCCCACACGGGTTCAGAGGATACAAGGGGTCTGGATTTTTGGATCTAAGTGCCTCACTGCTTGGTGGGTCCTATGTCCAGGCGGGAGGGGACTGGGGCCGAGTCACCTGGGTCTGGAGAGGGGGCTGGACTTCTGAGACCAAGGGCTTTAAATAAAGCAGCTCCTATGCTCGGGATGGGAGGGGGCTGGGACGTCAGATGATGAGGGAGCTGGGGCCTGGAGCCCTGGGTTCATAAATGCGTTTGGGGGCGCCTGGGGGCTGACCACTTGGCTGGAAAGACCGCGCTTTCGGCCCTGGACCTGTCCGCGCCGGCGTCCAGAGGCCCAGTCCCGCCCCTTCCCCCATTCCCCAGGACCCGGCCCGGCCTCACCTCGGCCGCGCCGGGGCTCCCACCGGCCAGGCTCCCGACGGCGGGCTGCGCGCGCAGAAGCAGCAGCAATAGTGGCAGCAGCAGCGGCAGCGGCGGCTGGCCCCGGCGGCGACCCAGACAGCGAACAGCGGGGCTGGCGGGCCCCATGTCCCGGCCCTTGCGCCCTCAGGTCCCCTGCACTCCCGCCCGGCCCGGCCCCAGCGGTGACAGGAGCTCCCAGAGCCACCGCCGCCACTTCCTCCACCCGCCGCCCCCAGGCTGCGCCGGCGCCGCCAGCCCCGCCCCGCGCCGGCCCCGCCTTCCTGGCCAGGACAATAGCGTGGCGGCTCCGCGGAGAGTGGAGCAGCTCGGGAACCCCAGGCGGGAGCCTGAGCCAGGCCCCCGCCCCTCGAGATTCCAGGCGTCCCGCCCCTTGAAGGGCTCAGCCAGGAGTCCGGCTGGGGGCTCCGCCCGTTGTGAATTTTGAGCCATCTCGAAGGACTCTCACCCTCTTAGACCCAGACACATACAATCAGTTTTGTCCTTCTCCAAGGATGCAAGCATCGGCGACCCTGGTACCCCAGTAAATTCCTCTGTTGAGGGCTCAGGAATATAGGTCTCCAAAATGTCCCCAATCAAGAAGGCAGCCGGGGAAGGTGAGACCCAGTCCCCTCCTCTTTCAGATCCAGGAGTCAGGGCGCTAGGTTCCTTCTCTCTCAGGACCAGAGACCAAGCCCCCAGGACATTCTCCCTCAGACCCAGGAGTTCAGTGTTCCTGCTGTGCTTCCCAAGGGTACCAGGGGCGTGTACCTTTAACTCCTAGCTCAAGGATCCATAAACCACAGCCCCCAGGACCTTTTTTTAAGGATCACCTAAGCAGGCACCAGCATCATGCCCACTGTGGATGCAGCGCCTCAGGATTAGGGTTTGGACCTCCACCCTTGCTGTAAGGACCAGGGGATTGTCATTTTCCTACCCATAGTCTCCCCTTCCCTGCTCCCCCTTCAGGGCTCACTTGTTTGCCTCCTCTAATGAGAGTGTAGTATTCTGTCTTCTCCAGGACCCCTGGGGCAGCCCTGTCACATGTGTGGAACTGTGTGGATATCTGTTTGTGTGTTTGTGCATACATGCCCATATGTGTGTCTGTTTCTGTTTGCAACTTTGTGTGTGTGTGTGTGAGAGAGAGAGAGTGTGTGTGTGTAGATGTATATTAAAAGAGCCCATGGCCAGGCACAGTGGCTCTCGCCTGTAATCTCAGCACTTTGGGAGGCCTAACTGGGCCGATCACTTGAGGTCAGGAGTTTGAGACCAGCCTGGCCAACACGGTGAAACTCCATCTCTACTAAAAATACAAAAATTAGCCAGGAGTGGTGGAGGGTGCCTAGAATCCCAGCTATTGGGAGGCTGAGACAGAAGAATCACTTGAAGCATGGGAGATGGAAGTTGTTTTGAGGCAAGACCACACCACTGCACTCTAGCCTGGGTGACAGACTGAGACTCCGTTTCAAAAAAATAATAATAATAAAATAAAAGAGCCTAGACCAGGTGTGGTGGCTCATGCCTGTAATCCAGCACTTTGGGAAGCTGAGATAGGCTGATCACTTGAGCTTATAAGTTCAAGACTAGCCTGGCCAATATGGTAAAACCCTGTCTCTACAAATACAAAAAATAGCCGGATGTGGTGGCATGCACTTGTAGTCCAGCTACTTGGGAGGCTGAGGTGGAAGGATGGCTTGAGCCCAGGATGCAGAGGTAGCAGTGAGCTGAGATTATGCCAGTGCACTCCAGCCTAGGTTAGAGAGCCAGACCTTGTCTCAAGAAGAAAAAAAAGCCTAGAGTACTTTGCAGGTAGCAAGAGACTGACAGGTGGCTCACAGTTTTATTCCTACAGCCACCTCATAGGCTAGGGTAGAGGAGGGACCTTGGGACAGGTCTAGTGGACCCTTCCTTGATGGAGGGTAATAATTCCAGCAGACTCCCTAAGACACATTTGCCTCTTTGACTTTCTTTATTATCAAACATAAATATTTTTATCCAGAGATTCCCCTTTGCCCCCACAGTGATAATTCTCACCATATCCCCACTCCTTGGGTCCAAGTCTTTCTAGGTCTTTTTTTTTTTTTTTTTTTTTTTTTTTTTTGAGATGGAGTTTCGATCTTATTGCCCAGGCTGGAGTGCAATGGCATGATCTTGGCTCACTGCAACCCCCACCTCCTAGGTTCAAGGATTCTCCTGCCTCAGCCTCCTGAGTAGCTGGGATTACAGGCACACACCCTTTTCTAAGTCTTTAAGGAAAGTGGAATCAAGATGGTGGCCATCTTTTGTTCCTAGGGAGTATATGGCCATCTTGGCTGTACTTCCACTGGCTGAGCAAAGTTCCCCTCAGGGAGAGCCAGGGTGGGGCCTGGTATGCTCTTCATCTTCATCTATCCTATGCTACCTTTCTTCTCAATGCAGATGGTCATCTTGAAATATCTTCTTTCAGTGGCTAGAAACAACTCCCATCCCTGCCCGAAATTCCGAACACCTGCTACCTTGTCCCTATCTCTAGTCAAAGGGTCTAACTGCCATCTGGAATCTCTTTTACACCGGGGAATAGGTGGGCATATTGGGCGGCCATGTTGCTACCACTTGGGGCATCCCCTTTGGCTGAGCTGACTATCCCCAATCCTCCTGGCAATTGTCATGATCCTTCCCTCCCCCCAGTGTTCAGTTTTAGAGGAGTAAGATTGCCAACTTGTCCTGGCTCCTCAGAAATCAGGACACTCCGTTATGGCAAGGTGGAGATCCCAGGACTCTTCCATTGCAGAGATGTCATACATGAGTTTGGAGGCGCGGGTGGCTAGGTGTGGGGAAGGCAGCATATGGGAAGTGGGGAGTCCCGGGGGCCAGATCTGGGGGTCCAAAGGATGTGGGTTTGATGTAGCTGGTGAAAGCCCGAGGGTGGGGTGTGGTGAGGTAGCCTGCCCGGGCTCTGTACAGTCTGCAGGGGGGGACTATGCCCAGGTGTGGGTTGAAGTCATAGAAGGTAGGGGTCCCTGGGGGCCCGAGGGGGGAGGTGGGTGGCAGGAAGAGACCTCCTCCAGGGGCTTCGCCAAGACTCAGGCTCACACTGACTCCTCGGACCTTGTAGTAACCATTAGTTGGGTCCTGAGGGGACAAATGGGACTCAGTTAGGTCTGTGAGGGTGCAGGGTGGTGGTGGGGGGAAGGGTCACTGATGGAGAGACACACTGAAATATACCAGAACTTGAGAGAGACAAAAAGAGACAGGAGTGGGCAGAGACACAGAGACACACAAGGACTGGGAGGGAGAGAAAGTGAGATGGAGGAACTGTGACAAGAGGCAAAGGGAGAGGACATAGGCAGAGAAAGGCAGAGATGGAGGGATATAGGCCTGCTGAGCGGGTGTCAGTGTGGAAGGTGCAGAGGGAACAGGACATAGGCACTTGCCTGCCCAACAGCCCCTAGGCTTTGATTCAGTGTCACATCCTGTGTTGCTGCTACAAGACATGTCACTAGGATAGAAGTGGACCTTGTCCTCACAGAGATCCCACACCAAGGGAAAAATGACAAATCATGAGACAGCACCCAGAGGGGTCAGGGCTGTGCCTGGGAAAGGCATAGGCAGTGATGGGGGCTGTGATCAGGGAGCCCTTAGCATAGTGGGTGGGATAGGGAAGCCCAGGTCAAAGTGATCATGGCTGTGATGGGCAGAATACAGGCAGAATGATCGGGCTGTCATGACAGAATCATGGGCTTCCTAGGGCAAGAAATGTTTGAGCTGAGACTGGAGGAATAAAGGAAGGAATTAGGTAGACATGGAAAAGAAGGTAGGAGTGTTTCGGACTAAGAGAATGGCATGTTGGTCGGGTGTGGTGGCTCATGCCTGTGATCACAGCACTTTGGGAGGCTGAGGCAGGTGGATCATCTGAGCTCAGAAGTTCGAGACCAGCCTGGCCAACATGGTAAAACCTCATCTCTACCAAAAATACAAAAAAAAAAAAAAAAAAAAAAAAAAAAAATTAGCCAGTTACTCAGAGGCTGAGGCAGGAAAATGGTTTGAACCCAGGAGGTGGAGGTTGCAGTGAGCTGAGATTGTGCCACTGCACTCCAGCCTGGGCAACAGCGCAAGACTCCATCTCAAAAAAAAAAGAGAAAAAGAATAGCATGTGCTAGGTACATGGCATGTACAGAGGAGAGAGAGGAGAGCTGTGGCTTGGAGATGGGCTAGGGTCAAGGTGGCTGTCCTGAGATAGGACCCCAGAGGAAGGACAGGTTTAGGAAGATGTGGGGCCAGTGTAGGACCTGGGGGTTTGACAGTGATGAGGAGAGCACAGGAAGAGTGAGCCCTGGTCTGGGCTCTGGACGGTGGCTGGGGCTGGGACAGATGTGTGAGCAGAGTCCACAGATAGGCAAACTGAAGCTGGGAGCTGGGTAAGATGGCCCAGGGGGGTAGGAGGAGGGGGATGAGGAGCTGGGTCCCACTTCTGGGGGCAACAGAAGGAAAAAGAAGGGGACAGGCGTGGGAGAGACATGGAGATACAGAGGAGGGAGCCCTGCCCTTCCCAACACTCACCTTGGTCTGAAGAGCCCCTTCTTCCTCCAGAACCAAATCACTGTGGTCAGTGTGCACAATCGGGCCCTGGGGTAGGGAACTTACTGAGAGAAAATAATCAGAGGATCCCCACACCCCAATACCAGACTCCAAGGACCTTCAGCCAGCCAGTGGGGGCCAGGTAGGAGAGAGTAAGAGCACTAGAGCTGGGGACTGCACTCAGAACAATAAAAGGATTGTGGGAGGCTAGTGCAGTGGCTCATGCCTGTAATCCCAGCACTTTGGGAGGCTGAGGTGGAAGGATCAGGCGAGGCCAGAAGTTCGAAACCAGCTTGGCCAACATGGCAAAACCCCATCTCTACTAAAAATGCGACAATTAGCCAGGCATTGTTACAGGTGGTGGGTGCCTGTAATTCCAGCTACTCGGGAAGCTGAGGAACAAGACTCAGTTGAACTGGGAGGTGGAGGTTGCAGTGAGTTGGGATCGTATAACTGCATTCCAGCTTGGACGACAGAGCAAGACTCTGTCTCAAAAACAAAAAAAAGGGGCTGTGGGGATATACTAGGCCTAAGGAATAACTGGGTCAGGGGAATGGCCTTGGGTGACATTTGGGTTTGGGGTCATTGTTAAGACTAGAGCCCTCAGGCTGGGCATGGTGGCTCATGCCTGTAATACCAGCTCTGAGAGGTGGAGGTGGGTGGATCACCTGAGGTCAGAAGTTTGAGACCAGCCTGGCTAACATGGGGAAACTCCATCTCTACTAAAAATACAAAATCAGCTGAGTGTGGTGGCGGGTGCCTGTAATCCCAGCTACTTGGAAGGCTGAGGCAGAAGAATCGCTTGAACCAGGGAGGTGGAGGTTGCAGTGAGCCGAGATTGTGCCACTGCACTCCAGCCTGGGTGATAGAGTGAAACTCTGTCAAAATTAAAAAAACAAAAAAAAAACAAAACAAAAAACAAAACAAAAAATCACAGAGACAGGGTCTTGCCCTGTCGCTCAAGCTGGAGTGTATGGTGCAATCATAGCTCCTTGCAGCCTCTCCAGGCCCACTTCGGTGTCCTGAGTAGCTGGGACTATAGGCATGTGCCACCATACCCGGTTCATTTTTTATTTTATTTTGTATTTTTGTAGAGATGGAGTCCTACTATGCTGCCCGGGCTGGCTTCTAATTCCTGGCCTTAAGTGATCCTCGTGTCTCCACCTCCCAAAGTGGTATTACAGGCGTCAGCCACCACGCGCAGCCTTAAAGCCCTATTTGAGTTTGGGGGCCCTCTTGGGACTGGGCTATTACTTGGGTCTGGAGGCAGAGTAGTGTCTGGGGACCCTGGCATCCTACCCGGTCCTCGCCGCTGCCCGTCTCCTCTTCCTCCGGTCCTCGCGAACTGGAGCCGTCGCTGCTGCCTGGGATTCGCATCAGGTTCTTTTGCTCCGGGAAAGAGGCTGAGGCTGACGAACAGCGAGGGGCGGAGTTAGCGATGGGCGGGGCGACAGTGTGTGCAGGCCAATAAGCGGGAAGAGAGAGGACTGGGAACCAACGAGGCGGATCGGGTGGGGCTGTTGGGAACCAATGAAAATCCTTCCCAGGCCGAGGAGCGTGACCTTGGGAAGGTCGAGTTAGGGCTTGAGGAGAGCTAGCCCGGTTCCGGGTGGAAACCTGAAGGCGACCTACGGGACTGGAGCCAGGGCCTAAGGCCAGGTCAGGTCACTGGGCAGGCAGAGTGTATGTGGGGTTAGGGTGTGTGTGGGGTTGGGGCCTGAGGAGCAGGGGCGGGGCTCAGGCACTGACCCTTGCCGTGGCGCCAACAGCAGAGGGCCACCCCAGTGATGACCATAAGGAGAGTCGTGGTGGCAGCGGCCACTCCGGCCACTATCCGCACAGTGGGTAGCAAGTCTGCAGGGAGTAGAGGGGACATCTTGAGAAGGCTGAGGGGGAACCAGGAAGCGGGAGCTCAGGGACTGAGTTTGGGATCCCTGGGTTCAAAAGTCTCACATTTGGAGAGTCAAAGACCCTTGAATTTGGGTCTTTGAATTTTGCAAGTATGTGAGTTTAAATTCCCTGGCTTTAGGGAGTCCTAGAGTTTGAGGGGTCCTTTACTTTGCAATTTGCTTTGCAATCGTTGGAGGGTCCCTTTTTGGGGCCCCTCAGTGTAAGGGGTTTCTCAGTTAAGGATTCAGAATGTGAAGGCATTTGTGGTTGCGGGGTCCTGGGACTCCATGAGTCCACAGTTTTGAGACTCCCAAGGTTTGGAGGTCTCTGCATTTGAGGGTCTGAGGTTGGCAGCCCTCGGTTGGGGGAATCCCTGCGTGTGTGGGGTTTAGACTCTCCAGATTTGAGGTCTTCAGGCTGGGGTCTCACCTCTACGGCCCAGGCTGGCCCTGGCACCTCCCTCGCCCAGTCGGTTCCGGGCACTGCAGTTAAAGCTTCTGCTAAAGTCAGACTCCTGGGTCCCCGAAATGTGTAGCACAGAGATCAGGCCCGGACCCTGTCCCTCATGGCCCTCCGGGGCAGGGAACGTCTCCACCAGGAAGCGGCCCCGCGACCCTGCCTCCAGGAAACCCTCATCCCAAGACCAGACCTGGGGGCACAAAAGAGGGAGGACACCGAGGAGACTGAGGAGTGGGGGAAGAAGCGGGAGTGATGTCTGGGAAGTCAGAGATGGTCACAGCAGTTTAGGGGGGCCAGGTGGGAGATCAGGGATCACGGCTGGATGGGTCATGAGTGGAGTGACATTCCCTTACCACGGCGTCTGGGGCGGGAGAGGCAAAAACCAGACACTGGAGGCGGGCGGGGCCCCTCAGGAAGGCAGGCGCAGAGTGTAGGGCCGTCACTACTGGGGGAGCTGGGATGGAGACAGTGGGTCACTCAGGAGAGGTCTTGCCCCAAAGACTGTATAAAAAAGCCTGGCCGGGCCAAGGCACTCTCATCCAATCAGGCCACGCCGTTTCCAAACTCAGATTCCCCTAAAAGCCTCACCTTCGATAGGTCCAATCTTCATGCACCGCTGGGTGTAAAGCTCTTTCCAGGCCACTCCCACTGCATTAGGCCTGGTCCCCCCTGTCCACTCCCAATTCAAGGGCCCGCCAGGTGTTCTAGGAAGCCCCGCCTTCTCACCGTTCACGGTCAGGCGAGCCTCCGCGGCGCCGCCCCCCAGGCCCGAGAGCCCAGGCTCAGCCCTGCACACATAGTCGCCTGCGTCCTCGGGCCCCACCGACGGAAGGCGCAGCGTGGGTCCAGAGCCCAGCACCTGCGATAGGGAAGGGGCGTCAGAAGCCGGATTTGCAAGGAAACCCGGTTCCCCGCCAGCTACCGCCTCAGATTTAGGGTTGCACCTGCGCGCCACCGCGGCGGGTCCAGGTTACGCGTGGAAGTGGGTTCCCGCGCCAGGCACAGATGAAGGAGGCGTCTTCTCCCACGTCCACGGACACAGGCTCCGGCTTTGCCTGTAGAATCGGCCCAACTGGACGAGGGAGACGAGGGGTCACATGGCCAGGGCGGAATGCAGCCCCGACCCTGGATCAGCCCCAAAGAAACACGACACCCTCTAGGGCGCAAGAATAAGCCCCAAGTTCACACGCTCCTTCTCCTCCTAATAATCCACGCCCACTCTCCCGGCCCCGCCCCTCCAGGTGCCGCCCCAACAGCCCTGAAAGTCACGCCCACATTTGACCACACCCACAGCCCTGCCCCAACTCACACAGCACATCCAGCGCAGTGGTGCGGTTAGCGCTACCCACGGCGTTGCTGACCTCGCAGGAAACGGGCTCAGTTAGGAACGAGGCATCTGCCACGACCTCCAACCTTGGCCCACGGGCCCCGAGCACCGGGGAGCCCCCTTTTGCCCATCTGAGGAAGTGGTGGCGCAGTTAGTGTCCTCGCTCTCTGGTACACCTACTCTGGTCCCAGCCCTTCCCAAGCTCATCTTGGGGCTGGAGAGAGATGGTCTTCATCCTCACCTGTAGCCTGTGACAGGAGGCTGGGCTGTGGCGTGGCACAGGAAAGTGACCTTCTCTCCCTCCTGTACAGTGTGTGGCACAGCAGACAGAGTCACCTCTGGGGGGTCTGTGAGGGTGGGACGATGGTCAGGACCAGGAACACCTCTGTCACTGGCCTAGGGGTCCAGTCCCTAGTTCCTCCACTCCAGGAGTCTGGGTCCCTAGTCCCCTTCTCCCTTTGAGCCAGGAGTCTAGGCTTTCAGTTCCAAGTTCCTCCAGGTACCCCAATGTGCCAGCCTTCTGTCCTTTCCTAATCTCCCAGAGGTGGGAGACCAGGCCCAGCTTCCTCTTTCTCCAGGGACCCCAGCCATCTGTCCTCTCCTGCTCAGAGTCTCACTCTGTCACCAATGCTGAAGTGCAGTGGCACTATCTCAGCTCACTGCAACCTCTGCTTCCCAGGTACAGGTGATTCTCCTGCCTCAGCCTCCCACATAGCTGGGATTACAGGCATGTGCTATCTCGCTCAGCTAGTTTTTGTGTTTTTAGTAGAGACGGGATTTCAACATGTTAGCCAGACTGGTCTCAAACTCCCGACCTCAGGTGATCCGCCTACTGTGGCCTTTCAAAGTGCTTAGGAATACAGGTATGAGCCACTATACCCTGCCCTCTCCTGCTCTTTTAGATCCAGGAGTCCAGGCCCCAGTTTCCTGGTTCCCCAGGGGCCACAGTCCCCTCCTTCCTCATACCCAGGAGTCAGGGCCCCACACCCCTCTTTCCCAGGGCCGGCTGCACTCACACTGCAGGCTCAGTGTGATAGCTGTGTCCCTTCCCGCGGGCAGGGCCTGGCTCCGGGCACGGCAGACCAAGGTGGCTCCATCATCATGGCTGGAAGGAGTCAGGGTTAAGGTGCTCTCCACTGACTCAGGGGTCCCTTCCTTCAGCAGGGTCTGGAGGGATGGATAACAATAATAATACCATCTGCCCCTTATATCAGTGGTGTCCAATCTCTTGGCTTCCCTGAACCACATTGGAAGAATTGTCTTGGGTCACACATACTAACACTAATGATAGCTGATGAGCTAAAAAGTTACAAAAAAGTCTCATAATGTTTTAAGAAAGCTTACCAATTTGTGTTGGGCCACATGTGGGAGTCCAGACCCATGGGCCACAGGTTGGACAAACTTGCCTTACTTACATAGTGCTCACTATGTGTTGGGCACTCTTCTGAGCATTTAGGGGTATTTAATTCTCAAAGTACCCTATGACATGCATGCTATTATTATCCCAATTGTATAGATAAGGCAACTGAGGCACGGAGAGGTTAACTAACTTAATAGATCAATCAACTAGCAAGTGGCTGAGCCATGATTTGAACCTAGGTCTGGCCCTAGAATCTTTCCCCTGCATCATATTCCAAAAGTCCAAACCCTTGAACCCTGCCCTCCCATGTCTTCTCCTCTGGATGAGCCTGTGGTCAGAGTGGACCCCAAGTTTCCCTGAATGGGCAAAGGCTAGGACAAGAATTTGGACCTGACCTGATGGAAGGTGATTCCATCCAACCGGACCCCATCTCGGAACCACAGCAATTCAGGGGTAGGGCGGGCATCCCCACGGCTCCGACACGTCAGGTTCGCAGGAATTCCAGCAACCAGAGACACAGAGGGGCCGCCCAGCACCTGGGGGGCTTCTGGGGGAACTGCAAGGTGGATTTAGGGTCAGAGATTGATCCTGATCTTCTCAGCTCCAACTGACCGCTCCCATGGGCTCCATGGGCTCTCATACTCCCAGCTAGTACTGGCTGCTCCCTTGGGCTCCCAGAGGACAAGTGGGCGAGGTCCTCACCCAGCACGTGCAGTTGGGCTGGTCTTGAGCGTAGGCCTGCTTGTGTAGCCTGACATTCATATGATGCTTCATCCTCTAGCTCCACAGGCCTAATATGGAGGTCATGCTGGCCTTTGGCTGCGTTCCCTGATATCCAGTACCGAGACCACCCTGGAGTCAGGGAGGATGCAGTCAGCATGCCATGGTTCTGAGATCCTGGCCTCAGGCCTCCAACCCCTAGACATCCCCCACTGGAAAACTGGCCACAGCCTTGGTGGTAAGACACTATTAGAAACTGTGTACTGGGCCCAGAGAATCTCTAACTTTCTCCTAACCTAGAGTCACTGCAAACTTGGGGGTAATAAAGTCAGAAAGGAAAGCAAGGAAATGATTGTCATAAAAGTTAGGTTAGATACTACTGGAGTGAGGGGGAGGCATGCTATGACAGGGGAAAGGAATATTTCTGGGGAGCTTCTGGGGAGCTAGCAATGGATTTGAGTATTGGCTGTGTGAGTGTCTTTTATTTGTTTACTGTACTTTTTTGCATTTATATTTTCTCTCTCTCTCTCTCTCTCTCTTTCTCTCTCTCTCTCTCTCTCTCTCCTTCTCCCTTTATCTCTCTCTTTCTTTCCACAGATCTCCCCATTGCCTGGAGGGCAGTGGCTTCAGCATGGCCACAGTGCTGAGCCATTTGATGAGCAATGGTGAGACCCTGCAGTGCCTTGATCATGGCTCACTGTAGCCTTGAACTCCTGGGCTCAAGCAAGCCTCCCACCTCAGCCTCCTGACTAGGACTACAGATGCACACCACTGTGCCCGGCTAATTTGTTTTTTAAAAAAGTATATATATATATATATATATATATATATATATATATATATATATGCAGTAGAGATAAGGTCTTGCTATGTTGCCCAGACTGGTCTCAAACTCCTGACTTCAAGTGACCCTCTGGCCTCAGCCTCCCAAAGTGCTGGGATTACAGGTGTGAGCCACCACACCTGGCCTATGTACTATTTCACAATAACATAATTCTCAAACTCTATGTGTCACCCCCAAAGAAACAGCTAAAAAATTAGGAGTTCTAAATGTTTACATGAACCCATCAATTTCCCAGACTTGAAAATGTCAAAATAGAAACTTCAGATACAGCGGAGCCTAGGACCTTACCTGGCAGGTCTCGTTGGCCCCCTAGGGCCAGCCCACTCTTAGTCCACTGAACCAGCCCCCAGTAGGCGCCCAGAGCACACGGCAGCCGGGCTTCCTCCCCTAGCAGCACCACCAGGTCCTCCGGCTGTTGCAGGAAATGGGGCGACGGGTCTAGGAGAATGCGGGGGCAGTAGGGCAGAGCCTAGCACCTTCTAGAGCCCCCTCATTCAGGATCCAGGAGTCCCAGCCCCAGCCCCCTTCTCCCTACCGAAGTGGCAGTCCGCAAGCAACGCCCCCCACCCCATATTCCTCCGCTCCCCTCGCGAGGTACCTGCACGCCCTCTGAAGCAGATGATAAGGATGAGGAGGATGAGGAGGGCGGGGACCCGCATCCTGAGCGTGTGTCTCCCAAGGTTCACGATATTTGCCGTCTTACGGGCCTCCCCGCCGACTTCTTTTTCGGAAGCACGCCTCCTGTCACCCTGGTCTGGAGCCCCCTTCGCGCTCGACTCTTCGCCCCAGCCTAGAGAACCCCTGTCTCTGGCCTGGAGTCCTCCAAGGCTGCTTATCTGCCGCCTCTGACGCTCTGAAACGCCTGCCAGTTCAGCACTCTGGATCTTTGGGAGACCCCAAGAGGGCCAGATCCCGCTCGCCCCGCCCCGATCCGCCTCCCGGAGCTCCGCCCTCTTCCCATTGAGAAACTCCCGCGGCCTGGACGGGATGAATGGAAGACGCAGGGCGGGGTCCCCGGCGGGAGGGCGCCCCCAGCTCAATTGGGGTCTGGGAGCCAGAACACCTGGATTCGAGGAGGGGGTCCTGGCTGGGTTGGACACCTGCGCCCTGCCGGGGTTGGGGGGCAGGCATGGGGGTGAGGAGGAGAGAAGCGAGAGAGTGGAAGAAACTTGCTCAGCCCAGGTCCTGGAGGGACTGCGCTCAGTGGAAACTGAGCTATAAATGGGAGCCCCTGGGGCCTCGCCAGTATCCGCGTCCTGGGGGAGGCGGGGTCCGGGGCTCCCCCGGGCCTGCGGGTCGGGAAGAGGGCATGCCAGTGCCTGGGGGACAGCTGGGACCCCCGTCTCGACTCCCCCAGCCTCAAAATCCCTCCTCAAAATATCTCTGTTCCCTTGTAACTGCTGCAAACTGCAGCGTGTCCTAGGACCCAGGAATCCAGGCCCCCGGCCCCTCCTTTCCCAGGACCCCGCAGTCTCGACCCAGCCTCTCTCCCCACTCGGCCTGCCGGGCCCCTCGGCCTGGTTGCCGGGCGACGGCTGGGAGGCGGCGGTGCCGGGCCGAGGCAGGCAGGGAGGCTGGGAACCGCGCAGCTTGTCCTGACGGCTCCATGCAGCCCAGCTGGGGCGTTCCCACGCTGCGCAGCTGGCCGAGCAGGTGGGAGGGACCCCGAGCAGCCTGAAGGAGGGCTGGGGGGCTGGGACCCTGCTCTGACATTCCTGGACCTGTAGGAACTGGGGAGTCCACATTCAGATTCTCGGCTGTTCTTGGGCTCAAACTCTTGCGTCCCTAAATGGCGGGGTGGGGTTTGGGGTGGGGTTGGACTTACAGAATTGTAAGGGACTGGTGGTTTAGGCCTTTGCTGGCTGAGACACTGATGGCCTCATTTCCTGGTTCCTTGAGAGGCTGGAGACTCAATTCCTAGGTCTCCTGCCTGCAGCATGGTGCACTTGGAAGAGGGTGACAGGGGTCAGAATATCTGGTCTTAAGTCTTAGAGTCAGTGGATTTAACCACCAATCTCTCCCCACCCCCACACAGGCCCAGGAGGATTTGGAAATCAGACGGTGAACATCTGTCCTAAGTCCTCTGTGTGTGTGTGTGTGTGTGTGTGTGTGTGTGTGTGTGTGTGTGTGTAGGAGGAGGTGTGGGGGCTGGTAGGGTGGGCAGAAGGATCAGAGGCCCAAATTCCTGAGTCCTTGGAGAGAAGGGACTGAGACCCCAGGGTCTGAGACGGGAGGGATCTGGAGGCCTACACTCCTGGCTTCTATGTGGCATATCTAGTGCCTGGATTTTGAAATAGGATAAACATGGGGCCAGAACTCCTGAGTCCTGGGGAGGAACCCAAGTAGTGGGGCTGTTTTGCCAGACACTTGACACTGCTTCCCCTTCCTGGCTCTCTAGGGCTCTGGGCATGGAAAAATGGAGAACCCAAGGTTTCAGGAGCA
Source organism: Saguinus oedipus (assembly GCA_031835075.1). Taxonomy (NCBI): domain Eukaryota; kingdom Metazoa; phylum Chordata; class Mammalia; order Primates; family Cebidae; genus Saguinus; species Saguinus oedipus. The sequence continues at coordinate 39,319,233 of CM063187.1, read as the reverse complement.
TGTGGAGAAGGAAAACAGCCAAGGTGGAGGGTGGAAGGTTTGTGCTAATTAAAGGTTCCAGCAAGGGACAGCTCCACACTCTGGCCCTGAGGGACACCATCTGGCGAGGGCCCCCAGGACAGAGCCACCCCCGCAGCTCAGCTGGGCATCCAGCTCATTTCCCAGGGGGTGTGAGGGGCAGTTGGGAGAGGGGAGGTGGAAGGAGGGCAAGGCGTCGAGCATGTGAGGGAAGAGGGAAGGGCAGCATCAAGGATGAAGCTGGGGGCTCAAGCCAGATGCTTCATCTCGTTCCTGGGGAATGAGATGGGGCAGGGGATCTCAGGGAGGCGGGGAGAAAACTAGCATTTCCAATTCCTGCAGGAGATAAGCAGGCAGAAGAAGCTTATCCAAGGCGAGTGTATGTGCATGCAGGGAGGGCAAGCCCGCCAGCATATGGTTATACAATTCAGGGATGTGATGAGCAGAGCCACTTGGAGACGGAGAGACATGTAAGAGAAAGAGGAGGGTCAGTGTGGCTGAGAACAAGTATTTATGGAGCTCCTGTTGTGTGTGAGACAGAATTTGGGGTGAGGGGAGTGACAGAGGTGAGAATAGACAGAGAAACAGAAGAACAGAGACATGTAGAGACAGAGAGACACAATGAAATAAAGAGTGACTGAGATTTAACCACTTACTACAGAGAGTTTCAAACAGATGGAGAAAGATAGAAAGATAAATTGATAGGGCCTGATGGCTCATGCCTGTAGTCTCAGCACTTTGGGAGGCCCAGGCAGGCAGATCATCTGCAGTCAGGAGTTCAAGACCAGCCTGACCAACATGGTGAAACCCCGTCTCTACTGAAAACACAAAAGAATTAGCCCGGCATAGTGGAGAATGACTGTAATCCTAACTACTCAAGAGGCTGAGGCAGTACAATTGCTTGAACCCAGGAGGCGGAGGTTACAGTGAGCTGAGATTGCACCATTGCACTCCAGCCTGGGCAACAAGAGCAAAACTCCGCCTAAAAAAAAAAAAAAAAAAAAAGACAGAAAGACAAGCCAAGTCTGGGTACAGTGGCTTATGCTTGTAATCCCAGTAATTTGAGAGGCAGAGATGGGAGGATTGCTTGAGCCCAGGAGTTCCAGACCACCCTGGGCAACACAGCAAGACCCTATCTTTACAAAAACATTTAAAAAATTAGCCAGAGTGGTGACTGGGACATATAGTCCCAGATACTCAGGAGGCTAAGGAGGAAAGAACACTTGAGCCCAGGAGGTTGAGGCTGCAGTGAGCCATGATCACACCACTGCACTCCAGCCTGGGCAATAGAGCAAGACCTTGTCTCTATAAAATAATTTTTTTAAATTAGCTGAAGTGGTGGTGCGCACCTGTAGTCCCAGCTACTCAGGAAGCTGAGGCAAGAGGATAACTTGAGCCCATTTAGTTGAGGCTGCAATGAGCCATGATCATGCCACTGCCCTCCAGCCTGGGCAACAGACTAAGACCTCATCTCAAGAGAAAGAAAGATAGGCCAGGTATGGTGGCTCACACCTGTAATTCCAGCACTTTGAGAGGCCGAGGCGGGCGGATCACGAGGTCAGGAGTTCAAGACCAGACTGGCCAACATGGTGAAACCCTGTCTCTACAAAAAAAAAAAAAAAGAAAGAAAAAGAAAAAAAAAAAAGAAAGATAAATCAAGATGGACAGAGGGAGGGAGATATATATATATATATATGTGTGTGTGTGTGTGTGTGTGTGTATATATATGTGTGTATATATATGTGTGTGTGTGTGTATATATATATATATATAAAGAAGAAAAGAAGAGATGGGGGAGAGGGCAAGAAAAAGAGACAGAAGAAAGCTCACACAGTCCTTGCCAAAGGGCACCCACTCTGGGCTCATGCTGCACCCACACTGCGGGCTGGCAGACTTGGATTCTGCCTCTTACTCCTGCCCACACCCCGTGCACTCCCACTTGAGACGCTCACACACATACGATCTCCACGTGCTTATAACAGATCACGATTCACTCTCACTTTCCCCACTCGCACACCCCTATGCACACATGGTTACTTTCCCTCTCCCACACTCTCCCAGCCACTCACACTCACTCTTGCATACTCCCCAGCAGAGATCCCTGACGTCATTGAAGCGCTGATGTCTACTCGAGAAAGGAAGGGAGGCTGGGCGAGGTGGCTCATGCCTGTAATCCCAGCACTTTGGGAGGCTGAGGTGGGCAGATCACCTGAGGTCAGGAGTTCCAGACCAGCCTGGACAATGTGATGAAATACCATCTCTACTAAAAATACCAAAATTAGCTGGGCATGGTGGCATGTGCCTGTAATCCCAGCTATTCAGGAGGCTGAGGCAGGAGAATTGCTTGAACCTGGGAGGTTCAAGCCATGGGAGGTGGAGGTTGCAGTGAGCCAAGATCATACCATTGGACTCCAGCCTGAGCAACAGAGCAAGACTATCACAAGAAAAAAAAAAATAGGCCGGGTGCGGTGGCTCACGCCTATAATCCCAGCACTTTGGGAGGCTGAAGTGGGTGGATCACGAGGTCAAGAGATTGAGACCATCCTGGTCAACAAGGTGAAACCCCATCTCTACTAAAAATACAAAAATCAGCTGGGCACGGTGGCACGCGCGTGTAATCCTAGCTACTCGGGAGGGTGAGGCAGGAGAATTGCTTGAACCCAGAAGGCCGAAGTTGCGGTGAGCCAAGATCGTGCCATTGCACGCCAATCTGGGTAACAACAGCGAAACTCTGTCTCAAAAAAAAAGAAAGGAAGGAAGGAAGAAAGAGACTTGCCAAGGTCACGTATCAAGGCAGGGAAGAGCTGGGAGCCCAGCTGCCTGCTCCCCTGCCAAGCTGGGAGACCACCCAAGTCTAACCTCTCCCGTTTTCCCAGCCTAAGCCAGGACTTGGGGTCATGGAGGCTGGGAGGCACCGAGGAATGCGCCTGGCATGTGCTGACAGGGGGTTTCCCGCTCCATCCCGGATGGGAGGAGCCTGCTGGACAGAGGCTGGAGCTGGGAGCTCTGGAGGGTACGTGGGGGAGGCTGTGCTCTGAGGATGAGCTCATACTGGGTCAGAGAGCAGGGCCAACTCTGCCAGTGCTTGCACCAGCCTCATTGCTCTCCCGGGCTCCCGAGGTCTGTTGGACTCTGGGCCATGGGTCCTTCTTGAGGGGCCGTGAGTAGTGAGACAAGAAGCAGGCGTGAGGGGTGGCAGGAGAGAAGATAGAGACTCAGAGAGAGATAGAGACAGGAAAAGACAGAGATAAAGGGGGAGAAAACGCCTTAGACGGGGAGAGAAAGGTGGAAAGATAAAGAGACAGGCTGGGCGAGGTGGCTCATGCCTGTAATCCCAGCACTTGGGGAGGCCAAGGCAGGAGGATGGCTTGAGGCTGAGTTCAAGACCAACCTGCCCAACACAGCTAGACTCTGTTTCTAAAAAAGAAAGAAAAGGTTTTTAAAGAGACAGAGAAAGAGACCTAGAGATTGAGACTGACAGCGAGGCAGAGATAGAGAGACACTCACAGGGGGAGAGGAAAACAGAGAGAGGGAGGAGAGTGACAGAAAGAGAGATAAGAAGGAGAAATTGCAGTTAAAGCAGGAGGTAGACACACAGAGAGAAGGCCCAGAGGAAGCCAGAGACAGACTCAGGTGGCTGGCAGAGGGCACCGTGGGGGCCACCGTAGGAGGACCTGCGATGGCCCCAGGGACGCTGCTCAGGGCTCCTCTGCTGCTCCTGGAGCTGCTGACTGTAGGTGAGTGGAATCTCAGCCTTGTACCCAGTGCTGAGTGGCCCCCATTTCCCACTTGCCTTCCCTAGACAGACCCTCTGCCCTTTCCTTGCACCCCGCTGTGTCCCCAGGCCTGGCGCAGTTGGTGATTCCTGCCTCTGTTACCCGGGGCTTCTGGGCCCTGCCCGAAAACCTGACAGTGGTGGAGGGGGCCTCGGTGGAGCTGCAGTGCGGGGTCAGCACCCCTGGCAGTGCGGTGCAGTGGGCCAAAGATGGGCTGCTCCTGGGCCCCGACCCCAGGATCCCAGGCTTCCCGAGGTACCGCCTGGAAGGGGACCCTGCTAAAGGTAAGAGATCAGAGCCTGAGACCCTCAGCCACCAGTGGAGGCTGTGGCCCTGACCTCAGGCTCCCTCTGCAGGTGAATTCCACCTGCACATCGAGGCCTGTGACCTCAGCGATGATGCCCAGTATGAGTGCCAGGTTGGCCGTTCCGAGACAGGGCCAGAGCTCCTGTCTCCCAGAGTGATCCTCTCCATCTTGGGTATGGGTGAGAGACCCCCAGGACCCACGAGTCTGGGCTTCCAGCCCTATCCTACCCCAGGACCCAGGAGTCCAAGCCCCCAGCCTCTCCTCTCCCAGCCCCTGGGTACCGAACTCCAATCCTCAAGCCCTTCTCAGTGCTGGAAGCTTACCCCAGATCCTTCTCACTAGTTCCCCCCAAGGTGCTCCAGCTGACCCCAGAGGCAGGCACCCTGGTCACCTGGGTAGCTGGGCAGGAGTATGTGGTCAGCTGTATGTCTGGGGATGCGAAGCCAGCGCCTGACATCACCATTCTCCTGAGTGAGTGTGGATGAACAGGGTGGTAGGGGGCAGCAAGAAGCCTCTGGAATGGCAACAGGGTGTGTTCTAACTAGTGCCCTTCTAAGGGCCCCAGAAACGACATCATCCCTGAGATGGGGACCCAGGAGTAGGTATGGGGAGATGCTGAGGCCAGTGTGGGACACAGTGGATGGGAGGGCACATTGAGGGTTCAGCATTTAGCACAAGGCTGGGACTCATCCCAGATAGAGATATGGGCAGACGCGCTGGTGCAGACATGAGAAGCTGAGGGATAGGGTGCATGGCACTACCCAACAATGAGTTGACAAGAGAGGGGAGACTCAGGATCCAGCACTGATGACTGCAGGATTCAAGCTGTCCAGAAAGTCAGGAGGGGATGCAGCTATGCCCCAGGCCCTTTTCCTCCCAAACCAGGAGGGAGGGGGCATCACATTCACCCTGATGACTTCCAGGCCATACTCCCCAGAATCTATCTTATGGGGAGCCCAGAACCCCTCTAGCCCTCTTGTTGCCCCAAGGTGGACAGACAATATTTGACATCTCTGCAAATGTGAACGAGGGATCCCAGCAGAAGCTCTTCACCGTGGAGGCCACAGCCAGGTGTGGAAACTGAAACACCCCCCTAACTTTGACCCCTAATTTTCCCCATGGGAACCCCAGACCGCAGAGATGCAAGCATGAAGCCTGGGCTGGATGTGAACATCTGGGACCCAATTCTTCACCCTGACTCTCAAAGCTTCTTCATGGGGACCAGGGATGGTGGCTCACACCTGTAATCCCAGCACTTTGGGAGGCTGAGGTGGGTGGATCATCTGAGGTCAGGAGTTCGGGATCAGCCAGGTCAACATGTTGAAACCCGTTTCTATTAAAACTACAAAAATTAAGGCTGAGCATGTGGCTCATGCCTATAATCCCAACACTTTGGGAGGCTGCGGTGGGCGTATCAAGAGGTCAGGATATTGAGACCATCCTGGCCAAGATAGTGAAACCCCATCTCTACTGAACATACAACAATTAGCTAGGCTTGGTGGCGCATGCCTGTAGTCCCAGCTACTCAGGAGGCTGAGGCATGGGAATAGCTTGAATCTGGGAGATGGATGTAGTAGTGAGCCGATATCATGCCACTGCACTCCAGTGAAAGAGCAACAATTGCTCTGGTGAAATAGCAAGACTCCATCTCAAAGAAAAAAAAAAACTTCATGGGAACCTCAGTTCCAGAGGCCCAAGCACTAAAGCTTTGGTGAGATGTGGGTCTCTCTCAGCTCTAATTCTCACTGCTCACCCCCAAAATCTCTCCCATGGAATGCTGGATCCCAGAGGAGATCAGCACGGGGACTTAGACCAGGTGTGGGGACCAGAAGTGGCATTCCTACCTCTTCTCCCTGACTCCCCAAATTTCAGATGATGACTGACTCCAGAACCCCAACTTCTCATCCCAGGGTGACACCCCAGAGCTCAGATAATGGGCAGTTGCTGGTCTGTGAGGCATCTAGCCCAGCACTGGATGCCCCCATCAAGGCCTCATTCACCATGAATGTTCTGTGTAAGTGGAGAACTGAGCCAACTAGAGGCGCTGAGGATGGGGAGCAGGCATTGGGGGGGTCTGCGGCGATCACAGGGATTATGGAAATTCAGGCACTCAGAGAAACATGAGGGTTCAAAGGTAGGTTGTGGAGCCTGGAAAGAGTGGATGGGCTACTCCAGGCCCACTGAGTGACTGATATCCTCCAGTCCCTCCAGGACCCCCTGTCATCGAGTGGCCAGGCCAGGATGAGGGGCATGTGCGGGCAGGACAGAGCTTGGAGCTGCCATGTGTGTCCCGAGGAGGGAATCCCTTAGCCACACTGCAGTGGCTGAAGGTGAGGGCAGACGTGGGTACGGGGAATGGGGGGACAGCAGGGTCTGGGAGCTGGTCCTGAGCTGACCCAGGCCCATCCCTGTCTCCAGAATGGCCAGCCGGTGTCCACAGCATGGGGCACAGAGCACACCCAGGCAGTGGCCCGCAGTATGCTGGTGATGACAGTGAGGCCAGAACACCATGGAGCGCGACTCAGCTGTGAATCCCACAACAGTGTGTCTGCAGGGACTCAGGAGCGCGGCATCACGCTGCAGGTCACCTGTGAGTCCTGGTGCCAGCTGCCCACCTGTCAGTCCATGCCCCAGAGAACCATGTGTGTGTGGCCCCAAATTATGCCTATTGGACACCAAAGATCTCAGCATCTGTCTCCAGTCCTCTGTTGGTCTGTTGGGGCTGGTCCTTGAGAAATCCAGCCCAGCTTAGTGTCTGCCCTCTGTCCCTGCAGTTCCCCCTAGTGCCATTATTATCCTGGGATCTGCCTCCCAGGCTGAGAACAAGAATGTGACGGTCTCCTGTGTCAGCAAGTCCAGTCGTCCACGGGTCCTGCTACGGTGGTGGCTGGGCTGGCGGCAGCTGCTGCCCACGGAGGAGACGGTTATGGATGTGAGGCGGGGGCCAGGCTTCTGGGTCTGAGCATGGAGGGGGCTGAGGGGGGCTGAGGACATGACTTGTGGATTTCAAAGGGGGTGGGTCCTGCAGCCTGGGGGGCTTTCTCCTTGAGGACCATGGGTCCAACAAGGGGGGAAGTAGAGATGTCTCATGTGTCTCTGCTGGCGACTGGGATGGACTCAGGCCTCTGGCACGATGGATGGGGGTGCTGTGGTCCCCATGTCTGAAGCTCACTCCCTGCCAGGGACTGCATGGCGGTCACATCTCCATGTCCAACCTGACATTCCTGGCGCGGCGGGAGGACAATGGTCTAACCCTCACATGTGAGGCCTTCAGTGAGGCCTTCACCAAGGACACCTTTAAGAAGTCGCTCACCCTGAACGTAAAATGTGAGCCCCTGCCCCAGCCCAGAAATGCCCCCAAGCCTCAGGACCCAGCCCAGAGAAAAAGTCACTCTTCCTGCCTCTCCCCACAGATCCCGCCCAGAAACTGTGGATTGAGGGTCCCCCAGAGGGGCAGAAGCTCCGGGCTGGGACCCGGGTGAGGCTGGTGTGTTTGGCCATCGGGGGCAACCCAGAACCCTCCCTCACCTGGTACAAGGTTGGTGCCATGCCAGGGCTATGGGGGTGGCCAGGAATGTGGGGGAAGAACCAGGCCCCTTCTCTCCTTAAGAATCTTGGGCAACCTTGGAAAAAGATTAAATTTCTTGAAAAATACTAGAGATTCTGAGGTTTCCCAGGGAATCAGGAAAGACACAAACACCACGAGAATTAGATGGAATCCTAGGAAAATTCTGGGGAAACTGAGAATTCTAGGAAAAAACATTGAAACTCTGAATCGAGATTAGGCATTCTAGAGAAAAGGTAATTAATTCCATTAAAATTAAAGAAAATTCAGGTGAAAAATCTCGGAATTCACGTGAAATGTCAGTTACTTTAGGAAAAGATTTGGAATCCCAGAAAAAAAGACAATTCTAGAAAATTTGGAGAAAAACTAGTAATTCCACAGACCATTGAAAATTCATTCATACTAAATTGAATTCTTGGAATTTGGAGGCAAGAAAATGAAATTTCATTAAAATGAAAGAGAAGCCTAACAGAATTCTGGGAAAATCATGAGAAGTTAGGGAGCTAGGTGCAAATTTTGGGGGAAGACTAGGAATTATAGAAATGACAATGAATGGAATTTCGTTTTAATTGGATGGAATTCTGGGGAAGTGCTGAGAATCTGGGCAATACTAAGGAATCTGTTAAGCAACTGAGATCATAAGATACAATATCAGAGTCGGAAATCTATAGAAAGGTTAATTTGTGCAGCAGCAATAATAAAAATAGAAAGAAATCTATGGAAATACACTGAATTAAGGAAAATTTCAAAGGAAATCTTTGAGGACAGGGGGGAATTTTAAGAAAAGGGACTGGCAGGGTGCGGTGGCTCACGCCTTAATCCCAGCACATTGGGAGGCCGAAGCAGGCGGGTCACGAGGTCAGGAGATCTAGACCATCCTGGCTAACACGGTGAAACCCGTCTCTACTAAAAATACAAAAAATTAGCCAGGCGTGGTGGCGCACGCCTGTAGTTCCAGCTACTCAGGAGACTGAAGCAGAAGAATCGCTTGAATCTGGAAGGCAGAGGTTGCAGTGAGCCCAGATTGTGCCACTGCGCTCCAGCGTGGGTAACAGTAAGACTCCATCTCAACATAAATAAATAAATAGGAACTGAGGAATTCTGGGAAAGGCTTGGGAATTTCAAGGGAGTTTCCAGCACGTGGTGTTGGGTAAACACAGCAGAAATTGATTTTGAGGAGTGCGCTGAGGGCCTGCAGGTGGCTGCGGAGGCGGAGCGGGGGCGAGGCGTGGGATGGAAGAAGGATTCAGATCCCCAAAACTGCCATGCACAGGGGCCCAGGGAGGCAGGAGAGATTCCCGGGCGGGGGTCGCTCAGTTCCACTCCCCACCGCTTTGCTCTAGGCGGGTGGCACTGATGGGGGTGCTTTTCCTTATTACAGAAAGGCTTTGTCTGGGCTGGCAGCACCAACCCAGTGGGCGGGGTGGGGGGGGGGGTCGGGGGTTGGTGGAAGCGGCAGGGCTACCAGCGTCCAGTCACTCCCGGCCCGCAGGACTCGCGCACCGTGACGGAGTCGCGGCTGCCGCAGGAGCCGCGGCGCGTGCAGCTCAGCAGCGTGGAGAAATCGGGGAGCACCTTCTCCCGCGAGCTGGTACTGGTCACAGGGCCGTCGGACAACCAGGCCAAGTTCACGTGCAAGGCGGGACAGCTCAGCGCGTCCACGAAGCTGGCGGTGCAGTGTGAGGGATGGCGCGCACAGCTGAGGCCCGAGGCCGACTCCACAGGGGCGGGCTAGGCGTTGTGGGTGGGGGAGGAGAACAGAGCCAGAGCCAGGTGGGGCAGGGACCCAGCGAAGAAGCCTGGACCCGAGGGGTGCGGGCCGGGGCCGGGTAGGGGACCCGAGACTGGGCGGAGCCTGGAGGTGCAGGCAGGTGGACGCAGACCAGGCCGCTCCGAACCTCTGAGTCTCGCTCCTCCAACCCCTTCTCCCAGTTCCCCCAACTAACGTGACGATCCTGGCCAACGCATCTGCACTGCGCCCGGGGGACGCCTTAAACTTGACTTGTATCAGCGTCAGCAGCAACCCGCCGGTCAATTTGTCCTGGGACAAGGAAGGGGAGAGGTGGGAGTTCGAGGGATCCCCCTCTCTGGTCTGGCCTCGCCCCCTCCAAGCGGGTCCTGCCCCCGCCCAGCCCCTCTCCAGCCTCTGGCTCTACTCCCAGCCCTGGCCTGATTCCACCACCCACGGACGGGTCCACAGGCTGGAGGGCGTGGCCGCCCCGCCCCGGAGCGCGCCATTCAAAGGCTCTGCCTCAGCCAGGAGCGTCCTTCTGCTAGTGTCATCCCGCGACCATGGCCATCGCGTGACCTGCCGCGCCCACAGCGCCGAGCTCCACGAAACCGTGAGCTCCTTCTATCGCCTCAACGTGCTGTGTATGTGCCCCGGCCAGAAAGCCCCTCTTGATGCCTTCCTGACCCTAAACTACTCCTTGGGTCTTCACTTTTTTTCTATTTTTTTCTTTTTTCTTTTCGACGGAGTCTCGCTCTTTGCCCAGGCTGCAATGCAGTGGCACTGCATTGCATAGCTCACTGCAGCCTCCAACTCCTGGGCTCAAGTGATCCTCACGCCTCAGCCTCCTGAGTCGCTGAGACTACAGCTGTGTGCCACCACATCTGGCTAGTTAACTTTTATTTTTTGTAGCAACCTGTAGCAAGGTGGGGGGGGCGGTGTGTCGCTATGTTGCCTAGGCTGCTCTTGAACTCCTGGGCTCAAGTCCTCCTGCCTTGACCTCCTGCTCAAGTCCTCCTGCCTTGGCCTTCCAAAGTGCTGGGATTACAGGCACATACCACTAGGCTAGGCTGGTTTTTTTGTAGTTCTAATTTTAAATAGAGATGGCTGACTCTATGTTGCCCAGGCTGGTCTTGAACACCTTGGCTCAAGTGATTTTCCTGCCTCGGCCTCCCAAAGTGCTAGGATTACAGGCGTGAGCCACTGCGCCTGGCCCAGGTCTTCACTTTGACACTATCATTCTATCATTAACCCCATCCTGAAACTTGAAACTCCCAACTTTCATCCTGACCCGTGGTCCTGGGCCAAGTCCTATCCTGCCCACTGCCATCTTGCCTTTGTTCTCTTTCCTAACCATGATCCCTATCATGACCCCTCTTACAATTCCTTCAACCTGACCCTGACTTCTACTCTTTTCCTAAACTGTATTCTAATCTATCCCAAACTTTACCCCTGAGCTCAGCTCTGAACTTGTTACCTTGTCCACAACCTTAAACCCGGTCCTGACTCCAACTTTAACCCTTGAACCTGTGCCTCATCTCAATCTGTCCTTGACCCTGACCTTAACAACAATCTTGACTCCCTGCGGCGCCCCCTCTGAAGACCGTCCAGAGTTCCTGGGGGAGCAGGTGCTGGTGGTGACTGCGGTGGAGCAAGGCGAGGCGCTGCTGCCCGTGTCCGTGTCCGCTAACCCCGCCCCCGAGGCCTTCAACTGGACCTTCCGCGGCTATCGCCTCAGTCCAGGTGCGGGAAGTGGGCATGGGGAGGAGTCCCGGGGATGGGAGGGCCTGCCAGGTCCCTTATTCTGACCTTCCCCAGCGGGCGGCCCCCGGCATCGCATCCTGTCCAGCGGGGCTCTGCAGCTGTGGAATGTGACCCGCGCCGACGACGGCCTCTATCAGCTGCACTGCCAGAACTCCGAGGGAACCGCGGAAGCGCTGGTGCGGCTGGACGTGCATTGTGAGCCCCGCCTCCCTCTGCATCACCCTGGGAACCAGGGTAGCCCTGGGAGCCCCGTCCACCACGGAAACCACACACCCAAGGAACCTTGCCCAACGTGGAGTCTCCTCATTGTGGGAGCTCCGCCCACCCAGGGATAGCCATCCATTCTGGAACCCTCCCGCTCTGGAATTAGTCCCAGCCGAGGTGTAACCATGCCCACCCCGGAACCCCTCCCGATAGAGAGACCCAGTGTGGAATCTCTGCCCAGGGAGGGGGGTCCACCTATGCAGGGAAGCTGCTCCCATAAGGGATGGGAACCCACTATAGAAGCACCCCCCACACACAATTCTGGAAGCCCACCCAACCCACTCTATCACAGAGGCATAGTGAAGGGTGGAGACAACCTCACTAACCCTGAGAACTCTCCTCCAACTCCTTGGTATCAAGGGCAGATTTTGTCCACACCCATAACTTTCCCGGAACCCCTAAGACATCCTTCCCACCTGGGGCCCAAGAGCCTTCCCCAAGCTTCTGTCTCCCACCAGATGCTCCCACCATCCGTGCCCTCCAGGACCCCACTGAGGTGAACATCGGGGGTTCTGTGGACATCGTCTGCACTGTTGATGCCAATCCCATCCTCCCGGGCATGTTCAGCTGGGAAAGACTGGTGAGGACTCAGCCTTTGGTGAATGGAGATCATCGGGTCAAGAGGTTGTGGTTTCTTGACTGAGCTCCTTGGGAGTGGGGACCACATGTGTGTGACCCTGTATAACTATATACTCATCAGGGCATGCTCCCAGACCAAATAACTGTTGATGGCAAAATGAATGGATGGATGCGTGGCTAGACACTCATCTGGCTGTCTAGCCATCCATCCATCCATTCATTTTGGATAGATGGGTCAATAGGTAGGTAAGTGGATGAACAGGTGGATGAATGAGTGAATGGATGGAAGAACATATGGACAAGTTAAAGGATGGATAAATGGGTGAGTGGTTGGGTGGTAAGATGATTGAATGAGAAAAATTAGTGGATAGATAAAGGGTAGATGGATGGATCTACCATCCATCAGAGGAAAGATATCTATGGAAGGATGATAGATAAATTGATGTGGATAGATCAATGGAGAGATGGATAAATAGGTAGCTCGGTAAATGGCTGAACAGATGCATGTATTTTTGGGTGTGCAAGCATGAGGGAATAGTTGTGTGAATGGGTGGAGAGCTACAAGTGTGGATACATGGGTACAGAGAAGGAAGACAAATGGGTGGGGGAATGAGTGAGTAAACAGATGAGTGGATGGAAGGATTAATGGATAAATGGATAGATAGGCAGATGGATAAATGAATAGATCAATGGATAGATGGTTACAAGCATAAGTCGTTGGGTGAGTGGGTGCCCGGATTGGTGGATGAAAAGATGGATTGGGTAAATCCATCTTTTTTCTTCAATACCTCTGTGGAGGATGATTGTGGCTAGGAGAATGAGGCTACAGAAGGGGCAGTTTGGGTGGTGATGGACCTGGGGCTAGAATGGGAGGCCAACTCTTGAGTCTTGGGCCTCCAGGGAGAAGATGAGGAGGACCAGAGCCTGGATGACATGGAGAAGATATCCAAGGGACCCATGGGGCGTCTGCGGATTCACCATGCCAAACTGGCCCAGGCTGGCGCTTACCAGTGCATCGTGGACAACGGGGTGGCACCTCCGGCACGAGGGCTTGTCCGTCTTGTTGTCAGATGTGGGTGACAAACAAACATCTGACTTCAAGACCTGCCACTGAACCCACAGCCTCATGTCTTCCATATAGCTCATGTTGACTCCCCATCCCCTTCCAGTCGCCCCCCAGGTGGAGCACCCCACTACCCTAACTAAAGTGGCTGCAGCTGGAGACAGCACCAGTTCTGCCACCCTCCACTGCCGTGCCCGAGGTGTCCCCAACATCGTCTTCACTTGGACCAAAAACGGTGTCCCTCTGGATCTCCAGGATCCCAGGTGAGCCCAGGCCCAGCCAGGCAGCACTCCAGCCCCAGGTCTGGGCCTTCAGCCCCACTTCCCCTCCCTGAGTCCCTGCAGAGAAGGGTGCAGAGAAGGAAAACAAATGGGTGAAGGAATGAGTGAGTGAATGGAGGAGTGGATGGAAAGATGAATGAGTGAATGGATTGATAGGCAGATGGCTAAATGCATAGATGGATAGATAGAACAAGCCTAAGTGGTTGGGTGAATGGATGGATGAGTGGTGTCCTACCTTCTCTCTAGGTACACGGAGCACACTTACCACCAGGGTGGTGTCCACAGCAGCCTCCTGACCATTGCCAACGTGTCTGCAGCCCAGGATTATGCCCTCTTCACATGCACAGCCACTAACCCCCTTGGCTCGGACCACACTAACATTCAACTCGTCAGCATCAGTATGGAGAGGCTGTGAGGGTGTTGTGTGGGGGGGATGCTTCCTGGATTGATTCCCACATCCCTTGTTCCCCCGGTCTGCCCGTGTTCCTGAAACCAGAGAACCTGTATATGTGTGAGGATGGAGTTTTTGCCTGCCCTGAAAATCCTAATGGAGACTGAATCTTCAGGGAAACACACAAAGACAAAGGAAAAAGAAAAGAAAATAAAAAAGATGGAGAGGGAGTACTTATTGACTTAAGTAACTAAAAAGTAGATTTTCAGGGGTTGCTGGATCTAGGTTCAGCTGTCATCAGCAACTTTCTATTCTATTTTTTTTTTGAAAGAGTTTCACTGTCACACAGGCTGGAGTGTGATGGTGGGAATCTTGGCTCACTGCAACCTCTGCCTCCTGGATTCAAGCAATTCTCTCACCTCAGCCTCCAGAGTAGCTGGGATTACAGGCACCCACCACCACACCTGGCTAATTTTTGTATCTTTGGTAGAGACAGGGTTTCACCATGTTGACCAGGCTGGTCTCGAACTCCTGACCTCAGGTGATCCACCCACCTTGGCCTCCCAAAGTGGTAGAATTACAGGTGTGAGTCATCACACCCAGCCTTCTTTATTAAGTCTGCATTTCTCTGTGTTGACTTTATTCTAAGGCCCCTCATAGTGAACCTATTAGAATTTCCAGAGGAAACAGAATCCTTTCTCTTCCTAACAGCGATATGAAAATACAGCACTTTGGGAGGCGGAGGCTGACAGACTATGAGATCAGGCATTTCAGACTAATCTGGGCAATCAATATGGTGAAATTTGTCTCTACTAAACAAACAAATAAATAGCTGGGCGTGGTGGTGCACGCCTGTAATATTCCAGCTACTTGAGAGGCTGAGGCAGGAGAATTGCTTGAACCTGGGAAGTGGAGGTGCAGTGATCTGAGATCACACCACTGCACTCCAGCCTGGGCAAAGCAAAACTCCGTCTCAAAAAAACAAAAAAACCCAACAACATCATATATCGGTTGTCTGATGCAAATGCTATGATGAGACCTTTAAAGAAACCTAACCCTGCATTTCCCAAAGAAGCAACCATTTGGTCTTGAATTTTTTTTTTTTTTTTTTGCTGTTTCTTTTGGTTTTGTTTTCACTTCTTTTTAAAATTAGTTTTGATTTTTAATGTTTAATTTGAGACAGGGTCTCACCGTGTTGTCCAAGCTGCTCTCGAACTCCTGGGCTCAAGTGATCCTCCAACCCTGGTCTCACAAAGTGCTGGGATCACAGAAACAGTTTGGTGTTTGTCAGAGCAGTGTCCATAGTGACTTTATAGAACAGGACTACACCGTGAAGAATCAGAAGCGATTCTATATTTAAAATCATTCCTAGGGAAAACCTGGATGGAATCTTCTGGAATTCTTTTGTGTCCTCTGACTGCTTCCCCATCTTTCCCTCCATAGGCCGCCCTGACCCTCCATCAGGATTAAAGCTTGTGAATCTGACCCCGCACTCCGTGGGGCTGGAGTGGAAGCCTGGCTTTGATGGGGGCCTACCACAGAGGTTCCGCATCAGGTGGGTCCTTGTCAAGGCAGGAAGGAAGGGGTGACAGCCAATATGGGCAGGGGCACTTCACTGAACTTGCTGTCTTCCCTGTCCTGCAGGTATGAGGCCCTGGAGACTCCAGGGTTCCACTATGTGGACGTCCTACCACCCCAGGCCACCACCTTCACACTGACTGGTCTGCAGCCTTCTACACGATACAGGGTCTGGCTGCTGGCCAGCAATGCCCTGGGGGACAGTGGACTGGCTGCCAAGGGGACCCAGCTTCCCATTACTACCCCAGGTGGGAAGGGAGCCTTGGGCAGGTTGGTGTGTTCCTCAGAGGATGCGTAGTGTAGTGAAGTAAATACTACTCCCCTTTTATGATGAGATACAGAGGCCCAAAGCTGTTAAGCAAATTGTCCAATGTCACACAGCTAGTAACAGATAGAGATGAGATTGAAACTCAGGCAGATGAACTTGAGAGCAGCGTTAATCACAACCCATACTGTCTGACTGTGTTTAATGGCCAAGGGAAATTAGAAAATAGTTTGAGTTAAATGAAAATGAAAACATATAACGATTTCAGGCTGCAGTTAAAGTAGTACTTAAAGGAAAATTTATAGCATTAAGTGCTTATGTTAGTTTTTTTTTTTTTTTTTTTGAGATGGAGTTTTGTTCTTGTGTGCCACCACACCTGGCTAATTTTTTTGTATTTTTAGTAGAGATGGAGTTTCACCATGTTGGCCAGGCTGGTCTCAAACTCCTGACCTCAGGTGATCCACTGGCCTCGTCCTCCCGAAGTGCTGGGATTACAGGTGTGAGCACAGATTACAAAAATCTGTGCCTGGCCTAGATTTTTTTTAAAAGAGAGAATGACTGGCTGGGTCCAGTGGCTCATGCCTGTAATCCCAGCACTTTGGGAGGCCAAGGTGGGTGGATCACCTGAGGTTAGGAGTTTGAGACCAGCCTGACCAACATGGTGAAACTCCATCTCTACTAAAAATACAAAAATTAGCTGGGTGTGGTGGCATGTGCCTGTAATCCCAGCTACTAGGGGGCTGAGGCAAGAGGATTGATTGAACCTGGGAGGCGGAGGTTGCAGTGAGCTGAGATTATGTTACTGCACTCCATCCTGGGCAACAGAGCGAGACTTCATCTCAAAAAAAAAAAAAAGAGAGAGAAAGAGAGAATGACGTCAGATGCATATTCTAAGTTTTCGTCTTAAGAAACTAATACAAGAAGAACAAATTAAACCCAAAGTAAACAGAATGAAGAAAATAATAAAGGTAAGAACATAAGTAAAGGAATTAGAAAACAGAAAAGCAATTGAGAAAAATCAATGAAACCAGAAACTGGTTCTTTGGAAAAAATCAATAACATTTATAAAACTGATTATGACCAAAAAAAGAGAGAAGACACAAGTTACCAATGACAGGAATCAAAGAAGGGATGTTACCACAGATCCCACAGACATTAAGAGGATAATTAGGGAATACTACGAATAACTTTATTCCAATAAATTCAGCAACTTGGACGCAAAGGACAAATTCCTTCAATATGATGAATATGTTATGATTCTGATAGGCACAGTATTGTAGTGGTTAATCCCAGAGAGCCTGGTTCAGAGAAGTCTGGGTTCAAATCTGCTCTCTGCTGTCTCCGAGATGTGTGACCTTAGGCAAGTGTCTTAGTTTCTAAAAGTAAGGCTTGGCCAGGCACGGTGGCTCACACTTGTAATCCCAGCACTTTGGGAAGCCAGGGTGTGCGGATCACAAGGTCAGGAGTTTGAGACCAGCCTGTCCAATATGGTGAAACTCTGTTTCTACTAAAAAATACAAAAATTAGCTGGGTGGAGTGGCACACACCTGGAGTCCCAGCCTCTCGGGAGGCTGAGAAGGAGAATTGCTTGAACTGGGAGGCAGAGGTTGAAGTGAGCCGAGATTGTGCCACTGCACTCCAGCCTGGGCAACATAGTAGACTCCATCTCAAAATAAAATAAAATAAAATTGAGGTATAACACAGGTCTTTGTGGCTCTGTTTCTTTTTTCTTTCTTCCTTCCTTCCTTCCTTCTTCTTCTTCTTTTTTTTTTTTTTTGCGATGGACTCTTGCTCTGTCACCCAGGCTGGAGTATAGTGGCATGATTTCAGCTCACTGCAACCTCTGCCTCCTTGGTTCAGGCAATTCTCCTGCCTTAGTCTTCCAAGTAGCTGGGATTACAGGGGCTCACGACCACGCCTGGCTAAGTTTTGTATTTTTAGTAGAGATGGGGTTTCACCATGTTAGCCAGGCTAGTCTCAAACTCTGACCTCAAGTGATCCACCTGCCTCAGTCTTGCAACGTGGTGCTGGAATTACAAGCGAGAGCCATTATGCCGGCTAGCTCAGTTTCTGAAAATAAGGTCTATCTTAGGGAGCTGTGAGGATTAAATGAGTTAATATGTCTAAAGTGCTTAAATAGGGCCCAGTGCAAAGTAAGAGCTATCTAAATGCTAGTTTAAAGAAATACTCCTTACCTTCTGTTTATTTTACCCCATGCAAGCTTCTTTCTGTTTTCCTCTTCCTGACAGAGCAGCTTTTTTCTCTCTGGAAGTAAGGACACTTTCTCATTCCTACAATCTTCTCTGCTCTTCCTCCCTCCTCATTCCAGTCTTCCCTTTGAACACTAAAACATAAAGTATGGTACTTGCCTCTTTTGCTCTAGAACTTACACCTCTATTAAGGGATTGAGAGCCCAAAGTCTCTTTTAGTTAACTCAACAAATTGATTATTCAGGTGAAAAGGACCTTGCACAGCTAAGGTGCTCATCAACAATTAATTTTTTGGCCAGGTATTGTGGTGCATACCTGTAGTCCCAGCTACTCAGGAGTCTGAGGCGGGAGGATAGCTTGAACCCAGGAGTTCAAATCTGCAGTGAGCTGTGATAATGCTACTGCCCTCCAGCCTGGGCGACAGAGTGAGACTCTATCTCTTAAAAAGAAAAATTGTCCAGGCGCGGTGGTTCATACCTGTAATCCCAGCACTTTGGGAGGCTGAGGTGGGCAGACCACTTGAGGTCAGGAGTTTGAGGCCAGCCTGGCCAACATGGTGAAACACCATCTCTACTGAAAATACAAAAATTAGCTGGGTGTGGTGGTGTGTGCTTGTAATCCCAGCAGTTTGAGACCAGCCTGGCCAACATGGTGAAACCCTGTCTCTACTGAAAATACAAAAATTAGCTGGTGAGCTGGTGTGCTGGTGTGTGCTTGTAATCCCAGCTACTAGGGAGGCTGAAGCCCGAGAAATACTTGAACTCGGGCAGAGGTTGCTGTGAGCTGACATTGCACCACTGCACTCCAGCCTGGGCAATAGAGCGAGACTCAGTCTAAAAAAAGAAAAAAAAATCATTATTAGCATTAGCACCACTGTTAGAATTGCTATTAATATTTTGTCATTATTATCAGCAATTTCTGGCTCTCTTTGAAATATTCATAAGCAGCCATGTACCAGTTCCCATGAGTCTAATAAGCTTAAGAAGAGGATGAGAAACATGTAAAGTTTATCTCAGATTTTTAGTGTTAAATCACGGTCTCTATATCTTCCCCCCAGGCCTGGACCAGCCTTCTGGAGAACCTGAAGACCAGCTACCCACAGAGCCGATGGCAGGCAAGTCCTCAGTCCCCTGATCCCTCCTATCTCCCCTGAGGATGGAACCTCCTGGTCTCTGACCCTACCTCCTCTGCCCCTTAATGACTTAGTTCTAGCCAAGTTCAGTGGCTCACTCCTGTAATCCCAACACTTTGGGAGCCCAAGGCCTGTGATCATTTGAGCCCAGGAGTTTGAGGCCAGCCTGGGAAACCTAGTGAGATTCCATCTTTGCAAAACTGAAAAAATAAAAAATAGCTAGGTGTGGCATGTGCCAGTAGTCCCAACTACTCAGAAGGCTGAGGTGGGAAGATTTCATTAAGCCCAGGAGTTGGAGGCTGCAGTGAGCTATGATTGAGCCACTGCGCTCCAGCCCGGGCAACAGAGAGAGCCCCTATCTCAAAAAACAAACAAATAAAAAAAAAACAAACTTTTGTCCCTGTACACTCGCAGACTCCTTAGATCCTCCTTTTTTTTTTTTAATTGAGATGGAGTCTCGCTCTGTTGCCCAGGCTGGGGTGCAGTGGCGAAATCTCGGCTCACTGAAACCTCCATCTCCTGAGTGCAAGTGATTATTTTGCCTCGGCCTCCCGAGTTGCTGAAATTGCAGCCACCCACCACCACACCTGGCTAATTTTTATACTTTTTAAGTAGAGACAGTGTTTCACCATGTTGGCCAGGTTGGTCTCGAACTCCTGACCTCAAGCGATCCACCCACCTCAGCTTCCCAAAGTGCTGGGATTACAAGCATGAGCCACCTCGTCCAGTCATTTTTTTTCTTAGACCTTCCTCTTGCCTGGAGTGATAAATCTTCCTGTCTTCTAAATTTAGTTTAATTTCGAAAGAATTAACTGACTCCATGTCCTGTAAGAAGCCTGCATCAGTTAGCTTTTGCTGTATAAGGAACCACCCCAAACACGGGTGCTTATAGCAACATTCTTTCTCCTGATGCTAAGAGGCTGGCAGAACAGTGCTGGTCTGGGCTGGCTTGAATCATCTCTGCAGTCAGCTGGCAGCTCCACTGGACACATGTCCCTCCTTGGCTTCTTCCATGGAGGTGGTCACAGGGGTCAAAAGCAGCAAGAGGGAGTACATGCCAATTTACTAGCAGATTTTGTCACAGTTGCTATTGTTTCATTGGCCAAAGCAAGTCACATGGCTCAACTCAGCATCAGTGTGGAAAGGCCCTGCACTCAAGGATGTGAATACCAGGAGAGGATTACAACCGTTTGGCAAATGGTCCCCTCCAGAGCCTGAGAAAAAGGTTGCAAGTGACAGAAATGCAGCTGTTTTGTCAACACTGAAAAGAATAGCGTGGCTGGGCACAGTGGCTCATGCCTATAATCCTGGCACTTTGGGATGCTGAGGCAGGTAGATCACTTGAGCCCGGGAGTTGGAGACCAGCCTGGGCAACATGGTGAAACCCCATTTCTATAAAAACAACAAAATTAGCCAGGCGTGGTGGTACATGCCTGTAGTCCCAGCTACTCAGGAGGCTGATGTGGGAGGATTGCTTGAGACCAGGAGGTTGAGACTTCAGTGAGCTGAGCTTATTCCACTGCACTCCAGCCTGGGCAATAGAGTGAGACCCTGCCTCAAAAAAAAAAAAAAAAAAAAAAGCTTGGTACATGAAATAAAAAACTCCAAGTGTGACTGGTTTCAGGTGCTCAAAAATCTCACCAGCGATCTGTTTCTCACCCTCTTTCAACTTTACCTTCCTTTATCTGTGGTGGCTTCTTTCTGAGTTTCTTTAATCAGGGGGGCAGAGAAGCCCTCCCCCACCTCCATCTTGACAGCTAGTACAATTGTCCTAAATGTTTTGTTTAAAAGACACGTTTGGTCAAATGCTGTGTCTAAATAATCACTGTGGAGAGGGAAATGGAGACTCTTATTGGCCAGGCTGGGTCATGTGCGTGCCCACCGTGGAGTCCTGCCTGAGCCCAAGACTGAGAGTGGGGAGTGGCTGTTTCCCTGGGAAAATAAAGTACTGATAGTAGAAGATAGGGGAAATGGTCACTCAGCAGATGCCTGCACAGAGGGTTTCAGCCTTGTCCTCAGGGATACAGCAGCCAGGTTAGCCTGATATTGGCTGGAATGGAAGTTGGTGAAAAGAAGTCATTTGAGGCTGGGCGCAGTGGCTCAAGCTTGTAATCCCAGCACTTTGGGAGGCTGAGGCGGGTGGATCATGAGGTCAAGAGATCGAGACCATCCTGGGTGAAACCCCGTCTCTACTAAAACTACAAAAAATTAGCTGGGTATGGTGGCGTGTGCCTGTAATCCCAGCTACTCAGGAGGCCGAGGCAGGAGAATTGCCTGAACCCAGGAGGCGGAGGTTGCGGTGAGCTGAAATCACGCCATTGCACTCCAGCCTGGGTAACAAGAGCAAAACTCCATCTCAATTAAAAAAAAAAAAAGAAGTAATTTGAGGCTGGGCACCCTAGTTCATGCCTGCAGTCCCAGCACTTTGGGAAGCCGAGGCGGGTGGATTACGAGGTCAAGAGCTTGAGACCATCCTGGTCAACATGGTGAAACCCTGTCTCTACTAAAAATATAAAAAAAGTTAGGTGGGCATGGTGGTGCGCGCCTGTAATCCCAGCTACTCGGGAGGCTGAGGCAGGAGAATTGCCTGAGGTGGAGGTTGCGGTGAGCCGAGATCACGCCATTGCACTCCAGCCTAGGTAACAAGAGTGAAACTCTGTCTAAAAAAAAAAAACTTTGGTGGGCATGGCTGGAGGCATGGGAAGGGGCCGGATCACAGAAAGTCTTCAGTGCCCAGCTAAGGAGCTAAAGTTCCCTCCTGAGTCCATGGGCAGTGTTCAGGTAAAGGGAGGATGTTTTGCTAATGGCTTGACTTGAGAAAGATGCCACCTGCCCTTGGGTGGCAGAAGGGGCAGGCACAGAGACTCCTGCCCATCTCTTTCTCCAACCCTGGGGGCGGGACTTGGTCAGGGCCAGGCTTTCTTGAGGATCCCCACTCCTGGCCTAGAGTCTGTTGTCTGGAGCTCACTGAGGGGTATCTTCCACCCCTAGGACCCTCGGGGCTGCCCCTGCTGCCTGTGCTGTTGGCTGCTGCAGGGCTTCTGCTGCTCTCCAATGCCTCCTGTGTCGGGGGGCTCCTCTGGCAGCGGCGACTCAGGCGTCTTGCTGAGGGTAAAAAGAGACCCTTCCCTGCTAGGGTGGAGACCTGAGGGTGATGGGGAACCCTGGGGTTGCTGCGTATTGAAGGTCTTCCTGGGGCCGGGGTTGGGGGAGTTTTATGGGGGTCCCTGAGCACCTTATTTCTGTTTCCTTCAGGTGTCTCAGAGAAGACAGAGGCAGGGTAAGTGGGGATGTTTTTCTGTAAAGAAGGCTCTGAGGAAGGAGGTTTGGGGGTGATGGGTGGGGGAGGGCCAGCACTCAACTGCCCCCCCCCCAACACCTGAATCCTGGAAGGTCAGAGGAGGACCGAGTCAAGAATGAATATGAGGAGAGCCAGTGGACGGGGGAGCAGGACACTCAGAGCTCCACGGTGAGTGCGGGAGGCCTGGGTGACCCCACAGTCAGGGCACTGATGGGGACTGAAACCCTGCTGTTAGCATCAGGTTGATCATGGCCCTTCCTGGGACCATGGGGCCAGAGAATGGAAAGGGCTTTGTCTATTTTGCATGTGGGGAACAGGTCAGCACAATGGAGGCAGAGCCGTATTACCGCTCCCTGAGGGACTTCAGCCCCCAGCTGCCCCCAACGCAAGAGGAGGTGTATCCCCAAGGTGAGTTGGGATCACATCAGGACTCCCCCACTCAGAGGTACCCCTGACACCTGGACTAGGTGCCTTGCTCACATCTCCCTTCCACTCCAACTCCAGGTTTCACAGGTGAAGATGAGGATATGGCCTTTCCTGGTCACTTGTATGATGAGGTAGAAAGAACATACCCCCCACCTGGAGCCTGCGGACCCCTCTATGATGAAGTGCAGATGGTGAGGAGCTTTGCATCAGCAGCCATCCTTCCTGGCTAGTGCTGGGATCCCACCTCCTACTGCTTGTATTAGTTAGGGCCAGCTAGCTGCTGTGACAAAGAGGCCTGACTGTGATCCCCTGGCTTAAAGAAGACAGTTGGCTGGGCATGATGGCTCACACCTGTAATCCCAACACTTTTGGAGGCCAAGGCAAGAGGATTGCTTGAGCCCATGAGTTTGAGATGAGCCTGAGCAATATAGTGACTTGTCTCTACAAAAAAATTAAAAATGAGCCAGGCATGGAGGTGCAGACCTGTAGTCCCAGTTACTCAGGAGGCTGAGTCAGGAGGATCCCTTGAGCTCAGGAGTTGGAGGCTGCAGTGGACCATGATGGAGCCACTGCACTCCAGCCTGGACAACAGAGCAGGACCCTGTCTCTGAAAAACAAGAAGGCAGTCTATTTCTTTTTCACAGTCAGACATGAGTGGCCCTGCTCAAGTCATCTGATTCTACAAGAATGAGCCTGTTCACTGGGGGTTCAACCCATGGGAAAAGGTGAAAGAATGTGGAGGAGGCACAACCCTGCCTTGTGGCCCAGGCCCAGACATGGTGCACACCACTCTGCCCTCACTCCCTTGGCAAGAATAGGGTCACATGGTCACATCTGACTGCAAAGGAGGCTGTGAAATATGGTCTTGCTTGGCAGCCATATGCCTTGCTACAATTCTGCTACTGTGGAAGGAAATAGACATTCATTTTTAAAAATAATTAGCCATATCTACTCCACTGGTTAAAGAGAGAGAATGACAGAATTTGGGGGCCCATTCAACTGAAAAATCAAGGCATAGAATTGTCCTTAGGCCGAGCTGGACCCAGAATTTTCTCCCTAAAAAATGTTTCTATGGCTAGGTGTGGTCACAGCTCACCTCTTTAATCTCAGCAGGCTGAGTGAAGTAGATGGATCACTTGAGCCCAGGTGTTGGAGACCAGCCTGGGCAACATAAGACCCCATCTCTTAAAAAAAAATAAAAGGCCAGGCGTGGTGGCTCTCACCTGTAATCCCAGCACTTTGGGAGATTGAGGCGGGCAGATCACCTGAGGTTGGGAGTTCGAGACCATCCTGGCCAACATGGTGAAACCCTGTCTCTACTTTAAAAAATACAAAAATTGCCTGGGCACAGTGGCACATGCCTATAATCCCAGCTACTTGGGAGGTGGAGGCAGGAGAATCACTTGAACTAGGGACTTGGAGGCTGCAGTGAGCCAAGATCATGTCACTATACTCCAGCCTGGTGACAGAGGGAGACTCCATCTCAAAAATCAAAAACAAAAACAAAAGCTAAGGCGGGCATGGTGGCTCATGCCTGTAATCTCAGCACTTTGGAAGGGTGAGGTGGGTGGATCACCTGAGATCAGGAGTTCAAAACCAGTCTGGCCAACATGCTGAAACCCCGTTTCTACTAAAAATGCAAACATTAGCCAGGTGTGGTGACATACACCTGTAATCCTAGCTACTTGGGAGGCTGAGACAGGAGAATTGCTTGAACCTGGGAGGCAGAGGTTGCAGTGAGCTGAGATCACACCACTACACTCAGGCAACAGAGTGAGACTCTATCTCAAAAAAGAGAAAAAAAAGTTTTAAAAATTAGCTGGGCATGGTGGCACATGCCTGTGGTCCCAGCTACTCAGGAGGCTGAGGTAGGAGGAACGCCTGAGCCAGGGAAGTTGAGGCTGCTGTGAGCCCTGATGGTGCCACGGCACTCTAGCCTGAAAGACCATGTTTCAAAAAAGAAAGGGAAAAAAATGTCCCTAGAAAATACAGATTTGTATCCTACGAGATTAGAAATCTTCAAAGAAAGATTTGTAATTTTTCCAGTGGCCCCAAATGCCCAACGCTGACACTTATTGGTCTAGCTTGTGTCACATTCTCATCGCTGAACCCATCCCTTAGTCAGAGGATGGATTATGCTAACAGGAGAGGACTGGGTCAGTTAATCATGGGATCAGGGAGTAGGGATCAGCCCCACTCGGTTCACTGGGCTGAGAATGGGAGAGGGACAGAGAACCCAGAGGGAAGTGAAGATGGTAGCTGTGCAGGCAAAAACAAGACAGGCACTTTGACCACCAACCAACCCCCACCCATTGCTGCACAGTCAGGGAGATGGGATAGAACTCCTTATTTCCTGTGTGGCCTTGGCGCCTCTGGGCCAAGGATTTCCCTCTGTCTCTGTGAACAACCTCCCAAATCGGGCACTGTTGTCAGATCCTAGCTCCGCACTAGCCTGGCGCAAAGCGCTGTCCGTGGTGCTGGACCATATGCGCCCTCTAAAGCGCAGATGGAGGCTTCAGGCTTTTTCTGAAAAGGGCCAGATAGTAAATGCTTTGGGCTGTGTGGGACATACGGTCCTCCTCAAAACTCTACGCAAACGCTGCCACTGTAAAGTAAAAGCAGACACAGACGATGCATAAATGAATGAGTGTGGCTATGTTTCAACAAAGCTTTAATTTTAGACACTGTAATTTGAACTTCATAAAATTTTTCCATGTCACAGATGTTATCTTTTTTCATCCCCCCCCCAACAGTTAAAAAGTGAAAAACCATTCTTAGCTCTTGGGCAGTAAAAAAAAGCAGGCTGCAGGCCATATTTGGAGCACAGGCCAATCTGCTCTAAAGCTTGCTGAACTAAAACAATAATTTTCTCCCAGCTCTAGAACAAAACACATTCCCAATAAAGGCCACACTTCATGGTCTTTTTTTTCTCTCTCTCTTCTATTATGATGAGGGAACTATTTTGGAAATTCATAGGACAATAGAATCATAACTTACATTCCACAATTGCCATAGCTGATAACATGGACATTTAAAGTTTTCATTTTTAAATTTTATTTATTTATTTTTGAGATGGAGTCTCACTCTGTCACCCAGGCTGGAGTGCAGTGGCATGATCTCAGCTCACTGCAACTTCCACCTCCCAGGTTCAAGCAATTCTCCTGCCTCAGCCTCCCAAGTAGCTGGGATTACAGGCATGTACCCCCATGTCCAGCTAATTTTTGTATTTTTATTAGAGATGGGGTTTAGTCTTTTGCCCAGGCAGGTCTCTAACTCCTGACCTTAAGGGACCCACCTGCCTCAGCCTCCCAAAGTGCTGGGATTACAGGCATGAGTTACCATGCCCAGACTAAAGGTTTTATGTTTCTGATATTTACATTATTTTTCTAACATGAAATCATTGGATATCTTGGGCTTGCTTCAAAATAGTCCAGTTAGTGAGGGAGGAGAATAAAATGGAAATCTAGATAAATCAATTGACCAAGGGTTGATACTGTTTTTTTTTTTTCTCTTTTTGAGACAGAGTCTCACTATGTTACCCAGGCTGGAGTGCAGTGGCACGATCATGGCTTACTGCAGCCTTGACCCCCTAGGGTCAAGTAATTCTCTTACCTCAACTTCCTGAGTAGCTAGGACTACAGGTACTCACCACCACACCTAGCTAATTTTTTTTTTTTAGATGGAGTCTTGCTCTGTCCCCCAGGCTGGAGTACAGTGGTGCAATCTTGGCTCACTGCAGGTGAGGTTCCAGTGATTCTCCTGCCTCAGCCTCCTTGGTAGCTAGGATTACAGGTGTGTCACCACACTGGTTAATTTTTGTCATTTTACTAGAGACAGGGTTTCCCCATGTTGGCCAGGCTGGTCTTGAATTCCTGAACTCAGGTGATCCACCCGCCCTGGCCTCTCAAAATGCTGGGATTACAGGCATGAGCCACTGTGCTCAGCCACCTAGCTATTTTTAAAAAATATTTTTTGTAGGCTAGGTGCAGTGGCTCACACTTATAATCCCAGGATTTTGGGAGGCTGAGACAGGTGGATCAATTAAGCTCAGGAGTTCAAGACCAGCCTGGACAACAATGGAAACCTCATCTCTAAAAAAAAAAAAAAAAAAAAAAAAAAAAATTAACTGATTAGCTGGGTGTGGTGGCTCATGCCTATAGTCCCAGCTACTTAGGGGGCTGAAGCAGGAGGACAGATTGAGACCAGGAGGTGGAGGTTGCAGGAAGCTGAGACTGTGCCATTGTACTCCAGCCTGGGTGACAAAGCCAGATCCTGTCTAAGAAAAAAAAATTATTTTTTGCAGATATAGGGTCTCACTATGTTGCCCAGGCTGGTCTTGAACTCAAGCAATCCTCCTGCTTTGGCCTCTCAAAGTGCTGGAATTAAAGGCATGAGCCACTGTTCCCAGCCTGATATTGTTGAAGTTAGGTGATAAGC
Source organism: Saguinus oedipus (assembly GCA_031835075.1). NCBI lineage: Eukaryota > Metazoa > Chordata > Mammalia > Primates > Cebidae > Saguinus > Saguinus oedipus. Next base: position 39,292,147 of record CM063187.1, on the reverse strand, counting down.
ACATGGGGTTCGTGATAAGCATTCATTATCATCACACTCCTTTTTGTATATGTTGGGGTTTTAGTAAAAGCTAAAATATTGTGTGGGATTTTCACTGAGAAAAGGCTAAAACATTTTTTCCTGGGAAGTTAAGCAGGGGTGTTTATCCCCCAGATCTTTGATGAAGACCTACAGGCATCTCTCCATGGTTCTAACTCCACTCTTTGCCTCTCAGGGCCCCTGGGACCTCTGCTGGCCTGAAGACACATATCAGGATCCAAGAGGAATCTATGATCAGGTGGCAGGAGACTTGGACACTCTGGAACTCAATTATCTGCCCTTTGAGCTGAGGGGACATCTGGTGTGAGAGTCTCTCGACCCCCGTGTCCCACACCTGCAGGAATTTATACTCCACTGGTCCCTCTTAGTGCAGCCTGGGCTGAGCTCATTAGGTGAGCTCCATAAAACCCAAAGGGTCCCAGCTTTGTCAGGAGGAGACATGGAGGGGGTTGAGTGACAGAAGATGGTTCAGCTGGTACCAGAGTAGAAACAAGGTTCATCCTAGGGTTGGCTTTAGGAAATAAACTTCTCCAGAAGGACAGGGCAGATTGTAAGTGACATCTCAAAAATGAAATGCTGCTGGGTGTGGTGGCTCACTCCTGTAATCCCAGCACTTTGGGAGGCCAAGGTGGGCAGATCACCTGGGGTTAGGAGTTTGAGACCAGCCTGGCCAACATGGCGAAACCCCATCTCTACTAAAAATATAAAAAATCATCAAGGGATAGTGGTGCACGCCTGTAGTCCCAGCTATTTGTGCGGCTGGGGCATGAGAATTGCTTGAACCCAGGAGGCAGAGGTTGCAGTGAGCAGAGATCTCGCCACTGCACTCCAGCCTGGACAACAGAGCGAGATTCTGTCTCAATAAATAAATAAATAATAAAATGCTATTCCGAGGGTCTCTAAGTGCTTTGTGAAGTAAAGTTTTCACAAGTGGGAAAAGACTCTGTTCATTTTGCTTTCCATGACATCTGAAATAGCTAATAATAAGTGGAATTTATGAACCCATGTTGTATCCTACCTATTCTTTTATTATTTCCCATGGTTATCTAACACAGGAGGCATAAACTATGACATGTGTAAACTAAATATGCTCTATAAGCATTAAAATAAACAGACAATCAAAAGAAACTAGAGGAAAAGAATATATACTGTGTGCTTCCCTTTATAGAAATTCTAGAACAGGCAAAACTAATCAATGGTGGCAGAGAACACAGCAGAGGTTTCCTGGGGCCATGAGAGGAAGGTTGACTGAAAATGGCATGGGAAAACTTTCTGAGGTGATGGAAATATTCTATATCACAATTGTAGTGGTGGCAGCAGGGGTGCACGGATATGTCAAAACTCACTGAACTGTACACTTCAGATGGGCACATTTTTATTGTACATAAATGATATCTCAAGAAAAGTGATTTTAAAAACAGGCTTCATAATAAAGCAGCCAGTAAGAGGATTGATTCCTTTTTTCCTCTCTTCTTTCCTTTTTTCCTCTCTTCTTTCATTCTTTCCTTCTTCCTTTCCTTTCTCTTCTCTCTCTCTCTCTCTCTCTCTCTCTCTCTCTCTCTCTCTCTCTCTCTCTCTCTCTCTCTCTCTCCTCTCTTTCTCTCTCTCTCCTCTCTCTTTCTCTCTTTCTTCTTTTTGAGTCTCACTCTGTCACCCAGGCTGGAGTGCAGTGGCATGATCTCAGCTCACTGCAACCTCTGCCTCCCAGGTTCAGGTGATTCTTTTGCCTCAGCCTCCCCAGTAGCTGGGATTACACGTGTCTGCCACCACACCCAGCTAATTTTTTGTATTTTTAGTAGAGATGGGGTTTCACAATGTTGGCCAGGCTGGTCTCAAAATCCTGACCTCAAGAGATCTGCCCGCCTCAGCCTCCCAAAGTGCTGGGATTACAGGCATGAGTCACTGTGCCCCGCAAAACTTATTCTGTTCCACATTGGTTTAAGCAGGAAAGGAAATTTATTGGCTCCTGCAGCTGAGAATTGCAGGGGGTGGCATTGGCTAACACAGCCATGCAAGGTCTAGTTGTCTGTATCTCTCAGCTCTCCTCTGTGTTGGCTTCATTCTCAGGTAGACTATTTATTTGGGAAACAGAGAAGATCACCTGTAGTTCTAGGCTGGTATCCCATGAGCTCAGCAGCCAGAGTGCCTCTTTTTGCTGTTAGTTCTGGAAAACTCTGGGGCTGTCTTTCATCAGCCCAGCGTGGGTCGTGTGCCTAGCCTGGAACCAACCAATGTGGCCAAGGAATATGCTGATGAGCCAGGTCCTGGGTTGCTCAGCACCATGAACCACATGGATGAAGCTCTCCAAAGTAACCCCAGGCTATGGCTGGGTCTCTTCAGGCACTTCCTACTTCCTTCTTTCCTTTTTCCAATTCAGTGTAGCAGACATTGATTGCTTCTGCCTTCCAAGGATCTAGTTCCCTTTAATCTATACAGTCACTGATGAACAAGACAAGTGCCTAATCGTACCAAGCCACTAGATCCAGCCACACCTGACGTCAGAGCTACTTCTAGATGATCGATTCCCCTCCCCACTTAGGTGAATGTCACTTTCGGTTAGTTGTAACCATAAATGTCCCTCACTCTCAAACAAGTTTGAATGGAGTCTTTAGTTAACTGAGGAGAAAATAAATACTTTTCAAGGGACAGAAACTCAAATTAGTAGAGCTTAAAAGCTTTTGTTGCATTAGTTACTAAGGGATAAAACCCGACAGATGTCACTTTCACCAGATGATCAAAGTTAATGCTACCAGTCATGGGACAAACTGACCCAAGAGACCCCCGATACAAAATACTGAGAAGGGTCCAGGTGTGGTGGCTCACGCCTGTAATTCTAACACTTTGGGAGACCGAGGTGGGTGGATCACCCGAGGTCAGGAGTTTGAGACCAGCCTGACCAACATGGCAAAATCCCATCTCTATTAAAAATGTAAACATTAGCCAGGTGCCTATAATCTTAGCTACCCGAGAGGCTGAGGCAGGAGAATTGCTTGAATCTGGGAGGTGGAGGCTGCAGTGAGCCGAGACCTTGCCAGTGCACTGGCAACAGAGTGAGACTGTCTCAAACAACAACAACAACAACAACAACAACAAAATCTGAGAAGGATACAACCACATGTACTAATACTACTGACTATGAAGTGCATAACCTGAGCCAGGTGTGGTGGCTCATGCCTGTAATCCCAGCACTTTCGGAGGACAAGATGTGTAGATTGCTTGAGACAAGGAGTTTGAGACCAGCTGGGCAAAATGGTGAAACTCCATCTCTACAAAATAATACAAAAATTAGCTGGACATGGTGGTGTGCACCTGTAGCCTCGACTACTCAGGAGGCTGAGGCAGGAGGATTACTTGAACTCAGGAATTCAAGGCTGCAGTGAGCCATAATCACATCACTGCACTCCAGCCTGGGCAACAGAGCCAACTCTGGGAGACGGGGATAGTGATTGAAACTGGCACCAGGAAGGTTTGGGGTGAGAATGCTCTAATGTTTTCTTTTCTTTTCTTTTCTTTTTTGATATGGTGTCTCACTCTGCCTCCCAGGATGGTGTGCAGTGGCTCAATGATGGCTCACTGCAGCCTCCAACTCTTGGGCTCAAGTGATCCTCCCACCTCAGTCTCCTGAGTAGCTGAGACTACAGGTGTGCACCACCACACATGGCTAATTTTTCTTTTTGAGATGGAGTTTCACTCCTGTTGCCCAGCTGGAGTGCAATGGCATGATCTCGGCTCACTGCAACCTCCACCTCCCAGGTTCAAGCAATTCTCCTGCCTCAACCTCCTGAGTAGCTGGGATTACAGGCACTTGCCACCACACCACAAATACACCTTTGTGTATTTTTAGTAGAGACTGTATTTTGCCACTTTGGCCAGGCTGGCCTTGAAGTCCTGACCTCGGTGATCCACCTGCGTTGACCTACCAAAGCGCTGGGATTACAGATGTGAGGTACCATGCCCAGCCTAAATTTTTTTTTATTTGTAGAGACAGAGTTTCACTATATTGCCCAGGCTGGTCTCAAATGCCTGAGCCCAAGTTATCCTCCTACCTTGGCCTCCCAAAGTGCTGGGATTACGAAGTTGTTTTCTCCACTTGGATGTTAGTTATTCAAGTGCGACTTCTGTCATATTTACTTCCTGCTCGCCCTCTGAAAATTCATACTGAATATATGATATGGGCACATTTCTTTATGTGTGTTAAACTTCAATCAGAATTTTACGTTACATCTCATAGATGGCATTGTGGTTGAAATTGTGATTTTCTGATATGGTGTACCACCACCGGTAACATTCTGAGCAAAAAAGTACATAATCTTCACTTTATTTACAGAGGCTGGGCACACTGGCTCACACCTGTAATCCCAGCATTTTGTGAGGCCAAGCCGGGAAGATCACTTGAAGTTGGGAGTTTGAGACCAGCCTGGCCAACATGGTGAAACCCCGTCTCTACTAAAAATAAAAAAAATTAGCCTGGCTTGGTGGCACAGATCTGTAATCACAGCTACTATGCTGGCTGCGGCAGGAGAATCACTTGAACCGGGGAAGTGGAGCTTGCAGTGTCAAGTTGGCACCACTGCATTCCAGCCTGGGCAACAGAGCAAGATTCTGTCTCCAAAAACAAAAATTAAAAAATAAATTTACATCATAGTTTCATTTCAGAAAATGTCAATATATTTTAAACCATACCAAAATTTTGTACATATGTGTATATGTGTTACATTAATAATTTCAGATAACTATAAACTTTTTACCCACAGAAGTGCCTGTAAACACATTTACAAACTTCTGGATGCAGATTTCAGCGTCCTGCATTCCTGGTCCCTGACCTCCGGATGCCTGTACCAACCTCCAGTCAATGCTGCAGCCTGTATCGCCCTCCAATCTTTGCAGCAGCCAAAATCGATTGTGCAAATTTCCCAAGCTCCCACCAGGGTGCGGTAGTGTCCTGTTTGAGAGGAGCTAATCCATGTGGGGATTCTGAATGACACTCTGTGTGTGTGCGTGTGTGTGTACATTGGGTTCTGGAGCTCAGGGGAGAGGTCTGTGCTGGAGATTAAAACTGGCCGATGTGTCTTCTGCATCTAAACTGTCACCAAACTCCGGTATGAAGAGGTAAGTAGCTGTGCAGGGCATTGAGGCAGAGAGGACTCCAGGAGCACACTGCAGGAAGGGATTTTCCTAAAACCATTGCTGGAGAATAACTCCCGAGGCAGGGAGTAGCAGGAATTTAGGCTAATGGGATGTCCGAAGGCAAACCACAAAGGTCATCTTATGGGTTTGAGCTTTATCCTGTGGGTGACGGGAAACCATTGAGTCATGCCAGCAGCAGTGACAGCATTTATGAGCTGCTCACGCCTGCCAGCCCATACTCTACGTTCTGTGTACATGTCACCTTCTGGAACTATCGGAGTCATGCATGAGTCCAGTTTTTTGCTTTGTTTTGTGTTTGATTTTTATTCATTTATTTATTTATTTTGAGACAGAGCCCACCTGTGTCGCTGCTGGAGTGCAGTTGTGCGATCTCGGCTCCCTGCAAACTCTGCCTCCCGGTTCAAGTGATTCCTGTGCCACAGCCTCCCCAGTAGCTGGGATCACAGGTGCCCCCCACCATGCCCAGCTAATTTTTGTATTTTTAGCAGAGACTAGGTTTCTCCATGTTGGTCAGGCTGGTCTCGAACTCCTGACCTCAGGTGGTCCCCATCTCTTGGCCTCCCGAAGTGCTGGGACTGCAGGCGTGAGCCACTGCACCCCAGGTAGGTTTTGTGCATTGGTTGAGCACTCTTGAGGCTCCAGAAACAGGGACAGCACCGGAGCTGGCCGGAATACCTTATTCTTTAACCCCAGTGATTGGTGTGTGGGGTCCCCTGGTGGCCTAACTGGAGCGAATAAGAGGACGACTCCCACCTATGGCTCTGCCTCTGTGGTGGTGTTATAGCCCCTTTGCCTCTTACCATGAAATGGATGATCGCCCACAGAAAAATCAGCTGGGAATTTTATTCCAGAAACTTCCATGACTACTGTCGAGCAGCCCATTGTGTTCTGCCTGTTTTGCTGGGCCCTCAAGATTCCCCAGTGACCAGGTGTGGGTGGCTCATGTCTATAATCCAAGCACTCTGGGAGGCCGAGACGGGGTAACACTTGAGGCCAGAAGTTCCACATCAGCCTGGGCAACATAGAGAGACCCTCATTTCTACAAAAAAATACAAAAATTACCCAGCTATGGTGGCACACTCCTATAGTCCCAGCTACTTGGGACACTGAGGCAGGAGGATCCCTTGAGGCCAGTAGTTCAAGGTTGCAGTGAGCTATGATAGATTGTACCACTGTACCCCAGCCTGGGTGACAGAGCAAGGCCTGTCTCTAAAAAAAAAATCGGCTGGGTGGGACGCCTCATGCCTGTAATCCCAGCACTTTGGGAGGCCAAAGTGGGTGGACCACAAGGTCAAGAGATCAAGACCATCCTGGCCAACGTGGTGAAACCCTGTCTCCACCAAAAATACAAAAATTAGCTGGATGTGGTGGCGCACACCTGTAGTCCCAGCTACTAGGAAGGCTGAGGCAAGAGAACCGCCTGAACCCAAGAGGCAGAGGTTGCAGTGAGCTGAGATCACACCACTGTACTCCAGCCTGGCGATAGAGCCAGACTGTCTCAAAAAAAAAAAAAAAAAAAAAAAAAAAAAAAAAGTCTCCTTACCTACTTGCTCCCTCTCCCAGCCTCATGTTCAACTTCACTTTGCCCCAATCCTAGTTGTGTGCTTCAGATAGGTGAGAAAAATGCTTTTCCTTCCTATGAGCCATATTTGTTTCTATCTCTTTGCCTTTAATTTGTCTGCAGTCTCGACTTGGGATACCCACCCTCTTGATTTGATAGAATTGGTGGAGAATCTAATGCAGTCTATACTCTGGAGGAGGCAAAGATAAATAAAGGCCTCGTTATCGTCAGTGTTCTGCTATTTCAGTATGATCTGTTTACCCATGGATTTCTTTTGTTTTATCTAGTTTAGGATATGTTTGCTCTTTGGACTGTGAATTTGTTTTTTTTTATTAGTTCCGGAAAATTCTCAGCCATTATTCCTTCCAAGATAGCCTCCCCTCTATTCTCTCTAATTTCTACTTTTTTTTTTTTTTTTGAGACAGTCTCATTCTGTCACCCAGGCTGGAGTGCAGTAGCACAATCTCGGCTCGCTGCAGCCTCCGCTTCCTGGGTTCAAGCGATTCTCCAGTCTCAACCTCCCAAGTTGCTGGAACTACAGGCGAGACCCAACATGCCCAGCTAATTTTTGTATTTTTAGTAGAGACGGTTTCACCATGTTGGCCAGGCTGATCTCGAACTCCTGACCTCAGGTGATCCACCTGCTTCAGTTTCCCAAAGTGCTGGGATTACACGCGTGAGCCACTGCGCTTGGCCTAATTTCTACTTTTGAGACTTTGATTAATACCTGGTGTATGCCCCACTTTCATATATCCCTCTCTGTCTCTCTGTGCTGGATCATTTTCATACGGCTCCGATGAGTGGAGGAACACAGGTTCTTTGTCTGGAGTCGAATTAGATAAAATGACATGGACACACGTGGGGTGGTTTTAAGGACTGGAGAGTTTAACAGGCCAGAAAGAAGGGAGAAGGCAGAAGAAAGAAGCTCCTCTGTACAGAGACAGAGGGAGGGAGGCTTCAAAACTGAAAGAAGAGACCCCCAGCTGGGGTGGAAACCAGCAAGGTTTGTATAGAGTCTGGAGGGTGGTGTCTGATTTGCATAGTGCTCAGGGGATTGGTTTGACCAGGCATGTCATTCATGTAGCCCACTTAAAAGCTGGGGGCCTCACACTTTGGAAGGCCAAGGTGGGCGGATCATGAGGTCAAGAGATCAAGACCATCCTGGCCAACATAGTTAAACCCCGTCTCTACTAAAAATACAAAAAAATTATCTGGGCCTGGTGGTGCACGCCTGTAGTCCCAGCTACCTGGGAGGCTGAGGCAGGAGAATTGCTTGAACCCGGGACGCAGAGGTTGCAGTGAGCCAAGGTCGCGCCATTGCACTCCAGCCTGGCACCTGGTGACAGAGTGAGACTCTGTCTCATAAAAAAAAAACAAAGCTGGGGGCCTCCCACCCTAGTCTTTTAATATGCAAATGATGTTCTACACACATGGGGATATGTCGGAGCAGCCATGTTGCCAGGAACACGTGGGGCAAGGGCAAGAAGGCCGTGCTGGAATTACCATGTTTGGGTGGACCTAGTTTCTAACGGCCGGCATTTGGACATTAAAGGTTGCTGGCCTGGCTCTAAGAGCTGCTTTAAAAACAAAAAGTCCCAAAGACCCTTTTCCTCTCTATATACCTAAAATAATTTCTTAATAACTCCTACAGCAATTTGATATATTTGGGGGTATGATGATTGGATATAGCTTCCACTTCAATTGTTCTGTCTTCCATCATGTCCAATCCACTGAGTTTTTATTTTCATTTTGGAAATTAGGTTTATTACATTTTTCATCTTTAGAAGTTCCGCCTATCAAAAATGAGATCCAAGATGGTTGATCGCTAACAGCTCGGGATTGTAGCTCCCAGTGAAAGCTCAGAAAACGTGACGACGCCACATTTTCAGAGGAATTTTCGTCGCTCACGGACCAGAAGATTTCCAGTGGAGGAGCCCCGCGGGTCGCCAGCGCGACTTCTGTGGCCGGCGCAGCGGTTTTGTCGTTGCCTCAGCGCGGCAGCTCTTCGTGCCCAGTAAACGGGACTGGTTCCCCTACTGACTGGTGTTTGGAGCTCCAGGAAGGCAGAGCCGCTTGTTGCGGACTCAAGAAGGAAGCCAGACCGGAGATTCCCAGGCAGAAGAGCACCATCAGTCTTATCGCTGCTGTTTTGGCCGGCGCAGTGGGTTGCTCGGATTCCAGCACTGGGAATCAATAAATTGGACATCCTCTCAAGAACCTAATCAGAAAGCCGCTAATTGTAAAGACAACAGATGGATAAAATCACAATAAAGGGGAAAAAACAGCTTAAAAAGGCCGAGAATACCGAAAATCAGAACCCCTCTTCCTCTACAGGGGATAGCAATTCCTCATCAGCAACGGAACAAGCCCTGATGGAAAAGGACTGTGTTCCATTATCTGAAGTAGGCTTCAAAAGGTGGATGATAAAAAATTTTTGGGAGTTGAAAGAACTTGTTCTAACCCAATGTAAAAAAACTAAGAACTTTGAAAAAAGGTTTGACAAAATGTTAAAAAGAATGGACAATATAGAGAGGAATATAAATGAACTAATGGAGTTGAAAAATACAACACGAGAACTTAGTGAAGTATGCACAAGTTTGAATAGCCGAATTGATCAAGCAGAAGAAAGGATATCAGAGGTCGAAGACCGACTTAATGAAATGGAATGAGAAGACAAGAATAGAGAAAAAAGGATAAAAAGGAATGAGCAAAGTCTCCAAGAATTATGGGACTATGTGAAAAGACCTAATCTACGTTTGACAGGTGTACCTGAATGTGATGGAGAGAATGAATCCCAGCTGGAAAATACTCTTCAGGATATTATCCAGGAGAATTTTCCCAATCTAGTAAAGCAGGACACTATTCAACCTCAGGTAATACAGAGAACACCACAAAGATATTCCTTAAGAAGAGCAACCCCAAGGCACATAATTGTTAGATTCACCAGGGTCAAAACGAAGGAGAAAATACTAAGGGCAGCCAGAGAGAAAGGTCAGGTTACCCACAAAGGGAAGCCTATCAAACTTACAGCAGATCTCTCAACAGAAACCCTACAAGCCAGAATAGAGTGGGGGCCGATATTTAACATCCTTAAAGAACAGAACTTTCAGCCCAGAATTTCATATCCAGCCAAACTAAGCTTCACAATTGAAGGAAAAATAAAATCTTTTATGAACAAGCAAGTACTCAGAGATTTTATTACCACCAGGCCTGCTTTACAAAAACTTCTGAAAGAAGCATTACACACAGAAAGGAACAACCAGTATTAGCCTTTCTAAAAATATACCAAAAAGTAAAGAGCATCAACATAAAGAAGAATTTACATCAATGAATGGATAAAATAGCCAGTTAACATCAAATGGCAGTAATCCTAAATTTAAATTGACTAAATCCCCCAATCAAAAGATACAGCCAAAACCTAACAGTATACTACATCCAGACCCATTTTATATCCAAAGATACACAAAGACTAAAAACAAAGGGTTGGAGAAAGATTTACCAACCAAATGGAGAGCAAAAATAAATAAATAAACAAAAAGGAGTTGCAATTCATACATTTGATAAAACAGATTTCAAAGCAACACAGACAGAGTGGTATAAGGATCAATGCATCCTAACACCCAGATACATAAGACCCATAAAGAGATTTAGACTCAATGAGACAGAAAATTAATAAGGATATCCAGAACTTGAACTCAGATCTGGAACAAGTAAACTTAATAAGTACTTATAGAGCTCTCCACTTTAGATACATAAAATATACATTCTCCACTTTAAATACTCAAAATATTGATCAGCCATTATTAATACTCATTCATAGAATAAAGCAATATTCCTGATCTCTCTCCCTCTTTTTCTTCCTCTCTTTTCCTCTCCTTCTTAAAAAAAATAGAATAAAATAAAGACAGGGTTTCACAATTTTGGTCGGGCGGGTCTCTAATCTCCAACTTCGAGTTTCCGCCCGCCTTGGTAAAAAAAAAAAAAAAAGAAAAGAAAAAAAGAAACGATAGATATCTTTGAGATAGAAAAATTTCTTAAACATCATGTGGAAATTATTAACCAAAAAGGGAAGAAAAAAAAACCCACAAGCATTTAATGAGTATGTATTCTGTGCCTAGTGTTGTGTTGTAGAGTGTGAAAAACAAAAATAAAATAAAAACAGGTAACATATTATTAAAATTTTGTAAATGGTTTAACATTTAAATTGCTCACTATTAGTAAAGAAGATCAATAGATAAGCCAATAATTCTCATTGTGAAAAATGTTATCATAAAGTATTTTGGGATCCCAGAGGAAGACGCCATTTGGGTCCTTCCCATTCTCTGTTATATTCACTCTACACAGGCTTTTATCTTTCCCCCTCCTCAAACTGTTCTTGTCAAAGTCCACAGTGGCTCCCATGCTGCTCAATCTGGGTGGTGTGTCAGTCATTATCTTGCTCCATATGTTAGCGATATTTCCCACAGTTGTTCATTTCCTCTTTCTTGAGACACTTTCTTCACTTAGTTCCTGAGAGGTCACTCTCACAAAAAAAAAAAAAAAGAAGTTCCGCCTATCATTTTCTTTTTCAAACTTACTTTTTCATTCCTGATCCTCTCTTCTTGCTTGCTTATATTTGTGATTTTGTGTTTTATTTCTTCTTCTTCTTCTCCTTCTCCTTCTCCTTCTCCTTCTCCTTCTCCTTCTCCTTCTCCTTCTCCTTCTCCTTCTCCTTCTCCTTCTCCTTCTCCTTCTCCTTCTCCTTCTCCTTCTTCTTCTTCTTCTTTGCTAGCATTTGCCAACTCACTGAGCAGTTATATTTCTTTAGGCAGTTCTTAAAGGCTAGTTTATAGTGTGATTTCGACAATTTCAGTGTCCGAAATTTGGCAGGTCTCTAATCTTTTTTTGTTGTCAGAGATTGTATTTCTCAAAGATTTGCTCTTCTTACAACGTGACTGGACACTCTCCATTGAGACTGGGTTTCACCACCTTGGTCAGGCTGGTCTCGGACTCCCGACCTCGTGATCCACCTGCCTCAGCCTCCCAAAGTGCTGGAATTACAGGCCTGAGCCACCACACCTGGCCTATTCCTTTACTTTCCTAATAAACTTGCTTTTACTTTGTACTGTGGACTCGCCCTGAATTCCTTCTTGCTTGAGATGGAAGAATCCTCTCTTCCGGTAACAAGACCAGATGGTTGGTCCCTATCATTACCCCTGAGGCGCAGGGCTTGCAGACCAGCAGGAAAGTGCATACCTTTTTCAGAGGAGATGTGAAGGACAATTGAAAAGCAAAATAACATCAAGCTTGCTTTGACCTGAGGGCGGGATTTCCAGTAAGTACCTGCTTTTACACAAGGATCAGTAAATGAACTAGAAATCTTAGAGACCTTCTCAAAACCCGGGTCAATCAGAAGCCAATAAAATGGATTAGTATCCAAGATAGGGCTGCTGGTGGGGGGTGGTGGCTCACGCCTATAACCCCAACAATTTGGGAGGCTGAGACGGGAGGATCGCCTCTTGGGGCCAGGAGTAAAAGACCAGCCTGGGCAACTCTGTTTCTACAAAAATTTAAAAATTAGCCAGGCATGGTGGCGTGCGCCTGTAGTTTCAACTACTCAGGAGGCTGAGGCAGGAGGATCACTCAGGAGTTCAAGCCCAGGAGTTCAAGGTTACAGTGAGCCATGATCGTGCCTCTGCACTCCAACCTGGGTGACAGAGTGAAATACTGTCTCCTAAAGAAGAAAATACAGTTGCTTTAGCCTCCGCACTGTGTGATTCCATATATTTCACAATCTCAAAAAGACTAAAACTACTGTGATGGAAAATAGACCAGTGGTTGTTGGAGGTTAGGGATGGGGAGAGGGTAGGACTGTAAAAGAAGTTGTGGGAGTGATAGAACTGTTCTTATCTTGATTACAATTGAGGGCAGTGTCTAAAGGAATTTATACATGTGCTAAAATTCATTGTACAGCAAAGGGAAAAAAGCCATTTTTATTGCATAATCATTAAAAAGGTAACAAGAAAGAGGCTCCCCAGGGGATCTCAGTGGGCGGCCCAGGTGGGACACTGACTGATGCCAGGGGTGGCAGAGCATTTCAAGGAGTTTTTCCTTTATTCTCAGGGCACTGGGGAACACAGGTGGAGTGCTGCTGGGATGGGAGCCCTTCTGGGAACCATTTGTGAGCCAGGGACAGAGAGGGGACACTCACTAGTGGGAAAGTGTCAGAGGGTAAGACATCACTCTTAATTCATTTCTTTTCATTTTATTTCATTTCATTTCTTTTTCTTTCTTTCTTTCTGTTTTTTTTTTTTTTTTTTTTTTTTTTTTTTTTTGAGATGAAGTCTCGTTTTGTCAACCACGCCGGAGTGCAGTGGCGCAATCTTGACTCACTACAACCTCCACCTTCCAGGTTCAGGCAGTTTTGTAGCTGAGATTACAGGCGCCACCATACCTGGCTAATTTTCGTATTTTTAGTAGAGACAGGGTGTCACCATGCTGGCCAGGCTGGTCTCAAACTCCTGACCTCAGGTGATCCACCCACCTCAGCCTCCCAAAGTGCTGGGATTACAGGCGTGAACCACCACGCTGGGCCAACAGCAGCCCTTCCTAATAAATAATCAAGGTCGCTCATAAACTAGTCCCAAAAGACTGTTTTTGCCTCAGGCTTCTCTCCTCTCCCAGTAGGTGTCTCCCTCCACTCCAGCTGCTTGTGGCCGCCCAATGGTGAGTGTGTGGGGCTTAGAGCCCAGCCCCTCATTCTGTCTGCTGCTCTCCTGTTGAAGCCATTCATAAGCCTGGCAGTCCTAGTACTATGGTCATTAGGAACCAGGCACCGGGGACTCTGGAGGCAACACAGTGGTCACCAGTAGGTGGTCTAATAAATTATGCTCTAGACCGAAACTCTGGTTTACAGGAAATACAGGATAAAGGAATATATTAAATGACATCATAAGGATATAATCAGACAAATCCAACACAGGAGGCATTCTGCAAGATGACTGGCCTGGGCTCTTTAAAGAAGCCAGTATTGGGCAGGGGGCGGTGGTAATCCCAGCACTTTGGGAGGCCGAGGCAGACTGATCACTTGAGTTCAGGAGTTCAAGAGCAGCCTGGGCAACAAGGTGAAATCCTGTCTCTCCTAAAAATATAAAAATTAGCTGGGTATGGTGGCGCGTGCCTGTACTCCCAGCTACTTGGGAGGCTGAGGCAGGAGAATCGCCTGGACCCGGGAGGCGGAGGTTTCGGTGAGCCAGATAGCGCCACTGCACGTTGGCCTGGGCAACAGAGAGAAACTGTCTCAAAACACAGAAGACAAACAACCAATATTGGTTTTTTGAAAAGATCAATAAGATTGATAAAATTCCCCATTAGAGTCAAAAAGAGAGAGAATAGGGATTACCAGTATAAAGAATGAAAGAAAGGTTATCACTACAAATTAGGGAATCATCAAAAGAACATAGAGGATATTATGAACAACTTAGCATCAACGGATTTGACAAAAAATGACACTTATTTGAAAAACACAACATATGGAAAAAAAAATTTTTAATAAATAAAAGAAAATAAAATGCCAAGCGTGGTGGCTCACACCTGTAATCCGAGCACTCTGGGAGGCCGAGGCGGGCTAATCACCTGAGGTCAGGCGTTCAAGACCAGCCTGACCAACATGGTGAAACCCCGTCTTTAAAAAAAAAAAAAGAAAAAAGAAAAACACAACATTCAAATGATAACACAGATGAAACAAAAAATTTGAAGAGCTCTATATTTATTAAATAAATTGGGCTGGGCGTGGTGGCTCACGCCTGTAATCACAGCACTTTGGGAGGCTGAGGCGGGTGGATCATGAGGTCAAGAGATCAAGACCATCCTGGCCAACATGGTGAAACCCTGTCTCTACTAAAAATACAAAAATTAGCTGAGCATGGTGGTACACGCATCTGTGGTCCCAGCTACTCAGGAGGCTGAGGCAGGAGAATTGCTTGAACCCGGGAAATGGAGGTTGCAGTGAGCCAAGGTCGCGCCACTGCACTCCAGCCTGGTGCCTGGTGATGGAGCAAGACTCTGTCTCAAAAAAAAAAAAAAAAAAGAAATTGAACTCATTATTAAAAACCTTCCCACAAAGAAAATTCCAGGTCCAGATGGCTTCACTGGTGAATTATCAAAGACAAAAGGAAGAAATAACAAAATCTTTCAAATTTGAGGCAGAGCTATATGTGCTGAGATGGCAATGATCCTTCAAAATAATTTTTTTTGTTTTTTGAGACCGAGTTTCGCTCTTGTTACCCAGGCTGGAGTGCAGTGGTGCGATCTCGGCTCACCGCAACCTCTGCTTCCTGGGTTCAAGCAATTCTCCTGCCTCAGCCTCCTGAGTAGCTGGGACTACAGGTGCGCACCACCATGCCCAGCTAATTTTTGTATTTTTAGTAGAGACGGGGTTTCACCATGTTGACCAGGATGGTCTCGATCTCTTGACCTCGTGATCCCCCCGCCTCAGCCTCCCAAAGTGCTGGGATTATAGGCGTGAGCCACCGCACCCGGCCTCAAAACGATTGTTAAAAGAAAAAAAAAAAAAAGGCCAGGAGCACTGGCCCACACCTGTAATCCCAGCACTTTGGGAGGCCAAAGTGGGTAGATCACTTGAGGCCAGGAGTTCGAGACCAGCCTGGCCAACATGTTGAAACCCCCCTCTACTAAAAATACAAAAATTAGCCAGGCATGGTGACACATGCCTGTAATCCCAGTTACCCAGGAAGCTGAGCCAGGAGAATAGCTTGAACCTTGGAGATAGAGGTTCCATTGAGCCAAGATTGCGTCATTGCACTCCAGCCTGGGTGACAGAGCAAGACTCTATCTCAAAAAATAAATAATTAATTAATTAAATAAAAGGCTGAGTATGCAGGCTCTTGCCTGTAAACTCAGCATTTGGGAGGCCAAGATAGGAGGATTGTTTGAGCCTACGAGTTTGAGGCTGTAGTGAGCCATGATCACGCTGCAGCACTCCAGGCTGGATGACAGAGGGAGACCACCCCCATCTCAAAAAAGAAAAAAGGAAAAGAAATTTTAAAAAAATTCAGTTGTGCATAGTGGCATGTGCCTGTAGTCCCAGCTTCTTGGGAGGCTGAGGTAGGAGGATAACCTGAGCCCGGGAGGTTGAGGCTGCAGTGAGCCAAAATCATGCCACCACACTCCAGCCTGGGCAACAACAGAGTGAGACTCTGTCTCAAAAACAAATAAATGAAATAAAATAAGTAAAAATTTCAAAAGCAGTATGCAAAAGCACAAGTAGTATTTTATCATTCATGTAATAAATAAAGGTGACGTACAAGTGCTGGAGAGATATAGCTGCTATAGAAACTAGAAAGTTTGGCCGGGTGCAGTGGTTCAAGCCTGTAATCCCAGCACTTTGGGAGCCTGAGGTGGGTGGGTCACAAGGTCAGGAGTTCAAGGCCAGCCTGGCCAACATGGTAAAACCCCGTCTCTACTAAAAATACAAAAATTAGCTGGGCTTGGTGGTGGCTGCCTGTAATCTCAACTACTTGGGAGGCTGAGGCAGATAATTGTTTGAACCCGGGAGGTGGAGGTTGCAATGAGCCACGATTCCACCACTGCACTCCAGCCTGGGTGACATAGTGAGACTCTGTCTCAAAAAAGAAAAAAAGAAACAAAGAAACTAGAAAGTTTATACAACTTTCTATGCATAAACTATCTCTGCAAGGATACCCTGTTGCCTTAGAGAGAAGACATTGGTGCACAGAAATTCAGGAGTGAGAGAAAGACTAACTTTTCACTCTGCTTCCTTTTGTATTTTAATTTTTTAAAAATATGAACCATGTATGTAATTTTTTTTAAAAAAAAAAAGCTTAAAGGCAGCTGGGCGGGGTGGCTCAGGCTTGTAATCCCAGCACTTTGGGAGGCCGGGGTGGTTGGATCACAAGGTCAAGAGATTGAGACCATCCTGGCCAACATGGTGAAACCCCATCTCTACTAAAAATATAAAAATTAGCTGTGCGCCTGTATTCCCAGCTGAGGCAGGAGAATTGCTTGAACCTGGGATTCAAGGTTGTAGTGAGCTGACATTGTGCCACTGCACTCTAGCCTGGCAACAGAGTGAGACTCCATCTCAATAAATAAATAAATAAATAAGTAAAAGCTTAAAGGCTTCATTTTCAGGGCTGGGCATGATGGCTCACACCTGTAATCCCAGTACATTGGGAGGCTAAGGTGAGAGGATTCCTTGAGGCCAGGAGTTTTAGACCAGCCTGGGCAATATAGCAAGACCCTGTCTCTACAGAAAAAAAAAAAAAAAAAGGCTTTTTTAGCTCAGGTTTTGCTGGATTCTAACTTTGGCTGTTGTCAATGAGCTCTGTGGATCCTGTATTAAAGAAAAGACAGCAGAAAGAGGTCGTAAAAATCTTACAGGCTGGGCATGGTGGCTCACGTCTGTAATCCCAGTGCTTTAGGAGGCCAAGGCTGGAGGATCACTTGAGGTCAGGAGTTTGAGGCCAGCCTGGCCAACCTGGTGAAACCCCATCTCTACTAAAAATACAAAAATTAGCTGGGCATGGTGCTGGGTGCATATAATCCCAGCTACTCAGGAGGCTGAGGCATGAGAATCCCTTGAAGCCAGGAGGCAGAGGTTGCAGTGAGCCAAAATTGCACTATTCCACTCCGGCCTGGGCAACAGAGCGAGACTCCTTCTCAAAAAAAAAAAGTTACAGTCTGGTGTCTGGGGGAGAGGTCTTAAATCAGCTCTTGGCTGACAACTGGCTATGCGACTTCAGGCAGATGTCTCCATCTCTCCGAGCCTCCACTTTTTGTTTTTTTGAGACAGAATTTCACTCTTGCTGCCTAGGCTGGAGTGCAGTGGCATGATCTCAGCTCACTGCAACCTCCACCTCTGGGGTTCAAGCAATTCTCCTGCCTCAGCCTCCTGAGTAGCTGGGATTACAGGTGCCTGCCACCACACCCGGGTAAGTTTTGTATTTTTAGTAGAGACTGGGTTTCACCATGTTGGCCAGGCTGGTCTTGAATTCCTGACCTTAAGTGATCCCTCTGCCTTCACCTCCCAAAGTGCTGGGATTTCAGGCCTGAGGCACTGTGCCCGGCTCAGCCTCCACTTTTTTTTTCTTTTCTTTTTCTTTCTTTTTTTTTTTTTTTGAGACGGAGTTTTTTTGCTCTTGTTACCCAGGCTGGAGTGCAATGGCGCGACCTCTGCTCACCGCAACCTCCGCCTCCTGGGTTCAGGCAATTCTCCTGCCTCAGCTTCCTGAGTAGCTGGGATTACAGGCACGCGCCACCATGCCCAGCTAATTTTTTGTATTTGTAGTAGAGACAGGGTTTCACCATGTTGACCAGGATGGTCTTGATCTCTTGACCTTGTGATCCACCCGCCTCGGCCTCCCAAAGTGCTGGGATTACAGGCGTGAGCCACCGCGCCTGGCTCTTTTTTTTTTTTTTTTTTTTTAAGACAGGGTTTCACCATATTGGTCAGGCTGGTCTCGAACTCCTGACCTCAGGTGATCTGCCCGCCTCAGCCTCCCAAACTGCTGGGATTACAGGCGTGAGCCAGCGCACCCGGCCTGAGCCTCCACTTTTAACATCTGTGAATTGGGGGTTGTGTAGTAAAGGATTAACATCGCTCAGTTCCTGGGAGGAAACCACTAAGCCCTTGTACTATCCTTCTTGATAAGAGTATTTTTGTTTGGGAGGCTGAGGCAGGAGAATCCATTGAACCTGGGAGGTGGAGGTTTCAGTGAGCCAAGATCACACCACCACTGCACTCCAGCCTGGGTGACTGAGACTCCATCCCGCCCCCCCCCCCCCCAAAAAAGAATATCTTTGTTTATCTGGGGACCTTGGACCATGTAGTATCAGCTTGAGCTCTGGAGGAGCTAGAGACAAGGTCAGTCATGCGAGCAGTCAGCCATGCCCATGTGACTGACCCCAGTCAAAATTATCCTGAGCGTGAGCACACGCACCTGTAATCCCAGCTACTTGGGAGGTGGAGGTGGCTGGGAGAGTGCTTGAGCCCAGAAGTTGGAGGCTGTAGTGAACAGTGATCACCCCGCTGCACTCCAGCCTGGAAGACAGAGCAAGACTCTGTCTCAAAACAAAACAAAACCTTACAATGTGAACAACTGTTAATTATCATCCATGTTAAGACCAAGGACTTCACGCCTGTAATCCCAGCACTTTGGGAGGAGGAGGAAGGTGGATTGTTTGAGGTCAGGAGTTGGAGACAAGCCTGGCCAACATGATGAAACCCCATCTATACAAAAATACACAAATTAGCCGGGAGTGGTGGTGGGTGCCTGTAATGCCAGCTACTTAGGAGGCTGAGGCAGGTGTGTATCACTTGAACCTGGGAGATGGGGGTTGCGGTGAGCCGTGATCATACCCCTGCATTCCAGCCTGGGCGACAGAGCAAGGATCAGTCTAACAAAACAAAACAAAACAGATCTAGGACATATGGTTTCCATTTTTAAAAAAGAAAATGGGACATAGAAGCTCCCATAAGCCTCTATCCAGTTACGGCTCCTCCCATCCCTGCCGGCAATCAGCCGCCTCACTGACCTCTGTGATAACCATCTCCTCACTTTTCTTATCTTTATAGTTTGACCACCATACAAGTATTCCCAAAATTTTACTGTAGTTTCATTTTTCTTGCTTTTACAGCTATTGAAAAGAATAATACAGCTTGCTCTCTTTGGTGCCTGGTTTGTTTCACTTGACATTGTGAGATTCAGCCACACAGCTGTGTATATCAGTATCCATTATTTTTTGTTACTGTATAGTACGCCACTGCATAACTACACAACCGTGTATGTATCCGTCATCCTTTTGATGGACGTTTGGATGGTTCAGACAGTGCTCCTTTGAACATTCTTTCCTGTACATGTTTCCTGCTATCCATGTTCAAGTTCTCTAGGATATGTACTTAGCATGAAACCACTGGGTTATATAGGTTATTTGTCTTTTCGTTTTTCTTTTTTTAGAGACAGAGTCTCACTTTGTCACCCAGGTTGGAGTGCAGTGGTGCAATCACATCTCACTGCATCCTTGACCTCCCGGGCTCAAGAGATCCTCCTTCCTTGGCCTCCTGAGTAGCTGGGACCACAGGTGCATGCCACCATGCCCAGCTCTCTGTATTTTTTGTAGAGACACGGTCTCACTATGTTGCCCAGGGTAGTCTCCAACTCCTTGGTCTTGGTCTCCTAAAGTGCTGAGATTATAAATGTGAGAGCCATATTTTCAAATGTATTCAATGACACTACAGCATTTCCAATTTTAAGAGGAAGCAGTTGCCACAAAAGTGGTTAAGTAGTTTGCCCCGGATCACAAAGCCCAATGTCCTGAACCCAGGACCCTTGCCCCAGAGCCCCTGCTCTCCCCAGCACATGACGGTCACCTAATGAGTGCAGGCTGTGCTGAGGATTGGTGAAGGCTATTACTGGGGGTTTGCCTCCTGTTACCGTTACTCTGAACTCTGTCCCCATTGGTTAATAATTAAGTGCTCCCTCCCTCCCCCCCAAAGAGCCTGCGATCCTGAAGCTTTGCCATCAGTCACTGCCCCCAGCCTGGGCAAGGGGCAGTTGGTGAATCTGCTGCCTCCAGAGCCCCTTCGCCTGGTGTGGACACAGCCAGGGACCCAGGATGCTCCAAACCTGCCGCGTGCTCTGTTCCCAAGCCGGTCCCCACTCCGGGGGCTGTCCGACCCTGAGATTTGATGGCGGGGCCTTCCACCTCAAGCGCACGAAAGAGCTGACACGGGCCTTGCTGGTTCTCCGGCTGTGCGCCTGGCCCCCGCTAGTCACCCACGGGTTGGCGGTGAGCAGTGACCCCGAGGCCAGCCTGAAGGCTCCCCGCAGCCCGGCGCTGAGCCTTCGCTCCCTGTCACCCAGCTTCAGGCCTGGTCTCAGCGACTCCTGGGCTCCCGGCTCTCGGGCGCGTTTCTCCGAGCATCCTTCTACGGGCAGTTTGTGGCTGGTGAGACAGCAGATGAGGTGAGGGACTGCGTGCAGCAGCTGCGGACCCTCGGCCTCCGACCGCTGCTGGCAGTGCCCACTGAGGAGGAGCCGGACTCCACTGCCAAGACTGGGTGAGTAGGGGGCAGGGCCCAGGGAGGCTGGGAGGACGCAGGAAGGGGCTTCGCAGGTCGGGCCCTGACACCTGCTGGCTGGGCAGTGAGGCCTGCTACGAGGAAAACCTCGGCGTTATGCTTCGGTGTGTGGACCTGTCACGGAGCCTCCTGGAGCCCCTCAGCCCGGCCAGCTTCATGCAGCTGAAGGTGACGGCGCTGACCAGCGCTCGGCTCTGTGTAAGGGGTGCAAAGATGGGGGTGCAGGGAAGGGGCAGCTGCCCACCGGGCTCCCCTCACCACCTCACCAACCAACCCATTTCAGAAGGAGCTAACCTCGTTGGTCAGAAGGCCAGGGGCCTCCTTGGAGCTGAGCCCTGAGAGGCTGGCTGAAGCCATGGACTCTGGACAGGTAAAGATCTCAAGCGGGAGTGTTGGGAACAGAGTGCTCTGGCCTCAGATGGGGCCTCGCTGCACGCCAGATTTTCAATGCTCAGGCCGCCTCCGGGCTTGGAACAGCCAGCAGAAATGCAGCTATAGCTCCAGGGCATGGCTGAAATGGATGGAATCAGGGTCCTCTGGGGTTCTCAGGGAGGGGCCTGGAGGCTGGAGGCTCTCAGAGGCGGGATTGGGATAGACGCTGTTTATGAACTGGAAGGAGGTACATCAATGTCTTCAGTCAACATGGATGAGAGCTGGCTGCGTGTAAGCTCTGATTAGGCCAATGGGATCTTTGGTTCATTCAATCATTCATTCCTTTTCATCTCTATATTCTATTTCAACCTTACTCCATCTTTTTTTCTTTCTCTCTCTCCTTCCTTCCTTTTTCTTTCTCTTTCCTTCCTTCCTCTTTCTCTCCCCTCCCTTCCTTCTTTTCTTTTCTTTCCTTCTCTTTCCCTCCCTCCTTCCCTCTCTCCTCCCTCTTCCCTCCCCCCCTTTCATTCTCTCTCTCTCTCTCTCTCTCTCTGTCTTACTGTGTTGCACAGGCTGGTCTCTAACGCCTGGCCTCAAGCAATCCTCCAGCCTCAGCTTCCCAAAGCACTGGGATCACAGGTGTGAGCCACCACGCCCAGCCTTCCATCTTGTATAATGTATACCTTTTTGTTCCTATGATTTTGTTTTGCCAGGTGTATACCGTCTGTGGGGGGCATAATCTCAACAATATGCCATTATAAAAATTTTCAAATATACAAAAAAGTCAAAAGAATTGTACAGTGAACATCCACATACCTGCCACCTTTAACTATACTCGCTTTAAATCATATCTATCCCTCTCTTTCATTCCATCCCTCTCTTCTCTCCATCCATCAATCCATCTGATTTTTTGATGCATTTCAAAGTAAATTGCAGACATCACTATATTTTACCCGTAAATGCTTCAGGATGTGAACGATGGGTTATTAATTAGAGCCCACTGATGATTTGCAGCACTTACTTTCTTTGGAGGTAAAACAATGAACTCCACACATTGTAAATGTGGCCCTTGATGAACCTTGACAAATATACACACTTGAGCAATCCAAATCCCTATCAAGATTTCAAACATGGGCAGGCACGGCGGCTCACACCTATAATCCCAGCACGTGGGGAGGCCAAGGCAGGCAGATTACTGGAGGTCAGGACTTCAAGACCAGCCTAGCCAACATGGCAAAACTCCATCTCTACTAAAATACAAAATTAGCTGGATGAGTTGGCATGCACCTGTAATTGCAGCTACTTGGGAGGCTGAGGTAGGAGACTCACTTGAACCCGGGAGGTGGAGGTTGCAGTGAGCGTCCACTGCACCACTCTCTACTCCAGCCTGCACAAAAAGAGCGAAACTCTGCGTCAAATTAAGAAAAAAGATTCAGAACATTTCCAGCTGGGAGAAGTGGCTCACACCTGTAATCCCAGCACTTTGGGAGGCCAAGGCAGGTAATCAACTGAGGTCAGGAGTTCGAGACCAGCCTGACCAACGTGATATTTTTTGTCTCTTATTTTTTATTTTCTCCAATGTGATATTTACTAAAATATGGTATCGACTAAAAATACAAAAATTAGCTGGGCATGGTGGTGGGTGCTTATAATCCCAGCTACTTGGGAGACTGAGGCAAGAGAATCATTTGAACCTGGGAAGCAGAGGTTGAAGTGAGCTGAGATCACACCACCGTACTCTAACCTGGGTGATGAGAGTCAGACTATTACTCAAAAAAAAAAAAAAAAAAAAAAGATTTAGAACATTTCCATCACTGCGAAGTTCCCTCCTGCCCATCTCCACAGTTGAGCGAATGTTTTAAATTTACACGAAAGCATTGTATCAGCTATCTCATTCTACTTCTTATTTTTTCCACTGATATTAAGATCCACACAAATTTTTGTTTTGTTTTAGTTTTTGTTTTTAGACAGGGTCTCTTTTTGTCGCCCAGGCTGGAGTGCAGTGGCGTGATCACAGCTCACTGTAGCCTCGAACTTCTGGGTTCAAGCGATTCTCCTGCCTCAGCCTCCCAAGTAGCTGGGATTACAGGCATGAGCCACCATGTCTGGCTAATTTTTAAAATTTTTGTAAAGAAGGGGTCTCACTCTGTTGCACAGGCTGGTCTCTAACTCCTGGCCTCAAGAATCCTCTTGCCTGAGCCTCCCAGGTTGTTGGGATTACAGGCTGAGCCACCATGCCCAGCCCCCACTGTTTCCAATAGTTGCTTCTAGCTGCATGGTTTACCTCTCCCGGGGTGGACCCCTGGTGGCCTCTGAGTCTCCACCCCCCTAAACGATGCTACAGTGGACATGCTAACATTCCTTTCTAATCTTTTTTATTTGTAATTTTTATTTATCTATGTCTTTATTACTGTTATTTTTTGATACAGAGTCTCACTCTGTCACCAGGCTGCAGTGCAGTGGCACAATCTCGGCTCACTGCAACCTCCCCCTCCTGGGTTCAAGTGATTCTCCTGCCTCAGCCTCCCGAGTAGCTGGGATTATAAGCACTCACCACCACACCCAGCTAATTTTTGTATTTTTAGTAGAGACGAGGTTTCACCATGTTGGCCAGTCTTGTCTCAAACTCCTGGCCTCAAGTGATCCACCCACCTCAGCCACCCAAAGTGCTGGGATTATAGGTGTGAGCCACCATGCCTGGCCCCTATTTGTAATCTTTATACTGTGTCAGAGAACACATAGAAATGGTTTAGAAAATCAGCTTTGGCAAGTAAGGGGTTCACCTCTTCATAAGCTTTAGTTTATTCCTGTGGGGAGAGTGACAGCAACTTCTCAGTGGTTTTAAGGATGGAAACAGGCTGGGTGCAGTGGCTCACACCTGTAATCAGCATTTTGGGAGGCTAATATGGGAGGCTCCCTTGAGCCCAGGAGTTCAAGACCTGCCTGGGCAACATAGTGAGACCCCATATCTACAAAAAATTTAAAAATTAGCTTGCGTGGTGGAACACACCTGTAGTTTCAGCTACTCAGGAGGCTAAGGCAGAAGAATTGCTTGAGCCCAGGAGGTCAATACCAGCCTGGGTAATAAAGTAAGCCTTCGTTTCTACAAAAAAATTCTTTAAATTAGCTGGATGTGGTGGCAGGCACCTGTAATCCTGGCTACTCGGGAGGCTAAGGTGGGAGGATTGCTTGAGCTGGCAAGTTTGAGGCTGCAGTGAGCTAAAATCGCAGCAGTTTACTCCAGCCTAGGTGACAGAATGAGACCCTGTCTCAGAAAGAAAGAGAGAGAGAGAGAGAGAGAGAGAGAGAAAGAAAGAAAGAAAAGAAAAAGAAAAAAAGAGGGTTGGGTGCCATAGCTCATGCCTGTAATCTCAGCACTTTGGGAAGCTAAGTGAGGTCAGGAGTTTGAGACCAGCCTGGGCAACGTGGTGAAACCCCATCTCTACTAAAAATATAAAAACTATTCAGAAGTGGTGATGTGCGCCTGTAGTCCCAGTTACTCGGAGGCTGAAGCAGGAAAATCACTTGAACCTGGGAGGCAAAGGTGGCAGTGAGCCAAGATCACACAACTGCACTGTTGCCTGGGAGACAGAGTAAGACCGTCTCACCAAAAAAAAAAAAAAAAAAAAAAAAAAAAGAAGGAAGGGATGGAGGGAGAAGATTAAAGAAAAGAAAGATCCAGGCCCTGGAAAGGCTGAGGTTCAAACCTCAGTTCTGCCCTGAGTTAGCTGTGTGACTTTCAACCAGTGACTTCACCACTCTGTGCCTCACTTTCCCCATATAGAAAATGGGGGATAATAACAGTTGCTACATCAGAGGGTGGTAAAGATTAAACGAGTTAAATATTTGGTGGGTGTCTGAAATAGCTCTCTGAGGGCCTGAGACTATGCCCCAAGTCAAGGGGGCAGACAATTCTTTGATAGGAGAAGAGGTAACCAGGTCACTTCCCCCAGCTCTTCCCTGCTCCAGGTGGGAGGATTCTCCCCCTCGATGGGGAGGGTTGCAGCTTCCAGCCCAACCTGCCTCTAGGTGGGGTTCCATGAGCAAGCCTACACCTGCGTCATCCATATCGACCCTGTTGGATGTAATAAAGCCTTCAGCCCCACCTGTTCCTCTTTCTTCCATTTCTCAATTTCTTTGAACCCAGCCAGACTCCCTGGAGTCACCAGCAGCTCACATAGAACCGGATGAATCCGCATAACAAGACTGTGAGTTAGAAACAGTTCTTATTTCCACGTTACAAGTGTATCCACTCCCGAAGTGCTTGCTGAACATCTATCTTGCTCCAGATACGGCCCTAGGGGCCAAGGAGGCGTGAAGGCAAAATCCCTGACCTCGAGGCACTTACTTGCTAGTTAGGGGCAAGAGACAATAATTAAAATCAAAGTCAGAATCTCAGCACTTTGGGAGGCTGAAGTGGGAGGATCGCTTGAGCCCAGGAGTTTGAGACCAGCCTACATAGGGAGTCCCTGACTCTACAATAGCAAAAAATTAGCCAGGCATGGTGGTGGGTGCCTGTGGTCCTAGGTACTTGGGAGGCTGAAGCAGGAGAACTGCTTGAGCCAGAGAGGTGGAGACTGCAGTAAGCCATGATCATGCCACTGCATTCCAGCCTGGGCAAAACAGCAAGACCCTGTCTCAAAAAAAAAAAATCAGTATGTAACAAGTAAGGAAGAATAAGGCTGAGGAATAGGAAAAGAAGTTGCCAATGTATGGCAGGGAAAACCATGTTGAGAAAGTGACATTAGAACAAACACTTGAAGAAGTGGGAGCAGATGAAGGCCTGGAGGTGGGAAGGCACCTGTTGTGTTCAAAAGAGTAGAAGGGAGGGCTGAGCACAGTGGCTCATGCTTGTAATCCCAGCACTTTGGGAGGCTGATGTGGGCAGATCACTTGAGGTCAAGAGTTCGAGACCAGCCTGGTCAACATGATGAAACCCCGTCTCTACTAAAAACACAAAAATTAGCCCGGTGTGGTGGCATGAGCCTGTAATCCTAGTTACTCAGGAGGCTGAGGCAGGAGAATTGCTTGAGCCCAGGGGGTGGAGGTTGCAGTGAGACGAGATTATACCACTACATTCCAGCTTGGGCCATAGAACAAGACTCTGTCTACCCCCAAAAAGAAAAACAAAAAACAAAAAACTGAGGCCCAGAAAGGTTATACAACTTGTCTAAGGTCACACAATAGTGTGGCGGAGCCTGAATTCAAACCCTGATTCTGGGCTCATAACCACTTCAATAAATAGTACCTATCTGATATTCTTCATTTTCAAATTTCTAGCAACTTCTAAGCTTCTTCCCACTTCCCTTGCTGCCCTCTAGAGCCTCCAGGTCTCCTGTCTCAATGCGGAGCAGAACCAGCACCTCCAGGCCTCCCTCAGCCGCTTGCACCGGGTGGCACAGGTAACGCCTCCTGCTGGGGTCTGGCTCCAGTGCCCCTGCTGGATGCCCAGGAGGGCCCTGACCGCCGTCTCTGTCGCCCTCAGCATGCCCGGGCCCGGCACGTGCGGCTCCTCGTGGATGCAGAGTACACCTCACTGAACCCCGCGCTCTCACTGCTTGTGGCTGCCCTGGCCGTGCGCTGGAACAGCCCAGGGGATGGCGGGCCCTGGGTGTGGAACACCTACCAGGCCTATCTAAAGGTGTGTGGCGTGTTCCGGGAGGTGCAGGCTGGGGTCCCCACACCCCAACCTACCAGAACCTGCCCGTGTGCCCTGCAGGACACACTTGAGCGGCTGGAGCGGGACACAGAGGCCGCGCACAGGGCTGGCCTGGCCTTTGGAGTGAAGCTGGTACGGGGTGCATATCTGGACAAGGAGAGAGCAGTGGCCCGGCTCCAAGGGACCAAAGACCCCACTCAGCCTGACTATGAGGCCACCAGTCGGAGGTAGGCCTGGGCCAGCTGGCCTCTGTGGGAAATAATAACTCCTAGTGGCCAGGTGCAGTGGCTCATACCTGTAATCCCAGCACTTAGGGAGGCTGAGGTTGGAGATTCACTTAAGAACAGGAGTTGGAGACCTGCTTGGGCAACATAGGGAGACCCCACCTCTAAACAAATGTTAAAAATGGCACATGGTAGTATGTGCCTGTAGTCCCAGCTACTTAGGAGGCTGAAGTGGGAGGATCACTTGAGGCCAGGAATTCAAGGCTGCAGTGAGCCATGACTGCACCAGTGCACTCCACCCTGGGCAACAGAGCGAGACTCTGTCTCAAAACAAACCAAAGAAAAAACAAAAAGAAATCCTTACAGCGGCCTCTAAGCCCCACATGCTCCAGTCTCCGTCACTTCCCCTCACTCTCTTCCTCTCCCTCACTCCACTGCAGACACTCTGGCCTCCTTGATGATCCCCAGCACCTTGGCTTTTCCTGTTCCCACTGCCTGGGACATTCCCCCTGCAGACAGGATCATGGCCCCACCCTTCACCTCCTTAGATCTTTACTTCCTGGTACCTTCTCTGGGGGCCACAGGGACTCGCCCAGGTTACGGAGCAGGTGGCCTAGCCATGCTTGGGATCTAGAGGTCTGCAAGGGTTCCAGGACACGTTTGTGTCCCATCGGCTTAACTGGCACCAAGCCGGGCACAGTGGTATGTGCCTGTCACCCTACTTGGGAGGCTGAGGCGGGAAGACTGTTTGAGCCCAATCTGGGCAACATAGCGAGACCCTATCTGTAAAAACATTAAAAATAAAAAATATGGCCGGGCATGTTGTCTCACGCTTGTAATCCCAGCACTTTGAGGGGCTGAGGCAGGTAGATCGCCTGAGGTCAGGGGTTTGAGACCAGCTTGGCCAACATGGTGAAACCCTGTCTCTACTAAATATACAAAAATTAGCTGGGCACAGTAGCACACGCCTGTAATCCCAGCTGCTCGGGTGGCTGAGGCAGGAGAATCGCTTGAACCCAGGGGGCAGAGGTTGCAGTGAGCTGAGATCACCACTGCACTCCAGCTTAGGTAAAGAGTGAGACTCTGTCTCAAAAACAAACAAACCATAACCCCCCAAATAAACCCAAAAGATGAAAGTGGCTCAGAGAAGGGTTGTTTGTCCCTTACAGCTGGTGCAGATGGAACGGGATACTGGTTCCAGAGACCCTCACTTAGGAACACCCTAGCCCCCAGTCCCTGGGGTCTGACCCTCGCTCACCAGGTGAGCTGAACAGAGCATCTTCCTTCAGTTACAGCCGCTGCCTGGAACTGATGCTGACGCACGTGGCCCGCCATAGCCCCATGTGCCACCTCATGGTGGCTTCCCACAATGAGGAATCTGTTCGCCAAGCAACCAAGTGGTATGAGGTGGAGGGATGGGTGGGAAATAGGTGCCCACAAAAGGGCCCTCCCTTTCTTTCCCTTGCTTGAACACCAAAGATGGACAGAAGTGTTCTGCAGATTTAAAAATATTTATAGCCAGGCGCGGTTGGCACACGCCTATAATCCCAGTACTTTGGAAGGCTGAAGTGGAGGATTGTTTGAGATTGGCATGGGCAACATGGCAAGACCCCATTTTTTCTATTAGCATCTTTAAATCTAATCAGATTAGAGCAAGACCCCATTTCTACAACAAATTTTTTTTTTTTTTTTAGGTCGGGGTTTTCACCATGTTGGTCAGGCTGGTCTTGAACTCTCGACCTCAGGTGATCTGCCCACCTTGGCCTCCAAAGTGCTTAGATTACAGGCGTGAGCCATTATGCCCAGCTCTACAACAAATTTTAAAAAACAGCTGGGCGCGGTGGCACACACCTGTAGTCCCAGCTATTTGGCAGGCTGAGGTGGAAGGATCGCTTAAGCCCAGGAGGTTGGGGCTGCAGTGAGCGGTGCTTGAGCCACTGCACTCCAGCCTGGGTAACAAAGCAAGACCCTGTCTCTTAAAATAAACAAAAAACACATTAACCCCTGCTATACCTTTAGGTCCTTATAGGTCCCAGATGGACAAAACATTGTCCCTTATTTGCTGGGGCATGAGAAGTTCTGAGGGCTCCAGGAAAGTGGCTGGAAGTCACTGGGCGGGGGGGTGGGGGAGAGCGCTTTGAGGAATGCAAAGGACTTGGTATTATTTGTCACTGAGTTTGGAAATACTTCAATATTTGAATTACTGTGCCGGGCGCAGTGGTTCACACCTGTAATCCCAGCACTTTGGGAGGCTGAAGCCAGTGGGTCACCTGAGGTCAGGAGTTGGAGACCAGCCTGACCAACATGGCGAAACCCCATCTCTACTAAAAATACAAAAATTAGCCGGGCATGGTGGCGTGTGCCTGCAATCCCAGCTACTCATGAGGCTGAGGCAGGAGAATTGCTTGAACCCAGGAGGTGGAGGTTGCAGTGAGCCAAGATCACACCACTGCACTCCAGCCTGGGCAACAGAGTGAGACTCCGTCTCAAAAAAAAAAAATTTCTTTTAATTACTGGAGCCACCATATGGGTGCATAGTGGCTGACTTTAAGCTCTAGATGCAGCCACAGTCTGGACTGATGATGTGGCCTTTTCCGTAGCATGTGGGAGCTGGGCATTCCTCTGGACGGGCCTGTCTGTTTCGGACAACTTCTGGGCATGTGTGACCACGTCTCTCTGGCACTAGGTATGTGAATGGCTCCCCCATCCCCACCCCACCAAGCCCCAGGTGTCATCACCTCCAAGCCAGAGCCCTTCTTCTCTTCCAACCAATGCCCAGCCTCCAGAGCCTTCCAGAGAGATCCGTCATTCCAAGTCTGTGTCTCTGTGTCTCCCTCTGTCATTTCTGCTGGTTATTGATCATGGCGTAGTATTTCTTGTGTGTCTTGTTATCTTTACTCTGCTGCTCCTCAGGGCCTGACACCAGATAATTAACGTTTCCTTCTGCCAGGTGCTAAGGGGAATGAAATCACTTTATCCTAAATTCTCAGCTTGAGGTTTCTTGAGACATCCCACTGGTGCAAATTTGAGCTGCAAATACATAAGGGGGTTAACCCATAGCCCCAACTTTCCAGAGGTGGATTTTTCTGTTTTCCTCCTTGACCTGTTTATGGCCGAGACAATTCCTTGGGACTGGAGGAAGGTCAGAGGGTTGACTTTTTATAACTCTTACTCTGGGGGTGTAGCTTTTCTGGGTTCCAGCTTAATTTGGGGAAGTTCTCCCTTACACCTCTCACCTCAGTTAGGCTTGAAGTCTGATTCAGCTGTACCCTACAACTCTGTGAAGCCATCAGATAGCAGCTTGGTTTTGCCTTCAGGGCAGGAGTGGCTTCCTGGGTGTCCCTTCTCTCTCTGGGTTCTAATTCTTTCTTATTTATTTATTTATTCATTTATTTAGAGATGGACTCTTGCTCTGTCACCTAGGCAGGAGTCCAATGATGCCATCTCGGCTGACTGCAACCTTCGCCTCCCAGGTTCAAGCAACTCTCTTGCCTCAGCCTCCCAAGTAGCTGGGATTACAGGCACCTGCCACCACACCCGGTAATTTTTGTATTTTTAGTAGAGATGGGGTTTCCCCATGTTGGCCAGGATGATCTCAAACTCCTGACCTCAGCTGATCCGCCAGCTTTGGCCTCCCAAAGTGCTGGGATTACAGGCATGAGCCACCACGCCCAGCCTTACTTTCTTTTAATTGTTAGATTAGTAAATTTCTTACTCTCTTGGCAGCATTCTAATAACTAAGATTTTTTTTAAATGCAGGCCAGATGCAGTGGCTCACACCTGTAATCCCAGCATTTTGGGAGACCGAGGCAAGAGGATCACTTGAGCCCAGGAGTTTGAGACCGGCCAGGGCAATATAGTGAGACCCCTCCCACCTCTACAAATAATAAAAACAATTAGCTGGGGCAGGGCATGGTGGCTCACATTGCAATCCCAGCACTTTGGGAGGCCAAGGTGGGTGGATCACTTGAGGTCAGGAGTTCAAGACCAGCCTGGCCAACAGGGTAAAACCCATCTCTACTACTAAAAATACAAAAAGTGGCCATGCGTGATGGTGCATGCCTATAATCCCAGCTATTTGGGAGGCTGAGGCAGGAGAAACACTTGAACCCAAGAGGCAGAGGTTGTAGGGAACTGATATCGTGCCACTACACTCCAGCCTGGACAACAGAGCACAACTCTGTCTCAAAAACAAAATAAATAGACTGGGCTCGGTGGTTCATGCCTGTAATCCCAGCACTTTGGGAGGCCGAGGCAGGTGGATCACCTGAGGTCAGGAGTTCGAGATCATCCTGGCCAACATGGGGAAACCCCATCTCTACTAAAAATACAAAAATTAGTCAGCATGGTGGTGCATGCCTGTAATTCCAGCTACTTGGGACGCTGAGGCAAGAGAACCACTTGAACCTGGGAGGTGGAGGTTGCAGTGAGCCAAGATCTTGACACTGCACTCCAGCCTCGGTGACAGAGCGAGACTCTGTCTCAGAAAAACACCAAAAACCGTGGCCGGGTGTGGTGGCTCACACCTGTTATCCCAGTACTCTAGGAGGCCAAGGCAGGCGGATCACAAGGTCAGGAGTTGGAGACCAGCCTAACCAACGTGGTGAAACCCTGTCTCTACTAAAAATACAGAAGTTAGTTGGGTGTGGTGTGGCACGCCTGTAATCCCAGCTACTCAGGAGTCTGAGGCAGAAGAATCATTTCAACCCAGGAGGTGGAGTTCGCAGTGAGCCGAGATCAGACCATTGCACTCTAGCCTGTGTAACAGAGCAAGATTCCGTCTCAAAAAAAAAAAGAAAAGAAAAGAAAAAGAAAAACACCAAAAAATAAAAAACAAAACCCACTCTCCCTGCAGGACAGGCCGGCTACGCAGTGTATAAGTCCATCCCCTATGGCTCCTTGGAGGAGGTGATCCCCTACCTGATCCGGAGGGCCCAGGAAAACCGGAGTGTGCTCCAGGGTGCCCGCAGGGAACAGGAGCTGCTCACCCAAGAACTGTGGCGGCGGCTGCTGCCGGGATACCGGAGGGCACCCCACTAGCACCCGTGAGGGGGTCATGTGGTCAATAAAGGTTCTTAGGCACTGCCTAGGCTGCTGTCCTGCACTGAGGCCGCCTCCTTGGGGAAGGGCTCATCTTGACCTTAGCCAGCCCATGCTAGGGGTTTTGTAGTACAAGAGAGATCATTAGGCTGGGCATGGTGGCTCATGCCTAGATCCCAGCACTTCGGGATGCCAAGGTGGGAGGCTTGCTTCAGTCCAGGAGTTCAAGACCAGCTTGGGCAACACAGCAAAATTCTTTGTCTACAAAAAATTAAATCATTAGGGTGTGGTGATGCGTGCCTGTGGTCCCAGCTTCCGAAGGCTGAAGCAGGAGGATCACTTGAGCCCAGGGGTTTGAGGCTGCAGTGACCTATGACTGCGCCACTGCTCTCCAGCCTGGGTGACAGAAAGAGATTTTTTTTTTTTTTTAATTGAGCATAGCCAGGACATTGATGGAGGACTAAGGAAGCCTCTCCCACCTCTGAGGCAGCCTGTCTGTCCTAAGTTGAGTCTGGCGAGCGACTGACACACCACTTTCTTCATCCCAGGGGATGCCTAAAGGAAGGGTGCACATGGGGAGCAGAGACCAAGGCAGTGAAGTCAAGGGGCCGGGCCCAGGCCATGTGACCAGGGAGGGACAGAAGAAAGAGCCAAGCCACTCTCTCAATTAATAAGCACTGAATGAAACTGGGCACAGTGGCTCATGTCTGTACTCCCAGAACTTTGGGAGACCAAGGCGGGTGGGTTGTTTGAGGTCAGGAGGTTGAGACCAGCCTGGGTAACATAATGAAACTTCATCTCTAAAAAAATTAAAATAAATAGGAGGGGGAGAAAAAAAAATTAGCCCGGTGTGGTGGGTGATCTGTGCCTGTGGTCCCAGCTACATGGGAGGCTGAGGCAGGAGGTTGGCTTGAACCCTGAAGGTGGAGGCTGGAGTGAGCTATGATCTCGCCACTGCACACCAGCCTGGGCAACAGAGTGAGATCCTGTCTGAGAAAAACGCCCGGTTCGGTGGCTCATGCCCGTAATCCCAGCATTCTGGGAGGCTGAGGCGGGAGGAGGTCAGGAGTTGGAGACCCAGCCTGGCCAACTTGGTGAAACCACGTCTTTACTAAAAATACAAAATTAGCTGGGCGTGGTGGCACACGCCTGTAATCCCAGCTATTCCGGAGGCTGAGGCAGGAGAATCGCTTAACCCTGGAGGCAAAAATTGCTGTGAGCCCAGATCGCTCGGGAGGCTGAGACAGAAGAATCACTTGAACCTGGGAGGTGGAGGTTGCAGTGAGCCCAGATAAGCACCACTGCACCCCAGCCAGCCAGAGTGAGAATAAAAGCACTGAATGAGGCCTCTTTTGAGCTAGGTTCTGGGGTGAACACAACAGTGACAAGAATGACCCCAGGCCCTGCCTTACAGGGCTTAGTCCGGTGGGGATAGACAGACCCATCCTCAGACAGCGACAACCACGGCTGGTCGGGGCTGTGGGTCCCAGGCCGAGTAGCAGGGGCTGTGTTGGGGAAGTGGGTGCTACTGCGCAGGCGCTGCGGGAGACCATTGGTGCGCAAGCGCCTCGATTCCCGCTAACACTGCCGGGTCACGTGGCAGTCACGAGGCGGCCACTGTTGGGCTCAACCGTAAGTGCAAAGCCACCTGGACTGGGGACTGGGCCCAGAACTTTCCCAGAGCTTTCTGGGCCCTCAGATCGCCCTCAGACCCTCCCACAGCTCTCAGGCCCCTCCCACCCTGTCCGTCTCTTCCGCCCTCAGACCCCGCCCCCAACCCTTTAGCAAACCTTGTCCCCATTCCGCCAACCCCTTCCCCAGAGCCACTTTCTCCAGCCTGCTGCCCCCACCGCCAACACAGACACTTCCCTAGTCCACATGCCCCACCCGCGGACCCTCGCACAGTTGGCAGATCCTGCCGTCAGAGCCCACTCCTCCTTCAGAGTCTGCCCGCTGCTCTCAGACCCACCCCCTCCGCGGACCCCACAGACCAGACGTTGTCTCCAGAGCCTCCCACGACCCCTCTCACCGCCTCTCAGATCCTAAACCACAGGCGCCTCTTGCTCCCACCGCAGCCTTCAGAGCCTCCTCCCGAGCCCTCCAACTCCTTTCCCAGGCTCAGATCCTATCCTCTCCACCCTGGCATGCCTGACCCCAGCCCTAAGCCCCCTCCCAGCCTCCCTATTACCTTAGATCCCCCTCAGCTCTCAGCCTCCCTTCCACCCCAGACCTTCTGGTGTGTTGTCCTCCCAGAGCCACCCCCTTTTCTCATTCAGCCGCCTCCCTTCCCATCAGACCCCTCCTGAATCCCTTTCCCGTCTAGACTGCGCCCCCAGGGCCCCCAGCCAGCTCTGTCTTTATTGTTTTGTCGTCCCCAAAGTTCTGGTCCTTCACATCCCCCGTGGATCCCTGCGCAAGAGCAGACTGAGTTGCAGCCCGCAGATGCCCTCGCTACCTTTCGCTTCCTGGTGGAGCTGGGCTCCGAAAGGGATCTAGACACCCAGGTGGGCCGTCTGCACCGCCTGGCGGTGGCTGGGGGCCCAGGATCGGTCCTGGCCAGACTACTGCGGAGAGTTGAGGGGCTGGTTGCCAGGACGTCTGTGGGGACGGGATCATGCAGCTATATGGAGGGTGTGGCTTCAGTTGGCCAGTCAGCAGTGGTACAGATCACCTGCTGTGCGCTGAGCTCTGAGCTCTGTGGTTCCTGATGGGGACTGAAGGGTGAACATGATCCTTGGATCCACTGGGAATGATATGCAGTGGGATAAGGATGAGATATTAGACAGCATGGCCTTTCAGGTGGGGGATGCTTGAGTCTCACAGTATAAGAGCCAGCTATGCAAAAAAGGGGAAAAGTAGTGGGGACAGATGACTGGGCGTGGTGGCTCACGCCTGTAATCCCAGCACTCTGGGAGGCTGAGGTGGGCGGATCATGAGGTCAGGAGATGGAGACCAGCCTGGCCAACATGATGAAACCCCCGTCTCTACTAAAACTATAAAAAATTAGCTGGGTGTAGTGGCAGGTGCCTGTAATCCCAGCTACTCAGGAGGCTGAGGCAGAATGGCTTGAACCTGCGAGACGGAGGTTGCGGTGAGCTGAGATCTCGTCACTGCACTCCAGCCTGGATGACAAAGTGAGACTATGTCTCAAAAAAAATTACAATTTCTGTTTTGATTTTTGTAAAGTTGATTGTGTTTCAGACCACTTTCTGAACTTGCTTACTAGTTGTAATTTTTTTTTTTTTTTTTGAGACAGGGTCTCACTCTGTTGCCCAGGCTGGAGGGCAATGGCTTGATCTCAGCTCACTACAACCTTCGCCTCCTGAGTTCAGGCAATTCTCCTGCCTCAGATTCCCAAATAGCTGGGATCACAGGCACTCACCACCACACATGGCTAATTTTTGTATTTTTAGTAGAGATGGGTGTTTCACCATATTGGTCAGACTGGTCTCAAACTCCTGACTTTGTCATCCGCCCGCCTCGATCTCCCAAAGTGTTGAGATTATAGGTGTAAGCAACCAGGCCCAGCCAATAGATTTTCTTATGTTGAATCATCCTTGCTTTATAAGGACAAATCTGTTTTATTTTATTTAAGGTTTTTGCATATACATGTAATTGATATGTAATCTTACTTTCTGTTTCTGGAAACTTTCATCTGGTTTTGGAATTAAGATCCTGTTAGCCTTATAAAACGAGCTTTATCTTCTTTTTCTATTCTTTTTTTCCTTTGGATCAACTCATATAAGATTATCTAGTCCTTTTTTTTTTTTTAGATGGAGTTTTGCTCTTGTTACCCAGGCTGGAGTACAATGGCGCCATCACGGCTCACCACAACCTCCGCCTCCTGGGTTCAGGCAATTCTCTTGCCTCGGCCTCCTGAGTAGCTGGGATTACAGGCACGTGCCACTATGCCCAGCTAATTTTTTGTATTTTTAGTAGAGACAGGGTTTCACCATGTTGATCAGGATGGTCTCGAGCTCTTGACCTCGTGATCCACCCGCCTCGGCCTCCCAAAGTGCTGGGATTACAGGCTTGAGCCACCTCGCCAGGCAAGATTATCTAGTCCTTAAAGTGATTTGTGTTTTAAGAAGAGCCCTCGGGCCAGGTTTGGTGAAGTGTGCTGTAGTCCTAGCTGCTCAAGAGGCTGAGGTGGGAGGATCCCTTCAGCTCAGAAGGTCGAGGCTACAGTGAGCTATGATTGTGCCACTGCACTCCAGCCTAGGTGATGCAGTGAGCCCCCATCTTTATTTTTATTTTTATTTTATTTTATTTTAGAGACAGCTTTGCTCTCATTGCCCAGGGTGGAGTGCAATGACGTGATCTCGGTTCACCGTAACCTCCGACTCCCAGGTTCAAGCGATTCTCCTGCCTCAGCCTCCTGAGCAGCTGGGATTATAGTCATTCGCCACCACACCCGGATAATTTTGTATTTTTAGTAGAGACACGTGTTTCTCCATGTTGGGCAGTGTGGTCTCAAACTCCTGACCTCAGGTCATCTGCCCGCCTCTGCCTCCTGATGAAGGCCAGAAGTGCTGGGATTACAAGTGTGAGCCACCACGTCTTAAAAGAAAAAAAAAAGGCCAGGCGAGATGGCTCATGCCTGTAATCCCAGCACTTTGGGAGGCCAAGGCCGGCGGATCACCTGAGGTCAGGAGTTCGAGATCAGCCTGGCCAACATGATGAGACCCCGACTCTACTAAAAATACACAAAAAAATTAGCCGGGTGTGGTGGCACACACCTGTAATTCCAGCTATTTGAGAGGCTGAAGCAGGAGAATTGCTTGGACCTGGGATTCGGAGGTTGCAGTGAGTCAAGATCTCACCATTGCACTCCAGCCTGGACAACAAAGTGAGTCTGTCTAAAAAAAAAAAGGCCTCTGTGGGGCAGTATGAGTGCAGAAAGGCAGTTAAGAGGCTGTTGTAAAAGATGGTGGTCTATTGAGTCAAAGGCAATGCTGCGAATCTGGTATTCAGAGGTTCGTGAAGGTCCACATTTGGATGGATTTTGTGATAGAGACCATGTTGGGTTGGGCCCAGTTCATGAATAATTAGCTGTGTCTGCCAAGGACACAGGAGTGCAAGGACAGGGATACTGTACCTGGGGTAGGGGCTGGACGAAGAGGAACTGGGCAATGATGGGTGGGAAGATCCAGGGCTTGGGGCAGGGGCGAGTGGTTGGGTCGGGGAGCTGAGCAGGAGATGGCTGGGGAGGGAATTGGCAGAGGCCTGGAGGTGAGGGCTTGGAGGAGGTTGATCCACTTGGATCAAGCCCTTATATGCAGGCTTCAGAAATAAAATTGAGGTTCTACATGGTGGCTAATGTCTGTAATCTCAGTACTTTGGGAAGCCAAGGCAGGAGAATTGCTTGAGCCCGGGAGTTCAAGACCAGCCTGGGCAGCATAGTGAGACCCCATCTTTACAAAAAATTAAAAATTAAAATAAATAAAATTGGAGAGATCTGATAAAATCCAGAGTTTGCTTTTCTTGAAGAGTTGAGAGCTGGCTTCATGGGACCTGTGTGTACCACACTGAGTCACAGCTGGGTGGAGTCCGCCTGTCTTGGCCAGTGCACGAGGCTCCTGGAAGTCGAGTTCCCCCTGAAGTCCCCTGGTGACCTTTGTGTGGTTTTGACCCCCCCGGGATGGGGGATAGATATTTGCACAGCATGCAGATGTCACTCCTTGTTTCAACTTTGTGAACTTAATGGTTTTGGGAGAACTGTATTGAGGTGGATTTCGAGACGTGGTCCTCAGCCGCTGGAGGGTGGAGGTTCCAGGACACAGTCACTCCAGTCAAGGAGAGGCTGTGGAGGATGGGAATTGGCAAGGATGTTTGCCTATCGGCCCTCAGGCCTCCAACTCAGGAATGTGGGCCGGGGCCATCCTAAGCCTGCCTGCCCCTCAGGTATCCAGGTGGATGGGGAGAACTCCGAGGGGCAGACAGCACTCTTCCTCTCGACGCTGCTGGGCCACAGCTCTGCCATGCAGCTCCTGCTGACCTTTGGTGCCAACCCCAACCAGTGAGTGGCCAGCCAGTGATGACCCCATCCCAGGGGCCTGACTTTGAGCCCCTGAGAGCCAGGACTTTCTACTCCTGAGGCATCTTTTTTCCTCGTGACACCTCTTCCATTCTTTGGTGACCCTCCTGTGTCCCCCCCACAGTGACCCTCCTTGTCCTCCTCCTTAACCCCTTCTCATTCCCCACTGACTCTTCTCATTCTCCCGGTGCCTCCGTGTTGGCAGTGATCCTCATCCCCTAAAGACCCCATCAAGTCCTCACCTGACCCCTCCCATCCTGATATGACTCCTCCCACCCCCCAGGGCCTCCATCCTGCCCCTTTTAGTCACTATTCAGTCCCTTCCCTAATTTACTCCCACTAGCCTTGTTCTGCTCTAGCCTCTGCGTGGATGGCAGGATGCCTGTACACGCAGGCGCCTTCTCTGGCTGAAGCCTGGTAATGCTGCCCCTGCTGCAGGCGGGGGGGTGACTTGTGACTGCATGACCAGCAGGGTCGCACGCCCCCGCCCCCTGCTGAGCAGGGTGGGGCCAAGCAGAACTGGGGAGTGAGCAGTGGCCTTGGTGGGAGTGAGAGATGCGGGCTGGCTCCCACCGGGCCTCACCCCACATGCCCTCCTCCAGGTGCTGGAGCTGTTCCAGCTCTGCGGGGTCCACATATCAGCTTTACTGCATGGTGGTGAGTTGCCACCCATGGCATTTCTGGGCCATTTGCAGGCCAGATCTGGGAACAGCCTGCCTGACTCCCTGTCCTCCATGAGGCTGATGCAGGCAGACAGGTAACTATCCGCACCCTGAAGCCCACCCACCCACCTGCCTGCCATACCCAGCTACCCCAGACTTATCCTCGGCCTGCCCCCACCCCAGGGCGCTGAGACTAGCGCAGATCAGGAGAGGCCCCCAAGTTCCGGCCTTGGGGTTTGGTCAGGTAAGCGGGAGCAGTTGGGGGAGTGGGAACCACCCGTCTTCTTCGTCCTCATGGTCCTGCTCCTTATCCCCAGCTGAGTAGCCTGTGGCCGCTGGGGATGGTAACGGGCATCCCCCTTGCGGACCCCAAGGAGCTGCTGGCAGCCTGGGGAGAGGCTGACCACACCTATGAGAGCAGCTCCCACACCCTCATGGCCAAGTGAGAGCCCCGACATGCCCACGTCAGCTCTCTTGCTCCCCTACTCCGGGAAAGCCCCCCTTGTCTGACCTGTCCTGTCCCCACCCGCCATTCTCCAGCCTCCTGTGGAGGGGCCACCTTGTGACTATGTGGCAGCTGAAGTCCCCTGGAACCCAGCTTGATGTGCTACTCTTCAGCACTGCAGGTACCTGTGCCAGCCCCCAGCCCAGCCTCCTGCTGGCCCTCCCGTGGAAGACCAGGGTGTGTGGCTGTAGCCATGGCTAGAGTCTTTACTTCTAGGCCAGCACCTGGCATGGAGCTCTCCTGCTGGGGTGATCCCCCCACTGGACAATGGGTGGGTACCAGTTCTGTGCACAGTGCCCTATAGGCCTGAGAGGAGGTGGGGGTGGAGAGGGCACCAGGACAAGGTGGGAGCTGGGTGCTGGCCCTCCACTGCTAGGCTGCGTGACCCAGGGTCATTCTCCTCTGTCTGATGGCGGGTGCAAACCACCTGACCCGAAACGTGGTGGGTG
Source organism: Saguinus oedipus (assembly GCA_031835075.1). Classification (NCBI taxonomy): domain Eukaryota; kingdom Metazoa; phylum Chordata; class Mammalia; order Primates; family Cebidae; genus Saguinus; species Saguinus oedipus. The sequence continues at coordinate 39,252,350 of CM063187.1, read as the reverse complement.
GTCTGTGCCCAGGAGCAGCTCCCACCTTGTGTGACTGTGGCCTACTCGTGAGTGGCCTGCTCTCCTCCTGCCCGGCACGCTGTACCACCTTGGCCTGTTGCTGCTGATGGCACTGAGCCCCTCTGCAGATCTGTCAGGGCTGTGCCTTCTCTTTGAGCCTGTGTGGCTGGGCTCCCTGCACGGGGTGCTGCACCCTCGGGGACCAAGTGAGGAGGGACCCCAGACTGTGCCGGGCCTGCCGCCTGGCCCCCTGCTGCTGCAGGTGCTGGAGGGCCCGCTGTTCCTGCAGGTGCGCTGGTGCTGGCAAGCTCACGGTGGCCTCAGCTCCTATGCTGTGCAGCTGGTGCGGCCAGGCGTGGCTAAAGTGGGCCACTTGGAGCACAGGCACTCCCTGCACCAGTGCTGGCTGTGGCCCAGGTGAGCGCCTGCCCCACCTGCTGCCCCTTGTTTTGGGCCTGCACGCTCCCTTCCTCCCCATTCTCCAGCCTCTGTGGCCAGGCACAGCTGTGTCCTCTAGGCCCCAGGAAGGAGGTGGGGGTGGGGAGGAGCACTGAGAGTGCTCCTATAGGAGTTGGTTGCTGGCCCTCCCACTGCTGAGCTGGCTGTGTGACCTGGGGTCTCAGTTTTCCTTGGTCTGGTGGCGGGTGCAGGTCCTTGTCCAGCAGCTGTCAGCTCACCAGGCCTCTTGGGGTCCACAGGCTACAGCAGGGCTTCCCCCACCGCCTGAACTGTACCTGTGGCTGCCACTTGAGCTGATCTGCAGTGACATTCCCACCACCACCTCGACCTCTACAGCTTCTGCACCCTGGCCCAGGAGGTCTTCACTGGTCAGTGAGTGGCTGTGCCCTGCCCCATGGAGGCACCCTCCTGCTTGGGTCCCTAACTGTGCTTCCTGGCAGGAGAGCTGCCCTGGGCTGGTAGAGGGGGACCCGAGGTGAAGGCCAAGCTGGAGGCAGGGGAGAGCCCAGCCCTGGACCCCCGGGTGCCGGCACCCTACCAGGCCCTGGTTCGAGCTGGGCTAGGCCTAGCACCTGCTGACCGCTGGGGCAGCCTGCAGAGTACCTGATACCTACTGCAGGAGGCCACGGCCCAGGTACAGGGCAGGTCGGCAGGGGGTGGGTGGTGGCCATGGGACCCCAGGCAGGCCCATGTCCCCATACCCAGTCTCTGGTCCACAGGACATGGCTCCTGAGGTGGGCTCCCCGATGGAGTGGACCACGCTGTCCCCTGCATCCCAGGCTTCCCCACCAGGTTAGAGGGCAAGGAGGAGATAATGGTGGGTGCTGGGCACAGCTGAGCTGTGCCCCGCATCTGACCAACTGGTTTGTCCCCACAGAGAAACTGCACTGTGAAATGGCTCACAGAGCCAAGAGCACATGCAGGCCTGTGCCCACTGTGATGTCTCCAGGCCCCATCCCATCCCAGGTGGGAGCCAGGATGGGGCCGTGGAGGACCAGGGGAGCTGTGGGACACCTGGGCAAGCCATGGCACCTCTCTGCCATCCTTCTCTGCAGGCCCTGGAGACTCCTGAGGTCACAGGCCACAGCAGGGTCCCGAGGGGCGTAGCTTGGAACTCAGGCAGCAGTTTCACTCTAGGCAGCAGCCCCGGGCCTGGCCACAGCCCCACAGCCAGGGTCTGCCTGCAGTGCTGCGTAGAGCCCAGCTCAACGGTACGGATACCCCAGAGCCCTGCACGGCTGTCCCATTGCTAACCTGTGGCCCCCTCCACCCGCCCTCCAGTAGTCACCAACCCCGAGTTCCCCGGCTGCCCTCCTTTGACCAGGGAACTTCAGGGACACCAGGTGTCCCCTCTCTCACCTGTGACCCTTAAAAACCCTGCTTCCCCCAGGGCCCTTCCCTGCACTCCAACTCCAGACTCCAGGACTCAGCCTCCCCGCTGGGGACCCCGAGCTCTGCGGAGCAGTTTGAGGAAGCTCTCAGCCAAGACTCCAGCCCTGCAGGGGCTCCTGCGGCACACACACAGGGTTACCCTGCTGGACCCCAGCCCTGTGAGCCCACCCGCAGCCTGCTGAACCACAGGGAGGCTTCCCACATGCTGGGAGGCTGCCGGCAGGGAAGGCCACAGGGGCAGGCTAAGCAGAGGACCCCGAGCCCAGCCTGTGCCCCACCCCACCCTCCCAGGCCTGCTGGAGTGCCATGGCTAGCAGATGGCAGCTGCAGCCTTCTCTCCTGCAGACACCCGGTGCTGAGTTGACTGGAGGTGGTCTTTCCCCCAGCCTGCAGAAGTGAGACCTGAGGCCTTGCATGGGAGGACCCCGAGGCCCTTCTTTATCCCTGAGGTAACCCTAGGTCTACCCTTGCCTCCCTGCTCCCCAGGATGGACCTGCTGGAGGAGATCATGGCAGAGCTGCAAAAAGGATGTCAGCTCGGAGAAAAGCCCAGCCTGAGCCCCACTCCTGACCCAGACTCCCGGGGTACCCATGGTCCCCTCTCTGAGACACCACCTCTCAGAGCTTCCCAGGAGTAACTCCCACCTTGGCACCTCCGAAAAGGTAAGTAGAATGATAGAGCACCTCCTCCATCTCTCTTCGCTCACTGAGTTTGGCCCCAGCTCGACACCAGCAGCCACATTTTCACCATTTTATTCATTAATGTTGTCAGATGGTTTAGTGGGGCACGTGGGGAGAGAAGGGCAGGAACTGTCCTCCCGCCCCTGTGCACAGGTCAGGACATGCTGGGGGCTCCTGGAGGGAGAGGAGGATGGGGTCAGCCTAGCGCCCCCTCCCCAGATTTGTGCGAGGACCCCCAGGATGGAGGGAGGTGGGGGGACAGGTGGACCCATCAGCTCAGGATAGGGAAGCTGGGATTGCAGGTTAGAAGCCCACATCAGAAGCAAGTTACAAAGTTAGAAACCTGGTGTTAGGGGTCAGGGCTCAAGAAAATACAAAACAAGGGATTTGGCTGGCTGGGCCAAGATCCAGTGAGGGTGAAGGGAAGGAAGGACGGCCCCTCCCAGCTGGTGCTCAGCAGTAGCTTCGGGTCTGGCCCTCAGAGTGGAGGGACCAGCTGGGAGTGGGGTAAGGGGGTGGGGGACCAGCCCCCTCCCCTCTTTGTCCTCCATTTCTGTACAAGGACCCTCGGTGGAGCTCACCCCCTCTCCCATAGGCTGGCGGGGCTGCCCTGTAGAGCAGGAGAGGCTCAGGGGGGCCCCAGGGACTGGGCACCCTGTGAGGGGTTCGGGGGCCCCAGGGTGCCCGTTGTTTCTGGGGAAGGCGGGGGACTGGGGGACCGGGATCTGAACGGCTTCGGGGGTGGGCAGGAGGGGAAGAGGAGGAGGAAGAGGCAGGTGAGGGACCCCTGGGTCCTAGGGCTAGGTTGACGTAGAGGGGCTCGGGCTGGGTGGGGCGCCGGGCAGGGTGCTGAGGGGCTGAGTAGCCAAGGTGGTCGGGGGGAAAGCAGGAGGGGGCTGGTGGGTAGCTGAGCAGGAAGTTGGGGGACCTGTGGAGTGGGGGCGATTGGCCCAGCATGCCGTAGGAGGCATTGAGCCTGTCAGGGGGCATGGAGCGAAAGGGACTCCAGGAGCGGGTGGGGCCAGAATAGGGGGACCCCTCACCTGCCCCGATCTCATAGTACAGGTTCTCTCCCCTGTCGAGTGGTGCAGGGGGACCCAGGGAGCTCCTCCAGACTGGGGCTGGGGAACTGGGCTGGAAGGATGGGGGGCCCAGGGGATACAAGCCTGGCTTGGGGACCCCAAGGAAGGGTGGCAGGCGCTCCCTGGGGGCTGGGGAGAAGAAGCCGGGGGCAGGAACCTGTAAGGGGACAGAACATGGGGACTGGGCTGCTGCCTCTGGCGCATCCCTGCCCCCCCCACCTGCTCTGAGCTGGGCACTGACCTGGGTGGGGCCTCGGAGTCCCCTCCTTGAGGTCCCCATGGGCCGCTGGCTCCTCAGCAGGCTCCCATCACTTTGTTGCCTTGGTAAGTAGGGTGGCGGTCCTGGCACCCAGGCACCCGGGTGGGCTAGGGAGTTGGGGGCTGGTGCACTCCCTGAGGTCCCTGGTGGCTCCCCACCCACCTCCAGAGACAGTGAACGGCGGAAGGGGGATTGGGCAGCAGGTGGGGTGCCCTCGAACTCCTGCTGGCTCTGTTGCTCGGCCACCTGCTGAGCCCGCTCAGCCAGGGCCAGGGCCATGAGGCGTGCTGGGTTCTTGGGGGGTGGGGGTGGGGCACCCCCAGGTCGCAGGAGAGGCAAGGGAGGTGGTGGCAATGGTGACTCAGTATCAGGACCTATATAAATGAATGAAGAGAGGGCTTCAGCTGAGGCCGGGCCCTCAGCGTCAGTGAGGGCAGGGGTGGGAAGGCTGAGCAGGACTCACTGAGCGGGCCCTGGGCTCCCCGGAGCTTGCTGCATGTCTCCTGCTGGCAGGTGTCAGTCAGTGGGGCCTCAGCTCCACGCAGCCGAAGGGGGATGAGATGTGGGTGCAGAGTCCGGCTGGGGCTGAGAGCTGGTGTTAGGGTGGCTGAGGCAGGTGCTCCTCCAGCCCCCAGCAGTTCTAGGACAGCCGGTGGCACTGATACAGCCAGGGGTTCAGAGATGTCCAGGCCAGCAGGTGAGGCGGGGCTGGTGGTCCCTCGTGGTGAGATGGCCTGGGGGGTCACCCTAGGTGGGAAGGCAGAGGCAGGGGCGGGGGGTGCCGGGCTGGCGGGAGGTGCAGGATCCCCTGGGGTGGGGCTGCTGCAGCGGAAGGTTAAGGGATCAAAGTCCAGCCCCCGGAGTCCCTCCAGGCAGCGGGGTGGGCTGAAGTCCAGCTCATCACCATCATCTAGCCATGCTGAGGTACGGTGTGATGGGGACCCAGAGAGTGCCCCCAGCCCAGCTGCTGAAGACTCGGAGGATGAAGAGGAGGACTCGGAGGATGAGGAGGAGGACGAAGACAGACTCTCGCAGGAACCGGCAGGTGCTGGGCCCACAGGGAATGCGTCGCTGCTCGAGTGGGGTCGCCGCAGCCTGTGCAGCCTCTGGAGGCCTGGAGGGGTGGAGTCAGTGAGACCATCGCTGAGTACAGGGTGCACGGGCCCACAGGAAGCTGGGGGAAGGACAGGAAGAGGCACCTCCCCAGAAACGGCCACAGTGGCTGTGAAGTTAGGAAGCGCTGTTCAGTTTCATGGCGAAGGAGACCATGAAGAGGACACTTTTGGCCCCACGCACAAAGGCCCTGTGGCCACCCCACATGCTGTAAGCACAAGACAAACAGATTCACATGTGGCTGACGAGCCGGCAGGACGGCGCCTCTGCTCCTGGATATGTAGAGAGCAGTACCCCAGGAGTGCGAGGAGGGCACAGTGGCTCAGAGGAGTCCCCAGAACCAGGGCTGGGTGTGGTGGATAAGCAGCCCCCAAAGAGGCCAGAAGGCAGAACCCAGCGGCGCTGTGGGCTGTGAGGTACCGATGGGGAAAAAGCCAAGCTCCCCATGCAGGGTGCTGCCCCTTTCTTACAACGCTCCTTAAATTAAAAAGTGCTGGGATTATAGGCGTGAGCCACCACGCCCGGCCACAACGCTCTTTAAATAAAGTTTCCAAAATGACTCAGACTGAGTGAGCAGTGTGTTCCTCACACCTGTGTGTGATCAAACCCGGAGAGCAAGGGCACGGTGGCCTTGGAATGGAGAGGATGCCTCCGGTGGGGGGACCTCGAAGGGAAGAAGGAACAGGCTTGCTCTAGTTTTGCCTGGTGGGTTCATGGATGTCCATAATATTATTTAAAAATGTTCAGCAGGAATAATAAAGACTTTTTAAGGGCCCGTCATGGAACAGTGAGTAAGTTCAGTTCAGCGTGTGATGAACCAAAGGTGATACTGTATCCAACTCGCTGGACATAAAGACCAGGTTAAATTGTTTACAAGCCCCAGGACCCCAAAACATGAAGTACAAAATTTGGAGGCCAAACCTGGGCCCCATTTCCTCCCGGCTCCACTTGGGCACAGGTAGCACCCCCACTCGCCCCCACTTGCTCACCAGCCCCGCTGGCCTGCGATGACAGAGACTCCTCGCTCTTGGCAGATCTCAGTGTGACGGTGTCGGGTCTGCCACCTGCAGGAGAGGGAGAGGTAGGAGCGCACTCCAGCGACTACCCATGCCCACCAGCCCGTGGTCCAGCCTCTCACCTGTAGGCTGCGGCGGGGCACGGGTGCCCCCCAGCCAGGGCAGGGGCTTCTTTCGAGGGACACTGGGGCCCCGGCCCAGTGCAAAGAATGTCTTCCAGCTGCTGCCCCCTGGCTTCCGCTGTTTCTCCCCTCTCTCCCCTTTCCTCCTGCAGTTTGGAGGAGAAACAGGAGGCCATCTGAGGAACCAGGCCTCCACCTACCCCTTGCCACCCCTGGAATCCAGCATCCCACTCACCTTTCCACAGGTGAGGCTGGGGCCTTGGGGGTTGTGGGCTCCGTGGGTGTCCCCAGCCGGCCCTGGGTGCGTGCCTGGGCTTCCTCCAGCGTCAGCAGGCGGGTGGAGGGGCAGCTGCCCGCAAGGGACTTGGGCCTGGGGAGCAGGCAGCGGCCTGGGGAGTGTGGAAAGGGAGGAGCTGTCAGCTCTGAGGCCGCCTAACGCCACAGGCAAAGCCAAGCGCCACAGCCCAAGCCCCGGCCCCGCAGCGTGCCCACCCGGGCTGGCAAGGCATGGGGCCGGGACAGAACAGGCAGGAGCGGGCGGGGGCAGCAGGCAGGTGGGAGGAGGGTGGAGCAGGACGAGCTGATGAGGAGGCAGCTCCCAGCAGCCAGCGAGGGCAGCGGCTCTGGCTTCAGTTACCTCGGGCCAGAGGGCCCTCCGACGTGCTGAGTCCTGACTGGGCTGGGGTCCGGGGCAGGGCGGGGAGTCTGGGTGGGTCCGGGGCAGGGTGGGGAGTCTGGGTGGGGCCAGGGTGGGGTCAAGTCTGGGGACCTCCCACCTCCTCCCTGGTGGACCCATGGCCCCAAGCGCCCCCAGGAGCTACAAGGGGTGAAGAAAGAGCGGCGTCCGGGCCAAGAGGTGGGAATCCTGAGCGGAGGAGCTGAAATGAGAAGGAGGGGGGCGCGGGGAGGGAGAGGCCGGGGCGGGGTCCTCAGGGAGCCGGAGGGAGGCCCAGCTTCAGTGGGGTATGGATGGGACTGGGAGCCCACCTGCCCTCCCCTGCAGCCCTGACCGTGGGGGGCAGTAGCCAGGTCCTCGGGGTGGGAGAGCATACCTGCAGGGTCGAGGCCTGCAGAGGTGAAGGTGTCGCTGAACAGGACGTCCACGTGGGTAAGCAGAAACTCCACCACCACTGACTGCACCCTAACTTCCCGGAAGGCTGCCGCACCACCCATCCCCACCGACTCCAGCTCCATGGATCTGGAAGGAGCAGGAGGGAGGCTGGATGCCTTGAGCCCAGCTGGCAGGTTCTGGCAGGGCAATTCGGGAAGCCAGGGGAGGTAGTGACTGTCTAACACCTCTGACCTTCTCAAACTGATCACGCCTAGCAGGGTTCTCAGCCTTTCCCCAGATCCACCCCTCCCGCCTTCCCCTTCTGTCCCTGCAGTTCTTCCTCTGGCTCAGGACAAATATCTTGGAGCCCCCACTTTAACTCCCTCAATCAATCTGTCACTCCCTCCACTGCCCCCTGCCTGGCCCAGTCTCCAGCCTGGACGTCCCAGAGCCTTCTCCTTGCCTCCTGCTCCTGTCCCTGCCCCAAAGTATGTTCCCATCTGCAGCCAGATGGAGCCTGGGACCACCTGAGTCCTGTTAGGACCCACCTGGCTCAGAGCCCTGCCCTGGCTGCACCTGACTCTGGAGAAAAGCAAAGTCCTCACTGTGACCCATGACCTGAGTCACCCCTCTATCTGGTTCCTGTCACATCTCTGATCTCATCATTTCCTCTCCCGAAACCCCTCACTCTTTCAACTCTAGCCACACCAGCCTCCCTGTGGCTTCTCCATCGCACCAGGCACTGGCACAGGCCCAGACATCTGCACCTGCCACTCTCAGCCTGGTGCTCCCCAGATGTGCACCTGGGGCCCTCCCTCATCCTCTGCAGGTCTTAACTCAAATGGTTCCTTTTCTTTTTTTGAGAGTCTCATTCTGTCGCCCAGGCTGGAATGCAATGGCGCCAACTCGCTCACTGCAACTTCTGCCTCTCAGGTTCAAGCAATTCTTGTGCCTCAGCCTCCTGAGCAGCTGAGATTACAGGTGCGTGCCACCATGCCCAGCTAATTTTTTTAATTGGGCATAGTGGCACGCACCTATATTTTAGTAGAGATGGGGTTTCGCCATGTTGCACAGGCTGGTCTTGAACGCCTGTGCTCAGGCAATCCGCCTGACTTGGCCTTCCAAGTGCTAGGATTACAGGTGTGAGCCACTGTGCCCAGCCAATGGTACCTTCTTAATGCAGTTTTTCGCACCCACTTTATTCAAAACTGTTCACCCCCTTCTCTGTACCCCAGGCCTTTCTTATTTTTCTTCACATATCTTACGCCAGCCCTCTGACGTGCCACCTGTTTTACTGGTTTATGTATCTATGCCCCAGGAAAATGTGAACTCCTGCAGGACAGAGGTCATGCCTGTCTCAGTCATCAAGTCCCCCCAGCTTACTCTGTTGCTGGCCATAGATGACCTGCCGAAGCCTCCCCTGCCACTCTTGCTAAAATCCTTACTCTTCCCTGACCCTGCACACTGGCCTTCCCTCCTCCTCTCTCCTCGCACTCATCACATCAGACTGTATTCTGTGTTTTTCCTGTTGATGTTCATGCTCCATCTCCTCCATGAGAACATGAGTCCCAGAAGGACAGGGCCGTGCTCAGTGCTGTGTCTCCAGTGCTGGGGACAGGGCCGGGTCCATGGGAGGTATTTGATAGATACGTATCAAATGAATGAAAAAGAGAAAAGCTGGGCAGGTTCCTGGGGTGGTTTTGGGGAGAGACCTGAGGGCTGCCCTGGGAGAGACCTGAGGGCTGCCCTGGGAGAGACCTGAGGGCTGCCCTGGGAGAGACCTGAGGGCTGCCCTGGGAGAGACCTGAGGGCTGCCCTGGGAGAGACCTGAGGGCTGCCCTGGGAGGCGGGTGAGCAGGCAGCTCACCGTAGCAGGTTGGGTGCCCAGACAATAGCCAGGTTGCGGGCATGCATGCTGGTGTTGGCACTGTGTCTTGCCATGCGGGCCAGATGCCTCAGCAAGTACTCCAGGGTCCTGGGGGTGAAAGCAGAGGGGGACACCTGAGCCTCAACCCCCTTGGAACCCCACTGAGTCCCACCCTGCCCCTCCTGGTTTACCTGTAATGTGGTGGGGGCAGCTGCTGGATGACGTCGTGGACCCGCACCAGACGCTCCTCCTCCCCAGGCACTGACATGGCCTCCTGAGATGGTGGGCATCATGAGGTCTGGGCCAGAGGCGTCCCGGCCCCTCCGTCCCACCAGCTCCCTTACTCACACTGAACTTTCCGTAGAGCTGGTAGGTAAGCAGGGGGTTCGGCAGCTCTCGGAAGTAGAGCTTGCAGAGGGAGGAAACGCTGTGGATGTCCTGCAGAAAGGCGGGGCCAGACAGCTCCGGGATCCTCTCACTGTCAAACTCATGCCTGAGACCACCGTGTCAAGGAGGAGGAAGATCCAGGTCAGAGGGGTCTTGCTAACCTGGCCATGCTCCTCCTGCCCCTACTCGAAAGTGCCCACAGGTGGATGGAACCCTCTTCCCCAGGTCCTACACTGGGCTTTTCAGAGGCAGAACCTTACTGAACTCCCCAACAAGCCTGTGTGGCAGAGGAGGATGCTGAGGCTCAGGCAGAGGCACCTTGGCCCACAGCTACCTGGGACTGTCTGCCTCCAAAGTGTGAGCAGCTCCTACCATGCAGCTGCCATTCTCCTGGCCGTAAGAGAGCACTGGAAAATGTGGACAAAATCCCAGCTGCTCCCAATTCTCTAGTAGAGCCCACTGCCTGTGGTAAAATCAGCCACCCACTGCTACCTCCTGCCTCCCTCTTGGACTCCCCTCTCGGCCTCCCCTCTCAGTCTCTACAGGCTTCAAGCGCTCCCCTCTCGGCTTCCTGCAGGCCAAGCTCTTGCCTGGCTCCTCCCCACCTCTACACCATGCCCTGGCTTGGAGCCTCCTATGCTTCCCCCTTCACTCAGAGTAAAAGCCAAAATCCTGAGGCGAAGTCCCAGCACGCTGGCAGGGGGACTCCTTGGCAGCGGCCTCCTGTTACTGTTCTCTTTGCCCTGCTGCTCCCTCTGTATGGCTTGGCCCTCCCCTCCTCTAGGCCCTCACCGCAGCCTCTGGATGTTGGAAGACACGCCTGAGAGCCGGTAGATCCCATCCACCACCCCGTGGGCCTCAATGAACTCGGAGCAGCAGCGCAGCACCTGGGGCACTGGGAGAAAGAAGGGTCAGGGCTGGGTGGGCCACAGTCCTGGCGTGACAGACGGGTGGGTAGGTGGGCCCGGGCCTCACCATCCTGGCCTGAGTTGCTGAGGTGCTCGCCAAGGTCACAGCCAAATACCCTCTGCCGCAGGATTCCCCGCTGCCGTAGCCGCTGCCGAGAAGGGCGGGAGCGCATGAAGGTGCGGAGCAGGCCAGCCAGCTTCCCACGTGGCCGAGGCACAGCTGTGGGGGCAAAGGACAAAGGCAGGCCACATAGGGTCAGCACAGCCAGGGGCCTGGCGGGGCAAGGGCAGGGATCTGACCGCCTATTTCTGTTACCTGAGGTCAGAGATGAGATACCCTGGGGAGCCGGGATGCCACATGGGGTGCCATCGGCATCTGCGGGGCGAACAACGGGGTGGAAGGGACGAGTGGGAGGCAAAGGACACAGGAGCCCCCAGCCTCCCCATCCCTCCCATCCATCCATGGCACTTACCGGCCTTTAAGCCTGGACCTGGCCGCTCTGTGAAGAGTTCCACACATTCACTGGGGAAGAACCCGACCTGAGGAATGTCAGGGTCAGTGGCTACGCCACCCCAATTGGCAGGTGCCCTAGCCCCACCTGTCCACACCCAATGGGGCTCACCTGGAAGCCTCGCTTGCCCCGCCACCAGCTGCGATCCTCTGTGGGGGGCATGTCGATCACGGAGACGATGTCTCCCACCTGGGAGTGGGTGGATGGGAGGAGAAGGGTCAGAAGGAGCACAGGGCATGGGGAGCCCTGCTGGAGTCTGCTTCCCCACAGCCTCACCTCAAAGGACAGCTCATCTGGCGCCTGGGCCGTGTACCGTTTGATCACGTGGGCAGCCGCTACTGCAGGGATATTAAGCGATGCCTCCTCACTGAGGAGCAGTCGCCGGCCGTGATTGTCCAGCTGAAACAGAGGCAGGATGTGGCAAGGAGAGGTCAGAAGGTGTTAGTACAGGCATAGCAGGCTGCTCGGTGCTCAGTGAGGCCACTGCCTGTCCCCCACCTAAGACATCCTGTCACTCAAGAGCTATTAGTCAAACACCTAAATTCCTGTTTGTAGGGGTGCAGCCTTGGCACCCTTTGGGGGTGGGGAAACCTCAAAGACAAACCCCTTTATTTCCCTCACATATCCCAGGATTCTCCCACCCGAAGCTTCCCCATCCACCTCTGCACCTTCATCCTCCACAGCAGATACTGCATGGTTACCATCTAAAAACTCTGCTGGGTGTGGTGGCACACACCTGCAATCCCAGCACTTTGGGAGGCTGAGGCTGGAGAATTGCTTGAGTCCAGGTGTTTGAGACCAGCCTGGCCAACAGAGCAAAACTGTCTCTACAAAACATTTTTTTTTTTTTAATTAGCCAGAGGCTGGGCACAGTGGCTCACACCTGTTATCCCAGCACTTTAGGAGGCCAAGTAGGGCGGATCACCTGAGGTCAGGAGTTTGAGACCTGCTTGGCCAACATAGTGAAACCCCGTCTCTACTAAAAATATAAAAATTAGCCAGGCATGGTGACAGATGCCTCTAATCCCAGCTACTCAGGAGGCTGAGGCAGGAGAATCATTTGAACCTGGGAGGCAGAGGTTGCAGTGAGCCAAGATTGTACCACTGCACTCTAGCCTGGGCAACAGAGCAAGATTCTGTCTCAAAATAAATAAATAAATAAATACTAAATGAAATAAGATAAATAAAAAATTAGCTGGGCATGGTGGCACGTGTCTGTCATTCTAGCAGCTCAGGAGGTTGACGTGGGAGCATAGCTCAAGCCCAGGAGTTAAAGGCTGCAGTGAGCAATGATGGCACCACTGCACTCCAGACTGAGTGACAGAACGAGATCCTGTCCCTTATAAACCAAAACCGAAACCAAAAAACCTCTCTGGTTTAAGCCACTCCTGGGCAGGTGTTCTGTGAGTTACAGCCCAACCATTTCTAATTGACATACATTTAAATCTTTGTATCCTCACAGCCGAACACCTGCTAACACACTCATACATATTCTCTCACAGACATGCGCCCACACAGACACTAAAATATCAATGCCTCCTCCACTCTGGCTTCTTTCTTTTCTGTGCCCACACACACTACCAGGCTGGTTCTTGCCCCTCAGATACCCCTCGCCCACTCTGAACTCCAAGCCCACCTCCATCCAGGTGAGCACAGGCCCGCAGTTGAGGTTACTGTCCACCAGTCCTGATAGCGTCTCCAGGTACTGCAGCAGCAGCGGCACCAGCATCTGGGGGCGGGTTGTCAGGGTGGGCCTCTGTGAGTGGCAGTGAGAGAGCCCACTGCCCTCCTACATGGTCCTAGCTCATCTCTGGGCTGAAGTTCATCCTGAACGCATGGGTGCTGCTCAGCTGTTAGGCACTGAGCTATTGGCATATGAATGAATAATAGGCTGGGCCAGGCTCTTGAGTGCCCTGGTTGGTATGGCCATGGTGACCCTCCATGGGACCCTGGACCTCCCCATGATCCTAAAACTTCTCAAAGTGGAATGTAGCAGAAGCCTACTACGTTTCGAAGGTTTCTTCATTCACTCAGATTGGTTGGGACTTGGGCCATACCAGTATTTAAATATTTCTTTGTCTCCCTGCCTTGGTGATTTCGTGCACTGCAAATGAAGACACACTCATGAGGCAGGGGCTGAGACAACAAGCAGGTTACCTGGGCAGCCCTGGCACCCTCCGGGGGTGGGGGAAGCTCTGGAAGGCAGGAGAACCTTCGGTCAAATATGCACCGGTGGAGGTGGGCGTCCAGGGAACGAAAGTCATCGTAACTCCGGAGAACCGGCCAGGAACGGCCCTGTGGGAGCAGAGGGACAGAAGGGAGCAGGGGCCCCATGACACCGAGCTGAAGACTATGGCAGCCAGTCTCTCAGGCTAGATGAAGAGGCAGGGCGGCCTCACCTGACAGGTCACTTGCACCCCGAACACCAGCTCGTTCTCTCCAGAGAGGCTGGGCCCTTCACGGTCTGGAGACAGCAGGAGCTGCAGAGGGAAAGCAAGGCCCAGGTGGACTTTTGTCCCAGTCCTTACCTCCCCAAGATGGCACTACTAGGGATGGGCTTGTGTCCCCTAGTGGACCTCCCCAAGGACAGGGCCTGGTGATGTGCTGGTCACAGTAAAGGACCCTGGCACAGAGCAGATACCTAACAAAAGTTGTCGTTTAATGAGCAAAAGAACAAACGGATGAATGCATGAGCAGCTCTCCCCATCTGCTCTCACTCCTGCAACTTTTGCTGCTGACTGCTCAGATGTGCGCAGCAGCCAGTAACAGGGACACGTTTCTGAAGCAAAATAGCTGATATTGTTGCAAGGTTGGGTAGGATATTGTCTTTCCTCCTGAGTGCAAAGCCCCCATACCTGAATGTGGCCAAAGTCGACATTCTCATAGTGGAAATGGGCACAGTCAGCCAGCCGGGGAAACGGGCCTCGAGGAGCTGAGAGCCTGGGAGACAGGGGATGTCACCAGCAGCTCCTTGAGCCTCCCCAGCTCCTAAGCTGAGCCCTTTCCTCCCTCACCCTCACCTCTTCCCAGGCTTCCCCTTCACACTGGGCCCCCCAGCAGTGGATAGGGGCTGCACTGAGCCCTCCCCTGGGCCATCCAGGCTGTCAGTGCTGCGTGCCTGTAGAGCAGAGAGAAGAATCAGAGTTCCCCAGAGATGGGAGCAAAGAGACAACGAGAGCATTGTTATCTGGCAGTGCAGCTCGGGCCCAGAGGCCCGGGCGCTCCACACACCACACACCGCCCTGAGCTTGAAGCAGGAGGGAAGGTCGGGGGAGGTGAGGGCTGGGCTGAGGACAGGCCTGCTTCTTCCTGTGTGGTCTGGGGTGGGGGACTGGGGGAGCAGGGGCCAGGCATGAGGCAGGGCGGGCAACAGGATGGAGAGCATGCTGGTCCCATGTCTCCCTGCTGAAAACCCTTCCGTAGACCCTGCAGTGTACAGTCACCTCCTACCACCGTCTGGACAATCACAGCTCTCATCTCATCAGCTTTCCTGCTTCCAACCTCTCCCCTCCTACCAGCTTTTCCGCAAGAGCCTGGATCATTTTCACAAAACACAGATCTGGCTCTGTTTCTCCATAGATCCTGGGCCTTCAATGACTCCCTGTTGTCTTCATGATGAAGTCTGAATTCTCTAGTCTGATATTCGAGGATTCCCTGAACTGATTTCTATTTACCTCTCCAGTCCCATCTCTTTCCATTGCCCCCACTCTCAGAGCTCTTGAACTTCTAAGAGTCAAAAAAACCCACCTTCTTCTCGTTTCCTTCTACGCCTTTGCAAAGGCTGTTTCCTCAGCCTGAACACTTGCCCCACCTTTCCCTGGGTTCATTCATCCTCCCTCCCACCCCTCAGGTCTCAGTTCACATGTGCCCTCCTCCAGAAAGTTCTCCTTGACCCTTCAGGCTGCACCTGGCATCTCTTCTGGACTCTCTCCATCCCCTGAGGTTACCCCATCCCAGGCTCCATGCCTCGACCTGAGCTTCTCCCTTCACAGCTCTGATCACTCTGAGATGCCACTGGTGGTGACAAGTTCATCTCTCTCGCTGGACTATGACCGGCCCCCCAGAGGAGTGCCCCAGGCAGAGCTGGGCACCGAGTTGGTGTTCGAAGACAGGATCGTTCCTGATTCTTTCCTGGGTCCCCAGTGCCTAATGCCAGCCCAGTCACACAGCAGGGGCCGGGTAAAATCTGAATAAATTAACCAGTGGCCAGACGGATTTGCCAGACTTGGCTATAGCATATCCCTCCTCCAGGTCCCTGCAATCCTGAGTTACCCCTGGGTCTCACCCTCAGGGCCCATCCCCCTCCAGCCCATGAGGCTTCCCAAGGCAGGATGAGAGCTGACTCTCTGTGCCTGGAGCATGGGGCCTGCACAGAGGCGGTCTCAGTCAATGTCTGCTAAGTGAGGGAATGAATGGATGAATAAGCGAGAGCAGCATGGTGGGAGAGGGAGATGGTGGGGGAAGGGGATGAGGAAAAGGAGATGGAGAGGATCGGAGGATCAAGGGAGGTACAGTGCTGGCCTGTTGGGGTGGAGTAAGGAGGGAGTGGCTGGAGAGACGAGGCAGAGGCTCAGACTGACGCAGGAGGGGCACTGAGAGGAAGCGGGATGGGGTGAAAATGAGGGAGAAGGAGAAGAAAAGGGTCAGGCTGGGGATGGAGCGGGTGGGGGTGGGGCTCAGGAATGAGAAAGGGGCTGTGGGGAGGAGGGGGCTCGGCCTGGGAAGGCTGAGAGCTGGGAGAAGGATGCCCAGGAAGGTGTTGGGATGGGGGCTAGGGTAGGACCCAGGAGCCTCTGGAGGCCCCAGCGGGGGCCACTCTGGTGGCGCGGGTCCCTTCTGGACCAGCCCCGCCTCCTCCCAGCCCGGGTCCTCGGTCCCAGTCACCCCATCCAGGGCGTGGAAGAAAGGGATGCGCGCCGAGGGGGCGGGGTCGAGGCACGGACTGGGACCCGGGACGGGCCGCGGGACTGGAGGGACCGCGGCGGAGGCAAAGGCCGAGGGCTCGGGCGGGGCCGGGGGCGGGGCGCGCGGGGCGGGGCTGCGCGCGGACAGACTGACACGCGGACGGACAGGCTGACGGCCGCGTGGGCCCCTCACCACCATCGTTGCGTAGCCTCCTCAGGCCCCGGCCGCGCTCGACCCCTCGCTCGCCGTTCTCGTCGCCGCTGCCGCCGCCATGGCGACACAAAAGGGAGGGCGCGAGCCGCGCGCGGGCGACTGCAGGCCCCGCCCCTAACGGCTACCCAAAGCTCCGGCGCGCGCCCCACGGGGCGGGGGGTGGGGCAGAGGGGACGCGACGCTGCTTCTCATTGGCTCTGCCCTTGGCCTTAGTTCAATGCCCCGCCCACCAGGCGGCATCCCATTGGCTTCTCCTTGGGCTCCGCCCTGGCTCGGTTTCAGTCCCACCCCCCGAAGTTTGACAGCGCCACGCCCATGACTGCTTTTCATTGGCTGTCATCGCCCTCCTGAGACACGCCCCCAGGTTCTTTATGCTTTGCTTCCGACACTTCCAACACGCAATGGACCCTCCCCTTCGTCCACTTACAGTGGTCATTCTTCTTTTTTTAAATTTTTATTTTTAAATTTTATAAATAGAGATGGGGTGTCACCATGTTGGCCAGGCTGGTCTCGAACTCCTGACCTCAGGTGATCCGCCCATCTCGGCCTCCCAAAGTGCTGGGATTACAGGCGTGAGCCACCGCGCCCGGCTTTTTTTTTTTTTTAAGAGACAGGGTGTCGCTCTGTCGCTCAGGCTGGAGCGCAGTCTTGCAATCGTGGCTTACTGCAGCCTCAGTCTCCAGGGCTCAAGCGATACCTCCCAAGTAGCTGGGACTACAGGCGCGCGCCACCACGCCTGGCTAATCTTTCTAGACATGGGGTCTCACTATGTTACCCAGGCTGGTCTTGATCTCCGGGGCTCAAGAGATCCTCCCGCCTCAGCCTCCTTTCAAAGCGCTGGGATGACAGGCATGAGCCACCATGCCAGGCCCTGATATTCTTAATTGGATTCTCCCACAGCCTCAGAGCAGTGCCCTGTTCCTCAAGTGGCTTTTCAAAGTCCCAGTCACAAGTCCCACCATTTCAGTCCTGATCCCGACCCTGCTCACATCATCCCGAGGACGCTCTGCCCATGGACGTTTCTCATTGCCTCAGACACCTTGCCTAGGACATAAACCTAGGCTTTCTGAGACTTGGCCTCCCCCTGCCCACTGGACATTTTCTTGTCTCCTCTTCTACTGCTTATTACGGGCCAGACTCCAGCCTTGATGCTTTTTTTTTTTCCTAAGAAAATGTTTAGGGAGAAATGCCACAGCATGGTTATGCCCCCCATAAAGGCAATCCCAGTGGATCCTACTATTAGTAAGCATGCCCAGATAACACTGTAATAATGCCCTTCACAAGAGGGTCTCTCCTTGGTCATGCCCTCCACAAGACTCTCACCTCAGAAGGTCTTGGTCTGTTCATTCATTCATTCATTCACTCACTCAAACTCTGATCAATTGGTAGATATGCAAAACCAGGAAAAAACATGCCCTGCCCACACTGGAGCTCAAAAGCTACTGAGAGAAGACAATGAACAAAATCAATATTAAAAAATGTAGAATATTAGGCCAGGCATGGTGGCTCACCCTTGTAATCCCAGCACTTTGGGAGGCCGAGGCAGGCAGGTCACTTGAGGTCAGAAGTTCGATACCAGCCCAGCCAGCATGACGAAACCCCTTCTCTACTAAATATACAAAAATTAGCCTGGCCTGGTGGCAGGAGCCTGTAGTACCAGCTATTTGGGAGGTTGAGGCAGGTGAATCGCTTGAACCCAGGAGGTAGAGGTTGCAGTGAGCCAAGATCATGCCACTGCACTCCAGTGACAGAGCAAGACTTCATCTAAAAAAAAAAAAAAAGGAATATTAGAAGATGAGTCATTCTTTGGAGAATAACTAAGCAGGGGCTGGGGAAAGGGAGTACTGAGGGAGGGGTGAATGTGCAGTTACTTACGTACTGACTTTGCTGACCTCACTCCCATCACAGGGATTTCACACGATGTTCCCTCTGCCTGGAGTGTTTCCCCATCCACCAGTGCAATGATTTTCCATTTTTTAATTTTTCAGTGTACATAATAGGTATATTTAGGAATATATATTGTGGGGGTACCTGAGATGTTTTGATATAGGCATGCTAAGTGTACTGATCACATCATGGAGAATGGGGTCCTGCAGTGATTTTAAAACATCTGCAAATTCTCTGACACTCTTCTTATCAAGACACAGGATCTATGACTGCTTTTTTTTTTTTTTTTTTTTTTTTTTTTGAGGCAGAGTTTTGCTCTTGTTACCCAGGCTGGAGTGCAATGGGGCGATCTCAGCTCACCACAACCTCCGCCTCCTGGGTTCAGGCAATTCTCCTGCCTCAGCCTCCCAAGTAGCTGGGACTACAGGCATGTGCCACCACACCCAGCTAATTTTTGTATTTTTAGTAGAGACGGGGTTTTACCATTTGACCAGGATGGTCTTGATCTCTTGACCTCATGATCCACCCGCCTCGGCCTCCCAAAGTGCTGGGATTACAGGCGTGGGCCACCGCGCCCGGCTTTTTTTTTTTTTTTTTTTTTTTTGAGACAGAATCTCCCTCTGTCACCCAGGCTGGAGTGCAGTGGAGCGATCTTGGCTCACTGCAACCTCCACCTCCTGGGTTCAAGTGATTCTCCTGCCTCAGCCTCCCAAGTAGCTGGTATTACAGGTGTGCACCACCACACCCAGCTAATTTTTGTATTTTTAGTAGAGATGGGGTTTCACCACGTTGGCCAGGCTGGCCTTGAACTCCCGACAGGTGATCCACCCATCTTGGCCTCCCAAAGTGCTGGGATTACAGGCATGAGCCACCAAGTCCAGGTGATCTATGACTGCTTTCTATGAATCTGGGAGGGACTTGGGATAGCTTCAACCAGTAGAAAACAGGGGAAGTGACACGGTGATTTCCAAGGCGATGCAATAAAAGGCAATGCAGCTGCTTGACCAATGTTCTTATCCACTGGAATGAGCTATAGAAGCATAGTACATCATGTGCAAAGTGTGGCTATATTGAGGCAGCCATGCTTTGAGGAAGCCCAAGCTAATGGAGCTATGTATAGGCATGACAGTCAAGAGACCCAGTCAGACTGGGAGAAGACCATGGAAGAAGTTCCTGAGGATTCCACTCCACAGCCATCAAGTCCATCAAGTCACCTTTTAGTCTTCCTAGTTGAACCCCCAGACATCATGGAGCAGACAAAAATTGTCCCCAACTGAGCTCTGTCCAAACCTCTAACTCCCAGAATCCATGAGCATAATAAAATGTTTTATGCCACTAAGTTTTGTGAGCAGTTTGTTATCCAACAAGACTAATTTAGGACAGTCCTTTGTTAATTAGATAAGTCCTACCTGTCTCAGCTCAAGTGTAACTTCCTCAGGAATGCTTCTAGACCCCGCCTGTGCCACAGCTAGATCAGGTTCTGCTACTGTAAACATCTTTTATTTCTCCTTATAGCTAAACAGCTATTTTTCTTGTCAATTTCATTTATTTATTTTGTTTGTTTTTGAGACGAAGTCTCACTCTGTTGCCCAGGCTGGAGTGCCACCACACTCAGTGGTGCCATCTGAGCTCACTGCAGCCTCCGACTCCCGGGTTCAAGCGATCTTCGTGCCTCAGCCTCTCGAGTATCTGGGACTACAGGCACCCACCACCACACCCAGCTAATTTTTGTATTTTTAGTAGACACAAGATTTCACTATGTTGCCCAGGCTGGTCTCGAACTCCTGACCTCAAGTGACCCAGCCACCTCGGCCTCTGAGAGTGCTGAGATTACAGGTGTGAGCCACTATGACCACCCTGATTTCATTTAAATGTATCATTTGTAAGTCACGTGGCCAGTATCCCACCAAGCTTCACTCAGAGGTGTTGTCTCACTGGTGAGACCAGGAAGCCGGCGAGTGTTGTGCTCTGTCTGACCTGCAGCCCCTGGCCTCCTGCCACTGTGGAGTACCTCATTGGTATCCAAGCCCTGACTATGCTCTTGTCACCTCCGACCGGGTGGCCGCCAGCAATATTGTCCAGATGAAGGACAATCATGACAAGATGTTTAAGATGAGTGAGAAAATATTACTCCTGTGTGTTGGAAAGGCTGGAAACACACAGTTTGCAGAATATATTCAGAAAAAAAGTGCTACTTTATAAGATGCGAAATGGGTATGAATTGTCTCCCACGGCAGCAACTAACTTCACACATGGAAACCTGGCTGTCCTGGGAGTCAGATCCCATATCATGTGAACCTCCTTCTGGCTGGCTATGATGAGTTTGAAGGGCCAGAGTTCTACTACGTGGACTAGCTGGCAGCCCACGGCTATAGTGCCTTCCTGACTCTCCGTATCCTGAGAGTCAGACCAATACTACAGACCGACTAGCTCATGTGAGAGGACAGTGGAGCTGCTTAGGAAATGTCTGGAGGAATTCCAGAAAGGCTTCCTCCTCAATCTACCAACCTTCAGTGTTTGGATCATTGACAAAAATGGCATTCATGATCTGGACACTTCCTTCCCCAAACAGGGCTCCTAACATCATGCCCTCCCTCCCACTTGCCAGGGAACTTTTTTTTGATGGGCTCCTTTATTTTTTCTACTCTTTTCAGGTGCACTTTTTTTTTTTTTTGAGACAGACTCTTGCTCGGTCGCAAGGCTGGAGTGCAGTGGCATGATCTTGGCTCACTGTAACCTTCGCCTCCTGGATTCAAGTGATTCTCCTGCCTCAGCTTCCCCAGTAGCTGGGATTACAGGCGTGTGCCACCATACCCGACTAATTTTTGTATTTTGAGTAGAGATGGGATTTCACCATGTTGGCCAGGATGGTCTCAATATCCTGCCCTCATGATCTTCCCACCTCAGCCTCCCAAGGTGCTGGGATTACAGATGTGAGCCACCACGCACCCCCCTACCCGGCCCCACCAAGGTGCACTCTTGATAAATGGTTAATTCAGAATAAAGGTGACTATGGATATATTTGAAAAAAAAAATGTATGGTTTGTTTAGAAAGGTTGGAAACAGGCTGGGTGTGGTGGCTCACACCTGTAATCACAACACCTTGGGAGGCTGAGGTAAGCGGATCACAAGGTCAGGAGTTTGAGACCAGCCTCACCAACATGGTGAAACACTGTCTCTACTAAAAATACAAAAAAAAAATTAGCTGGGCATGGTGGCGTGTACCTGTAATCCCAGCTACTCAGGAGGCTGAAGCAGTAGAATCACTTGAACCTGGGAGGCAGATGTTGCAGTGAGCTGAGATCACACCACTGCACTTCAGCCTCGGTGACAGACTCTGTCTCCAAAAAAGAAAAAGAAAGGTTGGAAACAGATATTTACCATGTCTGTGCCATAGAGAAGTTACTAGAAATCCATCTTACCCCTCCGTTTTGTAAATGCAGATATCAAACAACCCCAGTCATATATTCCCTGTCATTTTATTCTGAAACGTTTTAACACACAGCGAAGTTGAAAGGTTTTACAGTGGACACCCGCACATCTACTACTTAGGTTCTGCCATGAACACTTTGCTATACTTGCATTACCTTACACCTTCCTATGACCCTATTTATCTATCAACCCAACTCATCTCTGGATACATTTCAACATACATTGCAGACATTGGTACATTGCTCCCTAAATATTTTAGTGTACATACTTTTCTTTTTTTTTTTTTTGAGACGGAGTTTCGCTCTTATTACCCAGGCTGGAGTGCAATGGCGCGATCTCGGCTCACTGCAACCTCCGCCTCCTGGGTTCAGGCAATTCTCCTGCCTCAGCCTCCTGAGTAGCTGGGATTACAGGCACGTGCCACCGTGCCCAGCTAATTTTTTGTATTTTTAGTAGAGACGAGGTTTCACCATGTTGACCAGGATGGTCTCGATCTCTTGACCTCGTGATCCACCCGCCTCGGCCTCCCAAAGTGCTGGGATTACAGGCATGAGCCACTGAGCCCGGCCCATATATTCTTCTTTTTTTTAAGACAGGGTGTAGTTCTGTAGCTCAGGCTGGGGTGCAGTGGCCTAATCTTAGCTCAGTACAATGCAGCCTTAACTACTGGGCTCAAGTAAACCTCTCACCTCAGCACAGCGCCCCCCCGACCCCGAGTAGCTGGGACTACACATCATGTGCCCCCAAACCTATTTATTTACTTATTTTTGGAGAGATGGGGTCTTGCTGTGTTGCCCAGGGTGGTCTTCTGTCCTTAAGTGATCCTCCTGCCTCAGCCTCCCAAAGAAGTGGGATTACTGGCGTTATCTTTAACTGGAGTTCAATATTTTCTTTTGAGGGAAACTTTATATACAACGAAATTCACACACTTCACTAAGTTTGATAGGTGCATATACCTGTGTAACCCAAACCTCTCCCCAGCATGGCAACTAGTTTTTTAAATGTGGCCTCTAAAGCAAGTGTCAGAGACAGAGAGAGAGAGAGGAGAGAGAGAGAGAAATTAATTTTTTTTTTTAGGTGGAGTCTCTGTCACCTAGGCTGGAGTGCAGTGGTGTAATCTCAGCTCACTGCAACTTCTGCCTCCTGAGTTCAAGAGAGTCTCCTGCCTCAGCCTCCTGAGTAGCTGGGATTACAGGCACCCACCACCATGCCCAGCTAATTTTTGTAATTTTAGAAGAGACAGGGTTTCACCATGTTGGCCAGGCTGGTCTTAAACTCCTGACCTCAAGTAATCTGCCCACCTCAGCCTCCCAAAGTACTGGGATTACAGGCATGAGCCACCCTGCCCAGCATTTGTTTTTGTTTTGTATTTTTAGTAGAAACAGGGTTTCACCATGTTGGCCAGGCTGGTCTCGAACTCCTGACCTCAGGTGATCCACCAGCCTCGGCCTTTCAAAGTGCTGGGATTACACGTGTGAGCCACCATGCCTGGCCTCCACCTTTAAAATCTATCCAGAATTCAACTGCTTCTCCCTTTCGACTGAGGCAGAAGAAGCGCTTCAACCTGGGAGGCAGAGGTTGCAGTAAGCTGAGATCGAGCCACTGCACTCCAGCCTGGGTGACAGAGCGAGACTTCCTCTCAAAAAAAAAAAAAAAAAATTAGCCAGGCGTGGTGGTGGTGGGCGCCTGTAATCCCAGCTACTTGGAAGGCTGAGGCAGGAGACTCGCTTGAACCCGGGAGGTGGAGGTTGAAGTGAGCAAAGATTGCATCACTGCACTCCAGCCTGGGCAACATGAGTGGAATTCTGTCTCAAAATAAAACAAGATAAAGTTGGAGATGGCAGGATTTGCAGGTTAACTGTGGGTGGAAGGGAAAAACAGAAGTCAAAGGCAACTCTAATGGCAAAGGACAGAGCTCAAGAAAGTTGGGAGGGGCATGCTCAGGGGGAAAGACTGACTCCATTTAGGACCTATGGAATTGGAGATGTTTTTCAAGCCCTTGGGTAGAAATGGTGATGAGCTAGGAGCCCAAGATTCCATGGCCAGGTCTAGGTTACAGATAGAAATTTGGGAACCCTCAGAATGGAGATGGGGTCTAGAGTCATGATGCTAGGCAGGAGAATCTACGGGTGGGTATAGATAGAAGTCAGCACCATGGCTCTGGGTCATGGCAAAGTTGACACGCTGAAGTTCTGGAAGCAGGAGAGAAAGTGCTTCAAGGAGGGAGGGGTGAGCTGCACTAGATGCTGCTGCTGCTCAAGCTGGTGTGGGCTGCAGAATGACCATCATCCAACACTCCGATGACCCTCGTAGCTTCTTCTCCAGAGAACAGTCCTGTGGCCCCATTTGAGCCAGGAATCCTGGGTGAAGTCAGATAAGGTGGGTCCCAGGCTTGCCTGAAGTCTTGCCTGAAACCTCTTTCCCAAGAAGGATAAAACCAGAAGGGAGATCTTGTTTCTGTGGTCAAGAAAGAGAGTAGAGGTGGGACAGGACAGAGCCACGGAGCGAGGGCAGGGGGCATTTCCTTAAATTGGCACAACCCCTTGGCCTTTCCAAAACAACCCCTTTCTCACAGATAACCAGTAACAAACAAACAAAAAAAAGACCTCACTGGGTAAAATAGAATCTAAAAATCTGTACAATTCAAAGTTGTTTGGCATCCAGGGAAGCTCCTTCCCTTCGCAGCAGCCTCCTTGGGGACCTTGGGGGCGACCTGGCTGGAGGGGACCGAGATCCCGGGTCTTTGGCCTGGTCCAACAGGAACGATAATAGGGCGTCTGCTTCCCTGGAGAAAAAACGGGAGAACAGACTGAAGTAGGTGCTCAGGCTTAGGATCTGGGGCTGTGGATGGAGTGCTGGGACAGGGGATGAGGAGGGGTGGGTGCCTAACTGGGTCTCAGAGCTCTGACTTGGGGGCCCAGTGTCATAGACTCTGGGGAGGGAGGGTAGGGTCGGTCACCTTTTCTGCCGACTCAGCTCTGCCCTCTGGGCTCTTAGCACCTGGAGCACAGGATCGTCCTGGAACTCGCTGCCATCAGAGTCTGCCGGGGTGGTCGCAGGGAGAAGAAGCTCTAGGGGGCCGGCCTCTTCACGGGTTGGCCCACCACCAACATCCCGGAGGGCACGGGCATCACCTTCTGCAGCCTCCAGCAGCCGGGTTGCCTGGGCGAGCAGGGCCTCTGATGGGGGATGGTGAGCAGTGGGTGGGGGCGGGGCCAGGGCCTCCGGAGACCCAGCCTGGAAGGCAGGCAGCGGCGTGGCCTTGACTGTGGATGTCAGCTCTGCCGGAGTGGGTGGGACCTCGGGCTGTGGGCACACTCCAAGGGAAGGAGTGGCTTCGGCCTTCCAGATCACTGACCCTGCTGCGGGTGGCATGGCCTTGGCCCGACGCTGGGATTCAGATGGAGGGGGAGTGACCTTGGTTTGAGGTTGTGTGGTCTTGACTTTCAGAGATCCAGCCTCGGGTGAAGGTGGGCCCTTGAGGTGCGGAGGCGGGTCCTCCAGGCTGTCAGGGAACAGCCGAGCTGCTACTACCTGGCCCAGGACACCCCTGAGCTGAGGGCCAGGCCCCTGGCCAGCTTCAGTGATGGACTGGGCAGCCTCTTGGGGAAGGGCTCTGCTCCTCCTAGACTTGGGCCCCCGGCTATTAGGCTGGGCGGAGCTGCTTGGCTCAGGGATGGGACAGCCTTGGGGGGCAGCTGGGGGTGTGAGGGTGGAGGTTGGAGGTGCTGGGGTAGAGACCAGAGGAGGTGGGGTGGAGGCTGGGGATTGGTGGGTGGAGACCAGGGGTGGGATGGTGGAGGCCAGATGCATGGGAGGAACAGCCCCGAGGGATACCCAAGGCCCAGATTGTGGGGCCCAGAACCCGTGGGGGCTAGGGGCCCAAATGATATGTGGAGAGGACACAGAGGGAAAGGGAGGCCTCTCCACATAGAAGACCTTGGGTGGACCAGGCTGGGCCACACTGCTCCACGGTGGGATGTGGTTAGGCTGGTTTCCCGGAGCACCGAGGTTCTCCACTGGAGCAGGAGAGGTCTGCGGACAGATAGGAAGAGAGATGAGATGGAGAGAGAGGGCCGAGGGTCTCCACTGGAGCAGGAGAGGTCTGCGGACAGATAGGAAGGGAGATGAGATGGAGAGAGAGGGCCGAGGGTCCTCGCTTCCCCTCAGACACACCCTCTCCTCCAG
This sequence comes from Saguinus oedipus, assembly GCA_031835075.1. Classification (NCBI taxonomy): domain Eukaryota; kingdom Metazoa; phylum Chordata; class Mammalia; order Primates; family Cebidae; genus Saguinus; species Saguinus oedipus. The sequence continues at coordinate 39,226,877 of CM063187.1, read as the reverse complement.
CTCCCCCTAGGCTCCTCCTTCCCCGACTCACCAGAGTCTGGAGGGCAGGGGTCCCAGGCAGCACCCAGGCTCCACCACCCTTGCTTCCCCGAGCCTGTTCAAGCTTCCGCCGCTGCCGCCACTGGTACAAAATGTCGTCCTCTGGCCGAAGGGGTGCTTGGGAGGAGGCTGGGGCTGGAGCAGGGGTGGGGGTCTGGACCTGGGCTAGTGCCGGAGATGCTGTAGGGAAGGGAGGTAGAGAGGAGAGGGTGAGGCAGGGGCCAGGGAGATCAGAAGCCCTGTGATAGCCTGCACACATGCCTGCCGAATGTGCAGGGGTTACTCAGACAGGCTATCCAGATACTCTCCCAGCTCCACTCTAGAGTGGGAAGAGGGGAAGGGGTCAAAGTCTGGGGAGTGAGCGCTCCTGGGCTTCTCCACCTGTCATCGTTCAAGTCTTTGTTCATTTTATATGTATATATATATATGGTCTTGTTCTGTCACCCAGCTCGACCTTCTGGGCTCAGGCGATTCTCCTGCCTTCACCTACTGAGTAGGTGTACAGGCATGCGCCACCACACAGGGGTAATTTTTACTTTTTTTTGTAGAGACAGGGTCTTGCTTTGTTGCCCAAGCTGGTCTCAAACTCCTGGGCTCAAGCCATCATTCCACCTGGGCCTCCCAAAGTGCTGGGATTACAGGTGTGAGCCACAGTGCCTGATCTCATTCAACAAATATTTATTGAGCTGTTCTGGACGCTGGAGTTACAGCAGTGAGCAGAAGACTTACTCCCCGAATCCACCAACTCCCCCACCCACTATGGCCCTCACCCTGCTCCAGCCCCACTCACTCCACCTGGACTCTCAAGCAGCCTCCCTGGTCTCTCTACTCTCCTCTGAATCTGTTCCCTACTCTCAGCCAGAGGGGGCCTGTGAATACCTGAGTTGGACCAGGCCCCTAAATGCTTAAGAACCCTCCTGTGGCTGCACCTCTCTCCTGGTGAAAGGCAAAGGCTTTGCCTTTTACACCTGTGGCTCCCTCTGCCTGGAACACTCTTCCTTCATGTATCACATGGTAGATTCTCTCACATCCCTCAGATCTTGGGCACCTTCCCAGGCTTCCCTATTCAAAACTGCAACAACCAGCTGGGCCTAATGAATGGCTCATTCTTGTAATCCCAGTGCTTTGGGGAGCCAAGGCTGGGGGATCGTTTGAGCCCAGGAGTTCGAGATCAGCCTGGGCAACATAGTGAGACCCTATCTCAACAAATAAAAAAATTAAAACCATTAGCTGGGCATAGTGGTGCATGCCTATAGTCCCAGCTACTTGGGAGGCTGAGGTGGGAGGATCGCTTTAGCCCAGGAATTGGACTATGATGGAATCACTTTTTTTTTTGAGATGGACTCTTGCTTTGTCACTGAGGCTGGAGTGCACTGGCGAGATCTCAGCTAACTGCAATCTCTGCCTCCTGGGTTCAAGTGATTCTCCTGCCTTAGCCCCCTGAGTAACTGGGATTACAGATGCATGCCACCACATCCAGCTAATTTTTGTATTTTTATTAGAGACAGGTTTCACCATGTTGGCCAGGCTGGTCTTGAACTCCTGACCTCGTGATCCATCCACCTCTGCCTCCCAAAGTGTTGGGATCACAGGCATAAGCCACCACGCCTGGTCCACACTTTTTTTTTGACACAGTCTCGCACTGTTGCCCAGGAAGTGCAATGGTGCAATCTTGGTTCACTGCAACCTCCGCCTCTTGAGTTCAAGCGATTCTCCTGCCTCAGCCTCCCAAGTTCCTGGGATTACATTTGCCTGCCACCACTCCTGGCTACTTGTTATACTTTTAGTAGAGACGGGGTTTCCCCACGTTGGCCAGGCTGGTCTCGAACTCCTGACCTCAGGTGATCCACCCACCTCGGCCTCCCAAAGTGCTGAGATTACAGGTGTGAGCCACTGCACCCGGCCTTATTATCCCTGTTTTACAGCTGGAAAAACAAGGCCCAGAGAGGCCCATAGTCCCACAGATGGTCAGTGGCAGAACTGGGATTTGCACCCAGGCTTCCCTCAGACCTTGCTTCCCAGCCCTTACCAGGTACCCTGGGGCCAGGGCCCTTGCTTGAGGCAGGGATGAAGGTCTCTGAGAAGGGAGAGAGTTCGTTGGAGCTGGTGGGGAATGAGGAAGTGCTGGCATCGCTGCGGCTGAGGGAGGAGGAGGAGGATATGGAGGCTTTGCTGTAAGGAGAAGGCAGGAGTGAGGCAATGGAGGTCTCAAGACCTGGGCCAGGTGGAGCTGCAGTGGGAAGGGTGGGAAGGGTGCTGGGGGCGGGGTGCAGGCACCTTCGTTTGAGCAGCCTGGCAGCTCTGCTCTGTAGGCTCAGCGTCTCCAGGTCCAGCAGAGATGAGTTCCATGTGTTGAGGTTCTGCAGGGTGAGAGGGTCAGAGGCCAGCCCCCACCCAAAGGCTGCTGGGAAAGGGGTTTTAAACAGAGGGCCTGGAGAGCAGGTTGTACCGCCCTTGGTAACCTCATGTGCTGGCTTAAAATCTGCTTCTCCTCCTCAGGGAGGAGAGACCCTTTGGATCTCTCCTTTGGAGATCCAAAACTTTGGAGGAGTTTTCCCCTTTGGATCAGCACCCTTTTTTTTTTTTTTTAATTGAGACACAGAGTTTCACTCTTGTTGCCCAGGCTGGAGTGCAATGGTGGGATCTCAGCTCACTGCAACCTCTGCCTCCCAGGTTCAAGTGATTCTCCTGCCTCAGCCTCCCAAGTAGCTGGGATTACATGCATGCACCACGATACCTGGCTAATTTTGTATTTTTAGTAGAGACAGGGTTTCTCCATGTTGGTCATGCTGGTCTCAAACTCCCAACCTCAAGTGATCCACCTGCCTCGGCCTCCCAAAGTGCTGGGATTATAGGCATGAGACACTGCGCCTGGTGGATCAGTACCTTTCATGGACAAATCACAGTTGGAGTAAGATGGATCCCACCTTCCAGATCACAGCTGATTCATCAGAGCATTCTGTCTTCTGGTTCACAGTGGTTGGCTCAAGGATGAGTGAATCACAGTGAGCCCTGGGACTTTGGATGGAGCAATCAGAAAAGCCCCCACTTTCCAGTGGAGTCACTGAGCTAGGACCATGGGGGCCTAGAGACCCCGAGGGCCACCCTGGCTACTGAGTAGAAAGCCCGCCTGGGACTGAGCCCAAGAGAGGAGCACAGAGGTGGGTGCCAGGGCTCATGCCTGCAATCCCAGCACTTTAGGAAGCTGAGGCAGTATTGCTTGAGTCCAGGAATTTGAGACCAGCCTGGACAACGAAGTAAGACCCATCTCTACAAAAAAAACAAAAAATTAGCTGGGCAGGGTGGTGCATGCCGGTAGTCCCAGATACGCAGGAGGTGAAGGCTGCAAAGAGTTCAGGGAGTTCAAGGCTGCAGTGAGCCATGAGCCACTGAACTCCAGCCTGGGTGACAGAGCAAGACCTTGTCTAATAATTAAAAAAAAAAAAAAGGCCAGGCGCAGAGGCTCACACCTGTAATCCCAGCACTTTGGGAGGCCAAGGTGGGCGGACTGCCTGAGCTCAGGAGTTTGAGACCAGCCTATGCAATACAGTAAAACCCCATCTCTACTAAAAAATACAAAACATTAGCTGGGTGTGGCAGCATGCGCCTCTAGTCCCAGCTACTGGGGAAGCTGAGGCAGAATTGCTTGAATCAGGGACGTGGAGGTTGTAGTGAGCCAAGATGGCGCCACTGCACTCCAGCATGGGTAACAGCAAGACTCCGTCTCTAAGTTAAAAAAAAAAAAAAAAAAAAAAAGAGCATGGAGCCCTGAGAGAATTGGATCTCTCCCAACGTTATTCAAATACCTGGATCCAGGCATTTCTGGAAAGATCTGCTTTTGGATTTCTCAATTACATCAGCCAGCAAATCCTCATTTTCTGTTCTAGCTTCCTTGAAATGGGGATCAGCTCTAATTTTTTTTTTTTTTTTGAGACAGAGTCTCACCCTGTCACTCAAGCTGGAGTGCACTGGCGTGTTCTCAGCTCACTGCAACCTACGCCTCCTAGGTTCAAGCAGCCACCACGCCTGGCTCATTTTCTGTCTTTAGTAAAGATGGGGTTTCACCATGTTGGCCAGGCTGGTCTTGAACTCCTGACCTCATAATTCGCCCACCTCAGCCTCCCAAAGTGTTGGGATTACAGGCATGAGCCACTGTGGCTGGCCTTTTTTTTTTTTTTTAAATAGAGACAGGGTCTTGCTCTGTTGCCCAGGCTGGAGTGCAGTGGTGTAATCATAGCTCACTGCAGCCTTGAACTTCTAGGCTCAAGCAATCCTCCAGCCTCAGGCTCTCAAGTAGCTGGGATTACAGGTGCACACCACCACACCCAGCTCTTTTTTTTTTTTTTTTTGTGGAGGCAGGATCTCACCATGTTGCCCAAGCTGGTCTTGAACTCCTGGCCTCAAGCAATCCTCCCACCTTGGCCTCCCACAGTGCTGGGATTACAGGTGTGAGCCACCGCTCCTGATCTTCTAATTCTACCCCAGGGCTGGTGCTGTCAGTTCAGGCACACCAGGGAGGGAGTGAATGGGGATGTCACCTGCTTTATTTCCTGAAGGGGAGCCACAGCCTGGGATGCACTGGTCACCTTTGCTGCAGTAGGGACAGCTGTATGAGGTCTTCTTTCTGGTTTGTTGGCTCCTGCTGAGAAGCCCCAGTTGAGGTATGAGGGCCAGGAGGAGTAGCTGCTGGGGCCACTGACCCGCAAAGGTTTAGGGGTGGGGGCGGTGGATGGCACTGAAGGAGGTACCTGCTGCATTTTGACTGCTGGGGTCTGGAGAGTCAGGCCGCAGCCACCAAAAGTCAGCTGCGGTTGGGCCTGCAGGCTGGCGCTCCTCTCGGCTGGTGGGCTGAGCCTGGCGGAACCTGTTTATATACCTGTGAACATCAGGGGATAAGAGGTGAGTGGAGTGAGGAGAGCCAAATAAGAAGAAGAATAATCATTGGGCCAGACACAGTGGTTTATGCACTTTGGGAGGCTGAGGCAGGTGGATCACGAGGTGAAAAGATCGAGACCATCCTGGCCAACATGGTGAAACCCTGTCTCTACTAAAAATACAAAAATTAGCTGAGCATGGTGGCACACGCCTGTAGTTCCAGCTACTTGGGAGGCTGAGGCAGAAGAATCGCTTGAACCTGGGAGGTGGAGGTTGCAGTGAGCCGAGATCAGGCCACTGCACTCCAGCCTGGTGACACAGCAAGACTCCATCTTAAAAAAAGAAAAAGAAAAGAATAATCTTGGCAGCCACCATTTACCAAGCACCATGGCAAAGCCTGGTAGCTCTCCCTCAATATCTGCTTTTCTTTCTTATACAGTCACAACTGTTTTTGAAATAGGGTCTTGCTCTGTCACCCAGGCTGGAGGGCAGGTGTGCAATCATAGCTCACTGCAGCCCCCAACTCCTGGGCTCAAGAAATCCTCCCTCCTCAGCCTCCTGAGTAGCTGGGACCACAGGTGCATTCCACCACACTCAGCTAATTTTGTTTTATTTATTTATTTATTTATTTATTTATTTTAAAAGATGAGGTTTCATCATGTTGGTCAGGCTGGTCTTGAACTCCCAACCTCAGGTGATTGGCCCGCCTTGGCCTCCAATGTGCTTGGATTACAGGTGTGAGCCACCATGCCCGGCCTTATTTATTTATTTTCAAGATGGAGTTTTGCTCTTGTTGTCCAGGCTAGAATGCAATGGTGCAATCTCGGCTCACTGCAACCTCTGCCTCTGGGGTTCCAGTGATTCTCCTGCCTCAGCCTCCTAAGTAGCTGGGATTACAGGTGTGCGACACCACACCTGGCTAATTCAGTAGAGATGGAGTTTCACCATGTTGGTCAGGCTGGCCTCGACCTCCTGACCTCAGGTGAGGCCGCTTCAGTCTCCCAGGCATGAGCCACTGTGCCTGGCCGAACAGTGGTATTTTTGTATTTTTAGTAGAAACGGGATCTCGGCATGTTGCCCAGGCTGGTCTGGAAACTCCTGGGTTCAAGTGATCCTCTCACTTGGGCTTCCCAAAGTGCTGGGATTACAGGCATTAGCCATTGTGCCCTCCCAGGAGTAACTTTTAGCTGGGCACGCAGCCGCTCTTCTATGGACTATATTTACCAGATACCCTTGTAGCCTTGTGGCCACGTGACTAGGTTCTTGACAAACAGGGTATGAAGTGTGATTTTGGAAAGCTGATGTGGTTGAAAGCCATTTTGCACTAGGAAGGAAAGGACAACGGCCTAGAGTTGGGACAGCAACAAGACAGAAGAAACCTGTGTCCCTGACACAACTACCGGGTGCCACATCATTCCTGGTGGCTTCTGCCTGGACTGCAGGTAAAGGAAGAATAAATGCTATCTTGTTTCAGCCATAATTAACTTGGGACTCTTTATTACAGCACCTGAAGCTGGATTCTACAAATCTAAGTGCTCACCATGTGAGAGGCATTGCTAGAGATCATTACATATAGTAACTCATTGAAAGCTGAAAACAGGCTGGGCACGGTCGTTCACACCTGTAATCCCAATACTTTGGGAGGCCAAGGAGGTCAGGAGTTTGAGACCAGCCTGGCCAACATGGTCTCTACTAAAAATACAAAAATGAGCTGGGCATGGTGGTGGGTGCTTATAATCCTAGCTACTCAGGAGGCTGAGGCAGGAGAATTGCTTGAACCTGGGAGGCAGAGGTTGCAGTGAGCTGAGACCTTGCCATTGCACTCCAGCCTTGGCTAACAGAGATTCCATCTCAAAAAAAAAAAAATAGAAAGCTCAAAACAGCCCTAGGAGATATATACTATTCATATGCCCAATTTAGGTCAGGTGCAGTGGCTCACACCTGTAATTCCAGCACTTCTGGAGGCTTCAGGGCGTGGATCACCTGAAGCCAGGAGTTCGAGACCAGCCTGGCCAACATGGTGAAACCCCATCTCTCCTAAAAATACAAAAAAAATTAGCCAAGCATGGTGGTAAGTGCCTATAATCCCAGCTACTCAGGAGGCTGAGGCAGGATAATCACTTGAACCCAGGAGGAAGAGGTTACAGTGAACTGAGATCACACCACTGCACTACAGCCTGGACAACAAGAATGAAACTCCGTCCAAACAAACAAACAAACAAACCAATTTAGAGATAAAGAAACTGAGGCTGGGCATGGTAGGTCCGGCCTATTATCACAGCACTTTTTGGAGGCCAAGGTGGGAGGATTGCTGGGTGTGGTGGTATGCACCTGTAACCCCAGAGACTCAGGAAGCTGAGGTGGGAGGATGACGTGAACCCAGAAGTTTGAGGTTATAATGAGCTGTGATTGCAACACTGACCTCCAGCCTGAGTGACAGAGTGAGACCCTGTCTCTAAATAAATAAATAAAAAGAGAGAAAGAAACTGAGGCCAAGATTATACAGAGAGTAAGTGACAGAGCTGGGATTTGAACTCAGGCAGTCTAGTTCCAGAGTTCTTAATAACACACATAAAGTGCCTGGTCCTGAAAAAGCACTGCATGAAAACAGCTCTGGCCACGATGATTATTGCTGTGTGTCTTCTCCCTCCCTCTAACCCAAACTCTCCTTTTCCCCAGGGCTGCTGGTACTTACTTGGCCACCACGGAGTCCCCACTGTCAATTAGGGTGGGTGATGGGGAGGCCCCCATCTGTCCCTCAGTGGTGCTGGGTGGGGAAGGGGTCCCTGAACTGGATGGCCAGGAATCCTCAGACAGCTCAGTGGAGTTGGGACCTGTGGCTGGAGCCTTGGGAGCTTGTGGGAGCCTGGATCTCTGAGACCTGGATGGGCTCAGGGTCTAAGATGGGAGAAGAGCAGAAGAAGAAAAAGTGTGAGGTCTAATGGGTCATCCCTGCAGGGGAACCAAGACACACACAATTTTCAGTCCAGAGGGGAGGAAACTCATCCCATAATGATAATGACCTAGAGTTGGGGGCTCAGAAGGGAATCCAGGTGGTAGAGAGGCAGACCAGGCCAGGGCCATAGGGAGGGGAGAAGGGCCTGTCTCTTAAATCTCTCATCACATGTCTTCCTACCCTCTAGAGGTCATTCTCTTGCTACTAGTCTGGCACTCAGCACTCTTTGAGGGATGTCCTCACCTTGGGACACGAGGTCTGACTCCGGGATGGCCAGTAGTGGCTTCCACCCAAGGGCGCACCTCGAAAGGGATTCTCTTGAATGGAGAAAACTGGCAGGCTGCAAGAGGAAAGCGGGGTTCAGGCAGCACGTGGTTTCGGGGCAGCCCTGGGGAGGAGAACACTAGAGGAGGGCAGAACCAGACAATTCCCATGATTCCTGGAAGAGAGGGACTGTTATTCCCATGAAGCACCGCTGCACATTCAGGATAGAGACAGTGGAAGCGTGAGTCCTAGAGCCCGCCCTTGGAGCAATCTTAACAGGGAGCAACTCAGGAACTGGCAGCCGGTGGTTCTCAACCCTGGATCCAGTCTAGGAGGGGCTTTTCTACGTTACAGACGCGCGGTTCCCATTCCAGACCAACAGAATCAGATTATCTGTTAGTGAGGGCTCAGCCTCTGGGTCTTTTCCGCAGCGTCCCAGGTGACTGTGAGGTGGAGCTCAGGTTAAGAACCGCGGCTGGACTCTATCACCGAGCATTTCCCATAAATTCTTGGGGACACGAAGGCGAAGGGTAGATGGACTACAAGCCCCAGGATCCACTGGGCTCCGCCTCCGAGAGAAAGTTCAAAGACAACGCCCAGACGTGTTTGGTGACCATTTCAAAATTTAAAAATTCAGATCTCAAGCTTTCCTTGGACATCTTTAGAGGAAATAATCCTTTGGGGCCCCTTAGAGAGGAACCTAAGACTCTAAGGGAGCCCCGGGATGCTGAAGGCTACGGCTGGAACGGCCAAAGGCTATTGGGAGCTGTAGTTTCAGTGCTGTGGAGCCCTAGCGACTCCAGACCCTATCTGGCCCGTCCCCAGGCTGTGCTGCTAAGAGGGGGATCGACCTCACCTGCGGTCCATCCCGCGGCTCCCACCGCACTTCCTCCTGCTCTGCTCCTTCACGAAACAGGCCCAGTGCGCATCTCCGTCGCTTAGCAACGCCCAATCAGCCCGCCCCTCTTAGTGCCCGCGCAGGAAGCGAGCGGCCTCCAAGGCCACCAATGAAAGAGAGGAAATAAAAGTAGCCGGAAGGTGTCTCACGATTGGTTGAAACGCCTGCCTGCCCAACAGAACGCGTTTGATTGGAGAACCTGCAGCGTGTAGCAGTAATTGGCAAGACCGTGCACCAATGGGAAGGATTTGAGGCTGGGCTTGCAGTTAGGAGGTGATCTAAAGTATCTTCGCCTAAAAGTGCGGCTTTTTAAAACCTTGCTGCAGAAGTCCTGTCCCGACTCCGGTCTAATTACCGTTCTTTCAGTTGCAGAGGCAACGCGGGGACTCTTCCCCCTCTCTGACCGCCATTCCTCCATCAGTTGGGCCAATCAGTTCATCCCGATTGTCATCTAACCACTTCCTTCTTGCTGCAGGAGCAGCTGGTTGCATCAGTTGCCAGGTCTGGGCTCCTGGCCGAGGTAGCAGGATCAAAATGAGCTATTTCGAGCCCCAGGGCGCAGCCCCCGGGGGCCAGCCTAAACTGTTCATGCTCGCGACCCCTGGCCGCTGCGCACCTGAGGCTGAGTCAGAGGCACAGAATTAGGCCCGGCCTGCCGGGAGACTGGGCCCAAGGCCCGACTGAGGATGAGAGTAGGGAGGGCCTGTTCTATGTCCTCCTGACATCCTGGCCAGGCTACCGCATTCTCCAGGAATCTGCTCCTAAGACCTCCATCTGCGTCATCCTCAAGAGTTGCCAGGGGGGCGGCAGTGGATTAAAGGGACTGGAAACTTCCGTAGGCCTCTTGGGCCCTGGGCCCCAATGACAGCGCTGTGCTCCCCACACCGGCAAGCACCCCCACCTCAGCCTTAGTTTCCCCTCTGGAAATTGGGGAATCTTCATGACACCTTCTTAACAGCCTTTGCCCGGCATTCAGCAGGCGCTTAATAAATGGCAAAGTCATTGTTTGGGTTTCTAAATAAGGCTCTCCTAATGGCTGAGCCTGGCCACGGTCCCAGTGTCCCTGGGCAGCCCTTCCAGGGGCCGGCACAGGGCTCGCTATAAATCGGCGGCTGCGCACGCAGGGGCACTGCAACGCGAGGAGCAGGATGGAGATCCCGGTGCCTGTGCAGCCGTCTTGGCTGCGCCGCGCCTCGGCCCCACTGCCCGGACTTTCGGCGCCCGGACGCCTCTTTGACCAGCGCTTCGGCGAGGGGCTGCTGGAGGCCGAACTGGCTGCGCTCTGCCCCACCACGCTTGCCCCCTACTACCTGCGCGCACCCAGCGTGGCGCTGCCGGTTGCCCAGGTGCCAGGCCTAGGGAGGGGCGAACTGGAGCAATGCCGGGGGGTCTGGGTCAGCCTGGGGTGGGGGCGTGTGACAGAATGTTCGTGGCCTTGGGCGGGGCGGAGAGTCCGGCAGCTCCGAGGGGCTTCCGGAGTTCCTGGGAATCTCAGAGGCCCGCTCACTGCATCGAGTGGGAGGTCCCGGTCGCTCTTAGGTGTGTGTATGCGCGGGGGGGGGGGGGTCTCATTAGCTCTCCAGGGAGTGGAAGGCCTGGGTCGCTCTAAGGGGAGTTTTGCTGAAACTGAAGGAGGCTGGTGACCTGGGAAATCTGGGTAAAAGGAGGCTTAAAGGTCGCCCAAGGGGAAGGAATGTTCCTAGTCTCGGGGAAGAGTTGAGAGACTGTATGCGGTGGCTCCATGTCTCCAAAAGAGGAGGGGAAAGGCCTGAGACTTGAGCAAGGGGTCCTGGCCACTCTGAAGTGGGGGAAGGCTACCAGTCGCTGCCGAGGTCCCTTGACCCAAGTGGGAAATTAGGCAGAGGATTCTGGAGATGGGGGAAGGGGCATCTCGGAGAGTTTGTCGGGGCTGGGGGAGAAGAGACCCGAGGCTCTGAAGAGGGAGCTAGGGAATCAGTGCCCTGGGGTGCATGGTGACTTCGGATTCCCTGATACCGGGGGAGGGCGGAGGTTCCTGACCTTGCAGGGGAAGGGAGCCTCATCACTGCGGGGGAGAGCGCAATCCCAGATATTACAGGAGAAGGGCTAATCCCCGTTATTCGGGGTGAAGAGGTCCTGGGTGATTCCCAGTAGGAGAGCAGATTGCTGAGCTCGGGAGGCCAGAGTGAGCTGCAGCACGGAACCGATGGGGGTGGGGTTTCCCTGGGTGGGTCCCGCGAGCCTGGCATGGCCCGATGACAGTCCCACCCGCGCTCGCTGCGCGCAGGTGCCGACGGACCCCGGACATTTCTCGGTGCTGCTAGACGTGAAACACTTCTCGCCGGAGGAAATCGCTGTCAAGGTGGTGGGCGAACACGTGGAGGTGCACGCGCGCCACGAGGAGCGCCCGGTGAGCCGCGGCGGGGGCGGGGCTAGAGCGGGCACGCGCACCGCCGGGCCGGAGGGGCGGGGCCGCTCAAGCCTCCCTCCCCTCCAGGATGAGCACGGATTCGTCTCGCGCGAGTTCCACCGCCGCTACCGCCTGCCTCCTGGCGTGGATCCCGCTGCCGTGACGTCCGCGCTGTCCCCCGAGGGCGTCCTGTCCATCCAGGCCGCACCAGCGTCGGCCCAGGGCCCACTACCGCCACCGGCCGCCGCCAAGTAGGGGGCGGGGCCACGCCAGCACCCCGCGAGCCTCCTCAGGCTCGGTCTTTTACGCTGATCTGACTCCGCCCAGCCAGATGTCCTGATCGCTCCCAGAACTGTCCTCTCAGCCACTCCTGGATTCTGCCCTGACCTCTACCCTAGACACTGCCTTGATAACCTAGCCCCTTCCTCTGACACCTTCACTGTCACACCTCCTCCAGCTTTCAGACTTCACACCGGCACCTCCCTGGCTTCCAGACCCTACCAGCACTCCCCTAACCCTCGGCGACAGTCTCAGCCCCACCGACCCACTTTCTTGGCATATAGCCCCACTTAAAACCGCGGCTCTACTTCCTTCTGAGTATTCTACAAAGATATCCGGGTACCATATTTCCATCCCTTCTCTACTTTGACACCAAATTATGGTGTAGACAGCCCTCCCCCAACCCCAGGACAGTCAGGCACAATCCCTCCACGCCACAAATGTCCCAGACTGCACAGACCTCCCGCTCCAGATCATCCGGGCCTGGTTCCCAAGACCCAATCCTTCCCCTGCAACCAGACAATCCACAACTGGCCCCTCCAGCCCATTTTCTGCCATAAAACTCCAGCCAGCCACACCAGGCTCTGTAACTCTTTTCTGACAGCCCCAACTCTTGGACACCTATCCCAGGCCAACCAGAACACCCAACCCCAAATTGTACAGACTCTCCTGCCCCAACTTTCCCAGACTCTGCACCGATGTCCTAGGACCCCTCCCCAACTCTGACTAGACCCCCCACCCCATCCCTTTGTCTTGATCCCCAAGTCTCCAACACGAAATCTCCTTGGCAACCTACCTCCCACCCTCCTCTTCTCCTTCAAGACCCAACCCGGCACCCACTCTGATTCCCCATAGCCTTTCTCCCTGCCACCACTGTCACTTTCCCAGGCTCACTCTCCCAATAAATTTGCTGGAGCTCTGCCAACTGCTTTGTGTCTGGGCCAGGAAGGATGAACTGAAACAGACACCAGTGTGGAGCTGGGAGACGTTTACTGGGGTGGGGGGAGCTGGGAATGTCACTGTCGCTCATACATCTCCCGTAGGATCTTCATGCTTTCTGAGTAACGAAGCTGGTTCCGATGAGAGGCCTCCTTCCACCTGGGGAGGCAGAGGGAAGACTCAGCAGTTGCAAGAGGCCCGAGGAGGCGCAAGCAGGCTGGGGGACGCTCACCTCTGGCGGATGTGTTTCCAACGCTGCATGTTGCGATAGATGAGTGTGGAGGGTGAGGGCTCGGGCTCGGAGGGCTGAATGGACAGAGAGGCCGGGCTGAGTGGTCAGGTCTGAGCCCCACCACATGTGCCCCACAACCTCAAGCCAGCCTGGCGCACTCACCTCGTCATCAGGGGTGCCCTGCATCTCGGGCTGCAGTGGAGATGGGATGCGGGATCTACAGGCATCTCCGGGTGGCCCGGGTGGTGTAGGTGGCGGCAGCTTGTACACATCACGATTCTTGCTGTTGGTGACCTCTGAACCCTGGGGACACAAGGGCCCCAAGCCAGGCCCAAGAGAGTCAGAGCAGAAGGCTGGGAATCCACAGTCATCTCTCCTACCTTTCCCAGCAACAAACAGCATGAGGGGCACATTAAGTGACTCAGACTGGAGGCATGTCTGAAGGGCAGATACCTCAACCAGCCAGGGGGTCAGGTTTGCCTGCCCAGGGACCCCTGCCTTCTCCTATCCAGCCCAGAGATCCCATCTACACCTGTCAGCCCAGGGAGTCACGTCTGCCTGCCTCAGGGAATCCTGCCTAGGGGGTCACATCTGTGCCACCTAGGAAGCTCTGTCCACTCTTGACAGTGTGAAGGGTCCTAATATGTCTGTCCAGGGGACCTTTGTCTACCCTCCCAGGCTAGATGGCTTACAGACCACCATCCATTCCTGCCCAGCCCATCTGCTCCCCAAGGCCTGGTGGCCACAGGTCGGTACTAAGGACCCCTGTCTAGCCCCTCGGCTCTTGGGAACCCCTGACCTTGGAGATTCATATCTAACTACCCAGGGCAACCCTGTTCCCTGTCCCCCAGGCCAGGTGGCTAAGTATGTCTTCCCTAGGGACCTCCATCCACACCCCAGGCTAAGAGTGCACATCTGTATGCCTGGCCTGATCCAGCATTCATGTGAGGGACCTGTGCCCATCTACCTCACTAGCTTATGGGGAGGATCCTTTGAGCCTATGCACCCATTGCCCTGGCATTAGGCTGCTGGGCTGGGGCCCACCACCCATCCCACCTCCTCATCCTCAGGCAGCGGGGGCAGGGGTGAGCTGGGAGAGCATTCACGCTCCCGCACAGAGGGGCTGTTTCGCATCCAGGCACGGCAGATCGGGTAGAGCGGCGTGTTCTCACTGAACTGGGCCAAGTCCACGCTCCGGTCAAACAGCTTGATCACATACGTGTCTGGGAGGGTGAGGATGGGAGGTATGTGAGCATCCTTGCATAGCCCCCCGGCTCCTTGCCTACCCTCTAGGGCCACTGTCGACTCACTGGATCGCTGCGGCCCTCCCTCAGCCAGCCCGTCATCCATTTCCCTCCTCTTCTTCCTCCGCTGGTGGGGGAAGCGGGCAGAAGGCCTGCGTAGGGAGGGGGAGTGTCAGGACTGGAGTAGGGGCTGGGAGCCTCTGGTCAGCTGGCTGGGACACTGTCACCTTACCTTTTGCCAGTGGCTGCAATGGAGCAGTCCCTGTGGGGAAAGGAAGTTGACCCTCAGACAAATGCCTGTGCAAAACCCTGCAGAGGGCACCCTGGGGACACTGGTATCAAACCTGAGATACTCACATGAACCCCACCTGCCCCTTGGGCCTTTTATCCCACCCATTCCCATGGGGGTCTAGGTGGCAGCCACAAGGGGACCTAAGCTTCTCCTGATGTAGGGTCTTCATACAGGTGAACTGGTCAGGACTGAGATGGAGGAAGCCCTGGGCAGAGTGGTCAGGGCTTGGGTAAGGGAAAAAGTTACCAACCACAAACTCTCAGCTCCACATCCAATCAGAAAAACTCACTTATTGTGGGTGTCTGAGGGGGTTTTCCCAGCTTCCTCATCCAGACGCTCCCTAGAGGCAGAAGAGATCTCTCAGCCTAGGGTTCCAGGGCCCCAGAGAAGGAAGGCACTGAGTGGCCTCTCCATTACATACCTTCCTCCCCAAGTCAGCCTCTGGGGTCCCACCCAATCCACCCAGGATCAGAGGGCCCGACCTGCCAGGGTGCCTGGGCCTTGACCCCACACTGGCCCACCTGTCCATGTGACTCTTCTCCAGCAGACACTGCAGGACGGCGTCCAGTTGGTTCCGGGCTTTGGCCATCTCCAGCTCTGAGGCAAGAGGGGACCCAGCAGGAGTCAGCTCCTAGGTCCCAGCTAGGAGGGCAGCTGACTGGGCCAGGGAAAGGCATGAGTGTCCTCTGCCCCAGCCAATCTCAGAGCCAGGCCCAGGCAGCCTGAAAGGGTGCAGCAGACAGAGATGGCTGGAGTGATGCCAAAAGCTCTGAGTTCCAGAGCTGTCATGCATGATCACTCTGTGACAGGAGGTAAAGCCAATCATCTTATCTTAGGAGCCTGGGGTTTAAAAAAAAATTTGTTTTAGGGCTGGGCATGGTGGCTCATGCCTGTAATCCCAGCACTTTGGAAGGATGAGGTGGGTGAATCACCTTGAGGTCAGCAGTTCGAGACCAGCCTGACCAAAATGGAAAAACCTCATCTCTACTAAAAATACAAAACTAGCCGGGCGTGTTGGCATATGCCTGTAATTCCAGCTACTCGGGAGGCTAAGGTGGGAGAATTGGTTGAAGCCAGGAGGCGAAGGTTGTGGTGAGCCAAGATCGCGCCATTGCACTCCAGCCTAGGCAATAAGAGCAAAACTCCGTCTCAAAATTTTTTTTTTGTTTGTTTTAATGTAATGTAAATTTATAACAAAAAAAAAATTGCATAGAGATGGAATCTCATGATGTTGACCAGGCTGGTCTTGAACTCCTGGACTCAAATGAGCTATCTTGGCTTCCCAAAATGCTGGGATTACAGGTGCGGGCCACTGCACTTGGCCCAGTGGCAAGGTTTAAATAGGCTTATATATAACATGTAATAACCCACTGAATTCTCACAATAACCCTTAGAGGTAGATGTGATTTTTTTTTTCTTGAGGCAGGATCTCATGATGTTGTCCAGACTGGTTTTGAACTCCTGGGCTCAAGTGATCCTCCTGTCTTAGCCTCCCAAGTAGCTGGGACCATAGGCACGTGCCACAGAGCCCGGCTCAGATAGATGTGATTTTTATTCCTATTTTATAGATGATGAAACTGAGGCACAGAGATGTCAGGCCACTTGCTCAAAGGCACACAGCAAAGAAATTGCAGAGCTGATTATTTGAACCCAGGCTGGCTGGTTTCAAAGCTGAAGTTATAAGGCAGGGTCTCAACCTGAGTGCAAATCTGGTTGAGGTAGTGGTATAATTTTGTTTAATTAATTAATGTATTTTTTTTTAATAAGAGAGTCTTGCTCTGTCACCCAGGCTGGAATGCAGTGGCACAATCGCAGCTCACTGCAACCCCTGCCTCCCAGATTCAAGCAATTCTCCTGCCTCAGCCTCCTGAATAGCTGGGATTACAGGTGGGTGCCACCACACCTGGCTAATTTTTGTATTTTTAGTAGAGACGGGGTTTCACCATGTTGATCAGGCTGGTCTCCAACTCCTGACCTTGTGATCCTTCTGCCTCTGCCTCCCAAAGTGCTGGGATTACAGGTGTGAGCCACCATGTCTGGCCAAACCGTGGTATAATTTTAAATCTGAATTAAATCTGAATGAGCTGACATTTAAAAATTGGGAGATTTCACCTAAAACATCCTGTTTGGGCTTTTCTTTCCCCGCTCAGGAAATGAGATCTAGGCCCACCTTCCTGCCCTGTCAGCCTGTGGCTACCTCCCATCATCACAGAACTTGAGGAAGTGATGATGTTACGATCTCCTACCTTTGAGGGGTATTTGCTCTGCCCTTCTGACTGGTGGGAGCTCTGGCTCTAGTGCTCAGAACCTGGAGGGGACACCTGGGAAATTGCCTGGCCAGTCCTGGACTTCTTGTGATGCCCAGGAGACACAGGGATTCAGACATAACTCAGAGGAAAGACAGCATGAGGGTGGGGAAGGGGGCAGCTGAGATTGCAGCAACGCCTTGGGTGGATGCAGAGGGTAGAGATCACGCCCACAACTCTCCCCAGGCCCAGCTTCTCTCCTGAACCCCCGACCTGGGCCTGAAGCCTTTGTCTCAAGGGTGGCCTCACTGTCCCCAAGTCCCTCCCTGTACCTCACCATGGATACCCCTCTCCCTCCCCTACCTCAGCCCACCAACCTCATGGCCTGTCCACTCAGCCTCCCGAGTGTCTCTCCCACCCACCTCCTCCATACTCTACCCATCCTGGCCCTGTCCTTTGCTCCCCCTGGGCTCCCTGCCTCAGTTTCCCTTCTGATCCACCCTCCACAGGTGGCCAGGGGAATCTTCCTGAAAAATAACAAACCTGACCCTGATCCTCCACTGCTTGGAAACTTCCATGACTCCACAGCACCCAGGGGTGGAGTCTGCACTTCTCAGACTGGTACTCACAGGTGTATACCTTCCCTCACCATCATTTGTAGTCAGACTCCCTTCACTTTTCTTCCTTTTTTTTTGAGACAGGGTCTCACTCTGTTACCCAGGCTGGAGTGCAATGGTGTGATCTCAGCTCACTGGGGGAGTGCAATGGTGTGATCTCAGTCCATTACAACCTGCGCCTCCCTGGCTCCAGCGATCCTCCTGCCTCAGCCTCCTGAGTAGCTGAGACTACAGGCTCATGCCACCCCACCTGGCAATTCTTTTTTTTTTTGCTCTTTTTTTTAAAAATTCACGTTGAAATCCTATTTTTTTGCATTTTTTTAAATAGAGACAGCATTTCGCTATGTTGGCTAGGCTGCTCTCAAACTCCTAACCTCAAGTGATCTCCAGGCCTTGGGCTCCCAAAGTGATGGGATTACAGGCACAAGCCATGGCACCCGGCCTCCTACTTTGTTTTGATAACACTTTTGCTATCTGACATCCTACATCATTGCACTATTACCTTTCTGTCTAAATTCTGCACCCCTCCCACTGCTCTCACCATGCCAGGCCTGGGATCCCGTCAGCTCTGGTTCAACCCAAAATGACCTCTTTCTGAGCTTCAGTTTCCCCATCGACCACAATTCCTACTTCCTAGGATTACTGGAATATAGTGACTGTGAGGATTAACAGTGCCTATACTTCAGGCGCACAGCAAGATGTGTGACTCTGACCACTGCTGGAAATGGGGAAACCGAAGAGGAGCCAAGAAAAGCGGACTTTTCGGCCGGGCGCGGAGGCTCACGCCTGTAATCCCAACACTTTGGGAGGCTGAGACGGGAGGATCGCTTGAGGCCAGTGTTAGAGACCAGCCTGGGAAACATGGCGATCCTCCATCTGTACTTAAATATTTTAAAATGTTAAATAAAAGAGTAAATAAAAGGGCCCTTCTCAGAGTTACCGGCTCAGGATTCCCCAGGTCTTACCATACCCCGCACTGCCTGAGCCACCATCGTTCACTCTCAAGGCGACTTCAAGCACAGACCCAGCGGGGGTGAGGGTGGCAGCCAACGCTCGCTGCCTGATACAGCGATTGTCAGGTGGCTGCAGGGAGAAGTCGCGCAGTCCCATTTCCGCAATACTCCCTTCTACGGGACTCCCACACTGTCAACCCGATGCTCCCGACGGGCCCCCGAAGTCGGGGTCCTCACCTGATTTCTCCACTTTCACCTTCACGGGGAACATGGTTTCGGTCCGGGATCTTGCTAGCTGGGTCAGACGAGCCCCAAAGGGCCTAGGATCACAAATCAAGGCGGGAGGCGGGAGGAGACAGTTCAAAGATTAGCTTCATGGGCCACGGGTCCTCCGCCTTCGGTCGCGTACAGCTTGTATCGTAGCCTCCTCCCTTCTGTGGGCGGGCCCCTTCTGCAGTATCTCTTTTCTATTAGTTCATGTAGCCGTCAGTCTCGCATCCTGACCAATTAAGAGCTTCCTCCGTAGGCTACCAGCTTTAGATCCCACTTTCCTGGGGCTTTGCTGCCGGAAACAAACCATCGACCGCCCAGCTTGCTGGGAGGTGTAGTTTCAGCTCCCGAGACTCACCCCGAGTAACAGCGCCTGCGCCGCGCGGGGCACGGTGGGAAACAAAGGATTAAGGCATCGCGAGGCTTTCTGGGATTTGTAGTGTTAGAAGATTTGAGCAATACCGATTTAATTTTTTACCGGATTTAACCAGACTAATGTAAAATAACGTTGGGTTCCCTCTCACTGAGCACTCGCTAGGTGCCAGGTAATTTCTAATCTCTTTGCAGGTACAACTTCATTCATTTTGCAAATATTTGTGTGCCGAGCACTCTTCTAGGCATTGGAGACACCTCGAGGAACAGAACAGACAAAAATCCCTGCCCTAATGGAGCTTATCTTTTAAAGTATGGAAGAGAAACGGTAAACAAGTAAAACATTTTAAGTGAAATGTAATAGGAGAAAGAATATAGTTTGGGCAGGGCACGGTGGCTCACGCCTGTAAATCCCAGCACTTTGGGAGGCTGAGGCGGGCAGATCACCTGCAACCAGGAGTTCGAGACCAGCCTGGCCCACATGGTGAAACCCCGTCTCTACTAAAAATGCAAAAATTAGCCGGGCGTGGTGGCACGCGTCTGTAATCCCAGCTACCCGGTAGGCTGAGGCAAAAGAATTGCTTGAACCTGGGAGGTGAAGGTTGCCTTGAGCCAAGATCGCGCCTCTGCACTCCAGCCTAGGCGACAGAGCAAGACTCCATCTCGAAAAACAAACAAAAACCAACAGGCTGGGCGTGGTGGCTCAAGCCTGTAATTCCAGCACTTTGGGAGGCCAAGGTGGGCGGATCACCTGAGGTCAGGAGTTTGAGACCAGCCTGGCCAACATGGTGAAACCCCATCTCATTAAAAAAAAAAAAAAAAAAAAAACCCTAGCCCCCCTCCATACACACAAAACAGCATAGCCTGAAAGGGATGTAACAATATCAAGGTGGTGATTGAATTTTAAATGAGATGGATGGCCAAGTAGCGGGGCATGGTGGCACATGCCTGTAATCCCAGCTACTTGGGAGGCTGAGGCAGGAGGATTACTTAAACCCGGGAGGTGGAGGCTGCAGTAAGCCGAGATCTCACCACTGCACTCCAGCCTGGGCAACACAATGAGACTCCGTCTCAAAAAAACAAACCAACAACAAAAAAAGATGGACGGCCAAGGAAGGATTCCATGAGAAAGCTCTCTTGACTACTTTTATTTTTGCAGACAACACTTCCTTCAGAAAATGGGAAACTTCCATTTATCACACATCTTGGCCCAGATAAATCCTAGGAGGTAGGATTCCTGATCTACATTTCTAATAAGAATACTGAAGCCCACAGTAGGAAAGTTATGCTTTTGAATTCACGACTACCAGTACAGGATAACAGCCCCTAGAAATGGAAACACTAAACTGGGCGTGGGGGCTCACACCTGTAATCCCAGCACTTTGGGAGGTCGAGGTGGGTGGATCACCGGGTCAGGAGTTTGAGACCAGTCTGACTAACATGGTGAAACCCCATCTCTACTAAAAATACAAAAAATTAGCTGGACGTGGTGGCGTGCACCTGTAATCCCAGCTACTCGCCCGGCTGAGGTAGGAGAATTGCTTGAACCTGGGAGGTGGAGGTTGCAGTGAGCCAAGATTGAGCCATTGTACTCCAGCCTGGATAACTAACTCCATCTCCAAAAAAAAAAAAAAGAAATGAAAGTACTCTTTATTTCTTACTTCCTCATCGAATAGTTTCCTGAGCAGGAAAGTTCCTAGTTCAGAAAATTATGAACAGTATTCACTGGAAAAAATGTACATCATGTCTAAATACTAAGCCTGGCACAAAGAAAGCACTCAACAGATGTTTTTAAATATTAATAAGCAATTTATGCCTCAACCTCTAAAAGATCCCAGGAAGTCAGTATGGAAAGTTAGGGTCCTTTATTAGGGGCTGTCAGCAGAGAACACAGGAGATGAAAACAAGTCTTAGGGGTTTGAGAAGGGGCTCCCAGGAAAGGCTCCTCTGCTCTAATGAGACTGTCGTGGAGAATGAGAAGGGTCCCAGCCTGTGCAGAAGTTGTCAGGGTATGCCTAGGGGTATGGTGAAGGAGAGGTAGTCCCCAAGGGCACCCCAGCGAGGCCGGTAGATCTGGAAGATGGTGATCCAGGAGG
Source organism: Saguinus oedipus (assembly GCA_031835075.1). NCBI lineage: Eukaryota > Metazoa > Chordata > Mammalia > Primates > Cebidae > Saguinus > Saguinus oedipus. The sequence goes on along the minus strand of CM063187.1, from coordinate 39,205,916 downwards.
CGAGCACTATCACCCAGAACAGGAAGCCCACAGCTGAGCGCCAGACATCTGTCATGGGAAACAGAAGTGGGAAGGGTTCGCCTCCCAGCTGCTCTCCAAAGTTCCCTAGATCAGCCTTCCCTTCTCACCCAGAGCCCCAGAATTATTTGGGAGGCCAAGGTGGGCCTCCCATCAAGATTGCCCACTTCCCCCTCTCCCCAGCCACTGGTCTCCCTCCTCCGTGTTCTAGACTCACAGCCTTTGATTTGGCTCTGTTCTGTGTAGGCCGGGACAAGGAAGGCCTCTCGGAAAAACCAGAAGATGTTGACCAACCAGAGAAAAGGCAGGAAAGCAAATCCACCTAGGGAAAAAGAAAAAAAAAACCCAATACGTCACAAGGCAATGAGGATCTTCTGCAATTCCCACTTAGAAGATCTATTTGGAAGAAACTCTCTCACGCCCAAGTTCGATGGAGATTTCTGTTGTCAGGGATTCAGGAATCAGCCCCTCCTTGGGATCCAGGAATCTGATTCCTCAATCACCTCTTTCGCAGGATCCAAGAGTCCAGGCCCTCAATTCCCCTCCTCTCTTGGGATCCAGAAATTAAGGCCCAAGCTTCCTCGTTCCTCAGGACCCCAGGCCCTCCCCGCTAAAACCCAGGAGTAGGCGTTCGCAGGTGCTTCATCTCTTAGATTCCTGAATCCAGGCCCCAAGGCCCTTTTCCCCCCGGGTGCTCTAGTCCAGTCACCTCTCTTCTCCCGGGACCCTAGCGATCTGCCCTTACCCAAGTAGTACTTCCGGCACAGGTTCAACTTCTCCTCATTGGACACTCGCTCCAGGTTCATAGCTGCGAGGGGGCCGGGTCGTCCCAAGGGTCTGCGGGGCAAGACCCAAGCCTTGACTCTAAGTAACAGATGCAAGGATCACCAACAACCACACCCTATTACGACAAATCGGAGATAAATGTAAAGGTGGGTTTGCTGCAAGAAGGGCATCCCCGCCCCCACTAGCAAGCTGGCTGGGTTAAAGAGCTCTTTCTTTTTATTTACTAGGGTGGGCTAAACGACCCCCAACTCACCAGGGCAGCTCACTCCTCCGGCTGGGATGCCTTAGCCACTTTCAGTTATGGACTTTGCGCGAGATGCCCCGGGTTTCCCTGGAGATTGTAGTCTTTGGGCGAGGCTGTACTGCACGCAAGCGCTGTTGGGAGAACTGCGGGGAGTCAGCCGGGAGGGCGCGCACCTCCCACGCGCAAGCGCCCTAGGGCATTTCCGAGCGCTAGGTAAGCTCCTGGAGGGGACAATGAACTACACTTCCCAGCGCTCATAAGGAAAGGAAGAGACGTAGGAGCAGCCAGACTAGAGGGGCTCGAGTAAAAACGGCTGAATATTTAGCTTCGACATTCGGGACTGAGAAGGACAAGTGAGAACGGGCGCTGGGAGTGGACTCTCGAGGGGTCGGGGCCGGAGCACTGGGGTCCTGGATGGGGGGACGGTGTTTCTGGGGTGTCCGACCTCCCCGGCCCTAGGTTCACCTCTGCCTTTGCACCTCTTCCAGGGTTAACTGCTCTTTTTACTTTAAGATCGGGGCCTGCCGGCACGGGGACCAGTGCTCCCGGCTTCACAACAAGCCGACCTTCAGCCAGGTGAGACCCGGCGCTGAGCCCCGGAGGTTAACGCCTCCCGGCCCTTCCCCTTCTGGGGCAGTCGTCTCCAGGTCCCGCCTATTCCGGGTTCCTGAGGCCCGCCCCACCGCCCGGCTTTCTTCTGATTGGCCCTTTTTGCAGTCTCCTCCCCGCAGTCTTAATTCTTGTCTCCTGGGAACTTGGCCGCGCCCCTTTACGTACAGTCTACACACCTTGGCTGCTCGTCCTTGCCAGTCCCCTCCATCCTGTTTCTGTTTTCCTAAAGGATCGCCGATGCACTCATGATGCTTAGGCTCCTTCTGGGGTGCAAGGTTCCACCCCCAACCTTCGTGCCTCACTGCATGCAGCCGTGGCCTCTGATCTCAGGCCCCGCCCTTTTTAAATTCTGTGCAGACCGTAGTGCTGCTCAACCTGTATCGGAATCCACAGAACACAGCCCAAACTGCAGACGGATCACACTGTAAGGGACAGGCCTGGGGGCAAGGTGGACAGCCCTCAGGAAGCTGGGCCCTGATTCCACCTGCCCCTCCCCCAGGTCATGTGAGCGACGTGGAGGTGCAGGAGCACTATGATAGCTTCTTCGAGGTGAGGGTTAGCAGGAGTAGGTTGGGTTTCTTGTGGGAGCTCAGCCGAGTTCCTCCCCGTCTTCCACAGGAGGTGTTCACGGAACTGCAGGAGAAGTATGGGGAGATCGAAGAGATGAATCTGTGCAACAACCTCGGGGACCACCTCGTGGGCAACGTCTATGTCAAGGTGCTTGCTGTCCCCGGCTTAGGGGTGGAGGGATTTCAATGCCTGATAGTCGCCACTGAAGCCTCTCAGCTTGAAGTTCATCACTAAATCTAGTCCAGCCCCAGAGCTGCTAATGAGTCCCCTGAAGATCTCTTGAGTTCTCCTGCTGACCCTGACTGATGTTTCCTGCAGTTACGGCGGAAGGAGGATGCAGAAGGGCTGTGGCTGAACTCAATAACCGGTGATTCAATGGGCAAGCTGTGCACGCCGAGCTGTCTCCTGTCACCGACTTCCGGGAGTCATGCTGTCACCAGTATGAGATGGGGTATGGTAGTTCAAGGGTGGGATGGGCTTTGAATGTGTGGTAGGGGCTGTCATGACAATGGCCTCCTCCATCTTTCTGTCGTCTATGCAGGGAATGTACCTGCGGTGGCTTCTGCAACTTCATGCATCTTCGGCCCATTTCCCGAAACCTCAGATGGCAGCTCTGTGGGCGGGGACCCAGGTGCAGGTACCTCAGGACAAGCCTGCTAGGTCTCCTCATGCCAAAAGTGTCCTATGTCCTCAGATGAGCCTGACCCTAAGCCCCAGTAACAACGTCCCCAAGACTCTTTCTTTTTGAGATGGAGTTTTGCTCTTCTTCCCCAGGCTGGAGTGCAGTGGCACGGTCTCAGCTCACTGCAGCCTCCACCTCCTGGTTTCAAGCTGTTCTCTGCCTCAGCCTCCAGAGTAGCTGTGATTACAGGCACCTGCCACCATGCCCAGATAATTTTTGTATTTTTAGTGGAGACGGGGTTCACCATCTTGACCAGGCTGGTCTTGAACTCCTGACCTTGTGATCCACCTGCCTCGGTCTCCCAAAGTGCTGGGATTACAGGCGGGAGCCACCGTGCTCGGCCAACACTTTTTTTTTTGAGATGGAGTTTTGCTCTTCTTCCCCAGGCTGGAGTACAATGGTGCCATCTCAGCTCACTGCAACCTCTGACTCCCAGCTTCAACTAATTCTCCTTAGCTGGGATTACAGGCACCGGCCACCACACCCGGCTATTTTTTGTATTTTCAGTTGAGACGGGGTTTTAGCAGGGTGATCAGGCTGGTTGTGAGCTCCTGACCTCAGGTGATCCACCCATCTTGGCCTCCCAAAGTATGGGGATTATAGGCATAAGCCACCGCACCTGGTCATTCCCAAGACTCTTATACCCTAAGTGTAGTTTTGAGCCCTATCTGGAGACCAGTACCTAAGTCCCAATCCCCAAACCAGCCTGAACCCCTAATCCAAGACCAGCCTGGATTGCCACCCCTGATATTGGCCACTGAGTACCTATTCTGGGCCATGTCTTAGAACTCTAGTTATTTCAGCATCCTCCTGCTTCATCCCAGAGCAGAGAGGCAGGCCTTCGGATCTCTGCACCACTCCTCAGGGTTCTAACCCAACCCTCAGCACTCGTATTCTCAGGTCACCGCTGAGGTCCCATAGTGGCCACTGTTCCCGAGAGAGAAACCGCTGGCGTTCCCCAGATCACCGGCATGGCCGCTTCTGAGGACCTGGCCGCCTTACCCTTTGCCACCCACAGGAACAGATGTTCCTGGCAGGACCTCTCCTCAAAGCCCCCTTCACTTTCCTGCCCTGTCTTTCCCAGACTCCCGGGCTCCATAATGTAATCTGCTCAACATGGAGACCTTCTTCTACCACCCCTCTCTTAATAAAGTACCATATAGCAAATTTTGCTTTGTTGTGAAACCACAGCAAGTGAATTGACATTTCCTTCCACCCACACATGTGACGAAAAGGGGAAACGACATTGGGGTTCCGGCCACAGCTTCAGCTGAGGAACTTGGAACGGCCAGCTTGGGACCCAGGACCCTAACAGTATTGGTAGGTGGGAGACACCTTTGTGCTGGAAACCTTAGCACCTCCATCTGAGACTTCTTCAAGGGGGAGAAATCTGGTTGTGGCACGTGGGAGGAGTCCTAGCCCCGAGGAGATTAGGATTCAAAGGTGAGGTGAGGTGCTGGGAGGTGGTCTCCAGCCAGTAAGGGCTGGTCTGATGACTACTGGCCAGAGAGGCTTGCTTAGGGATCGAAGTGGTGGGCCTTACGCAGATCAGATAGGGATGGCAGGCAGAGCCTGTGCAGAAAGGGATAGGGTGGGCTGCCATAGGGCAAAAGAGAAGGGATTTGGCTGGAGAGGTGGGATAGGGACCACCCGTGGAAAGGGTGGGCTTTATGTAGATAAACTGGGTATGGGCTGGCTCCTCTGTTGCCTGCCGAATTGAGATGGGAGTTAGTAATGCCTGACAAATTGAGTTTACTATATGCCAGGTGCTGTTCTAAGCACTTTAGTTTTTTTTCTTCCTCCAGAACTTTTGTAAACTTGACAGTTGTGTGTTTTGTTTTGTTTTGTTTTAAGGAGTTTCAGTCTTGTTGATCAGGCTGGAATGCAATGGCACAATCTAGGTCCACTGCAACCTCCACCTCCTAGGTTCAAGCAATTCTCCTGCCTCTGTCTCCTAAGTTTCTGGGATTACAGACACCTGCCACCACACCCAGCTAATGTGTTTTTAGTAGAGATGGTGCTTTGCCATGTTGGCTAGGCTGGTTTTGAACTACCGATCTTAGGGGATCAACCTGCCTCAGCCTCCCAAAGCGTTGGGATTACAGGCGTGAGCCACTGCGCCTGGGCATTTTTGTTGTTGTTGTTTTTTGGTTGTGGTTTTAGAGATGAGGTCTTGCTGTGTTGCCTAGGCTGGTCTGGAATCGGTGGCTCAAGCAATCCTCCCACCTTGGCCTCCCTAGTAGCAGGGACTATAGGCATGAAGCACTGCTCTTGGTAAAGTGCTTTTTGTTTTCTGTAGAGACGAGGTTTCATTTGGTTGTCCAGGCTGATTTCAAACTCCTGGGCTCAAGTGATCCACATGTCTTGGCTTCTCAAAGTGTTGGGATTACAGGTGTGACCCGCTGCACCCAGCCTCTGTTTTACTTCTAATAAGGGTTCTAATTCTCCACAATAACCCTATGAGACAGGTGCTATTATTGTCTCATTTAGGTATGGGAAAGGGACGGTGGGTAGGTGAGGACATGGCAGAGGTGGGATATGCATTCTTGCAATCTAGATCCCGCAGCCTGCTCTCTTAGACCCCTTGTGGCCTTGGCTTTTCTGATAACCGGCTGAGTTGGGGAATAGATTACCGGCTTCTGAAGGAGCGTGGAAATTCTATTCCCCCACATCACCATGTCCTTTCTTCGGCCGGGTTTCACCGGAAAAGTGTGGCAGAGGCGCTGTGTTTGGAAGTCCCGCTATCACGGTCCCCTAGATGGGGCCTGGACTACGCCTCTTGACGGCCTTGCTGCTTCTGGCCCTGGCGCCACCTCCAGAAGCCTCCCAGTACTGCGGCCGCCTTGAATACTGGAACCCAGACAACAAGTGCTGCAGCGTCTGCCTGCAGCGCTTCGGGCCGCCCCCCTGCCCAGGTGAGAATCCAACACCCAGCCTTGCTTGGGCGGAGCTCGCAGGTGATTGGGAGCGGGGAAGAGGCAAGGTCTGTGGGCTACGGGCCAGAGAGGCTTGCTTAGGGTTCGAAGCGTCGGGCCTTATACAGATCAGATAGGGATGACGGGCAGAGCTTGTGCAGAAGGGGATAGTGCGGGCTACCGTAGGGCAACAGCGAAGGGATACGGCTGGAGAAACTGGCAGGATAGGGGCCGCGTAGAAAGGGTGAGATTTATGTAGATAAACTGGGGGTGGGCGGAACTTGGTGCAGAGCTGGAGGCGGATGAAGAGGAGATCCCGGAGAAAAGTGACAGGAGCGGGGCGCACGCTGATAGGCTGGGAGCGCCGTAAGGGGGCGGAGCTCGGCGGGATTGGGCGAAGGAGAGGGTGTTGCCTGCGCAGGGTGGGGTTAGGCGGACCACACTGGAGCACAGCTTTCCCGCTAGACTACGAGTTCGAGGAAAACTGCGGGCTCAATGACCACGGCGATATCATAAAGCACGCGTTCCGAGAGTGTCCTCCTGGGCGGTGCAATCCCGACGGCGCCGAGCTATGTAGCCCCTGCGGCGGCGGAGCCACGATTCCCACTCCCGCCGCGGGCGGGGGCAGAACCCCGTGGCGCTGCAGAGAGGTTGCAAATGGGACTCCCGGTTGGGCAAGGGCGTGCCAGAGATGGGGGGCCTGGATCTAGGGAGCGGGCATAGCCCCACATAAGGGGTAAGGGGTGGGGACGTGGTATGAGGAGGTGGCTGGCCTGCAGGGGTCGGGAGGTCCTAGGTTAAGGTAATTGGGCCTTGCGGGACCCAACTACCTTATCAGGTGTCACATCAGATGGGCTGTAGCCCCATCAAAGGGTTTGATGAGTACGGGTGATTTGGGAGGGGCCTGGAGTGCAGTGTGGCCTCCTGCTTTACTCCAACTCCTTATCCCCAGAGGCCGGTCCCTGCCAAGGGGCACTGCCCCCTCACACCTGGAAACCCAGGCACCTCTAGCTCCCAGGAGCGCACCTCACCAGCAAGTTCCATTGCTTCGAGGACCCTTGAGCCCGTCCCTGGGCAGACCTTGCCGAGTTTCATCCCGCTTTTGGTTCTGGTCCTGCTCCTGACCTTGGTGACAGCGATCCTCCTGTTTGCTCTGCTCTGGCACCTCTGCTGGCCCAAGGGGAAAGTGGACCCCTATCCTTATCCTGGCTTGGTCTGGGAAGTACCCAACAGCCACACCCCCTCGAATTTGTGCTCCCCAGGCGCCCTGGAGACGGGGGACACACGGAAGGAGGTTTCTCTACTTCCACTCCTGAGCAGGGGTTGGTCCGGGAAGAGCCCCGGGGAGGGCAGGGGAAGGTGGACTGGATGTCCTTCCTCCCCTTTACCCTTTCCCTCTCTCTCTCAGAACTGCCCAGTCTGGCGTCGCAGCCCCTGTCTCGCCTCCTGGATGAGCTGGAGGTGCTGGAAGAGCTGATTGTACTGCTGGACCCTGAGCCTGGGCCAGGTGGGGGAATGGCCCATGGCACTACTCGACACCTGGCCGCAAGATATGGGCTGCCTGCTGCCTGGTCCACCTTTGCCTACTCGCTGAGGCCAAGTCGCTCGCCACTGCGGGCTCTGATTGAGATGGTGGTAGCAAGGGAGCCCTCTGCCTCTCTGGGCCAGCTTAGCACACACCTTGCCCAGCTAGGCAGGGCAGATGCATTACGGGTGCTGTCCAAGCTTGGCTGATCTGGGGTTCACTGGGCTTAACACCACCTTGCTGACTACTAGTCCCAGCATACATTTAGCACTGAAGTACTTCCCGAAGTACAATCCTAACTAGGCAAAGACTCAACAGATACCCTCACTGCTCTTTGCCCTAGAAGGGCCCATTTCAACATACACACAGGGCCACATGTGGGAAGGCTGACCCCAGGTGCCCCTGGGCCACCAGAATCCCCTCTGAGAAACAGCCCTGCTACAGGCACTTGCTGTGATCTGTGTTATTCTGAAGCCGTAACAGACCCCATGACTGACTTCTAATTCTGAATGATGGCCTCTCACTACCTGTTGAGGCTGAAATTCCTTGGCTTGCAATGGGTGGGTGTGGAGAAGTGGGGTTCCTACCTGCACCCTATAAATGGGAAGACCACCTCTCCAAACATTGACAGACTTTATTGTGGGGGGGTTCCCACCTGGGACCCCACCTCTTAAATAAAAAAGTGCATAGAAAAGAAGGGATTTAGAAACCTTTGTACAATATCTACATCCTGGGCCCCCAGGGCAGAAAGGGGGCGATTGCTGGGTGGGCTGGAAGGGTGGAGGCGGGGCCCTTGCCGCCTGCATGCCCACATCCACCCTGAACATGAGGGTGAGGGTGAGATGCTCTAGGAGGGGCTAGCGAGCCCCAGGCTAGGGGCAAGATGGCAGCGACGGCAGCAGGAGGTGTGAGGGGTCGTGGTGGGCGGCCACGGCCTCAGTTAAGGAACCGACGGCAGCGCTTGGCGCCACAGTTGCAGGGCAGTTTGTTGCTGGCATCCTCGATGGGGAACTTGTAGTCGTAGGTGAGCTCCTCACCACGCAGGATGCGGCGCAGGGCGAAGATGACGATGTGTTTCTGGCCCTCCACGTGGATGACTCGAGAGAAGCAGTTGGGCTCACAGGAGTGGTTGATGAAGCGGGCGGCATTGCCATGCATTGTGGCGTCCACGACGTCAAAGTCATCCATTCGGAACATGTAGCACCCGATGCCCTGCAGGGATCAGGTGGGGGATCAGGTGCTCTGTCCCCGTGTGCCAGCCCACTTCACCCATTGCTTTCCCACTGCCACTGGGAGCCCACCTTCCCATCATAGAACTTCTCCCGCTTGTCGGTCAGCACCGAGCGGATGACAATGCCCGAGTACTCAATGACCATCTCCCCCGCGTCGATGTTGCGCTTACAGAACAGGCCTCGCCCATGAATGGCTGATCTGCAAAGCAGGAAAAATGGGGAACTCAGGGGGGAGGGAGACAGAAACCAGACAGCACCCCTAACCCAGTGCACCTGTCGGTCCACCCAGGGGCATCCTCCCCCCCAACCCCACTCACCTGTAGACACCCACAGCCTCTTTGGAAGTCTTCTTAAGGTGACGAAAGCGCATGGCCATGGGTAGCTCCAGGCTGGTGGCACGTCTGGTGAGGGACAGCAGTCACCCAGGCTGGTGCTCAGAATGACCTCTCTCACCCCTGCTCACTCTCTAGGACCCTTCCAGACCACCGCCTGCCTCCCAGCTCACATTCCATACCTGGTTGACCTGAGCTGCACCTCATCCTCTTCCTCGTCACAGGTGGCACCCTCAGGGAGCACCCGGTGCTGGGAGGCCAGGAAGTTGAACATGTCAAAGGTGCACTTCCTGCAGGTGGGAGTGGGGAGGGAGGAATACACTATTGAAGACACAGCTAAAGGGGAAATAGGTGGGGTTCATTCTTCTGATGTCAGTTCTAGAAATAACTTTTTAAAAATTTTAGAGATGGGGTTTTGACCTATTGCCCACACTGGTGTCAAACTCTTGGGTTCATGTGATCCTCCCATTTTGGACTCTCAAAGTGCTGGGATAACTGGCGTGAACCACTGAGCCTGGCCAACTCTAGAAATAATTTGAAGTGACCTAGTGTCTCTTCCCCAGGCCTCAGTTTCCAACCTCTGAACAGTTAACTCCCACCCTCAAGAGCTCTCATAGGGCACCCTGACCCAGGCATCACACCCCAGACCTCTCACCGGAGATAGACCTCTGCCCGAGCAGCCCCGTGGGGATTCAGAGGTGGCTCCTCCTGGCCCTCTCCCTGCTGGTGGTAACGGAACTTATAGTGCTGGCAGCGCTGGGCCCCAGGGAGCTGCTCGGCCAGGAAGATGACAGCATCATGGTGGATGCCCAGGAGCCTTGCCCCACTCATTCCTGAAGGGAGATGTTGAGGACACATCTGTCATGTGGAGGGCCCATCGTGCCCTCGGGGGAGACATCCAGCCCCCAGCCCACTTCGGGCATACCCCTTACCACTAAAGGAGAGATGTCTGAGCCGGGCATGCCCTCGGGCCTCTTGCACTTTCTCGATCAAAGTTCTCCATGCCCCTGGGGAGAGAGCAGGCTAGGGCTGAGTCAGGATGGTGTTTTATGGACACTCTCCCTCCTGCCACTGCACCCCCTACTCACCCTCCAAGCTCTCTGCTTCCACGCTGAACCCATCCTCACTGCTGATCTCGAAGCGCAGATGTGGGCCAGTCCGTTTCGGGGCCTGGTTCTCTTTATCCTCTGGGGATGGAGGCTCTTCCTCAGAGCTCGAAGCCTCACCTGGTCCCAAGAAGCAGTTCGGAGTGAGGATCACCCTTTCCGGACTCAAAAGCCCCCGAGCCCCACTGCATTCCCAGTAGACACCACTTTCTCCACTCCTAGGTGCAGACACAGATACTGGGGTCTAATGGCCCTCCTACTGCTCCAATTACCACCCCATGAGCCCTGCAGAATGGGCATTTCTTCACCTCAAGAGGCTACAGGTCCTCTTCTGCAGGACTTCTTGGGTACAAGAGTATTTCACCGAGGCTTGGGGCCTTTTGGCAGGACACGCCTATGGCTCACTCAAACCCAGTGTACCATAAATCCCATCTACCTGTCATTATTCTGTTTCTCACACAAAATTTAAAATACTGGAGAATTGCTGGGTGCAGTGGCTCATGCCTGTAATCCCAGCACCTTGGGAGGCCGAGGCAGGTAGATCAAAAGGTCAGAAGTTCGAGACCAGCCTGGCCAATATGGTGAAACCCCGTCTCTACTAAAAATACAAGAAAAACTAGCCGGGCATGGTGGTGCACGCCTGTAATCTCAGCTACTCAGGAGGCTGAGGCAGGACAATCGCTTGAACCTGGGAGGCAGAGGTTGTGGTGAGCCAAGGTTGCGCCACTGCATTCCAGACTGGGTGACAGAGCGAGACTCTGTCTCAAAAAAAAAAAAAAAAAAAAAAAAAAAGAGAATTATATTTTGCATGTTTTTTTTTTTTAGATGCAGCAAATTTCTGTAACTATTACAAATATATTAAAATTATTATCAGAGTCTCGTTCTGTCACCCAGGCTGAAATGTGATGGCGTGATCTCGGCTCACTGCAACCTCTGCCTCTCAGGTTCAAGCGATTCTCCTGCCTCAGCCTCCAGAGTAGCTGGGATTACAGGCGCCCACTACTATGTCCAGCTAATTTTTGTATTTTTAGTACAGACGGAGTTTCACCATGTTGACCAGGCTGGACTCAAACTCCTGACCTCAGGTGATCTGCCCACCTCGGCCTCCCAAAGAGCTGGGATTACAGGTGTGAGCCACTGTACCCAGCTACAAATATATTATTATATAGGCTCACATGCACAGAGCCAAGTACACTGTATGTTATGAACTGTTTAGGGGATTTCTCAAGGGTTAACAGATTAAACAGAGCAGACAGGACATGCTGATGCAGCAGATGTGGATGTGAGGAAGGGGGCTGGGGGTCGGGACAACTCTGAGCCTGAACACCTGAAAGGATAAACTGCCACAAACTGAGAGAGCGATGTCTGTCTCAGCAAAAGAATGAGGGTGGAGGGCTTAGTTTGGGACATGCTGACTTTGAGAGGCCTCTTAGAAACCACCCCCTGCAACCTGCTAGTGGAGATGATGGGCAGGCAGCAGGACGGACTGGAGGAGGCCACAGTTCAGGGACAGGGTCTGGGCTGCAGAAAGCAATGTGGAGCTAATCAGAACACAGATGGAATGACAGCCATTAAGCTGGAAGGGAGCCCCTGGGAGTGAGTGTATAGAGAAGTCAAGGCCAGGGCCCTGGGACACATCTAGATTGACAGCTGGGGCAAGAAGGCAGGACCAGAGGTGAGAACAGGAGCAGCTCTGGAAGCTAAGGAAAACGGTACTTCAAGGTGGGAGGGACCTGCTGCACCAAACGCTACTGCTCAAGCAGGTGTGGGCTGGGGACTGACCGCTGGGGAGTAGGGGCACAAAATCTTGAGTGGAACAGGTTTAAGAGAGGTAAGACCCGAATGGCCACATTCTCCCCACATCACCTCTCTGGGCCACCCTACCGCACCTCCCCCGCCCAAGGGAGACTCTAAAGCACACTCCTGCCATGTGACTCCGCTCTCTCCAGGCCTCAGTGCCCCAGAGTCCACCTCTGACAACTTCTTCCCTGTGTCCCTGCCCCTTATCTCCAGTGTTTCCCGAATACGGCAGGACTGACCACAAGGCCCTGGCAGGCGCTCTCAATGCTTGCTTTCTCAGTGCCTGCTCTAACCTGCCCTGGCTAACTAACATCTGTGTCCCCCACCAAAATGTGGTCTAGTCCTTGAGGACAGGGACCTTCCAAGGCCACTGCCATATTCTTATGCCATCTCTGAGACATAAGCAGCCTCTGAGTTAAGCAGTCTCAATCCACGTCCACTTCCCTGCTCAGCAACTGAGCTCTGTGTCATGAGAAAATCCAAACATCTGGACAGGATTGGGCCACTAAAAAATCCCAGCTTCAGGCTGCTCAAACACTAGCTGACCTGGCTGCAACCATTACCCCCACAACTGCCCTCAGGGACCAACAGAGAACTCCACTGCCAGCTTCAAGGAGTCCAGCAGCCAATCCTCCCACCCTGCACATTATAGTTTCTGCATAAACATCTGCCTCCCCACCTCTCCTTCACCTCAGAGGTAACCAGTTCAAAACCAGTCACCAGGCCTCCTCCCACCTTTTCCATCCCAGCCAGCCCTTCCCCGCCATCCATGGCACTGCTGTCCTGGCCCTCACACTAAGCACCTCCATGCTGCTGGCCCAACTCCCCCTCCCGATTCTTAGCTGAACTCTGGCCAGGTGCCTGGGCTGTTTTGCCTTCCTCAACCATGGTCTCCATTCTGGACTCCGACACTACACCCCACCCCATGCCACCTGCTCTCACCGGACACGAACCCTAGACTCCACAGGCCTGGCAATCTCTGTGGCAGCTGGGACTGTGGCGACTCCCTTCCCTGGGCCTCTGGGACACCACTCTTCTGATCTTCCCACTGTCCCTGGCCCTTATCTGGGTGCTAGGTGGGCTGCATCCTCTGAATGATCCTAGAACTTCACTGGCTACTCTAGGAAGCTCTCAGCTCCTGGCAGGCTAGGCTCTAAGGCCCTCCCCTGAGCTCTTGGCCATTATGGACAAAGCCTCTTAACCTCTTAAGGGACACATAGAGCTATCCCACATAGAGCTAAATGTCATTTCCATGTCTGTTTCTCCCAGAAGGCCAGAGGCTCCCCAAGGCCATCTCTTAACTCTAGTACCGAGCCTCAGGCTTGGCCTCCAGGAGTATATACTGGTTTTCAAAGAGGACTGATTCTGCATCTGTGAGTCACCCAGCTGAGCCAAACACAGGCAAGCAGGAAGAGAGAGGGCAAGGCAGGCCCTACCTGAATAGTGGTGCCACTGGGACTCAAGCAGCAGGTCTGGGGGACCATCAGGGACCTGGGGAGGACCACCTTCCGGAAGTGGCAGCAAAGGGGACCGTTCCCGGAGGGGCCTACGAGAAGAGACCTGTCAGGAAGGGGAAGGACAGAGGTCCCAGACCCTCCAGGGAGAGGGGCCTGGCCACTCACCCAGGGCTTGCTTCCCCAGCGGGCTCCCCAGGCCGATCCAGGTCAAGGACCCCACGCACTGTAGGGGTTTTCATCCTCACGCGGCTGAACCTGGGAGGGCAAGCCCGAGAAGGATAAGCTGTGTCTCCCACCCATCCGTCCCCTGGCCTGCTCTGTCAGCCTTAGCACCCACACTCACCCGCTACTGCCAAGTCCCGGAACCTGAGGGGTATCCTCTGAGGCCTCTCCATCTTCATCCAGCCGGGGGGCTTTGTATGGAGGAGGTGCTGGTGGGGATCGGCCGGAGAAGGTGGAAACCCTCTTGACGCGGATGGCCTGGCGGGGTGGGCTGGAAGGCCCACTGCTCAGCACCAGCGTCAGGGGAGGGGGTGGCGGGGGCGGAGCAGGGCGGACCACCCCGACCACAGGCAGCACACTGAGCAGGGGGCCTGGGGGCAAAGTCCAGGAGGTGGGGGCTGTTGGGGGAATGGTGGGGGGCAAGGGTGGCTGTTTCACTGGGGGTGGGACAGGTTCACCCTCCCCGGTCATCTTCACAAATACTTGCCCCAGCTTGTTGACAAGGATGATTTTGGATGTGGCAGGTTTGGGGGGCTCAGGGGCAGGGCCAAGGCTTAACACTCGGACCCCCGGGGCCCCTGGGAGCCAAGCAAATGTGCGAGTGGGATCAGCTGGGCTGGCAGGCAGGCCCTGGGGGGGCTGGCTGCCATTAGCCAGGGGAGGCGCTGGTGGAAGTGACTCCTCTCTGGGGCCAGCACCTCCCTCACCAGGCCCCCCTAGGTTCTTCAATACAAAATCCACAATTTCCGAAGGCAGGTCCTCAGGAGGCCGGGCTCTGTCCCCTGCAGCCCCGAGGACCCCTGCCCGGCCTACTCCTGGCCCCGAAGGAGTGCCCTGGCCCCGAGGCTGCTGTACCGCCTCAGCCTCACTGTCAGTGCCATCATCCACGCCGTCCAGCTGTTCAATTCGGGGGACTCCAGAGGGGGCACCAGGGGCTAGACCAGGGCCAGACACCACAGTCACAGGAAAGTGGATATATCGAGAGGTGGGGCTGGCCTCCTCTTCGGAGCTGTCCCCTGGGACCCCATGGCTGCTCCCCATGGCCCCAGCGGCTACAATCTCTTCCTGGAAGGGCTCAGTCCCCAGCAGGCTGGCCGCGAAGTCCAGGTCAGCAGCACTCAGTCCTGATACCACCTCCATGTCCTCGAAGTCTGGGCCCAGGTCTTCAGGGGGTGGTGGAGATGGGGCTGGGACAGGGGGAGCCAGCTCCCCTGAGGTAGGTGTGAGGGCCGTGATGACTGAGGTAGGAGGGGGCACCCTGAGCTGAGGGGAGGTTTTGAGAGGAGGGGAGGCCCGCCGTGATGGAGGCAGCCTGGGAGCCAAAGGACTGGGACGACGGGAGCGTCTGGGGGGAGCTGGGAAGTCCGGGTCTCCCACTGTGGGGATGTGGTGGGTCAGTGAAGATGGACTTCCTGTCGGGGGAGAGTCAGTATCACCAGCAGCTCCTACCTCGCTGGCTCCACCCCCACCCCCACATGCCCAGTGCTCACCAGGGGAGGGCAGCGGGCCAAAGGAGACACCCCCCAAGGGCCTCCGGGATGGCGAGTAGTTGGGCACTTTGATTCGAGCCCCCGAGAAGGAACGGGGCGCTAAAGGAGGGGCACTGCCTGAATCTGGCCGCAGTGGGGGGTCGAGGTTCTGAATGGGTGAGTGGTGCTCAGGAGCTCCAGGGACAAGGACATCTGTGTCTGGTGGTGGGTCCTCACCACCTGGGGGCTCTGAAGAGGCAAGAAACAGCATTGGGGTGGCAGGGGCTCTGTGCCAAAGCCTGCCCATGCCCTCCTCCTGAGCCACAGTGCCTCCCAGGACCCTGACCCTGACCCAGTCACAACAGGCCTCGGTTTCCAGTGACAGCCTAGGTCAAGCCCACCGTGGAGTTAGCAAAACCTGCACACAACTGGGCCAGGGACTTGTCCTTTGCCATCTTCTCTCTGCCTCTGCTGCAGGCTTTGCACACCACGGCCCTCTCTCCAGCATGGCCAGTCCTACCACTTTCTTACCTGCCTGGCGCATCCCTGCCACATCAGACGTCCCCGCCCCACCCCGCCCCGGCCCAGAGGCTCTCCATTACCTGGCTTCACCCAATCTCTGCAAACTGATCTCCCTCCTCCTCCCAACACTCCCTGGTTTCCAGCCAGGATGGGTAAACCCACCTCCTCTGTTCACTTCTTGTCTTGCTCCAACCTGGAATAAAGCCCTTCCTACCATCCAAATCTCTTCTGCCTCCTACTCTACCACAACCACCTCTCCCTCATCTCCAAGCCCATTCTTTGCCCTGCCATCCAGCTCTCAGCTACATCCCACTGCCAGTGTGGCTCTAAGGGGACCGGTTTGGGAGCCGAGCAGATCCAGTTCCAATTCCCACCATGTTACCGTGTTCAGCCACTGTCCCCTTGAGGTGCAGTATGGCAACACTGGGGGCTATTACGTGAGAACAGAGCCCCAAGTCAGGGAGCTGTAGCGTTCTACTCCCTGCGGTCGTCCAAAAGCCTCTCTCCCCTCCTCACTTATCATGAAAAGGCAGGCAAAGCCCCTGGCATGTAAGGCACAGCAGTAAGCAAGTTGCTGATACATTACAGCAACTGAAGCAAGAACAAGGATCCTGGACTTTCCAAAGTGGAGCGGGGAACAGGGATCTGTGGGTTTTTTTAGGGAGAGCAGGATTCAGGAAGAAGACAGAGCCGAGGCCACACCTGAGGAAGGGGCGGGGCTGTGCACAATGGTCTGGTTCTCCTCTGCGGCCTCCAGGTGAGCCGGCTCTTCCCTTGGCCCCCATGGCCGATACTCCAGAATTCGGCACCGATACCAGCAGCGCCTCCGAGCATCAACCGTACTCCAGTACAGACGGGAGCACCTGGAGTGTGGGATAAGAGGGTTAAGATGCTTGGGAAATGGAATCCAGCTGTGGAGCCCCCTGGCCCCACCGAACACCCCGACTGCTCACTGGTAGCCAATGGGGAAGAGCCGTCCCTCGCAGTCCGAGAGATCAGACAGAGTACCCAGGGAGTCAATGCGAATGGAGCCTGTGATGCAAAGTGTAGGTCAGGAGAGGCAGGCAGGCCAGGGCAGGAAGACGGGGCGGAGAGCAAGCAGCTTACCAATGAGCACGTTGATGGCGTCGGGTTCAAGCCCCGTCAAGAACTTCCGCTTGAAGTTGATGCCCTCAAAGTCCACATAGACTCGGCGCAGAACATCAAAACCATCAGGGTTCACAATCTCCTGGGAGAGGGGGTGATAAAGTGGGGTGGCTGGATTGGTGGGGGAAGAGGGATGCCCAGGATAAATCTATAGGTGAGATCTGAGCAGTCAGGGGCTTGGCCTAAAGGCCTCTGGGAAAACAGACTAGGAGACACTGAGAGGGGGCAGGGCCAGGCCTGGGGGCCACGGGGGTCCCTGAGTGAATAGGAAGAGAGGACAGGAAGGAGCTGTGTGCTCCGAAGTTCTGGCCCACCTTGCCATCTAAGAGGTCAGTGTGCTTCTGGCAAAAGACTTTCTTGTCGTCTTGGAAGATGCAGTAGCTGGCCCGGGCACACATGAAGTGGAAGTTGCTGAGGCAGGAGGACAGGCAGCAGCCCACCGTGGCACCAGGCTTCAGGCAGAGCTCACAGCGCTGCATAGGGGAGGGCAGCTCAGGGGAGAAGCCAGGGCCAGGTGCCAGGCACCACTGTCATTGAGTTTGCCTAGGTCTGTCTAGCCTGGCGCCTGGCACCTGGCATGGCAAAGGCTCTCACCAGGTGCAGCCTCTCCCCAACCACATCCAGGCCCAGGTGCACACAAAACTCTGATTCTTTGAAGCGAGAATGACAACAGCTATTGCTTGCTAATGGCACTGACCATCTTTGTCACACTGTTCTTAGGCAGAGGTTATGTTACTCTCATCCTCACAGCTACCTCCACAGAGGTAATCTCTACCACCCCAACTCCTAAGAGTGCTTAAGGCCTCTCTGTACCTGGCCCAGGCACCACTCTGAGGAGTGGGGAATTCTAACCTCATGGGGATGTAGTGAGAGGCTCAATGCCACCTAGCATAGAAAGCATGCAGCCGAGGCTTAATCAACGGGCACGCTTCTCACTTTTAGACTCCCATGCTTCAGGCCCAGATTATGGCCAGAGGGCCTACATAGGAAAAAGCTGCCATCAGCACCAACATCCCAGGGCAATCAAGAGACCTCAGCCTGGCAGCAAAAGGATGCCAGGTAGGGAATGTGAAGTAAGAGCTGTCTGCACTGGAGGAGGCCTCCCTGAGAGCTGGAGGGCTGCCCACCTCTCTGGGCCCGTGCCCTCACCATCTGCCTCCCTCGGGCCACAGCAGCATGCACATTCTTGAGGGAGCCGTCATTCTCCTCAAAGACTTCTGCCGACCAGATGGCACAGTTGACGTGTGTCCACTCGTTCTGACCGATGTACAGGAGCCGCCCTGCTTCCTGGGGCAGAAGGGGAGTGGCATGATGGAAGGTCCAGGGACCAGGCCCCACAACCTGGTGCATCACAGAGCAGCCCTCACCTTGGAGTCAGCATCCCCATATTTGAGGCAGAGTGCACACTGACGGGGGTCTTCTAGGTGTGAGAAGGCAGCAGGATCCTTGCCCTGGAATGCTGGAGAGGAAGTGGGAAGGAAGGTCTAAGAATCAGGACCCAGAGCCTGGCCACCAATGCAGGGGTCTTGGGCTCCAGCCCTCAACTTCCCAGTACCTGCTGAGGGATCCCCAGGAGGCTGCCCTGACTCTGGGGTCTCTGGTTCCTGTTGTCTCCACTGAGCATAGACATGGTCCAGGGATGGGGGCAACACCGCATTGGGAAGGACTCCGCTGTGGATAGGCAGGGTTAGCAGCTGACGTGCCCAACAAGGGCAGCTGGATGGGCACCCGCCCACAAACCAGCCTGAACTCGCCATGACACCCACTGCTCTCTCTCCACGTGGAATTTCTCTCAGTCTGCCAAATAAGCCAGGCCCTCTTGTGCCACCTTGGACATGAAACACTGCTCCTCATGCCTGGAATACTCCTCCTTCTCAGCTCTGCTCCAATGTCACCTCTTTCAGGAAGCCTTCCCTGACGCCTTGGCTCCAGCAGGTGCCCTCTCCAGGCCCCCACTGCCCCCTGGTATTCTCCATCACTGCTCTGACCATCTGGGTCTTCAGTGCCTGCCTGGTCCACAATGAGCTCTTTAAGCAGAGCCCAATCTGACTTGCTCACTGCTTTGTCCCCAACACTGCCCTGTGCAAAGCAGAAACAAAGCTCTGCTAGTCCAGAACCACCAGGGAATCTCACCCGGGTTCCACCACCCTCCCCTCAGCTCCACTCCAGACCCCACCTCTGCTCATCTCTTCTCAGCCCACGTGGCTCCCGCATGCCCTGGCCTTGCCCAAACTCCCTGGCCCCCCTCCTGCTAGTCACCCAGCCTTGCTCACTTTGGCAGCCGGGTACTCCGTCGCCAGTACTTGGGGTCGTGGGCGTCGAACCAGCCGAACGCAGATTCTAGCAGCTGCGGAGTAGATTAACAGGGTGAGAAGAGCCGGCTTCCCCAGGAGAGCTGGCAGAAGCAGGGTCTGAAGGGCTCACTTCCCCACCCCACGGGTGTCCCTGGAAGAGCCCACCTTCAGCAGGAGTCCCTTCATCTGGCCTCCAGCCCGGCGTTCTGGGGTCTCTCCCTCCTCTGAGTGCCTCATGAGAATGCCCACCATGTCCTCCATAAAGCTGTGCTGTAAGGGGGTTTGTCAGGGGCTGAGCCACCTCTGCGCAACCCCAGCCCTCTCCTCCTGGCACTCACCTGTTCCTCCCAGTGTCCCACTCACCACAGACTTGTAGTGGCCGTCCTCGAAGCGCTGACTTATAGCTTGCAGGCCGCAGGGTCCTGGGTGCAGCTGCTTCCCATCCGGCCCACACTGCAAAGTGGGGAAGTCAGCAGGTCTGGGGCTGGACCTGGCCCCGCCCTATCCTGCCTCCCGGGCCCTCCAGACCTGGGTGCACAGCAGCAGTGGGCCCGCCACCTTGGAGCTCAGCAGGCCCTGGAGCACCTGGCGCAGGCCCCCCTGGAGGGCCCCACTCAGGGCCTCTCGCCAGCGGGGCTGGACCGCCCCAGCACATGGTCCGCAGGTGTACAGCACCGAGTCTGGCAGTCCTGAAAGGATCTCGTAGTCTTCATCTAGGATAGCCAGGTGGGAAAGGAAAAGTGATTTCAGAGGATGTGAGGGCTCCCAGCAACCCTTAGGCCCACCAGTCCTCTTGGGGCCTGTGGTGGGGGTAGGGGTCCCCACAGGCTTGAGGCTGCAGCCCCAGTGCTTTGCTGACTCACCTGAGAGCCCCTCGCACTTGGCATGCACCCAGTGGTCGCACTGTGCGCACTGCATCATCTTGCTCTCGTAGTCGTTGTCTTCGTAGCAGCGTGTGCAGATCGGGCAGTAGTTTCCTGAAGGAAGGGAAGACAAGGATGAGTCAGAGGTGCTGGGGTTCCCACCTAGCCCTGAGTGGCTCTGTTCAGGGATTAGCTGTACCCTAGCTGCCTCCATTATGATTCCGTCTTGGGTCTCTACCAGTCCCTAAAAGCTACTTGAAGATGAGGCCTCTTTTTTTTTTTTTTTTGAGACAGAGTCTTGCAGTGGCAAGATCTTGGCTCACTGCAAATTCTGCCTCCTGGGTTCAGGCGATTCTCCTGCCTCAGCCTCCTGAGTAGCTGGTATTACAGGTACCCGCCACCATGCCCGGTAAATTTTTTGTATTTTTACTACAGATGGGGTTTCACCACATTGGCTGATCTTGAATTCCTGAACTCGTATGATCCACCTGCCTCGGCCTTCCAAGTGCTAGGATTACAGGCATGAGCCACTGTGCTCAGCCCTAGGATGAGGCCTTGCTAATGTGCTGCCTGAATGCTTCCAAACCCCCTGGTGGAGATATGAGGTTCCAGGAAGTACCTCAGACATTAAGATGGTAGGGTCCCAGGCCTACCATCCTCAGAGAGGCTATGCATCCCTGTTTTACATCCTGGATGGACTTCTGTGGAAGAGTTCCCTGAACTGAACAGACAATCCCATAGCTAGAAGGTGGAAAGCCATGAGAAAAGAGGGTCTACGCTAAGGCCTATCGAGGAGCTTGGCCATTTCCCCATGGCCCCCAGTGTCCAGTTCCCCTGCCCGGTCCCCACCTTTCTCATACAGCTGGGTGCACCTGGGGCAGAGGCTGTAATCTCCAGACCACTCGACGTCCCAGTTCTTGCCTGGAGTCGCCCCACAGCTCTTACAGCGCACACAGGCTGAACAGATCTAGGGGAACAGGGCGACGTTAGGGAAAAGCCAGCCACTGGGCTGGAGCAGTGAGTGGGAGATGGGCAAGGAGGAGTTGCGGGTATGCAGGAAGCAAACTAGGGAAGACGAGTAAGAGGAGAAGAGACACGCAGAACAGAGACAGAGGAGCAACAGGAGGAGTGTAGGAGTGGACACTGGACTAGAGCAGGGG
The DNA here is from genome assembly GCA_031835075.1 of Saguinus oedipus. Lineage (NCBI taxonomy): Eukaryota > Metazoa > Chordata > Mammalia > Primates > Cebidae > Saguinus > Saguinus oedipus. Next base: position 39,184,961 of record CM063187.1, on the reverse strand, counting down.
ATTCTGAGCCCAGGGAACATGAGATTCATAAGCTCCTAAAGCTACTCTGTACAAATTCTGAAAATAAATCTAATCTACGTGAAATTATCGAAGAGAAAATGTTACCAATCAAATTCTCAAGAGGATCCCCAAACCCCCTCTCTTCCTGAAAGCCCCAGCCTAGAGCAAGTTTGAGGGTAGTGGTGATATTAATTAGAACCAAGGCAAGGGGTAGACCTCATCTCTCACCCAGTGGCGCCGTTTGCGTGTGGCACGGGTTGGGTAGCTGGGCCCCAGGCAGGCGGGGTGGTAAGCATGGCGGCAGCGCTCACACTCCAGGAGGTGCTGTTGGATGTGGAGACAGAGATAGCGAAACCTGCTGGCACAGGGATGCCCTCACCTTCAGGCCTCCACCCATTCTGCCTGGCCCCCGGGCCCAAACCTTGGATCCTCGGCCTTTGCGTCCACAGACATGGCAGAACTTGCATCGACGGCAGCACCAGGTGTCGTGATGCTGGGGCAGGGGCCGCTCGGCCTCCTCCAGGCAAAATGGGTGGAAAGGGTCACAGCAGACTTGGCAGAATACCAGCTGGGGATGGGGAGGGGGAAGTGAATGATGGGTATAGCATGAGGCCTGAGGGCCAGGGGATGAGACAGCTGAGAAGGCCCATGGAATCAGACCATAATGGCCAACAGAGATCTGGGGGTCTGTGAAGAAACAAGATCTAACCTCGTGCAGTCCTTTGCTGGCGCACAGCAAGCACACCATCGGGGGGCCTCCTGGCACAGAGGTGAGCACACTCAGGCCCCCCATCAGCCACACGTTCTCTAAATCACAGTCTTCCTAGGGGAAGAGAGGACGCAGGATCAGAGGGCAGCCAGGCACACAAGTCAGACCCACCTGGCCTCTCTGGCACAGTCAACGAGGTTCTTCCAACCAGAGGCCCAGCGACCCACCCCACTCAATGCCATACCTTAAAATCCACACGGACACGGTGCACACCATCAGGAGATTTCTGCTTTCCAGTCCAGCCATTGGGAAAAGAAGCAAAAGGGCCAGGGGCCAAAGCATCCTAGGGAGGAAGGGTGGGGGAGTTCAGAGCTGCCAGCCTGGCCATGCTGCAGACTCTTCTCTTTACAGCCCTTCCCCAGCCTACTGGACCCAGACCCTGATCCAGACGCCACTTCGCTTTCCAGACAGGCAAGGCCCGCCTCATCCCTCAGGGCCTGTCCTCTTGTGTGGACACATCATGACACTCAGGTGTGTCTGTCACTCTGACTTGCCAGGTAGCTCCTGGAGGGAAGGGGCTCTCGGAGCGGGCCGTGCTGACCTTGTCCAGGCGCCTTCGGGCCTTGAGCTGCAACACAGGCTGCAGGGTGGGTTTGCGGGGCCGGCTCTGTTCCTCAGGTTCTGGCAGTGGCAGCTCTAGGCAGGACACAATGTGCAGTGAGGTCCCTCCCCTTCCACACCCCTCTTCTACAACCCCAAATGTTACCTGGATTCCCAGGGCCTTCTTTAACTAACCAAGACCTGCCAGGACGACTCTTTTTCTTGTTTGAGACAGGGTCTCACTGTTGCCCAAACTGGAATGCAGTGGTGTGACCCACAGCCCACAGCAGCCTTGAACTCCCAGACTCAGACGATCCTCCTGCCTCAGCCTCCTGAGTAACTGAGACCACAGATGCATGCCACCACGTACCACTAACTTTTGCTTTTATAGAGACAGGATTCCACTATGTTTTTCTAGGCTGGTCTTGAATTCCTGGGCTCAAGTGATCCTCCCACTTTGGCCTCCCAAAAGTGCTGGGATTACAAATGTGAGCCACCGCACCAGACCTAGAATGACTCTTCAAGTCTCTCTCATTAGGCTCACTAAGAACCTCATAGGCCAGTTCTGTATGTCCACCTAAAAACTGCCTCCTCTGCCCTCAGCCCCCTTCTCTATCAGATTGACACAGCCCTGGGTCTGGGTGCCTTGTCCCTTCCACCCAAGAGACATAGGACTAGATAAACGATCAACAGAGAACATTGAGAATTCGCACCATTTTCTCGGGGGGTCCGGCGCCGAGGAGCAGGGGGGCCCCCGGGCTCTGAGTCATCCGAGTCCTCGAAGATATCATAGGAGGGTCGCTGTTTGACGCAGCGCCGGGCTGACTTGCGCTGCAGGAGGGAGTCCTGCTCCTCGGGCCCTGGGGGGGCCACCACCTCCTCCCGGGGCCCCCCAGCTCCCGCCCCCCGGCGTGGGCCTGGAGGACCAGGGGAGGCCTCAGGAGATTCATCGGAATCCCAGGGCAACAGCGTCTTCACTATCGTCCGGCCTGCGGGAACAGGGGACTTAGTAGGATTTGAGCGCAGCCAGGGACATGGGACACTGGGAGAGAAGCCAGAAAGAAGCAGGGCAGGGAATGAACGTGAGAGCTGTGAAAGCACATGACGGAAAAGACAAAGAAGGTGAGCTGCAAGGGAGGAGGGCAAAGAAACACAGCTCCCTCCACAGCACGTGGTTTTGAGAAGAAATGCTCCTTAAAGTTCATCACCTTTTTTAGCCAGTCGTTCCATCTTCCGAGCCTCTATTTTGTCACACTTCCGGTATCTGGGGAGGGGAGCAGCACGTCACCAGGGTAGGGGACTGGTGGTCTGGGGGAAGAGAGGAAGCTCTCCACAAGGATGCCAACCCCACTGCTCTGGCCAGGCAGAAGAGGAGCGAGGCAGGAAGCCTAGAGGACCAACAAGCAGGAGAACGAAGCCACGCCCAGCTACTCACACACAGCACTGCTTCTTGGTGTTGGGGCCCCCAAATTTGGGCTTGTCTAGGCAGTTGACACAGGACCCACAGTCCTGTACACGTAGGCAGCCCCGACAGTGTCCACACCGAGCCATCCGCATCTTCTTGCCGTGATGGGAGGGCAGCGAGCGCCGGGGTGTGTGGGCCAGGGTCCCTGTAGATCCTGTGGGCTCTGAGTCTCCCCCAGGGCCTGCTGCCTCCACCTTTCCCCGCTGGGACCGTGATGGGACACTCTCAGTCTCAGACGCCGATGATGTATCTAAAGCAACAGGCAAGGAGGAGGGCATGGAGCCATAAAGCCACAGGGCCTTCTACCTCACTTCCCTGCTTTCCCACAATCTGGCTCTCGATTTCTTACAGCAACAAGTTCCTAGTGCTCCCAAACGAAGCTGCTATAGAACCTACCAGCCCACTTGCCAGCTAACCCCCAGGGCCTGACTTGGCTCTCTCTCTCCTAGGCTCTTGGTGCATGTCACCCAAGTGTGGAGTCATCCCCAAACCTGACATGGCTGTCCAGGTTCCCCACCTACCCTCTGTGGCGAGGTCCTGCCGATCCCGAAGAGGGAGGGCACTGAGGCGAGGGACATCTTCAGGCACCATGGCCCGGGCCTGACCCAGGGCCACAGCAGCATGACGGCAGACATGTTTAATGCGGGGACCTTGCACAGGGGACTCGGGACCCTGGAAGAGAAATCGGGAATGTGTGTGGGCAGCTGCTGCTTGAGCTCCCACAGCCCCGCTCCTCCTGCCAGCCTTCTTCAGGGCCCTCGTCCCGATGCATACCGAGGGCCGCTCTCTCTTAGCTTCCATCGACTCATCTTCTGACCGGACGGGGCCTCTGTCAGAGATCTGCTTGACAGCCCCGACCACCTCCTCCATCTGCCCTCCAGGGCTCAGCTGGCAGGGAATGAACAGGGTCAGGGGCTGGATTGTGAAGAAAGATAGGGACAGGGGGCAGGCATGGTGGCTCATGCCTGTAATCCCAGCACTTTGGGAGGCCAAGGCGGGCAGATCACAAGATCAGAAGTTTGAGATCAGCCTTGCCAATATGGAAAAACCCCATCTCTCCTAAAAATACAAAACTCAGTTGGGTGTGGTGGCGGGAGCCTATAGTCCCAGCTACTGAGGCAGGAGAATCGCTTGAACCCTGGGAGGTGAAGGTTGCAGTGAGCCAAGATCGCACCACTGCACTCTAGCCTGGACAACAGAGCAAGATTCCATCTCAAAAAAAAAAGAAGATAGGGATAGGGAACTAGCACAGGGAAGGATTAGGGCTGGGGAGGAACACAGGAAGGTGGGGGATCAGGGAAAGGCTGGTTCTGAGGGTTCCCCAAAATGCTGGAAAGTGTCCAGGGAGGTGGGAGGTTAGGGGGCTGCAGACAATGGAGGCTGGATGGATGGGTGTGCAGCTGGGCCCAGGCACCATACTCACCGGCATGGAAGCTGCCACCTTCTGCTGCTGCTGCTGCTGGTCAATCTTGAATAGCTGCACTTTGGCTCTCTTGAGGAGGCTGAACATTTTCTCCTCTACCCCAGACAACGGTAAGGAACTCAGGCCAGAAATGCGAGCTTTTTCCAGGGGAGGTATCTGCTGTGGTGACGGTGGTGGCTGCAGCTGTGGCTGCGGTGGCGGTAGTGCCTGGGGCAGGAGCTGGGTTTGCAAGGCCTGCAGGGGCTGCAGTAGCTGAGCCTGAGGTTGTGGCCCATTGCTCAGAGCTGGGACCCCATGAGGGGACACCTCAGCCTTAACAGGAGTGGTGACCATAGGGGCGAATCGAGGCAGGCTGAGGTGGTTGGTTCGGCCCACTGCCCGAGGCTCAGGCTCAGCGGGAGAGTCATCGGCGGGAGGAGGCTCTGGCTCAGGGGCTTCAGGAGCCCCAAGAGGAGGAGGAGTAAGCACCGATTCGTAGATCTTCAGGTGGGCTTCGCTTGGGGTAAACTGAGGGGCCCGAAGGAGTAGGGGCCTCCGGGAGGTGGCAGGAACAGGGGGTGGGGAAGGCACCGGGGCAGGTGGGGGAGCTGGGGGAGGAGGGGGCAGCTCCTGGGTCAGTGAGGTCCAGCGAAATGTGGGTTCCCTAAGGATGGACCGTCTCTTCTCAGGGAGAGGGACTGGGGTAGATGGAGGAGTTGGGGCACGTGGTGGAGAGGGGGCTGGTGCTGGTTCCTGGGGAGCAAGTGGGGAGGTGGCGATAGGAGGTCGCAAGACAGGTGAGACCTCCACCTTCAGGGGTTTGGGAGGGTCTTCATCCATAAATCGCCGGGGTGTCTTGATGACACGGGAGGAGCGGGCACTCACCACCGGCATAATAAACTGCCGGATATTCTTCAGGAAGGTGGTGCTTTTGGGGGCCACGGTGGGACTGTCCTCTGGAGGGCCTCCCGTGGCGGTGCTGGGGGTTGGAGTGGGAGGAGAGGTGCCCTCTGGCCCTGCCCGAGCAGCTTCCCGCTCTGCCCGCTGGCTGGGAGTCAGGGGAGGCCGGCCCCTCTTCCTGGAGCAGGTAGCTGGGACCACAGGAGGAGGGGATTCTTCCTGCTCCTCTTGGGGAGGAGGCTGTGGAGGGGATGGCAGGGGTGGTGGGGACACTGAGGGTGGTGGTGGAGGGCAGAGTGGGGGTGGGGGTAGAGGCGATATCAAGGGGGGTGGGAGGGGTGGAGGGGGTGAAGGGGCTGGAGGAGTTGGAGGTGGTGGTGGCAGCTTTGCCTCTTCCCTGTCCATGGCTGGCATCATCTCCCCAGCTACAGCTCTTTCTTCCTTCTCTTTTCCCTCCTCGTCTTTTTCCTCTTCTTTCTTCTCCTCTTTCTCATCATCCAGCTTCTGCTCCTGCTTTTTCCAGCAAGGGCTCCCTCCCTGTCCAGATCCAACTCTTCTTTGGGGGGCGTCCTGCCAATTTTCCTCATGTTGACCTTGACCCTGACCCGATTCAAATCCCAAGGACAATTGTCCCATCTTCACTTTTTTGGCCCTTGAAACAAACTTGATCACAAAGGGGAGCCCACCTCGGCCTCGGCCCCTGCCTCCACGGCCTCCGCGGCCTGACTGTCCTCCACGCTTGGGGGTCCCAGGTCCTGGGCCAGGCCCCTCCTTGCACTTCCAGCTGCCAGTCTGGTGTTTCACTGGAACCACAGGAGGTGGGGGCTCAGGTTTGGGGATTGTCACAGCTGCTTCTGCCAACATTACTGCTTGTTGCTTCCTCCTGCAGGGGCCTGCTGGCCGTCCTGGGGGCCGTCCCCGAGACCGGCGGGGGGTGGAGGGCTCACACGTCCGGTTCCGGGGTGCTGGGGGTGCCTGGGCCCGCCGGAGAAGTTCAGTCAGTGCCTGCACCATCCGTTCTGTGCCTTCCTCACCCCGTTTCCGGGCAGGGGTCTTTGGGGGTGTAGGAGCCACATCTGCTAGGCGAGGAGGAGGAAGGGGGGTCGTCTTATGCTTGCGACCCCGACCTCGGGGCGCTCGACCTAAAAGGAGAATAGGTGTGGGGAGATGGATCAAGCCGGCCCTGCAGACCAAGGAAGGCGCTCCAAGAGGGCAGGGACTAAGTCTTGCTTGTGTGTTTCCCCCACTGCCCAGCCTAGCTTGGACTCTGAACACAGAACACACTCGGCAACTGACAGAGACTAGCTGAACAGGGAAGAACTGACATGAAAGGCGAGGATAAATTCCTGTGACGCTACAGAGGTGGAGTTCCCCCGTCACTCACCTCGCTGGGATCGGAGCGCAGAGCGCAGGGAACTGGGGGCCACATCTTCATCTGAATGAAAACCCTGAAACTCCTGATTTAGGGGACCAGGGGTGGAGGGGAGAAACAGCAGTCAGTGCCAAAGCCCCCAGTCCACCTCAGGTATCGAGGAATATCCCCAGTTCCCACTTAGCATACCCATTCTTATTTTAAAAGGTTGAAAAAGGCTCAAAGGTCAAGGGGAGTAGAGGACAGGGTCTCTCCCTAGGGCTGCAGGCGCCAGGTATTTCCAACCCCGATCCCCAGTGCCGGACCACACCAGCACAGCCAAAGCCATGGTTCACTGGCCCAGGAGAGAAGACGACAGGGTCTCCTCTGGGAAGGCAGCAGGCCCCTAACTCAGATTCCAACTCAGGCCAAAGCGGGACCTCCACAGACACCCTTTTGGGGCACGACTTCTTTCTGAATTAAATTGGGAACAGGGGTCCACAAGTGGAGGGGCAGGGAGAGCATCAGATGCCTTTCACACAGGCTCCACTGCGAGCCCTCAGGTGGTTATTAACCGTCTTGGGTATCGCAACCCCCACCCACCTTCCTGCCTGTTCTGAAAGGCTGGGGAGAAATCCTGAGCTGAGCTCTGACCTGCCAGAGTGCCCAGTCCCAGTCCTGGCCTTCATCCCACTCCTGTTCAACCCGAGCCCCAAGAGGATGCCCTCCGCCACTCCACCTGAGATGCCAAGAGGAAGTGGGCCCTGGAGAAACCAAGAGGTTGCGAGGCCCGGCGGGGCGGCCCACAGGTAAGAGCCCAGACAGCTCCAGTCCGTTTGCCAAGGCCACGCTGCTGCTGTCAACCACCACTGGCTGGAGATGCAGTACCCACTGCCTCCTCGCCCAAACCTCCACTGCCCTAGCTTTGCCAGCTGCCGAAAAGCATCGGCCCAAGACACTTCAACAGGACGGGCATCGGGCGCGAGTGCCCGGCTGCAGCCGGGGCTTCTCTACCCACTTCCAGAGGCCCTTTCCCCCGGAAGCTGCATGCAGCCTCCCTCCCTCCGTGCCTCGTCCCTCCGAAGGAACCCTAAGAACCCGGCCTGCCCACACCGCCCCCGGGGCAACCCAGACCCCTGGAAGCCCCGGCCTCCGCCCCACCCGGCGCCGGGGACGCCTCCGACCGCCTCACCTCCTCGTCGGATTCCCCGTCACTGCTCTCCTCTTCCAGCAAGCAGCCCCGGCTCGAGCCCCAGCCCCGACCCCGACCCCGGCCTCGGCCCCGCTGGACCCGCGGGCCGGCCCACAGGCGGCGGAGCCGGCGCAGGCCCCGGCGGAGCCCCAGCAAACGGAGCAGGGCCGTGTCCTCTCCGGGCTCGGCTCCGCCCGGCCCCGTCGCGCCACCGCCGCGCCGCAGAGCTACCCGCACTCTTTCGGCTCCGTTGCCCCGTCCGCCGCGGCCCCCGCCCCCGCCGGCGCCCCGCGGCCGGCCTGGGAAGCGGCCCCGCGCGGAGCCAGGCCCGGGGCAACTGCCGCCGCCCGCCGCCGCCGCCATCTTGGCACCGTGAGAGGGCCCGGGGAGGCGGGGGGAGGGGCGGCCCGTGCGCAGGGGCGGGGGGAGGGGAGAGAGCGGGGGCGGGGCGGGGCGGCCGCGGCGCACGACAACAACCAGCGCCGCCGCTGGGCCGCCGGGGGCCGGAGGCCGGGCTGGCCACGCGCGGGGCACCACGGGAGCGGGAGTCCGCGGCCGGCCGGCGCCCTCGGACCGCGCCTGGGGAGCACAGACTTCGCGTCGCGGCCGCAGAGGGGCGAGCCGCGGGGGCCTCCGGGAAATGTAGTCCGGACGCCTCGCTTCTTCCTCGAGCAGCCAGGGCGCGAGGGCAGGGACTGCGGGGGTTCCCAGCCAGGACCCGGAAAGCGGGTTGCCTGGCCTCCGGGAGGTGTGGTCCTCGCCCCAGGCTCCTCCCATTGTTCTTGGCTAGGCTGGCGGTCCGCGTGGACTACCACTCCCAGGGTGCCGCGGTCTCGGGCCCCGGGATTCCGAGGCCCTGGGAAATGCAGTTCGCGGCTGCTGGAGGCGTGGGCTGGAGAAGGAGCGGTGGAAAGCAGTCTCGGTTCCAGGCGCAACCAGGCGACGGTTCGGCACGGCGTGGACGGAAGACGCCGGAGAGGCCGCGGTCTCGGGGTCAGTATGCTCCAGGAGAGTAAGCGGGTGGCCGAGTGCAAGGTCGCAGCACGCGATCCTCTCCCACCCTGGGCCGAGTGCGCCCAGATCAGACTGCTCACGCCGTGGATTGCAGTGGAAGGGGCGAGTGACTTGCGGTCGCACAACCCCCACCAGCCCAGGACCTGCCGCGAGGTGTACCCGGACACCGAGCCCTCACGGCCGGCTGCCTCCGGGGGAGGACGGGGCGCCTTGGAGATGGAGTAAGTGTCTACTCCGCTGGACCACCAGAGGCCGCTACAGGACAAGGGGGCGTGGGCGGGGGTGTGCACAGACTAAACTCGGCTTTCTAGTCCTGAAGGAAGAACACAGGAAACTCTTTATTATGCTGATGCGATCGGCAATCCTCCTACTGTTAACCTTCGCTCCTGCACACTTCAGTGCCCTCACCCTGTAGGGCTCGCTGGCCTGGGCTTCTGCGACCCGCGATCGTCCGGGAGAGGGCACTTGGCGCCCTTTCTGGAGCGGAATTTGCTAGGCCGCTGTAGCAGCGGTGCCAGGTCAGAAGCCGAACCGGCCGGCTTTTCGTTAATTGGACTCTTGACTAAGACGCTACCGATACCCCGTCAGGTGGTGGAGGAAGGGGGACAACAGTGAGAGGTCGAGGGCCGGGACGGTCTCGAGGAGGAGTAGAGGAAGGTGGAGCGGATGGTCCATCCGGGCGGGAGTTGGCTGGGCGAGTGGCCGCGCATGTGCGCTTGCATGGAGGCCAGGCTAGGACAGCCGGCCCCACACAGCGGGCAGCGGTACGGAGCAGCCCCGTGCGTCCGCAGGTGCTTGGTCATGGCCGAGAAGTCCCGGGAGCGCTGAGGACAAAGGCTACAGGAGAAGGGCTTCTCTCCTAGGGGAGAAGGGGAAGCCGGTGAAGGAAGGAAGAAGGGGACAAAAGCTGGCCAAGTTATGGGGTACATCGGGCCACAGGGAGAGGGGATTGTGCAGGAACTGGGCACGCAGAGGGGGGCGTCCGGAGCGGAGTTGGAAAGAAAGCCGACAGTTCACACGGTAGGACGCCCATACCTGTGTGGACTCGGTAGTGCGTCTCCATCTGATGCTTGAGTGAAAACCTCTTTCCACAGACAGAGCACGCATAGGGCCGAGATCGAGCAGGAGGGGCCCGGGGAAGGTGCGGGCGACGTGGGCAGCCTGCCTTGCCCTCATGACCTGCACAGGTTGCAAGTACACCTGTGGGGACAGAGAAGGCAAAGGAGGGCAGGGCCAGGGACCCAGCGCCAATTCACTGTACCATTCAGGCAAAACATCAAGGGCTACAGTGGGGCTGAGGCACGAGTTCCTCCGCCCGACTCACCTGTGTGCTCCTGCTCAGACTCTTCCATCTCCCCAGGGCTGAGCTGTGTAGGGCCCTGGGGGAGGGAACCTAGAGGGAACAGAGGGAGGTAGGTGGGGGCCCTGCTCAGGCTGGACTCCTGGGCCCCACCCCAGAGAAGAGACCATGTTGGAGGTGTATGCAGGACAGCTCGGGCCTTACCTGGGGTGGGGCTGGAGGAGGCAAACTGGTTCTGGCTCCAGAGCCCTTTGGGGGCATTTAGGGACAGTGGGATCCTGAGATGGGGTGGGGAAGAGTTACAGCCTTGGCTAAACCTGGGAGCCTGGCCCCTTGCTGAAGAAGGGGTGTCCCAAGACCTCCCGGGGGCTGGGTTTTGGCATGCCCTGTGGTAGCAGCTTCTTGTCCCATCCCCAGCTCAGGAACTGTGCAGTAGAGATCCGGTGCCCTTCCACCCAGCAGGGCTGCCCCTCCTAGGCCATGCCCTCCCAGCCTGGAGAGAGAGCACTAGGCCCTTTACTCACCTGTGGTCCTGCCAGGCTCCAGTGGTGGGGGCGCTGTGGGAGAAGGGAGTGCCATATCTAGGCGGCACCAGCAGGATGCTCCACAGGGCAGGCTGGCCCCCCACCAGCCAAGGGGCCTCAGCCCTCCAGGGCCTGGGGGTGACGCTGGTTTGGGGAAAGCCTGCTGAGGGAAAGGGGCCAGGGAGCTCCCATAGACTTTCCTCGGAGCCCCCTGGATTCTCCCTCACCCACATGAGCACTCCTTGCTTCCCATCTGCTCCTCTGTGGCCAACAGGGGCTTGGAGGCGGTTCTCCTTTGACCTCCTCTGCTCCGCCTGAGCCTCCTCCGTTGTTCCTGCCTTCTTGGAGCTGCCTCTTGCTGGCGCCTGCTTGTGCAACATCTGTTCTCTCCCACCAGTTCGACAAGCCTGCTCTGGTTTCTGCTTCTCTTTAGGGTCCCCCAGTTCTCTCTCAGGATTCCGTGAGGGTTTCTCTGGCTCCTCCTGGTATTTCTTCAGGCCTGGATCTGGCTCTTTAGCCCTGTCTCCTCGAGCCCTTTGGCATGCCTCTTCCAGGGACTGTACCCCCAAGGTCCTGGCTGCCTCCTCAAGGGGTCCTAGCTCCTCAGGCCACAGCTCTACACTCTCCCCATACACAAAGTGCAGGAGCTGGTCAAAGGTGGAAGTGCCGATGCTTTCTCCCAAAGCCCACTGGCCCCTGCGGCCCAGCTGCTGGCTGACACCTGCTAGCACCAGACTGTGGGCGGGGAACTCCTGGCTCCCTACAGTGATCAGGGTATCACATAGTGCTGGCCGGAGCCTGGCTGCTAGCTGTACCAGCCGATCAGAGCCATAGGGGCTGGGCAGTCTTATGAGGGGCAGGGACATTGTGCCTTGCTTGGGAACCAGTCTCAGAGGCTCTAAGAGAAAGGCCACAGTGTGAGGTCCATGGTTGAAAGGGGAGGGAGGAACATCTCATCTCAAGCCTGTGGATGTGAGGGGAGAGAGTGTGAGTTGGTGGTCCTAGATCAGAGCCCTCTGTCCTGAGTGAGCAAATAGAGTAACCCAAGAGAGGATTGGAGCTTATCCAGAATCATAATGGGTAGGCATGGTGGCAAGAGAATGGAAATTAGACCAAATTCAGGACTTACAGAGCAAGGGTCAAGCAGTTAACAGAAATATCTAGTAGTGGGTTTAAGACAAGCATACGGGCCATCTGCCAGTTAGCAGTCTGTGACGTCAAAGATAGCAGATACTGCCACTTCTGCTTCTCCAACTCCCTCCACAGGGAAACACCTCTGCGAAAGCCAGGCTTTCCTCATTCCAGAGAAGAGGATCACCACAAAACCCAGTCAACCCTGGCACTAAGGGATGGAGCATGACACTATCACAGGAGAGCTTAGAGAGCTAGTGGGTCCTCCCCCACAAGCCCATCTCACCGGAAAGGCAGAGAGAGCAGCATGATAGGGAACCTAGCTGCAGGAGCGAAGGCGCTAAGGCATCTGGCAATCATCATCCTGAAGCTGAAGATTCTAGAACATCCTCAGGGAAGGAATCAGACATTCCCATCCAGAGAATGAGGAAAACAGGTGCAGAAGCCACAGGAGAGGACCTTCCAATGATGGAGAGAGGTTTTGGAGAATGGATCCCTGAGGAAATGGGAGGAAGGGATGTGGGACCTGGAGATAGGGAGGCTGTTTCCACTCAAGATTCAGATAAGGAGATGGTTTAATTTGTTTTTCATTAGACACAAAGTGAAGACTAGGAAGACCACACCCAACAAGGCAGGAGTTTCTCACACATCAAAACCACCGCAATGGCTTTTAAGAAGAGAGCTGGGAACCCAGATACCAAGAGAATCAGAACCCAAATGTCTTAGCACCCAGCAGGCAGAGTCCTAGGGGCAAGCTCCCTGAGCAGGGGCCCTTGTGGGAGGGAGGGCTCCAGGTTGGCAGGGAGGGGACAGAGAGAGAGTTGTGATGGGAAGAAAGCCTCAGCTGGGGAGAAGGCATCACTCACCACTTGCAGCTTGCTCCAGGACACCGCATGCTCTGAACTGCTGTTGGGGCTCCTGGGGCCCCCCTGGAGCTAGCCCCGCCCCTGACCTCACAGGCCTCCATTGGATGTCCCAAGTATCAGTCTGCCAACATCCCCCTGAGGGGTGGGGTTTTCTAACCCTGCCTCTGCCTTCTGCCTGCAGGAGAGACCATCCCCTCTGCTTCCAGAACGCACACATTCTACCCCTAGCCTCCTGTCTCCTCACTTTGTTTGTGAACTCCTAGAGTCAAAGAAGTGTGATTGTGGCAGCAAGGACCTTGGAATCATCAGACCTGCCTTTGAATTTAATCTGCCATTTACTAGTTGAGTCATGTTGGGCAGGTCACTTCTCTGGGCCTCAGTAACGTCATGCATGAACTAGGGATAATCTCTGCTTACCTCATTTGGAGGTGGGGGTGAAGATGAAGTGACATGACGAATATGAGCATGGTTTATAAGTACACAGTAACATTTAGTGGTGTGGTGGTTTCTTAGAGATGACAGCAGAGCGCACAGCTGTTTCTGCTACCCCAGAAGGAAAAAGGACTGAAACATTCGGATCCCAAGAATAGGGTGGAGGAGCCAGAAGCTGGCCTCCTCCCTCTCCCTGACTTGGTACGGGGAAGCCTCACTTGCTGGTTGGGAATGACCCCTGTCACATGGGGGGCTGGGTGTGTGAGTGATTCAGATCCTCCCATCAAGCTCTGAAAGGGGCAACCCCAGAAGGACCTGTGGTGGTCTTCAAAGTGAAAACCTCCTTTTCTTGGGCGGATGACAAATGTCATTTCTCTGAAATCAGGACTTGGGTTTCTTTCACTTCCTGCCCAAGGGGTCAAGGTCCCCGGAGGTTTCCCCTCTTTTCACACTTGAGCACTCTTTAATATCTAGAGAAGGGATGAAATCTGAGAGGCTCAAGTTTCTTTTTGTCATTATTCTGTTATCCCTGATGCTAGAGCAGAATTTTCATTTATCCAACAAATGTTGATGACACATTTATTTTGAGATGGGGTCTTGCTCAGTTGCCCAGTGGTAGGATCACAGCCCACTGCAGCCTTGGCTTCCTGGGCTCATGTAATCCTCCCACCTCTGCCTCCTGAGTAGCTGGGACTACAGGTTTGAGCCACCATGCCTAGCTAATTTTTAATTTTTGGTAGAGGCAGGGGTCTCACTATGTTACCCAGGCTGCTCTTGAACTCTTCGGCTCAAATGATCCTCCTGCCTTGGCCTCCCAAAGTGCTGGGATTACAGGCGTGAGCCACCGTGTCCAGCAGATAAAGCATTGATGATATGTGCCTGGCATATCATATACACAGCAAATGATGGAAGATAAACAAGTCAGGCACTGGTAGGCTGCTCTGATTCCCCACAGGCTTCTCTTAAGGGAGGAGGATCTAAGAGTCCTGGTCCCTTCCTAGACCCAAATATTGTCTCTGACTCCCATTTCTCCCTTTGGCTCCAGGAACCCCAAATGTTGAGAGCAACCTCCCACTCTCCAGGCCCACCATGCCTTCCCTCTTATTCTAGCATGGGTGTGGGTGGGTGTTAACCCTTCCTAGATCAGACAGGGTGTGTCAATGGGTGAGGCTGGCGGAGGGGCAACAGGGTGGTGAGAGGGGAAGCTGAGTCAGAATGAAAGGGAAAATGCAAATGTGAGAGCCGTGTTCATCTGCTACTCTGAACGTTAAGTATTTTCCACTTCTAAGCTTTCTAATTCCTCACACCACCACACCCAGGGACTTGTTAGACACCCATATAAAAGACACAAAGCATGAATCCCTCTGATATGTAAGGGCAGGCGCAGAGGGAAACACCCTTCCTCCAACACAGAAATAGAGTCCCTCAAGACAAGGAAGAAGTGTGGGAAACCCTGAGGGACCAGCCCCCAGGACAGAGGATGGGTATAGGGGTCTGGACAGTTACATCGTCACCCATCTGAGTTTGGCCTCCTGGCTTCCCAGCCCCATGTCATGTACCTGTGACTCAGCTCCCCCACTGGTTTGCTCTTTGATGGAAAGAGTTGGAGATTGCTCAAAGGGCAGCATCCTGTGTAAGCCAAATGTAGTACCCAGGGAGCATTAGTGGGCTTTCGGGGAACCTAAAAGCCGGGAGGGGTAAGGGGACTCCCCTTTCAGTGAGCAAAAGCCCTCAATGATGGGGAACCCCACCTAAGGATATCCCCTTAGAGACGGTCTCCTTTCAGTTATCTCCAGGGCCCTCTGCACTGCAGCCCCTATGCTGATGACACTCAGCCCTTCTCTACCCTCTCCCTGCGTTCTTGACAGTGTAACCCAGGCCATCCTGCACTGAGCACAGATAGCAGAAGCAGACAGCACTTTGACTTGGAAGAGTAGGGACACTGCTGGTGCTGTTCTGATGTTGTCATTGTTTTGTTTGCTTTATGAAGCAGAATCATGTTCTGTCACCCAAGCTGGAGTACAGTGTTACCATCTTAGCTCACTGCAACCTCTGCCCCTGGGTTCAAGTGATTCTTGTGTCACAGCCTCCCAAGTAGCTGGGATTATAGGCACACACCATCACACCTGGCTAATTATTGTATTTTTAGTAGAGATGGGGTTTTACCATGTTGGCCAGGCTGGTCTCGAACTCCTAGCCTCAGATGATCCACTGCTGGGATTACAGGCATGAGCCACGTCTCCTGACCTGTTGTTGCTGTTCTTTATTTTTTATTTTTTTGAGGTGGAGTCTCACTCTGTCACAGAGGCTGGAATGCAGTGGCGTGATCTCAGCTCACTGAATCTCTGCCTCCTGGATTTAAGTGATTCTCCTGCCTCAGCCTCCCAAAGTGCTGGGATTACACCCGGGAGCCACTGTGTGCGGCCCTGATGCTGTTCTTAAAAATTCTCCCCGTCCCTAGACTCGAAAGCCTTCCCCACTTTCCTCTTCCTGGGCTGACTTGGTAGGAATCATCTGCAGTTGTTGCTCTGGGAAGAGCAAGGAAACAACGGGTTATGTGGACACAAGCCTGTGTCCTACCAGACAGTAGAGAGGGAAGAGATTAGGTAGGGCATGATTGGAAGGGCAGTGTGTGAGAAAAGAAGATATGATATCTGCCTCTCAGTCCTTTTTAATATTCATTACTTTTTTTTTTGAGACAGAGTTTCACTCTTGTTGCCCAGGCTGGAGTGCAATGGTGCCATCTCAGGTCACTGCAACCTCCACCTCCTACGTTCAAGTGATTCTTCTGCCTCTGCCTCCCAAGTAGCTGGGATTACAGGCATCTGCCACCACGCCTGGCTAAGTTTTTTTATTTTTAGTAGAGATGGGTTTTCACCATGTTGGCCAGAGTGGTCTCAAACTCCTGATGTCAGGTGACCCACCCACCTGGGCCTCCCAAAGTGCTGGGATTACAGGCGTGAGCCACTGTGCCCAGCCTAATACTCCTATTACTGAAGAAAATTTGAAATCTGATTTTTTTTTTTTTTTTGAGACAGAGTCTCACTCTGTCACCCAGGCTGGAGTGCAGTGGTACAATCTCGGGTCACTGCAACCTCCACCTCCTGGGTTCAAGTGATTCTCCTGCCTCAGCCTCCTAAGTAGCTGGGATTACAGGTTTGCACCACCACGCCTGGCTAATTTTTTGTGTTTTTAGTAGAGATGGGGTTTTGGCTGGGTGTGGTGACTCATGCCTGTAATCCCAGCACTTTGGGAGGCCAAGGTGGGTGGATCGCAAGGTCTGGAGTTCGAGACAAGCCTGGCCAATATGGTGAAACCTCATCTCTACTAAAAATACAAAAACTGGCCGGGTGTGGTGGCTCTCGCCTGTAATCCAAGTACTTTGGAAGCCAAGGCAGGCGGACTGCCTGAGGTCGGGAGTTCAAGACCAGCCTGACCAACATGGTGAAACCCCATCTTTATTAAGAAAAAAGAAAAAAAAATACAAAAATTAGCGGGGTGTGGTGGCATGTGCCTATAGTCCCAGCTACTCAGGAGGCTGAGGCAAAAGAATCACTTGAACCAAGGAGGCAGAGGTTGCAATGAGCCAAGACTGTCCCACTGCACTCCAGCATGGGTGACAGAGTGCAGGGTTTCACCATGCTGGCCAGGCTGGTCTCGAACTCCTGACCTTGTAATTTACCCACCTTGGCCTCTCAGAGTGCTGGGATTACAGGCATGTGCCACTGTGCCCAGCCTGAAATCTGATATTTCTTATTCTTACTGATGGGCTTGACCAAGGGGATACTGATGGGTAAATGTGCAAGGGGCTCGGGGCACAGCCTGGCTGCAAAGTCAGAGCTTCCCAGAAATCCTTGTATCATGAGTTTCTTCAGGCACAGCCCAGCTTGATGTAAGAATGCCAACACAGCAACACAAATACCAATTCTCCTTAAATATTGTAATTAAAATCAAACCATTAGAATAGGCCAATGAGAGGGATGATCATTTGTTTTGTGAAAAAGTTCTCTCTCCATTTCACTTATTTTAAATATCAAGTCCTCTTCACAAGCCAAGTTGAATAAGATTCAATTTAGAAAAGTTCTGTGAACTAACTACTCTTCCCATGAACCCATCTCTTTCCACAACTGAGGGTGGTTAAATTCCCCACAGCATTTTATATAGATTAAGAGTGATTATCCAAATCTTACATAAACTTTAAAGATGTTCACTCTTTCTAGTTAAGTACATCCAAGACTTCCAGAAAATAGACACTGCAAGGAGTGAATTAGTTCCCTTTTTCCCTTAAATCTGTCCTCTATATGACCCAAGAACCAGATACAATCATGCCCAGGTGAGCTGAATCTAGATCATAGAGACCGCCTCATAGCACACCTTTGTGGATTAACTGGAAAAGGAACTAGACTAGAAGTCAGAAAACAGGTTCAGCTGCATCCATTCGCAATGAATGGCCCTTTTATGCTTTTTTGTGTGTGTGTGTGATGGAGTTTTGCTCATGTTGCCCAGGCTGGAGTGCAATGGTGCGATCTCGGGTCACTGCAACCTCCATCTCCTGGGTTCAAGCGATTCTCCTCAGCCCCCCGAGTAGCTGGGATTTCAGGCATGTACCACTATGCCTGACTAATTTTGTATTTTTAGTAAAGACTGGGTTTCTCCATGTTGGCCAGGCTGGTCTCAAACTCCTGACCTCAAATGATCTGCCTGCCTCGGCCTCCCAAAGTGCTGGGATTACAGGCATGAGCCACCGTGCCCAGCCCCTACATAACCTTTGGAGAGCCACAGGCCTCTCCTTTCAGTCGCTAGATCGAGGCTCAGTCCAGAGACCCCTGATAACCTCTCATTGTCCAGAGGCCATACCTCAGGGCCAATGACCCCATGCAGAGCTAAGGGCCTCCAACTTCCCCACAACACCCTTCCAACTCAGGCCAGCCTCGGGGGCCATGGACCAACTTGGAGGGCAAGCTGGCTTGGCCTCTGCCAATCCTAGGCCTAAAGGTGGCCAGGAGGCCGCATTTCCAGCCTCTGGAAGGCAGAGGAAAGCCCCAAGGGCTAAAGACCTTAACCCGCACTTCCCAGTCCTCACCGCGGCCACTCAAGCCCCCATACCCCAGCTTTCCCTGGGCCCAAGCCCAAAGGAGTAAAGTAAGAAAAACAATGGTACTCACCCGCCCAGCCCGTTCCTTCTTCCCTTTCAGCCTCACGCACACTCTGGATGGCTCAAGCCCGAACGGCCGTTAAAAGTGTGGAGTGGAGCGAGGCCAGGGGGCGCGAGGCTCCAGCATGTGATCCACTCCTGGATACTGAGGCGGACGCTGATTGGCTCCCGCTCCGGCTGCACTCTGCAGCTCAGGCCCGCTGCGCGCGCGGGGCAGCCTGGGAGGCACCTAGGACAGCGCCACTCCCGCGCGGACCCGCAGCTGATTGGCTGTGATGGGGCAGGGCCTTGAATCTTATTGGTCCATGGACTTAGGCTTCAGGCTTCTTAGGCTGAGATTTCATTGACCTCCAGCCGGGCCCCAGAGTTGATCAACAGCGGAGTCTGTCCTTCCTCACTCTCCAGGAAGACACTGGACCCTGATCCTCCTTCACCTGAACAGCTTTGGAGGCTCCCTCAGCGGGTGCTCAGGAGTATCACTGTCTTTTTTTTTTTTTTTTTTTTTGTGACGGAGTTTCGCTCGTTACCCAGGCTGAAGTGCAATGGCGTGATCTCGGCTCACCGCAACCTCCGCCTCCTGGGTTCAAGGGATTCCCCTGCCTCAGGCTCCCAAGTAGCTGGGACTACAGGCGCGCACAACCACGCCGGGATAATTTTTGTATTTTTAGTAGAGATGGGGTTTCACCATGTTAGCAGGATGGTCTCAATCTCTTGACCTCGTGTTCTGCCTTCCTCGGCCTCCCAAAGTTCTGGGATTGCAGGCGTGAGTCTGTTGCCGGTGCTGGAGTGCAATGGAGCAATCATAGCTCACTGCAGCCTCGAACTCCTGGGCTCGAACAATCCTCCTGCCTGGGCCTCCAAAAATTCTGGGACTACAACCATGAGCCACCATGCCTGACCTGCCTTTCTTGCTTCTAATTTTCCACCCTGAATAGCTCCCATTTGCAAACTCTGTCACCTTTCTCTCAACCCTCTACAATCTGTGAAGTGTGTAGGGGATGTGTAGGCTGCCACCACACCTGACTGGCTGTGAGGCCTGTAAGAGCCAGCCAAGTCCAGGCATGGTGTCTCATGCCCATAATCCCAGCGCTTTGGGAGGCCCAGGCGGTAGTAGGATCGCTTGAGCCCAAGAGGTTGAGACTAAAGTGAGCTATAATCATGCCACTGCATGGCAGCCTGGGCGACACAGTGAGACCCTGTCTTTAATAAATAAATAAAATAAAATAGGCCAAACGCGGTGGCTCACGCCTGTAATCCCAACATTTTGGGAGGCCGAGGCAGGCGGATCACGAGGTCAGGAGATCGAGACCATCCTGGCCAACATGGTGAAGCCTTCTCTCTACTAAAAATACAAAAATTAGCTGGGGGTGGTGGCGCGTGCCTGTAGTTCCAGCTCCTCGAGAGGCTGAGGCGAGAGAATCACTTGAACCAGGGAGTTGGAGGTTGCAGTGAGCCGAGATCACACTCATCACTTGTTGAAATCTAAATAATCCCGTGAGGGAGGCGATTACTATGCCAGGTTAACCTCTGAGGGCCAGAGAGGTGAAGTTTATATCAGGTCACGCAGCAGGTATGGGCATTGCTGGGACTCGAATCTTGCTGTATGGAAAGTCCAGCATTCAAGCTACACTCCCTGACGGAGGGAGACTCCGTCTCAAAATAAATAATAAAATAAAATAAAATAGCCAGCCAGTCTGGGTGCGGTGGCTTATGCCTGTAATCCCAGCACTTTGGAAGGCTGAGGTGGGCTAATCACCTGGGGTCAGGAGTTCGAGACCAGCCTGGATAACATGGCAAAACGCCATCTCTACTAAAAACACAAAAATTAGCCAGGTGTGGTGGCGGGCGCCTGTAGTCCCAGCTACTCCGGAGACTGAGGGCAGGATAATCGCTTGAACCGGGAGGCAGAGGTTGCAGGGAGGGAGCCAAGATCTCACCACTGCACTCCAGCCTGGGCGACAGAGCTAGATTCCATCTAAAAAAAAAAAAAAAAAAAAAAAGCCAGGCTTCGGTGCCTTTGGACAGCTCCCTTTTCTCGCCTCTTCTGTATCCTAAGCCACCACGATTGCCCGCACAGCTCGTCCTGCCTCGCCTGGAAGTGTACAGGGACAGGGAATAAACAAGAGGGGGCAGTGCCTTGTCCCGTGATTGACAGCGTGACATTCGCACTTCCAATTCCCACTGCCACCTCGACTGTATGCTCAGCCAGGAGTAACTGTGCGCTGTGTAACTGAGCCAGGAGTGACTGTGCCTGCACTCCCGGCCCCCACGACTCTGCAGAGGGAACGGCCGATTGCGCTGCCCCAACATTAACTGGCCCAGGGGTTAGACTCCCTCCAGCAGCCTTTCCTCATGGGCAGGGTTTCGGGACTGACAACCTGAGAGCTGGCCCCTTGCCAATTTCCCGAGGTGCTGCCTGCGGGGCTTCTGGCCTGGGCCCCCGCGGCGGTTGCATCGCTGATTGGCTCGTTCTGCTCCTTTCTAAGTGGCGTAACCTGGGATTCTTTCTCAAGCACAGCCAATAAGACGCCAGGGGGCCTTAGGGAGGCTGGCATTGCTCTGCCGCTGCCGCTTCTGCTTGGCCTCGAGGCTCGTATTCACTTCAGATTGCCCGCCGCTGAGCAGTTTCTGGATGCGAGAGGAGTCCTGTCCCTTCCCGCTCCGCGGAGTGTGTCGGCGCCTCCATCGTAGACGCTCGCTGAGGAGCTGGAGCGGGGACGAATCGGGGTGGGCAGGAGACAGGAGGGGACCTCGCGGAAGAGCCTGGGGCAGCAGCTGGAGCTGTCGGTCGTGACAGAGACAGCCTGAGTGGTCCCTGGCCCCGAGAGGGACAGAAACCGCTAAAAAGGGGGGAAGGACTGGCACTGTGGCAGAACAGCACCTCGTGTTTATCCATGTGGCACGCTTGTGCATCAACTCATTGAAACCTAAATAACACCGTGAGGGAAGTGATTACTCTGTCAGGTTAACCTCTGAGGGCCAGAGAGGTGAAGTCGTTTATCTCAGGTCTCGCAGTGGGTACGGGCATTGCTGGGACTTGAACCCTGCTGTGGTGAGAGCCCAGTATTCCAGCTACACTTTGATTAACTAGGATTGTTCTTGTAGATGGGGCTCGGGTCTGGTCACATTGGCCCTGGTTTTGGAAAAATGGACTGACATGTAGAAAAAGGTATTTAAGTCAGGCGCGGTGGCTCACACCTGTAATCCCAGAACTTTGGGAGGCCGAGGCGGGCAGATCACCTAAGGTCGGGAGTTTGAGACCAGCCTGGCCAACATGGAAAAACCCCGTCTCTACTGAAAATACAAAAAAAAAAAAAAAAAAAAAAAAAAAAAAATAGCTGGGTTTGGTGGCACATGCCTGTAATCCCAGCTACTTGGGAGGCTGAAGCAGGAGAATCGAACCCGGGAGGTGGAGGTTGCAGTGAGCCGAGATAGTGCCATTGCACTCCAGCCTGGGCAAAAAGAGCAAAACTCCATCTCAAAACAAAAACAAAAAAATAATTAGCCAGGTGTGGTGGCACGCACCTGTAGTCCCAACTACTTGGGAGGCTGAGTTAAGAGGATCACCTGAGCCAAGGAGGTAGAAGCTGCAGTGAGCTGTGATTGCACCACTGCACTCCAGCTTGGATGATGGAGTGAGACCTTTTCTCAAGAAAAAAGAAATAAGTATGTCTTTCTCAGAGTCATTGAGGGGATTAATTGAGCAGTGGTATTTCTTCTGTTCCACAATGCCTTGTAACTGAGTTGTTTTCTTGCAGTCAGTATCATCTGCCTTGACTCTGATGTAGACCCTGAAAATTAAGGAACCATGGGAAAGTCTGGGGGCAGTGTGTTCCCAGAAGCAGTAGCAAGTGCAAAAGCCCCGAGGCAGGAGTGAGCTTAGTATATCTGAGGTACAGCAGGAAGTCCAGCTGGAGCCAGGCAGCTGACTAAGCCTCAGGCACTCAGCTCAATGGCAAGAGTGTTCATAACAGATGTGAAAATAACCCTGTAGCTTTCAGAGAACAAAGGACTTTCCCCAAGCTTTGATCTCAGGAAAAACCCCAGACCATGGTTACATTTGAGGCTAAGTGTCCGAGGTTGCACAGGGATGAAGCTTGGAACTCAAGTCTTCTAGCTCTCCAGGGCTCATGCATCAAGGTCAAGAAACTTACATTCACTCAAATATTTTTAAAACTCCTGGCCAGGCATGGTGGCTCACACCTGTAATCCCAGCACTTTGAGAGGCCAAGGCGGGTGAATCACTTGAGGTCAGGAGTTCGAGACCAGTCTGGCCAACATGGCAAAACTTCGTCTCTACTAAAAATACAAAAATTAACTGGACATGGTGGTGGGTACCTGTAATCCCGCTACTCGAGAGGCTGAGGCACAAGAATTGCTTGAACCTGGGAGGTGGAGGTTGCCGTGAGCCGAGACTGGGCCATGGCGCTCCAACCTAGGTGACAAGAGTGGAACTCCATCTCAAACAAAACAAAATTCGTATTGTACATGCCATTGGTGCTGAGCCCTGGAGAAGACCCAGGCCCTGACTTCAAAGATTTCGCTTTCTTTTCTTTCACTGGAGAGCCCTGGCTCCTCAGTGGCTCTCCAGCACCCTCTATTGACAAAGCCTAACCTGGCACCAGGTGACAAAAGGAACTGAGAGGTAATAAACGGATAACCCACAGGTGAATGATGGGGCCCCTGCTATTAATAAAAACAACAGAAGTAATAACGACTACCATGGAATTCTCAGTGCTGTCTGTGTCATTTATCCCAGAATCGCTGGGAGGAAGGTTGACAGGGAGGGGGAGTTGTGGTCCATTTGTCTCCAGGGTTGGCTCACCTGGGAAGGCTCAGGCTCAGAGCCTGCCCTGGTTAAGCAACCCCTCCCCGCCTCCAGGCTGGCCCGACCCTGTGGATGGAGCTGACTCCACCTCTGCTCCAAGGGCTGGCGTGTGTCCTGGAATCAGCGCTGTTGCTTTCCTGACTCCACATGTGAGGATGGCACAGCACAGCGTCAAATCTGGATAATGGGAAACATTCCAGTGGGGGAACCAGGCCCTCTCACTGTTTTTTGTTTGTTTGTTTTGAGACAGAATCTAGCTCTGCCCCCTAGGCTGGAGTGCAGTGGCCTACCTTCACCTCCTGGGTTCAAGTGATTCTCCTGCCTCAGCCTCCTGAGTACCTGAGATTACAGGCATGTGCCACCACACCCAGCGGATTTTTGTATTTTTAGTAGAGACAGGGTCTCACCATGTTGGCCAGGCTGGTCTCGAACTCCTGACTTCAAGTGATCTGCCTGCCTTGACCTCTTCTTCTTCTTCTTTTTAATTTTAATACAATAGAGATGGGGTCTCACTATATTGCCTAGACTGGGCTCCTGGGCACATGCAATCCTCCCACCTTGGGCTCCCAAAGTGCTAGGATTCCAGGCATGAGCCACCATGCCCAGCCCAGGCTGTCTTAGTTTCTGTTTTTCCATTACCTAGTGCATACGTTTTTCTTTGCATGCATTCCTGAGTGCGTGTACAGCATAGACTCCCAGAAGCAGAGTCAGGTGGGTCAAAGGGATGTGGTTGTTCGGTTTTTTTTTCCCTTGCCATTCTCAGTTTTTAATCATGGTCAATCTGCAGCTTCCAGATACTGTAGCCCACGTTCATGAGCTTGGAGGCCCACCAGAGCAGCCTATCCAGCTGGATGGAGCACACACAGGTCTCCAGCTGAGCCATGTCCCTCTTATCGTCCCAAGGCTTCACGTCCAGCAGGATGGAGGATTTGGCCACCAGCAAAACTTCTTGGCCTTTTCTTTTTTGAGACGGAGTCTCGTTCTATCACCCAGGCTGGAGTGCAGTGGCTCGATCTCGGCTCACTGCAACCTCTGCTTCCCAGGTTAAAGCCATTTTCCTACCTCCTGAGGAGCTGGGATTACAAGCATGAGCCACCTCACCTGGCTAATTTTGTATTTTTAGTAGCGACAGGATTTCACGACGTTGGCCAGGCTGGTCTTGAACTCCTGACCTAAGGTGATCCACCCACCTGGCCTCCCAAAGTGCTGGGATTACAGGCGTGAGCCACTGTGCCCGGCCTTCTTGACCTTCTTCTCCGCGGGCCGCCGCAGCTGCTCCTTCTGCAGCCACGCTGCCTCCCTGTCCTCCTGTCATTATTGCTGCCAAACAGGTCAAAGTCATCATGCTCGGCAGGCTCGGCCTTCAGCTTGGAGACACACAGTTGGCTGTAGCTCCTGCATTATGCCCGCGCAGGCTGGGCTTCTCCACTTCCAGGCTCGCGATTGGGACCACCAGCTCGCTGTGGTTTGCGCTGGGGCTGCTGGAGGCCGCAGGGTCTGAGCTTCTGGCCAGGGATTTCTGGATGTTCTCTCTCACCCTCACAGTGTCACAGAGGATCACGCTGGCACTGATCTGGCAGGAGGTGCCGGCCACAGCAGGCCCATTCATCTGCCCATAAAATTTCCTTTCTGCATCACTGTATTCGAACTTGTCAAACCAGATCTTCTTATGTACTAGGAAGTTTACACCTATTCTTCTGATGCTAGCCAAGGACATGGTGACCAGAGAGGAGGAATCGGTGGGCACCGGATGCCTGAGGAAAAGGCAGGGGTGTGGGTCTTTATATTTTACTAACAAAACAAAACCTCATGGAAGGAGTCTAAGCAAAAGTGGATGTAGTCAGAAGCGTGTGCCCTGCTCGATTTATATAACACAGTTTCTTATTTCCATTCTCTGCTCTCAGATGGTGAGAGAGCTTGGCTCAGTGGAGCAGGAGAGAGAGAGATATCTGGAGAGGTGGCAAGGGACCAAGCCACATGGGCCCCTCAGTGCGAGGTGAGGAGGGTGCTGGGGAGCCATGGAGGGTTAGAGGCGGAGGGGGGATGCAGTCAGCTGGGGGTGTGGTGGGAACAGCCATTGAATGGCTGCCTGGCCCTCGAGGGTTCCGGGCCCTGACCTAGCCCTGACCTCTTTGCTCCTCTCTCACCCACAGGAGTGGGCCTCTGAATTTGGGGACCGGGGCAGACAAACCTGTCCTGCAGCCGCCTGGGTGAGGCCACGCCACTGCCGATCTGACTGAGCCACACTCTGCAGGTATGTGGTCAGGGAGCCAGAAAGCCGAGTGGCAGATGTGGGTCAGAGATGGCAGCCTGCCTACCTGACTGCCCAGAGGGCAGAGGGCAGATCAACCACCCAGCCCCCCATCTGGCAAGTCCTGGCCTTTTTTTGGAGGGGGCAGGGGAGACAGGGTTTTGCTGTTGTCCAGGCTGGAATGCAGTGGCACCATCACAGTTCACTACAACCCCTACCTCCTGGGTTCAAGCAATCTCCCTCCCTCAGCCTCCCGAGTAGCTGGGACTACAGGTGCAAACCACTATGCCCAGATGATTTTTACATTTTTTTGGAGAGATGAGGTCTTACTATGTTGGCCAGGCTGGTCTTGAACTCCTGGCCTCAAGCAATCCTCCTGCCTCAACCTCCCAAAATGCTGGGATTACAGGTGTGAGCCACTGCACCCAGCCCTGGCCTGTCTTAAGTGCTCAGATAAAGTTTGAAAACATTTAGCAGAATAATTCCCTTCTCATTGTACATTTTATGTCCAGCAGTGACATTTTAATTAAGATTTATTTCTTGATTTTTGTTGGGAGGACAAAGGCAGTAATCATCATAGAATATTGGAAAATACCAAAATGCCCAAGTAATGAAATAAAAATCCCCTGCAAAGGTGTCCTCTTCCTCAATAACCTTTGGAAGACCTTCTTTAAAAAATGCAAGCCTGTACATAGTTATATTTTTATCAGAGAAGGAATCACACTTGGCTACATTGTAATTTTTTTTCTCAAGTCACAATTTCCCAAGTATTTTTTTCATGCCATTAAATATTCTTTTGCAGTGTGATTTTTTTTTTTTTTGAGACGGAGTCTCGCTCTGCCACCCAGGCTAAAGTGCAGTGGCATGGTTTCGGCTCACTGCAACCTCTGCCTCCCAGGTTCAAGCATTACTTTTTTACCACTATGTGGTATTCCAGAGGATTGACATAGCATAGTTAATGTACCCAGTTTCCTACTGATGGTCATTGAGGTTAGTGTAATGAACATCCTCACATGGGCTTTCCAGTTATTATGACATATTTTTATAATCAACTCACATACAGCTGTGTCCTATAAAAATTACTTATTATGCTGGGCGCGGTGGCTCACGCCTGTAATCCCAGCACTTTGGGAGGCTGAGGCGGGTGGATCACCTGAAGTCGGGAGTTGGAGACCAGCCTGATCAACATGGAGAAATCCTGTCTCTACTAAAAATACAAAATTAGCTGGGTTTGGTGGCACATGCCTGTAATCCCTGCTACTCAGGAGGCTGAAGCAGGAGAATCACTTGAAGCCGGGAGGCGGAGTTTCCGGTGAACCGAGATTGCATCACTGCACTCCAGCCTGGGCAACAAGAGCAAAATTCTGTCTCAAAACAATTACTTATTATAATTATTTATTTATATGTATGTGTGTGTGTGTGTGTGTGTGTGTGTGTGTGG
Source organism: Saguinus oedipus (assembly GCA_031835075.1). Taxonomy (NCBI): domain Eukaryota; kingdom Metazoa; phylum Chordata; class Mammalia; order Primates; family Cebidae; genus Saguinus; species Saguinus oedipus. The sequence continues at coordinate 39,158,400 of CM063187.1, read as the reverse complement.
TTTTTTTTTTTTAGACTCAGTCGAGCTCTGTAGCCCAGGCTGGAGTGCAATGGCTCGATCTCGGCTCACTGCAACCTCTACTTCCCGGGTTTAAGCAATTCTCCTGCTTCAGCCTCCTGAGTAGCTGGGACTACAGGTGCCCACCACCATGCCTGGGTACTCTTTTGTATTTTTAGTAGAGACAGGGCTTCACCATATTGACCAGGCTGGTCTCAAACTCCTGGCCTCAAGTGATCTGCCTGCCTCGGCAAGTGCTAGGATTACAGGTGTGAGCCACTGTTCCTGACCACAATTTGATTCTTAATGGTTTGCTGTCTTGGACCCCTTAGAGAACTTGCTGGAAACTGTATCCCTAGCAGAAGGATGTTTATCACCTAAAGTCTCAAGAGCCCGGTACCTGGATTTTCCTTTGATAAACAAGTCCGCTTCCAACACGGCCACTGCATGCACCCTTAGCAGGGTCAGCAAGCCAGATGCCCTCCCTTTCCCAACCTAATGATGGGCCTAGACCCTAAGCCAAGATGGCGAGATTCAACTCTGGACCTTGGCTACAGCCCTTGGGAGAGAGGCTCTTTCTCTCTGTTGCATTGCTTAGTCATAAAGACCTAAGTCTGGAGTTGCCAGAGAAATCCCGTCTGAGAATGAAGCCGGTTTCCTGGACACTTAGATTGAACACCTGGATCCAGACATGCCTGAAGCCAGCCCATTAACCCAGTTACCTGAGCTGATAAATTCCATTTTGTGCTTCGGTCAGTGACAGTTGGGTTTCTGCCACTTCCATCAGAACAGTTTTTTTTTTTTTCCTTTGGAGACGGGGCCTTGCTTTGTCACCCAGGTTGGAGTGCAATGGTGCGATCTTGGCTCACTACAACTTCCACCTCCTGGGTTCAAGAGATTCTTCTGCCTCAGCCTCCAGAGTAGCTGGGATTAGAGATCTGTACCACCTCACCTGGCTGATTTTTGCATTTTTGCAGAGATGGGGGGGGGGATCTCACCATTTTGGCCAGGCTGGTCTCGAACTCATGACCTCAGGTGATCTGCCCACCTTGGCCGCCCAAAGTGCTGGGATTACAGGTGTGAGCCACTGCGCCCAGCCTAAAACAGTTCTTGTTCATTCTCCCCTGACCCAGAAGAAAACAAACTCATTCATTCATTCATCCATTCATTATTTATTGAGTATCTAATAAGTGCTCAGCCCCGTGCTGGGTGATGATGGGGACAGTAAAGTGACCATGACAGGCTCTCACAGCAATTGAGGCTTTCAGAGCTTAAATGACAATCACAAACAGCAAGAACGGTGTTGACAAAGCAAATGACAATCAGCAAGAACGGCGACACCTGCTGTGAAGGAGGGGCTCAGAGAGCTACAAGAGCTGGGATCAGGGAGAGGTCCCTTGAAAGAGGGGCAGGAACCAGCTGATTGGAATGAGCTCAAGGGCCAAGGATCCGTGCACACAAGCCCTGGGTTTCAGGGCACACTCGAAGCACAGTAGGGCTCAGGAGCCTGGAAAAAGATCCTGGATGTGGAAGGAGGGAGGGGCTAGGGAGGTCAGAGGGGAGAGGTGAGGCAGCCATCCAGACCCCAGTGGAGGAGGCAGGAGGAGGATGCGGAGGAGGCTGGGGTGTGTATGTGGCCTTCCCCTCTTGTCCCTCAGAGCGTGGTGTAGAAATACATGGCTATCAGCATGACCGGGAGCTGGCAAAGAGGCAGCGAGATGAGGGCACTCCGCCCCCCACCCCCAGCCCACCCGGCCTGTGGGATCCCCGCCTCTCACCGTCCACATCAGGATGGCAAAGCCAAACCACGAGATGCCCCACGTGTAGCTGTCGATGGCATGGCCGATGTGCTCGAAGCAGCCCTGAGCAGGGGGTGGAGTTTTGAGAAGAATGCCCATGAGGCTGGCCAATGAAGGCGAGAGTCACTGTGCGCCTTTGGGAAACCCACTGCCTTCCCTGAGCCTCAGTTTTCTCACCCGTGCAATGGGGACCATGGCACTATCCACCTCCTCAGGTGGTTTTGGGGCCCCAGGGAGCTGATGTTGAACCTGAGCCCTGAACAAGTAGGTGCTGGCTGCTGATGGCTATGACAGTCTGAGGGTGATTTTGCTTACAGCTGGCTTTCCTTTTTTTTTTTTTTGAGTCTCTGTTGCGCAGGCTAGAGTGCAGTGGCACCATCACAGCTCACTGCAGCCTTGACCTCCTAGGCTCAAATGATCCTCCTGCCTTAGCCTCCCCAGTAGCTGGGATTACAGGCGCACACCACTACTCCTGGCTAATTTTTTGTAGGCACTGGGTCTTAATATGTTGCCCAGGCTGGTCTTGAGCTCCTGACCTCAAGCGATCCTCCTGCCTTGGCCTCCCAAAGTGCTGGGATTATAGGCATGAGCCACCCCGCCCAGCCCTATTGTTTTGTTTTCTTTTGTTTGATGTTCTGTTTGGTTTGAGATGGAGTTTCACTCTGTCACCCAGACTGGAGTGCAGTGGTGCAATCTTGGCTCACTGCAACCTTTATCTCCTGGGTTCAAGTGATTCTCGCACCTCAGCCTCCCGAGTAGCTGGGATTACAGGCACATGCCACTGTGCCCGGATAATTTTTGTATTTTTAGTAGAGATGGGGCTTTGCCATGTTGGTCAGGCTGGTCTCAAACTCCTGACCTCAAGTGATTTGCACATCTAGGCCTCCCAAAGTTCTGGGATTCCAGGAATGAGCCATTCCGCCCAGCCCTGTTGTTGCTCTTATTCCTGGACAGGCTGAGAAAAGTTGCAGGTGCCAGGTCTGGATCAGACAGACCCTGGGTTCATCCTGCTGACTTGAGAGAGAGTTGGGAGAGCACAAGAACTCTCTCAACAGTGGCTCATGCCTGTAATCCCAGCACTTTGGGAGGCTGAGGCAGACAGATCACTTGAGGTCAGGAGTTTGAGACCAGCCTGGCCAATATGGTGAAACCCCATCTCTACTAAAAACACAAAAATTAGCTGGGAGGGTAGCATGCCCCTGTAATCTCAGCTGCTCTGGAGGCTGAGGTGAGAGAATTGCTTGAACCAGGAGGCAGGGGCTGCAGTGAGCCAAGATAGTGCCACTGCACTCCAGCCTGGGCAACAGAGCAAGACTCGGTCTCAAAAATATAAAAGAAAAGAAGAAAATCAGAGAGGGGAGGAGGAGAAGGAAAAAGCTAGACAAACAGCCACAGGGAGGCAGAAGGACATAGAATCAGAGAGGGAGCAGTGACCAGAAGAAGACAGACAGATGGACAGACAGGGGCAGCAGGGCAGAGGGCCACACCTTGGTGAACAGGTAGTCCATGTGGCCCAGACGGCAGCCCTCCTCATTGAGGGGGATGAAGTTTCCCGTCCGGCGACAGCACAGTGGAGGCCAGGGGAACACCACCTCCGGAGTGGCTGCCCGGAAGGCCGACGTGAAGTTCACCCAGTCCATGGGACCAGATGTGCCACAGCATTCTTGCTGGAGAGAAAGGCAGAGGGTCAGGCAGGCTCCAGCTCAGAGAGGACAGGCACTTGCCTGACGTCACACAGCAAAGAGACGCAGGGTTGGCCTTTGACACAGCTGGAGCCAACCAACTTCCCCATGTCCTGGGCCTCCAAGTGAGTGTGTCAGGTGGTGTCTGTGTGTGTGAGCACAGAGCAGACAATATTTGTCCCAGGACCAGGAGGCTCATGGGGGATTTGGATCAAACCCACACCTCTGACTTACTTTCAAATATTTTTGCTGGGTGCAGTGTCTCACGCTGGTAATCCCAGCATTTTGGGAGGCCAAGGCAGGTGGATCACCTGAGATCAGGAGTTCAAGACCAGCATGACCCACATGATGAAACCCCATTGCTACTGAAAATACAAAATCAGCCGGGTGTGGTCATGTGCGCCTGTAATCCCAGCTACTGAGTAATCTCAGGAGGCTGAGTCAGGAGAATCACTTGAACCCAGGAGGCGGAGATTGCAGTGAACCGAGATCATGCCACTGCACTCCAGCCTGGGAATCAAGAGCGAAACTCCGTCTCAAAAAATACAATAAAATATTTTTATCAACAATTATGCTGATGAAATGATACAGAAAGGACAGATGTCTGGCTTTTCCTGGCCTTGGTAAGAAATCCAGGTGTTTCATGCGTAGCTCCTGAGTCAGGAAAACATAGGTTTGGACATCCTTCAAACATGGGTTCAAATCCTGGCTAGCTAGAGGACTTGGGTTTTCCTTAAGTTCTCAATTTCTTCCTTTTTTTTTTTTTTTTTGGCAACAGAGTCTCCCTCTGTCACCCAGGCTGGAGTGCAGTGCCTCGATCTCAGCTCACTGCAAACTCTGCCCCCTGGGTTCAAGCCATTCTCCTGCCTCAGCCTCCGGAGTAGCTGGAATCACAGGTGCACGCCACTATGCCTGACTAATTTTGTATTTTTTGTAGAGACAGGGTTTTACCATGTTGGCCAGGATAGTCTCGAACCCGTGGCCTCAAGTAATCTGCCCACCTCGGCCTCCCAAAGTGTTGGTATAATAGGTGTGAGCCATGAGTCACTGCATCCAGCCAATCTTCCTCCTCCGATGCAGTATCAAGTTGGATTTGATGAAGGGTGTATCTCTTCAAACCTGGCAGTCTGAGTTTGAGTCCTCCCAGTTCTGTGACCTGCCAGCTGTGTGACCTCATCCAAGATATTCAACCTCTTTCTTTGGTCTCCTCATCACTAAAAAGGTGATCTCCCTTATGGCGTGGTAGTGAGGATTAAATAAGCTCTAAAAGTGCTTTGAGGCCAGGCACTGGTGACTCATGCCTGTAATCCCAGCAGTTTGGGAGGCTGAGGCGGGAGAATCACTCAAATCCTCAGCCCAGGAGTTTGAGACCAGCCTAGGCAAGAGAGCAAGACTCCGTCTCCACAAAAAACAATTTAAAAAACTTAGCCGGTTGTGGTGGGGTGCACCTGTATTCCCAGCTACTTGGGAGGTTGAGGCGGGACGATCACTAGAGCCCAGGAGTTGGAGGCTGCAGTGAGCTATGATCACCCCACTGCACTCCAGCCTGAGCAACAGGGCAAGACTCCATCTCAAAATATGAAAATGAAAGTCCTTTGAACAGTGTCAAGCAGGAGTTAGTGCTCCGCAAATGGTGCCGTTACTATCATTGTTATTCCTGTCAACATTTCTGTTGAGGTAGTATGTGTAGGCTAAGGGGAGGGGCTCTGCAGCCAAGCTGCGGGTTCCAACCCCAGCTCTACCGCATGGCCTCGGGCAAGGGACTTTCTCTTTCTAGGCCTGTTTACTCACCTGAAGAACGGTGATGACCGCAGCCCTGCTCTCCTAGCCATCTCATGAGTGATGTATTTAAGGCACTCACTCCTCTACAAGAGGATATAGCGGGAGCCCCAGGCCCTCCCAGCACCGGTCCACCGGGCCCACCTCAATCATGATGCGGTCCCAGAGGCGGGTCAGCTCCTGGCCCTGTTCGGTGTCGGCGCTGTAGAAGGTCAGCATCTGCTTGGTGATCAAGGATGGATTAGACACCATCTGCAAAGAGCAGGAAGAACAGGGGCCGGCAGGGCTGTTGGGTGGGGAGCCGGGGCGACCTCTGACCCGCCGCGCCGGACCCTCGCCCCTCCCACACAGGTCAGGCCCCTCCCACACAGGTCAGGCCCCTCCCCCGGCCTCGCCCCGCTCACGTAGTCACGGTGGGTGTAGGACGTGATGCACGAGGCACACTCGAAGATGAAGACGATGAGCATGAGCACCAGGTACTGGGGAGATCAGAGGGAGGACGGCGCGTCGGGCAGAGCCGGTGAAGCCACACCCCCACCAGGGACGCATCGTTGTGGAAATGCAACTTTTTAAAAAGTTTAGGGCAGTGTGCATAGTAGCATCTGTAATATATGGTGGGCATTCAGGTGTTCGCTGTATAAGTCTTCCAACTTTTCTGTATGTTTGAAATATTTAATTATTTTTGAGACAGGCTGGGCATGGTGGGTGGCTCATGCCTGTAATCCCGGCACTTTGGGAGGCCAAGGGGGGCCATCACCTGAGGTCAGGAGTTCGAGACCAGCCTGGCCAACATGGTGAAACCTCATCTCTACTAAAAATACAAAACTTCGGGCCAGACGAGGTGGCTCACCCCTGTAATCCCAGCACTTTGGAGGCCGAGGCGGGTGGATCACTTGAGGTCAAGAGTTCATGACCAGCTGGGCCACCATGGCAAAACCCAGTCTCTATTAAAAATACAAACTGGGCATGGTGGCACGTGCCTGTAGTCCTAGCTACTTGGGAGGCTGAGTAGGAGAATCACTTGAACCCAGGAGGCAGAGGCTGCAGTGAGCCGAGATCACACCACTGCACTTCAGCCCAGGTGACAGAGTGAGACCCTGTCTCTTAAAACAAAACAAACAAACATAATGTGATGTTCTCAGATAATCAGAGACATTGGACACAGACTAGGTGTTGGAAGATATAAAGGAACTTGGGTGAATTTGGTGGACTGTGTCAACGACATGGAGGGTGGGAGAAAAAAAAAGCTCAATAGTTGGTGTTTGATGAAAATTCTTTTCCTGTCCTCCCCTGCACCTTCACCTATAAAGCAACAGGAGGTTGCGTGTGGATGTGTGAACTCCGCTGCTGGGAGACGGGATGACATCACACGACATACCTGACTGCTTTAAAACAATGTGCTTATCACTCAGAGAAATGTGCACTCCAGTATTTACAGGTAAGTGACTTGACATCTAGAATGTGCTTCAAGATACCCAGAAGAAAAGTGTGGGAGAAGGGGGATAGAGACAACGTGGGCAGTCTGCGACTGATACTGCTGAAGTCAGGTGAGAGGTGTGCGGGGCTCAGAAACCACGTACTCTAGCCTACATTAGAAATTTCCCATAAGACATTTGGAAAGAAAGGCTGGGTGCGGTGCCTCACGCCTGTAATCCCAGCACTTAGGGAGGCCAAGGTGGGCAGATCACAAGGTCAGGAGTTCAAGACCAGCCTGACCAACATGGTGAAACTCCATCTCTACTAAAAATACAAAAATTAGCTGGGTGTGGTGGTGGGCACCTGTAATTCCAGCTACTTGGGAGGCTGAGGCAGGATAATCACTTGAACCTGGGAGGCAGAAGTTGCAGTGAGCCAAGATCGCACCACTGCACTCCAGCCTGGGTGACAGAGTAAGAAAAAGAAAAACAAATGGAAGGAAGGAAGGAAGGAGGAAGGGAGAAGAGAGGGAGGGAGTCCATGGCTCCATCTTACTCAGGATAAAGCCAAAGTCCATAATACCTACCCACCTCCCTCCTGCTTCTTTCCCATCCCCGCATCACTGTTCTCCTCACCTGTCTGCCTCATTTCCTCTCACCCCCCAACCTCCTCCTCACTCAGCTCCAGCTGCTTTGGACTCTTGGCCAGCTCTGGCCTCAGTGCCTTTGCCCTTGCTGCCACCCACCTGGAAGGCTCTTCCTCCAGTTAGACACCTGCCTCACCCCCAGTGCCTCTAGACCTTTGCTTTCCCTGGCAGTGAGGTCTTCCCTCGCCCTCCCCTGGCTCCCGACCTCCCTCCTGTTCACTGTCTTCTTCCTCTGAGCGCTGCTCCCTTAGGTCAAGGGTTTTTATGTCTTACTCAGCACAGAGCCCCAGTGCCCAGCATAGGGCTCAGCATGTAGCTCCTGCTCACGAGCATGTTCATCAGATGACTAGCTTCTCCTGGGAATCTGAAAAACCCGAGGGTGTTGAGGAAGCACAGTGCCGTCTCTGTGTCATTTGGGCCTGGATTGGAATCCCTGCTCTCTTGGTCACCTGGGAGAGGCTATTGGCCTCTGTGAGCCTCAGTTTCCTCATCTGGTAAATGGGTTGAAAAGCACTAACTGTGAAGGGCTTTTGGGAGGACTGAGGAAGCTCTTTTTTTTTTTTTGAGATGCAGTCTTGCTCTGTCATCCAGGCTGGAGTCCAGGGTTCATGTGATTCTCCTGCCCAGGCTCCCCAGTAGCTGGGATTACAAGTGCCTGCCACTATGCCTGGCTAATTTTTTTTTTTTTTGTAGAGATGGAGTTTCACCATGTTGGCCAGTCTGGCCTCAGACTCCCGACCTCAAGTGATCTGTCCGCCTCAGCCTCCCAAAGTGTTGGGATTACAGACATGAGCCACCACCTGACTCTAACTGTGCTTACCCTAGAGTTAGGCACCTGTGAAATGTGGGTTATGGTTGTGGGCAGAGATTAAGAGCACAGGCTCAAGAGCCAATCTTCTCAGGTTGAATCTGGCTCTGCCACTGTCTTGCTGTGTGACCCTGGATAAGTGGCTTCAGCTCTCTGAGCCTCAGTTTCAATCTCCATCAAACAGGGTCATGCTGATGATGGCACCTCTTGGACTATAAGGGATAAATGAACTAATCCAGTAAACCCTGTAGAACAGCTCGTGGCATGTAGTAAACACGTATTAAATGGTAGCTGTGCTATTATCAGCAGAGTTCATGAGCACAGACTCTGGAGAGCAGCTAGCAGGGGTTCAAATCCCAGCCTTGCACTGGGTGCAGGTGGGGTGGCTCACACCTGTAATCCCAGCACTTTGGGAGGCCGAGTTGCAAGAAGCATTTGAGCCAGGAGTTCAAGACCAGCGTGGGCAACATAGTGAGCCCCCACATCTTTACCAAAAACAAAAAACAAAAACTCAGCCCCGCTACTCAAGTCCTCCCGCTGTGCAGAGCCCTGCTCCTCTCCCTATGCCCTGGTTTCTTTGTGAAATGGGTAACTGCTGGGCCTGGGTTATTGGACTGTGGGAAGACTGAGTGAGATGATGCCCGGGGAGTGTGGCACTGTGGGGAACTCATGCTGGTGGCTGGCAAGGCACCTGCCACTGAACTGGCTCCCAATGTCCCCCTCCCCCCTCCCCCAGGCCTTACCGTGAGGACCATGGACCGGTGGCGGCAGAGCGCGGCACCGACGCCAAAGCTGGCGACCACGAAGAAGGAGAAGCCACAGAAGATGGCGATCCAGGCACCAGCGAAGACGTCATCCTTGCCCGAGATGCCCATCAGTGGGTACACGCGGTACTGATCGGCTGTCACCCATACTGTCTCGGCAAACAGGGCCAGGCCTGACAGCTGACAGAGCGGCGGGTTAGAAAGGTCTGCTCGGGACCAACAGCCCTGGCACCAGGCATCTCCATGAGCAAGTTCCTTCCCCATTCGGAGCCTCCACCGCCCTCTCAGTAAGGCAGGCAAAGACCTCCCCTTCCATGAGCAGTGATGAGGGTGAACAGAGGCCAGGAGAGAAGAGGTGGCCCAGCCAGACCTCCGACCCCCAAGCCCCAGCTGCCAGTTGCTTCAAGGATGAAAGGCTGGAGCAGCAGCCTGGCACAGAGAAGACAGTCGGTCTGTCTGCTCTCCCTTGATGGTGCTGTTATTCCCCGAGGAGGCGACATGGCCATGGCCATAAATACTACAAATATGCCAGGCAAGATGGCTCACCCCTATAATCCCAGCACACTGTGGGAGGCTGAGGTGGGAGGATTACTTGAGCCCAGGAGTTTGAGACCAGCCTGGGTAACATAGTGAGAGCCCATCTCTACAAAAAATAAAAAATTTAGCCAGATGTGGTGATGTGCACCTGTAGTCCCAGCTACTCAGGGGGCTAAGGCGGGAGGATCAGTTGAGCCCAGGAGTTGGAGGCTGCAGTGAGCTAGGATCACACCACTGCACTGCAGTCTGGGCAACAGAGATAGACCCTGCCTCTAAAACAAACAAGGCCAGGCGAGGTGGCTCACGCCTGTAATCCCAACACTTTGGGAGGCCGAGGTGGGTGGATCACCTGAGGTCAGGAGTTTGAGATCAGCCTGGCCAACATGGTGAAACCCTGTCTCTGCTAAAAATACAAAAAGTAGCTGGGTATGGTGGCACACACCTGTACTCCAATATGGAGAAACCCCGTCTCTACTACAAAATACAAAATTAGCTGGGCATGGTAGCACGCGCCTGTAATTCCAGCTGCTTGAGAGGCTGAGGCAGGAGAATCACTTCAGACTGGGAGGTGGAGGTTGCAGTGAGCCAAGATCTCACCACTGCAGTTCAGCCTGGGTGACAGAGTGAGACTCCGTCTCAAAAAACAAATTAGCTGGGGGGTGGGGGGTGGGGGGCACCTGTAATCCCAGCTACTCCAGAGGCGGAGGCAGGAGAATCACTTGAGCCCAGAAGTCGGAGGTTGCAGTTAGCTAAGATTGGCCATTGCACTCCAGGCTGGGTGACAGAATGAGACTCCGTTGAAAAAAAAAAAGAAAACGAAACAAGCATAAAACCAAAACCCAACGTTAATTGAAAGAAAGACGCTGTCATCTTTCCTTCTTATTGTGGCCTCCTATGCACCAGGGGGTCGAATAATGTCCACAGTGATGCTGACGGTGATAGCCAGCATTGGCTGGGCACTTTCCCTGAGCTGAGGGCCACGCATGGATTAATCCACATGTCAACAGCCCACACAATGAGGACATAATCTACAGATGAGGAAAGAAGGCACAGAGAGGGACAGTCACTTGCTAAGGTCACAGAGCTGGGGAGAGGCAGAGCTGGCATGTAAACCCACGCTGCACTGACGGCTGAGTCTGCCCTCAAGGCTGTCCTGGACCCTCGTCCCCCAGGCTGCACTGACGGTTGAGTCTGCCCTCAAGGCAGTTCTGGACCCTCGTCCCCCACCCTGAGCTCAGGACTGCCACCTCCCCACCACACACCCACTTGGCTCCCAGCACCGGGACGGGTCTCACCAGAATAATGATGTTGCCCACGACGAGCAGGCCCACCACAACTGGAGATCCCTTCTTGGCCTCTGCTGCCACCTCAGACGCCACCATTCTGCCGGGGACACAGGAGCAGGATGAGACCAGCAGCATAAAGGGCCAAACAGATCCCCAGCTCCAAGCCTCCCCAGCTGTGAGGGCTTGCTCTGGCTCTCTGCAGGGCCCAGGCTGGTACCACTGTGCCCACAGTTCTGGCATTTTGCAGAAGAGGACACCTGGGCTCCAGTGGGGCAGTCACTGGCCCATACTGGGCACTGCCCCTCCTGAGCCTCAGAGCCCCCATGCTGCACCCAGATTCCCAGAGCCCCCTCCTCACCTTCTGTCCCTGGAGCCTCTCTGGCCAGCCACACCCACTGTGGCTCCCTATATACGCCCAGGCCCCTCCTTGGGCCAGTCTCCCAGGAAGGAAGGAGGGTGTGTGTGTGGTGGGGGGGGGCGGACAAGAGGCCGAGCCAGCAGACCAGAATGGGTGAACAGCTTTGATGGGCTCCCTGCCACCCCCATGATTTATAGACCTGAAATTCCAGATTGTGCAGGACCCATGGCCTCTGGGTCCCAGGTTCCCGTGGTGGTGGAGGGGTTGAGGGTGGAGGGGTGCGAGCACCACCTGGTATCTCTCTTGCCAGGACATGGGTCATCCTGGGAGCAGGAGCAAGATCCAAATCGGGGTGGGGTGTGATGGCTCAGGCCTGTAATTCCAGCACTTTGGGAAACTGAAGTAGGTGGATCGCTTGAACTCAGTAGCTTGAGACCAGACTGAGTAACACGGTGAAACCCTGATTCTACAAAAAATACAACAACAACAACAACAAAATTAGCCTGTCATGGTGGCTCATGCCTGTGGTCCTAGCTACTCTGAAGGCTGAGGTGGGAGGATCGCTTAAACCTGGACGACAGAGGTTGCAGTGAGCCGAGGTCATGCCATTGCACTCCAGCTTGAGTGACAGAGCCAGGCCCTTTCTCAAAGAAAAAAAAAATTCCCTTTGGACCCACAGATGGGTCTTGAATCCCAAAAGTGCCTCTTCTGCTGTGTGACCTCTCCTCTGAGAGGGAGCCCGTGGGGAGGTCCAGGCAGGGACCCCTGTCGACCCCAGGGCTGGACCGAGGCAGAGCAGTGGGGAGTTGAGGGGACAGGTGGAAGGGGTGCTTAGGAGGCTGATTACATGGGCGGTGGGCTGAGGCGGAAGGACGGCATCCAGGATAGGTGTACTCCGATGAGTACAAGCAGGAGAAGAACATGCTAGAAGATGAGAGGGGGCACACTGGGCTTGGTTGCAGAAAAGTCTCCGTTGCCCCCAACACACACAGAGTAAGCAGAGACATTTATTTCTTCAGGCTGCAGAATGAAAGAGACCTAGGCTCAAATCCCGGTTCCACCTTTGCATTTGCCCATCTGCGAAATGGGTATCATCAGACCGCTTTCGGGGAGGATGAGGACGCAGCCAGCGCTTCTCCTCTGGGGCTTGTACTGCGGGTGGCCACGCCCTGCAGCCTGCTCCCGAAACGCGGCGGTCTCTCCGATGCCGCCCCCTCGCGGCGCAGACCTGGCTCTGCAGGCGAAAATGGTGGGGCCTCCCAACACTGTCGCCGGAATTTCTCAACCTCAAGGCTAGGCGGTTTATTGCCTCTGCTGTCGGAGCTATGGCTCCCCCTTGCGGTGTCTGCGAATTCGGCAAACAAATGACACTGAAAATCCCAGAATCAAGACACTGGCTTGGTAATAAGATACATAGATGTTTTCCAATTAAAATAGTTAATTTGGCTTTACTTAACCCATTTTAGATTTTTAAATATTTTTTCTGGCAATGGGTAGGGGGATGGGTCTCACTATGTTGCCCAGGCTGGTCTCAAACCCCTGGCCTCAAGTGATCCTCCCGCCTCAGCCTCCCAAAGTGTTGGGATTACAGGCGTGAGCCACTGTGCTTGAACAGCTTTTTTATTTATATGCATATTAAAGAAAATATAAATAATGTACATGAACAAAGTACATCAGTACACTTTATAAGTCTGGACTTAAATAATTTTCAAAATAGGCTGGGCGCGGTGGCTCACGCCTATAATCCCAGCACTTTGGGAGGCCGAGGCGGGTGGATCACGAGGTCAAGAGATCGAGACCATCCTGGTCCACATGGTGAAACCCCGTCTCTACTAAAAATACAAAAATTAGCTGGGCATGGTGGTGTGCACCTGTAGTGGGAGGCTGAGGCAGGAGAATTGCTTGAACCCAGAAGGTGGAGGTTGCGGTGAGCCGAGATCGTGCCATTGCACTCCAGTTTGGGTAACAACAGTGAAACTCCGTCTCAAAAAAAAAAATAATAATAACAATTTGCAAAATAATAATGCCATGCTAATAAGCAGACTTTTTTTTTTTTTTTTTTTGAGACAGAGTCTCGCTCTGTCGCCCAGGCTGGAGTGCAGTGGCTCTATCTCTGCTCACTGCAACCTCCACCTCCCAGGTGCAAGCGATTCTGCTGCCTCAGCCTCCCGAGTAGCTGGAATTACAGGCACGCGCCACCATGCTCAGCTAATTTTTCAATTTTTTTTTAGCAGAGATGGGGTTTCACCATGTTGGCCAGGCTGGTCTCAAACTCCTGACCACAAGTGATCTTCCCACCTAAGCCTCCCAAAATGCTGGGATTACAGGCATGAGCCACGGCACGTGGCCAATATTTTCATTATCAGATAGTTGGCAACTGTTAAAATTTGCAAGTTATATAAAATGTCCAATCAAAGCAAAACAATCAATGGGGCATTAACATGCCACCAGTCATAAAAGGTATGTTTCGCTCTGAAACAGAAGGCTGGTGTACTTTGATGTCAAACTTGAATTTCCATGACTATTTCTTACTGTTACGTAAGTCAGTCTTCAAAACAATAAATGTTGGGGTGCTACTTTTTTTTTTTTTTTTTTGAGATGGAGTTTCGCTCTGTTACCCAGGCTGGAGTGCAATGGCACGATCTCGGCTCACCACAACCTCCACCTCCTGGGTTCAGGCAATTCTCCGGCCTCAGCCTCCTGAGTAGCTGGGATTACAGGCACGCGCCACCATGCCCAGCTAATTTTTTGTATTTTTAGTAGAGACAGGGTTTCACCATGTTGACCTGGATGGTCTCGATCTCTTGACCTCGTGATTCACCTGCCTCAGCCTCCCAAAGTGCTGGGATTACAGGCGTGAGCCACCGCGCCCGGTGCTAATTACTTCTTTTAAAAAATTACAATGCCAGCATCTCCTAAGGCTGAACATATGTCTATCCTATGACCCAGGCCATTTGTCCCTGGGAACTCCTTTATGCAACAAACTACAAAACAACAAACCCTGGATGGGGGTTAGAATCTGATTTCAGAGTTGCCACATTATATTATTCAAAGTGTTCAGTTTTCAAAAAAAAAAAAGTTATGAGACATTCAAAAAAATAAGAAAATAGCAGGGCGCAGTGACTCACGCCTGTAATCCCAGCACTTTGGGAGGCCGAGGCGGGCAGATCACCTGAGGTGGAGAGTTTGAGACCAGACTGACCAACATGGAGAAACCCTGTCTCTACTAAAAATACAAAATTAGCTGGGTGTGGTGACGCATGTCTGTAATCCGAGCTACTCAGGAGGCTGATGCAGGAGAATCAGTTGAACCCGGGAGGTGGAGGCTGTGGTGAGCCAAGATAGCATCATTGTACTCGGCTCGGGCAATAAGAGTGAAACTCTGTCTCGAAAAAAAAAAAAAAGGAAGAAAAAGAAAATATAGCTTATAAAGAAGGGAAAAAATCAATTAATATGAACAGTTTCTCAGGAAGCCTAGACATTGAACTTGCTTTAAATAAGCTCCTGAAAATGTTCAAAGAGCTAAAGGAAGTCATCTAAACAACTAAATCAAAGTATGAGAAAGTATATCACCAAATAGAGAATAAAAATTAAAGTAGAATTGTGTTTTGAGATGGAGTCTCGCTTCCTCAGGCTGGAGTGCAGTGGTGCCATCTTGGCTCACTGCAACCTCCACCTCCCAGGTTCTATCGATTCTCCTGACTCAGCCTCCAGAGTAGCTAGGATTACAGGCGCCTGCTGCCACGCCTAGTTAATTTTTGTATTTTTTATTTTGTATTTTATTTTTAGTATAGATGGGGTTTCACCACGTTGGCCAGGCTAGTCTTTAACTCCTGACCTCAAGTGATCCGCCCACCTTGGCCTCCCAAAGTGCTGGGATTAGAGGTGTGAACCACCATGCCTGGCCTAAAAGCAGAAATTATTTTAAAAGAACTAAACAGAAATTTAGAACTTGAAAAGTACAATAACTAAAATGAAAAACTTCAACAGAGGGTTCAGCAACAGATTTGAGTAGGTGAAAGAAAAGGTCAGTGAATATGAGAATAGATTAGTTGAGATGATCAAACCTAAGGAACAAAGAGAAAAAAGAATGAAGAAAAATGAACAGACCTGCTTCAGAGACCTGTGAGACATCATCAAATAATCGGAGTCCCAGAAGCAGAGGACAAAAAGGAAGGGGTAAGAAAGAGTATATGAAGAAAGAATGGCTGAGAACTCCCAAAATCTGATGGAAAAAACCATTAGTCTACAGAGCCAAGAAGCTCAACAATCTTCAAATAGGATTAATTCAAAGATATCCATCACTAGACACATCATAATCAAATTGTTGAAAGATAAAAAGAGAACCTTGAGGCCGGGCGCGGTGGCTCACGCCTATAATCCCAGCACTTTGGGAGGCCAAGGCAGGTGGATCATGAGGGCAAGAGATCGAGACCATCCTGGTCAACGAGGAGAAACCTCGTCTCTACTAAAAATACAAAAATTAGCTAGGCATGGTGGCGCATGCCTGTAGTCCCTGCTACTTGGGAGGCTGAGACAGGAGAATTGCTTGAACCCAGGAGGCGGAAGTTGCGGTGAGCTGAGATCGCACCATTGCACTCCAGCCTGGGTAACAAGAGCGAAACTCCGTCTCAAAAAAAAAAAAAGAGAACCTTGAAAACAGCAAGAGAGAAGTGACCCATCATATATAAGTAATTATCAGTAAGAGTAACAGGTGGGCTGGGCATGGTGGCTCACACCTGTAATCCCAGCACCTTGGGAGGCTACAGCAGGAGGATCGCTTGAGCCCAGGAGTCGGAGACCAGCCTAAACAAAATGGGCAAATCCCATCTCTACAAAAAAAAAAATACAAAATACAAAAATTAGCTGGGCATGGTGGCATACACCTGTAGTCCCAGCTACTTGAGAGGATGAGGTTGGAGGATCTCTTGAGCCTGGGAGTTCAAGGCTGCTGTGAGCTATGATTGGGCCACTGCACTTCTAGCTGGGTGACAGAGCAAGGCCTTGTGTCGAAAAATATAAATAAATAAAAAAGAAAAGAAAAAGATTAGATTACAACATGTGCAAGAGCGCAGCTTGGGCATGGTGGTTTAGGCCTGTAATCCCTGCACTTTGGGAGGCTTTGGCAGGCGAATCACCTGAGCTCAGGAGTTTGAGCCCAACTTGGGCAACATGGTGATGTCCCATCTCTATCAAAAACAAATAAAAACTAGCCAGGTATGAGATCATGCCGCTACACGCCAGTCTGGGTGACAGAGTAAGATTCTATCTCAAAAAAAAAAAAAAAAAGTTGAAAGGGGTAAAAAAAAAAATTATATATATATATATATATAATTTTTTTTTTTTTTGAGATGGAGTGTCGCTCTTGTTGCCCAGGCTGGAGTGCAATGGCATGATCTTGGCTCACCGCAACCTCCACCTCCCAGATTCAAGCGATTCTCCTGCCTTGGCCTCCTGAGTAGCTGGGATTACAGGTATGCACCACCATTCCTGGCTAATATTGTGTATTTTTAGTAGAGACAGGGTTTCTTCATGTTAGTCGGGCTGGTCTCAAAAGTCCTGACCTCAGGTGATCTGCCCACCTCGCCCTCCCAAAGTGCTGGGATTACAGGCATGAGCCACTGCATCCTAAATATCCATTTTCAAATCTGCCCGCATGGAAATTATATTCCAGTGGTGCAGTGATGAAGGATATTTGGCATGTTAGTGGTAAGTGCTTCAGAAACAAAAGGAATGAAGGGGCACAAAGCGGGAGGAGTTGAAGTTGTAGGCTGAGTGGTCAGGCAAGGCCTTGATAAATGAAGACCTGAAGGTGGTGAGGGGGTGAGCCTGTCGGCAGCTGGTAGACAAACACTATAGGCCAAGCAAACAGCAAGGGTAAAGGACTTGGGTTGGAGCCAGCCTGGTGTGACGAAATATTTCATTTGCTCACAGAGTTTCTGTGCACTGAAGAGGCCAGTGTGGCAGGGACCATGTGAGCAAACGGAAATAGAACAGGGACTAAATGGACACCATATCAAACCAGATCAATATATTTACAAATCCTTCTAGATGCAAGGGCTAGCTCTAAAGGAATGTACAGGTGACACTGGCATGGGTGCCAGCCCCTGGGCAGAACTGGGTGCCTGGACTCGGAGTTTAGCACCTTGACTTTTCACTGGCTGTCCTATTTCATTTGAAATTTTCCTGGTGTTGGCCGGGTGCAGTGCCTCATGCCTGTAATTCCAGCACTCTGGGAGGCTAAGGTGGACAGATCATCTAAGGTCAGGAGTTGGAGACCAACCTAGCCAACATGGCGAAATCTTGTCTCAACTAAAAGTACAAAAATTAGCCGGGGGTGGTGGCAGGCGCCTGTAATCCCAGACACTCAGGAGGCTGAGGCAGAATTGCTTGAGACCTGGGAGATGGAGGCTGCAGAGAGCTGAGATCATGCTACTGCACTCCAGCCTGGGCAAAAAAAAAAAAAAAAAAAAGGTATCTGGAGGCTGAAGAGTAGTTTGAACCCAGGAGGTGGAAGTTGCAGAGCTGAGATGACGCCACTGCACTCCAGCCCGGGCAACAGAGCAAGACTCCATCTCAAAAAATAAAAAATAAATAGGTATCTCCAAGAGATACATATAGTTACTTATTTCTGGATAAAATATAATCTCCAGGATTAGCTTTAAAATGATGTAGGGTGGTGGAGGGGGGAGTGGTCGTTAGAGATAAAATAGATTGGTCATTTGTTGACAATTGTACACACAGCCTGCTAATTTTGTATTTTCTTTTTAGTAGAGACGGGGTTTTTCCATGTGGTCAGGCTGGTCTTGAACTCACAGCCTCAAGTGATCCACCCACCTCTGCTTCCCAAAGTGCTGGGACAGGCATAAACCATTGTGCCTGGCCAGGAGCTCTTTATTGTACAGGCAGTGGCTCACACCTGTAATCCAAGCTCTTTGGGAGGCTGAGGTGGGTGGATCACAAGGTCAGGAGTTCATGACCAGCCTGACCAACATGGTGAAACCTCATCTCTGTTAAAAAAAAAAAAAATTAAAGTTCAAAAAAAAAACAGAAAAAATATTCATGGACCCCCTCCTTGGTCAGAGCACTGATTCCAGCCAGCTTCTTGCCCAACTGCCCAACTCATTCACATGTAAAGTCTCAGTTTTCCAATGAGTTTTTATTAGCAGTTAAGTCATGATTTAGGATCCCAGGGCGGGGATCACTGGGTACTAGGACTCCCTTTACCACCCTGGGAGAAGGACAGAGGATGCAGGAGAGGGTGGTGCAGCCAGTTCAGATCTTCCCAGGAAAAGTGCCATCAGTCCGCTGCTCGTCCCAGTCTGTGACCTGTGAAAAGACAGTGTTACTCCCTCTGAGGTGGGGAAATTGAATGGGTGGGCTTCTTATCTTCCTCCTTTGCCCACCTATTTGTTCAACCAATATCGATGGGTACCTGCTGTGTGCCAACCTCTATTCCAGGGGCCAGGGAATCAGCAGTGACCCCGAAAGACAGAAATCACTGTTCTGAATGAGCTGACAAGCTGGGAGGAGAGCAAAGGGCAGGAAAACCCCAAGCCCACTGCAGAGCTGTCGCCGGGGAGATCTGTCACCGTACAGAGCCCCAACGGCGGGCCCTGCTTCCAGAACCTCGGGTCAACACTGTGCTGTCTGTCCAAATAGGGGAGATGGAATAGTAGCCAGCTGTGAAAAAAAAGAAGGTTGATTGATGTTCTGGCATTATCTTCAAGATACACAGTTGAGTGCAAAAACGGTGCCAAACAGAATATACAGTGCAATCCCACCACTGACCACAGGCAATGCTTCGTACAAGTGGTGACGGAGGCCAGGTGTGGTGACTCAGGCCTGCCATCCCAGCACCTTGGAGGGCCACTGTGGGAGGACTGCTTGAGTCCAGGAGTTTGAGACAAACCTGGACAAGACAGCAAGACCCCCATCTCTACGAAAAATTTAAAAAATAAGCTGGGCATGGTGGCTCATGCCTATAATTCCAGCACGTTGGGAGGCTGTGGTGGGAGGATCACTTGAACCCAGGAGTTTGAGACCAGCCTGGTGAACATCGTAAAACCCTGTCTCTACAAAAAATACAAAACTTAGCCAGGCATGGTGGCATGCACCTGTAGTCCCACCTACTAGGGAGGCTGAGATGGGAGAACTGCTTGAACCCAGGAGTTCAAGGCTGCAGTGAGCTATGATGCTACCACTGCATGTTGCACTCCAGCCTGAGTGATAAGAGTGAGCCTCTGCCTCCTAAAAAAAAAAAAAAAAAAAAAAAATGGGCCAGGCGTGGTGGCTCGCACTGGTAATCCCAGCACTTGGGGAGGCTGAGGCGGGCAGATCACAAAGTCAGGAGTTCAAGACCAGACTGGCCAACATGGTGAAACCCTGTCTCTACTAAAAAATACAAAAATTAGCTGGGCATGGTGGCTTGTGCCTGTAATCCCAGCTACTTGGGAGGCTGAGGCAGGAGAATTGCTTGAATGGGACCCAGTAGGTGGGGGTTGCAGTGAGCTGAGATCGGGCCACTGCACTCCAGCCTGGGATACAGAGCGAGACTCCATCTCAAAAAAAAAAAGACGTTAAAGCCCATGTCAAATTTATACTCCCTAAAGGCAACCCTCTACTCTTTGTGAACCTCACAGACAGTTACAAGCATATACATTTTTTATAAAAAGATTTTTTTTCTTTTTTTTTTAGAGACAGGGTCTCCCTGTGTTGCCCAGGCTGGAGTGCAGTGGCTATTCACAGGTGCGATCCCACTGCTGATCAGCACAAGAGTTTTGACCTGCTCCGTTTCCAATCTGGGCCAGTTCACCCCTCCTTAGACAACCTGATGGTCCCGATCCTGGGAGGACCCTATTGATGCCGAACTTATGCAGACACTGATGGGCATAGCCACTACAGCCCAGAACTCCTGGGCTCAAGGGATCCTCCCACCTCAGCCTCAGCCTCCTGAGTAGCTGGGACTACAGGCACGCGCCACAGCGCCCAGTGCATGTACATTTTATACACATACACCCTCATATTTATATGCTATAAGGCAGGGGTCCCTGAGCCCCAACCAGTACCTACCAGGTACTGGTCTGTGGCCAGTTAGGAACTGGGCCACACAGCAGGAGGTGAGTGGCAGGCAGGCGAGAGGAGCTGCCCCTGTATTTACAGCCGCTCCCCAATGCTCGCGTTACTGCCTGAGCTCTGCCTCCTGCCACGTCAGCGCGGCATTAGATTCTCACAAGAGTGCGAACCCCATTGTGAACTGTGCATGCGAGGGATCTAGGTTGTGCGCTTACAAGAATCTAATGCTTGATGATCTGTCACTGTCTCCTGTCACCCCAGATGGGACCAACTAGTTGCACAAAACAAGCTCAGGGCTCCCACTGATTCTACAGTATGGTGAGTTGTATGTATACTTATTTCATTATATAATGTAATAATAATAGAAATAAGTGCACAATAAACGTAATACACCATCCACAAACCCGTCAGTGGAAAACCTGTTTTCCATGAAACTGGTCCCTGGTGCCAAAAAGGGTGAGGACCACTGGGGTAAGGAACAGTGGATGAAAGCATGGACAACAGACGCTGAATCTGAATCCCTGTTCCATCACTTCCCAGCTGTGTGACCGTGGCCAAGTTACTCAACTTTTCTGGGCCTCAGGTTTCCAATTCTGTAAAATGAGGATACCAACAACAGTACCTGCCTCATATGGTGGTTTTAGCATGTTGACCTTATGTGATGCTAACTTGGCTGGGTGTGGTGGCTCACTCCTGTAATCCCAGCACTTTGGGAGGCTGAGGAGGGTGGATCACCTGAGGTCAGGAGTTTGAGACCAGTCTGGCCAACACAGTGAAACCCCATCTCTACTAAAAATACAAAAATTAGCTACACATGGTGGCAGGCGCCTGTAATCCCAGAAACTCAGAAGGCTGAGGCAGGAGAACTGCTTGAAGCCGGGAGGCGGAGGTTGCAGTGAGTTGAGATTGTGCCACTGCACTCCAGCCTGGGAGACTGAGTGAGACTCTGTATTAAAAAAAAAGAAAAAAAATAGTGCTGGGCCGTGCACGGCGGCTCATGCCTGTAATCCCAGCACTTTGGGAGGCCGAGGCGGGCGGATCACCTGAGGTCGGGAGATCAGTCTGACCAACATGGAGAAACCTCGTCTCTACTGAAAATACAAAATTAGCCGGGTGTGGTGGCACATGCCTGTAGTCCCAGCTACTCAGGAGGCTGAGGCAGGAGAATGGCTTAAAACCGGGAGGTGGAGGTTTCGGTGAGCCAAGATCACACCATCGCACTCCAGCCAGGGCAACAAGAGCGAAACTCCCTCTCAAAAAAAAAAAAAAAAACAGGTGGTAACAACATAGCCGGCCATAATAAGTGCCATCTGCTGGCGCCTACTTTATTTACATACACACACCATACCATATAAAAACTCTGTCCTCGCAAACTGGGTCCTACTATATCAATTGTTCTGCAACTTGCTTTTCCTGTGTCTTAGCATTCTTTCTAAGTGCCAGCATGAAGATCACCACAGTCTCTATAAAGACTATCAAGATAATATTTTAACTTGGGTTATTTCCAAATATTCCCCATTACAAACAACGCTGCAATGGGCATCTTTGTACATGAAGATTTTTGTAGCATGCCTAGATATGGAATTGCCGAGTTAAAGAAGAGTAATTTTTTTTTACTTTGAAAGATTCGGCTGAGTTCTGTGGCTCATGCTTGTAATCCCAACACTTTGGGAGGCTGAGGCAGGCACACTGCTTTGAGCTCAGGAGTTTGAGACCAGTCTAGGCAACATGGCGAAACCCATTTTCTACAAAAAATACAAAAATGGTGGCTCATGCCTGTAGTCCAAGCTACTGAGGAGGCTGAGGCAGGAGAATCACTTGAACCCAAAAGGCGGAGGCTGCAGTGAGCCGAGATCATGCTACTGCACTCCAGCATGGGCAAAAGAACTGAGACTCTGTCTCAGATAGATAGATAGATAACACCAGGCACAGTGGCACATGCCTGCAGTCCCAGCTACTCAAGTGGCTGAGGCAGGAGGAACATTTGAACCCAGGAGTTTGAGTCCAGCTTGGGCAACACAGTGAGACGCTGTCTTTAATTTTTTTTTTTAAACAAAGGGCAGGGGCATAGCAAAGAGCTATTAAATATTGCCAACAGATTTCCTCAGATCAGGGTTGAAAGGACTTATTGTGTTATTATTTAGAAATGCACACTGGGTCCAGGTGTGGTGGCTCACGCCTGTAATCCCAGCACTTTGGGAGGCCAAGGTGGGTGGATCATGAGGTCAGAAGTTCAAGACCAGCCTGGTCAACATCGTGAAACCCTATCTCTACTAAAAACACAAAAAATTAGCTGGGCATGGTGGTGTGTGCCTGCAACCCCAGCTACTTTTGAGGCTGGGGCAGGAGAATCGCTTGAACCTGAGAGGCAGAGGTTATATTGAGCAGAGATTAGGCCACTGTGCTCCAGCCTGGGCGACAGAGCAAGACTCCATCTCAAAAAAAAAAAAAAAAGGCTGGGTGCGGTGGCTCAAGCCTGTAATCCCAGCACTTTGGGAGGCCGAGGCGGGTGGATCACCAGGTCAAGAGATCGAGACCATCCTGGTCAACATGGTGAAACCCCGTCTCTACTAAAAATACAAAAAAATTAGCTGGGCATGGTGGCACGTGCCTGTAATCCCAGTTACTCAGGAGGCTGAGGCAGGAGAATTGCCTGAACCCAGGAGGCAGAGGTTGCAGTGAGCCGAGATCGCGCCATTGCACTCCAGCCTGGGTAACAAGAGCGAAACTCCGTCTCAAAAAAAAAAAAAAAAAAAAAGAGAAAGAGCAACTGAAGTAGGCAGGGGTGAAATGCCATGTCTGGGACTTGCTTTAGAATACTTCTGCCAAGGAAAGAAAAAAAAGAAAAGGGGTACATGAAGAAACTGTGGAAAAATCTTGATAACTATTCATTTTGGGTGATGGATGTATTTGGGGGTCAATGAATTATTCTACTTTGAAAATGTTCATAATAAAAAAGGACAGGACTGCACCAAACTGTGACTGCACAGGGATGAGAGCCAGTGCTGAGTATGTATCTGGAAAGTGCGTGAGCGAGCTACACCTAGCGAGATGCCCTGGTCACCTCAGCTGACAGCCCTGACTGGTTGAGGGGCATCAGCCGGAGAAAGGGAGGCAATTCTAGGAGGGAGGAAAGGCACTGAGTCACTCCCTCTGCCCCTCACAGATGAGCTCCCACCAAGCCACCATACTCCTCTCTGCTAAGACCCCCACCCCAACATCCAAAGGGCCCCGGCAGGAGGCACGTACCCAGGATATGGGGCAGAGGGACTTGTATACACGCCGGTACCATTGGCACACAGACACATCATCTCCTTTAGCATTCAGTGCCTTCTCACAGCGGTGGAAGTCTGCAAAGAAAGGGGGTCAAGTCAGCCCAGATCAAGAGCTGGAAGACATTTCTTTTCTTTTTTTTTTTTTAAAGGCAGCATCTTGCTCTGTCACCCAGGCTAGCGTGCAATGGTGTGATCTCGACTCACTGCAACCTCTACCTCCTCCCAGGTTCAAGTGATTCTCCTGCTTTAGTCTCCCAAGTAGCTGGGATTACAGGCACCTGCCACCACGCCCAGCTATTTTTTGTATTTTTAGTAGAGACAGGGTTTCACCATGTCGGCCAGGCTGGTCTTGATCTGCCCACCTCAGCCTCCCAAAGTCCTGGGATTACAGGTGTGAGCTACTGTGCCAGCCATGGGAACACATTTCTGATCAAAACTTAATGAGAAATACTTTTTACTTCATGATCACTTATGCAGACATAATAATAACACGCAGACAGGAAACATATTTTACAAGTGTAAGAACAAGGGCTAGACATCTTACTAAATTGATATTGCAACCCCCCCAGAGAACTGCTGTTTATTTCTGGCACCAGGAATGATGGGGAAAGATGAGAGGCATGTGTGGGGATTGTGGAAATCCAGAAACAAGACAAGAGAAGTGGGGAAGATAATCTTGATGCCAGGATGCTGAGACCTAAGAATGAAGGCAGAAAGGGAACCACCTGGTGTTTTTTTTTTTTGAGACGGAGTTTTGCTCCTGTTGCCCAGACTGGAGTGTAATGTCACAATATTGGCTCACTGCAACCTCCGCCTCCCAGGTTTAATCGATTCTCCTGCCTCAGCCTCCCAAGTAGCTGGGACTACAGGTGTCCACCCAACACCTGGCTGATTTCTCTTGTATTTTTAGTAGAGACCGGGTTTCACCACATTGGCCAGGTCTTGAACTCCTGACCTCCAGTGATCTGCCCGCCTCGGCCTCCCAAAGTGCTGGGATTACAGGCATGTGCCACTGTGCCAGGCCAATCATCTGGTAGACAATCTAGGCCAGGTGAGCTGGCTCACACCTGTAATCCCAGCACTTGGGGAGGCTGAGGCAGGCAGATCACTGGAAGTCAGGAGTTTGAGACCACCCTGACGGGG
The DNA here is from genome assembly GCA_031835075.1 of Saguinus oedipus. Lineage (NCBI taxonomy): Eukaryota > Metazoa > Chordata > Mammalia > Primates > Cebidae > Saguinus > Saguinus oedipus. The sequence goes on along the minus strand of CM063187.1, from coordinate 39,133,835 downwards.
AGAAACCCCGTCTCTACAACAAAATACAAAATGAGCCGGGTGTGGTGGCACATGCCTGTAATCCCAGCTACTTGGGAGGCTGAGACAGGAGAATCACTTGAACCCGGGAGGCGGAGGCTGCAGTGAGTTGAGATCGTGCCACTGCACTCCAGCCTGGACGACAAGAACAAAACTACATCAATAACATAACAACATAACACAAATAAAAGAAAACATAAAGGGGCCCAAAGTGGCTCCGGCCGGATGTCGTGGCGCTTGCGAAGGCGAGGCCAAGAGTTCAAGGCCAACCAACCTCAGCAACCTTACAAGCTCTCATTGATTGGCAAACAAAACAAAACAAAACAAAACAAAACATAAAATAAAGTAAAATAATAAACATGGTGGTAAAAAACAAAGATGTGAGGCCAGGTGCAGTGACTCACACCTGTAATCACAGCATTTTGGAAGGCTGAGGCAGTGGATCACGAGGTCAGAAGTTCAAGACCAGCCTAGCCAAGATGGTAAAACCCCATCTCTACTAAAAATAGGAAAAAATTAGCTGGGCGTGGTGGTGGGTGCCTGTAATCATTCCAGCTACTTGGGAAGCTGAAGCAGAGAACTGCTTGAATCCAGGAGGCAGAGGTTGCAGTGAGCCGAGATCGTGCCATTGCACTCCAGCCTGGGCAACAAGAGCAAAAAACTATCTCAAAAAAACGAAAGCAAAAACAAGGATGTGATCACCCCTATTAGTAGAGTTACTCCTCTATTGGGGAGTGCATAGTGTTGTGTTCCAGACAGGGCATAAGGAAGGCAAGGGAGAGGAGAGTGTGGGTGATGTCTACTTTTCTACCCAGGTTATGGGTGCCCAAGGGGTTCTCTTTGGAATTATTCAGCTGTATATGTTTTTTATGTACTTTCTGTACATGTTACATTACGCAAACACACACACATTTAAAAAAAATCATTGTAGGGGCCAGGCACAGTGGCTCACACTTGTAATCCCAACACTTTGGGAAGCTGAGGCAGGAAGATCGCTTGAAGCCGAGAGTTTGAGATCAGCCTGGGCAACAAAATGAGACCTCTTCTCCACACAAAAAAATTAGCCAAATGCAGTAGTGTGGGTCTGTGGTCCCAGCTACTCGAGAGGCTGAGGCAGGACAACCTCTTGAGCCCAGGAGATTGAGGCTGCAGTGAGCTATGATTGTGCCACTGCACTCCAGCCTAGGTGACAGAGTGAGGTCCCATCTCTGGGGAAAAAAAAAAAACCACAGAAAACAAAACCATAATAATAATTAAAAAATTAAAATTAAAAAAAGTCATTACAGGAACCAAAGTTTGTAACCCAAGCCTGGACCTTAAGAGCAAGTGATAAGAAGCATGGGTCCCCCAGAGGAAGGATGTCCAGAAGAAAAGGGAGGATGCTGGGGTGGATGGGCCCCTAGGAAGAGGCAAGAGGTGAGTGACTAGAGGTGTGGGGCCAGGGAAAGGTCCTGCTTACCCAGGTAGTTCTGCCAGCAGTTCCTGGTCTGGTTCTGGTTGGGAAAGCGGCTATCAAAAGGGGCAGTCTTGTAGTTCTTGAGTTTGGCCTTCACCTCTTCTGCCATGGTGCTGAATCCTGGAGGCGAAAGGAGTGGGTGTTGGCAGGGGCCCCAAGCAAGCCAGACTACCCAGAATCAACGGAAGAGAGGAGGCACAGAAGAATGGTGGGGGTATGAACAAGTTCCTGCCTCTCAACATACATGCAGAGATGAGGGGCAGGGCGCTCCACACATCTGAGTGTGGAAGTTGCGGCAGCACTGGTGTGCGACTCCTCAGCAAAATCAAGCCTGGTTCCCAAATAACATGAGCTAACACTCACTGAATGCTTACTACATGCCAGGTGCTGTTCTACACACCTGACTCCTACAGCCGCTCTAAAGGTAGGAACATAGGAATTATTACTATCACCACTGCCCAGATGAGGAAGGAACAGGGTGTCTAAGTGACTTCCTAAGGTCATCTGGCATAAAAATAAATGGTGGGCTACCTCCATTGTTGGCATAATCTACACTGCAAAGGTCCTTAATCTTTTTGGTGCCACAGACTCCTCAGTGGTCTGACGAATCCCATAAACCTCTCACTGAATATGTTTTTTCTTTTTTTGAAACAGATCCTTGCTCTGTTGTCCAGGCTGGAGTGCAGTGATGCGATCTAGGCTCACTGCAACCTTTGCCTCCCAGGTTCAAGCAATTCTATTGCCTCAGCCTCCTGAATAGCTGAGATTACAGGTGCCCACCACCACACCCAGCTAATATTTTTGCATTTGAGTAGAGACGAGGTTTCACCATGTTGGTCAGACTGGTCTCGAATTTCTGACCTCAGATGATCCACCCACCTTGGCCTCCCAAAGTGCTGGGATTACAGGCATGAGCCACCAAACCTGGCCTGAATATGTTTAAATGTATTACAACATTGCATAGGTTCCATGAGTACATGAAGAAGTAAAAAAAAAAAAAAAAAAAAAAAAAACCAGAATAGTATCACAAAGAAAACCAGTTTTATCCAGCTGAGGATTCATTAAGAAATACAATTTTGGCCAGGTGCGGTGGCTCATGCCTATAATCCTAACACTTTGGGAGGCCAAGCCAGGTGGATCACCTAAGGTCAAGAGTTCAAGACCAGCCTGGCCAACATGGTGAAATCCTGTCTCTACTAAAAATACAAAAATTAGCCAGGTGTGGTGGTGGGTGCCTGTAATCCCAGTTATTTGGGAGGCTGAGGCAGGAAAATTGCTTGAACCCAGGAGGTGGAGGTTGCAGTGAGCCGAGATTACACCACTGCACTCCAGTCTGGGTGACAGAGCGAGACCCCCTGCAACCTCACTCTCAAGTAATCATGAGTGGATATAGTATTTTGTGACATCTGCAGTTATAATGTGATATAAGAATATCTGTGATTTTGGGTGGGGCACTGTGGCTCACACCTGTAATCCCAGCACTTTGGGAGGCCGAGGCGGGCGGATAACTTGAGTGCAGGAGTTCGAGACCAGCTTGGGCAACAATGGTGAAACCCCATCTCTACAAAAAAATAGTAAAATTAGCTAGGTGTGGTGGCCCATGCCTGTGGTCCCAGCTACTGAGGTAGATTGTTTGCACGGGGATGCAGAGGTTACGGTGAGCCAAGATTTCTGCACTGCATGCCAGCCTGGGTACACAGAGACCTTCTCAAAAAAGGAGAAAAAAATGTCTATGGTTTTGATTGCTAACAAAATCACAGCTGCTGCTAGTACTACTGAGGTTGTTGCCTCAAAAGGTTAATACACAGATATAATTCCACCCCCTCACCCCAATTCAAATACTAGCATTCCTGGAATTCTTCCAACTCTGCTGACCGATGGTTAAATTATCTTTAATATAGGCTGGGCACGGTGGCTCACGCCTATAATCCCAGCACTTTGGGAGGCCGAGGCGGGTGGATCACGAGGTCAAGAGATCGAGATCATCCTGGTCAACAAGGTGAAACCCCGTCTCTACTAAAAATTCAAAAATTAGCTGGGCATGGTGGTGCGCGCCGGTAGTCCCAGCTATTCGGGAGGCTGAGGCAGGAGAATTGCTTGAACCCAGAAGGCGGAGGTTGCGGTGAGCCGAGATCGTGCCATTGCACTCCCGTCTGGGTAACAACAGCGAAACTCCGTCTCAAAAAAAAAAAAAAAATCTTTAATATAATGTCTCTGAAGAAGTGACACATAATGTTCGTTGGGAACCTGAGAGAAAGTGTCTATATTCGAGGGAATCCCTAGGAGTCGTGGGGCTATACAGAGACCTGCAGAGCAGGGTCAAATTCAAGCGATGCAAAGTGGTGGTGGGGGTCTGGAGCACTAAAACGGTCTTTCGGTGGGGAGGTGGGGTGTAAAACGCCACCGCTGGGGCACAGATGCAGTCAGAAGGATGGTTACCGGCGATATCTCGAGCGGGTATCTGAGGATGAGGGTGCTTCGGAGGTGACGCTGCGGCCCCTCCCACGTCCAAAAGGGAGGATAGACAGGACACCAGGGAGTCAGGCTGCAGCCCAGGCAAGCCGCGGGAGGCCACGCCCGTGAAATAGCGATGAAGAACCCTGGAGGATAAACTCCTGGGCTAAATCCTGGTCGCTGTGTAGGCTCGGCTAGGTCCCTCGGAGATACCAAACCTGTTTACTGTCAAAAGGGGATGATCCCAGGCCTATCTTAGAACTCTCTGGTGGGAGAGTTAAATGAATTAATTTAAGTTGTTTGGGATGTTGCCCCGCATCAAGGAAGAACTCTTGTTATATCGCTGTTAGTTCTTAGACGAACAGAACAACAGGGTCCCGGGGCCCAGGGAGGCTGGATGCCGCCAGCCAGAAGCCTCAACCCGTTCTCGGGGAAGCTAGGGTTCAGATCCTCAGCCCGTTAGGCTGGGGTTCCAGGTTCCAGAATCCTTCACACTCACCTAAAGGAACCCCCGATGCACCTTGCAGCTCAATGTGACCCTCTGCAAAGACTCCAGAGTCGGACAGGAACCGGATCTAAGGCCAGCCGGAAGCTGAGCGAGATGGGGTATAGGGGAGTTTTCCGGGCGGCTAGAGCTCCCGCCCAGGAGGTGGCCAACGACGCCATTCAGGTCACGCCCAGCAAGAGAACTACGACTTTCTATTGGCCTGAATGCTTGTTTATTATCACTCCTGGCCCAATCGTGAGCTTGCGCGGCTGGGGCTCGGACGCCTGTGGTTACCGGTTTTTATCACCTCCGGGTCTTCACTCGGAGAATGCGTTACAGATCCCGGGACTGGCTGGAGGGTCTGTGTGGGGAAAAATGTCTCAGCAAAAGTACTTTAATTCATGCAAGAAATATTTATTGAACGCCTTTTCTGTGTCAGGTATTTCTTTTATTTTTAAAAATTTTCTTTTCTTTTTTTTTTTTTTTTGGTGCCGTGACTCGGAATTCTTTTTTTTTTTTTTTAATTTTTATGACAGGGTCTTACTCTGTGGCCCAGGCTGGAGGGCAGTGGTGCGACCTCGGCTCACTGCAACCTCCGCCTCCCGGGTTCAAGCGATTCTCCCGCCTCAGCCTCCCAAATAGCTGGGACTACAGGTGCCCACCACCACGCTCGGCTAATTTGTGTATTTTTTAGTAGAGACGGGGTTTCACCACGTGGGTCCAGCTGGTCTCGAACTCCTGACCAGCCTCTCTTTTGTTGTTGTTGTTGTTGTTGCAGAAAGGTGATTTTATTCAAGCAAAGAGAAAAGAGAAAAAAGGAGAAGAGAGAAAACTTCCACGAAGAGTGTGGAAGGGAAATCCAGGAGGGGGAAAGAGAACTACTACTATGTGGGAGGGGATTCCAGACAGCTGGAAATCCCCAGCCTGTCTCCCCCCCGCAAAAAAAAAAAAAAAAAAAAAAAAGCTTGGATCCACGAAGGGTCTGGCAGAAATGATTCCCTTTGGGAAAATGACTAACTCTGTGCTTCTGGCCACAGAATAGTCCTTGTCTCTCTGATCCTTCTCTCATACCGGATAGCTGACCTAGAAATCCTGTTGGTTTTTCCTGCAAGTATATCCATAATCTTCCTCTAGCCCATTTGGTTCAAGCCACCATCACCTTCAGACTGGCCTGTTGGCTTCCAGCTGCCTTCTGCAATAAGCCCACCCCGCCAGAGGAATACTGTTCTGACTCTTAGTCTAAAGCCAATGTCCTAATAAATGATCTACACAATTTTTTCTCTTTCTTCCTTCCTTTTCTTCCTTCCTTTCTTCTTTCTCTTCTTTTCTTTTCTTTTTTTTTTCTTCCTTTCTTTGGACTGAATCTTGCTCTGTCGCCCAGGCTGGAGTGCAGTGGCACAATCTCGGCTCACTGCAACCTCCACCTCCCAGGTTCAAGCGATTCTCCTGCTTTGGCCTCCCCAGTAACTGGGATTATAGGCATGCGCCACCACACCCAGCTAAGTTTTGTATTTTTAGTAGAGACAGGGTTTTTCCATGTTGCTCAGGCTGGTCTAGAACTCCTGGCCTCAAACCATTCTCCTGCTTCAACCTCCCAAAATGCTGAGATGACAGGTGTGAGTCACTATGCCTGGCCCACATTGATAGTTTTTAGCAGAGTGTGAGATCGTCTTGTTCCTTCTGCCTGAAACATTCTTTGCCTACCTGACTTCTCAAATCAGCTGTCTCCTGTTCCAGGGCTAGGTCAGGTCCTTTTTTTTGGCCGCCTTCAATCCCCTGAAGTCTTCTCATCCCAGCTCAAAACACTCTGGTGATGGGTGTGTCTTCTCACCAGACTGTGAGCTCCCTGAGGGGAGAGTCCAGGACTGTCTTGGTCCCTGCTGTATCCCCAGCATCGCCCACAGGAGGACCACATAGCAGGCTATCTTTAGGGACTCAGTGACTCTCAGAATGGCGTAGGCTCTCTTTAGAGTGTAGGTCTGAGTTCTGTGTCCTCTGACTTGGAGTGGGGAAAGAGTGGGTTGTACTGGGGTGCAAGCGTTAGATTTAATTCCTTGACCATCCCTAGCACTGGGAGGACACAGAATAGGCCCTTTTCGGAGTCTGAGTCTTCTTTTCAAGGGGACAGAACAGACAGATACACTTTCATGATTGGGTCTGATACCTCTGCAAGTCCCGACACAGGGCAGGCACACAATAGGCCCTATGGGCTTTGGGTTTAGTTTCTTTGTCTTTTCCATCACAGGGCGGGCACATGGCAGGCTCCCTAAAGGTCTGGGTCTCCTTTGGTCATTGCCCAGCACTGGAGGCGGGTGGTTCCTCACCCCAAAACTAAGGTCTGCGAAGACTGAGGAGGGAGTGAAGGCGGAGTCGAGAGGCGGGGCCTAAGGGGGCGGGCCGCTGGAAACTGGCAGCGAGGAGCGGGGCTTAGGGACCCTGGGGCTTGAGACTTGGGATTGGTGGCCCGCATTCCAGGGTCTTCGGGGAGGAGAGGAGTAAGACACTGCAGTCTTTTAGGGAGCAAGGATCCAGGCTCCCGGATTATGTGAGAGGAAAGAAATGAAGGCCTAGACGCCGAGGTGGGGAGGCCAGATTCCAACATGTGGAGCTGCACACTTAGGTTCCCTAGCGGGTGTAGTCAGTGTCAGCGGGGAAGAACGCAGCAGACGAGCACGCGCCACGAGGTTTGATCGGGAATTTTTATTGGGTCTCTGCTCTCTGTCCGCCCCCCGCACAGTCCGGATAGGCTAGGCTGGGCACTCGGCCCCCGAAGCGGTACGTGTACTTGCGCCCCCCGCTCTTGCGCACGATGTCGCGACGGTAGTAGTAGCGCAGGCCTCGGCTCAGCTTCTCGTAATTCATGCCGGGCTTTCTCTTGCGCTCGCCCCACAGCCGAGCCACCTAGGACAGAGGCCGGGCTTGGTAGGAGATGGAAGGGGCGGGGCTTGGCGATAGTGGGGCGGGGCGGGCCTGGGGGCGGCGGGCAGTGCAGACCTGAAGGAGGCCCCGCCGACTGGTGGGAACTCGGTTGGTAGTGGCGAGAGTCCAGGCGGGAGACTGGGTTTGAGAAGGGTTGGGCGGGGCCCCAGTGGACCGGGGAGGGGCGGGGCCAAGGTCTAGGCAATTGAACCTAGCCCTTGGGCGGGGCTAAATTGAACTAGAGGAGACAGGGCAGGACTTGGCTGGGCAGGAGAGCTGCCCCACCTCTTTGGGGTCGCACAGCTGGAACTCGCGGCTGTTGCCTGTCCAACGGATGCAGCCGCTACGCGCCCCGTCGTGGAGCAGCTCCAGGAGGAACTGCCACAGCTGAATGGGACCTGTGGGGTGAAGGGAGGGGCACACTCAGTCTTCCTGGCCCTAGATCACACCCCTTTAAATATCTAAAGGTCTGGGTCCTCCCAACTTGGGACACAGGAGTCCGGATTCCCCCTTCTCTGGGATCCACGAGTTCAGATCCCACTATATAGGGGACCCAATAGTCAGCTTTGGGGACTCAGGCGTCCAGGGCCCCAGTCAGAGATTTAGGAGTTTGGCTTCCCCATCTCGGAGACCCAGACAGAGTCTGGGCCTTCATCGCTTTCGTTTTATGTAATCCAGGAGCCTGGGTCTTCATCCCCTTGGTCCCTAGAAGACTAACAAGACTCCCTTAACAAGACCCCGAAGACTGTCTTAGTCCTCTCCTCCCCAAGGACCTGGGACTGCGGCCCACCGGCCCGTCCTCCCTCCAGTATCTTTCCCTAAGCCCCGCCCCCTCGCTGTCAGTTTCCCGGGCCCCGCCCCCTTAGGTCCGGGCTCAAGGCTCCAGCCTCGCCCTCTCCGCCGTCTTAGCCGCGTCTCACCTCGGTGGTTAGTTTTGGGGCAACGAGCTAAACTGGCACGGTCCGACTGCAGGCTCGGTTCGGAAGAAGGGGTGAGAGCTGAGCTCTGGTACCCCTTCAAAGAAGTGGTGCCATCCGCACGCAGCCCCGGGTTCCAGGAGGTGGTACAGTCCGGGACCTCAGGCCCGCCCCACGAAATGGCACAGTCCGTGCGCGGCTCCCTGCCGAGGTCACTGCCCCAGTAGGCGACGCCGTCGGGGCCCACAGAACAGTCCCAGCTGGGGGTGCTCCCGATGGCCTGAGCGCGCGACCACGAGATGGCCCCTCCCGCCGTGGGGACACAATTCTGGCCCGCGGCGCCTTCAGAGCAGGCGGCGGGGGCGGGGCCCGGGCCGGGAGGGGCGGGGCCCAGGGTCTGCGAGACGCCGCTCCAAGAGTCCCATGCTGTGCACGCCACGTCTGTCCAGTTCCCCGACCATGGAAGAGCCTGAGGGTCGGGTTCTGTGAGGAGTAACGGACTCCGAGTGAGGGGAGCCCAGGTGCCCCCTCAAAAATTCTAGGGGCCTAAGCTCTCAGCCCTGGCACTTGGGGCCCGGCCGTCGCGGATCCAGGCCATGCCACCTTGAGGGCTCAGGTGTTCTCAGTCCTCAAAGATCAAGAGTCTAGACCTCCAGCCCCGATGCTTCGGAACCCCAGTCCCCTCTCCCACCGCCTTTCCCCACACTCACCCTCCCCCCATGGAACTTCTGGGTACAGTAACGCGGATCCCCAGTCCAGCTGTGGGAAGCCTGCCAGGGATGAGCTGGTACCTGAGTTTAGGGAGGAGCGTAAGCAATGACAGAGACCCCCTAACCACCCACCCTCTAGTCTGCTTGTCAGAGACTGGGAGTTATGACCCCCCAGCCCCTATTTCAGCACCCCGCGCCCCCTTCTCCTTCACCCTCAGGAGGTCAAGCACTCAGCCCCTCCCCACCTAGCCCCAGGAGCCTAGGCACGCCCCCCTCCTCCCTTTGCCCTAGGAGCCCAGCCTCCTGCTTCTTTCCCAGCACTCTGGAGTCCTAGCCCGCAGCCACCTTTCCAGCATGTCTCTGCTGTCGCTGTCGGCGTGTCCCCTTGGAGTGCCAGATCAGGGACATAGAAGCCGAATTCGGCTCCTTCTGCAGGCGATAAGGGGTTAGGGTCAGCAGAGGCCCCACCTGGGCACCCTCCCCACACACGTTGTGGCAGCCCCGGCAGCCTACCCAGCCCTGCCAGCTTGTTCCCCGGAGGCACTTCCTGGGGGGATGCCTCATCCCAGTTCCACAGGTCCATGGATGCTCCTTCTGAATGTTCTGGGTTGGGAAAAGTCCACATGGCAATGGGTGAGCTGGTGACACTTGGAGGCTCTGGAGTCTGGGCCCCAGCCCTGGCTTCCCTCAGAGTCAGGAGTCCAGGCCTCTGCTCCCTCCTTCCCCAGGAGCCTAGAATCCTGGTCCTGGGAGTGAGGGACCACAGCCCTCTCAGTCTCTCAGATCCAGGAGTCCAGGCCCCCTGCTTCTTGGGAGTCTAGTCCCCCAGGTCCTTCCTAACCCAGACACCCAGGCATCCAGTCCTCAGTTCATGGCTCACCTCTGGCGAGTTCCTCTGCCCCCAGCCGGGGGTCTCAGCCCCATTTCATACCATGCACCCCCTCCCCCAAGGGCCTGGGCAAGGGGGAATTTTCCGAGACGTCAGAGCAGGGGTCGCAGCTAGGCTCAAGTTGCAAAGGCGGAGGCGGGGCCGAGGCTGAGCCGCGACCCCTGACTCGGGGATGGGCGCTGGCCTCTGGGGCTGCCTTGCTGCAGGGGTGGCGTGGGCTTGGACGGGGACTTGGGGAACAGCGGGCTAGGTGAGAGGGGGCGGGAGCTGGGAGATGTTTACAGGGTGATGGGGGCGGGGCGGGGGGCTTGGTGAACAGGTTCTCTGCCTCGGGGTCTTGATCCTGCGACATGGGGGAGTGAAGGAGGAGAGTCTGGGGTCAGCTGGGCTGAGCTGGGCTTATCTACAACAGGAAGAGGGATTTCCGGCCAGATCCCCCCACGCCCCCCAGCATCAGCTGACGTCACAATCGGCAGAGTGACTGTGGGGTGGGGGGTGGAGTGGGAGTGAAGGCTGACCTAATCTCCCACCAGGCTGAGTAGGGAGGGTGTCCTGGGGCTGCTTCTCAGGAGTACCAATCATAACAATATTGACATCAACAATTTCAACAATAACAGTAGCAATAAAAGCCAACATCAAATGAGGGTTCTTTGTGTGACACCAACTATGCCACGTGCCTTCATTGAATCCTGTGAAGCAGGTACAATACATACTCTCATTTGATGAAGGGGGAAATGAAGGCAGGCATCTTTCCACTGCCCTTCTCTAGACCCCATGTCCTACCGTGCTATAATAGTTTGGGGCAATTGGGCAAATTGGAGTATGAACTGAATATGAAATATCATAGAATTATTTTCTTAGATGTGATAGTGGTATTCAGGATGAAAGATATTGTTAGGAAATGAACTCGGAGATGAAATGTTATAATGGCTGTAACTTGCAGTTGGGTGCTGTGGCTTATGCCTGTAATCCCAAAACTTTGGGAGGCCGAGGCAGGTGGATCATCTGAGGTCAGGAGTTCGAGACCAGCCTGGCCAACATGGCGAAACCTTGTCTCTACTAAAAATACAAAAAATTAACCAGGCATGGTGGTGGCTAATCTACTTGGGAGGCTGAGGCAGGAGAATCGCTTGAACCTGGAAGGTGAAGCTTGCAGTGAGCTGAGACTGACGCATTGCACTCCAGTCTGGGCAACAAGAGCAAAACTTCGTTTCAAAAAAAAAATTGTTCATGTAAAATTCAGTAACTGGGTATCCTATATTTTTATTTGCCAACTCTGCAACCCTTAACCCAGGTAACTTGGCTTCAGACTGTGCCCATCCTGCTGTATTTTTTTTTTAAAGAGACAGAGTCTCACTCTGTCACCCAGGCTGGGGTACAGTGGCACAGTCTTGGCTCACTGCAACCTCTGCCTCTCAGGCTCAAGTGATTTTCCTGCCTCAGTCTCCCAGGTAGCTGGAATTACATGTGCCCACCACCATGCCCAGCTAATTTTTGTTTTCTCTCTCTGTGTGTGTGTGTGTGTGTGTGTGTGTGTGTGTGTGTGTGTGTGTGTGTGTTGAGAGGGAATCTCTCTGTTGCTTACCTCCAGGTTCAAGCGATTCTTCTGTCTCAGCCTTTGGAGTAGCTGGGATTACAGGCATAAGCCACCACACCCAGCTACTTTTTTGTATTTTTAGTAGAGACGGGGTTTCACCATCTTGGCCAGACTGGTCTTGAGCTCCTGACCTCAGGTAATCCACCTGCCTTGGCCTCCCAAAGTGCTGGGATTACAGACGTGAGCCATGATGTTTGGCCTAATTTTTGTATTTTTAGTAGACATGGGGTTTTACCATGTCAGCCAGGCTATCCACTTGCCTTAGCTTCCCTAAATGCTGGAATTACAAGCATGAGCCATTGCGCCCAGCGCATTCTGCTGTACTTTAATAAGTATATAATATTTACCATTAAAAGTAACTTTTGCATATGGGCATCTTCCAATCTTCACCCAGCTTCTTGATCATTAGCTACCTGCTGTTTTGGTGGGGGGCACTGCTCCTCCTTCCATTTTACAGAAAGTAAACTGGGCTCCACGAGGGAGTCACTTATCAGGGTCCCATGAGGTGGGAGTGGGACTGGGAACAGAAGCAGTGTGGGGTAAGCCACAGAGCTGGGGGATCACTAGTGCCTCTATCCATCCCACATGGGGGCCTGAAGGGAGTCCTGGCCTCCCATCCTTGAAGCTGGCCTCTCATCTGTGTCTCTCCATGTATCTCTGCCCTTTCTTCAATTGGCATCTCTAGAGCTGGGTCTGTTGCCATGGGCCTGACTCCATTGAGGCTTTGTCACCCAGTCTCTTCTGACATCTGTCCCTCCCTGTCTTTGAGTGTTCCTATCTCACCTCCTCGTCTGTCTCCATCTGTCTCTTGGTTTTCTCCCCATCTCCCTTCCCACTGCACAGACTCTGATGGTTCTCATTTCTCTGCCTCTGAGCCTCCTGCTCACGGCTCCATCTGTCTCTGCTGCATTCTCTCTCTCTCTGTGTCTCTCTCCCTGTCCTCAGGAAGACTTGTGTACATTAAAAAAAAAAAAGAAGAAGTGGACTCCCAGCCATTTTGGGAGGCTGAGGCAGGCAGACCAGGAGGTCAGGAGATTGAGACCACCCTGGCCAACATGGCGAAACCCCATCTCTACCAAAATACAAAAAAATTAGCCAGGCATGGTGGCACACACCTGTAATCCCAGCTACTTGGGAGGCTGAGGCAGATGAATCACTTGAATCTGAGAGGCAGAAATTGCAGTGAACCGAGATCATGCCACTGCACTCCGGCCTGGCAACAGAGCAAAACTCTGTCTCAAAAAAAGAGAGAAGGCTGGGCATGGTGGTTCACGCCTATAATCCCAGCACTTTGGGAGGCTGAGGCAGGTGGATCACCTAAGGTCAGGAGTTGGAGACCAGCCTGGCTAACATAGTGAAACCCTGTCTCTTTTAAAAAAAAAAAAAAAACAAGAAAAAAAAAAAACATTGAGCAGGTACTAGTGTAGATTCCTTACTGGATATAGTGCACCCGAATAATGAGCAATGTACCCAACTGGTAATTGTCAGCCTCCTCCACGCTAACTCCCAAGTTTCGGAGTCTCCAGTGCCTGTTACTCCACTCTGCGTGTCCACCTGTACCCACTGTTCTGCTCCACTCGGAAGTGACAATCACATGCATTTGGAAGCCTCCTTTCTGGAGTCATCCTCTCTTCCAGTCTCCTCCTGTGCCCCTATGCTTGAACCCAGGAGGTGGGGAAGCAGAAGCAGGATCAGGGGTAGGGAGGGCTAGTGATGGGGGGAAGGGGCTTTGAGGATCCTGGGCTGGGTGGTCTGGCCCAGGTGGCAGGGGGGTAAAGGGCACTTCCTGCCAGGGAGAGACCAGACTGGAAAATGTGACGTCAGAGAGGAGGCAGTAAGGCGGGAAGACAGGAACAGGAGAAATTCGACACTTCTCCAGGGGGATCTCAGTCCCTGAGAGGCCTTGGTATTATCCATCCGACTTATGCCCCAGTCTTGCCCAAACTGCCCCTCCTAATGGAGGGTTCTGATGACTGTCCCTGGGAGACCCTTCTCTCCTCCCCATACTCAAACCCTGCCATCTCCCTCCTCTGGCCTGCTCCCTGCCCCGGCCTCCTTCCAGATCTCCAGCCACAGTGGTGGTTGCAGGGCTCTTTCTACAGTGCACATCTGTGCTGCTAAGACCTTGCTGCTGCTTGAATTTTCTCAGCTTTTTGGGGCTAGCTGCCACCTTCAGGGTAAAGTTTAAGCTCGACAGCCTGGCATTCAAGGCCCTGCAGAGACACCTCTTCAGACAGGCAGAGGCGAGCTTGGAGCTGGGAAAAGGGGGACAGATCCCAAGTCTCTGTTCTCTCTCTCCATCTGTGGGTCTCTCTTTCGTTTCCCAGCTCTGAGGGAGAGAACAGAGACTGACAGGGATACAGAAGCTTAGGGACAAGAAACGGAGCGCACACACAGAGACAGTGAGATACAGAGGTGCCCACTGAGACTTAGGGTGCAGTCAGCTGGCTGGCATGGCAGGGTGGAGAAGCTGGAAAGCCCCACAAGAGACTTAGGGGTGGACAGTTCCTTCAGGAAGGGTCCCCTCACCCACAGGTCAGCACCCTGGCACACCCATCCTGCCCTGACCACTCTGGGCCCTCACTGTCAGGGCACTGGGCCTATTTTCTGCCACTGGACCTTGAACTCTAAGGGTGGAGGGCCCAGGACTTTCAGTCACCATTGTGTCCCCAAGCACTGTCCAGACCTTCGGTGAGGGTCTGCTAGATGGAAGAGGGCCGAGAAGGCTGTGAGTTCCAGAATGGTAGGGCCTAGAAGATCCCCTACCTTGGTGTTGAGAACATAGGAAGTAGCCAGGACACAGGTCTGGGCCTCAGCTTGATTTCACCCTTGCCATCTGCCCCCGTTCTCCTCTAGAATACTCAGTACTCAGCATGTGTGGAAGAGGTTTGAAGAGGGAATGGGAGAGTGCAGGAAGGGCTCAGAAGCGCCTGCCTGGGTAAACTCTCCAGGCTCCCTGCCACTTCCAGGTGTGGGGAAGCCAAACCCTGCTTCTCACAGCGTGCTTCCACGCCCAGCCAGGGGTGGAAATGAACGTAAATTTATTGAAACTGGTTTTGGGGTGGGGGGTGGGTGGATAGCTGGGGGGTTTCCAAAGAGAACTGAAGAAGGAGCTAGCGCCCGGCCAGGTGGGAGCGGGTGCCCAGCCACAGACACTATCTCAGGCCCAGCTTCTTCTTTTCCTTCTGCTTCTTGCGGACCACGTCCAGGTTCCGGTCCTTCCACATGCTCTTGCGAAGCTTGATGGGGCGCGAGCCCACATACTTCCCTGTGGGGACAGAGGGTTCAAGGCAGGCTCGGGTCAGGCTTAGGTCAGTGCCTGCCGCACCCGATTTCCCCAGGAGCAGCCTCACCCACCATTCATCTCACGCATGGCGCGCACATAGTCACTGGGGTCCTTGAAGCTGACAAAGCCGTAGCCCTTGGTCTTGCCTGTGCGCTTGTCACGGATCACCTTGGCCTTAAGGAAGGATGGGAAGCGGCTGAAGGCGCGTGCCAAGATGTCATCGTTCACCTCATTGCCCAGATCCCCACAGAAGATCCGGAAGTCATCTAGGGGTGGGTAGGGGGGACGACGTCAGAGGATGCAGAGGCCTTGCCCGGTGTCTACCTTGTCTGAATGACCCCATCTTTTCAGAGGCATCCAGTCTCTGCCTAGGGACCTCTTAGTAATAATGGCCAACACCTACTGACCCTGTGCCAGAAGCTTGGCTGAGCACCTGGAGGGAGGTTTCCATTTCTGGCACTCCCAACGATGTTTTTACACTGAGGCACAGAAAGGTCAAGTCACTGCCCAAAGTGACACAAGCAAGAAGTGGCAGAGCTGGGACACGATGCACCTGGCTCAAGTCCTTACTTTAACCTTGAATTGCACTGCCCTGCCCACCCCAGGGCCACCTCACTCATTCCCGTGGTAACCTAAGACTGCTAACTCTGCCCCAACCCTGGCCTTTCCTCTGAGCCTTGGCATCCCTTGGTCCCCTGACACCACTGGCTGACCATCATGGCACCTCAGGAACACAGGCTTCATCTTTCCTCAGCCCTGCTTCCCCTGCAGAGCCCGCCGTAACTCCCTCTTGAGACCTGGACATACTGCCTGCTCCTCTGCCACAACTGCACCCAGCTGACATTTTCATGCTGCCTCTGGGTTGGGCCTGTGCCTCTGCCAAACATGCTCCGTCCCAATGAATCCCTATCCCCACAAGGTGGGAGATGAGGAAGATGAGGCTTAAAAGGCTAAGTGTGCCAAGCATGGTGATTCACACCTGTGATCCCAGCACTTTGGGAGACCAAGACGGGTGGAATCACTTGAGGTCAAGAGTTCAAGACCAGCCTGACCAACATGGTGAAACCCCATCTCTACTAAAAAAAATAGAAAAATTAGCTGGGTGTGGTGGTGAGTGCCTGTAATCCCAAGTACTCGGGAGGCTGAGGTGGGAGAATTGCTTGAACCCAGGAGGCAGAGGTTGCAGTGAGCCAAGATCGCACTACTGTACTCCAGCCTGGGCAACAGAGCAAGATTGTCTCAAAAAAAAAAAAAAAAAAAAAAAGCTAAGTGACTTGCCCAAGGTCACAAAGCTAGGGTCTTCTGTGGGCCAGGCAGATGTTCCAAGGAGAGAAGACAGAAGTCAAACGCTGAGGCAGGAGGGGGTCCATCTCCTTCTTCAGCCATTGCTGTGGCTGCCTCATGGCTTCTGTGGTGATTTGGGACATTCTAAGCACATGCTAGGCCACGCCAGGACAGAACCGGACAAACTCAGAAGGTAGGACCTTGTACACGACAACTTCCCTGGACACTTCCAAAAACATATACAAAACAAAGAGGTAGGAAAGCAACTGTTGTTAAGATATAATCCAGGGACATAAAATTGCATGCATCCTGATTCAGGGCAAAAACATGAATAGCTCTAACAGAGTTTTAGGATGCCTAAGGAAATACGTATATAAACCGAATATAAGATACTGCAGAATTAGTTAATTTTCTTAGAGATGATAATGGTATTACAATATGCAAAAAATATTTCTTTTTTTGAGATGGAGTCTTGCTCTGTTGCCCAGGCTGGAGTGCAGTGGAGCAATCTCGGCTCACTGCAAACTCCACCTCCCGGGGTCAGGCGATTCTTCTGTCTCAGCCTCCCAAGTAGCTGGGATGACAGGCACCTGACACAACGCCTGGCTATCTTTTATTTTATTTATTTATTTATTTTTGAGACAGAGTTTTGCTCTTGTTGCCAAGGCTGGAGTGCAATGGCACGATCTTGGCTCACTGCAATCTCCACCTCCCAGGTTCAAGGGATTCTCCTGCCTCAGCCTCCAGAATAGATGGGATTATAGGCATGTACTACCATGCCTGGCTAATTTTGTACTTTTAGTAGAGACGCAGTTTCTCCATGTTGGTCAGGCTGGTCTCAATCTCCCATCTCAGGTGATCTGCCTGCCTCGGCCTCCCAAAGCACTGGGATGATAGGTGGGAGCCACTGCGCCTAGCCAATTTTTTTGTATTTTTAGTAGAGACTGGGTTTCATCATGTTGTCTAGGATGGTCTCAAACTCCTGACCTCAAGTGATCTGCCTGCCTCGGCCTCCCAAAGTGCTGGGGTTCCAGGCATGAGCCACTGTGCCTGGCCAAAATCTCTCTTTTCTTAGGAGATGAACACTGAGGTATTTAGAAGTGAGGTTATTATAACACTTATAACTTGCTTCAAATGACAAACCATCTACATACACAAAAAGAAAAAAGTGAACACAGCAAAATGTTAATTGCAGAACCTAGGTGGTGGATAGAAGTCTGTTTACTGTGCTATTCTGTATACAATTTTTCCTAAGAGTTGGGAGACAAAATGCTCTCTGACCTTTAGGAAGCCAGGCGCTTCCTGAGTAAAACAGGGGCTACAAAGCCCCATGTCCCAGTTACCCCCACCAAGCTGTGGCCCATGGCTGGGTAAGGAACAGGCCCCTGAGCCACAGTCTCCCCTCCCCAAGGTGGGCTAACAACAGTGCCCACTCTACTGAGATGGATGGAGTTACTGGGCTCACCCTCCCGGCCTGAGGCCAAGGATAGCAGCCTGGTCTGACCTTGGCCGAGCCATGCCGGACCTCGAGCTTCAGCCACTTACCTGCATCCCACTCAAGCAGGCTGGGGTCCTCCCAGCTGCTCCCCGCTGCTGTGCGAATGCAGCGTTTCAATTTCTCTGGCTTCCCTTTCTTCTTGTCTTCACCCAGGGGCTCTGGGACCTGCAGAGAAGAGGGGAGGGGTGCAAAGGGCTTGGTATTGGGGTCTCCCACTGTCTTTTGGCCCCTTACCACGGGGGCCCCCTGCCACCGTGGTAAGGGCTGGATGTGCTTCTGGATGTGGGGCGCATGTGTCCACCTTCCTCCCCCCAGGTCCTACCACTGCCCAGTCTGTGATATGGAAGTTCCTGGGACCCTGTCTGCCCCGCCATCCCCTCTATTCCCTCACCGATAGGCTCCCTGCTCACCTCGAGAGCCATGAGGCCAGGGGGTGGCTCTGGCCGAGGGGGCCGGGGCCGAGGACGCAGGGACAGGAGTTCAGGAATGCGCAGTGGGGGCAGGAGGCCTCGGACGACTTCCAGTGGGAGGGGCAGGGGCTCAGGCTCGGGCAGTGGCATGGCCAGGGCCAGCGGCAGGCTGGGCCCAATGACTGCAGGGCCAGCTGTGGCACCTCCTGCCCCCACGGCCACAGCCGCACTAGCCTCCTCCAGCCCAGCCGCTGCCGCCACCACTGCCTCCTCCTTTTCTTTCAGGCCTAGCCCCAGGCCTAGGCCCAGCTCTCGGGGTGCTGCTGGCTCTTCCTGTAGGTAAGAAGAGAGCATGACGGGGGCTGGCTCACAAGCTCAGACCTTACTCTCATCCCCATTCCATCCAACAAAGCAAGTGCCTGGGGCCCAGAGAGCAGCCCAGAGACACCCAGGCACAGAAGGAGTCTCCAACCAGACAAATGCAGAGCAGGAGGAACACAGGCAGAGAGAGACAGCCAGCCACAGACAAGAACATCGGGAACAATCAAATGAGAAATACTCCAATAGCACGTGTTTCTCTCTGTACTCCCTTCACAAAAGGAGAGAACAGAGATTTAGTCACAGAAAGACAGATGCAGAAAGAGACAAAGGCAGAGTGAGAAGGTAGAGAAACAAAAAGCCAGGGGAGAGGCCGACTGAGACACAGCCCACAGGGCCAGGATGGATGGTGTCCCCACCCACCACACCTGCGACCATTAGTTTCCTTTCCACACTCACCAGAGGGGGCCTCAGCGCAGCCATGGAGCCTAGTGGGGGCCCTGGAGCCCGAGCCATTGGTGGCAGCATCATGGGTGGTCCAGGGGGCCCAGGCAGAGGGGGGCCCACGAGGGCCTGGTGAGGGGGCCGCAGGGCCATAGGGCGGGGGCCGGCTGCTGCAGAGGAGAGAGCGGAATCTGTCAGGGTGTTAGTGGGGAGTTCCAGGGACTGGGGGGAGTTATGTGGCATGGCTGATGACCCTGGCCCCTCACCTGCTCTCTGTAGCACGTGGGGGATGAAGGCTGGACGCAGGATAGGGGCCCTCTGGGGGGCCACAGCTGTGGGAGAGAGAGATGGGGGTGTGTGTCATGGGGGACAGGGGCACTTGGGGCAAGGTGTGCACACGTGTGTGTGTTTGTGTGTGTGTGGTCTCAGGATCCAAGAAATCCTGGAGAAGAGTCTGGGGAGCCCTCCTGGAGATGTGGGGCCTCTCCCCTGGTTCATTCCATGAAAATTTACCAGAGGTGCTCCTCCAGCTCAGCCCTGTGGCAGGCAATGCTGGGACACACCAACAAGCCCAGGGTCCTCAGGGAGCTCCTGGTCCAGAAGAGGAGGGAATGGAGGCATCACTAGACAAGGAGAGCCCATGGGGACCAGGGCTGGAAGCAGGGAAGCCCAGACAGAGGGATCAGTGCTAAGAAACGGGAGTCTAGGGAGCCTCTGGAGCCCAGGGGAGCCATCTGACCCAACCAGACCTAGGGAGGGCTTCCTGGAGAAAGGGACCTGTGAGCTGAGACCCGAAGGACAATGAAGCATTAGGCAAAGGGTGAGTGGGAATATTATTGGCAGGGAGAACACCCATAAGCAAAACCTCTTCCCTTTTCGGTTTAGTGTCACTGTAATAGAAGAAGTGGGGATTAGAGAGCGTCCTGAGAGGGGCTGCGTGGCCAGTAGGCGTCAAGCACAGCTTGTTTGTTTGTTTTTTAAGCACAGCATTCTTGGCTAAGCCATGAGGGCAATGGGGAGTCACAGCAGGGTTGGAAGCTGGGCAGGGGAAGTCAGATTTGCATTTTAATCAAAACCATACTAAAAAGTAAAAGACATTACAACTTCTCAGAGATTATCAGATTAAAAAGTATTAACAGGATTTAGGTAATGTAAGTAGCATGTTTGGTTTAATAGAGATTATACCAGAATTTTACATCCAAATAAGAACACACATCCTTTTCATACATATAAGGAAGTAATGTTCTACAAACTGACAACTGACAGTGTGAGTAAAGGTTACCTGAGGAACAAAAGGTGGAATGTGGAAAATGGCCTGTGGGGAGGATGGCTGGAAGATTATAGCCGGGTAGCAGTGAGCAGGGAAAGAAGGGACCTCAACAAAAGCACTGCTGGCACATTCCAGAAACGTTCGGGCTGCTGGCATCTCTCTGCAAGGAGCCAGGTCACATAGGGTTGTGATTGCCAGGGGAAGAGCCTGGTGCTTGTCTGGGCAGTCTGCCCATCCCATCAACAGACAGTACACAATGCTTCCCATGCGGCAGATACTGAGACTTCTGCCCCTCATGGAGCTTATATTTCAGAGAAAGCAAAAGATGATAGCCATACTACATAAGAAATGGTATAGCTTGTTGTAAGGTGTTAGGTGATATGGGAATTTGGGAACAGGACTGACAGTAGGAGGGTTGGTTTGCAATGGTCAGGTTGAAACCAAGTTGACTTGACATAATCAGGAAGGACATGATTGAGTTTGTGCTTTAGGATGACAACATCAAGTTGGGGTGAAATGCAAAGGGTGATTTGAGTGAGGATTTAGGCAAGAGGCTGAAGTCATGCAAACAAGAGTGCCTGATTAAATGTGGGGTCCCTGGCCCCAGACTCACCTGCTCGCCGCAGGAACATGGCTTCTCGAGCCTCTGGACTGTCCAGGTGACTCCGATCTCCAGGGCCAAAGCCAACTATTGGGAGGGGAGAGACAAGGATGGTGGGAGGAGAGTCCTGGGCACACGTTTTTACCACCTGACCCCCTCACCTTGCCACTCTTTACTTACCAGGGCCCACAAAAGGAGGGCCACCCACCATGGGAGGAACTACTGTGGCTGCAGCGGCTGCCCGGGCCTCCAGAGTCTGCTGGACCTGTTGGGGAAGAGGTCAGGGTGAGGGGCCTGACTCAGCGCTCCCCATCTGCTGTGACTAGCTCACCCAAGAGGCCAAGAGCTTCATGCTCAGTGCTCTGTATATGGCTGGCTATCTCAGGTCTCAGCTAAAATGTCACTTCTCGGGGAGGCTTTTGGGATCACACTAGGGCTCCCTGGCCCCGGCTTCTCTTACCACCTTATTTCACCTTCCCTATAGCACTTAGCACTGACTGAAACTGTGTCCAGCTTGTCCTCTCCATCTCCCATGCACAACCTCCATGCAAAGCACCATTAGCTCCTGCTAGGTTACTGTACAAGTCCCTTCCTCCATCTCCTGGATTCTGCCCTCGTCCCTTACAGTCTATTCTTTTCTTGAGACTGAGTCTTACTCTGTCACCCAGGCTGGAGTGCATGGCACCATTGTGGCCCACTGCAACCTCCACCTCCCGGGTTCAAGCCATTTTCCTACCTAAGCCTCCTGAGTAGCTGGGATTACAGGCATGCACCACCAAGCCCAGCTAAGTTTTGTATTTTTTAGTAGAGTAGGGGTTTCACCACATTGGCCAGGCTGATCTCGAACTTCTGACCTCAGGTGATCCACCTGCCTCAGCCTCCCAAAATGTTGAGATTACAGGTGTGAGCCACCACGCCCGCTTACCGTCTATTCTTACACATCCAGAGCTACGCTGTTAACCTTGAAGTTGGACCACATCATCTTTCTGCTCAAAATCTTCCAACAGCTCCCAATCTCACAGCACAAGCCAGGGTCCTTTTTTTTAAATTTTTTTTTTTTGAGACAGAGTCTCACTCTGTCACCAGACTGGAGTGCAGTGGTATGATCTCAGCTCACTGCAACCTCCGCCTCCCAGGTTCAAGCGGTTTTCCTGCCCTAGCCTCTCTTGTAGCTGGGAATACAAGCAAGCGCCATCACGCCCAGCTAATTTTTGTATTTTTAGTAAAAATGGGATTTCACCATGTTGGCCAGGATTGTCTCGATCTCTTGACCTTGTGATCCACCCGTCTCAGCCTCCCAAAGTGCTGGATTACAGGCGTGAACCACCACGCCGGCCACCTCGGGACCTTTGCATTGGTAGTTCTCTGCTGGGAATGCTCTTCCCCCAGACATCTGCATGGTTCCCTCCTGTCTCCTTTGTATCTTTGCTTAAATGTGATTTCCTCAGAAAGGGCTTCTGTGACTGTGCTAAGGAACTTCCATCCTTCTTAACATACTTTTATTTATTTATTTATTTTGAGATGGAGCTTCACTCTGTTGACCAGGCTAGAACACAGTGGCGCTATCTCAGCTCACTGCAACCTCTGCCTCCCAGGTTCAAGTGATTCTCCTGCCTCAGCCTCCCAAGTAGCTGGGATTACAGGTGTGTGCCACCAGGCCCAGCTAATTTTTGTAATTTTTATTTTCTTTCTTTTTTTTTTGAGACGGAGTCTTGCTCTGTTGCCAGGCTGGAGTGCAGTGGCACAATCTCAGCTCACTGCAACCTCTGCCTCGAAGGTTCAAGCAATTCTCCTGCCTCAGCTTCCCAAGTAGCTGGGACTACAGGTGTGCGCCACCACGCCCAGCTAATTTTTTTGTTTTTAGTAGAGATGGGGTTTCACCATGTTGGCCAGGCTGGTCTTGATCTCTTGACCTTGTGATCCAACCACGTCAGTCTCCCAAAGTGCTGGGGTTACAGATGTGAGCCACCCGGCCCGGCCAATTTTTGTATTTTTTTTAGTGGAAACTGTATTTCATTAGGTAGGCCAGGCTGGTCTCCAACTCCTGACCTCAAGCAATCCGCCCACCTCAGCCTCCCAAAGTGCTGGGATTACAGGCCCCAAAAATACAGTGATTATGTTTTGTACTCGGCTATATGCTGAATGCCTAGAATAATGACTGGTGTATAAAAGGCACCTGATATTTGTTGACAGAATGATCAAGTTTCATTTGCTCATTTTCATTTTTTAACTTAAATTTTTTGCAGAGACTAGGTTTGCTATGTCACCCAGGCTGGAGTGCAGTGGCATGATCATAGCTCACTGCAGTCTTGAACTCCTGGGCTCAAACAATCCTCCTACCTCAGTCTCCCCAGTAGCTCTGACTACAGACTTGTGCCACCAGGCCTGGCTAATTTTTCTGCCTATTTTGTTTTTTTTGAAGAGACAGGATCTGTGTTGCCCAGGCTGACTCCTGGCCTCCAGCGATCTTCCTGCCTTGGTCTCCCAAAATGCTGGGATTACAGGCGTGTCCAGCCTATTTTCATCATAATAATTTATCTCTCCTTCTCTACTATTCATATATGGTTGGCTGTTGAGCACTTGAAATGTGACTGGGAGTAAGGAACTATTAAATATAAATTTTAAATATATCAGAACGTTTCCGTTATTGCAGAAAGCTCTACTGGACAGCATGCTCTAGAATATAAGCTCCCAAAGGGCAGAAATGTCTGTCTCAGTCATTACTGTGTTCTCAGTGCCTGACACACAAAATATTTGTCATGCTAATCAGTCAACAAGCCAAAACGTCAACAGCTCTCTGTACACAAACACATACTGTGTTCGAGGTATTGTGTTCCCTGACTTATATGCCTTAGCTCAACCATACCTGCTGGTATGTGTTGGTCGCAATAATTGGGCGGATCACAGGAGCTGCTGGGACCTGCATCGCTTCTACCGTGGGGACCGTGGGCACTGCAGGCACAGCAGTTGGGATTCCGGGTACTGGGGCCCCTAGAACTTCCTGCTCAAACCTGGAGGAATAGAACAGACACCAGAGCTCAGGATCTCGTACCAATTTTGGAACTCTGGGTATACTTCGCGGGGACCCTCACCCCTGCCAACCTCTCCCCTATCACCGCCCCCACAATCCCGAAGGTCCCATTTCCCCATGTTAGAGCCGTATCTCTGGCCAATCGAGGCCTCGGGGCTCCGGAATTCGGAGGCCCTGGCTCTGGAACGACTTTTATCTCTCCCTGTCGCGGGCCTTACAGGGCCATCTCCGCCTCCATTTCCTTCAAGCGTTCCTCGCCGCTCTTGCCCGGGATGCCAGTGCCAGGGCCCGGGACCACGGGTCCTCCTGCACCCGGGAGTCCCGGG
The DNA here is from genome assembly GCA_031835075.1 of Saguinus oedipus. Lineage (NCBI taxonomy): Eukaryota > Metazoa > Chordata > Mammalia > Primates > Cebidae > Saguinus > Saguinus oedipus. The sequence goes on along the minus strand of CM063187.1, from coordinate 39,109,920 downwards.
GCTGGCCCCGCCCCAGCCATCGCTGCCGCCGTCGCTGTCGCCGCTACTACTGTCTCAGCCTAGCCGCCGCCGCCGCCGCCGCCGGTTCTGCTGTCTACTCTCCGCCTTCGTCCGGGTGGGCTCCCGAGGATGACGTCCAGCAAAAGCGACGGGCGCTGACACATGACGCCATGCGCCCGGGCGTGAGGGCCAATGAGACCTGGCCACACCCTCAGGGGGAATACAGGCCAATCAGAGTGAGAGAATGACAAACAGGCGCAAGAACCTGGGCCTATGAGAGCGCAGTGAAGATAGGCGGTCTCGCCTTCCTGAAGGAACACAGACTAATGAGAGCAAAGCAAAGTCAGTTGGTCCCGTCCCCAATGTGGAATCTGGACCTTTGAGAACGCAGGAAAGTTCGGAGGCCCCGCCCGTGCCACCGCGAAGTCCGCGCTGGAAGTTTTGAAAAACGCTGAAGTCCGCGTCAACCTCAGGGTTGGGCAAGGCTAGGAGGCCTAGCTGGGGTCTGGGGCTGAGGGCTGGGGGCTCCTACCCTGGGGTAGGTTGACACTCGACCTGTGGTTCCCATGAAGACTAGAGATGCCCAGGAGGAAGCGCCTGACCCGGGCTTCCTGGAGGAGGACATCTGAAGACATTTAAAGATGAGACGAGATGTTCAGGGTGGGAGCCAAGGCCCACACTAGTGCAACGCAGAGGGGCACGTGCGTGGGCTTGGTCCCTGTCATTTCTTGGGCCACAGCTGACCCCCTTTTTTTTCTTCCCCGTAGCCCTCAAAGAATTTTATTCTGATTATTTTCAAACATGCACATTAGAGGGACTAGTATAACAAACTCTTAAGTACCTCTCAAACGCTATCAATATTTGACACTTCTGGATTTCACTTGATCTATGCTTCTCTTATTTTTTATTTTAATTAATTAATTTTGAGACAAGAGTCTCGCTCTGTCGCCCAGGCTGCAGTGCAGTGGTGCCGTCTCGGTTTATTGCAACCTGCATCTTCCAGGTTCAAGCTATTCTCTTGCCTCAGCCTCCCAAACCGCTGGGATTATAGGAGGGTGTCACCACGCCTGGCTCATTTTTGTGTTTTTAGAGGACACGGGGTTTCACCATGTTGGCCAGGCCAGTTGTGAACTCCAGACCTCAGGTGATCCGCCTGCCTCAGCTTCTCAAAGTGCTGGGATTACAGGCACTAGCCACCACGCCCAGCTATTGTATGTATGTATGTTTGTATGTATTTAGAGATGAAGTCTTGCTCTTGTCGCCGAGGCTGCAGTGCAGTGGTGTGATCTCGGCTCACTGCAACCTCGACCTCCTGGGTTCAGGCAATTCTCTTGCCTCAGCCTCCTGAGTAGCTGGGACTACAGGTGTGTGCCACCACGCCCAGCTAATTTTTGTACTTTTGTTTGTTTTGAGACGGAGTTTCGCTGTTGTCACCCAGACTGGAGTGCAATGGCACAATCTCGGCTCACCGCAACCTCCGCCTTCTGGGTTCAAGCAATTCTCCTGCCTCAGCCTCCTGAGTAGCTGGGACTACAGGCACGCACCACCATGCCCAGCTAATTTTTGTATTTTTAGTAGAGACGGGGTTTCACCTCATTGACCAGGATGGTCTTGATCTCTTGACCTCACGATCCATCCACCTCGGCCTCCCAAAGTGCTGGGATTATAGGCGTGAGCCACCATGCCCAGCCTAATTTTCGTACTTTTAGTAGAGATGGGGTTTCACCATGTTGGCCAGGCTGGTCTCAAACTCCCAACCTTAAGTGATCTGTCCACCTTGGCCTCCCGAAGTGCTGGGATTACAGGCGTGAGCCACTGCGCCTGGCCAACCAGAACTATTTTTTAAAAATACCCTTAACTATGCCATTATGAATACAATCAAATTAATTTCTTAGTGTCATCTAACACCCAGACTGTTCAGTTTTCCCTGTCACAAAAATGTCTTCATACAATAGTAAAATCAGGATCAAAACAAGGCCCAAACATTGCATTTGATTGTCTTTTATTTCCTGTCAAAACTTAATTTTTGCTTGCTCAGATGTTTACTAAGAAGAAAAACTTTAATTTTATTGGCTGCCTTGGTTTCTTGAAACTGCAGTCTGAATCAGTACAAATGAATACCTGCCTGCCTCCTTGCTTCCTCCTCTCTCTCTCTCTCTCTCTCTCTCTTTCTCTCTCTCTCTCTCTCTCTCTCTCTCTCTCTCTCTCTCTCTCTCTCTCTCCCTCCCCATTCCCCCTTTTGCCTTCTTTATGGAAGAAACTGGATCATTTATCCTATAGGGTGTCCCACCCATATTTTGAATTTAATTACATCCTTTAATTTTGTTTCACTTGTTTCTGACTGCCTCCTGCCTCTTTCCCATATACTTGTAGTGAGAGCTACGGCTGGATGAGATTTGGATTTAATTTGGTAAAAGCACACTTCATAGGTAATATTGTATGGTATCATATCCCATGGTGTCCTATTGGGGAATCCCATCAGAAGCACAAGATGTCTGGTTGCCTTCCTTTGGTGTCAGGATGGATCAGTGCTGTCTCTTGGTCCATCCATTTGAAGAAGCCTAATCAACCTTTCCCCCAATAGTTTTAGTAACCCTTGATCATCAGTACCTGTATCCATCACTTAATCAATGGCAAATGGTGGGTTTTGAATTCTATTATTCTCTCTGAAGTTATTAGTTGTGATTCTTTCGTAAATAACCTCTTCATTAGAAATTTGGTTACTTTTGGCTGGGCACAGTGGCTCATCCCTGTAATCCCAGCACTTTGGGAGGCCAAGGTGGGAAGATCACCTGAGGTCAGGAGTTTGAGACCAGCCTGGCCAACATGGCTAAACTCCGTCCCTGCTAAAAATGCAAAAATTAGCAGGCATAGTGGCATGCACCTGTAATCCCAGCTACTTGGGAGGCTGAAGCAGGAGAATCACTTGAACCCAGGAGGCGGAGGTTGCAGTGAGCCAAGATTTCCCCACTGCACTCCAGCTTGGGCAACAGTGGGAGACCCTATCTCAAAAAAATAAAAAAAAAATTTTGGTTCCTTGTTCACATATAAGAAAAATAGAGGGGCAGGGCGCATTGGCTCACACCTGTAATCTCAGCACTTTGGGAGGCTGAGGCAGGTAGATCACCTGAGGTCGTGAGTTCAAGACCAGCCTGACCAACATGGAGAAATCCTGTCTCTACTAAAAATACAAAATTAGCTGAGCATGGTGGCGCATGCCTGTAATCCCAGCTACTCGGGAGGCTGAAGCAGGAGAATCGCTTGAACCCAGTAGGCAGAGGTTGTAGTGAGCCAAGATCGTGCCTGTGCACTCTAGCCTGGGCAACAAGCAAAACTCCTTCTCTCTCTCTCTCACACACACACACCCCAACACACACGCAAAGAAAAATAGAGAACATGCTTGATTCTTTCCTTATTTTACATATAAAAAACATTTTCAAAATAATGAGTGGGTTTCTAGTACTTTTCAAAGGTGACTTAAATGAGGTATATGTGTATGAGTATCAACATGAACTTACACATTCAGACATATTTGATGTGCTTCAAACCACTGTGGTACTTTTTTTTTTTTTTTGAGACAGAGTTTTGCTCTTGTTGCCCAGGCTGGAGTGCAGTGGTGCGATCTAGGCTCACTGCAACCTCCTCCTCCTGGGTTGAAGCATTCTCATGCCTCAGCCTCTTGAGTAGCTGGGATTTCAGGCTTGAGACACTGCACCCAGTCCGACTGGGTGGCATTTTTTGCTGCTCAACATGTCCCACTTTTGGCCAGTAAGAGCCCTTCAGACTGGCTCCTGAGTCCCTTTGACTTGGCCACAGTAGTCTTGGAAGACTTCTTTGCTTCCTGGTATAAAATATCCTGTACACATTTTGTACATTTCTTGCCTCAGACCTGGAATCAGCTGTTTTCACAAGGGTCCCTGGTCCTTAGAAATAGCACTTAGAGACCACAGCCTGTACACTAGTGTTTCTCTGTGTTACTGAGGTGTCATTATATTCATTATATAGCTCAGACCTTTTTAGTGGACTCAACTAGGGGTGTGTGTGTGTGTGTGTGTGTGTGTGTGTGTGTGTGTGTATTTCTTTGAAATCGAGTCTTGGTCTGTTGCCCTGGCTGGAGTGCAATGGAGAAATCTTGCTCACTACCACCTCTGCTTCCCAGCTTCAAGCAATTCTCCTGTCTCAGCCTCCCGAGTAGCTGGGATTACAGCCATGCACTACCACACCTGCCTAATTTGGTATTTTTAGTAGAGACGGGGTTTCTCCATGTTGGCCAGACTGGTCTTGAACTTCCAACCTCAAGTGATCCACCCACCTCAGCCTCCCAAAATGCTGAGATTATAGGCATGAGCCATCGCAGCCAGCCTTGAAATATATATTTTTCAGAAAGAGAGAAATCATGACTTTATTCTGATATTTCCAATTCAAACGAAAGATTATAGGATATTTACTTCTTTGATTTTATATTTATCTTTTTTCATTTACACTAAAAATCTTGGTCCCCAATGACATTAGATAGCTTCTTATTTGCTTAATATATAATTTCAAGAACTGTAAGGTAGAGTCTCAAAAATTTAAATGATCTATTTTATCCAAATAATAATTCCAGTGTTACTACTAATGTGACTACTGTACGAAGTTTAAGATTTTGCTGAGTTCAGTAGGAAGGTGGGCACTGGGAACTGTGATGAGGAGAGAGAGGAGAGAGAGGAGGAGTGGGCTCACTAAGGACAGTCATGGGAAAGCCAGTGTGGACAGGCTGGGCAACAGCAGCCAGGGGCAGGAAGAAAGCTGGCAGAGGGAAGGGGCTCTGGAGGCCAAGAGAGGAGCTCTGTGGGAGATGGACAGCAAGGTTCAAGATCATAAAGCTGACAAACTCCCAAATGTGAAAAAAACTTACCGCAACACCAGTAAATTACTATCTGTGTTTGTCTTTTTTTCTGGGACCAGGCAAATTAAATATAATGTTCACTTAATTTATGAAAAAAAAATTATCGAGACAGGGGAAACTGTAATTCCAGCAGGTGAAGAATTGGGAGACAGAGGCGGCAGATCACTTGAGGCCAAGAGTTGGAGAGCAGCCTGGCCAGCATGGTGAAGCCCCAACTCTACAAAAAATACAAAAATTAGCGGGGCATGGTGGTGTATGCCTGTAATCCTAGCTACTGGGGAGGCCAAGGCATGAGAATCACTTGAACCTAAGAAACGGGGGTTGCAATGAACTGAGATCATGCCACTGCACTCGAGCCTGGGCAACAAAGTGAGACTCCATCTCAAAACAAAACAAAAGAGAACAAAAATATGCATATGACAATGTGTCATAAGCCTTTCTATTAAACTACTGTGCTAATGGCACATGGAGGGTTAAATACAAAGCAGATCTGGAGAGAGGCCAGATACAACCCAATTAAACATGGAAATTTAGTGCATAAAAAGGTGGCATCTCAAAAGCAGTGAGCGAGGCTTTACTTTATAAATTGAGTAACCCATGCGGTGAAATGCACAGGCCTTAAGTCTACAGCTAGGTGAGTGCTGACAACTCTCCATACCTGTGTCACCTCCGCTGCCCTTGACATGGCACATTCCCATCACCTAAGACGTTTCTACATCTCCTCCTCAGTTGATCCCTGCCACCCACCTTCCCTCAGAGACAACTGCTGCTGTGACTGGGAATTTCAATAAGTGTTACTAGGATCCCTGTAAAATAAAACGAAATTGGATCCACGTGCTAGGATAAATTCCAAATGGCTGATTTACATGAAAAAAGAAACTATACAAATTAGAAGGCAGTTTCATCTTTTAATACATTCCTCCTCCCACCGTATACTGCCGCCCGCCAATGGCCCTTATTCCAGCACATTTTGGCTCAGGACCTTTGCACGTGCTGGTGCCCTGAGCTGCAAGCCCTTCCTTGGCCACCCCCGTTGCTCCTGCTCACCACTTGGTGTGTGACCTGGGCAGTGTGGCCCTCAATTCAAATCACACCTCCCACCTCCTGCTGGCTTTCCCACACAGCAGTTAACCTGCAGCACACTACAAATGTATTTTCCTCATCTCGTAAACTCCATCTCCCTGCTCTAGAACTCAACTCCTGGAAGGCAGGGCCTTCTCTTTTGTTCAGTGTGGACTCCCCAGTGCCTAGAGGAGGTGCTCAATTACTTTTTGCTGAGAATGAAAGTGACGAAGGGATCTCAGGGGTACCCAGGATGGGGTCCAGAGTACCCCAGTCTCTTGGCTTTAGCGGGATGAAAGGATAGGGGCCAGGGAGCTGAGAGGAGCCGCAGAACAGCAAGTGAGGGGACTTCAGATGCTGGTGGGGGCGACGGCCAAGGAATCCTGGCACTGCTTTCTTCCAGGTGTCCTGGAGGAGGTGAGGTGTCGGTGTGAACGGCGTGAAGTTCTGGGCTTCTGTCCGCCCTCTCTTCAGCTGCACAGCTTCTGCAGGGCCCCCTGGGCCTGAACCCAGCGCAGCCGCCACTGGGGCAGGGAGAGGCCCTGGCAGAGCTCCTCAGAGAGGGCAGCCTGGCCTGGCTGCTCCCACCTGGGAAAGGGCACGGCGTTAGAGGGGAGGCCTGGCCTTCCAGACCCTTGTTGGCCTCCCTGCAAAACCACGGCCTGCTCCTTCTCACCAGCCCCCTGGCCCGAGTCCTGACTTTTCTGTTTCCCACCCACAGCACGTTCCCCTCTCACCAGTCCCCCACGACCCCCTGCAGCTCAGGGATTCGCTCCAGCGCCTGTTTCAGCAGCTTCTCCAGCCTCTTCAGAGCTTGCCCCAGGTTCTCTTTCTGCTCCTTTTCCCGGGATGCCTGGATCTGCAGCAGCTCTGAGGGTGGGAAAGCCGGAGGCAGCTTTGAGTCCTCTGGCTCACTGGGACCTTACAGCAGTGGGTCCTTAACTCTCCAGTCCTGGGTCTTGACCTCAGCATGTCTTGCAAACCACCTGTCCCTCTTCCCAGGTCCTCATCTCAAGGGCAGTTTCCCCCACTCGGCTGGCCTAGGCCTCTTCTGGATGCCTTCCTCCCTGAGAGCCCATCCATCTCCACGGCCTGTTTGCTCAGTCTCCTGAGCGTTTCTTCCTCTCCTCTGCTCCAGGCTTTGGTCTCGCACTCTGGTTCACCCTTCGCATCACACCACAGTGATCTTCCTGAAGCCTAAATCTGATGCTCTCCCTCCCCTATCTAGAACCTCCCAAAGCTCCTCAGTGCCCCCAAGGCAGAGTCCAAGCTCTTTGGCAGGTATTTGAGTTTCATAATGTGGCAAGGCCTGGCCTATCTGCAGGGCCCACAGGAGACAGCATCTTTTCTCCTGGAGGCCCTTCCAACACTCCTCACCCCAAGGCTTCCTCCTCTGCCTCCTCCAGCTTCACTCTAGCGATGCTTTCCCTCTGGGACTAGGAATGAGCCTACTCTCTCTCCATGTGCGCAGAACAGGCCCAGCTCAGCAAGTGCAGATGAGCAGCGTGATCACGCCTGCTGGGCCTGAATCCTGACCCCATCCCATCCCTGCCCTGTGACCTCGATCATGACACTGGCTCTTTCTTCAGCTCTGTCTGCTGTCAGGTATAATTATTGGAGCTGTAGGCTAGTGGGGTAGGGCCGACGGGAGAACTCTGGGGATGGGACCCTTAGGGCTGGCTGAAGGCTTGAAGCTGGTGGTGGTGGGGTTAGGGAGCTAGGAAGAATTAAGGATGACTCCTGGGTTTCTTGGTAAAGCACTTGGATGAGGAGGGTGAGGTTTTTTTTTTTTTGAGACAGTTTCACTCTTGTTGCCCAGGCTGGAGAGCAGTGGCACAATCTTGGCTCACCACAACCTCCACCTCCTGGATTCAAACGATTCTCCTGCCTCAGCCTCCCTATGCCTGGCTAATTTTGTATTTTTAGTAGAGACAGGGTTTCTCCATGTTGGTCAAGCTGGTCTTGAACTTCTGACCTCAGGTGATCTGCCCACTTCCACCTCCCAAACTGCTGCGATTACAGGTGTAAGCCACTGCGCCTGGTGAGGGTGAGATCATTTAGGAAGGGAGGACACTAAGAAGTGGAGGAACAAAATTGTTTTCTGGAGTAGAGAGAACCAGGAGTTCCATGACAGATGTGTAAAGTTCAAGATGCCATGATTACAAGAAATACAAAATTAGCCAGGCATGCTGGTGTATGCCTGTGGTCCCAACTACTTGGAAGGCTGAGGCAGGAGGATGGCTTGAGCCTGGGAATTTGAGGCTGCAGTAAGCTGGGATGGAACCACTGCACTCCAGCTTGGGTGACAGAACAAGATCTTGCCTCAGAAAAAAAAAAAACCCATTAAGGTAGGCAGAGGGCACAGTGGGCAGAGGCTGTGTGGGGTCTGGGTCTGCCTTCATTGCTCCTGAATGCACTGTTCCCTCCCCTCATGGAGAGGTGGACGGCAGGGAGCCCCAAACTCAGAGGCCTGAACACAGTCTCTTCCTCCAGTGCTGCTGGCACTGCCAGTCCATTTCTCAGCAGTTCTCCTCTTCCATCTGTTTACCATTTCATTCTTTACTCCTTACTTCCATCCGGGGGAAACCCCTGGGGTGGGGAGCTTCCTCCTCACTCCCCTTCAAGCCATCTGGGCCGGCAACTGGCAGACACCCAGTGAGTATTTGCTGAGTGAATCCAGGAATGAACAACTTCGCTGAGCTTCAGTTTCTTCATCTGTTAACTGGGGGTCTTAAAAGTCCCTTTCTACAGGGAGCGATAGATCATGCCTGTAATCCCAGCACTTTGGGAGGCTGAGGCGGGCAGATCATGAGGTCAAGAGATCGAGACAATCCTGGCCAACATGGTGAAACCTCATCTATAGTAAAATACAAAAATTAGCTGGGTGTGGTGGCAGGCACCTGGAGTCCCAGCTACTCGGGAGGCTGAGGCAGGAGAATGACTTGAACCTTAGAGGTGGAGGTTGCAGTGAGCCAAGATCGCGGCCACTGCACTCCAGCCTGGAGAAAGAGCAAGACTCCGTCTCAATAAAAAAAAAGTCCCTTTCCTCATCATAATGACTCCAAGAGACTGTGTGTGCACACAATGATGCTAATCCCACTGGATATGCGGGGTGCTTACTGAATGCCAGGCAGTGTTCAGTGCCCTGTGAGTCCCCTGCCTGGATCTGCCCAGCACCTCGGTAAGACACTGTTATTATGCTTACTCCCCTGAGGAGGACACTAAGGTGCTGGGAGGCCGCACAGCTAGGAAGAGACAGGGTGGAGATGATTCCCAGGCTCTGAACTGTGTACTATGTAATGGTGATGAATGAACATGTGGAGAGTTGATGGGCAGTGTAGCTTAGTGGTTGGGAGTACAGACCCATTTCAGACCACCTGGACTCAAATTCCAGCTTTGCCATTTGGGCAACCTATTCACCTCTGTCTCAGTTCCCTTCTCTGTAAAATGGAGAAAACAGCAGCGCTTACCTCATGGGACTGCTGTTCTGTGCAGATGAAACAAGGGAGGATGTTTAAAGCCCTTAGCGCACAGTGGGCACTGTGTAAGCAACGGGGTTGCTGGTAAGGACTCGTGTAGGCTGCTGGCAGTGGGAACAGGCGGGAGGCTGGATGGGGCAACAGGGCAGGCCTACCCTGGGTGGAAGGGCCCGGTGGCAGGCTGGTCTTCATGTGGAGTAGATCCCAGCATCGGAGGCCCTGCTGGTCCTGTAGGAACAGAAGGTCCTGGCGAAGAGAGGCAGCTGCCGGCAGGAGCAGCTCTGAGGCCTGGAGGAGGAGGGAAAGACGGTCACCTTGGGCGGGGCTGGGGAGACAAGTCACAGGAGACCCGCACTCACCTTCCCTGGGGGCAGCCCCAGCGTGTGGCTCAGCGCTATGAGGCTGGAGCCCTTCGGGGACGTGGGGTGCAGTTGATGGATGGACGGTAGGACCGTGGGCAGGGGCTTCAACCTGGGGGTGGGGAGAAGTCTGGGTTGGGTGGGCACTGAGAGGAGGCCTTGGGCTCTGGGGGATCTGGGGGCCCAGGAACTTCAAGGTGGTTCTGGGGACTAGGATGCCAGACCAGGGCTGGTGACCCGAGGGTGAGGTCTAGCAGCCTACGAACACTGGGGGTCTGGGGTTATCTTTTTGAAGGAGGTTCAGGCAGTGACAGTCATCCATGGCAGGGGATGTGAGGCAGGGCTGGGGCAGACCCAGGCTCACTCTCCAGGGCTGTGCCGCAGCAGCGGGCCCAACAGAACATGGGGCAGATGCCGGGCTTCCTCCTCCAGACAGCGCAGCAGCTCCCGGCTCTGTGGTGCCACTGCCTCAGATGCAGGGATCACCTTTCGCTCGACCAGAGCCAGCACCTGTGGGGAAGCGGAGAGATGGGTGGGGCAGCCGGAGTCCACCCAGCCCCATCCCAGCAGATCCAGCCCTACCAAGACCTCACCCCAACTCCCGTCTCACCTCCCCCGGGCTCTGGCACAGGTGGGTCTTGCTGGCTGAGTTTCCCTTGATGAGCAGGCGGATCTGTTCCTGTGTCTCCTCCTGAGGAATCGGAATACCCCAAGACTTATTCTTCCCACCTCCCAGCCTCAGTGCACCTCTGCTTAGGTCCTGCTTCTGCCTGGGAGTCTCACTTGGGCTCCTGTTGCCTAGGAGGCCCAGTTCTTTTTTTAAGTGACAGTATTCTCTCTCTCTCTTTTTTTTTTGAGACGGTTTCGCTCTTGTTGCCCAGGCTGGAATGCAGTGACATGATCTCGGCTCACTGCAACTTCTGCCTCCTGGGTTCAAGCGATTCTCCTGCCTCAGCCTCTCAAGTAGCTGAGTTTACAGGTCCAGGCGCCTGCCACCACGCGTAGCTAATTTTTTGTATTTTTAGTAGAGACAGGGTTTCACCATGTAGGACAGGCTGCTCTCGAACTCCTGACCTCAGGTGATCCACCCATCTCAGCCTCTCAAAGTGCTGAGATTATAGGGGTGAGCCACCGTGCCCGGCCTTTTTTTTTTTTAAGTGACAGCATCTCGCTCTGTCACCCAGGCTGGAGTGCAGTGGTGCGATTGTACCTCACTTCAGCCTTGAACTCCTGGGCTCAGGTGATTCTCCCATCTCAGCCTCCTACAGTGTGGAACCACAGGCATGCACTACCACACTGGGCTCAGGCCCAGTTCCTAGCCACAGTTTTGAAGCCTCCTCTCTGGTTCTCCACAAGGCCCTGCCGCCTCTCCCCAGGCCCCGCCTCTCACCACCAGCTGGCGCCAGCGCAGGATCCGCTGCTGTTTGGCCTGTAGCTCCCTCAGCAGGAGCTGCCGATGCCCGGCTGCATCCTCCAGCTCCTGGCTCTGAGCACGCAGGGCCTTTAGCTCCACCCACAGGCCACAGCCCCGAAGCCCCAGTATCCACGCCTGCCTGTAGGGCGAGCAGAGGAGAGCAAAGGAGAGGAGGGCGGCTGAGTCACACAAGAGACCATAAACAGGGAGAGAAACCGCAGGGAGAGAAGGCAGAGATAGGAGCCATAGGGGCTGAAAAAGCCCAATGGGCTGAGATACCCAGAAGCGAGACAGCCTAGAGGCCTTTGTTCCGGGGGCCCCCTCACCTCTCGCTGGATCCTAGGGCGCGTCTCTCTACCTCTTCCACCAGGCTCTGGAGGCGCTGGGTCAGGACTTGATGCTCCTTCAGGAGGGCGCTCTGCTGGGAGACCAGTGTACCCACAGTCCGCCAGCCCTCCTGCAAGGGCGGTACACAGTCAGGGTGGGCATGGTCCATGGGTGAGGGGATTGAGAGGGTCTTAGAATAGGGGGGTGAGCCCTGGGATTACCTGGATGAGATGAACCATGGACGGCAGGGTCTGGATGGAGTCTGACTGGTCTGGAGCCTGGGGCCTGGGGTGGGGGCAGAGCTGCTGAGGGAGCCGTGCTGTGGCCTTGCCTCGGTACTCGAGGGTGGCCAGTATCAGTCCTGCCACCCCGCCAGGCAATGCGTTTCAGTCCCACCATGAGCAGGTGGCCGAGCCAGGTCCTGACGCTGTCCCAGCTCACCCACCCACCAGGCTTTCCCCGACTCTAGGAACATCCTGCCCCACACCTGGATATTTCTGTATCGCCAAGCCCATCCCCACTGCACAGCGACCGAATCTCTGCCTCCCGCTCTGCAGCCAGGTGCTCCAAGGCAGCCAGGACGTGGCCCGGGGGGTGGTTTGTCAGCAGCATCTAGGCAGGGAGGGTGAAGTCAGGGCAGGATGGGGGCAGGGCTGTGAGCTGAGACCCTATGGGAATGGGGCTGTCATCAAAAGTTAGGTCCTGGCACCCGAAGTTTCAATCATGGGGCCCGAGTGGGTGGGCTTTCCTGAGAGCCCCACTCTCACCTCCACAGAGCTCAGCCACTGCTGGTAGGAAGTGCCAAAGTGGTCATCATGAGGGGTTCTGGGGGGATGGATAAGGGGACAGAGAATGTTATAATACACATCAATTATCCTCTAGTTATCACCACCACCCTATAAGGTAGGGGCTGTCATCATGCCTATGCCTGTAACACTTGAGTTCCCCAATTATACCAACTTGGGGCCTTTACATGGGCTGTTCATCTGGGACACTCTCTGGACCCTTCACCCCAGGTAAACCTCCTCACCAGAGAAACTTTCCTCTCCCTGCCTTCTAAGCTGGGAGGGGCACTGCCTCTGGGTGCTCAGAGCCTCTCAGGCCTCCCCATTCCCCCGACAGTCCTGACCTGGCTGTCACTGTTAGTATGAGTCTGTCTCCTCTTCCCAGCCTACAAGTCCCCTTCTATAGAATGTAGCCCATAAGCTCAGTGTCTGAGGAGTTAATAAACAAGAGACACCACCACTTTCAAAGCCCAGGTTCTCTACAGGATCTCTGGGGCTGGGGACACTCACGGGAGGCTGCCCCTTTTGGCCTGGGGAAGCAGGAGGTTCTGCAGGAACTGGGCCCGGAGGGCGCAGGCTGCTCGGACATCACGCTGGGGAGAAGAAGAGGAAGGGACCTGAGGGGGATCCTGGCGTCTGCCTGACTCCAGGCTGCCTGTCCCTTCTCCCATGACGGGAGACTCTTACCAGGACCACAGGCTCCAAGCCCAGAGCTGCCGACGTCAGGGATCCAAAGGTCACGTCTACTTTGGCTTTCCTGGAGGGAGAAGTGCAGCTGGGGCTAGGGTCCCTGGGAGAACAGATGTCTGTACCCCATCTCCTCTCACTGTCAGCAAGGCCAGTCAGAAGAATCACTAAGCCCAGATCTTGGGAGCCATCTCCAGATTAGGCCACTGTCACCTCCCAGCTGGATTATTGCATTAGCCTCCCCACTGCTCTTGCCCCATGAGACTGTTCTCCCCTCAGGAGTCAATGACTCTGTTAAAACCGAAGGACGATCATGTCCCTGCTCAAATCCCTTCAAAATAATGTGATGTTTCCCCAGTACATTCAGAATAACAATGGGCCCAGTGTGGTGGCTCATGCCTGTACCCTAGCACTTTGGGAGGCCGAGGTGGGCGAATCACTTGAGGTCAGGAGTTTGAGACCAGCCTGGCCAACATGGTGAAACTCCCATCTCTACTATAAATACAAAAATTAGCCAGATGTGGTGGCACACGTCCATAATCCCAGCTACTCGGGAGGCTGAGGCAGGAGAATCACATGAACTCGGGAGGCAGAGGTTACAGTGAGCTGAGATCGAGCCACTGCTCTTCAGCCTGGGGAGAGCGAGACTCTATCTTAAAAAAACAAAACAAAACACCAAAACCCTAGAATAGTAACAATGGCTAATAGGCACTTTTGTAAGCACTTTACATGATTTATTCCACCTAATGATCATGCCCACCCTATAAGCTTGGTAGTAATATTATCCCCATTCCACAGATCTTAGAATCTGAGGCACATAGAAGTTAAATACCTTGCCCTAAGTCACCCAATTTTTTTTTTTTTTGAGACAGAGTTTTGCTCTTGTCATCCAGGCCGGAGTGCAGTGACGCAATCTCGGCTCATTGCAACCTCCTGTTCCTGGGTTCAAGTGATTCTCCTGCCTCAGCCTCCTGAGTAGCTGGGATTACAGGTGCCTGCCACCAGGCCCGGCTAATTTTTGTATTTTTAGTAGAGATGGGTTTTTACCATGTTGGGCAGGCTGGTCTCGAATTTCTGACCTCAGGTGATCCACCTGCCTCAGCCTCTCAAAGTGTTGAGATCACAGGCGTGAGCCACCACTCCCGGCCTAAGAGCACTCAATAGATATACATATTTTTGAGATAGAGCCAGGTGCCAGGCTGGAGTGCAGTGGCGTGATCTCAGCTCACTGCAACCTCCAACTCCTGGGTTCAAGCAATTCTCCTGTCTCAGTCTCTGGAGTAGCTGGAACTACAGGCATGTACCACCATGCCCAGCTAATTTTTGTATTTTTTAGTAGAGATGGGGTTTCACCATGTTGGCCAGAATGGTCTCAATCCCTTGACCTCATGATCTGCCCACCTTGGCCTCCCAAAGTGCTGGGATTACAGGCATGAACCACCAAACCCAGCCCAATTTTTTGTTTTGAAATGGAGTCTCCTCACTCTGTTGCCCAGGCTAGAGTGCAGTGGTACGATCTTGGCTCACTGCAGCCTCTGCCTCCTGAGTTCAAGTGATTCTTCTGCCTTAGCCTCCTGAGTAGCTGGGACTACAGGCACGTGCCACCACACCCGGCTAATTTTTGTATCTTTTAGTAGAGACCGGGTTTCACTATGTTGGCTAGGCCTGTCTTGAACTCCTGGCCTCAACTGATCCACCTGCCTCGGCCTCCCAAAGTGCTGGGTTCACAGGCGTGAGGCACTGTGACTGGCTTAAGGCCATCCAATTTTAAGTGGCCAAGACAGGGCATGAACCAGTATCGGTAAAATCGCAATGCATCATCTACAGTTCTCTGTCCGCTCTTTCACCCTCACCTCCTCAGGTTCTCTATCTTGCCTGAGAAACTGGAGCTGACTTGGCCCCCTGGCTGTTCTTCCTGCATGCTGAGTGCACTGCCTCTGCTCTTGCTATTCCTCTCCACAGAAACTCCTCTCCCAACTCAAGGTTACCTCCTCAGAGGACCTCCCTAACCACACTTGCTAGGGCAGCATCTTCCTCTCCCTTCTATTATAGGCTTTTCTTCACAGCACTCATCTCTACCTGAAATGATAGGGTCTGTTTGGTTCCTAGTTTACTATCTGTCTTCTCTGTATCAGAGTATAAGCTCCAGGAGGGCAGGGACTTGTTCTGTTTGTGGCTGTTTTCCCAGAGCTGGTGTTCTAGGTATACAAGCGGTATCATTCTAGGAACTAGAAATACAGGTGACTGAGATGACAAAACCTCCTGGTCTCGTGGACCTTCCATCCTAAGGGTGGGAGCTGAGAATTCTGGAACCCAAGAAGGGATCAGGGCAGAGCCCTAGGGTCTCTAAGAGAATGTCTGGTGGCCCAGCCTGGTGAGGGCGGGTCCCTGAGGCCCACCTCTCCATGTCCTGCAGGCGCCTCAGTTGATTCTGCAGCCGCTGCATGGGATCTCGGAGCCTATGCTGCTGTCTTCGCATGGCCCCAGCTTGGGCCCGGAGGAGGAGAGCGCGACGCTGGGTGTCTTGTGTGTGCTGAAGTGCCCGCTCCATGGCCATGTCTGTGGGAGGAACAGGGTAGCCATCAGCACCTTCCCTGCCCCAGATTCTGCTGCTGCCCATCTTCTGGCCCCCTGGATTACCCTGAGCCTCAGTGTCTCGCTCCATCAGCTCCAGGCTCTGGTTGAGCTCCTGAATCTCTGCCCGAAGGCGAGTCACAACAGCTTCCAGCTCTAACTTCCGACGGACCTGGGAGGATCAGATTTAGGGTCAGATGCACAGTCTGATCGGGACTCAGCCTGGCCTGTCTTTTGAGGGATACCAGGCTCCTCAACTGGTGGCAGAGGTTTTTGCTCAGCAGTTTCTGTGTCTGATACAGAAGCATTAGGGTACTGGCTCCCTCCTTCCTCCTGGGATTGCCTCACCCATCCTTCCAGCCTGTTTCCTGTCTGTGCTGGTGACACCCACATATTTGTCCCAGTCCTGATCAAGGCCTCCTGGATGCCTCCCCTTAGATGTCATCTGAGCCCCTTGCACCTGCTAGGTCCCACACTGGCCTCAGCATCTCTCCCAAACCTGTCCCTCTCTCCTCATCAGCTTTGCTGCCACATATCTATGCCCCACCTCTCTACCTCCAGCTAATTAATGCTATCTCTCTCTTTTTTCTTTTTCTGAGACAGAATCTCACTCTGTTGCCCAGGCTGGAGTGCAGTAGAGCGATCTTGGCTCACTGCAGCCTCTGCTTCCCAGGTTCAAGCGATTCTCTTGCCTCAACCTCCCAAGTAGCTGGGATTACAGGTGTGTACCACTATGCCCAGCTAATTTTTGTATTATTAGTAGAGATAGGGATTCACCATGTTGGCCAGGCTGGTCTCAAACTCCTGACCTCAGGTGATCTGCCCACCTTGGCCTCCCAAAGTGCTGAGATTACAGGTATGACCCACTGTGTCCAGCCGAGCTAATGCTATCTCCACTGGACTATAAAACCTGTGAGAATGGGGATCAGGGCTGTCTTGTGACCCAGTGTCCCCAGCATCACCCAGCACCCAGCACTGGACTTAGAGCAGATCTACAAGTCATTTTTTGGATGAAAGACAATCTTGTAGCGTATGCTTCTCACCTGTGGACTGTCCTGGTGGCCATACCTAGGAAAATGATGCCAGAGTCAGCAGATGACAGGGGCTTGTGGGGGGAGGGCAAGAAGTGTAACAGCATGGTAGGGACAGGGGTTGATGGCAGTGGGGAAGATAGGAAGGGATAGCTTTAGAAGCAATTACCAGAGTAGGTTTCCCCGGATCTTCTTTACAGTCCTACAGTGCAGAGGCAGAAGAAGGAGTTACTGTGGGCCTCACTGGTGCCCCCTCCCCTGCTCCAGCCCAGCTTACCTCTGACTGTGCACATGCTGCATGATGTAGGCCCAGATGTCAGCCCCCTGGCCCAGACACAGCCTGTGGGGACAGTGTGTAAGCATATGCCTGAGGCAGCACGCAGGGTGCTGGATCCTCATTCTCATGGTGGTAGGGAAAGTCTCATTTCCCTACTAGGGAGTTCTCATTTCTGGGGGAGGGAAAGCCCATACTTTTTTTTTTTTCTTTTTTTCTTTTTAAGAGGCAGGGTCTTGCTCTGTTGCCCAGGCTGGAGTGCAGCGGTACGATCATAACTCACTGCAGCCTCAACCTCCTGGGTTCATGCGATGCTCCCATGTCAGCCTCCAGAGTAGGCAGGACTACAGGCAGGCACCACTACAACCAGCTAATTGGTAAGACTTTTTTTTTTTTTTTGGTAGGGACTGGATCTTTGCACTAAGTGTGGTGGTATTCTCATTCCGGGGGGCAGGAGCGGGGAGAGGGCGGCTATGCTCCCTTTCTCCTGGGAGAGGGTTATCCAGTCACATCCAGAGGTGGAGGTGGGGGATGTACTGCCAGGAAGTGCGTTCTCATGATCAGGTGTGGGCATCACTCCTATAGAGTCAATTCCCAATAGGGTGGTCACGGCTAACTCCTGAATGTCCTCCTTGGTTAGGGCAAGGGTGGGAAGGGGAGGTGCTGCGGGGACAGCCTCACCCTGGACATCCTATTTCCACACGGAGAGGAGTCTTCGGTAACTCGTAGAGAATCCTCACCAGTGCCAGGGACCTCACTCTGGGGAGCCTCCCAGGGCGGGGAGTACTCAGTAACTCGGGTCCCTCTCGATGGAGAATGAGGGGTCGAGTTCTCCCGGAGACTCAATCTCCAGGGTGGGGAGTCCTCACTCCAGGAGGGATCCTCACCTGCGCAGCGTCGATTCCGGGGCCCGGGCCGCCACGGGCCCCCCCATCTCTTCAGCCGCCCAGCAACCCAGTTCCCGCGCTTCCTGTGCTAGGTCCATGACAGCGCAGCGGCGGTGCCACCGCAACCGCCTCTCTCAGCGTCTTCAAGTGTGGCGCCCTCCTCTGACGTCACGAGCGCGCCATCGGTGACGTCATCGGTTGCCGGGCTAACTGCAGGCCCCGGCGCCGCAAAGTCCTGGTGAGGAAAGGCTGGATCTTACAGCTCTCGCTTTTCCCGGGTGGGTCTCTTTGAGTAGAAGTGAAAAGGGCGTGGAGAGATGGCGGCCCCGCTCACCTTTCCTCGTTCTCCCGCTATCTACCAGCTAACCCGGAAGAGGGAAAACAGTCCTTGATGCTTCCCTTTTTTTTTTTTTTTTTTAAGATGGAGTCTTGCCCTGTTGCCCAGGCTGGAGTGCAGTGGCGCGATCTCCGCTCATTGCAACCTTCGCCCCAAGGTTCAAGCGATTCTCCTGTCTCAGCCTCCCGAATAGCTGGGATTGCAAGCGCGCCGCGATGCCCGGCTGATTTTTTGTATTTTAGTAGAGACGGGGTTTCACTGTGTTGCCCGGGCTGGTCTCGAACTCGAGCTCGGGCAGTCCACCCGCCTCGACCTCCCAAAATGCTTGGATTACAGGCGTGAGCCATCGCGCCCGGGCACTTCTCTTTCTTTTCTTTTTCTTCTTTTAATTAAACATTTTTATTTTAGTAGAGATGGGATCTCACCATTGTTGCCCAGGCTAGTCTCAACTTCTGGGCTCTTGAACTCCTGAGCTCAAGCGATCATCCCACCTCTGCCTTCCGAAGTGTTGGGATTACAGGTGTGAGCCTCTGCGTCCGCCCTCTTTATTTTCTTGACAAAATAGCACTTAAATCCTAGGAGGACTGGAACCAGGCGATGAGATCCTGGACTTACTGCTCTTTGATTTCAGAAACAGGTTTCCCGGGCCGGGGGCAGTGGCTCACTCCTGTAATCATAGCACCCTGGTAGGCCGAGGTGGGTGGATCACCTGAGGTCAGGAGTTCAAGACCAGCTTGGCCATCATGGTGAAACCCCATCTTAAAAAAAAAAAAAAGAAAAGAAACAGGTTTCCCATGTCTGGGTGGAAGGTAGGGGCAGATAGCATGACCCTAACATTTCCCTGACATCCATTTTCCCGTTCATTCGTGCTTACCATTCCATAAACTCAGGGAGCTGACCCTGTGCTGGGTGATCCTGGGGACACCACAGTGATCAAGACAGCCCTGGTCCCTATTATATGGAGCTCACAGTTCAGTGGGGATATCGGCACACCACCAGGTAGGGGTGGTAAAAATAAGGAGCAGGGGTGGGTCAATTTGGGACACCGTAGGTGTGAGAGGTCTGTGGGATACCTCAGAAAGCAGGAGGGCTGGAGTTCTGGAGAGCTCATTGGGCTAGGACAGAGACCTGGAAGCGCTGGGTGTGACACCCAGAGCAGAGGAAGATGCAGGCTTAGACCCGGCCCTAAGGAATGGCAGCATTTAGGGACCTTTCATTCAACATACTTGCCTAGGTCACCACTTTATCCTGAGTGTCCAATTTAGAGCTTGGCTTTCGAAATAGTTGTTGAATTAGGCCGGACGTGGTGGCTCATGCCTGTAATCCCAGCACTTTGGGAGGCTGAGGTGGGTGAATCATTTGAGGTCAGGAGTTTGAGACCAGCCTGGCCAACATGGTGAAACTGTGTGTCTACTAAAAATAAAATCCTCCAGGCATGGTGACTTGCGCTTATAGTCTCAGCTACTTGTGAGGCTGAGGCAGGAGAATCACTTGAATCCAGGAGGTAGAGGTTGCAGTGAGCCGAGGTCACGCCACTACACTCCAGCTTGGGTGACACAGTGAGACTCTGTCTCATAAATAAATAAACAATTGTTGAGTCAGCAAGTGGGGTAAAGATGATAGGGTGAGACTAGAGCTTGGTACCCAGGGAGGAGACTGGCGTAAGATAAGGGGTGAAGGGCGAGGACAGTGCTGGGGCAGGGTGGGGCTGTTGGGCAGGGAGGAGGAGGCCGAGTAAATGGGTCATAAGTTTGATGGACTGCAGGGAGGGAGGGAATTCAGGGTGAGGCTTAGGGCTCCTGACCTGGGGATTGGATGGGGCAGACTTTGAAACAGGGACGTGTGAGGAAAAGCTGTTTTGGGAGAGATCCTGAGGACAGCATGGAGCCTCAGGAGTGTGAGGAGCCAGAGAGACATCCAAGGGCTGGCTCAGGTCTCTGGCCCAGGGGACCATGATCACCACTGAGATAGGTCTGCAGGAAAAGCTGAAGCCAGCTTCAGACACCTCTTGAGGACTGAGAGACAGAAGAGAGTGCCATGGGCTGATGCGATACAGGTGGGCTTCCTGCAGGAAAGATTGGCAGCTGTGACTCCTGGATGTCTGGTTTATTCACAGCTGTCATTTGCCCCAATTATGGCCATTCTATCTGTATGGAGATTTTTTTTTTTTTTTGCTATTAAAAAAAAAACAATTAGATACCACATCTGCCATGGGTCTTTGAGCTTTCCAGGGGGCTCTGAACATGTTTGAGACCTTTAAAACATATTAAGAGAATGAGGTCGGGTGCAGTGGCCTGTACCTGTAATCCCAGCACTTTGGCAGGCCGAGGTGGAAGGATTGCTGGAGACTAGGAGTTTGAAACCAGTCTGAAGAACATAGAGAGACCCCATCTCTAAAAAAAAATTTTTAAGTTAGGTGGGTGTGGTGGCATGTGCTGGTGGTCCCAGTTACTTGGGAGGCTGATGAGGGAAGACCGTTTGAGCCCAGGAGTTCAGAGGCTACAGTGAGCTAGGATCATGCCACTGCACTCCAGCCTGGGCAACAGAGCAAGACCCTGTCTGGAAAAAAAAAAAAAACAAACAAGAATGGAAAGACAAGTCACAGACTAGGAGAAAACATTCACAAAACACTTATAAAGGAGTATCTAAAATATCTAAAATACATAAATAACTCTTAAAACAACAATAATTGGTTGGGCACAGTGGCTCACACCTATAATCCCAGCACTTTGGGAGACCCAGGTGGGACGATTCTTTGAGCTCAGGAGGTTGAGACCAGCCTGGGCAACATAGTGAGACCCCATCTTTACACAAGAAAAAGAAATTAGGCAGCCATGGTGGTGTCCGCCTGTAGTCCCAGCTTCTCGGGAGGCTGAGGTGGGAGGATGGCTTGAGCGCAGGAATTTGAGGCTGCAGTGAGCTGTGATTATGCCACTGCATTCCAGCCTGAGTGACAGAGAAAGACCTTGTCTCAAAAAACAAAGCAGTCCAGGTGTGGTGGCTGATGCCTATAATCCCAGCACTTTGGGAGGCCGAGGCAGGTGGATCACTTGAGGTCAAGAGTTTGAGACCAGCCTGGCTAACATGGTGAAACCGTGTCTTTACTAAAAATACAAAAATTAGCTGGGCATGGTGGCAGGCACCTGTAATCCCAGCTACTTGAGAGGCTGAGGCAGGAGAATCATTGAACCCAGGAGGCGGAGGTTGCAGTGAGCCGAGATCATGCCACTGTACTCCAGCCTGGGTGACAAAGAATGAGACCCTGTCCCCGCCCCCGCCCAAAAAAATCCCTCCCAAAGTACGGGGATTATAGGCATGAGCCACCATTCCTGGCCATCATTAATTTTGATGGCAAATGCTGCAATCATTTTTGCATCAACTACACACACACGCACACACACACACACACGTATATATATCTCATGTCACGTGTAGATAGAGATAGTTCTATGTCTTCCTTTCCAATCTATGTGTTTTTTTTCTTTTTTGAGATAGGGTCTCACACTGTTCCTCAGGCTGGAGTGCAGTGTGGTGTGATCATAGCTCACGGCAGCCTCAGAGTCCTGGGCTCAAGTGATCTCCCTGCCTCAGCCCCCTGAGTAGCTAGGATTATAAGCTCATGCCACCACGCTTGGCTAATTTTTAAATATTTTTTGTAGAGATGGGATCTCACTGTATTGCCCAGGCTGGTCCTGACCTCCTGGCCTCAAGTGATCCTCCTGCCTCAGCCTCCCAAAGTGTTAGGATAACAGACATGATCCCCTGCACCGGGCTCTGTATGCCTTTTCTTCTTGCAGTGACTAGCACTTCCAGCACTATGTCAAATAGGAGTGTCAAGAGCAGACATCCTTTTCTTGTTCTTGAACTTAGAGGTAAAGTATTCTGCCCTTCACCATTAAGTATATCATATATTTAGTGTATTTAAATTTATTATAGTTATTCTTCTTTTTTTTTTTTTTTGAGACGGAGTTTTGCTCTTATTGCCCAGGCTGGAGTGCAATGGCGTGATCTCGGCTCACTGCAACCTCTGCCTCCAGGGTTCAGGTGATTCTCCTGCCTCAGCCTTCCAAGTAGCTGGGGTTACAGGCATGCACCACCACACCTGGCTAATTTTTGTATTTTTAGTAAAGACAGGGTTTCACGATGTTGGCCAGGCTGGTCTCAAATTCCTGACCTCAAATAATCCACCCGCGTCAGCCTCCCAAAATGCTGAGATTATAGGAGTTAGCCACCGCGCCCAGCCAGTGATTCTCCCGCTTCAGCCTCCTGAGTAGCCAGGATTACAGGCACGCACCACCACACCCAGCTAATTTTTGTATTTTTAGTAGAGATGGGGTTTCGCCATGTTGGCCAGGCTGGTCTCGAACTCTTGACCTCAGATGATCCGCCTGCCTTTGCCTCCCGAAGTGCTAGGATTAAAGGCATGAGCCACTATGCCTGGCCAGATAAGATCTTAAAGACAGAACTTGGCAAGTAGATTCTAGAGCTTGTCTAGAGAATAAAATAAATGTAAGTTCCTAAGAAATCTTTGAGAGGCGGGGCGCGGTGGCTCAAGCCTGTAATCCCAGCACTTTGGGAGGCCAAGGCGGGTGGATCATGAGGTCAAGAGATCAAGACCATCCTGGTCAACAAGGTGAAACCCCGTCTCTACTATAAATACAAAAATTAGCCAGGCATGGTGGTGCGTGCCTGTAATCCCAGCTACTCAGGAGGCTGAGGCAGGAGAATTGCCTGAACCCAGGAGGTGGAGGATGCGGCGAGCCGAGATCGTGCCATTGCACTCCAGCCTGGGTAACAAGAGCAAAACTCCGTCTAAAAAAAAAAAAAAAAAAAAGAAATCTTTGAGAAACGAGAGAAGACCTAACCAATCAGAAAACAAATAAAGCTGTAAAACAGTAGTAATGCAAAATTGATTTTGGATCAGAAATAAACTCTAGGAGCAGTCACACATTAATGTGAACATTTTGTATACAGTAAAGGTGGTATTTAAAGTCAAGGGAAAAGATGGACAAATTAATGTTTTTTCTTTTTTTTTCTTTTTTTGAGATGGAGTTTCGCTCTTGTTACCCAGGCTGGAGTGCAATGGTGCGATCTTGGCTCACTGCAACCTCCGCCTCCTGGGTTCAGGCAATTCTCCTGCCTCAGCCTCCTGAGTAGCTGGGATTACAGGCATGCACCACCGTGCCCAGTTAATTTTTTTGTATTTTTAGTAGAGATGGGGTTTCACCATGTTGACCAGGGTGGTCTCGATCTCTTGACCTTGTGATCCACCCGCCTCGGCCTCCCAAAGTGCTGGGATTACAGGCGTGAGCCACTGTGCCCAGCCCTAATGTTTTTTCTTGATTGGATATTCAATTGGAAAAATAAAATTTGATCCACTAACACGACAGACAGCTAGGCATCATCCTGTCTTCAGGCATCCCCATAACACGGAGCATTGCCCCACAAACACACGGGATCTGCCCAGACGCCCAGGCCCACAGGGGAGAAAGACTCAGCATCACAACGGTTAGAATTAAGGTGGACTAAAACCTTTGTTATTTCCTTCTATTATTATTTCCTATAATCCACCCAGCAAGACCGATGTCTCTGTTGGGTGTGAACTTGAAGCTATAATCCCAGATGTGCAAGGAATAGAACTCTATTCTCTTGCACCTGCACTGGTTCAGGGGGATTGGGCTGTGGAAACAGGCCAAGCATGTCATGTCAACGTGGTAGTCTGTTTTCTGCTTGACCGCATGAGGCAGCTGGGGGAAAGGAGACTGTTCCTAGCATGATTCAGGGATCCAGGCTAATAAGCTAGTGGGGGCTCTGCCATGTCTGCAACATGTGGACTTATTCTTTTTTTTTTTTTTTTTGAGATGGAGTTTCACTCTTCTTGCCCAGGCTGGAGTGCAATGGTGTGATCTTGGCTCACCACAAGCTCTGCCTCCTGGTTCAAGTGATTCTCCTGCCTCAGCCTCCCAAGTAGCTGGGATTACAGGCATGCACCATCACACCCAGCTAAATTTTGTATTTTTATTTATTTACTTCTTTTTGATATGGAGTTTTGCTCTTGTTGCCCAGGTTGGAGTACAATGGTGCTATCTTGGCTCACCACAACCTCCACCTTCCAGATTAAAGTGATTCTTCTGCCTCAGCCTCCTGAGTAGCTGGGATTATAGGCACGTGCCACCATGCCCGCCTTATTTTGCATTTTTAGTAGAGATGGGGTTTCTCCATGTTGGTCAGGCTGGTCTCGAACTCCCAGCCTCAGGTGATGTGCCTGCCTCAGCCTCCCAAAGTGCTGGGATTACACGTGTGAGCCATTGCACCTGGCAACACATGGCTTTTCTAAATCATCACATGGATATAACTTGTCCTCTTGGCTGGGGGAGGAGGAGCTTACAGGAGTGTCCCAGAAGACGTTGAAAAGCCAGATTTGCTTGTGGTATATGTCAGTTCTGCTCATATTCCACAGGACCAAAGTGCATTTCATGGCTGCAGAGGGGAACCTCTGAGATGTGGCCAGGCAATGTTCTCAGGACAAAGAAGTGATGAGCCCTGGGGGAGAGTCAGCAGCTCCACTGAATTTCTACTGAGAATCCCTATTCTCTGTGGTGGTGGGAACTTAATTCTGCTAAATATTGTGCTAAATATTAACCTGATTCTGAACTTGGGGTTGTCTATGAAGCTTGGGCATTGGAAGCAGCCCCTGGGTGTCTGTAGCCCATGGTGTCAGTCTAGATCTCTGTTTTGAATCATGCAGGATGGCTCCCTGCTTATCCCTATTTTCCTCTGTAGTTCCCTCTCCACCTGGCACTTGGGATTCCTATGGAACCCCTTTCTTTTCACCAGGCTGGGCCATGGGTTATCATCCTTGGCTGTCTGAGGTCATTTCTTTGTAAATGTCTCCACCATATAGCATATCTGAGCATATCTGAGAACTTGGAACTTTTCTAGGTCTTATCTGAGAGGAGAGAATATAGGTAATAGCTGGGGTCTCTGACACCCCTCTTCCTCAGATGCAGGTTCCAGGGGTCTCCTTATGGATGTACTATTATCTAGTCTCTACATCCCCTTTTCCATGAGTGGGGAACCAATGCCTTTCTGGAGTGAGGGAGAGGTGGTCTTCATCAGCTATTGTGCTAAAGCTATTTGCGTTTCTTGAGGACTTTCCATTCTTCCCCTAAGAGCTTGACATTTGGATATCAGAAGCTGGAAGAGGTTTCTGTTTTCTTTTTTTTTTTTTTTTTTTTTGCCAATCATTGAGAGCTTGTAAGGTTGCTGAGGTTGGTTGGCCTTGAACTCTTGGCCTCGCCTTCGCAAGCGCCACGACATCTGGCCGGAGCCACTTTGGGCCCTTTTTAAATTTGTTTTTTTTTTTTTTTTTTTTGTTTCTGTTTTCTTATTGCTGCTTTGCGACACTAGCCATCTCCAATTCCAGCTGAAATACGAAGATGCCTAGAGAATACAACTGAATTCAGATTTCTAAATATCATCCCCATAATATCATTGGCAATTAGGCCTGCTTTACAGACAAAGGAACTATGCTCGAAAAAAGTATCTGTTCAGGGCTATACAGCTTTTCAGTTTCAGTGGTAAGTTTTTAACCCACATCTGCCTGAATTCTATGTCTGTGGGCTTCCTCATTAAGACAACCTGATTTTTACAGTCTAGGAAACAGCTGGAGGGAAACACAATACTGACCACTGACCCAGAAAACAGTCATGGGCATGTACATGTACACACACACACACACACGATTTCACAGTCTAGGAAACAGCTGGAGGGAAACACAATACTGACCACTGACCCAGAAAACAGTCATGGGCATGTACACACACACACACACACACACACACACACACACACACACACACGAGAAACCAGAACATTCCATTACAGTTTTTTTGGTTTCAAGATTCTCTGGAAGAACAGCTCCATGTCAAGGAGCTAAAGGGATCTAGGGCGTTTAGTGTGGACCCCCAGGGTGGATAAAGACAGCTCTGGAGCCGAGTGAGTAGAAGTAGTACAGCCAGGCGGTCTGGGTGTTCCCGGGCTGGTGGGTTTCTTGAATGTTGACTTCCTTGGTTGGAGGGTTTCTTGGCTAGAAGATGTCTCAGTGGTTGAGTTTCTTGCTTGGTGGCTGACTTGGCTGGTTAGTGTTTTGGTGGGTGGTTTGGTTGGGGAGCGGACCCCTGGGTTACTATGCCTGGCCTTCAATAATATAGGACCAAGCCATAAATGATGCCTAAGCCGATCATTACCGCGAATGCACCCAGCCAACCGGTTCGGCCTGAGTGGGCGTAAGCTTCTTCCCATTCGCTGTTCTGGTTGGCCTTCGTAGTCTGCAGGGGTAGAAGCATAGATGGGTTTCTGCACTCAGAAACCCTGGGCAGAAGAGTTGGAGACCTGTAGTCACTGAGGGAAAGCCCCTATGCAGGTCCCAGGACGGGAGCAGATGCCGGGGCCAAATAGAGGACAGGGCAGGCCGGGTGCGGTGGCCTACTCCTGTAATCTCAGCACTTTGGGAGGCCGAGGCGGGTGGATCACCTGAGGTCAGGAGTTCGAGACCTGCCTGGCCAACATGGGGAAACCCGTCTCTACTAAAAAAAAACAAAAATAAGCCTGGCATTGTGGCCCGCACCTGTTAATCCCAGCTACTTGGGAAGCTGAGGCAGAAGAATCGTTGGAACCTGGGAGGCAGAGATTGCTGTTTGCTGAGATTGCACCACTGCACTCCAGCGTGGGCGACAGAGTGAGACTGGGTTTCAAAAACAAAAACAAAAAAGGACAGAGGCTATAACTTGGGGATTATTTTACCTGGTAAGAGAAGTACACAGCTGCAAGTCCAAGCGGAGGGAATAAAAGTATAGCCAAGACGGTCAAACATCTGTGGTTTGGGGCATAAAACGCTAGTTCCTCTGGTGTCTGTGTAGGTTCTTGCGGCTTTTGGGGCGCCTCAGCTGGGGCACCTGGGGCAGCTGGAGCACCTGGGGCAGCTGGAGCACCCGGGGCAGCTGGAGCATCTGGGGCAGCTGGAACACCTGGAGCAGCTGGAGCATCTGCAGCAGCGGGGTCACCAGGGGCAGCGGGGTCGCCTGGAGCAGCTGGGGTGCCTGGGGCAGCTGGCGCGTCAGGAGCAGGCTGGGCGGCAGGAGGAGTTTTCGGGGCCATGACCTTTCCCCTAAGACAAAGACGGACTCCAAGTGCCTTGAAAACGGAGCGCCAGACCCACTAGGCTTCCCTTTGTGCTAACCAGAATCCCAGGACCCAAACCGACAAAGGTTGGAGTTTCACAATGGAGAAATCAGAACCCCACGTCCTGATTGGCTGCCTCGTTAGGGGGCGTGGCCCCGCCATTCTCGACCGCCCCAGGACTCAGAGCCTGGAGCCAATCAGGATGTGGGCTCCGCCCACACTGGTTGGAAGCCTAAGTGGCCGCTCTCGGCTCCTCCTCCTCCCACTGATCTCTCTCTGCAGGCCTCGCGGGTGGGTGGTGCCAGGAGGGTCTACCAGGAGCTGCAGAAGAGAGGAACTAGACAAGCCCAGTAAGAGAGAGATTTACCGAGGGGAGCAAAATGAGTAATGTCAGTGGATTGTAAAGTCTTGAATTAAAGATGAATTCTGGTCCAGCGCCGTGGCCCATGCCTGTAGTCCCAACGCTTTGGGAGGCCGAGGCGGGCGGATTGCCTGTGGTCAGGAGTTCGAGACCAGCCTGGCCAACATGGTGAAACCCCGTCTCTACTAAAAACATAAAAATTAGCTGGGCGTGGTGGCGGGCACCTGTAACCCCAGCTACTAGGGAGACTATGGCAGCAGAATCGCTTGAACCCGAGAGGCAGAGGTTGCAGTGAGCTGAAATTGCACCACTGCACTGCAACCTGGGCGACAGACTCAGTCTCAAAAAAAAAAAAAAAAAAAAGAATTCTTTGGTCTATGCTGACAGAAGAAAGGAAAGAATAGAGAAAGAAGTTCAGTGAAAGGGGAAAGGTCTTAAAGTAGAACATCACCTAATGGAACGATGGAACAGGAAATCCCCCGTATTGTAGGCAGAACTCTGAAGTGACCCCAAGATTACTGCTCCCTGGTGTACACACTCCTCCAGTTACTCAGTCAAGTACTAGTCTGTAGGCTTCCAGGAAGGCGTCTTGCAGATGCAGTTAGGGTCTGAAATCAGTTAACTTTAAGTTAGGGAAAATATCCTCTATGGGCCTCACCTAATGAGGTTAGGAGTTCGAGACTGGCCTGGCCAACATGGCGAAAACTGTCTCTACTAAAAATACAAAAATGAGCTGGACATTGTGGCCCACACCTGTTAATCCCAGCTACTTGGGAAGCTGAGGCAGGAGAATTGTTGGAACCTGGGGGGCAGAGATTGCTGTGAGCCGATTGTACCACTGCACTCCAGCCTGGGCAACAGAGTTCTTGAAATGAGGTGAGTTCTTGAAAGGGACTGAGTCTTTCTGGCAAAAGAGGTTTCAGGTGTTGAGAGGATTGGAGGCAAGGAAAGGTCTCCACTGCTGATATGAAGATGGCACCTGGACTATGTAGGGAGGAATGCAGGCAGCCTCTGGCTGAGAATGGCTCCCAGCTGACAGCCAGCAAGGAAATGGGGTCCTTAGTACTGCAACAGTAAGGATGTGAATCCTGCCATAATCACATTCATTTGGAAGAAGATCCTGAGCTCCACATGAGAACCCAGCATAGCAGACACCTTAATTTTAGCCTTGGTAGATTCTGAGCAGAAGAGCAGCCATTCTGACCTACAGAACTACGAGTTAATAACAGTGTGGGAATTTGTTATGCACCATTCGAAAACATTTTCTAATATTTCTAAACACCATAGTAATCGCTGATTCAGGTAGGAGCTTTTAATGAATACTAATATGGTGGGGTTTTAGCTGGTGCTTCCTTTAGCTTATGGTTCTAGTGGAGTAGAAGGTTTGAGGAGCCACTTCTCAGGAAGTTGGGAGTGGGTGGGAGGTGACGCTGTGCAGTCTACAAATGTAGACCTCAGTATGGCTTGTCCAAGACATAACCTGTGTACGTAAGGCCAGTCCTAAACCTACAAATAGTCAGAAGAACAGTGACAACACATGCAATCCAGAAGTCAGGATATTCATGGAGGAAATTGGTTCAGAGCCTTTCAAAGGGCCAAGTGGATATTCCAGAACAAAACATGGGGCGCCGAGGTGGGGGAAGACAGAAGAAGTGAAGGTTGGGTGAGGTGAAGCATGTTATTGGGTGCTGGCAAGTCCCTTGGCTGGTGGAACAAAGACAGGCTTGGAAAGGAGCACATGAACAAGTGTGTCAAACCCTGAGACATGCACTCTGGCTCTGAAGGTGGGAATGAATTAGCTCCTTTGGTAAGCGCAGTATCAGAGGATCGGCAGGGGCAGTGGCCATACTGCAGGGATCCAGGCAGTGAGCAAGAAGAGGGTAGCGTAGACAGAGTGTAGACATTGTTTTCCAAGAGCTCGGAGGCGAAAGAGAAAAGAGAAGCAGTGCAACAGCTGAGAAGAACATGGGTTCCAGTTTCTGGAATGTTGTAAGCCAACACCTGGTTTCAGAGAGTCATTATATGGAAAAGTCAGTTGTACATACATGTTTATTGCAGCACAATTTGCAATTGCAAAAATGTGGAACCAGCCAAAATGCCCATCAATCAATGAGTGGATAAAGAAACTGTGATATATATATACATACATACATACATATGTGTGTGTGTGTGTGTGTGTGTGTGATGGAATACTACTCAGCCATAAGAAGGAATGAATTAATGGCATTCACAGCAACCCGGATGAGATTGGAGACCATTATTCTAAGTGAAGTAACTCAGGGATGGAAAACCAAACATCATATGCTCTCACTCATAAGTAGGAGCTAAGTTATGAGGATGCAAAGGCATAAGAATGACGGTGGATTTTGGGGACTCAGGGGAAAGGGTGGGAAGGAGATGAGGGATTAAAGACTGCAAATTGGGTGCAGTGTATACCACTCAGGTGATGATTGTGCCAAAATCTCACAAATCACCGCTAAAGGACTTACTCATGTAACCAACCACCACTTGTTCCCAAAAACCTATGAAAAGAAAAAAATTAAACAACAACAAAAAACCTCAAGGAAAGAGTAGGATTTGCTGAATGGATGGAGGAAGTTTCAAGGGCTGTGAATCTTAGAGTTTAGGGCCAGTTAGAAGATGAGCAGGAGAGGCTTTGCTTCACCATTGGCTTCACCATGGTAACTGCCCAGGCCACAGAAAGTTTCCTGTTGCCAGGTGAAAATGTGGAGATTTAAGGGTTCTTTTATTTGGGTTCAGAACATCCCAGCTTAGAACTTTGTCATCTTGGTTCCAGGGAAGCTAATGGACATCAAGCTCTGTGCAGGACCCAGCTAAGCCTCTGTACCTTCATAATGCAGGACACACCTCCTAAAGACAGAGCCCAGAGGTTAGAGTGAGGCTCTTAGATGGAACTGGCCACTTCTGCTCTTTCCCATTAATTCCTCTAGCCCAGTTGTTCTTAAACTTTAATTTGCATCAGAATTATGTGGAGGGCTTGTTAAAACACAGATGGCTGGGCATCACCACTATAGTTTCATATTCAGTAGGTCTGGGGTGGAGCTCAATAATTTGTATTTTTAATAGATTCCCAGGTGCAACAAACAAACATATGAAAAAATGCTCATCAGCACTGGTCGTTAGAGAAATGCGAATGAAAACCACATTGAGATACCATCTCACGCCAGTTTGGCGATCATTAAAAAATCTGGAGACAACAGATGCTGGAGAGGATGTGGAGAAATAGGAACACTTTTACACGGTTGGCGGGAGTGTAAATTAGTTCAACCATTATGGAAGACAGTGTGGTGATTCCTCAAGGATCTAGAAATAGAAATTCCATTTGACCCAGCAATCCCATTACTGGGAAAATACCCAAAAGATTATAAAGCATTCTATTATAAAGACACAGGCACACATATGTTCCTTGCGGCGCTGTTTACAATAGCAAAGACTTGGGCATCCACCCAAATGCCCATCAATGATAGACTGGACAAAGAAAATGTGGCACATATACACCATGGAATACTATGCAGCCATAAAAAATGACGAGTTCGTGTTCTTTGTAGAGACATGGATGAATCTAGAAACCATCATTCTCAGCAAACGGACACAAGAACAGAAAACCAAACACCACATGTTTTCACTCATAGGTGGGTGATGAACAGTGAGAACACTTGGGCACAGGGAAGGGAACAACACTCACTGGGCGAGATGGGGAGGCAGAGGGGAGGGGAGGGGTGGGGAGAGACAGTGGGGGGTGGGGCAGATGGGGAGGGATAACATTGGGAGAAATGCCTGACGGGGGGGTGGGGGGGAATGTGGCATGTATGTACTTATGCAACAATCCTGCAGGATGCAGAATGTGCGCATGTACCCCAGAGCCCAAAGTACAATAAAAAAATTGTATTATAATAATATGTAATAAAATATATCATAATATAATTATATTATATCAGATAATATTTCTATTTCCATTATTTATTTGGGTGTTTTTCTTCTTTATCTCCCTGGAATTCCAGGAGAGCTAGGGTCTTGTCTGCCTTAGTTAACATGTGGTCCTCAGGGGCCAGCCGTACAGTAGCCTCCCTAATAGTGATAAATTTGTCCATTACACTTATACACAATCTGGATGTGAGATCCACACACACTATATTGAACTGATCAAGAGTTCAAACTGGCAACAACAATAAAAAGGAGGAATGGCCGGGCACAGTGATTCAAGCCTATAATTCCAACACTTTGGGAAGCTGAGGTAGGAGGATTGATTGAGGCCAGGCGTTCAAGACCAGACTGGGCAACATAGTGAGACCTCTATAAAAAATAAAAAATTAGCCAGGTGTGGTGGCGGTATACTTGTGGTCCTAGTTACTGTAGAGACTGAAGCAGGAGAATCATTTGAGCCCAGGAGGTTGAGGCTGCAGAGAGCTACGATTGCACCACTGCATTCCAATCTGGATGACCTTAGAGACCCTGTCTCTAAGGGAAAAAAGAAAAAAAGAGAAATAAAAGCGAGAAAAAATTTAAAAAGGGTAAGTCACTACAACCCAGTCCCCTTATTCACTGAATCAATGCTGAGGGCAGGAAGAAAGGGAAGTGGCTGGGCCACGCCCCTTACACATATGGAACCAATCAGAAGCCAGATTGAAGCACTGGAGCCACGCCTATAAAGGAGTAGCCAATCATAATGAAGGCGTGGCCTATAGAGGCCACGCCCTGTGACTGAAATCAACAAAGCCACCTCAGAGACTGAGGAGTGAAGGGAAGTCCTAGGGATATTATCTAGGTTTGTGCTGAGTTATCAGAAAACAGGGATGTGTGAGCTTGGGGCGTAAGGAGGGATAGGGAGGGTTTGGAGGAGGAAAGTGGAACAGACAGAGGGGAGGGGGGGATTGTAAGAGGCTAAAGGAGGGCTGCATGGGTGTTCCGGAGCCACCAAGGTGACTCTAAGGGAGCACGGGGCTGTGATGGGTTCTGGCTTGGGACAGTGTCAGCTTTTAGTACTTTTCTAGCCAGAGGGGTTGGTTTGGGTGGTCCCAATTGCTTGGGGACTCAGATGTCCTCTTCCCCGACCCCATGACCCCTGTCTGCAGATTCTACTTACCCAGCATCTCTTCCTCGTGCCAAGGCCCATGGCTACTGTGACAAGCCCCAGGGACTTGAAGTCCTCGGTCACCCCGATGCCGCCGTTCAGCCATGGGCAGCCTTTCATCCCCATGCAGCCGCTCGCCCCGATGCAGCCAGTTGTCCTGATGCCCTTGCATCCTCCAGAAAGAGATTATCTGCTGCTAGCCATCATATCCTTCTTCTTCTGCATCCTGCTGGCAATCCCCGCTCTGGTGTTCTCTCTCAAGGTGGGCACCACCCAGCTACCACAAACTCTCTTTGTCCCCAGATCTGCCTTGTCTTTCCCGACGCAGGGACCTCCTCGTGTTTCTCGGGGATTTGCCTCCTCCCTTTTCACCATCTGCTTGCCCTTGCCCCTCTCCAGGGCCACCTTATCCTTATCTATTCACTTATCCTGGCTCCCTGGTTTCTTCCTTTTTCCCTTGGGGGATTGAACCCTGCCCTGACCTCCCTTATGCCACCATCCTGATCTTGCCTTCTTTGCCTCTCCCCAGGGATTTCCCTCCACTTTCACATTTTGGAAACATCCACACAAGTTTGCCTTTACTCCCACAGACCCGGGAAGCCAATTTCCTTGGGAATCAGAGAAAAGCATGGATAAATTCCAGACTGGCTTTGGGCTTCAGCATCTCCAGCATCCTGGTGGGCTGCATTGTGATCCTTTGCTCCACTGTAATCAGAAGCTTGAAATAGGAAATATGAAAGCCTCAGTGACTAATGGACTGTTCCTCCTGGAGCATTTGAATTAGGACAACAGTAACTGCCTGTGCTGGGGGAAGTCTCCCCTCCATCAGTATTTTTAAGAGCAGTAAAGTTTACGAGGAAGTTTCCATTTTCTGATTCATCTGCTGCGTGCATGTATGTGTGCCCACATGTTCATGTCTCCTGTGTGTCCACCTTGCCAGGTACCATGGGACTTTCACATATTTGATGAATATTTATTGGGTAATAGTGAGAGGCACTGTTTTAAGCCTTAGTGGTTTAGCGCTGTTTCAGACAGATGAGGTATTTGCCTCCATAAAATTTACATTATAATTGGCCGGGCACGGTGGCTCACACCTGTAATCCCAGCACTTTGGGAGACCAAGGCAGGTGGATTACTTGAGGTCCGGAGTTTGAGACCAGCCTAGACAACATGGTGGAACCCTCTCTATACTAAAAATACAAAAATTAGCTGGGCATAGTGGCTGGCGCATGCCTGTAATCCCAGCTACTCGAGAGGCTGAGGTGGGACGATCCCAGCCTGGGAGGTGGAGGTCGCTGTAAGCTGATATCACACCAGCCTGGGTGACAGAGTGAGATTCCGTCTCAAAAAATAAAAAATATAAAAAAAGAAGCCAACAGGTTATTTTGAGGGTGTTATAGGGCCAGCAAGGGTATTATAGGGGCCAGTGGGGACACTGCAGGGTTCTTTTCCCACAACAAAGATGAACATTATTGTGGGTTGAGTATTCCCAGTACTTCCTGTTGATGGGGTTGATTCTCAGTACTTCCTGTTGATGGGGTTGATTCTCAGTACTTCCTGTTGATGGGGTTGATTCTCAGTACTTCCTGTTGATGGGGCAATCCCAGCACTTTGGGAGCCCGAGGTGGGAGGATCTTTTGAGACCAGCTGAGACCAGCCTGGGCAACATAGCAAGACCCTGTCTTAAAAATATATATATTAGCTGGGTGTAGTGGTGCATGCTTGTAGTCCCAGCTACTCAGGAGACTGAAGTCGGTGGACTGCTTGAGCCCAGGAATTTGAGGCTGCAGTGAGCCATGATTGCACCATTGAACTCCACCGTGGGTGACAGAGTGAAACCTTATCTTTTTTTTTTTTTTTTTAAAGGGCTGGGCACAGTGGCTTACACCTATAATCCCAGCACTTGGAAAGCTGAGGTGGGTGGATCACCAGAGGTCAGGAGTTCAAGACCAGCCTGACCAATATGGAGAAACCCTGTCTCTACTAAAAATACAAAAATTAGGTGTGGTGGTGTGCACCTGCAATCCCAGCTACCTGGGAGGCTAAAGCAGGAGAATTGCTTGAGGCTGAGAAGCGGAGGTTGTAGTGAGCTGAGATCACGCCACTGCACTCCAGCCTGGAGACAGAGCAAGACTCCGTCTCAACAAAAAAGAGTTCAAGGCCAGCCTGGTCAACATAGTGAAACTCCTATCTCTATTAAAAATACAAAAATGAGGCAACCTTCGCGGCTCCAACATGGCTCCGCGGTGCAGCATCTCTGCGGCAGTGTGGCAGCAGGGCAGTGTGGTAGCGGCACAGTGGCATTGAGGTGGCTGCGGGGGGGGCGGGGGCGGGGGCCCTGGGGCCCCATGCCGGGGATGTTGCAGCTGCAGCTGTGGCGCGTTTCTATTCCAAGGACAATGGAGGCAGCTGGTTTCGCTCCCTCTTTGCTCACAGGTGGATCCCCGAAGGATGCCCACTCCACCCTGCTGTCCAAGAAGGAAACCAGCAACCTCTACAAGATCATTTCACAGTGTAATGCGCGAATACCTGGACGCCTACAACAGCCTAATGGCAGCTGTGCTGCCCAAGCTGCACCTGGACGAGGACTACCCTGCTCACTCGTGGGCAACGGGAACACGTGGCATGGGGAGCAGGATCAGGCAGTGCACCTGTGGTGATTCTCAGGTGGCTATCCGGCCCTCATGGACTGCATGAACAAGCTCAAAAAGAATAAGGAGTACCTGCAGTTCCAAAGGGAGTGGACCCAGGTGCTGCTGTCCAGGAGAAACCAGTTACTTCTCAAGTTCAGCTTCTGGAACGAGCCACAGCCCAGAGTGGGTCCCAACATCTGTGAGCTGAGGACATACAAGCTCAAGCCAGT
This sequence comes from Saguinus oedipus, assembly GCA_031835075.1. Taxonomy (NCBI): domain Eukaryota; kingdom Metazoa; phylum Chordata; class Mammalia; order Primates; family Cebidae; genus Saguinus; species Saguinus oedipus. The sequence goes on along the minus strand of CM063187.1, from coordinate 39,074,317 downwards.
AACCATGATTGAGTCTGGGAACAACTGGGCTCGGGCCATCAAATACCGGCAGGGGAACCAGGAGGCAGTGGGCGGCTTCTTCTCACAGGTAGGAGGGCTCTACGTGGTGCCCATCTCTGGGCCTATAAAGACCTGCAGCCTCAGGAGGAGAATAGAAACGCTGCCTAAAGGAAAAGGCTGGGTTGAAAATGTCTACTATACAGTCCCCCTGGAGTGACACATGGAGTCTCGGATCATGATCCCCTTGAAGATTTCACCTCTCCAGTGATGGTGCCTCCACCTCCACCTCTGTCCCCTTCTCCCTCAGGGCAACCCAAGACAGTGGTGCTCCTCGTCCCGCTGTCTTGGTTTTGTCTTGGCTCTGGGAGGACCCTGAGGGGCAGTGCTCAGCTCAGACAAGGGGGAACTGAAGGAAGACAAGTTCTGAGGATTTACAGCTCTGCCCATGCCCTTTCCACCTTCCCTGCCTGCCTCCTTCCCCCTGCTAGAAGTAGTTTCTAATTTCCTTGAATGAAGGATGGCGATCTTTTAGGCCTTCTTATATCTTCTCCTAAGATTCCTCATCTCAAGGCTACCAGTCCCCAGTTATCTTCCATTTAGCTTGCACACAGAGTAGCATGTCCAGTGGCTACAGGTGGGGTGGGAAGAGAGGAGGCCAGGCCAGGCCCTCGGGAATTCCCTGGTCTCCACTGGACCACCCACTTGCTAGACAGTCTGAGCCAAGTCCCTCCTGCTGGACAGAAGCCTGGAACCGCCAAAAACAAAACAAAACAACAAAAAACACCTCATCAGCACGGTCAGGAGGAGGTCCAGACATTCCACCCAGAGAGGCTGGGGAAAGGGATGGGAGCCAGGAAGGATTTAGGGGAGGAGACAGACACGTACAGGAACTCAGAAGGTAGGACTTAGAATTCAGAACTTGGGCTTCAGCTGCAGAATTTGGAACCTGGAATAGAGAATTGGGAAGAAAGAACAGAGATGACAGAAGACCACTTGAAGAGAGGTTCCTAATACTAGATGGAGAGTGGCTTGGCTGTTTCCCCCTACGTATTGGGGCTGAGAACTTAAAAGTGTAGTTCCACTCCTATGCAGAAAGTCTCTCCTGCCCTCCCTCCTTCCTGCAGGCAAATGTACAGGCCAGGGCCTGTTCCCTCACTCTATGTTGGGTTGACATTCTGTCAGCCCAACCCTCATTCTGCAGGGCCACCTGGTGTGTGGAAGGGGGTCAGTGACTCTGGGGGTCTCCTCAGTGACCCCCATATCTCATCATGAACCCTTGGGTAGCTTGATTCTGCCTCCTATCCAGGAAAACTTCTGCTGGAGTTGCTGATTGAACCAATTAAATATTTATTATATAAAAAAATACAAAAATTAGCCAGGTGTGGTGGCATGCACCTGTAATCCCAGCTACTGGGGAAAGCTGGGGGTGGGGAATCACTTCAACCTGGGAAGTGGATGTTGCAGTGAGCCAAGACCACACCATTGCACTCCAGCCTGGGTGAAAGAGTGAGTCTCCATCTCAAACAAACAAACAGAAAAGAAGTGAAGGGCTCTGCACCCAGCCCAGGACGGCAGGACAGCTGACCTTTCCAATCTGCATTGCACAAAGGTGGGAGAGGAATAGAACACAGGGGCCTGGCTGCCAGCTTAGCTGGGCTGGGAGCCAGACAATGTCCCCCAGCTCCTTGACAATTTTTTCAATTCTGACCACTAATTCTGATCACCTGCCCTGCGCCTGGCCTGGAGAGGCTGGAGAGGAGGCAGAAGCAAGGACCCTGCATGCCCAGCCCCTTCTTTTCATCCTCCCAGGGTCGAGGGGGTGGGGTGACCTGCTCAGGAGGTAAAGGGCATTGCTGGACCCATTATCTTATCAGGGAGACGCAAACACTGTACCAAAAGTCACGGTCGCAATGACTTCTGTCACTTGGCAAACACTCCCCAAGGCCAGCCCAGGCCAGGCAATGCAAGGCACACAGTGGGGACTGAGACAGCCTGGGTCCTGCCCTCATGGATCTGGAGGGGGAGATGAAATGTCACCAACCCTGACAGCCCAGAGTGGGGTCAGAGTTGTCAGGACTGGGATGCGGGAAGCATAGGCAGGCAGGTGGGGGCTGTGATAGGAGGCTCAGGGGTCTGTGGAAGCCCAGAGAGGTGCCTGACCCAGCCTGGTGGGTAGTCCAAGAAGGCTTCCTGGAGGAAGGATTGTTTGTGCTTAACAGGAAAGGTGAGGAGCTGTTGAACATGGGGAAGAGGTAGGGTGCACACTTCAGGTAGAGGAAATTGCATGTGCTGAGGTTTTGAAATGATCATTTGGAAAAGCAGAAGGCCTGGTGGGCAGGACCGGGGACTGCCAGGGGTCTGATCCCTTCAAAGTTTACAGGGCGCTGGGTCCCTAACAGTGTGTATATGGCCACGGTTCTAGGAGACTATTGTTCCAATTCCCCTTCAAATGCACATAATGTTCACCATCTACATTTTTTTTTTGAGAGTTTTGTTCTGTCGCCCAGGCTGGAGTGCAGTGGTACAATCTCGGCTCACTGCAACCTTTGCCTCCTGGGTTTAAGTGATTCCCCTGCCTCAGCCTCCTGAGTAGCTGGGACTACAGGTGGCTGCCAGCGCACTCAGTGAAGTTTTGTATTTTTAGTAGATTTTTTTTTTTTTTGAGACACAGTCTCACTCTGTCATCCAGGCTGGAACACAATGGCACAATCTCGGCTCACTGCAAACTCTGCCTCCCGGGTTCAAGCAATTCTCTGCCTCAGCCTCCTGAGAAGATGGGATTACAGGCACCTGCCACCACACCCAGCTAATTTTTGTATTTTTAGTAGAGACGGGGGGTCTCACCATCTTGGCCAGGCTGGTCTTGAACTCCTAACCTCATGATCCACCCGCCTCAGCCTTCCAAGTGTTGGGATTACAGGTGTAGCCACTGTGCCTGGCTAGAATTTTATATTTTAGTAGCTGGACAGGCTGGTCTCGAACTTCTGACTGCCAGTGATCTGCCCATCTCGGATTAGAGGCATAAGCCACTGCTCCTGGCCCACCATCCATTTAATAGTTTGTCCTTTGCCCCCTCTTTCTCAAGAAAAGAACATTTTTTTCAAGTCTGACCACTAATTGTTCTCAAAGAACTTCCCATTGTTCTGTGTGTCCCAGGCTCAGAGAAAGAGGGGTGGACCTTGCAGTGCTGTGGATCATGTCACACTTGCAACATTCTTGTGAGAAGCTGCTTCGTCCCGGTGTTTTGCTGGGGTTGTCCATCCACCTGAGATGGCATTGTATGGTCTACTCAGGCTGCACTCCACGGTGCCAGAGACTTGGAACACTTCCTAACTTATCCAGATCCTGCCTATGGACAAAGGTCTCTGTGTTCAGCTCCCAGAGACAGGGCTTAGTATTGCTTAGACACACGGTGAAATAATAAATTGCACAAGAAAAGCCCCTCCCTGCAAACACACAGAACTTGGGTTTGAACTTGTATCTGAAGACTGCAAAATCAGGGGAGTAGGTAAAAGTATTTACCCATGAACCTAGCTGAGCAGGGATGGTCAGAATGGACAAAGCTGGTGGGCACAGTGACTCACGCCTATACAAGGACATGTCCCAGTGCAGGGACATGAACTTGGCTCACTGCAACCTCCACCTCCACCTCTCGGGTTCAAGCGATTCTCTTGCCTCGGCCTCCCAAGTAGCTGGGGCGACAGGTGCAAGCCAGTGGGTCCAGCTAATTTTTGTTTGTTTATTCTTTGAGATGGAGTCTCATTCTGTCGCCCAGGCTGGAGTACGGTGGCACAATCTTGTCACTGCAACCTCTGCCTCCTGGGTTCAAGTGATTCTCCTGCCTTAGCTTCCCGAGTTAACTGGGACAACAGGTGCGCTCCACTGTGCCTGGCTAATTTTTTATATTATTTTAGTAGAGATGGGGTTTCACCATATTGGCCAGGCTGGTCTCAAACTCCTGACCTCGTGATCTGCCCACCTCAGCCTTCCAGAGTGCTGAGATTACAGGTGTGAACCATGGCACCTGGCCCAGTTCTCCTTCTAATAAACACCAAACAAATAAAAAGAAAAGACAGCGTCAGGTTGGAGTAAGAGGTGTGAATACAGCGGGGAAAAGGAGCAGAACACAGCGGGCTGCAGTATTACAGAGTGGACTCTCTGAGGAGGCGACATTTGAGCGGAGACCTGAGGGAGGTGAGAAAGCCAATGCAGACATCTCAGAAGGAGCTGTAAGTGCCAAGGTCCTGAAGCAGGAACGAACTTGGTCTGTGCAAAGTGCAGCAGAGAGGCCAGTGCCCCTGGAAACCTAGTAGCGACTGAGGCAGGGCAGGTGACCAGCGCCAGATCTTGCTGGAAGGAGTGCAGGGTTTATTCTGAGTGGGAAGGGGAGTCTTTGGATGGTTGTAAACAGAGGAGTGACACAAGCCATTTGACACACATGGCTCAGAGCTGACCTGTGCACAAGGCTGGGCACAGTGGCTCACACCTATAATCCCAGCACGCTGAGAGGCCGAGGCGGGTGGATCACCTGAGGTCAGTACTTTGAGACCAGCCTGGCCAACATGGTGAAACCCCATCTCTACCAAAAATACAAAAATTAGCTGGGTGTGGTGGCATGCTCCTGTAATCCCAGCTACTCGGGAGATTAAGGCAGGAGAATCCCTTGAACCAGGGAGTTGGAGGTTGCAGTGAGCCGAGAGTGTGCCACTGCATTCCAGTCTGGCAACAGAGTGAGACTCTGCCTAAAAAAAATAAAAAAAGCTGACCCGCACGCGGTGAGCAGGTGGACTCACTGCAAGGACAGTGTGGCTGCGGCCCCAAGCTGCCTTCTCTTTGCGGGTTTCTTCTAGCCTGCTGAGGATGACCAGCGTGTGGGTGCGGGAAGGGGCTGTGGCTGCCCGACAGCTGTGTTTCCCAGGTGACCTGCCCCAGCGGAGAATGACATTGCCAGGGCAGTTATCTCACCTGCTCCTGGAGACACGCCTACCCCATAACATACCAAGGTCCCCACCATTCCACCGGGCCAGCCCCTCGCTGCTGCCCACAGAGGTCCCTACCTGAGGGATGAGGAGGGAGTCCCCAGGCCTTCTGGCATCTGTCACCAAGCACCAATCTCAAGCCAAGATCCTTGGACACATCCATTCCAAACGCAGCACCTTGGTTTCCCCATCTGGGGTAGGGACAGGGGAACGGCTGAGACTGTAAAGGCTCCAGCTGGATGTGTGAGTGCCTCTGGGAACCTCCCGTAGTCCCTCTGAGTCTCAATTTCCCCCTCTGCACCACAGGAATGATAGCATCACCTGCACAGGGTTTTTTTTTTTTTTTGCAAAGACCCATGAGGTCACACGTGCAGAGACTGGCACGTGTGTGGCGCTGCTGAGGTGAAGTTTGGGTTTTTCCATTGGTGGTGCCATAGAAGAGCCAGGCTCTGGGGTCAAGCCCGAGTTGGAACCCTGCCCCTAGGTTTTAGATGTTGAAGTCTTCTGCAAAGTCCTTGATGGGGGCTAAGAATAGAACATCGCTTTACAGGGCTGCTGCTGGGAGCTAAGGAAACCATCTGAGTGACACACAGAGCATACGCAGCCCATAGTGAGGGTTCAGGATTCAGTTAATCTTCAGTCACCACAGAGAGTGCTGTAAGCATGGCTGGGCGAGGTGGCTCACACCTGTAATCTGAGCACTTTGGGAGGCTGAGGTGGGTGGTTCACCTGAGGTCAGGAGTTCAAGACCAGCCTGGCCAACATGGGGAAACCTCGTCTTTACTAAAAGTACAAAAATAAGCCAGGAGTGGTAATGCATACCTGTAATTCCAGCTACTTGGGAGGCTGAGGTAGGAGAATCGCTCGAACCTGGGAGGCAGAGGTTGCAGTGAGCTGAGACTGTGCCACTGCACTCCAGCCTGGGCAACACAGTGAGACTCCATCTCAAAAAAAAAAACAACGAAAAAGAGCATCGAGGCACCCTCCTCTTCCTGTTCATCAGGCCGGTGCTATTTAGACTAAAAAAGGACACTCTGCAGCCGGATGATCTGGTTCTCACTCCATCACGTCCAAACCTGTGACAGAGCCACAGGAGAGGGACTCAACCCCTCCGTGCCTCAGTTTCCCCATCTGTGAGGGGTCTTGTCCCCTCAAAGGGTTGTTGACAGGTTAAATAAGTGAGCACACGGAAGCCCTCAGCACAATGCCCAGCACATAATGAGCACCTTATGTTTGCTTTTCTTGTTGTTGCAGCTGTCCCAGGGCCTCCCTGATATCAGGGCAGGTTGACATGGGGGGATCTGGCCCAGGGGGGCGGGGGGTGCAGCCCAGGAGGGAATGCCTGAGGCACCCAGGCTTGGAGGTCACCCTGAGAAGCCCTGTAATCAGCTGTCTCGGGCTGTTCTGCTCCACCCCCCGCCCTCCTCGGATATATCAGGGCTGGTCCAGGCCCAGGCTCTGTCGGGTGAGAGCGCAGGCACCAGGCACCATGGGGAAGGCTGTGAGTGGGGCCCAGGGTTCTGGCATGCGGTGGGGACAGGGGTTCCAGTGGGATCTGAGGCCTCCCTCCCTCTATCCCATCCATCCCCAGGAGAACTATGAGCTCTACTCTGTGGAGCTGGGCCCTGGCCCCGGCGGGGACATGGCTGCCAAGATGAGCAAGAAGAAGGCGGGCGGCGGGGGTGGCAAGAGGAAGGAGAAGCTGGAGAACATGAAGAAGGAGATGGAGATTGTGAGCTCCTGCTGGGGAGGGGCGGAAGCTGGGGGGTGGGCTGGGAACCGAGCAGTGGGTGGGGAGGAGGCTAGGAGAGCCCAGAGCAAGCACCCTGCCCCACCCCACCACACAGAACGACCATCAGCTGTCAGTGGCGGAGCTGGAACAGAAATACCAGACCAGTGTCACCAAGGTGAGCTGGAGACTGGGAGCATGCAGAGAGGAGAGGGGCAGAGAAGGAAGGAGAGGGAGACGGAAGAAGGGAGATGGAGAGAGGGGGGAGAGAGAGAGGGAGAAAGAGAGAGGGAGAGAGGGATGAAGAGGGAGAGAGGGAGAGGGAGAGATGGGGAGGGGAAGATATGGAGAAATGGACAGAGGGAGGGAGAGAGGAGAGAGGGAGAGAGAGAGGGAAGGAGAGGAGAGAAGGAGGGAAAAAGAGAGAGGGAGGCAGGGAGACAGCATTAGAGAGAAAGGGCTAGACACAGAGATGGAGAGAGGAGTAGATGAAAAGAGACAGCAGGCTGGGTGCGGTGGCTCAAGCCTGTAATTCCAGCACTTTGGGAGGCCAAGGCAGGTGGATCACAAGGTCAAGAGATCGAGACCATCCTGGTCAACATGGTGAAACCCTGTCTCTACTAAAAATACAAAAAATTAGCTGGGCATGGTGGTGCGTGCCTGTAGTCTCAGCTACTCAGGAGGCTGAGGCAGGAGAATTGCCTGAACCCAGGAGGCGGAGGTTGCGGTGAGCCGAGATGGCGCCATTGCACTCCCGCCTGGGTTACGAGCGAAACTCCGTCTCAAAAAAAAAAAAAAAAAAAGAAAAGAGACAGCAAGACAGAATTCAGACAGATACAGAGAGAGCAGCAGGAGAGACATAGAAAGGTGAGTGAGGAGAGAGAGACAAAGGGAGAGATGAAGGAGGGAGGGCGAGATGGGGCAGGGGCGGGAATCAAGAGACAGATGAGAAGGAGCAGGACAGACCGAGCTGGGGAAAGGAAACCAAGGCGGGGGCTTCCCACAGGGTGTGCACATGGAGGAAAGCCCCCAGCACTGCCTCGTCCTGCCCCTCTGTCTCAGGGCCTGTCTGCCAGCCTGGCTGCTGAGCTGCTGCTGCGGGATGGGCCCAACGCGCTGCGGCCGCCACGGGGCACCCCAGAGTATATCAAGTTCGCGAGGCAGCTGGCGGGGGGCCTGCAGTGCCTCATGTGGGTGGCCGCTGCCATCTGCCTCATCGCCTTTGCCATCCAGGCCAGCGAAGGGGACCTCACCACCGATGACAATGTGAGTGGTGATGCGGGGACAGCCTCAGGACATGGGGACCTGGGGACAGAGGACACTGAGCATGGGACTCAGGACAAGAGGGGCAGAGGATGGGGATACAGAAACATGAAAGGCAGTCGCAAGACAGGAGTCGTGGGGGCGGAGGACATTGGGATATGGATGGGGCCGACACAAGGACACAGGACACAGGGACACTGGGGTGAGTCTTGGGTATGGGGACATGGGTGGGGGTGTAAAGAGTATGGCAATGTGATACGTAAGAGATGGGACTCGGAGGCTGGGCTTGGTGGCTCATGCCTGTAATCCCAGCACTTTGGGAAACTGAGGCGGGTGGATCACCAGGTCAGGAGTTCGAGACCAGCCTGGCCAACATGGTGAAGCGCCATCTGTACTAAAAATGCAAAAATTAGCCAGGCATGGTGGTGGGCACCGCTACTCAGGAGGCTGAGGTAGGAGAATCATTTGAACCCAGGATGTGGAGGTTGCAGTGAGGCAAGACCATGCTACTGCATACTAGCCTGGGCAGCATAGCAAGACTCTGTCTCAAAAAAAAAAAAAAAAAAAAAAAAAAGAGAAAGAGAGAGAGAGAGATAAGACTTGGGAAACAGGACACGCAGACACAAGACAGACTGGGGTGTGGGGAACAGGGGACCCTGGGACTCAGACACGGGAAACCAGGGCAGGGACACAAGCCTCCAGACACAGCACATGGAGAGACACAAAACATGAGACACAGAAGCACAGAGACAGAGAGGAAATGGAGACACAGGGCCATGGACACTGGACACATGGCAGAGGTCAGGGCAAGGGACATGGGGACTCAGGGACACATGACATCGAACAGAGGCTCGAAAAGTCACAGCCACTGGACACAGGATGGGGACTCAGAGATATGCAGACATGGGGGAAACAGAACACAGTGATCGGGGAGCTGGAACATGGGAGCCACGGCCCGAGAGGACACAGACCATGACACACAAGGTCTGCAGCACACACAGGGACGGGGATGTGAGGACACAGGGACAAGGGGACACAGAGGGTGGCTACAGATTATGGAAAACCCAGGATGTGAAACTGGAGACATGGGGAATACGGGCCATGGGGACAGCAGGAGGCGTGGGACAGTGGACATGGGGAATGCAAGGCCTGGGGACACAGGAGAAGGGAACGTGCCAGACCAAGGCACACAGTGACTTGGGGCATAAGTCACAGATATGGGGACTTGGAAGACTGAGGATTCAGGGTGTTGTAAATAGATGCTGGAAATAGATGCTCAGTGCCTCAAAGAAAAATTAGCACTGAGACAAAGGATCTTTCAGCAATGCAATTTTTACTTCCTGGACTGCAGGAAGTGTACTCACGATCCTTTGTCTCAGTGCTAATTTTTCTTTGTGGCACTGAGCATCTATTTCCAGCATCTATTCCAACAAGGGCCAGAGGATGTGAAATATACACAGGAACACAAGACACTGAGAAGACAGGGCAGACGAGTGTGGGGTATGAGGGACACGGGGAAGGGGCTGCAGGCCACAGGGAATGGTGCGTGGTTTCCCAGTAGGTGGGGAAAACCGTGGAGGTGACCCCAAGAACACCAGGTCACCAGGGAGCGGGGTTGGGGGCAGTCTCAGGCTGGCAGCTTCCAGCCCCTCTGAATAACCCTAGCCCTGTCCCTGTCCCTGTCCCCAGCTGTACCTGGCAATTGCTCTCATCGCTGTAGTTGTTGTCACTGGCTGCTTTGGCTACTACCAGGAATTCAAGAGCACCAACATCATCGCCAGCTTCAAGAACCTTGTGCCACAGGTGGGTTCCTCAGCACCCAGCCACTCCAGATCCCAGAGAGCCCCTAACCTCTCCAGGAGGCTCCTGCAGCCTCCTCCCATTAGGCCCAACCTGACCCTCATCTGTGGCCTCCATCTCTCCCCCATGGGTCCCCAATTCTCCCCACCCTCTACCTCCCCACACGCAGCAACTCCCACCCCCCCACTCCCCCATCCACCTAAACTCTTGTCCCACAGCAAGCCACTGTCATCCGAGATGGAGACAAGTTCCAGATCAACGCTGACCAGCTGGTGGTGGGTGACCTGGTGGAGATGAAAGGCGGGGACAGAGTGCCCGCTGACATCCGAATCCTGGCGGCCCAGGGCTGCAAGGTGGACAACTCCTCGCTGACGGGGGAGTCTGAGCCGCAGACCCGCTCACCCGAGTGCACACATGAGAGCCCCCTGGAGACCCGCAACATCGCCTTCTTCTCCACCATGTGCCTTGAGGGTCTGTGAAGCTCCCACCTGCCTGCCCAGTAACCACTGCCTCCACTGGCCTCTCTTCTGCTACCTTCTAGAACAGGGAGCTTCTGCTTCGTTGCCTTCCCCCACGTGACTGCCACCTCCCTGGGATATGCTGCCTCTCTGTCTCCCACTGTAGTTACCCTCTCCCCAGGTCACACCCTCTGCTGGTGGTGACTGGCTCTCCTTCAGCTCATAGAGCAGCGCACACCCCACTGCCCCTCCATCCCTGAGTCACCCTTTGGCCCCCTGCAGGCACCGCGCAGGGCCTGGTGGTGAACACGGGCGACCGCACCATCATTGGGCGCATCGCGTCGCTGGCATCGGGGGTGGAAAACGAGAAGACACCCATTGCTATAGAGATTGAGCATTTTGTGGACATCATCGCAGGCCTGGCCATACTCTTTGGTGCCACATTTTTTATCGTGGCCATGTGTATCGGCTACACCTTCCTGCGGGCGATGGTATTCTTCATGGCCATCGTGGTGGCCTACGTGCCTGAGGGGCTGCTGGCCACTGTCACAGTGAGTGGGGGCAGGCGGGGGCGCAGGGAGCTGAGGGTCCTGCCAAGCCATCTGCTCTTTCCTCTATGCTTCCTCATCATGTCCCTGCCTGTCCATCCGTCCACTCCACTCCTGTCAACCCTCCCATCTTCCCATCAACCACCCATTCAGCAAGTGCTTCCTGAGGCGACCCTGGGCCATGTCCTGTGCCACACATCAAGGGCACAGAGATGCCGAGCCTGGCCAGTCCTTGACCAGAGGAGGCTGAGGTCCTGTGCAGGCAGCCAGCATGTCACCCAGCCTTCCACAATGAGCACCCAGCCCCAGACTAGCCACGAAGGAGTCGCAGGGAAGGTTCCTTTTCTCATTTTGGTTGTGTGATGAGAATTTTCAGCACCTTGGCTAGGACACAGTATCTGGGCGGACTGGGGAAGGAGTCCCAAACAAAGCACAGGCTGAAAAAAAGCTGGGGACAAGAAAATGCCTGCTTTTTGCAGAAGCAAGTTGCACATGCAGCCCCGCAGCTAGGAAGCCTTCCCGGTGCTGTGAGGCTGGGAAGGGGGCCGGAAGCAAGGGTGGTCCCCAACCTATGGTGCTCACCCCTTCCCCAGGTCTGCCTCTCCCTGACAGCCAAGCGCCTGGCCAGTAAGAACTGCGTGGTCAAGAACCTGGAGGCGGTGGAGACATTGGGCTCCACCTCAGTGATCTGCTCTGACAAGACAGGGACGCTCACTCAGAACCGCATGACTGTGTCCCATCTGTGGTTTGACAACCACATCCACACAGCTGACACCACGGAAGACCAGTCAGGTGTGGGGAAGGGAGGGCACAGGCGCCAGGGCAGGATCTGGTGGATGGTGGATAGTGAAGACCTGAAGGGGGTTGGGGAGGTAGGGAGGGCTTTATATGATGGGGCGCGGCTTGGATCTAGGTCTCAAAGGAGACTCGCTACTGGGTCTAGAGGGAAGGCTCATCCTGGGGTTGGGTCCCTCAGGGCTGGGTGTATCCCAATTCCACCCAGGTCTGGGGAGGGGTCCCCCGACTTGAGCCTAGGAGGTGGGGTCTCGGTTCTGGTCCGGGAGAGCCGCGGTGCGGGACCCAGCCTGGACGCCTGGTCTGCAGGGCAGACGTTTGACCAGTCCTCGGAGACGTGGCGGGCGCTGTGCCGGGTGCTCACCCTGTGCAACCGCGCCGCCTTCAAGTCCGGCCAGGACGCAGTGCCCGTGCCCAAGGTGAGAGCCGTGGGACCTCCAGGGAATACCGGGAGCCTGGTGCAGTCGGGTTCGCCCCTGACACCGGCCCCCGCTCCCAGCGCATCGTGATCGGAGACGCGTCGGAGACGGCGCTGCTCAAGTTCTCGGAGCTGACGCTGGGCAACGCCATGGGCTACCGCGACCGCTTCCCAAAAGTCTGCGAGATCCCCTTCAACTCCACCAACAAGTTCCAGGTACGCAGCCGGCCCCGCCCACGGCCTGGTCCCGCCCACCTCGGGCCCTGCCCCATGCCCCACCCATATCAGGCGCCCCCAGCCTCCTTTCCGCAGCCAAACCCGAACCTCACCTACCGCTTTGCCTACGGCCCCGCCCACCGGAGGCAAGGCCCCGCCCACCACCCAGCCTCGCCCGCAGTCTCTGGGCAAGACTGCATGGGGAGGATCTCGCGCTCCAAATCCTGCCCCAGCCCAACTCCGCACCCTAATTATGTTCATTCCTTGCATCTAGGACCCCAAATCTGTGCCTAGCCCTGTCTTAACGCTCACCCTGTATCAAGTACCCACCCTACAATGTCCCCATCTTCCACCTTCACCCGTCCCCGCGGCTCTCAGGCCCCAACCCCGCGCTCTCGGCCCCGCCTCTCTCCTCAGCCCCGCCCGTGCCCCGCCCACAGTATCGCCCCTCCACGCCCGTAGCTGTCCATCCACACTCTGGAGGATCCGCGGGACCTGCGACACTTGCTGGTGATGAAGGGCGCCCCCGAGCGCGTGCTGGAACGCTGCAGCTCCATCCTTATCAAGGGCCAGGAGCTGCCTCTGGATGAGCAGTGGCGTGAGGCCTTCCAGACCGCCTACCTCAGCCTGGGAGGCCTGGGTGAACGCGTGCTGGGTGAGACCCCTGGGCAGGGAAGGAGGCTCCAGGTGCGAGGAGGAGCTAGCGCACTTTGCCCACCCCCCACACCCCCGCAGAGCCCTGACAGTCCTCATCACTGGCTGCCGGCTGATCTGTCGCAGTCCACAGCCTCACGCCTGTGACTTCGCCTGTACCAGTCCCGACCCGTCTGTCCTCACCTGGACTTTTCATCCGTACCCTGACCTCTCCCAATTTTTGTCCTAACACCTTAAACGTCCCTGCCTCTACCCTAGAAAGCAGATCCGTGGTCTAATTCTGGGTCTTTTACTTGCTGTGTGACCTCTGGTAAGAAATGTCCCCTCTCTGAGCCTCAGTTTCCTCATCTGTAAGATGAGGATGGGCCTCACAGGGTGGTTGTGAGGGTAGATTCAGATAATGCAAGTGAAGGGGTCAGCACAGGGTCAGGTATCCACAGGTATTTGGTGCAAGGGGCCTGGTTATTTTACTCACTTCATGGCCCTGCTAAGGAAGGGTCTGCCCGGGGCTCCTCCCTGACGTCCCTGTTTCCCATCAGGCTTCTGCCAGCTCTACCTGAATGAGAAGGACTACCCGCCTGGCTATGCCTTTGATGTGGAGGCCATGAACTTCCCATCTAGCGGCCTCTGCTTTGCCGGACTTGTATCCATGATTGACCCACCCCGGGCCACCGTCCCCGATGCTGTGCTCAAGTGTCGCACAGCAGGCATCCGGGTATGCCACTGTGGGGAGGAACAGGTGGGGTGAGGACAGAGGATGGCAGCAGCATTTGTGGATGAGGAATCTGACGATAAACCCACCTGAAACTGGCTTGAACCAAAATACGTTGGTTTATGATACTGAAAAATTCTGGGGAATTAAACTTCAGGTATAGCTGGATCCAGGAGCTCAGTGTCATTAGGAATTTGCCTTTCTCCATGTCTCAGCTCTGCTGTTCTCTCTGCTGGCTTTATCTGCAAGCACTCCCTCCACTTGGGGACACACACACCGCTGCTCCAGTAGCTTGAACTTAACTCCCACCTGTTTAGCCACCTCACAGAAAAAAAGTATCTCTTTTGCACTAGTGCCAGATTGGGTCACTCATTCATCTCTGAGCCAGTCACTGTGGCTGGAAGATGGAACACCTTGATTGGCCAGGTCTGGGCTTACTTGCCCAGTCTTAGCCAGGGACCTCACTGCGACCGATGGTCTAGGGGAGAGGGCTGGTTCCCCAAACACAAAACAAAGGTGGGGAAGCCATGGCTGGGCAGGCAATGCCCAAGCCCTTCCTGTGTCTCTAAGGCCCTGTTAGATCTGGGCCTTTCTTTCTAAGCTTGTTCCTTAGCCCTGTTTCCTTGTTCACTCCTCTGTGGTCATGCTGTCCTCCCTGCTGTTCCTCCAACAGTTCGGGTCTGTCTTCACCTCTGGGCCTTTGCACCTGCTGTTCCCTCTGCCAGAAGCACTCTTCCCCCAGCTTTCCATGTGGCCAATTCTCTCACCTCTTTCAAGTATCTGCTCAGATGTCACCTTCTCAATGAGCCCTTCTCTGGGCACACTTAAAATCGAGTCACCATTGCCTCCACCAAGCTTAATACGTGTTTTCTACCTTCTAACGTACTATATAATTCATTCTTTATTTTCTGTCACCGCCACTGGAATGCTAGCTCCTCAAGGACAGGGATTTTCATCTCCTTTGTCTCTGCTATATCCCAGGCATGTAGCAGGTGGTCAAGTAAATGAACATGTATATCAGCAGATGTCTCCCAGGGAGGACAGGGAGATGGGGCTGATCTGAAGGGGTCAGGGATCTGCTGGTTCCTCCTACAGGTGATCATGGTGACGGGTGACCACCCCATCACCGCCAAGGCCATTGCAGCCAGTGTGGGCATCATCTCGGAAGGCAGCGAGACCGTGGAGGACATCGCTGCCCGCCTCCGTGTGCCTGTGGACCAGGTTAATCGCAAGTAAGCCCCCCCAGGCCTCCCTGTGGTTCTCCCCACACATGGCACAGACTGAGGTCCCAGTGAGGTCCTTCCATCTCCTCCCCAGGGATGCCCGTGCCTGTGTGATCAATGGCATGCAGCTGAAGGACATGGACCCGTCGGAGCTGGTCGAGGCCCTGCGCACCCACCCTGAGATGGTGTTTGCACGCACCAGCCCCCAGCAGAAGCTGGTAATCGTGGAGAGCTGCCAGCGGCTGGTGAGCCCTGCCGATGAGGGCGGGCAGGTGGGCAGACAGGCAGGACTGGTCCTAGGCCAGCCTCTCACTGACCACCTGCCCACCCACCTGCACCACTGCCTGCAGGGTGCGATTGTGGCCGTCACAGGGGATGGTGTGAATGACTCCCCAGCCCTGAAGAAGGCAGACATCGGAGTAGCCATGGGCATCGCTGGCTCGGATGCTGCCAAAAATGCAGCCGACATGATCCTGCTGGATGACAACTTCGCCTCCATTGTGACAGGCGTGGAGCAGGGTCCGTGCCAGGCCAAGGAGGGGGCAGGCGGTGTGGGCACAGGAGAGAGAGGGCTGTGAGGAGGCTGAGGTGCCCTCCCTACCCCACAGGCCGACTTATCTTCGACAACCTGAAGAAGTCCATTGCCTACACATTGACCAAGAACATCCCGGAGCTGACGCCCTACCTCATCTACATCACCGTCAGCGTGCCCCTGCCCCTCGGGTGCATCACCATCCTCTTCATCGAACTCTGCACTGACATCGTGAGTCCACAGCCCAGGGCCCCCACCCACAAGGTGTCCAGAGACACTTGCCTGTGGATGTACAGGAGGGACAGAGACCGCCACAGACACTCTTGGGCACAGAGTGCCAGACAGGACATGTGTATGCAATGACAGCCAGTGCAGGATACACGAGTGGCAGGCAGGTGGACAGGCCTATGTGGACAGACCTATAGCCATGCACACACTCAGGTCGGCCCGGGCTGACCCATGTACACACAGGGACTCGGATACAGGTTCTCAGACAGAGATGTAAACAGAACAGGTATCTGGCCAGACTTGAATCACAGACACATGAACCTAAAGAGACAGGGACAAATAAACACCCAGATAGACTCCACAGGACACAGATGGAAAAAAGCCACAGATACAGCCACGAAGGCAGCCAGATCTGCCTCCTGGGTTCAAGCAATTCTCCTGCCTCAGCCTCCTGAGCAGCTGGGATTACAGGCATCTGCCATCGAGCCCAGCTAATTTTTGTACTTTTAGTAAAAACGTGGTTTTGCCATATTGGCCAGGCTGGTCTTGAGCTCCTGACCTCAGGTGATTCTCCTGCCTCGGTCTCCCAAAGTGCTGGGGTTACAGGCATGAGCCACCGTGCCTGGCCAAAAGGCAGATGTTTTATGAAGATGGACACCAAGATGCCAACGCCCAGGCTGTCCAGGCTGGTGTGGCTGTGCCGTCCCTGCAGGTCCTACCTCCTAACCTCAGTCCTGTTCTTGCCCACAAGAGGGAGAAGGGGGACCTAGAGTGGGGGGGACAGGGGCCCAGGCAAACCCTCAGTCCCAGCTCCTTCCACTCCTGGCCAGTTCCCATCTGTGTCCCTGGCATACGAAAAGGCCGAGAGTGACATCATGCACCTGCGTCCACGCAACCCGAAGCGCGACAGATTGGTCAACGAGCCCCTGGCTGCCTACTCCTACTTCCAGATTGGTGGGTGCCCATGGACTGGGGAGCCTGAGGGGCTCTGCGCTGAGCTGCTTGCCTGCTCCAGGCCCTGCCTTGGGCTCTGGCTGTTTCTGGACCTCAGTGTCTGCATTTGGTCCTGGGTCTCCATTGCCCTCCGTGTCCCTGTCTGTCTGTGATGGTCTCTCTGGTCCCCTTGTGTCCCTGGTGTCTCTGACCTTGTTCTCCATGACCCTATCTCTGAGTCATGGCCTATTTGTCTTTTTGGGTCCTGGATGTGTCTTTTTTTTTTCTCTTTGTCCCTGCTTCTGTCTCTGCTGCTCTGTGTCTGTCACTGTTCCTGCGTCCCTGTCTCTCCATGTGCCTTTCTTCCTGTGTCCTTGTCTCTGTGTCCATCTGTCTCCTTGTGTCCCCTTGCCTCTCTCCAGGTGCCATTCAGTCCTTTGCTGGCTTCACTGACTACTTTACGGCCATGGCCCAGGAGGGCTGGTTCCCACTGCTGTGCGTGGGGCTGCGGCCGCAGTGGGAGGACCACCACCTGCAAGATCTGCAGGACAGCTACGGCCAGGAGTGGGTGAGCCCCGCCCTGCACACATCATCTCTGGGCTCTCCTTCCCAGGGCCACTTGCCTTGTGTGCGGCCCGCTCACTCCTCCACGTGTGACTGGGTTCAGCCGAAGCATCCTGGACACCCAGACTCCCTGCCAGTTCTGGGGGAAAGGGCCTTTCCCACCAACTGCAGCTCCAAACTCTTGCTTCTGATGATCGCAACTGCAGATGGGTGTCCCTGCCCTGACACTAATGCTCATCTCGAAGGTGGAATCGGCCCCTATCCTGCTACTTTTCCCTCTAGTATCACTCCCACAGGGTATTTGCACATGTGGCCCATTTTAATGAAGGTTTGGAGCATAGTGAGGCTAGATCTGGCTAGCAAAGGTGTTTAGTTCATCTGTAGAGTTACATACAGACCAGGATATTTCCCTTAAACATTTACTGATGGTCAAAATACACGTCAAAGCCAGACTGCCTGGACTCATGGTCTGGTACTGCTCCTCACAAGCTGTGTAATCCTGGGCAGGTTGTTTCCCTCTGTCTGTTTTCTCATCTGCCAAGTGGAGAGAATACCAGTGTCTACCTCAGTGGTTTTCACTTTGTTTCCAGACCAGCCACATCAGCATCACCTGGGAACTTGTTTGAAAGGCAAAATTCTCAGGCCCGATCCCCACCCTCTGGGAGCCCTTGCTGGGATTCTCTTGCATGTTCAAGTTCCAGCACCACTGATTCACCTCCTAGGGTTATCTGGAGGATTAAATGAGCTAATGCACGTGCACCTGGAGCAGTTGGCGATCCCCGCAGTTAGCTAGTATTAAAAGGGGTTGTACTGCCACACATGGTGGCACATGCCTGGAATTCTAGCTACTTGGGAGGCTAAGGCAGGAGAATCCCCTGAGACCGAGATGTGGAGGTTGCAGTGAGCTGAGGTTGTGCCACTGCACTCCAGCCTGGGTGACAGAGCGAGACTCCATCTTAAAAAAACAAGAAGTAGCTAGGTTGAAGAAATGGACTGCATAGTGGCTGCCCCCTTCAAATGGGGCATGCACCCTCTGCTCCCCAAAGGCCCTTCATGCCTTCCTCACTTATTTTTGCCATCCACCTGGCCCCTGGAGTCACTGGACTTTGCAAATCCCATCTCAGGATTTCAATTCCCCTTTCCTGGGCCCTTCCTATTGGGTGCCTCCCCACTTTCACTATGAAAGCAGTCCAGCCCAGCCTACTGTTTTCCCAGCCCTGTCATCCAAGCTCTGCAAGGCTGAGGGTTCCTGGCCCCACAAGTCTGGGGTCCTGCAAACCTGGCAGACCCGGCCTCTCTCCTTGCCCCCACCCATGAACCTCTGATGCAAGGCAGAGAATTGAGCGGTTCACAGCCCCCGGACCCTATGCCCGGGGGAGCTGCAGAGGCTGTCCACAGGCACTCAGGCTGCTTCTGTTTGTCCCTGGCCTGCAGACGTTCGGGCAGCGCCTATACCAGCAGTACACCTGCTACACCGTGTTCTTCATCAGCATCGAGGTGTGCCAGATTGCCGACGTGCTCATCCGCAAGACACGCCGCCTCTCTGCCTTCCAGCAGGGCTTCTTCAGGTGTCCCTGGCTGTCCCCGCTCCTGCCCTCCAGTCCCTGGTCCCAACTCCCATCAGATTCTGGCTGTGGTTTGGAACAGCCGGCAAACACCAGTGGGTGCTGATGCCAGATGCTGACATGCCCTAACACTTTTCTAACTGACCAATAGCTCCCCTGTGGCCCCTCCACATTTCACTGAAGGGGTGGTGCTGAGGCACCCGGGCCACTCCAGTGAACACCTCCCTGCTGCTGCTGACATCAGACCTATTTTGACCCACAGTATCCTAATTTCCATCAGGTTCCCAGTTCCTAACGGCCTGTCCCATCCTGCCACCCCGCCCCTGCAGGAATAAGATCCTGGTGATCGCCATCGTGTTCCAGGTCTGCATTGGCTGCTTCCTGTGCTACTGCCCTGGCATGCCCAACATATTCAACTTCATGCCCATTCGGTGAGAGGCTGTGAGCGGCGAGCAGAGGGAGGGGGGTGCAGGACACAGGCCTGGGATGGCCTTCACCTTGCCATGTGCCTTCAGGTTCCAGTGGTGGCTGGTCCCCTTGCCCTACGGCATCCTTATCTTCATCTATGATGAGATCCGGAAGCTTGGAGTTCGCTGTTGCCCAGGAAGTGAGTGTGGAGACTGGGGGCCTGGGGATGGGGGACTGAAATGTTTTCGAGCAGCTGCACCCACCTTTGATCCTCAACACGTGGCCTCCAAGCCCTTGACCCTCCATAGCAACCACCACTGATCCATGACCCCTAAGCCCCTGGCTCTGCCTAAGTGGCACTCCCAGCACTGAGTCTCCTTGTTCCCTCTCTCTCCAAGGCTGGTGGGACCAGGAACTCTACTATTAAAGGGACGACTGCCTTCAAGCATCCCTGCAACTGCCACAGCAGGTGGGGGCAGGGCTCCTGGGACCCTCTGGACAGCCACCAAGACATCTGAGCTACCGAGTCCCAGCCCCACCAGTATCTGCTTCTGCAGTCCACGGCACCCCAACCTTGGAGGGACCATGACCACTCCCCTTCCCCATCCCCAAGGTTTGCACCTCCTGGAGCAGCAGTACCTGGGCACAATCCTCTGAGCTGGCCTCGGGAAAGCCCCCACCTGTGGTGGCGGTGGGGCTCTGACAGGGAGTACAGCTGGCCGCTCCTGGAGGGTGTCTGTCCTTAGGACTCCAGTCCAGGCAGGAGGGCTGCCCTGGGAGGCTTCGTTAAAGATACGCTTGTGTCCTGC
This sequence comes from Saguinus oedipus, assembly GCA_031835075.1. Lineage (NCBI taxonomy): Eukaryota > Metazoa > Chordata > Mammalia > Primates > Cebidae > Saguinus > Saguinus oedipus. Next base: position 39,054,483 of record CM063187.1, on the reverse strand, counting down.
GAGATGGTAATAAAACCAGCTCATGTTGACTGTGCGGTATCCGGTGCCAGGCACTGTCCTCAGCGTCTCTTGTGACTGTGATCTCCCATAGTCCTACACATGGGGACTGTTTATTCAGGGCTGTACCTCCAGTGCCTAGAACACAGCCTGGCACATAGAAGGTGCTCAATAAACCTGCCTTGGGGGAAATGATTCCTATTTCTTTGCCTAGGGTCATGGCATCTAAAGGCAAGCTGGGCCGTGACCATGGGCACCCCTCCCACCTCTGGGCTTTCTCTATTCTCAACACCCTTTTCCCTCCTGGGGGTTCCTGGACACAAGGGGCCCAAATCATTTGTACATCAAGCATCCCCCACCCCCACAGGTGTCTCCCCTCTGAGCCTACCTGCTTGCTCCTCTGTCCCAGCAGTGGCCAGTATGTGACCAATTCCTTGAGGTCCCCTCTTCACACCCTTCACCTGAAAGGTTAACCCCTCTGACTGCTGGAGACACCTGTCCTCCCCATCCCCCCACCTCCCACCTCTGCCGCTCCTTTCCCAGTCCCTTCTAATCACCTCTCTTCCTCTTTCTTTTCTTTTTTTTTTTTTAAGAGATAGGGTTTCACCATGTTGGCCAGGCTGGTCTTGAACTCCTGACCTTGTGATCCACCCATCCCAAAGTGCTGGGATTACAGGCCTGAAGCACCGCGCCTGGCCTCTTCCTCTTTCTTATGGCTTTCTCTGGCTAGGGCCTGGGCTTCTCCTTCCTTGTGATCACAGCCCCCCAGCTCCCTGTGGCTTCAGTTATCTCCGCAATGAGATCCACATCTGTCCCGAGCTTCCCCCAGTATCCGAGGTGACCTACACTGGCCTCTGCATCTTCCCCCAAACCTGCAGCCATGCACTGACCCAATCTGATAGTCCCACTGTCCCATCAGTGTGGTCCCTTCTCCCTTGGAAACATGATGAGCCCTGTGGCTTACAAACCCTAAACTCCTGTTACCCTGAACTCTTTGTTCCTTCCTTACCTGTTGTCACCCCACAGCGCCCCTGCTGGTAAATAAATACACACAGCCCACTGATCACCAACACCCGGGCTTAGCTTCTAGCCACTCCCTGCACCCCACTAGCCCTGTTCTGGTCCAGCCCTGGCCTCCTGGTCCCAGCCTCCCCAGTCCAGACAATAATCATGCAGAGCTCCCTAAAGCCGTTATCAGACCCTTTCCATCCTCTGCCTAGAGCTCTCCATGGTTCCCAGAGCCTTCTGTGATCTGACCCCTGCCAGCTTCTGCAGTCTCACAAGCCCCCTTGAACTCATTCCAACCAGTTATGTTCCCTTGGGGAAAACAGGCCCCCCCTCTGACCTCAAGACCATTACCTCTGTCTTGCCCCAGTCACTCATTCTTTAGGTCTCAGCTCACATGTGCTCTGCTCAGGGGAGCCCACACTGCTTCCATGGCAGGTCAGGCGGCTCCTGTGGGTCCCCATAACCCGGGTGTTTCCCCATCATAACTCCAATCACCTGCAGCCTGGCTCACCACAGTCCTGCCGCCTAGGCTTCACTGTCCTCTGCCAACTCAGCCCTAACCACTCCAGTCTCTCTCCCTGAACCCCATGTAAGCGGGGATTATTCCAGTTGGTAATTTCTGCAACTGACACTTGTCTCAAAATGTGTAAAGAGCTATGTGAGGCATGGAAGTATGGGAGAAAGTGACCTTGTCACAAGTCCACCTAGATAGACTGCCCCATCTACTTCCTTTCCACATCAACGTCAAGGCAATCAATCATTTCCAACTCCCAAGAGACTCCTGGACCCTGTCTTTATTCCAAACCATGAGGAAGAATGGGCCCAGATGGTGGCTGCCCTGCCTCAGGGCAAATGCTCCCTCTGGAAACACCGAGAGGGTCATAGCGAGCTTTCCTAGGCGCAAGCTTAAATAGTACCATGTGGAACCTCAACAGCCTGGTGGAAGAGGAGGGGCAACTGTCCTATCCTGCTACCCGGGGCATCCCACTGAAACACCAGGGCTGGGGAGCACCTTTCTGAGTGGGAGGGTGTGCATCGAAGTGGAGCTTAAACATGACATTCAAAGCTTCTGACACATCCCCCTCAGAGAGAGGTGGGGAATGGGGCAGGGAGCTGGCTTTAGTGGACCAAGAAAAGCCGAGGGCATGGGTGGCAGGGAGGGGAACACCCAGGACAATGTCCACGCTGGGGGCCCCACTGCTCTGCTCCTTGGCTGCAGCTGTCTTTCTACTCCACCCTGAGAAGGCTCAGGCCGGGATCTGATCTGTGGGCCATAGAACTGAGAGGCTCAGAGTCACAACTCTCCCCCCAGCCCCATGCTGACCCCATTGCTTGAACGATGTGAAGAATCTGGCTGGGCAAATCATTCCAGGGAGCAGGTTCAGAAAAGCTGGTTTTGCTGGTTGGGTAAATCCAAAGGCCAAGCAATTGAACTGTCCACTGTGTAACAAGGGGTCACAAGTGGGAGGATGACAAGGTTAGATTTCAGATAGATCCACTGGCTGCCATACACAGGACAAATTGGAAGGGGACACTGGGGACAGGTGCCTCAGAGGTAACCAGCCCGGGAAGGGCACATGTGGGGAGGCCCAGGTTGAGGCTGTAAGGAGAGGAAGACCCCCCAAGGGCCCTCTCTGGAGTCTAGCTCCCCGCTGTCACCTGTTCCCTGAGGGCCCTGGCCCCCGTCACTGCTCAGACCACCCAAACCTTCTGTCTACTCCCAGAAAACAAGGAGCCTGCGGAACTGCTCCAGGACATGGCACAGTCAGTGACTGGCTACTAGCTTCCAGCTTGTCTACCCCCTCCTGAGCCAGAACCAGGGCCTCTGGGACCCAGGTGGGCACGAGATTGGGAGACAGTTCCCAACAGAGAGAAATGGCGGCAGCAGCAGCTTTCCAAAGACTGTTTACTTCACTAAAACCTGGAGCAAGGCAGGGAAAAGGTACGCCAATGTCTGAGACACCAAGCCTAGGAGTGCACGTTGACAACGGCGACATAGAGGGCCAAGGTGCTGAGGGCCAGCAGCCCCGTTACCACTGCCCGGGCCAGCAGGGCTGTCCAGCTGCCCAGCGAGCAGAGGTGGACAAAGGTCCTGCGGGAAAATGTCACAATGAGGGAGGGAGAATAGAATACATAACCCATCCCCCTCTGGACCCAGCCACAAACCCCACCCAGCTCACTCCATAACAAAGGCCTTGTAGACACTAAGGAACATCAGCAGGAGGACAGCCGGCCGGAAGGTGTGATACAGATCATAGCGTGTTATCATCCAGACCTGGGCAGACGTGACGATGTAATGGACCTGGAGGGAGGCAGAAAGTCGGGGTCAGGCCTCGGGGAGGACTATGGCCACCAGCAGAAATGTGTGTAGGCGAGAGCAGGACTGCATACCAGACTGATGTTGGAGTCTATGCTCATCTGGATGTACTTCCAGTCAAACTCAATGCCCCGGGCTCCGACCCATAAGGGAATGCAGCTGAGGAAGGCAAAGTATGGGATTCTCTAGTACCCAGACACCCTCAGCACCAGCCCTCCAGCACCCCCATGGAACCCAGGTGTCCCTTCTCAGGAGTCTGGGCTCCAGGCTGCTGCACACACCGGGACATAATAAGTTCGGCTGTGGCCCAGCCTAGGGCAGCAACCATGATCTTGTACTCCCCCTTGCCGGCATTCCGGGACATGACGAGGTTTAGGCCTATCAGGTCGGCTACATCCACGCTGGCCTTCATGAACTCCTGAGGGTCAGGTTGAAGCTTAAGTAAGCACAGGGGACAGGGAGGCCCACCCCACTCCTGCACTCCCTCCCCTTCCCCGCCCCTCTCACCCCAATGAAATCATAGATGCCGCCTTCCCAGGTGGGAAAGAAGGTGGCCAAGAACAGCATCTGAGAACAGAAAGCAGAAAGAGGTCACTTCAAGGTGAGGGGATCATGATCAACCACGTGGGTTTTGTGTGAAGTTCGTTTGTATAAGGAGGGCAGGACAGGTTCCGGGGGCCCATCTGGAAGAGGAACCACCAGATGATGGCAAGATTACAGGCATGGGAGAGATAGAGGATAGGTCCCCAGGTCCTCGAGGGGGCTGGAAGTTTAAGTTCTGGGTGATCACAGGGCATCTGAGTCAGTGCTGCTCCTTGGGCAGTGTTAGCAGCACGTGGGGAATCAGTGAACACTCTTAACTGCACCAAAAAAAAACCTCTTAGCCAAGCACACTACTGAGGTTTTCTCAATTTTACTAAGTGCTACGCAAAAGTTGCTTCTAGGCTTCTTTTCAGGTCGTGCCCTCTTTAAAGTCCATCATCTCTAGGTATCCCGACACCATCCCATCGCGGAGTCCCGAGGGCGGTCCCACCATCGGGGCTACGCAACGGGGGCGGGTCCCTGGGTCTGCAGAGCCTAGGGGCCAGACACGTGGGGTCTCGACGGCCTTCACCTTGCAGAGCTGCACGAAGAGGTAGGTGACTCCAGCCTGGACGCATTTCCAGAAGGCGTTGTACTCTGACCTGGAGAAGCGGGCGGTGAGGGTCGGCCCGGGCCCCGCACCCTCTCCGCCCCGCGCCCTTCCCGCACTCACAGGCCGCTGCACTTGTAGGTGATGAAGTAAGGGAAGTAGGCGAGAGCGAAGCAGTTCCCGAAGTGAAACAGGGTCATGATGCCGGCCGCCCGGTCCCGCCCGCGCGGGGATAGCGAGGCGGCGACTCCCGGAGCGGGTCTCCGGCTTCGCTGGCGCTTTCGCAGCGGCCAGGGCCTGGAGCCTACAGGACTGGCCGCGGCCCGCGCGCGGCCTTCTGGGAGCTGTAGTCCCGGCGCGGGGCGTCGCGCCCAGAGACGTCAGAGCGCCAGTCGCCGGCCCCGGTTCAAAGCGCTCCCGGCTCAGCGCAGTGGGGAGCGACTTTCGGCCATGCGGGGTTTCCCCTGATGCCACCGCCGTCGCAGTCTCCCGAAGTGGAACCCGGCTTGGAGTCGAGCGCGACCCCTCGCCCGTGGGCGCAGGCGATCGAATAAGTGTGGGGCGGACTTTAAACCCGAATCAGAACCCGCCGTGACCGGCGGCAGAGATGCGGGACACAACTGTGAGCACTGTTCTTTATTTCACCATGGCCTCAGCGGCGTGGGGCGTCCACCCCGGGTGCCCTTCCTCCTCCAGAGAGCCAGATCCTAGAACGGGAGGCACAGGTTCCGGCCGTGGCCCCTGGGAGGGAAAGAAAGGACCTTCCCGCTTCACTTGTCTCGGCTAAACATGTGGCAGAGGAGGTCGACTACCCGGTGACTGTAGCCGTATTCGTTGTCGTACCTGTGGAGGAGGGGTCGGGAGGTTCAAAGGGGTCCCTTCCGACCACCCCTTACTTCCCCTCCTATTGAGTCTCCAGCCCTTTCCCCCTTACCACGAAATGAGTTTCACGAAATTGTCATTGAGCGCAATGCCGGCCTTAGCATCGAAGATGGACGAGCGGGTATCACCGAGGAAGTCGGTAGAGACGACCTGAGCGTCCGAATTTCAAAGGTAAGTGTGGGCGGCAGAGCAAGGACCTCCAGGAGCTCAGGCCCGACTCTTAGGCACATCTTCCATCCATGCATTAATCTACAATATGTGATGTAGCCCTACTGTGTCCAGTCTCTAAGACAGGGTATGATGAAGGCATATGGGTGCTCTGTCTGTCGGGGTCTGGCCAGCGGGCACAAGTCACAAACACCCTCATGCTGTACCCATACATCCCTTTCCTAGGCATAATGCAGGCATTTGGAATGGGCCAGCATGGAGGGGCTCTCTGAGCGGGGTCTGGATGACTAGGAAGATCTGGCTGGCTCCAGCCCTCAGCACAAGTGTCTCAGGTGGAAGGATCTTCAGGAATGGAGGACCTGAGGGTTTTAGCCCTAGTATCATGAAAGGCCACAGGAGTGTTTTCATTCCTGAAAACATTTATAATGTGATTCCATTAAAACGAACTATCCTGGTGACGTGGGAAAGCGGACCTGCAGGAGTGAATGCAGGGGGACAGCACCAAGGTGGACGTGCAGGGGTCCACCATGACCACGACATCCACTTCTCACAGAGAAGGCACCTGGGCATGGCCTGGCCTCATGTGAGTATTGAAAAAAATGGCAGCTGTTGTCTTCTGTTCACTAAGCATATATTAGTCACCTGCTGTATCCCATGCTGGAGCCACAAAAGTGAAAACACAGCCCCTAAATCCCTGTTTTCTTGGATTGCACACACCACTGGGGCCAACAGTGACTATAACATGAAATTTCTGGTGAGGAATAGGCCCACAAAAAACACATCTTTTGAGGGGTGCCTTGCTGAAGAGGGAGATTGAAGTAGAGACTTGGAGGAAGTGAGGGCAGACTGTGTGACCAATCGGGGGGCAAACATAAGGAAGGAACAGTAAGTGCAAAGGCCTTGAGGCAGGGAGGTCTCCCTTCCCACCCTGCAGTTTCTGTATTGATACATTGAGAGCAGGTCCCTGGCAAGTGGAAATCATGTCCCCTGCCCAGAGGGTTCTTCCCAGGATCTCCCCGATTCAGCACCTACCTCATCCTCGGTGTAGCCAAGGATGCCAGCCATGGGCCCCTTGGCTGCTGCTTTTACAGCCTCCTTGATGGCTGAGTAGGGGGCTGGCCGGGCGAGGCGGCAGGTCAGATCCACGACAGACACATCTGGGGTTGGTACCCGGAACGCCATCCCTGTCAGCTTGCTGGACAATCCCCCATGAAGGGCAGGAGTCAGAACTTAGGGACACCACCCTCCATTTCCCCTTGCCCTGAGACTGGGCCAGGCCCCTGCTTTCCCCTTAAGGACCGAGGGCCAGTCCAGTTCTCCCAGGGTGTGCCCCCACCCTGGTTGCAGCTTCTGGTCCTCATACCCTTTGAGTGCTGGGATGACTTTGGTCACGGCTTTGGCAGCCCCAGTGGAGGCTGGGATGATGTTCTGGTGGGCACCCCGCCCATCTCGCCAGGCCTTGCTTGATGGCCCGTCCACCGTCTTCTGGGTGGCTGTGTAGGAATGGACTGTGGTCTTGGGGAAGAAGAGGACCATTATGAGGCCTTCATACTGCTAAGCTCCCATGCCTCTTTTTTCCAGGACTAGGGTGGTGGCCTAGGTGTGGAGGCTGGTGGGGCCACCACCACAGACCACGGGAGGGGTGTGTGCAGGCCAGGGTCCAGCCTTGCCTGAGGGTTGACTTCTGCACTGGTGGGCCTCTCCTCCCGAAACCGGCTTCTCCCTCTTAACTCCATACACTAAGCAAGACCCTGGAAGAAGAGGTTGGGTTTCCCTGCCATCCTTCCTGCCCCAGCCCCTCAACTCACCATCAACCCTTCCACGATCCCAAATTGCTCGTGGATGACCTTGGCGAGGGGGGCCAGGCAGTTGGTGGTGCAGGACGCATTGCTGAAACAGCCAAGGTGTACATGGGCACTTTGAGGTAAGACGCAGAGCTGCCCTCCACCCTTACCCCTCTTGCGAAATGTCAGGACGAGGGTGAGAGGGATTGGTGGGGACGCTGTCAGACTGAAGGAGGCTGGGGAGGCTCCCCAAGCTTGTCCTCCAGAATTCACACATTTTTAGCAGATAGTTTCGGGAAGGAGAGGCAGAAGCCAACTGACTAGGAATCCAGTACGGCTGAGGGTGGGGAGGATGAGTGTACCCTCTTCCACAGCCTGGTATGTCCTCGGGCACCACCCACACCCTGTAGGATGTTGCTGCCCCCCATACCTGACAATGTTCATGGAGCCAGGGTTATAGTCATTTTCGTTCACACCCATGACGAACGTTGGTGCATCTGGCGAGGGCGCAGAGATAACTACGCGTTGAGCACCTGCCGAGATGTGGTCCTGGGGAGGAGGCGCAGGTGTCAGGTGCTTCTGGTGCCATTGTCCCCTAGCCGGCCCTGGGCACGCCTCCCCCACTTACCGAAGCTGCCTCTATGGAGAGGTACACGCCTGTGGACTCCACCACGTAGGGGCTCCCAACAGCCCTCCAGGGGATCTGTTTGGGCTCCTTGCTGCGGGGTAGTGGCAGGGCTGAGTCAGTCTCCCCTGCGTGGGCCCCCTTTCAGAGTCCACGGCCTTCACCATTTGAAAGGCTGAGCATGTGCCTTCCTGCAGGTGCCGGCCCGCCTGCAACCACCTACGTCCCCCACCCCACACACCTACCTGCCCCAGATGGGCCGCACCCTGCTGTCCTTGCTTTTCACCACTGCCCTGCTTTGGACCACTTTCCCTTTGTTGATTGCACCACCCCTGCTATGCCTGGGTACTGGCAGTGACCTCCCCAACTCAGCCCTCAACTTCCTCAGAGGCACCAACCCTAACTGGTGCCAGCCAGCTCCGACCCTTTCTTCATACACTGCCCAGGACGTGGACTCTGTGACCATGAGGCCCGCCCAGCTGCTTTTTGGCCCCCAGCACTGACAGCCTCATCATGAACCCTCCTGGACCCTCAGCTCCTGCAATAGGAAGCCGGCTGCCAAAGGCCAGGAGAGTCTCTGAAAACAGACACTGCATTAAAGAAAAAGCTCCTGGAGGAAGCCCGAAGCCAGAGGCAGCCTTGGGCCAGCAGTGGCTCCTGGTTTACATTAGAAAAGTAAGGGAGGTTTGGGGTTTCCTGTTTTCTAAATTTACGTTTTTACTTGGCATTTTGACACACATTTGTATTTGAAACATACTGAACATCTAGTATTGCTGTTTTCAACTTGGCTTTAGCAATAAGCATTAAGTGAATAAACTATTCTGCTCTCTTCCTTCCTGGGTTTGCTTCTGTGATTCTCAGCCAGTGTTGGTCTGTTTCTATTGCCGTGGATCCTGCTTCCCTCAATGGGGGGTTCAATCAGTGTTTGTGGTTGGTTTGTTTTGAGACAGGGTCTTCCTCATGCCCAGGCTGGAGTGGTGGTGCAGTCACACAGCTCACTGCAGCCTTGATCTTCCTGGCTCAAGCCATCCTCCTGCCTTGGCCTCCCAAGTAGCTGGGACTACAGGCTCACACCACCATGCCCAGCTAATTTTTAATTTGTAGAGATGGGGTCTCACTTTTGTTGCCCAGGGTGCTTTAGAACTCTTGGGCTCAAGTGATGCTTGGTTTCCCACAAGTGTTGGGATTATAGGCGTGAGCCGCTGTGCCTGGCTTCATGGGTTTTTGTTTGTTTTGTTTTTTCAGGCAGAGTAGCACTCTGTCGCCCAGGCTGGAGTGCAGTGGCATGATTTTGACTCACTGCAACCTCCGCCTCCTGGGTTCAAGTGATTCTCCTGCCTCAGCCTCCTTAGTAGCTGGGATTATAGCCACTACACCTGGCTAGTTTTTTCTTTTTTGTATTTTTAGTGGAGATGGGGTTTCACCATGTTGGCCAGGCTGGTTTCAAACTCCTGACTTCCTCCCACCTCAGCCTCCCAAAGTGCTGGGATTATAGGCATGAGCCACTACACCTGACCTCATGTTTTTTTAGTTAGCCACTTTATACATGTTTACTGAACATTGGTCCTGTGCCCATATTCTAAGTGCCTTACATGTATTAAACTTATGTAACCTTCACAGCCCAAGGAGGAAGTGCTACCCCTGTCAGGGCAGAGGGGAGGGAGTGAGGCAGGGCCTGCTGGAGTGCAGGCAGGGTGGCCTCACCTTGGGTCTGCACTCTTGGCTCCACTGCCTGAATGAATGAATGGGCTGCCCCGCAAGGCCATAGCACATGGTTATCCTCTTCCTATCAGTCCACCTTTCCATTATCTGGCCCAACTAGCGCTTCTCAGATACCTCCTATTTCCTGCCTTCCAAATTAGGGACACTTCAGATTCCTCTGCAGCAACTGCTGAGTTGGCCTGAGGCAAACAGTGCCCCAGAAGACTCCAGGCCCTCCTGCAGGCTGTCATGGGCCCCAGCCTCCTGCCCACTGGGCTGTTTTGAGGATTCCATTCATTCATTCAAAGGAAGTTCTGAATATCTACCAGGGCCTGTACCTGCTAATGCCAGAGCAAAGGGTGGCACCAGTTGACAGAGCCCTCCTTGCAAGGCCATGGCCTTGTGGGAAGTGCCCCTTTAAGTGTCCACAAACACGTGTTCACTCCATTTGTGCCTGCAGCTACCGCTGTGGTGGGTTTGCTCATCATCCCCATCAGCTACAGGGTGGAACTGGGCTCAGGCAAGTTTGGTCCCTTGCCCAAGGTCACCCAGCTAGCAGCGGCGGCGGGGGGCGGAGTGGGGCTGAGTGCAGGCCAACAGTGCAGGGATGGAGAGAGGACTGGGGAGGGGGACTCCATTGCACAAGTGACCAGAGAAAGCAGCACCTGAGTGGGGGTGGGGACGGAGGGGGCAGCTAGGTGGGGAAGGGAGATGGCTCCAAGTGGCAGGAATGGGGGTGGCCACGTTGAAGTCTGTGTGATAACTACGGTGCTGGAGTCCTTTCTGGTGTCATGATTTCAAACTTGGGTTAAGCAGCTTTCTTCCATTTTCACTGACTCTCCAGTCTCTGTGCTCCCACCCATAAACTTCCTGCACCCACCCCTGCCCCTTTATCACTCACCGTACCCCCAGTAAGTACAAAGAGAAGGGCTATTAGATCTGTGGGGAGGGGTGCTGGGGACTCCCGCCTGGGCCTGGACAGGGTTCTCTAGTGTGCCTGTGTGTATGTGCATGTGTGGGTACGTGTGGGCACCTGTGGACATGCATGTGCAAAGGCCCCAGGTAGCCACAGAGCCACGAGTGGCTAACAGTTTACATTACAAAGTTGAATGTCAGACAAAAATAAACTTCTAAGCCCCCCACAACGAACTGAATGCAGCCCTTCTCTTGTCCCAGGGCATTCTAAATAAACTCGAAACACTCGTTCAGGCTGTGATGGGAACAGGTGCTCGCACAAGCCTCTTTATACCTTCCTCCCTTTGGAGGAATTCAGCTACAGTTGACCAGCAGTGGCCAGTGGGTGCTGCATAAGTGGAGTTGAAGGGGAAACAAGAGTTGAGTTCTGAACATGTTGACATGCCTACAAGCAAAGTGCGAATGATCGTTAAAGCAAAAGCATTCTAGGCAGTGCGTGATGGCTCATGCCTGTAATTCCAACACTCTGGGAGGCCAAGGTGGGAGGATTGCCTGGGGCCACGAGTTTGAGATCAGCCTGGGCAAAATGGCCTCTACAAAAAATTAGCCAGGTCTGGTAGCTTGTGCCAACTACTTGGGAGGCTGAGGTGGGAGGATCGCTTGAGCCCAGGAGGTCAAGGCTGCGGTGAGCTATGATCATACCACTGCACTCCAGCCTGGGCAAGACAGTGATACCTCGCCAGTAAAATAAATAAATAAATAAATAAAAAGGAAAAGCGTTCTTGAGTACAGTGAGGCATCTTTTCAGATTAGTGCTTCTTAACTATTTTGGGGTGAAGGACCTGGGACTCCCCTCTTCTAATCAGTACGTGGAGGCATGCACATGCAATTTTGGGGGTGGTTTCAGAACCCCAGGTGAGAGACTGGAATCGCATTTTAGCCACCTCCACATGCCCTGCCTCAGTATGCCAGGGCTGTGCATCAGACAGATGCTCTCCTTACCACTGGTAGACAGAGATCTCATTGTTGTCCACGACCAGCTGTCCATTCCTGAATTCCACACTCCCCTTGTATCGGCCATGGGTGGAGTCATACTTATACATGTACACCTGTGGGGGATGAAACGGCTCGTAGTCTTGGGGTGGCAGGGTGAGCATCCCTAGAGAGTTCCCCCTTTGGTGAAAGTCTCACATTGCAGCTGAGAGCCCTCCATACAGCTCCCCTGAACCCCCTTCCCACCCCAGTCCCACCCTGCTGTTCCTGCCCTCTGCCTGCTACTGACCATGTATTCTGGGTCAATGAATGGATCGTTCACAGCCACAACCTTAACACCCTTCTCCATGCAGGCGCGCAGCACCAGGCGACCGATGCGTCCAAATCTGGCCAGGGACAGACAGAGGAAGGGGTGGGAGAGAAGGGGTAATGGAGAGGAGGCTCCCTCAAGGAGACTAGTGGGAAACCTGAATCCAGGGGAAGAAGGCAACCACCTCTGTGCAGGCCACAGTCATCTCTTGCCAAGATGACCTCACCAGCCCCTTCGCTGCTTTTGCAGCTCCCTCTCCTGACCCATTCCCTAACCCCATTCCTTTTTTTTTTGAGATGGAATCTAGCTCTTTTGCTCAGGCTGGAGTGCAGTGGCGCTATCTCGGCTCATTGTGACCTCTCCCTCCTGGGTTCAAGTGATTCCCCTACCTCAGCCTCTCAAGTAGCTGGGACTACAGGCACGTACAAGCACACCTCAATAATTGTTGTATTTTTAATAGAGATGCGGTTTCCCCATGTTGGCCAGGCTGGTCTCAAACTCCTGAGCCCAAGTTGATACACCTGCATCAGCCTCCCAAAGTGTTGGGATTACAGGCGTGAGCCACTGCTGCGCCTGATTCCTAACCCCTATTTTTAACCTTGTAGCTGAGTTTTTTTCATTAAATATATATATATATTTTGTAGAGACAGGGTCTCACTATGTTGCCCACACTGGTCTAAAATTCCTGGTCTCAAAGGATTTTCCTGCCTCAGCCTCCCAAAGTGCTGGGTTTATAGGTGTGAGCCTGGATGTATCTTTTAAAACTTTAAGACAGATTTCGTCTCTTGGCATGAAAATATCCACAACTGTCCATCAGTAAAACAAGATCCACACTCCTTACTGTGGTGTAGCAGCATCTCCTGGGTTTCCCACCAGCCTTCCTCCTTTTCCCCTTTGCTTGGTGGACACTAGCCACTCATCCTGGCTGTCCCTGAACACACTGAGCTCGCCTTGCCTCGCCCCAGAGTCACTGCTTGTCTCGCTGCCTGGAAGACTCCTTCCCCAGCAAGGTGCTCTGGGACCTGGCTGCCTCTCTTCACTCTGGCCCTATTCCGATGTCACCTTCTCCCCAAGGCCTTCCCTGACCACTTGCGAAGACTGCCGTCTCCAGCCTTACCTTTCCACTGGCTTCTACACTGTTCAAAACACACACCACTGCACGATCTCATTTCTTTGATTACTGTCTTCCCTGCCAGAATGTGGGTTGAGGGTGGGGCCCCATCTGACTTACTCTGGGCTATTTCTCCAGGGCTGTTGGAATGAAAGCATTGATGGGGGGAAATGTGGAGGTGCCCCCAGTTAGCAGCCAGAGGAGGGGCTGGGCTCTAAGGCTTCAGACTAATCGGGGGCTGCAGTAGACTCACCCATTGATGCCCACAGTCAGCTCCCGGGCCACAATCTCAGGAGGAGGAGTAGCAGGGCGAGGCGGTGGCGGCGGCGGCGGCGGCGGCTTTATTTCCTCCTTGACTGGTGTGGGCTTTGGTTGTGGTGGGGGCTCTACTTGAGCCTTGGGCTCAGGTGGGGGCGGTGCTCTGGTGACTGTGCAGGGGAAGGGAGGGAATGGGTTGCTTGACCACCAAAGTGAAAGAGAATGAACTGTCTTTGCTGCCCAGAATCTGTTACTGGCTCCTGGCCCCTGGCCTCTAGTGATCAACCGTTTAGCCCCATGTTTCCCAAACCCACTTTCCCTACAGAATAAACTTGTTTAAAATATCACTGCCAAGGGCCCTTCCCCGGAGATTCTAATTAAATGGATATGTTCTTTCAACATAGATCCCTTGCGGTGACATTGTCTGTGCCTCAGTTTCCTCCTCTGTAAGGAGAGATAAAAGTACTTTTCTTAGGCGGTCGTTGTGAGAATTAAATAAGGTCATACTTGGAGTGCTTATGACCAAGCCCAGGAAATATTTGACACACATTAGTATTTTGGAGATTGTTCCCCAAACTTGTCTGATAATTGATTTAGCCTAGCGGTCCCCAAACTGTTCTGATAGGAATCACCTGGGTGGTCAGATGTGGTGGCTCATGCCTGTAATCTCAGCACTTTGGGAGGCCAAGGAAGGAGGATCACATGAGGTCAGGGTTCAAGACCAGCCTGGCCAACATGGAGAAACCGTGTTCTCTACTAAAAAATTCTGTAATCCCAGCTCCTCAGGGGGATGAGGCAAGAGAATCTCTTGGACCTGGGAGGCAGAAGTTGCAGTGAGCTGAGATCCCACCACTGCACTCCAGCCTGGGCGACAGAGTAGGACTCTGTCTCAAGGAAAAAAAAAAAAAGGATCACCTAAGGAGGCCTCTTCTTAGATCGGACTGACAGTAGGTCTGTACGGAGGCCCAGGAATCCTGTTTTTAATAAGCACTCTAGGCATTTCTTATCCCCAGGGAAGCTTAGAGAGTGCCGTGTACCATACTCCGTGAAGCCCATGGAAGCACATATTGGCTCCCGCCTCTTCACACACTTCCACTCCCAGACTGCACTTAAAGACACCGCGCCGGGAGGGGCGCTTCCACCTGAGTTACAAGGCGGGCTTGAGAAGAGGGGAGAAGTGGAGACTCTGGGGACCTTATGGCAGAGAGTTTCAAGCTGGAAACTCAAGCCTGGCTCAGTCCACACACACCTGCTGCCGTGTGGACTCCATCTAGGGGCTGCTGTGAGGGCTCAGTGAGACCTCAAATAGGAGGTGATTTCAATAGAAGAGGGAAGTCTGATCCTCCTCTATTAAAATGAGGATAGGGAGATGGCAGGGAGTGGAAAGGGGCTGGAGGGGGACAGTGGGAGTCCAAGTTTTAGCACTAAATCAAAGGCACCCAGGAGGTGGTGGGTCTGGGAGCTGGGGGCCAGCCGGCCTGTCTCCCTGACCTCTCGCTGGTGCCACAGACCTTGTGGCCCGAGGCTGGACGATGGGTGTTTCCAGTGGCTGTCCAGGTTCATGAAGGTGTTAGTGTTTATTGGTGAACGTGGGGATGTTTGTATCCCTGGGGTTGTTTCTGCTATTGGGGGAAGGGGATTTGCCCCCCTGCTTAATAGTGGGAATCTGAGCCCAATGGGTGACCTTTCGGAAGAAAACTGAGATGGTCCTCCTCTCCCAGTGCCCCCAGCCTTGCACTCTCTTCCCCTCCACTGTAGAGGTGGAGTTCCTGGGTTGGAGAAAAGCCTGGGGGTCAGCTGGGTGCTTTGTGGAGCTCCTCACTGTGTCCTCCCACTGAATCCCGAGAGGCATGCGCTATAAACCCACTTTACAGAGGGGAAATGAAGCCCGAGGCCACGGAGCAGTGATGCACGGGGCGGGCGTTCAAGTCCCATAGCTGTTAAGCCCGTCTGCTTCTTTGTCTTTCAGGGTCTCCTGGACCCAAGTCCCTCCCCACTCCAGCCCTACCTACCCCTGCAGCCCCGCCTGTGGGAAGTGAGGAAACAGCATGGGCGTGGGGGCAGCCCACCCGGAAGACCTGGTTCCTCTGACTAGAGTGAGTGAGAAATGAGTGTGCATGCGCCACCGTCGTTGAGAAACTAAGGAAGTGGTGTGCCCTCTCTTAACCTCTGCTGGCCGCTCTGGAAACTGCAGGCACACACTGGCCTTCCCAGGTGGTGGTGAGGATTCCCTGAGTGCTGGCCTGCGAAGTGGTCAGCAGTCCCTAGCAGGTTACAAGTGTCCTTGCTTTGTGCATCACAGGGAGGGCAAAACCCATCTCACACGAAACGCCTTGAACATTACTTTTGCGTGGAAGCCCAGCCCACCCATACCCAGTTCTCCATAAGCCACTCCTAAGCCCGCCTGCTTCCTGCCACCCTCAGGCTGCAGCCTCCGATGCGCCCCTGCTTCTGCCCTTTCCACGGGGTGATAGTGGCTCAAAGCCCACCCAGCCCTGGGGGCAGAGGTCTGGTCTCTGCGCCATCAAGGTAGACCCTACTCTGCCAGCACACCCCGGCAGGTGTGGAGGGAGGGAGGGTGGATGACCCCTGGCCCCTGGATGGTGCACATGCCAGGAAGGGCAGTTGGGATGTGGCACTGATGCGAGGGTGCGGATGCTCCTCACCACACTTTCCACCCGCTCCCCGTGTCCCTGCTGCCTCCCTCACCTGGGCACGGCTGTCGCAGCAACTGGACAACGGTGACATTGGTGAGGACGATGTCGCGTTTCGACATGGCCTCTTATAAAGTTATCGTGGCCTGGCTGCCCTGGGACCCTCCGTGAGGTTACTGAGGTGAGTGTGGGGTGGCAAGACTGGTGGGTCCTGGGCCTCTTGCCGTGATGTCACAGTGCCCAGTGATGTCACAATACCCAGTGACATCACTGAGGAGGGTGCCCAGGCCAGAGGCCACAGGCCATCCCTGTAGGGGCGGGGGACGTCAGCACGCTGTGCACCACACTTCCATGGCCATGCACTGCCTCTGGAATGGAATCCCACTTTTAAAAACTATCATTTGTGGCTGGGCGCAGTGGCTCACGCCTGTAATCCCAACTCTTTGGGAGGCCAAGGTGGGAGGATCACTTGAGCTCAAAAGTTTGAGACCAACATGGCCACTGTGGCAAAACCCCATATCTACAAACAAATTTAAAAAGTAGCTGGGTGTGGTGGTGCATATCTTTTGTCCTAGGGAGGCTGGGATGGGAGGATCACTTGAGCCTGGGAGGTCAAGGCTATAGTGAGCTATGACTGAATCACTGCACTCCAGCCTGGACGACAGAGCAAGACCTTGTCTGAAAAACAGAAAAAGGTGTTAGCCCAATAAACTATACTGAATGAATAAATGTCAATTCCTCAGGTTTCTTCTGAGGGCCAATCTTTTTTTTTTTTTTTTTTTTTTTGAGACAGAGTTTTGCTCTTGTTGCCCAGCTGGAGTGCAGTAGTGCGATCTCAGCTCACTGCAACCTCTGCCTCCCGGGTTCAAGCAATTGTCCTGCCTCAGCCTCCCGAATTGCTGGGACTACAGGTGCCCACCACTACACCTGGCTAATTTTTTTTTTTAGTAGAGTTGGGAGTTTCACTATATTGGCCAGGCTGGTCTTGAACTCCTGACCTCAGGCGATCCACCTGCCTCGGCCTCCCAAAATGCTGGGATTACAGGCGTGAGCCACCTCACCTGGCCCTGATCCCAACCTTATCGCACCCTCCACATCATATCTTCTGGCAGCACCCATTCTTTTCCTTGTAGCTTTTCATGTAGTTTGTCCGATCTGTTAATGGGTTTATTTGTCTGGCGTCGCCCCCTTGGGCTGTAAGCCCCCACAGGGCTTGTGTTCTTGTCTGTCTGTTCACGACTGTGTCTCCAGCACTTAGAACAACACAAAGCACGTTTTCAATAAACATCTGGGGAAGAACAAGCGGACTGACAGCTCCCTCCCCTGCAGCTCCGGGGTAGGGGTTTGCTTGCACCTTGGTGACTCACAGGCAGGTACCCTCACCTGCACAGCAGGATGACACACAGCTGTGACCAAGGTTCGGGGGAGTGGGGGTTTGCGCCAGGAAGGAGTCACCATCCCAGAGAGGGGTGGATGCAAGAAGGGCAGAATGATATAACCTCTTCCTTCCGCCAGCATCCATGGGAAATTCATTTGCCAAGCACCTGGCATGGGAGTGGGGCAGGGTGAGGCTCTCCTGCTTCCATGGCCTGGGAGAAGAACTGAAAGTAAACTAGGTGTATAGGTGAGGAGGTTTTAATTAACCCAGACCAAAACACAGACGATTGATTCAACAAAGGAGCTACATTTAGGCGTACAAGCAAAGAGGAGAAAAAATATAGCATCAACAAAACCAGGATTAAAAAGGGGCTGATTTTGGCTGGGCGTGGTGGCTTATGCCTGTAATCCCAGTACTGTGGGAGGCTGAGGCAAGTGGATGCCTTGAGGTCAGGAGTTCAACACCAGCCTGGCCAACATGGATGATAAAACCCCATTTCTACTAAAAATACAAAAATAGCCAGGCATGGTGGCATGCGCCTGTAATCCTAGCTACTCAGGAGGCTGAGGCACAAGAATTGCTTGAACCTGGAAGGCAGAGGTTGTGGTGAGTAGAGATTTTGCCACTACACTCCAGCCTGGAGTCTCACTCCAGTCGCAACCAAGTGAGACTCCATAAAGAAAAAAAAAAAAAAGGACAACTCCAGGCCATTCTCAGTTATGGGGACAGTTGCCAAAGTTCTGAATTGAGTCATGGCACATGGGAATAGAAAGACACATGGGTGGGGAGGGGTAGAGAAGACGGAACATAGTTCAAAGCGGAAGAAACCCCGTCTTTTGGTCCCCAGGTGAGTTAGGACTCTGATGCTCATCACCCACTCTCTGCCCAGCCACTTCCTGGCATGGGAAACTCCATCATTTCTGCCCTGGACCAGGGCAGAAGAACCACACCTGAGTTTGCCAAGGAATTTGGCTCTGTCCTTGGAGTGTCAAACCAGGAAACAGATTTTGATGAGCTCAAGCTTCTAGAGGTGGCACAATTAGTCACCCTGTATAGGCAGAGCCCAGAAAAGGCAGAAGCTCCTGGGTATCTGTCCTGGGATTCCTGCCTTTGGGTGGAGTCAAGTGTCCAGGAGCTGGGGAGGAACCCCGGGTCCTCTGAGGGGAGTGGGCCTTGGTGCCCTTGTTTGAGCAAAGCCTGAAAACACGTGCAGATTCTCGCCACACCTGGGCACCCACACACATAGCTCTGCCACCCCCGGCGGCTCACACCCTGCACATTCCTTCCTCCCTGGCCTTCCCACCAGCAATCCCACCTCCGCCCCTCTCAGTCTCTCCCTTTGGCACCAAAATCCAAATATCTTTCACCCCTGTACCCACAGTACCTACCTCCTGGCTCTCGTTCTTCTGGTCTTAGCCTCCCTCCGAACTGGCTCCTAGATCCATCTGCTGCTCCAAGCCTGCCCACCACCACCTACCCTTCCTTCCAATTCACACCTGAGGTCAGACTCTCAGCTGTTTCCTCTCCAACCCAAGCCAATATGTCGACACTTGGGGCTTCAGGTTGGGGCTTAGGAGGCCCCATGGGGGAAGGGCAGGAAGGATGAGTGCCTGGCCCCAGCCCAGGTTCTGGCTCACAGGCTCCTGCTGCCCTAGGTCTTCAGTCCCTCCCCATGGCTGCCTCAACCGGCTTTTCAGGAGACACTGCGTCCTGTTCCAGCTCATGGCAATCAGCCCCCTGCCCATGCCCAAGGGCTGGGAGGCAGGAGGTCTGGGTTCTGTGACAGGAATGGGATCCTGCCTCCAAAATCTGTAACACTCCCCAAGGGACCCTATGCTACTCTGGCGACTCAGGCGCCCTTCCCTCAAGGCTTGGGCTTGGAGTCTCTTCCCTCAGCTTCTTCAAATCCATCCATTTGTCCAGTCAATACGTACTTACTGAACCCCAGGCAGGGTTCAAGCTGCTAGGGATACAGCAGTGACCAACGTGACCAATTTACATTCCTGCTGGGTGAGACAAGCAATAAAAAATAAAGGTAATTTCAGATTTTTTTTTTTGCTATGAAAACAAAAGGGTGATACTACAGAGTATAATTAATGCCATGTTATGGTCAGGGGAGGTTTTCTTGAGAAGGTGGCATTTAAGTCAAGTACAGATGAGGAGGAGCCAGCCATGTGAAGATCTGGGTTCTGCATTCTATGCAGAGAGAGGAGCACGTGCAAAGGCCCTGCAGCAGGAATGAGCCCGGCGTGTTTGTGGAACAGGGAGAAGGCCTGTGTGGCTGGAATGGAATGAGTGAGGGGCAGGGGCCGGCCCAGAAGAACGAGGTCTGATGACTCCCTCAATCCCCCTAGGATTCTCCCCTCTCCTGACAGTGCCTCCCATCATTCTAGCCCCTCATTGCTGGGGGAGGTGGAGGCTTAGATGCCTGAGAGGAGTGCAGTGTCGAAGAATCACCTGCATCCCAGGGATGGAGAGTGGTGGAAGGTGGGTTTGAGAGAGAGGAGGCCTGGACAGTGGGTGAGGAATGAAAAGAGGAGGTGGTTGGAAGGGCAGACACTCATCTCTGGGGTGGAGGGCAAGGAGCAAAGATGCCAGAGTCCTTCTCTATCCATGACTCACCCTCTCTTCCTCCTCCTCTTCATTGCTCAACTCCGAATCTCCCTGGGAAACACCTCCTTGACTGAGGACCAAGTTAGTGCCTCACAGGGGTAATTGAGTCATGAGGGGTGGAGAAGAGGGAGAGTTAGATAAATAGCAGCGTGGCTTCCCCGGCTCCTCTCTGCATCCTCCCCCACCTTCCCAGCAATATGCATCTTGCACGTCTGGTCAGCTCCTGCTCCCTCCTTCTGCTATTGGGGGCCCTGCCTGGATGGGCGGCCAGTGATGACCCCCTTGAGAAGGTCATTGAAGGGATCAACCGAGGGCTGAGCAATGCAGAGAGAGAGGTGGGCAAGGCCCTGGAAGGCATTAACAATGGAATCACGCACGCTGGAAGGGAAGTGGAGAAGGTTTTCAACGGACTTAGCAACATGGGGAGCCAGGCCGGCAAGGAGTTGGACAAAGGCGTCCAGGGGCTCAACCACGGCATGGACAAGGTAGCTCATGAGATCAACCATGGTATCGGACAAGCAGGAAAGGAAGCAGAGAAGTTTGCCCATGGGGTCAACAACGCTGCTGGACAGGTTGGGAAGGAGGCAGACAAACTGATACACCACGGGGTCCATCACGGGGCCAACCTGGCGGGAAGTGAGGCTGGGAGGTTCGGCCAGGGGGCACACCACGCTGCGGGGCAGGCCGGAAACGAGGCTGGGAGGTTCGGCCAGGGGGCACACCACGCTGCGGGGCAGGCCGGAAAAGAGGCTGGGAAGTTCGGCCAGGGGGCACACCACGCGGGGCAGGCCGGAAACGAGGCTGGGAGGTTCGGCCAGGGGGCACACCACGCTGCGGGGCAGGCCGGAAACGAGGCTGGGAGGTTCGGCCAGGGGGCACACCACGCTGCGGGGCAGGCCGGAAACGAGGCTGGGAGGTTCGGCCAGGGGGCACACCACGCTGCGGGGCAGGCCGGAAACGAGGCTGGGAGGTTCGGCCAGGGGGCACACCACGCTGCGGGGCAGGCCGGAAAAGAGGCTGGGAGGTTCGGCCAGGGGGCACACCACGCTGCGGCGCAAGCCGGAAACGAGGCTGGGAGGTTTGGCCAGGGGGCACACCACGCTGCGGGGCAGGCCGGAAAAGAGGCTGGGAGGTTCGGCCAGGATATCCATCATGGGCTCAATGAGGGCTGGAAGGAGACAGAGAAGTTTGGGCAGGAGATCCACCATGCTGCCAATCAGTTTGGGAAGGAGGCAGAGAAGCTTGGCCAGGGGTTCCACCATGCTGCCTCACAGGTGGGGAAGGAGGGTGACAGAATAGTCCAAGGCCCCCATCATGGTGTTAGTCAGGCTGGAAGGGAGGGGGGGCAGTTTGGCCATGACATTCACTACGCAGCAGGGCAAGCTGGGAAAGAGGGAGACATGGCAATCCATGGTGTCCAACCTGGGGTCAACCAGGCTGGGAAGGAGGCAGGGCAGTTTGGCCAGGGAGTTCATCATACCCTTGAACAGGCTGGAAAGGAAGCAGACAAAGCCGTCCAGGGGTTCCACACTGGGGTCAACCAGGCCGGGAAGGAGGCGGGACAGTTTGGCCAGGGAGTTCATCATACCCTTGAACAGGCTGGAAAGGAAGCAGACAAAGCCGTCCAGGGGTTCCACACTGGGGTCAACCAGGCTGGGAAGGAGGCGGGACAGTTTGGCCAGGGAGTTCATCATACCCTTGAACAGGCTGGAAAGGAAGCAGACAAAGCCGTCCAGGGGTTCCACACTGGGGTCAACCAGGCCGGGAAGGAGGCGGGACAGTCTGGCCAGGGAGTTCATCATACCCTTGAACAGGCTGGAAAGGAAGCAGACAAAGCCGTCCAGGGGTTCCACACTGGGGTCAACCAGGCCGGGAAGGAGGCAGGGCAGTTTGGCCAGGGAGTTCATCATACCCTTGAACAGGCTGGAAAGGAAGCAGACAAAGCCGTCCAGGGGTTCCACACTGGGGTCAACCAGGCCGGGAAGGAGGCAGGGCAGTTTGGCCAGGGAGTTCATCATACCCTTGAACAGGCTGGAAAGGAAGCAGACAAAGCCGTCCAGGGGTTCCACACTGGGGTCAACCAGGCCGGGAAGGAAGCAGAGAAATTTGGCCAAGGGGTCAACCATGCTGCTGACCAGGCCGGAAAGGAAGTGGAGAAGCTTGGCCAAGGTGCTCACCATGCTGCTGGCCAGGCCGGGAAGGAGCAGCAGAATGTTCATAATGGGGTCAACCAAGCCAGCAAGGAGCAGCTGCTGAATGTAGGTGAACAGGGATGGGGAAATGGGGGACAGGGGGTTGGGGGGAGGGAAATGTTAAACCCCTGGGATATTTGTGTGGGGGGGGTCCATGTAGCCTTCGTTTGGTGAAAGCTTGGGCAGCTGTATCACTGTGCTCCTCCCCATTCCCCATCTCCCTTACAAAGGAGCTGGTGGCAGCTAGTCAGATGGAGTGAGCCACCTTATCTGCAAAGCACATATCAGACAGGGTGGTGGGCACCCCGTCTCACCTTCAGGGAGCTGCCCTCCTGGTTAAGGGGGCCTCAAGTGGGGACCGGGAAGCGCCTCCTGGGGAATGGGAAACAGTTCCTGAGATCAAGATCCAGTACAATGCAAAGGGATTGAGTGTTGAGAAAACCCGGTTAGGAGAGGGAGCACGAGGAGTAGCTTGTGGAGATGAGCCCTGGCCTCTGTAATCTTCATAACAACCCTCTGACGTAGTTAAGATGAGGCTGCTGACGCCCTGATGCCCAGATAAGGAAACGGAGGCTCAGAGAGGTTAGGGGACCTGCTAAGGTCCTGGGCTAGTGCCCAGCTTTGCAGAGGGCAGGCCAGGGTTCTCTTCCCCTACCTTGCCCGGCCAGGAGAGGTTTTCTGGAAGGTTTCTCTCACTCATTAATGTAGAGGGAACAGAGGCCTGGTTCAGTGGCTCATGCCTGTAATCCCAGCACTTTGGGAGGCCAAGGCTGGTGGATCACTTGAGGTCAGGAGTTCAAGAGCAGCCTGGCCAACTTGGTGAAACCCCATCTCTACTAAAAATACAAAAATTACCTGGTCATGGTGGCGGGCGCCTGTAATCCCAGCTACTCGGGAGGCTGAGTCAGGAGACTTGCTTCAACTTGCGAAGTGAGCCAAGATCATACCACTGCACTCTAGCCTGGGCAACAGTGAGACTCCGTCTCAATAAATAAATAAATAAATAAATAAATAAAATAAGTAGACAGAACAGACACTGGAGGCGGGCAACTAGCACCACTGACAACAGAACAGGCACCAAGGAGGGAGTGTGGGGAGCAGGAGAGGGTGGACTCCTGTGTGCCCCCACTCTCCAGGGATCCACAAGATGTGACTGGCTCAGACCTGGAAGCCCAGAGCCACATCTGCCACCAAACAGAGCCAGGGATGGGTGGGTGGGGAGGAACGGTGCAGTAGAGGAGTGGGCATGGCAGGCTGCGGGATTTGGGGCTGGCAACAGCAGCCGGGGGTTGGGGCGCTGCTGGCGTGCATGGCTGAGTGTCTGGGGCTGGGTTAAGGATGGTGATCAGTGGCATTAAGGATGCAGCTAGACAGGGCATAGAAAGGTAGATTTGAGGTCAGGGCTGAGGTTAAACTAAGGTCCTGATAGTCACGGGGGTCCCCTACCTTCCCTTTCCACCAGGCCCCTCCTCAGTGACTAAGGGCACTTGGTTAAGGAAATGAAAGGGGGCTTTGGGAAGGAAAAGGCAGCAGGAGGCAGAATGCCCACAGTGAGGAGGCAGTGGGTTAAGCTGCACCTCCCACCCAGCCCCAGTCACCCGGGAGGGGACCAGGTCACTGGGGAAAAGGAATGGGGAGACGCCCCCACCCCCCGCTCCCCGCAGGATTGAGGGATTGAGGGGTTGGAACAAGAGTCTGGGCTTTGTCCACAGGGCAACCATCACGGCGGATCTTCCGGCCATCAAGGAGGGGCCGCAACCACGCCGTTAGCCTCTGGGGTAAGTGAGGACCCCAGGGTAGGGGAGAGGAGGCCCCTGGGAGTTCCCTAGCATGGCTGTGGGTCAGATGCTGGAGACTGACTTTCTTGTCCTTGAATTGCAGGCCTCGGTCAACACGCCTTTCATCAACCTTCCCACTCTGTGGAGGGTAAGTGCCACACTGTCTCCTTCCTGCTCTGTGTCCTGATAGATACTCTGACCCTGAGCCCTTCGCTTTGTCTGTTTGGACAGCTCCCCCCAGAGACCCTCCAACCTGATTCCCAGCCCTGGGCTCCCCTCTCTCCACCCGCTCCCTCCCCTTCACACCCTGCCCTCATCTTTTGGGTGCTTTTCATTTCCACTGAGGCCCACACAAGCTGGCAGAAGAGACCTCCGGGCCCAGGTGCCCCTGGGAGCCAGGGAGGGAGGAGGGTGGCTGGCTTTTCTCATTCCCTCTCTTTCCCTGTCCTCGTTCCTCGATTCCCATTTGCTGACTGGTTTCTCTCCTGTCCCCACTCTACTGCAAATGCCTCTGCTCCATGCTGGGAGGGGGAGCCTGTGGCTTTGTCCTCTCCCAGGTGTGACGTCACCCCAGTGTAGAGGCTCCTGTGGAATCCTGGTTCCCACTTGGGGCTCAACGTAACCTCCTGACTCTCTTTCTTTATTTTAATTTATTGATATGGAGTCTCACTCTGTCTCCTAGGCTGGAGTGCAGTGGCACAATCTCAGCTCACTGCAACCTCTGCCTCCTGGGTTCAAGCAATTCTTCTGCCTCAGCCTCCTGAGTAGCTGGGAATACAGGCACCTGCCACCATGCCCAGCTAATTTTTGTATTTTTAGTAGAGACAGAGTTTCACCATGTTGACCAGGCTGGTCTTGAACTCCTGATCTCGTGATCTGCCTGACTTGGCCTCCCAAAGTGCTGGGATTGCAGGCATGAGCCACTGTGCCTGGTCTCTTTTTGCATTTATTCTATTTGCTGCCTGAGACTGGGCACAGGCCAGGGTGAGGGTGTGTCAAGGAGGTGGAAGGCCCACCCTTGTGTATCCTGGGCTACAGGGGCAGCAGAGCATCCTCTGAGGCTAAACACATGAGGCTTGTTGGGTTCCCGCAGAGGCCCCAGCCCCTCTGCCTGGGAGGGCTGGCTTCCTTGTGCTCTTAAGTCTAGATGTAGCCTTCCTGAAGCTGATCCCCAGAACCTAACTCCAGGGCCAGAGCAGCCAGTGCTCCTCGCGCTTCTCCAGTGGGGCAGGGCTGAGGTCTGGCCCACCCCCGCTTCACAACTGTGGACCCTGCATTCACCCCTGCTCTCCTTCTCTCTTCTAGGGCATCGCCAACATCATGCCCTAAACTGACACCCCACCTTGCTGGGAGACTAATGCTGCCACTCTCACATCAGCTGACATGACCTGGAGGGGATTGGGGTGGGGGGCAGGTTTCTGGAGTCCCTGAAGGGGGTCCTACTGGGATTTGTGAATAAACTCGATACACTATGCCGTCTCTTCATGGTTCCCTGGGCTCCCTAAGGAGGGATGGACAGGGAGGCAGGAGGGGCTTGTCTTTTCTTGTTACTTTGCTGAAGGAGTCGGGTCGTCTGACGCACAGGGTGGGTTGAGCTGGAGATTTGAGGCTGATCAGCCATAAGCAGGCAGGTAACAGGGACAAACTATGCTTTGCTGGGGTGCAAAGTTCGTTTCGTACTTGCTACTGGCAGGAGGACTTGTGCAGGGAAAACCACCACAGGACACTGGTGGGACAGACACGCCGGGAGAGAATGGCCTGGGCCCAGGAGGTAGCACCCTGTCAGGGGGTTGGGAGGCCAAAGAATAACAATGACTTGTCTGTATTGTGCAGTTAAGACTTGCCAGGCTGCCTGCCGGAGCGTCACCTGCATGACATCATTGACTCCTCCCACCCACCCAGTTAGGTGAAAGGCACTGCTGTTGCCCCATTTTCTAGAGAAGCATGAGGGCGCTTGCACAGGTTAAGAAGCCGATCAAGTTTACACAGTCAGTCAGAGGAGGGAGTGAAACAGTGCAGAGCTACAGAGGATATTTGGGGAAAACAGAGGTCTTTGCCCTTTGGCATCAGCAGGGAGGGGGAATCGGTGAATAAGTAAAGTGAGACGGGGTGGGGGAGCCTCTCCGGAAGGAGGGGGAAGGATGGAAGGCTCAGGGGGAAGACTCACTGGTGACAGGAGCCACCTGAGTGGAGGGACAGGAGGCCCCATTTTCAGATCTGTGGACCATTCACAGCCCAGAGGAACAATGATTACAATTACTGAGTATAGAGCACTTGCTAGACTCAAGGTACTGTGTAGAGTTGTTCATATTCTTTTTTTGTTTTGAGACAGGGTCTTGCTTTTTCGCCCAGGCTGGAGTGTAGAACCGTGATCATGGCTCACTGCAGCCTCAAACTCCTGGGCTCAAGCAATCCTCCCACCTTGGGCTCCCGAGTAGCTGGAACTACAGGCACATGCCACCACACTTGACTAATTTTTTCTTTTTTGGCCGGTTGTGGTGGCTCATGCCTGTAATCCCAGCACTTCGGGAGGCTGAGGTGGGCAGATCATGAGAGCAGGAGTTTGAGAGCAGCCTGACCAACATGGGAAAACCCCATCTCTACTAAAAATACAAAAAAAGAAAAAAAATTAGTCGGGTGTGGTGGCACATGCCTGTAATCCCAGTTAGTCAGGAGGCTGAGGCAGGAAAATCGCTTGAACCCAGGAGATGGAGGTTGCAGTGAGCCAAGATCATGCCACTGCACTCCAGCCTGGGCGACAGGGTGAGACTCGGTCTCAAAAAAAAAAAAAAAATTTTTTTTTGAGAGACAGGGCCTCACTATATTGCCTAGGCTGTTCCCAATCTCCTGGGCTCAAGAGGCTCAAGAGATTCTGCTGCCTCAGCCTCCCAAAGTGGTGGGATTACAGACATGAGCCACTTGGACTGGCCTGTTCATGTTCTTTAACCATTTAAGTCTCCCATAACCCAAAGACAAAAGCCCTCTTATCTTCACCATTGTATGAATGAGGACACTGCGGATCAGTGGGAGGAGGGCGCTGGCTGAGAAAGCAGTAGGCCTGGGTCTGGCTCCCTCTGTCGCCACCAGCTGACCTCTCATGGTTGCCCCTGAAGTCTCTGTAACACTCCCAGGCACTCACCTGGCTGCTGGGAGGCTTGCGTTCCAATCAGAAGCAGAGGTCTGAAGGCAGCCTACTTCCACCTCTAGGGGCCACGATTTCCTTCTGTATAAAGAGAGGCAAGGATTCTACAAGTCTTGCTTCCAGCTCCAAAATTCCATTAATTGTAGGACCAAAAATAAGAGACAGTGTTCTTGCACTGGAGAAATTCACAGCGTTCCTGGGAGGCAAGGCCTGTAAACAGAATATGAATGCAAACACAGGAAGCCCTGTGTCAGTAAGAGCTCAATGCGGGGGTGGGGGGCCCGCATTTGTACAAAAAATGTGATGCGCGGGAGTCCATGTTTGGGTCCCCTTCCATGAATACTCCCTTCGTGGAAGCCATCTTTCTCTCTCCTGGATTTCCCCTCTGGAGTCCCCTTCCACACTCTCTCGTGGAAGCCTGTCTTGCCCTCCAAAACTCCATCTCTCTATTCCCTTCCACTCAGTGTGGAAGTTGCTTTCCTCTCCTGGATTCCATCTTTCTGGATTCTCAGTGTGGGAGTTAGCTGTTTCTCTCTCTCTAAATAAATCACTTTCTACAACACTTGAGTTCGGCATTTACTGCGCACTGTGCCATGGTCTCCTCACCCATACTTAGGAAGTGACTGACCAAGAACCTGGAGAAATATCCTCTCAGGAGAACAGAGGGGGCACCCCTGAATCCCAATATTACATTTTCATGAGCCAGCCAGAAGAGGGGTACAGCCAGGAGAGGGGTACACCAGGAAAGGGATACAGCCAGAGAAAAAGACTTCAAAACTGTGAGTAAAACTGGCCCCATTCTGTCCTGTCTCTTTAAGAACACCTGAAGTGGCCACAGCCAGGCAGGGCTGCGGGGGAGCGGCGGAACCTCAGAGGCACGACCCTGTCTTAAGCAGCAAGGCCCAGCTCTCTCTTTTTTTTTTGAGACGGAGTTTCGCTCTTGTTACCCAGGCTGGAGTGCAATGGCGCGATCTCGGCTCACCGCAACCTCTGCCTCCTGGGTTCAGGCAATTCTCCTGCCTCAGCCTCCTGAGTAGCTGGGATTACAGGCACGTGCCACCATGCCCAGCTAATTTTTTGTATTTTTAGTAGAGACGGGGTTTCACCTAGCTCTCTTAAGTGGGGAGGGCCAGCCAGAATTAAAAGTGCAGTTTTTTTTTTTTACCTCCAAGCTCTCTCTCTGCTTTCCCTCTCCTTCTCTATCCTTCAGATATTATCTTTAGGACCAAAACCTGCAGGAGCCTTTGGGGTGGAAAAGGTGAACACCCTGGCTTTCTGCTCTTTCCCCTTGGGGAACAGCCCAGCTCCGGGGGCAGAACTGAGCATGCCAGCCTTCCGCCAGAGAAAAACTGCAGGGAGGGGCAAGGTACAGCCCCAGCGGGCAGGGGACCCGGAGCACGGCGCATGGTTCTGGCAGGGCTCTCTGGTGTTCTCCAGTCCCAGGCAGCAGGGCCCATCCTGGGAAGGACCATTTTTGGTCATTCTGTCTACCCCAGCGACAGGTAAGGTAGTGGAAATTAACTCATGGATTCATCACACTCAGCTGAAGCCTTGGCTACCTCCTGAGTAAAGTCATAGACCCTCCACTCCACAGCCTGAAGTTCCAGGAGACAACCCTTCATCCACCTGTGAGCCATTAGAAGATCTACACATGCTTCTCCAACAAGATCCTCAGGAAAGCAACCACTCAACCATAAGGTCACAAAATCCTGCCGCTGCAACCCCAGGTGTCTTTGGCTCGTGGGCTCTGTCGTGGACCTCTAGATCAACTTGCATCCCTAAAGTCTCCCGTCTGGAGGAAACCTCAACTGCAGGGCCCCTTCTATGCCCCATTTCAGCAGGAAGTAGTTAGGAAGGGTCAACGCCCCGTGTTCCAACAGAAGTTGGACTTTCCTGTTCAGAGGCGAGGAATGAGGGAAGGTGTTCTTTTTCCAGAGTCCACAGGGGGGCGTAGTTTTAAGGGCAAGAACTTTCTGACACCATATCCCCCTCCCATCTCTCTCCATCCAGGAGATTTAACGGTTTATGTTTAAATTTCATGGGCACGGGAAGAAACTAAGAGTCAATCACTCCAGCGGAAGTTCTAAGGAACTCCTTTCATTGGCCTGGGGTCTTAGAGAAGGTGGGGCTTCCTCCCAGGTTAAAAGTCCCCTTCTTCCACACCCCTTTGGACTCCATGTTTGGGTCCCCTTCATGGAAGCCGTCTTTCTCTCTCATGGATTTCCCCTCTGGAGTCCCCGTCCACTCTCATGTAAGCCTGCCTTCCCTTCCTAAACTCCATCTCTCTCTATTCCCTTCCACTCAGTGTGGAAGCTGCTTTCCTCTCCCGGATTCCATCTTTCTGGATTCTCTCACTCAGTGTGAGAGTTAGCAGTTTCTTTCTCTCTCCTTCTCCTGTTTCTCTCTTTAAATAAAATTGCTTTCTACAAAAAAAAAAAAAAAAAAATGTGATGCGCCTACTGTCTCGTTGCTGCGTTTTTTCTTATTTTATGGAATACCACCATTTCCTTACACATGCTGCGTCTCTCTCCCTGCAATATTGTATTTCGCAAACATTCCAAACATCGTGAAAAGATGAAAGAATTTTATAGTGAACACCAGCATTCTCACTACTTAGATTTTACCATACTTTCTTGATCACACATCTGTCCATTTAGTCCCATATCACACCTTTGTGGTGCATTTCAAAGTAAATTGTGAACATATATTTGCTGCATTTTGTCTTATTTATTAATTTATTTATTTTTGAGACAGAGTCTCACTCTGTCACCAAGGCTGGAGTACAGTGGTGTGATCTCAGCTCACTGCAACCTCCACCTCCTGGATTCAAGTGATTCTCCTGACTCAGCCTCCTGAGTAGCTAGGATTACAGGCACGCACCACCACACCTGGCTGGTCTCGAACTCCTGACCTCGTGATCCGCCCCCCTCAGCCGCCCAAACTGCTAGGATTACAGGCATGAGCCACGGCGCCAGGCCTGTCTTATTTATTTTTTGAGACAGAGTCTTGCTCTATTGTTCAGGCTGGAGTGCAATGTCAGGGTCATGGATAAACTGCAGCCTCAACCTCGTGGGCTTAAGCAGTCCTCCTACCTCCGCCTCCCAAAGTGCTGGGATTGCAGGTGTGAGCCACAGCACCCAGCTGCTTGTTGCATTGACATAAATAGAACCTTCCATTCATGTCAGATACTGATTGAGGGTCTGCTCTGTGCTGAACATCATTTCACAGGTATTGGAGGAGTCCTTACTTAAGGGAATCCTAGAGTGGCAGCTTTTGAAAAAGCAACATTCAAGGGACTCTTTCTTTCTTTTTTTTTTTTTGAGACAAGAGTCTTACTCTGTCAACAGGTGCCAGGCTGGAAGGCAGTGGCGCGATCTCGGCTCACTGCAACCTCCGCCTCCCAGGTTCAAGCAAGTCTCCTGCCTCAGCCCCAGCCTGGGACTACAGGCATGTGCCACCACACCCAGCTAATTTTTGTTATTTTAGTAGAGATGGGGTTTTACTATGTTGGCCAGGATGGTCTCAATCTCTTGACCTCGTGATCCACCGCCTTGGCCCCCCAAAGTATTGGGATTACAGGCATGAACCATTGCACCCAGCCAAGGGACTCTTTCTTTTGTGAAGTAAAAGCTTTTATTGACTTAAACATTTTTTTATTTAAAAAATATATACATACTAGATATAATTTTTTTTTGAGACAGAGTCTCTCTCTGTCATCCAGACTGGAATGCAGTGGGGGCAATCTTGGCTCACTGCAACCTCCGCCTCCTGGGCTCGAACAGTTCTCCTGCCTCAGCCTCCCTTACAGGCGTGCGCCACCACGCTTGACTGATTTTTGTATTTTTAGTAGAGACGGGGTTTCACTGTGTTAGCCAGGCTGTTCTCGAACTCCTTACCTCAAGTGATCCACCTGTCTCGGCCTCTCAAAGTGCTGGGATTACAGGCATGAGCCACCATGCCTGGCCATCGCCTCGCTGATTGACTATTTTTAGGCACATTTTCTTGCTGGGTTTGCTTGGATGGGGGTCCAGAAAATACCAAAGAGATGCAAGATAATTGATATGCACTGAGTCAGTCCTGGAAGGCTGCTGACAAAGGAGAGCTTTGAGTTAGTTTTGAGGGTACAAGAAGCCTGGCTCTCTCCTGCCTGGAGGTCTTGCATGCTGTTCCCTCTGCTGGGAACACTCCCATGCCCCTCGGCCCCGGGTGCTGCCTCTTCCTCCCCTTTGCATCTCAGCTGCCCTGACTGCTCAACCTGAGCCACAGCCACCCTGTCACTCTCTCTCATAGCCCCAATCTTGTTTTTCCTGTTGCTTATGATTGTCTGTAATCATATTGCAAAATTATATCTGTTTCCCCCCAGATGAAGAGATTCAAGCGGTGATGTCAAGGTCAGACACAAATGTCTGGCAAGGAGCAGAAGGCAAGCCACTGGCTTGAGCAGATTGGGAAAGGCCACGGAATGAGTGTGAGCAAGACACAGGCTGCTTTGCCTGATATGGGTGGAGCCAGGCTAGGGAGAAACACAGAGAGGAAGGGCCGGTTTCTGCAGATGTTGAAGAACAGGGAGAGGAGTTTGGGTGTGGCGCTCATGGGCATCTTTTATAGGGTCTGTGCTAAGCTCTTACAGACGTGATTCATTTCATCCCCACAACCACCCATGAGGCAAGTACCATGCTCATTGCCCTCGAAGATGCTGAAGAAGGCGGCACAGGGAAGGGAGCCCGTTGCCTGAGGCCACCCAGCTAGTAAGT
This sequence comes from Saguinus oedipus, assembly GCA_031835075.1. Taxonomy (NCBI): domain Eukaryota; kingdom Metazoa; phylum Chordata; class Mammalia; order Primates; family Cebidae; genus Saguinus; species Saguinus oedipus. The sequence continues at coordinate 39,022,771 of CM063187.1, read as the reverse complement.
GGCAATGGCCAGGCTCTAGTTCAAGGGCATGTCCCTGCTGGACATCTCTAGCAGTGAGGTGGCATGCTGCCCTGCGACCCCCAGGAAGGGGGAGAGGGCTACTTCCAAATGAATGGTGTTTTTTTTTTTTTTTTTGACAGAGTCTTGCTCTGTTGCCCAGGCTGGAGTGCTGTGGCGCGATCTCGGCTCACTGCAACCTCCGAATCCTAGGTTCAGGGGATTCTCCTGCCTCTGCCTCCCAAGTAGCTGGGACTACTGGCACCTGCCACCCTGCCCGGCTAATTTTTGTATTTTTAGTAGACCATGTTGGCCTGAGTGGTCTCAAACTCCTAACCATAGGTGATCTGCCAACCTCAGCCTCCCAAAGTACTGGGATTACAGGCATGAGCCACCACTCTTGGCCCCTTTTATTTTTATTTTTTTATTTTTTAAGGCAGAGTCTTGCTCTGTTGCTCAGGCTGGAGTGCAGTGGCGTGATCTCAACTCACTGCAACCTCCAAATCCCAGGTTCAGGAGATTCTCCAACCTCAGTCTCCTGAGTAGATGGGATTACAGGTGCCTGCCACCATGCCCAACTAATTTTTGTATTTTTAGTAGGGATGGGGTTTCATCATGTTAGGTGATCCACCTGCTTTGGCCTCCCAAAGTGCTGGGATTACAGGTGTGAGCCACCGTGCCTGGACCTAGGTGAGTGTTCTTTAAAAGTAAGTTTCTTTAGCTGAGCATGGTGGCGCGTGCCTGTAATCCCAGCTACTCAGGAGGCTGAGGCAGAATTGCCTGAACCCAGGAGGCGGAGGTTGCGGTGAGCCGAGATTGCGCCATTGCACTCCAGCCTGGGTAACGAGTGAAACTCCGTCTCAAAAAAAAAAAAAAATAAGTAAGTTTCTGCATCTGGCATTAAAAAGAAAATGAGGCAGGGTCTTGCTCTGTCACCCAGGCTGGAGTGCAGTGGTGCAATCATGGCTCACTGCAACCTCTGCCTCCCGGGTTCAAACGCTCCATGTGCTTCAGCTTCCTGAGTAGCTGGGACTATGGGCACACACCACTACACTCTGGTAATTTTTGTGTTTTTTGTAGAGATGGGGTCTCACCATGTTGCCCAGCCTGGTCTGGAACTCTTGGGCTCAAGCAATCTTCCCTCCTTGGCCTCCCAAGTTTTTGGGATAACAGGTGTGAGCCATGCATCTGGCATTTTCAGAATGTGTGCCTGTGTGTCTCAAGATTAAACTGCCAAGAAAACATTCCAGCCACAACAATGCGGTCAGCACTGCCGAGAACATATGTTGAGTGCTTCTGAGTGCCAGAAACTTCTCTAAGCAATTTACATGCATTACTTCACTTAATCCTCACATTTATCCCTCTTTACAGAGGAGAAAACAGTTTCACAGAGGGTTACGATCACGGTGAGTAAGCGGTGGGGCCAGGGTTTGAATGTAGACTCTGGGATAGGCACCATGGATGAGGTGAGACTGCAGGTGCCAGTTTGAGACCTGGGACCCCACAGAAGGGAGAGAGACATCACCCACACCCAAGGCCTCATCTTCCCACTGGTCCAGCCTCCATTCTCCGTGAAGCCTCTTCCCTGGTCTCTGTACTCCACAACCCCCAATAATCTGATCCCCGGGGAACCCCGTTAGCACCCATGGCAGCCCAGAACCCTTGGTTGGTTCCACCTCATTCAGAGTAAAAATAAGTCAAAGTTGGCCGGGCATGGTGGCTCACGCCTGTAATCCTAGTACTTTGGGAGGCCGAGGCAGGTGGATCACCTGAGGTCAGGAGTTTGAGACCAGCCTGGCCAACACAGCGAAACCCTGACTCTACTAACAATACCAAAAGTAGCCAGGTGTGATGGTGGGCACCTGTAATCTCAGCTACCCGGGAGGCTGAGGCAGGAGAATCACTTGAACCCAGAAGGTGGAGGTTGCAGTGAGCTGAGATTGCACCACTGCACTCCAGCCTGAGCAACAGAGCGAGACCCTGTCTCAAAAAAAACAAAAAAAAGTCTAAGTCTTTATAATGATCCCCAAGACCCCAGGATCTTTACCTCTTTTACTTCATCTTCTCCCATCCTGACACTGCTCCAGCCGCAATGGTCCTTAAATACAGGCAGGCTCCTGTTCCCGCTGTCTGGAATCCACTAGCCCCAGCTCCCCCCAGGGCTCACTCGCCTACTCCCTGCAGGGATCAGCTTACAGGTCACATCTCAAAGGGCCTTTCTTGAGTACCCTATTTAAAGCAGCTCTCTGTTGTCTATTGCCAAACTTCCCCCACCATGAGTGTAAGCTCTGCAAGGAGAATGCTTTGCTTTGGGACAAGGTCTCACTCGGTCACCAGGCTGGAGTGCAGTGGTGCGATCACAGCAGCCTCCTCCTCTGGAGCTCAAGCGGCCCTCTCACCTCAGCCTCTGGAGTAGCTGGAACTACAAATGTGCAACACCACACTGACCACTTTTTAAAAAACATTTTTTAGAGATGCGATCTCTCTGTGTTGCCCATGCTGGCCTCGAACTTCTGACCTCAAGTGATCCACCCACTTTGGCCTTCCAAAATGCTGGGATTACAGACGTGAGCTACCGCGCCCAGCCGGAGAATGGTTTCTATGCTGTATCCCCAGTGCCTGGAATAGGCATGGCATGGAGTAGGTAGTCAATAAATATCTGCTAATGAATGATGTGGTGGATTAGAGAGAAGAGTTGGAACCAGAGGGTCTTGGACATGATGTGGGCATGTCAGATTTGTGGGTGCTATCACGCATAAGAACACAGGTGGCACAGTGATGGAGGAGAGAAAGCTGTTTGAAGTCAGACTGACCGGCTCAAGTTTTTGTTTTTTCTTTTTTTTTTTTTGAGATGGAGTCTCACTTTGTCGCCCAGGCTGGAGTGCAATGCTGCGATCTCGGCTCACTGCAATCTCCACTTCCTGGGTTCAAATGTTTCTCCTGCCTCAGCCTCCCGAGTACCTGGGATTACAGGTGCCTGCCCTCACATCTGGCTGATTTTTGTATTTTTAGTAGAGATGGAGTTTCACCATGTTGGCCAGGCTGGTCTTGAACTCATGACCTCAGCTGATCTGCCCACCGTGGCTTCTCAGAGTGCTTGGCTCAAGTTCTGACAGCTCTATTTTACCATGATCATTTCATATATAATCTTGTGTGTGATGCTGAGCCACTTGGGCCTCAGTTTCCTCATCTGTATAATGGGAATAATACTGACCTCTTGCGGCCATAGTGAGGACTCAAGGAGATCAGGTATGTGAAAGCACCTGAACTTCTATTTGGTTCACATTAAGTATTTTAGGTAAGGCCTGAGGTGGCTCCTCAGGCCCAGTGACGTCTCAGGGCAGTTTTTTCCCAGCAGGCAGAACATGGGCCTGTTGGTGGCATGGAGAATCAGGGTGACCCCTGGACACGGCTCTGAATAACTGAGTCACTCAGGGAGAAACCTACTCTTCTCCATTTTCTCTTAAGCTCTCTGACTATGTTAAAGAGAAAGAGTTCACTTCTTTTTATTTTTTGAAAAAGTTTATTATTAATGTTATTTTCTTGAGGCTGGGACCTACCTTTGAGAAAGGCCCCATGTCCCTCCATGCAGCTGAGCCAGAACACCTCGGTCATACTTGCTGATCTTCCTCTTAACAAAGAGGACACGTGGCCGGGCGTGGTGGCTGATACCTGTCACATCCCAGCACTTTAAGAGGCCAAGGCAGGCAGATCACTTGAGGTCAGGAGCTAGAGACTGGCCTGACCAACATGGTGAAAACCCGTCTCTACTAAAAACGCAAAAATTAGCCGGGCATGGTGGTGGGCACCTGTAATCCCAGCTACTCAGAAGGCTGAGGCAGGAGAATCGCTTGAACCTGAGAGGCAGAGGTTAGAGTGAGCTAAGATCACGCCATTGTACTCCAGCCAGGGCAGTAGACTGAGACTCTTTCTTAATAAAATAAAATAAAAATAAAAAATTAGCTGAGTGTGGTGGTGTGTGTCTGCAGTCCCAGCTACTTGGGAGGCTGAGGCGGGAGGATCGATTGAGCCCAGGAGGTTGTGGCTGCAGTGAGCTATGATTGTGCCACTGCACTCCAGCTGCAATTATTATTATTACCACTGTCATTATTATCATCATTAAACGAGTCAGAGATGGAATAACAGGGAAGCAGGAGCTGAGGAGGACAGAAGGGGATTTGTTTACAAGGTAAGAGGTGTTGGATGTTACAAGCTGGGGTGCGGGTGTTGGGGTGGGGAGAGGCAGGAGAGACTGACTGAGAGACGTTGAGAAAGGCCGATGGAAACCAGCCCCTCCTAACTGGGCGATGAACCCCAGTGATAGGAGACGGTGGGAGGACTTGGGTCCCTGGGAATAGAGAAGCAGCCACACTTGCTGGGCAGGGGTGAGGAGGGGGAGGCTCCCAGGTTCAGCATCCCGAGCTGGGACTGGGCAGAGGGCCGTGGACTCACGGATGGATGGCTCCTGGCCTTGTGCTACCATCTCCTCTCTGGCCAGTGCTGCCCTGACCCCGGGGGCCCTGGAGGATGGGTGGGATGAGCTGGCGCAGTCCTGCCCGCTCATAGGAGCTCGCACTCACACATGCCCCTCCGGGGCCGCGTAAACAGGATGGGCGCCTGGGTCAGTGGCTCCCTCCCTTGGCCTTCCCTCCCACTCGTTCCCTGGGGGTGGTTGGCGTGCCCGGCAGCCCTGCTCCGCACCCAGCTTTCTCAGCTGGGAGCAGCCTGAACGCTGAGACACCCTGCTGATCACTCAAAGGGCTACAGCCACCTCCTTCCCCTACACCGACACCGACACTGACACGGAGGGTCTCCCCAGGGGCTCTCCCCAGAACCTCAGAAGCTGCCACGCAGCTCCGTGACTGCGTTTCTCTCTCTGCGGGCTGGAAGGTGTGGAGGATTGCGAGGGCAGTCACCTGTAGGTGGAATGTGCTAGGGGAGAGGGAGAGGAGAGGCTGAGGTCTGAAACCGAGGAAGGTCAATGACAGGTGGATGATACCTGTGACTCGAGCCCCTGAGCCAGGCTGGCTGAGCCTGGGTGGGTCATGTCCCTGGGGCTTCCCTGTCCTTACTCCCCTGATGGGGTCCTGCCAGCAACTCCTCTCTTCTAAGCCTGCCCCCACCCCACTGCCTCCAGGAACCTCCGACAACCTGTCTCCTCGTTGCCCCTGTTCCCACCCAGCGCCCCAATGCCTGGGGTTGGGAAATGGGAGCGCTTTTGCATCACCTTGTCCGTTTCTCCCTCCTCCCTCATGCAGCTCACTCTCTGTTTCAACAGAGACTCTCAGACTCACAATTACAGCTCATTACCCTATCAGTGGCTGGGCCCTGAGTCACGGTGGGGAGGGACCTGGGGTTGCCCAGCCCAGGTCCAACCTAGGTTGCTGCCATCCTAGCTTATAAGGAGTAGTGACAGGAGGGGGAGTCGGGGACAGGAGAGAGAAGGCTGCAGACCCAGAGGGAGGGAGGACAAGGAGTTGGAAGGAGGAGAAAGGAGGCACACAGACACAGAGCAAGGGCGGTCAGGAGGAGACCCTGGTGGGAGGAAGACACTCTGGAGAGAGAGGGGGCTGGGCAGAGATGAAGTTCCAGGGGTCCCTGGCCTGCCTCCTGCTGGCCCTCTGCCTGGGCTGTGGGGAGGCTGGCCCCTTGCAGAGCGGAGGGGAAAACGCTGCGGCAAATGTTGGGGAGGCCATTGGACATGGCATGGGAGACGCCCTGAGCCAAGGGGTCGGACAGGCCATTGGCAAAGAGGCCGGAGGGGCAGCCGGCTCTGGAGTCAGTGAGGCCCTTAGCCAAGGGACCAGAGAAGCAGCCAGCACTGGAGTCAGGCAGCTTCCTGGCTCTGGCGCAGCAGATGCTTTGGGCAACAGGGTCGGGGAAGCAGCACATGCCCTGGGAAACACTGGGCGTGAAATTAGCAGACAGGCTGAGGATATCATTCGACAAGGAGCAGATGCTGTCCACGGCTCCTGGCAGGGGGTGCCTGGCCACAACGGTGCTTGGGTGAGTGGCTGTGAGGCCAGGTGTGGAAAAGGGAGGCTGTGGGCTGCTGGGGTGAGATTCTTGGGAAACGGTTGAAAGGATGGATGCGTCTCTTACTTTCGGCCCTCTGGAGCAGCTTCTTTCTGTGTTCTGGCCCCTCCTCTGCCACCCTGGAGTCCCTCTGCCTATCTCTCTACAATTTGCTCTGGCTCTTCTCTATCAAGGTCAGAGGTGGCCCCACTAAGTGCAGGTATGTTGCCCTTGCAGGAAACTTCTGGAGGCCATGGCATCTTTGGCTCTCAAGGTGGCCTTGGAAGCCAGGGCCAGGGCAATCCTGGAGGTCTGGGGACTCCATGGGGCCAGGGATACCCCGGAAGCTCAACAGGCAGCTTTGGAACCAACCCTCAGGGAGCCCCCTGGGTTCAAGGAGGCAATGGAGGGCCACCAAACTTTGGGACCAACACTCAGGTAAAGTCACCCCCTGGCCCTGCTACCTGCCACTCCCCTCCCTCCAAGCCTACACCCTCCTCGCGCCTTCCTGGTCTTTCTGGATTCTACACTCAGTCTCACCCTTTCTGCAGGGAGCTGTGGCCCAGCCTGGCTATGGTTCAGTGAGAGGTGGCAACCCGAATTCAGGGGTAAGAAAGAAGAAGGGGCTGGGGATGAACGAAGAGGCCGCTGGGTATAGGCTACAGAGAGCTGGGGAAAGACAAAGAGGAAAGCAAGGTGGGAGGTGGAGGGATTCGGGTGGGAGCAAGAGATGGGGCCAGGTGCAGTGGCTCACGCTTATAATCCCAGCACTTTGGGAGGCCAAGGCGGGTGGATCACTTGAGGTCAGGAGTTCAAGACCAGCCTGGCTAACATGGCGAAACCCCATCTCTACTAAAAATACAAAAATTAGTGGGGTGTGGTGGTGCGTGCCTGTAATCCCAGCTATTGGGGAGGCTGAAGTAGGACAGTCACTTGAACCTGGGAGTTGGAGGTTGCACTGTACTCTAGCCTGGGCAACAGAGTGATACTCTGTGTCAAAAAGAAAAAAAAAAAGAGAGAGATGGGCCTGGGGAAGAGGCAGGGAGATGGGAAGGGGTGGTGGGAGAAATAGGCATTTAGGAGAATGGAAGCAAAGCCCTAAAGAACGGGAGAGTCCTGGCCTGTGTCCACAGCTGAGATCAGTATCTCCAAACTCACTGGCCCCTTCCCTCCGCAGTGCACCAACCCCCCACCATCTGGCTCGGGTGGAGGCTCCAGCAACTCTGGGGTGAGTGAAGAGGGGCAATGGGGGCGTTCTGCATGGGGAGGAAATGGACAAGCTCTGCTCTTCTTAGATTGGGCACCATAGAATATGGCCTGGGTAGAGAGGGAGGGAGTAGGGGCCTGTCTTGGTGCTCTGTCTTGAATCCTGGCCTGTTCCCTTCCTGCCCCTCAGGGAGGCAGCAGCTCAGAGTCGGGCAGCAGTGGCAGTGGCAGCAATGGTGGCAACAGTGGTGGCAGCAACAGTGGTGGCAGCAACAATGGTGGCAGCAGTGGCAGCAACAGTGGTGGCAGCAACAATGGTGGCAGCAGTGGCAGCAACAGTGGTGGCAGCAGAGGTAACAGCGGCAGTGAGTCCTCCTGGGTGAGTTTGGCACCTCTGTGGAAGGCCGAGATGGGATGAGGCCCTAGCGGTCCCTGCCAGGAGAGAGCTTCAGCTTTCTCTGAAAGCTGCCACTGCCCTGGGGTGGGCGTCCTCCCTGGCAGTCATCACGCTGGGGCTCCCGTCGGCCTCCTGTTCCCCATCCACGCTGTGTCCCGGACACACCCACTATCATTTCCGCCAGAACCACCCCGATGCTTCTGACTCTGTATCCCTATTTTCCATTCTGTGATGGTGGGGACATTATCTCAACTGTTTAAGCTCTTGCAGTCAAGTCCACTTGGCAAGTCTCAGGAGAGCCTGGGGTGGCAGAGAAGAGAGGGGGGCATGGGAGAATATGACACTTGTCCGGGAAGCTCCCAGGAGCATGGGGGCAGGACTGTGCCTGCAGAGACAGACCTACGGAAGCTAACAGAGTGACCGTGCAGACAACATTCACACATGGGGCTCCTGCGTGCTGGGTGTGAGGGCAAGATGCGGCACTGTGACCATGCAGCTGCCACCCCAGGGCCCCGGCCGCACTTATCCAGAGCCGGCTGTCCCTCCAGCCTCTTTCCCAATGGCCTGTCCAACCCCTCGGCCGATGGCGTCTCCCATCCCGTGTCTTGGAGTCGAGCTGGAGAGGGAGCCTCATCTGACTTCCTCATGGGTCTGGGAAAGGTGTCAGACAGGAGGAGGTGCGTGGGCACAGGAAGCCGAATAACACCAGCTGCTCTCATGCCCTGCTCCCCGCCCGACCCTCTCTCCCATCTAGGGCAGTTCTGGGAATGGTGACCAAGGTAGCTCCGGCAGCTCCCAGGTGAGGGCTCTCGGGTCCCTTCCGCTTGCTGCCTCCTAGTGGCAGGATCGCTGCTCCTGTGTGGCCGGGCTCCAGGGGCTCCCATCCCTGGCCTGCGGTGGGCAGCGGCTCAGGTCCCCCAAATAATCGCATATTTCCCAATACCCTGGGCCACACCTGGCTTTCTCCATGCTCAGCATAACTTCCTGCAGCGACCAACAGGCTAAAGAGGGGGAAGGTCTGGAGGTTGGAAAGAGGGTTGGAATGGGATCGCGGTTCCAACAGATGTGTAACACCGCTGGGAAGAATGACTGGGACCCCTCTAGGTCCTTTAGGGCAGCGTTGGGACTCTCGCTTTCCCCTGCAGGGATCCAGTTCCGGCTCCTCCTCCGGCAACCACGGTGGGAGCGGCGGAGGAAATGGACGCACCCCCGGGGTGAGTGGCTAGCGCCAATCTCCCACCGACTGTGGGAAGAAAAAGGGGAGCAGCTGGGGTCTCTTGCAGGATCCGGGAGCCCAGGCTCCGCGGAGATGGGGCTGGGTGGCTGCGGAGGTGGAGCGGAAGCGGCTCACCCCAGGGTTAAAATGCTGCCATCTGGGGGCTGGGACTGATCCGGGAGGGGACTAAGGGCAAGTCTCCCCTTTCTCTCCCCGGCAGTGTGAAAACCCAGAGAATGAAGCCCGCGGGACCGGGGGATCTGGGGCTCAGGTGAGAGCAAAGTCGCTTGGGGACTGCGGTTCCTGTCTAGGACTGTGCCTGCTCCTCCTAACTCAACTCTGCATAACCCCCTCCTGCCTTGTCTGCCGGGAATGGACAATTTAGGTAGAAGAAACCAAAATGCACTCCTAAAAATGCTAACAAACTCCAAAGTACTAATTCATTGCAAATCTTGCTGTGATAGCCCTCACCTTATACCAGATGGAGCTGGGAGAAATCCCGTGTAAACCGGTCCTTTTGGAAAGAACATACCCCCAGTGATTCTGGAAATGTGGGCTTTAGGTCAGCACCCGTGATGCTAAGAGTTAGTGTCACCGAGGTCTGTGAAAGCGCAGGTGGCTCTAACAGGGCTGGATGGGGCTGAGCTCAGCGTTGCTAACCAGCTCCCGGGTGAGGAGTTGGTAGGAAGGGGCCCAGAAGCAAGGCCAGCCCGGAGGTGCTGGGGCTGAGTGGAGACAGTTCTCTTTAGATCATCTTCGAGGGATACTAACCTTTTATGGAAACAAACTGGGATTAAAAAAAATTTCTCCCCAGCCTGGTGCAGTGGCTCACACCTGTAATCCCAGCACTTTGGGAGTCTGAGGCAGATGGATCACTAGGTCAGAAGTCAGAGACCAGTCTGGCCAATATGGTGAAACCCTGTCTGTACTAAAAATACAAAAATTAGCCAGGCATAGTGGTGCTCGCCTGTAGTCCCAGCTACTCTGGAGGCTGAGGCAGGAGAATTGCTTGAACCCAGGAGGCAGAGGCTGCAGTGAGCTGAGATCATGCCACTGCACTCCAGCCTGAAAACAGAGTGAGACTCTGTCTCAAAAAAAAAATCTTCCCATTTGTAACCCTCTTTCTAGTATTTCTTCTCCTTCTCCTTCGTCTTTTTTCTTGAGCCAAAGTCTCGCTCTGTTGCTCAGGCTGGAGTGCAGTGGCGAGATATTGGCTCACTGCAACTTCCACCTCCTGGTTCAAGTGATTCTCTTGCCTCAGCCTCCGAGGAGCTGGGATTGTAGGCGCCCGCCATGTCCAGCTAATTTTTTTGTACTTTTAGTAGAGACAGGGCTTCACCATGTTGGCAAGGGTGGTCTCAAACTCCTGACTTCAGGTGATCTGTCTGCCTTGGCCTCCCAAAGTGCTGGGATTACAGGTGGGAGCCACTGCACCCGAACTTTTCTAGTTTTTTTTTTTTTTTTTTTTTTAATATACCACAGTCTTAAGTATATAAGTAGTCAAAACACAGCCATCTTTTCCTCTCTGGTTTTTGCTGTTGGTGTACAGCAAAAAAAAAAAAAAAAAAAAAAAAAAAAAACAGAAAATAAAAACTTTAAGGTTTTTATTTTCTTCTAGCACTATGCATATTCCTGTAATTTCATTTTCTCAATTTAACTGGGATGCATCTGGACCTGATTTTTCTGTACACTGTCTAGTCCCACCCCTCCATCTAACCAGACTTACCCTACACTTTGTATCAGAGCCATGTGCTCCTTTATGAGGGGAAAACTGGCTAAAAACAGAGAGGAGGAAACTAATGAGGTAGAACTAAAATTTCCCCCCAAAATACTTCACTGATATATCCAGTCCCATGTATTCAATCACTTCCATCACTGATTTAAAATACCTCTTATAAATACCTTAATATTTTGGGGAGCTTCTGGGAATTCTGTTGGACAGAGACCACACTGTTTTATTTATGGTAGCTTTAGAGTATGTTACTAACTGCCTCTTATCTTCACTTACTGTTTATCTTTTGCAGTGTTTTCTTATTTATTCTTAGACCTTCATCCTCCCAAAAGAATTTCAGTGTTCAGACAAGTTCCAAAGGAGAGTGAAATTATGATTGTTAGAGGAATTATATTAAATCAATACATTTATTTTTGGGGGTGGCCCCAGGATCTTAAAACAGGGGTCTGAGTTTCACTGTCTCACCCTGCAGGACTACAGAGGACAGGGAGTTTCCAGCAACATGAGGGTAAGAGGATGGTGGACCTGGGGGTAGAGATTGTGTGGGTAGTAAGTGGGATAGAGGTCGGTTCTCCAGGAGCAATACTGGCAGACAGGTGGTCCCACACCCCTGCCAAGTCCACATGAGAGCTCTGGGAATGCGGAAGTACTGATGGGTCTGGAATTTGCCATGTTTCACAGCAGATAAAGCAGGACTTTAGAGGAGCCCACCTCTCCCTTAAGAGAGAACCAGCCTGGCCGGGCGCGGTGGCTCACGCCTGTAATCCCAGCCACTGTGAGGGGCTGAGGTGGGCAGATCACAAGGTCAGGAGATGGAGACCATCCTGGCCAACACGGTGAAAACCGATCTCTATTAAAAATACAAAAAATTAGCCAGGTGTGGCGAGCTACTGGGGAGGCTGAGGCAGTAGAATTGCTTGGACCTGGGAGGCGGAGGATGCAATGAGCTGACATTACGCCGTTGCACTCCAGCCTGGGCGACAAAGCAAGACTCCATCTCAAGAAGAAAAATAAAAAGAGGGGATCAGCCAGTCTACTCTTTGCAGCCTCAGCCCCCACTGTCTCTCCAGCTAGCATCACCTTTTCTTACTAATGCAAATCAGCTCAGATGGGGTCCTTCAGTTTCAATCAATTTAGGAAACCGCCTGGCTCACTCCAACTCCAAAGCCAGGAGAGAATTCAGATGCTTTGCTGGCAAAGCTCTCCCTGATGGATTTTGGGTGGCTTGCAGAAATGAACATAAACAGAGATGGTGATGTTATTTATGGACATCGTAAGTGAGCAGCCACTCAACCCACAGGAGTTCGAAATGAGATCGTGGGGCTGATGGAGCTTCCTTTGTCATGCTCATGTCTTCAGTCCCCCGATTCAGGAATCCCTCACTGACACCCTGCTTCCCGGCCCTCTCATCCCCCCGCCCTGCCTGCCTCCCCGTTGACTCCTCTCCATTTTCTGTCTTCCTAGGAAATAAGCAAAGAGGACAATCGCGGCCTTGGAGGCTACCGAGACAATTATCAGGTGAGCGAGCCTAGGGGCAGGCAGGGTTGGCTTTAGAAGAGATGGCGGAGCATGCTAAAAGCCTGGGAAAAGAAACAGAAATGTCAGTTTCTTTTGCAAGCTACTCTGACTCTGTGTCCAGTGAACATCCGGAGACCAAAAAAAGGGTCTGGGATCCCCAGCTCCCTCTTTGGTTCATTCATCCCCTCCTTCCTTCTGATTTAGATCAGAGCCGTGTTACTTTTGAAAGGGGGAAAAAAAAACAGATACAAGTAACAGAAGAATGGTCAAGGGGATATAAAAAAAGAAAACCCACCATACTTAGGGAGGCAGTGTTGAGAAGCAGAAAGTCACTGACCTTTGAGGTAGAAGATGGGGTTTCAAAGGCCAGCTCTGGCCAGGTACCAGCACACCTGGATTCCCAGCACTTTGGGAGGCTCAGACGGGAGGATCATTTGAGCCCAGGAGTTTGAGATCAGCCTGAGCAACATAGCAAGACCCTGTCTCTACTTTTTAGAAAGAAAATAATAGGCCGGGCGGGGTGGTTCATGCCTATAATCCCAGCACTTTGGGAGGCCAAGACGGGTGGATCACCTGAGGTCAGGAGATTGAAACCAGCCTGGCCAACATGGCAAAATCCCATCTCTACTAAAAATACAAAATTAGCCGGGAGTGGTGGCTCATGTCTGTAATCCCAGCTACTTGGGAGGCTGAGGCATGACAATCGCTTGGACCTGGGAGGCAGAGGTTGCAGTAAACTGAGATCGCACCACTGTACTCCAGCCGGGGCAACAAGAGCAAAACTCTATCTCAAAACAAACAAAAAAAGCAAAACAAAACACCAAAAAAAGAGAAAAGATTACAAAATTTAAAATATATATTACAAACACCACCAGCTGTATCATGCCATCTGTGTATCTTCAGGCAAGTCAGCTAACCTCGCTGAGCCTGAGCTTCCTCCGGTAAAATGAGGACAGTGAAGTCTGGCACAGGCACCGTTCAGTTACCGTACAGCTTTCTGTGTCATCACCAGACCAAGGTGCTGCAGAGTCTAGACTCTGGAGATAGATGCTGGATAAGGCACGGTGCTTGGCGTGCTGTGGGACTACACGTTAGCTAACCTCATGACTCGGGGTGTTTCGGGAACAGAACGGGGAGGAGGCAAGAATCTGATTATTGAGATTCAGGGAACTGGGTGGGGTTCCATGGGAGCACATCATTCCAGGAAGGCTTTCCCAGGTGGACTTTTAGGTACTGTGGAAGGAAGAGAAGGTGGCTTTACAGAGAGGAGGTCAGGGAGCCTGGACAGAGGTGGGGATGAGCCAATCCGGGGCAGGCTGCCAGGTGGCAGGCATGCTAGGACGCATAAGCCTTGGACATCAGTCCCCCTTTTCCCCACCCAGGGGCAAGGGTCCAGCTGGGGCGGTGGAGGAGGTAACGCTGTCGGTGGAGTCAAAACTGTGGTGAGTGGAGGCGACACTCCACCTTGGGCTGGGACCATGGTGACACGCAATCCTCGCCTCCCCTCCTGCCACTCAGATCTCCCACCTCTGGCTCACAAAGTGGGTTCTTCATCTCATCCCATTTTTCCTTGGTTCCTTAGAACTCGGAGACATCTCCCGGGCTGTTTAACTTTGACACTTTCTGGAAGGTGAGTTCTGCAAGCTGGCTCCATTCACTCACATTCGGAAAACCACCCCCTGCCCCTCCGCCCCACAGGCGGAGGTCCTCTTTCTAAACCGACAGTCAGCAGCGGCCCTTGACATCTCTCGTCCAGTTATCTTATGACTCAACTCGACCATTCTTCTTTTTGTTTCCTCTGCAGAATTTTAAATCCAAGCTGGGTTTCATTAACTGGGATGCCATAAACAAGGTAAGGGCTGGAAGGCCATCTGATCCCTGTCTTTGCTGGAGAGGGGTATAGAGAGGAAAGCGAAACCTCTGCTTGGTGAGCTGGAGAAACAGCTGGCCACTAAGGAAGCATTTAGGCCAGTGCTGAACAGAAAAACTAAACCAACTCGGGGTGGGGAGGGAGGACAGTGGAGACTTGTAAAGGGGGAGAGTTTGGGGCAGCTGAGATTGAGGCTGAGCGGAGGGGATGGGCTTCTTTGCTGCTTCAACCTACAGACCCGAGCAGGTTCCGAAACTCAGTTTCCCCTTAGAGACGGGGAAGGTTAAGGGGAGAGTAGATTGACTTCTAGAGGGTACACGGAATGAGGAGTAGGCAGAACTAAGCAACCTTGAGAGGATGGGCACCCAGAGAAAGGAACCAGCACAGGCCGAGAGCCTCAGGGTGACAGGCGTTAGTCTCTCCTGCACAAACACAAACACAGCCGGGGTGCAGAACCCCTTCCTCCTTCCTCCCTGCCCACCCTTCCCTCTTGCAGGGGAGTCTCTGACCAGGCTGCTTTGATACCAGAATAGCAGAGGCACCTCTAGAGTAGAGGGGGCTGGACTGGAAGGGAGGGGAGGAAGGAGAGACAGACAACCCACGCAGACACACCCCTGGCGGAAGCTGCGACTGGTGATCGGAGGATGGGTTTTGAGTCACTCTTTTTTATTTTCAAGGATATGAATTGGTCACCAAAGTTTGAAAATGGAGGGGCTTCGCATAATGATTTGGATTTCTGGTTTCTTTCAAAAACTTTGGCCACACTGGGTCCCGTTTCCATGGGCGGGGTTAGGTTAGAGTTGAGAAACAGCCACTGCTTGGCCCAGGGAGGGATGTTGGAGATGGGGAGGGTCATTCTGTAGTGGCCAGACTGTCCCTACCTGTCACAGTCATTTTATCCACCCGACTGGCCCTTGTGAGCAGTGGAGTTTCTGGCCTTTAAGGTAAAAGAAAGATGACTGGGCTCAGGAAAATTTAAGCCTGACTTTTCAGGAATGAGGATGGGGAGACAGGAGAGTGCAGATATTCCCACCCAGCTACAGTGGATTTATGCTCTGTTTCCTTTTTTTCTTTTTGAGACCGAGTCTCGCTCTGTCACCCAGGCTGGAGTGCAGTGGCACGATCTCGGCTCACTGTAACCTCTGCCTCCTGGATTCAAAGTGATTTTCCTGCCTCAGCCTTTTGAGTAGCTGGGATTACAGGCGCACACCACCATGCCTGGCTAATTTTTGTATTTTTAGTAGAGACAAGGTTTCACTATGTTGGCCAGGCTGGTCTCGAACTCCTGACCTCCAGTGATCTGCCCGCCTTGGCTTCCCTATGTGCTGAGATTACAGGTGTAAGCCACTGCATCTGGCCTGTTTCATAGAAAACAGTTTCTGGTAGGAGCAAGACTCTTTCTTGGGTCACAGGGAACTTAGGGTGTGATGGGAGAACCGGGGCACATACAGACCCTTCCCAGAGAGGCACGACAGCCAGCCTGACGTGTTGCCCATCTAAGGTGGCAGTCGAGGGACTGATCGCAGTGAAGCAGCATCCATCTGGGCCAGCTCCTCGAGGGGCAGATCTAGAAAGTGGGGCATGGCAGAAGTGGGCAGGGGAGAGAATGGAGCCCTGTCCTTCACAGTGGGGTGAGGGAGCTGAGGACTTCAGCGAGAGTGAGGAGGGAGCAGAGGGGAACACAGTGTAACATTTCTGACGAGGCGGAGAGTTCTCAAGCCCAAGTCAGGATATCTGGGTTTGTTTGGGTAGCAGTGGTGGGCAAAAAGGTCCCTGTAGATTTCTGGAGCAGGGTCTCTTCTACACTCGCATTGACTCATGATACCCTGGAATTCCTATTCTTCAAGCTCCCTCTTAGAATCTATTTCTGGTCGGGCGTGGTGGCTCACACTTGTAATCCCAGCACTTTGGAGGCCGAGGCAGGTGGATCACTTGAGGTCGGGAGTCTGAAACCAGACTGGCTAACGTGGCAAAACTCCATCTCTACTAAAAATACAAAAACTAGCCAGGCACCTGTAGTCCCAGCTACTTGGGAGGCTGAGGCAGGAGAATTGCTTGAAGCCGGGAGGTGGAGGTTGTAGTGATCGCGCCACTGCACTCCAGCCTGGGTAACAGAGATTCCATCTCGAAAAACAAACAACCCCCCAAAAAAAAGAACCTATTTCTTTGCCCAGGACCAGAGAAGCGCTCGCATCCCGTGACCTCCAGACAAGGAGCCACAGATGGATGGGAGCCCCCCATTCCCATCCCTAAAACGCCACCCTCCCACCGCTGATCTCAGCCCTTGCCCTTGAAATAAACCTCAGCTGCCCCACACTCCTGGTCTCTGCTCCTTTCTTACGCCTCCGCTGTTGTCTGGGTAGTGTGGAAGGGGTGGCTGTAGCCCCACAGTTTTGGGAAATGGGCTGCAGGGGCCCGGCAGGTAGAGAGGGAACGCTCTGGGGCAGGTCCTAGTCTTGAGATTTTGCTAGAATTAGGTTCTGCCAGAGGCTGGAGGACCTGGGACAGAGAACACTGTGTGCTCTGGGACAGAGAGTTGGTTAGTGTCTCCCAGGGTCTAGCCCCTCTCTCTCCCTGTATTACCAAAAATGGTTTTCTGGTGTCCCTAAAGACTCTGAGCTCCCCCCCGCCCCACCGCCCCAACCGTAGTCACAATGACATTCTGAAGGCTGAGAAAGGGCAGTAGCAGAAGGAGGGGTGGTGAGCAGCCCAGGCTCTCTGCTAACCTGCTCCCTGCCTTTCATCCACAGAACCAAGTTCCCCCGCCCAGCACCCGGGCCCTCCTCTACTTCAGCCGACTCTGGGAGGTAGGAGAATTCTTGCTGTTGGAAGAACTGGGGGCCTGGCCTTCCTGACTCTCCCCAAGCCTCCCCCAAGGCAGCCACCCTCTGCTCCAAACGCCTGTCTCAAAATTCACCCTTTTCAGTTTTGAGACAGTTTATCCAAATCTTATCACCCAAATCTTATCACCAATATCATCTTAAATGCTGACACCCTCAATCTCCCACGCGCTTGCCTTCCTCCAACCCCAAACCACACCCAGAAGCTCCTTCCTACCAGAGATCTGGAAACTCCCCCAATTTGCTTGAAGGACCACCCCATGAGTTCTGTCTCCCCTGCTGACTCCACTGTCCTTCTCCCTGCAGGATTTCAAACACAACACTCCTTTCCTCAACTGGAAAGCAATTACTGAGGTAAGGGGGGCAGGACCTCTCAGCTCTGGGACACAAGGTTCAGGGCCCTGGGCGAGTGGCTGACCCAGGTGTCTGTCCCACTTTCTTCCCCTCCCTTCCTGCTTTCCCAGGCTTTGTGCAATCCCGAGTGGGGGCGGGGTGAGAGAAAGAAGCCGTGAGTCACTGAGGAGCAGGGTGGGAGGCCCTCTCTAGGAATAAAAGCCGAGGTGGAGGGCTGGGCTGCCACAGGCACATGAACATGAAGCTGGTCCCTGTCTCTGCTCTGCTCCTGCTCCTGCTGGGCCTGGCCTGGACCCAGGGAAGCCATGGCTGGGTGGGTACTGCAGGGTGTGCAGGTGCGGGGAGACTGCATGGTGGGGAAGAAGGGGCCTAGGCTGGGGCACGGGGAGGACAGCCGAGGGGGAATGGGAGGGTGGTTTGCAGGGGTCAGGTCCCTGTCTAGTGGAGGGAGCTGCCGAGGATCTCCAGACCTGGGTCAGGGAGGATGGGCAGGCACTCTGGGCTGTGCCAAAGACCACACTTGAATTCTGCATGGCCAGTAGCCTTTCAGGAACAGGACCTGGGCACTGAGGCAAGGGCTGCTGGCTCCCACGTCTACGTATGCCAAGTCCATGAGGCTGGACAAGTGGGGCCCTGTGAAGCAGGAGGTCGAGGTGCTCCAGCTGAGTGCGACCATGCATGCCTGTGTGAACAGGGTGGCATGGCGTCTGATGTTTCAAGAAGAACCATAATGCTGATCTCTAATTGTTTGTAAATAATTTAATATGTTTTTTTTGAGATGGAGTCTCGCTCTGTCACCCAGGCTGGAGTGCAGTGGCGCAATCTTGGCTCACTGCAACTGCCACCTCCTGGGTTCAAGCAATTCTCTGTCTCAGCCTCCCAAGTAGCTGAGATGACAGGTGTCCACCACCATACCCGGCTAATTTTTTTTTTTTTTTAGTAGAGATGGGGTTTCACCATCTTAGCCAGGCTGGTGTTGAACTCCCAACCTCATTATCCACCTGCCTCAGCCTCCCAAAGTGCTAGGATTACAGGCGTGAGTCACTGCGCCCAGCCCTAATTTAATTTTTAAAAATGTGAACCAAGCAAAAAAAAAATCTGGAGGCCCATAGTCAACCAGTTTTTGACATCAGTGTTTGGGCTTGCAGTGGGGTTTAGGTTCAAGGTCAGGTATGGAAAAGGCAGAGTTAATACTGAAGTCAGGACCTCACTGTCACGTGTGTGTGTGTACGTGCGTGTGTGTGTACGTGTGTGTGCGTGCGTGTGTGTGTGTGTGTGTGTGTGTGTGTGTGTGTGTGTCTGGTGGGCAGGGGGAGGGTCCAAGTGGAGAAGCCGTGATGGCAGAAACTCAACTTCTTTCCAATGCTAGAGTCTCTCCTCCTGTGCTGGGGCCGGGGGTCCCCAGTGCATCTGCAGTGTCTTCAGTTGCTTCAGCTGTTTTCTTGTATTTCTCGTTTGGCTTCCCACAGCCCAGAGCTAACCTAAGCACATAGCTTCTGCAGATAACGACCCCTCCTTCAAGCACCCTGTGGGGCACAGTGTCTGTGTGCAGGGACTAAAAGCCTGCGGGGTAGCAGCAGGGCTTGGTGTACGCAGAGACGACCTGGGCTGCGGTGCCTGGGTCTGCCCCAGAGGAGCCGGAGTGGCTGCAGCTCAGCTGCTGTTCTAATTCAGTCTCAGGCTCAATGAAGCTGCCAGCTCTCCCGGTCCATGGGTGGGGAAGGTATTGCCAAACCTGGTTCTCTCCCTGGCTCCCAATGCTGAGTGTGAAAATCTGTCTTCTATCTATCTGGGCCATCAGCTTCTCCAGGCTCACTGCCTTCTCTGTAGGTAGCATGTGGGAAGGGGTGGGGTGAGAGAGAAGCTGGGGCTCCGGATGCCCAGCAAGGCCTGCATGACTGCGGAGGCGCCAACTGTGGCCCCTTCTCCCTTTCAGGGTGCAGACGCGACATCACTGCAGAAGCGTTCAGGCGGTGCTGATCAGGTGAGTCTCTGTCCTAAGGTTCCCCTGCAGGGCCCTTGGTCCCCCTTGGCCTTGCTCCCGGGTCTGGGCAATCTGAAATTCTCTTTTGCTCCCCCATTCAATGGCTTTCTCAGCCAGGTATAGGATGGCAGGAGGTGGCAGCTGTAACTTCCAAGGTGAGACACCTACCACGGACCTGTTGGGTTAGGTCTGGGCGTTGGTCTCCTACCCTCACCTCCTAAGTAACACTTGAGGAGTTGGGAGAGGTCTGGGGAAGAGGAGGAGGAGGAGGAGGAGGAGGAGGAGGAGGAGGAGGAGGAGGAGGTGGAGGAGGCGGCGGCAGCCATTTGGGCTAGGACAGTAAAGGCAGGTGAAGGTGGGGGCCCCGGCTGGCTGGAGGATATTCTATAAATGAAAACACGTGATACAAGGAGGGGAGAAGGCAGGCATTTTAAGAAAGATCTAGTCCAGGGAGGAAGGTGAGGTATTTGTTCCAGAGAAAAATGGCCTTCGTCTGTCTGTTCTAAGTCCCCCATCCACTTCTTCCACAGAACTACAATTATAACCAGCATGCCTATCCCACTGCCTATGGTGGGCAGTACTCAGTCAAGACCCCTGCTAAGGTGAGACCTGCAACGGCCCTGTCTTCCCACTGGGGGCGCTGGATCGGGGAGAGGGAGAGTGGCTTTCACTTCCGGGGTCCTCTTGGTTGATTGCCTGAGGCTGGATCTAACTCACTTTGAGTCCAGGCCTCCCCTCCATTTGAAAGGGAGACTGGGGATCCCTGAGACAGTCTGGAAGTGGAGGGCAGGAGGGCTCAATGCTCCTCACACCCACCCAGTCAGAAAAGGTTAAAAAGGAGCAGCACTGGCTAGCCATGTGCAGAAAGCAGAAACTGGACCCCTTCCTGACACCTTACACTAAAATTAACTCCAGATGGATTAAAGACTTAAACATAAGACCTAACACCATAAAAACCCTAGAAGAAAACCTAGGCAAAACCATTCAGGACACAGTCGTAGGCAAGGACTTCATGGCCAAAACACCAAAGGCATTGGCAACAAAAGCCAAAACAGACAAATGGGACCTAATCAAACTCCACAGCTTCTGCACGGCAAAAGAAACAGTCTATTAGAGTGAGTCGGCAACCAACAAAATGGCAAAAAATTTTTGCACTCTACCCATCTGACAAAGGACTGATATCTAGAATTTACAAAGAACTACAACAAATTTACAAGAAAAAAACAAGCCCATTCAAAAGTGGGCAAAGGATATGAACAGACACTTTACCACAGAAGACATACATGAGGCCAACAAACATATGAAAAAATGCTCATCATCACTGGTCATTAGAGAAATGCAAATCAAAACCACATTGAGATACCATCTCATGCCAGTTAGAATGGCGATCATTAAAAAATCTGGAGACAACAGACACCGGAGACGATGGGGAGAAATAGGAACACTCTTACACTGTTGGTGGGAGTGTAAATTAGTTCAACCATTGTGGAAGACAGTGTGGCGAGTCCTTGAGGACCTAGAAATAGAAATTCCATTTGACCCAGCAATCCCATTACTGGGTATATATGCAAAGGATTATAAATCATTCTATTATAAGGACACATGCACACGAATGTTCATTGCAGCACAGTTTACAATAGCAAAGACCTGGAACCAACCCAAATGCCCATTGATGATAGACTGGACAGGGTAAATGTGGCACATATACACCATGCAATATTATGCACCCATCAAAAACAATGAGTTCGTGTCCTTTGTAGGGACATGGATGAACCTGGAAACCATCATTCTCAGCAAACTGACACAAGAAGAGAAAGTCAAACACCACATGTTCTCACTCATAGGCAGGTATTGAACAATGAGAACACATGGACACAGGGAGGGGAGCACCACACACTGGGGTCTGTTGGGGGGAAATAGGGGAGGGACAGCGGGGGGTGGGGAGTTGGGGAGAGATAGCATGGGGAGAAATGCCAGATATAGGTGAAGGGGAGGAAGGCAGGAAATCACACTGCCACGTGTGTACCTATGCAACTATCTTGCATGTTCTTCACATGCCTGTGGCTTCCACTCTGCCAGCTTATCTGTGGCCAAAACCTAAAATGCAATAAAAAAAAAAAAAAGGAGCAGCAACAACAGAGAAAACGAACCAATACCCTCTCCAAGAAGAATACAGGCTTTATAAAACCACAATACCTGCAAAACTCACGAGCAGCTCTCCCTCACAGGTTCCCTCTCTGTGGACCTTTCTTTGGGGAAGATGGACTGGAGGGCGAGGAAAGTAGACTAGTGCTTAGGGGAAGTGGGCCTGGGAATGCCTGGTTGGTGGGGAAATGAATGCTTTATTCCACAAAGGAAATGAAAGGAAAAAAATAGGCTGGGCACGGTGGCTCACGCCTGTAATCCCAGCACTTTGGGAGGCCAAGGTGGGTAGATCACCTGAGGTCAGAAGTTCGAGACCAGCCTGACCAACATGGAAAAACCCCCATCTCTACTAAAAAAACAAAACAAAACAAAAATTAGCCAGGCATGGTGGCAGGTACCTATAATCCCAGCTACTCAGGAGGCTGAGGCAGGAGAATCATTTGAACCTGGGAAGCGGAGGTTGCAGTGAGCAGAGATCACGCCATTGCACTCCAGCCTGGGCGACAAGAGCAAACTCTGTCCCAAACAAACAAACAAACAAACAAACAAATGCGTGATAATTTGGTTTCATTCAGTTGCAAAGAAGGCAATCTCTTAACAACAGTAAATGAATATACTGAGCACAAATTAGGCTGGCAAAGCAACAGCAGGCTGCCTATTTCCATCTCCCAGACAGTAAAGTCCTGCCCTTGGGGACAGGACCTGCCAGAGAGACCAGAAACTACAGGTCAATAAGAGGAGGGGACATGCAGCTCGTACTGCCTGTGGCTTCCACTCTGCCAGCTTATCTGTGGCCAATGTCTACCCACCTGACAAGCCAAAGGGAGACCTACCCTCTTTTGACCCCCTTGGTCAGTACGTGCCCAGGAACCACGTTCAATATCATCTTGGATCCAGTGCATTCAGGATGATAAGCCTGCTGTGAAACTAACTCCACAGCCTGAATGTGCACAGTCAGACTGGAAAACCTTGGTGATAGCCCTGGTATGAGCCTGCCCTTGCCACGGGGCCCTCTGTGAGCCTGGAGGCCATGCCAGGGTACAGGGAGGCCATGAGCCCCACATCACTTTCCTTTGATCTTGTTTTTGCAGGGGGGAGTCCCGCCTTCTTCCTCAGTGAGTATGGGGGCCTGATCTTAATCTGGCTGGAGAGAGAAGGGGCCTGAGGCTGGCGGGTGTGGAAGGGACCCTGGGATGGCCACTCGGACTTCCCGTTTCTCCTGCAGGCTTCCCGGGTGCAACCTGGCCTGCTGCAGTGGCTGAAGTTTTGGTAGGTGAGTATCAGAGCGAGCTACACCAGGCCACATCCTGGGAGCAGAGGCACAGTCACCCCGGGGCAGGGCCAGGATGGTGGTGTATCCTCGGATCTCAGTGGGCAGCGACAGGAAGTCAGGTTTGCTCTGGGTAGACGCTCTAAAGGTGTTAAGGAAGAGGGGACCTCATTGTGGGGCGTGGAGGAAGACCCATAATAAAGTGATCTAGGGCTGGGTGCAGTGGCTCATGCCTGTAATGCCTGTGCTTTGGGAGGTTGGGGTGGGAGGATCACTTGAGGCTGCGAGTTTGAGACCAGTCTGGGCAATATAGCAAGACCCCTGTCTCTAAAAAAACAAACAGGCTGAGCGCAGTGGCTCACACCTGTAATCCCAGCACTTTGGGAGGCTGAGGCAAGCAGATAACCTGAGGTCGAGAGTTCAAGACGATGCTGGCCAACATGGTGAAACCCTGTCTCTACTAAATACAAAAAATTAGCTGGGCATGGTGGCACATGCCTGTAATCCCAGCTACTTGGAAGGCTGAGACAGGAGAATCGTTTGAACCCAGGAGGCAGAGGTTGTGGTGAGCCGAGAAGGCGCCATTGCACTCCAGCCTGGGCAACAAGAGCGAAACTCCATCTCAAAAAAAAAAAAAATTAGCCAGGCATGGTGGCGCATACCTGTAATCCCAGCTACTTGGGAAGCTGAGGTAGGAGGATCGCTTGAGCTGACATCATGCCATTGCACTCCAGCCTGAGCAACAAGAGTGAAACTCCGTCACAAACAAAGCCAAACCAGACCATTCCAGCTTGGGAAACATGGCAAAACCCCATCTCTACTAAAAAGACAAAAAATTAGCCAGGCGGGGTGGTGCATGACTGTAATCCCAGCTACTCTGGAGGCTGACGTGGGAGAATCACCTGAGCTTGGGAGGTTGAGGCTGCAGTGAACTGCGATCATGCCACTGCATTCCAGCTGGGCACTCAGAGTGAGACCTTATCTCAAAACAATCAAACAAAAAACATCAGCCAGGCATGGTGGTACATGCCTGTAGTCCCAGCTACTTGGGAGGCTGAGGCAGGAAGATTGCTTGAGCCCAGGCAATGAGCGGGCTCAGTGAAGCTGCAGTGAGCTATGATCACACCACTGCACTCCAGTCTCGGCAACAGAGCCAGACCCTGTCGAGAAAGAAAGAAAGGAAAGAAAGGACGGAAGAAAAGAGAGAAAGAAAGAAGAAGGAAGGAAGGAAGGAAAAGAAAGAAAAGGAAGGAAGGAAAGAAAAGAGAGAAAGAAACGAAGAAAGAAAGAAAAGGAGGAAAGAAAGAGAGAAATAAAGGAAGGAAAGGAAGAAAGAAAGAAAGAAAAGAAATGACCCTCGGAAATCACCCTAAGCTGGAGTCACATAGGCACAGCTCTGAGAAGGAGAAACTTGTGTTCCAGATTGAGCATGGGGACAGGGATAGAGGTGTTACCGGGGAATCTGAGAGAGAGGAACCTCCTGGCGGAAAGGTTCAGAGGCCGGATGCAGTGAGGCTGCCTGGGTGAGAGGCGATAGCTTAGCTCGGCAGAACCACAAGCTTTGTTTTAGGTGGAGCAAAAGTGAGGGGCACCACAGGTGAACAGGCGGGACAGCAAAAGAATGGTGGGCACCCAGATGCTGGGTGAAAAGATGCCCCATTTCCGCAGCCTTAGGAGTGACCACTTGCTACCATCTGATTTTCTTTCTTCTAGACAATTTCTTCCAACCACTACCGAGGCCCCGAAAAGCACTGGTCATCAGGGAACTCCTCCCCTTGGCCCCCAACCTGTGCCAGCCCTGGCTCGGCTGCTGCACCCCCATTTCCCAGGCTGCGGACCTGGCTTATCTCTCCTCGTTTCCTACCATTGCACTGTGGTGCTTCAGTGACCGCCAGCCTCGTAGGATACACCAGCCGCTTTCGCTACTTGCTCCATTTTGTGAACTGAAGGCACTGTGACAGTTTTCCGGGAAGGAGGAGCTTCCTCCTTTTGAGTTTCTCTGCAGAAATAAAACATGAATCTTATTTCCCTATGACTTTCTCAAATTTTATTCTTTAATGGTTACGTTGATGGGTCAGGGAGGATGGAAGAGTGACTCGGGCAGCTGATCTGCCTTCTGCCTGAAACTGAGATAAAGCACAGTAGGCCGGGCCAAGCGGCCCGCGCTGGGCCTCAGTTTCCTCATCTGTAAAAAAAAAAAAAATGCCCAACCTACATCTGAATACCATTTTTTTTTTTTTTGAGACTGAGTCTCACTTTGTCACCCAGGGTGGAGTGCAGTGGCACAATCTTGGCTCACTGCAACCTTTGCCTCCTGGGTTCAAGCAATTCTCCTGCCTCAGCCTCATGAGTAGCTAGGATTACACATGTGCACCACCATGCCTGGCTAATTTTTGTATCTTTAGTATGAAGGGGTTTCACCATGTTGGCCAGTGTGTTCTCGAACTCCTGACCTCAGGTGATCCACCCGCCTCAGCTTCCCAAAGTTGTTGGGATTACAGGGGTGAGCCCCTGTGCCCGGCTTGAATACAATTTTATTTTAAAAAATGGGGTTTCACCATGTTGGCCAGGCTGGTCTTGAACTCCTGACCTCAGGTGATCCACCCACCTCGGCCTCCCAAAGTGCTAGGATTACAGGCGTGAGCCACTGAGCCTGGCAATATAATTTTTTTTGCACTTGAAGTACTCACAGGTGTTTTGGTGGCCTGATAAGGCGACAATGGAACTGTTCAAGTCAGGAGGCAGAAGGAACGATGTTATTCAAAGCGGGAGGCTAGTCCCAGAAGGTCAGGGAGAGGGCAAGAAACAGGAGCGAGGTGAGGTGCTGTTGAGACTGTGCCTCATCACGTGGACAGGCTGCGGTGGGGATGGGGGTGCAGCTGGGGAGACACACTTAGGAAGTTGGGGAAATTGGATCAAACCTGGGGTCTTATCACAGGCACTGCCCTGTGTTTTTGGGATGCAGAGAGAGGGAGGCAAAACACTTCCACCCCATCGCTGTACCAATGAAACAGGAGAGGGTGCAGTGCAGGCTGAGCCAGGCTTATCCCACGCTGAGGAGCCCCTGGGACAGGGCTGGGGGTCTGCAGTTGGAGCCCCTAAATCCCACCAAGCTAGACCAACATGCCAGGATTAAGGAGCTCCCACTCCTTTGTTCCCCTGGCATCCCTGCAGGGGGACAGGAAGTAAAAGGTGGACACCAGTCACCCTACCAGCCTAAGTGACTCCCTTCCAGGCTTGGGTTCCCTGAAGGCATGGCCCCTGTCTGCCTAGGTCACTCTCCACCCCCAGGACAGGCACAGGGCCTCAGACGGTGGATGAGTGCTGAAAGAAACCTGGTCTAACACTGACTTGAGGAGACCGAGCTGACCCAGCCCACCTGCCTGGGAGAAGGCTAGGCCGCTCCTCTGCTAGGCTTCCTGTGTCTCTGGGGCCCTGAAATCCGGGTGCTGGTTTGTACTAGTCCACTGGGGTTCAGGAGCTCCTCGCAGTACCTCCTGGAGGCCACAGGAAGGCGAGCACGGGGCTGTCCTAGGGAGGACGCTCAATCTTTGCTGCACAGGGCGCTTCCTGGAGCGTGAGTTGGGGTGGGAACCCATGGAGAACTGAGGTCACCTCAACCCAGTCCCTGAGGCGCTGGGGGAGACACGGAGGTGAGCAACAAGGTTCTTGGCTCTTGGGGTGTTCTTGGCCCAAAGGGCTGAAACAGCCCTTGAAAGCTTAGAGTGACATTTCTCTTACTCCTTAGGTCCATTCCTCCACAGCGGCCAGGAAGGAGCCCCTGCTTGGGACCTACTGCCAGCTTCTCATTAGCCCTGGAAGGAAATCCCAGTTCCTCACTGTGGCTCTATGCGATCTGGGCCTGGCCTCCCTCTCTAAGGTGGCTCTGGGCTGCTGGCACGGGTCTCAGGGAACGCAGGCGGCTGTTACCACGGTCTCCAGAAAGCCAGAGCTCCATCTGCTTTTAGGGCTTATTTCAAATGTCCCTCCCTGGGCCACCTTTTAAAATTCTTATTTTAATAGAGACGGGGTCTTGTCCTATTGCCCAGGCTGATCTTGAACTCTTGGGCTCCAGTGATCCTCCTGCCTCGGCCTCCTAAAGTGCTGGGACTACAGGTGTGAGCCTCTGCCGCCCGCCCCCAGGCCATCAACCGAGGGAACCTGGCAGCATCATAGCACCCTGTTTTCTTCACAGCACCTGTTCTCTGAAGTCAGCCTGTTTTCGGATCTATTTTTTGTTAGTTATGATGTCTCCTTCACTGGGACATGGGCAGGTATTTTGTCCATCTATAGTCCCCAGCACCAAGAGCCAAATAAATATTTACAAATGAGCGAATGGAGAGAGGGACTGGAATTATGTGGGACCAATCCAGGAAGACTTCCGGGGAGAGGTTTAAGCACAGGGCACATAGGGTGGGTGGCAAAGGAAGAAACCAGACCGGCTGGTGGATGAGGCTGCTTTCCTGGGTGTGACAGCACTGACGGAGGGAGGAAGGGATGGGACAGGGATGCCTCAAGTTCTGCCTGCTAATACTCCACACCCCAGCCCCCTTTCATTCCCAGGATTCCCAGATTTCCACCTAAGTGTTCGCCAAGGCCCCCAAAAATCCAGTGTCTATCCCTTAGACTCTTCACTTCCTCCCTAGACCCAGGAGGCTGGCTGCCAGGCCCTAGGTGTGTCTCACAATGGAGCAATCGGGGCTGGGACTTGCCTCTTACCCACACTCAAGTTCTGGCAGATTTGGGGTGGGGTGGGGGCAGGCCTGTGGGAAAACAGGGGTTTACTGGTATTCCCAGCGAGAGAACTAGGCAGTCAAGCTGCTTGGAGAGGTGATGTTGCAGAGCCAGTCTCTGCAGCTGCCTGATTCCATTAACCCTCCGTGATTCATCCAAAGCCGAGCTGCGTCTCGGGCAGATATTCCTGCCGCTCATCACCTAAACTGCTGGGATCCTCTCCCAGGGAGAATCCCCTGCCCCTCTCTTCCCCCGCCACCCCCGCCCAACCCAACTTAGGGAACACAAACCATGGAGGCAGTGTGAAGGGAGGAAGAGGGAGGAGTTCGGAGAGAGATGCTGGCTTCCAGAGCCGGCACTTACAGCAAAAATCACATCAAGATGGAAATAGCCGGGTGCTGTGGCTCAGGCCTGTGATCCCAGCAGTTTGGGAGGCCCAGGTGGGCAGATCACTTGAGGTTGGGAGTTTGAGACCAGCCTGACCAACATGGTGAAACCCCATCTCTACTAAAAGTACAAAAATTAGCTGGGTATGGTGGCGCATGCCTGTAATCCCAGCTACTTGGGAAACTGAGGCAGGAGAATCGCTTGAACCTGGGAGGTGGAGGTTGCAGTGGGCCGAGATCATGCCATTGCACTCTGGCCTGGGTGAAAGAGCAAGACTGTCTCAAAAACAAATACAAAACAAACCTACCCTCGGAAAATCTACCAGGAAGGTGCCAAGTGGAAACAAATCCTGAGTCCAGCAGAGCCAGCTTTTTGTCAGGCATAGGAACAGAATTTCTTGGGTTGAGCACACAAAGTAGTTGGCCTGTGTTTAGAGGCATGGTGGGAAAAGTCCCTGTCTTTAAACACTACAATGCTGAACACGAGAGCCAGAACCGAAACCCTATCTGAAACACATACTTGGCGTGGCAAGATGATTGTACTACTGGAGACACCTGGGAACAGAGGCAATCGCAGGTTCATCTGGGGGCTGATGCCACGAACCTCTCAGTTCTTAGTTTTCATTTTGTCAAGAGCGTGCAGTTTGATTCATTTAAATTAATGCACAGATGCTTGGGGTTGCTGCCTAGGACTGTGCAGGCTATGTACCACCACAGACACTGGTAAGGGGGACCTGTGGGGGTTCGATGCAGTCTGTCCCCCACTCAGGACATGGGTCTAATTCACACAGGGTGTGAATTCATACATAGGCTGCAGCATAGCCCCTCCAGCACAGAGAGGAGCAATACAGGTTCAGGCTCTGGAAGCCTGGCGTTCTAATGCTGGCCCTGTCACATTCCGGCGGTGTGACCTGGGCTGAGTTATTTAACCTCTACATGCTGTGCTTCCCCCGCCTATAGACTGTGAGTAATTATAGTACCCACCTGTGTCAGAATCAGCGGGAGATTTCAAGGAGATCACGTATGTGGAGCACTTAGTACAAGGCCTGCCACTTCGTAAGCCTCAATAACTCGGCTAACGTTGTTATTGATACCATTAGGTGGAGAGGAAAACAGGAAGGGCAATTTACTGTCAAAGGGGAATACACGAACCAGACTCCACAGCCAAACAGCAGATGATGTTGGATCGTCTGATGTTCTAGATCACCCAGGCCAAAACTGACGCTGGGTACCCCCACCGCCTGTCAAATCATAGCTGATGATACAACATCAGTTCTTTTTTGTCTGATTCTTCACTCCTGGAGTTGATCCTATGTGGATGGAATGGTGGCTAATGAGCTTTTTCAGTCACTGTTTGTTAATTAGTAAGGATCCATTACACATAACTTGTGTCCTCCAGAAAACCTTTTGGGAGGCGCTCCACCCGCCTCAGTCATTCTCTAACTCATCCCCTCCAGGAGCACCAACTCTGTGACATCTACTGCTGTGTGGCCACCTGGGCTAAGGGAGTCTTCTCCAAACACCGTTCCCTCAGGTAGCTCTGCACAGGGGAAGCTGCCATCATAAAATCAGAGGAGGCTGAAGAGGGGCAAGATGTCTGCGACCAGGGTGTGGGGGCAGCGTGAGGATTGAGCCAACGTTGCCCAGCTTCTGGGGTTCATAAAGATTGTTCATGGACGCCATCCAGCCCTCCCACCCAGGGCTGCCACCACCGAGCATTGCAACAGGTTCAGTTGATAAGGTCTTGCTTTGCCCTGGCAGCTCCGGTCCATGTCCCAGCCCCTCCCTGTTACACCAGGAGCCGGTTTGCCCACCTGAACCTCATTGTGGAGAAGGCTGTTTGACTAGGACGATGTGTCACAGCGAGGTGATCCAACTCCCAAACTGGGGGTGGAGCGAGGTGGGTTAGGGCAATGACATGGAGTGGGCACTCCAAGTTCAGAGTACCTGGGTTGCCTCTCAGCCTTCTGGCTAAGATCAAGTGCAGAGTACCTGAATCCCGTTTCCAACTGGGTACCCCAAGACCTGTTTTTTGTTTCCCTGTTCCTTGTCTTCTTAGCTCAAGACAGTCATTTCTCTGAAGACCAAAGAGTAAAAGATGGGCAGTTGGAGAATGGAAGGGTTCAGCCCTGTGGAAGGAAAGTGTACACTGTGGCAGAAGGATGCTGGAATACTAAGTCTAGCACATCCAATCTGACCAACGCTGACTCCACCTGTGTTCTGCGTGAGCCACGATACTAGGGGGATGTAAGGCTGACCAAGATGCAGCTCCTGACCTCAAGGAACTTGATATTCTAAAGGGGAAACAAGGCAAGAGCATGACTTACTTAGATGCAATGCCCGAGAGATACAAATGAACAAATATGGGAATTCTGAGAAATGAAAGGTGTGGAGACGGGGACTGGGGATGGCAGGAAAAATCCAGGAAGCTTCATCCAAGATGAGAGTTGGGTTCTGAGGACTGAAGATGAGAGAAGGCCATGTTAGGAATGAGGAACAGCATGGCCGGATGCTTGCAGAATGGAAAAAGAGGGATAGAATTGGTAAGGAGTCCAACTTGGCCAGAACGTGAGGTATGTACAGAGGGAGTAAGGGAAGAAGTCATAAAGGTGGGCTGAGTTCAGAACATGGACGGCCTTCAGTGCCAAGCTAAAGAGTTTACACGGATTTTAGGTGGGGAAAAGAAAACCCTGAATCAGCTTGGAGTGCAGACTCACACCTGTAGTCCCAGCACTTTGGGAGGTCAAGGCAGGCAGACCACTTGAGTCCAGGAGTTTGAGGCCAGCTTGGGCAACATGGAGAGACCCATCTCTATAAGAAAATAAAAAAATTAGCTGGGTGAGGTGATGTGTGCCTCTAGTCCCAGCTACTATGGAGGCTGAGGTGAGAGGATCTTGAGCCTGGGAGGTCAAGGCTGCAGTGAGCCATGATCACACCACTGCACTCCAGCCTGGGTAATGAGTGAGAGCCTGTCTTTAAAAAAAAAAAGAAAGAGAGAGAGAAAAAGAAGCCTGAATTCTAAGAGAGGAATGAGGGATATAAGGAAAAGAGACAAAGACAAAAGGACAGGTTGCTTGGGTACCACTGCCAATCTCTCGGAGGGACAGGTCCAACCTGTCTCTGTCCCAGCCCCATCTGCATGAAGAGACCCATTGCAATCTCACCTTCCACATGCCTGGGGCAGAATGCGAATTGAGAAATCCAAAGTAAATGAGGAACAGTCCATGCCTCCCCCTCCCAGAGCCCCGGGGGTGGGCGACAGGATCTGGGGGTGAGTCAGTGGGGTGGGGACCCCATTTCTGTGCTCATCTGCCTCCTTAGGAATATAAAGAGCAAGCAGTGAGGCTCCGCCTCAGAGCACCCCAAACTTGACACCATGAAGATCCCAGTCCTTCCTGCTGCTGTGCTCCTCTCCCTCCTGGTGCTCCACTCTGCCCAGGGAGCCACCCTGGGTAGTCCTGAGGTGAGCACGTCACCTGCGTTTTTATTCTTATACCTGTTACCCACCTGCCCCTCCATCTCTCTACCTCCTGTCCATTCCTGGATAAGTGGCTCTTAGTTTTCGAGACTGACAGGGGCTGAAGAAGCTGGGGCTCTGAGGAAGGGAGGAGGGAACAGAGCATCCCTGGGGAAACATTTAGGAAAAGAGATGCTTCTCTTTCTGGAAGGGATGCTGAAGTGTCGGGAGGGAGGCTCTTGTACTGAGCCCTGGGAAGAGACAGGACTGAGTGGGTGGTTGAGTTCAGACAATCTCCACCACGAGCCCTCAGAGTGTTCACCCATTCCCACCCAGCTGTGCACATGCCTGGGGACATTTGGGGGAGGAGGAGAACTGGAGGGCGGCAC
Organism: Saguinus oedipus; assembly: GCA_031835075.1. Classification (NCBI taxonomy): domain Eukaryota; kingdom Metazoa; phylum Chordata; class Mammalia; order Primates; family Cebidae; genus Saguinus; species Saguinus oedipus. The sequence goes on along the minus strand of CM063187.1, from coordinate 38,991,261 downwards.
ATGTGAGACAGAACAGCTCCAAACCCAGGTCTGCGTCCACATGGACAGCAGGTGGAGAGGGTGGAGCAAAGAGGAAAACTGGCTAATGTTGCCTGCAGCTGACTTACTCTTAAGATAAGTGGGGGTTTGAGCACTCTGGAAACACCCCTGCTTAGCCCCTCTTTGCTTCATTTGTGCTCCTGTGAGCAGCGCCCAGGTGATGGGTGGCTCTCTACTGTCTCTGGAGTGCAGGACACAGTGAGAATCTTTACTATCCAGTCCTCAGCCAGAGAGGAAGCCTGATGCCTACTCTGGATTTAAAAGTCTAAGACAGGGGCACAGGCTCAGCGGCTGAGGACGGAGCCAGTGGTGTCACTGAGCGGGAGGTGTCAGGGCCTCAGGTGATGTGGGGCCGACTTCCCCAGTCTGAAAGGGCAACTTTCACCCCACCTGACCCCACGGAGTGGGAAGACGTGCCCAGAGTTTTAAAATGTTCAGGGGAAACTACAAATCTGGATGAATTTATGAATGCTTACTAATTCAAAATGCCTAATTCAACCCAAAAAACAAATGAGCCAAACTTCCATGAGATCTAAGCATCTGCAGCCAGCCTGCAGGCTCCATGTTTGGCTCTGTCATGGGGAGGACAAAAGGGGACACACTGAGGCTGGAGTGGGGTCCCCATGGAGGGGGGTAATGGAGCCTCCAACATTGGTCTCAATAAAGCTACAAAGCAAAGCAACCTTGATCAGTGAGAGGCAGGTGGGTCATCTCAGCAGCTGGGCTCCCACCTTCAGGTGAATCTTTCCCACCCAGTATGTGGACTGAGTGTGGGTGTCTCCAGAACACTCCAACTCTTAGAGTTAAGTCCACTGCAGGACAACGCTAGCTAGCATTTCCCAAAAGGAATTCTCAGCTCCAGGCTTTCTGCCTGCTGCCCATCGTTGACACTGCTTACATGGACCATTCTCCAATCTCCCTCCTTACCCTGCACATCTGCCAACCACGTGCGCGACTGGAACGGAGCCCACGGCGGAGAATGGGTTGTGTTCTCTCGGGGTCTGGCCTGTGGATGAAGGCAGAGCTGGCAGAGAGGGATGTGGGCAAGGGCCCTGGCATCATGTGACCATCTGCCTCCGTTTCTCCCTCTGCCTTTCCAGGAAGAAGGCACCATTGACAACTATGCGTCACGACCCGAGGTAAGCATCTGCTTTCCCCGGCCCTCCAGCCGCGAGTTTTTCCTGTCTCTCTCTTTGTGCTTCCTAGCAACTTTCCTAACACCCTGCTTTTCTGCCCAGGCCTTTAACACCCCATTCCTGAACATCGACAAGTTGCGATCTGTGAGTATACTTCCCTGGTGCTGACCCCACGAATGTCCTCATGACAGAGGGGATAAATGCCTTATAGAGAGCTTGCAAAGCTGCTACGGCTCCTTCACCTTCTCCAGAGGACTCAGGGCTAAGCTCTGGCCTCCCCGGAGCTGACCTGCTTCTGCTGTCTCTCTTCCTCCACAGGCTTTCAAGACTGATGATTTCTTTAACTGGCATGCCCTCTTTGAGGTGAGTGCTCCGGTGCCCCTCAGTTGTCTGCCATCCCAGGGTGGTGGCAGCACATTCTGGCTTTAGTCGCTTGGGTTGGTTCCTGAGCTCTGGGAGGGAGTGATCGCCCTGCCTTGGTGCTGCCCAATGGGCTGTCCGCCTAAGAAAGCTTCCCCTGGCGACTGTCCTGGCTACCTGCATTTTTCTAAGATGGCAGTGGAGAAGCACGGCCCCAAAGACAATTCCAGAAGAGGAAGAGCCTAATCAGTCAAGATTTTATTTGAATCCCCTCATCCTCTACGAATAAACTGAGGCCCTCCCACACTTAGAAGGCTAAGTCAGAGACAGAGCTGGAGCCCGAATCTCCTGGCTCTGCACTGACTGAACAGGCGTCCTCATGCAAACGCCTTCGGTTCTCTCGGCCTCGGCTTCCTCATCTGTGATGTGGGATGATGACAGTTCCCACCACAAAAGGTTGCTGTAAAACCCACTGAAATCATGCTTGTAGAGCCCTTCTCGCAAGGCAGACACACAATATGGCCTCGGGAAATATTAGCTCCTGATTAAGTCATGATAAGCAATAACATTATCGTTGCTGTGGTTACTGCGGGAGCTCATTCAGGGACCGGTTACTGCTCCATGCCGGGCCGACCTGCAACACATCACTCTCTTTCTCTTTCTTTTAGTCCATCAAAAGAAAACTTCCTTTCCTCAACTGGGATGCCTTTCCTAAGGTATGAGGTGTGGGCATTAGGAGGATACAGATCCTGGGGGCAAGGAAGCAGCAGAGGATATGGGAGATGGAGTGGGGACAGGGAAAGGAGGATAAACCTTCTTGCCAAACTGAAGGGGAATCTCAGCTACTACATATAGAGGAGGATGGGAACTCATACCGAGGCAGAAATTCCTTTCCATCCCTGCCATCCTATACTGGGCACCCAGGGGTTCCCTATCTAACCCTGACCCCTCTCCCTCCAGCTGAAAGGACTGAGGAGCGTAACTCCTGATGCCCAGTGACCATGACCTCCACTGAAAGAGGGGGCTAGCGTGAGCTCTGATTCTCAGCCTACCACAACTCTTTCCTGGCTCAAGAAGTCCAATTAAACATTTTCCATCCACCAGCTCCTGTATCTGTGTCTTTGTCCTTCTCCTACTGGGCTTTGCAAAGGAATTAAGATGAAATGAGCCTCAAGGCTGGTAGGTAGGAATCTTGACTTCTGAGAGCAGAGGAAGTAGGGAGACAGGAGGAAATAGAAAGGACACACCAAGATGGCAAGAGACCCCCTCGTGTCTTAGCTCCTTCCTGTTGGCTGGGATCCCTGAGGATCACGAAGTTGTGACTTGCTTAGTAAGATGCCCAAGAAATCTGTAAACCAGAAAGTATCTGAGACAGGTCCCATTCTCTGGAGAGGGAGCTCCTGGACCCAGAAAACTCTCCTGTTGGTTTGAACAGTAAAGACAGCTCAAACTAGTACCACGCACTGATAGATTTGCCGGAGGTCAGGGATGCCTCCACTCAGGCCATTCATTGGCTGCCAATTTGTAAGCCAAAAAGTATCTGAGATATGTCTCAATCGATTTAGTGAGACAGGGTCTCACTCTGTCGCCAGGCAGGAGTACAGTGGCCCGATGTCGGCTCACTGCAAACTCCACCTCCAAGGTTAAGGATAATGCCCAGGAGAAAAAATACAGAATCAGAGAAACAGTCTGGTCTGTGCCTTTCTCCAAAGATGATTTGAGAGCTTTAGTATTTAAAGGGAAAAAGAGGGCAAAGAGGGAGGGCATGGTCATATTACTGGATCCACATGCTATAAGAGAAAAGGAGCAGGTAGGGAAATAGTTAATAGATTTGTCTCACGCTCAGTAAATCTGGCACTTTACATAAGATAAGGTGAACGTAGAGTAGCTATCAGTTGAAATATTGAACCTTTTACCTGTGGCTATCTTTAGGAACAAAAGGAAAGGCAGCTTCTTGCATGTCTCAAATTTCAGCTTATCTTTTTTCCTTTCGACAGAGTGAATTCGGGTCCCAAGTTTTTATTTTCCTTTCACAAATCAAACCTGCTGCCCGACCTGTTGGCATTCTCTCCCATGCACCTTCTGAAAACCTGATTCCTTCTGTAATGGCGACTTTGTATAACAGAGTTATCTAAAATCTAAGGTTCAGGACCCAGCTTAAATCATATGAACCCATCTGAAATCCTTTTTCTGGAATTAGGTAGGCTCTAAATAAAGAGAACTAGCAGTGTGACCCTGAGTGAGAATGTGACCACGGCGAGAGTCTTTCAGGGTCTCACTCTGTCGCCAGGCAGGAGTACAGTGGCCCGATGTCGGCTCACTGCAACCTCCACCTCCAGGGTTCAAGCAATTCTCCTGCCTCAGCGTCCTGAGTAGCTGGAATTACAGGCACTCGCCACCACACCCAGTTAATTTTTGTATTTTTAGTAGAGACAGGTTTCACCATGTTGGTCAGCTGGTCTCGAACTCTTAACCTTGTGATCTTCCCACCATGGCCTCCCAAAGTGATAGGATTACAGGCGTGAGCCACTGCTTCTTTATCAGTGAAATGGGTATGGAAATAAATAAGAATGATAATAACTTATGAAGATAAGTTATTAAGTTATAACTTATAAGTTATAAGAGATAAGTTATGAAGGTCAAATGAGATAAGTATGTAAAACTTGCACACCGCCAGGCATACAGTAGATAATGTATCACGACTCCCCCAGTTTCAACCAGAGAGCTGCCACAATGACCCAGATTCACTCATTCACTCGTCCACCCACCCATCCATCCAGCCATCCACCCATCCACCACCCACTGCAAAGATTTTGAAACATAGAAGGAATTAGTTTTGCTTCCTATAGATGTATTTTCTATGATCCACTTTGTATACTTAAAATACTAAACTAGTTGGAGTTATTTCTGGTTTCTCTTGAAAACTGGGAAAATTAGAGAACAGTGGATGTGCGACTGGCTTAAAGCCAAGCAGCAGCTGCCCTCTTTGCACAGGACACAGCTCCCTGGTAAGTTTCTACTTGGCAGGCTTCACTTGCTTACATTGCCATTGGCCTTTATAAGCAACGGAGTTTGTAAACCATGACCTGCAGTTTAACAGAGGATGTACGCTTCAAGGGAAATGAAACTGGGTTCCTACTTTCAAGGTGCTTACAGACCAGGTGAGTAAGACATGGAAATGTTGCTGGCTGGGCGCGCTGGCTCACACCTGTAATCCCAGCACTTTGGGAGGCTGAAGCAGGCAGATCACATAAGGTCAGGAGTTCGAGACCAGCCTGGCCAACAGGGTGAAACCCTGTCTCTAGTAAAAATACAAAAATGAGCCGGACGTGGTGGTGCATGTCCTGGATCTATGCTAGATCATGTGAAATCCCAGCTACTCAGGAAGCTGAGGCACGAGAATCGCTTGAACCCTGGAGACAGAGGTTGCAGTGAGCCGAAATTGTGCCATTACACTCCAGCCTCAGTGACAGAGCAAGACTCTGCCTCCAAAAAAAAAAAAAAAGTTGCTTATGCTCTTCCTTCCAATACACACAAAGGAGAGGAAAGCTATAAATGGAAGGGCCAACAGAGAAGAAAATCAAGGACAGTGATCAAATGCTGAAATCAATTGAAATACTTAGCAAAGACTGCATACTCACAAACCGGGTGATAGGAAACAGCATACAGGAGGAAGAGGGGGAGGGGCTTGAGGGACACCAATCAAGTGACTAGGTTTTAGGGGAGGAGTAAAGCGTCTTCAGAGGACTGGGAATTATGATACACAAGTGAAGAATATCTCTGAGATAAGGTGGAAGTTCTCAAAGTGTGGTCCCCAGGCTGGCAGCACCGGGATCCCCTGGGAACTGAAAAGAAATGCAAATTTTTGGGCCCCACTCCAGATCTACTAAATCCAAAACAAGGGGTGGGGCCCAGCAATCTGTGTTTTAACAAGTCCTCTAAGCAAGTCTGATTCACTAAAGCCTGAGAACCACTTCCAAAAGGAGAGTTAGAGAACGATTAACCCAGAATCAGGATAGTGGTTATCTCTTCGATGGAGACATCCCATGTGATAAGAAAGTGGCACGTAGAAGATAAGGGGGTGACAGAAGCCACTTCTATATAACATTTCATTTCTTCTTTAAACACATACATTTTATACACACTTATGCATGCTGTATTTCACAATAACATATTACTAAAGCCAGAGACTGTCAGACCAATTTGTAAGTGCTGACAGAATACAGAGTCAAGACACAATTGGAGTCTAGAGAGACTGCAGTCTGAACCAAAAATAGGAAAACAAAAAGACGAAGTGCAGTGTAGACAGACTTGTGTACACGAGTGATGGATGTATGCTAGATCATGTGAAATTGACAAAATACACAAACCATGGGTCAGGCCATTCACAGGATTCAAAGAACGGAAGACACAGCACTTGTTCTCCCAGGGGATGACCTGTGCAGGATGACGAAGCCAGGATTAGTCACTCTTCATTTTATACTTTATAAAAACAACAAGTGCATCTTTTTTTTTTTTTCTTTTGAGAGGGAGTCTCACTCTGTAGTCCAGGCTGGAGTGCAGTGGTGCAATCTCAGCTCACTGCCACCTCCACCTCCCAGGTTCAAATGATTCTCCTGCCTCTGCCTCCCGAGAAGCTGGGACTATAGGCGCCCGCCACCATGTCCAGCTAATTTTTGTATTTTTAGTAGAGACAGGTTGTTGGCCAGGCTGGTCTTGAACTGTCCTCAGGTGATCTGCCTGCATTGGCCTCCCAAAGTGCTGGGATTACAGGTGCTAGCTACTGCGCCTGGACAACAAATGCATCTTGTATGGACGCTATACCACCTGTTCAACAGGATGTACAGATACATACTGAGCTATGAAACAATCTCCAAGATAGAGTAAAATGAAAAAAGAATGTCGGATCATTAGGCTGTCATGTGGTTAAAGATATGGTACAAATATATGATATTATCTGCATAAAATATCTCTGGAATAAAACTTGAGAAGTAACAGTGATCACTTTTGGGGAGTTAGAGACTTTCACTATGTACCTTTTTGGATTTTATGAACAATTTTTTTAACCATGTACAAATTACGTATTCAAAAGAATATATTAAAAACCAAAACTCTCGAGTAAAGCAAACAAAAACACCAAAAAACTCTTTGCATTGTAAAGTGGTAGGGCCTAGTCCATGCACTGACCCAGCGTGGGTACTTCTTAACTGAGTGGATGAAACTGACTTCTTAAATTGACCACACCCTTTTGCTACTCAGAATGTGGTCCCTGAGCTAGCTGCATCACCATCACTTGGTGCTTGCTTGCTAGAAATGCAGAAGCTCAGCCACCGGCGTGGTGGCTTACGCCTGTAATCCCAGCACTTTGGGAAGCTGAGGCAGGTGGATCATGAGGTTAAGAGATAGAGACCATGCTGGCCAACATGGTGAAACCCTGTCTCTTCTAAAAAATACAAAAAAAAATTAGCTGGGTGTGGGCCTCTGACCTTGGCCTCCCAAAGTGTTGAGTGCCTGGTTGGCACCATGCCCAGATACTCAGGAGGCTGGGAGGCAGAGGTTGCAGTGAGCGGAGATCACGCCACTATACTCCAGCCTGGCGACAGAGCAAGACTCCGTCTCAAAAAAAGAAAAAGAAATGCAGAAGCTCTGCCCACCCAGAGCTAATGAATGAGAATTTTAACAAGACCCCTGCCCGCAGATGATTCACATGTGCAATAATATTTGAGAAGCACGGCCTTAGGCATAATGTTGAGTGCTATGAAGATCCACCTGCCGTTTACGATAAAGGAAGCACGTGGGGAGGAGGCACCAGATACACCAGAACGATGTGTTTAAATATGACGGAAGGGAGGAAATAGTTTTGCACCCAGCTAAGAAAATTAGGGAAAGTAACTATGAGTTTGGCATTCATAAAGAAACTAAAAAAAAAAAAAGTCCTTGTCATACTCAGCCAGGACATAAAGGGACTAAAAACCAAAGCCAAACTCACTGATTACCTTTGGAGGCTGCTGAGAATCAACTCATTTTAAAAACTGGTAAATAAAAGAAATGAATCAAGCATCCATCCTGACTTTCCTCTGTGAACTATACTTCACGGTAAACAGTTTCTCTCTCTCTCTTTTTGTTTTTTGAGACAGGGACTTGCTCTGTCACCCAGGCTGGAGTACAGTGGCATGATCTTGACTTGAGGAAGCCTTTACTTCCCTGACTCAAGCAATCCTTCTGCCTCAGCCCCCTGAATAGTTGGAATTACAGGCACAAGCCACCACATCTGGCTAATTTATAAATTTTTTGTAGAGATGGGGGGGTTTTGCTATGTTGCCCAGGGTGGTCTTGAACTCCTGACCTCAGGTGATCCTCTGGCCTTGGCCTCCCACAGTGTTGAAATTACAGGCATGAGAGCTCATGCCTGGCTGGCACAATTTTTCTTTATACAGGAATTTGAAGCTAGTAAATGCACAAGAAATAACAAAATATTATTATTTTTCAAAACTTAATAACATAATGTAGGCTAGCATCTGTAGGGAAGGAAAGAAAACTTTTCCTCTGCTGTCTTAGGTTCAGTGGCTGTGGCATCCTAATTAACAAAAGAGGCCAGGCATGGTGGCTCACACCTGTAAACCAGCACTTGGGAGGCCGAGGTGGGTGGATCACCTGAGGTCCGGAGTTCAAGACCAGCCAGACCAACACAGTGAATCCCATCTCTACTAAAAATATAAAAATTAGCTGGGCATGGTGGTGTGGGCCTGTAGTCCCAGCTACTCGGGAGGCTGAGACAGGGAACTGCTTGAACCTGGGAGGCGGAGGTAGCAGTAAGCCAAGATCACACAACTGCACTCTAGCCTGGATGACAGAGTGAGACTGTCTTAAAAAAAAAAAAAAATGGGCCAGGTGTGGTAGCTCACATCTATAAGCCCAGCACTTTGGGAGGCCAAGATGGGTGGATTACGAGGTCAGGAGTTCAAGACCAGCCTGGCCAAGATGGTGAATCCCTGTCTCTACTAAAAATACAAAAAAATTAGTGGGGTTCCTGAAATACCACAGGGGGATAAAATTAAAAAATTAAAATTAGTTGGGTGTGGTGGTGGGTACCTGTAATCTTAGGTACTCAGGAATGGCTTAGAATGGCAGAGAATGGCTTAAACCCAGGAGATGGTGGTTGCAGTCAGCTGAGATCGTGCCACTGCACTCCAGCCTGGGCTACAAAGCAAGACTCCATCTCAAAAAAAAAAAAAAAATTTAACAAAAGATACAAAAGACAGATTAGCAGAAGAAAAGGCTTATTATGCATGCATCCTGAAGCTGTGCAGAAAAGAAGTGAAAGCCTAAAGAATTGGTCAGGCTGGAGGCTCATCTAGTGTTTTAACAAAGGGTGACAAATTGTGGAAAAGTAGGCTGGGTGCGGTGGCTCACGCCTGTAATCCCAGCAAGACTCTGCCTAAAAAAAGAGAAAAAATGTGGAAAAGTGACAAAACAATGAAAAAGGAATTTGGACATCCAGGTGAGGTAACTTGTGGGAGGGTAAGTAAAACAAACGGGGAAATTAATGGAAGACAAGGGTTATTTAGTAAGGTTAGCTTATGCAGATTTGAATCTCCAGTTCATCTCCTCTACCTGATGGGAAATGTATGCCCTGCTTTTGGCAGAAAGGGAGAGGACAGTTCCTCCCCTGTCTGCTGCTTCTTAAATGCCTTCAGCTTAAAATAATCCTTAGGCTAAAGCAGTATACTTTGGAGTGGCACATTCTAATCCCCTTCACATTAATGACGGCCAAAACTGGCAGGTGAAATGCTGATGGGGAACTTTATGGTGGTGAATCAGGCTCACGACCCATGAACCCATGGGTCTGTCCAACACCAAGAGAGAGAAGAGACAAGCCTCTGCAGACTTGATGCACCAGAATGCACACAGCCCCACACTGAAGCATTCTTGCCAAACGAGTTTGCAGGCGGATAAAAAGGCACAGAAAAACATGATAAAGGATTCTACAAGAAAGGCATTACTAATCCTCCCCCAACCCTTGGCATTTCCTATGAGACATTCTTGAAAACTGATAACCCAGTTTCTTCTTCTTCAACAACAACGACAACAACAAAAACAAAACACTGTGGAAAAGCTGGGCTTGGTGGCTCATGCCTGTAATCCCAGCACTTTGGGAGGCTGAGTTGGGCGGATCACCTAAGGTCAGGAGTTTGAGACCAGCCTGACTGACATGGAGAAACTTCATCTCTACTAAAAATACAAAATTAGATGGGTGTAGTGGCACATTCCTGTAATCCCAGCTACTCAGGAGGCTGAGGCAGAAGAATCACTTGAACCTAGGAGGCGGAGGTTGTAGTGAGCCGAGATCGCACTATTGCACTCCAGCCTCGGCAATAAGAGGGAAACTCCGTCTCAAAAACAAACAAAAACATTGTAGAACAAAAGGGGGAAAAAACTTAAAAATAAAAATTGATAGGGCTGGGTGTGGTGGCTCATGCCTGTAATCCCAGCACTTTGGGAGGCTGAGGGGGGTGGATCACCTGAGGTCAGGAGTTTGAGACCAGCCTGGCAAACCTGGTGAAACCCCATCTCTACTAAAAACACAAAAATTAGCCGGGCGTGGTGCATGCCTGTAATCCCAGCTACGTGGGAGGATGAGGCAGAAGAATCCCTTGAACCTGGGAGGCAGAGGTTGCAGTGAGCTAAGATCGTGCCACTGCACACCAGCCTGGGTGACAGAGCAAGACTCTGTCTCCCAAAAAAAAAAAAAAAAAGATGTAAAGGACACATTACTTAAATGCAGTATATGAATCTTGTCTATATCCTAATTTGAACAAACCAACTGGGAGAGAAAAAGATTTAGGAGATGATGAAGGAAATCTGAACATGGTCAAATTGATATTAAGAAATTATCATCTTTGGTCTGGGCACAGCAGCTCATGCCTGTAATCTCAGCACTTTGATGTGGAAGGCTGAGGTGGGTGGATTGCTTGAGTCCAAGAGTTCAAGACCAGCCTAGGCAACATAGTGAGACCCCATCTCTAAAAAAATTTAAAAAATAAAGAAACAAACAAAATAAATAAAAATAAATTACCTTTGGCTAGAGTCACAGAGTGAAAAATAAAATTAAGGAAATAAAAAAAATTATTAAAATTTTTTAGATGTGAAAATGTTATTGTAGTTATGTTAAAAGAGTCTTTACCTTACAGATACATAATGATGAATTTATGAACGAAGTAATAAACTCATTAGGATTTGCTTCAGAATAATCCAGTAGGGGGAATAGGCTGGGGTACACAGGAAATAAGGTCGGTAATTGCCTAATAAATACATAAAGGTTCATTATGCTAGCTTTTTATTTTTGCACATTTTGAAGTGTTCTATAATAGTTTCTTCAAATACTCAAAAAATTTAAAGAGTATGCTTTTTTTTTTTTTGAGACAGAGTCTTGCTGTGTTGTCCAGGCTGGAGTGCAGTGGCGCGATCTTGGCTCACTGCAACCCCTGCCTCCTGGGTTCATGCGATTCTCCTGTCCCAGCCTCCAGAGTAGCTGGGACTACAGGCGCGTGCCATCACACCCGGCTAATTTTTTGTATTTTTAGTAGAGCGGGGGTTTCACCGTGTTAGCCAGGATGATCTTGATCTCCTGACCTCGTGATCCAGTCGCCTCGGTCTGCCACAGTGCTGGGATTACAGATGTGAGCCACCCTGCCCGGCCAAGAGTATACTTTTAGAGGAGGGACGGGGGAAGAGGGCCCTCTAGTGGGCAGAGCGCGCAGAACCGGTAGTGCCAGATACTGGACTGGAAACACCGTCCTTCAGCCTGGCTATCTTGCAGGCGTGGAAGCCCGGAAATGCAGGTTGGGTCAGATGATAGGGGACTGAGAAATTTCCACTCAATCCTGTGGTCAATAAAGATAGTCCTGAAGGTGGTAACAACCACAGTCACGACTGCAATCGCAGCCATTCTTATTTGGTGCTTACCATGCGCCAGGCTTTATGCCAAGTGCTTTGCATATATTATCTCAGTTGATCCACATAACAACCCTATTAGGTTGGCATCATTATCTCCATCTTATAAACAAAGAAACTGAATCTCAGAGAGAGGGATACAGTCAGGCTCTGTAGAATGATGTTTCGGTCAACAACAGACCGTATAGTCCCAAAAGATTATATCACATTTGCACTGTACCTTTTCTATGTTTAGAAACACAAATACTTCACAAATACTTATTGTGTTACAATTGGCTGCAGCATTCAGTCCAATGACACGCTGTGCAGGTTTGTAGCCTAGGAGCCATAGGCTATACCGTCTAGCCTAGGTGTAGAGTAGGCTATGCTATATAGGTTTGTGTAAGTGCATTCTGCTGTTCTCCACTTCTCAAAAGGTATCTCCATCATTATGTGACTCATGACTAATCTGTTCAAGCTCACACAGCCAGGATTGAACCCATAACTACATTATCCCTGCTTCAACCGGAGTAATTTGGCCTTCACTTGCTTTATAACCTACTGTATCTTTTGAGACTTTGCTTGGAAAAAAAAAAAAAAAGCTTCCATTCCTTAAAAAACACTTAAAGCTGGTCGTGGTGGCCCATGCCTGTAATCCCAGCACTTTGTGAGGCTGAGGTGGGTGGATCACCCGAGGTTAGGAGTTCCAGACCAGCCTTACCAACATGGAGAAAGCCCGTCTCTATGAAAAATACAAAATTAGCTGGGCGTGGTGGTGCATGCCTGTAATCCCAGCTACTGGGGAGGCTGAGGCAGGAGAATTGCTTGAACCTGGGAGGTGGAGGTGGTGGTGAGCCGAGATGGCACCATTGCACTTCAGCCTGGGCAACAAGAGCAAAACTCTGTCTCAAAAAATAAAAAAAATTTGGAAACCACTGCTAAGGATCCATTGTAGGCATTTAAGACAGTACAACTTAACAGTTAGACTATCAGTTATAAGATCATCAGACCTGATTTCAAATTCTGTTCCTACCACTTTACTAGCTATGTGAGCTCTGCGTGGTCACTCTGCAGGGCCAGAGTTTCATCATTTGTAAAGTGGGAATAATAGCAATACTTCACAGGGGTTAAGAAAACCTCAGTAAATGTTAGCCTAGTTTTTTTTTTTTATGTTAATAAACAGTAGCTGTTATTATGCCATAAAACTCCATTCAAATAATGACCCAGATAGAGTCATACTTAGAGAAATAATATTTGCAACTGCATTCACTTGCTCTCTTCTGACAGACGAGGAGACTGAGGCCCAGAAAGATGAAGTGACTTTCTCAAGAGCTCCTGAGAAGAAATAGCAGAGCCAGTTTTTCAACTCAGGCTCTGTAAGACTTCGGAGCCCTAGAATTTTTAACTATTTTATTTTCTTGTGTTGGCTGGGCACATTGGTTCACATCTGTAATCCTAGCGCTTTGGGAGGCCAAGGTGGCAGGACTGTTTGAGGCCAGGAGTTCAAGACCAGTCTCAGCAGTGAGACCCCTGTTTCTACAAAAAATCATTTTTAAAAAATTAGCCAAGCATGGTGGTGCTTGCATGTAGTCCCAGCTATTTGGGAGGCTGAGGTGAGAAGATCACTTAGGCCAAGGAGTTCAAGGCTACAGTGAGCTATGATTGCAACACTGCACTCCAGCCTGAACAAGACCCTGTCTTAAAAAAAAAAAATAGCTCCCAGGTATTGAGCGCCTACAGTGTGTTTGATATTGTAGTAAGTTCTTTACCCATGGTCTCATTTAACTCTTATGGCTTTATGAAGTAGCCATCGTTATCACGTGTACTTAACAGAATGCAAATAAAACACAAAGGGGTAAAGCATGGTTGGGTTTAACTTTCTGTCGTTGAAGTTTCTCATCAGATTCCTGAATGCCAAAACCAAGACAGAAGTAGAGTTGTGGATGGCGCACCCCAGCAATGACCATCCTAGGGGTACACTAGAGAGAAATTCTTGCATATATATGCAAAGAGGCAGGTGTAAGGATTTTCACAGACGCAATGCTTGGAATAGCTCCAAGCTGGAAACCATGAATAAAAGAGTGGCTGTCTAGGCCAGGCGCAATAGCTCACACCTATAATCCCAGCCCTTTGGGAGGCCAAGGTGGGCGGATCACTTGAGGCAAGGAGTTCAAGACCAGCTTGGCTGACATGATGAAACACCGTCTCTATTAAAAATAAAAAAATTAGCTGGGCATGGTGGCAGGCACCTACTCAGCTACTCAAGAGGCTGAGGCAGGAGAATCACTTGTACCTGGGAGGTGGAGGTTGCAGTGAGCCGAGTTCATGCCACTGAACTCCAGCCTGGGTGACAGAGCAACACTCTGTCTTAGACAAACAAACAAAAAATGGATGTCTAATATAGGGTGGACCACATGGTGGAAGGGTAGCTGTCTGGCAATAAAATAAGAGTGCCACGTGCATCCACCTGCCTGTATACAAGCAGAAAGGTGTAATCTCTTTCCTCCTCGTTGTTAAAAGTAAAACTTCAAACGAATTAAATCTAACAGAGTTTAACTGAGCAAATAACAATCTGGAAGTCAGGTAGCCCTCAAACCAGGCTGGCTCTGGCATAGAGCCAGAGATTTATGGACAGAGTAAGGAAAGTGATGCACAGAAAACGGAAGCGAGGCACAGAAACAGCTGACATTCGCCTTATTTGAACATGGTTTGAACAGTTGGCCTCCTCTGATTGGCTGAAACTCAGTGATTGGCACAAAAGTAGGTTACCGTCTGTTTACAAGTCAAATTAGGTTACAGTGTACAGGAAAACTTTGAGGGTGAACTTAAAATATAGAAAGAGGCAGCTTTAGGCTAAACTTAGCACCATTATAAAATGTCATGGCTGACATCCCTGTAATAAAAGACAGGTTAACAAAAGAAAAGCATAACAAATGTATCGCCTGCACACCTGTGTGCAGGAGTCATATAAAATATGAAAACTCACAGAAAGGGCCAGTTGGTTGAAGTCTTTATACCATTTGAGGTAACAGAAAGAACAGAGGCTTAGAGGGTGGGTATGGAGACAAGTTAGGGAGGGAGAGAGAGGAAAGGTCTAGCTGGAAAGGTCAAAGGTGATGCAGATGAAAGCCTGCATGTAGCAAGCAGCTCTCAGAATGAATAGATGGTAGCCTGTGGTACAAGTTTCTCTGTGAGACTGGGCATGATGCTCACGCCTGTAATCCCAGCACTTCGGGAGGTCAAGGCAGGTGGATCACTTGAGGTCAGGAGTTGGAGACCAGCCTGGCCAACATGGTAAAACCCTGTTTCTACTAAAAATACAAAAATTAGCCAGGCTTGATGGCGGGAGCCTGTAATCCCAGCTGCTCAGGAGGTTGAGGCAGGAGAATTGCCTGAACTTGGGAGGTGGAGGCTGCAGTGAGCTGAGATCGCACCATTACACTCCAGCCCCAGCGATACAGCAAGACTCCATCTCAAAACAAAAAAAAGTTTCTCTGTGAGACCTTCAAAAGGTATCAGACTCTCAGTCTCTGTCTCCTGTGAGTTAATCTTCTCTAGCTCAGGACAAGGTCGGGTGGGGGTGGTTAGAGAAAACCTGGCCCTCTATTTTACTAATGTTGATGTTCTCTATAGATGTAAACTTCCACAAAAGGTATAACCAGGGCTTCAGCTCTATCTGAAATACTTTCTTTCCTTTTTTTTTTTTTTTTTTTTTTTTTTTTTTTTTAAGACAGGGTGTTGCTCTGTTGTCTGCACTCAGGCTGGAGTGCAGTGGCACGATCACAGCTCACTACAGCCTGACCTCCTGGGATCAAGTGATACTCCCACTTCAGCTTCCTGAGGACTGGGACTACAGGCACAGACCACCACACCTGGCTGATTTTTGTACATTTGTAGAGACATGGTCTCACCATGTTGCCCAAGCTGGTCTCGAATTCCTAGACTCAAGTGATCTGTCCACCTTGGTCTCCTACAGTGCTGGGATTACAGGCGTGAGCCACTGTGCCGGCCTGAAATGCTTTATGTCTTAAAACAAGACATAAAGCATTTGGACCAAAATGTTCAGATGGGTTAAAGCTGAGGGATGTGTACACAAGAGTTGTTACACAGTTGTTAAAGCTGAAGCAAATGGACCAAAATGTTCAGATGGGTTAAAGCTGAGGGATGTGTACACAAGAGTTTGTTAATATGGTTTCTCATATCTTTATGTGTGTTTGAAATACTTTATAGCATAACATTTTATTTTATTTATTTTTGACACTGGGTCTTACACTGTCACTCAGGCCAGAGGGCAGTGGCACAAACAGCTCACTGTAGCTTCAACCTCCTGGGCTCAAGCAATCCTCCTGCCTCAGCCTTCTGTGTAGCTGGGACTTCAAGGGCACATCACCTTGCCTGGCTAATGTTTAAAATTTTTTGTAGAGATGGGGATCTCTCTATGTTGTCCAGGCTGGTCTTGAACTCCAGGGCTCAACTCATCCACCTGCCTCAGCCTTACAAAGTGTTGGGATTACAGTAGTGAGCCACCACACCCAGCCTAACATAATATATATTTGATGGAGTCTCACTCTGTCGCCCAGGCTGGAGTGGAGTGGCACGATCTCGGCTCACTGCAACCTCCGCCTCCCAGTTCAAGCAATTGTCCCGCCTCCGCCTCTCAATTAGCTGGGACTACTGGCATGCCCCACCATGCCTGGCTAACTTTTTGTATTTTAGTAGAGAAGCGGTTTCAGCGTGTTAGCCAGAATGGTCTTGATCTCCCGACCTTGTGATCTGCCCACCCCGGCCTCCCAAACTGCTGGGATTACAGGCGTGAGCCACCGCGCTCAGTCCTAACGTAATATTTTAAGGCAACCACAATAAAGATACCTTAACTTCAAACTGTCCAAAGCCATTTAGCTGTGAGGGCCAAGACCAATAATTCTGGTGGTTGACAGGGTGCTCTTCATGTTACCTCCTAAACACAGTCCCTCCTAAGCGCCCGATTTACTTGATTACAAACCCCAACAATGATGGCACTGTGGAGGCGGCCCAAGAACTTCAACAGAATGACATGGCCTCAGATGCTCCTGAGAAACGAAGACAGCACCCCGCCCTTGATGACTATCCTCCCATTAAGACCTCCCACTACATTTTCTGACACCCAATCGACCAACCAACCACAACATTCCTGGATCCTCCTCCCCTAAATCAATGACAATTCAAACAAACAAAAAGCACCCAGGCCTCTCCCATGGACTTGGGAGGCCTCTCCCACTATGCCTCCTTTCCCTCACCTGCACCTGAGTCTCCTTCCCAGGCTGGTGACCTGAGGTAATGCTCCTTAGCGCCTCCTACAAGTGACCACTTTTGTATTTACCCTCCTACTGCGCCTCTATCACCCATGGGATATAGTCACTTCCCAGAATCTCCAAAAGTCCTTTTTATGTTAAATCAGTTCACGCTATCTCTCTACTCTCTATCCTCCCATGACTTCCCATTATTTCATAATAAAACCCCATATGGGCCTTATCTCCCATCTCCCCCTCCCACCTTAATCACTTTGCTCCAGCCCCCAGCACCCCATTCCAGCCTCCTCGAAGGCTCTTCAAACAGGCCATGCCCCTCTGCCTGCATGCTCACTTCCTTCTTCCCTTGCTCCCTCATTTCCTCTGTGGCAACCTCACCTCCTCCAGGAGGCCTTGCCAGTCTGATCATCCCACCTAATCTTGCTTTATTTGTTGTTATAGCCAGAAACCCTCGCCCATTATGAAAAGCCTTATTCCCTATACAGAACACCCTTCACCACTCATTCCCAGTGTAGCGTCAGGGAGGGAGCCTGGATGTCCCTCCAGCACTGGTGATTTGATGCGAATATCCCTCAGGACATCCAATGATCACAGATTCCCCTTGTGGCTTACTCTCAGGATCACTCTTCTTACTAATTCCTAACAGAACGTCGGGGGAGGCTGAAGTGGGTGGATCACCTGAGGTCCGGAGTTCGAGACAAGCCTGGCAACATCATGAAACCCCATCACTACTAAAAATACAAAAAAGTAGCCAAGCATGGTGGTGTGTGCCTGGAGCTACTTGGGAGTCTGAGGCAGGAAAATCGCTTTAATCCAAGAGGCGGAGGTTTCAGTGAGCTGAGATCACGCCACTACACTCCAGCCTGGGTGACAGAGCAAGACTCCATCTCAAAAAATAAATAAATAAATAAAATTTAAAAATTGTGTCTCATTAACAGACCACCTCGTTATTTCTTATAAATCCAATCGTCTGCACAACTGTTTGCCCTGAGTATATTTTTGCATAATTCATTCAGTGCAAACATTTACAACCCGGCACAATTTTTTAAACAAATTTCGCTTTGGCATCTGTTCATTTCTCAATATTTTATACTCAGCATGCAGTTTCTCAATGAAACCTTCCAAGACCTTACTGGACTTCAGAGAAACCTTGTCCAGCCGCCTTCCCAAGAAGACCCTGCCTAGAAATAAAACTTCCTCTCCTTGAGGCCCAAATTCACAGTCCTTACTACCTGTGAATAAGGCAATTTTCAGCTCCAGCTCGATTTCCAATCAACACCGACTCCTCCTCTGGCCCTGTTAGCTCCATGGTGTGGGCAGGATCCCGAATTTCAACATCTACATCCAACACTATTCTCAGCAGGAACACCTCATCCCTAACTTCAGCGTCCCTCCGACCTCGCGCACTTCCGGTCGGAGCGAACGTGCGCATGCGTCCGGGCTCTGGACGTTCTCTTTTTACCATCCACTTCCTGCCAAAATGCTCCCTGAGGCGCCTCAGCTCCTGGGACGCATTCCTGGCCTTCTCTCACACCTGTTTGGTTGAGCCACTGCACTGATAGGCACCTCGAGGCCTCATGGGAGGATAACCCCCCTTTCTCTGGGCGCAGGCGCTGAAGGACTCATCATACAGAGACAGTTACAGAAAAGGCGGGAAAGTCGAGATGCAGTGTTGGAGGCGTTAAGGCTGTCTTGAAGTGCGACCCCTTGAGTCTCCAAACAGTGAGGCAGCCGCTGAGTTTCTCAGAACCCCGAAAAGTATAGAGGAGGAGCTCACACGGACACCCCTCCCCAATCTATCCATCTGCCATCTACTCATATCTTTATTAACTAATAACATGATGGGATGATAATTCTCTGAACATGTTTTAAAACTATATATTAATTGAATCTGTTTCTTTTCACTTCTTTTAATTTGATGATTAGACAACTAAAGATTTTTAAATGGTACCTGTAGCTACTCAGGACGCTGAGGCAGGAGAATCACTTGAATCCAAGAGGCTTGGATTTTTTTAAAAAAAATAGCTTTCATTATATTTCTTTCTTTTAATTCTTTAAAATTATTTTTATTTTTATTTTGAAACAGAGTTTCTCTCTTGTTGCCCAGGCTGGACTGCAATGGTGCGATCTCGGCTTGCTGGAACCTCTGCCTCCTGGGTTCAAGCAATTCTCCTGTCTCAGCCTCCTGAGTAGTAAGGATTACAGGCATCCACCACCATGCCCAGCTAATGTTTGTATTTTTAGTAAAGACGGGGTTTTACCGTGTTGATCAGGGTGGTCTTGAACTCCTGACTTGAGGTGATCCATCACCTTGGCCTCCCAAAGTGCTGGGATTACAGGCATGAGCCACTGCCCCTGACCCCTTTCTTTTAATTTTTGTAGAGACAGGGTCTTGCTATGTTGTCCAGGCTGATCTCAAACTGGTGGCCTCAAGAGTCATTCTTGCCTCAGCCTCCCAAATTGTTGGAATTACAGGCATGAGCCACTGTGCCTGGCCTTGGCTTACATTGTATGGATATTGGACAATGCTGGAGTTGATAAAAGGATTCATTGAAAAGCTCTTAGTCCAGTGACTGGCTCAAAATAAGTATCTGATGAATTCTCTAACATATTTTTACTGATTGCTTCCCTGTGAAAAGGTTTCTGACCCATGGAGCTCAGTGTTAACTTGGGAGACACACGACAGATGAGTGAACACACAAAGTACTTTCAGATCATTATAAGTAAGTACTGTAAAGGAAAAAAACGGCAGGAATTGGCAGCATTTAATTAAGGTGACCGAGAGGGCTCCTCTGAGTTGGTGGCCTTTGAACTGAGCCCTGAATGATTGACAAAAGGAGCAGGCTCTGAATGGCTTGGGCAGGGGTCCAAGGCCATGGGAATAACCCCTGCAAAAGCTCTAAGGCAGCAGTGAGACTTCTACAATTGAGGGAGGGAGAGAGGTCCTGTGCTTGGGAAAAGGGTAGTAGGAAATGTACCTGCAGAGGCCGAGGTGTGGTGGATGGCAGGTCACAAAGGCCTTCTAGGCCATGGTCACTGGTATTTGAAGCGTGACAGGAAACTTTTGCAGTTGTCTCCTCCCAGTTCTCGGTAGACTGAAGTCTTAAGACTCTAAGGCATCCATTGCATGCAATGAATTAAGTCACCTCCTACTGTAGTAAGTAATGGTATTAGCTAGTAGCATCCTTCGGGAAAATCAAGAAAACAATCACTCAAGCCATTCTCTGCGGGGCTTGATTGTCTCTCAAAACTCTAAGAAAGGTTGCAGGAGAGATATTTCGCACAAGAGTTGAAAAAAATCACTCTGAATGCAATGTAAAGAGTGGATGGGGTGGCGGCAAAGGCAGGAATGGAGGGAGGGAGTTCAGTGGGAAGTTCTTCATACTGGCCTGGAAGAGAGATGGTGGTGGCTTCCATGGGGCCTGCAGTAGCCAGATAGTGAGACGTGAACATGTATATATATATTTTAAGACGGAGTTTCGCTCTTGTTGCCCAGGCTGGAGTGCAATGGCTCAATCTCGGCTCACTGTAACCTCTGGCTCCTGGGTTCAAGTGAGTCTCCTACCTCAGCCTCCTGAGTAGCTGTGATTATAGGCATGCACCACTATGTCTGGCTAATTTTTTTTTTTTTTTTTTTAGTAGAGATGGGGTTTCTCCATGTTGGTCAGGTTGGTCTCAAACTCCTGACCACAGGTGATCTGCCCACCTTGGCCTCCCAAAATGCTGGGATTACAGGCGTGAGCCACTGCGTCCAGCTGTGAACATGTATTTTGAAAACTGGAGTCAACTAGAACCAATGGATTAGATATGGAGGAAAAAGAAGGAGAAGGAGGAGTCAAGGATGGCTGCTGCGATTTTGGTCTGAGCCATTGGATGGATGGTGGTGATTTGGGTTCTAGTCCCAATTCTGCAGGATGACCCTGGGCAAGCAAGTGACTTCTCTCTGCTGATGCTCAGTTTCCTCATCTGTCAAGAGGGTATTGCCAAGGAGGTGTGATGAGATTATACGTGAAATGCACAGGTCTGGCACATGGCAAGCACGTAAACTGCTGTTATTATAATTTCCATCATTCCTGCGCCACTAACATGCTGATGTAGCCACATGCATGGCCTCAGAAACCAGTCAGGCCTGAGTCGAGTTCCTAAGTTGTGATGTGACCTTTAGGGAGGTCACTTCACATTCCTGAGCCTCAGAGTCCTCCTCTGTGAAGGGAGTCAATGAAAATGCCCTCCCTCCAGACCCAGTTGTGAGGATTCAGTCTGGGATATGAAGTACTTAGCCTTCAGTGTAGCACACAGTAGTTGCTCAGTTAACAGGGCCTAAATGCTAGAACAATTAGAGTTTTCTTCTCAGTATATGTTTGGTAAGCAATATTAATGGAAAGAGTCAAACTCTGTAAAATATTTTGAAGAGCTTTATTATGAGTGACCATGGCCCGTGACATAGCCTGCAGGAGGTCCTGAGAACATGTGCTCAAGGTGGTCAGGGTGCAGCTTGGTTTTATAATTTTAGGGAGGCATGAAACATCAATCAAATACATTGAAGAAATAAATTGGTTTGGTCCAGAAAGATGGGATAACTCAAAGTGGGACGGGCTTCCAGGCTATAGGTAAATTTAAACATTTTCTGATTGACAATTGGCTGAGTTTGCCTAAAGACCTGGGATTGATAGAAAGGAAATGTTCAGGTTAAGATAAAGATTGTGAAGACCAGGGTTCTTTTGAAGTCTTATTGTGGCTGTCCTTAGAGACAACAGATGGCAAATGTTTCTATTCAGATCTTTAAGAGGTGCGAGACTCTTAGTTAATCTCTTTAGGATTGGGAGGGCTGGAAGAAAAAGATCTAGCTATGTTAATAGAGATTTTTGACAGATGCACATTTTTCCCACGAAGGACAGCTTTGCAGGGCCATTTCAAAATATGGCAAAGAAACATGTTTTGGGGTAAAATATTTTGACTTTCTTCTTTGTCAAGTAATGTTATGCCAGAGTAATATTGGAAAGTAAGTCACGATATATAGAGTTAAATAAACCCATTTGATGAGAATTTATGGTTTGTAAGGCATGGTTCCCTGGGCCCCTTAGATAGGAATTTGGGCAGGATAAAAAAAAAAAATCAGAGCTTAGTACTCAGCAGAATCAACTTAAAACAATACTTTATATGTTTATTATGAAATAATATATGCTCATGGGAAAAATGTAAACAGTATAGAATTATGTAAAGTAGAAAATGAGGCTGGGTGCCGTGGCTCATGCCTGTAATCCCAGCATTTTGGGAGCCTGAGGGGATACAATTGCTTGAGGACAAGAGTTCCAGGCTGCGGTGAGCTGTGATTGTGCCACTGCACTTCAGACTGATTTTTAGTGATAGCCTCACTCTGTCACTAACAAACAATTTTTCTTTTGAGGCCGAGTCTCTCTCTGTTGCCCAGGCTGGAGTGCAATGGTGCATTCTCGGCTCATCACAGCCTCTGCTTCCCAGGTTCTAGTGATTCTCCTGCCTCAGCCTCCTGAGTAGCTGGGACTACAGGCACGTGCCACCATGTCCGGCTAATTTTTGTATTTTTAGTAGAGACGGGGTTTCACTATGTTGGCCAGGCTGGTCTTGAACTACTGACTTCGAGTGATCTGCCCACCTCGGCCTCTCAAAGTGCTGGAATTACAGGTGTGAGCCACCGTGCCCAGCTAACAAACAAAATTTTAAGTGAAAAAAAAAAAAAAAAGAAAATTGACCTACCTCCCTCCTCCCAATTTCCTAAGTAACCACTGTTGACTATCAAATAGTCTTTGAGAATTTCACGTACATATGCACACACCCATGCATTCCTAGCAGAAGCTCAGAATTCAGACTCCAGAGTCATACAGACTCAGGTTCTAGTCCTGCCCTGCCACTTATTTGCTGTGAGATACAGGACAAGTTATTCCATAATCACTCTAAGTCTCTGTTCCTTTTTTTTTCTGGAGACAGGGTCTCACTCCGTCGCCCAGGCTGGAGTGCAGTGACGCGATCTCTACTTGCTGTAACCTCCGTCCTCCCACCTTAGCCTTCTGAGTAGCTGGGACCCCAGGTACATGCCACCATGCCTGGCTAAGTTTTTGTATATTTTGTAGAGACAGGGTTTCTTCATGTTGCCCAAGCTGGTCTTGAACTCCTGGGTTTGAGTGATCCTCCCAAAGTGTTGGGATTACAGGTGTGAGCCATGCGATTGGCCAGTCTCCCTTTTTGTGAAAAGAAAAGTCATGGCAATACCTATGTCATTGTGCTTTGGTAAGAATTCATTGAATGGTGCATGCAGAGAGATAGCTCCACGCTCACATGTATGAAGGTCTCAAAAACACTCAGCTGCTATTATTATATAGAGAGAGTCATGCACCACATAAGAATATTCTGGTCATTGACAGACTGTGTATACATATGATGGTGGTCCCACATGATTAGAATGGAGCTGAAAAAATCCTATCACTTAGTGACATTGTAGCTGCTGTAACATCATAGCACAATGCGTTACCTTTTCTATATTGAGATACACTAGTACTGTTTGCTCCAGTTGCCTGCAGCATTCAGTACAGTACCATGGCTTGTAGTGTAGGAGCAATTGGCCATACCATTATAGTCTAGGTGTGCAGTAGGCCATCCTATCTAGGTGTGTGCAAGTACACGCCATGATGTTTGCATAGCGACAAAATTGCCTGCATTTCTCGGAACATATCCCCATCGTTAAGTGACACATAACTATACTGATTTTAAGATTACAGACAGTACTGTTTTCTTTATTCTTTTCTGTGACTGCTATTGTAGCTTTATAAGATGTCTTAGACTTCTTTCCATACTAAGACTCATCTTGAAGGTCATGCCTGTAATCCCAGCACTTTGGGAGGCAGAGGAGGGTGGATCACTTGAGCTCAGGAGTTAGAGACCAGCCTGGCCAACACGGTGAAACCCTGTCTCTACTAAAAATACAAAAATTAGCTGAGCATGATGGTGGGCACCTGTAATCCCAGCTACTTGGGAGGCTGAGGCAGGAGGATCTCTTAAACCCAGGAGGCAGAGCTTGCAGTGAGCTGAGATTGTGCCACTGCACTCCAGCCTGGGTGACAGAGCGAGACTCTGTCTCAAAAAAAAGAAAAGAAAATCATTTTCATTTGATGCAGTGCTTCAAGACCCTTTGTCTTGAAGGACAACTTTCTCATCCCTAAGTTTCTGCTTTCTGGGTGATTTCTGGTGTCTGAGTATGGATCGCAGAGGCACAGCAACCTGTGTGGTGCCTGGACCTCTCAGGTTTTGCAGGCAGGTAATAGCCTCAGCTGCCCAGGAGGTGGCAGGCGGAATCTGGGGAGGATGCAGGTAGCACATCCTCCCCAGAAAGTGTGGGGTGTTTACAGCCTTTATCTCTATGAGCTATACCCTTTGGACCTGGTGTGACTTTTGAGTCACATCTTGCTTCCCTCAAAGGGGCCATGCACCCTACTTTCACTTTTCCCTGGGGGTCTTATGACAGAGTTCAGGCTATCCAGAAACTAAGTTAGCAGATCCCAAGAGCTGATATTATGGTTTTACAGAACCTACTGTCTAGAATTTTTTTTTTTTTTTTTTTTTTGCCAAGACAGGGTGTCAGTCTGTCGCCCAGGTTGGAGTGCAGTGGCACAGTCTTGGCTCACTGCAACCTCCACCTTCCAGGCTCAAGTGATCCTCCCACCCTGACCTCCAGAGTAGCTGGGACCACAGGCTCACTACACCTGGTGAGTTTTTTGTGTTTTTTTTTTGGTAGAGATGGGGTTTTGTCATGTTGCTCAGCCTGTCTGGAACTTCTGAGCTCAGGCGATTTTACTACTGCAGCCTCCCAAAGTGCTGGGATTATAGGCATGAGGCATTCCGCCTGGCCGTCTAGACTGTATTGTAGCTGGCTTTATGATTACATTCTAGAATATTTTTCATTTCCTTTTTAAAAAAGGAAGTCTACTAGTTATGGTAAATGGCAATTTTCATCCCACCTGTCTCCCCATATACGTACTGCTCTTAGTTCTGGGACTTATTCTCTCACCTTCCAGGATCTAAGCCCCCTCTCCTTCCTTCTCCATCCAGCTCTTCTCTATAACGCTACTGATCTGAGAGTTCCACTTTTCTTCTTTTTTTCTGCTCCTGTAATGTCACAAAACTCAGATGTCCTCTTTGCTCCAAGTTCCTTGGATAACTTACCCTTGTCTGTGCCTGTTTCTGTGTTTGTGTGTGTGTGTGTGTGTGTGTGAAATACTTGTGGCTAATAACAGTGAATCAATACACGAATCTCCTTTTGCTGCCTCCTGAAATCACATTGTAATGATAGTAGAGAGATCTTTTAGAAAGGAATCCACGTAAGTACAGGGAGAACATAAAAGGGTGCAGTACCATCAAAATTGTGCCATCTGGACCACAGATGAATGAGTGGTAACTGGTGGCTGACTTAGCAGGCCTGTGAAAGTTGGATCATAAGCCAACAGTGGGAAAAGCCAAGACTCAATGACGTTTCTACTGAGGAATCCACGTAGAGCTCATGAACTGGTGGCAACAGGTTCCTCTGGAAATGGGGCAAAGGACAAGCTAACATATGGAAAATAGGCTGAAAGTCTTATTATTTTTGAGGCAGCATCTTGCTTTGTTGACCAGGCTGGAGTGCAGTGGTGTGATCACAGCTCACTGCAGCCTTGAACTCCTGGGCTAAGTGATCCTCCTGCCTCAGCCTCCCAAGTAGCTGGGACTGCCAAACCCAGGCTAGTATGGAACTCCTAGGCTCAGGCAGTCCTCCAGCGTCGGCCTCCCGAAGTGCTGAGATTACAGGTGTGAGCCATGGCACTCAATCATTCTTTTTTTTTTTTTTCCTTTGAGACGGAGTTTTGCTCTTGTTACCCAGGCTGGAGTTCAATGGCGTCATCTTGGCTCACTGCAACCTCTGCCTCCTGGGTTTAAGCAATTCTCCTGCCTCAGCCTCCAGAGTAGTTGGGATTACAGGCATGCACCACCATGCCTGGCTAATTTTGTATTTTTAGTAGAGACGGGGTTTCACCATGTTGGTCAGGCTGATCTCGAACTCCTGACCTCAGGTGATCCGCCTGCCTCGGCCTCCCAAAGTGCTAGGATTACAGGCATGAGCCACCAGGCCTGGCCTGCTTTTAAAGCAAACCCTAGACATCATGTCATAATACCTTTATATGCTTTTTTTTTTTTTTTGAGATGGAGTCTTGTTTTGTCGCCAGTGCATAGCACAATCTTGGCTCACTGCAACCTCCAACTCCCGGGTTCAAGGGATTCCCCTGCCTAAGCCTCCCGAGTAGCTGGGACTACAGGTGTGCGCCAACACACCCAGCTAATTTTTGTATTTTTAGTAGAGACAGGGTTTTACCATGTTGGCCAGGATGGTCTTGATCTCTCGACCTTGTGATCCGCCCACCTCGACCTCTCAAAGTGCTGGGATTACAGGTGTGAGCCACCGCACCAGGCTCCTTTATGTACTTTTTATGTATCTAAAAAAAATTAGTCCCCTCACTTCTCTTTAATACGAAGAAACAACCAAGAATTACCATATATATGATGACAACTTCTAACATAAAAGACAGCGACCAATACCAAAAAAGGCAACGTAGAGCAGGGGATGGAGATGCCTCAGAGAGATCAGAGTGGACGTCACAGTCAGGAAACAAGGTCAACATGCTCTGAAGATACAAAAAAGTGCTCGGATATGAAAAGCAAGAGCAAAAATGAAAAATTCAGTAGAAGGGCTGGAGGGTAAGGAACTCTCATAGAAAGTAAAGCAAAACAACGGGAAGAGAAAACTCGGGAAAAAAGGGAAATGAGAGGGCTTTTGTAGGAGACGCAATGCCCCCCAGATAACAGGCATTCCAGAAGGAGCAGAGAGAGAAACGAAGGCAAGGAAAACGTCAGAAAGTGTTTCAAGAGAGTCTCCCCAAACGGAAGGACATCGTTTTGTAGACTGAAAGAGTTCACTGAATGTCCAGTGGATGGCATTTTAGAACCCTTGTGAGAAAGGTAAGGATCCTTCAGGCTTCCAGAGAGAAAAAAGCAGGCCATGGACAAAGGATAGGAGTCATGATGTCTTGGGAATTTTCAGCCAGACTGGACGCTAGAAGGCAATGTGGCAGTGCCTTTCAAGTTCTGAAGAAGAATGATTGCCAGTCCAGAATGTTGCACAAGTAGCCCAATATCAACTAAGCATGAGAGTAGGATAAACACATTTTCTGACCTGCAGGATTTCAAAGCACTTTCTTTCTTCTATATTTATTTATTTATTTTTTAGATGGAGTCTTGCTCTGTCACCCAGACTGGACTGCGGTGACACAATCTTGGCTCAGTGCAACCTCCACCTCTCGGGTTCAAGCAATCCTCCTGCCTCAACCTCCTGAGTAACTGGGACTGCAGTCATGTGCCACCATGCCTTGCTAATTTTTTGTATATCTAGTAGAGATGGGGTTTCACCATGTTAGCCAGGATGGTCTCGATCTTCTGACCTCGTGATCTGCCCCCCTTGGCCTCCCAAAGTGCTGGGATTACAGGCATGAGCCACAGCACCCAGTCTCAAAGCATTTACTTTCTAAAGAAGCTGCTTCAGGGTTTGGCATGGTGGCTCACGCCTGTAATCCCAGCCATTTGGGAGGCCGAGGCCGAAGGATGACTTGAGTCCAGGAGTTTGAGACCAGTGCTGGCAGAATAGTGAGACTCTCCCCTTCCTATAAATAAACAAACAAAATAGCCCGGTGTGGTGGCATCTGTAATCCCAGTGCTTTGGGGGAATTGCGGGGGGAGGATTGTTTAAGCCTAGGAGATTGAGGCTGCTGTGAGCCATGATTATACCACCACACTCCAGTTTGGGCAACAGAGCGAGATTCTGTCTTTAAAAAAATAAGTAAATAAAGAAGCTGCCTAAGGATGTAAACCAAGAAAAGAAAGACAAGAGCAGAGAAGCAAAGAGGCTTTCCACTTCAGAGCTTCCGGTGTGGATGGGCACGGTGGCTCACGCCTCTATTTCCAGCACTTTGGGAGGATGAAGTGGGTGGCTCACATGGGGCCAGGAGTTCAAGACCAACATGGTGAAACCCCATCTCTACTAACAATACAAAAAATTAGCTGGGCGTGAAGACACACACTTGTAATCCCAGCTACTCGGGAGGCTGAGGCAAGATAATCACTTGAACTCGGGAGGCAGAGGTTGCAGTGAGCCAGCATCACACCACTGCACTCCAGCCTGGGCAACAGAGTGAGACTCCATCTCAAAAAAAAAAAAAAGCTGCAGATGTAAACTATACGCCTGGCATAAACCACCACGCAGGCCCACTGGAGCAGGCCAGAAAGTTCCAAGAGACTGTATCCTAAAAATCCTGGAAGTCTTTAGAGAGAGGAGACAAGACAATTGATAGAGAGTCTGAGGTTGAATTAGTGGTAAACATGTAGACTAAATGCATGAAAAAATAAGGCGATTATTAATTCCAGGGACTCGGGAGGAAGGTTGTGCAGGATAAACTTACTACAGAGCTCCACTGTGAATAATGTTGATGCAGTCATGACCGTGCAAACACTGAATAGTTTCTAACAGTGGTAATGGGAGCAGATCAGGAAGACAGGGTGGGAGGGGCGTTGTATGTATTGGGAAAAGAATAAGAGCATAATCTTCATCTGCCACAGGATAATTCAAAGATAAAACCTGACATTGAGAAACGGAGAAATACAGTAGAATAAGCAAGCCCCTTAAAGACACAAAGGGGTAACCATTTTGCTGAAAAGAGGTAGCAGCAGCTGCCTCCAGGAAGTGGTAAGTGACCATGGTGCAGGGAGAGGGGAAGGAAGCAAGCTCCTTTTCACAGTTTAATCCCTTGACGCATTAAGGGATGTGCTAGTCTAATGGATAAAAATAACAAGCGGACAAAAATAGATGCTGTCAGCTAGCCATACACCCAGTGAAGTCAGCAACTCGGGATTGTGTGAATGCGTCAAGAGGGAGAAGAGGGAGCCCACCTAGGTAGGAGTGGGTGGAAGGGAAAGTCCTTTGAGGAAATAAAATTTGAGTCACAGGCAGCCTGAAAGAGGGGGAATTCAGTCGGATGAGTATCTGGGGAAAGAGCGCTCCAAGAAAAGGAGAAGGAGCTTAGTGAGCCGTGGGTCACAAATAAGAAAGAGTGAAGGGGTGGGAGGAGGGCTTGGAGGGAGGGAGGAGGGATGAGCTGGGTTGGGCAAGAGCCAAGTGCCAGATGCTTCAGGGCCTTGTTGGCCTTGGGGACAGCATGGGATTTTACTCTGAGGAACATGGAAACTATCTGGAGATCTTCAAGCAGAAGAATTAGCCAGGTGCGGTGGTGCACACCTGTAATCCCAGCTACTCCGGAGGCCGAGGCACAAGAATTGCTTGAACCCGGGAGGTGGAGGTTACAGTGAGCTGAGATGATGCCACTGCGCTCCAGCCTGGGTGACAGAGCAAGACTACATCTCACACACACACAAAAATCTTGTGAGAAAACTAAGCACAGCAAAGTTGAGTTGCACAGCACTAGGACAGGATTCAAACCCAGGACACCCTGCTGCCCTTTCCTGGAGAGCCCACAGCTTGTCCCCTAGAGAACCAGGACTAAATTCACTGCTTCTCAGCCCTCACCCTACTTCACAAGCAACTGGAGAGCTTTAGAAAATACAATGGTCAGCCGGGTGTGGTGGCTCACGTCTGTAATCCTAGCACTTTGGGAGGCCGAGGCAGGTGGATCATGATGTTAGGAGTTTGAGACCAGCCTGACTAACATGTTGAAAACCCGTCTCTGTTAAAAATACAAAAATTAGCTGGGCATGGTGGCGTGTGCCTATAATCCCAGCTACCCAGGAGGCTGAGGCAGGAGAATCACTTGAACTTGGGAGGCAGAGGTTTTGGTGGGCTGAGATCACGCCACTGCACTCCAGCCTGGACGACAGAGAGAGATTCCATCTCAATAAATAAATAAATAAATACACACACACACACACACACACACACACACACACACACACACACACCAATGCCCAAATGCCCTGGCAGCTTTGGAAACTCCTCCAGGGGCTCTGGAGTGCAGCCAGGGTTGAGAAGCAGACCCAGGCCGGTGGCCTTCTCGTATCCCCTGAGCTCCACGCTTCTGTCCTTACACTTTCCTTTCTGTTGCAGGTCAGTAGACCCCGGGAAAGCATGGGATGGCTCTCAGTGGCTCCTTGGCCTTCCATCACTTTCTTGGAGCCCAGGCCCCTTCCTCTCCCCAGCCACGACTCCTCCTGGAACCCAGGTTTCTTGCTGGTCTCCACCTGCTCTCAGCATCAGACATCTTACCCTACTCCTGATGCCTTTCCTTTCTCAGAGCCTCAATGGAGGTGAGTCTCCATTGCTTTCCCAAGCTTTCTTTCTTTCTTTTGACAGAGTCTCTCTCTGTCACCCAGGCTGGAGTGCAGTGGCACAATCTTGGCTCACTGCAACTTCTACCTCTTGGGTTCAAGTGATTCTCCTATGTCAACCTCCCGAGTAGCTGGGACTACAGGCTTATGCCACCACACCTGGCTAATTTTTTTTTTGCATTTTTAGTAGAGTCAAGGTTTCACCATGTTGGCCAAGCTGGTCTCAGTCTCCTGACCTCATGATCTGTCCACCTCGACCTCCCAAAGTGCTGGGATTACATGCATGAGCCACTGCGCCTGGCCATGGGTGGGCTTTTTATTTAAAACATCTAGATTTAGGAGCAGTGACTTTACTTTCCTAACTCTGTTTTTTGGAGGCCGGTGGTAGCTCAGACTGACAGATGGCAGAGGACAATGTGTGGGGAAAAGGAGCCTGGGTGAGCATGTAGCTTGGACAGCCCCTCCTTGGGTAAGCTACCGGTGGCCAGCTGGCCGGGGCCAGCGTTTGCAGAGTCGGCTCCCCTCCCGCACTGCTTAACCTCACATCTACTTTCCCAGACCTTTGAAACTCTGCCAAGTGGGTTACTGGACGACTACCTCTGAGGGCTTAGAGATCTTTGGCCCAATTTCCTGATTGGATGTGCAATTTGTAGATGAGAAATGTCCTCATTTCCTGTGACTAGAGAAAAATAATGAAACAAGAAAAAAGAAAGTGGGGCAGAAGTATTTACCGCAGGAGGCAGGGCAAGGTGAAAAGAAGAACAAGTGGAGACCCAGTGCTGAGAGGCAGGTCGTTTAAGGGAGTGAGGCTGGAATCAGGGCTGTGAGTTTGCTCCAGACCCTCTCCACCCACACCGCTCCCGCCACTCCTTTTCCAACCACAGTATTCACCACCAAGCCACACGGCACGTGAGCACTGGTTGTGTAGGCTAATGAGAAGTTCTGAGGAAGGGGCCCAAGTGTGTCTTTTCCAGAAAGGGGAAGTGAAATAGTCAATGCCAGGTTCCCTTTTCCTGCTGGTCAGGGCTCCAGGTTGGCCAGCTCCCTCCCCCCTGTTTCCTGGTAGCGGCACTAGGCTGCTGTCTGTTATTGATTAACCAGGCACTAATATTTCTGTTTACCCATCTGTCATCCTGCTTTGGGGCACAGGGTTCAGAGGAGCTGTGCAATCACACAGCCACCCAGATACTTTGGAGCGGGCCCAGCCAGCCACATTTAACTAGTGTTTACTGTGTCGGAAGCACTGTGCAAGAGGCTTGCATGAAATGTTGGTAGAAAAAGAGAAAGTTCTCTCGAGGAGGATGTGATCTGGCTGCCGTTTGAGCATATGTACTGTGAGGGGCATGCACGGATATGCCTGAACTCATCATAGCATAGTAAAAGCCCGTTATTAGCATCTCCTGCCAAATCGCGTTCAAGATCTTCATATAAGCTCCTGGTGGGAGTGTATATGCCACAGAAATTGACAAATGCAGTAAATCAGGGCTTCCTACCCTCTGTCTGTCTATCTATCTATCTATCTATCTATCTATCTATCTATCTATCTATCTATCTATCTAGTCTAGTATCTGTCTACCTATTACCTACCTATATCTATCTATCTATCTATCTATCTATCTATCTATCTATCTATCTATCTATCTATCTGTCTGATCTAGTCTAATTTACTATCTGTCTATCTAATCTGTCTGTGCTGTTGGTTCTGATTTTCTGGAGAACCCTGACCAATATGCCTACAGATTCTGAAGCCCTGTGGGGGTGAGGACTGTCATCTATAGTTCGGCAAACACTTCAGGTGATTCCAATATTTGCTTCCAATTGAACTCCCTGTTCTAGCCCTGCACTGGCCTTGAGGGGTGCTAAGGTTTTCCCTCTCCTCAGAGTCTTTGCATCAGCAATTTCAGTTTCCAGAATGTTCCTAGCAGGCCTTTGTATGTCAATTCCCTTTCATCATTCAGGGCTCTGCTGAACACCACTAACTTGGGAGATTCCATTTCTGAATGAAGAAACAGGTCGATGTGTCAAGTGGCTTGTTCCCAGGTGATGCGGCTGCTGCTGGCTCAGGCCACACGCTGAGAAGCTCTGGGCCGGAAGACTGTGAATGGGGACAGAGTGGAAGAAGATGAGGCTGAGGAGCTGAGCAGGGGCTTTTAGGTCACAGAAAGGAATTTGAGTATATTCTAAGAGCCTCTAGAAGCCATTTCGAGGATTTGAAGCAAGAGAGTGGAATGATCTGATTTCCATTTTAAGATCATTCTGGCAGCTGCGCCTACCTGAAGGTACCTGGAGGGAAATGTTTGTTAGGACCAAGGAGATGATGTGCTTGAGAGTTAAGAAACCATAGACTACTAAGCAAACGTGCAGAATTTTCACTGGGCTAGCAGCTCCTTGCAAAGTCCATGCAAAGTGTTTCCTTCCTGGCCATGAGGTGAGGAGTTCGAGACTATTCTGTGTGGCTACATAGCATGCATCTTCTAACCAGGCATGGTGGTGGATGCCTGTAATCCCAGCTACTTGGGAGGCTGAGGCAGGAGAATTGCTTGAACCTGGGAGGTGGAGGTTGCAGCGAGCCAAGATTGCACCACTGCACTCCAGCCTGGGTGACAGAGCAAGACCCTGTCTCAATTAAAAATAAAAGACCTTATCTTGTCCCAGCCAGTGTTGTCTTACTTCCTTCTCAGTGTCAGTGAAAACAGCATGCACTTTAGACTCAGAAAGACATGGATTTAAACTCCCTGCCACCTATTGGCCTTGAAAAGTGCCCTTAACCCTCTCAGGCCCCTTCTTGGCAAAGTGCCTGGCATTTAATTTGTTCTATTATTATTATTATTATTACTGTTATACAGTCTTAAATCTCCAAAACGTTTTGGTTAAATTTTCTGGGCTTGATTCCTTGAGTTAGTGTTCTTCTTAAAAATTGTGTTGCTCAGGCTGGATGCAGTGGTTCAAGCCTATAATTTCAGCACTTTGGGAGGCTGAGGCGGGTGGATCACTTGAGGTCAGGAGTTTGAGATCAGCCTGGCCAACATAGCGAAACCCCGTCTCTACTAAAAATACAAACATTGGCCTTGCGTGGTGGTGTGCACCTGTAATCCCAGCTACTCAGGAGGCTGAGACAGGAGAATTGCTTGAACCTGGGAGGCAGAGGTTGCAGTGAGCTGAGATCACGCCACTGCACTCCAGCCTGGGTGACAGAGTGCCATGTTTACTGTGGCCATGGCAGCACCTGGGAGTTACCACCCCTTCCATGGCAATGAACTGACAACCCAAAAGTGACAACCCCTTCCCTAGAAATTTCTGCATAAACTGCCCCTTCATCTATGCGCAATTAAAAGTAGGCAAAAATATGACTGCAAAACTGCCCTGAGGTGCTGCTCTCTGCCTATGGGGTGGCCTTGCTCTGCAGGAGCAGTCACGGAGCTGCAACAGGGCTGGAGCTGCAACACGGCTGCTTCAACAAAGCTGTTTTCTTTCACCACTGGCTTGCCCTTGAATTCTTTCCAGGGCAAAGCCAAGAACCCTCTTGGGCACAGCCCCACTTAGTACTCCCACCCCGCATCAGCATCATCAGCTTGTCTAGACATGATTTCTTTTCACGTCATCCAAATCCAATTAGCTTTTGTGGAAGGTGGTATACATGACAGACTCAGTGCATGTACAGTCAGCTGAGAATCCCAGACTTTTTCTCACATATTACTGCCACGCCATTACGTAGTTAACCTCCTACTATATTATTTCTATCTTTTGTTTGTTGGTTTGTTTGAGACAGAGTCTCTCACTGTTGCCCAGGCTGGAGTGCAGGGGCACGATCTCAGCTCACTGCAAACTCTGCCTCCAGGTAAAAGCGATTTATGTGCCTCAATTTCCTGAGTAGCTGGGATTACAGGTGCCTGCCACCATGCCTGGCTAATTTTTTTTGGTATTTTTAGTAGAGATAGGGTTTCAACATGTTGGCCAGGCTGGTCTTGAACTCCTGACCTCAAGTGATCTGCCCATCTTGGTCTCCCAAAGTGCTGGGATTACAGGCATGAGCCACCACATCCAGCATTATTTCCATCATTTTTAATGTTTACTTATTATATTTCTAATAAGTGAGGGTACATCTGTGTACATGGATTTATATCTTAGAACTACTTAATACTCTATGATTTCTCAGCAGTTTTATACATGGAGTCTCATTTTAATCTGCAGAATAATCTTGGGAGGCATATAGTATCCTAATCACTCTGATTTCGAAATAGAGGCTGGAGGTGGTAGCTTGCTTCAGGCCATCCATTTAGTAAGTGGAATAGACACTGAATTGAGGGTTCTTATGACACCTTTCCAGTCTTTTTTTTAGCAGTAGGAAAATAGAAAAGGAGCTTTCAATTCAGTGGGACTAATAAGGAAAGGTTTTCTCAAGAAAGTGAATATTGAGTGGAGTTTTGTAACTGAGAAAGAAGCAAGCATCAGGAAATGGGGGAGGGCTGGGTGCAGTGGCTCACGCCTATAATCCCAACACTTTGGGAGGCCAAGGCAGGAGAATCACTTGAGGGCAGGAGTTCAAGACCAGCCTGGGCAACACTCCGTCTCTACAGAAAATAAAATAATTAGCTGAGTATGGTGGTGTGTACCTGTAGTCCCATCTACTTGGGAGGTTGAGGCGGGAGGGTGACTTGAGCCCAGGAGCTTGAGGCTGCAGTGAACCATGATTGTGCCACTGCATCCAGCCTGGGCAACAGAGTGAGACCCCAACTCTAAGCAGGCAAGGTGTCTGAAGAACAATTTCTTGGACAGATTGGGCTTCTGAGCTAAGACGGTGATTCCCGACCCCAGCTGGCCACCTGGGGCACTTTTTTTAAAAGCTCACCTGCTGGGGCCCCACCTGCAGAGATTCTGTCAGGTTGGTGGTGGCTGTCTGTATTATTTTCACATCTCCACATGTAATTCTGATGTACCGCCTGGGCTGCAAACTACTAGGTTAGGGGCTGGAGGTCAGTTAACTAGAGAGAACTGTCTAGGAGTCCTTACTGTGGAGAAATGAGCTAGGCAGGTAGAACTGGAAGGGGAGAGAGGGCACAAAGCAAGGAAAAGAATGGTACAATATAAGTATGAGCTCCTTGGAGGAAGCATCTTTTTTATTTCTTTATTTATTTAAAAAATTTTTTTAGATGGTCTTGCTCTGTCACCCAGTCTGGAGTGCAGTGGCTCTAGCTCGGCTCACTGCAACCTCCACTTCCTGGGTTCAAGTGATTCTCCTGCCTCAGCCTCCTGAGTAGCTGGGATTACAGGCGTGTGCCACCATGCCTGGCTAATTTTTTAAATTTTTTTATTTTTAATAGAGACAGGGTTTCACCATGTTGATCAGGCTGGTCTTGATCTATTGACCTCTTGATCTGCCCGCCTTGGCTTCCCAAAGTGTTGGGATTACAGGCGTGAGCCACCATGCTTGGCCAGAAGCATCTTTTTAAATTAAATTTTAAAAATTTAATTAAATTAAAATTAAAAAATTGAGAGACAGGGTTTCATTATAAGACCCTGATCCACTATGTTGCCCAAGTGGGTCTCAAACTCCCAGGCTCAAGCGATCCTCCTACCTCAGCCTCCCAAATTGCTGGGATTACAGGCAGGAGCCCCTGCACCCGGCCAAGGAAACATTTTGATGATAGGAGAGCTCTGCAGGTTTCTGAGCAGGAGGGTAACATGTTTTAAGCCCCTGTGGCAGAGAGATGACTGGGAGTCAGAATCACCCTGAATCCTTTCTAAGTCCAGACTATATTCATCCCTCGAAACAGGATCCCGTCAATGCTCTCGCTTCCTTTGCCCATGCCACCTCTTTATTGTAAGATGTCTCTGTGGTTTCAGATGCATCACTTCCCCCTCTTGGTGCTGAATCTGGCTCTCTCTCCCATTTTATTTATTTTTTAAATTTATTTGTTTGTTTATTTATTTATTTATTTATCGAGACTGGGTCTTGCTATGTTGCCCAGGCTGGAGTGCAGTGACTATTCACAGGTGCAATCCCACTACTGATCAGCACAGGAGTTCTGACCTGCTCCATTTCCGACCTGGGCCAGTTCACTCAGGTGAACTGGTGGTCCCCCACTCCCGGGAGGTTACCATAGTGATGCCGAACTTAGTGCGGATACCCAATCAGCATAGCGCACTACGGCCAAGAACTCCTGGGCTCAAGGGATCCTCCCACCTCAGCCTCCTGAGCTGTCTCCCATTTTTGCCCTCCCTGTGCTTGCAGAAGTGTTACAAAAATTGTGGACACTCACTTAAGAGTTTTATCATCTTTATTTTCCATCTGCTAGACCAGGTTGCTTTCCCTTTTAAGAGGCAGTGCCAATTTCTGATTGCTGGGTACCAACCCATGTCCTGACCTGTGTGGGGTACCATGGAGGAAGGAGATAAGACCCAGACCTCTGGCAGCTCCTAGTTTAGATGGGGAGACAAGATAACATGTGAAATCAAACAGAGCACACCGAAAAGGCAACAGGTCAGACCGATGCAGGGAAACTATCATTAAAGGTCTAAGCCCCGAGGCCTCCCTGCTCGTTTCCAGGCTCAGAACCTTTCTGAGTCTTTTTTGACCTTATTTAGTACTTCTCTTCTATCTCTTTCCTGTTGGTTTATCTCCAGCATCAACTGCTAGAGCAGTGTCTAGGTGTTGCTTTGAAGCTTATGTTTGAGATTGTTATAGGACTCCCTGCTTTAGCCTGGCAACCCCCAACTACCAACCACATCACAGGGACTGGACTCAAGTTAGCTACGCTGCTTCCCCAGCCTGAAAGTCCTTTTTTTTTTTTTTTTTTTTGAGACAGAGTCTCACTCAGTCACCAGGCTGGAGTGCAGTGGCACAATTTCCATTCACTGCAACCTCCGCCTCCTGGGTTCAAGCGGTTCTCCTGCCTCAGCCTCCCAAGTAGCTGGGATTGCATGCGCCACCAAGCCCATCTAGTTTTTTGTATTTGTAGTAGAGATGGGGTTTTTCCCCATGTTGGCCAGGATGGTCTCAATCTCCTGACCTCGTGATCTGCCTGCCTCAGCCTCCCAAAGTGCTGGGATTACAGGCATGAGTCACCGTGCCTAGCCGGTGCTTCTACACCTAACTATTTCTTCTTGCATCTCTGAGCTATGCTCCTTTGAGCAGGAAAATTCTGTCAGGAAGGGATACCAAGCTAGTGAAAGGCTTTTGTTCAAAGTCCCAGTCCCAGACTGGGTCTGAGGATTTCTGAATCTGGACCGGAACCCTCCTGCTCCCACTCTCCCAGCCTTTCCAGCTCCTGTGTAACCCAGGCCACCTCCTTCGGAGGTATGAAGTCTGCTACTCCGTAGTGAAGTCTGAACTCGGCATTCCCTCTCCCTGACTCACACCCCTGTCCCCATTTGTCCCTTCTGCTGTGTCTTTGCTTCTGCGTCCCAACAGGGAGGAGCCCTGATTCCGCAGCACCTGCAGCCCTCTACCAAATGCCCTGCGCACCACGGAAGAAGAGAAATAGAAGAGCAGAGGGTCCAGACTGGCATTGAGTGAACTGAACACCACGGCTATTGTCCGCCACCAGGGGCTTTTCTTCTGGTAATACCCCACCAAGTGGGACACGTTGTAAGGTCCAAAGCACACCAGGAAATTGAGCAGTGTCACCACAGCCAGCCCCACGGCCCGGCGCCGCCTCTGGGCCCCCACATGGGGCTGGGAGAGCATGATCTGCACGAAACGCCAGTAGCAGAAGATGGTGACCACCATGGGAATGAAGAAGAGCACCAGGCACAGCTCCAGCCTCACGGGCAGCACCACCTTCAGCTGTTCGTCGGTGAAGTTCTCGTAGCAGGTAATTTCATTGCCACTTTTGGCCTGCTCGGTTGTGTTCAAATACTGAACGACGATCACGATGGTGCAGTGACCAAAGGACATAATCCAGGCCACAAGGGCTGCAATCACTCCATACAGAGGCCGGCGGGACAGCTTGTACTGCACGGGGAAAGCCACTCCCAGATAGCGCTCGATGCTGATGCCTGCCAGCAGCCACGTGCTGCAGTAGATGCTGCTGTAAAAGCCGAAACCCACGAGAGCGCAGACGATCTCGGGCAGGTACCAGCGAAAGTTCGACGCAGCCTCGATGATCTTGAAGGGCAGCAGCAGCAGCAGGAGGAGGTCAGCCAGCGTCAGGCTGAGCAACAGGATGTGCACAGGTGCAGGCTGGGGCTGGCGGACCCGTCCCACAAAGGCCCGCAGGGCCAAGAGGTTGGCAGGGAAGCCAGTGAGGAAGATGATGATGTAAGCCATGAGGGTCAAGGAGCTCTTCCAGTCCAGCATCCTGGAGGGGAATCAAAAAGGGCGGGGTCAAGGGGTCTTACTCACAGCCTGCTCAGCCTGCTCTCATTTAGGATGTGGACATCCTCCCCGGCACCGTCCCCTTCCCAGGACAGTGCTTTCTGATGCCACCACGGCTTGCTCACACCACCTGCTTGAACTGCCCAGAGCAATTATTGACTTTGCCTGGGCGGGATATTAAGCAGTAGTGACTACGTTTGCCATCATGTGTCTCTGGGGGAGACCAACCTGTGGCTTCCTAAGGGAATTCCCCCTCCAGTTTCCCTAGCTTTTCTCCTCGTATCCTCACAGATACAGGAAGTTAGTGTTACCAGTTTCTAACAGTACTCAAGTCCCTTTCTCAGACAGAGACCTGCGGGAGAGAAAGGCATCAGTGCGGGCAGAGAGCTGTAAGATGCGTGTCAGGATAACAAGGCTGTGGGACCCCAGGCCCCGATGCCCAGTGCCAGCTCTCCACAGGACCCAGGTGCCCAGCCTCCAGCCCAGCTTCCTCCTTCCCTTCCTCTGTTTCGCAGAGCATAGATTCTCCCCCACCTTGTCCTCCACTGCCCAACACCAAACTCTGGGACTCTCTAGAAAAGGGGAAGCTGGGGCCTTCCGCAGTGGCAGGCCTGTAATCCCAGCACATTGGGAGGCTGAGGTGGGCAGATCACCTGAGTTCAGGAGTTCGAGACCAGCCTGGCCAATGTGGTGAAACCCCATCTCTACTACAAATAAAAAACGAAAAATTACCTGGGGAAGGTGGCGGGCACCTATAATCCTAGCTACTCAGGAGGCTGAGGCAGGAGAGTCACTTGAAACCAGGAGATGGAGGTTGCAGGGAATCAAGATCGTGTCATTGCACTCCAGCCTGGGTGACAAGAGGAAAAACTCCATCTCAAAAAAAAAAAAAAAAAAAAGAGAGAGAGAAAGAGAAAAGGGGAAGCTGGGAGGCTTAGAGTGGGGTGGAGGGAGGAAGGATGGACCA
This sequence comes from Saguinus oedipus, assembly GCA_031835075.1. NCBI lineage: Eukaryota > Metazoa > Chordata > Mammalia > Primates > Cebidae > Saguinus > Saguinus oedipus. The sequence goes on along the minus strand of CM063187.1, from coordinate 38,951,832 downwards.
GCACTAGCCTTAGGAGGAAGGCTTGTCCCCAGAAGACCTTGGAGAACAACATTCAGAAAAGCCCATAGGCCTTCACTGGCTCTGGAGCCTCACACTCTGATCAGAAACAGAACTCGTCTTCTTCATGGGGTAACTCGGTTTCCACTTGGGGTGTCACGCTTGCTAGCCCCAACCCTGGTCCCATCCCTCCATCCACTCTCCAGCCTCGGTTTCCTGGCCGTTTCCTTGCCACGCCACGCCCCCAACTGGCTCCTTTCTCTCTGTGTGAGCCTTCCATTCGATTCTGACAGCCTTCCTCCAGACCCCCAGCACCATCCCCTCAAATCTCATCCCTGCCTCTCTTCCCAGAGCACAGGCATGACACTAGCTGCCTTGCCTTGTCTTGTTCTGGATAGATGGCTTCTTGGGATTGGTCCTGAAGGAGGGTCTGCAAGCTTCCCGTAGAGAGGAACGGAGCTTTAGCCCCTGCTTCTGCCCATGTCATACAGGAAAAAATGGTGAGGAACCTGGCTGGTAGGAAGCCTTTATACCAGCACTAAACACGTGACCAGAGAAAGGAAGGCTAGTCTTTAAGCACTATTTCCTCTCAAACCCAAAGGAAAGGCCCAGCGTCTTTACTGTCTCCCTAGGGAATCCTCACTCTTGACTTCCAAATGCAGATTTTTCTGTCCTTAATTCCTGAATTAAAAAAAATTCCAGGCATTTTTTTTTTTTTTTACTTCTGAAGGCAGATTATTTTCTCTTCTCTTTCTCAGGCAGTTTCTTCTGTCATTCTGCTCATTCTCAGAAATGAGCTTTCCTCCTTCCTATTCCTTCTTTTTTTTTTTTTTTGAGGCTGAGTCTCGCTCTGTCACCCAGTCTGGAGTACAGTGTTGCAATCTCGGCTCACTGCAACCTCCGCCTCCCAGGTGCAAGCGATTCTCCTGCCTCAGCCTCCCCGGGATTACAGACACCTGCCATTACACCCAGCTAATTTCTGTATTTTTAGTCGAGATGGGGTTTTACCATGTTGGCTGGTCTTGAACTCCTGACCTCAAGTGATCCACCTGCCTTGGCCTCCCAAAGTGCTGGGATTACAGGCATGAGCGACTGCGCCCAGCCTTCCTTCCTTTTCTTCTTTAATTTTTTACTTTCTCTGTGGTCTCCTGCCCTCTGCCCCCAACACATTTCTTTGGCACATCTCAGTTGAAACAAGCTGGTCTTAGCCTGCATCTTGTTATGATGGAAAAAGTGTGGAAGTTAGTCATGCAAATGTGGCTCAAATCAACTTCGGGGCAGATCAGTTTTCTGACTGTAGTTTCTTGCAGTCAAGTGAGCATGGGAATTCTGACATCCCAGGATTTCTGCGAGGATTCAGTGGTCGTTTATATAAAGCACTTAGTGCAGCCTCGTCTCAAGCCTGTAACACAGCTTCAGAGAGAGTGAGCCACTTGGTGCAGACTCCAGAGACTAGGGCATGCACGTGCCGTCTCTCAGGGAAAGTGTCAGGAATTCAGGAGGCCCCAAGTTCAGGTGCCCGTGTGGCTCTTCGTCAGGGAGTGGCACTCAGGCTCCATCCCTTTCCCTGATAAAGTCTCACTGTTTCCCCCTCTCCGGCCTTGGTAGCCCCAGGTTAGAAGCTCATGAAGGTCCCTTTGAAATACACACCCAAGGAAATAAGGATCATTGGAACAAGTTTTCCTCCTGACTTAGAGAAGAAGTCTCTGTTCTGCCATCTGTGGCCTGAGAGTAGCTCGAATTACAGGTGTGTGACACCATGCTTGGCTAATTTTTTTTTTTTAGACAGAGTCTCACCCTGTTACCCAGGCTGGAATACAGTGGTACCATCTTGGCTCACTGCAACCTCCAACTCCAGAAATTTTCTTGCTTCAACCCCCCCGAGTAGCTGGGATTACAGGCGTGCACCACCATGCATGGCTAATGTTTTTATTTTATTTTATTAATGTTTTGTTTTGTAGAGACAGGGTTTTGCCATGTTGCCCAGGCTGATCTTGAACTTCTGGACTCAACTGATCCACCCACCTTGGCCTTCCAGAGTGCTGGGATTACAGGCATGTGCCACCATGCCTGGCTAATGTTTGTATTTTTTGTAGAAGTGAGGTTTTACCATGTTCCTCAGGCTGGTCTTGAATTTCTGGACTCAAGTGATCCGCTCAGCCTTCCAGAGTGCTGGGATTACAGGCATGAGCCCTGTGCCTGGCCGGAGTCCATGGTCTTTACCCCCACACTACACTCGCCACAGTACTGTGAGGTCCCAGGTTAGACCCAGCTTTCTTGGCAGCCTCTGGAAGCCCTGTGCATCCAACAGAGGAGGACACAGGGGACAGGCCAGGGTGGAGATGGTGTCACCTGCTTCCCACAGGGTGTGTCTGTGTCATCACCAGACTCCTTGCCAGTGGCCTTCACTCTTTCCCTGAAACCGTGAAGGAATGACCTTCAACCCCAGACACCCAAGACTCAGGCGACTCCCAGCCTTCCACATGTCCTCATTCCCGCCATAGCCCCAGATCCCAGATGCTGCGATCTGTCATTAGTCCCCACCTCCCTGTCTCTAAACATTCTGAATACACAGGAAGTAGAGGGAAGATTCTGTTTACTGTTTCTCTCTACTCTTTACCAAGTTGTTTAGCTTTCATGGTTTCCATGAATGTTTATAAGACTCCGGACTTGATTGTGAAACAGAACGAACAGCTTGGGAGGAGGAATGTTTATTCTTGGAATCCTGGAGAGATTGCCTGACCTTTTCCCCTTTCCTCGAGCCCCCTTCTCCATCTGCTGTCCATGCAGAGGTGACCACTGGACTAGGCACAGGACTAAAAGGCCCTCCCCCTGCCGCTTCCAGGCTGGACCACTGGGTAGCTTGAGTGAGTTCACATCGCCCTTCGGTAAAGGTTAGAAGGCAGCTGGTTGCTTCCTTGGGCTGCCTTTCATTGCTGACCCTGAACAAGGGAAGATAGGTGGCAGAGTGTCTGGAGACAGAAGCTTACAGTCAGGTGCTGGCTGATCCTGCCAAAGGCACACCAGATGGGGGCAAAACTGGTTGCACTGTGTTCCTGTCCCCAGGCGACCTTGTCTCTGTTTTCCTCCACTACCTGCTTCTGCCACATTCATGACTCAACTTCTCCTAAGAGTTGTGGTGTCACTGGGGTCACCCGGGTCTCTGTCTACTTTGCAGAATCTTAGGAAACTTAAATTAGACCGCAGATTTTCAGGAAGTGTGGGCAGGGTATCAGAAACGCCCGGGTGTCGCAGTGGCGGAGATGGCAGCACATTTGAAGATGCTTGGACATTTTCTGAGAGAGAGAAAAGGTCAGGCTTTCTGAATGCAAATCAGAAAGTGAAGTTTCTGTTTATCAGAAGTGGGAGGTTGTTAAAAATAATAGATTGAGAAACAGTGAGTGATGCAGTGGACATAACACTCCAAGACCCGCTCTCAGAAAAGTTGATGTGAACTGAGCTCCTCCTCTTCACGTTGGGCCATCTTTCCCCAGCCCTTTCCACCATCAGGAGAATTCAGATGCCGCAGGGAGCAGTGAAGAAGGCGGGAGGGGAGCCTGCGGTCTTCCTTTTGGGAGTGTCTTTCGGTTTCCTCCCTACATGTTTTTTCTTGAGCCCATGCTACATCATGAGATGAAGCCACAGTGGACTAGCGCGTGGAAGTCCCCTTCTGTCTCTAGAAGTCTTTGCCATTTATGAAGGTCAAAGCCATCTATCTCATTCGAGGATTTTCAAATGTGCCCAAATAACAGACACTTAAACACAAAGAGATTTATTTTTCTCACAGGACATGAAGGAATTAGGGAGTCCGTGGCTGGGGCTGCTGCTCAGGACCACTCATCCATCCAAGCCTGGGCTCCTTCTGGCTTATCTGTTCCACCATCTCTGGATCTTCGCTTTCACTTCATGGTAGTAAGAAGCATCTACATTCTCAGCAGAAAAATGGAGCGGGGAGGACAGAGAGCAAAAGACGCATGAGACATGGATCTAACCCTCTTTTAAGCAAAAAAAAAAAAAAAAAAAAAAAAAAAATAGCTTTCTAGATGCAGTGGCTCATGCCTGTAATTCCAGCATTTTGAGAGACTGGGGCAAGAGGATTGCTTGAGGCCAGGGGTTCAAGACCTGCCTGGAGTGAGACCCTCATCTCTACAAAAAAAATTTTTTTTAAATCTAGCTGGGAGTGATGGTGCACTCCTGTAGTCCCAGCTACTTGGAGGCTGAGGTGGGAGGATCGCTCGAGCCTGGGAATTGGAGGTTGCAGTGAGCTGTGATGGTACCATTGCACTCCAGCCTGGGTGACAGAGGGAGACCTTGTCTCCAAAAAATGAAAAAAAGAAAATGATAGCTTTTCTGGAAGCCCTACCCAGCAGACATCTGCATATTTCTGACTGGCTGGCATTATATCTCATGGCAACTCCTGGCTGCAAGAGAGTTTGGGCAAATGAGTATTAGTTGGGTACTTCTCGAACCTAACAAAATTGCGATTCTGTCGGTAAGGAAAAAGGGGAGTTGCAAAATCATACTGATCTTGAATAGCAAAAATGGGGAGCAAAAACAATTCTAAGCCTAAAATATCTATGGTAGCCACAGGAAGATGTGGGATTTTAGAGGGGCTTTTATCAATTGTTATTAACAGGTAACATACATACTAAAAAGTGAGCTCATCTTAGGGACACAGCTTGGTGCATGTTAACGGATTTGTACATTTGTGTATGACCACCCAAGTTGAAATAGAAGACACATTCAGCACCCTAGAGGCCCTTTCATGCCCCTCTCAGTCTGCAAAGCTTCCATCCTCAAGATAACCACTTTTCCAACTTCTACCTCATTTTTTTTTTGTGAGACAAGGTCTCTTTTGAGTCAGTGCTCATATGAGCATTCCCAGGTTGGAATGCAGTGGCATGATCTTGGTTCACTACAACCTCCACCTCCTGGGTTCAAGTGATTCTCCTGCCTCAGTTTCCTAAGTAGCTGGGGTTACAGGGAAACATGACCATGATTGGCTAATTTTTATATTTCTAGTAGAGAAGGGGTTTTGCCATGTTGGCCAGGCTGGTCTTGAACTCCTGACCTCAAGTGACTCACCTGCCTTGGCCTCCCAAAGCACTGGGATCACAGGCATGAGCCACGACGCTCAACCTTGTTTCTATTTTCTTGGGCACAAGCACTGTTTATCTTCCAGTGTAAGAACGCAATCAGCCATGCACTGTGGGAGAGCAGCCAGGAGGCCGGTTGTATCCCACTGCAGCAGCTGCTGCACACAGAGCCTGGAAGGGCAGTTTGCGTAGCTCTGTGTGGACCTGCTGTGTCCTTCAGTGCCCATCCAGCCAAGAGCCGTGGGCCACAGAGGACACTGGTGCAGAAGCAGAGGGCAGACCAGGTAGCGGCAAGCCTTTCCTGTGCCCCGAGCCGTCAGAGGTGGGCCAGGGTCTTCCGCTTCCTCAATAGGGCAGAAGTGGCCGCGCTGGCCCCATTCGGCACAGGACAGGGCCAGAGCTGCTGGGCTTGTCTGAGAGGAGGAGAACTGTGCAATCGAGTGAGGCTCTCTGAGAATGTTCTGCTGGAGTTGAGAAAAACTAGGATGAGGCACCTCCCTGATTTTATGTCCCTTTTGGCAGGTCCAGCCTCCCAAACAGCTACCATTTGCTTCTTTGAAACACCTGTTGGTGCCTCCTTTTCCAGCCCTTAATGGAATGGTGAGTGAGGTTTTCCTGATTGGCATGGCGTCTGCTTGTGAGATTCCCCATCCCATGTCTCTCTGACTCCTGCTCCAACTCCTTACTCACCTGATGCCTCTCCAGCCACCTCAGATTCCCATACCACCCTGCCCAGACAAAAAGTGTTCTTACAGGAGTTTGAAGCTTCAGGAGTGCCCTCCAGCCACATGAACACAAGGCGCTGACAAGCGTGGCATTCTGGAAGTTGCACCAATGCCACCTGCTGTCTTACTGTCACAGAGGCCTCTTGGGCTCTTCTGAGAAGGGTGGACATGGTTGGAGGGAAGAGTGGGATTTGGGGGCTCTTAGTAAAATTGCTTCACATAGTGAGCTTTGGCGGTTTAGGATTATAACCTGTGCAGAGAGAGGGTCTTCTGTCCTGAGTGGTTTGTGGGTCACACGCTCCCACAGAATCACCAAGGGCTGACATCATCCCTGCTTGAGCCACAGAAACTGAGTGGGCAAGGGTGAGTTCCCCAGCACAGAGGGAGGCATTCCCTGTCAGGACCGTCTGCGCATGTGCTGTGCAGTCCCCAGCCTGCACTGCGAGGTCAGTGCTGTGTCCTCCCTCTAGAAAGTGTAATGGCGGGTGGGGCGGGTGCAGCGGCTCAGGTCTGTAATCTTAGCACTTTGCGAGGCCGAGGCGGAGGCTGAGGTGGGCAGATTGCCTGAGCTCAGGAGTTTGAGACCACCCTGGGCAACATGGTGAAACCCTGTCTCTACTAAAATACAAAAAAAAAAAAAAAGTGTGGTGGCCTGCACCTGTAGTCCCAGCTACTTGGGAGGCTGAGGCAGAAGAATCGCTTGAACCGGGGAGGCAAAGGTTGCAGTGAGCCGAGATTGTGCCACTGCGCTCCAGCCTGGGCAACAGAGTGAGACTCTGGCTCAAAAGAAAGTGTAGCAGGATACTCACAACTGACAGTGACGTTGTGGCAGCTTACCTTGCATCCTCTCATTTCTTTGTTTACTTGAACTTCCAAAGCCTGTTTTTTTCAGTGTTCCCAGGAACCGTGGACTTGCAGTGCTTGCCTCTAGGTGTGTTGTGACATCCCAGCAGTGTCTCTCAACGCGCCTTTGAGAACTACTGTGAGAGGGGACAAGATGTGCAGAGACAAGCTTCCAGCATGGCTAGGGACGGACCCCCTGGGGATGCTCCTCTCTGGCTGGGCATCAGTAGAAGCATCTGCCTCCATCCTCACCCAGATGCCATTCCGTTTCTTCACCACTGCTTCCCATTGGCCTACAAACAGCAAGGAGGAAGCCACACTTGCGTTATTATCAACTATCTTTGGCCTTTATTAGTTTGATTAAGTAATAACCATCTAAAGTGAATTTCCTTTGTGGGCAGCCCAAATTCCAGGCCGGAAAAGGTCCAACCACTGTTCTTCCAATGCTGCTGCTTTTCTAGAACGTGAACTTCACGAGAGCTGCAGCTTCCTGTCTTGTTCACCAAAATATTCTCAGCAGCTTGAAGAAGACATGGCTGGGAGCAATGGATGAAGGAGTGAATTACAGGCAAATTGGGATGCAAGCAGGTATCCATGTCTCCGGATGAGGGAGTGTCTTTTTCTTCTCAAACCCCTGCAACAAGAGCCTTTGAGGAGAGCTAACAGTGCTTTAGAGCACAGGAAATCTTTGAAACAGGGCTGCACTGTTGGAATGTAAATTCATGCAGTCATCATGGAAAACAGTATGGAGGTTTCTCGGAAAAGTAAAATTAGCACTGCCATATGATCCAGAAATCCCACTGCTGGATGTAGATCCAAAGGAACTGAAATCAGTATGTCAAAGAGATGCCTGCACGCCCATGTCCATTGCAGCATTATTCATAATGGGCAAGATGAGGAAGCACCCTATATGTCCATCATCAGATCAATGGATAAGGAAAGTGTGGGCCATGCACGGGGGCCCATGCCTGTAATCCCAACACCTTGGGAGTTTGAGACCAGCCTGGCCAACATGGTGAAACACTGTCTCTACTAAAAATACAAAAAATCAGACGGGCGTGCTGGCAGGCACCTGGGATCCCAGCTACTCAGGAGGCTGAGGCAGGAGACTTGCTTGAACCCAGGAGGTAGAGGTTGCAGTGAGCTGAGATCATGCCACTGCATGCCAGCCTGGGCAACAGAGCAAAAACTCCGTCTCAAAAAGAAAAGAAAAGAAAATGATGTAGATATACAGTGGAATACTACTCAGCCTTGAATAAGAAGGAAACCCTGTCAATGGTGACAGCATAGATGAGCCTGGAGGGCCTTCTTCTCAGTGGCATAAGCCAGGCACAGACAGACAAATCCTACATGATCTCACTTACATGAAGAATCTTAAAAAGCTGATCTCCTAGAAGCAGATCTCATAGAGAGAAGAATGTTGGTTACCAGAGCCTGGGGGAAGGGGCTGGTGGGGAAAGGGAAGATGTGGACTCAAGGCTACAAAGTTTCAGTTAGGAGGAATCAGCTTTAGTGATCAATTGCACATAACCGCAGCTATTATAAACAATAATACAGCGTATATTTAAAAGCCATGAAAAGAGATTTTAAATGTTTACACTGCAAGAAAAGGACAAGTATGTGAGGTGATGGATGTGTTAATTAGCCTGATTTAATCATTCTACTTTATAAACATGGATGAAAACATCACATTGTATCCCATACATAGATACAATTATTATTTGTCAATTAAAATGGAACTGGCCGGGCCCGGTGGCTCAAGCCTGTAATCCCAGCACTTTGGGAGGCCGAGGCGGGTGGATCACGAGGTCAAGAGATCGAGACCATCCTGGTCAAAATGGTGAAACCCCGTCTCTACTAAAGATACAAAAAATTAGCTGGGCATGGTGGCGTGTGCCTGTAATCCCAGCTACTCAGGAGGCTGAGGCAGGAGAATTGCCTGAACCCAGGAGGCGGAGGTTGCGGTGAGCCGAGATTGCGCCATTGCACTCCAGCCTGTGTAACAAGAGCGAAACTCCGTCTAAAAAAAAAAAAAACGGAACTGTGCTGAGCCTACAGTAAGTACTCCACAATGTTTCCTGCACCGCCCCACCCGCCCCCACCAGGACCCAGGCAGAAGCATCAGCAGCTTCAGTTCCCCTCCAGGGCCCCGGCATTCAATCCTTTAGTGTCCCTGTGCCACGCCCCGCTGCTGTAGTGCAGAATGCACACAGCCAAGTGGAGACTGGCATATTTATTCGTCATGGGGCCGGAACCACGGTGTGAGGCACAGGCGAGCATGGGGCCAGAGTCCCCATGCAGTTCCTGGGCCAGAGTCCAGCCAGTAGCCACTGTCCCAGGAGAAGCCAGACGGACGAAGGTGCAGACCACAAGCCACCGTGGGAGCTGGCAGCAGCCTGGCCGTCTCACATAGTGGCAGTTTCCATAGCAGCTGGAGCAGGGCAGCATTCTTCCCGGGTGACACACATGGCCAAGAGGCTGGCAGAGGGACCGATGGCACAGACAGGATGCAGCTGCAGAGGACTGTCCACCTGGAGACCTTGGATGCTCTCCTGATTGTACCTGTTGGCCTTCCCGCTACGGACAACAGACTCTCCTCTTGCCAGGTTAAGCAGAAAAGGAATTTTGTTTTTATTTACTTTATTTTGTTTTTATTTTCTTGTGACAGAGTCTTGCTCTATTGCCCAGGCTGGAGAGCAGTGGCGTGATATCGGCTCACTGAAATCTCTGCCTTCCAGGATCAAGCAATTCTACTTCAGTCTCTCAAGTAGCTAGAATTACAGGTGCCCACCACCACACCTGGCTAAGTTTTGTTTTTTTAGTAGAGACAGGGTTTTACCATATTGGCCAGGCTGGTCTCGAACTCCTGACCTCAGATGATCCACCTGCCTTGGCCTCCCAAAGAGCTGGCATTACAGGCGTGAGTCACCCCACTCAGCCTCGGAATTTTATTTTTAAAGCATATTAGGTAGCTTGTGGAGTCCCCAGGCTGGCCAGAACACCAGGCTTGAAGGGTATGCCCAGATAACACCTTTGCAGACACCACCACCTCCACCACTGGCACAGACTCTGCAGCTCACACCTTGGGCACTGCTGCCTCACCCTCGACACCTCTCTCTGCTGCGCTGGCAGCTGGCTGTGTGCTGCCACCTCCCTTGAGCAGCCTCCCAGCCTAACGTCACAGCTGTGCAGCACTGTCCCCACCTGGCCTTGCTAATTGGCTGGAACTTGGTCACATGCCTATGCCCTAGATGGAATCGGACCCTGGGAAAGCAAGTTTCTGCTTCTCCCTTGGCAAGGCATAGATTCACAGGCGGGGAGTTCAGAGGTCCAGGGTGGCCAAAAAGAATGATGGAAGTCCCTGATAGAAGAGGAGTTGTCAGGGCCAGGTGCAGTGGCTCATACCTGTCATCCCAGCACTTTGGGAGACCGAGGTGGGCAGACATTTGAGGTCAGGAGTTTGAGACCAGCCTGGCCAACATGGTGAAAACCCGTCACTACTAAAAATACAAAAATTAGCTGAGTGTGGTGGCATGAGCCTGTAATCCTGGCTACCCAGGAGACTGAGTCAGGAGAATCGCTTGAACCCAGAAAGCGGAGGTTGCAGTGAGCCAAGATCGTGCCACTGCACTCCAGCCTGGACGACAGAGGAAGACTTGGTCTCAAAAAAAAAAAGTGGCGGGTCAACTCCTTCTCTTGTCTTCCTCCCCATACCCCACAGACAAAGAGTAGAAGAAGAGAGGTTAACTAGAGGAAAATTGGGATGCACTGCTCATAGTAGGTCACTGCCCAGAGTGTGAGGACTGTCATATCACAGGCGAGTTGAATGCCCGGGCATTTCTCTACTCTGAAGAGAGATCCAGGTAGAATAAGTGATAAGGGCACAGGTCTGGATCCCATCCCATGTTTAGCAATTCCCAGCTCCGTGACTCTGAGAAAATGATGCAGCATTCGGTGCTCAGGGCATTTCTCAGCTCCGAAGAGGATACCTGATTCTGCTTGGTGCCTTCTCATTTCAACCTCTGTCATCCCTCTACCAAGTTCTCTCCTAGTTTTTGTTCAGTTTTCTTGATCTTTTACTATTCCGGCTTCCCTCCTGCCCTGGAAGTGAAGGTGAGAAAACCTTGTTTCCCCAGCAAGGCGAACCTGTGGTTGCTTGGGTCTCTCATCCTTTTCCTTTCCCGAGTGAGAGCTTAGGGTGTCATTTCCCAGGACGGGCAAGGAGTATTTTAGGTATGTAGCTTCATCCTGTTTCTAAGAAGATGGCTTTTGGTGGTCAGCCTTAAGTGGACTTTTACCAACGTGTAGAATAAAGTGCATAGATACAGGCACCTCTGCCATTTCAGGATCTCCCAGGAACCAAGAACTTTCACACTTGAGCTTGCCATGTGTCAGGAAAAGGAAGGTCAAGAGTTGAGCTGTTTCTCAGGCCACTTAATCCTCTGTGTTTCCCCTAAAAGTCTGTCCCCACAAATCTCATTGATCCCTTCTAGATCTCAAGCCCTGATGATTCTGTCAGACTCTGACCTGCTTTCATAATTCATTCGGGCATTCTGTTTCATGTCCTCCCTTGGCCGATTATTCCAAAGGAGCTTGCACACTGCCAGTTTCTCCTATGCTTCCATCCCTGCCCCGGCTACTCTCCTTGTTTGGTCAGTTTTCCGTGTTCAGGATCAAAGTGGAATTGGTTATTTTTGTTTGTTTGTTTCTCAAGACAGGGTCTCACCCTGTTGCCCAGGCTGGAGTGCAGTGGCACAATCATGGCTCACTGGAGCCTGGACCTCCTGGCCTTAAGCAATCCTCCCACCTCAGCTTCCCAAAGTGCTGGGATTACAAGCATGAGCCCCTGTGCCTGGCTGGCATTGGTTATTCTTTAGCTCAGCCTCACAAAACCTCCATAGAATGAATTCCTGCATGCATGAACACCTAAGAAGAAAGCAGGGCCACTTGTTAAAACATCCGCAGAGGGCCCGAGCTCCTCACGCAGCCCCTGGCTCTCAGCAGGCAGGGGATCTGATTCTGTCTCACACTCTGGCTTCCTGTCTCGGTGTCCCAACCCCAACCTCTGCACTATTTCTGACTTCTTTCCACTTGTGCTTTCCTTAAACCATATAGACCTAAGTGGCTCCAGTTCCCTCTCAAGGCATTTGAAACAGACACATGAGCACACAACAGACAGACACCACGCTCCATTTCTCTGTAGGAACCATGTCTTAGCTTGGCCCATGTTACATGACCCAGAGCCAAAAGAGGTTTCATTCTCATCCCCATGAACCAGGAAGCTCAGCCAACACCCCACATCCTCCCTCAGGATCCCAGCATCTTATTTTCCCCCTTCCTCCATCTCCAATTGCACACGACTCCAAGACCAAGCTTTTCTAGCCTTCCATTCACTGTCCCTCTCCTGCATACATGTGCTCTCCACAGAGATGGTGGGATCCGGGGAAGAAACCCCTCTGTGCTGAATTTAATTGCATTATTTTACCTTCATGCTTTTCTTGAATGTTCATGAACATCTGGATTCGGTTAAGAAAGGCAAGGAGTGGGGAGGTGGGTGACTCCTTTACCTCTGGAGTCCTGGAGAGAGTGTCCTGCTTTGCCATACCACAGTCCATGGATACGTCTGGAGCTTGTCCCAATCTGCTGGGTTCCTATGAGGGTCTCAAGTGCTTGTTTGAAGCCACTTCCCTCTGGGCAGGGCGTGCATGCCTGGGTCACTCCTCACCACTCGTTACCTAGGGTCAGGCTGCAGGGGTGGTGTGGGGAGAAGAGCTGGTGGGAAGACTGGTGAGCCTTCTCTTGTTTTTAGAGATGGAGTGTTGCTCTGTTGTCCAGGCTGGAGCACAGTGGCCCAATCTTGGCTTATTGCTACCTCCACTTCCCAGGTTCAAGTGACTCTCCTGCCTCAGCCGCCTGAATAGCTGGGACTACAGGTGCCCGCCACCACACCTGGCTAATGTTTGTATATTTAGTAGAGACAGGGTTTCACTATGTTGCCCAAGCTGCTCTTGAACTCCTGACCTCATGATCCACCTGCCTCAGCCTCCCAAAGTGCTGAGATTACAGGCGTGAGCCACCACACCTGAGCCTTGCAGAAAGAGCTGGATTTACGCCATCACTTTGGAGAGCAGCTTGGCAGCTTCTACTGAAATGGAAAATGCATATGCAGTGCCACCCAGTGGAAGAACTCTCCTGCGTGTGCTCAAGGAGGCACACAGGGATGTTCGAGGCAGCGTTGTCATACTGGTGAAGAATGGGAAATGATTTAAATGTCTATCAATAGGAGAGTGGAAAAAATAAAACTCGCCTTAGTAATATGATGGACTATCACAGCAGACAAAAAAAATCAATGACGTGTAAGGTTCAGTGATGGAGGTCAGATAGCAAAGGCATGATTTGGGGTAGAAAGTAGCTAGTGGCAGAATGACTTGTACTATAGGTATTTACGGGTATTTGATAAAACACAAAAGAATACTAAACAGTGTTTCAGGGCAAAGTATATTTGCAAAGCATATTTTAGAAACATGAACAAAAAGGATGCACTTAAAGTCCAATACGATGCTGCCTCTGATGAAGAAGGCAGGAGATTCAGTGAGGGAGACGGCTGGACACGGTGGCTCATGCCTGTAATCCTAGCACTCTGGGAGTCCAAGGCGGGTGGATCTCGAGGTCAGGAGTTCAAGACCAGCCTGGCCAAGATGGTGAAACCCCATCTCTACTAAAAACGCAAAAATTAGCCGGGCGCGGTGGCGCGCACCTATAATCCCAGCTACTCAGGAGGCTGAGACAGAGAACTGCTAACCCTGGGAAGTGGAGGTTGAAGCAGAGTTTGCAGTGAGCCGAGATTGTACCACGGCACTCCAGCCTGAGCAATAGAACGAGACTCTGTCTCAAAAAAAAAAAAGATTCAGTGAGGGAGAAGCACACTGGGAACATCAACCTCAAAATTCTAAAGAAATACGACTCAGTGTTGGCTGCTGTGGTGGCTCACGCCTGTAATCCCAACACTTTGGGAGGCTGAGGCAGGCTGATCAACTTGAAGTGGTCAGGAGTTCAAGACCAGTTTGACCAACATGGTGAAATCCCATCTCTACGAAAAATACAAAAATTAGCCAGATGTGGTGGCGCACACTTGTAATCCCAGCTACTCAGGAGGTTGAAGCGAGGGGATCACTTGAACACAGGAGGTGGAGGTTGCCGTGAGCTGAGATCATGCCACTGCACTCCAGCCTGGACAGCAGAGCCAGACTCCCTAAATAAATAAATAAATAAATAAATATCCCACAAAAACTCAATAGCAAAATGAATAAAAAACAACCACACAATTCAATTAGAAAATGGGCAAAAGGCTAATTTTTAGAACAAGGACTAGTACAGAGCAGTGAACCCACAGGCCTGTGCAGAGAAATGACATTCTCTTCACCTCAGCCTCAAACTGGCTTAAGCTAAGGAAGGAGAATATTTGGTTTTCAAATCTAAAAATCCCCAGAGTAGTCTGCTTTGGAACCTCATGCCTGAATGTGTGCTTTTCTCTGTTCTGCCTTCCTTTGAGTTGACTTCAGGTTTGTACTGCCTCTGTTTTCACAATGGCCCCCAGAAGAGACGAACCAGCCTTCAACTTCAAGTTCAGTAGAAGAGAGGGTCTTTCTCCTAATGATTAAAAGAGAAGGTCTGGGTTCATCATCTTTTTATTTATTTATTTATTTATTTTTGACAGAGTCTCACTCTGTCGCCCAGGCTGGAGTGCAGTGGTGTGATCTTGGTTCACTGCAACCTCTGCCTCCCGTGTTCAAGAGATTCTTCTGCTGCAGCCTTCCGAGTAGCTGGGATTACAGGAATGCCTTACCAAATCCCACCTAATTTTTGTGTTTTTAGTAGAAACAGGGTTTCGCTATGTTGGCCTGGCTGGTCTCGAACTCCTGACCTCAAGTGATTTGCCCGCCTCAGCCTCCCAAAGTCAAGAGTCAAAGAAAAAAATCACATGGAAATTGGAGCCTAGAGCACAAAATAATGAGAATTCTGCAAATCAAAACTTGTGACATCCCACCAAAGCTGTTGTTAGGGGGAAATCTATCACACTAAATGCTTACATTAGCAAAGAAGAAAGGCTAAAAGAGCATTTAGAAAAGGAACAGAGAGCAAAGGAAGGAAACAATAAAGATAAGATTAGAAATTAATGCAACAAGAAAACAAAGATAATTGCTAGAGAGGATCTTGGTTTTCTGAAAAGAAATTAACAGAGCTCTTGTCAAGACTGAGAAAGGGAAAAAGATGGCACAAACACAGTAAGATGTAACCACTAAAAAGTACCATGCCCTACTTCCCACCACGTGGTCTCTTCTCCCAAGGACTGTTGCTTTTCTTGCCCATTTGTCCACCTGTGCCAGCCACTGCTTTGCTTGGGGTGCTGGTCCTTTGAGTCCACAGCATCAGGAACCCCCCTTTCTGAATCGGAGCCAAGGATAGAGCTAAGAGCTCTGCAGCAGTTAAGCGAATGCTATCATCTTCTAGATACAGAGTAGTGAAGATAAAGAATTCCAAGATCGATATTACAGGATAAAAAGGCTTGTGACTTCCCATGAGGCACTACCAGCCATCATTAAGAAAATGTCATAGGCTGGGCGTGATGGCTCACGCTTGTAATCTCAGCACTCGGGGAGGCCTAGAGTACAGTGGCGTGATCTCGGCTCACTGCAACCTCCAGCTCCCGAGTTCAAGTGATTCTTCTGCCTCAGCCTCCCTAGTAGCTGGGACTACAGACATGTGCCACCATATCCAGCTAATTCTTTGTATTTTTAGTAGAGATGGGGTTTTGCCGTGTTAGCCAGGATGGTCTCAATCTCCTGACATCATGATCCGCCCACCTCGGCCTCCCAAAGTGCTGGGATTACAGGCGAGAGCTACTGTGCCTGGCCCAGCAGGCTTTCGTACCTGGAAGAGTCATGTGGTCACAAAGAGGAAAGTCAGTGGCTGAGCTCTTTCTAAGGCAGCTTGACCTTCTGGGTCCCCCACCAAATTTTGTCCCCAACAGACTTATTTCACTCAGAGTCCATTCTTGTTTTGTTTTGTTTTTGGGAGACACAGTTTTGCTCTTTCTCCCAGGCTGGAGGGCAGTGGTATGATCTTGACTCACTGCAACCTCTGCCTCCCGGGTGCAAGTGATTCTCCTGCCTCAGCCTCCCGAGTTGCTGGGATTACAGGTGCCTGCCACCACACCTGGCTAATTTTTGTGTTCTTAGTAGAGACGGGGTTTCACCATGCTGGCCAGGCTGGTCTCGAACTCCTGACCTCAGGTGATCCGCCTGCGTTGGCCTCCCAAAGTGCTGGGATTACAGGCGTGAGCCACTGCGCCCAGCCAAGGAAACAAATGTTTTAAAAGAGAAAAGATTATAGCCACTGGCCACAGGGCAATTGGCTCTCTGAGCCACACCCCCACACACTCTTGGCATTACCCAGTGCCTGAGATTTTGCGTCACATGGATAGCAAGTAGCGTCTCCATGCCGTTTCAGTGCCATCTCGTTTTTCTCATTACTGATGGGTTGCGCATTTCTCAGCAGAACTCAGGTTTTCTTGCTCATCATCGTGTGCTGCACTTGTGTCTCAGCGATGGCTCTTAATTGCAGGAACAGAGACCGACTCTGGCTCATTTAGGGATTTAATAAGATATTGGGTAGCTCAGAGATTTGCCAGGAAGGCTGGAAAACCAGGCTTCTGGAATCAAGGAAGCTGCACAGACAGGGCCACATTAAAAGTCGCGCCATTAACTCAGTCCAGGGAGGATGCAGGACCCCACCCCACCACACACTAGGACCTAGAGCCACGTTCCGTTTGCCACAGCTACTGCCACTGCCAGAAGTGATTTTCCACTTTCCTCCTTTGTGCCATAAGCTTCAGATTCAGAATTTGGGGCACGTGCATCTGACTGGCTAAACACAGGCATGGGGGATGCTTGGAAAACAAGGTCCCTGCATCAATAGCTTCTCTAGTGGTATGCGAGATGGGCTCTGCCTCCCCACAAGGCTCAGACGTGGCCAGTTCCCTAAACATGGAAGGGGTTCAGAAGCCAGGAAACCAAAAGATGGCCAGTGTCCCCGCAGGGCCTTGCAGAGGTCAGGATATCCTATACCACTTCCATTTTTTGTGTCCCAATATATGAAAAAAATGATGCAATACCAAAACCATGAGATTTATGTATTTGTGTGCACATTTGAGATGACCAAAACCATGCTGTCAGCCGGGCGCGCTGGCTCACGCCTGTAATCTCAGCAGAGGCTGAGGCAAATGGATCACCTGAGGTCAGGAGTTCGAGACCAGCCTAGCCAACATGGCAAAACCCCATCTCTACCAAAAATACAAAAATTAGCCAGGTGTGATGGCAGTCACCTGTAATCCCAGCTACTCAGGAGGCTGAGGCAGGAGAATCGCTTGAACCCAGGAGGTGGAGGTTGCAGTGATCCCGCCACCGCGCTTCAGCCAGGACGAGAGAGCGAGATTCTGTCTCAAAACAAAACAAAACAATGCTGTCTTTTACATGTTTCCAATAACAGAGCAACATTCTTAATGTGAAATGAGTAATGTATTGTTCATACAATAGTTTTAGGATGTTATTATTATTATTTTTCACAGAATTCATCACAGTGGAGAGCCAGAAATAGGCCACAGGTTTAAAGTTGGGTGCTGTCAAGATAGCCCTGTGACTGCCTGATCAACTTCCCTCAGCATTGCTGCCAGAAGAGCGATGATGAGGCCGCGGCCAGATGCTCTGGTATGGGCAGATGGCCCTGGCCACGATTCAGCATTGCTGTGAGTACAGGACTTGTCCTTGGACAGTGGCCCCTCCCAGCACAAGCAGCCTAGTCTTTTCCGATAGCCCAGAGCTGCATTCTGTCATGCAGATGCTGAATGCTAAAGAGGCCAATTACAGCACAGCACTCTCCTTAGAGAAAACACTCCTGCTTTCAATGCCTGAGGCTTGGGAATGGTTTAAGCATTTCGCTCCCCTCCAGCCCCAGGGATGGGCCCTTGGAAGCCTGAATGTGTGAAATCATTTATTTACCCCCGTGATTCCAGCTACTCTCAGTGACCCTGGAGGTCTTCAGGCAGCTGGAATCTCTCTGCTCCCTTATCTGCTCTCACTTGGTCAGAAACAAGGTACAGAATGGTTTCCCATAATTATTTCTCTAATTTTAAAAAATCACATTATCATGCATGAATATATCCTTTAAAAAAACCCAACGGTACAGAAGTAAAATGTGAAATGCCATTTCACTTCTCCCTGACACTTCTTCCTTTCCAGAAGAAACCTCTGTTTTGTTTATGTCCATATATGTATATATACAAATATTTGGTTTAAAAATGCATAAATGGGGCTGGAAGCAGTGCCTCATGCTTGTAATAATCCCAGCACTCTCAGAGGATGAAGCAGGCATCTGAGGTCAGGAGTTCAAGACCAGCCTGGCCAACATGGTAAAACACAGTCTCTACTAAAAATACAAAAATGAGCTAGGCCCGGTGGCAGACGTCTGTAGTCCCAGCTATTTGGGAGGCTGAGGCAGGAGAATCACTTGAATCCAGGAGGCAGAGGTTGCAATGAGCTGAGATGGCACCACTGCACTCCAACCTCGGTGATAGAGCCAGATTCCACCTCAGAAAAAAAAAAAAAGCGTATAAATGGAATCATATTCTATATATTTTTCTGAAATTTTATTTTTCACCTTAGAATATGCCTTAGTGATCTTTTCATGGCAGCCTATAGCGATCTATAGTCTTTCTAATGGGTACATGATATTTTGTTTTAGGACTGTCTTATAATTTATGTAACCATTTAGGATTAATTTACATAGTTTACAATTCTTTTGGTATAACAAACAAGTACCTCTGCAAATTTATCTATCATCTATCTATCTATCCACCTAACTGAACAGGTGTGAGTATTTTGGTTAGATGAATCTTTAGATATGTAATTTATGCAATTGGTAGGTCAGAGAGATGTGGCTTGAAATTATTGATGGATATTTGCATATTGCCTTCCTAATAGTGTTTGGGAATTTACATTTCCACCAACTGTACATGGCAGAACCCATTCCCCTGCACCTTCTCGAACATTGGATGTTTGAATCTTTAATATTTTTGCTAGTTATGGGTAAGGATGGGTAAAAATGATGAAATCTTGTTGTTTTAGATTACATTAGGGGGATTCTTTCTACTTTAGTGATCCAGGTCCATTTCAAACCATTGTGGGAAAGGATGGAGACTATTCAGTAAATTATGTTAGGATAGCTGATTATCTACTGGGAAGAATTACAGCTAGATAACAATAATAAAAGCCAGCTGCATTCAAGATCAAATACGTTTTTAAACATTATAAATGCTGAACTGGGTGTGGTGGCTCACGCCTGTAATTCCAGCACTTTGGGAGGCTGAGGCAGGCAGATCACCTGAGGTTGGGATTTTGAGATCAGCCTGACCAACATGGAGAAACCCTGTCTTTACTGAAAATACAAAATGAGCCGGGTGTGATGGCACGTGTCTATAATCCCAGCTACTCAGGAGGCCGAGGCAGGAGAATGCCTTGAACCCAGGAGGTGGAGATTGCAGTGAGCCAAGATTGAGTCACTGCACTCCTGCCTGGGCAACAAGAGGAAAACTCCATCTCAAAAAAAAAAAAAAAAAAAAAAATCATAAACGTTGTGTAGGTATTATGTGATTTTAAAAGTCTTATAAATAAGGAGGATTTTTCCTAGTATGGCATAACGTAGAAGTCATCAAAAATTGATGACAAATGTGAGCAAATAAAAAATAGAAAACTTCTGAAAAACATTAGCAAAGTAAAAGGCCACTATCCTTCTACTTATATACCTGATATGGGGTTTGTAAGCCAATATTCAAAGAACTCCTGTAAGTCAAATAAGAATGAGACAAGTATTGGGAGAAATACAAATGACTCTACACAATATGCAAATATTGTCTTTCTCATTTTTAATCCGGGAGATTAATATGAAAATAATGCAGAGTAAGATAGTTAATTTTATGTGTTGGCTTGGCTAAGCCACAGTGCCCAGATACTCGGTGAAACATTACTCTGGGTGTTTCTGTGAAGGTGTTTTTGGATGAGATTGACATTTAAATTGGTGGATCTGAGCAAAGCAGATTGCCTTTCAAAATGTAGGGGCCTCCTCCAATCACTTGAAGGCCTGAACAGCACAAAAGGCTGACCTCCACATGCAAAAGAGAATTCTCCCACACACTGGATTCAGACTTCATCTGGGTCCTCCTGGCTCACCCGCAGGCTCTAGACTCAAACCACAACTTCCTCCTGAGCCTCAAGTCAGCCAGCCTCCTCCATCAGATTTTGGGCTCATCAAGCGTTCACAATCATATAAGCCAATTCCTTAAATAAATCTCTTTATACACACACACAGACACACACACACATAGAGACACACACACAGGCACATGGGGACACAGACGTGCACACAGAGACACATGCAAAAATATGCACACACAGACACACACCAAAACACAGATGCATAGATATCCACGGACACACACACAGAAACACAGACAGACATGCACACCATGGAAACATACAGAGACACACACAGACTTGTGGAGACACACAGACATGCACACAGAGACATACACAGAGACACATACACAAAAACACACACAGAGACATGAACTAACACACAGACACACAGAAACACACACAGACACACACAGACATGCACACAGAGATACACAGAAACACACACAGACATGCACACAGAAACACACAGACACGCAGAGACACACATACAAAAACATAGACACACTCACACACAGAGACACACTCACAGACATACAGAGACACACAGGCATACACAGAGACACACACAGAGATACACACAGACACACACAGCACACGCAGACAACACACACAGACACACACAACACACACACATACACACACACACACACACACACACACATGCTATTGGTTCTGTTTCTCTGGAGATCCCAGACTAATACATGAGTTTCTAAATTCTAGATAGCATCTCAAAACAATTAAAATACAGTATTTTCTCTTGTTGGCAGAGTTATGGAATCTCTTACAGACCGTTGGGGAAGTAAGGGTTGAGTCCGCAAGGAAGGTGATTCATCAATATTTATCAAAACTTTATATGTACATATAATTTAATTCAACAGTATGACTTTTAGGAAACGCACAGTGTGCATGCCATTATGGAAAAGGATGTGCCTCGTAGCATTATTTATAACAGTGGAAAATTAGAGATGCTTTTTTTTTTTTTTTTTGAGACGAAGTTTCGCTCTTGTTACCCAGGCTGGAGTGCAATGGCTCCATCTTGGCTCACCGCAACCTCTGCCTCCTAGGTTCAAGCAATTCTCCTGCCTCAGCCTCCCAAGTAGCTGGGACTACAGGCATGTGCCACCATGCCCAGCTAATTTTTGTATTTTTAGAAGAGACGGGGTTTCACCTTGTTGACCAGGATGGTATCGATCTCTTGACCTCATGATCCACCCACCTCGGCCTCCCAAAGTACTGGGATTATAGGTGTGAGCCACCGCCCCCGGCCGAGATCCCCTTTTTAAATCACTCATTCATTTATCCACCATCAAATGCCCACTCCTGGCTAAGCATGGTTTTCGGCACCTACTGGGTGTACAGTGACGAACAAAACTGACATGGTGATTGCTGTCGTGGGCTTCTCAGTCCAGTAGGCGTCATGCTAAACAAATGAACACACAAATACATATATCAAACCATCAGAGTTTGCAGTGTGAGATAATATCAGAGGGGGGCTATTTGAGATTGGGTGATCAGGGAAAGCCTCTCTAAGGCATGACATTGGACAGAAACTTGGAAGAAGCGGGGAACCAGCCAGGTAAAGAGTGGAGCACGAGGTGCGTGCAGACATTCAGAGCTTGGCCTGCTCAAGGGACAGAGAGAACTCCAGGCCAGAAAAAATGTTTAAATTTACCTATAGCCTGGAAGCCCCGCTCCACTTTGAGTTGTCCCCGCTTTCTGGACCAAACAAATGCATTTCTTAAATGTATTTGATGTCTCATGCCTCCTTAAAGTGTATGAAACCAGTCTGCACCCTGACAACCTTGGACACATGTTCTCAGGACCTCCTGGAGGGTGTGTCATGGGCTGTGGTCATTCATATTTGGCTCAGAATAAATCTCTTCAAATATTTTATAGAGTTCGACTCTTCATTGACATTAGTAATTGTGTGTTTGCACAACTGTGTCTGGACATGTGAGTGATTTTTGATGGGTACCGCATGGCTCCTCTTGATTTGGAAAACTCAGAAGGAATTTCTGTTTGCAGATGGAACAAGCCCAACTTTTGCACTCTGGCAACCGACTGACCCCACCTGAATCCATTACTCAACTGGTCCTGTGGCTCTCACCCAGAGGCAAACTCAGTGCACAAGGACCATTTTCCACACCCTGCAGTTTTATCCCCAACCAGTCATCAGCACCCATTCCCTTGGCCTCTGCCAACCTAAGATTTGGCCTTTAAAAACCATCTGAGAGAGGAAGGCATCCTGGCTGGTTTAGTGTGGACACTCTGCGGGCTTGTTTGTTGCTGTAGCAACTGGATTGCATTTCGATAATTGTTTGTTTATGTGTGTGTGTCAATAGAGTTGTGACAAATTATAATTTGATCAACAGATGTTCTTTTGCAATGCTCTGGCCCCTCCGTGGGTCTTGTTTTGCTGTTGAATGGGAAAGTGGGATGGAGTTCCATGTATCCAGGTTTTTATGTTGCTGTTCTAAGCAGGGTTGAGGTGTAATTGCCTGATGGGTTTTTCTTGCCAACTGCACAGACAAAACTAATTCACTGAGAGCGTGATACTGCAGTAGAGAAGAATTTAATTAACACAGAGCTAGCCAAACAGAAAGACTGGAGTTACTACTCAAATCTGTCTCCCTGAGGACTCGGAGGCTAGGGTTTTTATGGATAATTTGGTGGCAGAGGTCTAGGGAATGGGTGCTGTTGACTAGTTGGGAATGAAACTGTAAGGGTGTAGAAAATGGTCTTTGTGCACTGAGTTGCCTCTGGGTGGGATCCACAGGACCAGCTGAGTCCTGAGTCATGGATTCAGGTGGGGTTAGTTGGTTGCCAGAGTGCCAAAGTCTGAATAACATCTCAAAACACCAGTCTTGGGTTCTACAATAGCAATGTTGTCTATAGGAACAATCAGGGAAGTCTTTTGCTCTCTGGCCACATGACCCCTGAGCAGTAAGAGATTATTGCTATGCTTACATTTTAACAGAAACCAGGCACCTCCCATAATCCCAGTTGTGTGGTCTTTTATTCGTTTTATAAAGGCGGCTTCAGTCCCTGAGCAAGGAGGATTTAGTTTTAGGGAAAAATGGTTATCATCCTTGCTTCAAAGTTAAACTATAAATTCCTCCCACGGTTAGCTTGGTCTATGCTCAGGAATAACTGAGGACAGCTAGCCTATAAGGCTAGAAGCAAGATGGAGTCAGCCATGCTAGACTTCTCTCACCGTCGTCATCTTTGCACAGGTGGTTGTGGTTTCAAGGCCTGATTAGTACATGATGTTCTTCTGCGATACTCTTTGGCCCCAGTGTTCTTTCGAGTCTGGGGAGGTTTGGCCTTTAAAAATCAAACTAGACCGGACATGGTGGCTCATGCCAGTAATCCCAGCATTTGGGGAGTCTGAGGTAGGCAGATCACTTGAGGTCAGAACTTCAAGACCAGCCTGGCCAATATGGTGATATCCCATCTCTACTACAAATACAAAAATTAGCTGGGTGTGGTTGCAGGCACCTGTAATCCCAGCTACTTGGGAGGTTAAGGCATGAGAATTGCTTGAATCTGGAGGTGGAGGTTGCAGTGAGCCAAGATCGTGCCATTGCACTCCAGCCTGGGTGACAAAGTGAGACTTCATCTCAAAAAAATAAATAAAAATAAATTAATTAATTTAAAAAAAAATAACACTATAGATCAGGCACAGTGGTTTATGCCTATAATCTCAGCACTTTGAGAGGCTAAGGCAGGAGGATCACTTGAGCTTAGGAGTTTGCAACTGGCCTAGACACCATAGCAAGATCCTTTCTGTACAAAAAAACTAAAATACTAGCCATGTATGGGGACATGCACTTGTAGTCCTAGATATACAGGAGGCTGAGCTGGGAGCATTGCTTGAGCCTGGGAAGTCAGGGCGGGCTGCAGTGGGCTGTGATTGCACTACCGCACTCCAGCCTGGGCAGCAGAGCAAGACCCTGTCTCAAAAAATACAAATAAAACTATCATGGAACCTCCTTTACTCAAAATTGTGGTTCATAGCCTTTGTTGAACTACCTATTAGGGCAAACAAAATTTACCTATGTGAGTATGTTCATAAACTGATGAATTTGTATTGCTATCTCATGGCTAGAATTCCTAGGCAAAGCTATTGGATCTTTGCATGTGCCTATGTTCCTGGATGTTATATGTTGTTTTCCCACAGTACCAAATTAGCATGTAAATAAAGGAACACTCATAAATTAAGTATATGTATCCAAGCATTTTTCAAGTTTATGTGACTTAGGTTAATCTTTAATAAATGAGCTGACTTTAAGATAATTGGTAAAATAAAAATAGAAATGTCTTGAGTTGTTAGCATACATTTTTGTCTGGGTTTTATCTCTGTCTCTGCTAGATATTTTAAGGTGTCAGAGTTTGGCACAAAAGATTATAAGATTATAAATCTAGCCAAGAACAAAATGATCTTTGCATAATTTTTTAATAGAAAAGACTAATTTAATATTGTTAGTTTAATAAAAATGGGGAATCTCCTGAGTTATTGGTGAAAATATTCATGTATTTAACTTGAAATTTCTTACTTAGTGAACACCTGATAGTCACAGGTTATAAAAATGGTTAATGAAGAAATAATGACTGGCTTTGTTTAATATCCCAGTTCTCATTAGTAAGCTAGATAAGTTCCTATAAATGAGTGAAATGTAAACGGGATAAATGCAGTAGGGAAACTTTTCATGGAATTTAAAATCTTGAAATTATATTGAGTGCTTATTGGATGTCTGGAACATTTCCAACTCAGAAAGGGGTATGGTGTAGGAAAACGTATTTTTAAAATTGTAGAACTGTCTCACCTATACAATGTTACAATGTTAATATCTGTTAGGCCGTTCAGAATTTCTTTCTTTCTTCTTCTTCTTTTTTTTTTTTTTTTTTTTTTGAGACGGAGCTTCGCCCTGGTTACCCAAGCTGGAGTGCAATGGCGCGATCTCGGCTCACTGCAACCTCCGCCTCCTGGGTTCAGGCAATTCTCCTGCCTCAGCCTCCTGAGTAGCTGGGATTAGAGGCAGGCGCCACCATGCCCAGCTAATTTTTTGTATTTTTAGTAGAGATGGGGTTTCACCATGTTGACCAGGATGGTCTCGATCTCTTGACCTCGTGATCCACCCGCCTCGGCCTCCCAAAGTGCTGGGATTACAGGCGTGAGCCACCGTGTCCGGCCTAGGATTTCTTGCTTCCTAGGTTTTTGCTAAAATTTAATATTATTAAGAACAAGAATTCTAGTTAATACATAATTCTGTATGTAAAATGTGCCAAAGAAGATGTGTTCTTATTGAGAATAATTTTGTCTAATTCAGAAGTTATCTAGAGGTTGAGTCACATTTCGAGCTTGGAAAGGTTATTTGTGAAACAAGGTAGAAAGTAAAGGGGAGAGAGATGTGAAAAAAGTTATGGATATAAAGATGTGTTTGGCTGGGGGTGGTGGCTCACGCCTATAATCCCAGCACTTTGGGAGGCCAAGGCGGGTAGACCACGAGGTCAAGAGATCAAGACCATCCTGGTCAACAAGGTGAAACCCCGTCTCTACTAAAAATACAAAAATTAGCTGGTCATGGTGGCGCGCGCCTGTGGTCCCAGCTACTCAGGAGGCTGAGGCAGGAGAATTGCTTGAACCCAGAAGGCGGAGGTTGCAGTGAGCCGAGATCGTGCCATTGCACTCCAGTCTGGGTAACAAGAGCGAAACTCCATCTCAAAAAAAAAAAAAGAAAAATAGATGTGTTTTTGGTAAGGAAGTTTATAAAGAAAACATTTTAGTAGGAGAAAGGATCTTACATGGTAAATTTTTGTCTTAAAGTAAATGAGTGGTTATTTTTTAAAAAAATTAGAACAGGCTATGTACAGTGGCTCATGCCTGTAATCCCAGCACTTTGAGAGGCCAAGGCAGGCAGATCACCTAAGGTCAGGAGTTCGAGACCATCCTGGCCAACATGGTGAAACGCCGTCTCTACTAAAAATACAAAAATTAGCTGGGCATGGTGGCACACACCTGTAATCTCAGCTCCTCGGGAGGCTGAGGCAGGTAAATTGCTTGAACCCGAGAGGCAGAGGTTGCAGTTAGCCAAGATCATGCCACTACACTCCAGCCTGGGTAACAGAACAAGACTCTGTCTCAAAATAAATAAATACATAAAAAATAGGACATAACTGTAGGTCCAACTATGTCATAGATGGCTGGTGTAAGTCATACATAATTTGTTTCATTTTTTCCTGTTTCTCTGTGTGTCTATGTTCCTGCACATACAGAAAAAATAGGAAGTTGAAAAAGTTTAGTTAATAAGATATTCTCAGCTGGGTGCAGTGGCTCATACCTGTAATCCTGGCATTTTGGGAGGCCAAGGTGAGTGGATCACTTGAGGTAAGGAGTTCAAGACCAGTCTAGCCAACATGGTGAAACCCCACCTCTACTGAAAATACAAAAATTAGTTGGGTGTGGTGGTGGGCGCCTGTAGTCCCAGTTACTTGGGAGGCTGAGGCAGGAGAATTACTTGAACCTGGGAAGCAGAGGTTGCAGTGAGCTAAGATCATGCCACTGTGTTCCAGCCTGGGTGACAGAGTAAGACGCTATCTCAAAATAATAAAATAAAATAAAAAATAAATAAAATATTCTTTGTTTCTTTTGAGATGGAGTTTCGCTCTTGTTAGCCAGGCTGGAGTGCAATGGCACGATCTCAGCTCACTGCAACCTCTGCCTCCTGGGTTCAAGTGATTCTCCTGCCTCAGCCTCCCCAGTAGCTGGGATAACAGGCATGCACCATCATGCCCAGCTAATTTTGTATTTTTAGTAGAGACGGGGTTTCTCCATGTTGGTCCAGCTGGTCTCGGACTCGCAACCTTAGGTGATTCATGCAACTTGGCCTCCCAAAGTGCTGGGATTACAGGCACAAACCACCTCGCCTGGCCAAATAAAATATTCTTTAAAACCTGGTGGAAAATTAAAGAAATTTGGCTAACATTGTTCATAGTTAAGGCGCTTAGTCGTAATGAAGTTAAAATAAGAAATATTGTAAAGAAATATATTGGCAGTTTGGCAATTCTTTTTAATGTAGTTAAGCATGAAGCCAGATTTAGCATGGAGCCCAATTTAACATAAATGCTTGCATTGCTTTGTTTCATACTGTATTTGCTATTCTGCATAGACAGTACTACCACTAAGGGACTTACTGGTCAGGTGCCTCAGGTGAATTTCTCTTTCTTTTTTCCTTTTTGTATTTTAGAGAAACGGTTTCACTCTGTCACCCAGGCTGGAGTGCAGTGACATGATCTCGGCTCACTGCTACCTCCACCCCCTGGGTTCAAGTGATTCTCCTACCTCAGCCTCCAGAGGAGCTGGGATTATGGGTGCATGCCACCATGCCCAGGAAATTTTTATATTTTTAGTAGAGATGGCGTTTTGCCATGTTGGCCAGGCTGTTCTTGAACTCCTGGCTTCAAGTGATCTGTCTGCCTTGGCTTCCCCAAGTGCTGGGATTACAGGTGTGAGCTACCATACCCAACCTCAAGTGAATTTTTTAATTGCACAGAATGTATAGTGGCTTTGGTAGACTTAAAGACATCGATTTGTGTACCAGCAACAAAATATTCATGGTGTTTTTGTTTGTTTACTTATGGGCTCTGGGTAACACTGTAACTTCCAAGTGAAAGTAAGTAGGATGTTGGGCGTGGTAAGTAGGATGTTTATATTTTTATATACTAAAAATATAAAAATTTCCCTGGCATGGTAGCATGCACTTATAATCCCAGCAGTACTTTGGGAGGCTGAGACTGGAGGATCAGTTGAATCTAAGAGTTTGAGACCAGCCTGTGCAATATAATAACATCCTGTCTCTGCAAAAACTTTAAAAATTAACCAGGCGTGGTGACATGGATGAAACTCAGTGACATTGTGATGAATGAAAAGAGCCAGCTCAAAAGCTTACACACTGTAGGATTCTGTTTATGTGACATTCTTGAGAAGATAAAACCTTAGTGATAGCAGATCAGTGTTTGGCAGTGGCTGGGGAAGGGAAGATGTGACTATCACTGCTTTTTATCTTGATATTGGTGGTGGTTACAGGAATCTCTCTGTGTAATTCACAGAACTGTCCACCTTTTCTGGAAAACGTTCATTTTACTGTATGATCATTTTAAAGATTAAAAAAGAATCAAATCTCTAAAAAAATTAAGCATGGGCTGGGCATGGTGCCTCATGCTGGTAATTACAGTATTCTGGGAGGCTGAGGTGAGCACATTGCTTTAGCCCAGGAGTTCAAGACCAGTCTGGCCAACAAGGCGAAACTCCTCTCTACTAAAAATACAAAAGTTAGCTGGGCACGGTGGTGCATACCTGTAATCCTAGCTACTCAGGAGGCTGAGGCAGGAGAATCACTTGAGCATGGGAGGTGGAGTTTGCTGAGATCACACCACTGCCCTGTAGCCTGGGTGACAGGGTGACTGTGTCTCAAAAAAAGAAAGAAAAAATGAATGAATGAATGGTGTTTGCATTTCTGGTGTGGGCAGACTGTGGGTGGTGTTGCCAATTGTAGATGGAGTGGGCTGGTGGTGGGGCTACATTAGGGGGACAAAGTAAGGAGTTGCGTTTGGTCTTGAAAGTCTGGAAGTTGAGTCGCTGTATACAGTTGGATAGTCTGGTGCTGGAAATGGAAATGTGGGAGTCATGGATGCTTACAGCCATTGTGATGGATGAGAATGCCTGCAGAGAAGAGACAGCAAACCAGCAGAGGAGGGTGGGGTGCGGGGAGGCTGAGCCTGAGGAACACCTGCCTTCAGAGCTGTTGGGGGTGGGGCGGGGAAGGAGGAAGAGCCAGCATCAGTCCTTGGAGCTTCCCTCCCTGCCTGTCCTGTGACCTCCAGACCTTTTTGTGAATGAGGGTGACAGCTTTCAGAGAAGAGCTGTAGGGGCAGGGCGGGGCCACAAAATAAGAACAAAGGATGAGGAAGAACATCTTCAGAAAGTCAGCAGGTCTCTGCCACTGCCTGTCTTGGGTTCTGAGTAGAAGTATGAGCTGTGCTTACCGAAGAATCACATTTCCTCACGCTCCTTCCCCATCCCTCCCCACCTCTGAGCAGCCCTCCTCCGCCTCCATGGCAGCAGTGTGGCCACAGGCTGGAAGCCTAGTAAGCGGTCCACAATCCTCAGGCCTGATTCACTTTCCGCATACAAATACTTAAACATTTTCAATTTGTTATCAGTTGAAAAGAAATGTAAGATTTCAAAAACAGCAATAACAACTGGATTTTCAGCTTGAAAAATTGGAATGTATGACAGAGCTGCACCCACAGCCCCGCGCGGTGACAGGAGGTGAAATGAGCCACTGCGCTGCCCCATCGCCACCATTTCCACCACGCGGTGCAGGTCTCCAGCACCAGGATAAAAGCTGGTTGCCACGTCTCATTTGTTTGCACACGGTTACTACCCTTTTGTGTAACTCGGGTTGTCATCCAGCAGCCACAGCCTCTGCAGAGCAGCACAGCAAAAGCAGAGACCTGCTTGGCTGAAGGAAACTTAGCAAGATTGATATTAGGTACGCAAACGCTACCAGCCAAAAGGTGAGGTGACACCATTTTTTGAAAACTTCCTTACTGGGGCTTCATTGACACACCATAAAATGCATCTATTGTAAGGACAGAGTTCAGTAAGTTTTGACTTCTTGTGTGTCCCTCCACTGCAATCAAGTGATCTAACATTTCCATCACCCAGAAATGTCCCTCTGATATCTTCCCGACCAACACTCTTCTCTCTCCCATTCCCCGCCCCTGGCAACCACTGGCCTGCTTTCTGTCAGAGGCTACACTGTGAATCGAAAGGTCAGCTGGAAAAGCTGTAAGCAGAAGGGTTCACTGCAGAGTGAATGAACAGACAAGCAAGCGTGGGCCAGGGAAGCGGTCTACTGACCTTCACTGGCTGGGGATGCCTGGCAGTGCTCCTGCAAGTCATTGGATTGGTTACCAAAGGATACGCAAAGAAAGAGTTATTTTTATGACAGCTTTAAGGGAGCATTCCAGACAGTTTGGAAAAAAAAAAAAAAGATGAGGGTAAGTGCTCTAAGCTTAGAGAACTACTGGAAATTATCAAGGCCAGGTGCAGTGGCTCACGCCTGTCATGCCAGCACTTTGGGAGGCTGAGGCAAGAGGATCACTTGAGCCCAGGAGTTTGAGGTCAGTCTGGGCCACATAGCAGGACCCTATCACTACAAAAAAGCCTCTTTTAAAAAAAATTAACTAGGCATGGTGGCATGCATCTATAGTCCCAGCTACTTGGGAGGCTGAGGCGGGAGGATTTCTTGAGCCTGGGAAGTTGAGGCTGCAGTGAGCCATGATTGCACCACTGCACTCCAGCCTGGGTGACAGAGCCAGACCCTGTCACAGAACGAAAAAAAGAAAGAAAGAAAAAAGAAGGGGACAGGAATAATCTAATTGTGTGCATTAATTGTAAGTAGTAAATTAGGCATCCAGGACCACGTATCCCCATCTTCACGTGGGCATTGTGTGTGTTTGAGTGACTCCACGAGCACAAGGCCTGGGTAGCTCTCCTGCGCCCAGGAACATGAACAGAGACAAGTACTGTTCCACAGGATGACATTGCTCATGGTCCACATCCCAGTCTTTCAGACTTCTTGTTTCTATGGCATCCAAGAGCTCATAATAAGTATGAGAATTTTTTGTTTTTGAAACAGAGTCTCGCTCTGTTGCCCAGGCTGGAGTGCAGAGGGGCAATCTCAGCTCACTGCAATCTCTTTCTCCCAGGTTCAAGCAATTCTCCTGTCTCAGCCTCCCGAGTAGCTGGTATTACAGGCATGTGCCATCATACCCAGCTAATTTTTGTATTTTTAGTAGAGATGGGGTTTCACCATGCTGGCCAGGCTAGTCTCGAACTCCTGATCTCAGGTAATCTGCCTGCCTCAGCCTCCCAAAGTGATGTGATTACAGGCGTGAGCCACCACACCCAGGCATATTGATCAGCTTTTCCTTCATTCCAGTCCATCTTTTCTCTGGAATGTGATCTCAGCATCATTTTCTCAGAATACAGGCTGTGGCCTAGATATTTTGATTTGCCTCTGTATGAACGGCTTTTCAGAACTGGCCTCAAAGGAAAGTCAGAAGGATTCCCACAGAAGTTACGAAGTTTTGGGAACCACAACTACCTGTATCTCTTGGGGACCTTTTACTGTTGTTTTCTAAACCAGAAGAATCATGTCCTCAGAGAGGAAGGTCAAAAGGTGAGCACCTTCTCACACTATTCTCCCCCGGATGAAAACCTTGCTGTCCCACTTCTAATTTTCAGAAACAATGACCTCACTTTTCTTCCAGGCGTCTTTCAGCTTTTATCAATGCTCAGCTTCCTTGTTTTTTGGAAGTCCTACGGCTAATTTTGCAGACTCCCAGGCTTCTCGCTCTCCTCGTCTGGTCTTTGCCTCCCTTCTGATGTAAGGCAGTGAGCCCTAACTTAGAGCATAGCCTGGGAGGGTTCTTGGCTTTACCCAGGAAATTATTTATTTATTTATTTATTTATTTATTTATTTAATTTTAAATTTTTTTTGAGATGGTGTCTCACTCTGTCACTCAGACTGGAGTGCAGTGGTGTCATTTTGGCTCACTACAACCTCTGCCTCCTGGGTTCAAGTGATTCTCCTGCCTCAGCCTCTTGAGTAGCTGGGATTACAGGCTCGGGCCACCACACCCGGCTAATTTTTGTATTTTTTAGTAGAGACCGTTCACCATGTTGCCCAGGCTGATCTCAAACTCCTGATCACAAATGATCTGCCTGCCTAAGCCCCTCAAAGTGCTGGGATTACAGGTGTGAGCCACTGCACCCAGGTCGCCCAGGAAAGAATTTAAAGGCTACCCAGTGGTAGAAGATGGCTTTATTCAAGTGGCAGTGTTACAGTTCTGGCAGTGCGACAGCTCCGTGATTGCCCCTGCAGAGCAGGGCTACCCCACGGGCAATGCACTAAGAGTAGCAGTTTAGGGCACTTTTGCATTCATATTTATATCTATTTTTAATTACACACAGATTAAGGGGCGGTTAATGCCCAAAGTTAACCCTCCCCCTCCCCTCCCCTCCCCTCTCCTTCCCTTCTTCCCTTCCCTCCCTCCTCCCTTTCTTCCCCTCCCCTCTTCCCGCCTCTCCCCCTCCCTTCCCTCCCCTCCCCTCCCCTCTCCCCTCTCCTCCCCATCTCTTCCCTTTCCCTTCCCTTCCTTTCTCTTTTTTCTTGGTCTTGCTCTGTTGCCCAGGCTGGGGTGCAGTGGTACAATCACGGTTCACTGTAGCCTCAAACTCCTGGGCTCAAGCGATCCTCCCGCCTTAGCCTCATGAGCAGCTGGGACTATGCGCATGTGCTACCATGCCCAGCTAATTTTTTTTTTTTCCTTAGAGGAAGGAGTCTTGCTACATTGCCTAAGGTGGTCAGACCCTGGGCACTGCTCTTAGCTCCTGTGCCACCATTAGAAAAGCACAGGAGTCGCCTGCTGCTATGAGGACCTCAGTGTTCTCCAGAGCAGCCACTCACCCTGACCCCTTCCCAGAGCCCAATCCATAGAGTGTGGGTGGATGGGGATGGAGGTGAGAGCAAGAGCTCTGCTTCAGGGCGCACACCCTTAGGAAGGCTGGGTGCCCGCTCTACCCCCAAGCCCCATTGATTCCCAGCTGACCACTCCAAGTCCCGCCTTGTGTGGGCGAGGAAGGACCCTGAGGATGACACGCCAGCTACACCCACCTGCCCCAGAGGACCTAGCTTCCAGCACAGGCCACCTGGCCATCCTTTCCACAGCCCCGCTACAGTCCACTACTCCTCCTTTCTTCTGTGAGGTCCTCCTTGTGCTCCTCCCCTCCTTTCTGCTCCTTCAGCTCCACACTGCCCTCCTGCCGCCATGGAGCGCAGAGTCCACGCAGCCTCCCCAGCAGCCTGTGAAAGTCGTCTTGAAACGCGGAGGAGGAGAAGTAGTAGACAAAGGGATCGACACAGGAGTTCAGGGTGCTGAGAAGCATCACGTAGATCCTCCACGCCGGGCTTTCACCCTGGACAAAGCCCATGACATGGGACATATGTAAAGGCCCAAAGCAGACGAGGAAGTTGAGCAGTGTGGCCACCACCAGCCCCGCCACCCTCCTCTGCCGTCGGCGGCTGCCTGCCCTGCCGAGGATCCACACCAGGCAGCTGTAGCAGTAGCTGGTGATGAGCAGGGGGACCACAAATAGGACCACGACCATCTCCAACCTCACAGGCAGTAGGATGGCCAGCTGGTCCTCCTGGAACTCCATGTAGCAAGTCTCAATGGTATTCTGCCTGTGGGAGGAGTTCCTTGAGAATTCCATGACATAGACCACGCTGCAGTGAGCAGAGGCCAGCAGCCAGCAGGCCACACTCACCACACCCGCCTGTCCCAGCCTCGGCCGGGTCTTGTACCACAGCGGGTAGGCCACGCTCAGGAAGCGCTCAATGCTCACGGCTGCCAGGAAGAGGGCTGTGAGATAGACGGTGGTGAAGAAGATGAATCCAGAGAGTGGACAGAGGATGAAGGGCAGGGGCCAGTGCATGCCACTGGCCGCCTCCACCATGCGGAAGGGCAGAAACAGCAGCAGGAGCAGGTCCGAGGCGGTCAGGTTGAGCAGGAGCACGTCCACGGCCACCGGACGGCG
The DNA here is from genome assembly GCA_031835075.1 of Saguinus oedipus. Taxonomy (NCBI): domain Eukaryota; kingdom Metazoa; phylum Chordata; class Mammalia; order Primates; family Cebidae; genus Saguinus; species Saguinus oedipus. The sequence goes on along the minus strand of CM063187.1, from coordinate 38,918,192 downwards.
CCGCAGCTTGCCCACGAAGACCACCAGGGCCAGCAGGTTGAGGGGGAGCCCCACCAGGAAGGTGAGGAGGTACACGGAGAAGGCGAGCCAGTGATTGCCGGGGAAGTAGGACCCGTCGGGGCCTGCACCCATGCTGGTGGCCACTGGTGAGAGAGAGTGACATGGAGCTGGTAGTGGGGAGCCTTCCTGCCCTGGCCAGCAGCATCTCACCCAAAAGGGCACGTGGTCACCACGCCCACCCCTCTTGCCTCCAGGCGCTTTTCAGGCGGGGTTGGCCTGCCTGTCTTCCTGAGCATGCCCTGTCCCCTTCCTTCCCCAGCAGACAAGCACCCAGGTGCTCCTCCACCCAGCCCCTCGGGCCCAGGCTCACCTGCTTCTTTGAGGCCCCAGGTATCTGCCGCACAGCCCTTCCTGTCTCTCCAGACCCAGTGCGGTTGGCTATTTATCTGGCAGAACTGATAAAGACCGGGCGGTGCCCATGACATCACTCACTGTTGAACAGTGGCACAAAACTCTGTTGCCAGGCTGGTGAGTATGCAAAAAGGGGAACAAAATCCACAACTGTGTGCCTCCCTCCTCCCGAAGCCTCAGCTGGGATGCCTGAGCAGGCCTGAGCTGATTGCCTTCCCTCCCGTCTCCTCCACTTGAATTTTGTCTGCTTCTGTAGAATGGCACTTGTCCAGTTTGCCCTGTTGGGGCACAAAGCATGAGGCAGTGACAGAGACTGGGCTCTGTCACTTCCCGACTTTGTGATTTAGGGGAAAGTGATGTGTCTCTTCCTTTCCGAGTTTGTGATTTGGGGGAGGTGATGTGTCTCTGCTTTCTCTCCTCCAGAACAGGGATCATCAAAGTACCCATCTCATATTTCAAAGTATGAACACATGCAGATTAAGACATATATTCAGTGAGACTAAAATGTTAATCAGATAGGTCAGTTGCTTTTTGGAAATATTTATTTTAGATTCGGGAGCACATGTGCAGGTTTGTTACGTGAGCATATTGCATAATGCCGACGTTTGGGCTTCTATTGAGCCCACCACCAAAATCGTGAACATGGTACCCAACAGGTGGTTTCCCCACCTTGTCCTCTGCCCTCCTCCCCCGCTTTGGAGTCCCCATTGTCTATGGTTTCCATCTTTAATGTTTGTGCGTTCTCTCACTTAAAAGTGAAAACCTTTAGCATTTGATTTTCTGCTTCTGTGTTAATTCACTTAGGATAATTCACTTAGGCCTCCAGCTGCATTTACGTCCAGCAAAGGACCTGGTCTCATTCTTTTTTATAGCCGCATAGCATTTCATGCTGTATACATGTCATTGATGGGGACCTCGGTCGATTCCATCATTTTGCTATTGTCAATAGTGCTGCGACAAACATATGCACACAGGTGTCTTTTTGGTAGAAAGATCTCATTTTATGAAAAATGATACTGATGATTTGGTAGGAATTGTGTGGAATCTGTAGATTGCTTTAAGCAGTATGGATATTTTAGTGATGTTGATTCTTCTAATCCATGAACATGGCATGTTTTTCATTTAGCTGTGTTTTATAGTTCTCCTTGTAGAGATCTTTCACTTTCACTTCTTTGGTTAGATGTATTCCTAGGTATTTTATTTTTGCTTGTGGCTATTGTAATTGGGATTTGTGTTCTTTATTTGGCTCTTGGCTTGACAATTGTTAGCATATAGAAATGCTACTGATTTTTAAACACCAGTTTTTTATCCTGAAACTTTGTCAGTCATTTATCAGGTCTAGGAGTATTTTGGAGGAATCTGTAGGGTTTTCTAGGTACAGAAACACAACATCAGTGAACAGAGATAATTTAACTTCCTCTTCCTACATGGATGACTTTTATTTCTTTCCCTTGCTTGATTGCTCTGGCTAGGACTTCCACAACTATGCTGAACAGGAGTAGTGAGAGTAGACATCCTTGTCTTGTTCCATTTCTTAGGGGGAATGCTTCCAAAGTTTACCCATTCAGTATGATATCGGCTGTGAGTTTGTCATAGATGGCGCCTATAATTTTGAGATGTGTTCCTTTGATACCTACTTTTTTGAGGGTTTTTATCACTAAAGGATGTTGGATTTTATTATATATATTTTTTCTGCAGCTGTCGAGATGATCATAAAATTTTCATTTTTAATTTTGTTTTTGTGGTGAGTCACATCTATTAATTTGGACATACCGAACCATCCTTGCATTCCAGGAATAAAGCCCACTTGATCATGCTGAATTATGATTTTGTCATGCTGCTGGATTTGGTTTGCTAGTATTTTGTTGAGGGTTTTTGCATCTATGTTCATCAGCTATTGGCCTAGAGTTTTCTTCTTTCACTGTGTCCTGCCAGATTCTGATAGCAGAATGAGACTGTTTTGTAGAATTAGTTAGGGAGGAAACTCTCCTCCTCAATTTTTTGGTATAGTTTCAGTAGGATTGGTACCATCTCTTCTTTGCAGGTCTGGTAGAGTTTGACCGTGAATCCATCCAGTCAAGGGCTTTTTAAACTTGGTAGATGTTTTATTACTGATTCAATTTTGTAATTCATCACTGGTCTGTTCTGGGTTTCAATTTCTTTCTGGTTCAATCTTGGTTGTGTTTTTCTAGGAATTTATGTTTCCTCTAGATTTTCCGGTTCATGTGAATATAGATGTTCATAGCAGTCTTGAGGACCGTTTGTATTTCTGTGGGATCAGTCGTAACGTTGCTTGTGTTATTTCTGGTTGTGCTTAATTGGATTTTTTTTGTTAATCTAGATTGCAACCTATAAATCTTGTTTATTCTTTCAAATAACCAATGTTTCATTTCATTGATCCTTTGAATGGCTTTTTGGTCACAATTTTATTTAGTTCTCCTCTGATTTTAGTTATTTTTTTTCTTCTGCTAGCTTTGGATTTAGTTTGGATTTAGTTTTTCTAGTTCCTTTAGGTGTAACGTTAGGTTTTTAATCTGAAATCTTTCTAACTTCTTGATGTACGCATTTAGTGAAATAAACTTTTCTCTCAATACTGCTTTTGCTGTTTGCCAGAGGTTTTGCTATGCTGTGTCTCTATTTTCAGTTGTTTCAAAGAATTTTTTGACTTCTGCCTTAATTTTTTAACTTCTGCCTTTAATGACTTACTCCAAAGTCATTCAGGAACTAGTTGTTTGGTTTCCAAGTAGTTGTGTAATTTTGAGAATTCCTTTTGGTATTGATTTCTATTTTTATTCCACTATGGTCTGAGAAGATGGTTGGTGTGGTTTTCATTTCTTTAAATTTATGGAGATTTGCTTTATGATTAAGCATTGAGTCAATCTTAGAGTATGTTCTGTGTGCAGATGAGAAGAACTTACATTTTGTGGTTGTTGGGTGGAGTATTCTATAGATGTCTATTAGGTCCATTTGAACGCATGTCCAATTTAAGTCCAGAATTTCTTTGTTAGTTTTCTGCCTCAGTGATTTGTCGAGTGCTGTCAATGGTTTGTTGAAGAACCCCACTATTACTGTTATCCATCTCTTTTCTTAGGTCTAGTAGTTACTGTTTTATAAATCTAGGTACTCCAGTGTTGACTGAATATATATTTAGGATGTTAAATCTTCTTGTTTAATTGAACCCTTTATCATTAGGAAGTGCCCCTGTTTGTGCTTTTTTACTATTGTTGGTTTGAAGTCTGTTTTATCTTATACAACAACAGCAACCCTTTGTTTTCCATTTGCATGAGAGATCCTTCTCCATCCCTTCGAGGGTTTGGATGCCATTATATGTGAGATGAGTCTCTTTCTCCTTTGTGAAGCTTAGTTTGGTAGGATATGAAATTCTTGACTGGCATTTTTTAGAAAAGAAGCCTAAAAGGCCGGGCACAGTGGCTCATGCCTGTAATCCCAGCACTTTGGGAGGCTGATGTGGATGGATCACAAGACCAGGAATTTGAGACCAGCCTGGCCAAGAGGTGAAACCCTGTCTCTACTAAAAATACAAAGAAATTAGCCAGGCATGGTGGTGCACACCTGTAATCCCAGCTACTCGGGCTCCCGAGGCAGGAGAATTGATTGAACCCAGGAGGCAGAGGTTGCAGTGAGCTGAGATCCTCTCACTGCACTCCAGCCTCGGCAGCAGAGTGAGACTCCATCTCAAAAAAAAAAAAAAGAAGCCTAAAAATAGGCACCTAATCTCTTCTGAATTGTAAAGCTTCTGCTGAGAAGTCCACTGTTACTCTGAATGGACTCTCTTAATAGCTAATTTGGCTCTTTTCTCTAGCTTCCTTCAAGATATTTTTCTTTCATGTTGACCTTGGGTAGTCTCATGACCATGTGCCTTGGGGATGGTGATTTTGTATTAGCATCTCTCAGGAATTCTCTGAATTTCTTATATCTGCATGTTGACCCTTTAGCAACATTGGGGACATTTTCCTGAATTATACCTTCAAATGCATTTTCCAAGTTGCTTATTTTTTTCTTCTGTGTGAGGAATGCCAATAAGTCATAGGTTTGGTCATGTCCCATAATCCTATACTTTTCAAAGCCTTTGTTCATTTCTTAAAATTATTTTTCTTTATTTTTGTGTGACTGGGTTAATTCAAAAGACTGGTATTCTTTCTCTGAAATTCTTTCTTCTGCTTGATCTAGTCTATCGTTGAAGTTTCCAGCAGTTTTGTGAAATTCCTGTAGCAAATGTTTCAATTCCAGAAGTTCTGTTTGATTCTTTCCTCTGCTTTGGTTCACATCCTCGCTCATTTTTATGCTTTTTTAATATTGGATTTCAACTTTCTCTTGGATCTTGCTGAGTTTCCTTGCCACTCACATTCTGAATTCTAGATCTGTCATTTTCACCATTTCAATCTGGTTAGGATACATTTCAAACCCAAGTGCTCTCCAGCTGCAGAGGTAATTTATTTCATCAATCAAATACTTTTGGAGCACAATGATGCCATTTCATACCCACTAGAATGGATACAAGCAAAAGGCAGACAATTGATGAGGGTGTGGAGAAGCAGCGGCCTCGGCTTCTCGTTGCTGGTGAGAATGACAGATGGTGCAGCCGCTTTGCAAAACAGGTGGCAGTTTCTTAAAAAGTTAAACATCAATTTACCATGTGATCCAATAATGCCACCATAGGTATTTATTTAAAACAAGTGAAAACATTTGTCTACACAAAGACTCAGTCCTCAGTGTTCACAGCAGCATTCATCATAAGAACCAAAAGTAATTATCAGCAAACTAACACCGGAACAAAAACCAAACAGCGCATGTTCTCACTCATAGGTGGGAGTTGAAGAACGAGAACACATGGACACAGGGAGGGGAACAACACACACCGGGGCCTGTAGGGAGGTGGGGGGAAGGGGAGGGAGAGCATTAGGAGAGATACCTAACACATGTGGGGCTTAAAACCTAGATGACAGGTTGACAGGTACAGCAAACCACCATGGCACATGTGCACATATGTAACAAACCTGCACATTCTGCACATGTATCCTAGAACTTAAAGTATAAAAAATAAAAGAAAAAAGAAAAGTAACCCAAAGTGGAAAACTCACCTGGAGGCCCTTCTGCTAACGAATGGATAAAAAAAGTGGCACATCCATACACTGGAATTTGGCCACGAAAGGAATGAGCTGTCTATACCTACTACATCAGAGCTCCCCAACCCGGGGCCGCAGACCCGTGCAGGGCAGTGGCCTGTTAGGAACCGGGCCACGCAGCGGGAGGTGAGCGGCGGACAGACAAGCCAGCACTAGCGCCGGAGCTCCGCCTCCTGTCCGATCAGCGGCAGCATGAGATTCTCAAACCGTATTGTGAACTGCACAGGCCAGGGCTCTGGGTTGCGCGCTCCTTATGGCAATCCCGATAACGCCTGAGGATCTGAGGTGGAACAGTTTCATTCCCAAATCATCCCCCCACTCCCTTGAGGTCGGTGGAAAAATAGTTTTCCACGAAACCAGTCCCTGATGCCAAAAAGTTTGGAGACTGCTGTACTACGTCATGGATGAATCTGTCAAATACTCCGCTAAGTGAAACAAGCCAAGGTGTCCCATTGAGGGTGAGGGAGAGCTGCGGGGGCAGGTCAATGGGGCCACTGTCCTGCCTACACGGCTCCTGTGCGCAACAGGCTCCCTGTCCTCAGATCTTGAGGCACCGGAAAGGAGGGGCTCCTGGGATCACTCGCGGGTTCCGGCCCTGCCTGGAGGATTAGAATTCGCCTGGTGGGATCACCGAGGAAACCGAGGCCCACAGAGGGAGGCGGCAGCCAGGGCGCAGCAGAGCCTAGATGAGAAGCTGGGACCTGTGGCCCCCAGTCCTGAGCTTCCTCTCCACCATATCACCTCTTAAAAGCCGAGGAGCACCCACAGGATCACAGGAGATAGGACATCGCGAGGGGCCCAGAGGAAGGGAGGCTTCTTGATTTCTGAGACTGTGGGGAGGAGGGTTGGAGAGAATTCAGAAGAGGGCTGGGCCCACAGCCTGAGTCTTCCCTGGGAGTGGGAGTTTGACTCCTGAGCCCGCTGCCCTCCCGGCTTCCGAGGCAAGGCAGGAGCTGCTCCCCCACAGTGGAAAGCGGGAAGGAGAAGGGTATGGATGAGGTGGGGGTTGTGTCCAGAGGCAGGAAAAGGGGGTCCTCCAGGGAAAGCCCAAGGGTCAGCTGGGCTGTGTCCATGTCACAGTGGAGCTCAGCAGTCCTCAGGGCCACCTGGGCAGGGGGATCTGGGAGTTTGGGGAATAGTCAGGTGAAGAAAGGAGTCACAGAAGGAGAAACCCACCTCCTGGCGCTGCCAGATGTCTCTGAGGCTCAGCAGTCCCCTCAGCGGGCCGAGGGAGGATGCCTGGGATGGGCAGTGAGCCGGAAGGGGAGGAGGGCGGGTGGCAGGGCCATTAGCCTGAGGTTCTAGCAGCTTGGGTGAGCAGCTAATGGGGCATCCAGGCTGGAGCTGAGGCCGCACTGGAGGAGGTGAGGGGCTAGGAAGATGCAGGAACACAGAAAGGCCAGGGAGGAATCGGGGCCTGTCTGGGTAGGAGCTGGGCGTGTAGCCAGTGCCTTGCAGGAGCAGGGCTGCTGCTCGGCCACAACCCAGCGCTATTCCCTCTCCAACCCTCCTTCCTATTTACACCTGCACTGGGGCCAGGTCTCCCCACCCTCTATGCACCCCTGGGCAGGCCCCCAGCCCCATTGGCTCACCCCGACAACACAGGGTGCCCCGTGACCGCATCCACCAAACCATCTCCACGTGGCAGTGGGTGTGTGGGATAAGGCGTGATCACGTTCAGGTGTGGCTCTACACAGGCATTTTCACGTTCAGGTGTGGCTCTGCATAGGCTGTGGGCTTGTTTTAGTTTTTGTGAGGAGGGGGCCCCTGTGTTCTCCATCCCCTTCCCCTCTAGCTCCATGGTGGTGGCTCCAGACCTTTCCAGAGCTGGCAGAAGGAGGAGGAGGAAGGCAAGGGACAGGCACAGCCTCCGCTGGTGACATTGAGTGTCCCTCACTGAGGCACAGGGGATGCGGCCTGGCCGGCTGTGCAGCTTCCTTCTCTCAGCCCTGGGAATCCGGCCGGCTGTTCAGCTCTCGGGTGGAGTCGCTTGGGCCTCCCAGGAGGACCTAAGGAAGATTTCTAACCTCTCTGGACGCTCTCTCAGGTGTGTCCACGCCTGCTGATGAGAAGCCAGCTCTGCTCCATGACTCTGTCTCTGTCCCTGTTTCCCTCCTCAGAATGACAGCACAGACTCTCCACATCTGTTTTCTCAGGTGTATGTGGGTCACCTGACCACTCTGCCCCTTCCAACTTCAGGTCCTCCATCATAAGCCTCTCTCTGTGTGGCCTCCTGGCAGCTCCGGTCACCAGGCTTCAGCGGGGACAGCACTGGGGTCTCAGCCTATCACCACCTCCCTCCAAAGTCTCACTCCTTTTTGCCTGTGATCACCTTATCCATGGGAGACTCACAACTGCTTGCTCTGCCCGATGGAGAGGGTGCCAGCTGCCACATCCCCCACAGTCCTCTGCTGTTCTCACACCCCAGCTAGATGGCACCAGGCGGCAGCCCCAGATTCGTCTCCTATTCTCTGACAGCCCCACTCCCTTGGCTTCTGAGATGTATGGAAAATGCTCGAACGTGCTCCTCACCACCACTCCCACGATCACCCATACCCTGATGGCTTTTCATCCTCCCCACCCCCGGGCTTTTGCTTAGACAGACTGGGCTGGGCTGGGTGACGGCTGGGGACAGTAAAGCCCATGAAGCTGCCTCTCATTCCCTCTTATTTGCCCTGGGGGAGGAGCAAAACTCCAGCTCTTCATGGCTCTCAATGGGGGGGTTTTCGGCTTTTCTGTTCTCTGCTTTGGGGTGGCAGTGCGCATTCTAAGGCTGCAGGATTCCATGGCACCTTTGTCCCCTCGAGAGCCATGAAGACCCCTATTTGTGTCAATTTCTTTGCAGCCACCAGGGCTGAATACCCTGGGGATGGACAGGTGAGCCATGGGACAGAGAGACAGCTCACGGCTTCAACTCTCTAGTGTCCCTCTCCTTCCACCTGAAATCCAGGTCCCCACACATAGCCAGTCCTCATTCTCCCAGCAAGCTCAGCCCCAGGAAGCAGATATTTAAAGACCCTGGGGTTGAACTCCCCGAAGTTCTGATCCCAGCCATCTACATGCAATAGGTGTTCAATTAATGCTTCTGAAATTCTGCTGACTGAATGCAAACAGAGGCTGGCGACTCCCAGATGGCCTTGCTCGGGGACCAGTTCCTGACTAGCTCTCTCTCATGGGCCACCCCTCAGAGAAAATGAAAACCTCCTGAATGGCCACATTTTGGTGACTACAGCTCTCTCTGACTTTGCAGAACCTGAAGTCTACGGTGCTAATTACCTTAATTTGTTTTTTCAAGAGGGCTTTTTTTTTTTTTACTGGGAAAAGGTTGAACCCACACAAATAGTCAATATGCTTTGCATTTCGTTCTGTTTCTTATCATACCTGTTTACATGTGTCCTGCTCAGATGGCCTCATCTGACTTGGGCACATTTGACTGGGCTTGGTGACCACAAGTGACACACAGCTGGAGAACCGCAGAGTGGGTTCAGGGGCATGGGTGTCAGAGCCAACTAATTCCAGCTTCTGGTCCCACTTCAGTCACCCACCAGCTATGGGATCTCAGGCAGGAGATGTCACCTCTCTGGGCCATTCCATCATCTGAAACTGGGGATAATGCTGGTACCTACCACAGGGCTACTGAGAGATAGAAGATGATGTGTCAGGCCAAGTCCTGCAGACCGGGCAGCTGTTATTTGCATCCCTGCAGGCCAGATCCTCTCCCGGCAGCCAGGCATCCTGGTGTTTGGCCCTTTTGCTCTGGAGTCTGGTGTTTTCTCCTTCCATCCACCAGTCCCCCCCCGGCCCAAGTGCACCACCAGAACAAAACAGGAGAAGGAGGAAAGACCGTTCTCTGTGGCTTGCTTCCTCATTTATTTGGGTAATTTTTCTTCTGTCATTGTTCATGATCCAAATTTGTTGTTGTTCTCTGACCCAAATGTATTGAGCAATGGGAATGGCCTTTTCTGGAAAAGGCACTGTGGGAGCAGAATGCAGCCTCATCCTTGGAGCCCTGTCTCCCACGCTCCTGACTCAACAGCTGGGAGCAGCCCTGAAGATGGGTTTCTCCCCTCTCCCACCCCTGCCACTTACTGGGCAGCCCCCTCAGACCCCGGGCACTGCTCTTAGCTCCTGTGCCACCAGCAGAAAAGCAAGGAGTCTCCTGCTGCTATGAGGTGACTCAATGTTCTCCAGAGTAGCTGCTCACCCTGACCCCTTCCCAGAGCCCAATCCATAGAGAGTGGGTGGATGGGGATGGAGGTGAGAGCAAGAGCTCAGCTTTAGGGTGCACACCCTTAGGAAGGCTGGCCACCTGCTCTACCCCCAAGCCCCATTGATTCCCAGTTCACCACTCCAAGTCCCACCTGGCATAAGCGAGGAAATACTCTGAAGATGACTCGCCAGCTACACCCTCCTGCCCCAGAGGACCTAGCTTTCAGCACAGGCCACCTGGCCACCAGTTCCAGAGCCTTGTGAGTGTTCACTGCTCTTTCTTTGAGCTAGACGGTCCTCTCCCTGCTCCTTTCCTCCCTTCTGCTCCTTCAGCTCCACGCTGCCCTCCTGCCACCATGGACCACAGAGCCCACGCAGCCTCCTCAGCAGCTCATGAAAGTCAGCTTGGAACGCAGAGGAGGAGAAGTAGTAGACAAAGGGGTCGACACAGGAGTTCAGGGTGCTGAGAAGCATCACGTAGATCCTCCACGTTGGGCTTTGATCCTGGACAAAGCCCACGACATGGGACATGTTGTAGGGCCCAAAGCAGACGAGAAAGTTGAGCAGTGTGGCCGACACCAGCCCCGCCACCCTCCTCTGCCGCCTGTGGCTGCCCCTCCTGCCAAGGATCCACACCAGGCGGCTGTAGCAGTAGCTGGTGATGAGCAGGGGGACCATGAAGAGGACCACGGCCATCTCCAACCGCACGGGCAGCAGGATGGCCAGCTGGTCTTTCCGGAACTCCAGGTAGCAGGTCCCATTGGTTCCCCTGGTGTGAGAGGTGTCCCCCGAAAATTCCATGACATAGACCACGCTGCAGTGAGCAGAGGCCAGCAGCCAGCAGGCCACACTCACCACACCCGCCTGTCCCAGCCTCGGCCGGGTCTTGTACCACAGAGGGTAGGCCACGCTCAGGAAGCGCTCAATGCTCACGGCTGCCAGGAAGAGGGCTGTGAGATAGACGGTGGTGAAGAAGATGAATCCAGAGAGCGGGCAGAGGATGAAGGGCAGGGGCCAGTGCATGCCACTGGCCGCCTCCACCATGCGGAAGGGCAGAAACAGCAGCAGGAGCAGGTCCGAGGCGGTCAGGTTGAGCAGGAGCACGTCCACGGCCACCGGGCGGCGCCGCAGCTTGCCCACGAAGACCACCAGGGCCAGCAGGTTGAGGGGGAGCCCCACCAGGAAGGTGAGGAGGTACACGGAGAAGGCGAGCCAGTGATTGCCGGGGAAGTAGGACCCGTCGGGGCCTGCACCCATGCTGGTGGCCACTGGTGAGAGAGAGTGACATGGAGCTGGTAGTGGGGAGCCTTCCTGCCCTGGCCAGCAGCATCTCACCCAAAAGGGCACGTGGTCACCACGCCCACCCCTCTTGCCTCCAGGCGCTTTTCAGGCGGGGTCGGCCTGCCTGTCTTCCTGAGCATGCCCTGTCCCCTTCCTTCCCCAGCAGACAAGCACCCAGGTGCTCCTCCACCCAGCCCCTCAGGCCCAGGCTCACCTGCTTCTTTGAGGCCCCAGGTATCTGCCGCCCAGCACCTTCCTGTCTCTCCAGACTCAGTGCGGTTGGCTATTTATCTGGCAGAACTGATAAAGACCTGGCCGTGCTCATGACGTCACTCACTGTTGAACAGTGGCACAAAGATGCCTTGAGCTCCTCGGCCAGGGCTGGTCGGTATGCAAAAAGGGCAACACATTCCACAACTGCGAGCCTCTCTCCTCCCGCAGCCTCAGCTTGGGATGCTCTAAACAGGCCCCAGCCGACGTCTTGCTCCCCTCCCCTCTCCTCCACTTGAATTTTGTCTGCTTCTGTAAAATGGCACTTGTCCAGTTTGCCTTGTAAGGGCAGGAAGTGTGATGCAGTGACAGAGCTGGGCTCCATGAGATCTGTTCCTTCCCGACTTTGTCATTTGGGAGAAATGACTTAAATTCTCTGTGTCTCTGCTTTTCCCCTACAGAACAGAGACTGTCATAGTATACCCATCTCACAGATCAACACATTCACGCATGAAGATCAAAACGATATGTAGGTAGATTAAAAGATTACTAATACACATCGAGTGCGTTGAAGGAAGCCTGGCATGTGGTAGTGAGTGCACAGCGGATGTCAGCTGCTATTTGCCCTGTCACTGGTGCAGAATTATCTCTGGGGTGACGATAAAAATTAAAATAATAATAGTGGTAGCAGCAACGATGACAGCAGCTGCATTTTCATGGGCACATGATCCATAGCAGACACTTTGTTTCTAGGCCATAAAATCCTTGTCCCTTGCCGTGGGGAAGTGACTTTCTCCAGGTGATCCAGCTTGTGAAACGTTGCCACCGGGGTTCAAACCCAAGTGCTGTCCAGCTTCACAGGTGATCTGTTAGTCCATTCAAACAATGACGGGGCACAATGAGATATCATTTCACATCCACGAGAATGGCCACAAACAAAAAGTCAGACAATGCCAAGGGTTGGTGGAGATCTGGAGAAATAGGGGCCTCGTTCATTGCTGATGAGAATAACGGGAGGTGGTGCCACCGCTCTGGAAAGCAGGTGGCAATTGCTTAAAAAGTTAAACATAAATTCACCACGCGATCCAACAATTCCACCGTAGGTATTTACTTAAGAGAAATGGAAACACAGGTCCACATAAAGACTCGATCCTAAATGTTTACAGCAGTGTTGGACACGATTGCCAACAGTGGAAATGTTACCTGGCAGCCCCTCTGCTGGTGAGTGATTTTAAAAAGTGGCACATCCATATACCGGAATTCTATTTGGTAATAAGAATGAGCTACCCATACATGCTACGACCTGATGCTGAGTGAAACGAGCCAGACATAAAAGGTTGTATATTGGTTGGGCGCGGTGGCTCATGCCTATGATCCCAGCAGTTTGAGAGACCAAGGCGGGAGGATCACCTGAGGTCGGGAGTTCAAGATCAGACTGTCCAACATGGAGAAACCCTATCTCTACTAAAAATACAAAATTAGCCAGATGTGATGGCGCATGCCTGCAATCCCAGCTACTTGGGAGGCTGAGGCAGGAGAATCTCTTGAACGTGGGAGGCAGAAGTTGCAGTGAGCCGAGATCGTGCCACTGCACTCCAGCCTGGGCAACAAGAGCGAGACTCCATCTCAACAAACAAACAAACAAAACACATATTGTAGGATTTCATTTATATGAAATGTCCAGAATAGGCAAAGTTACAGAGTCAGAAGGTAGATCTGTGGTTGTCTGGGGGCTGAAGGTAGCAGTGGAGATTAAGTTGGGTTTTTCTTCTGTTTGTTTTGTTTTGTTTTTTTAGATGGAGTCTTGCTCCGTCACCAGGCTGGAGTCCAGTGACACCATCTCAGCTCAAAGCAACCCCCACCGCCTGGGTTCAAGTGATTCCCCTGCCTCAACCTCCCTAGTAGCTTGGACTTTAGGCACGCGCCACCGCGCCCAGCTAATTTTTTGCATTTTAGTAGAGACAGGGTTTCACCATGTTGGCCAGGCTGGTCTCGAACTCCTGACCTTGTGATCTGCCCGCCTCAGCCTCCCAAAGTGTTTGGATTACAGGCGTGAGCCACCACGCCCGGCCGGGGTTTTTTTTTGAGGCAGGGTCTTGTCCTGTCATCCAGGCTGGAGTACAGTGGCGTGATCTCAGCTCATTGCAACCTCCACCTCCAAGGTTCAAGTGGTTCTCATGGCTCAGTCAGGAGACTGACTCAGGAGAGTAGCTGGGGTAACAGGCACCCGCCACCACACTCTGCCAATTGTTGTATTTTTAGTAGAGATGAGTTTTGTCATGTCAGCCAGGCTAGTCTCAGGTAAACTCCTGACCTCAGGTAATCCACCTGCCCTGGCCTCCCAAAGTGCTGAGATTCCAGGCATGAGCCACCTGCCTGGCCCAAGATTAAGTTTAAATGAACATGAAGGATTTTACTAGGGTCACGCAAATGTTCTAAAGCTCATTGAATTGTACACTTAACATGGGTGAATTTGATGATATGTACATGATATCTCCAGCTGTGGAAAGTACAGCAGTAGGTTGGGTGCAGCTGCTCAGGCCTGTAATTTTAGCACTTTGGGAGGCTGAGGCAGGAGGATTCCTTGAGCACAGGTTGTTTGTTTGAGACCAGCCTGAGCAATATAGGGAGATCTATATCCACAGAAGGAAGGAAGGAAGGAAAAGAAGGAAAGCAAGGAGGCAAGGAAAGAAGGAAAGGAGGGAGGAATTAGCTGGGTGTAGGCATGCACCTGTGGTCCCAGCTACTTGGGAAGCTGAAGTGAGAGAAACACTTGAGCCCAGGAGTTCAAGGCTGCAGTGAGCCATGGCTGTGCCACTGCACTCCAGCCTGACAACAGAGTGAAACCCTGTTCTCCGCCCCCCTCCCCCACCACACACAGAATGCAGTCGTGACTGAAAAGTTTTGCTGTCATGCTGTTTATATTTGGTGTTTGGGGGCTTGGGGGATGGAGTAGGGGAAGGATAATGAAGACGTGGATACTGAAGAGGTAAAGAGCCACTGGAGAGAACAGTGGGGGGGGGGGGGGCGGGAATCTCTTGGATGCACAGGCTTGGCCTGCTGGGGAAGGTGGTAGGGGTTTGGGGCTCACGTGAGTGAGAGGCACCTAGGGTGGATCACGCAGACTCTCCTGGACCCCAGGGAGGCAGTGGATTTACCTTAAGTGGGAGGAGGCAAGAGGAACTGGGAGAAGTAGCCCAGTGCCCAGCAGGGGCTGTGGAGCAGGAGCCAAAGAGAGCTGGCCTTGGTGCCCCGTGGTGCGGGAGGAGGCAGTGGGGCTGCCTGGGCTGGAGTTTGGCTTTTTACTGCAATTCCCTGGTGTCGCTGCACAGATGCCCGGCTTATTTCTGGCTTCCAAAAAAAGTTACTTTATTTCTCTGGCCTGTTTCCATATTGATAAAACAGCCATAGAGCTTTCTTTGGAGGGCTCTTAGGGGCATTCATTCATTCACTGAGCAAACATTTACTGAGCACCTACTGTGTGCCAGTCTCTCTTCTGGGTGCTGGGGATATATCATCAATTGCAAGAAAAATCCTTGCATGCGTAGACATTGGAGCCCGAACGGAGCTCATCTGCAGAAGTCAGGTCGTGCACACCAGCCGGTGGCTGCCATTTGTTGCACCCAAGACATTGTCATCATGTTCAGGGCAGTGTGGTCATTTAGAGCAGGGGCCCAGGTGTCTGTCTCCTTCACAGCTACTCCCCTCTCCCCTCCCTCTCATGGATTTGGGATGCCATCCTTTGCAAAATGGACCACAAATACAGGATTAACCCCCATAACCCCAAGTTTCCCAAATGTCCCCTGGCCCTTGTGGGTCCTGCTTGGAAGGATCACATCCCACTTTTGCCCCTTCCTTGCTGTAGGGCTTCAGGCAGGTTTCTTCACCCCGTTCCAGGATCGCAGCTACCTCATGCAGCATTTGTGCATATTAAGTGGTCCTTTCCAGAGGAGTCTACCCTGCACCAAGTACTGCCTATGGAGTGGCTGGAATATTTCTTCAAATTAGAACACTACTCCTTATCTTGATGCAAGCAAGGCAGGCATGCGGCTTGGTGAGCAAAGCACAGGCTAGAATTTATCAGTGTCTGCCCCTCTGCCCAGCACCCTCGTGCAGTGAACACCTGCCCATCAGTACAGCGGTCGCATGGCTAAACCACAGGGTTGTGTGAAGCTGAAGTGAGACAACGCTCATTGTCAGACACTCAGCACGGTACCCATCATGTATGACAGACTATATAGTTGACCTTCGACTAGCACAGGTTTGAACTGTGCAGGTCCACTTACTTGTGGATTTTTTTCAATAAATATATTGAAAACATTTTCAGAGATTTGCAACAATTTGAAAAAACTTGCAGAGGAACCACAAGCCTAGAACTACTAAAAAAAAAATTTAAGCAAAAGATAGATATGCCACAAATGCAAAAACATACATGTAGATACTAGTCTATCTTATCATTTACTATCATAAAATGGACACAAAGTTCTGTTTCTTTGGAGACAGGGTCTGGTTCTATTGCCCAGGCTGGAATGCAATGGTGGGATCTCAGCTCCCTGCAACCTCTGCCTCCCTGGCTCAAACCGTCCTCCCACATCAGCCTCCCAAGTAGCTGGGACCACAGGCACACGCTACCATGCCCCGCTAATTTCTTTGTATTTTTGGTAAAGACGGAGTTTCACCATGTCACTCAGGCTGGGCAAATCTCTTATAGAAAGTTAAAATTGGCCAGGCACAGTGGCTCACGCTTGTAATTCCAGCACTTTGGGAGGCCAAGGTGGATGGGTCAACTGAGGTCAGATGTTCAAGGCAAGCCTGGCCAGCATGACGAAACCCTGTCTATACTAAAAATACGAAACATTAGAAAGGCGTGGTGGTGGGTGCCTGAAATCCCAGCTATTTGGGAGGCCGAGACGGGAGAATTGCTTGAACCAGGAAGGTGGAGGTTGCAGTGAGCTGAGATCATGCCATTGCACTCCAGCATGGGAGACAGAGCAAGACTCTATCTTTAAAAAAAAAAGTATTTATATATATAGATATATATCTATCTATGTATATGCGCACACACAAACTCTACTTGATGCCATTTAAAATCAAGAGAAATGCAAGCAAACGTAAAGACATTTTAAGTATTAAGTCATAAGTGCATAAAACTACTGTAGATATAATGTTCTCCTATAATAATTTCGTAGCCACCTCCTGGGCGGTCTTCGTGAGTTCAAGTGTTGAGTACCCACTTAAAACACCAAGTGAAGCTAATTGTCTCTGGTGAGCAGCTCTTGCCAGTACCTTGTGTATAGAAGTGAAACAGTGATCTCTCGTAGTTCTCGCGTATTTTTCACCATGTTCAGTGCAATACCGCAAACTCTGAATAACCCCGTGGGCCCCTATGCGGGGCCACTAGTGATGGCAGAGCTCCTTCCAAGAAGCAAGGAAAAGTGATGACATTACAAGAATGAGTTGAACCGCTTGATATCTACCATAGATTGAAATCTGCAGCTGTGATTACTGCCGATTCAGACAGGGAATTTCTCTTATAAACAGACGACATAAACTTATGGTACTGATAAATACAGCACATGCTGTGAAGGTATTTCTCTTTCTAATGATGTTCTCCTCAACATGTACTTTTTTTTAGCTTACTTTGTTGTAAGAATACAGCATAGAATACATATAACATACAAAATATGTCTTTTTTTTTTTTCCAGAGACAGGGTCTTGGTCTGTCATGCAGGCTGAAGTGCAGTGTTGCGATCATGGTTTATTGCAGCTTCGATCCTGGGCTCAAGCGATCCTCCCACTGCAGCCTCCCGAGTAGCTGGGACTACAGGCACATACCACCACACCCAGCTAGATTATTTTTACTTTTATTATTTGTAGAGGTGAGGTTTCACTATGTTGCCCAGGCTGGTCTTGAACTCCTGGATGCAAGCAGTCTTCCCCACCTCAGCCTCCCAAAGTACTGGGATTACAGGCATAAGCCACTGTGCCTGGCCTCAAATATGTCTTATCAATTGTTTATATACTGAGTAAAGCTCTCAGTCAACAGTAGACTATTAGTAGTTGAGTTTTGGGGAGTCAAAGTCATGCACAGATTTTCCACTGCATGGGGTTTTGGCACCCCATCCCCGCGTGGTTCAAGGGCCAACTGCATGGCCTTTGCCTTTTCCCTCCCCCGCTGAAGCATCTTTTTCTGCCAGCCTCCGTTCCCAGCTCCAAGGCTGCCCCCTTGTGAATTTCACATGGCATAACAGTGTCATTATCCTGCCTCCTGCCCCCTCTCCTCCTGGGACAACAAATGTTCTCTCCTGGGAGCTGATTTCAGAGTAGCGGGTCCTAAAGTGCATCACTGTGGTAGTTCCTGTGGGTCAGAAACAGACCTCCTCCTCCTTCCAACAAGTACAAGGCCTTTGCCCATGGCTCACTGAAGACAGCAGGTGAGGATGTGCAAAGGGGAGAGACGGGTGAGGAAGGGGGCCCACATTGCAGGGGCAAGCTTACCTCCCCTGCCACCTTGTTCTGGCTCCATGCTCCTCTCCTGACTCGGGTGCAGCCCTTGGCAGGTGCAGCTCTCGGCTTTGGCTCCAGGGAGGCCTCCGGGCCAGGCTGCCCTGCAGTTCCTCTGCAGTAGCTCCCCACAGGGGCCAGGAGAAGCAGCCAGACCCTTCTGCCCCATGCTCCTTCCCCCCAGCGGTGGCCACTACTTCTGAGACGTGCCCCCTTGCGTTCTTGGTGCACACCCTGTCTTCAGGCCAGGACTCCTTCCCAAGTAACCAGTCACCAGCGGGTTGAGCACCACACTCCAGGCGCCAGTGATGAGCCCCAGCTTCCTCCAGGGGCCTCCCATGTCAGGGTTCAGGAAGCTGGCCACGTTGGAGGCGTTGTAGGGTCCCATGCAGAGCAGCAGCGTGAGCAGCACTCCTCCGGCCACCCATGCAGCCCTCAGCTTCCGCCTGTGCGTCAGGCCAGAGCGGGCCAGTGCCCGGAGGCAGCCCACGTAGCAGAAGGCTGTGATGGTCAAGGGCAGGAAAAAGAGCAGGAGAGAGAGGCTGAGGCGGGCCGGGGCGGCGGAGGCCGGGTCCCAGGCCTCCAGGCACACGGGAGAGCCGTTGACTGGGGTGTTGATGCCCAGTGAGGTGTTGCTGCTGTCCAGCCAGCCTCCCGGAGCCTCCAACCCAAAGACCAGGCCCAGGTGGCACAGGACAAGGGCCCAGATGGCCGCGCACACCCCCCAGGAGTAGCACGGCCTCCGGAAAGCTTGGTAGTCCAGGGGGAAAGCAGCTCCCAGGTAGCGGCCAGCGCTCAGGGCAGCCAGGAAGCCCCCACTGGCGTAGAGTGGAGCGAAGTGGGCCACCGCGAAGATGGGGCACAACGCAACTGGCAGAGGCCAGGCCCCTGAGGCCAGCGCCTCCACTGCCTTCAGGGGCAGGGAGACTGTCAGCAGCAGGTCGGAGCAGCCCAGGTGCAGGGCGTAGACCAGGCTGGGGGTGAGCCGGAGCCGGGCGTGGGCCGTGGCCCCTCGGATGGCCAGTAAATTAAGCGGGAAGCCCAGCGCGAAGGCAGCCATGTAGAGGGCGAAGGAGAGCTGCAGGGGCAGGTCCATGGGGCCGCCGTCCTGCCTACAGGGCTCCTGTCCTCAGATCTTGAGGCCCCAGAAAGGAGGGGCTCCTGGGATCACCCGCGGGTTCCGGCCCTGCCTGGAGGATTAGAATTCGCCTGGTGGGATCACCGAGGAAACCGAGGCCCACAGAGGGAGGCGGCAGCCAGGGCGCAGCAGAGCCTAGATGAGAAGCTGGGACCTGTGGCCCCCAGTCCTGAGCTTCCTCTCCACCGTATCACCTCTTAAAAGCCGAGGAGCACCCACAGGATCACAGGAGATAGGACATCGCGAGGGGCCCAGAGGAAGGGAGGCTTCTTGATTTCTGAGACTGTGGGGAGGAGGGTTGGAGAGAATTCAGAAGAGGGCTGGGCCCACAGCCTGAGTCTTCCCTGGGAGTGGGAGTTTGACTCCTGAGCCCGCTGCCCTCCCGGCTTCCCAGGCAAGGCAGGAGCTGCTCCCCCACAGTGGAAAGCCGGCAGGACAGCGGGAAGGAGAAGGGCGTGGATGAGGTGGGGGTTGTGTCCAGAGGCAGGAAAAGGGGGTCCTCCAGGGAAAGCCCAAGGGTCAGCTGGGCTGTGTCCATGTCACAGTGGAGCTCAGCAGTCCTCAGGGCCACCTGGGCAGGGGGATCTGGGAGTCTGGGGAATAGTCAGGTGAAGAAAGGAGTCACAGAAGGAGAAACCCACCTCCTGGCGCTGCCAGATGTCTCTGAGGCTCAGCAGTCCCCTCAGCGGGCCGAGGGAGGATGCCTGGGATGGGCAGTGAGCCGGAAGGGGAGGAGGGCGGGTGGCAGGGCCATTAGCCTGAGGTTCTAGCAGCTTGGGTGAGCAGCTAATGGGGCATCCAGGCTGGAGCTGAGGCCGCACTGGAGGAGGTGAGGGGCTAGGAAGATGCAGGAACACAGAAAGGCCAGGGAGGAATCGGGGCCTGTCTGGGTAGGAGCTGGGCGTGTAGCCAGTGCCTTGCAGGAGCAGGGCTGCTGCTCGGCCACAACCCAGCGCTATTCCCTCTCCAACCCTCCTGCCTGTTCACACCTGCACTGCGGCCAGGTCTCCCCACCCTCTATGCACCCCTGGGCAGGCCCCCAGCCTCACTGGCTCATCCCGACAACACAGGGTGACCCGTGACCTCATCCACCAAACCATCTCCGCGTGGCAGTGGGTGTGTGGGATAAGGCGTGATCACGTTCAGATCTCTAAGGGCTCCAGACGCTCCCTCAGGTGTGCCCACGCCTGCCAGTGAGAAGCCAGCTTTGCTCTGTGAATCTGTCTGTCTCTCACTGTGCCATGTCTGTCTGTCTGTAGGTCTGTCTATTTCCTGCCTCAGAATGACAACACAGACTCTCCACATCTGTTTTCTCAGGTGTGGGGGTCACCTGACCGCTCTGCCCTGTCTGAGTTCCAGGTGCCTCATCATAAGCCTCTCTCCGTGTGGCCTCCTGGCAGCTCCGGTCACCAGGCTTCAGGCGGGCAGTACAGGGAGCTCAGCCTATCACTAACTCCCTCAAAGATGCCATCTCACTCCTTTTCATACCTCAGAGCCACTAAATTGGTCCACGCTAGCCTTTTTCTTGAGACCCGCACGTGGGGCACAGCACCCGCTGTGAGCAGAGAACTTGCCTCCTACTGTTCAGTGTGGTGTTGGGAACTGAGAAACTGACAGAACGGAGGAAGGATCCGAAGCAGTGCCGTTTCCCCTCCTACAGCAAGAGCAAAGCCCCGGGGAGCGGTTGGGTTTTTCCACCCACTGGCATCTGGCTCTTCACCCAAGGTCACCTCCTCCAAGGGCCTTCCCGGGTGCCTCAGCCACCCTGATCCCGCCTGTGAATCTCACTTGTGCTGTGTTTCTTCAGAGCACCCATGACTGTGACATCGTCTTGGCTGGCTCCTGGGCTAGAATGCCAGCCTCCTGAGGGCAGAGATTTTTGTCTGTTTTGTCTATTGCGTGTTGCACAGCAAGTGTGTGGGGAGCTAAATGCACGATCCATTGTCTGGGCCCTGGGAGGGGTGAGAGCTGGGGTTTTGGAGGGTGGCCTGGGCCTGCATCTGGAGTCCTGGCCCCCCCCCCCCCAGCTTCCTGGCCACCTGCTCTTCACGCCTCAGCAATGTCTATTGATGGCCACATCTCATGGTCAATCAGCCATGTAGTAGGTTTATGTCAGCAGCTGTGCCGAGGGACAGGGTGGGAAGGGGAAGACACTCGGTGGTTGCCAGGGAGCCTGAGTCAGGCCCTTCAGGCTAAGGACTGCTTTGGCTCCCTCCAGGGCATCCTGCGCTAAAAACCTTTGGGACCCCTAGATTTAGAGATCCCCAAGGTTGGTCCTCTGCCTTATACTTTTGGTGCCCTAACAACTGGATCTGCACTGGCTGCATTTCCAGGTGCTCAGTAACTGTGCTGAATGAGTGAAGGAAGGGATGAATGACACTGAACCTCATTTTGGCCACAGACATCCCAACGCCCTCTCCGTCTCATTTAAACAATTCTTTAAGTCTCATCATCCTCCAGAAAAGTTAACGATGCTCACCAGAAATCAAACCAGGGACAAAGTGGATTGATGGGGAGATCAAGGCCTCCCTGCACCGTAATTCCTAGAATCAGCATCCAGGTATTGAGCAGAGATGGGAAAGGAGGGTGGGAAAGGAAGTCAGCAGTTTGGGAACAACTGCCATGTGTCAGGAGCTAGTCCCCTTGATGATCGGATAATCACACCCCTGCTGTCTAAGGAAAATTGGCTCCGGCCCCTTCGCAGAAGCAGGTGGATGGGTGGAGAGAGATGAAATCTGAGAATCGGAGCGAGAAGCAGGGGCACCTAACTGGAAAATCTGAATCAATGAACAGAATTAGGGAACTGGTGCAGAGGACCATGAACGGCAGAAAAGCTGTGAGCTTTCTCAGCGTGGCTGGTCTTCAGACTTTCTCTGGCAGCTATGGGTTGTGCAAGAGCTGGGTAGCGTCACTTTTGAGAAGAGCTGTATTGAATTGGCTTCCCCTTTTCACATTCTTCGAGAAATGCAAATAAAGGATGGGGTTTGTTTCCTGGGGGACTTTTGGCTTCTGTGCTGGCTCCAGCCTGTATGACGATGCCTCACTTCCTACTGGGGGCCACCTGCATGGTGGGCAGTGGCCTCTCCCTCTCCACTTCACAGATGGAGAAACCAAGGCTCAGGCAAGCTAGCAAGCCCTGCCAATATCACCCAGCTAGTTAAGTCAAAAAATGAAGATTCAAGCTCTCACGCTTGTCTGCCTGCAAAGCCAGTATGCTTTTCCTAACAAGACGCTGGACTCTCCAATCTGCTGATTTGATCACTAAACCAGTGTGACTCCATTCCCTTCCCCACCAGGCCCCATGAAGCCTTCCCCCTCTCCTCTTCCCCACTCTGACTCCACAGACTGAAAAGCGTTCACTGGTTCTTTGAAGTGGCATCTGAGCCATTTTTATTGTGAGCTCTGTCTCTATCGCATGTTTATCCACACTGGTGTGTCCATGTCAAACCCGGAGTTCCCGGAGGCGAGGGGCCGCTGTGGCATATGCTCCCCATGCAACGCCTCGCTTCCAGAGGAGAAGCCAGGCCAGGACTGGGCCCCTTCCTACCTTATTTCTGTTATTTTCTGGGCTTTCTCCTCAAGAGGCAGAAACTGGGTGTAAGATTCGTGGGTGGGGATGTCAGATCAGGGGTAGCAGGCCAGAGAGATGGAGGAGGGAAGGAAAAATGACGGGCAGATCCCAGAGGGACACAAGCAGCTGGGGTGGGGTGGGGGTGGGGGTTAGAGGGACAGGTGGCAGCCTGTGGGCGGGGGCGGGGCACAGGAAGGTGTGCATCTTGGGGCAAGCCTTTAGATGGGCTTCTGGGCAGCAAGGAGAGTGGAGGGTTGGGGTTACCCTCAACAGAAAGACTGGCTCTGAGCCAGGCACAAGGTTCTCTGCAGTGAGTGTGTGTGAGTGTGTGCAGATGTGAATGTGTGTGTGTGCAAAGGAGGAAGCCGTGTGGTGGTGTCTGGGGAAGCTCTGGGACTTCCCTGGCCCCTGCTGCTCCCAGCGCCTCTGCCGCAGCCGGTCCGGACGTCAGTGCTTGAGGATCACGTAGTCCACGTTTTCCGGTGCCTGAGGCCGCTCTCCGACCCCAAACCGAATCAGCTCCGAGTAATGAATCCCCTCATCCTCTGGAAAATCTGGAACCACGTTCTCATAGTCGTCCTGAGAAAGCCGCGTGGTGGTCAGCCTGGCCCTGCTGCCGCCAGCCTCCCACCGCTGCTTTCCTCCGAATCCTCTCCTTCATTCCACCCAGGGGTCCAAAAGCCCAGTCAGGCGTGGCCGGCATCCGGGACCGGCGGTGCCTGCCTGGCTCTCACCAGCTCTTCCGGAGCAACCGCCTCCAGCGCCCAACCTCCGCCATCACGGATGTCTACCTAAGCCCTTCCATGCGGCACCCCCCGCCGAGGCCAGGCCCCCCCCCCCACCCCGCCCCAGCCTTCCACAGTCCCACCCTCCTTACCGCTTGCCGCTTCTGCAACACTGAATAAATGACTGAGTTATCGCGGCCTGGGGGAGGTCTCTGGATCTCTGAGGACTCTGCATCTCTGAGAGAGAGGGCAGATAGAAGACCACACATGAAGCATTTCTCATGAACTCTCCTTTCTCTCTGTCTTTTTTTTTTGAGACGCAGTCTTGCTCTGTCACCCAGGCTGGAGTGCAATGGCGTGGTCACCGCAACCTCCACCTCCTGGGTTCAAGTGATTCTCCTGCCTCATCCTCCCGAGTAGCTAGGGTTACAGGCACCCGCCACCATGCCCAACTAATTTTTGTAGTTTTAGTAGAGACAGGGTTTCACCATTTTAGTCAGGCTGGTCTCGAACTCCTGACCTCCTGATCCACCCATCTCAGCTTCTCAAAGTGTGGGATTACAGACGTGAGCCACTGCTCCCCCAAAAGCACCCCAACGTCAGCCTCTTCTGTAAGACCTGCTGTCTCCACAGTGCCCAAAGCTCACAGTAGGAGCTCTTGCAAAGGTATGTGGAAGGAGTAGGCATGAGTGTGTATCACGAGGTCTTGACCTCTGTGATAAGGATGGACTGGGCATGCGCACTGCTGACTTGAAGGAGCAGGTCCACTTCTGGAGACTGGCCCTTACCCAGAGGCTTATTATGGAGCGGGAATGAGGCATGTATCATGGTGCCTGGCATGGGCCTGGCACAAAGAGGGTAGGCAGGACAAGAGCTTTTCCTCTCACCTCCCCCCCAGGGTGCCAGGCCGCCCTCCCGGTACCCTCAGTACCCAGTTCGTGGTGTATCCGTCTCAGGAAATTGTAGGGTGGCATAGCTAACGACATCTTCCATCATCGGATTGTAGCATCCCAGGGAGTGGGGGCCTTCCGAGAGGGGGGCCCTTCTAACCTGGAAGGGAGGCGTGGGGGAAGTGCCAACCACCTGTTCCCCTACCCTCGTCCCCTTCCCTGTCCTCTGACAGACCAGGTCTCTCCAGAGGACATTTTATTCCCCTCCTTCACCTCGTTTCCCCACTTTGCTTCACAGTCTGCCCTGCATTGACCTTTCTCCCATCCTACTTTTTCTTTTTCTTTTTTTTTGAGGCAGTCTGGCTCTGTCGCCCAGGCTGGAGTGGAGTGGTGCAATCTCGGCTTACTGCAACCTCTGCCTCCCGGGTTCAAGTGATTCTCATGCCTCAGCCTCCTGAGTAGCTGGAATTACAGGCATGCACCACCACACCCGGCTAATTTAAAAAATATTTTTAGTAGAGACAGGGTTTCACCATGTTAACCACGCTGGTCTCGAACTCCCAACCTCAGGTGATCTGCCTGCCACAGCCTCCCAAAGTGCTGGGATTACAGGCGTGAGCCACTGCGCCCAGCCCCATCCTACCTTTTTATTCCTCACAAAGAAGCTCTGGCCACTGGAATTCTCCTGAAGCCCCTGCTGGCTCTGTGTCCTCTCCCAGCTGAGAAATAAAGGCACATGTGTGAGGGTCAGGGACTCCAAAGGCTGGAGGCTTCGAGATGGAGCAACTGGACACAGGCCTCTGCCAAGGGAGAGAGGAGGAGGTGGGCGGTGGCAGGAGCTCACCGTTGCTGGAGCTTGAACCCACAGATCGCCAGGATGAGGATGGCCAGGCAGGACCCGAGAAACAGGGCCACTTGCCTGCCGATGGTCTCTGGGCTATCTGGGTGGAGAAAGAAAGGAGAGACCTTAATCAGCTGAGGAGCCAGTTCTGCCTGGCAGCCTTTGCCTGGAAGGCATCCTGGACTTCTCTCTGCAGCCAGCCCCGTCCTTCTTCCCTGCATGCATGCGAGAGGGGTGCAGAGGAAGAGGGCAACACCTACTCCTGCCTGCTCTGGGCCTCCTGTTAAGAGGAAGGCACTAATTCTGAAGAGCTGCTTTTCCCACAGACGCGGCACGCCCAGAGCCTGTGACCTGCACCTGCATGAATGGGTGCAGCTCTTTACGGCAGTGTGGCTGTGTGATCAGCTCCAAAAATGCCCATCTTCCACCCAGCAATCCCACGTGGGAATGCATCTTGCAGCTGTCCTTGCAGGCATGCCCAAAACAAGAGGCTGCAGACCTCAGCCCTTAAGAGGGTGCTGGGAGGAAAACGTATGCAACCTTCATACGAAAGGGCTCCACGGCCCTGGGAAAAAGAGGCGGGTCTCAGGCTGTCTGCAAAGGGGAGACCCAGGGAACAGTTTTTTATATGATGGGGAGTATCTGTGACATTTCCAGATAATATATTCCAGATGTTTTCCTTTGGTCTTCGGCTGTGCTGGTGACAGTTCCCTACGTTGATTGATTGATTGAGACAGACTCTCGCTCTGTTGCCCAGGCTGGAGTCCAGTGGCGTGATCTCGGCTCACTGCAACCTCTACCTCCCGGGTTCAAGAGATTCTCCTGCCTCAGCCTCCCAAGTAGTTGGGATTACAGGTGCACATCACCATGCCCAGCTAATTTTCATATCTTTAGTAGAGATGGGGTTTTGCCATGTCGGCCAGGCTGGTCTTGAGCTCCTGGCCTCAAGTAACCCACCTGCCTCGGCCTCCCAAAGTGTTGGGATTACAGGCATCGAGCCACTGTGCCCAGCCAGGTTCCCTAAATTTAAGGCCATGTTTCCATTCATTAATCTGCAAAAGTACAATCAATTAATCAAATATGTTCTCTATGCTTCCAGACTCTTCTTTTTGCTATTGTTTTACTTTTAATGTATATATATTTTGGTATATTTTGTAGAGACCAGGTCTTGCTATGAGGTATGGGCTATGTTGTCCAGGCTGGTCTCGAACTCCTGGGCTCAAGTGATCCTCCCACCTCCGCCCCTCAAAGTGTTGAGATTACAGGTGTGAGCCACCTTGCGCCGCCTGCAGACTTGAGGCACCCTGTGTATGCACAGATACAGAACAATGTCCAAGTGGTATTATTCCATGGAAAAAAGCAAAGAAAAGTCCTGCGCAAAGTGTGAGCTCTGCCTGGTCTGTGTCACGAGGAATGATGTGTAGACACAGACCCCTGTATGTGAATTGTGCATGTGAAAAACACCCCCGGGGAAGGTGGGGCGACTGTGTGGTGGGGATGAGTCCTCAGGGATCAAGAGTGAGCAGCATCTGTCTTTCACTACTGACCCTTTCATGCTTACATTTTATATTTTTACCATGTGCTTATATGATCTGCTTAAAAATCTCCCAAGTCTACTACTCTGGAGGCCGAGGCAGGAGAACCACTTGAGCCCAGGGGGTCGAGGCAGGCGCTGAGATTGTGTCACTGCACTACAGCCTATGCAACAGAGTGAGACCCTGTTTGGCAAAAAAAAAAAATCACTGACATCTTAAAGGATAAAAATAAGGAGCTGGGTTCAGTGGCTCACGCCTGTAATCCCAGCACTTTGGGAAGCCAAGGCAGGTGGATCACAAGGTCAGGAGTTCGAGATCAGTGTGGTCAATATGGTGAAACCCCATCTCTACTAAAAGTACAAAAATTAGCTGGGCATGGTGGCACATGCCTGCAATCCAGCTGCTCAGGAGGCTGAGGCAGGAGAATAGCTTGAACCCTGGAGGCAGAGGTTGCAGTGAGCCCAGACTGAGCCACTAAACTCCAGCCTGGGTGACAAGAGTAAGACTGTCTCAAAAAAAAAAAAAAAGAAGCAGAAGAAGAAAGAAGAAAGAGGAGGAGAAGAAGAAGTAAAAAAAAGAGAAGGAGGAGGAGAAGAAAGAAGAAGAGGAAGAAGAAGAAAAAGAAGAGAAAAGAAGACAGAAGAAAGAAGAAGAAGGAAGAGGAAGAGGAGAGGGAAGCAGGAGGAGAAGAAAGTAAGGAGGAGGAGGAGAAGGAGAAGGAGGAGAAGGAGAAGAAAGTAAGGAGGAGGAGAAGGAAGAGGAGGAAGAGAAGGAGGAGAAGGAAGAGGAGGAGGAGGAGGAGGAGAAAGGAGGAGGAGGGGGAGGAGGGGGAGGAGAAGAAAGGAGGAGGAGGGGGAGGAGGAGGAGGAGAAGAAAGGAGGAGGAGGGGGAGGAGGGGGAGGAGAAGGAGAAGGAGGAGAAGGAAGAGGAGGAAAAAGTAAGGAGGAGGAGAAGAAGGAGGAGGAGGAGAAGAAAGGAGGAGGAGGGGGAGGAGGAGGAGAAGGAGGAGGAGAAGAAAGGAGGAGGAAGAGGGAGAAGAGGAAGAGGAGAAGGAGGAGGAGGAGAAGGAGGAGGAGGAGAAGGAGGAGGAGGAGAAGAAAGGAGGAGGAAGAGGAGAAGGAGGAGGAGGAGAAGGAGGAGGAGAAGAAAGGAGGAGGAGGAGAAGGAGGAGGAAGGGGAGGAGGAGGAGAAGAAAGGAGGAGGAGGGGGAGGAGGAGGAGAAGAAAAAAGGAGGAAGATGAGAAGGAGGAGGAGGAGAAGGAGGAGGAGGAGAAAGGAGGAGGAGAAGGAGGAGGAGGAGGAAGAGGAGAAGGAGGAGGAGAAGAAAGGAGGAGGAAGATGAGAAGGAGGAGGAGGAGAAGGAGGAGGAAGGGGAGGAGGAGGAGAAGAAAGGAGGAGGAGGGGGAGGAGGAGGAGAAGAAAGGAGGAGGAAGAGGAGAAGGAGGAGGAGGAGAAGGAGGAGGAGAAGAAAGGAGGAGGAGAAGGAGGAGGAGGAGGAGAAAGGAGGAGGAAGAGGAGAAGGAGGAAGAGGAGAAGGAGGAGGAGGAGAAGAAAGGAGGAGGAGAAGGAGGAGGAGAAGAAAGGAGGAGAAGGAGGAGGAGGAGAAGAAAGGAGGAGGAGAAGGAGGAGGAGGAGAAGAAAGGAGGAGGAGGGGGAGGAGGAGGAGAAGAAAGGAGGAGGAGGGGGAGGAGGAGGAGAAGAAAGGAGGAGGAAGATGAGAAGGAGGAGGAGGAGAAGGAGGAGGAGGAGAAGAAAGGAGGAGGAGAAGTAGGAGGAGAAGAAAGGAGGAGAAGGAGGAGGAGGAGAAGAAAGGAGGAGGAGAAGGAGGAGGAGGAGAAGAAAGGAGGAGGAGGGGGAGGAGGAGGAGAAGAAAGGAGGAGGAGGGGGAGGAGGAGGAGAAGAAAGGAGGAGAAGGAGGAGGAGGAGAAGAAAGGAGGAGGAGAAGGAGGAGGAGGAGAAGAAAGGAGGAGGAAGAGGAGAAGGAGGAGGAGGAGAAGGAGGAGGGGAAGGAGAAGAAAGGAGGAGGAGAAGGAGGAGGAGAAGGAGGAGGAGAAGGAGGAGGAGAAGAAAGGAGGAGGAGAAGGAGGAGGAGGAGAAGAAAGGAGGAGGAGAAGGAGGAGGAGAAGAAAGGAGGAGGAGAAGGAGGAGGAGAAGGAGGAGGAGAAGAAAGGAGGAGGAGAAGGAGGAGGAGAAGAAGGAGGAGGAGAAGAAAGGAGGAGGAGAAGGAGGAGGAGGAGAAGGAGGAGGAGGAGGAGGAGGAGAAGGAGGAGGAGAAGAAAGGAGGAGGAGAAGGAGGAGGAGGAGAAGGAGGAGGAGAAGGAGGAGGAGAAGGAGGAGGAGAAGAAAGGAGGAGGAGAAGGAGGAGGAGAAGAAGAAGGAGGAGAAGAGAGGAGGAGGAGAAGGAGGAGGAGGAGAAGGAGGAGGAGGAGAAGGAGGAGGAGGAGGAAGAGGAGAAGGAGGAGGAGGAGGAAGAGGAGAAGGAGGAGGAGAAGGAGGAGGAGAAGGAGGAGGAGAAGGAGGAGGAGGAGAAGGAGGAGGAGAAGGAGGAGGAGGAGGAGGAGGAGAAGGAGGAGGAGAAGGAAGAAGAAGAAAAAGAAGAAAAAGAAGAGAAAAGAAGACAGAAGAAAGAAGAAGAAAGAAGAGGAGGAGGAGAGGGAAGCAGGAGGAGAAGAAAGTAAGGAGGAGGAGGAGGAGAACGAGGAGGAGGAGGAGAAGGAAGAGAAGGAGGAGGAGGAAGAGAAAGTAAGGAGGAGGAGGAGGTGGAGAAGAAAGGAGGAGGGGGAGAAGAAGGAGAAGGAGGAGGAGGAGGCAAAGGAGGAGGAGGAAGAGAAAGTGAGGAGGAGAAGAAGGAGGAGGAGGAGGGGGAGAAGGGGGAGGAAGGGGAGAAGGGAAGGAGGGGGAGGAGAAGGAGAAGGAGGAAAAAGTAAGGGGGAGGAGAAGGAGGAGGAGGAGAAGAAAGGAGGAGGAGGAGGAACAGCAGGAAGAGGAGAAGGAGGAGGAGGAGAAGGAGAAGAAGGAGGAGGAAGAGGAGGAGGAGAAGGAGGAGGAGGAGGAGAAGAAGGAGGAGGAGAAGGGGGAGGAGGAGGAGAAGGAGGAGGAGGAGGAGAAGGAGGAGGAGGAGGAGGAGAAGGAAGAGGAGAAGAAGTGGGGGGGAAGAAGAAGAAAGAAGAACCACCACCATCAAGAACAAGAGCAGGAAGAGGCCTTACAGTAGACAGTGAGGGTGCTGAGGGGCGAGTGGCCCTCGCCCACACTGTTGGTCCCCCGGCACCAGTAAGCTCCCGAGTGCTCGACCTCCACTGGCTCCAATCTCAGTGTCTGGCCGGAGTAGTGGAAGGTTCGGTTATTCCAGTCAAACCAGGTGTAGTGGGAGACGGGAGGGTTGGCATCGCTCTCACAGGTCAGGGCTGCCCTCCTCCCCTCCATCACTCGGTTCCCTGGGCTCATGGACACACGCAGCCTCCGGGGTGCATCTGCACAGCAGGTGGGGGGAAAGGGGGAAGTCACCACCAGTCAGGTCGCTGGTCCCGGCTCTGCTCCACTCCCAAGCTCCGGCCCCCACTCACACAGCACTTGGAGCGGCCAGGGCTCGGACGCTGTCTGTCCTACGGAGTTCTTCACCCAGCAGCTGTAACTCCCGGCATCTTCTGGGGAGATGGAGTCAAAGTTCAGCTCACTTTCTTCCCCCAGAACGTTGCCATTTTTCTTCCAGAGGAAATGAACTTCTTTGGGATGGCTGCTTGCGAAGCCACATTGGAGGCTGACTGAGTTCCCAGAGTAAATCTCGGAAAGGGGCTTGATTTTCCGGACCCACACGCCTCGGGGGGCATCTGGAGGGCAACGGTCCCAAGCTGACCTCACCGTTCCCTGTCTCTCTTGCTGTCCCCAGGCCTCCCCTCCCCTTGGCCCGAGGCCAGGCTCCTACCCCTCAATTTTGTCGAAGACACTGGCCCAGGCTCCAGCCTTGTCACCTTCCATCCCCATGTCCCAGCCAGGCTACCTCCCAGATCCCCCTGCCCAGCCCGGGGACTCACACTGGACATTCAGGGTGACCTGGGAGCCCCAAGAGCACCAGTGGTTACAAGCTGCACAGCTGACGACGTTGTTGTTCCAGGCAATGTTTTGGATCTTCAGCACCCCAGACGATGATTCCTCCTGGGTGCTACCGGTTCTCCATTCATACCAGGTAACGCCGGGGTTACTGGAACTGTAGTTACAGGAAACGGTCACCGTGTCTCCTTCTCGAATCGCCGTGGGGTTTTGAATCACTGTGGTCACCTCCTTGGGAGAATCTGGAAGAAAACCGGAGAGGTGAGTAAAGAAAAGCCAGTTGTCCTCAG
Organism: Saguinus oedipus; assembly: GCA_031835075.1. Taxonomy (NCBI): domain Eukaryota; kingdom Metazoa; phylum Chordata; class Mammalia; order Primates; family Cebidae; genus Saguinus; species Saguinus oedipus. The sequence goes on along the minus strand of CM063187.1, from coordinate 38,887,390 downwards.
TACCCCTTCCCTCTTGCTTCCTCTTCTCCCACTACCTGCCCTGGGCATCCACACAGATCCAAAAGTAATTGCAAGGAAGCTTGTGCTTCCTTCCTGCATCCGTGTGAGGACAGAAACCCTGCTGTGGCTCTCTGGCCTGGCTGCGGTTTGGTGCAGGGGTCCAGAGCACAGCACCTGAGCCAGATGGCTGCTGAGAGGCGCACCAGCATGAGCTTCAGGTCTCAGTTTACACATCTGTCAAATGGGGTACTGAGGCCGCGCTTGGTGGATCACACCTGTAATCCCAGCACTTTGGGAGGCCGAGGTGGGTGGATCACCTGAGGTCAGGAGTTCGAGACCAGCCTGGCCAACACAGCAAAACCTGTCTCTACTAAAAATTTTAAAACTTAGCTATGCATAGTGGTGCACGTCTGTAGTCCTCACTACTCAGGAGGCTGAGGCAGGAGAATCTTGAACCTGGGAGGCAGAGGTTGCAGTGAGCCAAGATCGCGCCACTGCATTCCAGCCTGAGCAACAGAGCTAGAGTCTATCTCAAAACCAAAAGGCAGCAGGGGTTGGGTGGCAGGAGGGGGGCATCCTGAGAGTTCGGGGGGGGGCGGGTTCCTGATAGTTCCTAACCTCCTGGAATTGTTCCAAGTAGGAAATGAGATGGTGCCCTTAGAGGAGAGTGTGGTGTGGCAAACTTTGCACAAACACTGCTGCGGCTGCTGTGGTCACGCATCCAGCTGTCTGAGATGCTCAGGATTTGGGCACCTGTGTCCCATCAGCACATATGACATCTGAGGGTCAAGGATCAAATCTATGCATTCTCTTTGTCCTGTGCTCCACTCAGTGACGAGATTCACCGTGTTAACCAGGGTCTCACGATGGAGGCGTAACGAGGCATGTTGTCGCAGTTCTCACCAAAAATTTCAAGGCCTCTTTTGAGACTCAGCTACTGCCTAGGAACACTAAGTCTCTGTGTCCCTCATGGAGTCCTGGTATCTTGCAGTTAATCATTCTTTTTTTTTTTTTTTTTTTTAGAGACAGAGTCTTACTCTTCTATCCCCCAGGCTGGAGTGCAGTGGCACCATCTGGGCTCACTGCAAATTCCACCTCCCGGGTTCAAGTGATTTTCCTGCCTTAGCCTCCCGAGTACCTGGGATTTCAGGTGCTCACCACCACGTCCAGCTAGTGTTTTGTATTTTTAGTAGAGACAGGGTTTCGCCATGTTGGCCAGGCTGATCTCGAACTCCTGACCTCAGGTAATCCACCCGCCTCAGCCTCTCAAAGTGTTAGCATTACAGGCATGAGCCACCATAACTAGCCAATTCATTCTCTTTTTTTGAGACAGTCTCACTCAGCCACCAGGCTGGAGTGCAGCGGTGTGATCACTGGCTCACTGCAGCCTTGACCGCCCCGCCTCAGATGATCCTGCCACCTTACCCTCCTGGGTAGCTGAGATTACAGGCATGCACCCATGAGAGGCTAATTTTTTTTTGTAGAGATGAGGTTTTACCATGTTGCCCAGGCTGGACTCAAACTCCTGGCCTCAAGTGATCCGCCTGCCTCAGCCTCCCAAAGTGCTGGGTTTGCAGTGGAAGCCACCATGCCTGGCCCACACCTGTAATCGCAACCCCAGCATTTTCTTTTCTTTTCTTTTCTTTTTGTTTTGAGACCCGGGCTTGCTCTCTCACCCAGGCTGGAGTGCAGTAGCAGGAACACAGCTTACTGCAGCCTCACCCTCCTGGGCTCAAGCGATTCTCCCACTTTGGCGCTCCCAGTAGCTGGGACCACAGGCACGCACCACCACGCCCAACTAATTTTTGCATTTTTTGTAGAAATGGTATCTCACTGTGTGTGACCCAGACTGGTCTCAAACTCCTGGGCTCAAGCGACCCTCCTGCCTTCGCCTCCCAAAGAGCTGGGATTGCAGGTGTGAGCCACTGTGCCTGGCCTCATTCATTCAATAAGCATCACTGAGCACCTTCCGTGAGCCAGGCCCTATGCTAGGAGCTGGGAACGCAGCTGTGAACACCAACAAAGCCCCTACCCTGAGAAGCTGACATGTCAGGAGACCCTGGCTGCTCCTTGCTCTTGACTCTAGGACCCGGGAATGCCCTGCGCCCCATCTGCCTTCCCCCTCCCTGTGTCCATCGTCTCTCCCTAGAATCAGAGGCTGCATGGCTACTCACACTGGACATCCAGCTCAGCTCCCGGGCCCCTCTGTCCAGTACCAAGAAGGTTTTCTGCCACGCAGGAATAAGTCCCAGCGTGCCAGGGGAGGGCCTTAGGGATGCGGAATGTCCCCTCTGTCCTTCCCTGCACTTCTTTCCCGTTGTGGTACCACGTGTAATTTGTTGGAGGAGGATTGGCCTGTGATTTGCAAAGAAACTTGACTTCATTTCCCTCCACAGCCGGTGACAGGAAGATCTGAACGCTGGAAGGTTCTGGGACATCTGGAAGAGGGGACAGAGGCGAGTGGGAAGGTGAGGAGAGCACCCCCTCCACCTGAGCACATGGCCCCGAGAGCCCCTGAGTCTCCCCTCTCCGGTTCCTCCCCTGCCAACTCCCTGCCTGGCCCACCCCCGGCTCCAAGGGCCTCACACTGCACTTGCAGGACCACTGGGCCTGACATTCCTGTGCCCACATCATTGGAGGCCTGACAGCAGTACGTCCCACTCTGGTGCTTGGTCACTTCTGGCAGCCGTAGCGTGAGTGTGTTCTGTCCCTCCAGCAGGACCCCATCCTTGCGCCAGGATACAGTCCTGTAGTCTGGGTTGCTGCTGCTGACCTCGCAGGTCATGGTCACAGAGTCCCCCTCCCTCACCGTGGGTTCACTGGGAGTGACATTGATCTTCAATTGTGGGACATCTGGAGGAGCAAAGGGGCAGTCGGGGAGGGGGCGGGGAATTCTCAGAGGGCGGAAGGTGGGGAAAGGACTTTTATTCTGACCAAGCGGTGACCCAGGTCACAGCCTGGTCATGACCTCCTAACTTGGCTTTCAGCTTCCCCCTCCCACTTCCTCTGCCTGCTGGTCTCCACCAGCAGCATTCAGGGTTCCTCACAGCATCCACCACACCTCCCCAATCCTGCGGGAAACCACAAGTGGGTTCCACGCCTTGCACAGAATCCCAACCCTCACCGCAGCCCTTGGGATCCGGAGTCCTGCTCCATCTCCTGCCTCCTGTCCTGCCATGTGGCCCTCAGCCTCTGAGATCCTCCCACTCCCAGCTCCTGCCTCAAGCCTTTGAACATGCTCTTCTCTTGCCCTGAAATCCTCCTCTCAAATATTCGCTGGCCTCAGCCCCTCCCTCTGTTTCAATCAGCTTAAGTGCTCACCTCCATAAAGAGATCTCTCTCCATCACTCCCCTCTCCCGGCCTTATTTTTTTTCCTAATACACAATCTACCTACAATAATGTTGTATATTTCTTTGTTAACATTGCTTTGTTCCATATCCCAATGTCTTGGCTCGTGCTCTGTATTTCTTTGTTAATCCATTTGTTGTCCGTCTCTTTCACTGCAGTGCTGGCTCCGTGTGGGGCAAGAGCTTTGCTCACTGCTGCACCCTGCCCCCCACCCCGTGCCCCCCCTCACAGCTGGCAGCCCTAATAAGGCCTGGAACCTAGTAGATTTGTGATACATATTTATTGAATGAATGAGGCACAAAATAAAAAATCCCCCCAAGAGGGAAACAAAGAGACCTAATCAGATAATCCCTAAATCATGTCGCTGCTTGAGGATAGACTGTTTTTTTGTTTTTTTTGTTTTTTTGTTTTTGAGATGGAGTCTGGCTCTGTCACCCAGGCTGGAGTGCAGTGAGTGGCAAGATCTCGGGTCACTGCAACCTCTGCCTCCTGGGTTCAGGTGGTTCTCCTGCCTCAGCCTCCCAAGTAGCTGAGACTACAGGAGCACACCACCATGCCTTGCTAATTTTTTGCATTTTTAGTAGAGACGGGGTTTCACCGTGTTAGCCAGGATAGTCTCGATCTCCTGACCTCATGATCCACCTGCCTCTGCCTCCCAAAGTGCTGGGATTACAGGTGTGAGCCACCATGCCTGGCCAAGGATGGACTGTTTTATTCTGTTAGGCTAAATTGAATCGATTTCCCAAAACCGAGGGCTGACAAGGCGGGTGGTGCCAGAGGGAGGTCAGTGTGACTGGGGCTCAAGGACACCACTGTCTGTGCAGGCTTCCCAGTGTCCTGGGTGGGTGACCCCTGAGGGGCTGGGGAGAAGGTGACAAAGACCTTGCCCTTCCCATAGGAGTGTTGGGGAGACTCACGCTTCACATTCAGCTGCACTGTGTCTTTGGAGAGGACCTTCCCTTCCGCATCGTGGAGCTGGCAGGTCACGTTCTTCCCGTGGTGACTCCACTGTGTCCTGAGCCGGAGCTCACTCCGGGTGAAGACAGAGTCAGGGACCAAGGAGGTCAGGGTAACAACAGACTCTGTCATCAAATCCCCCTCCAGGAACCACTGCAATTGGATCTGATACCCATTGCAGGAGAAATTCAGCAAGCAGGTCAGAGTGATTTCCTGGGATTCTTGAATTTCTGGAGGGAGCTGGATATGAGGTGGAAAAGGCATTTCTGCAAAAGAACAGAGCTCGTGCTGGAGCCTGGGGGACTAGATGTCCTGTCCCAGATCACCCCTCAGGAACCCCTTGCCACTTCATTCCACCTCTCTCCAGTCCTGCTTTGTTTTTTGGGGGTTGGGGGATGGAACCTCCCTCTGTCACTCAGGCTGGAGTACAGTGGCGCTATCTCCACTTGCTGCAACCTCCACCTCCCCAATTCAAGTGATCCCCCTGCCTCAGCCTCCCAAGTAGCTGGGATTACAGGCACCCACCACCATGGCCAGCTAATTTTTTGTATTTTTAGTAGAGACAGGATTTCACCATGTTGGCCAGGCTGATCTTGAACTCCTGACCTCAAGTGATCCTTCTGCCTGGGCCTCCCAAAGCCCTGGGATTACAGGTGTAAGCCACCATGCTGGGCCTCTTTCTTTTCTTTAGAGACAGGGTCTTGCTCTGTCGCCCAGGCTGGAGTGCAGTGGCACAATCCTAGCTCACTGCAGCCTCGACCTCCTGGGCTCAAGCAATCCTCTCGTCTCAGTCCCCTGAGTAACTGGGACTACAGGCATGTGTGACCACACCTAGCTAGATTTTAAATTTTTTTTGTAGAGATAGGGTCTTGCCATGTTACCCAGGCTGGTCTCAAACTCCTGGGCTCAAGTGATCCTCTGACTTCAGCCTCCCAAAGTGCTGGGGTTACAGGCGGGAACTACTGCACCCAGCCCAGTCCTGCTTTTCTCCACTTTGAATCACTTTTGCTCACCTGAAATCGTCTCTGAAAGGCCTTGACCACACTAAACGTCCGTGGGAATTGTAATCTATGCTTCTTTCATTCTCACTGATGGATGTGCGCTTTCTGAATGATGCAACGTTGTACTCCCGCCACCTCTAAGTGTATTTTACCAGTTTAGTTCATGTGCTTTTCGGCTTTGACAACCCTGTGTTGGTTTCCTGGCTTCATTCAGTATTGGAGCCATCCAAGCATGGCATTCCTTTAGTGGGGTGGGTCTGCGTGCAGCCAGCCTCAGTGTTCCCCCAGGCTGGACCACCCACTTCAGACAGCGGGGTCTGAAGCTGCATCACTCACCCCAAATTTAAGGCTGCTCAGAACTACCCATCCAGGAAACAGGATGTGGAACAGAGTAAGGACACTCCTAGGGCAGAGACCCCACACCTGTGTTTGATGGGTCAAATCCGCCCCTACGTGTGCAGTGCTATAACTGAGCCTGTGTTATAAAAAATTTAAGATGTTCATTTTACTTCTTTTCTCTTTGTCCTTTCCTTCCTCCATTAGTTGTGTTTGGTCATTTCAGTAGCAGGTAACCATTAATTCACTAATAATTGATTAACTTATATTCTCACCTGGGGGCGGTCTGCAAGATAAATGAACTTGTCTTTCTTTCAAAAAACAATGATCCTTAGGTCTCACAGACCTCCTTGATGACATGCAGAAATTTAATGAGCCAAGGCCACGTGCAGTGGCTCATGCCTGTAATCCCAGCACTTTGGGAGGCTGAGGCGGGCAGATCACAAGATCAGGAGTTTGAGACCAGCCTGGCCAATATGGTGAAACCCCGTCTCTACTAAAAATACAAAAATTAGCTGAGCGTGGCGGCAGGCGCCTGTAGTCCCAGCTACTAGGGAGGCTGAGACAGAAGAATCACTCGAACGTGGGAGGCGGAGGTTGCGGTGAGCTGAGATCATGCCACTGCACTCCAGCCTGGGCGATGACAGAGCAAGACCCTGTCTCATAAAAAGAGAAGGGAGGCCAGGCACAGTGGCTCATGCCTGTAATCCCAGCACTTTGGGAGGCCGAGGAGGGTGGATCGCCTGAGGTTGGGAGTTTGAGACCAGACTGACCAACATGGAGAAACCCTGTGTCTACTAAAAATACAAAATTAGCTTGGCATATGCCTGTAATCCCAGCTACTCTGGAGGCTGAGGCAGAAGAATCTCTTAAACCCGGTAGGTGGAGGTTGCAGTGAGTTGAGATCAAGCCATTGAACTCCAGCCTGGGCAACAAGAGTGAAACTCGATTTCAAAAAAAAAAAAAGGGGAAGGGGAAGGGGAAAAGAAGAGAATAAAAGTAAAATGAGCATCTTGTGATTTTTTATAAGGTAGGCTCAGTTATGGGATTGCACGCGTAGGGGTGGATTTGACCCATCAAACAGGTCTGGAGCCGAGGGAGTGTGGTCACTCATTTTCACACTAGGTTTCCTTGGTGGGCAGCTCTGAGCAGCCCCATGTTTGGGTTGAGCGATGCAGCTTCAGACCCCGCTGTCTGAAGGGGGTGGTCCAGCCTGGGGAAGAGCCGAGGCTGGCTGCACACAGACCCACCCCACTAAAGGAATGCAGTGCTTGGATGACTCCAACACTAGGGCCAAACACAAGTTTGTCACAAAAGCTGAAAACTACATGGTGAGAAAGAAAGAAAGATCAGAAGATCCGACAACCTTAGAATACAGGTCCCAGAAGGGCAGGAGCTGTGGGTGAGGTGGGACGCCTGAGGTCCCGCAGCTCCATCTAGTGCTGCTACCTCGCCATCACAACCCGCCAGCGTCCCCTGCCTGAGCCCTGAAGGCAGCTCAGTTTGTGAGCTCCGTGCCAAGAGTCAGGTATTTCCTGCCCCCAACTCGCCCCTACCCAGAACAGAGGACCCACTCCCCGAAGGCCTTACCAGAGACACTGAGGTTTGTTTTTTCCATCCATTTATTATTTTTCTTGGATTCCAGCCTCAGCCCGAGCAGACCACTGTCATTGACGTATACCGGGTTGATTTTCAGTGTGCAGTTGCTGTTGGATCCCAGGAATTGCACCCTTTGCTCAGAAGGAAACTTTCCATCCTCTTTGTTTTCATAGAGTTTGGTCCCCTCGAAGATCTTGGTTTTGTGATTATAGTTAGGATTGTGGAACAGGATGAACCTTGTCAGAGCATCATCGGAATCTGGGATTCTGTAGGTGCAGGGGACCCAGACACAGGCCCCCTCCCAGGCGTAGAGGGCTTTAGGGTGCTCCAATTTCCAATCGCTTGAGGCAGAGAAAGCCAAGTATTCTGGAACTCACCACAGTAATCAGAAAGCATTATTGAGGGGGCATGAGAGCCTTCTTGTAAAAACTATTCTTTATTTTTAAATTTGTTTAATTTTTCATTCTTTTTAGAGATGGGAGGGTCTTGCTATGTTGCCCAGGCTGGTCTTGAACTCCTGACCTCAAGTGATCCTCCCACCTCAGCCTCACAAAGTGCTGGGGTCACAGGCATGAGCCACTGCACCCAGCTGAGACCTTTCAAAAGACTGAAGAATTCCCTCTGAAGACAGTGGGAGAGATACAGAGAGTCACAAAGACAGCAGGATGCAAAGAGAGAAGCATATGCATATATGAGAAACATACATATTTGTATGTATATTTGTATGGACATTTATCTACACACACTTGCCACCCCTACCCTACCCTATGTTGACACCTCTCAGCCCAGGTCTTTCCTCCTCCTCCAGTGCCCACTGACATCCCAGAACCCCAGTACCAGCCCAGGCCACAGTCCTTACCCAGGAGCAGGAGCCAGGGGCTGAGGAGATGCATGGTGTCGTGTCTGGGCGGAAGCCTGAGCAGGGGAGAGTTTGTCTTTGAGGCGTCTGGTGGCTTACTTCTTCCACATGGCTTTTCTTGCTCACCCACTGAGCTCTGATCCTTCCCCTGGATCCGGGAGGACTGGGTCTGTATGGCATTTGGGATCCTCATGGAGTTCTTTCGCTTTTGGGTTTTTTTTTTTTTTGAGGCAGAGTCTCACTCTGTCACCCAGGCTGAAGTGCAGTGGTGTGATCTCAGCTCACTGCAACCTCTGCTTCCCAGGTTCAAGTGTTTCTCTGGCCTCAGCCCCCCAAGTAGCCAGGTAAAGGCAGGTGCCACCACGCCCAACTAATTTTTGTATTTTTAGTAGGATGGGGCTTCACCATGTTGGCCAGGCTGGTCTTGAACTCCTGACCTCATGAACCACCTGCCTCAGCCTCCCAAAGTGCTGGGACTACAGGCGTGAGCCACTGCTCCCAGCCCAGAGTTTTTTCTCCTTCAACCTGAGAGCTCCATGGGGGCAGTCTCTCTCTCTTTCCAGAACTCCTCCCTTTCTTCCTTCATTCCTCCCTTGCTTCCTTTTTTCCATCCATTCATTCATCCATCTCTAATTTTATAAGCTTCCTGCCCAGGTCTCATGCTTTGAGTGGCACCAGACCACTGAGTGCCTCAAATGTCAGGCCCTGGATAACATGGAGCTCTCCCTGGTGCTACTCATCAAGGATTATACTCAGGGACAGACATGGTCAAAATTGGGTTTGAAAGATCAGGTAAAAGAGAATTCTAAAACCAGTAACAAAGTATAGGTTAGCCGGGCACAGTGGCTCATGCCTGTAATCCCAATACTTTGGGAGGCTGAGACAGGCATATCACTTGGGGTCGGGACTTCAAGAGCAGCCTGGCCAACATGGTGAATCACCACCTTTTCTTGTTTGTTTGTTTGATACCGAGTTTCACTCTTGTTGCTCAGGCTGGAGTGCAATGGTGCGATCTCAGCTCACCCCAACCTCCACCTTCAGGGTTCAAATGACTGTCCTGCCTCAGCCTCCCGAGTAGCTGGGATTACAGGCATGCACCACCATGCCTAGTTAATTTTGTATTTTTAGTAGAGACAGGGTTTCTCCATGTTTGTCAGGCTGGTCTTGAACTCCCAACCTCAGGTGGTCCACCCACTTCGGCCTCCCAGAGTGCTGGGATTACAGGTATGAGCTACCGCACCCAGCCCAAAACCCCATCTTTACTAAAAATACAAAAAAAAAAAAAAATCAGCCGGGCATGGTGGTGCACACCTGTAATCTCAGCTACCCAGGAGGCTGAGGCAGGAGAATCACTTGAACCCAGGAGATGGAGGTTGCAGTGGGCCAAGATCTCACTACTGCACTCCAGTCTGGTGGACAGGGCAAGACCCTGTCTCAAAAACAGCAGCAGCAACAACAACAACAACAACAAAACCCCAAAACACACACAAAAAAAACAGAGTATGACGCCAGAAGAGCATTTTGAGGGGTCTGGCAGGTCTCGGGAGAATGTGGTCCCCAGGTCCCCCTCAGACGCCCCACAGGCCAGGTAGGAAACAGAAATCAACCAGGTGGTGACAAAAGTTGTGCCTCCTGTAAAGGTGGTGGCTGTCTCAGTTCCAGCCAGTTATTGCCAGATAGAACCTGACTGAGCTCACACTGTCTGATCTTCCACTGTTTTAAAAGAAGAAGCCAAGCTGCTATGTGGAATGTCCTACTTCAGAAGAAAAACAGACCAGGAGAGGCGGCCAAGGTGAGAGGATTTCTTGAGGTCAGGAGTTTGAGACCAGCCTGGGCAACATAGCAAGACCTCGTGTCTACAAAAAAATTAAAAAACTAGCCAGGCATGGTGGCACACACCTGCAGTCTCAGCTAATCAAGAGGTTGAGGTGGGAGGATCATTTGAGCCCAGGAAGTCAAGCCCATGGTGATTTCCCCACTGCACTCCAGCCTGGGCAACAGAGCGAGACCCCATCTCGAAAACAATAAAAATAAATAACTAAAAATATACAGGGCTGGTCCAACAAAACCTGTCTGGGTTAGGTTTTGCAACTGCTGCCCATCTCTCTCTTCCTCTATGCAATGAACATGTCCTCTACCATCCCTGACCTCTGCACAGGGTTATATTTACATAGAGTTAAATTTAAGTCCCAATTTACATGATCATGGCCCTCTGTGCTGGCCCCCGGGGACCCCGAAGGATGTGACAGCAGAGTGTGTCTCCGGGTCTCAGCACCAACCCAAGCCCCTCCCACTCACCCGCCAATGTTTCCCAGGCATCGGTGTTCCCCTTTCTGTCTGTTTATCTCCTCTGGCCACATGGGGCAGGCTGGTTTCAAACTCCTGACCTCAGGTGATTCACCCAACTTGGCCTCCCAAAGTGTTGGGATTACAGGCGTGAGCCGCCGCACCTGGCTCAAGTTAGAATCCTTACTGCAGGGCTTTAAAACCCTTTAGTAAACTATCTACACAATGAATCTCTAGACGTGGGGATTAGAGTGTAGTATAATAGACTGTCCACACTTCTTTAGCCATGGGATCTATTTTACATGTTGCATAAAACACTGCAGGGTTGCAGGGCCAGTGCTCTTTGAAATCCCCTTAGGTTTCCCTGAGGGGTAACAAGGGAACCTGTAGCAAGGACTAGACTCCATTCCATGCAGCTGAGACTTGCCTCCAGGAGCCGGGCCATTGTGCCTGCTCTGCCAGCACCCTCTAGCCATACCCTCCTCTGGGCTGGGCTGGAGTAGCCCAGCAGGAGTGGGAGATGGGTACCTCCAGAGCAGGACTGTGCGCTGCCTCAAGGCACTCCAGGAGTTTCTGGAGCACAGGAGTAGGGCCCCAGGCCCAGGAATGGAAGGCTGAGTATTGAGCGCAAATTCTGACGTGTGTGATACATCCTATCGTTTGCTGAGGGCAGCGGCAAGGAAAACCTAGTCAGCCCCGTAGAGCAGAAAACTGCTTAAGACGTTCTAAAACAGTAACCAATATGAATATGTCCCACGCCAGAAGAATTAGTTCTTTGAACACAGGATACGCGACCCTTTCCTCTGTTCCCTTGTAAAGAGGGCTTTCTAGTTTATCTTTAACCTATACTGAACATACACTAGCTGCCTGGTGAGTTTATCTTTAACTTATGAAAGAGCAAAGAGCATCCGCTTGTTAAACTTGTCACTGGAATGTAAAGAATAAATACATGGGTCAGAGACTGCTCTGGGCTCTCAGCTGGAAATGCTGTAAGTCCCCCGACGTCTCACCTTTGCTTTCTATCTCTGTGTGTCTGTTTCTTAATTCCTGCAGCGCCACCTGGGTTGGGGTCTCCACAGCCAAGCTGGTCTCGGCAGCTGAGGGTGGGGTGGAGGTTAGGGAGAGCAGTCATTATGCACAGAGGCTCAAGACAGGACCATGCTGTCCAGACCTTCTTAGCCCTGCCTTGTTGAGGGCCTTGCAGAATCTTGGGGCCAGCCTCCCTGGCTCCATTCTTCCCTCCTGGGCATCCAATAAATTACCCTACTCTCGGAAAACTCACCAAGCCTGGCAAGGTGGATACTCAGGACAGGGGTCTGTCTAAAGCCTGTTGTAACACAGGTAAGAGAGAGCCAGGGAGGCCCCCGCTGTGTTCCCAGTTCTGGGAGGTATGCCTGGCCCAACTGCTGCTCCATAATAACTTGCCCGTCAAATGCAAAATAAAAGCAAAATGGTTTTTACCTGTTTCCGCGTGTCTTCCCTCTTCAGGGACCCTGGCAGCATCTGAGAGTGAAAGGAGAAGTACAGTAAAGTCTCTGGTCAGAGAGGTTTACCTTCCATGGCCACACCCCCTGCTTCTCTGTGGCTCTGCAGGGGCCTGCGGAGTGGGGAAGAGATGATGGAGGGGATGCAGGTTTGGAGTCAGATTGGAAGACTAGAATATCTATGGACAGTTATTCCTTTCCGTGCATGGGTTTGCAATATCAGATCAGAATGGGCTTCTCCACAACTCCCCTTCACCCAGCTCTCAGGAAATGTGAATGACTCAAGCCAAGCAGGAGGACTGCCAGCTCGCTGCAAAAGGCACGGGACCACCTGAAAGCATCTGTAGGTTAGTGACACCATCCAGTTACTACCACTTCCACTACTTTCCATCACAGGCATAAATGATGGGGAATCTGGACACCTGCACTGAAGCTTCAGCAGCCCCCAAGCGCTGAGGGAGGAGCACACAGACATCGAGAAGGAAAAAGATATCTTGGCCGGGTGCGGTGGCTCACGCCTGTAATCCCAGCACTTTGGGAGGCCAATGCGTGTGGATCACATGAAGTCAGGAGTTCGAGACCATCCTGGCCAACATGGTAAAACCCCTTCTCTACAAATTAGCTGGGTGTAGTGGTGGGCACCTGTAATCCCAGCTACTCTGGAGGCTGAGGCAGGAGAATTGCTTGAACCTGGGAGTCAGAGGTTGCAGTGAGCTGAGATCACGCCACTGCACTCCAGCCTGACAATAAAAGGAGACTCTGTCTTAAAACAAAAAAAAAGAAAGAAATATTATTTGATAATAAAAAGGAATGAGGTACTGATAGGTGCTATAACATGAATAAACTTTTTATTTCTTTATTTTCTGAGATAGAGTTTCACTCTTGTCGCCCAGGCTGGAGTGCAGTAGCATGATCTTGGCTCACTGCAACCTCTGCCTCCCGGGTTCAAGCGATTCACCTGCCTCAACCTCCTGAGTAACTGGGATTATAGGTGCACACCACCACATTCAGCTAATTTTTCATATTGTTAGTAGAGACAGGGTTTTACCATGTTGGCCAGGCTGGTCCTGAACTCCTGACCTCAGGGGATCCACCCACCTTGGCCTCCCAAAGTGCTGGGATTACAGGTGTGGGCCACCGCGCCCAGCAACGGATGAACTTTGAAAACATTAAGTGAAAGAAGCCAGTCACAAAATGTTACATATTGTGTGATTCCATTCATGTGAAATATTCAGAAAAGGCAAATCTGTAGAGAAAGAAGTAGATTTAGTGGTTGCATAGGGCTGCGGTGGGTGGGAAATGTGAGGAAAGGAAGTGTGACTGCTCATGGGCGTGAGGTTATGCTGGGGGTGATGAAATGTTCTAAAACTGGTTATGGTGATGGTTGTAAAACTCAGTGAACAGACTGAAGACCATTCAGTTGGACATTTTACATGGGTGTGTTTTATGGCATGTGATGAATTATATCTCAGCAAAGCTCTTATATACGCAGCATATATGTAATATATGACAGCTTTACATTCTATAGTGTGTGCATATATATGTGTGTGTGGTGTAAGTATATCATGTATATATAGTAAAAACCAGGCTGGGCGCGATGGCTCACACCTGTAATCCAGCATTTTGGGAGGCTGAGGCAGATGGATCACCTGAGGTCAGGAGTTCGAGACCAGCCTGGCCAACATGGCAAAACCCTATCTCTACTCAAAATACAACAATTAGCAGGGCGTGGTGGTGTGTGCCTATAATCCCAGCTACTCAGGAAGCTGAGGCAGGAGAGTCACCTGAGCCTAGGGGGAGGAGGTTTCAGTGAGCCTCCATCCAGCTACACTCCAGCCTGGGTGACAGATGGAGATTCTGTCTCTAAATAAATAAAAACCAGTCCAATTAGAAAATAGGCAAAAGATATGAGGACACATGTTCCTGAAGAAGGTATACAGAAGGCGAATAAGCACATGAAAAGATGTCCCACATCACCAACCACTAGTGAAATGCAAATTGAAACCCATGACAAGATACCACTTTAGAACAGCTAAAATTAAAACACCAGTAATGACAACGCCAAATGCTGGCGAGTATGCCGTGAGCTTGAATCATTCACACGGGGTGGGTAGGAATGCAAAATGATCCGGCTACTCTGGAAAAGAGTTTGTCAGTTTCCTGAAAAACACAAAAGATACCTACCAGATGACCCAGCAATTGCACTCCTGGGCATTTTATCCGCAAGAAATGAAAACGTATGACCACACAAAAACCTGCACCCGATTATTCATAGAACTTAATTTGTAATAGCCAAAAACTAGAAACGGGCCGGGCGTGGTGGCTCACGCCTGTAATCTCAGCACTTTGGGAGGCCGAGGCAGGCGATTACCTGAGGTCAGGAATTCAAGACCAGCCTGGCCAAGAGGGTGAAACCCCATCTCTACTAAAACTACATTACCTGAGCGTGGTGGCGCATGCCTGTAATCCCAGCTACTCGGGAGGCTAAAGCAGGAGAACTGCTTGAACTTGGGAGGCGGAGGTTGCAGTGAGCTGAGATTGCACCATTGCATTCTAGCCTGGGCAACAAGAGCGAGACTCTGTCTCAAAAAGAAATAAAACAGAACAACAACAACAAAAAAAAAACAAAAACAAAACTGGAAACATCCAATGCCTCCTTCAACAGGTGAGTTGCTTAATAGATTATGATACATCCATGCCATGGAGTACCACGCAGCGATAGAAAGGAGTGAGGCGTGAATAGGATACGGGCAACAACTTGGATAATTCTGAAGAGCGGTACAGAAAGTGAAAAAAAAAACAGTCTCCAAGGATCACATGTCGTAACATTCTTTTTGTTTGTTTTTTGAGACGGAGTTTCGCCCTGTTGCTCAGGCTGGAGTGCAGTTGCAGGATCTCAACTCGCTGCAACCTCTGCCTCCCAGGTTCAAATGATTCTCCTGCTTCAGCTTCTTAATAGCTGGGATTACAGGCACCTGCCACCAGCAGGCCCGGCTAATTTTTGTATTTTAGTAGAGACAGGGTTTCACCATGTTGGCCAGGCTGGTCTCGAACTCCTGACCTCAAATGATCCACCTGCTCTCTGGGATTACAGGTGTGAGCCACCGCGCCTGGTCGTAACATTTTTGAAATAACAAAATGATAGAGGTGGAGAAGATGAAAAGTTGCCAGGGGTTAGGGATGGTGGGAAAAGTGTACGACTCTGAAGGGCGTAGCCTGAGGGAAGTCTTTGCAGTAACAGAATAATTCTGTATCTGGATTGCAGTGGTGGTTAAATTCATCTAGATGTGATAAAATGGCATAGAACTGTACACACACATTATACTGACGCCAAATTCCTGGTTTTGATATTGACCTGAATGATTAAAAAAGTAACCATCAGGGCACGCTGGCTGAAGAGCACATCAGACTTCTCTGTTCTATCTTTGCAACTTTCTGTGAATCTATACTTATTTCAAAATAAAATTTAAAAAAAAAATTTTTTTTTTTTTGCAGCCTCGAACTGGAGGTGGGCTCAAGCGATCCTCAGCCACCCGAGTAACTAGAACTACAGGCGCCACCCACCTAATTTATTTTTTATTTTTTGTTGAGTTGGGGATTCTCTACATTGCCCATTCTGGTCTCAAACTCCTGGCCTCAAGCGATGCGCTGCGTCAGGCTTCCAAGATGCTAGAATTACAGGCACAAGTCACAGCACCTAGCCATAATTTGTTTTTTAATCCCAGCAATCTCAATGCGGGACTCCAGGCCAGGTGACCAGGCCCCAAAGGTATCAGGCAGGGGACCCTTTGGGACTTGAATCCCTGCTCCTCACCTAGAAGGAGAAGCTGAGGTTTCTGCAGTCCACAGTGCCAGGCGTGGCTCGTAGTCTTGTAACAGGAGGAGATTGGACATGGGCTTGTGGATGTGTCTTGATTTCAGAGGCCAAGGGCTGCATGGAGAAGGCAAGGGAGGAGGAGCAGGACCCCTGAGAACGCAGCCTCTGCGCTTTCCCTTTTCCTTCCCCCTTTTCTCCAAACAGGTCATTGGTCTCCTTTTTTGGTGACTTGACTATCAGCCCCTTGCCAGGGAAGCAGTGAAACCAGGCAACTAACAGAGTCCCTGTGAGCCCTGGGTGGCCACGCCCAGCCTGGCTGTGTCCCCCTCGCCCCGACCTCTGCCCAGGACAGTAATAAGACGAGAACAACGATAGTGGCTTCCTCACAGGGCTAGCAACACACATGCGATACACTCAGCAGCCCGCACGTCCCACGACAAGCATTGCCGTAAAGTGACCTGGGTTCCAGTCCCAGTTCTGCCGTGAATCCGCTGTGACATTGCCTCAGTTTCCCCTCCCAGGGTGGTAATAAGATTGCTGCTACGACTTCAGGGCTGTGCTGTGACAGGTCCCCAGCCCCTACAGCACTTTGCACGGTGGCTACTATGGAACGAGCTCTCCATAAAAGTGAGCTGTCATTATTCCACACATTGTCACATGGCCTGCTGACCCAGCACTCCCTGGAGACATTCATTCACGCACCTCTGGCTACTCAGCCCCAGCCTGAGCTTCACAGCGAGGCCCTTTGGGACAACTGTCATTTCCTCCCCGCTCCCCAGGCAGACCCAGCTCTAGGGTGGGAAGCGGTGTTCAGCCCAGCTGCTGCCAGACTTCCCTGTTCTATCTTTGCAACTTCCTGTGATAATAATTTCAAAATTAAAAGAATTTTTTTTTAATTTGTGAGGTGAGGTTGTCACCTCCTGTTTAAGGAGCAGCCTGGAGTTGAGAGCAAGAAGAGTGGAGAAAGAAAGAGGCTTGGCTATTTCCTTCTCCTTTTTTTCTTTTTCTTCTCTTATTTATTTATTTGAAATGGAGTCTGACTCTGTTGCCCAGGCTGGAGTGTAATGGTGCAATCTCAGCTCACTGCAACCTCCTCCTGAGTTCAAGTGATTCTCCTGCTTCAGCTTTCCAAGTAGCTGGAACTAGAGGTGTGCACCACCACACCTGGCTAATTTTTGTGTTTTTAGCAGAGATGGGGTTTTGCCATGTTGGCCAAGCTGGTCTCGAACCCCTGACCTCAGGTGATCGGCCCGCCTTGGCCTCCCAAAGTGCTGGGATTACTGACATGAGACACCTCACTCAGCACTTTTTTTTCTTTTTTAGCTACTGAGTCTTACTCTGTTTCCCAGGCTGGAGTACAATCACAGCTCACTGCAGACTCAAACTCCTGGGCTCAAGCCGTCCTCCTGCCTTAGCCTCCCGAGCAGCTGAGACTACAGGCATGCACCACTGTGGGAAGTAGGAAAGTTCCTCTTTAAAGTTTTCTTTCTTGTTAAAGAATAAACCATAAATGTGCTAATAACTCTTTGTTAAGCCCTATCTTACGTAGCTGTTGGAGATGCCATGCTTACAGGCACGTAGTACTTTAACCAAGGTATCTGTGCTGGACGTGCTCACAGGCATGTCCCAGCTCTCCACTGCTTTTACCTGTTTAGAGAAGTTACCTGTAAGTTAGTAGCCAGTTGGGTTTTAGTTTAAATTGTGAGGTCTAGCTCCAGCAAACCGAGATCAGACACAGCAGTAAGGACGACCCCAAATGCGAAGGGATAAACATGTCTGCTTTTCCTTTGTTCGTTATACTCTTGTGGCAAGATGGCTAGCGAGAGTACCCTTCCTTCCATACAGAAAGTAAAAAAGTAAAAATTGTTTTGCTGAGAGATCCTTTGTCTCAGTACTGATTTTTCTTTGCAGCACCCAGCATCTGTTTCCAGCAGGCACTGTGCCCAGCTTATTTTTAAACATTTTTTTCCTACATAAAATGTCTTGTTCTGTTGCCTGGTTTTGAACTCCTAGAAAGCACTTCTCAACAGTGCAGTGCATCTCCACCCCCGGCCTGTCACAAGAGCTGGGCCGTGCATCATCAGCCACCCGGGGAAGAGGCTCTGGAGTGGCCAGTGCTGGGTGGAAGATCTTTCATCAAGTAGGATAATGGAGCCGCCTGCCCCAGGCACCGTCCCAGGGACAGGGTGGGAGGCGGGCCAGGGACAGATGGGTCATCTCCATCAGGAGTGACTCAGGAGGTTGGCAGACCAGGAGGGACAAAGAGGCCCGTGTCATGACCATGGCCTGGTGCCTGGGTGTCCTCCCTCCCACACACGGTGGCCCAGCCCTCCTGGCACGTGAGGCTGTGAGACCTTCTCACCTCCCTTCCTGCCCTGGCAGACCTCATCTCAGCGTCTGCCCCCATCTCTCTGAGTCAGCAGCGGGTGGTTCACACCTGTAATCCCAGCACTTTGGGAGGTGGAGGCTGGCAGATCACTTGAGGTCAGGAGTTCGAGACCAGCCTGGCCAACATGGTGAAACCCTGTCTCTACTAAAATACAAAAATTAGCTGGGCATGGTGGTGCACATCTGTACTCCCAGCTACTTGGGAGGCTGAAGCAGAAGAATCATTGAACCCAGGAGGTGGAGGTTGCAGTGAGCTAAGATTGTGCCACTAGGCGCTAGCCTGAGCGACAGGGCGAGATTCCGTCTCAAAAAAGAAAAAGAAAAAAAACACTAGGATTAAACTGTGTTATGTGCTCTGACTTTTCCTTGGCTTGGCCTCCCCAGGCCTGAACTTGGCCGGAGTAAATCACTCTTGCTTTCTCCACTGAACTGGCCCCTCCTGCTTTCTTTGACCTCTTAATGAAGCGGCTGCAGTCACATTTGACTCCTCAGATGAGTCCTGTCAGTTCCTCCTCCAAAATGGGTCCTGACCCCACCCCTCTCCCCTCTTCACTTCCTCTCTTGGAGAATGGCCAGGGCTTCCCAAGCCCAGTCCGTGTCTCCACTGATGGCCTGTGCTCACCGTCCACACAGCTGCCAGCTGGCCTCTGAAGCCTCAAGCCCCCCATCACACCCCTCCAAGCTCAGTCCGTCAGCGGTTTCTTAATGCGCTCTTTGAAAGTCCAAATCCCAGCTGGGCAAGGTGGTTTATGCCTGTAATCCCAGCACTTTGGCAGGCCGAGGCTGGCAGATCACTTGAGCTCAGGAGTTCGAGACCGGCCTGGCCAACATGGTGAATTCCTGTCTCTACTAAAATACAAAAATTAGCTGGGCGTGGTGGTGGCAGGTGCCTGTAATCCCAGCTACTCAGAAGGCTGTGGCAGGAGAATCGCTTGAACCCAGGAGGCTAGCCTGAGTGACAGAGCAAGTCTCCATCTCAAAAAATAATAAAAAATAAAATACTAGGATTAAATTCCATTGCTGGGCAGGGTGGCTCACACCTGTAATCCCAGCACTTTGGGAGGCTGAGGCAGGTGGGTCACCTCAGGTTAGGAGTTCAAGACCAGCCTGGCCAACATGGAGAAACCCCATCTCTACTACAAATACAAAAATTAGCCAGGGTGATGGTGCATGCTTGAACTGCTTGAACCCGGGAGGCAGAGGGTGCAGTGAGCTGAGACTGTGCAACTGCACTCCAGCCTGGGCCACAGAGCAAGACTCTGTCTCAAAACAAACAAAACAGTCCAGTCCTGCCTGTGGCCTACAAGGCCCTCTGCACTCGCGCTTCCCTGGGCTACTAGTCCGGCTCCATCACTCCACTCAAACATGCTTCTTTCCTTCTTGTTCCATGAACGTAACAAGTACATTCTCGCCAGGGGCCTTTGCACTTGATTCTGGTCTCCCTGGACCCGCATTCCCCAGGAACCCACAGAGCTCCCTCTTACTTACTTCCATTCTCAGCTCAAGTGACTTTTTCTGAAATGGCAGCCTGACCCAGTACTGCCCAACCTTGCATTCACTGTGGTTCCTTCGCTATCTGATCTCTGGTCACGTGTTTGGTCGCCTTTCTGATCGTTGTCTATCTCTTCAGCAGAATGCCAGCTCTGGGAGGTCAGAGGGTGATTCCTTTTGGTCACTGCTGTGTCTCTGGGGCCCAGCATAGGTCTGGCACATAGAGGTGCTCAGTGAGCACGCGTTGAATTCTGGTGGGTCCAGAAGCTGGGTGGGGAAAGTCTGAGGGAACCTGAGTTCAGGTCCTTGTTGTTGTCTTGAGATGGGGTCTCAATCCGTCGCCCAGGATGGAGTGCAATGGTGCAATCTCAGCTCACTGCAAACTCCACCTCCTGGGCTCAAACGATCCTGCCACCTCAGCCTCCCGAGTAGATGGGACTACAGGCACATGCCATCATGTCTACCTAATTTTTGTATTTTTTTTTTTTTTGAGACGGAGTTTTGCTCTTGTTACCCAGGCTGGAGTGCAATGGCGCGATCTCAGTTCACTGCAACCTCCGCCTCCTGGGTTCAGGCAATTCTGCTGCCTCAGCCTCCTGAGTAGCTGGGACTACAGGCACGCGCCACCATGCCCAGCTAATGTTTTTTTTTTTTGTATTTTTAGTAGAGACGGGGTTTCACCATGTTGACCAGGTTGGTCTCAATCTCTTGACCTCATGATCCACCCGCCTAGGCCTCCCAAAGTGCTGGGATTACAGGCTTGAGCCACCGTGCCAGGCCCTAATTTTTGCATTTTTTGTAGAGACTGGGTCTTGCTGTGTTGCTGAGGCTGATCTCGAACTCATGGGCTGAAGCCATCCGCCAGCCTCAGCCTCCCAAAGTGCTGGGATTACAGGCAGGAGGCACCGCCCCCAGCCCTTGGTCCCACACGTTTGAGTGCCAGTCCTCCTAAGGATGGTCTTTGTGTCAAATTCCCTCATCATTTCCCAAACTTTAGAGGTTTGCCAACCACCTTCAGGACTTTTGTCCTGTCTATCAGCCACATGCAACATGTTATTTAATACATTTTAAAAATCAATTCGGTTGATTGATTTTTTTATTTGTGTTTATTTATTTTGACTTAGCCTCATCTCAAGCCGGTTTGCCATTCTGGTTTCCTCCTGCTCTGGCGCATACTGAATGAAGCATGTATAGTAGCGTCAGAGCAGTTCCACATGCCCGGGGTGTCCAGGCTGCACTTTGGGCAGTACGGGGTGACTCCCCCATCCCTGGTTATTGACAATGTTCTGCACCTCTGGGCGAAGTCCTCCCAGGCCAGACCTGCTGGAGCCAGGGTCTGTCGTCAGGGGACAGGTGTGTTGGGGCAGGGCGGGTGAGCCAGTATGCAGGGGACCTGGAAGAGGCTTCCCTCCTGGCTGCTGAGCCGCCCCTGTGTATCCCCAGCCCCATATCCTGCCTCTCTGGCTTTGCTTCAGCTCCTGGAATTTTGCTAAACATCGTCCCCCTTGGGGCCTTCACACAGGTGTGAGTTTCCTTCCATAGGGAATCCGCCTGTGCCCCGAGACCCTAAGTCACACTTAGATTCTATGCTGTCAAACAGTGGTCCCCAACCTTTTTGGCACCAGGGACCAGTTTCATGGAAGACAATTTTTCCATGGACCTGGGAGCAGGGAGGGAGTTGGGGATAATTCAATCACATTACATGTATTGTGCACTTTATTTCTATTATTATTACATTGTGATATATAATGAAATCAGCATACAACTCACCATCATGTAGAATCAGTGGGAGCCCTGAGCTTGTTTCCCTGCAACTAGATGGTCCCATCCAGGGGTGATGGGAGACAGTGGCCGATCATCAGGCATGATCAGTGAGCGCACAGCCTAGATCCCTCGCGTGCACAGTTCGCGATAGGCATCTGGCTGCTATGAGGATGAATGCCGCTGCTGAGCTGACAGGAGGCGGAGCTCAGGCAGTCGTGCTTGCTCGCTGGCACTCACCTGCTGCGCAGCCCACTCCCTAACAGGCTACAGACTAGGATCAGTCCAAGGGCCTGCGCTGCGGACCCCTGCTGTAAAGACCCTGAGCTTCTCCTTGGGAGCAGGTGTCACAGTTGCAATTTGATATTGTGCCTGAGATTCTTTCATGTCCTTCTTCCTGTAAGACTGTGAGCCCCATGAGGAAAGGGCATGCACCCCCTGGCTTGGACTGGCCCCACGGAGGCCTCCCTTCCCACTGCCCACAGCCCGGCCCCCGCAGGTCTCCTTTCCTCCTGCATGTGGACTTCTGTTCCAGCCAAGCAGCCCCATGTCACCTCTCCTCCTGACCTGGTTCGTTTATTCCTGCCTCTAGGCCTTTATTTTGGTCTCTGTGCTGTGTCCTCTGCCTTCTTCGAAACCCAGGGAGAGGCCAGGTGCAGTGGATCACACCTGTAATCACAGCACTTTCGGCCAAGGCGGGTGGATCACTTGAGGTCAGGAGTTCCAGACCAGCCTGGCCAACATGGTGAAACCCCGTCTACTAAAAATAGAAAAATTAGCTAGGCGTGGTGGCGCGCGCCTGTAGTCCCAGCTACTCGGGAGGCTGAGGCAGGAGAATCGCTTAAACCTGGGAGGTGGAGGTTGCAGTGAGCCAGGATTGTGCCACTAGCACTCCAGACTGGGTGACAGAGTGAGACTCCATCTCAAAAAAAACAAAAAACAAAAAAAAACACTCAAGGAGAGCTGTCACCTGGGAAAGCCTGCCCTCATTGCCCACAGCCCACAGCTTAATTTTACTGCTCCTCCAGCACCTGGGCTCTGGGAGCTGCTGCTGGTTCTCACCGAGCTGGCCGTGTAGCACAGCCTCAGAGTGTGGCCTCTGGAGCCAGTGGTTGGGGCTCAAATCTGGGCTCCACTGCTAATAGCTGGGGACTGTGGGAGAAATGTAACTTCTCTGCGCTTCAGCTGCTTCTTCACAAATGTCCACATGCATCAGAATCCACCAAGGACTTCTCAAAACAGATTCCTGGGCCCCACCCCAAGGTTTTTGATTACTGAAGTCTGGGGCGGAATCTGAAAATTCGCCTTTCTAGCAAGTTCCGGGGTGCTGCTGATGCTGCTGCCTAGGGACCACACTTTGAGAACCATGGTCATCTTTGTTAGGGAAAGTAAATGAGGTTAATGGAGATGAATTAATATAAACTAGGTAGAATCATAGAAAGCGTTCAACAACGGTTAGTTACTAATCCATTTACACCAGACACTCTGGCCCTTTTTAACTTCCTGACAGATATTATACAAAAAGTACATTTGATACAAAAATTAGCCAGGCATGGTGGCAGGTGCCTGTGATCCAGCTACTCAGGAGTCTGAGGCAGGAGAATCGCTTGAACCTGGGAGGTGGAGGTGGCAGTGAGCTGAGATTGCACCACTGCACTCCAGCCTGGGTGACAGAGCGAGACTCCCTCAAAAAGAGGAAAGGTGGGGAAGGGAGGGAAGAGGAGGGGAGGGGAGGGAAATGGAAAGGGAAAGGGAAAGGGAAGGGAAGGGAAAGGGAAGGGGGAGGGGAAGGAAGGAAAGGGTGCATTTGAATCAGAAGAATCCAGTCCAGGACCTGGCCACGCCATTTCCGAGCTCTGGGACCCGGGGAAAATCACCTAACTTCTCTAAGTCTCAGCGTTCTCATCGTCACAGAGTTGTCCTAAGAGTCCCTTCTCAGGATAGCTTGAGCCTCTGGAAAGTGCTCAGTACACAGCTGGTGCTTAATTAATGTTTCTTGAACTGAATGTAGTGATGTGTAAAGGCTGATGCTGCAAATTACAGCATGAATGTGAGAGATGGTGGCGAAACCGACACAGGCTGGAGAGACCTAGATCTGTGGCTCACACTCAAAGTTGCAGGGACCAGGAGATAATGTCAGTGAGGGAAGCCGGCCAGGTGTGGGACAATAGGGAGTGGTGGGGACTGCGGCCAATGCATAGGACCCTCCCTTTCAGCAAGTCGTGGCCACATGCGAGTGCAAGCCCAGTGGTATCAGCTGATCTGACTGTGGCCGAAACCAGCATGAAGATTTTTCTGTGAAATCACCCAGAAGTCAACCCAGACCCAGCCTGAAGCTACCAGCTCAGAGTGGGAGCAACTGAATGGCCATTGGTCCTGGGTTTAAGGCTAAAATCCCCAGGTCCTTGTCTGCACACAGGGCTCAGTTGAGGGCAAGGAGAAACTCTGTGATGGTTTGGGAGACGGTGGGATGGCAGGCTGCCCAAAGACGGGTCAGAGAGCATCAGGATCTAGACTGGCATTCGGCTTCGGGGCATTTATTTCATGTCCCTTTTGTACAGGCCCCGGGCCAGGTGTCGGGGCAGGAGACCAGGAAGAAAGTAGCAATAAATAACACGGACAGACAGAGCTCCCCTCCGGACAGATGAGGGTAAAGGAGGTTAGAGAGGAGCCTTAATGAGGGCATGGGTGTGTTGGCAGGGAGCGGCAGCTGGGAAGGAGGGGGAGGTCAGGCCCCCAGGACCTCACTGTCACCTGCCTCAAGTGTGACAAGTATCCCGCCCAAGCCCCTGATACTTTTGGGAGGAAGGGAGCCCGCAGCCAGTGGGGGCCAGCGAGGGTCCTGAGGGGGGGTCAGCCACACGGGCTGCCCCCAGCTCCTTCACTTGACCCGGATTTCAGCATACTCAGCCAGCTCCTCTGTCAGCGTGTAGCTGTCCTTGGTGGGCCGTTTCCCCAGGTCCGAGTGGGAATAGCTCAGGTCCAGCTCTGGGGGTTCGCCCCGAAGGCCCAGCAGCCTCCTCTCAGATCCCAGGCGCCTCTCGCTCTAGGAGGGGAAACCACCCATTAGCAGGGTCCTGCTCCCTGTCTTTTCCAGACACGGAGGCCAGAGTGTTTGCACCCTCAGAGCTCCTGAGTTCAGTCCCAAATAAATCCCTGCGTGAACCTCCTTCCTCAAGGATCACAGGCCCAGCAATGCCCCTGATCACCGGCTCCCACTCTGGAGCTTCTGCCAGTGTTAATCATCGCTGAGCTTGAAATCTGCCTACAAATTCAGTTTCTCCAGGAAGCTTTCTTCTTTCTTTTTTTCTTTACTTCCTTTCTTTTTTCAAGACCCAGGCTGGATTGCAATGGCGTGACCTCGGCTCACTGCAACCTCCACCTCCCGAGTTTGAGCAATTCTCCTGTCTCAGCCTCCCGAGTAGCTGGGATTACGGGCGCCTGCCACCACGCCTGGCTAATTTTTTGTATTTTTGGTAGAGACGGGGTTTCACCATGTTGGCCAGGCTGGTCTCGAACTCCTGACCTCAAGAGATCTGGCCTTGACCTCCCAAAGTTCTGGGATTACAGGCGTGAGCCACTGCACCTGGCCGGGAAGCTTTCAACATAGGAGTTTGAGGGGCACACAATTTAACCCCTAACGCCTTCCCAGGTGAAAACCACCTAGCTGGGACCCCACCTTTCCATATTTCTGGAAATACCTGGTTCAGTACATGCTCCCCCATGTTTGGACCTGGCATGGGGACCCCCCTCAATCTGGGAGGCCCTGCAGGTGACATGTGGGTTCCCCTCATGCTTCCCACCCCTCCCTCCACCCCCTAGCCACAGGAATTTGGACACACAGGACGGTGGCCACAGACAGACAGAAGCTGCAACAGGACAGACTAGACACTACCGGGCAGGCCGGGATTTCACCAGAGACCACCTTGACGCCTGACGGGAACACACGCACATGCACGCCGACCCCAGGGCCCAAGGAAGGCCCAGAGGAGGGCACACTGAGGCCCCCGGAACCTACCTCCTGGGGCGCTCAGTGAGATTCCAGGGTAGAGACCTCTTTGGACTATTGGAGAAGGAAATGCAGTCATAGACACAGGCAGTGAGGGAGGGTGAGGGGGCCCTTGGGCCCCAAGCCCCATCACCCCCTACACAGCTTCAGCCTGGGCACCTCCTCTCCAGCCTCCAGATCCAACCCAGCCCTGGAATTTCCCCCTCTCCTCCTCTGAGAGGCTGCCCCACTCCCCTGCCCCTTGGCCTCACAGGCCCTTCCCAGGCCCTTCGTGTCCCTGGCATCCAGGTTCCCAGGCCGCCTGGAGCCGCACGGCTCTGGTGATCCTTACCTCATACTTCTCCGGTGCCCCAGAGATGCGGAAGTCGCTGCTGAACAGGACCGGAGGATTGTCCCCGGCCGAGAAGCTGGGGCTCTCTGTCACGTTCTTTCTGCAGGGCAGGATTCGTCAGATCTCCCTCTGCCCTCCCTTTCTGCACCCCATGTGTTTTAGGAGTTTGGCTCAGGGGACCTCAGAGTTGCTCCCACCCATCTCTAAGGTGTGGCAAGCAGCCCTTTCAGAACCACCGGCCTCTCCTGCCCACACGGCCCGCCCTCCCCACCTCGGTGGCAGTAAATAACAGCAATTTACTGCCTGGCTGGGGACCAGCCACCTGTCCCCTGGGCTCTGCCATTTTTCAGGACCCCCCTCCTGGATTCTCTCTATGAGGTTCCCCTCATAGGCTCGGTGTGTCTGACCCTCTTGCCGCCAGGAGGTGGAGCAGAGAGGTTAATTCATTTCTAAGGACAGCTGATGGGTGTGGGCCACAGCTCAGTTGGGTCAGGTGGATGTGGTTTGGGGCTAGAGAAGCTTTCTGTTGGTTTGTTTTTAAAGACAGGGTCTCTCTCTGTCACCTAGGCTAGAGTACAGTGGTGAAATCATAGCTCACTGCAGCCTCAACCTCGTGGTCTCAAACGATCCTCCCTCCTCAGCCTCCCCAGTAGCTGGGACCACAGGCACAAGCCACTATGCCTAGCTAATTTTTTCATTTTTTTGTAGACGGGGGTCTCCCTATGTTTCCCGGGCTGGCCTCTAACTTCTGAGCTCGAGCGATCTTTCGAGGCATATTTTTGTTGCCACAGGTGTGTGTAATCTTTGGGGCTTCTGGCGTCAAGTGGGCCTGCTGCTGTGGCTGCAGGGGACCTGGGCTTTCCCCACCACGCTGGAGTGTGTAGGGGAGTTCTGGAGATAGGGAGGCCGTCAAAATAGAACGTGAGGACACAGGGCTCAAATGACGTGTGCAAAAGGCTCAGCCCAGGCCCTGGTGTGCCCCTGAGCAGCGGGGGCTGGGACTACAGGAACCCTCTCTCCTCTGTCGGAGATCCTTCCCAGAGCAGAATCTGTCTTCTCTATACCTACGGTGCTGCCTTCCCACACCCACTCCGGGCCTCCTGACTCCGCCCCGAGTCCCGTTTGGACACTCCCACCCCCAAATCAGCTCCGGCTGGCACTCACTTCCTGCGTGTCTGGGTAATGTAGCAGACGATGGCAATCAGGATGGCAAAGGTGACCACGGCGCCCACGGGCCCAATCTTGGCCCACATCAGTCTATCTGAGGACAGAGAAGACCCAGGCATCCTCAGGGTTGTGGGCGGTGATGGCGACACCTGAGAACTCTGGAGACGTGCTGGGGTGACAGTTAACATATTCACACAGCCGGGGCATCCTTGCCCTCATTGACTGGCACAGAGGCTCCTGGTACCAGGGCAACCCCTTTCCTGCTGGAGGGCCCTGGGGTGGGGCTTGTACCTCAAAGGTCTGAGCAAACTTGGGGCAAACTCAGGGCTGCTTCTCTGCTCCAACCAGAAAGGAAGAATTTGACCCTTTCTCAATCTGCACAGCCCGTGCTCTGAAGATGTTCGTCAGCCTTGGGAATTTGGATCCAAGAGGAGCCCGCCCCCGTCCTGTGGCTCCCACCCCAAGGCCACGCCACTCACGGGCTCCTTGGAAGGGCAGCTCCAGGCTCTTGGCGCCATAGAGGTTCCTCGCGGTGCAGATGACGCGGGGCGGGGCCTGGGCCTGCCCGCGCAGCGTGAGGATGCTGGTGAGCACGAGGCCGCTGCGCTCCGAGTACACAAACTCCCGCTCGCTCTCGTTCACCGTCACGTTGCGCGACGGCAGCTCGAAGGCCACGGACGGCTCCGGGTTGGACTTCACCACGCACAGGCACTGCACCGTGTCTCGGGCTGCCGCGCAGTGTGACTCCAGGAGGAGCACAGGGGCGACTGCAGGGGTAAAATCAGGACTGAGGGTGGCCTGGAGCCTACTCGAGGCCCAGCCCAAGAGATTGCTTGTCTCAGGGCAAGGCCAGTGTGGCCAGGGATTCGGCGGTACCTTCATGGATGGCCTTCCAATTTCCCCTCCTTTTTCCTCTGTCCTGAGGGAGAGTACCTTGACCTTGCTACCACCCGCCAGCTGCCTGTTTTCCCTGCAAGCTTCACTAACCCACGCCCGGGGCCTTGAACATTCCTAGGCACTGATAAAGGTGTCTAAGTTGTTGCTCAAAACACTGAAAGAGGCTGGGCACGGTGGCTTATGCCAGTAATCCTAGCACTTTGGGAGGCCAAGGCGTGGGTGGATCCCTTGAGGTCAAGAGTTTGAGACCAGCCTGGCCAACATGGTGAAACACTGTCTCTACTGAAAATATAAAATTCACCAGGTGTGGTGGTGCACGCCCATGGTCCCAGCTGTTTGGGAGGCTGAGGCAGGAGAATCATTTGAGCCTGGGGGACAGAGGTTGCAGTGAACCGAGATCAGGCCACTGCACTCTAGCCTGGGTAACAGAGTGAGACTCTGTCTCAAAATAACACACACACACACACACACACACACACACACATACACACACCCCAACACCAACAACAACAAAAATGAAAGAATGAAAGAAACCAGCCCCGGCCCTGGGCCAAATTCCTTAAACTCTCGTGTAAACCCATACCCTTACGCTCACGGACATGTCTGGGTAGAACCTCCCTTTCTCTCGCTGTAGCACTGTGCAAGTTCCCCTCATAAATGCTCTGGACTGATGATCACCTGGTGTTTAGGCCTCTCTCTTTGGAATCCCTAGTGGCCTCATTTTAGGGTGGCTTAGGGCACTCTCTTGGGGCAATTCTTCTGGTGCTGCTTTTGCGGGGACTGTAGCCTCAGGTTTGACCTGGACGGACCACTGTGTCACAGGGATGGGCTGTGTTTGTTTTGCACCCTGGCTTTTTCAGTCTCTCTAGCCTCTTTCACCTTGATATACATAAATCAGATCACGGCACTCCTTGCTCAAAACCCTCCTTCTGTTGCTCCTTTTGTATGGGTCACTTAACATACAAATCTTATATTTATTTATGTTTTTGAGATGGAGTCTTACTCTGTTGCCAGGCTGGAGTGCAGGGGTGTGATCTCAGCTTATGGCTACCTCCTCACCACCCCCCCCCCCACCCCTCCATTCAAGCGATTCTCCTGTCTCAGCCTCCTGAGTAGCTGGGACTACAGGTGTGCACCACCATGTCCAGCTAATTTTTTTGTATTTTCAGTGGAGACGGGGTTTCGCCAAGTTGGCCAGAATGGTCTTGATCTCTTGCCCTTGTGATCTGCCCACCTCAGCCTCAGGCATGAGCCGCAGTGTCCGGCCCAGTCCTTTATTTTTTTATCTTTTAGAGACAGGGTCTGGCTCTGCCACCCAGGCTGAAGTGCAGTGGTACTACTATAGCTCACTTGAACTCCTGGCCTCTAGCAATCCTCCTGCCTCAGCCTCCCAAATTGCTGGGATTACAGATGTGAGCCACTGCACCCAGCCACATTTGACCATTTTTGACATGCAGAAAAAATTTCACATGGTTCAATGTAATATATAGAGCAAAAAATGACTATTCACCCTAAGTGAAATCAGTATAGATCATATACTGATTTAGGTCAGATTTTGCTGTCAAATCAGTGTCATGCCAAATTTGCAAAAAACCCTTTTGATTTTAAAGCTTTATGTTTAGAATTGCAGAAGACAGTAAATCTGTCATGCTCATGACAGTTACTGGAAGGTTTTTGTTTGTTTTTATAGAGACAGGGTTTTGCTATGTTGCCCAGGCTGGTCTTGAACTCCTGAGTTCAAGCAATCCTCCTGTCTTGGCCTCCCAAAGTGCTGGGATTATAAGGCGCAAGCCACTGTGCCTGGCCCAAAATACAAACCCTTTCATCTTACAAGGCTGCTCAGGCTCTGTCTGACCACACTCTCTCTCCTTCTCTATGTTCTCTTTCTTGGCAGGAAAGTCCAGCACCCTCCTCAGCTTGCTCTAGACTGAGCATTGGTGGACCAAAACCCACTTACACACAGCCAAGAGACTCTTGGCTCACCTACCCCACCTATTTTTAATTTCCAGCAAAAAGAATGTGCTGTTAACAGTGGTGGACCTGGGAGTCACATGGGCACATGGATTCACAGGAAGGACTGGGACCTCTGTGCATACATCTCTAAGTCTGCTGAATAAAAGTCCTGTTCGGGCAGAGATGCATTATGCTTGCTATAGCATTAACCAGCTAACACACCACAGAGTAAATCAATAACAGCAAACCTGAATGGACAGACATTAAACTTTTCAAAAGCACTTTTTCTTATTTTTGGGACGGAGTTTCGCCCTTGTTACCCAGGCTGGAGTGCAACGGCACGATCTTGGCTCACCGCAACCTCCGCCTCCTGAATTCAGGCAATTCTCCTGCCTCAGCCTCCTGAGTAGCTGGGATTACAGGCACGCGCCACCATGCCCAGCTAATTTTTTTTTTTTGTATTTTTTAGTAGAGACGGGGTTTCACCATGTTGACCAGGATGGTCTCAATCTCTTGACCTCGTGATTCACCCGCCTCGGCCTCCCAAAGTGCTGGGATTACAGGCGTGAGGCACTGCGCTTAGCCTTCAAAAGCACTTTTACTCAAGACAGCACCGCCCGTGCTCTGGTGACAAAGCGTCTGCCGTGGATGCTGGCGGAATGACACCCTGCCTGTGCACGTGCTTAGTATCTTTGCAAGCAACCTGTGAAGCCAAGGAAACCCTTATGGAACTCTAGACAAACCCTGAAGACATAGGTACAAAGAATGAGGAGTTTGCGGTGCGATGGATTTGGCTTGAATCCCAGCTCTGCCATCTACGGGCTAGGTGAGGCCCCTCAGCCTCCTGGTCCTCCAGGATGGAGTTGTCATCTGTGCAAACCGGGGGGTTACAGTCAGTAGCTCACAGGGGGCTACAGGACTCTGAAGACAGGGGCACGAATGTGTTGTAAACACTTCACAGCCCAGCTGGGCACAATGGCTCACACCTGTCATCCCAGCACTTTGGGAGGCCGAGGCAGGAGGATCGCTTGAGCCAGGGAGTTCGAGACCACCCTGGGCAACAGAGCAAGACCCCATCTCTACCAAAAAAAATTAAAACATTAACTGGATGTGGTGATGCATGCCTGTAGTCCCAGCTACTCAAGAGGCTGAGGTGTGAGAACCAGTTGAGCCCAGGAGGTCAAAGCTGCAGTGAGCGATAATCAAACCACTGCATTCCAGCCTCGGCAACAGGGCAAGACCCTGTCTCAAAACAAACAAACCAAAAGAAAAAACACTTAGCGTCCCACCCAAGTACTCATGGGTAGATGGAACCATTCTAGCACAGGGGTCACAGGAGCAAAACCTCTGCAGCAGAACGCACAACAAATATTTAACCTGGAGTCCAAAGGAAAATCAGTGAGAAACGATGACATCCAATATCCACAGAGTACATAGCACATGCTGAGCACTGTGGACACTCAGTGTTATCCTCTTAGTTCTTCCTTTATTGGGGGCGGGGTGGGATGGGGTGGGACAGAGTCTTGCTCTGTCATCCAGGCTGGAGTGCCTGGAAACAGGAAGGCGACATTCCAGAGGGAGTTGCTTGAGGAAGGGGTGTCAAACTGACTTGGCTGCTACAAGCTGGAGTGATGGCTGTGGGGGTAGGGGTGGTGGGAGATGGTGGCACAGTCCACAGAGAGGAGATGAGAGGTGCTGCCGGGCGGTGCAATGTGAGCTTCATTTCCAAGACAGTCACTTTGTATGTGCATCTATCTATGTCATCTCTCCAGCTATCCTGTACTGTTCATAAGTGTGGTGTCCTCCCAGCCCCATCCTCCACCGCTCACAGAGCCGCACAGCTGTCTGTGTATAGCAACTACCCCATCAATATATTCTGATGTCATTAACATAGGATGAGGTCAGCGTGGGGCAGGGAAGAAGAATGGAACCAGACTGGCTGGATTCAAACCTCAAATTCTGCCATTTCCTGGCTGTGTGAACTTAGGCAAGGGGCGTAAGCTCTCTGGGCCTCAGTTTCCTTCTTTTAAACAGGAGGACAGTCATAGAACCTCCATCATAAGGACGTCATGAGGATGAAGGGAGTGGGTGCTGCACAGCGCTTCCAACAGTGCCTGGTACATAGAGACGCTCTACAAGGGTTAGAGATTGTGGCCATTGTTTTAGTTAATACAGAAGGGCAGTGGCCACAGGACCCAGAAATTTCCTCGGTCAAAAGCCCACCCCAGGGGTGTGGTGGCTCACGTCTGCAATTCTAGCACTTTGGGAGGCCAAGGCGGGCAGATCATTTGAGGTCAGGGGTTTGGGACCAGCCTGGCCAACATGGTGAAACCCTGTCTCTACTAAAAATACAAAAATCAGCTGGGCGTGGTGGCACACACCTGTAATCCCAGCTTCTCAGGAGGCTGAGGCAGGAGAATCGCTTGAACCCAGGAGGCAGTGATTGCAGTGAGCTGAGATTGAGCCACTGCACGCCGGCCTGGGTGACAGAGCAAGACTCTGACAAGAAAGAAAGAAAGAAAGAAAGAGAAAGAAAGAAAACCCACCCCAGGCTGTGGGAACACAGTATTCTCAGATGGGGTTTTATTTTCCTGCTGTGAATTCAGCTTCCCTACCCTCCCTTCCTCGTCTCTGCGGAGGCCAGGCAAAGCTGACACTGATTGGGATGCATGCATGCCCACTGTTAACCGGCATGGGAAGGTACTCACACTCCACAGACAGGTTGAAGGCAGTGGCCCTCTGGCCATACTGGTTCTCAGCCACACACCAGTACTCTCCATCATCCTCGGGCGACACGGCCGGCAGCTCCAGCTGCAGCTCACTCTCGTATATGACTGTGGCCAGGATCTGCTTCTCCTTGAAGATGGTGAGAATAGGGTCGGGGTTGCTCTGTGTGGAGCACAAGATAGAGACCGTCTCGCCCTCCACAGCCACCACTGTCCCGTTCACCGTCGGCTTCCAGGGTGCATCTGCGGGGCGGGACGGCACTGGTGGTTAGAACCCAGGAGGTGCTTCTTCTGCCAGCCAGC
This sequence comes from Saguinus oedipus, assembly GCA_031835075.1. Classification (NCBI taxonomy): domain Eukaryota; kingdom Metazoa; phylum Chordata; class Mammalia; order Primates; family Cebidae; genus Saguinus; species Saguinus oedipus. Next base: position 38,854,676 of record CM063187.1, on the reverse strand, counting down.
TTCTTCTCACCCCCAGATGGAACCCCCAATCCCACCCGAAACCCAACACACTATTTCAGAATGGCTCCGGTGACCCCAGTCCTGGCTATCTCATTTCCAAGAAGAGCAGCTGTGTAGCCAGAGGGCTTGTCTTCAGATCCCAGCTCTACTCCTGCCCAGTTGTGTGTGGACCTGTGTCTTAACATCTCTGGACCTCATTTTTCCAATCTGGAAAATGGGCTTCATAATATTTCCAACCTCATGGCGGTGATCATCCAACATTCACTGAGAACCTACTGAGTGACAGGCACTGCTCTAGCTTGAACAAGGCCCATGTGGGGAGAGCCAATGTAATTAAATATATACTTTGTAAGATGGGGAGAAGTGTGTAGAGAAAAATAAAGGGGCTGAGGGTATGGGAAATCAGGGTAGTTACAGTTTGGGATAGGATGATGGGGAAGGCTTCAGCGAGCCTAGGAAGTGGGCAGAGCCAGCTGTGGGAATACTGGGAGGATGAGTACATGGCAAAAGCATTCAGGAGGCTGAGCGAAATGGCTCACATCATTAATCCCAACACTTGAGGAGGCCGAGGTGGGTGGATCGCCCGAGGCCAGGAGATCAAGACCAGCCTTACCAACGTGGTGAAACCCCATCTCTACTAAAAATACAAAAATTAGCCAGGCATGGTGGCACATGCCTGTAATCCCAGCTACTCAGGAGGCTGAGGCAGGAGAATTGCTTGAACTTAGAGGCGGAGGTTGCAGTGAGCCATTGCCCTTCAGCCTGGGCGACAGAGCGAGACTCCATCTCAAAAAAAAAAAGGCACACAGAAGCTGTGGAGTAAATGTTGGCGGGGGCTGTCATTATTAATATCTCCAGCGCTGGGCACCTTGCCTCAATACAGATTTGTGAATGAATTAATGAATGAATGGTCTCTCCTTGGTTCTCAGCTAAGAATCCTCTTCTGAGCAGCTCTCTTCCTGTGGGTCCAATAATATAAATGTGCATACAAGGGGCTGGATGAGGCCTGAAGTTCCCTCAACCCTCTCATTAGAACTACAATGGAATTAATTAAAATGCAGATTCCTGGCCAGGCACAGTGGCTCACGCCTGTAATCCCAACACTTTGGGAGGTTGAGGTGGGAGGATCACTTGAGCCCAGAAGTTCAAGACCAGCCCAGAGGACACATCGATTCTCTGTTTCTACAAAAAAAAAAAAAAAAAATAGAAAAATTGGCTGGGTGTGGTAGCGCCTGCCTGTAGTCCCAGCAACTCAGGAGGCTGAGGTGGGAGGCTTACTTGAGCCCAAGAGTTTGAGACTAGCCTGGGCAACATAGCAAGATCCCACCTTTACAAACAAATTTTAAAATTAGCCTGGTGTGTGGTGGTGCACAGCTGTAGGCCCAGCTGCACAGGAGGCTGGGGTGGGAGGCTTGCTTGAGCCCAAGAGTTTGAGGGCGAGTGGTGTTATGATGGTGCCACTGCACTCCAGACTGGGCAACAGAGCAAGACCCTGTCTCCAAAAAAAGTTTTATAAAGTAATTTCTGGGGCCAGGCCCACATCAAGTCCCAGACTAGCCAGTAGCTGACCCCAGGAAGTGCAGTTAACAGGATTCCCTAGGAGGCAGGCCTGGCTCTTGTCCTGGGAAGGAGGGTGAGGCAGAGCAGGTGTTCCCCGGATTCTTGTAGAAAGAATGAAGGGACACTTTGACCTGCAACCCTCCTGTCCGCCTTGGTCTCGATCGTGTTTATGGCCAGTCCCCGGCGGGGCCCAGCCCGTGCTCGCCCTGGATAAGGCCCCTTTCCCTTTCTCTCTCTGCTGCAGATGGGCGTGTGGGCGCACAGCGCGGGCCACTCACACATGACGCTGAGCTCCACGGTGCGGTTGTCCTGGCCGTAGGCGTTCTCGGCCAGGCAAGCATAGATGCCGTCCTCGGCGGGGGTCACCTCCTCCAGCTCGAGGAGCAGGCTCTCGGCCACGGCCTCCCGGAGCACAGTCCCGTCCCGCATCCAGGTCAGCAGCGGCGGCGGGTTGCTGTCAGCGCCACAGAGCAGGTTCACGTGGGAGCCCTCGATGGCCTCCACCGAGGAGTTCATCTCCACAATCACCGGGGGATCTGAGGCCGGCGACACAGCGAGGTTAGCGAGCAGGTGCTGGGGGACCCGGCCCGGGGTCCACTCCTAGCCCGGCCCGCCCCCGCCCCCAACACTGCCAGGCCCCGCCCTCCTCCCTGGCCCCGCCCCAGGACAGCCTGGTTCCGCCCCCGCCCCACCCCGTCCTCAGCCCTGGCTGGCCCTGGCCCCGCCCCAGCAGGTCCTGCCCCGCCTCCTGCCCCAGGCCCCGCCCCGCCCGCACCCAGGCTCACACTTGACGTCCAGGCTGGCGTAGCCCTCGAACTGCAGGGTGGTGTTGGGGAAGGAGGCCTGGCAGCCCAGCCGGTGGCCGTTGGCCTCCCTCGTGGGCACGAAGTGCAGCAGCGACACCTGCACCCAGGTGCCCTCGTCCTCCCGCAGCCGGCCCAGGACAGCGGGCTCCCCCAGCCCCTCGTGGCCCAGCCAGCTCAGCTCAGGGCGAAGCTCTGGGCAGTTGTCCGGCACCATGCAGCTGACCTCCACTTCCGTGCCTGCCACCACCTCCGGGGGCACCACGATGTTGGGGGTGTCTGCATGAGGTGGGGAAAGGGAGGGCTGAGGAAGCAGCACTGGGCTCCCCCCCAACCCCCGCCCCACCTTGTCCACCTCCATTGCTGGCAGTAGTGCTCCTCAATGGTACCGCCTCTACTCCCTGCCTCCGGATTCAGAATTCCCTTCACCCTTCCGCTTCTTGGTCACCCGGGAGCCCTCCACGGAGCCACCAGGGCGCCATCGTGATGAAAATCACAGTGTCGTGGCTAGAGCACTTGACAGCTTTTAATTTGCCAGTCCCTCCCGCCAAGCGACAGGGTGAGTGCTGTAATTTTGCTCATTTTGCATATGAGGAAACTGAGGCTGCAGCTGGCACCAGACAACACTGGCTGCAAACCCTGTGGCTCTGGCGTCAGTGTGTGTGTGTGAGTGTGTGTCTGTGTAAGTGTGCAGTGTGTGGTATGTGTAGGTGTGGGGGTGTGTGGGTGTGTGGCGCATGTGTGTAGTGTGGTGTGTGTGTGGTCTGTGTAGTGTGTGGTGTGTGTGTATGTGCATGATGTGTGGTAGTACCTGTATGTGTGCAGTGTGTGTGGGGTATTTCGTATGTGCGCTTTGTGTGTGTGGTGCATGGTTTGGGTCACATGTGTGGTATGCGGTTTGTATAGTGTGTGGTGTGTGTGTGTGGTGTGGTTTGTGTGGTGTGAGTGTAGTATGTGGTGTGTGTGTGTGCTGTGTGGTTTGTATCATGTATGGTGTGTGTGTATGGTGTGTGGGTAGTGCATGTATGTGTACAGTGTGTGTAGGGTGCAGTGTGTATGTGGTTGGTGTAGCATGCAATGTGTGTGTAGTGCGTGGCATGTGTTTGGTGAAGGGATAGTGTGTGCAATGTTTGTGTGGTTTGTGTAGTGTGTGATGTGTGTGTGCAGTGTGTGGTAGGTATAGTGTGTGGTTTGTGTAGTGTGGGGTGTGTGCATGGTGTCTGGTTTGTGTAGTGTGTGTGGTGTGTGTTTGGTGCCTGGGTAGTGTGTAGGTGGAGTGTGCAGTGTGTGGTGTGTGGTTTGTGTAGTGTGTGGTGTGTGTGATGTGTGAATAGTGTGTGGGTAGAGTGTGTGGTGCGGGATTTCTGTAGTGTGGTGTGTGTGTGTACTGCACCTGTGCAGTCTCTTTCTGCACCAGGGTGAACCCAGCTCCTCATATGGACTCAGTGCTGACGGGGCTTAGGGCTCCAAGCAGCAGTGCAGCTCACGAATAAGGCAGGGGGATCCCTGGGATCAGGCAGTGTGCCCTATTCTGATTGCCATGTCTGGCCATCGCTGTATTCTATTTGGCTTAAAGGATGTTTAAACATAGCTGAATCAGCAGCCAAAATTTCAGAATTAGAAGATTACACCAAAGAATCCCAAATTCCCGTTTCTCTTGAAAATTCAGAACACCGGACAGCCACGGCCCTGCTTTCTGTTGGCCAGAGCTGGGGGCCACGTGCCAGGAGCTGCTCTGGGCATCTGACAGCTTTTCACTCATTGCCATAAGTGCTGTTCTTATACCCATTTTACAGAAGAGAAAAACAAGGCCCAAGGAAATTAAGTCAGTTGCCCAAGGTCACCACACTAAAGCAGGGACCCAGCGGCCTTGCCCCTAACCCCGGACCCCACTGCCTTTCTCGAGGTGTTTCCAGAAGAGTAGGAGCACCTGTTTTCCTCTGAGGGCAAGAAGACTATTTTGGGGCCCTGCTTTGTTCATTTCTGTCATCTGCATGGTCCGCGTGGGCCTTGAGGTTTGTACCCCCAGCCAAATCAGCACTCCCAAATCTGCCTTCCAGGCCTGCTGGGAAAGGTGCAGGGAGGCCTTCCGGCCACACTTCTTCCTGCCCCGCCCCCCCAGCCCCGGTGCCTGCACTGCCCTGCCGCTGGGACTCACTGATGATGTCCAGGACGCTGTGCTCTGAGAAGGTGTACTGGTTGTAGCCGCCCAGGTCCCCACGGAAGTAGTACTTCCCACCTAGCTCGGGGCTCAGGCTGCTGAGCAGGAGGGTGCAGTTGCGCAGGCCCAGGTCCCCCAGGAGGCGGCTGCGGCCCTGGAAACTCTCGTGAACGACTTGGGTGCGCGACTTGAAGACCACCGGGGGGTAGTTCTTGGGGTAGGGGCTGTTGAAGTACCAGACGCCATGCACCACGGCCGGCCGCAGCTCATCCGGGAAGTCGAAGCGGCAGGGGATGGAGACACATGTGCCCTCGAAGGCCGAGATGGACGAGGGCATCCAGGCACCCCAGTGACCCCCTCGGGAGGCTGTGGGCAAGCAGGAGAGCTGAGGCTGAGGGACGCGTCCTACCCGATCACCCGCTCTGGCTCCTATCCCCAACAACATGCCTGGGGCTGCAGGGACCCACCTCCAACCTGCTCAGGGGCCAAGGTCCTTTGGGTACCCGCCACCTGTCAGCCATTACCTGAAATCATAATCCAGAACAGAGGCAGTGCCGTGAGGAATATCATTCTGCACAGCGAGTGAGGGGTCGCTGGAGAGGGAGAGGAGAGGGTTAAAGGCTGGGGGAAGTGAGAGTGGGTGTTCCATCTGGGCTTCAGGAAGCGGCCCATTCACATATTAGCTGCTGCTGCTGCTGCTATCGTTATTTATTTATGCATTTATTTACTTATTTTTCTGAGATAGGGTCTCGTTTTGCCTCCCAGCCTGGAATGCAGTGGTGCAATCACGGCTAGCTATAGCCTCGAAATCCTGGGCTCATGTCACCCTCCTGTCTCAGTTTCTGGTATGCTCCACCACACCCAGCTAATATTTTCTTTTTTGTAGAAAGACGGTGGGATGGCAGGTGCGGGGGGTGTCTCAATATGTTGCCCAGGCTGGTCTCGAACTCCTGGCCTCCAGTAATATTCCTGCCTTGGCTTCCCAAAGGATTGCAGGTATAAATCACCACGCCTGGCCTGCTGATATTTTTTAATTTTTTACTTTTTGAGATGGGGTCTCAGTTCTGTTGCCTAGGCTGGAATGCAATGGTGGAATCACGGCTCACTGCAGCTTCAGTCTCCCAGGCATAAGCGATCCTCCCCACTCAGCCTCCCGAGTAGCAGGGGCCACCGGTGCATACCACCATGCCTGGCTAATTTTGTTTTACTTTATTTATTTTGTTATTTTTTTTTTAAGAGATGGGAGTCTTGCCATGTTCCATGTTGCCCAGGCTGGTTTTAAACTCCTTGGCTCAAGCGATCCTCCTGCCTCAGCCCCCTAAAGTGCTAGGATTACAGGTGTGAGCCACCTCACCCGGCCTGCTGCTCTTACTTATCACAAACTCTTCTATGGCCCCAGCCCTCATTGCCTTATTCTGCTGTCTTAATTCATTTGATCTCTTTGAGGAAGATACAGTTATCATCATTTTATAGCTGAGGTTCAGAGAGATTAATTGACTCTCCCAAGGCCACACAGTTGGTCTGCCATCTTAGCCACCTGTCCTGTCTCTGTGCAGTGATGACATGTTGATCATTATCTTTGTCACCAGGATGCCCCTGGAGATCTCCAAAAAGTAAGAACCAGAGAGCCCAGGCAGGGCCAGCATTGCAAAGCCGAAGCAAAGGAAAAAGTTGGTTCCCTGCCCCTTACCTGAGTCTCCCTGAGTTGGGGACGTCTTCTGGGTCCACCTGAAGCTGCCAGACAACCTGCAACAAGAGTCACTCAGGTGCGGGGGCGGGGGGGGATCGGGGTGTGCAACCCGCCCCCACTCCAGTATCTCCTGTGTGGGTTGTGGCTTGCTGTCAGGCTGTCCTCGTGGCCTCCCGTCATGCCTGGGACCTTCCCACACAGCCTCAAAGCCACTCTCTGGCAACAACTCCCCCGAAGCTGGGGTGTGGGAGAACTGTGGGAAGGGAAGGGGGAACAACCCCATCGGGGTACAGGGGTGAGTCACAGAGGCGTGGCGAGCGGAGTGAGGGAGCAGATGTCCCACAGCCAGCCTTGGGGTGGCGGGCAGGGACCCAGCACCATCAATGACTGGGTTTCACAGCATCAGCATTCCCGACGTGCCGCGTGAATTCCTGCCGCCCTCTCCCACCCCACAGACGGCCCCTGGTGTCCTCGCCCTCACCAGAAGTGGGTCCTGGTACAAAAGAGTCCTGTTCCCTTGGGCAGAGTGTGCTTTAGCCTGAGGGGGGCTTTCGGGGTAGGTGGGGAGTGAGAAAGGGGTAGGGCCCTCCTGGCTGGGCTTTGAGTGGGGCCAGGAAGGCCCAGGGTGGGGCTAGCAAGCCCCTGGCACCCTGCTGCTCTGTGGGTTGCCTCGGGGTTGGAGCCAGGGTTTCCAAGCAATTGCCTTTCCCAGCCTTCACCACTCTTCCCACAGACACAGACACATGCACAGTCAGACGCATTCAATCACCAGGATGAAATGTGACAGATGTAGCCCCAGCCAGAAGGGGCAGGCGCACACAGCAGGGACTCGTGCGGACACCGAGACAGGACCCTGAGCACACAGACAGGGACGGGGACCTCGTGCCCACAGAGATGGGCCAGCACTCACACAGACCCCGAGGCATAAATGCACTGTCCCTGCTGCTGTCCGAACATACCTGGACAGACACGGGTGGCATTCATTCAACACACACAGCCCTGCACGCATGCCAGGCTCACAAAGACGCAAGGACCTGCACACACACACTGAGGTTTGCTATAGATGGATCCACCCAGACACACACCGTTGGATACCTGGCCGACGCTGCCCTTGCACCTGTGACAGGAAGGCACAGGAGAGAGACGCAGGTGAGGATGAGCACGCGTGCAGGCAGACACGAAACCAGCAGGTAGAGCAGGCATTCTTAACAGGGGTGAAAACCAGTTCTCGGGATGGGGCCAGATCAACCTCAGCTATTACAATGTGCATGGCCACAGTGCGTAAACCTATGTACAGCAGATCTGTTGGGTTAAAATGCTAAGGGAAGGTTGGGATGAGGACAAGTGCATGTAAAATGTTTACTTAGTTGGGGCTAGGCGCAGTGGCTCATGCCTGTAATCCCAGCACTTTAGAAGGCCAAGTTGGGAGAATCTCTTATGCCCAGAAGTTTGAGTTTGAGATCAGCCTGGGCAACATAGTGAGAGTCACATCTCCAAAAAACATTATAGTAATAAAAAATAAAAAGTTTCCTTAATGGGGATTAAGGAAGAAAAGTTGACTGAGGCTCACAGAGAAAGGTGCATGGGCAGCCATGTATGTGCACACACAGGCATACACACATGCGCATGCGTACACACACACACACACACACACACACCCCTGTTGTGTGCCCAGGTGCTAGAATGAGCTCACTCACAGCCTACTGCCCCCATTCACCTCCCAGATTACAGACTGCAGGTGCCTGATCACCTGGACATCCTTCCGTTCTTCACCCAGATACAGACCTCCTCCACCCCATCTGTCCCGCACTTGGGAGCCCCAAGGAAACCTCTCCTGCAAAGCCTCCATCCCGCTTTCTCTGTGGTTTCTTCCCAGAACCCCACTGCTGCCCCAGTGATGGTCCCAGGCCATTCCCAAAGCAGCCCGAAGCCACACCCTCCTGCATCCTAAATCGGTATCGGTGCGTAGCGATGCTCCCTCGCCCAGAGCACCTGACTCTGCTCCCGTCTGGGTGCCAACGCTGCGGTGCCCTGCTCCTCGTGCCCTGGCCTCCCTGCCACCGTACTCACTTGGACGTGGTTGCTTCTGCACCTCTGCTCCGCCGGCCCAGCTTACAGTCCCCTGCCTCCCAGGGTCTAGGCCCCCACTTGCCAGCCCCTCCCCTCCCCCTGGGTGCCAGGGGCCGCCTGCCTCCAGGGCCCAGCTCCTCCCTGCCCCCGGGGGAGGGGGCACAAAGGGGCCCTTGTCACCACGGGCTCGGACTGGGCAGCCTGACGCCTGGGTTCTCCTAACTCCTTCCTGGAGGGGTTGGGGGTGGCTGCCTTGCTCACTCCCCTTCCTCCATCCCTGTACACCCTGATTCTGGGTCCTGGGGCGGGGGTGGTCTAATCTCTTTGGAAGTCTCAGGCTGAGGGACAGAGGCATTGTCCTCAGGGAATCTTGGCGGCAACATTAGGTGGGCAGCAGGAGGAGACAGGTCCTTTCAACCCTCAGCATCAGTGTCACCTCCTCTTGCCATTTGTAATAACCTTCTGTGTTCACTGACTCCTTTCGAGAGAGCATGACCTCCACGCAGCCAGAGGCTTTGTCTTGGATATTCTCAATCCATCCCTGCCCGTAGACCAGCTCCTGGCATGCAGCGGAGCTTAATGAACAGCAGTGGAGCTTAATAAACAGTGCAGGTGTTTGAACGTGTTCCTCTGAGCCCTGGGGCACCTTCAGACTCAGGGCCTGAGCACCTGCTCCTCCTCCTTCCTGGAGAGCAGTCCCCACCCCATAGCACTCCCCACTCTAGAACTGGCTGCAGTTCACCAGTCCTGTAGGCTCAGCAGCCTGGGGCCACTTACCTGGGAAGCTTCCCCATCTTGCCCTGTCAACCAGGCCCCTCCATTGCAATGCTGTCCTTTCCTTCTATAGCCTTGGGAGGCTGGCCCGTGTGTACCCTAGGTGTGCCCACCCCTGCCTCCCGCAAGCCCAGGAGCTCTCAGAGGCAGTGGCTCACCAGAAACCTGTCTGTCTCTCTGTCATGTGCACCCTTCTGTTCCTGGAGCAGTGCTTGGAACACAGAGCGCTGTGCTGATCGAGTTGGGTGAGGCTCTTCTGAGCACAGATTCCACCCCTTGGTCACAGCTTTTGCAAGGTGGGAGGGAGGGGCTGGGGCAGCTGGAGGTGGTGTGACAAAGCACACCATGATTTCACCATGAGCTATTCCGCTGCACTGGGACAGCTGCTGTCACCCTTCAGGCCAGAGCGCTGGTGAGGGAGGGTCCTCACTCTCAAGGGAGAACCCAGGGGGTGAGGGGCGGGGAATCCCTCAGACCAGGGAGAGAGGCGTTGTGGGGCTGTGGGGGAGTTGGAAGGGGAGGGGGAGTCCCACCCCCACCCCAGGCTTCATGATGTCAGACTCTGCCCGTGCCTTTCCCAGTCCGGGACAAAGGCCCATTGAGAGTCGGGTGGGGCTTGAGTGCCTGGGTCCTGGAGAAGAGAGGGGCTTGGTGCCTGGGCTTTGGTGGTGGTGGAGAGGGGGTGACAAGGAGATCCTGGGGGCATTGGCCTGTCACAGCCTTCAGCGTCAACACTAACCTCGTTGGCGCTGGAGTCATGTGCTGGTGCAGTGTAGGGCTCCATCTCCTCTCTGGGTGTCAACTGAAGGCTGTCGTTGGGGAGAGGGCAGTGTCCCACAGGAGCACTGGCCATAGTCACTGACATCTGCAACTTGGGTTTCCAGGAGACCTGTGGGAGTGAGGCGCTGGAGCCAGGGAGAGGAAGGGGCTGGGTGAGAGGGCCTGCAAGTGGTGGGCAGGTGCTCTCAGCGGGCTGGCAACCTGCAGCTCCAGTGGCCGGTGATGCCGCATCAGCTGATCTCTTATGTGAAAGTGGGTATCTCAGTTTTCTAGGGCTGTTACAACAAAGTTTCACAAACTGGGTGGCTTAAAAACCAGAATTGAGGCTAGGCTCAGTGGCTCATGCCTATAATTCCAACGCTTTGGGATGCTGAGGTGGGTGGATCACCTGAGGTCAGGAGTTCGAGACCAGCCTGGTCAACACAGTGAAACCCTGTCTCTACTAAAAATACAAAAATCAGCTGCATGTGGTAGCAGGTGCCTGTAATCTCAGCTACTCAGGAGACTGAGGTAGGAGAATCTCTTAAACCCAGGAGGTGGAGGTTGCAGTGAGTTGAGACCGTGGCACTGCACTCCAGTCTGTGAGACAGAGTGAGAATCTGACTCAAAAACAAACAAACAAAAGCAGAACTGAGCTTGAATTCCAAGATCAAGGTGTTGGCAGCCTTGGTTCCTACTGAGGGCTCTAAGGAAGGATCTTTTCTGGGGCTCTCTCTGCATGGCCTCTTCGTCTTCACATGCTCTTCCCCCTGTATTCATCCCTGCCCAGATTTCCCATTTTTATGTATGTATGTATGCATGTTCGAGACGTAGGCTTGCTTTGTCATTCAGGCTGGAGCTCAGTGGCGCAATCATAGCTCACTGCCACCTCGACCCTCCAGATTCAAGTGATCCTCCTGCTTCAGCCTCTCTAGTAGCTGGGACTACTGGCGGGTTTTTTTTTATTTATTTTTATTTTTATTTTTATTTTTTGAGACGGAGTTTTGCTCTTGTTACCCAGGCTGGAGTGCAATGGCGCGATCTCGGCTCACCGCAACCTCCGCCTCCTGGGTTCAAGCAATTCTCCTGCCTCAGCCTCCTGAGTAGCTGGGACTACAGGCATGCGCCACCATGCCCAGCTAATTTTTTGTATTTTTAGTAGAGATGGTGTTTCACCTCGTTGACCAGGATGGTCTCGATCTCTTGATCTCATGATCCACCCGCCTCGGCTTCCCAAAGTGCTGGGATTAGAGGCTTGAGCCACCGCGCCCGGCCGGGTTTTTTTTATTTTTGTTTTTTGTTTTGGTAGAGACAATGTCTCACTATATTGCTCAAGTGATCTTCCTATGTTGGCCTCCCAAAGTGCTGGGATTATAGGTGTGAGCCAGCGCACCCTGTCAGATTTATCATTTTTTTGTTTTTTTGTGTTTTGAGACAGTTTCACTCTTGTTGCCCAGGCTGGAGTGCAATGGCGTGATCTTGGCTCACCGCAACCTCCGCCTCCTGGCTTCAAGCGATTCTCCTGCCTCAGCCTCTTGAGTAGCTGGAATTACAGGCATGCGCCACCATGCCCAGCTAATTTTGTATTTTTACTAGAGACGAGGCTTCTCCATGTTGGTCAGGCTGGTCTCGAACTCCCAACCTCAGGTGATCCGCCTGCCTCAGCATCCCAAAATGCTGGGATTACAGGCATGAGCCATCACGCCCGGGCTTCCTGTTTGTATAAGGATACTAGTTATATTGGATTAGGATCCACCCATCTCATTTTAAGTCAATTACTTCTGTGAAGACCTCACCTCCAACTCAGGTCATATTCTAAGCTACTGGGGGTTAGAACTTCAGTGTGACTGGGGAGAACACAGTTCAACATCTAGCAGCAGGAATTCAGAATCAAGCTCTCGGCTGTGGGGAGCTCTCCCTTAAAGTGTAAAGCTCTCATCAATGGGGGCTGAGCCTGGATCCATCCAAGGGCCCTTGCTGCCCTCAGTCAGTGCTGGCAGCTGCACAACGAGCCCCCAAAGGACTGCAGCTTGCTCAAAATGCAAGTTCCAAGCCCCACCTTGCACCTGTGAAATCAGAAATTCTGGAGGCCCAGCTATCTGCATTTTGTCTGTCTATTTGTTTTACAGACAGTCTCACTGTGTCACCCAGGTCGGAATGCAGTGTTGCCACCATAGGTCACAGCAGCCACGAATTCCTGGCCTCAAGTAATGCTCCCACCTCAGCCTCCTAAAGTTCTGGGATTATAGGCATGCACCACCATGTCCAGCCTCATCTGCATTTTATTTTTATTTATTTAATTTACTTTTTTTGAGACAGAATCTCATTCTGTCACCCAGGCTAGAATGCAGTGGCAAAGTCTCAGCTCATTTCAGCCTCTGCCTCCCAGGTTCAAGCAATTCTCATGCCTCAGCCTCCTGAGTAGCTGGGACTACACATGTGTGCCACCACGCCCAGCTAATTTTTGTACTTTTAGTAGAGATGGACTTTCACCGCGTTGGCCAGGCTGGTCTTGAACTCCTGACCTCAAGTGATCCTCCAGCCACAGCTTGCTAAAGTGCTGGGATTACAGGCTTGAGCCACCACACCTGGCCCCATCTGCATTCTCACAGGCCCTCCAGGAGCTTTTGAGCAGGCTGAAGTGTGAGTATCTCTGCTTTGCATGTTCTCCCATCTCTCTAGGGCCACCCCGGAGAACTGCTTGCTAAGGAGAGAAGAGCACCCCATGTCATTGTCATTCCTGATTTCAGGTTTCCCACCTGCCAGGAGGGAGGCCTCCACCCTTCCCTGTCAATATGAATCATTTATACTGATGAGGCACTGGACAGTTTCCAAAACAACTTCACACTCATCTAGAGCCAGGTAAGCCAAGTCCTGTAGAGATGCTTCTGGTTATTTTGTTTTTTGTTTTGAGATGGAGTCTCGTTCTGTTGCCCAGGTTGCTGTGCAGTGGAATGATCTTGGCTCGCTGCAGCCTCTGCCTCCTGGGTTCAAACGATTCTCCTGAGCCTCCTGAGTAGCTGAGATTATCAGTGTGCACCACCACACCTGGGTAATTTTTGTATTTTTAATAGAGACAGGGGTTTGTTTCACTGTGTGGGTCAGGCTGGTCTCGAACTCATGACCTAAGGCGATCCACCCGCCTCAACCTCCCAAAGTGCTGGAATTACAGGCATGAGCCACCGCGCCCAGTGCTTCTGTTCTTTAAAAGGTAAGAAGAAACCAGGCATGGTGTGTCACACCTGTAGTCCCAGCATTTTGGAAGGCTGGAGTGGGAGGATCATTTGAGGCTGTGAGTTCGAGACCAGCCTGGGCAACACAGCCAGACCCACGTCTCTACACAAAATACAAAAATTTAGTGGGGTGTAGTGGTAGGCACCTGCTCCTCAGGAGGCTGAGGTGGGAGGATTGCTCGAGCCCTGGAGGTCAAGGCTGCAGTGAGCCATGATCACACCACTGCACTCCAGCCTGGGCTATGGAGCAAGACCCAGACTAAAAACAAAATTAAAAATACAGTTAAGGAGGTGGTGCTCCAGATACGAAGAAGATGCATGCAAGATGTTGCAGCTAACAAGATGCCAGGCTCACCACAACTCCCCTCTCCCTGCGCCTTCAGTCTTCATTCAAGAAACCTCCCCGGTTCCAGAAGACAAGCCTCCATGGTTTCCAAAGCTAAGGCAGACGTTGGTGGTGTGCTGGGCCGGTCTGGCTCCCAGCTGGGCTTAGTTTGGCTCACAGAATGTTGATGTAAAAAGACAAATTCCTTTGCTCAGTTGCCAATACTGTAAAAGCAAGAAATCTCATATAAAAATAGGAATTCCCACCTTCTCTTGACAAAATCAGAAGTTCTAGCCAGGTTTGCCTGCCTTGGGCGTGGCGGCCGTGTCTTGCAGCCCTCTCCAGCTAAGCCTGGGCCTTCCCACTCCCTGTCCACACCCAACATCAAAGCCGAATGATCGATGCCCTTTACCATCAAGTGAGAGGTGTTGCTTCCAAGGAGCTAAGAAGACAGTGAAATGCAGCTCCTATCTTTGTTTCTATCAAATATGGGGCAGGCCGAGCATGGTGGCTCATGCCTGTTATAATCCCAGCACTTTGGGTGGCCGAGGCGGGCTGATGACTTGAGGTTAGGATTTTAAAACCAGCTTGGCCAACATGGTGAAACCCCGTCTCTACTAAAAATACAAAATTTAGCCATTCATGGTGGCCGGTGCCTGTAGTCACAGCTACTCAGGAGGCCAAGGCAGGAGAATCGCTTGAAATCAGGAGGCAGAGGTTGCAGTGAGCTGAGATCCAACCATTTCAGCCTGGGTGACAGGGTGAGACTCCATCTCAAAAAAAAAAAAAAGAGTCTCTGGATCTGAATTTGAGAACCTTTATAGCAGTGTCTGTTTCAGCTTCCCTGAGCCACCCTGGAGAACAATTGTCTTGGGCCACACATAAAACACACTAACACTAACGATAGCTGATGAGCTAAAAAAAAACAAGTTGCAAAAAAAAAATCTCGATGGGTGTGGTGGTGCGTGCCTATAGTCCCAGCTACTCGGGAGGCTGAGGTGGGAGGATCGCTTGAGCCCAGGAGTTCTGGGCTGTAGCGCACTATGCCGATCGGGTGTCCACAGTAAGTCTGGCATCAATATGGTGACCTCCCAGGAGCAGGGAACCACCACGTTGCCTAAAGAGGGGTGAACCGGCCCAGGTCAGAAATGGAGCAGGTCAAAACTCCGTGCTGATCAGCAGTGGGATCGCGCCTGTAAATAGCCACTGCACTCCAGCCTGGGCAACATAGCGAGACCCCGTCACTAAAAAAAAAAAAATCATAATGTTTTCAGAACGTTTACAAATTTGTATTGGGCAGCATTCAAAGCCATCCTGGGCTGCATGTGGCCCTCGGGTTGGACAAGCTTGCCTTGTAGGCACTGATTTCCACTGCTGTTTCAGGAAGACCTCAAGGAGAGGAAACATTAATTTACATTCCCTGTTATTGCAACATGAAGGGGGAGGACAGAAACAAATGTGCTTTACCAACTTTTCTGGCAACCTCCAGGACCGAGCAGCCCCACATGACCCACCAAGCACTGGCACTTGCAAGGCAGAGATTAGGACAAGCGCTTAGCACAGGCCCTTGGCAGAGAGGAAAGGACAACAGACACTCTGGTTTGGAAAACAAAAGAATCAGCCATTTTATTCCCAGACCTGTGTTCTGGGGCAGCAGGAATAAATAAGGAAGGGAGGAGACGGGGGCAGGGCAGGAAGGTCCTACGTCTTGCAGCACATCCCACAGTTTGATTGACGACAGCAGCCGCAGCAGAAAATGCAGATGGGGAAGTGGGTGTCTCGCCTCCTTCGCCTCTGGATCATGGGCTGTGGGAAGGAAGGGAGTGTGAGCCGGGAACAGGCCTGAGCATGGGAAGGGAGCAGGGGGCTGGGAAGGGCGTCACTGGCTTGCTCACCATCCAGCCCGCCCTGGCTCCAGCTCTGTCCTGGGGTTGAAGCTCGGTGAGTTGTCCTGCCTGTGAAAGAAGAAGGGGGCGTTGAGGATGGCAGGGGACCCAGCGGACCTCTTAGCTCCCAGCAACCTGCTCCTCTCCAAGTGGTTTAAACCCAGAGCTCAGCTGGACTTCTAGGAGGGGCCTTGCTTTCTTGCTTCTGCTCACCTTCCCACGGGCAGTTCTTCCTTTAAAAAAACCTCCCAGATCCACCTCCTCCTCTTTCCACAGCTGTGACTCTTCTTTGGGAAATCACCTTCCCTTGCCTGCATACCAGTGCCAGCCTCCTAACACATCTCCCTGCATTCTCGCCCCTCAATCCATTTGCCACAAATCAGAGTCACTTTGTTTGTTTGTTCTTTTAGAGACAGGGTCTCCTTCTGTCGCTGAGGCTGGAATGCAGTGGCACAGTCATGGCTCACTGCGCCCTCGGCTTCCTTTGCTCAAGCGATCCTCCCGCCTCCGCTTCCTGAGTAGCTGGGATAGCAAGTGCACGCTACCTCACCCGGCACATTTTTTAATTTTTTTGTAGAGGTGGGGTCTGGCTGTGTTGCCCAGGCTGGTCTCAAACTCCTGGGCTCACGTGATCTTCCTACCTTGGCCTTCCAAAATTCTGGAATTACAGGTGTGAGCCACAGTGCCCAGGTGGCAGACTAACATTTTTAAAAACATGGCCAGTGAAATTGTGGTTTTCCCCACTTAAAAAATTTACAGGAGGCCAGGCAAGGTGGCTCACGCCTGTAATCCCAGCACTTTGGGAGGCCGAGGTGGGCAGATCACCTGAGGTCAGGAGTTCAAGACCAGCCTGGCCAACATGGTGAAACCCTGTCTCTACTAAAAATACAAAAATTAGCCGGGTATGGTGGCATGAGCCTGTAATCCCAGCACTTTGGGAGTCCGAGACGAGTGGATCACTTGAGGTCAAGAATTCAAGACCAGCCTGGCCAACATAGTGAAACCATGTCTCTACTAAAAGTACAAAAATTACCCAGGTGTGGTGGCAGGCGCCTGTAATCCCAGTACTCAGGAGGCTGAGGCAAGAGAATTGCTTGAATCCAGGAGGTGGAGGTTGCAGTGAACCGAGATGACACCACTGCACTCCAGCATGGGTGAGAGAGAGAGAGACTTCATCTCACACACACAAAAAAAGCCTGCAGGAGCTTCCTCTTTACTCCAAGGAAAAATCAGTGTCTGCATGGCTGCCCACAAGACTTTGGGACCTGCCCACCCTCAGCCTTATCCCCAAGTCCCACCTTCTGCTCTGGTTCAGCTCCGACCCTGGGCTATGCTAGCTTGTCCTCTCCTTGGGTCTTCACTACCTCCAGCTCTCACCCTCCAAGACGTAGGTCAACTGTCACTTTCTCAGGAAACACCTGCTTGACCGCCAGCCCCTTGACCGTGCCCGTGGTCCCCCCACCTGTGGCGTGTGCCTGCCTTCCCAGCTACTCGGGCAGCTGAGGTGGGAGGATCGCTTGAGCACAGAAGGTTGAGGCTACAGTGAGCTGTGACTGTGCCACTGCACTCCAGCCTCGGCAACAGAGGGAGACCCTATCTCTAAAAAACAAACCAAAGAAGTGACTGCTGTGTGGCGAATGGATCATGGGCACTCTACCGAGTGACATGGCATAGGGGCTTCATAAATACCCATGGAATTAGGACCTTCCAGTCCCTGTCACTTGGTGCTTCATTGATTTCTGTTCTCTTTTTGGAGATGGAGTTTGGCTCTGTTGCCCAGGCTGGAGTGCAATGGTGCAATCTCAGCTCACCGTGCAACCTCCACCTCCCAGGTTCAAGTGATTCTCCTGCCTCAGTCTCCTATGTAGCTGGGATTACAGGTACCCACCACCACACCTGGCTAATTTTTGTATTTTTAGTAGAGACGGGGTTTCACCATGTTGGCCAGGCTGGTCTCAAACTGACCTCAAGTGATGCACCCGCCTCGGCCTCCCAAAGTGCTGGGATTACAGGTGTGAGCCACCGTGCCTGGCCTGATTCCTGTTCTTTAAGCAGCTGCCAGTCCCCCTGAGCCATCCTGAGCTCTGCTCAGTGCTCAGGTGTCTCCAGTGCCCTTGGCTGGGGCCTGGCTCTCCCATTCCTGCTACCCTGCTAGGACCCAGGCTGCTGGGCTTTTACCTGTTGTGGGAAAACGAAGCCACTGGTCAGGCTGGCGAGGAGGAGGAGGAGGAAGAGGCAGACGGCCCAGATCTGGGAGCTCAGTGCCATTGTGCTGTCTGTCTGTCTGTCTGACCGGCTGTCCCACTGCCGGGTCTTGAGCTTGCTCTGGTGTCTGGGACCCAGTGACAGTCGCTTTTATGGGGCCTGCCAGGGGAGGCAGTGGTCTGAGCCCCCTCCCGTTTGCTCTGACTCATTTCCAAGAAGATAGTGGCACCGAAAAGGCGGGAGAGATAAGCGGGAACAGAGCAACAGGGAACAGGGTTGTGTCACCCTCAGCCAGCAGAGGTGTGTCCTGGGGGTGGGGCAGACGGGGCCACAAACACACTGCTCACCAGCCCAGCCGTCCAGGGAAATCTTTCCCCATCATGATGTCAACCTGCTGATTGGGAAAAAGTTCCCCGCTTAGCTTCAGCGGTTAAGCAGTTTGATGAGCAGAATCAAGGTTCCGCTCTCCTCCACCTGCTTCCCGGCTGCCATGAGCATGGGGCATGGCTGGCAGCTACAGGCCCCTCAGGAGTGTCCAGCATGTTCGGGGAAGCATCCATTGCATTGGGCTCTCACCACACATGCATAGATTCTGGCAGAGAACACTGGATAGCCCTGAGCAGGATGGGCATCAGCGTGTGCCTGTGATCCACACCTGGTGTTTTCCCAGTGTCAGCCCCTTGAGATGTGGCTCTGGTAACTGGAAAATGTTTGAGCAAACTTTTGGCCATAAGTGACAGCAGTAATATGGCCCAACACCGTGGCTCATACCTGTAATCCCAGCACTTTGGGAGGCCAAGGCATGAGGATTGCTTGAGCCCAGAAGTTCAAGACTAGCCTGGGCAACATAGGGAGACCCCCATCATCTCTAAAAAAAAAATTTTAAACAAAGTTAGCCAGGCATGATGGCACACATCTGTAGTCCCAGCTATCTGGGAGGCTGAGGCGGGAGGATCGCTTAAGCCCAGGAGGTTGAGGCTGTAGTGAGCTATGACCATGCAGCTGCACTGTTGTCTGGGTGACAGTGAGACCATCTATAAAACATGAAATAGCGGTAACAGTAATAGCAGTAACAGTAACATTTGCTGTCTGATGAGTGCATTTTATACGGCGGCACACGTTAACTCACTTCTGCACCAGCTCAGCCTGTGCCGCTTATTCTCCCAGCAGCACTTGCTGCTCCACCCTGGGTTCAGCTCTGTATTCAGGAGCTGCCTTCTCAGCCATCCAACCCTAGGGGCCTGGGCTCCCCAGACCCTGCTCCCTCTTAGGAGCCTCCTCCCCGTTGAACACTCATTTCCTTCACTTTAAAGAAAACGCACCAACGGCAGAGATCAGGGTACAGCCCAAGCTTGCCCAGCCAGAGGCAGAGCTGGGATTCCAGCCTGGACAGCCTGACCCCAGGGCCTGTGCACTTACCCATGGGCTTCCCCATCTCCCCTAAAACACAGCAGGGCACAGTGGCTTGTCAGACCTGCTCCAGAGCAGACTGTGCACATCTCGAAATTCTGCATTCAGCAGCATCATGGTGGTACCCTGAAATCAGCAGTGGTGGGAGTGTTGACATACAGAAATCGGCAAGCACTACAAGCCAGGGATGTTTACAGGGAGCTGGTTCCTTAGGACACCAATGGCTGGGGGATAAACCCAGGCTGCCTGACTGCTGGCTGTTAGCAGTCATCCATCCACTGCCACTATTCCTGCCCACTGCCACTATTCCCGCCCACTGCCACTATTCCCGCTCACTGCCACTATTCCCATCCACTGCCACTATTCCTATCCACTACTAGGTCCAGCTCAGGGTGCTCATCACCCAAGGACCAACAAACCTTGGTTCCAGATGGGCCCTTGGTCATTTTGCCACTTTGCCTCTTTCATTCAAAGGCCATCCGGTGTCAGCCCAGTCACCAGAGCCTGGGAATGTTGCTGTCAAGGAATGAACACTTCTTCCTGGCTGCTAAGTCACTGCCAAGGCCCATTCAAAGCACAGAAATGGACAGGCCCTGTCATCTGCCTCCCCATCCACACCACATGGGAGGTTCCTCGTGCCACAGCCTGGGTAACAAAGCAAGACCCCATCTCTACAGAAACCTGGCTATAGTCAGTCAGCGTTACCGTGAGCCATGATCATCACCACTGCATTCTAGTCTGGGTGACAAGAGACCCTATCTCTGAAAACTGAGTGAATAAAGATGGCTTCAGATGGGAATGGCTAGGAAAAGGAGACAGGGCTCTTGAGGTAAGAGACGAGGTGGGGGGCATTCAGGGGTAAGGCAGGGCATGGAGCTCCACAAGGTGAGCAGAGTGGCAGGCCCAGCTCCTGGGAGTGGATGGAGCTGAAGGGGGCTGCAGGATGAGGCAGGGCCCAGAGAGTGGGGGCACGCTCACTCGGGGAAACATGTGGCAGCCCCCAGCCCTACGAGGCTGCATCTCAGCTTGGGCCAAGTTTCATCATCAGCCGGGGCAGGGGTCACAGCACAGGCGCCAGAGCCTCGGTGGAAGGCGACAGGCTGACGGGCCAAGCTTGGCGCTCTGGCCATCTGCCCTCTCTGGGGGTGAGGGGCTCAAGGCCAGGCCCCACCATTGGCTGGTGCAGAGGGGAGGGCTTCGGCCCAGCAGGGTAGGGCCAGGGGCTGGTCCTGTTTCCAGGAACTGCTGACACAGAGACCCCAGCCTCTCCTCCAACATAGGACACGTCCTTGACCCCAGCTCCCGCTGCTCCACACTCTCATACACACCTAGGGCCTCAAACAGGACATTCATTCCTTAATTCCTCCATCCATCCAACCACTGGGTACTGGCTAGTGCAGCTAGCAGGGACCGCACACAGCCATGCGCACAACAGTGGAACGGTGCCTTGTGGAGCTCTGCAGACCCCAGGCCCCATCCCCACTCCTGAGACGAACGGACACACAAGCAGACAAGGCGGGGGCCACATGGGGCCAGTTTATTGCAGTTAAATACCTCTCTCTCTCTCTATTTTTTTTTGTCAATTTTTCCATAAAGAAAATTAAAACACACACACACACACACCAGGGGAGCAGAGACCCAGAAACAAGAGGTGGAGTGGGATGTTGCCACCCTGCGTAGGTCCAGGCCCTGGGTGGCCCCCACCAAAGGCTCCCCTCCTTCCCATCAGCACCCTGTCTCAGTACCTCCAGAGACCAGGAGGCAGTGGGACACAGCAGGGCCTCTGTCCCCCTCCCTCCTGCCTCCAGGTGAGACCACTAGAAGTGCTGGGGCTTAGTGAGGGCTGGGAGTAGGGCAACAGACAGACAGATGGGGAAGGAGGATACTGTTTCCAAGTGGAGGAGGGCGTTGGGCACTGTATCCACAGAAATGCATTATTTCTCCCCGTTTTTTTTTTGTTAAAAATCTACTATAAAAAAACGCAGCTGGGGGAGGGGCATGTGTCCCTCTCTGTGCTAAGGGCTGGGGAAGGGGGCAGCAGAGGCCGGCATGGGCGGCAGCGGCTGCGCGGTGGCGGCGGGCGTCACTGCCGGGTGCTCTCGCCCACCATCTCCAGGTTGTGCTGCTGCAGCTGGGCTCGAAGCAGGGCATTCTCATTCTTCAGCTCCTCGATCTGGTGGGCACGACGGGGGACAAGGGAGTAGAGGGCCGGTGCCTGGCCTCTGGGGCTCCGGGGCCCTGACCCGCTCCAGGCCCGGCACCCACCTGCTGCCTCAGGAGCTCGTTGTCCATCTGCAGCCGCTCGGCCTCCTTGAAGGTCTCCTGCATTCGCTGGTTGGTCTGGCGCAGCTCCCGGATGTAATCGCAGGCCTTGGACAGGATCCCTCCTTTACTCTGGGGGGCGAGGGGACCAGGAGCCTTAGGGCGAGCACCACCCACTGGCCCCCACCCCAGGACAACTCCCAAGCCCCATGGCAGTGGGACTTTCTGCGTGCAAGGGCTGGGGCCAGGCCCGCTGCAGCCCGAGGGTCCGGGGCGCTCACCGCTCCCGTCTTGCTGTTGTCTGCATTACAGTCTGGAATGATTTTCGAAAGTTGGACGATCCAGTTGTTGATCTTGTCCCTCCGCCTCCGCTCCACTGCGGGAAACAGCCACAGCCACGGCTTCGCTGACAGCGCTCATTCTTGAGCGGCCATCCTCACAGGGCAGAGGCTCAGCCCGAGGACACCAAGGCACAGCGCGGGCCCCACCCAGACCACAGCCCTGGGAAGTGCAGGGCCACAACCTGAGCCCAGCCGGCCCCCACCCCAGCTTCTCAAGAGGAACGAGGAAAGCTGGGCCCTCCAGTGCCAGGACAGGCATCAAAGGCCAGGCACTTTGAGTTCATTTGGGGGGCCTGCCCGGCCATACTTGTACAAATTTGAATTGACAGTTAAAAATAAGGAAATTTCACATCGTAATTGGCATCGCTGGCCTCTTTGGAGAAATGGCACTCTGGCCACAGTGGGCACATATCGGGAGGCAGGGATGGGCTGGGCTCCTCTTCGTAGGACCGGTGCCCTCTCTGGCTCCTGCAGCCCCTGCACTGGATTCTCCAGTCTCCCCAGACACTCTGGGCCGCGTGATTTTGTTTTCCCTCATCCCTAAGTCCAAGTCTGACCATGTTTCACCCCTGCTTAAAAATCCTTCCACGGGGCAATGGCAGCTCCTAACTGGCACCTGCAGCTCGTGGGGCCTGGCTCACAGGGCCCTCTCCTCAGCTCACTGAGGAGAGACACAAACCCTATGCTGAAGGCCAGAGATGGCAACTCATAGAAGATTTTACTTTAAAAACGCAGATTTGTGATTAGACTTGGTAAAACTCCACAATCTCACCCCAACTGTGTTGGCCGGGCGGCAGCTGCCCCCAGACAGAGCATATCCCATCCTGATACCTGCCTGGGGTCTGTGTGTTCCAGGGCCTGCTGAAGCCGGGCTATCCCAACCCTTCGCCACCTGCCAAGGCCCAGCACCAGGCACCGTGGGGACAGGAAAGAATGCTTAGCTACCCCCAACTCCCACCCTATGGACCCCAGCCTCCTGCCAGGGTGGCTCACACTGTCTGTGGCATTTGTGGAGGGGAATGGAGCCTATAGCTAGGTCGGATGTGGCAGGAAGGCCAGGGGTGTTTTCCAACCCTTGGGTAGTGGTGACGGGAAACCGGGCAGGGCTCCGGTGAGCGTGAGGAGGAGGAGTAGGCCACAGCCTGCCCGTTACCCTCACACGCCAAGATCAGTAGCTCCCCGGCCCTGCCGTTCCCTCAAGAAGGCTGGGGCCCACCAACCAGCAAACCCCTCTGGCTTCTCTGGGCTGTGTCCACATGCTGCTGACCAGCCCCTCCCCACCTCAAATGCCTCCCACTCAGGCCCGAGCGACAAACCCTCCAATGGATGCGGACTCTCCCCTCCCACCGTGACCACTCTTCCCTGGCCCCTCTTCCACCCTTGTGCTCCTCTCTTTCCTCCAAAACCAATACCCCAAGATCAGTGCTCACTAGAGAGCACGGTCTGGGCCCTGCACGGGCTCAGTGACGGCTCGCTCCCCTATGACTGTCACAGTGAGCTGAACCCACCCACCAGAGACAGCCACACCTGCCTGCGCAACTCTGTGGTCAAAAGCAGCAGTGGAGCTGAGAGGCCAGGCCTGGAGGCACCGCTGGCACAGTCCCCAGCACAGCACTCCATGCCCAGAGGTCCATGGAGGAACTCGGTAGGCGGCCTCATTTCAGCCTCTGCCCTCCTGTGGTCCTCTTAAGGGCTGGGCACTGGCTGCAGCTATATCCTCTCCAGCAAGCGATTACTTCTTAAATACCTACTGCCCGCCCTACTATGTGCCAGGCCCTCTGCCAGGCCTGGGTCCAGGGTGGAAGCAGGCCTGGGGCACCCCGCTGGCACTTGCAGCACCACTGTAGGCAGGTGGTACTGACCTCATAGCATTTGTGTCACCACTAAAGATGGTACAAAGTGCCTGGGGAGCCTGGAGAATGCCAGGCGCCAGGCCACGGCCTCTGCATGGGAACTGGGGTGGAATAAATCCTCAGAGATCCAGGAAACACTCAGGCTGGTTCTTGAGAAGAAGGGCTCTAAGGCAGACAGGTGGGAAGATCCCAGAAATGGTGGCCTGAAAACACACTGTGGCTGTGCAGGGGTGGGAAGAGCTTGTCAAGACCGGCTGGCAGGTCAGGAATGCATCTCCTCCTCCTCTGGAGGCCCAGGCCCTTGAGTCTAGGCCCTGACTTTAGCAGGTGGTGATGCTGTCCAGCCTGTGGCTTCAGAAGACCATCACGGCACATTAGAAATACAGGAAGGCCCACTAGGACCAAGGCCACGTCCATTCTGCAGAAGCACTTCAGTTATTCCATAGGACACTTAAAAATAAAATTCAGAGGCTGGATGGGATGGCTTATGCCTGCAATCCCAGGACTTTGGGAGGCCATGGTGGGCAGATCACATGAGGCCAGGAGTTAGAGACAAGCCTGGCCAAAGTGGCGAAACCCCATCTCTACTAAAAATGCAAACACTGGCCAGGCATAGTGGTGCATGCCTGTAGTCCCAGCTACTCAGGAGGCTGAGGCACGAGAATTGCTTGAACCCAGGAGGCAGAGGCTGCAGTGAGCCGAGACCGTGACATTGCACTACAGACTAGATGACAGACCAAGACTCTGTCTCAAAAAAAAAAAAAAATTCAGAAGTAAAACCTGCCAGGACTGAAGGAGGAAATGGACAAAATCCACAAATATCAGGAGACACATGGACACCCTTCTCAACAACTGGTAGAACAATTAGACAAAAAAAAATCAAGACAGAAAACCTGAACACTGGGCAAGGGCCCCCTTCAGGCAGGACACACATGCCCCAGAACACTGAGGGTTCCCACACCCCTTCCTATTCTTTTCTGAGACGGGATTTGGCTCTGTCGCTCAGGCTGGAGTGTAATCTCGGCTCACTGCAACCTCCACCTCCCAGGCTCAAGCCATCCTCCCCCAACAGCTTCCTGAGAAGCTAGGATTACAGGAATGTGCCACCAGGCCTGGCTGATTTTTTAAGTTTTTGGGTAGAGGAAGGGTTTCACCACATTGCCCAGGATGGTCTCAAACTCCTGGGCTCAAGTGATCCACCCACCTTGGCCTCCCAAAGTGCTAGGATTACAGGCGTGAGCCACCAGGCCCTACCACATGCCCCTTCCTGACATGCCACCTCCCTCCCTCAGGCCCCCCGCAGGCATTGAGTTTGTGACTCTGGGATGAGCTGCTATGGTACCAAGAGGTGGTGGGAAGGAGGGAAAAAGAAGTGAGAGAAGCAGATCTGAAATTCGTCACAGAACAGAAACGGGGATTGTGGCCATAAGGGAAGAGGGCAGAGTTGAAAGTGGCTCTGGTTTTAGCTTCTAGCTTGGGCAGCTGTGACAGGGGTAGCTTTTGCTGCCTTGGAAAGAAGAACATTACATGAGAGCCTTTGGAGAGGGGAGATGGCACATTCTGTTTTGGGCGAGTTGAATTTGAGGCATTGCAGGGATGTCCAGAGACGGAGATCTTAGACGGGTAGTTCAAAATGTGGGGTTGGAGTTCCAACGAGAGGAATGGAGTGGAAATACAGCTCTGTGCATTACCAGGAGCCAGCTGGTGGGCGAAGCCTGGGAGGACATCAAGAAACAGTCCTCAACTTTTTGTGAGTCACACACTCTTCTGGAGCAAAGAGAAAAGAGGAACACCTACAAGTGGGAACAGAGTTTGGGGCATACTGACCTAAAGCTCCCGAGCCCGCCCCTGGCCTCACGTGTCATACACCTGAGGCAGACGGAAAAAGGGGCTGGACCTTAAGAAACACCAGCAAGGCCGGGCGCGGTGGCTCAAGCCTGTAATCCCAGCACTTTGGGAGGCCGAAGCGGGTGGATCACGAGGTCAAGAGATCGAGACCATCCTGGTCAACATGGTGAAACCCCATCTCTACTAAAGACACAAAAAATTAGCTGGGCATGGTGGCGCGTGCCTGTAATCCCAGCTACTCAGGAGGCTGAGGCAGGAGAATTGCCTGAACCCAGGAGGCGGAGGTTGCGGTGAGCCGAGATCGCGCCATTGCACTCCAGCCTGGGTAACAAAAAAGCGAAACTCCATCTCAAAAAAAAAAAAAAAAAAAAAAAAACACCAGCAAGACAGGGCGTGGTTTCTCAGGCCTGCAGCCAAGCCCGGAGGACTGCTTGAGCCAGAAGTTCAAGATAAGCCTGGGCAGCATAGCAAGACCTCCACTCTATGGATAAAAAAATTACCCCATGTGATGGCACCTGCCTGTGGTCCCAGCTACTCAGAAGCCTGAGGTGGGAGGATTGCTTGAGCCTGGAAGGTCAAGGCTGCAGTGAGCTGTGATTGTGCCACTGCACTCCAGCCTGGGTGACAGAGTGAGACCACCCCCTTCTCAAAAAAAAAAAAAAAAAAAAAGAAAAGAAATACCTGCAGCAAAAGCAGTTTCTCAAACTAGTCCACTATGACAAATCGCCTGAAGAGCTGGTGGAAAACAGATTCCCAGGCGCTCCCATCTACTCTCTTGGAACTGGGAGAGCCCTGGAAATTTCATTAACAGTGGGGCAGGAGGGGCAAAGATCACAGGAGAAACTAAGAGGGTGGAGGTGAAAGGAAGATTCCAGAAAGCAACAGAGAGAAACAGGCAACGTCAGATGCTTGGAGCCCAGACAGCAAAGGAGGCCAGTGGATGTGGCAATGGGGTCACCATGGGTGACCTGAAGTGGAGCTGTTTTGGTAGAGCAATGAGCCAGATGGCCGAGGGTACTGGGAGGATGAGCAGATGGGGGGCGGATGTTCTGGAGGTCAGGAGAGCAGAGATGGGACAGGGCTGGAGAAGCGGGCAGATGATGGAGACTGCTTCACAGGCTGAGAAAGTCTCAAGGCTGCCTAGAGTCGAATTAACCAAGGGAGAGGTGGGGGTGAGAGTGGGGCAGGAGGGTCCTGAGTCTTCTCTTCAGCCTTACTGTGTGGCCACCATAACTCACTGCATCCCCGCCAGGCGCCAGGGGCAGCTGTGCTTCCAGCATTTCACAGAGGGAGGACAGGTGCGGAGATTAAGAACCACCCTGACACTCCCCGACAGGAGGTAAGCGGTGGGGCTGGGGCTGCCCTGGGGGCCCCCTAAACTCAATGCATCCCAAAGCCAAGCTCAGATGTACCCCTTCCCTTCCAAGCACAGGAGTCCAGCATGAAACCCTGACTCTCCAGCCATGGAGTCCTCTCCCCATTTCCCTGCTCCCCTGCCCTTTCTCAGGCTTGACACCTATGTGGCCTCCTACCTCCCAGCCTCTTCCTGCCAGCCTTGCCAGCAGCCTCCATGCACAAATCCCTCCTCTGGCTTCTCATCACCCTGGAATAAAACTGCAGGGGCCCAGACAGCCACACTGGGGACCTCTTCCAAGGTCCTCCACCATCTGGCCTGGGCAGCCCCCTCCATTGCACCGACTTCCTCTTTTCTTTCCTGAATTCTGCTCTTCTGCAGACACACCACGGTGGCCCCGGCTCACGGCCTGGCCTGTGTCCTAGCTCTTCCCTCTGCCTGGGACTCTCCTAAGGTTCTCAACAGACCCCTTCCCTCAGGTCCCTTCAGGCCTCTACTCAAATGTCACCTCTCAGAGAGCCCTTCAGGGCACACTGTCGTGCTGCCATCACCCGCCACCTCCTACCCCAGCTTTCCAATCCTGCCTGTGGCTGCCCATGCTGCCTGACGCCTGCTGTGATTGCGTGACTTCCATCTCTTTCATCAGAACGCACAGAGAGCTCAGACCTCGTCTGTCCTGTTACCCACTACACCGCCGTATCCGATGCAAAACGGGGGCTGGCTGAACTACACACTCGCTGAATGAACGGCATGAACGCCTGAACTCAGAGGAACGGCTCAGAACACAACTACCTGGGCCACAGACCCCAGTCCCCTCACCACCTTTAGGACTCAAGACTCACAGCCTCGCTCAGACATTCAAGGCCTTCCTGATCTTCCCAATCTTCCCTCCTGAGGCATTCCACATGGAACCTCTCTCACAACCAAACCAGCACCCCACAAAGCTATCTGACCCATGCTCCCCTCTTCCTGGGGACGCCTCACCCCAGCCCACCCCATATCAAAGTCCCGTGAAACTCAAGCCTTCGAGCCTCTCCGACACTCCAGGCCAGACTCCAGACCTGGCACAGGGCCCGTGCCACTCAGCCTGGAACCCATGGGCAGTAAATATTTATTGAATGATGGTTGTTTGGGTATAAACATTGCCCTGGCACTTGCACATTGCAGTGGCTACTGACATGGGTTGGGAGGCGGCTCAGGGAGGAGAGGACAGTGCTGACTGCCAAATGACCTGAGGTGAGACTTGGTGCTTCTGGAAAGGTAGGATGCTACAGCCTCAGGCAGCGCTTCACGCAGTTTCTCCCTCAGATGTGCTCCCTGGGGGACCAGACCTACTTCTGGAGACCAGGCAGGCATGGGAGTGAGGGATATGAGCACAACAGCTGCCACGTGGAAAGGTCAGTCCAGGTGAACCCGGTCAGCCCCATTTTTCAAGCAGGGCAGGCAATCCAAATGGGAATGTGAACTCCCCACCTTAGATGTGAGCCATGAATTCAAGATCACCAGCTGGGTCAGCACACGCTCCCTGTTCACGGTCCCTGCCCCTCTACTCCTGACACTGTACTCTCCCTTCGTTGCTCATTTTCTACCTTTTCAGCGTCCAGCAAAGCCCTCCGGAGCACTTGTGGCAGGGTTGGGCGAGAGTGGCCTCCCTCTCTGTCACTCCACACCCCGGGTCTGGCTGAGCCTGTGAGGGTGGTGGTCGGGGAAGCCTGAAGCCCCACCTTGTCCTCACCTTCATTGTGCTGGGCTCTTCTCCTCTCATCTCGGGGCGTTCTGGTTCCATCGATTTTTCTAGAAGAGGAGGAAAGAAAAGGGGGCATGTATTACGGCAGATCTGTTTGCCCAAGCATCTGTTAAGTATCAGACTTAAAAATTATCTTTTCAAGATAAATCCACATGAAGAGAGAAAAGAGGTGATACTTTATGTGCACTAGAGAAGCAGAAACAGGCAAAGAACAGAAAATATTACACCATGCACCCACTTCATGCTAACTGCCCAGCTTCTACTCCAGAAACCCCTCCCTTCCTTTGGTTCCAATGCCAGGCCCTCCTGGTGTCCCCTGCACATACGGAGAGTAGGGATGTGTCCGGGGGGCAATCGTCCTCTGTGTTCCTGTCTGAAGCACATCCTGGGGAGTCATCATGACATAGAACTGGCCTGCAGGTAATGGGGGGGGTTAGTGGCACGAGAGGGCAGAGTCAGAACTGGTTGTGGGGGCTTCCCTCCCTGCTGGACCAGTTGCCTCCCCTGCCTGCCAACCTGGCTTCTTCCTCTCCTCACCTCCAGCCTGCAAGCTCTGGTCTGTGGTCTGTACAGACACAGCCGTAGTATCTCCCACACTGGACGCCGGGAAATAAGCAAATCGTGCCTCCCCGCTGACAGCCTCAGCTGCGGGGCTGCCACCATTGCTGAAGGGATTTTGGATCACAGCCTGGGGAGTAGGAGGACAGAGGCTACCCTTAGCTTTCTCTGTTCCCCCATCCCTTTCCCTCATTGCTGAGCTTGGGGTTTACTACATTTTCTGCAATGAACAGAGGAGTGGAGTCACCGGCATGCAGCATTCGTCCTGTGTCTCAAACTGCCCTGTTCCAGGGCAGAAAGTTGGCAATCATTTGCTAAGCAGTCGAAGAAACTTTTCCTAGACACATCATTCCCATTTTGCAGAAAAAAAAATTTCCAAGAGTACTGTTCCCCAGGTTTCACAGTGCACAACAGGGATCTGACACCACAAGGCCTGAGGCCTGAGGGCAGCATCCACTGGGCGACACAGCATCCCACCCCCGGGGCTCCCCAAGAGCAGAGCCAATGTCCCCTCTCCACCCCCCAAGGGGTGGCAGGGCACCTACCAGCGGAAAGGGCGCCGCAGGACCTGGGGGCACAGAGGCAGCAGCGGGGCCCGGGCGCTGGGCTGCCCCGTCCACGCCCACCTGGGTCACAGCCTGCTGCCCCCCCGCGAAGGCAGCAGTGGATACGACGCTGACCGCGCCAGCCGTGTCACCCTGGCCGTCCAGCTGACCATCAGTCACCTGGACTACGCGGTATGTCACCTGCAGGGGGCGGCAGAGCGGCGAGGCCGGCGCTGGGGCCAGGTCCGAGCCTTCCCCGCACGCTCGCCCGCCCGCCAGTTCCTCGCGGCCCGCAGCTCACCTGTCCTCCATTCGTCTCTGTGCGGAACTGGTACTGGATGTTGTGGTCGCCGAACGCCGCCTGCTGGACGCTGGTGATGGCCACCGCCGTCTGCTCCTCCGCCCCTGGGCCGTCCCCGCCTGGGGCCGAGGAGGGTCGGGGCACGGTCAGGGCCGCGCCTGGCGCCCCCAGCCCACCCCGGGCGCGGCCAGCCCGGCAAGAACTCACCTTCCTGCAGCTCGACGCCTTCCTCCGCCTCGGGTCCCTTGTCGTGGCTGCCAGGGACACAGGAGGGAGCGGGGTCAGCGCGGCCCGCGCCCCCGCCCCCACGCCCAGCTGTGGGGCCCCAGTCCCGCCCGGTGGCGCCTGAGGCCAGGGGCGCCGCTGGGGCCGGGGTCCGGGGACGCGAGGTGCCGGGTCCCCCCCGCGCCGGCGGCCTCCATTTTGAGCCGGGCCCGCGGCCGCTCGGGATCATGGCGGCCCGGCCTGCAGGCCGCGGGGCCGGGGCCGGGGCGCGGGGGGCACGGCCCGGCCGGGGCTCTTACCTGGCGGCGGCAGCAGCGGTGGCCGAGGCAGCGGGATCCAGACCCGGGTCCAGCATGTCCATGGGGGGGGCGGGGGCGGGGGGGGCGCGGGGCCCGGGGGGGAGGGGAGGGGAGGGGAGGGAGGGAGGGGAGGGGGCGGGCGGCCGGGGGGGCCCCGAGCCCGGCGCTCACGCCGCGCGGCAGGAGGGGACGGAGGAGATACGGGAGCCGCTCGCGCTGATCACGGGGACAAACAGTGGGGTCATGTGAGGAGGAGATGCCGCCGCCGCAGCCGCAGCCGCCGCCGCTCCTGCAGCCGCTGCAGCCGCCGCCGTCTCCGCCTCCGCCCGCCCGCCGGCTCCGGGCGGCCCGAGGCTCCGGGACGCCGCGCGGCCGCCCCCAGCCCGCCCGCCCGCCCGCCCGCTACACGCGGCCCTCGGGCCTCCTTCCCTGAGCAGCCGCCGCCGCCGCGACTTTTTTTTTGAACACGGCCCGCCCTGGCTGGCCGCCGCCGGTGCCCTGGATCGCCGGCTCGCGTGGCCGCCGCCCGGCCTGGCCCAGTCCGGCGGCGGATCGCTGCTGCAGCCGCCGCCGCTTTCTATTTTTCCCCCTTTTTTTTTTCCTCCTTTACTTGAGCTGCGCGCGCGCGGCGGCGGCGGCGGAGGCGCGGGCCCGGGACGGACGCGCGCCTGGGGGGGGGGGAAGACGGCCCGGGAGCGCGCGCGCTGTCTATCTCCAAGTGCGGGCGGACGCGCGCGGTTCCGGGGTTCCGCGGGGCGCGAGGTCGCCGCTCGCCGCCCGGGTGGAACGTGGGTCCAGATGGAACGTCGGGGGACCCGGAGCAGGGCCTTGGGTCGCCGGGGACCAGGCGGGCTGCCCGGGATTGGAGACAGTAAAGTAGGTCGGTGGGAAGTGGGGGATGGGCTGGAAGGGGAGGGGGGGCGCGCGCGCGCGGTCCCGGAGGCCGGGCTGCGGTGCGCGAAGACGGAGGTCCTAAGCGCATGCGCACGTCTGGGCGGGGCCGGGGCGCGCACGTAGGCGGGCGGCGGCTGCTCCGGGCATGTCCTCAGGCCGGTGGCGCGGGTGCGGGCTGGGTCATGCTGTGTCTCTTCCTCTTGGCCCGGAACTCAGACGCCCCCAGGACGCGGCGCTTTACAGACACACACGGCAGCAGCCCCGGACCCCCGCCCCGCGCGGCGGAACAAACGCTTCTCTTCAGACCGAGGCCTTGTTATTATGTTTTATTAGACTTGGGCGGGGCAGGGTAGGGCTTCATCAGTATTCCTTCAAATTAAAAAATAAAGTACAAAAGCTACGTAGAAAACGTCAGATCAGACGACTAAACTTTCCCGACTCAGGGCCAAGTTCTGCAAGGGAGAAAGGAAGAAGGGTATGAGCCGCGGGGACCGGCTGGGGACCCAGGGACGGTCTGGACGCTAGGAGGGGGGCGGCCCTCACCTTCTTGAGCCTGCGCTCGCGGGACGCCTGCGAGTCGGTCTCGGAGTACGGGGGTGGCGCGGGCGGGTAGTAGGCCTCCTCCTCCTCCTTGTAGGGTCTCCTTCTCTCCCCGGGCCCCTTCTTCCTCACGGCCTCCTCCAGTAGCCGCCCATCATAGGGGGGGTCCCCAGACCTGGAGCCGTTGTCCCGAGGGTCTCGGGTCCTGTGGTAGTGGGACCTGGGGTCGGCAGAGGGGCGCTCCCGGGAGCGTGGGAAGTCCCTCGAGTCGTCTTGGTCGTAGAGGTCGTCCCGGCTGCGGCTCCTCGGGGGCATGTAGGCCCGGCCTCTCCTCCTACCACTACTCGGGGGAGACCTGCTCCCTGACTCCGCGGAGTTCGGCAGGGTGAGGTCGTCCAGGGCATCCACGGAGCGGGCCCGGGGCCGCCCGACCAGCCAGCCCCCGCCTGGCTGCTCCGGCTCCCATCCCCTGGGACTCCGGGGAGCGTGGCTACCCCACTCCTCATCCCGGATCGGGGTGAGGGCAGGGCCCCGGGAAGGCCGAGATCGCCAGTCGTCCTCGTGGAGGGAGGTGACTTCACTCATGGCTGCAGGGAAGAGGGATGTCACTGACTGCTGGAGGAGCCCAGGGTCCAGGGTTTGCACCAAGCATCCCTGGGGCAGTTATCAGGAGTCATGCTTCGCCCCACCCCACCTTAAAAGCCCTCAGATCCCAAGGCTGCTCCTCACCCCGCTCCACACGGCCATTCGGGGGGCCAGGTCGAGAAGGGTCGAAGTTGGCCAGCTCCTTCTCCATGTAGTACAGAACCCGCATGGAGTCATCTTGCTGGTTGGCCTGAATCCTGTAGCCACTTCGGACTTCTAGAGATAGGGTGGAGGTGGTTGGTTTGGGAGGATGGATCCTGGCCCAGCCCTCTCCCTTAGAGGTACATCCAACCTTGGGATGACGGATTCTCACCAGAAGCCGCACTGCTGTCTGTATCCCGAAGCAGGGGTATGTAGGATCCTTGGCCACCAACTAGGGGAGAGTGGCTGTCGGTGGCTGCCCACCCAGAGCAGAGCTCCTCCTTAGCTCCCAAGACCCTCCCTCTTTCCAGCTCCTGCCCCTCAGTGTCCAGATGCCCAGCACACCCCCACCAGCTGTTCCTGCTCCCCCCGCTCACCTGAGCTACTCCTGTCAATGTCTCCAGGGTACCCTCCAGGGTATCCGTTGTAGCCACCCATGGGAATCATGGCTGGTGGGGGTGGGGTCTTGGCAGGAGACAGGTGGGCATAGGTGCTGGGGGCATAGATGCTGGGAACACCTGAAGTGGCTGCTTTGCCAGCAGCATACACTGCGAGGACAAAAATCAACATGAGGAGGTGGGCTGGGCAGGAGCCAGGCTGCCCCACACCCATCAGGTTCCGGAGGGACCTGGGCCTGGACCTCCTTCCCAACCTGCCCTCTCCACTGTAGAGCTTCCCCGGGCACTTTGGTCCCTGCTGGTCCTCATTCCATTTCTGCAGCATCCCTGAGCCTAGGGGACACCAGCTTCACAGAGATCCCACCCCACTTCCTTGGTGATTTTTCAGAGGATGTACACAGGCAGTTCACAGCCCCAGGGTGGCAGGACAGTGTTACATTTAACCTCATGGTGATTTGCCAACATTTGTCAAGCAAAAGGTTTTACCTAAAATTCCAACTCTCCAGCTAACTTACTGGAAGAAGTGGCCACCCAGGGCCTGTGTGTTTACAGTGCAACAAAGCTGCCCCTTTAGATAAAGCCCAAGTGCTGGGTCCACCACTGTCCCCACAAGCGGAAATCAAGTATCTTCTTTGGTAGCCAAGCTCCTGCTCTAGAAAAAAAAATGAGTCAGCTGGGAGACGTAGGTCGTGCCCACCAGGTCACCTTCCAGACCAAGATACAATGGCAGGAGCCCGGAGTTAACTTGTCTGCCCCCTGCCAAGCAGCGAAATGGCCACACCCACCAGGCTCTAGGCTTGCCAGCTCAAGGTAAGATCCTCCTCCTTTCCTTTCTCCCCAGGGCAAAAGGCTTGCAAAGTTTCTGGGCCTTAGGTAAGTGGCTTCCTGCCTGGGACTCCAACAGGAAAATGGCAGGGTTTGGGGGAAGAGATGGGCTCCAGGAGGGTGCTTCACCTCTGATTTGGTTTGGAAGCAGAAGGCTAAGTGCACAGGAAGCCTCTTCATTAGCTCAAGCAGCCTGCAACTTCATAACCAGCAGTGGAATCTGCTGCCTCCTGATGGGTGGGCAAAGGCTGTGGCAGCAGCAGAAGTAACAGGGCCTCTGCCAGGGAGTTAATGGCGCCTCGGGTTGGGGTAACAGGGTCCTCAGATGGAGGAAATGTGGTGTTGGGATAGGGGAATGTGGCATGGGGACCAGCATTTGCAGTCCTGGGCCTAGCTCTGGTCTTTGTGGGTTCACTGCAAACTTGGTCGCAGCCCATCTGTGAAGTGGACCTAACACCCACTGCCTGAGCAAAGAGCTGTCGGCTAAACACGACAAGAGGGAGGGGATGGGATGGCCTGCATAAGCCTCCAGGGAGCAGTGGAATTTTTTCAGGGAAGTGATCCTTTGAGGAACCAGGTCACACACTACTGAGTTCAATGACTATAAAATAAGTCAGTGACTTCAAATGCTCACAACACCCCATAAAGTCGGGACCTTACAGAGAAGTAAACAGGACTCGGAGAAGGAAGGCTGCTTCTCCGGGGTCACTGTGCTGGCCCTGAGTCATTACTGAGGCTGACAGTGGCGGTGCCCAGCAGCTGGCAGGCACAGAATATTTTATATAGATCAGCCCCCAGGCCCAATGCTGTGCACGAGCTCACCAAACCCCCAGATGCACCCAGTATGGTGAGCTCTGCCATAAGCCCCATTTTATAGGGGAGGACACTGAGCCTTAGGGAGGGGATTGCTCACCAGGCTTCTGAGCAGGAAGGTGTCAAACAGGCTTCAGCCCTCCACCTGCCCACGTTTGCAAGGATTGCAACAGTACTTCACTGTTCGTGTATCTTGGACTGCGTGCAGAGAGGCTGGTCTACCCAGACACCCTCCCGAAGGAAACCAAGTACTGGCAATAGCTGTGGTCCCCGAGGAGGGGAAACAGGGCAGCAGCCAGAGGGACGCTGAAGTGTCCATCACTGCCACCTAGTGTACAACCTGGGGCCCTGGTGTCCCAAGGCTGATGGCTGTGACCACGTCTATCAGCTCCTCTGTGAAAATGTCCAATTGGGGTATTCACAGAAGAGAGGCAGGAGCAAGTCTTTGTCAATTGCACGTCTGACTCATCTCAGAGTTAGCTCTCTGTCTCTCTCTCCCATCTTCTCTTACCTTCCCCTGCTTGGTTTGCTTACTTCCCCTTTAGCTCTAGTCCCACAGCGAGTCCCAGATTTCACAGGTACCCATGCTGATGTGGTAGATATGTCCCTAGACGTAGTAACTGGGTAAAATGTGCAACATTCCTGTGGATATGTGTTTTCAAAAGTTTGCTTACCTTTGGCTGGGTGTGATGGCTCACACCTGTAATCCTAGCACTTTGGGAGGCCAAGGTGGGCCTCCTGAGGTTAGGAGTTGAAGACCAGCCTGGCCAACATGGCAAAATTCCGCCTCTACTAAAAATACAAAAATTAGCCAGGCGTGATGGCAAGTGCCTATAATCCCAGCTACTCAGGAGGCTGAGGCAGGAGAATTGCTTAAACCAGGGGACAGAGGTTGAAGTAAGCCGAGGTTGTGGCACTTCACTCCAGCTTGGGCAACAGTCAAACTTTGTCTCAAAAAAAATTTTTTTTGGCTTAAATTTAAGGCCAGGCGTGGTAGCTCATGACTGTAATCCCATCACTTTGGGAGCCTGAGGCAGAATCACTTGAGGTCAAGAATTCAAGACCAGTCTGGGTAATGTAGCAAGACCCTGTCTCTACAAAAAAAAAAATTTTAAACTGGCCAGCATGGTGGCACATGCCTGTAATCTCAGCACTTTGGGGAGGCTGGCTTGGGAGGATCACCTCAGGTCTGGAGTTTGAGACCAGGCTGGGCAACATAGTGAGACCCCTGTCTCTACAAAAAAAAAAAAATCAAAAAATTAGCTGGGCGTGGTGGTGTGCACCTACAGTCCCAGCTGCTCCAGAGGCTGAGGCAGGAGGATTGCTTGAACCCAGGAGTTCAAGGCTGTGGAGAGCTACGATCGCACTACTGCACTCCAGCTTGGATGATACAGTGAGACCCTTTCTCTAAAAAAATAAAATTTGCTTAAATCATATGGTGTTGTAAACCTTGTTTTCTTACCTTTTTCACGTAAGATTTGTTTTATTTTATTATTACTTTTTCTGAGACGGAGTCTGGCTCTGTCGCCCAGGCTGCAGTGCAGTGGCGTGATCTCAGCTCACTGCTACCTGTACTTCCTGGGTTCAAGCTATTCTTCTGCCTCAGCCTCCTGAGTAGCTGGGATTACAGGTGAACACCACCATGCCTGGCTAATTTTTGTATTTTTAGTAGAGACAGGGCTTTGCTATGTTGGCCAGGCTGATCTGAAACTCCTGACCTCAAGTGATCTGCCCAACTTGGCCTCGCTAAGTGCTGGGATTACAGGCATGAGCCACTGTGCCTGGCGCCTAGATTTGGTTTTTAAAGAGGGCTTTACTTTTATATGAATAGTATCTTGTATTGTTGGACATTTTTACCATGTGTATGGATTATACTTCCAAAAGAAAAAAACAACATGAATCAAAACAAACTGGAAGTTGAAGGAAGTAAATGACAATCGAAAGCAGCTCCCTCCTGAGCCTACTTCCCCCACTGGCTAGATTCACCCCCTCCAGACCAACACCACTGTCCTGGGGCAGGCGGGTGGCCACCTCCTCCCCTAGGACATGGCATGTTGCCCGAACCAGGGTGGCCGTGAGCGGGGCACTTACGGGCCTCGGGGCAGCAGCACTTTTCTGGGCAGCAGGGGCACCTGACGTAGCAGCAGCAAGTGTGTGGGCAGCACTGACACCAGCAGATGCCCAGGAGGAGGAAGACGAGGAAGACAGCCAGGCACACCACAACCACGAAGAGCCAGTCTGCAGAGAGAGAACAGGCCCTGAGCCCGGAGGCCTGGGAGGGAACAGGGCCGAGGGTATAGCAGCAGGGGCACACGGTGCAGGGCCAGCACTGAGGTCGGGGACTGTTTGCAAAGCTCACCAAGGAAGCTGCAGCCCTGGGTGGATTCTCCGTGCCAGGGGCTGGGCACAGCACATTCCCCCATCTAAAATCCCGGTCAATCCCCAAATTAGGGCCCTCCCCCAGGTGCAAATACACAAGGCAGAAAACAAGAGGCAGCTTGGCCAGAGGGAGACAGACTGTAGCCCCTAGACGAAAGAGAGAGCCAGCTGCCCACATACCACACCTCCAAGAGCACCGCGGGTGCCAGTCACAGCCCCGGCCTGCACCCCAGGCTCTCCTCAGCCTAGCCCAGCCCAGGCCCAGCACCAGGCCACTAGATGTCTCAGAGTCACAGGCCAGGTTAGTGAGGGGTCCACAGTGAGCAGGGTTTAGTGCGGAGGGAGATACTAACTAGTCAGAAGCAGTAGGTGATGTGTAGGAGCTCCTGAGAAGCCCCACTCAGAACCCACCCCCGTACCTTCCATGGGCCCCGCCTGAAAACCAGGTAAGAGCTCAGCTACCCCCGAGGTCCTCCCTAGAGGGATAAAAGAGAAACAGATTACGCTGGCCAGAGCCAGCCCAGGCCACGCCGCCCCAAAAGCCCAGCTCCAGGCTGGCCAGGTGGAAGGTGTGCCCTGAATCGGGGAGGGTCTGGTGGGGCTGAAGCCCTAGCACATGGCACCTACCCTCCACGGGCCAGATGTGGGTGCCTGTAGGTAAGAAACTCCCACTGCAAAATCCACCTATGTCTCATGCCATGGGGGCTCCAGCATAGATCCCAGGGGGCTCTGAGGGCTCCACCTCAGCTTGGGTACCCTAAGTTTTCCTCATTTACAGGTCTTAGCACCCTAAAGGGCTCCAACCAAGGTGATAGGGATGTCCTGTTCCAGCAGGCACAGTGCCCTGGGGCTCACGAAATAGAGAGACAGGATCTCAGCTCTGCCGCCCAGTCTGGAGTGCAGGGGTGCAGTCATAGCTCACTGCAGCCTCAACCTCCTGGGCTCAAGCAATCCTCCCACCTTAGCTTCCAGAGTAAATAGCTAGGACTACTGGCATGTGCCACCACACCAGGCTGAAATGATTTTATTTTACAAATCTGAAAAAATTAATATTGAATATATAATGAACTATCTTTATGACAACATCATCGTAATTTTTTTAAAAAACAGAGGAAGGGACCTGTGAAGACAAAAATGCCCACATATGAAAGTCATATGTGGTCCTATGTCTGGGACCCACGAGGTCTCCCTCTCCACTCATGCACTGTCATATTCGTGCGTCTCAGACCCGGTTCTGTCTTCCCTCGAGTGGTGAGGGCTCTGAGCCCCACCAGTGCTGTGTCTGAGGGGCCTCCACAGGCCCAGTTCTGACCCATGAAGCCCTCCCCAGAGCTCATGCACTTGGCACCACAGGCCCTCGCAACAGGACAGAGGCATGTCGGTGGCAGCTCTGAAAGCGTGGTCCTGTGTGCTAGGCCAGAAGAATGCTAAGAATAACATTAAGATGTTATTTGCCATTTTTACTTGCTCTGCCATGAATGTACAGTGGAGTTTCCCAGGCTCTCTGATGCCATCATTACCCTCATACCTAATGGACTATATACTGGTGTGTTTATGTATGTGTATGTGTGTGTTTTTTTTTTCTTTTTCCTGATATCCAGTATGTAGCTAAGTGTGTGTTTCCTTGAACCAGGGTCTCTGTCCCCCATGCTAGAGT
Source organism: Saguinus oedipus (assembly GCA_031835075.1). Lineage (NCBI taxonomy): Eukaryota > Metazoa > Chordata > Mammalia > Primates > Cebidae > Saguinus > Saguinus oedipus. The sequence goes on along the minus strand of CM063187.1, from coordinate 38,816,175 downwards.
GCAGTAGCGCAATCACGGCTCACTGCAGCCTTGACCCTCGGGCTTAAGTGATACTCCTGTGTCAGCCTCCCAAGAAGCCGGGACCACAGGTGCATGGCACCACACCTGGCTAATTTTAAAGTTTTTTTGTAGAGTCAGGGGTCTTGCTGTGTTGCTCAGCCTTGCTTGTGTCCTGGGCTTGAAAAATTTCCTGATTTTCATTCCTAATACATTAAGCAACATATAGACATAAAACCCATAGAAACAAACAAAACTCTCAGAGCCCCTCAATAATTTTTTTGGAGTGTAAATAGACCCGGAGACTGAATTTTGGGAACTGCTGATGCCAATGGTGCATTTTACCGAAGAACATGCTGAGGTTCCTGGGTCACTGTTACACATGTTCCACCCCTCACACATGAACTTTCCGCCCAAGTGCCTCCCAATCATGTGCTCATTCACAAATGTGAAGATGGCAGTATACAGCCTGGCAGCATCACTCACACAGAGCACATGCCACACGAGACTCCGTGTATGGGCTTACAGCAGGGCACCTGGCTGATGGCAATGTCCCCTAGCACATGGAGGGAGGCTTCCCAGCCACAAGGATACCCCACCCTGCCCCTGGGTGTCTGGAGTCGGCCTTGTTTCAGCTGCACTCAAATTTACACACTCTCTGTGTGTGCCATGCAGTGCCATCCCAGCGGGGCACACGGCAAAGCCACTGTGCTTGGCAAGGGAATCAGGTAAGATGAGGCCCTGGGGATGGAGCAGGAAGTGGGGCCAATTTTGCACACCATCAAACTCATTCACCGCCCATCAACTCTGACCACGTCTGGACTGTTTTTTTTTTTTTCTGACATAGAGTTTCACACTGTCACCCAGGCGGGAGTACAGTGGCATGATCTTGGCTTACTACAACCTCCACCTCCTGGGTTCAAGAAATCCTCATGCCTCAGCCTCCCAAGTAACTGGGATCACAGGCATGTGCAATCCTCATGCCTCAGCCTCCCAAGTAACTGGGATTACAGGCTTAATCCCAGTTAATTAACTTGCATCATCATGCAAGTTAATTTTCATATTTTTTGTAGAGACAGGGTTTTGCCATGTTGGCCAGGCTGGCCTCGAACTCCTGGCCTCAAGTGATCCACCCTCCTTGGCCTCCCAGTGCTGGGGTTATAGGCATGAACTACCATACCCAGACCCCAAGTCTGGATTAAAAAAGAAAAAAATGAGACTTCAAAGAGGCAGAGTCTCCAGTTCTCTCCAGTCTTCTCTTTGTTTGGCTTGGCTGGTTGGAGGCACTGTGGGCCAGGGGTCCCTGCCTGGGGTGCAGGGCACAGGGAAGCCTAAGTGACTGGCAGAGCCCAGGGGACAGCAGAGCAGGCGACAGAGCCCAAGAGGGTAAGCTGCTGGAGGGCAGAGGGTGGACACAGGAGGGCAGACAGAAGCGGACGAGATAAAGGGCCGTGCCTCCCCTTTCCCACACCCCACTCACCAAGGACGATGAGCTCTGCGTAGGCTTCGTTATTCCCCTGGAGGTCCTGGGCTGAGACCACGGAGCAGTAATACACACCGCTGTCCCCCCACGCTGTCTGGTCAAAGGTCAGGTCGGCATCTGGGTCAGGATGAGAAGGCATGAAGGCACTTTAGCCCTTCCCAGCACCTCCAGGAGCAGGCAAGCGACGGGCTGGGCAGACTTCGGATGAGCAAGTGCGTATGCAAAGATTCCTACGAAGGCCGTGCGGCCTTTTATGCCCCGTTCTAAACACCTGGGCTACTGCAAGAAGTCTGAGAGGCGGGGCCGTTATCACTCCTGTTTTGCGGATGACACATCAAGTCTAGAAAAGCTGGACAGCTCTTCAGTGTAAAGCAGTAATGGTGTCCTCAGAGCCTGAGGTTTTTTTTTCTTTCTTTCAAGACAGTCTCACTCTGTGGTCCAGGCTGGAGGGCAGTGGTGTAATTATAGCTCACTGCAGCTTTAACCTCCCGCACTCAAGCAATCCTTCCACCTCGGTCTCCATAGTTGGGACTACAGGCACACCCCGCCATGCCCAGCTTTTTCTGGCACGCAATGGCGCCATCCCATCTCAGCTCACTACAATCTCCGCCTCCCAGGTTCAAGCAATTCTCCTGCCTCAGACTCCTGTGCAGCTGGGATTACAGGTGTGCACCACCACACCCAGCTAATTTTTGCATTTTTAGTAGAGATGAGGTTTCACCATGTTGGCCAGGCTGGTCTGGAACCCCTGACCTCAGGTAATCTGCCCACCTCAGCCTCCCAAGGTACTGGGATTACAGGCGTGAGCCACCACGCCCAGCCTATTTTTTTAGTTTTTATTTTTGTAAAGACAGAGTCTCGCTATGTTGCTCAGGCTGCTCTTGAACTCCTGGCCTCAAGTGGTTGCCTGCCTTGGCCTCCCAAAGTGCTGGGATTACTGGCATGAGCCACCACCTGGGCAGCCTGTGCTTCTCAACTTACACCCATCTCTGAACCACCTCTCAGAGCCAAAGTCTGAACTCCCCTAATGTGAACTGCCACCCACAGGGCCTAGTGTAGACCCCAGGGACGGGTGTGGAGATAAACAGGCCAGATTTTAGATACCAGGAGACACCCAGGCACCCATAAGGAATGGGGGAGAGAGACTTACCCTCCCAGTGCCTTGGTCCCTCCCCACCCCTTCCATCCCCACATTCCAGGTCAGGCCCAGGGCTTGGGGACGCTAAGGTCTGAACCCGCAGGCAAGGAGCTTGTTCACTCTGCCATCCGTCAAAGTGTTTTGGCACATCCTGTTTCCTCTCTGCTCCTCAGTCCCTAATTAATACCTTCAGCCTTTCACCAGGTTAGGACTCGCCACCTACCAGGCAACTCTGCCTTAGGCCACTGGGGAGTGGAGCAGTCTACGGGTGGGCGTCCACCCCGGCAGGAAATGCCCTCCGCTTCCCAGCCTCTTTCCTCCCAGCCTGACCTGCCTGCCACCTTCCTGAGAACACGCTGCCCTCCTGCACGACAGCTCTGTGACAGCAGCCACCATGTGTGCCCCAGTCCATAGCACCTGGCACCCCTAGGCCCGTCAGTAACTGCTGAAGGAATGAAAGAACCCTTACCTTATTCCTTCTTCACAAGGAAGTTAGTTTTTATTTTTGTCAAGACAGGGTCTTGCAACGTTGTTCAGGCTGCTGTCAAACTCCTGGCCTCAAGTGATCCGCCTGCCTTGGCCTCCCAAAGTGCTGGGATTACAGGCCTGAGTCACGTCTACAGAAAAGTCCTCCTTGCAACAGTGCCTAGCTATGGCATTCCAGACGCCTTCCCTAAGGTCCCAAGGTCCCCAAGGCCCTTGGCACGACATGGCCTCTAGCTACTGTGCCAGCCTCACCCTTGCCATCACCTTGGCTCTGGATTCACACTATCCCCCACCACGGGCTGGGCTCCTGCCACAGCTTCCTGGCCCAACTGCTGAAATCTATCACCCAATTTAGGGGCCAGCCATCCCTTGCCTGCTGAGAATGTGGGCTCCATGAGGCAGAGCCCTGTCTGTCTCAGTCACTGCTGGGTCCCCAGTGGCTGACACAATGCCTGGCCACGAGCAGAAATGAACACCCTCTTGGCCAGGCACAGTGGCTGACACCTATAATTCCAGCACTCGGGGACGCCAAAGCGGGCGGATCACTTGGGGTTGAGAGTTCAAGAGCAGCCTAAGCAACATAGCGAGATCCTGACTTTACAAAAACAAAAATAACTAAAAAATAGGCTGGGCGCAGTGGCTCACACCTGTAATCCCAACACTTTGGAAGGCCGAGGCGGGTGGATCACTTCAGGTCAGAAGTTTGAGACCAGCCTGGCCATCATGGTAAAACCCCATCTCTACCAAAAATGTAAAAAAATTAGCCAGGCATGGTGGCACACGCCTGTAGTCCCAGCTACTTGGGAGGCTGAGGCAGGAGAATCACTTGAACCCGGGAGGTGCAGGTTGCAGTGAGCTGAGATTGTACCACTGCACTCCAGCCTGGGCAACAGAGCAAGACTCCATCTCAAAAAAAAAAAAAAAAAAAAGTAAATGAACCCCCTTCTCTGCTCATGCTAAAGTCCCTTAGCTTTCTTCATCTGTCCCACCATTCTGGGCACATGGCTATATTCAAAGACACATTTCATTCATTCGTTTGCCCTTCAACAATACTTACTGAGTGCCACCTACGTTCTAGGCAGTATTTGAGACACCTTGTATGCCAGTCACAGTTCTCAAACTGCAGCCTCTAGACCCTGAGGTCAAAGTTATTTTCCTAACAGTACTAACTGTGGAGTTTTCCAGAGGTTATGTGACATGACAGACGTCACAACAGAGTGAAGCAGCTTTGAGAAGCCAGCCTCTTCTATCTAGCCAGGCTTCAGACACTTGCAAAAAAACAAAACCACACCACCTTCTCATTAACAATGTTTTGTCTGGTTTCAGAAAATTTTTATTTTCCTTTCCTAAGAGATATGTTGTTTATATTAATCTATGAATTTATTATTTAAATTATTTTGTAAACTTTTCTCAGTCTGCTACCTATGAAAACAAACTCTCTGAGCTTTTTCATTTTTTTAAGAGATGGAATCTCACTGCTGCCCAGGCTGGAGTGCAGTGGTGCAATCTTGGTTCACTGCAGCCTCCGCCTCCTGGGTTCAAGCAATTCTCTTGCCTCAGCCTCCTGAGAAGCTGGGATTACAGGCACCCACCACCATCCCCAGCTAATTTTTGTATTTTTAGTAGAGACAGGGTTTTCACCACGTTGGCCAGGCTGGCCTGGAACTCCTGACCCGAAGTGATCTGCCACCCATCTGGGCCTCCCAAAGTGCTGGGATCCCAGGCATGAGCCACCGAGCTAGGCCTGAGATCTTAATTAACTTCAAAATTAAGGATGTCAAGAGGTCTAAGCCCAAAACATTTGAGTTATAAATCCTTGCCCTTGCCCTTCTAGAGCTTAGATTCTAACTGGGAAAGAAAAACAAATAAAAAATATAACACTGTCACCTATCAGACAGAGATAAGCTGTATGGAGAAAATGAACCAGGGAGGGCAGACAGAGAGTGCCAGGCATGGAGTGGGGGCTGTGCTACTTTAAACAAGGAGGCCAGGGCAGGCTTCCGGACATGGTGACCTTCAGAGCAGATGTGAAGGGGTAGGGGACATGACTTCCCTCATGATCAGGCATCTAAGCCACCATTTTTCTTTTTAAATTTTGAGACGGGATCTCCCTTTGTTGTCCAGATTTACCCTGAACTCCTGGCTCAAGTGATCCACCTGCCTCAGCCTCCCAAAGTGCTGGGATTACAGGCGTGAGCCGCCGCCCCTGGCCCCTACCGTTTATTGAGCTCTTACTTATGTGTTGGACCCCTCTGCACACATTCTTTCATTGAATCCTCACAGAATTTTTTTTTTTTGCAGCCATCACAGCACCCAGGCCCGCATCAGAGGCCACGTGGGCAGCAGCAGTGGCTGAATCCTCATAGAATTCTAAACTAGGTTTTCCTAAATCCTCCAGGTTTGCCATAATGCCCTCTTCGTCTATCATTTTTCCACCTGTATCTTTTTTGAGAAGGCCTAGCTTTGTCGCCCAGGCTGGAGTGCAGTGGTGCGATTGTGGCTCACTGCAACCTCGAACTCCTGGGCTCAAGCAATCCTCCCACCTCCAGAGTAGCTGGAATTACCGGGGTACACCATCACACCCCGCTAGTTTATTTTTTGTAGTGTCTGGGTCTCACTGTGTTGCCCAGGCTGGTTTCCCAACTCCTGTCCTCAAGCAGTCCTACCTCCGCCTCCCAAAGCGCTGGGATTACAGGCATGAGCCACCAGTGTCTTCAGATCAGACCCTGACTATGCTTCTCTAACACTGGAGCTCAAGGGCTGGTCCCTGCCATAAGCAAAAGAGTGGACAGGAACCCCCTGCCATGGCAAACACATCATAGAGGCCAGGGGTTGAAATCTGGCTTCTCGTGGGCCGAGGCTGGACTTTACTATGTTTTGTTTGATCTGACATTTTCAAAACCAACAAAAAATATACTTTTCCGGCTTCTTTTGATCCATCCTAAGGCCTGGACGCACCTTCTTCCTGCAGGGCGGACCCTGTTCCTGGTCCAGGGCTGGCCCTGATATCACCCGGGCTGAGCACTGCTTTCATTGTTCTAGGTGCAGGGAGAAGATGCCAAGATGCCAGCTCTCCAGTGGGAACGAAAGCCAGGCCTCCTCTGCATCACCAGCCTCTGGTTTCTTCTTTAAACACCACAAAGGTGACCTTCATGATTTCAGAGGTCCCGTGGGCTCTCTGCTCCAGTGCAGCTGGAGGTGGGGGCACTTGCACCGCAAGGAGCCTGAGGAGGTGGAACAGGGCCTCCTGTCCGGGTGCTAATCCATCACCCAAAGCATGGAAGGACAGAAGCAGGGCAGGAGCCACTTGAACTGAGGGATGCCTGGAGTGGACAGCCTTTTAGTTCACCCAGGACTATTTTCACTTTTAAAACCAGGACAGGCCGAGCACAGTGGCTCAAGCCAGTAATCTCAACACTTTTGGGAGGCCGAGGCAGGCAGATCATCTGAGGTCAGGAGTTTGAGACTAGCCTGGCCAACATGGTGAAATCCTGTCTCTACCAAAAAATACAAAAATTAGCCAGGCATGGTGGCACACACCTGTAGTCCCAGCTACTCAGGAGCCTGAGGCAGGAGAATCACTTGAACCTGGGAGGCGGAGGTTGCAGTGAGCTGAGATCCCATCATTGCACTCCAGCCTGGGCGACAGAAAAAAAAACAAAACAGCACAGTGGGTGACACCACAGGGAGTCCACTTTTCCCCATCCTCAAAGCTAAAATGGAGGAAGTTCCTGTGGCTACGGGGTTTCCTGAAAGGACACACACACACAATGGATGTTTACACTCAGGGCAGCTATCAAACACAGGCCCAGGTGGGGGCATCTGAAAGATCCAGGCCTGTGAGGCCCCTGGAGCATGCAGGGCCCCTTCCCCCAGAGGGAGTGTGGGGGGGGGGGGGTCATCCTGCACTTTTGTGCCCAGCAGAGGCAGCACCCTCAGTATTTGGGTTGTCCTGGCAGGAGCTGAGCAGTACTGCCTGGTCCAGGTGGGCACACTCCCTAGGTTACAGAGGAGGGGGCCTACTGTGACCTCAATGACAGCTGGATGCTCGCGGCTGAGCTGCGCACAGAAATTCAGGGCAAGCAAGCCTGGTGCCTCCTCTGAAACAGGACTGACAGGCTCAGCCCTGGAACCTTGCCTCCCATCTCTCCTCTAGCAGAATGTGCTCCAGTCCCTGGCTTCTCAGGGTCTGCAAAGGGATGGTCCCTCCCGCTCTGCCCTATGCCCAATTTTAAATCCTTGTTTAAGACAGTGAACACACACTAAGACATGGGGTGGGTGAGCCTTCATCCCTGGCACCCTGCCCCTCCTCTTCCTCTCCGCCTTCCAGGTTCTGTAGGCCCCAGGCCCTTCTCAAATCATATTTGCAGCCCAAGTCATTCCATGTGGCACATCACCCAGTGCTGTTTTCTTTTCTTTTTGAGACAGGGTCTCTGTCACCCAGGCTGGAATGCAGTGGCACGATCACAGCTCACTGAAACCTCGACCTCCCAGGCCCGAGCAATCCTCCCACCTCAGCCTCCTGAGCAGCTGGGACCACAGGTACATGCCACCATGCCCAGCTAATTTTTAAAATTTTTACATGCTGGGCACGATGGCTCACGCCTGTAATCCTAGCACTTCGGGAGGCTGAGGTGGGAGGATCATGAGGTCAGGAATTCAAGACCAGCCTGGCCAATATAATGGAACCCTGTCTCTATTAAAAATACAAAAATTAGCTGGCTGTGGTGGTGTACACCTATAGTCCCAGCTACTTAGGAGGTTGAGGCAGCAGAATCGCTTGAACCTGGAAGGCGGAGGTTTCAGTGAGCCGAGATCGTGCCACCACACTCCAGCCTGGGCAACAGAGCAAGATTGCATCGCAAAACAAAAAAATTTTTTGCAGACACAGGGTCTCATTTTGTTGTCCAGGCTGGTCTCAAACTCCTCAAGCAATCCTCCTGCCTTGGCCTCCCAAAGTGCTGAAATTTCTAGGCATGAGCCACTGCACCCAGCCTGGTGTTATTTCCTTTGCAGCACTTAGTACTCTCTGAAATTCTCACTCTTTCTTTTTGAGATGAAGTATTTTTTTGTTGTTGTTGCAGAAAATTGATTTATTTAGGCAGAGAAAGAAAAAGGAGAAGGAGAGAGAAAGAAACAGCTAGTTCTCACACTGAATGAGAGAAAAAAGCCGCTCTCGCACTGAGTGAAAAGGGTTCCCAGAGGGAGAAAATCAGAGAAGGAAAACTCCCCTCACACTGAGTGAGAGAATCCAGAAAGATGGAATCCAGGAGAGGAAAGACAGCTTCCACAATGGGTGGAAGGGCACCCCAGAGGGGAAAGCCAGGAGAGAAGAGAGTGCTCCCACTATGTGGGAGGGGGTTCCAGAGAGCTGGAAATCCCCCTTTTTTTGTTGAGACAGAGTCTCACTGTTGCCCAGGCTGGAGTATAGTAATGCGATCTCGGCTCACCGTAACCTCTACCTCTTGGGTTTAAGTGATTCTCCTGCCTCAGCCTCCTGAGTAGCTGGAATTACAGGCATGCGCCAACACAGCTGGCTCATTATTGTATTGTAGAGATGGGGTTTCACCATATTGGCCAGGCTGGTCTCGAACTCCTGACCTCAGGTGATCCACCTGCCTCAGCCTCCCAAAGTGCTGAGATTACAGGCATGAGCCACCTCACCCGGACTTCGATATTCTCATATTCTTTATCTGCTTATTTACTGCCAGTCTCACCCCACCAGACTGTCACCTCCTTGAGGACAGAAACAGCCATCCCAATCACCTCCTGTATCCCCAGCACCAACAACATATAGTAGATGCTTGATAAATCCCAAGTGAACGAATGAATGACAGTTCCTTACTTAGTCCCAACAGGCACTTCCCAGCAGGAGGCAGCATTACGGTTAAGAACAAGTATTCTCAGGGCCGCCTGGGTTCAAACCCCAGCTCCAGACCTTGACTTCCCATGTGCCCATTTACACAACTTAACCTCTCTGTGCCTCAGCTGTCAGGAATGTAGAGGACTCAATGGGAGAATGTGTGTGATGTTCCTGGCACGTCGTGGGCTTTCTCCATGAAGATCTCTTGCCCCCACAGTTCACTCCTGCCACCTTCTCTGTGAGTCCTCTGCGGACCACCCTAGGCAAGCAAAGGGATTCGGAGCTTGGCCACTAGACGCAAAGTGGCCGAGTTAGAATCCCAGCCCTGTTACCAGCTATGCGACCACAGGCAAGTCACTTTCTCTCCCTGGGTCTCTGAAGATAACAATAATAGAATGTATTCAACTAGTAGGCGTCTGAATTAATCCTCGGGAACCTGGATGAGAGCTGAGCACACAATAGGCCCTTTATAAGTTGTTACTTAAGATAAATTTTACTTCTTACTGCCCGTATTATTAATACGATTATAGAACAAACCCCAGCCTCCTCTCCATACCCAGTTTTCTTCATCTTTAAGCACGTGAGTGTATGTTGTCTGTCTCTCACTACAGTGTGGGCTCCGAGGGGGAAGTGGTTTGATGATTTTGTTAACAGCTGTATTCCCAGGGCCCTGCTATATGACAGATGCTCAAAAAATCTTTGTTGTTAAATTAAGGAATGGAAGGATAAGCAGAAGGAAGAAGAGTAAAACAGAATTGCTCCCATCAGGCTGGGCGTGGTGGCTCATACCTGTTATCCCAGCACTTTGGGAGGCCAAGGCAGACAGATCCTTTGAGGTCAGGAGTTTGAGGCCAGCCTGGCCAACATCATGAAACCCCATCTCGACTAAAAATACAAAAATGAGCCACGCGTGGTGGCGCACACCTGGAGTCCCAGCTACTCAAGAGGCTTAGGCAGGAGAATCGCTTGACCCTGGGAGGCGGAGGTTGCAGTGAGCCGAGATCGCACTGCTGCACTGCAGCCTGGAGTCCAGAGTGAGACTCCATCTCAAAAACAACAACAAAAAAAAGAATTGCTGCCTTCATTGGTCCTTTCAGACACTGGCACTCAAGAGCTTTCAGATGGGGACTCCAGGCTGGGTACAAGGGTGCCAGCCCCACCACCCGAGCAAGCCCAGCCTCACCCCCCTGGCCCGGCCCAACATACTTCCGGTGATGGTAATCCTCCGGCCCTGGTAGTAGTCTCCCAGGGTCACGGCATTGCCCTGCTTGGTGGCCACGACCCTGACGGTGCGCACGCTGTCCTGGCACTCCACATAGGGGTTGTAGCCTGGGTTCCCGGCTGCGAGCTGGGCATTGAGCTGGTTTTCCACGCTGGCTGGGGAGAAGGCATCGGCGATTCGGTCCCGGCAGAAGGACTTGTACTTCCAGATGACGATGGGTTGCGTGGAGGTCGAGGCCATCTGGTAGGTACAGGGCAGGGTCACGGGCTGGAAGAGGATCACCACGTGGTAGGGGTCGGGCACCGTCACCTGGATGGCCCTGGCAGGGGCTGAGGACAAGAGGAGAGTCAGGGATTGCTGTGAGCTCAGGGAGGTGCTTTAACAGGAACGCCACTTGTCACCACCTTGACACTTGCAAGTGTGTGGTTTACAGAGTGCCTGGCACACATTGTTCCTTAATCCCCATGACTGGTGAGGCAGCCACGATAATCATGCCCATTTTATAGACCCGTGGGGCTGAAGTGGCAGGTACACAGTGGCACGGCCAGTTTCCTTGGACCCAACATCCCTCTTCCCAGCCTGTGGCCTCTGAACCATGCCAGTCCCCTCTTCCCTTTGCCATTCACCCACAGCAGGGGACCTCTGTGTGAGCTAGGCAGGCAAGCCCAAATAGCTAGGTCATGCCCCCAGCGCTCAAGGCCCCACTTCAAAACCGACTACCCAGGGTCTTTTGAATTTGGAGACAAAATCATAGAGTTGTTTGCCTGAACTGTGTTGCCATGGAGTGACTAAAGCCCCCACAATATCTCCATCAGCCTCCCACCACCTCACCCTGCCCTAAAGTCACTTCAAATGACTGCGCCAAAAGTGCTGAAAAACCTCAACCCCACCCAAACATCCCATCCAGGTGAAAGCCTGCCAGCAGACGTCTGTTTCAAGTCCCTAAATCCATCCTACCAGACTTTTACGCACGGATAATCCGGAGCCCGCGGGAGGTGGGTGGGGTGCGGGGGATGGGGAGTCCCCAGTCCCACACACACCCGAGGCCTGGGTATTGTTCCTTCGTCTCTCTCCCTCTAGGAAGCGTCTGATCCAGCCCTCCCGTGGCCTCTCTCCGTTACTCCAACGCTTAGAAATCTTCGGGTGCGCCCAAGCCCCATCCCGGCTTTTCTTTACCCAGTTATCAGAGGCCCTCCACTCCCTCCCCACAAAGAGTTCCATGCTCCCTGCTGATCTGGGTCTCACCGTTCAGGGAGTTTCACTTCCTGCTATCTCCCAGATAAGGGCGGGGGAAGTGTTTCCAGGCACGGATGGGGAATTCCTTTCACTCCGGCACACAAGAGTCCGCCCAAGACCCAGGGGATAGGAAGGTCCCAGACTCTGCGACCCCCCGCTCCCCGCGCCCCAGGCGCCCCCGTCGCCTCCAACTCCATCCATCCCCCTTCTACAGTGCCCTCAGCGGTTCCGCAGCGTCAGGGTCCCCGTGCCCCGTACCTGTGCACCAGGTGCTAAGCAGGAGCCACACGAACACGACTGAGTCCCGGCCTGGCGTGGCCGGGTGGTAGCCCAGCCCACCAGAGAGTCCACCGGCCACCAGCGCCATCGCGGCAGTCTGGGCGCGTCTGGCCCGCGCGTCCCTTCCCAAGTAGCAAGAGGGTAGGGGGCGCAGCGCGCACCAAGGCCAGGAGGGGTGCACGCTCCTCCTCTTCCCGCTTCCGTTCCTCGTCCCCTACTCCAAGCCCATCCTGCCGTGTTCTAGAAGTTTTAATGAACGTAAACGACGTGGATAAAGGGCACGCTTTCAGATTTGGGGAAGAAAAGTGCTTGACCCACCGCACTTCTCCGAGCCACTCCACCCGCTGCGCGTTCCGGGAAATGGTTCGGCCCAGGTACACAAGGGTGGGAGCCTTGGGCTGGGCTTAGGGGTGGGCGGCGGGGAGGGGCTCCTCTGCCTCCCTCCCCGGAAGTGGGCTGACCCAGGTGCGCTCCGGCCCTCAGGGCATGAACCAAGTGACGGGCCCGCTGGGAGGGCGCCTGCAGACCACAGGCCCTGTCCGCCCCTCTCCTGCTCCAGCCAAACCAAGCGCACCGAGATTCACGAAACGGAGACCCACTTGGAGCGATTCACCTGTTGAGATAGGGCGGGTCCCGCAGCGCACCTGTTCCCTCCCTACCCACACCCCTCTCCCCGGCTGGCGATGGACCCGCCTAGGTGCGCCCTGCCGGGAGGAGCCAGCCTAAGCAAAGTCCTGGCTGGGAGAGGCTTGTCGGTGGCGCCTGACTTATCCACTTCCACTGGGGTTCCTCCAGACAGCGTGGAATGGGGGACGCTTCGGGCCTCGTGCGCCTCCCAGTTAGATGACCTGAGGAACCCTCTGAATTCCCCGGAAGGGAAGCTCTGCCCCTCAGGGACGTTCGCGGGAAATCAGGCCCCGGAAAAGTTGGAATTCCACTTCGGAAGTTTTCGCCATCGCCCCCACCCGTTACCAACTCGTGGTTCGGCCCCTGGGCATCCCTACCCACCAAGGTCAGCCCTCCGGAAATTCTGGCTCTTAAAGGGGCCGAGCGGAGGCGCGGGGCCTGGGACGGGTTTCCGCTTAGGAACTCCCGAGGACCAGCCACCTGCACCCGACGGCGGAGGCGCGGCGCGGAGCGGCGCGGCGATTAGCCTGCGCGGCGCTGGGTGCGACTCTGCTGTCTCCAGGTGGCGGCGAGGGGAAGCGCATCCTGGGGGAACCCTGGGCGCTTTCTCGCTTAGACTCCTCCCGGTCGCCAACTGGCCACTGGCTAGTTTCCGTACCAAGGCATGTTTTGTTCTAATGGCCCCGTTAAAACTCCAGCCAGATCACGTCCACCCGCTCCCAGCCCTTCTGTGGCTCCTCCTTACTCTCAGCAGAAACTGACCTTTCCTCTCTTACCTCACCTCCTCCCACTCTCTCTGGCTTACTCAGCTTCCGACACACTGAGCTCCTCGGTGTTCTCAAATATGGTTCTCACAGTCCTCAGAGCCATCGCCCGTGCTTCCAATGTTTCACCACTGAGTATGATGTTAGCTGTGAGTTTTTCATAATTACTTTTTTTTTTAAAGACGGGGTTTCACCATGTTGGTCAGGCTGGTCTTGAACTCCCGACCTCAGGTGATCCACCCGCCTTGGCCTCCAAAGTGCTTGGATTACAGGCATGAGCCACCATGCCCGGCCTTTCATAAATACTCTTTATCACATTGAGGAATTTTCCCTGTATGATTAATTTTCTGTTTGTTTTTTGTTTATTTTTGTTTTTTGAGACGGAGTCTCACTCTATTGCCCAGGCTGGAGTGCAGTGGCACGATCTCACCTCACTGCAACCTTGGTCCCCCGGATTCTCCTGCCTCCACCTCCTGAGTAGCTGGGACTACAGGCATGCGCCACCATGCCCAGCTAATTTTTGTATTTTTAGTAGAGACAGGGTTTCACTATATTGGTCAGTCTGGTCTTGAACTCTTGGCCTCGTGATCTGCCCCACTTGGCCTCCCAAAGTGCTGGGATTACAGGTGTTGAGCCACTGTGCCTGGCAGTTTTCTGTTTTTTTGTTTTGTTTTTTTTTTAAATCATGACGGTGTGTTGAATTTTGTCGAATGCCTTTTCTGTATTAATTGAGATGATCATGTGTGTGTTTTTCCTTCGTTCTAATAATGTGATGTATTGCATTGATTTCTTATGTTGAACCACCCTTGCATCCCTGCATAAATCATACTTGGACATGGCGAGTAATCCTTTTAATATGCTAATAGATTTGATTTGCCAACATTTCGTTGAGGATTTTTGCATCCATATTCATAAGAGATATTAGTCTGTAATTTTCTTTTCTTGTGATGTCTTTATTTGGCTTTGGTATTATGGATATACTGGCTGCATAGAGTGAGTTAGGAAGTGTTTCCTTTCCTTCAATGTTTTGGAAGTTTGATTTGTGTGAATTCCAATGATTTGTGTGAATTCTTTAAATGTTTGGTTGAACTAACTCATGAACCATCTGGTATAAGACGTTTCTTTTCCTAGGTGGTTTCTTTGCTATGTGGAAGACGTGGCTGGTTACACCAAATCAGCATTCTTTTCTACAACTCTCCTGCATACAAAACGCTGATTTCATTTGGGTCTGCAATGGCTTTTCTGGTCAGAAAAAGCTGACCTTACACAATCCTAGGAACAAGAGCTGGTCATGGGCCCCAATCCTGGCCCACAGAACGTTAGGACAGAACTGATGAGGATTTTGGAAATGGTTTTAGCTCTATGACATAAAGGAAAATACCAGAGGAAAAACTCCTTGTAATAGACATTAGCCATAGAAATCATTACTGCCACTTGCCAAAAGTTTCCATTTCTTTTGGTGGATTGGTGGTGCCATGTAGCTGTTTCTGGCCAATGGTTTGTGAGCAAGTGACATGACATATGTCACTTAAGGGCAGAGCATTTAATGTAGACCTGAAATCCTTCAGAGATCTCTCTTTCTCCTTGGAAGAAACTGAAAATGTTTGAGATGGCAGTTGCTCCATCACCCTGGATCCCTGAGTGATTCTGATACCAATGCACAATGAATAAGAAGCATGAGTAAGAAGTAAACCTTTCTTGTTTTATGTTATTGAGATTTGGGGGGAGTTGTTTTTGTTTTTTTGAGACAGAGTTTTGCTCTGTTGCCCAGACTGGAGTGCAGTAGCACCATCTCAGCTTACTACAACCTCTGCCTCCGGGTTCAAGTGATCTTCCTGCCTCAGCCTCCCAAGTAGCTGGGGCTGCAGGCGTATGCCATCACACCCGGCTAATTTTTGTATTTTTTGTAGAGACAGGGTTTCACCATGTTGGCCAGGCTGGTCTTGAACTCCTGACCTCAAGTGATCCACCCGCCTCAGCCTCCCAAAGTGCTGGGATTGCAGGTGTGAGCCACCGCGCCCGGCCTCTTCTTCCTCTTTCTACTGGTCATAAAGTCATTTTGTCCCATTCCATCATTAAATACTGGGTGTGTGGAAGGCCAATAATTTGCCTACGTAGTATGCTTGTTTTGATTTAGGCTCACCCATTTTGTCCAGCTCCTGTGGATATTTGACCTTCGACCCTACAACCTATGACAAGCCACTTGATGACATGAACTGAATTGCACTCCTGAAAGCACAGTGGAATAAGGTTCATTCCATTGCCTGGGCTGATCCAAGTTCTGTGAGTGACTTCACAATGCCCAGGGAGTTCCTAGCCTCCTTCCTCAGCCTTGGTCCGCCATGCTGGACACCCTGTGGCTGCTTAGCCTTTCTTGCCCCACTCTGTGGGCCCAGATGTTAATCAGCTGTGCCTACAAGAACCTCTGCCAGCGAGCCCTCCTCTCAGGCAACGATGTCCTGAAGTGTGACCATCCCATGGCACTCTGGTAGGTACTTCTCCTCCATTCATGGGGAAGATCCTTCTCTGCTTAATTCAATTCCTTATGTAAGGCAATTGCCTGGAGGCAGCCTCCAATTGATCAAGCCTCAGCCCTCCCAGATGGGCCTCTATTGCTGCCAGGGCATTGATGATACCCTCATGGTAGAATACAAAATCAACTTCCAGGATGTCACTACCCTTCATGTTATGCACAAGAACGTGAACCAAAAACCCTTACAGAATGAGACCCTGAGCCTGGATGGCGAGGTACTTGTCTTTACCCACTGGGACCCCTGGCAGGACTGTAACCACTGCAGGGAACCAGGTGAGCACAAACGCCTGGGCTACTGCTACATTGAAGAGCCCCTGGAAAATCCCATGCCCTGCCAGCTGTATCTGAGAGACGAGAAGATGCAATTCAGCTGCATGCGGCCAGAACTGCAGGTGGAAGCCTGCCACATACGCTGCAACCCCGTCAAGGAATTCACCAGCCATACTTCATCTATGACATTGACCAGACCGGCAAGTGGACAAACAACATGTGGCTCACCTGCCCCTCAGCCTCCATCTACAGGTGACAGGACCAGGGCCGTAGCCCTGCCATTGACCCGCACCCAGACTTGCTTTTCCATGCTCACCTGGGCTCCAGGATTACCTTCCAACAGAAACCGGGCCCTTTCTCCCGGCCTCTAAGCCATCATGGTGGGTCTGTGCAGGAAAGGGTCTCTTCATTGGCTTGCTGAGATTTGCATTCAGGAAGAATTTCTCAGTGTTTCCTCTGAGTGTGCCCTGGGCAGGTGATGTTAGGGATACAGAAATGACTAACAAAGACCTAGTTCTTGTCTGAACAGACTTCTGATATTCAGGGGGAGGCCAAATGTAGAATCTAGAGACCAACTTACTCAGGCCCATGGGCTCACGCCAGTGCACTGCCTCCTGATCAGACCCTGGGGGATACAATTTATCTATCCATCCTTGCCCCAGTGCTACAGTGTCTTTTTCGTTTGCTTTTTTTTGTTTGTTTTGTTTTGTTTGAAATGCAGTCTGGCTCTGTCGCCCAGGCTGAAGTGCAGTGGCACAATCTCAGCTCGCTGCAAACTCCATCTCCTGAGTTCAAGTGATTCTCCTGTCTCAGCCTCCCAAGCAGCTGGGATTACAGGCACCTGCCACCAGGCCTGGCTAACTTTTGTATTTTTAGTAGAGATGGGGTCTCACTGTGTTGGCCAGGCTGGACTCAAACTCCTGACCTCAAGTGACCTGCCCTCCTCAGCCTCCTGAAGTGCTGAGATTACAGGCATGAGCCACCATATGCGGCCCATAGTGTCTTGTTATACCTTTCAGTTAGTCATGATATGTGGTAACGTGTCCCAACTTTGTTCTTCACAATTGTCTTGGTTAGCCCATTGTATACAAAATTTTGGAATCAGTTTGTTGTTTCCACCCAACTCTTTTTTTTTTTTTTTTTTTGAGACGGAGTTTCGCTCTTGTTACCCAGGCTGGAGTGCAATGGCGCGATCTTGGCTCACTGCAACCTCCGCCTCTTGGGTTCACGCAATTCTCCTGCCTCAGCCTCCTGAGTAGCTGGGATTACAGGCACGCGCCACCATGCCCAGCTAATTTTTTGTATCTTTAGTAGAGACGGGGTTTCACCATGTTGACCAGGATGGTCTCGATCTCTTGACCTCATGATCCACCCGCCTCGGCCTCCCAAAGTGCTAGGATTACAGGCTTGAGCCACCGTGCCCGGCCTCTTTTTTTTTTTTAAATAGGGACTTTATTGAATCTAAATACAAATTTGGGGAGAATCAGTATATATTTAGTCTTTAGTTTTCCAGTCGATGTATGTGGCAAAGACTTCCATTAGTTAGTCTTTTTTTTTTTTTGAGACCGAGTTTCGCTCTTGTTACCCAGACTGGAGTGCAATGGTGCGATCTCGGCTCACCACAACCTCCGCCTCCTGGGTTCAAGCAATTCTCCTGCCTTGGCCTCCCGAGTAGCTGGGATTACAGGCGCGCATCACCATGTCCAGCTAATTTTTGTATTTTTAGTAGAGACGGGGTTTCACCTCGTTGACCAGGATGGTCTCGATCTCTTGACCTCGTGATCCACCCGCCTTGGCCTCCCAAAGTGCTGGGATTACAGGCGTGATCGCACCTGGCCCCATTAGTTAGTCTTTAATTTCTCTCAATAATGTGAAGTTATTAATGTAGAGGACTCATATCTTTTATTATATTTATTCCTAGGTATTTAAATTTTTCATACTATCATACACTGATCCTTTAAATTTCATATTTTAATTCTTTGTTGCTTGTATATAAATCATATTTAATATATAACCATGTATCTAATTTTTCACTTGTATCTTACCTCCAGTAAAATGCTGAGTGGAAAAGGTGATGGCAGAAATACTTGTGTTGTTCTCAGTATTTTACTATGAAGCATAATTTAGCCATAGGTGTTTTTTTGTTTTGTTTTTGTTTTTTGAGACGGGGTCTCACTCTGTCACCCAGGCTGGAGTGCAATGGTATAATCTCGGCTCACTGCAACCTTTGCCTACCGGGTTCAAATGATTCTCCTGCCTCAGCCTCCCAAGTAGCCAAGACTACAGCTGCCTGCCACCACACCTGGCTAATGTTTGTATTTTTAGTAGAGACAGGGTTTCGCCATGTTACCCAAACTGGTCTCAAACTCCTGACCTCGGGTGATCCACTCGCCTCAGCCTCCTGAAGTGCTGGGATTACATGTGTGAGCCACTGCACCTGGTCTGCCCTAGGTTTTTAATAGAAACACTTTATCTTCTTAGAAAATTTCCTTTTGTTCCTAGTTTGCCAAAAGTTTTGAGCCATAAATAAATGTCGAGTTTTATCAGATGCTTTCTCTGTATCTACTGAGATAATAATATGGTTTTTCTCCCTTATTCTGTTAATGTGAATTACATTGATTGATGTTCAAATTTAAACCCAAATTTGCCTGCCTGAAATAACCTAATTTGGTCTTTATATTTATTCTTGTGTAAAGAAAATCGCTGGAATCAATTTGCTAATATTTTCTTTGGGATACTGTGTCTACGTTTGTGAAAGAGATTGACCTGAGCTTTTCCTTGTTGTAATGCCCTTATAAGGCTTTGGTATAAGGTGATGCAAGTCTCATAGAAGTCTTCCATCTTTTTCTATTTTGGGAAAAGTTTGGAAGATCAATCTAATTTATTTTATTTTATTTTATTTTGAGGCAGGGTCTCTGTCACCAAGGCTGGAGTGCAGTGGCACAATCTGCACTCACTACAACCTCTGCCTCCTGGGTTCAAGCGATTCTCCTGCCTCAACCACTAGACTAGCTGGGATCACAGGTGCTCGCCACCACACCCAGCCGATTTTCATATTTTTAGTAGAGATGGGCTTTGGTTACGTTGCCAGGCTGGTCTTTTTTTTTTTTTTTGAGATGGAGTCTTGCTCTGCCTCCAGGCTGGAGTGCAGCAGCATGAACTTGGCTCACTGCAGTCTCCGCCTCCCAGGTTCAAGCAATTCCCCTGCTTCAGCCTCCCGAGTAGCTGGAACTACAGGCATGCACCACCACACCCGGCTAATATTTGTATTTTAGTAGAGACACAGTTTCACTACATTGACCAGGCTAGTCTCGAACTCCTGACCTCAGGGAATCCACCCACCTCGGCCTCCCACAGTGCTGGGATTACAGGCGTGAGCCACTGTGCCGGGCCCCAGAGACAATTTGTTTACTACTTTATCCCCAGTGCTAAGAAGCGTTCCCAGAACATAATAAGAGTTCAGGAAATACGTGATGAATGTTCACACGTGACACTTTCATGCTCTTGTTCCATTCCTGGGAATGTAGTCTCACCCCTGGGAAAGGAAGGGAGGCAGATGGTGGAGAACACTCTGAATAGACAAATTAAGTTTGCTCCTTTCCCAGAAAAATGGAAGGCTTGGAATAGAAATTAAGTGCGGTTGGTGGGGCACAGTGGCTCACGCCTGTAATCCCAGCACTTTGGGAGGCTGAGACGGGAGGATCACAAGGTCAGGAGTTTGAGACCAGTCTGGCCAACATGGCAAAACCCCGTCTCTCCTAAAAATATAAAAATTAGCCAGGCATGGTGGTGGGCACCTGTAGTCCCAGCTACTCAGGAGGCTGAAGCCGGACAATCACTTGAATCCAGGAGGCAGAGATTGCAGTGAGCCGAGATCGCACCACTGCACTCCAGCCTGGGCAACAAGAGCAAAACTCTCTCTCTCAAAAAAAAATGTAATGGCCGGGCGCGGTGGCTCAAGCCTGTAATCCCAGCACTTTGGGAGGCCGATGCGGGTGGATCACGAGGTCAAGAGATCGAGACCATCCTGGTCAACATGGTGAAACCCCGTGTCTACTAAAAATACAAAAAATTAGCTGGGCATGGTGGCGCGTGCCTGTAATGCCAGCTACTCAGGAGGCTGAGGCAGGAGAATTGCCTGAACCCAGGAGGCGGAGGTTGCAGTGAGCCGAGATCGCACCATTGCACTCCAGTCTGGGTAACAAGAGCGAAACTCTGTCTCAAAAAAAAAAAAAAATGTAGTGTTGTCAGCTTGTCACAAAACAAAAGGGGATGGTGACCTCACACACCCATGGGGTGGCCTGCAGTTCATCCTGCTGCCCAGGGCTGAGGCCAGAGTTCATGGGTGACCTCACAAT
This sequence comes from Saguinus oedipus, assembly GCA_031835075.1. Classification (NCBI taxonomy): domain Eukaryota; kingdom Metazoa; phylum Chordata; class Mammalia; order Primates; family Cebidae; genus Saguinus; species Saguinus oedipus. Next base: position 38,795,919 of record CM063187.1, on the reverse strand, counting down.
GTCCAGGGTGGCACCCACCCGCTGCCACAGCCCCAGTCCGCCATGCCACCCATGCTGTGGCTGCTGCTCCAGCTTGCTGCTCCAGTGCTGGGGTTCTACTTTTCCATCAGCTGCCCCAGCGGTAACCAGTGCCAACAGGCCCTCCTCTCCGGCAATGATATTCTCTTGTACTGCAACTCCTCGGGGGCACACTGGTACTACTTATTCACACAAGGCGAGAAGGGCACGCTCACCAGCCTCACCAATATTTCCAATATGGAAATAATGCCTGAGGGCAGCCTTCTCATTAAAGATCCATTGCCCTCCCAGACGGGTCTCTACCACTGCTGGAACAAGAATGACCGCCAAGTGGTACAGTATGAGATTGACTTCCAAGATGTCGCCACCCTGCATGTAACACACAAGGGCCTGGGTCAGAGACCCCTGGAGAACGAGACCCTGCATCTGGGCAGCAAAGAACTCATTTTTACCCGGTGGGAGCCCTGGCAGGACTGCAACCACTGTGAGGAGCCTGGCGAGCGTAAGCGCCTAGGGTACTGCTATGTTGAGGAGCATCTGGAGGAAGCCATGCCCTGCTGGCTCTATCTGGGAGACGTGCAGGTGTGGTCCAGCCGCTTGCGGCCTGAGCTGCAGGTGGAAGCCTGCCACGTCCACTGCACCAACAACACACAGTTAAAGATGAATTACGTCATTTTTGACAGCTTCAGGCTTGATGAGGAGACAGAATTTGTGTGGCTCAGCTGTCCCTTAGGATCCATCTACAGGTGATGGAATCCCTGCCTCTGGCCCCTAGCTAGGTTCTTCCGGTTGGGGGATCCTTCGTGGTAATATGTGCAGAGGGTCGAGGGGGTATTCTATGCAGGTCAGCCCTGCAGTGGTCATCAGGATAGTGCCACGTCCTGTCTTAAACAGTCCAAGGGGGAGACAGCCCAGGGGGGTGCAAGCAGGGATGCAAGAAACCCAGGCAGAAGGATGGGGCTGTGACAGGGAAAGCCCAGGAAGCTTAGGGGCTCCAACAGGCCCCTGCCTCATCTGGGAAGGTCAGAGGAGACCCTGAAGGAGAGGCTGGTGCCCCCAGGGCTTCCCATCAAGGTCTACCTCCCAGAACTCACACTCATCTTCTTGCTTCCTGCCAGGAGCCAAGGAAAATCTCTCCTTCCCCTACTCTTCCTCAATCCCCCTGCCCCTTAATAAGAAATGCAGGCCAGGCATGGTGGCTCATGCCTGTAATCACAGCAGTTTGGGAGGCCAAAGCAGGCAGATCACCTGAGGTCAGGAGTTCAAGACCAGCCTGGCCAATATGATGAAACCCTGTATCTACTAAAAATACAAAAATTAGCCAGTCATGGTAGCAGTTGCCTATAATCCCAGCTACTCGGGAGGCTGAGGCAGGAGAATCACTTGAACCTGGGAGGCAGAGGTTCCAGTGAGCTGAGATCGTGCCACTGCACTCCAGCCTAGGTGACAGAGCAAGACTCTGTCTCAAAAAAAAAGAAAAAGAAAAACACAATTCGAAAGTGCAGGAAAGTGGGTGTGAACCCTCTTGCCATCTACACAGGGGCACCTACTCCATACCACTTGCCACACAAGGAGCTCCGGAGTGCGAGTCGCAGGGACCTTGAGATAGGAATGGCGGGAGGTCGCTGCGGAATCTAAGGAGGCCCGTGGGGTGGCATTTCTCATATTTCTCATGAGGTTTCTGTATGGGGGCTCTGGACTCAGCCAGGCTTGGGTTTCAATCTCAACTCTGCCGGTTTCCAGCTGCATGACTTTGGCCTCAGTTTCCTCATCTGTGGAATGGGGTTGTCTTAGATTCCTAGGGCTGCCGTAACAAAGCACCACAAACTGCGTGGCTTAAAACAACAGAAATTTGCCGGGCATGGTGGCTCATGCCTGTAATCCCAGCACTTTGGGAGGCTAAGGCAGGCAGATTGCTTAAGGTCAGGAGTTCGAGACCAGCCTGGCCAACCTGGTAAAACCCCCATCTCTACTAAAAATACAAAAATTATCCAGGACGTGGTGTTGGGCAGCTGCAATCTCAGTAACTCAGGAGGCTGAGGCACAACAATCGCTTGAACCCAAGAGGGAGAGTTTCCAGTGAGGGGAGATTGCACCACTGCACTCCAGTCTGGGCAACAGCGTGAGAGTCCCACTAAAAAAGAAAAAAAAAGAAAAAAAAACCCTCAAAAATTCATTGTCTCATCCTTCTGGAGGCTGGGAGTCTGAAACCAAGGTGTCAGTAGAACCACGCTCCTTCTGAGTCCCTCTGAGTGGCTGGGCAGAATCCTCCCTCCCCTTTTCCTGGCTTCTGGACGCAGTCAGAGATCCCCAGCCTTCTCTGGCTTGTGGCTGTTTCTCTCCAATGCCCATCATCACTTGGCATTCTTCCTGGTGTCTATGTCCCTGTGTCTTTTCTCCTTTTCTTTCTCTTATTTATTTATTTATTTATTTTGAGATAGAGTCTCGCTCTGTCTCCCAGGCTGGAGTGCAATGTCGTGATCTCAGCTCACTACAACCTCCACCTCCCAGGTTCAAACAATTCTCCTGTCTTAGCCTCCCGAGTAGCTGGGATTACAAGCATATGCCACCATGCCCGGCTAATTTTTTATTTTTAGTAGAGATGGGGTTTCCCATGTTGATCAGGCTGGTCTTGAACTCCTGACCTCAAATGATCCGCCCACCGTGGCCTCCCAAAGTGTTGGGATTGCAGGTGTGCAGCACCATGCCCAGCCTTCTTTTCGTAAAAGGACACCAGTAAGACTGGACTGAGGGCCCACCTACTCCAATATGATCTCATCTTAGCTGATTATATCTGCAACGACCCAATTTCCAAATAACGTTATATTCTGCGGTTCTGGGAAGGACACGCGTTTTTGGGGCCACTATCCAACTCACTGCAGAGGTCTTGCTAGCCCCTGGCCACATGGGGTCATTGGGATGTGTCAGGGGGCTAAAGACTGTAGAGTGCCTGCCCTAGAATCCAATAAAAAGCTCCACACTGTACCTACCTGGGAGCACATGCTTTTATGATATTGTCTGTGGAGTATCCGCTCTGTTCTTCTGCCAGGATGGGTGTGTCGGTGCCTGATTCATTTCTCCACTAAACACGTGTTCACTGCTCATTTATATGCCAAGCTTCATTCTAGGGACCTGGGAAACAGTGAAGAACACAACCAACAGAGATCCCTGCCCTTGTGGCACATAAATACATAGTTTATTGTTATTGTTATTGCTAGAGACAGGGTCTTTCTCTGTCACCCTGGCTGGAGTGCAGTGGTGCAGTCACAGCTCACTGCAGCCTCAATTCCCCGGGCTCAGGTGATTCTCCCATCTCAGCCTCCACAGTAGCTGGGACTATAGGCATGCACCACCATGCTTGGCTAAGTTTTTAAGTTTTGTAGAGATGAGGTCTCACTCTATTGCCGAGGCTGGGCTCAAACTCCTGGGCTCAAGCCATCCTCCTGCCTTTGCCTCTGAAAATGCTGAGATTACAGGTGTGAGCCACTAAACCTGGTCTGGAGTCATTTTAAGATGAGGAAATGGAAGCTCAAGAGCTGGAGGCATTTGCCCAGGTTACCCAGCCAGTAAGGGGTGGGGCTCACAAGGGGTGGAGCCCTGGGAGCCCTGGGGAGCCCCAGCTACACCGCCCCCACCCCATGGTTGACAGCTGCACAGCGCTCAGTGGGCTGGTGGGCTGCGGGGAGGGCAGTGCTTTATTTTCTGTTCCCCAGGGAGAAGGGTGCCGCTGTCTCCACCTCCCTTCAGACGTCGGTCCCTCCTTTCTCCCTGGGCCCTGCACCTGACCTTGTCCTCCTCGCAGGCCCGTCATCTGGCATGCCAATGACACCCCCCTGACGTGGGAGAGCCAGCTCTCTGGCCGGGACTTCACCACCTTCCTGGACCCCTCCACCGGCGGCAGGCAGCTGCAGGTCTTCCAGCCGGCCATCTATAGGTGCTTCGTGCAGCAGGAGCTCGTGGCCCAGTTCAGCCCCACCGCCAATCCAGAGAAACCGGAGGCTCAGTGGAGAGAGGAGGCCCAGTGGCAAGAGGCAAGGAAGATCCCATGGGGCAAGGCAGACTTCTTGCTTAAGGGGCTAAAGCTGGTGCTGCTCATGGGCACCGTCCTGGCCCTGCTGGGGGCGCTGCTCAAGTTCATCCGCCCTTCCCCAGGCAGGAAAAGCATACAGGTGCTGATGGTGAAATAAAGTGAGCCCCGCCCCCGCCCCGGTGCACAAGTGGACCTGGCCGATGGTTCCCTCCTAGCCACAGCTGCCCCTTCTGTTGCCCCCGCCGCCAGCGCACCCACACCTTGCTAACGAACCAGGACAGACCTGCAGCCACAGCCCAGGGTGACCGGGCTTTTCCCTGGGTCGGGTCCTGATCTGTTAACTCATTAGAACTGAGACTGGGGATTCCAGTTGAGACCAGGTTGCCTGGCCCAAGCCCCGTGTTCTTCAGAGGGAGGGAGAGATGGAACAAGGCTATCCTCCTCACTCACCCCATTCTCCCGACAGCAAAGTGGGGGATGTGAGCAGGGCACCCCAGCCCCCCAGATCTGCACCAGGCCCTGACGTCTTTCCATGCCCATCCCTTGCCCACCCATCCTCCCCACTGTGCCCAGGCCTTCAGGCCCAGCCACCACTCCCCAAGTCAGAGGCACTGCCAGATACGTGCCACTTTTCCCGGCTCTTGCAGTGAAGTGAGGCCCCTCAGACACTTGGAAGGGGAGACCGGCCCTTCTGCCGGTACAAGGCACCAGGCCCGGCTCAGCCAGGAATCACCAGGCCTGGCTGTTCCCAGAAATCATACGCAGTTCAGCAGAATGCAAGAGTGAAAACTAATGCATGCCATTAAAATTCATTGCCATAACAGTGCAGTGAAGCCATGACTGGACAGATATGAAACTCCCAGAACAGAACCTCTGCCCCCAGGACAGGGCAGGGCTCACCCCTCGTGTACCAGACACTGTTGCAAAAACACTTAGGGCTTCATGTGGTGTTCAGATACTCAGAGATTCCTGCAGAATGAGGGAGCATTCGCTGAGAACTAAAGAGGCCTCCCTGGGGACCAGAGGTAGACAATGATAATGATAGTCAGCAAATATTTGGTGTGGACAAAACTCAAACCCTTCATAAGTGCTATGTCCCCACAGTCACCCATGAGGCTGGTGCTACTGTTAACCTTGTTTTGCAGCTGAGAACATCAAAACTCAGAAGCAGCTGGGCGAGGTGTTTCATGCCTATAAGCCTAGCACTTTGGGAGGCCGAGGTGGGGGGATCACGAGGTCAGAAGTTCAAGACCAGCCTGGCCGAGATGATGAAACCCCGTCTCTGCTAAAAATACAAAAGATTAGCTGGGCATGGTGGCACGTGCCTGTAATCCCAGCTACTCAGGAGGCTGAGGCAGGAGAATTGCCTGAACCCAGGAGGCGGAGGTTGTGGTGAGCCGAGATCGCGACATTGCACTCCAGCCTGGGTAACAAGTGCGAAACTCCGTCTCAAAAAAAAAAAAAAGACTCAAGCTTTAAGCAACTTGCCTGAAGTCACACAGTGAGCATGGGAAGGGGCAGCTGTCAAACCTGTGTGCCCACCCCAGCTCCCAGGGAGCCCCCCCTCAATGCTCGTACCCATAGAAGCCCCACTGTGTGGTAGCTGGAGGTGGAACAGGGAGAGCCAAGCACGGTCCCACGCCCAGGGGGTTTGTTCTACACAGCACTGAAGTCTCACAACCCACAGCAGAGGCTGTCAGTGCCCCAGTGCTCCGAGGCTGTCAGAGCAGCCCCTAAGGTGACCCCAGTGACTTCCTACTTCCTGGTGTCCATGCCTTGTATGATCCCTTCCCTTCCAGTGGGGACCAGACCTGTGACCTGGCATCTAACCAATAGCACACAGTAAAGGTGTTGAGCTGCCACTCCCTGGCTTGGCTTATGTTATCTAAGACTCTGTCTTAGTGGACCAGAGGGAGGGAGGCTTACTGGCTTGATGAAGTAAGCAGCCACACTGAGGAAGCCTGCCACATAGTAGGGAGCTGTGTGCAGCCTCCAGGAGATGGAAGTGCCCTCTAGGACCTGAGGCAGGCCCACCGTTGACAGCCAGCAAAAGGCCAGGGCCCTCAGTCACACAGCCAGAGGAAAATGAACTCTGCTAATAATCCGGATGAATTCAAGCAGATTCATCCCCTGTCGAGCCTCCAGATGAAAGTGCAGCCACTCCATGTCTGATGGCAGCCTTCTGAGACCTCAGAGTAGGGCTCAGCTAAGGTGTGCCTGGACTCCTGATCCACAGAAACTGTGAGAGCACAGACACATGTTGTTTTAAGTCATTTGATTTCTGGCAATCTGTTTTGCAGCCACAGACAAGCACATGCGCCCATATCCCTGGAAGGTCCTGGAAGTCTCCTGCAGCTTTAGCAGTCAAGGGCATGGTTCCAGTGGGTGCCAGGGGCTTCCTAAGTCATACCAGAAGGCTGCTGGGCCACTCATGGAGCAGGCTGGAAGCTGGGCAGTTGATGCCCCAGGAGCAGTCCTTAACCTCGAGGGACAGGAATGGGAGCACCCAGCTTCCTCACCCCTCTAAGGCACACTCTACACATCCTCTTGGAGGTTCCCAGGGGTAACATTCACAGGTGCTGGGGATTATAGTGACATCTTTGGGAAGTGATATTCAGCCCACCCCAAGCAGTTGCTGGCACAGGCAGCATATATCAGGGCTCTGAGGGTGGGTGTCTGCTTGGTGGATGGAGCCGATTAGGACAGGAAGGCAACTGTGGTGGGAGAGGACATCAAGGAGGTCACCAGGGCCAGATCGTGTGGGACCCTGTAGGCCAGGGTAACGGCTGTGGGCTTTGAGATGAAATGGGAGCCATGGAAGGGTTTTGAGCAGTGGAGAGACATGACCTGATATCCACTTAAAATGGTGATTCTCCTGAGGTCAGGAGTTCGAGACCAGCCTGGCCAACATGGAGAAACGCCATCTCTACTCAAAATACAAACATTAGCTAGGCATTGTGGCAGGCACCTGTAACTCCAGCTACTTGGGAGGCTGAGGCAGGAGAATCACTCAAACCAGGGAGGCAGAGGTTGCAGTGAGCCGAGATTATGCTACTGTACTCCAACCTGGCCGATAAAGACAGACTTCATCTCAAAAAAAAAAAAGAAGAAGAAGGCCAGATTTGGCGGCTCACACCTGTAATCCCAGCACTGTGATTCAGCACTCCTGAATCACAAGGTCAGGAGTTCGAGACCAGCCTGGCCAACATGGTGAAACCTTGTCTCTAGAAAAATACAAAAAATTAGCTGGGTGTGCTGGCAGGCGCCTGTAATTCTGGCTACTTGGGAGGCTGAGGCAGGAGAATCGCTTGAACCCAGAAAGCAGAGGGAGATCATGTCACTGCACTCCAGCCTGGGTGACAGAGCAAGAATCTGTTGAAAAAAAAAAGTGGTGATTCTGACAAGGTGGGCTCCCGGTTGGGACAGGGAGTAGTAGCCGCCTTGCATGTGGCCAGCGGTACAATGAGATACTTTCCTCACCAAGCGGGAGATATGGTCAAGCCCAGCCTTGCCATCCTTACCTGCACCACAGAGTACAGCATAAGACAAAACATGCCCCAGATTCCATTTTAACCATCCCATTCTGCCCTCTTCCTTTTCTTGGAATTTTTTAACTTCTTGTGGGGGGAAAAAACTTACTTATAAATGCAATTCCAGTACTTAGCCTTGCTATATGGCTCTTCTACTCTGCCAGAGAAAGTAAAGGAGAAAATATTCCCTTTTTTTCTAAAGCTGCAGAAATGTAGACAAAGCTGCCAGTAGCCCATATGTCGCCTTAGAGCAAGCTCATGAGCCGTGTGTCCACTTCTCCCTCCTCTCCCCTCTTCCCACAGCCTGGCCCAGCCTTCCCAGAATTCACTTGTGACCTAATGCAAACTGGACCACAGGGGTGAGTCCAGGCAAAGCCGGCAAAGAGGCCAGTGGCCCGGCCTGAGCCACCAGGTAGGGCACACCAGGGCCCAGAATGGCTGGTGTGAGCCTATGCCAAGGAGGGTGTGAGGGTGGAAGGGAAGACCCCCTCGTTCCCCAGGGCAGCTGGGGCTCCCTGCGAGTCCTGCCTCACACACCTGCACGTGACCATAACCTTGACACTCATCAGACCTCTGCAAAACAATCCTCATCCACTGCCCTGACAGGAAGCCTGGGCAAGATGCCAAGTCGTATTTACTCCGTTTATGAGAAACCAAGACGTGGCTATTTATAGCACTTTGATTTGTCTGCCAAGTGAGAACCGGGTAAATGCAATGGCATCTTATGAGTGGAAAGTAGGCAATGCTGTCTGCCCCTTACCACAGACAACAGGCACACCTTGCCGCGTGAGCTCAAAAGGTTCTCACACCAACCTGTGGGCACACTGCGGACCACAGTCCTGATTCTGCAGTGCAGAAACCGAGGCTTGGGAAGGGACAGTCACTTGCTTCATGGACAGTGTGTGGCAGGGCTGAGGATGGAATCCAGGAGGACTCTTAACTCACCCCGCAAGCTCTCAGCTGCACGGTCCACACCCCACTGTCAACTCCTTTAAAGATAAAACTCTTCTAAATTGTTTGTGGGACTCTTTGGAAACATCCTACCTGTTTCCTGCCTTCTTTTTTCAGCCCTATCTCTTCTTTCTGGCCCACTTCCTTCCTCTTTGATATTAAAATATGGTTTTTTTTTCTTTTGAAATGGAGTCTCACTCTGTTTCCCAGGCTGGAGTGCAGTGGTGCAATCTCAGCTCACTGCAACCTCCACCTCCCGGATTCAAGCGTTTCTCCTGCCTCAGCCTCCCAACTAGCTGGGATTACAGTGTGCGTTACCACACCCAGCTACTTTTTGTATTTTTAGTAGAGACAGGGTTTTGCCATACTGGACAGGCTGATCTCAAACTCCTGACCTTAAGTGATACGCCCACCTCGGCTTTCCAAAGTGCTGAGATTACAGGCATGAGCCCCCGTGCCCAGCTGAAAATGCTTTCTTTCTTATCTCTCGTTTCTTCATTCCTTTCTCCCTTCCTTTCCTCTTTTTCCTTTATTTCTTTATCTCTTTTTATCAAGGCAATAAACACAATATTAGCAATCGCTGATGGTTAAATGGTCTCACAAGTATCCCAAGTCTTCCTTGCCCAGTCTCTGCTGATTCTCCAGTAAACACGATTCCCCGCATTTCACACACACGATGGGAATCCCAGGGCGGCTCTTCCCAGCTGAGTCCCCCATTCATAAGGCATATGGTTAGTCCCGTCACTGACACCCATGGCGCTGTGGCCACTGCAGCTGAAATTCTAATGAGTGCACCAGAAATGCATCGAGAAAGTGCCCACGTTGAGGAAATCTGATGTTCGATTTGTCCTTACTCCGAGGTGATCTTTTGTGGTGGGAGGTTCCCAGAGGGGTCCCCACCGCCTTTCCTGGGGTCATTTCTCTGTGCCTAAGTTTCCCCTTCGGCAAAACGGGGTTAGCACTGGTAGCCTCCTCATTCTTGCTGGGAGGATTCAACTGTAATGTGCAGTGCTTAGAACAGTGCCTGGCACAGAGCATGTGCGTCACGAATGTTTCCTGTTGTTGGTGGCATTAGCGAAGCCCTCTGTCTGCTTTTGCCCAAGGGGACCGTTCCGGACCGCAAGCTGAAGGCTGCCCTGCAGGCAGGATGTCCAGCCCCCACCGGTAGCCTCCAACCTTGATCAACCGCTCTGATGTTATTGCCTCTCTGCCCAGATATCATCAGTGGGGGCGTGGACGCTTACAGGAACACTTGAGGTCTCGTAAGGGGCACCCTGCAGATTCTAAGATTCGCAGCTTCTGGCCTCACGTCCTGACTGCTCCTCACCCCCAGCCTGGTTGGGCATGCTGGTGTTGCCACAGTGCCTAGCCAACGACCTCTCCTTCGACGCCTCTTCCTTCCTCCAGAGGCATGCAGTAGTCACATTTCTGCTGTCACGCATCTCTCACAATTTCCACTTCTTTTTTTTTTTTTTTTCAGAGGCAGGGTCTCATTCTGTTGCCCAGGCTGGAGTGCGGTGGTGTAGTCATAGCTCACTGAAGCCTTGAACTCCTGGGCTCAAACAATCCTCCGACCTCAGCCTCCTGAGTAGCTGGGACTACAGACACATACCACCATGGCCTGCTAATTTTTAATTTTTTTTTTTTTTTTTTGAGACAGAGTTTCACTCTTGTCGCTCAGGCTGGAGTGCAGTGGTATGATCTTGGTTCACTGCAACCTTTGCCTCCTGTGGTTCAAGTAATTCTCCTGTCTCAGCCTCCCGAGTAGCTGGGATTACAGGCACCCACCACCATGCCCGGCTCATTTTTGTATTTTTAGTAGAGACAACACAAAATTTTAGTAGAGAAAATACAAAAATTAAAACTTTTGTATTTTTAGTTTCACCACATTGGCCAGGCTGGTCTCGACCTCCTGACCTCAGATGATCCACCTGCCTCAGCCTCTCAAAGTGCTGGGATTACAGGCATGAGCCACTGAGCCTGCCTAATTTTTAAAACTTTTTGTAGAGATGAGGTCTCACTCTGTTGCCCAGGCTGGTCTCAAACTCCTAGCCTCAAGTGATCCTGCCACATCGACCTTCCACGTGGTGGGATTACAGGCGTGAGCGAGCCACCAGGCCGGGCCATCTCCATATTTGTTAAGGAGATGTTTATGCCACTGATTTGTGATTCGTCAACGTTACCACAGAGCACTTCTCTGTTGACTACCTGGGAGGCGGAGGTTGCAGTGAGCGGAGATTGTGCCATTGCACTCCAGCCTGGGCAACAGAGTGAGACTCCATCTCTAAATAAATAACTAATAGAACAGAATAGAATAGGAAGAAAGATGACAGATTTTTCTCTCTCTCTACCAAATGAGGACACGGCAAGAAAGTGGCCATCTGTGAGCCGGCAAGAAACCTCTCACCAGGAAAGCAAACCACCCAGATTCTCGCTCTTGGATTTTCCAGCCTCCAGAACTGTGAGAAAAGAAATTCCTGTTGTGTAAGCCAGGAATTTAATTCCTGCAGGCAGAAGCCAGCCCTGGCTCGCTCTCTGGCCCGAGTCACCTGGCACCCACCTACCGCCATCCTGTCTGCCCCACACTAGACTGGCTTCCTTCACCTTGTTCCCTGCCTTGCTTTTTAAATTTTTCTTTTTTATAAACGAGATCTCACTCTGCCACCCGGGCTGGAGTATGGTGGTGCAATCACAGCTCCCCACAGTCTCAACCTCCTGGGCTCATACAGTTCTCCTGCCTCAGTCTCCTGAGTAGCTGGGATTATAGGCACTCAGCACCACGTCCAGCTGATATTTTTATTTTTTGTAGAGGCAAGGTTTCACTATGTTGCCCAGACTAGTCTTGAAGTCCTGGCCTCAAGTGATCCTCCTGCCTCAGCCTCCCAAAGCGGTGTGAGCCACCGAGTCTGGCCTTTGCTTTATTCCTTGAGGCAGCCCTGCCTCCTCTTTCCACTCCCCTGTCCCAAATGATCAGAGACCCTAGGACAAGAACCACAGTGCTTTACTATTATCTGAACAGAGGAGATAACTTGAGGGACAGCCCCCAGGCCCCAGGCAGCCTGCAGGGCGGGCAGGGCTAGGGGAGGTAGGAGACTCGGAACCAGCAGCCCCGGCTCCAGCTCCATCGTCTGTGTCTTCCCTCTCCGGCTGGGCTCTTCGAGGGGATGCAGGAGGCTAGGCACGGTGAACCGACAGGGGGCTCGGTCTCAGGGTGCCCAGCAAGTTGTCGGCCCCTGCTTCTGATGGACTCACCTGCAATAATTCCGGCATAACTGGGACAACTGCCTGCACTTGCCACCTGTGGGTGAAGGAAATGATTCAGTCACGAGCTGGAGCTATATTGATTCTTGTTGTGTGTTCTGGGGCTGGGGAACCAGATCGATCAACCCTGCCCCTTGGGAGCTCAAAGGCAACTCCATAAACAGGTGATGGAGAAACACGCTGAGAATAGCCGGTGCTGGGTTCCTGCGAGAGGCGCTTCCCACACTGGAACACAGATGAGCCCTTTGGAAACTCTTGTTATTTTGTATGTCACTTACTCACTCAGCATGCATTTATTGTGCACCTACTATGTGCCAGGCACTGATTCAAGCACTAAGAACACAATTGAGGACAAAGAAAAAAATCCCTGCCCTGGTAGAGTTGTCTTTCTAGGAGGAAAGACCAACAAGGAGAAAAATAACACAGTCAAATGTATGAAGGTGCTATGTGGGATGGTGTTAAGTCCTACAAGGGGAAATAAGGCCAGGAGGAGGCACGGAGGCCCAGGAGCTGGCCTTATCCTCACAGGGATGGCTCCTGGGGCTTTAATAAGGAGGTGACTTTTTTTTTTTTGAGACAGAATCTTGCTGTGTCGCCCAGGCTGGAGTGCAGTGGTGCAATCTCAGCTCACTGCAACCTCCACCTCCTGGGTTCAAGCAATTCTCCTGCCTCAGCCTCCCGAGTAGCTGGAATGACAGGCAGGTGCCACCGCATCCAGCTAATTTTTGTATTTTTAGTAGAGACGGGATTTCACCATGTTGGACAGCTGGCATTGAACTCCTGGCCTCAAGGGATCCACCTGCCTCAGCCTCCTAAACTGCTGGGATTACAGGCGTGAGCCACTGCACCCCTCCAAGAAGGTGACATTTGAGCAAAGGCCTGAAGATGGTAAGGGAGACACCTGGAGGAAGGGTGCTACAGGCAGAGGGAACAGCAGGGCAAAGGCCTTGAGGTAGGAGGACACAGATGGGCTCCAGAGACCCATCTGCGGTTGGTCCAGAGTGGGCAGGGGGGACTTCAGAAGCCAAGGGGACAGTGGGAATTCAGTGGCTCATGCCTATAATCCCAGCACTTTGGGAGGCTGAGGCGGGATGATCACAAGATCAGGAGTTTGAAACCAGCCTGGCCAACAGGTTGAAACCCCATCTCTATTAAAAATACAAAAATTAGCTGAGCGTGGCGGTGGGTGCCTGTAGTCTCAGCTACTCAGGAGGCTGAGGCAGGAGAATAGCTTGAACCTGGGAAGTGGAGGTTGGAGTGAGCTGAGATCGTGCTACTGCATTCAAGCCTGGGCAACATAGTAAGACTCTGTCTCAAAAAAAAAAAAAAAAAAAAAAGCTGCCACCCTTGCCTCCTCCACCCCCTCGGTTCTCAGGCCCCATCTCCTTCTACGCTGCCCCAGCCTACTCTGTCCTGGCCACTTTGCCTCCTCCACTGCTATTGCCATGGGCTCAGCTCATTCCTGCTTCCAGGGTTTGGCACTGGCTGCCCTCTCTACCTGGTGACTCATCTTCTCACCATCAGAAATCACTTCCAATTTCACCACTCCAGGGAGAGCTACTCTCCCCACCCCTCTTCCCAGTCACTCTGCTTTATTTGGCAAATATCTTCCTCTGTGTCCACTCATTCATACGTTTATTTGCTTATCATCTTCTCCCACCCAGATGTGATGCCCTGAGGACAGGGACCAGGGCTGCCTGTCACCACCATGCCCCTAGCATCACCCAGCAGACGTTTGGCACAGAGTAGGTGCCCACAAATCTTTGCTGTTGGAAAAATACATGGCCCCAGAGCTAACGTTCAGGATCTGCCCTCACACAAACCTGGGTCCACCCAGGCTGGAGTGCAGTGGCATGATCTCAGCTCACTGCAACCTCCACCTCCCAAGTTCAAGTGATTCTCCTGCCTCAGCCTCCCAGGTAGCTGGAATTAAAGGCACTCGCTACCATGTCCAGCTAATTTTTTTGTATTTTTAGTAGAGACAGGGTTTCACCGTGTTAACCAGAATGGTCTCAATCTGCTGATCTTATGCTGGCCTTGGCCTCCCAAAGTGCTGGGGTTACAGGCATGAGCCACTGTGTCCAGCCAGATAAATTTTTTTAATTAAAAAAAAAAAAGAGGCCGGGCATTGTGGCTCACTCCATAATCCCAGCACTCAGCAATTTGGGAGGCCAAGGCAGGTGGATCACAAGGTCAAGAGTTCAAGACCAGCCTGACCAACACGGTGATACCCCGTCTCTACCAAAAATATTAAAAAATTAGCTGGGTGTAGTGGTGCATGCCTGTAATCCCAACTACTCGGATGTCTGAGGCAGGAGAATCGCTTGAACCTGGGAAGTGGAGGTTGTAGTGAACCAATATCGCATCATTGCACTCCAGCCTGGGCGACAGAGTGAGACTCTATCTCAAAAAATATATATTTTTGTAGATACAGGGTCTCGTATTTTTCTCAGGCTGGTCTGGAAGTCCTGGGCTCAAGCCATCCTTCCACCTTAGCCTCCCAAAGGGCTGGGATTACAGGAGTGAGCCACCATGCCTTGCCAGCGAATGAATTCACTGACTCTTATGTGCTGTGTGACTTTAGGCAAACTCCTTAACTCTCCAAGCCTTAACTTTCCCACTGGGGTGAGAATAGGGCCTGGCACAAAGTCAGGATCAGTACACACATGTTGCACGACTGAGGCAACAGTGCTTGACTCTCAGATTCAGTGAGGGTCAGGCACACAGTAGGAATCGTATCTTATGGTTATTAGAATTCTGCCTCTCCCCTTAAGGCAGAAAAAAAAAAGTAGCTATGCTCATTTTCTTGATGAGGAAGTTAGACAAGAGAGGTAATGAAACTTGGCATCAGTTACATAGATTAACTGACAGCTTGTTTTTTATTTCAACCACAACATTTTTTAAATCTTTAAAAAAAGTTAGTTTATCTGCTTGTTATTCTGCCTTTGCCCACAGCTTCCCCTCCCTGCGTTGGGCTGTGGGGCCCTTGCCCTCTAGTTCAGCATCAGCAGGAGATGTTGGGGGGTGGGAGGAGAGGGAGGTTTAAGTATCTAATCCCCATAGCCCCTGCTCCCTTCTGGTTTGGTCACAAGTGAGGCAGTGGCTGGAACCCTCTTCCTGAGGCCACAGCTCCTTCCAGCAGCCCCAGCTCCAGTTACATCTCTCGCCAGCCCCCCTGCAAAGCCAGTGCCTTCTCTCACCCCTCAGGCTGGGGGATAACAGATTCCCATCCTTGCTAGTCATAGGACACTGCACCATCTAATTACCCTGCCTGTACCTCCCAAGACATCACTCTATTAAATGTTCTCCAGTTAACCCTTTGCAGGTCCTTCTGCCACCTGCCATGACCCTGATCGACACAGCTGTCAACATTTGAGTACCAAAAGATTTTACAGAAACATTAAGCTCTTAAAAGAGTAGTTACTCTGGCTGCTCCAAGCCCCTATTCTTGCTAGATTGAGTGGGTGGGGTTCTTCCATGAGGCAGCTAATCCTCAGCTGTCTCCTCCCCACACGTCCTTGTTCAACCCTTGTTCCCTAGCAGGCCTGGGTGCAGTGAGTTTGTGACTGCTGGGGTGGTATGCTGACTGTCAAACCGCCCTTAGTCTCTACCCCTCCCTGTCAGTATCCAGGTCCCTTGCCATGTGACTTGCCTGTCTTCCCATCAAGAGGGGGAGTCTATTTCCTTGAATGAAGCCTGGCCTCATGACTTGCTTTGGCCTATGGAATGAGGCAGAAGTGATAATGGCCAGTTCCAAGCCTGCATGCATTCACTTCCTGTCTCTCTTAGACCCCCGCTGCCACCACCACCATGTGAACAAGCCCAGGCTTGCTTAGTGAAGGATAAGATGATGAGGCAAAGAGCCAAAGTGCCCCAGAAACAGTTTCCTACTGACTCACAACTGAACTCAGATGCAAGAGTAAATCCAATTGCAAACAGAAGAACCACCCAGCTAAGCCCAGCCTACATTTCCAAACTGTGGTCTTGAGAGCTCAATAAATGGTCATCATTTTAAACCACTGAATTCTGTGGTGGTTTGTATGGATACCCAGCTAATAGATACCTCAATTAAAACAAAATTGCCCAAGGGCCTTTGAGAACCCAACTCTCAGTCATAGTGCAAGCCATCCTCTCCCAGTCTTGGTGCCCTTCCCACCCAACTCCAGTTCTCACTGGTGAGGATGATGATGCCTGTGATGAACAGCACAGCTGCGACCAACAGTCCCCGTTTCCGGAGGGTGTGTTCATCTGCAGAGAGAAAAATGGAGGAGTACAGTCAGAGGGGCCTTCACTTTTCCTTCCCCAACATCTTCCCATGGATAACTTACCATAGAAAAAGGGGTCGTCCTCATGAGAACCTGGAGAGGCAGACAAGGAGCAAGTCAGGGTTCAGCAAAGGTTGGTGAAGTGAATGCGTGAATGGCAGCCAGGAAAAGGGAACACCTGGGTACCCTTAGAACAAAACCCAAAGTCCTCACCATGGCACACAATCTGGCTCCCATTATCCCTCTAATCTAATTTCCTCCCCTACTCCTCACTCCCTGCACTCCATTCCTACCAGCCTCCCTTCAATTGAACATGCAGGCACCTTGTCACCTCAGGGCCTTTGTACTGGCTATCTCCTCTACCTGGAACACACTTTCCCTAGACATCTGCATGGCTCCCTCCTTCACTCCCTTCCCAGTGGGGCCCTCCCTGGTTTTATATATGAAATACAGGTTGACTATCCCTAATCCCCAAATCCAAAATCCAAAATGTTCCAAGTCTGAAACTTTCTGACGTCACGTCAGAGGTGTTTGAACCAGGGCAACTCCATCTTGAGCAGTGGCTGGGTAAAATAAGGCTGAGACCTACTGGGCTGCATTCCCCAGAGGTTAGACATTGTTAGTCACAGGGTGAGACAGGAGGTCAGCACAAGATACAGGTCATAAAGGCCTTGCTGAGAAAACAGGTTACAGTAAAGGAGCCGGTTAAAACCCACCAAAACCAAGATGGCGGTGAGAGTGACCTCTGGTCAACTTCACAGCTCATTATACGCTAGTAATAATAATACATTAGCAGGCTAAAAGGCACTCCTACCAGCGCCATGACAGTTTACAAATGCAATGGCAATATCAGGAAGTTACCCTGTATGGTATAAAAAGGAGAGGAACCCTCAGTTCCAGGAATTGCCCACCCCTTTCCCAGAAAACTCACGAATAATCCACCCCTTGTTTAGCATAGAATCAAGAAACAACCATAAAAATGGGCAACCAGCAGCCCTTGGGGCTTCTCTGCCTATGGAGTCGCCATTCTTTATTCCTTTACTTTCTTAATAAACTCTATGGACTCACTCTGAATTCTTTCTTGTGCAAGATCTAACAGCCCTTTCCTGGGGTCTGGATCAGGACCCCTTTCCAGTAACAGGCTGACATGACATTGAAGGAAATGCCCATTGGAACATTTTAGACTTCAGATTTTTGGGCCAAGAATGCTGAACTGGTAAGCATAATGCAACTATTCTAAAATCAAAAATCTAAAAGACTCCTGGTCCAAAGCATTTTGGATACAGAATATTCAACCTGTATGGCCCAATCACTCTCTAACCCTACTTTATTTTTCTTGATAGCAACTTAAAATCAACTGATATATAATTATTATGATTATTACTAGTTATATTTCTCTTACCACTAGAATATTCATTCCATGAGGGCAGAGATTTTGTCTGGCTTGTTCACCATTGTATCTCTGTCCCCTAGAACTAGCCTAGCACACAACAGTTACTCAGTGAATATTTGTTGAATGAATGGATGAATGGGCTCTCTATATGACCATGGATGGGCATATCATTTCCATTCATTTATTGGGGGTTGAATGGGCAGGCAGTGGAGGATAAGACCGCTAGGGAAAGGATCAAATTGCCTCTAGAAACAGAGCTCCCTGCTGACCCACAACTGATCTCAGATGCATAAGTCCAGCTGAAACCAGAAGAACCAGCCAGCTAAGCACAGCCTAGATTTCCAAATAGCAGAAATGAAAGCTAAATTATTATCCTTTTAAGCCACTAAGTTTTTAGGTGGTTTGCCTGCAGCAATAATTTACACATTCATTTATCTACTCAGACATTTATCATATGCCCACCCTCTGCCAGGCTTGAAGTCATTTACTTTCCCAACACGTGTTTACTGAGAACTATTCTGTGCTGAGCTGCATTCCAGGTGCTGGAAATATACAGTGAACAGAAAATAGCCTGCTTCCAGTCTGGAGAAGCAGTTACTGACCGGATGGCTCGAGGGTCTGGCGGTGTGTCTGGATGTCTGTTCTTAGGGATGGTCTCTCTGTTCTTGTCGTGGTACCTTTGGTGGGATGAGGTGAGAGAGTGGCCAGATCGGTGGAGGGCAGGAGTGAGCCATGGAGGCAGAAACAAGGGTTATTACTGAGAGTCTGCATCTGGAAGAAACCCCTCTCCCACATCTACATAGCTGGTGTGCAAGGTCAGGCATCCCCCTTACTCCATACCTAGAGATAATAAGTAACGGCAGGACTTGAAATGCTGAAATAAGCATGTACTCCTTGCTTACAACCATCTGCCTCAATCCCCCAGGGACTCCTGACCCCTCTCCTAGGACCTCCTGGCCCACCCTATAATTCAAGAGGTAAAGGAACTAGACAACACCTAGCAAGGACTCTGGCCTGGCTACATGGTCTGGAAAAACTCATAAAACACTGAATATTGGCCAGGTGCAGTGGTTCACGCCTGTAATCCCAGCACTTTGGGAGTCTGAGGCGGGCAGACGACCTGAGGCCAGGAGTTCAAGAGCAGCCTCACCAACATAGTGAAACCCTGTCTCTACTAAAAATACAAAAGTTAGCCAGGCGTGGTGGCACACGCCTGTTATCCCAGGTGCTCGGGAGGCTGGGGCAGGAGAACTGCCTGAACTCAGGAGGTGGAGTTTGCAAAGAGCTAAGATTCTGCCACTGCACTCAAGTCTGGGCAACAGAGCGATACTCCAACTCAAAAACAACAACAACAACAAACTATTCTGAATATCACCTCTGCCCCCAGACCAAAAATACCAAAGGGTTCTTCTCTAGAAAAAAAGAAGTCAAACCACCAAAGAAAAGGCCTGCCCCATGGCACTGAGAAGTGCCCCCACACCACATCTGAGGCCTCCGTGAGAAACCAGCAAGCAGAGAAGCTCCCTCATGAAACCCAAGTTCCCAGGAACGATCTCAGTGCCCCACACCCTAAACAGGAACTGGCAGCCAAGGATTACAAGATGTTCCGGGAATGCATTGCCCAGAGGAAGGTATAAGCCAGATCAACGGCAGAGACAAAGACGCAGAGACCATAGAAGTGCGAAGGACAGCCATGCTGGTGTCTGGTGCTCATGCACCCTGGGGCAAGACAGTCTGGACTCAAATCCGGGTCCTGCCACTCAGCTGCGTGGCCCAAGGCAAGCTGAGTAACCTCCCTGGGTCTCAGTTCCCTTTCCTGTATGATGGGAGTAATGACAGTTTCTACCACACAGGGTGATCACGAGCATCAAATGACTTAATACACAAAAGCTTAGTGCAATGCCCGGCATGAGTAAGCTCTCAGCAAAAGTCAACCATTGCTCTTTTTTTTTTTTTTTTTTGAGACAGAGTTTCGCTCTTGTTACCCAGGCTGGAGTGCAATGGCGCAATCTCGGCTCACCGCAACCTCCGCCTCCTGGGTTCAGGCAATTCTCCTGCCTCAGCCTCCTGTGTAGCTGGGATTACAGGCACGCGCCACCGTGCCCAGCTAATTTTTTGTATTTTTAGTAGAGACGGGGTTTCACCATGTTGACCAGGATGGTCTCGATCTCTTGACCTCGTGATCCACCCGCCTCGGCCTCCCAAAGTGCTGGGATTACAGGCGTGAGCCACCACGCCCGGCCCAGCCATTGCTTTTATTGTCTGCTCAGCACTCCTTCCTTCTCCTGGAACAGCTTCTCCTTTCTTTCATGGGGAGTGGGATGGGGGGAACTGCCCTCTCTTCCCAGTTATAACCCAGGCTACAGAAGGAAGCATGTGACCCCAGTCTGGTCCTTCCCTGAGACCTTTCAAATTCCAAGTAGGGATAATGAGTGACAGCTAGGTACTACTGACTGTATTCTATCTGCCCCACCACATTCCGTATGTGGAAGCCCTAAGCCCTAATGTGATGGTATTTGGAGCGAGGGCCTCTGGGAGGTGATTAGGGTTAGATCAGATCATGAGGATGGAGTCCTCATGATAGGATTAGTACCCTTTTAAGAAGACACCAGAGAGTTTGCTTTCCAGCTCACAAGCCCACTCACACGTGGAGAGGACATGGTGAAGACAGAGCAAGAGCGTGACCGTCTGCAACCCAAGCTGAGCCCTCACCAGACACACCCTGCTGGCACCCTGATCTTGGACTTCCCATCCCCAAAACTGGGAGAAATGAATTCCTATTGTTTAAGCCACCCAGTCTGTGGTATCGTTATGGTACCTCAAAGCAGACTAAAACCCTAGATGAAGCCTGGAAGCTTTGAGTGAGGAGGTGACATGAGCCACTTCCTCCCTAGGTGGAAGAGAAGCAAAGGTAGAGGAGGAAAAGTGGCCTGGGGGCTTTCATGCCCAGCCTCTAGGCAACCCAGAGGCTCAGCTGTGACAGCCATTTGTCCCTGATGAATTTCTGTCACATCTATCCAGGAACATGGACCAAATACATAGAGCAACTCAGGTCAGCAAAGACTCGGTAAATTAATGCAGAGGTGTGAGAACGCTTTATCAATTGAGAAGTGTGGACACGGCTGCTATCACCCACCCCCCTCAAATGTACTTTTGTACAAAATAGAAAAGTTCCTTTCTATAAGCACTTTATTTCCATCTGTTGTAGAACTGTTTCAATAGACAGATTCTGTAAAAATAAGATGCTTTACTGCTATCACTAGAAAGCTAGAACAATTATAAAGACCCACACGGGGAATGGCATGGCCTGAGAGATGGCCCTCTTGTTCAGTGCCCAGTCTGCACAACTGTACATGTCTCTCAGCCTGGGAGTAGCCTAAGCTACAATACTTTCCAGTGGGAGGGCTGCCCCTCAAATAAGGATCATCACACAGGCATAAGAGGCAATCTGTTGCTTTATCTTAGCTCAGTCTCCCTTCTCACACCTTCTGGTAATACTAACTCACTTGTCCAGAGGAAAATCCTCTCTTCCCTGACTCTTGCTCTATGTGGTTCAGGCATGCCTGGTTGAGCCTCTTCTTTAGCCCCAGAGTGGAGCACAAGACTCGGGCCTGACCAATGAGAGCAGCTCATTTCTCAGGCTCTCGTTGGTTCAGACATGAGCATGTGACTCCAGCTGGGCCAATGAGAGTCAATTCTAGGGCTCAGGCTAGAAATAATGGGAAATATTTTGTTCTTTAGCCCCCAGATATGTGACCTAAAGTTAGAACTATCCATCTCTGCCATTAAGAGGGGAGAAGTCAGATGAGAATGAAGACAACGGAACCAAGAGAGGGAACAAAGCTTAAGCTCCTTGATCCAGCTATGCCTGAAGTTGGCTACTGCTGGATTTTCCAGAACTTACATAGCTAATCAGTCGTGTGTGTGTGTGTGAGTGTGTGTGTGTGTTTAAGGTGAAGTTTCTATATTTTGCAACTGAAAAGCTCCTGCTCTAACATTAAGGAGATTTACAAAAAGGAAATATCCACAGGCACATTTCACAGCACCAACCCTCTGAGAACTGACAGAAAGAAAACTCCAAAGTCCATCAGTTAGGGAAACACTGTACGCTGCACGCTGCCCCTTGGGGATCCTTTGCTGCAAATTAGCTTAATCAAGATTCTTGGAAGTCCTGCCATAAAGAAACACGGTTAAGTTTAACTCAGGGTTCCCCAAATACCTTTCACCACAAACCAACACTTTCTTTTTTAAAAATGTATTAACAATTTCCCACAGGTGCACTGAGAAATGTACTGAGGGAAATGTTGACCTAGATAGAGAATTAAACAAAAAGCAGAGGCTGCTGCTGCCAGCCCCACGTTCTACCTGCTTTGGTGCTCCTGGGTGTCTCTGGATCTGTCACTAGAGGCCCATCCATTCCTGTCGGTTGCGGGGTCTGGGTCTGGGGTTGTGGTGTTTCTGTTCAGGTCAGAAGAGGAAGGAGGGAAGGATAAGAAAAGAGTGAATCAGGGACAGGCGGTTCCATAGGACAGCAAGAGGGCATGTCCCTCCAACAGGCTGGCAAAACCCAAAGACGTCAATATACCAAGTGTCACTGTAGGGGTGGGAAGGGGGACACGCTCCCACACACTGCTGGTGGTGAGTGAGGAAATGTGTACAGCCATTAGGGAGGGCAAGTTTTATTTTCATTTTTATTTATTTATATTTAAGACAGAGTCTCACTCAATCGCTTGAGTTGAAATGCAGTGGTGCAATCATAGCTCACTGCAGCCTCGAACTCCTGCTCAAGTGATTCTCCTGCCTTAGCCTCCCAAGTGGCTGGGACTACAGGCACGTGCCACCATGCCTAACTAATCTTTTTGTACTTTCTGTAGAGGATAGGTGTTGCCGTGTTACCAGGCTGGTCTGAAACTCCTGGGCTCAAGTGATCCATATGCCTCAGCCTCCCAAAGTGCTGGGATGACAATGGGCATGAGCCACCAGCCAGCAGGAGGGCAACTTTTAAAACAATTAAATGTTCATGTCCTTTGCCCTGTACTGTCTGGGATAAAAGCACAGGCTCTGGTGCCAGGTTCCTGGACTTCGATTCCAGCCGCGTCCCTGACTGGCTGTGAGAGCTTGAACAAGTTAATCAGAGCCTCTGTTTCCTTGTCTGTATAAAATGAAGACAATCGTAGTTTCTGCCTCTGAGGGTTTGCGTGAAGGTTGAATGAGTTAACATACATGAAATATTTAGAAACATCACCAGCACATAGTCAGTACATATTCTAAGTGCGTTTGCTCAAGGGGGAAGGGACAAGATTGCTCATCGTGGCGCTGTGTGTAGATAGAAAAAGCTATAAACAACCAACATGTTCATCAAGAAGTGTGTGACTACAGCAGTATGCCAATGTACCCAGCTAATTTTTGTATTTTTTGTAAAGATGGGGTCTCACTTTTTGCCCAGGCTGGCCTACAACTCCTGAGCTCAAGTGATCTGCCCCGCTTGGCCTCCCCAAAATGCCAGGATTATAGGCATAAGCCACTGCCCCTGGCTGGGAGCACTTTTTGAATTATACTTCAAGAAAACGTTCAAAACTTACTCAAAAAATTCAAAAAGAGATGAGAGAAAAAGATAAAGAAAGAAATGTGACTGTACACAGAAACTTTCTGGGGGTGTTTGTGAAGTTCTGCTCCTTGACCTGGTTGGTAGTTACACAGGCATTCAATTTAGAGTAAGTCATTATCATGTACATTTATGGATTTTGTATTTTTCTATCTGCATGTTAATTTCACAATTTCAAAAGTGTTTTGATTTTTTTTTTAAAGTATTGAATAGAGTTGGCTGGCTGCCCTGCCCAAAGTGAACGAGGGCATTCAGAGCCGGGGGTACGGACTGAAGCAGGTGACCAAAGACCTAGAGTGTCAGAGGAAGAGGGGGAGCTTTGTCCGCCCTTGTCCGCCAGCACCTGCTCCTGCGCTACTCACCGTCAGCAGGCCAGGTAGGGATTGGAGGGGTGGGCTGGACTTCTGGGGAGATTGCATCTGGAGTCCAGAAACCGGGGGTCAGGGAGAGAAAAGAGAGAGAAGTGGACAAGGTGCATGAATGGAGGCGCCAGAGACTCCCATAGCATCTCAACTTTAATGTAATAGAAACGGCTTAACTAATCCAGCCATTTGCTAACTGCTGAAATGTGCGACCCATATACCTGAAGTAAGGGTAGCTCAGGACCTCACGTCCCACAGATGCCACACTACAGCTCCTTCTTGAGGATGCTGGCTGTAAACTAGCTTTCTCAAGACTCTGAGAAGTGCTGCCTAAAAAAAAAAACGTGTTTAACTCAGCTTCCCAATGCACCTGCTCTGATAACAGCCCCCAGAACTTTCTTTAGGGACCATCATTCCCTGACTCTTTGTCCACTTTATTCAGCAAGGCTGATACCAGCCTTGGTGGAGGTTGGGCATGGGACCCAGGCCTGGGCAATCAGCTTTCTATGCCTGTGGCCACAGTGGTCAGCTCAGGGATACGACCTGAGCCTGGCCAAAGACAACTCAGTTCTGGGACATTTGCTGAACTGGGGAAGGGAAAGTGGAAAGTCTCTTGCTGGGATTCTTAGCAGGCAGGATGAAAGCCCCAGGCTTCAAGGGCCCATGAGAGGAAACTCTGCCTGAAAATGAAGCCAACATAGAGAAAACAGAACCGAGGGGTAGAAAGAGGTTCCTGATAGCAACATTTGAGCACCTAGATCAAGCCATGCCTGAAGGTCGGTACCTAGCCTTTTTTGTTACATAAATCCATAAATTCCCTTGTTTGGGATTTGTGTTGCTGTTGTTATTTGCAATAATAGGATCTTGATAGAAATGTCCCTCTTTCCTTACCTGGCGCTGGGGTCAGAACCTGAAAGCCCATGATATTTGGGTCTGTCGAAGAAATGGACGTGGGTTCCTTCGGCGTCTGTCCTGGGGAATCAAGGATGAGAAGTTGGGAGGGAACCTGGTCCTCCTCTTCCCACCACCTCCACCCTCCCTTCCCTGGTGAAACATTGGGGGTCCTGTCTGCTGGTGGAATTGCTCAGCTTTGGCTGTATCAATCCATAATTCTGGAAGTGTTTTCAGCTATGCTAATGCCCGGGAACCCTTCTAGGCCCCCTCCAGCCCATCCCTGTGGAATGGGTGGGCCCAGGTGCTAGGGTCAGCCAGGTCCCTGGTTTCAAATCCTGGCCCCAACAACTTCCTTGCTGTGTGATCTGGAACAAGTGAAGTTCTTTCTCTGGGAATCAGTTGCCTCAGCTGCAAAGCAGGGATGATAACTGAATCCATTTCACAGGGCTACAGATAGGGTAAAAGGACACGGAGCTGGGGAAGGGCCTCCCACACTGCTTTCCGTGTAGTCAGTCCTGGATACCTCCACTGCCCCCACCCTGGCCCTGCCTCCATCCCCTCCAGCCTGGACGTCCCAGCAGCCTCCTCCCTGGCCTCCCTGCTCCAGTCCCTGCCTCCACAGTCTGTTCCCACCTGCAGCCAGAGGGAGCCTGGGAACACCTGAGTTTGGTCGGGGCCCACCTGGCTCAGAGCCCTGCCCTGGCCGCACCACAATCCACGTAAAAGCGAAGCCCTAGCGTGGCCCATAAGTCTCCCTCCATCTGGCCCCTGCCACTTCTCTCTCCTCTGTCATCCCACTCTGCCCCTTCCTTGCCCCTTCTGGTCCCAACCCAGCCACCCCACCTACCTGCTATTCTTCAGACACACCAGTCAACACTCAGCCCACACACACCTGCAAGGCCCACTCCCTCATCTCCTTCAAGTGTTTGTTGGTTCAAATGTCACCTCCTCAGTGAGGCCCTCCCTGACCACCCAGTTGAAACAATCCCCATTACCTCTACTTTTCCGCAAGCACATATCACCTCCTAGCACACAATATAATTTACTAACTTGTCTCTCCCCGATAGAAGGTAACCTCTTGTTTTATTCACTGCTGTTTCCCCAGTGCACAGAGTATCTAGCACATAGCAGGTGCTCAATAAATATTTGTCAAATGACTGAATTAGTGCACAAAAATCATTTTACGAAGGAGAAATGAGGGGCGCTGTTAGTGGGGTGTGCGGTCTGGGTTCTGGGGGCAGAAAGGACAGTTGTTTTCCCAGCTCCTCCACCCACTGGCCTCTGACAAGGGGCACTTCCCTTTGCTGAACCTCAGTTTCCTCATCAGTAAAATGGGCATGACAACAGACGCGACTGACAGAGGCAAAGCCTAACCAAGCTAACGCACACCACACCTGCCATGCAGAAAGCATGCAATGGCCCCCAGCGGCTCCCGTCAACTCTTTGATTCACCCCAGCTCAACCGCTTTGCCTAACTGTCTGATGCCTGGGAACCCTGCGATCTGCTTTTCTGGGAGCCCAGGTTTCCTGGCTGCTGAGTAGAAAACCGACACCAATCTTCTGGCCAAATCAAACTCAGTGAGTTCCTCGTGAAGGCGAAATTGGAGGATGCTCTCAGCATGACAGGCCCTGGCTAGACTCACTGGAAGCAGCCACCGGGATCTGAGGTGTCCAAAGAGGGTGTAACGTCGCCCCGCCATGGGGATCCCCATTTCCTGGTGCCGGATCAGTGGGAGGGTGACGAGGCGGGACAGAGCATCCACACTCGCCAGCCAGCCACCCACCCACCCCACAGCACACGTAGGGCGGGCCTGGCTTGGGGCTCTGGGGCAGGGTGGAGGCCAGGGATGGGTCTTACCTCTGGTGGGGAGAATCAGGCCAACGATGATGAGAAGACACAGGCGACCAGAGGGCGACATCTGTGGGACCAGGTGATGCTGGGGTGAGCCATGATGTCAGTGAGGCCGACCTGGGGCCGCCCCGGGGAGCCTGCAGCCCCTTCCCTGCCCTGAGCAAACACCTCTGGCCTCCAGGACCCCCTACCAGGGCTGACGGCGGGCGTCAGGGGCAGGGGGAGGGTCTCAGTGGTGGAGATACCTAACCGTCACCCTGCTTCCTTCCTCTGCAGGTCCCCAAAGAAAACAAGAAGCATCAGATAAATGGGTCTCCCAGCAGCTGCAAGGGCCGGCGGGGCCTCCTGAAGCACCTCCCGGCGCCTTCCGCCGCACTTACCCCTCACTGGGACTGACGCAAGGAGGGCTGGGGCAGAGGAGTAGATAGGAGACCTCTTCCCTCCCCCAGGGGCCCGGAGCCCAGGAGTCGGCGCGGAGGGGAAGGAGGAAGAGTGAGTAACGCCTCCTGCGCTCAGAGGAAAAAGTGAGTTGGTGTCAGGGGCCGCCTTGCAGGGATGGCGCGCTGGGGAGATGAGGGACTGGTCCGAGGAGGGTGGCGGAGAGCTGGGGAGACTGAGGCAGGCGGGCGGGAGCGAGGCAGAGCGGCCCACTGCAACCCAGGAGAGGAGGCAGAGAGATGTGGGCGTGGATAGGGGAGGAGAGTCGCGGAAGGGGCCAGACCCCTGCCCACCTGAGCCCGCCCCTGGGCAGAGGGGCGGCGGACCGAGGCGGCGCGCGAAAGGGACTTACGTCGGAGCTGGGGGTCCCGAGCCGGCAGCCTCTTGGGGAGAGGGACGCGGCGGTGGCTGCTGCGTCCAGGCGGAGGGTGTGGCCAGGGGAGCGCGCGCGGGCGGGGACCCAGACGGGCTCAGTCATTTCCTCTCGGGTTTCCTGACTTCAGAGCCCGGGTGGGAGCAGGAGGGGGAGACGCTGAGGGCGACGGGGGCCAGGGGTGAGGGCTTCGCTGTGGGGGAGGGTGGGGACGGGGATGGGGCAGGCAGGTCTGAGGGAGTGGGCGCCTCTGAGAGAGCAGTGGGAGAAAGGGGAGGGGTCTATTCTGGGGTCGCGGGAGGAAGGGAAAGGACGAATCCGGAGGTGTTGAGGAAGAAGGGATTGGAGGGGGCAACTCGGGGCACTGGGAGAGGGGAAGGAGGAGGGCACGCAAGGGAGAGCTACCCCACGTTCCGTTCTGCACCCCTGCCCCCACCGTGCCCCACAGATGAGAACACACAGACAGAACAGGGGAAAAAACCAAATGCACATTTATTAAGCTCAAGACATGGACACCGAGGGGCCAGGAGGACGGATCTTCGGGGAGGAGACCAGGAGGTGCAGGGGGGCCGTACACGGGGGTGCTGGGTGCGCTGGGGCGGGGCGGACTCCCGGATCCCGGGAGCTGGAGGCCTGAGGCCCCGGGTCTGGGGTGCAGATGGGCTCTTTGGGGGATCGTCATTGCCAAGGCCTGGGGAGGGACAGCGGGGTGCAGCGGCTCCGGCCTTGGGGTGGGTGGGGCGGCTCATTCCGGGGAGCGCTCCCGGCGCGCGGCTGGGTCCCCACCGCCTCCACCCGGTCCTCAGGCTCCCGCACTCAGGCAGGGTCGGCAGCGGAGGTTCCTCGGGCAGGTGTTACACGCCGCCGCCACCAGGGGCTAGGGAGAGAGGGGCGTTGCATGAGCCACCGGAGACGGGAAACTGCCTCCCTCCCCACAGCTCGTTGGTGCTCCGTTCCCCGGCACCACGGAAGCCAGACCCCCAGGGACTGTCACCCCTGAGCTAACACTGAGGAGCTAGCTATCTTGCCTCCCACACTCTAATGTCTGGTTCCCTTGGGGACACCTCTTGGCTGCTGCCATGGAGAGAAACGAACCTGCCATAGGGCTGGTGACCCGAGACCCAACCTGGACTTTTTGGGCTGTCCCCTGCCAGAAAGGGAGTCCCCTTCCACATCCCCAGTCTCCTCCTACACCCCCACTCCTTTCCTACACTCCCTGTCCTGAACATTTGGATACCACGGAAATTCCCCCATTCCCACCCACTCCAGACCATCATTCACCTGGGACAGGCCAGAAACCTGTGCAAAGTCTTCAGCTGTGCGCCAGGTACCAAGGCCACCCCACACACTGGCCCAGGCATCCATAAGTGCCCTGCTCATGTTTTATATCTCATTAAATAAACATGAAACAGACCAGGTGGGGAGGCTCATGCCTGTAGCCCAAGCACTTTGGAAAGCCAAGGCAGGTGGATCACTTGAGGTCAGGAGTTTGAGACCATCCTGGCCAACATGGTGAAACACCAATCCCAGCACTTTGGGAGGCTGAGGTGGGTGGATCACGAGATCAGGAGATCACGACCATCCTGACCAACATGGTGAAGCCCTGTCTCTGCTAAAAATAAAAAAAATTAGCCAGGCATGGTGGCATGCACCTGTAGTCCCAGCTACTCAGGAGGCTGAGACAAGAGAATTCCTTGAACCCGGGAGGCAGAGTTTGCAGTGTGCCACTGCACTCCAGCCTGGGTGACAGAGCAAGACTCTGTCTCAAAAAATAAAATAAAAATTAGCCGGGTGTGGTGGTGTATACCTATAGTCTCAGCTACTTGGGAGGCTGAGGGAAGAGAATTGCTTGAACCTGGGATGCAGAGGTTGCAGTAAGCTGAGATTGTGCCACTGCACTTCAGCCTGGGTGACACAGCAAGACTCTGTGCACAGAATATCTTGAGCACATAGTAGGTGCTCAAAAAAAAAATCATGAAACAAATTTCACACCAAAAACCACCCAACTATTGAATAATCCAGTGTCCACCTCCCACTTTTTTTTTTTTTTTTTTTTTTTTTTTTTTAGTTTTAAGAACTTTATAAGAGGCACAGAAATTCCCATCTCTGGTTTTTTACAAATCTCCAGAAAGCCTGCACTTCCACTAAAAACAGGTCAAGATATTTTTACATAATTAAAATTAACACCCCCAAGGAGTCAGAATCTACATGCTTGCCCTGCATCCCTCTCGCTCTCCCTTTGCACCTTCCATGCCTGCACCCACTCTCCCTCCTCCACCCTGCTTGCCCTCCTCCTCCCTCCTCCCCTTTCTTCCCGTGCTCCTCCTTCCCACATTCTCCCCAACACCTCCATCCTCTCCCCTCTCCTGCTTGCTCCCTTCCGTACTTCCCAGCTTTCTTCTCCATTCTCACACTCTCTTCATCCCATCTGTCCTTTTCCAATAGAATCTGCATTCTATTCATCCCTCTCTTTCTTATTTTGATGCAGTTATTCAGAAATCTTCCCTCCCTCCCTCGGTCCCTTTTCCTCTGACTATTTCATCCTGGATCTGCCTGGCTGAAAGATCAAGTCTGGAAAGCCTCTCCCATCTTCCCCAGTGCTCCCTCTCTCTCCCTCCTGACTAGCAAAGCTCCGCCCACATGGCAGCGCCCCTCTCTTCACAGGCTTGTGGCTTCTCTCCTGGGAAATCAGCTTGTCCTGGCTTTTCTAGGGTTGAGCATTTGTTTCTGGGAATCTTCGTGGACTCTGGGACACGTCACATCCCACTACCTCCCCATGGATTAGCCTCTTTCTTTCTTTTCTTCTCCTTCTTTCTTTCCTTTTTTTTTTTTTTTTTGACAGAGTCTTGCTCTGTTGCCCAGGCTGGAGTGGAGTGGCATGATCTCAGCTCACTGCAACCTCTGCTTCTTTGGTTCAAGTGATTCTCCTGCTTCAGCCTCCCAAGTAATTGGGAAGACAGATACGAACTACCACATCCAGATAATTTTTGTAGTTTTAGTAGAGACTGGGTTTCATCATATTGGCCAGGCTGGTCTCCAACTCCTGACATTGTGATCCGCCCACCCCGGCCTCCAAAAGTGCTGGAACTACAGGCGTGAGCCACCGCGCCCGGCCAGGTTTAGCATGTTTCATCTGTGGCATTGCCCCTGGCTTCCTAGGGAATTGTCCCGTGATACCTGCGGGCGGCGACCCTGTCTGGTCCATCCACACAACTTCCCTTCTGAGGGTTCCCTTCCCTGCCCCAACCAAAACCCTCCCAGAACCACACCATTTCTCACCCTCACCTGAGGAAGGAAGCTCAGACTTACAGGATTTGCAGGTTGGGCTGTGGAGGCAGAGATGAAAGAGAAAAGCAGAAAGAGGTTCAGCAACCACAGGCTTTGGGGAAAACATGTGGCAGGCCCCTGCGGACCTTGCCCAGCTGCTAGGGAGGCACCCCAAGGCCCCAGGCTGCTCCCACCCACTCCCGCTCTCTGCCCACTCCTGCCAGACCTCTCAGACCTGGAGTCCGCCTTCCTGCACTTCACCTTCTTGCCTGTTGGGAGAGAGAGACAGAACAAGAGGACAGGACATAGGGTGTAGGATATGGACGGAAGCCGGCAGGGGAAGTGGAGGCCAAGACAGCCCAGAAAGGGGTTGCACTTACTGATGACGATGAGGATACCCAGCAGGAACAAGATGGTGGCCAGAGTCATGCCCACAGTCTGTACCGTGTTGTAGTCTGTGGGAGACAAAGGGGGATATCGAGGCAGGGGCGGAACCTCAGCTCCTCCTAGAGTCCCAGTCCTGGCTTTGGGCTGCCCAGCCAGGGGCCCAGAATTGCCCAGGGAGGCTGCAGGCCATGCTGGACACTCCTCCAGGGGGCTGATGTGAGGATGCAGAGCGTGGGCTTGGGCACTGTTAGCTCCCCTTGCCCTCTGTGTCCTCTACCCTCCTCCCCGTCCTCTCCCGCTGCATTTCCACCTAGATTGATACGTAATACTCTCCTCTACCACCTCCTCCCTGGTCCTGGTTCTGTCCACCATTGTTGCCCATCTGGCCTCTGCAGCAGCCTTCTCTAGGGTCTTACTGCCCTGCCCACACCCCTATCCCCAATAGCCACAAGGACCCATCACCATCTGAGTCAGATCGGGTTCCTCCTCCACTCAGAACCCTCCCTCGCACCCACTGCCCTCAAGGTAGTAACCAAAGTCCTCACTGTGGTCCTCACAGCCCTGTGGAATCCGGTCCCTTTCCTCCTCAGCACTCATCCCACTTCACTCTCCCCATCAATCCTACTCCAGCCACAATGACCTTCCCACTGTTCCTGGGGGCATATCTGGCATGATCCTACCTCAGGGCCTTTGCACTGGCTGTTCCCGCAGCCTGAAAGCTCTTCCCCCAAATACCCACATGGCTCCTTCCCTCACTGACGTCTGGGCTTTATTCGACTGTGAGCAAAATGTTCTCTTGCTGTCCTATTTAGAATTTTCCATCCTCTCCTCCACACTTTCAATCTCATTCCTTTATTTTACTTCATATGAATTATTCTTGCCTAGTAATATTCTTACCCTTTTTTTAAGAGACAGGGTGTCACTTTGTCACCCAAGCTGGGGTGCAGTGATACAATCATGGCTCACTGCAGTCTCCACCTCTTGGGTTCCAAGAGATCCTCCCTGCTTAGCCTCCCAAGTAGCTGAGACTACAGGCACACACCACCATGCCCAGCTAATTCTAACATTTTTTTGTAGAGCTGGGTGCAGTGGCTCACGCTTGTAATCCCAGCACTTTGGGAGGCCAAAGCAGGCAGGTCACTGGAGGTCAAGGGTTCAAGACCAGACTGGCCGACATGGTGAAATCCTGTCTCTACTAAAAATATGAAAATTAGCTCAGTGTGGTGGCATGGGCCTGTAGTCCCAGCTACTCGAGAGGCTGAGGCAGGAGAATCGCTTGAACCTGGGAGGTGGAGATTGCAGTGAGCCAAGATTGCACTACTGCATTCCATCCTGGGCTACAGAGTGAGACTCTGTCTCAAAAAATAAATAAATAAATAAATTTTAGATTTTCACTGGGTGTCACCCAGGCTAGAGTACAATAGCACAATCATAGTTCATTGCAGCCTCAAACTCCTGGCCTCAAGCGATCCTCCTGCCTCAGCCTCCCAAAGCACTGGGATTACAGTCATGAGCCACTGTGCCTGGCCAATAATAGTCTTATCTAATATATAATCTTCATACTTTTTTTTTTTTTTTTTTTTTTAGTATCTGTCTCTTTCCTATTGAGTTGAAGGTCCAGAAGGGCAGGAATTCTTGCATTCTTATATGTGTGGTTCACAGCAGTGTTTCCAGGTGCTTGGGGCATTGCCTGGCACAGAACCTGTGCCCACTAAATATTTGTTGAGTTATGAATTTATGGAGCACTCACTCTACCAGTAGTGGTCCAGGCCATGTGACTAATTCTGGCCAAGGAACCTTTAAGGAGTTGACTTCCATATTGTGATAAAGCATTAAACAATCCCCAAAACAAATAATGCGACCCCAGCTAGGTGTGGTGTGGCTCTTCGTTGCCAGAGATTTAGGAGGGCCTCTCCCAGCAGAGCAGTCTATGTTTGATCTGAGGCTTGAATAAGGAGGAGCCTTAGCCAGCTGTGTGCAAAGCTAGAGGATAAGCATTCCCGGCAGAATCACAGCACGTGCAAAGGCCCTGAGATGGGAGAGAAATTGACACAGGGGAAAGTATGAATGAGCAAACGGGTCGGGTCAGGGCAACAAGAGGGTGTTCAGAGGGGGAACTGGAGCCAGATCTACCAGGCCTGGGGTAATTTCTTTGAGCTTCAGTGCCATGGAGGAAATTTAATGGTGCCAGCCAGGTAAATCTTTTCCACAGTCCTCCCAGGTGGGAACTATTACTATCCTTTGTTTATAGAAGGGTCCAGAGAGGCAAAGTTGCTTGCCCAAGGCCACACAGCTAGTGAATGGATAAGGCAGGATTCAAATCCAGGCAGCCTGGCCTCAGAGTTATTGCTTCTAAGGTTTTCCTTCATCTGCTTCTCTGACGACACCAAGGCACAAGCCCAGATCCCAGTGAAACCTGAAGGGGGCTCAGAGAGTGTGTGAGGCCACCCCGCTCCCCAGTCTGGTTCTGCCCTCCACAAACCCAGCTGATGTGAACCATACCCATATATATGGTCCCATGGCCAGGGGCCCATCACTTATCGTGTGGCCATAGCTGAAGCCATGTCAGCAGTGATCTGTGAGCATCTGCAGCCACTCCCCAGTCCAGCCCCATCCCCAAATCCAACACTCACCATAGTAAAATGGGTCAGGTTCCTCAGGAGCTGAGGGAAAGAAGCAGAGAAAAAGAGAAAGAAAAAGAAAACAGTTGATTTTTTTTGTATTTTTTCTTTTCTTTTCTTTTTCTTTCTTTTTTTTTTTTTTTTTTTTTTTTTTTGAGATGGAGTCTTGCTCTGTTGCCAGGCTGGAGTGCAGTGGCACATTCTTGGCTCACTGCAACCTCCACCTCGTGGGTCTCCTGCCTCAGCCTCCCGAATAGCTGGGACTACAGGTACGCACCACCTCGCCTGGTTAATTTTTTTTTTTTTTTTCAGTAGAGACAGGGTTCCACCATATTGGCCAGGATGGTCTCGGTCTCCTGACCTCGTGATCCTCCCACCTCGGCCTCCCAAAGTACCGGATTACAGGTGTAAGCCACTGAGCCCAGCCAACAGTGAATTTCTAAATTATTTTTGAGGATCCAGGTGGGGCCACTGAGCCAGTCATTTATTTGTGGAAGTCAGATAGAGACCCCTTGCTTTGGATGATATAGCCTCATGGCAGGCCACAAGGACAGAAGAGCACAGCCCAAGCTGGATTCCAGCCCCACTCACTCCATCAGTCAGCGCCATCCTCTATGCAGTGCACAATCTACCCAACCGTACATGGCCGTCCTGGTTCTGGACCCCCATAGAGGTCTAATGCAAGCTATGGACTCATTCCCTGAAAAACACAGATGCACTCCCACTTGCACATGACGCCATGACGTTAAAACAGAACCCGCTTCCACTGGTGGACCAATGAATGTCTCTGCTTCCCCTAAACACTCCCAAAACCTCTCAGTCTCGTGAGGGCTCCCACAGGCACCTGCTGCTTCTGCCGTCATCCACTCACTCCTGACACTCCGCCCAGTACACGTGAGCTGTGCTGATTCATACGCCACATTACTTTGTTACTTATTTCTTTTTATTTTCGTTTATTTCATTTTTTTTCTTTTTTTTGAGATAGGGTCTCGGTCTGTTGCCCAGGCTGGAGTGCAGCCGGGCGATCTCGGCTCACTGCAACCTCCACCTCCTTGGTTCAAGTAATTCTCCTGCCTCAGCCTCCCAAGTGCTGGGATTTTAGGTGTGCACCACCACTTCTGGCTAATTTTTGTATTTTTAGTAGAGATAGGGTTTCACTGTCTTTGGCTGGGATGGTCTCAAACTCCTGACCTCAGGTGATCCGTCTGCCTCAGCTTCCCGAAGTGCTGGGATTACAGATGTGAGCCACCATGCCCGGCCCTTTATTACTTATTACTAAGACATCATCAAGTTTAAGATTCAAAATTGAGCCAGGCGCAGTGGCTCATGCCTGTAATCCCAGCACTTTGGGAGGCCAAGGCAGGTGGATCACGAGGTCAAGAGTTCGAGACCATCCTGATCAACATGATGAAACCCCATCTCTACT
This sequence comes from Saguinus oedipus, assembly GCA_031835075.1. NCBI lineage: Eukaryota > Metazoa > Chordata > Mammalia > Primates > Cebidae > Saguinus > Saguinus oedipus. The sequence goes on along the minus strand of CM063187.1, from coordinate 38,761,246 downwards.
AAAAATACAAACAATTAGCCGGGCATGGTGGCACATGCCTGTAATCCCAGCTACATTGGTGACTGAGGCAGGAAAATCACTTGAACCTGGGAGGCGGAGGTTGCAGTGAGTTGAGATCGTGCCATTGCACTCCATCCTGGGCAACAAGAGTAAAACTCTGTCTCAAAAATTAATTAATTAATTAATTAATTAATTAATTAAATTTTAAAAAGATTCAAAATTGAGTTTGTAATAGTTTTCCGTGTGTGTGTGTGTGTGTGTGTGTGTGTGTGTGTGTGAATATGTTTGGAATTCTGCCACGTGAAATGTTCCCATCCATTAGAAGACACATACTGATTTCAGAAACGTTCACATGTGGATAAAATGTGCGTAAGGTATGTGTGTCTCTGGATTCACTTTTCTCCATTCCCCACCATCCTGGCCCTAATCACATTCTCCTGCGGAAGAGCTCAGAACACCCTTCCCATTCAACAAGTTCATCCTGATGGTTCTCCAATGCCTCTTATAGTTCTTATTACATTTGGCCTTGCCTAGAGCAGAATTTGGCAGACTGTCTGTCACCTGGGGAGAGGGGGAGGGGTGCCAGGGTGATGCCTGATGTCATTCATGTTCTTCCCCCTTCCAGGTTCAGAGATGGATGGCTCCCTGAAGGTTGGGTAGGGCCATGTGACTAATTCTGGCCAAGGAATTGTGAGTAGAAGTGCACTGTCACTTCCAGACTGGGGCGTTTAACATTCAGGAACATTCAGGCCACCAAGCCAAAGCTGTGTTTCACTTTCAGCCTGTGGCCTGAATGTTCACAATGGTGACTGCTCTAGTTTTCTTTGGTGACTGGTTAACCTGTGATGGACATATAGCCTAAGGGAGAAATGAACGCTGGTTGTCATAAGCCCCTGAGACTTTTGGTACTATTTGTTACCGCAGCATACTCTAGCTGAAACTGACTGAGGTGGCCCCAAAGCAAGACCACGATTCACACAATGTGTAAGTTTACCCTTCCCAGTCTCTGTCCAGTCTTTAAAGAGGATATCTTAGGTTGGTTCTGAGGTATCTTTAACACCTTCCAACCCTTTTTAATCTCCCCCTTTACCTAAGAGAAAACAGGCCTTGGGCTCTAAGCCTTCAGTGGGCAATAAAATCTAGGCAGAATTTGTGGCATTATTTAGTTTTCTCCTTTATTTATTGATGTAACCAGCAATGGATGGCACTGACTCCACGCTCGCCTCCCTGCTAAGCATCTGGTGGATATCAGTGCATTTATTCTTAATCTTCATAGCTACCCATAGCTACTTCACCCATAGCTACTTCATGTGGGTGCTATCTTCATCCCCATTTCCCGGAAAGGGGACACCAGACCCAGAAAAGTGAAATCACCTGCTTCGGATTGCTTGTATGCTGCCTTCAATTTAAGGCAAAGAGAAGATGAATTTTCTGGCCAGGCGCAGTGGCTCACACCTGTAATCCCAGCACTTTGGGAGGCCAAGGAGGGCGGATCACAAGGCCAGGAGTTCAAGACCAGCCTGGCCGATATGGTGAAACCCCATCTCTACTAAAAATACAAAAATTAGCCAGGCATGGTGGCGCATGCCTGTAGTCCCAGCTACTAGGAAGGCTGAGGCAGGAGAATTGCTTGAACCTGGGAGGTGGAGGTTGCAGTGAGCCGAGATGGTGCCACTGCACTCTAGCCTGGGCAATAGAGTAAGACTCCATCTCAAAAAAAAAAAAGAAGATGAATTTTCCATTTGTGATAGTGTTATATAAAATAAAGTTCATTGTTTTTAAAAAGCTAATCCTGGGTTGGGCATGGTGGCACACACCTGTGATCCTAAGCACTTTGGGAGGTCAAGTCAGGTGAACTGCTTGAGCCCAGGAGTTTGAGACCAGCCTGGGAAACATGGCAAAACCTGTCTCTGCAAAAAATGCAAATTAGCTGGATGTATCGGTGAGCATCTTGTAGTCCCAGCTACTCAAGACGCTGAGGCAGGAGGATAGATTAAGCCCAGGCCATTGAGGCTACAGTGAGGTATGATCGCACCACTATACTCCAGCCTGGGCGACAGAGTGAGACCCTGCCTCAAATAATAAAAACAAAAAATGTATTCCTTTGAAGGAAAAAATTAGGTAAGTAGCAGTGTGAGGTATATTTGAATAAAGCAGAAATTGTGACGGTAGTACTCGAAAGCACCAAGATGGGCAAACCCTGTTTCAGGGTCCCTCGGGCTCCGTGTAAGTTTCCCCACCAGAAACTGAGTAAATTTGTTTGACTCATCGCTGCTGTTCATCCTGACATTTATGAAAGGCTCTCCAAGTTTTCTGGGGTGAATGAATGAAGGAATGATTATGAGGCACTCTTAGGTTGCAGGAGACTGCAAAAGGTGGATTGTCTCACTTGTCTGCTGTTTTCCACACACCTGCCCTTCCCCAAAGTTATCAGGAGCTCACTGGGTGAGCACCTGTCCCAGAATCTGGTGCTCCATGCAGAAGATCCTCCTTGGGTCCCTGCTGCCCCAGCAACCTGGGTTGTCAGGCGAGGCTGGGCTAAGGGTGGGGCCAGAAGTCAGGCAAAGGAATGTGCACTAGTCCTGGCCAGCTGCCAAGGAGATATCTGGAAGGAGGTGGTTACTATGGCAACTGGGGCATCTTGGGAGGTGAAGAGAGGTGATAGGTCCCAGCACCTCAGGCTGGGTGGGTTCCCCTGTGGGGTCCTGTGTGAGATGCAGGTTTCAATCTCGACCCCCTCTGCTCCTTTTGCACCTCCTGCTATTGCCCCTGCAGGACTGGTTTCTGGCCAAGCTGAGGGTCCATTTCAGGCATAGGGACCCAGCCCCACCTGTGCTCCTGCATCCCTCTCTGCTCACCCCTAATTCTCCCTCCTGTTCTCTGGCAGGGTGGAGGGAGACAATCTCCCCTCTTCCCCCCTCACTCCCCAACAATTCATTAATTAGTTTCCTTAAGCAGTTTGTAACGCACAACATGCTTTTCCTCCCCCGGGATTTCCCTGAGACCTGCGGTCCCCTCTCATGCTGTGACTGGGAAAGGGGGAGGCAGAGGAGGTGGGGTTGAGGAGTCTGTCCTCCCACCTCTGCCCGTCTCTGCCATCGATTCTGCTAACCACCACCTCTGCGAAAAGAAGCCCTGGGCTCCTGCCAGGCCTGCTGCCTCAGCCCTGCCCCCTCTCCCTAGGGTGGCTTCCAGCCTCTGCAGCCCCCCCCACCCCCCGCCCTGCTTCGGATTCTGCAGATATGGCTCAGTGCAGCAGCCCCCGCCTGCTGGGAAGCGCGGAAGGGAGGGAGCCATAAATGGGATTGGGGTTCCCTTCACTGCCAGGGGCTTCTCAGCACATCGATCCATCCCCTGGCCCTGCCCTCAGTGCTAGAGATCCTGGCTGGGCACCTGCTCTTTCTTGAAGCAGTCTGTGCCTTGCTCCTCTGCAGAAGCAAGCTGAGCAATGGGGGTTATTAGGAGTAGACGTGGAAGCGGGTGTTTAAGCGGGTGCATAACTGGGTTAATGGGTGTGGAATGGAAGTCAGTGTGCGGCTGGATGGGGGCAGTAGGGGCAGCTATGTGCACACCAAGTGCACCTCTGGGATTAGAACCCACCCCTGCTGTGGGCTGGGAAGGAAGGTCCCATCACCCATTTCCACCCATGGGGGTTCACTGCAGTGGTTTGGGCCCCACCCCACACTGACTTCTCCCTTCTTCTCTTTCTATTGCCCTCTCCCCATGGGTCTGTCTCTGCTTCTCTCTCCACAGCGTCTCAATCCCACTATCTCCCAGCCTCTCATTTTCTCTCTGTGTGTCTGTCTACTGCTCTCTGCCTTTCCCCTCCACTGAGAATCTCTCTGAATCCCTCTATTTTTCTTCCTGGGTCTTTGTGTCTGTGACTCTGGATCTTCTGCCTTTCTTGGTCTCTGTCTCTTCCAGGTTCTCTCTGCCTCTTGAATATCCCTTCTCTGTCTCTTCCCTCAGCTCTCACTCCTATCCTCTGAACCTGGCTCTTTCAGGAAATATATACCCCAGGAGACAGCACTGGAAAGAAGAGGGACATGGACCTCCTCCCCTTCTCTTGCCCACCCCAGGGACCCTGAAATCTTCCAGAGCGTCTCTGGCCGCAGACCCACCCGCTTCCACCCTGCAAGCCCATCTCTTCCCGTCTGCTACCACCACGGTGCCGGACCAGCCACCCGGTTGCCATAGCGACCTGTCCGAGCATCCCTTCTCCCGGGACTGCCAATCTCCAACCGCAGGTCTGGTACAGGTCGCCCGCCGAGGAGAGGGTGTCCCAGAGACCCAGAGGGGCGAGCAGGGGGGTGCAGTACAGGGGCCTCCGCCCGCAGGAGGAGCGGACCTCCCCCTCCCCACTCCCCTGCCTTACCATTGCTGGAATCTCCCAACACCCTCTCTCCTAGGCTCTCAGATCCCAGAGCCCCCCTACAACCCCCTCCCCAGACGACGCTCACCCTTTGTGGGGGTCTGGGTCGGGGTCGCCATGCTCGGACGGAGCAGGGGGCTTCTGGATGCTTTGGCGGCGAAGGCGCGCTGCAGCAGCTGGAAGCAGGACGGACCGATGTGGAGGGGAGCTGGGGGGAGCCCTGGCGTGGGGGGGGTGCCTGTAGCCAATGGGGGCCCGGGGAGCCCGCCCCCGTGCAGGCCACCCCCGCCCCCGCCCCCGCCCACCACTGTCGTCCCCGCCCCTTCCTCTAGGGTGGGGCGCCCCCTGCTGGGGTCCAGAAGCGCTGGGTTTTCGCGCTGAGGGACGGAGACCGACTAAACGCTGTCGAGAGGAATGCATGTTTTATTGGAAATCTGGGAGGCAGGGGGAGTCTGCGGGGGCAGGGCTGGGGAAGGGGCGGCAGAGGGGGCGGTGGGCGCGCAGGTGAAGCGTGGGAGACGTCAGGTGCCAGGGGAGTCCTGTGGGGGTGAAAAGGGTGAGAGGTGAGGGGGTACGTCCAGCCCCACCCCTCGCCGCCCTCCCACCCTGGCACTTGGCCCCCTCCCTGTCCCTTCCTCCCCCCTTCCCTCCTCCCACCGTGTCAGACCTGCAGCACTCGGCAGGGTTCCATCGTGCCAGGCGTTTCTACCGCCTGCGGGTGGACAGACCTGGGGGGAACACGGAGGTCGGGGGACAGTTAGGAGGGAGATCCCCACCTTCTGGGCAGGAGGGGCCCACGGCGGGGCAACTCCCTGCCCTCCGCTTTCAGATCCAGTCCCTCCCTCTGCGCAACCCGGGAGGGCCAGGAAAAGGGGTCCTTGGAACCAGCCCCCTCCCCCCAAAACCCGCAGTCTCCCCCAACTCACGGCGGATGGAGCTGCGGAAAGTTCCCTCCTCTTCATCGGGTTCCCCAGTCCTGGGAAGACAGAAGCAGAGAGATTTCGGGATGGAAAGGGGGAGAGGCTGCCCTTCTAGGAACCACCCCCCAAGTACAAGCCTCCTGTCTCAGACTGGTGTAAGGAGGCCCAGATATGGACGAGAAGCAGGCTCGGGGTCCGCCAGAAGTGAGGAGCACCCAGGAGCAGCTTAAGTGCCTGGCAGGAGGCTTCCAAGCTGGTTAACAGTAAGTACCTCTGCGGGTTTGGAGGCGGGGATATGAAGTTGGTAGGGGAGGGATGGTCAAGGGGATTTGGCAGACTGCCACGTGATGGCCTGGGTTGGAAACCCAGAACCCATCTTCCACTTGAGTGATCGTAAGCAAAGTGACTTTACCTCCCTGTGCCTCAGTTTCCTTATCTGTAAAATGGAGTTAATAACCGCACCTCCCTCCCAGAGGAAGTAAAACCGTATCTGACACGTGGTACAACACCCAATAAATATTGGCTACTACTTATGATAATATCTATAATTGTCTAACATATTCAAACATTGTCCGTGCTTTAACATTTTATTTGAAGATGAATCAAAGAGCTAGGAACAGGACTACAAGCTAAACTGAGCCGCGTATGAGATGATCTCATTTTCACCGCCGTTCCTTCTTTCCTGCACTCCGTGTTATCACGATTTGTGATTTTTCTATCTGTGGGCTGTTGGAACCCATGGCCACCGCCTCCACTAGCCTGGGAACTCGGCCAGGAAGGGCGGGAGGTTTTTTCGTCGCTTGGGCCCATGGCCCGCCTTTCCACATAGTAGGTACTTAAAACATAGTCGCTGATGGGGATTGGGCTGCGGGTCAGGGGGACTTCCCGCCTCACCCGCGGGGCCCTCCAGAGCGGGAGCGGGCTAGGGATGGCCGGGTGGACCGTCTTACCTCTGCTGCTGGTTGAACTTGCACCGGCATTTTCTGCCTGTGGGCGTGGAGAGGTAGGAGAGACTGAGGCTCCCTTCCCGCGGACGCCACGCGGCGCTGTTGCTCCAGCTAGGTTTCGCGAGGGGCGGGGCTTCGGGGACGGGGCGGGGCTAGAGGCAGGACCGGGGTCCAGGGCCAGGGAGCCGAGGCAGGGTAGGCGGGGCAAGGCCGGGGAGGGGCCGCAGCGGGGAGAGGCGGGGCCAGGGACAGTCTGGGTAGAGGGCGGGGCCCGGAGCTAGGGCACTCACTGAGCACGATGAGGATACCCAGGATGAAGAGGATCCCGGCGATGATGAGGCCTCCGATCCGCAGGGACCGGTAGTCTGTGGGAGGCAGATCAGGGAGGGTGAGGGCAGGGAGGAGAGGAGTGAGAATAGGAGAGGGGCACAATGGGGAGGAGGGGACAGGGAGAAAGGATCAGCAGGGAGGAGGGAAGAAATAAGACGAATTAAGGGGGAGCAGATATGGGAGGGGGAAAGTGGGGGATGAGGGAGAGGAGAGGGGTTTATAGGATGTATAGGAAAAGGAGGGAGGGGGTAGGGAGGAGGGGAACAGCAGGAGAGAAGATGGGACTCTGAGGGGGAGGGGTAGACAAGGAATTGAAGGACCAGCAAAGCCAGGCTCTACCCCGAGACTCTCAAAGATAGACCCCTCTCACCGTAGGTGAACGGGTCATGTTCCTTTGGACTTTCTGGAAAGAGAGAGAAATGAGGGGTTGAATGTTTCCTGGGGTCCTGGACAGGGAGGGGCATAAGGAGACCATTTGGTGCTCTGCCTTGCTGGGCTGAGAGTATAAGGGTGTCTAGGCAGGCTGCCCACCCTTTCTGGGCTGCCCTGGCAGTCCCAGCTGCCCTCTCTGCACTGTTCTGGATGGGGCAGGGGTCACCTAACTGCCCCAGCTCCCTGACTCACAGCAGGCTGTCTGTGACCCAGTTATCCCACCAGGGATTCAGCCCCATGCCACTCAACCTTTACCTGATCTGGGGCTTCCTCTCCCCTCCCCAAAATCACAGCCTGTGACTGAAACCCATGTGGAGAACCCCAAACTCCTTGGTACCCAGCTAACTCAGTCTAGGTTGGGGTATCCGACTTGGTTCTTTCTTGGGGTTTGATCCCCCGCCACCACCCCTGGGGCTGAGGTGCGTGGCAGGCAGCCTCCCTTACACTTACCTGCTTTGGCCATGGTGAGGAGACCCACACAGAAAACCAAGATGTGGCCAAGAGACACCATTATCCTGGGGGAGACACCACCGGTCAGGCAGTGTGTGCCCTGGTTCCCCAACATAAGGCCTGAACACAAGGGATTAAGTCAGAGACAGTCCAGGGACTGAATCAGAAGTGTTTGTTCTCTCGCTTGGTGGCTTCGAGGAACAGGGGTATCCCAAGCTTCATGGGGACACAGTGTCAACAAAATAACCTCCATGATGGTGTCACACAACAACACAACGTAGAGGGACAGGGCTGAGACACACAGTCCCCAGGGTCCTCCCTTGGGCCTCCACCTCCCGCAGCAGGCCCCCGGTTCCCAGACCTACCCTGGCAGGGGGAGAGGAGGAGCTGGCTCACACAGACACAGAGCAGGAGACAGCAGGGCACGCCCAAGTCCCACCTGCTTACACACCCGGCCTCACTGCACCCCTCGAAATCCCAGCACCCTGCCCTCTCCGCCCGCCCGCTCCCGGCCTGACCCCGGGTATAAATATCTCCCACTTCACCCTGGAGGAATTCGGCTCGCTCAAGCCACCATGGCAACAGCCGGACTTCCCCCACTCGGGGGGTCACGCACAGCCCTGCTGGGGTAAGGCCCGGCTGCCACATCGCCACAGGCTGCCCTTGTGGGAAAGGCCACCCCGTCTCCTCCCTGGGCAGCAAAGAGAAAAGGAAAAGACGGCCCCTCTGCCTGCCTCTGGGTGACATCTTTCACAATCGGATGTCAGGCAAGTGACATGAGGCCCAGGCGAGTGGGCCTGAGAGATAGAAGACACATGCCGGAGCAGGGCTGCACACACCACACACAGACACACACACACACACAGGCACGCACGCACTGGGGCCGGAATGGACATGAGACAACAACCTCTCCCCAAACTTCTGGTTGGAGCAGGACGTGGGGTGTAAACACCGTCAGTCTTCCAGTTCTCCTCCTCTGGGCCTCTGGTGCCCCCAAACAGTGACGCAACCAGCCCTGCACACGTGCGTGTCCAGACTACACACCCTGCCAGGGTACACGCACACCAGCGGGGCAGGGAGGAGTTGCCCACACTCCCACCCTGTAGAGCCCAATGCCCCAAACACACTCCCTCCCTCTTGGGTTGGCCTGCCTGGGAAGCCTCGGGCTGGCCACTCCTGCTCCCAAAATAGGCAACCCAGCCAGGCCAGGGGTGAGGCCTGGAGGGGAGGAGTGGGGGACGCTCACCCCAATCAGGCTGTCCCCTGCTGAAAGAAGGCCCCCAAAAGTCCTGCTGTGCCCTGGGGGCTGAGCACTTTGGACCCCCTGGCCCAGAGCTGGACGCACCGCCCCCAGCAGGCTCCCCTCCCAGCCCCACCCCACCCTTGCCCTCCCCAACCAGCAGCTGTAACTGGAGCTGGGGCTGGAGGGGGGCCAGGGGGCGGCCCCCAGCCCAGACCGCCCTGGCCTGCTAGGTTAACTCTCTCAGCTCAGATGGAGGAGCAGCCGCAGTCGGCAGGCGGGCTGGAGAGGCCAGGAGGATTGTGAAGGACAGGGTTGTGAACACACACACTCGCCTTTGAGAGCTTCTCGGCTAAGGCGGCTACCCCCTGGGAATTGGGCCCAGCCAGGGCCTAAGGTCACCCAGCCTGCCTGCCCAGGAGCCCACTGACCTCTGACCCCAGTGCTCCAAGGGGTCCTTAATAGGGCTGTTTTAGCTGGCGGGAGGGAGGGGTGTGTGTGTGTGTGTGTGTGTGTGTGTGTGTGTGTGTGTGTTCCTGCGTGCGTGCCTGCTATCTGCTGCGGTGAGATCCCCAGCAATGCACACCACACACACACACAGAATCCCAAAGACCCAGATACACAGGTACAAAACCAGGCAAAACCGCATATATATGTACATCCACAGAGGCAGACACACACAGAATGACACACCAATAGAGAAACCCAAAGATCCGGACATAGCCAGCACCTCTTCTGCCAGTCACAAAGTACCGAAATAAGCAGGTTTATGTCTACACAGACCCACACACGCTCATGCAGATGATGGCCATACAGAGATACTGTCAAACACACAGCCACGCCACCATCCACACTCACAAAGTGGCGTTAAAGATGCACCTCGCTATGGAGACCCACCCACAAATGGCCACACAGAAACACACAAATATGCGCACATTGCACATAAATGCAGTCAAAGAGACTAACATGCCGGGGTGCGGTGGCTCACACCTGTACTCCCAGCACTTTGGGAGGCAAGGCAGGCGGATCGCTTGAGGCCAGGAGTTTAACACCAGCCTGGTCAACCTGGCGAAAACTCATCTCACTAAAAAATATATATATACAAAAATTAGCCAGGCATGGTGGTGGCATGTGCCTGTAATCACAGCTGCTCTGGAGGCTGAGGCAGGAGAATCACTCAAGCCCAGGAGTCGGAGGTTGCAGTGAGCTGAGATCACACCACTGCACTCCAACCTGGACGACAGGGCAAGACTCTGTCTCGAAAACTAAAACAAAGCAACGACAACAAAAAAAAAAACCCAAAGGTATAGACATGCAGCCAGCATGCCTACGCAGCCCCAAAGATAGCAGGCCACAAGCTGTGTACACACAGAAAGATTTCCATAGACACAGACACACAAGCAGAAATACAAGACAGCCTGCCGCTCTCACACATACCCACAAAAGCAGAAACACACTCACTTGTTCACACCCTGTGCTTGGGTGAACGGGCACATGGCTGGCCACAGTGACAGATGTGCGGGCTGACACATTTGTATGTTCACACGTTCCAAAACCACAGATACGTGTTTGACCCCATGCTTTCCTTGTCAGGGACAGCACGCCTGGTGTCCCATGGGCAGGCCAGGTTTATAGGTCCTGGTGACAGAGACCTGGAATCAGGCCTGGGCACTGCACTCCTGGTTATATGAACATGAGCAGCCCTGTGACCTGTGCCTCATTTTCTCATGCTCCAAAATGGAAAGATCACTAAGGTCACATGTGTAATCCTGGGCAGTGTTCAGAGGTCTCTGAACTTGACATTGTCTTATCATTAACTCCATTTTTTTGTTTGTTTGCTTGAGACAGGGTCTTGCTGTCACCTTGGCTGAAGTGCAATGGCACGATTCTTAGCTCACTGTAGCCTCAAACTCCCTGGCTCAAGTGATTCTTCCACCTCAGCTTCCCGAGTAGCTGAGACTACAAGGGTTCCACACCGTGCCTGGCTCATATTTTTAATTTTTTGTATAGTCGGGGTTTCACTATGTTGCCCAGGCTGGTCTTGAACTCGTGGTCTCAATCCATCCTCCCACTTCAGCCTGCCAAAGGGCTGGGATTATAGACGTGAGCCACCATGCCCTGCCCATTATTATTGTCCTTTCATCCTCCTTGTGAACTGGAGTGAGGAGGCTGCTGGGCTGGGCATGCTATGAGAATAGGTTCCGACCCCTCTGTGTCCCTGGCACTCAGCTCTCCAACTTCACTTTCAGGGACCCTGTTTATCATACCCGATAGTCAGCGGAGGAAGCCAAGAGCTGAAAGGCATGGCTCAAACCACAAGCTGCTGGGGTCTGCTCCTCTAGGACCTGGATCCCGAGCCCACCCAAAAGCCTGCCGACCACTGTGGGATGCCCACCTGTGCTGAACCCCAAAAGGAGGAGGTGCATCCATCACCTGAGTCCTCTCCACATCTGGGAAGTGGGTGCCACTATCGCCCCCATTTGACAGATGGGAAAACTGAGGCCGCACAGGACTGGGCCTGGAACCCAGATCTGTGTGACCTCCTAGCTAGTGCTGTTAAGACCCCTTATCCTCCAGCAAGGCTTTGGGCGTGGGCACCAGTGTCGAATAAGGCTGCCTGCATTCCTCAATCACACGGCGAGTCTTGTCCCCAGGTGATAGGTGGTGCAGCCTAGAGGTTAGGTCTAGAGCTGACGAGAGCCAGGAAACAAATCACATAACTTCCCTGTGCCTCAGTTTCCACATCTGTAAAGCAGGGAGAGCAGTACTGCCCATCTCACAGGGTGGCTGTGAAGACCGAGTAAGTAGATTGCCACCTAGTCCCAGCTGAATAAACATTACTACTATTTTGCGTTGGCTAACAAGTGTCATTTGCTTATTTTTCTTATTTAGTGGACAGAATCTATCCAAATGACTAAAAGCTTAGTCCAGATTAAAACAACCAATTATCCATCTATCCATGAACTCTGATCTCCAAAGAAAGAATGCAAAATAACCTGGAGCAGCCCTGGAGCCAATGCCTGGGTTTGAATCCTGGCTGTGCCCCCAGCTGGGTAGCCTCAAGTTCAGGTTCTTTGACCTCTGTCTCCACTTCCTCCTGCTTTATAGTGGTGATGATAACAGCACCAACCTCAGAGGGCTGCAGCAAGATCAGAATGAGTTAATACGTGAGTTTTTAGGACAAGGCCAGGAGCAGAGTAGACGCTGAAGAAGGGGTGGCTTGATCATCATCTTCACCATCTTCATCATCACTGTCATCATCATTATCATGTCCTTGGGTTGGCACCGCCCCCCAGTGGTTGTTGAGCACTCGAGGGTTAATTTCAGGGTAGGGCAGGGAAGCTGTGGGCTTGGGGCCGGGCAGAGGTCCTGCCAAGTGTGAACACCAGAGGGAGCAGCTGGACCTGAACTGGCCCCACTGACAGCGCCCAACGCGCCCTCCAGGAGCCAGGGGAGGGGGCTGGCAGAGAGTGGCCAGGACGGGATGTCCCCAGCCCCCAGTGGCCTCTCCTCCCACCCAGCCCCGGTCTGCAGAGCCATCCGGTCCCCACCCTGGTGACATCCTCCTCCTGCTCCCTCAATAGAGTCGAGTGGGGAATCTGGGGAGGGGGCTGGCGGGAGTGGCGGGGCGGCTCCAGCCCTTGATGGCCCCTCCCCCTCCTGTGGGGCCGTCCAGTCCCTTCCCCAAGGCCGACCTTCCCATGGCCTCTGACCCCCTCCTCCTCCCCACCCTACTCTGCCGGGCGCACCGGGTGTCCAGCGAACCCCATTCCCAAACCTTCAGGGAGCAGGGACGTGGGAGGAGGCAAAAAAACTACAGGCAGGGAGCTGGAAGGGGGGCAGGGGGGGCAGGAGACAAGAAATCAAGACACCCAGCAGCGGGACACACACATACACACACACACACACACACACACACACATACATACACACACACACACACTCACACCCAGAGGCCAACAGACAGCTACCTAAAGCCTGAAAGACTGACAGCAACACAGAAAAAGACAGAAGGAGAGACAAAGACAGAAATAGAAACAAACGAACACGCAGAGTCAGAAACGTAGCCACAGAAAGCCAGGGAAAAAGAGAAAATCAGACACCAAGGAGATACGAACAGGGAGAGAGGCCAACCGAAAGAAAGACGGAGAAGAGGAGAGAGAAGCCCGGGCCCAGCGTGCCAGCAGGCGGATGGAGGGCGGCCTGGTGGAGGAGGAGACGTAGCGGCCTGGGCTGAGCTGGGTGGGCTGGGAGAAGCGGGTGCCTCAGCGAGGGGGTGGGGGCATGGGAGGGGCAGGCATTCTGCTGCTGCTGCTGCTGGCTGGGGCGGGGGCGGTGGTGGCCTGGAGACCCCCAAAGGGAAAGTGTCCCCTGCGCTGCTCCTGCTCCAAAGATAGTGCCCTGTGTGAGGGCTCCCCGGACCTGCCCGTCAGCTTCTCTCCAACCCTGCTGTCGCTGTGAGTGTCCGGCCCTCTGCATGCCTGAAAATGGGGATGGAAGTCCTGGGACCCCAGAAGTTGGGATGCAGTGCCAAGTCCCCAGGGAAACAGGGACCCATCAAGATCTCGGGAGATGGGCAGCAGAGGCTGTCAGGATGCCTTGCAGAGGGCTGCTCGCATCTGGGAGGAAGAAGAGGGAAGCCTCAGAGGGCAGGGACAGGATTTGGGGCCCAGGAGGAAGGTTGAGTGCTCTCAGGGTCCTTGTCAAGCCAGGAAGGCAAATGCCTGCCTTCCCTGGCATGCGGGGCAGACACACCCAGGGTCAGGGTGGCACACTGGGGTCTCCGGAATGGCAGAAGGCTCTGGTTTGGGACTGGAGCATGGCTGTGGTAACCCCTTCACCTACCATGGCCCACGTCTCCAGCTCACTCGTCAGGACTGGAGTCACCCAGCTGAAGGCCGGCAGCTTCCTAAGAATTCCATCTCTGCACCTGCTGTGAGTGGGGCCTGGCTGGGCCGACGACCAGCTCGAGGGAGTGGGTGTTTGTGCGCATGCGTGGGAGTGTGGGCTCACACAGGTGTCAGGTGGGCGTTCATGCATGTGTGGGGGGGTGCATACACGTGTGTGCAAGAGCATTTGTGTCCCTGCACATACTCACACCTACTGCCATGTGTGTGTGCTCATGCCTGTGTGGGCTGAGGGTGGAGGCCAGGGTTGAATATCTGCAGCAACTCTGGAAAAATTTCTTTCTTGCCCCTCCTGCCAGCCTCTTCACCTCCAACTCCTTCTCCGTGATTGAGGACGACGCATTTGCAGGCCTGTCCCACCTGCAGTACCTGTGAGTGAGGCCAGGGGATGGAGGCAGGTGGGCCTGGGAGAAGGAGATGGGAGCTGTGTTCCTAAAGAGAAGGTGTTTGGACATCCTGGTGGGCGGATGTTGATAAAAATGGCAAACCCAGTGGTGACGATGCTTTGGGTGATATTGATGAAGTTCTCAGGGCTGGTGTCAATGAGGCCTATCAATGTTGATTATCACCTAACTTCTCTGCTTCAAGATCTACAAAGGGCCCGGATAACCAGATCCTGATTCTGGCTCTACGTGGCTCATGGGAGCCCAGGGAGGGTGTAAAGAAGTCAGAGACAAGAAACATTTCAAGGGGCCGGGTGCGGTGGCTCATGCATGTAATCTCAGCACTTTGGGAGGCCGAGGCGGGTAGATCATCTGAGGTCGGGAATTCGAGACCAGCCTGACCAACATGGAGAAACCCCAGCTCTACTAAAAATACAAGAAATTAGCGGACATGGTGGTGGGCACCTGTAATCCCAGCTACTCTGGAGGCTGAGGCAGGAGAATCGCCTGAACCTGGGAGGCAGAGGTTGTGGGGAACTGAGATCACGTCATTGCACTCCAGCCTGGGCAACAAGAGCGAAACTCCAAAACATTTCAAATGACCAGGAAACAACTCTGAACTAGGTGGTGGTGGTGGTGGGACTATGGTGGTGTTGAGGGTGGTGCTGACGGTTGGGGAGTGGTGTGATGGTGTTGGTGGTGGCAGTGACAGCATGACAGTGCTGGCACTGGTGTTGGTCATGGCATTGATGATAATGGCAGTGGTGATGATCCTGTTGCTGCTGCAACAGGATGTGGGGGGTTGTGACATTATTGATGATGATGGAGTAGGGATGATGTGGTAAGAATGGCAGCCCCAGTGGCGATGAGGCTATGTATGAAGTGGATGTGGGAGCTGCAGTGGCTCACTCGAGTTGTCCAGGCGCTTGAGGAGGCGAGGCTATGCGTTCGAGGCCAGCCTGGGCAACATAAGAACCTCTCATTCATTAAAAAAAAGAAAAAGAGGGCTGGGGACAGTGGCTCACGCCTGTAATCCCAGCACTTTGGGAGGCCGAAGCGGGTGGATCACGAGGTCAAGAGATCGAGACCATCCTGGTCAACATGGTGAAACCCCATCTCTACTAAAAATACAAAAAAAATTAGCTGGGTGTGGTGGCGCGTGCCTGTAGTCCCAGCTACTCGGGAGGCTGAGGCAGGAGAATTGCCTGAACCCAGGAGGCGGAGGTTGCGGTGAGCCAAGATCGCGCCATTGCACTCCAGCCTGGGTAACAAAAGGGAAAAAAAAAAAAGAAAGAAAGAAAAAGAAGAAGAAATGGATGATGAAGTTCTTGGGGCTTGTGTCCCTGTCAATTACGAATGTTGTGGGGGATGGTGAGTACAGTATTGGTGTTGGTGTTGGTGATGGCTGTGGGTAGGATGCTGGGGGTGGTATCAGTGGCAGTGCTGTTGGCACTGGGTTG
This sequence comes from Saguinus oedipus, assembly GCA_031835075.1. Classification (NCBI taxonomy): domain Eukaryota; kingdom Metazoa; phylum Chordata; class Mammalia; order Primates; family Cebidae; genus Saguinus; species Saguinus oedipus. The sequence goes on along the minus strand of CM063187.1, from coordinate 38,745,805 downwards.
GTGATGATGGTGAGGGTGTTGGTATTTATGGAAACCGGCAGCAGTGGTACTGGCGGTGGGTGAACCTGTGCATCTTGGGCACAGTGGAGGTGTTGCTGGTGTTGGCAGTGCTGGTGGTGCTCATGCGGATGTGTGAGAGCGCAGCAGTGGAGATGAGGGTGGGAGTCTTCCTGGTGTTGGGCATGAAGGTTGTGTTGTTGGTGAAGATGATCAGTGTTGGTGGGGTAGAGTTTGGTAGTGATGATATCGGTGTTGGTGTTGATGGGAGTGGGTGGTGACGTTCATATTGGTGACGATGATGCTAGTGTCGGTGATGACAGTGACAAGGTATGGTGTTGGGGATAATGGCAGTTATTGGTCCTGGGTTGATGATGGTGGTAGGGACATGGGTGTGGGGATGCCGGCACTGGTGATGGTCATTACGGATGATGCTGGAGGTAACGCGGTGATGTGGGTGTTGGCACTGGTGATGATGGTGGTGGTGGCAGGGCAGTGTGCACAGTGAAGCTGGCAATGACTATAAGGCCAGCTTCATGGCTCGTAGAATTGATGGCTGGGACCTTGGCAAGGAGAGGTTTCTAAGATGCTTTCCCTGGGATTGTTCATGATATTGGAAGAAAATTCAGCACCTTCCAGCAGGCCTATGTCTTTCATGGGGTGCGTTCCCTGAAGCTCAGTGGGCCTCCCTCTCACCCCAGCTTCCCTCTACAGCTTCATCGAGGACAATGAGATTGGCTCCATCTCTAAGAACGCCCTCAGAGGACTTCGCTCACTCACACATCTGTGCGTGCCTCCACCAACCCAGCCTTCCATGACAGGCACCCACACTCCACCACCCAGGGGACACAGGGTATCCTGGCAGCTGCTGATGGTGCCTTCTCTTCCTCTACCAGAAGCCTGGCTAATAACCATCTGGAGGCCCTCCCCAGATTCCTGTTCCGAGGCTTGGAGACCCTTACTCACGTGTGAGGCTCATGGGGGCTGGGAGTGTGGGGGGTTGGGGAATGTTTGTGTCGAGGGGGCATCTGTGCCCACTACTGGTTGGCATGCATGCATTTGGCTGCAGTGGTTCTTACACATTTTTCTTACCATGATGGGGCACCATCTCTGGGGACACTTGCCTGGGGAGGGAGCAGGAGCACGGCCCCCAGGGCGTGGAAGCCGGGTCACAGCCCCTCAGCAACTTCTTGCCCCAGGGACCTCCGAGGGAACCCGTTCCAGTGTGACTGCCGCATCCTCTGGCTCCTGCAGTGGATGCCCACCATGAATGCCAGCGTGGGGACCGGCGCCTGTGCAGGCCCAGCCGCCCTGAGCCACATGCAGCTCCGCCACCTCGACCCCAAGACCTTCAAGTGCAGAGCCATAGGTGGGGGGCTTTACTCATGGGGCGGGAAGCGGGAGGCCCGAGGGAATGGCTGTCTCACTCCGCGCGCTGCTGATTCCTGCCGCGGGGAGAGCCTGAGCAAGCAGGAGCACCTTCCTGAGTCCCAGTTTTCTCATCTGTAAAGTGAGGGTAATAAACCCTGATATAGGAGTGCCATGGGAATTCGATGATACGTCCTCGCCTGTTCGGCATTTGGTGCTGGGCCTAGGACAGAAGGCCCTTAAAAGTTCTCTGTTGTTAACATAAAAGCAACCACTTTAAAAATTCTTCGTTACATGCCAAGCATTATTGTAAGAACTACAGGTGCAAAGTCACCTCACTTACATGGACTCACCTTTTCTTTTTCTTTCTTTCTTTCTTTTCTTTTTGAGAGAGTGTTTCGCTTTTGTTGCCCAGGCTGGAGTGCAGTGGCGTGATCTGGGCTCACCACAACCTCCGCCTCCTGGGTTCAAGCAATTCTCCTGCCTCAGCCTCCCGAGTAGCTGGGATTATAGGCACATGCAACCATGCCTGGCTAATTTTGTATTTTTAGTAGAGACGGGGTTTCTCCATGTTGGTCAGGCTGGTCTCGAACTCCTTACCTCAGGTGATCCGCCTGCTTCAGCCTCCCAGAAGTGCTGAGATTACAGGTGTGAGCCACCACACCTGGCCGATTTGCCTTTTCTATAAATAGATTTTGGTGCCTTTTGGGATACTAGGCAGTGCAGAAAGCACAGCATGATGAGGCCAGCTCTGGGTCTTGCCCTCAAAGAGTTAAATGTCCAGAGGAAGGCAGGCCCAGACAGGACAGCCCAGGACGATATGGGCAGGATGGGGAGGCCCAGCCAGAGGGGTCAGGGCAGGGACTGGGGAAGTCATGGGAGCTGAGGGAGCCCAGAGTCAGGGCCAGGGCCAGGGCCACACAGAGCTGGGGGACAGGAAGGAGTTTAAGCCTGAAGGGTCTTTACACAGATGCTTTTCTTTTCTAAGAGTTGGGGATCTCACTCTGTCACCCAGGCTGGAGTGCAGTGGCGCCATCATAGCTCACTGCAGCCTCAAACTCCTGGGCTCAAGTGATCCTCCTGCCTCAACCTGCCAAATAGTGGGGACTACAGGCACATGCTACTGTGCTCAGCTAATTTTGTTTTAAAAACTTTTTTATAGAGACAGGGTCTTGCTATGTTGCCCAGGCTGCTCTTGAACTTCTGGCTTCAAGTGATCTTTCCACTTCAGCCTCCAAAAGTGCTGGGATAACAAGCATTTGCCACTGCACCTGGCCACAGATTCAATGAATACAATAACAACAATGATTATTATCTATAACAATATACATATATAATTATTATCAACATATAATTATTATTCTAAGAGTAAGAAAGACATGTTTTTGGTCTGTGGGACACATAGAAGGAGACTTAACTTAGGGAGTCCCTCTTCATTCATGTTATCCAACGAACGTTCACTAACATTCACGCATGCCCAGCCCTGTGAGAGGTGAGGGTTGCTGTGGTTGGGGCCTGAGCCCTGGCCTTACGGGACTTACCGTCCTGGGAATTTGGGGAGACAGACATTTAAAAAACATAGCACAGGCTGGGCACAGTGGCTTATGCCAGTAATCCCAGCACTTTGGGAGGCTGAGGTGGGCAGATCACCTGAGGTCAGGAGTTTGAGACCAGCCTGGCCAAGATGGTGAAACCGTCTCTACTAAGAATACAAAAAGTAGCCGGGCACAATGGCGGGCGCCTGTAGTCCCAGATACTCGGGAGGCTGAGGCAGGAGAATTGTTTGAACCCGGGAGGCAGAGGTTGCAGTGAGCCAAGGTCGCGCCATTGCACTCCAGCCTGGGCAACAAGAGTGAAACTCTGTCTCAAAAAAAAAAAAAAAAATTGCACAGATAAATGTGTGCTATACATTGTGATCACTACAGGGAATGATGAGACAAGGGAGGTTCCTATGAGAGTCAGAGAAGACTTCTCTGAAGTGAGGATGTTAGGTCTCAATGTGGCTAAGTGAGGAACAGAGGGAAGGGCTCTTCAGAGAGAAGGAACAGCCTGGCGGGTGGCCCTGAGGCAGCATAGAGCTTGCCCTGTTTGAAGATCAAAAGAAGGCAGGTGTGGCTTAGGGGTGATGAGTGAGGGACAGCTATGGATTTTGGAAACCACAGAGAGGAGAGCAGACTTTATTCTGGGCCATGGGAAGAATGGAGAGTTGTTTTTTTCCTTATTTGTTTATTTGAACCGGGTCTTACTCTGTCGCCCAGGCTGAAGTATGGTGGCACAATCACCGCTTACTGAGGCCTTGGCCTCCCCAGGCTCAGGTGATCCTCCTGACCTAGCCTCCCTGCTGGTGGGGACTGCAGGTGTGCCACCACCATGCCCTGCTAATTTTTTGTATTTTTTGTAGAGATGGGGGTTTCGCCATGTTGTCCAGGCTGCTCTCGGACTCCTGGGCTCTATTGATCCATCTGCCTTGGCTTCCCAAAGTGTTGGGATTAAAGGCGTGAGCCACCACCCTCGGCCGAGAGTTTTGAGCAGGAGGTGATTTGATAGCCATTTAAAAAAGATTCGCCCTTTAGGTGGGCATTATAGGTAGTTTGGCTCATTGCTTCAACATTGGCACCTGGAAACAGGGCCTGGCATGCAGAGTGAAATATTACAGCCTGGAGGCGACTGCCCAGCTCCCCCACTAACAAGCGGAGTAGCCTTGGTGCAGAAGCCAACAGTAACCGCAGAAGCCAACCCATCACACACTCAAAATACCGTGGACTAAGGACGGAGGGGTCTGGAGCAAGGTGTCCAGGTGTGCAGGGCAGCCCCTGGGCATCGTCCTTGCTTTCGTGTTTGAAGCCAGGTTGTGGCATATCCACGTGTGGGAAAGGAGACCAAGTCGGGACAAGCTGTTTCCAGGCGTGGTGGCTCATTACACTCATCACATCTGCCTTTGTTCCACTGGTCGCTCGGTCTCAAAACAGCCACATCTAACTTCCAGGGGGGGCGGTGAATGGAGGTCCGGGAGAAAGCAGCCTCTAGCTGGGTGGCCTGGTGACCAGCTCCAGTTCTGTCTCCTGGAAGGTGGGAAAGACAGATTTTGTTGGATAACTGGCTGCCTGTGCCATTTAGCCTTCACTTTCTCATCTGTAAAGGGGAGATCATAACAGAATGTACCTCAGAGGGATGTTGAGAAGTTAAATGAATTAACTGAGATGCTGTTTCTAAGGGATTATTTGGTGATCCCACAGAGCTCAGAAGATAAAGCTTATCATGCTGCCCTGAGTTAATATGTCTATACTCAGGTGTGGTGGCTCATGCCTGTATGCCAGCACTTTGGGAGGTCAAGGCAGGAGGATCTCTTGAGCCCAGGAATTCTAGGCCAGCCTGGGCAACATAGCAAGATCCCATCTCTACAAAAAATAAAAAAATTAGCCAGGCGTGGTAGTGCATGGCTGTAGTCTCAGCAGCTCAGGAGGCTGAGGTGGGAGGATTCCTTGAGCCTGGAAGGGGGAGGCTGCAGTGAGCTATGATTATGCCACTGCACTCCAGCCTGGGGGACATAGTGAGACCCTGTCTCAAAACAAAACAAAACACCCCCCGCAAACCAAACAAACATCTTCAGATCACAGTTCTATGACCCTATGAGGAGAGTACCATGAATGGCCCCATTTCAGAGATGTGCAAACTGAGGCTGAGCCCTCGGGGCCCCGGGGCCTGCCTGACTCTCTCCTCCACCCCCAGAGCTGTCCTGGTTCCAGACGGTGGGGGAGTCGGCGCTGAGCGTAGAGCTCTTCTCCTACCAGGGGGAGCCTCACATCGTGCTAGCACAGCCCTTCGCCGGCCGCTGCCTGATCCTCTCCTGGGACTACAGCCTGCAGCGCTTCCGGCCAGAGGAAGAGCTGCCCGGTGAGCCCCTCCCCGTCCTTCCGCCTGCCCAGCAGCCTGCCTGGCCAGCCTGACCTACCTCTCCGCCTCCCACCTCCCCACAGCGCCCTCCGTGGTGTCCTGCAAGCCGCTGGTGCTGGGCTCCAGCCTCTTCGTGCTGGCCGCCCGCCTGTGGGGGGGCTCACAGCTGTGGGCCCGGCCCAGCCCCGGCCTGCGCCTGGCCCCGACGCAGACCCTGGCCCCGAGGCGGCTGCTGCGGCCCAATGACGCCGAGCTCCTGTGGCTGGAAGGGCAGCCCTGCTTCGTGGTGGCCGACGCCTCCAAGGCGGGCAGCACCACGCTGCTGTGCCGCGACGGGCCCGGCTTCTACCCGCACCAGAGCCTGCACGCCTGGCACCGGGACACGGACGCCGAGGCCCTGGAGCTGGACGGCCGGCCCCATCTGCTGCTGGCCTCGGCCTCCCAGCGGCCGGTGCTCTTCCACTGGACCGGTGGCCGCTTCGAGAGACGCACGGACATCCCTGAGGCGGAGGATGTCTACGCCACACGCCACTTCCAGGCTGGTGGGGACGTGTTCCTGTGCCTCACACGCTACATTGGGGACTCCATGGTGAGGCTGGGCCTGGGGGAGGAGGGGGCACAGCCAGGCCTGATGCTGCAGCTGACTCCCATTGAGGGTTGGCTTTTTCTTTCTTTCCTTTCTTTTTTTCTTTTTGTTTCTTTCTTTCCTTCTTTCCTTCGAGACGGGAGTCTGGCTCTGTTGCCAGGCTAGAGTGCAGTGGCACGATCTCGGCTCATCTTCGCGTCCTGGGTTCAAGCAATTCTCCTGCTTCAGCTTCCCAAATAGCTGGGATTACAGGCGCACACCACAATGCCCAGCTAATTTTTGTATTTTTAGTAGAGATGGGGTTTCACCATGTTGGCCAAGATGGTCTCGATCTCTTGACCTTGTGATCCACCCGCCTCGGCCTCCCAAAGTGCTGGGATTACAGGCGTGAGCTACCAAGCCCTGCCTCGAGGGCTGGCTTTTCAGCACCGACCCAGTCTTGCACACTAAGCCTCTAAACTCTGACCTAGCCTCACATGCCAACCTTTGAACCAGGACCCCACCCCACACTGATGCTGAGACTGTGACCCCCTCAAAGCTGGCTGACTCTAAACCACTCCCCAGTCCCAACACTGACACTGGCGCCAGCATCCTGATTCTATCCCCAGACGCTGGCTCTGTGACTCAGATGCATTCCAGAATTCACAGCCACACCCATCCCCACCCTGACACTGAGCCCCGCCGTGTTCACGCTGGGGTTAAGCCCTGCCCACTCTCTGGAGTGAGGTGCAGGCAGGGGAGGGTTCTGAGCCTGGAAGGGCCCTGATCTGACTCAGGTTTTCACAAGGTGGTGAACAGACTCAGGGAGCAGGGAGAGCAGCCTAGAGACGAGGAAAGAGGCCGCCAGGATGGTCCAGCTGGGAGGGGATGGAGTGCTGCCAGAGGTGGTGGGAGAAATGTACAACTATAGTAGGTGAAACTGAGAGTCCATGGCTGAGTGCTTCTGTGTGGGGTGTGAGGGCAAGAGAAGCGCTCAGAAGAACTCCGGGTGTGTGGCTGAACAGCTGGGTGGTGACCTTTATGAAGATAAGAAAGCTGTGGGAGTTTGGAGACCTACAGGCTTCTGCTTCCAAGCTATTCCAGGGCCCCCAGAGTCCCCCCGCGACCCCAGGCTCTCACCTGCCACACCCCTACAGGTCATGCGCTGGGACGGCTCCATGTTTCGTCTGCTGCAGCAACTTCCCTCGAGAGGTGCCCATGTCTTCCAGCCCCTGCTCATCGCCAGGGACCAGCTGGCCATCCTGGGCAGCGACTTCGCCTTCAGCCAGGTCCTCCGCCTTGAGCCTGACAAGGGGCTCCTGGAGCCGCTGCAGGAGCTGGGGCCCCCAGCCCTGGTAGCCCCCCGCGCCTTTGCCCACGTCACCATGGCCGGCAGACGCTTCCTCTTTGCTGCTTGCTTTAAGGGCCCCACCCAGATCTACCAGCATCACGAGATCGACCTCAGTGCTTGAGACCCCAACGGGACTCTGGGCATGGCTGGGGCCCCTGGACGGCCCCTTGGCTGGTTCCCAGCCCCACTTGGGTTGACGGCTTGCCTGTCAGCTGCTGACCACGGGCCACATTCATCAGCCACACGTCTAGACCTTAAACCCACTTCTTAAAGGATCTGCACCTGTGGGGGGACATAGAGGGTCCTAGCCTACTGGACCTCCCGAGCTGCTCACAGGTCTAAAGCAACATCTGGACATCTGGGCTGGGGCAGATTCCCCATCAAAGACAACCTGGGGGTGCAGGCTGGTGCACTGCATGGAGTCGAGGTGGGGGTCACGTGCAGAGCTCCATGAGGTCTGGAAGCTCCCCGCTCAACCCGCTCCCACCCTTCCTGGTCCCCCTGAAAGCACTGAGGGGTTGATGGCATTCCCTTCCCATTCTAAACTCCACACAGCCAATCTGCGTTCCTGGAGAAGCGCCAGCCTCGAAGACAACTCAGCGCTGGGCAGGTTCCCCTCTGCTGCTTGTGCGCAAGCGTGCGGCCGCCCTGGGCGCTGTGCCTCTTGCGCCTCCTGCGCGTGCGCAGGGCACAAGGAGTGACAGCGAGAGGTGTCACAGGGAGCCCGGTGCCCTCCTGGATGGGCGACGGGGGCAAGGACTAGAAGAGTCCAAGCTCAATAAATGCGCTGTGCACCCGCCCCGCCCACTGTTGTGGATCCCTGGGAGAGGGTGTCTTGTGAAAGCGCAAATGGTGTCCCCGGAGCGGGGCTCCGAGAGCCCAGGTGGTGGACTCGTGGTTATGGAGGGACTCAGGGGATGTTTGAGGCATGATGAGGGGACAAGTCTCGAGTTTATTGTGGGTCTCTTTTTGGGTTCATGTCTCAGGACATTGGAGGAGATATTTTTGGGTGTTTTCAGTTGTAGGCATTTTGTGAGGTGGTTCATGGGAACATTTTGGATGCCTTTTTAGGTACTGGGGAGTCTCAAGGGAGTCTGAGGCTTGTTGGAAGTTCTCACGCTATTCGGCCATTGTGTATAATTAAGGGTAGCATAGGGAATTATTTAACGGGCTTGCAGGGACATTTGGGTATTTGGAAAGGTCTTGTAATAAAGTGAGGTCTCGGGGTGAGTGAGAGGGTCACAGGGTCTTACTTTTGTAAACTGTCTGAACATTGCCATCATGGTGGGATGATCCTACATCCCAGTTTTCCTGGGATGGTCCAGGGTCCCCTGGAATATTCCAGTGTTCCATCTGCTTAGAGCTCTCTTTCATTCCTTTTGGCCACTAGTAAATCCCAAATTGCACATGAGGTTCCCACAGTCTAGGAGGCAGCGTGCAGGACTGTGCCGTGCAATCAGCCACAAGGGAGCAGGCCTGTGGGCTTTTCAACAAGCAGGCTCAGCTGCCAGCCTCTGTGCCAGCCTCCAGGGCACACCGACCTTCTCGTGGCGCCCCAAGCCCCACCCCAAGGCACACATAGGAAGTCTCCAGGCTGCTTGGGCAGAGGCACAATCATTTTAGATTAAAAATTGAACGAGACCCTCCCACGAGAGGTGAGATGATGAGACCCTTCTATGCAGGGAAGTCCCAGCCGAGGAGGAAGAATTCCATTCTGGAGTTCAAGTTTCTATGCAGAGACAGGACCCGGGGCCAGAGAAGCGTCCTCCACCCAGTTTCAGTTGGTCTGTCCTCAGCAGTTATGGGCTGAGCCTGGGAGAGGGATGGGGTCAGCTTGTGAGGGTGGACTGAATTCTTTCTTTCCAGTGTGCATGCGTGTGTACACACACACACACACACACCCTACTTCCGTGTTCCCCTCAGCCCCATGCTGCCCCATCTTACCTGGGGTGATGAGAGGTGGAGCCTCCCCTGGATGGTGACTAAGGAGACAAAAGTGGTGAGATCTGCGTCCACCCCATTTGTCCTGTCCCTCCAGGTAGAGGGTTCTCAGCCTGTCTAGACTTGTTTTCCTGGCTGCTTTTCCACTGGTGGGGTAGGGGGGGTTGTGTAATCCCAGGGGCTAATGCATTTCAGGATTTGGGGCCCTCTGGGGATTACCAGCTAGAAACAATGAACCTGGGAAATCTTAGCGGCAGAAACTCTGCGGGGCAGAGTCTGGAGGCCTATCCTGCTGGGAAAGCTAGCCCTTTCATGCTGAAAAGCATCTAGCCAGCCTGAGGCAGGCGGGCATGCCAGAACAGCACACATCTTACCCAGGCTTCTGGCGGAACTTGCATTTGCATTTCCCACCTGTTAGGGAGAGGTCAGTGGTCAGGGGAGGGAAGCCCCAGCCCCACTCCACCTGCTCCCCCAGCTCCTCCACTCACTCATGAGGATGATGATGCCCAAGGCGCACAGAACCCCGGCACAGATGAGCCCACCGACCCGAAGCCTGTGCCAGTCTAGGAGGAAAAAGGAGAGGACCTCAGTGCCAGGCTGTGTCCTCCCCATCCATCCTCCCATCTTCTTGGTAAATACGTATGGAGCACCTAGGATGCACAGGGTGCCAGGGACACCACAGTAAAAGAACAGACAGAATCCCAGGTGCTCACATTCTAGTGCACACACCAGCAAACAAGATCTGTCATGCGGGGTCAGGTGGAGATGGGTATAATAAGCAGGGTGGGAGCTGGCAAGTCAGAGGGCAGGCTGGGTGTTGGGGCTGACGCCTGTTAGGATAGTGCAAAAGTAATTGCGTTTTTGACTGGGCGAGGTGACTCACGCCTGTAATCCCAGCACTTTGGGAGCCTCAGGCAGGCAGATCACCTGAGATCAGGAGTTTGAGACCAGCCTGGCCAACATGGTAAAACCCCATCCCTACTAAAACTACAAAAATTAGCCAGGTGTGGTGATGCGTGCCTGTAATCCCAGCTACTCAGGAAGCTGAGGCTGGAGAATCCTTTGAACATGGGACCTGGGAGGCAGAGGTTGCAGTGAGCCGAGATCTCGACATTGCACTCCAGCCTGGGTGACAGAGCAAAACTCTGCCTCAGGAAAAAAAAAAGTAATTGCATTTTTTGCCATTAAAAGCAGTTGCAAAAAACACAATTATTTTTGCACCAACCTAATGTAATCCCAGTGCTTTGGGACTTCAGGAGTTCTAAACCAGCCTGAGCAACATAGCGAGACCCCATCTCTACCAAATATACAAAAATTAGCCAGGCATGGTGGTGCACGCCTGCAGTCCCAGCTATTCAGGAGGCTGAGGCAGGAGGATTGCTTGAGCCCAGGAATTTGAGGCTGCAGCGAACTATGGTCACGCCACTGCACTCCAGCTTGGGCAACAGAGTGAGACCCTGTCTCTAAAAAATTAAGTCAGAGGGCAGCTCTTTTAGAGGGAGTAATAAGGGAAGGCCTCTCAAGAGGCTGCATCTGAGCAGAGGTGAGGGAGGGAGCCATTCGGGTCTATGGAAGGAAGTGTTCCAGGCAGAGGAACCAGCAAGTGCAGAGGTCCGAGGCTGGCAGTGTGTCTGCTGTGTCTGGGAGGCTTGGAGCAGGAGTGAGGAGTGTGGAGGAGGTGAGGGCAGAGCGGGGAGTGGGGAGCAGGTCATTGGAACCTGGAGGCCAAATGGGGGTTTTGACCGAATAGCTCGCTGCCTCCGGTGAAGCTGCTTCCTGAACTCCAGGAAGTTTTCTCAAGTCAACACTTCTCCCAGCTGTTGATCTGAACCAAACAATGGGTCCTTGCAAACTGTCCTCACCTCCTGAGCGTGTCTAACCATCTTGCTGGAACAGAACCTTCCCAAAGGCCAGGTTGCCGCCTCTAGTTCCTTTAATCCACCATGTGGACCATTCATTGCCCCCATCCTAGTCCCTTCCTATCTTTGCCCTGTGATGCTCACATCAGACCCTCACCCAACCCTGTGTGGGAACCTTGGCACCAAAGCAATATGTGGGGTTGAGGGGAGGGGAATGGGGGCACCAGCTCTCACCATAGTAGAAAGGACTGTTTTTATCTGCAAAGAAAGAAATAAGATCGTGAATCCAGGATAACAGCCAGGAGCTGTTATCAATCAGGGGCCCCCCAGGAAGAATTTGGGGGTGGGACGGGTGAAAGAGTCCAGTCTGACTTACCTTCTGGGTCATTGGCATCCAGGACAGGCAAGCCTGGTGGGAGAAGAGGGGAGGGAGAGGAGATGGTGATGTTGGCCTCAGCCAAGCCCTTGGGCAGGGCCTGTGTAGCCTCAGGTGCCTCGGGAAAGGGTCCCCTGAGGGACAGGGGTCCAGTCACTGAGCAGCTGCCTCATTCCGTCTTATTCCATAGTGGAAATGTGGACTCGCCCACTCAGCCCCACACCTCCGAGTCACGCCAGCATTCTGCCACCTGAAACTGGGTCTAATCTGGGAGGTTTTTGGCCACCGTTTGGTCTCATGTTTCCAGACACGTGGTTAATCCATGCCTCCTGCAGCAGCGGCGGACTTTTCTGGTCAAGATGACAGATGGTTTCAGTTCCCAGGTTCCTGTTTCCCCAAATCCTATCATGCTCAAAGCCCATCCTCCCGCTTCCGCAGTGTCCACACCCACCTGGTCTGGTGTTTGCACATCATTGAAAGTGACTGTTATACACTTAAATAGACATTATTGAAAATGTGATTTTATATCACTACCCTGCAGAGAATACTAGTCGTGCCCTACATAATGGATAAAAAGTGCCTCTAATCTCAGAGCTCTGGGAGGCTGAGGTGGGAGGATCCGCTGAGCCTGGGAGGTCAAGGCTGCGTTGAAGAAGTAAAAAAAGGACTGGGTGCAATGACTCAGACCTGTAGTCCCAATGCTTTGGGAAGCCAAGGTGGGAGGATTACTTGAAGTCAGGAGTTCGAGACCAGCCTGGCCAATATGATGAAACCATGTCTCTTCTAAAAATACAAAAATTAGCCAGGCATGGCGGAACACGCCTGTAGTCCCAGCTACTTGGAGGCTGAGGCAGAAGAATCACTTGAACTTGGGAGGTAGAGGTTGCAGTGAGCCAAGATCATGCCACTGCACTCCAGGCTGGGTGACAGAGCAAAACTCTGTCTCAAAAAAAACAGGAAAGAATGTATGTTGGAAGGTGTTAAAAGTGCAGTTGCACCCAGCCGAGCCTGCTCCTTCGAGTTTTTAGAAAATGTACAAGGCCGGGCGTGGTGGCTCAAGCCTGTCATCCCAGCACTTTGGGAGGCCGAGGCAGGTGGATCACAAGGTCAAGAGATTGAGACCACCCTGGTCAACATGGTGAAACCCCGTCTCTACTAAAAATACAAAAACTTAGCTGGGCATGGTGGCGTGTGCCTGTAATTCCAGCTACTCAGGAGGCTGAGGCAGGAGAATTGCCTGAACCCAGGAGGCGGAGGTTGTGAGCCGAGATCGCGCCATTGCACTCCAGCCTGGGTAACAAGAGCGAAACTCCGTCTCAAAAAAAAAAAAAGAAAATTTACAAGAGAACTGGCCGGGCGGTTATCTTCTTTCAGTGCTTTGAAGGTCGTTTTATTTCTTCTAGCTTCCCTTATTTCTGTTTAATAGTCAATCAAGGCTGGTGGATTACACACCCGTAATCCCAGCACTTTGGAAGGCTGAAGTGGGAGGATCAAACTCAGCCAGGGGTTTGAGACCAGCCTGGGCAACATAGTGAGACCCCCATCTCTGCGAAAAAAATTTAAAAATAAGCTGGGCATGGCGGGGTGTGTCTGGAGTCCTCGCTGTGTAGAAGGCTAAGAGAGTAGGATTGCTTGACCCCAGGAGTTCAAGGCTGTGGTTAACTGTGATTCTGCCATTGCACTCCAGCCTGAGCAACATAGGAAAAAAAAAAACAGAAGAGAGTGAGAGAATGGGGAAGACGGTGACTTTGCAGCTGTGCAGGCCAGCTCTTCTTGTGTCTCCCTGGCAATCACTGGTTTGACTTTTCTTTTCTTTATTTTTTTTTGAGACAGAGTTTCACTCAGGCTGGAGTGCAGTGGTGCACTCTCAGCTCACTGTAACATCCACCTCCCAGGTTCAAGCAATTTCTCCTGCCTCAGACTCCCAAGTAACTGGAATTACAGGCATGCACCACCACACCTGGCTAATTTTGTTTCCCTGTGTTGGTCAGGCTGGTCTTGAACTCCCGACCTCACGTGATCCACCCGCCTTGGCCTCCCAAAGAGCTGAGATTACAGGAGAGAGCCACTACACCCAGCTAATTTTGTATTTTTAGTAGAGATGGGGTTTCATCATGTTGATCAGGCTGGTCTTGAACTCCCGACCCAAGTGATCCACCTGCCTTGGCCTCCAAGAGAGCTGGGATTACAGGCCTCTTGACTTGCATACGGCCACTGCATACGGCCAGTTTGACTTTTCTTACCCTCAAGGCGATGCTGTTCTAACATTTACCACCTCCCTGGGAAGGTAGAAAAGCACAGGAGAGAGACAGAGGCTTGGCTGCCCTCGGAGCTGGGGGATCCAGGTGAAAAAGCAGTGGAGGGATCAGTACTCACCTGCCAGGAACACGAGCAGGCCCAGGGTCACCTTCTGCATGTCAGAGTGCTGGCCTAGAGGGGTGGCAGGAGGTCTGGCCTTAGCAGAGCCACTGGGATGCTGGCCCTGTGCCTGTGGCTCCCCAACCCTCCTCCCATGCTGCTCGGGCAGGGTGTGCAGCTCACCCTGGGCAAGCAGACTGGCATTGGAACTCGCTGGGCTGAGAGGTAAGCAGCAGCCGTGCCGTGGAGTGGGGCCTGGGTGGAACCCAGGCCTGACTCTGAGCAGCCGTAATAACTGACTGGACACCGACTTCAGGCTTTCCGTGAATTGTCCACCACCAAACGAGGGTGCCACTGCCTGCTGTTACCCTTATTGGACAGATGGGGAAACTGAGGCTCTGAGAGGTGAAACTAGGTGTCCTCGCCAGGAAGCAGGATTTAAAGCAGGCCTGGCTCCCCAGCAGCTGCTCCTAACTCAGGGCTGTAAGGGCCTTGGGTGTTTGGGGGAGCAGGATGCTGGGAGCCAGGTGGCAGGAGGCCCGATTCCCGGGAGTGTCTCCACGGACAGCTCGGAGCCTGCCTGGCCTTGCCAGGACACGGCAGACTTCAGGCTGCAGACTGAGCAGGTTCTTCAAGCTGCTCAGGGCAGGGTGTGGGAAGATGACTTGAGGCTGGGACTGCGGGTAGAGGGGAACGATCTCGGCTTGGCTGCATGTTCCCCTGAACCTCCCATCCCCTCACCCCCACCCTTCCCAGTCCCAGCCCTGGCCCTGCCTAGCCTAGGTCCCCAGCCTAGCCCCTGACCTGACCCCAGGCCCTTGAGGCAGCAAACACTTTCTCTTTCCCAGACAGGCCTGCTCAGCATAAGGAACGCCTTTCTCTCTCCCTCCTGACCTGGCATCAGTCCTGCCCTCCCACCAGCCTGCAAGGCTGCAGCAAGCCCCTGGATGCCATGCATGCCCTCCCCCGCCCTGCCCCTGCCCAACTGCTGAGCACATAGTTATCTTAATTTTTTTTTTTTTTTTTTTTTTGAGGCAGAGTTTTGTGCTGTCGCCTAGGCTGCAGTGCAGTGGCATGATCTCAGCTCACTGCACCCTCTGCCTCAGCCTCCCAAATAGCTGAGACTACAGGTGAGTGCCACCATGCCCCACTAATTTTTGTATCTTTAATAGAGATAGGGTTTCACCATGTTGGCCAGGCTGGCCTCACACTCCTGACCTCAGGTGATCTGCCCACGTCGGCCTGCCTAAGTGCTGGGATTACAGATTTGAGCCACCGCACCTGGCCTAGTTGTAATTTTGATAGCAAGAGCTGGCACTTCCTCCCCCTCGCCCTGGGGTGCACACTGACCTTGCTGTGTTCTCACTCACCTCAC
Organism: Saguinus oedipus; assembly: GCA_031835075.1. Lineage (NCBI taxonomy): Eukaryota > Metazoa > Chordata > Mammalia > Primates > Cebidae > Saguinus > Saguinus oedipus. The sequence goes on along the minus strand of CM063187.1, from coordinate 38,730,721 downwards.
CTCCCAGCAACCCCGAGGTCATCCCCTAGTCCGCATTTCATAGATGGCAGAAATGCTGAGAGGGTGGTGCCAGCACCCAATGGTGCGGATGGTCCCTGCTGGTTGGCACAGACTCCTCCCTCTGCCTGCCCACCCCAGGGCCTGGGAATCCTCTCAGCTTCCCAGTTAATTCCAGATGCTGGACTCACAGTTTTAGTTTGAGCATCCATTTATTTTCCTTTTTTGGGGGGTTGGGGGGGAAGAAAGGCTGAGACTTTGGGAGCTTCACTGAGGCCCAAGAAGTGTTTAGAACCCCCAAAAGAGTTGGGGGGGAGTTGGCAAGGGTGGGTGGGCAAGACCACATGGTGGATATGGGCACAGGTGGCCTGCCTGTGGTCTGAAGCTGTCACCCACAGCCATACGAATCCTGGTAATCCCCGCAGATGCGGACTGAGTGTCTACCCATGGGGCATTTTCTCAGCTTCCCACTTTTTAACTCATATAATCTCTGCAGCTTCATGCAGGGGGCACTATGATTGCAGTTGTAATCCTGTGACCCTGCAAATTCATCTTAAAGCCCTATGCTCTGTCACTGTGGCTGTTGAGTCTCACCTCTTAAGCCTCTTTCCAGGGGCTCCTCCAAGCCACCTCTGGCCTGTGATGCCCGACTGTTCCCCCTTCCCAGGTTGTCATCCAGCCGAGACTGATGGATGGTATCTGCCTCGCCCAGCCTCTGCATAACAATGTCCAGCCCCACGTTTCCAGAGGCTGCGAGGAGCCGGAGCTGGGTCTGCCCTCATATTCCCTGTTCAGGCTGCTGTTTGAAGAGGCCCCGCTGCTCCTGAATCTATGTGGGCGGCGGGCAGGTTAGAGAGGAAGGTAGCCCTGCAGCTGGCGCTCTGTCTACCTGCTGTGACTCTTCCTGGCCACGAGGTCCCAATGCCCGCCTGAGGACCGTCTCCCCGACCTGCCCTCTGCTAACCCCAGTTCCTCCATGACGTGAGAGAAGGGGCTTATCTTCAAGGACAAGCAGAAGGGTCCTGCCCCCCTCTGTGTACCTCAAACTTCCCAAGCAACCCCCCATTTACAGCTTCCCCCAGCAGCTCCAACCTCTTTTCCTAGAGGTCTCCAGAATCCAGATTTCCCGCAATGCCTGGACTCCGCGGTCCACCCAGCACTCATCCACCCCCTCTTCTCCACCCGGATATCCCCAACCCAGATACCCCTAATCCATGCAGGCCTCAGTCTTCCCAGACAACCCAACCACACTTACCGGTCCTGCCCTCACCCCAGCCGGCTCAACCAGTCGCTGAGGAGGATGGGGGAAGGGACACTAGGGGAAGGGCCTTTCTCCTATCTCCTGGCTCCAGAAACGCACCTCAAAAGATTTTATGCTCTTTAACAGCTGAGCTTCTATGTGGTGGGGGCAGTGGGTGGGTAGCTTCTCCCTAACTTAGGGGCAGAGCCAAGGAGGGCTTGGAGGAAGGGGCCCCAGCTGCTCACCTGTGGGGTTCACCAGGCTGATCAGAGGTTCCAGGAGAAGTTGGGGCTGCCAGACGGAGTCCTGCCTTTATCCAAAGCTGCCACGCCCTAAGCAAACCTGGGCAGGTAGAAAACAAGTTAGATGCCCTAAGGCCCAGGGGCTCCATTCCTGCTCTTAAAGAGACAGCTTCACCCCCTCCCCAGCCTCAGGCATCAGGTTGCTCCCTGGAATTCCCAGAGCCACAGCAGCCTCAGGTGAGAGGGAGAATTAGATGGGCTGGAACTCAGCCCCTGGAATTAAGGAAGGAGTTTTCTCCAGTCTCCTGATCCCAGGAGAGGACCTTAAAGGGGGAAGGCTCTGGGGGGTCTTTTTTCTTTTGAACAGAGTTTTGCTCTTGTTGCCCAGGCTGGAGTGCAATGGCACGATCTCACCTCACCACAACCTCCACCTTCTGGGTTCAAGTGATTCTCCTGCCTCAGCCTCCCGAGTAGCTGGGATTACCGGCATGCGCCACCATGCCCAGCTAATTTTTTGTATTTTTAGTAGAGACAGGGTTTCACCTTGTTGACCAGGATGGTCTCGATCTCTTGGCCTCGGGATCCACCCACCTCGGCCTGCCAAAGTGCTGGGATTACAGGTGTGAGCCACCACGCCTGACCTCCAGGCCACATCTTGCTTGCTGGTACAGTTTCAGGGTCAGCAGAAGATGCTGGGATGACCAAAGTCGGGAGATGGGGCAGGGGTGGATATGGGGAAGTGGCTGGAATGGCAGGGAGGGGTTGGGGTGGGGACTGTGGGACCTTAGGCCTGGTCATCACCTGCTCCCTACCCTGGGGAGAATGAGAACTGGCTTCCAGGCATCAGGCTGAAGTTTCCCAGCCAGGCTCATTCCATGGGTGCTGAGAGCCAGATGGCTGGGTCTATAGAGTGGGTGCTGTTGGGGGCGGCAGCCTCCCAATCCAGATAAGGCCCCCTGCACTGTGCTAGTCCCCCTCCCCCTTCCCTCCTCTCTCTCCTGCTCCTCCTCCTCCAGGCATTCCTTCCGGATGGGGTCTGTGCAGGCCCCCCCATGGTCCCAGTTGGGGGTGCCCCCTCCCCTCAATTCCGCCTTCTTAGACAGAGGGACTTTTGTCTGGGGGCTGGATGGAGAACAAGGATTCTTTGAGCGGTTGGCGGAGGATTGGGGTCACGGGGAGGGGTAGGACCAGGAAAGGGGTAGCTTTGCCCTGGCCACCAGCTGGACTCCAGGCGACCCCAACGCCATCGTGGGGGCGGGGAGGAGGGCCACAGGGCCAGGCCAGGGAGAGGCAGCTGCTGGGAGCGTGAAGCACAGGACAGGAAAAGGGGGTTCGGGTCAAGGCTCTGCCAGGAACTGCCCTGCTGAGGACAGAAAGAAGGACCCCCTCCCCAGTTCTCATCACGGAGGGATGGGGCAGGCAATGCTCGCCCAGAGCTACACCCTTTCTCTCTGTGGTTCCCTGGGGCGAGCTGTCAATCCCAGGCCTTCCCTAGACAAGGACAAGGCTCTCTCCTACCCCTGTGAAGGAGGGGTCAGTCCCCACAAGGAAGGGGGGGCCCTTGGGGTAGGGCTCCAAGCAAAAGACCCAGGAAGAGGTAGAAACAGGAAGGAGAGGCCTGGGGGCCAAGTCAGTGTAGCTAAGGGGGTCTTTGTGTCTGGGCAGATAGCATCTTCCCCAGACCCTTCAAGCTTGATCGTGTCTGGGACGACCCCTTGGGGGTCTTGGGAGTGGAATGGTTTCTCCCTCTGCTGGGAAGCCTGGGAACTGCAGGCAGTCAAGAGCAAGTCATGGTGTGTGTGTGCAGGGTAGCTGGGGAGGGTCGGGGGTGCTCTGCCTTTCACCTGAACGGGGTGAACTGGAGAACGGTTGTCTAAAAATCCTGGAGGAACCCCACTGCCTGTGGATGGATACAGAAGTACTTTCCAGACAGACTGCTAAGGGAAAAAATAGAAATAAAAACAGGGTGTAGGGAAACCCTGGAGCGTGCTGTCTTTGTGAACGGTAGAATAATGCATATGCATATACTTCTAATGAATAAAATATTTATGGGGATCGGCATCCAGGGCTGCTTCTGGGGAGGAGAACTGGGAGGCTAGATGATGGGGTGGAAGTGAGACTCACTCAGCATCACGAGCCCTCTTATAGTTTTTGAATTTTGCATCCTGAAAATGTACTACCTTAAAGAGGTTTAATTTTAAAAATTGGGTTCAGATTTTTTAAAAATTTTCCAGGTCAAACAAAACACATCTAAGGGCTGGTTTCAACCTGGGAACTAGCAATTACAGCCTTCTGACAATCTCTGAATATTCTGTAGTTTTAAACACTATGATCTTACATTCTGACGTACAGATGTTTACGGGATTTTACCCAACCCAGGTCAACCATAAATTCTTCCTGGGCTGGACGTGAACATGCTGCATCCAAGTGTGTGCTGGGCTGGGCCTAGGACTGGGCTGGGGCTGGGCTGGGGCTGGGGCTGGGGCTGGGCTGGGGCTGGGCTGGGGCTGGGGCTGGGACTGGGGCTGGGACTGGGGCTGGGGCTGGGCTGGGGCTGGGACTGGGGCTGGGGCTGGGGCTGGGGCTGGGCTGGGGCTGGGACTGGGGCTGGGGCTGGGGCTGGGGCTGGGGCTGGGGCTGGGCTGGGGCTGGGGCTGGGACTGGGCTGGGGCTGGGCTGGGGCTGGGGCTGGGACTGGGCTGGAGCTGGACTGGGACTGGGGCTGGGCTGGGGCTGGGGCTGGGGCTGGGGCTGGGGCTGGGGCTGGGGCTGGGCTGGAGCTGGGGCTGGGCTGGGACTGGGGCTGGGACTGGGGCTGGAGCTGGGGCTGGGTTGGGGCTGGGGCTGGGACTGGGCTGGAGCTGGGCTGGGACTGGGGCTGGGCTGGGGCTGGGACTGGAGTTTACGGTCAGGAGGATTCTGAGACCCCAGTGTGATGAGCACACAGAGACCAGGAGGTCAGGAGTTCGAGACCAGCCTGGGCAACATGCTGAAACCCCATCTCTACTAAAAATACAAAAATTAGCCAGGCATGGTGGCAGGCACCCGTAATCCCAGCTACTCAGGAGGCTGAGGCAGGAGAATCGCTTGAACTCAGGAGGCAGAGGTGGCAGTGAGCTGAGATCGCACCATTGCACTCCAGCCTGGGTGACAGAGAGACTCCATATCAAAAAAAAAAAAAAAAAAAGAAAGAAAGAAAGAAAAGAGAAAAAAAGAAGAAGAAAGGGCTGTGGGGAACGGAGTTTGTGCAGTCACTTGTCCCTATCAGGAATGAGGTGTCCTTTGGAGTGAGTCTTCTGGCCAATTTGACTTCAATTATGTTTTAAAGGCACAGAGGTAATAGGTTTATATATTAATATATTTTATGTAATATAGATAATAAACATATTTGAAAAAGGTCCTTGTTTTGCTTTTGGAATTATTTGGCCCCGAAGAACCTGTCGAGGCTGCAAATGGCTGTGATTTCTCCATATCCTGGGAATTCTTGCAAAATGAAAAAAAACAAACCTACAAATAGTTTCTGAATATCACAGGGTTTTCAGGAACGCCGAATTGAAGCACAAAACCAAAGCCGTAGCATGCTGTACCACCACTGATTCAAACTTTTATTGATTTTGTCTCAATAATTTCATTGCTCTTTATTTAATTAAGGCTGGGAGTGTTTCTGCAGGCTCCTGGCCCTAGAGAGGGCAGCCTGGAGGCACCCCCAGCCAGGAGAGGGTGCTGGTTGGATGGAGCTCTGCCTTTGCAGTCAGAGTCTGAACGGCCAGGCTGACTGCCTGAGAGGTGTGGTCACAGCCATACCCAAGGTCCCACTTCCTGGGCAAGATGGGGCTAGAGAGGTCAGGGCCTCCCGTGTTCAATCCATTCTCCTGCCTCAGCCTCCTGAGTAGCTGGGACTACGGCACGTGCCACCATGCCTGGCTAATTTTTTGTATTTTTAGTAGAGACAGGGTTTCACCATGCTGGCCAGGATGGTCTCGATCTCCTGACCTCATGATCCGCCCACCTCAATCTCCCAAAGTGCTGGGATTACAGGCGTGAGCCACTGCACCTGGCCTCCATTTGCTTTTTTTGTGGCGCTATCTGCCTCCCCTGCTAGCACCTCTCAGGAATTTTCATCTGAATTATAGAACAGGGCCTAGCACATAGTGGGTGCTCACGAAGTATCTGTTAATTACCAGGCTGTGCACAGTGGCTCACACCCATAGACACAGCACTTTGCAGGGACCAAAGTGGGAGGATCCTTTGAGTCCAGGAGTTCAAGACCAGCTTGGGCAACATAGAAAGATCTCATCTCTAAAAAAATAAAAATAAATTTAAAAGAATTATAAAAGAAAGCTTTTCTTCCCCCCTCCCACCCCCACCTCCATCTGAGGAGGCCTTGCAGGAACTGAGGTGGGGTGCTGAGGGAGGAGCTGCTGATGGGGGCAGGGGGCATGGAGGAATCAATTTGTTGGCCAGCTTCCCCATCACGGCAGGGGAGGGCGGTGAAGCTCAGGTGTATGGCTGGGGGTCCTGGGTGTGGGCAGGACCTACAGGGAAGCAGCAGAGGGCAGGGAACACATTTGTCGCTAGACATCTGGGACAGGGACTATCTGGTTCAAGTGGGAGCCCTGCAGCCCCCTCCCAGCCTGCCTCCGTCCCTAAGAGAAGGGTCTCAAACTGGCGGTCCCAGGGTGGAATCCAACCATTACACCTTTCCTTTAGTTTACAAAGCGCTGCAAAAATGCAGAATTGCTAACATTTCAACAGCAGACGTTTCAACATAACAGGCTGTGTTTCTAGCGTCTCTGGAAAGGCCTGGCCTAAAAGGATTCCCATTTCCACCCGGAAGCCATTGCTGGGGTGGCAGATCTGTCACCCTGGGGTGACCCAGGCCCCAGCTCTGCCTGGTTTGAGGCTTCATGGGAAGGAGGCAGGCAGGATTGGAGGGAGGAAGAGAGGGAGGGAGGAAAGGAGAGTGGAGCTTGGGGTTGCTCCATCCCAGACTTGCTCTGGTCGCCTCCCATCTCAGACCTGCCTTCTACCTACAAGGCCACGAGTACAGCACGAACCGAGCAAGGGCAGCCTCGGAGGCGCCTCGGGGCGTGGCTTATGCAGCAGAGACCCCCATACTGTCCTCCCAAGTCCAGGAAGAGAGGGTGCATCCACCCGAGCATCCAGGAAGAGAGCCCGGCTAATTTTTGTAATTTTTTAGTAGAGATGGTGTTTCGCCACGTTGTTCAGGCTGGTCTTGAACTCCTGACCTCAAGTGATCTGCCCACCTCGGCCTCCCAAAGTGCTGGGATTACAATCATGAGTCACTGTGCCTGGCCCTTAAAAATATAATATTAAAGTTAACACAAAATAATAAATCACAAGATAAAAAACACCGAAAGAGTGGAGGGAAAAGTAACGTTTGAACCAGGTAAACAAACAGTTAAGGAAACAGAATTTAACTGAACTTAAGAAACTATATGTTTATGTATATTACTATATAGTATGTATTAAATATTTTATCTATATATTTTTGTCTTTTTCATACAAGCCTGTGTTCTTGTTGGCCCTCCCACAACGTTTCCCTTTTCCTTCCTCCTGGATCAGTTCTCTGTGGTCCACTGCCCCTCGGGGCCCAGCTCTGTTCCTTCCTGGCTGTGGATGATTTAACTCCTCCCGGCCCCCCAGCCCTGGCCCCGGCCCGGTGGGAGCTTCAAGGCTCTGAGGCTGGCGCTGGGGCTGGCAGGCTCCCTCCTGGCTGCAGAGGCAGGACCATGAGTCTGCAGTTCTAAGAGCTTGGCTGGCACCCTCTGCTGTGGGGAGGCACTGCCTGCTGGCAGCCGGGGCCCATCTCCACATCCCTTTCCCCCTGCACCCAGGCATCCAAGAAGGCAGTGCGCACTCAGCCAGCGCCAGCGCCAGCGCCACACCCCTGCTCAGGCCTGAGTCATTGACCTACGACTGCCGACTGGCTCTCTATTCTCAACCAACAACCCTGGCACTTGCGGCCTCAGGACTTAACTGCCTGTGGGGAGTTCTTCTTCCACTTGGGGAAACTGAGGCACCCAGGCTTAGTTGCTTGGCAGCAAGTCACCCAGTTTACGAAGGGGCAGTCAGGATTTTAACCCATGTCTGGCGCACACACACCCTGTGTGATTGCAGGGGGTCACAGGGAGTACTAAAAATCGGCAGGGGCCCAGGTAACCTTGAGGGCCCCAGGAACAGACAGCAGGGTTCGAAGAGCGGATAAGACCCCAGAGAATATTTCCAGAACCATCCACTTCTCCCCTCCTACTGCCCTTACCTGGCCTAGCCTCTGTCCCCTCCAGCCTGGAGGTCCTAGAGCCTCCTCCCTGGTCTGGCCCCGCCCCCCTCAGTCTGTTCCCACCTGCAGCCAGAGGGAGCCTGGGACCACCTGAGCCCTGTCAGGGTCAGCCTGGCTTAGAGCACTGTCCTGGGAGCACCTCGCTCCAGGAAAAAGCCAAGTCCTCACTAGCCCCATAAATCCCTTCCACCTGGTCCCCGTCACCTCTCTGACCTCATCGTCTCCTCTCCCCAACCCTCACTCCCTCAGCTCCAGCCACACCAACCTCCCTGCAGCTCCTCCATCGCACCAGGCACGACTCACCCCTAGATGTGCACATGGACCTCTCTCTCCTCTTTCTTGGGGTTCTGCTCAAATATCACCTTCTCAAGGAGGTTTTCCTTGGCTTCTCCATTTACAACCATGTTTTCCATCTGGAAGTCACCGCTGCCCCTCCCCGTCCTGTTGTGTGTTTTCTTCCCTCACACGCACGCACACTGCCTCCTGACACACTGTGTAATTCACACTTACCAGTCATGGCTATTGTCTGTCTCCCCTCTGGAAATCTCAGTTCCACAAGGGAGAGATCTTGACCATTCCACCTGCTGCCATTTCCCCAGCACTGAGTCTAGGGTCTGGCACATAGTAGGTGCTCAGGAAGTATTTAATGGGTGGATGAATAACGCCTTTTTTTTTTTTTTTTTTTTTTTTTTTTTGAGGTGGAGTTTCACTCTTGTTGCCCAGGCTGGAGTATAGTGGCACAGTCTCGGCTCACTGCAACCTCTGCCTCCCAGGTTCAAGTGATTCTCCTGCTTCAGCCTCCTGAGTAGCTGTGATTACAGGCACACCATACCCAGCTAATATTTGGTGGTTTTTTTTTTTTGAGACTGAGTTTCGCTCTTGTTACCCAGGCTGGAGTGCAATGGCACAATCTTGGCTCACCGCAACCTCCACCTCCTGGGTTCAGGCAATTCTCCTGCCTCAGCCTCCCGAGTAGCTGGGATTACAGGCACGCGCCACCATGCCCAGCTAATTTTTTGTATCTTTAGTAGAGACGGGGTTTCACCATGTTGACCAGGATGGTCTCGATCTCTCAACCTCGTGATCCACCCGCCTCGGCCTCCCAAAGTGCTGGGATGACAGGCTTGAGCCACCGCGCCCGGCCCTAATTTTTTGTATTTTTAGTAGAGATGGGTTTTCACTATGTTGACCAGGCTGGTCTTAAACTCCTGACCTTGGGTGATCCACCCCCTCAGCCTCCCAAAGTGCTGGGATTACAGGTGTGAGCCACCACACCCGGTCTAATGAACGCCATTCTTGAGAGTTACCATATATTCCAGACACCATCACAGATGAATCAGGCATGCCACTCTCATTAATTTGGTCATAGCTTTCGGAGTACACAGTAGGCCTACAGACAGAGAGGGAGGGGACTCAGAGCCTGATAGCCTGGGTTCAAATCTTAGCTCCACCACTTTCTCCCTGTATGAGGTTAAGCAAGCGAGTCTCCCTTTCTGGGCCTCAGTTTCCCCATCTGTATCACAGGGATAATATCAGCAGTCCATCTGCTGGGCTGCCCTTTGGAGTCAATGGGCTCATTGTGTGGGGTGCTGACAGCATGACTAATTCCAAAAGCTGGTTCCCTTCCTGGAACGGGGTGGAGTGGGAGGGGTGCGGCTGTGTGTTTTCCAATAGCCAACAATGAAACTCTTGTAGGCAGGGGCCCTCGGGCATGGAAAACACAGCCACCCCTGTGGGTTCTAGACAAAAGTTTCAGGTCTCAGAGTGGAGCTTTACCAGGGGATTTACATTCTTCCAAGATTGTTAGGAAGAAATACTAACTTGGAGGGACATCAGGACATGGGGGTGGGTTCCCATTTTGCCCTCTCTCCCTGCAAGAAGTGGCTTTGAGAGGTGGGGGGTGGGGGCAGGGTCTCTCCCACCTACAACTCCTGAGGAGAGGATTGGATTGGCTTAAGAAAACCTCTGGGCTGCAGTGATTGGCTCAGTGGGGTTTAATCAAAGTGAGGCATTGGAATTTTTGTTGAGTACTTGGGGTAAGAAAAGATTTGGGTTTTGGACAATGGGGAATACACATGTAAGGACTGGAAACTTGGCAGTTATTATGCCACCACAAGAAAAGCCATCCTGAGGACAAAGCTATTGCTATAGAGAACCACAGACCAAGAGAAATGCTGAGAAACTGGGTTAGCACCCTGATGAAACCATGCCTGATCTCCCTCTGGAATTTTCAGTTATGTAATTAATCTAAAAATCACAAAACACAATCTGTGATTGGTTTGAGTTCGTTTGTATGAGGCTTTCTGTTACTTGACTTTTGGATTTTTGAGACAGAGTCCTACTCTGTTGCCCAGGTTGGGGTGCGGTGGCACAATCTTGGCTCACTGTAATATCTGTCTCCTGGGTTCAAGCAATTCTACTGCCTCAGCCTCTCAAGTGGCTGAGGAGCTGGGATTACAGGTGGCCACCATCACACCTGGCTAATTTTTTATATTTTTAGTAGAGACAGGGTTTCACCATGTTAGCCTGGATGGTCTTGATCTCTGGACCTCATGATCCACCTGCCTTGGCCTCCCAAAGTGCTGGGATTACAGGCGCGAGCCACCAAGCCTGGCCAAGGCTTTCTGTTACGTGTAACCAAAACAACCAAAGTGGTAGAGAACTTCTGTGGACCCAGAATCTCTACACTTTCACTGGGCCATGTCACATGATTTTTACTGTTTGAGCCAATGTATTTCTTTTAGCTTCAATCAGTTCAAGAGTCTCTAGATACCAATGAGTGCTTACCTCAGCCAAGTCAGGGCTCTCTCTGCAGACAAACCTGGGTCCCATGAACCTCGATTGACATCTTTGAAATGAACACACTGGGGCTGCTGGACTTGTTCTCCTTCCCAAGTTCCAGCTTGAAAAGGGGCAACAGGACTTGGTATAAAGAGAAGTGCAAGTGCCTGGAAACTCAACACTCTTCCCATCAAAGGAGGCAACGTGCAAGTTGCTTCCCATGGAGCAGCCACACTCAATGAGGGATACGCAGTCAGTGCCACTGAACACAAAGCCTGGGTCACACTGGCAGCCGTCCTGGCACGGAGTCGAGCAGCTGTCGGGCTGGGCAGGCCCGGCACAAGAGCTGAGACAGGAGGAGCCGCAGAGCTCGTAATGGCCGGGGAGAGGACAGGCCAGCTCTGGAAGAAAACAGGTGGGGTTAAATAATTGGGCAAACATTACTATTCTGGAGCATTTCCAATGAGAAGAGAACCAAGGGAACAGAGAGAGAGTGGCAGGGGCCAAGGGTAAGTCATAAAGGCAAAGGGGGGGCGGTAGAGGCATCAGCAGGATGTAGCATAATGATGGTGGTGTGATTATGATGGTGATGGTGCTGGTGATAGTGATGGTGGTGACGTGATGGTGTTGATGGCGATGGTGATGGTGATGGTGATGGTGGTGATGTGATGGTGTTGATGGCGATGGTAATGATGGTGATGGTGATGGTGATGGTGGTGACGTGATGGTGTTGATGGCGATGGTAATAATGGTGATGGTGGTGGTGATAGCGGTGGTGGTGGTGATGGTTGTGATTGTGGTAATAATGGTGGTGGTGGTGATAATGGCAATGGTGATTATAGCAGTGATGGTGATGCTGGTGGTGATGGTGGTGGTGATGATGATGATGTTAATGGTGGTGGTGATGATGGTGATGGGATGGTGATAGTGATATTGGTGGTGTTGGCGATGATGGCAGTGGTGATGAACGTGTGGTTATGGTAACAGTAATAATGATGGCAGTGATGATAGTGATGATGGTGTTGGTGGTGATGCTGGTCGTGATGGTTGTGGGTGTGGTAACGATGATGGTGGTGATGATAATGATGTTAATGGTGGTAATGGTGGTGGTGGTGATCATGATGTTAATGGTGGTAATGGTGGTGGTGATGATGATGATGTTAATGGCGGTAATGGTGGTGGTGGTGATGATGATGTTAATGGCGGTAATGGTGATGATGGTGATGATAATGATGTTAATGGCGGTAATGGTGGTGGTGGTGATGATGATGTTAATGGCGGTAATGGTGGTGGTGGTGATGATGATGTTAATGGTGGTAATGGTGGTGGTGATGATGATGATGTTAATGGTGGTAATGGTGGTGGTGGTGATGATGATGATGATGTTAATGGTGGTGATGATGGTGATGATAATGATGTTAATGGTGGTAATGGTGGTGGTGGTGACGATGTTAATGGCAGTAATGGTGGTGGTGGTGATGATGATGATGATGTTAATGGTGGTGATGATGGTGATGATAATGATGTTAATGGTGGTAATGGTGATGGTGGTGATGATGATGATGTTAATGGTGGTAATGGTGGTGGTGGTGATGATGATGTTAATGGTGGTAATGGTGGTGGTGATGATGATGTTAATGGTGGTAATGGTGATGATGGTGATGATAATGATGTTAATGGTGGTAATGGTGGTGGTGGTGATGATGATGTTAATGGCGGTAATGGTGGTGGTGGTGATGATGATGTTAATGGTGGTAATGGTGGTGGTGGTGATGATGATGTTAATGGTGGTAATGGTGATGATGGTGATGATAATGATGTTAATGGTGGTAATGGTGGTGGTGATGATGATGATGTTAATGGCGGTAATGGTGGTGGTGGTGATGATGATGTTAATGGCGGTAATGGTGATGATGGTGATTATAATGATGTTAATGGCGGTAATGGTGGTGGTGGTGATGATGATGTTAATGGCGGTAATGGTGGTGGTGGTGATGATGATGTTAATGGTGGTAATGGTGGTGGTGATGATGATGATGTTAATGGTGGTAATGGTGGTGGTGGTGATGATGATGATGATGTTAATGGTGGTGATGATGGTGATGATAATGATGTTAATGGTGGTAATGGTGATGGTGGTGATGATGATGATGTTAATGGTGGTAATGGTGGTGGTGGTGATGATGATGTTAATGGTGGTAATGGTGGTGGTGATGATGATGTTAATGGTGGTAATGGTGATGATGGTGATGATAATGATGTTAATGGTGGTAATGGTGGTGGTGGTGATGATGATGTTAATGGCGGTAATGGTGGTGGTGGTGATGATGATGTTAATGGTGGTAATGGTGGTGGTGACGATGATGTTAATGGTGGTAATGGTGATGATGGTGATGATAATGATGTTAATGGTGGTAATGGTGGTGGTGGTGATGATGATGTTAATGGTGGTAATGGTGATGATGGTGATGATGATGTTAATGGTGGTAATGGTGGTGGTGGTGATGATGATGTTAATGGTGGTAATGGTGGTGGTGACGATGATGTTAATGGTGGTAATGGTGATGATGGTGATGATAATGATGTTAATGGTGGTAATGGTGGTGGTGGTGATGATGATGTTAATGGTGGTAATGGTGGTGGTGGTGTTGATGATGTTAATGGTGGTAATGGTGGTGGTGATGATGATGATGATGTTAATGGTGGTAATGGTGGTGGTGATGATAATAATGATGTTAATGGTGGTAATGGTGGTGGTGGTGGTGGTGATGATGATAGTGATGACGGTGGTGGTTGTGGTGATGATGGTTGTGGCTGTGGTAACGATGGTGGTGATGGTGATGATGGTAATGCTGGTGGTGATGGTGGTGGTTGTACTAAAATGATGCTGGTGGTGATAATGGCAGTGCTGGTGGTGTGCACCACCATACCCAGCTACTTTTTAATTTTATTTATTTATTTACTTATTGAGATGGAGTCTCACTCTGTTGCCCAGGCTGGAGGGCAATGGCACGATCTCAGGTCATTGCAACCTCCACCTCCCGGGTTCAACCAATTCTCCTGCCTCAGCCTCCCAAGTAGCTGGGATTACACGTGCCCGCCACTATGCCCGACTAATTTTTGACACCATACCTGGCTAATTTTTGTATTTTTAGTAGAGACAGGGTTTCACTATATTGGTCAGGCTGGTCTCCAACTCCTGACCTTGTGATCCGCCCGCCTCAGCCTCCCAAAGTGCTGGGATTACAGGTGTGAGCCGCTGCGCCCGACCCGTATTTTATTTTATTGTTTGTTTGAGACAGAGTCTTATTCTGTCTCCCAGGCTGGAGTGCAGTGGCATGATCTCGGCTCACTGCAACCTTCGCCTCCCAGGTTCAAGCAATTCTTCTGCCTCAGCCTCCCGAGTAGTTGGGACTACAGGCGAGTGCACGCACCTGGCCCCTGTGCACAGGTGCGCATTATCATAGGCTTAGCCCTTGGAGCAGGTGGGGCCGCCGCGGGGCGGATGCAGCAGAGCCGCGACCAGCGTGGATCCAAGCATTGCAGGGAGCTGCTGTGCTTCGCCACGTGGCGGTTGAGCCCGGGGTAGAAAAAGAGGGGGTAAGGAAACAGGACCTGCAGGCCACACTTGCCCATTAACTATTGTGTAAACCAATAATTCTTTTTTCTTGAGGAGGTCTGAGATTGTTTCTGTTATTTTAACTGAATGCCTCTGATGGATATAAACAAAAATGGGTGTGTAATCAGAAGAGAGGTAAAATGTGGAAATAACGGAGGCAGAATACGTTTTTCCCTTGGGGCTGTGGGTTTGGGTGAAGGGTTAGGGTTCCTAGAACCCACATGTCCCCAGAGCTGGTGCTTCCCCGAGCCTTGCCTGGGCTGCCCCTCCGCCAGTGGACCTGCGTCCCATTAACCTGGACAGACACCTCCAAGACGGGCATGAGGGGGCTGTTGGGTCTGTGCTCTTTTCCCAGCTGTACCCAGAAGAACGGCAATGAGCTGGAGGAGCCACAGGATTCGGCAAAGACGGACACACAGGTACCCGAGAACTCAACATTTTTCCCATCAATAGTGATGATATGTGAGTGCCCGGATGCCTGGCAGGTGCCAGGGGAGAGCGGGTGGCACCCAAAGATGCCGCTGAGGCAAAGATGCCTCCGGATGACCCTCAGGGGGAAGGAGAGCAGTACATGGTGTGGGTGGAAGCTTGGCAGTGGCAGAATTGCTCACAGTGCTCCCCAGCTCAGAAGACCTCCCCGGCCGGGTGGTAGCTGCCCCGCATGGTGCAGCCATACTGGATGGGAGGCAACAGTCTGCGCCACTGAGCACAAAGCCTGGGTCACACTGGCAGCCGTGCTGGCACAGTGTCGGGCAGCTGTTCGGCAGGGCAGGCTCGGTGCAGGAGCTGGGACAGGAGGAGCCCCAGGGCTCATAGTGGCTGTGCGGGGGCAGGTTAGCCCTGGAGGAACACAAGCCATTCAATGCAAGGACGTCAACTCACTGCTCCAAGTTCAAGTAATACTCCTGTTATCTCCCCAGAGCCCAGCTCGTGGCAAACCTCCATGGATACCTGTTGAAAGAATGAATGAACGTGTCGAAGCCTTCTCTATAGCACACATCTGTTCCATTTTAGCATCCACTACATGCCAGCGGGAGGCTGAGGCGGGAGGATCGCTTGAACCCGGGAGCTGGAGGCTGCAGTGAGCTGAGATGGTGCCACCGCACTCCAGCCTAGGTGACAGAGCAAGACTCTGTCTCAAAAAAAATCACACCCTAGGAACATCCTAGTGCAGGGTCCAGCCCTACAGGGTCCTGTGAGCCCCTCCCTACGGGTGTGGAGACGAGAAACTGTGGAAATAAAAGACACAGGACAGCAAGAAAGAGAAAGCAGAGTTTGGGCCCAGGAGTCCACTGCCAACCAAAGCTCGGAATCCGGCAGCGGCCCCGACTGCCTGGACGCTCTGACTGATCGAGTACAAAGCCGGGGGCAGGGCAGGTAGGGCGTGGCATTGGTGGTCAGTGATAGGGTCAGGTACATCACATGCCATATAGGTAGGGGCCCAAGACTTTCTAGTAACTGAGATGAGGTAAGGAGCATAATGCATCAGCACTTTTCCGTACTTGTCAAGAAAAAACAAAGACATTAAGATTTATATTACTTTTACTGATTATCTTTTTTTTTTTTTGAGCACAGGGGACTTTATTGATGGTACACGACAAGGTGGGGCTCCCTAGGCCCCTCCCTCTTCAAGGGGTGTGCATGGAAACTGAGGAGGGGCAATTCGGTGTGGTGAGGGACTCAGTGTGGCAGGGACTCCCCAGCAGTGAGGGCCTCTCTTCCTCTCGTGCTCTCGCTGGGGCTGGTGGTCCAGGGGTCTTACTCCTTGGAGGCCATGTGGGACATGAGGTCCACCACCCTGTTGCTGTAGCCAAATTCATTGTCATACCATGAAATGAGCTTGACGAAGTGGTTGTTGAGGGCAATGCCAGCCCCAGCATCGAAGGTGGAAGAATGGGTGTCGCTGTTGAAGTCAGAGGACACCACCTGGTGCTCAGTGTAGCCCGGGATGCCCTTGAGGGGGCCCTCCGATGCCTGCTTCACCACCTTCTTGATGTCATCATATTTGGCAGGTTTTTCCAGGCGGCAGGTCAGGTCCACCACTGACACGTTGGCAGTGGGGACACGGAAGGCCATGCCAGTGAGCTTCCCGTTCAGCTCAGGGATGACCTTGCCCACGGCCTGGGCAGCGCCAGTAGAGGCAGGGATGATGTTCTGGAGAGCCCCACGGCCATCGTGCCACAGTTTCCTGGAGGGGCCATTCACGGTCTTCTGGGTGGCAGTGATGGCGTGGACCATGGTCATGAGTCCTTCCACGATACCGAAGTTGTCATGGATGACCTTGGCTGTGGCGCTAAGCAGTTGGTGGTGCAGGAGGCATTGCTGACGATCTTGAAGCTGTTGTCATACTTCTCATGGTTCACGCCCATCACTAACATGGGGGCATCAGCAGAGGAGGCAGATATGATGACCCTTTTGGCTCCCCCCGCAAGTTAGCCCCAGCTTTCTCCATGGTGGTGAAGACGCCAGTGGACTCCACCACATACTCAGCGCCAGCATCACCCCACTTGATTTTGGAGGGATCTCGCTCCTAGAAGATGGTGATGGGATTTCCATTGATGACAAGCTTCCCGTTCTCAGCCTTGACAGTGCTATGGAATTTGCCATGGGTGGAATCATACTGAAACATGTAGACCATGTAGTTGAGGTCAATGAAGGGATCATTGATGGTGACGACATCCACTTTACCAGAGTTAAAAGCAGCCCTGGTGACCAGGCGCCCAATACGACCAAATCCGTTGACTCCGACCTTCACCTTCCCCACGGTGTCCAGGGATGTGGCTGGCGATGGGAGACAAGATGCGGCTGTCTGTCGAACAGGAGGAGCAGAGAGCCTGATGATCTCTTCTAAGAACAAAGGAACCAGGTGCAGAAGCGGAACATGAGAGTGGACATGGAACGTGACCGCTGAAGCACAGCATCAAAGCCCCTGGATGTCTGCGGGCCTCCCTGACAGCCTTCAGGCCTGCACAAGAGCTTGGAGGAGCAGAGTTTTCTCCTAACTCCTCTGGAGAAGGAGACATCTCTGACATCTCCCGCAGCTTGCTAAACTGCAGGCGCTTTCCCAGCACTGGCACTGCCGCATAGCCAGGGCACCCTCCAGCAACCCTGACACGGGGCGGGACGGAGGATTTAAAGCATCTTGCCTTGGGGTCATTCCTTTCACAATGTCACCCCAGGTTCACACTTTGAGACCTGAGAGGCATTAGTAAAAGAACTACCATCACCTATGAATAACTACTGTGGTTATATCTCTAGTATATTTTCTTCTTCATTATTTATATGGGAATAGACTGAAGCTCCTGACTCCTGCCTCGGCACTTATGGGGTCTCCGCCCCACATCCTAGGGCCTGGGGACACAGCGATGACCAGGACAGAGATCCCTGACCTCGTGAAGCAGGTGTGCTAGTGCAGACGTTGACAAGCCGCGCCCCTGGGGCCAAATCTGGCCCTCCACCTGCTTTGGCACAGCCTACAATCTAAGAATAGTCGCAACATGTTTAAATGGTTAGAAAAAAAGAAATCAAAAGAGGACTATTTTGTGAGGCGTGAAAATCATGTAAAATTCAAATTCCGACGTCTTTAAACAATATCTTCACGGAAGCGGCTCGCTGGTCTGCATATCGCCTGCGGTTGTTCTTCTGTTACAGCAGGAGCTTTGAGTAGCTGTGGCAGCATGTGGCCCAGGAAGCCTGAAATATTTATTATCTGGCCTTTTACCATAAAACTATGCTGACCTATTCTAGAGTGGGGGATGGACGACAAACTAGCAATAAATAAAAGATCATTTCACATGGAGAAACTGGGTCAGATCTGTGCTACCCAGCTTTACATAGCACAGAGTGGCTGAGCCCCAGTGGCTGATATGAAGACAGTGGCTGGGGGGACCTCTCTGCAGAGGTGACATGGGAGCCAAGGCCTGCATGATGAAAGGAGCCAGCCACGTGCGCGTCTGGGAAAGAGCCTTCCAGGCCGGAGGAATAGCAGGTGCAAAGGCCCAGCGGTGTGAAGGCGTCTAGCATGGTTCAGGGACAGCAGAGGCCGGTGTGGCTGACCCTCAGTGTGGAGCGAGCTAGACAAAGCCAGCATAGGAGGAGGCAGGGTGCGCAGGGAGAGGCAGCCATGGGGGCCTCTTAGGAGGAGGCCTGGAGGTCAACTTTCATCCCAGAGGCAAGGGAGACCTAGGGATGCTTTTAATCAGGAATCTGAGGAGATCTGACCTATGCTTTTTAATTTTTTTGAAACGAAGACTTGCTCTGTCACCCCGGCTAGAGTGCAGTGGCACGGGACACATCCGCCCAGAACAGGGCGAAAAGGCCTGGCCAATCTGCAGGGAAAATGCCTCAGGTATGAACAGAGCCACAGGCTGTGAACCAGGACCTGTCACGGTGGCTCACGCCTGTAATCCCAGCACTTTGGGAGGCTGAGGCAGGTGGATCACCTGAGGTCAGGTGTTCAAGATCAGTCTGGCCAACATAGTGAAACCCCATCTCTACTAAAAATACAACCATTAGCCAGGCGTGTTGGCACACCCCTGTAATCCCAGCTGCTCGGGAGGCTGAGGCAGGAGAATTGCTTGAGCTGGGGAGACAGAGGTTGCAGTGAACCAAGATCGTGCCACTGCACTCCAGCCTGGCCAACAGAGTAAGACTCTATCTCAAAATAATTAATAATAATAATAATAAATAAAGTCAAGGCTAAGTTGAAAAAAGAGAAAGACAAAAAGAAAGGAGAAGAAGCCTGGCGTGGCGGCTCACGCCTGTAATCCCAGCACTTTGGGAGGCCAAGGTGGGTGGATCACGAGGTCAAGAGATCGAGACCATCCTGGTCAACATGGTGAAACCCCGTCTCTACTAAAAATATAAAAAATTAGCTGGGCATGGTGGCGTGTGCCTGTAATCCCAGCTACTCATGAGGCTGAGGCAGGAGAATTGACTGAACCCAGGAGGCGGAGGTTGCGGTGAGCCGAGATTGCGCCATTGCACTCCAGCCTGGGTAACAAGAGCGAAACTCTGTCTCAAAAAAAAAAAAAAAAAAAAAAGGAGAAGAGATAATTTGAATAAAATAACACAAGTAGCACCCGTGGTGTTTGTTCGTTGTTTGCCCTGAGCTCCATAAGGGCAGGGATGTTGGTTTGTTCTGTCCCCTATATTTCTCTAGTACCTAGAACAATGCCCGGCACATAATAGGTGCTTAATAAATATTAGTTAAATAAATGAATAGCAAAAATTAAGACAGCCACTTTCATATGTATGAATTTGGGGAAATACTGAAGTAATATGTATAAAACTCTCAGGACAGTACCTGGCACACAGGAAGTACTCAAAAATATGCATGGACATGTTTATTAATAGACATTATTATTATTTAGAAGTGAAACAGGCATTGTGGCCAAATGCTAACTAGCAAAGTGTTAAAAGATTTGCCCAAAGCTGAATATCACCTTCCTAGAATGAATTTCTGTAATTTAAGAACAAATCTGAAAGTGTTTTAAATGGTTATTACTGGCTTGGCGTGGCGGCTCATGCCTATAATCCCAGCACTTTGGGAGTCTGAAAGTGTTTTAAATGGTTATTACTATTAACTGGGCGAGGTGGCTCATGCCTATAATCCCAGCACTTTGAGAGTCTGAGGCAGGTGGATCATGAGGCCAGGAGATCAAGACCATCTTGGTTAATACAGCGAAACTCCGTCTCTACCAAAAATACAAAAAAATTAGCTGGGCATGGTGGCAGGTGCCTGTAGTCCCAGCTACTTGGGAGGCTGAGGCCGGAGAATTCCTTGAATCTGGGAAGCAGAGGTTGCAGTGAGCTGAGATTTCGCCATTGCACTCCAGCCTGAGTGGCAAGAGTGAAACTCCGTCTCAAAAAAAAAAGTTATTACCATCATAATTCTATTATCCACGATTTTAGCAGGAAAATGTTTCAGGTTGAACACCTTACTGAGGGATCATTTATCTGCTTTGTCAGCTGTTAATTTGCTCCTATAGTCCATAAGTTCCTAGGGCAGTTTTAAGATGTGGCCCCAAATTTTTTGACCTGCCTTCCACCACCAAAGGGTGGGGTCTCCATCTCCTCCTGTAGAATCTAGGCAGGTTTGTGATTGCTTCAGCAGACAGAGTAGAGCAGAAATGAGGCTGAGGTATAAAGGGCAGTGTCTCCTGGAATGCTCACTCTGGAGCCCTGAGCCACCAGGTGAGAAGTTCAAATGTCTTGTGGTAGCCATATTGGAAGGAAGCCCAAGTCAGCCAGACAGACAATGAGTCCAGCTACCAGCTGAGCCCAGCCTTTAAGTCATTCCAGCCCAGGTACTAGACTTGTGAGTAAAGAGCCTCCCTTTGGGAGACCGAGGCAGGAGGATCACTCAAGCCAGGAGTTCAAGACCAGCCTGGGCAACATGGTGAAACCCCATCTCTACCAAAAAAAAAAAAAAAAAAAAAAAGGCAGTTGGGTATGGTGTCGCACACCTGTAGTCCCAGCTACGGGAGGCGGGAGGCTAAGTTGGGAGGATTGTTTGAGCCCAAGTGGTAAAGATTGCAGTGAGCCATGATCACACCACTGTACTCCAGCCTGGGCAACAGAGTGGTACCCTGTTTCAAAACAAACAAATGAAGCCTCCCTATTCCAGTCCCTGTTCCTTTAGGCTTTCTAGCTGAGGACCTGGTCATCATGGAGCAGAGACAAGCTGTCCCTACTGTTCCCTGTCCAACTTTCTGAGTCATAGAATCCATGAGCATTCACTGTACCCACTAGCTTGGGGTGGTTTGTCATGCAGCAAGAGCCAAAACAGCTCCTCACTTCATAAGGCAGGATTGAAACAGTGTTACTTTTTATGCAGAAACTAAAGTCCATCTCCCTACTTACACTGCTATCTGAATGTTTGCAATAATTATTTCCGAATATAAAATGAATGACCTTCACCATCATTGCTAATCATGGCTGTGATTTTATGTATGAAATAACTGTTGTGGCAGAGTAGCTGTACATTTCTCCTTCAACCCGACTGGGAGAATGCCAACGTATAACCACATACGGAGCTATCAGTTCCAAGTGACATCCAGAAAGCTTTTCTATATTTGAAAGGGAATATGTAGATATAAATGCTAAATAGGAATGTAAAACTTGGCTTGGGTTCCTGGTGTAGTTGCACTCATTCCATAAGATGGGTCAAATATTTCTGACTCTGAGTGGCACCACAATGACATGGAAGTAATTTTCATATTCAGCTTTTCTGAAGACCAAGATCCTGGCAGGATCTCAAAGCAACCTTGTGACTTATTATTATTTTTTCTAGTATCTTCCTGGCTCCTTGGGGTGAGTGGCAAGGTTGCTGGGAGCAGGAGGAGTAGGAGAAACTCCTGCTCACAGACCCCTGGCATACAAGGGAACTAGTGAATGGCTGCTGAGTGTGTTAAAACGTGCACTCTGAATGAAGAGACCCCCTGAAATAAGTTTTGTGTGAGCAACATGGCTGTTTATTCACCTGGGTTCGGGCAGGCTGAGTCCGAAAAGAGAGTCAGCAAAGGGTGGTGGGATAGGAGTTGGTTTTATAGGTTTAGAGTAGGCGGTGGAAAGTTACAGAAGTTACAGTTTAGGGTGGTTTTTGCAAGCTAGGAGCAGGTTGGAGGATCTGGAGTCACGTTGGTTACAAAGTCCAATTGCCTTATCAATTGAGGCGGGAATATGAAACAATAGAAGAACGTGTGGAGTTAATTAGGCGCTACTGGGGTTGATCATTCTTCCCCTTTCCGTGGTCTTCCAGTTACTTCAGATTTTCCGGGAACTCATCTGGAGTGTCTGTGCAGGTCACAGGGGTTACCATGGTGTCCTTGGCACTGTCAGTCAGCGTAAAAGACCTTACAGAGTGAATCACAATCTCCCCAGGCCCTCCACTCCTCCGACAAAGCAATAATGCAGATGGAACTCAGAATGGCTGTCAGAGGTGTTTAAACCAGAGCAACTCCACCTTGAATAGGGCCTGGGTAAAAATAAGACTGAGACCAGCTGGGCCCATTCCCAGTAAGTTAAGGCTTTTTAAGTCAGAGGATGAGATTGGAGGTCGGCACAAGATACAGGTGATAAAGACCTGGCTGATAAAACAGGCCCCAGGTGAGCCTTTCTTCAGTGGAACAGCAGGTTTTCAGCAACACGTGGCGGATTCCAGGCAGGAAAGCTCTTGTCTCGCAATGTTAAGGCAGCAGTGCCCCCTGGTGGCCACTGGGGCTGCGTGAGGCTCTGCAGAGGCTCTAAACAAGGGCGTTCCCTACCCAGAAGCTGCCAGATGGAGAAAGGGGTGTGGTGGGGGGCGGTGTCTCAGGTTTTGTTCCCAGGGCCTGGCGCTCCCGTCTCCATCTTATAGGACCCCATTTTCATGTTGCTCCAAGGTAGTTGTCTTTTTTGCTCACTGAGCATCTATTTCCATTTCTGGAACTAGCACCCTATTTCCTTTTGGGACTCCCACACTCAGGACACGTGGTTCTTGAAGGCCTAGCTCCTCCCACTCCACCCCATCTGCCCATACCCCACGCATTGGTGCACAGTGATTTGCCAAGGGATGAGCACGTGTGACCCAAATCAATAATGGGAGCTGGGCCTGGAATTTTGTTTTTGCCTGGGACTTTTTCTGCAGAAGTGATTGGGAAAGAGTTTGTGCGGAAAGGGACATCTCTGTGTCTGGCTGTAGAAGAGGCTGTTTTACACAGCTTGCTTCCCTTTCCTTGGAAATGAAGCTAACACAGAGTAATGCAGAGCAGCTGAATCCAGCAGTACCTGAAGCCAATATGCTCCAGGGCAATTCCAGTTAAGTGACTCAATTAAAATCTTACTTTTTTTTTTTTTTTTTTTTGAGACAGAGTCTCGCTCTGTCACCAGACTGGAGTGCAGTGGCACCATCTCAGCTCACTGCAACCTCCACCTCCCTGGTTCAAGCAATTCTTCTGCCCCAGCCTCCCGAGTAGCTGGGACTACAGGTACGTGCCACCATACCCAGCTAATTTTTGTATATTTAGTAGAGATGGGGTTTCACCATGTTGACCAGGCTGGTCTCAATCTTTTGACCTCATGATCTGCCCACCTCTGCCTCCCAAAGTGCTGCGATTACAGCTGTGAGCCACCATGCCTGGCCAAAATCTTATTCCTAAAGTCAGTGGGAACTGAGGGACCCACACACTCTGCCCGATTTGCTCCAGGTCCTAATTCTTCCCCTCCCTCCCCGTAAAACGTCCAGATTGCTGTGTAAATTTGTAAGCTCGGAAGCCACATTAATCAAAACCATCTTTATTATTTAAAGAGCATCCTGTCATCAGGGGCACCTAGACAGGAGTCCCAGCCAGCAGAACAATATTTACATGGGGGTCAGGATAGTGAGGTTGGGTGGTCTCGGGGCTGAGTGGTCCCGCCACTGTGGAAGCGAGGACCCTGGAGGGAGGGTATCCTTGGACCTGGGGACAGGGCCCAAGAAGAAAAACGTCCCATCCTAGGCCCGGCGTGGATCCCACCACTGAGATCACCTCGGGCCCTGGAGGTTGCGCAGCAGGAAGCCACCAGTCAGAGCTGGGTCACTATGCCACCGGCTTCGGAGTGAGTCTGGGGAAAGACAGCTGGGGGCTCCTGAGGTCTGAGAGGCTTCCATGTCCCACCACTGGCCTCCCCTCCCCAGGAGCCCTTTGAAGTCCATCTGCTCCCCAGGGGGTCCCTCTTCTAGGCCTGAGTGTAGGTCTCCTAAAACAGATCTCTGCCTCCCTTCCCCGGTTAGAGGCCCAAACATCCCCACCCTGGCTCCCATCTGGACCCAACTTTCACCTTTATGGCCTGGAAGATCCACTCCCGGAAGTCACTGACTTTGGTGTAGACGCCTGGCTTCTGGGCCAGGGCGCAGCCAGTGCCCCAGCTCACGATGCCACACAGCCGCCAACGTGGTGTCCGAGAGATGCTGTCCTCACACACAAAGGGACCGCCACTGTCGCCCTGGGAGGGGACAGGGAGGCCTGGCTGGAGGCCAAGGTGGCCAGCCAGAAGGCCCCCTGGGATGACCGTGGGTGGTGGCCCCAGAGCTCTCAGGCTTTTAGATAGGGAGCCCGCCCACTCACTACCCTGCGTCTCCATCCCTCGGGTGGTAGTGGCGGGGGCTGCCCTCACACAGTCCCTCACCTGGCAGGCATCAATGCCACCCTCGGGGTAGCCAGCACAGAACATCTTGGGCTTGATCTGGTTTCCATAGAAGTCAGCACCGTTGCAGACATCATTGCTGATGATGGGGACTCGAGCCTCCTGGAGTACCCCGGCCTGTTGGCCTGGGGGCGTGCGGGCAAGGCTGGCCAGAACTGGGGGCTGTGCACACCCCCTTCCCTCCTGCTGCCCACCCCATGCCCCTCAGCGTCCCTACTCCTCGTGGTCAAGACTCATCCAACCAGCCAGACTGCCCGTCCCCAGCCCAGTTCAGTCTCCCAAACGGTGGCATCAGAGGCAGAGGACAGGACTCACCATAGTACTGCGTGTTGCCCCAGCCCGTCACGGTGCAGATCTTGCCATCCACCAGGGCCTGGCCAGCAGCTGGGAGGCACACAGGCTGGATGTATTCTGTGAGAGAGACCATGCCGGTCCAGCCCCCGCTGGCCTGCCCCACCCTGTACCAACCTCTGTCCAGCTGCCGCCACAGCCCCAACACACCCCACCCTCTGTCCTTTTAAAACAACCACAACAGGCTGTGCACAGTGGCTCACACCTGTAATCCCAGCACTTTGGGAGGCTGAGGCGGGAGGATCACTTGAGGTCAGGAGTTCGAGACCAGCCTGGCCAACATGGTGAAACCCCGTCTCTACTAAAATTACAAAATTTAGCTGGGCACAGTGGCATGCACCTGTCATCCCAGCTACTTGGGAGGCTGAGGCGGGAGAATCGCTTGAACCCAACAGGTGGAGGTTACAGTTAGCTGAGATCGTGCAATTGCATTCCAGTCTGGGCAACAGAGCGAGACTCTGTCTAAAAAAAAAAACACCCACCACCACCACCAACAAAACACCACAGCAGAAGTCTCGATCTACCCAGAGCTCACTGCATGCTAGGCGCTTCCCTGCACCGTTCACTTTAATATTCCATCAGCCCAGAGAGGTCAGGTCTATATTATCCCATTTTACAGAGGGGGAAAAAGAGGTCAAGTCACATGCCCAAAGTTTCATAACAAGTCTGTTTAACACAGCTTGTTTCCCTTTCCAAGCCTGCAGTGTCACCCAGGCCAGAGTGCAGTGGCAGGAACATGGTTCACTGCAGCCTCGACCTCCTAGGCTCAAGCAGTCCTCCTGCCTCAGCCTCCCAAAGCACTGGCATTACAGGTGTGAGCCACTGTGCCCGGCCATGTTCTCAACCATGGCCGTAAGAGGACCCCCAGCCTCAGTCTCCCAAAGTGCTGGGATTACAGGCGTGAGCCACCACGCCCGGCCAATATCCCACATTTTCTTTATCCGTTTGTCTGATGGAACACACTTGGGCTGCTTCCATCTTTGGGCTCTTATGAATAATGCTGCTATGAACACTGACGTACGAGCTTTGGCGCGGACGCCCTTTTCATCTGTCTGGGGTATGTTACCTCCTACCCTAGGAGTGGAAGTGTTGGGTCCATTGGTAACCTGATGTTTGTTCTTGGGGAAATGCCGGCCAGTTCTCCCAACTGGCTGCACTGATCATTGATAGTTAAGGCCCACTGCTGCTCCCTCGAGATCATCCCCCACTATTGCCAGGGATGCCTGAACTGTAAATTGATTCCCCTGTGCCCTTGGTCCCCTCCTCTGTCCTCCTGGCCTCCAGTCTCCAAGCCCAAGGCTCAGCCCTCAGACTTACCGGTGAGGGGCAGGGGACTGGAGAGGTGGACGAGGGCAATGTCGTTGCTGTTCTCCTCGCTGTTGGGGTCCCGAAAGGGAAGATAGCCCCCGTGGTAGATCACAGCCTGCACCCCCAGCTGCAGGCCATGGGGAGAGGCCTGAGCCACAGCACCAGCAAACACTCGCCATCGGGACAGGACCCGGTTCCGCCTACCAGGGAAAGGGGTGGAGGGTGGCAGCCTGCCTGGGCACCATCCACCCCCCTCCCCACCGCCTCTCCACTCCTCTGCCTCTCCTTCAGCAGCGCCGTGGGGGGCACTCACTCTGGGAAGCAGTGGGCAGCTGTCAGCACCCAGTCCCCGGAGAGCAGGGACCCCCCACAGAGGTGTGCTCCATCATAACGAAGACTGACTTGCCACGGCCACCGGCCCAGGCTGGTGTCCCGGCCTCCCACGATGCGGTCCACGGGCAGCTTCCTGCGGCCACAGTCTGTGGGACAGGGGGCAGCTGGGGCGGCAACAGGGGACTGGAGTCCAGGCCCCCAGAACCCAGGCTTGGCCCTGACCTAGGGGGTCTGAAAGGACACGCGCTCTACCCTGGGCGCTTGAGGGGACATGGTCTCCCCAAGGGTCTAAAGAAGAGGGTTCTGAGTTTTGGGGTCTCACCTTGGCAGATGGTGGTCAAGAAACGGCCCCTGGGACAGTCACTGGGAGAGACAGAGATGGAGACACAGAAAGAAAGGAAATAGATCAATTAAGACAGAGGGAAGGAAAACGGGGAGAAGGAGTGCTTTGGGGGCCTGGGGTGTCGCCCCACCTGCCCGCTGCCCCCCTCACCACACAGAGATGACCTCCAGCAGCCTCTGGGTGTGGGGCAGCCTCCCCTCATCCACGCAGAAGAAGCCCGAGGTGCCGTTGGCGCCCGATGTTCGCACGTCCAGCTCGGAGTGGGCCAGTGCCCTGGGCGGGGCAGGGGTCAGGCCTGGTCCCCCGCCCCTCCCGGCTCCCACCCCTCCGAGGGCCCCCGGTACCTGATGAAGCCCATCTCCTCGCAGCTGAGCCCAGCCACCCTGGCGTTGGAGCGTGAGGAACACAGCAGTCGCCACGTCCCTTCTGTCTTGTCAAAGACCGTGAGCCGAGCGTCTGCCGGGCTGACCTGCACTGCAGGGTGACAGGGCCCGGGGCGCCTGGGTCCCACAGCCAGGCTCCTCGCAAGCCTCTCCTGCCAGAGCCCCTCCTGGCCTATGTTGAGGCCATGGTTTAGACCTGAACCCCAGCCTGTCAGAGGGCTGAAACCCCCACATCTGTGATTGCACCTGGAATCGTGACTCAAGGACTTTTTTGTTTTGTTTTGTTTTGTTTTGAGATGGAGTTTCGCTCTTGATACCCAGGCTGGAGTGCAATGGCGTGATCTCGGCTCACCGCAACCTCCGCCTCCTGGGTTCAGGCAATTCTCCTGCCTCAGCCTCCCAAGTAGCTGGGATTATGGGCACGCGCCACCATGCCCAGCTAATTTTGTATTTTTAGTAGAGACGAGGTTTCACCATGTTGACCAGGATGGTCTCGATCTGTTGACCTCGTGATCCACCCGCCTCGGCCTCCCAAAGTGCTGGGATTACAGGCGTGAGCCACCGCGCCCGGCCCTTTTTTTTTTTTTTTTTTTTGAGACTTAGTCTCATCCTGTCACCCAGGCTGGAGTGCAATGGCACGATCTTAGCTCACCACAACCTTTGGCTCCTGGGTTCAAGCGTTTCTCCTGCATCAGCCTCCCGAGTAACTGGGATTACAGGCGCACACCACCACACCCGGCTAATTTTTGTCTCTTTAGTAGAGATGGGGTTTCACCATGTTGGCTAAGCTGGTCTCGAACTCCTGACGTCATGATCCACCTGCCTCAGCCTCTCAAAGTGCTGGGATTACAGGCATAAGCCACCATGCCTGGCCTTTTATTTTATTTTTTTTAAAGACAGGGTCTCACTCTGTTGCCCAGGCTGGAGTGCAGTGGCGTGATCTCGGCATACTGCAGCTTTGACCTCCCAGACTCAGCCTCCTGAGTAGCTGGGACCACAGGCTTGCACCACCACACCTGGCTAATTTTTGTATTTTTTTTTTGTAGGGTCTTGCCATGTGGCCCAGGTTGATCTTGAATTCCTGGGCTCAAGCGATCCTCCCGTCTCAGCCTCCTAAAATGCTGAGATTACAGGCGTGTGCCATGGCACTCTGCCAGGCTCAAGGACTCAGGTTGAAACACTGAACAGCAGCCCTGGGGCAGTGGCCAGACCCTCAGGCAACCAGGGGACCTTTGTTCTCACTAGGAACCCTAAGCCAGCTGCTCAGGAGCTGCAGGTCTGGAAGGTGACTTGGACATTTGGGAAGGAAAAAAAAAATGTTAAACCAAGTTCCCAAAAGAATCCAGCACATGAGGGTGGATCTGTCAAGGGTCACCCTCACCCTCTCTAGGGAAAAAGTAAGCTAACATGGAGGAGAGCCAAGAGATTCTTGATAACATTTCATCATTTGATTTTTTGTGGAGCTGTTTATTTTCCAAAGCTGTTTATTAGCCCTTTTGTCATTCCGTCTTTTTCCATTTGTCTTTGGCCACACTGGTTTTTTTTTTTTTTTTTTGAGACGGAGTTTTGCTTTTGTTACCCAAGTGGGAGTGCAATGGCGCGAGCTTGGCTCACAACAACCTCCACTTCCTGAGTTCAAGCAATTCTCTTGCCTCAGCCTCCCATGTAGCTGGGATTACAGGCACGCACCACCATGCCCAGCTAATTTTTGTATTTTTAGTAGAGATGGGGTTTCACCTTGTTGACCAGGATGGTCTTGATCTCTTGACCTTGTGATCCACCCGCCTCGGCCTCCCAAAGTGCTGGGATTATAGGCGTGAGCCACCGCGCCTGGCCCACACTTTTAACTCATACAAAAAGACCTCTCACTTTCTGCGCACACAGACAGCATATGAAAAATAGAAGAACACACGTATTGCCAGTCTGTAGATCACAGCCTGGTTCTTCATATGAACTTTACCATAGCTATATGGAGTATTATTACTATTATAACAAACAGATTAACTCCTTACAGAGTGATTTCTATTTTTTAAAATGTGTATTTATTTTTATATTTATTTATTTATTTTTGCGACAGAGTCTCACTCTGCTGTCCAGGCTAGAGTGCAATGGCGCGATCTCGGCTCACCGCAACCTCCGCATCCTGGCTTGAAGCGATTCTCCTGCCACAGCCTCCCAAGTAGCCGGGATTACAGGCATTTGCCACCGTACCTGGCTAATTTTTTGTATTTTTAGTAGAGACAGGGGTTTCTCCATGTTGATCAGACTGGTCTCAAACTCCTGACCTCAGGTGATCCACCCGCCTCAGCCTCCCAAATTTCTGGGATTACAGGTGTGAGCCACCTCGCCTGGCCCCCATCTGATAACATTTTAAAGCCCCTCGATGCAGCCAGGCTGAAGAACCTCTGTGATTGTGCTAAGTGAGTTCATCATGTCCCGTTCTGTTTTTAGCCAGTTTGTTTTTTCCTTTTGTCTCCTTCAGACTGAAGACCCTTGACTAATACACCAGATTGCCAATCCTGACTACTGCCAGATTGCTAACTGATATCCTACAGTCAGAAAGAAAGGAGGGAGGAAGGACGGGACGGAGGGAGGGAGGGAGGAGGGAAGGAGAGAGAGAGCAAGAAAGCAAGAAGGATGATGAGGAGGGGGGAAGGAAGGAGAGAAAGAAAGAAACAAAGAAAAGAGAGAGAGAGAAAGAAAAAGAAAAGTAAGGAAGGAGAAGTAAGGGAGGGAGGGAGGGAGGAAAAATGATCTTTTCTTCAGGACTTCTCAGAGCCTTAAAGATGCTGAAGTGCATAATTCTCCAGCAGAGGATGGAGTATTCATTCATTCCCTCAGCAAGCGTTAACTGGAGATATACGCCATGCCCAGTGAGGGGTGATGCTGGAGACATAGAGATGACTGAGACAGCCCTGGGCTTTGCTTTCAGCAAACCACATTATGGGGGATAGGGAGACAGACGGTCATAAAAATGTCACCCAGCCAAACACATCATTACAAACTGTGACATGAGGCAGGGCTGGGATACAAGGGAAGGCTAGAGGGAGCTCCAGGAGACCGTTCATGTCGGGCTGATTGGGGGCGGTTTGCGGTGAGAACCTCAGTCTGCTCCCCACACGCCTCAGAGGAACCTGTTAGCATCTAAGTCAGGTCGCAGCCCATGGGGTATTGATTTCTATTTAATGAACACTTTGTTCCTGCCAGGGTCTATTTTAGGCAATGACCAAATCACCACTGCAATGAACAAATCAGACAAAAACCCCAACCCCTGTGGAGCTCAAAGCCCAGTAGGTGAGACAGATCATGAACAGGACAAATAAGTGGGATATATTGTATGTCACAAGATAGGAAAGGGCCACAGAGAAAAATAAAAAGCCACGGAGGGAGGGGGTGCCGGCATGGGGTGCGGGTGAGGCTGCACTTTGCAGCCAGGAGAGCGTCCCTGGGAAGATGGTGCAGGAACAGAGACCTGCAGGAGGTAAGACAGTGTCAGGAGGTGTGTGAGAGATGGGTAGGGCGGCAGAGGGACTTGCAGGTGCAAAGATCCCAAGGCTGTTGGAGAGGGGAGGGATGGGGAAGAAGTGCTTTAGGAACAGCAGGAGGCCGGAGCAGAGTGAGCCAGGGAAGGGGAGATGAGGTGGGAGCCAGGAATAGGGCAACATCTGGCCTGGCTTGGTGGCTTATGCCTCTAATCCCAGCATTTTGGGAGGCTGAGGCGGGCGGATCACCTGAGGTCAAGAGTTCAAGACTAACCTGACCAACATGGAGAAACCCCCAAGGCCGGGCGTGGTGGCACACACCTGTAATTCCAGCTACTCAGGAGGCTGAGGCAGGAGAATCGCTTGAACTTGGGAGGTGGAGGTTGCGGTGAGCAGAGTCGTGCCATTGCACTCCATCCTGGGCAACAAGAGTGAGACTCCATCTCAAGAAAAAAAAAAAAGTCAGGGCTTTGCTGGTGCCTGGAGTGAGGTGCAGTCAGACCAGGGCCATGATCTGACTCACCAGCTCCCTTTGGCTACAAGTGGGGAACCAGCATGAGCCACCGTGCCGGTCCCCATCCTTTAAATCTCCTGCCACAGCCAGGTTTGAAGACCCTCCAGAATTGCTGGTTAAGTGAGTGAGTCAAATTCCCTTTGTGGGATATGATTGTGGAGAAGGGGTGGGAGCAGGGAGGCCAGGGAGGAGGCTCTAGGGTGTCCAGATGAGACGGGAAAGGGGCTGGAGCAGGGTGGGGGCAGTGTGGGTGAAGAGTTCAGATTCTGGAGAGGTTCTGTAGGTGGAGCTGACAGGGCTTCCTGTGAGATCTGATTCATGGGTGACTGTGGAGGAATTGGGGGGGTCACTGAGGGGTTTGGCCTGAGCCTGAAAAGATGGAGCTGATGCTAGCAGAGATGGGACGGTGGGGAGGGAGCAGATCAGCTGTGACCCTCTTTGTCCTCTTTCTTTTCCTCCTCCCCCCACCCCCCCACTTTTATTTATTTATTTATTTATTTTGGCTCTTATTGCCCAGGCTGGAGTGCAATGGCATGATCTCAGCTCACTGCAACCTCCACATCCCAGGTTCAAGTGATTCTCCTGCCTCAGCCTCCCAAGTAGCTGGGATTACAGGCATGCACCACCACGCCCAGCTAATACTTTCTTTTTAATTTTTAGTACAGACGGGGTTTCTCCATGTTGGCCAGGCTGGTCTCAAACTCCCCACCTCAGGTGATTCGCCTGCCTCAGCCTCCTAAAGTGCTGGGATTACAGGCGTGAGCCACAGCGCCCCGCCCCCTTTTTTTTCTTTTTTGAGACAGGGTCTCACTCCCTCACCCAGGCTGGAGTGCAATGGCACAATCATAGCTCATTGCAGCCTCAACCTCCTGGGCTCAAACGATCCTCCAACCTCAGCCTCCCAAGTAGGTAGGAGCACAGGTGCATATCACCAGACTATGCTAATTTTTTAAAAAATGTTTTGTAGGACAGAGCTGAATGACAACAGCCGGGTTAGAATCCAGCAAACCCTGAGCTAAAAAAAAAAAAAAAAAAAGCCTTTTAAATTTATTTTTCTGTAGATACAGGGTCTTGCTATGTTGCCCGGGCTGGTCTCAAACTCCTGGCCTCAAGCAATCCTCCCACCTTGGGCTCCCAAAGTACTGGGATCACAGGTGTGAGTCCTTTTCTCAGGAGCCTCCTGCCTGGCCTGGGCTCTGAGAGCGCATTCTGGGAAACTGAGTCAAATGGAACCTCGCTTTTGCATCCTCTTAGAAGGAACCTGGTGAGGCCACACCTCAGCTAAGCAGTCTTCCCACAGCACTGCAGGTCAGGACAAGGAGAGGCAGGACTTCCAAGGAGAACTCTCCCCAGCTGAGGACCTACTGTGTGCCCGATGCTAGGCGACCTCTGCCCCACCATTGACCAAGGCCTCATCGAACCCCCCCAGGAACCACAAAGATCATCCCCAATTTCCAGACAGGGAAGCTGAAGCTCAGAGAGGGCGGCTTCCTCAACATCACCAAGTGCCTGAGAAGCAGGGAGAGAAGATTGGAAATCAGGCCTGAGTGACTTCAAACTCCAAGCTGTTAACACTGCCCTGGACAGCCTCCTAAGAGACATCCCCTCCAAAGGGTTAAACAACAGCACAGTGATAATAGCACGGGCTACACTGACGGGGGTGTCAGCGGGCTGGCCTCATGCTATATGTCCTATCCAAGTGGCTCTTTGAATCCCACCACCATCCTGGGAGATAGTGACCACTTCTTTTCTTTTGAGACGTAATCTCGCTGTCTTGCCCAGGCTGGAGTACAGTGGCACAATCTCAGCTCACTGCAACGTCTGCCTCCCGGGTTCAACTGATCCTCCTGCCTCAGCCTCCCAAGTAGCTGGGACTTACAGGCACCCACCACCAGGCCCAGCTAACTGTTGTGTTCTTAGTAGAGACGGCGTTTCACCATGTTGGCCAGACTGGTTTCAAACTCCTGGCCTCAGGTGACCCACCTGTCTTGGCCTCCCTAAGTGCTGGGATTATATGCATGAGCAACCATGCCTGGTTGATAGTGACCACTTCTATGCCCATATTACAGATGGAAAAACTGAGCCTCAGAGGAATAAACTTGCCCAGGGGCACACAGCTATCCAGCAAAACTAGGACTTGAACCCAGATCTGCACATTCCCTGTTCCCTCTGTGCACCTCATACAAACCCTTCCCCTTCTCTGTACTGAATGTACTCATCCATGGCCAGGACCAAAAAAGCCCCTGGCTGGCCCGCCTTAATTATGGCCTCCTGCCCTGGGGTTGGAGCAGCAAACACCTGGCACCGCTGGCTGGGGCATCCTCATCACCCCATGAATTCCAGGGCCAAGGCTTGGGGTTTGAAACACCAACTGGAGAGGGGAGAGGGGGGTGGATTCTTGCTTTATCTTTATTTTATTTTAAGTTTGTTTTGAGTTGGAGTCTTGCTCTGTCTCCCAGGCTGAAGTGCAGTGGTGTGATCTCAGCTCATTGCAACCTCTGCCTCCTGTGTTCAAGCGATTCTTGTGCCTCAGCCTCTCAAGTAGCTGAGATTACAAGCACCCAACACCACACCTGGCTAACTTTTGTATTTTTAGTAGTGATGGGGTTTTGCCATGTTGGCCAGGCTGGTCTCCTGACCTCAAGCAATCTGCCCATCTGGGTCTCCCAAGGTGCTGGGATTATAGGGTGCCACCGCACACCTGGCCTGCCTTAATTATGACCTCCTGCTCTGGGGTTGGGGCAGGGAACGCCTGGCGCATTTAGCTGGGGGGTCCTCATCACCCCATGAATTCCAAAGCCAAGGCCTGCAGTTGGAAACACCAGCTGGGGCAGGGAGATGGGTGGATTCTTATTTTAAAATGACTGTTCACTGCTCTGGACTGTGATTTCCAGAAAGTGTGAGGTTTTAGGGGGGAAAGAATCACTTTATGGATGTGTGTTGGGGGAGACGGGAGTGGGGAGAGAACATCAAATGTCCCCTCCGGCTATTTTTAAAGCCACACTCTCTGCTGCTGTTTCTCACTTTTAAATTCTTTATTCTTGTTCCTGTCATTTCAAGCAACACAAAAAGGAAGTTCTGGGTCACCTGGTGTGCCTGCCAAGTTGTTGGATATATTTAGAAGTGTGAAAAAAACCTGAGGTGGGGATACAATCTTGGGGTTGTTTTGGTTTGTTTGTTTCATCATTTCCCTGAGTTGTTGAAAAACCCAAGTACTGGCCAGGCGCGGTGGCTCACGCCTGTAATCCCAGCACTTTGGGAGGCCGAGGTGGACAGATCACAAGGTCAGGAGTTCAAGACCAGCCTGGCCAACTTGGTGAAAACCCATCTCTACTAAAAATACAAAACTTAGCTGAGTGTGGTGGTGCATACCTGTAAGCACTGCTATTTGGGAGGTTGAGGCAGGAGAACTGCTTGAACCTGGGAGGCGGAGGTTGCAGTGAGCTGAGATGGCGCCATCGCACTCCAGCCTGAGCAACAGAGCAAGACTCTATCTCAAAAAGAAAAAAAGAAAAGAAAGACCCAAGTACCACTGCAGGGCAGGGGAATGGCACTGGCCAGCGCCTGGTGTGAGTGGTGACCTAGCTCCTTTCCAGCTGGAGGCCCATGACTCCCTAGTTCATTTCAGCGTTTTGGCTCTGGGTGCGTTCATAACTCAAGGATTTCATGGGCACCTACTATGTGTCGGGCCCTGTCTAGCCAGAAGTAAATCATTCAAAGTGAGTGAGAGGGTTTTACTGGGGCGGCAGGGACGTAGCCATAGGCCACAGAGTCTGGAAGTCCAGGAAGGTATGCTCGAGAAATTTCAAGAAAGAATTTCAAGAGTGAGAAGCAAAAGCTAATGTCTACTGTGCTGGCTAAGAGCCAAGTGCTGCATGGATTTTTTTGTGGTTTTTTGTTTTTTGGAGAGAGTCTTGCTCTGTCACCCAGGTCATTCATTGCCACCTGCGCCTCTGGGTTCGAACAATTCTCCTGCCTCAGCCTCCTGAGTAGCTGGGACTACAGGTGCGTGCCACCACGCCCGGTTAATTTTTGTGTTTTTAGTAGAGATAAGGTTTCACCATGTTGGCCAGGCTGGTCTCGAACTCCTGACGTCAGGTTATCCACCCCCCTCAGCCTCCCAAAGTGTTGGGATTACAGGCGTGAGCCACTGCGCCCAGCCCAAGTACTGCACAGATTTTTAATCTCCTCTCATTCTCAACTGATTCTCATACTCACAGATGAGGAAACTGAGGCTGGGAGAGGGCGGGGACTGGTGGGAGGCCTGGCAGCTCAGAAGGGATGATGCAGGACTGAAACCCACCTCCAGGTGTGAGCTAGAAAGAGGTTGGTGAGTAGAGACTTCTGTGTGAGGAGGTCATTTGAGTGAGGGACTGGGCCTGGAGGGTGCTTGAAGCGAGTGTGAGGTGGGGTAGAGACGGCCCCACCCTAGAAGCCTTGTGGCCTGTGATGGGTTGGGATTCTATCTCCATGCCACATGTTGCCACTGAGGGGCTTTTGACAGAGGTGTGACCCCTTCGCTCTGTCTCTTATCTGATGTGTGGTCTTGGGCAAGTTGGTTCGCTTCACCAGGACTCAGTTTCCCCCAAATACAAAATGTTGGGATGACGACAGCCCAGCTGCATAGGCCTAGTTGGTAAAGGCTGCAGCCAGGCCCTGGCACGTGTTAGTCTTCACTATGGCAACAAATTCAGCTGGTTTTTGTTTATTTGCTTTTAACAAACAGTCAAGTGTGAATGTTATATACAGCTACTATCCAGGCTGTAGTGGACTAGCTCCGTGACCTGGGACCAGTCACTCAGCCTTCCTGTGCCTCGGCATTCCCACAGGAAAATGGGTTGTGGTGTTGCCCACCTGTTATCCCGGCACTTTGGGAAGCCGAGATGAGAGGGCTGCTTTGAGCTCAGGAGTTCAAGACCAGACTGGGCAACATGGCGAGATCCCATCTCTACTACACATGAAAAGCATTAGGTTAGGTGCGGTAGCTCACACCTGTAATCCCAGCACTTTGGGAGGCCAAGGTGGGTGGATCACCTGAGGTCAGGAGTTCGACACCAGCCTGACCAACATGGTGAAACCCTGTCTCTACTGAAAATACAAAAATTAGCCGGGGCTGGCGGCACATGCCTGTAATCCCAGCTACTTGGGAGGCTGAGGCAGGAAAATCACTTGAACCCAGGAGGCAGAGTTTGCAGTGAGCCAAGACTGTGCCATTGCACCCAGCCTGGGTGACAGAGCAAGACTTCATTTAAAGGAAAACAGCAACTATCTTCTAGGAGAGTTACAAGAGCCCACTGTATTCATACCATGCCTCCCTAACGGTCATGCCTCACAGTAAGAAACATATTTTTACATCCTGATATAGCCCATAGCTCTGTGGTCTGGGGCAAACTACCACATTGCTCAAAGCAGCAGTTTCCCCTTCTGGAAAATGGGGAGAATACCAGTTCCACCCTCACAGTGTGGGAATGCAGTGGGATTGCATGCATATGGATGCAAAAAAAAAGCAAAACAAAAATTGGCATAACCTTTCCTTACTTAGAGATGCACTGTGATAGTCTATAATCGATTTCATACTTAAAAAATAACAAGGTTTTCCAACTCACTAATTTAATTTCATGATGCACTCATGAGTAACGCACTGGTGTCTGACAAAGTCTGGGTTAGACATGTGGGGTGCTTAGAATAGTGCCTGGTACATAGCAGGCGCTCGATACAAATGCGCTATTATGATTAGCATTTCTGCATGCATTTGTATATTTATCCAACAAATACATTTGTTGAGCTCCTGCCAGATACAGGTGTCCTCCAGGGCTCCCCCGGAGGATCCCAGCCTCCTCCACTCACCTGGGTACAGTGGCTCCTGGTCACTCCTGAGGAGAACAGCCACTGCAGAGAAGGAAGAGATGAGGGCAGGCAGACTGGAGGCTGCAGGGGCCAGGGGAGGTGGGAGGCACAGGGACTGTTCTCACCAACGGCCCAGGACGCCGCCCCGATGGCCGTCAGAAGCAGCAGGGTTCCCGCAGTGAGAGCTGCCACCTTGGGTCCAGAGCAGCATGGCACAGTCCGGCCACCTGCAACAGAAACCATGCTGGGGCCACAGCCAGCCCTGTCCTCATCACAGCAGGGTCTGGGCACGAGGCCAGCTCTACCCTGCCCCCCAGGGCTAACTTATTATGCCCAAGCATGCCCTCCCCAGGCCCAGTTTCCCTAGGGCTGGCAGCTGACAGGGCTGTCCCCTCCTGCCGCGTGAACAACCAGGTGTCCAGCTCCTGCAGGGTTTCAGCAGGGATGGGGTCATGGCCCGGGCCGCCTGCCACGCTCCCCGCCTCCACCCTGCACTTTCTCGACACTTAGGGAATTTCTCCTCCCCAGGGACACTGTGGCTTTATATTTCTGTCTTTGCTTTGGGCCGTCTCTTCTTGGGGACTGTGACCCCTGACCTTTGCCCTCTTGGTAGCTCTCTTCCCTGCCACTGGCCTTTCCTGGCTGCCTCAGTTGTTTCTGCTGTTATAGACCCTTTGCCCCTACGTGCCCCCGAAATCAGACCTCTCTCATGGCACCCAGTTGCAAGATTAAATTTGTTCCTCCACTTGAAAATCTGCCAGCCTCATTTTATTTTATTTATTTTTATTTTTTATTTTTGAGATGGAGTCTTGCTCTGTTGCCCAGGCTGGAGCACAGTGGCACAATCTCATCTCACCAACGGCCCAGGACGCTTGAACCTTTGCCTCCCAGGTTCAAGCAATTCTCCTGCCTCAGCCTCCCAAATAGCCAGGATTACAGGTGCCCACCACCATGCCCGGCTAATTTTCAAATTCATATTTTTTAGTAGAGACAGGGCTTCATCATGTTGCCCAGGCTGGTCTCAAACTCCTGGCCTGAAGTGATCTTCCCTCCTTGGCTTCCCAAAGTGCTGGC
The DNA here is from genome assembly GCA_031835075.1 of Saguinus oedipus. Lineage (NCBI taxonomy): Eukaryota > Metazoa > Chordata > Mammalia > Primates > Cebidae > Saguinus > Saguinus oedipus. The sequence goes on along the minus strand of CM063187.1, from coordinate 38,692,736 downwards.
ATTACAGGAGTGGGCCACCGTACCTGGCTAGCCTCATTTAAAAATATTGGCCCTACCCCTTCTTAGCTGGGACCTGAGGCAGGTGCCATCATATCTTTGAGCCTCAACCTTCTCAGTGGGCATCCACTGAGCATCACTTCTAAAACTAATACTTTAAAGTTCTTTTCAAGAAGAAGAAGAATAGTCCAACTCGTATTGATGCCTCCTAGGTGCTAAGCTCTGCTCCAAATACATCAGCTCATTAGTCCTTATTTCAATCCCACAACTATGATTTCTGTTTTTCAGAAAGCTCAGAGAAGTGGGGTCACATGGCCATGGTGACAGTCTGGAAGAGGCAGAGCTGAGTCCTGAACTCTGCGCAGGTTTGGTGCCAGGTCCCCTGTGTCCAGCCACAAAGCCATCCTGTCTCTCTCACTGTGCAAAAGTGCCTGGCACATACCAAGTTCTCTATAAAAGCTTTATAAATCATTAGAGCTGTGTGGTCCTGGGCAACTCCCTTCCCCTCTCTGAGCCTTTTTTCTTTTCTTTTTTTTTTGAGATGGAGTTCACTCTTACTGCCCAGGCTGGAGTGCAATGGCACGATCTCGGCTCACCGCAATCTCTACTTCCTGGGTTCAAGCGATTCTCCTGCCTCAGCCTCCAAAGCAGCTGGGATTACATGCGCCACCACGCCTGGCTAATTTTGTATTTTTAGTAGAGACGGGAGTTTCTCCATGTTGGTCAGGCTGGTCTCAAATTACCAACCTCAGGAGATCCGCCTGCCTAGCCCTCCCAAAGTGCTAGGAGTACAAGGGTGAGCCACCACGCCCAGCTTTTCTTTCTTTTCTTTTTTTTGAAACAGGGTCTCACTGTGCTGCCCAGGCTGGGGTGCAGTGGTGAGATCATGGCTCACTGCAGTCTCAAACTCTCAGGCTCAGGTAATTCTCCCACCTGTCAGCCTCCTGAGTAGCTGGGACTACAAGTCACCACACCTGGCTAATTTTTGTATTTTTTGTAGAGACAGGGTTCGCCATGTTGGCCAGGCTGGTTGTGAACTCCTGGTCTCAAGCCATCTGCCCACTTCCACCTCCCAAAAACGTGTTGGGATTGCAGGCGTGAGCCACCACACCTGACCCTCAGTTTTTCCTTCAGTCTAATGGAGAATTATCTGTTTACCATCCTACTGAGCATCTGCTGTGTGCCTGGCAACTTTCTAGTTTCCAGGAACATAACCCACAGAAGATAGATAAGGTTACGGCTCTCAGGGCTCTCGTCCTCATGCATGCAGGCGGGGAGTGGGGGACATTAACAAGGAAACAAGTAAATGAACGTGGTAATTTCCAGATTGTGGCAGAGGCTGCAAGGAAAATCATGCAGGCTGGCAGTGGCAGATGGGCTTCTGCAGGGGGATCAGGGATCAGAGTGCCTTCTACAGGGGGATCAGGGATCAGAGTGCCTTCTGCAGGGGGATCAGGGATCAGAGTGCCTTCTGCAGGGGGATCAGGGATTAGAGTGCCTGCCCTAGAAGAGACTTCTGAGCTAAGATCTGAAAGGTGAGGGGCCAGCCATGCACAGACCGCAAGGAAGGGCACTGTGGGCACAGGGAACAGCATAGGCAAAGGCCTTGAGGCAAGAATAAGCACGCTCTGTTATGTCAGAGGCTGGAGAGGCCATCGAGGCAGCCAGATAGCCGGAGCTTGGGGAAAGTAGTGGGAACTAAGGCTGGGGCCAGCTGGGGAGGCCTAGTGGCACAGGAAAAGGGATTTTATTCCCAGTGCAGAGGTCCTAGAGATTAAAAGCCACCCCTTTACTAGGGATTATAAGAGGACCAAAGAGTAAAGGCTGCTGAAAGCCTTCAGCTGGGCCTGGCTTGGGCTCAACTGCCCTTGGCAGCTGCAGACCATCCCCAGGGCAGCAGGAGCTCCCAGCTCTCCCATTTGCATCCATGGCAGTATGGCTGGTGAGCTCGGCACCAGGCCAGCGCCTGGAACAGAGCAGGGAGAGGTCCAGAACCTCACTGGGGTGGCTATTACCTGGGTGTCTTAAGAACTTAGCTGGGTGTGGTGGTGGGTGCCTATACTCCCAGCTACTTGGGAAGCTGAAGCAGGAGAATCGCTTGAACCTGGGAGGCAGAGGTTGCAGTGAGCCGAGGTTGAGCCACTGCACTCTAGTCTGCCAACAGAGCGAGACTCTGTCTCAAAAAAAAAAAAAAAAAAAAAAAATTGAAAGCTAAGTGACTCCTATCAAGGCATGAGGGAACACTCTATTCCCCAAAAGAGGCCCCAGTGGGCCAGACCAGACTATTTACTGCTGGCTGACCCCTGCCTGTCCTGTGAGGGCTCTCAGGCCTGCCCTCAGCTCTGCCCAGGACCACTCTCCAGGTTCCAGTGTGCAGTGGGCCGCTCTTGCTTCCTTTGTTTCCAGCTGTGCCTGCCAGGCAGAATGTAGCCTACAGGCCCTGGCACATCTGGTGGGACAGGAAGCAATGCCACCATGCATGCGTCTCCTAGGGTGAGAGGAAGAACCTTCTTCCATTCGGTCTGTTTCAGAGGAGTTCAGCGCCTCCAGTAGAACAGAAAGCATCTGCATCCTGAGGTCTTCCCCGTATGAGAGCCATCCTCCCTGCATGTCTCTATGGCACAGGTGGCACCCTCATCTGGGCCCAGGTGTAGGACGCATCCTCATCCTCCCTGCGTAATCTCTACTGGCACAGGCAGCAAGGCATCATCAACCCTTTGATCCCAGCAGCAGGCCTGTTTCCCTCGGTGAGCCAGACCGCCCGCTGCCACTTCTCCCTGAGACTCTCTGCCCTGCTTCTCCAGGCCCTCCAGCTGCCTTGTGTCTTCTCACAGGACAGTTCTGCCTCCACCATGTGGCTGCGAAGACCCTCACAGTGACAGCTTTGGCTCTCTGGCTCTGAAAATCCACTCAACTAACTGGTAGCTCCGTGTCTCAGTCCTCTTCTGACATGCCTGCAGCTTCCGGAACAAACGCTCTCCTCTGGACTTCTGGGGCATCACACACACCTGATTTTCCTCCTTCGTCTCTGAGACTGCTTTCTCCACCCAGCCTCTACCTACTGCATTAAAGGCGGAGTCCGTAGGGCTGGCTGTGGCCTCGCCCCACTCCTCCCTGTCCGTAAGTCTATCTCATCCACCTCAGTGGCCTCAGTTTTCCCTCTGTCCCCAGCCTTAGACTCTCTTCTAGGCCCCAGGTCAGGGCTCCTGCAGTCCCTTAAATACCTTTCCCTGGAACCTCCTAGTCCCTTTGCCCCCACTAGGTCCCAGAATGGCCTCAATGGCTCCGCACATATATTCTTCCTCCCAGTCTTGTCTCAGAGAGCCTCACTCCTAGGACCGTCCTTGTCTGCAGAACATTCCCCTCCCCCAACAGCCTGCCAATCCTCCTGAGTGACTCTCCTCCCCCTGTTCGTTCTCTCCCTGCATCTCCACCTTGCTACAGCCCCATCCAACCACTACACTCAGTCTCCCCTTCTAGCCTGCCCTCCACATGGAGGCTTTGGGAACCTACTGAGACACCAAATCCAACCTACCCCCTTCTTTACCTATAGAATCCTCTGTGACTCCCTAGTACCCCCAGGACAGCCTAAGACCCTCAGCCTGGCATTTCCAGCCCCATTAGGGTATAAGCATGGCTTTTAGAGGTTTGGGAGTTGAACAGACAACCATGTGGGTCATTATCAGGCACCAAGAGAGCATCCAAAAAGCAACTCAAATAGTAGAACTTGTAAAATACAAGTTAGACAAGAGAAGCAGGGACTAACCACTGGCGCCACCTTGTGGAGAGACCCAGCACTGTGAGGAATTGGCCCACTCGTCCCCAAAACAGCCTCATCGCAGCCTGGTCCAGCTTGCACACCTCATCTCCCACCCAGCTCCACTTCCAACCGCACCTCCAGAAATACCACAACTGGCTATGTGCATGCCAGCACTGTGTCACCTCCCAGCTTCCCAGGGAAGAGCAAGAGCCTTGCTCTTCCCTCTGCCTGGCATCCTTGAATTGCAACTCCAAAATCACCTCCTCCAATTCCAAGTTCCCTGGCTTCCCAGAAGCCAGCAGCAACAACAGTACCACCACCAACAGCAGCCGCTGCACCCACAGTGGCTCTCAGAATCACGCAAGAATGCACCGCCCTGCCCTAACCGCATCCAGTTCTGCACAGCATCCTTAAATCTTTGCAGCCGTTCACGAGGAAGGTGCCATTGCCACCACCCCCAGTTTACAGATGAGAAAAGGAGGCCCAAAGTCTGGCAGCCACCAATCCCCGGTCACCCAGCAAGTAAGTGCAGCATCAGAACCTTTCGGCTTCTGTGTCCAGGTTCGACCCCCACGCCCCCAGCCCTGAGACCAGCCCGGAGCTGCTGGGGAGGTACCAGAGCCCACTTTGTGTCTGTTTCTCTTTGAACCCAGGCCACCTCTGTCCATTCAGGCATTTTCTGCTTTGTTTTCTTTCTTTCCTTTTTTCTTTCTTTCTTTTTTTTTTTTTTTTGAGATGGTGTCTCGCTCTGTGGCCCAGGCTGGAGTGCAGTGGCGCAATCTTGGCTCACTGCAACCTGTCTCCCAGATTCAAGCAATTCTCCTGCCTCAGGCTCCCAAGTAGCTGGGACTACAGGTGTACACCACCACGCCCAGCTAATTTTTGTATTTTTAGTAGAGACAGAGTTTCACCATATTGGTCAGGCTGGTCTTGAACTCCTGACCTTGTGATCCACCCTCCTTGGCCTCGCAATGTGCTGGGATTACAGGTGTGAGCCACTGCGCCCAGCCTCTGCTTTTCTTCTCTGGTTCCTTCACCCATAGGCCCAAGCCCTGGTGCTGTCCTTCCGGCAGCTCCAGGAAAGAGATCGTCCCCTGGGAGCTGGACTCTGTCATATTCCTGCTCAGCTAGGGTGCAACGCCTTCTCCTGGGTAACTAGGAGCCTGGGTTCCCTCTGGACCACAGCTGAATGGTTTGGGGTCTGAATTGCCAGCTGTGCCGAGACCTGAAGAGGCCAGAGATCCAAACTAATCATTCCAGCCAACACACTCAGTGCCTGCTGCCTATCCTGGCATTTCAGGCCTCACCCCACACCGTCAAGAATGCAACCATCACCCTTTCCATTTCACAGGTGAGAGAATGGAGGCCCAAAGAGGACACACCGCCTGCCCAGGGCCACACAGCTAGAAAGTGCTACTGCCTGGGACTGAACCGCTAGCCTGGTTGCAGCAAGAAGAAAAGGAGTCAGCCCCAGCTAGGGGAAGACAGAAAGAGCAGGCCGCCCCTCCACCTGGGTCCCTCGTGTGAGAGGTAGAAAGAAAGCCAGGCTAGCCGAGGGCTGCCTGGAGCCCCCCAAGGGCTAGCAACCCCATCAGGCAGCCTCTCGCTGTCATCCCTATGGTGGTTTCTCTGCCGTCTCTCCCCTCTCCATCCATCCAGGCCGAGTCCAAAGTCCTTCCTCTGCTCTTTTGCCCACAGAGCCAGGAGGTGGACAAATGTCTGGAACCAGTGGGGGTCCTGGGTCTTTGGGACTCGGAGCCTGCCAGTCTCTGTCACCACAGCCCTGGTTGATGGCACGTGTCCCATGTGCAGAGCCCCAGGCCAGTGCCCGGTGTGTCTCACGCACTCAACAACCTCACAGAGGGAGGACTGGGATCCATGCTTGACCCAGGGGCAGACCGAAGCCCTGAGATAATGTCGCTTGCACAAGATCGCACAGCAAAATAAGGTGGCAGGAGCAAATTCCAGTGCAAGCCTGTGTGTCTGACTCCAAAACTGCGTCCTTAACCATGACAGCTACAGCCTCCCTGCCTCAGCCCCAGTAGAGAACAAGTCCAGGGTTAGCTGAGAAATCAATGGGGGATGAGGGGAAACTGAGGCAGGGTGCCAGGAAGGTCGTATAGGGTAGCAGGGAGACTGCTGGTGGTACAGCTGCACAGAAAATGTGGTTAATACTTAATCAGGTGGAGGAGGACTAAGAGGGGTGGGGATGCATCTGGGAGGGCTGCCCAGAGAGAGGGGGCTCCGAAGGGGTGGAGGGTAGAGAAGAGAGCACAGAGGGCGGGGCGCCAGGCAGAGCCAAAGCTGGGGCTCAGGGAAGGGGACTCACCCTCCTTCTGCGCCATGTCACCGCCTCTTGTTAACGATTCCCTGGCTGACCTCCTGGGCCAGGGTGGGACCTGTGAGGAGATGGACGGGGAGGCAGGGCCTGGGGGAGCCCAGCCCAGCCCAGTCCTGGCGCCCCCAGTCCCAGGCGTCCATCCAGGCAGGCTGTAGGGACTGGGCCTTGGCCAGAGCATGCCGTGATCACGGACGAAGGTTGGGCTGGGTTCAAGGATGGGGTCAGTGTCTGACCAGAGCAGGGGGATGCCTGGATTTGCAGGGCTGGGGACCCCCATGTCTGAGCCTGCTGGAGCAGGGGACTGAGGATCTGGGTTTGAGGGAGGAGACGGCTGAGGACCTGAAATCAGGCGTCCTGGGAAAGGAGAAATTTGGGGGCCAGGACTCATGAGTATGAGGGAGGAGGGGCCTGAGGACTGGAACTCCTGGGTCTGGGGAGGAAAGGACAGAGGTCCAACTTCTAAGTCTCAAGGAAGAGCAGGCCAGAACACCTAGGTGCTGGGGGGGACGTCACAGAGCCCCTCTTCAGGTCCCGGGGAACCCCTCTATTAGGAGGTTAGGCTGGGTGGGGGAGCGAGGGAACCCCTTGTCCTCAGGGCTGGAACTGTGAGTCTGGGGGTCCTGGTCCTTACCCTGGGGTCCAGCAGGTGGGGGCGGAGCCTCGAGGTAGTGCAGGGGTCGGGTCAGTCTCCAGGCCTGGGCAGGAGCATGGTGGCCCCGCAGCGGCGGGCGGCCCGGAGGCAGAGGCGGTGGCGTGGGACCTGCTAGGCCAGGCTGCCTCACCTGAGGAGGAGGGGGCTGGGCGAGGGGCGGGCGGAGGGGCGGGGAGGGGCCGGACCATTCGATTGGCAGCGCTGGAGGCCACCTGGCTGATGGGGCCGGGCTTGCCCAGGCGGGCCCAGCGACGGGGCTCCAGAGGGACCCAGGTGTGCCTGCCTGCGAAGACGTGCGAACAGTCCCCTGGCTGGAGGCTGGGGGGTTAGGGAGAAAGTGCAGGCTGGGGGCGCCTACCGGGCTCAAGGGCGGGGGTCTGACCCTAGGAAATCCCACGGAGGGCCCCAGTTGCCCTAAGCCCACTCCACCCCCGCCCGGCGACCCCTCCCCGCGCCCTGCCTGCGCTCTCCAGCCCCGGGTCCAGGCTGAGCCCGCCACTTCCTACACCCCTGCCCAATCCCCTGCCCAATTCCCGGGCCCGACCCCAGCCCCGGCCCCTCCCGCCTGCCCTGCTCATCCTCCCCCGGCCCCTCCCCCACGGCCTTCCTACAAGTCACGGGGCTGGTTTGCTTTGGCAGCCTCCGCCCGGCCGCGGTGACCTCTGGAGCCAGAAAGTCCTAGCACTAGATAGGGGGGATGGGGGGCTTGGCCCGGAAAACACAGCGCTGAGGGCAGAGGCCCAGGCCGAGTGGCCGGAAGCCTCCGCGGGCAGATAACACACTGTCCCGCCAGCAGCCAGGCGCGGTCCACGTCAGACCCAGGGCCAGGCAAACACCAGACGCGCAGGGTCACCGTCAGACACCTGCCCCCTCCGCCACACGCCGGACACAGTCGGCCTCGGCGGCTTGCCCCAGATAGGCCGCCCGCACCACCCGCCCCACCCGCTCACCCACAGGTGCCCGCTGTCAAACCCACTCTCACCGCTCCCATTTCCTCCACTCAGCCCTGGGCCCTCACTGGGACACGCTGCCTTAGCCTGGCTTCCTCTGAGCCTCCATCCGTACCCGGCTCTCCTTCCCTCTCCTCCCCAGCGCCCACCTCTCCAGAGACCCACACTGCTGGGCACACCGCACACCCCGCGAAAGCCCTGCACGCCAGCCTGAGCCTCCCCTCTCTTCCCTCCACGGCACCCCCTCCCTTCCTGGCTCCATCCCACTCTCCCTCACCCCTCTTCGTCCCCCCTGAGCGAATGGCTCCCCTAACCCAAGCCCGACACAGACCAGGCACTAAGTGGCTTCACCTGTGGCCCACGGGCAGGGACCCTGGAAAGCCGGCCCTAGGATTGGGGACGGGAACGTGGGAAGGTGACGGGGCTCACAATCAAAACTCTGCATCAAGTCCAAGAGTCTTTATTTCATGAACAAAACTACTTCTGTAAAGAGAGACGAGGCTGAATGGGCCCCTTTCTAGGTGGCCACAGTTCAAGGCTGGTGAGAGAGGGCGAGGTTGGGCCGGGGCAGGAGTGCATCACGGGGACAGGGACGGGGACCCCAGGTCCAGCCGGAGGAAGCGGGAGGGGAAAAGCTGCTGGGGAGGGAGAGTCGGAGTGGGCCCCAGAACCCCTTGCCCCAAACTGCTCCAGCCCATCATCGCGACCCCTGCCCCCGGGCAGGGAGGAGGCAGGGAGGGGCTGGCCCCAGTAGTGCGTGTCTGAAGCGGCCAATGTGTGCAAATCAGCAAGGAGGAGGGGTGCGGAGCCGCTGCCCCCACCTCACCGCCCCCTCCCCAAACAGGCAGCAGAAGCAGGGTGGGGGCAGCGGCAGTATTGCTTTACCCATCATGCATGGCGGTGCGCGGCCGGGGGCAGGAGCTGGAGGAGGCGAAGGTGGGGGTGGGAGCCAAGCCCCCTGCCCGCTCCCTCCCCGGCGGCTCTGTCGGCAGGACTCTGAGGCTTTCCGGGGCCCAGAAGTGGCCACCCCACCCCGAATGGGGGCAGGCGGTGTCTGGAGAGTCCCCATTAGGGCTGGCTCTTCCTTGAGGAGGGGCCCAGGGCCTGAAGGGGTGCAAAAGACGGGGAATTAGGGACCTGGAGGACTTCCACCCCTCCCAATCTCCGGGCCTCCTGCCTGCCCATCCGCCTTACCGGGGCTATTCGGCCACCTGGACACCCGTGCAGTTCTCTTTGCTTTCGGAGGTGATGGCCAGGTATTCCGAGCTGTGGGGGAAAGGCCAGGTGTACAGTGACCCCATCATCAGACTGACCCAACCCCCAGGGGACAGGGAGGGTAGTGGTCTCTGCCCGGGGTACACAGGGCTCCTTAGAGAGTGGAGGGGCCTACGGTGGGCTCTTAAGTTTGAGGGAGGAAGGGGCTGGGCCCGATTTCCCCTATCCCATGTCTGACAGAAAGCACTCCTCTCTGGCCGGGCGCGGTGGCTCACGCCTGTAATCCCAGCACTTTGGGAGGCCGAGGCGGGTGGATCACGAGGTCAGGATATCCAGACCATCCTGGTCAACATGGTGAAACCCCGTCTCTACTGAAAATACAAAAAATTAGCTGGGCATGGTGGCGTGTGCCTGTAATCCCAGCTACTCAGGAGGCTGAGGCAGGAGAATTGCCTGAACCCAGGAGGCGGAGGTTGCGGTGAGCCGAGATCGCGCCATTGCACTCCAGCCTGGGTAACAAGAGCGAAACTCCGTCTCAAAAAAAAAAAGAAAGAAAGAAAGCACTCCTCTCTGCGAGTACTGAGAGAATTCGCCCTGGGTCACTCGCCACCCCCGAGCCTGGCTCCAGTGCTCTTCTCTGGTAGCTGTGGCGGTGCCCTGGGTGCCCTCCTGCCTCCCAGTCACCTCACTCACGCGTTCTCTTGTGCAGCAGTCTCCGTGGCAGCCGCGATCTTCTTGTAGCAGTAAACCATCTCTGCCACGAGCCATATGGTCAGCACGACGATGAGCACATACATCATGATCTCAGACACAATGGACGCCATGTCTCTGTTGGCTGCAGTGGCCAGGCAGGGTTAAGGGGGTAGCCCAGGCTGCACAACAGCTCGGGTGTGGGGTAAGCTTGCTGTGTGAGCTTGGGCAAGTGGCTCGGCCTCCCTGGGCTTGGTGTGTGCGCTGTGATTATGAATACCCAGCCTTGGGTAGGCCTGGTGGGGGTCACCCTCAACCTGCCTCCCTGTGTAACTCGAGGGCACATCTGCGTCATTCAAGGCCTAAAAGCCAAAGCTCTGCAACCAGAAAGCTGAGGTTCAAAGGCTGGCTCTGCCACTAGTCAGCTGTGTGACCTTAGACAAGTGGCTCAATGTCTCTGGGCCTCTGTTTCTTCAATTGTAAAATGTTGATACTTAAAATACCTCCTTCATCAGAGTGCTGTGAGAATTAAATATGCTTTAAAAATCCTTAGAAGAGCTTGATCTATAAATAGCACTCAATAAAGGTTCATTTTTATTAATATTATTATTGTTATAACTGGGGCAGTATTGCCTAATGGTCAAAAGCCTGGACTCTGGGACCAGACTGCCAGGGTTCAAATCCTGACTCTGCTTCTTACTAGCTGTGTGGCCTCAGGCAAATGACAGCACCTCTCTGAGCCTCTGTAAAATGGAGATGGGAATACTCAGACCCTCTCGAGGGGGTTGCTGGGAGAGGAAATGAGTTAAAGTCCGTAACATGCTTGGATGAGCACACAGCCAGCACTGCCCAAGTGTTGGCAATTTTCTGGAAACCTTACATCCTCTCTAACACATGGCCCTGCCAATTGCCAACTTCTTCTCCTTGAGCCTAAATTTAAACTGTAAAGGGAACGCGCTCAGCCAGGGGACCAGAGTCAGAAGCCACTGCGTTGTCCTCGGCTGGATTTCCTAGGTGTCCATCCCACTTCTCTGGCCCCCTCCCGGATGGCTGAGATCCCATTTTCCCTGCTGTCCTCACATGGCCTCCCTCTGCTGTGAGTGGGACACTTTCTGTGGCTCCTCCCTGTACAGATGGCACCAGTGCTTTCTGGGCCAGAGTGAGGGAGGGAGTGGGGCTAGATGCTCCCCCTGCCTTCCCTGCCCCAGCTTCCCTGCAGGAGGAGCTGGGACAGGGTTCCCTTCTCATTTCTTTCTTCCTTCCTTCCTTCCTTCCTTCCTTCCTTCCTTCCTTCCTTCATTCATTCTTTTCAACAGACTTCTTTACTTTTCTCAAGAGACAGGGTCTTGTTCGATTGCTCAGGCTGGAATGCAGTGGTGCAATCATAGCTCACTGCAGCTGGGAACTCCTGAGCTCAAGCAATCCTCCTGCCTCAGCCTCCCGAGTAGCTGGGACTACAAGTATGCATCGCCAGGCCCAGTGAATTTTCTACTTTTTTCTTTTTTGGTGGAGATGAGGTTGCGCTGTGTTGCCTAGGCTGGTCTTGAACTCCTGGCCTCAAGTAGTCTTCCCACCGTGGCCTCCCAAAGTGCTGAGATAACAGGCACAAGCCACACTGCAGACGTTATTAGCGTCTCACGTAGTGGGCGCCTGCTGTGCTAAATTCTTTATCCAAACATTGCCTTGATGCCCCAGAAAACCTCAAGGACAAATGCATCCTGGCTGCCCACAGCAGCTGGCCTCAGAAACCACTCTGAGCTGGATGCACACTGGATAAAGCCCCGTTATCAGAATTCTTGCCCCTGCTCCTGGAACTCAGGGCCCAAACGGATTTAGGTAACACGGCATGCCACAGGCAGCCTGCAGATCTGAAGGCCAGCCATGACTCTGCAGGCCAGATTTCTCACCCGCCTCAGACGCTGCTGTGCCTCAGGCATTTTCCACTCAGGCTGTGTGTGTCCAAAATAGGATTACTGTCCCCGTGGGTCCCCATCTGCCTGCTCCTACCATAGGTGGGCCACCCCCAGCAGCTTCCCAGTAGCTTCGCCACCTCTCCCAGGTCAGTGAGGTTCTCACCACCACGACCCGTCCCCTCCTCCTATGGAAATGAAATGGCTAATTCCTCAGGGGTCATTACCAGGAGGCAATATAGGTTGATGGCCAATACTGAAACTGCATCAAGATTGTGGATGAAAATAATAAAAAGTTTGGTGTGGTGGCTCACATGTGTCATCCCAGCACGTGGGGAGGCTGAGGTGGGTGGACCACTGGAGGCCAGGAGTTCGAGACCAGCCTGGTCTACATAGCGAAACCCTGTCTCCACTAAAAGAACAAAAGAGGCCGGGCATGGTGGCTCAAGCCTGTAATCCCAGCACTTTGGGAGGCCGAGGTGGGTGGATCACGAGGTCAAGAGATCGAGACCATCCTGGTCAACATGGTGAAACCCCGTCTCTACTAAAAATACAAAAATTAGCTGGGCATGGTGGCGCGTGCCTGTAATCCCAGCTACTCAGGAGGCTGAGGCAGGAGAATTGCTTGAACCCAGGAGGCGGAGGTTGCGGTGAGCTGAGATTGTGCCATTGCACTCCAGCCTGGGTAACAAGAGGGAAACTTCGTCTCAAAAAAAAAAAAAGAACAAAACAATTAGCTGGGCGTGGTGGCACATGCCTGTAATCCCAGCTACTTTGGAGGCTGAGACAGGAGAACTGCTTGAACCCAGGAGGTGGAGGCTACAGTGAGTCAAGATCATGCCACTGCACTCCAGCCTGGGTGACAGAGTGAGACTCTTACTCAAAATAATAATAATAGGCTGGGCGTGGTAGCTCATGCCTGTAATCCCAGCACTTTAGGAGGCCGAGGCAGGTGGATCACCTGAGGTCAGGAGTTCAAGACCAGCCCGACCAACAGGGTAAACCCTGTCTCTACTAAAAATACAAAAACTAGCTGGGCATGGTGGCATGCACCTGTAATCCCAGCTACTTGGGAGGCTGAGGCAGGAGAATCACTTGAATCCGGGAGGTGCAGTGGGTCAAGATTGTGCCACTGCACTCCAGCCTGCCTGGGCAACAGAACAAGACTCCATCTCAAAATAAATAAATAAGGAATGGCAGGCAGTGCTGACAAATACAATAATATATATTGTAGGTAATAAAAAATACTGTAGTGCAGTGAGTCATGTTAAAAAATACTGTAGTATCGGGCCAGGCATGGTGGCTCATGCCTGTAATCCCAGCACTTTGGGAGGCCAAGGCAGGTGGATTATGAGATCAGGAGTTCAAGATCAGCCTGGTCATCATAGTGAAACCCCGTATCTACTAAAAATAGAAAAATTAGCCAGCTGTGATGCACGCACCTGTAATCCCAGCTACTCACAAGGCTGAGGCAGGAGAATCACTTGAACCCAGGAGGCAGAGGTTGCAATGAGCGGAGGACCACCATTGCACTCTAGCCTGGGTGACTGAGACTCTGTCTCAAAAAACAAAAATACTGTAGTATCAGGGGTAATGAAGAATATAGTATAGTATAGATGGAATATTTTCAAATGCTGCAATAGGATTAATTTTTAAAATAATATACATAGAATGGTGGGTAATTAAAATACCCACCATGGTGGGGAATGTTAAAAATACTCTAGTATAATGGATTATGATAAAAGTACTGTAGACCAGGTACGGAGGCTCACGCCTATAATCCCAGCACTTAGGGCAACTAAGGTGGGAAGATTGTTTGAGGCCAGGAGTTCGAGACCATCCTGGGCAACATAGCAAGATCCAGTCTCTACAAAAGAAAAAAAATAATTAGCCAGACATAGTGGCTCACACCTGTAGTCCCAGCTACTTGGGAGGCTCAAACAGGAGGATCGCTGGATTTCGGGAGTTCGAGGCTACTGTGGGCTATGATCATGCCACAGTATTCCAGCCTGGGTAACAGAGTGAGATTCTGTCTCTCTTTAACAAAAACTGAAAAACTGTTGTATGTTTGACGACATTACAATAGTATATTATAAAATATACTATAGTGGGTAATATAAAATACTATACTATAGCAGGTAATGTTTAAAAGGCAGTACTACCATATGGCAGATAAAAAACACTAGAATTGACCGGGCGCGGTGGCTCATGCCTGTAATCCCAGCACTTTGGGAGGCCGAGGCGGGTGGATCACGAGGTCAAGAGATCGAGACCATCCTGGTCAACATGGTGAAACCTCGTCTCTACTAAAAATACAAAAAATTAGCTGGGCACGGTGGCACATGCCTGTAATCCCAGCTACTCAGGAGGCTGAGGCAGGAGAATTGCCTGAACCCAGGAGGCGGAGGTTGCAGTGAGCCGAGATTGTGCCATTGCACTCCAGCCTGGGTAACGAGCAAAACTCCGTCTCAAAAAAAAAAAAAACACACTAGAATTGGGTGACTAATGCAGAAAACGCAAACTCTGCAGGGCCCAACATAAGTAACTACATATGATGGTAAATGCTGGTGAAAACACGGGCTCTGGGAGGTGGCGTGATACAGTGGACAATCCTAAAAAAGAGAGGCTCAGGTCAGGCATGGTGGCTCACACCTGTAATCCTACCACTTTGGCAGGCTGAGGGAGGTGCATCATCACCTGAGGTCAGGAGTTCAAGACCAGCCTGGCCAGTGTGCTGAAACCCCGTTTCTACTAAAAATACAAAAATTAGCCGGGCATGGTGGTGGGCATCTGTAATCCCAGCTACTCGGGAGGCTGAAGCAGGAGAATCACTTGAACCCAGGAGGCAGAGGTTGCAAGTGAGCCAAGATCACATCATTGCACTCCAGCCTGGGCAACAAGAGCGAGACTCCATCTCAAAAAATAAAAGTTAAGGCCGGGCACGGTGGCTCACACCTATAATCCCAGCACTTTGGGAGGCCGAGGTGGGTGGATCACGAGGTCAAGAGATCGAGACCATCCTGGTCAACATGGTGAAACCCCATCTCTACTAAAAATACGAAAATTAGCTGGGCACGGTGGTGCATGCCTGTAGTCCCAGCTACTCGGGAGGCTGAGGCAGGAGAATTGCTTGAACCCAGAAGGCGGAGGTTGTGGTGAGCCGAGATCGTGCCATTGCACTCCAGTCTGGGTAATAACAGTGAAACTCCATTTCAAAAAAACAAAATAAAAATAAAAGTTAAAATAAAAAATGGAGAGGCACTACTGGGTCACAGTGTCCAGAGGACACAGCACCGTGGCCGAGTGCCAAGCAACAAGATGGAATGAACCCCGGTGGCTGAACAGCACCCTGAAGCCTCCCACCCTCTCCGTGTCTCACCTCTGCAGATCAGCAAGAGCAATAACACAGGTTTTGTTAAGCCCCAGTACCGGGGGCATCTTTGTCACAGCAACTCTGCGGGTGGGGCGCCATCATCCATGTCCGCAGCTGACCCCCACTCCCCTGCCCAGCATTGTGACAAACACCAGAGTGGCTCAGACATGCCTGCTGAATTGCGTTCTGCTACACCACTTTGACAATAAATGTAAAAATGCTAATTATGAAAAGAGACCCCCAGGCTCTGGCTGATAACCATACTGTGAATCACGGCCGCGAACAGAGACGCAGTCACCCAAGCTTCTCTGGGTTCACGTCCAGCTCCCAATCATGTGATCTTGGCCACATAACTTTCCCTCCCTGAGCCTCAGTTTTCTCATCTGTAAAATGGAGATAGGAAGAGCCCCTACCCTACAGGATTGGGGGAGGATTCACTAAGGGACTCTGTGTAAGGCACTGAGGCCAGCACCTGTGTCATGAAAAGGAAGGGTAGTGCGTGTTGCCCATGAGGATGCGTGTGCTGTGACCCCAAGAGACCTTTCTGCCCAGCTTGTAGCTGGTTCAAAGCCAAGGCTTTCTCCCCAACTCTCAGCCAGAGGCCACAGGGCCCTGGACAATTGTAATTGATGTCGAGCAGAAGATGGTTCAGAGAAGGGGCAGACCTCCCTCAAAGAAGGGGTTCAGGATGGCTGAGGCAAAATGAGATGTTCAAAAATGTTGTGTAGACCCTTGCTGCTCAGAGCGTGGGCCCCACACCTGTGGCCCCACACTGCCTCACCTGAGAGCTTTAGAAAGGGCCCCTAGGCCCACCCCAGAGAGGCTGAGTGAAACTCTGCAGGCCAGTGTGACTGCCCAGTGGCAGGAGAGCAGAGGGGGGTGCGCAGCTCTGCTCAAGGTAGCATGCTCTTCTGCCTCATCACGACAGAGGGCAGCAGGACTGAGCTACTCAAACAGTAAGAATTGCCACCCTAACCACCATGTGCCAGGCTCTGCTGGAAGCCGATCATGTGCCTGCAAGTGCTCAATCCTCATGACCCCCATGATGGAAGAATGACTCAAACCACATCCCAAGAAGCACATGAGATTATTATCCTGGGCAAGCCTGGGACAACCCTTTGGCTCAGAGACAAAAGGCACCTGCCAGAGGTCACTCAGCACAGGTGACAGAGCTGGGTTCTGTACCCGGAGCATCTGTGGGGAGAGGCATGCTTTGACCTCTCCATGGGCTGGAGGGAAACAGAGGCCAGAGCTGCAGTGGGTGGCAAGGGCTTCTCCCCTCCCCCTCCAGCCCACTGCTGTGGGTGGTTGGCTGGTCAGGCACAGAGCCAGCCTGTCCTGTCCACTACCTGCCATCTGTCCCTCCATCTGGCTTGCCGGTGGGTGACAGTGAAGGGACAGGCAGCGCCCGACTCACCTTTGTCCACTACCTCAATGTGGATCTTCTTGACGACGCTGGTGTTGTGCTCGTAGTTTTCAAAGAAGAGCAGGCGGTAGACGTGGCACTCGTAGTCACCCGAGTGGTTGTAGGTGACATTGGTGATGAAGATGGACAGGTCCTGCAGGTCCTTGGTGCCCCGGCTGCCATTCCACACCACGCGGCCCTCAAAGCGCTCGTCCTCCTCCAGCTGCAACACCTCGTTCTCATAGCGCAGGATCTGGGGGTAGCCGGGGAGTGGGAGGTGTCACTGCCTGGGCCTCTCTTCCCTCACCTGACCCTGACTCTGTCTCCTGCCCTGACACCCATAGACACAGATGGCACACACATGGGCTCAGATGCTTTGACCTCAGGCAGGGAGGACACAGGAGCAGGGGGCTAGAATCACGCCGGGAGCCAGCCAGACCCTGATTTTGCCTCTTGCCCTGAGATGCACAGGTGCACACACACGTCCCTCAGTTGTCCTCCCAAGCCCCATCTGGCCTCTGGACCATCATTCTTTGCAGCTCTTTCTCAGCCACCAGACATACTCCTCCAGCAGGGACAGGCAGCCTGATCCCAGCAGCTTCAGACCCCAACTCTCTAGCACATCATAAGTGTATGGTTTCCTCCCCCAAAAATGCAAAATACTCATGTAATTTAAAGGAGGTTAAAAAAAGTTCTGCCTTCCTCTTAATGACTATCTGAGACATTATTTGCTGGTGCCAAATAAGTCCATTGGCATTTATTTCGTGCCAACCATGTGCCAGGTGCATTAATGCATTCAATTCCCATACAAACCTATGGGCTAGAGACCACCGACAGCCCGTCTTTACAGAGGAGGAAACTGACTTTCAGAGAGGCTCACTGGCTTGGCCAAGGTCACCAGCTGGCCACTGGTAGAGCCAGAATCTGAATCCAGGTCATCAATCACAGCATACTATTAACACAAACAAACAAGCAAGCCCCCTCCCTGAGATCCAGCCCCGCCACCTCCCACCCATCGACCCCTGCCCTCCCACGCCCGTGCCTGTCCCCCGCACACCTTAACAAACTCCTCAGTGCCCTTCTGGCGGAAGGTCCACTCGGTGAAGGTTTCAGCAGTGGTCTCGCTGCGGCGCTTGCAGGAGATGCACAGAATTTTGAAGGTCATCCCGTACACAGCCTCAGTCTCCGAGTCCACCTCCACGCAGCCCCCCCAGGCTGAGGACACTGTGGGGACAGCAGGCTCAGGTCTGGTAAAGGCACCCATTGCCCTAAACTATGCCAGACCCCTCAGAAACTATCTCTTCTCCCCTCAGTGATGACAAGCAGACAGGACTGGATGCCAGGCTGAGCCCTGTCACTCACTATGTGACCTCAGCAAGTCATTCATCTCTGAATCTCAATTTCCCTCTCTCGTTGAAAGAAATGGTCCTCTTTGCTTCCAGCAGTGGCTGGGCCCATTTTCATACATTAGATAGGGCCTGGCCCTTGAGAGGCCCCATAAGTGGGACTGTCAACACTGCTAGTAACTCAGACTTTTTGCTACCCGAGTGCCCCTTCCTCAGAAAGTCCCTTGCTGGAGGTACCCAAGCTTCTAGGCGGTAGAATGAGAATTCCAGCTAAGTTAGAAGTTCAAGGTGGCAGTCATTCCCACCACTAAATTCAAAGCCAGCTAGCCCCAGGAGAAATGGGTTGGAGAAAAGGTCTGGGGGATTGTGGGGAGGTGGGCACTGGAACCCGGCTGACCCACTCTCAGCTCCACTCCCCAGCCCCACAAGCCCCTGTGTGAACCATCCCCTCCCCAGCCTCTCCTGCCTCTGTCACCCCTCTTTCCCAGGCTCCCCGCTTCTAGAGCTCTTCCCACCCCAACCCCATCCACTCTTCAAAGCTCTTTCCTGATCTCTCTCCCGCATCAGGGCCTTTGTGCCCCACTGAATTCCAGTGTTTGAATTTCCCCTTCACACTCTTACCTGGCACCTCCTTCCTGCCTCCCAGCACTCTGTGGATAACGCTGTCTCTTCTGCTCCAGCCCCATGCTGTCCTTGTCTCCTGATCCTCGGGAATTCTCATCCATCCTCCTCCCCTGCCCTTTCAGATTCCCCGAGGGCTTCTGTCTCAGTCTCCCATCTTTGTCCCTCTCAGGGGTCTCTCTGAAGGTCCTTCCACTTTGTGTCCACTCTCTGGGCTCAGAAAGAGACCTCTCCTGGTCTCCTTCCACCTTTTCACGTCTCTCCCTTTTCAAACTCCATGCCAGATTCTCTCTCGGTGTTCAGGGCACCTCCATCTCCCTCTCTCTTCTCTCCATCTCCTTCTGCCTCTCTCAAGTTTCCCTTTCTCCACTCACTCAGTCTCTTAACTCTCTCTTTCTCTAATATCCCTCTTTCCGTCTCCGTGTCCCCTTGACCCCCAGGTCCCCAGCCTCTCAGCGGACCTCCTCAGGTGCACTCCGAGTCCTTCTCTGTCTCTCGCCCCCTCTCTCCTGTCTCCATCTCTCCCTGTCCCTCCGTCTCTCCTGTCCCAGTCTCCGGGCGCCGCCTTCCCCCCACCCCCCTCCCGCGGCTGTGGGTGTCACATTGCAGCCTGCGGGGCTCCGGGAGCAGCTGACTCCGCGTTTCCTCGCCCCCGGCTGAGCGCCTGCAGCCGAGAGGCTATGCCAGCTCGGCCCCCGCCCGCTGGAGCCCACCCGCACCTCCACGGTCCTCCCCAAGCCCCGCTCCCGCGCGCACAACTTCTGAAGCGGACTTGGCGGGGTCCGGGGATGGGCCGGGGCGGCCCTCAAGCGGCCGCCCGGCGTCCCGAGCGCCACTCCCGCCTCCCGCCAGCGCCCCCGCGGTGCCCCCGGCCGCAGGCACCCCCGCGCACTCACCCAGTGCCGCGCCGACCACGAAGGCCAGCAGCCTCCCCATGGCTGCACGGCGCGCGCTGCGCCCCCCTCCCGGGCCGCCGGTATTAATAGCGGGGCGAGAGGCGGCGGGACCCAGCGGCGGTTAGAATGTCCCCGGGAGCGCGCGGGCGCAGCAGCTGCGGCTCTGGGACCGGCGAAGGGGGAGGAGGGGGGGCGCGGCCCCCCCGCTCCGGTTACCGCCGGGGGCCCAGCCCCGGGGCCCGGCGTCCGGGCATCCCCGCCGCGCAGGCGGCGGTCGCTGCTCGGGCTGCTGCGCTACCGCGCGCAGCCGGGCGCATCCGCCAGGTGCACCGACCCCGGTCCCGCTCCGGCTCCGGCGCGCTCGGGCGCGGACCGCGGTCTCCTGCGCACTGCAGCGGCGGCGGCCGCGGCCTAGGGAGGGAGGAGGGAGGAGAGGGAGGGGGCGGGATGAATCACCGCGGGGGGAGGGCGCGGCCGCCCAGCCTTTGCCGCAGCGGCCCGGGAGGCACCCGCGGCACCGGCCTCTCCGGGTGTCGTAGGGACCGCGACTTCTGGGAACGGGACAGGTGGTCCGGGTGTCTCCGACCCCGCTGGGCTCTGGGGACCACCCCCACCTTCCCAGGGAGTCTGGGAAAGGTCACCCCCAGAGTCACAGGAGGACTTGGAGCGCAGTTTGGGGGCCGAGTTTCCGACTTCAAATGACGGAGGTCATCCTCAGGAGTTGAAGGGAGCGAACCTCCACGTGATCTCTCCTCTCCTGATATCCTGGCCCGGGAGTCACTGTGCAGGGACCCCATGTAGGCATTAGAGGAGGGTGGGGGACTGTCCGGCTAGGACTGCACATACAATCCAGACCTCACCCAAGCAGGCGGGGCACCCTGGAGAGAAGCGGCCGGGGGATGTGGAGGTGCCCTTTCAGGAGGAGGACCCCTTCATGATCCCCTGCACCCCTTTATGTCCCTGATAACACCTACCCGTCTCTCCTCCCGCTCCACTCTGGCTGTCCAGGCCCTCCTGCTGTTCCCAACACAGAGGACCCATTCCCACCTCGGGCCTTGGCCCCGCTCTCCCCTCGGACCCGCCACTTTCCCTCTGCCTCCGTGGCTCCAATGTCACCTTCGTCAGGTCTTCCGTGTCCCTTCAGGTAAACTGCCTCCCAAGCTCCTAACTTGACCTCCTTTACTCTTGAGTGTTTTTTCACAGCACCCTCACTACCTGACATTATGTTCTTCCTGTTTATTTTTTTGAGATGGGAGTCTCACTCTGTCGCCCATGCTGGAGTGCAGTGGCAGGATCTTGGCTCACTGCAACCTCCGACTCCCAAGTTAAAGCGATTCTCCCACCTCAACCTCCCTAGTAGCTGGGAGTACAAGCGTGCACCACCACAGACCTGGCCAATTTTTATTTTTATTTTTTAGTAGAGACAGGGTTTCACCATGTTGGCCTCAACGCCTGGCCTCAAGTGATCCTCCTGCCTCGGCCTTCCAAAGTGCTGGGATTACAGGTGTGAGCCACCATGCCTGGCCATGTTCTTCCTTTATGGCATTAGTTCATCCCCTGTCCCTCCAGCCTAGGAATACAAGATCCTCAATGTGGACCAGGTGCAGTGGTTTATGCCTATAATCCCAGCACTTTGGGATACAGAGGCAGGCAGATCACCCGAGGTCAGGGGTTCCAGACCAGTCTAGCCAACATGGTGAAATCCCACCTCTGCTAAAAATACAAAAGAATTAGCTGGGAGTGGTGGCGGGCACCTGTAATCCCAGACTCAGGAGGCTGAGGAAGGAGAATCGCTTGAACCCGGGAGGCGGAGGTTGCAATGAGCCGAGATCGTGCCACTGTATTCCAGCCAGGCGACAGAGGGAGATTCTGTCTCAAAAAAAAAAAAAAAGAGAGAGAGAGAGATTCCTCAAGGTGAGGACACTGTCCTGTGCACCACCATGACTCTTGCACCTTGAACTGTTCCTGGCACATTGCAGATACTCAATCCGTATTTGTCAAACGAAAAATGAATGCCAATGTTTACTAAGCCCTTGGGATTCACTGAACCCACTTGTACTGCCTCAAACCTTCAGCAAGTTGTTATCCCCATTTTACAAATGAAAAAGCTGAGCCTGGGAGAGGGCTGCTCCCTTGCCCAGAGTCATGTAGCTGGCCTAGGATGCATCTGGAATCCTGCTCGAGCAGGGGAAAGTGGCCTGTCCTACCAGTAGGTTCTGTGAAATGTAGAGAATGGAGGTGGGAGTTCTGGGCTGTCAGGACCAGGCCGGGAGTGAGACTCTTGGTTGAAGGGTCACTACCCAGGTCCTAGCCTCCAATTCTGGGTGGGGTATGGTCCCAGAGTCCCCCCTGGCCCAGCCTTGCCAGGCAAGAAGAGCCAGGGTGTGAGGCAGGACCATGGCAGAGGGGCAGGAGCCAGGGACACCAGACACCTCTGTGGTCTAGACCTTTATGCCAGCACCTCCTGAGTTGTGAAATTCCCCTGCAGAAAATAACCCTCTTGCTGTTCCGGGCCCTTCCTCTGGTGGGGGATGGTAGGCGAAGGCACAGTGAGGACAGGCCTCAGTACTGGACAGGAAGCACCTCACAGCCTTACAAACTGACGTTCAGTGAGCACCTACTATGTATGGCCTTGGTGCTTCTAAGCATTCGAAGCACTTTACTAACATTAGCTCATTTAATTCTTCCTACAGGTGATACTATTATGATACCCATGTTACAGATATAGAAAACTGAGGCTCGGCGTGGGTACCTTGCCATGATCACACAGCTAGAGAGTGGGAGTTGCTGGCTCTGCCTCCTATGCCACTCCTCCACTCTCTAATCCCCCTCCAGTCCCCTGCCCCAAGCCATCAGTTAGGATGATTCTTATAGCTGGGGTGTGACATGTCAAAGGTGTCTCTTTACCCCACACACGCACTCTGGAACCAGGACAAGGTTTGAGCGAGGTGGACCTGGGTTCTACCTGGACCAGGGACTTTGCCTGCAAGCTCATTTATTTCCTCATCTGTAAAATAGGGATCCAACCCACTTCAGCCTGAATGGGCTGTGGTGGGGTCCTGAGGGGGTTAGGACCTTGAATCTAAATGTGGAGACTCCGGGAGCCAGGCCTGGAGTCCGCCTCCCTGTTGGGTAGCCTCAGCATGTACATCTTTTGTCTCTACCTCGTGGAGTTACTGTGAGAATAAAATGAACATCAGATCTTGGCAAAGAGCTGGTACGTACATTACTTGGTACTCACTACATGAGTTACTTTTTTCCTCTATTTTTATGCAATAAGCATAACATTTATTGAAAACTTACTGCTTTCCATCTGTGCCAGGCCCTGTTCTAAGTAGCCACATTTATGAACTCCTTGAATCTATAATAGTGGTTCTCAAAGTGTGGTCTGGGGCTGGGTGCGGTGGCTCATGCCTATAATCCCAACACTGTGGGAAGCTGAGGTGGGAGGATCACTTGAGGCCAAGAGTTCGAGACCAGTCTGGGCAACATAGTGGAGATTCCATCTCTAAAAAGAAATTAAAAATTAGCCGGGCGTGGTGGCTTACACCTGTAGTCCCAGCTACTCAGAAGGCTGAGGTGAGAGGATGGCTTGAGCACAGGAGGTTGAGGCTGCTGTGAGCTATGTTTGTGCCACTGCACTGCAGCCTGGGTGACAGAGAAACCCTAACTTAACACAAACAGGGCCAGGCACATTGGCTCACGCCTGTAATACCAGCACTTTGGGAGGCCGAGGTAGGTGGATCACCCGAGATCAGGAGTTCAAGACCAGCCTGACCAACATGGAGAAACCCCATCTCTACTAAAAATACAAAATTAGCTGGATATGGTGGAGCATGCCTGTAATCCCAGCTACTGGGGAGGCTGAGGTAGGAGAATTGCTTGAACCCAGGATATGGACGTTGCAGTGAGCTGAGATCAGGCCATTGCACTCCAGCCTGGGCAACAAGAACGATACTCCATCTCAAAAACAAACCAAAAACAAAATGTGGTCTGAGATGGCACCGTAGGCGTCTCCTGGAAACTTGTTATAAGGCAGAATCCCAGCCCTGCCCCAGGCATACTGAACCAGAAATTTGGAGGGAGGAGCCCCACAGTCTGTTTTGCACCAAGCCCTTCAGTAGATTCAAATGCAGCTCAAGATTGAGAACCACTCCCTTCTAATAAGGCTGAGACGGGTGCTGTAATTCCACCCATCGTACAGGAAAGGATGCTAAAGCTCCGGAGGGTTGACCCGCTGCAGTGACATGACTGCTAGGAAGCAGAATTTGAACTCTGGCCACCAGACTGTCCTCGGAGTTCCTGCGCTGACCTCAGATGATGTAAAGCTTGTGTAAGATGCTGGGGGAATTCCAGATTGTATCAGTGACTATGGCCCCAGGAAACAGACAGAGGTCCCCTCCCCACCACAGCAGGATCTGAGTGCCACAGGAGGCTCCCACTCACCCCCAGGGCCCCACAGGCACAGCCACAGCCACTTCTGACCCTTTATTGGGGAACTGTTAGCCCCAAATAAATATAATACATTAAACCCAGAGCTGAGAGAATCGTGCACCCCAGGAGGCACCCCCCCACAACCTCAGCCGGGCTAAATAAGTTAGTGGGGGGCCTGCCTGAGGCCAGGCCAGCTCCCTGGGATAAAGTGCATCTCAGTTCCGTGGCCCCTACGTCTGCGCAGCCTCCGTCAGGCCATCAGGAGGGGCGGGCGGGAGATGCCTGGCGCTCACACTGTTCCAGCAGTGGCTGCCAAGGCTCTGTGTGTCCATCTGTCCACGTGGGGGAACAGCTGCGTGACCTGGGTCCTCAGGAGAAGCTGTCATCGGGCTGGGGCTGGGCGTCGAACGGAGGGTCTGAGACTGTGATGCCTTGGTGAAGCTTTTCCAGTGAGAACTTCATCTGCAGGGAGGAGGTGAGCAGGGTCAGGGGTGAACGCTGGAGGGTAGTGGGGGGTGATGTCACCCACCCCCATCCTGCCGTTGAGAAACTGAAGATGGTCCAGAGGCCATACTGCGCCACCCCAAGGTCCCTCTGTGAGAAGAGTGCAGCCACGCTGCACCCAGTTTAACTTCTTAGAGGCAGCAGAGGAAGGGGCTTAGTGTGCGCCTGGGACCCCAATGGCCTGGGTTCAAATCCCAGCTCTGCTGCTTACCTCGGGTAACCTCTGGCAAGTCCCGTAACCACCCTGAGCTAAATCCCTTCATTTGAAATATGGGTCTGTATCACATCTGCTCCATAGGATTATTTCAGGGTCCTGAAGAGCACCGAGAACCTGGTGCACATTAAGTACTCAGCTGTCACCACCCCCTCTGTGACCTCAGGCAAGTTCCTGAGCTCCTCATACCACTGGATGCCTCATACTGCCTACCTATGTATAAAACCTGGATTAACGGCTGGGTGTGGTGGCTAATGTCTGTAATCCCAGCACTTTGGGAGGCTGAGGTGAATTACTTGAGGTCAGGAGATTGAGACCAGCCTGGCCAACATGGTGAAACCCTGTCTCTACTAAAAATACAAAAATTAGCCCAACGTAGTAGCGGGTACCTGTAATCCCAGCCACTTGGGAGGCTGAGGCACAAGAATCGCTTGAACCTGGGAGGCAGAGGTTGCAGTGAGCCAAGACTAGGCCACTGCACATCAGCCTGGGCAACAGATCGAGACTCTGTCTCAAAAAGACTGGGCTAGCAAGCGCGTCTTCCTCAAAGGCCAGCGATGAGGATAAGGCAGTCGTGCTTAACACTTAGAATAGCCCAGCCGCAGGTAAGTGCTCAATCTGCATCTACTGTGAGCACCAATCTGTGATGCCCACTCTGCATCCTTGGCAATTTGAGAGAGAGGAAAATGATAAAAATTTAACTCAGGGCCAGGAGCAATGGCTCACACCTGCAATCCTAGTACTTTGGGAGGCCAAGGGGGAGGATTGTCTGAGGCCAGGAGTTTGAGATCAGCCTGGTCAACACGGTGAGGCGCCAGTCTCTATAAAAAATGTAAAAGTAGTTCAGCTGTGGTGGTGCATGCCTATAAGTCCCAGCTACTTAGGAGGCTGAGGCAGGAGGATTGCTTGAGCCAGGAGCTCGAGGCTGTGTTGAACCATGACCGTGCCACTGCACTCCAGCCTGGGCAAGAAAGTGAGATCCTATCTCAAAAGAATAAAATAAAAGGGCCTGGCGTGGTGGGTCATGCCTGTAATCCAACACTTTGGGAGGCCAAGGAGGGTGGATGATGAGGTCAGTAGTTCAAGACCAGTCTGGCCAACATAGTGAAACCCTGTCTCTACTAAAAAAAATACAAAAAAAATTAGCCAGATGTGGTGGTGGGCACCTGTAATCCCAGCTACTGGGGAGGCTGAGGCAGGAGAATCATGTGAACCCAGGAGGCAGGGGTTGCAGTGAGCCGAGATCACACCATTGCACTCCAGCCTGGGGACAGAAACTCCGTCTCAAAAAAAAAAAAAAGAAGAAGAAAATAAAATAGCACAGGATGGGGGGCCGTGCCCACCCTTCTCCATGAGTGATGGGCTAAGCCTTCATCCATGCCCCATCCAGTCCTACCCAGCTCTTTCCAGGGCAAGCCTCTCCCTGGGAGCTTGATTTCAGGGGGCAATGACACCCCTAAGAATGAGCCTCCTGAAATGGAAGGGTCTGACCAGATGAGATTTTCACCATCACCCACAACTTCAGCTCTGATGGCCTTGGAAATGTAGCCAATTCCAGACTCTTGTTTCCCGTCTGCTTTCCCCCTTAGACACCTTCCCCAGTACCCAACACTTGCTCTGACCTACCACAACTGCAGCCCGAGTCTACTGGGGCCTGAGGGCATGGCCATGTGATGCCATCACATTTATTGGGCATCTGCTTTGTCCCTGGTGCTAGGCTCACACTCAGGACAGCCAGTACACATCGGTGTTTCCTGCGAGCCTGGCACCACTCCCAGTGTCAGCCTGTCTCATCCTCACAACAGTCTTTGAGGCAGCATCAGCATTATCCCGTGCACAAAGGGAGCCACAGCCGCCATGGCGAAGTCACTTGCATGAGATCACACACCGGAAGTGGAAGCTGGTTGCCTGAGCAGACACTGGCCCTGAACTACACTGGCTGTCTGGGTCCATCCCGTTTTGGAGATGAGACCTCAGGGCCTTTGAAAAGTCTCTCCCCTTCAGACCATGTGACCCCTTAGTTACCCCAGGAGGGGGCAGGGGGTAGAGGGAGCATGCCTGGCCTGCCCTGGCTGCTGTGATGGGTAGGGGTGGACCCGGGAGCCCAGCAGCCAATGAGAGTGAGCTCCGTGGTCCCCTGGGTGAAAAGCGTGTCCCCCAATTATGCCAACCCTGGAGATGGGCACAGGGCATAGTTGGTGCGAGAGACCAGCTCTTACTACTGTCGAGTGACCGAACCCGGCAGTGCCTAACATGAGATGCCTCTGGACTTTTGTCCAGGACGTGGGCCAATCAGTGCTTTCTTCCATCCATGCTTCCCTGCTTTCCCCTGCAGTGCTGTGGGGTGGGGACTCTGAGTGGCCTCCTCATTTTACAGCGGACACTGAGACCCGGAGAGGGGACGTGCCTGCCGCATGGTAGGGTTTCAGCAGAGGACCCGGCAGCCCTGCAGCCCCAGGCCCTGCCCAAGTGGCGCCTCCTACCTCGTCCAGGAGCTCCACAGAGGCCCGCAGGATCTGCCTCCACTTGTGCACCTCCACGCTGTGGAACTGCTTCTGCAGCGCCAGGATCTCCGCCCACTCTGTGGCTGTCTGGGGGATCTTGCTGTGGGGATGCCAGGCCTGAGCGGGGCCTTGGCCTCCCCCGATGTGCCCAAGCCCCTCTCCATTTCCCCAGGCTACCCACTCACCCCTTGGCCAGGGCCAGGCTGTGCCAGGACTCAAAGGTGTGGGCTGTCCTCTCCAGGGACCAGAGGCGGTAGAAGAGCAGGACGTTGAGGGCAATGAGGATGATAAGGCTGGTGACAGGGATCAGAGGTCAGGAGTCCCAGGGTCTGAATGCTCCGAAAGTGCCACCCCCAATACAACTACACCTTGTAGGGACACCTCTATCCCTCATTGCAGAGGAGAATGAGGCTCAGAGAGGGTGAGAGACATGCCTAGGGATGCACAGCCCATAACAGGAAAGCCAGGGTTCAAATCCAGGCCTGTCTGATGCCCACGCCCAGGCCACCTCCCTAGGGGAAATGGGGGCACGGAGTGGGGAGAAGAGGCTGCAGCAGGGGTAGGGTATAGGTAGGGGAGGGCAAGGGCAGGACTCAGGACCCTACCTCACACAGATCCTGCAGCAGCAATGAGTGGAGACAGAAAGATGAGTGCCACCCGGCCTGCCCCCGCCACCCCCAGCCCTCCTTGCTCTGGGCAGCTCTGGGCCGAGCGCACCACACCCTCTCACTGGATAAGCGCTGAGAGCTGAGGCTCAGAGGCTGAGCACGTGGCCGACCTGACCCTCACCTCCCAGGGTCTGCTCAACCCTGGGATCCTGCTTCTGTTTCCTCCCAGTGTCCTGCCCGCCCCCTCCTGCAGGCCTCTGGGCTGGCGGGCGTGTGGGTTCTCCCCGCCAATGCCCTTCTCAGCCTAGGCGGTCTCTACTCTCCCAGGATGCCCATCCTGACTGCCCCCTGTGGCCTGGGAGGAAGCCGCCACTGGCCTCCCAGGGCTTCCCCACTCCTGGCCCCGACCCCTCTGCCCATACCTCCCCCCCCCCATCCCGGCCCCAATCACTCTGGTCTGGTGTCAGATCTATCTTCCCCTCAAGGTCACTGCTGTGTCCTCAGCATTGCCCAGCTTAGGGGTGGGCACAGAAGATGTGAGCAATGTGCATCAACGACCTCACTTGTTATGCACACCTCTCCCTGCACACCTAATTCCAGAATCTTTGTGTGCCTGCTCCTCCAGAGAGCCCCCCTTGACCTTGGATGAGGTCAGGGCTCTCTGATCTCCCCCCACCCCCGCCGGGGCTCTGCTCTTCTAGCAGAGAAGACTTCTCCATGGCAAACCAACACATCCCAAACATGGCCTCGTCTAATCCTTGCTGTAACCAAACACACACACACCCACTTAAGCTAAGGGAGCCCAGAGAGCCAAGCACTTGCCCAAGGTCGCACAGCCAGGAGGCAGATTCAGGCCTGTGTGGCCACTGCTCCTGTTTCTTACTCACACAATGCTGATGAGAACCAGGGCACTGGGGATGCCTGCTCCGGGGCCCTGGTCTACAGACGGCTCAGAGAAGCGGGAGCTGAGGGAGCCTGCAGGAGAGCGGCTTGGAGTCAGACAGCCCGGACCAGGACCCCGGTTCCTCCGCCCATCTGGACCGGGCCCCGGTGGAACGCACCTGAGGTGTGCATGCCGGCCCGGGCGCAGGGGTCAGTGTCTGGGTGCTGCGGCCCGTCCCCGTGAGCCCGCCAGCTCAGGGGCCGCTTCCGCCGCCGCAGACCAGATAGCAAGCCCCGGGCATCCTTCCCGCCTTCCTCCAGCGACAACTTCTCAGCCTTAGCGAGCTCTCGCTCTATGTAAAAGAGAGGGGTCTCTGAATGTCCACACCTGGCCAGGCCAGCCCCCAACCCGCGCCCCGACCGGCCTTCTGCCCCTACCCAGATGGTGGAAATAGTCTTCAATGCCGCTCCACGAGTTCTTCTCAATGAGCGACTTCACCAGGCTCCACGGCTGCTTTCGGTAGCGGATCTCAGAAGACACTCTGGAGTTGGGAGATCAGGGGAAGGAGGTCTGGATCTGACTCCAGCCCTGGCTGCCTCATCCCCCAAGATGGATTCTTTCCTTCCCGTAATTCAGAGGGCCCCTTGTCACTCAGACGAAACAGATGGGTTCCCTACCCCCCATGGCTTCCCTCGATCTCCCACACACCACCCCCCTCAGCCCAAATGCCAGCCAGCTCCACCCATGCCCACTACCTGGGTAACATTCCCAGCAGCCCGAGCCTTGTCCACTCGTAGACGACCTCTTAGCCAGACCTCGCCCCTGAACCTCTTCCATCTGGCTGCTGTACCCCAACTCCACATGGGCTCAGCTCAGCAGAGACAGCTCAGTCCTAAACTGACCTGATCTTTCCTCGGACCCATTCCTCCCTGCCGCCTCCGTCTCGGTCACCAGCAGCTCCATCGCTGGTTGTAGTGACTCAGGCCAAATGCCTCGGGGTACTCCTTGAGCGCTCTTCTTTCCCTTACCCCACATCCAATCTCTCATCAAATCCTGTCGGCTAAACCTACAAAATCTCTCCAGAATCTAAACTTCTCCCCCTCCACTGTCCCACCCTGATCCAGCAGCCTCTGTCCCCTCCAGCCTGGATGTCCCAGCAGCCTCCTCCCTGGCCTCCTGCTCCTGTCCCCGTCCACCAGATCAGAGGGAGCCTGGGACCACCTGAGTCAGGTCAGCACCCTCCTGGCTCAGAGCCCTGCCCTAGTTGTACCTCCAGGTAAAAGTAAAGTCTTCTCCATGAGCCACATCTGGGTCACTTTTTTTTTTTTTCTTTGAGACGGAGTTTCGCTGTTGTTACCCAGACTGGAATGCAATGGCGCGATCTCGGCTCACCACAACCTCTGCCTCCTGGGTTCAAGCAATTCTCCTGCCTCAGCCTCCCGAGTAGCTGGGACTATAGGCGCGCAACACCATGCCCAGCTAATTTTTGTATTTTTAGTAGAGACGGGGTTTCACCTTGTTGACCAGGATAGTCTCGATCTCTTAACCTCGTGATCTACCCGCCTCGGCCTCCCAAAGTGCTGGGATTACAGGCGTGAGCCACCACGCTCGACTTTTTTTTTTTTGAGACAGGATCTTGCTTTGTCACCCAGGCTGAAGTGCAATGGCATGATCGTGGCTCACTGCAACTTCCACCATGTCTGGTTAATTTTTTTGTTTTATTTTGTTTTGAGACGGAGTCTCACTCTGTCACCCAGGCTGGAGTGTAGTGGCACAATCTCAGCTCACTGCAACCTCTGCCTCCCTGGTTCAAGTAATTCTTATGCCTCAGCCTCCCAAGTAGTGGGGATTACAGGTGTGCACCACCATGCCTGGCTAAATTTTGTATTTTTAGTAGAGACAGCGTTTCACCATGATGGCCAGGCTGGTCTCAAACTCTTGACCTCAAGTGATCCACCTGACTTGGCCTCCCAAAATGCTGGGATTACAGGTGTGAGCCACAGTGCCCACCCCTGGCTAATTAAAAAAAAATTTTTTTTTGTAGGAACAGGGCCTCATTATGTTACCCAGGCTGCTCTCGAACTCCTGGGCCCAAGCAATCCTCCTGCCTCAGCCTCCCAACTTGCTGGGATTACAGGTGTAAGCCACTGCGTCAGGTCCTGGTTCACCACTTGAATCTCACCTCCTCCTCACCCCATCTTACTCCACCCCAGCCACTGCCCACACCCCTGTCTCAGGGCCTTTGCACCTGGGGTCCCAAATGAGTTGCTCTCAGCTCCTTCAAGTTCTTGGCAAAAAATTTCTTTCCCAGCGGGTCCCTCCCTGACCAGCGTATCAGGTGTAAAAGCCTCCACGCCCCTGCTTCTGTAACCTGTCATGTTTTCTTTGTTTCTCTCCGTAGCCCTAATTGTCAGTGGATGTTCTGTAGCAGCTTTTCCTAATTATTTCTCTCTTTTTTTTTTTTTTTGAGATGAAGTCTCATCTGTCGCCCAGGCTGGAATGCAGTGGTGTGATCTCAGCTCACTGTAGCCTCCACCTCCCAGGTTCAAAGAATTCTCCTGCCTCTGCCTCCCGAGTAGTTGGGTCTACAGATGCTCACCACCACATTCGGTTAATTTTTCTATTTGTAATAAAGATGGGTTTTTGCCATGTTGGCCAGGCTGGTCTCGAACTCCTAACCTCAAGTGATCTGCCCACCTCACCCTTCCAAAGTGCTGGGGTTATAGGCATCAGCCACCACACCCAGACAGATTTTCCTAAGTATTTCTCTATTGTCCAATTCCTCACTTGAATATGAACTCCCTGAGAGAGGTGACATTGCCTGGCTTTGCTGCTGTATCCTCGGGATCTTTAGGCTCAAACTCTCTCTGAGATGGGAGGAGCCGACCCAGGGCCACTCTTTTCCCATCCTCCACTATTCGGAGCACAAGGGCCTCAGGAACCCCATGCTTCTGTTCCTCCACCAGGCTGGGAACCAATGCTCTGCTGCTGACTTGAAGAGTGGACGGGGGCCCTTGGGGCCACCAGGGCATGGGATGGAGGGGTCAGCCACCACTCACCGGAGCCTCGCCTTGTTCCGGGCCAGACCCAGGATGCAGTAGCGATGGGCAGTGTAGAAGTAGTCCTGGTAGGGGATGCCCTGCGTCAGCACCTCGGAGTCCACCACACACCCGCCAGCCTGGGGGCCGCGCCGGAACAGCGTCTGCAGGGACAGGGCCGGGGGAGTCAGGGCCACCCCACCCACCCAGCTGCCCCACCTGCCCTGCCGCCCCACCTGGCCCACCTGTGTCTCCACCACAGAGGCGCTCTTGGGGCCCAGTGGGTTGCTGATGGGGATGGTGTACGTCAGCACCCGGCGCTGGTGGCACTTGCTGTCCCCACTCCAGGGGCTCAGGGTCACATCTGGCAGAGGGAGGAGCAGCATGAGACCACAACCCAGTCCCCTGCCCACAAGCCACAGGAGACTCAGACTTCTGGGATATCTCTCTGGGGACTTGGCCCACTCCCCACCCCTCCTCTTGTGTCCCCACCTTTCTTCCAGGAGCCTAAAACCTTACCTGTTGAGGTAGAACCATCTCATCCATTGCTACAGCCTCAGTTTTCCCCTCTGCACCCATCCTGGCTTCTGCCCTGAGCATTGGACTTGCAATCTTTTCAACTCTTTCCCCTGTAAGGTCCCCAGACCCCTGGAACCCACAGAGCCCCACATGGCCTCAACATCTCTCCAAAGCTGCTGCATCTCCAAGGTCCCCACTCAGTGGCGCTCCAGGCTCCCACTGGAGGGCTAGGCCTTGCCCTGGACACCCCATAGTCAGACCCCTAGTTTATCACCTCCATCAAAACTCCCAAGCTTCACTCCTCGTTCAGCCCATTTTTGCCTGCCCAGTCTTCCCTTGAGTGTCTGACCTCATTCTCCTCATCTGGTCCAGGGGCATCTTGTTAAAGCCAAGCCTGAGTCTATCCCTTCTCTTCCTAGAACACTCCACAGCTCCCCAGTACCCCGAGGACAGACACTGAGTTTGGTATAGTTTGGTGATTTGTCCCTGCCCAAATCTCATGATTTGTAATCCCCAGTGCTGGAGGTGGAGCCTGGGGGGATGTGTTAGATCATGGGGGCGGATTCCTCATGGTTTGGTGCTGTCTTTGTGATAGTGAGTTCTTCTGAGATCTGGTCATTTAAGTGAGTGGCACCTCCCCTCCACTCTCTCTCACACGCTCCCCGTTTGCCTTCCACCATAATCAAAAACTCCCTGAGGCAGCCAGGCGTAGTGGCTCACACCTCTAATCCCAGCACTTCCAGAGGCCAAGCGGGGCGGATCACTAAAGGCAAGAGATCGAGACCAGCCCGGCCAACCTGGAGAAACCCCATCTCTACTAAAAATACAAATATTACCCTGGTGTGGTGGCAGGTGCCTGTAATTCCAGCCACTTCAGGCTGAGGCAGGAGAATCGCTTGAACCCGGGAGGCAGATGCTACAGTGACCCAAGATTGCACCAGTGTACTCCAGCCGGGGCAACAGCGAGACCCCGAATCAAAAATAAATATATGCTAATGATCACACACTTAATGTCTACCCTGTCAGGCCTGTGCAGGGCTTGGAGGCCAGCAGGAGACCAGGATAGATGAACTCCTGTCCTGAGACCCAGCATCTCTTGGGAACAACAGAAATGTCTAAATGAAGACCACACACTACTGCGTGCTGTGAGTTAAGGGCAGAGGCTGAGTGTCTGGGGGTATCTGCCATCTGAGGAGGGTCAGGGAAGGCTGCCAGGAGGAGGGGAAATCAAAACCAAGACCTGAAAGAGGAACTGAGGAAGGAAGGAAGGGGGTGGTGGAGGAGCCTGGGGGGCCAACACTGGGAGGAGTCCCCTGAGGCTGGGACGGGCAGCCACAGAGCTGAGTGAGGCTGAAGGGTTGACTCGGAACCAGCCAAGGAACTGGGAGGCTACGAAAGAGATTCAAGCTGGGCCGGAGGGCATCAGATGCGAGTTTTTCCTTTATTTCTTTTTCTATATTGATGAGACATGTATCCCCTGCAGAATCATGAAGACTGTGCCTTGTGTTCGGGGGGCTACAAGGACCCCAAAACTATGCTTATGTCCTAAACGGGTGGCATGTCAGGCTGCGGAGCTCTGCATTAGGCCGTTCTTACATTACTATAAATACCTGAGGCTCGGTAACTTATAAAGAGGTTTAATGGGTTCACAGTTCCACAAGCTGTACAGGAAGCATGATGTCGGCATCTGCCTTCTGGGGAGGCCTACAGGAGCTTTTTTTATTTTATTTATTTATTTTTTTGTTTTTGAGATGGAGTCTCGCTCTGTCGCCCAGGCTGGAGTGCAGTCCATGATCTCTGCTTACTGTAACCCCTGCCTCCCAGGTTCAAGCAATTCTCCCGACTCAGCCTTCAGAGTAGCAGGCATTACAGGGGTACAGCACCATGCTCAGCTAATTTTTTTTTATTTTTGTAAAGACTGGGTCTCACTATGTTGCCCAGGCTGGTCTCAAACTTCTGGGCTGACATGATCTTACTGCCTTGGCACCCCCCCATCCTTTTTTTCCTTTTTTTTTTTTTTTCTTAGACAGAGTCTTGCTCTTTTTGCCCAGGCTGGAGTACAATGGCACGATCTTGGCTCACTGCAACCTTCATCTCCCGAGTTCAAGCGATTCTCCTGCCTCAGCCTCTCCAGTAGCTGAGATTACAGGTGCCTGCCACCACACCCAGCTAATTTTTTTGTATTTTTAGTAGAGATGGGGTTTCACCATTTTGGCCAGGCTGGTCTCGAACTCCTGTCCTCAGGTGATCTACCGCCTTGCCCTCCCAAAGTGCTGGGATTACAGGCATAAGCCACCCTGCCCAGCTGCCCCCCAGCCCCTTTTTTTGAGACAGAGTTTCGCTCTGTCTGGAGTGCTGCCTCCAGACAGACCACGTTGCCCAGGCTGGTCTTGCACTCCTGACCTCAAGTGATCCGCCCACCTCAGCTTCCCAAAGTGATAGGATTACAGGCGTAAGCCACGCCTCAGCCTTTTAATTTGTATTTATTAAATGCTTTCCATATAGTATTGCTCTAGGTGCTTTTCTAGTACAAACTCGTTTAGTTCTCATGAGAACCAGTAAGCCAGGTACTATTACCATACCCCATTATGCAGAAGGAGAAACTGAGGCACAGGGAGTCTCAGAATCCCACCCAAGCCTACCCAGCTAGTAAGAGGCAGAACTGCTGCTGGTCTCACAGACTTGCTTTTCACCACCCCGCCCAGCCCCACCGGCTAGCAGTGCCTTCCCGTGTCCTGGGCTACCCTTCCTCACCCCTCCCCTGCACCTGCGTAACCTCGGCCTTTCTTTCATGCACCCCCCCCACCTGTGAACTTGCACTGCTGCAGAAAGCCCTGGAGGAAGGGCGAGTCCGAGAAGAGCATCTGCTGGAGCCGCTCAGCGCCCACATGGAAGACGGAGTTGATGAGGAGGCGGCCGGAGAGGTCGGGAAGCAGGGCGGCCAGGTCCGCTGCAGACAAAGGAGGGTTTGGGGTGATGACCGCCTCTACTCCTCCCTCCCTGCCACTGAAGGCCACGCCTCTCCACTCCCAGGCCTTGTAAGGTGCACGGGCAGGCCCAACCTCCCAGGTCAGAGCAGAACACTGACACAGAGCCCTCCTAACTCAGGGATGGGCTGAGGGTGGGCATCTGCCCCAGGCCTAGCCCGTCAGAGCCACTGTGCTTGGTTCTGGGTGGAGAACACACCTAGGCCCTGCAACTGAAACCACAGGAGTTCATTATGCAGTGAGCACGTGCTCCTGGGAGCATCAGCCTGGGAGCACAGCAATTGTTTCAGGGGTGAGTGTGCCACCCAGGCCCAGCTGCTCAACCACAGTGATTGGTTCAGGCGCAGGCACGCTCTCAAGGTGGAGCAATCAGAGCCAACCCTAGGGTGTCAGCTGTAGACAATGGAAAAAAGAGAGGCTGCTCTCTCTCATTGCGCTGGTCTGGGGCAGTCATCTCTGCCCTGTAAGAGACAAGAGTAGAGGCTACCTGAGAATTAGTGGAGAGAAGATGAATAATGATAATGGAAATGCTAAAAGTCATGAAATCACTTCATTCTCTCTCCCTTCGTTCATTTTAGAGACGGGATCTTGCTCTGTTGCCCAGGCTGGAGTGCAGTGGTGCAATCATAGCTCACTGCAGCCTCCAGCTCCTGAGCTCAAGCATTCCTCCTGCCTCAGCCTCCCTAGTAGCTGGAACTACACAGGGTGCATGACACCATGCCTGGCTAAGTTTTTTTAAATCTTTTGTAAAGACAGGGGTCTCACTATGTTGCCCAGGCTTGTCTCAAACTCTTGGCCTCACGGGATCCTCTTGCCTTGGTCTGCCAAATAGCTGGGACTACAGCTGTGCACCACGCCTAGCGATCCTCCCACCTCGGCCTCCCAAAGTGCTGGGACTACAGGAGTGAGCCACCGCACCCAGCCTCATTTCATTCTCTTAACAAAACCCTATGAAGTGGGTATTATCACTGTTAACACCATTTTCAGAGAAGGAAAGCAAAGCTCAGAGAAGTTACACAATCTGCCCACGTGACATGGTACAGAAGCAGTGTGGCCAGGATCTGAACCCCAGCAAGCTGCCTTCAGTCCGAAGCGTTCACCTTGCCATGCTGCCTTCAAAGCAGAGCTAAAGACAGATTTCTAGAAACAGCACCTGAACGCCATCCCGCCTGCACCTGGACTCTCAGAGCCATGAGCTAATCCATCCCCTCTTGCTTAAGGCTGAGCGAGGCTTGCAAGTACCGAGGGCAAACGAACCGTGCCCACCTGCCTCACCTTCCTCTCCAGTGGATGAAGACGAGTTACTCGTGTCTGTCAACAGCTCCTCGCTGGGCAGCAGATCCAAGGGGCCCAGGGTGGTGGGCCCGTCAGGTGGGGTTGGCTCTGTGCTCGGGGGTTCAGCCACCGGGGTCACTGTCTGGCTGGAGGAGGCATCTGGCTGGCTGTCTACTTGCTCCTCCTTGTCCTCCTCTGCCTGCAGAGAAAGGCCTGATGTAGCCTTGGCCGCCTCCATCCCAGCCCCAGGGCCCCCAGGGCACCCAGGTCCACACTGGCCGCAAGGACTCCAGGGTGGTGTACGCACCGTATGTATCCACCTTGGGTGGTGTATGCACTGAAGGAGTTGCGATCGGCCTGGGGCCACCCAGAAGGGGCCCCTCTCAGCCCCTGCCAGGCTTGTCTCAGATGCCTGGGCCACAAGTTTTCTTGTCTGTCCTGTCTGTCTCCTGCTTCATCCATCCACCCATGTCCCTCCCCTTCTGTCTCTCACCCTTCCTGTCTGTCCCCTCTCTTCCCTCTTTCGCCATCTGTCCCACGCCCATCTTCCCACCCCCGTCCTATTCCTCCATCCACCCCTTCCCTGCCCCTTCTGTCTACTCCCCTCCAAATCAGTCAGGCTGTCCTTCTCCCACTGCATCCCCAGCCCTCTTCTGTCTCTTCCTATCAGTATCCCGCCCCTTTCCACCCCACTGCTCACCCCATGGTCTGCATCGCTGCTGGCTCGGGAAAGGTTGGGGGTGACACGGCCACGGCGTGAACCCACCGGGCTCGCCTCCTGGCTGCGGTCAGCTGCCCCTGAGGAGGTAATGTCGCTCAGGGCGATCACATCTCCCACTTCCTTGGGGGTCCTGCGGGGAAGGGGAGGAAGCGGGACTGCTGTGTCCTTGAGACCCTACACACCCTCCTGGATCCCAGAGACTTCGTACAACCGCCTCAGGCCCCCGAGCACTCCAGGAACTCTGCACACAGCCCGTGCTGTTCTCCCCAGAACCCTGCAACCTCCCCTGACCTCCAACTCACCCTAGACCGTTTAGCTGCAAGGGGCAGACGTAGTCCTCATCCTCGCTGGTGAGGCCCAGCTCTGAGCCGTAGCACTGATGCACCAGGTGCCAGAGCTCTCGGGGACTCAGCGTCTGGGCAGGTGGGATCTGGGGTTGGCCTCCATCTCACCCCAGCCAGAGCCCGGCCCGCCAGATTCCTCACCAGCCCCTGGCCTCTGCAGTTCCGCTGGCTTCCACAAGGAGGCAGCCACAATCTCCCGCACCAGACCTGGCCCCAACACGTGGGAAACCCCCTGCTACAGCCCCTCCAGGCCCTGCAGCCAGCACTTATGCCTCCTGCCTCCCACAATACTCTGGCCAGAGAATGTTCCCACTTTTTTTAATAACTTTTTTTTAGATGAAGTTTGGCTCTGTCACCCAGGCTGGAGTGCAGTGGTGTGACCTCAGCTCACTGCAAACTCTGCCTCCGGGGTTCAAGCGATTCTTCTACCTCAGCTTCCCAAGTCGCTGGGATTACAGGTGCGTGTCACCACGCCCCATTAATTTTTACGTTTTTAGTAGAGACAGGGTTTCGCCATGTTGGCCAGGCTGGTCTCGAACACCTGACCTTGTGGGCACCATGCTCCACCCACCTTGGCCTCCCAAAGTGCTGGGATTACAGGCGTGAGCCACCGTGCCCAGCCATGAGTGTTCCCATTTTTACAGAGAATACGGAGGCCCGGAGAAGGGAAGTCATGTAGGGAAAGTCATGCATTCAAGGTTCAAGTGACTTGGTCAAGCCCTGCCAGACTCCAAGACTGAGGCTCCCCCTGCATGCCATCCTGGCCCCCCCCAGAAATCTTTTCCCAGGTGTCCTCGGGAGCCTTAGGCTTTCAGCCACCCTTGGCCAGAGTGGCTGTGATGCCAGATAACAGTAAGTGATCACAGCAGCAGACATTTGCTGCCTTGTCAACTAAATGCATTCTCCTAACCGCTTTACAGATGTGCTAACTCACTGTGTCTTCGAAACAATGGCGCTGAGAAGTGCAAGGTGACATGCCAAGATCCATCCAGGACGTGGCAGTGCTGAGATGTGACCCTAAGGGAGCTTGTTCTACAGCCGGGGGCGGGGCCGGTGGCCAGGGAGTGAATCACTCTGCTCATGAGAGCTGACATGACTATTTATTCTGGGTGTTATGAAGTGGGGATGGACCCCATTTGACAGATGGGGTTCAATCACTTGCCCCAGGGGATGGGGCTGGAACCCCGGGGCTCTCTTCTCTCCTCCTTAGGGCCTGAGTGCGCTGTCCCTCTCAGGCTGCGGAATGGGACCCTCAGTGCTCCTGCCAGCGCTAGGGAGATCGGAGCATCTGAGAAAGCAGCCTGTGAGTGCCGCTCAGACTGAGGACAGGGCTGGGGCTTTCTAAGGTGCTGTGGGGCTGGCCATAGCCCATACCCCTGTGACAACCATCCACCATCTATCCATGCTCCCCAACTGCCAGTGGAACCTGGATTTCGTTCAGGGTGAAAATCATTCTCATCCCCAGGGAAGAATTACGATGGTTTACACAAATCCATGTCCCTTTGCCAGAAATTCAGCTTCAGGGTCAGGTGGGGCCCAGGGAGGAGCTGCAGGTGCACTGGGCCTGGTGCCCACAGAGAAGAGCCAAGGCTGCCTCCAGCTCCGCAAGTTCTGGAGCCCCTGGCTCCACAGTCCCCCTGGCAGACCCCTGTCCCCACCCAGGCCTCACCCAGGCCCACCTTTTCAAGCAGTGCATTCTGCCAGAGGCGGAAGATGAGGAGGAAGCAGCGATCACGGGCCCCGAAGGAAGTGAAGAAATGCTGTGAGGGAAGAGAGAGGTGTGAGCAGGTTCAGAAGAGGCCAGGACAGAGGCGGGAGGCACCACCCTCATCTGCACTGACGCCACATCTTTGTCCCCATGAATCCAT
This sequence comes from Saguinus oedipus, assembly GCA_031835075.1. Classification (NCBI taxonomy): domain Eukaryota; kingdom Metazoa; phylum Chordata; class Mammalia; order Primates; family Cebidae; genus Saguinus; species Saguinus oedipus. The sequence goes on along the minus strand of CM063187.1, from coordinate 38,653,681 downwards.
TAATTCACCCCTGCATTATCCCACAAAACACCTGTCCTGCGCCCGGCCCTGCGCTGGGCAATGCCAGACTCAGAGATGGAGAGACAGCCCCTGGCCCTGTACCCACAGCTCCTAGTCCAGGGAGGGGACTGACGCATCTCCAGACAGGGTCAGCCCAGAGGGGCTGGGCTGTGATGGGGAAGCCCAGGGAACTTATGCCGCCTCCTTTGCCACTAAGAATGGTCAGTTGATTTTTTTTTTCTGAGACAGGGTCTGGCTTTGTCCCCAGGCTGGAATGCAGTGACGTGACCACAGTGCACCGCAGCCCCAACCTTCTGGGCTTAAGCCATCCTCCGTCTCAGCCTCCCGAGTAGCTGGGACTGCAGGTGCATGCCACCGCACTTGGTTATTTGTCTTAACATGGAGTCTCACTCTGTCACCCAGGCTGGAATGCAGTGGTGTGATCTCAGCTCACTGCAACCTCCACCTCCCAGGTTCAAGCGATTCTCCTGCCTCGGCCTCCTGAGTAGCTGAGATTACAGGCATGTGCCACCACACCCAGCTATTTTTTTTTTTGTATTTTTATTAGAGATAGGGTTTCACTGTGTTAGCCAGGGCTAGTCTCTATATCCTGACCTCGTGATCTGCCCACCTTGGCCTCCCAAAGTGCTGGGATTACAGGTGTGACCCACCCCACCCGGCAATTTTTTTTTTTTTTTTTTTTTGTAGAGACAGGGTCTCACTATGTTGTCTAGGCTAGCCTAGACCTCCTGGGCTCAAGGAATCCTCCCACCTCAGCCTCCCCAAACTGCTGGGATTACAGGCATGAGCCACTGCACCCGGCCAGATCCACTTTCAACCAACACAACACAAAGGGAAGTCTGCAGGGAAGCATCCCCCACGCCTGCCCCCTCCTTGTTGCACTGCTGGTGAGATAGCCATCTTGCAACCAACGAACATGAGGCCACAATGACAGGGATGGGACACAGCATCAGGGGAGACTTACGAGGGGAGGGGCGGCTGAGGCACCACATACATGGAAGAGTTTTACTATTTCTGCTGTTCCTGAGCAGCTGTGTGAGGTGATGGGTTTCAGGGAAAGAGAAGAGAGGCTGGTGCAGGGATCAGGTCAGGGGTGATGGGAGCCTGGCCGGGAGAACAGAGAAAGGGGACAGCTCGGAGGGAACTCAGGGTGCAGAACAAACGGTGCTCTGCATGGTTGGGGGAGGTCGCCTGCTGAGATGGGGGACTGTGTGGTCCCATCACTGGCTCCTCTGTCACCTTCTCGCTCTCCGTGCAGATCTGGATGGCGTTGGGGATCAGCTTAGCCGTCTTTTCCTTCTTCAGACACGTCACTTCCTTCAGCTGGATGGAGATCTGAGGACAGCAGGAGGGTCAGTAGGAGCAGGGTGGGGCTGGCCTCAGTGGCCTTTGCCCCTGCACCCTGCACAGCGGTGGGCTCACCGTGGTCTCCCAGCGGAAGATGTTGCTGTAGAAGCAGATCCAGTTCTCGGAGAGGTAGAGGCGGCCCTGCAGCAGGATCTCACGCTGCAGGGCGCAGGAGTAATCTGAGAGTGGCCGGGGACAGACAGGAGGACACCCGAGTCACGGGGCTGTGCCGGCACCCGCGGGCCAGTGGGGAGTCACAGGGCCGGGCTAGGAGCTATGACGGGGGTCCAGGACTCACCCACAATGAGGCGTTCTGCTTCAGGGAGTTTGCTGAACAGTTTCCGGAAGTCCTCGTTACGCTGCTTGTAAGTGGGGCTCAGCATCTGGGGGAAGTTTGGGAGGTGAGAATCTGGACGGGGGTTCACGCTCCCAATTCTGGCCCACAAAGCTCCCAGAACCCCCTCAGTCTCTTACGTCCCTGACAGGTTCCACTTCACGCGACACACAAGTAACCACAATGGCAGCTGCCAATTACAGATTTCCTATGCAAGCCAGGCCCTGTACCAAGCACCCACCAGCATCACTGACTCATTCCACGTTCCCCTCAGATTTGTAAGGTGGGGCTGTTTCTCAAGGACAGGGAGAGGCCCAGAGAGGTTAAGTAACTCATCCAAGGTCACACAGCACATAAATAATAGCACAGAATGTGACCCTAGCTCTGCACCCACGCAATCTCAGCACACACTCCTTGACTGCTGCAGCCTAGGTCTCCTGGCCCAGCACCCTGTCCTCCCAGCCCACCAGCAAGCCCTTTGCCCAGAAACTTACACTGTACCAGCTCTGCATCTTCTGCAAGGGAAAGAAGAGAAGTCAGGACGAACCCCTAGATCACCCGACAGCCCCCCCCCCCCGCCGGTCCAGCCCTCTCCCCACCCAACCTGGGCTTGCACCAACCTTGCTGTTGCGGATGAAATTCCGGCTGCCTAGGCTCTGGGTGCTGGGAGTCCCGGGCACCCCGCCCTTCTCTGAGGAGCTATCCGACCCCTTCTCCACCATGGTGCCTGGTTCTGGCTCAGGTGGGGGCCGGTTTGGGGGCAGGAGCTGCAGCCGCTTGCGGAGCGATGGGGAGCTGCTTGGCGTGCTCCGGCCAGAGTGGGGTGTGGTGCTGGGGGCAGGAGGAGGAGTGTTACTGGGAGAAACAGGCTGAGGTCTGGGGACAGTCCTATTTTCAGAGGCCCACTCATCAGCCCACTGATCCTTGAATACACACGCACCCACCCAGCCATCCTGTTCCTCTTCCCAGCAGTGAGACTCAGAGCGCGCTCCTTAACATCTCCGTGCTACAGTTACCTACTTCATCAGTCATCCAGGGATGATAAATGCATGGCCTCATCTGGTTGTTTGGGGCTTACACAAATCAGGACATGTAAAGCACTTCCTTTATTATTTTATTTTATTTATTTTATTTTTTTTTTGCAATGGAGTCTTGCTCTGTCACCCAAACTGGAGTGAAGTGGCGTGATCTCGGCTCACTGCAACCTCTGCCTCCTGGGTTCAAGGGATTCTCCTGCCTCAGCCTCCTGAGTAGCTGGGACTACAGGCGCCTGCCACCACGCTTGGCTGATTTTGTATTTTTAGTAGATGGGGTTTTACCATGCTGGCCAGGCTGGTCTCGAACTCTTGACCTCGAGATATGCCCACCTCAGCTTTCCAAGTGCTGGGATTATAGGCATGAGCCACTGTGCCAGGCCTACTTAAATTTTTTTTTTGAGATGGGGTCTCCCCAAGTTGCCCAAGCTGGTCTCAAAATCCTCAAGCGATCCTCCAGCCTCAGCCTCCCAAAGTGCTGGGATTACAGGCATGAGCCACTGTGCCCAGCCTATATAAAGTAATTCTAACAGCTCTCAACGACATCTGCTGGTGGGCTCTCAACGACATCTGCTACTTTTTTTTTTTTTTTTTGAGACGGAGTTTCGCTCTTGTTACCCAGGCTGGAGTGCAAGGGCGCGATCTCGGCTCACCGCAACCTCTGCCTCCTGGATTCAGGCAATTCTCCTGCCTCAGCCTCCTGAGTAGCTGGGACTACAGGCACGCGCCACCATGCCCAGCTAATTTTTTTTGTATTTTTAGTAGAGACGGGGTTTCACCATGTTGACCAGGATGGTCTCGATCTCTTGACCTCGTGATCCTCCAGCCTCAGCCTCCCAAAGTGCTGGGATTACAGGCGTGAGCCACCGCCCTCAGCCCAACATCTGCTACTTTTTTATTTAATTTTTTATTTTTTTGAGACGGAGTCTTACTCTGACACCCAGGCTGGAGTGCAGTGGTGTGATCTCAACTCACTGTAACCTTCGCCTCCCAGGTTCAAGTGTTTCTCCTGCCTCAGCCTCCAGAGTGGCTGGGACTACAGGCTCGGACCACCACGCCCAGCTAACTTCTGCATTTTTAGTAGAGACAGGGTTTTACCATATTGGCCAGGCTGGTCTCAGACTCCTGACCTCAAGTGATCTGCCCACCTTGGCCTCCTGAAGTGATGGGACTGACTACAGGTGAGTCACCGTGACTGGCCTACACCTGCTAGTTTTAAAATTAACATCATATTTCAAACAACAAGTATTTATTGAACAGCAATTTTCCACTCAGTTGTTGGAGCTAAAACCCTGGGCATCTTTCTTAATTTCTTTATTTTCCTCATCTCTCATTTCAAAATCTATTTCCATTGTTTATTTTTATTTTTACAGACAGGGTATTGCTCTGTCACCCAAGCTGGAGTAAAGTACAGCCTTGAGCTCCTGGGCTCAAGTGACCCTTCTGCTTCAGCCTCCCTGGTAGCTAGGACTACAGGTGGACACCACTGCGTCACTTTTTTTTTTTTATTTTAAAATATTTTTTGTAGAGATGTGGTCTAGCTATGTTGCCCGGGCTGTTTTCAAACTCCTGGCCTCAAGTGATCCTCCCACCTCAGACACTACCAAAGCACTGGGATTACAGGTGTGAGCCCACTGCTCCCGGCCCTATTTCCTTTATTTATTTGTTTGTTTATTTATTTTGTACCCAGGCTGGAGTGCAGTGGCCTGATCTCAGCTCACTGCAACCTCCGCCCCACGGGTCCGGGTTCAAGCGATTCTCCTGTCTTAGCCTCCCAAGCAGCTGGGATTACAGGTACTCACCACCATGCCCAGCTAATTCTTATATTTTTAGTAGAGATGGGGTTTCACCATGTTGGCCAGGTTGGTCTTAAACTCCTGACCTCGTGATCTGCCCGCCTCAGCCTCCCAAAGTGCTGGGATTACAGGAGTGAGTCACTGCACCTGGCCTATTTCCATTATTTTTATTATACCAATTTCTCCCTCCTCCAGCCTCCATCACCTCCATCACCTCCAGCCTGGACATCCCAACGGCCTCTTCCCTGGTGTCCTACAACCAGAGGGGTCTGTGACCACCTGAGTCAGGTCCGAGCCCTGCCCTGGTTGCACCTCACTCCAGGTAAAAGAAAAGACCTCACCTTGGTGTGGTGATTTGGCCCTGGCACCTTGCCGACCTCATGTCCTCCCTCTCCCTGTCCTCTCTCCACTCCGGTCATCCCAGCCTCCTTTTGTCCCTAAGCTCTCCAACCTCGTTCCCAGGCCAAGGCCTCCACACCTGTAGTCCCTCCGCCTGAATGTCCTTCCATGGCCCCAGCATCCCGGGCTCTGTCCCCTTCAGCTCAAATGCTCTCCTTCCTCGTCACCCAGCCTGAGGCAGGCACCTCCGTTGCCACACCCCAGACTATCTGAAGTGTGCTGCTTGTCTGTTTGCCCATACTGTGACTTTCAGGAGGTCTTGGTTACCACCAGGTCCCTAGAGCCCAAAACTGTACATGGCACATAGTGAATGCTCAATAAACACCAGGAGCCATGCCAGGCGCGGTAGCTCAAGCCTGTAATCCCAGCACTTTGGGAGGCCGAGGCGGGTGGATCACGAGGTCAAGAGATCCAGACCATCCTGGTCAACATGGTGAAACCCCGTCTCTACTAAAAATACAAAAAATTAGCTGGGCATGGTGGCGCGTGCCTGTAATCCCAGCTACCCAGGAGACTGAGGCAGGAGAATTGCTTGAACCCAGGAGGCGGAGGTTGCGGTGAGCCGAGATCATGCCATTGCACTCCAGCCTGGGTAATGAGAGTGAAACTCCGTCTCAAAAACTAATAATAATAAAATCAACACCAGGAGCCAAATGAAGAATCTGCCCGCTGGCTGGAGCTGGCACGAGCAGAGCCCGCCGGACACGGCCCCTGGCCTTGGCGAATGAGCCTTCTGGTGGGGAGGCAGGCACTGAGCAAACAGGACACTCCCAAGACTGTGCAAACACCACCTGTAATAAGGACTGTGGGGATGGCGTCGGGAACTTGAAAAGGACATTCTTTGTTGACTCCTTATCAGGAACTATATCAAGCTCTCCATGTGATTACCTGTATTATTTCTCAAGCTGGTGCCTTTGATACGATTAACCATCCCTGCTTCACAGAGGAGGAAACTGGCTCAAAGCGGTCACCCACTTGCCATAGGATACAGGCCTGGTTTATTTCATTTTTCTTTCTTTTCTGGAGACAAAGTCTCATGCTGTCACCCAGACTGGAGGGAAGTGGCGTGATCTCAGCCCACTGCAACCTCCACCTCCCAGGTTCAAGTGATTCTCCTGCCTTGGCCTCCCAAGGCAGTTGCTGGGATTATAGGCGCACACCACCATGCCCGGCTAATTTTTTGTATTTTAGTAGAGATGGGGTTCACTGTGTTGCTCAGGCTAGTCTCAAACTCCTGAGCTCGGGCAATCTACCTACCTCAGCCTCCCAAAGTGCTGGGAGCATACAGGCATGAGCCACTGTGCCTGGCCACAGGCCTGGTTTACAAGGCAGGATTCCCATTTGGGGACCTTGATCTATTCTGGGGTGCAGGTGGTATTCCCTCCACCACTTGAGGCAACTCAAAATTGTCTCTCTTAATTCCAAGCCTTAACATACACCATTCCCTCTGTCCAGACCACAGATCTTCTTTGCCTAGCAAATCCTTGTGTGTCCTTCAGGACTTCGGCTCACACGTGACCCCACAGTTCCCTGGGCAGCCCATCCCAGACTACTCTGGGCTGCCACCATCTGATGACAAGTCCAAGTCCCTCACGGGTCTTCAGACTCCCTGATGGCAAGCCTGGGGGTCATCTTGGTCACTGCTCTGTCCCCAGCACAGTGCAAGACAGGATGCAAGGTAAAGCATTCAGGTAAATTCACTTGTAAAATAAATTTGTGGAACAAAACAAATGAATAAAATAATTAAATAGCCCCAGGCCACCGCCTTTCCCCTGGGCCATCTCAACACCCATCTCTCTGGTCTCCCTGTTCCTGTCCCTGCCACGACCTGCAACTGGAGGGAACCTGGGATCACCTGAGCCCGTCAGGGCCCTCCTGGCTGGTCCCTCTCTGCCCTCATCAGCCCTGCGCTCCCTCTCCCAGCTCCTGCCTTGGCCAGTGCCTCTGCTCAAGATGCCTTCCTCTCAGATACCCACATCCACAGGGCTCCCCCACTTCCCTTGGGTCTCTGCTCAGTGGACACCTTGGCCAACCCCTATTTAACACCCCTACCCCACCCTCCCGATCCCCCTCCCCATTCTCTTTCTTCAAAGCACATCTCCCTGCTGCTTCCTGGGACCTTAAGTATTTCCTCCTAGTTTTTATCCTTCTCCCCTATCCCTAGGAGGTAAGTGTCCCCATCACCTAGAGTGGGGCCTGGCACACAGGTGTTCCATGAGCACTTGCCACTGGGGCTGTGGGTGATCGGCCCTCCTCCCCCGCCCCTCATAGAACTTGGGTTCCAGCAGGTGCACAGCTCCTTGGACCAGCAGGTCTCGGGGGCAGCAGCCTGGAGTGTGGGCCCCACAATCCAAGGAGCTTCCAGTCAAGGGCTGCCGCTTCCTTTTCGTGTGACCCTGACCCAGTGTCTGAACCCTCCTGTGCCTCCGTTTCCTCTTGGGTATGATGGGAATAACGTGTCCACCTCCTAGGGTTGCACGAAGGAGTAGGTGAGGTGAGATCCACAAAGCCCAGGACCTGGAAGGCACCTGGTTTGACGATGATGCTTTCCCTCCCGCAGGGATGGGTGGACTAAAATGGAGTGTACAGCCCATCTGCCAGTCCAGTGTACCGCTGTCCACGACACTCTGCTGACCCTGACGGGGACCTCACAAGTACCTACACCTGGTGTTAGGAGCCTCCATGACTGACCCCAAACTCCAGCCTTTCACCTCTAAATACTGTGCACCTGCCAAAACAAAGTGAGCAAAGCCCATACAAGCCCCTGCCTGCAGAGACCTGACGCTGTAACAGGGAAACACAGACCGTCAGTAAGAAAATAAGTGAGCAGGGATGGCGACCTCAGACACCGGTGAATGCCATAAAGCAGTGCTGCTCAGCATGGGACCCAGAGAACAGCAGGCAGGACTTGGAAGGTGTCTGAAAGGCAGATGCCAGGACCCACTCCCAACCTCCTGAGTCAGAACTGGGGTGGGGCCAGAGATTCTGATGCACATTCAAGTTTAAGGACCACACAGATAAGGATGGGACAACTAGGGGGGCAGAGATGGTTTCCTTCCTTTAAAAATTTTTTTAGAGCCATGGTTACACTCAGGCTGTCACCCAGGCTGCAGAACAGTGGTGAAATCATGGTTAACTACAGCTCCGAACCCCTGGGCTCAAGCAATTCTCAAGCCTCAGCCTCCCAGGTCACTCCAGGCTCGAACTCTTGGGCTCAAGTGATCCCCCAGCCTTAGCTTCCCAGGTTACTGGGACTACAGCCTCGCACCACCATGCCTAGCTGATTTTTATTTATTTATTTTTTTGTAGAAATGGGGTCTTGCTATGTTGCCCAGGCTGGTCTCAAACTCCTGAACTCAAGCGATCCTCCCACTTCGGCCTCCCAAAATGTTGGGATTACAGGCATGAGCCACCGTGCCCAGCCAACTTCTTTAGTAAGAGTCAGCAAAAGCCTCTCTGAACACAGCCCTCATTTAAGCCCTGAGGACAAAGAACAGCACATCTGTTCTCACAGCAAAGGCTGGGAGAAGATGGTTCCAGGTGCAGAACATCAAGTTCAGGGACAGGACTGAGCCTGGCAGGTCTACGCAAGAGGGAGGTGGCCAGTGGGGCTGAGGAGCAGCACAGCTGCACAGGCCTGGGGGCCTCAAGCAGGAGTCTGGCTTCACCCAGGCTGCACTAGTGAGCAGGGAGGGACTCTTAAGTAGCAGGGACCACATTCTCCCCAGCCTGCTCTTCTCAGCCCTCTGACCTGAAACACAGACCTGCCCTACTTTCCCAGCACCCACAGTTCTAGGGGCAGGGCCTGGGGGCAGGAAGCCTGAGGAGAGGCTCAAGGCAGCAGACAGGGCAAGGACCACACCCCCAGTTTTTGTTCCTGGGCTGGGCAAAGAGGAAGTGCTCAAGGGTGGGCCCTGGGGCTGCCCAACCAGGCTAGCTGAAGGCAGAGTGAAGGGAGGAGCATGGAGGACTGTTACCGGGTGGGGAGACTCCGAAGTGACGCAGTTTTGCTACTGCAGACACCTGACCTTCAATTTCCCAGGCCCCAATGGCCCTGAGCGGCCTCTGGTCAGAAAAGGGCAGATGCATCCACAGGTGTGCATAAAAGGGAAACCCAATGAGAGTCACACAGTAGGTTTCAGGGACAAACTGCCTTTCCCTACGATTGCAAGGAGTCTCTTTCCTCTCTGTCTCTCTCACATATGCACACACACACACACAGAGCAACAGCATCACAGGTATGCTACAGAGAGCCACAGAGTAATCACACACACACACACACACACACACACACACACACACACAGAGCAACAGCATCACAGGTATGCTACAGAGAGCCACAGAATAATCACACACACACACACACACACACACACAGAGCAACAGCATCACAGCTATGCTACAGAGAGCCACAGAGTAATCTCACACACACACACACACACACACACACACACACACAGAGCAACAGCATCACAGGTATGCTACAGAGAGCCACAGAGTAATCACACACACACACACACACACACACACACACAGAGCAACAGCATCACAGGTATGCTACAGAGAGCCACAGAGTAATCACACACACACACACACACACACACACAGCAACAGCATCACAGGTATGCTACAGAGAGCCACAGAGTAATCACACACACACCCCTGCAGATTGCTAGTCTGCCACAGTCACACAGCAATTTCCCAGAAAAGTTAGCCAGACGCATTCATGCACACAGACACAGGGCAGTCCTGGATAAATTATATCTACACGCATAGCCACGAGGAAATCTCAGCAAACAGCCAAAGACAAGTAACATTCACAGTCACAAAGAGAGCCACACTGTGAAAGACTGGTCCCAAAGAACCCCAGGTGACATATACACAGTCCCAGGTAAACCAGGTCCCATGATCGGCCAACACATCCCGACTCAGTGTCCCTGTGTTTGCATAGCGCTCACCACCTGGTTGGGAAGGCAGAGCAAAGGCTACTTCCTAAGTGACAAGGGGCTGGGCGCGGTGGCTGACACCTGTAATCCCAGCACTCTGGGAGGCCGAGGTGGGCAGATCACTTGAGGTCGGGAGTTCAAGACCAGTCTGATCAACATGGTGAAATTCCATCTCTACTAAAAATACAAAAATTAGCCGGGCGTGGTGGCACACCCTGTAATCCCAGCCACTTAGGAGGCTGAGGCAGGAGAATTGCTTGAACACAGGAGGTGGAGGTTGCAGTAAGCCGAGATCACGCCACTGCACTCCAGCCTGGGCAACAGAGTAAGACTGCTTCTAAATAAATAAATAAAGTGGTAAAGGGTGACAGGTATCAGTGGTTGTGGCTGGGGGGAGCCCTCTTGCTCATACAGCCAGGCAGAACTTAGGAATGATGCAGTCGAGGGGGGTGTGGATCTCCAGGACACACTGGCCAGGTAGTGGAATAATGCTTTACTAACTGTAACAGATGGACAATGTCAGTTACCATTATTGCCTCCAGAGTACCCCAGGTACTCCTAGAGTCTTAGGAGGGAGGGTCCCGGGCCCACAGACAGCCACAAGGGGTCTCACACTGTTCACACACACACAAAACCACAGAGGGACTCAGCTGTACACAGAGAGGCCTGGGCACCACTCAACACTATCACAAAGGGATACACGAGGGAAGGTTCACATAAAGATGGAATCAGATAGGTTACAGCCACACCCACAGAGCCCTAGACACACAACGTCACAAATGGACACACACAGGTAACTTACAATGACACAGAGTTAAATGAGAGTTTCAAGCCAGGCACGGTGGCTCACGCTTGTAACCCCAGCACTTTGGAAGGCTGAGATGGGTGGATCATCTGAGGTCAGGAGTTCAAGATCAGCCTGGCCAACATAGTAAAACCCTGTCTCTACTAAAAATATAAAAAATTAGCCGGGCGTGGTGGTGGGTGCCTGTAATCCAGCTAATCAGGAGGCTGAGGCAGGAGAATGTCTTGAACCTGGGAGGTGGAGGTTGCAGTGAGCCAAGATCGTGCCACTGCACTCCAGGTTGGGTGACAGAGCCAGACTCTGTCTCAAAAAAAAAAAAAAAAAAACGTTTCAGAGCTAAATTACAGACATATGCAGGCACAGAGGGTCATGGCAGAACCCACAGAGCCCCAGGCACACTTGTACACACACCACTAAGTCACAATGAGATGCACACTGGTGACTTACAGGCGATGCTTAGAGCCACAGATGAAATTAGTGGGTAAAACACACACAGCCCAAGGAGGTTGCTACACACAATAGCTCCAGACACGTGTACACACACTTTCAACGTCACACTCAGACACACAGGGGTAATTTATATTTGCACAGAGAGCCACAGATGGAATGAGACACACGACACCACACAACCAGCTGCTCACAGCCACAGACTTGGAGCCTAGGCACACACAGGTAACTTACAGTAACACACAGAGCCACGGTCGGAATTAATGGTAAGTTACACGCAGGAACCCCATCAGGGGCCCAAAGCTGCTGCAGGCTAGCAGCCCCAGGCACACATACACACACTTGCAAGACAATTCACATGCGCCCACCTGGACCAAAAGGGGAGTAAGAAGTCAATTCCGAGCACACAGGACCCCTCGTCCCCCATTATGTCAAGCACGCGGTCTGGGGAGACGCAGGAAGCCCCCACCCTGGCAGCCTCGAGACCCGAGACAGCCATGGACGGTGGGAGGGGGCCCAGCCGGGAGGGGGCTGCTCCCGGCGCGTCCAGGGCTCTGCGGCCTGTGGGCCTGGGCTGGTCCCGAGCCTCCCTCCATCCCAGGCCGGAGCCCCGGTTCAGCCTCGCACTCACCCCTCACCTCCCAGCCAGGGGAGTGTCAGGCCTGGAGGCCCTCCCCGCCAGATGAGCCCGGGGGCTCCCAGCCAAACCCCGAAACCCGGCGCGTTGCGGGTCGGCAGTGGGGACCCAGACCTCGGGCCCTGCCCCGCGCCCGCGCCCCACCCCCGAGCTGCACCCCTTGCCCGGGACCCTCCTGCCCCGCCCCCACCCCGATCGCCCCGGCCCTGGCCACGTGCAAGAGGCCCCCAACTTCCGCAGCCACCGCGCTCCCCCGCCTCCCGAGCCCGCGGCGCCCTCTCCCTCCGGCGGCCTCCCAAGCTCCCCTGGTCCCCGAGCCCCGGCCGCTCGGTCCTTACTCGAACATGGATGCGGCGCGGCGGGCGCGCCCCGGGCGCTGGGCAGGGCAGGGCAGGGCAGGGCAGGGCCCGACTGCGCGGGGCTGGGCTGTGCTGGGCGTCCCCGCAGGGCACCAGCCTGGCCTTCCGCGGCCGCCGCCCCCACCAGACCCAGCCGCCCGCACAAAAGGCCGGAGCCGCCGGAGGCCGCCGCGGCGTCAGCGACACCCCCTTCCTGCCCCCGCCCCGCCGCGTCACGGCGCCGCCCCCCGCCCGGGAGGGAAGGCGGGGAGGGGCCGCCGAGGCCTAGAAGGAGGGGGAGGCGGGGGAGAAAGGGACCGGACAGAGAAGGGGCAAGAGAGGGGCAGAGAAACAGAGCAGGAGACATAGAGACTTTATTAAAACGAAACACCGTAGAGGCAGCTGCAGGCTGGGGAGCCCCCTCCTCTCGTACCCAGAAAAGGGTCCCCAGCAACTACTATGCCCCAGGACAGGAGCTCCTGAATCCCCCAGGGAGGAACCTGAGAGCCGGGGCGGAGGTGGGGAGGACTGGAGATTCTGGGAAACCTAAGTGTGTGTATGGGGAAGGGAACCCGAAGCTGGCGGGAAGCGGTGGGGCCGGTTGGCCTCCTCCTCCTTTCCCCTCCGTCTCTGAGCCCGAGTTCCTGGTCCCAGGAGGTCCCGTGTCCCCATTTCTAGGGGCTTCCCAGTCCCGGTTAACCAGGCCAAGTACCAAGTCAGAATCCAGCCTCCCTGGCTGTTATCTGTAAGGAGACATTGGGCTCATCACCCCAGTGCTGGGGGTCCCACTGACTCGGCGGTAAGGGCTTTCCCTGGGGACACCGCAGGAACAGGCAAAATCAGTCCTTTTACGGAAGGAGAAGCCCGGCCTTTAAGATGGGAAGTGACTTGTTAGGGTGACCCGGCAAGTAGCCGGCAGAGTTGGATTCTATCCTGCTCTGACTCCATAACCTGCATCCCCCACCTTGCCAGAGGCCAGACTCAGGTGGTGTCCTGGACTCCTGGCCCAACCACACAGAATCGTGAGTCCCACCTCACAGCTCCAGGGCCGGGGCTCCCCAGCCCTCTCCAGGGTAGGCTGTCCCTGCCTCTTTTGAAAAAATCTCCCTTCCCATCCCCCGCCATCAACCCTTCCGTTCCTTCTGCGAAAGAACCCCACCTGACTTCTCCATTTTGGTGAATGGCAGACCCGGAACTTCAGAAATTTCCTGACCCTCTCCTTCCCTTCACACCCACATCCAATCTGTCACAAACCCTGTGGGCTCCATGTATAAAATCAAATCGCTCCAGATTCTAAACTTCTTCCTCCACTGCCCACACCCTGGCCCAGCCTCCATCCTCTCCTGCCTGGACATTTCAGCGGTCTCCTGACTGATCTCCCCACTCCCATCTCTACCCGCACCATCCATTCTCACCTGCAGCCAGCCCTGGCTGCACCTCACTCCAGGTAAAAGCAAAGTCCTCACCTTGGCACCCAAGGCCCCTGTCAGCTCCCTGACTTCAGCTCCTCTCCTCCTGGCTCACACCCTCCATCCAGCCTTCCCGCTGTTCTAACTCACCAGGCACCTTCCTGCCTCCTACCCCAGGGCTTTGCACCAGCTATTCCCTCTGCAGGAACAGTCACCTAAACATCTTCACATACAATAAACATTAATTTTGCTCTTTTACAACTTTGATGGCTGTGGTCACCATGTGGGTATTCTCCTGTATCTTACTTTTTTCTTTTTTTGAGATGGAGTCTCATTCTGCCACCTAGGCTGAAGTGCAATGGCTCGATCTCGGCTCACTGCAGCCTCTGCCTCCTGAGTTCAAGCAATGCTCCTGCCCCAGCTTCCGGAGTAGCTGGGACTACAGGCATGCGCAACCACGTCCCGCTAATTTTTGTATTTTTAATAGAGATGGGATTTCACTATGTTGGCCAGGCTGGTCTCGAACTCCTGACTTCAGGTGATCCGCCCGCCTTGGCCTCCCAAAGTGCTGGGATTACAGGCGTGAGCCAGTGTACCTGACCCTGTGCACTTTTCTATCTTTTTGCTACATCAGGAGGCACCCACCAACAATATTGCTTATTATCCAGTATCTTTTAAAAGAGATACACGGTTAGCCTCCCTCTGTTTCATTTGCAGCTTGCTATCCCCCATCATGATTGTTTCTGTGATTTCTCCACATCCATACACAAAGCTCCGCTTCATAAACTTTAACTCTTATCGAGTGTCCCTTGTTGGAAGAAACCACAGTGGCTACTTCTTCTATTCAAGGTCAGTAGAGTTCTTTCCTCTTCCCGCTGTGGTGGCCCCGAACCTCCCATTTCCTGTCTCCTTGTACCAGAGGTAGTGTTTCTTTGCAGAAGTTTTGTTTAAACTTTCTTTTTGTCTTTGTTTCTTCTTCTTTTTTTTCCTTTTGCCTGTAATCTACAGCAGGAAATACCTTTCACATGGGCTTCCAGCAAGCACTTAAAAATATACATAATGCCACGGAAATTGCAAGAAACCACACTTTACCCTCATTAGGCCTCACACATGGTGTTATTTGCAATTCATTTTATTTTTATTTGGATAAAGAAATGCTGATTGTAACCGGGCACTACGGCTCACAATCCCAGCACTTTGGGAGGCTGAGGAGGGTGCACACCTGAGCTCAGGAGTTCAAGATCAGGCTGGGCAACATGATCAGACTTCAACTCTACTAAAAATACAAAAAAACATAGACGGGCATGGTGGTGCGCATGTGTGGTCCCAGCCACTGGGTGGAAGGGGGAGCGATGGAGGTTGCAGTAAGCTGAGATCATGTCACTGCACTTCAGCCTGGGTGACAGAGAGAGATGCTGTCTCAGAAAGAAAAACAAGTGCTGATTGCAATTCACTGTAGTTTTATGGCCCTTAAATGGATCTTGACCCACAGTTTGAAAAACACTGGGTGGGTCCCCCTCCTCGCCTCTGCTCCTTTTTTTGAGATGGAGTCTTGCTCTGTCACACAGGCTGGAGTGCAGTGGCATGATCTTGGCTCACTGCAACCTCTGCCTCTTGGGTTCGAGCAATTCTCCTATCTCAGCCTCCTGAGTAGCTGGGATTACAGGCATGCACCACCACGCCAGACTAATTTTTATATTTTTAGTAGAGACAGGGTTTCACCATGTTGGCCAGGCTGGTCTCAAACTCCTTACCTCATGTGATTCACTGGCCTCGGCCTCACAAAGTGCAGGGATTACAAATGTGAGCCACTGTACCTGGTCTTTTGTTGTGTTTTTTTTTTTTTTCATTTTTACACAGAGTCTTGCTCTGTCTCCCAAGCTGGAGTGCAATGGAGACACTCAGCTCACTGCAACCTCTGCCTCCCGGGTTCAAGCTAACCTCCTGCCCTAGCCTCCTGAGTAGCTGGAATTACAGGTGCCCACCACCATCGCCAGCTAATTTTGTACTTTTAGCTGAGATGGGGTTTCACCATGTTGACCAGACTGGTCTCAAACTGGTGACCTCAGGTGATCCATCTGCTTCAGCCTCCCGAAGTGCTGGGATTACAGGCGTGAGCCACGGTGCCCGGCTTCCCCTCTACTCTTACTAAGCAGAGCTCAGCTGAGCTCACTCAGTGTACAGCCTCAGTTGCCTTTTGTTTGTGCAGCTGTTTTGTGGCTTTGAGTCAGGCCTCTGTGGGGCTAAGGTTGCGCTCTGACTGGCAGCCACAAGGAACCCACCCTTGACAGAGAAAACCAAAACCCTCCCTAGACAGAGAGACTCTCTTTCCCCTCCCACTGCCCAGGTCTCACCTGTCCTGGGACAGACTCTGCAGGTCTGGAGTCCTCAGCTGCTGCCAGCGTCGGGGGATTGGGGTGCAGGTGGGGGACTCCCCATCACTGGATGGCGTTATGTGAATGATGGGCACCTCCAGGAGCTTCCAGGACTCAGAGGCCAGGCCCTGGACCCTGTCACCCTGTGGCTGCTGCTTCTGCTGCCCAGCTGGGAGGTCAGGTGAGCCCTGGGGACTGCCTTGTGCTACCATGGTCTCCCAAGGGGTCAGATGCAGGACTTCATCCATGGGGAGGGTCTGGAACAGCAGCGTGGTCTCTGGGGGAGAAAAAAAGAGAGGTGAGGGGTAGAGCTTAAGCCCCTTACCACCTTCCCCTGTGGCTCCACTAAGAGAAATGAGCTATGATTAAGAGTACAGGTAGGGGCCAGGTGCAGTGGCTCATGCCTGTAATCCCAGTTCTCTGAGAGGCTGAGGCAGAAGGATCACTTGAAGCCAAGAGTTTGAGACCAGTCTGGGCAGCATAGCAAGACCCCATCTCTACAAAAAGTTTAAAATTAGCTAGACATGGTGGCACGTGTCTATAGCCCCGGCTACTCGGGAGGCTGAGGCAGTAGGATCACATGAGAGTCTCGGAATTTGAAGCTAGAGTGAGCTATGATGGTGCCACTGCACTCCAGCCTGGGCAACGGATGAGACCCTGTCTCTACAAAAAGCCAAAAATTAGCTGGGCATAGTGGCACACGCCTATAGTCCCAGCTATTCAGGAGGCTGAAACTGTAGGATCACATGAGCTCAGGAACTGGAGGCTACAGTGAGCTGTGATCGCCACTGTACTCTGGCCTGGGCAACAGAGCGAGACCTCGTCTCAAAAAAGAACAACAATAACAACAACAACAAAAAAAAAACGCATGATCTGGGGGTCAGAGAGTTCTGGGTGGGAGTACCACCTCTGCTAACCTCCTTCCCTTATGACCCCAAGCCTGTTTCCTCTTTTGGAAACTCGAGATCCCGATAGGACCCCGTACGGTGGCTGGGAAGTATCTGGAGGGCTCTGACGTGCAAGGCCATAGGCCAGGGTCCCAACACAGTAAGTGCTCAGTTAATCCCATTTGCCTGTGGCTGGAACTGAGATTTACCAAACCACATAGCTCCTAGCTCATCTGTGGGGGGCCTGGGCTATTTTTTCGAAGAACTCTGGAAGTTCTCTGTCCCCACTCCTGCCACGTGTCCCTTCCACACACAGGGCCAGGAAGGAGCCAGGCCTCAGTGGGCACCAGAGGCCTGGGCCTGGGTAACAGCTAGCCGGACAGACAGAGGGGTGGAATCGGGATTCCCCTTCTCTGTTTGCTTAGCATTTGCCCCTTCTAAGACAAACAAAGGGAGGTGGCCGGCTAGGGCCTCCTGGGCCTGGGAGGAAGCCAGGCCAGTTTCTGCACTGCAGCTATGATGCTGGAGGCTGCCTGGGTCTTGGAGGGGCCAGACCGGAGTCTCTGTCCTCATAACAGGGGCTTCTTGGCACCCAGCTGCTCAGGGAATAGGGAAGGAGGACCTTCGGGGACCAGAGAGGGTTTCCCCTGGCTTGGGAAAGACCTTGACCCCTACTGGCCAGGCCTGGATCTTCTCAGGCACCCAATACCCCTACCTTATGGGGTCCTCCTCCTTCTGTCCACAGAGGGTTCAGACTTGCAGGGGAAGGACGATAAGCCAGGCCCTTCCTTTCCCCTAGGAGTCCCAGCTGGGCCAGAGAGTCATGACCTTGCAGGCTGGAATAGTCATGACCATGTCCGGCTGGAGTCGTGTTACTCTCCAGCCAGCTGCTCCTGGGAGGAAGGACAGAGTGGGGATGGAGATGGGGTGCTCATGCCAAGGAGGAAGCAGAAGGAACCCCTCTCATCCTTCCCTTCTTGGCTGCACAGGGAGGAAAGGCTACCCACCCCAGGCCTGTCGTGGTCCATCGCTTGCATTGGCCCATGCCCAGGCAGTGTAGCACCTCCAACTACACTGCAGCGCGAGCCCCTAGACAGAGAGGCCCCTTTCTAGTCCCACCACCCAGGTCTGACCTGTCTTGGGACAGACTCTGCAGGTCTGGAGTCCTCAGCCACTGCAAGCATTGCTCCTCCAAGTTCAGAAATCACCCCTAGGTGGGCAAATCCCAGTTCTGATCCTCGCCTTCCCCAGCTGCCCTTAGAAACCCTGACCCTGGGAGACGCTGCTTCTTCCTGGAAGGCTCCCTTGGCCTCCGGGCTGCCACAGGCTCCTCTCCTCCCACCTCATGCAGCTCCATCTCGCCTCGTGCGCAACTCCTGCTCCTCGCCCTGGTCCGTAAAAGCTGGCATTACCCACGGCTGAAGTCTGGGCACTCCCATGGCTGAAGTCTGGGCACTTTTCTCTTATTTTTCCAGTTTTTTTTTTTTCTTTGAGATGGAGTCTTGCTCTGTTGCCCAGGCTGCAGTGCCGTGGTGCAATCTCAGCTCACTGCAACCTCTGCCACCCAAGTTCAAGTGATTCTCCGGCCTCAGCCTCCCAAGTAGCTGGGATTACAGGCATGAGCCACCACGCCTGACTAATGTTTTTGTATTTTTTTAGTAGAGATGGGGTTTCACCATGTCGGCCAGACTGGTCTCAAACTCCTGACCTCAAGTGATCCACCCACCTCGGCCTCCCAGAGTGCTGGGATTACAGACGTGAGCTACCGTGCCTAGCCATTTTCCGGTTTTATTATATGAGAGTTGACACATACCAAAGGATGTCCATATGGGTAGATGTGAGTTATAATGTATGACAATAAAACATTATAAGATGTGGGATGTATAACAATAAAACAGTCCCCAACTCCATTCACCGACTCAGTTTGAGAACCAGCACATTATCAGGGAGTACCCCTGTGACTGTCTTGGGCCCCTCCCTATCCCACTTTTGTCTCCCTTCCAGAAGTCTCCATTGCCCTTTGTTTGACAGTTATCATTCCCCTACATTTTTATTTATTTTTATTTATTAGAGACAGGGTCTCACTCTATCTCCCAGGCTGCAATCATAGCTCACTGCAGCCTCCAACTCCTGGACTCAAACAGTCCTCCTGCCTCAGCCTCCTGAGTAGCTGGGACTTCAGGTGTGTGCCACCACACTTGGCTAATTTTTAAATTTTTGGTAGAGATCAGGTCTCCTGTGTTGCCCAGGCTGGTCTCCAACTCCTAGGGGCAAGCGATTCTCCTGCTTCAGCTTCCCAAAGTGCTGGGATTACAGACATGCACTACCCCACCTGGCTAATTTTTTAAACATTTTGTAGAAATGGGGTTTTCCCATATTGCCCAGGCTCATCTTAAACTCCTGGGCTCAAGCAATAATAATAATAATATCTCCCCCCCAAAATAATAATATCTCCCAAATAAGATAATATCTCCCCCAAAAATAATAATCTCCCAAAATACTGAGATTACAGGCATGAGCCACCATACCCGGCCCATTCTCTTACATCTTTAATAGTTATTATCACATTGGTATGCATCTCTAAACAATATAATTTTTAGCTTTCCTTGCTTTTGAGCTTTTAAAAATAAAATCATACCACATGTCATCTTCTGTGACTCACTTTTCTCACACATTATTCCTGAGAGTCATCCATATGGCTCCAGGTTAATTACACTTCACTAACTACATTAGTGAAAACAGACTAATTTGAAAAATTTGTCAAAAAAATTCATCAATTTTTGCTGTTTGTATTAGTCTGTTTGCTCATTGCTATAAAGACAAACCTGAGACTGGGTAATTTATTAAACAAAAAAAAAAGAGGTTAAAAGGGTACTCACAGTTCCCCATGGCTGGGGAGATCTCAGGAAACTTACAGTCATGGCGGAAGGGGAAGTGGAAGGAGGCACGTCTTACATGGTGGCAGGTGAGAAGGATCGCATGTTAGCACAGAAAAAAACCTACCATTTATAAAACCATCAGGTCTTATGAAAATTCACTCACTGTCACAAGAACAGCCCCCATAATCTAATCATTTCCCACCAGGTCTCTCCCTAAGCACCTAGAGATTACAATTCAAGAGGAGATTTAGGTGGGGTCACAAAGCCTAACCATATCACTGGTGCAGGATAGTCCATTGTGGAAACACATCAGAGTTCATTTATCCATTTTTCCTGAGCACTGACACTGGGTTGTTTCCGGTTTCATGCTATGATGAACAGAGCGGTCATGAATGCTCCTGGGTAAGTCAGGGGCCTACTGACAGTCCAGCCACCCCTTCCTCGTGTGTGTGGGTCTGTCTCTGAGTGCCCAGGTTGGTTCTGTGGATCTATTGTCTAGCCCTAACTCTGTAAGGCATTGCTTAGAGCCAGATGTGGTGGCTCACACCTGTAATGTCAGCACTTTGGGAGGCCAGGATAGGAGGATCACTTGAGGCCAGGAGTTCAAGAACAGTCTGGGCAACATGGAGAAACCTCATCTCTACAAAATTCTAAAAAATTAGCAGGCCATGGTGGCAAATGCCTGTGATCCCAGCTACTCAGGAGGCTGAGGTGGGAGGATTGCTTGAGGCCAGGAGCTTAAGGCTGCAGTGAGCTGTGCTCCCACCACTGCACCCCAGCCTGGGTGACAGAGCAAGACTCTCTCTTAAAAAAAAAAGAAAGAAAAAAGACATTGTTTCAATTACTTTAGCTCTATAGTACGTCTTGATATTGGGTAAAGTTAAGTGTTCTTATGTTGTTCTTATACAGAGTCAGGTTGTCAAGTTCCAAAGCGGGGAAAATTGACAGTGAGAATTTGATTGTTATGCTATTACCAACAATTGATCTTTACAATACCAAGTTTTTAAAAATGACCATGTGGGGTCACTCTCCAAGTATCTAGGTATGTTTTAATGTCACTCTGTGTGTTCAGGTACTTTTAAAAATTGTGGGGCCGGGTAAGTTGGCTCACACCTGTAATCCCCACACTTTGGGAGGCTGAAGTGGAAGGATGGCTTGGGGCCAGTTCAAGACCAGCCTGGGCAACATAGCAAGACCCCATTTCTGAAAAAAAAATACAAACAATTAGCTGGGTATAGTGGCATGCACCTGCAGTCTCAGCTACTCCAGAGGTTGAAGTGGGAGGATTAACTGAGCCCAGGAGGTTGAGGCTGCAGTGAGCTCTGATATGGCCACTGAACTCCAGCCTGGGTGACAGAGTAAGACACTGTCTCAAAAAACAAAATGAAACAAAAACATACACAAAAAAACTGTGGTAAAATACGCATATAACAAAATGTACCGTCTTAACCATTCTTAAATGGTTAAGTTCAGTAGTACTTAGTACATTCACACTGTTGTGTAAACATTGAACATTTAGGTGTTGTTTTTTGTTGTTGTTTTTTTTTGAGACGGAGTTTCGCTGTTGTTACCCAGACTGGATTGCAATGGCACGATCTCAGCTCACCGCAACCTCCGCCTTCTGGGTTCAAGCAATTCTCCTGCCTCAGCCTCCTGAGTAGCTGGGACTACAGGCGCGCACCACCATGCCCAGCTAATTTTTGTATTTTTAGTAGAGATGGGGTTTCACCTTGTTGACCAGGATGATCTCGATCTCTTGACCTCGTGATCCACCCGCCTCGGCCTCCCAAAGTGCTGGGATTATAGGCGTGAGCCACCATGCCCGGCCTTTTTTTTTTTTTTTTTTTTTTGTGGAGTCTCGCTCTATTGCCCAGGCTGGAGTGCAGTGGCATGATCTTGGCTCACTGCGACCTCCACCTTCCAGGTTCAAGCCATTCTCCTTCCTCAGCCTTATGAGTAGCTGGGATTACAGGTGCCCACCACTACGCCAGGATAATTCTTGTATTTTTAGTAGAGATGTGGTTTCACCATGTTAACCAGGCTGGTCTCAAACTCCTGGCCTCAAGGGATCCTCCCGCCTCGGCCTCCCAAAGTGCTGGGATTACAGGAGTGAGCCACTGCACCCGGCCCTTTTGCTTTTCTGTAGAGTTTTACTACTACTTGAGTGCGTATTCCCAAACACTTTAGTTTTGCTGGTTTCTGAACATCATACAAGTAGAACAACACACTTAGAATTCTTTCATTTAGGCTCTTTTTTTTTTTTTTTTTGAAACAGGGTTTTCCCTGTTGCTCAGACTGGAGTGCAGTGGCACAATCACAGCTCACTGCAGCCTTGAACTCCTGGGCTCAAGCAATCCTCTGACCTCAGCCTGTCAAGTATCTGGTGTGCATGACTACACCTGCATAATTTTTGTATTTTTTGTGAAGACCGGTCTTGCTATGTTGCCCAGGCTAGTCCTGAACTCCTGTACTCAAGCAATCCTCCCACCTCAGCCTCCCAAATATTACTGGTGTGAGCCACCATGCCCAACCCAGCTTCTCTGATTTATCATTATGGTTGTGAATCATCCATCTTATTGTGTATGGCTAAACTTTGTTCATTTTTACTGTTGTGTAGCATTCTATCTATGAAATAAATTGTGAATAAATACCACTATTTACTTAATTTTTTTTTTTTTTTTTGAGACGGATTTCACTCTTGTTACCCAGGCTGGAGTGCAATGGCATGGCTCGCCGCAACCTCCGCTTCCTGGGTTCAGGCAATTCTCCTGCCTCAGCCTCCTGAGTAGCTGGGATTACAGGCACGCACCACCATGCCCAGCTAAGTTTTTGTATTTTTGGTAGAGACGGGGTTTCACCATGTTGACCAGGATGGTCTCGATCTCTTGACCTCGTGATCCACCTGCCTCAGCCTCCCAAAGTGCTGGGATTACAGGCGTGAGCCACCGCACCCGGCCCCTATTGACTTAATTATTTAACATTGGTGGATATTTGAGGACTTCCCATTTTGGACTAGGTTCATTGTGTCATTATGCACCATAGTCAAGACATGGAAACAGCTTAAGTGTCCATCAGCGATGAATGGGTAAAGACACTTGATATACAATACAGTAGAATACTGTGCAGCTTCCAAAAGGAGGAGACTCTGCCATTTGGATGAATGTTATGCTAAGTGAACTAAGCCAGACACAGAAGGACAAATATTGCGTGATCTCACTTATATGTGGAACCTGAAAAAAAGTCTAATACATAGAAACAGAGAATAGAATGGTGGTTGCTAGGCTCTGTGCTATGGTTCACACCTATTGCAGTGGAGCAATCTCAGCTCATTGCAGCTTCTGCCTCGAGGTTCAAGTGATTCTCCTGTCTCAGCTCCCCAAGTAGCTGGGATTACAGGAGTGCGCCACCACACCTGGCTAATTTAAGTATTTTTGGTAGAGACGAGGTTTCATCATGCTGGCCAGGCTAGTCTGGAACTCCTGACCTCAAGTGCCCACCTCAGCCTCCTGAAGTGCCAGGATTACAGGCGTGCACTCACAGCTGGCCAGAAATGAAATCTCAAGCAGACCAGGGCTACCTAAGAACACCCCCATGTTTTCTCATCCAAAGAGCCCTGTGGATTGAAACCATCTCCCTCCTATTCTATTGTCTCTGCCTTTCTCAAATTCAGAGAAATAACAGGATCAAGGGACTGCCCACTGGGAGTACCAGTTGGTGTGGGTTGATGAGGTGGATGGTCTAGATCTTGTGCTGTTTCTAGGAAGAGCTGATGCACAGATAAGGCGTGTGCAGACCTGAACATCTCCCACTCCTCTGCAGGTGCTCAACAGAGTGTGAGCTTGTGTATTTCTGACAAACAATAAAGAATAATGTGATCTTAGCTGGGCATGGTGGCACGTGCCTGTAATCCCAACTACTCAGGAGGCTGAGGCAGGAGAATTGCCTGAACCCAGGAGGCGGAGGTTGCGGTGAGCCGAGATCACGCCACTGCACTCCAGCCTGGGTAACAAGAGCGAAACTTCGTCTCAAAAAAATAAATAAATAAAATAAAAGATGGGATTTCACCATGTTGGTCAGGCTGGTCTTGAACTCCCGACCTCAGGTGATTTGCCTTGGCCTCCGAAGTGCTTGGATTACAGGCATGAGCTACCATGCCCAGCCAGGTTAAATTTTTATTCTGTTTTTAATCATTTAAATTTATTTTAATCTTGGTGCATACATAATGTGAGTATATATGCAATATATGGCTTATTTTAATACAGGAATAGAATATGTAACAGTAATATCAGCATTAAGTGAGGCATCCTTCAGTGCTAGCATTTATCCTTGGTTTTACAAACAATCCAATTCTACACTTAAAAACAATTTTTAGAGGCACAACTTTTATTTACTACAGGGTTATTTTTATGGTCATAATAAAAATTATAGACACGTATAAATATAATTCATTTTTAGATTCTTAATAAATGTTTTTTCAAATTTTATATATTTTCTTTGAACGTGTGGCCTGTCTGCCTGCAAAAACATACAGACTTTTACTTTTGACTTACATAGAGTCAAATATATATTAGTGTAAAGACAAACCTTAGGTGTAAGGAAATTATGGAGTGTGTTTGTATGAGTATGAGTTTGAAAAGAGCAAAATAGGATCAAAAATTACTTTAATTAAGGTGGCTACTATAAAAATAAAAAAATTCAAAAAAATGCTGGAAGCAAATATATACTTTCTGCTTTGTATTGAATTTCTTCCTGCAAAATCCATGACTTACAGTTCTGAATCTTCCCATGCAAATTCTCTGTATTTACTTGCCTAGTATTCATGCTAGACCCCTACTGTTTTTGTTTCTTACGTATCTTTTGTTTGTTTTATAGTTTATGAAGTATTCATTATGTGAACTGGTCTGTGATTGTAAGAATTTTTATTTATTTATTTTTAACTTATTTATTTTTGAGACAGAGTCTTGCTCTGTTGCCAGGCGCCAGGCTGGAGTGCAGTGGTGCGATCTCGGGTCACTGCAACCTGCGCCTCCCAGGTTCAAGCAATTCTCCTGCCTCAGCCTCCCGAGTAGCTGGGACTACAGGTGTGCACCACCTGGCATGCCCAGCTAATTTTTGTATTTTTTTTTTAGCAGAGACGGTGTTTCACCATGGTGCCCAGGATGGTCTTGATCTTTTGACCTCGTGATCCACCCGCCTCGGCATCCCTAAGTGCTGGGATTACAGGCGTGAGCCAGCGCGCCCGTCCAATAATTTTTATAAAATTTAGTACACTCAAAATAATTTTTAGATGCTAATTCTAAAATTAGTGTATTGTTACACTTTATTGAGTTGGTGCACTCCATTTTGTTCTTTTAATGGGAGAACAATATATAAGCTTTCTTTTCTTTAGTGATTGTTCCTTTCACTTTTTGTAATTGACATAAGTACTTTTTTTTTTTTTTTTTTTGAGACGGAGTTTCGCTTTTGTTACCCAGGCTGGAGTGCAATGGCGCGATCTCGGCTCACCGCAACCTCCGCCTCCTGGGTTCAGGCAATCCTCCTGCCTCAGCCTCCTGAGTAGCTGGGATTACAGGCACGTGCCACCATGCCCAGCCAATTTTTTGTATTTTTAATAGAGACGGGGTTTCACCATGCTGACCAGGATGGTCTCGATCTCTTGACCTCGTGATCCACCCGCCTCAGCCTCCCAAAGTGCTGGGATTACAGGCGTGAGCCACCGCGCCCGGCCTGACATAAGTATTTTTATCTATTGAGTCAATGTGTTCAGCTAAGTATTAGAGAGTCTTCATAAGTCATTTAAGGATTTTTTTTTTCTATTTTTTTTTTTTCAGACAGAGTACTGTTGCCCAGGCCAGAGTGCAATGGTGCAGTGGCATGATTGGCTGACTGCAACTTCCACCTCTCGGGTTCAAGTGATTCTCAACCTCAGCCTCCCAAGTAGCTGGGATTAGAGGCATGCGTGATGACAGGCATGCGTCATCATGCCCAGGTAATTTTTTTTTTTTTAGTAGAGATGGGGTTCACCATGTTGGCCAGGATGGTCTTGAACTCCTGGCCTCAAGTGATCCACCCACCTCTGCCTCCTAAAGTTCTGGGATTATAGGCTTGAGTCACCGCGCTCACCAAGTCATGAGGATGTTTTTATATATAAAGGTAGCAAACATACCTTACAGTTTTTGCTGTGTAATAGATGCTCCGTAATGATTCGCAAAGATTCCTGCTGCAGTTAGTTTGTAACTTCAACTCAGAGAAAGTAATTAATACTTTTACATAGTTAACATTTTTTGGTGAGATCATGTGACATTGTCTTATTTTTCAAAAATCCAAATACATTATTATAAACTGTAGTCACCATGTTGTACAATAAATCTCTTGAAATTATTTCTCCTATTCAACTGTAATTATGTATTATTTGACATTTTTTCAACCCTCCATTCTAAATACCTTGACACATGGTCCCAGCTACTTGGGGAGGCTGAGGCAGGAGAATTGCTTGAACCCAGGAGGTGGAGGTTGCAGTCAGCCAAGATCGCCCCACTGCACTCCAGCCTGGCACCTGGTCACGGAGAGAGACTCTGTCTCAAACAAACAAAATAATAAATAGTATTCCATTGTGTAAAAAAAAAAAAAAAAAATAGAATAACGTGATCTTTGCGCTCCCCAGATACATGAAGATTTGTTGGCGGTATCTGTCTGTTTCTGATGAACTATGACTTCTGGTTTTTCCCTAAATATGCCCACGGAGGTCTGGTACGTTTTGACGTCTTACCAAATGTCACCCACATTCTCCATAATAACTAATATTTCTTCCCCAAGTGTGACTGGTTTTGACCCAATTCCTTCCCACATTTTCCACTCTGGAAAGTCCCTAACCTTTGATGTCCTACCCTCAATTCTTTGTTCACAGCCTGGGGGTTCTCCCTTGGGCTAGATGGAGCCTATTTCTGTAAAACTGATGTGCTAATCAGATGTCCATGTCGCAAGCTGTGCAGGTCCCTCCCAGCCACCTGAGTGATGATGGGGCCTCTGCTGTTCATGAACCTCTGCTTTGTCTTTCTGGCATCTTGGATCAAGGTGCTGCTGGGACTACAGGTATGTGCCACCACAACTGGCTAATACTTTTACTTTTTATTTTTTGTAGAGATGGGGGGTCTCACTGTGTTGCCTAGCTCGTCTCAAACACCTGGCCACAAGTGATCCTCCTGCTTTGGCCTCCTGAAATGCTGGGATTACAGGTATGAGCCATTTGCCCCCAGCCAGTATTCTATATTTTAATCTGAGTGGTGGTGGCATTTATATGAAATATTAATTATACTATGCATTTAAGATTTATGTACTTTGCTGCATGTATATTATAAAATTTAACTTGTCATTAAAATGTTATTTATTTTAAACTCAATGACATGTACAATTTCATGTTCAGAAAACTCAATCAGTTTAAAATAAATAAAATGTTAATGACAAGTTGCAATATATCATCATTGTTAAAACTATTTTAACAGGTTATTGAAGTATAAACTGATGTATGATACACTGCACATATTTAAATTACACAATTTTTATCTTTGATATTGACATATGTATATATCCATGAAATCACCACCGCAATCAAGCTACCCAACATTACCCCCAAAAGTCTCTTCCTGCCCTTTTCTATATTCCCCATGCTCCCTACAACATTAAAATTACATTACAATTTTCTAAAATATAAAAATAGCCAGGCACTGTGGCTCACACCTGTAATCCCACTGAGGCAGAGGCAGGAGGATAGCTTGAGCCCAGGAGTTCGAGACCTGCCTGGGCAATATAGCGAGACCCCATTTCTCCACAAAAAGGAAAAAAACAAAAAGACAAAAATAATCATAATAAAATATAAAACTAAATAAATACCTGGTTGATCTTGCTAGGAGCAAAAAGAATCACAAGTAAAATGACTGCAGTATGTTTTCTTTCAGGAATTACACCAGACCGGCAAGGAGGATTCAGAAACATAAATAGACTCTGCACTTCTGGCATATCTAGGTGGTATCTGAAAGGTCAAAGAAGGAAGAGCTACCAACACAGGAAAAGTCAAGGGAGTCTAGGAAGGAGCCAAGAAGGAGTGCCCGTGGTCCTGCTCTTAGAATAAGCATACAAGGCACAAGAGACTCATTGTGATGGGAAAACCAGCAGTCACCTGTTTGGGGTACAAAGAGTGAGAGATACAGCCTGGCCACTGGAACCTTCTTGGAACTGGCTGCCGTTGATGTCTGAGGCCAGGGAGGCCGTGCTGGAGGAGGCGTCAACACACAATTGTCTGCACAGGAAGCTGTCTGCCTGCCAGGGAGGAGGCGGGACTGAGCTGCTGCACTGTAAGTGGCTTTCCTGCCGCTGTTCTCGGCCAGCTGGGGCAAAGGAAGTTTAAGCAATTCGCACATACACATGTTCCTCTCGACTAGCAATGTTCCTGGAAACCAGGGATGCTTCCTTCTAGGCAGAAACAAAAGCCTCCCCCTGCTCCACACAAGTGTCTTCAATGACTCTGTGTAGCAGGAGATGGGTTCTCTCGAACACGGAATAAAGGAGGGAAGAGTTTGATAATTTAGGACTCACATGTGAAAAGGTTTCTGGTTTGATCTTGTTTTAAGTAAAAATAGTGTCTTCTAGAGAGTTTCCCCAAGACCAAGCGTGTTATTTTCAGGAAGGAGATTCAGGAGGCGCCAGCTGGCCTGCTCTCTCTTCTATTGAGCTGCACAGTGGACAGAGGGGGAGGGAATCCCAGATGCCTGGGTCTCCTTCCTCATCCTCCCCTTTGAGACCCTCACCATTTTATAATATCAGTGAGAGGTCTCACTTTCATTCTCACTTTGCAGATTTTCCCAAGAAACTGATGTTTCATATAATATACTTGTGATGTCATTTTTTCGGCTAACTACAGCAGTGATGAATCCCCTGATTATCTGAAGGAACGGGGGAGTAGACAAGGGAGCAACAAACAAACACCTATTATTGTTATAACACTTGTGATGAGGGTTTTGAATCCTCCCAATGGATGAGAACCAACCTCTGAATAAGGACTCAGGGTTAAATCCGTGCCACACCTGTACAGGCATGTGTGCCAGTTTGGTCATGTCTTTTTTTTTTTTTTTTCCTTTTAGTTGCATTTATTTTAAGGCTGAATTTACTCCCGTGCCATAAGTTTTTGCTTCTTCAGTTTCTTCTGGGATATCTTCTTCTTCTGGGCAACCTCCTCTTCTGGTTTAGGAACAATCTGTTCCTTTTCAGTAAGGATCATCTCAATGTGGCAGGGAGAACTCATGTATGGGTTAATTCGACCATGAGCTCTGTAGGTCCGGCGGCGCATCCTGGGTGCTTTGTTCACTTGGATATGCTCAATGACCAGAGAATCTACATCTAAACCCTTAAGTTCAGCATTACTCTCTGCATTTTTAAGCATGTGCAGCAAAAATTCAGCACTCTTTTTGGGCCACCGACCTTGTGTCCAGCCCCACTGCTTGGCCTGGGCACACCTGCCAACTCCACCATTGTAACGTCGGAATGGTACGCACTGTTTCTGTAAAGTGACATCTTTCAGATACTTCGTGGCTTTTCGTATATGCATACCCTTGATGGCCTGGGCAGTTTCATGTGTGTTCTTAAAGTGAACGCGAAGATTGGAACCTCTTGATTTGCATGACTTTGTGGGGTTCTCCGGATCAAGTGAATAGCGAACCATTTTCACAGATTACCTCAGGCCGCTTGGGGAAAGACGAAGAACGGTGACTTCTCAGTCATGTCTTGTACAATATCCTCCACTGCTTGCCCCTGGTCATCTCTGTGCAGACAGAAGTTGGTTAGATTGAATTTTCCACAGACTCCTCCTCCAGCTGCTAGCAACTAATCTAAGGCCAGCCGGTTCTGATCAATGGCGTTTCTCATTTGAGTTTCTTGTTGGGCTAAGAGGAAGAGAGATTTCCCTGTTTCATTAGTGAGTAGTTCTAAAATAGCTGGCAACCGGATGATCCGGTGGAGCAAGTAAATAGGGGTCTGGTATCCCCATGAGCCATCCTCCGCCCATGTGGCCGGCCCATAATATTCAATAATTCTCTCTGGTGTCCAATCTTCTATTTTTAGGTTTCTTTTCTCCCTATCGGAGTAGACTGAATACATTAACAGCCCACCTGTCTTAACAGATGCTAGGAAGAAAGAGGGCTTAATGATGCCTGTGACACAGCTACCTGTCCATCTCACAGATTACACACCTTATATTGAATACCATTATATAAACAGGTTCCCGTCTGTGTCCCTGTACATTTATAAGAACTGTAGGACAAGAGAATGGCAGTAACTTTTATGCCCTACCTGGTGTGCATACTGAGGGCCTTCTTTAAAATTAGTTAATGCTCCTGCTGTACAAGTCCAAATATTAAGAAGAACAAGTCCCACGATGAATCTCCTCATGCTTCAGCCGTGCATGGACCAGCCAGCTTCCGGGATGTGGCTGGAGCAGGGCTTGTTGTCCTTTTTAGGGTGATTCTGCAGTCCTTGCCTTGGTCCAAGTCTCAGCTGTTGCTGGTTTTTACATGGCTGTGGCGGATTCAGCCTGGGATTCCCTCTACCTTCATGGCTGTGGGATTGGTCAGGATCAGGTCTGAGGCCCTTTCCATTGTGGCTTTAGGGACTGTACTCCCATCCTTTATCCACACGTGATTACCTAGTGAGAAAGGGTGAACTGGGGAGAAAAAGGCTTACAGGACATTTGTTATTTACTCAGGTTGAAGTATCCTAGATGATTCTCCCTAGAGCTGGTAACTAGCATCTTAACTCAATCTGGGCTCCCCACTCCCAAGGAATTTCTAGTCATGCCCAGGGTAGGGGAGGGGGCCTATGGTATTAGACTTCATAGGGGAATATCCTGTTTTCCTGAAGGGGGTGCCTCTAATTTTGAATAACACCAAGGGAAGTGCCTGCACCCACTTTAGTCTTGTTTCCTGACACACTTTCCCTAAGCTGTTTTGATGGTCTGGTTCATTCTTTCCACTTTTCTGGAACTCTGAGATCGGCAGGCAGCGTGCAGTTTCCAGGTGATAGCCAAGGCTGTTGCTGTTTTCTGGACAAATCCACCACAAATGCTGGTGCGCTGTCGGCTCCGATGCACAGTGGCAGTCCAAACCTACGGATAAGATCTCGAAGCAGCACACGGGTTACTTCCTGGGCCCTTTCAGTCCCACCCAGAGTATGTGCACACCAGGACCAGCAGATACTTATGCCCCCCACACTTGGGCATTTCAGTAAAGTCTACCTGGAGATCTTTAAACAGAGATGTTCCGTAAGCTTGAATGCCAGGAAGAATAGTTGGGACCCTGCCTCGCGTTGTGTTGCCAATGGGTAATGCATCGCTGTGCCACAGTTTTAGTCAAGGCTGCTAAGTGTGAGATGTAAAAGTACCAACCCAGCATCTTTTCAAGTGACTCTTGACCTAAATGAGTGGTCTCATGTACGGCTTGTACAACCGCTGCACATGGTGGGCCCTGGTATTTGGTAGGCTTACTAATGAGGCCTTTTGGTATTCATTAGAGTCACCGCTGTGTGGGGTGCTTTGATATTTAAATTCTTCCCAGAGTTGAGGCTAGAATCTTTGCCATTTTTTTTCTTTTTTTCTTTTTTTCTTTTCTGACAGCATGAAAAGGTTGTGTTTCAGCCCTGTGTTCAAAGCCAGGGCTGACGGACGTTTCACTCTTAGCTTCTGCCCCATTCGAAGGGTGTCTTGTTTTCTCGCCTCCCCACTTTGTCACTTTGTGCAAGGGTTTGGCCAGTACTGCGAAGTTCGGAAATCCACAATTTACAAAACCCACCGCTCCCAGGAGCTCTCTCACCTGCTTTTAGTCTCAGGTTCTGTGACTTTGCAAGCGGCTTGCTTCCTCTCTGCTTCTAGGCTGCATTCCCCCATCCAGATGGTGAGCCTCAGATACTGCATTTGCTTTTTGGCAAACCTGGGCTTTCCTTTTAGACACTTTATATCCACAGTCCTCCAGGTGCCAAAGTAAGGCATTTGTTTGCACACCCGACTGCCATGGGGTGTCCCAATAGAAGCTTATCAGCATACAGGGGCAGCAGGCAAGCAAGGAACTTCTAGGGGGCAGCCACAGGCTGATGCCTCCCCAGCGATGATGAGAGAGTTTCTGAGCCCCTGGGAAGCTGTGTCCAGATGTATTGAGTGGTTACACTTGCCTCTGGGTTTCTCCCATTGAAATGCAAATAGTTTTTGACCCTCCAAAGCCAGTTCAATGCTAAGGAGGTATTCTTTAAGTCCAATTAAGTGAACCGACTATCCTCTGCTGGCAGTAATCCCCGCTGCATGTTTAAGTTGGGTGCAAACACACGCAAGCCCTGCATGGGCCTGGGAGATAATATCAGTCTTCTGCTTCTGGCTAGGAAGGCTCCACCACCCTCCTTTCCAAGGGACAGTGAGAGCCTGGATGACCCTCCCCCCCCCCCCCCACCGACGGAGGCAGTTTTAGCTGCAGGGAGTCATTTTTTTTTTTTTTTTAAATGGGATAGTGGTCCTTGATGCACAACAGGTTTTGCCTGAGAAGGGGGGCAGGGGCAATTCATTAAGTACCAGAAAGTCTGTTCTCTTAACACCTTAATAGATTTAACAACATTGGCTTTGCTTTTTTCGATAGGGGGTTACAGGGCTGTCGTCCGGACCGTGGGCTCTCTGGGGGCATATGAGTCCAGCCCCTCTCTCTTAGTCCAGTGGCCCTTCCATTAGATTGAACAGAGACCCTTCACGCTCATTTGGATCCTCATGCTTAGGATCGTCCTGTTCCTCAGATGACTGTGGACATTTTTTCTTCCAGTGTCCTATTTCTCAACAAAATGCACACTGATCGTGTGGCAGGCACGGGTGGGCAGACTGTGGGGCTTTCCAGGACCCTCCCTTTTGCTGCCCTCTAGGGGGCGCTCCTTTATTAGCGGCAGCTATCAAGACGGCATTTCGCCGAGGCTGAAGTTCCTCTTCCCTACGATTTTCCCTCTGGCTCACCGCCTCTCGGTTTACAAGTGCCTGGTTAGCTATTTCCCATAACTGTGAAGTATTCATGCCTGCAAATCCCGCCTGTTTTGCAATTTTCGTCTAATGTCTTCTGTGCACTGACTGACTAATGCCATATATATATATATATATATATATATATAATTTTTTTTTTTTTTTTTTTTTTTTTTTGCCAATCATTGAGAGCTTGTAAGGTTGCTGAGGTTGGTTGGCCTTGAACTCTTGGCCTCGCCTTCGCAAGCGCCACGACATCCGGCCGGAGCCACTTTGGGCCCGACTAATGCCATATTTATCATACGCTGATTTTCCGGGCTCTCAGGATCAAAAGGAGTGTACATGCAGTAAGCTTCACACAGTCTTTCATAGAATTGGGTAGGGCTTTCCTCTTTTCCTTGAAGAACCTCAGAGACTTTATTAATGTTTGTAACTCTCTGGGCCCCTTTTAAAAATACTCTTGGGGGTTCTGGTAATCTGCAGGAACATGCTCCTCCAGCCAATTAGAAGCAGCTTGGAGTATTCTCTGCCTTTCGTCCCTGTTAAAAAGATGCATAAGCAGCTGATGGCAATCAGCCCAAATGGGGTTATGAGTCCAAATAATAGTTTGCAGTAGATCAATGAGAGCTTGGGGTTTCTTGGTATAAGACGGGTTGTTATTTTTCCAATTGATAAGATCAGCCGAGGTGAACAGCAGGTACATGAAAACACGCCTTTCTACCATGTGGCCATCCTCGTCCACTCCCATGGACCTCTGCTCTCTTAAAGGCATCTGCACCCCGGCCTTGGGTCGCAGATGGGCTGCCAGAGGGGGAGTTCCCTCCATCAAGTGGGCAGCAATGGGTGGAGTTTTTGCACACTCTCTTTTGTCTGCTCTGGAGGATTTAGGGGTGTGCAGCTCTAGTGGGGATGCTGAGGCTTCTGGCCCAGGGGCAGGGAGTCCTTGAGGAGGAGGAGGAGGAGGCATTATTGGCAAAAACTCTTCTGCCGCTGGGTCAACCAAAACCTTGGGAGTCCGCTTTCTCAGAGGCAAGGGGGATGATGGTTTCTAGCAGTCTGTCCCTTGGCTACTAAAACAGTCGCTGCCTGCTCTCTCAGCCACTTCGGAGGGTTTAACACTAGCTGCAATTACGAGTCTACATATGGAAATTGATCGAGGTGTTCTAGCTTGCCGTATATAACCTCATGCCTTACTTTGGAGACAAGGGACCTGTCTAGGGTCCCCTCTGGGGCCAACCTACCCTGAATGCTGGCCAATCTTACCTACATAAAACCCTTAATTTCTCTGGTGTCATAGTTACTTTTTAATTCCTACTAAATCCCTTCTTGAAATTTTTCAGCATGGTTTATAAAGGGGTGGAATAGCTATGGGAGTGACCCATATTAACACTTCAAAGAAACAATTCCCACGGTTAGGAGAGTGTTAGTTCACTCACAGCAGTTCCCGTTCCCACCTGGCAAGGGCAGCACTGAGCACTCTCCAATTTACATTCACTTCAGTCCTTTCACAATGCCCAGAGGCTTCTTCACTCAGCCTTCTGTGGCTATCTCTAATTCTTATAAATTGCTCAATGCATGAGGCCCTTCGACGGGCCCAATACCTTTCACAACTGATGAGTCCAGTCGGACACATCTACACATACAGACACACATCCAATCTCTCTCCTTCCAATTCAAAACCATAAGCAAAAAGCTTCCAAAGTTAGTTACAGAGAGAGCTACCTTCAAAAGGGTGCTGATTTGGCACCCATGGGTGATCAGGCCACACTTCTACCCAAAATGGGGTGGGCTACTTTCCCGAGTTCAATCTTACCAAATTCACTGGTCTGGACTTCCCCAAATACTGTTCCTTCTCAGTGTTCAGCCACTGGGTGGATCCACACTGCAGGGCCTCCCTGCTCCACTCTGGAGCTCTGGCGAGGCTTTTCCACCAGGCAAATACCTTCCCGGGAGCGCTCTCAAGATGTGTCACCCCAACGAACAGGAGTCCCCCTTCAGGGATGCTCCACAGGGCTAGGCAAACCACCTAAGAGACTTTTCCCGCCGTCTGCTGAGACTTGCTTCCCAGCCAATGCACCAAAAATGTAGCAGGAGGGGCCAAGGGAAATGGATCTCTCGAACACCAAATAAAGGAGGGAAGAGTTTATTCCACCAGGATACCAGGTGGTAATTTGTCAAAAGCCCAGCTCATTTAACAAAGGAAGGTTCTGCCTTTATATAGGCTTATACTTTAGATGTTAAACGTGGAAGAATCTTAGGTTTATAGCTTTAGGAATCACATATGAAAGGGTTCCGATTTACAGTTTTAGGACTCACATGTGAAAAGGTCTCTGTTTACAGTTTCAGGAATCACATATGAAAGGGTTCCGGTTTACAGTTTTGGGACTCACATGTGAAAAGACTTCTGGTTTGATCTTGTTTTAAGTAAAAATAGTGTCTTCCAGAGAGTTTCCCCAAGACCAAGCTGTTATTTTTCAGGAAGGAGATTCAGGAGGTGCCAGCTGGCCTGCTCTCTCTTCTATTGAGCTGCACAGTGGACAGAGGGGGAGGGAATCCCAGATGCCTGGGTCTCCTTCCTCATTGAGACAGGAAGAGTTCTCACATTTGCGGGTCAAAGGTAGCTAAAAGAGAAATTGTAACTGGTAGATTTAGGGGTAGGAACCTGATGTCTGCAACTTACTTTAGACACATAAAAAAGGCATACAGAGGGGCCCAAAGTGGCTCCGGCCGGATGTCGTGGCGCTTGCGAAGGCAAGGCCAAGAGTTCAAGGCCAACCAACCTCAGCAACCTTACAAGCTCTCAATGATTGGCAAAAAAAAAAAAAAAAAGGCATACAGAGCGAATACAGTAAAATGTTAAGGGCATAGGTAGTACGTATACAGATATTTGCTGTATAATTCTTTTGACTTTTCTGTTTGAAAGTTTCACTAAAAAGATAGAGAAGAAAGGATATACAAAGAAATTGAACAAAGATATCAAAAGAAAAAGGATAAAAGCAACATTAAAAAAAATTCAGAGGCCAGGCACAGTGGCTCACACCTGTAATCCCAGCACTTTGGGAGGCCAAGGCAGGTAGACCAGGAATTCAAGACCAGCCTGGCCAACATGGTGAAACTCCATCTCTACTAAAAATACAAAAATTAGCCAGGTGTGGTGGTGCACGCCTGTAATCCCAACTACTCATGAGGCTGAGGCACAATAAGCGCTTGAACCCAGGAGGTGGAGGTTGCAGTGAGCCAAGGTCACTGCACTCCAGCCAGGGTGACAGAGCAAGACTCTGTCTCAAAAAAAAAAAAAAAATCTGATGAAGAATATTCCACTGAAAAATGCTGGTAGGCTAGGAAACCCAACAAATCCAAAGAATAAATAAATAGAATAAAATAGATTTTAAAAAGAACAAAATAAGCTGGGCGCAGTGGCTCATGCCAAGAATCCCAGCACTTTGGGAGGCCGAGGCAGGTGGATCACGAGGTCAAGAGATCGAGACCATCCTGGTCAACGTGGTGAAACCCCGTCTCTACTAAAAATACACAAAAAAATAGCTGGGCATGGTGGCACGTGCCTGTAATCCCAGCTACTCAGGAGGCTGAGGGAGGAGAATTGCCTGAACCCAGGAGGCGGAGGTTGCGATGAGCCGAGATCGCACCATTGCACTCCAGCCTGGGTAACAAGAGCGAAACTCCGTCTCAAAAAAAAAAAAAAAAAAACGAACAAAATAAATAAAATTAAACATTAATTCAATTCACTTTTTTTTTTTGAGACAGAGCCTTGCTCTGTCGCCAGGCACCAGACTGGAGTGCAGTGGCACAGTCTCAGCTCACTGCAACTTCTGCTTCCCAGGTTCAAGCAATTCTCCTGCCTCAGCCTCCCAAGTAGCTGGGGTTACAGGCGTGCACCACCACGCCCAGCTAATTTTTGTATTTTTAGTAGAGATGGAGTTTCACCATGTTGGCCAGGCCGGTGTCAAACTCCTGACCTCAAGTAATCCATCCACCTTGGCCGCCCAAAGTGCTGGGATTGCAGGCATGAGCCACCCTGCCCTGCCACGTTTCAGTATTTCATTTGAGCAGAGAATACATCCTGAAGAGGAGCAGGAAACGGGAAGAAGATGCAGGAAAGTTGGCCACTATTTGAGAAGGTAAAAGCCACTCCCCGTGGTGCTGACAGTATTTCTTTGTGCACCATTGTTCACAGCTCTTGGTCCAGAAGTTACAACCAGGCCCACCAGACCACCTGTAGACTGGCTCTGGATTAATTTCCTGCATCTGCTTCCTCCCTAGTTCACATTTAACTTTGCAAATCCCCTTCATCCATTATTCATTCATTCCACAAATATTTGTCGATGGTGCTAGAGATACAATGGGAAATAAATTTCTTGCATTGAAGAAGCTTCTAATGTGATGAAATCGTTGTCTTTGCTAGCACATATTGTGAATTTACACCTGGTGAATCTAACTTCAAAAATGGGAAAGCAGGTATGTCAGTGGACATTTATTTGGTAGGAGATTAACAGAGAATTCCAGAATGACGAAACAAACCCACAATTTTGGGGAGGAGAACAAAAAGAAAGAATGAAGACAAAATCCTCCAGAAATGCTCTTAACAGTGAGGAAAGAGAGGTCAGAAGCTGGGTATTGCTACATCCTGGAAAGAACATATAGGAAATTAGGAAATTTAAGAAGGTGATTTCTTGTTCTAACTCTGCCTGACTCATGCCAATTCCAGTATATCTATTTATGCCTCTGTCACTCGGTTTTCCTCATCTGTACAGCTGACCTACTCTAATGCAGATGGGTGTTGCAAAAACGCAATACTGCACCTAAGAGTGCGCTGGGAACCAAGAAGTTCTTTTTTTTTTTTTTTTTTTTTTTGAGATGGAGTTTCACTTTTGTTGCCCAGGCTGGAGTGCAGTGGTGCGATCTCAGCTCACTGCAGCCTCCAC
The DNA here is from genome assembly GCA_031835075.1 of Saguinus oedipus. Taxonomy (NCBI): domain Eukaryota; kingdom Metazoa; phylum Chordata; class Mammalia; order Primates; family Cebidae; genus Saguinus; species Saguinus oedipus. Next base: position 38,616,054 of record CM063187.1, on the reverse strand, counting down.
CTCTCGGGTTCAAGCAATTCTCCTGCCTCAGCCTCCCAAGTAGCTGGGACTACAGGCACAGGCCACCACACCCAGCTAATTTTTGTATTTTTAGTACAAACAGGGTTTCTCCATGTTAGCCAGGCTGGTCTTGAACTCCTGACCTCATGATCCACATGCTTTGACCTCCCAAAGTGCTGGGATTATAGGCGTGAGCCACCGTGCCCGACCTGAAGTTCTATACAAATAGAAAAGAATAAATTTTTTTTAGAGTCCCTCTTAACATTGCTGATCTCTATCTTCCAGGCACCTTCTTTCCTGGAGCATAGCTCACCAATTCCACCATCTGCTGGTTTCTTCCTAAATCACATAAGCAGTTGTGAACAGGGCTCCAGGGAGGGGAGACCCGACTCCTTTACTTCTCTCAGGGGGCCCACAATGGAGTTAGAAAGGCGAGACCAACAAACACTTACAGGAAACTGCCATGAGCCCCAGAACTGAGCATGGGAGAGTGGGTGAACTAGAATTTGCAATCTGAGCAGCTGGTGTTTGACTTGAATCTTTGAAGCACCTGGAAAATAAGATCACACGTCCTTGCTGTTCCATGTTTGCCCTGACCGCACCATTATGGAAGGTCCCTGAGGCCTGAGGTCTTGCATTCCAGGAGACCCTTGAGGTCAGGGCTTTACATGTTTCTTTATTCATTTCACACATAGGTGGCGTGGAGCTGTTCCACAGCACAGTTCCATTCATACACAAGTTTCTTACAGTGTGCAATGACCCAGACTTGCAGCCCTTCTCAATCTTACCTGCACAGTAGAATCCCAGAATCCCCAGGGAAGCTTTTAACAATCCAGGTGGCAGGCTGCACCCCAGACCATCGCAATCAAAATCTCTGGGGGTGGTCCCTTGCATCAGAGATTTTAAAAGTTCCTCTGGGCGGGGCGCAGTGGCTCACGCCTGTAATCCCAGCACTTTGGGAGGTGGAGGCGGGCAGATCACCTGAGGTCAGGAATTCGAGACCAGCCTGGTCAACATGGTAAAAACCCATCTCTAAAAAAATACAAAAATTAGCCAGATGTGGTGGCGGGAGTCTGTAATCCCAGCTACTCGGGAGGCTGAGGCAGAGAATTGCTTGAACCTGGGAGGCAGAGGTTGCAGTGAGCTGAGATCGCGCAACTGCACTCCAGCGTGGGGACAAAGCAGGACTGTCTCAAAAAAATAAAATAACGTGTGAAGACAAAAGGAAAAATAGGTGGTTTGAAGACAATGTTTGTGTGGAAAACAACTTGTATTTGTCACAGGATGTAAGTGAGTGGGTCTGGGGGCAGAGGGGGAAGCAAAATGAAAAGAATTCAGCAGTCATGAGAAAATAAGGCAGCAGGAGGTAATCCTTTCTGCCTCGTCTCCCATGAGAGCAGGAGATTAGGAATGAAACCGTCTGCCTGAACTAGAGAAGAGAGTTGGGCGGAGCCTGTAGGTCTGGGCTTCTCGGCGGGCCTGTTACAATGAAGGCTGTTCTATTGCTGCACACCAAATTACCGTAAACTTAGCAGCCTCAAACAACACCCGTTTATTATCTTGCAGTTTTGTAGGTCAGTAGGCCAAGCAGGCTCAGCTGGGCTCCGCTCTGGTTATGGCAAGGCTGAAATCCAGGTGTCTGCCAGCTGGATTCTGGGGGAAGAGTCTGAAAATCAGGCAAAAATTCTGTTAGCCAGGGCGTCTAACATCAGTTCTTCTCGACAGGGCGCTGCTAGGGACGTTCTGACCACCAGAGGGCACTAGAACCACAATCACCGTCCCCGGGAACTTTGCCTGTGCTCCAGCCCCTTTCTGCCAAAAGGCGGTTCAGACATCAGCGGCAGCAGCATTCCAAAAGCAGAACCTCATCTTAGCCAGGCTGGTCACTAGAACCACAATCCCGGTTGTGGTTCTAGTGAACTAACATCAGTTCACTGAACTGACAACTAACATCAGTTCTTCTCGGCCGGGCGCTGCTAGGGACGTTCTGACCACCAGAGGGCACTAGAACCACAATCCCGGTCCCAGGGAACGTTGCCTGAGCTCCAGCCCCTTTCTGCCAAAAGGCGGTCCAGACATCAGCGGCAGCAGCATTCGAAAAGCAGAACCTCATCTTAGCCAGGCTGGTCTTGAACGCCTGACCTCATGATCCACCCGCCTCAGCCTTCCAAAGTGCTGAGATTACAGGCGTGAGCCACCGAGCCCGGCCCACACGTTAAATTTTTAATTTACATTCTGTAAACCTGAACCAAGCATGCCCACCGAGTAAAACAGATATGCTTTGGTTCTCAAACACTAGAGAAAACCTTTCGGACACTCGCGTCACATTAGTAGTGGTTTCCAGGGCCACACGTAGAAGAGGATGTTTTCTACAGTGTGGAGCTAGGCATCCCTTAGTGGCCACCCCATTTTATGAAAAGGGATTTACCAAGACTAGAGGCACTTTTACTGACTCTAGTATCACCCTGCACACAGCTGCAGTCAATTGGAGCCACGGTGGTCTTCACCCTCTGCTGAAGAGAGATTACCAGGAGTTCCCTCCTCCCATGAGAGAGATCCATGTGCATTCTCTATGGGGAAGTGCTTTGAATTTTTCTATGAGAACCAAGGGAAACTGGAGACACACAGTCTGGTGCATTGCAGGCAACAAAGAAGAGCGGTTTTAGTAGAGGACGTGTTGGCAGACCTGAGCGCTAATATTTTCATACAACAACTGTTGATGAACTACTCTCTAGTAGGTTTCGGGCGCTGCCTTAGGAATGGTGTTATAGAGGCACCATTCCAAGGCACGTAGCCAGCAACCCAAATCGGGATCCATTCCAAATGCAGCAAACCCTCGCCGTAAAGCACAGAAACCATGAGATACTATAAGTAAATATGGAAGAGTATTTTTTTCAAATTAATCTCAGCATTGGGGCAGCCTTTCTATATATGATACCATTAAAACTAAAAATATCATTGGTCACAGTGGCTCACACCTATAATCCCAGCACTTTGGGAGGCTGAGGCAGGTAGATCACCTGAGGTCAGGAGTTCAAGAACAGCCTGGCCAACATGGTGAAACCCCCATCTCTACTAAAAATACAAAATTCAGCCGTGCATGGTGGCAGGCATCTGTGATCCCAGCTACTCCGGAGGCTGAGGCAGGAGAATCGCTTGAACCTGGGAGGCGGAGGTTGCAGTGAGCCAAGATCGTGCCACTGCACTCCAGCCTGGGTGACAGAGTGAGCCTCCATCTCAAATAAATAAATAAATAAATAAACAAGGAAATTCTCTCTTTTTTTTTTTTGAGTCGGAGTTTCGCTGTTGTTACCCAGACTGGAGTGCAATGACGCGATCTCGGCTCACTGCAACCTCCGCCTCCTGGGTTCAGACAATTCTCCTGCCTCAGCCTCCCAAATAGCTGGGACTACAGGCGCGTGCCACCATGCCCAGCTAATTTTTGTATTTTTAGTAGAGACGGGGTTTCACCTTGTTGATCAGGATGGTCTCGATCTCTTGACCTCGTGATCCACCTGCCTCGGCCTCCCAAAGTGCTGGGATTATAGGCGTGAGCCACCGCGTCCGGCCGGAAACTCTCATCTTAGGAGGTACATAAGTGAGTTTCCATATACTTTTCTCTCCTCTTCCCCAATGCCAACATCTCGCAAGACCACAACACAATTCTCAAAACTATGGAATTCACGTTGGTACAATCCTATTAACCAAACTCCAGACTTTATTTGGATTTCACCAGCCAATATTTGCATTTCAGGATCCCGCTTTGCATTTGTTATTGTCTCAGTGACCCCCAATCTGTGATCGTTGCTCAGTCTTTTCTTAAAAAAGGACACTCCAGCGCTGCCCTGATAGCCAGAGGAAAATGGCCTTTTGGAGTCCACCAGTGAAGGAATTCCCGGAGGGGTCTCAGAAAACGTGAGGGAGACTTCCTCACTGTGGAGGTGGGACATGGAGAAATGGTCTCATTCTCATTTGCTGCAACTCCCTCTTGACTATGTCCATCAAAGCCTCCCTTCTCCTCAGGACAGAGGTGCAAACTTGTCTCCGTGGGTGTGGTGGTGCACATCTGTAGTCTCAACTACTCGGGAGGCTGAGGTGGGAGGATGGCTTGAGCCCAAGGGGTCAAGGCTGCTATGCTGTGATAGCGCCACTGTACTCCAGCCTGGGTGAGACAATGAGACCCTGTCTCAAAACAAAACAAAACTATGTGAAGTGATGCATATGTTAATTAGCTTGATTTGTTCATTTTGAAGCAGGATATTTCCTTGACCCCTTCCTCAGTGGGAACTAGAGTGCATGGGCGCTGGCAGGGACAAACTCCGCTACTCCCTGTGCCACCCCTCATGGGAGGGGTAGTGCAGGTGAGCGGGTGCAGGAGCTGGAGTGAGTTTTTGGATGCCAGCAAGAGCGAATTTTATACTGACCCTGCGGCAGCATCTAGGGGAAAATGACTGTGACCCCTGAAGTCCCAGAGGAAGTGTTACAGTGTCCTTTTAGCTTTGCCATCCATGGATGGCTTAATTGTTAACAGCTCAGTGGAAAGTCAGGGTGACAGCCTTTTGTACCCACACTCGTGGCACCCAAGTTCTTGTCTGGCATCCAGGAGGAATGAGATCACACAGACGAATTGAAGATGGTAAATGCAGGGGATTTTATTACTGGTGAAAGTGGCTCTCAGCGGGAAGAGGAACTGAAAAGGGGATGGAGCAGGAAGGTAATCTTTCCCTGAAGTTCAGCCATCCCTGGCCATCCTCTCCAAAGCTACACAGTCAAGCTGTCCCTCTGAAGTCAGGCCACTTCTCTCCAACATCCAACCATAGTCTTTGATGTCCAGCTGCTTGCTTCTCTTCTCTCTGCTGGCTGAACCTGGGGTTTTATGGGCACAGGATGGGTGGCAGGGTGGACCGTGGTTTTGGAAAAGGCAACATTTGAGTGGGAAAACAGGGATGTAAGTTCTTACTTTGGGCTGTGGTATCAGGCTTTTCAGCTTGATAGACCCACCCTCTTCTGTTCAGAATTTCCCTGCCTCCTGTCCCTATCAATTCTACAATGTATATATATTTCAACACATTATGTTGCATATAGTAATTACATATGATTTTATTTGTCAATTTAGAAAAACAAAAAAATGTAGCTATAAGAAAATAAGGGGCCCAAAGTGGCTCCGGCCGGATGTCGTGGCGCTTGCAAAGGCGAGGCCAAGAGTTCAAGGCCAACCAAACTCAGCAACCTCACAAGCTCTCATTGATTGGCAAAAAAAAAAAAAAAAAAGAAAAAAAAATCAAGTAGGCCAATGTTACTACAGTGTCTTTTCATAAAAATCATAACTATTATCTCTGAGGCAGTACTTGCTGAGTTAGAGTCATTGTATATTTTGACAAATATCTAAAAGACTGCACAGAGGTGTGTCTTCCCTGCCACCCCACAGCAGTGTTTGTGAGAATCTTATGATGATGATGTTAGTAATGACAATAGCTTTTATGCAGACAGCAGGAGCTGTGTCCTGGGCTCTGTAATCTATCATCGTGAATACCCAACGGGTTCTTCTTGCCAACTGCAAAAAGACCACAGCATTGCAGTAAACAAAGCATTTAATTGACATGAGGCTGGCCACGCCATGTAAGAGACAGATTTATTACTCAACTCAATCTCCCTCAAAATTCAGGGATCAGAGGGTTTTTTTTTTGTTTTTTTTTTGTTTTTTTTTTTGCCAATCATTGAGAGCTTGTAAGGTCGCTGAGGTTGGTTGGCCTTGAACTCTTGGCCTCGCCTTCGCAAGCGCCATGACATCCGGCCGGAGCCACTTTGGGCCGCTTTTGTTTTGTTTTTTAAATAAAGATGGGGTTTCACTATGTTGGTCAGGCTGTTCTTGAACTGACCTCAGGTGATCTGCCTGCCTTGGCCTCCAAAGTGCTTGGATTACAGGTGTGAGCCACCATGCCCGGCCAGGGATCAGAGGTTTTTAAGGACAGTTTGGTGGGTGGGGGGCCAGGTAGTGGGGAGTACTGATTGCTTGGGTTAAAGAGAAAATCATAGGGAGTCAAAGTTGTCTTCTTGCACTGAGTAAATTCCTGGGTGGGGAACCACAGGACCAGATGACCCAGTTCATTAATCTGGGTGGTCCTAGCTGATCCATGGAATGCTGGGTCTGAAAAATATCTTAGGTTTTACAATAGCAATGTTATCCCCAGGAGCACCTGGAAAGTTTTAGAATCTTGTGTCCTCTGGCTGCATGACTCCGAAACCACAATCTCTAATCTTGTGGCGAATTTATTAGTCCTACAAAGGCAGAACAAGGGTTTGTTTTGGGAAAGGGCTGTTATCTTTAGTTCAAAGTTTAACTGTAAACTAAGTTTCTCCCAAAGTTAGGCCTATGCTCAGGAATGAACAACGACAGCTTGGAGGTTAGAAGCAAGATGGAGTTGGTTAGGTCAGATCTCTCACTGCCATACTTTTCTCAGTTATAATTTTTGCAAAGGTGGTTTCGCCATGAGACATGTAGTGTTATTTTTCCCATTTTATTTGCCAGATTTCAATGGAAGTCCCTGCCCCAAAGTTGGAGCCACACTGGAGTCCCCAGAGGGTTTGTTAAAACAGAGAAGGAGGCCTGGCACCGTGGCTCACTCTCATAATCCCAGCAATTTGGGAGGCCAAGGTGAGAGGATCACTTGAGCCCAGGAGTTTGAGACCAGCCTAGACAACACAGGGAGATCCAGTCTCTACAAAAATTAAAAAATTACCTGGGTATGATGGTTCACGCCTGTAGTCCCATCTACCTGGTAGGCTGAGGCAGGAGGATGGCTTGAGCCCGAGATGGAGGCTGCAGTGAGCTATGATCACGCCACGCCACTGCACTCCAGCCTGGGCAACAGAACGAGACCCATCCCCCGCCTCCCCGCGAAAAGCAGAGAAGGCTGAGCCCCATCCCCAAAGTTTCTGAGTCCTTAGGTTTAAGTTGTTGCCCCAGAACTTGCATTTTCAGCCAGTCCCCAGGTGATGCTGATGTTGCTGGTTTGAGAAGCCCTGAATGACAGCAACATTTAATATTACTACGCAAAGACCCTGCCCATTGCGTACTATCCCCATTTGTCAGTGTGAATTTAGGTCCCTTAGGAGTCAAGCGGCTCGCCGACGCCCACACGCGCAAGAAGAGCACTGCCTAGGCCTCTCCTGGACCTCCGAGGTGGGCGGGGTGTAGCGCTGGCAGATGCAGGCTCCGGAGCTGCCCCCCCACTTTTTTTTCTTTTTTCTTTTTTCTTTTTTTTTTGAGACGGAGTTTTGCTCTTGTTACCCAGGCTGGAGTGCAATGGCGCGATCTTGGCTCACCGCAACCTCCGCCTCCTGGGTTCAGGCAATTCTCCTGCCTCAGCCTCCTGAGTAGCTGGGACTCCAGGCCCACACCACCATGCCCAGCTAATTTTTTGTATTTTTAGTAGAGACGGGGTTTCACCATGTTGACCAGGATGGTCTCGATCTCTTGACCTCGTGATCCACCCGCCTCGGCCTCCCAAAGTGCTGGGATTACAGGCTTGAGCCACCGCGCCCGGCCCGGAGCTACCCCTTTAAGACGAAGGCCCGAGGGCTGCAGGCGGCGGCGGTGGAGACGCGGCGAGGTCCGCTCTCAGTCCCGCCCCGGACCCCCCGCCAGGCGAGAGGCTAGGCAGAAACTCGCGATCCCCAGGCCCTGTCTGGGTGTCAGCGGCTGGCGCGAGCCCTGTGACAGTCCGGGAGAGGGCGCCTCTCCGGGCCGCCTGGGTGGAGGCCGGAACTTCCTGAGCGGCAGCCTCACAGGTCATTTCCCGGCGGGGAGGCTGAGCCCCGAGGAGGTGGGGCTGACCCCGTGAAGCTGCCCCCGCGGCTTTCCGGCACCGCGCGGGGGACTGTGAGGCCGGGACCCCCTCCGCGCCTTTGCACCAGCCGTGACCCCTTGCAACTGAGGTACCCGGCGGAGCTGCGCGCTCTCCGCGCCCCCAGAGCCTGCGCCCCGGGCCCCGTGCGCATTTTGCACGGGGGAGACTGAGGCTGGGAGTGCAAACCTCGCACTGGACACGGCCAGGTGGTGGTAGCCTGAGCCCGCGAGACCCCCTCCCCCCGCCCCGCGGTCGCCCGCACCCTGGAGCCCTGCTCAGATCACGGACTCCAATGGCGGCGGCGGCGGCGCTGCGGGACCCCGCGCAGGTGAGTGCTTGGGCGTCAGGCCCTCCTGTTCCTGGCGTTGAGATGCAAAAGATGGCTTTGTTCTAGGACTTTTCGCCTTTCCCATTTCCTTGCTTTTTTGTCAGGGGACCCTGGAAGGGAGACGCTCCCAGCTGGGATCCTGAATCAGGGCAGGGTTTATATAGAGAGGCTTCCGTTTCTGAAATGTAATGGGATGAAGGGAGAAAGGGCTTTGTAGGCACAGGAACCAGCATGCGCAAAAGCTTGGGGGTGGGGTGGAGTATGGTGTGGAGACTGAGTTGGGAGTGTTCAGGAACCCCGCCCAGGTCACCGTTACTAATGTTCTGTCTGCTGGAACCGGAGAGCTGGTGGGCCGAAGACAGCCCAGAACGGCAGTCTGGAGAGCTGGGCCTCTGTTCTGAGGGCGATGGGAGCCATGGAAGGTTTAGGGCAGAGGAGGAAGATGCCGTGACTCACGTCTTAACAGCCTCCCTATGGATGCAGAGTGGAGAACTGAATGTGGGTGGGGTGAGCCGCAGGCAGGGAGGCCAAGGAGTAGCCTGATGGAATAGCCCAGGGCAGTGCTGCTGCGGGCCGGACCAGGGTGGGGACTAGAGGTGGAGGAAGTGATTGGAAACCTAATGTCTTTTAAGTCAGACTGACCAAATTTTCTGATGTGGAGGGGGAGAAAGAGGGAGGAATCTGGTTTTTTGTTTGATGAATCTAGCTTCGTGAACTAAGTTGGTTGTAGGAGGAATTTTCCATGGAACCAGTAGAAGTTAGGTTTTGGCCAGGTTGAGCCCGTGATGGCCCGGAGACCCCGGAGTGGAGTTGAAGAGTGGACAGCTAGACACACAGTGAGGGTGTTCTGAGAGATTTGTTAAGGTTATGAGAGACTGGATATTCATGTGAACAATGGCCAGATCATGTCCCAGAACCTGCGCAGGAAACCAACCCTCTTATCTACACTAAACAACCCATGCAGCAGGAAGCCAGCCTACTGTATGTCAGATCCGAGGGAAGCCAGATTGCTATCTGGACTGACAATCCAGGAAGTTAAAACAATAACTTCTGTAATGAGCAGTCCCAACGGCCAGGGTTTGATTAATAACAGATACCTTCCCTAATTTTAACTCCTGCTTCTGACTTAAGACCAACCAGAGAAAGGCAGTTATACACCCTAACCAATCACATAGGATGCCCACTTCTAGTTCACCCATCTGGTGAACTAGAACAGGATCCTCCAATCATGGCACGCCTGAAACCTTCCTTTTCTTTCTTTCTTTCCTCTTTCTTTCTTTCTTTTTTTTTTTTTTTTTTTTTTTTTGAGACAGAGTTTCTCACTCTTTTGCCCAGGCTGGCGTGCAGTGGTGCGATCTCAGCTCACTGCAACCTCTGCTTTCCGGGTTCAAGCAATTCTCCTTCCTCAGCCTCCCCAGTAGCTGGGATTACAGGCTTTCCCACTCTTGGCTTGCATTAAGTCTCTCTTGCTATATCGAGCTTTGAATAAGTAGTCTGGGCTTTACTCATTTTGTTGGTCTTTGTTTATTTCAACAGTTAGAAACATCCAAAATGTGGCATCTGGTGTGTGGACGGGAGCGTAGCTGTGTGTCAGATTTTGGAGGTAAAACTTCAAGTAGTGGTGACAATGATGTTGAAAAAAGAAGAAGGTGGGGCTGGAAAACTGAGAGGAGGGTTCTTGCTTGGGAACTGTGGCTTGTTTGGCATCATAAAGGCAGGTGAGGAACAGTAGTGGTCATGGTGGTGGCGGTGGGGGTATTTGGGGGTGTCAGAGTGAGGGACTGTGTTAAGGAAAATTGCCTGTTTCAAAGGCGGTAATTTCCCAGTGCCATACCTTCATCCACCCACCCCCACCCCCCAATCCGGGTAGGTAGAAATTCCAGGTGAGCTTCTTTTGTTCAGAAAGCCCGCTAAAAGCCCTGGGAGAAGGGGCTCTGTTGTGGGCCCAAACAACCAATCCAGGATCAGAGTCAAAGATCAATCACTCCAGAGGATGTTTGAAAGAACTCCTCTCATTGGACAAGAACATGAATAAGGAGGGGGGCCGGGCGTGGTGGCTCACGCCTGTAATCCCAGCACTTTGGGAGGCCGAGGCGGGTGGATCACGAGGTCAAGAGATCGAGAACATCCTGGTCAACAGGTGAAACCCTGTCTCTACTAAAAATACAAAAAATTAGTGGGCATGGTGGCGCGTGTCTGTAATCCCAGCTACTCAGGAGACTGAGGCAGGAGAATTGCCTGAACCCAGGAGGCGGAGGTTGCAGTGAGCCGAGATCTCGCCATTGCACTCCAGCCTGGGTAACAAGAGCGAAACTCTGTCTCAAAAAAAAAAAAAAAAAGAATAAGGAGTGAATAACTTCAGGGTTAAAATCCCACTGCCCGCTACCTACACGGATTTCCCTCTCTGGGATCCCCTCCCACAACAGCATAGGAGCTCTCTCTCTCTCTCTCTCTCTCTCTCTCTCTCTCTCTCTCTCTCCCCCTCCCTCTCCCCCCACCTCCTTCTCCCCCCCCCCAATAAATCGCTTTCTGCAAAACTATTTGGGTTCAATATTTACTTGAATGGTGAGGTCACCACGCCGCCAGGAGCCTTTCCCCATTCCTGGGGCAAGTGAGCCCAAGAACCTGGACAGGCCTGGTTATATCTTTGGCGAGCTGAGGGAGGGAGCTGAGCCCCTGTCTTCCCGCCAGCCGATAACAAAAGGGTCTGGCAGGTGGCCGGATCTTCCCAGAGAGTGTAGACATGAATGAGATGGATGCTGAGGGTTAGCAGTAGAGGAGGTACTGCAGTGAGGCCTGGGCTGGTGCTTATATGCTCATCTGTGTTCTCTCCAGGCTTCTGTGGTGACCCTTGATGGGGTTTGTCCTCAGGCTAGGGAATTAGCTTGGGACAAGAGGGGTCAGTTGGCAGAGTTGCTGGCCTTAGGTGGGTGGGGGGTAGGATGGCCAAAGGGGTTCACTTTTTTTTTTTTAAATGAGTGTGAGTGATGACAGGGTCAGAATGTGCAACAAAGAAGGCCAAGGGTGTGTGACATCCATGTGTGGCTTAGGTTGCCATGGGTGGCTTAGGTTGAAGCCCAGGCCAGGGGAGTTGGGGGTCTCCAAGGCAAGGGTGGAGTGCTCCCTCTTCCCCTTACCTGGGTGTTGCCCTTGGCAGTGGAGGCCATCAAAAGGTCTGGGGCAGGCTGGGATCGGGGTTGTGTTTGCCAGGTACTCTCTAGATGCCGTGTGCAGAGTGACAGGTGGGAGCCCATGGAGATGGCTGTGATAGGGGCTGGGCTGGGGAGAGGGTAGCAGTGGCAGTGGGAGACGGTGGTGAGGTCTGGAGCTGTGAGGATGGTACAGTCCAAAGAATGAAATGCACATGGGAGGAAGCGTGAGCTGTTCACCCCAGGGCTCTGGATTGGGGTTTAAGGAAGAAGCCCACGTTTGGATCTGAGGAGCATGGCATTGGCGACACTAGGGGAAGAGGCTGCACTTCAGGCCCAGAGCTTAGAGGGAACCTCTCTGCACCCTGCCTGTTGCTGCTGTGCGCTAGGTGCCCACAGAACCAGGGCCTGCTATCTCCTGGAGCTGGGGAGGAGAGTGAGCAGGGGATGGATAGGGAGTCCCAAGGACAGAGACTGATCGTGGAATGAACTGTCCCCATCATGGCAGGGCTGCGTGACCTTTGAGGATGTGACCATTTACTTCTCAAAGGAGGAGTGGGGGCTCCTCGATGAGGCTCAGAGACTCCTGTACTGCGATGTGATGCTGGAAAACTTTGCACTTATAGCCTCACTGGGTAAGGCCGTCACCCCTACCCCAAGGTCCCAAGCTCATCTCTGCCTGTCCCCTTTGCCCAAGAAACAGCTCTTTCCTTCCCACAGCCAGACCACTGGTACTGCTTCCATCCCTACTTTCCTGGTACGCGTGTTGCAGCTTCTAGGGCTGAGCTCTGTGCATTACTCACTCTTCTCCCTGAGCAGCCCCCACACTTGCTGCCTGAAGCCTTGCAGGGAAGCTCCAGGCATGAGGGGTATTGCAGTTAGGTGCACGACACCCTCTGACTCGGCCGTTCCATCCCTCCTGGGTGATTATCCAGATCTGACAGTTCTGTGGTTTAGATTCTGCGCCTTTCATTTTGTTATTATTTCCTAAGCCTGACTGTGCCAGGAATTCCAAGCACTGATGTGGTTACTGCTTCTTGTAACCACTGGGATGTCCCTGCTGTCCTATGGATTTCCCTCTCTGGAATCCACCCCAACAACAGCATGGGAGCTGTCTCTCCCTCTCTCCCTGTAGAGATACCCTCTTCGGATTTCCTGTCCCATAGTCTGTCATGGGATAGTTCGACTGGGCAGGTGCTGGCCACTGACCCACTCTGTCTTTCCCTTAGGACTTATATCTTTCAGGTCCCACATTGTTTCCCAGCTGGAGATGGGGAAAGAGCCCTGGGTGCCTGACAGTATGGATATGACTTCAGCCATGGCCAGAGGGGCTTATGGCAGGCCTGGCTCTGGTAAGCAGCAACGGGAGCTGGGGGAGGATATGACCTCATCACTGTGTTTACATCATACAACATCTTCACTCCTATTTATCATCATTTGGTACCAATACCAGTAGCCAGACCTCGTCTCTGCTTTTCCTTCCCCGTGCTTGATGCATTGTCCACTTGTCACTGCTATTCTAAATTGGGCCCCCTGGCTGTGCCCCACCTTTCTGGCCTCCATTTCTCTCTTTCAGCTTCCTCTGTGTCACTTTGCAACACTGGCCTACACTTAATATGTTGCGTGATATGTGCTTTTTGACATGCTTGAACACCAGCTACTCAGGTGCAGGTTTTCCTGGGTCTAGATGCTCTCACTGCATAGCCTTGACAGGTTACCAGCAGCCCCGGCCCTGCCAAAAGCCCTTTAAAGAGAAGTGAGTGAGAGACCCTGGCTCTCTGCCCAATACTGTCCTCCTTCCTGTGTCCCTGGTCCTGATAAGGCCTCCCGTATTTTGTGACCTGGCCAGGCACAGTATATGACAGAGCAGATTATTCCTCATCCTGACCTGAGCATTCTCTTGTTACCAGCAATCCTGTGGACTCATTCTTAGGTCAGCCAAGCATAGGTGATGGGGGCACTTTCCTTCTAGGTAAAGTTTATATGAATGTCACCAGCATTTCTCTGCTTTCAGATTTTTGCTGTGGAACAGAGGGCAAGGAGTTACCTTCTGAGCATAATGTTTCTGTAGAAGGAGTGGCACAGGACAGGAGTCCCAAGCCAGCTCTGTGCCCCGAGAAGACCTGCCCCTCTGACATATGTTGCCTGTGCTTGAAAGACATCTTGCATTTGGCTGAACACCAGGCAGCACATCCCAGGCAGAAACCATTTATGTGTGAGGCATATGTGAACGGCTATGAGTTCGGTGCAAACCTTGCCCAGAAACAGGTGCAGCAGAACATACACAACCCCACTGGAAGGGAGGAGGACCAGGTTTCGCCTGTGGAGACCAACGGAGACCACACATCAGAGCAGCTTTTCACCTGCAGGGAGGGCAGGAAGGACTTTGTGGCCAGAGCAGGGTTTCTGCAGCATGAGGTCACTCCCAGCGATGGGGAGCCACATAAGGCCACTGAAGGTGTGGTGGATTTTCACACTGCACAGAGGCATAACAAGTGCTGTCAATTTGGGGATGCCATCAATGACAAATCCACTCTTGTTCAGCACCAGAGAATCCATGGCAGAGAAAGGCCTTATGAGTGCAGCAAATGTGGAATCTTCTTCAGTTATGCTACTGGCCTCATCCAGCACCAGAAAGTTCACAATAGAGGAAAACCGTATGAGTGCCGCGAATGTGGGAAATTCTTCAGCCAGCACTCCAGCCTCGTTAAACATCGCAGGGTTCACACTGGTGAAAGCCCTCACGTGTGCAGCGACTGTGGGAAGTTCTTCAGCCGAAGCTCCAACCTTATCCAGCACAAGAGGGTTCACACTGGCGAAAAGCCGTATGAGTGCAGTGACTGTGGGAAGTTCTTCAGCCAGCGTTCCAACCTCATTCATCATAAGAGGGTTCACACGGGCAGAAGTGCCCATGAGTGCAGTGAATGTGGGAAATCCTTCAACTGCAACTCCAGCCTGATTAAACATTGGAGAGTTCACACTGGAGAAAGACCTTACAAGTGCAACGAATGTGGGAAATTCTTCAGCCACATCGCCAGCCTCATTCAGCATCAGATAGTTCACACTGGCGAGCGGCCTCACGGGTGCAGTGAGTGTGGGAAAGCCTTCAGCCGAAACTCTGACCTCATGAAACATCAGCGAGTTCATACCGGTGAGCGGCCTTATGAATGCAACGAATGTGGGAAGTTGTTTAGCCAGAGCTCCAGCCTCAATAGCCATCGGAGACTTCACACCGGCGAACGGCCCTACCAGTGTAGTGAATGTGGGAAATTCTTTAACCAAAGCTCCAGCCTCAATAACCACCGGAGACTTCACACCGGCGAGCGGCCTTATGAGTGCAGTGAATGTGGGAAAACCTTTAGGCAGAGGTCCAATCTGAGGCAGCACCTGAAAGTTCACAAACCAGATAGGCCTTATGAGTGCAGTGAATGTGGGAAAGCTTTCAGCCAAAGGCCTACCCTCATTCGGCATCAGAAGATTCACACTAGAGAAAAGAGCATGGAGAATGTGCTCCGTCCCTGTTCAATGCAACAGCACACAGCAGAGATAAGCTCTGAGAACAGACCTTATGAGGGTGCTGTCAACTACAAGTTGAACCTTTTTCATCCAAGTACCCACCCTGGGGAGGTTCCCTAGGAATGCTAGCTATGTTGGAAGCTTTCTGGAGCCAAGTTACCTTCTCTTACCATAGACTTTATCAGCATTTTTTCACTGCTGGGATTGTGATAGAACCCACATCAGCACCACACACTGCAACTCTCCAGAGAGTGCATTGACCACTCCACTGTGCTCAGGGAAGGCAGTCTTCTCCTCTCTCTTTCCAATCCCTAAAAGGAATTGGGAGTAGTCTAAAGCTGTGGGGAGATGTCATTCCCAGCCTGTATGGCTGCTTTAGCTGTGGACATGATCAGCCTTTGGCTGTGAAGACCTGAGCAGGGTTCTGCTGACAGCTTGTTCTAGAGAAGGTTTCCCTTTCTCTGGGACATTGTTGTTCTCCTGTTATACCTGTGATGGATTTGTCCAGCCTCATGTTACTCAGTGCAACAACTTATCTCCTGTGTATCACCCTGGTTCGTGCGATGATAAGGGCCTCATGTTACTCAGTGCAACAACTTATCTCCTGTGTATCACCCTGGTTCGTGCGATGATAAGGGCCTCATCATAAAGCTGCCTTTAATCTTCCATGGTCTGATCACTGTGTAGGGTGGTTCAAGAACAATTAAGGTCTATCAAACTAAAGGGGTGGCCAATTGTCTTGGAGGGGACAGGAGGATGGCAGAGAACAGCTGTCAATCCAGACTGGGCCTCATTTACATTGCTATCTAGTCCTGCAAGGAAAAATTGTAGGAATTTATTATCATCTGAATGGCATGAATTTGTACCCCGAGGAGGGGCAGTTGTGACAACCTCCAGTGCATGTAGGAGCAGCGTGAATTGGGTCCCTTATTCCCAAGGGGTGCCCCATATTCCCCAACACTGTAAAGCAGATGCTGTTTAGCACCTGCCAAGGGGCCATATGCCCTGAAGTTCAGCATTAGGCAGGTGTCTCTTAACTGTTAAGACGTACAAGGCCCTGCTGGGACCATAATTTGTACAAAAACACTGGGTGTGATTAATAGGGAGTAGGTGAGATGATAGTAAACCAGCAGAAATGGACCTGGTCTAAAGGTGCACCCATGAATGTTCCCTTGAATGTGGCTGTGCAGGATTCAGGGTTTGCAGAAATTCTCAAGACCTCTAGACCTCTGTCCTATGACTAATGTTACTGGCAGAGCAAATAATCTCAAGATTTTAGTTTTATGGATTACTGTCTCTGTGCTGTGCATCTCAAGGCCAGTGCTGTGCTAGCAGGAAAATAGGGACTAAGAAAAAGCAGATCCTATACTACAGGGATTATAGCATCTAGGACGTAGCCAGCCATTCTTTGTTCCCAAAGCAAGAAGACAGAGATGGCAGAGTCAATATAGGGTTGCCAAATCTGATTTTCTAAAATGAGTAGGAGGTTGGATTTTTATGTGCAACAGTTCCTTTTGGTGCTTTGTTGATACGTAATTGTCATGCAATAATTGTACACATTTGGTAAGTTTTGTACACTCAGGGAACCAACACCATAATCATGATAGTGAATGTATCCATCCCATGCAAAGCTACCTCCTGCCCCTTTACAGTCCCTCCTTGCCTTCCCCACGAAACCAATGATTTATGTTTTTCCCTTTAGATTTGTTTGCCTTTTCTAGAATTGATACAATTGGAATCATAAAGTATTTATACTCTTTTGCGGACTGATTTCTTTCATACAGCATAATTATCTTGAGAATCATCCATGCTTTGTGTATATATGGTTCATTCCTTTTTCTACTGAGTAGTGCTCTGCTGGTTGAGTACATCATAGTTTTTTGTGGTTTATTTAAAAATGTTAAAAAAAAAAAAGCCAGGCGCGGTGGCTCACGCCTATAATCCCAGCACTTTGGGAGGCCGAGGCAGGTGGATCACAAGGTCAAGAGATCGAGACCATCCTGGTCAACAAGGTGAAACCCCGTCTTTACTAAAAATATAAAAATTAGCTGGGCATGGTGGCGCAGGCCTGTAGTCCCAGCTATTTGGGAAGCTGACGCAGGAGAATTGCTTGAACCCAGGAGGCAGAGGTTGCGGTGAGCCGAGATCACACCGTTGCACTCCAGTCTGGGTAACAACAGCGAAACTCTGTCTCAAAAAAAAAAAAAAAAAAAGTTAAAAAATATGATGAAATACATATAATATGAAATTTACCATCCTAACCATTTTAAGTGTATACTTCAGTGGTAATGAGTAGATTCGTATTGTTATGCAACCATCACCAGTGTTCATCTCCAGAACTCTTCAATCTTGCAAACCTTTAGAGTTATCAACATGTAAGATAATATCACCTGTGATCAGAAGCAATTTTACTTCTTCCTTTCCAATTTGGCTGCCTTTTACTTCTTTTCTTTCATAATTACACTGGGTAGGACTTCCAATACCATGTTGAACAGAAGTAGAGAAAGAGGAGATCTTTACCTTGTTCCTGATCAGAAAGCTTTTGGTTTTTCACGATTGAGAATGATTTAACTGTGGGTTTTTTTATATATGGTTTTTGGTACATTGACATAGTTTTCTTTTATTCATTTCTTGAGTGTGTTTTTTTTTTTTTTTTTTTTTTTTTGCCAAATAAATTCAAGGCTGGTAATATTAGGAAATACTACAGTGGGGAGAGAAGATCCTAGAGATGGATATTCATCTCATGTACTAGGGTTAGATCAGCAGCTTTGTGTAGTGAAGAATAAAAGGAAACTCCTTTATTTTTTCTTAAAAAGAATGAAAGAAAGAAAGAAAAAAAGAGGGGCCGGGCACGGTGGCTCACGCCTCTAATCCCAGCACTTTGGGAGGCCGAGGCGGGTAGATCACGAGGTCAAGAGAGCAAGACCATCTTGGTCAACAAGGTGAAACCCCGTCTCTACTAAAAATACAAAAATTAGCTGGGCATGGTGGTGCGCACCTGTAGTCCCGGCTACTCGGGAGGCTGAGGCAGAATTGGCTGAACCCAGGAGGCGGAGGTTGCGGTGAACCGAGATCACGCCATTGCACTCCAGCCTGGGTAACAAGAGTGAAACTCCTTTCCAAAAAAAAAAAAAACTCTAGGAATCTCCTACCTCACAGATACCTAAAGCATAAATGTAAATCATACATGTCTCTACCTATGGCCACAATACAAGGCCAAATAACTCCTTACTTCCTTCAGAGTTAGATATGACTGATAATAACCAAGGCATACATTTCATTTCCCAGAATACACAATTCTGGGTTCTTGATAAAGCTATCCAATGGAACTTTCATGTCCCTGATAGGTGCCAGATAGTCAATTTATTCTATTTTATTTATTTATTTATAGAGACAGGGTCTCATTACATTGCCCAGGCGTATCTCCCAGGCTCAAGTGAACCTCCCACCTCAGGCTTCCAGCCTCCCAATTGAATTGTGCCCAGCTCAGATAGCTAGTTTAATTGAGGTCTCCTCAATTTCTTTTCAAATTCCAGTCTAGCAAGTGAACCCCTAAATGGGTCTCTATGTTGCCGGAGGTCCTAATCTATCTTAATAAATGTTCAGTCTTCCCCCATCTGGTAAGTGCTGTAGGCCAGATCAAGGGTGCATAATTTCCCATGATCCATTAATCATAGATTGTCCCAGGGACCAGGCATTTGCTCATCTGCTTTCAGTTCAGGGACCCAAACGCTTTAAATCAGCCATTGTTTCAACCAGATGATACATGTTGAGGCCCAGATGCTTGCATTTGGCTAATACAAGCCCTACCATCCAAAGATCTTGCCAGTTTTTCCATCACCATTCAAACCAACAACTGAGGCAAAAGGCCCACAATAATTGGCCAAGTTAGAGGTCCTGCCTACAGGATGATGCTGAAGCTCCCACCTCTCAGCTTCATACTAGTACCAGAGAGCCATTAAAACAACACACAAATCGACTTGAGTGGATATTCTTTGTTTTTTTTTTGAGATGGAGTTTTGCTCTCGTAACCCAGGCTGGAGTGCAATGGCGTGATCTCGACTCACTGCAACCTCTGCCTCCTGGGTTCAGGCAGTTCTCCTGCCTCAGCCTCCTGAGTAGCTGGGATTACAGGCATGTGCCACCATGCCCAGCTAATTTTTTGTATTTTTAGTAGAGACAGGGTTTCACCATGCTGACCAGGATGGTCTCAATCTCTTGACCTCGTGATCCACCTGCCTCGGCCTCCCAAAGTGCTGGGATTACAGGCTTGAGCCACCGCGCCTGGCATGGAAATTCTTTTTAAAAGGGATACCCCAGTTCCACATCCCAGATGACGTTGCCCTGGGCCAGGAGCTCATCATGGTCTCCAGTAACGTCGCCCTAGCTGTCTTAGTCCATTTGTGTTGCTATAAAGGAATACTCAAAGCTGACTAATTTATAAAGAAAAGAGGTTTATTTGGCTCACAGCTCTGCCGGCTGAATAAGAAGCATGGCACCTGCATCTGCTTGGCTTTTGGTGAGGGCTTCAAACTGCTTCCACTCATGGTAGAAAGCAAGGGGAGCTGGAGTGCAGAGATCACTTGGCAAGAGCAGAAGGAAGAGAGAGAGTGGGGAGGTGCCAAGCTTTTTTTTTTTTTTTTTTTTAACAATCAGCTCTCAGGGAACTCTGGCAGGAACTCACCAAGGGAGAAGTGATTCATCACCATGAGGACAGCACTAAGCCCTTCATGAGGATCAGCTTGAATGACCCAAACACCTCCCATTAGGCCCCCACCTCCAACATTGGGATCAAATTTCAGCATGAGAATGGGCGTGGTGGCAGATGCCTGTAGTCTCAGCTACTTGGGAGGCTGAGGCAGGAGAATCGCTTGAACCTGGGAGGCGGAGGTTGCAATGAGCCAAGATTATGCCACTGCACTCCAGCCTGGGTGACAGAGCAAGACGCTGTCTCAAAATAAATAACTCAGGGGAAAGGTGAAAATTCCACTCTGTTTCAGGGCTGCCTAGTTGAGGCTTTCAGAAAATATACTAATGAAGACTCTTTGAAGTGGTGAGCTCTCCTGGGTGTGTATTTTATTGCTCGATCTGCCCCTGACATTAGGAGGAAGCTAGAAAAGGAAGAAATGGGAGCTCGAATTCCAATGATCCAACTCTTGGGAGTTTACAGCAATAGGGATAGAGCAGTTAGTAAGGCAGTGGTCCCAATAGTTGCTAATCCTTACACAGTATTGACCCAAGTTCCTGAAGATGTTAATTGGTTCACAGTATTCGACTCATAGGTTGTTTTCTTTTGTATGCCATTATACCTGGACTTCCAGTATATTTTTGCATTTGAATGGACTGATCCATACATTCATGCTACATCTCAGTTTACCTGGACTGTCCTCCCCTAAGGTTTTAGGGACAGTCCCCATCTCTTTGGGAATGCATTGGCAAAAGAATTAAGGGAACTACAATTAACTATTGAATTCCTCCTACAACATGTGGATGACCTATTGATATCCAGCCCTACGAGAAATACAAACAGTTCAGGCCCTTAACATCACTGTGCTGACTTCCATCCCCATGCATTGGATTAGCCCCTTCTTGAAGGTTACATGTATGGATTCACATGGTGTGCACTGCTTTTTGTCTAGGGTCTTTCACTTGATATCCTGTTTGTGAGATTGATAGCACAAGGATTAATTTCTGTCTTGAGACTGTTGATGAGGTTGTTCCTAGATTTATACAGATTCCCTTTACCTCACTTGCACCCTCACAAATCATAGCTCCAAAATAGCAGAACACCCAACATTTTCTTTTTTTTTTTTTTAACACGGGGTTTCACAATGTTGGTCAGGCTGGTCTTGAACTCCCGACCTCAGGTAATCCGCCTGCCTTGGCCTCCAAAGTGCTTAGATTACAGGGGTGAGCCACCATGCCCAGGCACTCCACATTTTCTGAAAAAAAAAAACAGAAACAGAGCAGAAAGTCAGGCATCAGTCAATTTAGACCCATGCTTTCCAGTCCTCCCTGAGCTCCTGGAGAACTTTTAGAGCTCCTCATGTCCAGGCTTCATCCCAGAATTTTGTTACCTTTGGCCCATAGTCAGGGCATCCCCAGGTGGTTCTTTTGTTCAGGGAGGTTGAGACACACTGACTTAAGTTAATTATAAAATAATTGCTGGTGAGAAATGTCTCTTTCTCAGGGTCCCATGGCTGTAAAGGGGGAAGGGCTTGCCCCTGAACAGTGTTGGATTCTGTAGGATGGAGATTGAAGGGGATGAATGTTACATAGATGGTGATCATGACCCTCTATAGACTCTTGCCCCAGGGATGTTTTTTGTGCTCTTGGTTTGATTTCCAGGTTACAGGTCAACATTTTCTTTGCATGGAAGGGAGCAGCCTCATTCTGGGCTCCTGCTCTTGTCTTGAACACCAGACTGAATATAGAGTTTCATTTTTATCTTTTTTTTTTTTTTTTTAAAAAGGAGTTTCGCAGTTGTTACCCAGACTGGAGTGTAATGGCATGATCTCGGCTCACTGCAACCTCCGCCTCCTGGGTTCAAGCAGTTCTCCTGCCTCAGCCTCCCGAGTAGCTGGGACTACAGGCACGCACCACCATGCCCAGCTAATTTTTTGTATTTTTAGTAGAGATGGGGTTTCACCTTGTTGACCAGGATGGTCTTGATCTCTTGACCTCATGATCCACCTGCCTCGTCCTCCCAAAGTGCTGGGATTATAGGCGTGAGCCACCATGCCCGGCCTTCATTTTTATCTTTACCCAAATATTGCTGTCCTATTTCTCCATGATCAGGGTGTCTTCTTCCCAAATCAGAACTGAGCTACCTGATGGAATATAAGAAAGATTATTATGTGATAAAGAGACACCTCTCCTAAAGTTCCTGTCCAGGTAGGTGACCAGGAGCTGGGCAGGTGGGGGACCCTGAACTCCACAGATCAGTTGGGGACCTCTTTGGGAAGAGGGAAGCCTCTTGTTGCGACCTCCCTGGGGGCTTGGGATCCATACAGCCTTTTGACCATCCTCTTACCCCTTATACACTTCCCTGCCATTGGAGGAGGCGTAGGTTGTACTGGTTAAAAATCAAGCTCCAAGCTCCATGTCTTTGGGCTTAATACTTGACATTGCCCCTCTCCGGCCTTGTGAGACATTGCATGATTTCATCAGTGTATAAGCCGGCTAAGTTGATGCTGGCTATTGTAACACAGAAACACTTTGTAATATCAGCATCCCAGCACAGGGAGAGTTTTTGGTTTTTGCCTTTTTCTTTTCCTCATTCATGCCAAGATCCACTCATGTCAGCAAGGAGCTCTGCACCACACAGTTATTCTGGGAACAAGAAACATTCTATTGTCAACATGCGGCTTAAAGTTTTCTTGGCATTATCTGTCAGCAGGAGAACATGAGAAAGAGAAGTCATACCCACTTGCACAAACACATTGCTGTATGGGCAACGGATGGACCAAACTGGGCATTTGGCCACACCTGGATTCTCAGAGCTAGGAAGTGGTTTAGCTGTGCACCCAAAAAGAAGAGAAATGGGTTTAGTGGACATCTATCTCGTTCTGCTACACTTAGCCTACATTTAGCAAATGGTGGTAATAATACTTTTCATCTCCTTGGATTGTCTGAGGGTGTAGTTAGATAATATGTGGAACTATATGAGTTCCACAAGTTCTTACAGATATTGCAAATGGTAATAATACTTTTCATCTCCTTGGATTGTATGTGAAACACAGTGGCTCTAAAAGACAGCTATTTGTATTGGTATTGTGCCTGTAATAATATTGATTACAATGAATAATAATAACACATTTCTTTCTTCTCTCTAATTTCTTTTATTTTTAATTGACAAATAATAACATATTTATGGAGTACAATATGATATTTTGATACATATTCACAAAGTGGACTGATTACATCAAGCTAACTAAATCTATCATTTCATATATTAATATCGATTTTTATAATAAAACATTTAAAATCTATTTTAGCAATTTTAAAATATACAGTAGCTTGTTTATTATAGTCACAGTTCTGCGCCATAGAGTAATAAAACTTATTCCTCCTTTTGAACTGAAATTTGCACCCTTGATCAACATCTTTCCCTCCTCTTCCTCTCCCCCTCCTCCCAGGCCCTCTATTGTCTACTTCTATGAGTTCAACTTTTTTCAATTCCACATGTAAATGAGATCACACAGTGTTTGTCTTTCTGTGCTTGACTTAATTCAATTGGTGTAATGTTTTCCAGGGTCATCATGTCATTTCAATTGACAGAATTTCCCTCTTTTTCTAAGGCTGATTAGTGTTGCATTGTCAATATGTGCCATACTTTCTGTATTCATTCATCCTTTGACAGACACTTAGGTTGACGCTTATGAATGATGCTACAGTGATCATGACAGTGCAGATATATTTTAGGCATCCCGGTCACAATTTATTTGGATACGTAAGCAGAACTGGGATTGCTTGATCATATGATAATTCTGTTTTCAGTTTTTTGAGAAATTTTCATACTATTTTCCATAATGGCTGCATTAATTTACATTTCTACCAAGAGTGCACATTTCTTTCTGGGCTCAGACAGAAAAGAGCCTTCCTTCCTCTATCAGTTTCTGTCTCCATTTACACTCTGCATCCCACCATTTCCCACCTTCTTCATCCACCTATCTGTCTGTATGTACGTGCCTTGTTCCATTTGTCAGACACTCAGAAGCAGTCATTTCTCCATGTCTACCTCCTCCTCCTGACCCATAAAACCTTGAGGTATCTCTTGGTCTTGTTTGTCCCACATCTGGGTGCTGAAGGCACCTAGGAGCCATCATTGTGTTAATTGGCACCACCAGAGATTGACGGTCTCCCTTTCTGGTAGTTCCTCAGACTGCACAGTCAGCTGCATGTTTCTGGCCAACCCCTTCTCAGCCTCTTAGAGTTTGTTCCAAAACTTTACCCTTCTCCCCAATCCCATATCCCCATGTGAACGTCTCAAAGGCATTTCAGATTCATCACACCTAAAAAGGAACTCATGATCTTGTCCGCTGCTCCCACTTCCCCAGTTGTAGCGACTGGCTCTGCCATCCAGAAAATTGAGAGAGTAGCAAAAAAACCTCACACAAAAGCTCAATATTTCAACCCAGCTGATCACCATCAAACGCAACATCCCAAGTTCTCTCCATTTTACATCTTACACTTCCGAATTCATCACCTGCATCAACTCAGTCAGCTCCACCACTAACACCCTAGTCCACAACATCATCACCTCTTGCCTGCATGATGCTAACAGACTCCTAGCTGATCTCTGCAGATCTGCTCTGGGGCTTTGTTCAGCTCTGTCTCCTGCGTCAGTTCCCCATACACTCAGATCTTATTCCAAACCTTCTTTCTTTTATTCCCTTCCTCCCTCCCTTCCTTCCTTCCCTTCCTTCCTTCCTCTTCTCTTTCTTGCACAGGATGTCACTCTGTCATGAAGGATGGAGTGCAGTGGTACAGTTGCAGCCTCAACCTCTTGGGCTCAAGCAATCCTCTCACCTCAACCTCCCAAGTAGCTGAGATGACAGGCACACACCACCACACCCAGCTTATTTTTAAAATTTTTTGTAGCGACAGGGTCCCATCATGTTGCCCAGACTGGCCTCAAATTCCTGACCTCAAATAATTCTCCCACCTCAGTTTCCCAAAGTGCTGGGATTACAGGCATGAGCCACCACACCCGGCCATGTGATCTACTCTGAAAGACACTTTGCACGTGGTTAGATATCAAGTAACACAGAAATCATACATGTGTGGTACGTGGAGAAAATTCTGAGTGAGTGTAAACCTTCCCCAGCAACAGGTGCAGAGAATATAAAATCCATCAGAAAGGAGTAGGGCAGGATCTTGCTTATGAAGACCTGAAGCAACCACATGTCAGAAGAGTCTTTCCCATGCAGGGAGGATGGGGACTTTCTACCCACAGCAGGCTTTCTCCAGCACCAGGTCACTCCTAGCATGGAGGAGCCACACAAGAGCGTACCATGTGCAACAGCCTTTCTCTTCATCCAAAGGCATTACCAGTGCAGTGAATTTGGAAATGCCTTCAGCCACAATTTCACAGTTGTTCAGCACCAGAGAGTCTGCCCTGGGGAAAAGTCCTTATGAGTGTAGAGAATATGGGAAATTCTGTAGACAGGCCTCCACTCCCAATATGCATCTGAGTTCACACTGAACAAAAGTCTTTGTAGCAAATAAAAGGCCTTTAACAGCAAGTGAGATTTACTCAGCATCAGCAAATCCACATTGGATAAAGGCCTTATGAGTGCACCTCCTAAGAGATGTGAGCTGGGGACCCTGCCTTTCTATCTGGAGCAGTGGTTAAATTTGACAATCACTACTCTGACCTCTTTAAACACCAAAGAGTTCACACCAGAGAAAAACCTTATGAGTACAGCAAATGTGAGAAATTATTCAAAGCTCCAGCCTCAGTAAACAGCTTATGCCCAGCAGCTAAAGGTCACCAGATCTTGTCTCACCAAGACACTGTCAGCCCACCCACCCAAACATGTAGCCCACCAGAAGAGGTCAATAATTCTGGGCACTGTGAAAAGTGAAAGCGTTATATCAAAGAGGCACCCCAGGATGGAGCAGAAATGAGAAAACAATGAAAACACAATGTTGCAATCACTTCTGCTCATTTCCGTGGCCCACTCAAATAGCCCCACATGTAAGAGAAGCTGGGATGTGCTGTCCTCCAGAGCAACCAGAAAGAGATAATAGGACTGATAAGCCCTGGCCATTTTCTAGCAAAACCCACTTATTTAGTCATCGGATTTCCATTCTATTATTTATCCTACACATTCTACATTCTCACATGCTTCTTAATATGAGAAGCCAAAATCTCCACCCATAATTTTTAATGGCAAAAACCTCAGTTACTTTTGCAGCAATCTATAGCATAAAAACGTTCATGATAGGGGCCGGGTGTGGTGGCTCACGCCTGTAATCCCAGCACTTTGGTAGGCCGAGGCGGGTGGATCACAAGGTCAAGAGATCGAGACCATCCTGGTCAACATGGTGAAATCCCGTCTCTACTAAAAATACAAAAAATTAGCTGGGCACGGTGGTGCGTGCCTGTAATCGCAGCTACTCAAGAGGCTGAGGCAGGAGAATTGCCTGAACCCAGGAGGCGGAGGTTGCAGTGAGCTGAGATCGCGCCATTGCACTCCAGCCTGGGTAACAAGAGCGAAACTCCGTCTAAAAAAAAAAAAATTCATGATATTCCTTTATTAACTTTTACCTATAGGATCTGTAGTGATGTTTTCTCATTCCTCATGTTGATAATTTGTATGTTTTCTATTTCTTGACAAAACTTTGCTAGGTTTATCAATTTCATTGATCTCAAGCTTCTAGTTTCATTGATTTTCTCTAAGTTTTTTCTCCTTATTTCATTGATTTCTATTTTGAGCTTTAGTATATCCTTTTTCTGAATCCTTTAGTTTCTTTTCTTTTTTTTCTTTTTTCTTTTTTTTTGAGATGGAGTTTTGCTCTTATTACCCAGGCTGGAGTGCAATGGCGTGATCTCAGCTCACTGCAACCTCGGCCTCCTGGGTTCAAGCAATTCTCCTGCCTCAGCCTCCCGAGTAGCTGGGACTACAGTCTGCGCCACCATGCCCAGCTAAATTTTGTATTTTTAGTAGAGAGGGGATTTCACCTTGTTGACCAGAATGGTCTCGATCTCTTGACCTTGTGATCCATCCGCCTTGGCCTCCCAAAGTGCTGGGATTATAGGTGTGAGCCACTGCGCCCGGCCTCTTTTTCTGATTTCTTAATGTGGAAGCTAAGACCCATGATTGAGACCCTTCAGTAGAGCTCGAGAAAGTATTCACCTTGCATACTGAAACTGTACCCGTTCAATATCTCCCCAGTTCTCTTCCCAGACCTGGTACCCACCATTCTACTCTCTGCCTCTATGAGCTTAACTGTTTAAGATACCTCATATAAGTGGGATCGTACAGTATTTGTTCTTCTGTGACTGGGCCATTTAAATTAGCATAATGCCCCCTGGGTTCATCCATATTGTTGCACATGGCAGGATTTCCTCTTTTTTAAAGGCTGAATAATATTTCATTTTATATATATCCAGAACAAATGCTTTTTAAATTGATCAGGTTTTTGTCCCCTTTGTGCTTTGGTATCATGTCTGAGAATTCTTCACCTCACCCTTGGGCCTGACAATTTCCTCATAATGCTTTTATGGTTTTGAGGTAGGAGACTCAACTCCAGAGGTAGAGTCAGACATTAGACCAAATTGAGGACTAGCTAAAACAGGGATGAAGTGGAAGCAGCTTTCCATAAGACACACTCGCCAGTGTGCCATGTCTGTTTACATTGCTGTGGCAACACCAAATGGGGCAAAGTATTATGTAAAAATTTAAACACTATTCTGAGGTTCCTATTGAATCAGTCAACATATTTTATGTTTTGACAAATATCAGAGTCTGCAAAGAAGTATCTCAGTCCCTCCCCCAGCAGTGTATTGTAACGATGTTGCCAATAATACAGAATATTAATAATAACAGCATTAGCTTTTATGTTCTTGTCGGTATGTTCCAGGCCCAGTGCTAAGCAGTTCTTAGTTACTTCCCACCAAACAAGTGGCTTTGTCTCATTTATTTCCTGAAATTTAAAGAGTCCGGTTCTCAAATGTTTGGAGCATATACTTTTCCTGGACATCTTAAGCAGAATGCAGGGCCCCATCCCCAGAGTACCTGCTCCTGCCTCAGTGAGATCTGGAGTGGGGACTGAGAACTTGCATTGTAACAAATTCCCAGGTAATGCTGATGTCATCTGAAAATTACTGATAGGGGAAATTTTAGTATTATCATATTAAATAATTACCATCACCTTTCTTAGGAATCTCCATCTCAAGGCTCAGAGAGATGAAGTGCTGGCGCAGGGGTACAGAGGGAGGAAAGTCAAGGTGTGGGTCACTTGGTAGAGACCTTTGAGAGTGGGTGATTGCCTCAGGTCATTTCCACGGAAATCTGTGTGCTTCTCCTTTAAGAGGAAGCTAAGCCACTCCCTCTCTTGGGAACCTTGGGAAGCAGGTTCACCGAGAACAGAAAGTGCGCTCCAGGTACAACCCGGATTCCGTCAAACTACATTACCCAGAAGGCAGTGCTACAAGGGACGGACGCCGGCGCCAGGCCATAGACGAAGGGAGCAGAGGGGCGTTTCCCGTAGCGGCGTGGGCGGGACTTCCGACGTCGAGTCTTCAGACCCGGTTCGGTAGTGGCTGCGGTAGTTACCGACGCTACACCGGCTAGAACGCCTTATAGGGGACACTTTTCCAGGCCGAGTAGGGACGGACAGTGAGAAAGACAGGACTCACACGCTTTTATGTCAGCCGCTATCCCACCCCCACAAGTGTCTGCAAAACGCTTCCTGGGGCCTTGGTGCCAGCCCTGTGTCACTACGGCGCGCGGAGGCGGCGCCGCGAACCTTGTACGCATTTTACACGGCGGCAGGGACTGATGTCCCTCGCAGCCCAGAGCCGGAGCCAGGGATCGGCAGGCGGACCGGCTTACTCGCCTCCTCTCAAGGCCTCACTCCGCCCCCTGAGCCCATGGCGGCGCCGGCGTTGGTGAGTGGAGGGTTCTACAGCCCGCGGTAGCTTGGGTCACCGCCCGCACCGTCCCATCCGCTGTAATACGGGAGAATCCTGGGACTCTGCGCTTCTCCGTTTTGATGCCCTAGGATCTGGAGATCCCAAAAGAGGGTGGGTGAGGGGGCAGGGCTAATCACTTCCAACCCAGGGGCCTGAATCCAGGACAGGGGTTGTAAGAAGTCCCTGTTTCTGGCTCTAACCTTGGGCTGTCGCTTGGCTGTCCTCAACTTCTATTCCCTCGGGTCTAAAATGCGAGTCTCAATAATTTTCTCTATTGAGGGAACTAGAGCGGGTACCCTTGTGACTGACTTGAGTCCTGTCCTTCAGTGCTCGGAGAGCATCACTCTGGGTGCTGTTTTTGGAGAAGGACTCCCCAGATCCTCCTGTTGTTTTAGGGGATCACTCTAAACCTCTAGGGGGAGTCTAGCCCTACCAAAAGCTAGGAGAGGGAATAAGAGCCTCTAGGGCAAGAGGTGAGGCGGGAGCAGCATTTTTGGCATTGCAGAGTAGAAAGATTATGATCGTCTTGTATCAGTTTCCAGTGGCTTCCAACATAGGAGGCTTTTCTCTCCCACATCCTTATATTCTGTCAAAGGCACCGTCTGCCTCCACAGAGCTCAGTGGTTCTCAGGAGATGCTCAGTGGTTCAGGGTCTCAGGACCCTTTGCTGTTAACCAAGAAATGGGCTCTAATTTCATCTCTAATATCTCCACAGCCAACTGTCACCTCTGTTTGGCTTCCCAGGCATTAGTATCATTTGAAGACGTGGTTGTGACCTTCACTGGAGAGGAATGGGGGCACCTGGACCTGGCCCAGAGGACCCTGTACCAGGAGGTGATGCTGGAGACCTGCAGACTCCTGATCTCACTGGGTAAGACCTCATTACCCTCCCATGTAGGGGACCCCCATGTGAATTCATCCTTTCTAGGCATGGCTAGTCTAGAAGCCTCAGGCCCCAACCTTCTCTGATCCCTGCAGCCTCAGCACATTGTGGTCTGACCTACTCTTGCTGGGTTTCCCTCTATCTCCATCAGAGATTATTGTATAAGGAACATAGTCCTCCTCAACACTTTTATCCTGGTGTCTAGCACAGCTGGCCTCAGTCTGACATCCTAATCCCAGATTTCCATAAGAGGTAATTGGCCTAGCCTGGTTGAATCAGATGTCCACACAGCCCAGTTAGCAGGACCTGTGAATAATGGAAGGTTCTGCAAGCAGCAGGTGATTGACACAGGCACTAAGAAGGTGTTTGTTATCAGTGCTGCTGGTATCTTTCTAAGCAACACAGTCTCAGCTGAAAGGTTTCTTTGGCCCCTGGCACCTGTACAGTTAACCCTTATTTCCTAAGGCTGGTGCCTTGCGCCTCTGCTGCTACAGGAGATGATTATATAGAGGCAGCTTAGACACATTATCAAATGGCGTGGATATATGCTAAGAAAGCTCTTCTTTTTTTCTTTTCTTTTTCCTGACTCTTGAATGTATAGAGTGTTGGCTTAGAGCTGAGTCTTTAACACTCCTGTAGCTGTTGGCTAATTTCTTCCTCAGTAGAAAGAGTAACCTCAATCTTCAAGCCTTGAGCAGGCAGCATGAACTTGCTGGGACCTAATATCATTTTGCTTTTGCCTTTTTATTTTTTTGAGACAGAATTTCACTCTGTCACCCAGGCTGGAGTGCAGTGGTGCAATCTCAGCTCACTGCAACCTCCACCTCCCGGATTCAAGCAATTCTCCTGCCTCAGCCTCCTGAGTAGCTGGGACAACAGGCGTGTGCCAATGCACCCAGCTGATTTTTTGTATTTTTAGTAGAGATGGGTTTCACCTTGTTAGCCAGGATGGTCTGAATCTCCTGACCTTGTGATCCACCCACCTCGGCCTGCCAAAGTGTTGGGATTACAGGTGTGTGCCACCATGCACAGCCTGATTTTGCCATTTTTATAGTAACCTGTCACAGCAAGTTAACTAATATTTGTAAAGTGCTTAGAGTAGAACTGGAAACATAGCAAGTGTTCCACATGTGTTTGTTGTATTTAACATATGAATAAATACCAGATGCTCTCCTACCTAAACCTTTAATGGCCAGTTTTACCAGAAGTTGGTCTGAGTAGGAATTAATGGAGGCCCAAGGTCTGGCTTCTTCCAGGTGTTCAAATGGTTACCTTCGACAGGGCTCTCCCAGCCCTGTGTCCTCACAAGGAATCAGTCATGAATGAAGTAAACACGGTGTTCTTTTATGACAACTGTGGTTAGCAGTCAAAAGGAGATGTATGGGGAACAGCATTCCAGGAGGAGGGAGCAACACGAGCCGCGTGCCTGTGGGAGGAGGGTGCTTGATTCCTTAACAGAGATGAAGGCAGGCCTGATTCCCCTTTAACACTGCTCATTACCCAGCTCAGCACCAATGGGAGAATGTTTGCTGGGTGTGCATGTGCCATTTTAGTGTGTGTAATCCTATGGTGAACATTTGCTAAGTGACAGCGGGATGCATGCCAGGACAAGATTTTCCAGTTGATGCTTCTGGGTCCTGGCGCCTCAGTCATTGACTTCTCTCCAGAGGCTTCTGTCTTGTAGCCTTCACAGTTGGCAAAATGTGTGTGACTGCATGTGGAAGACCACCTCATGCCAGTTTCACCCTGAAAATAATTTATTACTTCATCTAGTGAGAAGCTCTGAGGTGCTCCTGGCTCCTGGTTTGGTCAGTGCCAACCCTGTTCTCTCTGTCTGCTTTCTCTCCTTGGTCTAGGGCCCTGGCCAGTACCCCTGCAGGGCAGCAGGCCTCCATGTTCAGCTTCGGTCTCTGGCCTGCCACACACAGCTGATGATCAGTAGATGCCATTCATCAGGCGATTTAGTCCCATGTTTTTCAACCATTGTGGGCACCAAAATCACTTGGGGAGCTTTAAAAACTACCGGTACTCAATCCTTCTGCTCAGAGATTTGGTTTAATTTGTTCTGTTTTTGGAACTGGGTGTTGCTAGGTAGTTTTGATGCACAGGGTGGTTGAATCCTACTGACTTAGGTTAATTAGAAAATACTTTTGGTGAGGTACGGCAGGGCCCCTTCTGAGGTTTCACTACAGTATGTTAAAGGTATATACTCCTTTACACCTCAGACTTTTCTGTCTTTACCTGTATACCATACTCCATTTATTTCTCCATGCACAGGGCATCCTGTTCCCAAACCAGAGCTGATCTACCTGCTGGAACATGGGCAGGAACCGTGGACAGTGAAAAGAGGCCTCTCCCAAAGCACCTGTGCAGGTTGGTGACTGACAGTCTGGCAGTGGGTATCAGGGCAGCCTGCAGACCACCTGGACATCACTGTGTCTGTAATGCCATGGGTAGCTTTATTGTGGTCTTGGGCAGTCATGGAGCCCTTGACCCCATGGTCCCCCATCTTCCCACTGCTATCACACACTATTTGCCTTTATTCAGGTTGGAATATATTAGGTAGGAGACAGACTCTAGGGTTTAATGATTTGCCACTCACTAGCCTCATGACTCTATAGAGAAGTTGTATGATGTCACTGTGCCTTTGGTATATAAGTTAAGCTGAGTTAATTACCTTCTCTGAAAAATAAACTCAAAAATCCTGATGACTGAAAGATTAAGTTTTATTTTGTTTTGTTTTTTTTATCCATGCCATAGTCCAGTGTGGGTCAGCAGGAAAGCTCTGTACCCTGTACTTATATAGGAATCAGGAGCATTCTGTTGTCAGTATGCAGCTTTAAGGTTGCCCTGGCAAGAGGAATGGGAGAGAAGGGCAGTAGTCATTTCCACTTGCACACACATGTCACTTCCATTCACATTTTATTGACAAGAACTGGGTATTAGGCTACATGTTGTATCAGGCTGGGAAATGTGGTTTAGCTTTTTTATGCCCAAGGAGAAGAGCCTATGGGTATAATGAACACATACTTGTCTGATAAACTTAGCCTACATTTGAAAGGTAGTGATGATAGTTTCTGCATGATTGGGTTGTTTAGGAATGTGATTGCATAACAGGAGACCGCCTAGTACACTGCCTGACCCAGAGTGGCTCAGTGGAAGTTACCTGTTTGTAATATTCATGTAGTGTTATTCATAAGGAATAGTGACAGCTCAGACGTTCTTCTGCACTCAGAAGACAGTCCTTTCTTTTCCTGCAGATTCCTGTTTCAAACTACACTCTGCATCCCACCATTTTTCACCTTCTCCAGCCCGTCATTTATTGATCCATCCATCCGTCCTTTCATTTGTGTATCAGATGCGCAGAAGCACTCCCTATTCCTGTTGTTTTCTGGTCTTCCTGTCTTATAAAACCTCAAAGTGACAATTGCCTTTGTCAGTCTCACAACTGGGCTGCCACGGGAAGCCAAAGCCACCAAGCAGGTGGATTTGTGACACTGCAGATTCACCTTTTCACCCCTCTAGCGTCCTTCTTGTCTGCTCAGCCAGCTTTCACTCCTATCCCCAGTTCCATGTCTTCACTTGAATGTCTTAGAAGCACCTCACACTCATCATGCCTCAAAAGGATCACATAAT
The DNA here is from genome assembly GCA_031835075.1 of Saguinus oedipus. Classification (NCBI taxonomy): domain Eukaryota; kingdom Metazoa; phylum Chordata; class Mammalia; order Primates; family Cebidae; genus Saguinus; species Saguinus oedipus. The sequence goes on along the minus strand of CM063187.1, from coordinate 38,583,047 downwards.
CTCCCCATTTTCAGCTAATGGCCCTTACAGTGAGTGGAGAAAGCTAAAAACAAACATGGACAACCTCTCAACACCTCCATCTTCCTAATACCCAATATCCAACCATCCCCGAATCTTGACCATTTTACATCACTCATGTCTCCTGAATCCATCACCTTCACCAGTTCCATCAGCTCCAGCATTAGTACTCTAGGCCAAGTGATTATCATCTCTTGCCTGCGTAATGCTAGCAGATTCTTCCGTTTTCCCCACATGTGTCCTGTGCCTCTGGTCAGCCCTGTGTATAATATCTGCATCCACTTACGTGTTCCATGTATCATCACCCCACTTGCCACTGATGTCAGAACATCAAACCTACTTTATGAATAAAGGCTACACCCTTGATTTTCTTGCTTTTTTTAAATTGCATTTTAGGTTTTGGGGTACATGTGAAGAACATGCAAGATAGTTGCATAGGTACACACGTGGCAGTGTGATTTGCTGCCTTCCTCCCCTTCATCTATATCTGGCATTTCTCCCCATGCTATCTCTCCCCAACTCCCCACCCCCCGCTGTCCCTCCCCTATTCCCCCCAACAGACCCCAGTGTGTGATGCTCCCCTCCCTGTGTCCATGTGTTCTCATTGTTCAACACCCACCTATGAGTGAGAACATGCGGTATTTCATTTTCTGTTCTTGTGTCAGTTTGCTGAGAATGATGGTCTCCAGCTTCATCCATGTCCCTACAAAGGACACGAACTCATCGTTTCTGATGGCTGATTTTCTTGCTTTTTGACATTTAGTGATTCATGTGCATCTGATTCATCCCTGCAGCTTCCTTCTCACTTCCGTGGAGGAGTTTTCTTCCTGGCCATGGCTAATTTCTCCAATAGAATCTAGATCACACCTTCTGCCTTCTCAGGTGTACTTGCCATCTACTGCTATTAAAATGTAACAATATTACCACAAACACTGTAGCTGAAAACATCACTCACTTGTTATCTCCCACATGTGGATTGGGAGTCCAGGCACAGCTTAGCCAGGTCCTCTCAAGCCTGTCATAGGCAGCTAATAGCCCATCATCACAGTCAGCTCACTTCTTCAAATCAAGCCACTGTGGGAGACTCCAGCAAGACAGATGCTACAGTCTTATAAAATTACGTTTATTTTATCATGTACATTCCATCATATTTGCCATATTCTATTCTTTTTTTTTTTTTGAGAGGGAGTTTCGCTGTTGTTACCCAGACTGAAGTGCAATGGCATGATCTCGGCTCACTGCAACCTCCACCTCCTGGGTTCAAGCAGTTCTCCTGCCTCAGCCTCCCGAGTAGCTGGGACCACAGGCGCGCACCACCATGCCCAGCTAATTTTTGTATTTTTAGTAGAGACGGGGCTTCACCATGTTGACCAGGATGGTCTCGATCTCTTGACCTCGTGATCCACCCGCCTCGGCCTCCCAAAGTGCTGGGATTGTAGGCGTGAGCCACCACGCCCAGCCTGCCATGTTCTATTCTTTAGAAGCAAATCGAGGTCCTGCCAACATTCAAATGGGGGGACTATAAAAGGGTGTGAACACCATGACTTGGGGATCACGAGAAGCCATTCATGAATCTCTCTGCTATATCAGGGAACATGCTTCTTCATTTATTTCCTACCTCTTCTATATTTTCATCCCCGCTCATCATTAAAATAAATGATGATGTTTCTGATACCTGGGGGAAATTTTTTTTTTTTTTTGAGACGGAGTTTTGCTCTTGTTACTCAGGCTGGAGGGCAATGGTGTGATCTCGGCTCACCGCAACCTCCGCCTCCTGGGTTCAGGCAATTCTCCTGCCTCAGCCTCCTGAGTAGCTGGGATTACAGGCACACGCCACCATGCCCAGCTAATTTTTTGTATTTTTAGTAGAGACGGGGTTTCACCATGTTGACCAGGATGGTCTCGATCTCTTGACCTCGTGATCCACCCGCCTCGGCCTCCCAAAGTGCTGGGATTACAGGTGTGAGCCACCGTGCCAGGCCGAAACTTTTTTTTTTTAATGCTCTTACCTCGCCAGCAGCATCTAAATATTGTTGACTCTGTTTCACCTGAACAACCAAGCTTGTTGGAGGAGTCTTCTCATTCTTGGAAGAGACAGCTACACACGACCTTCCTTTATTTATTTTTTCCCTTATTTTTGTACTGAGGTGCAATTTACACATAAGTGTACAAATCATAAAGGTTCATTTCTATAAAATTTTGTATATGTGCAAATAGGAGAAACCACCTCACAGGTCAAGAAATACAGTGTTTTCACCACTTAACAGGCTCCTTGTGCTCATTCCTTGTCAATATCCTCTTCTACAAAAGTAGCCAGTGTTTAGACTCTATCACCATACATTAGTTTTTAAGGCATGTAAATAGAACCCCCCAGTACATACTCTGCCAAGTTATTTTGATAATCTTTATGACTCAGATTCATTCATGTGGCTGCATATAATTGGAGTTAGTTTATTACCATCATAGAATGAATAGACTACATATACCCATTTTCCTATTGATGGATATTTGACTTGGTCTCCATTTTTGGAATATTATGAAGACTACTCTTCTGAGTATTCTTGATTGTATTTTTTGTTGGATATAAACCCATACTTCTGTTGGGAATATACATACAAGTGGACTGGCCAGATCATGTGTGGGCACATGATTAGCTTTAATCGAAACCACCAGTTTCAGGGTAACTGTACCATTTCATGTTTCTACCAGCTACATATGAAAGTCTTCATTGTTCCACATACACCTGAGCAGTTGGTATCTTTCCCTTTACTCTTTGAGATAGGGTTTCACTTTGTCTCCCAGGCTAGTATGCAGTGGCACAATCTCAGCTCACTGCAACCTCTACTTCCTGGGTTCAAGTGATTTTCGTGCCTCAGCCTCCTGAGTAACTGGGATTACAGGTGCACACCACCACACCTGGCTGAATCGGTGTTTTTAGTAGAGAAGAGGTTTTGCTATGTTGGTCAGGCTGGTAACTCCTGGCCTCAAGTGATCTGCCCACCTCAGCTTCCCAAAGTGCTGGGATTACAGGTGTGAGTCACCATACCTGGCCACAAATGAACATTTTACATGCTTTTTCTCTTAGCAACTTGTAGGCAGGAACTGAGAGTATCCCAGTCTTTCAGATGAGAAAAGTGAATCTTAGAAAATTGTGGTAATCTGCTCTGGCTACTGTAATAAAATGCTGTAGACTTTATGGCTTATACAGCAGAAATGTATTTTCTGTCAGGTCTAGAGGCTGCAAGAACAAGGTCAGGGTACCACCATGGCTGGGTTCCGGTAAGGGCTGTCTTCCTAGCCTGCAGACGGCTGCCTTCTCACTTTGTGCTCACATGGCCTTCCCTCCATGCCTTCACACACAGTGGAAGCTCTCTGGTGTCTCTTGCAAGGTTGCCAGTTCCTGACGGTTCTCAGCCCTATCCTTATGACCTCACTGCACCTTAATTACTTTTATAACAGCCCTCCCTTTTAAGGAAACAAACTTTCGGTCGATATCAAACATCTAGCTTGGCAGAGGTAGAATCTGTTGTTGTTGTTGTTGTTGTTCTTGTTGTTTTGAAACAGAGTCTTGCTGTGTTATCCAGGCCGGAGTGCAGTGGTGCCATCTTGGCTCGCTGCAACTTCCACCTCCCAGTTTCAAGCGATTCTCCTCCCTCGGACTCCCAAGTAACTGGGATTACAGGTGCACGCCACCATGCCCAGCTAATATTTGTATTTTTAGTAGAGATGGGGTTTCACCATGTTGGCTAGTCTTGTCTCGAACTCCTGGCATCAAGTGATCCACCCACTTCGGCCTCCCAATGTGCTGGGATTACAGGCGGTAGCCAGTGCTCCTGGACAGAGTGGAATTGGAACCCAAGTATTCTGGCTTGTACCCAGCTCTTCACCATGATGCTCTACTGTGTCTCAACTCAGCAGAAACTCTTCCCACATTATCATACTTAACCTTTTATAGCATTTTGCCCACTGGTTTTCTTTTTCCCTCTTCTGATGACCTTCACTTGTCTTTTCACTCTGATCACTTCTTCAACATTGGCTTTAACAGGCATCTCACAGACCTTTCTATTTACACTTCCCCTGGGTGTACTCATTTATGTTTATACTGTCAATTTCAACACAAGTGTGGTAGGTCTCTTACTATTGACTCAGTAGCTAATGTATTGTTTGCCAACTGGTTCCTGGTGCCTTACTAAGCACTGTATATGTGCTGTTTTGCTTCATCCTTACCACAGTCCTTTCAAAGAAAAGGCAATAAAGGCCACAGACCTAGTGTGGAGTATTGGTAGAATTTCACACTGAGGTGTTTGTCTTCAGAGACCATGAAGTTAACTATGATCCTCTGCAGGACTTCTTTTTTTTTTTTAAATTTTGAGATGGAACCTTGCTCTGTTGCCCAGGCTGGAAGGCAGTAGTTTGATCTTGGCCTGCTGCAACCTCTGCCTCCCGGATTCAAGGGATTCTCCTGCCTCAGCCTCCCGAGTAGCTCGGATTACAGGCACCCACCACCATGCCTGGCTGAATTTTGTATTTTTAGTAGAGACAGGGTTTCACCATGTTGGCTGGGCTTGTCTCGATCTCCCAACCTTCAGTGATCTGCCTGTCTTGGCCTTCCAAAGTGCTGAGATTACAGGCATGAGCCACCACTCCCAGCCCCACTCTGACTTTTATAATTTTCCCTAGGTGTGCAGAATTAGAAAAATTGTAAATAGTGATTTATGACACATTGCATCATTAGTCATTGCATGTCCTGGTTTTTTATTTTCTTTCACTGGATTTTATTAATATATTCATTCATCCCCCTTTAAAAAGATTGTAATGAACACCTACAAACCTTGTGCCAAGTACAAGAACATTTTCTGCTTCCTACATCTGTTGATGTGTTTCTTTCCTTTCCCTTTCCTATGCTGCCTCCCTTGCATACATAGCCACTTTATTTAAGATTTGTTATTCCATTGCTTATTCCATAGGAAAATTCAGGGTTTTTTCCATAAATACAGGCTATTCAGATAGTCTGTTTTTGCTTGTCAGTTTTGGTAATTTAAAATATTTGCCCCCCTTGGCTTTGTCTTCCTGCTACTTTTTAAGATTGTTTCATCTTAAAATGGTAAATTTTATATTTTATCCCAATAAAAAAGTCAGAAAAATAAATTTAACATATCTACATATCTTTTTTATAATGCCATTTAAAACTGATAAACCTCAAAAAAAAAATAATAAAATGTTGTTACATTGTATTTTCATGTATGTATTTTGCTTTTTTTTGATCATTATAAAAAGTGTATTATGGTTTATATTGTCTTCTGAGGTTTCACTCCTTATTCAACAGTAAGTTGCTAACATTCCTGCTGCATATAGCTGTAATTCACTCATTTTCCTCCTGCTATAATCAATTGTGTGAATATAACACAACGTTATTTATCCATTTTCAGAGAGAGCTTGAAAATGTTTGCTCATAGTTTTTGGTTCTCACAAACAATGCTGCCATAAATTCATATATATCTGTCCTGAGACTCATGTGTAGGAGTTTCCCTTAGTAAGGTTCCTTGGACTGGCATTTCTGGATTATAAGGTAAGCGAAAGGAGAATTTTACTAGATGATGTTCTGTTGTTTCCTAAAATGATTATACACATTTCACTTCCCTCGTCTTATCTGAACAATTTCATAAAACAACATTGTCTTTAATACTTGATATTGTTAGTTTCTTTAGTTCTTTCAGCCTAGTGAGTATAAAATGGCATGCCTCATTATGGTCCTAATTTGTTTTTCCCCCTTTACCAAGAAAGTTGAATACTTCTTATGTTGATTGGTCAATGTATATCTTCTGTGAAGTATCAGTGCATAATATGTTCATTTTTCATTTTTGGGTAGAGTGAAGTTCCCAACCATAATTGTGCATTTATTTCTCCTTTCAACTCAGTTTTTGGATCATGTATTTTGAGGCTCTGGTGTTGGGCATGTACAGATTTAGGATTCTTTTGTCTTCATGGTACCATGGTCTTCTCTTCATCTTGTGATGCCCCTCTATGTCTCATTTTCTCTGGTCTGTAGTTTGCTGTCTGATACTAATATTACCATTTTTGTTTGTTTGCTTTTTTTAAAATCATATTTACTATAGTCAAATTAACTGCTCTTGTCATCTATTAATGCTTTATACCTTCTTTAGGAAATCTTTCTCAAAAGATAATTCATTTTTATTATATACTAAATCTTTTTAATGTTTGGCTTCTGACAGTTAAATCTTAATCAGTCTGGAGGTAATTCTGTATATGGTATGAGGTAAGAATATTATTTCATTTTTTCTTGTGTGGCAAATAATTTTTCTAGATCCATTTATTGGATGGCTCCTCCTTTTCCCAGTGGCCTACTCTACTGCTCCTATCATCAAAGTTACATATATACATTTCCGAGTTCTATATTTCATTTTTCGCTTTCACCATTTGTCTTAAATCTGTGCCTGATCACACTGCCTGAATGCATATAATTTCATCATATTATTAATTCCTAATGGGGTAAGTCCCCTGCTTTATTCTTCAGTTATCCTGGTCTCTATATCAGCTGACTGATCTCCATCCACAGTCAGCTTATCAATAGATATGAAAAACCCTATTGGGACTTTAGGGATAATTGACAACTTTATATTGATTAATCTCTTTTCATATAGATTTTCTTTAATGTGTTAAGTTTTATAATTTTCTTCATGTAGATCTTACCTATTTTCTGTATGTTTGCTTAATCTTTATTCAGATACAGTGAACTCATTATGTTCATCCAGCTGCTTCTCACCCTCCACCCTCCTCACTTTTACACAAGTGAGAATCCTGAGAATCTGTTTCGCCTCTGTCTGCCTTTCCATCTTCATTTCCATCATTGTCTCATCCCATCCACATTACTCAGCAATCAGCATTCTCTCAAGACTCTCAACCCTTGTACATTCCGTTTCCATCTGCCGAAGTTTCCCTCCTAATTACTCTGTCTGGGAACTCCTACTCTCCATTTGATTTTGTTTTTGTTTTTGTTTTTTGAGACAGAGTCTCACTCTGTCACCCAGGCTGGAGTGCAGTGGCACTATCTCAGCTCACTGCAACCTCCGCTGGGTTCAAGCAATTCTTCTCCCTCAGCCTCCTGAGTAGCTGGGATTACAGGTGTGTGCCACTACACCCAGCCAATTTTTGTATTTTTTAGTAGAGACAGGGTTTCACAATGTTGGTCAGGCAAGTCTCAAACTTCTGACCTCATGATCCACCCACCTTGGCCTCCCAAAGTGCTGGGATTACAGGCGTGAGCCACCATGCCCTGCCTTACTCTCCTTTTTAAAGAAAGCTCACATAGCACCTTTTTTTGGTGCTGTGATCCAAGAGATCTACTGATCCCTCTCTGTGTCTCATCTGGGCCATGTTCAGTTTACCTTCCCTGCATTGTCATAGTGCCACGAGACTGCCTCTGTCAGAGCACATTTATCACACACATTGTAATTACTGGTCTGCCCACTCTCCCTCATTTGAAAGAGTGAGGAACAGCCTCCATTCCAGATTCTCTGTCCCCTGCCCTTGCTTTTCCTTCTGGGTTTCCTTTTGAAGATGTCAAGAGTCCAAGAATTAGGAAAGACATTGCAAACCTGGTTTTGAGAGATGTAAAAAATGCAGTAGGTATCAGAGTCAGTTTTCACCTTCAATCTTCTGCTAAAGTGGTGATTTTGTTTGTTCTATGGCGACATCACTAACGTTCTTTTATTCTTTAATATTGGATTTCCTTCAGGTGAAAAGGCAAAACCCAAGACTACAGAACCTACTGCTTCTCAGCTGGCCTTCTCTGAGGAATCCTCTTTCCAGGGACTACTGGCACAGAGATCCTCAAGGAATTCCAGATTGGGGCAAGCTAGAGATGAGGAAAAGCTTAAAGAAATTCAGGAAGGGAACTTGAGGCCAGGAACAGACCCCCACAAACAGATATGCCCTGGGAAGCAGAGCTATAAACATGATGATTTGGAGCCAGCTGATAGTCTGGGTTTAAGGGTTTTACAGGAACAAGTCACTCCACAAGATGTTCTCCATGAACATGACACTCAAGGACCAGGAAAAGATCCCATGATTGATGGAAGGAATAACGCTTACACATGCACGGAATGTGGGAAAGGGTTTAGCAAGAAGTGGGCCCTTGTTCGGCATCAACAGATTCATGCTGGAGTAAAGCCCTATGAGTGCAGTGAGTGTGGGAAAGCCTGTCGTTACATGGCCGATGTCATTCGTCACATGAGGCTTCATACTGGGGAAAAACCATATAAGTGTATTGAGTGTGGGAAAGCCTTCAAACGCAGGTTTCACCTCACGGAGCACCAGCGTATTCACACTGGAGATAAGCCCTATGAGTGCAAAGAATGTGGCAAAGCGTTCACCCACCGCTCTTCTTTTATCCAGCATAATATGACTCACACTCAAGAAAAGCCCTTTTTATGCAAGGAATGTGGCAAAACTTTTTACTACAGCTCTTCATTTGCTCAGCACATGAGGATTCATACTGGAAAGAAACTCCATGAGTGCAGTGAATGTGGAAAGGCCTTTACACACCGCTCCACATTTATCCAGCACAGCCTGACCCACACAGGAGAAAAACCATTTTTATGTAAAGAATGTGGAAAAGCCTTTTGCCTCAATTCATCCTTCACTCAGCACATGAGGATTCATACTGGAGAGAAACCCTATGAATGCAGTGAATGTGGAAAGGCATTTACTCATCGCTCTACTTTCATCAGACATAAGAGGACCCATACTGGAGAGAAGCCCTTTGAGTGCAAAGAATGTGGGAAGGCCTTTTGTGACAGCTCTTCCTTAATTCAGCACATGAGGATTCACACTGGTGAGAAGCCTTATGAGTGCAGTGAATGTGGAAAGGCCTTTACACACCACTCTGTTTTTATTCGACATAACAGGACCCACAGTGGACAAAAACCCTTGGAGTGTAAAGAATGTGCAAAAGCCTTTTACTATCTCTCTTCCTTCACGCGACACATGAGGATTCACACTGGAGAGAAGCCCTATGTTTGTAGAGAATGTGGAAAGGCTTTTACCCAACCTGCAAATTTTGTTCGGCATAATAGGATCCACACTGGAGAAAAACCCTTTGAATGCAAAGAATGTGAGAAAGCCTTTTGCAACAACTTTGCTTTAACTCAGCACATGCGAACTCACACTGGAGAGAAACCCTTTGAATGCAGTGAATGTGGAAAGACCTTCAGCCACAGTTCATCGTTCACTCACCATCGAAAGATTCATAGCAGAGTTTAAAAGATATAGGAAGGTCTTTTACAAGTGTGTTCATCTTTAGTGAACTCACAGTAGTAACATACCTTTCCTTTTGAATATAACTTGAGGAAAATCTTTTGGCCAGAGAAACATCTTAACATCTGAAAATTCATACTAACGAGAAACATAATTGTCCCTGTGAAATCTTTTTATGGTAGGTAATCACTTGTCATTCAAAGAATTATGTCAAAGATTGACGCAGGTTAGAGCCTTACACTGTACCTGAGAATAATTGAGGGGAGAGAACTGGTAGTTAATGTGCATTTAGGTAAAATGTCAGCAACAATGTTCCTCTTATTAATACTACAAATCCATCTCAAGCATATTTTAAAATAATGACAGATGGAGTAAATAATCTAGAAGAGAAAAGAAAAAGAAGTGCAAACTTGTTTTCAGTTTCCCTGTTTATGATAGTTCGTCATTTGGCAGGTTGGGGGATGGAGCAGGGAATGTCTCATCCCCTTCGTGTGTTTTACATATATATATATATATATATATATATATATATATATATATATATATATGTGCTTTGGATGAAGAGACCCTCAAAACAGGCTTTGTGTGAGCAGTGAGCAACATGGCTGTTTATTCACCTGGATACAGGTGGGCTGAGGCCGAAAAGGGTGTCAGTGAAGGGAGGTGGGATAGGAGTTGGTTTTATAGGTTTGGGGTGGGCAGTGGAAAGTTACAGAGTAAGATCAGTTACAGTGGTGAGGGTAGGGGCAAGGAGTATACATGACCATAAGTTCAGTTACAATGGCGGGTGAGGTAAAAGTAGGTAAGATGGTAGGGTGGGGTGAGGAGTATTCACATTATCATAACAGTTAATATGGCAGGTTGGGGTGAGAAGTATTTGCATTATCATAATAACAGTTAAGATGGCAGGGTGAGGTGAGCCATCTTAACTGGGAGAAGTTCCGCTGGGCTATCAGGGATAATGGTAAACGCAGGCAGGGGTCAGGGGATGACCAGCCAAGGCAGGCAAGACTTCAGCCTTTCTGAATCCGGGCTTGTACATGGAGGCCTGATAATATATATGTGTATACGTTTCCAGAGCCAGGAGAATTGTGAGGGCAGCTCTGCCAACATTTATTAGAAGTATTTATTGTTCCAAAACTGTCGTCTCTACCCTTGAGGGAGTGTGTTTGTGAGAAATATAAAGGCTTGAGTCATGAAATACTTAACACGTGTACATGCACACACATATATTTATATATATGCAGTGAATTGTTATTAATGGTAGTTAGGTTCTGTGAATTTTTTGTGCACACTGAAGTAGTGAATGCTGAATGATTGTTGCTAGGGGAAATACAGGGTTAGCTTCTGTGAGCCTCTGATCCAAACATTTTTATCAACCAGTCAACACATAACCTTCTATGGGGTGTTTGCTTGTTTGTTTAAAGGCACCTTATCAGTGTTTTGTTTCTTAATTATAATTACATTAGAAGTATAACTCATGACTGAATGCATCTTATTTTTTTTATTTGAGATGGAGTTTCACTCTTGTTGCCCAGGCTGGAGTGCAATGGTGCAATCTCACTGCAACTTCTGCCTACCAGGTTCAAGTGATTCTTCTGCCTCAGCCTCCCAAGTAGCTGGGATTATAGGCGCCTACCAGCACACCTGGCTAATTTTTGTATTTTTAGTAGAGGCAGGGTTTCACCATATTGGCTAGGCTGGTCTCAAACTCCTGACCTGAAGTGATCCACCTGTCTCAGCCTCCCACAATGCTGGGATTACAAGCATGAGCCACCGCACCCAGCCTGAATGAATGTTATTTAACACACATTTTCTCTTTAAGTCACATCACAGCCTTTTTGTATTTAGGGACACTAGACAGCATTTGAAAACTGCTTGGGGGCCATTTTACATAGCAAAATTACCCCCAATAAAAACCACAAACATCCAAAAAACATGTCACTAAATAGACTGAAAATGATACTACATTATAAATGCTAAAACAAGAAAGTAAGCATCACCTTTGATCTCAGCTGGTAACATGCAGGCTTGGTGACTCATTTTTTTCATCACTCTGTACATGTCTGCAAATAACTGCAAAAACCTCAAAGTATTGATTTTGGAGTTAAAGAGCTGAAGACCCCATTCTCCCTCACAGTTGCCACCTCTGCTGTAGCTGTGGCTGCACCTATACTTGAGCCTCATGGCTAAGAGCCTAGATGATGGGTTGGGATTTCAGATAATTTAGTGTTTACATGACCCATTGGGTGACCTTGGCTATGCCACTTCTCCATGGAGTTGTGTTACTCTCTCTGAGTAGGAAGGTGGACATTAAAACATTAACACATGGGAAATGAACCAACAGTATGTTAGGTGACATGCAGACTCAGGAAGCATACAGGAGCCCAGAAGAGAGGACCACATATCCAATACCTCAAGGCTGTCAAGAGCTTGGTCTGTTGATGGATACAGCTCAGTGCTAGTGTGGTTTGACAGAATAGAAATTAATGATGGAGTGGAGTAGCAGGGCCATATGCATAGATAGGGTACCATAAAATTCTGATTTAATTCTAATTGCTATGTCAAACATGAGATGGCTTTAGCAGATACACAAAAGACTCTTCCTTTTTTCTAAAAATTTAATAGTTGTATGTTTTATACTTGGGTCAGAATTTCTCAACCTTCTAAAGCTGAGGTCATTAATTTGAGACCTTTTTGTTCTAATATAGGCCTTTAATACTATAGATTTCACTCCAAATACTGGGTTAGTAGGTTTCCATAATTTTGACATAATTTTCAATCAGTTCTAATAATTTTTAATTTTCTTTTTGATTTCTTCTTTGATATATGAAGTTTGATTATGGTCTGAAAACATACTTTGCATGACCCGAACCCTTTTCTGTTCATTGAGGTTTGTTTTATGACCCAGAATGTGGTCTATCTTGGAAGAATGTTTACACATTATTACTAAAAATAACGTGCACTCTGGTCTTGTTGGGTAGAGTGTTCTATAAATGTCAGGTAAGTCAATATGGTTGAGTGTTCCTCATGTTTTGAGTCCTGATTTTCTGCTTGTCCTGTCACTTATGTAGATAATGGTGTTTTCTTTAAAAAAAAAAAATACTGTAATTATAGATTTGTCTATTTCTCTTTGCATGTCTGTCATTTTTTAGTTCTTTTGTTAGGTACATAAATATTTAGGTAATAGTCTTTGTTCTGAAGTTAACTTTGTATGATATTAATACAGCCTCTCTAGTGTTCTTTTGCTTACTGTTAGAATGGTGTATCTGTGTCTTTTGATTTTTAAATAATTTTTGTAGTTATATTTAAAATGGTTTTCTTGTAGGAAACATTACTGGATCTTGCATTTTTATCTACTTTGAAAATCTTTGCTAAAGCACATTTAATTTAGTGTGATTATATTGCTGGGTTTCAGTTTATCATTTTGCTGTTGGTTTTCTCTTTATTTAATCTGTTCCCTTTATTTTCTCCCCCCTCCCCACTTCTGCCTTTGGATTGAATATTTTGCATGATTCCTGTGTTGTTAGAACTATTTAAATTGTGTACTCATAGGACTGGTGTGAGTCAGGTGTAGGCACAGGAGGAAACATAGGAGAGGCTTGTAGCAGAACAAAGTTTATTATACTTACAAATCCTAGAGAGACAGTCATTGCACACCAAAGGAACCAAGGGGGCACAGAGAAAGCATCAAATAAGCTGGCTCAACTAAGCTGTTAGGGAGCCCAAAAAGAGAATGAAGATGGTGAAGAACCTTTATTGGCAGCCAGGAGGGAGTACCTTTAAACAAACAAGCAAACACCCCATAGAAGGTTATGTGTTGACTGGTTGATAAAAATGTTTGGATCAGAGGCTCACAGGAGGGAGTACACAAACAGCAAGAGAGAACTTGTGGCAGGGCCAGCCTAATAAGACTAGTATAGCTTGCTGGGAGCTCACAGCCTGTTTGTGGGGATATCGAGGCAGCAGGAAAATACAGAGCTTTAAGATTTACATTACAGTTTGTGCTGTGGTGCCCTAACATTATTACAATACTAATCAGATGGATAACACTTGCCACCTGGGTTGTGGAGCTGTTAAAGGTACCTGGGACAGCATGGCTTAGCCACTGAAGGTAAACTTTAATAAAGGTAACAGTTCAGAGGAGTCCTGTTAGGCATATGATGAGGGTTTGGTATCCAATTTGTAACAAGGCATCCCACTTTGTGGAAGAAAGCCAAGAGAATGGGCCACACACCTCTGGATTTAAGGGAATCTGTTGGAATATTCAGCTAAGTCATGAAAAACCTTTTTCACTTGACCTACTCCTCTCAGTTGTAGGAGATATTACCTGTCCAGAGATATTAATGTACCTACAGTAGGAGGTATCCTGCATGGCACAAACACCTCCTTCCCTGGCTAATAGTCAAGAGCCAGCCTGTTATCTGTTGCCATTTGAGCTAGAGACTCATGGGCTTGTTGTATTAAGGACAGTATTTTGTGCAGCCTTTGAATAGGATCTGAAAGGGCTACCTAATGACCCTGCTTGGCAGTTATGCTTTGGTCTTATTTGACAAAGGCTGCTGTACCAGTGCCAGCAGTGGTGGCTCCTCTGCCTATGGCAGGTCCTATTAAGATAGGGATAAACAGTGCCCATTTTGCCTTATGTCTGCGGGTTAATGGAAACAGGGAGGTACCCAGGGACAAAGAACCATGGCAATCCCCAGCATAATCACTGTTTACCAGATTTGATTAGGGAAAACATGCAGGGGGATCAGCAAGGAAAAATACGTAAGGTGCTGTGCCTGTGACTTCTAGCCACAATGAAACCCAAATGTGCCATTATTCAGAGTATACTGTACCCATCAGACTATTATTGTAAGGAGAGTGAAGGCCCCAGGGTGGGGAATTGGCCACTGGTGGTTGGCTCCTGGGCACAAGTGGTAAGGCCATAGGGGTGACTTGGTCATAACATGTCAGCATCCCTGATGAGGAATGAAGGCAGGTGGTGGATTTAAGCAAACAGGGCTTTTGGAGGTTTTATTATTTATGATATTAGCCAAGACAGTAGGTTTGAAATCTTTAGGGTCACTAACAATATCTTGGTAGTGTTAAGTGCATTAGAAACATGTTCAGTCAAAGTGACATGTTTAGCAGTTGTATTATTGGAGGGTATGAAATAATAGTAAGGTATATGTAAAGGTTAGTAGTGTTTCTGTGTGATCAAGGGGAAGGAGATTGTAATAGGAGATGCAGGGTGAGAGTTGAAGAAGGCATCGGGGAGTAAATGGTACTCTTTCTTGGGGGGAGAAGGGGTTGACTGATTTGAAGCAGATGCTTCCTGAGGAAAACAATAATTTCCACTAATTTTTAGAATGGCATAGATAGTAGTAACCTCTACTAGATTTCCTATTGGACAGGGAAGTGTAGGGTATACATTTTGGCAGAGGGCAAGGAATATACCAGAATCATGAGTTAGGCAGACAGGAAGCTCAGAAACATAGCAGAATCTTTAACATCCAAGAGAAAAAAGCAGAAATGTCCCATGTCTAATGCATACCTTAGGAGAGGCAGCCCACAGGCACCACTGGGGCAGAGGTTTTCATATCTGGGATGAAGTTGTCCCTGGCACAAGAGGTAAAGTCATCTACAATGGCAAAATCTTGGACTGGGGCAATCTCATCTCCAGCAGTGAGCTTCTGGGCAAGGGTGAAGTCGTCTGGGATGTGAGTGTCCTTTTTAAATGGGTACCCACTCAAGTTGATGTGCAAGTCAGCATTTTCCGTGTTTGGTTGAGGCTTATTTGGGAAGTTTAGATCTCTGGACTGAAAATCAGTGAAATCCCAACCAGCAGTAAGGAGACCAATAGTTACCAGAATGGTGTGCAGTGCATTTAACAGATCTTCCGTTTTTGTTTGTGAAAGTGTAGGCTCAAATGGGTGCCAAAGCAGATGAGTTGCTACTTGAACCCTGGGACAATCTCTGTGGTCATTGAGTCCCAGGAAAATGCACACCCTTGATCTAGCCTTCAGCCCTGTGCTCCTGGAGAAAGATGGATGTAGCTGTGATCTATCTGCAAAGACTGTAGTGGCAGAGCTGTTGGTACACCATAGATAGCCTGAAACAGGAGTATTGTGTCCCTTCAGAAGTGAAAGTGAACTGTAGTTAGAGACTGTTGAAATAGGCATGGAACAGAACACACTCTCCAAATCTATGAGAGCAAAATATTTGCTGGTTGTTGATTTAATAGAATCAGTAATTTTAATAATAATGGCTATTTTATATGGGGGCCCTAATTGGTGGGAATGCAGTGTTAAGCTTGTAGTAATGCACCATGAGGCACTTAGCCCTTTTTTTATCCCCATGGTTTAACAGGCAAGATTGGGCTATCAAATAGAGAAGCATTTGGGATAATCACCTTTTTATTAATTAGGTTTTAACCCTTGAAGGCCCTGTTGTGCCCTATACTGGACCAGATTAACTATTTTAATTGGGGATTCATGGGGTCCGATTTTATCAAACCAGTTTGTAAAAGACTTACCTTAATTTATGATTTGTGTTAGAGCACCTTTGTTCCAGTAGGGGATATTTTAGGGCAATGGGTATTTTTTTTTTTGACACGTTTCACTCTTGTTACCCAGGCTGGAGTGCAATGGCACAATCTTGGCTCACCGCAACCTCTGCCTCCTGGGTTCAAACAGTTCTCCTGCATCAGCCTCTCAAGTAGCTGGGTCTACAGGTGCGCGCCACCATGCCCAGCTAATTTTTTTGTGTATTTTTAGTAGAGACGGGGTTTCACCATGTTGACCAGGATGGTCTCGATCTCTTGACCTCGTGATCCACCCGACTCGGCCTCCCAAAGTGCTGGGATTGTAGGCTTGAGCCACCACACCTGGCCTGCAATGGGTATTATGACTTTGGAAATTCAGGCAAGGCTACATTTAAATTGAGGCATTCCTACTTTTTCTCTATTTATTTGTAGTGACTTTCTTAAGATTATAGGAGAGGCACAATGCTTAAATTTAATGGGATCCCCAGGTATAATTGTAATACGAACTCCAGTATTGATTATGTTCATGGAGTTTTGTCATTGGGTACATTTTAGTTTCTTCTAATTTCAACCTGATAGACTTCCTTTAGCATTTATTTTTTAGAGCAGATCTAGTGATAACTCCCTCCACTTTTGTTTATCTGGGAATATGTGATTTTCTCTCTAATTTTTAAAGACCATTTAGCTGAATATAAACTTCTTTATTGACAGCTTTCTTTTTTTCTTCACCCCTTTACGTTTATTGACCTGCTTCCTTCTGGCTTCCAAGGTTTCTGATGAGACACTGGTTGACAACAGTGAGGATCCCTTGCATGAGAGGAGTTGCTTCTCTCTATTTTCAAGATTATCTGTCTTTGGCTTTTGATATTTGATTATGTGTCTCAGTGTGGGTCTCTTTGCAATTCTCCTACTTAAGAGTTCATTCATGGTGAAGTCTTGCTGGATTTGCAAATTCATGTCTTTCATCAAATTTGGAGACTTTTCAGCCATTATGTCTTCAAATATTTTCTCTGCCCCTTTCTTTCTCTTCCTCTTCAGGGACTCCCAAATTGTTGGTGTGCTACAGTTCCAAAAAGCTCTGTTCACTTTTCCTCATTCTTTTTTATATTAACAATTTATATTTTCCTATTTTTAAGTTTGCTGAATCTCTCTGATTGCTTGTCTTTTGAATCCCTTTATTGTATTCATATTTTTTTGTTTCCATTAGTGTACATTTTGATCCAGAATTTTTTTGTTCTTTTTAAAAATTATTTTATCTCTTTATTTCTACCCTCAGTTTGCTCATACATCTTTTTCCTTTGTTCATGTCTTTCTTTAGCTTTCTAAGCATGTTTAAGACAGTTGTCCTTCGTTTTGTAGTACTTCATCCTGATTCTTGGCCTTCTTTTCCTGCTGAGAGGGTCACTCTCAGTCGAGGGTCCTATATTTAGATCAAGTATTACAAGAGAAAGTTCCTCTTTCTGGCAATTGATGTTATGTGGTAGGAAAGTATGAACTGTAACTTCTCAGTGTCCCCCATTCATGTATGGCAGCATGTGCAGATCCTTGGGAGAGCATGGCCTGCAGAATCCAGAGACATGTTTGAATCGTGCTGTGCCTTGTCTCAGGGCTGTGGCCTTGTGCAAGTTTCCTTGCTACCCTTCACCTCCATTTTCCTCAAGGAAGGCTTAAAGGGGAAATATTAACAATCATTCATTCCAGGTAAGAGTATCAGAGATGACTAATGTGTGATGTGTGTTCCTGGTGCACAGCACCACGCAAGGACCATCCCTCTGGATGCTATTTATAGGGAGATACATCCGTAGGCCTATAAATCTGTCATCTACTCCATCTTTCTTTGCTCACTGCTCTCCTGCCAAGCTGTCCTAATCATTCCAAGCTCTTTCCCACTTCCCAGTCTTTCCTTCTGCCTGGGACACTGAGTCCAACTCTCGGCAGTGCCTCTCCTCTCCTCCCTGTTCTTCATCAGTGTCACCTACTGGGAGAGTCTTTTTTCCCCCCCTTTAGCCTTGCTAGTTCTAGATTAAGTATTTCTCATCTTCTGGAATCTTTGTGCCAGGAATGTGGCAGACTTACAAAAATAGAGATAAGGACTTCATTGGGTTTTCCAGGGTGGTGTACAAGCAATAAGATAATAGCTGTCTTTATTGAGCTTTGAGGGTAAGTTATTTTTGTAGCACTTCATTTAATCCCAATTTCCTCAGAGTTAGGTTGTATTATCATTCCTGCTTTATAGAAAAGAAACCTGAGGCTTCAAAAACGTAAGTTACCTTCTGAGGGTCACAAAACTCTTGGCAGAAGCTCACACCCTTTACCTTGATCCCTTGAGCCTATGTTCTTTCTTCTTCCCCACCATTCCGCCTCAGTGGGCTGGGGAAGCCTGGGATGACACCTAACAAAGATTTTCTCTTCAACCAAACTCTAGCCAGGCCGCTCTGAGCCTTCTTGAATGGGCCTGTCAACTGTGGCCTATTCAGACTTGAACAACACTAACAGTTTCTAATAACTTTTAAAGTGCCAGCCCAAAAAACTCAAGGCTGCCCAAAGAATTTCTTCCGGCCAACACCTGAAGAGAAGGCCCATCTCCCAGCCTCTGTGGGAGGATAGGAGCCTAACTCAAAGTGCCAGTAGCAAACCCAGATAGACAACCCCCTCCCTTCCTGTGTTTTGTAATTTTCCACTTTTCTGACTCTACTGAACCCCTACTCACCACCCCCTCCCTATTTCCTCACCCTCTAACATATTCATTCACCTTTGTACATATCAAAGCTGAGTTCAGTTCATGCCAAATTCCTTTCCCCATTGCAATAGTTATCACCAATTAAACTCTGTTGTCACCACTCTCTGTCATTAATGTCCAGCTTTGTTCATCTTTGATGCACCTAGTGAACTCTGCAAGGTGGGCAGGCCTCCCTTGGCAGGTAAGCGTGGTAATAAATGAGCTATGTGGCACACTCGAGGCGAAAAAATGGCACGGCCAAAGGAAATGTTTTTTGTTCAAGGAGGCAAGAGAGGCTGTGTGGTTGCCAAGAGAAACCCCAGTTTTCTGAGATCAGTCCTAGGACGGCAGTATGGTATGGCGTTTTACTGAATGTTCAAATGTAGCCTGTATCCTAAGATGTATGACTCTGAGACGTGCTAGAGCTGCCTGAGTCTCAGGTCACCAGCATGGATATGACTATGGCATTTACCTTACAGTACGTGGGAAGATTACTACAACCAGGAAAAACACAGCAGCAAACTTCCATGCACAGGCACTTTGTTGCTTGCGTTATAAATCCTTTAATTCTCTCAACCACCTGGGAAGATGGGAATTATTTTTGTTTTGATGGAAAAATCAGGAAAGCAAGTGACTTCCCCAAGTTTATAGAGTAAGCGAAAGTCCCAATAGGCTGAATTCACACCTAGGAATTTGGGTCCACAACTGAGAACAGGTAATTGTTTGAAAGCAGCACACACTGCAGACACAAGGCTTAGTTGCTGCTGCTGTTAACAATATTGTATTATGATCATTATAATTTTTCCCTATTTATCTCTAATGCCAGAGTGCTTATACTCTGCACCTCTCGGGCCATACAGCCTTGCCATTGTCTTGTATCTTGCATCAGTTACTTCTGCACATAAAGCCTTTTTCTCTAACACAATTGCAATTTGTTTAAAGCAGCAAAGAATTAAGCTCCCAGGAAGTGCTCAGTGATATGCGCCTTGGTTCTTTCCAGATGTTTACCAACACCTGAGCTCTAATCACATCTGACTGGCCCAAGCCTAACAAAGAAACTTTGACTTTCCAGCATCAGTGATCTTCACTGGCAGGCTGTAACCTCCGTTCAGGAAAAGGAGGGCAGTGGCACCCAGCACAAGGGACTCTGTACTGAGAGATGACGCTGAAGACCTGTAGGCCCTTTCCTCCACGTGGAAGGCTGACACCTCCTTCACTCGGCCCCTTTTCCAGATCTGTAGGGCACCCTCCTTCCTTCCCACAGACCTGCTGAGTTACCATCTCATCTTCTACCTGGCCTCTTTGTTTCTCCTCAGATTATTTAGGGCAAGAAACATTCTTTCCCTCAAAATGGCTCAGACACTCAAGAATCTGTTATAAGGAAACAAGGGTGTTTTATAAGTGCTCCTTCCAAACATTTGAATCAGTTAACACGTAAGAGTGACAAGTGATTAGATGTGACATTTGAGACCAGAATGTTGAAGCAACCATGAGAAGATGATGAAATAAATAGCTAATACTTATTGAATGCTATTGAGAGGCCAGGCATTGTTGTAAACACTGCACCAATTAACACACTTAATCTTCTTAATAATGCTGTGAAATAGCCATTTTACAGATGGAGAAACTTATTGAAGCATGACACAGTGAAATAGTTTGTCCCAGGTCACACAAAGCCAGTATATATGCAACATGGATTTAAACCCAGGAGCATAACTCCAAAGCTAATGCTCTTCACACACACATCTTGGAGCTCTTAAAGGGTATGGTGTGTTTCTTACCTATTAGGCCCACAGTTGATGCTCAAGAAATGGTTAATAGGTATGACTGATGAAATAATACGACATCAGTGACAATAACATCATTATGACTTTGGCCCAATCTTCTAACAAAATAATAGTCTGTTCTTGCTCTCTTAAAGCTATCTTCATTTAAAAATATAGCCTTCTTTTTCCTACTTCTGTATTGTGAAGGCACTTTAAATCCAGAAATGTAAAGCACTATCATGTGTACGTCCATGCTTTTTTAAATGACCAAGCAGTGGTATTTTGATGAATCTTCTCATAACAAAGTGACGTGGTGGCATTAAACTATGTGCAGTGGAAACAAATAAAACCTAGACATTATAGGACTGCTTAATCTTTGTGGTACCAGTTGCTTGTGACAGCAGAGGCAGACAGATAATGGGAGAAAAGAAAGCTCCTCTCGTTATCCCGTAAATATATATGTGATAGCTAGTCTATCCATAATTACAACTGTTTGATACCACATCATGCTGCCTTAATTATATTTACTTTGGGGACAGGGTGTTATTCTGCTGCCCAGGCTGGAAAGCAGTGGTGTGATAACTCATTGTGACCTTAAAATCCTGTACTCAAGCAATCCCTCCCCGCTCAACCTCCTGAGTATCTAGGATTGCAGGCATATGCCCATAGCTGGGTAATTAAAAAATGTATTTTTTTTTTTAACAGACTGAGTTTTGCTATATTGCCCAAGCTGGTCTCGAACTCCTGGCCTCAACAATCCTGCCTCAGCCTTCCAGGGTGCTGGGATTACAGATATGAGCCACTGCATGCTGTCCTTTCTTAAATATAAATCTCTCAAAGATCCTTCAGTGTTCCATGCAATCTCAATATAAATTTAATGATTAAAAATAAATGAAAGATAAAAGCCCTGCAGAACAGTCAAAATTTACCACCCCATTCCAAACCTACTGTCTCTTGCAAACTGCTATTGGACTATGCCTCTGTGCTTTGGCATTCAGTTAAGGTAGCACATATATCAGAGGAGATGTATTTTGTTCAAAGTCAGAAACTTTATCAGTCATTCCACACCAGAATTATCATCTATAATGTAATGTCCCTTTTTAAAATATCTTACTCTCACTTGTAAGAAAGAACAAAATCTGAAACACAATCCATATCACAGTCCTCTACTTGCATCAATGTCCATATGCTCCAAATCGAATTGATCTTTATTACCTTTCTAATCACAAGATAAGATTCTAATCACAGGGCCAGTGAGACTGTTCCATTTCTTAACTAGAACTTAGAATATCTGAAGTCATCCTCCCTCCTTACAATCCATAATTACCTGTCAAGGTTCAGTGCAGAGAACGAAAACTCTCCTACCTATTTCAAGACATACAGTGCAGCAAATTCGTGCTTTTAAAATTGGTAGGTAGGCTGTAAACATAATGAGGACACTTCTGGACTAGTGATTTCGAGGTAAACTCCCTAACTGTGACCCATGGATGGAGAAATGACTGCTGCTGAAAGCAGTGATGCTGCCAGCAGTACTACCTCAAAGCCACAGAATCTGAAACTAGACCAGGGAACATGGAGTCCAGCTGAAGCAAGTATGACAGAACCCAACTGTCTGAATGACCTAAAATAACGCCCAGCATACCACATACACACACTCACGGGCACATGCAGGAATGCACACAGCTACATGAGTAGTACTCATTACATAATTATTACTTATCAGTTAGGATTCATTTCAAAATTATATCTAGATGAGCCTACTCTGATCTGTTGTAGTATGTTGTTTCTTGGTTACGTCCCCATTGCACTTGTAAATCGGTATTTCAAATTTATTTGCTATCTTTCTTGTTAGATAACATCGCTGTGAGAAAAAGATCACATTTGTTTTGTTCATTATTTACAATGGTTATCAAAATGTGCTTTCTGGACAAACAGTGTTATTGTCACCTAAGAACACATGAAAAATGCAAATTCAAATCAACTCACACAGAAACTCTAGGATTCAGACTTAGTAATCTGTGCTTTAACAAGCCCTCCTAGTGATTGTGGCATACCACTAAAGTTCAGAATTACTGGATTTCTATATCCCATCCCTGTGTAATACACGAGTGATGCTCAGTAAATTTTCTTGAAATGTACCTAATTAAACCTACTGAAAATTGACTCTGAATAATGTTCATCAAAATACTGCTATTCTTAGTACAAAGAGCAGGTCATTTTTCTCTAGGTTTCCTAGTCTCCCACTAAAGGCTATTCTAAGGCTAATCGTAATAAAATTTTTTGCAAGAAATAGTCACAGTGAAAGAGTTGCAATATACAAAATGATTTTATTAGACACAAAACTTTTATTAACATCATTTTATTTCTTTTGCAGCTTTAATTTTCAACATTATAACACTTACTAGCTCCTCTGGGTGACTAAATATCTTCATATGCCCACTAGCTAAAAAGAATTTCTAAGTAGAACTCAAAGGAAACTTCAAGCTACTGCTCTAAGAAATGCATATTTAATTATATGTTTATTTGCTCTCCTGTAGAATCCAGTTTACAAATAGCATCACTGCAAAGATTTACACATAATTCCTAAACCCTTCAGGTTGTTCTACCATTAATCTTCTGATGTCTAACAAGACAAACACTCTCAGTGAAGATTTTGCCACGTCTCTTAAATAAGATTTCTCTCCAGTTTCAGTTCTCTGCTGTAGAATAAGGGGTGCACTTGGAACTAAAGAGTTCTCTCAATTTCCAAATTTTCTACATCCATACAGCTTCTTTCCTGTAGGTGTAGGAGATTCCTATTGCCTATAGTCTTTCCTGTATTTGCTAAATGTACATGGTTTTTTCCTAGTGGGAGTATACTTATGTCAATTAAGGGATTAATACTGACAAATGCTTTCCCACATTTATGGTCTTCATATGATTTCTCTACAGTGTAAACTTTGATAAACAAAATGGTCTACATCTTTGCTAAAAGTCTTCCTATATTCACTACATTCATAAGTCTTTCCCAGGATAAATTCTTCTGATGTTAAATAAGGGAGACTCTGTGAATGAAATTTACCATGATAAATACTACTACATGTAGTTTCTCTTCTGTAAGATTTCTAACATGTATAGTGATTCATGTGGCCTAGAGGCTTTTCCACACTTACCACACTACTGGGTTTCTCTCCATTATGTGTTCTTTGATGGGCAGTAAGATTTGAGCCTTTGCTAAAAGCTTTCCCACACTCACTACATTTATATGGCTTTTCTCCAGTATGAATTCTCTGATGGACAGTAAGGTTTGAACTACAGCTGAAGGTTTTCCCACACTTAATACATTCGTAAGGTTTCTCTCCAGTATGAATTCTGTGATGTTGAAGCAGGGATGACCTGTGACTGAAGGCTTTCCCACATATACTGCATTCATAAGGTTTCAATCTAATGTGATTTCTCAAATGCATATTCAGTGATTCAAGCTGGTTAAAGGATTTCCTGCATTTCTGACATTCAAAGGGTTTTTCCTCAGTATGAATACTCTGATGCTGAACAAGAAATGAGAGGCTACTAAAGACTTTCAGACATTTGTTACATTCGTATTGTTTCTCCATAGTGTGAATTCTTTGATGTCGAGTAAGGTGTGAGCTACAGCAGAAAGCTTTCCCACATTCACTACATTCATAAGGCTTCTCTCCAGTATGGATTTTCTGATGGTGAATGAGAGATGACCTATGAATGAAAGCCTTTCCACATATCCGACACTCATAGAGTTTTTCTTGAGTATGAATTCTTAGATGTTCAATGAGATGGGATACACGACTAAAAGACTTTCCACAGTTCATACATTCATATGGTTTCTCTCCAGTGTGAGTGCTCTGATGGTTCGTAAGTGATGAGACATGGCTAAAGGCCTTCCCACATTCAATACATTTGTAAGGTTTCTCTCCACTATGGCTTATCTGATGTCGTGTAAGGGATGAGCCATGGCTGAAAGTCTTCCCACATTCAGGACATTCATAGGGCTTCTCTCCTGTATGAATTCTCCAGTGGCGATTAAGGATTGACTGTTTGCCAAAGGCTTTCCCACATTCACTGCATGTATAGATTTTCTCTCTCTTACAAGTCTGGTGAAGAGTAACAGATTTGCTCTGGTTGAAGTCTGCCCCACTTTCATTAGAATTCAAAAGTTTCTTTCCACCACTGATTTTCTCATTTTTTATAACTGACTTTTTTGATAAGTTCTTATTTAATATATCATATTTGTGTGAATTTCCTTCAGCAGAAAATTTTTGTGGTTCAGAAAAAGATTTTGAATGAAAGGTGCTTCTAAAAATATTGTATTTGTAAACACTGTCCCCATTGGGGCTTTCGCTAGAGATGAGAGTTGCTGGTCTGAAATGTTCCACCTGACTTCCATGCTTCCCTTCCAACTTCTCTATATATTCCAAATTCTTCTTAGAATTTGAAAATTCGTAACTTTGTTTTATAACTTTTTCTATTATTACTGTTTGGGGTGAATCTTCATCATAAATATCCTTCTTTGTTGATAATTCCTTGTTTTCCCATCTTGATTCCCAATCTGAAATAAAGCAAAGTACTGCTTTTTTTTTTTTTTTTTTTTTTTAACTTCTTAAAAAGAAACTACTACAGTGGAATTAGAGAACTGGATTAGAAATGAAGCCCCCAGAAAACAAATAGTTTTCTTTTGTGTGTGTGTGACGGAGTTTCACTCTTGTTACCCAGGCTGGAGTGCAATGGCGCGATCTCGGCTCACCGCAACCTCCGCCTCCTGGGTTAAGGCATTTCTCCTGCCTCAGCCTCCTGAGTAGCTGGGATTACAGGTACGTGCCACCATGCCCAGCTAATTTTTTGTATTTTTAGTAGAGACAGGAATTTCACCATGTTGACCAGGATGGTCTCGATCTCTTGACCTCATGATCCACCCGCCTCGGCCTCCCAAAGTGCTGGGATTACAGGCTTGAGCCACTGCGCCCGGTCCCAAAAAACACATAGTTTTGACAACTCCAATATTTCAATGACTTCTGAACAATGCTGAAGGGAAGCGGAGAATACAAACTTCACAGAAGCAGGAACAGAATGTGATAACAGAAATGGGTAAAAATATATGTAATCGATGAAATAGTATGCAAAAGAAGGAAATGATCAGAAATAAAATGTGGAAGGCATTCTGGATTCCAGGCCATCATTTTGTGTGTATATTCATGTGTAAAACATTGCATTTTGTCTCATAGCCTTTTTCTCCAACATTCAATTAATTTCAGTTTGCTGCCAGATTAACATGCTTAAAAGACAAAATTGATATTACTACCTTAAACAGTTTCAGTTAAAACAAAATAAATGTTCCTTATAGCTGGCAAAGATTTGGGCTTTCTGAAGTTATGAAGAAACTGTATGAATCATGTCATTTACTGGACATTAGAAAATATTTTTTCTAGAAGCATTTTTATAGTTCCTTACTTCCTCTAATATGTTCATATTTCATCTACAAAGCTCAACTTTAGAAAAGTGATTTCCCATCTGACAGCTTTTCTTAGCATAAAACAATGAGTACGTTTTTCCTTAAGTAGATTTAAGAAGGAATAATTTGCCTTACTTTGTCTGAATAGAGTAACAATTCGAATTATTATGATGGCAAAAACCTCTAACCTTGATTAGATGACATGAGTCATACAGATAATCCTTTGGGATAGAGGAACAACTGTTTGGAAAAGCTAAGCTAAATACCCCTCAGTTTTTCATTTATATCTGAGATCTTTGAAGACAGTATCCCTAAGATGCCTCCACCCTCACTACAAGCATCTTTAACAAACTTCCCTTGTCTCGTTCACCATGACTCACCTGGAGTCACACCTTTGGACAGTTTTTTCTCCACCATCCAGGGCTCTTTTCCATCCTCCAGTAACGTGATCACATATGGCTTAGTTAGGGAAAGACCTGCTTACAGGAAGAACAGAGAGTTGCTTAAGCTGCGGTCCTCTATTGTGAGAGGCCATCACAAGACACCACAGGAAGGGATGAAGGGTGTTCACTGACATGGAAACATAAGCTTCAGGCCAGGCACAACAGAGCTACACATTTCCTTGGAAGCATGGTACAGAAATTCAGCCATTTACTTAGGAGGATCTCCAGTAATTCAGAGTGGCAAAAGAAAGGTGTCCCTTATTGGAGTGGAAGGGGTGATATCCTTACCTAGAGAGGCCAGGTTCTCATAATTCTGGACCATCACATCCTTGTATAAGTCCCTCTGAGCAGAATCTAGCCATTCCCACTCTTCATGAGAGAAGTGTATAGCTATATCACTAAATGTCACCTGAAATAGCAAATATATTTAGGTTCAACCATGGCGCAGGCCTCTTCTGTCACTGAAGAGGGGTAAAATTAAGTTGGTTGTGGAAGAAATGGAACAAAATTCAGGAGTTGTGACAATGATTGGGACTGTGATCTTAGTTAAGTAATAGGACAGTTATCTAGATGAATTATCATACAATAAGGAGGACAGTTATGTGCTTGGACTTATACAGTAAGGATGAGAAACAAATATGAGAGCTTTGCTTCAGAAGAGTTAATTTTGCTAAAAGCTATAGAATTACACGAACTTTTAAAAATCAGCATTTGACATTTGACAACACGGAGTCAAGTATTTAGTTACATCTTTTACAGCTTAAGTGCTAGTTAAGTAATTAAAAAATGAGGCTAAAGTGATTGTCTCTCACATTGGATACTCAGGATGATTCACTAAGGCTCACAAAAAATGGGTAGCTGGGTGTAGTGTCTCACACCTGGAATCCCAAATACCTGGTAGGCTGAGGCAGAATGGCTTGAACCCGGGAGGCGAAGGTTGTGATGAGCCAAGATCACTCCACTGCACTCCAGCCTGGGTAATAGAGCAAGACTCTATCTCAAAAAAAAAAAAAAAAACTTTACAGTAAAAACTGATAGATATATACTGTTATGGTTTGATTGTAACCCCCCAAAAAGCATGTATTGAACTTAATTGCCATTGTAACAACTTTAAGAGGTGAGAACTTACGAGATTATTAGGACTTGAGGACTCTACCCTCATGAATGGATTAATGTCATCATCATTAGGAGTGGGTTCCTTATTTAAAAAATGAGTTTGGTCCCCCTTTTGCCTTTCTCTCCTATCCACCCTTCCAGCATAAAGGGACACAGCAAGAAGGCCTTTGCCAGATGCCTGCCCCTTGATATGGGATTTCCCAGGCTCTAAAACCATGAGAAGTCAATTTCTATTGTTGATAAATTACTTAGTCTATGATATTGTTACAGCAGCACCAATGAACTTAAATATACACAAAACTGATTGATAAAAAAAGAAATATATTTATGATGTACACTTAAACTTTGTACTGATAGACATTTAACAATTAAAATATGAGACCCCTGGGCAAAAAGACTGAAGGATGGTTTCAGGCCATAGATCAGGGTCCCTAACCCCCTGAATTGGGCCACACAGCAGGAGATGAGTGGCAGGCAAATGAGCATTACCACCCAAGCTCTGCCTCTTGTCAGATCAGCTGTGGCATTAGATCCTCATAGAATCACAATCCCTACTGTGAACTGCGCATGCAAGGGATCGAGGCTGTATATTCCTCATGTGAACTGAACTAATGCCTGATGATCTGAGGTGAAACAGTTTCATCCCTAAAACACCACCTTCCACCTCCGTGGAAAAATTGTCTTCTACAAAACCTATCTCTGGTACAAAAAGGTTGGGGACCACTGCCATAGATAGTCCTTAAATAGGACCTGAAAGTAAAGGGAAAAATTTAAAGAGTACATTTCAAAGAAAATATTCTAAGGAAATGCTCACAGATGTGCTTAGAATTCCTCTTAATAGTACTCATTTCACAATATTACTTAAAATAGTAACACTTTAGAAGCTTAAATATTCAATAGTTTATTGGCTAGTCAAATTATAATATGTGTAAAAAATACATCCATTTAATACAGTATTATTACTGTCTTTGATTTGTGAAACAGATTGCTTGACTGTGGTTACTTTTTAGCTCTGAGAGTTAATTCAGTATTGTATTACTTTATTTGGATATTTTATATGCATGTTCACCAGTGACACTGGTCTTTGGTTTTAAAGGCAGAATTTACTTTTGCCAGGTGTTGGGAAAATAAAATTCAAATCTCCTGGCAAGGGCAGAAAATCCTCTCCACAAATGTAGAAAAAAAAAAAAAGAAAACACTTTTATTTCTGAATAAGCATTAAATCAGACCTTGATGCACTTCACAAGCAATCCACTAATGAGATTAAAGGACAGGAAGAAATCTCATCCTTTTATATAGCCAAGCAAATACAATCCAATACATAAAGTTTCCAAATAAGTAAGACCTGACAGCCGGGCGCGGTGGCTCAAGCCTGTAATCCCAGCACTTTGGGAGGCCGAGGCGGGTGGATCATGAGGTCAAGAGATCGAAACCATCCTGGTCAATACGGTGAAACCCCGTCTCTACTAAAAATACAAAAAATTAGCTGGGCACGGTGGCGCGTGCCTGTAATCCTAGCTACTCGGGAGGCTGAGGCAGGAGAATTGCCTGAACCCAGGAGGCGGAGGTTGCGGTGAGCCGAGATCGCGCCATCGCACTCCAGCCTGGGTAACAAGAGCGAAACTCCGTCTCAAAAAAAAAAAAAGTAAGACCTGACAGTTCAATTCGCTACACATAATTTATCCCAAATTCACCTGTTAATTGGAGTTGCCACTGTGTTAGTTAATTGCCTTTATCCCAAATAAAAATAACATTTCTCATAGCTTTATGACAAACCAGTCATTACAAGTTAGAGCCAGGGATGCTTCTTTCTTCCCCCTCAGTTACCTGGGCAGCCTGGGGTAGTCATCCATCTCTGTCCCCAAAAGAACACAGGATATCTGTCCTAGCATTTATTATAATTTCTAATGCTTTCTTACTTTTCTACCAGTGCTGCAATCCTCAATACAGTAGCCATTAGCCAATTTGGCTACATACATTTAAATTGATTAAAATGTAAAAATAAAGAAAATTTAAAATTCATTTCCTCCATTGCTTAAGCCATAGTTCAAGTACTCAATCGTCATACAGGGCTGATGGCTACTGTACTGATCAGTACACATGGAGAACACTTCCACCACTGCAGAAAGTTCTCGTAGACAATACTGCACTAGATTATGAAGTCCTGTGTGTCAGTGTACACCGAAATCCACGTACAACTTTTCCTAACAGGTACTTCATAAGTGTTTAGAAGATGAACCAATGAATGATTTTAGCATTAGTTCAATTTAGCCTTTACTTTTGTTGTTGTTTTTTTTAAGAGACAGCGTCTTGCTCTGTCACCAGGCTGGAGTACAGTGACATAATCATAGCCCACTGCAGCTTCATACCACAGGGCTCAAGAAATCTTCCCACCTCATCAGCCTCCTGAGTAGCTGGCACAACAGGCATGTACCACCACACCAGTTTTTCAATTCTAATTATCTAATTTTTCCAAGAAAACAGACTTCACCCAACATGTACATCTGCCACCCACATCCCCTCCTGTGCAAGCTTCACCTTCCAGGCCATGATTCTGCCCCACCAGTTCTTCATTACTCATCTTATTCACTCCACAATTACTTACTAAGCATCTATTTGGTGCCAGGTACCACTCTGGGTACTGAAGCTATAACAGTCAACAGAAAAGAAAAAATATTCCTCCCACCAGGAAGAGACAATGAGCACGTACATCTCCTGAACATACAGCACATCAGCTAGTGAGTGACACAGGCCGTGGAAAACGACAAAGCAGTGATGGAGGAGTGGAAGTGCTAGGCGAAGGAAGGTGACTGCAATTGCAAACCAGCGTTCAGGGTAGCTTTTCTGAGAATAACCACCGAGCGAACTCACGAAGGAGATAAGAATGGAAGCTTGTGCATTCTTGTACAAGCCTAATTGTACAAACAGGTCACTGCAGAACTTTGAGTTAGTGCTACTGAAAATTTTTAGGTCAAGAAATGACAGGAATTTATATAACAATAGGATCACGGTGACAGTTGTACTGAGAACAGACTGATGAGGGTTAAGGGCAGATGCAGGAAATCCAGTTAGGAGGCTACCGTGATAATACAGGTGGCTTGGATCGGGGTGGCGGTGGTGGTGGTGATGGGGTAGCTGACGGTCAGATGCTGTACATGGTGTATAATTTAGATCCAATTAGAGGACCTGAATATGAGTTATAAGTCAAGGGGAAGAATCAAGGACGACCGCAAACATCTCTTGACTTGAGACCGCATGGTACAGTTTTGACAACCATAAAGCAAATAACCTTACATTCCAAACCTGCTTTGTCAATTGTAGTTTTAAAATTTTGGCAAAACTAGAAAGTCTTCTAGCAGAAAGTGTTTATCAGGACTTAATCAGAAAGTCCTGATAAAGTGTTTCAGGAAGATTTCGGGACACACTGACTTACCTGAGACATTACTCTGCAACTTCCAATAGCCAACAGAGTCCCCTTTCCAGGCTCTTAAAGATGGGCAATGTCCTAAGGGCACAGAAGGGCAGGAAAAAGCAGTCTTGAAAACTCAGGCTTATCTTGCAGCACCTGTGACACCCCCTAATGGAAAAGCACCTTGGTAATCACTCTCCGGGGCGCTAATCTCTCCCTGGGAACGAAAAGGGTGTTTCTCCGCAAGGAGTAACAATTTACCAGCTGCCACTTGCGAGGAAAATCAATTATTCTGTACATAAAATCCTCGTAAAACAACGGTAACTTTATCAGCTATTTCAATCTTCACCACTATGCGCGATGGGCATTCACATTATTCCAGATTTCTTCTTTAAACGACGACAAAACCGAAATTCCAAGATACTGAACCCATTTGTTCAAGGTAACACAACTGCAAAGCGCCGGCTGCATGGCTACATAACCCAAAAACAACTGTGGCTGGCGTCTGCTCTCGCGCCCACTTCGCTCTCACAACCGCGCCAAGAGGTCGGGGCCGTCATCACCCCGTGTTTACACAGCAGGACACGAAGGCCAGGAAAAGCCAAGACCCCAGCCGGGGTCACACCGCGGGCCGACCCAGGGCCCGAGCCCCGCCGCCGCCCCCGGGACCCACGCTTGCCGGAGTCCTCAGCGGGGCTTCACCGTCCCGGTAGGCGCCCCGAACCCGCACCTCTGCGGACCTGAATCGCAGCGTAGCTGGTGAGCGGGCAACGGCTGCAGACCTCCGGGAACGACACTGCTCAGAATTGTTCCTGAGCCAGGAAGTCGCCACCAGGACCGAGGCTACCGCAGGATGGACCCAGAGCGCCGCCCAGGGCCGAGAGACATTTCCCAGGATCATCCGCGCTGGGGACAAAAGTTCCCAGTGCCGCGAACCGCCGACCCCGGAAGACCACACTTCCCAGGAGTCTCTGCGGCCGCGGGCAAATCGGTCTCGGCTTCGTAAGAAAGTAAGCCGCCTGGGGCTGTTGTTCCAGAGCCGGCCAGCTAGGACCACCCGCGAAGTGTCCTGAGGCACACAGTCGTCCTCTGGTGAACGATACACCTCGGAACCAAGGGCCACCCTCTACTTGTAAGTACAATGACGCCCGGACCAAGAAATTACACTTCCCAGAAAACCCTGCGGCCGTGGCAAACTCTTCCGGTCATTCGTGCGTTCACATAAACGTTTTTCTCCCCGGGCTTGGGCAGCGAGCCCTTGCTGGTACCGCGCGAGCACTCGCCTTTGCTAACAAAGGGGCTCCCGTCTTCCCAAACCCAGCTGCTATGCTGTCCACCTTATATGGTCTTTGAGGTTTTTTTGGAACCCACTTACCGAGACTACAACTCACAGAACGCCCGGAGGCTGGGCTATGCCAACTGTAGTTTGCCAGCCACGGAGATTTCCTGGAAATGCACGAGGACACGTATCTGTGACACTAATGACAGCCGTTCTGATGTGCGTTACGCCCCCTGGGAGGACTTGGAAATACTGAATTTGAGTGAGCACTAGGAGGACAGAGACCCTCATCCTGGGAGGAGTCACTCCTCCCGCAGCCATCAGAGCGCCAGCCCCCCTCACCCCAGAGGCTCTTCTTAGGCCCTGACCTTGCCCGACCCACCCAAAGGGGCAATGGACCTCTCTGTATGCAAGGCGGAGCAGTCTACTGTTGGTGTGTATTTGGGCAGTTTACTTCCATTTTAACATTTAAATTAAATTTTAATTTAATGCTGCCTCCACCTCTGCCTCTGCCTCTGCCTCTGAGAGAGACAAAGAGAGATGGGGGAGGACAGGAGTGGGGGCCCTGCGGGACAGGGACAGGGGAGCCTTCCACACTTTGCACAATCTGGGGACCCTCCCCAAAGGGAAAAGTCACCAACAGTGGAAAAGACTATTGGGCGTCATCCTGGGGAAGGAGGCTGGGAGGCTGCAGCTCAAAGGTGTGGGCTCCAGGAAGGCTGCAGGGGCTGAGCAGCAGGATCTGGGAGCAGAGGGCCGCCCTCCCTCCATCTACCTTCCTTCTCGGGACCCCAGAGCACTGTGTCCCCCTAGCACTCCCACAGCTAGAAGGAGGTGGGGTCCTCTGAAGGCAGAGAGGGCCAGGAGGCTTCCTGAGGACCTGAGGCCCCTTGGGCCTCCCAGCTGCTTTGCCCTGGGAGGGACGTGCTTAGTGGTGGGGTTTGTATGGCTGTCACTCACTCACCTGCCTGTGCCCAGTCACTCACCTGTCACTCCCATCGGCCCCCACCCCGTACACACGTGGGCCCTCAACTGCCATCAGGAGTAGTTCCTGCCTGTATGGTTTATCCCACCCACCATACTGCAGGTTACAGGACTGCCCCACAAGCGCCACCATGTCCACCTGAGGTTACCTGGCACACAGGTATCCTCCCCTATGTGACATGACTAGATTATGCACTTCCTATGCCAGTACCATGGCCAAGGTAAGTGTACGGGTGGCTGAGAGAAAGGAGAATAGATCCCAAGTCAGGCAAGCAAGTTTTATTAACCTGCTGGTTGCTCTGTAACAATCAGAGGAGGCAGCCCAAGCTTACAAAACAAGGGGTTTATATGGGGTGAGAGGGGCATAAGGGAGTTTCAGGACTGAGGTCATCTATCAGCTTGTAACAGGCACAGAGATCGTTTGTTAACTTGTGACAGCTCTACAGTACATCATCCTGTGACTTTTGTGGCAGCAGTTTTTTTAAAAAGAGAGAAACCAGGATTTTTTTACAGATACATGTCAAACAGGAATTTACCAATATGGATAACAAACATTTGTTTTCCCTGTCCTCCCCCAAGCTGCCCAGATGACTGTAATCAGTCTTTGCCTAATTGTAGCATGGAGATAGGAGTTCAGGAATGCAGCTGCAGAGCAATCAGAGTTAGGGGGGTGGCTCAGCCTATGCGGAAGGGGTTACCAGAAAGGGGTTCTATACTAGACCCCCATATAGAGGTCTAATATAGACCTCTATGCTAGAGGGTTCTTGGATCTCATGAAGGAAAGCATTTGGGGCAAGTCCATAAAGTGAAAGCAAATTGACTAAGAAAGTAAAGGAATAGGCCGGGCGCAGTGGCTCACACCTGTAATCCCAGCACTTTGGGAGGCCGAGGCTGGTGGATCACGAGGTCAACAGATTGAGACCATCCTAGTCAACATGGTGAAACCCCGTCTCTACTAAGAGTACAAAATATTAGCTGAGCATGGTGGCGCGTGCCTGTAATCCCAGCTACTCAGGAGGCTGAGGCAGGAGAATTGCCTGAACCCAGGAGGTGGAGGTTGCGGTGAGCCGAGATCGCGCCATTGCACTCCAGCCTGGGTAACGAGCGAAACTCCGTCTCAAAAAAGAAAGGAATAAAAGAATGTCCACTCCATAAGCAGAGCAGCAGCATAAGCTGCTCAGCTGCTTATCCTTACTGTAACTTCTTGATTCTATGCTAAACAAGGGGTGGATTATTCATAAGTTTTCTGGGAAAGGGGTGGGCACCTCCCAGAACTGAGGGTTCCTCCCCTTTTTAGACCAAATAAAGTAATGTCCTGGTTGGTGCTTTGGGTTTGCATTTTTCTAATGATCAGTGATGTTGAACACCTCTTCAAGCATCTGTTGGCCATTTGTATGTCTTTTTAGAAAAAATGTCTATGCAGTTCCTTTGTCTATTCTCAATTGGAGTTTGTTATTTTTGCTTTTGAGTTATATGAATTAATTATATATTTTGGATATTGACCCCTTATCAAACATATGGTTCTCGCATACTGTCTCTCCTTCTGTAGGTTGATGCTTCAAGCTTTGTCTTCTTGGCCAGGATTGCTTTGTCTATTTTGGCTTTTTTTGTGTGTGTGATTGCAAATACATTTTAGCATTTTATTTCTATTCTATTAAAAATGCCATCAGGATTTTGTTAGGGATTGGCTTGAATCTGTAGATTCTTTGGTAGTATGGATATTTTAACTCAATTAATTCTTCAAATCTGTGAATGAAAGAGGTCTTTCCATTGCTCTGTGTCTTCTTTAATTTTCTTCATCAATGTTTTATAGTTGTTGGCATACAAGTCTTTCACCTCTTTGCTTAGTTTATCCCAAATATTTTATTCTTTTTTTTTTTTTGAGATGGAGTTTCGCTCTTGTTACACAGGCTGGGATCTCAGCTCACTGCAACCTCCGCCTCCTGGGTTCAGGCAATTCTCCTGCCTCAGCCTCCTGAGTAGCTGGGATTACAGGCATGCACCACCATGCTCAGCTAATTTTTTGTATTTTTAGTAGAGATGGGGTTTCACCATGTTGACCAGAATGGTCTCGATCTCTTGACCTCATGATCTACCCGCCTCGGCCTCCCAAAATGCTGGGATTACAGGCTTGAGCCACCATGCCCGGCCTGTGTTCTGCATCTTTAACGAATTTGTTTATGAAGTCTAAGTGTTTTTTGATGGTACTTTTAGGGTTTTCTGTATGTAAAACCATGTCATCTGCAAGCAGAAACAATGTGACATCCTCCTTTCCAGTCTGGGTGCCCTTTATTTCATTTCTTCCCCTTAACTAATTGCTGTGGCTGGGACTTCCACTACTATGTTGAATAAAAGTGATGAAAACAAGCATTCGTGTCTTGTTCCAGATCTTAGAGAAAGAGCTTTCAATTTTTCCATATTTGGTGTGATGTCGCCTCTGGGTTAACCATACATTGCCTTTATTGTGTTGGGCTACATTCCTTCTATGCCCAGTTTGCTAAGAGTTTTTAATCACGAAGGACTGTTGAATTTTGTCATGATTTTCTGTACCTGCTAAGATGATCATATGGTTCTTGTACTCCTTCCATTGATGTGATGTGTCACATTTATTTATTTATGCATCTGGTACTATCCCTACATCCCTGGGTTAAATCCCACTTGGCCATGGGATGATCATTTAATGTGCTGCTGAATTTGATTGGCTAGTATTTTGTGAAAAGTGTTTGCATCTACATTTATCAGGGATATTGGCTGTATTAGTTTGTTCTCACACTCCTAATAAAGGTATATCTGAGACTGGGTAATTTATAAAGGAAAGAGATTTAATTGACTCATAGTTCTGCATGGCTGGGGAGGCCTTAGGAAACTTACAATCACAGCAGAAGGGAAAGCAGACACATCCTTCTTCACATGCTGGTAGGAAGGAGAAGCGTGGAGCAAAAGGAGGAAAAGCCCGAAAAAAAACCATCATCTCATGAGAATTCACTCACAAGCATGAGAAGAGCAGTATGAAATTAACCATGTCCATGATTCAGTTACCACCCACTGGGTCTTTCCCACAACACGTGGGGATTATGGAAACTAGAATTAAGAGGAGATTTGGGTGGGGACACAGCCAAACCGTATCAGTGGCCTAGAGTTTTCTTTTTGTTGTTGTGACCTTCTGTGGTTTCGATATCAGGATGGTGCTAGACTTGTTAACTGAATTTGGAAGAATTTCCTACTCTTCCCTACTCAGAGAAGAATTTTCTGGAAGAGTTTTAGAAGAATTGCTATTAGTTCCTCCTAAGTAATTGGTAGAATTCGGCAGTGAACCCATCAGAGTCTGGACTTTCCTTTGATAGGAGACATTTTATTACAAACTCAATTTGTTACTTATCATTGTCTGTTAGGAGTTTGATTTCTTTTTGGTTCAATCTTGGGAAGTTGCACTTTTCCAGAAATTTATTCATTTCTGTTAGGTTTTCTAATTTGTTGTTCATAACAGCTCTAATGAGAGAAAACCTAATCATGGAAAATCACCCCTGGCTGAGGGCCAATTCTTCAGTGATGTGGCTGCCACCCAGGCTGTAGGTCTGCATACCAGTGAGAGCCAGGCTGGGCTAGTTAGGGTGGGAGATTTGGCTGAGGGGCACCAGGAAATTCTCATCACTATTGGCTTGAATGGAAGATTCCCCACCTCACCCTCCCGCTCCAGTCTCTCTCTCACCGGATTTTCTGCACAGGGGCCAATGTCCTCTGAACTCCACCAATGTGACTTGGTGTCTAGTAAAGTCATGCAGAGCCCATGCAAGAGACCAACAGGAAAGTGGCGACCTGATCACTGGCCTCAGGGCAAGTATGAGATAAATGATGGATGGAAGAGGAGGAAATAGGGGGACTGAGGGTTCACTCTTGATTTGGAGAAGGAGAATGGATAGTCAGGCATTTGAACCACCCTGGCAGGGGTCAGAAACAAGAAGAATCCTAGGAGACGAGGCCAGTGTAGTAGAAAGCCAGGGGGCACTGAAGGAGAGCAGGGCATCAGGTCCTGAGTTTGGCTGGCTGGATCCTGCCTGTTGTGTGTCCTGTCACTGAGTGTGGACTCCATGGTGGGAGATATGGGGAAGTGTATGGGGAGTTGGTGACGTGATGAGACATGGACTCTGAGAGGTCACCTCTGCATTCTGGGCAATGACTTAGGGGTTGGAGGGAGGCTATGGGAAGGTCAACACTTAGATGTCTTGTCCATCTGAGATAGGCATGATCCTGGGAGGTGATTGTGGAGGGTCTGGGAGGCTAACCTCAGGCAGGAGGGTCTGGAAATGGGGCTGTACTGGAGGGAGGATAGGGGAGTGCTGGTCAGAGCAGAGAGGATGGCTCAGTGGCCTTCCTTCTACCAGGGAGCAGCTCAGAACCAGTGAAGAAGGCTGATTCTGCATTGGTGGGAGCCTGACAGAGATTTGGCTCAGGAGTCCTCGGAGGCCCCTGGACCTTATGGCAGGTTTGAGGGGGGTCTCAGTTGTATTTAAGACATTAAAATGTCCCTGTCCCTGTCCTGTCATTTTGGTAGGTCCAGGAACCCAGCAGCAAAGTGGACTCAGGCCGTGGCCTCCAGAGGCTCTGATTCTCAGGGGATAGAGGAGATGAGCAGAGATGGAGGCTGCATAGAAATTTCAGGGAGGAGGCAAGGGGGAGCTGGCAGAATGATCCAGGGTTCCCCAAGCAGGTCAGCTGGAGAAGGGCTTGTGGGCAGGGGAACCCTTTGTGCTGAGTTCCTGTAGTCCCAGCTACTCTCAGGAGACTGAAGTGGGAGGATGGCTTGAGCCCAAGAGGTTGAGGCTGCAGTGAGCCATGATCACTCTGTTGCACTACCGTCTGAGTGATAGAGTGAGACCTTGTCTCTTGAAGAAGAAGAAGGAGGAGGAAGAAGAAGAGGAGGAAAGTAAAATGGCTCCTTTGTCTGGGGTATGTACCCTGTTTCTTTGTCTCAGTCAAGAAAGAATTCAGAACATGGACACACATGAGAGGTGGGTTTAGGAATGGACAGTTTAATATACAAAGAAGAAGAGAGAGAAAAGCCTTCCTCAGGGTGAGAAAGCAGGTCGCCCAAGAAAGGGTCTCAGGTTTGTGACAGAATGCAATCAATTTTTTTTCTTTTTTTTTTTTCAATTATACTTTAAGTTCTGAGTACATGTGCAGAACATGCAGGTTTGTTACATAGGTATACATGAGCCATGGTGGTTTTCTGCACCCATCAACCCATCATCTACATTACATATTTCTCCTAATGCTATCCCTCCCCCTGCCCCCGACTCCTCAACAGGCTCCGGTGTGTGATGTTCCCCTCCCTGTGTCCATGTGTTCTCATTGTTCAACTCCCACTTATAAGTGAGAACATGCGGTGTTTGGCTTTCTGTTCTTGTGTCAGTTTGCTGAGAATGATGATTTCCAGCTTCATCCATGTCCCTGCAAAGGACAAGAACTCATCCATTTTTATGGTTGCATAGTATTCCATGGTGTGTATGTGCCACATTTTCTTTATCCAGTCTATCACTGATGGGCATTTGGGTTGGTTCCAAGTCTTACACAGTCGATTTTATACAGAGGCTTGAGGAGCCAGTGATTGATTTACACAGGGCCCAGGGGATTGGTTTGACCAGGTGTGCCATTTGCATAGCCCACAAAAAGACTGGCCCTCCTACCCTAGTCTTTTATTATGCAAATGTGGCTTCTTCCCAGTGGGTCACCATGATACCTACACACATGGGGATGAGGAAAGGGAGAGTGGGAACCGCTATATTGAAGGTACTTGCTTACAGGTACAGCTGCTGGCATTTACCCATGAAAGCTCCTAGTTTGCATATTTATGAGGCTGCTTTCTGTTGGAGAAGAAATGGTTTGAGGCTGCTTTTTATTTTATTTTATTTTTGAGACGGAGTTTCGCTCTTGTTACCCAGTCTGGAGTGCAATGGCGTGTTCTCGGCTCACCGCAACCTCCGCCTCCTGGGTTCGGGCAATTCTCCGGCTTCAGCCTCCTGAGTAGCTGGGATTACAGGCACGTGCCACCATGCCCAGCTAATATTTTGTATTTTTAGTAGAGACGGGGTTTCACCATGTTGACCAGGATGGTCTCGATATCTTGACCTCGTGATCCACCCGCCTCGGCCTCCCAAAGTGCTGGGATTACAGGCTTGAGCCACCGTGCCCGGCCGAGCCTATGTTCTTTCTTCTTCACCACCATTCAGCCTCACTGGGCTAGGGAAGCCTGGGGTGACACCTGACAAAGACTTTCTCTTCAAGCAAACTCTAGCCAGGCCGCTCTGAGCCTTCTTGAATGGGCCTGTCAACTGTGGCCTATTCAGACTTGAACAACACTAACAGTTTCTAATAACTTTTAAAGTCCCAGCCCAAAAAACTCAAGGCTGCCCAAAGAATTTCTTCCGGCCAACACCTGAAGAGAAGGCCCATCTCCCAGCCTCTGTGGGAGGATAGGAGCCTAACTCAAAGTGCCAGTAGCGAACCCAGATAGACAACCCCCTCCCTTCCTGTATTTTGTATTTTTCCACTTTTCTGACTCTACTGAACCCCCTACTCCCCACCCCCTCCCTATATCCTCACCCTCTAACATATTCATTCACCTTTGTACATATCAAAGCTGAGTTCAGTTCATGCCAAATTCCTTTCCCCATTGCAATAGTTATCACCAATTAAACTCTGTTGTCACCACTCTCTGTCATTAATGTCCAGCTTTGTTCATCTTTGATGCACCTAGTGAACTTTGCAAGGTGGGCAGGCCTCCCTCGGCAGGTAAGCGTGGTAATAAATGAGCTACGTGGCACACTCCAAGCGAAAAAAATGGCACGGCCAAAGGAAATGTTCTTTGTTCAAGGAGGCAAGACGGGCTGTGTGGTTGCCAAGAGAAACCCCAGTTTTCTGAGATCAGTCCTAGGACGGCAGTATGGTATGGCATTTTACTGAATGTTCAAATGTAGCCTGTATCCTAAGATGTATGACTCTGAGACGTGCTAGAGCTGCCTGAGTCTCAGGTCACCAGCATGGATATGACTATGGCATTTACCTTACAGTACGTGGGAAGATTACTACAACCAGGAAAAACACAGCAGCAAACTTCCATGCACAGGCACTTTGTTGCTTGCGTTATAAATCTTTTAATTCTCTCAACCACCTGGGAAGATGGGAATTATTTTTGTTTTGATGGAAAAATTAGGAAAGCAAGTGACTTCCCCAAGTTTATAGAGTAAGCGAAAGTCCCAGTAGGCTGAATTCACACCTAGGAATTTGGGTCCACAACTGAGAACAGGTAATTGTTTGAAAGCAGCACACACTGCAGACACAAGGCTCAGTTGCTGCTGCTGTTAACAATATTGTATTATGATCATTATAATTTTTCCCTATTTATCTCTAATGCCAGAGTGCTTACACTCTGCACCTCTCGGGCCATACAGCCTTGCCATTGTCTTGTATCTTGCATCAGTTACTTCTGCACATAAAGCCTTTTTCTCTAACACAATTGCAATTTGTTTAAAGCAGCAAAGAATTAAGCTCCCAGGAAGTGCTCAGTGATATGCGCCTTGGTTCTTTCCAGATGTTTACCAACACCTGAGCTCTAATCACATCTAACTGGCCCAAGCCTAACAAAGAAACTTTGACTTTCCAGCATCAGTGACCTTCACTGGCAGGCTGTAACCTCCGTTCAGGAAAAGGAGGGCAGTGGCACCCAGCACAAGGGACTCTGTACTGAGAGATGACGCTGAAGACCTGTAGGCTTCTGGTGTCAGTGCATAATGCTCCCCTTTCCTCCACGTGGAAGGCTGACACCTCCTTCACTCCGCCCGTTTTCCAACTCTGTAAAGCACCCTCCTTACTTCTTACAGACCTGCTGTGTTCCTGTCTCATCTCCTACCTGGTTTCTTTCTTCTCAGATTATTTTGGGAAAGAAACATTCACTCCCTCAAAATGGCTCAGATACTAAAGGATTTGTTGGAAGGAAACGGAGGCGTTTTGTAAGAACTCTCCCCCAAAAATGTGAAACAGTAAACAAATAGGAGCGACAAGTGATTAGATGTGAATCTGAGACTAGTGATGAAGCAACCCTGAGAAGACGATGATGATAGAATCAGCAGCTTATACTTACTGAATGCTGTTGAGGCCAGGCATTGTTGTAAACACTTTGCATCAATTAACTCACTTAATTTTCATAATAATGTTGTGAAATAGGTTTGTTATTAACATCTTACAGATGAAGAAACTGAGGCATGACACAGTGAAACAGTTTGTCCCAGGTCACACAAAGCCAGTATACATGCAACTTGCATTTAAACCCAGGTAACATGACTCCAAAGCGTAATGCTCTTCACACACACACACACCTTGGAGCTCTGATAGGGTATGCAGTGTTTCTTTTCTACTAGGTCCACAGTGGATGCTCAGGAAATGGTTAATAGGTATGACTGAGGAAATATGTCATTTGTGACATCATTATTACATTCTGACAGTTAATGTCACCTAAGTGTGCTATAGCTGGAACCTGAGCAACACCATTTTATAAAAGACAAAGGCTGTTTTCCAAAAATAAGTTACCCATTCTCCTCACAGTGACTGCTAACCTTGGCTTCTGTAAATAAAACTGCTAGTTTACTTTGCAGAATGCAGAGAGGTAAAGCTGCTTACCTTCTCTTATCAGTAACTGCCAGAGTTGCTAGCCTTTGCTTACTGGTAATAACCAAGATAGGCAGCCCAGGTTAATTCCATCCTGGCTCCTGCGACTCGTAATCAGTAACTAAAGATCTGTGGATTCTAATACTGCCCAGACAATGTATAAACTAATGTTTATCTTGACTTCTGTAAACCACTTAAGTAACAATCGGAATGACAAAAGTCCCCTGGCCCTTGGAATGTCCGGAGGGCACACACCCCCCCCCTCTCGGCCCAGGAGGTAATTTACAGAATCCACTAGCCCTCGAAATGCCTGAAGCCTTTCATCCCCATCCGCGCTCCTCACCCTGACTCCCAAGGTGGTTTTACTGGTATAAAAAGGTCTTGTCACCCTTCTTTCTCTGCCACGGGTTGGAGAGACGTGAGTCCTCCATGGTCGCCAGCAGTAAACCCTGCAATTTGGCATACTTTTGTCTTGGTGTTGACTTTCTATGCTCGGTCCAGTATAACATAAGAAAATGTGAAAAATACAAATTTAAATCAACTCATACAGAAACTCTAGGATTGAGGTTTAGCAATCTGTGCTTTAACAGGCCCCCCAGTGATTTTGACACATCACTAGAGCTCAGAACTACCGGATTCCTATATCCCATCCCTGTGTAATATACATATGAGTGATGCTCAGTAGATTTTCTTGAAACATAGCTCGCTGAAAGTGCCCTCAGAATAATTCTCACCAAAATACTGCTATTCTTAGTACAAAGAGCAGGCCATTTTTCTCTAGGTTTGCTAGTCTCCCACTAAAGGCTAATCTTAGTGAAAAAAAATTTTTTTTGGCCAGAAACAGTCGTAGAGAAAGGGTACATGTTATACAAAATGATTTTATTAGATACCAAAACTTTTATTCACACCGTTTTATTTCTTTTGCAGCTTTAATTTTTAACACTTACTGGCTCCTCTGGGGATTAAATATCTTCACATGCCCACTAGCTAAAAAGAATTTCTAAGTAGAAGTCAAGTAAAACTGCAAACTACTGCTCTAAGAAATGCACACTTAATTATGTTTATTTGCTCTCCTGTAGAATTGTTTACAAATAGCACTGCAGAGATTTACATGTCATTCCTAAATCACCCAGGTCGTTCTACCATTCATGTGATGTCTGCAAGATAAACACTCTTAGTGAACACTTTGCTGCATCTCTTAATGAGATTTCTCTCCAGGGATGCTCTTGAAACTGAAGACTTCCCTCAATTTCTAAATTTTCTACATTCACACAGCTTCTCTCCTGTGGGATTTTGTAGAGATTCCTATTGCCTAGTCTTTCCTGTATTTGCTACATGTACGCGGTTTTTTCCTAGTGTGAGTATGCTTATGTCAATTAAGGGATTAATACTGACAAATGCTGCCAGGTGCGGTGACTCACGCCTATAATCCTAGCACTTTGGGAGGCCGAGGCGGGTGGATCACGAGGTCAAGAGATCGAGACCATCCCTTCTCTACTAAAAATACAAAAATTAGC
Organism: Saguinus oedipus; assembly: GCA_031835075.1. Taxonomy (NCBI): domain Eukaryota; kingdom Metazoa; phylum Chordata; class Mammalia; order Primates; family Cebidae; genus Saguinus; species Saguinus oedipus. The sequence continues at coordinate 38,539,869 of CM063187.1, read as the reverse complement.
TGGGCATGGTGGCGCGTGCCTGTAGTCCCAGCTACTCAGGAGGCTGAGGCAGGAGAATTGCTTGGAGGAGGCAGAGGTTGCAGTGAGCCGAGATCGCGCCATTGCACTCCAGCCTGGGCAACAAGAGCAAAACTACATCTCAAAAAAAAAAAAAAAAAATACTGACAAATGCTTTCCCACATTTATGGTCTTCATAGGATTTCTCTACAGTAAAAACTCTGATAAACAAAAGGGTCTGCATCATTGCTAAAAGACTTCCCATATTCACTACATTCATATAACTTTTCCCCAGTATAAATTTTCCTGATGTTAAATAAGGGAGACTCTGTGAATGAAATTTACCATGACAAATACTGCTTCATGTAGGTTCTCTTCTGTAAGATTTCTCACATGTATAGTGATTCACATGGTCTAAACATTTTTCTCCACACTTACCACCCTACTGGGTTTCTCTCCATCATGTATTCTTTGATGGGCGGTACAATTTGAGACTTTGCTAAAAGCTTTCCCACACTCACTACATTTATATGGCTTTTCTCCAGTATGAATTCTCTGATGGACAGTAAGGTTTGAACTACAGCTGAAGGTTTTCTCACACTTAATACATTCATAAGGTTTCTCTCCAGTATGAATTCTGTGATGTTGAAGCAGGGATGACCTGTGACTGAAGGCTTTCCCACATATACTGCATTCATGATGTTCCAATCTAATGTGATTTCTCAAATGCATATTCAGTGATTCAAGCTGGTTAAAGGATTTCCTGCATGTCTGACATTCAAAGGGTTTTTCCTCAGTATGAATACTCTGATGCTGAACAAGAAATGAGAGGCTACTAAAGACTTTCAGACATTTGTTACATTCATGTTTTTTCTTCATAGTGTGAATTTTTTGATGTTGAGTAAGGTGTGAGCTACAGCAGAAAGCTTTCCCACATTCACTACATTCATAAGGCTTCTCTCCAGTATGGCTTTTCTGATGGTGAATGAGAGATGAACTATGAATGAAAGCTCTTCCACATATACGACACTCATAGCGTTTTTCTTGTGTATGAATTCTTAGATGTTGAACGAGAAGGGAAACACGACTAAAAGACTTTCCGCAGTTTGTACAATCATATGGTTTCTCTCCAGTGTGAGTGCTCTGATGGTTCGTAAGTGATGAGCCATGGCTAAAGGCCTTCCCACATTCAATACATTTGTAAGGTTTCTCTCCACTATGGCTTATCTGATGTCGTGTAAGGGATGAGCCATGGCTGAAAGTCTTCCCACATTCACGACATTCATAGGGCTTCTCTCCTGTATGAATTCTCCAGTGGCGATTGAGGACTGACTGTTTGCCAAAGGCTTTCCCACATTCACTGCATGCATAGATTTTCTCTCTATCACAAGTCTGGGAAAGGGTAAGAGATTTGCTCTGGTTGAAGGCTGCCCCACTTTCATTAGAATTCAAAAGTTTCTTTCCACCACTGATTTTCTCATTTTTTACAACTGACTTTTTTGGTAAATTCTTCTTTAATACATACTTGTGTGAATTCCCTTCAGCAGAACTTTTTTGTGGTTCAGAAAGGGTAGCCTTTGAAGAACAGGTGCTTCTAAATGTGTTGTTGCATTCTATATATTCCAAATTCTTCATAGAATTTGAAAATTCATAACCTTGTTTTATAGCTTTTTGTATTATTACTGTTTGGGACGAATCTTCAACATAAAGATCCTTCTTTGATGATAATTCCTTGTTTGTCCATCTTGATTCCCAATCTGAAATATATCAAGAAAGCAAAGCACTGCTTTTTTTTTTCTTTTACTTCTTAAAAAGAAACTTCTACAGTGGAATTAGGAGAACTGGATAAGAAATGAAGCCCCCAGAAAACATAAAGCTCTGACAACTCAAATATTTCAGTGACTTCTGAACAATGCTTAAATGATGTAGAGAATACAAAGTTCACAGAAGCAGGAACAGCGTGTGATAACAGAAATGTGTTAAATATAGGAAATGGATAAAATAATACGCAAAAAAAGGAAATAGTCAGAAATAAAATGTGGAAGGCATTCTGGATTCCAAGCCATCATTTTGTGCCTATATGCATGAATAAAGTCACTCAGACATAGATTTTCAGTGAAAGAGCGAGCTGGGGTGTGTGGGCCATTCACCCAAAGGAGTTAATGACTGCCTTTCCCACTCACTGGCCTTGCAGGCTTTTATTTTGTATAGATCAAAGGACAAGGGTCTTTAGATAAACACCATTAGAGGGTAATTAACTTCTGCTGACCACCCCCCCCAAAAGGTAGTTATGCATACATGGATGATCAAAGGTTTGCTAATGAAAGTGGGGGTAAACAGATTTATCTGGGGAAGCCTCTTTACAATTTCTAGTATTTATTCTGTGTTCTGATGCCCTAGGGTAAGAATCAATAGCCTTGGCCCATCCCCTTATTTGAAGCTTTGTAAACCCTCTGGCCTTTCAAGGGGATCTCGTGACTATTTTCTGTAACTATCTCTAATACTGTTCCCTTAATATTTTCACCACCCTGACTGAACTACCACACCTATATTCATGTGTGAAAGATTGCATTTAGTCCCGTATCCTTTTTCTCCAACGTTCAATTAATCTCAATTTGCTGCCAGATTATCATGCTTAAAATACAGAATTGATAGTACTACATTAAACAATTACAGTAAAAACAAAGTAATCTAAACGTTCTTTATAACTGACAAAGATTTGGGTTTTCTGAGGTACTGAAGAAACTGTGTGCATCACATTATTCATTGGATATGAGAAAATATTCTTCCTGGCTGGGCACAGTGGCTCACACCTGTAATCCCAGCACTTTGGGAGGCCGAGGTGGGTAGATCACAAGGTCAGGTGTTCGAGACCAGCCACACCAACATGGTAAAACCCTGTCTCTATTAAAAATACAAAAAGTAGCCAAGCGTGGTGGCGCATGCCTATAATCCCAGCTACTGAGGAGGCTGAGGCAGGAGAATTGCTTGAACCCGGGAGGCGGAGGTTGCAGTGAGCCAGGATCATGCCATTGCACTCCAGCCTGGGTGACAGAATGAGACTCCATCTCAAAAAAAGAAAAAGAAAATTTTATTCCTAGAAACACATTTTTATATGTTCCTTACTTCCTCTAATATGTTTATATTTCATCTACAAAGCTCAGCTTTAGAAAAGTGATTCTCCACCTAAGTGACAGCTTTTCTTAGCTTAAAACTATTAGAATGTTTTCTCTTAAGTAGATTTAAAAAGGAATAGTTTGCCTTACTTTGTCTGAATAGAGTAACAATTTGAATTATTATGATGGCAAAAACCTCTAACCTTGATTAGATGACATGAGTCATACAGATAATACTTTGGGATAGAGGAACAACTGTTTGGAAAAGCTAAGCTAAATACCCCTCAGTTTTCATTTATATCTGAGATCTTTGAAGACAGTATCCCTAAGATGCCTCCACCCTCACTACAAGCATCTTTAACAAACTTCCCTTGTCTCGTTCACCATGACTCACCTGGAGTCACACCTTTGGATAGTTTTTTCTCCACCATCCAGGGCTCTTTTCCATCCTCCAATAACGTGATCACATATGGCTTAGTTAGGGAAAGACCTGCTTACAGGAAGAACAGAGAGTTGCTTAAGCTGCGGTCCTCTATTGTGAGAGGCCATCACAAGACACCACAGGAAGGGATGAAGGGTGTTCACTGACATGGAAACATAAGCTTCAGGCCGGGTACAACAGAGCTACACATTTCCTTGGAAGCATGGTACAGAAATTCAGCCATTTACTTAGGAGGATCTCCAGTAATTCAGAGTGGCAAAAGAAAGGTGTCCCTTATTGGAGTGGAAGGGGTGATATCCTTACCTAGAGAGGCCAGGTTCTTATAATTCTGGACCATCACATCCTTGTATAAGTCCCTCTGAGCAGAATCTAGCCATCCCCACTCTTCATGAGAGAAGTCTATAGCCACATCACTAAATGTCACCTGAAATAGCAAATATATTTAGGTTCAACCATAGATCAGGCCTCTTCTGTCACTGTACATGGGGTAAAATTAGCCTGCTAATGGAAGAAATGGAACAAGATTCAGGAGTTGTGACAAGGATTGGGAATGTGACCTCACTTAATAATAGGAAAGTTATGTTGTTGAACTATTATACAATAAAGGGGACAGTTATGTGCTTAGAATTATTAGACAATAAGAGACAAATGTGTAAGAGCTTTGCTTCAGTAGAGTTAATTTTGTTAAAAGTTATAGAATTATATGAATTTTTGTTTTTTGTTTTTTGATTTTTTTTTTTTGAGACGGAGTTTCGCTGTTGTTACCCAGACTGGAGTGCAATATGGCATTATCTCAGGTCACCGTAACCTTCGCTTCCTGGGTTCAAGCAATTCTCCTGCCTCAGCCTCCCAAGTAGCTGGGACTACAGGTGTGCACCACCATGCCCAGCTAATTTTTGTATTTTTAGTAGAGACGGGGTTTGATCTTGTTGACCAGGATGGTCTTGATCTCTTGACCTTGTGATCCACCCACCTTGGCCTCCCAAAGTGCTGGGATTATAGGCGTGAGCCACCGCACCCATCCAGAATTATATGAATTTTTAAAAAATCAGCATTTAACATTTGACAGCACAGAGTCAAGTATATACGAATATCTTTAATAGCTTAAGTGCTAGGTAAGTAATTAGACATTAGGCTAAAGTGATTGTCTCTCAGATGGGATACTAAGGATGATTCACTAAGGCTCACAGAAAATGGGTTCAGAAAAAAGATATCTTTATATTAAAGACTGATAGACATAAACTGATATGGTTTTATTATGTCCCCCCAAAACAGCATGCATTGAACTTAATCACTGTTCTAACAGTATTGAAAGGTGAGACCTTAAGGAGACATTTAGGCCTTGATGGCTCTGCCCTCATAAATGGATTAACCTCATCATCGGGGGAAAGGTTCCTTATTTTAGAAATTGAGTTCAAGTCTCCTTTTGCCTCTCTCTCTTCTCTTTGCCCCTCCACCATAAAGGGACACAGCAAGAAGGCCCTTGCCAGATGCCTGCCCCTTGATCTTGGACTTCCCAGGCTCTAAAACCATGAGAAGTCAATTTATATTGTTTACACACTACTCAGTCTGGAGTATTCTGTTAAAGCAGCACAAAAAGACTAAAACATACACGTAACTGATTCATAAACAAAAAAGAAAAATATATTTATGGTGTATACTTAAACTTTGTACTAACAGACATTTAATAATTAAAATATGAGACTCCAGGGTAAAAGACTGAAGGATGGTTTCATGTAATAGATCAGGGGTCTCTAACCCCCAAGCCCCAGACTGGTACTGGGTCTATGGTGTGTTAGAAACCTGGCCACACAGCAGGAGGTGAGTGGCAGGCAAGTGAGCATTACCACCTGAGCTCCGCCTTCTGTCAGATCAGCTGTGCCACAGATTCTTACAGGAGCTCGGTCCCTACTGTGAACTGTGCAGGCAAGGGATCCAGGTTGCCCGCTCCTTATGAGAATCTAATGCCTGAGGATCTGAGGTGGAACAGTTTCGTCCCCAAATCACTACCTCCACCACTTCCCGCTTCTGTGGATTGTCTTCCATGAAACCGATCTCTGGTGTCAGAAAGGTTGGGGACTCCTGCCATAGACAGTCCTTAAATAGGACCTGGAAGTAAGGGGAAAAAAATAAAAGGGTACATTTCAAAGAAAATATTCTAAGGAAATGCTCACAGATGTGCTTAGAAATTCCTCTCAATAGTACTCTAATTTTACAGTATCACTTAAAATAGTAAAAAAAGAAGCTTATTCAGTAAGAGCTTATTGGCTAGTCAAATTATAGTATGCAAAAAGTACATTCATTTAATATAGCATTATTACTGTCTTTCATTTGTGAAACAGACTGCTCTACTGTGGTAATTTTTTAGCTCAGAGACTTAATTCAGTATTGTATTACTTTATTTAGATATTTTATATGCATGTTCACCAGTGACACTGGTCTTTGGTTTTAAAGGCAGAATTTACTTTTGCCAGGTGTTGGGAAAATAAAATTCAAATCTCTTGCCAATGGCAGAAAATCCTCTCCACAAATATAGAAAAAAAAAACAGTTTTATTATTGAATAAGCATTAAATCAGACCTTGATGCACTTCACAAGCAATCCACTAATGAGATTAAAGGACAGGAAGAAATCTCATCCTTTTATATAGGCAAGCAGATGCAATCTAACACACATACACACAAAAACTTACCCTCAAGTAAGATTTGACAGTTCAATTTGCTATACGAAATTTATCTAAATTCACCTGTTAATTGGAGTGAATCTAAATTCACCTGTTAATTGGAGTTGCCACTGTGTTAGTTAATTGCCTTTATCCAAATAAAAATAACATTTCTCATAGCTTTGACAAACCAGTCATTACAACTTAGAACAAGGGATGCTTCTTACTTCCCCTTCACTTGCCTGGGCAGCCTGGGGTATTCACCCATCTCTGTCCCTAAAAGAACATGAGATATCAGTCCTAGCACTTATTTTAATTTCTTCTGCTTTCTTACTTTTCTACCAGTGCTGCAATCCTCAATACAGTAGCCTCTAGTCAACTTGGCTACAACATTTAAATTAATTAAAATGTAAAAATAAAATAATTAAATAAAATTTAAAATTCATTTCCTCCATTGCTTAAGCCAAAAGTTCAAGGACTCAATAGTCATACAGGGCTGGTGGCTACCGTACTGAGCAGGTGCAGAACCCTTCCACCACTGCAGAAGGTTCTCTTAGAGAATACTGCACCAGATCATGAAGTCCTGTGTGTCAGTGTACACCGAAATCCACGTACAACTTTTCCTAACAGGTACTTCATAAGTGTTTAGAAGATGAACCAATGAACTATTTTGCCATAGTCCACTTTAGCCTTTACTTTTTTTTTTTTTAAGAGGCAGGGTCGGGCCGGGTTCGGTGGCTCGCGCCTGTAATCCCAGCACTTTGGGAGGCCGATGCAGGTGGATCACGAGGTCAACAGATCGAGACCATCCTGGTCAACATGGTGAAACCCCGTCTCTACTAAAAATACAAAAAATTAGCTGGGCATGGTGGCGCGTGCCTGTAATCCCAGCTACTCAGGAGGCTGAGGCAGGAGAATTGCCTGAACCCAGGAGGCGGAGGTTGCGGTGAGCTGAGATCGCGCCATTGCATTCCAGCCTGGGTAACAAGAGCGAAACTCCGTCTTAAAAAAAAAAAAAAAAGAGGGAGGGTCTTGCTCCAGCGCCAGGCGGGTGACATAATCATACAGTGACATAATCATCATAGCCCACTGCAGCCTCATACCACTGGGCTCAAGAAATCTTCCCACCTCATCAGCCTCCCTAGTAGCTGAGACAGCAGGCATGCATGTGTCTCCCAACCTAATGAGACACAGGCCATGGAAAACAACTAAGCAGCGATGGGAGTGGAAGTGCTAGGTCAGGGAAGGTGACTGCAAGTGCAAACAGGCGTTCAGAGAAGCTTTTCTGAGAATTCACCACTGAGCAAACACACGAAGGAGATAAGAATGCAAGCTTGTGCATATGTGGGTGAAGAATATTCCACGTGGATGGCACAGCAACTGGTGACAGTGGCTGGAGCTCACAGGGATGAGGAGGCAGAGGAGGAAGGTGGGATCAGAGAGGTAATAGCCTAATTGTAGGAAGAGGTCACTGCAGAACCGACTTTGAGTTAGCTGCTGAAAAATTTTAGGTTGAGGAATGACAGGAATTTATATAACAATAGGATCACGGTGACAGTTGTACTGAGGGTTAAGGGCAGATGCGGGGAATCCAGCTTTGAGGCCACCAAGATATTCCAGGTGGCTTAGACTGAGGTGGTGGTGGTGGTGGGATAACTAATGGTCAGATGCTGTATACGATGCATAATTTAGATCCAACTAGAGGACCTGCATGAGTTATAAGTCAAAGGGAGAAAATCAAGGATGACTCCAAACATCTCTTCACTTGAGACCACAAGAGTACAGTTTTGACAACCATAATGCAAATAACATTAAAATTCAAACTTGCTTTGTGAATTATAGTTTAAAAATTTTGGCAAGACTGAAAAGTCTTCTAGCAGAAAACAGAAAAGAGGAACACTGGGTGAGGAGGACAATACCTTGGAGCTCTCCCGTGGGCTTCATCCCTCCTATATTGAAAGGAACCATAGATCCAGTCCCTTAAATGGACTTGATTAGGTGGACACAGGCAGAAGCAAAGCAGACACACAGAGGCCTGATAAAGTATTCAGGGAGATTTAGGGACACACCGACTTACTTGAGACATTACTCTGCACTTTCCAACAGCCAACAGAGTCCTCTTTCCAGGCTCTAATTTTAGAGTTAGGCAGTGTCCTAAGGGCACAGAAGGGCAGGAAAAAGCAATCAGGAAAAATCAGGCTTATCTTGCAGCATCTGTGACACACCATAATGGAAAGGCACACTGGTAATCACTCTCTGGGGCGTCAATCTCTCCCTGGGAACTAACAGGGTGTTTCTCTGCAAGGTTTAACCATTTTCCAGGTTCCACCTGTGGGAAAAGTCAATTTTTTTCTGTCCATAAAAGACTCATAATAGTGATAACTTTATCAGCTCGATCAATCTTCACCACTATACACGGTGGGCATTCACATTATTCCAGATTTTTTTCTTCTTCTGATTTTGAGATGGGGGTCTCGTTCTGCCGCCAAGGCTGGAGTGCAATGGCGCGATCTCAGGTCATTGCAACCTCCAGCTCTGGGGTTCAAGGGATTCTCCTGCCTCAGCCTCCTGAATAGCTGGGATTACAGACCTGCGCCACCACTCCCAGCTAATTTCTCTCTTTCTTTCTTCCTTTTTTTTTTTTTTTTTTTTTTGAATTTTTAGTAGAGACAGGGTTTCACCATGTTGGTCAGGCCGGTGTGGCAGCTCACACCAGTCATCCCAGCACTTTGGGAGGTGGAGGCGGGCAGATCGCTTAAGGTCAGGAGTTCGAAACCAGATTTCTTTTTTTAAAACGAAGACAAAACTGAAATTCCGAGATACTGAACCCATTTTTTCAAGGTTACACAACTGCAAAGCGCCGGCTTCATGACTACATAACCCCAAAACAACCGTGGCTGACGTCTGCTCTCGCGCCCACTTTCCACTCAAAACAGCGCCAAGACCTCTGCGCCGTCATCACCCGCGTTTACACAGCAGGACGCGAAGGCCAGGAAAAGCCAAGACGACCCCAGTCGGGGTCACACCGCGGGCCAACCCAGGGCCGGAGCCCCGCCGCCGCCCCCGGGACCCACACAGGCCGGAGTCCTCACCGTCCACGCAGGCGCCCCGAGTCCGCACTTCCGCGGACCTGACGCGCTGCGTCGCTGGTGAGCGGGCAACGGCTTCCGACCTCCGGGAACGACACTGCCCAGAACCGTTTCTGAACCTGGGAGCCGCCCCCAGGCCTGAGGCTACCGCAGGACCGACCCACTGCAGTGCCCACGGCCAAGCGACAATTCCCAGAATCCTCCGCGCTCGGGACAAAGGTCCCCGGCTCCGCGAACCGCCGGCACCAGAAGACTACACTTCCCACTAGTCTCTGCCGCCGCGCGGACCTGGCGCCCCGCGGGCAAATGGGTGTCGGCTTCGTAAGAAAAGCCTGGGGCTGTTATTTCTAGAGCCCGCCAACTAGGACCACACGCGAAGTGCCCTGGGCGCACACAGTCGTCCTATGGTGAACGATACGCTTCGGAACTAAGGGACACCTTCTACTTGTAAGGACAATTGCGCCCGCATTACGAAACTACAATTCCCGGAGAATTCTACAGCCGTGCGAGAAGTTCTTCCGGGTCATTCTTGCGGTCTCTCACACACAAGTTTCCCTCCGGGACGTGCGCCGCTGTTCATGGTACCGCCCAAGGCGCTGGCGGTTGCTAGCAAAGGGACTGCTCTCTTCCCAAACCCTACTGCTACGCTGTCCACCTCGCATGGTCTTTAAGGTTTTTGGCCATTTGACTAAGACGATAGCTCACAAAACGCCCTGTGGCCGGACTGTCACGACTGTGTTTCGCCAACCAAGATTTCCTGGAAATGCACGCGTACAAGTATCTGTGACACTAATGATGGCCGTTCTGATGTGAGTTACGGCCCCTACGGGGACTGGGAAACACGGAACTTGAGTGAGCACCAGGACAGAGACCCTCATCCTGGGAGGAGCCACTCCTCACGCAGCCATCAGAGCCTGAGGCTTCCCCACAACCTCGAAGTGCTGCTTGGGCTCTGACCTTACCCGTCCAACCCAAAAGGACAATGGACCTCTCTATATGCAAGGCTGAGCAGTCTACTGTTGGTATATATTTGGGTTGTTTGCTTCCTTTTTAACATTTGAATTAAATTTTAATTTCACTTTTTTAATTATAGTGTGGCTATAGACTTTTTTGTACTTGTCAAGTACTAACCTTCATGATCTTCGTGGAGCAGTGCTTCTGTTACCAGAAAGGGGTCTCAGCCCAGACCCCAAGAGAGGGTTTCTGGGTGTCATGCAAGTAAAAATCCGTGGGAGTCCACAGTGCAAGGCCAAAGCAAGTTTATTAAGAAAGCAAAGAAACGGCCGGGCACGGTGGCTCAAGCCTGTAATCCCAGCACTTTGGGAGGCCGAGGCGGGTGGATCACGAGGTCAAGAGATCCAGACCATCCTGGTCAACATGATGAAACCCCGTCTCTACTAAAAATACAAAACTTAGCTGGGCATGGTGGTGCGCACCTGTAGTCCCAGCTACTCGGGAGGCTGAAGCAGGAGAATTGCTTGAACCCAGGAGGCGGAGGTTGCGGTGAGCCGAGATCGCGCCATTGCACTCCAGCCTGGGTAACAAGAGCGAAACTCCATCTCAGCTGGCTTCCTCTCAAGGCTTAGAGTGTGTAATAAGGAAAGATTGGATTGTGCAAAGCATATTCCGTCTATGACTTTATTGTACAACGTCGAATTGTTTTCAAAGTTGTACCAATTTTCAGTCCTACCAGAGTTTATGGTTATTTTGGTTGCCAACTTTTAGTGCCAGCAGTTGATTTGTGAAACTTTAACACTTTATCTACTAGGTGTGAAATCATAACTCACTGTGGCTTAAAGTTGCACTGTGTAATTGTTAATGAGATCGAGAATGGTTTTGAATGTCTGTTGGCCTTAGTATTTCCTTCTCTGAGAATTGCAGGTCCTTTGCTCAATGTTTATATATATATAATATATATATTTTTTAGACAGAGTTTTGCTCTTGTTGCCCAGGCTGGAATAGTGCAATGGCACAATCTCAGCTCACTGCAACCTCCACCTCCTGGGTTCAAGCAATTCTTCTGCCTCAGCCTACTGAGTAGTTGGGATTACAGGAATGCGCCACCATGCCCAGCTAATTTTGTAGTTTTAGTAGAAATGGGGTTTCACCATGTTGATCACGCTGGTCTTGAACTTCCAACCTCAGGTGATCTGCCTGCCTTGGCCTCCCAAAGTGCTGGAACTACAAGCGTGAGCCACCCCACCCAGCTTGCTCAATGTTCTTTTGAAATGATGACCTTTAATATAAAAATGCAAGAGGCATAGGAAAAAATGATATATATATTTTTTTGAGATGGAGTTTCACTGTTGTTACCCAGACTGGAGTGCAATGGCACGATCTCGGCTCACCGCAACTTCTGCCTTCTGGGTTCAAGCAATTCTCCTGCCTCAGCCTCCCGAGTAGCTGGGACTACAGGCGCACACCACCATGCCCAGCTAATTTTTGTATTTTTAGTAGAGACAGGGTTTCACCTTGTTGACTAGGATGGTCTCGATCTCTTGACCTCGTGATCCACCCACCTCAGCCTCCCAAAGTGCTGGGATTATAGGCGTGAGCCACCGCGCCTGGCCCAAAATGAGATTTTTAAGGAGGGAGTGCAGTGACTAGGATATTAAAATTGTTTCCCACTTAGAATCGTGGGCTTTCAACTGAAATAGTAACTGAATGTGTTTTCTGCAGTTTGGTGTAATGTTTCTGGTTATGAGATTCTTAAATCCTCCTGCTTGGGATTTGCTTAACAACTAGAATCTGTGAAGTGCCATCTTCAGTGCTCAGCAAACTCTTCCTCTCATATATCGCCTCTTCCCCATTCTTTCCCTCCCTTGAGAACTCCAATTCATTTTAAGGCAGTAATGTATTACCACTCTCTATCCTCCAGTAGTCTTAAATTCTCTGTAACTTACATCCTTCAATCTCTGTGTTACATTCTGAATAATTTATTTCAATCGACTCTCTATTCATAATTCTCTCTCCAGGACATATGAATTTCAGTTTTTCAAAGATGTTTTTAACATGGTAGGCATAGTTGCTTCATAAAATGTATCTGATAATAATAACTGAAGATTGTATGGGCCCCTTGGGAAGTTTATTTTTAAATTTTTCAATCAGTTCGCTTTGCTTCCTTTTTTGCTGGTTACCTTTGTCTTTCCTTAAAATTCATGGAGCTTCCCCATATCCTTAGATGAAAGTGCCTTTCTCTTCTAAAGATTACGTAATTTTATTTTCAGACAAGACCAGGATCCCTACCACTCTGGAACCACGTTAAACCACACTTAAGACTTATGTCCCTGCTCAGTCCATCCAGAAAAGCTTACATAGAGACTCTTCATTATTGCTGCTTTTCCTCATGAGCTCCCTGGAAGATTTATGGTGGCTTCCCATTGTGAGTCCTCAGATATTTGTAATATGAGTTAAGTTCATGAGTGGAGAGAGGGCCAACATTTTAGGACTAAATATGACTCAGGGCAGAGGTGAGAAGAACTTTAAATGGAGGCTAGTCCTTTTGATTCAATAGCTATGTCTGGCCATCTCGTAAAAAGCATTACTGTGAAGCTAAACCCCTAACTTGTGAGTGCTCCATCATTAGGGAAGCAGGAGCCTAGGAGAGCTGGAGAATCCCATTTTAAGTACAGCTCCATTCTGAGACTAGCAAAGTACATTCCTTGCCTGTCATGAGCCGTAGTCACGAGGTCTTTATAGTTGAGCAAACAGTCTGAAGACAGATACAGGGACACTCCTACAACAGTGGGGAGTCTAGAGGTCCCAATACCCATAACAATGTTCGCTTTCAAGATAATAGTTATGCTTTGATGTGCTTGACACTAGAATGTCAAGACTAGTTTAAATGAATACAGTAATAAATTTTGTCATTCTGCCTGCTCATCCACACATAGACACAGCTTAGCTTAGTTTGTTTATAGATAAGACTCCTGTATAAGAAAAACTTGGCCAGGCGCGGTGGCTCAAGTTTGTAATCCCAGCACTTTGGGAGGCCGAGGCGGGTGGATCACGAGGTTAAGAGATCGAGACCATCCTGGTCAACATGGTGAAACCCCGTCTCTACTAAAAATACAAAAAATTAGCTGGGCATGGTGGCGCGTGCCTGTAGTCCCAGCTACTCAGGAGGCTGAGGCAGGAGAACTGCCTGAACCCGGGAGGCGGAGGTTGCGGTGAGCCGAGATCGCACCATTGCACTCCAGCCTGGGTAACAAGAGTAAAACTCTGTCTCGGGGGAAAAAAAAAGAAAAAGAAAAAGAAAAACTTAAAGCGAGTATGTTCCTCCTCTTGCTTTCTGAGGCCCTCCTGCTCTCTAATGGTGTAGCTTCTAAGAAACTTGCTTCTTTTACTGCACTCTGTGACTCACCTTAAATTCCTTCCTGAACAAGATCCAAGAACCCTCTCTTGGGGTCTGGATCGAGACCCCTTTTCCAGTAACACCATAACTTGCACTGTTGGCAGAAAGGATAGAGGCACCGTAATAGAGACCAAGGAGGAGAAATCAGGCGTGTGAGGTGGAGAGAATCACCAGCATAAACAAGTCTGTTTTAAACAAATATTATGCCAGACAATTGAGAAAGTAAATGAGGCAGAGAGAGAAAGAAAGAGAGCAATAAGGAGAAAGGAAAACACACTGCATGCAATTCTGAACCTACCCCCTTCCACTAGCTCTTAGCTGCCTTCTGTCCCTTTCCTACTTAATATAATGCAGTGTTTACAATCAGTGATTTTTGCTGTTGGGATCTGTCTAGTAGAGGGCACATTTTAGAATATGTACTTGGGAGAAGAAAAGCCGGTTTGCGTTGATGCTGAAGCTGTTTAAGATTCCGGGCGCGCTATGATCTGAATGTCTGTCCCCTGCCTCCGCCACTTAATCATGTTGAAACCAAATCCCCAATGTGACATTATTAAGAGGTGAGACTTTGGAGGAGATATTAAGTGATGAGGCTGGAGTTCTTATGAATGGATTGGTGCCCTCATAAAAGAGGCCCAAGCTTGTTTGCTCAGAAGGTGGACAGTGTAAGGGCAGGGTTTCGGGATGAGAGGAGCCCCTTTGCTAGCAACGTTGCGCGGAACCAGCAAGGGCTGCCCACGTGCCGGAGGGAAACGTTTGTGTGAGCGCACAAATCACCCGGAAGACCTTGGCGCGGCTGCAGAGTTTTCTGGGAAGTGTAGTTTCTTGGTCCTTACAAGTAGAGGGTGTTCCTTGGTTCCGAGGTGTATCGGTCAACAGAGGACGACTGTGTGTGCTAAGGACACTTCGCCCGTGGTCCTAGCTGGCAGGCTCTGGGTCGCCCCAGGCAGTTTAGTTTCTTACGTAGCCAAGACCGGTTTGCCCGCAGCGCGCCAAGATCGCGCTGCCGCAGAGTCTCTTGGGAAGTGTGGTCTTCCGGTGTCGGCGGTTCGCGGCACCCGGGATTTTTGTCCGGCACGCGGAGGATTCTGGGAAATGTGGCTGGGTCGTGGGCTCCATACGGGGTCCGCCCCGCGGTAGCCTCAGGTTTGGCGGCGGCTTCCAGACTCAGGAACGATTCTGAGCAGTGTTGTTCTCGGAAGTCGACGGCCGTTGACTGCTCACCAGCGACGCTGCGATTCAGGTCCGCAGAGGTGCGGGTTCGGGGCGCCTACCGGGACGGTGAGGCCCCGCTGAGGACTCCGGCAAGTGTGGGTCCCGGGGGCGGCGGCGGGGCTCCGGCCCTGGGTCGGCCCGCGGTGTGACCGCGGCTGGGGTCTTGGCTTTTCCTGGCCTTCGTGTCCTGCTGTGTAAACACTGGGTGTTGACGGCCCCGACCTCTTGTCGCGGTTTTGAGAGCGAAGTGGGCGCGAGAGCAGACGCCAGCCACAGTTGTTTTTGGGTTATGTAGCCATGAAGCCGGCGCTTTGCAGTTGTGTTACCTTGAACAAATGGGTTCAGTATCCTGGAATTTCGGTTTTGTCGTCGTTTAAAGAAGAAATTTGGAATAATATAATGCCCATCGCGCATAGTGGTGAAGATTGAACGAGCTGATAAAGTTATTACCGTTGTTTTATGAGGCTTTTATGTACAGAACAATTGATTTTCCTCGCAAGTGGCACCTGGTAAATTGTTACCCCTTGCGGAGAAACACCTGTTTGTTCCCAGGGAGCGATTACCGCCCCGGAGAGTGATTACCAAGGTGCTTTTCCATTACGGGGTATCACAGGTGCTGCAAGATAAAAGCGTGATTTTTCCTAACTGCTTTTTCCTGTCCTTCTGTGCCTTCAAGACACTGCCCATTTCTAAGATAAGATCCTGGAAGGAGGACCCTGCTGGCTGTTGGAAATTGCAGAGTAATGTCTCAAGTAAGTCGGTGTGTCCTTAAATCTCCCAGAAACACTTTATCAGGCCTCTGTGTGTTTGCTTTACTTCCGCCTGTTCCCACCTAATCAAGTCCATTTAAGGGACTGGATCTATGGTTTCTTTCATTGTCCTTCTCACCCAGCGTTCCCTTTTTCTACAGGTTTCTGCTAGAAGACTTTAGTCTTGCCAAAATTTTTAAACTGTAATTCACAAAGCAGGTTTGGAATGTAAGGTTATTTGCTTTATGGTTGTCAAAACTGTACCATGCGGTCTCAAGTCAAGAGATGTTTGCGGTCGTCCTTGATTCTTCCCCTTGACTTATAACTCATATTCAGGTCCTCTAATTGGATCTAAATTATACACCATGTACAGCATCTGACCGTCAGCTACCCCATCACCACCACCACCACCACCTTATCCAAGCCACGTGTATTATCACAGTAGCCTCCTAGCTAGATTCCCTGCACCTGCCCTTAACCCTCGTCAGTTTGTTCTCTCAGTACAGCTATCACCGTGATCCTATTGTTATGTAAATTCCTCTCATTCCTCAACCTACACGTTTTCAGTGACCTCTTCGTACAATTAGGCTATTATCTCTGATCCCACCTTCCTTCTCTGCTGCCTCATCCCTGTGAGCTCCAGCCACTCTCACCAGTTGCTGTGCCATCCACGTGGAATATTCTTCATCCACATATGCACAGGCTTGCATTCTTATCTCCTTCCTGAGTTCGCTCGGTGGTTATTCTCAGAAAAGCTACCCTGAACGCCGGTTTGCAATTGCAGTCACCTTCCTTCGCCTAGCACTTCCACTCCTCCATCACTGCTTTGTCGTTTTCCACGGCCTGTGTCACTCACTAGCTGATGTGCTGTATGTTCAGGAGATGTACGTGCTCATTGTCTCTTCCTGGTGGGAGGAATATTTTTTCTTTTCTGTTGACTGTTATAGCTTCAGTACCCAGAGTGGTACCTGGCACCAAATAGATGCTTAGTAAGTAATTGTGGAGTGAATAAGATGAGTGATGAAGAACTGGTGGGGCAGAATCATGGCCTGGAAGGTGAAGCTTGCACAGGAGGGGATGTGGGTGGCAGATGTACATGTTGGGTGAAGTCTGTTTTCTTGGAAATATTAGATAATTAGAACTGAAAAACTGGTGTGGTGGTACATGCCTGTTGTGCCAGCTACTCAGAGGCTGATGAGGTGGGAAGATTTCTTGAGCCCTGTGGTATGAAGCTGCAGTGGGCTGATTATGTCACTACTGCCTGGTGACAGAACAAGACCCTGTTGCTTTAAAAATAATAATAATACTAGGCCGGATGCGGTGGCTCAGGCCTGTAATCCCAGCACTTTGGGAGGCCAAGGCGGGCAGATCACGAGGTCAAGAAATTGAGACCATCCTGACCAACATGGTGAAACCCCATCTCTACTAAAAATACAAAAATTAGCGGCCGGGCGCGGTGGCTCAAGCCTGTAATCCCAGCACTTTGGGAGGCTGAGGCGGGTGGATCTCGAGGTCAAGAGATTGAGACCACCGTGGCCAACATGGTGAAACCCTGTCTCTACTAAAAAATACAAAAATTAGCTGGGCATGGTAGCCTGTGCCTGTAGTCCCAGCTACTTGGGAGGCTGAGGCAGGAGAATGGCTTGAACCTGGGAGGCAGACGTTGCAGTCAACTGAGATCACGCCACTGCACTCCAGCCTGGTGACAGAGTAAGACTTTGTCTCAGAAAAAAAAAAAAAATTAGAAAAATTAGCCAGGCCTGGTGGCTTGCACATGTAGTACAAACTTCTCAGGAGGCTGAGGCAGGAGGATTGCTTGAGCTCAGGAGGTTGAGGCTGCAGTGAACTGAGATCATGCCACTGCAGTCCAGCCAGGGCAGCAGAGAGAGACTGTATCAAAAAACATAAAATAAATAAAAGAATACAAAGAACTCCTACAGATCAACCAGAGATGGAAAAAAGAAAAGAATATGCAATAATAAACGGGAAAAAAGACTTCTTCTCACACTTCACTCAGTGACCAATACATATGAAGAGGTCTCAACCTCATTACACCAGAAAATGGAAATGGAAACCACAGTGAGATGCCCCTGACACCACCTACAGATGGTTCACACGACACAGACAGTACCAGCTGGTGGCGATGTAGAGCAGCAGGAAATACTACAGTGTGGCTTGGGAAGCGCACTGCACAACTGCTTTAAAGGTTTCCTGTTTCCTCAGACAGTCAAGAATACTACTGCCTTATCACCTAAAATTCGAGAGACAGGCACAAACCCTAACAAATGTTAATTTAAGAGCTCCCTGTAGTGTTCATGATAGTAGAATCGGTACACATGGTAGATTTTTTCAACCATAAAGACAGCAAGGTGGATTTGTTGTAACTGAGCAAGCGCGAAATAACCACCGAGACAAAGACTAGCCCAAATTACAGGGTCTTTATTGCCAGCGGCCGCGGAGGACCCACATCTCTCTAACCCGTGGCCCCGAAAGGAGGGTGTCAAGAACGTTTATGCCCGAAAACCACCTCCTGGGCGGGGGTAGGGGCGAGGGGCTTTGGACATTCCGTAAACCACCTCCTGGGCGGGGGTAGGGGCGAGGGGCTTTGGACATTCCGTAAACCACCTCCTGGGCGGGGTGGGGGTGAGGGGCTTTGGACATTCCGATTGTTACTTAAATGGTTCACAGAAGTCAAGATAAGCTTTAGTTTACACATTGTCTGGGTAGGGTGGAAGTTACAGACCTTAGTTGCTTATTACAAGTCTTAAAGTGGCGCGGGGGCCAAAATGGCGTTGGTTTGGGCTGCTTGTCTGTCACATTAGGGTTACAGAGCAGTTTCAATGGAAAGCCGAAGTATGGTCAAGGTGTGCGGTTTATGGGGCATTTACCACATCACATTTCCCCCTTGTTTTATTTACAGGAATTAAATCATTGATTTCTCCAGCAGGTCAGTACTGTTTGTTCTAAGGGCCCATATTGAGACCTTAATATCATTAATTTTACAGAGTCCACCCTAGATGTAATGAACCTGAGCAGTTGGTTTAGGAGGCAGGAGCCAAACATGGGTCCCAGTAGGAGTAGGGGCAGAGGTCCCAGGGGCCAAACATGAGTCCCAGTAGGAGTAGGGGCAGAGGTCCCAGGGGCCAAACATGGGTCCCAGTAGGAGTAGGGGCAGAGGTCCCAGGGGCCAAACATGAGTCCCAGTAGGAGTAGGGGCAGAGGTCCCAGGGGCCAAACATGGGTCCCAGTACGAGTAGGGGCAGAGGTCCCACCAGCCCCGTAAGGAGGGAAGTGAGCCAAGGGGAAAACATTTTTTGATACCAACTTTCTGAAGCCTCTCGAAGTTGTTTTCTGGTTTCAAGATTCTGTCTGACCAGGGAGAGGCTCTCTCAAATGAGGCCTGACCTATTAGCATAGAAGCAACATTGTTCATTAAGGGTGACATGTAACCCCCCTTGTTTTAAGAGTAACAAATCTAATCATCTTGGAGCAGGGTTGGGGGTGTAGGGAAGGTCATTGAGGGGGAGAATTGTTTGTTTGGATGAGGGGGCTTTGTATCTTTATAGGGGCTTCTTGTATGACCCGAGCAATGGGTCCTATAGGGTGGTTGGGTTGGGGCGGGGTTTTACGCTGGATGGTAAAGATGTTTCCCGTGTCCCACCGACTTACATATACCCTGAGACCCCAGGTCCGTCCCATGTTCTGTTTACCATCAGGGGTCTTTTACAGTTACCTGATGTGGGTTGCAAGACCCGGCAGAACATGGTGATAGAGGAGACCCTCACTGAAGGGAAATGAAAGTGTCTGTGTTTTGGTTGTATCCTGATATGGTGGAGATAGTCTCACAACCCCAATAGGGGCAAAATAACTCATTTAAGTCTCCACAGTTCTGTCTTTTTTGTGGGGTGGATCCTAGGCAGAGATATAATCCCGTGGTCTGAAGTTGTTGCTCTGCCCCTGAACTGCCGCACCTGGCTGTACTTCCACTTGTTCTGAAATTTAGGTTGGGGCCCAGGAGGGCACAGAGGTCTAGGGAGAAGGTAATGGGGTTCTTTGGAAAGTACTCAAGGGTTGAGTTGACTAGGTTGGATCCTTGTCCTGTCCTGAAAACATATCCTCCAGTAGAGCCCTCGGTGAGGACCCATTGATAGTAGGTGGGTCCTGGCGGCGGGGGATTTGCTACAGGGATTTACAGCACGGATCAGGGTGGCGAGGGTGGTGACCGCGAAGAGCGCACAAGTCTTAGCTTCAGTGAGTCAGGGGATGAATGGTTGGTGCTCCTTGTCCTTCCGGTGGGGCAGTCTTGATGTGGGTGTGATGAATCCAGGCCCTTAGTCCGTCCACCTTGAGTGCAGTGGGAGTGGTCAGGATAACTGTGTAGGGTCCCTTCCAACGGGGGGTGAGGCTGGAGGTAGCAAATCTTTTAACAAGGACATAGTCTAAGGCTGGAAGGGGTGTGTCGGCTGGTGTGTGAGGTTCAATGGGGTGGGACAGGTGTCCTTAATGAGCCGGTGTACCTAGGATTGAACAGACTGGAGCACCTGTAAGGAATTAAGGAGTGTATAGTTATGGACTTCAGCATGCATAGTATCCGCGGGTCTGGGGAGTAAGGGAGGAGGCCTGCTGAACATGATTTCAAAAGGGGAGAGGGCTTTCTGATAGCGGGTGCATTGGACACGGAGGAGGACAAAGGAAGCAGGCTGACCCAGTTTTCACTGGTCTCTAGGATAAACTTTGTCAGGGCTTCTTTTATGGTCTGGTTCATTTGTTCGGCTTGTCCTGAACTCTGGGGACGATAGGCACAGTGTCATTTCCAGGATATACCGGCCCTGAGAAATTTGTGAGTCAAGGCAGGCCCATTGTCGGACCCCAGTGTTAGAGGGAGGCTGAACCGAGGAACAAGGTCCTGTAATAGTTTTTTGTGACCACCAAAGCAGTCTCAAACCTAGTGGGGAAGGCCTCGATCCATCCAGAGAACGTAGCTATAAACACCAGGAGGTATTTATAGCCATTTGCCGGGAGTTGATTTCAGTGAAATCCACTTCCTAGTGCTCCCCAGGTCTAGCCCCTCTGAGTCTCACTCCTACCCGGGTAGACCTGTTCCCTCCAGGGTTTACTCGGGCACATACATCACACCGAGTAGTGGTTTGATCAGTTCATGTAAGTGGGGAATGTAGTACTTGGCTTTTAGCAGTTCAGTTAGTTTGGTCTGTCCTAAGTGAGTGGCCTGGTGTGTGTCCTTAACTAGGGACCATCCTAGAGCCTCAGGGACCACAATGCTTTGGTCTGGCAGTATCCACCATCCTGTGGAGTGCTGTGTGGCACCCTCTTCCTTTGCAAAGTCCTTCTCACCTGAGGAGTACATGGGAGTAGGGGGCAGAACTGGGGCGGGCAGGGTTACAAGGAGGGTCAGTGGTTTCACTGGTCCATGGCTGCCTGCCTGGCTGATAAGTCAGCAGCCCTGTTTCCCCTGGCCTCTGGTGACTCCCCCTTTTGGTGTCCCTTGCAATGGACTAGTGGCACAGTCTTGGGCTTCCATATAGCCTCCAGCAGGGCTAGAATTTCCTCTTTTTTTAATAGCTTTTTCTTCTGAGGTAAGTAGTCCTCTTTCTTTATACATTGCTCCATGTACATGAGCTGTAGCGAAGGCATAACGGCTGTCGGTGTAAATAGTGACAGTCTTTCCCTCTGCCCAGTTTAAGGCTTTTATCAGGGCTGTAAGTTCAACCTTTTGGGCTGAAGTCCCATGAGGAAGGGCCTGGGCCCAGATGACCCGCTCTAGGGTGTCTACGGCTGCCCCCACATACCTGACTCTGTTGACCATGAAACTGCTGCCATCCGTATATAGTACCTCTTCTGGGTTCCATGAGGGGACATCGGAGGTCCAGTCGAGCGGTTTGGATGACATCTGTTATTTGTTGACAGTCATGTATGGGTTCTTCTGGCTCACTCTTAGGCAGCAGTATGGCTTGATTCAGGACTGTAGTCTTCAGGAACTTGATGCGGGGCTGGTCCAAGAGTAGAGCCTGATACTGTACTATGCGGGCATTAGACATCCACCTTCCTGGATCCCCGCGGAGTAGTGATTCTACTGCATGGGGTGCCACTTGGTTTAATTCCTGCCCCAGAGTCAGTTTGTCCACCTCCTTTACCAGTAGGGCTGTTGCTGCCACAGACCAAAGGCAGGCTGGCCACCCAGAGGCTACAGGGTCAAGTCTTTTTGATAGGTAGGCGACCGGCCTGGACCACGGTCCTAATGTCTGGGTTAGCACCGCCTTCGCGATTCCTTGTTTTTCATGTACAACCAACCAGAAGGGTTTAGAAGTATCTGGCAAGGCCAGGGCTGGGGCCGAGGTCAGAGCGGCTTGAAGTTTATCAAAAGCCTGTTGTTCTACCACTGTCCAAATTAGGGGTTGATTCCCTCCTGTGCAGGCATACAGAGGCGTGGCTATTTCGGCAAAACCTAAAATCCATAGCTGACAGTACCCTACCGCCCCAAGGAACTCCCGAACTTGGTGTTCTGTGGTAGGGGTGGGTATCTGTAGTACTGCTTGGACTCGGCTGGGCGCCAGCACCCGGTTGCCTTTTTCTTGGTATCGCCCAAGTCCATAACCTTTTGTTGACAGAGTTGGGCCTTTTCAGCTGAGACTTGATATCCTGGAGCTTCTACGGTCAACAGTAATGACTGGGTGGCTTCCTTGCAGGCCTATTGGGTTCTTGAGGCCAGAAGTAAGTTATCTACATATTGGAGAAGAGTACACTCAGGGAACTCAGCCTGGAAGCTGGCAAGATTCTGGCTAAGTGCCTCATCAAATAGGGTGGTAGAGTTTTTGAATCCCTGAGGCAGCCAGGTCCATGTGAGTTGCCCCATGACCCTAGTGTCCAGGTCCGTCCACTCAAAGGTGAATATGGGTCTGCTGATTGGGGCCAGTGGGATGCAAAAGCATGCATCCTTGAGGTCCAGGATGTTATGGTAATGGTGGTTCGGGTTCAGGTGGCTTAGGGTATATGGATTTGGGACCTTGGGGTGGACAGCTTCTCTTTTATTTACTTCCTTTAAATCCTGTACTGGCCAGGTTTTAAAACAGGTAGCAGAGCGGTGTTCCAGGGTGACGTACAGGTGGTGAGAATTCCTCCTTCCAGGAGTCTCGTTATGTAGGGAGTGATTTCCCACTTGGCTTCCTGACTTATTGGGTATTGCTATACCTGGACCAGATCTGCTGTCACCAACAGTTGGACCACAACCAGGGTACGGTGTTTTGCCAGACCTGGGGGACTGGTCTCAGCCCACACTCCAGGTACACTCTCCTGGAATTGGCAGAGGTCTGACATTGATGTCTGATTTGTTTCCAGTGATAAAGCTTCCTGTGCCAGGCGCAGTGGCTCAAGCCTGTAATCCCAGCACTTTGGGAGGCTGAGGTGGGTGGATCACGAGGTCAAGAGATCGAGACCATCCTGGTCAATATGATGAAACCCCGTCTCTACTAAAAATACAAAAAATTAGCTGGGCATGGTGGCACATGCCTGTAATCCCAGCTACTCAGGAGGCTGAGGCAGGAGAATAGCCTGAACCCAGGAGGCGGAGGTTGCAGTGAGCCAAGATCGCGCCATTGCACTCCAGCCTGGGTGACAAGAGCGAAACCCTGTCTCAAAAAAAAAAAAAAGCTTCCTGTAAGAGATACTCATATGACAGCACAAGTGATGAGGATTTGCTGAGGAGCTTTTCGATACGGAGGGCAAAGTGGGGATAGAGAGGCAAGCCTGATTTTCACAGAAGGAGATAGTTGCATGAAGTTTGTGAAGTAGGTCCCACCCTAATAGCAGGTAAGAGCATTCTGGAAGAACTAAGAAGGAATGGGTAATGGTGCTGTTTCCTAAGTCAGTGACTCAATTTGTGGTCCACGAACTTGTCGTCGTCTTCCCTGTGGCCCCCTTGATTTGTGGTTCATGAACTTGTCATGGTCTTCCCTGTGGCCCCCTGGATGACTGTTTTCCTACTGGATAGTGGTCCCAGAGGCTGAGTAAGGGCTGAGTGGGCCGCCTCACTGTCCACTAAGAAACTGATAGGTTTGCCCCCAATCTTTAAAGTAACCCTGGGCTCGGCGCTTAACAAATAAGAGCCCTGGCCCGTCAATCCTGACCTTCTAAATTGAGGATAACCCTTGGTGGTTTTTCTTGAGCAGTTACTCGTCTTTTTCTCTTGGGGCACTCGTTTTTCCAATGTCCATCTTCTTTTTTTTTTTTTGAGACGGAGTTTCACTCTTGTTACCCAGGCTGGAGTGCAATGGTGCAATCTCAGCTCACCACAACCTCCGCCTCCTGGGTTCAGGCAATTCTCCTGTCTCAGCCTCCTGGGTAGCTGGGATTACAGGCACGCGCCACCATGCCCAGCTAACTTTTTGTATTTTTAGTAGAGACGGGGTTTCACCATGTTGACCTGGATGGTCTCGCTCTCTTGACCTCGTGATCCACCTGCCTCGGCCTCCCAAAGTGCTGGGATTACAGGCGTGAGCCACCGTGCCTGGCCTCCATCTTCTTTACAGTATGCACATTGGTTTCTTCCTAACGGGGCCAGGAACCCTGGGGGCTGTTTTACAAGGCCCCCTGCCCTCATAGAATGACTTGTGTCTCCTGAAGGGCTGCTGTTACTGCCTTAGTAACTTTTTTGTCTTGTATGCTCCAGGAGTATCCCTGTTATCAAAAACCTTCTGGGAGGTTTCCAGCAATTGGGTCAAATTCATTCCCTGGAATCCATCTAGTTTTTGTAACTTTTTCCTGATATCTGGGGCTGACTGGGAGACAAAGGCCAAGTTAATGACCCATTGATTTTTCCGGGGCCCAGGGTCTATAGGAGTATAGGTACGATAAGCCTCCTGTAGGTGTTCCAGGAAAGCAGCCGGCGACTCCTGCAGACCCTGAGTCACTGTTCTTACCTTGGAGAGGTTGATGGGCCTCCTAGCTGCCGCCTTAACCCCTCTGCTAAAAGATACCAGTGAAAATTGTTCAGAGCCGGGGGACCCCCTGAGGTGTTGGGGTCTCATTGGGGTTGGGTAGAGGGAAAAACCTCAATTCGGTCCTGGTTCTCTTCTACTGTTCCTCCCCCTGGACCTATGATGGCTTTCAGGGCTTCCTGTCTAATTCTGCCTCTTTCCTCTGTGGTGAACAGAATCAGTAATAATTGTTGGCAGTCGTCCTAAATGGGGCAATGAGTCTGGAGTACAGATTCCAAGAGCCGTGTCAAAGCCTGGGGCTTCTCAGAGAATGGGGGATATTGAGCCTTCCAGTTAAATAAGTCACTTGAAGAGAAGGGGATGTGAACAAAGAATGGGCAATCCCAATGATCTCCTCCCACTGGGGGCACCTCTTGGAGAGAAAGGACTGCCGGTGGGTGTGGAGCACCCCTGCGGGTGTGCAGGGGGAACAAGGGTTGGTTACTGGTACTGTCTGGAGGAGGACGCTGAGGCCCCGATTTGGGGGGCCTTGAGTAGGATGGAGGTAATTCTTGATCTTCTGCCGGGGGGGAGTATGGCTGGCGCCGAAGGGGCTTTCTTGGGGCCTGCCAGCATAACCTGTAACCCAGCATGCTTTAAGCAGAGTTAAAGCCAAGGGGGGGGGGGGGCTGTTGAACTAAGCCTAGCCACTGGTCAATGTATGGAAACTGATTGGGTGCCCAGGGGAACCTGTCACCACATTCCATACAGCCTTGGGATATGTCCAGCTGTCTGGCCAAACGATGGCCACTCCAATTTACACAGGGTGGGGAAGAGTAGAAGGACCGGGTTGGCAACAAGGAGAAATCCAGCTCAAAGTTGGTTTGAGGGAGGAAGTAGAGAGGACAGTTCAGAGGACAACTTTGCAACTGACCAGTGAGAAGGTAAAGCAGCCCAGGCCGGCATAGTGGCTCACGCCTGTAATCCCAGCACTTTGGGAGGCCAAGGTGCGCAGATCAGGAAGTCAGGAAATCGAGCCCATCTGGCTAACACGGTGAAACCCCGTCTCTACTAAAAATACAAAAAATTAGCTGGGTGTGATGGCACACACCTGTAGTCCCAGCTACTAGGGAGGCTGAGGCAGGAGAATCGCTTGAACCTGGGTGGCAGAGGTTGTGGTGAGCTGAGATTGCGCCACTGCACTCCAGTCTGGGCAATGAAAGTGAGACTCTGTCTCAAAAAAAAAAAAAAGCTGGATGTCATGGTCCACACCTATAGTCCCAGCTCCTCAGGAGGCTGAGGCAAGGTAATCGCTTAAACCTGGGAGATGAAAGTTGCAGTAAGCCCAGATCGCGCCAATGCACTCCAGTCTGGGCGACAGAACAAGACCCTGTCTCAAAAAAAAAAAGAAGATCGCTTCTTGGCCTTTTGGCTAAGATCAAGTGTGGGATCAAAAAAAAAAAAAAGCAAAGCAAAGCAGCTCAGCTCACAGGGAAGAGAGAGCCAGCACCGGAGCCTCCACGGCTGGACTATATTCTCTGGCCCCACTGACATCACTTCCTCCAAGAAGTGCCCCCTCCCTGGTCCTGCTGATGGCCGCATTCCCCATATCTCAGTGCTTTCCACGCTGTGGAAGTCCTTGGTGAAGAGACTCCCTGACCTTCCCTGTACTTGCCGGTTCAGCCCACCAGGGGGCGCCCGCGCCAGGTCTCAGCCCACTGGACTCTGGGGCTGCCATTTCCCCCATAGGCACCTCCTGGTGTTTCCTTGGGCTTGGCCTGTACAGCCCAGCTGGTTCCCAGGGGCGCCCAGCCTGGCCCCGCGGGTGAGTCACAGACCTCACACCTGACAGTGGGGGAGGGAGAGGAGAGCAGCAGCCAAGATGCAGGTCCAGGTTCTCCTAGGAGCGAGTGACTTCAGTCCAGATGACCCCTGAACCTGCGGGGATGCTGCCATCAGGACCAGGACCCCCGACGTGCAGATCCCACGTTCCCGTCCCAGGGAGCACGGAAAGCCCCCCCCCCCACTGCATTTGATGGGGCAACCACCCTTACCCCAACACACATGGAACCCCAGGCTACCCTAAAGTCTGAAAGGCGGACACATGGTGAGGTTTTAGAGGAATTTATACAAAAGTCCTGAAACCACAAGGTTCTTAACACCTGAAAACCAGCTCCATAACAGACAAATTAGACACGTGAATTTGCTTAAGAAATAACAAACCTGGTTCAAGATCTTAGAAAATTATATTCTTTTAAAGAAAATGAAAATATCCTCAAGGGAAAAACTTAATTTAAGTCAAATCCTGTCCTTTTGTAGTGGAGCCCATGCCCGGCATTCAGACACGGGCTTTCCTGCAGTGCAGCCAGGGCACCCCTTTGCATCGCTCCTGAGCGAGACCTGAGCCTGCAGCCCCTGCAGGCTTTTCCCCGGCTGAGCAGGAGGGTAGGGGAGTCCCAAGCCAGTAGCCCTGGAACAGGGAGCAGGGCAGCAACGTACCACAAACACCCATCAGAGTTCCCAGGGCCAATTCCCACAATGACCATATAGCCACAGTGTCCTTTGCAAGCCCCTTCCCCACAGGTATCATTCCTCACCCCCTGCTGGGACCCCGCCTAAACCAGGCACCTTCCCACCCACCAGCAGGCACTGCAATAGGAGATGCAGGAACACGCATGTCCCCGCCAGCCCCACCTTCCAGACCACACCCTGCCTGGGAGCACGCTTCTGTTGGGTGAGTCCCAGGCCCCTAAACAACAGACAGCAGCGCCTACCCAGGAATGCACCCAGGTCACCTTGCACCCGTGGCCAGGGCGGGGGCCCTCTCCATCCTGGTGATCCACAGCCTACCCTGAAGCTGCAGGATGCACGGGGGCCCCCAAGTGGAAAGCTGGTGATGGGGTGAGTGGGAGGCAGGGCCCGCAGAGAAGTGACTTGAGCAGGCACAGACGGTGAATAAATAGAAGCTTCCACGCAGGGGTCCGGCCCCTGCAGACAGCAGCTCGGTGGGAAGGTGGGATTGGGGGAAGCCCACCCTGACACTGACTGGGGCCACCCACGCGGCCCTCCCTCCACACCCACACCCACCCCAGTCTAGGGATGGGTTTTCCCCTGCTCAGAGCTCAGTGACATGCACAGTCGGTGAGGGAAGAGGCCCAGGCTGGAGGCGCCGAAGGTGGCAGCGACGACACAGCAGGTGACCTGCCAGGGGATAGCATCGGTGTCCTTCCTCCCCACTCAGCTGCAGCCCGCAGTCCTAGGGAAGAACACAACCCCCAGCCCCAGAGTCAGCAGAAAGGGGCACATTAGGGCATTTTAGAGGTCACGGGAGGGGGCAGACCTGCAAGGCTCCTTATAAGATCATAAAGACTCTTCCAAGGGTGCAGGAATCCAGCATTTTGGGAGGCCAAGGCACTGCCTCGGTCAGGGGTTCGAGACCAGGTGGCCAACATGGTGAAACCCTGTCCCTACTAAAAATACACAATTAGCTGGGTGTAGTGGCACATGCCTGTAATCCCAGCTATTTGGGGGAGGCTGAGGCTGGAGACTCGCTTGAACCCAGGAGACGGAGGTTACAGTGAGCAGAAATCTTGCCATTGCATTCCAGCCTGGGTGACAACAGTAAAACTCTATCTCAAAAATAAATAAGACTTCCTCTGCCAGAGAAGGGATGGGAAGCCCAGCATGGAGCACAGAGGACTGGCACTGCCTCTGAGGCACCCAAGAGGAAGTCACTGGATAGAAGCCAGGCTGCGGGGAGAGGGCTGGGCAGTCAACGTGGGTATCACCAAAAAAAACCTGATGGTTTGGGTGTTTGTTTATTCGTTTGTTGTTTGAGACAGGGTTTCTCACTGTTGCCCCCACCTCAGCCTCCTGAGTGGCTAGGACCACCAGCACACCCGCCAAGCCCTGTGAATTTCATTTTTTGTAGCAATGGGTTTCATTATGTTGCCCGGCAGGTTGGTCTTGAACTCCTGACCTCAAGCGATCCTTTGCCTCAGCCTCCTAAAATGCTGGGATTACAGGACTGAGCCACCAGGCCTGGACTGTTTTTTTTGTTTTTTTTTTTGAGATGGAGTTTCGCTCTTGTTACCCAGGCTGGAGTGCAATGGCATGATCTCGGCTCACCAAAACCTCCGTCTCCTGGGTTCAGCCAATTCTCCTGCCTCAGCCTCCTGAGTAGCTGGGATCACAGGCACGCACCACCATGCCCAGCTAATTTTTTGTATTTTTAGTAGAGACAGGGTTTCACCATGTTGACCAGGATGGTCTCGATCTCTTGACCTCATGATCCACCTGCCTCGGCCTCCCAAAGTGCTGGGATTACAGGCTTGAGCCACCACGCCCAGCCCTAATTTTTATATATATTTTTTGAGACGGAGTTTCGCTCTTGTTACCCAGGCTGGAGTGCAATTGTGCAATCTTGGCTCACTGCAACCTCCGCCTCCTGAGTTCAGGCAATTCTCCTGCCTCAGCCCCCTGAGTAGCTGGGATTACAGGCGCGCGCCACCATGCCCAGCTAATTTTTTTTTGTATTTTTAGTAGAGACGGGGTTTCACCATGTTGACCAGGATGGTCTCGATCTCTTGACCTCATGATCCACCTGCCTCGGCCTCCCAAAGTGCTGGGATTATAGGTGTGAGCCACCGCGCCCGGCCTGTTTTTTGTTTATTAGACAAGGTCTCACTCTGTCACCCAGGCTGGAGTGCAATGGTACAATCTCAGGTCACTGCAGCCTGAAACTCCTGGGCTCAAGCAATCCTCCCACCTCAGCCTCCCAAGTAGCTGGAACTACAGACACATACCACCATGCCCAGCTAAATTTTTTCCCCTTGTATTTTGTAGAGATGGCATCTTGCTATGCTGATTATGCTGATCTTGAACCCCTGATTTCATAGCCATCCTCCCACCTCAGCATCCCAAAGTGCTAGGACTGTAGGTGTGAGCCACCACACCCGGCCAAACATGATGTTTTTTTTTTTTTTTTTTTTTTTTTTTGAGATGGAGTTTTGCTCTTGTTGCCCAGGCTGGAGTGCAATGGCGCGATCTCGGCTCACCGCAACCTCCGCCTCCTGGGTTCAGGCAATTCTCCGGCCTCAGCCTCCTGAGTAGCTGGGATTACAGGCACGCGCCACCATGCCCAGCTAATTTTTTGTATTTTTAGTAGAGACGGGGTTTCACCATGTTGACCAGGATGGTCTCGATCTCTTGACCTCGTGATCCACCCGCCTCGGCCTCCCAAAGTGCTGGGATTACAGGCGTGAGCCACCGCGCCCGGCAAACATGATGTTTTTTAAAAATAAAACAGGCCAGGCACGGTGGCTCACATCTTGAATCCCAACAGTTTGGGAGGCCAAGGCGGGCAGATCACAAGGTCAGCAGTTCAAGACCAGCCGGGCCAATATGATGAAACCCCATCTCTACTAAAGATACAAAATAGAATTAGCCAGGAGTGGTGCTCGCCAGTAATCCCAGCTACTCCGGAGGCTAAGGCAGGGGACTCGCTTGAACCTGGGAGGCAGAGGCTGCACCACTGTACTCCAACCTGGGTGACAGGGTGAGACCGTTTCAAAAAAAACAAACAGCAGACTGCCTCTTCCAGGGAATGCAGATCACTAGAAAAGAGAAGCGGGCAAACAGAAGACCCTTCCATGATGAGGTGGGAAGAGAAGAGGCCTGGGCAGAGGAGATTTAAGGAGAAACAAAAGTGAAGAAAACCAAACCCGGCTGCCCCAAGGGTAAAGCAAAGCAGGTGTGGAGGACGGAGCAGTTCCTGTCCTGGCAGCTGCTGGGGGCCCCGAAGGATGTGTCCACCACTTCCTGCTACACAGGGGTCCCTGGAGCAGGCTGGCAGCAGGAGTGCCACCCCAGGTGATCTGAAAAGGCAATGGTGAGAGGACCTGGAGACATCGAGGGAAGCAGGGGGTTGGCTTCACGTCCTATTTCGGGCTGGGGGCTGGAATGCTGGCAGCTTTCACCCATTACCTAGAGCCCCTGACACCAACACCTGCCACACCCTGCACAGGGAAGGGAGCTGGGCGGCTGCGGTGCCACCAAACCACTCTTGTCCCTGGTCTCCTGCCCCTGCTCTCCTGCCTGGCCCACCACAGGCCACTGCACACCAGGCCAGGGAGGAGTGTGGGATTCTGGAGGTATCAGTCTCCATCCAACCGCCTTGTCGCGGACAAGCAGCACCACCAGTGCCTGCCCTGCCTTGCTCTGTGACTCTCAGCGTCGACCCCTCCCTGTGCTGCACTGGGTGCTGGGCAATCCCCAGGGGACCACACAGTCCACAGGACAGCCAAGCAGGTAGAGGGGCACAGAGGCCCTGTTAATGCTAGAGAGGAGCCCTGGCCCTTCTGCAGAACATCCCTGCTCCTCATCCTCCCTCCTGGGTACCCTGGCACCATCTGTGCTCTCATGGCGCCACTCGCCCCCACCCAGGAGACCCTGTCACCCAAGGGATTTCTGATTGCTACTGCAGATTCCCCACCGCCACGCCCTCTGCTCTTGCTGGGATGCAGTCGCCCAAAGCCTCCTGGTTCTCTTCCTGCCCAGGCCTCCTCAGCCTCCCTTTGTGGCTACTTATCTGCATGTGTCCTGTAAGTGGCGGTGCTCCCTGAACCATCCTGACCCCTGCTCCTTGTTCTCCAACTTGCCCTGGAAGATTCACTTTCTCCCTGGCTTCAGCTGCTGTCCCTGCATCCATCATGGGACCCTTGCTTCCCACCAGGACAGGGGAACAGAAATTGGATTTCCTCCCACCTTCTATGAGAATAAGAGGCTGAACAGATGACTCCCAGACCCCAGACTATTAAATAGATTAGGGAGGCCCATCATCTCTGAGAAGGGAAACCCGGCAGGTGCACCGCACAATGCCCGACTGACCACCTGGATACTACTACGGCTGCCCAGGGGAGCCCTGTGGTCTCCCTGAGTTGAGAATCTGGGGAGGCCAAGGCGGCGGGAATTCCCAGGGCCAAGATTCAGACCTGGTGTGATGGCTCATGCCAGTAATCCCAGCACTTTGGGAGGCCAAGGTGGGCAGATCACTTGAAGTCAGGAGTTTGAAACCAGCCTGGCCAACATGGTGAAATCCTATCTCTACTAAAAATACAAAAATTAGCCAAGCATGGTGGCAGGCACCTGTAGTCCCAGCTACACAGGAGGCTGAGGCAGGAGAATTGCTTGAACCCAGGAGGTGGAGGTTGTAGTGGGCTGAGATGATGCCACTGCACTCCAGCCTGGGCAACAGAGCAAGACTTGTCTCAATAAGATTCAGAGAAGAGAGCACCACATGCCAGTGACCCCGAATTCCCACAGCTGTCGGCTAGGTAGTTGAACTTCCACCCACTTAAAGGTCTACTAGACATCTTCATTGGGGGGTCTCCAGCTACTAAATATGAGAGCGTCTCATCCCCTCTTCCCCCTGCCCTTACTCTCTGCTGGGGTTCTCATGAACATCTCCCAACCCTCAACCCCCAACATCCAGACACCGGCCAAATACAGTCCTTTCTATGGCCTAACCATCACTCAACCTACTTCCCTGAACTTGGGCCGCCAATCCTGACTCCTCCAGCTGCTCAGGGAGCACCTGCCTTCACTCCCTCCCCCAGTTCACTCTCTGCAGGGCTGGAAAAGGAAAGGCAGAATGGGTGGATGCCATAAAACAGGTGAGGCCGGCACAGCAGTTCATGCTGTAGTCCCAGCACTTTGGGAGGCTGAAGCAGGTGGATCTCTTGAGCCCAGGAGTTCAAAACCAGCCTGGGCACCATGATAAAACCCCATCTCTACTAAAAATATCAAAATTAGCTGGATGTGGTGGCACAAGCCTGTGCTGTCAGCTATTCAGGAGGCTGAGGCTCCAGTGAGCTATGACTGTGCCACTGCACTCCAGTCTAGCAACAGAGCAAGATCCTGTCTAAAAAATAGAAACTGCTGGGCACGCTGGCTCATGCCTATAATCCCAGCACTTTGGGAAGCCAAGGCGGATGGATCAAGAGATCAGGAGTTCAAGAACAGTCTGGCCAAGATGGTGAAATCCCATCTCTACTAAAACATAAAAACTAGTCGTGGTGGGTGCCTATAATTCCAGTTACTCGGGAGGCTGAGGATCACTTGAACCAGGGAGGTGGAGGGTGCAGTGAGCTAAGATCATGCCACTGAACTCCAGCTTGGGTGAAGAAACAAGACTCTGTCTCAAAAAAAAAAATTAGCTTTTATTTTTATTTTGAGACAGAGTCTTGCTTTTGTTGCCCAGGCTGGAGCACAGTGGCGTGATATGGACTCACTGCAACCTCTGCCTTTTCCAGAGGAGTTGGGACTACAGGCACATGCCACCACGCCCGGCTAATTATTATCTTTTTTTTTTTGAGACAGACTTTAGCTTTTATTGCCCAGGCTGGAGTGCAATGGCTCAATCTCAGCTCACTGCAACCTCTGCCTCCTGGGTTCAAGCAATTCTTCTGCCTCAGCCTCCCAAGTAGCTGGGACTACAAGCATGCACCACCATGCCCAGCTAATTTTTTGTTTAGTAGAGACAGGGTTTCATCATGTTGGTCTGGCTGGTCTCAAACTCGTGACCTCAGGTGATCCACCCGCCTCGGCCTCCCGAAGTGCTGGGATTACAGGCATGAACCCCTGCGCCTGGCCAAACTAAAATTTTGAAAAGGGGAGCCCACAGAACTCCTGGAAAGGAGAGCTGTGTGAGAGGACTGCCCCAGCTGCCAGCCTCCTGGGAACCCAGACTCACCTCACAGTGGTAACATGCCACATGGTAGTCTCTGTCCATGGACACCACACGGATGGTGGTTTCACAACCCTGGAGGAAGAGATGGAGTTCACACACAATGAGTATGCAAGGATGGGAGGGAAGCTGTCCATGAGCGCACACTCCCACACACCACGCTCCCATCCTGGCAGATGCAAATGCCCGCCCCAGAAGCACTGCCACGCTGCTTTGCTGGGGTGGGACAGGTACCAGCAGGTGTACAGACACAGACGTGGGTCTGAAGTGTCCTCTACGGCCACAGCTCACAGCACACACAAAGGACCACAAGGTGGTCACATGGGTGTCAATGGATGTGGATATTATTTTCACCTCATTGTTTCTGTTTTGTTTTGAGATGCAGTTTCACTCTTGTTGCCCAGGCTGAAGTGCAATGGCCCGATCTTGGCGCACTGCAACCTCTACCTCTCAGGTTCAAACAATTCTCCTGCCTCAGTCTCCCGAGTAGCTGGGATTACAAGCATGCGCCACCAGGCCAGGCTAATTTTGTATTTTTAGCAGAGATGGGCTTTCTCCATGTTGGTCAGACTGGTCTTAAACTCCCAACCTCTGGAGATCTGCCCACCTTGGCCTCCTGAAGTGCTGAGGTTGCAGGTGTGAGCCATCGTGCCTGGCCTTTTTTCTTTTCTTTCTTTTTTTAAAAGAGACAGGGTCATTCTCTGTTGCCCATGCTGGAGTCCTGTGGCGCAATCACAGCTCACTGAGGCCTCAAACTCCTGGGCTCAAATAATCCTCCTGCCTTAGCCTTAGCCTCCCAAGTACCTGGGACTACATGTATGCACCACCACACCTGGCTAATTTTAATTTTTTTGTAGAGATGGCCCAGGCTGCTCTCAAACTCCTGGCTTTAAGCAAAAAACCTTGGCCTCCCAAAGTGCTGGGATTATAGGCATGGGCCCCTGTGCCTGGCCTGTTTTCACTTCCTTGAAGTCTTGAAAGGGCATTGCCAGTTCTGCTTTGGCAGGCACACCAGCCTGGGACAGAACCAGCACTGTGGGAAGACCCCAGGCCAGGAGAGCTGCAGCACCCATGGTGGGGGCTCCCACACAGATCACACCCATCCCTCATCTGCTCTCCCAGCCCACCCCACCTCAGCCTGCAGAGCTGAGCAGACCCAGGAGAAGCCCTTCTGTCAACGGGGAATGGAGTGGAGGCTGGCAGTGGGGCAGCCAAACAGCAGGGGCCACCACTTACCTTGACCTCGTGCCAGGGGACATCTGTACCCCACATGCACACGCACAACACCCATCCCTCGGTCCTAAAGGATCTGTGGAAGGAGCACCTGCTCATCCCACCCACTGTGGCCCAGGACCCAGTCTAGGCCCACGTAGAACAGGGCAGCGGCCGCGCTGGGCCAGGCACCTGATCATCTAGAGGTGAGTGGCTCCTACCTGTGCAGGGAGGATAGGACGGGCACAGGAGGCGCATTTTGGTGCAAAAACCCTGGAGGAATAAAGGAAACCAGAAGTGATCAGCTGAGTGACCAGAGGCCAAGGGCACAAGGACAGGTGCACCCACAGGAGCCCCTGCCATGGCCCAAGCATCGGGCCCCATCTCCCTGTGTGCACATCTCAGGGCAGATAGGGAACAACTTCTACCGTGCCTTCTTGTACTGGCCCCCTACCCTTTTTTTTTTTTTAACAGAAATGAGGTCTTGCTATGTTGCCCAGGCTGGTCTCAAACTCCTGGGTTCAAGTAATTCACCCGTCTCAACCTCCCAAAGTACTGGAATTACAGGTATGAGCCACTGTGCCCAGCCCTGGCCTCTTATCTGACTGCCCATTTCACCTCCACCCAATCTCCTCCTCCAGGATGGCTGCGGGTGCTGCTCTGCCATCCGCCCCCATGTTTCCTGTGAGTTCCCTTCTCCTTAATGTCCAGGTCTGGGACACAACTTAGCTAGGACCACTGTGCAACCTGGCTCCACCCTGAGTACCAGGGACCTATGCCCAGGACTCCAATCCCATGGAAGGCCCTGCTCAGAACCAGAGCTCCCAGGAATAAACCCGCAGCCACGGTAGGAGGAAACAGATCAGCCGGAAGAGGCCTGACCTGGCAGGGGATGAAAAAGGGAGGGGGGAGAGATGGTGGGTACTGCACCAGGAGGAGAGGGGACGCAGGCAACGATGCATGCCTGCCCCAAGCCCAGGTGCATAAGGGGAGGCGGAAGGGAAAAAAGGCCAAGAACCAAGGACAGTCAGGCTGGCAGGCAAAATGCTTCCAAGGGAGCCAGGAAGGACAGCTTGAGTCCCCCCTGCTCCACAGTGCCAGCAACTCACGTGTGATAGTCTCGCACGCAGTAGATGTTGTTCTCCACGTCTACGGT
The DNA here is from genome assembly GCA_031835075.1 of Saguinus oedipus. NCBI lineage: Eukaryota > Metazoa > Chordata > Mammalia > Primates > Cebidae > Saguinus > Saguinus oedipus. Next base: position 38,504,205 of record CM063187.1, on the reverse strand, counting down.
GAAGGGAACCCCGTCCAGGCACTCGTTGCACACAGAGCACCGGAAGCAGCCTGGGTGATAGGACTTGCCCAAGGCCTGCAGGATCTGCGGAAGGACGGGTGCATTGAGGGGTCGGCGCAGGCGCAGGCACGAGGCTCAGCACCGCCCCCAGGAGAGGCTCCAGGTTCTGAACCCCAGGTCTGGAGCAGGGGAGAGGGTGGGGCCCTCAGACTCCACCCATATCACAGGGGCTCACCATGTCCATGATGAGATGTCCACACACACTGCACTTGTCGGCCGTCTGCTGGAACCCAGAGTACTGGGAGGGGACACAGGATCCAGGACGTTGTGTGACAAAGGGGCACTCGCAGCCCAGCCAGCACCTGTGTCCTGGCCTCAGGTTTCCACACAAGTCAGAATGAGGGTCCCTGCCCTAGCTCCCACCCCTGGCACCGCCAGGGCACAGCTCAGACTCACCAGGAAGTCCTCCTGGCAGTATACTTTCTCACCCACGTTGTAGAATGCCTTCCCACGGAGTCTTCTCCCTGCAAAAACAAGGGTTGAGAGGGGTCCCTGCAACACTGGAGACCAGGGATGGAGCCGCGCTTCCAGCTCTCAGCACCCTCCTCCAACAGATGAGACAATGGGTTATGGGTGGTTTTCTAAATTTCCCTTTAATATTATGTCATTATTGTTATAATAACAAAATTTCAGAAAAAAATAACACACTGTCAATAGAATTACAAAACATTGTCAAAGCAAATATATTAAGAAATATTTTGCTAATGTAAGTAATTCATGCATTAATAAACACAAGCACTTTAACATCAGGTGAATTCAGAGCGGATTTCTGAGCATCCGTCTTTTTTTTTTTTTCATTTTTGTGAGATGGAGTCTCACTCTGTCACCCAGTTTGGAGTGCAGTGGCGCAATTTCCACTGACTGCAACCTCCACCTCCTGGCGTCAAGCAATTCTCCTGCCTCAGCCTCCCCAGTAGCTGGGATTACAGGCACCTGCCACCACGCCTGGCTAATTTTTTGCATTATTAGTAGAGTTGGGGCTTCACTATGTTGTCCAGGCTGGTGTTGCACTCCTAACCTCATGATCTGCCTGCCTCAGCCTCCCAAAGTGCTTGGATTATAGGCGTGAGCTACCACGCCCGTCCTGTTTTTTTTTTTTTAAAGCTAGGGTCTCACTCTGTTACCTAAGCTGGAGTGCAGTGGCACAATCATGACTCACTGCAGCTTCAACCTCCCAAGCTCAAGCAATCCTCCTGTCAGCCTCCCAAGTAACTGGGACTGCAGGCATACACCACCACTCTCAGCTAATTTTTTTATTATTTATTTATTTATTTTTTTGAGACGGAATTTCGCTCTTGTTACCCAGGCTGGAATGCAATGGCGCGATCTTGGCTCACCGCAACCTCCGCCTCCTGGGTTCAGGCAATTCTCCTGCCTCAGCCTCCTGAGTAGCTGGGATTACAGGCACACGCCACCATGCCCAGCTAATTTTTTGTATCTTTAGTAGAGACGGGGTTTCACCATGTTGACCACGATGGTCTCGATCTGTTGACCTCATGATCCACCCGCCTCAGCCTCCCAAAGTGCTGGGATTACAGGCTTGAGCCACTGTGCCCGGCCTAATTTTTTTATTTTTTGACAGAGATGGGGTTTCGTCATGTTGCACAGGCTGGTCTCAAACTCAAATGGTCAACCCACCTCAGCCTCCCAATGCGCTCGGATTACAGGCTGAGTTGCCGAGCCCAGCCAGAATTAATCTTCCTAATCCGTGAACATTAGCAGTACAACGTTCAGGAGAAGGACCCCAATAAGAAAGAGGTGTCCTTCACCTTTAAAGCAGTGTCGAGAGGGAAATTTATAGCAATAAATGCCCACCAGAGAAGAGAAGAAAGATCTAAAATCGAAACCCTATTGTCAAAATTGAAAGAGCTAGAGGAGCAAGTTCAAAAAAACTCAAAAGCTAGCAGAAGACAAGAAATAACTTAAGATCAGAGCAGAACTGAAGGCGATAGAGACATAAAAAACCCTTTAAAAAAATCAATAAATCCAGGAGCTGGTTTTATGAAAAGATCAACAAAATAGACCACTAGCCAGATTAATAAAAAAGAAAAGGGAAAAGAATCAAATAGATGCAATAAAAAATGATAAAGGGGATATCACCACTGACTCCACAGAAATACAAGCTACAATCAGAGATTACTACAAACAACTCTATGCACATAAACCAGTAAACCAGGAAGAAATAGATAAATTCCTAGACACCTGTACTCAACCAAGACTAAACCAGGAGGAAGTTGCAACCCTGAATAGACCAATAACAAGGGCTGAAGTAGAGGCAGCAATCAGTAGCCTACCAACCAACCAAAGTCCAGGTCCAGACGGGTTCACAGCTGAATTCTGGCAGACGTACAAAGAGGAGCTGGTTCCATTCCTTCTGAATCAAGCAACACAAAAGGAGGGAATCCTCCCTAACTCTTATGAGAACATCATCAACCTGATACCAAAACCAGCCAGAGACTCAACTAAAAAAAAACTTCAGGCCAATATCCACGATGAACATCGACGTAAAAATCTTGAATAAAATACTGGCAAACAGATTGCAACAGCACGTCAAGAAGCTTATCCATCACAACCAAGTAGGCTTCATCCCGGGGATGCAAGGCCGGTTCCACATATGCAAATCCATAAATGTAACCCATCACATAAAGACAAAAACCCGAACCAAAGACAAAAACCACATGATTATCTCAATAGATGCAGAGAAGGCCTTCAATAAAATTTAACAGCCCTTCATGCTAAAAACTCAATAAACTAGGTACTGACGGAACGTATCATAAAATGATAAAAGCTATATATGACAAACCTACAGCCAATATCATACTGAACAGTCAAAAGCTGGAAGAATTCCCTTTGAAATCAGGCACTAGACAAGGATGCCCTCTCTCACCACTCCTATTCAATACACTACTAAGTTCTAGCCAGAGCAATCAGGAAAGAAGAAATAAAGGGGCTGGGCGCGGTGGCTCACGCCTGTAATCCCAGCACTTTGGGAGGCCGAGGCGGGCAGATCATGAGGTCAAGAGATTGAGACCATCCTGGTCAACATGGTGAAACCCCGTCTCTACTGAAAATACAAAAATTAGCTGGGCATGGTGGTACACACATGTAGTCCAAGCTACTCGGGAGGCTAAGGCAGGAGAATTGCTTGAACCCAGGAGGCAGAGGCTGCAGTGAGCCGAGATCGTGACATTGCACTCCAACCTGGGTAACAAGAGCGAAACTCCATCTCAAAAAAAAAAAAAAAGTGTCCCTTCTTTAGGAATGATTATTATTATTTGAGACAGGTCTAGTTCTGTTGCTCAGGCTGGAGTGCCACGCCAGGATCATGACTCACTGCATCCTCTAGTGTCCTAGCTCAAGCAATCCTTCTACCCCAGCCTCTTAAGTACCTGGGATTCCAGGTGTGTGCTAGCATGCCCGGCTAATGTTTTATTTTTTGTAGAGATGGGCATCTCACTATGTTGCCCTGGTTAGTCTCAAAGTTCTGGGTTCAAGGGACCCTTCCATCTTGGCCTCCCAAAGCGCTAGGATTAGAGGTGTGAGCCAATGTGCAGAGTGAGGAATTATTATTCTAACCTTCCTTCCCTTCTCTTCCTCCCTCCCTCCCTCCCTTCCTGCCTTCCTCCCAAAATAAATAAATACCACCTACATCAAAAAAAAAAAAAGAAAGGGTATTCAGTTAGCAAAGGAGGAAGTCAAACTGTCTCTATTTGCAGATGACATGACTGTATATCTAAAAGACCCCATCATCTCAGCCCAAAATCTTCTCAAACTGATAAGCAACTTCAGCAAAGTCTCAGGATACAAAATCAATATGCAGAAATCACAAGCATTCCTATATACCAATAATAAACAGCCAAATCAAGAGCAAACTCCCATTCACAATTACTACAAAGAGAATAAAATACCTCAGAATACAACTAACAAAGGATGTAAAGCACCTCTTCAAGGAGAACTAAAAACCACCTGCTCAATGAAGTAAGAGAGGACTCAAACAGATGGAGAAACATTCCATGCTCATGGTTAGGAAGAATCAGCATCGTGAAAATGGCCACACTGCCCAAAGTAATCTATAGATTCAACGCTATCCCCATCAAGCTACCAATGACCTTCTTCAAAGAACTGGAAAAAACCATTTTAAACTTCATGTGGAATCACAAAAGACCCCGCATAGCCAAGACAATCCTAAGCAAAAAGAACAAAGCCAGAGGGATCACACTGCCAGACTTCAAACTATATATACTACAAGGCTACAGTAATCAAAACAGCATGGTACTGGTACCAAAACAGAGACCCCAGAAGAAACACCACACATCTACAACCATTTGATCTTTGACAAACCTAGCAAAAACAAGCAATGGGGAAAGGACTCCATGTTTAATAAATGGTATTGGGAAAACTGGCTATCAATGTACAGAAAGCAGAAACTGGACCCCTACCTGTGACCTTCCACTAAAATTAACTCCAGATGAGTCAAACGTTTAAACATAAAACCTAACACCATAAAAACACTAGAAGAGGGCCAGGCGCGGTGGCTCATGTCTGTAATCCCAGCACTTTGGGAGGCCGAGGCGGGTGGATCACGAGGTCAACAGATCGAGACCATCCTGGTCAACGTGGTGAAACCCTGTCTCTACTAAAAATACAAAAAATTAGCTGGGCATGGTGGTGTGTGCCTGTAATCCCAGCTACTCAGGAGGCTGAGGCAGGAGAATTGCCTGAACCCAGGAGGCAGAGGTTGCGGTGAGCCAAGATCGCACCATTGCAGTCCAGCCTGGGTAAGAAGAGCGAAACTCCGTCTCAAAAAAAAAAATCTGGAGACAACAGATGCTGGAGAGAATGTGGAAAAATAGGAACACTCTTACACAGTTGGTGGGAGTGTAAATTAGTTCAACCAATGTGTAAATTAGTTCAACCAATGTGGAAAACACTGTGGTGATTTCTCAAGGATCTAGAAATAGAAATTCCATTTGACCCAGCAATCCCATTACTGGGTATATATCCAAAGAACTACAAATTGTTCTACTATAAAGACACATGCACGCATAAGTTCTCTGCAGCACTGTGGAACCAACCCAAATGCCCATCAACGATAGACTGGATAAAGAAAATGTGGCACAAATACACCATGGAATACTACGCAGCCATAAAAAGTAATGAGTTTGTGTCCACTGTAGGGACTTGGATGAATCTGGAAACCATCATTCTCAGCAAACTGACATAAGAACAAAAAGCCGAACACCATATGTTCTCACTCATAGGTGGGTGTTGGACAACAAGAATACGTGGACTCAGGGAGAGGAGCATCACACACTGGGGGCAGTGAGGGCTGTAGGGAGAGACAGCAGGGGGTGGGGAGGAATAACATGGGGAAAAATCCCAGATATAGTACGCACCTAAAGTAAAATAAATTTTAAAAAAAGAGGTGTCCTTGTCAAAGCAACAGTCACAGTGGACCCAGCAACATGCTGTCAGAAGCAGTCCCATCAGTCAGAAGAAAGTGCCAATACCTAGCTAGGAACAAGAGGAAACTTCCTCATCTGATGAATGGTATCTATATGAAAAACCCCCAGCTAACATCAGCACAGTGGCGAACTATTAAATGCCTTTCCCCTTAAGCTTCAACATTGTACCAGAGGTACCAGGAAGTGCAATAAGAAAAGTAAACAAATCTCTGGGAGGCCAAGGCAGGTGGATCACGAGGTCAGGAGTTCGAGACCAGCATTGCCAATATGGCGAAACCCTGTCTCTACTAAAAATACAAAAATTAGCCAGGCATGGTGGTGGACTCCTATAATGCCAATTACTCAGGAGGCTGAGGCAGGAGAATCAATTGAACCCAGGAGGTAGAGGTTGCAGTGAGCTGAGATCATGACACTGCACTCCAGCCTGGCGACAAGAGCAAGATTTGGTCTCAAAAAAAAAAAAATAAATGAAAAAAAAGTAAGACACGTGTCGGGCACGGTGGCTCACACCTGTAATCCCAACGCTTTGGGAGGTTGAGACAGGTGGATCACAAGGTCAGGAGTTTGAGACCAGCCTGGCCAATATGGTGAAATCCCATGTCTACTAAAAATATAAAAGTTAGCCAGGCGTGATGGCGGGCGCCTGCAGCCCCATCTACTTGGGAGGCTGAGGCAGGAGAATTGCTTGACCTGAGAGGCAGAGGTTGCAGTGAGCTGAGATGAAGCCATTGCACTCCAGCCTGGGCAACAGAGAGAGACTCCATCTCAAAAAAAAAAAAAAAGCGCAAAGACTGGAAAACAAGAGGTGAATGATCTTTAATCACAGATAACATGATTGTATTATACAGAAAACCATAAAAATCTATTTTTAAAAACCACAAGAGTAATGGATTTCACAAAGTTGTAGGACAGGAGGCCAGCATATGAAAACCCAATGCATTTTTATATTAAAGCAACAAACAATTTGAAAATAAGCTCACAACTTTTTTTTTTTCAAGATAGGGTCTTGATGTCACCTAAGGCTGGGCTGGAGTGCGGTGGTACAGTCATAGCTCACTGCAGCTCCGACCTCCTGGACTCAAGTGATCCACCCATCTCAGCCACCTGAACAGCTAGGACTATAGTCATTCACCACCACACCCCACTCATTTTTCCATTTGTAGAGACAGGGTCTTGCTATCTGGCTCAGGCTGGTCTTGAACTCCAGGGCTCCAGCGATTCTCCTGCCTCAGCCTCACAAAGTGCTGGGATTACAGGCATGAGCCACCATACCCAGCCTAAACTCACAGTTTTTAAAAACGCATGTATAATAACAGCATCAAAAAATAAAACATTGGTCAGGCATGGTGGCTCATACCTGTAATCCCAGCACTTCAGGAGGCCGGGGCAAGTGGATCACCTGAAGTCAGGAATTCAAGACCAGTCTGGCCAACAAGGTCAAACCCCGTCTCTACTAAAAATAGAAAAATTAGCTGGGCGAGGTGGCGCACACCTGTAGTCCCAGCTACTAGGGAGGCTGAGGTGGGAAGATAGCTTGAACCCAGAGATTGCAGTGAGTCAAGATTGTACCACCGCACTCCAGCCTGTGTAACAGAGCAAACCCTGTCTCAATAAAAAAAAAAAAAAAAAAAAAAAAAAAGGCCAGGCGTGGTAGCTCACGCCTGTAATCCCAGCACTTTGGGAGGCTGAGGCGGGTGGATCACAAAGTCAGGAGATCGAGACCATCCTGGTCAACACGGTGAAACCCCGTCTCTACTAAAAATACAAAAATTAGCTGGGCATGGTGGTGCACGCCTGTAATCGCAGCTACTCGGGAGGCTGAGGCAGAAGAATTGCTTAAACCCAGGAGACGGAGGTTGCGGTGAGCCGAGATTGCGCCATTACACTCCAGCCTGGGTAACAAAAGCAAAACTCCATCTCAAAAAAAAAACGAAGAGGGTCAGGAATGATGGTTAATTCCTGTAATCCTAGTGCTCTGGAAGGCCGAGGCAAGAGCATCACTTGAGCCTAGGAGTTCAAGAACAGCCTAGGAAACACAGCAAGACCCTTTCTCTACAAAGATTAAAAAATAAGCCGGACATGGTGCCACATACTCATTGTGGGACTGAGGCGGGAGGATCGCTTGGACCCAGGAGGTTGAGGCTGCAGTGACCCATGACAGGGCCACTGCACTTCAGCCTGGATGTAGGGGTAAGACCCTGCCTCTTAAAAAAAGAAAGACATTGAATAAAAGATCAGCCATAAAATAGTACGCACTATGGGAATGCATTTATATCAAGTTCTAGAATGGACAAAACTCTTATATAGTAGTAGAAATCAGAATACCAGTTGGGCAGATATGATAAGGGACACACAGGATCGACTGAAAAATGGCAGGATCACAGTTTCGAGGGTATTTAAGCAGGCGAGGTGGCTCACACCTGTACACCCAGCACTTTGAGGCCAAGGCTGGCAGATCACTTAAGCTCAGGAATTTCAGACCAGCCTGGCCAACATGATAAAACCCCGTATCTACCTAAAAATACCCACAAAAAATTAGCTGGGCGTGGTGGCGTTATGCCAGCGTGGCTGGGCATGGTAGCCTGTTATTCCAGCTACTCAGGAGGCTGAGGCAGAGGCAGGAGAATCACTTGAACCTGAGAGGAGGCAGAGGCTGTGGTGGGCTGAGATCACTCCACTGCACTCCAAGCTGGGCAACAGAGTAAGACTCTGCTGTCTCAACAACAACAAAAACCAACTGCAGGAAAAAGAAATATTTGTCGAATGTCCAGACAGGCAGAAGGTTCTACACGGGCTTCCAACCCTGCTCCCAGGCAGCTGGATGACACTGGTGCCCTGCATGGTGCAGAGGCTCCACGGCTGACAAGCAGCCCCGCCCTACAGCCAGCAAAAGGCTCCTCAGTGGCCCCACACCTCCTCCCCAGACAGAGTCCTCCACAGCCCAGCCTGGGCCAGAGCCAGGTGGTCCATCTGCCTGGACTCAGGTGCAAGGGGGTTTGAGGGGAATGGGGATGACGTGGCAGGTCCCCTTCACAGAGGCACGAGGTTACTTACCACAGGAGTCACAGGTGAAGCAGTCAGTGTGATACAGGCTCCCCATTGCCTGGCACGCCTGCTGGGCTCCATAAATGCCAAGCCCACACTTGATGCAAATGCCTAGGAGAGGAGAGAGCAGGGGTTAGCGCCATGGCCTATGCCACCCAACGGACACCATCTGACTCCCACCTTTTTTTTTTTTTTTTTTGAGATGGAGTTTCCCTCTTACACTCCCAGGCTAGAGTGCAATGGCCCAATCTTGGCTCACCACAACCTCCGCCTCCTGGGTTAAAACGATTCTCCTGGCTCAGTCTCCCAAGTAGCTGGGATTACAGGCACGTGCCACCACTCCCGGCTACTTTTTCGTATTTTTAGTAGAGCTGGGGATTCACCATGTTGGTCAGGCTGGTCACAAACTCCTGACCTCATGTGATCCACCTGCCTTGGCCTCCCAAAGTGCTGGGATTACAGGTGTGAGCCACTGCACCTGACCTTTTTGCTTTTTTTTTTTTTTTTAAAAAAAAGACAGTCTCACTCTGTTATCCAGGCTGCAGTGCAGTGGTGTAATCATAGCTCACTACAGACTTGACTCCTGGGCTCAAGCAATCCTCCCACCTCAACCTCCCAAGAAGCTGGGACTACAGGCAAGTACCGCTATGCCCAGCCAAGGATGTGTTCTTTTTAAACCAGGTATTCATAGAATCCTCACTCACAAGGTGATACTTGAACAAAGGCCTGAAGGAAATAAGGAAGGGAGCTGGGTGCAGTGGCTCACGCCTATAATCCCAGCACTTTGGGAGGCCGAAGCGGGAGGATCACTTGAGCCCAAGAGTTCCAGACCAGCCTGGGCAACATAGCAAGACACCCATCTCTACAAAAGTTTCTGTTGTTGTTTTTTGTAGAGACGAGCTTTCACCATGTTGACCGGGATGGTCTCGATCTCCTAACCTCATGATCCACCCGCCTCAGCCTCCCAAAGTGCTGGGATTACAGGCTTGAGCTACCGCGCCCGGCCTACAAAAATTTTTTTAAACTATCTAGGCGTGGTGGCCTGCACCTGTGGTCCCAGTTACTCAGGAGTCTGAGGCAAGAGGATCGCTTGAGCCTGGGAGTTCAAGGCTGCAGTAAGCTGTGATCGCACCACTGCACTCCAACCTGGGCAGCAGAGCTAGATCCTGTCTCTTAAAAAAAAGACTAGTCGGGCGCAGTAGCTCACGCCTGTAATCCCAGCACTTTGGGAGGCTGAGGCAGATGGATCACCTGAGGTCAGGAGTTTGAGACCAGCCTGATCAATATGGTGAAACCCTGTCTTTAATAAATAAGTAATAAAAATAAAATAAAATAAAAATAAAAATAAACAAAGGGAATGGGCAAATGAAAAGAGGAGAGCTGAAGGTGCAAGAGGTGGAGACTGGCGATGGGAGGAACCTCGTCCTCTCAGACAACAGGCAAGTGCGGCTGACATGAACTTGGAGCATCTACGGGGGAATGGGAGGGGCAGGAAGCCGGTGGAGATGGATTGTAACTGCAGACCTCAAGATTCCAAGCAAAGTCAGAAGCAAAGGTAGGGGTCCAAGGAAAGAGGAAGGTTGTTGAGAGAGTAACAGAGGTGCTGAGCGCACTGGCTCACATCTGTAATCCCAGCACTTTGGGAGGCCAAGGTGGGCAGATCACCTAAGGTCAGAAGTTTGAGACCAGCCTGGCCAAAAGGGCAAAACCCCATCTCCACTAAAAATACAAAAATTAGGCCGGGCGTGGTGGCTCAAGCCTGTAATCCCAGCACTTTGGGAGGCCGAGGTGGGTGGATTACAAGGTCAAGAGATCGAGACCATCCTGGTCAACATGGTGAAACCCCATCTCTACTAAAAATACAAAAAAAAATTAGCTGGGCATGGTAGCGCGCGCCTGTAATCCCAGCTACTCAGGGGGCTGAGGCAGGAGAATTGCCTGAACTCAGGAGGCGGAGGTTGCAGTGAGCCAAGATTGCACAATTGCACTCCAGCCTGGGTAACAAGAGCGAAACTCCGTCTCAAAAAATATATATAAAAATTAGGGCTGGGCGTGGTGGCTCAAGCCTGTAATCCCAGCACTTTGGGAGGCCAAGAAGGGTGGATCACGAGGTCAAGAGATCGAGACCATCCTGGTCAACCTGGTGAAACCCTGTCTCTACTAAAAAAAAATACAAAAAAATTAGCTGGGCATGGTGGCGAATGCCTGTAATCCCAGCTACTCAGGAGGCTGAGGCAGGAGAATTGCCTGAACCCAGGAGGCGGAGGTTGCGGTGAGCCAAGATCGCACCATTGCACTCCAGCCTGGGTAACAAGAGCGAAACTGTCTCAAAAAAAAAAAAAAAAAAAAAAAAAAAAAATTAGCCAGCCAAGGTGGCAAGCACCTGTAATCCCAGCTACTCGGGAGCCTAAGGCAGGAGAATCACTTGAACACGGGCAACAGAGGCTGCAGTGAGCCAAGATCGTGCCATTGCAATCCAGCCTGGGCAACAAGAGTGAAACTCCACCTCAGGGAAGAAAAAAAAAAGGAGACAGAGAATAACAGAGGAAACTGACAAAGGCTTAGGGTGTCACTGGTGCCAGGAGACCTGTGAGGGGAGGACGACAAACCTCCCAGGGTCCTGAAGGCGTCCTCAGAGCCCTTCCCAGCCTGATATAGCGGCCACAGAGGGGGTTGATGCACAGACCCAGAGTCGGAGTTCTGCTGGGCAGACGGCGATTACAGGAATGAGAGGAACTGCCGAGAAGCAGGCTGAGGTTAAAACTAAGGACTGCTGGAATGACGAAAAAACAGGGCGTGGCCCTGAGAGTGGGTGGCTGAAGAGAAGGCAGGGAGGTCACCAAAGCCGAAGAGATTCCGGAAGCCCGAGGCTGTTTGCTGGCTAATGGCAGCGGAACTTAGAGAGGGGCGAGGGGAGAAGACATCAGTGAATAGCACAGAGCGACCAAGAGGTCAGCTGGTACCAGGGCCAAGGACAGGAAGGGATGAGGGTTGGGAAGAAAAAAAAATGCTCTGGCCAGGCGCAGTGGCTGCCGCCTGTAATCCCTACACTGGGAAGCCGACGAGGGAGGATCTCTTGAATCCAGGGGTTCACGACCAGCCAGGAAAACAAAGCAAAACCTCATCTCTACAAAAAATAAAAAAATTTAGCCAAGCATGGTGATGTGCACCTGTGGTCCCAGCTACTCAGGAGGCTGAGGCAGGAGGATCGCTTGAGCCTGGGAGTTCAAGGCTGCAGTGAGCTCTGCTCTCACCACTGAACTCCAGCCTGGGTGACAGGGTGAGACCCTGTCTATAAAAAACAAAAAACAGGCCAGGCGCGGTGGCTCACGCCTATAATCCCAGTTCTTTGGGAGGCCGAGGCCGGTGGATCACAAGGTCAAGAGATCGAGACCATCCTGGTCAACATGGTGAAACCCCGTCTCTACTAAAAATACAAAAATTAGCTGGGCATGGTGGGGCGCGCCTGTAGTCCCAGCTACTCGGGAGGCTGAGGCAGGAGAATTGCCTGAACCCAGGAGGCGGAGGTTGCGGTGAGCCGAGACTGCACCATTGCACTCCAGCCTGGGTAACAACAGCAAAACTCTGTCTAAAAAAAAAAAAAACAGAAGCTGGGCGCGGTGGCTCACGCCTATAATCCCAGCACTTTGGGAGGCCGAGGCGGGTGAATCACGAGGTCAAGAGATGGAGACCATCCTGGTCAACAAGGTGAAACCCCGTCTCTACTAAAAATACAAAAATTATGGCTGGTCGCGGTGGGTCAAGCCTGTAATCCCAGCACTTTGGGAGGCCAAGGCGGGTGGATCACGAGGTCAAGAGATCGAAACCATCCTGATCAACATGGTGAAACCCCGTCTCTACTAAAGATACAAAAAATTAGCTGGGCATGGTAGGGTGTGCCTGTAATCCCAGCTACTCAGGAGGCTGAGGCAGCAGAATTGCCTGAACCCAGGAGGCGGAGGTTGCAGTGAGCCGAGATCGTGCCATTGCACTCCAGTCTGTGTAACAACAGCAAAACTCCGTCTCAAAAAAAAAAAAAATAATTTAGGGGCCCAAAGTGGCTCCGGCCGGATGTCGTGGCGCTTGCAAAGGCGAGGCCAAGAGTTCAAGGCCAACCAACCTCAGCAACCTTACAAGCTCTCATTGATTGGCAAAAAAAAAAAAAAAAAAAAATTTAAAACAAGAAAGCCACATTCTGAGGACAAGGTTTATCAGAGATCACTAAAGCTCAAGCTACCTGAAGATTTCCTTTTGTATAATGCTGTATTATTCTGGTTGAACTCTATGAAATTGCTACTTTTGTAACTCATCAAAGTCAAATATCATCAGAGCCATATAGTTCAAACAAATAGTTGCCTGTATTTTTTTAAATCAGGAAAGTGGGCCTGGCACAGTGGCTCACTCCTACAATCCCATCACTTTGGGAGGCCAAAGTGGATGGATCTCCTGGTCAGGAGATTGAGACCAGCCTTGCCAACATGGTGAAACCCCTTCTCTACTAAAAATACAAAAATTAGCCGGGTGTAAGGGTGTGCACCTGTAATCCCAGCTACTGGGGACGCTGAGGCAGGAGAATCACTTGAACCTGGGAGGTGGAGGTTGCAGTGAGCCAAGATCGTGCCACTGCACTCCAGCCTAGCGACAGAAGGAGACTCCCGTCTCAAAAAAAAAAAAAGAAAAAGATCCAGTTCAGGGCAGCCATGAGCTGCTGACGCAATCAAATGCTCAAAGACACAAACCCCAGGACAGCCACGGTCTCAGGCATGGTGACCATCCATCCACCAAAGCCATGTGCTTAACAGAGAAGGCGGGTTAGGAAGTTCTCTCCCCAGGCCTAACTCCTCTGCCCCACTCACACTCTCACCCAAACAGCTGTCCCAAGAACTAGAGATCGGGCGTCCGGGCCACACTGGGAAGTGGAGGCTGTCAGGCTGCTGGGCTCTACAGATGCACCTGCATGCAGCAGGATTCCTTCAGCAAACACCCTGTCTCCACAGCACAGCCCAGGCAAGGACAGCCCCATGTGACTGGCTTGGCTCCCCTCTCCCCTCGAAGTGGGCTTTCTACCCTCACACAGTCTCCCTCTCCAGCCGATGCCACCACCAAAGCCTGGGTCAGGCGGTGTCCGCTAGTACCTGGGCCACTCCATCTCCCGTTTGCTGTCCACACCCATACCGTGGTGGGCCAGACGGTATGGTGGTATCTCCCGTTTGCTGTCCACACCCATACCGTGGTGGGCCAGACGGCATGGTGGCATCTCCCGTTTGCTGTCCACACCCATACCGTGGTGGGCCAGACGGTATGGTGGCATCTCCCGTTTGCTGTCCACACCCAAACCGTGGTGGGCCCTTTTTGCTGATCACGAAGCATGAAAGGATCGGATAGGATGAGAGCGCCAAGGATAAAGAATAAAAGATCAGGCCAGGCGCAGAGTGGCTCAAGTCTGTAATCCTAGAACCTTGGGAGGCCGAGGAGGGCGGATCGCTTGAGCCCAGGAGTTTGAGACCATCCTGAGCAACATAGTGAGCAACACAGGGACCCCGTCTCTAAAAAAAAGCGAGGCGTGGTGTGCACCTGTAGTCACAGCTACTAGGGGAGGCTGAGGCGGAAGGATCGCCTGAGCCTGAGAGGCGGAGGCTACAGTGAGCCAGGATAGCGAGCGCCACTGCACTCGTCTGGGCGACAGGGCAAGACCCTGTCTCAAAAAAAAGAAACGGAACAAAAGGAAGCAAAACCCTGTCTCAAAAAAAAAGAAAATTAAAAAAGGAAGAAAGAAGAAATTATCAAAAAAAAAATGGCTCAGTGTACCCATGAACCTGACTTGTCTGTTAGGAACCTCGCATCAACTCACTTGCCCAGAACCCCTCCAGTGGCGGGGAACCCAGGAGCGGGGGTGAAGCCCCTGCTGGGGATCCATGCACACTCACTCACCCTCTGCGCTCCCTAGGTCCCGGGGAATGCGTCTTCCTCGTCCCAGTCCCGTGCACCCACTGCACCCCGAGCCCGCCCTGAGCTCTCCTATGCAGAGCCAGCCTACACCTCGAGGCCATCCCGGAATCCTGGACCCCGGCCGCGCGCGCAGAGAACTGCAGACCCAGCCCGCTTACCGAAGTAGTCCCGCGCCGTGCGTGCCTCCAGCGCCCGCTCCAGCTCCCGGGTGAGCGCTTCCAGCCGCCTCTCGGCCGCGCTCGGGCAGCCCTCCCGGCCCGGGGGCAGCGGGAGCGCAGGCAGCGGGAAGGGGGCCGGCCCCGCAGGCTCCGGAGAGCGAGCGGGCGCGGGGCAAGCGCCGGGCGGGAGCAGGTCGGCGTAAGCGCCGGCGGAGCCCCGGGAGCCGAGGCTGGACACGCTGGAGCGGGCGCTGCCCACCGACGGCGGCCCGAGGCCAGGGCGCGGGTCCGAGCGGCCGGAGCGCGGGCTGCCGTGGCGCTGGTCGTAGCCCAGGCTGATGCCGCTGGAGCGGGCGCTGCCGCCGCCGCCGCCGTCGGAGCCCGCAAGGCTGGCCCGCGGGCTGCCCGCAGACTGCACGCTAAGCTCTGGGGGCGCCGCGCGCCGGGGACCCCGTTCCCCACGGCTCAGTGCGTCCGCCCCAGCCTCGGGGCCTCCGCCGCCCTTCCCTCTACGGCCCAGCGCCGCCTCGTCTCCTGGGCCAGGCCGCGGCCCCCGCCGCCCCCGGGCCGGAGAGCCGCCCCCGGGCTCTAGCTCCCGCAGGGCCAGCCCAGCCAGGAGCAGGGCCGCCTCGTCCGCGGCCGCCCGGGAGCGCTGCATGGCCCTGCCCGCCGGCCCTGGCGCGTCACCTCCGCCTCCGCTTCCCGCCGCCGCTTCGGCCGGGCCGCCGCATCGTCCGCCCGAAGCCCGGAGCCCGCCCGGGGACCCCTGGGCGCGGGGCGGGGCGGGGCCGGCGCCGGGCAGGGGTCGCTCCGGCGGCCTCGCGCGGGCCGGGAAACTCGGCGCCCTGCTCGGTGGCGCGCGCGGCGGAGGAATGTGCGCTCTCAGACGCCGGGCCGCGCCCCCTCCTCGCTGCGGCCGCGCGGGGGGCGGAGGGCGGAGGGACTCCTTTGCGGGGGCAGGAATGCGAGGAAGGAGACGGCGCTGCGGCCTCTGGAATGTTGGGGGAGTGGCGGCGGCCGCCGCGCTGCGCCGGGAGCTCTGAGGGGCGTGGAGGCGGGGCTGGGGCACGGGGGCGAGCGGCGGAGGCACTGCGGGGAGAGCACGGTGTCCATGGGACACCCGGGCTCTCGGACTGCTGGGATGACCCCGGATTCCCTCAGGCTGAACTACAGGCCGCTGGCGCCATCCGGGCAGGAGAGATCCGAGCAGTCGACAGCGTCCCTCATATCCCGCCCCATCTCCCTTCCCAGCGCCGCCTCGCTCTCCCGCGCTGCAGGGCCGACCCAGCTCAGCTTGGAGCCCAAGCGGTGCGCCCGCCCCACGCCCAGGAAGACTGTGCGCCTCGTGCACATGCGTCCCCACGACCCCCTGCCTGGTCCGGGGCCAAGTGGCCGCGCACGGGCCTCTGGAGCCCCATTCTGACTGCTGGAGAAGGCGCCCAGAGCTAGGAGCGGGTTGTTGGGGACTAGTCCTCGCGCTGGGTCGCTTTGCGCAGACCCCCAAGGCCAGGCCAGAAACAGGCCTCTGGCTCAGAGCCGGTGGGCCGCGAGCCTCCGCTGTGGCCACCACAGGCAGTCCCGGTGAAATGTGGGGACTCCTCCCTTTTCCGTCACTTGCACGCGGGGTGGTGGGTGAGGCTTCGAGGGGAGGTCCTGGAGCCGGCGGGACTATATAGGTGTGGAATCAAGAGGTGACTAGGGCTTCATGCCCAAGGTCACAGCTAAAATCCCTTGTACAAGTCACAGGCTATAGAGAAGAAAACCAAACCATTGACTGTGTCAGGGCCTGATGGAAAAGTGTTGCGTGGTAAGAGTACTGTTTTCCAGGCACTCTGCTCAGAAATTTTAGGGAAGGCGCCTACAGTGACTGAGGGCGCAGGGAGCCCGCAAGGGGGACTGTTCCGGCCAGACCGCCAAGGGCAGTGTGTCCTCAACACCACTGAGCACCCGCTGGGGCCACTGACCCCAGCACCTCCCAGAGCCTGTGGAGTTCCAGCCCACTGCCCCACCCGGGTATAGGAAGTGGAAGCAAGCATTTCGTGTGTGCAGTGGGTGGGGGAGTTGCTCTGTTTTGATTTTTTTGAGACAGGGTGACGCTCTGTCCCCCAGGCTGGAGTGCGGTGGTATGATCACAGCTCACAGTGATTACACACAGCTCACAGCCTCCACCTCCCACCTCAGCCTCCTGAGCACCTAGGAGTCCAGGCACACACCATCACACAAAATGCTGACATTACCCGGCATGAGCCTCTGTGCGAGGGCTAGAAGCCAGCAGTTTGGAGAGCAAATACCCAGGGAAGCCACGATGTGAAAAATGGTCTACCTTTCTAACGAGAAAGGAAAAGCCAGTTCAGTCATATCACATTTCAGATTCCATTATCTAACATTTAAAAATTACAATATTGTGGCCGGGCACTGTGGCTAACGCCTGCAATTCCAACACTTTGGGAGACCGAGGCAGGCGGATCACCTGAGATCAGGGGTTTGAGACCAGTCTGACCAACATGGAGAAACTCCGTCTCTATTCAAAAACATACAAACTTACGCGGGCTTGGTGGCGCTTATCTGTAATCCCAGCTACTCAGGAGGTTGAGGCAGGAGAATCACTTGAACCCGGGAGGCAGAGGTTGCGGTGAGCCGAGATCACGCCATTGTACTCCAGCCTGGGCAATAAAAACGAAACTCCATCTCAAAAAAAAAAAAAGACAATATTGGCAGGACTGTGGTAAAACATATGCTACTGACATGAGTGCAAATTGGGATCCTTTTGAGAAGAACATTTTGGTGGTATCAACATCCACACAAACAAACACACTCTTAGAAGCAGTAATACTGCCTCTAGGAATCTATTCAAGGGAAGTAATCCAAAATCCAGTCAATAATCCAATCACAACAATGTCATGTAATCCCAACACCGATTAGGTAATCTCCAGCGGTCACCAACATTTTTGGCACCAGGTTTCGTGGAAGACAATTTTTCCATGGACAGGAATGGGGAGGGTAAGGATGGTTTCAGGATGATTCAAGTGTGTTACATTAATTGTGCACTTTTTCTTTCTTTTTTTTTTTTCTTGAGACAGATGCTCTGTCACCAGGCGCCAGGCTGGAGTGCTGTGGTTCGATTTCAGCTCACTGCAACCTCCACCTCCCAGGTTCAAGCAATTCTCCTGCCTCAGCCTGAGCAACGTAGTGAGATTCCATCTCTACAAAAAATTAAAAATCAGCTGCTCATGGTTGCATTTTCCTGTAGTCCCAGCTATTTTGAGAGGTGAGGCTGGAGGATCCTTGAGCCCAGGAGGTCAAAGCTGCAGTGAGCAGTGATGGCACCACTGCACTTCAACCTAGACGACTGAACAAGACCCATCTCTACAATAAAAAATAAAAAATTAACCTAGTGTGGTGATGGACACTTGTAGTTCAGCTATTCGGAGACAGAGGTGGAAGGATTACTTGAGCCCAGGAGTCTGAGGTTACAGTGAGCTATGACTGTGCCACCATGCTCCAGCCTGGGTGACAGAGCAAGACCCTGCCCCTACAAAAACAAATAATAAATAAAGACAAGTATATAATAACTGTCTGGCTGGGTGTGGTGGCTCACGCCTGTAATCCCAGCACTTTGGGAGGCTGGGGCAGGCAGATCACTTGAGCTCCGGAGTTCGAGACCAACCTGGCCAACACAGTGAAAGCCTGTCTCTACTAAAAAAATACAAAAATTAGCAGGGTATAGTGATGCTCATCTGTAATCCCACCTACTTGGGAGGCTGAGGCACAAGGATCACTTGAACCGGGGAGGTAGAGGTTGCAGTGAGCCAAGATCACGCCACTGCACTCCAGTCTGGGCAACAGAGCAATATCCTGCCTCCAAAAAAAAAAAAGGAAGAAAAATAAATAAATAAATAAATGACTGTTCTGACCCTACCCAGACTCTGTCCACACCATGGTGAATTTTTAAGGAGACTCCCTCATGTCCCTCCTTGTAATCAAGCTTCTATCAGACTTCCTTGTCTGTACTGTAGGGACCCCAGATATTGAAAGAATTCAGGGGGTTTCCCATGGAGTCTTGGGCCGCCTGTCAATCGGCTGTGGCTGGATAACTTGGGTTATGAGGGAAGGGGGATGGCAGGCAAACTCCACATAGAGAAGTTTTGGGACCCACACTTCTTTCTCTCTCCTTAGCCTATGACAGTTTTCACCCTATTGACTTTCCAGCACCAGTCTCTCACCAGAAGCACACACACCTTTCCAGCCCAGCACCTGGGGACCACTCCTCCCACACAGCACCAGGATCAAGGTGCAGGTTCTGTCCTATCCACTGGGAGGGTTTTTTCCATCCCCTCTATAGGGTCCCGTGAGCCCCTCCCTGTTGGTTCAGAGATGAGAAACTGTAGAAATAAAAGACACAGAGATAAAGAAAAGGGAGTTTGGGCCTGGGGGTACACTGCCAACCACAGCATGGAGACCTGGACACTCTGACTTTTATTGAGTGCAAAGCAGCGGGCTGGGAAGGTAGGGTAAGGTAATGGTGGTTGGTGATAAGGTCAGGTAAATCACGTGTCTTGAAGACCGGGGGCCCAAGACTTTCAAGAAGCGGAGGCGAGGAGAAAAACTAATTCATCAGCACTCTTCACATATTTGTCAGAAATATCAAGGACATTAATTCTAACCAGGTGCAGAAGGAGAGCGAGAGTGAACATGGAATGTGACCACTGAAGCACAGCATCACATAGGGACAGTTAAGCCCCCGGATGTCTGCGGGCCTCCCTTACAGCCGTCAGGCCTTGCCATGAGAGCTTGGAGAAGTGGAGTTTCCTCCTGACTTCCCCAGGGAGTATCTCAGTCACTTTGGACGTCTCCTTCCCTAGCTGGCTAAACAGCAGCGCTTTCACAGCACTGGCGCTGCTGCACAGCTGAGGCGCCTTCCAGCAGCCCTTATGCGGGTGTGACAGAGGGCTTACAGCATCTTGCCTTAGGATCACTTTGTTCACAGTGTCATTTCAGTTCCATGCTTCATAACCCAAGTCATTAGTAAAATTAAAGGTCATATTGAGTATATATCTTTATGATTATGAGTAACTATAAGATTACATATGATTATATAAAGGAATAACTATGTGCCTACATTTCTAATTCTTTTCTAAATCAATATTTATATGGGAACAGGCTGAGACTTCAGACCCTTGCCATGGCATTTGCGGGAGTTTCCCCCCACACCCTCTTCTCTGAGCACCCACCGTGTGTGCTGCCATGTTGAGAGGCAGCTTCCAGGAGCTCTGAGAGTTATAGAAACCAACCTCATACTCAAAAATATAATACTAGACTGGGCACAAAGGGGATTTTTCATCCCCTCTTCTCTGAGGCCCCACTCTTTCTACCACATTGGGTCTAATTTCAGTCTCCCCGCATCCCGTTATCCCCTTTAGGCCTCTCTGAGGATATAAAATGACTCAACCTTCTTGGCATTGACCCTTGAAGCCATGGATAGATTGGTTCCCCAATCTAAGAATTAAGGCTAGGACATGATACTTGCAGCTTGCTTCGTTTTTTCTTTTTTTTTGAGACGGAGTCTTGCTTTGTCACCCAGGCTTGAGTGCAGTGGCAGGATCTCTGCTCACTGCAACCTCCACCTCCCAGGTTCAAGTGATTCTTGTGCCTCAGCCTCCCAAGTAGCTGGGACTACAGGCGTGCACCACAGTGCCCAGCTAATTTTTGCATTTTTAGAAGAGACAGGGTTTCACCATGTTGGCCAGGCTGGTCTCGAACTCCTGACCTCATGATCCACCCACCTCAGCTTCCCAAAGTGCTGGGATTACAGGCATGAGCCACTGCGCCTGGACAATTTTTAATTTTTTTTGTTGTGATAGGGTTCCCACTATGTTGCCCAGACTGGTCTTAAATTCCTGAGCTCAAATGATCCTCCTGCCTCAGCCTCCCAAGGTGTTAGGATTGCAAGCATGAGCCACCATGCTCAACCTGGTTGTACACTTTTGAGTATGAGGTTGTTGTTTATGACTGCCAAACCACCTGGAAGGTGCCGCTGGAACCAACTGGTACTTCTGCATATCAGTGTGGCATAATACAGGGTATGGGTACTCAGATCCCCAGCTCACCATCTACTGCTGTCAAAATGAGATGAGGACTTGGGTTTTCATGCACACTAGTCCTTGTTCATTGTGCTTTCAAAGGTTTCTACCCAGGCTGGTGACAGTGGCAAGGTTTTCCACCAAGTGCAGCACTGCACAGGGCAGGGATACAATTCGTGCTGACAGAATGGCTGAGTGACATCATGTGAGCAGTGCCTACGTTTCCTGAGATTGGTTGATTGGAGAATCAAAGTAAACTGTTGAAAGATTTCTAAAGTGCAAAGCCTGAGGAACTTACCAGACTCTGTACATTCTAGTAAAGCTTTTAGTCAAAGTCTTCCCCGATCTGTGAGTCATCACTTGTTGCTAGACTTAAAATTTTTTTAAACTGGCATGAGTCAGAGACATTTAGCAAAACTTCCTAAGATGTTGGCTGACGCCTGTAATCCCAGCACTTTGGGAGCCTGAGGTGAGCAGATCTCCTGAGGTTGGGAGTTTGAGACCAGCCTGACCAACATGGAGAAACCCAATTACAAAATTGGCTGGGTGCAGTGGCTCACGCCTGCAATCTCAGCACTTTGAAAGGCCGAGGCAGGTGGATCACGAGGTCAAGAGATCGAGACTATCCTGGTCAACATGGTGAAACCCTGTCTCTACTAAAAATTCAAAAATTAGCTGAGCATGGTGGCGCACACCTATAGTCCCAGCTTCTTGGGAGGCTGAGATGATAGAATCGCTTTAACGTCGGGGGCGGAGGTTGCAGTGAGCGGAGATCATGCCACTGCACTCCAGCCTGGCAAGAAAGCAATACTCCATCTAAAAAAAAAAAAAAAAAAAAAATTAGCTGGGCGTGGTGGTGTATGACTGTAATCACAGCTACTTGGGAGGCTGAGGAAGGAGATTTGCTTGAACCTGGGAGGTAGGTGGAGGCTGCGGTTAGCAGAGATCACGCCATTGCATTCCAGCCTGAGCAACAAGAGCAAAACAAGGAAAAAAAAGCTTTCAGCTGGGTCCAGTGGCTCACTCCTGTAATCCCAGCACTTTGGGAGGCCAAGGCAGGCAGATCACTAGGTCAAGAGATTGAGACCATCCTGGCCAACATGGTGAAACCCTGTCTCTAGTGAAAATACAAAAATTAGCTGGGCGTAGTGGCATGCGTCTGTAGTCCCAGCTACTCAGGAGGCTGAGGCAGAAGAATCACTTGCATCAAACCTGGGAGGCAAAGGTTGCAGTGAGCGAGATCACGCCACTGCCCTCCAGCCCGTCGACAGAGTGAGACTCCATCTCAAAACAAAACTTCCTAAAATGTTACTTTACCAGGAGATAATTATCTTCAAAACATAGCCAAACTGCACAGCAGCATTGTAGCCCTGTAGTTCAACTGTTGATTTTTAGTTTCTTTAATGTGAGTTCTAAAATTTCTCAAATAAGCTTTTGGATGGAATGTGTTTTGAATTGGATGCAGGAAAAAGAAAATGTTTCTTCTGTGAGCAGAATGCAAATAATGTGTTCCCGGTGTGAAATAAAAATAATTCTCTAAAGATATCCTCCCTCATAATGGTCAAATGGACCTCAGAAATACTGTTTTAAAATGCAAAGAAACGGGAGGCCCTCCCTGCCTCAACCTGTCACAATGACTAGAAACATCTGCTAACGTTTTTTCTTCTCTGATCTCTGGGTTTTCTTTACTTTTCACATTTTTATTTTATTTGTTAATTAATTTTTTGAGACAGTCTCACTCTGTCACCCAGGCTGGAATGCAGTGACACCATCTCAGCTCACTGCAACCTCTGCCTCCCGGGTTCAAGTGACTCGCATGCCTCAGGCTCCCAAGTAGCTGGGATTACAGGTGTGTACCACCACGTCCAGCTAATTTTTGTATTTTTCTTAGTAGAGTTGGGGTTTTGCCATGTTGGCCAGGCTGGTCTTGAACTCCTGGCCTCAAGTGATCTACCTGCCTCGGCCTCTGAAAGTGCTGAGATTACAGGCATGGGCCACCTCGCCTGGCCCACATTTTTGTTTTTTGTGTATTACAAAAGGCTGGTAAGTGGCTTACATTTGCCCGTGTTCCTTGGCCATAGGCCAAGTCCACAAGTCCACGTCAGACATGTATGGCACCATGGGCAATTTTCAGGAACATCTATTATAACCCAGTGCTGTCTGGCAGCCTCTGAAGTAGGCCATTCATCTAGTGGGAACCAGCTGGCTTAGTTCTCTGGAGGCTGAAATGAAAGAATCCTTCCTAAGTCACAGCCTAGCAACAAGGAAGATGGGTAAAGCTGAGTTCAACAGTGATGATCCCGGAATCCCACTACCACTTTCTCTTTCCACCTTATATGTTTAATAACCTTTACTGCCTTTCTGACTTTAATCATAGGACATACTCAATATAAAACTTGGAGGCCGGGCGCGGTAGCTCAAGCCTGTAATCCCAGCACTTTGGGAGGCCAAGGCGGGTGGATCACGAGGTCAAGAGATCGAGACCATCCTGGTCAAAATGGTGAAACCCCGTCTCTACTAAAGATACAAAAGATTAGCTGGGCATGGTGGCGCGTGCCTGTAATCCCAGCTACTCAGGAGGCTGAGGCAGGAGAATTGCCTGAACCCAGGAGGCGGAGGTTGTGGTGAGTCGAGATCGCGCCATTGCACTCCAGCCTGGGTAACAAAAGCGAAACTCCGTCTCAAAAAATAAATAAATAAATAAAAAATAAAAAATAAAACTTGGAAAAGTCAAATAGGTACAAAAGGAAAACAGACTGCCTGTGTATGTATACATGTATTTGTGTGTGTGTATATATATTCACTTTTATTATGAAAGTTTTTGGCTAGGCGCAGTGGCTCATGCCTGTAATCCCAGCATTCTGGGAGGCAGAAGTGGGCAGATCAATGGAGGGCAGGAATTCGAGACCCACCTGGCAAACATGGTGAAACCCATCTCTATTAAAAATACAAAAATTAGCCAGGTATGGTGGTGGGCATCTGTAATCCCAGCTACTCGGGAGGCTGAGGCAGGAGAATTGCTTGAATCTGGAAGACTGAGGTTGCAGTGAGCCGAGATTGTGCCATTGCACTCCAGCCTGGGTGACAAAAGTGAGGTTCCATCTCAAAAAAAAAAGAGAAAGTTTTCAAAGCTGAATGATACAATGAACTGTATATATATAGCTTTCTATACACACACCATACCTAGGTTCAGTAAAAGTTAACTTTGCTGTTTTTTTTTTCCTCTCCATATAGTTTGAGCCAGGTGCAGTAGCTCACAACTGCAATCCCAGCACTTGGGAGGCTAAGACAGGAGGATCACTTGAGCCCAGGAGTTTGAGGCTACACTGAGCTATGATTGCACCACTCTACCCCAAGCCTGGGCACCAGAGTGAGACCATCTCAAAAAAAAGTGTTGATATTGAAGCTTGGCCCGTAATACACTAAAGAGAACATAATTACAACCATATGATCATACTGAGGAAAACAATTCTATATTACCTATATTCATTCCATTTCCAAATTTCCAATTGTCACAAGAATTGTTAGTCATTATTTTTTGTTGAACTAAGATGCTAAAAATCCAATTCATACATTGTATTGGGTTGTTTCTTAAATGTCTTTTTTTTTTTTTTGAGATGGAGTTTTGCTCTTGTTACCCAGGCTGGAGTGCAATGGCACGATCTTGGCTCACCGCAACCTCCGCCTCCTGGGTTCAGGCAATTCTCCTGCCTCAGCCTCCTGAGTAGCTGGGATTACAGGCACGCACCACCATGCCCAGCTAATTTTTTGTATCTTTAGTAGAGACGGGGTTTCACCATGTTGACCAGGATGGTCTCTATCTTTTGACCTCGTGATCCACCCGCCTTGGCCTCCCAAAGTGCTGGGATTACAGGCTTGATTTTTAAATGTCTTTTAACCCAGAATACCTATGCCTTCCTTTTTTGAAATGACAATAACTTACTGAAGAGCCCAGCCAGTTACGGAGTATCACGTATATTCTGCTCACCTGATTGTTTCTGAAGGTTAACTTGTTCCTCTACCCTCTCTCCATTTCCTGTCAGCTGGAAGTCTAGATGTTTGGTTAGAATCCAGTCAACAATTTCTTGGCGAGATGCTGTTTTGTTCTTGATACTATCTTAGGAAGCACAGTAACATCAGGCTGTCCCATAAGTGATACTAAGTTTGATCACTTGATTATGGTGGCAGCAGTCAGATCTGTCCATTGTGAAGATTGATGTTTCCGAAATTAGCCAGGCGTGGTGGCTCACAAATGTAGTCTCAGCTACTCGGGCAGGGCAGAGGCGGGAAAATCACTTGAGTCTGAGAGGTTGAGGCTGCAGTGAGTTGTGATCACACTACTGCACTCCAGCCTGGGAGACAGAGCAAGACCCTATCTCTAAAATAAATAAATAAATATTGATGCTTTCCTTTTGCAAATGACCTGCAGTCCCAGCTGCTTGGGAGGCTGAGGCAGGAGGATTGCTTGAGCCCAGGAGTGCAGCAACATTTGAGCGTTATGCTAAAATTCTGTTCCTTGGCAGCCTTTTACTTGAAAGGTTTTGGCACCCACTGATCTTTACCTGGCTGGTTGGTTGGGCTCTGTGTTAAAATGTTGGAACCTCTCAGGAGGGTGAGGCAGGAGAATCACTTGAACTGGTTAGATGGAAGTTGCAGTGAGCAGAGATTGTGCCACTGTACTCCAGCCTGAGCAACAGAGGGAGACTCTGTTTCCCAAAAAAAAAAAACAAAAAAAAAGTTGGAGCCTCTCATGGCACATGCAGAGTAGCCAGTAGTCTTTAGCACAATGGATTCTCTAGGTAAACTTGTAACCACACTGTTCCCAGTGAGGCTGGAAGACAGTTTGTCAATATTGTACTTCAGGCTGGAGGTGAAAAGAAGCTGTTGAGAAAACTCCCTTCATAAGCCCTACTCCCAGCTCCCAGCTGGTGAGACAATTTACAAGAATACAACGAAAGACCTGAAGTGTCTCTACCCTCTAAGGACCTGGGGGAAGCTTGGATCTGCTTTGGTTCACTATCCAGTTGGAAAGGATCCCTGGAACTAGCACTCAGACCTGCCTTTCTGACAAACCTGCTGGAAAAGGTAGTAATAGTTTATGCAAAGATGAAAACCATTGGTCTGCAAAATTAGAAACACCTTCGCAGATCTAAGTGGCACTTATCACCATGTATTATACATTCAAAGGGGAAAGAACAAAAGGACATACACAAAACATCAGAAATGCATTGTTGATAACTGTTGATAACTAAAAGGCAGGGTGTGGCTGGGTGCAGTGGCTCACTGCCTGTAATCCCACCACTTTGGGAGGACAAGGTGGGCGGATCACAAGATCAGGAGATCAAGAGCATCCTGGCTAACATGGTGAAACCCTGTCTCTACTAAAAAAAAAAAAACAAAACAAAAAACTTAGGGCATGGTGGCATGTGCCTGTAGTCCCAGCTATTTGGGAGGCCGAGGCAGGAGAATCACTTGAACCCAGGAGGCAGAGGTTGCAGTGAGCCGAGATGGCGCCACTGCACTCCAGCCTGGGCGACATTGCGAGACTCTGTCTCTTAAAAAAAAAAAAAGGCAGGGCGAGGGTGGGGTGCACGGCTCAGTGCCTGTAATCCCAGTATTTGGCAAGGCCAAGGTGGGAGGATCTCTTCCAAGCCTGGGCAACAGGAGACCCTGTCTCCACAAAAAATTTTTAAAAACTTAGCTGTGCATGGTGGTGAGCTCCTGTACTTCCAGGGACTTAGGAGGCTGGGGTGGGAGAATTGCTTGAACCCAGGAGGTCAAGGCTGCAGTGACCTATGATGGCACCACTTCAAAAATAAGGCAAAATGATGTGTAAATGGAGAGAATTTGAAAATGCAAATTTCTAGGGAAGTTTTCAGAATAAAAAGTATCAAAAAATGAGATACATCCTAAGATATTTCATTTTTATATTACATAGTTCTGTTGTTTCAAGTTATTTTCTGGAGGAAAATTAAACACCTTCTGAAAACATAAAGGCAGATGAAGCTCACAGGCTCACTCACAGCTGTGGATGGAGACCCAGCTTGCTGGCATAACTTCCAAGTGAAAGTCAGTCCACTCTGGGGTTCCAGAAGGCTTCTTTTATTTTTTATTTTTAATACAGATGGGGTTTCATCACTATGTTGGCCAGGCTGGTCTCGAACTCCTGACCTCAGGTGATTCACCCGCCTCGGCCTCCCAAAGTGTTGGGATTACAGGCATGAGCCACCGTGCCCGGCCAATTTTCCTTTTTTTTCTTTAGAGATAGGGTCTCATTCTGTCACCCAGGCTGAAGTATACTGGCACTCTTGGTTCACTGGAAACCCCACCTCCCAGACTCAAGCAATCCTTCCCCATCAGCCTCCCAAGCAGCTGGGATTACAGGGAAGGGCCACCACACTCAGCTAATTTTTTGTATTTTTTGTAGAGATGGGGTTTTGCCACGTTGCCCAGGCTGGTCTCTAACTCCTAGTCTCAAGCGATCTTCCTGCCTCAGCCTCTCAAAGTGCTGGGATTACAGGTGTGAGCCACCACACCCAGCCTTCAACATGGTTTTTCTGAAAGCTGATTTACAAATGATGTACAAGAAGTAATCGTTAATAAGGTGAATGAGGCCGGGCATGGTGGCTCACGCCTGTAATTCCAGCACTTTGGGAGGCCAAGGCGGGTGGATCACAAGGTCAAGAGATCGAAACTATCCTGGTCAACATGGTGAAACCCCGTCTCTATTAAAAATACAAAAAATTAGCTGGGCATGGTGGTGCGTGCCTGTAATCCCAGCTACTCGGGAGGCTGAGGCAGGAGAACTGCCTGAACCCAGGAGGCGGAGGTTGCAGTGAGCCAAGATCGCGCCATTGCACTCCAGCCTGGGTAACAAGAGCGAAACTCCGTCTCAAAAAAAAAAAAAAAAAAATTTGAAATTTGGTTGATACAAGAAAGAAATATTGCCAGAAACACAAAGGGCACATACGTATAATAGAGGAAATAGCTTAATGCGTTTCTGTTCTCTGAAAACTCAAGGCACACCTCTGAGTGCTAAGAGTACCCTAAGGGGCAAAGCCCTCTGAGGTCCAGGACCAGGAAGACAAGTGCTACTTCACCTAGTGCCGGTCTGGCACTATCTGTAGACTGAAGTTGGGCAGGGGATGGTACACTCAAAGTAGACTTTCGTAAACTAGGGGACAACTCAAACACTGCAGAAAGGAGGGACTCCCTCTCCAAGCATCTCAAATGCAAGGCTCTAAGTTACTGGGCTTGGGCAAAAGTCACATACTTCCTCAACAAAGGCCAACTGCTGACAATCCAAATTTCAGCCGAGATCGCACCATTGCACTCCAGCCTGGGTAACAAGAGCGAAACTGTCTCAAAAAAAAAGAAAGAAAGAAAAAAAAAAAACACTGCCATTAGAAGCTTTATTTTTTAGACAGGGTCTTGCTATATTGCCCATGCTGGCCTTGAACTTCGGGGCTCAAGCCATCCTGCTGCCTTAGCCTCCTGAGCAGCTGGAACACAGATATACACCACCGCCACACCCAGAAGGAACTTTATTTTAGAAAGTACTTTTCCTACCTGTGAAGTCTCCAAGAAACAAACAAAAAAATACTCGTCTATGGCAAACAGTGGAGATCTTCTCAACCCTGAAGGTTTTTTTTTTTTTTTTTTTTTTTTGGCCAGGCATGGTAGTTCATACATGTAATCCCAGCACTTTGGGAGGTGGAGACAGGTGGATCACGAGGTCAGGAGATTGACTATCTTGGCCAACATGGTGAAACTGCATCTCTACTAAAATACATTTTTTTTTTGTTTCTTTTGGAAATGGGGAGGTTGACTCTTGCTGCACAGACTGAAGTGCAACAGCGCAATCTCAGCTCATTGAAACCTCCGCCTCCCAGGTTAAAGCAATTCTCCTGCCTGAGTCTCCAAGTAGCAGGATGATAGACGCCCACCACCACTCCCAGCTAATTTTTGTATTATTATTATTATTATTATTATTTTTAAAGTAGAGATGGGGTTTCACCACGTTGGCCAGGCTGGTCTCAAACTCCTGATCTTGGGTGATCCACCCACCTTGGCCTCCCAAAGTTCTGAGATTACAGGCATGAGCCACTGTGCCCAGCCAAGTTACTTTTTTATTTTTTAGAGATGGGAGTCTCACTGTTGCCAGGCTGGAGTGCAGTGGCATGATCTCAGCTCACTGCAATTTCTGCCTCTCAGCTTCCTGAGTGGCTTTGAGTACAGGTGCATGCCACCACGCCCATCTTTTTTTTTTTTTTTTGTATTTTGCAGATACCGGGTTTCACCATGTTGGCCAGGATGGTCTCCATCTCCTGACCTCATGATCCGCCCACCTTGGCCTCCCAAAGTGTTGGGATTATAGATAGGCATGAGCCACAGAACATGGCCAAGTTATTTTCTTAATGGAAAGAATTTAATGGCACAGTTTGTTTCTGCTGCCTCATATCTACTGAGGCAGCAGAAACAGAAACTGTGCAGGCATGTGTAACAAGAATGCAGATGCCATTTATTTGGTCCATAAGTATAGTCGTTATTTGAGTTTTACAAAACATCGAATATAAATAACCTGAAACTGTAACAATACACAAAAATTGGCTTCTTACACAGACATACCAGGCAGTACAAACTGAAAACTTGAGTAAATTAACATTGTTTTACATTAATATACATAGTGCCATTTAACATTTAAAAACAAGTTTCAATGCATAGCACTTGATATTTCTTTGTATCTGTTTCAGTCAGTTAAGAGTATGAAAATGGTTAGATCTAGGCTAAAAATAATTCTTCTTCTAGCCAAAAATAAAGGCATAATATTTATAACCAGGTATCAACTTTACTAAACCACAATATTTTGAAACTAATGATACCTAAGGGTATTTACATTAAAAAGGCAACATGCACTGTGTTGTTTTATCTCATAACTGGTTATGCACACACTTTGTTCAAAGGGTTTTTAAAACTATATTCCTACTTTCAATACAGCATACTGCAATGTGTCTAACAGCTTTAGCAAAATGAATGCTTTCAAAGGGAGCAGAATCATTTTCAAGTCACTGGTGTCAATTTTTTCCCTTTGGAACAAAGGACACAACAAATAATCTGGTTCTGCCAGATGAACTAAGTAGTAAGAGGGTTCTGTTTAGAGGCATTTCTGTTCAATCTAATGCTATGACATCATCAAGCTCTTCCTTCTGTTCTATACGTGACCTCTTTGCACTGAGATTCTCCTTCTCATCTAATTTCCTCTTGCGGCTTCTCTCTTCTTCACTGATGTCAGTATTATTTGAAGAATCTTCATCTGAATCAACTATCAGAACATCATCTTGCTCTTGAGCTTATTTCAGAAAAAAAGAAAAAAAAATGGTTAAAAGTGTGGGAGTTACTTTGCTCACTAATATTTCATATAATTGAAAGCTGACTCTTGTAATACATACCAAACTAAAGAATGCCTGCCATTAAGGAATCTTCACTTTACACATTACATATGTGCATACTGTTTTAAATGTTTTATATAATAAGCACATTTCTTTTCAAATCAAAACACAAAATTGTAAGAAACATTATATAACTCAAAGGACTCATTACATATCCTCGATTCCACCTCTACCTTCTCCAACAGAAAAGCAGAGGGTGCATATTCTAATAATGGTAGTGATGGTAACAATAACAACAATACAGCACTTACAATGTGCCAGGAACTGTTCTGAGCACTGTGCCTATGACAACTCATTTAATCATCACAACCCTAATAAAGAAGATCACATGATTATCCACTTTCCAGGAAAGGAAACTCAGTGAATGACTTCCCAAGTGTACACAGGAGCAGAGGATAAAGCCAGGAACCATGCCCAGTGCAGCTCAGCCCATCCTCTTAAGAGTAGGAACTGACACTAAAGGTGGTTTCATCTCCTGTCCAACAAAATCAAAGGCAGAATACCTAATCTTACTCATGGCTGTAACCCTGGAAACCTACCCACATTAGAGCGTCAATAAACGTACATTTCAAATTACAATTTTGGAAAAGCTACCATACAGTCTCTTCCCCAAAGGAGGATGATGGACCTTTCTAGTTTCAGTGAAGGAAAAAAGGTCATGAATCAATGGCCCCAGGCCATAATCTGAATGTTCGTCTCCAAAATTCTCAAGAGAACATTAGAGCCAAGAGTAAACATATTCCAAAGAAGGCCATGTCAAAGACATGAAAACAAAGAGGTAAAAATTTGGTAACCTTTACAAGCACACAAAATCCCAACCTGCTACTACTACACAGGCTGACTTTGTGCACTAGTACACTATCATTTCAAATTGTAAAAGTCAATTAACAAAAATAACAAAGTGTTCCTGTTTTCCGTAAGAACCTCTCTCAGTCTTAAATGACTCTTTTTTTTTTTTTTTAATCCTGAGACATGCTCTTGCTGTTGCCCAGGCTGGAGTGCAGCGGTGTGATCATGGCTCACTGCAGTGTTTTACTCTGGGGTTCAAGTGATCTACTTCAGCTTCCTGAGTAGCTGAAACTACAGGTATGTGCTACCATGCCTGGCTAATTTTTTAGGTAGAGATGGGGTCTCACTGTGTTGTCCAGGCTGCTCTCCAACTCCTGGCCTTAAGCAATACTCCCATCATGGCCTCTCAAAATGCTGGGATTACAGGTGTGAGCTACCACACCTGGCCTTAAATGTCTTCATGGTTCATAAATTCAAAGCTCCATTCCAACAATCAGTATCAAACCAATACACACCTCTAGTAGTTTTATGGATTTATGGTCAATGTTCCTAATAACTTGCTTGGTGGATTTTTAACAACCTGCTGGTTGGGGCCATACTCACCTGTGGAGGTGGAAGGCTGGGCTCCATCATCACTGCCATTGGTTATGCTTTTGGCAGCATCTTCAGCTTGTTTGGGCCCCACTTTTTCCGGGGCATCACCAACAACTTCAAATTCAACATCCTTTCCTAGGTCTTCACTGTAGGAAAATCACATAGGTCACAGCTACGATCATGTACAAAACAAAGGAGCAACAGAGAAATCCTGTTGTTCCACAAAGCTCAAAGCATACACTATGTACAAACCAAATATCTGGATTTTAATTTTTTTTTTTTTTTTTTTTTTTTGCCAATCAATGAGAGCTTGTAAGGTTGCTGAGGTTGGTTGGCCTTGAACTCTTGGCCTCGCCTTCGCAAGCGCCACGACATCCGGCCGGAGCCACTTTGGGCCCTGGATTTTAATTTTTAAACAAGTTTTATTTAAAAAAAATTAGAGCCGGGCGCGGTGGCTCAAGCCTGTAATCCCAGCACTTTGGGAGGCCGAGGTGGGTGGATCACGAGGTCAAGAGATCGAGACCATCCTGGTCAACACGGTGAAACCTCGTCTCTACTAAAAATACAAAAAATTAGCTGGGCATGGTGGCGTTTGCCTTTGTAATCCCAGCTACTGGGGAGGCTGAGGCAGGAGAATTGCCTGAACCCAGGAGGCGGAGGTTGCGATGAGCCGAGATCGCGCCATTGCACTCCAGCCTGGGTAACAAGAGTGAAACTTCCGCCTCAAAAAAAAAAAAAAAAAAAAAAAAAATTAGAGATGGGGTCTCATAATGTTGCCCAGGCTGGTCTTGAAATCCTGGGCTCAAGTCATCCTCCTACCTTGGCCTTGAAAAGTGCTGGGATTATAGGTGTAAGCCACCCATACCCAGCCTGTAGTCTAATTTTCAAAGAGCTAAACTTACAATAAAAAAGATGGTACACAACAAATTTCTGTTCAAACCAGGGCAAGGTTTTTTTTTGTTTGTTTGTTTTAAAAAAAAAAACAAAACAGTAAATAACTTATTGCTAAAGCAGAAAACTGAGCCCAAAACTCTGTAGCCTAAAACTCTTAGACATTATTTCTTCAGCTACCATGCCAAAAATTTCTACATCCTCTACCTACAATGTGATCTTTTGAGACGGAGTCTTGCTCTGTAGCCCAGGCTAGAGTGCAGTGGTGAGATCTCGACTCAATGCAAACTCTGCAGTAAGGAACCCAGGTTCCAAGTGATTTTTCTGTGTCAGCCTCCCGAGTAGCTGGGACTACAAGTGCATGCCACCATGCCCGTCTAATTTTTTCTGTATTTTTTAGCAGAGATGGGGTTTCACTGTATTGGCCAGGGTGGCCTTGAACTCCTGACCTGGTGATTTGCTTCCCAAAGTGCTGAAATTACAGGCCTGAGCCACCGCACAGGGCCTACAATGTGATCTTAACTACAGTAATGTGGTGTCTTACGAGCAGGACTACATGGTTTCTGGGTCTCCCCATCTTTACAAGTTATACCTTGCTTCTGTACATGAACTCAAATTAAGTCAAATAAAAGACTTACATGTTTTAAGGGGTGGGATTCTGTACACAGAGAGCTAAAAAATGTAACTAAAAACCCTAACTATGTCTCATCTTTTAGGTACCATGTGGTATTTCTACTTTACTGTACATGTCTTTCCACTGTCTTTTCTTTCACAGGTAAACACAAGCATGCCACTTACATCTAACTGGTGTCTAACTGAAGCAGCACCATTTTGACTCCATTATATAACTCTGTGAAATTCACTACTTACTAATAACTCACATTCAGTCCTTCCTGTCATTTTATGCTTTTTAAAATATAGTTCTCTCCAAATAACCACACAAATGCTATATAAGTTTGTATACTCACGGCAATATTGGCAAAATAACTGGACGCAGGTGGCAGTACCACTAAATGTTAGATGCTACACAAAAAACCCCAAGTCAGGGCGCAGTTCCACCACGTCAACGAGCATGGACAAATTGCACCCTGGTCAACACATGAATATATTAAGAGTAGGGGACCGTATCTATCTTAACTGTGCTGTAGACTCAGGAATCTGTACAGGTAATTCTTTTTTATTTTTTTAAGACGGAGTTTTGCTCTTGTCACCCAAGCTGGAGTACAATGGCACAATCTCGACTCACTACAACCTCTATCTCCCGGGTTCAGATGATTCTCCTGCCTCAGTTTCTCGAGTTTCTGGGAATACAGGTGTGCACTACTACTACCAGCCTGGTGGCCAGACTGACTCCTGACCTCAGGTGATCTGCATGCCTTGACCTTCCAAAGCGTTGGGATTACAGGTGTGAGTCACCACACCTGGCCAGTACAGATAATTCTCAATATTTTTAAATTTTTTTATTTTTTGAGACAGAGTCTCATGCTGTCACCAAGACTAGAGTGCAATGGCACGATCTTGGCTCACCGTGACCTCCGCCTCCCAGGGTAAAGTGATTCTCCTGTCTCCGCCTTCCTAGTAGCTGGAATTACAGGCGCATGCCACCATACCCGGCTACTTTGTTTGTATTTTTAGTAGACACGGGGTTTCACCGTGTTCCCCAGGCTGGTCTCGAACTCCAGAGCTCAGGTAATCTACCTGCCTCAGCCTCTCAAAGTGCTAGGATTACAGAAGTGAGCCACTGAGCCTGGCCGATTCTCGGTATTCTTTTGTTATTGCCACAAAATCACAAATGAAATTATTTGTTTTATGGAAGAAATATTTCTCTTTTCTAGAGAACCTTGAAAAATAATTAATTTTATTCCAGTTCAATTACTATAATGAATTCACCTCTGTTTAAACTATTCAAATACCTGGTCTAAGTCTTTCTGATCAGCCACCACTGATGATAGTTACTCTTAAACATTTTTTGATTACACACACACACACACACACACACACTTTTTTTTTTGAGACAGAGTTTCGCTCTTGTTACCCAGGCTGGAGTGCAATGGCGCAATCTCGGCTCACCGCAACCTCCACCTCCTGGGTTCAGGCAATTCTCCTGCCTCAGCCTCCCGAGTAGCTGGGTCTAGAGGCGAGCACCACCATGCCCAGCTAATTTTTGTATTTTTAGTAGAGATGGGGTTTCACCATGTTGACCAGGATAGTCTCAATCTCTCGGCCTCGTGATCCACCTGCCTCGGCCTCCCAAAGTGCTGGGATTACAGGCGTGAGTCACCGCACCGGGCCCACACACACGTTTTTTAAGATAGAGTCTCACTCTGTCACCCAGGTTGGAGTGTAGTAGTGCGATCTCGGCTCTCTGCAACCTCCACCTCCCGTGTTCAAGGGATTCTCCTGCCTCAGTTCAGCTTTCCAAGTAGCTAGGACTACAGGTGCCCACCACTATGCCCAGCTAATTTTTGTATTTTTAGCAGAGATGAAGTTTCACCATGTTGCCCAGGTTGGTCTCGAACTCCTGACCTCAGGTGATCTGCCTGCTTGCGCCTCCTAAAGTACTGAAATGATAGGCATGAGCCACCGTACCCCGGCCAATTTCTGAATCCCCAAATTTTTTTGTAGGTCAAATGCCAGGGAACTCAGTGACCAACTCAACCAAATATACTATACAATTTCAAATGAACAGCAGGGTTTAAGGTTAAGAAAACACTTATCCTCCATTTTGTCTAAAGTTTATATATTCAAACAATATCTTAGAGTTAAAATATTAAAAGCTCTTACCTATGAAGGATGTTGATCAATAAAGTATAGTCTTGGAGGAAGTCATCTGCTTGAAGCCGGCTGCCATTTCTAATTCCAAATTCTGACAACTTCTTGTGGTTATTAGCTAAGAAATATGAAGATAATTTAGATACTTCAGTTACATCTTCATAGAGAAGTCAGATTCATTTTTAAAAAGCTAAACCTCTGTTATGAGCTGAACTGTGTCACATCCACCAATATCCAAAGGTTGAAACCCTAATCCCCAGTATCTCAGAATGTGGTGGTATTTGGAGATAGGACTTTTTAAAGAAATGATTAAATTTAAATGAGGCAAGTAGAGTGGGCTCTAATCCCAGCTGACTGATGTCCTTAAAGGAAGAGGAAGGCCAGGCACCGTGGCTCACATCTATAATCTCAGCCCTTTGAGAGGCCAAGGCAGGAGGATTGACTGCTGAAGCCCAGGAGTTGCAGTGAGGCATGTGATTGCACCACTGTACTCCAGTCGGCTGGGTAACAAAGCAACCAAAAAAAGTGTTAGACTTTGTCTCAAAACACACACACACACACACACACACACACACACACACACACACACAGCACCTGGTGTGGTGGCTCACGCCTATAATCCCAGACCTCTGGGAGGCTGAGGCAGGCAGATCACCAGGTCGGGGGTTCAAGACCAGCCTGACCATGAAACCCTGTCTCTAACTAAAAATACAAAAATTAGCTAGGCATGGTGCTATGCGCCTGTAATACCAGCTACTCGGGAGGCTGAGTTGGGAGAATTGCTTGAACCCAGGATGAGAAGGCTGTGGTGGGCCGAGAGCACGTCATTGTACTACAGCCTGACCAACAGAGTGAGACTCCATCTCAAAAAAACCCAAAAACCAAAAATGAGCTGGGCATGGTGACTCATGCCTATAATCCCAGTTACTTGGGAGGCTTAGGCAGGAGAATTGCTTGAACTGTGGAAGTGGAGGTTATAGTGAGCCAAGATTGCACCATTGCACTCCAGCCTGTGTGACGGAGAGATTCTGTCTACAAAAAAAAACAAAAAAACAAAAAACAAAACAGACAGGGCCTCACTCTGTCACACAGGCTAGAGTACATATCCCAGGCTTGAGCAGTCTTCCCACCTCAGCCTCCAGAGCAGCTGGAATTACTGGTACATGCCACCAATGCCCAACTTTTTTTTTTTAAGCAAGGGTCTTACTCTGTTGCCCAGGCTGGAGTGCAGTGGTACGATCTTGGCTCACTTCAACCTCTGGCTCCTGAGTTCAAGCGATTCTCCTGCCTCAGCCTCCAGAGTAACTGGGATTACAGGCACCCACCACCATGCCTGGCTAATTTTTGTATTTTTAGTAGAGACAGGGTTTCATCATGTTGGCCAGGCTTGTCTCGAGCTCCTGACCTCAGGTGATCCACCCACCTCGGCCTACCAAAGTGCTGGGAGTACAGCCACTACACCCGGCCTAATTTTTGTATTTTTACGAGATGGAGTTTCGCCATGTTGGCCAGGCTGCTCTCAAACTCCTGGCCTCAAGTGATCCTCCCGCCTCGGCCTGTCAAAGTGCTAGGATTAGAGGTGTGAGCCACTGCACCCAGCCCAATTATCTATATAATCTCAATTTTCAATCTCATAACTTTTGTTTTTGGCTTTTTAACATTTCTTTCATTGCTTATACAGAAAATGCTTAGAAAGCCTTTCTTTACATTGACATCCAGAAAATACTAGCAGTTTCTTATAGTTCTTTTCTAGATCTATTGCTTACCTTTTTAATCTATCTGGAATGCCCGTGGAGAATATTTCTTACCCAGATTTCCATCTCCAAGCCCTTTCACACATCACCACTGACTGCAAACCTCTTGGAACCATCATGTTCAAAAGGAAAACCAGTTAATGTGGGTTCTCAGCTTGGTGAATTAGCATCACCCTGAAGTCTTGTATTGGCCTAACGATGCTGCTACTCCTCACCTGGGCTCCAAGTTCTGACTTTGCAAATCTCAAATCTGTCACTTGCCTCCACCTTAGTTAAAAATCCCTCAATTCCCTCCTCCCTAACTAGCTCCTTGCTACTCTCGTTTAAACACTGGTGGCAATATTGCCCCTTCCTCTGGAGGGTAGGGGTCAAGGGAGAGGAGGAAGACACACACCGTGCACGTATGACAAGAAAGACTCCAACTTCAGCAATGCTGCTAATCCGTCAGCACCCCAACTTCCAGTGAAACCAAGTTATGGGCCACTCTCAAAGCAGTTTAGGTTGTTTCACAAGTTCACACCTCTGTAGACAGATGTTCATTCTGTCTAAATGCTCCCTTTGCCTAGAGGATCCTTACTACTTCTTCAAGAACTGACCCAAGAGTCTGCCCTCTCCTATGACTCCCCCTCCCTTTCACAAAGCTAAAAATAATTTCCTTAGATTCATACTGTGTACACATCTTTTTATAGTTTTCCTTGGACTATACTGAATCCACCTGTTGACAATCTTGACTCTCCTTCCAGGCTGCAAGGTACTTCTAGCCAAGGTCTGTTGTCTTACTCATCCTTGACTTATGAATACCCAAGTCTATGCCTGTCATACAGGACTCCACACCTATTTTGATAAGTGCCATCTCACCCTCCACGGAACATTTACTCCATAGAGAAGGGTCACTCTGAAGCCACTGAATTTCCTGACCAGTTTCCATTTTTAAGCTGGAGTTTGAAAGAGCTGGCTACAACTAAGGGACAGCATATGATCACAAACTTTTTAAAAAAGTCATGTGGCTAGAATGAGGCTTGAATATTCAAGTAGATTCCTAAAATAGAGCACCACACAGCCAAAACATGGCCTCCAATTACATATGACCTAATATCCCAAACAATTTCTCAACAAGCAACTACAATCAAGAACAACCCTGACGCTAAACCTGAATTTTAAGAAGGTTTAACATCTGAATCCCCATCAGGATCTCCCAAAGTATGAGTAAATGACCAAGGGACCAATAGGTATGAATTAAGCCAATATACAGGGAAAACACAGGCCCTCAAACCTTTGAAAATAATAGTACACTATTATTTTCAAATAATAAAAGGCAAAAACTGGGACATGCAAAAATCAACTATAACAGCAAACCAAGAAATGAACTGCAAAAGTGACCGAGGAGCTATGGGACCAACAAGTATAGTCTGAAGGAGAAATAACCACAATGCATTTCTCACTATGAAAGCTTCAACAGATCAGAGGTATTGTACCTTGTACAGCAAATGCGTTAAGAAAAGGGATGATGTGCTTGAACTTTTGAAAGGAAACATCAGAATGTCAAAACTGGGCACTGAATTTCAGTAATTGTTCTGCTATGTTAAGTAGGAAGAGGCTACCAAGGCTTCCCCTCTCTTGGAGAAAACCGCCAAATGCTTTAGAACCCTCCCCACTGTGATTTGACAGACAGAACAGTCTTCTCATCACAAAGTTAGCTCCCAGGATCCAAGACACTGGCAAGGAGGGTCCTTGAAAGTGGACAAAGAGCACTGCAGTCACTGTAAACGTCTGACACGGAGCTCCAAAACATGGAACTGTGATGACCCCCACAGCAATGTCACCTTGAAAGAGCACCTCCATGACCAAACACTACTGCTCTCTGTAATCCTGCGTATCATATACAGTAAATGGATCCACTAATGTGGACTCTTCCTTTAAGCAGTCTCCTCAATAAGAGGAGTGAATAAACGCAACGTATGATACCTTCTGTCTCTCCCTCTTCGGAAGATATTAGGATTGTTCCTTTCCCATCTTCAATTTGGACATCTGGTGCTACCATAGCAAATTTTTCTTTCACTATCTACAAAAAACAAAACGAAACAAAACAAAACAAAAAAAGGATTCAAAATATTAATGTAGGTAAACATCGTAAGAAATCCTCTTTTCTATGAAGGCTCTTACATTCTCTTTTTACTCATTGGAAAGCGGCCAAGTCACCCTTTGAGATCCCTGAGAGAAAGCAGAAAAGCCATGGGGATTCACCTAAGTTCCATCCCCATATCTGACCACTGATGCAGATCAGATCCAACTTGATCCTAACAGGGGACTGGGAACTCCCTGGCTGGCTCTTGCTACTTTTTCTTTGTAGATTAGGTAGTGAGCTATACACACTTGACATATTTCATTTCAGTCTCTGTGCCAACCCTGTAATGGCAGGTATTTGACAGACAGAATCATTTCTCATTAACCTGACTCTCAGATAAGCATCTCCTTCCATGCATTTAGAGAATGCTAATGATAATATTCTGTTAAATCCTAACGGCTCCTAAAAAAGAAAGGAGAAAAAAAGAAAGGAGGAACTCTCTGTAGGTCTAAGTATCCTACAAATAGAGGAATTACCTTTAAGCTCAAGCATCAGGAGATACCAAAGATAACTATTTCCTAGAAAAGAAACTGGGATAACCACCCTCTGCTGTACCTGCCAGTTCCCTGACCAAAACATAAGTTCAAATCAATCCAACCTGCGTAATGAATTTTCGAAAGGCCATTCCCTGTCAAGCAGCACTACTACATGAGAAGGGCCACTTCCTCCTCTCTCAAGAGGCATGTAAATATGTACCACTATGATGGTCACAATCACAGAACAATAGAAAGTGATTCCAAAGTGGAAAGTGACACTTCTGGGTCATTAAAAAAAGAAAGAAAATCTCTCTAATAAACAAATCTAGCCAATTTAAGAGAAACTGAAGGAACAGACCATGTCCTAAATCCCCATTTCTTTCCTTATTTCAGCTCCACAGGTAAATCCAGGTATGCAAATGCCCTATGACCTCAAGGCTAACTTACCACACCAGAATCAGGTCACATGAGATAACTGTGTATCATCACGAAGCCTCAACTCAGACTTCAAATAACAAAAGCCCCCTAATTTGCTGGAGTCAGACCTACTCCATTCTGGGATGTGGGGCACTTACTGTGGAATCACAGACAGAAAAACCTGCAGGAATCCTTGAAATAACCCAGGAAATCACAGCAACACATCTCTGCAGTTGGACCTTTTCAGAATCATTAGCTAGTGTTGGCTTGTTATCACAGTAATACTGTAAAAAGAAAAATGGAACCAGCCCTTGCACTGACCTTGTCTTGTAAGGTGAGAACAGTCACTTTATGGACATTCAGCCGCACAGTCACCTCTGGCTTGCTGGCACATACGTAACAATTGGGGTTGGGAGGATCCAGTGCACAAGGCACAAGAAGCTTCTTTCTTGGATTTGGTTGTTTATTCAAAAAAATCTTTGGAGGAGAAAAACAGGAAGAAATCAGAAACGTGTGCTATAATTTTATACACCATACAATCTAAAATCTCATTTACCAGATATCCAATGAAAAATGACTTAAATATTCCCTTTCAGATGGCAAAAAAGGGATCAAGAAAATCATGACCTTTTTTTAGAAGCCTTGTTTTTCAACTTTTCTTTACTAATCAGCTAAAGCCTATGCTTGCTGAAAAGACATCTCCTTATGTTATGTAAGATTCTGCATTCTTATGCAACCCAATTTAGCAAGAGTAAGGGCACAAGCATGCTCATCTGTGGTGCCATCGCTGTATCACCTGCTGGTTTCCCTCCCTACAGCTAATCTTATCAACCAAGCAATCTCCTGACAAGACCAAAACATTCATTTCTCCGCTTAACAATAATGCCTTTCACAGATGTCTAGAACTAATATCACTGCCTTTCCAAATTTTCTGATTATAGTAACATTTATATAATTAGGGAAAAAATATTATATTTCTGGCAGTATGTGTACCTATTTACCATTTCTCTAGTACTGAACAAAAAAATAATTAAGAACCAAGGCAAATATAAAAATTACATTGAAATTAAGAAAAGCCCCAAGCTCCTGCTACTACTAAAGTTTGGAAAACACTAGCAAGATCCAACACAAACAACAAATGTCAGAAGACAGAAAGTTGAGACACAACTTTTATCTTATGACTACAATGTAGTGTTGATTCTGCTAAGAGGAATAAATTCTAAAGGAGTACTCTATGGACTCCCCCAAGCATATAGTACTAAATCCCTCAAGAGACAGAAAAGCCCTCCTCTGTATGATAGGTTCTCCCTACAATGAATACTGTTATATAGAAGGTCTAGAAGCAAACTGCCCAGGCCAAGCAGGCTACAGAGGCAGAAAGATTTGTTTGATTTTGGGCTTTACCAGGAAAGTAAGTGTGCTAAGGGAAATCAATAGTAATAAAAGCAATTGCTACCACTATAAATTCCTGGGCTAACATTAACCCATGCTGGTATTCATTTACAAAAGTAAACAAATGAAACCCAGATACACTACTATTAATAGTCCAAGAGTGGCATGGAGCTGAGCAGGCAAAGAAACCAGAAGGATGTGATAAGAAATCACAGACATTGTGGTGTTTACAACTAATTGATCACAACCAGTTACAGATTTCTTTGTTCCTTCTCCACTTCCACTGCTTCACTTGACTAGCCTTAAAACAAAACAAACAAAAAAGAAATCACAGACATTTTAATAAGGTCAGTAATTAGTCATTGGTGAGCTCAAAGGGATATCACAGCCATACCTTCAGGTTGCTATAAAAAAAAGAGAGATATTGGCCAAGCACAGTGGCTCATGCCTATAATCCCAGCACTTTGGGAGGCTGAGGCGGCTGGTCAGGAGTTCAAGACCAGCCTGACTAACATGGTGACACCCCATTTCTACTAAAAATACAAAAATTAGCTGGGTGTGGTGGCACATGCCTATAATCTCAGCTATTCAGGAGGTTGAGGCAGGAGAATTGCTTGAAGCCGGGAGGTAGAGGTTGCATTGGGCCCAGATCAGGCCATTGCACTCCAGCGTGGGCGATAGGGAAAGACTCCATCTCAAAACAAAAAAAAAACAAAAAAAAAACATACATATATATACTAAAAAATAGGTAACGGCCAGGCACAGTGGCTCACACCTGTAATCCCAGCACTTTGGGAGGCTGAGGCAGGTGGATCATCTGGGGTCAGGAGTTCTAGACTAGCCTGGCCAACATGGTGAATCCCTGTCTCTACTAAAAATACAAAAATGAGCCAGGCGTAGTGGCACATGCCTGTAATCCCAGCTACTCAGGAGGCTGACGCAGGAGAATTGCTTGAACCCAGGAGGTAGAGGTTGCAGTGAGCCCAGATCGTGCCACTCCACTCCAAACTGAACAAAAGAGCAAAACTCCATCTAAAAAAATACACACAAAAACAAATAAATTTTAAAACAGGTATCAGCCAGGCACGATGGCTCATGCCTGTAATCCCAGCACGTTGGGAGGTTGAGGTGGGTGGATCACCTGAGGTCAGGAATTAAAAACTAGCCTGGCCAACATGGTGAATCCCCATCTCTACTAAAAATACAAAAATGATCCAGGCATGGTGGTGCGTGTCTGTGGTCCCAGCTACTTGGGAGGCTGAGTGAGCCAGGATAATCACTTGAATTTAGGAGGTGGGGTTGCAGTGAACCAAGACTGAACCACTCACTCCAGCCTGGGCAACAGAGCAAGACTCAAAAACAAAACAAAGCCCAAAAAAGTTCTTAGAAATTAAAAGTATGACATATAAAGTCAGAGTTTAAATAGAAAACTGAATCAAGATGGCAGACTGGGCATTTTGATTCTGTTCCTTCCAACTGAAATTTCATGAAAATAAGATATTTTAAGAGTGCATTGAGGTTGGGCACAGTGACTTATGCCTGTAATCCCAGCACTTTGGGAGGCCAAGGTGGGCAGGTCACTTGAGGCCAGGGGTTTGAGAGCAACCTGAGCAACATGGTCAAACACCATCTCTACTAAAAATATAAAAATTAGCCGGGTGTGGTAGCACATGCCTGTAACCACAGCTACTAGGGAGGCTGAGGCAGAAGAATCACTGGAACCCAGGAAGTGGAGGCTGCAGTGAGCTGAGATCACACCACTGTACTCCAGCCTGGGGTGGCAGAGCGAGACTCTGTTACAAAATAAAAAAAAAATTAAAAAGAAAGGAAAAAAGCACATAGGGCCAGGTGCAGTGGCTCACACCTGTAATCCCAACACTTTGGGAGACCAAGGTGGGAGGACTGCCTGAGCACAGGAGTTCAACACCAACCGGACAACCATAGCAAGACCCACTCTCATTGGCCGGGCGCAGTGGCTCAAGCCTGTAATCCCAGCACTTTGGGAGGCTGAGGCGGGTAAATCACGAGGTCAAGAGATCGAGACCATCCTGGTCAACATGGTGAAACCCCGTCTCTACTAAAAATACAAAAAATTAGCTGGGC
Organism: Saguinus oedipus; assembly: GCA_031835075.1. Taxonomy (NCBI): domain Eukaryota; kingdom Metazoa; phylum Chordata; class Mammalia; order Primates; family Cebidae; genus Saguinus; species Saguinus oedipus. The sequence goes on along the minus strand of CM063187.1, from coordinate 38,460,686 downwards.
ATGGTGGCGTGTGCCTGTAGTCCCAGCTACTCAAGAGGCTGAGGCAGGAGAACTGCCTGAACCCAGGAGGCGGAGGTTGTGGTGAGCCAAGATCGCGCGGTTGCACTCCAGCCTGGATAATGACCAAAACTCGGTCTCAAAAGAAAAAAAAGAAAAAGAAAAAGAAAGGAGTGCACCAATGACACTGAATAATAAGAATACCACTGTAAACTAGATATTTTTAGAAATACCTGAAGGTTAATGGGTCACTGCATTTCAACAATAAAAAGGAGAATCTAAACAATAGTAAAAGTATTCGCTAATACTTCTTAGGAAGCTTTCTTGAGTTGGTAAGAAAGCGAAGAAGCATCTACAGACACAGCAGTGAAGGAAGGAATCCAAAGAGAACATCCAAGTGGTGTTAGTCTTTTTTTTTTTTTTGAGACGGAGTTTCGCTCTTGTTACCCAGGCTGGAGTGCAATGGCGTGATCTCGGCTCACCGCAACCTCCGCCTCCTGGGTTCAGGCAATTCTCCTGCCTCAGCCTCCTGAGTAGCTGGGATTACAGGCATGCGCCACCATGCCCAGCTAATTTTTTGTATCTTTAGTAGAGACGGGGTTTCACCATGTTGACCAGGATGGTCTCGATCTGTTGACCTCGTGATCCACCCGCCTCGGCCTCCCAAAGTGCTGGGATTACAGGCTTGAGTCACCGCGCCCGGCCGGTGTTAGTCTTAAGAGATACATCTACTCCACCCACCACTAAGGCAGGAACTGTTAAAATAGGAGACCCTTATACACAGCAAGGACCTGAAGGAGAAGAGAAAAATACTTTCACATAGAAATAACAAGAGAAATTATCTTGACCTTAATGCTTAGTGGAGGGGGAGGAGTATCTTCCCATATAATTCATTACAGTAACAGGGCTCATGCAGGTTTATGGTCTGAATACATATGTATTGAAAATCCTAAGCTAAGAATTTAGAAGTGGTCCTGTATTGGCAGCGTCCCAAGAAGCCAAATACAATAAACACAAATGCTCTTTGAAGAACTACATCTACAATGGGTCCCTAAAGAATTACCAGACACAATTCTAATACACATTAATTCCGTTTTTTTAAACATCATAAGCCATACAAGCAAAGCACTATGATAGCAGAAATGACAGTAGACTCCCCCATAAAGATTTCAGACATTATCAAAAAAATATAACTTTTTTCTTTTTATTGCATTTTAGGGTTTGGGGGTACATGTGAAGAACATGCAAGATAGTTGCATAGGTACACACGTGGCAGTGTGATTTTTTTTTTTTTTTTTAAGATGGGGTTTCAACATGTTGGTCAGGCTGGTCTTGAACTCCCAACCTCAGGTGATCCGCCCACCTTGGCCTCCAAAGAACTTGGATTACAGGCATGAGCCACCACGCCTGGCCATAAAATAACTTTAAAACTGAAAAGAATGACTCAACCTGAGAATGACTGAACAGGGTATATAAAATGACCAAGCAAATTTTAAAAACCACATAGCACTCTCAGAATTGAAAAACAATTGGAATATCTTCTTGGTATAAGGAACACACAATGAATTCTTCCAAGAATTCAAAAAATTAGAAATGTTAGAAGAAAAAGCAACTTCTTAGCTTTTCCTTTTTGCTGCAATTTCCAGGAAGCTTGAACATACACTCACTCGGAAACTAGAATAATTACTTTTCCATTGCTCTAAACCAATTTTATAGTTTTCTTTTAAAAAATTATCTGTTTAATGTGCTTTTTATGAATTACTTTTTAAAGGAGGTTGAATAAAAATGCAAACAGAAATACTCACTGTTCTGCACTGGTCTATTTTTCCTGATAAAATCTTCAATCCTTCCAATACTATCAACCCAGCAATCACTGCATTAGTAGTAGCAATAGCAGGAATAATGTTTCCTGCCATTGCTGGAAAAAAAAAAGATGAGTATGTTTCGCTGTTTAAAAAAACAACTTCAAGGTTTTAGTGATAGAACTTTAGTACAAACAACTTACATTTGATATCAAATCTACTCTTCATATTCATACTGAAAATATGCATCCTGAGGTTTGCAGCAGAGGTGACAAAATCCATTGCAGATGGGTCATCCTGCAATAATTGAAACAATTTAACAAGTTTCTTCACAAACGGAGTATTTTGAAGCATTACTTTCAGAACAATACTTCCATGTGTTTTGTAACACTGTAGACGTTGAACTAGAACAAGAGGCTGTTGAGGGAGAGACTAGTCAGCTAGGATCTCACAGTAGAATGGAGGTGGGCTAAGTAGCAGGCAGGGTCTCATCATCAGTTCCTCTGGTCCAGTAATGTAGTCTGACAAGAACACCAAGAACCACCAGCTTCTAGAAACTCACTCCAACCTAAATAAAGGCACTGGAGACTGACTGTATATACCGGAACCTCAATTCTACTGACAACAGCAACCCTTTCATGCGTCCATTCATCAGTAATGAGAAGGTTGTGGAATGAATATAGAATCAAGGCAAAAAGATGGGCTGTTTAAGAAAACTGTTTCAGGCTGGGCATGGTGGCTCACACCTGTAATCTCAAGCAACTTAGTAGGTTAAGGCAAGTAGGCTGCCTGAGCTCAGGAGTTGGTGACCAGCCTGGGCAATGTGGCAAAACACCGCCTCCACCAAATACAAAAAATTAGCCAGGCATGGTGGTACAAACCTAAGGCCCCAGCTACTCTAGAGCCTGAGGTGGTGGGATCGCCTGAACTCAGGAAGTGGAGCCTGCAATGAGCCAAGAACATGCCACTGTACTCCAGCCTAGGTGGCAGAGTGAGACCCTGTCTCAATTAAAAAAAAAAAAAAAAGAAAAAGGTGTTTCATTAACACTTCAGAAAAACCTGGATGACTCTTTATAGCTCAACTTTGCCAGACTCTCTTCATATGCACCACTCTCATACGTGCTGTTTCTTCAGATAATGTAATACAATCCAACTTTTTCTTCTTACAATTTACATTTTTGACTATATCCTGGTCTCTAGATTTCAGCAAGGCTTCTTGCTTTGAACTAAGATAGTATCCTGATCTAAAATTCACAGGCACCACAGAATAGAACAAAAAGCACTGATAGCATTAGGTTATTATTATTGTTATTATTTTTGAGATGGAGCCTCACTCTGTCACCCAGGCTGGAGTGCAGTGGTGCAATCTCGGCTCACTACAACCTCTGCCTCCCAGGTTCCAGTGATTCTCCTGCCTCAGTCTCGTGAGTAGCTGGGACTATAGGCACCCACCAATATACCCAGCTAACTTTTTTATTTTTAGTAGAGATGGGGTTTCACCATATTGCCCAGGCTGGTCTCGAACTCCTGACCTTGTGATCTGCCTGCTTCAGCCTTCCAAAATGCTGGGATTACAGGCATGAGCCACTGCACCAGGCCACATGTAGGCTCTTTATGTACTTATTGGTTGGGATGAAACCTCAGGCAAGTCAACTTCCCAGAGTCAAAATCCCTTAATCTATTAAATAGGGGAAATTATATCCCTCTCTCTTAAGGTGTGGTGAGGACTAAAAAAGAATACTGAATACTCAACACAGCATCTTCCCTAGGCAGCTGTCTTATCAATCCATTACATGTGGACTTTACTCAAGAGGATAACAATTCCCATTCCAAGGGCTCTTTATTTAGCCTCTGGGCACTAATGAAAACTTCCCAAATCACTAGCATAACAATAACAATGAAAATATGAAAAGTTACCCTTTATATCACAAAACCCAAGAGACTAATGTTTATAAGAATCCCAAAAATCTAAATATACTAGCTTCATTTTGGTATATTTAGATGTGTGATTCAACCAAAGTTTCAAAATCTGGGCACACAAATTTTTCTTAAGTTTCTAAAACTGGCCTTTATCCCTTACCCATGACTAATTTTTACCACCATAGGAACACACATATTTTATAAAATGAAACACTTTCAGCCATAGAAAATACTGATTATAATTAAGTAAGATTAGTTTGTAATACCAAATCTCAAAATATGCCATAACTGCAGAGTACTATTAAATATGATTTTAACTTCTAAGAATAATTGTATCTCATTTTTGTATTAGAGTTCTGTCTTTTGGACCTTTGAAATATTTATAACTATTTGAATTCAAAGACAATCTTACTACTTTCAAGGGCAAATCAGGCCAATGAGATGTTTCTCCAAATGATTTTGACTTCTATGAAGACATCTACATGACACAAGAAACATTTCACTTTAATATACTCACATTATTTTGATGATCAACATAATTATCAACCCTGAACACATGACTAAAATCCGAAATGAAGTTTTATGATATTGCTTGAACCCATATACAGAAAATTCAGCTCTAAACCACACTTAGAGCTGAAAATATCCACGCCAAATTCAATATATTTCCCCCAAATCTAGTAAATATTCAAAAAATGACACCCCAAGAACTAAAACACACATTTGATATGTAAGTACTTGCCACACATTGTCAAAACGAACCTTATCCCATATGAGCTCAGCTCCATCCCCCTTTTCTGCTAAATGAACTCTCAAAGTCTCAATGCTCTTTGAAAAAAGACGTGCATAGCTCTTTACATCTAGAACCTGCTGGTCTTTCAGGCCTAACTGGGGTTCATTCTGTTGATCTGATGCATTCATTTCTTCTCCTAGAAAAAATATATTAGGAATTTCACTAATAAACATCATTCCTCTATTGTGCACTATTTAACAAGTTCAATACCCGCCAATAAGAAATCAAATATGAAATAAATTCCATTAAAATAATTACAACAATACATATATCTGTACAAGAAAACTGTTAAAGTTGAGATAGGAAAGGTATAAGACCACATCAGAACCTCACAGGATTACTGGGAGATTTGAAGATATAATGTAGATAAGATGATAAATAAGCATTATGCCCACCACCTAGTGAGCACTCAGTAAGGAGATGCTATTAGAGTCATAATTAAACCTGTTTGATTACTATCCCATATTATTGAGAACTGCTCCAAAATGGCATCCTAAATCTCCCGGGATCTTTTCAGTTTCAATGGGTGCTATATTGCTGTGCATAAATTAATCCTAATACAGTTCAGATAAAAGAGAGACAAGAAGTATTGAAGGGGAGAAAGCACCCACTACAACAGTTTTCTTTCCTACATTTAAATTTTTACAATGTGCCGGGCACAGTGGCACACAGTACCAGCTATTCGAGAAGCTGAGGCAGGAGGATCACTTAAGCCCTGGAGTCCAAAAATGCCATGTGCTATGACGGTTTGTGAACAGCCACTGCACTCTAATCTGGGCAATACAACAGGACTGTGCCTCAAAAAACTTTTCATTTTTAAAAATTAAAAAAAATTAAATTGAAAATGTGTTTCCAGATTAAATCTTAAAGACATAATCACAAGGGCACAAAGATGTACCTAAATAGGCAGGGCACGGTGGCTCACCCCTGTAATCCCAGAACTTTGGGAGGCTGAGGTGGGTACATCACTTCAGGTTAGGAGTTTGAGACGAGCCTGGTCAATATGGTGAAACCCTGTCTCTACTAAAAATAAAAAAATTAGCTGGGTGTGGTGGTGGGTGCCTGTAATCCCCAGCTAATCAGGAGGCTGAGGCAAGAGAATCGCTTGAACCTGCGAGGCGAAGGTTGCAGAGAGCTGAGATTGTACCACTGCCCTCCAGCCTGGGCAATAGTGTGAGACTAAGTCTCAAAAAAAAAAAAAAAAAAGATGTATATAAATATATCGTGATCTCAAAACTTTATTTCAGGGAAAATATAAAAATACTAGGTTTTAATCAGTAAGAGACTAGTTAACTATACAGACTGACAAAAGCAATTCAGAGTTTATCAACAGTATAATTACATTTACACAGTGTATACACGACTGCCTGTGGACTGCCAAAACACTCCTGAAAATGTTATTAGTGGATATTTCTCTAGTGTGGGACTTCAGTGACTTTTGTTCTTCATACTTTTTTGCATTGCTTGAATGTATAAAGACACACCATTTTCCTTTTACTTTTTTTTTTTTTTGAGATGGAGTCTCACTGTGTCACCCAGGTTGGAGTGCAGTGGCACAGTCTTGGCTCACTGCAGCCTCTACCTCCCAGGTTCAAGTGATTCTCTTGCCTCAGCCTCCGGAGTGGCTGGGACTACAGGTGCATGCTACTACACCGGCTAATTTTCGTATTTTTAATAGACACGGGGTTTCACTATGTTGGCCAGGCTGGTCCTTAACTCTTGACCTTGTGATCTGCCCACTTCAGCCTCCCAAAGTGCTGGGATTACAGGCCTGAGTCACTGGGCCCGGCCAGACATCATTTTCAACCAACAACAGGGCTATACAAAGACTTCAGGTGAGGACATTTCTAGCTTAGGTATTTCCAAGACTAAAATGTATTCTTTACCTTGACTTTGTACTTCAGCCCAGTCCAATGGAACTGGAGGTTTCCTTTTCCGCCATAGTTTGTCCATTGTCAACAGATACCTGATGTCATCTTTAAAAAGCTTAAAAAAGAAAGAAAGAGCCCATGAACCCTACAATTCCTAATTGATAAAATTTCATTGCTGATCTATTATATTACACTGTGAAATCTGATTTAAAGCCACGTCATATACCAGCAGCATAAAAATTTCCAAAAGGAAAAACATTTGTAAAAAAGTTCTAACATAATCGCTACATTGCAAACAGTCAAGGCTGGGCGTGGTGGCTCATGCCTGTAATCCCAGCACTTCGGGAAGCTAAGGCAGGCGGATATGAGGTCAAGAGATTGAGATCATCCTGGCCAACATGGTGAAAGACTGTCTCTACTAAAAATACAAAAATTAGCCAGGCGTGGTGGAACGGCCTGTGGTCCCAGCTACTCGGGAGGCTGAGGTTGCAGTCAACTGAGATTGCGCCATTGCACTCCAGCCTGGCGACAGAGCAAGACTCTCTCAAAAAAGAAATAAAGAAAACAGTGAAATGGAGAAGTACTCTGGGGAGCCCTGAACTATGCTGACTGCCCCTGCCTTCCTAAGTCACCTCTCCGAGAGCTCCCCTAAAACTCCAAAGATCAGTCTGAAGCATAATCATACAAATAAATGTACACCTGCTCCGCAGGAACTACAGACAATCACTGAGCCTAGGATCACCATTCGCAACACCTCTGAGCCCATGGGGACATACCAATCAAGTATACACATTTTAAAACTAAACTGCTTAACAACAACTTCTGAACTGTGGTATCTTTAAAATGTGCCCTCCCCTCCAAAAATAACCCAAAGAAACGAAAGGAGCAAAAATAAAACATAAAACCCCAAACATACAATTATTACAAAAACGAAAACTTTACAACAAGCAGATTGAGAAACTTACATGAAAAGATGTGCTAGAACTTCATGTGATCTTAATATCTTTTTCCTTATCTGTATTTTCTATTGTTGATTAACTTATCTAACACATTCGTTGCTGGTACCAGGTAAGAATCAAGATTTGGCTATATTTAAAAATCACAGCCATTTCTATCAAAATATACTCAATCCACCAAATACTAACTGAGCATCCCTAATCTTTAGAGAATAAGCCAAATATACAAATAATCAGAATACAATTCAGTGTGAATATAACAAAGCCTTTAGTAATATAAGGATTTCTATTTTATCTAAGAAATAAGGAAAATGTCTCCTTGTGACAGCAACACGTGAAATGGGTACAAAGGCAGGGAGATGAATCCACTATGACTTGGGTAACAAATGTGTCTGGAAACATTTTGTAGAGGATCTTGAAAACTTGAACCAATAGTTTTCTAAGCCTAAACGCCACCTCTTTTTCTTTGATTCAACTATTACTAAATATTAGGAGACCCTTAGAGTTCTGTACTGAGCCATCTTTTCATTCTATCCTCCGTGGTGTATCATGTCCACTTCCAGTAGTTAACCACATTTATAAACCTAGGAATCCCAATCACATCCCTAGTTAAAACCATTCTACTTTCCTCCCAATCCCTATACACACATCTACTTCCCAACTCACTTATATCAAAGAATAGGTCGGGCACGGTGGCTCACGAGGTCAAGAGATCGAGATCATCCGAGTCAACATGGTGAAACCCCGTCTCTACTAAAGATACAAAAAATTAGCTGGGTATGGTGGCGTGTGCCTGTAATCCCAGCTACTCAGGAGGCTGAGGCAGGAGAATTGCCTGAACCCAGGAGGTGGAGGTTGCGGTGAGCCGAGATTGCGCCATTGCACTCCAGCCTGGGTAACAAGAGCGAAACTCCGTCTCAAAAAAAAAAAAAAAAAAAAAAAAGAATAGTGCCCCTGTTCTTTGACCTGCCTAGGCTGGAGTGCAGAAGTCTGACCATAGCTCACTGACTTCTCAACCTCTTGGGCTCAAGTGATATTCCTATCTCAGCCTCCCAAGTAGCTGGGGAACACAGGCTCATGCCATCACATCTGGCTATTTTTTTTTTTTTTTTGGTAGAGATGGGGTGTTGCTATGTTACCCAGGCTGGTCCTTAAGCTCCTGGCCTGCAGTATCCTCCCACCTTGGCCTTCCAAAGTGCTGGGATTACAGGTGTAAGTCACAGTGCCCAGCCAGGTACCATTTTTATTCCACTGATCTTCACCACATACATCCAAAGTCCTGTTAAGTCTACTTCTCCTCCATGCTCCACTGGGAGTACAGACAGCTGTACTCCAGATTATTCTGGTATTTCACAACTCCAGGGGCACTGTCCCAGACTGGTTATAATATGAACATCAGGTCCTAGGGTGGTACGGGCATGACCTCTATGCCCTTATAGTGATCCTGTAAGACTATCTTTCAATGGATTCCCACTGACTTGCCATAAGGTTCTTAACAAGGCCTAGAAAGTCTACCTAATTTGACCTCAACTTATCTCTCCAATAATTTTTTCCCCACTCTTCCCCTTAATAGGATTTATGTCAGTTTTCCAACAGAGTTTCCTTCTAAATACTGTACCCTATTCTGACTCTTATTCTTTCAAGTCTTGGGCTCAAATGTCACCTCCTTTAGAAAGCCTCTTCTGAAGCCTCTCCCTAGCAACATCTGAAATGGGTACACAAGCCAGCAGATGAGTCCATTAGATGCTACTCATTATTAAAGGGCTGTAAAGTATCTGAACTTAATGTCATTAAAACTCTGAAGCTGAAATTTATAGTATAATGTTTGACTTCTCATCTAGATTGTGAGCTCCTCTAAAAAGCAAGGGCTCTGTAAATCCCCTGTACTTAAAATAGTGTCTAGCACACAGCAGATGTTTAAAATTATCTGCTGAACAAGAGAAGCATTTCAGATTTTTCTGGCATTCAAATGTTGCTCAGATTGAAATGGAAACAGGGGTACCAGTTTGGAAGATACTGCTGTTGCCCACATCAAAGTTTACTACATTTTAAGCATAATCAACATAAAAAGCATTGTGATGGTTAACACTCAGTGTCAACTTGACTGAAGAATACAAGTACCAATCCTGGGTGTGTCTGTGAGGGTGTTGCCAAAAGACACTAACATTTGAATCAGTGGGTTGAGAAAGGCAGACCTACTCTTAATCTGGGTCGGCACCATCTAATCAGCTGCCATAGAGGCTAGAATATACAGCAGGCAGAAAAAAAAAAAAACATGGAAAGACTAGACTGGCCTAGCCTCCTAGCCTACATCTTTCCCCCATGCTGGAGGCTTCCTGCCCTGAAACATCGAACTTCAACTTCTTCAGTTTTGAGACTGGCTCTCCTTGCTCTTCAGCTTGCAGATGGGCATACTGTGGGACCCTGTGATCGTGTCAGTTAATACTTAATAAATGCCCCTTTATATATGTATCTATCCTACTAGTTCTGTCCCTCTAGAGAACTCTAATAGAATCACTTTTTAGAAAAGGGTTGTAGTGAAGAAATAAATACAAGAGGCCTAAGAAAGTCAACAGAGGACAGGGAAGGGTGGCTCACGCCTGTAATCCCAGCACTTTGGGAAGCAGAGGCAGGTGGATCACCTGATGTCAGGAGTTCGAGACCAGCCTGGCCAACATGGCGAAACTCTGTATCTACTAAAAATACAAAAATTAGCCAGGCGTGCTTGAGAATGTCTGTAATCCCAGCTACTCAGGAGGCTTGAGGTAGGAGAATAGCTTGAACCTGGAGGCAGAGGTTGCACTGAGTTGAGATCATTATCACTGCACTCCAGCCTGGGCAACAGAGCAAGACTCTGTCTCAGAAAAAAAAAAAAAAAGTCAGTCAACATGTGACATCTGTTACCACTGAGGAAATGAGGTTAAATACAAGCTGGGGAAAACAGTATGCCATTTGCTTAAGAGAGCAGAACCTGTGCATGTTGGAAAGCAGACAAAAGAAACGAAGGGAAAAAAATCATCCAAAACACAGGGCAGAGACTAAAATACTGTTGAAAGCAAAATCCCTTGTGGAAGAGTTAGCCTTTACTGAAAGTGTTTTCCCTCTAGTAGAAAAAAAAAAAAAAAAAGAAAAAGTTTTCAGTGGGCTGGGCACGGTGGCTCACACCTATAATCCCAGCACTCTGGAAGGCTGAGGCGGGCGGATCACGAGGTCAAGATATTAAGACCATCCTGGCCAACATGGTGAAACCCTGTCTCTACTAAAAATACAAAAATTAGCTGGGTATGGTGGTGCGCATGGGGTTTCAGCCTCTCTATTTATTAGTCCCAGCTACTTGGGAGGCTGAGGCAAAAGAATCACTTCAACCCGGGAGACAGAGGATGCGGTGAGCAGAGATCGTGCCACTGCACTGCAGCCTGGTGACAGAGCGAGACTCTTTCTAAATAAATAAATAAATAACTGGACGTGGTTGTGTACACCTGTAGTCCCAGCTACTTAGAAGGCTGAGGCAGGAGAATAGCTTCAACCCGTGTGGCGAAGGTTGCAGTGAGGCGAGATTGTGCCACTGCACTCCAGCCCTGTACAAATGAGACTCCATCTCAAAAACAAAACAAACAAACAAACAAAAACAGTTTTCAGTGATGTGGAACATTCTCTTAACTGGTAAATTACGTCCAATGGCTTCAAACCCGTTAATACATCCTTAAGGTCATCTGCTTAGTGAGAGTTGCAAGAATACTGAGGCAGTTTGGTAAGAGCTAAGAAAGTTTTAAGTATCTAATGGAATAAACTTGCTAGGGGCTAGGCTCAATGGTTCATGCCTGTAATCCCAGCACTCATGGAGGCAGAGGCTGGAGGATCGCCTGAACCAGGAGTTTGAGATCTGCCTGGGTAACGTAGTGAGACCTCATTCTCCATAAAAAGAAAAAAAGAGGCCGGGCGCGGTGGCTCAAGCCTGTAATCCCAGCACTTTGGGAGGCCTAGGCGGGTGTGGATCACGAGGTCAAGATATCGAGACCATCCTGGTCAACATGGTGAAACCCCGTTTCTACTAAAGATACAAAAAATTAGCTGGGCACGGTGGCATGTGCCTGTAATCCCAGCTACTCAGGAGGCTGAGGCAGGAGAATTGCCTGAACCCAGGAGGCGGAGGTTGCGGTGAGCCAAGATCACGCCATTGCACTCCAGCCTGGGTAACAAGAGCGAAAACTCCGTCTAAAAAAAAAAAAAGAAAAAAAGACCAAACAAAACAAAACAAAAACACTCACACAAGTACAACTTGCTAGGGAGTCAAGACAGAACAAAAAACTTTTTTTTTTTTTTTTTTTTTTGAGTCTCACTCTGTTGCCCAGGCTGGAGTGCAGTGACAGGATCTCAGCTCGCAGTGCTCAACTTCCAAGTAGCTGGGACTACAGGCACATGCCGCCACGCCCACCTAATTTTTTGTATTTTAGTAAAGCCAGGGTTTCACCATGTTGCCCAGGCTCGTCTCTAACTCCTGAGCTTAGGCAATCCACCTGCCTCAGCCTCCCAAAGTGCTGGGATTACAGGCGTGAGCCACTGTGCCCAGCCCAAAAAAACTTTTAAACACCGTCCTGATGGTCTAGATGAACAATAATTATGGAGACCCAATCAAAACAATCTCGTAGATTTCTCTAGAAATATTCAACAGGCAAATAATATATACTGATGAAAAGGGATTTCACCAAGAACAAGGGGCTTACGGAGCTCAAGGGCAATTTAGGACAAATGTCAGTCAAACTGCTAATAAAAGATAGGAGCAGGAAATAAAAGCAAAGTTGAAGCCAGGCAAGGTGGCCGCCTGTTTGGGAGGCCGAGGTGAGCAGATCACTTGAGGTCAAGAATTCACGACCAGCCTGGCCAACATGGTGAGACACCACCTCTATCTACTAAAAATACAAAATTAGCCGGGCATGGTGGTACACACCTGTAATCCCAGCTACTCAGGAGGATGTGGCAGGAGAACTGCTTGAACCCAGGAGGCAGAGGTTGCAGTGAGCTGAGATCATGCCACTGCACTCCAGCCTGGGTGACAGGAGCGAGACTCCATTTCAGAAAAAAAGTGAAGATGAGAAGCAGGAAAACCAAGAAGTTCTGTAAAAAGTGAGGGAAGAAAAGACAAGAGGGTATGCAAGCAAGCCTCTAATTTTACCTCCCATTTAGATGTTATACTAACAGATTCAGTAGAGATGCTAACATTTTAAAAATTGCATATCCGGACCAAAATAATCATTTTATCAGGACGTCATGAGGCATATACACAGAAGCTTAATTCAATTTTATGGACTATTTTAAAACAAGCAGAACTAGAACAATACATCTATGCACAACAATACATCTACGCACAACAATACATCTACTCACAATTATAAAAAAAGTAAATCTAACCTTGGTAAAAAGTTTAACTGGATCATATCCAGTTGATTTAGCCCATTCCTTAGTGGAAATACGTTTAATGTCACCATCTTCATTAGATGCTCTAGCTCTGGCTTCAGCTTCTGTTGGTTCCCCTACAAAACAATCATCATTTTATTTTCAATTGTAATAAATGTAGAACTGAATTCTTACTCAGCTTTGGGAATAAAAAGAGAGTCACTCATGGAAATCCCCAAATGCAATATACTCTGAGTTCAAGGAAAAAAAAAAATAACATGCTCATCAGCATCTTTTTGTATCTCAGTTTCTTACTTTCTTGTTTTTGGAGACAGAGTCTTTGCTCTGTCAACCAGGCTGGAGTGTAATGTCAAGATCTCGGCTCACTGCAGCCTCTACCTCCTGGCTCAAGCCATCTTCCTGTCTCAGCCTCACAAATAGGTGGGACTATAGGTACACACCATTATGCCTGGCTGATTTTTGTGTTTTTTGTAGAGACAAGGTTTTGCCATGTTGGCCAGGCTGGTCTCGAATTCCTGACCTCAAGCAATCCATCTGCTTCAGCCTCTCAAAATGCTGGAATTGCTGGCGTGAATCATCTCGCCTGGCCTGCTGTACCTCAGTTTCTGAAAGCTACACATAAAACAGTTCAAAGCACAAACCAATTATGAGATCTAGGAACAATTTGCAGCTCTATTAGACTTGTAAAAATTTCTCTTAACCTTGATTTCCTTTTTAGTAACCTAAAATCACATTTTTTTGTAAAACATTGTTTTGGCCAGGCAGGGTGGCTTATGCCTGTTATCCCACTTTGGGAGGCTGAGGCTGGTGGATCACCTGAGGCCTGGCATTTCAGACAAGCCTGGAGAACATGGTGAAATCCCGTCTCTACTAAAAATACAAAAATTAGCTAGGCGCAGTGGCAGGCTCCTGTAATCCCACTACCTGGGAGGCTGAGGCAGGAGAATCGCTTGAACCTAGGAGATGGAGGTTGCAGTAAGTCAAGATCATACCATTGTACTCCGGCCTGGGCGACAATAGCAAAACTCCATCTCAAAAAAAAAAAATTAAGTAACACATTAAGCATACATTATCTAGCACATACAGCAATTTTTTCCCTTAAGCTACCAAAATTAAATCAACAAAATAAAAATAACAGTCGCTAATAAAACACATGCCAAATAATTTACTCACAGGCAGCTTCAGGGTCAGCTCTGTCAGGAGATACTTCTTGATCAGCATCTTCTTCCCCAAACAACTGGCTATAATTTAAGAATAGTAAATACTTATGTACAAAAAAGCACTCTGAACCAACACCTAATTATTCCAAATGTTTAGCAGAGATAAAGAGTGAACGAGTAGCTGGGCGCAGTGGTTGATGCCTGTAATCCCAGCACCTTGGGAGGCCAAGGCAGGCAGATGACAAGGTCAAGAGTTCGGACCAGCCTGACCAAGATGGTGAAACCCCGTCTCTACTAAAAATACCAAAATCAGCCAGGGGTGGTGGCGTGTGCCTGTAATCCCATCTACTCAGGAGGCTGAGGCAGGAGAATCGCTTGAACCCAGGAGGCAGAGGTTGCAGTGAGCTGAGATGGTGCCACTGTACTCCAGCCTGGGTGACAAAGCAAGACTCCCTCTCCAGAAAAGAAAAAAAAAGAAAAAAAAAAAAGAATGAACAACTGATAAATGACTATAAATTTAAAAGTATTAACACAATGTGCTTAGCTTGCATCGTAATGTGAACAGCAATGCAAGCAAGGTTAAGTGTTAGCAGGCCTACAACCATTCCTATCGGCGAGGCTCTGCGCATTTTAATGTTAAAATCTCTACTCAAGAAACAAGTGAGCAGTTTTCACTTACAACCTGGATAACATTCTAACACCAGAAGAATGTTTGTGAGGTACACCTGCAGCTACCTGTTCAACGAACATCACCATACTGGCATGTGCAGAGTCCTGATCTAGGGGACAGAAATTTGGCAACGAACAAGATACCTTTTTTTCATGGTAGTATAGCTCTTTGTAGCTGAATAGAGTCTTAACAAACAAATTTGAAGGTATTAAACTGAGATTCTCTTTTATTTATAAAGTTATCCTAAAAACTGTTTAATAACTTGTGGATTTAAGTTTCCAGTATTTCCTTAAGTATATAACTAACGAAAGTTATTTTATAGAAATCCTTGGTACAACCCCCCACCCAATATAATTTCAAAGCTTTAATATTCACTCCCAACAAGGGCATGTAACACTTGCTAAAATTAATGCTCTGCCAACTACTGAGTGCAAAATAGTAGACATTCCCTAACTTGCAATGGCTCCACCTATGATTGTTCTATTTTACAACAGGTTAACTGAGGTATTAAAATGTATTTTTGGCTGGGCATGGTGGCTCATGCCTGCAATCCCAGCACTTTGGGAGGCCAAGGTGGGTGGATCACCTGAGGTCAGCAGTTCGAGACCAGCCTGGCCAACCTGGTGAAACCCCATCTCTACTAAAAACACAAAAATTAGCCAGGTATGGTGGTGGGCTCTTGTAATCTCAGCTACTCAGGAGACTGAGGCAGAAGAATCACTTGAACCTAGGAGGTACTAATTTTTGTACTTTTGGTAGAAATGGGGTTTTACCATGTTGTTGAGACTGGTCTCGAATTCGGGGCCTCAAGTGATCGAACCACCTGAACTTTTGTCATAAAATGGTATTTCCTAAATTTTATCAAATGCTTTTTCTACATCTATGAAAATTATATAGTTTCTCTATCTTTTTTTTTTTTTGAGGCAGAGTTTCGCTCTTGTTGCCCAGGCTGGAGTGCAATGGCGCAATCTTGGCTCATCACAATCTCTGATTCTTGGATTCAAGCTATTCTCCTGCCTCAGCCTCCCAAGTAGGTGGGATTACAGGAATGTGCCACCACGCCCAGCTAATTTTGTATTTTTAGTAGAGACAGGTGTCGGGGTCCGGCACGTCTGCCGGGGGGCTACCGACGTGCGGGAGTCCCCGGGACCGCCGACGCAGATGTCTTGTTCAACCTGAGGGAGAGAGCGCGCAGAAAAAAGAGAGAGAGAAAGCGGAGTCTGGAGGGCTACGTAATCTGGGGTGGAAAACGTAGCGAATTTATTCTTGTGGGTTACAGCTTTTATACCTTTTTCCTTGTCTACAGTTACTTTATCTCACAAAGGGTAAAAAGAGGCTCCTGGAAATAGCTCACAAAGGTTATGTAAAAAAGGGTAAACAGAATAGTTAGCAGAGGCTTGTGAAAGTAGCTCACAAAGAAGTTTATGCAAATAAAGGGTAAACAGAATATTTATCAGAGGCCTGTGAAAATAACTCAAAAGGAAGTTTATGTCTTTCAAAGATGCCTTTAAGATGGCTTGTCAAACCTGTTTTCCATCATGGGGTGGAACAAAGACTTGGCTCCAGGGAAAATATGGGCAGGGGTCTTTGCTCCTCTTAGGCAACTCAATTGCAGCAAGTTTTATTGCTTACACAGAGACTGACGGGGACATGAAGACAGAGAGCACAATGTCCTCACAAACCGCACACCTTTGCTTTGCATTCTGTTTTTTGCCTCAGTGACTCAGCCCGCGCGCGGCCTTTGCCTCAGCTCAACAGCCCTCAGGTGGGAGAGTACAGATAGGTCTAGCAACCGAGTCAAGGCGAGTCACGCTAGCTGTCTCAAGCCCTCAGGCGAACGCTGTACAGACAGGGTTTCTCCATGTTGGTCAGGCTGGTCTTGAACTCCTGACCTCAGGTGATCTGCCCATCTTGGCCTCCCAAAGTGCTGGGATTACACAGTGAGCCACTGTGCCCAGCCGTTTCTCTTTAATTTATTAACTAATGAATGATGTTTACAGATTTTCTAGTTTAAATCTTGCTTGTATTCCTGAATAAACACATTTGGTCACAATACACTTTTTATTTTATATGATTCTAAATCCATACACTATTTTTTTTTTTTTTTTTGAGATGGAGCCTCATTCTGTCACCCAGGCTGCAGTACAGTGGTACAACCTCTGCCTCCTGGGTTCAGGTGGTAATCTTGCCTCAGCCTCCTGAATAGCTGGGATTACAGGCACCCGCCACCACATCCAGCTAATTTTTCTATTTTTAGTAAGATGGAGTTTTGCCACGTTGGCCAGGCTGGTCTCAAACTCCTGACCTCCGGTGATCCACCCACCTCAGCCTCCCAAAGTGCTGGGATTACAGGTGTAAGCCATCGCGCCTGGCCCCATATGCTAATATTTTACATAGGATTTTTTGCATCTATTATTTATGTGTGAGATTGACTAGCAATTTTTTCTTATGCCATAATGGCCTTGAAATGTTTTGCTATCAAAAACATTTGCTGGCCTCATAACATGAGCTAAGTAGTATTCCCTTTTAAAAATTCCTTGAAGAAGCCAGAGCAATCAGGCAAGAAAAAGAAATAAAGGGTATTCAAATAGGAAAGGAGGAGGCCAAATTGTCTCTATTTGCAGATGATATGATAGTATATCTATCTAGAAGACCCCATCGTCTCAGTCCAAAATCTCCTGAAACTGATAAGCAACTTCAGCAAAGTCTCAGGATACAAAATCAATGTGCAAAGTATTCCTAGTTAACAGACTTAAAGAGAGCCAAATCAAGAACAAACTGCCATTCACAATTGCTACAAAGAGAACAAAATACCTAGGAATACAACTAACAAGAAACGTAAAGGACCTCTTCAAGGAGGAATATAAATCACTGCTTAACGAAATAAGAGAGGACACAAAACAGATGGAGAAACATTCCATGTGCATGGTTAGGAAGAATCAATGTCCTGAAAATGGCCATACTGCCCAAAGTAATTTAGATTCAATGCTATCCCCATCAAGCTACCAATGGCCTTCTTCACAGAACTGGAAAAAAACACCTTAAACTTCATATGGGCCGGGCGCGGTGGCTCAAGCCTGTAATCCCAGCACTTTGGGAGGCCAAGGCGGGTGGATCACAAGGTCAAGAGATGGAGACCATCCTGGTCAACATGGTGAAACCACGTCTCTACTAAAAATAAAAAAAATTAGCTGGGCATGGTGGCACGTGCCTGTAACCCTAGCTACTCAGGAGGCTGAGGCAGGAGAACTACTTGAACCCAGGAGGCGGAGGGTGCGGTGAGCCGAGACTGCGCCATTGCACTCCAGCCTGGGCAACAAGAGTGAAACTCCGTCTCAAAAAAAAAAAAAAAAAAACTTCAAATGGAACCAAAAGAGAACCCGCAGAGCCAAGTCAATTCTAAGCAAAAAGAACAAAGCAGGAGGCATCACACTGCCAGACTTCAAATTATACTACAAGGCTACAGTAATCAAAACAGCATGGTACTGGTACCAAAACAGAGATATAGACCAATGAAACAGAACAGAGGCCTTGGAGACAACACAACATATCTACAACCATCTGATCTCTGACAAACCTGACAAAAACAAGCAATGGGGAAAGGATTCCTTGTTTAATAAATGGTGTTCGGAAAACTGGCTAGCCATGTGCAGAAAGCAGAAAATGAACCCCTTCCTGACACCTTACACTAAAATTAACTCCAGATGGATTAAAGATGTAAACATAAGACCTAACACCATAAAAACCCTAGAAGAAAATCTAGGCAAAACCATTCAGGACCTAGGCGTAGGCGAGGACTTCATGACCAAAACACCAAAAGCACTGGCAACAAAAGCCAAAATAGACAAATGGGATCTAATCAAACTCCACAGCTTCTGCACAGCAAAAGAAACAGTTATTAGAGTGAATCAGCAACCAACAGAATGGAAGAAAATTTTTGCAGTTTACCCATCTGACAAAGGGCTGATTTCCAGAACTTACAAAGAACTAAAACAGGTTTACAAGAAAAAAACAAGCCCATTCAAAAGTGGGCAAAGGATATGAACAGACACTTAACAAAAGAAGACACACACGAGGCCAACATATAAAAAAATGTTCATCATCACTGGTCATCAGAGAAATGCAAATGAGAACTACACTCAGACACCATCTCATGCCAGTTAAAATGGCGATCATTAAAAAATTTGGAGACAACAGATGCTGGAAAGGATGTGGACAAATAGGAACACTTTTACACTGTTGGTGGGAGTGTAAATTAGTTCAACCATTGTGGAAGACAGTGTGGCGATTCCTCAAGGACCTAGAAATAGGAATCCATTTGACCCAGCAATCCCATTACTGGGTATCTACCCAAAGGATTATAAATCATTCTACCATGAGGACACATGCACACGAATGTTCACTGCAGCACAGTTTACAATAGCAAAGACCTGGAACCAACCCAAAGCCCATCGATGATAGACTGCACAGGGAAAATGTGGCACATACACACCATGGGATATTATGCAGCCATGAAAAACAATGAGTTCGTGTCCTTTGTAGGGACATGGATGAACCTGGAAACCAACATTCTCAGCAAACTGACACAAGAACAGAAAATCAAACACCACATGTTCTCACTCACAGGTGGATGCTGAACAATGAGAACACATGGACACAGGGGAGGGGAGCACCACACTGGGGTCTGTTGGGGGGAAATAGAGGAGGGACAGCGGGGGATGGGGAGAGATAGCATGGGGAGAAATGCCAGATATAGGTGAAGGGGAGGAAGGCAGCAAATCACACTGCCATGTGTGTACCTATGCAACAATCTTGCATGTCCTTCACATGTACCCCAAAACCTGAAATGCAATTAAAAAAAAATTCCTTGGGGAGATTTTAGCAAAGATTATAATATACTCTTTGCAAGTTTAGTGAAATGAATCTAAAAATCACACAGGTTTGGGGCATTATTTAGAAGAATTTAAACTATTACGTTTCTCTAAGGTACAGTGCTATATTCAGGCTATTTCCTTTTGAGTTAGTTAATTTTTTTTTTTTAGAGACAAGAGTCTCACGCTGTCCCCTAGGCAGGAGTGCAGTAGTACCATCTCCACTCACTTCAACCTCCACCTTCTGGGTTCAAGTGGTTCTCATGGCTCAGTCTCCTGAATAGCTAAGATTATAGGGGCACCACCCTGTGCAGCTAATTTTTATATTTTTAGTAGAGATGGGGCGTGGGGGGGGGGTGTGGTTGGCCAGGCTGGTCTCAAACTCCTGACCTCAGGTGATCAGACCACCTCAAGCCTCTCAAAGTGCTGAGATTACAGGTGTGAGCCACCGTGCCAAGCTGGCTGAATTTAACCTAAAAAAACACTACAAGAAATCTACTAAAGTGTCCCTTCACCCTATTTAAACATCCTAAGTTCAATCTTTTCAAGAAAATTAAATAAAAACTCCATTTTCCATTGCCAGTACCGAAAAGCATGCCAAGAAATATATACATTCTTACTTGAACAAGTACTTTGCCCAAACGATGCAATGTATAGGTTCTGAAGGTGTGTTACGAATTGTACAGCCAGGAAAGGTTCTCTGGGTCGGCTTAGGATGACATTCGTAACACTCAGTCACACCCTACGAAGTCAGAATATGAAAAAAATAGTTACTCCATTATGGTAGTTTCTCAACATATGCCAACTAGGTTTTATGTTATAAGAAATTTTAAAGTATTAGTGACTCCCAAATCCCTATTTTACGATAAACTAATACAAGAGCTAACTGAATCTACCAGTCACAGCTAAGGCTGTGCCAGGACTCCAACGCCTGGCTCAATGAACAAGATTTACAAGCCAAATAAAAATTATTACACCTGAGTTTACCTTGATTGCACTAAACAGAAAAACTACTGCAAAGACAAATAGCAGCTTTCCAACAAATTACTTCTGAAAGTTGTAAATGTTATTTAAATATCATTCATAGCCATATCCTTGCATTTTTTTCTGTTTGAGCAAAACTAAGTGGGTCTGGCGAATATTAACCATATCCTTGTAATCCCCAGTAAATTAAACTAAACGTTAATTTCAAGATATAAGTACGTACACAGAAAAATCCTATGTATTACTAAACCATATACTCTTCATTTTATTGATATACATTTTTGGGAGGTAGACGGAGTCTCACTCTGTTGTCAGGCTGGAGTGCAGTGGTATGATCTTGGTTCACTGCAACCTCTGCCTCCAAGTTCAAGCCATTCTCCTGCCTCAGCCTCTTGAATAGCTGGGATTATAGGTGTCTGCCATCACGCCTGGCTAATTTTTTTATTTTTGGTAGAGACAGGGTTTCACGACGTTGGCCAGGTTGGTCCTGAACTCCTGACTTCATGGATCTGCCCACCTCGGCCTCCCAAAATATTGGGATTACAGGCGTGCGCCACTGCATCCAGCCCATTTTATTGATATACATCCAAGTTTAAAGTTACAATTTAAGGAATTTATGCCTTCAAAGAAGTTTATGACACCTGAGACAACTTTTCAAAACTATCAAATGACTAATCTTTCATCATCTCAGATATTCCTAACTTCAGTCTTGTTTTTAAAGACAGGATCTCTCACCTGAGGTGAGAAGTTCGAGACCAGCCTGGCTAACATGGTGAAACCCCATTTCTAGTAAAAATACAAAATTAGCCAGGTGTAGTAGTACCTGTCTGTAATCCCAGCTACTCGGGAGGCTGAGGCACAAGAATGGCCTGAACCTGGGAGGCGGAGGTTGCAGTGACCCGAGATTGCGCCACTGCACTCCAGCCTAGATGAAAAGAGTAAAACTCCATCTCAAAATATTCTTAAAAATAAATAATTAAGACAAGATCTCACTCTATCACCCAGGTTGGAGTGCAGTGGTGTGATCATAACTCAGAGCAGCCAAAACTGTCGAATACTGTTTTTGTTTCTTCCTAAGGCATCAGCAAAATACCATTTTAACATAAATTGCAGCAGACTTAGTTTTTCTCTGAAACACCATTTCTGATGCCCTCAATCATCCCATATGCTTTCTTGAGGGTAGGCACACAACATGCAGTCATGAGACTCATATTGCAATGCAGACAGAGAACTTCTGCCTTTATCTGTCAATAGATACTGAAGGCCTGCATTTATTTAACAATTTAATACATACTGACATACACAATGGTCTTTTGTAGAATGGTACTGAATAAGGTTCCAAGAATAACATTTAACAGTTAAAACAAATGAAGCCAAACTTCTAACATGGATAAGCTGCCAAAAAAATATTAAGAGACAACCAGCAAATGTTAAGTACAGTATAATTGTCTTTCCATAGTTTCAAAACGTGGAAAACAGTTCCTCAAATGTATCTACGATATTTAATTTCTTGAACTGAAAGATCTGTACAGCAAATGAAGCTGTGCTGAGGTTTTAAAAACTGAGGTATGAACACACAGGTATTTTGCTCTATTATTCTCTAGCTGTATTTAAATGTTTGAAATACTTCACAAATATACCCCTAAAAAGTTTTCAAAGTTCCCTTCCACTCTATAAACCCAGACTCTTTTAGACAATAGAATTTTTTTTTTTTTTTTTTTGAGATAGAGTTTCACTCTTGTTGCCCAGGCTGAAGTGTAATAGTGCAATCTCAGCTCACTGCAAGCTCTACCTCCTGGTCTCAAGCAATTCTCCTGCCTCAACCTCCTGAGTAGCTGGGACTACAGGTGCACACTACCACGCATGGCTAATTTTTTTATTTTCAGTAGAGGCTAGGTTACACCATGATGGCCAGGCTGGTCTCGAACTCCTGACCTCAGGTGATCCACCTGCCTCAGCCTCCCAAAGTGTTGGGATTACAGGTGTGAGCCACCACACCCGGCCAACAAAAAGAAATTTTTGACGCCTGGTAGATCATACTTATCAGTCTAAGGATTTTAATACACAAGTTAAATAAAACAAAATGGCATAGCTGAAAGATGTCCTTACCCATAGTCTTTTAGGCACCTTTATAGAATTTTAAATTTTATATGAGCATAAAAATCTTTACATGTTGGATATCCCATCTGCTCATTTTATATAAAAACAAAGTTTATTTCCTCCCCCTCCAGGTTTCCAAATAAATATTTGGGAAGTTAAAGAAAATTAAACTTTTCTTTACCTTTTTGATAGTAGTTACTTGTCCAAGATACCCAGCAGTTCCACTTTCAATAAGAGGAACATCAGCTGCCAGGCACATTCTATTAACATGGTTTCGAGCAGCTAGAAGTAAAAAAACAGTATAAGTTTTTGAAAAATCAAATCAGTCATCTTTAATTAGGATGACACAGACCCAAAACTATCATATCGACTTCATTTTTTGTACAATTTTCTTTCTTTCTTGAGACAGAGTCTCGCACTGTTGCCCAGGCTATAGTGCAGTGGCACAATCTCAGCTCAGTGCAATCTCCACCTCCTAGGTTCAAGCAACTCTCCTGCCTCAGCCTCCCAAGTAGCTGGGACTACAGGCATGCACCACCACGCCCAGCTAATATATGTATTTTTGTATTTTTAGTAGAGACAGGGTTTAACCATGTTGGCCAGGATGGTCTTGATCTCCTGACCTTGCGATCTGCCCGCCTTGGCCTCCCAAATGCTGGGATTACAGGCATGAGCCACCGCACCCAATCGTACAATTTTCTTATGGATAGGGCCAGAGTAATACAACTGTTAATCACAGATATTTAAGCGACATTCATTTAGCAAAATATCAAACAAATAGAATTTATATCACAAATTTACCCCAGAAAAAGCACCCCCAGAGACACATGATTTTAAAAATCCACAGTGCCATCTTCGTCTTCTATTTCTGTACCTTACACAAAACATTGCTTCAAGGTGTTCCTTAACTCACCATTATTCTAATATAATTATCTGATAATACACAATAGAAGTGAAGGTAGAATGTAGAATACCAACTTGGAACTATTAAAGTAGTTTAAGGCTAGGAAAAAAGAGGAGTCAGGTTAATAGAGCCACACTTGGGAGCAGTGGCTCACCCCCACAATCTCAGCATTTTCAGAGTCTAAGATGGGAGGACTGCTTGAAGCCAGGAGTTCCAGACCAGCCTGGAAAACAAAGCAAGACTTCATCTCCACAAAAATAAAAATAAAAAAATTTAGCTGGGTGTGGTGGCACATGACTGTAGTCTTAGCTACTGCAGGGCTCAGGCAAGAATACTACCTGAGCCCATCTGAAGGCTGTAGTGAGTAATGATCACACCACTGCACTCTAGCCTGATGTGCAGTGAGACCCACCCCCGCCACCAGCCTTAAAAGTAATTTTGACTTTTCCTCCTGTTTTTTGTTTTGGTATTTCTTGCCCAGCTTGTTGCAAACTCAAACTTCACAGATATACTTTTACATGTTCAAGTAATTACAGGCAAAAATATCACTGAAGTATTTCGGCCCCACCCTCCAGTCATACTTTTTCTTTTTTTTCAGACAGGATTGAACTCTGTTACCAACGCTGGAGTGCAGTGGTGTGATCCAGGCTCACTGCAACCTCTGCCTCTTTGGGTTCAAGCCATTCTCCCACCTCAGCCTTTGAAGAAGCTGGGACTACAGGTATACGCCACCACACTGGCTAATTTTTGTGTTTTCTTGTAGAGACGAGGTCTCACCATGTTGGCCAGCCTGGTCTTGAACTCCTGACCTCAAGTGATCCTCCTGCCTCAGCCTCTCAAAGTGCTGGGATCAAAGGCATGAGCCACTGTGCCCAGCCACAGTCACATTTTTTGAGAGCTTTTCAATTCAATTTTGTTTATACCTTTTAGAAGAAATGCAGAGAATATGACAGCTAAATTCCTGCCTGGATAAGTCATTTCTATATAAAACTGCAATCAGTGGGGGAGCTTTAAACTTGATCACTTCCATTCCATCTTTCAATTTCTAAATCACAAGTAAATAGTCTTAATAAATATTAAATTTGTAAACCAATTTGATATGGGGAACAGGAAATACTGAGAAATTGAAAGTATTAAAATAATCTCACCTCTGTTATCCAAAGCATTCATAACCAATATAAACTGTCGAAAAAATTCCACATTATAGTCAGGGCTACAAAACAAAATAAAAAAGGTCACCAAAACAACGGGCCTTCCACATGATCTTTGCAGTACAATAAACAGTTCTGAATAAACATAAGTGTAAACAAAACTGATATCAGGATTATATGCCATATAAATAGTTAAGGTTTGACTGTTTCCAAACATAAGCAGATATTAAAGAAATTATTTCCCTCAAATTCCTATCATGTTTGGCCAGCCACCTAGGGCACAAGAGAAGGATCTCAAACTGGCAGAAAGATGGTATGACTTCCACTAGTCCCACTAGGCCTTCTTTGGGCAGCGAGTGCCTGGGAACACATCAAGAACACATTCCCAGGATCTGCCTGGCCTCTGGCTTCACTTCACATAAGGATCAGGCAAGGTTCAGGCCCCTAGGGTCTCTGCTTTTAGCAGCACTGGGAAAGCAACACTGAGTAAGGAGGTTACAGGGCTATAGGCAGGTTCAGAGGGTAAACATCCAGTCATTAAAAAACAAGCTGGAGACACAAATGCCCTGAGAAAGTATAAGTACCTCAATTCCAGTACCTCAAACAAGGATTATTTTAATACCATT
The DNA here is from genome assembly GCA_031835075.1 of Saguinus oedipus. Taxonomy (NCBI): domain Eukaryota; kingdom Metazoa; phylum Chordata; class Mammalia; order Primates; family Cebidae; genus Saguinus; species Saguinus oedipus. Next base: position 38,435,466 of record CM063187.1, on the reverse strand, counting down.
TACTTGTGAGCTAAACTACCATAAATAATGGACAATTTCGGCCCACAGTTCCTTTGCTCCAATACCTCTAAAATTATATATTTACTCTATTTCTCTTTAGTGAGATGAATATATTTACATACTGTCAATACTACTGCCCTACCACAATTCCAAGTGTTATACTACAGAAGTCAGAGTTCTAATAAACATATTATTTTGGGAGGGAACTTTTTTTTTCTTGAGACAGAGTCTTGCTCTGTTGCCAGGCTGGAGTGCAGTGGTGCGATCTTGGCTCACTGCAACCTCTGACTCCTGGGTTCAAGGGATTCTCTTGCCTCAGCTTCCCAAGTAGCTGGGACTACAGGTGTGTAACACCACACCCAGCTAACTTTTGTGATTTTAGTAGAGACGGGGTTTCACCATGTTGGCCAGGATGGTCTTGATCTCTTGACCTCGTGATCCGCCCGCCTCAGCCTCCCAAAGTGCTGGGATTACAGGTGTGAGCCACCACGCCCGGCCTGGGAAGGAACCTTTTAAACAGAAAAAGGTAAACACTTCAGAAAACTATGAATCATCATAAATAAGGATATTTCATAGTTTAAAGTATCTTCTTACTTAAGGCAAGAATATATGGTCTTTATAAATTTCCAACTAACTTACTTATTAAAAGTATTAAAATATCTCACTGCTTATTTAAATCATTCAAACCATGTATTTATGAACTGGTAAAAAGAATGCTACTTTGTGAGCAGAAATTACAACTATTTAATAATTCCAGAAAAATCATTTTTAAAAAGCCGAATGACTTTTGAGCTTATATATTTGTCTTACAAAATCCTTATACTTTACACAACTTTGCAATGTAATCATCAGAGCATACTTCATGATGCTGTCATGGTAGGCAACGATATTAGCTTTCGGGTAAAACTGCAGTACACTTTCCTTGGCAACCTGGAAAATAAACAACACTGAATTACTACAACACTTCTGTTCCTATCTGAAATCTGCTTCTGGAAGCCACAATGCTGTTGTTTATCTACTTACATAGTACCTTATTCATATTAAACACCAAAGAAGTCAAAAAATGTGACAAAATTGCATTAGGATTAAGCTACACACATTTTATACCCTATACTTACAGCAGGGCCGCCCCACGCGACCCATGTACCACCAAACACACTTCTATATGAATGGCAAGCTTCAGCATATACAACATGAAGTAACCAAGTGTCATTCATTCACTCACTTAAAAGTATTTACTGAGCATCTTGTATGTACCAAGAACTATATAATGTACATGCTGAGCAAGAGACATTAATCAAATAGCCATCCAGGTAACTTTACAAACTGTGATGATAAATGACATGAAAATGACAGGGGAAAAAAAAAAGAAACAAATGAAAGAAAATGATAGGAAAAGGCCAGGCGTGGTAGCTCATGCCTGTAATCCCAGCACTTGGGAGAACAAGGTGGGAGGATCCCTTGTGGTCAGGAGTTCTAGGCTGCAGTGAGCCATGACCACCATATCTGGGTGACAGAGACTCTATCTCAAACAAACAAACAAACAAACAAAAACCAGAAAATGAAAGTAAAAGTAAAAGTTGTTATGAGAGAAATACCAACCTGACTTAGTCTAAAAGGTTTAGGAAAGTACTCCTGGATAAGGAAGCCAAATGATGAAAAGGAAAAATAAGTAGGGGTTTGCCAGACAGGCAAAGGGAAAAGATGTTTTAAGACTCTGAAACAGCCGGGCGCAGTGGCTCACACCTGTAATCTCAGCATTCTGGGAGGTCAAGGAGGGCGGATCACCTGAGGTTGGGAGTTTGAGACCAGCCTGACCAACACAGAGAAACCCTGTCTCTACTTAAAAAAAACACAAAAAATTAGTCGGGTTTGGTGGCACATGCCTTAATTCTAGCTACTCAGGAAGCTGAGGCAGGAGAATCACTTGAGCCCAGGAGGCAGAGGCTGAGGTTGAGGTGAGCAGAGATGGAGCCACTGCACTCCAGCCTGAGCAACAATATTGAAACTGTCTCAAAAAAAAAAAAAAAAAAAAAGACCCTGAATCAGCCGGGCATGGTGGCTTACACCAGTAATCCCAGCAATTTGGGAGGCTGAGGCAGGTCAGGAGTTTGAGACCAGCCTGGCCAACATGGTGAAACCATGTCTCTACTAAAGATACAAAAAATTAGCTGGACGTGGTGGCACACACCTGTAATCCCAGCTACTCGGGAGGCTGAGGCAGAAGAGTAACTTGAACCCAGGAGGCAGAGACTGCAGTGAGCCGAGATCATGCCACTGCAATCCAGCTTAGGGGACAGAGCAAGACTCCATGGGGGTGGGGGAGAGACTCTGAATCACCAAGGAACATTTAAAAAACTAAACAAAGGTCAGGGGAAACTGTCCTGTTTCAACGAGGACAGCAGCATAGGCTGTAGCTACTCTAGCCCCCAAACACAGCAGTAGTCAACCTCTAGGGGGTGTAGGAATATAAAGTGCATCCTAAGTAACCATTAGAAACTTCAATATGAAGAGGCCATGAAAGGCACACCATTCATGGATGATTTCCTTTTTAGACCAAAAAAGGAGGGTTTAATCTTTAGTCCTTTACTTGATATATTTTTATCCTTCACAATCCCTCAGCCCATTTTTTCCCGCCTACAGGACAGGTAAAATTAATCTGGTATCACAAACAGAAGCTCCATCAAAGAATAGAAATGGTATGAGAAATATAGTTACCTGTGCCTTTGATCTTCCAACATGTTTCTTTTGAAACAAAAACTGTCTGTTGAGGTTGCTGACATCAATAGTATCCAGATCAATCTACAAATGCATAAACCCCAGATAAATGACAAAAGTTCTGGTATGTTTAAGCTGTATCACTACCCTCAGCACCTATAATCCAGAACCTTTGATATTTGCTACATTAGTGGAGAAAACATTTTTCGAATCCGCCATACCAAAATTATTAAACGGATAAAGAATAATGTAATGCATGTAAAAATCGAGATTTATTTATTTGTTTGTTTGTTTTGAGACGGAGTTTTGCTGTTGTTACCCAGATTGGAGTGCAATGGCTCGATCTTGGCTCACTGCAACCTCCGCCTTCTGGATTCAAGCAATTCTCCTGCCTCAGCCTCCTGAGTAGCTGGGATTACAGGCGCGCCCCAGCATGCCCAGCTAAGTTTTGTATTTTTAGTAGAGACGGGGTTTCACCATGTTGACCAGGATGGCCTCAATCTCTTGACCGTGTGATCCACCCACCTCAGCCTCCCAAAGTGCTGGGATTATAGGCGTGAGCCACCGCGCCTGGCCTAAAACATCTAGATTTAATGTCAGAGATAATCTTCTCAAAAATACTTTTTAAAAGATGGCATTTTTTGTTTAATCATCCTGGCAAATATTTCAGGAAATTCCTTGGATGCCATAAAAATACATGTAAATTCCGAGGCAGGTGGATCACGAGGTCAAGAGATCCAGACTGTCCTGGTCAACATGGTGAAACTCCGTCTCTACTAAAAATAGAAAAAATATGCTGGGCATGGTGGCGCGTGCCTGTAATCCCAGCTACTTGGGAGGCTGAGGCAGGAGAATTGCCTGAACCCAGGAGGCGGAGGTTGCAGTGAGCTGAGATCACGCCATTGCACTCCAGACTGGGTAACAAGAGCGAAACTCCATCTCAAAAAAAAAAAAAAAAACATGTAAATTTATTAAAAATATATGTGCTGTTGACCAGGCTCAGTGGCTCACACCTGTAATCCCAGCACTTTGGGAGGCCAAGGTGGGCAGATCACCTGAGGTCGGGAGTTTGAGACCAGCCGAGACCAGCCTGGCCAACACGGAGAAACCCTCTTTCTAGTAAAAAATACAAAATTAGCCGTGCGTGGTGGTGAATGCCTATAATCCCAGCTACTCAAGAGGCTGAGACAGGAGAATTGCTTGAACCCAAGAGGTGGAGGCTGCAGTGAGCGGAGATCAGGCCATTGCACTCCAGCCTGGGCAACAAGAGTGAAACTGTTTCAAAAACACAAAACAAATCAAAACAAAACAAAAAAAAAAAACGAAGAAAAAAATATATATGGGCTGTCGAGGTAAACACTAACTGAAAATAATATTTCTCTGGGCTGGGAGTGGTGGTTCACACCTACAATAATACCAACACTTTGGGAGACAAAGAGAGAATGGATCGAGCCCAGGCGTTCAAGTCCAGTCTAAGCAACATAGTGAGACCCTGGTGGCTACAAGAAATAAAACAATTAAAATTAGCGGGCATGGTGGCCACAGCTACTTGGGAGGCTGAGGTGAGAGGATCACTGGAGCGTGGTAGGCAGGGGTTGCAGTGAGCTGAGATCGTGCCACTGCACACCCGCCTAGGCGACAGAGACCCTGTCTCGAAAATCAAAAAAGTATTTCTCTATCAATCTAATTACTCTATGAAATACAAAATATTAAATTTAACTGTGCTCTGTTCTTTTTCTTCGTTTTTGTTTTTTTTTCTTTTTGAGACAGGGTCTCACTCTGTTGCCCAGGCTGCAGTGCAGTGGTGCAAACACAGTTCACTGCAGCCTCGACCTCCCAAGCTCAAGCGATCCTCCAGACACAGCCTCCTAGATAGCTGGGACCACAGGTGCACACCACCATACCCAGCTAACTTTTTTTTTGGTAGAAACGGGGTTTCCCTATGTTGCCCTAGTTGTATTCTTTTTTTTGAATGATATATGGTAAACATTTACTGAATTTTTGCTGCCTCCCTTCATTCGTCTTCATCCATACACAATTTCCTTTACTATTAACCTGAGAACTGTGAAAGGAAACTTTTACACATGATTAAAAAAAGTGTCATGTTTTAAATGTGATCTAATTTTTGCTTAAATATATAACATATAAAGGAAAGAAACAATGATTCAGTAGGCCAGCTCTACTTTTTTGTTCATTCCACGTTTCCACTAGCCCTTAAAACACTTTCAACTGCGTGTCCAAGGGCCAGGTAACATCTCCAATCTCTAAAAAGTTTGCATTAGTAGAAACAACTTGATTCAAAATAGCAATGGCTTCTTGTCAGTGTACACCAATGCAAAGGGCACAATCCTAACGTCTTTAATGAAACAAGCGAGTGTACCATCTACTGCGAGAGCAATGACAGTCACGCAGCCAGCGGGAGCCTAGCCACTCGCTCCGTGACCCAGGGTAAGTTACTTAACCCCATTGCGTCTCCCTTTCCTCATCTGTTAAAAATAAAGCACGATGGAAACAGCGTTTGCACTCCTCGGGAGGTGTGAAGATGGAGCGCGTTGTGTGTGTAAACCCCCTCGCGACCAGTGCTCGGGACGCGTTGGTCGCTATCACCACCATCCTCCGCCCTGGGTCGTTACTTCAGAGCTAGGGGGACGACCTCCAATTAAAGTTACAATATCCACGAGGGACTGGGTCCTCTTCCGCATCCCTTAGCAGCTGGGGATTTGTTTTGAAGCGAGGATACAAGGAGGCTTCACGCCCTAGAAGCGCCACACATTGGCGCTGCCGGGGAGGCGGGGGAACGCGGCCTCCTCGGCGTCCGGAGCCGGCCCAGGGAGCAGAGGCCCGCCCCGTCCCCAAAGACCAGTCCCCTCCCGCGAGGGGGCCACAACCCGGGCCTCTCAGCTTGCCCCCGCCCCGCTCAGCTTGCCCCCGCCCCGCAACTTCGGTCCCAGGCTAGGGGCCCTGAGCCTCCGAGCCACGAGAGTTCCAGAACCCCCGAACACCGGCCCCCGCACCACAGCCCGCCATTCAACCGCGCGCGCCCGGGCCTCACCAAGTCGATGTGGGAGAAGCCGGTGAGCACGAGGTTCTTGAGGAGCTCGCAGCCAATGCCGCCCGCGCCCACCACCAGCACTCGGCCCCCGGCCACCGCCTCAGCCAGCTCCCGGGGCAGTCCCCGCGACAGTGCCATGGCGGGATAACCACGAGCGCGGCAGAAGCGGAGGCGGGAGAACCGAGCCTCGGCCGGAAGCGGCTGGGGGAAGGGCGGCCCGGCTTCCGCTCCTGCGCACTGTGGCCTCCAGCAGTCACAGGCGGAGGCCGGCGGGCCAGACGCGGTAGTGCTGAATGCTCCAGGCGCGGGCCTGATCTTGCAAAAACCTGGCTACCTCCCACTGAGGCCCGCTGTGTTATTCCCACACCAGCACAGGCCCACCATCAGGCCTAAAAGTCCAAGGGTCGCCTTCTAACCTGGGGTTTCAACTCCCAGCCAAGACTTCCGTACAGGTTAGAAAACTGATACTCCTATACATAAAGAGCTCTTACAAATTAACAAGTCACCCCTAAAAAAATATAGGCAAAGGATGTGAACAGGAAACTCACAAATAATTGGACAATATGATCAATAAGCCTATCAAAATATAAACCATGCAAGAATCGTTTGAACCTTGGAGGTGGAGGTTAGAGTGAGCCAAGATCGCGCGACTGCATTCCAGCCTGGGCAACAGATCTACACTCTTATCTAAAAAAAAAAAAAAAAACAAACAAAAACTAAACCGCCAGGCGCAGTGGCTCACGCCTGTAATCCCAACACTTTGGGGAGCCGAGGCGGGCGGATCATGAGGTTAGGAGTTCGAGACCTGCCTGACCACCGTGGTGAAACTACAAATACAAAAATTAGCTGGGCGTGGTGACATGCGTCTGTAAACCCAGCTACTCAGGAGGCTAAGCCAGGAGAATGGCTTGAAACCGGGAGGCGGAGGTTGCGGTGAGCCAGGATTGTGCCACAGCACTACAGCCTGGGCAACAGAGCAAGACTCTGTCTCAAAAAAAAAAATTATAAACCATTCACAATGGTATTAAGATTTTCACCAGCCGGGCGCAGTGGCTCACGCCTGTAATCCCAATGGCAGGCTGAGGTGGGTGGATGACAAAGTCAGGAGTTCGAGACCAGCCTGACCAGCATGGTGAAACACCATCTCTACTAAAAATACAAAAATTAGCTGGGCATGGTGGAGCGTGCCTGTACTCTCACCTACTCAGGAGGCTAAGGCAGGAGAATTGTTCGAACCCAGGAGTCAGAGGTTGCAGTGAGCCAAGATCGCACCACTGCACTCCAGCCTGGGCAACAGAGCAAGACCATCTCAAAAAAAAAAAACAAAACAACAGCCAGGCGTGGTGGCACAAGTTTTTAGTCCCAGCTACTCAGGAAGGTGAGGCAGGAGAATTGCTTGAACCCAGGAGGTGGAGTTTGCACCACTGCACTCCACCTACTAAACTGGTTGAAGGAAAAAAAAAATAACACTTATCAAGGGATTGAGAAACAACCAGTCCCACACTCCAGGTAAGGATTCCAAAGCAAAACTTCTCTAGAGGGAGTGGTGGCTTGCACTTGTAGTCCCAAGCTACTCAGGAGGTTAAGGCAGGAGGATCACGTGAGCCTGGGAGGTCAAGCCTGCAGTTAGCTATGACCTCACTACTGCACTCCAGCCTGAGAGAGAGAGCAAGACCCTGTCTTGGCAAAAAAACAAAACAAAACAAAACCTAAAATTGTGCACAACTTTTGACTTATTCATTCCAGTTCTAGGAAACTGTCCTGTAGCCATTATCACTGATTAAAAAAAAGAAAAGGGAGACTGGAAGACAGCTGGATAAAGGGACAGTGTCCAGAAAGGAGTAAAGACTCCTTGGGATGCTGCAGAAGCAGAAGGTGGGAATGGGTGAGGGCGGTGACCTGAGCTGATGAACAGGTCTAAACAGCCAGGGTCACAGAGCCGGAACCTCCAGCAGCTAGAGCAGGTTCAGTGGCTTGATGAGGTGCCAGGAATAGCATAGGGAGCACTGGAGTGCAGGTGTCAGAGGGGTAAACAAGAAGCTGACCACTGCTCTTGGCTCTTTTCCTGCTCTCCCACCCAGTTAGAATGCCGACTGGGATGGCTGTGCAGGTGACACCAGCTCTCTGGACTAGAGAGGCGCTACCTTCCTAGCTGCCACTGAGACAGCTGGCCCTGGACCCTGGAAGGGTAGACCAACCCACAGTTAGGAGGTCCTGGCCGAGCCCCAGCCCCAGCACTGGCACCCAAAGGCAAAAAGGCAACTCAGGAAAACAGAGGTTAATAACTTGTGAGTTAAGTAAGGTACATACACCACATATTTGGACATAAAAATTTCTTTTAATTTACATTAATAAAAGGAAATGCTCTACTTAAACAATAATTCATCTGGGTCTTCTTGTATAATACAAAATTCTTCGATGGGGGTCTGATGATTTTGGGGCCAGCAACTCTTCTCACATGTATAAACTAGAATTGTTCCAAATTCCACAGAAAGACCTGAAAAATACAACATATTCAGGCTTCCAGCAAAAAGAGTTATGAGACTGATATTATTAAAAGGAGTGATTTTACCTTATAAACTGAAAAAATAATTAGGTAAAGCAAAAACAGTGCTTACTGCTTTCAGCTGTAACAAAATCACAGTCTATCCTGTCATAAGTGAACATTGATAACAAAAAAGAGTTAAAGTTGCAGAAAAATATACTTTAAACAAAAATTTCAACATGTCTTCATTACAACTGTCTAGACTATCTGATGTTGAAAATCTATATTAAAATATATCACATAGCTTTTGACTAGGTGCGGTGGCTTATGCCTATGATCCCAGCACTTTGGGAGGCCAATGGGGGAGGACAACTCGAACCCAGCCTAGGCAACATAGTGAGACCCCTGTCTCTACAAAAAAAAAAAAAAAAAAAAAATGTAGTTAAAAACAAAAAAGAATACATATATATAAATATATATATATAGTCTAGGCAATATAGTGAGACTTTACTAAGCAAAAACAAAAATTCACCAGGTGTAGTGGTGCACACCTGTAGTCCCAGCTACTCAGGAGGCTAATGCAGGAGGATTGCTTGAGCCTAAGAGATCGAGGCTGCAATGAGCTATGATTGCAGCACTGTACTCTGGCCAGAGTGACATAGTGAGACCCTATCTTTTAAAAAAAAAAAAAAAGAAAGAAAAAGAAAAGAGAAATATATATATCATGGAACACACTACTGCCGGGAAAGGATAAGGATTCAGGCAAAAGAAATATAAAATAAACCCTAAGAGTTTATAGAAAATGATCAATGAATAAAGCCATATAAAATGATATCAAGAAAACATAAGCAATAACTCCTGATATTAGAACAGAAATGCAAGAATCAAGAGGATGACATAGACAATGACTTGCAGCAGCAAAGGAGAAATACATTGTTCAAAAATGTGTGCATTGGCTGGGCACAACACAGAGTCTCATACCTGTAATCCCAGCACTTTGGGAGGCTGAGGCTGGCGGATCACCTCAGGTCAGGAGTTCAAGACCAGCCTGGACAATATGGTGAAACCCTGTCTCTACTAAAAATACAAAAAATCATCTGGGCGTAGTGGTAGGCACCTGTACTCCCAGCTGCTTGGGAGGCTGAGACAGGACAAGTGCTTCAACCTGGGAGGCAGAAATTGCAATGAGAAGAGATCATGCCACTGAACTCCAGCCTGAGCAACAGAGCAAGACCGTCTTAACGAACAAACAAACACAAAATGGAGCAAGGTATGTGACCTTCCTCTAGGAGCATTTGACTGGTAAGGGAAAAGCACCTCAAGTGAGCAGTGAGCATGCACACAACTCCAGAAACTGCACTGTACATGTGGCCTCTCCCAAGAGTTGGCAGGCCACTAAGCACGTGGATAGCCCACCCCAAGGGAAGAAACAAGAGAAGTAACACAAGACTCAGAAGTATACAACTCCAAGTCAAAGGTCAAATGGTCACTTGAAGCTCTCAAGCTGCCTACTTGACCATCTTCCAAGTGTACTTTACTTTCTTTCACTCCTGCTCTAAAACTTTCCAATAAGTTTTCACTCCTGATCTAAAATTTGCTTTGGTCTCTCCTCTGTCTTATGTGCCTTGGTCAAATTCTTTCTTCTTAGTGGGCAAGAACTGAGGTTGCTGCAGACCCCTACAGATTTGCCGCTGCTAACAGTATCGTGGCAGAAATGTTAGTTACAAAGAAGGGGAAAAATCAGGCCACCCTCAGACCCCTACAAAGCTACATTCCATCCAAAACACATTTCTATATGAGTGAAAAATCTGAGTCTACAATGCCCATAAGCCCTTCCAGAAAAATATACTTCCCAGTGAGACAGAACTACTGGGAGATGACAGGAGGCACCAGGAAAAAGGGCTGGCAGGGCTTTCACTGTCAGAAGACAACACAGGGTCTACAAGGTCTGGAAAGAGAAAGTAGGATTTAAAAAATGTATACATGGGTTGCCCCTAAAATATGAACACACATTATCATGCACAATCTGAAGCAAGACACCTCTGAGCCCTCTCCTTAAGGCTATTACTTGATAAAATCCAGATATTGCAAAATAATTCAGGAATAAAAAAGCTCACTGTAAGAGTGGTGATGAACACTGAATCCATTTGTACACAGAACTAAGGCTATCCAAACAGCTGTGATAATTATGATTGCAGCATACAGACTTGTAAATCTTGATAACGTAAAAATGAGGCTGGGCATAGTGACTCATGCCTGTAATCCCTGCACTTTGGGAAGCCGAGGCAGGTCGATCACCTGAGGTCAGGAGTTTGAGACCAGCCTGACCAACACGGTGAAACCCCGTCTCTACTAAAAATATAAAAATTAACCGTGCGTAGCGGTAGGTGCCTGTAATCCCACCTACTTGAGCGGCTGAGGTGGCAGAAACGCTTGAACCTGGAAGGCAGAGGTTGCAGTAAGCCTAATCACACCACTGCACTCCAGCGTGGAAGATGGAGCAAGACTCTGCCTCAAAAAAAAAGAAAAAAAAATGATATTGGCCAGGCATGGTGGCTCATGCCTGTAATCTCAGCACTTTGAGAGGCCAAGGTGGGCAGATCACTTGAGGTCAGGAGTTTGAAACCAACCTGGCCAACAGGGCGAAATGCTGTCTCTACTAAACATACAAAATTAGCAGGGCGTGGTGGCGGGCACCTGTAATCCCAGCTACTCAGAGGCTAAGACAGGATCACTTGAACTAGGGAGATGGAGGTTGCAGTGAGCTGAGACAGTGCCAATGCACTCTAGCCTGAGTGACAGGGTGAGGCTCCATCTCAAAAAAAAAAAAAAAAGATACTGAGGCTGGATGCGGTGGTTCATGGCTGTAATCCCAGCATTTTGGGAGGCCAAGGCAGGTGGATTACCTGAGGTCAGGAGTTTGAGACCAGCCTGGCCAACACACTGAAACCCATCTCTACTGAAAATACAAAAAATTAGCTGGATGTGGAGGTGGGCACCTGTAATTCCAACTAGTCATGAGGCTGAGGCAGGAGAATCCTTTAACCTGGGAGGGAGGGGTTGCAGCAAGCCAAGATCGCACCATTGCACTCCAACCTGAGCGAAAGTCTGTCTCAAAAAAAAAAAAAAAACTGAAATATTTCAAGGTAGGAGTAGGGTATAAATTTCCTTATCTAATATGGTAAGGAGCCAGATGCATACTATCTAAAACTGAAAGATAAAAGAATGTAATTTTCTGATAATAAGAGAAGCAACTTTAAAGAACCCTATTACCAATCCAGCAACTGCTTCACTTACACTTAACATTCCTCTGTTAATTTGTACAAAAATTTATTCTAAGACTTTTAATTACCATGTTAGTGAATTTTCCTATTTTAGGAGAATTATTTTCTTCTAGCCATCCATATAGTCATCTAATTTGCTATCTGTCTTTATGTCAAAAATGATGATTGGAATAATGGTTATGAACATTGGTAACAGTTGTAATTTCTGGCCAGCACGGTTCATTCTCGTAATCACTTTGGGAGGCCAAGACGGGAGGATCACTTGAGTCTAGGAGTTTGAGACCAGCCTGGGCAACATGGCAAAACCCTGTCTCTACAAAAAATACAAAAATTCCAGGCTGGCCAACATGGTGAAACCCCATCACTACTAAAAATATAACAACTAGCTGGGCGTGTTGGCAGGCATCTGTAATCCCAGCTACTTGGGAGGCTGAGGCAGGAGAATTGCTAGAACCTGGGAGGCAGACATTGCAGTGAGCTGAGAACGTGCCACTGAACTTCAGCCTGGGTGAGAGAGAGAGACTTCATCTCAAAAAGACAAACAAAAAAACCCAAAATTTACAGTCCAACCAGTTTTGTTTTTTGAGACAGAGTCTTACTCTGTTGCCAGGCAGTACAGTGGCTCGATCCTGTCTCACTGCAATCTCTGCATCCCAGGTTCAAGTGATATCCCCGCCTCAACCTCCTGAGTAGTTGGGACAACGGGCACGTATCACCATACCAGGCTAATTTTTTTATTTTAGTAGAGATGGGGTTTCACCATGTTGGCCAGTTTGGTCTCGATCTCCTGACCTCGTGATCTGCCCACCTCAGCCTCCCAAAGTGCAATTTTTCACTCCCAAATTTTCTATAATTTGCTGACATTTTATAAGTAAACAAAAAGTTTTTCATTTATTTAAAAATAATGCCAGAAATCCACAAACTTTCTATAATTTGCTGACATTTTATAAGTAAACAAAAAGTTTTTCATTTATTTAAAAATAATGCCAGAAATCCACAAACTCAAATTAATAAAGGGCTTTTCACCTAAATTAGCACTCTTGAGCATGCTGACCAGCGCTGGCATAAGCTGAAACTCAAATATCCTTTGGCCTCCACACTGGCTGCAGGTGGGGAGCTCGGTGACCTCTGATGTAGGGCAGGTCAAAAACAGTGGCTCTCCACTCCATGAATACCTGGGACAAGGAAACAAAGAACCCTGAATCAGAGCCACACAAGTTACAATCCAGCATCTAAGGCTATGCTTTGCAACCTTTCTTTGTTTCTTGCAGAAATCCTGCAGAGGCCCAAAAACCTAGCACCATGGCAGTAAAGCATAGCAAGATACCTGAAAATCTTGTCAATGTTCGATTCAGTCTCAAAGGCACTAAAGCCAATGTTCAACTGAATCTAGCTAAACCTGGAACAAAGTCCACACCCAGTTCCACTGCAGATTAAATGGAATCAGCCCTCCACATTACTGGCCTTACAGAGGAAGGGGCATGCCTTAGAACAGAAGTCCCCACCCCCAAGCCATGGATCCCCAGGCCATGGACCAGTACTGGTCGGTACCCTGTTATGAACAGGGCCACACAGGAGGAGGTGAGCAACCAGCGAGTGAGCAACCGGCGAGCGAGCACCTGATCTCTGCCTCCTGTCACATCAGCAATAGATTCTCATAGAAACACAAACCCTAATGTGAACTGCACACGCGAGGGATCTCATTATGAGAATCTAGTGTCTGATGATCTGAGGTGAACAGTTTCATTCCAAAACCATCCCACACGTCCCCCACCTTGGTCTGTGAAAACACTGCCTTCCACGAAACCAGTCCCTGGTGCCAAAAAGGTTGGGGACTGCTGCCTTAGAGGGAAAAAACATTCACTTCAGTTTTTAGGATTTTTTTTTTGTTTTTAGATAAGGGCCTTTTTCTGTTGCCCAGGCTGGAGTGCAGTGGCACAATCACAGCTCATAGCAGCCTTGACCCCCTGAGCTCAAGCAATCTTCCTACCTCAGCCTCCTGAGTAGCTGGCACCACAGATGTGCATCACCATACCCAGGTAGGTTTTTAAAAAAAATTTTTTAGAGACAGGGTCTTGCTATATCACCCAGGCTGGTATGAAACTCTTGGCCACAAGTGATCCTCCCACCTCAGCCTCCTAAAGTGCTGTGATTACAGGTGTGAGGCACCATATCCAGCTCACTTCAATATTACTTACTATTCTTCAATATACAATTTCTGGTAAATAATTTTAAGTTATAAACATGTAAAGAAGCAGGAAAATTTAACCTATAAAGAAAGTTAAGCCGGGCACAATGGCTCATTCCTGTAATCCCAGCACTTTGGGAGGCCAAGGTGGGCGGATCACAAGGTCAGTTCAAGACCAGCCTCGCCAACACGGTGAAACCCTGTCTCTAATAAACATACAAAATTAGCCAGGCATGGTGGTGGGAGTCTATAATCCCAGCTACCTGGGAGGCTGGGGCAAGAGAATTGCTTGAACCAGGGAGGCAGACGTTACAGTGAGCAGAGATTACGCCGCTGTACTCCAGCCTGGGCAACAAGAGCAAGACTCTGTCTCAAAATAATAATAATAATAATAATAAGGCTGGGAGTGATGGCTCATGGCTGTAATCCCAGCCCTTTGGGAGGGTGAGGCAGGTGGATCACAAAGTCAGGAGCTCAAGACCAGCCTGGCCAAGAAACCCCATCTCTACTAAAAATAAAAAAATTAGCTGGCCATGGTGGCAGGCACCTGTAATACCAGCTACTCAGGAGTCTGAGGCACAAGAATCGCTTGAACCCAGGAGGTAAAGATTGCAGTGAACCAAGACCATGCCACTGTACTCCAGCCTGGGTGACAGAGAGACTCTGTCTCAAAAAAAAAAAAAAAAAAGTTAATTCAAGGAGACCCATGGACAAGATGATAAATTTATCGGACAAAAACGTTAAAATACCAATAATAAATATGTAAAAGAACCTGGTAGAAAAGGTAAACAGGTATAAACAGATGAAAAATTTAGCACAGAAACGTAAACAAACAAACAAAAAGGATCAAAACAGAAATGCTGGAAATGAAAAATGCTGTATCAGAAATAAAGAACTTCATTCAAAAATTAACAGCAGATGGCTGGGCAGAGGGGCTCTTGCCTGTAATCCCAGCACTTCGGGAGGCCAAGGCTGGAGAACTGCTTGAGCCCAGGAGTCTGAGACCAGCCTGGGCAACATGGTGAGATCTCACCTCTATCTTATAATAAAATAAAGGAAAAAGAAGAAGTTAACAGCAGGATAGACAACACAATTTTTTTTAATCTGTGAATTTCAAAAAAGGTAAATACAAATTATCTAAAATTAAAAAGGGGGAAAAAACATTTAAGAACTATGGTATAATTTCAAACAGTCTAACATACAAATAAGTGGACTCCTAGAGCAAGGAAAGAGAATAAATATTTAAAATAATAATAGCCAAAATGTTTGCAAAATTAATGAAAAGACATCCCACAAATCCAAAAAGCTCAGAAAATCTCAAGCAGGATAAATGGACACAAAAGCATGTAATAGTCAAACTCTTGAAAGCAAAGAAGAAAAAAGGAGACACTTTACAAACAAAAGAGCAAGAATTACAACTAATTTCTTTCTTTCTTTTTTTATTTTGAGATGGAGTTTCGTTCTTGTCGCCCATGCTAGAGTGCAATGGTATGATCTCAGCTCACTGCAACCTCTAATTCCTGGGTCCAAGCAATTCTCCAGCCTCAGCCTCCCTGGTAGCTGGGACTACAGGCATGTACCACCACACCTGGCTAATTTTTTGTATTTTTATTTATTTTTAATTTAATTTTATTTTATTTTTGAGACGGAGTTTCACTCTTGTTACCCAGGCTGGAGTGCAATGATGCAATCTCGGCTCACCACAACCTCTGCCTCCTGGGTTCAGGCAATTCTCCCGCCTCAGCCTCCTGAGTAGCTGGGATTACAGGCACATGCCACTATGCCCAGCTAATTTTTTGTATTTTTAGTAGAGACGGGGTTTCACCATGTTGACCAGGATGGTCTTGATCTCCTGACCTCGTGATCCATCTGCCTTGGCCTCCCAAAGTGCTGGGATTACAGGCGTGAGCCACCGTGCCCGGCCTCTAATTTTTTGTATTTTTAGTAAAGATGGGTTTCACATGTTGGTCAAGTTGGTCTCGAACTCCTCTCCTAAGATGATCCACCTGCTTCGGCCTCCCAAAGTTCTCAGATTACAGGCATGAGCCTGAATTACAAGTAATTTCTCTCTCTCTTTTTTTTAAATGGAATCTTGCTCTCTCACCCAGGCTGGAGTACAGTGGCACAATCTCAGCTTACTGCAACCTCCACCTTCTGGGTTCAAGCGATTCTCCTGCCTCTGCCTCCCAAGTAGGTGGGACTACAGGGGTGTGCTACCACACTTGGCTCATTTTGTATTTTTAGTAGAGATGGAGTTTCACCATGTTGGTCAGGCTGGTCTCAAACTCCTGACCTCATGATCCCAAAGTGCTAGAATTACGCATGAGCCACCACGCCCAGCTACAAGTAATTTCGAACAGAAATAAGAAAGGCGAGGCTGGTCTGAAGGTAGTGAGTTATCTCAATTGATCATTCACAGTCAGTTACAGATCAAACTCCTTGTTCTACTCTTTCTCCCCTTCTCACTACTGCACTTGAATACTCTTAAAAAAAAAGAAATAAGAAAGGCAAGAATAAATGGAATAAAGTCTTTTCAAAGCGAAAAGGAAAGAAATAAAATGTTTCATATCCAATGAAAACTTTCATTCAAAAGAAATATGAAATATTTAGACAGACAAAAACCTGAGAAACTCTAGCAAACTTGCATTACAAAAAATATACAACAAGTTCTTCAAGACTGAAGAGAAAGTACAGAAACAACTGCATGAAGAAATGCAGAACATCAAAAGGGTAAATAGGTGGAGAGTTATTTTAAAAGATAGATTTATTTATTTGTTTGTTTGTTTGTTTGATGGAGTCTCGCTCTGTTACCAGGCTGGAGTGCAGTGGTGCAATCTCGGCTCACTGCAACCTCTGCCTCCCGGGTTCAAGCAATTCTCCTGCCTCAGCCTCCCAAGTAGCTAGGATTACAGGCATGTGCCACCATGCCTGGCTAATTTTTGTATTTTTAGTAGAGACAGGATTTCTCCATGTTTGTCAGGCTGGTCTCCAACTCCCGATGTCAGGTGATCCGCCTGCCTTGGCCTCCCCAAAGTGCTGGGATTATAGGTGTGAGACACTGCACCCAGCAAAAAAAAATTTTTTATAAGGTCTCACTCTGTTGCTCAGTTGCCCAGGCTGGAGTGCAGTGGTGCAATCAGACTTCACTGCAGACTCAACTTCCTGGGCTCAAACAATCCTCCTGTCTCAGCCTCCTGAGTATATGGGACCACAGGTGTGTGCCTGCAAAAAAAAAAAAAGTTGGCGGTGCAGTGGCTCACGCCTGTAATCCCAACACTCTGGGAGGCTGAGGTAGGTGAATCACCTGAGGTCAAAAGTTTGAGATCAGCCTGGCCAACACGGTGAAATCCCATCTCTATTAAAACTACAAAAATTAGCCGGACGTGGTTGCAGGTGCCTGTAATTCCAGCTGCCTGTAATTCCAGCTGCAAGGGAGGCTGAGGCTGCCAAATCACCTACACCTCTGTAAGACAGAGGTTGCAGTGAGCTGAGATTGCTCCACTGCATTCCAGCATGAGTGACAGAGCCAGAGTCTGTCTCAAAATAATAATAATAATACAAAAATTAGCTAGACATAGTCGTGCATGCCTGTGGTCCCGGCCACTCTGGAGGGTGTGGCAGAAGGATCACTTGAGCTCAGAAGTGTGAGGCTGCAGTGAGCCATGATTGTACCACTGCACTCCAGCCTGGGCAACAGAACAAGACCCAATCTCTTTAAAAAAAAAAAAAAAGGCCGGGCGCGGTGGCTCAAGCCTGTAATCCCAGCACTTTGAGAGGCCGAGGTGGGTGGATCACGAGGTCAAGAGATCGAGACCATCCTGGTCAACATGGTGAAACCCTGTCTCTACTAAAAATACAAAAAATTAGCTGGGCATGGTGGCATGTACTTGTAATCCCAGCTACTCAGGAGGCTGAGGCAGGAGAATTGCCTGAACTCAGGAGGCGGAGGTTGCGGTGAGCCAAGATCGCGCCATTGCACTCCAGCCTGGGTAACAAGAGTGAAACTCCATCTCAAAAAAAAAAAAAAAAAAAAAAAAGCAACATAAGGAGTTAAAAATAAAAGACAAGAAAAGGAACAAAATAGTAAACTAAAATTACTCAAGTCACTGACAAGCAGGTTAAATAAAAGGAATAGAGACACATAAAACCCCATCAAATGGAAAGTCAGGTGTGGTGACAGATGCCTATAACCCTGAGTCCAGGAGTTCAACACCAGCCTAGGTAACATAGTGAGATCGCCATCTCTTAAAAAGAAAAAAAAAAAAAAAAAGGAAATGGAGGAAAAAATAATAACAGAATGATAAAATTAACCCAACATGGCGGGGTGTGCACTTGTTCACGCCTGTAATCCCAGCATTTTGAGAGGCAAAGGCAGGCCAATCACCTGAGGTCAGAAGTTGGAGACCAGCCTGGCCAACACGGTGAAATGCGTCTCCACCAAAAATACAAAAAAAATTAGCCAGGCGTGCTGGTGTGCACCTGTAAACCCAGATATTCAAGACGCTGAGGCAGGAGAATCACTGAACCAGGAAGGCAGAGGTTGCAGTGAACTGAGATCATGCCACTGCAGTCCAGCCTGGGTGACAGAGCAAGACTGTCTTTTTTTTCTTTTTTTTGAGATGGAGTTTCGCTCTTGTTACCCAGGCTGGAGTGCAATGGCGCAATCTCGGCTCACCACAACCTCTGCCTCCTGGGTTCAGGCAATTCTCCTGCCTCAGCCTCCTGAGTAGCTGGGATTACAGGTGTGCCCCAACATGCTCAGCTAATTTTTGTATTTTTAGTAGAGACACGGTTTCACCATGTTGACCAGGATGGTCTCGATCTCTTGACCTCATGATCCACCTAACTCGGCCTCCCAAAGTGCTGGGATTATAGGTGTGAGCCACTGCGCCCGGCAAGACTCTGTCTTAAAAAAAAAATTAACCCCAAAATATCAATGATTACATTAAAGGAACTGCATATTCTATGTTTAAAATAAATCCATAATTGTTAAGTTGAACTTGATCATAATTTAAAACCATCTGTCAGCTACAGAGAGGGAAAATATTTGAAATACATATATCTGAAAAAGGACTTGTACTCTTGACCATATGAAGAATTCCTAACTCAGTAACACAAAGATAAAACAACATGGCGGCCGGGCGCGGTGGCTCAAGCCTGTAATCCCAGCACTTTGGGAGGCCGAGGCGGGTGGATCACGAGGTCAAGATATCAAGACCATCCTGGTCAACATGGTGAAACCCCGTCTCTACTAAAGATACAAAAAATTAGCTGGGCATGGTGGCGCGTGCCTGTAATCCCAGCTACTCAGGAGGCTGAGGCAGGAGAATTGCCTGAACCCAGGAGGCAGAGGTTGCGGTGAGCCGAGATTGCGCCATTGCACTCCAGCCTGGGTAACAAGAGCGAAACTCCGTCTCAAAAAAAAAAAAAAAAACAACATGGCAAGAGATTTGAATGACACTTTATCCAAGATTATACAGAGATGGAAAACAACCACTTGAAAAGATGCTCAACATCATTTGCCATTTGAGGAAATGCAAATTAAAGCCACAATAAAATACCACTAGACACCTTCTGAAATGGCTAAAATTAAAAACTGAACATCCAAAGCATTAGCAAAGATATGCAGGAAGTATACTTCTTTTTTCTTTTTGTGATGGAGTCTCACTCTGTTGCTCAGGCTGTTGTGCAGTGGCACAATCTCGGCTCACTGCAACCTCTGCCTCCCGGGTTCAAGTGATTCTTCTGCCTCAGCCTCCCGAGTAGCTGGGA
Source organism: Saguinus oedipus (assembly GCA_031835075.1). NCBI lineage: Eukaryota > Metazoa > Chordata > Mammalia > Primates > Cebidae > Saguinus > Saguinus oedipus. The sequence continues at coordinate 38,415,967 of CM063187.1, read as the reverse complement.
CTACAGGTACGCACAACCACACCTAGCCAATATTTGTATTTTTAGTAGTGACGGGATTTTGCCATCTTGGCCAGGCTGGTCTTGAACTCCTAACCTTGTGATCTGCCCACCTCGATCTCCCAAAGTGCTGGGATTACAGGCGTGAGCCACCGCACCAGCCTCTTTTTAATTTTTTTAATTTATTTTTATTTGTATTAGAGACAAGGTCTTGCTATGTTGCCTAGGCTGGAGTGCAGTGGCTATTCACAGGCACAATCCCATTACTTATCAGCACGGGGGTTTTGACCTGCTCCATTTCCGACTTGGGCTGGTTTGCCCCCACTTAGGCAACTTGGGTCCCCTGACCCTGGGAGGTCACCAAGAAGTAGAATTAGTAGAGACGGGGTTTCCCATGTTGGCTAGAATAGTCTCGATCTCCCGACCTTGTGATCAACTCACCTCAGCCTCCCAAAGTGCTGGGATTACAGGTGTGAGCCACCATGCCCGACGGACTTAGTTCTTGAGGTTTTTGTACGTTCTCTTCATTTCCTTAACTATTCTTGCCACATACAGTATGATTACCTAGGTGGCATACTGCTTTTCATCTAGCTCATGCCTAAAGAAGCCATCTCAGTTTAGACCATCTATTTGCTCTGAAATATCTGCAGAGGTTCTCATTGATTTCCTGTCCATCTCATATCTGAGATCTGCTTTTCCCCTCTCTAAGAGTATTATCCATTTTCTCTTCATTTCTGTAGATAGTAAAAAAGGGAATTGGGGTGAAAAGATAGTTCTTCTGGGACTGGATGCAATCTTTTTTTTTTTTCCTAGAGAGGGAGTCTTGCTCTGTCACCAAGCTAGAGTGCAGTGGCGTGATCTCAGCTCACTGCAACCTCCACCTCCCAGGTTCAAGTGACTCTCCTACCTCAGCTTCCCAAGTAGCTGGAACTACAGGCGTGTGCTACCACACCCAGCTAATTTTTGTATGTCAGTAGATACAGGGTTTCACCATGTTGGCCAGGATGGTCTCAATCTCTTGACCTCATGAACCGCCCACCTTGGCCTCCCAAAGTGCTGGGATTATAGGCATGAGCCATCATGGCCAGCCAGATGCAATCTTTTTTTTTTTTTTTTTTGCTAATCAATGAGAGCTTGTGAGGTTGCTGAGGTTGGTTGGCCTTGAACTCTTGGCCTCGCCTTCGCAAGCGCCACGACATCCGGCCGGAGCCACTTTGGGCCCCGAGATGCAATCTTTATTAGAATTCCTTGGCTTTGCTTTTTCCTCTGAGACACTGTAAACTGCTGTATGTTGAGAAAGATTCTACTCTAATGAAGTCGAAACTGCCCTTAACTTTTCAATCATTGCTCTGACTCATCATGGAACAAATGAATGCTGCTTCTGAGAGGCAATCTCTGATTCCTACACCACCTCCCCACCACGCCCAGTTCTTCAGCCATAGCTGGATCTACCATTCTTCACATTAGAAGGTACAAACTCTCCTCCTGTATGCTTCCTTCCAGACACAATTTTTTTTTTTTTTTTTTTTTTTTGACACAGAGTCTCATTCTGTTGCCAGGCTGGAGGGCAGTGGTGCAATCTCAGCTTACTGCAACCTCTGCCTTCCAGGTTCAAGTGATTCTCCTGCCTCAGCCTCCCAAGTAGCTGGGACTACAGGCATGTGCCACCATACCCAGTAATTGTTGTATTTTTAGTTGAGATGGGGTTTCACCATGTTGGCCAGGATGATCTTGATCTCTTGATCCTGTGGTTCACCTGTCTCAACCTCCCAAAGTACCAGGATTACAGGTATGAGCCACCGAGCCCAGCCCAGACACAATATTAAGTGAAAATTCTTAGGCCAGGCGCAGAGGCTCATGCCTGTAATCCTAACACTTTGGGAGGCCAAGGAAGGTGGATCATCGGAGGTCAGTAGTTGAAGACCATCCTGGCCAACATGCTGATACCTTGTCTCTACTAAAAATACAAAACTTAGCCAGGCATGGTGGCACACATCTGTAGTACCAGCTACTCAGGAGACTGAGGCAGAATTGCTTGAACCCAGAAGATGGAGGTTGCAGTGAGCCGAGATTGTGCATTCCAGCCTGGGCAACAGAGACAGACTCCGTTTCCAAAAAAAGAAAATTTTTTGTGGACACATTACTATATTTTATGGCAACAGAGCGAGACTCTGTCTCAAAAAAACAAAAATAAATTAAAAAATAAAAATAAATATAAGTATATGGGTTGGGGTCATGGCTTATGCTGGTAATCTCAGCACTTTGGAAGGCTGTGGCAGGAGGATCACTCGAGGCCAGGAGCTTGAGACCAGACTGGGCAACATGGTCAGACACCACCTCTACAAAATACATTTTTAAAAAAATTAGTCACACATAGTGGCACACACCTGTAGTTCTAACTACTTGGGAGGATCACTTGAGCCCAGGAGGTAAGGTTACAGTGAGCACTGTACTCCAGTCTGGGCAACAGAATAAGATCTTATCTCTAAAAACGATTTTTTAAAAATAGTAATAATAGGCCAGGCACAGTGGGTCATGCCTGTAATCCTAGAACTCTGGGAGGCCAAGACAGAGGAATGGCTTGAGCCCAGAAGTTTGGAACCAGCCTGGCCAACACAGTGAAATACTGTTTCTGGAAAAAAAAAAAAAAAAAACACACACACACACACACACAAAAGAGCCCAGGAGGTCGAGGGTGCACTGAGCTATGACTGATCACACCACTACACTCCAGCTTGGGCAACAGAGCAAGACTATGTCATAAAAAAAAAAAATTAAGGCCAGACGTGGTGACTCACACCTGTAATCTCAGCACTTTGGGAGGCTGAGGCGAGCGGATCACTTGAGGCCAGCAGTTCGAGATCCGTCTGGCCAACATGGTGAAACTCCGTCTCTACTAAAATACAAAAAAAATTAGCCGGGCATGGTGGTGAGCACATGTAATCCCAACTACTCGGGAGGCTGAGGCAGGAGAACTGCTTGAACGCAGGAGGCGGAGATTGCAGTGAGCCAAGATCACACCACTACACTCCAGCCTGGGCGACAGAGCACAACTCCCTCTCAAAGAAAATAAATAAATAAATACACAATAATAATAAAGGCTATGACAACATAGACTTCGTCTATGCCATTTCTTGCTATATCTGCAGCATCTACACAGAGCAGCACCTGGCATGCAGAATGGACTCCGTGAGTATTTGGCAGACAAATGAGTGCGCTCTATCTTATTGAATCCTCCAACACATACTATAAAGCTGGTATTAGCTTCTCTCTTGGCTTAGAGAATACTGTAGGTTTTGGTTTTCTCATATTTTTCTGTGTTTTCCAAACTAACATGTATTACCTTTATAATCAAGGAACACAATAAAAGGAGCTGTGCCTTTTTTTTTTTTACCTCAAAATCTGCTCCTGACAAGCAGCAATTCGCTTCATGAATTTGTAAAACATCTGATCTCCACTTTTAATTATAGTCTTCTCATATTTTTCATCACCATCATTAGAAAGGCTAAAAACAGAAGCAGAAAACATTTTTGAATGTCTATATCCAGAAAATTACAGCATTTGCAAGACAAAACAAGGTAATTTTCTTTTAAAAAACTCTATCAGTCATGCCTGTACTTTAGGAGTCACACTAGCACTTTAGGAGGCCGAGGCAGGTGGATCACTTGAGGTCAGGAGTTTGAGACCAGCCTGGCCAACATCCTGAAACCCCATTTCTACTAAAAATACAAAAAATTAGCAGGGCATGGTAGCGGGAATTTGTAATCCCAGCTACTTGGGAGGCCGAGGCAGGAGAATCACTTAAACCCGAGAGGCGGAGATTGCCGTGAGCCAAGATGGTGCCACTGTACTCCAGTCTGGGCAACAAGAGTGAAACTCTGTCTCAAAAACAAAAAAAATTATCAGGCCGGTGCAGTGGCCTCATGCCTGTAATCCCAGCACTTTGGGAGGCCAAGGCAGGCAGATCACTTGAGCTCAGGAGTTCAAAACCATTCTGGGCAACATGGCAGAACCTTGTCTCTACAGAAAAATACAAAAATTAGCCGGGTGTGGTGGCATGCACCTGTGGTCCCAGCTACTACAGAGGTGAGGCTGTGGTGAGCTATGAGTACCCCACTGCAGCCTGGGTAACAGCGTGAAGCCCTATCTCAAAAAGAAAAAAAAAAAAACTCTCAAAGTAAAAAATTGTAAAACTACAACATAAAAAAAAAATTTTTTTTTTTTGAGAGGGTCACCTCTCAAAGGTGGAAGGCAGTGGGGGGGATCTCAGTACACTGCAACCTCTGCCTCCCCAGTTCAAGCAATTCTCCTGCCTCCCCAGTAGCTAGGATTACAAGCGTGCACCAACACACCCAACTAATTTTTTTACTTTTAGTAAAGACGGGGTTTTGCTATGTTGGCCAGGCTGGTCTCCAACTCCTGAACTCAAGTGATCCAACTGTCTCGGCCTCCCAGAGTGGTTGGATTATATGCGTAAGCCACTGCACCCAACCAAAAACTGTCAAATAAATATTTTTAACATTTAAATTGTGTACTTGTAGTTCTGTAGTCCCCTGTCCCACCCTTATCCCAAGCCATTTTCAACTTTTGGGTAATTACTTATAATTTAAAAAGTCGCAGGGAACAGTGGCTCACACCTGTAATCTCAATATTTTGGAAGTCCATGGCAGGAAGATTGCTTGAGACTAGGAGTTCAAGTCCAGCCTGAGCAACATAGCAAGACCCCAGCTCTATAAAAAAAATATTTTTGATGGCTGGACATGGTGGCTCATGCCTGTAATCCCAGCACTTTGGGAGGCTGAGGCGGGTGGACCACGAGGTCAAAAGATTGAGACCCTTCTGGCCAATATGGTGAAAACCGCATCTCTACTAAAAATACAAAAGTTAGCTGGGTATGGTAGTACATGCCTGTAGTCTCAGGTACTTGGGAGGCTGAGGTGATAGGATCAGTGGAGCGTGGAAGGCAGAGGTTGCAGTGAGCTATCATGCCACTGCAATCCAGCCTGGCAAAAGAACAAGACTCTGTCTCAATAAATAAATAAATAAATAAATTTTGGCTGGGTGCAGGGACTCCTGCCTGTGATCCCAGCACACTGGGAGGCCAAGGACAGTGGGTCACTTGAGGTCAGGACCAGCCTGGCCAATATGGTGAAACCCCATCTCTACTAAAAATAGAAAAATTAGCTGGGTGTGGTGGCGGGTGCCTGTAATCCCAGCTACTTGGGAGGCTGAGGCAGGAGGATCACTTGAACCTAGGAGGTGGAGGTTGCAGTGAGTAATATCATGCCATGGCACTTCAGCCTGGGTGACAAAGTGAGACTCTGTCTCAAAAAAAAAATTTTTTTTTAATTAGCTGAGTTTGGTGGCACACACCTGTAGTCCTAGCTACTGGGGGAGCTGAGGCCAGGAGTTTGAGGCTTCAGTAAGCCATGAGCAGGCTAGGCATGGTGGCTCACATCTGCCATCCTAGTACTTTGCGAGACTGAGGTAGACAGATCATTTGGGACCAGGAGTTCAAGAACAGCCTGGCCAATATGACAAAAGCCCATCCCTACTAAAAAGAAAATATAAAAATTAGCTAGGTGCCATGAAGCACGGCTGTGGTCCCAACTACTTGGTAGGCTGAGGCATGAGAACTGCTTAAGCCTGCAAGGCAGAAGTTGCAGTGGGCTGAGTGCCACTACACTATAGCCTCGGCAACAGAGTGAGACTGTCTCAAAAAAAAAAAAAAAAAAGCCATGGCCATACCACACCATATCACTCCAGCCTAGGCAACAAAGCAAGATCCCATCTTTAAAAAAACAAACAAACACAAAAACTAGTCTGAAGGAAGCCACCAAAAATAAGTAAATACATAAAAATTTTAAAAATTAAAAAATAGTAAGGCCAGGTGCAGTGGCTCACACCTGTAATACTAGCACTTTAGGAGGCCAAGGCAGGTGGATCACCTGCGGTCAGGAGTTTGAGACCAGCCTAACCAACATAGTGAAACCCCGTCTGTACTAAAAATACAAAAATTAGCCTGGTATGGTGGCGCATGCCTGTAATCCCAGCTACTCGGGAGGCTGAGGCAAAATAATCACTTAAAGCCAGGAGTCAGAGGTTGCAGTGAGCTGAGATCATGCCATTGCACTCCAGCCTGGGCAACTAGAGTGAAACTCACACACACAAAAATCTGTAATTGGTCAGGCATGGTAGTATGCACCTGTATTCCAAGCTACTTGGGAAGCTGAGGCAAACTGCTTGAGCCCAGGAGTTCGAGGCTGTTGTGAGCCATGATCACACCACTACACTCTAGCCTGGGTGACAAAGTGAGACTCTGTCTCTCTCAATCAATCAATAAGCAAAAATGATCATTCTTACTTCTTTTTTTTTTTTTGCCAATCAATGAGAGCTTGTAAGGTTGCTGAGGTTGGTTGGCCTTGAACTCTTGGCCTTGCCTTCGCAAGCGCCACGACATCCGGCCGGAGCCACTTTGGGCCCCCATTCTTACTTCTTTATAGAGCTTTGGTTTATAAAGACTTTCAAGATCTACTATCTTGCTTGACTCTCAAAATCATGAGAGGCAGAGAACAGAGATATCACCATCACTTTCACTTTATAGGAGGTAACTGAAGATCTGAAAGCATCTCTGAGGTCCCGGGCCAGTTCTAGAGCCACAGCCAAGAGTCAATAAATAAATGGCATTTTTCTTTTTCTTCTTCCATGTTTTCGCTCCAGTCTTAAATCAAATGGCAGTTTTCTAACTTACCTGTCTCTGCTATAAGGACATTTTAGAAAATAAAAAGTTAAAGCTTCAGTGAACGCAACTTCTATAAATACTTGCCATCTCTAACTTCTTTGTTTTTTTTTTGAGACAGAGTTTCACTCTTGTTACCCAGGATGGAGTGCAATGGAGCAATCTCGGCTCACCGCAACCTCCACCTCCTGGGTTCAGGCAATTCTGCCTCAGCCTCCTGAGTAGCTGGGATTACAGGCATGCGTTCACCATGCCCAGCTAATTTTTTGTATTTTTAGTAGAGACGGGGTTTCACCATGTTGACCAGGATGGTCTCGATCTCTTGACCTCGTGATCCACCCGCCTCGGCCTCCCAAAGTGCTGGGATTACAGACTTGAGCCACCCTGCCCGGCTCCATCTCTTACTTCTGTTTCTCCATCTTTGTTCACTTTCTTAACGATAATTATAAATAGGACAGTGTTTTCAAGCTAATTCAGGTTGGCTGATAAGGAAGTGAAACAAAAAGGTCCTACATACAAGTTCTGCCTGAATGTTTCCCCAGGTCACGGGATGAAACTGAAGGGTAACTACTGTGGCTGCTTCCCAATCAGGTCACCTCTCAACCTCAGCAGCACACATCCTCACCTTTGGGAAAGCAACTGATCCATGGCAATTCCTTCTCTCTGCTGATAGTCCCTCAGAAGGCTGTGGGCATGATCCAGGTTGACAAAGTCCCTGTAATCATCCTCGTCTGCAACACAGATATAGTAGGGCAGGAATGGTGTCATCCCAGGAGGCAAGGCCATCTGCTCCCCAGGAGGCCCAGGAGGAGCAGCACCCAGGAGAGCATCCTGCAGGTGGAGGTCTCGCAGCCGAGCAGTCCAGTCTATGTCTTTGGCACTGCTGGCATCGTTCCCAAAATCCAAGGTAAGCTGCGGTGAAGGCAGCTCCTCAGTGTCACTTCCCCAGTCATCTGCACCTTCACACCAGTCCTCAGCTGCAAGGCTGTTTTCCTGTTTCTGGAAAAATATCCAGTGAATGAGGTCCAAGCACACTTGGAAGGTTTATTCTATTCCTTCAGCTCCAGTCACCCTTCCCTGTGCCTTCCAGATGGAGCCTTCACACCAGCCCCTTCCCCTCTGGCACACTCCAGTCCAACTTTCTAGACCCTATGTACTCAAAAGCATGTTGGAGGCAACTTAAAATACTTGTCTTTCCTTTTCAGGGCCAGTGTGACAGATACAGTATGTGGTTTCTTCAACCATCTGTTCCGTTTTTTGTTTCGTTTTTTTCAGACGGAGTTTCGCTCTTGTTACCCAGGCTGGAGTACAATGGCGTGATCTCGGCTCACCGCAACTTCCGCCTCCTGGGTTTTAGGCAATTCTCCTGCCTCAGCCTCCTGTGTAGCTGGGATTACAGGCACGCGCCACCATGCCCAGCTAATTTTTTGTATTTTTAGTAGAGACGGGGTTTTACCATGTTGACCAGGATGGTCTCGATCACTTGACCTTGTGATCCACCCGCCTCGGCCTCCCAAAGTGCTGGGATTACAGGCTTGAGCCACCACGCCCGCCTGTTCCAATATCTTTCTGTTCTGCTTCATGTATTATAGGAACTGAAAAGAAGGAACTACATTTCCCAGAATCCTTAGCAGCCAGGGTTTCAGATCTGATTAGGGGTCTACTAATCAGGGCCTCTAGAGAGAGACATGAACTTGAGACAGAGTGAAGTAGAAAAGGCATGAAGCAAAAAGCAGCCAGTCTGCAGACACAGACAGAACAAGGCTTTGGAGCCAACAGTTCTGTGGCAAGGACAGCTTCTACTTCACCAGATCACACCTAGGCTTTCTGACTGCAGGAGAGGTGGCATAGCAGCTCCTTCATGGCCAGTTCTGAGGTGTGATTCTAGAGGGCATTCCTGGAGCCTCTTCCTTCAGCCTATCCACTTGATAAAAAACCTCACTCCTGTGTTAAGTCTGCCTCAGCTTAAAAGCCAGGCATGGTGGTGCATGTCAAGGCGGGTGGATCACCTAAGGTCAGGAGTTCGAGACCAGCCTGGCCAACATGGCAAAACCCTGTCTCTATTGAAAAAAAAGCAAAAACAGCCGGGCGCAGTGGCTCATGCCTATAATCCCAGCACTTTGGGAGGCCGAGGTGAGTGGATCACGAGGTCAAGAGATCGAGACCATCCTGGTCAACATGGTAAAACCTCGTCTCTACTAAAAATACAAAAACAAAAAATTAGCTGGGCATGGTGGTGCACGCCTGTAGTCTCAGCTACCTGGGAGGCTGAGGCAGGAGAACTGCTTGAACCCAGGAGGTGGAGGTTGCGGTGAGCCGAGATCACGCCATTGCACTCCAGCCTGGGTAACAAGAGCAAAACTCCGTCTCAAAAACAAAACAAAAAAAAACCCAAAACATAAAATTAGCCAGGCATGGTGGCAGGTGCCTGTAATCCCAGCTACTAGGGAGGCTGAGGCAGGAGAGGCTTGAAGCCGGGAGGCAGAGTGCAGTGGTGTGATTTAGACTCACTGCAACTTCATGCCTGCAATCCCAGAACTTTGTGAGGCTGAGGTGGATGGATCACATGAGGTCAAGAGTTCGAGATCAGCCTGGCCAACACGGTGAAACCACATCTCTTCTAAAAATACAAAAAAATTAGCAGGGCATGGTGGCAATAAGGAGATGATGGTCAAAGAATACAAAACATCAGTTATATAGGAGGAATGTGGGTTTTAAAAAATTCTATTGCACAGCATGGATATAGTTAATAACAGAGTATTGTATATCTCAAAATTGCAAGAGGAAATTTCAAATGTTCTCACAAGACGTTAAGTATTTGAGGCAACGAATGAATTAACTTGCTTGATTTAATTATTCCACATCATATTCATGAATCATAAGCATCACTTTATACCTCTAATGTATAAATTTATACATTATTATAAACTGTCAATTTATAGTTAATAAATGTTGAAGAAATCCAGGAGGAAGTCTCCTTCCCACTTTTTTTTGGAGACAGGGTCTGGCTCTGTCACCCAGGCTGGAGTGCAGTAGCACAACTGTAGCTCACTGCAGCCTCGACTCCTGGACTCAAACAATCCTCTCACCTCAGCCTCCTGAGTTGCTGGAACTACAGTTGCACAGCCACCATGCCCAGCTAATTTTTTACTTTTTATAGAGATGGTGTCTTTCTATGTTGCCCAGACTGGTCTCCAACTTCTCTTTTGTCTTTGTTTTTGAGATGAAGTCTGACTCTGTTGCCCAATCTGGAGTACAGTGGCATGATCTTGGCTCACTGCAATCTCCGCCTCCCAGGTTCAAGTGATTCTCCTCCCTCAGCCTCCCTAGTAGCTGGGACCTGCCACCATGCCTGGCTAATTTTTTGTTTTTATTTTTAATAGAGACAGAGTTTCACCATATTGGCCAGGCTGGTCTTGAACAACTGACCTCAGGTGATCTGCCCGCCTCCGGCTCCCAAAGTGCTGGGATTACAGGCATGAGCCAAGGTACCCAGCCTGGTTTCCAACTTCTGAGCTCAAGCAATCCTCCCACCTCAGTCTCTCAAAAAAATGTTGGGAATCACAGGCGTGAGTCACCAAGCCAGGCCCAGGAGTTAGAAAATAAAAATAAAGTAAAATAGAAGGAAAAATCAAAATAAAACAAAAGCCCCTCGGCTGGGCACAGTGGCTCATTCCTGTAATCCCAGCACTTTGGGAGGCCTAGGCGGGCGGATCACAAGGTCAGGAGTTCGAGACCAGCCTGACTAACATGGTGAAACCACGACTCTACTAAAAATACAAAAATAAGCCGGGCATGGTGGCGCGTGCCTGTAATTCCAGATACTCAGGAGGCTGAGGCAGGAGAACTGCTTGAATCTGGGAGGCGGAGGTTGCAGTGAGCCGAGATCGTGCCACTGCACTCCAGCCTGGGCAACACAGTGAGACTCCGTCTTAAAAAAAAAAAAAAAACCCTTACCAAAACCTTAAGAAAATTAAGTTTTACGGTTCTGCAGACCAGCAAAAACATTCCAGTGTACTTCCAAGAACACAGCTTCAAAGTTTGTCCCAAACTATATTCTGAAAAATTTCTTCAAATGACAGAAAAACAATAACATGCCAATCACAACTGCTTTACCTGAGCGTCTTGAGCCTCTCTCTCTGGCACCTGCAGGCACTGGGAACGGAACACCTTCCAGCTTCGGGGTGAAGACAAAGGGCCGTGAGGGCTGCACCCCGACTCCAGCCCGCCGGCCCGCCCCAGCCCGCTGGAAAGGACGCCCCGGGAACAGCTCCATGCCTTCCCCACCTACCTGCGCGCACCGCCGGTGCTGCAGCCGGGGCAGGCGCACGCAAACACGTGCAGCAGCCGGTGAAACGGGGAGCCTTCCAGCGGGCAGTACACCTGCACGACCAGGGCGAGCCGCTGCCCACAACGCTGACACACGGGCCTGGGCGCAGCCACGGTGGGCAGAGCATCCTGAGGGCAGAGGAGGCGCTCAGACCCCGACTCCCCGCGGGACCTCGCCCACTCTCTCTGCACCCTTCACCAGCACCCACCGACCCCTGCTCCCGCGCCCACTCTCACCGGAATGCCGCCCAGCTTGCTAGCAGTCCAGGCGCCCGGCCCTGTGGGGCTGCCGTGCACCGGCGCATCTCGAAGTCCCAGCAGCACCGGCTTTGGAACGGCCGCCATAGCTGCCGGGCGACCGGGTGGAAACGCGAACTACGGCAGCCGAGCGGGCGCATCTCTCTGCGCACGCGTAAGAGTTGCGCTGAGAGGTAGCCCCGCCCCCTCCTTGGGATCCGATGCGGAGTCGTAGCCTTAAGGCGAATGCACTCAGGTCCCAGAGCCACAGAGGTGCCTGCTGGCGTCAGGGGCTCGCTCGGAATCCGGGAGTCCCAGGCATTATGTGCCCCATAATGCGCTGCGATAGAAGTACCACCATCTACTAGGAAGTAGTTTTGCCAAAAAACTTTTTTTTTTACTGTTTTCTTGAGACTATGTCTTGCTGTATTGCCCAAACTGATCTTGAACTCCTGGGCTCAAGCGATCCTCCCGCCTTAGCCTCCCAAAGTGTTGGGATTACAGGTGTGAGCCACCGGGGGGCCCAGGCTCCAAAAAGCCTTCCCAGAAAATAAAAATTTTAGATGGGATAATGGTGTTATCAATCATTAAGAACAACAATAAAGTTCTTAATTTTGAGAGAAACACACCAAAATGCTTATAGATGAAATATCTGAGATTTGCTACCACATAATTGAGGAGGTGGGATACAGATACAGTAAGATTGGCCATGAGTTGATAATTGTTAAAATTTGGTGCCAGGCACATGGAGATTTATTCTATTTGGGTTTTGTATGTTTGAAAATTTTCACAGTCGTTATTTTTGTTTTGTTTTTGAAACACAGTCTCAGTGGGTCACCCAGGCTGGAGTGCAGTGTCACGATCTCAGCTCACTGCAACCTCTGCCTTCTGGGTTCTAGCAATTCTCTGGCCTCAGCCCCCCTTATAGCAGGGATTACAGGCACCCGCCACCATGCCCTACTAATTATTTTATATTTTTAGTAGAGAAGGGGTTTCACCATGTTGGCCAGGCTGGTTTTGAACTCCTGAACTCAAGTGATCCAGCCACCTCAGCCTCCCAAAGTTATTAGTATTACAGGCATGAGCCACTGTACCCGTTCACACACTAGTTCTTTAAATCCTGCAGCACAACATGGGTGAATTTCAAAAGTATCATGGGAAGAAGCCAGACACAAAAGGTACCGTTCTGGTAAAAGGAGAACCTTAAGGGAAAATAATCAGATCAATAGTAGTCAGGAGCTGGGATGAGGGAGTAGGAATGGACCATAACAGAGCATCAGGAACTTTTTAGGGTAAGGAAAATGCTGTACGTCTCATCTGTAATAGTTTTAAGACTGTATATACTAGTGAAAACTCAGAACTGTATACCAAAGGTGAATCTTCTTATATGTAAATTATGCCCCAATAAACCTGACTTTTAAAAATATGCCAGCTGCAAAAACATTATTTCAGGATTCATAACAAGGTATGCAAAGGAAATGTATGTTTTTCTTTTTGAGACGGAGTTTTCACTCTTGTTACCCAGGGTGGAGTGCAATGGCGTGATCTCGGCTCACCGCAACCTCCGCCTTCTGGGTTCAGGCAATTCTCCTGCCTCAGCCTCCTGAGTAGCTGGGATTACAGGCACACGCCACCATGCCCAGCTAATTTTTTGTTTTTAGTAGAGATGGGGTTTCACCATGTTGACCAGGATGGTCTCGATCTGTTGACCTCGTGATCCACCCACCTCAGCCTCCAAAAGTGCTGGGATTACAGGCTTGAGGCCCAGGAAATGTATGTTTTTCAAGGATCTACACCTCAAAAGAGGAAGCACCAGCCTTTGTGTTGTTTGGCTGTAGCCCAGGAGATGAAACCTGCTTACCCCTGTTCTATCACGCTTCAACCTGACAGCTTTTAAAGGCTTTGTGATGCTGGGCACAGTGGCTTGCGCCTGTAATCCCAACACTTTTGGAGGCCAAGGCAGGAGGATCACTTGAGCCCAGGAGTTCAAGATAAGCCTGGGCAACACAGTGGTGTTACCAGTGGAGGGTCCTGACTACAAGTTGTCCAGGTTCTTGGAATGCTGAACAAAGAGTTGGACAAAACACACAAAGCAAGGCAAGAAAGAAGGAACAAAGCAGTTTTATTGAAGCCAAAGTACACTCCACAAAGCAGGAGGAGGCTCAAGCAAGTGCCATTTGAAAAATCTGGGGTTTAAGTACCCTTTAGTGGTTTCCTATTTGGTTACATCCTATGTAAATGAAGTGAACACTCCCTTATCTCTAAACCCTATTCTCCTGCCTCAGTGAGACCCTATCACTACAAAATTCAGTTTTTTTCTTTTTCTTTTTTTCTTTTACAACACTATATTGATCTACCAAAATTTAGAAATGAGCTGGGTGTACTGGCATGCGTCTGTAGTCCCAGCTACTTGGAAGGCTGAGGTGGGAAAATCACCTTAGCCTGGGAAGTTGAGGCTTCAGTCAGCTATGATTGCAACACTGTAGTCTAGCCTCGGCAACAAAGACCCTGTCTCTAAGAAAAAAAATTTTGAATAGGCTGGGTGTGGGGGCTCATGCCTGTAATCCCGGCACTGTGGGAGGCCGAGGTGGAAGGATCTCCTGAGCCCTGGAATTCAAGACCAGTCGAGTCTGGGCAACATAGCAAGACCCATCTCTACAAAAATTTAAAAACTAGCAGGGCATAGTGGCACAACCTGTAGTCTCAATTTTGGGAGGCTGGGGCAAGAGAATTGCTTGAGTCTGAGTGCTTATGGCTGCAGTGAGCTGTGATCATGCCACTGCACTCCAGCCTGGGCAACACAGCAAGATCCTGTCTCAAAAAAAAAAAAAAAAAAAAAAAAAAATCAGGCTGGGTGCAGTGGCTCATACCCATAATCCTAGTGCTTTGGGAGGCCAAGGCAGGCAGATCACCTGAGGTCAGAAGTTCCAGACCAGCCTGGCCAACATGGTGAAACCCCATCTCTACCAAAAATGAAAAAATTAGCTGGGTGTTGTGGCACATGCGTCTAATCCCAGCTACTCGGGAGGCTGAGGCAGGAGAACCAGGGAGATGGAGGTTGCAGTGAGCTGAGATCGTACCACTGCACTCTAGCCTGGGTGACAGCAAGACTCTGTCTCGAGAAAAAAAAAAAATCATGTTTTCAATTTTTGCCTTTTAAAGTGAAAGAATTACCCGAGCATCTTGCCAGGAGATGGCAGTCGCCCTTGATCTTGTCCAGGAATTCACCCCAAACAAAATCTCAATGCAGTTTTTAGAACCATCCATTAAACAGAGTATCGAATTTCTCCAGTCACAGAGATGAGGAGTAGAAAACAGTTTTGGGATTTGGTGACACAGGCCAAGTTGCCCTCCTGACTAATTGTGCCCTCACCCCACTACTGTCTTCTCAAGGCACCGTGCCCCACTCTAGACCTGCTCACCACTTAGTGTTCAGTGTCCACGGAGGCACAGCCTGTGTCCTGCTGAGCTCACCTGCCTTCTGCTACATAAAGCACCATCTCAGGAAAAAATCAGAGGCTGAGCCCTACAGTCTCCTCTATGGCATCTTCATTTTTCTACATGGGATATGAACAACGTGAACATGGGTCAGAAAAGTCAGCTGCACAAAAACACTTCAGCCAATATTGTAACACAGAGGGAGGGCAGACATGGAGGGGCTTGAGGGTAGCAATTCGAGACCAGCCTTCCCTGAAAAAGGCTCGTGGTCCAAGCCCGCAACCAGAGCATGCTCTGGGTAGGAGGGGGCCAGGACTATGTAGTTCCAGCTCTGGGGAGGAGGGACGAAAAGGAGCAGTCACAGAGGAGGCTGTGGCTGAGCACGAGTTTATTGGACTCTGGCCTCGCGCTGCTGCTTGATGAAGTTGA
Source organism: Saguinus oedipus (assembly GCA_031835075.1). Lineage (NCBI taxonomy): Eukaryota > Metazoa > Chordata > Mammalia > Primates > Cebidae > Saguinus > Saguinus oedipus. The sequence goes on along the minus strand of CM063187.1, from coordinate 38,400,798 downwards.
TAAGCCCGTTGGTGGAAGCATCGTGAGAGGTCACTTGAGCACTGCCATCAAGCTCAGGCTCAATTTTCTTAGCCAGCTGCTTTCCCAGTTCCACTCTGCCAAGAAGGGAAGGAAGGGTGGTATGAGGAAGGCTCTAATGTTGCTACTGAAATCCCTGAGCTGACCCAAAGGCATTCCCAGCCTTCCCCTAAGTGAGCAACTCACCCCCACTGGTCAAAGCTGTTGATGTCCCAGATGATGCCCTGAACGAAGATCTTGTGCTCATACATGGCTGGAGAGGTGACAGACAGGGCACATCAGGGCTCCGCAAGCTCATTCCAACCTACCCCAAGCCAGGACCTTCCCCTACTCACTCACCGACCAAGGCTCCAAGCATGAATGGTGTGAGTTTGGTGAACACAATAGAGTTGGTTGGGCGATTTCCTTCAAAGACCTGTAGAAAACACCAAGGAATGTCTCTAAGCAAGTTCTGATCCCCAAACCCCTAAAAGGGAAGCAGGCCCTGCCCCAGAGGCTGAGACATGCAGGTCTGCAAAGACAGGCCCTCCCGCTCTGTAGGACAAGCCAGGCACGCCCCCAAGCCCCTGCCTGGTGCCACGGCTTCAACTCTCCAACTCCAGCATGCGCCCTGAAGCCGACTGCAGCAGTGCTGACCTTATGTGGCAGCAGCTTCTCAAGGTCCTCTGGACTCTTGCCTGCGGCCTGGAGCTCCTTTCGGGCCTCGTCTTTTGATTTACCCCTCATCAGGGCCTCCGTCTGGGCCAGGAAGTTGGCCAGGAGGATCTGATGAGAGAGACATCAGTTATGCTTGAGAGCACTGTCTGAGCTTCAGGCAGAGGGATAAGACCGCCTGGCACTTTTCAGCAGGGGTCAGTCCCAGCCTGGGTCACTCACTGGATAGCTCAACTGGAAAGAGAGGGACACATTCAATGACACCTCAAGGCAGGGAACAGTGATAACCACTCTTTAAGGGCTACGCACTACTTGCCAGGAGTCCTGCTGACAATTTTACCAACACTTACCTTTTAAGATCCTAAGAAGGTAGCTGTAGTGGTATGCGCCTGTAATCCCAGCTACTTGGGAGGCTTAGGCACGAGAATCACTTGAACCCAGAAGGCAAAGGCTGCAGTGAGCCGAGGTCACACTAACTGTGCTGCAGCCTGGGTGACAAAGTGAAACTGTCTCATTAAAAAAAAAAAAAAAAAGAGGCCAGGCACGGTGGCTCAAGCCTGTAATCCCAGCACTTTGGGAGGCCGAGGCAGGTGGATCACAAGGTCAAGAGATCGAGACCATCCTGGTCAACTTGGTGAAACCCTGTCTCTACTAAAAATACAAAAAGTTAGCTGGGCATGGTGGCGCATGCCTGTAATCCCAGCTACCCAGGAGGCTGAGGCAAGAGAATTGCCTGAACCCAGGAGGCGGAGGTTGTGATGAGCCGAGATCACGCCATTGCACTCCAGCCTGGGTAACAAAAGCGAAAACTCTGTCTCAAAAAAGAGAAAGAAAGGAAAGAATAATAGTAGGATCCTAAGGAGGAAAGTCATCATCACCCTGTTCTAGTTGAGCCTTGGGTTCTGCAAGTCCACAGCGCTGGATCCACAGTGCTGGGAAGAATCAGAATCCAGGCCACTGACTCCAAAGCTAGTGCTACCAATAACCCTGTGCTGCTCTGCACACCTAAGACAAGGCACAATAAATTCTCCAAAGGAGTGCAAGACCAGCTTGGGCAACGTAGTAAAACTCCATCTCTACAAAAAATAAAAAAAATCAGCTGGATGTGGTGGCATGTACCTTTTCCCAGTTACTCAGGAGGCTGAGGTAGGAGGACTGCTTGAGCCCAGGTGGGTGACACTGCAGAGAGCCTGATTGTGCCACTGCACTCCAGCCTGGGCAACAGAGCAAGACTCTTGTCTCTTTAAAAAAAAAAATTAGCCAGGCATGATGCACATCTGTGGTCTCAGCTACTCAGGAGACTGATATAAAAGGATTGCTTGAAGTATGATTTGGCCACTGCACTCCAGCCTCAGCGACAGAGTGATATTCTATAGCTAAAATCGAATTAAATTAAATTAAAATAAAGGGAAGATTTTCCTGGATTATCTAGTAGGCCCAATCTAATCACACTGGCCCTTAAAAGTAAAAGAGGGCCAGGCACAGTGGCTGCGCCTGTAATCTGAGGACTTTGCGAGGCCGAGGTGGGAGAATCACTCGAGCCCAGGAGTTGGAGACCAGCCTAGACAACATAATGAAGTCTGTCTCTATAGAAAGTTTAAAAATTAACCAGGCATGGTGGTGTGTGCCTGTAAGTCTCAGCTACTCGAGAGGCTGAGGCAGGAAGATTGCTTGAGCCCTGGAGGTCGAGGTTAGTTAACTGTGATCGTGCCATTGAAGTTCAATCTGGACAACACTGCCTGACACCGTCACTTAGGGAATAAAAGAAAAATGTAGGCCGGGCGCGGTGGCTCAAGCCTGTAATCCCAGCACTTTGGGAGGCCGAGGCCGGTGGATCACGAGGTCAAGATATCGAGACCATCCTGGTCAACGTGGTGAAACCCCGTCTCTACTAAAGATACAAAAAATTAGCTGGGCATGGTTGGCGCGTGCTTGTAATCCCACCTACTCAGGAGGCTGAGGCAGGAGAATTGCCTGAACCCAGGAGGCGGAGGTTGCGGTGAGCCGAGATCGTGCCATTGCACTCCAGCCTGGGTAACAAGAGCGAAACTCCGTCTCAAAAAAAAAAAAAAAAAAGAAAAAAAGAAAAATGTAGAAGAGGAAGGTAGAAAAATCAGCCAGAGAGATGCAACGGAAGTGGCAAGACAGAATCAAAGCTTCAGAAGGATTTAACCTGCCACTGTTGGTTCTGCAGTGAAGAGGTCCACAAGCTAGGGCATGCAGGTGACCTTGAGAATCTGAAGGAAGCTGGACCTTAGTTCCACAACCATACAGAAATGAATTTTGCCAACCACCTAACAAGCATGGAAAAGGCTTTTCCCCTAGGGTCTCCAGAAAGAAACACAGTCCTGCTGACACCTTGACTGCAGCAAGACTCTAAGCAGAGACACACCAGAGCCTGCTAGACATTTGAGCTTCAGAAACTCTGAGATAGGCCAGGCGTGGTTGCTCATGCCTATAAGCCCAACACTTCGGCAAGCCGAGGCAGGTGGATTACTTGAGGTCATGAGTTCAAGACCAGACTGGCCAACAGTGAAACCACGTCTCTACCAAAAATACAAATTAAGCTGGGTGTGGTAGTGTGTGCGTGTAGTCCCAGCTACCTGGGAGACTGAGACATGAGAATCACTTGAGGCTGGGAGACGAAGGCTGCAGTGAGCCAAGATCGTGCCACTGCCCTCCAGCATGAGTGACAGAACAAGACTCTGTCCCCACTCCCTGCCACTCCCCAAAAAAGAAGAAACTGAGGTAAGAGTATTGTTCTAAGCCTCTGTGTTCGTTGTCATTTGTCATGGCAGTAACAGAAAACTAACGTGACTGCCAACCAACGCATCAGGTTTTCAGAGGTCTGGGTGCAATGTGAGCCAGATCCTCAAATGGGGCCAGATGGGGCTCTTACCTTGTGATGCAAACCCTTCCGTATGGGGTGCTGAGTCTGGACCGGGATGAGGAAGTCACAGGGTATCATCTTGGTGCCTGTGAAGGGCACTGTGGTCACCCACATGACCCCAGCCCATGGGAGCTAGCCATACAGCCTAGAGGAGGGCACTGACCTAAGTGAGATGTCTCTTCTGGAAGATCCTTTCCCTCCCCAGAACCACCCTGCCCAGGCCACAGGGGCCTACCTTGGTGGATGAGCTGGTAAAAAGCATGCTGGCCATTGGTCCCTGGCTCCCCCCACACAATGGGGCCTGTTTGGTGGTCTACACGGGTGCCAGATTTGGTGATGTATTTCCCATTGGACTCCATGTCACCCTGGAAAAGGAAAAGAAACCCAGCCCTTGGCAAAATGAAAGAATATTTAAAAAGAAAGAAAGAAAAAACCCCAACCCTCTACCTGCAAGTCTTGATCCTTTGCACACTGTACCCATGTCTGGCTCCTTCCTGCACCAAGCCCAAGTCCTGCCCAGATGCTCCAGGCAGACCCACCCTGCCCTGGCCCTGTGAGGCACGATCCCTTTCCTCCCCACACCTGTGAGGACACAGCCTCCCAAGCTTTCCAGCTTAGGCCACTGCAGGAAGGACCCATGCCCAGGAAAAGGTGGGTCTGGAGGTCAGGTGAAGACGTCTCTTAAGACAAAATTGGTCACAAAATCAACTCATTTTTTAAGGGAGAGCAGGCTGGGGTTCAGAGTGCACATCTTTTTTTTTTCCTCAAGAGACAGAATCTCACTCTGTCACCCAGGCTGGAGCACAGTGGTAGAATCACACAACTCACTGAAGCCTCGATCTCTTGGGCTCAAGCAAATCTCTTGCCTCAGCCTCCCAAGCAGCTGGGACTATAGACACCATACCACCATGCCCAGCTGTTTTTAGTTTTTGGATTTTTTTTTTTTTTTAGACAGTTTCACTCTTGTTGCGCAGGCTGGAGTGCAACGGTGTGATCTCGGCTCACTGCAACCTCTGCCTCCTGGGTTCAAGCGATTCTCCTGCTTCAGCCTCCCAAGTAGCTAGGATTACAAGCATGCACCACCATGCCCAGCTAATTTTTTGTATTTTTAGTAGAGACAGGGTTTCAACATGTTGTTCAGGCTGGTCTGAAACTCCCAACCTCAGGTGATCTGCCCACTTCGGCCTCCCAAAGTGCTGGAATTACAGGCATGAGTCACCACGCCCTGCTGGATTTGTTTTAGAGACAGGGTCTCACTATGTTGTCCAGGCTGGTCTCCAACTCTTGGCCTCAAGCAATCCCCCACAGCCTCTGCCTCCCAAGATGTAGGCATTTGCGACCATGCTCGACTGACAGTACAGCCTTTGAGGGCTGTCGCCTCAACTAGACACTAGGCTTTGGGTACCCACCTGGACCCTGCTCATGGCAACCCTCACAAAGGCAGCTGGGATTTGGGGAACCTTGGCCTCTCCTTCAATCACAAGATTTGCTTCCAAGTGTTGGTGAAGCCTTCTGTACTTTCCCCAAACAGTTCAAGAGCTGCTGGAAAGGGACTGGTTTTATACTAAACAGAAGCAAGGACGGGGTAGGGCACAGTGGCTCAAGCCTGTAATCCCAGCACTTTGCGAAGTCAAGGCAGATGGATTTGTTGAGGCCAGGAGTTTGAATCCAGCCTGGGCAATATGATGAAACCCCATCTCCACTAAAAAATACAAAAATTAGTCAGGCATGGTGGTGCATGCCTGTAATTCTAGCTATTGGGAGGCTGAAGCACAGGACTAGCTTGAACTCAGGAAGCAGAGGTTGCAGTGAGCCAAGATCACACCACTGCACTCCAGCCTGGGTGACAGAGTAAGACTCTGTCTCCGAAAAAAAAAAAAAAAAAAAAAGTAGGGACAGGCATGGAAAAGCTTTCCAGAACATAATATGATGAGGAGAGGGCCTGTTTAGCCTCTGGGGGCTCTGGAGATCCCAAGGGAGAAGAGGCCCATGTAGCCCAAAGAGGCTACCACAGACTAGATACAGATATGCTTTTCTGGAGGGATAAAGGCAATACGGGCTATAAGGGGTTCCAGCTCGCAGCTCCATCCTATAGCCAAATTCTACCTCCTCACACAGGGACAGACCCAGATCCTCATATCTGTACCAACCAGATCCTACCTCCTCAAAATCAGATATTAACAGACCCAGGTCCTCATTCCAGGGCTTGATCCTATATCCTCAGACACTATCGTGAGCATGTGCAAGAAAGAAGTGACCCCAGCTGAAAAGCATCCCCTGAGCCACGCCAGGACCTCCCTAGCCAAGGCACCATGATCACCTGTCATGCCCCTCCCATAGTGGTCAAATGCAAATGACACTCAAATGGAACCAACTTCAATTACAAAGATTCATCCTGAGACAAGGGGCACAGACAGACCTTAGCCAGGCCCAAGGGCAATGGAGCAAAGAGCACCTGGAGGAGCTGAAACCCAGGTTCCAGGACCTCCCAGACCCCCCCCAGACACTGCTGACTCCAAGGCCTGGCTTGGCAGCTGGTACCTGCTGGAAATATGCAGCAAAGCGGTGGAGGTACTGGTCATAGGGCAGCATGGCGTGCGTCTCACACCCAAAGCAGTTGATGTACCAGATGCCCAGGAGGGCCAGCAGGATGGGGGCATTCTTCTCCAGTGGTGTCGTGCGGAAGTGCTGGTCCTAAAACAGGAGCAGCGTGAGTGGGAACTGAGCAGCTGCACGGGGAGGGGAGGGACAGGAGAGTAGGGGAAAAAAAGGAGGGACCAGGACCAACACACACGCCTCTGGCCAGCACCTGGCAGAGAACCGTCCTCAGCACTCACCATCCAGTGAGCCCCCGAGAGCAGCTGCTCGAAGTTGTCAAAACCTGTGACACAAAAACAGTCAAAAGAAGTGGTGACACCCTGCACCCTGTGGGCAGCGGACACAGCTCCTTCTGCAACCAAGGAAGGCTGCATAGAAAGCCAGAAGACAGGACATGGGAGGACATAGGCCCATAGAAAGCTCCTCTGGTGAGAGGTGGACCTGAGTGCAGGGATCTGACTCTGCCTAGGATGGGAGAGAAACAGGATTGCAGTTGTGAGGGGCGGACACAGGGGCCAAACTGTACACCCAAAAAAACCAGACCTTTTTTCTGGACATGAAATAAATATCCCAGCCAGCTGCAGAGAGGCCAGCAGACTGTGAAGACAGCATGGTGTTTGATGGGACACAAGTCCCCTACCCCTAACCTTAGACTGCAACACTATCTCCCACAGAGGCTGCAAGACACAGAAACACACACTCACCCACATGCAGGGCAATGGACAGTCCGATGGCCGACCACAGCGAGTAGCGTCCTCCTACCCACTAGGAGAGACAGAACAAGGTGCTAAGGGAGGGCCGGCACACCCCGCCCCCACCTCCTGCCAGAAACCCTGTCCCTGGCACAGCTCTTTCACAAGTGCATCTCAGAGGGTCCTGCCCAACCGACCTCCAGTAAACAAGGTAGCAGGCAGATGCTGGCGATGCATGGGAGGACCAACAGGGAAGACTACATGTGGAACTGACTACAGCCACAAGACAAACTGATGGCCTTACTTACCATGGTCTTCCTGAGAGGTCGGGCCCTGTCTCTGCAGACACCAGCAGACCCAGAGCATCATACCTGTGCCAGGGCCCAACTCCTCAGACACGGACAGACCCAGGGCCTCATACCTGTGCCAGGTCCCACCTCCTCAGACACGAACAGACCCAGGGCCTCATACCTGTGCCATGTCCCACCTCCTCAGACACAGACAGACCCAGAACCTCATACCTGTGCCAGATCCCACCTCCTCAGACACAAACAGACTCAGGGCCTCATACCTGTGCCATGTCCCACCTCCTCAGACACAGACAGACCCAGAGCCTCATACCTGTGCCATGTCCCACCTCCTCAGACACAGACAGACCCAGATCTCCATATTCATGCCAGATCCTACCTCTTCAGACATGGACAGACCCAGGGCCTCATACCTGTGCCAGGTCCCACCTCCTCAGACACAAACAGACTCAGGGCCTTATACCTGTGCCATGTCCCACCTCCTCAGACATGGACAGACCCAGGGCCTCATACCTGTGCCATGTCCCACCTCCTCAGACACAAACAGACTCAGGGCCTCATACCTGTGCCATGTCCCACCTCCTCAGACATGGACAGACCCAGGGCCTCATACCTGTGCCAGGTCCCACCTCCTCAGACACAGACAGACCCAGGGCCTCATACCTGTGCCATGTCCCACCTCCTCAGACACAGACAGACCCAGGGCCTCATACCTGTGCCAGGGCCCACCTCCTCAGACACGGACAGACCCAGATCTCCATATTCATGCCAGATCCTACCTCTTCAGACATGGACAGACCCAGGGCCTCATACCTGTGCCAGGTCCCACCTCCTCAGACACAAACAGACTCAGGGCCTCATACCTGTGCCATGTCCCACCTCCTCAGACATGGACAGACCCAGGGCCTCATACCTGTGCCATGTCCCACCTCCTCAGACATGGACAGACCCAGGGCCTCATACCTGTGCCAGGTCCCACCTCCTCAGACACAGACAGACCCAGGGCCTCATACCTGTGCCATGTCCCACCTCCTCAGACACAGACAGACCCAGGGCCTCATACCTGTGCCAGGGCCCACCTCCTCAGACACGGACAGACCCAGATCTCCATATTCATGCCAGATCCTACCTCTTCAGACATGGACAGACCCAGGGCCTCATACCTGTGCCAGGTCCCACCTCCTCAGACACAAACAGACTCAGGGCCTCATACCTGTGCCATGTCCCACCTCCTCAGACACAGACAGACCCAGAGCCTCATACCTGTGCCAGGTCCCACCTCCTCAGACACAAACAGACTCAGGGCCTCATACCTGTGCCATGTCCCACCTCCTCAGACACGAACAGACCCAGGGCCTCATACCTGTGCCAGGTCCCACCTCCTCAGACACAAACAGACTCAGGGCCTCATACCTGTGCCAGGGCCCACCTCCTCAGACACAGACAGACCCAGATCTCCATATTCATGCCAGATCCTACCTCTTCAGACATGGACAGACCCAGGGCCTCATACCTGTGCCAGGTCCCACCTCCTCAGACACAAACAGACTCAGGGCCTCATACCTGTGCCATGTCCCACCTCCTCAGACACAGACAGACCCAGGGCCTCATACCTGTGCCAGGGCCCACCTCCTCAGACACAAACAGACTCAGGGCCTCATACCTGTGCCAGGGCCCACCTCCTCAGACACAGACAGACCCAGATCTCCATATTCATGCCAGATCCTACCTCTTCAGACATGGACAGACCCAGGGCCTCATACCTGTGCCAGGTCCCACCTCCTCAGACACAAACAGACTCAGGGCCTCATACCTGTGCCATGTCCCACCTCCTCAGACACAGACAGACCCAGGGCCTCATACCTGTGCCAGGGCCCACCTCCTCAGACACGGACAGACCCAGATCTCCATATTCATGCCAGATCCTACCTCTTCAGACATGGACAGACCCAGGTCCTCATAACTGTGCCAGGGCCCAACTCCTCAGACATGAACAGACCCAGGGTCTCATACCTGTGCCCAGCCTTACCTCCTCATACACTGGCAGACCCAAGGCCTCATACCTGCACACAGCTTTAACCCTTTAGACACGGACAGACCAGATGCTCATGCCTGTGCCAGATCCTACCTCCTCAGACACGGACAGACCCAGGGCCTCATACCTGTGCCAGGGCCCACCTCCTCAGACACGGACAGACCCAGATCTCCATATTCATGCCAGATCCTATCTCCTCAGACATGGACAGACCGAGATCCTCATACCAGGGCCAGATACTACTTCTTCAGACACTAGAAGACACAGACCTTCCTACCAGGGCCAGACCCTACCTCCTCAGACACTGATAGACCCAGGTCCTCATTCCAGGGCCAGACCCTACCTCTTCAGACACTGATAGACCCAGATCCTCATACCAGGACCAGATACTACTTCTTCAGACACTAGAAGACACAGACCTTCCTACCAGGGCCATATCTTACCTCCTCAGACATGGATAGACCCAGATACTCATACCAGGGCCATATCCTACATCCTCAGACATGGACAGACCCAGATTTTCATACCAGGGCCAGATACTACCTCCTCAGACATGGACAGACCCAGATCCTCATATCGGGGCCATATCTTACCTCCTCAGATATGGACAGACCCAGATCCTCATACCAGGGCCATATCCCACCTCCTCAGACATGGACAGGCCCAGATCCTCATACCAGGGCCATATCCTACCTTCTCAGACATGGACAGATCCAGATTTTCATACCATGGCCAGATACTACCTCCTCAGACATGGACAAACCCAGATCCTCATACAAGGGCCAGATCCTACCTCCTCAGATACTGACAGATCCAGATCCTCATACCAGGGCAAGATCCTAACTCCTCAGACATGGACAGACCCAGATCCTCATACCAGGGCAAGATCCTACCTTCCCAGACATGGAGAAAGCCAGATCCTCATACCAGGGCCAGATACTACCTCCTCATACATGGACAGACCCAAATCCTCATGCCTGTAACAGATTCCTACCTCCTCAGACATGGACAGACCCAGATCCTCATACCTGTACCAGATTCTTACCTCCTGAAATATTGAAAGACCCAGATCCACTAAACAGGACCAGATCCTACCTTATCAGATACGGAAAGACCCAGATCTTTTTATCTGTGACAGATCCTACCTCCTCAGATATGAACAGACCCAGATCCTCATACCAGGGCCAGGTTCTACTTCCTCACTCATTAACAGTCCCAGATCCTCACACCCGGGCCAGATCTTACCTCCTCACACAGTGACAGACCCAGAGCCTCATGTCTCGAACAAATTCCTACTTCCTTAGTCATGGAGAGACCCAGATCCCCATATCTGTACCAGAGTCCTACCTCCTCAGATACTGAAAGACCCAGATCCGCGTACAGGGCCAGATCCTACCTTCTCAGACACTGAAAACCCAGATCCTTTTATCTGCACCAGATCCTACCTCCTTAGACATGGACAGACCCAGATCCTCACACCTGCACCAGACCCTACCTCCTCAGACATGGATAGACCCAGATCCTCATACCTGCACCAGATCCTACCTCCTAAGACATGAACACACCGAGATCCTCCTAGCTGTACCAGATTCCTATGTCCTAAGACATAGACAGAATCAAATTCTCACAGCTGTCCCAGATCCTACCTCCTCAGACATTGACAGACTCAGATCCTGATACGAGGGCCAGATTCTACCTCCTCAGACACTGATAGACCCAGATCCTCACAGGCGTACAAGATCCTACCTCCTCGGACATGGAGAGACAGATCCTCACACCCGCACCAGATTCCCACTTCCTTAGACAGGAGAGACCCAGATTTTCATACATGTACTAGATTTGTACCTCCTCAGACACTGACAGACCCAGATCCTCATACCAAGGCCAGATCCTATGTCCGCAGAAATTCAACAACCCAGATCCTTGTATCTGTGCCAGATCCTACCTCCTCAGACATGGACAGAGCCAGATCCTACCTCCTCAGACATGGAGAGACCCAGACCCACATACCAGTGCCAGGTCCTGCCTCCTCAGACATTGACAGATCCAGACCCTCATGCCGGTAACAGATTCCTTACTCCTCAGAAATGAAGAGACTCAGATCCTCAAATCTGTACCTGATTCCTACACCTCCTCAGATACTGAAAGACCCAGATCCTCAAACCAGGGCCAGATCTTACCTTCCCAGACATCAAAATACCTAGATTCTTATATCTGTGCCAGATTCTACCTCCTCAGACACTGACAGACTCAGATCCTGATAGCAGGGTCAGATCCTACCTTCTCAGATAATGACAGATCCAGAGCCTTATACCCGCACCCAGATCCTACCTCATCAAATTCTGACAGACCCAGGTCCTCATAAGCCTCATACCAGGGCCAGATTCTACCTTCTCAGACATTTACAGACCCAGTTCCTCATACCAGGGCCAGATCACACCTCCTCACACATTGACAGACCCAGATCCTCATGCATCTAATAGATTCCTACCTTTTCAGACATGGAGAGACCCAGCTCTTAACACCAGCGCCAGATCCTAAGTTCTCAGACATGGGGAGACCCAGATCTTCACACCTATACCAGATCCTACCTCCTCAGACATGGATGGATCCAGATCTTCACACCTGTCCCAGATCCTACCTCCTCGGACATGGAGAGACCCAGATCCTCAGACATGGATGCAAACAGATCCTCACACCTGTACCAGATCCTACCTCCTCGGACATGGATGGATCCAGGTCCTCACACCTGAACCAGATCCCACCTCCTCAGACATGGAGAGACCAGATCCTCACAAGCCTCATACTTGTACCAGATCCTACCTTTACAGACATGGAGAGACCGAGATCTTCACACCTATACCAGATCCTACCTCCTCAGACATGGTAGGATCCAGATCCTGACACCTGTACCAGATCCTACCTCCTCGGACATGGAGAGACCCAGATCCTCATACCTATACCAGATCCTACCTCCTCAGACATGGATGGAAACAGATCCTCACACCGGTACCAGATCCTACCTCCTCTGACATGGAGAGACCAGATCCTCACAAGCCTCATACCTGTACCAGTTCCTACCTTTTCAGACATGGAGAGACCAAGATCCTCATACCAGGGCCAGATCCTAAGTTCTCAGACATGGGGAGACCCAGATCTTCACACATATACCAGATCCCACCTCCTCAGACATGGATGCATCCAGATCCTCACACCTGTACCAGATCCTACCTCCTTGGACATGGAGAGACCCAGATCCTCACACCTGTACCAGATCATACCTCCTCGGACATGGATGGATCCAGATCCTCACACCTGTACCAGATCCTACTTCCTCAGACATGGATGGACCCAGATCCTCACCTGTACCAGATCCTACCTTTTCAGAAATGGAGAGACCCAGCTCCTAACACCAGGGCCAGATCCTAAGTTCTCAGACATGGGGAGACCCAGATCTTCACACCTATACCAGATCCCACCTCCTCAGACATGGATGCATCCAGATCCTCACACCTGTACCAGATCCTACCTCCTTGGACATGGAGAGACCCAGATCCTCACACCTGTACCAGATCCTACCTCCTCGGACATGGATGGATCCAGATCCTCACACCTGTACCAGATCCTACTTCCTCAGACATGGATGGACCCAGATCCTCACCTGTACCAGATCCTACCTTTTCAGAAAAGGAGAGACCCAGCTCCTAACACCAGGGCCAGATCCTAAGTTCTCAGACATGGGGAGACACAGATCTTCACACCTATACCAGATCCTACCTCCTCAGACATAGATGGATCCAGATCCTCACACCTGTACCAGATCCTACCTCCTCAGACATTGAGAGACCCACATCCCCACAATTGTACCAGATCCTACCTCCTCAGACACTGACAGACTCAGATCCTGATACCAAGGCCAGATCCTACCTCCTCAGACACTGACAGACCCAGATCCTCACACCTGTACCAGATCCTACCTCCTCAGACATGGAGAGCCCCGATACTTACAAGCCTCATACCAGGGCCAGATCCTACCTCCTCAGACACTGACAGACCCAGATCCTCACACTTGTACCAGATCCTGCCTCCTCAGACATGGATGGAACCAGATCCTCACACCTGTACCAGATCCTACCTCCTCAGACATTGACAGACCCAGATCCTCACACCTGTACCAGATCCTACCTCCTCGGACATGGAGAGACCCAGATCTCCATACCTGTATCAGATCCTACCTTTTCAGACACGGAGAGACCCAGATCCTAATACCAGAGCCAGATCCTACCTCCTCAGACATGGATGGACCCAGATCCTCACACCTGTACCAGATCCTACCTTCTCAGACAGGGAGAAACCCATATCCTCACAACTATACCAGATCCTACCTCCTCAGACACTGATAGACCCAGATGCTCACACCTGTACCAGATCCTACCTCCTCAGACACTGACAGACCCAGATCCTCACACCTGTACCAGATCCTATCTCCTCAGACATGGAGAGCCCAGATTCTCACAAGCCTCATTCCTACCTTCTCAGACATGGAGAGACCCAGATCCTCATACCAGGGCCAGATCCTACCTCCTTAGACATTGAGAGCCCAGATCCTCACACCTGGACCAGATCCTACCTCCTTAGACATGGAGAGCCCAGATTCTCACAAGCCTCATACCAGGGCCAGACCCTACCTTCTCAGAGATGGAGAGACCCAGATCCTCATACTAGGGCCAGATCCTACCTCCTCAGACACTGACACTCAGATCCTCACACTTGTACCAGGTCGTACCTCCTCAGACATGGATGGACACAGATCCTCACACATGTACCAGATCCTACCTCCGCAGACATTGACAGACCCAGATCCTCACACCAGTACCAGATCCTACCTCTGCAAACATGGAGAGACACATATCCTCACAACTACCAGATCCTACCTCCTCAGACATTGAGAGACCCAGATCCTCACACCTGTACCAGCTTCTACCTCCTCAGACATGGAGAGACCCAGATCCTCACAAGCCTCATACCAGGGCCAGGTCCTACCTTCTCAGACATCGAGAGACCCAGATCCTCATACCAGGGCCAGATACTACCTGCTCAGACATGGGGAGACCCGGATCCTCACACCTGGACCAGATCCTACCTCATCGGACATGGAGAGACCCGGATCCTCACACCTGTACCAGATCCTACCTTTTCAGACAGGGAGAGACACTGATGCTGATACCAGGGCCAGATCCTACCTCCTCAGATACTAACAGATCAAGATCCTTATACCCACACCCAGATCCTACCTCCTCAGATACTGACAGACCCCAATTCTCATAAGACTCATACCAGGGCCAGGTCCTACCTTCTCAGACATGGAGAGACCCAGGATCCTCATACCAGGGCCAGATCCTACCTCCTCAGACACTGAAAGACCCAGATCCTCACACCTGTACCAGATCCTACCTCCTCAGACATTGAGAGCCCAGATCCTCACAAGCCTCATACCAGGGCCAGATCCTACCTGCTCAGACATGAGGAGACCCAGATCCTCACACCTATACCAGATCCTACCTTTTCAGACATGGATGGAACCAGATCCTCACACCTGTACCAGATCCTACCTCCTCAGACATGGAGAGACCCAGATCCTCACACCTGTACCAGATCCTACCTCCTTGGACATGGAGAAACCCAGATCCTTAAACTTGTACCAGATCTTACTTCCTCAGACACTGAGAGATCCAGATCCCAACACCTGTACCAGATTCCACCTCCTCAAACATGGAGAGACCCAGATCCTCACACCTGTAGCAGATCCTACCTCCTCAGACATCGAGAGACCCAGATCTCCATACTTGTACCACATCCTACCTCCTCTGACATGGACAGACTCAGATCCTGATACCAGTGACAGATCCTAGCTCCTCAGACACTGACCGACCCAGATCCTCACACTTGTACCAGATCCTACAACCTCAGACATGGATGGATCCAAATCCTCACACCTATAACAGATCCTACCTCCTCAGACACTGACAGACCCAGATCCTCACACCTGTACCAGATCCTACCTCCTCAGACATGGAGAGCCCAGATCCTCACAAGCCTCATACCAGGGCCAGATCCTACCTTCTCAGACATGGAGAGACCTGGATCCTCACACCAGGGCCAGATCCTACCTCCTCAAACATGGAAAGCCCAGATCCTCACAAGCCTCATACCAGGGCCAGATCCTATCTTCCCAGACATGGAGAGGCCAAGATCCTCACACCTATACCAGATTCTACCTCCTCAGACATGGAGAGACCCATATCCTCACAAGCCTCATATCAGGGCCAAATCTTACCTTCTCAGACATGGAGAGACCCGGATCCTCACACCAGGGCCAGATCCTACCTGCTCAGACATGGGGAGACCCAGATCCTCACACCTATACCAGATCCTACCTCCTCAGACATGGATGGACCCAGATCCTCACACCTGTACCAGATCTTACCTCCTCAGACACTGAGACACCCAGATCCTCACAGCTGTACCAGATCCTACCTCCTCAGACATGGAGAGCCCCGATCCTTACAAGCCTCATATCAGGGCCAGATCCTACCTTCTCAGACACTGACAGACCCAGATCCTCACACTTGTACCAGATCCTACCTTCTCAGACATGGATGGACCCAGATCCTCACACCTATAACAGATCCTACCTCCTCAGACATTGAGAGACCCAGATCCTCACACCTATAACAGATCCTACCTCCTCAGACATTGACAGACCCAGATCCTCAAACCTGTACCAGATCCTATCTCCTCAGACATGGAGAGCCCAGATCCTCACAAGCCTCATACCAGGGCCAGATCCTACCTTCTCAGACATGGGAGAGACCAAGATCCTCACACCTGTACCAGATCCTATCTCCTCAGACATGGAGAGACCCAGATCCTCACAAGCCTCATACCAGGGCCAGATCCTACCTTCTCAGACATGGAGAACCCAGATGCTCATATCAGGGCCAGATCCTACCTCCTCAGACACTAACAGACCCAGATCCTTACACTTATACCAGATCCTACCTCCTTAGACACTGACAGACCCAGATCCTCACACCTGTACCAGATCCTATCTCCTCAGACACTGACAGACCCAGATCCTCACACCTGTACCAGATCCTACCTCCTCAGACATGGAGAGCCCAGATTCTCACAAGTCTCATACCAGGGCCAGACCCTACCTTCTCAGAGATGGAGAGACCCAGATCCTCATACTAGGGCCAGATCCTACCTCCTCAGACACTGACACTCAGATCCTCACACTTGTACCAGGTCATACCTCCTCAGACATGGATGGACACAGATCCTCACACATGTACCCGCTCCTACCTCCTCAGACATTGAGAGACCCAGATCCCCACACCTGTACCCGCTCCTACCTCCTCAGACATGGAGAGACCCAGATCCTCACAAGCCTCATACCAGGGCCAGGTCCTACCTTCTCAGACATCGAGAGACCCAGATCCTCATACCAGGGCCAGATACTACCTGCTCAGACATGGGGAGACCCGGATCCTCACACCTGGACCAGATCCTACCTCATCGGACATGGAGAGACCCGGATCCTCACACCTGTACCAGATCCTACCTTTTCAGACAGGGAGAGACCCTGATGCTGATACCAGGGCCAGATCCTACCTCTTCAGATACTAACAGATCCAGTCCTTATACCCGCAGCCAGATCCTACCTCCTCAGCTACTGACAGACCCAAATTCTCATAAGACTCATACCAGGGCCAGGTCCTACCTTCTCAGACATGGAGAGACCCAGATCTTCATACCAGGGTCAGATCCTACGTCCTCAGACACTGAAAGACCCAGATCCTCACACCTGTACCAGATCCTACCTCCTCAGACATTGAGAGCCCAGATCCTCACAAGCCTCATACCAGAGCCAGATCTTACCTGCTCAGACATGAGGAGACCCAGATCCTCACAACTATACCAGATCCTACCTTTTCAGACATGGATGGAACCAGATCCTCACACCTGTACCAGATCCTACCTCCTCAGACATGGAGAGACCCAGATCCTCACACCTGTACCAGATCCTACCTCCTTGGACATGGAGAAACCCAAATCCTTACACTTGTACCAGATCTTACTTCCTCAGACACTGAGAGATCCAGATCCCAACACCTGTACCAGATTCTACCTCCTTGAACATGGAGAGACCCAGATCCTCACATCTGTACCAGATCCTACCTCCTCAGACATCGAGAGACCCAGATCTCCACATCTGTACCAATCCTCAGACATGAATGGATCCAAATCCTCACACCTATAACAGATCCTACCTCCTCAGACATTGACAGACCCAGATCCTCACACCTGTACCAGATCCTACCTCCTCAGACATGGAGAGCCCAGATCCTCACAAGCCTCATACCAGGGCCAGACCCTACCTTCCCAGACATGGAGAGGCCAAGATCCTCACACCTATACCAGATTCTACCTTCTCAGACATGGAGAGACCCAGATCCTCACAAGCCTCATATCAGGGCCAAATCGTACCTGCTCTGACATGGGGAGACCCAGATCCTCACACCTATACCAGATCCTACCTCCTCAGACAAGGATGGACCCAGATCCTCACACCTGTACCAGATCCTACCTCCTCAGACATTGAGAGACCCAGATCCTCACACCTGTACCAGCTCCTACCTCCTCAGACGTGGAGAGACCCAGATCCTCACAAGCCTCATACCAGGGCCAGGTCCTACCTTCTCAGACATCGAGAGACCCAGATCCTCATACCAGGGCCAGATACTACCTGCTCAGACATGGGGAGACCCGGATCCTCACACCTGGACCAGATCCTACCTCATCGGACATGGAGAGACCCGGATCCTCACATCTGTACCAGATCCTACCTTTTCAGACAGGAAGAGACCCTGATGCTGATACCAGGGCCAGATCCTATACCTCCTCAGATACTGACATATCCAGATCCTTATACCCACACCCAGATCCTACCTCCTCAGATACTGACAGACCCCAATTCTCATAAGACTCATACCAGGGCCAGGTCCTACCTTCTCAGACATGAAGAGACCCAGATCCTCATACCAGGGCCAGATCCTACCTCCTCAGACACTGACAGACCCAGATCCTCACACCTGTACCAGATCCTACCTCCTCAGACATTGAGAGCCCAGATCCTCACAAGCCTCATACCAGAGCCAGATCTTACCTGCTCAGACATGAGGAGACCCAGATCCTCACACCTATACTAGATCCTACCTTTTCAGACATGGATAGAACCAGATCCTCACATCTGTACCAGATCCTACCTCCTCAGACATGGAGAGACCCAGATCCTCACACCTGTACCAGATCCTACCTCCTTGGACATGGAGAAACCCAGATCCTTACACTTGTACCAGATCTTACTTCCTCAGACACTGAGAGATCCAGATCCCAACACCTGTACCAGATTCTACCTCCTCGAACATGGAGAGACCGAGATCCTCACACCTGTAGCAGATCCTACCTCCTCAGACATCGAGAGACCCAGATCTCCATACTTGTACCACATCCTACCTCCTCTGACATGGACAGACTCAGATCCTACCTCCTCAGACATCGAGAGACCCAGATCTCCATACTTGTACCATATCCTACCTCCTCTGACATGGACAGACTCAGATCCTGATACCAGGGACAGATCCTAGCTCCTCAGACACTGACCGACCCAGATCCTCACACTTGTACCAGATCCTACATCCTCAGACATGGATGGATCCAAATCCTCACACCTATAACAGATCCTACCTCCTCAGACACTGACAGACCCAGATCCTCACACCTGTACCAGATCCTACCTCCTCAGACATGGAGAGCCCAGATCCTCACAAGCCTCATACCAGGGCCAGATCCTACCTTCCCAGACATGGAGAGGCCAAGATCCTCACACCTATACCAGATTCTACCTCCTCAGACATGGAGAGACCCAGATCCTCACAAGCCTCATATCAGGGCCAAATCCTACCTTCTCATACATGGAGAGACCCGGATCCTCACACTAGGGCCAGATCCTACCTGCTCAGACATGGGGAGACCCAGATCCTCACACCTGTACCAGATCCTACCTCCTCAGACATTGACAGCCCCAGATCCTCACACCTGTACCAGATCCTACCTCCTCAGACATTGACAGCCCCAGATCCTCACACCTGTACCAGATCCTACCTCCTCAGACATTGATAGACCCAGATCCTCACACCTGTACCAGATCCTATCTCCTCAGACATGGAGAGCCCAGATCCTCACACCTGTACCAGATCCTATCTCCTCAGACATGGAGAGCCCAGATCCTCACAAGCCTCATACCAGGGCCAGATCCTACCTTCTCGGACATGGAGAGACCGAGATCCTCACACCTGTACCAGATCCTATCTCCTCAGACGTGGAGAGACCCAGATCCTCACAAGCCTCATACCAGGGCCAAATCCTACCTTCTCAGAGATGGAGAGCCCAGATCCTCATACCAAGGCCAGATCCTACCTCCTCAGACACTGACACACAGAACCTCACACTTGTACCAGGTCGTACCTCCTCAGACATGGATGGACACAGATCCTCACATGTGTACCAGATCCTACCTCCACAGACATTGACAGACCCAGATCCTCACACCTGTACCAGCTCTACCTCCTCAGACATGGAGAGACCCAGATCCTCACAAGCCTCATACCAGGGCCAGGTCCTACCTTCTCAGACATCGAGAGACCCAGATCCTCATACCAGGGCCAGATACTACCTGCTCAGACATGGGGAGACCCGGATCCTCACACCTGGACCAGATCCTACCTCATCGGACATGGAGAGACCCGGATCCTCACACCTGTACCAGATCCTACCTTTTCAGACAGGGAGAGACGCTGATGCTGATACCAGGGCCAGATCCTACCTCCTCAGATACTGACAGATCCAGATCCTTATAACCGCAACCAGATCCTACCTCCTCAGATACTGACAGACCCAAATTCTCGTAAGACTCATACCAGGGCCAGGTCCTACCTTCTCAGACATGGAGAGACCCAGATCCTCATACCAGGGCCAGATCCTACCTCCTCAGACACTGACAGACCCAGATCCTCACACCTGTACCAGATCCTCCCTTCTCAGACATGGAGAGACCCAGATCCTCACAACTATACCAGATCCTACCTCCTCAGACATTGATAGACCCAGATGCTCACACCTGTACCAGATCCTACCTCCTCAGACATTGACAGACCCAGATCCTCACACATGTACCAGATCCAACCTCCTCAGGACGGAGAGCCCAGATTCTCACAAGCCTCATTCCTACCTTCTCAGACATGGAGAGACCCAGATCCTCAAAAGGCTCATACCAGGGCCAGATCCTACCTTCTCAGACATGGAGAGACCCAGATCCTCATACCAGGGCCAGATACTACCTGCTCAGACATGGAGAGACCCAGATCCTCACACCTGGACCAGATCCTACCTCATCGGACATGGAGAGACCCGGATCCTCACACCTGTACCAGATCCTACCTTTTCAGACAGGGAGAGACCCTGATGCTGGTATCATACCAGGACCAGATCCTACCTCCTCAGATACTGACAGATCCAGATCCTCATACCCACACCCAGATCCTACCTCCTCAGATACTGACAGACCCCAATTCTCATAAGACTCATACCAGGGCCAGGTCCTACCTTCTCAGACATGGAGACACCCAGATCCTCATACCAGGGCCAGATCCTACCTCCTCAGACACTGATAGACCCAGATCCTCACACCTGTACCAGATCCTACCTCCTCAGACATTGAGAACCCAGATCTTCACAAGCGTCATACCAGGGCCAGATCCTACCTGCTCAGACATGAGGAGACCCAGATCCTCACACCTCTAACAGATCCTACCTTTTCAGACATGGATGGAACCAGATCCTCACACCTGTACCAGATCCTACCTCCTCAGACATGGAGAGACCCAGATCCTCACACCTGTACCAGATCCTACCTCCTTGGACATGGAGAAACCCAGATCCTTACACTTGTACCAGATCTTACTTCCTCAGACACTGAGAGATCCAGATCCCAACACCTGTGCCAGATTCTACTTCCTTGAACATGGAGAGACCCAGATTCTGACATCTGTAGCAGATCCTACCTCCTCAGACATCGAGAGACCCAGATCTCCACACTTGTACCAGATCCTACCTCCTCTGACATGGACAGACTCAGATCCTGATACCAGGGACAGATCCTAGCTCCTCAGACACTGACCGACCCAGATCCTCACACATGTACCAGATCCTACCTCCTCAGACATTGACAGACCCAGATCCTCACACCTGTACCAGATCCTACCTCCTCAGACATGGAGAGCCCAGATCCTCACAAGCCTCATACCAGGGCCAGACCCTACCTTCCCAGACATGGAGAGGCAAAGATCCTCACACCTATACCAGATTCTACCTCCTCAGACGTGGAGAGACCCAGATCCTCACAAGCCTCATATCAGGGCCAAATCCTACCTTCTCAGACATGGAGAGACCCGGATCCTCACACCAGGGCCAGATCCTACCTCCTCAGACATGGATGGACCCAGATCCTCACACCTGTACCAGATCCTACCTCCTGAGAAGTGGAGAGACCCAGATCCTCACACCTGTACCAGATCCTACCTCCTCGGACATTGACAGACTCAGATCCTGATACCAGGGCCAGATCCTAACTCCTCAAAAAATGACAGATCCAGATCCTTATACCCACACCCAGATCCTACCTTCTCAGATACTGACAGACACAAATTCTCGTAACACTCATACCAGGGCCAGGTCCTACCTGCTCAGACATGGGGAGACCCAGATCCTCCCTCCTCAGACACAGATGGAACCAGATTCTCACATCTGTACCAGATCCTACCTCCTTGAACATGGAGAGTCCCAGATCCTCACACCTGTACCAGATCCTACCTCCTCGGACACTGAGAGACCCAGATCCCCACTCTTGTACCAGATCCTACCTCCTCAGGCACTGACAGACCCAGATCCTCACACTTGTACTGGATCCTACCTTCTCAGACATGGATGGACCCAGATCCTCACACCTATAACAGATCCTACCTCCTCAGACATTGACAGCCCCAGATCATCACACCTGTATCAGATCCTACCTCCTCAGACATGGAGAGCCCAGATCCTCACAGCTGTACCAGATCCTACCTCCTCAGACATGGAGAGCCCAGATCCTCACAGCTGTACCAGATCCTACCTCCTCAGACATGGAGAGCCCAGATCCTCACAGCTGTACCAGATCCTACCTCCTCAGACATGGAGAGCCCCGACCCTCACAAGCCTCATACCAGGGCCAGATCCTACCTTCTCAGACACTGACAGACCCAGATCCTCACACCTATACCAGATCCTACCTCCTCAGACATTGAGAAACCCAGATCCTCACACCTGTACCAGATCCTATCTCCTCAGACATGGAGAGCCCAGATCCTCACAAGCCTCATACCAGGGCCAGATCCTACCTTCTCAGACATGGAGAGACCGAGATCCTCACACTTGTACCAGATCCTACCTCCTCAGATGTGGAGAGACCCAGATCCTCACAGGCCTCATACCAGGGCCAAATCCTACCTTCTCAAACATGGAGAGCCCAGATCCTCATACCAGGGCCAGATCCTACCTGCTCAGATATGGGGAGACCCAGATCCTCACACCTATACCAGATCCTACCTCCTCAGATATGCATGGACCCAGATCCTCACACCTGTACCAGATCCTACCTCCTGAGATGTGGAGAGATCCAGATCCTCACACCTGTACCAGATCTTACCTCCTCAGACACTGAGAGACCCAGATCCCCACACCTGTACCAGATCCTACCTCCTCAGACATGGAGAGCCCCGATCCTTACAAGCCTCATACCAGGGCCAGATCCTACCTTCTCAGACACTGACAGACCCAAATCCTCACACTTATACCAGATCCTACCTCCTCAGACATGGATGGACCCAGATCCTCACACCTGTACTAGATCCTACCTCCTCGGACATGGAGAGACCCAGATTCTCATGCCTATACCAGATCCTACCTCCTCAGACATGGATGGACCCAGATCCTCACACCTGTACCAGACCCTACCTCCTCGGACATGGAGAGACCCAGATCCTCATACCTATACCAGATCCTACCTCCTGAGACGTGTAGTGACCCAGATCCTCACACCTGTACCAGATCCTACCTCCTTGGACACTGACAGACTCAGATCCTGATACCAGGGCCAAATCCTACCTCCTCAGATATTGATAGATCCAGATCCTTATACCTGCACCCAGATCCTACCTCTTCAGATGCTGACAGACCCCAATTCTCGTAAGCCTCATACCAGGGCCAGATCCTACCTTCTTAGACATGGAGAGACCCAGATCCTCATACCAGGGCCAGATCCTACCTACTCAGACATGGACAGACCCAGATCCTCATGCCAGGGCCAGATCCCACCTCCTCAGATACAGAGCTAGATCCCCATACCTGTACCAGATTCCTACCTCCTCAGACAGACAGACCCCAATCCTCACACCTGTACCAGATCCTACCTTCTCAGACATGGAGAGACCCTGATCCTCACACTTGTACCAGATCCCACCTCCTCAGATACCGACAGACTCAGATCCTGATACCAGGACCAGATCCTACCTCCTTATACCTGCACCCAGATCCTACCTCCTCAGATAATGACAGACCCAAATCTTCATAAGCCTCACACCAGAGCCAGATCCTACCTTCTCAGACACTGACGGATCCAGATCCTCACACCTGTACCAGATCCTACCTCCTCAGACATTGACAGACCCAGATCCTCAAGGCCAGATTCTACCTTCTCACACACTGTAAGATCCAGATCCTTGTACTTGCATCAGATCCAACCTCCAAAGACATGACAGACTCAGATGTTCATACTCATGCTGGATGCTACCTCCTCAGACATTCACAGACCCAGATCGTCTTACCAAGGCCAGATCCTACCTTCTCAGACATTGTAAGATCCAGATCCTTATAACTGCACCAGATCCTACCTCTGCAGACATGGACAGACTCAGATCTTCATACTCATGCTGCAGTCTACCTCCTCAGACATTAACAGACCCAGATCCTCTTACTTGTACGATTCCTACTTCCTCAAATATTGACAGACCCAGATAGATCCTCATATCAGAGCTAGGTCCTACCTCTCACACACTGACAGACTCAGATCCTCGTTATCCGTACCAGATTCCTACCTCTTCAGATACTGACAGACTCAGACCCTCATACCAGGGCAGCCAGATCCTACCTCCTAGGACATTGAAAGACACAGACTATCATACCAAGGCCAGATCACACCTCCTCAAATATTGACTGACCCAGATCCTTATACCTGCATCAGATCCTACCTCCTTCATCCTTACATGTATACCAGATTCTGCCTTCTCAGACATGGAGATTCCCAGATCCTTAATACTGTCCCAGATCTTACCTCCTCAGACCTTAACAGACCCAGATCCTTATACCTGCACCAGGTCCTACCTCCTCAGATACTGACAGACCCAGATCCTCATACCTGTGCCAATTCCCACCTCCTCATAAATCGACAGACCCAGATCCTCTCACCAGGGCCAGATCCTACCTCCTCAGACATGGACAGATCCAGATTCTCACACCTGTACCAGATCCTACCTCCTCATAAATTGACAGACCCAGATCTTCATACCTCCACCAGGTCCTATTACCCCAGACATGGAGAGACCCAGATCTTCACACCTGTACCAGATCCTACCTCCTTAGCCACTGACAGCCACCCAGATTCTCGTACTTAATACCAGATCCTGTCTACTCAGACACTAGAAGATCCAGATTCTCATGCCTGTGTCAAATGCCACCTCCTCAGACACCTGAAGACCCAGATCCTCACATCTGTACCAAATCCTACCTCCTCAGATACTGACATACCCAGATCCTCATACATGTACCAAATTCCCACCTCCTCAGACATGGACAGACCCAGATCCTCACACCTGTACCAGATGGTCAGATATTGACAGACCCAGATCCTCATTCCTGTATCAGATGGTAACTCCTCAGACATGGACAGACCCAGATCCTCATACCAGGACCCAATCGTACCTCCTCAGATACTGACGAACCCAGATCCTCATACCTATACCCAGCCTTACCCCTCTAGATACTAGAAGACTCAGGACTTCATACCTGTGCCAGATGCTATCTCCTCAGGCACTGAAAGCTCCAGGGCCTCACACATGAGACCAACCTCACCTCCCTAAACACTGGAAGACCCAGATCCTCTTATCTGTGCCAGGTGCTACCTTCTCAGACACGGAAAGACCTAGATTCTCATACCTGTGCCAGGTGCTACCTCCTCAGACACCGGAAGACCTAGATCCTCATACCTGTACCAGGTGCTACCTTCTCAGACACGGGAAGACCTAGATTCTCATACCTGTGCCACGTGCTACCTCCTTAGACATCGGAAGATCCTGATAGCAGGGTCAGATCCTCATACCTGTACCTGCTGTTATCTCCTCAGACACTGGCAGACCCAGGGCCTCATACTTGTACCATACTCCCCACACACTGGAAGACCCAGATGTCATACCTGTGCTTAGCCTACCTCCTCGAATACCTCTTCCAGCACCATATACCTGTACCAGGCCCTACTTCCTTAGACACTGGCAGACCAAGAGCCCTGTAGCAGTGTCAGAACCCCCCTTCTGAGTCTCATACCTGTGCTCAGGTATGCTTCCTTGGACAATGACAGACCCAGCAGCTCTCAGCTGCTTTTGGCAGGGCCTCATCAGATATTAAAAACCCACAGCTACATTTCTATTCCCCAGTCCACGTGCTTCACCAGTAGCCCAGAGCCTTATGCTTGTACCAGGTCCCACATCCTCAAGATACTGACAGACCCAGATCCTCATACCTGTGCCAGACATTCTTTGTTGGACAATGAAGACTCATCACTTTGTACCTGTGCCCATTCCCAACTTCTCAGGTGGTACAGACAGATCCAGAATCTCAGACCTGTGCCTCACCCCACCTCCTGGACAGTGACAGGCCCAATGGGTCATGCCTGGGCTTGACTGATCATCTCAGCCCCAACACACGCCTAGGCCTACCATTCACACTGCACCTTCTCAAGTCACACCCACAGGCTCTACTTGGTGCCATAAGAATCCTCAGAACTTCATGGACGTCTTCCTAACAGCTGTTTTTATGGAGCACCTCCCACATTTCTAGCACAGGCAACAGATGCAGAGTTTGGGGAGAGACGTACATGAAAATAATCATGCCAGTAAATGTGAAACTGAGAAATAAGTGCTCAGGAGAAATGAAACATGGTGCTTATAAAAGGAACCTGAGGGGTGCTTGAGCCTTGATCTCAAGGAGCAGGCATGACCCAGGGAAGCACTGAAGGAGAAGCATTCCAGCAGCCAGAACAGCACATGCAAAGGTCCTACGGCCAGAGTAGCCTTTCTCAAGGGTGAGAGAATTAAGCCCCACAGAAAATTATCTGAGCGACTTGACTTCTCAGTTCTCCCAAGGATAGTCCGAGACTAGTAACCTTCTAGACATGAAGAGGAGGTGCCCACTTATTACATCCAATAGACGCCTTGGGAAGGGAGAGCTTAATTCTCTCCTGGAAGCCCAGCACCATCCAGAGGATAAAGGAAGGGGTGAGGACTGCAGGGTGGAAGCTGAGAGGCACGGCGGGAGGATTGAGAACAGTCTGTGGCTAAGGCGAGGGCAGAAGCAAACAAGCCACTTTGGAGCCCTGGAGATGAACTAAGGAGTACAGAGGACTGATTCTGGGAGCTCTCCAATGTGGCTGAGAAGTTTCTGGCTTGGGCAATGAGATGACAGGTGGATCCACTCACTTGGAAAGACTGAGTTTCTGGGAAGCTTACCTGACAGATGCAGTCCCACAGAGTATCACATGCTTGACCCAAGCTCTTACATCTGACCTAACAGATTCAGTTCTTTTTTTTTTTTTTAAAGAGACAGAATCTTGCTCTGTTACCCAGGTGGAGTGCAGTGGCATGATTACAGCTCACTGCAGCCTCAAGCTCTTGGGCTCACGTGATCCTCCCTCCCCAGTAGCTAGGACTACAGGGAAACACCACCATGCTTTGCTATTTTTTTTAATTTTTTTGTAGAGATGGGGTCTTGCTCTGTTGCCCAGGCAGGTTTTGAACACCTGGTCTCAAGTGGTCCTCCCATCTCAGCCTCTTGAAGCTCTGGGATTACAGGCATGAGCCACCATATCCAGCCCAGACAACTCTAGAAACTAAACCTCAGCACACAGCCAGCCCTCTGGCTGACAGAGTCAAGGCTGCTCACCTTGGCTGAGAAAAGGTCCTCATATCCCAGTTTTGCGAGAGCCCAGCAATGCCAAGCAGTGTCCGACTTGAGCCTCTGAACCCTCAACCTGCAGACATGAGTCTCTAGACCTCACCTTTAAGTGCAGTGGCGTCTGAGACCACACAGCTCCTCAGTCAGTTCAACGTCTGTGCCTCACCTGCCCCAGTCCCCCAGATCTCACCTTATCTAACCATCATCTACTTTTTCCTCACTTTTTTTTTTAAGAGACAGAGTCTCTCACTCTATTGCCCAGGCTTGAGTGCGGTGGCATGATCTCAGCTCACTGCAATCTCTACCTCCCAGGTTCAAGCAATTCTCCTGCTTCAGCCTCTTGAGTAGCTGGGATTACAGGCATGTACCACCACGCCCAGCTTATTTTTGTATTTTTAAGAGATGGGGTTTCACCAGGCTGGTCTCAAACTTCTGACCTCAGGTGATCCAGCCACTTCAGCCTCCAAAAGTGCCGGGATTACAGGTGTGAGCCACCCCGCCTGGCAACTTTCCTCACTTTTAACTCAGACCCTATGTCATCTGGAACACAATGCCACTTTGGATGCAGGCCAATACCGCGGACTGACTACACAGATCTTCAGGCCTGTGCAATACTCCGAACTCTATCATACCTGACCAGGGTGCTGAGAACAGATACCTGCCCCACCTGATCCTTAAGGCTCTCCAGACATCACCAGGCACAGCCAGGTACAAACACCTACAATGACTACGGCTTTCCCTTGATATAAAAGCCCACACTACTCACCTAATTGTGTCTGACCCTACCACCAAAGGTCCCACCTCTGTCTGACCCACCTTCTCCAGGCCTGGCCAGCCACACCAATTATGCATTCCTGGGCTAGACCCCCATCCACTTCACCTAACAAGCCCAGCAGTACTTTTATGCTTGAACCAGGTGTCAAGAACTTATCTAAGACCATGTATGTACAACCTCTGTGAAAACTGAGCCCGGATCCACAGATTCACTGACAATGTCAGGTCAACATACCAGCACTGAGCCTGGATCCACAGACTCACTGACAATACCAGGTAAACATACCAGCACTGAGCATGGATGCAATGGCTTCACTTGGGAGACTTAGTTCTGCCTATTTGTGTCCAACTCCAGTGCCTCAGGCTACAGAGTTATACATCTGTCAAAGATGGGTTTCAGACATCTCAGCTGATGGAAGAGATAATCTGACCCCTCACACGTTGACTGAGACACTCAGGTTCCCTTGCCTGAGCCCAACTCAGATTCCTCACAGGTGCCCAGAATCAGCTCTATCTAGGTGAGCCTGGCCTTGGCAGTCCCCATCCCATGACTGGCTTGGCTTTGCATGTCTCACAGACAGATCCAACGCTGCCAATCTCTGCTTAATGTCAGCACCAATGAGCTCACTGAGGAGCTTCAGACCTTATCAAATGGAACATCTCTGCATACCTGTGCTCTACAGACCCCAGCTGAGATCTGAAGTTCCACCAACTTGTGACTAACCCATTGTCCCCAGACCTAAGATTGGGTCAGCACAACTGAGCCAGAATCATGCACCAATGATTTCATCTACAAGACCCCAGGTATACATCCCTCTAGCTCCAAAGTCCTTGCTTGAGAGAGATACATCTGCCTACTCACGTCTAACTTAGGGGCTGCAGACCTCCTAGGAAACCCACAGTGTTCGGCCTGCCTGTAGAGACCCCCATGCTATGGGCTTGACCTGCGAGGTCACTCTACCCACCTAGCCTCAACTCTGGTTCTTCAGGCTTCACCTCAAAGACTCAGGGGCACATTTTTGTGCCTAAATCCAACTCCTATAAGAGCCAACTCTATCTACCTGCATTCAACTCTTAACTCCTCAGCTTTCCTTCAAAAGACTACTCCTGGAAGACCAGTTCTGCCTACCTGCCTGACTGTGGCTCCTCAGACAATACATGGTAGAACAGTTCTGCCTACCTGTGCTTGACACTGGCTCCTCAGACCACACCTGGAAGGTCATCTCTACCTACCTGTGCTTGACCCTGGGTACTCAGACTATACCTAGTGACCCAGACTACCTACCTGTGCTTGATTCTGGCTCTTCAGACCATACCTGGCAGCCAGCTCTACCTACCTGAGCCTGACCTTGGCTCTTCAGACCACACCTGGTAGGCCAACTTTGCCTACCTATGCACACCCTGGCTCCTCAAACCACATCTGAAAGGCTATCTCGACCTACCTGAGCTTACCCTGGCTCCTCAAACCACACCCAGGAGGCCAGCTCTACCTAACTGTACTTGACCTTGGCCCCTTACACCACATCTGAAAGACTATCTCTAAGTACTGTGTTTGACCCTGGCTCTTCAGAGTATACCTGGCATGCCAGCTCTACCTATCTGAGCCTGATGCTGGCTCTTCAGACCACACCTAACGGGCCAGGTCTGCCCACCTGTGCTTAATGTTAGCTCCTGGGCTTGTACCTGGTGGATGAGCATCCCTACCTGCATGTGATGAGGGTTCCAGAGCACCTCAGCTGCTCATACCTCTTCCAACACACTTGGTTCTTCTTACCAGGGCTTGACTATGACTTTTTAGGTCTCATGAACACATCCAGCTTTGTGAAGCTGCCCTGATCCTGGCTCTAAAGACCTTACCTGCCAAACCCTGCTCTAAACACCTATGTTTAACTCTTGTTCTTCAGACCTGATATACCCAAATAGATAAACCTGGCCCAGACTCCACAGACCTCACCCAAGAAACTCAATTCTACATACCTGTGCCTGGCCACAGCTCCTCAACCTCACCCAGGAGATGAACTTCTACCTACCCATCTATTTTTTTTTTCTGAGACGAAGTTTCATTCTTATTGCCCAAACTGGAGTGCAGTGCTGCAATCTAAGCTCACTGCGACCTCCGCCTCCTGGGCTCAAGCGATTCTCCTGCCTCCACCTCCTAAGTAGCCGGGATTACAGGCACACGCCACCCGGCTAATTTTTTTTTTTAATAGAGACAGGGTTTCACCATGTTGGCCAGGCTGGTCTTGAACTTCTGACCTCAGATGATCCGCCCACCTCGGCCTTCCAAAATGCTGGGATTACAGGCATGAGCTACCCAACCCGGCACTGCCCCCCACTTTTTTTTTTTTTTTTTTTGAGCTAGAGTCTTGCTCTGTCACCCAGGCTGGAATGCAGGGGCATGATCTTGCTTATTCTGCCTCCCCGGTTCAAGCAAATCTAGTGCCCTTGCCTCCCAAGTAGCTAGGACTGTAGGCATGTACCACCATGTCTGGCTAATTTTTGTATTTTTAGTAGAGATGGGGTTTTGCCATGCTGGCCAGGCTGGTCTCGAACTCCTGACCTCAAGTGATCTAGCGTTCCTCGGCATCCCAAAGCGCTGGAATTACAGGCGTGAATCACTGCCCCCGGCCTATACACTGTCTTGACACCACCTGGGAAATCCAGACCTGCTCACTGTGCCAGATCCCAGTTCCTCAGATCTTCCTGAGAGACCTGGCTCTATCCACCTGCCTTTAATTCACATCCTCAAAGGTGGTCTACCACATCTAGGTCTTTCTAGATGAGCCTACCCTCGGCTCCTTGGGCCTCACCTGACAGATCCACTCTCTATACCTGTGCCTGACCTCAACTGCAGGATGGTTTAATTAGCTTGACCATGGCTGTTCTGGTCCACCTACCTCTGCATACCCCTGGTTTCATAGACAAAACCTAACAAATTCTACCCACCATGCTTAACGCAGCTTCTCAGACTTGGGGTACAAACCAGGGCCCGACCTCAGCAGCTCAGACCTTACCTGTGAGACCCAAAAATACATACCCATGTCTCACCTTAACCCCTGAAACCTCACCTGCTAGACCTGTCTACATACCTGGACCAGACCCAGGCTTTATCCACCTTTCGGATGGATGCAGGTTGCCATCCCTTTGTCTGACTCCAGCTTTTCCATCTCTTCCCAAGGGACCCAGGTTCACCCACCAGAGCTGCTCAGACATCACCCAAGGACACAGCTGCAATCTAGACCTGATCATGGGTTTTCAGCCCTCACTTGTCAGACCCAGCTAGACCTGTCTATCTTTAGCTCCACTGTCCTTACCGGACTAGTCTAGTTCTGCCTACCTCTCCTAGAAATCCAGCCATACACACCTGTCTGATTTCAGCTCCTGGGACCTCAGACAGACACGGTTCTAAAACGCTGCGCTATACACACCTAACCCAAACAGACACTTCCTTCACACATGACAGATCCCTGCCTGCTGACCTCAGCCTGAGGGAGACCAGTGAGAGCCCAGTGTTGGTAAACACTATCTGACTGGCTCAGCCTCAGACGTCTGCCCTGCAGACCCGGTTCTCTGGACCTTTACACACTCTGACCACTCAGACCACACCTTCCAGCACATCTCCTCAAGGCCACCTGCGTTCCTCGCCTGCCCTAGCTCCCCTGTCCTTGCATCGTATCACCAGGTATATTCCTACCTTTCCCTCATCTGGGCTTTGCAGACCTGGACGACACAGACTTGGACTTCAGTCACGGGTACTCTGATGCTCTGAGCTCTGCCCATCACACCCAGTCAGCACGCTGAGAACCAGGTGTGCCAAATGTGTGTGCCAAATCCTGAGTTCTAACTACCCCTGAGCAATCAGCTACCCACTACCTGATCCTCACTTTTCAGAATGGCCAGAGATCCCAGTGTGCATACCTGTCCCATGCCATAGGTCTACACTGCCTCCCAGAGCCCGGATGACATATGTACATGGCTTTGACCCCTCAGACCTCACCTAACGGAACCAACTGTAAATACCTGCATCTCCTCCAGAATTCACAGACCCACAGGTCCCTCTCCCTGTCCTGACTCCTCCTCAGAACTCACCTGGACCTGCTCTGGCTCCTCTTCAGGCCTCACCAGCCAAAACTGGCCCTGCAGCATGCGCTGGCTCTGGCTGAGACCTGAGAGACCCCATGGTTTCCTAACACACCCCTGCCTGATTTCAACACCCAGGGCTGCCCCAAGACTGGCCCTGACAGACCAAGAGTTACCATTTCTATATACCCCTACCAGACAGGACTCTTTCAATCTCACCTGAAAACTGGCACTGCATCCTTAGGCCTGAGCTGATGCCATTAGCTCACCCAACACCCCACCTCTAGGAACTTCACCTGCTCCTATTCCTGGCTTCTTCAGACATCACCTCCTTGATTCAGCAGGATACACTCTAGAGCCTCAGGTACGTCCCTCCTTCTGCCCTTGCAGTCTGTCTAGCCTGGCCCAGGAGGCCTCTACATAGGTCTCACCAGCCACCCCGTTCCCATGTTCCTGTGCCTAACTGTCATTCCTAGGCCTTACCTGGGAGGCCAGACCCAGCCTCTCCTTAAGCCACACCCTAACTCATCTCTGCATGCTGGGTGGTGACAGGCAAGTACACCCCCGTTCTGCTTGGCTCCTTAGCTGGCAGCGGCACCCACATATCCCTGCCCACCACCTGCTCAGGCTCCAGATCCCAAGGAGGAGGTGGAAGGTGCCTGCCCTCCATTATCAGGCACGCAACATTTATTAGAAGCTGCACAGTCTCTCTTGACTGGGGTTCCACATCTGAGCCACAGGATGCAGAAAATGACTTGAGTGACTCTTGTCAATTCTTCCAAGGATGGTATATAACTAGTCCCATTCTAGAAAGAAGTTAACTCATTATACACAGTGGATGGCTTAAGGCATTAGGGCTTCATTCTCTCCCAGACCCCCAGTAGTAAAAGACCTGTAGAACCTTCAAAGGAATGAGGTTATGTCTGTGGATGCCATCACCAAGCAAAGGGCCTCTGGTCCAAATGCCTGGAAATAGCCC
This sequence comes from Saguinus oedipus, assembly GCA_031835075.1. Classification (NCBI taxonomy): domain Eukaryota; kingdom Metazoa; phylum Chordata; class Mammalia; order Primates; family Cebidae; genus Saguinus; species Saguinus oedipus. The sequence goes on along the minus strand of CM063187.1, from coordinate 38,367,329 downwards.
AGGAGGAAAAACCACCAAATGGGCAACACCCTGTCTGCTGCACCTGCCACAGCATTAGAACACTGCACCTAAGCCCAGCCATGCCCACGGCATTCACAGTGCCCGCACCACACCCTGCACTGCACCCCTGCACCCCAGGCTTCAAAGCCAGCGCCCTCCTTACACCACTGCTGAGCTCAGGCAAGTGTACAAGGAAAGCTGCAGCTGACTGCTTGGCTCCAGCAGAGGGGTTTGCAACTCTGTCATTTGAGGCAGGGTTGGCTCTGCAAGCTGCCCTACCCTGGTACCTCCTCTCCACCACCCCTAGCTCCTCCTGCAGCTCCTGTTGCTCCTTTCCAGGGCTACCCAGTCACACCTCATGCCTCACCCTGCCCCTTGGCCTTTACAGAGGGTGGCTGCCGTTCAGACAAAGGTCATCACTGAGAATAACTCACAACCTCAGCTCTATGGGACGGGGTAAGGGGGACTCGGGTTACCCCACAGAAGGTGTTGTAGGCAGGCACCCAAGGGAGTGTCACCTAGCCCTGCAAGCTTAGCCTGCCCTCAGGTGTAAGTAGAGCCCTCATCCTGCCTGAGTTGCTCTTGCCCTCCAAGCCTCTCTGAGGGCCTCTCTTCCTTTCTCCAAGCTGGGTAAGCAGCAGGTACTCAATAAACACCAACCTGACCTCATGGGCCCCTCAACAGCCATGACTTGGAAAGGACACTTAATTCGCCCAGTGCAGAAGTGCCTGTACTTACATCCCAGAACTCGAACATGTTTTGAGGGTCAATTCCAAACTCCTTCACTTTGGCCTAAATAAAAAACAAAAGAAGAGAAATGAAAGGAAGCATTTGCTAGTGGGATGGGAACAGGAGCTCTGGGAGGCAGGGAGCTGTGCTCTGTGAGCTGAACTTCACTTTCCCCAGAGCCAGGGATGGGGCAGGGCTGGAGCAGCCTCTGAGTCGAGGGCAGGGCCCAGAATGTACACCAAGCTGGACACCAGGTCAGTCCACGACCAGCACACCTGTGACATTGCACCTGCAAAGCTCCCTGCTGAGGGTGGCTATAACCCTGCATAAGGACCTGGCCCTGCAATAGCTCTCACCCAGCCCTGTCTGGGACACCAGAGCATGACCCCTCAGGACATGTGGGAACTGAAGCTAGGACTGGGAGCTGAGCATGAGCAGGGGCCACCTACCAGGTCAGGCAATCACACACAGGCTGGAGAGCCACCCAGCCCTTCCCACATCTGGGAGGGTGACTGCACCAGGAAGCTTTGGGGACCCATCAAGTATTCTGGTCCCCAGGGGAGACAAGGCCAGCAACTCCTTATCTACTCCCCACAGGAGAAGAAGCCCTACTGACCAGTCAGTGGGAGGCAGGCAACAGCGCTATGGTTAGCCAGCTTTACGGTGTCCTGCTGCGGGTAGGAAAGCACTGGAGGCAGAGGTGGGAGTGACCGTGGAGGGAGTGGCAGGGAGTAGATGTGGACGTGGTCCCCAGCTCCAATACAACACAGTGCCCACTGGCTGACTGCTACTGTCATTCCTGAAGCATCCCTCACTCTGCCCTGCCCTGCTGAGCCTACAAAACCTCGTGGCCAGGCAGAACTGGGAGGCAGGTGACCTAGGTTCTAATCCTGGCATCACCTACTAATACAATCACTAAGTGGGCTGGGTGCAGTGGCTCACACCTGTAATCCCAACATTTTGGGAGGTCAAGGTGGGCAGATCACTTGAGGTCAGGAATTCAAGACCATCCTGGCCACCATGACAAAACCCAATCTACTACCAAAAATACAAAAATTAGCTGAACACAGTGGTGCGTGTCTGCAATCCCAGCTATTCAGGAGACTGAGGCATGAAAATTGCTTGAACCCAGGAAGCAGAGGTTGCAGTGAGCCAAGATCACACCACTGCACTCCAGCCTGAGTGACAAATCAAAACCTTGTCCCAAAAAACAGGGCACAGTGGGTCACACATGTAATCCCAGGACTTTGGGAGGCCAAGTTGGGCAGATCACTTGAGGTCAGGAGTTCAAGACCAGCCTAGTCAATGTGGTGAAACGCTGTCTACTAAAAATACAAAAATTAGCCAGGCATGGTGGTGCACACCTGTAATCCCAGCTACTCGGGAGGCTGAAGCAGGAGAATCACTTGAACCTGGGAGGCAGAGGTTGCAGTGACTCGAGATCACACCATTGTACTCCAGCCTGAGTGACAGAGCAAGACTGTCTCAAAACACACACATACACACCACACACACACACACACACACACACACACACACACACACACACACAATCACTAAGTAGGGGGCAAAATGTCAACTCCCTTCATTGAGGCTTTACGTCCTTATGTGGAAAATGGAATGCATACTCTATCCCTACCCAGCCTGTCCCATTTGGGGAGATGCTGGGCACAGAGGCCTAGGAAGGTCATGTGTATGAAGGGTTCTGAGTATCAGTCAGGGTTGAGATGGAAGAAAGGGTTATCATGATCCCGCTGACTGCAAGCCTCTCTATTCAAGGCTGCAGAGGTTGAATGGGTGAATGTGGAAAAGGCAAGGACAGCTTGCAGCCCGCAGGCAACCAACTCTTGCACACCATCAGCCAAAGATCCCCAAGACCCATGAATCGTGCCTCTGAGAGGCCATGACCTGGACCTGCGGGGCCCTCCCAGGAAGGCAGTACAGGGGATCACGGGGGCACTTACTGTGTTGGTAGACAGGGCAACAAAGTGCTTCGCCACTGCAGAAGGCTACAAGAGACAGAGCCAAGTTACCAAACCCAGCACAGGGGGACCAAGGGTAGTCACTCCCCATCCCTAGAGGAACCAAGGCCCTGTGTGGGACGGAGATTCCCAGTCCTTGGTTCTGAGACTGTTGGAGGAGGCCCACATCAAGGTCAAGAAAGCAGATGGTCACAGGCCACCTGCTCATCCCATTTTACAAACATATGGGGGCCAGGGACATTCTTCCCCTATAAAATAGGTGTGGCCAAGAGTTCCTGCAGCGCTAAGGAACCTTAGAGAAAGAAAGGGCCATGAGAGGGCTCTTCGCCAGCCAGAGCAGGTTCTGTCACATCTGCAAGGCTGGGTCTAGCAAAGTCAAGATGAACAATCATCTCAACTAGCAAAGGCAGGCACTGGCAAGGCCACCTTCCACTTCCAACTTCAGGAGAAACAGGGCCAGGCTTGGTCATGCAGGGGCCCACCCTCTTCTTCCCAGCCCACAGATCAACCACAAAGGAGGCCTTATAGACCACTCACATCCTTGGCCACCTGGAGAAACCACTCCTTCGCCGTCTCTGCATTCGTGATGGTCTCTTGGGTGGTAAAGGTCTGCAACCAAAGAGAACAGCAGTGGGTGCCTGAGCTCAGGGGTGGGCGCAGCCTTGAGCCAGGGCTCAGCAGCAGAGGCCGAGGTGATGCCCAGTTGTCACACGGAGCAGTATTTGCAGGTCAGTGACAATGACACCACATAATCTTCTGAGATTCCAGCTCTTTACAATCAGAGGAGGGAGACTCATAAACACACACACCCCCACCCTAAGGCTGCAGGTCAAACGCCACAGCTTCTCCCTGGAGGGGATGCAGTCAGCGTGAGGCTCTCTTCAGCCCAGGCTGGAAGGGATCTCAGAATTCAGATGGAATTCTTCATATTTTATATGCATTCATGTGAGTAAAGAGAGCATAAGTGATACAAACAAAACCCCTCTATTATCAGGGCATGGCTCTGGGATCAGAAAGGAGCAAGCATGGCCAGGCATGGTAGCTCAAGCCTGTAATCCCAGTCCTCTGGGAGGCCAAAAGTGGGCGGATCACCTGTGGTCAGGAGTTCAAGACCAGCATGGCCAACGTGGTGAAACCCCATCAAAACAAAAACAAAAACAAAAACAAAAATTAGCTAGGCGTGGTGACAGGCACCTGTAGTCCCAGCTCCTTGGGAGGCTAAGGCAGGAGAATCGCTTGAAATCTGGGACATGGAGATAGGAGTGATCCGACATGGTGTCACTACACTCCAGCTTGGACAGCAGAGCCAGACTCTGTTCCAAAACATAAAAATAAGAAAGAAAGAAAGGAGCAGGCATAAAGCACAGGTTTGTGAGAAAGTGGTGAGCAGTCCCAGGCTGAGGGGAGATCCTGCAAGGCGAGGGGTGTGGTCAGGACACAAAGGTTCAAACTGATGTGTTCAGGCTTTCATCAGTCAACCTTGTTTGCTGCCAGGCACGGAAACAATCTAGGGCAGCTGTACTGACCCAATCCACAAACCATGGTTCACTCGGAACCAGCCAAGAGGGACCAACGGCCAGGGGGCTGGCAAGACAGCCATCCCTCTCCGCCCCAACACACACAGGGCCAGGGGCTGGGCAGTTTTTGGCACTCATACCTTGGAGGCGATGATGAATAGGGAGGACTCAGGGTTCAGCTGGGCCAGGGTTTTGGCAATGTGAGTTCCATCAATGTTGGAGACATACCAGACGCGGGGACCTCCTGAAGAGTATGGCTTAAGGGCTTCAGTCACCATGAGGGGCCCCTGGTGGGGAGACATAGCATCAGAGAATAAGAATTCAGAGCCTACGAAAAGTGGGGACAGTCAGGTCCCATCCCTGGAGAAAGTAAAGACCAAGAGTGTCCAGACTCCCACCCTACCCTAAGGCAGTTTTCTCCTCACCAGGTCAGAGCCGCCAATGCCAATGTTGATGACGTCTGTGATGGTCTTGCCCGTGTACCCCTTCCAGTCACCACTCCGGACACGCTGGCACAGGGGGCGGGGGGGGAGGAGTTGCCATCAGCCCAAACCCCCAAGCGTAAGCCACTGCCCAAAAATATCATTACTGCCGTGTCCTGGTGCCTCAGACCCAGCTTTTAGGCCATCACAAGTGCCTCTATTTTTTTGTTTATAATTTACAATATTTAATTATTTTAGACAGCGTCTCCATTTCCTGGGTTCTAACAATTCTTGTACTTCAGTCTCCTGAGTAGCTGGGACTACAGACCTGAGCCACCACCATGCCTGGCTAATTTTTTTGTATTTTTAGTGGAGATGAGGTTTTGCCACGTTGGCTAGGCTGGTCTCAAATTACTGGCCTCAAGTGATCTGGCCGCCTCAACCTCCCAAAGTGCTGGGATTACGGGCGTGAGCCCTAGCGCCTCACTATTTATTTATTTTTGAAACTGTGCCTTAGGGGCCAGGAAGGGTGGCTCAGGGCTGAGACAGGAGGATTGCTTGAGGCCAGGAAGTTCAAGTTGCAGCAAGCTAAGATCACAACACTGCACTCTAGCCTAGGTGACAGAGCAAGACCTTAACTCCACAACCAAACAAAATGCCCTGCATTAGCCGTTTGTTTTTTGTTTTTTGTTTTTTTTTTGAGATAGAGCCTCACTCTGTCTCTCAGGCTGGAATGCAATGGCACAATCTCGGCTCACTGCAACCTCCACCTCCCAGGTTCAAGAGATTCTCCTGCCTCAGCTTCCCAAGTAGCTGGGATTACAGGTGCCCGCCACTATGCCAAGCTAATTGTTTGTATTTTTAGTAGAGACAGAGTTTCACCATGTTGGCCAGGCTGGTCACAAACTCCTGACCTCAGGTGATCCACCGCATAGGCCTCCCAAAGCGCTTGGATTGGCTGGGCATGGTGGCTCATGCCTGTAATCCAAGCACTTTGGAGGCCAAGGTGAGTGGATCACCTGAGGTTGGGAGTTCAAGACCACCCTGACCAATTCGGTGAAACCCCGTCTTTAAAAAAAAAAGTGCTTGGATTATAGATGTGAGCTGCCATGCCCAGCCTATTTTATTGTCCTGTAGAGACGGGGTCTTGCTAGGTTGCCCACCTGGTCTCTAACTCCCAGCCTCAAGTAATCCTCCCATCTTGACCTCCCACAGTGTTGGGATTACAGGCGTGAGCCACCATGCATGGCCTAGGAGTTTCTGGAGACCACGGTGGTCCCTGCCACACTTACCACCAACTAGACTGTTTCCTGTTTACAACAGTGAGAAGACATCCCTACCTCAGTGACACTGTCAGAATTTGCAAAACCAGGGATAACTAGGCAGAAACTACTATGCCAGAGACCAAGAGATGTGAAATGCTGAAACTGTGACTGGGTTCTGCCAGGGAAAGGAGTATCAGACCCACATCCAGTCTCCAATCAGATACCAGTGATCCTTGCTTCCTGGAGCTCAGGCCCCTGCATACCTCCCACCTGTGCTGGGAGGGCTGGCCTGTGCACCCATCAGGATACTGTGAAAGGGGTGAAATCTGACTTCAGGCCGGGCGCGGTGGCTCAAGCCTGTAATCCCAGCGCTTTGGGAGGCTGAGGCGGGTGGATCACGAGGTCAAGATATCGAGACCATCCTGGTCAACGTGGTGAAACCCCATCTCTACTAAAGATACAAAAAATTAGCTGGGCATGGTGGCGCGTGCCTGTAATCCCAGCTACTCAGGAGGCTGAGGCAGGAGAATTGCCTGAACCCAGGAGGCGGAGGTTGTGGTGAGCCGAGATTGTGCCATCGCACTCCAGCCTGGGTAACAGGAGTGAAACTCCGTCTCAAAAAAAAAAAAAAAAAAAAGCCCACACCGCAGGGAACTGAGGACTTCTTCCATCAGTCACAGCCAACTCGCTTTCTGTGTATGGGACACCTTAGAGGGGAGTCCTCCAAACCCATCAAACCTTCTGATAACTGGGGTGCTGGCCAGCATCTTGACTACAGCCTCATGAGAGATCCCCAAACCAAGACCAACCAGGTAAGCCACTCCCAAACTTCTGACCCACAGACACTGTGTGAAGTAACAAGAGTTTACTGCTAGGCTAGGCACAGTGGCTCACACCTGTAATCCCAGAACTTTGGCGGGGGTGAGGAGGCTAATCACAAGGTCAGGAGTTCAGGATCAGCCTGACATGGTGAAACTCTGTCTCTACTGAAAAAAAAACAAAAATTAGCTGGGCGTGGTGGCGTTCGCCTGTAATCCCAGCTACCTGGGAGGCTGAGGCAGAATTGCTTGAAACCAGGAGGCAGAGGTTGCAGTGAGCCAAGATCACACCACTGCACTCCAGCCTGGGCAACAGAGCAAGACTCGATCTCAAAAAAAAAGTTTACAGCTGTTTGAAGTCAAGTTCTGGTGTCACTTCTTATACAATGATAGGTAACTAATACAGATTTTAGTCCCAGAACTACAGTGTGGGCATAATGAAAACCTAAATATGCAGGCCGGGTACAGCGGCTTATGCCTATAATCCCAGCAGGATCACTGGAACCCAGGAGTTTGAAACTAGCCTAGGCAACATAGCAAGACCTTGTCTCTACAAAAAATAAATTAGCCAGGCATGGTGAGGTGACATTTGCTTGTAGTCCTAGCAACTCAGAAGGTTGAGGTGGGGGATTTCTTGAGCCCAGGAGTTCAAGGCTGCAGTGAGCGGGTGATTTCACCACTGCACTCTAGCCTGGGCAACACAGCAAGATCCTGTCTCAAATAAAAAACAAAAGAAAAAGAAAAGAAGTTATCCCATACATACCAGTCATCCTATGCCCACCTCACAATTATATGTTGGGTGTGTGAGGGGTAAATAACTTGTCTTTTTAAATTTGCATGTCTTCAGATTGAAAGGAACTGTACTTGAGTTGTACTGAAGGAAATGTAAGTACCACTACACCCGTACTCAACAAGATGATGTTCTGATACTGTAACAGGATATGGACTTATGAGGAAGTGAGTGGGGTATCTGATGTGGAAGAAACGCAATCACTAGGAGCCAGAAGCAGGACTACAACAGCCACCCACCTTCTAAGATGGTTATCAGTGGTCCTTGCCTCCTGGAATTTACACGCTGGTGCAGTCCCTTCCCATGATGACCAGAGCTGAGCTGTACAACCAACAGGGTATTACAGAAATGAAAGAGTGTAGCCGTGCACGGTGGCTCACCCTGTTGTCTCAGCATTCTGGGAGACTGAGGCAGGAAGGTCACTTGAGAACAGGAGTTTGAGACCAGCCTGGTCAACATGGTGAAACCCCTTCTCTACTAAAAAAAAATACAAAAAATAGGCGGGCATGGTGGCGGGCACCTGTAGTCCCAGCTACTCGGGGGGTTGCGACAGGTGAATCGCTTGAGCCTAGGATGCAGAGGTTGCAGTTAGCAGAGATAGCACCACGGTACTCAGCCTGGGCAACAAGAGCAACCATCACCAAAAAAGAAAAGAAAAGAAAAGAAAGCATGTAAATCCTGACATTAGTTCACAAAACACCTCCAGGCATCTCCCTTGTGCTCTACTGGATCACTCACTCTGGGAGAAATAAGCTGCCTTGTCATGAGGACACTCGAACTGGCTTTGCCTACCAAAGCTACAACTGCCAGTGAGTCATCTCCAAAGCAGACCCTCCAGCCCCCATTAAGCCTTCAACTGACCACATCCTTAGCCAACATCTTGACTGCAACCTTAGCTCTGACCCAGTACCACCAAACGCAGCCGCTGCAAATTCCCAACCTAAAGAGATGGTGATTATTGTTTCTAGTTGCTAAATTCTGGAATAATTTCCCACACATCAATAGAAAATTAGTATACACAAACAAGATCCAGCAACTTTATTTTCTTTTTATTATTTACTTATTTTTGAGATGGAGTCTTGCTCTGTCACCCAAACTGGAGTGCAGCTTACTGCAACCTCTGCCTTCCAAGTCAAGCAATTCTCCTGCCTCAGCCTCCCAAGTAACTGGGACTACTGGCGTGCACCACCATGCCCCGCTATAAATTATTATTATTATTTTTTGAGATGGAGCCTCTGTCACCCAGGCTGGAGTCCAGTGGTGCCATCTTGGCTCAATGTAAACTCTACCTCCTGGGTTCAAGTGATTCTCCTCCCTCGGTCTCCCAAGTAGCTGGAATTAATTCAAGGCCAGGCTGGTCTCGAACTCCTGTTCTCCAAGTAGCTGCCACCAAGCCCAGCTAATTTTTTTTGTAGTTTTAGTAGAGACGAGATTTCACCATGTTGGCCAGGCTGGTCTCAAACTCCAGACCTCAAGTGATCTGCCTGCCTCAGCCTCCCAAAGTGCTGGAATTACATGTGTGACCCACTGTGCCCAACATTTACATGTTTTTTTTTCAAAGGCAGGGTCTTGTTATGTTTCCCAGGCTGATCTTGTACTCCTGGCCTCAAGCAATCCTCTTGCCTCAGCCTCCCAAAGTGCTGGGATTACGGATGTGAGCAACTGTGCCTGGCCCTACTTTTTCTTTAAATAAATGCCATGGGAAAATTTCCATCAATACAGGAAAAAAATAAGTAAGTTGCTCAACCCTCCCTCACAGGTATATGACAAAAGAGGTTAGAAAAAGCAAGTCCCAGCCAGGCGCGGTGGCTCAAGCCTGTAATCCCAGCACTTTGGGAGGCCGAGGTGGGTGGATCACGAGGTCAAGAGATCGAGACCATCCTGGTCAATATGGTGAAACCCCGTCTCTACTAAAAATACAAAAAATTAGCTGGGCGTGGTGGCGCGTGCCTATAATCCCAGCTACTCAGGAGGCTGAGGCAGGAGAATTGCCTGAACCCAGGAGGCAGAGGTTGTGGTGAGCCGAGATCATGCCATTGTACTCTAGCCTGGGTAACGAGTGAAACTCCGTCTCAAAAAAAAGAAAAAGCAAGTCCCAGCTGGGCATGGTGGCTCATGCCTGTAAAGCCCAGTACTCAGGGAGGCCAAGGCGGGTGGATCACCGGAGGTCAGGAGTTAGAGACCAGCCTGGCCAACATGGCAAAAATCCCATCACTACTAAAAACACAAAAATTAGCTGAGTGTGGTGACGTGCGCCTGTAATCCCAGCTACCTGGGAGGCTGAGGTAGGAGAACTGCTTGAACCTGGGAGGCTGAGGTAGGAGAATTGCTTGAACCCGGGAGGCAGAGGTTGCAGTAAGCTGAGAACTCGTTATTGCACTCCAGCCAGGGCAACAGAGCGGAAAAAAAAAAAAAAAAGCAAGTCTCCTTCCCCGACTGTCAAAAGTTTGTTATAATGAAGCATCCCAGCTGGGTGCAGTGGCTCACGCCTATAATCCCAGCACTTTGGGAGGCCGAGGCGGGTGGATCACGAGGTCAAGAGATCGAGACCATCCTGGTCAACGAGGTGAAACCCCATCTCTACTAAAAATACAAAAACTAGCTGGGCATGGTGGTACGCACCTGTAGTCCCAGCTACTCGGGAGGCTGAGGCAGGAGAATTGCTTGAACCCGGGAGGTTGAGGTTGTGGTGAGCCAAGATCATGCCATTGCACTCCAGTCTGGGTAACAACAGCAAAACTCCGTCTCAAAAAGAAAAAAAGCATCCCAGAAGGAAAATGTCTATCTTTAATACAATCACACCCAGCCTTCATTTGACCAAATCAGGTTTTACCATACCCACCAATTCTGCAACTTCCTTTTTCAAATTCCCAGTCCATCCTGAACAGCCTGGCAAGACAATCCAACTATAGCTCCCTAATTCCTAACGGTGCCCAGGATGACAGCATATGAATATACGCTGATTCTACTAAGTAAGTCCCCTGACAGATGGGTACAGACTGGTTTCAGGTTTTCCTACTACAATCCAGGTCATAGTGAACATCTTCACCTAATCTTGGAAAACTTTGGAAAGCATGGCCACGTGGAATGTTCCTCACCAGGGAATTGCCGCCGTTCAGCAACTTTCTTTGAACTATAAATACCCCATCAGCCTGAGTCAGGTACTCCAGTGGCCAGCTTTAAGGGAGAGCTTGCCTGGAAACAGCTCCCCAGACAATTCAGTGCCACCCTCGCCACGTGGCATGGCTGAGTACACCCAGAGTGATTACACAGTACTAGGCTTTTGATGCACATCAGCTCTGCCACTCACAGCAGATGGCTGGAAAGGCCCTGCCATACACCCAAAGTCCATCACATGGACTGACCACCCTAAGCAGCATTCTGGGAATCCAGACTCCCACCAGGACCCCACAACTTCCTTGTCCTGGGAAGACCCACCCACATGGCTGCCAAGACTTTAGGACTGATGCTAAGATCTCTCCTTGCTTCTGGCATCCTGTCGGGTCCTTTTTTATTTTTTAAGACAGCGTCTCACTCTATCACCTGGCATGAAGGACAGTGGCGCATTCTAGGCTCGTTGCAGCCTTAACCTCCTGGGCTCAAGTAATTCTACTTCAGCCTTCTAGGTAGCTGAGACTACAGACATACACCGCCATGCCTGGCTAATTTATTTATTTTTTTCAGAGACGGGTTTTTTTTTTTTTTTTAGACAGGGTCTCACTCTATTGCTCAGGCTAGAGTTCAGGAGCTCGATCTTGGCTCACTGCAACCTCCGCCTCCTGGGTTTAAGCAATTCTCTTGCCTCAGCCTCCCCAGTAGCTGATATTACAGGTGCTCGCCACTATGCCTGGCTAATTTTTTTGTATTTTTAGTAGAGACAGAATTTCACCATGTTCATCAGGCTGGTCTCGAACTCCTGACCTCAAATGATCCGCCTGCCTTGGCCTCCCAGAGTGCTGGGATTACAGGCATAAGCCACCAGGCCCAGCACCTTTTCAGGTCAGAAAGTAGCTCTTGGCCAAGGTAACCAGACTTTGACCAGACACATGTGGTGGCCACTTAGGACAAGCAGCAAATGATCACAGCTGACAAGAGCTCAGATGATCACCCTCAGAGCATGCACAGTCCACACAGACACAACGGCATCACCCTCGCTCTCTAGGCTTGACCCCTGCAGAATCACCCCTAGGATAAACACTGAGGCAAAGTGCTTGACATGGGGAAACTTCGCTGATCTCTGAGGCAACTCCTACCACCCTACACAAGGAAAAAGAGGCACGTTACACGCACTGTCACTGACACAGGGACACTGCTTACATAGTTCCAGGTGGAAATAAACTGCAGAGGAGCAGGGAAAAAAACATCTGTGTGCATGTGCAAGTGTGTGCATGCTTCAAAGAGGAGATGACAGACGTGTACATGTACAGGAACTTTCTGGAAGATGTCACGGAAAATCTGTTGCCCACGCTGGAGTGCAGTCGCGTCACCATGGCTCACTGCAGTCTCAACTTTTCAGGCTCAAGCTATCCTCCCAAAAACAGCTGAAGAGCTAGGACTAGAGGTTTGAGCTGCTGCATCTAGCTACAGGAAACTTTACAAAGGCTGCTTCTGAAGGATTAGCTGGGAATAGGGATGAGAATTTTTTTTTTTTTAATAGTCTCGGCTCACTGCAACCTCTGCCTCCCAGGTTCAAGTGATTCTTCTGTCTCAGCCTCCCGAGTAGCTGTGATTACAGGCACGCATCACCACACCTGATTAATTTTTGTATCTTTAGTAGAAATGGGGTTTCACCATGATGGCCAGGCTGGTCTTGAACTCCTGACCTCAAGTGTTCCACCCACCTCGGCCTCCCAAAGTTCTGGGATTACAGGTGTGAGCCAGTATGCCCAGCCAGGGTTGAGGAAATTTTACAATGTTTTATTTGTTTCTAGACTGGGCAATAAGGATGTATGACAAAAGAGGTTAGAAAAAGCTCCTTCTGGCCAGGCACACTGGCTCACAGCTGTAATTCTAGCACTGTGAGAGGCCTCAGCAGAGACCCATCAGTGATCACACAGGCAACCCCTCTCTTAAGCTGCAGTAAGAGCCTGAGTCCTGCTTCCAAGAAGAGGGGAAGAGCTGCCCCTCAGGGCTCCCAGATTCCCAAATACTCACACATATGGCCAAGGGCAAGTCCGGCCCAGCAGCCACTTACCTGGCAGAAAGACTTCATCTTGTCCAGAACCTTGTTGACCTCTGGCATCACATCCTTGCCATCTACCAGGATGGGTGTGTTTGACCGGTTCCGCAGGGCTACGTGCAGCACCGCTCGACCCTGGGGATGGGGGTCAGGGTGTGAAGACTGTCCCCTAGGGCAGCCATTCTCCCAGCTGGATAATAGCTCGGCCCTCTATCCACTAGACAGGCAGGCCCTGAGGTCTCTGTTAGCACCGTGATCTTGTTCCAAGAACCCTTTGTATGCTTACAGAGGTAGGAGCTCCCCAAGGACTTACCTGTGGCAGACATGAGGAGGTGGGGCGGGGGACCGAATATGCCTAGGACAGGCCCCAAAGGCCTGCCATAGGTGCTCAGGGCATGAAGAGCGAGAGAAAAGAGGAAGAGTGAGCAAAGGCAGATAATGGTGACAACACATGTCAGAAACAAGCAATGAAGGCTTTCAGAGGCCGGGTGCCAAGGCTCATACCTGTAATCCCAGAACTGTGGGAAGCCAAGGTAAGTGGATCACCTTGAAGTCAGGAGTTCGAGACCAGCCTGGCCAACATGGTGAAACCCTGTCTCTACTAAAAATACAAAAATTAGCCAGGTAGCATGGCACACACCTGTAGTTCCAGACACTCAGGAGGCTAAGGCAGGAGAATGGCTTGAACCTGGCAAACAGAGGTTGCAGTGAGCCGAGATCGCACCACTGTACTCTATCCTGGGCGATAGAGTGAGACTTCATCTCAAAATAAAAAAACAAATAAGTAAATGCTTTCAGAGGATAAGCGCTCATGAAGCCTCAAGTAACCTCATCCTCCCAGAGTGTGCCCATGGTGTTTGCTAGCCCCATTTGGGCAGTGTCCTCAGCTCCTTGGATTTGCAACAAGGCATGCAACTCAAGCTTCCCTCACCAAGCAGCCGGGTAACTACCAACTGCCAGGAACCAAACGAGACTTGAAGTCTGTAACTGGTGCCAGGTGGCTGGCATGGCCACGTGAGTCAAACAGCCTGAAGAAGAGTCCTTGAGGGAAGGTCTAAAGACCCCAGGTGGGCAGGCAAAGGATCATCTCAGGATTTCAACCCAGTGAGAGGCTTGCTAAGGTGGAGGGCTTCATGCCACCCCACCCTCACCCTGCTGACCCCACTTCTGCCCCACTTTGCACAGGCGAATGCACCCCTCCTTCATGCCACCCCACCCTCACCCTGCTGACCCCACTTCTGCCCCACTTTGCACAGGCAAATGCACCCAGAAAGCCTTCCTTGACAGGATCCTCTCTCTGCAATGCAAGACAGGTTGAATGTGAATCTCCACTCTGCCTCTTACAGCTATGACATCTTAGATAAGTGATGTGATCTCTGAACCTCAGATTCCTCACATGTAAGAAGAGGATAATGACACAACAAGGACAGAGTCCACTTCTCCAAAAAAATGTGAGCAAGCCTTGAGAAACTCTCCCTCTGGGTCCGAGATGTGCTCCTCCCAGGCAGACCTCGGAACCATTCCAAGAGGCTCACCAAACCTAGACAGCCAATCTTATGAAAGACAAACCCCAAAGCCCTGCTACAGTAGGAGGAAAAAGCCCTTCAGGCCCCTCATTAAGCAAAAGCATTGCCCAAGAGAAGGGGTGAAGACACAGGGTAATGCGGCTAACAGTCGGATAAACCCCAAAGGGAAGGAAGAGGCCCAGAGAGTATGTGGAGCCTGCTTACCTCAGTGTAGTTGATCTTCTCACCATTGAACATCCGCTCCCGAGCGGCCTCCACACCCCTGGACTTGGCCTAAAAAGAGGCAATACTGAGGCCTGGTCCCACCCACACTGGCCACCCCAAGTGTCAGCCTCTGAGCACAAGGCTTGGTGCTGTCCCCAATGAGACAGACAGATGGCTGCTGCCTACCTCCCTCTCCCACTGTCTGGGAAGGGTCTGCTCAGACATCAGCCATTGGGGTCCCTGGGATGCTGCTTAAAACTTAAGCCAGGGACAGGTGCCTCACCAGCACAGAGGCGATCATCGAGGTCCAGTGAGAGGAAATACACAAGACACTCAAGGTCCCAGGGGTTCCCAGGAGCCCAGCTCGCCCACCACTCTGTGGGTTACCAGTTATGCCTCCCCAAGCAGAACATTACCAGGTCCACCAGCATACGCATCACCTCCTCCGTCACCAGGTTCTTGGAGTAATCCACCAGGATATGCCCATGGTTGGTGTTGAGGGTCAAGCTGCAGAAAGATGCAGATGCTACTGACCACACCCTGGTCTCCCTAGCGGGGAGCTGCGCCTTGAGCAGGAGCTGCTCCCAGAAGAAACATCTTCCCCGAGACACGCCCCATAAGGGCCACGGCCACCCAACACAATAGTGGCGTCTGTCACCTGCCAGCCCACAGGGCTTATCTACAATAGCAGGACAAAGAAAGAAGCCATCCTCACACATCCTAGATGCACGCAGACCCTGGGTGAGGAGACTGGCCGGAAGGGAGCGATCACCCCCTCCCAGGGCTTCTACCCTGCCTCAAGTTACTCAGGTACCCATCCAAATGACAGGATTAGCCATCGGGACCTCTAGTCCGGAGCCACAGTCGCTCCAGCCCCTCTCCACCAGCATCAGAGATCAGAACTCGCTCGGCCCCACCCCGCCAATAATTTCCTCCAACGCTCCTTCCCACTTCCCGGTCGTGCACAGGTCTCTTCTGCAGGAATCACGCCCAACGTCTCCACCCTTCCACCCGCCTCCCTCAAACCCCCCCACCCAGGCCCCGGCTGGCCGCCCTGCAGAAGGCCCTAAGCCCATGTGGCCAGGAGCGGTTGGAAGAGGACAGCCCTTTCCCGCTTGCTGCGTCAGCCAGGGCCTCTCCCCACAAATGCGAAAGGAGCCCCTACTCTAATGACCGGGGCTGCAAGGTGGGTGAGGGGAGGAAGATGTCCCCATGAAGGGGCCAGTTTTTCCTCGTGACGAAGCAGCCCCGGTGTCGAGACCCCCGGCAAGGCCGCAAGCCCCCAGGAACGCGCTCCAAGGAGACGCCAAGGTCGAAGTGCGGCCTCCGCCTGGGTCCCCATCCGTGGCCTGGAGGTGGGAGGCGGGGGTCCCCGGGCACCGCTGTCCCGGCCTCCAGGACCCAGCCCCGCGTGCCGGGCTCCGGGCGTGACAGCCCCCGCCTCCGGCCCGCCCGCACCTGAAATGGTTGAAGCGCTCCTTGTCGGTATCGAAGAGGCGGCGCAGATTGAGCTCGGAGCCGTGCTCCCGGTACCATTGCTGCAGTTTCTGGAACTGGGGGTCCCTGGTGAGAGCAGCCATAGTGGGACTAGAAGGTACACGAGCTGAGAGTCGCGCCGAAGAGGAAGGAGCGCGGGTGACGCGCGGCTAGCGGGGCGCGGGGGCGCACAGCAGCCTTTATGGCGCAGGCGCGTGGCCCGGCCCCGCCCCCGATCCCCGGCCCCGCCCCTCCCCGCCGCCCGGACACCTAGGCCGGGTGCCCCCTGGGCGACCTTGCCTACGGACGTTGATCTGGGGCCTCAGCTCGTCTCTCCCTTGAGCCGCCGCTTTGCTGGCCTCTCCCCGGTAGTGGCTGTGGGGAGGGGTGAGCAGAGCCCGGGGATCGTTGGAGCCCAGGAGTTGGAAGCTGCCGAGAGCTATCATCGCGCCACTGTACTACCTGTGCACTGGTCGACTTCATTCATTCATTCATTCATTCATTCATTCACTCATTCATTCATTCGACAAAACTCTATAGATCGAACACCTTCCACGTTACAGGAAGTATTCCAGGTGCTGTGGATACATAAGTGCCAAATAAGCAAGTACAACAGATGATGTGTCAGTTGCTGGTAAGAGGAATTGAGGAAAAACAAGATGAAAAGGGTGCTGAGAATTGGGGTTGCAATTAAGAAAAAGATACTCAAAAGATAGGTGTGCCTGTAATCTTAGCTACTCAGGAGGCTGAGACAGGAGAATCACTTGAACCTGGGATGTGAAGACTGCAGTGACTGCAGCCTGGACAACAGAGAGAGAGACTGTCTCAAAAAAAAAAAAAAAAAAGCCGGGCGCGGTGGCTCAAGCCTGTAATCCCAGCACTTTGGGAGTCCGAGGCGGGTGGATCACGAGGTCAAGAGATTGAGACCATCCTGGTCAACATGGTGAAACCCCGTCTCTACTAAAGATACAAAAAATTAGCTGGGCATGGTGGCGCGTGCCTGTAATCCCAGCTACTCGGGAGGCTGAGGCAGGAGAATTGCCTGAACCCAGGAGGCGGAGGTTGCGGTGAGCCGAGATCGCGCCATTGCACTCCAGCCTGGGTAACAAGAGTGAAACTCTGTCTCAAAAAAAAAAAAAAAAAAAGACCTTGTGAGTCATTATAAGAACTCAGGGACTAGGTGCTCTTGCCTATAATCCCAGCACTTTGGGAGGCTGAGATAGCTTGATGCCAGGAATTCAAGACCAGCCTGGGCAACATAGCAAAACACTGCTTCTAAAATACTATAAATAAATTACCGGGGTCTGTGGTGGTACACACCTGCAGAGTTCCAGCTACTCAGAAGGCCAAGGCAGAGAAAGATCACTTGAGCCCAGGAGTTTGAGGCTGTGGTGATGACCACCACTGTACTCCAGCTTGGGTGACAGAGCAAGAACTTGTCTAAAAAAGAAAGAAAGGGCAGGGTGCGGGGGCTCACGCCTGTAATCCCAGCACTTTGGGAGGCCAAGGCGGGTGGATCACGAGGTCAAGAGATCGAGACCATCCTGGTCAACATGGTGAAAACCCGTCTCTACTAAGCTGGGCATGGTGGCACGTGCCTGTAATTCCAGCTACTCAGGAGGCTGAGGCAGGAGAATTATCTGATCCCAGGAGGCGGAGGTTGCAGTGAGCCGAGATTGCACCATTGCACTCCAGCCTGGGTAACAAAAGCAAAACTCCATCTCAAAAAGAAAGAAAGAAAGAAGATAGGGAGAGGCTGACAACAAAAGAAATAAGTGGTCACAGGACTGTCCAGGGTAGAGCCCTGTCCACATGACCCTTCTCTAAGAACTGTCAAGTCTAAGATTTCACTGAGTGTCCACAACTACCACAACCCTGGTAGTGCTGAACAGAATCTGTTCTATTGGGGTTCTGAGAAACACTCCAATCAGGGTCTTCGAAGCCAGTTATTCATCTGCACAGAATAGAATTCCCACCCCAAATCCGGTGTTTCAGAACAGAACCTCAACCAGTAGGAAGGTGAGTGTCAGCAGCCACTGCCCCATTTTCACTTACCCTGTGATTCCCCAGATGACTAGCCCAATAGTAACCACTGACTCCCCTTTTTCTTTTTTTTTTGAGACAGGGTCTCACTCTGTCATACCCAGGCTGGAGTGCAATGACACGATCTTAGCTTACTACAGCTTCTGCCTCCCAGGCTCAAGCGATCTTCTCACCTCAGCCTCTTGAGTAGCCAGGACTACAGGTGGATGCCACCACGCCCAGCTAATTTTTTTCCTATAGAGACAAGCTTTGTTAGTTTTTGTACAGATGAGGTTTCATCATGTTGCCCAGGCTGGTCTTGAACCCTTGGTCACAAGTGATCTCCCTGCCTCAGCTTCCCAAAGTGCTGGGATTACAGGCATGAAGCACCACACCTGGCCACTGACTGCCTTTTTCTCATAGGTTATTTTGGTGACCATATGGATGACTGTTGTTGTCTAAAACCATCCTCTCCTACCCGTGTGTTTCTTCCTGTGCCTGAATCCGTCAGAGAGGCGTAAATAACTTAGGCCAGCTAAACAGGGTCCTTTTCCAGGGCCCTGCAGCCAGCAGCAGAGTCTCTGCTTTGTATGGTGTTAAGCTGCCTGCCAGAAAGGACAGACCTGAGCTTTATCCCTGGTCTTGGGGAAAATAATGAAGAGAATGACCCCTAGAGAGATGCCAGAGTGAACCTCACAGTGCCCAGGTTCCGGGGTCCAGGCCATCTCTGCCTGCAGCTAGAATGTAAACAACAATTCCCTTTAGTGTCTGTTTGGAGTTGTCACTCACAACTCCAAGTCTTTCCAAAGATGTTATGGGTGTTCACCTGTCTACTAGCACAGTCTTGTCCAGTGTCCTCTCGCAGCCACCCAGAACCCATAGAAGCAGCTTTGGGTACTGGAGAAGAGGCAGGAGGTGAGGCCTCTGATGACCGCCATTTCCAAGGTTTCCACTGCCTTTTAACCTTCCATAATGTACACCTCTCGCAATTTGGCCTCTGTGATTCCCAGAAGCTTCAACTATTCCAGATTTTCCCCATACTTTTAAGTTTCACATTTACTTTGAAACTCCAAAGTTACATGGATTTTCTTTTCTTTTCTTCATTTTTTTTTAGACAGAGTTTTGCTCTTGTTGCCCAGGTTAGAGCGCAATAGTGGGATCTAGGCTCACTGCAACCTCCACCTCCCAGGTTCAAGCAATTCTCCTGCCTCAGCCTCCTGAGTAGCTGGGATTACAGGTGCCCACCACCTCGCCCTGCTAATTTTTGTATTTTTTTTTTTTTTTTTTTTTTGAGACGGAGTTTCGCTCTTGTTACCCAGGCTGGAGTGCAATGGTGTGATCTCGGCTCACCGCAACCTCCGCCTCCTGGGTTCAGGCAATTCTCCTGCCTCAGCCTCCTGAGTAGCTGGGATTACAGGCACGCGCCACCATGCTCAGCTAATTTTTTGTATTTTTAGTAGAGACGGGGTTTCACCATGTTGACCAGGATGGTCTCGATCTGTTGACCTCGTGATCCACCCGCCTCGGCCTCCCAAAGTGCTGGGATTACAGGCGTGAGCCACTGCGCCCGGCCTGTATTTTTTTTTTAACGGAGTCTCACTCTGTTGCCAGGCTGGACTGCAGTGGTGCCATCTCAGCTCACTGCAACCTCCAACTCCCTGGTTCAAGCAATTCTCCTGCCTCAGCCTCCGGAGTAGCTGAGATTATAGGCTGGTGCCACTACGCCCAGCTAATTTTTGTATTTTTAGTAGAGACAGGATTTCACCATGTTGGCCAGGATGGTCTTGATCTTCTGACCTCGTGATCCACCCACCGTGGCCTCCCAAAGTGCTGGGATTATGGGCATGAACCACCACGCCCAGCCTAGTTTTTGTATTTTCAGTAGAGACAGGCTTTACTGTGTTGGCCAGGCTGGTCTTGAACTCCTGACCTCAGGTGATCCACCCACCTTGGCCTCCCAAAGTGCTAGGATTTCAGGGGTGGGCTGCTGCCTGGCCTGGATTTTCTACATTAGCAGGAAACTTAGGTTCCTTTCTGGTGGGCTGGTTATGGGGAGAAAACACAGAAAAGTATGAAGAAAGGTCATTACTAATCCAAAACCATTCATCGTCATACTACAATGCAACTAACACGGCCACTACTCCAGCCACGTTTACTATGTGCAGAGCTCCATGCTAAATCCTCTCCATGTATCCCTCATGGCACTCCTACGAGGGATACCCATTTAACAGAGAAATGTGAAACAGGGCTGCGAACAGTGGCTAATGCTTGTAATCCCAACTCTTTGGGAGACGGATCACTTGAGACCAGGAGTTTGAGACTGGCCTGGCCACCATGGCAAAACCCTGTCTCTAGTAAAATTACAAAGATTAGCTGGGCATGGTGACAGACACCTGTAATCCCAGCTACTTGAGAGGCTGAGGCAGGAGAATCGCTTGAACCCGGGAGGCAGAGGCTGCAGTGAGTCAAGATTGCACCACTACACTCCAGCCTGGGTGACAGAGGGAGACCCTGTCTCAAAAAAACAAAAAAGAAAGAAATGTGAAACAAGCCCACTCTGCTCTTAACTAGAGAATCAACCCAGGCTGCCTGATTTCTTCCTGAGCCCTGTGCTTAACCGCAGCCCTCTTCAGTCCCAGGAAAAAGGTGGAGGGAAAGTGGAGGAGCAGGTGATGCTTTTCTCTGCTCCTCATCATCCCAGTTCTGTCTTATTAGTTGAAACAGAGTCTTGCTCTGTCACCCAGGCTGGAGTGCCAGGGCATGACCACAGCTCACTGCAGCCTTGAACTCTAGGCTCAAGCGATTTTCCCACCTCAGCCTCCTGAGTAGCTAGAATTACAGGCATAGCCACCCCGCCCAGCTAATTTCTTCTTATTGTTATTTGTAGAGACTGGTTTGCACTACGTGGCCCCGTCTAGTCTCAAATTCCTGGCCTCAAGAGATCTTCCTGCCTTGGCCTACCAAAGTGCTGGGATTACAGGTGTGTGTCACTGTGCCTAGCCATAAGGTCATTTTATGTTCTCTTGTCTACCACCATCACTACAATCACTACCATGTGCTGAGCTAAGTCCTGCAAACCGCAGAGCTTAGCGGGCAGTGAAGCTGGGAGGGGTCATTCCCCCAGACCAGGGACTGACCCAAAAGAATCGAAAGAAACCTCGCCCGGAAATTCCAAGAGAGCATGCTGCAGAGCCGGGTAGCTTCAAATGCCCCCAGCAAGATGATCAGGACTTGAGAAAGGAGCAAACCAGAGGGTACATCTGACAGCAGAGGCAAGTTAAGAAGTACTGGGACAGTCCTAACTCTGGATAGCAAAGATTCAGTTCCAAGCATAAGGCAGCCCTAGAAAAGCAGTTGACTGTCACTGAGTATTGATGAAGGTAGCACTTACTGCAGACTGTGGAGAGCACATTCCAAACAGCCCCGTTCTATAGCTGGGAAACTGAGATATGTCAGGGCTTACTTCAGGACCGCTGGACAGGGGTCAGGAAGGTCCTGGAGGACAGGTGGTCATGGGAGTGAAGGGAGAGGGACTGGGGCAGGGGATTGGTGCGGTGGTCAGTTCTGGGGCCTGAGCTGAAGGAGTCAGGAACGGGGCGTGGCGTTTCCACGCCGATGGATTTTCGAGAGCTGTTGCGGGGTGGGGGCGGGGGTGGGGGCGAGCCCACCGAGGATGCTGAGTCATGGTGTCAGGCGAAGGCGAGGGAGCCGTGCCTCTGGGGTTCCGTGGAGCTGCTGAAATTGGCTCAAGCTCTCCGGGGAGGCCACAGAGCAGGTGTAGGCGGGGTTGAGCGCAGGCGCGGACGAGGGAGGGGTGCGGAAGCATGTGCGTGTGGGCCTGCACGTCCGGGTGGGCGGGGCGCGCGCTTGGGCGCAGCTCCTTGCGCACGGTCGGGCGCTGGGGGTGCAGAGAGGGAGAGGGCTTGCAGACACCCAGGTCCGCACGTCTGGGATGGACATGGTGCGTGAATGTGCGCACGCGTTGTGAGGGGCGGTCGTGCGCATGCGCACACCGAAAGTGGCGCGTAGAGGTACCACCCCCACGTCTCGCCCCTAGAAAGCCTAGGGTTTGTTCTCGGTGTTCGCGGTAGCTTGCGCGAACGAGTCTTGTTACGCGGCTTAGTTACCAGAGCCCCGTGAATCCTATGCTAGGTACTTAGAAACATTTTCCCCAATGTACATAGGCGTTTCCACGAGAATAGAAAGCTTTACATTTATTCTAGGCCTGCATGGGCCTCTCCGCAGCTCCATCGTAGTGCTAATCCCTTTTCAGTCCTGGGATATCCCCTGATGATGTATTTAATAGTATTCTTTAGCCCAACGCGAGAGCCTTTTCGTCTGGTTGTCTGTGTTTTTCGTTTTTAGAGACAGAGTCTCGCTGTATTACCCAGGCTGGAGTGCAGTGGAACGATCTCGGCTCACTGCAGCCTCGAACTCCTGGGCTCAAGTGATCCTCCCATCTCAACCTCCCAAAGTGCTGGGATTACAGGCGTGAGCCACCGCACCCGGCCTCTAGTTGTTTTTTGCTCAGTATTAGAATTCGTTAAATTCTGGCCCCAGCAACACATCTTTTCATCTGTCTCAAGTTGCACTGTGATGGTCACAGGAGCTGTCCTGCACCTTGAACATGTGGCCATGAACAAGACTCGCTCCTTGCTCTGGTGGGGCCTTCATTCTAGTGAGGCACAAATGCAAACACAAAATTGCAGGAGGGTGCTAAGTGCTATGATGAGAAACGAAGCCAGGTTGGAAGATGGGCTCTGACCGCAGAAAACTGATGGAGATGGCCTAGAAGCCTTAGGAGCAACAAGTAGGCAAGTTGGAAGGCACATGGCAAGGCTACTTGGAAGTAGGTTAGGGTGCATGGGAAACCCTGAGGCTGTGGGGGGAGAGGCAGGAGCTAGGTAAAGTCCAGGTAGATAGCAGTGGAGATTTAAGAACATGGTGGAATTTGAGTGTGCTTGGGAATACACGTGTAGGACTTGCGGATTAGTCGAACTGGGTTGCTGGTGGATGGTGGTTCTCTTATCAAGAATGGGAAAGATGGGTTGTTGCCCCTAAAATAGTCTTTTTTGAGACGGAGTCTCACTTTGTCACCAAGCTGGAGTGCAGTGGCACAATCTCGGCTCACTGCAACCTCCACCTCCTGGGTTCAAGCGATTCTCCTGCCTCAGCCTCCCGAGTAGCTGGGACTATAGGCGCATCACCACACCCAGCTAATTTTTGTATTTTTAATAGAGACGGGGTTTCACCATCTTGGCCAGGATGCTCTCGATCTCTTGACCTAGCGATCCACTTGCCTTGGCCTCCCACAGTGCTGGAATTAGAGGCTGAGCCACCATGCCCAGCCAAAATACTGAGTTTTAAAGGCAGGGACTGCATCTTTGCCATCCTGGCTCCTAGCAAGGGCCTAGCCCTTATGTAACATTAGTGAATGCTGAATGTGACACGCCTGAAACAATCCTTCTCCCTCACCCAGGCCCACATCTTAAGTCAGTATTCTAGTTCAAGCCATATCCAGTCCCCACACCGACACACAGAGGCCTGGGCCCAGCCAGCCCACCCCTGTGCTCTAAGGCCAGCTGCATGTGTTACTTCCAGAGCCTACCCTTGGAGATGCCTTAGACTCCCGGGCATCTGTGGCTGGAAGGCAGCTGGTCACTCTGCCCACATACAGGGCTTTTGGGCAGTCAAGAAGCTGATTATTGGGAAGGCTTATTTCCTGTCTCCACATCAGGAGGCAGGTTGCAGCAGTGGCCACACAGTGCACAAAAGTCCATCCCCTCACAGCCCCATGGTTGGCATACAGCATCTCAGCTTCCAAGCTGGAAGCCCCCCATCCAAGGAGCGCCCAGGAGGGAAAGGAAAGTCGTAATACCTCTGCTGCCTGAGCATTTCTCAGATAGGCCGAGGCCTCTAAGGCCCCCACAGGAGCTCAAGTGTAGTATCCGCTCAGCATCCCTCCCCACTCATCAGCACACAGCCAGGGCTACGGAACTCCTACCCTCCAGCCTCCATCAGTGCTGTGAATCAGAACTAGCAAAGAGAACTGGGTGCTTGTGTAAAATTGGAACACATTTTAATAAAATATGGGCTTTTTTAAAAAGACATTGGGGGGGGGTCTCACTATGTTGCCCAGGCTAGTCTTGAACCCTGGCCTCAAGCAATCCTCCCAGGTCAGCCTCCCAAACTGCTGGGATTACAAGCATGGGTCAGCACACTCAGCCCTTGCTAGCTTTTTAGTATGAACTTACAGTATATTCTTCAGCACAGTCAGGCAACGTGGTTGTTACTGAGCAGCTTTATCCTTAGGTGCATTTGGAAGGCTCTGGGACTTGGTGTCCATGCTCAACTTCAGGGCACCGTGGCAGAAAGAAGAGTGGTGCATACACCAGAAGCTTATACCTTAGTGCCCACATTACTCTACTTCCTTCAGTTCATCAAAAAAGGTTCCAATGAGGTGCTGTCTTTCTG
Source organism: Saguinus oedipus (assembly GCA_031835075.1). Classification (NCBI taxonomy): domain Eukaryota; kingdom Metazoa; phylum Chordata; class Mammalia; order Primates; family Cebidae; genus Saguinus; species Saguinus oedipus. Next base: position 38,342,925 of record CM063187.1, on the reverse strand, counting down.
CAAATGAAAATGAGTTGAGGCCGAGCACGGTGGCTCATGCCTATATTCCCAGCACTTTGGGAGGCTGAGGTGGGTGGATCACCTGAGGTCGGGAGTTCAAGACCAGCCTGACCAACATGGAGAAATCCCATCTCTACTAAAAATACAAAATCAGCCAGGTGTGGTGGCACATGCCTGTAATCCCAGCTACTCAGGAGGCTGAGGCAGGAGAATCACTTGAACCCAGGAGGCAGAGGTTGCTGTGAGCCAAGGTCGTGCCATTGCACTCCAGCCTGGGCAACAAGAGCAAAACTCTGTCTCCAAAAAAGAAAAAGGAAATGTGACCCACCCTCCATTTGTGGTTCTCATGATACCATCTTCCTTCTGCTTAACCAGATAGCATGATCCAGTGAGACAGGTCCTTCTTTTTTTTTTTTTTTTTTTGAGACATTGTCTCGCTCTGTTGCCCAGGCAGTGCAGTGGTGTGGTCTCAGCTCACTGCAACCTCTGCCTCCCAGGTTCAAGTGATTCTCCTGCCTCAACCTCCTGAGTAGCTGGGAATACAGGCGCCTGCAACCACACTCCGTTAATTTTTTGTAGTTTTAGTAGAGACGGTGGTGTTTCACCATGTTGGCCAGGTTGCTCTCAAACTCCTTTGTGGTCCACCTGCCTCAGCTTCCCAAAGTGTTGGGATTACAGGTGTGAGCCACCGCCATTTTTTTTTTGAGACAGAGCCTCTATCTGTCACCACGCTGGAGTGCAGTGGCATGATCTCGGCTCACTGCAACCTCCAACTTCCTGGTTCAAGCGATTCTTCTGCCTCAGCCTCATGAGTAGCTAGAATTACAAGAATGTGCCACCGTGCCCAGCTAATTTTTGTATTTTTAGTAGAGATGGGGTTTCACCATATTGGCCAAGATCGTCTCGATCTCCTGAACTCAAGTGATCCATCCGCCTTGGCCTCCCAAAGTGCTGGGATTACAGGTGTGAGCCACTGTGCCTGGCCAAGACAGTTCCTTTTTATCCCTGTGAGGCACAGTATCTCTGCCACAGATCGGGTTCCTGGTGTGGGAAGAGGGTAAAACAAACCCTCATTCCTGGGTCTGCTCATTGGACAAGCTGGCTGGGCAAGTCACAGCATCCACATCTGGTGGGATATGGGTGTTGGCAGACCCCAACCCAGAGAGCCTGCACCCTTCCAGAGGACATCTCCTTCACTATTGCACTGGCTCCCCCTGTACACAGGCCTGCAGAGGGACCTAAACCAGCTCAGGCCTTAGGGCAGCCAATAGTGGAAGTGTGGCTGCTTGTTCTGCCTCCTGCCCATCCACTTCAGCTCACTGTAATATTCCAAGTAGTCTTCCTCTTGCTGGAGTAAGAGGACAGGCTGACCTAAAAACCAACTCAGTGTGCAGCTTTTCAAAGCAATGAATCAGGCAGGCTTTCGACATAATGTCCTCTGCAGTTCATTTTAAACAAAGATACCAAGTATTATTAAATGTATATTTTTAATAAAGCTAATAGTTATTTTACTTATAGGAGCTTTAAAAGTAAGATACAAAATGTAGAGTTCCAGTTTGGAAGCATTGTAACTATACACACAATGTCCTGCTGATGCCCGAGCAAGGCAGCCACACCTGACCATGCAAAGGACACACACATTCACACACGCACACACATGCGCTTTGGCGAGAACCCTCTGCCGAGCGCAGCACCTGGAATTACCAGTGTTCAGAGCAAAGCAGTGCCAGGAACACAGCACCTACATGGAGACTATACCAACAGCTTCACACAGTCTCACAGCCCATGGAGATGCAATTAGAAAATGTCTTCCTTAATAGAGAAAAACAAACTGGAAATGTCGCCTAGCGATGTCACCTGTGCTGGGGCATCAAGGACTGACCTCCGTCCAAGGTGAGGCCTATGGGGAGGCACTATTAAAACAAGAGTACTTCAGTATAATAGAACTCGAAATACAGGGTACTGTGGACACATTACTAAAGGAAACAGAAAACTATCTTACAAGTAGAACAGCCACAGACAACTTTAACAGAGATTAGTGTGCACACTGTGACAGCTAACACAGACAAGAGTCACGCAGGGTGGGTGCAAAGCACGTGCCTGAAAATGTCTATATACAAAACAGTTCTTTGTAAACATGGTGAGGTGAATGCTCAGAACCACGGTGAAAGATCATAAATACAGGCAGCAACGCATCCCCACACAGCACAAAAGACAACACCCAAGGCCTGGGAACAGCCTGACAACACAGTACTAAAAACTCAGGTGGCTGGGCTCAGACACCCTAGGGGTCCTCTAGAATTAGTGTGTATGTGTGTGTGTACATACATATATATATTTTTATTTTTTGGTTTTTTTTTTTTTTTTTGAGACGGCAACTTGCTCTGTTGCCCAGGCTGGAGTGCAGTGGCATGATCTCGGCTCACTGCAATCTCTGTCTCCTGGGTTCAAGCAATTCTTCTGCCTCAGCCTCCCGAGTAGCTGGGACTACAGGCACGCGCCACCACGCCTGGCTAATTTTTGTATTTTTAGTAGAGATGGGGTTTCACTATATTGGCCAAGCTGGTCTCGAACTCCTGACCTTGTGATCCGCCCGCCTCGGCCTCCCAAAGTGCTGGGATTACAGACATGAGCCACCGCGCCCGGCCTCTTTTTGGTATTTTTATATATAAATTTACTTATATCTGTAGAAAAATGAGAACATAAATGTGTTATTACAATTTTTTCTGGAAAAGCTTATATGGAGTTAGAAAGAATAAACCATTTATTAGTAGTTAACATATATTAAAATGGTTTAATGATTTAAGAAAATATAAAAAAAATATTAATACTGTCAAACTTTCATACCAGAAAATATTATGGATTTTTCTCAATTAGACTTTTTCAAAGATGAAATATGAAAAATTTAAATAAGTTTTATATAAAGAACTTTCTGTAACCTCAATTAATATACAGTGGGATATGTCTATTCTATATAGATATATTTATTATTATTTCTCAATTTAAGCACCATTCAATTCTTCGGGATCCATTCTGGCTGGAAAATATCCCTAAATCCACAGGATGTTATCTATTTAATGGCACATGTTAACTGAAAATGAGGTGGATTTTTTTTTTAAGAAAAGACCTTAATTTCTATCTACATCTTAATTGGTTCGTCTTCTGAGCCAGCTCACAATGTTAATGCAATTTCGAGTGCAGGTATCTCTGAGTGCCCCTCGACCACACCCCGAGGACTGTGGCAGTGCCCTGGCCACATGTGGAGGGATCAAAGGGCAGCGGGTGCAGCGTAGCTCTGCACGTGGACAGCAGCCGGCTGGTTCACCACCACGCACCTTCAGCAATGCACCTCCAACATGGGTTGCACCATCCTGCTTTCATAAAGCTGGGAAAGGCCGCACTCCTTGGGTGCTGCTGGGTGGCGAGGAGCTGTCCCCACAGAAACCCCAGGTGACTGCTTCCAATCACAAATATTCTGTATTTCACCCATTTTGTGTAAGCTTAAATAAAGATAGTGTTAAACCTCCAGCCAGTGTATCTGTTATCTTAAAATATTCAATACATTTTAGGCAGGAGATGTTTTAACTAGAAACCTACATGAAAAAAACAGCTATAAAATACAGTGACTGGTGTGGTCATCACTCAAGGTGTGAAGAAGAGAGAAGAAGAGGGTTTCCGAAAAATGGTCAATTATGCCCTCAGCTTTCAGGATTCATGTTTTTTCAACACACAGCAGGACTAAAAACCCAAGAGCTGTGTTTCTTCAAGTGTGGCCATGGCGCTTGCATCAGAGTTGCCTGTGGGGCTTACCAGGCATGCAGGTTCCCCAGCACACCCCCAAGGGCCAGACGCCTGTGTCTCCAGCTGACTCTCCAGGGCTCTGATGCCACCAATGTTTGAGAAGCCAGGTTTAAAGGCTTGGAGCTGCCAACTACCCTTGTCCCCAAGGAACCCTCCCCGGGATGGGGTATGTTGGTCCTCTGAGGGGCTGGTGTCAGCTAGGCAGCCCTGGGGTGTGCACACTTGTCCCCACAGTTCTGGGCAGGCAGGCTGGCCTGGGTCAGTACTGGGGCAAGTAGGCTGGCCTGCGTTCAGCCTTCCCAGGGAAGGCCTTGAAGCCCTTGGGTGCTGCCTTGTGTGCTGGTGGGGGTGGGGGCTGTGGTGGGCTCTGCACGTAGGAGAAGGCAGCGGCACTGCAGTCGCTAGTCGCGGCCCACACCGGGGACTGCAGCATCTGCATGGTGTCGTTCCACTGGCTGCCGGGGCTGGTGACTGCATAGAGTGGTGCGCTGGGGCTGGGCAGCGTGCTGGGAAGCGGTGAAGGGTGTTGCCAGGGTGCTTTGGGTGGCCATGTTTTGGTTTTGTTATCCTGAGAGACAGAAGAGATTCTTAGTGGCATTTCTGGCAATGTGTCATCTTTTCCCACCTCCCCAGATCCCTGGCGCTTATTTCCGCCTAGGAAGCAGGGTCAGAACCCCACTCACTCCCACAGCCCTGTCCAACAGAATTCCTTGTATTAATAGCCATCTTCTGTGCTTCTACGGTGCAGTATGGTAGCCACTCGCCACATGTGACTAGTGCAGACTAAGGAATTTTTTTTTTTTTTTTAGACGGAGTTTCGCTGTTGTTACCCAGACTGGAGTGCAATGGCACAATCTCCGCTCACTGCAACCTCCGCCTTCTGGGCTCAAGCAATTTTCCTGCCTCAGCCTCCCGAGTAGCTGGGATTACAGGCGCGCACCACCATGCCCAGCTAATTTTTGTATTTTTAGTAGAGATGGGGTTTCACCTCGTTGACCAGGATGGTCTCGATCTCTTGACCTTGTGATCCATCCACCTCGGCCTCCCAAAGTGCTGGGATTATAGGCGTGAGCCACCGCGCCCAGCTGGAATTCTTTTAAAAATGTATTTTAGAGGCAGCCTGGCTCTGTCAATCAGGCTGGAGTGCAGTGGTGCAATCATAGCTCACTGTAACCTCAAATTCCTGGGTTCAAGCCATCTTCCTGCCTCAGCCTCTTGACCAGCAAGGACTACAGGCATGTGCCACCATGCTTTAGCTAATCTTTTTTTTTTCTTTTTTCTTTTTTTAATTTTATTTTAATAATTTGGTTCCAACACAACCTTAGCTAATCTTTTAACTTTTTTGTAGAAACTATGTTTCACTATGTTGCCCGGGCTGGTCATAAACTCTTGGCCTCAAGTCATCCTTCTGCATTGGCCTCCCAAAGCACTAGGATTACATGCATGAGCCACTACGCCTGGCCTGAATTTTTATTTGTATTTAAATTTACATAGCCATGTGTGGTGAATGGCTGTCACACTGGATAGCACAGTCGTAAAGTTTCTTGTGGCTCTGAGTCAGCCGAGGTGGCTAATCATTTGCACAAAGTTATTTAACACAAAGAAGACTCCTCATTATTTTGAGGCCCTCTGAAAACTGCAGCTGTAGAAGCTAGCCCAAGTCTATGCCCACAGAGCCAGCCTGAATACCTGGTTCACATCCTCCACTGTGGTGAGGAGAGGCGGTGAGGGCAGCATGCTGGTGTCCTGCTCTCCGCTGCTGTGTTTCCTGAAAGAACCAAGAGCTCAGGGCAGTGATTGCCTGGCTTCCTGCCCAGCCCACCTGCAGGGGTCACAAGAGTGCTAGGCTCCAGCATCTCTAGGCCCTGGTTCTAGGAGGGGAGGAGGCCTACCGGTGTCCATGGTGTAAAGGGGACTAACGGGAGCCGGCACTGAACAATGCGCTCCTGCATGGCCAGTGCAGTCAAAGGAGTTGGGTATGGCAGTGGCAGGCAAAGACAGGCACTGGCTTTTCCAGCTGCTGAGTCCACCTTGTTTTTTCTTTTTAATTTTAATTTAATTTTATTTTTTTGAGATGAAGTTTTGCTCGTTACCCAGGCTGGAGTGCAATGCCTTGATCTCGGCTCACCGCAACCTCTGCCTCCTGGGTTCAAGCAATTCTCCTGCCTCAGCCTCCCGAGTAGTTGGGATTACAGGCGTGCACCACGACGCCCAGCTAATTTTTGTATTTTTAGTAGAGACGGGGTTTTACCACGTTGACCAGTATGGTCTCGTTCTCTTGACCTCGTGATCCACCCGCCTTGGCCTCCCAAAGTGCTGGGATTATAGGTGTGAGCCACCACCTCCAGCCATTTTTTATTTTTTGAGACGGAGTCTCACTGTTTCCTAGGCTGGAGTGCAGTGGCTTGATCTCAGCTTACTGCAACCTCCACCTCCTGGGTTCAAGTGATTCTTGTGTCTCAGCCTCCTGAGTAGCTGCGATTACAGGCATGCACCACCACACCCAACTAATTTTTTATTTTTAGTAGAGATGGGGTTTCACCATGTTAGCCAGACTGGTCTCCAACTCGACCTCAGGTGATCTGCCTGCATCAGCCTCCCAAAGTGCTGAGATTACAGGTGTGAGCCACCGTGCCTGGCCTGCTTTTGGTTAATTTATTTAAGAGATACTGTTTCCAAGCACTAGGGATATGTGACTTAAAGCCCATTCGTTTTACTAATCACATGAAAAAGTTTGTTACAAGGTTGAATGAAAAAGGCAGGATGTGACCACATCAGAGCCAGCACTCCCGCATGCAGACAACAGTCTCTGAAGAGATGGTGCCATATGTGACTTAGAAGTCGAATCAGTCATATGTCTTAAAGGGAAGTCTCAAACTCCACCCCCAGCTCAACTTGCTCCTCCTGCAGGCTTCCCACCTCAGTTCATGGCACCCTTCACAGAAGCTCAGGCAGAAAACTTGTGTGTCATCCTTGACTCTTCCCACCTCACCCATACCCCACTGCTAATTCCCCACCAGTTGCTGCTGCACTTTGTTCAGCTCTGATTATCAGAAGCCTAAGTTCTGAAAATAGAACATCCAACCCGTTCTCTGCATTTACAACCCTCAAACCCTGCTTTATTTACCTTCAAAGCACCTAACCTAACCTGACATGATTTTTTGTTTTTTTTGAGACACTGTCTCACTCTGTTGCCCAGGCTAGAGTGGCACAAACACAGCTCACTGCAGTCTCAGCTTTCCAGGCTCAAGTGATTTTCCCACCTCAGCCTCCCGAGTAGCTGGGACTGCAAGTGTGGACAGAAAACAGCTGAACGTGTTCTAGCGATTGGTCACTGCCACCACCCCCACTACTATTCTGTGCAAGTACCCTTCTGTCTTCACCTGCCTGCTCCCCATTGCCTATCTGATGCAGCCTGTCCTGTCCTGCAAGGATCATGGAACCTGGCCTCCTGTTCTGTTCCACAGCATTGCTTCAAGTGACTGGGAGGCCTGCATACCCTCCACTTCCACCCATGGCCCTCAGTCTGCCACCCCGACCAGACCTTGCTTTCTCATATCCACAGCAGTTTCTCTACTTATTTCTAACCAAACACTCCTCTTAGTTCAGAGCCCATTTTAATTTTTGTGACTACTTTTGAAAACCTTCTTAGGTCTAAATATCCTACATTACTACTTTTTTCCAACTTTGAAATGCCATCCAGAAGTCATTTTGTCCATCTGTTTTTTTTTTTTTTTTTTTTTTTGAGACAGAGTCTCATTCTGTCACCAGGTGCCAGGCTGGAGTGCAGTGGTGCGATCTCAGCTCACTGCAACATCCACCTCCTAGGTTCAAGCAATTATCCTGCCTCAGCTTCCTGAGTAGCTGGGACTACATATAGGCGCGTGCCACCACGCCTAGCTAATTTTTGTATTTTTTAGTAGAGACAGGGTTTCACCATGTTGGCCAAGATGGTCTTGATCTCTTGACCTCATGATTGGCCCGCCTTGGCCTCCCAAAGTACTGGGATTACAGGTGTGAGCCACTTTGCCCGGCCTGTCCATCTTTTAATAAAGAGACTGATGGTCAGAAAGGGACAGCCCCTTGTCTGGGGTTGCAGAGCCTGTTGGTGAGTCCAGATTAGAACTTGTAACCAAGGGCCTGCTCTTCCCACAGAAAGGGCCAGCCCTGTCTCCCAAATCCTCCCTTGCCTGTCACAGTGGTGGCCCCAGAGGCCGTGCAAGATGAAGCTGGCTCTTCCTTGTGGAAACCACCTCCTGCAGGTGCTCTTTAGAGGCTTCAGCCAGGCATTGTGGGAAGAGCCCCTCCCCTCTCACACAGGGAGACTGAGGGTGACTAGGATCCTGGCTTTCCCAGGGAGTGAGCTGTGGGTTGCAATCACATGCCCCTTTCTCCCCACCTTGGTTTAGAAATCCCTTCATACCTTCTCTGTTTGACAGCAGCAATGAGATCAGGCCCTGAAAACATGGAGAACAAGCTGTCCCCATTGGCTGAGGACGTCTCATCACTCGAGCTGGCGGAGTCTCCCTGAGCACCTGACCAGCCACCATGCAGGCCATCCCTGAAAGCCGGAGAGAGAAGCTGGGCCAGGGCCTCCTGCAGCCCCACCACCCTCCATCCCACCCTCAAAGGACAGTCCTTACCCTGTACTCATCCCATAACCAAATAGTGGTCTCTTGTCTCTCCCTTCTTAAAATGTGAGGTTTTCCTCCTTTGCCTTATTTCAAAAGTAATACATATTCATCACTTTCCTTTATTCCTCTAAGAAGCCTGTGATTTGTATATGAAATTTGTTTTAGAAAAAACAAGGGAGGGAGAGCATCAGGAAGAATAGCTAAAGGATGCTGGGCTTAATACCTAGGTGATAGGATGATCTGTGCAGAAAACCAAACCATGGCACACGGTTACCTTTGCAACAAACTTGTACATCCTGCACATATACCCCTGAACTTAAAATAAAAGTTGAAGGAAAAAAACATTTTAAAAGTAAAAAAAAAAAAAAAAGCTGGGCACGGTGGCTCATGCCTGTAATCCCAGCACTTTGGGAGGCTGAGGCGGGAGGATCACAAGTCAGGAGTTCAAGATCAGACTGGCCAACATGATCAAACACCGTCTCTACTAAAAAACACAAAAATTATCTGGGCATGGTGGCTCGTGCCTGTAATCCCAGCTACTTGGGAGGCTGAGGTAGAGAACTGCTTGCACCGGGACCTGGGAGGCGGAGGTTACAGTGAGCTGAGATTGTGTCACTGCACTCCAGCCTGGGCTACAGAGCAGGACTCCACCTCAAAAAAAAAAAAAAGGTAAAAAAAAAAAATCATTAACAAGTAAAAAACAAAAAGTTGAGATGGTCTTTAGTCATCCAGATTTACTAACCAGGTAGCAATATGGATGTGAAAAATCCCCAGTTGTCTTTATGATAAAAATTCACAATTCTCTCAATATACTAGAATCTGAACCACACACTTTTGCTTTTCATAGGATATGACAGCATTCCATAAATCATGTGAGCTTCGCAGTCATACTCATTTTAGTATAAAGCATTTAACTCACAAGCACCATCATGTAAGAGCCTTGTCTAGGGCTGAAGAGTCTGTTTTGAAAATCATGAATGTATACCAATGGCAAATTCACAGGGATACATCACACTAGGTGACATCTAACAGCCATATGACCCTGACCCCTAAAGATTTAATCCCTTGTCACTTTCTCACTTGGGGGCATGGAATTGCACTGCCTGAAGAAAATTCACATAGGCCAAGGAGCCCCTCTTCTCACAGGCTCCCCCCCGTCACCAGGGACACCTGGGTCTCAAATTTGGCTTCCCTGGAGTAGCCAGCACTCACCCTTCTGTGAAGAACTCAGGGAAAGGCCACGTCCGATGGGTGTCATCCATAGGCGGCCAGTTGCCCCGGGGGTTACCTGGCCGGCGACCATGCTGGGCCTGCCGCTTCTGCTGCATCGCCTGGCTCACTCCTGCCACATAGCGTGCAAACTCTGGGTCTGACCCCACTGCATTGGGACAAAGGAACAAACAGGGTTTGGGGACAAACCAGCCTCTTGGTCCTTGCTTACACTCTGCTGACATGCTGGTCCCACATACAATAAAAGGTAGTGAGGAGCTGCCAGGCTTGTGCCCCACAGTGTGGGCTGCAGGCTGTACCCAGCACCCTCCTGTGGGGAGATGGGACTTGCAGCACCTAGGGCTGAGGCTGGGGTACAGTGTGTGCTGGGGCTGTCAGGAAGGGCTATGCCTAGAACAGAGGCAGGCTAAGTGTGAAAGAAACAAAAAAGAGAGAAAAATGGTTTCATTTATTCATGACTAAGACAAATACTAATTACTTTAAAAATTTTTGGCCAGACACGGTGACTCATGCCTGTAATCCCAGCACTTTTGGAGGCCGAGGTGGGCAGATCACAAGGTCAGGAGTTCAAAACCAGCCTAGCTAACATGGTGAAATCCCATCTCTACTAAAAATACAAAAATCAGCTGGGTGTTGTGGCGGCCACCTGTAATCCCAGCTCCTCGGGAGGCTGAGGCAGGAAAATCGCTTGAACCTGGGAGGGGAGGTTGCAGTGAGCCATTGCCCTCCAGGCTGGGTGACAGACCAAGACTCTGTCTCGGGAAAAAAAAAAAGTTTCCAGCATCAGCTAGGTGCAGTGGCTCACTCCTATAATCCTAACACTTTGGGAGCCTGAGTTAGGTAGTTCGCTTGAGCCTAGAAGTTCGAGACTAGCCTGGCCAACATGGCGAAACCCCGTCTCTACAAAAATTAGCACGGTGTGGGCCAGGCATGGTGGCTCATGCCTATAATCCCAGCACTTTGGGAGGCTGAGGCAGGTGGATCACGAGGTCAGGAGTTTAAGACCAGCCTGGCCAACACAGTGAAACCCTGTCTCCACTAAAAATACAAAAATTAGCTGGTTGCGAAGGCAGGCACCTGTAATCCCAGCTACTTGGGAGGCTGAGGCAGGAGAACTGCTTGAACCCAGGCGGCAGAGGTTGCAGTGAGCTGCGATTGCACCACTGCCCTTCAGCTTGGGCGACAGAATGAGACTCTGTCTCAAAAAAAAAAAAAAAAATTAGCTGGGTGTGGTGGTATGAACCTATAGTCACAGCTACTTGGGAGGCTAAGGTGGGAGGATCACTTGAGACCAGGTGGTAGAAGCTGCAGTGAGCCGAGACTGTGCCTTTGCAATCCAGTCTGAGAGACAGAGCCAGACCCTATCTCAAAAAAAAAAAAAAAAAAAAAGTCCAGTGTCTTGGTGCTCTCTACCTTGAGTCATTAGCCAACAACTTAGAAAATCAGATGATGACTTTGGCCAACTGATAACCTGAAAGTTAACAAAGCATCAAAGCATTGGGGTCAGCCAGATAGAGGATATATGCTGTTCCCACTTGAGTCAAAGTTTGATCTAGTATTTCCCTGGCTACTGGACAGGAGACTTGCTCATTCCATGTGAACATCCTAAGTGTGGCAAAGAATAAAATGAAACTTCAGAATGCTTTAAGAGGTGGCTGGAAACATACTGGCAGTGCTGAACGGGATATGCAGGCAGTGTAAATGGGAGAAAAGCACAGGTGGCGTTTAGATAAAGTGTCAAACAAAAACATATGGCAGGAAAGCATCTATGAATCGCAAATCAAATATGACTCAGCAATGCATTTTTTAGCTTAAAATTAGGGAGGCTACGAGGGGACAATCCCATTATCAGCTTGTTCTTAGAGCACTGTAACAAGATGATCTCAGTCAAGCTGTCCTGTCTCCTGACCTCCAACCCGTACTGAATTTGTCTATCCTGACAGGGGCAGTAGATGGCGCCCTCTCTAATTCTGTCCGGAGGAGTATCCCTCCTTAATCTGCATCAAGGGCTATGCAGACCTTATGCCCTCTGGGCAGGGACTGTAGAAAGCTGTATCATGGACCTCAGGGGCAGAAAGGAACACACAGAAGGAAAACAGTAGGATTTGTAGTCTAAAAACCTAAGAGGTATACAGGACACAGAGATCAAATATGGTAACATTCTTTTTATTTAAAAATTTTGTTTTGAGGCCGGGCACGGGCCTCATGCCTGTAATCCCAGCACTTTGGGAGGCTGAAGCAGGCGGATCACAAAGTCAAGAGATTGAGACTATCCTGGCCAACATGGTGAAACCCCGTCTCTACTAAAAATACAAAAATTAGTTGGGCGTGGTGGTGGGCGCCTGTAGTCCCAGCTACTCTGGAGGCTGAGGCAGGAGAATTGCTTCAGCCCGGGAGGCGGAGGCTGCAGTGAGCTGAAATCACGCCACTGCACTCCAGCCTGGCACCTGGCGACAGAGTGAGACTCTGTCTCAAAAAAAAAAAAAAATTTGTTTAGAGATAGGGTCTCACTCTGTTGTCCGGGCTGGCGTGCAGTGGCACAATCTCAGCTCATTGCAACCTCTGCCTCCCAGGTTCAAGTAATTCCTGTGTCTAAGCCTCCCAAGTGGGTGGGACTACAGGTGTGTGCCACTACGCCTGGTTATTTTTTTTTTTTTTTTGAAATGTAGTCTCTCTTAGCTGCCCAGGCTGGAGTGTACTGGCACGTTCTTGGCTTACTGCAACCTCTACCTCAGGTTCAAGAGATTCTCCTGCCTCAGCCTCCCGAGTAGCTGGGATTACAGGCATGTGCCACCACATCTGGCTAATCTTTTTGTATTTTTAGTACAGACAAGGTTTCACCATGTTGGCCAGGCTGGTCTAGAACTCCTTGACTTCAGGTGATCCGCCCACCTTGGCCTCCTGAAGTGCCTGGGCCGTCTGGCTAATTCTTTTTATTTTTGGTAGAGACAGGGTTTCGCCATGTTGGCTAGGCTGGTCTTGAACTCTTGGCCTCAAGCAATCTGCCAGCCTCAGCCTCTCAAAGTGCTAAGACTACAGGTGTGAGCCACTGTGCCTGGCCTCAAATATGACAAAATTCTGAAAAATACTGTTTATACTCTGTATTTAGTTTTACAAGACAGTCAAAAAATGTACAGACCATTTATGACCAACTGAGAAAACACACTGTGCCCACACTAGTGGGTGGCAGCCACTGGCCTTGCTGTTTCTTAGCAGGATGGAGGTGTTTACCCTTCTTGTGGCTGAGGGCTGTAGGCACAAGGGTTTCCTACATCCATCCACCCAAGGGAGCAAGCACCAGACAGCAGGAGCAGTGGCATAAAGAATTTTCAGAAGACACGAACAATGGCTGGGCACGGCGCCTCACACCTGTAATTCCAGCACTTTAGGAGGCTGAGGTGGGTGGGATCACTTGAGGTCAGACAGTCAAGACCAGTCTGTCCAACATGGTGAAACCCCATCTCTACTAAAAAAATAAAAATTAGCCGGGTGTGCTGGTATGCACCTGTAGTCCCAGCTACTCGGGAGGCTGAGGCAGGAGAATCACCTGAGCCCAGGAGGCAGAGGTTGCAGTGAGTGGGGATCACACCACTGCACTCCAAGCCTGGGCAACAGAGCAAGACTCCATCTCAAAAAAAGAGTGTTAACTCCAGCATTAACTTCCTTCTCATAATGATTAGTGCTGAGGTGTTTCAGCAAGGAATCTCCTCTTCTGGTGGCGATTTACTTGTACAAATATTTGCTATACTTATCTGTAACATTTCATAGTACTCCCTGTGAATGAGATATATTTTCTACTTCTATATGCCTTTTGCTAAATTAATTAGAGAAAAAAGATTGTATGTTACCAAATTCTCTTGCTGATTTTAGCATTTCTGGGGGGAAGGGGATTTCAATTCTGTTATCAACAAAAAGATGTTCTGCTTAATCTATCATTTCCCAAAGCTTAAACCACTTATTTCATTTGCTTTTTGTCTTACTGCGTTTGCTGTCAAGTCTAAGACAAAGTTACATGCTACAGGTGATAACAGTTGCCCTTTTCTGAGTCCTGATATTAAGTAAAATGATTTTTGTTTCATTATATAAGGCACTATTTTAGCTTTTGGTAGATAGTCATTATTTATTTACTTTTTTTTTTTTGAGATGGAGTCTTGCTCTTTCGCCAGGCTGGAGTGCAGTGGCATAATCTCAGCTCACTGCAATCTCCGTCTCCCAGATTAAAGTGATTCCCCTGCCTTTAGCTGGGACTACAGGCACGCACCACCAGGCCCGGCCATTTTTTTATTTTTTGTATTTTAGTAGACATGGGATTTCACCACAACAGGGATGTTCTTGATCTCCTGACCTCATGATCCACCTGCCTCAGCCTCCCAAAGTGCTGGGATTACAGGCACAAGCCACTGTGCCTGGCCTATTTACTTACTTACTTATTTTTTTGAGATGGAGTTTCGCTGCTGTTACCCAGACTGGAGTGCAATGGCACGATCTCGGCTCACCGCAACCTCCGCCTTCTGGGCTCAAGATATTCTCCTGCCACAGCCTCCCGAGTAGCTGGGACTACAGGCGTGCACCACCATACCCAGCTAATTTTTGCATTTTTAGTAGAGACAGGGTTTCACCTCGTTGACCAGGATGGTCTTGATCTCTTGACCTCGTGATCCACCCGCCTCGGCCTCCCAAAGTGCTGGGATTATAGGCATGAGCCACCACACCCGGCCTGCCTATCTATCTATCTATCTATCTATCTATCTATCTATCTATCTATCTATCTATCTTATTTATTTATTTTTTGAGACAGAGTTTCGCTCTTGTTACCCAGGCTGGAGTGCAATGGTGTGATCTCGGCTCACCACAACCTCCGCCTCCTGGGTTCAGGCAATTCTCCTGCCTCAGCTTCCTGAGTAGCTGGGATTACAGGCACGCGCCACCATGCCCAGCTAATTTTTTGTATCTTTAGTAGAGACGGGGTTTCACCATGTTGACCAGGATGGTCTTGATCTCTTGACCTCGTGATCCACCCGCCTCAGCCTTCCAAAGTGCTGGGATTACAGGCTTGAGCCACTGTGCCCGGCCTATTTACTTATTTTTTAAAGACAGTCTCACTTTGTTGCCCAGGCTGGAACGCTGCAGCCTCAACCTCCTGGGCTCAAGCAATCTTCCCACCTCAGCCTCCCGAGGAGCTGGGACTACAGGCATGTGCCACCACACCTGGCTAATTTTTTATTTTTTGTAGAGATGGGGGTCTCACTATGTTGGCCAGGCTTGTCTTGAACTCCTGGCTTCATGTAATCCACCTACCTCAGCCATCCAAAGTGCTAGAATTACCGGCGTAGGATACCGTGCCTGCCCAGGTTTTCCACTTCTTGGTATAATTTTGTAACACCTATTTTACTAGGAAATAATTCATTTTCTGCTGAATTTTCAAATGTATTGCTATTAAGTCTCAGATGGTAATGTTTTAAGGTGCTTTGTTTTTGTTTTTTTTTTTTTTTGAGACGGAGTTTCGCTCTTGTTACCCAGGCTGGAGTGCAATAGCGTGATCTCGGCTCACTGCAACCTCTGCCTCCTGGGTTCAGGCAATTCTCCTGCCTCAGCCTCCCGAGTAGCTGGGATTACAGGCACGCGCCACCATGCCCAGCTAATTTTTTGTATTTTTAGGAGAGACGGGGGTTTCACCATGTTGATCAGGATGGTCTCGATCTCTTGACCTCGTGATCCACCCGTCTCGGCCTCCCAAAGTGCTGGGATTACAGGCTTGAGCCACCGCACCCGGCCTTTTTTTGAGACAGGATCTCTCTCTCTGTTGTCCAGGCTGGGGTATAGTGGCATGATCATAGCTCACTTCAGCCTCAAAATCCAGGGCTCAAGAGATCCTACTGCCTCAGCTTCCCAAGCACCACCATAACCAGCTAACTTTTTGTTTAAATTTTAGTAGAGATGAGGGTTCTGTGATGCTGACCAGGCTGGTCTCAAACTCCTAGCCTCAAGTGATCCTCCCACCTCAGCCTCTCAAAATGCTGGTATTACAGGCATGAGCCACTAAAGCATTTTTAATGTGTCTTTTCCTTTTTTTTTTGAGATGGAGTCTTGCTCTGTTGCCCAGGCTGGAGTGCAGTGCATGATCTTGGCTCACTGCAACCTCTGCCTCCCGGGTTCAAGAGATTCTCCTGCCTCAGCCTTCCGAGTAGCTAGGACTACAGGTGCACACCACCACACCCAGCTAATTTTTGTATTTTTAGTAGAGACAGGGTTTCACCATGTTAGCCAGGATGGTTTTGATCTCCTAAGCTCGTGATCTGCCAGCCTTAGCCTCCCAAAGTGCAGGGATTATAGGCGTGAGCCACCGCGCCCAGCCATGTGTCCTTTATATTTACTAATTTTGTTTCTCTCTGTTCTCTCTTAATCAGGCTTAGAATAAATTGGCTTAGACATTTTATTGGTCTTCCAAAGATCCTTCTTTTAGAGTTATTTGCAATTTCTACTATATTTTTCTTTTTAATTTACTTATTTTTGGCTTTTCTCCCTTAATTCCTCCTCCTAGTTTGTTGTTTGTAAATTCCTTCTCTAATTTCTTAAGGTGACTATGGTTGTATTTTCATTGTTTAGGCCAGGAGAAGCTGTATTCTATAAAGGCAAAAGGGTGTCTGCCACCTTTCATAGGTCCTAGAGTTTATGCAAAAAAAAAAAAAAAGCATCACAAAGAACAGGTTACACAGTCAAGAAAAAAGCACCCCAAAAAGGGCTGTTCATATTGGCTTCCAGGAGTGGGCTGGCGTAGATTGGAGCCCACTTGAACTATGGGACTTTGAGCTTTTCAAGTAACTTCTCTTAGCCTCAATTCTGTTCTCTATAAAGTAAGAAAAATAGACCACTCACGTTCTCAGCTCCTTTCTCACTATTGTTTCCCACTCTTGCTAGATCTGTCCCATACTTGCCTTCACAGTAAGAAAGGGTTGTAAAGGGGGATTGAGTGACTTCACTTTCACGAGTAAAGCTGCAGCAGACAGGCCCTGGGAAGACCTCAGAAGCTGTGTTTGCTGTTGACACTGGGCAAGGGGTGGGAGGCTTCACATACCTGCAGGATCGAAAGGGAGAATCTCTCCCAGCATTCCAAAGACTCCATCACTTTGGTCACGGTTTGGCCAGGTGTTATTTCTAGGTCCCTGCGGCTTCTGTCCCAAAACCTCCGACATCACATTATCCATATAGCTGCTCACCAGACCCAAGCTGTACAAGTCAGAACTGAGATCAGATATGCCAGGCCATTGACCAAGAGGAGACAGACTTGCTCCAACGGTCTGCACTGGCTGCTGGGATGAACCAGGTACCCATTTCCCAGGTGCCCGAGGCTGGGGCGGGGGCTGGGGCTGCTGCGGTCCAATGGGCTGGAGTAGGTGTTGATAGTATTGGACTTGAGGTTGTTGCTGCTTTGGGGACTGCTGCTGAGGTGCCAGTCCTGGCTGGGGTGTCAGAGGTGTATGTGCCCCAGCCTGGGGTGGCCGTGGTGGAGGGGGCACAGGCAGTGATGGCTGCTGTGGCTGCATGGCTCCTGCCTTCTGCTCAGTCACGATGGCTGTGGCAGCAGAATTACGCCTTGTCACCAACGGAGAGCCCTGATGTGACTGGCCCATGTTAAAGCCTGAGAGAAAATCTATCACCTCTTGCATTTCCTGATCAGTTGGTAAGTTCATACCCTTCTCGTCCTTGGCATCATCTCCATGCAGGAAGTTCTCACGCCTCTCCATGGGAAAGCCATTGGCCACTGTATTACTGGAATTCTGAGCTGACTGTGAAGGATCTGTAGTCCTGGGGAAATTACCAATGTTTAAAATGCTTTGTAACCTTGTATCAATATTGCCAGGCATTTTGGCCTTCTCTTCTGAACATCCAGCTATGAAGATGTTTTTGGAAGGGGTATTTTGGATGGAATAATTTGTGCTGTTGCTGGAGCTGGTACATGAAGCTTTCTTGGTGAACCGGGATGTCAGTTTGGAGAATGTCTTCTGCAGGCCACCTGAAGATTTGTTTCCGTTTCCAGAAGGCAGGTCAGCCTGGTTCCCAAAATCACAGATCTCCCTTTGCAGCTGGATCTGTATACAGGGTAAAGCTTGCTCCCTATTTAAATAGAAATTTAAAGAAAAAAAAGATAAATATATAAACTAATGAAATGGACCTCTTTGTATTTAAGAATGGCATCAAGGAAAAAAAAAGAATGGCATTGAGAGCAAGAAAAATCTCTCTGGTTGGTATCAGGTTCACTTACGTTATAGATAAATAAACACCCAGGGGTTTGGAGAGTATGGAGTCTAGTGTCTAACACAGGACTGTGGAAGCTCTGCTAGGATTCTGGCCTGAAGAGTGTGCTTGAGTGAAACCCTCTAATGATGGCACAAGAGGGGAAAGCATGGCTAGCTGTGGGGATGCAACTCAGAGGCTAGCTTTGTGCCTGGAGGACAGGGGCTGATAGCAACCTGAGAGAACTGAATGAAAAAGAAAAAAATTCTAAAAGACATTAAGTAAATTTTCTAAACATTTCTCTGTTCTTAATTCAGAAGGAGAATCTGAGTTCAGTTAAAAGTCCTCTTGATGTACTTCCTCTCAAATGACAAAATAAAGGAAGGCAAAAATGTTAGCAAATTGGGGAATCTGGGTACATGGCATGGAGCAGTTCTTTGTATTATTCTTGCCACTTTTCTGCAGGTTTTTAATTATTCTGAAAACGATAGTTACTAAAAAGGTAACTAAGTTACCAGCGTGGAAGCTCTCAGAACCCCATGGTCTAAGGATTTTTATGCAGGCTTTGTCATATAAGCAAGTCATCTTGTTAGAACAAGACAACTAAGGTAACTAAGTTACCTTTTTAGTAACTAACTTCTGTTTTCAGAATAATTAAAAACCTATTGCCTTATTTACAATACCACACACTATCAGTGACATAAGCACACATGAAATTGTGCATGGTCACATTGTCCCTGTATGCATCTAAATGCAAACCACAGACAATTCAAGTGACCAGCACATACACCAACCTTCCAGCCCTCCAGCGGTTTAGGTCCAGTACAGCTGTGTAGAGCACGTCCACCAGACCCAAGGTCTTCTCAGGATCAAGGCTTCTCTGCAGCAGGGACATGGTAGCAGGGTCTTCTTTCAGACACCTAGGCACAAATTAGACTGCATTACCACTGGTTGAACTTCTCTGCAAAGGTCTTTTAAGCAGGTCTCATAGAAAAGGTTACAACTTTTACATACTTCTGGTACCCAATAAAAATCCAGTAACTGTAAGAACATGAAGAGAATACTGGAACTCACTGCTCCACAAGAGGAGGAGGAAGCAAAAGGGTCTGAGATCTTGTGATATCAGAAATATATATTTGGTTTCTGCCTCCAGTTCCTGATACAGAGCTCCTAAAACTCTTGAGATTTCCTGGGTGACAGTGTCTTTTGTTCTAACAAGATGACTTGCTTATATGACAAAGCCTGCATAAAAATCCTTAGACCATGGGGTTCTGAGAGCTTCCATGCTGGTAAACACACTGAGGTGCTGGGTGTGGGGCACACCTGGCAAGGGCATGGAGGCTTAGGACCCCATCCCACATACCTCATGCTATAGACCTCTTCACCTGGCTGTTAATCTTTATCTGCTATAATATCCTTTATAATAAACCATAAATGTAACTAAATGTTTTATTGAGTTCTGTGAGCCATTACAGCAAAATATCAAACCTGAGAAGGTAATGGGGAACCCCTAACTTATAGCCAACTGGTTAGAAGCTTGGTGACAACCTGGGACTTGTGGTTGGCATCTCAAGTGGGGAGCCCTTAACCTGTGGGGTCTGTGCTACAGACATTCTGATTCCTGCTGACTTCTCCAATAAGTAAACAACACATTTGGCTACCCCAAAACTTACACATCCTCTCTAGTTTCCTCACATCTTGCATGCAGTCCATCACTGAATCCCGACAGCTCTTCTAAAACACATCCAGAATCTAAGCACTTCTCACCACCTTGCTTATGAACTCCCTGCTTCAGGAAACCACCACTCCTGGATCTCAGGACCAAGCTCTCTCACCTGGTCTCTTTTTCTCTTCTCCTATACCTCCAAAGCCCATCTTTCACAGAGCAGCTAAGAGTGAGCTTCCCATAGTGCCAATCAGAACACATCACTCCCCTGCTTAAAACCCTTCAATGGCATCTCATCGTGACTGAAATAACATCTAAACCCTCACCACAGACCTGAAAGCCCTCTGTGCCCAGGCCCTCGACCTTGTCCCAGCCGTGAGGCCTTCTCTTGCTCCCTGGATATGTTTGTCCACACCTCAGGACCTTTGTTCTTGCTGTTGCCTTTGCCGGAACTTCTCTTGCCTGAGATCTTGGTATGACCAACTGCTTCACATCATTTGGGTCTCCACTGTCCATTCAAGGCACCTCCACCAAGACGACTCCCAACACTTTTTTTTTAGACAGAGTCCCATTCTATCCTCAAGGCTGGAGTGCAGTGGTGTGATCATAGCTCACTGCATCCTCGACCTCCTGGGCTCAAGCGATCCTCCCATGTCAGCCTCCCAAGTAGCTGGGACTATGGGCTTGTACCACCACATCTGGCTAATTTTTAATTTTTTTTTTTTAGAGATGGGGTCTCACTATGTTGCCCAGGCTGGTCCTGAACTCCTGAGCTCAGGAGATCCTCCTTCCTCAGATTCCCAAATTACTGGATTACATGTATGAGCCACTTTGTCTGGCCAAGAGCCCTTTTCTGAGAGGGAAAACTGGGCATCAGAGATCTATTAAGAAGATGATGTTTGCCAGATCCTGGGCACTTTGGGAGCTAAATGGTGAACTCAACACTTCCAAAGTCACCCAAGAAGGTAGCAGTACTCCCTAACATGACTTTGACTTGAGAAGAAATGTATCAGAGAATGAAATGAGAGCTGGCCAGGCTCAGAAGCACAGGAAAGGGTGAGCAACAACGCAAGCTCTGCCAGTACCCAGCCAGACCTTGGACTCCTCAGAGAGAATCTTGGCAGCTGAGCCTGGCCAAGGTTCAGTGCACCCAATTTTCTCTGCTTGGAATCACTGATTATCAGGACACATTTGCTTTTGTTGTGACTTGGCTTGTCATGTTTGCCCACTAGGAGAGCATTTGTTGGCCATGCAGAAAAAAGTACTATAGCTCCTGGTGATAATAATTTATCTTTCTGAAAAATCAACAATCAACAAAGTGGCATTTTTATTTTATTCATCAGTCTTGAGCTGATCAATAAAATGCCCTTAAAAAGCTAAATCAGGGGTGCAGTGGCTCATGCCTGTACTCTCAGCACTTTGGGAGGCTGAGGCAGGCAGATCACAAGGTCAAGAGATTGAGACCATCCTGGCCAACATGGCAAAACCCCGTCTCTACTGAAAATACAAAAATTGGTTGGGCGTGTTGGTGCATGCCTATAGTCCCAGCTACTTGGGGGGCTGAGGCAGAAGAATCGTTTAAACCCAGGAGGCGGAGGTTGTAGTGAACTGAGATCGTGCTACTGCACCCTGGCCTGATGACAGATGGAGACTCCATCTCAAAACAAAAAAACAACTTAAACCCATTCTGTTGACAAATCACCAAGACTTGCTTAAAACCCTCTACCTATTCTTAGATTAAAAACCCAATTCCCTCAAAGGCCCTGCAAATCTTGATGTCTACAACTTCCTGTCTTCATCACCACCTGGCACATCTCCTTCTATGCTGGATCACACCTGAGGCTGCTGCACTTGCATTCCTTCTTCCTGGAGTGTGTTCCCCATCTGCTCTCCACATGGCAGGCTCATCTCAAATCCAATGTCACATACTTAGAGCTCCTTCCAGACTGACTCCCCATCTAAAAGTCTTCCCCCAGTCTCTATCCCACTTATTCTCTATCATATAATGGCACTCTCCTCTCCTTTCCATCATGAGCCTGCCTATGTTTGAACTTATCTCTTATATGTAACAGCTGTCTCCCCCTTCTCTATTCTCAAGTTGGTTTATGAGGGTCAGGGACCCTGTGTATCTTGCTCATAATTAAATTCCCAGAGCCCAGAACAGTGTCTGATACACAGTAAGCATTCAGCAAATATTTGGTGAAACGAAGCATGGATAGATAGATTAAATACAAAAAATGTGATTTTTTAAAAACAAGATATACTTCGGAAAAAACCTTATCTGGCAGCATATAATAAATTATTGACTAGCTTTGCTAACAATAGCCTTTTTCTCCAGGTGGAGTAAAGCAATCATTTCTGTTTGTGTTCTTCCCAACAAGTACATACAGTATTTTGTAATTTGAAATAAACAAAAAAACTAAAATTTTGCAAAATTACAAAAAGCAGCCAGCAGAGGGAGTCTCTGCAAGGAGTCACAATAAGGTCCTTTCGGTGGGGATGCAATGAGTTACAAAGGAAATCAACCCCACAGAGAGTTTTCAAAATAAACCAAAGTGTTGAGAATTCTGATTAAGTTTTAACATTTTCCAATTACAGCTTGAACTGGAAAAAAAATTTTTTTTTTTTTTTTTGAGACGGAGTTTCACTCGTTACCCAGGCTGGAGCGCAATTGTGCGATCTTGGCTCACTGCAACCTCCGCCTCCTGGGTTCAGGCAATTCTCCTGCCTCAGCCTCCTGAGTAGCTGGGATTACAGGCATGCGCCACCATGCCCAGCTAATTTTTTTGTATTTTTAGTAGAGACGGGGTTTCACCATGTTGACCAGGATGGTCTCAATCTCTTGACCTTGTGATCCACCTGCTTCAGCCTCCCAAAGTGCTGGGATTACAGGCTTGAGCCACAGTGCCCGGCCGAATTGGAAAAATTTAAGAATTCAGGGCAGGGAGCGGTGGTTCACGCCTGTAATTGCAGCACTCTGGGAGGCCAAGGTGGACTTACGATGTTCTAAACTGCCCTCTAGAAATGTACTTATTCTCTACTCAACAACCTCTTTGCCTGTTTTCACAGTCTGGCTCAAACTAGTATTGTTGCTATGTTTAGTATTGTTGCTATGTTTAGTATTGTTGCTATGTTTAGTATTGTTACTATATTTAGTACTGTTATTCTAAAACAATTTAACAACATTCTGGGCAAAATGACGTCATATGGGTGTCTTGGTGTTTTTTTTTTTTTGAGATGGACTCTTGCACTGTACCCCAGGCTGGAGTGCAGTGGCACAATCTCGGCTCACTGCAACCTCCGTCTCCTGTGCTCAAGCAATTCTCCTGCCTCAGCCTCACAAGTCGCTCAGACTACAGGTGCATGCCACCACAAGGGGCTAATTTTTGTATGTTTAGTAGAGACAGGGTTTCACCATGTTGGCCAGGCTGGTCTTGAACTCCTCACCTCAGGTGATCTGCCCACCTCAGCCTTCCAAAGTGCTGGATTATAGGAATGAGCCACCGTACCCAGCCCCACATGGTTTCTTTACTTTGTTTCTGAATATTAGGTGAAGTTATATATTTTCATTTCTTTTTTTTTGGAGATTGAGTTTTGCTCTGTCTCCCAGGATGGCATGCAGTGGCGCGATCTTGGCTCACTGAAACCTCCACCTCCCAGGTTCAAGCGATCTTGTGCCTCAGCCTCCTGATTAGCTGCAATTATAGGCACCTGCCACTATGCCCTGCAAATTTTTTGTATTTTTAGAGGAGCTGAGGTTTCACCACATTGGCCAGGCTGGTCTCAAACTCCTGATCTCAGGCCTCCTAAATGCAAGACTCAAAAGCCTGCCTCCCAAAGCGCTAGGATTACAGGTGTGAGTCACCACACATGGCTGTTACATTTTCTTTCTTTTTTTTTTTTTTTTTTGAGACGGAGTCTTGCTCTGTCACCCAGGCTGGAGTGCAGTGGTGCAATCTTGGCTCACGGCAACCTCCACCTTCCAGGTTTAAGCAATTCTCTGCCTCAGTCTCCTGAGTAGCTGGGATTATAAGGGCATGTCACCATGCCCGGCTAATTTTTTGTATTTTTTAGTAGAGATGAGGTTTCACCATCTTGGCCAGGATGGTCTTGAACTCCTGACCTTGTGATCCACCTGCTGTGGCCTCCCAACATGCTAGGATTACAGGCATGAGCCACTGTGCCCTGCTGGAGTGCAATGGCACACTCTTGGCTCACAGCACTTTGGGAGGTCAAGGCAAGCAGATCACCTGAGGTCAGGAGTTCGCAATCAGCCTGGCCAACATGTTTCATGTGAAACCCCATCTCTATTAAAAATGCAAAGAAATTAGCTAGGCCTGGTGGCGTGCACCTGTAATCCCAGCTACTGAGGAGGCTGAGGTAGGGGGAGTGCCTGAACCAGGGAGGTGGAGGTTGCAGTGAGCTGAGATCATGCCACTACACTTCAGCCTGGGCAACAGAGCAAGACTCCTTCTCAAACAAATGAGCAAACAAATAAACAAAAAGACACTTGGTGTGTCATAACATGAGCTCAAGATCATCAGGGTTGTAGCTGGAACAGAGGAGAAAAAATTCTGTGTTCTCTACTTAGCTTTAGAGAATACTGGGTAACTTAGAGAAAATGATATACTATGTTTAAAAGCTGTAGACTCAGTAACAAAGATAATACTGCTGATTATGATCCAAGATTATATAACATTTAGTTATATTATGGTCAATGAGACCATTTTTCAGACTTCTTGGCTTCCTCATCATAGACTAATAATCATGACACATGCCACTAACGTTATCACTGCTGCCCATAAACCTGCACATGCAGCAAGACTCATTGTCTCAGCTAGCATAGGGACTGTTAAAAACAAAGCCATCATTTCAAAGATGTGCAAACGTCAATCAGCGCTTAGGCTCCGTTTAAAGAGGCACATTACCATGTGGATGGGACTTGAACCACGATTCTACAGCCTTCTAAACTGATTTGGGGGGCATAGGCTTCTTTATTTTCAATTTGTGCCGTGTCAACCACCACCTAAGATGGAAAAAAACAAACAACAACAACCAGCTTTCAGAGAGTAAAACAAATCAGAATAAAATCCAATACATAAAATGACTCTCCAAGAACTATTCCCCTAGCAGTACAGTTATGCCAAGGCCAGTCAGGGACCCATGAAGACAATAGCTAGTAGTAAAGATGACTGAATTTAAGAACACCTCAATAAACAGAAAACACATTCTGGGCATGCAATCTTATTGAACTGGCAAGCACCCCTAGCACTTTTTCCACACTATAAATATGTTAATTAGGAATTACTTTGTTTCCTTTATCTTAATATTTTTTACTTCATGCACTTAAAAGAAGTGAAAGTGTCAATGAAAGTCAAACCAGGCTGGGTGCAGTGGCTCACACTTGTAATTCCCAGGACTTTGGGAGGCTTAGGTGAGAGGATCACTTGAGGTTAGGAGACCACCCAGGCCAACAAGGTGAAACACCATCTCTATTAAAAATACAAAAATTAGCCGGGCATGCTAGTGGGCGCCTGCAGTCCAAGCTACTAGGGAGGCTGAGGCAGAACTACTTGAACCCTGGAGGCAGAGGTTGCAGTGAGCTGATATTGTGCCACTTCACTCCAGCCTGGGCAACACAGACTCCATCCCGCCCCCCCCAAAAAAAAAGTCAAACTAATGCTTCAGATAAGCCCATTTGTCATGACATGCCCAGAAATGGATGAAACGTTTTTTAAAGATTATTTTATCCTCAACCATCAATAAAAACTGAACTACTTCAGGAGAGAGGAAAAACTAACACTTTTTGAATAATTTCCTCTTATTTCCAGGAAGAGTCTTTAATATTAGACAGATGATAGAGTATCCTATGTAACCTAGAGTTTGAAAGTGATGAATATATTTTCAGTTAAATAAAATAACTTTTTAAAAAAACATAAAATACTTTAAAACCAAATCTGTAATATTTCAGAAAGGGTAAAACTGTACAGAGCTGTGTATCACAATCCAAATTCAGCTTCTAATGGAGCCAGCTTTCACTGGTATAAACAGAGTTCCCATAGCTGATCTGCAGTGACCTTTGCAAAACAAAACACTTCCCGTCAAAGGAATAGCCATTGTTGGACCACACAGGTGTTTCCTCTCTCCTCCCATCCCTAGAACCATAACCTAAAGTCAGACAAATGAGCCTTGCAATCAAGACGCAAGGAACTAGGAAGAAGTGTCTGCTCTCCGAATAACAAGGAACTTTTTTTTAAACCTACAGTGTTTTCTCTAAACAGCCTTTGTGCCTTTCTGCCTTATTTTGCACACTCCTTTCAGAGGAACTCATTGGCATGGTCCTTGTAGTTTCAGCTAACTGGTCTTTGGGAATATGGTTCGATGTCCTAAAGGCAACGGGCTCTTCATGCTTCAGCAAGGCATCTCTGGTTTACTACTTCTTTTGGAAGTCCCTATACTAAGGAAAAGATCCCAAAGGAAAATGTAATTCATTACTGTGAACAGGCCCTCATCTGAGCCTCTACATGGCAGCCCCATTGTGAGCTGGGCTGCCTGAGCACTGACACGCTTGAAAAAAAAGGACAGCATGCCCCCAATAGCTCTTTTTGTGAATGAAGTAGAAATCGGACTAAAAAACAAGTTCTTTAATTTTCTTAATCTCTAATTAGCTTCTTCCAACCTCTGACTGAAATGCAGTATCTTTTTTTTTTTTTTTGAGACAGAGTCTCTGTCACCCAGGCTGTAGTGCAGTGGCATGATGTCAGTTCACTGCAAACTCTGAGTCCTGGGTTCAAGTGATTCTCATGCCTCAGCCTCCTGAGTAGCTGAGATTATAGGTGCCCACCAACATACCTGGCTAATTTTTATATTTTTAGTAGAGACCGGATATTGCCATGTTGGCCAGGCTGGTCTCAAACTCCTGACCTCAGGTGATTGGCCTGCCTTAGCCTCCCAAAGTGCTGGGATTACAAGTGTGAGCCGCCACCATATCTTTTTGAAAAGTAATCGTTCACTATCAAGGGAGATCAAGTACATAGATTCTATGGTCAGTGGTGCAAATAAAAAGCTAAATGGTGATTTCAGATGTTGAGCTCCCGACCCATCCAGCTCTGGCCAAAGTTTTTTCTTCTGTGAAAGGTCAAAAGACCAAATCATTATTTTTTAATTGATGTTACTTTGCTAAAAAGGAGATAAACAAAACTGCTATACAGTGACTGGATGGGGGCACTATTTATACAAGCGTGGTCAAGGGAGGCCTCTTGGAGGAGGTGATTTTGGAGCTGACACCAGGAAGATAGGGAATGAGCTACATGATAATGAGAGAAGAGTATTTTCAGGTAAAAGGGGCATCAAGAGCACAGGCCTAGGCCAGGAAGAAGCGTGGCATGTTTGAGCAACAGCCATCCAGTGCAGCTCCAGAACAGGGGCTAGGTCAAATTGTAACTAATGTAATGGTTTTTTTTTTTTTTTTTGAGACAAAGTCTCACTCTGTCACCCAGGCTGGAGCGCAGTGGTGTGATCTCAGCTCAGTGCAACCTCTGCCTCCCAGGTTCAAGCAATTCTCTTGCCTCAGCCTCCCAAACAACTGGGACTACAGGCACAGGCTACCATACGGGGCTAATTTTTTGTATTTTTAGTAGAGATGGGGTTTCACTATGTTGGCCAGGCTGGTCTTGAACTCCTGACCTCATGATCTGCCTGCCTTGGCCTCCCAAACTGCTGGGATTATAGGTGTGAGCCACCACACCAGTTTTTTTTTGTTTTTTTTTTTTTAAGGGCTGGGTTGAGTGGATCGCCTGAAGTCAAAAGTTTGAGACCAGCCTGGCCAACATACTGAAACCCCATCTCTACTAAAAACATAAAAATTAGCCAGGTAGGGTGGCAGGCGCCTGTAATCTCAGTTATTTGGGAGGCTGAGGCAGAACTGCTTGAACCTGGGAGGCAGAGGTTGCGGTGAGTTGAGATTGCGCCATTGCACTGCAGCCTAGATCAACAGAGCAAGATTCCGTCTAAAAAAAAAAAAAAGAGGCCGGGTCTTACTATGTTGTCCAGTCTGATCTCAAACTCCTAGGCTCAAGCAATTCTCCTGCCAAAGTGCTGGGACTACAGGCATGAGCCATGGGGCGCACCCTGTAATGGTTTTCTTAAAATAAGCAAAGCGCATAGCATCATTTTGTAACTAGGTTCCTTGCAAATATATATTATCAATTGATTTGTTTTTTAAAGAGACTGAAATGCAGTTCTTCCTTTACCTTGTCTACCTGCCTGGTCTAAATTCCATAGCAACAAGTAACTTTTAAAATTATTCAGTATTTTCACGTGTCTGTACCACATCCTCACACGCCTAAAATGTCTCTGTATTCTACCTATTATCCACCACATGCACTCACTCACCAGTCCGGCCTGGCCAAACAGCAGCTGCACCGCCGTCTTGCAGGCACCCCGCCATGTGGACGGGCAAACCTGGTTCAGCACTTCAGTCACAGGAAAATCATCCCTGGATGTGATTCCATTATAGCAGCCTGCCTCCTTCATCAGCTGTAACATTGTATGCTATAGATTGATAAGAAGAGAATTCATACCTCAAGACAAAGCCATGCAAGTTTCTAAAATCTGTAACATGCATTTATACAATCATCCTCAAGAGAGTAGCATTTTATTACAGGGTCTCACTGTCGCCCAAGCTGGAGTCCAGTGGCATGAACATGGCTCATGGCAGCCTTGACCCCTAGGGCTTAAATGATTCCCCTGCTTCAGCCTTCCCAGTAGCTGGGACCACACGGCATACCACCACGCCCAGATAATTTATAAATTTTTTGTAGACATGGAGTCTTGCTATGTTGCCCAGGTTAGTCTTGAACTGCTGGGATAAGAGCAGTTTTGTTTTTTTTGAGATGAAGCCTTGCTCTGTCCTCTAGGCTACATGGAGTGCACTGGCACAATCTCAGCTCACCACAACCTCCACCTCTTGGGTTCAAGCCATTCTCCTGCCTCAGCCTCCTTAGTAGCTGGGATTATAGGCACCCGCCACCACGCCCAGCTAATTTTTGTATTTTTAGTATTTACGGGGTTTTGCCATGTCGGCCAGACTAGTCTTGAACTCCTGACCTCAGGTGATCTGCCCAGCTAGGCATCCCAAAGTGCTGGGATTATAGGCATGAGCCACCGTGCCTGTCCCAAGAATAGCACTTTAAGTACACCCTAATTATGTCATCTGAATTTCTTTAGTAATTATCATCACTCTCAAGAGATTTTCTCAGTCCCATAGAGTGAATGACTAGATATGGATACACATGCATTAATAATATACACAAGTAATTTTTATACTAGCACAAAATACAGAATTATTTAGCAATCTACTGATGTTAACTGGTTGAGGAATTTTGAAATTCTGAATCCTTCCAAAGAGGGAAACAAAATCATCTGAAATAAGTAAATACCAATCAAAATCTAAATTTTATTTTGGGTGAAGAAGTAGTCAGGTATTCAGGCTCTGGAAACAGACCTACATAAGTTCAAATTCAGCTCTTCTACTTTCTAGCTGTGTGATCTTGGGTATCAGTTCTTGTGTGTGGCAGGTGGGGCAAAGGGTAGCACCCCCACCTCATGGGTGAGCATTAAGTGATAAAATAATGTGGAGCACCTGGCACAATGCCTGGAACACATGATGCTCCACAAATAACTGTTATCACTGCAGCATTATGATAACATCTCTCTTCTTTTTTTCTTTTGAAATGGAGTCTCACTCTGTCGCCCAGGCTGGAGTGCAATGGCACGATCTCGGCTCTCTGCAACCTCTGCCTCCCAGGTTCAAACAATTCTCCTGTGTTAGCCTCCTAAGTAGCTGGGATTATAGGCATGTGTCACCACGCCCGGCTAATTTTTGTATTTTTAGTAGAGACGGGGTATCATCATGTTGGTCAGGCTGCTAACTCCTGACTTCGTGATCTACCTGCTTTGGGCTCCCAAAATGCTGGGATTATCACTGCACCTGGCAATATCCTCTTCTTATTTAATTCATGCAAGTCCACCGAGAAGCGTTAATCATAAACAGTATCGTATAATATCTTTTCAAACCCATTATGTTAAACATCTGAATAAAATTATGAATAAAACTCTCTTGGCCCAGGACAGTGGCTCACCCCTGTAATCCCAACACTTTGGGAGGCCAAGTAGGGCAATCACCTGAGGTCAGGAGTTCGAGATCAGCCTGGCCAATCTGGTAGAACTCCACCTCTACTAAAAATACAAAAACTAGCCAGGTGTGGTGGCACGTGCCTGTAGTCCCAGCTACTTGGGAGGCAGAGGCAGGAGGATTGCTTGAACCCAGGAGGCGAAGGCTGCAGTGAGCTGAGATCACACCACTGCACTCTAGACTGGGCAAGAGAGTAAAACTCCATCTCAAAAAAAAAAAAAATTAAAATTAAAATAAAAAACTTGCTTGGCAAATGTCTGATTAAAGTCTCTTTAGGTCTTTTTAAAAATCTTTTTGGGGGGTGCTGGGGGGGATAGCCTGGGGATGAATACCAAGTGTGGGTGAAGGGGAGGAAGGCAGCAAAACACACTGCCGTGTGTGTACCTATGCAACTATCTTGCACGTTCTGCACATGTACCCCAAAACCTATAATGCAATAAAAATTAAAAAAAAAAAAAATCTTTTTAAAGGAGAAAGGGTGTTGCTCCATCCTCCAGGCTGGAGTGCAGTAGTGTGATCCTAGCTCACTGCAGTCTTGAACTCCTAGTTTCAAGTGCTCCTCCCACCTCAGCCTCCCAAGCAGCTAGGACTATAGGTACATGCCATCATGCCTAGCTAATTTTTTTTTTTTTTAAAGATAGGGTCTCGTCAAGTTGCCCAGGCTGGTCTCAACCATCCGGCTCCATTTTGTTTTTGTGTTTTTTGAGACAGGGTCTCACTCTTTCACCCAGGCTGGAGTGCAGTGGCATGTGTGATCTCAGCTCACTGCAACCTCCGCCTCCCAGGTTCAAGCAAATCTCCTGCCTTGGACTGCCAAGTAGCTGGCACGAGCCACCACACCTGGCTAATTTCTGTATTTTTAGTAGAAACAGGGTTTCACCATGTTGACCAGGCTGGTCTCAAATTCCTGACCTCAGGTGATCCAGCCGCTTCAGCCTGCCAAAGTGCTGGGATTACAGGCGTGAGTCACTGCACCTGAACCCCACCTATTTTTTTTTTTTTTTTAGAGACAGGGTTTCTCCATGTTGGTCAGGATGGTCTCGAATTCCCAACCTCAGGTGATTTGCCTGCCTCAGCATCCCAAAGTGCTGGGATTACAGTTGTGAGCCACCACACCCAGCCCCCATTTTGTTTTTTAATCTATATCCTTTGCAAGCCTTTACATTTCTCTTAAAACCTCTATTTTCAAGTTCACACTCAGTTGCTGGAACCCCATGGAAAGGTACCGTCTTAAGCTTCAGATTGTCCGCTGCGGACTCATTAAAGGAGACGCCCTTCAGGAAGTGCGATCCTATCTGCACAGGGACGGTGGGAAGCTCACACTGCATGGGCTGTGGGGGTGTCTGCCTCCGCCCTGTCTGCTGGGCTTCCGCCTCGCTGCAGCAGCCCTGGAAAAGGCATGGATGGAAGAGGAAAGGTGACCCATTGCTTCACACTAGAGTGCAGGAGCAGCACCCTAGGTTTCCAGAGCTTTAGGAAAGAAAAGTGTACCTGCAAACTTGCTTCAATTGCCTTTGGATTCAGGTGGAAGCCGGCTTTCATTGCATATTCACAGTGGCCTAAGCTTTCCAGAGCTATTTTATATGCCTGGAAATAAGTTATTTTTAACAATCAAGATTACAAAGCAGATTATAAGATGACAAAGTTCAATGGAAATAAAAATCTTAAATTTCTATAGCTATTAAAAGACTAGAGGCCAATTACTACTCTATTACCCTTTCTAGTTGGTTCAACATCACAACTTTAACTCCCTCGTTTCTATCCCTTGGAAATCAGTATATCAGTTCTGAAAAACTTACTTGCAAAGCACTGTCAATTTTTACATTCAGTTCTTTTAGCTGGTGCTCAGGAATTGCTGCACTTTGAGAACAAAAGAGTTGTTGAACTTCAATTCCTGCCAGGCAACCATCACAGCCTCTTTCTCTTAGCCTAGAGGTCGCCTGCAACATAATAGTAACTGGTAGGTAAAGGAGGGTGGTACAGTTCTAGCAACATTAGACCAACAATAACAATGACAAGAAAAATCCCTTCAACTAAAACACAGCAATAAACCATCTAAGCAAATAAACTAGAGGTTCTAGATTGTTTTGCAAAGTGCGAAGCCCAAATTTTGAAAGCCTAAATTAACCATCCTGAAGAGAAAGGAAATGTCCCTTTATTTTAGGAACCCTGGAAAAAAGACTTACCTACCTGTTATTTTTAATATACATATAAAACATTCAGACATTTTTAACTTTTCTGCTTTAAAAAGACAGGTAACCTAGAATATTGGCACTTGGAGTTTTCATTAAAAAAAAAGGAAGAACATACATGATTGGCTGTTCCTACAGAGTGAAGGAAAAAGCCACATGAACACAGAACAGGAAAAATATACATTGGCATGTAAACAAAAAAACAGAGCTTTTGAAATCTGCAGAGAAAATTAAATATTTATTGTTCAGTCATTACATATGTTTATGAAGAGTAGACAAGCAAGATAGAAAAACAAGGAGAAACTAATCTCTGTCATTTTATGATTACATGCGAAGATATATACATGGATTAGGACAAGAAGAAAATACAGAAAAATATGTATTTGATTTATTACATGCAATTCCAGGTGAACTGTTTTTAGATTTCTATCTTTGTTGCAATTTTGTGAACCAAGTAACACTTTTTAGCAGTTAACTTTTGTTCTGCTGGGCCAATGCAGGAGTTGTAACATTTACAAAACTTGCAGACTACAGGAAAATGACTAGCATCTATAATGCCGTAAAGTTCCAAAGCTTTGGCTTCACAATCTGTGTGTAAACACCACTCTCTGAAGGCTAACAGTCTCACAGTTTAAAACTGTTTAACTCTTTTGAAGAATCTTTCAGTCAAATACTTAGTTCACAAGGTGGTGTGTTAGGTACAAGCTGGAGCACAAAGCGGCTCCTTACCCTCATGGCCAACAAGGTAAACAAGGAAAACACAGAATTATAAATGGAGAAAAAACACTGAGGGAAACAAAGGACTATAGCAGGGAGTGTCCTAGACACCCAGAAAGCAGCATTTAGGGTGAAAATTAGAGAAGGTTGTCAATAGAATTACATGTGTGTGGGGTGGAGTGGGGATGTCAGGACCTACAGATGGGTCTGTCAAACAGGCTGAGGATCCAAAACAGCAAAGAAAGACACATCCAAGGAACTAGAACCCAGTGAGCGAGGACAGAGTGGAGTTTCCAGAATAAAAAAGAATGACCTTGGTAAGGCTGGCCATCAAGACAGGAGCCACAGCAGGCAGGTCTAGTCAGGCCATGCTGAGGGGTTCACACGCTACCCTAAGGAAATGAGAAGCAACATCATCCAATTTAAAATGAAAGAGAGCAAGACAAGGAGGGGAGAGGTAATGATTCCCTGAACAAGGGTAGCGATAAAAGACCTGGAAGAAGTGGGCAGATCTGGGATAAGATTTTGGAGGTGAGACCTGCTGGGTTTTCTTAAGGATTGGATTTGATATAGACATAATGGAAATGCTGAAGGATAAATCTCAGGTTTCTCAAGTGAACAACCCACTGTGGGATGGCACCATTTAATAGCATAGAGGGTCTGGGGAGGAACAGGTGAGTGGAGAGAGGTTATGCCTGAGCCACCTGTGAGACCCCTGGTAGCAGCTGAACTCAGGGGCCTGAAGCCCACAGGAAGTGGGCTGCTCACTGGTCACACACATTTGAGCCCCCTCCCAGGACACAGGTAGCTTTTCGAGTCCCAAGACTGGAGAACCCCTAGGGAGAAAGGCAGCTAGAAGTGAGCCTGGAGAAACTCATACTCAAGTTGTGTTGAGAAAGGAGAAGCCAGTAAAGTCGAAGAAAGGATGAGTCAAGAGGAAAGAAAGCCTGGTTCTTGGATGGCGCGAGATGAGAGTATTTCCAGGGAGGAATATTTTCCACGCTGCTGTGAGCTGCTTAAAGGAGTTGAAAGCGTTCTCTGGATTTGAAAACATGGAAGGAATGACCTTGACAAGAGAAGGCATGTTCTTGTATAGGAGTGGAAGCCAGATTTCAGCAAGCTGAATGATATCATATACATGAAGTTTCAGACTGTATAAAATAATACCTTATGTATGGATACATGCATATATAGAAAAAATACTAAAATATGCACAAGGGTCACAGGATTCAAGTTCAAAAGAGTTTATCTCTAGAGACAAAGGAATGAATAAGAAAGTGGAGAGGTACAAAAGGGATTCAAGTACATTTGCTGGCTGGGTGCAGGGCTCACGCCTGTAATCCCAGCACTTTGGGAGGCTGAGGTGAGAAAATCACTTGAGCCTCGGAGCTCAAGACCAGCAATGGGAACATAGCAAGACCCTGTCTCTACAAAAATAAATAAAAAGTAAAATACAATAATTAGCCAAGCATGGTGGTGCATGCCTATAGTGTGAGCTACTCAGGAGGACTGCTTGAGCAGGAGAGGTCAAGGATGCAGTAAGCTGTAATTACCATTGCACTCCAGCCTAGGCAAAAGAGCAAGACCCAGTCTCAAAAAAAAAAAAGTGCATTGGTGATATTTTTCTGTTAAAAATATGTAAAAGGCATGAGCAAATATGGCAGGCAGCTAAAAGTAAGATACACTCACGGGTGTGAAACGTTCTACATGCCTGAAATGCTTCAACAGTAATTACTTTTTAGGCTATTCTGGGTACACTGCCTATGGGGTGTACCAGGAGCAGTAAGGAGCCACAAGGTGCAATAAAAATAAAATAATAGTAATTTTTTAGAATGAATGAAAGGTGAAAAAAAGGTAGACAACTACTCCAAAAAGTTGGCTGACAAAAGCAGAGAAATAGGGCAGGGCAGAGTGGACTTTTCTGTGGGAACCATCTTTGTGTACTGGCAGGAACAGGCTGAGGATGAGGGACAGAAAACACAGGGTCCCACCAGAGAAGCTGGGGCCTCGAGGATGGGGGCAAGGTGAGAACACGGCAAGCCTATACAGGAGGAGAGGGCACCTCCTCTGCTACTAGATATAGCATTATCATTTACTCTGTAAAATGGAGCAGTAAGTCCTAGTTAAAGTCTCAACTTCTAAGGTTTATTTTTTATTTTTCATACTGGAAACAAAGAAGTAGTAAAATGCCTATAAAAATGTCACTGGTGGCCAGGCGTGGTGGCTCACACCTGTAATCCCAGCACTTGGGAGGCCAAGGCGGGTGATTATCTGAGGTTGGGAGTTCAGAATCAGCCTGGCCAACAAAGTGAAAGCTTGTCGCTACTAAAAATACAAAAAAAAATAGTAGGGTTTAGTGGCATATGCCTGTAATCCCAGCTACTTGGGAGGCTGAGGCAGAAGAATTGCTTGAATCTGAGAGTGGAGGTTGCAATGGGCTGAGATTGCACTACTGTACTCCAGCCTGGGCAACAAGAGCGAAATCATCTCCAAAAAAAAAAAAGAAAGAAAGAAAAAGAAATGTTGCTGAAAAAACAGACTTTTTTTCAGAGCTGATTTTGATTGGCTTATACTTAAGCTTAAATTCTTCTGGCTGTGTAAAAGGAATAGAGAATGCCACACCTGACTGACTAGGAAAGTAACTCCATGCTAGGCTGGAATCCCCCACTGAAGCGGCTCCCTGCAGCCCACTATTCAGTCACGAGGTTGTCACCATGAGAGAAGAATTGCACAATTCTCCCCCACATCATCCCTGATGACCATACCATACTATCCCACACCACTGCATTTTCTACCCGCTAGGGAGCCAACCTCTTGGTCTGGCTCTTACATGATGGCTAGATTTTATAAACATATCTGCTGTCCTTAGAAATAGCCAATCTTCCAAGAGATAAAAGACTTCATCCAGTCACATAAAGCATACTGAAGAACTGCTCAAATCACATGTAAAGCAGCTGACAAATGAGGATCTTGGCAGAGTTAGACCAATTAAGAATCTTGTCTGGGCTCAGTGGCTCATGCCTGTAATCCCAGTACTTTGGAAGGCAGAGATGGGTGGATCACTTGAGCCCAGTAGCTCAAAACCAGCCTGGGCAAGATAGTGAGACTCCATCTCTAACAAAAAATAATAATTAGCTAGAAATGGTGGCATGGGCCTATAGTCCCAGCTACTTGGAAGGCTGAGGTGAGAGGATCTCTTGAACCCGGGAGGTCTAGGCTGTAGTGAGCCCTGATCACACCACTGCACTTCAGCCTGGGCAACAGAGTGAGACCCTGTCTCAAAAAAAAAAAAAAAAAAAAAAAAGAGAAAGAAAAAGAAAAAGAAAAACCCAAGAATCAAAAAAGTTACAAAGATCCAAGCACTCTACAGGGAATGATTTGGCTAGCAGAAAACAGAAAACATTCCGTGTCCACTGAGCGCTCACCCTGCTGTAGTTGTATCTTTGGAGCCTGCTATCCCATCTGTCTGCCAAACACTCCTGCTTCCCTGCCTCGCTGCCTGGCTGGCCACTTACCCTCTCCAGACAGCTCCACCCCATCTTTCCTGACTTGGGTGCCAGACTCTTCACTGGTCCCTCATCTTAGAAGCTTTCCTGCAGCACTACAGGGCCCTCCCTTCCTCTGGCTCCTGTATACCTCCATCCTGGCCCCTTAACCCTGTTTTTGT
Organism: Saguinus oedipus; assembly: GCA_031835075.1. Classification (NCBI taxonomy): domain Eukaryota; kingdom Metazoa; phylum Chordata; class Mammalia; order Primates; family Cebidae; genus Saguinus; species Saguinus oedipus. The sequence continues at coordinate 38,306,588 of CM063187.1, read as the reverse complement.
AAGCCTATTCTCCCAGGATGCTGTAAGTCAAGGTTGTCATCCTAGTGCCTGGCACATGCCTGGCACAAAGTGGGCATTCACAAAGACGGGTTCACTGTTAAATGAATGAACAAACTAATGATAACAGCTTAAAATGTACATTTCTAAATGAAATGGCTCTTTTGAGAATCAATAGGCAAAGGCCCTCTGGAACCTCTCCTATTTGAACACAAGCACCAAACTCCCCAAAGCCAGGGTTACCTCAGCAGCACCCCGCCAGGACCGCACAGCTTCCTCCAGTTCAGGTGTGTGGCCCATGCCAGATAAGCCACCTCCACTGCTGCTGTTCTTTTTTTCTGAAACAGTGACCTCAGCAAAGCAAGAGTGAGCCACTGGCTGGACCTTCTGTAATGCATGAGTCAAAAACTGGAAATGGACTTGCACCACAGTCAGGAAACATCGCCCCAACACCTGTGAAAACAAGACAGCCAGGGATGTTTAGGTTGTGGGTTACTGTTGGATTCGTGCAGTACATTTTCAATGACCAACTTGAATAGAAGCAATAAAGGGAAATCCAAAATCATACAAAGTTAAAAGGCCACCATGCTTCAGAAGGATCTGCTTTTGTTTTTGTGTCTGGACCTCGGTGACTGATGCCCAGAAGTCAAAACATTTCCATCAGATAACAAGGCTCAAGGTTGAAATGAGTCTTCCAATTTCCCACCAAGTCACCCCCAATCCTGTTCTCCACTCCCTACATCTGGACTCACAACACTTGTGGTGTCTTTGAGCTCCTGCTGAACCACAGCCATCCACAATTACAATTATGTCCACAGAGTATTCAGAAGGTCAAGAAAAACCATGCAACTAAAAGTCTGAAAGAAGGTCAGTTTGACTATAAGACATTCCATCGAAAATGGAATCCAAATATACAGGTTATTTTAGTAAGAGTGCTAACATAGTTATTAACACAGTCGTATGTCATCTTTCTAGTCTTATGAAACAAAGCTGACAGACCAGTCTTCCAGGAGTCAAGAAAATATAATGGACAGTTCCATTCATCAGTATAGCAGAAACTCATTAGCCTGATGTATATCAGTGACTGTCCTAACAGTCAAAGTAGGAAATTAACTTAAAAAATATTATATGTAGGAATATGTAATTATAAGAAGATATATTTGGTCTTCAAAGCAAGGAAAAAAGAAAACAAAGAAGATATATACTAAATATACTATGTGCCACAAACATTTTCAGATTGATTATGCATTTCTCTGGCAGCCTTCTGGTATCGGCTAAGGCTCTTCTGACAGTTCCTTTGCTGCTCCTCCCTGTTAATTTCTTGCATAAGCCACAGTTACAATGCATTCTCTATTATTTTTTATTTCTCTTTCTTTTTTTTTTGAGATGGAGCCTCGCTCTGTCATACAGGCCGGAGTGTAGTGGCGTGATCTCGGCTCACTGCAACCTCTGCCTCCCGGGTTCAAGCAATTCTCCGTCCTCAGTGCACCATCACACCCGGCTAGTCTTTGTGTTTTTAGTACAGACAGGGTTTCACCATGTTGGTTAGGCTAGTCTCCAATTCCTGAACTCAGGCGATCCACCCGCCTAGGCCTCCCCAAAGAGCTGGGATTACAGGCGTGAGCCACCATGCCCAGCCTTATCTCCTCTTTCTTTAACACAGAGCAAAAACTGGCCACTTACAAAGCAACTTGACCACAAACCTTCCAGATTATTGACATTTTTTCCTAATCTCTCACAGTTGTTTTGCCCACACCAGATTTGATAATAATACCAACAAAAACCTTTTGCAGCTCTTTTATCCTGTCCCATAATATTCAAATCTTTCTGTGGAAGATATTTTATATTTCCTTGGTTTACACAGATTACTTACTCACAAAAAACTTACTTTATTGAATTTGCAACTGACCCAGCTGAGCAGGAGTACACCTGAGAGAGCCTACTCATGGCCAGCCCTCAGTTCACTGCCTCACGGAAGTGGTGAAGGTCGGGGAACTATGGCCATTCCTTTTTACAAGGGACCAAATCCAGCACAGTGCCTATGTACTGCACCATCCCTTGGAGAAGTACACAGTAAGACTCAACCTTGGGCCTCTCCCTTCAGGTGCACACGTGGATTCTTTGCCTCATGTGGATCTCTTGCCTCACCTCCCCACACACATGTGCAGATGCCTTGGTTGTGGTGTGCACATGGACCTCTCACCTCACCTAGCCTCAGCATCTACCCTTTGCCACATGCCCTCTCAGTTCCCAGGGTCAGAGCTCTGTTTCATGGAGAAGCAGAGGCAAGCTAGTTTCCAGCATGACCCTTATTCTCTCTGAATCCTTCCTTACCCCATGGAAATCATTAGGACCAAACTAAAGCAAAAAAAACCCCACACACAAATCTCACACCAAACATCCACTCTCCATAGTGAACAACCAGCATCACAGGCTAAGCCCCCCAAACACCTAGGCTTCCACCTACATCTCCTCAGAACACTTCCCCCAATGCTCTGCACTAGACTGGGTAGGCTGAGGGATGCAAAAACAGCTCACCTAGGAAGCCAGTTAGACAGGTGCCAGGAGTAGAATAAGCAGCAGTTATTCAGTCCTGTAGAGCACAACAGACAGCTTTAATGGAACACACAGCCTGTACCTAACCAACGCTAGAGCATCACATGGGCTAGCACATTCAATCCCAGGAACCACCCTACGAGGTCATCTTCGGTTCACAGACAACATCAAGGCATAGAAAGGCTATGAAATTTTGTCAAGGGGACACAAACTAGATGTGGCAGACCAGTCACCTGACTCAACTGTCCATGCCCTTCACCTGTGTGCCCCACTGCCTTTAGCAGACTCTAAGCTGGGATTGGCTGGCACATGACAGAAACTCCACCTTAACGGGCATAGGCTGAGGGTGTCCTTAATATCCCCACCCACTGCAGACACAGGGAGGAGGAGTGAGTCGGCTCCTCAGGGACACAAACTCTTCCTCCCCCACTTTCCTCAGCACCTTGGCAGCTATGGGAAGCAGGAGGAGGAGGAGAAAGGGAAGATGCTATGCTCCATTAGCTCTGGGTTCACATTCTCACAGCTCTGAGGGACACAACTGAGTCATTCATTTTCTCAACAAATATTTAAGACGGAGATGCCTAATATGTACTGAGCACAAAGAGCTGGGGACACTACCAGAAAGAGAATGAACAAGTCCCTGCTCTCACCAGGCCGACATTCTAATGGGGAGACAACAAGACAATGAACAGATACTCAAGGCAGGGTGCTGCTGGGGAACGAACATGGATGGGTGGGAAGGAAAAGGCTCTCCGAGGAAATGACCAAGGGCAAAGAGAGAACTACCCTGTCCCCTCCTAAGGGGCAAAGTTCTGACGAATGACTGAAGGCCTGAAGCAGGGCCCCCAGATCCAGAACAAGATGCTTTCTGACAAGGCCATCATCCTTGGGCATCTTCCAGACATAAATTTGGGAGAGTGTGACCCCAGAGCTGTGGAAAGCTATTTTCTCCTTCACATGGAGAAAGTTTCCTGGACTATGTGGTTCAGTCAAACTGCAGAACAGGTGTGGGAAGCCGGGAAGTGGATGAGTAGAGTGGCCAAAGGTAGACATTTAAGTTTAAAATGCCAGTGAAGCTCTACCAACAGCTACCATTTATTGAGTGTTTAAATACCAAGCACCGGGCTGGACGTGGTGGCTCATGCCTATAATCCCCCAACTTTGGGAGGCTGAGGCGGGAGGATCACCAGGTCAAGAAATCGAGACCATCCTGGCCAACATGGTGAAACCTCGTCTCTACTAAAAATACAAAAATTAGCCGAGCATGGTGGCACGTGCCTGTAGTCCCAGCTATCCAAGAGGCTGACGCAGAAGGATCGCTTGAACCCAGGAGGCAGAGGTTGCAGTGAGCCGAGACTGCGCCACTGCACTCCAGCCTCGTGACAGAGGGAGACTCTGCCTCAAAAAAAAAAAAAAGGCAAAAAGCACCTTACGTGAAGCATCCCTGTGGGATGTGAGCAATTCAGCCACCCATTTTACAGATGACAACACTGAAGCTTACACAGATAAAGAAAACTGCTCAATGTCAAGCAGGTAATAAGTGGGGATCTCACACCAGGTCAGTTTAACTCCAAAAGCTGTGTTGCTAACCACCAGACTACTGTCTTCCTATGACAAAATCCAGAATGCAGCTACAATAGTGGATTAATACTAATCAGAGAAGGAACTATTGATTACAGACAGCTACTGGGGTCAACTGAGAGCCTGTTTTCTAGCGACCCTTGATGGTAGAGAAGGGTGCATCTTTACCTTCCTATTCCCTTGTACACACATAACACATCTGCTGCTAAGGACGTTGTGTTCATGTATAGAACTAGAATGCCCTTTCTTTTCGATGATATTTATATTTTATTTAGATTGTAAAACAGATTTTAATTAAAGGCCTTCCTATTTGGAGCACCAAAAGACCACCCTTTCAATACAACTGTAGTTGTTGAAGATCAGCTTACATGTCAACTCTGCTTTCTGGAATATTTTAAAATTTACCTGTAGTTATTCCTCTTCTAGGCTCAGGCCTGATTCAGCCTGTAATACCTGCATGTGGTTGGAATTATGGAGTGTCCAAGTCCACTCCATTTCCCAAAATATGTGATTTTCACATCAATACAAATAATTTCTAAGTTCACTGTTTTGCTCAACTTCAGGAACTCAAGTTACTCTTTTTCATATCCCTATTGGGCGAGGAACAAGTAAAACTCTCATACATTCATTTATTTCTGATCAGTTTAAAAGTCCGGAGTGAAATGAAGTTGGTCTAAGATGGCTGCTTGTATTAGAAATTCCAAAGCATTCAATCATTTATTTTTTTATTTTATTTGAGATGGAGTTTCGCTGTTGTTACCCAGACTGGAGTGCAATGGCACGATCTCGGCTCACCACAACCTCCGCCTTCTGGGTTCAAGCAATTCTCCTGCCTCAGCCTCCCGAGTAGCTGGGACTATAGGCGCGCGCCACCATGCGCAGCTAATTTTTGTATTTTTAGTAGAGACAGGGTTTCACCTTGTTGACCAGGATGGTCTCGATCTCTTGACCTTGTGATCCACCCGCCTTGGCCTCCCAAAGTGCTGGGATTATAGGCCTGAGCCACCGCGCCCGGCCCTCTCAATCATTTCTTTCTCTTCAATACTCATTCATACCTTAAATGTTACATTAGGTTCCTAGCGTTCTCAACCTTGTTCTTAATGAGGTCTCTTTTGTTCTTTTATTTTTTCTGTCACCCAGGCTGGAGTGCAATGGTGCCATCTCAGCTCACAGCAACCTCCGCCTGCCAGATTCAATCAATTCTCCTGCCTCACCTGGGACTACAAGTGCCTGCCACCATGCCTGGCTAATTTTTGTACTTTTAGTAGTGATCGGGTTTCACCATATTGGCCGGGTTGGTATCAAACTCCTTACCTTGTGATCCGCCCACCTCAGTCTCAAAGTGCTGGGATTACAGGCATGAGCCACAGTGTCCAGCCTCTTTTGTTCTTATGATAATTCGAGTCATTACATAATGAGCTACAGACCAGAATGTGACACAAAGATCTAAATGTGTCTCCAGAGACAGAGAATGCAGTAGACCATGCCTGGACTACAGAAAGTTAATTATGAAGATTATGCTACAGCAGAAAAATTTAAGAAATAGGCTTACTGAAACTAATATGTAAAAGCTAATGAAAGAACAAAGTCTCCTTGCAGTCAGCAATAACCTAGAGCACAGAAAAGCTGCCATGCTATGTTTAGGAGAAGAAACGAGGGAGAGAAAGAAAGCTCATGCCCAAGGGTGGCGGAACCAACACCAAATGCTAATAATTCAGACAAGGGTAAATTCTGCCCCTGGTCACGCTGCTTCGCTGCTGGTGAAAATAACAACACAGGCAGTTTGAGCTCCTATTTCATGGGCAAAGCACTGTGGTGGACAAAACCTTTTGTATCAGTAATACAGACCCATCATCATTAAATCAGGGGGGAAAAGATTAGCTATACAAATAAACAAATAGTTCTAAATATTCCTAAATAGGTCTCTCTTTTTCTCCCAGGCTAGAGTGCAGTGGCTCACTGCAACCTCCGTCTCCCAGGATAAAGTGATTCTCCTGCCTTAGCCTCCCAAGTAGCTAGACTACAGGCTTGCACCACCACACCTGGCTATTTGTACTTTTTGTAGAGAAGGGGTTTCACTATGTTGACCAGGCTGGTTTTTACCTCAAATGATCCGCCCATACAACCACTGATTTTATGATTCCTAAACAGTCCATATTTGTACCTATGGACTTTCTTTTTTGCAAAAAGTAGATTGCATGTTGTTTTATAGTTTGCATTCCAAAATAAAATATAATAAAAATTTGTTACCATAAAAATACCAGATAGTTGAGAGGCTGAGACAGGAGGATTACTTGAGCCTGGGAGTTCAGGCTGCAGTAAACTGTGATTGTGCCAACTGCACTCCACCCTGGGTAACAAAGTGAAACACTGTCTTGGGGGTAAAAAAAAAGGAAGAAAAGAAAAGAAAGAAGAAAGGAAAAAAGAAAAAAGAGATTGGATATTGGAAGAAAGCTATCAGTATCTCCTCACTCTCCCCAGGGCCTACTGAGGTCTCTGCCCTGCCCCCACTCAGATGTGCTCCCAGTTAGGTAGGTATGAGGACTGGCCCTGGCACAGTTAGCTGGCTCGTGGAGGGGGAAAGGAGCAGCTGAAAGTTCTGCCAAATCAACAGACTTGAGGCTATTTTCCAACTGCATCACAGCACTCCTCACACCTAGCATCATTGTCTATTTATTTATTTGTCTGGCCTACCAGTCCTGGAGCGCTTTTATTGTCCTCATCATCTTTGCAATGCTTACAGCTAGCTCGCGTGTATTTATCGAGGAGGGTGGGTGGCTCGGCTGGGAGAAAAGGCAGGCAGGCCAGATGACCGGGCCTACTCAGGAGGGGCTCTAGTGTGAGCAAGGGCAAATCAGGGGTGCCTCCACATCAGGCTGTTTCTGATTTCCTGGCTCTGGACATTTCACCATTAGCAGAGGGGCAGACAGCCTGTTCTCACAGCGGGTGGGCTCTCCCACCAAGCCCCTCGGCACTAGACTGCACCAGCCCGAGGTAGCAGGGAAGCAGCAGACACATAGGATACATAATCCCTGCATGGACTGGCCTCAGAAGGACTTCAGGCAAATGCTGTTTTAGGGGTGCTCAGGTTCTTTGTTTGTAAAGAGGAGGGAAGGTGCCAGAACAGGCCATTATCCAATCCTGTGAGGTCTCCCAAACTGACAAGAACCAAAAAATTAATTGAGGAAAGCCAATTCTATCTGAAATTATATTCCATGAACTCTCCTATTTGTTTCCTTTTAATCTGCCCACCGAACCTAATTTTTCCAGCACATTCATTCAAGCCTTTTCAGCAACTCAAAATTTTAAATGACTCTCCAAAAAGATAGCAACATCGCCATTCAATCACTAGTCCCCAAAATTAGCAACATTTCATTCTTTCCTTGACTCCCATCTGCTGCTGGCCTCCCACCTTCAGAGGAGGTCTTTTCTTTGTTCCCATTTTCTCCTTTGATTCACTTTTATTCTCATTTTTCTGAAAAGCACCTGCTTTTCTCTTCATCCCTACACCTTGGGTATCTAACTACTCAATAATGTTTCCCTTTCTGTTAGAAAACCACTTCACACGTGCAAACCCCTCCATAAAGTGTAGTTATTTATTGGGTACTCTGATACATTACTCCTTTCATACATTCCTGAATTTCTCTCTCACTTTTTGCAAACTTGGAAAAGGTCCAAACATACACAAAAGGAGATCACAACAAGCCCCCATGTACCCATCAAAAAGCTTCAATCCTACGGCCAGGCACAGTGGCTCATACCCATAATCCCAGTGTTTTGGGAGGCTGAGGTGGGAGGATTGCTTGAGCCCAGGAGTTTGAGACCAGCCTGGGCAACACAGCAAGATCCTGTTTACAAAAAATCTAAAAGTTTCAATTCCATTAATATTTTGCCATGCATTTTCCATTTATCCTTCCCCATCTTTTTTTTCTTAAAGCAAATCCCAATCAACCAAGACTCAGTATGTGTTCAAGCTTCCCAAATTATCTTTTAAAAATTATCTTTTTACATTTGGCTTGAATCTCAACCCCCAAAAGGTAATTTTATATGGTTGTTATATGGCTTAAATCTCTTTTAATCTAGAACACTACATTCTCTATATATTTTTAATGCTACTGACTTGTTGAACAAATCAGGTCAACTTATTACAGAATATGCCACATTCTGAATTTGTCTGGTTGCTTTCTCATGGTGTTGCATAATTTATGTCAGTGTACCCCACATTTCCTGTAGACTGGATTCATTTTAAAAGCTTGATTAGATTATTTCGTTTTTTTTTTTTTTTTTTTTTTTTTGAGAAGGAGAAGTAGAATAGTATTACTAATATTAGAAATGTTGTGTGATTCTTACTGCAGCACATCAGGAGACATGATTACCTGTCTCCATTTCCATGATGCTAAGGCTGATCAATGGGATTTGGGTGGGGAAGGCCTGATCCTCCCAAATGTGGTTCCTCAGCAACCTTCCCACAAATGGTTTCATCCTCCACTGTTGGCTGCTGATTGAGTCACAACATGATCTGCAAAGTGGAGATTTTTCCCTCATTCATTAGGGCTATTTGGTTACCATGAGAAACAGTCTCTACTGGAAAAGCAGGAAATTTGCTTACTTCCTTTTCTCCTTTTAATTAGCAATTGTCAGAATAATGAGTTGGTTACACATGCTTGTCTTGACAAATCAAAGTCAAAGGGTCCAGTCCCTCCACAGCGACAGATGCCTGTTGGCCCTAGTGGCTTCCACCCATGTAGAGTAAGCTAGGCAGACAGTAAATCTTCTTTGTTGACCAATACGCAAGTTTACAGAATCACCCAAATTGCAGCTGCTTAATTAGGTACAGCTGCTTCTATAGGCTAAAGTATGAAAACAATTAAGGTAATAGCAGATTCACCTCGGCAAAAAGTAAGTTGAAAAGACTGACCTGAAATTAACAACAGTTTCAAAATTGGATTGATACATGCTTTTTATGAGGTGAACTTCAGTTTCTGATTAGCAGCAGCAATATGAACTTTCATCTGGCATATACCATTAGGAAATATTTACTCCATAATCTGTTACAGAAGCTCTACCAGTCAAAACAAGTAACACTGACTTTTACCTTTAGGGCAAAAAAGGAAAAAAAAAGGAACAGAATGCACATTTAATTCCATTAAGGTTAATGCAAATCATATTTTTGAAACCAGCTTCTAATATTTTCCATTATTGTTACTCTACAGTATTTTTGGCATATATCTACCCAAAATAAATGTTAATATACCTGAATTAAGGTCCTTAATTAAGAGCCAGTCAGCATTCACAAATAAAATTATTTTGAACATATTCACAAGTAATTACATAGTATACAAAAGAAATCTGTCAGTGTGTCAAACTGAATGCCAATATGCAACTGTGTAAAGATTTGAGAGCCAGGCACAGTGACATGCACTTATAGTCTCAGCTATGCAGGAAGCTAAGGCTAGAAGACTGCAGGAAGCTGAGGCTAGAAGACTGCTGGAGCCCAGGAATTCAAGGCTAGCCTGGGCTATATAGCAAGTCCTAATCTCGTGTGTGTGTGTGTGTGTGTGTGTGTGTGTGTGTGTGTGTGTGTGTGTGTGTGTGTGTGTGTGTGTGTGTGTGTGTGTGTGTGTGTGTGTGTGTGTGTGTGTGTGTGTGTGTGTGTGTGTGTGTGTGTGTGTGTGTGTGTGTGTGTGTGTGTGTGTGTGTGTGTGTGTTTGTTTTCTGCCTGCTCATTCACAAGATGGTAAATACTTAAAAAGTCAGTAAAAATGCTGGATTTTATAAAATATAGTCTCCTTAGAGACATTTACCTCCTGGAAGCCCCATGGCTGCCCTGGGTTCCTGGACTGTCTACACAGAGGACCAAGCCCTCTCAACACTGAGGACTCAACATAAAACCAGAGCCCTGGAGCTGCCCAGTATGAAGAAGGCAACGGAAGAAGTGGCATCGCTGCTCACTACACAAGAATGGTAGGGCTCACCCTGCTCCCTTTCCCTGCCCTTCAGAGGTGTACCTCACCCTGCCTCCTACCTGGCTACTCAGAACCACCACCAGAGTGGCCCCTCTTTACCCTTCTGACCTCACTCCTACTTCTCTCCCTTCCATTCATTCTGTTTCAGCCACAGCAGGTTGGTTCCTTGCTGCTCTTTCAACACTCTGGGCTGGCTCCTGCCTCTAGGACCCTGTGCTAGACACTCCCTCTGTCTGGAATCCTCTTTTCTTGGCCAACAGGCTTCCTCCCTCATCCCTTTCAGGCCTTTACTCGTATGGCACCTTCTCAGTGGTGCCTTTTCTAACTACCTTCTGTAAGATTGAAACCCTCTTCTAGCTACATGAAGGGAGAGATTTCTGTCTCATTCACTGCGGTAATTGATATGCTGGAGTAGCACCAGGCAGAAACAAGGCATGCAATAAATATCTGTGGATGAATTCATGAATCACAAGTCACTTTGATTCTTTTATTTACATACACTTCCACTGAACAAGTACTTTTATTTAAGTGATAGATGTCACCTTCCAAACCCAGGTCTTCTGACTCTGCCCTGTAGCCTACTCACTTCCTAGGCTAATGTACCAGTGCTGCAGGCACTAGTCAGCTAGTGAAACCCCATAGTCACAACTCATTCCTCTAACAGCAAGACTGTGAGGGTGAACCACTCGGGTTAAGTGGCAAAGTCACTGATGAGTGTAGACTGGACAGGACTCACATATGCCCTGCCAGTTCCAAGGCAGGGTGGCAGAGCACACAGTCGGCAACCACCATTCCTGGACACAAGCATCAGTATCCATCAATCAATCAATAAGCCCAACTCAAACCTGGCTATAAATCAGAATCACCTGGGGACAATGCACACATGCAATGGCCACATGGCAAGGGGACAAGATCGTCCTTGGTCCTAGCTCTTAAATGGTCAAGTATTTGAATACTCTTGAATCCAGCGCTTTCCTCACTCACTGTCCTGGCCTGAGCTCCTGAGTAGAGGCCTTGCCTAGCAATGTTAAGCCACAGACCTCTTTCCCCAGGGATGAATGTCAAAGCGCCTCGCTTATAAAAATCCTTAAAAAACCAAAAGGAAAAATTCCAAATGCCTGGCCATTTCATCTGAGTTGAACATTCAGAGAGACCCTTACTGGCCTATGGCTAAATCCCCTGGCAGTACATAAATTCCAGAAACAACAAATACTGCTCTGGGGAAAAAGTGAAACACTAAGTCTGCAGGCCTATGCTTGACAATCACATTTAGAAATTCACTTGTAAGTCAGCTGTTTGAAACTTAGAATAGATGAGTAAACTGGAAAACCCACCAATAGTAGTTTTCAGACACGTCTTGGAAAGCCTGTTGAGCCCATTATGTACAAAAAAAACATGGTAGTATTCCAACTATCTAATCAGCATTTCAATGTGGAAAGCCAAGTCAAAATTCCAAACTACAACAATAGTATTTCCTGTTCTTAGTTTCAGTAGTCCATGCTGGTCCCAGGAAGCAGAAGAAACAAAGCAGGTACTGCTGTGCCCCAGTAGCTTACCAAGCCCCTACTGCTCATGGGTGGTTATCTTCTCTAATTGTCTTGCTTGCCCTGGGCAATAGGCACACTTGCCCTCCAGGGTTGGAAAGCAAAGAGCCCTGCAGGCCAAGCTCCGTTTCTTCCAATAGCTGCAAGCATGGCCTAAAGAAGAACTTGGGAACGCTCAGGTTAAAATAAAAGCCTTTGGCCTTATATTTCACACTACTCCTCTCTGAAGTCCTGAATAAAGCTAAGAGCACTATGTCATCATGGGGTGATAGCTGTTAATAGTCGGAGACTAAGATTGTTCAACACTTTCCAGGAGAGGGCAAAGTGTTCCTAACTGCTTTCTTGCCATATCTCTTTCAAGCAGTGACCAGGTACACTGGTGGCTGATCAACGTGGTTCTTTGTGTAAAACAACCAAAAGTCAAAGTTGTACATATCCATGCATGTAGAGACAGTAGTACGGAATAGCATACAACAACCAGTTACCAGTGGTCACTTCTGGGGAAAGGAATGAGATGGGAAATGAAAGAAGTTTCACTGCTTACATTTCTTTTCTTTTTTTTTTTTTTTTGAGACGGAGTTTCGCTCTTATTACCCAGGCTGGAGTGCAATGGCGCAATCTCGGCTCACCGCAACCTCCACCACCCGGGTTCAGGCAATTCTCCTGCCTCAGCCTCCTGAGTAGCTGGGATTACAGGCACGCGCCACCATGCCCAGCTAATTTTTTGTATTTTTAGTAGAGACAGGGTTTCACCATGTTGACCAGGATGGTCTCGATCTCTTGACCTCGTGATCCACCCACCTCGGCCTTCCAAAGTGCTGGGATTACAGGCTTGAGCCACCGCGCCCGGCCACGCTTACATTTCTTTTGAGAAGTACAGGCATGCTTTTTATGTGTCAAATTTTAAAAATAAACTATGACAAACCATTTTATAAATATTTTAAAATGATAGGTTCTCTGGGTATAAAATGTGATCACAGAAACAATTAGGTATTATAAAGATGGCTGGGCATGGTGGCTCACACCTGTAATTTCAGCATTTTGAGAGGCTGAGGCAGGCAGATCACTTGAGGTCAGGAGTTTGAGACAAGCCTGGTCAATATGATGAAACCCCATCTCTACTAAAAAACACACACAAAAAAATTAGCCGGGCGTGGTGGCATGTGCCTATGGTCCCAGCTACTAGGGAGGCTAAGGCAGGAGAATTGCTTGAACCCGGGAGGCAGAGGCTGCAGTGGGCCGATATTGTGCCACTGCATTCCAGCCTGGGCAACAGAGAGGAAGGAAGGGAGGAAGGGAGGATGGGAAGAAGGGAGGAGGGAGGGAGGGAGGGAAGGGAGGAGGGAGGGAGGGAGGAAGAAAGGAAGGAAGGAAGGAGGGAGGGAGGGAGGGAAGGAAGGAGGGAGGGAGGGAGGGAGGGAAGGAAGGAAGGAAGGAAGGAAGGAAGGAAGGAAGGAAGGAAGGAAAAGAAAGGAAGAAAGGAAGAAAGAAATTACAAAGATTGTTGGGCACAGTGGCCCATGCCTGTGATCCTAGCGCTTTGGAATGCTGAGGCGGGTGGATGACTTGAGGCCATGAGTTCAAGACCAATCTGGCCCACATGACGAAACCCTGTCTTTACTAAAAATACAAAAGTCCACTGAGTATGTTGGCACACACCTGTAACCCAGCTATTTGGGAGGCTGAGACATGAGAGTTGCTTGAACCCAGGAGGCAGAGGTTGCAGTGAGTTGACATCACCCCACTATACTTCAGTTTGGACAACAGAGCAAGACTCTGTCTAAGAAACAAACAAAAAAATTACAAAGATAGATACAAAGTAGAATGACTCTGACACAAAGAAGTGATTATACATTTATACCACCAGGTGCAGCAAACTAGAACCCACGGACCAAACCCCCTCCGTGGAATAGATGGGCCCACAAAGTAAAGCTGACTTTTACATTTTTAAAGGGTTGTAAAAAAATAAAAATAAATACGGGCGCAGTGGCTCACACCTGTAATCCCAGCACTTTGGGAGGCTGAAGCAGGTGGATCATGTGAGGTCAGGAGTTCAAGACCAGCCTGACCAACATGGTGAAACCCCATCTCTACTAAAAATAAAAACATTAACCAGGCATGTGGTGGGTGCCTGTAGTCTCAGCTACTTGGGAGGTTGAGTCAGGGGAACTGCTTAAACTAAGGAGGCGGAGGTTACAGTGAGCCAAGATCGCGCCACTGCACTCCAGCCTGGGCTACAAGAATGAAGCTCCATCTCAATAAAAAACAAAAACAAAAATAAAGAACATGTGAGAGGGACCACATGTGGTCCATGAAGCCTAAAATTTCTGTCTGCCCTTTATAGAAAAAGTTTGATAAATCCTGATTTATACTAATGATGCTGTATCTTTTAAGAAATAACTCTAGGGTTCTTCTTGGAAATCCCTTCAAAATCACTTTTATTATTTATTTATTTATTTATTTATTTATTTATTTGAGACAGAGTTTCACTCTCATTACCCAGGCTGGAGTAATCTCAATGGCGCGATCTTGGCTCACCGCAGTCTCCGCCTCCTGGGTTCAGGCAATTCTCCTGCCTCAGCCTCCTGAGTAGCTGGGATTACAGGCACGCGCCACCATGCCCAGCTAATTTTTTGTATTTTTAGTAGAGACGGGGTTTCACCATGTTGACCAGCATGGTCTCGATCTCTTGACCTCGTGATCCACCCGCCTCGGCCTCCCAAAGTGCTGGGATTACAGGCTTGAGCCACCGTGCCCGGCCCAAAATCACTTTTAAACACAATAAAAATTAGTTGTGTTACTTAAAAGTCGAGTTCTTTTTTGGTTAACCTAAAGCAGTGTTAGTTAGTCAGCCACCTCAATCATCAGATCTGACTCAAATAAGGAACATTCTCCTTCCTAGGACCTCATATCCAGGAACTTCACCTGGACATAGGAGGATTAACTCCCTGAGCAGCTAAAAGTAATTTTTTTTTCCGAGACATAGTTTCAATCTTATTGCCTAGGCTGGAGTGCAATGGCATGATCTCAGCTCACTGCAACCTTCGCCTCCTAGGTTCAAGCAATTCTCCTGCCTCAGCCTCCCAAGCAGCTGGGATTACAGATGCCCACCACCACACCCAGCTAGTTTTTTGTATTTTTACTAGAGATGGCGTTTCATCATGTTGGCCAGGCTGGTCTGGAACTCCTGACTTCAGGTGATATACCTGTCTCGGCCTCCCAAAGTGCTGGGTTTACAGGCATGAGTCACCTTGCCTGGCCAGTAATTTTTTAAATCTATCAAATAAATATAATAAATCAAAGTTTAACAAATCATTTCCTAAATGAAGACAACAAAAAAGTCATCATTATTTTGAATGAAACTTGTATTCTAATATTACATTGTAATCTAGAGCCCTGAAAGAATATTTCATTTTAACTATCAAAGACCCCAAGAAATGTACTAAGACTGAAATACATCTGAATATTAGCAACTGAATTTAGAATTGGAAAAATAATTTATTCTATAAATATGTGTAGGACTCTCTACAAACCAATGATTCAATATAATAAAAATCCACAAATAAAGCCCATAATCATATTTAGAATTCTCAGTACTCACTAATAACTTTTACCAGTATGGTATTTGAAAATTAGATTCTGACTTGAAAATTTTAAAGACAAAAACATAAAATATAAGCTGATTTGTTTAAAAGTTTTTCTTCTTCTTTTTTTTTTTTTTGAGACATGACCTCACTGTGTCATCCAGGCTGGAGTACAATGGTACAATCATGGCTCATGGCTCAATGGAGCCTCAAACCTCTGGGCTCAAGCGATCCTCCCACCTCAGCTCTGGGCTTCTGGAGTAGCCAGGACTACAGATGTGCACCACCCCCAGCTAATTTTTTTTTTAATTTTTTTGTAGAGACAAGGTCTCACTAAGTTGCCCAAGCTGGTCTCAAACTGCTGAGCTCAAGTGATCCTCCTCCCTTGACCTCCCAAAGTGCTAAGGTTATAGCCACCACACTCATCCTTAACCTACTTAATTTGAAATGAAAGCAATTCAGAACCTGGCATGCACACATTTTTTACAAAGGCTACTATTACAGTGATTCAGAAAAAACTTAAGACAATATCCTCACTTACCTTTGTAATACATTTTCCTACAAAAGTATGACACAAAAGATACTCTACCTCAATATCCTGGAGACTGAATTCCTTTTGATCTGTAAAATTTGCGGCCCCAGCACTAAGTTCCATCAGCATCTTGGCGATCTCGGGCTTTATGGCCGAGGTGAGCCGACTGGCTGCTTCCATGACATGCTCCTGCACATCTTTGAGCTGCGTGGCTGCCTTTGAGTAGTGAGAGTTTCTGAACACAGTGCTGAAGAGATCTGTGAGGAAAGTACTGGCACGGCAGAAGACGTTCAGGGCATCCAGATACTTGGAGATGCCCTGCTGGATGTCAGCGATGGGAGTGGAGTGGGGCATGGCATGGTGGCAGCTGCCTGCAGTGGTCAGACTGCCCAGGGGGGCAGTGGTGGCCGTGGATGCCAGGGGAGCACTCAGTGCTCGGCCCAGCTCAGGCATCGGGTACTGCTGGTGCTGCTGCACCTTCTGCTTGGACCCGCCAAGCAGGAAGCGCCGCTTGTAGTCCATTTTACTGTCCTGGGCACTGCAGCAATACATGCGGGAGGGAGAAATGTCCCAGCGACCGTGAGCAGGTCAGGGTTCTGATTCTTTTATCTCAAAACTGTAGCTAGGTATAAAAATAGTGGAGTTCTGCAAATCGAAGTTTAAAAAAGGCATTTCCATGAGGCAGGTGACCATGTGATCCAACACAGAGGTGAGAAGGACAACATGTTTATATAATTAATATTTTCAGTATAGGCAGGACCTCTGACAAAAAATAAAAGATGTCCAAAATGCTGGATAAGAACTTTTTAGCATTCTACTCTATTAATAAAAGAATACGCTTGCTGAGAAAAATGTTTACTTCTTTGCAAGAATATTTTGATACTTCTATTTACAATGGCAGAAAAATAACTTAACTTTTAAAAATGTAATATAATGTAATACAGCATGTCTTCAATATACTCAAAAAAGTTAGAACCCAAAAACCCAGAAGCTGATCAACAGCAATTTAAAAAGCAGTACAGAATTAATTCACACAAAGTCCTTAAGAAGGAAGATCAAACTTCTGCAGAATTTTGACAGAGCCTGCCCGTCAAATCCATTTCCCTGTAAAGCTGCTTGTATGCAATGCTAAAAATCTCCAAATTTCCTGTTTTCTGAAAACAAGTTGTTTTTTTTTTTAAATGGCATGTGTTATTTTATAAGTCTCCTCCTCCGTTCCTTTTGTTTGCTGAGGTAGCTGTTTCCTTGTAACATTAAGAAGAGGTGCTTCCAGACTGGGCTGGCCCTCAGTTGTAAAGTCTGAAGCAAAAATGCACAGATATATTTGTAAGGCTTCTAAGTCATTTCCTGTCAGGGGGGGAAAATAAGATAAAGTGAGGAAAGCTATAGGACAATGAGTAAATGTAGACAATAACGCCCATGAAGCTATTATCCACACAGGTGGGCTACAAATGAATTAGAAATCATATTATAGCCTTAGAGGAGCAGGAATAATAGTACAAAAGTTTACTGAAAGTCACATTTACTACACATTTATTTTATTTATCTTTTTGAGATGGAGTCTTGCTCTGTCACCCAGGCTGGAGTACAGTGGCATGGTTTCAGCTCACCACAACCTCCACCTCCCAGGTTCCAGCGATTCTCCTGCCTCAGCCTCCTGAGTAGCTGGCATTACAAGCACCCACCATGTCCAGCCAATTTTGTATTTTTAGTAAAGATAAGGTTTCGCCATGCTGGCCAGGCTGGTCTTGAATTCCTGACTTCAGGTGATCCACCTCCCAAAGTGCTGGGATTGCAGGTGTGAGCCACTGTGCCTGGCCAACATTTTTTTTTTTTTTTTTTTTAGAGACAGAGTCTCCCTGTTACCCAGGCTGGAATGCAGTGGCATGACCTTGGCTCACTGCAGCCTCTAACGCCTGGGTCCAAAGAATCCTTCTGCCTCAGTCTCCGGAGTAGCTGGGACTACAGACATACCACTATGCTTAGTTAATTTTTATATTTTTTGGTAGAGACGAGGTTTCGCCATGTTGCCCAGGCTGGTCTCAAACTCCTGAGCAAGTGATCCTCCGACCTCAGCCCAAAAGGCTGAGATTACAGGAATGAGCCACCATGCTTGACCCAATCTTCAACTTCAACCTATGTAATGGTGGTAAATAGTTTGGTCTACTTATTGATAACCAGGTTTTCTTTTTCCATTTTCCTTTTTTGAATATATAATTAAATGTAACTCATACTTAGTCGCTTACGGCCAACTACGATAATTCCTTTGTATTTCTATGATGGTGTCAGCAACACAGAAATTAGGCAGGTTACAGAGGCAAGAGATGAGAAGAACACTGTGAATACAAACATTTATATAAAGTCAATAAAACGACCACTATTTATGGATCTATGTTCAACATAATTTCAGCTCTTTAAAAAAATCTCATAAACTTTTCAGGAAACAAATATCAAAAGGCTACTTGTAAAAAAAGTGTTCCCAAATGTTCCTTTTTCATGACAAATAAGGCAATCATATCTATCCCCACCCAAGTGCTCCACAATGTAAAGATTCAGATGTACAATAGAACCACTCTACAGGAATGCTGAAGGGGGGAAGGCTGTTCCCATGGAGACTCTGTGGCCTGTGAAGAAAAACCTTCACCTGAGTTGGCCATAGCAAGTATCATGTGCAGCCCTGAGAAGCACTCTATCTTTGTGCTAGCACCAGCTTCCTAGTTCCTCTACTGCGGCTGCCTCTGGCTCTAGGAGAGTCTGCCCCCATTCCTTTGACAGATATAGGAGGCCAAGTGAGACCTCTATGCTTACCTAATTAAAAAAAAACCACAATCGGCTGGGCGCGGTGGCTCAAGCCTGTAATCCCAGCACTTTGGGAGGCCGAGGCGGGTGGATCACGAGGTCAAGAGATCGAAACCATCCTGGTCAACATGGTGAAACCCCGTCTCTACTAAAAATACAAAAAAATTAGCTGGGCATGGTGGCGTGTGCCTGTAATTCCAGCTACTCAGGAGGCTGAGGCAGGAGGATTGCCTGAACCCAGGAGGCGGAGGTTGCGGTGAGCCAAGGTCACGCCATTGCACTCCAGCCTGGGTAACAAGAGTGAAACTCCGTCTCAAATAAAAAAATAAAAAAAACCCACAATCATTAAACCCTTTTTCATTTTACATACTTCCAAACTTTCTCTAAATGAAACTTACAATGCTTAAAATTGTATTATTTCACCAAATTAAACTACAGATTCAACACAATCTCCATCAATTTTCTTTTATTTTTATTTATTTATTTATTTATGTGAGACAGTTGTGCTCTGTTGCCCAGGCTGGAGTACAGTAGCACAATTTCAGCTCACTGCAACCTCCACCTCTGGGATTCAAGTGACTCTCCCGTCTCAGCCTCCCAAGTAGCTGGGATTACAGGCATGCACCACAACACCCAGTTTTGTTTTTTTAGTAGAGATGGGGTTTCACCACATTGGCCAGGTTGGTCTCACACTTCTGGCCTCAGGTGATCCACCCACCTCGGCCTCCCAGAGTGCTGGGATTACAGGCATGAGCCACTGAGCTGGCCTCAAAATTTAAACTACTTTTTATACAGAAATAGGCAAGCTGACCCCAAAATTCATTTGGAAGCCAGGAGTGGTAGTACATGCCTGAAGTCCTAGCTACTTACGTCGCCAAGGTGAGAGAGAGCATCACCTGAGCCCAGGAGTTTAAGAGCAGCCTGGGCAACATTGCAAGACCCTGTCTCTAAAAATAAAAGAAGATAAAACTAAGTCCTAAAATTCATATAAAAATGTGATGGATCTGCTCTTGGCATACACTGCAGGGGAAAGAAAACAAAAAAAAAAGAAGAATGTGATGGTCATCCAGGATGACCAAAACAAACACTGAAAGAAAAAATGTTGTAAAAGATATTTCTTGATTTCAAAATTTACTATAAAGCGACAGTAACCAAAGCAGTGAAATATTGGCATAAGGAAAGATGTAAAAATCAACGTAATAGAATTAGAAGTCCAGAAATAAACCCATATATCTATGGTCAACTGATTTTAGACCAGGATGCCAAAAACATCCAATGTCCAATGGGGAAAGAACAGTCTCTTCAATAAATGTTGATGGGACAACTATACATCCACATGCGAAAGAATGAATCTGGACCCCTTACCTCACATCATATACAAAAATTAGACTGGTATAGTGGCTCATGTCTGTAATCCTAGCACTTTGAAGAGCTGAGACAGAAGGATCACTTGCAGCCAGGAATTTGAGACTAGTCTGAACAGCAGAGCAAGACCTGGTCTCTATAAAAAATTTTAAAAAATTAGCTGGCCACAGTGGTGTGCACCTATAGTCTCCACTACTTGGGAGGCTGAGGAAAGAGGATCTCTTGAGACCAGGAGTTCGAAGCAGCAGTGAACCATGATTATGCCACTGCACTATAGCCTGGGTGATAAAGCAAGAGAGACCCTGTCTCAAATAAAACAAAACAAAACACCAGCAGACACAAGATTCATGAAAATAAAAGCCTAAAAAGAAAGGAGAGGGAAATTATATCATCAAAAATGCAGAATAAGGACTTCCCCCTACCAAAATTCTCTACTCCATAAAACAACAAGAAATTGGCAAAATAATCGGAATCAACTTTTTCAGAACTCGAAATAGGCTTTCAGCAAACTGGGGATAATTTATTGAAGACAAATAGCTGAATCCTGGTAACAACAGTGAGTTTTGTAGCATTTTTAACTTGACTGAGTCCCATTCTCAGCTCTCCAGCTCCGTAACAGCCTTGAAAACTAGCAGCTGCATCCACACTGAAGACTAGAAGACTGGCAGTTACCAGAGGAAGCAGAACTGGGCTATGGCTCCTTCAAAGTACCATTCCCAGGAATGATACCTTTTTATTTGACCTGTTTGGTGGTTCCCTAAAAGACCCATTTGCAAAGATCTCTGTATTTTACCTGACTTAGAGCTCATCTGGAGAGGGAGAAGGATCTGATTTTCAGAGTTGCCATGTTATATCATTTAAAATGTCCAGTTGGCCAGCCACAGTGGCTCCTTTTGGGAGGCTGAGGTAGGCAAATCACCTGAGGTCACGAGTTCAAGACCAGCCTAGCCAACATGGTGAAACCCTGTGTCTATTAAGAATACAAAGAAAAATTAACAAGGCGTGATGGCGCACACAATAGTCCCAGCTACTTGAGCGGCTTAGGCAGGAGAATTGCTTGGATCATGCCTGAGAACTGCTTGGATCACTACACTCCAGCTTGGGTGACAGAGCAAGACTCTGTCTAAAGTAGCAGTAATAATAATAAAATAAAAATGTCCAGTTTTCAATAAGAAATTGGAAGACACACAAAGAAACAAGAAAATACAGCTCATATGAAAGGAAAAAAACAGAAACTCTTCCTAAGGGAAGCCCAGACAATGGACTTACCAAAGACTTTAAGTCAGCTACTTTACATTCAAAGAACTAAAAGAAACCACATCTAAAAAATGTAAGGAAAATATAAGAGAGCAACAGAGGGTGGAACTTCTGTAACAGATTCACTCTCACAATAAACGACTCCTGTGATGATGCCATTAATCTACTCAGGAGAACAAGAGCCTTCATGATGTAATTGTCTTTTTTTTTCTTTTTTTTTTTTGAGACAGAGTCTCACTTCATTGCCAGGTGTCGGGCTGGAGTACAGTGGCGCAATCTCGGCTCACTGCAACCTCCGCCTACCAGGTTCAAGCAATTCTCCTGCCTCAGCCTCCTGAGTAGCTGGGACTACAGGTGCAACCACCATGCCCAGAACTTTGGGAGGCAGAGGTGGGTGGATCACCAGGTCAAGAGATGGAGACCATCCTGGTCAACATGGTGAAACCCCATCTCTACTAAAAATACAAAAATTAGCTGGGCATGGTGGCGCACGCCTGTAGTCCCAGCTACTTGGGAGGCTGAAGCAGAATTGCTTGAACCCAGAATTGCTTGATCTCGGCATGAGCCGAGATCGCGCCATTGCACTCCAGCCTGGGTAACAAGAGCGAAACTCTGTCTCTAAATAAATAAATAAATAAATAAAAATAAAGACGGGTTTCACCATGTTGGCCAGGTTGGTCTCAATCCCCTGAACTTGTGATCCACCTGCCTCGGCCTCCCAAAGTGCTGAGATTACAGGTGTGAGCCACCGCGCCTGGCCTATTTTTGTATTTTTAGTAGAGACAGGGTTTCACCATGTTGGCCCAGAGTTACTTCTTGTTCACAAAAATTCAATGTGGGTCTGGCAGCCCTTCTTCGGCTTAAAGGGACACCACTAGAACTCATGTCTCCCATGGTTGCCCAGCACAGAAAAAGTAAGTCAAAACTTATACCCACTCTTTTTACTACTTCCCACTGAAAGTGACACACATCACCTCCCTTCAAAGCCCTCTGGCCAGAAGTGGTTGCATGGTACCAATTCCACTACAAGAGAGGTTGAGAAATGTAGGGGAACATACAGAATAGTGGGCAAGCACTACAGTTATCCACACAGCCCAGCTGTGTGTTGTATGGTTCTGCCCAGATGAAACCTCCCAGGCTCCGGTGATCCTCTTACTACAGCCACCCCAGTAGCTGGGACTACAGGCACATGCCACTATGCCCAGCTAATTATTATTATTATTTTGATAAAATTCTTCCTAATGCTGTCTAAATGTTTTTCACATGCTTCCCCAACCCCATATTTATCTGTCTGACAGGCTAAAATATGTTCAATCCATTTAAGGACATTTCTTTTCCATATTTTCTTAAAAAGAATTTTCACTGGGAAAACATTCACCATTTATGAATCCACTATTCATGCTGCATGGAAATAAATACGCATTGTGAAAGACCTCAGAAGTTAGTGTAGCCAAGACTTGTGAGATTTGTCATGTATTTCTAAGTTTTAATGTTACTTAAAATTATCAAATACACAGCAGAAAAGAACATTTTAAGTAACATCTTTTCAACATCATAATAATTTGCAAAGGTTCTCAATAAATTAAAACTGAATTCAGCCATAATTATATCATTTCAAATATTCATTTCTGCAATTAAAGTAATCAGTGATTTCTATTTCAGGCAATAAAGAACATGCCTGAAACTAGATGAAGACCAGATGTGGTGCTTCATGCCTGTAACACCAACATCTTGAGAGGCCAAGATGGGTAGATCACTTGAGGCCAGGAGTCCGAGACCAGCCTGGGCAACATGGTGAAACCCTGTCTCTACTAAAAATACAAAAATTAACCCAGCATGGTAGCACACGCCGGTAATTCCAGCTGCTTGGGAGGCTGAGGCACGAGAATCACTTGAACCCGGGAGGTGGAGATTGCAGTGAGCCAAGATTGCGCCACTGCACTCCTGTCTGGGTGACTGAGACTCAGTCTTAAAAAAAAAAAAGGGAAACTAGATAAAGACTCGTTATAAGAGGATTTTCTTCTCATACCTATAATTAACAAGACATGAAAAGTGGTCAGTTATCCTGAGAAAATCTCTTGAAGCACTTCCCTTTAGAAAGACAGAGTACTGGTCGGACATGGTGGCTCATGCCTGTATTCCCAGCACTTTGGGAGGTTGAGGCGGGTGCATCATAAGGTCAAGAGAGAGACCATCCTGGCCAACATGAAACCCCGTCTCTACTAAAAATACAAACATTAGCTAGGCGCAGTAGCTCATGCCTGTAATCCCAGCACTCTGGGAGGCCGAGGCGGGCAGATCATAAGGTTGGGAGTTCAGGACAAGCCTGAACAACATGGTAAAACCCCATCCTACTAAAAATACAAAAAAAAATTAGCTGGGCATGGTGGCACACACCAGTAATCCCAACTACCTCAGGAGGCTGAGGCAGGAGAATCATTTAAACCCTTGAAGCGGAGGTTGCAGTGAGCCACGATTGTGCCCCTGCACTCCAGCTTAAGCGATAGAGTGAGACTCAGTATCAAAAAATAAATAAATAAATAAATAAATAAATGAAATAAAAATAAAACCACAAAAAATAGCTGGGCATGGTGGCGTGCACCTGTAATTGACTGGGAGGCTGAGGCAGAAGAATCACTTGAACCCAGAAGGCGGAGGTTGCAGTAAGCCAAGGTCGTGCCACTGCACTCCAGCCTGGTGACAGAGCAAGACTCTGTCTCAGTAAAAAACAAACAAACAAACAAATGAAAAAGTAATGAGTGAAGAAGAGAATGGCCCTGGGTGCCTGACTAACTGAGTGAGATCCTGGCTCTGCCAGGATCAGCTTGACCTTTATAGCAGGTTCCTTAGCCTCTCTCTGCCTCAGTTTCATCGTCTGTAAAATCAGGATAATAGTAACCACTGTGATTGAGTAAAATGGGTTTATACACATAAAGCACTTAGAATGATGTCTGTCGGCTGGGTGCGGTGGCTCATACCTGTAATCCCAGCACTTTGGGAAACTGAGGCAGGCAGATCACAAGGTCAGGAGATGGAGACCATCCTGGCCAACATGGTGAAACCCCATCTCTACTAAAAATACAAAAAAATTAGCTGGACGTGGTGGCACATGCCTGTAGTCCCAGCTACTTGGAAGGTTTAGGCAGGAGAATTGCTTGAACCCAAGAGGCAGAGATTGCTGTGAGCCAAGATCACGCCACCGCACTACATCCTGGGCAGCAATGCGAGATTCCATCTCAAAAAAAAAAAAAGGAATGATGTCTGTCACATATTATGTTTGATGATGATGTTATTATCATTCCTGCAAAGCAAGAAAAAATAAGCAGGCCTTGTTATTTCTGCTTGTCTGGAAAAAAGTTACTGACAAGAAAGGTCTTGAAAAGTTACCCAATCCCTGAATCAAATAGAAGTCTACCAATCCCAGGACAGGAAGCATCACACACTTCAGTGATAACTAACTTGTTCTTACATGGACTAAGCAGCTACAAAGAGAAATGTAATCCCTGAATTAATTAGGTTTTCCCATCTGACTAAAAATTGATAGCCATGATTTGTGAATACAGAGAATAATTTTAGATCCATTTTAGTCCTTAAGCCAATAGAGAAAACAGGGTGGCAACCAGTCCTGCTGTCAGAAATGGGATGACATAACGGATCTTTATTGCAAAACAACAGGCTAAATAAACAGGCACGTGCACTTACCTCCCCATCCTCCCCAAATCCCAATGACGTAACAATACAGACATTCACAAGGGAATTGCAGCAAAACAGTAATAAAAAGGTCTGAGGGCCACGGTCTATTTAAATGCAGGCCATTTTCTAGAAGATGGAGAGAAAGCAGAGGAAACTATATTACAAGACAGACCAGAGCAAGGCTGGCCACTTTCTAGAACATGCAGGGCCAAAGGATGACAGAGAGGCAGAATCCTTTTTCCTGGAGGGGCTGGATAAATGCCCAGCTTTGAGTCAGCAGGTATAGAAATACAGGTGGGAAAGTGGCTAATCAACCTGATTTGATCTGTATTTCCCATTCCTGATCACTGAATCAGCCAACTCTCACTAAGGCAAGAGGACTATTGGGAAAACAGAGGAAACTCCTGCAAATTACCTACATAAACAACCCAGTTCTTCATTGATAAGGATCACCAGACAATGAAGGAAAACCAAAAGAACAAAAAAGGACAACTAAGATGAAAAGCTGATCAGACCTCAAAAGAAGCATATACTTTAGGTCCTAGGAAAACACCTGAAAAGAAATTCTGACTAGTATCCTCAGAGTTGAAAGATACTGCATCCTTAAAACAAAAGCAAACAGATCAGAAAAGAAGTCAAAATCAACAATGAATTTTTGGAAATAAGAAATATGATTGCCAAGATAAAAACAATGGAAGAACTAAAATGGGAATGAAGTAAGGTATAGGGGATACAAAAACACACAGACACACATGCTTGTAGCTTTTAAAATAAGCCATGGGAGAATAAACCAAAACCAACAAAAACATTTACCCACAAAGTACAGAGAAGAACAAAGACAAGGAGAGCCAGACTTCTTTCAATCTGTCTTGCTTATGGGTTTTTTTTTGTTTTTTTTTTGAGACGGAGTTTCGCTCTTGTTACCCAGGCTGGAGTGCAATGGCGCGATCTCGGCTCACTGCAACCTCCGCTTCCTGGGTTCAGGCAATTCTCCTGCCTCAGCCTCCTGAGTAGCTGGGATTACAGGCACACGTCACCATGCCCAGCTAATTTTTTTGTATTTTTAGTAGAGACGGGGTTTCACCATGTTGACCAGGATGGTTTCGATCTCTTGACCTCGTGATCCACCCGCCTCGGACTCCCAAAGTGCTGGGATTACAGGCTTGAGCCACCATGCCCGTCCCTGCTTATGGTTTTATCTTTAGAATTACGTAAATATTTTGGCCGGGTGCTGTGGGTCACGCCTGTAATCCCAGCACTTTGGAAGGCCGAGGTGGGCAGATCACAGGAGGTCGGGAGTTCAAGACCAGTCTGACCAACATGGAGAAACCCTGTCTTTAAAAAATATAAAATTAAAAAAAGAAAAAAAGAACCATGTAAATATTTTATATAAGCAAAAAGCAAATATAAAAAAGAAAATATCCCTAAAAATTAAACGAAAGACAAATGAATCTGTATTATTTACCAAATTAGTGGCATAGTCACACAGAGAAGAATTATTTCAAGTTTAAAACTGCATTTTGGCCAGGTATAGTGGTTCATGCCTGTAATCCCAGCACTTTGGGTGGCCGAGGTGGGAGGATTCCTCGCGAGTTCAAGACCAGCCTGGGCAACACAGCGAGACCCCATCTCTATAAAAAACAAACAAAATTATCCAGACATAGTGGTGCATGCCTGAAGTTCCAACTACTAATGAGGCTGAAGTAGGAGGATCACTTGAGCCCAGGTGGTGGAGGCTGCAGTGAGCCGACACCGCACCACTATATTCCAGCCTGGGTGACAGAGTGAGATGGTCTCCATCAGTCAGTCAATCAATAAAATTGTGTTTTGACTGGACCTCTCTGGTGCTACTGTCAATAAATGGGAAAAGACAAATATAAAATCAAAGATATAAAAATCCCTTAATCCTTTATTTGAATTGGAAGTAAATCAGTCTAAAATCATGGTTCATCTTTTCCTTCCCAAAAAGTATGTATTTCCTAGTTCTACTAAAAACAAAACTTACAAGGAATTCACATCCTAGTTGAAATTAATGCCCCTAATACCATTTCCCACCAAAAGAATCAGAACTACTTAAAGAAATGGCTGATTCTGGATCTGGCATCAGAAAATTTTCTGATAAGCCCTGGACTTCTTGTCAAGCCAGAAAGCAGGGAACTCACACAAGACTACTCATGTCAAAAGCACTTAGAATCAACCCCCAAAATAAGTTCCATTAACAATCAATAATGGGACAACTTAAGCTTCAAAAAGAATAACCATTTGGGGTAAAAATCATTAAATATATACTGAGTTCAGACTTGGCAATAATTTCTTGGATGTGACATCAAAAGCACAGGCAAGAAAAAACAGATAAACTAGACTTCAAAATTAAAACTTTTATGCATCAAAGGACATTACAGAGAAAAAAGGCAATCCAAAGAAGAAAATATTTGTAAATCACTTATGGGAAAAGGAATTAATATCCAGAATATATAAAAAAGAACACCTACAGCTCAACCACAAAAATCCAATTTTTAAATGGGCAAAGGACTTTAATAGACTTTTGTCCTAATAAATATACAAACAGCCAATAAACACATGAAAAGATGCTCAACATCACTAACCACTAGTGATATAGTTTAGATCTGCGTCCCAACCCAAAAGTCATGTTGAAAAGTAATCCCCAAGGTTAGAGATAGGGCCCGGTGGGAGGTGACTGGATCATGTAATAGATTTTCCTCTTTGTACTGTGTCTCAGCAGTGAGCGGGTTCTCATGAGACCTGGTTGTTTAAAAGTGGGTAGCACCTTCCTCTCTCTTGGTCCTGCTTCTGCCATTTAAGATACCTGCTCCACTTTGCCTTAGCTCCTTGAAACCTCCCCAGTAGCAGATGCTGCCATGCTTCCTGTACAGCCTGTGAAACTATGAGCCAATTAAACCATTTTCTTTATAAATTACCCAGTCTCAGGTATTTCTTTACAGTAACACAAGAACGGACAGTACAACTAGAGACTAATATAATGAGGGAAATGCAAATCAAAACCACAGTGAGATACCACTTCATATCCCATTAGGATGGTTATTGTCAAAATAAACAAAACACAGGAAGTAAGTGCTGGCCACTGCCAGGTTGGACAATGTGGAGGAATCTTGTCTCTACTCTACTAAAAATAAAAAAAAATTAGCCAGGTGTGGTCCCAGCTACTTGGAAGGCTGAGGTGGGAGGATCATCTGAGCCTGGGAGGTGGAGGTTGCAGTGAGCCAAGATTGCCCTGGGCCACCGCACTTCAGCCTGGGTCATACAGCAAGACACTGTTTCAAAAACAAAACAAAAAGTGTTGGCAAGGACATGAAAAAACTGGAAGCCCTGTATGTTGCTAGTGGGAATATAAAATAGTACAGCCACTGTGGAAAACAGTATGGTGCTTCCTTAAAAATTAAACATAGAATTTGTGATTCTATGTGATTCAGCAATTCCACTTCTACGTATATACCCAGAAGAATTGAAAGCAAGGACTTGAACAGATATTTCTTCACCCATGCTCACAGATGCATTATTCAAAATAGTCAAAAGATGGAAACAATCCAAATGTCCATGGACAGATGAACAGATAAACAAATGTGGTATATCCATACAATGGACTATTATTTAGCACTAAAAAGTTAGAAAAGAGGCCAGGCGCAGTGGCTCATGCCTGTAATCCCAGCACTTTGGGAGTTCGAGGCGGGTGGATCATGAGGTCAAAAGATCGAGACCATCCTGGTCAACATGGTGAAACCCTGTCTCTACTAAAAATACAAAAACTTAGCTGGACATGGTGGCACGTGCCTGTAATCCCAGCTACTCAGGAGACTAAGGCAAGAGGATTGCCTGAACCCAGGAGGTGGAGGTTACGGTGAGCAGAGATCGCGCCATTGCACTCCAGCCTGGGTAACAAGAGCGAAACTCCAAAAAAAAAGGAAGAAAAGCTGAGAGCAGTGGCTCATGCCTGTAATCATAACACTTTGGGAGGCTTTGGTAGGAAGACTGCTTAAGGCCAGTTTGAGACTAGCCTGGGCAACATAGCGAAATCCTGTCTTTGGAAAAAAATTAAAAATTGGCTGGATGTAATGGCCCACACTTGTAGTTCCAGCTACTCGGGAGGCTAAGGCATGAGGATCACTTGAACCCAAGCATTTGAGGCTGCAGTGAGCCTGACTGCACCACTGCACTCTACCCTGGGTAACAGAGTGAGACTCTGTCAATAAAAAAAATTTTTAAGGAAAGGAATTCTAATAAAATGCTCCAACATGGATGAACCTTGGAGACACTCTGCTCAGTGAAAGAAGCCAGACACTAAAGAACAAATATTGTGTAATTCCACATATATAAGGTGCTAAAATAGTTAAATTTTTAGAGACAAAAAGTAGAAGAGAGGCTGTTCCCAGGAGCTGGCAGAAGGGGAATATGGGGAGTTACTGTTTAATGGGCAAGGCTTTTTTTTTTTTTGAGACAGACTTGCTCTGTTGCCCAGGTTGGAGTGCTAATGGCGCAATCTTGGCTCACTGTAACCTCTGCCTCCTGGGTTCAATCGATTCTCATGCCTCAGCCTCCTAAATAGCTGGGATTACAGGCTCATGCCACCATGTCTGGCTAATTTTTACATTTTTAGTAGAGACAGGGTTTCACCATGTTGGCTAGGCTGGTCTCAAATTTATGACTTCAGGTAATCCGTCTACCTCAGCCTCCCAAAGGGCTGGGGTTACAGGCATAAGCCACGGTGCCTGGCCAAGACTTTCAGTTTGGGATGTTGAAAAAGCTCTGGAGAATGGATGGTGGTGTCAATTGTACAACATTGTTAATGTACTTAATGCCACTGAAATGTATACTTAAAAATGGTTAAAACTGTAAATTTTGCATTATGTATATTCTACCACAATAAAAAACATGAATCCATAATGACACTAAGAGAAATTCCATTGGTCATCTATCTGTGGAGACATGCTTCTCTTGTTAAGGCACCAAGCTATTATTCTAAAAATTGTTGGAGAGGGGGTTGAAATCAAGCATTTATCCTGCTTTTCTTGTTTATATAGTTTTCTTTTTAATACTCCATTTAGGAAAGTGCTAAGTGCTTAATCAAAGAAAATTAACTAATAAATACAGAAGAAACGCTATGAAAACTATTATTTTGCAACTCTAATGAAATAGTGGATCTAGCCAATTATTATTAATCACTGTTAAAATGATTCAGTGAAACTTGATGGGGAAGTTTATGATGAAGGAATCAGGCGTGATAACATCTGAACCCACTAATTATATTTACTGTCATTACAGTGGGAAACTAGATACATAATTATATGCCTATCGTTGTGACAAAGTAGGAAGTACTTTGCCTAAAATACCCAAAAAGTATTTTTGCCTAAAATACTGAATCAAAATCTAATCGAGTCTCTCTATCTAGCAAATAACTTATAGGAAACATGAGAGACAGAGAAACCCCATATTTCACATGTTTTTTCACAGGTCTTTTCAATTGCATTGTTCATAAGTAACCACTGATCTTATTAGGCTAGGTGAGTTACGATTCTGATAGACTGACCCTGGAGAGCAATTTTTACCAGCTTGGTTCTCCAGTTTCATTTTATTCCTTTCTGCTGCCAACCTTTTCATCTCTTTTCTGCATGTAGTTTATGAAGAATTTATATCCAATGGTCCCTGGCACTTAGAATAAAATCAAACACCTTACTGAGACCTGCACAGTTTTAACTGCCTCTCCAGCCCCATGTTGTGCCTCCTGACCTTCACTCAACATTTCTGCAGTAACACCATTCATCTTCCAGTTCTTCTAGTGTCCCAAGCTCTTTACATATGCAGCTGCTTCTATCCAAAAAGCTCTTGCCTCCCTCCTACTCATGATGCTCCCCCTATCTTCTTTAGCTCTCAAAACAAGTGCTACACCC
Organism: Saguinus oedipus; assembly: GCA_031835075.1. Classification (NCBI taxonomy): domain Eukaryota; kingdom Metazoa; phylum Chordata; class Mammalia; order Primates; family Cebidae; genus Saguinus; species Saguinus oedipus. The sequence continues at coordinate 38,275,790 of CM063187.1, read as the reverse complement.
TCAGAGAAGCCTTCCACAGACAACCTGTCTAAACTAGGGTCACCTCACCCCTACAATGCTGTCTTGCCTTTATGACAACTTGCAATCATCTTACCAATTTGCACATGTACACCTTACCACTTGCCACATAAGCTCCTAAAAACAGCAGTGGCTTGTTCATAGCTGGATCCTCCCAAGTGTGCTGGCTGACTCCCTGGAAATCTGACACGAATGAGCCATTGTTCCAGTGGTACTATGGTGCAAACCTGAGAAATTGGCTCCTATGGCAAGCTACCTCTCCACCTGAAAGGTGACTGGCCTGTGGAAATCTGGCAGTGGCTGCAGTATCTATGACCTTAAGACAAATGATACAAGGGAAAAGGCAGAGATCATGGTCTCCACTTCTAAAGTCATAGCCAACAGGATTATCCAGAATTCTCCTCTCACACTCAGGCCTGACATGGATGGAGCACACTGGCTATTTCTCTGGGGAGCCTTTCCTTTATCTTTTACAAATCTGTTTATGGCACCTTCCACCATACATATACACATATGTATGTACGTACACACACACACACACACACACACACACACACACACACTCTCTCTCTCTCTCTCTCTTTTCCCCTCATTTCTACAAATATGTATGTTTGTACTTTTAAAGCTTCAGGTTTTGAAACTCAATTTACCTTGCCAAAACTGATAATCAAATATGGATAGACCAGGCAGGGTGGCTCACCCCTGTAATCCCAGCACTTTGGGAGGCTGAGGTAGGCAGATGACCTCAGATCAGGAGTGTGAGACCGGCCCAGTAGACATGGTGAAACCCTGTGTCTACCAAAAATACAAAAATTAGCCAGGCGTGGTGGTGCACAGCTGTAATCTCAGCTACTCAGGAGGCTGAGGCAGGAAAACTGTCTGAACCCAGGAGACACAGATAAGTTGCAGTGAGCCTGAGCTGAGATTGCGTCACTGCACTTCAGCCTGGGTGACAGAGCGAGACGCCATCTCTAAAGAAAAAAGAAAAATAAAATGGCCGGGCGCGGTGGCTCAAGCCTGTAGTCCCAGCACTTTGGGAGGCCAAGGTGGGTGGATCACGAGGTCAAGAGATCGAGACTGTCCTGGTCAACATGGTGAAACCCCGTCTCTACTAAAAATACAAAAAATTAGCTGGGCATGGTGGTGCGTGCCTGTAATCCCAGCTACTCAGGAGGCTGAGGCGGGAGAATTGCCTGAACCCAGGAGGCGGAGGTTTCGGTGAGCCGAGGTCGCGCCATTGCACTCCAGCCTGGGTAACAAGAGCGAAAAACTCCATCTCAAAAAAACAAACAAACAAAAAACAAATATAGATGAACCCTCCAAAGAAGATGTGCCAATATGCATATGAAAAGACAGTCAACATCATTAACTATCAGGTAGATGCAAATCAAAACCACAATGAGACACCTCTTCACAACCACTAGGATGGCTATAATCAAATAGACAATAACAAGTGTTAGCAAAAATGCAGAGAATCTGGAATCCTCATATACTGCTCAGGGGAATACAAAATGGTACAGACATGTTGGAAAACACAGTGGCAGTTCCTCAAGTGGTTAAACATAAAATTACCACATGACGGAGAAATTCTACTCATAGGTATATATCCAAGAGAAATGAAGAACATATGCCTACCCACCAACGTGCATATGAATGTTTAGAGCAATATTATCACAATAGCCCAAAACTGCAAACAATTCAAATGTCTATCAATTAACAAATGGATAAACAAAATGTAGTATAACTATACAATGGAATATTATTCAGCCAGGAAAAGGAATAAAGTACCAATACATGGATGTACCTTGAAAATATTATGCTAAGTGAAAGAAGCCAGGCCAGGTGCAGTGGCTCACGCCTGTAATCCCTGCACTTTGGGGGCCGAGGTGGGTGGATCACAAGGTCAAGAAATCGAGACCATCCTGGCCAAAATGGTGAAACCCTGTCTCTACTAAAAACACAAAAATTAGCTGGGTGCAGTGGCACATGCCTATAATCCCAGCTACTCAAGAGGCTGAGGTGGAAGAATTGCTTGAACCCGGGAGACAGAGGTTGCAGTGAGCTGAGATTGCGCCACTGCATTCCAGCCCTGCAACAGAGTGAGACTCCGTCTCAAAAAAAAAAAAGAAAGCCAAACCCAAAAGGCGTATATGGTTCCCTTAATATGATCTGTCCCGATTAGGCAAATCCATTGAAACAAAAAGTCAATCAATGCTTGCCTAAGGCTGGGGGTGGGGGTGTGAAATGGGGGAAATAAGGAATGACTGCTAATGGGTATATGGTTTATTTGCAGAGTGATGAAAATGTTCTAAAATTACTGATGGTTGCATAACTCTGAATATACTAAAAACAATTGATTTATATACTTTAAATGGATAAACCATAAAGTATGTATGTGAATTATATTTCAATAAAGCTGCTACAAAAAATATGAAGATGAATCATTCCTAAACAATTCCCTCTTCTGAGAAAAAAAAAAAAAAAAAAAAAAACACAGAAAATGTTCTGTCCTCTCCAATCCACAAAAATGTAAATCCAAATATCTACCCTTGATAATGTGGAGACACTACAGGAAATTCTTTAGGCAGATTAGTGAAGTTATTGTCTATGAAGTTCAAAGCCCAACCATTTCCATGTTTTTAGTTAGTTCAGACTGACTCAAACCATATTTAGAAATGCATTCTAGAAAAATGCTTTGAAGAATTTTATTCTCAACATTCATAAATTTAAAGTATCTATCCAGGCAAGAGAAAAATGCCTGGAAAATTCAGTGCTTTGCTCGGACCCTCCTTAGAACTCTACTTGTTTGGCTCCCTTTATCTGTCACCACATTACAAAGTGAAGCAACTCTGTAGCCTGCTAGCATGAAAAGATGCTAGCGCTGGCTCCCTTACTGCTCTGGCCATTCTTAGTTGCCCCTTTGAGCCACTCCTCCTCTGACAGACCTTAAGTGCTGTGCCCTCTGTTTCTAAGAGCAACATATTCCTTCTGGGAGGATCCCCAAATCCATCTCTCTAGCCCAGATCTTTGTCCTGTGTTCCAGAACCCAAATACCTAACTGTCTAGTGGACAGGTCCCAAAATCAAAGTCCAAAACCAAATGTCCCAAGTCTTTCAATGTGCCTTCTCAGTCTTGGCAAATGGCATTACCATCTGCCTACTTGAACAAGGTAGAAACCTGGGAGTTATCTTCTACTCCACATTCTCCTTCACATCCAATTAATCATGGAGTCTTATCCTTCCTGCCTTCTTCTTCTTTTTTTTTTTTTTTTTTTGAGATGAAGTTTTGCTCTTGTTGCCCAGGCTGGAGTGCAATGGGCTCATCTCAACTCAGTGCAACCTCCGCCTCCCAGGTTCAAATGATTCTCTTGCCTCAGTCTCCCAAGTAGCTGGGATTACAGGCATGTGTCACCACGCCCAGCTAATTTTGTATTTTTAGTAGAGATGGGGGTTTCTCCACATTGGTCAAGCTGGTCTCGAACTCCCAACCTCAGGTATTCGCCCCCACCTTGGACTCCCAAAGTGCTGGGATTACAGGCATGAGCCACTGCATCCCGCCCCTTTCTGCCTTCTTAGTATCTCTCAAGTCCTTTCCCTTCTATCTTCACTGCCATACCAAAGCTACTGTTTTTACCTCCTGCCTAAATTACAGAGGTGCCTCCTGAGTGACCTTCTAAATGCCTGGGCTACTCCCCTCTAGAGTCAATTTGATCACACCACTCTGCGCTTAAAATCCACTATGGCTCTCCACTACCCTTCCCAGTTTTCCTACATTGCCCCAACACCACTCACTTCCTACGTGTGCCATCTTCTCTCTCGCCACCTGGCCATATGTTTCATTCCTGTCTGGAAAGCTCTCTTGACTCACTATCATTCCTCTTGGAGGTCTAACTTAGCATCAATTCTTCTGAGAAGCCACTTCGACAGACTGAGCGAGGGGTCCCTCTGCAGCCGTAACACCCTGTTTTTAGCCCCACTTTAACAGTAACTCTGCTGTACTGTAACATACTAGATCACAACTGCCAGTTTGCTGTGTTTCCCTGCCACCTCCAACCCCCAGGACCACTGAGCTCATTCAAGACATCCATGGGTGCTAAGCACATTGTAAACATTTAACAAATACTTGTTGAATTATTGTTGCATCCTCAGTATTTATTTAATGTTATTTCTTTTTTTTTAGATGGAGTTTCGTTGTTGTTACCCAGGCTGGAGTGCAATAGCACAATCTCGGCTCACCGCAACCTCCGCCTTCTGGGTTTAAGCAATTCTCCTGCCTCAGCCTCCCGAGTAGCTGGGACTACAGGCGCACACCACCATGCCCAGCTAATTTTTGTATTTTTAGTAGAGACAGGGTTTCACCTTGTTGACCAGGATGGTCTCGATCTCTTGACCTCGTGATCCACCTGCCTTGGCCTCCCAAAGTGCTGGGATTATAGGCGTGAGCCACCGCACCCGGCCTATTTAATGTTATTTCTTTACAACATTCATGAAGTCACCCTTGCCAACCACAGAGGTAGTAGTTAGATGCTAGAAATAAGGTTCTGCTTAAAATAAAGCTACTGAAGACATTCCACAGCCACACAAGTATTCCCCAAAGAAATGGACCAGTCACTAAGTGTCTAAGACATGCCATGCATTACACTTGGAGCTTTAGGTATCCAATCTCTTCAATCCTCACTAAAACTCTAAAATAAAAACACTGACATTAACTGTGTATAAGAGCCAGGCACTGTGCTACGTACTTTACATGTGTTATCAAATTTATTTATTTATTTTCGAGACAGGGTCTTGGTCTGTTGCTCAGGCTGGATTGCAGTGGCTCAGTCTTGGTTCACTCAATCACCACCTCCTGGGCTCAAGCGATTGTCTGGCTTCAGCCTCCCAAGTAGCTGGGACTGCAGGCACGTGCCACCACGTCCAGCTAATTCTTTTGTTTTTAGTTGAGATGTTTTTCACCATGTTAGCCAGGCTGTTCTCAAACTCCTAACCTCAAGTGATCTGACCTTCTCAGCCTCCCAAAGTGCTGGGATTACAGGTGTAAGTTATCGCACTTGGCCGTGTTATCAAATTAGGAGGTTATCACAATGACCCCATAAGGTAGGTGAGGCATCTAATGAGGTGAAGTGAGTTCTTCATGTTCTCACCACACGGCTAAGGTAGTTAGTGGTCACCACACAGCTGGGTCTGGGACATGGCAACCTGCCGCCAGAGGCTGAGCTCTCCATCCTTGCACCATCCCACCTCTGTCAAATATCCAGACCATGGCATTCCATTTACCACTCTTAGGAGATGGTTAAGGCTGTCAGCTTCTTGGAACTTATGGGAAGTTGAGTTGGAGCAATGAACAGTAAAGTGACCTCTCTAAGAGATCATACCCCGTATCACTGTTGATGATTCCCAAATTCAACTCTCCAGTCAAGATCTTCCTCTCCAAGGACCAGACCCATGAGACATCTCTGCAGGCTCTTCATGTTTTACCCTATCACAGCCAGGCATGGTGGCTCACCCTCGTAATCCCAGCACTTTGGGAGGCCAAGGTGGGTAGATCGCCTGAGGTCAGGAGTTCAAGACCAGCCTGGCCAACATGGCAAAACCCATCTCTACTAAAAACACAAAAATTAGCTGGGCATGGTGGCAGGCATCTGTAATTCCAGCTACTTGAGAGGCTGAGTCAGGAGAATCAGTTGAACCCAGGAGGCACAGGTTGCCAGTACAACACTGTACACTGCACATCATCATGGGTAACAGAGCAAGACTATGTTTCAAAAAAAAAGTTTTACTCTGTCACCTTTCCATTTCCCACTTCTCCTGCTGTATTTACTGCCTTGCTTGGTCAAAGGCACAACCAACTTTTAACCTAAACTTAGGGTGTTATCCCAGATGGTCCCTGTCCTGTTCCCTGACCTATTTAGCCTGTCCTTTTAATCCTGTCAATCCTGTTCACCACAGTGCCTGTTCTATAGCAACTGCTCCATAAATATTACCTTTTGTTACTATTACATCCTACATGCTTCTCATTCCCTCCTTTACTCTTGTGCTACTCAAGAACTTGACTTCCAGAGCAAGCAAGATCAAGGCACAGAAGCTGATGGAATGCCTTCCAAGGAACTTAACTTCCAGAGCAAGCAAGATCAAGGCACAGAAGCTGATAGAATGCATTCTATGAGGACAAGAAGCCAGCCTGCCAACATCTCAAGCCCTAGCTCTTCTTTTTTTTTTTTTTTTGAGACTTGCTCTGTGGCCCAGGCTAGAGTACAGTGGCAGGATCACAGCTCACTGCAGCCTTGACCTCCCAGGCTCAAGTGATCCTCCCACCTCAGCCTCCTAAGTAGCTTGGCTAATTTTTTTTTTTTTTTTTTTTTTTTTTTGAGGCAGAGTTTCACTGTTGTTACCCAGACTGGAGTGCAATGGCACAACCTTGGCTCACTGCAACCTCCGCCTCCTGGGTTCAAGCAATTCTCCTGCCTCAGCCTCCTAAGTAGCTGGGACTACGGGCGCATACCACCATGCCCAGCTAATTTTTGTAGTTTTAGTAGAGACAGGGTTTCACCTTGCTGACCAGGATGGTCTCGATCTCTTGACCTTGTGATCCACCCGCCTCGGCTTCCCAAAGTGCTGGGATTGTAGGCGTGAGCTACCGCGCCCGGCCAGGCTAATTTTTATTTATTTATTTTTTGTAGAGATGGAATCTCCCTACATTGCCCAGGCTGGTCTCAAACTCCTGGGCTCAAGTGATCCTCCTGTCTCGGCTCCCAAAGTGATGGTACTACAGACATAAGACACCATGCCCCGTCCCTAGCAATTTCAATGAAAGTGTACAGAAATGGCTGGGCATGGACCACGTGGAAGGCTGAGGCAGGTGGATTATGAAGTCAGGAGATCAAGAGCAGCCAGGCCAACATGGTGAAGCCCCATCTCTACCAAAAATACAAAAAATTTGCCGAATGTGGTAGCACAAACCTGTAGTCCCAGCTATTCGAGAGGCTGAGGCAGGAGAATTGCTTAAACCTGGGAGGTGGAGGTTGCAGTGAGCCGAGATCACATCTCTATACTCCAGCCTGGGCAACAGAGTGAGACTCCATCTCAAAAAAAAAAAAAAAAAGTGCACAGAAGGTATACTCAAACACTAGCTGATAGAGCACAGCATACTCTAAGTAACAAAGAATTATGAGAATGTCAGACGGAACTAGAAACTAACAAACGGCTTTAATCCCAGGGAACCAAACATTCTACTTTATTCCATTTTATAAATTAGTAATTAGTCATTCAATTCTTTAACACAGTGGTTCTCAACAAGTGGGGAAAAGTATATTTTTGTGTCCCTCCCTGCCTCGCCAACATCTGGCAATGTCTAGAGATGTTTTGATTGTCACACTGGACAAGTGCTAGTGGGTAGCATCCAGTGAGTAGAGGCCAGAAGTGCTGCTGAACATCCTACAATGCACAGGACAGCTCCTACAAAGAATTATCCACCCCAAACTATCAATAGTGCAGCTCTTAAGAATCCCCGATAAACTAATGTTTTGAGCACCTTCCATATTCAAGTTAACTAATATATGACAAGTTACTTCTTTCTGGAGTGATGATATAAACTTTCTCCATAAATTAAGCTATAAGAGGTCCATAAGCTAGAAAGAGCCATCATCAAAAAAGACTGATAAGTCGTTTAGAAAACAAACGCCATGAGTTCAGAGAAAGGAGGGTGCCACAGAGGCTGAGGCCCTCCTCAAAGATCTCGGACAGCAGTCTGGGCTCCCCAGCCCACTTCAAGCTGTCAGTCAAGGCCCCCTAGAGAGTATCCAGAATCCACCTTCCCATTCTTACCTGCAACAGGGCCTGTCCCTTCTACTTAACCTTTCCTCAAGCAGCAGAAGCCACAGAGCCATGACATCCCACCCACATTTTTACTGCTGAAAAAAGCCCTCACCTCTTTCACAGAAGTGCTGTCCTCCAACTAAACAGCAACCCCTATCTCTACCCACAAGGCTGAGGACATGATGTCACCTCAACCCAATCACAAAATCATGTTCCTATGATTCCCAGAGGAAGAAGGTAATGAAAAGACTAAAGTGGAAAGTGCCTTAAATGGCTCAGGCCCTAAGGCCTTGTCCTCTGCCACCTAAAATCAGTGCTTAGCAGCAGCCAGCCAGGAGCCGCCTCATTTCCTGTGCAACTGCAGTAAAAATAGGAAGTGGGGGAGGAAGTTCACAATGCAGAAACAAAGTAATCACTGCCTAGCTTCCTGAACACAAATCACTGAGCAGGGAGGGTATCATTAAAACATCAGGACAGAAAGGCGGGCATGGAGAGCAAGGCCAGAGGAAAGGAAGTGACACTATGGGGTGGGGTCCACCAAGCCCAGACTATTTCTGTGCCTGAGACACTGCTCCAAAAGGAAAATGGGACAAAATTGGACACTAGCCTATTCTATAGAAATGGCTTCCAAGGCATTAATACTAAAGCATGTTCACTTGAAGACATGCAAAAACTGAACTTTCTAGCAGAGTAAAAAATATCAATGAAAAAGTTTTAAGGAGGCCAAGATTAAACTATTTTTCTAATCAAGAGGTAGTTACTAAAACAAAACAAGGGCCAGGTGTGGTGACTCATGCCTATAATCCTAACACTTCAGAAGGCCAAGGCAGGAGGATAGCTTGGGCCCAGGAGTTCAAGGTTGCAATGAGCTATGATCATGCCACTGCACTCCAGCCTGGGTTACACAGCAAGAGTATCTCTCTCTCAAAATAAAGAAGAGAGAGAAAAAAAAAATTTTAAACAAAACAAAGAGCTACTATATAATTGGTCAGTAGACAAAATCCAAAGCCCATGTTATCCTATATTGAGCTATGAAAACTCAAGCCAATAGGGAAAAAAAACTACTGAATAAACATTCTAATCAGTGCCAGAATCTATCATAAGTAAAATAAAGAGCCTTCTACACCCATCCCCTGCGGACACAGGTCAGCCCTGTGAGGCTCCAGGCACCCGGGATGCAGTGGGAAAGGAGCCAGATGCAGCACATGCTCGCTACAAGTCTCACGTGGGAACAACCTGCTTCCACATGGTGATCCATGACCGCCTCTGGTGCTGACATTTGCTCTGTAACAATCTACTACCACAAACCATGGTGTTCCACTACGAAGCCAAAGCAAGTTATCATTAGCGGTTCTTAAGAGCTTTTATATTTGGTAATCTACAAACAACTGATCATTTCATTTAAGCAGAAGAACAACTTTTCTAACCACAGGGTGAACAGAGCCAAAATTTACTTTCAAAATAACACGTTTAAAAAAAAATAGGTCAAATGTGATACACAGTCATATAGATAAAGAACAGGCTGAATTTTGTTTCAATTGAGGGGTGGTTTGTTGTTTTGTTTTTATTTTTGGTGGGAGAGGAACAGGAAGATCAACATGTAACATTATTTTTTTTAAACACTCACTACATTTATAAGTAAAAAAGTAAATGAAACGGATAGTAATCACCACATATTCAATTTCTTCTTTCTTTTTTCATTTTTTTAAAGAGACAGGGTCTCACTGTGTTGTGCAGGTCAGTTTCAAACTCCTGGATTTCAAACTCCTGGATTCAAGCAAACATCCCACTCTGACCTCCCAAAGTGCTGGGATTACAGGTGTCAACCACCATGCCTGTCCTCAATTTCCTTCCTTCCTTCCTTCCTTCCTTCCTTCCTTCCTTCCTTCCTTCCTTCCTTCCTTCCTTCTCTCTTTCTCTTTCTCCCTTCCTCCCTCCCTCTCTCTCTCTTTTTTTTTTTTGAGACAGAGTCTCACTCTGTCACCCAGGCTGAAGTGCAGTGGTCCGATTTTGACTCACCACAACCTCTGCCTCCCAGGTTCAAGCAATTTTCCTCCCTCAGCCTCCTGAGTAGCTGGGACTACAGGCACGTGCCACCACGCCCAACTAATTTTTATATCTTTAGTATAGCTGGGGCTTCGTACAGCTGAAGACACGGCCACACTGGTCTCAAAACTCCTGACCTCGCAATCCACCCACCTCAGCCTCCCAAAGTGCTGGGATTACAGGCGTGAGCCACTGTGCCTGGCCGTGTCCTCAATTTCATACAAAGTAAAATAGTGAACATTTAATTAAAAAAAGAAATCTAGTAGTACTTGGTCCTGTTGAGGACGGACCTAGCTGTCTGATTTTCTGGTAATAAATCGACTGAAGTGTACTCTAAGACTGTTGTTTTAGTCTTCTTATGAAGTCAAAAGCTCTCCCTCAAAACCTGCTGACATCAAACAAAAAACAAAACAAAACTAGTATTAGAACTCTTGAAGGAATTCTATTAGAGGAACACTGTAAGCAAAAAAAAAAAAAAAAAAAAAAAAAAAAAAAAAAAAAAAAAACTTTGTTAAACAGAGATCTTCAAAGAAAGAAGAAACAAAAAAAGGAGCAATGGGGCCCAAAGTGGCTCCGGCCGGATGTCGTGGCGCTTGCGAAGGCGAGGCCAAGAGTTCAAGGCCAACCAACCTCAGCAACCTTACAAGCTCTCAATGATTGGCAAAAAAAAAAAAAAAAAAAGGAGCAAATCCCTGCCAAGGAAAGTTTTGTCTACAAACACATACAAACCACCACCCATCACCAAAGGATGAACACAGCTGGCTCCTAAACTTCCGAAAAAGTTTGTTCAGGTAAAATGAAGGTTTCATCTATTAACTAAAATAGTCTTGGACCATTAAAAATTTCTGCATCAAATGTGCCCAAGTACTATGAAAACATTTCCGACAACAAATTGTGCTGGTGGTAGAAATTCAAGTGTAAATCAGGGAGTGAAAATAATTTATTTCTAAGTAAACAATTTTTAAAAAAAAAAAAAATCACAAAGCAATGATATAATTTCTTTAAAACTAATTTGTAAAAAAAAAAAAAAAAAAATTCAACAATCTACACCAGTTAGAAACCTGAAGTTTATTTTTTGTTAGTGTGGTATGATGTGAAAAAGCCCACTTATTCAAACAAAAGTTTTCAAAACTTGTTAAAAAAAAAAAAAAAGTTGAACTGAAAACTTATTGTGTCCATTAGAAAGTTATTTACGAAGACTTAAAATTCTATTTTTTACTTTTGTTTTTACTTATTTTTTAAAGACAGGGTCTTGGCTGGAGACCAAGGTAGGAGGACTGCTTCAGTTCAGGAGCTCAAGATCAGCCTGAGCAACACAGTGAGACTTAGTCTCTACTAAAAATAAACAACAACAAAAAATTAGCCCAGTGTGCTGGCATATATCTGTAGTCCCAGATACTTGGGAGGCTGAGGTAGCAGGATGGCTTGAGCCAGGGAGATTGAGGCTGCCGTGAGACCCTACACGGTCTTGCTCAGTTGCTGAGGCTAGAGTACTGCAATTGTGTGATCACTGCTCAACACAGCCTCAATCGCCCAGGCTCAGGCAATCTTCCCACCTCAGCCTCCAAGTAGCTGAAACTATAAGCACACACCACCATACCTGGCTAATTTTTAAATTTTTTTTTGCAGAGACAGGGTCTTGCTATGTTGTTCAAGCTGGTCCTGAACTCCTAGTCTCAAGCAATCCTCCTGCCTAGGCCCTTCAAAGTGCTGGGATTACAGGCATAAACCACCATATCTTGCCCAAGAAAACTTAAAATTCTATACTGCCATTCTTAACTACTTTGCACTGTGGAACCTATCCAAAATTAACCTCAAATGGGGAAAAAAAAAGCAAGTATTTATCCAGAAGCTTATACATAAACAGGTAAATCAAACTATAATTTAGAAATTATTTTTCTCACTATGGAGAGGAATTATATAAATTTTAGATAAACTTAAGGTTTGAGACCATCTTATGAATTTAAGGAATCCGTAAAAAATTTTATCAATAAATATAACATCTCTTCCAAGCTGAGAACACTGACTCCAATTTTGCATATCCAGCAAACTTTCCCATCCCTCAAAAAGACCAGAAAGTCAGAGTCACAGCTAGGAAGCCCATTCTTCCCTACAAACATTTCAGCAGGTCAAATGTTAAGAAATGAGAAAATTCTAGGTGATTCCTACCCATCCACTCCCTAAGCAGGAAAGACAGCCCCAGAGAGCAGGCCCACGGTGGTTCACCTCCAAGCTGGCTTCCAACTCTGCCACTTATTTGTGCCATGAGCCTTCACATACTCAAACGTTCACCAAGGTTCTACTAAGTGCATAGCACTGCTCCAGGCATCCAGGATGCAGCGGTGAAAGGACAGACTTAATACCTGCTCTCAAGGAGCTTACCGTAATGGGGGAAAAAGGAGAAAAAGCTCAGGCCCTCACCTTTCAGGTAGATGCTTCAATACAAAGAAACTTCACAGAAACCATGCACTTCCAAAATGCAGTAGTTATTGGTATGGGTATGGGAATCAGACTGATCTACATGTGAATTCCTGCTCTTAGTAAATATCAGCTGAATAGATGGTACTTACTAATTTTAAGCAAGTGGCCCAACTCTTCTGCCTCAGTACTGCTGACGATTAAATCCATAAAGCACAGCATCTGCCATACCCTCAGTCTCCGTAATAAAAGCTACTGCTCTGAAAGAGTCCGTGGACTGGGAAGAAGGTAGCATTTCATTTCCATTGCAAATCTTCATTCCAGTCTTCTACTAGTCAAAAACAAACCCCCTCGAACCCCCAAAATCATAGAATTAAAACAACTTTCAGAAATAAAACTTACCTTCCTGCAGCTCTGGCCCCAATTCCCAAGTCAAACCAACAAACTAAAAGAAGTAAAGCCCTATGTGCTGGAGGGGAAAGAAGTCATGGCTCCTCCTATTTCCCTGCCCATCACTCCTTCCTCTTTCAGCCCCAAGCCAGAGGCAAAAACAGAAGGGACACAGCTGAGGAGAGGCATCACCTCAAATTACAAAGTACATGACACAGCGACTCAAGCACAAGGACGTAGCGCATTTTCTCCCACCTTGACACCCAGGAGCAGGGCAGGTCCTTATGGCTAATGAGAGGAACCACTTTCGCCTCTTCCAGCCTAGGTCACCAAAGCCGGCGGCACCCAAGTCTGGGAGCCAAGCCAGCTTTCCCCAGCCTCTGTTCCCATGCACATACATCCACCTCTGGGACCTGGGGGAGATGAGGGAAGACACAAGTATTTCCAGGTTTCCTGACCATAATTAGCATGTCACTAGTACTTAATCCCAAAATAATTTTTAGTAAGAAAATTAGATTTTTGGCCGGGCGCAGTGGCTCAAGCCTGTAATCCCAGCACTTTGGGAGGCCGAGGCGGGTGGATCACGAGGTCAAGAGATTGAGACCATCCTGGTCAACATGGTGAAACCCGGCTCTACTAAAGATACAAAAAATTAGCTGGGCATGGTGGCGCGTGCCTGTAATCCCAGCTACTCAGGAGGCTGAGGCAGGAGAATTGCCTGAACCCAGGAGGCGGAGATTGCGGTGAGCCGAGATCGCGCCATTGCACTCCAGCCTGGGTAAAAACAGTGAAACTCTGTCTCAAAAAAAAAAAAAAAAAAGAAAATTAGATATTTTTCATGTAATATCTTGCTCTAATTCCATTTTCTTTTTTCTTTTCTTTTTTTTTGAGACAGAGTTTCACTCTTGTTCCCCAGGCTGAAGTGCAATGGTGTGATATCGGCTCACTGTAACCTCCACTTCCTGGGTTCAAGTGATTCTCCTGCCTCAGCCTCCTGAGTAGCTGGGACTACAGGCATGCGCCACCATGCTTGGCTAATTTTTTTGTATTTTTAGTAGAAACAGGCTTTCACCATGTTGTCCCGGCTGGTCTTGAACTCCTGACCTCAGGTGATCCACCCGCCTCAGCCCCCAAAAGTGCTGAGATTAAAGGTGTGAGCCACTGTGCCTGGCTAATTTCATTTTCAAAAATCTTTCCATTATGATTCTTTGCAAAGGCCAATTTGAAAAAACACTTACCTGACAGTGGCCCAGACACAAGGAACACAGTCGAAAAGAAGAGAAAAGAAAAGAAAAGGAAGAAAAGCAATACCACATATAGGCATGAATCCTAGAAACAGACTCATGGTTAACATAGAGGCCTGTGTCAAGTACACTCACTGGTAGCACTGTCTACGAGCACCACCCTGGCAATAAACCCTGCATTATGAGGATTGTTAAATATATCATCACATAGGAGCACCCCACAGCCATTCCAAACATCAAAGCAGAGCCACCACACTTCACTGAGTCAAAGATGCCATCATTTAGAAATCATATCACTGTCTCATATACGCCAAGAAAAACTCTGCCATATAACAGTGACATGTCATCACACGACATATCCCAATTTCAGGCCTCCTCAAAGCTCTTGTCTTGTTTCTGTTTCTTCCACCTGCCTCATGCTGGCTGGGACACACACCCTTGGAAAAAGTTCCTTTGTGTCTGTCTAGAAATTACCATATTTAATATCCACCCTTTTGATGAAACCATCTTGAGCTACCTCAGCTCCCAAGGAGCCTTTTCTGACTCCTGCAGCCTCTGCCATCTGTCATTAGCTGTGTGCTCTCCCTTTCCAAATGAACTGGGAGTATCAGAGACAAAGGCTGTACATATCTTCATACTTACTGTCATGCACAGCACAGGGACAGAGCAACAGAGACGACGACGACAAACACATACCTTCTGAGAACTGTTCAAAGGACTTTACAAATATTAATTCAGTAATGCCTCACAACCCCAGGAGGCAGGTATCACTACCGCCCCATTTTCAGAGGCGGTAAACTGAGGTCAAGGCAGAGGCGGGCCTTGAACCCAAGCCATTTGCACAGTCCTCAGTCTTAACCTCTATGCTACGTTCACTCTACATAACTGCCATGTACATCATAGACATTTATTATTAAAATGAAAATACAGGCTGGGCACAGTGACTCACGACTGTAATTCCAGCACTTTGGGAGGCCAAGGTGGGCGGATAACTTGAGGTTAGGAGTTAGAGACCAACCTGACCAACATGGTGAAACCCTGCCTCTGTGAAAAATGCAAAAATTAGCCAGGCATGGTGGCAGGTGCCTGTAATCCTAGCTACTCAGGTGGCTGAGGCAGGAGAATCACTTGAACTCAGGAGGCTAAGGTTGCAGTAAGCCAAGATTGTGTCACTGCACTCTGGCCTGGGCAACAGAGCAAGACTCTGTCTCAAAAAAAAAAAAAATTCACACCATACAAAATGATATGCAAGAAAAAGCTAAATCAGCCTAGCAGCCTGCTTTTCTGGGGTCCCATCCCCAAAACAACCAGTTTCTTTTCTATCATTCCAGAAATTATTTCTACACTTACAAATTATTTCATGTGTATCTACCTATCTATCTATAGAGAAGGAAACATTATTTATTTCATTTATTTATTTATTTATTTTTAGACGGAGTCTCACTCTGTCACTCAGGCTGGAGTGCAGTAACGTGATCTCAGCTCACTGCAACCTCTGCCCCACCCCAGGTTCAAGCAATTCTCCTGTCACAGCCTCCCAAGTAGCTGGAACTACTGGCACACATCACCACACCCAGTTAATTTTTGTATTTTTAGTAGAGATGGGGTTTTACCATGTCATCAGGCTGGTCTTGAACTCCCAAACTCAGATGATCTGCCCACCTTGGCCTCCCAAAGTGCTGCGATTACAGGCATGAGCCATCATACCTGGCCTATATACATTTTTCTAAACAAATGAGCACATATTACTTCAAAAATGGAGAAACTTTTTAAAATTAGAAAAACACAGGCCGGGCGCAGTGGCTCAAGCCTGTAATCCCAGCACTTTGGGAGGGCGAGGTGGGTGGATCACGAGGTCAAGAGATCGAGACCATCCTGGTCAAAATGGTGAAACCCCATCTCTACTACAGATACAAAAAATTAGCTAGGCACGGTGGCGCGTGCCTGTAATCCCAGCTACTCAGGAGGCTGAGGCAGGAGAATTGCTTGAACCCAGGAGGCGGAGGTTGCAGTGAGCCGAGATCACGCCATTGCACTCCAGCCTGGGTAACAAAAGCGAAACTCCGTCTCAAAAAAAAAAAAAGAAAATCACAAATGGGCAAATATACACTTTTCACACCTTGCTTTTTTCACTGATTATTTCTCTGAGCTTGATCCACATCTATACCTGTGCTCTTTTCTTTAAATTCTAAGATGCAAATATTTTTACATTTTAACTTCATGGTTTTTCATGAAGTCAGAGGATCTTAGTGTGCTTGGACTTCATCAGGAAACAGGATCACAAAAAGCTTTTAAACATATCTACTGGGAATTATCTTGGCAGCCATGTGCAAGCTGAATCAAGAAGCAGAGGCCAGGCAAGGTGGCTCACGCCTGTAATCCCAGCACTTTGGGAGGCCAAGGCAAGTGGATCACCTGAGGTCAGGAGTTCAAGACCAGCCTGGCCAATATGGTGAAACCCCATCTCTATTAAAAATATAAAAATTAGGCCGGGCGCAGTGGCTCACGCCTGTAATCCCAGCACTTTGGGAGGCCGAGGCGGGAGGATCACGAGGTCAAGAGATCAAGACCATCCTGGCCAACATAGTGAAACCCCATCTCTACTAAAATATAAAAAATTAGCTGGGTGTGGTGGCGCGCATCTGTAGTCCCAGCTGCTTGGGAGGCTAAGGCAGGAGAATTGCTTGAACCCGTGAGGCAGAGGTTGCAGTGAGAGGAGATCGCGCCACTGCACTCCAGCCTGCCACCTGGCGACAGAACAAGACTCTGTCTCAAAAAAAAAAAAAAAAAATACAAAAATACAAAAATTAGCCAGGCGTGGTGGTGCATACCTGTAATCCCAGCTACTTGGGAGGCCGAGGCAGGAGAATTGCTTAAACCCAGGAGGCAAAGGTTGCAGTGAGCTGAGATTGTACCATTGCACTGCAGCCTGGGTGACAGAAAGACACTCCACCTCAAAAAAAAAAAAGAGAAGCAGAGAGACCTACCAGGGACATGTGACATGCTGCCACATGTACCTAAGGTAAGTGGACAATTAAACAAGGCAATATAGACAATGTCTTCAGCATCAAACCTGGTTAGAGCACTGAGTCAAAGGACTCAGCACAGGATCTGAAGTGCTGTTAGTGCCCAGTTAGACACTGTTATTAATTATTTCAAGGATTGGTCCCACTTTCCAATGTCATTTCTCTCTATTCCTTATTCATACCTGTCTTTACCCTAAATCTCCTACTGCTCAAATACCTCATGCTTGCTCTCATCTCCATACCTTTGGACATGTCCTGCCCATGCCCAAGAGTCCACCCTTCTTGCTATAGTGCTGGACTTATCTTTTCCCACAGTACTCAGCTCAAGAACAGCTTTCTCCAGAAAGGATTCCCTGAGAACTGCAGGCTAAATTCCCCGGATGAACAGTTTAGGAAGAGCTTATCTGTCATTACTTCCCACTGTTCATCAGCTTTGTCAATGTACCCAGAAGCAAGCAGTTTCATAGGGACTGATTATTTAGGCTATCTAAGCTCAAAGATGACTGATGTATGAACCAGAAGGCCAGTTAGTAGTTAATGAATATCAACAAGAGCTAATACTCTCATTGAATACTTATCACAGGTGCCGGTAGCATGCTCAGAGCCCTCACTGCAACACTAAGGGGAAGTGCTACTATTATCCCCATTCTACAAATCAGAAAATTGAAAGATTAGCTAGCATCCCAAGACCAGGATCTGATCCAAGCAACTTAGATGCAGAGCTCTCAACCACTCACATTCTCTCTTACCAAGAAATCTCCACATGAAGCTATCTTCTACTCAGAGGATACTGGAAGAACAGATGCTAAACAAGGGAGACCCTCACAGCCAGAGGCATCAACAGGGATATGCCCATCTGTGCAGGAGTGCAAAGGCCTTGTGGAAGGAATGCTGCATACACCTACTCTGGTCAGGCCCCCAGACAGTGCTAAAGACACACCACCTAATTCCTCTCTTGGACCTGCCACCCCAGTTTCCAGACATCATCCCAGTCCTCTCTAGAAACACAAGTATTTCTTCTGAGGATACAAAATTAAGTTTAAGCTTTCTGGCTACACATTCCAAGCATGCCTTCTTGGGGTTATAGCTGGGTCGGTTTGGTTGAATTTAAAGTTTTCCCTGAGATTCTTCAAACTACATTTACAAAATGTCTTTTGACTTAATATCTTTTCTGTGGATAGCTAATGTGTTGTAACATTTATGCTATTTCATTCTCAGATGATCATTCATTCCTTCAACAAATACTTCATAATTTCCAGGACACTGTGTTCTGGGCCCTGGAGATCAAAGCAGTGACCAAGACACTCAAGATCTCTGAAACCTGGGAGAGGCTACTTGGTGTCTCCCCTTCTAGGGACTTGTAATACTTTATGACAATTGCTTATTTGGCATTCATCCCAGGCTGTGCTATTCGACTCTGTATTCTGATCTTCCAGTAAAGTAACTGGTCCATGCTGTAGGTACTCCGTAAATGTGAGCTAACTCAATTAATGACTCAATTCACTCGCCTCTTTCACATCCAGAGTAGGACCACGTTAAATCTGAAATCCCTTAAAAAAATGGTAAAGGGTCGAAATCAAGATGTGGTAATAGAAAGCAAATGGCAAATACAGTCCAAATCAAGAAGGAAGATGTGATCCATCAGCTGGTAAGAATCTTAGAGTCAGAAAGAACAGGACACCTTGATAAGTGATATTTATTTATTTATGTACTTATTTTGAGAAAGGATCTAGCTCTGTTGCTTGGGCTAGAGTGCAGTGGCACAATCACAGTTCACTGAATCCTTGATCTCCCAGGCTCAAGTAATCCTCCTGCCTCAGCCTCCCAAGTGGCTGACACTATAGGCACGTGCCATCATGCCCAGATAATTTTCGGGCCTCACTATGTTGCCTAGGCTGATCTCAAACTCCTGGGCACAAGCAATCCTCCCAGTTTGGCCTTTCAAAGTTCTGGGATCACAAGCATGAGCCTCTGCACCAGGCCTAAAATTCATTTTTTGAAGAGACGAAGGTCTCACTATTTTGCCCAGGCTGGTCTCCAACTCCTGATACCAAGTAATCCTCCCATCTTATCCTCGCAAAGAAGCCGTATTTTCTTCACCTAGAGGAAGTATGGCCTCCAGAAAAAAGAGGGCAGGAGAAAAAGAACTGACTTGTGGAAAAGTCTAGGTCAGGGGTCACTAAGTGGTGGCAGAGATGAGGAAGTAAGGTGGTTCTCTACCCAGAACTCATATCACGGATGAGTGAGAAGGAACATGTTTTGAGGGAGAGGGTAAGAGATACAAAGCCAGGCTTCAGAAAATGCCCCAAAGTAGATGTAGGAAGAGAAGCAGTAAAGACAAATGAGAAAGTATAATCACAGATTTCTGGAAATGACCACACTAGTTCCAAGTCAAGAAGGCCAATCAAGGCCAGGCGTGGTGTCTCACACCTGTAATCATGAGGTGGATGGATCATTTGAGGTCAGGAGTTTGAGACCAGTCTGGCCAACATGGTGAGACCCTCATCTCTACTAAAAATACAAATATTAGCCAGACTTGGTGGCACAGACCTGTAATCCCAGCTACTCGGGAAACTCCGGCAGGAGAATTGCTTGAACCCTGAAGCCAGAGGTTGCAGTGAGCCAAGATACTGCCACTGCACTCCAACCTGGGCCACAGAGCAAGACTCTGTATAAAAAAAGAAAAAGGAAGAAGGCCAAGCCATGGGAGATTCACAAGAGCAAGAAAGAATAGCTCACTATGCCAAATACCTGCAAACAAAGTCAAGGAAAATGATTAAGCAATGGCAGCTGCATGCATCAATTAGGGGATCCCCAAGAGGGCAGTTTCAGTAAAGATAAAGACATTTGAAGCACAAGCACAACCTCTGTTGTTGTTTTTCCTTATCCAAACAACATTCAGGCTCTCTGTGAATTTACACGTAAGAGAAAACAGCAACCGGCTTTTCAATAACTCCAAAACAAATCAATTTCTTATCTAAACCAAAATGTTTTTGCCTACCTAGGAAGATCATAATTTTTCACTAAGGACAAAGTCACAGGAGGAAAAAAGTGTGATTAGCTGGGCATGATGGTTCACACCTGTGATCCCAGCTCCTTGGGAGGCTGAGGCAAAAGAATTGCTTGAACTTGGGAGGCAGAGGTTGCAGTGAGCCGAGATCAGCCACTGCACTCCAGCCTAGGGGACAGAGGCTGTCTCTGACTGAAAAGAGACAGAGAGAGAGAGAGAGAGAGAGAGAGAGAGAGAGAGAGAGAGAGAGAGAGAGAGAGAGAGAGAAGAGAGAGAGAGAGAGAGAGAGAGAACATCTAACCCATGTGATATCCCAGCCTGCCAGCTTTCAGAAACAATTATTCTCCTATAGACTTGGAAGACCCACTTGACACATGGATCCTGGTGTATTAGGCTACAGGTTTTCAACAGAATAAACATTTACTAAAATTTTCGCAGAATCACGCGCAATGTGCTTAAAAAAAAAAAAAAAAGGATGCTTAAAACAAGGTCTTCCAAAAATCCAGAGATAATTTTAGATTGAAAAATCTAGGCTTGCCAAGGGAATCTGAGAACTTTTCTATCTTGGTCTCCAATGCTAACCTACGTATTTGTGTGCAAAAATAGAGGAAGATTAGAATCTCAAATGCCAGACTGAAAAGTTGCCACAACAAACCTGAATTCTTCATATGGAGTTTGTTATCTTGTCAGCAAGAAAGCAAATGAAATGGTAATTAACTAAACTTTTTGCTTTAAAGATAAAAAGAAAAAAATCTAAAATATGAAATATTCCCTGGACTTGTAACGAAAAATGATTTTTTTAAACAAAATATTGTGAAGATATTGTGAAAATACTGTGATTTTTAAAGAAACTTGAAAACATCTAAGCATAAATAAAATCTAAATATGAACTTTGTAAGCAGCCTTTACAAACATATATTTAGAACTTCTCATCTAAAATATGATAAAATGATAAAGTTTACATATTATTCAATAAATCTGGAACTAGTGACTAGCCATTTAGAAAATACTTCATATTTTAAACCAAAAATGAATTTTAGGTAGATTAAAGGCAAAAAAAAAAAAGAAAAAAAAAAACCATGAAATAATAAGCAAACATGGATTTTTTTGTTGTTTTTTTGAGATAGAGTCTCACTCTGCTGCCCAGGCTGCAATGCAGTATCAGGACCTTGGCTCACTGCAACCTTCGGCTCCAGCGCTAAGCCTCCCAAGTAGCTGGTACTATAGGAGTGAGTCACCATGCCTAGCTAATTTTTTCGTATTTTTTTAGTGGAATCCGGGATTCACCAAGTTGGGCAGGCTGGTCTCGAACGCCGGATCTCAAGTGATCCGCCCGCCACGGCTTCTCAAAGTGCTGGGATTTCAGGCATGAGCCATCGCGCGCCGGCCAGAACTTTTTTTGTAACATTCAGACAAAGAAAAATTTTCCAAATATGTCAAAGAAAAGAAATACCATGTACTTAAAAAATGAACATAACGTTACGGCCGGAAGAGGTGGCTCACGCCTGTAATCCCAACACTTTGGGAGGCCTACGTGGGCGCATCACCTGTGGTCAGGAGTTCAAGACCATCCTGGTCAGCAGGGCAAAACCCTGTCTCTACTAAAAATACACAAATTAGCCGGGCGTGGTGGCAAGCGTCTGTAATCCCAGCTACTAAGGAAACTAAAGCAGGAGAATCGCTCAAACTCTGGAGGCAGAGGTTGCAGCGAATCTAGATCGTGCCACTGCCCTCCAGCCTGGGTGACAAAGTGAGATAGTCTCCAAAAAACAAGTTACTTTTGACCCCCTTTGTAAATTTATTCTAAGACAAAATCAGACCGGGTGTATCTCACACTTGTAACCCAACACTTTGGGAGGCCAAGGTGAGAGGGTCGTTTGAGGCCAGAAGTTTGAGACCAGCCTGGGAAACAGTCTCCTACTGAAAAAAAGACAATAATCAGACAAATCCTTCTGGCAGAATTGTTCATCTTGTGACAAATTGGAAACGATCTAAGTGCTCATTAGTGGTTACATCTCGCACTGTAAAGTCCATAAAAATAACAATATCTATTTGTATTTATTGATAATCACCAAAAGCTTGGCAGTGGTTGTCACCGAATGGTAGACGGACAGATGATTGTCATTTTCTCCCTTAGACTTTTTGTGTCGTCTTGAGTGTTTTCTCAGGAAAGGAGAATGAACTGCTTTTATAATGGGGATGAAGGCCAGAAAAAGCTATTTTCAAACTGCAGGCCCCTCAAGCCGAGTCTTTCTCTGGCAAATTTGTGAGAAGTCTAAACAAAATTCTTATCATGCCAAGCAGGCATGCTTCTTTCCTCGCACCGCGCGGCGCAGGAAGACACACCCCTGACCGTGCGCTCGCCCCTCGGGCGCGGGTCCTTCACGCTCAGCCCCGGCCCTCCGGGTCCCCGCGGACCCTCCCTCCGGCCCAATGCGCCAGCGAGCTCCGCAGGGCCGGAAATGCGCGTTCCTCGGCAGCCCGGAGCCGCCGGGAAGGTGCGCGCAGCCGGCCCGGCAGCCCTGGGGTGGCGTGAGGGCCGCCTCCACGGCCAGCCCCAGCGGACCCTGGCCGCCCGCAGGCCGCCGTCCCTCCGAGGGCTTCCGGGAGTGGGTCCCGGCGCCAGCGCGACCTCCCGGGCCCCGGCTACCCCAGGGAGCGCCCCCTTTCTCCGCCTGACGGGCGCCGACCCGCCCCTGCGGTGCCGCCGCCGCCGGGTCCCCGCCGCGCCCCCCAGTCCCGGGTTCGCGCCAGGAGGCCCCTCTGGGCTTCCGTCGGCCCGGCCAGCGCCCGCTAAGCCGGGCGTCCTCCACAGCGGGCGGGCAAAGGGCGGGAGCCCACGGCCCCGCGCCCTGCGGCCCCGAGAGGAGCGGCGCCCTGCGAGACAGTCTCGCCGTCAGCCCTGGCTGCGGACCGCGACCCCGCGGCCCCGCTGCCCACCGCCCACCGCCCACCGCCCAACCCCGCCCGCCAGCGCCCGCCTGCGCCCGCCGCGCCCGCTCCTCACCTGCGTCGCGCCCCGGCCCCCAGCGCACCGCCCTGGACCGGCTGTGTACACCGGAAGTGACGTCTCCGGCCCGGCCCCGACCCCGCCCCGGGCAGACGCGGGGCGGCTGCTGATCCCGCGCCTGCAGCAGACTCTCCCCTCGCACAAGCTGGGAGAGGGAGCCCCGTAGCCTTCTCTTCTGGGGACCCCGATTTCCCGAGAGGGATGGCCGGGGCGGAGGTTGAGGACTGGCGGCCAGAGCCAGAGGTCTTCCCAGATTCTCCACCATAGCTTGGCCCCCGGGCGGTAGGGGTCGGCGGCGTCCTCCTGGATTTATTACTGAAATTGATTACTGGAGTATCAAGCGTTTCCTAGATGCCAGGCCCCGGCGGGCACTGCAGGAACGGGTAGTGCTGTCTCCGACATAGGTTTATTCCTTAGTGGTAAACACACAATACCATTGTCACAAATCCGGGTGATAATATATTACCAATGGTAACAAGTGGTAGGAGGGGAAAGAGTAAGAGTGAGGGAGAGAGTACCCTGACCTAGTTAGTGGAGGAAGGTGATCCGGGAATTCCCCGAGGAGCTAAGGTCCTAAAGGGGAGAAGGGAGGAAAACACATTACACAGAAGAAACAGCAAGTGTTTTCCAGTTTTGTGGGTTTTATTTTTTTTGAGACGGAGTCTTGCTCTGTCGCCCAGGCGGTGGTTAAGTGCAGTGGCGTGATCTTGGCTCACTACAACCTCCACCTCCTGGGTTCCAGTGATTCTCCTGCCTCAGCCTCCCGAGTAGCTGCGATTACAAGCCGGTGCTACCGCGCCCCGCTAATTTTTGTATTATTATTAGAGATGGGGTTTCGCCATGTTGGCCAGGCTGGTCTGAAACTCCTGACCTCAAGTGATCCGCCCGCCTCAGCCTCCCTGAGTTCCTGGTATTATAGACGTGAGCCACGGAGCCCGGCCCAGTTTTGGGTTCTAATACTAGATGAGGGTGGTGAGAAGTTAGGTCTTACTTGATAGTGTTGCAGAACGAATGAGTTTTAAGAGGTGATTTGTCCATACTTGAGAGTGTAAAGGGGTTACTCTAGCTGCAGTGTGGAGAAGGAAGGACTAGGGAGAGGAGGCAAGAGTGGATATAAATGTGTACACCCATGTTCATATTAGTCAGAAGCTGGAAGCCACCCAATGTCCATACACAGATGAATGGGTACACAAAATGTGGTATAAACATACAATAGAATATTATTCAGCGTTAAAAAGGAAGGAGGCCAGGCAAAGTGGCTCATGCCTGTAATCCTAGCACTTTGGGAGGCCAAGGCAAGTGGATCACCTGAGGTCAAGAGTTTGAGACCAGCCTGACCAACATGGAGAAACTTTGTCTCTACTAAAAATACAAAATTAGCCAGGTGTGGTGGCACATGCATGTAGTCCCAGCTATTCGGGAGGCTGAGGCAGGAGAATCACTTGAACCCAGGAGGCAGAGGTTGTGGTGAGCTAAGATCGCGCCTTTGCACTCAAGCCTAGGCAACAAGAGTGGAACTCCCTCTCGAACGAAAGAAAGAAAGAGAAGTCACTCTCAGTGGGATGTGGTGGCTTACATTTGTAATTCCAGCATTTCAGGAGGCTGAGTTGGGAGGGTCACTTGAGGCTAGGAGTTGAAGACCAAGCTGAGCAACAAAGTGGGATTCCATCTTTACAAAAAATTTGAAAACTTAGCTGGGCATAGTGGTGCCCACTTGTAGTCCCAGTTACTGGGGAGGCTGAGGTAGGAGGATCACTTGACCCCACAAGTTCAAGACTGCAGTGAGATATGATTGTGCCACTGCATTCCTGCTGGGCAACAGAGCAAAACCTTGTCTCAAAAAAAAAAAAACAAGTTAATCTCAGCAAACAACCCCAATGCCCCCTCCACCACCAAGAACACTTGGCTGTGAAAACCCCTTTCCTGGAGGTTCTTCTTTTATATATTCCCACTGAAACTAACATGTAAAAGCCCAGCCTAGAAGCCCTGGCTTGTACTGCCATAGAGAATGCACAAGCAGGCCGGGTGTAGTGGCTCATGCCTGTAATCCAAGCACTTTGGGAGGACTAGGTGGGTGAATCACAAGGTCAGAAGTTCAAGACCAGCCTGGACAAGATGGTGAAAACCATCTCTGCTAAAAATAAAAAAACCAGCTGGGCATGGTGGAGGGCACCTGTAATCTCAACTACTCAGAAGGCTGAGGCAGAGAATTGCTTGAACCTGGGAGGCGGAAGTTGCAGTGAGCCAAGATCGCACCACTGCACTCCAGCCTGGGCAACAGAGCAAGAGTCCATCAAAAGAAACCAAAAATGGGGTGGGCAGGGAGGGGAGGGTGAGGAAGGTTAACATGGGGAGAAATGCCAGATATAGTATGAACCTAAAGTAAATTAAATAAATTTTTTAAAAAAGAAACCAAAAACAAAAACCAAAAAATAAGAAAATGCACCCTGATCTCAGCAGGAGCTGGCTCTCCCTGCTGAGAAAAAAATTCTATTTGCTCCAGCTGGCTATTCTTAGGGTTTCACATTCCTATTGTCAGAGAAGCTGCAGAATGAGAAGATCCCACTTAGAGGCCCTTCAGGTATTCTAGAACTGATTTTCTTTTTTTCTTTTCTTTTTTCTTTTTGAGATGGAGTCTTGCTCTATTGCCCAGGCTGGAGTACTGTGGCATGATCTAAGCTCACTGCAACCTCCAACTCCCAGGTTCAAGCAATTCTCCTGCCTAAGCCTTCCAAGTAGCTGGGACTACAGGCGCACGCCACCGCGCCCAGCTAATTTTTTTGTATTTTTAGTAGAGACGGGGTTTCACCATGTTGGCAAGGATGGTCTCAATCTCTTGACCTTATGATTTGCCTGCCTCAGCCTCCCAAAGTGCTGGGATTGCAGGCATGAGCCACCGTGCCCAGCCCAGAACTGATATTCTTTTTTTTTTTTTTTTCCTTGAGACGGAGTTTCACTCTTGTTGCCCAGGCTAGAATGCAGTGGCAGTGGCGCCATCTCGGCTTACTGCAACCTCCTCCTCCTGGGTTCAGGTGATTCTCCTGCTTCAGACTCCCAAGTAGCTAGGATTATAGGTGCCTGCCACCATGTCTGTCTAAGTTTTTGTATTTTTTTTATTGCATTTTAGGTTTTGGGGCACATGTGCAGAACATGCAAGATAGTTGCATAGGTACACACATGACAGTGTGTTTTGCTGCCTTCCCCCTCTTCACCCACATTTGGCATTTCTCCCCAGGCTATCCCTCCCCAGCTCCCCCCGCCCGCTGTCCCTCCCCTATTCCCCCCAATAGACCCCAGTGTGTAGTACCCCCTTCCCTGTGTCCATGTGTTCTCATTTTTCCTCACCCGCCTATGAGTGAGAATATGTGGTATTTCATTTTCTGTTCTTGTGTCAGTTTGCTGAGAATGATGTTCTCCAGTTTCATCCATGTCCTTACAAAGGACACGAACTCATCATTTTTGATTGCTGCATAATATTCCATGGTGTATATGTGCCACATTTTCCCAGTCCAGTCTATCATCGATGGGCATTTGGGTTGGTTCCAGGACTTTGCTATTGTAAAGAGTGCAAGTTTTTGTATTTTTAATAGAGATGGGTTTTCACTATGTTGTCCAGGCTGGTCTCAAACTCCTGACCTCAGGTGATCCACCCACCTCAGCCTTCCAAAGTGCTGCGATTACAGGCATGAGCCACCATGCCCAGCAGAACTGATTTTCTTTTTTTAAATTATATATATATATATATATATATATATATATATATATATATATTATATATATATATATATATATATATATAAATATATATTTATATATATATATATTTTTTTTTTTTTTTGAGACGGAGTTTCGCTCTTGTTACCCAGGCTGGAGTGCAATGGCGCGATCTCGGCTCACCGCAACCTCCACCTCCTGGGTTCAAGCAATTCTCCTGCCTCAGCCTCCTGAGTAGCTGGGACTACAGGCGTGCACCACCATGCCCAGCTAATTTTTGTATTTTTAGTAGAGACGGGGTTTCATCTTGTTGACCAGAATGGTCTCGATCTCTTGACCTTGTGATCCACCCGCCTCGGCCTCCCAAAGTGCTGGGATTATAGGCGTGAGCCAGAACTGATTTTCTTAAGCAGCCAAAGTTATTACTGTTGGCTGCTGCATTCTTTATGGAAATAAAAACCAGGACTTCAAGGCTGGGCTTTTCCATGTTAGTTTCAGTGGAAATGTCTGAAAGAAGAGCCTTCAGAAAAGAGGTTTTCACAGCCAAGTGTTCTTGGTGGTGGAAGGAGCAATGGGGTTGTTTGCAAAGAGTAACTTTTTTTTTTTTTTTGAAACAGAGTCTCACTCTGTCACCAGGCTGAAATGCAGTAGTGCGATCTTGGCTCACTGCACCCTCCATCTCCCGAGTTCAAGCAATTCTCTGCCTCAGCCTCCTTAGTAGCGGGGACTACAGGCGCTTGCCAACACGCCCGGCTAATTTTTTGTATTTTTAGTAGAGATGGGTTTTCACTGTGCTGGCTAGGATGGTTTTGATTTCCTGACCTCGTGATCTGCCTGCCTCGGCCTCCCAAAGTGCTGGGATTACAGGTGTAATCCTCTTTTTTTTTTTTTTTAAAGACAGGGTTTCACTCTTGTCCAGCAGGAGTGCAGTGGCACAATCATAGCTCACTGCAGCCTTGAACTGCTGGGCTCTAGCAATCCTCCCACCTCAGCCTCCCCAATAACTGGGACTACAAGTGGGTGCCACAATGCCCAGCTAATTTTTCAAGTTTTTGTAGAGATGGAGTCCCACTTTTTTGCCCAGGTTGGTCTTCAGCTCCTAGCCTCAAGTGATCCTCCCACCTCAGCCTCTCAAAGTGCTGAGATTACAGGTGTGAGCTAATTCTATTTTTTTAATAGAGACAGGATTTCACCATGTTGGCCAGGCTAGCCTTGAACTCCTGACCTCAAGTGATCTGCCTGCCTCGGCCTCTCCAAGTGCTGAGATTACAAGCATAAGCTATCACACCCAGCCTAGGTTGAACACTTTTTGGAGGGGTTCTGAACAATAAAACTTATGAGCATCCCCTGAGATTCTTTTTTTTTTTTTTTGAGACGGAGTTTTGCTGTTGTTACCCAGACTGGAGTGCAATGGCGCGATCTCGGCTCACTGCAGCCTCCGCCTTCTGGGTTCAAGCAATTCTCCTGCCTCACCCTCCCGAGTAGCTGGGATTACAGGTATGAGCCACCATGCCCAGCTAATTTTTGTATTTTTAGTAGAGACGGGGTTTCACCTCGTTGACCATGGTCTCGATCTCTTGACCTTGTGATCCACCCGCCTCAGCCTCCCAAAGCGCTGGGATTATAGGCGTGAGCCACCGCGCCCGGCATCCCCTGAGATTCTTAAACCCATCAGGGGCCAAGGCTAAGGGGTGTGAGAAATCGTGGGTCCATCTGGATAAAGAAACTAGAACTCTGTCCCCTTTCCCATGTGAGCGGACTTTCCTTTTAGTTATCAAAATGGAATAACCCCAACTCCTTGTCACTAAAACAAGAGGGGATTTATTAGCCCTAACAAAAAGGGCACTGTGGCTGTCAGAATGGCTGTCCTTGGCAGTGATCTGGATGCCTGGAAGGAGCTCACAGCCAGCCAGCCACCCGGCAGTTTATCGGCTCCCTCCAGGCACAGTGGGAAGGAGGACTTAACAGGTTGAGTCTTCATTTCTGCCA
This sequence comes from Saguinus oedipus, assembly GCA_031835075.1. Taxonomy (NCBI): domain Eukaryota; kingdom Metazoa; phylum Chordata; class Mammalia; order Primates; family Cebidae; genus Saguinus; species Saguinus oedipus. The sequence continues at coordinate 38,247,111 of CM063187.1, read as the reverse complement.
CACAGTGCCAAAGTCCTCCAAGCCAGCTCTGAAGTTTCTACTTGGCTCCAATTGGAGATGTTTTTTATTTTATTTTATTGATTGATTGATTGAGACGGAGTCTCGGTCTGTTACCCAGGCTGGAGTACAGTGGCGCAAACTTGGCTCACTGCAACCTCCGCCTGCTGGGTTCAAGCAATTCTCCTGCCTCAGCCTCTCAGGTAGCTGGGACTACAGGCGCACACCACCATGCCTGGCTAATTTTTTGTAGTTTTAGTAGAGATGGGGTTTCACCAATGCTGACCAGGCTGGTCTCGAAATTCTGACCTCGTGATCTGCCTGCCTCAGCCTCCCAAAGTGCTGGAATTACAGGCTTGCGCCACTGAGCCCAGTTTTTATTTTTATTGTTTGAGATGGAGTCTTGCTCCTTTACCCAGGCTAGAGTGCAGTGGCGTGATCTCATCTCATTGCAACCTCTGCCTTTCAGGGTCAAGCGATTCTCCTGCCTCAGCCTTGCGAGTAGCTGGGATTATAGGTGCCTGCCACCATGCCCAGCTAATTTTTATACTTACTATAGGGTTTTACCATGTTGGCCAGGCTGTTCTCGAACTCCTGACTGCAAATAATCTGCCCGCGTTGGCCTCCCAAAGTGCCGATTACAAATTTCAAAGTGGGATTACAGACGTGAGCCACTGCACCCGGCCTCCTCTTTATATTTGAAAGGCTAAAAAGACTGTTTGCACACCCTGTTTGTGCATGGGAGAACAGGGTCGGGATCAGATGTGAGAAGATGTTGGCCTGCTCTAGGAGGCACCCTGGGGCTCGTGCCAGGAATTGTCAGCTTCCCACCAGCAATCCCCATGGGCTCATCATTGCCAGGTCATCTGTAGCTTGCTGTCCTTTTCTGGTAGTTTGCTGTAACAGACATTACTAATATTTGAAGGTAATATTATTTGAATGTCCTCACTTAGTAACAAATATTATTAGAATGTTTGAATTCCAAATGTCCTTGCTTCCTCAAGGTAGGTGAGAACAAGTCAAAGTTCAAGTTGAGATAATGCAACCATAAATGCATCTGACACCTCCTTTCCATCCCTATGAACAGCTACCTTCAGACTGTGCTAGAGAGACACCAGGAGACTAACCCATCTGAGGTCAATGGAGTTCTGAAGACTCCAGGATTTCCAGGGGTTTTTTTTTGTTGTTGTTGTTGTTGTTTTAAGACAGAGTTTCGCTCTTGTTACCAAGGCTGGAGTGCAATGGTGCAATCTCGGTTCACCGCAACCTCCGCCTCCTGGGTTCAGGCAATTCTCCTGCCTCAGCCTCCTTAGTAGCTAGGATTACAGGCATGCGCCACCATGCCCAGCTAATTTTTTGTATTTTTAGTAGAGACGGGGTTTCACCATGTTGACCGGGATGGTCTCGATCTCTTGACCTCGTGATCCACCCGCCTCGGCCTCCCAAAGTGCTGGGATTACACGCATGAGCCACCACGCTTGGCTGATTTCCAGGCTTAAACCAAGTGGCAGCTAAAAGAGGAGGAAAGCAGGCTGACCCAGACACAAGGTGTTTTGTTTGTTTGTTTTTTGAGACAGAGTCTTGCTCTGTCACACAGGCTGGAGTGCAGTGGTGCGATCTCAGGTCACTACAACCCTCACCTCCTGGGTTCAAGTGATTCTTCTGTCTCAGCCTCCCAAGTAGCTGGGATTACAGGCGTGACCACCATGTTTGGCTAATTATTGTATTTTTTGTAGAGACAGGATTTTGCTATGTTGGCCTGGATGGTCTCAAACTCCTGACCTCAAGTGATCCCCCTGCCTCGGCCTCCCAAAGTGTTGGGATTACAGGTGTGAGCCACTGCATCCGGCCTTTGGGGTGTTGTAAGCACAAGTCGTGACCTGGGTTGATGAAGGCTGCAGAGCAAGCCACTGGCAGTCTAGAAACCAGACTCAGACAGGCATCTGATCCAGGGACACCTCCAGGCCGAACTTATAGTGGATGTGGGTAGCCCAGCATTGCTTGCTTAATCTGTCAAGGAAGGCCTCTAGATGAAGGAGCAGTAGCAGTGTGGAACACAGGTGTCCCCGCTGCAGACTGCTGGCTAGCCACAGACCCAGAGGTGTGCAGCTGTCCTGCTAGCTCACAGCCCTGTGACTTATTTTTAGATCTATGACTCAGAGGCCTAGACCAGTACTGAGGCCATGGGGAGAGGAGTCTCTGCCTGGGGGCTGGCTTCTCTGGATGGCATGGGTCTGTTTGACACCATGATCTCATTCTCATCAGACCATGGTTTCAGCAATACAACTTCCAGAAGGACACCATCTCGTTTTTTCCTCTCTTTTGTTTTGAGACAGAGTCTTGCTCTGTCACCCAGGCTGGAGTGCAGTGGCATGATCTCGGCTCACTGCAGTCGCCGCCTACTAGGTTCAAGTGATTCTCCTGCCTCAGTCTCCCAAGTAGCTGAGACTACAGACATGCACCACCACGCCCGAGTAATTTTTGTATTTTTAGTAGAGATGGGGTTTCACCACGTTGGCCAGGCTGTCTCAAACTCCTAACTTCAAGTGATCCACCCATCTTGGCTTCCCAAAGTGCTGGGATTACAGGTGTGAGCCACTGTGCTTGGCCACCATCTCTTTTTTTTTTTTTGAGACGGAGTTTTGCTCTTGTTACCCAGGCTGGAGTGCAATGGCGCGATCTCGGCTCACTGGTTCAGGCAATTCTCCTGCCTCAGCCTCCTGAGTAGCTGGGATTACAGGCACGCACCACCATGCCCAGCTAATTTTTTGTATCTTTAGTAGAGACGGGGTTTCACCATGTTGACCAGGATGGTCTCAATCTCTTGACCTCGTGATCCACCCGCCTGGGCCTCCCAAAGTGCTGGGATTACAGGCTTGAGCCACCGTGCCCAGCGGCCACCATCTCTTAAGGCTTTCAGATTAGATGCCTTCTCTAAGACAAGTGACAGAGTTTGACAATCAGATTTGTGTTCCCCAAAGTGCATTCTGGCCACTGCACAGAATATGGCACAGAGGAATGCAGTATGAAGACAGGAAAACCAGTGAGGAGGTTACCATCGTCCATGCAAGAGATGAAGGGGCTTTGAACTAGGGTAGTGGCAGAGATTTGCTCACTCAAGACGGGAAACCAAGTACAAATATTTACCTTCTTTGCTTTTAAGACTACACTGGCTGGGCGTGGTGGCTCATGTCTGTAATAATCCCAGCACTTTGGGCGGCTGAGGCAGGCAGGCAGATTACCTGAGGTCAGGAGTTCGAGACTAGCTTGACCAAAATGGTGAAGCCCTGTCTCTATTAAAAATACAAAATTAGGCCGGGCGTAGTGGCTCAAGCCTGTAATCCCAGCACTTTGGGAGGCTGAGGCGGGTGGATCACAAGGTCAAGAGATCAAGACCATCCTGGTCAACATGGTGAAACCCTGTCTCTACTAAAGATACAAAAAATTAGCTGGGCATGGTGGCGTGTGCCTGTAATCCCAGCTACTCAGGAGGCTGAGGCAGGAGAATTGCCTGAACCCAGGAGGTGGAGGTTGCAGTGAGCCGAGATCGCGCCATTGCACTCCAGCCTGGGTAACGAGTGAAACTCCGTCTCAAAAAAAAAAAAAAAATAAAAAATACAAAATTAGCCAGGAGTGATGACACACGCCTGTAATCCCAGCTACTCGGGAGGCTGAGACAGGAGAATCTCTTGAACCCAGGAGGTGAAGGTTGTATTTAGGTGAGATCGTGCCACTGCACTCCAGCCTGGGCAACAGGAGCAAAACTTCGTCTCAAAAAAAAAAAAAAAAAAAGACTGTCTTAAAGGCTGCTCTGCCTATGGAGTAGCCATTCTTTTTTTTTTTTTTTTTTTTTTTTTTTTTTTTTTTTTTTTTGCCAATCAATGAGAGCTTGTAAGGCTGCTGAGGTTGGTTGGCCTTGAACTCTTGGCCTCGCCTTCGCAAGCGCCACGACATCCGGCCGGAGCCACTTTGGGCCCCCCTGAGTAGCCATTCTTTTATTCCTTTACTTTTTTAATAAAGTTGCTTTCATGTAAAAAGACTGCATTAAAATGCCAACAAATGAATAAATTGACAAGTATAAATAAAATTGGGCAGAAAAAAAACCCTGTGAAGTATTTTTCTTTCTAAAATAATTTATATTTATTTATTTATTTATTTATTTATTTATTTATTTGAGACAGGGTCTTGATCTTTCACCAGGCGCTAGGCTGGAGTGCGGTGGCACGGTCTCAGCAACTTCTGCCTCCCAGCTTCAAGCAATTCTCCTGCCTCAGCCTCCTCATAGCTGGAACTACAGGCGTGCACCACCACGCCCAGCTAATTTTTGTATTTTAGTAGAGACGGGGTTTCACTATGTTGGCCAGGATGGTCTCCATCTCTTGACCTCGTGATCCACCTACTCGAGCCTCCCAAAGTGCTGGGATTACAGGCATGAGCCACCATGCCCGGCCTATTTTTATATATATTTTTGAGACAGAATCTGGCTCTGTTGCCCAGGCTGGAGAGGCACAATCATGTCTCACTGCAGCCTTAACCTCTTGGGCTCAAGGGATCCTCCTACCTCAGCCTCCTGAGTAGCTGGGGTCAGAGGCACACACTACTATGCCCAGCTAATTTTTAAATTTTTAAAATTTTATTTTTTTGAGACAGGGTCTCACTGTGTTGCCCAGGCTATAGTGCATGGCATGATCACAGCTCACTGCAGCCTCTACCTCAACCAAGCAGTCCTCCTTCCTCAGCCTCCTGAGTAGCTGAGACCACAGGGACATGCCAGCAAGCCTGGCTAACTTTTAGTTTTCTTTGTAGCGATGGGGTCTCCCTGTGTTGCCCAGGTTGGTCTCAATCTCTTGGCCTTAAGTGATCCACCTGCCTCAACTTCCCAAGGTGCTAGGATTACAGGCATTAGCCACCTGCACCCAGCCAAGCGGGTGCTTGGTGCTTTGTTTTTTGAAACAGTATGCTGCTTAATTATAACCCATGCTGACTGCAGTAGTGAGAAACAGGTTTGTTCTACTTGTGCATACCTTCAATTAGGTTTCCTGTTTCCAAGTCCCCTTCTCACTTGCGTATCGTGTTGTACCTGCCGGCTCACAGGCAGAGAAGCCTTCCAGAGGCCCAGTCAGGTGGCTTCTCCCACACATTAGTGCCTCTCGTGAGTGGTCCAGGAGGCAGCACCCTATGCTATGCCTGGGGTTGCCATGCTTCCAGCTGCTCTTGTCAGTCTAGAAAGTTGCTGAAAAATACCTCACAGGGCCAGGCACAGTGGCTCATGCCTCCCAGCACTTTGGGAGGCTGAGGTGGGTGGATTACTGAGGTCAGGAGTTCAAGACCAGCCTGGCCAACATGGTGAAATCCCATCTCCACTGAAAATACAAAAATTAGCCAGAAAGTGTGGTGGTAGGTGCCTGTAATCTCATCTACTTGGGAGGCTGAGGCAGGAGAATTGCTTGAACCCAGGAGGCAGAGGTTGCAGTGAGCTGAGATTGTGCCACTGCACTCCAGCCTGGACGACAGAGTGAGACTCAGCCTCATAAATAAATAAATAAATACCAGTGATTAAAAGGAAAAAAAAAGGAATATTCTTCTCTGTAGATATCTGTGGGAGCTGAAGAGATTGGCATCCTACAACAAAGCCCTCTGGAATTCAGAAATCTCAAGAATAAAGATCACTACCTTAAAGCAAACACTGCTAGTTAACAAATCCTGGTCACACAGAGAGCTCCTTCTAATGACAGCCAAGAATCCTCTGATATTTTAATAAAGCCTACTACAGGAAAGAAACCAAGATAAACCATAGCAAAGGAAAAAAAAATAGGAGAAAAAAACTAAGAGATACAGGGATTCAATTTCTTTTCTTTTCTTTTGTCTTTTTTTGAGATGGAGTTTTGCTCTTGTTACCCAGGCTGGAGTGCAATGGCGCGATCTCGGCTCACCGCACCCTCCACCTCCTGGGTTCAGGCAATTCTCCTGCCTCAGCCTCCTGAGTAGCTGGGATTGATTACAGGCACGCGCCACCATGCCCAGCTAATTTTTTGCATTTTTAGTAGAGATGGGGTTTCACCATGTTGACCAGGATGGTCTCGATCTCTTGACCTCGTGATCCACCCGCCTTGGCCTCCCCAAGTGCTAGGATTACAGGCTTGAGCCACCGCGCCCGGCTGGGTTTTTTCTTTTTTTGAGATGGAGTCTTGCTCTGTAGCCCAGGCTGGAGTGCAGTGGTGCAATCTTGGCTCACTGCAACCTCTGCCTCCCAGGTTTAAATGATTCTCCTGCCTCAGCCTCCTGCATAGCTGGAACAACAGTCATGCATCACCCAGCCAGGCTAATTTTTGTAATTTCTTTTTCTTTTTTTTTTTTTAGATGAAGTTTCGCTCTTGTTACCCAGGCTGGAGTGCAATGGCGCGATCTCGGCTCACCGCAACCTCCGCCTCCTGGGTTCAGGCAATTCTCCTGCCTCAGCCTCCTGAGTAGCTGGGATTACAGGCACACGCCACCATGCCCAGCTAATTTTTTGTATTGTTTTTTTAGTAGAGACGGGGTTTCACCATGTTGACCAGGATGGTCTTGTTATCTTGACCTCGTGATCCACCTGCCTCAGCCTCCCACAGTGCTGGGATTACAGGCTTGAGCCACCGTGCCTGGCCTAATTTTTGTAATTTCGTAGGGTTTCACCATGTTGGCCAAGCTGGTCTCAAACTCCTGGCCTCAAGTGATCTGCCTGCCTCAGCCTCCCAAAGTGCTGGAAGTATAGGCATGAGCCACTGCACCTGGCCAAATGGGCAGCTTTTATATCTAAGTAAAAGAGACTTCTAGTGAAAGCACAGGGAGGATGCTATGAAAAAATTATACAGCCGGGCACGATGGCTCAAGCCTGTTACCCCAGCACTTTGGGAAGCCGAGGTGGGCAGATCACAAGGTCAGGAATTCAAGACCAGCCTGACCAACATGGTGAAACCCCATTTCTACTAAAAATACAAAAATTAGCTGGGTGTGCAGTAAGCAGAGATCACGCCACTGCACTCCAGCCTGGGTGACAGAGCGAGACTCCATATCAAAAAAAAAAAAAAACAAAAGAAACAAGAAAACATGAGAAAGAAGATGTGACAGAGACCTTACTGTCTAGAAAGCACCCTGAGGAGGAATTCCAGTAAACAAAGGAATGAAAAACGTGGTTTCAGTGAAGGCGAAATCCCAGGATCATGACTGCTGACTCCTGGAAGCAATATATTTGAGTTTTATTTTTATTTATCTTTTTCAAAAAATGTTTTTCTTTTTTAGAGATGAAAATCTCACTGTGTTGCCCAGACTGGTCTCAAACTCCTCAGCTCAAGCTATCTGCCTGCCTCAGCATCCCAAAGTGCTGGGATCATTGTCATGATCCACCACACTCGGCCTGTTTGGATTTTAGGAGAATGGTGGAAGGTTATGGAAGAACAGTCTCTATGAAAAAAAAAAAAAAAAAGATTTTGTAGATTAAGTCATAGTATGGTTGAGGAGTTGGAAAAACTTGATAATATAATAAAGGCAACAAATATCAGTAAGAATGAACATTCAGAAACTCCAGAAAAAAACCCAAAAGCTGTACAGAAAATAACAGTCCAAAGAAGAAATGGTCTGAAACTAGAAAGTTGGTGCGTACAAGGAGAACGGAATAGATTCCAAGTAACAGAGAACATCCAAGAGCCAATCAGAAAGTCTAGGGGAAAAAATTGTAAACAAACAAAAAGAAAACCAAGATAATACGTACAGCTGGGCACAGTGGCTCACGCCCATAATTTCAGCACTTTGAGAGGCGGAAGCAGGCAGATCGCTTGAGCCCAGGAGTTCAAGACTAGCCTGGGCAACATGGCAAAACCATGTCTCTACAAAAAATTTAAAACTTTGCCAGGCGTGGTGGCACACCTGTAGTCCCAGCTACTCTGGAGGCTGGGGTGGGAGGATTGCCTGAGTCCAGGAGGTTGAAGTGAGCTGTGTTCGCACCACTGCATTTCAGCCTGAGTGAGAGTGAGACCCTGTCTCAAAACAAAAGGCTCACTGGAGATTGTTGGTGATCTTACCAAGAACTGTTTTAGTGGAATAGGTCAAGTGGCTAGAGAACTGAAGTCTCCTTTCATTTCAGGAGTCCTGACAGTTAAACAGGAGTGGGAGGTGTAGGATCCCAGGATAATCTCCTTTTTCTTTCTTTCTTTTTTCTTTTTTTTTTTTTTTGAGACGAAGTTTTGCTGCTGTTACCCAGACTGGAGTGCAATGTGTGATCTCGGCTCACTGCAACCTCCGCCTTCTGAGTTCAAGCAATTCTCCTGCCTCAGCCTCCCGAGTACCTGGGACTACAGATGCGCACCACCATGTCCAGCTAATTTTTGAATTTTTAGTAGAGATGGGGTTTCACCTTGTTGACCAGGATGGTCTCGATCTCTTAACCTCATGATCTACCCGCCTCAGCCTCCCAAAGTGCTGGGATTATAGGCGTGAGCCACCATGCCCAGCCTTTTGTTTTTTTGAGATGGAGTCTTGCCCTGTTGCCCAGGCTAGTGTGTAGTGGCACAATCTTGGCTCACTGCAACCTCCACCTCCCAGGTTCAAGTGATTTTCCTGCTTCAGCCTCCCAAGGAGCTGGGACTACAGGTGCACACCATCATGCCCAGCTGATTTATTTGTATTTTAGAGACAGGGTTTCACCGTGCTGCCCCAGCTGCTCTCGAATTCCTGAGCTCAGGCAGTCCATCTGCCTCGGCCTCCCAAAGTGCTAGGATTACAGGTGTGAGCCACTGTGCCCAGCCTCTCTTTTTTCTTTTTTGGTTAGAGATGGGGTCTCACTATGTTGCCCAGGCTGATCTCAAACTCCCAGGTTCAAGCGATTTACCTGCCTCAGCAATCATAGCTCACAGCCTCAATCTCTGGGGTTCAAGTGATCCTCCCACCTCAACCTCCTAAGAAGCCGAGACAACAGGTATGTGCCACCATGCCCGGTTAATTTTTTAATTTTTTGTAGAGATGAGGTCTCACTATGTTGCCCAAGCAATCCTGGCCTCAAGCAGTCCAATCCTACCACCTCAGCCTCCCGAAGTGTTGGGATTACAGGCATGAGCCACTGCACCCAGCCCCTTCCTCATTTTAATGATTTAGAGTGTGGTTAAGTGTCTGAAACTGTTTCCATCCAACAGCCACCAGCTCTTCTTTGAAATAGATGGCAAGACCACTTGCTGACTGCAGAGAGGTGATTATAGAAATATACCAGTTTTGATGGCAAGGTTGAGGGCCCAGTGATTACAGAAATATACCTGGCTTTGGATGGCAAAGTTGAGGGCCAAGGTTGAGGGTAGGGATCAGAATTACAGTGGCACTAAGTTGCTCAACTGTGATTCTTGTCCTCAGGCCTCAACTCCTTAGGTGAAGACACTGACAATGTGGATGAATGGATGCTTTCAGGGTTGAAGTTTCTCTAGGCAGGAGCATAAGAAGCTCAAGAGAGAGGCAAGGGAGTTTAGGGTGTTTGCAAGATAAATGACAAGTGAGTCATGGAATTTAGGCTGGTTGGAGATGGTTGTGGGGAAAGCAAGAGGGAACTAATCAATCAGGATAAATTATAAAGAAAGGGCCGGGAGTGTTGGCTCATGCCTGTAATCCCAGCACTTTGGGAGGCCGAGGCAGGTGGATCACCTGAGTTCAGGAGTTTGAGACCAGCCTGGCTAACATAGAGAAACCCCATCTCCTCTAGAAATACAAAAAAATTAGCTGGACATGGTGGCACATGGCTGTACTTCCAGCTACTTGGGATGCTGAGGCAGGAGAATTGCTTGAACCCGGGAAATGGAGGTTGCAGTGAGCTGAGATTGAGCCATTGCACTCCAGCCTGGGCAACAAGAGTAAAACTCAAGCTCAAGAAAAAAAAAAAAAGGAATGGGTTAGGTCACTGCTTTTTTGCGACAGTCTTGCACTGTCACCTAGGCTGGAGTGCACGATCTCTGCTCGCTGCAACCTCCACCTCTTGGATTCACACTATTCTCCTGCCTCAGCCTCCTGAGCAGCTGGGATTACAGGCACACACCACCACACCTGGCTAAATTTTGTATTTTTAGTAGAGACGGGGTTTCTTTTTTTTTTTTTTTGAGATGGAGTTTCGCTCTTGTTACCCAGGCTGGAGTGCAATGGCGCAATCTCGGCTCACCACAACCTCCGCCTCCTGGGTTCAGGCAATTCTACTGCCTCAGCCTCCTGAGTAGCTGGGATTACAGGCACGTGTCACCATGCCCAGCTAATTTTTTGTATTTTTTTTTTCTTTTTTTTTGAGGCGGAGTTTCGCTCTTATTACCCAGGCTGGAGTGCAATGGCGCGATCTCGGCTCACCGCAACCTCCGCCTCCTGGGTTCAAGCAATTCTCCTGCCTCAGCCTCCTGAGTAGCTGGGATTACAGGCACGCGCCACCATACCCAGCTAATTTTTTGTATTTTTAGTAGAGATGGGGTTTCACCATGTTGACCAGGATGGTCTCGATCTGTTGACCTCGTGATCCACCCGCCTCGGCCTCCCAAAGTGCTGGGATTACAGGCTTGAGCCACCACGCCCAGCGAGACAGGGTTTCACTATATTAGCCAGATTGATCTCAAACCTCAAGTCACTGCTTTTTAAATTTTTTAAAAAATTTTTAATTTTTTTATTTATTTCTTTTTCCTTTTTTTTTCCCTTTGAGACAGAGTCTCACCCTGTCACCAGGCACCAGGCTGGAGTGCAGTGGCATGATCTCGGTTCACTGCAACCTCTGCCTCCTGGGTTCAAGCAATTCTCCTGCCTTAGCCTCCCAAGTAACTGGGACTACAGGAGCACTCCACCATGCCCAGCAAATTTTTGTATTTTTTAGTAGAGACGGAGTTTCACCATGTTGGCCAGTCTGGTCTTGAACTCCTGACCTTGTGATCCTCTCACCTCGGCCTCCCAAAGTGCTGGGATTACAGGTGTGAGTCACTGCACCCGGCCTTTTTTAGTTATTTCTTGAGCAAGACAGCTGGAAGGTGAACAGGTGGGGTATCTAAATCTGTGATTTGGAGGTGTTACAGTTGAGTTGATGGACAAGGTCCAGGTGTGTCCACAGCTTTGGGTAGGAGGGGACGACAGGACAAGGAAGGGAGCCAGGGTGTGGGCTAGTGTGCAGAGGAGTTAACAAAGCAGGTTTGACCACTGTCATTTGCAAGGCCTGCTTATAAGTTTGGCTCTTGCCTGACATCTGAATTTCAGGAGGGTTCCCACCATTCCCAGAACTGATAAGAGTGGTGCACTATATCTAGACTGTCTGTACCAGACTGTTGTAAACAATGTGGTTTACTTGTGCTTTACTTCTGAGAGTCTGGAATTTTGGCATGGCCCCTCAGAGGGTGTCTGCATAATCAGTCTCCAATAAAAACCTGAGCAACTGAGTCTGGAGCTTCCCTTGTAGACAACATTATATGCATGTTGCAACTCCTTGCTGGGGGAGTTAAGCCCATCCCGTGAAGCTCTGCTTTGTAAGTCCCCTTTGTAAGTTTAAGCCTGGTTTCCTCCAGACTTTGCCCAGGCATCTTTTCTCTGTGAATTCTGCTTTGTATCCTGTCACTGTAACATATAGCCATGCGTGTGATTACCATCGGGACTCCCAGTACAGATTGGTAAATCACACAGCAGCTGAGGTCACTTTGAATAGAAGGGGAGAGGAAGATGAAGATGGGTATCAGACTTCTCAAGATGATGGGCAGCGATCAGGTCATTAAATTATCACTAGGAGAGTGAGAGGATCACACAAACCTCACTGGGGTAGGGGTTTTATCAGCAGGGAAGCAAGGAGACCGTGTCCACATCCTGAACACAGGTTTGTAGGGCAAGAAATATTTCACTGCCACCAGTGAGTAAGGGCAATGTGGAAGTAGTGTCCTTACAGGAGCCGGTAGGTGCACGGAGGATAAACTCCGGACCTGTTCTAATATATGCCCTTATCTACATCTATGTCTACAGTGCATCAGGGTTTTATGGTACTTTGTTAGTGACACGCAGGACACTACCGTGTGAATCACCATGCTGCAAGTCCTCCAGAGGATTAAGTCAGCATTCTTCTTACCCATTCTAGTTCTGGCTTCTCTCTCAAAGGAAAAACAGTACCAGTATTATTTTAATAACAGGAAGCTAGAAACCACCCAAATGTGGCATTAACCGTAGAAAGCAGCAACTGTGGTCTATTAACACAATGGAATATTAGACTGCAATGAAAATGAACAGTCCACAGCCAAATGCAACAATATAGATAAATCCTACAAACACAACGTGGAGTAAAGAGGCCAAACACAAGAGTATATGCTGTGTAATTCCATTTATATATAGAAATAACACCGAATCCTTCTATGCTGTCAAAAGTCAGGATTGTAGTTGGCCTTGGAAGGGATGGGGGCTACTGGAAGTGAGCTTGTTGGGTTGCTGGGGTACTGTTAATAATTTGATTTCTAGGCCGGGCGTGGTGGTTCACGCCTATAATCCCAGCACTTTGGGAGGCCGAGGCGGGTGGATCATGAGGTCAAGAGATCGAGACCATCCTGGTCAACATGGTGAAACCCTGTCTCTACTAAAAATACAAAAATTAGCTGGGCATGGTGGTGCGCGCCTGTAGTCCCAGGTACTCGGGAGGCTGAGGCAGGAGAATTGCTTGAACCCAGAAGGCGGAGGTTGCAGTGAGCCGAGATCGTGCCATTGCACTCCAGTCTGGGTAAAAACAGCGAAACTCCATCTCAAAAAAAAAAAAAAAAAAAATTTGATTTCTAATCTGGGTGCTGGTTACATAGGTAATTATGATGTGTACTTTTCTTCCTTTTTTCTTCTGGAGACGGTCTTGCTCAGGCTGGAGTGCAGTGGTGTGGTAGTAATGGCTTACAGCAATCTCAACCTCTTGGGCTCAAGCACCTCTTGCTGCAGCCTCCCAAAGTAGCTGGGACTACAAGTATGCACCACTACGCCCCGCTAATCTATAAAAAAAATTACTTGTAGAGATTGGGTGCAGTGGCTTACGCCTATAATCCCAGCACTTTGGGAGGCTGAGGAAGGTGGATCACCTGAGGCCAGGAGTTCGAGAACAGTCTGGCCAACATCTACTAAAAATACAAAAATTAGCCAGGTGTGGTAGCATATGTCTGTAGTCCCAGCAACTCAGGAGGCTGAGGCAGGAGAATTGCTTGAACCCAGGAGGCAGAGGTTGCAGTGAGCCAAGACTGCACCTTGCACTCCAGCCTGGGTGACAGAGTGAGACTCTGTCTCAAAACAAATAATAAAAAATAATAAATTACTTGTAGAGACAAGGTCTTCCTATGTTGCCCAGGCAATGCCAGTCATTGGTCTTTAGTGAGCACCTGTTTGAAGCAGCTCATTTCCTATAACCACATGACACTTTCACAATAAAAGTTTCAAAAGACAGAGCCAATGACCCTTGGCAGCAGATCAAGACCTTCAGATTTTCCCATTTAGAAACCTGAATTTTTGCCGGGCGTGGTGGTGTGCCTGTAGTCCTAGCTACTCGGGAGGCTGAGGTAGGAGGATCACTTGAGCTCAGGAGTTCTGGGCTGTAGTGCGCTATGCTGACCGGGTGCCCGCACTAAGTTCAACATCAATATGGTGACCTCCTGGGAGCAGGGTTGCCTAAGGAGGGGTGAACCTGCCCAGGTTGGAAATGGAGCAAGTTAAAAGTCCCATGCTGATTAGTAGTGGGATCGCGCCTGTGAATGGCCACTGCACTCCAGCCTGGGCAACATAGCAAGATCCTGTCTCTAAAAAAAGAAAGAAGGAAAAGAAACTTGGATTTTGTCTTTTTTTTTGAGACTCTGTCACCCAGGCTGTAGTGCAGTGGTGTGGTCATGGCTTACTGTAACCTCAAGCTCCTGGGCTCAAGCAATCTTCCTGCCTTGGCCTTCTAAAGTGCTGGGATTACAGGTGTGAGCCACTGTGTCCGCCTACTTTTCTTTTCTTTCTTTTTTTTTTTTGAGATGGAGTTTCACTCTTGTTATCCAGGCTGGAGTGCAATGGCACGGTCTCGGCTCACCGCAACCTCTGCCTCCTGGTTTCAGGCAATTCTCCTGCCTCAGCCTCCTGAGTAGCTGGGATTACAGGCACGCGCTACCATGCCCAGCTAATTTTTTGTATTTTTAGTAGAGACGGGGTTTCACCATGTTGACCAGGATGGTCTTGATCTCTTGACCTCGTGATCCACCCTCCTCGGCCTCCCAAAGTGCTGGGATTACAGGCTTGAGCCACGGCACCTGGCCTCCGCCTACTTTTCTATATGCCTATTATACTTAAAAAATAAAACAGTGCTGCTTAATATACTGAATGAAAAAAGCTGGCTTTTTTTTGTTTGTTTTTGAGATGGAGTCTTGCCCAGGCTGGAGTGCAGTGGTGTGATCTTGGCTCACTGAAACCTCTACCTCCTGGGTTCAAGCAATTCTTGTGCCACAGCTGCCTGAACAGCTGGGATTACAGGCCTGTGTCACCACGTCAGGTTAATTTTTTTTTTTTTTGAGACAGAGTTTCACTCTCATTGCCCAGTCTGGAGTGCAATGGTGTGATCTTGGCTCACTGGAAACTTTGCCTCCTGGGTTCAAGCATTTCTCCTGCCTCAGCCTTCCTAGTAGCTGGGATTACAGGCATGCACCACCACACCTGGTTAATTTTTTTGTATTTTTCTAGTAGAGATGGGGTTTCTTCATGTTGGTCAGGCAGGTCTCAAACTCCTGACCTCAGGCAATTTGCCTGCCTAAGCCTCCCAAAGTGCTGAGCCACTTATAGGAGTGAGCCACTGTACCTGGCATTTTTTTTTTTTTTTTGAGTTTTACTGCACAGGCTAGAGTTTTGGTCTTACTGCCCAGGCTAGAGTGTGATGGTATGGTCTCAGCTCACTGCAACCTCCGCCTCCCAGGTTCAAGTGATTCTCCTGCTCCCAAGTAGCTGGGATTACAGGCACCCACCACAATGCCTGGCTAATTATTTGTTGTATTTTTAGTAGAGAATGGGTTTCCCCATGTTGGCCAGGCTAGTCTGGAGCTCCTGACCTCAAGTGATCTGCCCACCTTGGTTTCCCAAAGTGTTGGGATTACAGGCCTGAGCCACTGTGCCCAGCCAAATCCATTTTTGCTTAAGATCATGTGCCTGTACAGAACAATGCCAGGCAGAATATACACCCAAATCGTGTTAAGAGGATTAACACGCTCTGGGTGGTGGGATTATTTTTCTTCTCTTTCCTTAAAAAAAAAAAAAATTCTACACTGCCTGCATTCTTTTTCTTTTTAAAAATACCACCCAATCAGACAAGAAGCCTGCATTCTTTTTACATGTATTACTTTTACGATGACAACATATACCTAATTCTATTTTATAAATCGCAGCCTGCTATGTTCCACATAGCCACTTTAAGTCAAAGAAACGCTATTAAGTACTGGGAATAGGTCGGGGGGATAACTGTCACCCAGCTAACCCCCAATGAAAACAATGACAGAATGCTTTCAGCACTGCAAGCAACATCCTGAATTGCAATGCTGGGGTTTGCATTCGCATTAACAACCTTGCGTGAGGCGAGCATCCGAGGATCATCTGGATTAGGTGCGTACGAGGATTACAAAGGTGCGCTCCAGGCACCTAGTAAACATGTTTCTGTCCTGTCCTGGAATGACTGTACACCATTTACTGGAATTCAGTACAATCTCACCTGGGCCTAGGCTTCTCACACCCCCTTTAAGGCTGGCGATCTTCCCTAACCCTTCAAGCCTGGAGGGAGAGGCTGGACCTTCTGGGCCCTGCGTTCCTTGCTGTCTGCTCTCAGTTGTTTCTGTGCGACCCAACTGTGAGTGACTATGAGTCATTCTTTCTAAGAAAGCCTCATTATTGAACTGAAATATGCTTTGGCCTCACAGAGCTGCTTTGTTTCCTTATAAACCACAACATGGGCATCAGTATATTTTGAAGCATTTCCTCAAAAATCAACATTCATGATGAACTGGAATCATATTCAGGTCTATGTTGATATGTTTGTGTTATGATTATGACTTATGATGTCTATCTGTTGATATGTTGATGAGCTAAACTTGAAAATATTTTTATCAGTCAGCCAAGTTCATTAACTAGTGAATCAAGCTGGAATTTAAAGGACACCATACCACTGGCTCACAGCTCTGTACCATCACTGAGTAAAGAAACCACATCAGATTCAGAGTCCTATCTCATGCTCTTGGAACCAGATTGATAGAATGTCTCAAACCACAAACCTCCTTTTCTGGACGCTGGATCCGATAAATAAGATTAAGTACCTTTGCACTGCTCCTTAGAGGGCTGGGATGGATCCCACGGGAGCAGTGTCCAGGCCCTGGACCACTAGCTTCCCAATGCACACATGTGTGCAGTTGGCTGCTGGCTGGCTGGCTTCTAAACCTCTGCTGCTCAAAGCTCTCTCACTTCCCTTCCTTGACCAATTTCTGTTTGGAGGATACCACTTCCAATTTTTCTGTCTCTCCATCTTGGGAGAAGCCAAGGCAGCCTGCTAAGCAAATCTCCTTTTAGTGTCTTCCGATTGACAGATTAATGGTACTACAATACTTCCCTAAGTTTGATCCCAATTTTGCTAATACTTGTTATATTTAAAAAAGTCAGAACAGGCCATGTGTGGTGGCTGACACCTGTAATCTCAGCACTTCAGGAGGCCGAAGTGGGTGGATCACCTGAGGTGAGGAGTTTGAGACCAGCCTGGCCAACAGGGTGAAATCTGTCTCTACTAAAAATACAAAAATTAGCTGGGTGGCACATGGCTGTAATCCCAGCTATTTGGGAGGCTGAGGAGGGGAGAATCACTTGAACCTGGGAGGCAGAGGTTGCAGTGAACCAAGATCACAACACTACTCCAGCCTGGGTGACAGAGCGAGACTGTCTCAAAGAAACCCCCAAAACCAGTTGGAACAGGTGACATCTGCGCTCCCACAGGAAGAGATCATTCACCTTGATTAACTTATACCATAACACTTCCCACCTTCACTATGTAAAACAGCTTAATCTCTGAACTAACAGGGCAGGGGGATCCTGCAACACACTGAATCCAGACGTAATTGGATCACCTAAGTAACACTTCTGAAGAAGTTCCTTCTCAGCCTATGCTGTGAACACAGGGGCCCTGCAGAAGGAGCGGGTTCTCTGGCAAAGAACCCAGAGGCAGGGACAACTGCCATGTAAAATTAAGACACAGAAGGAACACAAACCCTATGCCAGGAATAAAAACGAAGTAAGACTCAGTACGCAGAGCACCCAAATTCTGGAGGAAACTAGAGTCTCAACCTCTCCATTGCCCGATTCCATCCTGCAGAAATGTTCCCTCCCTTACACTAGTCCCGTCCTCTCTTCGTTCCCCAGTCACAATCTGGATATACTGGGTTTGAAAGGATGGGGAAAATGCCCAGATAACTCTACTGTGGAAAATGTACTAATGCCCCCAAAGCAGGAGCTAGCTTTGGTGTTATATAGCCATCCTCCCAAACCTAGCTAATCACAACTACCTGTGGGACCAGTAAGATTCCTAAGACCAAGAGGCTGAGGTATGAGAATTGCTTGAGCCTGGGGGGCGGAGGTTGCAGTGAGTCAAGATTGCGCCACTGCACTCCAACCTTGGCGACAGAGGAACTCTGTCGCAAAAAAAAAAAAAAAAAAAAATCCTAAAACCTACTAGGGCAGGGGCCCCTGATCCCTGGGTGGCAGACTGGTTGTGGTCTGTGGCTTGTTAGGAAGCGGTCCACACAGCAAGTGAGCATTACCTTCTGAGCTCCACCTCCTGTCAGCATGAAATTCTCACAGGACTGGAAAGCCTACTGTCAAACGTGCATGCAAGGGATTTCAGCTGCGCACTCACTGATCACGCCTGATGATCTGTTACTATCTCCCATCACCCCCAGATGGGACCATCTAGTTGCAGGAAAACAAGCTCAGGGCTCCCACTGATTCCACATTATGGTGACTGTATAATTATTTCATGACATACTACAATGTAATAGAAATAAAGTGCACAATAAATATAATGTACTTGAATCATCCCAAAACCATCCCCCGGTGCCAAAAAGGTTGAGTTCTGCTGTACTAGGGGGAACTTCAGAATCTGACTCTCTGGGCATGGGGCCTGGGAATCTGCACTTAAAAATGCTCCTCGGGGCTGGGCACAGTGGCTCATGTCTGTAATCCCAGCACTTTGTGAGGCTGAGGCAGATGGATCACCTGAGATCAGGAGTTCAAGACCAGCCTGGCCAACATGGTGAAATCCCATCTCTACTAAAAACACAAAAAATTAGCTAGGCATGGTGGTAGGTGCCTGTAATCCCAGCTACTTGGGAGGCTGAGGCAGAATCACTTGAACCCGGCAGGAGGAGGCTGCAGTGAACTATGATCACACCACTGCACTCCAGCATGGGCAACAGCGAGACTCTGTCTCCAAAAAAAAAAAAAAAAAAAAAAAAAGCTCCTCGGTAGATTCTGATCAGAGATTTGCGAACCACTGACAGAGTAACAGAATGAAGCCCTAATGCCTATGTGATAATGGGTTTCTACAATGCTGACAGTGCAACTACAAGTTCTCTTTATAGTAATACTTTGTCCTTTCATACCCCATACAATTTCCTAAGTAGTAAACTTTTCTTTTTAGGTTGTCAGGAAACAATTTTCCACTGACTGTCTTTCCATGTGGAGGGACTTTAGCCAGTATTTCTCAGAGTAGAGGGGCACTACTGCACTCTGAATCGGAAAATTTATTTTGTGGCGCTGTAGAGCACAGCGTAGGACATTTACCATCCAGGCCCTTACTTTTAAATAGCAGTGGTGATCCCATCATTGTGACAACCAAAACACATCCCCTCACATTCCTCAGTAGTCATGTACCACTTAATAATGTTTTGATCAACAATGGACTGCGTAAACAATGGTGGTCCCAAAGATTATGATACCCAATTTTTACCATATACTATGTTTAAATGTTTAAATACAGAAATATTTACCTGCGTCATGACTGCCTACAGTATTCAATACAGTAACGTGCTGTGCAAGTTTGTAGTTTGCATGGAGGAGCAACAGGCTACACTATATAGCCGAGGTATGGAGTAGGCCATACCATCTCAGTTTGTATGGTATACTCTGATGTCTACACATGACATCGCTTAACACATTTCTCAGAATGTGTCATGGCGGGGTATGGTGGCTCATATCTGTAATCCTAGCACTTTGGGAGGCCAAGATGGGAGGATCGTTTGAGCCCGGGAGTTAAGAGACCAGCCTCCTGGGCAACAGGGTGAGACCTCATTGCTATTAAAAAATAACAGCAGCCGGGCGCGGTGGCTCAAGCCTGTAATCCCAGCACTTTGGGAAGATGAGGCGGGTGGATCATGAGGTCAACAGATCGAGACCATCGTGGTCAACATGGTGAAACCCCGTCTCTACTAAAGATACAAAAAATTAGCTGGGCATGGTGGCGCGTGCCTGTAATCCCAGCTACTCAGGAGGCTGAGGCAGGAGAATTGCCTGAACCCAAGAGGCGGAGGTTGCGGTGAGCCGAGATCGCGCCACTGCACTCCAGCCTGGGTAACAAGAGTGAAGCTCTGTCTCAAAAAAAAAAAAAATTATAAATAAGAGCATGTCGCTATTAAGCAACAGATGATTGTGTTCCTAGGACAACAGGTCAACCTGACAGAGAGCCACTGTGCTGCAACACCATTCCTGACTTCTCGCCCTACCCTCACACAAAGCCCAGCTTTTGGAGGGAACTGTTCTAATAGACAGGTCCTGCATCTTCTGCATGCGTCTCCCACGCGGGGTGTGTTCTGGCTGCTATTTCCAGCCTGGCCTGTGCCTGGTTGGCTTAGTCTCTTCATGTCACGGATCTGGTCTCAGAACTATTTTTTTTTTACACTAGGAGGGGAAGAAAGGGGCCTTTGGCTTTCCCTAAACATCTGCAACAATAAACCAAGCTTAAAAATAAAATAACTGTTTTATAGTTATTACAGAGAATACAAACATTATCATACTCCCCTTTTTCCATTTAAAAGATGCCTTTCATTATGTTCCTACTGAAACAGAATGTTACTATTTAAAGAGAAAGAACTTTGACAAGCATTTTTTATTGAACAGTTTTATTCTGTTTTAGAATAAAAACCTTACTTTAATATTGTAAAGTGTACTGCAGGTATGCCATGCTGCCAGTTATTGTTGGGGCACAAAATGCCCCAGTCAGTGACTCAGAGGGCTGGGAAAACGCGTGAACTCATACTTTCAGAGCAAGTAGAACTAGTATTTACAGTTTTCTTTCTTGAAATTCGCCTAGGACATCTCAAACAGTCTACACAGGTATTGTCATAGTACTTGCTTTGATTCTCTGAATGCCTCAGAAATGTGTTCAATATCATGATTTGTGGGTGCTCTAAAAGGTTTTGTTGTTAACATGCAAGCAAACAGCACTAAACGATATTATCTAAACTATGGCTGCCAAGTACTGAATCTTAATAATGAAACCAAATTATAAAACATTGCCTTGTAGAGCTATATAAAAGATAAAAATAAAAAATATCAACCAGCTTTAAATATTCCAATTCTCCTACAGTACAGTTTCCACATCTTTATCACTACTGAATGTTTTAAGAAGAAAGTTAACAAAAAAAATCAAAATAGATAAAAATATTTAAATCTTTGGATCCTTTTTTCCCATGGCCTTCATAAAAACACAAAAGTGGCCAGATTTTTCCCACTAGTGCTTAAAATATCAAAAAGATTCACTAGTAGTTTATAATTAACAATGAACTCTATACTGAGTCATCTGCGGGTCACAGGCCCAAGGACCAGTGGTGCCGTGTGTTACAGGCTGCCAAGATAATTCCTCACATTCTGAATCCTCTTGAAATATTATGGAATGAGTCAAGGTATCATGACTAAATTCCAGGCATTATAGAAAAAACAGGTTCATTGATGCCTAGTTTTAAAGTCCTAAAAAAGGGGGAAGGATTACTTATTTGAAAATACAGCTAAGTACATTCTCATCTTATGACTATTTACATTTGTATACTGAAAATATTGATTATCTGGACAGATCCTGTGATATGCCATTTGCTGCAAAATGAAGTTCTTACAATGAGCATGAATAATTTATCTTTTTTTAGATAATGAAAGAACGTATCAAATCTTCATTTATGTTCAAACATTAAAAAACAAAATCAAAAAATGTTAAGCCTGGAAAACTAAGGAAAAAAGACCCACCCATAATGCTGCTGCTCAGCGCATCAACTTCTGCAAGGACACAGTATGTTTGCTGACTTTAAAATGTTTATTCTTTAAAAAATTAGTTGCTTTTTATACAGCTATACAAAGTTCTTAATGTTTCTTTGGCAATGGAATATAATGGAATTTTACAACTATATAAAAAAGTTACCTTTGCCTAAGAAACAGTATTTACTATGTGTACATAGTTGACTGACAAAAATTTTCTATCATCCAGCACCCTAATTAACTGACGAAATAAGCTACCTCATATTACAGGATTCCCCAAAAGAAAGGAGAAAAAAGATACACATACACGCACACATACACACACGCACACAACTTTCTGTGGCTCAAAACACAGTATCACGGCCCTATCTGCAGGCAACTTGCAATTGCCAAATACAATTTAGTGATAAAAAAACCTTTCAGTGATGAAAAAATACTTGTAAGTCCCACTGAAGTACTGCTTTAGTTTAACTATATATAAGAAATTACTTAAGCTTCGGCTATTCCAAATATATTTAATGCTCATGTTGTAAGATGAGCCTTCCACCCCCAAAAGTAACTGCATTTTATCTTTGAAATTAAGCGGAAAAACAAACAAAAAACTAAAACCCAGTGCTGGTGACAAATGTACAGCGAATTCACTTCTTCATTCTTCGCAAAGACTGAAATCAATTTTCAGGACCATGAAGAGCTAGAAATTCACCTATTTTCAGAGACTTGTTTGTAGACTATGCAGCAACTTTGTTGTCTTTCTAAAAAGGAAAAAAAAATTTAGCTCATGTTCCAAATTATTGGCTTATTATCTTTTACTTTGCTCAAGAACTTTAAATTATCTTTAAATACACACCCTTTTTACTGTCATAGAAAAATCTATCTCACTGATTTCCAGGAAAACTCTTTTTATAACTTCCATACTCAGTAGTAACTCATTGTTTACTGCATCTTCCAATCAGTAGAGGTTAAAGCAGTGACCACCACCCAAAATACAGGTATACTTCCTCATCTTTGGTTATTCTCCCTAATAATTTTTAAAAAACAGTGATAGAACTCAAACCCTCAACTCAGTAGTCAAACTCATCAATACAACTGTCAACACATTGTGAAACAAGTTTCATTAAATCCCCGAGTCTTTGATGTCTTTACTAAGCAATAAAATACCCAGACAGTATAACATTTCTCTCCAAAATTTCATGCCAGGAGGAAGCATTGGCTTAAAAATCAATTTTAAAGGCCGGGCACGGTGGCTCAAGCCTGTAATCCCAGCACTTTGGGAGGCCGAGGCGGGTGGATCACGAGGTCAAGAGATCGAGACTATCCTGGTCCACATGGTGAAACCCCGTCTCTACCAAAGATACAAAAAATTAGCTGGGCATGGTTGCGCGTGCCTGTAATCCCAGCTACTCAGGAGGCAGAGGCAGGAGAATTGCCTGAACCCAGGAGGCAGAGACTGCGGTGAGCCGAGATCGTGCCATTACACTCCAGCCTGGGTAACAAGAGCGAAACTGTCTCAAAAAAAAATAAATAAATAAAATAAAAATCAATTTTAAAAGGATAACTTTTAAATCTGAAATAAGTTCTGAAAAGCAGTAAGTGGAATGGGGAATTTTAAAAAAGTAACTAGTGAGAAAGCAATAAAAATCTCAAGGAGCTTTCCAGCGAGACCAATCCTAAACTAAAGGCCTGTACAAAGAGAGCCAAGGGCTTCTATTTTCCTTTGGACTAGCTGCTACCATATACCTGATTTTTACTGCTGATTCTCACCCTAACTGTTAGAAACAGACATTTCCTAGATAAGACTTAACTTCACCTGTGTATACAACATCGAAACATTTGTACAATGTTATTAAATTGAAATACATATGGTATAGTCGACAGCAATGAGCTCAAAGATGAACCCACCGTCCCCACCAAAGCCAACTTTCACACCTACCAATATATCTGTTTTTTTTTTTACCTTTCAGAAAGCAGTACGATCAATCCAGACCTTTTAGGGTCCAAAAGCTGTGGTTTTCTGAAAGGTAAAAAAAAAGAAAGAAAGAAAGAAAGAGACAGGAGAAAATGAAAGGGGGAGAAGAGAGAGAGAATCACGCTGAGTCATTCAGACACCTTGTTGTCTTTGGACCCCATCTGAAGAAACACAGATGTAATCTTTATCACCCACCATGGTGGCTTAACCTCACTGACAGCAGCATACAAAACAGGATCTGGTTACATTATTATTCCTAGTCCTGATCTCCATTCCCACCTCAAAAAAGAAGGGGGGCAGGGAAGCACCATAAAACCAAACTTACTGTAAGTTTATATTTCTTTCTTTTCTTTTTTTTGAAACAGGTCTCGCTCTGTCACTGGGCTAGAGCACAGTGGTGTGATCATGGCTTGTTGCAGCCCTGACCTCCCAGATTCAAGTGATCCTCCTGCCTTAGCCCCCTGAATAGCTTGAACTACAGGCACATCCCACCACTCCAGCTATTTTTAAAACTGTTTAGTAGAGATAGGGATTCCTTATGTTGCCCATGCTGACCTTGAATTCCTGGGCTTAAGCAATCTTCCTGTCCTAACTTCCCAAAGTGCTAGTATTACATGTGTAAACCACTGCACTGGCCTATATTTCCCACATTATCCTTAAGGAAAATCAGGCTAGAAGTCAAGAGAGTGAGTTTTGGCTTTGTTAGCTTGTACCTCAATCATGAGAATTAACTTCTTGGGGTCCTTAGTTTCCTTATCATCTAATAGGAGCGTGGTAGGGGAGAGATTCTAGTTTGGCTGATTCTTTTAAGGATTTTACAACTTTATGATTTTGTCTTTACCCATGTTTACATTAAACAACCAAGCTTACCCCCAAACTATAATGACTGATGCTAATATAGCACAAAAAATAAAGCCAACTCATTTCATGAAGGCTGCAGAAAATGTCATCCATGTCCATCTCTGGGAGGAAGTGTTAGATGTTTCAGATACAAGTTTAATCTTCAGAGATAAATCTCCTTTATGTGACACTGGTCACTCACCATTTCCTACCTTTAAAGGTGCCAGGTGAAATGATTTTATGATTTAGGAGGTATAGGGCTGCTGGGGTCAGGGTTCTAGTGGCAGATGAAAGGGTTATTCAATTCTAGAATGAAAAATCAAGGGCTAGCCACACTGACAGACGTTGGCCTCACTGAAGGCTGGAGTGGCGAATTCCTAATTAACATGATAAGCAATTACTTCAAGCCCACTATGGCTTCATGTTGAGCTGCATGTTGTGGTGGAAAGAAAAGTAGAATACATATTCATTAAAGCCAAGAGGTTCTCATTTAGCTAGTGATATAGAATAAAACTAAATCCAAAAAATAGGGAATGTGAGTGTATTTAAAATGTGTGCCAAAGAAAGCAGATAGCCACAGGTCAGAAAAAGGAGGAAATCAGTATAGGAAGGAAGAGAAGACAGAGCAAAACTTGGACAAGGCTGTAGTAAAGGATAAGTGAAAGGGGGGATCTGACTTTTAGCTATGTCTGCCTCCCACCAGAATGGAAACATCAAAAGGGGTGGGCCTGCATCTGTCAGTGCCAATGCTCAACAGAGTTCCTGACATATCTGAAGAATTATGTATATTTAGAAAATGAATGAGGATGGAGCTGGAATCAAGCACAATGTGTATGAGAGATAACCATTAGGGAACCTGCTTGAATCAGATAGGTTAAGGGGTAATGATGAATGAGGCCAAATGTATCAAGTTGGATCCTCACACAGTTCAGAGGAGGGAGTGTAATCACAACTGAGCCTCCTAACCACTGGGCCATGCCTGAGGGTTTGCTGAGTTCATCACTCCTGGAAACACCTAAGTAGAGGCTGAACTATCTGTTAAGGATATAGAAGCATGGATAAAGATGCATGCAGATAACTACAACGATGCATTTTCATCTGTAATATATGTGACAGGAGTTTTACCAAAGGCTCAAAATGATAAATAGTGTGACATGGCTTCAAAAAAATGTTTGTATTACTAAGCACGTGTAGCACACAAAGTTACTGAATGAAAGGTTTGTTTTTTTCTTTTTCTTTTTTGAGACGGAGTCTTGCTGTCACCCAGGGTGGAGCACAGTGGTGTGATCTCAGCTCACTGCAACCTCTGAGTCCTGGGTTCAAGCGATTCTCCTGCCCCAGCCTCCGGAATAGCTGGGATTATAGGTGTGCACTACCATGCCTGGCTAATTATTTATTTTTAGTAGAGATGGAGTTTCACCATGTTAGCCAGGCTGGTCTCAAACTCCTGACCTCAGGTGATCTGCCCGTCTCAGCCTCCCAAAGTGTTGGGATTATAGGCGTGAGCCACTGCACCCAGCCTGAAAGGTTTGTTAATGAGTGTTCAGAGAAAGGGAAATAACAGTCGGGTTACACACAGAAAACACGATAGCTGTTTCTTTAAATATCTGAAAAATTATCCTGAAGTCATGTATATTTTTTCTCTGCATTTACAAGGGTAGAGTTAAATAGGTTGAAGATATAGGCAGAGACTCTGTGTGTCTGTGAGATCTTAACAATTATAACATTCCTAGGGTGGGATAGATGCCCTTGGGAAGAGTAAGCTCCCAGCCTCTATAAGAGATACTGCAGAAGAGGTTTATGCTTTAACCTGGTCAGACCTCTCAGATTTTTCTAACTCTGAAAGTTTAATGATCTTTAAAAGGTCTATTTTAGAATAAGTGGTTCAACTTTTTATCCACAAATGTCAAAACTAAGGGTCTGAAAGGTCATACTAGTAACTATTGCTATTATTCTTACTTGGATCAAAGTCTAATTTAAATGTACTTTTTATCAAAACAAGCTGACTCAATGTGGTCTTCTAGGTTCTTCAAAATGTAGCTGATCTGCCTAAAAGTGGGGTAAAGAGAGATGAAGGTTTGAAGCTTGACTGATGGGTTATCATAGTATTTGACAGGGATATCTCAAAGGAATAAATGTGATGACATGCAACAGGCCACAATCATGGATACCCCTAGGGCCTGGGCAGTTTACCATGAGCCTCCAGTGCCTGGGCAGTATACCATGAGCCAACATGGAACACTGGGAGGAGGCAGAACTGAGATGACCGGAGAGGAGGAAAATTATGAGGTCAGTCTGAGGAAGTTCATGCTGACAGCAGGACTGTGAAGATAAGAGATACAGTATAGAAACACAGGGTCCAGGACAGGGTTACAAAAGGGAGAATGGGACAGGCACTGTGGCTCATGCCTATAAACCCAGCACTTTGGGAATCTGAGGTGAGAGGATTGCTTAAGCCTAGGAATTCAAGACTAGCATGAGCAACACAGTGAGAGTGAGACCCCATGCCTATTAAAAAATTAGCTGGGCATGATGGTGCATGCCTGTGGTCCCAGCTATGTGGGAAGCTGAGGTAGGAGGATTGCCTGAGCCTGAGAGGCAATCAAGACATTGCACTCCATCCTGGGTGACAGAGCAAGACCCTGATCCCCGCCCCCCCCAAAAAAAAAGAGTATTAAAAAAATTTTAGGAAGAGTATAAACTAAAAATCTAGAAGAGTATTTTAAAAACTAGGAAGAAAGACCCCAAGTTGGGTGGTTGGTCAGTGTCAAATATTGGAGAGGAGTTAATAGCAAATAAAATATTTGTGAAAATACTAATGCTGAATTTTGTAAGCAAGGTGTCACTGGCAACCTTAAGTACAGTAACAGTGATAAGCAAGGACTATTTTGGAGCTCCTAAGACAGATTCTCCAGCTGGGAAGCATAAGCTGGTGACCTGAGCATAATTTTTGGCAGTCTTGGTTGTGATAGCACAATATCAAAGGCATCAAAATTAAGAGAGCTGGTTCAAAAGCCACTAATACTAAACTCTTTCCAGAGAGATCTCAACAATGGCCAGTTTTAAGTGCTGAGCAATGGAATTCCTGCTAACAGGTCATTCTGTTTTTAGCTGCCTGTTGCTATTATGAGTGGAGCTCTTTACAAGATTTTGATCCTTTCTATTATAGCCTTTCCTCTCCACTACTTCTAAAATCAATAAACTAAGATAGTTTACTATTAACTGAGATAGTTACTATGCTGGCTTAATTTACAGATGCCTGTCAAAAGCTAAATTATACACATAAGGATACTACACAGAGTTACAGAATTCTCTGGCAGCAGCAGCTCCTGAAGGCCAATACCGAAACATTTTCAAGATCATGGTGAAAGGAGAAAACCTGGGAAAATGTAGTGAATTTTTCGCAAAACCAAATTAAGAGCAGTGACTCAGGAGCTAACTTGTTGGGCTCAACAACCAGCACCATCACTTAACTAGCTATGTGAACTTTGGCAAGTTACTTAATATCTCTACACCGATTTCCTCACTTGTAAAATAGGGTTAGTAATAGTACCTAACTCACAGAGTTGATGTGTGGTTTAAATAAGTTAATATGTAAAAAACATTTAAAACAATGTCTGGACCAGGTGCAGTGGCTCATGCCTGTAATCCCAGCACTTTGGGAGGCTCAGGAGGGTGGACCACAAGTTCGAGACGAGCCTGACCAACGTGGTGAAACTCTGTCTCTACTAAAAATACAAAAATTAGCAGGGCATAGTGGCAAGTGCCTTTAATCCCAGCTACTCAGGAGGGGCTGAGGCAGGAGAATTGCTTGAACCCAGGAGGCGGAGGTTGCTGTGAGCTGAGATCGTGCCACTGCACTCCAGCCTGGGTAGACAGTAAGACTCCGCCTCTAAAACAAAAAACAGAAAACAAAACAATATCTGGTACTTGGTGTATGCCATATAAATGTTAACGCTTGCCTTTCATTTTGAGAGTATGTGCTTCCTAGACAGAAACTTTTGGTGTTAAAAGTGTTTTCTATAACACAAAATAAAGGTGATATTACATTGTCCTTTTGTGTATAGTGTTTTTAGTAATCCCTACACTGCCCCCTACAAAAAAGAAAGTTTTTAAAAGAGAAGAAATGAAAAATCAAATCACCCTAAGTCAGTTTCTAATACATTTTTTTTGGGGAAATTTTGCCCATCCATAAAATGTGACACCCTAGTTCTATAATAAAAAGACAAGAAAGAATACACACCTAGCTCTTACTTCCTTCCATTGAGAAGAAAACGATTGGGAAAAAAAGTTTTTAAGTTCATTAGCCAAGAAGTCAGTTTCTTCAACATCTAAATCACATATATCCTCTACTGAAAAGTCAAAATGGAAGTTACTCTAATGTCCTCAAATAAACAAAAAACAAGTAAAAATGTTTTGAGTCTCATAAAATGCATGTCAACCCCAAAACATTTATTAACAATAACACTTACCCTATATTCAAAATCTGCAAACTCCCGGCCCCCACGACCTCCTCTGAATCCACCACGAAATCCTCGAGGGGCAGTGAAGGTACCACCTCTGCCACCACCACGCCCTCTGCCACCACGGAAACCAAGACCTCCTCTGCCTCTGTATCCCCCACGACCACGGTTTGGACGAAGTGGGATTCCAAATGTTTCAGCATTTAATCTTCTTTCTTCAGCCCAGGTTGGTCTCCGTTCTCTATTATAAAAGCAAATAATCTTTAGCATATCAAGCTTAAAAGAACATCACTCAGCCAAAATATGTAACAGTATTCCCAAATTAAAGCTAAATAATTCCTAAAGCTAATTAGAAATAAGCATTTAAGTTATCACGAGCTGTTCATGGCATATGAATTCAATATGTTCCTATAATATTCTGTTAAACTTCATGTGGCCGGGCGCGGTGGCTCAAGCCTGTAATCCCAGGACTTTGGGAGGCCAAGGCGGGTGGATCACGAGGTCAAGATATCGAGACCATCCTGTTCAACATGGTGAAACCCCGTCTCTACTAAAAATACAAAAAAAATTAGCTGGGCATGGTGACGTGTGCCTGTAATCCCAGCTACTCAGGAGGCTGAGACAGGAGAATTGCCTGCACCCAGGAGGCGGAGGTTGTGGTGAGCCGAGATCGTGCCATTGCACTCCAGCCTGGGTAACAAGAGCGAAACTCCGTCTCAAAAAAAAAACAAAACAACTTCATGTGAACACATGACTGATATTAGTTTCTTGCAAATACACCTGATAAAACAAAGAAACATAATAACAGCCCCAATATAATGTAAATTCAGATATAATGAGATTGGTACTGACTTCGCTTTCCACTCAGTCCCAAGGGAAAAAAGAAGACAACGCCAGACAGGAGGACCTTATCTCAGGAAGCTAGGAGATGGAAGGTGGGTCCTTGGGTCCCCATTATGCTGCTGGCCCAATCTCTGGATCTAATGCGGATGAACCCAGCAAGTATCTGAACTGTTGCTGCTGTCGTCTAGCCAATTGTGGGACTCAGAATTATCTCCAACCATGTCTATACTGAAGTAAACAATTGCCACCAGAGGGCACCAGACTTCAGCCAGGACAAGGACAAGAACAATCTGGATTGGGCAGGAGAACCTCTAGAACTGTTTGGCCAGGCGCCGTGGCTCAAGCCTGTAATCCCAGCACTTTGGGAGGCCGAGGCGGGTGGATCACGAGGTCAAGAGATCGAGACCATCCTGGTCAACATGGTGAAACCCCGTCTCTACTAAAAATACAAAAAATTAGCTGGGCATGGTGGCGCATGCCTGTAATCCCAGCTACTCAGGAGGCTGAGGCAGGAGAATTGCCTGAACCCAGGAGGCGGAGGTTGCGGTGAGCCGAGATCGCGCCATTGCACTCCAGCCTGGGTAACAAGAGCGAAACGCCGTCTCAAAAAAAAAAAAACAACAAAAAACAAAACTGTTAGTTTCTCTAACTGGGTCCTTTAATTAACCTCAATAATTTGCCAATTTTCTGGACCCACATTTACTACAATCTGGCATTTTTTAATGGTATCAGCAAACTTCAAAGTAGATTAGCACTTTGGTTCTGGCTTCATTTGAACTACAACGTAGAGGAGTGAAAGAAAAGGTCATACTTAGACATTAACTAAATGCTTGTTTTAATTACTAATATTCAAATATGAATATATCCTTTAACAAAACATATGGTTATTTCTTCTTTTGAGTGAATAATTTAGCACTTTGGGAGGCTGAGGTGGGTGGATCGCCTGAGGTTGGGAGTTTGAGACCAGCCTGGCCAACAGGGAGAAACCCAAGAAACCCATGTCCACTGAAAATACAAAATTAGCTGGACATGGTGGTGCATGCCTGTAATCCCAGCTACTTGGGAGGCTGAAGCAGGAGAATCTCTTAAACTCAGGAGGTGGAGGTTGTGCTGAGCCAAGATTGTGCCACTGCACTCCAGCCTAGGCAACAAGAGTGAAACTCCATTTCAAAAAAAAAAAAAAAAAAAAAAAAAAAATCAATTATGGCCAGGTGTGGTAGCTCACGTCCATAATCCTAGTACTTTGGGAAGCTGAGGTGGTGGGAGGATTACTTGAGGCCAGGAGTTTAAGACCAGCCTGGGCAACAAAGGAAGACCCCCATCTCCACAAAAATGAAAAAAAAAATAAGGCGGGTGTGGTGGTGTGCAACTGTAGTCCCCTCTACTAAGGCTGAGGCAGGAGAATTGCTTGAGCCGAGGAATTTGAGGCTCCAGTGAGCTGTGACTGCACCACTGCACTCCAGCCTGGGTAATAGAGTGAGACTGCCTCAAAACAAAACAATTATGGTAGTGTTCCTTAAACCTTGTGAATTTACATGAAACCATTTTACACTTCAATCAACATCATAAGAGCAAAAGAACAGTTTTAAAGACGATACCTATTGTCATCACAAGAAATATTATCGAAGAAGGATTTAGTTTTGTCATAATAGCAATTAGGTCCAAGTGGATCTTCTTCATCAGCATTTCCTTCACTGTTTTGAGTATCAACTCCTGAGTCTCCTTTATCTTCACCATTTACAGGCTTCTCCTGTTTCTCAAGTTTATCTTCTAAGGACAAAGGTACATATCATAAAAGTCAAGACAGTTAATCTGAATTACATAAAATTAAACACCTAATCTGAGAAACATCCATAATTCACAGATCAAATAAGATTATTTTCTGAGTAGAAAAATCAGAGCTTACCTTTTAATTTAAGCTTATTATGAAACTCTCTGTCAATCTCTTCCTTGTTGAATTGTGCATTTGCACTTTCAAAGTCAAAGTCTTTCTCAAATTTCATTGGCCCATCTCGCCGAATACCAAATCTTCCCCTGCCACCCCGATGACCCCCACGCCCTCTCCTTGGAGCTGAAGGAGCACCTGGAGCTATGATAATAAAGAATATATACAAAGGACATTCAATATGTAATAGCTGGTTTAGCACAGATGTTGCTATTGTGCTTTTTAGATTTAACAGTCAACAACAGAAATGCTTACAGGTCTCTATATATTTTATTGTATTTGTAAATACAATAAAATTTTTATGTAAAATTAAAAATTAAGTTTCACTAAAATTTAGTACGTAGACTGAGAATACCTCACACAAAATTTCTAAACATTTGTATTTATGGAGCCCACACTCACATGTGTTACTGACAGAGTATACAGCCAGGCAAGTGTGGATACTTCTGCACTAAATTAATGTATGCTCCTTGAGGGCAGGGGCTTTGTTTTCCTTACTGCAATATCCCCAACACCTGCAAACTGAAGTGCCAGACACATAGTTGGTTCTCAAAATATAGAAAGCCTTTGATGGAAAGAATAACAGAAACCAAGATTTTTAGTAAGAAAAATAAACAAACACTAATTGGCACAAATTGCAAGAAAATAGGTGTTATTTCCACATCACAGATAAAAAACAGACAAGTACCAATCCTTAGTGACTCCAAACACTTCCTACTCCATCTTTACTGTCTCCCTCTAGATGGTTCTACATTATTCAAGCCTTCTTGTATCTATATATTCTCTTCTCTATAACGTAGTAAGATTTCAGCCAATTATATGAGACATGATAAAGCAATACAAAGTAGTATAATTTATAGTGAAAAACGTAAGAACCCAAATATCCAACACAAGAGAAATGACTAACAAGAAAAAAAAAACCAGGAAGAATATTTTATGTTAACTGAAAAATGTAGAGCAGAAAGCGGTATGAGTTTAATGATCACAACTGTGTGAAACGCTCTACACATACTGACAAGGATGAGAAGTGACTACAGGTTAACAGACAGGTTTGTGCTGTTTGCTGAGGTTTGGCAAGCTGCCTGGGTTTGAGACAACAAACCACAAAACCCCACAGCGGCATACCCAGACATACATCTAGATAAGCAGGATGTTTAAAAATGCCTCAGCCACAAGCCAGAATTACACCATGATCCTTCTGTCTTAAATAAAATGTTTTAGGTATAGATGTCTGTCTGTAAAATCTACAAAAGAATGTGAAAGACTATTCACTGTTCTGTTAATGAACCTCTTTGGTGGGGTGAGTTTTGAAGGTCAATGAAAGATAGTATAGCAATTATTTTATTTTGGGAGGGAAGCTCTCTCTTTTTTTGAATAAAAAAGCTGAAATAATGAGTCAAATTTAAAAACAATTCTGTATTCCATGGCTTACAGAATATTAAAAAAAACCCCACAAATGTAGAGGAGAAATAAGAGTATTTATACATCCAAAAAATATATCTAGGTTTCTAAAATTAAATGAAAGATCATTTTTCAATCATTTTCTAAATAAGGTAATTATATACTATCTTTTTAATTTGGAAGAGTTTTAAATTATGATTTATTTTCCATTAATAAATTTGAAAACATTAATAAAATATTTGGGAATGTTATATATTACAAAACAGATACGTAGAGATGGGGTTTCACCATGTTGGGCAGGATGGTCGCGATCTCCTGACCTCGTGATATACCTGCCTGAGCCTCCCAAAGTGCTGGGATTACAGGCTTGAGACACCACATCCAGCCTCTGGGCTTAATTTTAATGAGAAAACATTTCAAATTTGTAACATATAGATAATTCCATTCCCCAAAGCACAGAAAACAATGAAAACAATCAATTTTATAACCCTAACATGAAATTGACACAAAACATATAAGAACCACAAAAGTAGAACAATGTAAATATAAATGAAGAAATCCTACTAGCAGGAAATAAGAATATATTAAAAGATAACTGCCTACCACCAAGTAGAATTTTTTTTCCAAAAAAGTAAAATTTTTCAAAATCTTTTTTCATTTGAAAGCAATAATAGACAAGAAAAAATGGAAAAACTAGTTCAGAGTGGTCCTTTGTGCCCTCCCAAACTCCAGCAGTGACATCTTTTATAACTATGTTATATTATCAAAACCAAGAAACCAACACAGGTATAATCTAATTAACTAAACTGCAGACCTTGCTTAGATGTCACTGCTGGAGTAGCCAGTTTGTACATGTACTCATTTTTTGGTATGTCTTTATGCATAGTTCTATGATGTTCTACCACATATAGATTTGCATAACCACCATCACAATCAAGATAAAGAATTGTTCTGTCACCACAGTGACACTCCCCTGTGCTCCTCCTTTACAGTCACAGCCACTGCCTTTCATTTGTTTATAGTAATTATGTATCATACATTTAAAATGTTTTCTCTCTTGAGGCATAGGATATGGCTTTCAGATCCAAGAACGTACCTACTTGTCTCTTGTTATCATTTCTGAGTTGCTCATTTTCTGGCCTTGAAACTTTGTGTACTTCAGCTATAGAAGAAGACATGTAAAGTGCCAAATCAACTCAGGGCACATGATCAAAAACATAATAAAAAACTTTAGAAATAAAAACAAACAAGCAAACGAACCAAT
This sequence comes from Saguinus oedipus, assembly GCA_031835075.1. Classification (NCBI taxonomy): domain Eukaryota; kingdom Metazoa; phylum Chordata; class Mammalia; order Primates; family Cebidae; genus Saguinus; species Saguinus oedipus. Next base: position 38,213,119 of record CM063187.1, on the reverse strand, counting down.
AAACCTAAAACAAAGCCTGTGCAATACCCAAAAATCTGTACCCACAACACTAATACTTTGAATCAAATTTGAAAGACCAAACATTCTATCACGTTCAGTTTAATTTTCTGGGATCATTCATCTGAAGTAAACCCTTTTAATGAAAATAAAGTGAGTGGGAAACATTGATCAGTTAATTAAGGAACAGTAAACAGCTGAAGTTTTTACCTCTCCTGTGCTCTTGATTCTCTATTGCTTTTTGGCTGGTAGATGGCAAAGGCCTGGTTGATACAGGGCTCCTTCTCCCAACAGGTGCTGGAGCAGGTAAGTGGGCTGAGGCAGTCTGCACTGCTTGTTCCATGGTTGGGCTTTTTCTCAAAGGGTCTAACTGAGGGCTTGAACGACCTAAAATGTAACCAAAAGATAAGAAACTACCCTCCTGGGGTTTCAAAATAATTTAGACCCTAAATAAAATTGTCTAGAGTTTTATTTCTACCAATTCAAATCAAATTTGAATTAATCCACTTAACAGACTAGATATTAAGACTGGTTAACCTTAGTGGGCTATCATTAGGTTAAAAATAAAAAAAAATGAACAGCTTCGAAATAACTCTCTCCCCTTCACAATTTTATCTTTTATTTCTACCCAGTAGAATAGTTTACGTTAAAAAAAAAATTGCTGCCTGGTACGAGATTCCCTAGAAATATTATCAAAGGTCATGTTATACTTAGATCAAACACAGGCTTTCCCCAATGACAACCGTAAGACTATGGTGACTTGTTTTAATTGTTCCTAGTACTTTCTGTAGATGACTAAAACGATACCTTTACATCTACAAGTATTATCTCCATTAAATTTCTTTTTTTTTTTTTTTTTGAGACGGAGTTTTGCTCATTACCCAGGCTGGAGTGCAATGGCGTGATCTCGGCTCACCGCAACCTCTGCCTTCTGGGTTCAGGCAATTCTCCTGCCTCAGCCTCCTGAGTAGCTGGGATTACAGGCGTGAGCCACCATGCCCGGCCTATCTCCATTAAATTTCTATTATAAGAAAGTAAAGGGCTGGGCATGGTGGCACATGCCTATAATCCTAGTACTTTGGAAGGCCGAAACAGGAGGATCGCTTGAGCCCAGGATTTCAAGACCAGCTTGAGCAACATGGCGAACCTGGATTAGCCAGGCATGGTGGCGCGTGCCTGTGTTCCCAGCTACTCAGGAGGTTGAGATGGGAGAGCTTGAATTCGCCAGGCAGAGGCTGCAGTGAGCTAAGATCGTGCCATTGCACTCTAGCCTAGGTGACAGCCAGGCCTCGTCTCAAAAAGTAAAAAACTACAAAGTTAGGTAGGTGAAGTTCTTTAATGCCTTAGGGGCTTGGGTAATTAAACTTAATAACTAGAAAGCCAGCAAAAAAAAAAAAAAAAAAAAAAAAAAAAAAAAAAAAATCCTTCAGATAATTACACAGTAGCCAGACTCATTCCTTGAGCGTGGTTGTTGGGCGTGGTTGCTCACACCTATAATCCCAGCACTTTGGGAGGCCAGGGTGGGTGGCTCACTTGAACTCAGGAGTTCAAGACCAGCCTGGGCAATGTGACAAAAGCCTGTCTCTACAAAAAATGCAAATATTAGCCAGGCGTGGTGGCATATGCCTGTAACCCCAGCTATTTAGAAGGCTGAAATGAGTGAATTACTTGAGCCCGGGAGGCAGAGGGCAGAGTTGCAGTGACCTGAGATTGATCCACTGAATCTAGCCTGGGCGACAAAGCTAGACCCTGTCTCAACTAAAAAAAGGGGGGGGGGGGGGGAGGGGCGGGGAGCAAAACCAAAAATGGGGTTTGTACTTATAAATTATATTTTTCCTTTCATGAGGTCAGAGCCTAGTCACAGCATGAACTGAAGAATGTAACATCGGGTGCTCTCATCATGCTTTCACTACTGGTAATGTTTGCTGTAAATCTCTGCTCAGGTACCCACATCTCATAATTATTCCAAAATATAATGTTTTGCTTAAAAAAAAAATGCTAATTTTAAGCAAAAGTCCCCAAATATGCTGCAAATGTTACTGTCTATCTGTGCATGTTTGCAGGCCTCAAACAACTGATGAGTGCTGACAATGCATTATTATGTTCCCAGATAATTCAGGGATAATTTATTAGTAATATTTCCCCACTTTAGGATTATCTAAAGTATGCAATTACAAATATGCAATACCATTTCAGTCATTAATGGCAAAGTTATCCAAATAAACGATCATTAAACTACTTAAAAATTAAGTTACCACTAATAGAAGCAATACAATTTTTCCATTGGATTATAATGGGAAATCATGGCTTATGTAAGTTTTGGCCCATGAAAAAACATTTTATAATCACTTATAAAACATTTTGTTTTGTTTCTGCTTTTTAGAGACAGAGTAGGGTCTTGCTCTGTTACCCAGGGTGGAGTGCAGTGGCACAATCACAGCTCACTGCAACTTCTACCTCCTGGGCTCCAGCTATCTTCCTGTCTCAGTCTCTTGAGTAACTAGGACTACAGGCATGTGCTACCACTCCCCGATATTTTTTTAATTTCATATGTCTTCTTGAAAAAGCCTACTGCTATAGTTATGGTACTACATAAATCATCTTATAAGTTTATAAAACTATTTTATCAAGGCTTTTGAGAAAAAATCCTGTGACTCACAAGTTCTACGGAAGTACAAGCAATGGGCAATCAGAGCGAGTACAGAAACACTTGTTGTGTACTTAAAAAGCCTTTTTACTATTAAAGCCTATTAATCATCATGATGCCAATTTTATTATAAATAGGAAAATATAGGTGATACTGTGATACTGGACACATTATTAGGAATAAATCCAGAAGTGATTCTGCATAAGAAAGACACACCCCTCAAGCTATGGTCACAATCTTATCACACTTAAAATTCTAGGAATTTTAATTTCACAGAATTCAGAAACTTTAGTTGATAAAATTTACATGCAAACTCCTAGGTCTTCTTTATCATAGCTTTATGTAAATACACTTCCTTCTTTTAGTAAACATATACTTGGAACAGCCAGCTTTCTCTCCACTAATTTAAAAATAATACCTATATCATCTACTAAATTCTTTCAAAACGAGGTCTTGCTCTAGTTGCCTAGGCTAGTGTGTAGTCCTGCGATCACTGCTTGCTGCTGCCTTGAACTCCTGGGCTCAAGCAATCCTCTAGCCTCAGCCTCTTGAGTAGCTGAGACTATAGGTACACACCATCACGCCCAGCTAAATTTTTTACTTTTTTAGAGACAGGGTCTTGCTATGTTGCCCAAGCTAGTCTCAAACTCCTGGCTTCAAGTGATCCTCCCATCTTGACCTTGCAAAATGTTGGGGCTACAGGCATGAGTCACTGTATCCAGGATAAATTCTTATTTATACTTGGATCTTTTCAGACTGCCTATTGCCTTCTGTTCATCTCTTATTTTATGTACTGCATTACTACATTTCATTATCAAGTCAGAAAGCCCACTACTTTTATTTTTCAAATATGTCTAGCTATCTTCCATGTTTGTTTTAAAGATAATCTATTTTACTAAGTTCTCTTACTATTCCATTTGCATTGATTTTAATTAATTTGCAATAAATCTGTTAACTATAAGAAGTGTTCTAAATATTGAATCTTTTGTTTTCTTTTTTTGGAGACAGGGTCTTGATTCTGTTGCCCAGGCTGGAGTGAGGTAGTACATAAATGTAATACTGTAGCCTCAGACTCCTGGCTCAAGTGATCCTCCTGCCTCAGCTTCTTGAGTAGTTAGAACCACAGGTTTGTACCATCATATTTTGCTTAGTTTTTAAATTTCTAAGTAGAGATGAAGTCTCACTATGTTGCCTAGGCTGGTCTCAAACTCCTGGGACTCAAGTGTTCATCCTGGCTCAGCCTCCCTAAGTGCTGGTACTCTTCTTGTTCTTTTTTTTTTTTTTTTTTTTCCCCTATCAATGAGAGCTTGTAAGGCTGCTCAGGTTGGCCTTGAACTCATGGCCTTGCCTTCGCAAGGGCCACGACATCCGGCCGGAGCCACTTTGGGCCCGTCTTCTTGTTCTTTTATCTAGGAATAAGATATGCCTCTTCCATTATATGTGACTTTTATGTCCTTCTATTACATTATTCATCATAGAATATGGTCATATTTCTTAGTATGACCAATTTATTTCTTAAAAATTTCATACATAATTTGTATTTTGTATTACTGTAATCATCTTTTATCCCCATTACATACTCAATGGATCAATGGATTAGACTTTAGGACTATTGATTTTTTTTTTTTTTGAGAAGGAATCTTGCTCTCTTGCCCAGATGAGAGTGCAGTGGTGTGATCTCAGCTCACTGCAACCTTGGCCTCCCAGGTTCAAGCAATTCTCCTGCGTTAGCCTCCTGAGTAGCTGGAATTACAGGCACTTGCCACCATGCCTGGCTAATTTTTGTATTTTTAGTAGAGACAAGGTTTCACTGTGCTGGCCAGGATGGTCTCGAACTCCTGACCTTCTGATCCACCCTCCTTGGCCTCCCAAAATGTTAGGATTACAGATGTGAGCCACCATGTGGTCAACTGTGCTTTTTTTTTTTTTTTTTTGAGACAGTTTCTCTCTGTCGCCCAGGCTGGAAAGCAGCAGCACAATCTCAGCTCACTGCAACCTCTGCTTCCCGGGTTCAAGCGATTCTCTCACCTCAGCCTCTAGAGTAGCTGGGATTACAGGTACATGACATCATGCCCGGCTAATTTTTGTATTTTTAGTACAGATGGGGTTTCACCATGTTGGTTGGCCAAGCTGTTCTCCAACACCTGACCTCAGGTGATCTACCTGCCTTGGCCTCCCAAAGTGCTGGGATTACAGGCATGAGCCACAGTGCCTGGCCAGGACTACTGACTTTTGTATATTTAATTTACATTTTGCCTCTGCCTAATTTAAGTTCCTTATTAGTTCTCATTTTTTATAAATAATGTTAATTTCCACATTTATGCTTCCTTCTTTTTCATGTGTTCCTGATTTAACTAAAAATTACAGAATAAGCTGGGCACAGTGGCTCATGCCCACAATCCCAGCACTTAGGGAGGCCAGGGGGCGGGGCGCTGCAGGAGGTGGATTGCTTGAGCCCAGGAGTTCCAGACCAGCCTTGGCAACATGGTGAAACCCTGTCACTACAGAACTACAAAAACTAGCTGGTGGTGCTTGCCTGTGATCTAAGTTAATTGGGAGGATGGCTTGAGCTCAGGAGGTGGAGGCTGCAGTGAGCCATGATCCCATCACTGCATTCCAGTCCGGGAGAGAGAGCAAGATCATATCTCAAAAACAATCTTTAGAATGTTTAAAAATTAAGCAAAAATGCTGGCTGTGGTGGCTCACACCTGTAATCCCAGCACTTTGGGAGGCCAAGGTGGGTGGATCACTTGAGGTCAGGAGTTTGAGACCAGCCTGGCCGACATGGCGAAACCCCATCTCTACCAAAAGTACAAAAAATTAGCTGGGCGTGGTGGCACGCACCTGTAATCCCAGCTACTCAGGAAACTGAGATAGGAGAATCACTTGCACCCAGGAGGTGGAGGCTGCAGTGAGCCAAGATTGTGCCACTGCACTCCAGCCTGGGTGACAGAGCAAGATTCCATCTTTAAAAAAAAAAAAAAAGAAAGAAAAAAATTAAGCTAATCAACATGAGTAACTGTATGAACTATTTCAAAATATCTTTTTTTTTTTTTTTTTGAGACAGAGTTTCGCTCTTGTTACCCAGGCTGGAGTGCAATGGCGCGATCTCGGCTCACCGCAACCTCCGGCTCCTGGGTTCAGGCAATTCTCCTGCCTCAGCCTCCTGAGTAGCTGGGATTACAGGCACACGCCACCGTGCCCAGCTAATTTTTTGTATTTTTAGTAGAGACGGGGTTTCACCGTATTGACCAGGATGGTCTCGATCTCTTGACCTCGTGATCCCCCCGCCTCGGCCTCCCAAAGTGCTGGGATTATAGGCTTGAGCCACCGTGCCCGGCCCAAAACATCTTAAGTGAAATATGTATGATTATGTTTAGCATTGGATTTTTACTCTTAATGACTTTTAAAAATATTATCTTGTGACTATAAATCTTTCTGAAATGACTTAACATTGCTTTACTTAAAACAAAGAACCTTTCATATAAAGCATGAGCCAAAAATACTCACATTAGCAGTAGATAAAAATAGATAAGGAAAAGCCGAGCATGGTGGCACAAGGCTATAGCCCAAGCTACTAGAGAAGCTAAGGCAGGAGGCCTGTTTGAGGCCAGATGTCCAAGGCTGCAGTGCGCTATGATCACACCTGTGAATAGCCACTGAATTTCAGTCTTGGCAGTAAAGAGAGATCCCATCTCTTGGAAAAAAAAAAAAAAAAAAAAAAAGAAGAGAAGGGCTGGGAGCTATGGCTCATACCCGTAATCCCAACACTTTGGGGAGGCCAAGGCAGATGGATCTCACGAGCCCAGGAGTTCGAGACAAGCCTGGGTAATATAGTGACACCTCATCTCTAATAAATAAGTAAATAAAAGAAAGAAAAATGTTAAGAAAAAAGAAAAAAAGAGTAAAAGGTATGGAATCTTGTAACCATTTAAAATTATGAGAATGGCTGGTTGTAAAACAGAATTTTTAGAGATGAAACAATCCTTTAAGAAGATTATTAAAATACAAATCCTCAGGCTCCAGGGATTCTGATGTGTACGTCTCAGGATTTAAATTTTTAAGAAGCACCCCAGATGATTCAGTTGTAGGTGGCCTACATTGAGAACCACTACTCTCCATCCTGTGAGGATGTTAGTGGAAATGTAACAGCACAATATACAGTTTTTTTTTTTTTTCAGATGGTATTTCCAATTCATCTTGGATAGCTCAACTTTAATGGTGAATCTGAGCCTAATTTGATATATTTAAGTGTTACATACAAGTTATATAATTGCTTTGCAAAAAAAAGTCCAACTTAGAGAATGCTCAGCATTTCAGTTTTATGATCTAAGAATTGTAATAAGGCTAAATAGTGGGAGTCATTCAATAGTATATTCATTGCAATACAGCAACTGGGAGAAAAATAGGAACCAAGTAGAAATTATACACGTGATTTACAAGCTGCAAAAGCTCTGACATTTAGAAAAAGATAAAAACCACTATAGAAGTTTAGAATGAAAATATTTTAGGGATGAGACAGCTTACCTTGCGATAACTGTGTTTTTAGGGATCTTGTATCCTGTGTAAAGGCAGAACCAACCGCACTACTTTGGGGTAAGGTACCGCTGTTTGATGTCTCTGTTCCAAAGGATGTCAAAGAGCTTCCGGCTTAAAGAGATTTTTTTATATGAAAAAATTTAAAAAAATGTTTTACATTTTTCAATGATACAAAGTAACATAGCATTTTAATGATGGTAATTGTCTACGTCTCCCCCAACACATGTACAAATTAATAACCTTGGAAATTAAAGTGTATTGAATAATAGTTTGGGAATTCTATGGCAATATGGGGGGGGGTGGGGAGCCAATATACTGTCCACTATCCTTGGATGCAAACCATGTTTATAACACATGAAGTTACTATCCCTAGGCAGTTATGCAGATGGGACAGCAAGGACCCATATCAGCTAGAGAAGTGGTAGAAATAGTGCATTCTACACCAACATTAAGGTTTAATGATTCTAATACTAAGTATCTGCACAAATAGCCACATCAGCAGACAGGTTTACGAGGAGGTTTTTCAGCATTTCTAGGGCAACAGACAATGGTCTCTGGTTCCGACTGCGAGGCTGTATTCTGCCTAAAGCAGCTGCAATAAGTTCTGGCAATATGAGTAACAAAGTCCCTAGAAAGGGCCCAATTCTCTGCCATACTCACAAATTTCTTCTCTAGGTTTGTATAGTGCTTATGCATCATTCACTTTTGATATACTGTGCTCTCTCTCTGTAGTATTTCATGAATGCAGGTTTTTACTGTATTTCAACAGCACCTCTCTCTGCCATAACCTCTAAATCCAACCTAAAGATGGTGGAGTGATGTTTTACAAAATACAAATGTAATCACACTACTACAGTGATTTAGACCTTTTGATGGCTCCCACTGTCTTCAAGATAAAAGTTCCAACTATTTACTTCAGTTAATAAAACCTACCTCTTCTCTCATTTTCTGTATTTTCCCCAGCCTAGCCCACAGCAGAAGTTTACCCTTCTGCTCTTAAAACACATGAAGATTACAATCATGCCCTTCGCGATCTGCTCATTTCCAGGCTGGTCAACTCCAGTTCCTTCAAACATTACTCACTTTACATGGTCTTTATGACACTACCCCCCACTTCCTTTCTTGGACCCTGAATTTAGTGAATTCTATTTGTTCTTATCCCTCTTAAAATGTGGCTTCAGAAAACAGCACAGTATCTCAGACAATGGGAGCCACTGAGACTACCTTGAGGGTGCAATCCAGTGTGGCTGCAGCTCCAGTAGCTAACACAAGTTCCCACAATATCCCTGAGATGCGGGGACTGGTGTTTTCAAGAATTCTGTGGGAAGTTGAACCCATCCAATTATTTCTAGTATTCCAGGGCAATGACCAAGACATCAGTCACACTGATGTATATTTCTATCTCTGTGCTTCCTCACCTGGCTTGGCCTCCCATTGCTTGTCCTCTGGATTACACATTCAATGATTAAAGCAAACCTCTTCTATGATTTCCTGATCATGCCATACACCCCTCCCTCTATCCCAATTCTACTACCAATTTATGTCAACAATCTATTCTAAATTATTTTAAATTTATAGTTTACTTTTTTTTTTTTTGAGACGGAGTTTTGCTTTTGTTACCCAGGCTGGAGTGCAATGGCGCGATCTCGGCTCACCGCAACCTCTGCCTCCTGGATTCAGGCAATTCTCCTGCCTCAGCCTCCTGAGTAGCTGGGATTACAGGCACGCGCCACCATGCCCAGCTAATTTTTTGTATCTTTAGTAGAGACAGGGTTTCACCATGTTGACCAGGATGGTCTTGATCTCTTGACCTCGTGATCCACCCGCCTCGGCCTCCCAAAGTGCTGGGATTACAGGCTTGAGCCACCGCGCCCGGCCAATTTATAGTTTAAACCAGGGGTCAAGGTTTATTTTTTTCCACAGGTAACCAGCTGCTGCAACACCCCTTGTTAAAACAATGTCTTCTCTCGCCACTGAACAGTCTTGGTACTCTGTTGTATTTGAGTGGGTCTATTTCTGGATTCTCTATTCTTTATTCCTTGTCTGTTAATGTGGTGAGTTATAGCTGATTTCCAAATGTTGCAGCTTTGCAGTCCTGAGATAAATCTTTGTCATTATGTATAATCCTTCTTCTGAATTGCTGGCTTCTGCTTTTAATAGTTAAACATTATTACATTTATATACATGAGAGACACTGATCTATTATTTTCTTGTAGCAATCTAGTCATAGTTGGTATTTTAGTTATTTTGCCTTGCTTATAGGGTCAGTAAATACTTCCTCTTTCTCTATTTTCTTTTTAAGAGACAGGGTTTTGCTCTGTTGCCCAGGTTGGAGTACAGTGGCACCATTGTGGCTCACTGCAGCCTTGAACTCCTGGACTTAAGAAATCCTCCTGCCTCAGCCCTCCGAGCAATTGGGACCACAGGCATGCACCATGGTGCATAGCTATCTGAAAGAGTTGGTGTAAGATTAGTAAAAATTATTTCTTCCCTAAATGTTTGGTAGAATATAACAGTAAACAGTCTAGAATTTTCTTTGTGGGCGATTTAAAATTACTGTTTCAATTTCATTAGCAGATACAGAGATATTGAGATTTTATTTCCTCTTTTGTTAGTTCACTATTGTCCACTTCATCCAAACTATCATCACATTTACTGACATAAAGCGGTTTATATATTCCCATATTATTCTTTTAAGATCTATATGAATGTCTACTCTTTCATTCCTGATATTGGCAACTTGCTTGGTTCTTCTTTCCTTAATCAGTTTTGTTAGTGGCTTATCAATCTTTTATGTATATATATAAAACCCACCAAAAGCAAACTCTGGGCTTTGCTGATGTATAATCTATTTCTATTTCACTGATTTCTGCTCTTATCTTTTTTTCTTCTTCCCCATCTATTACTTTTGGAACAATTTTTTTTTAAATTTTTTTCCCTAGCTGTCCCCCCACATCCCTGTCAACTTTTTTAGAGATATGGTCTAACTCTGTCACCAAGGCTGGAATGCAGTGACATGATCACAGTTCACTGCAGCACTGAACTGCTGGGCTCAAGCAATCCTCTCACCTCAGCTTCCCAAGTAGTTAGGACTACGGGCACTCACTACCATGCCCAGCTAACCATTTTTCCTAAGCCTTTTTTTTTTTTGAGACAGCATCTCACTCTGTTGCCTAGGCTGGAGTTCAATGGCTCGATCTCGGCTCACTGCAACCTCCACTTCCGAGGTTCAAGTGTTTCTCCCACCTCAGCCTCCCGAGTAGCTGGGATTACAAGCACCCACCATCATACCCGGCTAATTTTTGTAGACATGGGGATTCACCATGTTGGCCAGGCTGATCCTAACTCCTGACCTTAGATAATCTGCCAGCCTAAACCTCCCAAAATGCTGGGATTACAGGCATGAGACACCATGCCTGGCCCTTTCCTAGCCTTTTTTTTTTTTTTTTTTTTTTTGAAATTGAGTCTTGCTCTGTTGCTCGGGCTGGAGTGCAATGGTGCAATCTCGGCTCAATGCAACCTCCACTTCCTAGGTTCAGGTGATTCTCCTGCCTCAGCCTCCTGAGTAGCTGGGATTACAGGCACATACCACCACACCCAGCTAATTAATTTTTTTTTTTTTTTTTAAGTAGAGACGAGGTTTCACCATGTTGGTTGGGCTGTGGTCTTCTTTAACTCCTGATCTCGTGATCCACCTGTCTTGGCCTCCCAAAGTGCTGGGATTACAGTGTGAGCCACCCGGCCTAACTTCCTAGCTTCTTAAACTAGTAGCTTAAAGAACTCATTTTAAAAATTCTTATTTTCTTTTTCTTTGAGACAGAGTCTCTCTCACTCTGTTACTCAGGTTGCACTGTAGTGGTGCCATCTTGGCTCACTACAACCTCCACATTCTCAGCTCAAGTAATTCTCCTGCCTCAGCCTGCCGAATAGCTGGGACTACGGGCGCACACCAATATGCCTGACTAATTTTTGTATTTTTAGTAGAGACAGGTTTTCACTACATTGGCCAGGCTGGTCTCGAACTCCTGACCTCAAGTGATCCACCCACCTCAGCCTCCCAAAGTGCTGGGGTCATGGGCGTGAGCCATTGCACCTGGCCGAAAATTCTTATTTTCTAATATACGTATTTAAAGCTATGAAAATTCTCCTAAACACTGTTTTAGCTCCACCTACCAACTTTCTGGTCATTAAATTAAAAAGACACATTTTTTTTCTTTTTTAGAGACAGGGTTTCACCATGTTGGCCAGGCTGGTCTTGAACTCCTGATCTTAGGTAATCCACCCGCCTTGAGCTCTAAGTGTTGGGATTACAGGCGTGAGCCACTGCACCCAGCAAAAAAAAAATAAACATTTTTTAATTTTTATTTTATTTTATTTTTTGAGACAGAGTTTCGCTGTTGTTACCCAGAATGGAGTACAATGGCACGATCTCGGCTCACTGCAACCTCCGCCTTCTGGGTACAAGCAATTCTCCTGACTCAGCCTCCCAAGTAGCTGGGACTACAGGTGCGCACCACCATACTCAGATAATTTTTGTATTTTTAGTAGAGACGGGGTTTCACTTTGTTGACCAGGATGGTCTCGATCTCTTGACCCCATGATCCACCCGCCTCGGCCTCCCAAAGAGCTGGGATTATAGGCGTGAGCTACCGCGCCCGGCCTAATTTATTATTATTTTTTAAAAGAGACAAGGTCTAGCTCTATTACCTTTCCTGAAGTGCAGCAGCAGAATCACAGCTCACTGCAGTCTTGAATTCCTGGGCTCAATCAATTCTCCACCTCAGCCTTCTGAGTGCTAGGACTACAGATATATACAACCGTGCCCAGCTAATTAAAAATTTTTTTCTGTAGAGACAGGACTCTCTATGTTCCCCAGGCTGGTCTTGAACTCCTGGCCTCAAGTGATCCTCCCACTTTGGCCTCCCAACTTGCTGGGATTACAGGTGTATGCTATCGTACCTGGCCCAGATTAAAAATATTCTCTCATTTCCTTTGTAAATTCTTCTCTGATCTATTAGTGATTAACAAGTTTACTTGATTTGGGTATTTTTCAAGTTACCTTTATTAATTCCAAGTTTAATTATTTTGTGGTTTAAGAAGATATCATGTGATTTTAATCCTTTTGGAATTTAGTGTGACTTATTTTATGGCGCAGTATTTGGTCTATATTGTTGAGCAGTCCATGTCTACTTAAAACAATATTCTGCAATTTTTGGGTATACTGTTTTATAAAAGTTACACATTTAGGACTGTTGTATCTTCCTGATTAATTGATCCTCATCTTTATGAAGGACCCCCCTTTATCTCTGTTAGTACTCCTAATCTTTAAGCTGCTTTGTCTGACATTAATGTATGTCACACAGTTTTCCTGTTATTGGTGTTTTTATGGTATACCTTTTTCTATTCTTTTACTTTCAGTGTATCTCTTGTAAACATAATATAGTTGGGCCATTTTTAAAAAATTAATTCAGTCTGATACTCTCTACCTTTTAATTGGAATGTTTCATTCCTTCACATTTTACCAAAGTAGATGTTTAATAATCTTTTTTTTTGAGACACGGTCTCGCTGTCACCCAGGATGGAGTGCAGTGACGTGATCCTGACTCACTGCAACCTCTACCTCCTGGGTTCCAGCGATTCTCCTGCCTCAGCCTCCCAAGTAGCTGGGATTACAGGTGGGTGCCACCACGTCTGGCTCATTTTTTTTTTATTTTAGTAGAGACAGGGTTTCACCATGACGACCAGGCTGATCTCAAACTCCTGACCTCACTGACCTCAAATGATTCACCCCGCTCAGCTTCCCAAAGTGCTGGGATTACAGGCGTGAGCCACTGTGCCTGGCCTGATCTGTAACAATCCTTAGTCTAACATCCATAATGCTTGAAACACCCTCCTGGCTTTATGCTACCCATGAAATTCATAAGCATGCTTTCAAGGCTTCATCACTCAGTAATTAAAAATTAGCATGGAGAACCATGCTCCAATATGGTTTGGCTATTTAACCAACTAAAATGTACCCATTGATGGTTTATTTAGCCAATATTCCTCCATCTGGCACATAAGATTATGAGACTTAAACAGCATGCCATGACATGTTAGTAAACCTGTCTCAATTATTTGAGAACCAACTTGAGTTGATAAACTCAAGTTTATCAACTTGAGTAAATATAACAGAAAAAATATCTAATTGCTCTATATTTGTTCATTTTAATCCTTGCTACAGAATTATGTTAGATAGTTGGTCAATCTGTACCTTTCACTGTTTCTATAAATTCTTTTTTCTAACAGTAGCAGTAAGCTCTTATTTTTCTACTGTTCAATGGTTAACATAGGGAAATACTGTTTTGATGCTTCATTTATTGTGAGATGTTTAATTTTTCCTAAACGTTCAGAAATTAAGGCCAGTAATGATCTAATCTCTTGTACTTAAGAATTATTTTCACATCATCTTTAAAAAAAGTGCTTTAATTCTACCTGTATATTATTCTTTTCAACATATGACTATATATTCTTCACAGACTTGCCAAAAGAGTATGTATATAATCAAGCTTTGAGTTTTTGCCAACTGATAAATGAGAAATGGTGTCTTAGTGTAGATTTAATTTGTACATTTTTCACTATAAGCAAGATGATTTTTTCTTTTTCTTTTCTTTTTTTTTGAGACATAGCCTGGCTCTGTTTCCCAAGCTGGAGTGCAATGGTGTAATCTTGGTTCACTGCAACCTCTATCGCTCAGGCTCAAACAATCATCCTCCCACCTCAGCCTCTGGAGCAGCTGGGATTACAGGAGTTTGTCACCATGCTTGCCCTTTTTTTTTTTTGGGGTAGAGACAGGGTTTAGCCAAGCTGGTCTCCAACTCCTGAGCTCAAGCAATGCTCCCCAACAGCCTCCCGAAGTGCCGGAGTCTTTGCATTCTAGCCTGGGCAACAGAGCAAGACTGTCTCAAAAACAAACACATACCTATTAAAAACCAGTAATAAGAGTGGGCATGGTGGTTCCCAACACTTTGGAAGGCTAAGGCAGGCAGACTGCTTGAGCCTAGGAGTTTGAGATCAGCCTGGATAACATGCTGAGCCGCTATCTCTACAAAAAAACACAAAAATTAGCCAGGCATGAGGGCATGTGCCTGTAGTCCCAGTTGCCAGGCTGGTTGAGGTGGAAGGATTGCTTGAGCACAGGAGGTCTAGGCTGCAGTGAGCTGTGGTTATGCCACTGTACTCCAGCCTGGTGACAGAATGAGACCCTGTCTCAAAATACATAAAGAAGTAAATAAATAAAAATTAAAAGCAAAAGTAATAACACATGAAAATGTAAACATAAAAATTTTCTTATCAAATAGCAATAGTGTGACCTGATTCATTTCCATTTCCTTTTAAAATCAGAATACTAGGGACCAAAAATGAAAAGAGGCCTAGCTTAAAATCTGGTTTATTATTACATTGAAATTAGAAAATGGCAATTTATCTATCACTCCTTCTACTTATTAGCAGGTATTTTTTGTGTGAAAAAAAGTATATCTTTTCCTTCTTTTTTTCAAGGGGCCCTTGTTCCTTTTAGTGGGGAGTGGTATTTAGAAACTAAGTGCTGAGTGTACATGTGCTCTTTGCTACTGGGTTTCCATTGTTTCTAGGTCCTTTCAGGGCTAGGAAATAACCAGTTTTTTTTTTTTTTTTAAATGGGTTTATACTCATATCATCTATTTAAATTCAGCATCACAGGGTTCTTTCTCATCCCATATTTCTATTTCCCTTCTCCATGGTAAGAACACTATTTCCTAACCTAAGCATTTTACTCATTTGCCCCATCCTATAATACACACAAAACAGTTTAAGAATTAACAACACCTGGCTGAGTGCAGTGGCTCATGCTTGTAATCCCAAAAGGAGGCCAAGGCAGGTGGATCACTTAAGCTCACAAGACCAGCCTGGGCAACAAGGGAAAACCCTGTCTCTACAAAAAATACAAAAATCTAGCTGGAAGTGGTGGTGCATGCCAGCTACTCAGAAGGCTGAGGTGGAAGGATGGTTTGAGCCTGGGAGATAGAGCCAGATCTTATCTCGGAGTGGGGGAGAGGGAACGACAACAAAAAAACACAAACCACAACACCAATAATACAAATTGAAGTCAAGTTTTGTTTTGTTTTGAGATGGAATTTCACTCTTGTTGCCCAGGCTAGAGTGCAATGGCGCGATCTGGGCTCACTGCAACCTCCGCCTCCTAGGTCCAAGTGATTCTCCTGCTTCAGCCTTCAGAGTAGCTGGGATTATAGGCATGTACCACCACACCCAGCTAACTTTGTATTTTTGTAGAGATGGGGTTTCTCCATGTTGGTCAGGCTGATTTCAAACTCCTGACCTCAGGTGATCCACCCACCTCGGCCTCCCAAAGTGCTGGGATTACATGTGTGAGCCACTGTGCCTGGCCAAGTGTTCTGAATAGTTAATAGTTCTATTTGTTGTTAGTATATCCTACTAAGAACGTAAAAGTTATCTGAATTATTTTTTCCCCTATGTGGTTATATTATCAATTTTATATGTAATAGCATCTGTGCTTTCTGTTTGTATTTGTTCAGTTTTAGTTTGCTTTTTTTGGTCATTCTTTATTATTTTGTGAATAAGTAAAACATTTAAATACTTAAGTCACATCTGTATAAAAAGTATGTTCAGAGGAAAGAATGTAATAATTTTAACAAAACTTGTTAGCATACTAATGAGTTTCAAGATACAACTGAAACTAAATTTGTGGTACAGTCAAACAGAGTTACCTGATAAATAATTATTTCAATGAAATTTTAAAAGATTAGGGACAAAAAGTTGAGATTTAAAACTGTTCTTTACCATGGAATAAAGTGTACTCAAATGCTAAAATGTACAGCTATTAAAAAAACAACAACACTGAGCTAATCTGATTATATCCAGATTTTGCACTCAACAGCCCTTGACCCTCTCTCCAGCCATAAGTAAGACTGTCATTCGCCCAGCCCTGCTGTACATTCTTGTTATAGCTTTGTTTCAAAACCAGTGTTAGAGAAACAAAACCAAGCCCTCAATCATACTACATGTATCTTTATGTGTGCATGTCTTATGCATGTTTAAGATGTTTTAGGCTGGGCACGGTAGCTCATGCCTGTAATGTCAGCATTTTGGAAGGCTGAGGTGGGTGGATCACTTGAGGTCAGGAGTTCGAGACCAGCTTGGCCAACATGGTGAAATGCCATCTCTACTAAAAATACAAAAAAATTAGCTGGGTGTGGTGGTGCACACGTGTAATCCCAGCTACTCAGGAGGCTGAGGCAGGAGAATTGCTTGAACCCGGGAGGTGGAGGTTACAGTGAGTGGCGATCAGGCCACTGCACTCCAGGCTGGGTGATATAGTGAGATTCTGTCTCAAAAAATAAAAATAAAACAAAACAAAAGATAGAGTGAGATTCTGTTTCAAAAAAAAAGAAAAAAAATCCAATTACCAATAAGATGTTTTTTACAACTATGTGGAAAAAAAATGTTACTATTGTAAAAGTTGACTTTCAAAAACCCAGTAATATCATAATAATATTACATAAAGGCTTTAAAATGTCATCAATATGTGTTCTGAACACTATAAAACAAAGTTACAAAAGGAACATCAAACATTTCTAAAAGTTTGTGTTGAATTTCTATACCTTTGTGGCAAAGAAAGGAAGAATACAAAAACAAAAAAATAAGTAAAAGAAAAAGAAAACATACCAACACCAACAGCACCAAACTGCTGCCCAACTAAGGAACTTGGACTGAACTGACTGTATGTGGGCATCCTGCCGAAAGGCCCATAAGAACCCATGGACTGGAATGAAGAAGTCGATGAGCCTAGTGAGGACTGAAGGAAAATCATGGGTTATATTTCCAAGCTCTAAGCAACATGTATATAACGAAAAAAATTTCCAGATTTTTACATTTTTAAGAAAATTATTAAATTATAATGACTAGACATAAAATGAATTACAATATGCATTTAAAACAGCCAAAGAACTTTCTGATTTCAATATCTGTCTATAATGTGCCAATTATACTCAATGTGACTTACAAATACTTTTTTCTACAATAAACTCCCAATTTGAGTTAAGAGTTTTTAGAGAGAGAAAAGAAACAGTTACTTTTCTTAAAGTAAAGTAACTTTGCCTGAAGAAAAATATGAGAAAAGTAACTTTTAGTAATACTGAGTTTTAGTCTGATGCTGATATAAATCTCACTTGTGATTTTACTTATTTTCAATCATTTGAGGCCTACTATTAAATTCACAGGAAAGAGATGTAGAGACAAACATATCCCACGTAAAACCATTTACATTTTTACTTATACTTACATTAAGCTGAGGAACATTTTATAAAAACTTTAACTTAAACCTAAAGCATATATATTTTAAAATATATTATATGTTAATACATATATACTTCATATATTATCTCATTTAAACTGTCTCATAATATAAACATGAAGTGTGTTAAAGCCTACCAGGACATACACTCACTGATGGCAGGACCTTTTCTGTGTGTTCACTAATAGTGTTAAGCACATACCAGATATTCCGTAAATACTACTGAATGAATGAATAAGAAGATCAAGTAGACGTTTATGATGATTGGAAGAAGTTATTCAACACCATTTTCATTTGCTCTCTCTCAGCTTTTTTTAGTTCCTTAAAAATGATTACTCAAATAACTGGTTCCCTGGAGAATTATCAAAGGCATATATAAGAGACAGTAAGGTACCACCAATGTTTGGTGTAGGCAGCTATCTCTATTAAGAATGTGTCTCTGCTTCTCCATTTAAAGAGATTCACATTTTTTTCAGATTCCTTCAGGCTTCCTTTCACCAAAAGAAGACTTAAAAAGGGTAGGGATAGATGAGAGTAGAGAATTTCTCTAGCTTATGCTGTAAGAACAAAATTTACAATTCCTTATTAAAAAGGTTAAATTGGGAAATTTAAGAGCTGATCTAAATATATTAAAATACATTTATGTTTATGTTTTCTTATTATATAACACTGCAGGCCAGGCACAGTAGCTCATGCCTGTAATCCCAGCACTTTGGGAGGCTGAGGTGGGCGGATCACTTGAGGTCAGGAGTTTGAGACCAGGCTGGCCAACATGGTGAAACCCCATCTCTTCTAAAAACACAGGAATTAGCTGGGTGCTGTGGTGCATGCCTGTAATCCCAGCTACTCAGGAGGCTGAGGCAGAAGAATTGCTTGAACCCGGGAGGTGGAGATTGCAGTGAGTTGAGTTCATGCCACTGTACTCCAATGACTCTATTTCAAAAAGAAAAAAGAAAAAGAAAAAGAAAACAAAGACGAACATTGCATATTATATAAAGAGCAGAACAATGTGATTTTGCTGTTTTCCCCATTAAACCTAATAATCTTGTCTAAGAACTGTTATTGCCCTGGTTTGCAATATAAACCATATCTCAATAGTATGGTAGCACAGATCCTAGATTCTGAGGCAGGCTGCCTGGATCTGTACAAATTGTGGCTCCATCTCAATTTCCTCACTTGTTAAAAGTGAGAATAATTATGGTACCAACCTCAGAGGGGGGTGTCTTATATGCACAGTGCTTCTACAGAGTAGCCTTCGATATTAGCTACTGTAATTGTTGCTGAAATTAGAAAATATTTTATAATAAATTCCTCAGCTGTTTTTTACCTTAGTCCTAATTTATGATACAAAGAGAAAAACCTAGATGAGATCATTATCCAGTAATTTCAGGTATCCAGGTAACTTGGAAATGATAAGCTACATCAACATTCAACCAGGAGAGAAAAAAGTCAAGGCTAACCCTGTGTGAAGTTTACCTGTACTCCAAGAAAAATTTACTATCAGTTACCTGAACGATAGCTGGGTCTTGAGGCAAAGAACACTGTGGTTTTGGTGGCTCACAAACAGTGAGGTCTTTAATGTCACTCCCACGGAATATAATATATTCAAAGACTTCATCTCGAGGTGGTATTGGACGATCTGTCGGTCTGTCTTCTGTACCAAAGGATCGAACTGGCAAGAAAACAAAGGATGTGAGATGTGTGACTACTCATCAAATTCAAGTAGGACCCCAGATTTTAAGTGTTATATTTCAGGTACTGCAGTAGTTTGAAGTGTCTGAGAAAGTATTCATTCATCCAGAGCTAAGAAATTTTTTTAAAAGAGGAAAATAGAGTAGGTTTTATCTGAAGTTAAACATATGGAAAATAAAAGACTATCAGTATTATGAGGTTCTGTTCCTCTCATATTTTTATTTATTTGTATCTTAAGTGGTTGTAGTGGGGTATTAAAATGTCCTTTCATTATTTACCTATTTATTGAGACAGACTGTCGCCCAGACTGCAGTGAAGTGGTGTGGTCATGGCTTCCTGCAGCCTCAGTTTCCTGGGCTCAGGTGATTCTACCATCTCAGCCTCCCATGTAGCTGGGACCAGAGGTATGTGCCATTAAGCCCAGCTAATATTTTATGTTTTAGTAGGATGAAGTCTTGCTATTTTGCACAGACTGGTCTTGAACTCCTGGCCTCAAGTAATCTTCCTGCTTTGGCCTCTCAAACTGCTGGATTACAGGCCTGAGTCACTGTGCCTGGCTCACTGTTAATTTATTTTTAATGTCCTCATTCAGCAAAATAAAAATTAGAAACCTAAGTCTTTCTTTGGAGGGAGGGTAAGACAAGATTTTTCCAGTCTGCAAAATCTCAGTTTAGGTATTGGTCTTTGGGACACAGAGAAGCAATGAAGGTATTCATAACATTTATTTGCTGAGCAGTAAGTCCTCTAGAAACCAAGTCAAACAGCTGCCAGCTATTCAACCCCATGGGACAGCCTAAAATATCCTGGTTATCTAAAATATCAACCATATAATTAAATCTGATTATTTTAACAACGAAGATAGCATTACTCAAAGCTAAACTGGGGACCACCTGCAAGACAGTAAGCTGGCTACAAATGAAGATTTCTATTGAATAAAACTTACTGAGGACTAGGTCCAAAAATCTGCATTTTAGGCTACTATGGTTAAGGATAGTGGCTAATGTCTGTAAATGCCAGTCCTGGCAACAGAGTGATGTTCTATCTCTACAAAAAATGTTTTTTTTTTTTTTTTTTTTTTTTTTTAAATTAGACAGGTGTCTATTATGCCTGTAGTCCCAGCTACAAGGAGGCTGAGGTGGAAGGATTGCTTGGTCCTGGAAGGCTGACGCTGCAGTGAGCCATGGCTGTGCCACTGCACTCCAGCTTGGGCGACAGAGCAAGACCCTGTTTCAAAACAAATAAAATAATCAAATCCCCAAGTTTCTTATAAATATGTAAGCTCCAGGTTCATTGTCCTCGGAGAATTCTGAAAATGTCTGCATCCATACAGATGTTCCAAATAGAGAATATGAAACATCATATACTATTCAAAGAGTAGACTTGAGGAAGTAGACCCTTTAACATTTCTCTTTTTCTTTTTTCTTTTGAGATGGAGTCTCACTCTGTTGACGAGGCTGGAGTGCAGTGATGCGATCTTGGTTCACTGCAACCTCTGCCTCCTGGGTTCAAGAGATTCTCCTGCTTCAGCCTCTGAGTGGCTGAGATTACAGGCGTGTGCCACCACGCCCAGCTAATCTTTGTATTTTATAAGCGGAGATGGGGTTTCACTATATTGGCCAGGCTAGTCTAGAATTCCTGACCTCAAGTGATTAACTGTCTCAGCCTCCCAAAGTGCTGGGATTACAGGTATGAGCCACCATGCCTGGCCCCCTTTAACATTTTTAATGCATACACTTTTTTTTTTTGTAGAATTAATGCAGTGCTAGATTAAGGATGAATGTCAGGCTGAATCTACTGGCTCGTGTCTGTAATCCCAGCACTTTGGGAGGCCAAGGTGGGCAGATCACTTGAGGTCAGGAGTTTGACACCAGCCTGGTCAAAATGGTGAAATCCTATCTCTATTAAAAATACAAAAAATAATTAGGTGGGTATGTTGGCACGCATCTGTAAGTCTAGCTGCTCAGGAGGCTGATGTGGGAGGATTGGTTGAACTCAAGAGGCAGAGGTTGTAGTGAGCTGAAATGACGCCACTGCACTCCAGCCTGGGTGACAGAGTGAGGCTCTGACTCAAAAAAAAAAAAAAAAAAAAAAAAAAAAAAAAAAAGTTATTTTAGTGTAAATAATGTCTTTACACTCTTATTCCAAAAATTATTTCTAGTATTTATGAGACTTCCAGGAAAGATAGTAGCACAGGCAGTTTGGCAGAAAATCCTTCCCTAAAACTAAAGGAAAGAAAAAGGAAGTTAAAATATCCCTACAATCATGAAAAATTCTCAAATTCATACCATGAAATTTTATTAAATAGTATCATTCAGGTACAGAATGAGTTAGTTGAAACTGAAAGACCAAGCCCAGAATCCATACGTAGTATGCCCTGCCCTCTTCTCCCTCCAGAGAAATTTTGACTAGTACCTTCAACTTGCTAAGATGGGAACAGGGACATAGGTGTGATGAGGAAAAAAATGTGGAATGGCCTACCTGAAGCTCCCTTTCTCTGATGGTCAAAGAGTACTTAAGCAGGTTGGAAGTTTTTATATTTTGACCTTTATCCAAAAGGAATGATAAGGAGAAAGGACTAAGAAATTACAAATAAATCAATCTCACCCCTAACCTCAGTACCATCACATCAAATAAAGTCTCATGCTTCCAAAGTAGCAGATGAGCTCATCCTGACACAAAGGGTTTGTCAAAGGTCCATCTACAAAATTAGAGAGGCTCTATTTAGGCTTCCTAAGGCCTAATAGAGAGAGAGTAGCCAGGTAAATTGAGAGTGAAGTAAAAGAGAATTTGTACTTTACGTTTTGCAAAAAAAAAAAAAAAAGAAAAAGAAAAAGAAAAGAGTTGAAAAATCATGGAATTAAGAAAAATTTTACCGGAAAGAAATAATGGAATAAAAGAAGAAAAACAGAGAGGCAATGATGGAAGAAAAGTAAAAAGGCAAAGGAGAAGAGAAGAATCAAAGAGGACATGGTCTTCATTTGCTTCTTCTTATTATTATTTGAGAAGGAGTCTTGTTCTGTCATCCAGGCTGGAGTGCAATGGCACAGTCTCAGCTCACTGCACCCTCCGACTCCTGGGTTTAAGCAATTCTCTTGCCTCAGCCTCTCGAGTAGCTGGGATTACAGGTGACCGCCAGAACAATGCCCGGCTAATTTCTTTCTCTGCATTTTTAGTAGAGATGGAGTTTCTCTATGTTGGCCAGGCTGATCTCAAATTCCTGACCTCAGGTGATCCACCCACCTCCACCTCCTAAAGTGCTAGGATTACAGGCGTTAGCGCATTTAAAAAAAATTTTTTTTCCCCACAAAACCGAGTCTTGCTCTGTCGCCCAGGCTGGAGTACAGTGGCGCGATCTTGGCTCACTGCAACCTCTGCCTCCCGGGTTCAAGTGATTCTCCTGCCTCAGTCTCCTGAGTATCTGGGATTACAGGAACGCACCACCACGCCCAGCTAATTTTTGTATTCTTAGTAGAGAGGAGGTTTCACCATGTTGACCAGGCTGGTCTCAAACTCCTGACCTCGTAATCTGCCCACCTCAGCCTCCCAAAGTGCTGAGATTACAGGTACGAGCAACTGAACCTGGCCTCATTTGCTTACTTTTTTTTTTCCCCATTACCAGCAGTTTGATCTGACAGAGAGAACACAGTTTTCAAAAAGTAGATGAATCCCCAGCTACTCGGGAGGCTGAGGCAGGAGAATTGCTTGAACCTGGGAGGCGGAGGTTGCAGTGAGCCGAGCTCGCGCCACTGCACTCCAGCCTGGTGCCTGGTGCCTGGTGACTGAGACTCTGTCTCAAAAAAAAAAAAAGTAGATGAAATACATTCAGTATTAATATTTATCACAGAAAACAGAAGAAATTTTCTGAAAGAACTGCTTTGACATTCACAAGAAAAACACAAAGCATAGACTCTTATGATTAAAAAAACACTGAAAAGGTAGCATGCAGAATTAAGGAATGAAAATTATTAAGATAAATAAAACAGCATAACTAATAAATGCACCAACAAACAGAACAGTCAATGCAGTAAAACCAAATCACTAGAAGAGAATAATTTTGAGAAAATGTAAACAAGATGTCATGAAATAGTATAGCAATAAAAAGGTTAGAGAGAAGATGATAGTTATGAAGATCCAACAGTTAGTTAACTGCTGCCCCTTAGGTAGACAAAATAAGAGAAAATATAATTAAAGATATAACAGAATAGAAATGTCTTGACATGAAGGCCTAAATTTCATCAAAGGCTTTCACTGTATTTCCAGAAAACAAAAATAAATCAGTACATTACAAGCCACAGAGAGTTATGCTTTGCTGTATCAAAATAAAGAATTCAAAAAAGTGGTATCTAAAGATAACAAACGGACAATAAATTCATTTAAACACAGAAGTGTACATGACAATTTATATAGTTCTAGAACAGAAATAGTTCTGGAAAAGACTACAAAGTTACAAAGTATAACAAACTAAGAACAGTGTATCACAACATTTTAACAAAAATTGGGAGACAAAAATGAATGGAGAGAGAGGAAAACTAACAGGTGGTAGTATCTAAACTTACATTTTGATCTCTCATCATGTCAAGTAGAAGTCACTTGATACTTTTTTTTTGTTAGCTGATACTAAATGAAGGCTTTAAAATTTGTTATTTGAAAGAATTTGTTACATTCTACTGTGGGTCTTCTTCAAAGTAACTCATATTAGAATTTAAAACTAAGAGCATACTTTCCAAAATATGGTGTGAAGAAAAACTCTAACATATGGCAAATGAAACAAACTGAAAAAGCATGAAAACAGAAACAACAGAATAAGAACAATTTGCACACAACAAGCACTTAAGAAACATGCTCTAATGATGGAGCCTGGCTTAATCAGATTTGGGGTTTTCAACGCAATAGAGTTCTTGTAGTATTGTGAAGAACAAATTATACAAGAGAGATTGGAAGGGTACACATGGCTAGAAGATACTGTTATAGAACAAATGAGAAGTCCAAAAGGTTAAAACTTGAGCATTAACAGTAGAAAGGTAGGCCAGGTACAGTGGCTCATGCCTGTAATCCCAGCACTTTGGGAGGCCGAGGCAGGCAGATCACCTGAGGTTGGGAGATTGGGACCAGTCTGACCAACATAGTGAAACCCCGTCTCTACTAAAAATACAAAAATTAGCCAGGCATGGTGGTTCATGCCTGTAATCCCAGCTACTAGGGAGGCTGAGGCAGGAGACTTGCTTGAACCTGGGAGGCAGAGGTTGCAGTGAGCTGAGATCGTGCCATTGCACTCCAGCCTGGGCAACAAGAGCAAAACTCTGTCTCAAAAAAAAAAAAAAGTAGAAAGGAAGGAGGCATGGTAAGCATAGAAAAGGTAGAGAGCTACCAGAACTATTCTACTACAGTACATACATTAGCTCACATGCAATCGGCAAATAAGGGAATTAGGTCAGTACATTCAGAAATCACATCGGTTCATTTCCTAAAATGTTATTTATTTTTTGTGTTTGCAGTTAACAACAGCTAAACACAGCAAGCCACAAGTAGTGCCACCACTCCTGGCCACCTTTACTGTTTTTAAAGGGAAAGTTCTAAATTTACTGAATTATTTGTTTAAAACCTTAAGCATGCTAGCATTTTTTATTAGGTTTAAATTAGTGCTTAAATTACAAATGTACAAATTTCAAATGGTCTGCTCCTAATCCTAGTTTTCCCATTAACCCTGTTCCTCTTAGTGCAGGAAGGCATACCTCATATTACAGCACAGATGCCTTTGCCTGGCTGGCAAAATCTGGATTATGTTCTAATCATTTTTTTCCTCCTCATAACACATAGTACTTTGAGAAAGAAACATTTTTACTCTATTATTCACTTTGGGATTCTACAGCAACAACACATTCCAATGTAAATCAACCATAAGTAATGTGACTAGAGCTTTAAGCTGAACATAAGTGCTGTATGTCATTGCATTTCATAACATTTCTTTCAAATACTTACTGGGCACCACCTGTCCCAGGTACTGTGCTAGATGCTAGGGAAACCAGTTCCTATTCTCAAGGAGCTCAGTCTATTTGCTTACTTGGATTTGATGTCACTGAATTGGATTTGAAGTTCCACTAAACACTCAATACCACTTGTAATGCCTCTAATAATTACTACTATTGGTTCCTCACTTCCTAATCCCTGAAGCTGACACAGCATTAGGCTTCAAATTAAGCCATAATACTACTATTAAGTCAAAATGTAGCTGAACAGATACGGATCTTTTTCTGGGATATTTTGGGGATTATCATGAATTATTGAAAATGTAATAATTCAGCAGGCTTGGAACATTTAAGTAATATGAGGCTGGCACTAAATTTATGTCCCCACCCTCAGGGAACTTACAGTCTCGCAAGTGTGCTAAGTACTACACAGGAAAGAAAGCACACAACATCGGTTTGCTAGTGCTGCCCAAATAAAGTACCAGAAATTATGTCCACACAGAAACTTGTATACAAATGTTTATATCAGCATTATTCATAACAGCCAAATGGTGAAAACAACCCAAATGCCCACCAACAAATGAATGAACAAATTGTGATCTCTATGTATCATGTTATATATATATTTAAAAATACATGTAATGAAATATTATTCAGCCATAAAAAAACAAAATGCTAATACATGTTACATTAAGAGTGAAGCATGAAAGCATTATGCTGAGTAACAGAAGTTAGACACAAAACATCACACAGTGTATGATTCCTTTTACATAACATATCTGAAACAGGAAAAGCCATGAAGACAGAAGGCAGATTAGTGGTTAACAGGGTATAGGGGATACAAGGGATTACTTAATGCCTAGGAGTGTTTTACTAGGATGATGAAAAGTTCTGAAACTAAGGAGAGGTGGTAGCTGCACAACACTGTGACTACACGAAGTGCCACTGAACTGTACACTTTATAATGGTTAATTGCATGTTATGTGAATTTCAACTTCAAACACATATGTGCATGCACACCTACAATTCAGCCTACAAGAGAATACAGAAAACAATAAAAGTAGTTTGGGGAGGCCGGGCGCGGTGGCTCAAGCCTGTAATCCCAGCACTTTGGGAGGCCGAGGCGGGTGGATCACGAGGTCAAGATATCGAGACCATCCTGGTCAACATGGTGAAACCCCATCTCTACTAAAGATACAAAAAATTAGCTGGGCACGGTGGCGCGGGCCTGTAATCCCAGCTACTCAGGAGGCTGAGGCAGGAGAATTGCCTGAACCCAGGAGGCGGAGGTTGCGGTGAGCCGAGATCGCGCCATTGCACTCCAGCCTGGGTAACAAGAGCAAAACTCCGTCTCAAAAAAAAAAAGTAGTTTGGGGAGAATGGGGAAACTAGGTATGGTTGTCCTCTACACTTTAAACTTCATCATGTTGCTACATTGCTTTAATAATTTTCTTTTCTTTCTTTTTTTTGAGACAGAGTCCCTGTCTGTCATCCAGTCCAGGCTGGAGTAGAGTGGTGCAATCTTGGCTCACTGCATCTTTTACCTCCCAAGCTCAAGCTATCCTCCTACCTCAGTCTTCTGAGTAGCTAGGACTACAGGCGCACACCACCACACCTGGCAAATTTTTGTATTTTTTTTTTTTGTAGAGATGGGGTTTCGCCATGTTGCCCAGGTTGGTCTCCAACTCCTGGGCTCAAATGATCCACCCACTGCAGCCTCCCAAAGTGCTGGGATTACAGGTGTGAGCCACAGTGCCCAGCTAATAATTTTATTAGTCTTAAGAATATAATGAATTTTCCATTTCTAGCTCCAAATAATAACAAAGATTAATAGAAATTCCATGTCTTCAAAAAACAAAACAAAAAAAACAGGGTCAAATTATTTGGCAAAATCACTCATCTAATCTAGTCTCCAGATTTAGTCAAGCTCAAACATGATCCTAATGCCAAACTGGTCATTAGTGTGTTAATACTTGTACATACAATCATAGCAAAAGGCCAGAGAAGTGAGTTGTGGTGACAAACTTCCCAATATAATATCTCTATTATAAAATACTGAAAACGTTCTAAGTTTAAGCATGATAAACATATACTTAAAATACATACTTAAGTGAAACAAATTGACACTAGGCTGGGCGTGTGGTGGCTCACACCTGTAGTCTCAGCATTTTGGGAGGCCAAGGTGGGCAGATCACCTGAGGTTGGGAGTTTGAGACCAGCTCTCTCTCTAAAAAAAAAAAGCCAGTTGGGGTGGCACACGCCTGTAATCCCAGCTACTTGGGGGGTTGAGGCATGAAAATCACTTGAACCCGGAGGCAGAGGCTGCAGTGAGTTGAGATCATACCACTGCACTCCAGCCTGGGCAACAGAGTAAGACTCTGTCTTAAAAATAAATAAATAAATAAATAAATAAATAAATGAAAGCCTGAACTTTTTTTTTTTTTTTTTTTAAAGTACAGACAGGGTTTCACCATGTTGACCAGGATGGTCTTGATCTCCTGACCTTGTGATCTACCCACCTCAACCTCCCAATGTGCTGGGATTACAGACATGAGTCACCACGTCCAGCCTTAACTTTTTTTTTGACATGAACTAAAAATTATAAATTAGGCTCTCATGTCAACTGAAAAGAAAAAGAAACAAGTCTGTTGAATACCAAACTTTGGGAGCTACAAATGAAACACTGAATTATCTGAAAGATGCTTACAAAGTAAGTTAAGAAACTAAGACCAATTTCAAATGAAAACCTGGAATAAGACTTAACGACGCAGTCTTAAAGTTAAAGCTCCTCAGTCAAGTATCAGCTGCAAGATCTGGTCCCAACATGCTCAAACTTAAATTCCAACCAAGATTATTATTCTCAGTTCACAAATCAGGTTTTCTGTTCTCTATTATAGCGCTCCCCACATTTAGGGTATACTAAATTTCCACTTGAAGATTGTAGGTATCAGTCAAGGTCTTACAGAGAAACAGACCCAATCAGGTGTGCATATACAAACATGGAACAAGACTAAAGGAATTGGCCCAGAGGATTATGGAGGCCTGGTATATCCAAAATCTGCAGAGCAGGCTGGCAGAACCCCTTGCTCAGGTCAGTCTTTGTTCTATTAAAGGCCTTCTACTAATTGGATGAGGCCCACCGACAAATGGAGGCTACTTACCATCTACTGATTAAATGTTAATCTCATACAAAAAATACCTTCACAGAAACATTGAGAATATTTGATCAAATATCTAGGCACTGTGGACCAGTCAAGTTGGCACATAAAATTAACCATCATCCAACTCCACCTGGACTGCAGGAATCTGTTCTTACTTTGAAAACCATACAGTATTCTATCATTCTTTCTGTATTACCCATCTAGAATTTAAAGATCTTCAGAAGAAAGATGTGTATCTAGATCATCTTTGCAACTCCCATAGAATCTAACACAGTGCTCTACATACAGCTGACATGTGAATATTTCTTGAATAAATCGCACAGTGAAAAAGGCTATTAAGTAAGCTATTTCCAAAAATATGATACAGTGTTAAATATAAAGGGAACTGAACTAAATTATAAAAGAAACTCACTTAGCATAAAATGAAAGAATGATTGTTTAGAGTAAGTAACAAATGACATTGATAGGATGGGAAAGTGGGAAAAACAAAACCAACCTCAGCATATTTTAAAAAGTCTACATGCAAAAGCAGCAAACTAGGAAACAAAAAAGTTACAGTTAGTATTTTTCTTCTCTTTCTGACATTTATATGTACAGCTCTTGTCCATTCATGAACCCTTGCTGAAACTGAGATGCAGAAACTATCTGAGGTATCTTAGAATAAGGTATTATATATGAATCTAACACAACAAGGAAGGCTAATTACTCAAATACTAAAAAGTACCATATCTTCCATAATGCAGTACTCTTGCACAGGCCCTGAAGGTAGAATGGCAGAAAGCTGACTCTGGATTTTTTACTTTAAGAGCAGAGCTTTACAAAAATAACATTCAACAGTCTGGCTCTTGGAAGCACATCACAGCCTGCTTCCCCAAACTCTCACTTTCTGCACATCTGCACTCTCTTCTCTGGCCCCTTCTTCACCTTACCCACATTACTTTCTTCCTGCTAGCAAATACTGCACTGAATGAAAACATTGGTCCCTCAGCCTCCACCATCTCTTCCTGTACCCACTACAAACCTAACACCCTAACAGAGGCATTACTCCTGCCCTTGTGTCTTTAATATTCTCAATCACCTCATGGATCACATGCCAAGCACTGTTGACTCGATGATAAAAACTACCTCCAGAGTTCATAACTCAGATGATGTTCCTTTCACCTTTTGCAACATATCCCCAAAATCAACTTCTTCCCACTTAACTCTAGAGGTCACATCATCTTCAACTGAAAAAACCCCAGTCATCTTAAGGGCCGATCTTTTCCTTATAAAATCAGAAAAGCAATTTGAAAATTTAGATAAAGATGTAATAACAAAAAAACAATACTGGCTCCTTAGAAAGTTATTACAAAGCAAAACACATTTACAAAGGATTTTCTGTAACTGTACATAAGAGATAGCCTCTACATGAGGCTAATTTTTTTTTTTTTTTTTTTTTTTGAGATGGAGTTTTGCTCTGTTACTCAGGCCAGAGTGCAATGGCACTATCTGGGCTCATGGCAACTTCCTCCTCCCAGGTTCAAGCAATCAATTCTCCTGCCTCAGCCTCCCGAGCAGCTGGGACTACAGGCACATGCTGTCACACCCAGCTATTTTTTTTTTTTTCTATTTTAGTAGAGTCAGGGTTTCACTATGTTGTTCAGGCTGGTCTCAAACTCCTCTGAGCTCAGGCAATTTGCCTGCCCCAGCCTCCCAAAGTGCTGGGATTACAGGTATGAGCCACTGCACCTGGCCACATGTGGCTAATTCTAACTAATCTGTTAGGCCCCAGCTTAAATGCTGTGTCCTCAAGAACCTTGTCTCTGTTGCTGTCTTTTGTTTCTTAACACTTAGCATAGTGTCTAAAATATAATCATGGCAGGAGCTAAGTAATTCTCTTGAACAAAGAACATATTAAATAGTAAGTACAGAAAGTTTAAGGGGGGCAGAAAGAAAGCTTTTTATATGCTTGATACTAAGGGTGAGTACTAAAGAAGAATCCAACAAGTGAGGGGCACTCTAGACAGAGTTACAACATGTGCCCCCGCACCCCTCCAAAGCATTAGGACAAGCAGGGGGATAGGGAGGGAAGACCTCTGGGAAATTTAGATTTTATCCAGAAAGAAATGTAGTCATTAAAAATGGGCCGGGCACGGTGGCTCACACCTATAATCCCAGCACTTTGGGAGGCTGAGGCGGGTGGATCACGAGGTCAAGAGATCAAGACCCTCCTGGTCAACATGGTGAAACCCCGTCTCTACTAAAAATAAAAAAATTAGCTGGGCATGGTGGCACGCACCTGTAGTCCTAGCTACTCAGGAGGCTGAGGTAGGAGAATTGCCTGAATCCAGGAGGTGGAGGTTGCCATGAGCCGAGATCACGCCATCGCACTCCAGCCTGGGTAACAAGAGCGAAACTCCATCTCAAAAAAAGAAAAAAAAGAAAAAAAAGAAAAAAAATTTTTTAGGTGCGGTGGCTCATGCCTGTAATCCCAGCACTTTGGGACGCCAAGGCAGGTGGATCATGAGGTCAGGGGTTCGAGACCAGCCTGGTCAACATGGTGAAACCCCATCTCTGATAAAAATATAAAAATTAGCCAGGTGTGGTGGTGGGTGCCTGTAATTCCAGCTACTCGGGAGGCTGAAGCAGAGAACTGCTTGAACCTGGCAGGTGGAGGTTGCAGTGAGTCAACTCACTGCACTGCACTCCAGCCTGGGTGACAGAGTGAGACTCCACCTCAAAAAAAAAAAAAAAAAAAAATTTTTTTAAAGGAGGGACATCAGCTAGATCTGTGCTTCAGGGCAAAAAATGCCACCAGCAGTGGCCATGTAAATACTGTAAGTAGTTTTTGCAATTGAGAAATTATTGGAGGGGGCTAGATCTGAAGCAAGAAGCAACAATTTCCTAAATTGTGGAGGGTGACAGCAAAGACTGAGAAAGCGGATGGGTATAAGGACAAGTCAGAATCAACAGAACTTGAGAATGTATAAGAAGGAACAACATGAAGGATGTAAGATTTTACATTTGACTTAACATTGGTGAGTACTTACTATATGCTAGATACTATATGTATTAATTTAGTTAATTCTCACAAGGATTATCTGCATGCAGAATAAAAGAAAGAAAAACAACTGCGTGAAGATCAAAGAAAGCTTCTTTGATACATAAAGATTGTTACTGAGATTTGGCGATGAATATGCAACAGTAGCAGGGTGAAGTCAGAAGGATGAGGCAGAAGGATGCACTGTATGTTTATGCAGCAAAAAGGCAAAGAGAAGTAAAGGGTAGAAAGGGACATATGCTATGGGATAAAGCTGAATATGCATCAGAGTTGGGTAAGAGTTCCAGTTTCCCTAAGAACAGAGAGCCACTAAAAGGTTTTAAGAAAGCAATTTGACACTGGGTGTGGTGGCTCACGCCTGTAATCCCAGCACTTTGGGAGGTGGAGGCAAGTAGATCACCTGAGCTCAGGAGTTTGAGTCCTGCCTGTCCAACATGGTGAAATCCTGTCTCTACTAAAAATATAAAAATTAGCCGGGCGTGGTGATGGGCGCCTGTAATCCCAGCCACTTGGGAGGCTGAGGCAGGAGAATTGCTTGAACCTGGAAGGCTGAGGTTACAGTGAGCCAAGACTGTGTCACTGCACAACAAAAGTGAAACTCCGTCTCAAAAACAAAACGAAACAAACAAAAAAAGTGGATACATCAGCTACCAAAAGTAATCATTCTAGACTTCTGTTTATAAATTTCAGTAGAAATAAA
Source organism: Saguinus oedipus (assembly GCA_031835075.1). NCBI lineage: Eukaryota > Metazoa > Chordata > Mammalia > Primates > Cebidae > Saguinus > Saguinus oedipus. The sequence continues at coordinate 38,181,026 of CM063187.1, read as the reverse complement.
AGGGCCATATGAGGACTAGCCAGACTGAAAGGAGATCAAGTCTGACAATCAGAGTACACAGTGCCCATGCAAACAATTCAATACAAGAAAGAAGAGAAAATTTTATTAAAATCTAAAAGAGTAGGCTGTGAAAGAAAAGACAAGTAAATTGAAAACAAAAAGCCAACTTTGTTTTTTTTAAACATATGTTTATATATATACTGCATATCTCTCTGACAGTATGGAAAGAAACTGCACTTTTCACTGAGTATGTTTTTGAAAATGTTTTTATCAAGTGCATTGATTCTCTACTTAAACACAACTATTTTGAAGAAACATACGTCTCTACTGTACCCACAAAAACTCAACAGAAGAATCAAACAGAAGGGACATTAGTAAATGCCAAATCAGTGAATCAGAAGACTGGTTTGAGGAACTCCCTTAGAATCTAGAGCAGAAAGGTTTAAAAGCTGGAAAACAAAAATAAACAACACAAAGCATAAATGTTTAAAATGGACTGTCAATAGGAGTTTCACAATGAGAAGCAATATCAAAGAATAAAGGTTTCCTGAGCTAAAGAAAGGCTTGATTTCTTGGGATCAACATGTACTCCTTACAAGACAGGAATGCTGGAAGAAAAAAGCCCTACAAGAGTTCCAGTGAGAAGCGTGTGGGAAAGCCCACCAATAACTACATTCTTTACATACGAGAGAATAACATTGGTATCTAACACCTCACATGCAGCAGTAAATGCAAGCAGACAATGGAACAAAGCAGAAAAGATACCAGGTAATGCAAAATATTAACACACAGAGAGAACAAAAGATTTACCAGCAGACACGCAGCTCAGAGTAACAATCCATAGAAAATTTCTTTGTTGTGAAGAAAAATTTCAGACAAATTTAATAGTGTTGAGTTGTGAAATAAGAACTCAGGGTCAGGCATTGTGGTTCACACCTATAATGCCAGCACTTTGGGAGGCTGAGATGGGCAGATCACCTGAGGTCAGGAGTTCCGAGACCAGCTTGGCCAACATGGTGAAACCCTGTCTCCACTAAAAATACAAACAAATTAGCGGGTGTGGTGGCACACACCTGTAATCCCAGCTACTCAGGAGGCTGAGGCAGAAGAAGCACTTAAACCTGGGAGGAGGTTGCAGTGAGCCAAGATCGCACCACTGCATTCCACCTTGGGCAACAAGAGTAAAACTCTGTCTCAAAAAAAAAAAAAAAAAAAGGGTAAAGGAAAGTCTAGAAAAGAAAGCAGATCAGAGGTTGCCTAGGACTGCAGGTAGGAGCAGCTACTGATTAACATCCACAAAGAAACTTTTCAGTTTTCACACTGCTGAGAAAAAAAAAATTTCTTGAGTTGATGAAATTGTTAGAAAACTGGACTAACTATGGTGACTGGCTACACAACTCTCATTTGCACTGCACACTTACAATGGGTGAATTTTATATAGTATGTAACTTATACCCAAAAAGTTAAAAGTAAGTTAAACACTCGAAAACTCATACCCTTCATCCCAATTACTTCAATCTTCTGCACCTACTGATGTCAATTCCTGAGCCTTTCAGGAGTTTGGGGTGAAAGTCAAGTTATATCTTGGCTTTCCCCACTACCTACTTAGGTTGCGGCTCTCAACTTGGTCAAGTCATTTAAACTCATCTATTTGCTTTTCAGCCTTACAAACTGTGTTGATGCTGTCTCCTTTCCAAATCTACTTTGTCCTTTATGGATTTGTCTTTTTAAAAAGTCCCTCAGGCTGGGTGTGGTGGCTCACGCCTATAATCCCAGCACTCTGGGAGGCTGAGGCAGGTGGACCATGGATCAGGAGATAGAGACCATCCTGGACAACAAGGTGAAACCCTGTCTCTACTAAAAATACAAAAGTTAGCTGGGCATGGTGGCATGCATCTGTAGTCCCAACTACTCAGGAAGCTGAGGCAGGAGAATCCCCTGAACCCAGGAGGTAGAGGTTACAATGAGCCAAGATCCTGCCACTGCACTCCAGCCCGGGCGACAGAATGATACTCCATCTCAAAAAAAAAAAAAAAAAAAAAAAAAAGGGAAGAAATTTAAAAAGGGCTGGGTGCCGTGGCTCACCATTTGTAATCCCAGCACTTTAGGAGGCCAAGATGGGTGGATCACAAGGTCAGGAGATGGAGACTATCCTGGCCAACATGGTGAAACCCCGTCTCTACTAAAAAAAAAAAAAATTAGCTGGGCATGGTGGCAGGCACCTGTAATCCCAGCTACTTGGTAGGCTGAGGCAGGGGAATCACTTGAACTGGGGTGGTGAAGGTTGCAGTGAGCGAGATGGTGCCACGGCAAGACTCAGTTTCAAAAAAAAAAAAAAAAGAAAGAAAGAAAAAGAAGAGAAAAAAAAGTCCCTCTCATGTAGTTTTGACAGGATTTATCAACAGGAAGAAAAGTAAAAGCATGTCCAGTTTGGTATCTTTACTCAACGGTTTAAATTTAATGTTGACTTTCTAAGATGCTTTCAGTTGGGCATTCTTCCTTATGGCTGTTTTTATATTTTAATCTCCAAATGATAAAACCAAGAGACAGACATGAAAATGTGACATAAGAGCAAAAAAGCTGTGGGGGCGGGGGGAGGATAAACGCATCCATGAAGAATTAAAAAACAACAGCAACAAGGCTGGGGAGTGGGAGGCAAGAAATAAATTAATCTGAGAAACAGCTAGAAAGAGGAGCCGGAGGGAGGGAGTGTGAGGGATAGAGACAATGAATGAACTTCTTAGATTTAAAGAGAGTTGACTCTTCAGATTCACAAGGTCCACAGAGAAACACTCAAAGCCAAACCAATTAAAACAAACAACAACAACAAACCAGTGTGGTTACATTTGTGAATTCAGGAACAGAGAATTCTAAAAGCTTCCAGAGAGAAAAGTTACTGAGAATCAGACTGGCATCAGCAACCCCAGAATATCAGAACACAAAGCAGTTAACTTCAAAGTTTTATAGGAAAAAGACTCTTAATTTGGAAACATACAGCCAACCAACCAATCAAGAAAACATAGGTTCACCAAAAAAAATTTGTCATCTACATTTTCCAGGTATTTTATTTTTTAATTACAAAGATCCACTCAAGAAAAATCGGGAGCATTGGAAAGAATCAACTGAGAGGTCAACATTGGAAATAAGAAACAGGAATCTGAGTACCTCTGAACACACTCGTGAGAGATAATGGACCAGGTAGTAGGGGTGGTGAAAGGTCTAATTCTGCACCTAGTTTGAAAGCAGACCCGATGGGTTCAGATCACATGAGGTGAGAGAGAGGAATTAAAGATGGCTCCAAGGTATTTGATCTTACCAACTAGAATAGAGCTGTCATTTCATTAGATGGGGAAGACTAGTGGAGGAACAGGTTTGGGCATGCTGAATTGAGATTCTAAGTAGACATCCCTACAAGTAGAGATGTTAAAGAGGCAATGTGATATACAAGTCAGGAGTTCAGAGGAGAAATCCAGGCTAGAGATAGGAGTCAGTGATACACAGGTAGTATTTAAAGCCAGGAACTAGATGGATGACATCATCAAAATAATCTACATGATTAAATAAATGTTAAGAGAGAGAAAAAAGGGAAGGGAACTCTGCCTTGAAGCTTTGCATTTGGCGGCTTAGGAGTTGAATCAACAAAGGAGATTGAGAGGTGACCAGTCAGATACAAGGAAAAAAACGGCATAAGATCAAGTGAAGAAAACGCTTCAGAGAGAACAAAGCAATTGTGCCATGTAACTCTGACTGGTGATGTAGAATGAGACTAAGAACTAACTACTGGATTTGGCAACATGGAAGTCTTTGGTAACTTTGATAAGAAAACTTCATATGTAGGAATAAAAACCTTAGTAAAGAGGGCTCAAAAATGAATGAACACAAGTGGTTCTTCCACTTCTTCAAGGAGTTTTGCTATAAAGGGAAGGATAGAAATGGGGCAATCCTTAGAAAAGAGGAAATGCAGTTCAAGTACAGTAGGTTTTTTTGGTTGTTCTTAAGATAGAATAAATAAATAACCGCCTATCTATAAGCAGACAGAAAGATACGTTAGGGAAGGAAAAACAGGGAAGAGTAGACAACTGCTGGAGCAATGTCCTTGAATCACCAACAGGAGACGAATGCTGCACAAGTGGAAGGATGGTCTTAGACAGACATAAGAACAGTTTATCCATATTGATCAGGAAAAAAACATAGGAAGTTTGGGGGACAGATGCAGGTAACTGGGTATATGAGGGGTAAGTTTACCAAAACTCTCTTTCGTTTGCTGTTCTTTTCTCAGTTAACTATTATAGAAAGCATGGTTTAAGGGGCTTAAAGTGAAGATGGGGGAGGTGGTGTTGGAGGTTTGAGGAAGATGAATGAAACAGCCATTTAGAAAAGTGAAATGAATGGATTATGAGGTACAGTGTGACTGCTAGGAAGTGACCATGACTGCTGAGGTTAGCGAACATAAATTTAGGGTAAGGCTGGTCAGCACATCTGTGTTGATATAATCAGAGTTGTCATTTCTTGTGTAAGACAGCAAGAGGGGAAGGGGGTGGGGGCTGAGGGTATGGGTACTGATTGTCACAGTTGCTCATGGAGTTGAAGCAGGATAAAGAGGGAAGTAAAGTTATGAGGGGAATGAGAGGACAGTAAAAGGCAGTAAGAATAAGGTGACTGTAGACTACAGTAGTTGTGAATGACTGACAGAGTTGGGCTGCTAGACTGAGCAACTAGGCATAGATGAAGATGGTGGTGGGAAACAACAGTAGGACAGCTATTCTTTATTAAGCACCAACATTAAACTAGTTACTTTCTTATCACCTCTTTTAACTATCAGAATGACTCTGAAAGATGAACATTATTATCCATCCCTATTGAAAAGATAAAGAAGGTTAAATAACTTGTCACCAGGCATGGCAGCTCACACCTGTAATCCCAGAACTTTGAAGGCCTAGGCAGGAGGATTATGAGGTCAGGAGTTTGAGACCAGTCTGGTCAACATGGTGAAACGGTCTCTACTAAATATATAAAACTTAGCTGGGCGTGGTGTTACATGCCAGTAATCCCAGGCACTTAGAAGGCAGAGACAGGAGAACTGCTTGAACCTGGGAGGTGGAGGTTGTAGTGATCACGCCAGTGCACTGCAGCCTGAGCAACAGATTAAGACTCTGCCTTGTAGGGGTGGGGTGGCGGGGGTGGTGGTGCTGGTGGTGGAAATAAATAAATAACTTGTCCAGGGCCAAAAGCTGCTAAGTATTCCAACTGGCATTTTGGGTCACATTTTCTTCCAGAAACAAACAAAAAAACCTCCCAAACTAGAATAAGATCCTTGGGAATAAATTATTTTACAGACCAACTCACACGTTGTCCACTAAAAAATTTACTTCAGGCTGGACATTGTGGCTCTGACCTGTAATCCCAGCACTTTGGGAGGCCCAGGCAGGCAGATAACTTGAGCCCAGGAGTTACAGACAAACCTGGGCAACATGGCAAAACCCTGTATCTACAAAAAATATAAAATTAGTTGAGTGTAGTGGTGTGTACCTGTAGTCCCAGCTACCTGGGATGCTGAGGCGGGAGGTGTTCCCGAGCTCAGGGAGGTCAAGGCTGCAGTGAGCTGTGATCATGCCACTACACTCCAGCCTGGGCGACAGAGGAAGACTCTTGTTTCAAAACAACAGCAAAATTAACTTCAATGATATCCATTTGAAAAACAGCTAATTAATATATTACTTTATAGCACCCTGAGAGAAAGGCAAATTGTTTCTATCTATAGCAAGCATCTTCTACCATGGAGTAATTAAATTCAAGTTAAACTATATGCAATTATTGCTACCATTACTGTGGCACTGAGTTAAATAGAAAACTCTTGCTATGTATCCTGCACAGATAAGATTTCTTTTTTCTTCCTATTTCCTTCCTTCTACAAATTTTTTTTTTCTTCAGGTTTATGTTGTTTTCTCTACTGACTCAGGAAGTCATGGCTTACCTTACGTACCCCTACTAGAAAATGAACAGTTTTGGCACCTGACTTCAGACTCCCAGAATTACCAAGTATTTTTGTGGACTATGTAGCAACAATAAACTGTTTCCAGGGTTCAAAGTTCTGGCAACATCACTAAATAGGGCAACAAAAAGAAACTGTGGTTTGAAGTTTCACTAGATCTTTGTCATTCTAGGTAGTGATTTTGTGAACTGCTAGATTTAGATCCCCAAGTAATGCAAGAAATCAAATAAAGCACCCCACAGGTATTTTATCCATCACACAAAGCTCTTCCATGCTCTCCAATAAGGTCATAGTTTACGACTGTGTGACTAACATCAATAAGTAGATAAATTATGCCAATGGGGCAGACTTAGCAGATGATTAAAGAAATCTGTTAACAATTTACTTGTTCTTATAGCCTTCCATCAATCTCTTGATTTTAAGAATAACTTATTTTAAAGGCAAGTGGCTTATAGAATCGTGCTCAACGAAGTCTCTTTTGCCAATGCAATAGCAACCTGATTTCCATTTGCATGATTATCCAGGTAAGCTAACTAAATATAAGAATTTATTTTTTGTTAAGAATTTCACTCATTTTAGCTTATTTAGGCAGCCTATTCACTTACAGACACAGGTGTAAACATAACTGAAACTATTCCATAAACCATTCATACATGTCATCACTGTATAATTTCTTCCTACATCCTGAACAGATGCTTCCTTTAAACTTTAAGTAAAAATTACAATTGAGCTTGAGTCACAAAGTAAGAGTTTACGCATCCCTACTCACCGAAATTCTTCAAGATTTCTTAATGTGAGGGGAGATATTTTAATTTTATAGGGAAATGCAATTGTGAACATGGAAAAGCATTATTTGGAGGTATCCCCAAGATATTTCTACAAAAACAGTAAGGCTAGGCTCATTGGCTCATACATGTAATCTCAACGCTTTGGGAGGACGAGGAGGGTGGATTATGGGGTCAGATTTCAAGACCAGCCTGGCCAAGATGGTGAAACCCCGTCTCTACTAAAAATTAAAAAATTAGGCGGGTGTGGTGGTGGGCACCTGTAATCCCAGCTACTGGGGAGGCTGAGGCAGAGAACTGCTTGGACTGCGGAGGTGGAGGTTGCAGTGAGCCGAGACTGCGCCACTGTACTGAAGCCTGGGCGACAGAGACTCCATCTCAATTAAAAAAGAAAAAGAACAATAAGCTGAAATGCTAAATCATTTCCATCTACTCACTCATTAACTAAACATCCTTTCCTCCCAGGAGCTCAGAGTCTGGAGGTGAGGGGGAGGATGAAGACAAACAATAAACACATATGCAAATAAGCAAAGAAGATTAAGTATAAATCATGATCAATGTTGAGAAGAAAATAAATTTAGAGCTGTGACAGACTACAAACTGTAACAAACTGCAGAAACAAACTACAACCCAGATCATCTATAAAGATACTTAACAGATTGACATCAAAGCCTTTCCAGGTTGCCTTTATGACTTCTTGACATATGCTTAGGTTCTGAGGATCAAAGGCCCTCAAACTTACCTGTTTCACTTTAGAACTAAAGCTAGTCTGTGAAATCTCTAGCAGAAAATAAAGGGCATCCCCCATTTCATAGCACCTCTGCAATTAGGCTTTTGATTATATGGTGTGATAACTTATCCATACTAAAACATTTTCAAGAGAGAAAACAGATTATTATTAATTACTATTTTTTGAGACAGTCTTGCTCTGTCACCCAGGCTCGAGTACAGTGGAGCAATCTCAGCTCACTGCAATCTCCCCGCCTTTTGGGTTCCAGTGATTCTCCTGCCTCAACCTCTCAAGTAGCCGGGATTACAAATGTGTGTACCAGCACACCAGGCTAATTTCTGTATATTTAGTAGAGACGGTGTTTCGCCATGTTGGCCAGGCTGGTCTCAAACTCCTGACTTCAGGTGATCAGCCCTCCTCGGTCTCCAGAAGTGCCGGGATTACAGGCTATTATTTTTTAAGACGTCTTGTTCCGTGGCTCAGGCTGGAGTGCGGTGGCATGATCACAGCTCCTCTTGGCCTCAAGCAATCCTCCTGCCTCAGCCTCTGAAGTAGCTGGGACGACAGGCATGCATGACACCATGCTTGAATAATTTACTTTTTAAATTTTTTTGTAGAGATGGAGTCTCCCTGTATTGTGGAGGCTGATTTTGAACTCCTGGGTTCAAGCAATCCTCTGGCCTCAGCCTTTTGGAAATGTTATTGGGACTACAGACCTGAGTCACCCTGACCAGCCGGGATGTTTTTAATAATTATGCCAGAGCAGGCACAAACAAGGACTTTCCACCAGGGCAAACTGGGCCATATGATCACCGTAATTACATACCACATCAAATGTAAAGAGTCAAAAATTTCAAGAGTAGTTTAGAGTTCCAGATATATTTAAATTATAATATCCAAGATCTAAATTATATGAGCCACATAAACCAAGTGAATCCCTTACTAAATTTAAAGCTCTGAACATCTCACATTGTACACAAAATCAATTTCACATGTATTATAAACCTCAATGTGAAAAAGTAAAGCCCAAAAAGGTTTAAAAGATAATCAAAGTATCTCCATGATGTTTAAAAAAGGAAACACTTGCTGGGCGAGGTGGCTCACGCCTGTAATCCCAGCACTTTGGGAGGCCGAGGTGGATTATCTGAGGTCAGGAGTTCGAGACCAGCCTGACCAACATGGAGAAACCCAGTCTCTACTAAAAATACAAAAAATTAGCTAGGCATGGTGGTGCATGCCTGTAATCCCAGCTACTCTGGAGACTGGGGCAGGAGAATCACTTGAACCCGGGAGGCAGAGTTGCGGTGAGCCAAGATCGCACCATGGCACTCCAGCCAGGGCAACAAGAATGAAACTCCGTCTCAAAAAAGAAAAGAAACACTAGCCATAAAAAACTGAGGAACATGTTTAAGGATTAAAATGAAGAACTTCTGTTCATTAAAAGAAACTACAAAATGGGAAAAAAAATTTGCAATATATACATCCAGCAAAGGATATATATTCAGAATACAGAACTCTAGAAAAAGACATGTATTTCAATTTAAAAAGGTCAAAAGATTTCAAAGGTACTCTATGAAAAATGAAATCCAAAGTCCCAGGTATGAAAAGGTGGTCAGCCCCATTTAGTAATGAGGGAAATGATTAAAACTAAACACAACTACATACCCACCAGGATTGGCTAGAATTGAAATATATGATACCAAGTCTGGTTGTTGGTAAGGGATACGAAACAAGAACTCTTACATACTAACAAATGAAGCAAAAACTAATAAAAAACTACTTTGGAAAATTATTTGGCATTACCTGATAAAGATGAACATTCCCCGTGTTCTTGCAATTCAAATTCTAAGTATATGACCTCAAGAAAACTACATAAACATGCATCTGTGCACTTTAACAGAAATGTTCATAAAATCATTGTTTATAATAGCCCCAAACTGCAAGCAATCTAAATGCAATATCCAAAACAAAGAAGGAATAAACTTGTGTTATATTCATAATAGAATACTATGAAACAATAAAAGCTAAAAATTAAATATATACAAGATAATCCCATTTATATAAAGTTCAAAAAATGGGCATCACTTATTATTTAGAGATGTAAACTTACATGGTAAAACTATAAATGTCAGAACAACATTTATATCTAACTTAAATGATGATGGTGATAGTTGATGGGAAAATAGGTGGTGCAAGGTTTCTGGCAATGTCTGTCTTGCCCTGGGGGTAGTTACGAAGATTGTTTGTTTAAAAATATTTCATTTTTTGGCTGGGCGTGGTGGCTCACGTCTGTAATCCCAGCACTTTGGGAGGCTGAGATAGGCAGATTAGTAGTTTGAGACCAGCCTGACCAATATGGTGAAACCCCATCTCTACTAAAAAATACAAAAATTAGCAGGGCATGGTGGCACACGCCTGTAGTCCCAGCTATCCGGGAGGCTGAGGCAGGAGAATCACTTGACCCAGGAGGTGGAGGTTGCTGCAAGCCAAGATCGTACCACTGCACTCCAGTCCTAGGTGACAGCAAAACACAGTCTCCGAAACAAAACAAAACAAATTTCATTTTTATCTTCTATATCTTTTCAGTCTGTGTAGTTAGACTTGCCAATAACACTCTGGGGATGGGGGTTCAAAAGAGAATTCTAAGAATGTTACTCAAAGAGATTAACTCTTAATCCATAGCTTAAAAACAGGGATCTCTACATCCAAATGCAGAGATCCATGAATAAACTTTTGGTTTTAGGCTACACCTATAATCCTAGAACTTTGGGAAGCTGAGGTGGGTGGATCATTTGAGGTCAAGAGTTTGAGACCAGCCTGGCCAAAATGGTGAAACCCCACCTCTACTAAAAATACAAAAATTAGCCAGGTATGGTGGTGGGTGCCTGTAGTCCCAGCTACTTGGGAGGCTGAGGCAGGAGAATCATTTGAACCTGGGAGGTAGAGCCTGCAGTGAGCCGGAGATTGTGCCACTGTACTCCAGCCTGGGCAACAGAGGGAGACTCTCAAAACAACAACAACAACAACAATAAAACACAAAACAAAACAAACAAATGAAAAATTTTGGCTTTAATCTGTTGGACTACCATTATTCATTCCAATTTTGAAATGGAATGTGAAATTTTCTGTTATCAAATTTCTCAACAAGTCATGTAAATTTTACAATTTTAAGATTGAATTCCTTACTTCTAATCTTGAAATCTGAAATTACAGTATTGACTAGACAGTTATAATGTAGTTTTGGATTAGATAGTATCATGTAAAATAATATATAAAGTTTGATAATGTCAGTTTTTGCAAACATAATTAAATTCCCCAAACCTGTTACACATTTAACTCATACTACTTAAGAAAAAGTGGCCAGGCACAGTGGCTCATGCCTTAATCCCAGCACTTTGAGAGGCTGAGGCAGGCTGATCACTTGAGGTCAGGAGTTGAAGACCAGTCCGGCCAATATGGTGAAAGCCTATCTTAATTAAAAAATACAAAAATTAGCTGGGTGTGGTGGCATGTTCCTGTAATCCCAGCTACTCAGGAGGCTGAGGCAGAATTGCTTGAATCTGGGAGGCAGAGATTACAGGGAGCCAGGATTGTGCCACTGTACTCCAGCCTGGGCAAATTTCGTCTCATTAAAAAAAAAAAGGCCGGGCGCGGTGGCTCAAGCCTGTAATCCCAGCACTTTGGGAGGCCGAGGTGGGTGGATCACGAGGTCAAGAGATCAAGACCATCCTGGTCAACATGGTGAAACCCCGTCTCTACTAAAGATACAAAAAATTAGCTGGGCATGGTGGTGCGTGCCTGTACTCCCAGCTACTCAGGAGGCTGAGGCAGGAGAATTGCCTGAACCCAGGAGGCGGAGATTGCGGTGAGTCGAAATCGCGCCATTGCACTCCAGCCTGGGTAACAAGAGCAAAACTCCATCTCAAAAAAAAAAAAAAAAAAAGAAAGCATATAATGGTGTGGGATGAAATATCAAAGCCACAAATTCAAACATAAAATTCAATGATTAAAATTTTTTTCACTGCCCTAGTCATATTTATCGTCATGACACAAAAAACAAATTTATATTTTATGTCGAATGAATTTATCTATTACAGACTAATGAAATATTTATTGACTCAAAGCTGCTTAAAAGTTTTTAAAATGTGGGTTAAAGTGTAGACTTTTGGGGCTCCTGCATAAAAGGATATGTTCATAGATTTTAAAAAAGAACGAAAATACTTCAGAAATTTTCAAATGTATGTTTTTTTCCTTGTGAGGAGTAAAGATAGCACAGCCAATTTATTGAGTCACTAAACTGGCAAGACACTTTAAATTCAGATTAGGCAAAGCAACACTTAAAAAAAAATTATTAAACAACTTTAATGAGAAATTATTTTCAACCCATTATCTGGCTCTGATTCAGCACTTTTCATAACTTCATAGAGGCTTTTTCATAATTTCATAAAGCCAGAAAAATACTACACAGCTAAATATCTACTATTAAAAAATTTAAAAATAAGGCCAATCAAAAACTAAGTTACTTAAGAAGCATCACTGGGAAAGTCTTTAATAACCACTAAATACCATCATACATCCTCAAGTATAGTGGATGTCTAAAAAGACGACAAAGCCCTAAGCCTACAGTTGTTTTATTTATTTTATTTATTATTATTATTTTTGAGACGGAGTTTTGCTCTTGTTACCCAGGCTAGAGTGCAATGGCGCGATCTCCGCTCACCGCAACCTCCGCCTCCTGGGTTCAGGCAATTCTCCTTGCCTCAGCCTCCTGAGTAGCTGGCACTACAGGCACGCGCCACCATGCCCAGCTAATTTTTTGCATTTTTAGTAGAGACGAGGTTTCACCATGTTGACCAGGATGGTTTCGATATCTTGACCTCGTGATCCACCCTCCTCGGCCTCCCAAAGTGCTGGGATTACAGGCTTGAGCCACCGCGCCCGGCTTCCTACAGTTGTTTTAATGAGGTAATGTGTCACAACACAATGTTTCACAAGGTGAACAGGGAAATTTAGGGGTACTCCCTGGTTTTTCACACTTTTAAAATTAGACTTGGTGATTTCAAAGTGTATAATTCAATGATTTTCAGCAAATTTGCAGAGTCGTGCAACTATCACCATCTTGTACTACTACTTTACTGTGTACAGTTCTATAACATCAAGGTTCCCTACCCAGGTGTAAAATTTGTTCCAGCACTAGGGCTGTTAAAAAGATTTACCAGAGGCCGGGCGTGGTGGCTCTCGCCTATAATCCCAGCAATTTGGGAGGCTCAGGCGGGTGGATCAACCGAGGTCGGGAGTTAAGACCAGACTGGCCAATATGGTGAAACCCCGTCTCTACTCAAAACACAAAATTAGCAGGGCGCTGTGGCGGATGCCAGTAATCCCAGCTACTCTGGGAGGCTGAGGCAGGAGAATCGCTTGAACCCGGGAGGCGGAGGGTGCAGTAAGCCGGGATCATGCCATTGCAGCACTCCAGCCTGGGCAAAAAGAGTGAAACTCCATCTCAGGGGAAGGAGAGAGGAAAAAAAAAAAAGGATTTACCAGAGCATCCAAAGAAATGTCCTTAAATACTTGATTCCGTGAAACCACTCCCCTATCAGTTAACGATTTAAAAAATTTCACAGATTACAAAAATCTTCCTTATCCTTGTACCTATGACCTATCTAGAGGATCCCTAAGCATGCTTACGCAGTTCCCACCTCTACCAGAAGTGCTGGGAAAATCACCTAGGTTATCTAGCTTCCCCCAAAGTATTTTATACTATTATGAGATTTCCTTTAAGATTCAGGAGCTAAAGTTTATTATCTTTCTGGTTTCCTGGAGGAGCAAAGGCCCTGCACGTGTGAACGGAAACAAAACCCACACAGACTCTAGGGATGCCAAATATTAATACTATGGGTAGGGGCACCTTCCTTCTCGACAGAATTCCCTTTCCCAACGAGCCTTCAGTCAATGCCCACTGAGCCTGGATCAAAGATCAAGCTCGCCTGGATCAAGAAGGGTCCCGGATCAAGCTTGAACTCGTTTCCAGAAGCAGGGGCGTCCGGGAAGCAGCAAGCATTTTTACCGTACGCTCTAATGAAGACGGTTGCACAACAGGCTTTGAGAATTCCGGTTTAACAGGTAAATACCAACAGAAGACGAGCCGAGGGAGATGGGATCTGCTCCACGGCACCGATGGCATTTCGAGAATGTCTGCGTCGCAGAGCAAACCCAAAGTTTTAGCACATTACTCAGAGTTCTCCTGAGGAAGATCGCCACGATTAGAAATGAACAAAGTGAGAAAATGGGTGCTGTGGAGTCAACGCATCCACGATGAACTCAAGCTGGGCGAAAAAATTCTTTGAATACTCGGGCTTTGTTTTGTGCTAAGACGACAGAACCCCCGAATTTCGGAGTTGGAAGACGCGTTTCTCCGTGTTCTCCCGCCCGTTGTCGGACTTCAGGGCCGCCCGCTCGCCCGCCGCGCACTCAGTCCCGTAGTTCCCCGGGCTTCAGGCGCGGACCTTCCGGGGGGCGGAAGCCAGGGAGACGCGGGGAGGCCTCGGTCCGGCCCGCGACTCCAGGGCCCGGAGAACGGAGAGGAGCGGCCTCCCGGAGCTCCACGGAGGGAGGAGAAGGAGCGAGCGAGGAGGCTGAGGGCCGGAGCGGGGAGCACCCTTGAGCGGCTCCCGGTCCGGCCCCCACCCCGAGGCCCGGTCCCACGTACCTTTGGCGAGGGCTACGGTCGAGTTTTCGGTGTCGATGGTGTAGAGGATGCCCTCGTAGCGGATCTCCGCCTTGGAGATGAGGCTTATCTTGCTGCCGATGTAAGGGGTGCCCCCACTCATGGCGCCGCCGCCGCCGCCCCGGGCCGCTCGCAGAGAGGCAGATCCCACGCCGCTGTCGCCCGCTCCGCACGCCCGCTCGCTCCGTGGGCGCCTACAGCAGCCGCTTCAGACCCAACATGGCGGCGGTGCCGGCTCCGCTACCCTCCCCCAGCCTCCCGCCCTCAAGTGGCGGCGCGGCGGCGGCCGCGGCGACAGCGGCGGCGGCGCGGAGCATGCTGGGTGGGCGAGGCCGCGCCCTCGCGAGACTTGGCAGGCGGCGGGTGGCTCCCGACTGCTTCGCGGCCTCGGGAGTCCTGTCGCGCCTATTTACCTGGGCTACGACGGCGGTCCTGGGGCCGCGTGAGAGGAATTTCGGGGACTTGCTGAGTGTCTCGTGGCACCCGCTCGCTGAGGGCTGGAGAGGAAGCGCGCGGCCCTCCTTCTGACCCAGGCCGTGGCCTCTTTGTCGTGGGTCCCGTGTCTTTGCCGACGCGAGGCCCTCCGTCTGGAGCGCTGCCCACCCACCTGTCTCCGAGCTTTGGCGAGTTGCTGCTCATCTTTTTAAGACGCTGAACCTGCACCTTGTGTAGCTTACACGGCTCCATTACCGCAGCCATCGCCCAGGAAGTTTCCCCCGAGGTTGCTCCTGGATCTGGGGCTCTCAAAAGGACCCAGTTTTTCGGCTCGCCCTGTCCCGCTCGTTCATCTGGTCTGAACCAGCCTAATGGCTTGCATCGCCATTGCAACTCACCAATCCCAAGTATCAGTCTGTAACTTGGATCAATTCCGTGAACTCCGATTTCTGTGGAATTGATATCTCAAACGTTAAGGGTCCAAAGCCATGCTCCCTGTTTCTCCTCTAACCTGCTACTTCACCACCGTTCCCCATTGATGTATCAGGTACATTTTTACTCAGCTGCTCAGACTAAAAGCCTTGAGTCAGCCTTGACCTCTGTCTTGCCTCCACATCTGTTCTGAGTACACCTCTGTTATGTCTACAGAATATATCCTAAATCTGACCCCTTCTCCTCATCTCCAACCCTACAGCTGTACGACAAGCCGCGATTACTCTGGCTAAATTATTGCAGTAGCCTTCTAAAAGTTGCCTCTGTGTCAACCCTTGCCCTCTAGTTTATTCTCAACACAGCAGCCAGAGAGAACTTGTTAAAATCTAACTCAGATCATGTCCTTCCTCTACTCACTCTACTGATCCCATGTTACACAGAGAGGAAACCAGACCTCGCTTCAAAGGACATGCATGATTTTGCTTCTAGTTCTGTTCCAGTCACGTCTAATTCAACTAGTATTTAAACACTTTATTCCAATCTCTGCTCAAATATCACCTCCAGAGATGACGTCCCTGACAACCTTGTTTAAAATAATACCACCCACATCACTCTACATCCCCTTAACTCAGTTTGTATTTTCTTCATAGCATGTATCTCTCTCAAATATGTCTGTTTACTTATTTGTATGTGTCTCTCTTTCATTAGAATGTAAACATTTTGAGATAGGCATGTTGTTTTGGTCACTGCTGTATCATCAGGGCCTGGTACAGCACCTGGCTCAGGGCAGCTGCTCAGTTAATATTTGCTGAATGAATAAACAGCAGGATGAAGGCAGAGCACAGGCAGAATGGTGGTGAGCTGAGAGACCAAATGGCAAGAAGCCTGGCATCTTAAGAGAGGGACGCAAGAGAGAGCTCTGATGGGGCTGGTGCACAGTGGCTACAAAGAAAGGTTTGGAAATCCCTGTTTCAGTACAGGGTCCTATGAGGAAGGTGAATTCTTTGTTTTTTTTTTTTAGACATTCTCTGTCACTTGGGCTGGAGTGCAGTGGTGCCATCTTGGCTTACTGCAACCTCTGCCTCCTGGGTTCAAGTGATTTTCCTGCCTCAGCCTCCTGAGTAGCTGGGATTACAGGTGCATGTCACCACGCCTAATTTTTTTGTATTTTTAGTAGAGATGGGGTTTTGCCATGTTGGCCAGGCTGGTCTTGATCTACTGGCCTCAAGTGATCCACCCACCTTGGCCCCCAAAGTGCTAAGATTACAGGCAAGAGCTATCATGCCCGACAATTCTTTTAAGGCAAAATAATATCCCTTTGTATGGACATACCATATTTTGTTTATCAGTTGATGAACATTTGGGTTGTTTTTACTTCTGCTACTATAAATATCCATGAATACCTCTATGAGCAAGTTTCTGTGGGACCATGTGTTATCATTTCTCCTAGGAATGAAGTGGTTGAGCCATGTGGTAACTTGAAGTTTCACTTTTTGAGGAACTGTCGAACTATTTTCCAAAGCAGCTACACTATTTTACATTTCCACTGGCAATTGTATGAGGGTTCCAATTTTCTCCACATCCTCACCAACACCTATTGTTGTCTATCTTTTTGAGACAGGGTATCACTGTCACCCAGGCCAGAGTGCAGTGGCCCTGTCATGGCTCACTGCAGCCTTCCTAGTCTCAAGCAGTCCTCCACCTTAGCCTCCCAGGTAGCTGGGACCACAGGTGCACACCACCATGCCCAGATAATTTTTGTAGAGACAGGGTTTTGCCATGTTGCCCAGGCTGGTCTGAAACTCCCGGACTCAAGTGATCCTCTCACCTTGACCTCCCAGAGTGCTAGAATTATGGGCAGGAGCCCCATACCTGGCTACCCACTTTTAAATTGGGCAATTTGTCTTTTTATTGTTGAGTCAAAAGAGTCCTTTTATATGTTCTGGATACAAGTCCCTAATCAGATCTATAATTTTCTTTTCCTTTTTCTTTTTTTTTTTGAGACAGAGTTTCGCTGTTGTTACCCAGACTGGAGTGCAATGGCACGATCTCGGCTCACCGCAACCTCCGCCTTCTGGGTTCAAGCAATTCTCCTGCCTCAGCCTCCCGAGTAGCTGGGACTACAGGCGTGCACCACTATGCCCAGCTAATTTTTGTATTTTTAGTAGAGACGGGGTTTCACCTCATTGACCAGGATGGTCTCGATCTTTTGACCTCGTGATCCACCCGCCTTGGCCTACCAAAGTGCTGGGATTATGGGCGTGAGCCACCGCGCCCAGCCAGATCTATAATTTTCAAGTTGTCTCTCTCATTCGGTGGGTTGGTTGTTTTTCACTTTCTTGATAGTGTCCTTTGAAGCACAAAAGTTTTTAATTTTTATAAAGTCCAGTTTATCCATTTTTTGTTGTTGTTGTTTGAACTTTTGGTGTCATATCCAATAAAGCATTGCCTAATCTAGGATACAAATATTTACCCCCAATACTTCCTTCTAAGCTTTATGTGTTAGCTCTTACATTTAGGTCTTTGATTTATTTTGAGCCAATTTTTGTCTATGGAATGAGGCAGACTTTGAATTTTGGCTGAAATGGAGATGGGATTAAGAAGCTTTTAGATTGGCTGGGCTCAGTGTCGCATGCCTGTAATCCCAGCACTTTGGTACGCCAAGGCGGGTGGATCACGAGGTCAAAAGATCGAGACCATCCTGGCCAACATAGTGAAACCCCATCTCTACTAAAAATACAAAAAACTAGCGGGGCTTGGTG
This sequence comes from Saguinus oedipus, assembly GCA_031835075.1. Taxonomy (NCBI): domain Eukaryota; kingdom Metazoa; phylum Chordata; class Mammalia; order Primates; family Cebidae; genus Saguinus; species Saguinus oedipus. The sequence goes on along the minus strand of CM063187.1, from coordinate 38,163,163 downwards.
GCGCGCGCTTGTAATCCCAGCTTCTTGAGAGGCTGAGGCAGGAGAATACTTGAACCAGGGAGGCAGAGGATGCAGTGAGCCGATATTGTGCCACTGCACTCCAGCCTGGCAACGAGCAAGACTTTGCCACAAAAAAAAAAAAAAGAAAAGAAAAAAGCTTTCAGATCAAACAGGAGATGAAGGAGTGATTACAGGAGGAAGAGTGAGATATATGTTCTGGGAAGTAAGCAATTCAGTGTGGCCAGAGCCTAAGGTATGCAGAGTATATTAGGAGTTAAAGTGAATAGCAGTGGCCACAGCAAAGGTGGTGAGGGTCTTGTTTCTCCCGTATTGTCCGTCAGCCATCCCCTAGCCTCAAAGTAAAGACAAATATAGGGAAAAGACAGTGTACTAGATAGGAGTTGCTTTGGAGAAGTCTCACAGATCCTTCAGGTCTCCTCTCCTACCCCATAGCTCCTCAAGTGAAGAAATTCTAGAGCTGCTACTGCTGAAAATATTAATGAGGAAGAATTTATTTTTTCTACAAGCTGCCAGGAGCTCTTAAGCAGGGAAGCAACCATGGATTTTTGATTTTTAGGAAGCTTGTGATGGTCACAAAATATGTTGCAGTTCTCAACCTTGTTTCTAGTACATGAAATGGAGATTAATGTGCATATTACACTACGGGCTACCAATCAATAGCTGCATTATGCCTAGTTCCTGCCACAGTATGGTGCAGGAAACCATGAGTTGCAAAACATAAAGTAGAATCTACAAGATTGGTGACTGGTGACTGATTGGGTGTAGCCAGATAAGGACTCCTAGTTCCAAGACCGAACACCTAAGTGAGTCCTAGGGCCAGTGATGGGCATAAGGAGAGTGGATAAAGAGCAGCTTATTTGGTGGGAGGATGAAAATATTAATAGATGCAGATACTTTTGCCCTTGTTGATCTGGAAGTGCCTGTTGGGACACCCGAGCAATTGCATCTACTTTGTAGTTGGTATGACCCTAGAAGTCGGAGATCTGAAATGGAGATGTAAATTTGGAAATTGTTATAGATGGAAAAGGATAAGCTTGCTCTCAGTGGCTCATTTCTGTAATTCCAGCTACTTGAGAGGCACTCCAGCCTGAGTGACAGAGTGAGATTCTGTCATAAATAAATAAATAAATAAATAAATAAATAAATAAATAAATGGATGCCTGGAACAGGCAGATCCGTAGAGGCAGAAAATAGTGGATTAGTGGCTGTAAGGGCCTGGGACATAGGGGTGAGGAGTGAGAATGGGAAGTGACTATCAATGGGTATAGGGTTTTGTTTTGGGGTGATGAAAATGTCTGGAAGTAGCAGGGCACAGTGGCTCACACCTGTAATCCCAGCACTTTGGGAGGCCGAGGTGGGTGGATCCTGTGAGGTCAGGAGTTTGAGACCAGCCTGGCAAACATGGTGAAACCCTGTCTCTACTAAAAATACAAAAAAATTAGTGGGTGTGGTGGCACACACCTGTAATCCCAGCTACTCAGGAGGCTGAAGCAGGAGAATTGCTTGAACCTGGGAGGTGGAAGTTGCAGTGAGCCAAGGTCTTGCAATTGCACTCCAGCCTGGGTAACAAGAGTGAAACTGCATCTCAAAAATAAAAAAAAGAGAAAATATCTAGAAGTAGATCATGATAATGGTTGCACAGCTTTGTGGATATACAAAAAACCACTAAAGTATATACTTTAAAAAGTGAATTTTATGATATGTGAATTCTATTTCAAAAAGGCAAACTCTCCATATAAAATGGCCCTATTAAAACTAAGGTTATGTAGCAAAAACAACCACTTGCTTTTGAAATAATATTTAAGTAAAAAAGCTAAATATAGAGTTGTGTGAATATAAATAATTAAAAGGAAAGAAACAAATAGCATATGAAAATAAAGCAGGAAAGTAGTAATTTTGAAATGCGTTAGTACCATGGTATTAGCTATAAAATTTTAAGGTAAGTTTTTCTCTCTGTATTAGGTGGTGTGCTCTGTTTATCCTTTTATGTGTAAGGAACCACCCCCAAATTCAGTGACTTAAAACGATTATCATCTTATTATACCTCTCAATTTCATGGATCAGGCTTGGCTAAGTTCTATGTAGCCTCAACTGTAATCATTGGGGGCAGTTTGCCTGGTCTAGTGGGTCCAAGATTATCTGACTATTTGCAGGATCAGCTAGAAGGCCAGGAATTTTGTGACACTGTGAAGCCACCTTACCTTTTGGACTATCAGCTATCCTATTTCTGGCAGTGTTATTTTGAGTCTCTCCTGACCAGCAAACACGTGTCCTAAATGATGCAAAAGGCAAATATACCTAATATCGGCCAGGGGTGGTGGCTCACATCTGTAATCTCAGCACTTTGGGGGGCTAAGGCGGGTGGATCACCTGAGAGCGGGAGTTCAAGACTAGCCTGGCCAACATGGTGAAACCTTGTCTTACCTAACACCGACTGGAAATCTACTTTGTGCCTGGTATTGGGTCAGTCATCTTACACACATTGGAGGAGACACATCTTACATAGTTTTTTTTTTTCTTTTTGAGACAGGGTCTTGCTGTATTGCCCAGGCTGGAGTGCAGTGGCATGATCTCAGCTCATTGCAACCTACACCTCTTGGGTTCAAGCGATTCTCGTCCCTCAGCCTTCTGAGTAGCTGAGATTACAGGTGTGCACCACCACGCCCACCTCATTTTTGTATTTTTAGTAGAGGTGGGGTTTCACCTTGTTGGCCAGGCTGGTCTGGAACTCCTGACCTCAAGGCATCCATCTGCCTTGGCCTCCCAAAGTGCTGGGATTACAGGCTCTTCGGGTGGCTGGCCCAAAGGCTGAGTTCTAAAGCCATGTGTGTCCATTGGTTCTTCTCAGAAGGAGATGCTGAGCCAGAGTTAAGAGGTTTATTGGAGAAGAAGCAGGATTGAGCAGGGAGAGCCCAGACTGTGCTGCAGATCTGACAACATCTTGGCCAACCTAACAGAAGCCCTGGAGCAAAGATTGCTCTCTGGAACAGTCATGCATTGGTCAGAAATGGTTAGGCCCTCATACCCCTGCTGTGTTGTCATTGGGTGGGGTTGCCTGGAGGAGCATGGACTTGGATTGAAGGCGGAAGTAAATCTTGTTGGCTACTTTTTCACTTCTTGCAATAGCTAATGAGTTATTTCCAGAAGTCAGTAAAAATTAGGTGTGGTGGCTGGGCGTAGTGGCTCATGCCTGTAAGAACCAAAGTGACTGAAGTAAATATTTTTTTCCCTAGAGAGGACATTTCTTGCCAGTCAACTAGGATGAGGAGCTGATCGATCAGATCCAATCAAGAGTGGAGCTGAGGCCTGGCTTGGTGGCTCACACCTGTTATCCCAGCATTTTAGGAGTCAAGATGGGCATGTCACAGGTCAGGAGATCAAGACCATCCTGGCCAACATGATGAAACCCCATTTCTACTAAAAATACAAAATTTAGCTGGGCATGGTGGCATGTGCATGTAATCCCAGAAACTCAGTGGGCTGAGGCAGGAGAATCGCTTGAACCAGGGAGACAGAGGTTGCAGTGGGCCAAGATCTGGCCATTGTACTCCAGCCTGGGTGACAGAGTGAGACTTTGTCTTAAAAAAAAAAGAGTGGAGCCGAGTTGGGGTTGGATGAATTGCAGATTCAATTTCTGTTCACTTGGGTTTTAAATGGGTTTTAAGGGCAAGATGTCATCTGCGTGTCTTATGGGTTCCTTCTTCTAGTGGAATTTTGGACCCAAGCATGAAGAGTTAGTGGAGTTTTCTCCCTTTCAGTGAGGGAGACAGAAGACCCAGCCTCTTGCACTGCAACCCACTTAGCAAAAATGGAAGACTAGTGCTGTGGTTTTAGTTCTTACATATTTCCATCTGTTACTTCAGCCCTTAGAGATGTTTAAAGAATCGGCATTTTCTTCTTAGCCAAGCAGAGCCCTGTTCTCTGTGGCAGGACCCATCCTCTGCTTGCCCATGACCATACTTGGCAAATGCCCCTACTGATCCTTAATCTTTCCTCACTTATGAAGTCTTGCTCCCTTCTCTAGAATTTAGTTTCTTTAGACTATTTTATGATATCTGAAAAATCAATATGATATTTTACTTTATCTGTTTTCCCCCATCTTTATAGTGAAACTGGTATTTTATTTAGATGTTTTACAGCCTAATTGGAAGAGGAATTGGAAAGATTTTTTGGGCCACATTTATTTTTAATTTAAATTAAATTTAATTAAATTTAATTTTTGAAATGGAGTCTCACTCTTTTGCCCAGACTGGAGTGCAGTGGCATGATCTCTGCTCACTGCAACCTCTGTCTCCCAAGTTCAAGCCATTCTCCTGCCTCAGCCCCCCGAGTAGCTGGGATCACAGGCATGTACCACCATGCCTGGCTAACAGAGTCAGGGTTTCACCATGTTGGCCAGGCTGGTCTTGAACTTCTGACCTCAGTTGATCCACCTGTCTTGGCCTCCCAAAGTGCTGGGATTACAGGTGTGAGCCACCATGCCTGGCCTCTGGCCATATTTAAATTCATGAGAAATATATCTGTTATATTTTTAGGAACACCCTCCTAGCTATTTTTTTTTCTCTAAAGTTCAGATAGACTGCTGGTCCTTCATTTAAGCAATATATGATGGTGTTGGCTTGCATCTGGGGGCTGTGTGTTTTGGAAAATGTGTCCCTTCAAACAACAGACCCACTTTCATTTGGTGAACTTCTCATTCTGTGAGAAGCACACTGAAACTGAGACTAATAATCATTGCTTAGGGAAGGTGTCGCCCATCCCATATGTGCTTTGGGGTGCATGCACATTGAGTGGAATTGTTGCTGATTACTATCTTTCTCTTACTGTCTTTTTCCAAAGCATGATCATTGAATTGATAGAAAGACATAGATGCTACAATTTCATAGTTTGCTGCTTCTTAATTTAGTTATAGCAACCCACGATTACGTGCCTTTACATCTAATATTAAAATGAGAAAACTGGTTGGGCATGGTGGCTCATGACTGTAATCCCAGCACTTTGGGAGGCTGAAGCAGGAGGATTGCCTGAATCCAGGAGTTCAAGGCAAGCCTGGGCAATATAGTGAGATCCCAGCTCTACAAAAATAGAACAAAATTAGTTGCACATGGTAGCATATTCCTGTAGTCCCACTCAGGAGGCTGAGGTGGGAAGATCTCTTGAGCCCAAGAGGTCAAGGCTTCAGTGAGCTGTGATCATGCCACTGCACTCCAGCCTTGGCAACAGAGTGAGGCCATCTCAAAAAAAAACAAAAAACAAAGCACACCACTTAAAAGCAAAAATCAAGTAACGTAGTTTTAGTATTAAGGTGGAAGTCAGGGATTTCAATCAAGTTGTTACAGTTCCACAATGTAGGTGCTTTACACCATTTTAGGATGGCAAATATAATTTTTTATCAATTGACAACTTAAGTAGATGATATTGCTTGCCTGGAGATTTGTGTTGAGAAGGATTCTGAGGTTGTGTCTGAAACATCAGGAGCTTGTACTGTGATTAGTTGCCAGTGCCTTGCATGGGTACAGGGTGGAAGAATGGTGCCACCAGGTGCAGTTCTGTCTATACCATCTGCCTCCTAAGTAAATGCAGTAAAAGCATGACTAAGTGCTTTGTAAACTTAACAGCATTCTACAATTAGTTTTATTATCCTTACCATTTCTCAAATATTTGTCTAACTACCCTAAAAATGAGCAATAGGAATTGGTAAGACATGTATGATTAGAAAGTAATCAAAGTAATGGAAACTCATCTAGAATGAATTTTTCTGAGGGAATTTTTTTTTTTTTTTTTTTTTTTACAGTCTAGAGGTCTTTTATTTATTTTTAAACACCTATTATGCCATGAATTCATAGGGAATAGGTTCCAGCAGCTCAGGCTCCTTCCCATTGGTTCTCACAAAGTGTGCTTCTCTGGGTGGAGCAGGCTGGCGCTTCAGTTGGACCCAGGTACCTTTCTCTTTGGCTTCCTTCTTTTTCTGATCATTTTCCTTCACACGTTTTAGGAAGCTATCTCGGCTCTTAGAGTGCTCGATGTGCTCAATACGCACATTAATTCTCTTGGCAAGAATCTTGCCCTTAACTTGTTTGTTTACAACAATGCCAACAGCACGCTGGGTAACATTGTAGACTCTTCCAGTTTTGCCATGGTAACATTTGTGGGGCATTCCTTTTTGAACAGTACCCATTCCCTTGATGTCTACAATATCACCTTTCTTATAGATTCGCATATACGTGGCCAAAGGAACAACTCCATGTTTTCTAAAAGGCCTAGAGAACATGTATCGAGTGCCTCTCCTCTTTCCCTTTGTGTTCGTCATTTTGGCGAATTACTGGAAGATGGCGGTTCCGGCCGAAAGGAAAGGCAAATTTTTTTTTTTTTTTTGAGACAGGGTCTTGCTCTGTTGCTCAGGCTGGAGTGCAGTGGTGAAATCTTGGCTCACTGCAACCTCTGACTTCCAGGTTCAAGCAATTCTTCTGCCTCAGCCTCCCGAGTAGCTGGGACTACAGGTGTGTATCACCACACTCAGCTATTTTTTGTATTTTTTAGTAGAGACAGCATTTTGCCATGTTGGCCAGGCTGATCTTGAACTCCTGACCTCAGGTGATCTGCTAGCCTTGGCCTCTTAAAGTGCTGAGATTACAGGCATGAGCCACTGCACCCAGCCTGAAAATAATATTTTTATTCCATATTTGATGATGTCAGGCCTGTCCCTCTAGACTCCCTGCCCACCCCCCTAACGTAGTCCATTTGGGCTGTTGTAACGAAATATCACACACCGTGGCTTATCAGCAAAAGAAATTTATTTCTCATAGTTCTTGAGGCTGGGAAGTCCAAGATCAAGGCTGACAGATTCAGTGTCTGGTGAGGGACTGCCCCTGGTTCATAGATGGCTTTTTACTAAAATTTCACGTGGAGAAAGGGGCAAGGGATCTCTCTGGGTCTCTTTCTCTCTCTCTATTTTCAGACAGAGTCTGGCTCTGTCATCCAGGCTGGAGTGCAGTGGCATCATCTTGGCCTGCTGCAACCTCCACCTTTCAGGTTCAAGCAATTCTCCTGTCTCAGCTTCCTGAGTAGCTGGGACTATAGGCATATGCCACCATGCTCAGTTAATTTTTGTATTTTTAGTAGAGATGGGGTGTCACCATATTGGTCAGGCTGGTCTTGAACTCCTCACCTCAAGTGATCTGCCCACTTTAGCCTCCCAAAGTGCTGGGTTTACAAATGTGAGCCACCACTCCTGGCTGTGTCTCTCTCTTTTGAGATAGGGTCTCACTGTGTCACCCAGGCTGAAGTACAGTGGTACCATCATGGCTTATTGACAGCATCAAACTTCTGGGCTCAAGCAATCCTCTTGTTTTAGCTTCCTGAATAGTCACTGGGACTATAGGCATACACCACAACACCCCACTATTTAAATTTTTTTTTTTTTTTTTTAGTAGAGCCAGTGTTTCACCATATTGCCCAGGTTGGTCTCAAACTCCTTGGCTCAAGTGATCCTCCCATCTTGGCCTCCCAAAGTGCTGGGATTACATGTGTGAGCCACCATGCCTGGCAAGTATCTCTTTTCTAAAGGCGCTAGTCTCATCCATGAGGGCTTGACCCTTATGACCTAATCACCTTCTAAAGGCCCAACTTCCCAATGCCATCCCTTTGGGGGCTAAGATTTCAACATATGAATTTTAGGGTAACATAAACATTCAGTCTATTGTACTTCCCCCACAATCCCCAAAGCCTTCAATGGCTTTAATAGCTTCTCCTTGTTCTATTCTCTTAGAATAACCTGGGTTATGTTGACGAAATCCTGTGTGAGTTGGCCCTTGCTTAAACCTCTGGTCTCACCTCTTGTGTCCCCCGCCAGTTTTTTTTTTGAGACGGAGTTTTGCTCTTGTTACCCAGGCTGGAGTGCAATGGCGTGATCTCGGCTCACCGCAACCTCCGCCTCCTGGGTTCAGGCAATTCTCCTGCCTCAGCCTCCTGAGTAGGTGGGATTACAGGCATGTGCCACCGTGCCAGCTAATTTTTTGTATTTTTAGTAGAGACGGGGTTTCACCATGTTGACCAGGATGGTCTCGATCTCTTGACCTCGTGATCCACCCGTCTCGGCCTCCCAAAGTGCTGGGATTACAGGCTTGAGCCACCGTGCCCGGCCAGTTTTTTTAAACTTTTTTTTTTTTTTTTTTTTTTTGCGATAATTTAAGTGAGATCTCTCCCCTTTACCTTCCCCCATTCTCTCTCTCTACGCCCCCTAAGCCTTAACTTAATAATAATATTTATTTATTTATTTATTTTGAGATATGATCTTGCTGTCACTCAGGCTGGAGTGCAGTGGTACAGTCTTGGCTCACTGCAACCTCTGCCTCTCAGGTTCAAGCAATTCTCCTGCCCTAGCCTCCCACATAGCTGGAATTACAGACATGCACCACCATACCTGACTAATTTTTGTATTTTTAGTAGACACAGCGTTTTGCCATATTGGCCAGGCTGGTCTCAAACTCCTGAACTCAAATGATCTGACTGCCTCATCCTCCCGAAGTGCTGGGATTACAGAAGTAAGCCACCATGCCTTGTCTAATTATATATATAAATGCCAATTTATTCAGCTCCTGGGCGAGGTTCTATAGTCTGGGGAAAGGGAGCCAGAGAAGTCGCGCTGAGTTCCTGGGGCGTGGGGTTTTTATGGCTATGAGAATCGAGCAACAGCTGGGTGCTCTGATTGGCTCCAGGGGACCGGGATTGGGACGGGGTGGGCCGCTATTGGTTGGCAGGTTGATGGGCGGGTTTTCCGGTGCGAGAGCCAGCCAGGGTTGCATTAGCCTGAACCTTCCAGGGGAGCCTTGCGGCAGAACTAGGTGCTGAGTGCAGCGCCTGGTGCTGGGTGCAGAGTCAGGTGCTGGGTGCAGAGTCAGGTGCTGAGTGCAGAGTCAGGTGCTGAGTGCAGAGGTGGGTGTGTCCGGCCTCCCGGCAAGGCAACCGGCCTTACATACATAATTTTATTTTTTGAGATGGAATCTCGCTCTGTAGCCCAGGCTGGAGTGGAGTGGCGCGACTTCGGCTCACTGCAATCTCCGCCTCTTGGGTCCTGGTTCAAGCAGTTCTCTGCTTCAGCCTCTGGAGTAGCTGGGATTACAAGCAGGCACCACCATGCCCAGCTAAATTTTGTCTTTTTAGTAGAGTCGGGGTTTCACCAGTGGGGTTTGTCCAGGCTGGTCTTGAACTCCTGACCTCAGGTGATCCACCCGCCTCGGCCTCTCAGTGCTGGGATTACAGGCGTGAGCCACTGCGCCCAGTCATAATATTTTTTATATTATCAGTATTAGTCCATTCTCACACTGCTAGAAATAAATACCTGAGACTGGGTTATTTATAAGGAAAAGAGGTTTAATTGGCTCATGGTTCTTCAGGCTACACAGGAAGCAGGACTGGGGAAGCCTCAGGAAACTTACAGTTGTGGGAGTGGAAGAAGAAGCAGGCACATCTTATGTGGATGGAGCAGAAAGAATGGGGTGGGGCAGGTGTCACACAATTTTGTTTTGAGATGGAGTTTTGCTCTGTTGTGAAGGCTGGAGTGCAGTGGCATGATCTTGGCCTCAGGCAATCCGCCTGCTTCCTCCTCCCCAAGTGCTAGGATTACAGGCATGGTGTTAGGATTACAGGCATGAGCCACTGTGCTTCTCCCCTTCAAGCCTTTGTCCTGCATTCCAGAAACCACATGTAACTTCTCCCAGATTCTCCCCCTCAAGCTTTCTCACTGCAGCTCTCAGCCTAGAGATTTTTCAGTTGAGGAGACTTCTCACTGCTGCCCTGAGATCTGCTGTCTGAGATAGTTGCTACCCAACCTGTACCAACTCTTTTGTTGTACGAATGTAATCCTTTACCAACTCTGTCATTGCACATTGTGGTGACATTGTCTATTTTCTTTTTTTTTTTGAGACAGAGTTTTGCTCTTGCTACCCAGGCTGGAGTGCAATGGCGCGATCCCGGCTCACCACAACCTCCGCCTCCTGGGTTCAGGCAATTCTCCTGCCTCAGCCAATTCTCCTGCCTCAGCCTCCTGAGTAGCTGGGATTATAGGCACGTGCCACCATGCCCAGCTAATTTTTTTTTTTTTTTTGTATTTTTAGTAGAGATGGGGTTTCACCATGTTTACCAGGATGGTCTCGATCTCTTGACCTCGTGATCCCCCGCCTCGGCCTCCCAAAGTGCTGGGATTACAGGCGTGAGTGACAGCACCCGGCCAGCCATTGTCTATTTTCTTTCTTTTCTTTTCTTTTTTGAGATGGAGTTTCATTCTTGTTGCCCAGGCTGGAGTGCAATGGCGCGATCTCAGCTCACCACAACCTCTGCCTCTGATTCTCCTGCCTCAGCCTCCCAAGTAGCTAGGATTACAGGCATGCACCACCATGCCCTGCTAATTTTGTAATTTTAGTAGAAACAGGGTTTCTCCATGTTGGTCAGGCTGGTCTCAAACTCCCAACCTCAGGTGATCCAGCCACCTCAGCCTCCCAAAGTGATGGGATTACAGTGGTGAGCCACTGCACCTGGCTGGCTGACATTGTCTGTTTTCTTGTCTATATTCTATACTGGCCTTTAAGTTGTCCTGAGAACAAGAACTGTATGTATCTTTCCACCATTGAATTTTTTTTTTTGAGACAGAGTTTTACTCTTGTTGCACAGGCTGGAGTGTAATGGTGCAGTCTTGGCTCACTGCAACTTCTGTCTTCTGGGTTCAAGTGGTTCTCCTGCCTAGTCCTTCCAACTAGCTGGGATTACAGGTGACTGCCACCACGCCCAGCTAATTTTGTGTTTTTAGTAGAGATGGGTTTCACCATGTTGGCCAGGCTGATCTTGAACTCCTGACCTTGGATGATCTACCTGCCTCAGCCTCCCAAAGTGCTAGGATTACAGACGTGAGCTGCCATGCCTGGTCTCACCATTGCATTCTTAGTGCCAACTTGGCCTGGCTCAGAATAAGAATGTAATAAATCTTGATCAGATGAATTAATAGTTTATTATTTTTTTGTATTATTCTCACAGTAGGAGGTGAGTTTTTTTTTTTTTTTTTTTTTTTTTTAAATGGAAGACATAGAAAGAATCACTTCTAACTTTAAAGATTCTGTTTTAGGCCAGGCCTGGTGGTTCATGCCTGTAATCCCAGCACTTTGGGAGGCTAAGGCAGATGGATTGCTTGAGCCCAGGAGTTGGAGATCAGCCTGGGAAACATGGCAAAATCCCATCTCTATAAAAATTAGTTGGGCATGGTGGTGCATGTATGTAGTCCCAGCTACTTGAGGGGCTAAAGCAGGAGGATCACTCGAGCTTGGGAGTTTGAGGATGCAGTGAGCTATGATTGCACCACTGCACTGCAACCTCGGGAACAGAGTGAGACCTGTCCCTTCCCCACAGCCGAAAGAGTCTATTTTAATACACAAGAGCTTAAAATAAGTTATGTAGGACATTAATTACTGCACCCATGTTCTAGGCTTAGTTTTTAAAGTGAAATGGTTTGCCCTAAATCCAATTATTTTTATTCCTTTCTCGTTGTGTACTAAGTTAACATGCAGATTTCAACTGCCAGCTGAGTAGGTTTGTAAGATGTTTTCTTGTTGCTCTGTGGCAGCCACCCATGGCTTTCTCATTCACCCCATCTGGGCCTCCAGTGTGGTCTAATTATCCCAAAAAGCCAAGATGTGTTAGAGCAGAGCTTGATTACTCTAATGGCACAATGTTTTTACAAACTTCCTGATTCCTGAATAATTATCATTATCATATTTATGTGTTTAGCCAAAAGCTTAATTGGAAGATTCCAGAATGAAACAATGTTATAGGAGAAAAATCTTCTAGTCCTTTTCTTTGGAAGAATTAAAAAAAAAAATCAGAGTATCACTAATACATGCATAAGGTTAAACAATGAAATTACGCAGGAGGGTTTATGATGCGTGGAAATCATTCTGGCCTCTCTCTCCCCAGCCGTGGTCCCATGGAGGCAACCATATTTAGTTCCTTCAGCTGTTTCTCCTGGTGGTTATTGTTGCCTGAAAATAATATGCTTACATCACTAGTTATTTTATTTTTTTGATACGGAGTCTCGCACTGTCACCCGGCTGGAGTGCAGTGGCGCCATCTAGGCTTGCTGCAACCTCTGCCTCCTGGGTTCAAGTGATTCTTGTGCCTCAGCCTCCCGAGTAGCTCAGATTACAGCACCACCTCACCTGGCTAATTTTTGTATTTTTAGTAGAGACAGGGTTTCACCATGTTGCCCAGGCTGGTCTTGAACTCCTGACCTTAAGTGATCCACCCATCTCTGCCTCCCAAAGAGATGAGATTACAGGCCTGAGCCACCACACCTGGACTTATTTTAAATTTGTATTAATTTTAGGGGTACAAGTGCAGTGTTGTTACATGGATCTATTGAGTAATGGTGAAGTCAGGTCTTTTAGTGTACCCATCATCTAAATAAAGTACATTGTACTTGTTATTTTTTATTTTTATTATTATTATTTTTTGAGACAGGCTCTTACTCTGTGGCCCAGGCTGGAGTGCAGTGACACGATCTCTGCTCACTGCAGCCTTGAATTCCTGGACTCAAGCAATCCTCCAAAGTAGCTTGGACTACAGGCATGTGCCACCATACCAGGCTAATTTTTGTATTTTTTGTGGAGACAGAGTTTCGCTGTATTGCCCAGGCTGGTCTTGAACTCCTGGGCTGAAGAGAGCCACCCAACTAGGCCTCCCACAGTGCTAGGATTACAGGCATGAGCCACTGTGCCTGACCTGTACCCGTTCATTTTTCATCACCCACACCCCTGCCAGCCTCCCATCTTTCCTAGTCTCCAGCGTCTATCAGTCCGCACTTTAATGTCCATATGTACACATTATTTGGCTCCCACTTATAGTGAGACTATGTAGTATTTTTCTTTCTGTTTTTGAGTTGTTTAATTTACGATAATGGCCTCCAGTTCCTGTTCCATCTGTGTTGCTGCAAAAGATGTGATGTCTTTTTCATTTTTTAGAGACAGAGGTCTCCCTCTATTGTCCAGGCTGGTCTCAAACTCCTGGCCTCAAGCAATCCTCTCATCTTGACCTCCCAAAGTGCTGGGGTTACAAGTGAAAAGACTCAATTTCTTTCCTTTTTTTTTTTTTTTTGAGACGGAGTTTCCTTCTTGTTACCTAGGCTGGAGTGCAATGGTGCGATCTTGGCTCACCGCAACCTCCGCCTCCTGGGTTCGAGCAATTCTCCTGCCTTAGCCTCCCGAGTAGCTGGGACTACAGGTATGCACCACCATGTCCAGCTAATTTTTGTATTTTTAGTAGAGACCAGGTTTCACCAGTTGACCAGGATGGTCTCGATCTCTTGACCTCCTGATCCACCCGCCTCGGCCTCCCAAAGTGCTGGGATTATAGGTGTGCGCCACTGTGCCCGGCCTGCAATTTCTTTTTTTAATGGCTGAATAGTATCTCATTATCACCAGTTCTTGATGCATCCATTTTGGACATTGTCTACTGATTTCCAGCTATGATAAATGCAGATTTAGCTTATGGGCCAAGTATGTAGAGAAATGTGAAAGTTCTTTTCTATTCCTGAGTTACGTTTGTTTGCTCCATGCAGGCCTGCTGTCCAGGCTGTGTGCATAGTAGGGTGGGCCCATTATGGATATGTGCTACCGGTTGTGACTATGCATGGGTTTGGCTGTACTGACAGTTACATAGCATGAAGATGTCCCTGCCTCCTGGTCCTGATTTTTGCTTGCATATGTTAGAGTGAGTCTTGCATCTTGGAGACTTTCATCAAAGTCACCATATTGGAATGCATATGAGAATGATGTCATAAATCATTTGTTAAGGTCTCTGTATTTTTAGTGGACTTATTCACTGGAGGATTTCACTCAGGCTGATCAGGTAGGAAGCCATTCTCTAGACATTGGTCAACCTCTAAATGATAGATTGTGGGTGTTTTAAGACATTTGATTTTTGGCCGGGCACAGTGGCTCATGCCTGTAATCTCAGCACTTTGGGAGGCCGAGGTGGGCAGATCACCTGAGGTCAGGAGTTCAAGACCAGCCTGGCCAAGATAGTGAAACCCCGTCTTAAAAAAAAAAGACTTTTTTTTTTTTGAGATGGAGTCTCCTTCTGTTGTCAGCCTGGAGTGCAGTGGTGTGATCTCAGCTCACTGCACTCTCTGCCTCCCAGGTTCAAGTGATTCTCCTGCCTCAGCCTGCTAGTAGCTGGGACTACAGGCACACACCAACATGCCCGGCTAAATTTTTGTATTTTAGTAGAGACAGGGTTTCACCATGTTGCCAGGATGGTCTCAATCTCCTGACCTTGTGATCCACCTGCTTCGGCCTCCCAAAGTGCTGGGACTACAGGAGTGAGCCACTGCGCCTGGCTTTTTTTTTTTTTTGAGACAGAGTGTTGCTCTGTTGCCCAGGCTGGAGTGCAGTGGTGCGATCTCAGCTCACTGCAACATCTGCCTCCATGTTTCAAGCAATTCCCCTGCTTCAGCCTCTTGAGTAGCTGGGACTACAGGCGTGCACCATCATGCCTGGCTAATTTTTGTGTTTTTAGTAGAGATGGGGTTTCACCATGTTAGCCAGGCTGGTCTCAAACTCCTGACCTCAGTGATCTGCCTGTTTTGGCCTCCCAATGTGCTGGGATTAGAGGTGTGAGCCATCTTATCCAGTCTCTTAATTTTTAAAAATTTTTCTTTTTGTTTACAGAAGAACCCTTTCTTTTCTGGGGCAGGTGCATTTCAAGCTATAACATATGGCTGCCGTATGAGACATGTGAGGGGTTGAGTATAGAAAGATTCTGCTCCATGTCTTACTTCTAACCTTTGCTCTACCGGGAATTTACCAGGCAGGAGCCACTTGGTGGTCCCAAGGTATTTGTTGCTTCCTGCTCGGCTGCTGTTGCCCTCTCCACCTCCCCTTCATGCTCATTCCAGTCCTTGTCAGCCTCTGCTGCACTCCGTCCATTACTGCTACCCTTCATTTTTGGGTGTGTATGATAAAATACACATAACATCCAATTCTCAGTGTTCAGTTCTATGGCATTAAATACATTCACATTGTTACCCAGCCAGACATGGCCAGCATTTTGAGAGGTTGAGGCAGATGGATACCACGAGCTCAGGAATTCGAGATCAGCCTGGCAACATGGTGAAACCCTGTCTCTACTAAAAATACAAAAATTAGCCTGGCATGGTGGCACATGCCTGCAATCCCAGCTACTAGGGTGGCCGAGGCACAAGAATCGCTTGAATCTGGGAGGCAGAGGTTGCGGTGAGCCAAGATGGTGCCACTGCACTCCAGCCTGGGTGACAGAGAAAGACTCGGTCTCGAAACAAAACAAAAATAAAGCAAAAACAAAAACACCACAAACTAATAAAATTCTGTACACAAACAATAACTCTTCTTTTCCTTTTCCCCCCAGCCCCTGGCAACCACCATTTTACCTTCTGTCGCTATGAATCTGACCACTCTGGAAACCTCATGTAAGTGGAATCCTACACTATTTGTCTTTTGGGTCCACCCTCTACTTTAGATTTTTATTTATTTATTTATTTATTTTTTTTTTTTTAAAAAATTTTATTTTTATGATTTTTTATTTTTATATTTTTCTTTTTTTAAAATTAGTTAACCTGAGATGCACCTGTCAGATTTTTTTTTTTTTAATTTAATGACAGGGTCTTGCCCTCCGTCACCAGAGAGTGAGTGTAGTGGTATAGTCATAGCTCACTGTAACCTCAAATTCTGGTCTCAAGTGATCCTCCTGCCTCAGCCGCCAGAGTAGCTGGGACTACAGGCACATACCACCACAAGCCTGGCTAATTTTTTTTTGGTAGAGATGGGGTGTTGCTATGTTGGTCTTGAACTCCTGACCTCAAATAATCTTGCTGCCTCAGCCTGCCAAAGTGCTAGGATTACAGGCATGAACTACTGCACCTGGCTACTTAATATCTTTAATAATTCTGTTGAAATTTCTTAACTCTTGGTGGCTTCTCATGTCTTGTTGTAGATTTCCAATTTTTTACCTCCTTTACTATTATTTAGTGGGGTATGGGGAGGGAGTGGTGATAAAAGTATAGGGTTAAACCAACATCTTTAACCAGGAGTTTATTCATTTTGATAAGAGGATATTCTAACAAAACCAGAAATATTATATGATTTCACTGATAATGCAGTACCTAGAGTAGTCAAACTCAGAGACAGAAAGTAGAATGGTGGGGCCAGGCTCACACCTGTAATCCCAGCACTTTGGGAGGTTGAGGCTGATGGATCACCTGGGGTCAGGAGTTCGAGACCAGCCTGACCAACATGGTAAAATCCTGTCTCTACTAAAAATACAAAAACTAGCCAGATATGGTGGCACAAGCCTATAATCTCAGCTACTTGGGAGGCTAAGACAGGATAATTGCTTGAACCTGGGAGGCAGAGGTTGAGGTCAGCTGAGACTGTACCATTTGCACTCCAGCCTGGGCAACAAGAGTGAAACTGTCTCAAAAAAAAAAACAAAAAACATAGAATGGTGGTTGCCAGGGGCTGAGGGCAGGAGGATTAGAGCATTATTGCTTAACGGATATAGAATTTCAGTTTGGGAAAATGAGAAAGTTCTGGAGTTGGATGATAATGATGGGACATGAAGGTACAATGCAATGACTCTAGGCCCACTGTCAGCCCAATGCAGAGGAATGGCCAGGGCCGAATCCTTTATGAATGAACTTCAGGAATCAGAGCTCTTTAGACCAAGACATGATTACACTGGCTTATTCCTGTATCTACTGGCTTTTTATGGATCTTTCTCCAAAGTACGAGGGCTGGGACTAGGGTGAGGCAAGGTAGGCAACTAGGGCACAAGATTTAAGGAGGCACTTACTCTTAAGGTGGGATTCCACCTTGAGAGAGGATAGCTCCAGCACGCTGCTGCCTGTGTAGAAAAGTCCAGATAACATTGTCTGTGTATTAGGTTTCTCCAGAGAAACAGAGCCAATAGGATCTGTCTATCTGTCTATCTGTCTGTTTGTCTGTTTGTCTCTCTATCTCCTGTTGAGGCCAGGAGTTCGAGAGTAGCCTGGCCAACATGGCAAAATCTTGTCTTTACTAAAAATACAATTAACCAGGCCTGGTGGTAGGCGCCTGTAAACTCAGCTTCTTGGATGGCTGAGAATTGCTGTCTGTCTGTCTGTCTGTCTCTCTCTCATCTATTTATAGAAGAAGAGAGAGAGAGATAAGAAGAGCTTTACTGTAGCAACTGGC
Source organism: Saguinus oedipus (assembly GCA_031835075.1). NCBI lineage: Eukaryota > Metazoa > Chordata > Mammalia > Primates > Cebidae > Saguinus > Saguinus oedipus. The sequence goes on along the minus strand of CM063187.1, from coordinate 38,145,893 downwards.
TCATGTGATTATGGAGGCTGAGAGGTCCACCATCTGCTGTCTGGGAGCTAGAGATCCAGGAAAACAACTGGTGTAATTTGGTCTGAAGTCAAAGGTCTAAGAAGGGAAAAGTGCAGGCATAGGGGTAGGGTGCACCTGAGAACCAGGAACTCCAATGTTGGAGGGCATGAAAATGTGTATGTACTGACTCAAGGAGAGAAACAGAAAGACAGAATTCCCTCTTCGTTTTTTTTTTTTTTTTTTTTAAGAAGGGTTCTTGCTTGGTTGCCTAGGCTGGAGTGCAGTAGTGCAATCACAGCTCACTGCAGTCTCAACCTTCTGGGTTCAAGTGATCCTCCTACCTTAGCCCCCTGAGTAGCTGGGACCAGAGTTATGCACCACTGGTAGAGAACAGCTGGGCTCCTGGCTAAACCCCATTCTTAAGCCTGGAACCACGGCCCTAAGTGAAAACAGCTGACACTGTTTTTCTGCCCAAATGTTGCCTTTTTGGCCTGCCACACCCATACCCTGTGCCCATAAAAAGATTTCAGCTGGCAGAACACAAGTGGCTGAGCAGTGGGGATACAGGTGGCTTAGTGGCAAGCAGAGAAGCTGCAACTGAGCATTAGAGACCACAGATAGACATGGCTAACTTCAGATGGTGTGGCTTCAGGCGAAGATCACCTTCTTCCCACACCATCCGCTTTCCAATTCCCATCCCGCTGAGAGCCATTTCCATCACCCAATAAAATCCTTCACATACGCTACTCTTCAATCCGTTCATATAACCTGAGTCTTCCCTCTCGTTCCCGTACTTGCTTGCTCCCACACTCCCTCTTGGGAGGGGTGGCCAGCCACAGACTGAGGGAAATGAGCCACTCCAGTTCCCACCCATGAAGGGGGTCAAGGTCAAGGGAACAAATCCCATCTCACTACCACACCACACTAATTTTTATTTTTTTTTAGAGACAAGATCTCACTCTGTTGCCCAGGCTGGTCTTGAACACCTGGCTTTAAGCAATCCTCCTGCCTTGGCCTCCCAAAATGCTGTGATTACAAGTGTGAGTTATTATGTCTGCCCTCTTGTCTTTTTGTTCTATTCAGGGTCTCAATAGATTGGATGATGTCCATCCACATGGGTGAGAGTAATCTTTACTCAGTCACTTGTTTCAAGTGCTAATCTATTCTAGAAACATCTGCACAGACACACCCAGAAATAATGCTGTACCAGTGATTTGCGCATCCCTTAGCCTAGCCAAGTTGTCATGAGAAATTAACCATCACAGTCTGTCAAAGGAAAGCAATGCCATGACAGCATTGGGAATCATAATCCAATGAGAAGACTTTGCATGTCATGAGATAACAACTAGCACATTAATGTCACCAGTATTAACATTCTCTTAAAAGCATTTTATCACTTGATCATCATACTATCTGTGTTGAACAGGAACCACTATCAGGTTCCTCTTTTGATAGTGAGGGCACTAAGGGCTGGGAAAGGTGATAGTGTTGACTTGAGGTAGTTGATGGTTGGGCCAAGATTTCTACCACAAGTTTTTTTTTTTTTTTTTTTTTTTTGAGACAGAGTCTTGCTCTGTTGCCAGGCTGGAGTGCAGTGACATGATCTTGGCTCACTGCAACCTCTGCCTCCCGGGTTCAAGTGATTCCCCTGTCTCAGCTTCCTGAGTAGCTGGGACAACCCAGGCACGTGCCACCGATAACTTTTTGTATTTTAGTAGAGACGGGGTTTCACCATGTTGGCCAGGATGGTCTCCATCTCCTGACCTCGCGATCCACCCGCCTCGACCTCCCAAAGTGCTGGGATTACAGGCATGAGCCATCACGCCCAGCCTGTACCACAAGTTTTAAATTCCAAGCTTCAGCTCTTTTATTACAGCACCCAGGTACAAAAGAAATTAAATTAATATACTCAATAACTGATTCGGCTCTACCTGTTTGTGTGCAAAATTCCTACTTTACCCAAACTTTTTTTTTTTTTAGGAGATGGGGTTTCACCACATTGGTCAGGCTGGTCTTGAACTCCTGACCTCAGGTGATCCACCTGCCTTGGCCTCCCAAAGTGCTGGGATTACAGATGTGAGTCACCACACCTGGCCCAACCTTTTATCTTACATAATTATGTGTTCTGATGGTGACCTGAGTCATTAAAGAGATAAATAAGTAAATTATGCTAAGAAATGGGCATAACTGTTGGCAAATAAAATGATACAGTAACTAATATATTATTGCAAAACACTTCCATAAAATTGCTTTTTCTCTAGAGACTGAAAGTATTAAAAGAGAACTTTTGCAGTTTATGGAAAGCAATTTTAGGATAAAAGTAAAAACACTGAGCAACATGATGAAAAGAACAGTGCATTATATAACTGTTACATAATTACTATATTATAGTAATTATGTAAATTACATAGCAGTAGTTCTTAAAATTATAGGCTGCCTTGCTGCAAGTATTATACTATTGAAAGTGATATTTAGTGCAATACCTGTCACTTACCTTTTGAGATTGTGAAAAGTTAGAGATATTTCTTGGGATCACATTTTAAAGAATTGCTTGTCTTTCTGGATACACTTGAGTGCTTATGTGATCTGGGTACCATATTGTGTTATTTTGTTAGATGGAATTCCAACCCATCTTGGACATGAGCATGCAGTTGTGTTGGTAGCATGGTAACTCCTACAACATCCTGTCACTTTGTAGTGTTCTGGGTACAGGGAATGTTCCTTCAGGCCCTGTGCTGATCAGATGGCAAGGGTGGGGTAGTCATGGTGGTGGTGGTGAGTGTGTGTTCAATGACTGAGAGCAGGAGAACAAGAAACTTCCAAAGGTCTTAATGCTGCCACAAGGGATGAATTTGTTGTTCATATATCAAGAGGTTAAAGGAAATTAGATCAACTGTAAAGAAAAGACATTCCAAAAAAAAGGAACAGATGTTGGTAAAGGTGTGGAGAAAAGGGAATACTTATAGGCTTCTGGTGGGAATGTAAATTAGTACAATCTTTATGGAAAACAGTATAGAGATTTCTCAAAGAACCAAAAATAGAACTACCATTCCATTCAGCAAACCCATTGAGGGTAAATACCCAAAGGGAAATAAATCATATAAAAAAGCTGCCTGCGCTTGTATGTTCCTCACAGCACTGTTCGCAATGGCAAAGTCATCGATCAATCTAAGTGTCTATCAACGGAGGATTGGATAAAGGAAATGTGGTACATATACACCATGGAATACTACTCAGCCACAGAAAAGGATGAAATCATGTATTTTGCAGCCACGTGGGATGGAGCTGGGGGCCTTTGTTATATTTTTTTGGGGTTGGGGGTTGAGACAGAGTCTTGCTCTGTCACCCAGGCTGGAGTGCAGTTGCATGATCTTGGCTCACTACAACCTCCATCTCCCAGATTCATGCGATTCTCCTGTTTCAGTCTCCCAAGTAGCTGGGATTACAGGTCTGCGCCACCACATCCGGTTAATTTTTGTATTTTTAGTAGAGATAGGGTTTCACCACATTGGCCAGGCTTGTCTTAAACTCCTGACCTCAGGTGATCCACCCACCTCCACCTCCCAAAGTGCTGGGATTACAGGTGTGTGCCACAACACCCAGCCTGGAGGCCATTGTTTTAAAAGAAATAACTTGGAAACAGAAAGTGAAATAGTGCATGTTCTTATAAGTGGGAGCTAAACAATGGGTCTATATGGACATGCAGAGTAGAATAATAGACATTGGAGACTACGGAAGGTGGGAGAGTGGGAGGGGGATGAGTGTTGAAGAAATACCTGTTGGGTACATTGTGTGTTATTCAGGTGATGGGTATGCTACATGCCCAGACTTCACTATGACACAATATATGCATTTGAGGAATCTGCAGTTGTGCTCCCAAATGTGTTTTTAAAAAAAAGAAAAAGAAAAAAAAAGAGAGATTCTAGAAGAGGATAGGAAGACTGAGGAAACTGGCCAATTTGGGGTCTTCTCTGCTCTGTTGTTGAGAAGCTGAGCACCGAGACTGGGTCCTGGTGCTGAGCTGAGTGACTGCAGGCAAGGGGAGGCTGGGAGACATGGCCTGGGAATAGCTCCAGACTCTCCCAATGGTGATGTGGAGATAGAAGTCAGCCTGCAGACTCCCTTCCTGGCTGAACATCCGTGGGAACCAGGGCAGCCTGGCTAAGGCTATTCTGAGAAGTGTTTGTGCTTTCACACAGGCTGCCCCTTGCATTATGGGGCAGGGACAAAGTGCAAATGGAGATGAAATACCATGTGTCTAAATGTCTAAAAATTAGAATTCTAGGGTGGGTGCAGTGGCTCATGGCTGTAATCCCAGCACTTTGGGAGGCCGAGGGGGGCGGATCACCTGAAGTTAGTTTGAGACCAGCCTGGCCAACATGATGAAACCCTGTCTGTACTAAAAATACAAAAATTAGCCAGGCGTGGTGGTGCTCACCTGTAGTCCCAGCTACTTGAGAAACTGAGGCGGGAGAATCACCTGAATCTGGGAGTCAGAGGTTGCAGTGAGCCAGGATTGCATGATTGCACTACAGCCTGGGCGACAGAGTGAGACTTCATCTCAAAAAAAAAAAAAAAAAAAAATAGAATTTTAGTTGGGCTAGTGGCTCACACATATAATCCCAGCACTTTGTGTGGCTGAGGTGGGAGGATGGTTGAGCCTGGCAATGTGCCAGGGCTTCACCTGTACTCTTGCAGACACCTCAGCTTGTGTATCCACAGTTGCCCTCAAAACAGCTACCTTGGTCAGGCTTGGTGGTTGACAAGGCCACAAGAATCACTTGAACTTGGGAGGCAGCAGTTTCAGTGAGCTGAAATCACGCCACTGCATGCCAGCCTGAGTGACAGAGGCAGACTCCATTGCAAACAAAACAAAACAAAACAAAACAAAATCCAGCCACCTCTTAGTCTAGGAAAAACATACACCTGCATGGCAATATGATGCTTCTCAGGATAAGGCACACAGGAAAGGGAGGCCTACCCTGGAAATAGACTGTAGGCTGTTTGGGCATGGAGTTCTGGAGGTTTGGTGACTGGGACATGGATTAGAGTCAGGAGCCAAATCTGGCCCTTCACTTGTTTTTTGTAAATAAAACTTTATTGGAATATAGCCATGCTAATTCATTTATGTATTATCTGTAGCTGGTTTCAGGCCACAATGGCGAAATTCAGTTGTGACGCAGACCATGTGTCTTGCAGATCCTAAAATATTTACTCTCTGGTCCTTTAGAGAAAATGTTTGCCAACTTCTGCTCCAGAAGGTGGCAATGGGTAGGCTCCAATGGGCTTGCCCCCTTGGCTGTGAACTTGAGTGCGAGGCTGGAGGACGGTGCCAGAGTGGATTTCCCTAAAGGAGGGGAAACCCCAACCCAGAATCTCACGATGAGGAAATATTAGACAAAGTGAAACTGAAGGACATTCCACTGAAACAATAGGCTTATACTCTTTAAAATGTCCATGTCATGAAAGGAAAAACAAAGAAAGATTAAAGAACCATTCCAAATCAAAGAAGACAAAAGAGGACAGGGCACAGTGGCTCATGCCTGTAATCCCAGTACTTTGGGAGGCTGAGGCCAGCAGATCACTTGAGGTCAGGAGTTCGAGACCAGCCTGGCCAACATTGCAAAACCCCATCTCTACTAAAAATACAAAAGTTCGCTGGGTGTGGTGACAGGCACCTGTAATCCCAGCTACTTGGGAGGCTGAGGCACGAGAATCACTTCAACCCAGGAGGTAGAGGCTGCAGTGAATGGAGATGGGGCCATTGCACTCCAGCCTGGGAGACAGAGTGAGACTCCACCTCAAAAAAAAAGAAAGAGAGAAGAATCATTTTGGCTGATATAACTTATGGAATCCCCACTAGTGGTCTTCTTAGGCTTATTCAAACTCACAAGATGATCAGGGGTCATGTTCAGAGTATTTAGAAGGATAAAGCGCAGGAGCCCCAGCTGTCATCAAGGCAGCTTCCTTCAGGCATTCATTCCTTGAAGGGAGTGTCCTTGATGCAGTTCACTCAGATACAAGGAGATATAAGGAGACAGGCAAGAGCTACACTGGGCCTTTAGGAGAGCTGCCCTGATTGATGGATTCATTGATTTTTTGAGACAGGGTCTCACTCTGTCGCCCGGGTCTGAGTGCAGTGAAAATCGTGGCTCATTGCATCTTCTAACTCCTGGGCTCAAGTGCTCCTCCTGCCTCAGCCTCCCCAGTAGCTGGGACCACAAGTGCATGCCTCCATGCCTGGCTAATTAAAAAAAAAAAAATTTGTTGCTGTGTTGCCCATGTTGGTTTCAAACTCCTGGGCTCAAACAAGTCTTCTACCTCAACCTCCCAAAGTGCTGGGATTATAGGCATGAGCCACTGCTTCCAGCATTTCTGATTTAAAAGCCCTATGTGCCACAGAAGACAACCCCATAACAATTCCATAAACACAGCTTCCAGGGTCTCTGCAAGGGACATGCCCAGGTACAAGAATTCTACTCTCAAAAAGCAAAAACTGGTATAAATACCACATATAACTATCTGGTGAGTCCAGATGCAAGGTACCAATGATCATTTTCACTCTAAGCAATGTTGCCTAGCAACACAGTTCACACGAGCTTTCAGGGAAATAACCCTAAGGTTAACCAGAAGCATTTTTAAACTTTTGCCAATGGTGTACCTCCAAGACTTTAGTTAACACCTTTAACAAAAAAGGACAAGTTCAGGCTGGGTGCAGTGGCTCATGCCTGTAATCCCAGCACTTTGGGAGGCTGAGGTGGGAGGACTGCCTAGCCCAGGAGTGCAGGATCCAGCCCTACAGGTCCTGTGAGTCCCTCTCTACAGGTGTGGAGATGAGAAACTGTGGACACAAGACACCAAGAAAGAGAAAACAGAGTTTGGGCCCAGGGGTCCACTGCCAACCAAAGCACAGAATCTGGCAGTGGCCCCGACTGCCTGGATGCTCTGACTTATTGAGTACAAAGCAGAGGGCAGGGCAGGTAGGGTGAAGTAATGGTGGTCAGTGATAGGGTCAGGTAAATCACGTGTCTTGGAGATGGGGGCCCAGGTCTTTCAAGTAGCTGAGGCGAGGAGAAAACCTAATGCATCAACACTTTTTATTTTCTTTTTTTTTAATTGCATTTTAGGTTTCGGGGTACATGTGAAGAACATGCAAGATTGTTGCATAGGCACACATGTGGCAGTGTGATTTGCTGCCTTCCTCCCCTTCACCTATATCTGGCATTTCTCTCCATGCTGTCTCTCCCCAACTCCCTACCCCTGGCTGTCCCTCCCCTTTTTTCCCCCAACAGACCCCAGTGTGTGATGCTCCCCTCCCTGTGTCCATGTGTTCTCATTGTTCAACACCCGCCTATGAGTGAGAACATGTGGTGTTTGATTTTCTGTTCTTGTGTCAGTTTGCTGAGAATGATGGTCTCCAGTTTCATCCATGTCCCTACAAAGGACACGAACTCATCGTTTTTGATGGCTGCATAATATTCCATGGTGTATATGTGCCACATTTTCCCTGTCCAGTCTATCATTGATGGGCATTTGGGTTGGTTCCAGGTCTTTGCTATTGTAAACTGTGCTGCAATGAACATTTGTGTGCATGTGTCCTTATAGTAGAATGATTTATAATCCTTTGGATATATATCCAGTAATGGGATTGCTGGGTCAAATGGAATTTCTATTTCTAGGTCCTTGAGGAATCGCCACACTGTCTTCCACAATGGTTGAACTAATTTACAGTCCCACCAACAGTGTAAAAGTGTCCCTATTTCTCCACATCCTCTCCAGCATCTGTTGTCTCCATATTTTTTAATGATTGCCATTCTTTTTTTTTTTTTTTTTTTTGAGATGGAGTTTCGCTCTTGTTACCCAGGCTGGAGTGCAATGGCGCGATCTCGGCTCATCGCAACCTCCGCCTCCTGGGTTCAGGCAATTCTCCTGCCTCAGCCTCCTGAGTAGCTGGGATTACAGGCACCCGCCACTGTGCCCAGCTAATTTTTTGTATCTTTAGTAGACACGGGGTTTCACCATGGCCAGGATGGTCTCGATCTCTTGACCTCGTGATACCCCCGCCTCGGCCTCCCAAAGTGCTGGGATTACAGGTGTGAGCCACCACGCCCGGCCTAATCAGGCAGTCGGGGCCACTGCCAGATTCTGTGCTTTGGTTGGCAGTGGACCCCTGGGCCCAAACTCTGTTTTCTCTTTCTTGGTGTCTTGTGTCCACAGTTTCTCATCTCCACACCTGTAGATTGCCATTCTAACTGGCATGAGATGGTATCTCAATGTAGTTTTGATTTACATTTCTCTAATGACCAGTGATGATGAGCATTTTTTCATATGTTTGTTGGCTTCATGTATGTCTTCTTTTGTAAAGTATCTGTTCATATCCTTTGCCCACTTTTGAATGGGCTTGTTTTTTTCTTGTAAATCTGTTTTAGTTCTTTGTAAATTCTAGATATTAGCCCTTCATCAGATGGGTAAACTGCAAAAAATTTTTCCCATTCTGTTGGCTGCTGATTCACTCTAATGACGGTTAAGATTTGCTGTGCAGAAGCTGTGGAGTTTGATTAGGTCCCATTTGTCTATTTTGGCTTTTGTTGCCAATGCTTTTGGTGTTTTGGTCATGAAGTCCTCACCTGTGCCTATGTCCTGAATGGTTTTGCCTAGATTTTCTTCTAGGGTTTTTATGGTGTTAGGTCTTATGTTTAAGTCTTTAATCCATCTGGAGTTAATTTTAGTATAAGGTGTCAGGAAGGGGTCCAGTTTCTGCTTTCTGCACGTGGCTAGCCAGTTTTCCCAACACCTTTTATTAAACAGGGAATCCTTTCCCCATTGCTTGTTTTTGTCAGGTTTGTCAAAGATTGGATGGTTGTAGATATGTTGTGCTGACTCCAAGGCCTCTGTTCTGTTCCACTGGTCTATATCTCTGTTTTGGTACCAGTACCATACTGTTTTTATTACTGTAGCCTTGTAGTATAGTTTGAAGTCCAGTAGTGAGATGCCTCCTGCTTTGTTCTTTTTGCTTAGAAATCACTTGGCTATGCGGGCTCTCTTTCGGTTCCATATGAAGTTTAAGGTGGTTTCTTCCAGTTCTGTGAAGAAGGTCTTTGGTAGCTTGATGGGGATAGTGTTGAATCTATAAATTACTTTGGGCTGTATGGCCATTTTCACAAAATTGATTCTTCCTAACCATGAACATGGAATGTTTCTCCATCTGTTTGAGTCCTCTCTTATTTCGTTGAGCAGTGGTTTTTAGTTCTCCTTAAAGAGGTGCTTTACATTCCTTGTTAGTTATATTCCCAGGTATTTTATTCTCTTTGTAGCAATTGTGAATGGCAGTTTGTTCTTGATTTGGCTCTCTTTAAGTCTGTTATTGGTGTATAGGAATGCTTGTGATTTCTGCACATTGATTTTGTATCCTGAGACTTTGCTGAAGTTGCTTATCAGTTTCAGGAGATTTTGGGCTGAGACGATGTATATCTTCTAGATACATAATCATGTCATCTGCAAATAGAGACGATTTGGCTTCCTCCTTTCCTATTTGAATACCCTTTATTTCTTTTTCTTGCCTGATTGCTCTGGCTGCGTCAGCACTTTTTCATACTTGTCAAGAAAGAACAATGACATTAAGATTTATGTTACTATTACTGATTTTATCTTTTAAGAAAAGGAGGGAAAAAAAGGAAAAAGAGGGACCAGGTGCAGAATTGGAACATTAAAGTAGACGTGGAACGTGATGACCACTGAAGCACAGCATCACATAGATGTCTGTGGGCCTACCTGACAGCTGTCAGGCCTACACGAGAGCTTGGAGAAGTGGAGTTTTCTCCTAACTCTCCTGAGGAAGGAGATGTCTGGGACATTTGGACGTCTCCTTCCCTAGCTGGCTAAACAGTGGGTGCTTTCACGGTGCTGGCGCTGCTGCACAGCCAAGGCATCCTCCAGCATCCCTTATGTGGGTGTGACAGAGGGCTTAGAACATCTTGCTTTAGGATCACTTTGTTCACAATGTCACCTCAGTTCCATGCTTCATTACCTCAAAATCATTAGTAAGATTAAAAGATTATATTGAGTATATATATTTTTGTAGATTACATATGAATAACTATGTGATTATTCATGATTATATATAGGAATAAATATGTAACTATATCTCTAATTCTTTTCTAATTCTGTATTCATATGGGAACAGACAGGCTTCAGAACCTTGTCTTGGCACTTGTGGGGTCTCCCATGGGGTCTCCCACCCACACAAGAGTTCAAAACCAGCCTGCGCAACATGATGAGACCCTGTCTCTACAAAAAATTAGCCAGGCATTGTGGCATGTACCTTTAGTCCCAGATACTGGGTGTGGTGGCTTATGCCTGTAATTCCAAAACTTTGGGAAGCTGAGGCAGGAGAATTGCTTGAGCCCAGGAATTTGAGGCTGCAGTGAGCTATGATCACACCACTGCACTTCAGCCTGGGTGACATAGTGAGACTCTGTCTCAGATAAAAAAAAAAAAAAAAAAAAAAAAAAGACAAGTTAGTACATTTGGTGATCACCAGGATTTGTATTTCTATTTCTATTCCCGAATGGGATGTCTCCCCCATATTTCAGTTGCTAGGCAACTGAAATAGTTTTTGCCATTAGTCTTTATAATGCATGCAATACTGCTTTTAGTTTGTGAATTCTAGTCCTTTCTTTCCCTTCCTTCCTTCCCTCCTTCCTTCCTTCCTTCTTTCCATCCTTCCTTCCTTCCTTTCCTCCCCTCCCCTCCTCTTCCCCTCCCTCTCCTTCCTCCCCTCCCTCCCCTCCTCTTCCCCTCTCTCCCTCCTCCTCCTCTCCCTCCCTCCTCCTTCTCTCCCTCCCTCTTCCTCCTCTCCCTCCCTTCTCCTCCCCCCTCTCCCTCCCTCCTCCTCTCTTCCCCTCCCTCCCTCATCTTCCCCTCCTTCCTCCTCCCCTCCCTTCTCTCCCTTCCCCTCTTCTCCCTTTCTCCCTCCTCCTTTCTCCTTCCTTCCTTCTTTCATTCTTCTTTCTTTCTTTCTCTTCCTTCAGAATCTCACTTTGTTGCCCAGGCTGGAGTGCAGTGGCATAATCTCAGCTCACTGCAACCTCCTCCTCCTGGGTTCAAGTGGTTCTTATGTCTCAGCCTCCAGATTAGCTGGGATTACAGGCGTGCACGACTATGCCTAGATAACTTTTTTTTTTTCTTTTTTTTTTTTAAAGAAGAGACCGGGTTTCTCTATATTGGCCAGCCTGGTCTCAAACTTCTGCCCTAAAGTGGTCCACCCACCTTGGCCTCCCAAAGTGCTAGAATTGCAGGTGTGAGCCACCGTGCCCGGCACAGATATTTTACATCAAACAATATTACATGATAGTTTTTAACCAAACCAACTTACGATGGTGAAAGTTGTTTAAGCTTTTTATAAAAAGTGTATTTTCCCCCTGTCTGTCATATGTAAAGGAAGGGTTTTATCCAGTCTTAAGATGTGACTTGCCGGGCATGGTGGCTCACGCCTGTAATCCCAGCACTTTGGGAGGCCGAGGCGGGTGAATCACGAGGTCAAGAGATCGAGATCATCCTGATCAACATGGTGAAACCCCGTCTCTACTAAAAATACAAAAATTAGCTGGACATGGTGGTGCGTGCCTGTAATCCCAGCTACTCAGGAGGCTGAGGCAGGAGAATTGCCTGAACCCAGGAGGGGGAGGTTGTGGTGAGCCGAGATTGCGCCATTGCACTCCAGCCTGGGTAACAAGAGCGAAACTCCGTCTCAAAAAAAAAAAAAAAAAAAAAAAAGATGTGGCTTAAACCTTTAAAAATTGGTCACTTTAGAAAATGTCCGCATTCCTGTGAATCTCCACTAGATGGCGGCAGAGGACACTGGTCCGACTCCAGTGCAAGGTTAAATTGACTGATGCATCCTCAGCCCATAGCTTTTGTCAAACTCAAGGATGCTGTTTAGGTTACTCCTTCCCACATGTGGAGAGCTTTCCTTAACGTTTTAATGTGATTTCACCAAATCCTACTGAACTTGCCATTGTAGCCCTGCCTGTCTACTTTAGTTCTAGAGTCTTGGGGGTTTCCAAACGTTTCTCCCTCATAAATTCGAGTTTGGAGGAGTTGGAGTGAATCTGGCACTTCCCCTGCTTTGTCCAGTGGCAGTCTCATTGCAAGCATGGGGTTTGCAGGATCATTCTGTTGTCCTCGCCATCCACCCCCAATACCCATCCCAGCCAGACATGAATCCATCCCCACAGCTGAGCAGCAGGTGGGTTTCTGCTGGGTGTATTTTATGCCAAGCAGAAAATGAGAGCCTGTGTATATCAAGCTTCTTTTCCAAGGTGACGATGTGTAGAACACTTTGGTGGAGAATAGAAGAGGCTGCACAGCCTTGCTCCTTTGTTTACAGCGCTTTGAGAGTAGAAACAGTAGTATCTTTCTGCGGCATCTGCCCTAGGACACGAAACCCTAAAAGGTAAAGAGTACAGGCCAAGATATCAATTACTGGTGATATGGTTTGGCCCTGTGTCCCCACCAAAATCTCACACTGAATTGTAAAGGTCTCACCCGCGTGTCAAAGGCAGGACCAGGTGGAGGTAATTGGATAATGGGGATGATTTCCCCCATACTGTTCTTGTGATAATGAGTGAGTCTCATGGGATCTGATTTTTTTTTTTTTTTGGAGACAGAGTCTCACTCTGTTGTCAGGCTGGAATGCAATGGTGTGATCTAGGCTCACTGCAACCTCTGCCTCCTGGGTTCAAGGGATTCTCCTACCTCAGTCTCCCGAATAGCTGGGATTACAGGAGCATGGCACCACATCTAGTTAAGTTTTGTACTTTTAGTAGAGACAGGGTTTCACCATGTTGGCCAGGATGGTCTCGGTCTCTTGACCTCATGATCCACCAGGCTCAGCCTCCCAAACTGTCGGGATTACAGGCATGAACTACCGTGCCCGGCCGATCTGATGGTTTTATAAGTGACTGCCATTTTCCCTGTTTGCTCTCATTCTCTCTCCTGTACTATCAAGCAGGGCATGGTAGTATACTACACAGGAGGCAGCTACTCAAGAGGATGAGGCTGCAGGATTGCTTGTGCCCAAGAGAGACTGGCAGTGAGCTAAGGTCTCACCACTGCTCTATGGTCTGGGCAACAGAGTCAGACCTTGTTTTTCTCTCTCTTAAAAAAAAAGGAACTTGACTAGAACAAAATGAAGTTGTCTAGAGATGCTGGCATTTTGTCTGGATATAGGAAAGAGGGAGCAGAGTGGAAGGTCCCTCCTGCTTGTCCAATGGTTACCCTGAGTAAGCCCTGTCTTGTTTAGTTTCATCACAAGGCAGGGTTTGAATATGTCAGTCTGTGATTTGGTCATCTGTAGTCGCTTCCAATTAAATAAGGTATTTGCAGCAGTGACCATCACAGAGATGTTTATCCAGAAACTATGGTTGGAGAATAACTCTGTTCTTAAAGCTTATTATTATTATTATTATTTTTTTTTAAAGGCACCCTAGAGGGAGACTGAGGGGTTTAGGACAGCCTTCCCATATCTGGGCTTATACTATGCCAGGATAGTCTTCCTAAAATACCGCATTGATTGAGTGAAAGACCTGTATTAAACCTTTAAGTGGCTCTCATTGCCCATAAAATAAATCTCAGACTTCTTATCCTGGCATTAATGGTTCTCTCTGAGTTGACCTCATTCTGCGTTGAGGCTTCCTTCTAATTATTCACTAAACCATAGTCTCTTTAGCAAAACTAGTTTACTTGAGCTTTTTCCACCTTTCTCATTCTTTGTGCTTTTATAAATCCCATTCATTTTTCAAGGCCTTATTCAAATTCATCTTCTGGCTTCCCTGAAGTCGTTCCTTTATAGCCCAGTTTCAAGTGCTTTCCTTCTTGTGACTAAAAAAACATTTTCTTTCTTTCTTTCTTTTTTTTAAATGGGGTCCTGCCACATTGCCCAGGCTGGTCTTGAATGTCCAGACTCAAGCGATCCTCTCACCTCGGCTTCCAAAGTGCTGGGATTATAGGTGTGAGTCAATTATGTCAGGCTTTGTGATTTTTTAAAAATACAAAATAATTTGTTCATATTTCATTTGGCAATAAATCTTGTATCAACTCGTAATGATATTTTATGTTGGATTGTTATTTAGATCTTTTTCTCTTTGCTTACCTTTTTACTACCTTTTTCTCTAAACTATTTATAAATTCCTTTAGCCAGAGTCCCTGCTATCAAGTTACTTTTTTATTTTTGAGATAGAGTCTTGCTCTGTCATCTAGGCTGGAGTGCAATGGCGTGATCTTGGCTCACTGCAGTCTCCGCCTCCTGGATTCAACTGATTTTTGTGCCTCAGCCTCCAGAGTTAGGCTGGGATTATAGGCGTGTGCTACCATGCCTGGCTAATTTTTGTATTTTTAGTAGAGATGGGGTTTCACTATGTTGGCCAGGCTGGTCTAAGGTGATCCACCCACGTTATCCTTCCAAAGTGCTGGGCTTACTGGTGTGAGCCACCCTGCCTGACCAAATAACTTTTTAAAAATTAAGTCACTTTTTATGTCTCACTGTATCAAACTAATAATTTACACATACCAGGTCCTTAATAAGGGCATGTGTGTAAGTGTGAATGTGTATGGTATGTGTCTTTTATTTTGACAGTAAGAGTGAAGGTAAGGCTATATGTGAAAAAACATTAAGGATGTTTTGAAATCAAGTCTCTCCCTTCCTTCCTTCCTTTTCTTCTTTACTTTCTTTTTTCTCTTTCTTTCTTTTCTTTTCTCTTTATTTTTCTCCCTCCCTCCCTCCCTCCCTTCCTCTCTCTCTCTCTCTCTCTCTCTCTTTCTTTCTTGGGTCTCACTCATTTGTGCGGGCTAAAGTACAGTGGTGTATCTTGGCTCACTGCAGCCTCAACCTCCCATACTCAAATGATCCTCCACCCTGAGTAGCTGGGACTACAGGTGAGTGCTACCACACTTGGCTAATTTTTAAATTTTTTATAGAGACAGGGTTTCATCATGTTACCCAGGCTGGTCTTGAACTCCTGAGCTCAAGCCATCTGCCCACCTTGGCCTCCCAAAGTGCTGGGATTACAAACATCAGCCACCATGCCTAGCCAAAACCTCCTCTTTCTTGACCAGCCTACAGCATCTGACATGGTCATTCCTTTCTTCAAACTCTTTGCAAATACTTGGCTTTGGGATAACACACTGTCATGGCTCACCACGTTCATCACTGCTCATGTTTTCTTAGTCTCCTTTGCTGGCTATTCCTCATCTTCCTGGCCTCTATGTGTGAGCTACCCCAGGCCTCTGTCCTTGAGCCTCTTCTCTATATTCCCATTCCATATGTTAATACTTCCTAAACTTTTCCATAGCATGGCCCATGCAGAAAATGACCACTTGTTTTAGTACACTGGGATCAGTAAGGCCAGCTAGGACTTGAGGTGACCAGTCTAGAGGCTCTTGCAGCCTTTGGCTGTCACATCTTGACTCACCCATAAGCCATTTTATATTTTGAGAAGTGTCAAGTGAAAAATTCTTCTTCTTTTGTTTTTTTTTTGAGATGGAGTCTTGCTCTGTTGCTCAGGTTGTAGTGCAGTGGTATGATCTTGGCTCACTGCAGCCTCTGCCTCTCAGGTTCAAGCAATTCTCCTGCCTCAGCCTCCTGAGTAGCTGGGATTATAGGTGACTGCCACCACGCCCAGCTAATTTTTATATTTTTGGTAGAGACAGGGTTTTACCATGTTGGTCAGGCTGGTCTCGAACTCCTGACCTCAGGTGATCTGCTTGCCTCGGCCTCCCAAAGTGCTGGGATTACAGGCGTGAGCCACCTCACCCAGCCAAGTGGAAAACTCTTTACCAGATGATCACATCTCTCCTTCAAGACTTTACTTATTTATTTTTTTGAGACAGGGTCTCATTCTGTCACCCAAGCTGGAGGGCAGTGGCAGGATCTCGACTCGCTGCAACCTGCACCTCCTGGGTTCAAACAATTCTCCTGCCTCAGCCTCCTGAGTAGTTGGGATTATAGACATGCACCACCATGCCCAGCTAATTTTTGTACTTTTAGTAGAGATGGGGCTTCACCATGTTGTCCAGGTCTTGAACTCAGGTGATCGGCCCTCTTCAGCTTCCTAAAGTGCTGGGATTACAGGCGTGAGCCCCTGTGCCTGGCCTGCCAGTGCTTTTTAAATTTAGCCATTCTAATGGGGAAGTAGTGGTATTTCATGGTGTTTTTGTGTTGTGTTTCCTTAAAGTTGAGCAACTTTTCATGTGCTTGTTGGCTATCTATACAGCTTCTTCTTCTTTTTTTGAAGAGACAGAGTTTCTCCATGTTGATCAGGCTGGTCTTGAACTCCCGACCTCAGGTGATCCACCTGTCTCAGCCTCCTGAAGTGCTGGGATTACAGGCATGAGCTACCGCACCCAGCCCATACAGCTACTTAAAGTGTCTAAGTCTTTCACTAATTTTTTTTTTCAGTTAGATTGTTTATTATTATTGATTGGTAAGAGTTCTTTTATTTTCACTTCTAGATATAAGTTCTTTGCTCTAAATGCAAGATATATGTGTTGAATATTTTCTTCCGGTCTATGGCTTGCTTTTTCTTGCTTTTAATGGTAGCTTTTTTTTTTTTTTTGAGATGGAGTCTCACTTGGTCGCCCAGACTGGAGTGCAGTGGTGCTATCTTGGCTCACTGCAACCTCCACCTCCTGGGTTCAGGTGCTTCTTCTGCTTCAACCTCCTGAGCTTCAACCGCTGTGACTACAGGCACATGCCACTACGCCCAGTTAATTTTTTAAAATTTTTTTTACTAGAGATGGGGTTTTGCCATCTTGGCCAGGCTGGTCTCCCAACTTCTGACATTGTGATCCACCCACCTCAGCCTCCCAAAGTGCTGGGATTGCAGGCCTGAGCCACTGCACCTGGCCTTGATGGTATCTTTTTAAGAGTACACGTTATTAATTTTAATGATACCCAGTTTATCAATAAGTTTTTAAAAAGTTAAAAACTTTAGTGTTTTCAATTTCTTTAAAATAATCTTTGCCTATCGCAAGTTGTCCAAGACATTCTATGTTTCTTCTAGAAACTTGATAGTTATAGCTTTTCCTTTTGTTCTATTGTCAACCTATGTTATTTGAAAATGCCCTTGTTTTGACTTCATTCTTTAAGGATATTTACTCTGTATAAAGAATTCAGCAATGGTAGTTACTTTTTCCTTTCAGCACTTCAAAGATGTTATCTGTCTGTCCTCTCACCTTCATACTTTCTGATGAGAAGTGACTGGTAATTTTAATTATTGCTCTGCTTTTTCTCTATTTTCAAGATTGTCTCATTTTTCTTGGTTTCATGAGTGCCATGATATACGTAGGGGTATTTTTCTTTGTGTTTATTCTACTTGTGCTTTACTGAGTTTCTTGAATCTGTGAGTTTGTCTCTGGGAGGATCGCTTGAGGCCAGGAGTTTGAGACCAGCCTGAGCAATATAGTGAGACCTTGTCTCTACAAAAAATTTTAAAAATGAGTGAACTTTGGAAAAGTTTTAGCCATTATTTCTTCTAATGCTTATTTTGACTTCTCTTTCTTCTTTCCTCCAGTACCCCAGTCACACAGATGCTAGTCATTTCTTTTATTGTTCCGCAGCCCCAGAGGCTCCTCCATGCATGTGCTTCAGAGAGGTTCTCTCAACAGTTCTGTTCTGTCTCCAGTTTTTTTCACACATGTTTGGTAAAGACCTATGGAGTAGAGTTGGATATGACTACAGAGCCTCTGTGTATGGGGCTGTTAGGGATTCTAAACCATCATGCAAACCTTCTCATCTCTAGAAATCCATTAAAATTAAGTCTTCTCTTCTTACTCATCTGCAGTGAGATCCTCTGTCCCCTGCTGCTCGACCAAGGGAAGGCAACCATGCTGGTCAGTTTTTCGGTTTTATTTCATTAGGGTTTATGCATTCTCGGCTCTCTGATGTACTTGGAAAGACTGTGATTAGTGGTTAACCATCTTTTTCTTATTGTTAGAGTGAGAGAGCATTGTCTTGCAACTTTCTACATTCTAAATGGGAGTAGAACTATCCTACTAGTTTTGATATGCTATATTTAAATTTTTTCCTTTGTAAGCACTTTTTAATTTGCCTGATTTTTTTCTCTGACCTTGGTGTATTTCTGAAATGGTTCTAAATTTCCAAACATATAGATTTGAAAAAATATACTTTTAGGATTGAATTCTAACTTAATTATATATTGATAGAATTAAGGCCTGTATGCTTTGGAATGTTAAACATTTGTTTTTAACTTTTTCAAAAACATTTGCCTTAACCCTTTGAATGGTCAGTTTTTGTAAATGCTCCATGTGAATGAAAAGAGTATATAATCTATTTTTTAGTTATTGGTTCATTAGATCAAGTTTATTGTTCAAATAATGTTCTTTTTTTTTTGAGACAGAGTCTTGCTCTGTTGCTCAGGCTGGAGTGCAATGGTGCAATATCGTCTCATTGCAACCTCTGCCTCCTGGATTCAAGTGATTCTTCTGCCTCAGCCTCCTGAGTAGCTGGGATTACAGGTGTGCGTCACCACACCCAGCTAGTTTTTGTATTTTTAGTAGAGATGGGATTTTACTATTGTGAGAGATGGGAAAGTTCTTCAGAATTTATATCTTAGACTACATTATAAGGAGTTACAGTCTCTTGCTCTATGACCATTATCCTCTATTAGCATAAACATATACCCATGTATATATATTCTCTAAATCAGCTACGTCTCGCTCCAGCATGTCTGAACAGAACTGGGCGAGCTCCAAACCCTGATGCATGCCATTCCTTATTTGGAAACCTTCCTAATCTTCTAACTAGCTTTGTCTTCTTCCTTGTCTTCTTTCCCCTTATCTGTTCAGGAAATTTCCAAGTTTTTAGCCAATCAGGTCAAGCATAGAATGTAAGGTGCCATTCCTGCCAATGGAAACTGGACACAGCAGTAGGGCAATTGCATCAGGTTATGAAAGTTATAAATGTCCCTGTCTCCTTTGTTCAGGTGTGCTCTCATGACAAGACTGCTGGTGAGTTACACCCTTCCTACAGGAAGTAAACTAGCCTTGCTGAGTGATCCATTGCCTTGGTGTGGATTTTTTCCCATGTTATAAACCTGTTTGCAACAACTATGTTGGCCAGGCTGGTCTTGAACGCCTAACCTCAAGTGATCCACCTGCCTTGGCCTCACAAAGTAGTGAAATTACAGGCATTAACCACTGCACCTGGCCTCTTGGAACAATCATAGCTCACTGCAGCCTCCGTCTCCTGGGCTCCAGTGATCCTCTTGCCTTAGCTTCCCAAATAGCTGGGACTACAGGTGCATGCCACTGTGCCTGGCTAACTTAATTTTTTAGTAGAGACACGGTCTTGCCATGTTGCCCAGGGTGGTATTGAACTCCTGGCCTCAAGTGATCCTCCTGCCTTGGCCTCTCAAAATGTTGGGATTATAGACATATCCCACTGTGCCTGGCCCAAAGATTCTTTCTGAATCTTAATTTTTGTCTCCTAGGTTGTAAATTGCCAAGAGAGGCATGTTAAAAATCTCCCACTATGATTGTGACTTTGCTAATTCCACCTTGTAATTCTTTATTTTTTGCTGTGTATTATAAGCCACATAATTAGGTGTGTGCAAGTTTTTAAAAATTGCACCTTTTATTATTATGTGAGGTGTTTTATCTCATAGAGTGTTTTTTTGCCTGCTACTTTATTCAACTGTATCCTCACTGTTTCTGGCGTTGAGTTTCGTCTTTTTGTCTGGTTTTTTGGAATCTTTCTTTCTTTTGCTGAGCTGTATTATATATTAAGCCTTCCATTTCTCATTTTGTCTAGTGTGTCAGTGTTTCTACAGCGTGTGTGTGCCTGCATGTATGGGGAGTGTATTAAATCTGTTCTCACGCTGCTAATAAAGTCATTCCCAAGGCTGGGTAATTTATTAAAAAAAAAAAAAAAGAGAGAGGCCAGGCACAGTGGCTCATGCCTATAATCCCAGCACTTTGGGAGGCTGAGGTGGGAGATCACTGAGGTCAGGAGTTCAAGACCAGCTTGGTCAACATGGTGAAACCCCGACTCTACTAAAAATACAAAAATTATCTGGGCATGGTGGCTTGTGCCTGTAGTCCCAGCTACTTGGGAGGCTGAGACAGAAGAATTTCTTGAACCCAGGAGGCAGAAGTTGCAGTGAGCCAAGATTATGCCATTGCATTCCAGCCTGGGGGACAAAGGGAGATTCTGTCTCAGAAAGAAAAAAAGAAAACGCAGTTTAATGGACTCACATTGCGAGGCTGAGAGGCCTTGTAATGATGGTGGAAGGTGATGGAGGAACAAAGTCATATCTTACATGGTGGCAGCCAAGAGAGTTTGTGTGGGGAACTCCCATTTATAAAACCATCAGATCTCCTGAGACTTATTCACTACTGCTAGAACAGTATGGGGGAAACTGCTCCCATGATTCAGTTACCTCCATCTGGCTCTTCCCTTGACATGTGGGGATTATTACAATTCAAGATGAGATTTGGGTGGAGACATGGCCACAGCACATCAGGTGGGTTTGCTGGGGAGCTTGCTGCATTGGGTCTATGCACTCTCTGGCTTTTCTAGCCTCAATTCGTTATGACCTTTAACCTTCCCCTCTCATCATTCACTGCTTTGTTTTCCTATCCCCATTCAAATTCCCCAGCAAAGGACCCTGATTGGCCTACCTTATCATTTTGCTCCAGAGTCTACCTTAGGCAGACCACACCTACCTGTGAGTTAGCTGCCCTTGGGACAGGTGCTCATCCCCAACCCAACTGGGTCCTTGTGCTGGGCAGTTTCACTTGTAGAGGGTTGTTGGGCAGCAGAGCAGCCTATATGACTGCTGTCTTGTGGGTGGCTGTTAGTGAAACCAGTTCCTCTTGTTTTGTTGGTCAGGCATGCTCTGTCCAGGAGCTGGTGCTGCACTGCAGTGAAGCATGGTGCTTCCTGCATTTGTAGAGCCTCATTGTAGTGTTTTTGTTTTTGTTTTTGTTTTTTTCTGAGATGGAGTCTTGCTCTGTCACCCAGGCTGGAGTGCAGTGGCGTGATCTCGGCTCACTGCAGCCTCTGCCTCCTGAGTTCAAGTAATTCTCCTGCCTCAGCCTCCTGAGTAGCTGGGATTATAGGCACCTGTCACCATGCTGGGCTAATTTTTTGTGTTTTTAATAGAGACAGAGTTTCACCATGTTGGCCAGGCTGGTCTCAAACTCCTGGCCTCAAGTGATCTACTCACCTAGGCTTCCCAAAGTGCTGGGATTACAAGCATAAGCCACTGTGCCCAGCCTTGTTTTGTTTTATGAGGCAGGGTCTTTCTCTGTCACCCAGGTTGGAGTGCAGTGGCGCAGTCATAGCTCACTGCAGTCTTGGTCTCCTGGGCTCAAGCAATCCTCCCACCTCAGCCTCCTGAGTAGCTGGAACTATAGGTGTGTACCACTAGGCCTGGCTAATTTTTAAATATTTGGTGAGATAGGCTTTTATGATTTTTTAATAATTTATTTTTATTGGTATTTTATTGGTATTATATGTATATGTGTGTGTATACATATACATATATGTACACATACACACTTTGGGGGTACATGTGATTATTTATTTACCTATCTATCTTTGAGATAAGGTCTTGGTCTGTCACCCAGGCTGGAGTGCAGTGGTACAGTCATAGCTCACTGCAGCCTTGAACTCCTGGCCTCAGGTGATCTTACTGCCTCAGCTTCCCAGGTAGCTGAGACTACAGGTAAGCACCATCAGGCCTGGCTAATTTTTGACTTTTGTAGAGATAGGGTCTTGGTATGTTGTCTAGGCTGGTCTCAAACTCCTGGCTTCGAGTTATCCTCCCACCTCAGCCTTCTGAGTCTCTGGTATTATAGGCACAGCTGTATTGTGAGCCACTGTACCCAGCCTACACGTGAAAATTTCATACATTCATATGAATATTTGTAAAGATATATATATTCATATACATATTGGTAAATAACAAATCAGTGTAATTGAGGTATCTACCACCTTAAATATTTGTCTTTTCTTTATGCAAGAAACAATTGAAATTACTCTCTTCTAGCTATTTTGAAACAAATATGCAATAGATTACTGTAAACTTTAGTCATTCTTCTGATCTCAACACTATGTTACGACTTTTTTATGTGAGAAAAGTCTTGGCTGTCTGGGAACAGTGAGGCCTTTAGTCTTATTTCATGGTTATTCTTATACTGGGGACTTGTTTTCAATTTGATTGTCATCAGCCAAGTATGGGAAACTTTTCCCATTTGAAATAGTAGGATCTATTATTGACTGTGACTCTAAGAACTTCTGGAGCGAGTCCTAGATAGTCATCTCATTTACCTGTAGTCAATATCTTTGGTGAGTATTATGGGAGATTCACTAAGATCAGTAACACATTAAGATCACAGTGCCATAGTTTACCAGAGCTGGAAGGAAGCCCACCCTGCTTCCTTTGCGATAACATCACTGAGCTCTAGAGAGGGTAAGGGACCTGCTTAAACTCTCACATAAACTGATGGCAGGAGCTGGGACAAAGACCCTAATCTCTTGACCCTCCCAACCCAGGGTCTTCTTCCTGTACACTTGTCTCAAAGGCAGAGCACAAAATCATGCCTGAAGTTTTCATATTGTTTTGTCAGAGTCAATTTAGAATTGACAGTGACAGGAGCATCCTGGAAATTAAAGTATAGGAAATGCTGTGGTCCCTTGATGTGTAATTGTAGACAGGAGGAAAAGACTTGAGCAGGGGTGCGAGGATTTGTGCACAGAGCCTTTGGGCTGTGCAGGAAATTATAAATGTTGCTGTAAGACTTGTGTTGTCTCATCTTGTTTGGAGTATGGAAAATGCTACTCCACATTTTTTGTTTTTAATGTTCCAAGTTTCCCTTTTCGCTTCTTTCTTCAGTCCATTTTCGGCCTCTTCTCTTCTTTCACTGCTTTCTTATATACCATTAACCCTTCTTTTCTGTAATCTTTGTTTCTTTCCCTTCTAACCTCTGACATAAAGTATTAATTTTTGGTAATTTTTTTTCTTTCTTTGAAGTGCTCCTTCTGGCTACAAAAACTTCCAATTAAGTTTTTTAAATAAAAGATAGAAGTTAAAAGCAACTGCTGCCTGGGGTTAGCAGGATGGAAACTTGTAGTTGCTGGAAGCTGTACTTCAAAAAGAGAAAAACTCAATTTTAAAAGTGTAGAGGTTTATTCATAAAATACATTGTGTTCAAAAAAAATGACTGGGTACTCTAGGCTGTGGAGAAGTGAAACTGTAGGTCACTTGTTCTACTGTATTTATTTACAGAACATTCTTTTTCTATGTAATATTTTTGTTCTAAATAAAAGAGAACATGTCCAGCATCTGGATTCTTGTTATTCTGTTCTTGGCAATAGTGTTAATTAATTAAATAATGAAATTCTCATCTTTTTTTCACTAAAGAACTTCTATAAAGTTCTTATGCATATTTCTTCTTATGTGCTATTTTATACACACAAAAGAATATAGGAAGGTATCTCAAATTTCTCATTTTAGCAAATTCTCTTGTTTCTAAATTCCACTTAGAAAGACACCCTAGAGAGTGTGCATATATTCTGCAAGGAGTCACGCGGAGGGTGATGATTAAGTGGCTAGGGGTACAGCTGTACACAGGCTGCCTCCTTTAACTACAGGTTTCCCAAGGACTGTGAACTCTTGCTCCCCTTCTCCTTCTCTTTTTTTCTCCTCCTCCTCCCTTCCCCTCCCACCTCTAGCCAAAATAGACCTGTGCTGGGGGAAAAAAGAGAGTCCCCAAAGCAGGTGTTTTCTCCTGGCAATAAGAAGTACTCACACCTCAGGTGATCCCTCCTTCCCCACCTCCTCCTCCTCTTTCTCCCTCTTGTTCCTCCCCCTCTCCCTGCCCCTCCTCCTCCTCCTCCTCCTTTTTTTTTGAGACAGGGTCTCACTTCGCTGCCCAGTCCAGAGTGCAGTGGCGCAGTCATAGCTCACTGCAGCCTTTACCTCCTGGGCTCAATTGTCCTAGTCTCCTGAGTACTGGGACTGCAGGCATGCGCCATCACACCTGGCTCATTTTTGTATTTTTTGTAGAGTATGGTCTCCCTAAATTGCCCAGCTGTTCTTGAATTCCTGGGCTCAAGCAAACCTCTTGCCCCACCCTCCCAAAGTTGTGGGATTATAGGTGTGAGCCACCATACCTGGCTGTGAGTACTTCTTATTGCTGCGAGAAAACACCTGCTTCAGGGACTCTCTTTTTCACCCAGCTCAGGTGTATTTTGGCTAGAAGTTCTTGTCATTCCTTTAATTCAGCATTATTGGAAACCAGCAATGCAGAGTGTGGGCTTCCTAGAAAAACCAGAGGCAACATGGAGAAAAGAAGGGTAACTTGTGAAAAAAAAATCACTTTTTTTTTCCATTTTCATCATCAATCCAAGGACATATTTAAGGAGCAGAAACATAAGCAATCACAGTGAAATGCAGGGTTTTCCAAACTGCATGATGTCACCTGTTAGTGGATCATGAAGTTAATTTAAAGGCTCATAACTAAGAAGTATTTGAAAATAAAATGGAAAAAAAAAGAATGGTGGTGCGCTCATAGTTCCAGGTTAGGAGGATGAGGCAGGAGGATTGCTTGAGTCCAGGAATTCCAGGCTGTAGTGCACAATGATAACACCTGTGAATAGCCACCACATTCTAGCCTGGGCAACATAGTGAGGCCCCCCCATCTCTTAAAAAAGAGCGCATAGAAAATGCAAATAAAAATGCATGGCAAAGTGAAGGCAAGTATGGTTTCATGGATGCTTATGTATGTGTGAGACACATGCATGCATGTACACATTGGGACATGATACAAAGTGTGTATCTTCCTTTTTTTTAGACAGGATCTCACTCTGTCACCCAGGCTGGAATGCAGTGGTGCAATCTTGGCTCACTGTAGCCTCAACCTTCCGAGCTCAAGTGATCCTTTCACTCAGCGCTCTGAATAACTGGAACTACAGGTATGCACCACCATGCTAGAATAATTTTTGTGTTTTTTTTTATATAGACAAGGTCTCCCTATGTTGCCTAGGCTAGTCTTGAACTCCTGGGCTCAAGTGATCCTCTGGCCTTGGCCTCCCAAAGTGCTGAGATTATAGGCATGAACCACCATGCCTGGGCCAGTCCTTTCCTGTCCAGCTGCTTTCATCTCTCATAGGGCTGATTGCCCTCTGTAGAAGATTTGGGGGAGTTGGGACTTGAGTAAGGGAAAGAGAGGACCATGAAATGGAAGTAACACACAACAGCTTAATGTGTGATGCTTGGACACTGACCTGGGGAAGAAGCGGCTCTCAGGAGAGAGAAGAGCAAGGGCACTCCCAGGAGAGAGGGGGACTGGTGAGGGAGGCTGACACATCTAAGTGTGCCCACCAGCAGCACTTCAGGGAGCTTCTAGGTCAGAGAGCAGCTTGAAGTCTCAGAACCACAGACTTCATCTGATCCGTGCCGTGCCGGCAGATGCTGGGTGGAGTTTTACGAGTATAAAAAGCAGGTAGGTCCTAAATGGCTGATAAACTGCTTGTGTGGGCTATCTTTATTTTTAATTTTTTTTCTGAGACAGAGTCTTGCTCTTGTTGCCCAGTCTGGAGTGCAATGGCGAAATCTTGGCTCACTGCAACCTCTGCCTTTTGGGTTCAAGGGATTCTCCTACCTCAGCCTCCTACGTAGCTGGTATTACAGGTGCCTGCCACCATGCCTGGCTAATTTTTGTATTTTTAGTAGAGATGGAGTTTCATGAAGTTGGCCAGGCTGGTCTTGCACTCCTGACCTCAGGTGATCCACCTGCCTTGGCCTCTCATTGTGTTTGGATTACAGTCATGAGCAACTGCGCCTGGCTGTGTGGGCTATTTTTAAAACAATTGGATGTGTAAAAATTTGAGTCGGTGCCAGTGGGCCTTTGAACAAACAGGTCTCAGTCTGCAGTGAAAAAATAAACCATGATGGCCAATCTATAGAGGCCGTCTTTGACCATTTTATTTAACAACGTTTTATATAACCCCCTCAATCCATCCTCCATGCAGAAACCTGAGTGATCTCCTTAAAGTGAAAATTGGGTCTTGTCACTCCACTGCTCTCTTATGGTCTCCATTTGCCTGTTAATGCCTCATCTTTTTATTTTTTAGCCTTTCAAAAGCACTTCCATTCATGTGCGTCTCATGTATATAGTATATAGCTGAATTTTGCTTTGTGAACAAAGCTGGAAATCTTTTTCTTTCTTTTTTTTTTTTGAGACAGAGTCTCACTCTGTTGCTGAGGCTGGAGTGCAATGGCTTGATCTCTGCTCACTGTAACCTCTGCCTCCTAGGTTCAAGAGATTCTCCTGCCTCAGCCTCCCAAGTAGCTGGGACTACAGGTGCACGCTACCATGCCTGGCTAATTTTTGTGTTTTTCGTAGAGAAGGGGTTTTGCCATTTTGGCCAGGCTACTCTCAAACTTCTGACCTCACATGATCTGCCCACCTTGGCCTCCGAATCTGCTGGGATTATAGGCAAGAGCCACTGCGCCTGGCCAAATCTTTGTCTTTTAATAAATTGGTCAATCCTCTCAGTGGACTTAAGCCCACTAATATGTATTAACGTTCTCAATTATGTAATATTATTTTATAATTGTTATGTGTGTTATATGTACATGTGTATCTGTATTTCTCTATTTGACATTTTCTTTGTTCTTTTATTTTCTAAATTTATTTGGATATTTCGGATATTTAGGAAGGTTTTTTTTTTCATTTATTTTTTGAGACAGGGTCTCACTGTATCACCCAGGCTGGTGTGCAGTGGTGTGATCACAGCCCATGGTAGCCTTGAACTCCTGGGCTCAAGTGATCTTTCCACCTCAGCTTCCTGAGTAGCTGGGACTACAGGCACGGGCCACCACTCCTGGTTGATTTTTAAATTTTTTGTCAAGATGAGGTCTTGCTATGTTGCAAAGGCTGGTCTCAAACTCTATTCCTCAAAGAATCCTACTACCTTGGCCTGTTGAAGTGCTAGGATTATAAGTGTGAGTCACTGTAACCATCCTGAAGGTGGGTATTTTTGTTCTAGTAATTACCTTTGTACTTTAAAAAATGGTTAAGATACTGTTTTCTTATTTAATCTTTTTATTTATCATTATACTTATTAATATTTTTATTTTGTAGAGATGGGGGCCTCACTATGTTGCCCAGGCTAGTCTCAAACCTCTGACTTCAACTGATCCTTTCACCTTGGCCTCCCAGAGTGTTGGGATTACAGGTGTGAGCCACTGTGTCTGGTCTTACTTAACCTTTTAATATGAAGTTTGTTAGAGTAAAAAAAAGCAACCCATTTTTATTGATGTATAGTTCATATATGATATGATTTAGTCATTTAAAGTATACAGTTCAGTGGTTTTTAGTATATTGACAGATATATGCAACCATCACCACAATTTTTTTTGTGTGTGAGACAGGGTCTCACTCTGTTGCCTAGTCTGTAGTGCTGTGGCATGATCTCAGCTCACTGCACCCTCCACCTCCCAGGTTCAAGTAATTCTCATGCCTCAGCCTCCTGGGTAGCTGGGAGGCACACACCACCACACCTGGCTAGTTTTTGTATTTTTATTAGAGATAGAGTTTCAACATGTTCTCCAGGCTGGTGTCGAACTCCTAACTTCAAGTGATCCACCTGCCTCGGCCTCCCAAAGTGCTGGGATTACAGGTGTGAGTCACCACACCTGGCCAGGGATAGGTCTTCCATCATACTGAGTTGGGGTTAGGGTGAGTTGTGACTAAAATGCTGCAGACTCACAGTGTTCTTATTAAGATTTAATAGGTTTTCTTAAATAAATGCTTCTTAATTTGCTTCATGCCATGAGAACAATTTCCAGAGACTAAATCATTGTTTGTTTTTTGAGGCTGAGTTTTGCTCTTGTTACGCAGGCTGGAGTGCAATGGCATGATCTCAGCTTACTGCAATCTCTACTCTCTGGGTTCAAGACATTTTCTTGCCTCAGCCTCCCAGGTACCTGGGATTACAGGCCTGAGCCACCATCCCTGGCTAATTTTTTGTATTTTTAGTAGAGACAGGGTTTCACCATGTTGGCCAGGCTGGTCTCGAACTCCTGACTTCATGACCCACCTACTCAGCCTCCCAAAGTGCTGGGATTACAGGCATGAGCTACCGCACCTGGGCTTTTTTTTTTTTTAATTCTCATCAGTTTTGGTCATTTCTCTAAAGTGAGTCCAATGGAGGTTCTCACTCTGCCATTCCAGAAGTCATTCTAATGGTATGGTTTTAAAAAGTTACTATTTAGTTCAGAGGAAGGACAGTTTTGGGGGCTTCTTTTTAGCCTATTCTATCATGAATTATCTTACTCCATAGGTTAGGTGACCCTAAAGCAACTACTAAAATGGCACAACAAAGACTTATGGCTGGTAAGTTAACAAATGAGATACTTGAACTCATAAAAAATGCTCAGTCCAAATTCAGGCAACGAAAGAAGAACAAAATAACAAAGAACACATGGGACAGATGGAACAAATAGCAACAGGATAACTTCTAAATCCAATCATATCAATAATCAGATTACATGGAAGTGCTGCATACACCCCAATGAACAGGGAGAGATTGCCAAATTGGGTAAAAAGTAAGACCCAACCTTATGTACTTCCTGCAAGAAACACTTTAAATATAAGGGCATCAACCAGGCATAGTGACTCATGCCTGTAATTCCAGCACTTTGGGAGACTGAGGCAGGAGGATTGCTTGAGGCCAGGAGTTCAAGACCAGCCTGAACAACATAGAGAGACAACTGTCTCTACTGAAAAAATAGAATTAATTTTTAAAAAGACACTGTGGGAAGCAGATATGGAAAGGGAGGAAGCCAAGCAGAATGTACTATCAGGCCAGAGTCCTATAGTGGATAGGCTTCGGTTTGATCTGACAGAGGTATTTGTGCATGTAGATTGTGCTGCAGAGTTGTGTTAACCTTGGGCAAGGGAGTAGGGGACATTCATACTTTTGCATCAGTGAAGGTGACCTCCCAGGTACTTCTAGTTCCTGTGTCCATGGACAGTGTGACTGGCAACCCAAATGCAGACCTCTAAAGAAGAGGTTGGCCAGGCACGGTGGCTCACACCTGTAATCCCAGCACTTTGGGAGGGAGGCCGAGGAGTATCACTTGAGGTTCTGAGTTTGAGACCAGCCTGGCTAACATGGTGAAATCCCATCTCTATTAAAAATACCAAAATTAGCCGGATGTGGTGGCAGGCACCTGTAATCCCAGCTACTTGAGATGTTGAGGCAGGAGAGTCGCTTGAACCTGGGAGGTGGAGGTTCCTGTAAGCTGAGATAGTGCTACTACACTCCAGCTTGGGCAACAGAGTGAGACTCCATCTCAAAAAAAAAAAAAAAGGCCCAGGAGCTGTCATTTGGACCAAAAGCACATTACAGCTGAAGGCATGTAAAGCCATAGTATACAGGAACCTGGGCAATCTGGGCAGAGTACCTGCATTGTTTTCCGCAAGAGAGAATGTGGACTGAGGCCCAAGCCAGGCTTTGGGGTGGGCCTCAGAAATCTGCAGAGGAGACCAAGAGGAGAGACTGGTGGGGACAGAGGGAAAACCCAGGGAGCACTTCAGGAGAGGTGTGCTGCCCTGGCAGGGTCTAGTGCAGCATCCAGAGTTGACTCCAGGGCTTCCGACCTGGGACTTGGTGGATGGTGCTTCACGGGCTTCCACTGAGATAGGATGATGGGGAGCTCAGGAGGGGCTGTGGTTTGGCTTGGGATGTAGAGACTTTGACTTCATTTTTTGAGATAGGATCTTACTCTGTGACTCAGGCTGGAGTGTAGTGGCGTCATCACAGCTCACTGCAGCCTTGACTTCCTGGGCTCAGACAATCTTCGCACCTCAGCTTCCGAAGTAGCTGGGACTTTAGGCATGTGCCACCATGCCTGGCTAATTTTTAAATTTTTTTTAGAGATTGGGTTTTGCCATGTTGCCTAGGCTGATATTGAATTTCTGTACTCAAGTTATCCTCCCACCTCAGCCTCCCGAAGTGCTGGGATTACAGGTGACAGCCACTGTGTCTAGCCTGATATTTCTTACCATGAAGGATTCTAAGCTTTAAAAATTTATTTTTTAAATTTTTTTATACAGAAAAGAAAATTAGCTCTGTCTTTTTTGCTCTGTCACACAGGCTGGAGTGCAGTGGTGGGATCATAGCTTACTGCAGCCTCAACCTCCTGGGCTTAAGCTATCCTCCCACCTCAGCCTCCTCAGTAGCAGGGACCACAGGTCTGCACCACCATGCCCAGCTAATTCTTGTTAATTTTTTTTGTAGAGACAGGGTCTTGCCATGTTGCCCAAGCTGTTTTCGAACTCCTGGGCTCAAGTGTTCCTCCTGTCTTGGCCTCCCAAAGTGTTGGGATTACAGGTGTGACCACTCTGCCTGGCCATTTTAAAGCTTTTAGAAACAGGCCAGGTGTCATCACACCTGTAATCCCAGCACTTTGGGAGGCTAAGGCGGACAGATCACTTGAGCTCAGGAGTTTGAGACCAGTCTGGGCAACATGGCAAGACCCTGTCTCTACAAAAAATACAAAAATTAGTTGGGCATGGTGGTGAGCCCTTGTAGTCCTAGCTAGTCAGGAGGCTGAGGTGGGAGGATTACCTGAACCCAGGAGGTGGAGGCTGTGGTGAGGCATGATTGTGCCATTGCACCTCAGCCTGGGTGACAGAATGAGACCCTAGATCAAAAAAATAAAATTAAAGCTTTTAGAAACATACCTGTACACATGTGGTGCATTACATGACTGAGTCATTCCAATTGATTCTGACTTAGAAAATCTCTTTGGCGGCCGGGCGCGGTGGCTCAAGCCTGTAATCCCAGCACTTTGGGAGGCCGAGGCGGGTGGATCACAAGGTCAAGAGATCAAGACCATCCTGGTCAACATGGTGAAACCCCGTCTGTACTAAAAATACAAAAAAAAATTAGCTGGGCATGGTGGCGCGTGCCTGTAATCCCAGCTACTCAGGAGGCTGAGGCAGGAGAATTGCCTGAATCCAGGAGGCGGAGGTTGCCGTGAGCTGAGATCGTGCCATTGCACTCCAACCTGGGTAACAAGAGCGAAACTCCGTCTCAAAAAAAAAAGAAAATCTCTTTGGCATAACAAAATATAGTTGTGAATACTCATTTTTCCAAAAACATAATTGTATTTGTGTTGGTTACATAAGTAATATGTAAAATATAATAAGTAATATTTAAATATGTATAAGTATATACATGTTATGTATGTATAAGAATATGTAGAATAAGTAATAAATAATATGTAAAATCAATAATATGTAAAGTAAGTAATTGTAAAATAAGTAATATGTAAAATGTACATTAATCCAGCCAAGATTTGGTTAGCCTGTGAAAGAAAAAACCATGTTCATTTGACATTAGAAATGACTGCAACCAGGGAACTGCAAGGTCAGGTTTAACATTCTAGCAAACTCCCGCAGGCTTAAGTAGGAATTTCATTGTCGTGTGCAATTGGTAGCACTGGGCGGATCTTGAAGCTGTCATTGACAGCTTCATGTTTTTGACACTCCTTTGCTGCCTGGGGAAGCAGAGTATTCACCTCTGCACCTGTAGCAGCTTTTACTACCTTCATCACCATTTCATACCTTCTAATTAAGCAAACTTGCTCTACCTTGATAAATCCATGTATGTGTAATGTGGCATATTCCTGATAAACTCTGCAAACATATTTGTTTATGTATTAATCGACCCATCTGAGTCCCTCTTTTCTTTCTGTAGTCTTAAAAAACAAAAGCCAAATATAAAACAACAACAAAAAATACATATTAAAAAAAACAAAAAAAGAAAAACAAAACAAAAACAAAAACATAAAAACAGATGAAAAAAACAAAAGCCCCTTCTTTTTTTGTGTGTCTTTCTTCTTTACCGTCATACTGTGGGTGATCCCTCCAATGCCGAGTGGACACACACCTGGGGCTGGATCCCTGCTGGACTTGAAGTCACCAGATGGGTTTTTTTCCAAGTCCCTAAGCACTGGGTGTGCAGCTCCTGATAAAGAGGAAGTCTAATTCAGCCTTTCAGTCTGGAGTGGGAGGAAGTTGTAAGCAAGTGAACCATTGAGTTAGGAGTTTTTACTTCAGGGTAATGTTAAATGACAAACTCAAGAGTTCAAGTCTAAATATAGACTATCCTTGATAATTCTCCATGTGAATTGCCTTTAAGATATACACACACATATATATTTTGCCCAGAGGAGTGACTATGATTTCATAATTTTTCTTAAAGTTATGTAAAGTCAAACTTGGAATATTTTCCAGAATGTCATGGTGCAGGTTAGGACAGAAAGCAGGTAAATAATGGGAAAATGAGGACATTGAGAGCTTCATTTGGAAGCCGACTTCAGAATGCAAGTTTTGGGAAAAAGAATATCCAAGTTACATATTTTGAGGCTCTACTGATAGATGCTTATAAGATGATATTTTTCTGGTGAAGAGTTAAGGAATGGTTTTTTTTTTTTTTTTTTCTGTGTTGGAGTCTGTCACCCAGGCTGGAGTGCAGTGGCACAATCTTGGCTTACTGCAACCTCTGTCTCCTGGGTTAAGCAATTCTCCTGCCTCAGCCTTCCAAGTAGCTGGGACTACAAGTGTGCACCACCACGCCTAACTAATTTTTGTATTTTTGGTACAGATGGGGTTTCACCATGTTGGCCAGGCTGGTCTTGAACTCCTGACCTCAAGTGATCTGCCTGCCTCGGTCTCCCATTACCATGCTTATCTTATGTTACACTAGCTTTATGTGGGTATTTGCCTGGTATTTCTTTTCTTGTCTCTACTTTCTCATTTTATATCCTTAGATGTCTATCTCTCTTTTTTAAAAATAAAGTCAATTTTTAATTTAAATTTTTATTTTAGAGATAAGGTCTTGCTTGGTCACCCAGGCTGAAGCTCATGGCATGATTATAGCTCACTGCAATACTGAACTCCTGGGCTCAAGCGATCCTCCTGCATCAGCCTTCCAAGGAGCTGGGACTACAGGCATGGCCACCACACCTGAGTAATCCTTCCCTTGTTTTTGATGACATTGACATTTGAGGAGTACTGGTCAGGCATTTTGCAAAACGTCCCTCCACTGGAATTTGTCTGATGTTTTTCTCATGATTAGACTGGGATTATGGGTTTTTGGAAGGAAGACCACAAAAGTAAAGTGTTACTTTTGCCACATTGTATTGTGGATATATTGTCATATATCCTTTAACCAGGGGAATGCATTTTGAGAAATGTGTCATTAGGCGATTTCATCACTGTGCGAGCATCGCACAGTGTGCTTACACAGACCTAGATGGCATAACTTATTCCACACCGAGGCTATGTGGTATAACCTGCTGCTCCTAAGCTACAAACCTGCACAGTATGTTTCTGTAGGCAACTGTAACACAGTGGTAGGTATTTGGGTACCTAAACATATCTAAGCTTAGAAAAGGTACAGCAAAAAATATGGTATAGAATATTTTTTTAAGTGTTATATAGGACACTTCCCATGAATGGAGCTTGCAGGATTGGAAATTGCTCTGGCTGAGTGAGTGAGTGAGTAAGTGGTGAGTGAATGTGAAGGCCTAGGACATTACTATACCTACTCTAGACTTTATCAACTGTGTGCAATTATGCTACACTAAATTTATAAAAATTGTTTTCTTCAAAAAAAATTGAAACCAAGAACTTTGAAAAAAGGTTTGACGAAATGTTAACAAGAATAGACAATATAGAGAGGAGTATAAATGAACTAATGGAGTTGAAAAACACAACACGAGAACTTAGCAAAGTATGCACAAGTTTGAATAGCCGAATTGATCAAGCAGAAGAAAGGATATCAGAGGTCAAAGACCAACTTAATGAAATAAAATGAGAAGACAAGAATAGAGAAAAAAGATAAAAAGAAATGAGCAAATTCTCCAAGAAATATAGGACTATGTGAAAAGACCTAATTTACGTTTGATAGGTGTACCTGAATGTGACGGAGAGAATGAATCCAAGCTGGAAAATACTCTTCAGGATATTATTCAGGAAAACTTTCCCAATCTAACAAAGCAGGACAATATTCAACCCCTGGTAATACAGAGAACACCACAAAGATATTCCTCAAGAAGAGCAACCCCAAGGCACATAATCGTCAGATTCACCAGGGTTAAAATGAAGGAGAAAATACTAAGGGCAGCCAGAGAGAAAGGTCAGGTTACCCACAAAGGGAAGCCTATTAGACTTACAGCAGATCTCTCAGCAGAAACCCTACAAGCCAGAAGAGAGTGGGGGCCAATATTCAACATCCTTAAAGAACAGAACTTTCAGCCCAGAATTTCATATCCTGCCAAACTAAGCTTCACAATTGAAGGAAAAATACAATCTTTTATGAACAAGCAGTACTCAGAGATTTTATTACCACCAGGCCTGCTTTACAAGAGCTTCTGAAAGAAGCATTATACATAGAAAGGAACAACCAGTATTAGCCTTTCTAAAAATATACCAAAAAGTAAAGAGAATCAACATAAAGAAGAATTTATATAAACGAACGGATAAAATAGCCAGTTAACATCAAACGGCAGTAACCCTAAATTTAAGTCAACTAAATCCCCCAATCAAAAGATACAGCCAAAACCTAATGGTATGCTGCATCGAGACCCATTTCACATCCAAAGATACACAAAGACTCAAAACAAAGGGATGGAGAAAGACTTACCAAACAAATGGAGAGCAAAAATAAATAAATAAATAAATAAAAAGGAGTTGCAATTCTCGCATCTGACAAAATAGATTTCAAAGCAACAAAGATATAGTGGTAAAAGGATCAATGCAACAATAAGAGCTAACGATCCTAACACCCAGATACATAAGACCCATAAAGAGATTTAGACTCAACGAGACAGAAAATTGATGAGGACAACCAGGACTTGAACTCAGATCTGGAACAAGTAAACTTAATAAATATTTATAGAGCTCTCCATTTTAAATACACAAAATATACATTCTCCACTTTAAATACACAAAATATTGATCGGCCATTATTAATACCCATTTTTAGAATAAAGCAATATTCCCATTCTCTCTCCCTCTTTTTCTGCCTCTTTTTTTCTCTCCTTCACTCCTTTTTTTCTCTTTCTTTTCTTCTTTCCTTTCTAAAGAAAAAAAAACCTAAAAAAAAAAAAGAAAAATGTATAACTCTGAAACTTTAAAGATCACTCATTAAAAAAAAAAAAAAGCCATCACCTAGGAAGTAAGCCCGGCATGCATTAACTATTCTTACCGATGCTCTCCCTCCTACCACCACACTGACAGGCCCTAGTATTTGTTGTTCCCCTCCCTGTGTCCATGTGTTCTCATTGTTCAGCTTCCACACACACACACACAAAAAATTGTTTTCTTCGATAACAAATTAACCTTAGCTTTTAGTAACTTTTACTTTATAAACATTTTATTTTTTTAACTTTTTGACTCTTCTATAATTACACTTAAAACACATTGTACCGCTCTTCAAAAATATTGTCTTTCTTCTTTATTTTATTTTTTGCGAGACAGAGTCTTGCTCTGTCACCCAGGCTGGAGGGCAGTGGCGTGAGCTTGGCTCACTGCAACCTTTACCTCCTAGGTTCAGGCAATTCTCCCACCTTAGCCTCCTGAGCAGCTGCGATTACAGGTGCCCAGTACCACGTCCAGCTAATTTTTGTATTTTTAGTAGAGATAGGGTTTTGCTCTGATGGCCAGGCTAGTCTCAAACTCCTGACCTCAGGAGTTTGACCCGCCTCGACCTCCCAAAGTGCTAGGATTTTAGGCAAGAAACACCATGTCCGATCTATTGCCTTTCTTTATATCCTTATCCTATAAGCTCTTTTCTATTTTTAATTTTAAAAATTTTAAAAATTCTTTCAACTTTTTTGTTAAGAATGAAGACACAGAAGCTGGGCATGGTGGCTCATGCCTGTAATCCCAGCACTTTGGGAGGCCAAGGTGAGTGGATCACGAGGTCGAGAGATCAAGACCATCTGGCCAATATGGTAAAACCCCATATTGGGGTTTTACTAAAAATTTTTACTAAAAATACAAAATTTTACTAAAAAAATTTACTAAAAATGCAAAAATTAGCTGGGCGTGGTAGTA
The DNA here is from genome assembly GCA_031835075.1 of Saguinus oedipus. Classification (NCBI taxonomy): domain Eukaryota; kingdom Metazoa; phylum Chordata; class Mammalia; order Primates; family Cebidae; genus Saguinus; species Saguinus oedipus. The sequence goes on along the minus strand of CM063187.1, from coordinate 38,109,728 downwards.
CATGCCTGTAGTCCCAGCTACTCAGGAGGCTGAGGCAGGAGAATCGCTTGAACCCATGATGCAGAGGTTGCAGTGAGCCGAGATCGTGCCACTGCACTCCAGCCTGGCAACAGAGCAAGACTCAGTGTCAAAAAAAAAAAAATGAAGATACAAACACACACATTAGCCTAGACCTACATAGGGTCAGGACCATCAATGTCCTCCACCTCCACATTTTGTCTCATTCAAAGCTCTTCAGGTCAGTAACACACGTGGAGCTGTCATCCTCTGTGATAATAACATCTTCTGGATACCTCCTGAAGGACCCGCCTGAGATCTCCTTGAGGTGGGGTCACTCTTTTCAGAAATATATCCATGGCTGTTTGCTTGGTTTGTTTCTTTTCTTCATCATATATTTGCCTATAAACAGATAATGCACGATGAACATTCCTCTTTGTAAATAAAAACCTTTTGGTGTTGGTGTCCATGTTTTCAAACTTCTTAAGGAGTTTGTTGAAATCTGAAGAAGCTTCTGCTAAACCCTTCACTGTGAGTTTTCTCGGGACTTCATTTTCTTCTTTCAAACTTCTTTTTTTGAAAGACAGAGTCTTGCTCTGTTGCCCAGTGTGGACTGCAGTGGCACAATCTTGACTTACTGCAACCTCTGCCTCCTGGGTTCAAGTGATTCTCCTGCCTCAGCCTCCTGAGTAGCTAGGATTACAGATGCCAGACACCACGCTTGGCTAATTTTTGTATTTTTAGTAGAGACAGGGTTTCACCATGTTGGTTAGGCTGGTCTAGAACTCCTGACCTCGTGATCCACCCTCCTTAGCCTCCCAAAGTGCTGGGATTACAGGCCTGAGCAACGTGCCTGGCCTCAAACATCTTAAGGAGTTTGTTGAAATCTACAGAAGCTTCTGCAAACCCCTTCACTGTGAGTGGGAGTTCCTTACCTTCTCCTGCAGCTCCCTTTGCTCTTGCCCCTTCTTCAGCTATGCTTTCCTGTCCCAGTTCCAACAACTCCTCATTCCTTTAGGAGCTCCTCAATGTCATCCTCAGCCACAACCAGATTAAAGTTGTTTGCCATCTCAACCATAATCTTGTTGATTTTCCAACCTCCTCATCCTTGGCAAATTATTTAAAATCATGGACGAACCTCTGAGCGTCTTCCTCCAGATGCCATTCATATACTCCTTGGGGGCATCACCCCAAGCTCAAGCTCCAAGTTCTTGACACAGTCATAGATGTTGTAATCCTTTCAGAATTGCATCCATGTTTTTTCAGGGTCTTCTTTAGTTGCAGTAATAGCCTGGGCAAAAGTCCTCCTTAGGTAATAGTCTTAAAAGCTGCTGTAATTCCTTGATGTGTTGGTTGGATCAAAGAGGTGGTATTTGGAGGGAGAAATACCACTTTGATATTAAGATGAAAATGACTCCCTAAAAAAGAGGCATTATCAACAAGCAAAATCTTGAAAGACACATTATTCTGTAAACAGTACATCTCCATCTCACTGGCAGATTAATTCAGGAGGGCCTCTTGGAAGAGGAGCTGGGTCATCCATGGCTTCCCATTGCTCCTGCAGTGCACTGGCTGTGTGTGCTGATTGACAGGCTTGAAGGCCCTGAGATCCTCACAAAGGGTTTCAGTTTGTCGCCTGCAACATTGGTTGCCAGGCAAGACTGTTATCCTGTCCTTAAGATCCTTCAAACCTGACATTGACTTGGCCTCCTTATGAATGAAAGTCCTTTCAGGTATTTGTTTCCAGAATGGGGAGGTTTCATTCATATTGAAGATTTGCTGTGATAAGTAATTTTTCTCCACAGTCAGCTCATCCAGAGTTTCCAAAAATTCTTCTGCTGCCTTCACGGCAGCACCCGCAGACTCACCACTCACTTTCACTCTACATAAGGAATGATTCTTGAATTATTTAAACTACCCAGAGCAGTAAATTCAACACCACAGTCAGGTCCAGCCTTTGCTTTCAAACTTGCAAACAAATGTTGCTTTGATGGTGATTGTCATGGTGCTGAGAAGGATACACTTCTGTGTTTCCTCTTCAGTCCAGGTCATTAGAAGTTTCTCCACATCTGATAGAGAACTTCCATGACTTTTTGTTAGTTTCATCGCCTTCAGTAAAGCAGAAGATCCCTTTATACAGCAGTCCCCAACCTTTTTGACACCAGGGACTGGTTTCGTTGAAGACAATTTTTCTTTCTTTCTTTTTTGAAAGAAAGACAGAGTGTTGCTCTGTTGCCTAGGCTGGAGTACAGTGGCAGATCTTGGCTCACTGCAACCTCTGCCTCCTGGGTTCAGGTAATTCTTGTGCCTCAGACTCCTAAGTAGCTGGGATTACAGGCGCGCGCCAGAATGTCCAGCTAATTTTCATATTTTTAATAGAGAAGGGATTTTGCCATGTTGGCCAGGCTGGTCTTGAACTTCTGGCCTCAAGTGATCCGCCCACCTTGGCCTCCCAAAGTGCTGGGATAACAGGGGTGAGCTATGTCGAACCTGCAGACAATTTTTCTATGGACCAGGGTGGGGGGTTGAGGGATTGTTTGGGGATGATTCAAGCACTTTGTGTTCATTGTGCTTTTTATTTCTATTATTATTACATTGTAATATATAATGAAATAATTATGCAACTCACCATGATTATGCTATAACTCATGTCATGATGTAGTGCATGACTGTACTATCAGTATAACTTATCTCTGTTGATGTTGACCTTCATCACCTGCCAGAGATAGTATTGGTCAGGTTTCTCCACTGTAAAGTTACTCTTCCCCCGTCTTTGCATACAATAGTCTTTGGAAGGAGGTTACTACAGGCAGCTCACACTTCGGGAGGGATAGAGTATCTATTTGAATTCGTTGAACTTCTTCTGCATGGGAGACATGTCTCTTCTCCCACATCTACACTAGGCCTTTTGTATTCTCTGATTCCACATTGTGGATTCAGCCACAGATAAAAAATATTTGGGAAAGAAACCCAGTATAAAATAATACAAATCGGCCAGGCGCGGTGGCACATGCCTGTAATCCCAGCACTTTGGGAGGCCGAGGTGGGCGGATCACCTGAGGTCAGGAGTTTGAGACCAGCCTCGTCAACATGGTGAAACCCTGTCTCAACTAAAAATACAAAAATTAGCCAGATGTGGTGGCATGCACCTGTAGTCTCAGGTACTCGGGAGACTGAGGCAGGAGAATTGCTTGAACCCAGGAGGTGGAGGTTGCAGTGAGCCGAGATTGAGCCATATCACTCCAGCCTGGGTGACAACAGCAAAACTCGATCTCAAAAAATAAAAATTAAAAAATAAAAAGTAATAATACAAATAAAACAACCTAGTAGAACAGCTATTTACATAGCATTTTATTGTATTAAGTGTTACAAGTAATTTAAATATGATTAGAGTATACAGGGGGATGTGTAATGGTTATGTCCAAATACGATACCATTTAATATAAAGGACTTGAGCATCCATGGATTTTGGTATCTGTGGGGGTGTACTGGAACCAATTTGCAGTGGATGAGGAAGGAGAACTGCATTTATTTATTCAATCATTTATATCGGTTTGGACTCCTGGGTCTTTATTTCATGCTTTGGGCTATGATCCAGTCTATTTTATTTTGTTACTCAAGTTGTTCCAGCTTTGACTATTGGGATCTCTTTCAGTTGGATCCTGTGACCCTTTGACATCTCCACACTGATGTGGGCTTTTTTTTTTTGGTTTGTTTGTTTTGAGCACTTCCCTACTTTCTGGTTCTAGTAGGTGCTCCAGGCTTATCCTGTGTATTTCCTGCCACAGTCTTAGAGTCAGCCATTTATCCAAGGAACTTTGGTTTCTTTTATTGGCAACACAGTGAGGCTCCATCTCTACAAAAGATTGTGGGCTGGGTGTGATGGCTGATGCCTGTAACCACAGCACTTTGGGAGGCCAAGGTGGGAGGATCACTTGGGCTCAGGAGTTCGAGACCAGCCTGGGCAACATAGTGAAACCCCGTCTCTACCAAAAATACAAAAAGCAATTAGCCAGGCATGGTGGTGGGTGCTTGTAGCCCCAGCTACTAGGGAGACTGAGCTCGAGCCCAGGAGGTGGAGGTTGCAGTGAGCCAAGATCACACCACTGCAGTACAGCTTGGATGACAGAATGAGATCCCATCTGAGAAAAAAAAAATTAGCTGGGCATGGTTCTTGGCCTCAAAGCACTGAGGTTACAAGTGTGAACCATCACACCCAGCAAGACTGCTGAATTTGAGCGTGCAATTCTTGTGTGTGTAACCATCAGAATGGCATGCCCGCTCTTTTAAAGTTTTATTTTCTTATATCGGAGAGCTGTGACAGAACCTCCTTTCTCTCTTATTCTTGAAGTACCTTTAAGTAGGAATAAAATGATCAATAAATAGCTAGTGATTGCCAGCTTCTTTATTAATGTGGCTGTTTTGTTTTTCATAAAAATTGTTTCACATTTCTCTCTCTCTCTATTTATTTTTGAGACAGAGTCTCACTCTGTAGCCCAGGCTAGAGTGCAGGGGTGTGATCTCGGCTCACTGCAACCTCTGCCTCCCGGGTCCTGGTTCAAGCAATTTTGCCTCAGCTTTCCGAGTAGCTGGGATTACAGGCACGCGCCACCAAACCCAGCTAACTTTTGTATTTTTTTTTCAAGAGAATTAAATCGTTTATTGATTACACATGATAATGGATGATACACAGCTTCATTCCCATCTATAATTTTATCTGGTACCATTATTCAATTTAGATATATTGCATAGGATATACCAACAATCATCTTTATAACCAATAATTCCATGATTTTGCTTGGGTAATCCCTTTTAATCGTGAACTTCGGGTCACAACAGTAACTATTAGTTCAACTACACCAAGGTTTCTGAAGACATTGGCTTCTCCACCCAAGCATGTTATATATAAATTCCAAATAGAACCTGGCATCACCCTGAAGAAATTCTAACTTCACACTGTTGGGGAAATTTACCAAGATGGCTTCAGAGTAGACTAACTTTACACAGCACATTAAAAAAAAAGACATTTATTCAGCGTCACGATCAGACTATTACATTTAGCAATCAACAGCATGGGTGCAAAAAAAAAAAAAAAAAAAAAAAAACTACATTAAAACCCTTTGTTGGAATGCTTTACACTTTCCACAGAACAGAAACTAAAATAACCTGTTATACAATTAGTCACAAATACAGTCCTCGAGTTTTTTTGCCCATACACATGAGTATTTTTCTAAATCATGTCTTCTTTGTAGCAGCTAGGCCCTGCCACCACTGTGCTTGGCTGAGTTCACAAATCTGTTGTAACCTGTAGCTTCCCTGTCACTTCTCTGGCTCTCCTCTCCTGCTAAGCTTTGTTTCCTAATTAAAATCTTCTGCCACTGCCATAGCTACTGCTGCTACTGGAACCACCATAGCCACCTTGGTTTCGTGGTTTGGCAAAGTATTGGCCGCCACCACCATAGGGGCCAGAGCTTCTGCCTCCAAAGTTTCCTCCCTTCATGGGTCCAAAATTTGAAGATGGATTGTTGTAACTGCCAAAATCATTGTAGCTTCCACCACCTCCAAAATTGCCTCCACTACCACCGCCAAAGCCGCCTCCGCCTCCGTTGTTATAGCTGTCATAGCTGCCACTCCCACCATAGCCACTGCCCTGGTTTCCATAACCCTGTCCATCACTTCCATAGCCTCTGCTTCCTCCAGAGTAACCAGGGCCGCCTCCTCCATAACCACCATCATTACCAAATCCATTATAGCCATCCCCACTGCCACCATATCCACCACCACCATGGCTGCCACCAAAGCCACCACAACCATTGAAGTTTCCTCCACGACCAAAGTTGTCATTCCCACCGAAACCACCTCCACGACCACCACCAAAGTTTCCAGAACCACTTCGACCTCTTTGGCTGGATGAAGCACTAGCCATCTCTTGCTTTGAAAGGGCTTTCCTAACTTCATAGTTGTGGCCATTCACAGTATGGTATTTCTGAATGACAGTCTTATCCACAGAGTCATGGTCATCAAAGGTAACAAAGGCAAAGCCCCTTTTCTTGCCACTGCCTCTGTCAGTCATGATTTCAATCACTTCAATTTGTCCATACTGTTCAAAATAATCTCTTAGGTGATGTTCTTCAGTGTCTTCTTTAATGCCACCAACGAATATTTTTTTCACAGTTAAGTGGGCACCTGGTCTTTGAGAATCTTCTCTTGAGACAGCTTTCTTTGGTTCCACAACTCTTCCATCCACTTTGTGTGGCCTTGCATTCATGGCTGCATCCAACTCCTCCACAGTTGCATACATGACGAACCCAAAGCCCCTGGAGCGCTTGGTGTTTGGATCTCTCATTACCACACAGTCTGTGAGCGTTCCCCATTGCTCAGAATGGCTCCTCCAGGCTCTCATCAGTTGTTTCAAAGCTCAACCCTCCAATGAAGAGCTTCCTCAGCTATTCCGGCTCTTTAGGAGACTCTGACTTAGACATGATCGCAGGGAGAAGAGAGACTTTAACGATGCTGCTTTGGCGGCATCCACGGGCCAATTTTTGTATTTTCAATAGAGACGGGGTTTCACTGAGTTGGCCGGGCTGGTCTTGAACTCCTGACCTTGTGATCTGCCCACCTCAGCCACCCAAAGTGCTGGGATTTACAGGCATGACACTGCACCCAGCCAAAATTGTCTCATATTTTTAAAGACTGTAAATTTTAAAGACTGTAATATACAGAATATTGTAATGTTGCTCTTCTTTCTATTCTTCCTACCAGGATTAGTAGAAAATTATCTGTGAAAGTAATCTTTAGTTTTTTCTAGAAACTTCTCCCCCATAGAAGCTCTTGAAAATACTTTTTGGATTTGTCTTGTTTAAGAGACAGCTGAATATAGCTCTGGGAGAGGAGATCCCTCTGACGTGAATTGGCTGAGACAGCTTGTAATAACATTAGTAGGTATTTTCCAGGCACAGTGGGGAAGGTGTCCACAATATATACCCATAAAATCCTTTGGGCTTTTGTGTTCAGATTTTTTGCAAGTCAAAAACGTAAGTCCCTGAAGGTAGTGGTTTTTGTATTTAAGAAAGGCTTTTCTTTGTTTTCTTTTTGTTATGTTAATCAGTGTGGAATGACCTTAACACCAGAGGGCAGTATTTTCTAGTAGTTGCCAAAATGTTCTTGGTGTCCTAATTATCTGATGGATTAAAAAAAGATATCTTATGTTTTCCCGGGTGTTGCCCGTATAATGCACATGGCCTGGGACTCATACTGAAGAGTCATATGCATTTAGAATTTTCTAAACCACGGGTTTTTTTTTTTTCCTTTTCTTTTTAAACCATTCTGTTTGGTGGAGTTGAAGCTCCCTGAATTAATTTTCACAATAAGCCGTGCTGTTTCCAGGGGTTGTGTGATTGGCAGGAATGGGTGGCTTTCACATAGCACCATTTGACCCCAGCCCAAGCCCAGAGGAAGTCCTGTCTTATTAAGGAGTAACAGGCAGATTCGTGAGCAGCTAGCAGGCTTGAGTTTGGCTTCAATGATGGTCAGAATTTGTGAATTTCGTTTCAGATGAACATCTGGGTCTTGCTGAGAAGAGAATGGGCTTTTTAATCCAGAAACTTTCATACAATTTACTTAATACACACTTTTACTTTTTTGCAGTTTGAAAACAGCAGACAATAGAGAGGATGTTTAAATAGCCTAAACATGGTTACCCATTTCTCTTTGCTTGCTAGTTTCCATTTACTGTAACTGCAGAGTGAATCTTCTAAAATATGTTCTTACTCTTCTGATATCCTTGTTAAAACAGGAAAGCCTGTGTGTATTAACTAGGTAGTTTCTATTTTCTCCTTTTAAAAAATGTTTCCCCTCCTTGCTATACATCAAATACATTCATCGTAGAAAATAAATATGGCAGGCCAGAGGCAGTGGCTCATACGTGTAAACCCAGCACTTTGGAAGTCTGAAGTGGGAAGACTGCTTGAGCCCAGGAGTTTGGGACTAGCCTGGGCAACATACTGAGGCCCTGTCTCTACCAAAAGAAAAAAAAAAGAAAAAATTAGCTGGGCACAGTGGTGCACACCAGTAGTCCCAGTTCCTGGAAGGCTGAAGTGGGAGGACTGCTTGAGCCCAAGAATTTGAGACTGCAGAGAGCTAGGATGGTGCCACTGCATTCCAGCCTGAGTGACAGAGCGAGCCTCTGTCTTACAACAACAACAACACCTTGTAATCTTACCTCATAGAGAAGATTTTGTTGTAAGCAATTTTTGCTTGGAAACACACTGTACAGGCTATTTTATAATTTGTATTATTTCCATGATAATGTAATGGGAATTTTATTAAAAAGTTCTAAATTCAAGACCAGCCTGGGCAACCTAGTGAGGCCCCATCCCTAATAAAAATGAAAAAAATTAACAGTGCACAGCGGCTTACACCTGTAGTCCCGGCTATTCAGGTGTAAGGTCTCTTGAGCCCAAGAGACCCAGACTGTGGGGAGTGGTGATCACGTCACTGCACTGCAGTCTGGGGGACAGAATGTGATCGTATCTTGCCATACTGTACAACATCACTTTCAATGGTTGTTTAGTATTTTTGAGTATGAATGTATATAGTTCATTTAGTCAGTTTACTCTCCTGTTAACAGTGCATGAGTCTGACTAGTCACACTCTTGCCCACTGTGGGTATTACTATTTTGTCAATCTACTGCATTCATTCAACACATAGATACTGATTGCTGACCATGTACTAGGCATGTTCTCAGTTCTTGGCATAGATTACTGAAAAAAACAACCCCTGATCTCATGAAACCTATGTTTCAGTGGATGACATGTATATACATGATAAATGTTATAAAAAAGTAAATCCTTTAGCATTTTAGAAAGGAAAAAGTGCTCTTGTTAAAAATAAAACAGAGCGAGTTAAAGGAGTAGGAATGAAGAAGTTTGTCGTTTTTTATTTCAAAATTTATTATAGAGGTAACGTCTCCCTATGTTGCCTAGGCTGGTCTCAAACTCCTAGGCTCAAGCAATCTTCCTGGCTCAGCCACCCAAAATGCTGGGATTATTGGTGTGAGATACTGCCCCTGGCCAAGGATTGCAATTTTAATTTTTAATTTTTTTTCAGACAGGGTCTCATTGTGTCACCCAGGCTGAAGTGCAGTGGAGGGATCTCAGCTCACTGCAACCTCCACCTCCCAGGCTCAAGTGATCCTCCTGCCTTAGCCTCCCAAGTAGGTGGGACTACAGGCTCAGAACACCAAGCCCAGCTAATTTTTTATTTTTTTTGTAGAGACAGGGTTTCATCACGTTGACCAGGCCGGTCTGGAACTCCTGGGTTCAAGAGATCCTCCCGCCTTGGCCTACCCAAATGTTGGGTTATAGGTATGAGTCCCTGTGCCTGGCAAAGGGTTGCAGTTTTAATGAGCAAAATCAAGGCAACCCTAATTGAGAAGGGGGCATGGCAAGACTTGAATCAAGTTATTTGAATTTGCAGTTTTATTATTACTGTAGCTGATATGGTTTGGATCTGTGTCACCACCCAAATCTCACATCAAATTGTAATCCCCAGTGTTTGAGGTGGGATGGGGTAGGAGGTGACTGGCTCATGTGGATGGATTTCCTCTTGGTACTGTCCTTGTGATAGTGAGTTCTGGAGATATCTGGTTAAAGTGTGTGGCACCTCCCCAACCTTGCTCTTGCTCCTGCTGCCACAGTGTGAAATGCCTCCATCACCCTTTGCCTTCTACCATGGCTGGAAGCTTCCTGAGGCCTCTCCAGAAATAGAGGCTGCTATGCTTCATGTACAGCCTGCAGAACCGTGAGCCAATTAAACCTCTTTTCTTTATAAATTACACAGTCTCAGATATTTCTTTATAACAGTATGACAATAGACTAATACGATCGCTAAAAGTTCTTTCATATATTTATTTATTTATTTTCTGTGACGGAGTCTCTCTCTGTTGCCCAGGCTGGAGTGCAGTGGTGCAAACTTGGCTCACTCCAACCTCTGCTTCCCGGGTTCAAGCAGTTTTTCACCCTGGGACTACAGGCATGTACCACCACACCTGGCTAATTTTTGTATTAGTCCCAGAGTGAAAAACTCAGGGTTTGCCGTGGCCTGCAGGATCGAGGGTGGGGCTGAGAATGGGCCCCATGACTTCTAGTACAATGTTTCATTCATTCTCAGTTTGGGAAAATTTAACCTATTTTACATTTCCTGAGTTATCTCCATAAACATTTGTGGAAAGCACATTTAAGATGTGGGTTGTGACCTCCAACTAGAACTAGATATCTTGACTTCCTTTTCAGACCATGGGTCAGCAAATAGTAAATGATTTTGGCTTTGTGGGTGAAATGTGATTAAAAAAAAATGCTGCCTTGACACAGTTTTGAGGCCCTGGCTAGAGGCTGGTCACGTCTCCTTCTTAGGCAGCTGTTTAAGTCATACTTCTTGGCTGGACACCGTGGCTCACGCCTGTAATCCCAGCATTTTGGGAGGCTGAGACAGGCAGATTGCTTGAGCCCAGGAGGTCAAGACCAGCTGGGCAACATGGCGAAACCCTGTCTCTATAAAAAATACAAGGAAATTAGTTGGGTGTGATGGTGCATGCCTGTGGTCCCAACTACTCGGGAGGCTGAGGTGGGAGGATCACCTGAGCCTGGAAGGTTGAGGTTACAGGGAGCCAAGATTGTGCTACTGTGTTCCAGCCTCAGTGACAGAGAGAGATCCTGTCTCAAAAAAAAAAGTCTACACCCAAACCACCTCACCTCTCATGCTCTAGGCCACTGTACACCTGCCCTAATTGCCCAGAGCCAGATATCTGCTATCTGATAATCAGGGACAGCCCTTAAGCCCTAGAGTCACTGAAATCATGCAAATTGACCAATCCTAAACCTGCTTGTCCTGCCTAACCCTTTCCTTCCCTGCTCACCAGCTCTGGTGCTTCCTCCGGGTGGCCCTGCAGGGTGTTGCTGTGTTCTCACCCCAGGGAACCGTTAGTAACAAAATGGTAACAGTCAACTCTTTCCCAGTTTCTTCTGGGATCTGCATGAGGCCTCCTGTCCCTCACCATCCCTCACTACTCACTGTGGTGGGAGAGCGGTGGGCCATATGGCTTCGGTCACAGCTACTCAACTCTGTTATTATAGGACCCAAACAGCCATAAACAATACAGAAATGTGTTCTGAAGGAAACCAGAATATTTCACCCCAAAAATAGACTTCTTTGGCATATTTTGAGATGATTATTCAGAGAAACTGCAGAGGAGAATAGCCCTGAAATGCTGTCTTTGGTGGGGGCGATTTGCATCTGTAGAGAAAATCTACATCAGTGAAACAAACAGCCAGGCTTTCTCTGAGCATCCGCTTCTCCAGATCTAGGAAAGATGAGCTTACAGGAAAAGGAGACTGAGATTCTAACACCTTTAAAGGTCTGACAGAAACTTTCTCCACAGTCCACTTCTATTCTTTCTGAGAGCTGCTACCTATGACGCTTCATCTGCATGACAAGATCACTTTGACAAGTTTTCCTTCCTTCCTTTTCCCATAACCTGAGTGCTACCTCTTCTGGAAGTCCCAAGCCCCTTATTCTTTCTGTAGCCCCAGGATGGTGTAAAAATTCCACTCAACTGTGGCTCACTCCTGTAATCCCAGCACTTTGGAAGGTTGAGACAGGTGTATCGCTTGAGCTCAGGAGTTCAAGACCAGCCAGGGTAACATGGCAAAACTCTATCTCTGCAACAACAACAACAACCAAAATTAACCAGGCATGGTGGCACATGCCTGTAATCCCAGCTACTGTGGAGGCTGAGGTGGGAGGAGGGTCGCTGGAGTCCGGGAGGTCAAGGCTGCAGTGAGCCGAGATGGTGCTGCTACACTCTAGCCAGGGTAATAGAGTAAGATCTTGTCTCAAAAAAAAGAAATAATAATCACTCATTCCACTCTTCTTTGAATTTTCGTATTTTGTGTGACATTTCTGCATAAATATGCATGTAATAAATTTGTTATACTTTTCTCTTGTTAACCTGCCTGTTGTTAGAGGGGATTACCCTCCTTCTGTCCCTACACTTTCAATAACATTTTATTTACAGAAATAGGTGGTAGAACGGATTTGACACCCAGGCTATGGTTTACTCATACTTGCTTTAGAAACTTCTGAGAGATTTAGATTTTCTGATTTGTGGGTAATATTAAAGAGAGTTTAATCCATATATTAGTTAATCAGTACATCTTTTCAAGCTGTCACTTGGTTGACACTGAAGGACACTTGCGAAAGCCTTAAAGGTGCTTTGTCATACTCTGTGAACTGTTTCAGCCCTGGAGCCTGTCTGTGTGGCCTTCCGTAGTGTTATACTTCATATGATTTTAGAGTGACAGTAATGGGAATGGAACTGCCAGATGGAAGGCTAACTGCATGTCAGAGACCAGGCCAGATGCATTGTATTCATCCTCACCACTCATTTTCCTAAGGACAAGTGCACCTCCTCATTTTATGGATGGCAAAACTGAGGCTTAAAGAAGGCCAAGTTAACACTTTTTGTAAGTGGTGGAGGCTGCAGTCAATCTTGGTAGTTTAACTTAAAAGATCACTTTCCTACCCACGTTATGCAATCACATTTCTGTGATGCCCTTATCTCCTTTAGAGCTTGCTAAAGCCATCCTTTAAAAATGCCTATTGGCGTCAATACAATTTTTTTTTCTTGAAGTAGAGTCTGGCTCTGTTGCCCAGGCTGGAGTGCAGTAGCACAATCTCAGCTCACTGCAACTTCTGCTTCCTGGGTTCAAGCGATTCTCCTGCCTCAGCCTCCCGAGTAGCTGGGATTACAGGCACCTGCCACCACACTCGACTGATTTTGTATTTTTAGTAGTCAGGGTTTTGCCCTGCTGGCCTTGCTGGCCTCGAATTCCTGACCTCAGGTGATCCACTGCCTTGGGCTTCCCAAGTGCTGGGATTACAGGTGTGAGCCACTGCGCCGGGCCCAGTGACAAATTATTTAATACAGTATTCTTTTTGTTAAATAACTTTTAATTTTAAGGATTCCCCACCCAGAGAGATATACTTTTTTTTTTCATAATTGGATGTTTCATACAGGAACAGGATAGATTCTTGTGTTCATTTTACTTCACAACAGAATATATCAGTTGGCTGGAATTGTTAATTCTCCCTTGGGGGAAATCAAGTGCCCAAGGCAGTGATTGATCAATCAATAAATCTTCAGTGGGTCTGGTAAATCAAGTGTCACACATATGTCAACCTTTTTTTCAGAGTATAGATTTTACCCAGGTCAAGTGTGTTTCTTCCCTTCCATCATTTTCTCCTTCAAAATTGCAATATATTAAGGTATTTAAACAAATCCTTAAGATTGCAAGGTTTTTTTTTCTTTCTTTTTCCTTTTCTGAAAGATAGCATAAGGGATCATGCTTTTTCCAGCTTTTTCAGGGGAAGAACTCAGTTGTTTGCATATTTGCATTTCAACCTCTAACCTCTCCTGAGGACAAATGGCTGTCTGACGCTGGAGCCCAGAGGCACAGCGCTGGGACTGTGGATTAAGCCTCTGAATGCTGACTAGTTTTCAGCAGCATTCCCAGCGTGTGTGAAGAATGTGTTTGTAGCTGGGAGGCAAACAGAACATCCAAAGCTGAGCGAGAATTTTGAAAAATAGTTGTCTTATGTATAAATGTATTTTTGCTCTTAGTGTTTTCTTCTTGCCTATTTCATTATTCCAGATTTTTGCTTTCTTTTAAAATAGCTCTGTTGTGTTTGATATTCTCATAATATTCACTCAAGTTTTGGTCACTTAATGTTTTTCAAAATGTTCTTTTTTTTCCTTTATCATTTCAACACCCAGCCATGGATAAGTGGCTCAGATATTTCTCCCCCCACCCACATAGAGGAGACCTGGTGACTTCCACACAGACATCTGCATGGCCTTTGCTCTTCACAAATCAGGGCCCGGTTGGAAGCTTTGGCAGGTATTGAGGGCGACAGCTTAGGTTTGTAGCTCTTATAATAGGAACAGCAAGGCTTTGGGCTGTGGATTTATTTCTCTTAACAGTTCAAGTTATCATTGTGCCTGCGTTTAGTGCCAAAGAAATGAATCTCTTAACTGGCTCTTTATTCTTTTAGTGAAGAAACATATATTGTAGAAGTGTGAGTTCTGTTTGGGTAGAAAAACCAAACTAATTTATGCATTGACACATTGACTTAAAGGGTCCCCAGTAGTAATTTGTTGAGAATCTCCTTTTTCCAGACTGTCAGTGGGGAAGGCAAGGCATGCCTCAAAGTGAGGTAAAATCTGGTTCCTGTTCTCAGGAGCTCAAGGTACAAATGTAGAATAAAGAGAATGCCAGCAAACTTACCTATCAGTGAAAGCATCCAGTTTGAGAGACTGTGGACTGGGGAGCATTGAAGGTTGAGCCTTAAAAGATTGGTGGCATTGGCTGGGCACAGTGGCTCACACCTGTAATCCCAGCACTCTGGAAGGCTGAGGTGGGTGGATCATCTGAGGTCAGGAGTTTGAGACCAGCTTGGCCAACATGGTGAAACTCTGTCTCTACTAAAAATGCAAAAATTAGCCTGTTGTGGTGGCAGGTGCCTGCAATCCCAGCTACTCGGGAGGCTGAGGTAGGAGAACTGCTTGAACTGGGAGGTGGAGGTTGCAGTTAGCCGAGATCGAGCCACTGTACTCCAGCCTGTCAAAGAGAGAATCCATCTCAAAAAAAAAAAAAAAAAAAAAGATTGGTGGCATTTTAACAATGTAGCTGTATTTGTCATTGCTGTAAAAGAGTGTGTGTGGGTTTATCAGCGTCTGTCTGTCTTTGACTGTCCATGTCCTTTGGGGAATAATTTGCTATTCACTTCATCTGGCACAGTGTATGGGAGAAATGGGACACGATTTTCTAAAACTAATTTAAATTTAGACTCATAACTCATCAGTTCTTTAGGAGAATGGCAATGTATATATTCCTTTTACATGCAGTAAAATTAGATCCTTGTCTGTAGGGAGATGATTAAATTTATTATAAAGTTAATGTCAAATCCATTGTTAGCTATTTCGTAAGCTGAAATGTGACTGACACATAACGCGTTCTGTGTTGTAATTCTTAAAGATAGTTAAATAACACTGCCCTCGAGGTCAGTGTCTTGCTGTAGTTAAATTCATTACACAGCCTGTACTTTCTAAATTTCTTTATTAATTATTTGCCTATATTTTTAAACTGGGAATTTATCATCTATTTTAGGCCAAACATCAGGATTAGCAGCAAGCAGTCTTAAGTGTTTTGTGGTTTTTTTGAGGGGTAACTTCAATTTGCTGTTTCAATGAGCTAAAATATTTCACTAAAAGTGTAAGGAATGGCCGGGTGCAGGGGTTCATGCCTGTAATCCCAGCAGTTTGGGAGGCTGAGGTGGGTGGATTGCTTGAGCCCAGGAGTTCAAGACCAGCCTGAGCAACATGATGAAATTCTGTCTTTTTTTTTTTTTTTAGATGGAGTTTCGCTCTTGTTACCCAGGCTGGAGTGCAATGGTGCAATCTCGTCTCACCACAACCTCCGCCTCCTGGGTTCAAGCAATTCTCCTGCCTCAGCCTCCCGAATAGCTGGGACTACAGGCGCGCGCCACTATGCCCAGCTAATTTTTGTATTTTTAGTAGAGACAGCGTTTCACCATGTTGAGCAGAATGGTCTCGATCTCTTGACCTCGTGATCCACCCTCCTCGGCCTCCCAAAGTGCTGGGATTATAGGTGTGAGTCACCACGCCCGGCCGAAATCCTGTCTTTATAAAAAATACAAAAAGCCAGATATGGTGAGGCACACACCTGTAGTCCCAGCTACTCGAGAGGCTGAGGTGGGAGAAACACTTGAGCCTAGGAGGTCGAGGCTTCAGTGAGCTGTGATTGTGCCACTGCACTGCAGTCTGGGTGACAGAGTGAGACCCTGTCTCAAAAAAAAAAAAAAAAAAGTGTAAAGAATGGATAACATTAAATTGCCGTTCTGTTATTAATTCTGCTTGTTGCGTTTTTTTGTTATGTTGCATATTATTTGAAGACACAATAAATCACGCTGCAAACTATTTTTATTTTTTGTATGATTTTGGGTGAGAAATGAAGTATTACTTTGAATCTAAGCTTTGTGGACACTCTCCTGTGTTTATATCAGAGGGACCAGGGAAATTAATTGAATAAGAGGGAGATTTCAAAAACAGACAAATTCAAATATGCTATTTATGAATGAGATAGATTTAGATTTGAAGGCAGGATCTTCTTCTGTTGGCTTAAAAGGGACTCATACTATTTAGCAACATTTCTGAGAAGTTATTGAAACCATCTGTATTAGTCCATTTTCACACTGCTGTAAAGAACTACCTGAGATTGGATAATTTATGAAGAAAAGAGTATAAATTGGCTCACAGTTCTGCTGGCTTCACAGGAAGCATGACTGGGAGGCCTCAAGAAACTTACAATCATGGCAGAAGACAAAGGTGAAGCAAGGACCTTCTTCACATAGTGGCAGAAAAGAGAGCTTGAGGGGTGAGTTACCACACACTTTTAAACAACCAGATTTCGTGAGAATGCTATCACAAGACAGCATTGGAAGATGGTGCTAAACCATTAGAAACCACTGTCCTGATCCAGTCACCTCCTGCCAGGCCCAACCCTTAACACGTGGGGATTACAATTTGCCATGAGATTTGGGTAGGGACACCGAGCCAAACAAAATCACCATCTCACAGGGTTGGCAAGAATTTCATGTCTAGTTATGTACAGAAATATAGTTATAATGAAGCATCAGTCAGGCTGCACTTTGGCCCACTTCCTTGTAAATGAAAATTATGTGGCACTGGATCCTGATCATTGGCACCCCACTGCTCCTATAGATAGGATCTCTGACATTAGACTCATAAGGCTTTTGTTTAAGAATGGCTTAAGATGTTTTGCAGACCCTAAATTCTAGCAACCAGTTTGAAGACCCCACAAAGGATTGGAATAAGCATGAGAACACAGCTTTTTCCTCTCCCTGCCCCAGGACTTCACCCTGCACTCTTCCACCCATCAACGATTTGCACACTTTAGCCTGCTCCAAAACCCTAACCCCAAATTCCTCAGGGAGATGGATTTGAGGTTTCCTCCCATCTCCTCATTTTTTGACCTTACCATTAAACCTTTTTCTCTGCTGCAACCTGATGTCTCTGTGCTTGCTGGGTGCATTGGGTGATGGACAGAAATCGTACAACAGAAATTGTAGCACATTTGTTGAATTCATCATGATGGGTTAGTGCACTAATGAATCACCTGGGAAGTTGTAGAGTGAAGATTCTTATGTCCTATTTACATCTTTTTCTTTGAATTTTTAAAATTTTCTTTTGACTTCTTTTGAATGGATTTTTTTTAAAGAAATGATTTTTATCACCCTCCTCCACTCCCTCATAGTGGTTACCCTAGAATTCTAAATTATTTGAAAATTTATGGAAGTATAATGTTAATCAAATCCTTTCCTATCCACCTGAACAATATATCTACCTTCCAGCACACTAACTTCATTTATTTCCCATTATGACTTACGTGCTATTATTATTGTCTGTCTTAGTTTATATATATAGAAATCCCCCCTCCAGAGGCATTTTTATAATTATGGTAAGTCCCTACTTACCATCATAAGTAGATTCTTGGAAACTTCTATTTTAAATGAAATGACATATAATAAAACTAATTTTACTATGGGCTAACTGATCTAAACAAGAGCTAGGTTCCTATGGCATATTTCTGGTCACAAAAATATAACAAAACTTCTGAATAAAGACCAAAATACTCAATATTAAACATGGAAATAAATGTGAGCTATACATACATTTGAGAAAAATTAATAAAAACAAGTAAGATAATATTTACCCAATTATTCCAGTTCAGGGTTTTGGTGGCTCAGGCCTATCCCAGCAGCTCAGGACACAAGATAGGAATGAGCCCCAGACAAGATGCCCTCCTGCTGGGGGGCACACTCACACACACACCCATACTTGTGATCATGCTGTGGGTTTTTCCTGACCCCTGCACAGACAAAACCAGTTCATTGAGACCATGGTATCACAGTAAAAAATGTAATGAACATAAGACCAGCCACTAGGAGAATGGGAGTTATCACTCAAATCAGTCTCCCCAAACGCTCAGAGATTAGGGATTTTCGTGGATAGCTTGGTGGGCAGGGGGCTAAGGAACGGGGAATGTTGATTGGTTGACAATGAAATCACAGGGGTGTGGAAAACAGTCCTCATGTGCTGAGTCTGCCTCTGGGTGAGGGGGCCACAGGACCAGTTGAGTCATGAATCCTCATCTGGGTGGAGTTAGCTGGTCGTCTGAAATATGAAAGTCCAAAAAAACTTCTGGAAAGGCCAACCTTAGGTTCTGCAATAGTGATGTTATCTCTAGGAGTAATCGAGGAAGTCACTCAAATCTTGTGAAAGCTTGCACAAATCTTGTGACCTCCAAAACAATGTCTGGCTAGGAATGAGTGAGGATAGCCAGCCTGTGAGGCTGGAGGCAAGATGGAGTCAGCCATGCTAGGCTTCTCTCACTGCCATCATCTTTGCAAAGGCAGTTTCACACTCACTCAGACTGGGACATTGTAGACATGCCAATCAACCTAACATGCATGTCTTCGGAATATGGGAGGAAACCAGAGGACCTGGGGAAACCCATGCAGATGAGGGGAGAATGTGTAGATTTTACACAGACAGTGACTCTGGCTGGGAAGTGATTATTTTTTCTCATCATTATAATGAAACAACGTGATTTGAGGACCGGCTGTACTTTATGAAGTTGGGGTTCATTTACACTGAGCATCTGCTCACAACTTTCTTTCCTCTTCACCCCTTCTTGCATCTCTGACATTCCATGTGGAATCATTTTCTTTCTGCCTAAAGTATGTACTTAAAATATTCATTGGTTCAAGTCTGCTGATCCTGAAATCTTGCCCCTCTTTGTTTATCTAGATAGAATGTCTTTCTTTGAAGTTTATTTTTTATTTTGATTTTTTCATTTTGGCATAATTTCAGAATTATAGAAAAGTTGTAAGATTAATACCAAAAAATCCCCAATATGCTTTACTGCTTAGCTGCTCAAGTAGCTGGGACCACAGGTGTGTGCCACCACACCCAAATAATTAAAAAAAAATTTTTTTTTGTCTGGGCATGGTGGCTCATGCCTGTAATTCCAGCTCTTTTGGAAGCTGAAGTGGGAGGATCACTTGAAGTCAGGACTTCAAGACAAATCAAGACAATATGGTGAAACGCTGTCTCTACTAAAAAATACAAAATTAGCCAGGCGTGGTGGCACATGCCTGTAATCCCAGCTACTCGGGAGGCTGAGGCAGGAGAATCACTTGAACCCAGGAGGTGGAGGTTGCAGTGAGCTGAGATTGTGCCACTGCCATCCAGCCTGGGTGACAGAGCAAGACTCTGCCTCAAAAAAAAAAAAAAAAAAAAAAATGGCTGGGTATGGTGGCTCATGCCTGTAATCCCAGCACTTTGGGAGATTGAGGCGAGAGAATCACTTGAGGTCAGGAATTCGAGACCAACCTGGACAACTTGGTGAAACCCTGTCTCTACGAAAAATACAACAATTAGTTGGGCATGGTGGCACACACCTGTAATCGCAGTTACTCAGGGGGCTGAGGCAGGAGAATCACTTGAAACCATGGAGGCTGCAGTGAGCTGAAATTGTGCCACTGCACTCCAGACTGGGTGACAGAGTGAGACTCTATCTCCAAATAAATAAATAAATAAATAAATGAATGAATGAATGAATGAATGAATGAAATAAAAATTATTATTTTTTGTAGGGATGGGGTCCTGCTGTGTTACCTAGCCTGGTCTCAAACTCCTGGGCTCAAGCAATCTTCCTGCCTCAGCCTCCCAAGGTGCTGGGATTATAGGCATGAGCCACTGTGCCTGGCTAATACATTTGTTTTATCTTTTCTCTTTCTCTGTCTTGACAGATATATAGTCATGTGTTGCTTAACTTAATTAATGCAAGGTTGGCCATGTGGGAGACTGGAGTTACCACTAAAATCAGTCTCCCCAAAGGCTCAGAGATTAGGGTTTTGCAGGGATAGATAGTTTGGTGGGCAGGTGGCTAGGGATACCTTCTCTTAATGAAAGGGATAACTTCTGAGGAATGTGTCATTAGGAATTTTTGTCATTGTGAGAACATCATAGAGTGGACTTACACAAACCTAGGTGGTAGTTCCACACCTAGGCTCTATGGTACAACCTAGTGCCTCAAGGCTGTAAGCCTGTACAGCATGGTACTGTACTGAATGCTTAGGCAACTGTAACACAATGGTAAGTATTTATATATCTAAACATGTCTAAACCTAGCAAAGTTACAGTAAAAATGTGGTCTGTCATTGACTGAAACATTGCATATGGTGCATGATTGTGTATACGCATGTTTATGCATGCACACATACATGTACACACACCACTGCAACTGTATTCTAATTATTATCTTCTGGGGAGTACACAGAGGCTCTGTAAATATTATGTTGCTCAAACTTTTCCTTACTTGTTTTAGGCTGTTGCTTACTCTTGCCTGAATCAACTGTTACTGTTAAGCCCCTCACAGGCCAGGCACGATGGCTCACGCCTGTAATCCCAGCACTTTGGGAAGCTGAGTTGGGTGGATCGAGTTCAGGAGTTCAAGACCAGCCTGACCAACATGGTGAAACCCTGTCTCTACTAAAAATATTAAAAAATTAGCCAGGTATGGTGGCACGCGCCTGTAACCTTAGCTACTCAGGAGGCTGAGGCAGGAGAATCTCTTGAACCTGGGAGGTGGAGATTGCAGTGAGCTGAGATCTCACCATTGCACTCCAGCCTGGGTGACAGAGCGAGACTCTGTCTCATAAAAAAAAAAAGCCCCTCACATGGTGACTTTGTAATTCCATCATTCTTTCTATGTGTATTAAGTGTATTTATGCTGTTTATTTATTTATATCCATGTATTAGTCCATTCTCACATTGCTATTAAGAAATACCTGAGACTGGGTAACTTATAAAAAGGAAAGAGGTTTACTTGGCTCACAGTTCTGTGGGCTGTACAAGGAGGCATGATGCTGCTATCTTCTTGGCTTCTGGGGAGGCCTCAGGAAGCTTACAATCATGGTAGAAGGTGAAGGGGGAGCAGGCACATCTTACATGGCAGGAGCAGGAGCAAGAAAGAGAGAGCTAGAGAAGAGATGCGATATTTTTAAACATCCGGATCTAACAAGAGCTCAATCACTATCACAAGAACAGCACCAAAGGACTGGTACTAAACCATTCATGAGAAATGTACCTCCTTGATCCAATCACCTCCCACCAGGCCCTACCTCTGGCACTGGAGATTATAGTTTGACATGAGATTTGGGCAGGGAGACAGATCTAAATCATATCATTCAGTGTATATTCATAGAATCTTACTTTATGTAAAAGCTTCTCATTCTTTATTATAAATGTTATTTATTTTGATGCTCAAATTCTCCCAGATCTGGCCAGTGACAACTCCATCAAACTGGTTCCTGTGTCCTTTTGACATGTCTGTATCTTCTTTGAGGACTTCATTATGGTCTTCTTTCCTTTTTTGCAGTAACACACACACACGCACGCACACACACACACATAACATTTTAGATGCTTCTTGTATATATATATATATGTATCTAAGCATAGATATGTACATATATGTATCTAAGCATAGATATGTACATATATATCTAAGCATAGATATGTATATAGAACTTTATATATATGCACACATACACATGTATGTATATATTATATATATCATTATATACACCTCCTCTACATATATATGTATTTAAGTATGTATACATATATATGTACATATATATGTATTTAAGTATGTATACATATATATGTACATATATAAACATTATATATGTCTCCTGTACAGTCTGAAGAACCATTTTGTTTGTGTGTGTGTGTCTGTGTGTGTGTGTGTGTGTGTGTACATATAGCTGCAAAAAAGGAAAGAAGAAAGGAAGTCTTCAAAGATGATATAGGTATGTCCAAAGGATGAACCAGTTTGGTGAAGTTGCCACTGGCCAGATCTGGGAGAATTTGAGCATCAAAATGAATAATAATAATAAAGAATGATGAGCTTTTATATAAAGATTCTATGAATATATATATATACACACACACACACACATAGATGTATGATATATATGTATATATGACATAAAATTTGTTACTTTAGCAATTTTTTTGTTTTGAGACAGTCTTGCTTTGTCACCCAAGCTGAAGTGCAGTGGCATGTTGGCTCACTGTAACCTCCACCTCCTGGGTTCAAGTGATTCTCCTGCTTCCGCCTCCCAAGTAGCTGGGCTTACAGCCACCACGTCTGGCTAATTTTTGTATTTTTTTTTTTTTAGTAGAGGCGGGTTCTCACTAGGCTGCTCAGGCTGGTATTGAACTCCTGACCTTAGGTGATCCACTGGGCTCCGCCTCCCAAAGTGCTGGGATTACAGGCATGAGCCACCACACCTGGCTACTTTAACAATTTTATTTTTATTTTTATTTTTGGAAGGGAGGAAGGCAGGAAGGGAGGAAAGGAGGAAGGGAGGGAGGAAGGAAGGAAGGGAGGGAGCGAGGGAGGGAGGGAGGGAGGGAGGGAGGGAGAGAAGGGAAGGAAGGAAATCAGGCAATGAGAGAGAAATTGCTGACCTGGATCTAGAAGTCTACAAGTTGATTTCTTTTTTCTTTTTTTGAGAGAAAGAAAGAAAAAAAGGAGTGAAGGAGAGGAAGAAAGAGGAAGTAAAAGAGGGAGAGAGAACGGAAATGTTGCTTTATTCTAAAAAAAAATGGGTATTAATAATGGCCAATCACTATTTCATTTAAACCTATGAGTAGGTGTGATGTGGTATTGACAAGAATGTATATTTTGTGTACGTAAAGTGGAGAGCTCTATAAATATTTATTAAGTTTACTTGTTCCGGATCTGAATTCGAGTCCTGGATATCCTTATTACTTTTCTGTCTCATTGAGTCTAAGTCTCTATGTATCAACATTTCTGTTCTCTCTCCCTCTTTTTCTTCCTCTTTCTTCCTCTCCTTCACTCCTTTTTTTCTTTCTTTCTCTCAAAAAAAGAAAAAAGAAATCAACTTGTAGACCTCTAGATCCAGGTTGGCAATTTCTCTCTTATTGCCTGATTTCCTTCCTTCCCTTCTCTCCCTCCCTCCCTCCCTTCCTTCCTTCCTCCCTCCCTCCCTTCCTCCTTTCCTCCCTTCCTGCCTTCCTCCCTTCCAAAAATAAAAATAAAAATAAAATTGTTAAAGTAGCCGGGTGTGGTGGCTCATGCCTGTAATCCCAGCACTTTGGGAGGCGGAGCCCAGTGGATCAGCTGAAGTCATTAGCTCTTGTTGTTGCATTAATCCTTTTACCACTATATCTTTGTTGTTTTAAAATCTATTTTATCAGATATGAGAATTGCAACTCCTGCTTTTTATTTATTTATTTTTGCTCTCCATTTGGTTGGTAAATCTTTCGCCATCCCTTTGTTTTGAGTCTTTGTGTATCCTTGCATGTGAAATGGGTCTGGATGTAGCATACCATTGGGTTTTGGCTGTATCTTTTGATTGGGGGATTTAGTCAATTTAAATTTAGGATTACTGCCATTTGATGTTAACTGGCTGTTTTATCCATTCGTTGATGTAAATTCTTCTTTATGTTGATGCTCTTTACTTTTTGGTATATTTTTAGAAAGGCTAATACTGGTTGTTTCTTTCTTTCCTTTTTTTTTTTTGAGACAGAGTTTTGCTCTTGTTACCCAGGCTGGAGTGCAATGGCGCGATCTCGGCTCACTGCAACCTCCACCTTCTGGGTTCAGGCAATTCTCCTGCCTCAGCCTCCCGAGTAGCTGGGACCACAGGCATGTGCCACCATGCCCAGCTAATTTATTTATTGTATTCTTTAGTTCCATTAATTCACTTATATTCCTCTCTAAGTTGTCTATTCTCATAAGGATTTCATCAAAACTTTTTTTCAAAGTTCTTAGTTTCTTTACATTGGGCTACAACATGTTCTTTTAACTCACAGAAGTTTCTTATTATCCATCTTCTGAAGCCTGATTCTGTTAATGGGATGCGCTTGTTCTCCATCAAGCCTTGTTCCCTTGTTCATGAGGAACTGTGATCGTCTGTAGAGGGAGAGGCATTCTGATTTTGAGTATTCTCAGCCTTTTTATGCTGGTTTCTTCCCATCATTGTAAATTTATCTACCTGTCGTCTTTGTAATTACCAACTTTCAAATTAGGTCTCTGAGTGGATATCCATGTTGTTAATTCCCGGGGCCGAAATCTGAGCAACCCACTGCACCAGCCAAAACAGCGGCGTTAAGATTGATGGTGCTTTTCTGCCTGGGAATCTCCAGTCTGGCTTCCTTCTTAAGTCAGGCGACTCTGCCTTCCCGGAGCTCCAAACCACGGTCAGAATGGGAACCAGTCCCATTTACTCTGCACCAAGAGCTGCCGCGCCCAGGTGCCGGCAAAACCACTGCGCCAGCCACAAGAGTCGCACTGGCGACCCATGCGGCTCCTCCACTGGGTATCTTCTGCTCCGTGAGCGACCAAAATTTGTCTGAAAGTGTGGCTCCTCTCGTTCTCTGCGCTTTCACTGGGAGCTGCAATCCTGAGATGTTAGCGATCAGCCATCTTGGATCGTTCTTCCTACTTTAACAATTTTTAAGTGTACAATTCAGTGGCATAAATTACATTCACAAAGTGTGCAACAGTTACCTCTGTTTCCAAACATCTTTTTCATCTTCAATAGAATCTCTGTACCTATTAAGCAATACTGTCCCATTCACCCATCCCCACAGCCCTTGTCTTTCTTTGTCTATGAATTTGCCTATTCTAGATATTCCAAACAAGTGGAATTATACAATATGTGTCCCTGTATGTCTACCCTGTTTTATTCAGCATGTTTTCAAAGTTTATCTATGTTGAAAATACATAACAGAACTTTACTCTTTTTATGCCCAAATAATATTCCATTGCATATGTAGACCACGTTTTGTTTATCCTTTCATCTGTTGATGGACACTTGGGTTGCTTCTTCATTTTGGTCTCTGTTTTCTTCTAAGGATTTTATAGTTGTAGCTCACACAAGTAGGTCTCTGCTCCGTTTGGAGTTAATTTTTGTATGTGGTGTAAGGTAAGGGTCTAATTTCATTCTTTGCTCATGAATATCCAATTTTATCAGCACCATTTGTTAAAAAGTTTGTCTTTTCCCCATTGAATGGTCTTGGCATCCTTTTTGAAAATCAGTTGATCATATGTGATTTATTTCTGGACTCTCTATTCTGTTCTGTTAGTTTGTATGTCTGTCCCAATGTCGGCATTGCACTGTTTTGATTCCAGTAGTTTTGAAATCAGAAAGTATGAGGTATCAAACTAGCCAAAATAATATTAAAAAAGAAAAACTGGCCAGGTGTGGTGGGCTCATGCCTGTAATCCTAGCACTTTGGGAGGCTGAAGTGGGAGGATTGCGTGAGCTCAGGAGTTTGAGGACAGCCTGGGCAACATAGTGAGACCCCATCTCTACAAAGAATACAAAAATTGTTAGCTTACTTTAGAAGTGGAAGCCAAATGAAAAAAAAAAAAAAAAAAAAGGAATAAAAGAATACAAAGATTAGCTGGGCGTGGTGGTACATGCTTGTAGTCTCAGCTACTTGGGAGGCTGAGGTGGGAGGCTGGCTTGAGCCCAGGCACAGAGGTTGCAGTGAGCTTAGATCACTCCACTGCACTCCAGCTTGGGCAACAGAACCAGACTCTATCTCAAAAAAAAAAAAAAAAAAAAAAAAAGTTGAAATGGGAAACCACCAGTGCAAATAGGGAGGGATTTAAAACAGTGATGTCAGTTGTGTAATCAAAAGCAAGCCCTGACTTGTAGTGTTTACTGGTTCCGTAGGGGAAATACTCCCACCATGGCCAATTTCAAGCTATTTTAGGTTGATGCAAAAGTCATCATGGTCTTAGCCATTACTCTGAAAAGCAGAAACTGCAATGACTTTCGCACTAACCTAATACCAATGGTTGAACTCACCAAACTTCCTGGTATTTAACGACGAGCTGTTGCACATTGATGCCAGCCAGTTCTGGCTCACCAATGGGCTAAAAGCTTGAGCTCTGATGTCAGAAAGTTTTCTCTGAAAATCTGAGGACTGTCCGTAAGACATATAATATTAAATGGTATAATAAATAGTCCAGCTTAAAAACCCACAAAGAGAGAGGACATGAACTTGATTATCATCAGTAAAACTCAGTTGTCAGGTTGACCTGAATCCTTCAGAATTCAGAATTCACTATGTTCACACAAACAATCTGTTAATATGACAGTTTCCCAAGAGAACCCTTTCTTGTTTTATCTTGGAAATTGAGGCATACTAATTTGTTAGCAATGACAAAGTAATCTTTCAGCACAGATAATTCTAATTTGTTAGCAATGACAAAGTAATCTTTCAGCACAGATAATTCATAGACACTTTTGTTTTAATTAAGAAAAAGTACATCGAGTCAAGCTGTTGTCATGGGATATTTTTGTTTTATTAAAATTAATTTTGCCAAAATTAATTTCATGTTTGTATTTTAAGTGCCTGTCCTTATCATATTGGAAACTGGAAATGCATGCCTGTTTTAAAACAGTAAAATGAATTTACCTTAGACAATGCAAAAATATTGATTTCACATTTCTTTAAAAATTTTGCTACCAGAAAACTTAAAATTACACATGAGCTCACACTGTATTTCTATTGAACAGCAATGATCTACAGATGTATTTTAGATAAAAGTAAAATCATCCCACCTGAAAGTCTGCAGTATAAGAAGAAAGGAAGAGTAAGAAAAATAGTAAGTATGTGGGTAAACCCAGTCAAACATGCCTGTGTACAGAATAATAAGGGCTTCAGGGTTAATGTAATCCCAACACTTTGGGAGACCAAGGCAGAAGGATCACTTGAGGTCAGAAGTTTGAGACCAGCCTGGCCAACATGGCCAAACACTGTCTCTACTTAAAATATAAAAATTACCTGGGTGTGGTGGCACATGACTGTAATCCCAGCTACTCCAGAGGCTGAGGCAGGAGAATTGCTTGAACCTGGGAGATGGAGGTTGCAGTGAGCTGAGATCACGCCACTGCACTGTCTCAAATAAATAAATAAAATAAAAATGTATTGCAGCAATAGCCTATAAGTCTGGTGTGGAGTTATTAGGTTAAAGTGACTTGAAGTCCTGTGTTGTTTCAAACGAGGGTTAATACATAGACCAAGTTAACACTGGATAAGTTAGTTGTGCATGTTGACATTTCTAGTGTTACTTCTAAAAGAACATAGAGTCTATAATTGCCTAACTAGTAGAGGAAAACAGTGGAATGAGAAGATAGGAAACAGATCTCTGCAAAAGGCAAGAATGGAGAGAAAAAGTGTTGACAGGATGATAGTGGGAATAAATGTATTTATATACAAAATTACAGTTAAGTGTGAATAGAATGAATATTCCAGTTGAAAAACAAAAGTCAGCCAGGCGTGGTGGCTCACACCTGTAATCCCAGCACTGGGAGGCTGAGGTGGGCAGATTACGAGGCCAGGAGTTTGAGACCAGCCTGGCTAATATGGTGAAACCCCGTCTCTACTAAAAATACAAAAATTAGCCCGGCATGGGGCCGTTCGTTTGTAGTCCCAGCCACTTGGGAGGCTGAGGCACAGGACACGCTTGAACTCAGGAAGCAGAGGTTGCAGTGAGCAAAGATCATACCACTGCACTACAGCCTGGGCGACAGAGTGAGACTCTGTATCCAAAAAAAAAAAAAAAGAATAGCGGGGTCAGAGGTATTCTAATCTTCAGGTTTACTCGGCATTTCCGGATCATCCTCTGATGTAATCATGTCCCATGTCTTGAAGTAGTGAAGTTTATGCTCCCATGTCTTGAAGTAGCGAAGTTTGCTCTAAGGGTGATGGGAGGCCATTGCAGGGCTTCTGTGGGAGAATGATGATGTGATCTGATTATAAAAAGGATGCAGGGCGCAGTCACTCACACCTGCAATCCGAGCACTTTGGGAGGCTGAGGCGGGCAGATCACCTGAAGTCCAGCAGTTTGAGAACAGCCTGGCCAATATGGTGAAATCCTATCTCTACTAAAAATACAAAAATTAGCCAGGTATGGTGTTGCACACCTGTAATCCCAGCCACTTGGGGGGCTGAGGCAGGAGAGAATCACTTGAACCCAGGAGGCGGAGGTTGTAGTGAGCCAGATTGCACCACTGTGCTTTAACCTGGGCAACAGAGTGAGAATCCATCTGAAAAATAAACAAAAAAAACCCAAAACAAAAAAAAACAAAAAAGAACAAAACAAAACAAAAAACAAAACTCTGGCTGCTTTCTTGGAGCCTGGGGGTGGTGAGTAGGGAGGAGGTGACAATCACAAAGCTATTGTAGAGGTCCAGGTGAGAGACAGTCGTGCCTGGAAGGGGGTTAGGGGGTGATCTTTGTGGAGATGGTGATACATCATGGTGGGATTCAGGATGTGCTTTGAAGGTAGAGGTCATAGAGTTTGTTGATGAATTGGAGATGGGGAGTGATGGATGGCTCCCAGTGTTAAGTCTCATCAGTGAAATGGGGAAGACTAGAGAAGTGAATTGGGGGCATTGAGAGTTGTTTTAATCACATGGAATTTGAAATACCTATTAGGCATTGTATTAGTCCCATTTTGTGTTGCTATAAAGGAATATCTGAGACTAGGTAATTGATAAAGCGATTTCTTTGACTCACAGTTCTGCAGGCTGCACAAGCATGGTGCAGCATCTGCTTGGCTTCTGGTGGGGCCTTAGGAAGCTTCCACTCATGGTGGAAGGGAAGGGGCAGCAGTTGTGTCACATGGCAAAAGAGAAGGCAAGAGAGAGGGGAGGAGGTGCCAGGCTCCTTTTTTTTTTTTTTTTTTTTTTGAGGCGGAGTCTCCCTCTGTTCCTGGGCTGGAGTGTAGTGGCATGATCTCTGCTCACTGCAACCTCCTCCTCCTGGGTTCAAGTGATTCTCCTGCCTCAGCCTCCTGAGTAGCTGGGACTACAGGCATGGAGCACCACGCCCAGCTAACTTTTGTATTTTTAGTAGAGACAGGGTTTCACCATCTTGGCCAGGATGGGCTCGATCTCTTGACCTTGTGATCCACCCCCCTCGGCCTCCCAAAGTGCTGGGATTACAGGTGTGAGTCACTGCACCTGCCTGCCAGGCTCCTTTAAACAACCAGCTGAATCCATTGTTACCTGCTTCAACGTGAACTAAAATAGAGTGAGAACTCACTCATTACAGCAAGGATAGGACCAAGCCATTTATGAGGGATCCACCCCCATGACCCAAACACCTCCCATCCAGCCCCACCTCCAACTTGAGGGATCACATTTTAACATGAGATTTGGAGGAGACACACATCCAAGCCAGATCACACATATAATTAAAAATGCAGCATCTGTGGGTTGCTAGGCATGCATGGAGCTCAGGGGAACAGGAGGGGCTGGACAGATATGTGTGAGGTAATCAGAGTAGAGGTGGCATTTAAAGCCAGCGGATGAAATCCCCCAGGTGTTGGGGGATGACAGGATGTCTTCAGACTGAGTCCTGGGGAGCTCCAACAGTTAGAAACTGCGAAGGGGAAGAGGGTTGAGCAAAGGAAACAGAGAGGCAGAGGTTCTTGAAAATGGAAATAAAACTGGGTGAGTATGGTGAGCCAGCAGCTACAGGGAGATAGTGTTTTAAGAAGAAAGGAGCAATCACTTCATCAAATGCGGCTGATAGGCAGAGTTGAGCTCTGAGGATAGACCCGAATCATCTAAACTCTGGTTACTTTTTATTTTTGATTTTCCTTATGTTGACACCTTAATTGTAGGCTCCTGCATCCATTAATATTCTTGAGGTGGGGGAAGGAATTGAAATCCATCTCCCAACTCCCATCCATTCTAAGTGTATCATTAGACCTAGAATGAAAAAGATTAAGGAATTAAAAAGTGCTGGGGGCTTTGTATCTGTTGGTAGCCATTTAACCTACCCCATCGTGGCATCCTGGTGTCAAGCAGCTGTGTACATTTTTTAAAAAGCCCATCTGAATGCTCCAGAGGGCTTTTTATATCATGAGTTAGAACTGCCTACAAGATCTGATTGGCCCAGTTCCACAAAGAGGGTTCCAATAGGTTTTAAAGCCTTCTGTCTCATTTCTTTGTGCATTTGTTATTAGCTCAGTAAATAATAAATAGAGGAATTACCCAGTCACTAATTTGCTTTTTTATCAAGTAGATTTCATGTTTTAATAAATTGCCATTTTGTCTTATTGAACATGTGCTATAATATGCCTGTAATTCAAACATAAAACTATTTTTATTATAGTATTTGTTTCTTTACCCATACATATGTTCTTCAGCTATGGTTTTTGCCAGAATGTTTGTTCATTTATTGCTTTTCTTGTTCAATTCTTGTGATGTCTTCTAAGTAAAATGTTTGCTTTCTTCTGGAATTATTGCATTTAAAAAATTAATATTTATTTTTCTCTGATCACAAGAGTAATAAATGATGCCCTTTTAAGATTCCTAAATTCGCTTTCTTTTTTTTTATGAGTAATGTTCTTTTTGCCACTGTCTTGTTTTTGGATAATGTTGTCTTTTAAATAACTACTTATGTTTTTAAAAAGTATTGAGTTGAGCCATATGAAGTTGCTAATGCTTGGCAATTTTTGGCCACAGAAATGGTGATTTCAAATAGTTCAACCTCTTGTTTGCTTTAGTAATCATTCTACAACTTACTTACTTATTTGGCCTTTTTTTTTTTTTTTTTTTTTTTTTTTTGAGACAGGGTCTCACTGAATCATCCAGGCTGGAGTGCAATGGTACGATCTTGGCTCACTATAACCTCTGTCTCCTGGGCTCAAGTGATATTCTCACCTCAGCCTCCTGGGTAGCTGAGTCTACAGGTGTGCACCACCATACCCAGCTAATTTTGTTTATTTTGTGATAGAGATAGAGTCTCAGTATGTTGCTCGACCTCGTCTCAAACTCTTGTGCTCAGGCAATCCTCCTGCCTTGGCCTCCCAAAGTGCTGGGATTACAAGCATGAGCTGGTACACCTGGCCCAGCTACATAATTTTTAGGGCCTAATGTAAGATGAAATTGTGGGTCCTCTTGTTTAAAAATTAAGAATTTCAAGACAGGAACAACAGAGCCCTTTGAAGTGCCATGCTGTGTGTGACTGTGAAGATCATACGTCCATGAAGCTGGTTCCAACACTGGGAATTGGAGACCTCAGCAGGCCTTGCACTTAGGATGTGATGGACCTACGTTCAATCCAGGGCTGTAGACCCCAGGGTCGACTTGTCTAGCCGCTCTGCAGCACTGTTGTAATCTTCTGACTGGTCTCTCTCTGGTCTTGCTCTACTCCGTCCAACCAAGACTGATCTTTTTATTTTCTATTTATTTATTATATATTTTCTTTGAGACAGAGTCTCTGTCTGTCACCCAGGCTGGAGTGCAGTGGCATGATCTTGGCTCACTACAACCTCTGCCTCCCAGGTTCAAGCGATTCTCCTGCCTCAGCCTCTTGCATAGCTGATATCATAGGAGCATGCCAACACGCCTGGCTAATTTTTTTGTATTTTTAGTAAAGCTGGGGTTTTACCATATTGGCCAGGCTGGTCTCAAACTCCTGTGATCCACCCACCTTGGCCTCCCAAAGTGCTGAGATTACAGGTATGAGCCACCTTACCTGGCAGAGCAATTGTTTTAAAACTGAAATCTGACCACAGCACTCTCATTTGGTGGAAACCTCTTCTCTGCTGCCGCCTTTGAATGAAGTCTAAGCTCCTTACACAGAACCTGAGTCTTGCAATTAGGGCCCACTCTCTCAGATCCTTCCCATGTGCACCATTCACACGGTTCGGTTGTCCCGACCAGCTTGACGATCTCCACATGCTTTTTCTTTTTTTTTTTTGAAACAGTCTCACTCCGGAGTGCAGTGGCATGATATCGGTTCACTGCAGCTTCTGCCTCCCAGGTTCAAGCAATTCTCTTGCCTCAGCCTCCCGAGTAGCTGGGAATACAGGCGTGCACCACCATGCCTGGCTAATTTTTGTACTTTTGGTAGTGATGGGGTTTCGCCATGTTGGTCAGGCTGGTCTCGAACTCCTGACCTCAATTGATCTGCCCGCCTTGGCCTCCCAAAGTTCTGGGATTACAGGCGTGAGCACTGTGCCCGGCCTCGACGTATTCTTTCATGCCTTCTTGGATTTTCCTTTGCTAGTCTCTTCCTCTGCCACCCCGCCCCCAACTTCCTAGCAAACTTATAATCACTCTTGAATACTATTTGAATACACAAATGGGTAATAGAATTTCTTTTGGTCTGAAGCTTCTTTGAATCACTCTAGCAGAGTTGGCACTTTCCCGCTCTGTGCCATCAATATCTTTAAATCATGTATGTTTAGGTGGTTACTGCCGTATATGACAGTCATTTGTTTTTATTTATTTATTTTTGAGACAGGGTCTCACTTTGTCACCCAGGCTGGACTGCAGTGATGCAGGTTTGGCTCAGGGCAGCCTGGAAATCCCAGGCTCAAGTGATCCTGCCACCTAGCCTCCCAAGTAGCTGGTACTACAAGGTGCGTGCCACCATGCCTGGCTAATTTTTTTATTTTTTTGTAGAGATGGGGTTTCACCACGTTGCGCAGGCTGGTCTTGAACTCCTGAACTCAAATGATCTGTCTGCCTTGGCCTCCCAAAATGCTGGGATTACAGGTGTGAGCTGCCACTGCACCCGGCCATTTGTTTTTTACGTCTGTCTTTCCTAGTGAGCTTGTCATAGGCAGGAATGTCTTCTAAATTTTATTTTATTTTTTTAATTTTTAGAGACAGGGTATTGCTGTGTTGTCCAGGCTGGAGCACAGTGGTGTGATCATAGCTCACTGTAGTCTTGACCTTCGGGACTCAAGTGATCCTCCTGCCTGGGCTTCTAAGTAGCTGGGATTGTAGGCACATGTCACAATGCCTGTCTAATTTTTAATTTTTTTGTAGAGATGGGTCTTGCTATGTTGCTCAGGTTGGTTTTGAACTCCAGTGATCCTGTCACCTTGGCCTCCCAAAATGTGTGGACTACAGGTGTGAGCCACTGCACTCAGCCAACATTGTCTAGTTTTGTGTCCTCTGTGCTTACTCCAGGGCTTGACATGGGGCATGTGTTAGATCAATGCTAATTGTGTTGACTTAAATTCAGGACTGGTGTAAGCAGAGTAAGACGATAGTGTAATGGGACTAGGGAAGGAGTTGAGGGCAATGGCTGTTGGTGATAGACCCAGAGTTTCACCAGTTACCTGCCTGAAAAGATGAGGTTAGATGGGTACTTCTAAGAGACAGGCTGTGTGTGACTGTGAGAGTTGCATGACCATGAAGCTGGTCTCGAGGTCAGGAATCTGAGACAGAGTAAAGGCCAGTGAAGGCCCCACACTTAGGACGTGATGGACTCCCATCCAAGGCCATGGACTCCCAAAGCTGATTTATCTAGCCACCCTCTAGCTCGGATGTAATCTCCTGATGTGTCTCTCTCTGGTTTTGCCCTGTTTGTATTTACCTGGAATATGTAGAACCAAAGACAGGTGTGAACGGGAAGGGCCAAGCCTTTTGCTTCTGTGAGGTCCCACCCGATCACAGCACATGAGCCTGTCAGCACCTGGCGTGGCCACTGGAGAGATTATTGGAAGCTCCTTTCCCTCAAGGTCTTGACTTTATGATGATGCAAAAGTGATCCTTGTTCAGTAGAAGCCATACTTTGAGTACTTGTACAACTAGAGGGGAAGAGAAGATAGTAGTTACTCAAATGTGGGAGCAAATTATTTTCCTTTTTTCTTCTCTTAGATAATTAATTATTCAAAAAGATTTCCAGCTGTATGTAAATAGTTGATATTAGCACCTAACTAGAAAATATAAAAAACAATGGGTTTGCTAAATAGACCTAAATAATTAGCAGTCTAGTCAGTATTTTTAGGAATATTATTTTTTGGTTTCATAGAGAAATAATTTACAACTTCCTCCTCTGCTGAGACTACTGTAAACATATACTCTGGTGACTTGGACACTGTCACAAGCCTCAGAGCATGGATCCTTCTGGCGGAGAAAAGGTAACATCATTTTTCTTTAAGAATTTTTTATATGGGTCCTTTGTAATCCTATCCTAGGAGGATTTCTGCCCTTTCTATGAGCTTCTTTCTCTGGAAAGCATTTTCTTGAAAAGGTGTTCGTTCCTAAAATAGATCACATCTGTGTAGAAAACCCTTACCAACTTTTATGACATTTTGATTTTGAGGATCAGTCTTTCTCTAGTTCCTGAAGAGATGTGGACTTTTGTCTTTCTCCCATTGCTATGTGTCACATGGGCTATTTCCCAGGGCACCTGGCTTTGGTGGTGTGTCTGGCATGCTTAGGGTAGTGCTTTGGAAGAACATGAATGGTGATTTTTGTTGTCTCATCTCTCTTGAGACAGGTGCTGGTCTGAGTGCAGTGACCCTTTTCTTTGTTTTCATATTCAGAAGGTCCCTGACATACATTGGTTCAACTTAAGATTTTTTGACTTTACGGTGATGCAAAAGTGATCGTCATTCAGTAGAAGCCATACTTTGACTACTTGTACAACTGTTCTATTTTTTCACTTTCAGTACAATGTTCAATAACTTCTATGAGATAGTCAGCACTTAACTTTATTATAAAACCACATTTTTAGATGATTTTGCCCAATTGTAGGCTAATGGAAGTGTTCTGACCGTGTTTAAGGTTGGTGAGGCTAAGCTGTGTTGTTCAGTAGGTTAGATGTGCTAAATGCATTACTGGCTTATGATATTTTCAACTTACATGGATGGGCTTGTCAGGATGCGACCCTGTCATAAGTGGAGAAACATCTGCATTTAGTTTCTCTGTAGTTTTTTTTTGTGTGTGTTCTTTCTCTCTCTTGCTCTCTTTTCCTTTCTCTCTCTCTGTCTGTCTTGATATTCCCTTTGGCATTTAGAAAGGCTTGGAGTTTTGTCTCCTAATGGTTATCTTTATGGTAATATTTTTACATAATAATAACCTAAATACCACCTCCCTACCTATTTGGATACTGTATTGGCTTCCCTATCATGAGCAAGGTTTTAAATAGCTTGTAATTCGGCATTTCTTTTCTTTTCTTTTTTTTTTAAAATTTTTATTGCATTATAGGTTTGGGGGTACATGTGCAGAACGTGCAAGATAGTTGCATAGGTACACATATGGCAGTGTACTTTGCTGCCTTCCTCCCCTTCACCCACACTTGGTAGTCATCCCCAGGTCATCCCCCCCAGGCCCCCCTGCTGTCCCTCCCCCATTTCCCCCAACAGTCCCCAGTGTATAGTAGACCGCCTCTCTGTGTCCATGTGTTCTCATTTTTCTCACCCACCTATGAGTGAGTAATTCGGCATTTCTAGCCTCGCATTCTTTTCGCTGCCTGACCGCCGCCATCATGGGTCGTATGCATGCTCCCGGGAAGGGCCTGTCCCAGTCGGCTTTGCCCTATCGCCGCAGCGTCCCCACGTGGCTGAAGTTGACATCTGACGACGTGAAGGAGCAGATTTACAAACTGGCCAAGAAGGGCCTGACTCCTTCACAAATCGGTGTGATCCTGAGAGATTCACATGGTGTTGCACAAGTACGTTTTGTGACAGGCAATAAAATCTTAAGAATTCTTAAGTCTAAGGGACTTGCTCCTGATCTCCCTGAAGATATTTACCATTTAATTAAGAAAGCAGTCGCTGTTCGAAAGCATCTTGAGAGGAACAGAAAGGATAAGGATGCTAAATTCCGTCTGATTCTGATATAGAGCCGGATTCATCGTTTGGCTCGGTATTATAAGACTAAGCGAGTCCTCCCTCCCAATTGGAAATATGAATCATCTACAGCCTCTGCCCTGGTCGCATAAATTTGTTTATGTGCTCAAGCAATAAACATGATTGTTTAACTAAAAAAAAAAATAGCTTGTAATTCTTCTCCTCCCTTTTTTCTCTTTTCTTCAGCATCTAATTAAAATAAAATTGGTTTACTCTAAGTTAATATCAACAAGACAATCAACAAGTTTTATTATGACTATTATTGTTATTATTATTATTATTATTATAGACAGGGTTCTCACTCTGTTGCCCAGGCTGGAGTGCAGTGGCACAATTATGGCTCACTGCAGCCTTGAACTCCTGGGCTCGAGTGGTCCTCCCACCTCAGCCTCCCAAGTAGCTGGGACTACAGGTGTGTGCCACCACACCCAGCTTGGGTTTATCCTTCTATACTTTCTCTCCCCTATTTTTGATTGTTGTATTTTGTCTACATTATCAAACACATCACCATGATACACTGTCCTAGCACCCTTACTCCATCATTTTGTCCTAGTTGTAGAGTTAAATATACTCAGTATTTACTGTTAGCCCTTCACCAAAACTGGAACCTGCCTAATCATTTCTTAGTTGTCTGAAGTTTGTTCTTCAATTGATGCCTTCAGGAAAGACTCATGGCAACAATAGTTCCTGAATCTTTTTTTTTGCTTTGACATATATCTTTTTTATCTTCAATAACAAATCTGTAGAAAAGTTGGAGGACCCAAAGACATTTTTTTGGCCAGGCATGGTGGCTCATGCCCATAATCCCAGCACTTTGGGAGGCTAAGGCAGGTGGATCACCTGAGGCCAGGAGTTTGAGACCAGCCTGGCCATCATGGTGAAACCCCATTTCTACTAAAAATACAAAAATTGGCCAGATGTGGTCGTGGGCACCTGTAGTCCCAGCTACTCGAGAGGTTGGGGCAGGAGAATCACTTGAGCTCCTGAGGCGAAGGTTGCAGTGAGCTGAGATTGCACCATTGCACTCTAGCCTGGACGATAAACCAAGACTCTCTCTCTCAAAAAAAAAAAAGGAAATAAATTTTTTCTCCCCAACTCATTTGAGAATACACTGTTTGCTGGATGCTTTGTCACCCCAAATACTTCAGTGTGTATTTCCTACAAAGACAATCACTTACGTAACCACATTATTATTAGGAAAACTTAGGAAGAGTACTGGGATCCATTACTAACATATATCTTTGTCAGCTTAGGCTGCCATAATAAAATACCATTGACTGGATGGCTATAACAATAGATATTTATTTCTCATAATTCTGGAGGCTGGAAGTACAAGATCAAAGTGCCAACTGATTCAGTTCCTGGTGAGGACTGTCTTCCTGACTTGCAGGCAGTTGTCTTGCTGTATCCTCACATGCTGGTGTGAAGGGGTGGGTGTGAAAAGGGCACAAAAACTCCTGGTCTCTTCTATACTCTTCTATAAAGGTACTGGTCCCATCATAAAGACCCCATCCTGATGACCTCATCTAAACCTAATTACCTTTCGAGACCCCAACTCCTAATAATACCATTACATTAGGGGTTAGGGCTACAATCTATAATTTTGGGAGCACATCAGCATTCAGTCCACAGCAACATTTAATCCTCAGCCTGAACTCAAGGTTTACCTATTGTTGTCGTAATGTCTTTTATAGCAAAAAAAAAATCAGCTGGGATCATGCATTGCTAAGAGACATTAGTGGTCATGTCTCTTTAGCTCTTCCAGTTTGGAAGATTCCTTCTCCAAACTGAGGAGTCTTCTAGACTGGAGGAGCCAAAGGGATATGATGATTCCTTCACTTTGATGACTGACACTTTGGAAGACTATGGACAAGTTAATTTGTAGAATGTCCTTCAACTTGGATACTCATGATTAGACTTGGTTGGTGATCTCAACTTGGGTCTGGTGATATCTCTTGATTAGACTCAGGTTGTGCATTTTGGGGAGGAATATTGCAAAGGTGGATGTTGCATTCTCCATGTATCTGTCCCACAATTTTAATTTGTCCCATTCACTGTGATCACTTGATTAAAGTGGTATTTGCCAGACTTTTCTGCTATAAAGTGGCTCTTTGCCTCTTAATTAGCATTTCATGTGGAGGTACTTTAAAACTGTGTAAATACCCTGTTGCTCATCAAATTCAATTTATTCATTCATTTATTTGTATCAGACTTAAGGATTTTATTTTATTGGATCAATTATACTCCACTGTTATCATTATTTATTTTTATATTCAAACTGTCTCAGATTTAGGCCAGTGGGATCCTCTTCAAGTTTATTCCTGTGTCATTTTGACATGTTCCCATCATTCACTGAGCATTTCCTTACTTTCTGGAACAAGATATTCCAGGCATATCTTGCACCTGTCCTAGATCTGGACTCAATCATTTTCCTGGACTCAGTCAAGGAGCCCCAATTTCTTCTCATGTGAAATGACACTTAGAACCTAAGATCTAAGGATGCTAGGGGTGTTTATCAATATTGTCATGTAGTTGTGCCCAGGCATGTTGTGAACTGAACACGAGTCCGGGAATCTCGTCCAGCGAGAGGGTCCCAAACCTGGAAGACAGCGTGCACGGAAAAAAAGGAGACAGAGAGATGGGGTCTGGAGGACTGATTAGGCAGCGCCTGAACAGCAGTGCCCAAACAGCGACTTTATTTGTGCAGTAGGTTCCATTATATAGTTTTCTCTTTAACATCATTACCTCAATGCAGATCATTACTCAAACAATAAAAGGAACAGAAAATTCCTGAGGGATGATTCTGAGGAACTGTCAAAGGGAACAAATACTGATTTAAAGGATCAAGGGGGAAATAGGTGATGCTGATTATCAATATTGTCAGAACAATCAGTAACTTGGATAACAATCTTTAATTAACTAGA
The DNA here is from genome assembly GCA_031835075.1 of Saguinus oedipus. Classification (NCBI taxonomy): domain Eukaryota; kingdom Metazoa; phylum Chordata; class Mammalia; order Primates; family Cebidae; genus Saguinus; species Saguinus oedipus. The sequence goes on along the minus strand of CM063187.1, from coordinate 38,070,918 downwards.
AGACACAAGCTCAGTAGTAAATCATGCATCTGCAAGAGACAAGGACCACAGGGGAGGTCGCTAGGCTGAAACAATGCCTGGTAAACAAAGTCATAAAACAGGTTTAGATCAGGAGCCAGAAAAAGGGGGACCCAATGCCTTGTGAGACCACTCGGCATTCACCTAGCCATTATCTCATTGGTCAAGAAAGCTGAAAATAGTGTCCTGCTTAATCATTCTCAATTTCCTCTTTCTCATAGCTCAACAGCTTCCAGCTAGGGAGAATGTGTAAGGAATCAAGCTCATCTAATGGCGGAGGCCAAATTGTTAGCCTCTCGCAGGGGCGATCCCCATACAGGCACACTCTGTGAACAGGCTAAGGCATATAGATATATGCCATATACCACATATGTACGCATTTGCATCTTTATCATCCATCCATCCTTCTGTCCATCTACCCATCCATCCATCCTTCTATACATCATCCATTCATCTACCCACCCACCTGCCCACCCATCCATCCATCTTTCCATCCACACATCTATCCATCTATCTACCTATCCATCCATTCATCCATCATCCTTCCTTCCATCCACCTATCCATCCATCCATCCATCATCCATCCATCCTTTCATTCATCATCCATCTATTCATCTACCTATCCACCCATGCATCCATCCATCCATCCTTTTATTCATCATCCACCCATTCATCCATCCACCCATGCATCCACTCATCCATCTGTCCATCCTTACATTCATTCATTCATCCATCATCCATCCATCCATCCATCCATCTGCCCTTCCTTCCCTCCTTCTTTCCCTCCTTCCTTCCTTCATCTTTCCTCCCTCTCATCCATCCACCCACCCATTTATCCATCCATCACTATTGATTGATCATCCACTGATTGCTTGATCTATCTATCATCTTCCCTCCATCTATTCATCTATCAGTCTAGTCTAATCCATTTCATTTGAATCCAATTCAATCTACTCTACTCTTCTCGCTCTCTATGAGTCACATTGATACCTCCAATTCTCGTTCAACACCACAGAGTTCACTCTAGTTTTTAACTTTTCCATGTTTGTATCCTTTTTCTCTGACAGTGAGAAACCCAGTACCTATTATCTTCAATGTATTTACTTACTTGAACAACCTCCCTGTATGAAATTTCCCATCTGTACTGCCACCTTCATGCCTTGCATAGATGCCCCTCTCACTCTGCATGGAATATCACTCTCGATGCCAGGATGCCCCCTTTGTGGCTGCCTTTCTCACACCGATTGGGCGTCTGCTCCCTGAGCCAGGTTGTTCGCTGCACACTCTCAGACTACTTGGCCTCTGACTTCCTACTGTAGATGTCTCCCTGCCTCCCTCCACACACACCGATGCCTCCTTTCTTTGTGTGGGTTTTCATATCCCAGCCAGACTGTCTTTCTAATTCTATTCAGGCTCTGACTTCCTGGGTCAGGCTGCCCCTGGTGTTGACACTTGTTTCACTGCCTTTTGCTTGCACACATGCCAGGTCGCCCCCTTTTGTAGATGCCTTTCTCTTTCTGCTCAGGCTCTGCTAGGCTGCCCTCCTCTGCGAACATCTTCCTCATCCCACTTGGGCTATCTCACCCATTTTTGGTCATCGCACCTGCTCCTGCCCTCCCCTGTGCAGGCGACTGCCTTGCTCTCCCATACCGGCTTGCTGAGTTAGGACTGAACTACTTCAGGAAGGCACGGGGAAGGAGGAAGAAGGAAGAACTTACCTGGTGTCTTGTGTGCTCATAGAGTTAGTACAGGAATTTATACGAGAGTTAATCAGTGTAAGATCTTTGGAGGACATTTTCTTTATTGAGGATCTTAAATATATTACTCCTGTGTCTTCTGGCTTTGAGGTTTGCTATTGAAAAGTTTGATGCCAAGCTGATTTCTTTCTCCTTAAAAAGTCACTTTGTCTTTTTGTCCGAATGCCCAAAGGACATTTTTTTTTTAAAGTTTCATCATTTTACTAAAATATGTCTCAATGTTGGCCATGCTGAACTGATTTTCCCCGGTACGTGGTGTGGCCTGTGTGAAGGTTCAAGTCTTTTTTTTTGTTTTGTTTTAATTTCATCGGAGATTTTTGAATTAGTTTTTTTTTTTTTAAGTATTTTTCAGGCCAGGAGCAGTGGCTCACACCTGTAATCCCAGCAATTTGGGAAGCTAGGGTAGGTGGATTACTTGAGTCCAGGAGTTCGAGAAATGGTGAAATCCCATTTCTACAAAAAACACATAAAAAAATTAGTTTGGCATGATGTCACATGCCTGTGGTCACAGCTACCCGGGAGGCTGAGATGAGATGATCGCTTGAGCCCCAGGAGTTTGAGGCTACAGTAAGCTGTGATTGTACTGCATTCCAGTTTGGGCAACAGAGTGAAATCCTTTTTTTTTCCTTCCTTTTCTTGTCTTTTTAAAAACCAAACATGATTATATTTCAATACATAACTTTTGTACAGAAAAAAAAATTAAGCACCACAGTAAAACAGAAATAAAACCAGGTATCTCATCTGCAATGTTTGACAAAATGTTATCATCCTTAATCATAAATGAACTCTTAGAAATCAGTAACAGAGACTAATATTACAAGGGAAGTGAAAATAAAAGGAACAGAGAAATGAAACAACGCAGATGATGAATAAATCTATATCAAAATGATGTAGCTTAACATTAATAGAAGAAAAATGAATTTCTTTTTAATATTACATTATCAGTGATTACAAATACTGATATCTGATGTTTGTACCGTTTTAGGAAATGGAGAATTCTCAAATGTTGGGAAAACTCACTCGAGTTATGGAATTTTTTTTTTTTAGACAGAGTCTTCCTCTTGCACCCAGGCTGGAGTGCAGTGGTGTGATCTTGGCTCACTGCAACCTCCACCTCCCTGGTTCCATTGATTTTCCTGCCTCAGCCTCCCGGGTAGCTGGGACCACAGGCCACTATGCCCAGATAATTTTTGTATTTTTAGTAGAAATGGGGGTTTCACATTGTTGGCCAGTCTGGTCTCAAACTCCTGACCTCAGGTGATCTGCCTGCCTTGGCCTCCCAAAGTTCTGGGATTATAGGCATAAGCCACTGCGCCTAGCCTCAAAATGTAGATTTTGCATATACTTTGCCCTAGCAGGTTCAATCCACAGAAATTATTCCAACAAAGTAGTTGGATGAATTGACATTTATATGTAGTCAGGTTCATTGCATAGAAAGTCTGTAACTAATATATCATCCTTGCCAACACTACTTATGTATCAATGGATTTATAAAAAATAGACATGGCAGGGGGTAGAATTAGAAAGAAAAAAAGGCAAGTAATTTTAAAATATTGTATGTCACAAAATTCTATGTCTTTTGAATTCTCAAAAAAGATAATCTTTTAATGAATCAATTTTACATTTACCCTGTGATAAGTGAAAATTATAATTACATGCACTTTCTATTTATGGAAGCACTGAGATGAAGCCCTTTTAATGCCACCATCCTGGCCTCTCTGTTCAATCACGTCTCACTCATTCCAGCTCCTAAAATTTAGTCCAAAGGTAACCCTGAAAACAATCATTATGCCTAGTTAAAATTCACTTTGATGACACTTTTTTTTTTTTTAAGACAGAGTCTCACTCTGTTACCCAGGCTAGAGTGCAGTAGTACCATCTCAGCTCACTGTAGCCTCCGCCTCCTGGGTCCAAACAATTCTCCTGCCTCATCCTCCTGAATAGCTGGGAGTACAGGCACACAGCACTTCACCTGGCTAATTTTTGTATATTTAGTAGGGATGGTGCTTCACATGTTGGCCAGGCTGGTCTCGAACTCCTGACCTCAGGTGATCCACCAGCGTTGGCCTCCCAAAGTGCTGGGATTACAGTCGTGAGCCACCACTCCTGGACTCAATGACACTCTTAAGGGCAGTTTCCAAAAATGAGCTATCTCAGTCTAGTTTTTCTGATCTGCAAGGAGTGTTCCCTATAACACACGCAAGTGAAGAGTCTCTGTAGATTATGAAAACCATGTCTTGTTTTTTTTTTTTTTTTTGAGACAGAGTCTCACTGTGTCACACAGGCTGGAGTGCAATGGCAGAATCTTGGCTCAATGCAAGCTCTGCCCCCTGGGTTCAAGCTATTCTTGTGCAGGAGAATCACTTGAACCCGAGAGGCAGAGGTTGCAGTGAGCCGAGATTGTGCCATGGCACTCCAGCCTGGATGACAGAGCAAGATTCTGTCTCAAGAAAAAATAAATAAATAAATAAATAAAAATTCAGAAAGGCTGTTGGGAATAAAAATTTGGATACAACAAACCAATGTGCCAGGTGTTGATTGGCAAGGATGAAGGCTCTAATTTTTAAATACATATATTGGCTCTCTTTAGTTAACTTTTTCTTTCTCCCTTGAGACAGGATCTTTCTCTGGCACCCAGGATGGAATGCAGTGGTGTGAACATGGCTCACTGCAGCCTTGAACTCCCTGGCTCAAGTGATTGTCTTGCCTCCGCCTCCCGAGTAGCTGAGACCACAGGCATGAGCCACCATACCTGGCTAATTTTGTTTATGTTTTGTAGAGATGGAGTATTGCCACATGTCTCAGGCTGTTCTGGAACTCCTGGGCTCAGGCAATCCTCCCGCCTCGGCCTCCCAAAGTGCTGGGATTACGAGTGGGAGCCACTATGCCTGGCCTGCTTATTTTTTACTTTTATCATTTTTATCTTAATGCTTTCTACCCTTTTCTTCATTTCTGTTTTATTTTCTTCTTTTTTTCCTCATTTCTAACAATTGTTTCCGAGCTCTGTAAACTGTTCTCACATCTGCCTATTGTCTGGCCGTCTCATTTCTGAGTTTTCTAGCTTGTGTTTATGCCTTTCTTTCGTAGCTTCTCCTATTTTCTTAATTTCCCGTAACTCATTTTGAAATATTTGTTTAATGTTTTCTTATACCCTGTAGTTGCATTTTTCTTCTGGTGAATATTATCTTCTGAGTATATGTTTGGATCATTTCTCTCTCTTCTTAAAATTTTTTGAATGCTCATTGACTATAATCTTTTTCTGTTGTTGAAGCTGTATTTTTAGAAGGAAATTTCTATAATGAGGATGGGAATGGGCCAGAGTGTCTTTCTCTCTTTTCTGACTTTATCACAAAGTCTTAGAAAATATGTGCAGTCATCTCTTCAGTGCTTTCTGCTATTTGTTTTCTCGGGTCCTCTCTCTGACTAGCATCTAAAGTTTTTCCTTGACACCCAGGTGCCCAGCCCTGATCAACCTGGGGTCTTCTCCCAGCAATTTGTCCTCGATGTGGGCTGTCCAACTCCAGAAGGGAGCCCACTAGGTGTTTCTGAGAGTCTTTCTGTTTTTGTTTTTTCTTTGAGACAGGTCTCTCTGTTGCCCAGGCTGGAGCACCATGGTGCCATCACAGCTCGCTGCAACCTCAAACTCCTGGGCTCAGGTGATCCTCCTGCCTCAGCCTCCTGAGTAGCTGAGACTATAGGCCAGCATTAGCTAAATTTTTGAAATTTTTTTGCAGATGGGGGTCTCACTGTGTTGCTCAGGCTGATCTCAAACACCTGGCCTCAAGCCATCCTCCTACCTCAGCTTCCCAAAGTGCTGGGATTACAGGCATGGGCCACTGCACCTGCTTCCTGGGTATCTGCTCAGTGTAATAAACTGTAACCATGAGTGTAATGGCTCTGCTGAATTCTGTGAGTCCTTTAGTGATCTTTGAAGTTGAGAGTGGTGTTGGGAAATCCCTGAACACAGCTGCATGAAAAGTTACCACAAACGTAGTGACTTAAAAGAAAACACACATTTATTATCTCACAAGAGTCTGGGCACAGATTAACTGAGTCCTCTTCTTAGGGTCTCAGAGGGCTGCCATCAAGGGGTTGGCTTGACTGTGTTCTAATCTGGAGGCTCAACTGGGGAAGAAGCTGCTTTCAAGCTCACTCAGGTTGGTGACAGAAGTCATTTCCTTGTGGTTGTGAGACTGAAGGTCCTGGCTTCTTGGTGGCTGCCTTCAGCTCTTAGAGGTTGTCTTTAGATTCTTGACAGATGGGCCTCCCATCCTGGCTGCTTATTTCTTCAGAACTAGCTTGAGAGAGAGTGTTAGAGTGAGTTTGAGAACAAGATGGAGTATTAATAGTATGTAATGTGATGTTGGGAGTGATATTCTATTGATTTTGCTGTATATAGTTGGTTAGAAGCAAGATACAGCTTTGCTCACACTCAAGCAAAATATGTCCTCCTTCAAGGGGAGGAGTTTATTTAAGGGTGTGAATACTCACCTTAGAGTGTGTTTATCACACAACTTCCCTATAAAGCGAAAGAGAGAAATGGGGCAGTAATGAGAGGGGAAAGAAAAGCCAAATGTTATATTTTTGGAGACAGGGAATGGAGTGACGTGGCACAATTACAGCTTGTTGCAACCTCAAACTCTTGGCCTCAAGTGATCCTCCCCCTTTAGCCTCCTGACCAGCTGGGACTACAGGTGCATGCCACCATGCCCAGCTAATTTTTAATTTTTTTTTTTTTTTGTAGAGATGGGAGTCTCATTATGTTGCTTAGATAAGTCTTCAAGTCCTGGCCTCAAGTGATCCTCCCACCTTGGCTTCCCAAAGTGCTGGGATTATGGGCATGAGCCACTGTACTCAGGCAAAACTTATTTTTTTGACATGAGTAAAATGTGTGCTGATAGGAATGGTTCATTAGAGAGGAAATAATTGATAATATCCTGTTTTATGGGTCAGCCATTATGCTCTTTTAAATATTAAATGCAATTAAAATTCTTATTTTATCTCTCATATATCACAAAATACATTATTTATAGGCCCCACTTTCCCCAAATATAAAATGTAGATGTTTACCAGAAGCAGTGACTCACACCTGTAATCCCAGCACTTTGGGAGGCTGAGGTGGGAGGATCGCTTGAGGCCAGGAGTTCCAGACCAGCCTAGGCAACAAAATGAGAACCTGTCTCTACAAAAAATAAATAATAATAATAATAATAAAAAAAGATTCAGCTGAACATGGTGGTGCATGCCTATGGTCGTAGATACTCAGGAGGCTGAGGTGGGAGGACCACTTGGGAGTTCGAGCCTGCATTGAACTATCATTGTGCCACTGCACTCCTGGCTGGGTGACAGAGAGAGAGACCCTATCTCAAAATATAAAATAAAGGCCGGGTCTGGTGGCTCATGCCTGTAATCCCAGCACTTTGGAAGGCCAAGGCGGGTGGATCAGCTGAGGTCAGGAGTTCAAGACCAACCTGGCCAACATGGTGAAACCCTGTCTCTACTAAAAATACAAAAAAGTAGCTGGGTGTGGTGGCAGGCGCCTGTAATCTCAGCCACTTGGGAGGCTAAGGCAGGAGAATCACTTGAACCTGGGAGGTGGAGATTGCAGTGAGCCGAGATCTTGCCATTGCACTCTAGCCTGGGTGACAGAGCAAAATTCCATCTATCTCTAACACACACACACACACGCACGCATATATATTTTATTATATATATAAAATAAAGTAAAATAAAATAGAATAAAAATTATGCTCCCTGACAGGGTTCCAGATAGACTTGCTATTTGTGGCTTCACTATGATGCTTTTTATTTGTAATTTGGGGATAGGCTCTGGGCTTCAGAACACCCTACAGTGGATATTGTTATGAAAAAGCACATGTAGATGCCCTGTCGATTGTGTGGCAATGAGTTTGTCTGAGATGGTGACAGTGACACACATTTCTCAGTCTCCCAGAATACATGTTTCTCAATCTTCAGCTTTTGAGTGGTTTTGCCTACAGAAAGGCCCCCACGCAGTGCCCCCTGCTGGTGAGTGGCAGTCAGGCGCATGCGTCATGTTGGTGATGGACAGAGTGGGTCCCTTTGCTGACACGGACCCCGGGGGTGACGGGGAGCCTGCCAGGTTATTTCAGATCAGGTCATTAAAGCAACAGAAGGTCAACTCGATGTAAAACGAGCAACTCCCAGTATCCTCTACATTTTTTAGACATGTGATGATTTGCTATAGCTCACTTTGGCTGATAAAATATGAACACTTCACAAAATATTTGTATTTCAGCCTCTGTCTTCATTCATTTAACAAGTCATTTTGCCCTAATTCCCAAGAGCTGTATTTTTGTTCTATTGGGAAACCTAACTTGAGCCTTAGCAGAGAAGATTTTAAACATGAAATAGGTTAGGATTGTTAATTTAAAAAAAAATCAGAAAAGCATTTAAAACAAAAAAGCCTCTTTCTCTTTCACTTCAGTGACATAAATTAACATTCATTTGTGCAGGTTTCTAAATGGTCATGAGCATCTTAAAGAAAATTAATTAAGAACCAGATTAGTATTTAGATTATTATTTTAACCTTGGCCTCTGGTGAAGGTACTTGTTTTATAATGAATAAGTATCCCTTTGATTTTGTTCCTGTCTAACTGCTTTGTATATATCTGGGGTGACTATGTCATGACAGTGACATTTTTGGTAGCCTGTAATTCAGGAATGCAGTCCATACACTTCAGGATTTTAGTGTCTTAGGTTCATGGGCGGCAGGTGGCTTTTCTGCTTAGGCATTTCCACGAGGTAGGAAGGAAACCAGGAGAATGTGTGTCCTCAACCCAAGTGAACCAGGCATACCCAGAAGGAGGAAGAGTTCTGTTGAGTGAGCTGTGAGAATCCATCTTTGTGGAGGTCATGGTTACCTTGCTGGGAGCAGTTCCTGTGGAGGGGTGGGACAAAAGCCTGATTAGAATGGGTGTATAAGAGAATGGGCTTTTCCAGGTGCCCATCAATGGTGGGCTGCATAAAGAAAATGTGGTACATATACACCATGGAATACTACGCACCATAAAAAATAATGAAATCACACCCTTTGCAGCAATGTGGAGGCAGCTGGAGGATATTATCCTAAGTGAATTGACAAAGAAATAGAAAACCAAAAATGATGTGTTTTCACTTATAAGTGACAGCTGAAAATTTGGTACACATGGACCTAAAGATCAGAAAAATAGACAATGCAAAATGGTAGAGAGAGGAGGGAGGAGGCAAGGGCTGAGAAACGACTTATTGGGTACCATGCTTACTACCTGGATGATGGGACCATTCATACCCCAAACTGTAGCATCATTGAAGGTTTGCAACAAACTTGCACATGTACCGCTTGATTCTAAAATAAAAGTTGAATAAGAGAGGACGGGGCTGGGCATGGTGGCTCACGCTTGTAATCATAGTACTTTGGGAGGCAGAGGTGGGGCAGATCATGGGGTCAGGAGTTCGAGACCAGCCTGCCCAAAATGGTAAAATCCCTCTCTGCTAAAAATACAAAAATTAGCTGGGCTTGGTGGCAGGTGCCTGTAATCGCAGTTTCTTAGGAGGCTGAGGCAGGAGAATTGCTTGAACCTGGGAGGCTGAGGTTGCGGTCAGCTGAGATTGTGCCACTGCACTCCAGCCTGGGCAACAGAGCGAGACTCTGTCTCAAAAAAAAAAAAAAAAAAAAGAGAGAGAACTGTTTTTTTTTTCTTCCTCTTTCCCCACCTCTTCTGTTTTTTTCTCTTACTGAACAAATCCATTTAAAAGTCATTAGGTGCTGGGACCAAGCAAGGTAGACATCCACACAGAGCAGCAGGTAAGGAGAATATCCACGTGGGAGGGGTGGGATGGCCTAGCCTGGGGTGTCAGCGATAGCCAGGGTGAGGTTTGGTGGCTGATGAAGGGCATTGGAACATAAGTCGGCTAAAGAAGGCCTCCTTGCTGATGGCTGGCCCAGACTGGAGTGTCGGAACATTGGAGTGTGGAAAGCATTCACATAGGTTGACAGCCCAGTGTGGGGTGTCTGAGCATGAGGGGGATAAAGAAGTTGTCCACATAAGAGGGCAGGCTGATGTGTGGCCTCAGAGCCTGACCAGGTGAGACCATCCATGCAGTGGGTATCAGAATTCAAGCAAGAGACCGGGTGCGGTGGCTCACGCCTGTCATCTCAGCACTTTGGGAGGCCGAGGCGAGTGGATCACAAGAGGTCAGGACTTCGAGACCAGCCTGGTCAACATGGTGAAACCTTGTCTCTACTAAAAATACAAAATTAGCTGGGAGTGGTGGTGGGCGCCTGTAGTCCCAGCTACTCAGGAAGCTGAGGTGGGAGAATCACTTGAGCCTGGAAGGTGGAGGTTGCAGTGAGCCAAGATTGTGCCACTGCATTCCAGCCTGGGTGACAGAGTAAGACTCTGCCTCAAAAAAAAAAAAAAAAAAAAAAAAAAAATTCAAGCAAGGTGAGGCAAGCATCCACCTTGACATGAGGGGGCATGGGGTGTTGGAGTTCTAAGGTAAAGAGGGCATCCACACATGGTGGGTGGCCCGGTATGGGGTGGTCAGATCCTGGACAGAGTGAATGTGGGGTAGAAGTGCCTCTTGGCATGGGATGTCAGAATGTGAGTGAAGAAGGATGGCTGGGGGCTGGGCATGGTGACTCCCACCTGTAATCCCCACATTTGGGAGGCCAAGGGGGAAGAATTGCTTGAGGCCAGGAGTTCAAGACCAGCCTGTGCAACATAGCTACAAATTAAAAAAAAAAATTAGCCAGGTAGTGGTGCATGTCTGTAGTCCTGGCTGTTCAGGAGGCTGAGGTGGGAGGATCACTTAACTCCAGGAGTGCGAGGCTGCAGTGAGCTGTGATTGTGCCACTGCACCCCAACCTGGGTGACAGAGCAGACCCCTGTCTCTCCAAAAATTTTTTTTTTTTTTTAAAAAGGATGACTGGACTAGGAAAGTACAAGATGAACCCGAGGAACCTAGAACATCATATTCCAGAAGGTATGAGCTCCAAGAAGGAGGCTGAGGCGGGTGGATCACGAGGTCAAGAGATCGAGACCATCCTGGTCAAAATGGTAAAACCCCGTCTCTACTAAAGATACAAAAAATTAGCTAGGCATGGTGGTGCGTGCCTGTAATCCCAGCTACTCAGGAGGCTGAGGCAGGAGAATTGCCTGAACCCAGGAGGCGGAGGTTGTGGTGAGCCGAGATCGCGCCATTGCACTCCAGCCTGGGTAACAAGAGCGAAACTCCGTCTCAAAAAAAAAAAAAAAAAAAAAAAAAAGACATAGAAGCCACCTTGAAGTGGTTTCCATACTGGGACAACTGAAGCATTAGATTAATGAGAATAATGGATTGAAAAAGACAGAAATCCATGTATCATGTTGGTTAAATGAATAAGTGAATGAATAAATGAACTGAAAGCTTGAGGAGGAAGAGGATTGTTTATATAGTCTTAAAGTACATCCCTACAAACTACTCAATAATTATAAAGAGAACAAGTCTCTTTATAGCAGAGAAGTCCAGAAGACCTCCCCCCACCCTGTCCCTTAATCAAGTGACCAAACTGAACATCATCAGTAAAGGGGCAAACTGAAATTATGTATTACTTAATAAGATGCAATAAAATAACTGTATGCCAAGGATGCATAACCCAAATCTAAAGAGCCAAACCCAAATTGATGGAAAGCCTACAGTTTAACTTGCCTGCCATCTTTTTTTTTTTTTTTTTTTTTGCCAAGGTCTTTCTCTGTTGTCTAGGCTGGAGTGCAGGGATGCGATCTCAGCTCGCTGCAGCCTCAACTGCCTGGGCTCAAGTGATTCTTCCACTTCAGCCTCCTGAGTAGCTGGGACCACAGGTGCATGTCACAACACCCAGCTAATTCTTTTTTTTTTGAGACAGGGTCTTGCTCTGTCACCCAGGCTGGAGTACAATGGTGCAATCTCAGCTCACTGCAACCTCTGCCTCCTAGGTTCAAGAGATCCTCCTGCCTTAGCCTCCAGAGTAGCTGGTATTACAGGTGTGCACAAACATGCCTGGATAATTTTTTGTATTTTTAGTAGAGATGGGATTTCACCATGTTGGCTGGTCTGGTCTGCAATTACTGACCTCAGATGATCCACCCATCTCAGCCTCCCAAAGTGCTGGGATTACAGGTGTGAGACACTGAGCCCAGCCTAATTTTTTATTATTATTTGTAGAGATGGGGTCTTGCAATGTTGCCCAGGCTGGTTTTCAACTCCTGGGCTCAAGGGATCCTCCCTCCTTGGCCTTGTCTGTAATCTTCATGGAAGTCAAGGGAAGACTAAAGAACTGATTCAAGCTGCAAGAGACTAAAGAGACATGATAACTCAGTACAATAGGCAATTCTGAAGTTATTTGTTACAAGGTATATTATTGGACAAAGTTTGAATGAGGTCTAAGGATTTAATGGGACTAATATATCAGTGTTAATTTTCTGTCTTTGATATTTGTCCTGTGGTTTTATAAGAGAATGACCGTTTTTTTTGTAGAACTGTACTGTATAGTATTCAAGTGTGATGAAATGTTATACCAACTCTTTTTTTTTTTAAGAGACAGAATCTTGCTCTGTCACCCAGGCTGGAGTACAGTGGTGCAATCATGGCTCACTGCAGCCTCGACCTCCTGGGCTCAGGTGTGCTACCATGCCTGGCTAATTTTTGTATTTTTTTTGTAGGGATGGGGTTTCACCACATTGCCCAGGTTGGTTTGAACTCCTGAGCTCAGGTTATCCACTTGGCTCAGACTCCCAAAGTGCTGGGATTACAGGCGTGAGCCACTGCACCTCGGCATAATCAGATGTGTGTGTGTGTGTGTGTGTGTGTGTGTGTGTGTGAAGATCACTGCTTTGTGGTGACTGCATTGTGTGGAAGCAGAGAGACCAAGCAGAGAGGCTGTTTCATGAATCCAAGTGAGAGAGAAAGAAGCTTATGCCTGGGTATTAATAGTTACACTGAAGAGAAGTCCATGGATTTGACCTATATTTGTTGACAATATAATTGATAGAACTTGTTGATGGATTAAACATTTGGTGGCAGAGGAGGCTAGAGGTAAAATCAAGACAATAAGAGAAAAATCAAGGATGATACTCAGGTGTGGTTAAAGTAGTAGCAGTGAACACAGGAGACTGTGCTATAATTGAATCTGAGTGTAGCTGAGAAGTCAACCAAGATGAATAGAAGAGCTTCTGCTGGATTTAGCAACATAGAGCCCATGGATGATCTTAGCACAACAATTTGGATAGGTTATGGGAATAGAATCCGTCTAACCATGTACTGAGTAGTGAATGAAGGGAGGGATGTGAAGACATGGAGACCTGGTGATGAGAATCTTTGGAGAAGCATGTCAGTGAAGGAAGAGAGAGAGGACTCTTGCTAGACAGGGACAGGAGGGCTAGAGTTCATGATGGCAAGTGATGGGAAAAAACCACAGACCCCTGGTCAAGGACCCCGTGTGAGCAGCCTCAGCAGGAACATTGTGGATCAATGATGAGTAAGGATAGATTTGTAACATGGCTTTATGGAGCCCCCAGTTGAGGACATGGTCCCAAGGCAAAGGTGGACCCTGTCTTTGGATTAAACTGTGTCTGACACCCAAAGGAATGGAGAATCCTAATAGACATTAAAGTCTCAAAGAAAAGAGAAAATGATATGTCTTGCCACCTGAGTGTAGGCACTGAGATTTGGATCTGTTACACTACCATGGTATTCCCAATGGTATTCTTCTGTGATTTCTGCTGTCTGGACCCCTCCCTCATCCTCATCCTCTCCTACTTCCTGTCATTCAGGGCTCAGCTCACTGGCCCAACCTCTGGGGCAAGAACACCCCTCTATCCTCTGATGGCCCCTGGGTGACTATCTCTGCCCTACTGATGGTTGGGTTGTAGTACCACCCATCCATCTCACCTTCTCTCTGCCTCTTAACAAATATGATACCTGGAAACAAAGCAACTGAGAGGTAGTTGAACCTAGCAGTTAGGAAGGAGCACAGGTTCTGGAGCTGTATTTGAGTACCACAACTTACTGGCTGTGTGTCTGAAACTGCCTTTGCAAAAATGATAACAGTGAGAGAATTATGACAGCGAAAGAGATCTGATCTAACCAACCCCTATCTTGCCTTCAGCCTCTAAACTGCCCTTAGGCATTCCTGGACTTGGGTCAAGTTAACTTTGGGGGTAATTTAGTTTGTAGTTTAAATAGAAATAACCCTACCCCAAAACTAAATTATCTCTGTAAAGCCCACCAGGTTAGGAGGATGAGAGGAACCTGAGACCTGCTAAGGTGCAGCATAAATGATGACCAGCCATTATTCCAGAGGTCACAAGATTGCAACTTCCCCAATTACTCCTGCAGATAACATCACTGTTGTAGAACCTAAGATTGCCTTTTTGAGATTTTTGCACTTCTGACCTGGACTAGCCAACCAGTCCTGTGGCCCCACCCAGAAGCAGACTCAGTATACATGAGGGCCATTTTTCCATATCTCTCCGATTGCATTCCCAGCCAATCAGCAGCATCGATTCCCTTGGCTGCCAAACTATCCTTTAAAAACGCTACCCTCTTAATTTTCAGGGAGGCTGATTTGAGTAATAATAGCACTCTGGTCTCCCGGTCAGCCAGCTCCGCATGAATTAAACTCTTTCTCTATAGCAATTCCCCTGTTTGATAAATCAGCTCTATCTGGGCAGCAGGCAAGATGAACCTGCTGGGTGGCTACACATCCTTATCATCCTGCCTATCCTCTCTGTGCTTTCTTCTTCATCTGTAAAGTGGGGGATATTAAAAGAACCTACCTCATAACACTGTTGTGAGTGTCAGGGGCATTTGAACCAGAGCTACTCCATCTTGAATAGTGGCTAAAATGAGGCTGAGACCTACTGGGCTGCATTCCTAGACGGTTAAGGCATTCTAAGTCACAGGAGAAGATGGAAAGTCAGCACAAAATACAGGTCATAAAGACCTTGCTGATAAAACAAGTTGCAGTAAAGAAGCTGGACAAAACTCACCAAAACCAAGATGGTGACGAGAGTGACCTCTAGTCGTCCTCACTGCTGCACTCCCACTGGCGCCATGACAGTTAACAAATGCCATGGCAATGTCAGGAAGTTACCCTATGTGGTCTGAAAAGGGGAAGAATGAATAATCCAGCCTTCATTTAGCATATCATCAAGAAGTAACCATAAAAATGGACGACCAGCAGTCCTCAGAACTGCTCTGTCTATGGAGTAGCTATTCTTTTATTCCTCTACTTTCATAATAAACTTGCTTTCCCTTTACTCTATGGACTCTCCCTGAATATTCTTACTTATGCAAGGTATGAGAACCCTCTTCAGGTCTGGATCAGGACCCCTTTCTGATAACCTAAGGGTTAAATGAGATAACACCTATAAAGTGGTAACAGTGCCAGGCAGATTGTAAGCACTCAATAAATATTGCTACCATTAGGACATAGAAGATCCTGACTCATTGCTGTTGAAACAATAAATGAGCAAAGGAAAGAATAAAGCAGGTTGTAAAAGTACCCAGAACAGGCTGCGCACCACTTTGGGAGGCCGAGGCAGGTGGATCACCTGAGGTTGGGAGTTTGAGACCATCCTGACTAACATGGAGAAACCCCATCTCTACTAAAAACACAAAATTATCTGGGCATGGTGGTGCATGCCTGTAATCCTGGCTACTTGGGAGGCTGAGGCAGGAGAATTGCTTGAACCCGAGAGGTGGAGGTTGCAGTGAGCCAAGATAGCACCATTGCATTCCAGCCTGGGCAACAAGAGCCAAACTCTGTCTCAAAAACAAAACAAAACAAAACCCTGAGCATCTGCCAGCCTGGCTTTCAGTGTCTCTTCCGTGAGGCCTATCTGGTGCATTGCATAAGTTCTTAGAGTCTATGTTCAGCCTGTCCATGGAGGGCTATGAGGACAAACGAGGGGTGGTTTCCTGAGGGTGTCTGGTACCCGGCAGAGCCATCTGGGCAGTTTCATAAGTGCATACATGCCTGGGCCCTGTCCTGGTGTGTCTGACCCCAGGGTCTGGGCATGGCCCCAACACACACATTTCTATAAAGCCCTGGGTTTTTGTTTTCCTGGTTAAAGCTGGCTGTTTGACCACATAGCTAAGGCTCCTACCTCTGAAGCCCTTCAGTTCTGTGATTGCCTGTCTTAATTCACTCCTGGTTTCTGAATGTAATGATGAAGCATCTGAAACTACTCTTTGCAATCAAAGCTTTAGGAAGGAGTAACTAGATGGCATTGTATTTACTCATGAAGAAATTATATTTTCTTATGAAACAGTTTTCTTAAATCACATACCTGGGTTCCACATGTGAAGGGATGCTCTAATACTTTTGATTTACATGGATAAGGATTCCACACTGCCTGAGCCTCATAGAACAGTTTGGTGATGTTCTTCCCAGGGGGGTGGTAACAGTCTTTGAGAGACACAGTCCCAGGGGTGGTGGAGGTCTGGCTGGGAGGATGTGCTTGGTTCAGGGTAAATTCCCTATATGACCAAACACCCTTCAGCCAACTCCATCAGCCTGCCCTGAGGCAGGAGACTGGGATATCTTGTTCACACATTAAAGGGAGCACATATTTTTGTGTGTGAAAATGAATATAGTATTATTGGTGTGTGTGTGTGTGTGTGTGTGTGTGTGTGTGTATGTGTGATAGAATTTTGCTCTGTTGCCCAGGCTGGCATACAATGGCACAAGCACAGTTCATTGCAGCCTCAACCTCTCCGGGCTCAAGCGATCCACTTATCTCAGCCCCCTAAGTACCTGGGACTACAGGTGCATGCTACCATGTCCGGCTAATTTTTTGGTATTTTGTAGAGATAATGTTTCGCCCTGTTGCTCAGGCTCAAACAATCCACCCGTCTTGGCTTCCCAAAGTGCTGGAATTATAGGCGTGAGCAATTATGCCTGGCCTGAATAGAGTACTATTGTTTTTCACAGTTACAAAAGTAGTTCAGGGGTAAAGATGGTGGATTCAACATGTGTTTACTTTTGATCCTTCCTGAAACCCAACCAAAGCAAGAGTAAAAGGCTCTTTTAGAAAGAAAAATCCTTCTAGGGTTTTTATGGTTTTAGATCTTACATTTAAGTCTTTAATCCTTCTTGAGTTAATTTTTGTATAAAGTGTAAGGAAGGGGAAATGTGGCACATATATCCCATAGAATACTATGCAGCCATAAAAAAGGATCAGTTCATGTCCTTTGTAGGGACATGGATAAAACTGGAAACCATTATTCTCAGCGAAGTAACACAAGAACAGAAAACCAAACGCTGCACGTTCTTACTCATAAGTGGGAGTTGAACAATGAGAACACATGGACACAGGGAGGGGAACATCACACACCGGGACCTGTCAGGGAGCAGAGGGATAGGGGAGGGATAGCATTAGGAGAAATAGCTAATGTAATGACGAGTTGATGGGTGTAGCAAACCACAATGACAAGTGTATAACTGTGTAACAAATCTGCAAGTTCTGCACGTGTATCCCAGAACTTAAAAGTATGTGTGTGTGTGTGTGTGTGTGTGTGTGTGTGTGTGTGTATACTTATAATCCATTAGAACAAGTATATGGGTGCAGTAAACCACAATGGCATGTGTATACCTAGGTAACAAACCTGCATGTTCTGCACATGTATCCCAGAACTTAAGTATATATATAAAGTATAGTTCTTAGAGCCAATGTTCAGCCCCTGTGCATGGAGGGATATACAGACAGATGAGTGGTGGTTTCCTGGGGGTGCCTGGTACCCGGTAGAGCCATCTGGGCAGTTTCATAAATGTGTACATGTCTGGCCCCTGTCCTTGGTGTCTCTCTCTCTATATATAATCTGTTAGAACAAAAAGGACAAGAAAGAAGAAAAATAACATTTTGGAAGCTAGAAAGCACTTGGGTGAGAGGTAGCTGACTTAGCAGACACAAGAAAGCTGTCTTCCAAGCTGCTGGGAGAAAAGCCAAAAAGCATCCCAATTTGTTTGACAAAATCCCCTAAAGACTTAGGAATAGGCAGACTGAAGTTGAAGGTGGGTCTAAAAATAGGAAAATAATGTGAAAAGCTGTCTAAGGGCCAGTTAGAGCTCCAGACCCTCAGCCCACCTCTGCACTCCTGGAGGCCTGCCCCCACTCTGTGTTGGCAGAGGACAGCAATTTTGTTATCAGGGAGATGACCACTGAGAGCCTTGCTCACCCAGGACTTGGTTCATGATCTCTCTGCACATTGAGCCTTGTAACCAACTCGGAGGACTTTGGGATGCACATGTACAACCTGTCTGGCACCTTGACCTTTAGTTCCATTTACCTTGTCCCTTACCTACATTAGCCAATGCACCTGTCCCTTACCTACTTCAGTCAATGCACCTTAGCTCAGTCATCACTGGGACCTGCTGACTTATTCAGACATTGCATCCTGCATACATCCTCATGCCCTTCTGGTTAAGCTGCCCCTGCCAGCATTGTATCTTGGGTGCATCCTCCAGGTCATTGATTGTCCTGCTTTCTCCTCATCTTTCCTTCCCATACCCTCACCCTTAAGTTCTTTGGAACTAGAAGTGGCTGATATTTGCCTTTCTGCTTCATATTCTGAATTGTATCTTCCTCATTTGCAGCCTTGTGGCTAAGCCTTGATGATGGAGTAGATGTAAGGGGGAGGGAGTGAGAGAGAGGATGAGAAAGAGAGGAAGGACTGAGGCCAGGCGCTGTGGCTCGCACCTGTAATCCCAGCATTTTGGGAGGCTGAGGCAGGTGGATCACTTGAGGTTACGAGTTTGAGACCCGCCTGGCCAATATGGTGAAACACCATCTCTACTATAATTACAAAAGTTAGCTGGCCATGGTGGCACATGCCTGAAATCCCAGCTACTTGAGAAGCTGAGGCAGGAGAATCACTTGAACCCATGAGGCAGAGGTTTCAGTGAGCCAAGATCATGCCACTGCACTCCAGCCTGGGTGACAGAGAGAGACTCAGTTTAAAAAAAAAAAAAAAAGAGGAGGGACTGAATCTGGAGGAATTCCAAGTGTTTGATTCGTTGCTAATAAAAATGTACCATCCTGGCCAGCAGTGGCATGCCTATAGTCTCAGCTAAGTGGAAGGATTGCTTGAGCAGAGGAGTTCAGTCTGGGCAACATAGCAAGACCCCATAAGAATATCCTCTTCTCTTCTCCTTCGTTCCTGTTGCTCTCTCTGACACTCTTTCACCCATACCCCAGCCGTGCCTCCTGCATCCTTTCTAGTCTCTCCTTTATGTCCATGACTTCCCCACCTTTTGATGCATTTCACTACTCAATTTCCTAGTGAAATTGAGACCTGCATTTCCTAATGGATTCCAGGGCACATACACACACACACACACACACACACACACACACACACGTATCTTACATGTTTATGGAAGCAGTGCTTATTATTTGGATGTTCTCTGATATCCATGGTATTCTATTTCCTATTTATTCCATTTAATTTTTAAAATGCTGGCCAATAGAATGGGCATGGTGGCTCATGCCTGTAATCCCAGCACTTTGAGAGACTGAGGTGGGAGGATTGCTTGAGCCCAGGAGTTCGAGACCAGCCTGGGGAATATAATGAGAGCCTCTCTACAAAAAAAATAAATAAAGAAAGAAAATTAGCCAGGTATGATGGTACTTGCCAGTCATCCCAGCTATTTGGGGGGCTGAGGTGGGAGGATTGCCTGAGTCCAAGAGTTTGAGGCTGCAGTAAGCTGTGATTGTGCCAATGCACACCAGCCTAGGTGACAGAGTGAGACCCTGTCTCAAAGAGCAACAACAGCAACAACGACAACGTTGGCCAGTAAATTGACAATACAAAGCACTAGTAGATCCTGACTCACAATTTGAAAAAATATGGATGCAGATTATCCCTTCTTTTTCTTGCATATTCTACTTTTTTCTTTAAGATGGACCCTTCTCTTATTATGTTAAACTAGCTCATATTTGTCTGATTTTTTAAAGAAATCCCCTCCAGCCAAACCCCACCCTGCTTCACAGCCACATTCTCGGAACAGCTGTCTACACACATCATTCCTTGTACCTCTTGCTCTGTCTCCTTTCCGTTCACTCAACCTACTTGGCTTCTGGGACAGCCCCACCCTGGCACAGCTCTTGCTCTGGTCACAAGTGACAACATTGTCATTAATTCTGGTGGTTGGTTTCAGGCCCCTCCTTCTTGGTTCTTTCTGCAGCATTCAGCTCAGTTGTGTGTTCCTAATGCAGGGCAGGTGAGCCCCCAAATTGGGGCTTAGCTGGGTAGGGTTCTTGGCTTTGCCCAGAAAGGAATTCAGGAGTGAGCTGGTGGTGTTAGCACCTTTCCTTGAAACAGCCATGCACAGCAGCAGCAGAGGGACTGCTCCTTGCAGAGCAGGACACCCCACAGGCAGTGTGCCCAGAAGAGCAGCTCAGGGCAGTTCTGCAGTCACATTTATGTGCACTTTTAATTACGTGCAAATTAAGGAGTGGATTATGCAGAAATTTCTAGAAATAGGGTGGTAACTTCTGGACAAGTGGAAAGGGGCGGTAACTCCTGGGTATTGCCATGACAATGGTAAACTGACATGGCACACTGGTGGGTGTGTCTTATGGAAAGCTGCTTCTGCCCCGGCCCTGTTTTAGCTAGTCTTTCATTTGGTTCGATGTCTGAGAGCCGCCTCCTGAGTCCAGTCCTGCCTCCTGTGTCACTCCCTGGCCTGGTGTTTGTTCTCCCTATGATCCTTGGCAGCCTCCTCTCCTTCAAGGCAGCCAGGTCCCAGCCTTCACCTCTCTGGGTGATCCCCTGCACCCACTCCTATGTGTGTGGCTGCCTGAGTAGCATCCCTAACCATGTCTCCAAGCTCCTGATCGCTCTCTCCAACAGCTCCAGGAGGGGTCTGATTCCCAGCCCTGCTTTGTGGGGCCATGTAGGAACGTGCTCCCAGCTTTCTGGTTGAACACCCACAGGGTCTGTCACCTTCCTCACACACTCACTAGCCTCGGGTGTTTTTGTTTCTATTACTCCCCAGGATCTGTGCTCCCAGAATGTCTTCCTCTGCTAGGAGAAATGAAACAGCCTTCCCTCCCCACTTCCCACCCTTCTTTTATGATCTTTGCTCTTTTGGCAACATTGAGCTGTTCTCAAACATGTTTCCTGTTCTTTTCTTATGTGCCTGGTGCCATTTCCCAAATCTCATTCTAATTCTCCCTGGAGGGCGGCCTTCATTACTGCTGTTGATGAGAACTAGAAGGGGGTGTTGATGTGTGCGGTCCGCTCATTTCTGTGCCACACTCTTAAAGTGAGCACCGTTAGTGGGTGATCACACAGCTGCTCAAGGCCAAAGGCTGTTTCTTAACCGCGTTACTCTTCTCAGGGGATTTCTGTGTTTATTCCTTGCTTGTTCTCTACAGTTTTCTTTCTGATCTGAGACGTCCAACACATTAAGGTTCTTAGAAGTCTAGGTAATATTAGGTCTTACATGAAGTAATCATATTCTTTCAAGTAGAATTCTTTTACTATCAATTCATAAATACTGTAAACACAAGATAACAGAAAGCTGTGAAATAATTCTTTTGTTTACGTTAATTAAATTAATCAATTTTCCCTTGGTCGAAAACAGACTCTTATGTTCTGTTAATTTTTATGAATCTCAAAATGGGAAAAGCCCTTAGAGATAATCTAGCAGGATTCCTTCATTGGAGCAGGGGAGTCCCAGGGTTGCTAAGTGTCTCATGCTTGGACACTCGACTCATCCCCGGCAGTTATAACTAAGGGGATGAGTCGAGGGATGTTCCTTCCCTCCCTCCCTTCTTTCTTTCCTTCTTTCTTTCTTTCTTTCTTTCTTTCTTTCTTTCTTTCTTTCTTTCTTTCTTTCTTTCTTTCTTTCTTTCTTTCTTTCTTTCTTTCTCTCTCTCTTTCTTCTTTTTCTTTCTCTCTCTCTCTCTTTCTCTTTCTTTCTTCTTTCCTCCCCTCCTCTCCTCTCTTCTTCTTTTCTTTCCTTTCCTTTCTTCTTTCTTTCGGTTGAGTATGGCTCTGTGGCCCAGGCTGGAGTGCAATAGTATGATCTCAGTTCACTGCAATCTCTGCAGTTCAAGCAATTCTCCTGCCTCAGTCTCCTGAGTAGCTGGAATTACAGGCTCACGCCATGCTCAGCTAATTTTTGTATTTTTAGAGGAGAGGCCAGGCGCGGTGGCTCATACCTGTAATCCCAGAAGTTGGGAGGCCGAGGTGGGTGGATCACAAGGTCAAGAGATTGAGACCATCCTGGCTAACATGGTGAAACCCTGTCTACTAGAAATACAAAAATTACCTGGGTGTGGTGGCATGCGCCTGTAGTCCTAGATACTCAGGAGGCTGAGGCAGGAAACTTGCTTGAATCCGGGAGGCAGAGGTTGCAGTGAGCCAAGATTATGCCACTGCACTCCAGCCTGGTGCCTGGCAACAGGCAAGACTCTGTCTCAAAAAAAAAAAGAAGAGATGGGATTTCACTATGTTGGCCAGGCTGGTCTCGAACTCCTGACCTCAGGTGATCTTCCCACCTTGGCCTCCCAAAATGTTGGGATTACAGGTATGAGTCACCGCACCCAGCCAAGGCCTATGTCTTTCAATGCTGGGCTTTTCCTACCATGCATCTGATCTGTGTGTCCATCATGTCTTTCCTCCATTCCTGTAAATATCTATGCATACATAGACATCCACATTTTCCTTTAATTATCATTTTGAAAGATGAGGAATCATCTTGCTTAGTGATACTTTTGGAAAAATGACCTTGGAATTAATGCATTTTAACTTGGTGATATTTATCCCTGTCAAACCAATTCTTTTACAAAATTTTTGTTTCAAGTTATTTCACATTTATGGATTGTGTATGTTTTCTTTTATTTAACATGTTCTTAACAAATACAATACAGATGATCTTTGAATGTTTTTATATTTATTGCTATGAATGAAGGAGAGAATTTGCTTATTAAAATCCCAACTTTATTGGGCATCTCAGTCTCTACCTATAGAATTTGTGCAGATTAAAGTGTGTTCCAGGATCTTTTGAAATATGGAAAGTAGTTACTTTAGAATCTGTGGTATCAGTTTTTTTCAGTTTATCTTCTTTGACACATTTTTTCTTTTAATTTTTTTTGGAGGAAGGCAGGAAGGGAGGAAAGGAGGAAGGGAGGGAGGGAGGGAGGAAAGGAGGGAGGGAGGGAGGGAGGGAAGGGAATGAAGGAAATCAGGCAATGAGAGAGACATTGCCGACCTGAATCTAGAGGTCTACAAGTTGATATCTTTTTTCTTTTCTTTTTTTGTTTTTGAGAGAAGGAAAGGGAAAAAAAGGAGTGAAGGAGAGGAAGAAAGAGGAAGAAAAAGAGGGAGAGAGAACGAAAATGTTGCTTTATTCTAAAAGAAATGGGTATTAATAATGGCCAATCAATATTTCATTTAAACCTATGAGTAGGTGTGATGTGGTATTGACAAGAATTTATATTTTGTGTATTTAAAGTGGAGAGCTCTATAAATATTTATTAAGTTTATTTGTTCCGGATCTGAGTTCGAGTCCTTGATATCCTTATTACTTTTCTGTCTCATTGAGTTTAAGTCTCTATGTATCCGGGTGTTAGGATCGTTAGCTCTTATTGTTGCATTGATTCTTTTACCACTATATCTTTGTTGCTTTAAAATCTATTTTATCAGATACGAGAATTGCAACTCCTGCTTTTTATTTATTTATTTATTTTTGCTCTCCATTTGGTTGGTAAATCTTTCTCCATCCCTTTGTTTTGAGTCTTTGTGTATCCTTGCATGTGAAATGGGTCTGGATGTAGCATACCGTTGAGTTTTGGCTGTATCTTTTGATTGGGGGATTTAGTCGATTTAAATTTAGGATTACTGCCATTTGATGTTAACTGGCTGTTTTATCCATTTGTTGATGTAAATTCTTCTTTATGTTGATGCTCTTTACTTTTTGGTATATTTTTAGAAAGGCTAATACTGGTTGTTTCTTTCTATGTGTAATGCTTCTTTTAGAAGCTCTTGTAAAGCAGGCCTGGTGGTAATAAAATCTCTGAGTACTTGCTTGTTCATAAAAGATTTTATTTTTCCTTCAGTTGTGAAGCTTAGTTTGGCAGGATATGAAATTCTGGGCTGAAAGTTCTGTTCTTTAAGAATGTTGAATATTGGCCCCCACTCTCTTCTGGCTTGTAGGGTTTCTGCTGAGAGATCTGCTGTAAGTCTAATAGGCTTCCCTTTGTGGGTAACCTGACCTTTCTCTCTGGCTGCCCTTAGTATTTTCGCCTTCATTTCAACCCTGGTGAATCTAATGATTACGTGCCTTGGGGTTGCTCTTCTTGAGGAATATCTTTGTGGTGTTCTCTGTATTACCTGGGGTTGAATATTGTCCTGCTTTGCTAGTTTAGGAAAATTTTCCTGAATAATATCCTGAAGAATATTTTCCAGCTTGGATTCATTCTCTCCGTCGCATTCAGGTACACCTATCAAACGTAAATTAGATCTTTTCACATAGTCCCACATTTCTTGGAGACTTTGCTCATTCCTTTTTATCCTTTTTTCTCTATTCTTGTCTTCTCGTTTTATTTCATTAAGTTGGACTTCGACCTCTGATATCCTTTCTTCTGCTTGAACAATTCGAGTGTTTAAACCTGTGCATACTTCTCAGAGTTCCCGTATTGTATTCTTCAGTTCCATTAATTCACTTATATTCCTCTCTAAGTTGTCTATTCTCATTAGGATTTCATCAAACCTTTTTTCAAAGTTCTTAGTTTCTTTACATTGGGCTACAACATGTTCTTTTAACTCACAGAAGTTTCTTATTATCCATGTTCTGAAGCCTGATTCTGTTATTGGGATGCGCTTGTTCTCCATCAAGCCTTGTTCCCTTGTTGATGAGGAACTGTGATCCTCTTTAGAGGGAGAGGCATTCTGATTTTGAGTATTCTCAGCCTTTTTACACTGGTTTCTTCCCATCATTGTAAATTTATCTACCTGTCATCTTTGTAATTACCAACTTTCAAATTAGGTCTCTGAGTGGATGCCCAAATTGTTAATTCCCAGGGCCGAAATCTGAGCAACCCTCTGCACCAGCCAAAACAGCGGCGTTAAGATTGATGGTGCTTTTCTGCCTGGGAATCTCCAGTCTGG
The DNA here is from genome assembly GCA_031835075.1 of Saguinus oedipus. Lineage (NCBI taxonomy): Eukaryota > Metazoa > Chordata > Mammalia > Primates > Cebidae > Saguinus > Saguinus oedipus. The sequence goes on along the minus strand of CM063187.1, from coordinate 38,045,980 downwards.
CTTCCTTCTTGAGTCCGTAATAGGTGACTCTGGGCCTTCCCGGAGCTCCAAACCTCAGTCAGAAGGGGAACCAGCCCCTTTTACTTTGCACCAAGAGCTGCCGCTCCGGGGTGCCGGCAAAACCGCTGCACTGGCCACAAGAGTTGCACTGGCGACCCGTGCGGTTCCTCCACTGGAAATCTTTTGCTCCGTGAGCGACCAAAATTTGTCTGCAAGTGTGGCGTCCTCTCATTCTCTGCGTTTTCACTGGGAGCTGTAATCCCGAGATGTTAGCTGTCAGCCATCTTGGATCGTTCTCTTTGACATTTTTTTTGAGAATGCAATTAGCGTATCTTGAATTTCATTTAAATTTTGGATAAATGATTGTATTTTATACCCATAGTGGCAGCTGGTTGGCTTTGGCAGCTTTTCTTTTGGAAGGTTGATCTAGACCAGGACAGGCAAGCCTTTTCTGTAGGGTTAGGTAGACTTTGTGTGACATATGGTCTCTCACTCAGCTCTCCTGTAGTAATGGGCAAGCAGTGTCAATAAAAAATTTTTTAAATTGATTGTAATGATCTAATTGGCTTTTACTATCAATTCATGAATTGGGCAGCGTCCCATTTAAAAACAGAAAAGTGCTCCATTAGGTGTGGCAGAAAAACTTATTTTTGTAAAGTAGCTTAAGCAGGAACAAGGGAACAGCTTAATACAAAGAGAGGACAGGGGCCAGGTACAGTGGCTCATGCCTGTAATCCCAGCACTTTGAGAGGCTGAGGTGGGTGGATCACTTGAGGTCAGGAGTTTGAGACCAGCTTGGCTAATATGGTGAAACCCTGTCTCTACTAAAAATACAAAAATTAGCTGGATGTGGTGGTGTATGTCTGCAGTCCCAGCTACTTGGGAGGCTAAGGTGGGAGAATCACTTGAACCCTGGAGGTGGAGGTTGCAGTGAGAGAAGATTTTACCACTGCACTCCAGCCTGGGTGACAGAGTGAGATTCTGTCTCAAAAAAAAAAAAAAAAAAAAAAAAAAGATACTTTTGTTTTTTTTTTAAGGATAGGGTTACTTTAAGGTTACTTTCCCTGTAAGAGTTAAAGCAAAGTTAAAAAGCAGAGTTAACTGCCCTTTCCTATTAGTTGCTGCAAATCTCCTGTTTTTTCAGGGAAAACTGGTCTGTTTGGGAATTTTCCTGCTTCCTTAAAGTTTCAGTCTGATGTCCTGCACTTAGCACAAGTGACTCCATTTTGGTTTGGTCTGTTGGGGCTCAGTCCAAAATAATGCCTCCCTTAGGTCTTATTTAATGGCAGTCATAGAAGATTGAAAATGAATAGACATGGTAGGTCAAGAAAAAAACTATACTCAAGAAAAAACCAACATGACGGCCACACTTTGCTGATCACTGGTCTACACTGTTGGTATTTTCCCTAGCACTAGTGGCAGTCTCTGCCAGCATTTTTTTCCCAACAAGCCTAGAATCAAAATAGCAATTGCAGTTGCGTTTCCACTTCTGTGCCTCTTCTGAACTTGATCTCCCTGCTGGAAATGCTATGTCCTCTCTTTTCCATCTGTCCAAATGTTATCCAGAAAGCCCTCCCATTCAACTCAGTGCTTTCTCCCTTACTGAACTCTGCTGGCATGCTTATTTGTGGGCTGGTATTATTTGCATGTTCGTGTGTCTAGGGCTTCTTCCCAAGCCCTCAGAGCACCTGGTGCAGAGCACGATGCTCTGCATTTGGCGAGAGCTCAGGAGTGGCCCTGAGAACCCAATACCAGCCCTTCCATGGACCTGGAAGGAACCACTCTTTGCATGAGGCAATGGGACATATCCTTGGTCAAATTATCAAGAACCATAGTTATTTTTGCTTAATGGTTTGAATTTCTCAGATAGGAGTCAGGGTCTATTGTGGAAAGGGGAATGTCAGAAACTATGGGAAGTTTAGGGAGGAAAGAAGACAGCATTAAAGAGAAGCACAAAGTGTTATGGCAGATATTTGATTCACCCTTAAGAGAAAGAATGACCTAGTAACATTTCAAATGCTGGAAATAAAGCCACCACTTTAGCTGTGAGACCTAAGTAAGCTGCTTAATGTTTAACTTACTCAATTTTCTCATCTGGACAATGGAGACAGTAATTGTACCTACCTCATAGGGTTGATAAGGGCATTGAGTGAATTAAACACATGAAGGACACAAAGCGCTGTCCAGCACCAGGTGTGCACCCAGAAGTTGTTGTCTTGTTGTCACTTGACATACAGAGCTTGGCATGAGCCCCAGACCCCAGGCCCAGTGATGACTTAGAGCAATGATGAACCAAGCCAAAGACCCCAGACTGTCAACTGAAGGATGAAATTAACACCTTAAATGTGCAGTTACCAAAAGATAACTGTAGTAGTCCATTTTCATGTTGCTGTTAAAGACAGACCTGAGACTGGGTCATTTATAAAGAAACAGAGGTCTAATGGACTCATAGTTCCATATGGCTGGGGAGGCCTCACAATCGCGGTGGAAGGCAAAAGCTATGTCTTACATAGCAGCAGGTGAGAGAGAGAATGGAAGCCAAGCGAAAAGGGAAACCCCATATAAAACCATCAGGTCTTATGAGACTTAGTCACCACCACAAGAACAGTATGGGGGAAACTGCTCCCATGATTCAATTGTCTCCCACAGGGTCCCTCCCCCAACATGTGGGAATTGTGGGACCTCCAATTCAAGATGAGATTTGGGTGGGGACACAGTCAAACCATATCAGTAACCATACCTCAGATATTTCTAAGACAAGAGGACTAAAATTAAATCAGATTTCAGTTTAAAATTTATTGAGTGATTCTATGTGTTATATCCTGGGGTTGCAGAGATTACTAAGGCGTGGTTGTTGACCTCAGGGACTTAGAGTCAGGGAGATACGGTTGTGCATTGATTAGTGATGATTAGTGATGGGGTTGTGTTCTGGGAAATGTGTCATTAGGTGATTTTGGTGTTGTGTTCATGTGATAGAGTGTACTTAAACCTAGTTGGTATGGTTCAGTGGTCCCCAACCTTTTTGGCACCAGGGACCTGTTTCATGGAAGAAAATTTGTCCATGGACAGGGATTAGGGATGGTTTTGAGATGACTCTGTTTCACCTCAGATCATCAGGCATTAGATTCTCATAAGAAGCAACACCTAGATCCCTTGCATGCACAGTTTACAGTAGGGTTCATGCTTCTATGAGAGTCTCATGCTGCCGCTGATCTGATGGGAAGTGTAGCTCAGGTGGTGATACTCACTCGCCTGCCATTCACCTCCTACTGTGCAGCTTGGTTTCTAACAGTTCATGGCCCAGCGCATGGCCCTGGGGTTGGGGGCCCCTGGTGTAGCCCACTTCACATCTAGGCTATTTGGAATAATCTATTGCTCCTAGGCTACTGACCTCTACGGCACATGCCTGTACTGAATACTGCAGGCAACTGAACACAATGGTAAGCATTTGTGTATCTAAACATAGAAAAGGCACAGTTAAAATAATGATATTGTAATCTCATGAGACCACCATCGTATATGTGATCCATCACTGGCTGATACATTATTATCAAGTGCATGACTCATATCCTTTCATTATATTCGGGAAAGTGTCAAGGCGAATAAGCAGTATTGGAAGAAGGTTATCCAGGTCAAAGAGGATATTGAAGAATACTGAAAACTTACGAAATATGAAAGGATATAAAAAACTTACTTTAAGCCATAAAGATTCAGTTATGACATTGTTGATCATTGAAAAGGGATATGAGGTCAGGCGTGGTGGCTCATGCCTATAATCCAGTATTTTGGGAGGCCAAGACAGGCGGATCACTTCAGGTCAGGCGTGCAATGCCAGCCTGGCCAATGTGGTGAAACACTGTCCCTACTAAAAAAAACAAAAAATTAGCCTGGCATGGCGGCACACGCTTGTGGTCCCAGCTACTCAGGAGGCTGAGGTGAGGGAATTGCTTGAGCCCAGGAGGCAGAGGTTGCAGTGAGCTGAGATTGTGCCACTGCACTCCAGCCTGGGCAACAGAGCAAGACCCATCTCCTAAAACAAAACAAACAAACAAACAAACAAACAAAAAGAATGGCTCCTGAATTGGTCTTGGGAGAAGCTGTCTGGATGTGAAAGGCAGGCAGTCTGGGGCCTCCCTGGTTTTTGATGAGGCCAATGCCATTTGACAGGAAGAACTGCTCTTCATTTGCTTGGCCAGGTGGGGGAGTGGCTGAACTTGGTCTGTGTTCACTTAGTCTGCAGCAGAGCTCATTAAGTGCTCTGAAGGCAAAACACTGAAGTGAATGTGCGGATCATGTATGATCTAGGGATGTGACTCTCCCATCAGGGCAGGTACAGGTTTATTCTTAGTAGAGGTGACTAATAAAGTATTCTTTTATATCTCTATAGGACTCTATGTGTTCTGTGTTGCATGTGTAGTGAATGCAAATCTGATGTAAACAGACTCTGTACATATCTTTGTTTCTCCTAAAAAGTGATTAATCACTGTATTAGGATTCTCTAGAGGGACAGAACTAAGGATAGATGTATATTTAAAAGGGAGTTCATTAAGGAGTATTGACTCACATGATCACAACATGAGATCCCACAATAGGCTGTCTGCAAGTTGAGGAGCAAGGAAGCCAGTCTGAGTCCCAAAACCTCAAAAGTAGGGAAGCTGACAGTGCAGCCTTCAGTCTGTGGTTGAAGGTCCAAGAGTCCAGAAGCTGAAGAACTTGGAGTCTGATGTTCAAGGGTAGGAAGCATCCAGCACGGGAGAAAGGTGGAGGCCAGCAGATTATTTTCAGTCTTTCCTTGTTCTTCTGCCTTTTTATTCTGGCCATGCTGGTGTGCCCACCCAGATAGGGGGTGTGTCTGTCTTTCCCAGTCCACTGACAAATATGTTAATCTCCTTTGGCAACACCCTCACAGACACACCCAGGAACAATATTTTGCATTTTTCAATCCAATCAAGTTGACACTCAATATTGACCATCACAATCACATTGTAATGAAAGGTAGAACATCTGATTGAAATGTTTGCTTTCTCTATTATAAGAACTTCACTGGGTCCTATATTGGATACTGCTTGTGCACGCCTCCTCTTTTAGACATTGCTGCAGCACAGGTGAAACCTGTCAGTACCTCCCTGCAGCCTCCTGATTCCTGCCTTGGGACCTCTGATGCTGGGACATGGGATTCCCATGGGTGTCTGTTCAGCACTCACACATGTGCAACCTGGAAATGTAGGGGAGGTAATATTCCTAGGGAAAACCCTTAATTCATGGAGGCTGATGGGTCAATGCTACCTCTTTCTTCCCTGTGGTGGTGGTGGTGACATGTGGTTTCAAGACACATTTCATTAAGCTCCTCGGGGGGCCCCATAGGATAGAGCCACACACATCTGAGTTGGTGGCCAATCTGCCTGCACCTCTGCCAGCTGTGATCATGGATGAACAGCTGCCAGAGGCTGTGCGTTTATGTGAACCTGGACCAAGATGGGTCCCTTCTGAACTGCTCTTATGCCCCTAGTGCCAAGAACTCTTTCTTTTTTATCCGGTAGAAATGTTCCTTGTGTCACAGGTTGAGTCTTCTCTGTTGCAGGAAGTGGTCTTCCCTAGGGTAAGTCCTCCCAGCTTGGATTATGAATTTATAGAGGAGCTTTGGGATTGGAGATGGGAGGGGCCTTTCTTTTTCAAGAAAACTCAGACTTTAGGGTGTTAGTCTTGCCATGGCCTCCAAAAAGCCAGTTTTGAAATGGAAAGCTGAATAGGGACCCATCTGTTCTTGGCTGTTACTGATTCTTTGCCAGGTACTCTGAATCTCGGCTTTACTTATTTGATGGAATATTACTACAAGGGAATAAAAATTGTATCTTTCTAATATTAAAGATAGTATCCTCATTACACAGGTAATGGAGTTAATGCATAAAGGAAAGATAAATGTGAGCCTCTCCAGGGACACTGAAGCAAATGTAGAAATTAGATGCATGAAAAAACACACATTGAGTTTTTTATAAAATTGTAAGAACAGTTTTTAGATACCTATTATAATATCTGGGGATTTTAGGTTCATTCCAACTTGGTGCATTGATGCCATAAATGCATAAATTTATGGTACCACAAATTTTGTCATTGTGCAAGCATCGTAGAGCTTACACTAACCTAGGTGGTACCTAGGTGGTACAGCCTACTACATACCTAGGCTATATGGTTTAGCCCATTTTCCTAGGCTACAAACCTGTACAGCCTGTTACTGTACTGAATAGTGTTAGCAATTATAATACAATGTTCATCCTGTTATTTGGTGTTCTTATTAGCTGTTTGCATGATCATATTAAAAATAAAAATAAGGAATTCTGGGAAGATGATGGCAGCAGTGGTGACAGAGCTTTCTAGTCTTTACAAATTCATAAATAAAATATAGCACTAGTGGCCAACCAAAAACACATGGATGACATTTACAACAAAACTAATTGGAAAGTATCCCCAGAAACCCCAAAGCACAAATGGCAAAGACAAACCAACAGCCATAAGACCTTTAGAGTATCAGTGTCTATGTGGAAGAATAGGGAACTAATGGGGTATTTGGTAGACTAGAGAGAAAGATCATCTTCAAAGAGCAAACAGGTGTTAACTGGAAAGTGCAGTGGACCAATTTGGGAACAGTAACTGAAATCAGGAGGGGTTTTGTCCTCTCTTATCATGGACGAGCACGGGCTGCCTGGGGTAAGGTCTCAAAGGGCTGGAGGAGACTCCCATGGACTCTCTGAAATACTCCCTTTCAGGATAGGGTCCCACACTGAGAAGCAACTGCTGGGAATAGAAATTGAATTGAGTAGAGCAGGGCCAATAAAGATGAAGGAAAGAGACGGTCCAGATGAAAAAGCTGGAAGGGCACAGAGCCAGCACATCTCAAAAAGCAAACTTCCAAATTTTGGAGGAGACAGCATAAATGAAGTGGGGTTCCGTGAAATTAGAAAAGCTACCTGGAGGCACTCCTACTTCTAAAATTTTAGGAAAATTAATTTTATATAAAAATGAGCAAGCAATTGAGGTCAAATTCCATACCATGTTATTATTTTTAAAAAGAGATTAAAGAGCAGAATAACATTTCTTCAGAGAGAAAACACATGGAAAGTCATGCTCGTAAACCAAATCAACATTGTAATCTTCTCATTCAAAATAAGGTAAAAGACACAGAGAAAATTACATAAGACATGCCAGAACAATATAAGTCAGAATTAGACCAGTAGAAAAGCTTATGGAACTGAGAAAAACCCCTAAAAATGGAAGAGAAAAAATTTCAGAAATAATGACTAAACTAGGAGAAATACGAATGCAAATAAAACAACAGATAATGTCTTTAAAATAGTTAAAGGGAGTAAAGTGTGAAAAATAAAGGAAGAAAGAGATGAAATTCTAGAGGAGGTTACCAATATTTTGCAAATAGACAAAGAAGATCCAACACCTATGTAATAAGAGTCCCTGAAGAAGAAAACCAAAGCAAAGATAGAAAACAAACACTGTAAGCTATACTGTTAGAAAAGTTTTCTGAAATTAAAAAACATTTGAAATTGCATGTTGAAAGAGCTTCCCATGCTCTTTCTGTGCCTAACGCAGCCATGGATCACAGTCTTAAGAAGCATCTGAAGCAGGTAGAAGCTCTGCAGCATTGGATGCTGAATAAATTGACCACAGTGTGTTTGCTCCTAGTCTATCCACTGGTCCGCACAAGCTGAGACAGTGTCTACCCTCATATTTTCCTAAGGAACAGACTTAAGTAGGCCCTGACAGGAGACAAAGTAAAGATTTGCATGCAGTGGTTTATTAAGATGGATGGCAAGGTCTGAACGGACATAACCTATCTTGCTGGATTCATGGATGTCATCAGCATTGACAAGATGGGAGACAATTTCTGTCTGATCTGTAGCAACAATGGTCACTTTGCTGTACATTATATTACACTGAGAAGGCCAAGTACACGTTGTATAAAGTAAGAAAAATCTTTGTGGGCACAAAAGGAATCCCTCACCTGGTGATTCACCATGCTTGCACCATACACTACTCTGATTCCCTCATCAGGGTGAATGACACCATTCAGATTGATTTGGAGACTGACGAGATTCTAATTTCATCAAGTTTGACAGTGGTAATCTGTGAATGGTGATTGAAGGTGCTAACCTGGGAAGAATTTTTTTTTCCACAGCAATATTTTATGCCAGAAAAAAATGGAGAAATATATTTAAGATACTCAAGGGAAGAAAATGGGAGGCAAAGATGTCATATCCAGGAAAACTGACTTTCAAGTATAAAGATTGCTATTATCAATCTGCAGGAACTCAGAAAATCGTGTTTCCATGAATCTTTCTTGAGAAATCTATGAGAAAAAAAACAGCTTCAGACAACCCGAAAGACTGGAAAGACAACAGAATAAGTTACTTATAAACCCTTGGACTAAATGAGAGGAAAAAAGAAAGTATGGCTTATAATGGCTCTATGTTGGCTATATGTTCTGACACTGTAAATTTAGCACAACTTCAAAAAAATAGGGGGAGAAAGGAACAGTCATATGCAAAAATGTTTTTTAACTGTTATCAGTTAAAACCTTTAAAAACATTAATCATGCCATTTTTTTTTTTCTTTTTTGAGATGGAGTTTCCCTCTTGTTGCCCAGGCAATGGCAGGATCTTGGCTCATCTCCACCTCCACCTCCCAGGTTCAAGGGATTCTCCAGCCTCATCCTCCCGAGTAGCTAGGATTACAGGCGCCCACCACCATGCCCGGCTAATTTTTGTACTTTTAGTAGAGACGGGGTTTCTGCATGTTGGTCAGGTTGGTCTCAAATTCCTGACCTTGTGATCCGCCTGCCTCAGCCTCCCAAAGTGCTGGTAGTACAGGCGTGAGCCACCACGTGCCAGGTTATTTTAAATTGTGTACAAAGATCTAACATGGTACCCAGAGACCATTTCACTCACTGCTCTGTTTGGCCACAATCTCTTGTCTCTCCCTGTAATAATGGTGAGGCAGATACCCTTTCCTGGGGGAAGAGAAATCCATGGTTTACTGCCCTTGCCAATTACAAAACTGTTGGAAAGTTGGGTGGCAAAGCTGTTGCTATTGGCCTCTTTCGTGTGAACCATGTCAAAACATCCAGGGTGCCTCTCTCTTTTGGTGATCACACAAATTCTTCCCGGGTTAGCATCTCCTTCAGGTTGGAGGTAGTTGCATTAATATCATTAAACTGTTGCATTTAAAATAATTATGAGATATTTTAACTATATTATCTTTTGTGTTTTGGAGAACTGGGGTTCCCAGCATGGCAGAAAAGAAACATAGATATAATTCAGAAGGATGTTAAAAAACTTTGATTTAAATGATAAGTTATCAATATAACTCATGAGGTATTTTATTTAAAAATTATTATGTGTGTGTATGTGTATGTATGTATATGTGAGTATGTATGTTTATTTCTGGTTCTGACTAATGAAAAGACGTAGCAGTGAGCATCTCTTTTGCCCAGATTTTAGTTTTCAAATACCGTTTACCACTAAAAGAAATTAGAGCTCTTGGATAAATGGCTGATTCCAGATCTGGAGTAGAAAATGTCCAAAATGGGGCTGGCCAGGGTGGCTCACACCTATGATCCCAGCACTTTGGGAGGCTGGGGTGGGAGGATCCCTTAAGCCCAGAAGTTTGAGACCACTTTGAGCAACACAGCAAGACCCTGTCTCTACAAAGAAAAAAAAAGATTAGCCAGGAGTGATGGCATGTGCCTTGTAGTCCCAGCTACTCAGGAGGCTGAGGTGGGAGGGTGTCCTGAGCCCTGTGGGTTGAAGCTGAAGTGAGCTGTGATCACACAACTGCACTCCAGTCTGGATGACAGAGTGAGACCCTGTTTCAAAAAAAAAAAATGAAGAAAAGAAAGAAAGAACAAAATAAAACAGGAATATTTTATTATACTACATAGTGAGAAAGTTAGCAAAAACTTTAAGATCATGTTAAAGGGACTTAGGAGTTAATTTGAAAAAGATCCTTATTGGCCAAATTTGGGACCATGTGAGCTAAAATAAGCTAAATATTTGTAACGGATCAAAACATCAAAATATGTTTAAATCCACAGATTATTATGATTTTAAAATAAAACTGAATTAGTCTCCTTCAGAGGACGATAGGAATCTAATACATGATTTTTTTTTTTTTTTTTTTGAGAGAGGGTCTCACTTTGTTGTTACCCAGGCTGAAGTGCAGTAATGTGATAGCTCATTGCAGCCTTTGCCTCCTGGGCTCAAGGGATTCTTCCACCTCAGTCTCCCAAGTAGCTGGGACTGCATGCTTGTGCCACCATGCCTGGCTAATTTTTGTATTTTTTGTAGAGACAGGGTTTTGCTATGATGCTCAGGATGTTCTCCTGGGCTCAAGTGATCTGCCTTGGCCTCCCAAGTTCTGGGATTACAGGCGTGAGCCACCACTCTTGGCCTCCATGATCTTAAAATTAGTAAATAAAGGAAAAGATTCAAGCATTCATCTTCTTTCCCAGATGATCTGGGGCAACAGAAACCAGAGGTAGAAGAGAAGGTGTATTTAATTATAAAAATGTTCCAACTAATGAATAAAAAGAAACAACAGAATTAGAATATCACATTTTAATGGATTTAGGCATTGTGTATTAATAGCTGCTCACATCACTAAAACAAAAGTCGTCAGATTTTGTTTGTTTCCTAGTGAAAGAACTCACCACTACCTATGGTATTTCTAAAGGGACTGAACCTGAGTCTGATCCAGCCTCTGGCTCCAGCTGCCAATTTGCAAGAAATACAGAGGAATAGGTTGAATTATACCAACAGTATCAATCAGCAAATCCAGACTGTGAAAAACTACAGGTCAAAGGCCTCAGGGTTTTCAACAAATAAATTATAATGAAAGAAAGGGATGGAGGGATCCTGTAAAATGAGGAGATACCTAAAACACACATCAACATTTAAAAAAACAGCAAGACTATAGTGTCTATCTAGGGTGCATACCCAGGGATAAAATCACCCCCTTTCCCCACAAAAAAGCAAGGAAGTGATCATTATAAAAACCAGGATGGTCATTCCTTTCCTTTCATTCCTTTAGGGGAGTGGGAGGGATTTTGAGGTGGGCTGGTTTAATTGTTTCTTTCTTTTCTTTCTTTCTTTTTCTTAACCAGAGTCTCACTCCATTGCCCAGGTGATTGATTCTCCCACCTCAGCCTCCTGAGTAGCTGGGACTACTGGCACTGGTTAATGTTTGTATTTTTTTTTGTAGAGACATGGTTTCACCATATTGCCCAGGCTGGTGTCAAACTCCTGGGCTCAAGCAATCCTCCCAACTCAGCCTCCCTTTTTGGGTCTTGTCTGTTGCCCAGGCTGGAGTGCAGTGGTGCAATCTCAGCTCACTGCAGCCTTGAACTCCCTGGATTAAGTCATCCTCCCATCTCAGTCTCCTGAGTAGCTGGGACCACAGGCACGAGCCACCATGCCTGGTTAAATTGTTTGTGTTTTTTGTAGAGACGGGGGTCTCACCATATTGCTCAGGCTGGTCTCAAACTCCTGGGCTCAAGCCAATGCGCCTGCCTTGGCCTCACAAAGTGCTGGAACTACAGACATGAGCCACCACGCCTGGCCCATTGAAATTTCTTGCCAGTTTAATTCCTCTGTTTGCTTTGTTTTCAATGGCGTCTTTAAAAATGTGTTTTATTTAAAAATTTCCCTTCTGCTGCCTTTCTCCCTTGGCTTTTTGGCAAGGACCAGAGAGGGAGTACATTGTTTCTGAATTATAATAATTAACAGTATATTCTGAATGGTGTGTTCTCTCATTTAAGTCCCCCCCAAAACCAGAAGAGATTTTGACAGAACTAGGACGTGAGAAGCAAAAAAGTCAATTAAAGCTGCTTTTTTTTTCAAGAGCCACATAAACATTATAAAAGTGCCACATACTTGAGCCATTTTAGCAGTTTTCCATCTGGTTTTGTTGTTCTCAAAAAGAAGGAAGTTTTTTCTGACATTGCTCTAAATTGTTCTAAGTGACTTTTAGATCATCACAAGGAGTCGGGTGGTCCTAATTCTCAATGTTTCACTCTGGCGCTGAAGTTCAGAGCAGCATGAACTCATTCATTTGGTTGTTTTTGCCCCCTTTTGGCTTGAAAGGGAAAAGAATGTGGACTGTCTCGGCAGAGTGGAATAGCACTGTGGATTGACCTTTAAATATGTCTTCCATGGGCGCTGATCTCTTCTTGGGCAGAAACAGGCTGAACATCCAGACATTCAAGAGATTATAAATCAAATCTTCCATCTTCTGCTAATACAGCTTTTGGCAATAAAACCATTATCATGAAGTGCCATAAAAGGCATCTTTTTTTTTTTCATCTGTTGCCTACTCAGCATGGGGTTTATTGCTATGAAGTCTGATTGCTAAATGCTAAACCAGGCAGGTCACCCTGCAGTACGTGGAGAGATGGGTCTCTGATATGGCACCTGCTGTCATTCAGGACAAATGGCATATTTTTTGGAGGCAAGGCCTAAAAATGGCTAAAGAGACTTGCTGCTGTTATTTTTGATTGCTAATTGGACACTAGTTAGTTGGCTGTAACGAACATCAGCAGGTTCAACTTCTAGGAACTGCTCCAATGTGGGTACATACTGATTACCTCTTTGGAGTTTGTTGCTGCAAAAAATTTTAGAGCTGGATAAAATAGAAATTCATCTCTTAAGACATTTACACTCAAACTGGAGAAATAATATTGAACAAAAAGAAACAATTTGAGAACCATCAAATGGTCTATGGCCATACCACCCTGAATATGTCCAACCTTGTCTGAGAAACATCAAATGCTAAAGTCAATCCATTAAAAAAAAAGGTGTGATGGCCAGGCATGGTGGCTCACACCTGTAATCCAAGTACCTGAGACAGGAGGATCGCTTGAGCCCAGGAGTTCAAAACCAGCTTGGCCAACATGGCAAAACCCCGTCTCTATTATAAAAATAATTAGCTGGGCATGCTGGCACATACCTGTAGTCCTGGCTACTCAGGAGGCTGAGGTGGGAGGATCGCTTGAGCCTGAGAAGTAGAGGTTACAGTCAGCTGAGATCGTGCCATTGCACTCCAGCCTGGGCAATATAACGAGATGCTGTCTTAAAAAAAAAAAAAAGCCTTGCCATTACATGGGGACACTTTGCCAATGTTCTGTAGGTAATGGCTTGTTATTATCCCTGGAGTTGTGGAGGCAGGATTTTAAAATGAATTAAGGGTGAGCCAGAATCTTGCTAATGCTGAAAAGGAGGAAGACTTTCATGGGATTACACAGACCAAAGGATTTGGAGGGCAGCGTGGAGTAGTAGGTCAGGTCAGTTCTCAGTTCAAGATTTGGATTCTTGCATCTGCAAAGTCATTTTTCACCTCCTTTTCAATTTCTAAAAATTTGTTTTTATTTTTTTTTTCTCCTCTTGAAGGGGGTTTATGGCTGATATTTCTTTATTTTTTTGAGAAAATAACTTTACTATAATTTTAGTGAGGTTTAGGAAGAAAGTGAAGGTAGATACCTAGGTACAAGCTATCATTTTAACAGGAGGTTTTTTTTTTGTTTGTTTTTTTTTTAAGACAGGGTCTTCCTCTATTGCCCAGGCTGGAGTTCAGTGGCACAATCCTGGCTCATTGCAACCTCTGCCTCCTGGGCTCAGGCAATCCTCCCACCTCAACCTCCTGAGTAGCTGGGACTACAAGAGTACAACACCACACCTGGCTAATTTTTGTATTTTTTGTAGAGACAGGGTTTTGCCATGTTTCCCAGGCTGGTCTTGAACTCCTGGGCTCAAGTGATCCTCCCTCCTTGGACTCTCAAAGTGCTGGGATTACAGGTGTGAACCACCGTGCCTGACAAGAGATGTTATTATTATTTTTTTAAGAGAAATAACTTCATTTTGTTTCTTCCAGCTTTGTTGAGGTATAATTGAGAAATAAACATTGTATATATTTGCAGTATGCAACATGACGTTTTGCTATATATAAATAAATATATATACACACATTGCAAAATGATTAACACAATTAGTTAATTAACATATTCATTCCTCACTTAGTTATCATGTGATTTTTTTGTGTGTGTGGTGAAAACATTTAAGATCTATGCTCTTAGTGATTTTCAAGTATACAATCCATTACTGTTAACTATAGTCAGCATTCTTACATTAACTCTCCAGGACTTATTCATTCTCTCTAGCTGAAACTTTGTACTCTCTAACCAACATGTCCTCAATTCCCCTGCCCACCCCACATTCTATCCTCTGCTTTTATGAGTTCCACATTTTTAGATTCCATGTATAAGTGGGATCATGTAGTGTTTGTCTTATTTCACCTAGTGTAATGTCCTCCAGGTTATCTATGATGCTGCAAATAGCATTTCTTTCATTTAATGGCTGAATAGTATTCCATTGTATGTACACACACACCCCACACACATTTTCTTTATCCATTTATCTTTTGAGGGATACTTAGGTTGATTCCATATCTTGGCTTTTGTGAATAATGCTGCTATAAACATGGCAGTGCATGATATCTCTTCGACACACGGATTTTATTTCCTTTGGATATATACCCAAAGGATTGCTGGATCATACGACAATTAATTCTATTTTAATTTTTTGAGGATTGTCCATCCTGTTTTCCATCATGTCTGTACTAATTTACATTCCTACCAACAGTGTGCAAGAGTTGTCTCTTGCACACCCTCATCAACACTCATTGTCTTTTGTCTTTTTTTTTGAGATGGAGTTTCACTCTTGTTCCCCAGGCTGGAGTACAGTGGCGCGATCTTGGCTCACTGCAACCCCCACCTCCCAGGTTCAAGCGATTCTCCTGCCTCAAGCCTCCTGAGTAGCTGGGATTACAGGCATGCGCCACCACCCCCTGCTAATTTTTTTTTTTTTTTTGTATTTTTAGTAGAGGTGGTGTTTCTCTATGTTGGTCAGGCTGGTCTCGAACTCCTGACTTCAGGTGATCCGTCCACCTTGGCCTCCCAAAGTGCTGGGATTATAGAAGTGAGCCACTGCACCTGGCATCTTTTGTCTTTTGATAGCTATTCCAGCAGGTGTTAAGGTGATATCTCATTGTGCTTTTAATTTGCAGTTTACTGATGATTAGTTATATTGAGCATTTTTTCATACACTAATTGGTCATTATATGTCTTCTTTTAAGAAATATCTATTCAGGTCCTTTGCCCAGTTTTAAATCAGGTTATTTGTCTTTTTGAGTTCCTTATATAGCTTGGATATCAGCTCCTTATCAGATGTGTGGTTTGCAAGCATTTTCTCCCTATTTGTAAGTTGTCTCTTCACTCTTTGATTGTTTCCTTTTATGTGCAGAAGTGTTTAGTTTGATATCATCTCATTTGCCTATGTTTTGCTTTTGTTGCCTTCGTTTTGGGGATCATATCCAAGAAATCATTGCCCAGACCAATGTCAAGGAGATTTCTCCCTGTTTCTTCTAGTAGTTTTACAGTTTCAGGTCTATATTTAAATCTTTAGTCAAATTTTCAGTTGATTTTTGTATATTGTGTGAGATGAGAGTTCGATATTATTCTTCTGCCTATTCAGTTTTTCTAGCACCATTTGTTGAAAAGACTGTCTTTTCTCTATTATGTGTTCTTGGCATCTTTATCAAAAATCAATTGACCATAAATGCGTAGATTTATTTCTTGACTCTCTATTCTGTTCCTGTGTGTCCATGTGTCTGTTTTTATGCTAGTACCATGCTGTTTTGATTACTGTAGCTTTGTAGTATATTTTGAAGTCAAGTAGTATACTTACTCTAGCTCTGTTCTTTTTGCCTCAAGATTGCTTTGTCTGTTTGGGGTCTTTTGCAGTTCAATGTGAATTTTAGTATTTTTTTCTCCTCTTTGAAAATTGCCAATGGAATTTTGATAGGAATTACACTGAATCTGTAGACAGCTTTGGGTATAATGGATGTTGTAACAATATTAATTGTTTCAATCATTGAACATAGTATACCTTTTTATTTGTTTGTTTCTTCTTCAGTTTCTTTAATCGACATTTTATAATTTTGAGTGTACAGATCTTTCACCTCCCTGGTTAAACTTATTCTTAAGAATCTTATGTTTTTATTGCTATTACAAATGGGATTGTTTCTTGATTTCTTTTTTGGATAGTTTGTTGTTAATGTATATAAATGCTATGATTTTTCTGTGTTGATTTTGTATCCCACAAACTCACTGAATTCATTTATTAATTGTAAATGTGTTTTGGTGAAGTCTTTAGAGTTTTCTATATGCAACCTCTTCAAACAGAGCCAGTTTTTCTTCTTTCTTTCTGATTTGAATGCCTTTTATGTCTTTTTCTTTCCTAATTGCTATGACAGGACTTCCAGAAGTATATTAAATTGAGTTGGCATGTTTGTTTTATTCCATATCTTAGAATCTAAAGAATCTAAAGAAATAAAGGAAGGAAACAAAATTGTAAACTTGGACAAAAAATCAGGCAGTTTTGAAATACATTAAAATAGTACTTCTAAAAGTGAAAAAAAAAAAAGAAATAAAAACCCCAGGGTTAAACAGTAGACTAGACATAGCTGAAGAGAGAATTAGCAAACAGGAAGGCAGAGCTCAGTTATCCAGAATCCAGTACAGAGAAACAAGGAGATAGGAAATATGAAGGACAGGCTAAAAGACATGAAGAATAGAGTAAGAATATCTAATATACATTTCATTGGAATTCTAGAAAAGGAGAATAAATAGGATGAAAAATAAGCAGTATCCAAAAGAAAAATGGCAAAACTATATTCTAGAGTTTTCTAGAACTGATGAAAAAAACAAGACCTCACATTCAGGTCTTATTGAATCCCAAGTAGGATAATGAATCTCAAGTAGGATAAAAAAACAGAACAAAACAATATAAAACTCTACTTGAGATCCTTCATGATGAAATAACAGATAATTCAATATGAAGAGATCTTTAAAACCTTAAAAATATCCAGGGAGTAAAGACAGATTGCATAAAAACAACAGAATTTAGACTGAAAATTGACTTATCAACAGCAGTAACGGAAGCCAATGGTGCTATTAAGAAGTCCAATACCATTCAACTTTGCTTTTCTGTGTATGTGACCTGTTTTTCTTAGAATTTTCTTTTAATCCTTGGAGGTTTTTTTCCCCCACAATTTTATAGAGATGAAGCTTGGAATAAGTATTGTTTCATTAATTGTGCTGATCTCTCAGGGAGACATTTTGACTAGGCAACTCATTATTTTTAGTTTTCGAATTTGTTCTTGCATTCATTTTTAAAAATAGTTTTGTTGATCTAATTCTTTTAAAATTTATCTCCTATTTTCTTTCCTTCTTTCCTTCATTTTATGTAAGTATATCAAACTTCTTTGATTTAAACTTCCAGATTTTTGAATAGATTGAATATTTATTTTAATATTATATTTTAAATCTCCAAGAGCTCAGTTTTCGCTTCATGTATTTTGAAGCTCTATTGTTAGTTGCATACATATTTGGGATTGCTATATTTTCTTGATAAATTGATCCTTTAATCATTCTGGGCAGGTGTTGCAGTAAGTCAAGATTGCATCATTCCACTCCAGCCTAGGTGACACAGTGAAACTGTCTCAAAAATAAATAAATAAATAAATAAATAAGTAATATCTTTCTGTTTTTGGACCAGCTTTTTGGTCTAATAACTTTGTCTAATTTTGACATAGCTGCTTGGGCTTTCTTTCGATTAGTATTATCATGGCATATTGTTTTCCATCCTTTTAACTTCCATATACTGTTATACTTAAAGTAAGTTTCTTGTAAGCAGCGTATAGTTCAACCATTCTTATCTATTCTGCAGTATCTGTCTTTTAACTGGTGTATCTAAACTGTTTACATTTAATCATTTATAAATATATGTTAATTGGCCCACCATTTAATTTTTTTTCTGTTAATTCCCTATTTTTATTTCCTCTGTTTACCTCTTCTTGCCTTCTTTTGGGCTTTTAAAACATTTTTAAATTTTTTATTTGAACATTTTATTAAATTAACTGCAATTTTACATGAAGGTATAACAAATAATTCAAAGAGATCTCTTGTACAGTTTTCTCAGTTTTCCTCAATGATAGCATTTTGGAAGACTGTAGTATAACATCACAGCCAGGAATTCAACATGGATACAATCCACTAATCTTATTCAGGTTTTCCCAGTTTTACTTTTGTTTATTTGTGTGTATTCAGTTCTATACAATTTAATCATCTGTATATGTTTGTGTTCCCTTCACTCTTTCAAGAGTTTGAACATTTCCAGTACCATAAAGAGCCTGAGAAACTCTTGTGTTTCCTTTCTATAACCATACCCACCTTCTTCCAGCTTCCCCATTCTGAACCGCTGGCAACCCAACCATTAATCTTTCATTCCTTTCTAGAATTTTCTCATTTCAAAAATGTTGGCCAAGTATGGTAGCTTATACCTGTAATTTCAGCATTTTTGGAGGCCAAGGTAAGAGCATCTCTTGAGGCCAGGAGTTCAAGACCAGCCTGGGCAACACAGTGAGACCTTGTCTCTACTTAAAAAAAAAAATCTCGGCATGGCAGTGTGTACCTGTAGTCTCAACTACTTGGGAGCCTGAGGCTGGAGGATCACTTGAGCCCAGGAGTACAAGGTTTCAGTGAGCTATGATCATGCCACTGCACTTTAGCCCAGTTGACAGAGTGAGACTCTGTCTCTAAAACAAGTAAGGAAATAAATAAATAAAATAAGTAAGGAAATAAATAATAAAAACAACAACCAAATAAATGTTATTAAGTGAAATCATATGTTTCGTAATTTTTTGGGATAGGCTTTTTGCACTTAGCATAATTTCCGAAGATTCATTCAAGTTTTTTGTAGAGATGGGGTCTTGTTATGTTGCCCAGGCTGGTCTCAAACTCTGGGACTCAAGAAATCCTCGGCCTCCCAAAGCACTGCGATTACAGGCATGAACCACCACATCTGGCCCACTTTGTGTTTTGAACATTCATTAACACTTGACATATCTATCTACAGGTATGTATTTCTTTTCAGTTCTCTTCATCTTCATGAACTTACATTTTTGTTTAGAGTTCCTTACAATTTTAGCATGGTTTTAAGAGAGAGAGAGAGAGCGGAGGGAGATGACTACATGGTCAATCCTCCATTTTTTTCCTTCACCAAGTCTAATAAAATTTTGAGTATTTTTTCTTAGTTCTTATGACAGTTGTGTTTTTGTATCATTTTAAGCTTTAGGGTTTTTTTTTTTAAATAAACAAGGGTATCTATTTTGAAAAGTGGAAGAAGTTTAAGAGGATTGATTTGAAATCTGGTGTTTTGTTTTTCCAGCTTGGTGATAGAGAAATACAGCATTTCCCCAATTTTAGAATGAATGAATATATACATAATACATAAGTGCTAGTAATATATGATAATATATAATGAATATATGTAACATATATATTATACATATCTTTAGATATGTATAGAGAGAAACTGAATATCTTCTTTACCAGTTTACATAAACCCCAAGTGTTTGTATTTTAATAATAATAAACTGGTAAAAAAGGCATGCGGATTTTTTTCCTCTTTTTATGTTAACCAAACCAAAAGTATTTTAATTTGTTTCTACTATGATAATAGAAATGCTTTACCTCTGTATATTGCTATATATTGTCTCAGTGTTATTTCTTTAATTAGATGATAATTATAGGTTTTCCTTCTTATGTATCAATATCTACGATGTTTTCCTTCAATAATAATAATAATTATTATTATTATTATTATTATTATTATTTTGAGACAGGGTCTTGCTCTGTCACCCAGGCTGGAGTGTAGGGGCACAATCCCGTCTCACTGCAACCTCTGCTTCCCAGGTTAAAGCAATTTTAGTACCTCAGCCTCCTGAGTAGCTGGGACTACAAGCAACTGCCATCACACCTGGCTATTTTTTATATTTTTAGTTAAGACAGGGTTTTACCATATTGGCCAGGCTGGTCTTGAACTCCTGACCTGAAGTAATCTGCCAGCCTCAGCCTCCCAAAGAGCTGGGAATAAAGGTGTGAGCCACCATACCCAGTCTTTAATTATAATTATTTTTATTTCACTTTCTTTGAGATTTTCGCTGCCCCTCATGACTAGTTACCTAAGTATCATTTGCAAAGTGTCTAGGAGGATGGAATCTTCGCTGTATTAAAATATCTAGTGTAAATTTTTGACTCACCATCAGCCAAAAATAGTTAGGTTTTAAATATTTTCATCTTTCCTTGTTCCTTTTGTTTTAAGGTTGTCATAAGCACAGACCCTTAGCTTGATGCCTTCATGAGATAAAGTGGAAACTGGAGCTTGGAACTTGATTTCATCCACAGGGACACTGCTTTAAACTTTCACTTTTTATTAACAAAGCTAATGTGAAAGCAAAGTGTTTTCTGTTGCCAATTTAACTTCTTTAATTAAAAATGAAAGTTATAAGGTAGTAGTGCCATGGGTGAAGTTCTAATATCATCAAAATGGGGGAAATGGGTTTAAAATTAAAACTATTGGCATGGTGGTGACTCTACAGTTCAGCATCAGAAGTTTTGACACTTTATTTAATAGAAAATGGATACCAGGGCCTTAAACTCATCTAGTATTGCCTTTAAAAAATTATAAAACTATAAGAGGCATGACTATGAGAAAAGCACTGATGAAAGCTGAGGGTGCCCTGGGAATATGGGAGTTTGAAAGATTAAAGTGTGAGTCTTCAGAGTTTCAAACTCTAAAAGAATGTGCGTCCTTGTTCTTAAACGAGGTCAGGCAAAGCGGCATTCCTCTTACTTTCACCAATCTCATCAAGGTGGCAAGTGTCTGAAACCAACAATCATGCTAGAATGTGCTGAGCCCTATTATAACAAAATTCCAGAGAGAACCCCTGACTCTCTGTGCCATGGGATGGCTTTAGGAGTTAAATATTTTTCTGCCTAAAAAGCAAAGTACTCAGGAAAAGTTTTTATTTTTTATTTTTTATGGAGAGTCTTCAGAATCCCCCAATTTCCAATTATATCAGAAATAATCTTTTCAACCATAGTTCTTCATTCATAAAGAGCTCATCTTACTGGAATTAGTGTATCTGTCATGCTTGTGCAGTCTCTCTGGTAGAATTTTTAACATTTTGCAGAATTATGTTCTTTTCCCCCAGTAAAAGCCAAATGCTATACCAGACATATCATTTTACAAAATATTAATAGATTTTTCCAATATCAGTATTATACACAGAGTTATTTCAGGCATATAAAACGTTACATCTACGAAGACGTTAACATAAAAATGTCCTTGACTCAGGACTCATGGTGAAAGTGTAATAGTAAAACTAAATTAATTTCACGGTAATTTATCATCCCTAAAATTTGAAGTGGGAGAAGGTGAAGGGTCTTTCCATTGTGTGCCTTCTCCATGTCTTCTGACAAAACTTAAGTCTAAGATTTAGTAAAAATAAACTAAAATGTGGTCTATCTGTGTAAACTTAGCAGGCATTTGCTTTTTTCCCCCTAAGCCCACAGGTCGGTCCTTCTTGACATATTTGGCCAAGCTTGCAGACGTTGAGCTCCAATAGCGCTGACACTTTCAGGAGACTGGGTTTTTAGATGAAGCAACTGTGGCTGACAGTGAGGACCTTTCCAAAGCACTAGCCACCAGCTGGCATGGCTGCCCAGGGCAAGCGGGACCTTCCATAACCCGCTGGCCTGCAGTGACCAGAAAGCTGGAGGCGCCCCATCCCTTCCCAAATCAGTCCCCTTTGCTCAGTCTGCCGTGTCACAAGGAAGGGGCTGTGGGGCCCTGTCTGTCCCAGCCATCACAGAGCAGAATAGGACTGCAGAGAAACAGGATACAGATTGCAACCTTTGCATGAGTTTCTGACCTCATATAAGCCTATCCAAGATTCCCTCATATTTTACTGTATGATTTCATAGACTGACCTGGCAGGGAATTTTTCCTCTTTCTTTACCCCACCTTCCAGGAACGGCTGGAAAATAATCTTCAATCATTTCACCTGGAAGTCTCCCAAGAGGACTCATGTGTCCTGTTAAGACATCCTTTTATGTTTTCAGTAGCTTTGCAGTTTTGTCTTTGGTATGTTTTTCCAGCATTGTGCTTTTCCTTCATTTTTTTTTCCCATGTGATTCATTAGTCTTTCTCCTGTTGTAGAGGGTTATAATTATATCCAAATTAATAGTCAAGAAAGCATTCACATTTAGGATAGTGGTTTTCTACAGGAAATTAGGTTAGTTGCTTTCTTTCAAAAATGAGGTTTGGCTGGGTTTTTAATTTTTTTCCCCAATTTTTGAAATAGCTTTATTATTTTCATCTGTTTATATATTAAAATACATACTCTTTGGAACATCTTATGAAAATTCTGAAACACGTAAAGAGGTTAAGAAAGACTACCCACAATTTCACTTTTCAGAGACAATTTCTTTTCTCATTTGAGCTAAATCATTCTGGTCCTCTTTAGGTAGCTAGAAATATAGTTATATATATGTGTGTAGCTAGAAATATAACTATCTATATGTGTGAAGATAGTTATACCCTCTTCTTAGAATACTCAGAACTCCCTCAACCAATACATGCTAACTTGGCCCAACTTTAATTTTAGGACCACAAACCGCAAGTGGACCCATAGCACGGCTCAGCAATACAAATCCATCTCCCCAGTTGGCTCACTCTGCCACTCTCCAAAACTGCTGTTTCATGCCTTCTTCAATCATCAACACCCTTTCCCTTCCTCATGTTCAGTAGATGACCTTGTCTGTTTCACTGAGAAACAAGAAGCAGTAAAATGAGAACTGTCTCATCACCCAGACATCAAATAAAAACCACCAGCCTCTCTGCCTCTGTTCCCACCCTGGCTCTTCTGGTGCTGTAAACAGCTCCAACTTTTGCAGCACTGTGCCCATTCCTCCTCCGGCTCAGTGGTTCATCGCTTCATTCTCCCACTCATCCCTTTTGCTCTCAACTCCTTCCTTCCCAGCAGCATAAAAGCATGCTATACTCTCTCTCTCTCCTTAAAAGCACTTCTTGGCCAGGTGCAGCTTGTAATTCTAGCACTTTGGGAAGCTGAGGTGGGCAGATCACTTGAGGTCAGGAGTTTGAGACTAGCCTGGCCAACATGGAGAAACCTTGTTTCTATTAAAAGTACAAAAATTAGCTGGGTGTGGTGGGACATACCTGTAATCCCAGCTATCAGGAAGCCGAGGCAGGAGAATTGCTTGAACCTGGGAGGCAGAGGTTGCAGTAAGCTGAGATCATGCCACCGCACTCCAGCCTGGGTGACAGAGCGAGATTCCGTCCCAAAGGAAAAAAAAGAAATACTTCTTGGATCATGTCTGCATCTATAACCACATTTCCCTGCTTCCCTTTATGGCAAAATTTCTCAAGAGTTAGACTTACCATTTCCATTATGTATAGACTCTATTTTCTTATTTTCTGGATTCTTGATGCTGTGGCATTTGGGGGCCTTGATCCTGGAGAGACTGTCCCTTCCAGTGCTAGCTAATTACTACAGATAGCCAAAGACTCTCCTGCAAGCCTGCCTTTAACATACAAACCAACCAATCCAGAGCCCAACCCGCAACGATCTCCTTTATCAAATTATCACACAAAGGCAATATTCCCTGTGTCCTAAGTCACCCCAGGACCAGGTACAGGACAACTAGGGACCTTTCCTATAGTCCTGAAACAGCTGGAATTATTCAGACCACTCAATCCTAGGCGTACTCAGTGTCTCTCCCATTACTCACTCAGGATTGAAGAAAGACACCAGTCCTAGGGACGGGAGCCATCCCCAGTCCAGCAGTGGGAAGCTTATTCTTCTGCACACGGTGAAGCTGATTCCTCTCCCATCACAAATCCCTGCTGGGGTCAGTGCCCTCATCCAGGTCCCTCTGATGATGGCATCTGCCACTGTTCTTTCTTTAAGCAGAAGTGTTTGGCTTTAGTATGGTCACTCGTCATTTGATCTGTTTACAATATATTGCTAATCTATATAGATTAGAAACAGGCAAATTTTTCTTTTAGAATTTCAAGTCATATTTTTCAATTTAAAATTTTACTGTTTGAGATGGAGACTTGCTTTGTCACCCAGGCTGGAGTACAGTGGTGTGATCTCCACTCACTGCAACCTCTGACTCCCGGGTTTAAGCAATTCTGCTTCAGCCTCCCGAGTAGCTGGGACTATAGGCATATACAACGACACCTGGCTAATTTTTATATTTTTAGTAGAGACAGGGTTTCACTATGTGGGCCAGGTTGGTCTCAAACTCCTGACCTCAAGTGATCAACTGGCCTTGGCCTCCCAAAGTGCTGGGATTACAGGCTGAGCCACCAAGCCCAGCATTCACATAGTTCTTTAGGCCTTTCCTATATCAGCACATGCTAAAAGCATGGAAGGAGGAAGTCTGGCCTCGTGTTGCTGGCTGATATCTGAGACAGATGTGCAAAAAACTGTTAGCAATTCAGTTTTGATTTCATTGTCTAAGTGATTTGAGGACTAAAAGTTTGGCATCATGGGATATTTTGGAATCTAGGACATGGGAAATGTGTGTTAGGCTCCTTCCTTCCTTCCTTCCTTCCTTCCTTCCTTCCTTCCTTCCTTCCTTCCTTCCTTCCTTCCTTCCTTCCTTCCTTCCTTCCTTCCTTCCTTCCTTCCTTCCTTCCTTCCTTCCTTCCTTCCTTCCTTCCTTCCTTCCTTCCTTCCTTCCTTCCTTCCTTCCTTCCTTCCTTCCTTCCTTCCTTCCTTCTTCCCTCCCTCCCTACCTCCTTTCCTGCCTCCCTCCCTCCCTTCCTTCCCTCTCTTTCTCTCTCTCTTTCTTTCTTTCTTCTTCTTTTTTTTTTTTTTGGTTGAAGCAGTCTCACTCTATTGTCCAGGCTGGAGTGTAGTGGTACGATACTGGCTCACTGCAACTTCTGCCTCCCGGGTTTAAGTGATTCTCCTGCCTCAGCCTCCCTACTAGTTTGGATTACAGGCACCCACCACCACACCTGGCTAATTTTTTTGTATTGTTAGTAGAGATGGGGTTTCACTATGTTGGCCAGGCTGGTCTCGAACTCCTGGGTTCAGGTGATCTGCCTGCCTCAGCCTCCTAAAATACTGGGAGTACAGCCATGAGTACCACATTTCTATCTCTGCTTTGTGGTGGCTGCTCCACCAGATTAGTTAGACTTCTTGGAAATAAAAGATTTGGGTGCATGGAATTGCATAGAGGGTCTAATGAGGGTAGAAGGATGATGTATAGCATTTTAAAGACTTAAAAAAGAAGAGAAACTAAATTTTAAACTTGAGTTAGCAATATTATAAGCAAATTGTTTTTTTTTTAAGAAACCTACAGTAGATTTTATTTAAAACTGAATATTTAACGGTTTATTGGGTAAGCCTGAAGCCTTGAAATTACACATGTATGAATTTAGGCCTTGCGTTTTTGACACCTTGGATCTTATTCTCTTTCCTCTGCTATTTTTTAACTTAACTGCAACAGATGAGGGGCTCTTAAACCATCTGTTAACCTTTCTTTCTCCTTTTGTTAACCGTGTAGAGTCGCTCAAGGCAAGAAGACCCAGCGCCAGCAAGAGTGAAACAAAAAAGCAAAAGAGGTGAGCATGGAAGAGATCATTGGGTTTGACATTTCAAGGCTTGGGCCTATTAATTTTTTATGCCCTGCTACTTGTATATCGTTAATAAAAATCTGACGAAAAACTTTTTAGGATGTATTTGTTGCTTTGGCTTTGATCTTAATGTTTGCAAACTAATACATTAATACATGTGAAGCCTTAAGGAGTTTTTCTAAGAGAATATTTCCATACATTATATTTTCATTTCCATTTTAGGTAGCTGAGCCTCTGTGGGGTTGCGGATGGTAGTGGCATTCGATTTTGGTGGGAAACATATCTTTTCGCCTGCCGTTAAATGTTACTTCCCAGACAGAACGAAACCTTGTCATCAATATTTTACCTGAATTCACTTCTGCAAGAGCCCCATAATTCTAAGATGGTATTGTCATTTCAAATTCTTCATTTTAAAAAGATATGTGAAACTCCATTCAGTTATTTGCAATAGTAAAACCAGTTCCAGATCATCTAATAACAGGGATTGCTGTCTAGTTATTAAAATTTCACTTGGGTTAGACTGCAGAGATCAGCTCAGCTGAATGTCATTAATTTTTTGCCCCTTTTTAGGTGTATGTTCCCTAGCAGCAACATCTGTGACTGACTTGTGACAAACTGAAAAGTCAAGCCAACAGACGTGTCATCTTGTTATTTATATGTTACCTCTCTGCCCCCAAATATAAGATGTAGTCATGCATGAAAAAATGTTCACAAAACCCTTTAAGCAACAAACGAGATTTAAGGGTCTAATGAATCCTTACATTATATTTGAAAATTTACTTTGTAAAATAAGTAGATATGAAACCTGAATGATTACTTACTTTTTTATGCCTAGCGTTCCATTATTGGAACACTAAACCTGTGGGAGTTATTTACCTCCTACTGCTCAAGGTCAGTGCCAAGGTCTGATTTTTCACTCATGCAAAAATTTAAAAAATTGCAACCTTCGGCATAAATGGGTTAAAAATGATAACTAACCCAATTTTGAACAGTTTGTGGGTGAATAGGCTATTACAATTACCCTCTCAGTTGCCCATTACTTGAACATGACTACGAAATTCATTGAATTATTTATGATTTATGTTGAGTATAATACTACCTTCAATAGTTTTCAAATTTTTTCCCTTGTAAGTAATGTTTAAAATGTTTGTCATTTTCTAATTTATGAGTAATTAATTATTCTGGTAAATGTTAAGTACTTTTTTCTTAGAGGATAGTGTATGGAAAGAAAAAATATACTACACAGAAAAGAAAAATTAATTTAGATTAACCATTAAAATAAACACTGATCAGCATGATGATTATTATGAAAATTTCTTTTACTATTGTTCCCAAAAAGATGGATGAAATTCTTATCAATATGGTTAGTTTTTTTAGATCCACTAGAGGGAGTAATGCTGTACAGATGGTGTATTTTTTAATGAAAAAGATTTGTTTGTCATTGGGTTCGTAAATAAAATTTTGGTAATAGTATTATCAAA
This sequence comes from Saguinus oedipus, assembly GCA_031835075.1. NCBI lineage: Eukaryota > Metazoa > Chordata > Mammalia > Primates > Cebidae > Saguinus > Saguinus oedipus. Next base: position 38,018,868 of record CM063187.1, on the reverse strand, counting down.
ATTCAACAGCCATGGTGTTGATTGTGGCTTTTTATTTATGACTCTTGCTAGATGACAGAGGGGAGCTCTATACTTCCACACATTTGTCCTACTTCTTTCTCTCCCTTCTAATGTAGTTCCTTAATTTTCTAATTCTGCTTATTGTCCTGAGGCGATATTGATATGCAAATAAGCTTTAGCATTCAAAAACTGAAGCTTTTGAGATTCTGACTTTTATTTCCTAGAGATTCTGTGTTTGGTACAGTAGCCCCACGACAGGGAATAAATGATTACAACTTCGTTTCCATCACAGCTTTTAAGAGCAAGCCTTCTTCTGACTCAGAACTTGCTCCCGGACCTCCCTGTGGTCTCTCTGGACCAGTGCTGTGACTCTGGGGGAAAGCCAGGGAAGGAAAAGAGGAAAACCTCGTTATTGATGCTAAATGATACCCTCTCAAACAGGAGAGTTCTTCTCATCTTCTGTTTTCTATGAAGCAAGGATAATAAGCAGCTTGAAATTGGAACATCTTTTATTTTTTAAAACTTAAAGAGCTTAAAATAATTTATACACGTGCTTTTAAAAATTTTAAGAAGTACTGAAAGGCTTGTAGTGAAAAATCTCATCTTCCGCTCCTCAGAGCAATCACTTTGTAAAATAAAATTTTTATTGAGGTAAAATTTACATATGGTGAAATACGTACACAGACTTTAAGTCTTCAAGCCGAGTGGTTTTGATAAAAATTGGTGCAGATGTGTAACTACAACCACATTCAAGATTACAGGTCATTTCTCTCCCCCCTGAAAATACCTTCATGCATCTTGGTCATGCTTTACAGGAAAGCAAAGGTAATTCACCATAATGATCATGAAAATGACCACTGAGTAGAAAAATTGCTATGGACATATCTTTTGCTATTGTTTTAAAAAGATCAAATAGTTATAAATACGGTTACATTTTGGATCCACTAGAGGGAGGAATAAAGTCCAACTGATCAACTTTTCTTTTATCTGTTGTGTTTTTGATATCATTATTCAAGAAACCTAAGATCACTAAGATTTACTCTTCTGTTTCCTTCGAAGAGTTTTACAGTTTTAGCTCTTACATTATAGTCTGTGATCCATTTTGAGTTTAATTTTGTGTATGGAAGGGTTCCTCATACCATACACAAAAATACTTTTACACGTACAGTTTTCCCAGCATCATTTGTTGAAAAGACTGTTCTTTCCCCCATTGGATTGTTTGGATACCCTTGCTGAAATGCAGTTGAGGATGACTGTAAAGGGTTCTTTCTAAACTCTTAGTTCTCTTCCGCTGATCTAAATGTCTCTCCTTATGTCGGTACCTTGTCAGTACCATAATGTCTTGGTATAGAAGTTTTGTAGTAAGTTTTGAAATCAGGGTGAATAAGTCTTCCAACTTTCTCATTTCCAGATTGTTTTAGCTATTCTGTGGCTTTTGCATTTTTATATGAATTTTAGATTCGTTTGTTAATTTCTGCAACAATAGCCAACTGGGATTTTAATAAGGATCACATTGAGTCTTAGATCAATTCCTGGAGAATTGTTATCCTAATAATACCAAGTCTTCCAGCCTGTGAAGATGTAATGTCTCTCTCCATTAATTTAGATCTTCTTAATTTCTTTCAACAAAGTTTTATAGTTTTCAAAGTGTAAATTTTGCACTTTTGTTAACTTTTATCCAAATTTTATTCTTTTTGATTCCATGTTGTGAATGAAACTGCTTTCTTTTTTTTTCTTCTACCATTAGTCTGGGGTGTGGACAAACTGCTCTCTTAATTTCATTTTAGATTGGCTATTGTTAATGTATAGAAATACATTTCTATACATAGAAATATATTTCTCTATGTTGATTTATTCTGCCACCTTGCTGAATTCACTTATTAGTCATTTAAAAAAATAGATTTTTAAAGGATTTTCTGTATATGAGATTATGTCGTCTGAAAATAAAGATAGTTCTATTTATGACTTTCAGGTCTGGGTGCCTTTTGTTTCTTTTGCTTGCCTAACTTCCCTGGCTAGAACCTCCAGTACAACATGGAAGAGAAATTGTAAAAGTAGGCATCTTTGTCTTGTTTGCAATCTTTTGCTTAGCAGATATTTAAAATTTTGATGAAGTTCAACTTACCATTTTTTTCTTACAGTTAGTGCTTTTTGTGTTCTAAAAAACCTTTGCCTACTTCAAGATTTTGAATTTAAAAAAATTTTATGGAAGTTTTGTACTTTATAAGTTTAGTTCTATGATACATTTCAAATTAATTTTTCCATATGTGGTAAGGAAGTAAGTGAGGTTCTCTTTAAAAATCCATAACCGGCCGGGTGCAGTGGCTTATGTCTGTAATCCCAACACTTTGGGAGGCCTAGGTGGGTGGATCACCTGAGGTCAGGAGTTCGAGACCAACCTGGCCAACATGACGAAACCCCATCTCTACTAAAAAATACAAAAATTAGGTGGGCATGGTGGCAGACACCTGCAATCCCAGCTACCTGGGAGACTGAGGCAGGGAGAATTGCTTGAACTTGGGAGGTGGAGGTTGCAGTGAACTGAGATCCAGTCACTGCGCTCCAGCCTGGGTCACAGAGCAAGAGTCTGTCTCAAAAAAAAAATCCATAGTCATATTTATGTATAAAAAGACATACAGATGTAGAAATCCACTTGTTTCAGTATAATTTATTGAAAAGATTATTCTTTGTTTTATTGAATAACATTTGCGTCTTTACTGAAAGGTGAACTTATATTTACCAGGGCTATAAATATATAAAAGTTATGCTAGCCTCTTCAAGTGAGTTTGAAAGCATTCTCTATTTTCTGAAAAGGTTCCTATAAAATTGGTATTCTTTTTACCTTAAAAATTATTGATAAAATTTACCAGTGAAATTATAAGGCCCTGGAGTTTTTTTGTGTGGGAAGATTTTTGATTATGAGTTCGATTCTTTTATAGATAGAGGTCAATTCATATTTTCTATTTCTCCTTTAATGTCCCTTGGTAAATTGGGTTTTTCAAGAAATTTATCTACTACTTAATTGTTCTTTTACTTAATTGGGCTGGAGCCATCCTCCCACCTCAGCCTCCCAAGTAGCTGGGACTATAGGCACGTGCCACCATGACCGGCTAATTAAAATTTTTTTTTTTTTAAGAAATGAGGTTTCACTATATTGCCCAGGCTGGTCTTGAACTCCTAGGCTCAAGCAATCCTCCTGCCTCGCCTCCCAATGTGTTGGGATTACAGATGTGAGCCACTGTGCCTGGCCTTTGCCTTCATTTCTGATGTTGGTAATTTGTATCTTCTCTCTTTTTTTCTTGATTAGGGTCTTACTCATTTATATCAATTTATTAGTCACTTCAGGGAACTAACTTTTGGATTTGTTATTTTTTTCTTTTTGTCTGTCTTGTATTTGTTCTTTCACTGGCTTCTTAAAATACTAACTTTAAATGTTGATTTTAATTCATTCGTTCCTAATATAGACATTTATATTGTAAATTGCTCTCTAAGCACAGCTTTAACTATGTTTTCTAAATTTGTATATTGTTTGAATTATCATTCACTTTTAAATACTTTGTATTTTCCATTGTGTTTCTTCTTTGAGCTGTAGTTTGTTTGGAAGTATGCTGTTTAAACATCTGGAGATTTCCTAGATATCTTACAATTATTGACATCTTACAATTCTATTCTGTGTGGTAAGACCATCCTCTTTATTGACATTCACTGAGACTTATTTTAAGGCCCAGCACATGGTCCTGTCTTGGTGAGGGTTGCACATGCATCTGAAAACAATGTACATTCTGCATTTCGTAAGAATAGTGGTCCGTAAATATTAATTAGATAAAGTTATTTGATAGTGCCTTCAGATTTTCAGTTTATGTGTTCTATCAGTTAATGAGAGGAGGGTGTTAATATAGCCAACTGTGATTGTCACGGGCTGTTGAATTTCCCCTTCTTTCTTCAAAAATTTTTTTTATTTTCAATTTTTGTGGGTAGATGGTAGGTGTATATATTTATAAGGTACATGAGATGTTTCAGTACAGGCAAGCAATGCATAATAATCACATCATGGTGAATGAGTGATATGGTTTGGCTGTGTCTCCACCCAGATTTCATCTTGAATTGTAGCTCCCGTAATTCCCGTGAGTTGTGGGAGGGACCCGGTGGGAGGTGATTGATAATTCCCATGGGTTGTGGGAGGAAGTTGGCGGAAGATAATTGAATCATGGAGGCGGTTTCTCCCATAGGGGGAGTAGTGAATAAATCTCGTGGTAGTGAATAAGTATCACGAGATCTGATGGTTTCATAAGGGGAAACCCCTTTTGCTTTGCTCTCGTTTCTCTCTTGCCTGCTGCTATGTAAGATGTGTCTTTCACCTTCCACCTTCCACCATGCTTGTGAGGCCTCCTCAGCCACATTGGAACTGTGAGTCCATCAAACTTCTTTTTCTTTATAAATTACCCAGTCTCGGGTATGTCTTTATCAGCAATATATAAATGGACTCAAACATTGAGGTATCCTTCTTCTCAGCATTCATGCTTTGTGTTACAAACAATCCAGTTACACACTTTTAGTTGATTAAAAATGTACAAACAAGTTACTGATTATAGTCACCCTGTTGTGCTATCAAATCATAGGTCTTATTCCTTGTTTCTATTTTGTTTTTGTACCTATTAACCATCCCCATCTCCTTCCCACTCTGTCACTCTACCTTCCTAGCCTCTGGTAAGCAACCTTTTATGCTGTGTCCATGAGTTCAATTGTTTTGATTTTTAGCTCCCACAGATAAGTGAAAATATGTGATGTTTGTCTTTATGTTACCAGTGAAAGGTATCTGAGTCACACAGCACCAAAATATGTTACTGGCAGTGAATCTGTGTCTCTGTGGTTCTGTAGCAACCTAGTTCTTGCCTTCTCAGAAGAAAGAATTTGACTCAGGGGCATAAGGCAGAAGGAGAGACCAAGGCAAGTTTTGGAGCAGGAGTGAAAGTTTATTAAAAGATTTAGAACATGGAGGAAAGGAGAAGTACTTGGCTACTCAGAAGAGGGCCAAAAAGGGAATTTGAAAGGCAAGTGCAGAGCTTAACTTTTTGTCTTCTACATTGGCATACTTCTAGGGTCTTATGTTACTTCTCCCCCCTAGCCCAACTCCTGAGATCTTATCAGGAAGCTGCTGATCACCATCCAGGTGTTTTCTATCTATTAGGAGCCTGCCTTTCCCAGGCACTGCCTGTGACCAATTATTACTTTAGCGAGACCAGTTAACAACCACCTGACCATCACCTGATAGTTGTTTGACACTCCTGGTGTGTGTGTTTTGTGGGGAGGCATCTCCTGCTCTGCTCATACCAGTCTAGCTACCCAGTATAACATTTGTATGCTACAGCTTTTTTCTGGTGGCTCTTCACACAGGCTTCTGGCTTGAGATGGCAAGAACCTCACATTTCCAGGGAAGTCATGGCAAAGGACCCCTGCTTTTTCTGGCCCAGGAGTACGGCTCATGCTTTGCGTTTCTCCACCCTCTGCCCACATCTTGGTAAGTAATCACTTTATTAAACTCTCCTCAACTGATCCAAGTTGACTGTCTTTCTATTTCCTGATGAGTCTCTGGCTAAGGCAAAGAGAACATAAATCATAACTGTCTGGTCCAGTATATTGGGCACAGGAATCTTAGGTAGTTCTTAAAGCACATAGTTTTTTTTTCATGTAGACTCTTTTTGCCTTTTGCAAGCCATGTGAAACTTTTAGGTCCTAATCCTCTATTGCCACTCTGTTTCATTGTTGTTTAGGGGATCCTGGAGTTTCCTTATAATTTCACAATATTTTTGAATTTAGAGGCCTATAGAGAGCAGCAGGGTTCCCAATATGAGATGCAACCGGTAGCACTGAGTTGGCCCTGGATTATCCAGGCATACTCCCACTGTGAGCAGCAGCAAATCCATACAGGTCTGTAGCAACTTGCTTCTTGCCTCCTTGAAGCAAAGCATTTATTCGAGGGGTGAGAGACCCAGCAATTAAAAGACACATGCGCTCATATGTTCATCCCTGTGTTATTCACAATAGCAAAGGCAGGAAATCAATGCAGGTGCCCATCAATGGTAGATTGATAAAGAAAATATGGCACCTATACACCATGGAATCCCATGCAGCCATGAGAAAGGACAAAATCATGTCCTTTGCAGCAAAACATGGATGCACCTGGAGGCCATCATCCTAAGTGAATTAATGCAGAACAGAAAACCAAATACCACATGCACTCACTTATAAGTGGGAGCTAAACATTGAGCATACGTGGACATAAACAGGGGAATGATAGACACTGGGACTACTAGAGTGTTGGATGAAAAACTACCTATTGGGTACTATACTTACTACCTGCGTGATGGGATCTGTACCCTAAGCCTCAGCATCACACAGTATACCCATGTGACAAACTTGTATGTGTACACTGTATCTAAAATAAAGGTTGAAATTTAGAAAGAGAAACTATTGCTAATGCAACAACTTGGAACTTGGGTGGATGTCAAGGGAACTATGGTAAATGTAAAGATCCAATCTCTTTCTTAGAATGGTATCATTCTATCCATACAACATTCTTGAAATAACAAAATTATAGCCATCAAAAACAGTTTAGTGATTATCAAGAGTTGAGATGTGGCTCTATAGGGGTGGCATGAGAACCTTGTTAATGAAAGTTTTGGTTCTTGATAGTGGTGAGAGTTAAAATCTATACATTTGACCAAGTTGCATGTCCTTTCCCCTTCTTGCTCATGATTGTAATTGTTCTCCCTATTTTACTACACATTCCTTGTTATATTCCTATTTGTAGCTCCTATACTAGGCAAATAGCAAGGACTCAAGAAATGTTTATGAAATTCAACCCACTTCCTTGTCTGGTATGTTTGGTCTAACCAGGTCTCTCCCATGTTTAAGCTGCCATTTTGTCTTTGTGAGCACAGTGAGGAAAAGTCTTTCTCCTTCTTTGGGTTCTGTGCTCAAATAAGCAGAAAAAGAAAAACTTAGGAGGCTGGGGCCCTTCCTCAGTGGGAGTGTGGGCCTGCCAGCTGTACTGTGTAGCCCCCACTTCCTTCGAGGGAGGGTTTCTCCAGGACTCTGAACTCTGACTCCTCAGAGACATTCACATGTATTTTTTTCTCTCTTTTTTTTCTTTTTCTTTTTTTTGGAGATGGAGTGCAATGGCAGGATCTCGGCTCACTGCAACCTCCACCTTTTGGGTCCAAGTGATCCTCCTGCCTCAGCCTCCTGAGTAGCTGGGATAACAGTTGCCACCATGCTCAGCTAATTTTTTGTATTTTTCATAAAGATGGGGTTTCGCCATGTTTCCCAGGTTGGTCTTGAGTTCCTGTGCTCAGGCAATTCACCTGCCTCAGCTTCCCAAAGTGCTGGGATTACAGGCATGAGCCACTCTCAGTCTCTTTTGAACTATTAAACGGCAAATCTGCTAACTTGAGAAATGAGGATAATCCTGAAGTTCTGAATTCAATGACATATAGCCAATGGCTTTTTCAGTAACTTTTTCACATAATAAAATCATATAAAAAATAGAATAATGCATGAAGGAAAGTTGGGAAAACAGATGTGTCTGCTCCTCTGCATGCTCTGCATTTTCTGCCTACCCCACATCTTCATTTGGATGTCTAATAGGTGCTGGCCTGAATCGCCCTAAGACTTGCTTGTCTCAGGACTGGGTGCCTCTATTCTTCCGGTAGCTCTGTCATCCTGGAATCCATAGTTTCTCTCTCACTCCCATATCTATGTAATCCATCAGCAAACTCTGTCTTTTCTGCCTTCCAAACTCACTTGGAATCTAAGCACTTTTTGCAGAGATCTCTTACTCTCCTGTTCCAAACTATGGTCAACTCTCACCTGGATCCCCACAGAGCCCCAGAGTGGGTCTCCCCTTTATGTCCCAGGCCCTCTGCAATCTATTTTCTGAAAGCAGCCAGGGATGTTTGTTTCTGGCCCAAGGGAGATACAGAAGCCTGATTTACCCTTCTGCCATGAATAAGTAGAAAACCAGTCAAAATACATGAAACGTTTATGTACTTAAACTCATACTAAATTCATACATACATATAGATCTGATTCTAGGTTTTCTAATTTGTTCCACTGGCCTGTCTGTTCAATTCTCCCTGAGTAAAATACTTTAATTATTGAAACTTTATAAGTCATGTCTACATCTAGTATGGTGACCTTTACCCCTTTCTGCATAATGTTCATGCAAAAGAATCAGGTGTTTCTTTTCCAGGTGAATTCCATAAGGAGTACATTGGAATTGCTTTATATTTACAAATGTATCTGAGGATTAATGGATTTCTTCCCATATCACATCTACTTATTTAAGAATATAGAAAACACTATACAAACTTTGTTACTATAGCTATACAGAAGGTGTGACTGGGATTATCTTGCCTTCATATTTTCTTTTCCTTATATATTTTTTTAAGACAGAGTCTCACTCTGTCTCCCAGGCTGGAATGCAGTAGTGTGATCTCTGCTCACTGCAACCTCCACCTCACGGGTTCCAGAGATTCTCCTGCCTCAGCTTCCTGAGTAGCTGGGATTAAAGATGTGAGCACCATGCCCAGCTAATTTTTTGTATTTTTAGTAGAGACGAGGTTTCACCATGTGGGCCAGGCTGGCCTCGAACTCCTGACCTCAAGTGATCTACCTGATCTCAAGTGATCAATAATGAGTTAAAGGTGTCTCATTACTGCTCTCCATGTGACCTCTTCTGATACTTTTGGCCTCCTAAAGTGCTGGAATTACAGCCATGAGCCACCACTTTTTATGTATTTATTTTGTAACTGATCGCCTTGCAAAATTTTATCAGTTTTGTTTTGTTTTGTTTTGTTTTATTTTGTTTGAGATGAAGTTTTGCTCTGTCGGCCAGGCTGGAGTGCAGTGGTGTGATCTCTGCTTACTGCAACCTCTGCCTCCCAGGTTCAAGTAATTCTCCTGCCTCAGTCTCCTGAGTAGCTGGGATTACAGGTAACCACTATCACACCCAGTTAATTTTTGTATTTTTGGTAGAGACAGGGTTTCACCATGTTGGGCAGACTGGTCCCAAACTCCTGACCTTAAGTGATCCACCCACCTTGGCCTTCTAGAGTGATAGGATTACAGGTAGGAGCCATCGTGGCCAGCCTTTGTTATCACTTCTAACAGTTCTTTTATAGTGGATTCTGATTTGTCTTGAGACTTCTTCAACTCACTGATCATTTAGGAGTTTGTTGTTTAGTTTCCAAGTGTTTAGAGATTTTCCTATTATATTTCTGTTGTTAATTTCTAGTTTGATTCCATCATGGTCAGAAAACATACTCTGTAATATTTCAATTCTTTTAAATTTGTTAAAGTTTGTTTTATGGTCCAAGATATGGTCTATCTTGGTATATGTTCCATGGACACTTGAAGAGAACGTATATTCTGCTGTCGTTGGGTGTCCTATAAATATTGACTGAGTTCTGTCGATTGATTGTATTGTTCGGTTCTCCCATATCTTTGTTGATTTTCTGTCTAGTTTCTCTATCAATTGTTATAAGTGTTGGAGTCTCCAACTATAACTGGGAATTTTTGTGTCTCTCCTTTCAGTTCTATAAATTCCTGCCTCATATGTTTTGCAGCTCTCTTGTGTGGTGCATACACAGTCATGATTGCTATGTCTTTTTGGTGGATTGACCCTTTTATCAATACATAATGTACCTCTCTGTCTCTGGTTATTTTCTTTGCTCTCAAGCCTACTTTTTCTGATATGATTATAGATATTCCTGTTTTCTTTTGAGTCATGATTGCATGGTGTATATCTTTTTATGTTCTTTTACTTTCACCCTACCTACATTACTTGAAGTGAGTTTCTGGTAGGTAGCATATAGTTGAGCCATATTTTTCAACCCATTCTGCTGATCTCTTTCTTTTCATTGGTATGTTAGGCCGCTTAAATTAATTGTAATTATTGACATATTGGAACATAAGTCTAATATTTTAATATCTATTTGTTTCTTCTGTTTTTTTTTTCTCTTTTTCCCCCCTGTATTTTTGTGGATTTTTAAAAATTTCATTTTGATTCATCTATTGTGTTTTTTCAGGATGCCTCTTTGTGTAGCTTTCTTAGTGGCTGCTCTAGGTATTACATTATATAGACAGAACTTAGCACAGTCTACTGGTGTTGATGTTTTACCAGTTCAAGTGAAGCATAGAAACTTTACCTCCTTTTTTGTCCCTTTACCCTCCCCTATCAGTAATTGTCTTACATATTCCTGTACACACATTTAAAACAAGTGGGGAACTGGAACTGTCATCTCGATTACAACATTGGACAATGTTATAATTTCTTATTCAACCATCAAACAGAATTTAGAAAACTTAAGAGATGAGGGAAATATATTGTACTTATCCAAATTTTCACTCTTTCCATTTTTCTTTATTTCTTCCCAATAGTCCAAGACTCATTATTTTATCATATCATTTCTAGCTGGAGAATTTTCTTTAGCCATTCTTTTATATTAGTCTGCTAGCAATACATCCTCTGAGCTTTTCCTCATCTGAAAATGTCCAGATTTCCCCTTCATTCCTAAAGAATATTTTCACTGGATATAGAATTCTGAGTTGACAGTCCCTGTCTTTCAGCACTTGAAAATTGTCACGTTATTTTCTTTTGATCTCCATTGTTTCTGAGGAGAACTCTGCAGTCATTCAAATTGTTCATCCCCTATAGGTAAGTTGTCCTTTTTCACTGCATTGAAGATACACTCTTTGCATTTAGCTTTCAGATGTTTGACTATTTTGTATCTTGGTATGAATTTCTTTGAGTTTATTTTGTGTGGTGTTTGCTCAGCTTCTTGAATTTATAGGTATATTGTCATTTGCCAAATTTGGAATTTTGGCCATCATTTACTTGAATACTTTTTTTTTTTTGAGATGGAGTCTCGCTCTGTCGCCAGGCTGGAGTGTAGTGGCACAATCTTGGCTCACTGCAACCTCCACCTCCCAGGTTCAAGTGATTCTCCTGCCTCAGCCTTCCAAGTAGCTGGGACTACAGGTGTGTGCCACAAAACCCAGCTGGGTGTTGTATTTTTAGTAGAGACAGGGTTTCACCATGTTGGCCAGCATGGTGTTGATCTCTTGACCTTGTGATCTACCCACCTCGGCCTCCGAAGGTGCTGGGATTACAGGCGTGAGCCACTGTGCCTGGCCTCGAATACTTTTTAGTTTCACCCTCTTTCTCCCCTCGTTTTGAGAGTCTGATGACATGAATGCTAGATTTTTGTTAGAGTTCCACAGGTCCCTAAGGCTCTGGTCTTTTTTCTTCTTTTCTTTTTTTAGTCTGTTTTCGCTCCATTGTTTGAATTGGGTAATTCGTGTTGTTCTGACTTCAAGTTTACTGATGCTTTCCTGTATTGCTCTTCCTCTGTCCCCTTCACGTTGAGACCATCCATTGAATTTTTTAATTTTAGTTATTGTATTTTTCAGTTCTAAAATTTCCATTTGGTTCTTCTTTATATCTTCTATTTATTTGTTGAGATTTTCTATTTCTCATTTATTCCAAACGTTCATAATTGCTTGTTGAAACATTTTATTATGGCTGCTTTAAAAGGTTTGTCAAATATTTTTAACATCTGTCCTCTCAGTGTTGTCTTTTTATCATTAAGTTGAGATTTTCCTGGTTCTTGGTAAGAGTGATTTTTGATTGAGACCTGCACATTTTGGGTATTATGGTATGAGAATCTGGGTCTTATTTAAACATATTTTAAACAGTCCCTTTTGACAACACTCCAGCAGGAGAAAAGGGATGCTGCCTCATTACTACCAAATGTTGGTCAAAGTGCAGGTTTCTATGTGACCTCTGTTGACACCCAAGGTTAGAGAGACTCCTCATTACTATTGGTTAGGGATGAGAGTTCCAGTTTTCCATGAGCCAGGGAGAGATAAAGTTGTCTCATTACTGCTCTCCATGTGACCTCTTCTGACACCATGGGGGAAAGGTTGAGGTGGCCTCATTATTGCTGAAAGTCTTGACTCTTCTTAAGGTCTTGTCTGATACCATTCCAATGGGGAGAGTGAGAAGTGCCTCATTACTGCCAGATGGGGATGAAAATACCAGCTCCCTACTCAGTCTTCTTTGACATCACCCTGGCAGGTGGTTTGGGGCACCCCATTACAGCCTGGTGGTAGCAAAGGTCTAGCCTCTTCCTCACCATTTGCTGGCTAGGCAGGGCCAGGCTTTTTCTGTGGTCTTTGGCTGGAGTAGAGCAGTTTTTGTCTAAAAGTTTTCTATCTTGCTGGCCTATCTCTTTCCTGGTCCTTTGGCTAGAAAGAGCAGATGTTTTGTTGGGACTTTTTTTTTTCCTGTCTGTGCATTTTGGTGTTTCTGTATTGTGGCTTCTTTAGCTACATGCCTGGGATATTTAAGGGAAAAAAAAGTCAAAGAACACACTACTGTATTGTTCTTGGGGTCCCGAGGTCCCTAGAGATTCTATTTTCTCTCCCCTCCTTTTGGAGTTTTCTTTTGTTCATTTTATATATAATGTCAAGAATTTGTAGTTGTACTTAGCTGAAGAAATAAGAAAAAGTACATCTACTCCACCCTCCTGAAACTTTATATAGCATTTTATTTCAATTCTTTTCTTTGCTTAGTGTACTAAATGGTATTTCGGGGACAGCAGTAAATAACAGGAATAATGTTTATTATTTTCTCTTTCCTTATTCACTGAGAATGCCTCTAATGTTACCCCATGAAATATGATGCTCAGCTTTGGACATTAGTTTGAGACATTAAATTCAGTCACATTAAATTCAGTTGAATAAATATTTAGTAGTACTACTATGTATAAGTCACTGCTCTGAAGCTGAAATATAGCTAGCAGGAAATGAGATCATAATAGTTTTCTCTTATATTGAAAGTTATCTTTCTTTTATACTACAAGATCCTTTTGATTTTTTTGATCAAAAAGGCTGGAGTGCAGTGGTGTGATCTTGGCTTACTGCAACCTCTACCTACCAGGTTCAAGCAATTCTCATGCCTCAGCCTCCCAAATAGCGAGATTACAGGTGTGTACCGCCATACCTGGCTAATTTTTGTATTTTTAGTAAAGACAGCATTTCACCATGTCGGCTAGGCTGGTCTTGAACTCCTGGCTTCAGGTGATCTGCCCACCTCAGCCTCCCTAAGTGCTGGGATTACAGGGATGAACCACCACACCTGGCCTCATGTCTTGTCATTTAAGGAGACAATCCAGGTAGAAGTGTTTCCTCTGTGATATTGGGAATTATACAGTCTGTATATATTGATCTTCTTCCCATTTCCTGACAGAGGGTTCCTAAGACCCATGGAATCTCCAGCATGATGAGTATCTTCTGTGTGCTAACATGATGACTGGTGGCTGGAGGCCCCAGGTAGCTTCAGGATGGCAGCTGGTCACTGGGTAGGCCAAGGCATGATTAGAGAGTTGTGACTTTCAGCCCTACCCCCAGCCTCTGGGGATGGGAGAGGGGCTGAAAGTTGAGTTAATCACCAATGGTAAATAATGTGATCAATCATGCCTATGTAATAAAGCCTCCATACAACCCTAAAAGGACAGGGTTCAGATGGGCCTGCACATGGCAGAACACCTGGAGGCTCCTGGAGGGTGGTGCATCTGGAGAGGACATGGAAGCTCCATATCTGTTCTTCCATACCTTGCCTTATGGAAAGGCATTGTCCATCTGGCTGTTTGCCTGTGTCCTTTATTAATAAACTAAGGTAAATGTAAGGAAGGTGTTTCTCTGCGTTCGGTGGACCACTCTAGCAAATTAATCAAACCCAATAGGAGAGTCATGGGAACTCTGACCTATAGCTAGTTGGTGAGAAGCACAGGTCACAGCCAGTGCTTGTGACTGGTATCTGCCTGGCTTGTGACTGTCATGTGGGACTGAGTCCTCACCCTGTAGGATCCGATGCTGCCTCTAGGTAGATAGTGTCGGGATGGAATTGAATTGGAGGACAACCTGCTGCTGTCTACTGGAGAATCTGCAAAATTGCTCGCTTGGTGTGTGCTCTCTTATTCCTTTACATGTACCTGGTCACAAAAGTATCCTGGGTTGATTGTTGAGTATGAGAAAAAGAAAAAAAATTAGTTGTTTTCTTCTGTATCACAGAGCCTCATTCTCGGTATCAGATTGGCTCAGCCAGACATTTGTCTGCTTCTGATTCAGCCCTATGGCCACAGAGCCTGGTCATGTGGTGTAAGCATGGCTGGTAGGGAATCGCCTTTATATTGTGTGTGGGCAACACCCCAAAAGATGGAGTGGGTATTTTCCTTATGCTATCTGATTATGCAGGAATAACAAAAATCTACACGGGCCACATAAGGGATCATTGTATGCATGTGACAATAGAACTGCTCAGAATAACTGCCCTTACATTGTACCTCCAAATTAAAGCTTCTGTAAATCGCCATGAGAATATTTGGCCTGGGGTTGTGCCCTTTCCTGAGCTGGGTGGTACTGTCTTATTGCTAGTGAATCCTTCACTCTGCCTTGGGTCATGTTATGGCTTATAGCAGACTCTGTCTCTAATTTATATTCACCTTCACCTCTGCCTGGGCTTCTAGATGAGTCCAATACAGAAATTCTTTTGAATATAAATACTTTTCAGTGAGGGGAGCATATTTCCCAGCAAGCAACATTAAGCCATGAATACTGCTCTTCCAGGGTGAGTCCAATCTTCTCTCCCACCCTTTTTTCTGACTCTTTCTTTTTCTTGCATTGGTGTAGTAATGCTTAGTGTAGTTGGGAATGTCAGCTGCTTGCTTCTACTTCATTCCCTATTTTATATACAAACATATACATGTTACAGGAAAGGGGTCCCAATCCAGACCCCAAGAGAGGGTTCTTGAATCTCGTGCAAAAAAGAATTCGGGGCCTAAAGAGTCTAAAGTGAAAGCAAGTTTATTAAGAAAGTAAAGGAATAAGAGAATGGCTACTCCATAGACAGAGCAGTTTTGAGGGCTGCAGTTGCCCATTGTTATGGTTATTTCTTGATGATATGCTAAATAAAAAGTGAATTATTCATGTTTCCCCTTTTTAGACCATATGGGGTCACTTTCTGACATTACTATGGTATTGGTGGGAGTGCAGCAGTTAAGTCGGCCAGAGGTCACTCTTGTGGCCATCTTGGTTTTGGTGGGTTTTAGCCAGCTTCTTTATTTCAAAGTGTTTTATCAGCAAGGTCTCTATGACCTGTATTTTGTGCTGACCTTCTCTCATCCTGTGGCTTAGAATGCCTTAACCTTCTGGGAGTGTAGCCAGTAGGTCTTAGCCTCATTTTATCCAGCCCCTATTCAAGATGGAGTTGCTCTGGTTCAAACGCCTCTGACATACATACTATGCTTAATTCCTAAGGGCTATAACTTGTCATTTTCCTTCCTCTTTCACAGGTAGCATCACTCACTGCTGCTTTCTTAGACATAGTACAGCATATTCCACTCTTCCAACCAAAGGCCCTTCCTCCAGGCTGTTTCTAGTCTTTAGATATCCTAAGAAACCTCTTTCCTCTAACACCTCTCTGAGAGTCCTGATTTTATGTCACTTAGCAGGAAGTACAGTAAGGTCAAGTTCAAGGGCTCAGAGACACAAAATGAAAGGCTCACTCTTTAGATAGCCCCTGCAGGAATTCAGGACAGCTTAGAAACCAAGGGTATCATGGGTCCTCCAATGAATTTCCCACCCATGTCTGTGAGAATGGCCTATCCAGCTAGGCAAGTTCTTGATTTAGTATTCTCCAAATCTCCCAAGAAACCCCCAACCTTCCTAGAAATAAAAGCCAATCAGGATTGCTGGGAGATATAGCCACGTTACATATCAAAAAACCATGAGATAAAACATACCAAATGTTATTGTTGAACAACTCTAACCTAGACAGTTCAAGCTGCAAGATTGCCATAAGCCCAGGTGCCTCACATTTACATTTATTTGATTCCAAAATATCACTAGTTTTAGAATGCATCCTACCTTTAATAGCAAGAAAGCACTGGCAAGTTTCTTTTGACATCTTGATCCCAGAAACATTAAAAGGTAGGAGGAAATGTGTCTTAAAACCGATGAATTACATTAATAACTTTCAGGAACCCATGAATCAGATCACAAAGGTGGGTTCAGCTGGAGTCCAGTGTTATGCAAAAATGGAAGCAGAAGTGACCAAACGTTATAAAGTAACAATCCTTCGGTGCCTCTTGATTATTCCATGGCAATTGGAGTACAGATAACTAAAACTGTGCATGCATTACAATGTCATGGCTACATTTCCAATTTTGTATCCCATAGGAAGAAAGCACCCCTACAAAAAAAAGGGGACAATTTTAAGGGTTGAAACCTTCAGGAAAAAAAAGCCTAATTAATATATTAAAAATTTACTTCATGTCAGTGAGGACAATCATTGAATAAAATTCCTAAAGTGACTATTGAATCTAGTCAACTGCAATTATATAAAATGTCCTCATGCCACTGGATGATGTTTTCTCATTATTGTCAAGGCATTTCTTCTAGTTGGGGTTTGAGTTGCTGTTAAAAAAATGCCTTTGTTCCTTAGCTGAGTTCAGAATCAACCAAGGGAAGAAATGAGAATCAGATGAATGGAAATTAAATATCATCTCCATCACAACAATATATTGAAAAGAGTAGCCAGACATCCTGGCCAGTGGCTTCTCTGACTCTCTGTAGCCAGTTTAGACCTTGGAATTCTCCATCTGAAGGCAAGTTTGGTCTGCAAAGTAGATTCACTTAACCGTGATTTCTGTCATGAACTAGCTCAGAGAGAATAAGGTAGTTTTACTCATAAATTTTAATAAATGACCTCCATCTAGGCAAGAAATGTGCACCAGTGCCTATAACTATCCAGGCACCTCTTCAGTGGGAAAGGGTGGGAGGAGGAGATAAGGGGCCAGGAGTATCTTGGGGGGAAATTCTTCAGGGAAACCAGATAAATAGGCTACACAAGTTTCCTAAAGGATATGTTTATTCATTTGATGTGATAGGCTCCAAGGTAGTTCCCAATGACCCCTACTCCCAGTATTCACACCCTTGTGTAGTCCTCTCTTAGATTGTACTGGCATTAGTCCATGTGACCAATGACATATGGCAGAGTGAGTGACATTGTATCACCTCCAACATTAGTTCATAGAAGACACTGTGGCTTCCACGTTGGGGGCTGTCTGTTTGCTCAGGCCAAAGGAAGCCAGTTGTGTTGTGGGCAGTCCTAAGCAGAGCATTATGCTGAGAGGAAGCCTCTAGCCAACAGCCAGGGAGAAACTGAGGCCTAACAACACCATGTAGGTGAGCTTGGAAGTGGATTCTTCAGCCCTAGTCAAGCCTCAGGATGACTGAAGCCCCCAGGCAACAGCTCGAGTGGAACCTCTTGAGAAACTCTGAGCTGGAACTGCCCAGCTAAGCTGCTTCCCGATCCTCAGAACCTGCAGGAGATAACAAATGTTTGTTGTTTTAATCTCTTAAATTTTGGGGTAATTTGTTATGCAACCAGACATAACTGGAGCATTTAACTAACATTTATTTTAGTTATTTTTTTGAGATGGAATCTCACCCTGTCACCAGAGTGGTGTGATCTTGGTTCACTGCAACCTCTGCCTTCCAGGTTCAAGCGATTCCCCTGCCTCAGCCTCCTAAGTAGCTGGGATTACAGATGTGCACCACCATGGCCAGATAATTTTTATACTTTTAGTAGATCTAGGGTCTCCTCATGTTGGTCAGGCTGGTCTCTAACTCCTGACCTCAGGTTATCCATCTGCCTGGGCCTCCCAAAGTGCTGGGATTACAGGCATGAGCCACCACGCCCAGCCTCATTTGTGAATTTCTGCAGTAGTCTCCGTCCCCAAGATCAGTTATATAGGAAAACTCAAATGTGCATGGGCTCATAAGGATCCTTCATTATGACAACTCTGGGACACCAATAAGCTGATTTTGATTTTACAGCATCTACATACAGAACTGACTCAGCTTAAACAGCATGTTCAAGGCTACAAGTAGGCTAGTTATGATAAAATAGCTAATGAAAGTTAAATGTGGTTGCCTGCCATGTGTTGAGAGTCTCCTTAGTTTCTAGATATGCAGGAGAGAAAACAAGACTTACACTAATATTCCACTAAAAACACAGATGTGTTAAAAATTTTATTGCTGCAGGCTCCAGAATGATAGTGCGGTGTATGGGGCAGGGGCAGGGATCCCAACCTCTTTGAGTGCCTTAGAATGCACTCTGGGGAACAGTTTTCATATTTTTGCCTTTATGAGTCATGCGTACCCTGAAAAGCCTAGGATAGCAAGAGATGTTGGCTGGGATGTGGGCAACAATTGTGATGGAGAAATCCATTTTAAAACAGGCTTCATTTAAAGACAACCTTGGTAATGGGTAGGGATTGAACTGCCAGAGAGGTCTCAAGGAGATTGGGCATACAAAATGGAGAGCTGTGATTCAGTGTCATTTAGGGTTTTTTTTTTTTTTTTTTTTTGGTGAGCACAGGGGACTTTATTGATGGTACACGACTAGGTGGGGCTCCCTAGGCCCCTCCCTCTTCAAGAGGTCTGCATGGAAACTGAGGAGGGGCAATTCAGTGTGGTGAGGGACTCAGTGTGGCAGGGACTCCCCAGCAGTGAGGGC
Source organism: Saguinus oedipus (assembly GCA_031835075.1). Taxonomy (NCBI): domain Eukaryota; kingdom Metazoa; phylum Chordata; class Mammalia; order Primates; family Cebidae; genus Saguinus; species Saguinus oedipus. The sequence continues at coordinate 38,000,222 of CM063187.1, read as the reverse complement.
CTCTCTTTCTCTTGTGCTCTCGCTGGGGCTGGTGGTCCAGGGGTCTTACTCCTTGGAGGCCATGTGGGACATGAGGTCCACCACCCTGTTGCTGTAGCCAAATTCATTGTCATACCAGGAAATGAGCTTGACAAAGTGGTCATTGAGGGCAATGCCAGCCCCAGCATCGAAGGTGGAAGAATGGGTGTTGCTGTTGAAGTCAGAGGACACCACCTGGTGCTCAGTGTAGCCCAGGATGCCCTTGAGGGGGCCCTCCGATGCCTGCTTCACAACCTTCTTGATGTCATCATATTTGGCAGGTTTTTCCAGGCGGCAGGTCAGGTCCACCACTGACACGTTGGCAGTGGGGACACGGAAGGCCATGCCGGTGAGCTTCCCGTTCAGCTCAGGGATGACCTTGCCCATGGCCTTGGCAGCACCAGTAGAGGCAGGGATGATGTTCTGGAGAGCCCCACAGCCATCAGGCCACAGTTTCCCGGAGGGGCCATCCACGGTCTTCTGGGTGGCAGTGATGGCGTGGACCGTGGTCATGAGTCCTTCCACGATACCGAAGTTGTCATGGATGACCTTGGCCAGGGGCGCTAAGCAGTTGGTGGTGCAGGAGGCATTGCTGACGATCTTGAAGCTGTTGTCATACTTCTCATGGTTCACGCCCATCACTAACATGGGGGCATCAGCAGAGGAGGCAGATATGATGACCCTTTTGGCTCCCCCCTGCAAGTGAGCCCCAGCTTTCTCCATGGTGGTGAAGACGCCAGTGGACTCCACCACATACTCAGCGCCAGCATCGCCCCACTTGATTTTGGAGGGATCTCGCTCCTGGAAGATGGTGATGGGATTTCCATTGATGACAAGCTTCCCGTTCTCAGCCTTGACAGTGCTATGGAATTTGCCATGGGGTGGAATCATACTGAAACATGTAGACCATGTAGTTGAGGTCAATGAAGGGATCATTGATGGCGACGACATCCACTTTACCAGAGTTAAAAGCAGCCCTGGTGACCAGGCGCCCAATACGACCAAATCCGTTGACTCTGACCTTCACCTTCCCCATGGTGTCTCAGGAATGTGGCTGGCGATGGGAGACAAGATGCGGCTGTCTGTCGAACAGGAGGAGCAGAGAGCCTAGGGTTTTTTTTTTTTTTCTTTTTGACAGGGTCTTACTCTGTCACCCAGGCTGGAGTGCAGTGATATGATCATAGCTCACTGTAGCCCCATACTCCTGGGCTCAAGCAATCCTCCCATCTTAGCCTCCCAAGTAGCTAGGATTACAGGCATTCACCACCACACCTGGGGGATTTTTATTTTTATTTTGTAGAGATGAGATTTCACCATGTTGGCCAGGCTGTTCTCGAACTCCTGACCTCAAGTGACCCGCCTGTCTTGGCCTTCTAAAGTGCTGAGTTTACAGCAGCTCAGTGGATGAGGAATCCTGGCCAACATCTCCAGTGGAATATGGCTAAAAATGCCAGATGAAAAATAAATTTTAAATAAATTATTAAATGAACCAATGAGCTGGCAAGAAAGTAAGAAGCACTCAAACCAAAAATCAAGTGAAGATTGGAACTCAGAAAAGGAAGCATAGATGCTGCTTCTTTACCTTGAGAGCATTTACTAAATAAGATGAACTTGAAGTTGGGTTTATTTGCTTTTGGGCTGTGGAATGCAGGACACAAGCTTGGGGCCTATCCAAAACAGGAAGTCTAATGGAAGACATCCATCATAAAGCTGAGACTTCAGAGATTATACCCTTAAAGCAAGGACAAACTAGAGATAAACCAGTCCTGCTATCCTCAGGGAATTTTATCAAAAATTATGAATGGTGCTAGTATAGGATTGGGGCAGGGTTCAGTCTCCCTTGAAAATTTGCAATAACAAACAGATTCTTCTCAGGCTAGTTTGCACCCAAAATTCACACTGTCTAGATGGTAAAAAAAAAAAAAATCGTTAATCTGAGGTTTTAGTATAGAAGTATTGCCATATTGGTAGAGATTCCTAGATTGGCTAAAAAAGCAAGACCTGACTATATGCTGTTTACTACAAACACACTTTAAATATAGAGACACAAATGGGTTAACAGTAAAAGAATGGAAAAAGATATATTGTGCTAACTTTAGTCAAAAGAAAGTTACACAGGGATTATCTTATCATTTTCATTTATCAATGATAAAAGTGATAGAAGAAATAACTATTCTAAATGCTTATGCACCCAATAACAAAGCTTCAAAATACATGAAACATAAACTGATAGAACTGCAAGAAGAAATAGAGGAATCTGCAATTATAGTAGGAGACTTTAGTACTCCTCTATCAAAGATTCCGTAGGCTTTGTTGGGGCTAAGATGCTGCATTTGCCAATGCTGTCGTAGACTATTTGAATAGCAAGATGCTAGAATTTAAGCCAAGAGAAAATATCCAAAATGAATTATAAAAACAAGAAAATGGGAAAGACAGAAGAAAGGGTAAGAGATATGTGCATATAGTAAGAAAGCTCAACATATAAGTAATTAGGTTCCAAGAAAAGGAGAGAAATACTAGGATAGAAATAATATATGAAAAGATAATAGCTAAGAATTGGTCAAAAAGACATCAAGCCACAGATTCATGAAGTCTGAAAATTTCAAGTAGGGTAAATATGATTAAAACTACACCCTCTAATTATCTATCTATCTATCTATCTATCTATCTATCTATCTATCTTGTCTATCTAATCTGTAAAAAAACTTAAGACAAAGAGAAAATCTTAAAGCAGCTCTAGAAAAAAATTAAGATTACCTTCAAAGAAGTGACACTTAGATTGATGGTTGACTTGTCAATAATGGAATGAAAAGGAATTGAATTGGCTAGAATGATAATCTTAAAATGATGGGGAGAAAAAACAACCTGTCAACCTGGAATTTTATATGCAATTAGAATATCCTCCAAGAATAAAGAGTAATTGAATATGTTTTTACATAGACAAAAAAAATGGAGAGAATTACCAGCAAATTTTCACTAAAGGACATGCTGAAGGAAAAATTGCCCCAGATGGAAGCTTGGTGATTCAGGAAGTAATGAAGAACAACAACAAAAAGAGATTAATATTAGAGTAAATATAAATAAACTTTATAATAATGTCTCCTAAGGTTTAAAATATAAAGAGAAATAAAGTACATGACAAGAATAACATGTAAGTCTGGAGAAGCAGCTGAGGACACTAGCCATCGAGGTCTACTTTAATCTAATGCTGGGGCTTGAGATGATTTGTAACTGAGTTGCAGTCCCTGCAAGAGCCTACCTGTGGTTCATGCTTACTCCCAGTATGCAGACTTGAGGTTCCATGCAAAAGTTGGGGGCTCACTAGTCATCTCTCTACTCAGGAGGCCTGAGTACCAATCCCTTTCACTCTCAAGGATATCAATCTGGTAGCTTAACCTTTTGGCTTCTCAGACTTTCCACCTCAGAATTGGCAGATGCCTTCTAAAGGAAAGTGGCCCCAAATGCTATTCTGTACTCCTGGGGTCTCCATCCTTTCCCAGATCTGCCTGGTAATTCTTTACTATCATGGTCGACCTCTCTGGTGCTTCCAAGCAGATTTTACTTTTTTCCAGATTCTCTAATTGTTTTTAGTTGTAGGGTTGGCAGAAACTGGTTCTGCATTACTCAAAGTAGAAGTACTTGTTTTGTTCCTGTTTTTCCAAAATTGTCTTGTCTTGAAAAAAGAAAATTGAACTGCTACCTGCTTCATATAAAATAATACATTCCACATAAATTAAAGGTTCAAATAAGAAAATTTTATAAGAAAATAGAATATCCTATTTTGACATTCTTAAGATAGAAGTAGTCAGACAGCATATCTAGGGGAAATAATTGATAAATTAGGCCAGAATAGAATATAAAAGTTCCTAACAACAATAGTCATCAAAACTAAAAGTAAAATGTAAGCCTATTTGGGAAAATATTTTTTATAAATATCCATAATTGATCACAGATTTGTATCCAGAGTAAAGAAAAAGAAAAAAGAGAAATGAATAAACATAATACACAAACAACTCAATAAAAAAATGGCTAAAGATACAGACAATGATCTGAAGAGGAAGTTTTAGTAGAAGTATATGAAAAGATGCCCAACTCTCTAGTAGTTAGGGACTCAGAATTAAAACAGTGACATGTTTCATGTCCATCATATTGCCAAAATTAAAAAAGAAATCTGACAAGTGTTTGAAACAGATTGGAGAAACGGGAAGTCACCATGTAAGCCAGAGTGTAAATTAGAACAGCCAATTGTGCTTCAGAGGGTGATATCTACTGAAAGTTGATTATATGCATTCCTTTCAATCTAACCATTTTTATATATCCTTGGGATACTCTTGAATGTGTACAAAGGAGACTTCTATAGAGTCTTTATTACAGCACTATAGTGATAATAAAAAATGAGAAACAACCTGTGTGCCCATCAATAGAAAAATGGATTAAAACAATTGAGATACATTTATATAATGAATTAATATAAAGCAGCAAGAATTATTGAACTAGATCCATGTGCATCAACATGGATAAATCTTGAGACCATATTAATGGGGAAAGAACATGTTGAATGGTCACATGTACAGTATGACATAATGCAAAGTTGTGGGTTTTTTTTTTTTTTTTTATGAGACAGAGTCTTGCTCTGTTGCTCAGGCTGGAGTACAGTGGCATGATCTTGGCTTACTGCAACCTCTGCCTCAGGCAATCTTCCTGCCTCAGCCTTCTGAGTAGCTGGGACCACAGGCACATGCTACCATGCCCAGCTAACTTTTTATACTTTTGTAGAGACAGGGTTTCACCATGTTGGCCAGGTTGGTCTTGAACTCCTGAGCTCAAGCAATCCATCCACCTCGGCCTCCCCAAGTGCTGGGATTATAGGTGTGAGCCACTGTGCCTGGCCCAAAGTTTAAAACTAAGGAAAAAAACAATACAAAAACTTCTTTTAAGATGCATGCAGAGGCTGTAAAGATATAACATCTTTATGGAAAGGACACACCAACTTCATTACCTCTAGGGGATAAGGGTTGGGATAGAGTAAAGAAAGGGGGTCTTCACCTCTGGTGGTTTTATTTCTTATACAACAAAAATAAAATATAAACCTGAAACAAATGTGGAATGTTAATTTTTTTTTAAGTTTAAAAATTTAATTAAATAAAGCATATAAGAGGTTGGGTGCAGTGGCACACTCCTGTAATCCCAGCATTTGGCAGGCCAAGGCAGGCAGATCACTTAAGCTCAGGAGATGGAGACAAGCCTGGGAAACATAATGAGACTCCTTCTCTGCAAATACAAAAAAATTACCTGGGCACTGTGGTGCTTGCCTGTGGTCCCAGTTACTCAGGAGGCTGAGGTGGGAGGATTGCTTGAGCCTGGGAGGTTGAGGCTGCAGTGAGCTGAGATTGTACCACTGCACTCCAGCCTAGATGTCAGAGCAAGACTCTGTCTCAAAATAAAATAAAATACAGTTCCCAATGCATAAAAAGCATTGGGAAAAAAAAAGCAAGAGGGATTGAGTGATTGAGGAAAAGAAAAAATCAGACCCAGTGATGTCCCTAAGTGTCATAACCATCTGCAGGGCTAACGGTGGGGACATTGACAACATTTCATATTGGGGATGCTTTTTAAAAACTAGTTCTATTGTGAGTGGGGAATGATGTATTGGCATGTGTGCAAACAAGGTTGAAAGAAATATCAGGATAGAGATGAATGACCTGGATGGAGCCTTACTGATGTTAGGTTCTTTGGAACTACAGGAGAGTCACCCTTGTTGGGACATCTTTATTCTTAATCTGGAGGTCTCGGCTTGAAAGAGATGCCAGCCCCTTCACAGGTGTGAGATTTCAGGCTGGTTTCACTGGGTTGTAGAGAAGGCCAAGAATGAGTGGGCAAGAAGGGGTCACCTGAACTCTCCCAAGTGGGGTCTGAGTGATGCTGGTCTACCAAAGGAATGCAGGTCTGGCTGTTATCAGTTGGCCTGGGCTAGTGTACCATTAGGACCAAGCTGAGAGCACTAGCTGGGGAGTGACTTGCATTTTGCAGATACTGAGGGAGGACAGCTTGTGTGGCAGGCCAGGAACAGACAAGGCAAAGCTGTAAGGACATCGGATCAGGGTTTCTGAACCTGTGGTGCCAAAGTTCATGTTCCTTGAATATAGCAAATTAATATTTAAGAGAGGCCACCAGATGCAGTGGCTCATACCTGCAATCTCAGCACTTTGGGAGGCTAAGGCAGGTGGATCATTTGAGACCAGGAGTTCGAGACCAGCTTGGCCAACATGGTGAAACTCTGTCTCTACTAAAAATACACAGATTAGTGAGGCGTGGTGGTGCAGGCCTGTGGTCCCAGCTACTTGGGAGGCTGAGGTGGGAGGATAGCTGGAGTCTGGGAAGTTGAGGCTGCAGTGAGCTGTGATTGTGCTATGGCACTGCAGCTTGGGTGACAGAGTGAGACCTGGTCTCAAATATTTAAGAGAGGAAAATGTAGGACAGAGGAAAAAAACCCCACGTTGTACAAGACCTTTTAAACTTCTGTCTCTAGTGGTGCCCACTGAAAGACAAAAACCTGTCAAAAAGATCGTACTTACCTTGAGAAGACTTTGGGATCCAGCCTTGACCCCTGATCTTGCTTGGATGAGCCGCGTTTGGATAACCTATGCCTGATCGAGAACCCCTGCTTGGGCCTCCCTGTGGGCTTGAGTCTGACACAGTTACTCCCTTCCTCTCGGGGAGAGGACAGAGCAAGCTCACGTCTAGGGCACCATTTGCCATCCCCATAGCCAGTTGTCCAAAGAGATGTAAAAATTCCCATTTTTCCAAAGTATCAAAAATCATAATGCTAAGGAAGATATAGCCATCCTCCCTAAACTCAGCTTTTGAGTAAATTAAGCAGTGTGTCCAGGTGACTAAAGAAGCGTTGTTTGAAGATCTATTTTTAGTTTCCTATTTGTGTGGGAAGTACCTTATCTTTTGACTTGTTAAAGAGCTTTCTGATTTACAAGGATATCATCTCAATTGAATAATGAGATGCGGTTTAATGTGTTGTTCAAAAACATGTTTCCCCCCGTCCTGTTAAGTCTGTTCTTGCATTGCTATAAGGAACTACCTGAGACTGAGTAATTGATGTACAAAAGAGGTTTCACTGACTCAGTTCCACAGGCTGTACAAGAAGCATGGCTGGGAGGGCCTCAGGAAACTTACAATCATGGCAGTGATGCTCCACCCTCATGCTCCAATCACCTTCCACCAGGCCCCTCCCCCAACATTGAAGATTACAATTCGATAGGAGATTTGGGCAGGGATACAGAGCCAAATTACATCACACCTCTAGTGACATGTCTTTTTCTTTTTCTTTCTTTTTTTTTTTTGCCCAGGATGGAGTGCAGTGGTGCAATCTTGGCTCACTGCAGCCTCCGACTCCAGGGTTCAATCGATTCTTGTGCCTCAACCCCCTGGGTAGCTGGATTACAGTCACACACCACCATGCCTGGCTAATTTTTGTAATTTTAGTGGAGATGGGGTTTTGCCATGTTGGCCAGGCTGGTCTTGAACTCCTGACCTCAAGTGATCCACCTGCCCCGGCCTTCCAAAATGTTGGGATTGCAGATGTGAGCCCCCCCGCCGGGCCTAGTTACGGTTCTTAAAAAGAAATAAGTGCCATTATTTTCATTCTTAATGTAAACAGCATGGTCGATTTTCTCCTAAAGCTGTCTCTCTTATAGTGTGTGAGTTTGTAACTTATGAGAGTTGGGAGGGAGTTTGTTTTTACATATTTGAGAAGGTGTACTATACTAAATTTTTCTTTGAGACTTATAAAGCAGTTAAAATATGATCAATCTTTCTGGTGATCAGATACTGGAGATGTTCAAAATGAACTGATAAATTTTGTTTATCAGTTTATAATATTGTTGAATATCTTTCTAAAAGTCATTGATAATTATAGAGTGTTTATCTTGACTCTGGCTAAAGGAAGATAATTCTATTGATGAACAAATACTCACAAATTGTATTTTTTGATTCTGCATAAATGTAAAGAAAAAGCCAGTTGATAGAGTAATAAGATTTATCTGGGCACACAAAAGTGAGTTAGCATCAAAAAGGGGAAATGAGGCCGGCTGCAGTGGCTCACGCCTGTAATCCCAGAACTTTAGGAGGCCGTGGCATGTGGATCGCTTGAGCTTAGGAGTTCAAGACCACCCTGGGCAACATGGTGAAAAACTCTCTATTAAAATGTAAAAATTAGCTGGGTGTGGTGGTGGGTACCTGTAATCCCAGCTACTAGAGAGGCTGAGGTGGGAGGCTTGCTTGAACCCAGGAGGTGGAGGTTGTAGTGAGCCAAGATTGTACCACTGCACTCCAGCCTGAGTGACAGAGTGAGACCCCCATCTCAAAAAAAAAAAAAAAAAAAATTAAAACATTCACGCAGAGACAAGGAAGGCCCTGCTGGCCTGAGTCTTGGGCCTCACAGCCAGAAAGCAAGGCCCAGGCCAGTGTCCTGGGATTTGTTCACTGCAATTGACTTTGACCATTACAGATAAACAGAACATATTAATATCTTTCATGATGCAGTTGATGGTGGCCAAGACTTTTGATCATTGACTGTGGGCCAGGCACCACACTAAGTACTCCGGATACATTCCCTCATTTAATTACTCCACTACCACGATCATTAGTCCCATTTTGCAGATGAGAAAACTGAAGTTGAAAGTAATTCAGGAGCACGAATGGAGGAAGACAGATACTGGAGTTCACACCCAGGGCTACATGACTCGAAAGCCCTCTTCTCTTAACCTCTGCTCAGGCCTTTGGGTTTATTTCAGAGTTTTTCGTTGACCCCTTCACAAGTGGAATCCTCCTGGATTCTCAATTCTCATTGCTGAGGCTAATGCTTAGCTTGAAATCTTTTGTCTTGGTCATAGAATTCTTTATTTGGGGCAGGATGAAGGGGTCTTTGTCTGCTGTGCAGTTCCTCCTGTTCCATGCAAACATAGACACTTTTTTAAACCTTCAAATGTACCAATATCTGGGGATCTTAAGATATTCCTTTTTGGCTGGGTATGGTGGCTTATAACTGCAATCCCAGCCCTGGGAGGCTAAGGTGGGTGGATCACTTGAGGTCAGAAGTTTGAGACCAGCCTGGTCAACATGGCAAAACCCTATCTCTACTAAAAATACAAAAATTAACTGAGTGTGGTCATGCACATCTGTAATCCCAGCTACTTGGGAGGCTGAGGCATGAGAATTGCTTGAACCCAGGAGGCGGGGCAGAGGCTGCTGTGAGGTGAGATCGTACCACTGCACTCCAGCCTGGGTGACAAAGCAAGACCCTGTCTAAAAGAAAAAAAAAGATATTCCTCTTTTTAAAACTAGTGATAATTCTATTTTGAGCACTTTTCACCTCTCTTTAGGATCCAGAGGAGGGAGAAGTTACTCTGGCAGGGAGTTGGCAGTAAGGGTGACCCAGGACAGCTTCATGGAAGACCGGACACTGGAGATGGGCCAGGAAGGCTTCTGCAGGCAGAGCTGGTAGAGCAGGTGTGTGAAGACCGTGGGAAACATGGGTGACATCCTTGACCTGGCTCTCCCCTCAGTGACAGCTGCTCTTGTGGGGTAGCGTGTGCTGGAAACTTTTTTTCTTGCGACAGGGTCTTACCCCATTGCTCCAGCTGGAAAGCGGTGGTATGATCATGGCTTACTGCAGCCTCAACCTCCTGGTCTCAAGCAATCCTCCTACCTCAGCCTTTCAAGTAGCTGAGACTACAGGCATGCACCACCATGCCTGGCTAATTTTTGTATTTTGGGTAGAGATGGGGTTTTGCCATGTTGCCCAGGCCGATCTTAAATTCCTGGCCTCAAGCAATCATCCTGCCTTGGCCTCCTATAGTGCTGGGGTTACAGGTGTGAGTCACCAAGCCTGGCCTGGACACTCTTAAATGTTAAGTGCTGAAGATGAGATACTGTATGATTCTGAATAGGGAGTTCAAGGGAAGAAAAGGTGTGTAGCAATGCTTGCTTGGATGCAGAGAAAGTCTCGCAGAAAATTTAAACTTGGGAGCTGCATGGCTGCAGCAGGAGGGCAGAGCCCCAGGTGGTGGCAGAGTGGGAGCAAGTGTGGCCTCCTCTGTGGCCATAGCTTCCTTTTGGCTTCTTCTTTCTACTGGTCCTCTCCTCGGCGATGGTTCTCAGATCTCTTTCACATATATTTGCCTTCAAATAATGTTTTGCCAGTTTCAGTCTTTCAGGGAGTGTCATGGTGCAGGGACAAGGCTGTCCTTAAAAGTGTCCCCACAGTTCTAAACGTGTCATTCTCATTTCTGCCCAGAGAGAGGCAGGAAGACCATTCATTGCAAAGAACTGCTGAGTTGCTCACTAGCATTAGAGTGTGCTGTTGTGACTGGTCTTGGCTGAGAAGAGCAGTGAGTTTTATGAAGTGACAACCTTCAGTTTGTAAGTTTAGGGCTAGGGAACATGAGTCTTAGAACAAAGAGAGAGATGTGGGTGCAGACTGGGTTCTAAACCCAGAGTTTATGTTTGGCGTCTCTTTATTTCCTAGATGCTCTGGGCACAATTTTCAACACTCCCGATACCTAGTGTCTCTGCCTATAAAGCAGTAGTGACATCCATGCCTGCTCCAGAGGAAGTTCCCAGCATGGAGCTGGGTTCAATAGAAGTGCTTTGAATTTGAATCTAAGTCCTCCCTTCACAAGACTGTTTTTTTTTGTTGTTGTTTTTTGTTTTTTTGAGATGAAATCTCCCTCTTTCACCCAGGCTGGAGTGCAGTGGCACGATCTCACCTCACTGCAACCTCCACCTCCTGGGTTCAAGTGATTCTCCTGCCTCAGCTTCCTGAGTACCTGGGCTTACAGGCATGTGCCACCATGCCCAGCTAGTTTTTGTATTTTTAGTAGAGACAGAGTCTCACCATGTTGGTCAGGCTGGTCTTGAACTCCTGACCTTGTGATCCGCCTGCCTCGGCCTCTCAAGGATTAGAGGAATGAGCCACTGCGCCTGGCCCACAAGACTTTTTTTTTTTTCATCCATTGAATAACTGGTCTCCAATGCTGAGAGAAAATACCTTCCAAGCTCCACTGGAAGCTGCTGGAATTTAAAGGACAGAGAGATCATTCCCAGTTCTCAGTGAGGTCGAGCCCACCAGCCTGTAAGGGAGCAGCTGTGGCCATGTCCTCTAGAGTAATAGGCCAGGAGGTGAACGTGAACAGTGGTGTTCCCACCATCGTGTGCTGCAGTAAGCTCTTAGCACATCCCTGTGTTGTGGCTGACTGCAGGCCACACCTGCGAAACATGGCTGATGCAGGGAGAGAACTTGTATTAGTCCGTTTTCACACTGCTATAAAGATACTACCCATGGCTGGGTGCAGTGGCTCATGTCTGCAATCCCAGCACTTTGGGAGGCCAAGGCAGGTGGATCATTTGTGGTCAGGAGTTCAAGAACAGCCTGGCCAACATGGTGAATCCCTTCCTCTACTAAAATACAAAAATTAGCCAGGTGTGGTGGCTAATGTTTGTAATCTCAGCTACTTGGGAGGATCTCTTGAACCTGGGAATTGGAGATTGTAGTGAATGGAGATTGCACCACTGCACTCCAACGTGGATGACAGAGTGAGACTCCTGAAAAAGAAAAAAAAAGATACTACCCGAGATTGGGTAATTCATATAGGAAAGAAATTTGATTGGCTCACAGTTCTGAATGGCTGGGGAGGCCTCAGGAAACTTACAATCATGGTGGAAGGTGAAGGGGAAGCAAGGACCTTCTTCACATGGCGTCAGGAGAGAGAAAGTGCAGGGGAAACTGCCACTTAGAAACCATCAGCTTTCTCCTGAGAACTCACTCACTATTACGAGAATAGCATGGGGGGGACTCCGTTTCCATGATCCAGTCACCTCCTATCAGATACCTCCCTTGCCATGTGGGGATTATGATTCAAGATGAGATTTTGGTGGGGACACAGAGCCAAACCATATAAGAGCTCATCTGGCAGCTACCCCCAGAACACCTCCCAAGCTTCTGGACCCACTCAGAAAGCCTAGCTAATGATCATGGAAGGTGTGATGGTTAATACTGAGTGTCAAGTTGATTGGATTAAAGGATGCAAAGTATTGATCCTGAGTGTGTCTGTGAGGATGTTGACAAAGGAGATTAATATTTGAGTCAGTGGGATGGGAAAGGCAGACCTACCCTAACTGGGTGGACACCATCTAATCAGCTGCCAGCAGGGCTAGGATAAAAGCAGGCAGAAGAACACGAAATGAACAGACTGGCTTAGCCTCCCAGACTACATCTTTCTCCTGTGATGGATGCTTTCTGCCCTTGAACATCAGATTTCAAGTTTTTCAGTCTGGGGACTTGGACTGGCTTCTTTGCTCCTCAGCTTGTAGACAGCCCATCGTGGGACCTTGTGATCATGTGAATTAATACTACCTAAGAAACTCCCCTTTATATATATGTGTATATATATATTTACATATAAATTATCTATCTGATAATACAGAACTAATTATCCTGACTAATACAGAAAGAGAGCCTCTGGCTAGCAGATGAGCAAAGACAGGTAAAACCAAGGCAAATGGCCAGTGCACCAGGGCTGTCTCCAGTGGGACCTGTGAGCCAGGCTGGTGACTCAGGAACCACGGATACCACCCCTCTTTGGAGAGTAGAAGTTTCTACCTGTTCCTGCTTCTTGAGGGCTCCTTGTAGGGTATGCTGTGGGACAGAATAGCACCAAGTAAAATCACAAAGGGGTTTGACATCAGACATCTCTGGTTTTGGCAGAATTAGGAATAATTCTAGAAGGCACTGCATATTGAACAAAAATACACACAGAGTATTATGAATTTCCAATTGAGACACTGATTCTTATTTCAAGCAAAAATGCCTGTGTTTTCAGAAGACAAATACTTCATAATTCCACTCGTGTGAGGTATCTAAAATTGCCAAATTCATAGAATCAAAATGTGGAGGGATGGTTTCCAGGCCTGAGGGGAGTGAGAAACAGACGGTTATTAATCAACAGGCACAAAATTGAGACAGAGTCTCACTCTGTCTCCCAGGCTGGAGTGCAGTGGTGCAATCATAGCTTACTGCAGCCTCCAACTCCTGGGCTCAAGCAATCCTCCTGCCTCAGCCTTCCAAGTAACTGGGACTACAGGTACATACAGTCACACCCAGCGAATTATTTTATTTTATTTTTTTTGTAGAGATAGGGTCTTGCTATCTTATCGAGGCTGGCCTCAAATTCCTGGCCTCAAGTGATCCTCCTGCCTCAGCCTCCCAAAATGGTGAGATTACAGGCATGAGCAGCACAAAGTTTTAGTTAAGCAAGATCAATCAGTTCTAGAGCTCTGCTTTGCAACATTGTGCCTGTAGTAAAAAAAAACCCTGCATTGTCCACTTCAAAAACATGTTAAAAGTGTAGATCTCATGTTAAGTGTTCTTACCACAATAAAGTAACATTAAAAATGCCTACATTTTAAAGGATGGTTTCCCTGGAAAGGTTGTACAAAGAGTGTAGGCAAATCTTGTCTTATCAAGGAGCAAGTTACCCATGAGAGCAAATGAGAACTGCACATGAAACATGAGAATTAATATTAGATGGGTCTTTCTTTTCCCCCAACCATCTTACTTTTTATAGTTATTTCTGAGAAATCTGCATTTTTCACTTGGAATGTGCCGTGCCTTTGTCGGCCAGCGATGTGTACCAGTCTGCCTGGCTGTTTCCGCTGGCTTGTCAGGCTCACTAATTAGAGAACTGCAGCGTGATTCACCTTGTTAATTAGAGGGACTTGCACACGGAGCCCTTCAGGCAGTGTATGAGAAAGCCTCGCACCAGTGCCCCGAGAACGATGCAGTCTGTGAAGTCATTCTTCTCATCTACCTTCTATTTTTCATTTGAAATGAATAAATCATCGAGATTTTCCTTGTGGAGTGAGAATGCAAGAATTCACATCTTTGTAAGATGTAAATTACATGTGATCAATAGGAAGCGATGACGCGCACATTGTACTTACATGATTTCCTAATTTACTCCTTGTCAGGGTCTGAGAAAATGGCCTGAAATATTTGTCTCCTTTCCAAGAATCACTGCCCTTCATCTGGTAAAAGAGGGTGTTGAGTGAGAAACACAGCTGTTTTATTTCAGCTGCTGGAGTCTGGTCCAGTGGTTTGTTGTTCACTTTCACAGAGAGGGGGGAAGCTTCTGGAAGCCAGGCATCAGAGGAGCTCTCCAGAGCAAGCGCCTTCTCCCCAGCTTCCCCCAGGGACCAGTCTGCTTGGGAAGAGACAGGGCATGGCAGGTAACTTTGATTGAGATATTCTTTTATAATAGAGATCCCCACTTTTTGGAATTGAGGTTTTAGATGTATGTCTTTAAAAATTTTTTAATTTAAAAAATAATATTTTGGCTGTATTCAACTATGGACCCAGTCACAGAAGCAGGAGTACGTCTAAACAGCATGTTACCTTCTTTCCTATCTGTATAGGATACTTTGGAAATTAGTTTCAGGGACTTTCTCCCCACCTACTTGATTAAAATCAAGTGTTGCAGTTAAGTAAGTTTCGGCAGCTTTCTCTCCAACTACTTGATTAAAATAAAGAGTTATAGTGAAACAAGACTAGGAAGAGGCTCAGGATTTCTCACTGGTGAAAAGAAGGATGGTGCTTAAAGGTGTGGCTTTCCCATTAAAAAAAAAAAAAGCCAAGGGGCTTAGTCCCATGGTCTGGGGGTCTCTGCTGAGGAGTCTGATTCAATAACCCTATCAGACAGGGGGGTGAATTGATGTTTGAAACACGGTTAACCTTTTTGTTCATTCATTGCAATTTACAGTAATTGTACATGCTCACTCGCAGAGATTTTGGCGAAAGATTTGCAAATGTTTCTTTAGAGAAAGAAAAAGATTTTATATTTGTATCTGCTCTTCCTAGGAAGGGTATGGAAGAACCAGAGTAGCTGTTTTCTAGAATGTGCTTTCCACCATTCTGAACTTCTAATTTGGTGCCCACAAGCACACACTGAGTACTTGCTGCATGTAAAACACCACCCTAGCCTGGAGGGAAACCCAGGACACAGACCATTCCTGTCCTCAGGGCCTCCTGGGCTCTGTGCAGTGGAGAAGCAGCAAAGCGCTAGCACATGGTGGTGAGTGCCAGCACAGGCGGGGGGAGTCAGGACAGAAGTCACAGAGGGAGATATGCTTGTGAGGGTTCCTGGGGAATGAGTAGCGCTAGCCAGGTGCAGAAGGACTTGCAGGATTGGGGTACAGTTGGTGGGAATGCACGGTCTATTCCAGGGTGTGAGCAGCTTGGGAAGGCCAGAGAATGGGTGAGAGTAGAGATGGCTGCAAATGCAGGGAGATAGGGTCAAGTCCCAAAGGGCTGCCATTCCAGCCTCCAAATGTGACCTGGGCCTGCTTTTGGGTGCAGAAGTACTTAGTATGTGCACTGTTGAGCTCTGGCTAGATGGACAGAGGGGTCAACGTGTGGGCACCCCAGATGGACTTTTTGGCTCGGGCAGGTCTGTGGGACACCTTAGGGGGATGCAGGAGTGTGTGGGGTTTCTTTGACATATTTGCCTTCTGCACAGTTCCAGCTCTGTGTGCAGGAAACAGCAGACATAGGGAGTAAAGAGGGGAGGGGCCAGGTGCATGGCTCATGCCTACAATCCCAGCACTTTGGGAGGCTGAGGTGGGCAGATCACCTGAGGTCAGGAGTTGGAGACCAGCCTTGCCAATAAAAACCCTGTCTCTAGTGAAAATACAATTATTAGATGGGTGTAGTGGTACATGCCTGTAGTCCCAGCTACTCGGGAGGCTGAGGTGGGAGGATCGCTTGAACCCAGGAGGCAGTAGTTGCAGTGAGCCAAGATTGCATGACTGCACTACAGCCTGGGTAACCGAACAAGACTCCATCTCAAGAAAAGAAAAACAACAAAAAAAAAGAGGGGAGGGTGATGGTGGATAGAGATGGACCTACCAGGAATCTTACAGGAAAAAGCAGCCACCTCTGTTAGAACCTCAACCTATTCGATCTTGAGAATTTATTGAAGATCCAGGTTGTAACCACAGGCTGTCATGCAGCACTTCCAGACACCTCATTCAGCTCCTCTGACATGAGCTGGCACCTGCCCTTTGCTAGAGTCAGTGCAAATAACCAGTAATATAAAGATGAAAAAGACCATATCCTGCCTGTAAGAAGCTTGCAAGAGCCAGGCAGAAGCAATACATATTTGCAGAGGTAGAGAGCTCATTCGTAAGTGTGAAAGCAGTAGCCAGGAGCAGGGGGCATCGTGGAGAAACATGGCACTGGTGTTGAGTTTTACAGGAGGAATAGGGGCTTATTAGACCAGAATGGAGGGCAAGGGTTCTTTGGACAAAAAGCAGCAAGTTCAAGAGCAAGGCCAGGTGAATGTACATGGTGTGTTCAGGGACTGCAAGGACTCACTAAGATTCTGACCCAGAGAATGTGCCTGGAGGGTGTGAAGTAGGGCCCAGGGCAATGAGGACTGTAGCATTTAGGGCCAAATATAAACAGGTTTGGATTTGAATTTATACAAGAGACTTCTGCTGACTGCAGCTGTACAATGCCAGGGGCGCTTTTCACATTATTTTCTAAGGTTTTGTGCAATGCAATGGTAGAGGCTATTGTACCAGACAGGCAAGATCTCACCAGGGCCTGAACCAGCATAGCCTGAGGGGAGATTCTGAGGCCTCTGAGTGGTGAGAAGCGAGGGCTATCCAGAGGAAGCTTCTAGCTCAGGAGACAGCATAATAGTGAATTAATACCCTTCTATTCTAGAGTCTAGCAGTTGCATCTTGTAGCTATGTGAGACTTCCTGCTTCACAGCTTACTGGTTTACAGCCATGAAAATGGAAAATCCAACCACATTCCCACCCACCGTCCAAGTGGTGCTGGATCTGATGATGAATTCATTACCACCAGAACACGCTGCTTCTTCTAAAGTGGTTGTGAAATGGCATTTGCAGACTGTGGCACCCCCATCAATTTCATATGGTGTGTCTCCCACCTTTTTTTTTTTTTTTTTTAAAGAAAATCCCTCTTTGTTATGATGACTGGTCCAGCTTGTACCAGGCATGAGGAAGAAGCTGCCAGGGGACACAGAGCTGGGCCCCTTTCTAAAATTCAGGGACCCCTGGGGCACCTCCATGGGAGTGAAACCACCTTCTCCTTTTCAGACAAGTCCTGTCTGTGGAGGGAGCTTTCCAGATCAGAGAGAGGCTCAACACAATGTCTAAATATTGACTTAGCAGATGCCAGCAGCCCTCAAATAATCTTAGTCTCTTCTTCCTGGGAAAGAGCAAGAGAGGTCAGCTCTCTACTCTGTCTCCATGGTGGTCACAACCAGCATTAAGCTGTGCTGTTTTCAGTTAGAAAAGCAGCTTGGATGTAATCTACTGTCTTAGTCTGTTTATGTTGCTATAAACAAATATCTGAGTTTGGGTCATTTTTAAAGGAAAGAGAGCTGGGCGTGGTGGCTCATGCCTGTAATCCCAGCACTTTTTGAGGCCAAGTCAGGAGGATCACTTGAGGCTAGGAATTTGAGACCAGCCTAAGCAACATAGCAAGACCCCCATCTCTACAAAAGTAAAAGCAAAATTAGCTGGGCATGGTTGTGCACATCTGTAGGCTCACCTAGTTGGGAGGCTGAGGCAGGAGGATTGCTTGCCTGAGCCCAAGAGGTGGAAGCTACAGTGAGCTACAATCGCACTACTATAGTCCAGCTGGGCAACAGAGCAAGACACAGTCTCTTAAAAAAAAAAGAAAGAAAGAAAAAGAGGTTTATTTGGCTCATGGTTCTGCAGCCTGGTGCCAGCATTTGCTTCTGGTGAGGCCTGGTGAGGCTTCTGGTGAAGCTTCCACCCATGGTGGATATTTGACCTTCAGTATCCAGGAGGTTCATGGTGGTCAAGAAGGTCATGGAAGGTCACCCCATGACCCAGGAGCTGGCAGGCAGAGATCATGGGGCAGGAGAAGGAGGGAGAGAGGAGAGGAACGATGCTAGGCTTTATTTATTTATTTATTTATTTTGAGATGGAGTCTCACTCTGTTGTCTAGGCTGGAGTGCATTGGCACAATCTTGGCTCACTGCAATCTCTGCCTTCTATGTTCAAGTGATTCTCCTGCCTCAGTAGAGGAAAAAAAAGGTAGTCTCCTGAGTTGCTAGGATGACGGCACCTGCCACCATGCTCAGATGATTTTTGTATTTTTAGTAGAGATGGGGTTTTGTCATATTGGCCAGGCTGGTCTTGAACTCCTGACTTCAAATGATCCCAACTCTCTTGGGAACTAAGCAGAGTGAGAACTCACTCACCCCTTTGGGAAGGCATTAATCTATTTATGAGGGATCTGCCCCCATGACCCAAACACCTCCCTCCAGGCCCCACCTCCATCACTGGGGATCACATTTCAACATGAGGTTTGGAAGGTCAAATATCCAAAATGTAGATCCTCATTCAGCCATCACCTATGTAAGCCAGGCAGCATGCTGAGCACTGACATGGTTGCTCACAGCCCAGTGCTCTTCAGAGAAGAGCCTCCAGAAGGGTCACGTGGCTGAGGCCTCTCCAGGGGATTGTGCTCAGCTTAAAATCCGAGTCTCCCTGCATTTAAAGACTGCCTCTGTGCCAGGCTGTGTTTCTTTAGCAAGTAATTTGCTTTGGTAGCATGAGTTACAAGAAAATGAAGAGGTGAAAGAAAAAAAAAACACAGTGAAATAAAAGCAGTATTAAAATAGCAACTGATAGCTGAGGCAGTGCCTCACAACTGCAATCCCAGCACTTTGGGAGGCTGAGGCAGGCAGATCACTTGATGTAAGGAGTTTGAGACCAGCCTGGCCAACATGGTGAAACCCCACCTCTACTAAAAATATATAAATTAGCCAAGCATGGTGGCATGTGTCTGTCTTCCCAGCCACTTGGGGAGCTGAGCCAGGAAAATCACTTGAACCTGGAAGGTAGAAGTTGCAGTGAGCCGAGATCATGCCACTGCACTCCAGCCTGGATAAGGGTCTGTCAACCCAAGAGCAATGGTGCTGCTGGATGATTGTTTATGAGTGTATGCAGGGGAGTGCAAACAAATGCAGATATACAAACCACGGAAGGCTTGGTGGGTCCTCCAAGTGCTGGCAGCAAACCCTGACAATTGGTTTAAAATGCAAGCAGCCTCTCATCTTTCCTATTGGTCTTTTGCAAGACTAGCAAACAGTTCTTAAGTCTAAGTTTAAGGAGTCATTTCAAAACAACTTTAACTCATGTTTTTGCTTCCAAATTTGGTGGCTTTATGGCTACATCCTGAAAATAAAATATTTGGTGTTTTCCTGAGGGAGAGAACTATATTCGTAATTCTGCAAATATCTGTTGAGCACTCTCTATGCACCAGGTTCTGAGGGCATAGATCTTGCCCTGCAGGTGCTCCCGGTCCTGTGGGAGACGGAGCCCCTGGGTGGGCACCATCTCTGCAGGGTGATGTGAGCCAGGATGGCAGTCAGCCCATGAGAGTATCTTGGTCAGTCTTCAGGAAGGTGGCATCCATGCAGAGGACAAGGGAGAGCTAGGGCTCATTAGGCAAGGGACATATTAGGGAGTAGGGGACAGGGCCAGGGGTTGTTTCTAGCAAGAGGCAAGAGCAGGCAGAGGCCCGTGACAGAAGGGAGCCACATGCTCCTGTAGAGGTTGTAAAGGGGTAGCTGGAAGACTGCTTTGTGTGGCCTGTGCTATGTCACATTTTCTTCTTTAATTAGCTGTCAATATATAAATACAGAGAATTTTCACACACAAACTAAAAGCCAACCAAACCTGGATTTCTGGGTTCTCTTAAAACTCTGGCATCTGCATTCCCACCTGATTGCAGTTGGCTGGAGCCGTGAGCCCCACCTTGTACATGCATGGGGCAGCAGAGCCTTCCCGGCCCCTCGAGGCATTGGGGAGCTGTGGTGTGAGAGGCTGGTGCAGAGAGGGAGTGAGGCCTTAGGGGTGGACTCCATGTCCTGCAAGCAGCAGAAAGCCAGGCGAGGGCTTTGAGTGTGGAGCTACTGGAGCAGATTTGCCTTCAGAAAGATGTCTCTGATTATACATGGGGCCAAACAGGAGTTTATTCACGATAGTTGGGGGCAGGGGAGTGATGGTGGGACATGTGGAATCTGAATAATGCCTCCCAAAGATATCAGGTCCTAATTCCTGGAATCTATGAAGGGTACCTATATAGGAAAAAAAAAAAGTACGGCCAGGCACAGTGGCTCATGCCTGTAATCCCAGCACTTTGGGAGGCCAAGGCAGGTAGATCACTTGAGGTCAGGAGTTGGAGACCAGCTGGCCAACATGGTGAAACTCTGTCCCTACTAAAAATACAAAAATTAGCCTGGCATGGTTTTGTGTGCCTATAATCCCAGTTACTTGGGAGACCAAGGCAGGCAGGAGAATTGCTTGAAGTAGGGAGGTTGAGGTTACAATGAGCCAAGAAAGCGCCACTGCACTCCAGCCTGGGTGATGGAGTGAGTTTGAGTCTCCAAAAACAAAAAAAAGACTTTGCAGATGAGATTGAGTTAAGGCTGCTGAGATGGGGAGCATCTCTGAATTATGCAGATGGGTGCTAAATGCAACCACGCATATCCTTCTAAGGAGGCAGAGGGAGATTTGATGCAGACAGAAGAGGAGATGGTGACGTGACCATGGAAGCAAAGACAGGAGTGAGGTTGCCACCAGCCAAGGAATACAGAATTGGAAAAGGCATGGAGCAGATTCTCCTCCAGAGCCTGCCAACGCTTTGATTCTGGCCCAGGGATACTGAATTTTGGCCTCCAGAACTGTGAGAAAGTCAATTTCCACTGTCTTAAGCCACTGAGTTGGTGGTAATCAGTTATAGCAGACATAGAAAATGGATTCAGACAGCACCGGAGAGACCTAGGGGTGGAATCCACCAGACTGGGGACCAACTGGTTGTGCTTGGTGAAGGAAGAATTTAGGGGGACATCACATTGGGTACCCCAGAAAGTGAGCCTGAGACTCAGCCACAGGTGCTGGAGGGGAACCCAGCGAGAGGACACCAAGAGAGCAAGGCAGGAAAGAGATCCCTGCAAAGGTGGGTGATTGAGCTGGAGCCTGCAGCCCTGCAGGGGACCTCATGTGAAACATACCTCCAAATTGTCCCTCAAAAGGACAGGAAGTGGGGGACACAAAATGCATCTGAGACCAGGCACGGTGGCTCATGTATTTCATCCCAGCACTTTGGGAGGCTGGGGCGGGAGGATTGCTTGAGCCCAGGAGTTCAAGACCAGCCTGGGCAACATAGGAAGACCCCATTTCTACAAAAGCAAAAATTATCCAGGTGTGGCAGTGTGGGCCTGTGGCACCAGCTACTTGGGAGGCTGAGGTGGGAGGATTACTTAGGCTTGGAGAGTTGAGGCTGCAGTGAACTGTGATTATGCCACTACACTCCAGCCTGGATGACAGAGCAAGACCCTGTCTCAAAAAAAAAAAAAAAAAAAAAAATTTGCAGCTGCTTCGGGTTACTGAGTTTCTGACTTGAGCAAGTACTTGGGGGAGAAACCCAGTGACAAGAGCAGGGGCCAAGAGACAGTGCTGAGTCAGCAGTGGGTTGGAGTTGCATCTCCTGGGGGGTCCAAGCAAGTTGATCCAGGACACAGCAGAAGCTTTGGAAGCCATCAGAGTGGGTAAGACAATAAGTGGGCATGGATCTCTCATGAATGGCTTGGTAATGAGTGAGTTCTCACTCTATTAGTTACCATGAAATCTGACTGTTAAAAAGAGCCTGGCACCTTCTCTCTTTCATTCCTTCTCTCACCACTTGACACACAGCTCCCCTTCCCCTTCCGCCATGATTAGAAGCACCCTGAGGCCTCACTAGAAGCAGATGCCAGCACCATGCTGCTTCTACCGTCTGCAGAACTATGAGCCAAATAAACCTCTTTTCTTTATAAATTATCCAGTCTCAGGTATTCCTTTATAGCAACACAAAATGGACTAAGTAGTAAGGACAACTCCTTCAAGGAGAAAGATGGGGCAGAGGCCAAGGGGAGCCTTGGATCAATTGTGGACTTAAAACCCAACTATTCTATCAGTCAGTGGACAAACGTTGTGCACCTAATCTGTAACAGTCCCTGAAGAAACAGTGGTTATCAAAGGACAAAGCTGGCCAGGTGTGGTGGCTCATGCCTGTAATCCCAGTACTTTGGGAAGCCGAGGTGGGTGGATTGCTTGGGACCAGGAGTTCGAAACCAGCCTGGCCAACATGGTGAAACCCCGTCTCTAGTAAAAATACAAAAATTAGCCTAGTGTGGTAGTGTGCTCCTGTAATCCCAGCTACTTGGGAGGCTGAGGCAGGAGAATTGCTTCAGCCTTCGAGGCAGAGGTTGTAGTGAGCCAAGATCACGCCACTGCACTCCAGCAGTGGGGGACAGAGTGAGACTCAGTCTCAAAAAAAAAAAAAAAAAAAAAAAGACAAAGCTCTGTCCTTGGAGAGTAAATATGTAGCAAAAAATACATGATTTCAGGTGCTGATAAGCAACATGAAGAAATAAATTGGGGTGATGAGATAAAATAACACAGGGTTACTTCAGCTAGACTGGTCAGGGAAGGCCTTGGAGGAGGTGACAATTGTGCCTGATGAGAAGGACCTGGTTGGGCAGAGAACTGGGGGTGTCTGTGCCAGTGCAAAGTCCCTGGGGAAGGCGTTCAAGGAGGAGAGGGGAAGCCATGTGCCTGGTGCAGTGAGAGAGAGGGTGAGTGGTGGGATGAGGCCAGGAGGCTTTTGGTCTTAACACAGGGCACTGTGTACCAGTGTGTAAAGCCATTGGAACTCTTGAAGAGGGGATGACATGATCTATTTTACATTTTTAAGGTCACTCTGGCTTTTGTGAGGAGGACAGTTTCAAAGGGGGAAAGGAGAAAGGCAGGCAGGCTGGTGAAGAGGCTTTCATGGCCACCCAAGCTGGGGATGGTGAGAGACATTGGAGCAAAGACACAGGGATGACCTGTCTGGATTTTTGGTTTAATCAATATAAGACTAAAATGATATGCAGGGCTAGGCATGGGGGCATGCACCTGTAGTCCCAGCACTTTGGGAGGCTGAGGCAGGAGGAGTGCTTGAGGCCAGGAGTTCAAAACCAGCTTGGGCAACACAGTGAGATCCCCCATCTCTACAAAAGTAAAAACAAAATTAGCCAGGCATGGTGGTGAGTGCCTCTAATCCCAGCTACTCAGGAAGCTTAGGTGGGAGGATCACTTGAGCCCGGGGGTTCGAGGCTGCAGTGAGCTCTGATCACGCCACTGTATGCCACTCTGGGCAACAGAGTGAGACTCTGTCTCTAAAATAATAATAAATAACAATAAAAGAGAGATACAGAGATACCTGAGAGAGAAGGATGAAGTTATCATTTCTAAGGTGTATGTGCCTCAGTAGTGATGTAATGTGTTGTGGAAATAGACTGGAACTCGATAATTGCCTACTTCAGAGGTAATGTACTCTCTCAGGTGAGCGGTTTTAGCAGGTATTATACTAGTTTAAGAGGACTCCATCCATTACTTAACTGTTCTGATTTGGTTGTGGAGAAGGTATCTTTAATAGGGATACACTTTTCACAAAGCCTATCATTGCCGTAATAGAGTGTTGAGAGTGGGGGTGCTTCTGAGCTGGGGTGGAAACAGCTAGGACTGGGAGAAGACCTGTTTCTGGGGACTGAGAGCCCCTGTGGCCTGGTGTGACCAGGTCCCTTTGGAGGACTGGTTTGAAAAAAGACTCAAGGTGGCTCCTGACAGGGCCTGCACAGAAGCTCTTCTGCTTGCTTTGGTGGCTGTCTGGGACCGTTGGGTGAATGTGCACAGCACTTTGTGACCTTAGGTGAAGGTGGCTGCCAAGGGGCCCCACAGCCTCAGCCCAGCCCTCCCCATGTACAGGTCAGCCATCCTGGTCTGATACCTTCAAGGGGCCTCGAGATGCTGCTGGGAGTGGGCAGAACCTGGCGAGGGCAGCAGGCCGATGTGAGGGCAAGGACATCTGCCAACGTCTGCCTCCCTGCGGGTGCGGAGGAGGGTTGGGTGTCAGAGCCAGGTTCTGAGAAGAAACCAGCTGAGGCCCAGCTGCCCAGAAAAGCTGGGAATCTTTCCCAAGACCCTTGTGACCTTAGGAAAGCTTCTGGGGGAATGGACTGTTTATTCTCAGGAGTTGGGGTGGGGGAATGTACAGACACTCAGTTCAGCACGGGTGATGTGGCTGGAGAAGCTGCATCCACCACGGCTCCTTCCTTGCCTGCCTCTGGAACACGCACAGAACTCCGCATCTGCAACAAGAGATGGACTCAGGGTCCAACCGAGAACATGTCCTGGCTTGGCCTTCTTGAGCCTCACTTTCTCCCACTCTTAAATGGGAACAGCCCTGCCCATCCAGAGTTCAATGAGGATTAAATGGAGGTAGGGACGGGGTGAGCAGGCCAATAGGGACAAATCTTGGAGACACCATGCTATATGCAAGAGCTGGACACAGAATGACAAAGACTGTGTGATTCCATTTGTAGGAGCTGTGGCACTGGGCAAATCACAGGGACAGGAGGCAGGATGGGGCTGCCAGGGGCTGGGGTCGGAGGAACAGGGATTTATTGCTTAACCAGCACAGAGTTAAGGAGATGAAGTTTTGAAGATAGATAATGGTGATGGTCGTACAATATTGTGAATATGCTTAGTGCCACCGAATTTTACACTTAAAAATGGTTGAAAGGGTAAATTTTGTAACGATATTTTTAAAAGACCAGCACCTTCTAGTAAACCTAGATTTGGGGTTCCTGAGTTGCTGTCAAGCATGGCTGACCCAGGGTGCAGGCCAGGACCCCAGCTGCTACTCCAAGGCCACAAGAGTTGGGAAGAGAAGGATGGTAGCTAACTGTAGACAATTTTTTAAAAATTATTTTTATTATTTCTTTCCATAAGTTTTGGGAGAACAGGTGGTGATTGGTTACATGAGTAGGTTCTTTAGTGATGAATTGTGAGATTTTGGTGCACTCAAAATATATATTGCAGTGTATATTCAGAGCAATATACACTGAACTTGATTTGTAGTCTTTTATCCTCATCCCCTTTTCCCCTGAGGACCTAAAGTCTATTGTATCATTCTTATGCCTTTGCATCCTCGTAGTTTAGCTCCCACTTATGAGTGAGAACATACGATGTTGGTTTTTCATTCCTGTGTTACTTCATTTAGAATAATGGTCTCCAGTCCCATCCAGGTTGCTGTGAATGCCATTAATTAATTCCTTTCTATGGCTGAGTAGTATTCCATTATATATTTATACCACAGTTTCTTTATCCACTCATTGATTGATGGGCATTTGGGTTGGTTCTACATTTTTGCAACTGTGAATTGTGCTGTCATAAACATGTGCATGCAAATATCTTTTTTGTAATGTCCTTCTTTTCCTCTGGGTATATCCCCAGGAGTGGAATTCGTAGTTCTACTTTTAGTTCTTTAAGGAATCTCCACAGTCTTCCACAGTGGTTGTACTAGTTTACATTCCCACCAGCAATGCAAAAGTTCCCTATTTACCACATCCATGCCAACATCTATTTTATTTTTCTTCTTTTGATTCTGGCCATTCTTGCAGGAGTAAAGTAGTTTTGCATTGTGGTTTTGATTTGAACTTGTATGCAATTTTGAAAAGAATCAAAAGATAGGAAAGTAGGAGCTCACCACTAGTAATCTTCATAGTTGTCCATGCAGTTATACTCCACAAGGTTTTATATAATTTTATTCCTGCTTTTTTTGTTGCAGTAATTGTTTAGCATTATTTCATAAACATTTCTCACAGCACTAGAAACTCTATATAAAGCCTTGCAATGGCAGTGTAATATCTACACAATTCTTAAGCCTTGCTTCATCTGACCAGTCCCCAGTGGTGAATACTAACATTCTTTGCCATTGTTGAATGACATTGGGATCAAGAACTCCATGTATACATCTCTGTCTATACCATATTTCCTTGGGATAGATCTGTAGAAGTAGAATTACTTCATTATGAGCAGGTGTGGTGGCTCACACCTGTAATCCCAGCACTTTGGGAAGCCAAGGCAGGTGGATTGCTTGAGCCCAGGAGTTCAAGACCAGTCTGGGCAACACAGCAAGACCCCATCTTAATTATTTTTTTAAAATAAGAAAAAATTAAAAAGAATGACTTGAGTATAACATTACACCCCTTTAGATGCTAGCTCCATGGAAGACAAATACGCTATCCCCTTTGTCACCCTTGCCTGGCTGGGAAGTACCTGGCCCGGCTCATGGTCTGGCACTGCTGGCTGGTATCGGCTGGTTCCATGTGGAGAAAAGGGGACCTTGATTTAATTGGCATCATTCCTAAGAGTGCTCTGTTGATCCCACTGGGGGCTGTCATGGAGCTTCTGGGATCAGAAGAGCACCAGCTCAGAAGATGGGGTGACCCCATGGAGCCAACGTTAGAAACTCTCCCCATGCAGAACTTGGGCCAGCCCTCCAGACTATGGCAGGCTCAGGAAGTAGACCCAGAAGGCCCGCCAGCCCCTGTGGGGAACATTTGTCATCCAGCAAGCATTGTTTTTGCCTAGAGCCTTGCAGTTTCCTAAGGATTCAAAGGGAGAGATTCTTCAGGGGTATGGAAGAGAGGCAGAGGTAGAGCTGGAGTTTGGGCACCCCCGCCTTTGGCTCTTCCAAAAGCACTGGCATGTCCCTGCCTGGAACAAGGTGGGGTTCCCAGATTCCCTGGTCCCCACCTCCAGCTGGCTCTGGGCTTAGCTCTGCCACATACATCCAGGTGATCTTGGGCACACTTCTGAATCTTGCCATGCCTTGGTTTCCCCACCAGGAATATGGGGCTGGTAATACTCATTCCTGGGGATGTGGCTATAAGGTTAAGGTTATGGATGTCAAGTACCAGGGCCAGCCCCATGGGATTAAGCAGCAGAAGATGTGCTGGTCACTTGATCTTCTGCTACTCACAGAATGAGCAGGCCCTCTTCCTACCAGACTGATTTCCCCAGCAAGGGGCATCAAGATGATATTTGCAGTGCCCAAGCAGGGCTGACCCTCTTGAGAACTCTGGGAACCTATCTCTCAGCAAGAGCCTCCAAGAGAGCCACCCAAAGCTCTTCCCTTAGGCTCATGACCCCTGGAGCCCACCCAGCCCCAAATGCCAGCTCTCCGGAGACCCCACCAAATTTGAGGCCTTTGCTTTCTTGAGAATCATTTCCAGCCAGCAGATCCTCCTCTTAATATATTCAGCAGACATCTGATAATTGTGATAACCCTGATGAGTGGTGAGCAAGGCAAATTAGCTAAAAGATGATTGATTTTTTTATGCGCAATTTTGTCTTCAGCCTTTCCTAGCAATGTGCCATGCCAGAGTAATAATTTCTTCTTCCAGGTATTTTCCAGTACTGAGATTGCACATCTATTTATGGTTGCCTGGAAGCCTCATAATTACAATACAGTCCAAGTGCCCATTTTCTTTCCCTGACTACAAATAGGGATCAATCGAATTTTAAATGACTGCTCCGGGGCTTGCTCTGGATCGTGACCTTTGTAAATGATTAGAGCTCAGCATCGTTGCTATCTGCCCGGAAAAGCCAAGCGGGCAGAGCTTTCTAACTGGCATTTAATCTGGATGTGGGCCAAAGATATTCCAGGTGAAAACCAACAATGAGCTGTCAGGAGAGAGACAGCTTGTGGACTTCCTCCCTGTCCCGTGAACACTCCCTGTGTTTCCCACACCCTGTTTCTTTTGTCTGATTCCTGGGTCCTGTGGGTATCTGTTTGCTGTGGAGCCTGTTGACAGAGCTGTACCTGCCTCTGCTGAGCTAGTACCCAGGGAGGGGAAGGTTGAATTCAAAGTGTCCCAGGAAGTTTTAGATCTGCATGCAAAATTGTTACTAGCCAGAAAGAAGATTTCTTTGTTTTTGATTTGTTTGGAGTCATTGGATTTGATCTGAAATGCAAAGCTTTAGATTCTGAAGCCCGAGAAACCTGCAGGGTAACTGATTCTTCCAGGAGAAGTTGGGACCGGGACTTGACATAACTCTCATCTAACTGACAAAGTCATCCTCAGCGCTGAGTTTTCTGATTCAGAGTAGAGCCAGCTGCAGTGTGTCTGAGCCCTTGAGACCCTGATGCTGCTTGAGGGCAGCTGCTGAACCTTGCTGCAGACCTCCCACAGAGGATCACAGGAGTCCTCATTTCAGGGGTGGGGGTAGGGAAGGCTGTTTCCCCCAGCCCTGCTTAGAATCACACACGTGCTGCCTGACAGCAGTGGAAGGCCATGTGGTACGAAGAGCTGTAGAGTGCAGCATAGCATTCTGTTCTGTGACCATTGATCCTGCCTCAGTTTCTCCAGCTGCAGTTCTTAGGAATGGGATTGTTATCTTTGTCTGTGATCAGGGTGTGATCATGCCATTCAAATACAACCTTGTCAGCTTTGTTTCTCCAGAGCCGCCTTCTATACAACAGCAAAATGTTTCCTTCAGGTCAGTGATCTTTAGACTATCTTCTACTAACACTCTCAGGGTTCTTTGAGAATCACTGTTTTTCTTGGCACTCACTGTTTCTCTCTATTCTCCCCACTTTTTCCAGCCAGGCCAGACTCACTGGGATGTACCCTACTTGGCACTGGAGCATAAGCTGCTACCCATGCAGTACCCCAGAATACCCCACCATCACCACTCCACCTTCCCTTGGCCTCCTATGTCCAACCCCACCTCTGTTCTGGTCTCAGCAGCAAAGGTGCCTGCTCAGGACCCAGACAGCACTAACCTTGTCCCTGCTCCACAGCCTCTGCATGCTCCTTATAGAGTCTCCCTGTGCTTTTTCCCAGGGATATTATATTTCCCTACCAACCCACGAGAGTTCCTTGTGGCTCCTGGACACACCCGAGGTTCCAGGAATAGAGGAGGAAACCTGGGGAGAGATCAAGTGAGATAAGCCAGCAATCTAAGCCTTATCCCATTTTGACCAGCCTTTTATCTGTTGAACATCTTTCTGTGGCACTGCAGCTAATGGAATTCTTAGGAAAGCATCAGTTTTGCACAGAAACGAAAGCCATCCTCAAGAGTTTAAGATCTAAAATCACACACACAGTCTCAATCAGGCCACTGTCTTGGCATGCTGCTTGCAGCCTCTGGAAAGTGTGGGTGGAGGTTGCATTCTCCCCATGGGTCATAGGCTCATGTTTGCAAAGAGTCATAACAGTAATGTAGAAAGGGAATTCAGAGGACAACTCTCTTTGCCACAGATGCAGAAACAAGAGCTGGCTCAGATGAGGCACAGAGAAAGAACCAAACAGCACCAACAGCCTCCTGCCCTTGAAAGGCTGTGAACTGAACTCACTTGAGCTCTTCTGTCTGGGTGGAGAGATGAGTTCCTGCCTGGTACACAATATCTTCTAGGTCCTGTGCCTAAACATCATCTCCTGTTTGGCCTTAGAAACACAGCAAAAACTGGCTGGGCACAGTGGCCTATACTTGTAATCCTAGTGCTTTGGAAGGCTGAAGTGGGAGGATTACTTGAGCTCAGCGGTTCAAGACTGGCCTGGGCAACATAGTAAAACAAACGTATCAAAAAATTAGCCAGAAGTGGTGAGTGTCTATAGTCCTAGGTACTCAGGAGATGGAGCAGGAGGATCACTTGAGCCAGGGAATTGAAGACTGCAGTGAGCTATGATTCTGCCACTGTACTCCAACCTGGGTGACAGAGGAGCAAGACTGTATCTCAAAAGAAAAAAAAAATGTTGCGCATGGTGGCTCACACCTGTAATCCCAGAACTTTGGGAGGCTGAAGCGGGTGGATCACCTGAGGTCAGGAGTTTGAGACCAGCCTGGCCAACATGATGAAACCTTGTCTCTACTAAAAATACAAAAATTTAGCTGGGCATGGTGGTGGGCACCTGTAATCCCAGCTACTTGGGAGGCTGAAGCAGGAGAATTGCTTGAACCCAGGAGGTGGAGGTTGCATGGAGCTGAGATTATGCCATTGCACTCCAGCCTGGGCAACACAAGTGAAACTGTCTCAAAAAAAAAAAAAAAGCAGAAAAACCAAGAGCCACATGCTCACCTGCTTCCTTTGTCCTCTCCTTTTATTTATAGAACAAGAGATTGTACATCTCACAGGTTGGGGCTGAAGTAGTAGACAGGCCTTTCCAGTTGTCATAATTGGGTTTTAATGTATAAATTCTAGCTGGCTTCAGTCATTCGAGCACAGCCTATTTCACAATATTTCAGTTATGGTACATCCAAGGATTATAGTTTAAGGCAATTGATTTAACTCTCAAATACCATGTCAATCTGGGAGTGTGAGATATGTTTTGTATGCTGTCAGATGGGTTCTAAAATGTGTCCCTGGGGCCAGGCATGGTGGCTCACATCTGCCCAGCACTTTGGGACACTGAGGCAGGCCAATCACTTGAAGTCAGGAGTCTGAGACCAGCCTGGGCAACATGGTGAGATCCCATCTCCACCAAATATTAAAAAAAAAAAAAAAAAAAAAAAAAAAAAAAGCCAGGTGTAGTGAGGGGTGCCTGTGGTCCCAGCTACTTGGGAGTCTGAGGTGGGAGGATTGCTTGAACCCAGGAGGTGGAGGTTGCAGTGAGCTGAGATGGTGCCACTGCACTCCAGCCTGGGTGACAGAGGAAGACCCTGTCTCAATTAAAAACAAATAAAATAAAATAAATATAAAATGTGTTTCTGGGATCAGCAGCAGATCTGAGCCTGGAACCAGAATCCAGGGAGCTGCCATGGTTGTGGGGCCCCATGACGTCACTCGACATTAGTCCCATACAGTTTGGGATGATAAACCATCTTAACTATTGAATGGCCGTATACCTTTAATGTAAATTGGGACCAAAAAGAAAAAAAAGTAAATAAAAAAAAAATAAAAATATAAAGAACATGAAGGGCCATGTGCCTTTGTTTGCAGAGCTACCTTTTGTTCACTCCCTGAAGAGCAATGCCTTTGCTGATTTCAGTTTAGTTGATTTTCCCACTATTTACATGTATACATGTAAGTATTTTCTAAGATGCTTATATTAGTGTCATGTTTTGCAGACGATGCATAGCAGTAGGATTTAAGTGAGAATCTTTAGTGCCAAATCTATTGCTCCTGGTAATAAAAGAAGTGCACTGTAGTGAGTGAGGTCTGATAATTGATCACACCACAAGCAAACTGTATCTCTTGAATTTCACCTTTGTCTTCACACATATAGTATTGGTAATTATTCTGATTAGAATAATGGCTTGTATTTTTAAAGTATATAATTTGCACTTAAAGTCACCATTGAATCTCTGTGCTCATGTCACTTTTGCAGAGTTTTGCCCATCCTAATTATATACCCTGCAGTGCCCGCCCCCCAAGAAAAAGACCCAAGAGAAAAAACAAGGTCTGCTCATGGACAGAAAATGTTATTCTGACCAGGTGCAGTGGCTCACACCTGTAATCCCAGCACTTTGGGAGGCCAAGGCAGGTGGATCACTTGAGTTTGAGACCAGCCTGGCAAATACGGCAAAACCCCATTTCTACTAAAAAAATAATAATACAAAAAAATACAAAAATACAAAAATACAAAAAATATCAGCCAGGCCTGATGAAGGCTGCCTGTAATTCCAGCTACTCATGAAACCGAGGCATGAGAATCACTTGAACCTGGGAGGCAGAGGTTGCAGTGAACCAAGATTGCACCACTGCACTCCAGCATTGGTGACAGAGTGAAACTATCTCAAAAAAGAAAAGAAAAGGAAAGAAAATGTTATCCCCATTTCTAGCATCCTCCAGGACATTTGGTCAGGAGTCTGATTAGGGAGTTGGTTCATTTTCTAAATTATTCTCTGAGTCTTTATGTTAAGAAAGGAAAGGCAGTGCCTAAGTGTTCCAAGATTCCAGAATAATTGTCTTTTGTAATTAAGTAAACATAGCACATAGTCTCATGCCTAGACCAACTGGCAGGGGCAAGACCAGCAAAGGAGATGCTTTTGTGAAGAAGAAGTAAGCTGAAGTGAGCAGAGCAAAATCCTTCTTCCCATGCTGCAGGAACAGCTGGAAGGCAGCACCAGCGTCAAAAGGTTCTGCCGTTAACTCAGTTGGGGAGGTACTCCAGGAGAGGGATGTGAGCTGTCCCTGCTATCCTAGCTCAGCCTGCATCCCCTTTCTCCTCAACTAATGCTACAGAATCCCACCTGGTGCCCTGTACCTGGCATCCTGCCATTCTCTGGTCCCCTGTAGCCCACTCTTCACATGAAGCCAGAGAGGACTTCTTAAAAGATGATGTGATGGCCAGGTGTGGTGGCTTACACCTGTAGTCACAGAAACTTGAGAGATTGAGGTGGAAGGATCGCTTGAGCCCAGGAGTTCGAGACCAACCTGGGCAACATAGCGAGACCCTGTCTATTAAAAAAATTAAATTATTTGGGTGTGATGGGTTGTGTCTGTAGCCCCAGCTACTCTGGAGGCCAAGAATGGAGGATCTGTTGAGCTCAAGAGTTGGAAGCTGCAGTGAGCTATGGTTGTACCACTACACTCCAGCCTGGGTGGCAGAGCGAGACCCTGTCTCTAAAAATATATAATAATAAAACAAAAAATAATTTTAAAAAGGTGATTTGATCACGTCACTTTCAGTGTAAACTTGGTTAATGGTTTCCCACTGTACCCGGGGTAGATTTGAGCTGTAGCCACAGCCCAAGGCCAGCCTCTCCTCAGCAGCTCTCAGTTCCCCACTCCTCCTTCCCCAAGGCTGCAGCCGCCCTGGCCTCTGCCAGTCCTTGGAACTCCTCAAGGCCCTTTTGTGCCTCAGGGCCTTTGCATGGGCTATAACAATGCTCAGAAACTTCTTCCTTCTCATCTTCACGGCTGGCTTCTCCTTGTCATTGAGATCACAGCTCTGAACCACCTTGTGTGAGGTGCTTTTTCCATTCACCAACTCTGCCTCTGCAACCCCCATGTCACTTTATATGCCACTATTAATAACATATATTATTTTATTTTTAGCCTTCAGAAAGATCTCTGAAACGGTCTTGCTTATTTGTTATTGTATTGTCTCTCCTGCCTGAATATAAGCTTCATGAGGACAGGTTGGTGGCCTGGTCTCTCTAATTCATACTGACCCCTTTAGAGCCGTGCCCTGCTGGCAGAGTGGCTCCATGCCTGTAATCCCAGTACTTTGGGAGGCTGAGGCAGTAAGATTGCTTGAGGCCAGGAGTTTGACACTAACCTGGGCAACATAGTGAAAGCTCATCTCTACAAAAGATGAAAAAAATAGCTGGATATAGTGACATCTACCTATAGTCCCAGCTATTCAGGAGGCAGAGTTGAGAGGATTGCTTGAGCCCAAGAGTTTGAGGCTGCAGCGAGCTATGATTGCATCACTGTATTCCAGCCTGGGTGACAGAGTGAGATCCTGTCTCTAAAAAAAATAAAAATAAAAAAATTCATAGAATCAGGCTGCCTCTTGCAAGGCACTCTGCAAATGCTGGTTGAGTAACAGAATGAACAGCAGACACATGCTGTGCATTTACCTGGTGCAGCCTCTGGCCCAGGTGAAAACCAGGCCATTTGAGCAGGTTCAGGATTTGGATAACTGATTAGATCTGGAGGGCTTATAGGCAGCCAGTGTTACGAAAGCCCTACCTAATGTCCTCATATCTGGGTATCTTGGTCTGTGTGTGTATGTCAGGTGTACCTCCAGTAACCTGTTCCTGATTTACAGATGCCCTCAAAGAAACTGCTTGCTCACCAAGCTCCCATTTGGCAGCAGGCCAAGTTCTTTTGGGTGATGGGGCCTCACAGGGAAGGTCTTTGTCTCTTTGCCACTGTTCTTGTCTCTGGAATTTTGTTCTTTCTCCCTTTTCTGGCCTGACTTCTGCAGGCATGAAGTCTCAATCACCAAAATGACCCAAGAGGCTAGGAACAAAGCATCCTTGAGAGGGGACACTCACTGAGCAGAGTGGGCACAGGACCCTAGCAGGGCTGGGCTTGGCTGCTTCTCCTTGTTGAGGAGCCTCCAGTTTTCCTGGGCTGCTGTGTGGTGGAGCCGGGAAATGTCTTCTAGCTCCAGGCCTTCCCTTCAGCCAATGTAGTCCATCAGCAGGATGCAACTGTGGTCCCAGAGCCCCAGGATTCCTAGGGGGCTGCAGTGATGGCAACATCTTGGCCAATGCTGGAACCCTGGCCTTGTCAGATAATGAGGCCTTGGAGAGGTCAGCCTGTTTCCCGGGCTCCCCCTTGTTCACCTGCACACATGTATACCTGCACACTTGTGCACTGGTACTCACACTGGTACACCTGCACACTTACACAGTTGTACATCTGTATGCTCTCACACATGCACGACTGCACATCTGCACACTTGCACACCTCAACTGCACACTTGCACAATTGCACACCCGCATACTTGCTCAACTACACGCCTGCACACTTGCACAACTGCACACCTGCATACCTGCACAGCAGTGCACATACTCACAACCTTGTGCCCAGCCTCCAACTTCCATCCTCTGGCATCCCTTGTGCCTTCCTCTTCTGGGCTTCTGTAGTCATCATTCAGTAATCCTGGGTGGCTGGTCTGGTTCCTTCTCCTTGTATCTTGCCTCTCACACCAACTCCAAGGTTTCTTGTGGTTCTTCCCTCCTCCACCTCTGTGTCACCTATATCTCTTTAGCCTTCTTAGCTGGGTCCCACATGCAGCAGCCAAGAAAGTGTGGTGTGTATGGCTAAAGTCAGGCTATCCCTGAGTCTATAGAGGAGGATAAGTCAGCATAATAAATAGGTTCCTTTCTATTCAGACAACTTAGGAAGCCTGGTTTTCTAAATGCCTGTACCAGGCAGTAAAATGGAAACTTGATATCACCAGTAAACCCATGAAGAAGACTCAGTTTGTCTCTATGGTGAGAGACATTTCTTCAGCTTGTGGGGAATGTTGTCAGCTAAAAGTGTTGATAGGCCAAAGGCCCTGGCAGGAGGATGTAGAGGACGTGAAATATAAATGTCTTCATTTGTGAAAGGAGTTTCAGGACAGGCACCAGAGCTCAGGGAGGGGGAAGTGACTTCAGAAACACCTGGAGTCACCTGTAGCATTTGTTGTTTCTCTCTGGACCTGGGCCTGTCTGAGAGATGAGCTCTAACATACACATCTGTAAACAGTGTTTGTGCCAGATCCTGGGGTGGCTCTGGTTAGAGCTGAGAACTGAGTCCAGGGTCTTGGGTGAGAATAAACCACCAGCAGGGGCTTCAGTTATGTGACTTTTGCAGGTCAAGTATGTGAGACTCTCAGAAAACCCCTTCCTGAAGTTGAAGGGTAATAAATAACTACTGTGTGGGAGAGGCTGCAGCAACAGATGAATTTGCATTTTAAGAACTGAAAATAATAGAAAACATAAAATAAATTCTAAAACAAGTATGGCTGGGTACTGTGGTGTGTACCTGCCTTCCCAGTTATTCAGGAGGCTGAGACAAAAGGTTCACTGAAGTCCAGGAGTTCTGGGCTGTCATGTGCTATGTTTGACATCAATATAGTAACCTCCCAGGAGTGGGGGTGGGCGCAGCCACCAGGTTGCCTAAGAAGGGGTGAACTGCCCCAGGTCAGAAATGGAGCAGGTCAGAATTCCTGTGGTGATCAGAAGTGTGACCACTCCTGAGAATAGACATGGCACTCCAGACTGGGCAACATAGTGAGACCCCATCTCTAAAATGAATATAAAATTTAAAATGTCCTGGCCAACATGGTGAAACCTTGTCTCAACTAAAAATACAAAAATTAGCTGGGTTTGGTGGTGTGCGCCTGTAGTCCCAGCTACAGGAGGCTGAGGCAGGAGAATCACTTGAACCTGAGAGGTGGCGACAGTGAGACTCCGTCTCAATCAATCAATAAAATAAAATAAAATCATAAAAATGTTTACCTTACTTAGAGATCATTGAGAATGGTTCACTTTACTTTCTCTGTGGTTTGAAATTGATTATAAATATAAAAATGAGAATCAAAGAAGGAAAAACAGTCAACAGTTTAAATGAAAACGTGATAGTGATTTTTACTAGAAATTAGAACCCATACCTACCTATTAACATCCACTTCTCTCATTCTGTCCTTCCTTCTTGGCAATCCATGGTATAGAAAGTCAGTCTGCCATCCAGCAACCACAGTGATATGTTACCATCTTTATTCAAAACTCCTGAAACCATTTGGCTTATATCTTGTCAAACAAAAATACAAATATTTATTTCTCGTGGAGATATAGAACAGGTATGGGTTTTCAGTTTGCTCAATCTGAGAAAAGTAAACAGATACAGATGACTTCGGCTTCACATCTAGTCTTTAGGAGCCAGACACCTAATTTCCCCCGGATGCTATCCATAAACAGAAGATGCTTGTTGCCATGGATTTTTTGCTCTCGAGTTTTTTTTTCTTGCCTTCTCCAAGACTTGAACAAAGCCAGTCTAGCTGAGAAATAAATGAGTTATTTTTAGTTCTTTGAATGGTTTTTCATAAACTCTTTTCTTCCTTTGGCCTAAGGCCCACTGGACCATCAAAGGGATTTTAATACTAAGGTTGGAAAAGGAGAAGGGTCTTTGCTGGGCCACTTATCTCCATGCCTGTCTCTTTCCATCTAGAACCCTGGGCACCCCCAGAAAACAGAAAACCCTTGTGCCCATTTAGTGGGCTCTCTACAAGGCATGGATTGCTTTTCAAACATTGCAGAGGCCCTTTAGACTAAGCACATTTATTTATGCATTTATTTTTTCACAGGGTCTTGCTCTGTTACCCAGGCCGGAGTGCAGTAATGCAATCATAGCTCACTGCAGCCTCTACCTCCTGGGCTCAAGCAATCCTCCCACCTCATCCTCCTGAGAAGTTGGGACTACAGGTGCATGCCACCAGGCTTGGCTAATTTTTAAAAATTGTTTTATTTTAGTACAGATGGGGGTCCTGCTTTGTTGCCCAGGCTGGTCTTGAACTCCTGGCCTCAAGCCATCCTTTTGCTTCAGCTTCCCAAAATGTGGGAATTACAGGCATAAGCCACCATGCCTGGCTTAGACTTTGCACATTTAAACAGTGGTCCCTGGATTCTCCTCCTTGTTGGAGAACTCCACCCATGCCAAAAGCCCAGGAGTCCTCCCTGGCCCTCCTCCATTTGTCCTTCCCACTATCCCTCTCCTAGACCTTTCAATTCTACTCAGTACATTCCAAATGGAGGGTGTGTTTTCTCCTAAAATGCTTTAGAACTGACTTGGAGAAGAGAAGACCCAGTCCCAGCCCTGTGAGGGCTTTTCTCAAGGCTCACATCCACCAGGACAATTCTCCTTGTGAAGCTCCACCCTCCATTGCTAGCTTTGGCAGCATCCCTTTCCTGACTCCCAGCTCTGAGCAAAGCAGTCCTGCAGTGATACAGTGATGTCATCTGTGTGAACGCCCCGTCTCCACCTTGGGGACACCTTTTCTTGGAATCAGATGCAAAGACATAATACAGCAGCAGAAAAAACATTAACCAAAAATAAGCAATAATTCCAAATTCTCACTCACCCTTTCTTTTCCTCTCAGCTCCCTGTCTATGATCTGAGAGCAGAATGGATTTTCCTTCTTGCTTCTGAGGCCAGATCTATTCACTTGTCCTCTCTTTTAAGGGTGGAAATGGCTCTGAGGATGAAGACAGAAGTGACCTTTAGCTCCTAAGCAGGAATATGCCTGTCTCTGTCTCTCCCCTTGATAAGATCAAGCTCCCTATGTGACTGGAAAGGAATCAGGGAAGCAGTGAATCCTTAGAGAAATTCCTGGTGCCTCCTTGTGAAAGAGGAGCTTGCCATCTTCCCAGCAGAATCGAATCTCGCCTGCCATGCTTGTGTTTTCAACCCCAGCCTTCCATTATTATTTATTATTTTCACTACAGGAATTGCAAATGTTGATAGTCTGGTTCCACCTGGAGGTTTGCAATTAAAAAGATGTCTTCATAGACCTCAATGTAAGAGGTAAGACAATAAAACTAGAAGATAAGGAAGAAGAAAATCAGGTGCCTTGAGTTTGGCAATGACCTTTTAGATACAACACCAAAAATGTGATCTATTAAAGAAAGAATTGATATGTTGGGCTTCATTAAAATTAAGAACTTCTGCTCAGTGAAAGACACTATTAAGAGAATTAAAAGACAAGCCACAGACTGGGAGAAAAATCTGTGCAAAACACATACCTGATGAAAGACTGGTATTCAAAATATGAAAAAGAAAAAAAAAATGGCTGGGTCTGGTGGCTCATGCCTGTAATCTCAGCACTTTGAGAAGCCAAGGCAGGCAGATCACTGGAGATCAGGAGTTAGAGACCAGCCTAGCCAAAATGGTGAAACCCTGTCTCTACTAAAGATACAATAATTAGCTGCATCTCATAGTGCACACCTGTAATCCCAGCTACTCAGAAGGCTGAGGGAGGAGAATCACTTGAATGCCGAAGGTGGAGGTTGCAGTGAGCTGAGATTGTACCACACTGCACTTCAGTCTGGGTAACAGAGTGAGACTCTGTCTCAAAAAATTAAAATATACATACACACTCTAAAATATCTCTTAAAAATAACAATAAGAAAACAACCTAATTTAAAAATGGATAAAAGACCTTAACAGACATCTTGTTAAAATATAGCAAATGAAAATATCAAAAAACTCAACCTCATGTCATGAGAGAATTGCACATTTAAACAGCAATGCACTATACTACACACTCATCAAGATGCCAACACCACCAAATGCTGACAAGCATGGAAATAGAACTCTGATTCATTTCTGGTGGGAATGCAAACTAATATACTCTCACCATGGGATTCAGCAATTTTCACCTCGGAATTTATCCAAGTGAGTTGGAAACTTACATCCACACAAAAACCTGCCCGTGAATCTTTATAGTAGCTTAGTTCATAATTGAAAAAATTCAGATGCAACCAAGGTATCCTTCAATAGGTTGAATGGTTAAACAAACTGAAGTATAACCACACAATGGAATATTATATGGCAATAAAAAGAAATGGACTATCAAGCCATGAAAAGACATAGAGGAATCTTAAGTGCATATTTCCAAGTTAAAGAAGCTGGTCTGTTTTGGCTGTGTTCCTACCCAAATCTCATCTTGTAGTTCCCATAATCCCCACATGTTATGGGAAGGACCAGCTGGAGATAATTGAATCATGGGGGCAGTTTCCCCTATCCTGTTCTCGTGATAGTGAATTCTCACGAGAGCCGATGGTTTTATAAATGGGAGTTCCCCTGAATATGCTCTCTTGTCTGCCACCATGCCACTCCTTCACCTTCTGCCGTGACTGTGAGGCCTCCCCAGCCATGTGGAACTGTGAGTCCATTAAACCTATTTTCTTTATAAATTGCCCAGTCTTAGGTATGTCTTTATTAGCAGCGTGAGAAGGGACTAATACAGAAGCCAACTTGAAAAGATACATATTGTATGATTCCAACTGTATGACATTTTGGGAAAAGCGAAAACTATGGAGACAGGAAAAAGATCAATGGTTTTCAGTGGTTCACAAGAAGAGAGAGTGAGGGAGAAATGAAGGGGGTTGTTAGGGCAGTGAAACTATTCTGCATGAGACTATAGTGGTGGATACAGGTGAAAACCCATAGAATGTACAACACAGGGTCAACCCTAAGGTAAACTGTAAACTTTTGTTAATAACAATGTGTCCATGTTGGCTCATGAATTCTAACAAATGTAGCAAACAATGTATCAATATTAGCTCATGAAATCTAACAAATGTAGCAAATAATGTATCAGTATTGGCTCATGAATTCTAACAAATGTAGCAAACAGTGTATCAATATTAGCTCTAGAAATCTTAACAAATGTAGCCACTAATGCAGTATGTTAGTAGTAGAGGAAGCTACCAGGGTGAGGGAGTATATGAGAACTGTGTGTATTTTCCAATTGATTTATCTGTAAGCCAAAAACTGCTCTAAAAAATAAAGCCCATTTCTTAAAAAATGTCCAGGTCCCATGGTTCATACTTGTAATCCCAACACTCTGGGAGGGCAAAGAGAGAGGATCACTTGAGCCTAGGAGTTCTGGGCAACATAGCAAGACTCCATCTGTAGACAAAAATTTAAAAATTAGCTGAATGTCATAGTGTGCACCAGTAGTCCTGGCTATTTGGATGGCTGAGGTGGGAGGATCGCTTGAGTCTAGGAGGCCGAGGCTGCCGTGAGCCATCATGGTGGCACTGCACTCCAGCCTGGGCAACAGAGCAAGACCTTATCTCTACAAAAATAAGTAAATAATTAATATAAACTTTCTATCAATCCATCCAACTGGTAGTACATTTAACTAGTCTAAAAACCTAGATAGAAGATAAGGCCACCCTCCTGTAGTGTGTAGTAGTAGCAGAAATAGCAGTCACGGTAATAGTAGTAGTGACAGTGTATAGCCTGTGCCTGGGAGTAGGCAGGTTGTCTGCCCTTCCAATCTCAGCCCCTCTGTAAAAGAGAGGGGAACATTGGCCATGGTTGACTCCTAAGAATAGTGCTGAGGGTAAGGTGGCTTCTCTGTATGAACTTGAAACCAGCACAAGCTTCCTACTAAAGCCAAGAGATGGCTTTGCACTTCTCTAATTGGGCACACATGGAGGTTTTTGGTTTGCCTCGTTTCTCTCCATTTGCTCATCAGTTTTTGAAGAAGGCCAGAGGTCAGGAGCCATTTCTTTACTCTTTTGCTATTTTTATCTGGAGCTTCTTTCAGTGGCAATCCATAGTTCTCAAGCCACGCTGAGACCAGGCAGGAGCTCAGGTTGGAGACAGAAACAGACGTTGTGTCTGCCTTACTCTGGGTTTCCTCAAAGAAGACTCGGGTTGGTCACTAACCCCATTTTACTTTATTTTGGGATGGAATTTCACTCTTCTTGCCTAGGCTGAACTGCAATGGTGCAATCTTGGCTCACTGCAACCTCTGCCTCCTATGTTCAAGCAATTCTCTTGCCTCAGCCTCCCGAGTAGTTGGGATTACAGGTGTCTGCCACCATGCCCAGCTAATTTTTTGTATTTTTAATAGAGATGGGATTTCACCATGTTGGTCAGGCTGGTCATGAACTTCTGACCTCAGGTGATCCACCCACCTCGGCCTCCCAAAGTGCTGGGGATTACAGGCATGAGCCACCGTGTCCAGCCTTTATTTATTTATTATTATTATTGTTATTATTTTGTAAAGACAGGGCCTTACTTTGTTGCCCTAGCAGACCTGGAACTCCTGGGCTCAAGCAATCCTCCTGCCTTGGCCTCCCAAAGTGCTGGGATTACAGACCATGAGCCACTACACCCAGCCTATTTAATTTTTTTTTTTTTTTTAATACAGAGATGATTTTCTTACATCGAAAACCAATGGCACTGCTCCCTTGTTGCATTCTAGAGATAGGGTTTAAAAGATGAAATTTTTGGAGATGATTGTGCAAAGCAGCAAATATGTGCCAAAATATTAGGAAAAAAAATATGTGAAGACAGCAATCTCAAAGTCGACTTCTGAAGCACCCGGAGACCACTTTTACAGGCATCACACAAAGCTGGAGGGATTTCTTATGTGAGGCTGCATCTCAGCCATGACTGGATCTCCACACACAGGGATGGAGGAGCAGGTTATACTCATGCCTTAGTCAAGTACATTGGAGAGGAAGGACAGCTTCAGGGCCAGGGGTGGTAGCAACAGCAGTGTCACCCTGACCAGTAGAGCTTCCCAAGTGAGTCTCACCCCTCCAGACAAAGTGCTAATCCACCCAACATGGGCGGATCACTTAAGCTCTAGACTAGCCTGGACAACATGGTGAAACCCTACCTCTATAGCCAGGCATAGTGGTATGTGCCTGTGGTTCCAGTTACCTGGGGGACTGAGGCAGGAGGAGTGCTTGAGCCCAGGTCAAGATTGCAGTGAGCTGAGACTGCATTACTGCTCTCCAGCATGGGCAACAGAGTGAAACCCTGTCTCAAAAAAAGAAAAAAAAAATTCTGCATGAAAGATATGTCTGTTTCTCCCCATTTAGTTACATATTCAATAATTGATTTATATTAGTATGAACTCATGGCTAGCTGTAATATACTTTGAGTTATAATCTAGCACCGTCATTTACTTGGTTGATGAAATTGTTTCATCTTTGCCAGTGGACGTTCTTTCAGTTGGATCCCATGTCTCTCTGACATAACTGCCATCTAGCAACGCCCTCTACTAGTGTCCCAAATGTGTAGCACAGTGACTGGAGGAACTGATGGGCCTAAAGAATTATGACTTTCTCTACCAGAATGCCAAACCTTTTCAAATGCTAAAGATAATTTTAAATTAATGCTTTCTTTTAGAATACTTTTAGACCAACAGAAAATTTGCAGAGATAGTACAGAGAGTTCCAAAATCCACTACACCCAATTTCCCCATTATTAATGTCTGGCATCGGTATGATACATTTCTCACAACTAACAAACCAGTGTTGACATCTGGCATCATTATGATACATTTCTCACAACTTACAAACTAGTGTTGATACATTACTGTTGGGTAGAGTCCACACTTTATTCAGATTGTCTTAGTTTTTACCTAATGTCTTTTTTTTTTTCTGTTCTAGAATCACATCCAGGAAACCATGTGACATTTAATTATCATGTCTCCTTAGGCTCCTCCTGGCTCTGACAGTTTCTCAGACTTCCCTGGCCCTAATGACATTAACAGATTTGAGAGCAGGTGTTTTGTACAAGGTCCCACCATTGGAATGTGACTGATGATTTTCTCATGATTATGGGTTATGGGTTTTAGGAAGGAAGACCACATTGGTGACGTGCCATTCCCATTACATGGTATCAAGGATACATGCTATCAGGATGACCTAGATCACCAGCTGAGCTAGGGTTTGTCACATTTCTCCACTGCAAAGTTGTCCTTTCATTCCCCTTTCATATTGTACTCTTTGGAAG
Source organism: Saguinus oedipus (assembly GCA_031835075.1). Taxonomy (NCBI): domain Eukaryota; kingdom Metazoa; phylum Chordata; class Mammalia; order Primates; family Cebidae; genus Saguinus; species Saguinus oedipus. Next base: position 37,957,261 of record CM063187.1, on the reverse strand, counting down.
GAGGCTATGATGCCTAAGGAGTGGGCAGCCATGTTGCACCTCCTTGAGGGCAGGCTGTCTGTAGAAGTTATATAAAGTCTCATATGGAGACCAGGCACAGTGGTTCATGCCTGTAATCCTAGCTAGCACTTTGGAAGGCTCAGGCGGGCAGATCACTTAAGCTCCAGGAGACCAGCCTGGACAACATGGCTAAACCCTATCTCTACAAAAAATATAAAAATTAGACAGGCATGGTGGTATGTGCCTGTGGTTCCAGTTACTTTAGGTTAGAGGAGCACTTGAGCCCAGGAGGTCAAGATTGCAGTGAGCTGAGACTGCACTACTGCACTCCAGCCTGGGCAACAGAACAAGACTCTGTCGCAAACAAATCTCCATGGAAGATTTGTGTATTTTCTGCCATTTAGTCACTTATTCAATAATTTATTTATACTAATATGGACTCATGGCTAACTATAATATACTTTGAGTTATAATCTAACATTATGCCATCTACTTGATTGATCAAATTGTCCTGTCTTTGCCATTGGAAGTCCTTTCAGGTGGTTCCCATGTCTTTTTGATATAACTCCATAAATATGCTTTTTGGGGAGCACTTAATTTCTCACACGATACAATGCTCCTGGCTCATCTTATATACATCAGTCCTAGCAGGAGCCATTTCTCCAGGTGCATTAGGATTCTTCAGAGAAGCAGAATCAATCAAGCAGAGATAGATGATAGATAGATAGATAGATAGATAGATAGATAAGTATTATAAGGAATTGGCTTACAGGACTATGAAGGCTGAGAAGTCACAAGATCTGCAGTGAGCAAGCTGAGGGTTGAGAGAGCCCATGGTATAGCTACATTCAGTCTGAAGGCCTGAGAACCAGGAGAGATAATGGCATAGTTCTATACCAGCCCAAGCCTGAAGGTAGGAGAAGACCAATGTTCGAGCTCAAAGACAGTCAGTCAGAGAAAGTGAATTCTCTCTTACTCAGCCTGTTTGTTCTATTTAAGGCTTCAACAGATTGAATGAGATTCACCCACTGGGGAGGGCTATCTGCTTTACTCAGTCTACCGATTCAAATGTGAATCTCATCCAGAAACGCCCCCACAGACACACCCAGAATAATGTTCAACCAAATATCTGGGCACCCCATAGCCCAGCCAAATTGGTACATCAAATTAACCATCCTACCCTGGGGTTCCTTTTATAGGAGAATGGTATTAGAATCCAAGATCTGGGCACTAGGTGTGCTCATTGCTATTGGGGTCTTATTGCTTCTAGACCCTTTCAAATGACATAGCAAGAAAATATAAGTGTGTATGCTAACCAGTGTAAATACATACCTCTATAATTCTATTTTTATATAGCCTAACTTATCTATATGCAGCTAAACATGAATTCATACCGATGCCTCCAACTCTAATGCATTACCACCTGGGTCATTCTAACGTTCTCCCATCACTGATCTGTAAACTACGCTCTGATAGTGAGAAACCTGGCTCCAACCTTCCATTACCCATTCATTTCCTTGTTCTATTCCAATATATTGGTGTAATGTTTTCAAACTGCTTACCCCCATGGGTAATAATTTCATCAACTGGAGTTCAGTGCTAACGTACACTTCCTTTTGCCTTTAATCTGAAGTCTTCACTCATCTCCATAGTTACATAGGTCAGCACTATTTTTACCCTACCTTTTCAGTGAAATCATTTCATACCCTTATAATACAGTTAGATTCTTTTGTTACCATCCACATTTTTCCTGGGATCCTCCAACCTCCTACATGATTTTTTAAATCTCCATAATTAAGAGTTCCTCTTTGTGCTGTAAAGGTCTATATATGTGATAAATGCAATGTAATGTATCCAGCATTACAGGATTACTCAGAACAGTTTCACCATCCTAAAAAAGTGCCCTTGCTTCACCTGTTCAAGTCTCCTTCCTAGAACCCCGGCAACTGCTAACTGTCTCTAAGGTTTTGCCTTTTCCAAAATGTCAGACAGATGAAATCACATAGCCTATAGCCTTTTCAGATTGATTTCTTTCAATAAGCAATATGCATTTAATATTCATATTTTTGCATGGCTCATTTTTTTAAAGCACTAAATAGTATCCTGTTGAATGGACCTACCACTGTTTCTTTATCCTTATACTTATTGAAGAACATCTTAGTAGTTTCTGATTTTTGATGCTCATGAATACATCTACCCTAAATATTCACATGCAGATGTTTGTGCAGATGTGTTTTGAAATCAGTTGGGTGAATGCTGAGCAGCCTGTGTTAGTCCATTCTTGTGTTGCTATAAAGAAAAACCTGGCCGGGCACAGTGGCTTACACCTGTAATCCCAGGGAGGCCGAGGTGGGTGAATCACGAGGTCAAGAGATAGAGACCATTCTGGCCAACATGGTGAAACCCTGTCTCACCTAAAAACACAAAAATTAGCTGGGCGTGCTGTGCGCACCTGTAGTCCCAGTTACTTGGGAGGCTGAGGCAGAGGAATTGTTTGAACCTGGGAGACGGAGGTTGCAGTGAGCCGAGATTGCACCACTGCCTTCTAGCCTGGCAACAGAGTGAGACTCCATCGCAAAAAAAGAAAGAAAAGAGAAATATCTGAGACTGGGTAATGTATAAAGAGAAGAGGTTCAATTGGTTCTGTAGGCTCTAGGGTGCTGGTATCTGCCTCCTGGTGAGGGCCTCATGAAGCTTATAATCATGGTGGAAGGCAAATGGGGATCTGGTGTGTCACATGGTAAGAGCAGGAGCAAGAGAGGAGGGAGGAGATGCCACATTATTCTAAACAGCCAGATCGCACATGAACTCAGAGTGAGAACTTACTCATTACTGCCAGCATGGCACCAAGCCATTTGTGAGGGATCTGCCCCATGACCCAGACACCTTCCACCAGGCCCCACCTCTAATGTTGGGGATTATATTTCAACCTGAAATACAAAGATAAGCATAGTTTTACCATATAGTCTAGCAGTCCTGCTCTGATATGGCTTGGATATTTATTGCTAGATTGTATGGTAAAACTGTGCTTAGCTTTGTAAGAAACTGCTAATCTGTCTACCAAAGTAGCTGCACCATTTTGGAATTCCACCAGTAATGTATGAGTTCCTGTTGCTCTGCACCTTCTCACCAGCCATTGGTATTGTCAGTTTTTTGGATTTTAGCCATTCTAATATGTGTGCAGTAGTATCACATTATTGCTTTAATTTGCATTTCTCTAATGACAAATAACATTGAACATCATTTCATATGCTTATTTGCCATCTGTGTCTCTTCAAGGATCGCTTTTAGATAATTTTAAAGATAATTTTTATTTTTAAATAATTTTAAACTACAGAAAATTTGCAAGTACATACAGTACGAAGAACTCCCTTATTCTTGAAAAGTATGAGAATAAGTTGTTGGCTTAATGTCCCGTCACTCCCTAATACTTTTTTTTCTACTCTGTTGCCCAGGTTGGAGTGCAATAGCAGATATCAGCTCACTACAACCTCCACCTCCCAGGTTCAAGTGATTTTCCTGCCTCAGCATCCCGAGTAGCTTGGATTACAGGGGTGCCACCACACCTGGCTAAGTTTTGTATTTTTAATAGAGATGGGGTTTCATCATGTTGTGCAGGCTGGTCTCGAACGCCTGACCTCAGGTGATCCACCTGCCTCAGCCTCCCAGAGTGCTGGGGTTACAGGTGTGAGCCACTGTGCCCAGCCCACTTTCTAATATTTGAATGTGCATTTCTTACAAACAAGGAGATTATCCTAAATAACTGCAATATACAACTAAAATTAGAAAATTAACATTGATACATTACTAACATCTCCTCGGACCTTATTCAAATGTAATCAGTTGTTTCAAGAGCAGAAGGATTGAGTCTAAGGTAACACGATGCATTTAGCTGTCACATTTCTTGGTTTTCAGGCTGAACTATTTTCAGTCTCTCCTTGACCTTGGAACTTTTGAAGATTACTGGCCAGTTATTTTGTAGATTATCGGTCATTTTTTAGTTTTTTTGTAGTTATTTTGAAGATTACTGGCCACTTTGTCCCTCAGTTTGGTTTGACTGATGTCTCCTCGTGTTTAGATTCAGGTTATGTATTTTAAGCAGGCATATCCAAGAGGTGGGGCTCTGCTCTTCTTACCAGATGGCACACATTTCCAATTTCTCCTGTTGCTGATGATGTTAACTTGATGAAGACATACCTGTACCTGCCTCTTTACTACAAAATCACTCTGTTTTAGCTTTGTAATTAATAAACATTTTGTGAGGAGGTGCCTTTGAGAATAAATATCTTGTTCCTCATAAAACTGGTACCCACCAGTTTTGGCATACACTGATGATTCTTGGATGAATTAGTTATTGCCGTGGAGGTAGCGAGAGGATGATTTTCTCACCCCATGATTCCTTATATACTTGGCATTCTACTGCAGGGAAGCATTCTGCTGTTTCTTCCCCCAATTATTTATTTATATGAGTATGGACTCATGGATTTGCATTTTTTGTAGTGGTTTATAATTGCTCCAGATTTGGTCAGTGGGAGCTGCTTCTGTGTCCTGATGACATGCCTCCATCATCCTATAAGCACTTCCTTACTCTTTTGACAAGAAGATGTTTAAAGTTCATCTTTACTCTTCCTGCTCAGCTCTTTTAGTGGGGATTGATATTTAGAAAACAAGATTTGGTCTGGGTGTGGTGGCTCAGGCCTATTGTATTAGTTTGTTCTCATGCTGCTAATAAAGACATATCTAAGATTGGGTAATTTATAAAGGAAAGAGGTTTAATTGACTCACAGTTCCGCATGGCTGGGGAGGCCTCAGGATACTTAGAATCATGGCAGAAGGCACGCCTTCACAGGGTGGCAGGAGAGAGAATGAGTGCCCAGCAAAAGAGGAAGTCCCTTATAAAACCATCAGGACACATGAGAACTCACTATTATAGGAACAGGATGGAGGAAACTGCCCCATGATTCAGGTATCTCCACTTGGTCCCTCCCATGACACTTGGGGAAAATGGGAGCTACAATTCAAAATGAGATTTGGGTTGGGACACAACCAAACTATAGCACCTATAATCCCGGTGCTATGGTAGGCTGAGATGGGAGGATCACTTGAGCCCCTGGAGGTCAAGGCTGCTGTGAGCTATGATGGTGCCAAAACACTCCAGTCTGGGTGACAAAGAAAGACTCTGTCTCTTAAAAAAAGAATGAAAGAAAAATAGATCTGGACACTAGATGAGCTCATGGCTTTGGGGGAGTCACTGCTCCCAGGGGCTCTCAGTGAACAGAAGTAGGAAATACATGAGAGAGAGAGAGGAGAGAGAGAATGCAAATATACATAATGCATATATTTATATATGTACATGCATGTTTCTATGTATATTTTTACATCTATTTACATGTATATTGAAAACCACGAATTTACACTGATAACTCCAATTTTCATCTAATTCTAAAAGACTTTGTGTTAATTTGCTAGGGCTGCCATAACAAAATACCACAGACTGCATTTCTTAAACAGACATTTCTCACAGTTCTAGGGGCTGGAAGTCCAAAATCAAGGTGCCAGCAGGGTTAGTTTCTCCCGAAGCCTCTCTCCTTGGCTGGCATACAGCCACTCTCTTGCTACCTCTTTGCGTGGTTGTCCTTGTGTACATGCATGCCTCTTGGGTCTCTCTATCCTCTTCTTCTTATAAGCACATTAGTCAAATTGGATTAGAGCCTGCCTAATGACTTAATTTCAACCTAATCACCCCTTTAAATGCCCTATCTCCAAATACTCTCACATTCTGAGATACTGGGGGTCAAGACACCAACATGAATTTGGGGAGGATAGAATTCAGCCCATAATGGTTTCATTTTAGTGTTTTCTTCCCTTTCCATATTGGAAACTTCCCTTTCTATTATGACTGTGAGAAACCTGGCTCTCATTACACCTATATATTTATGTATTAGATTGACATCCTCTGTATACCACCAATTGCTGCCCCTGTTCCCACACAGATACCCTCTTCATCCATGTCGTCCAAAAGACCGCCAGGATGGGATGGCCAAAGAGTAGAAAGAAGGCTAGCGTGGTGGCTCACGCCTGTAATCCCAGCACTTTGGGAGGCTGATGCCAGTGATCACCTGAGGTCAGGAGTTCAACACCAGCCTGGCCAACATGGTGAAACCCTGTCTGTACTAAAAATACAAAAATTAACCAGGTGTGGTGGCACATGCTTATAATCCCAGCTACTGGGGAGGCTGAGGCAGAAGAATCAATGGAACCTGGAAGGCAGAGGTTGTGGTGGGCCAAGATTGCGCCACAGCACTCCAGCCTGGGTGACAGAGCAAGACTCCATCTCAAACAAAGAGTAGGAAGGAGAGCTTTATTGGTGATATCAGTTTGCAAACCAGGAAGAGACAGTCTCTGGTATAAGCAGAAGGTCCCCTCTCTTTAATGAGGGAAGGGGCAGCTGGGTTTTATACCTCACTGTATCATACAATAGAGTCCTATGTATTCAGCAAGCTGGGGACAAAAGCGATACATATTTTTGAGGGGAGCTGAGTTCATGTGCAATAGGTGAATTTCTCTCAGTTTTTTTCGCTTTGCCATGCTGGCTGGAGTGCAGTGGCATGACCGTGGCATACTGCAGCCTCGGCCTCCTGGACTCAAGTGTTCCTCCCACCTCAGCTTCCCGAGTAGCTGGGACTACATGTACCTGCCGTCACACCCAACTAATGTTTTGTTTGTTTGGTTGGTTGAGATGGGATCTCACTATGTTGCCCAGGCTGGTCTTGAACTCCTGGGCTGAAGCAATCCACCCACCTCAGCCTCCCAAACTGCTGGGATTACAGATGTGAGCCATTGTCCCCGGTTATGAGTGGATTTCTCTATGGGTCTATCAGCATGTATTGAACAAAGAAACATGTTCTAATAACTTATTCTCAATGTTTGCTTTAAAATTCCTTTCTGTGTCAAACTCTTTCATTCACTGAAAGAAAATAGTTTATGATGGATTTGAAAGAAAACATAATTCCATTGCCTTTTATTGTTGGATGTTTCTTTTTTTTAATTGCATTTTAGGTTTTGGGGTACATGTGAAGAACATGCAATGTTGTTGCATCGGTACACACATGGCAGTGTGATTTACTGCCTTCCTCCCCATCACCTATATCTGGCATTTCTCCCCATGCTCTCTCTCCCTAACTCCCCAACCCCCGCTTTCCCTCCCCTACTTCCCCCTGACAGACCCCAGTGTGTGATGCTCCGCTGCCTGTGTCCATGTGTTGTCATTGTTCAACACCCACCTATGAGTAAGAACATTCAGTGTTTGATTTTCTGTTCTTGGGTCAGTTTGCTGAGAATGATGGTTTTCAGATTCATCCATGTCACTACAAAGACAGGAACTCATTGTTTTTTATGGCTGCATAGTATTCCATGGCGTATATGTGCCACATTTTCCCTGTCCAGTATATCATCAATGGGCATTTGGGTTAGATCCAGGACTTTGCTATTGTAAACAGTGCTGCAGTGAGCATTCGTGTACATGTGTCCTTATAGTAGAACAATTTATATATGATCCTTTGGATATATATCCAGTAATGGGATTGCTGGATCAAATGGAATTTCTATTTCTAGGTCCTTGAGGAATTGCCACACTGTCATCCACAACGGTTGAACTAATTTACACTCCGACCAACAGTGTAAAAGCATTCCTATTTCTCTACATCCTCTCCAGCATCTGTTGTCTCCAGATTTTTTAATGATCGCCATTCTAACTGGCGTGAGATGGTATCTCAATGTAGTTTTGATTTGCATCTCTCTAATGACCAGTGATGATGAGCATTTTTTCATATGTTTATTGGCTTCATGTATGTCTTCTTTTGTAAAGTGTCCATATCCTTCACCCACTTTTGAATGGGCTTGTTTTTTTCTTGTAAATCTGTTTTAGTTCTTTGTAGATTCTGGATATCAGCCCTTTGTCAGATAGGTAGATTGCAGAAATCTTTTCCCATTCTGTTGGTTGCCAACTCACTCTAATGACTGTTTCTTATGCTGTGCAGAAGCTGTGGAGTTTGATTAGGTCCCATTTGTCTATTTTGGATTTTGTTGCCAATACTTTTGGTGTTTTGGTCTACTGTTGGATGTTTCTATGAGACAAAGAGGGCCCACTGGGAAAAGAAAAATATTCTCATAACATATTGTAAACTTTTACTTAGAAAAGTATGTATGGGCCGGGCATGATGGATCATGCCTGTAATCCCAGCACTTTGGGAGGCCGAGGTGGGTGGATCACCTGAGGTCGGGAGTTCAAGACCAGCCTGGCCAACATGGTGAAATCCTATCTCTACTAAAAAATGCAAAACTAGTGGGCATAGTAGTGTGCGCCTGTAATCCTGGCTACTTGGGAGGCTGAAGCAGGAGAATCACTTGAACCTGGGAGGCGGAGGTTGCAATGAGCGAAGATCGTGCCATTGCACTCCAGCATGGGTGACAATAGCAAGACTCTATTTCAAAAAAAAAAAAAGTATGTATGATACTTGTATGTAACGTGTATGTAACATACATCCATGTTCAGTCTGGGATGGGGTTTAGTATTAAAATGAGATGGAATTTGGCTATTTACATCAAAAAGTGAACTATAAGATGCAGAGACAGTTTGTACACAGCCTTAACTGCTGAGACTGGCCTAAGGTGAAGTTGCTTATCAGAAGAGAATGCTTGTAAGGCCGGCCTTCTGTCCAGTCAGAGTTGTAGTGATCTGAGCTGTCAATCAGCTGATAATTTGCCTGATAGCACCTATCGTTAAGGAGTGTAGCAAGAGTTTGGTTTTTCTTGTAACTGTAAGAATTTAGAAATTTCCCTTGTCAGCCAGGCCCCAAACCCTTGACCCACAGTTAACTTTTGTTTCCATAACCTTAGAGTCTGTCTTAGTTGATAAAGGGACATTGATTTTGGTCTCTCGGGTCACATCCTCTTTGCAATCAAACAACCCACACAGCACTGCCTCCCACCCCGACTCCACTCCGTGCAGTCACTGCCTCATCCAACTGAGACTACTTTTTCACACCTGACTCTCCCCTCTTCCTGCTTTTGCTGCAATGCCCTGGGCTGGGCTGGGCTGGGCTGCAGCTACCCAGCCCCCTCCCTGCCACCTCCTAGTGTGTCCTCCTTACTGGGCTCCGGAACCCTACACCATATTTCACCAATTCCCTTCACCCTGCTGGGCAGGCCAAGGTGGGTGGATTGCTTGAGCCCAGGCATTTGAGACCAGCTTGGGCAACATAGCTACAAATAATAAAAAATAAAAATAAAATTAAAAACATGTTCTTTATAAGGAGGCTGAGGCAGGTAGACGACTTAAGCCCAGAAGGTTGAGGCTGCAGTGAACTATGATTGCACCACTGCACTCCAGCCTGGGTGACATAGTGGGACCCTGTCTCAAAAAACAAAACAAAAAATTATTTCTCATTCCAGGTTTCTCCCAGTGGAAGTTTCAAAAAGGGCAAAGATCAGACCCAGGGCACTGTTAGGAAAACAGCTTAGGATAAGGGTGAAACCAAGTGCCCCACTGTAAAATTCTTCTTTAAGACATTAGAAAATTTTATGGTGGTGCCTCGTAGACCCTTTCAACCAGACAAAAAGCCTTTTAAGAAAATTAACAGTGCCGGGTGCAGTGGCTCACATCTAATCCCAGCACTTTGGGAGGCCAAGGCAGGTGAATCACCTGAGGTCAGGAGTTTGAGACCAGCCTGACCAACAGGGTGAAACCCTGTCTCTACTAATAATACAAAAATTAGCTGAGTGTTTTGGTGGGCGCCTGTAATCCCAGCTCCTTGGGAGGCTGAGGCAGGAGGATCACTTGAATCCAGGAGGCCAAGGTTGCAGTGAGCCATGATTGTGTGCCTGCACTCCAACCTGGGTGACAGAGTGAGACACCATCTCAAAAAAAGAAAATTAACAGCATATTTTGTAGATTCTCTATGTTAAACAATAGGACTTTTAAGAACCTTTTTTTTTGAGATGATGTTTTGCTCTGTCACCCAGGCTGGGGCAGCTCACTGCAATCTCCGCCTCCTGGGTTCAAGTGATTCTTCTGCCTCAGCCTCCCGAGTAGCTGGGATTACAAGCATCTGCCACCATGCCTGGCTAATTGTTTCTGTTTTTAATATAGACAGGGTTTCACCACAATGGCCAGATTGGTCTTGACCTCCTGACCTCAGGTGATCCCACCGCCTCAGCCTCCCATAATGCTGGGATTATAAGCGTGAGCCACCATGCCCGGCTGACTTCTAAGAATCTTAATGGCATTGTCCCACAGCAACTTCATGGGGAACCCAAAAGAGAGAAAGGCTTACTTTGGTTTTGGGTTTCTTTTTTTTTTTGGAGACAGTCTTGCTCTGTTGCCCAGGCTGGAGTGCAGTGGCATGATCTTGGCTCACTGCAAACTCTGCCTTCTAGGTTCAAGTGATTCTCCTGTTTCAGCCTCCCAGGTAGTTGGGATTACAGGTGCATGCCACCACACCCCGCTGATTTTTGTATTTTCAGTATTGATGGGGTTTCACCATGTTGCTCAACTTCAGGTGATCTGCCCACCTATGCTGAGATTAAAGCGTGAGCCACTGTGCCCGGACAAGAAAGGCTTATTTTGAAGAGGTTTATTGGCTCACATCTACAATGGCTTACATCTGTAGTCCCAGCACTTTGGGAGGCCAAGGTGGGAAAGTTGCCAGGTGTTCAAAACCAGCCTGCGCAACATAGCGAGACCCCTGTCTCACTAATGAAAACAAAGTTAGTTGGGTGTGGTGGTGCATGTGTGTAGTCCCAGCTATTCAGGAGACTGGGGTGGGAGGATCACTGGAGTAGGAGTTGCAGGCTGAAATGAGCTATGATGGCACCATTGCACTCCAACCTAGGCAACAGAGCGAGACCCTGTCTCTAAAACCAAACACCACCACCAACAATAAAAAGAAATCTTGGACTCTGGCAATGGGTGATTTCATAGAATGAGATTTTGCGCATATTGCACAAGCACTATTGTGAACAAAGGGGCAAATGTGACACCACCAAAGATGGCCACAAGAGTTCCTGTCCCCCAGATCTACAAAATGAGCCTGCCTCATCATCAGCAAGAGGTAGAGTATAATTCTGCCATTTGAATCTATGGCTGCTTTAATCAATAGGTAGCAATGCTATGTAACTTGCAAGGTTGAGTTATAAAGTCAATGCAACTTCTGCCTCGTTTACCAGAAGTTCAGCTACCTTGAGGCTACTATGCTGGGAGGAAGTCTGAGCTTCATGACGAGATCATATGCAGGCACGATGCTGCCAACTCCCAGACATGTGCGTGAAAGGTGCCTCAGGATGATTCCTGCCCACAAGCATCAAGTCTTCCCAGCTGAGACCCCAGACATCCTAGAGCAGCAACAAGCCAACCTGTCTGAAGTCCTCACTCATGGAATCCATGAACATGAGAAAAATGGCTATTTTCTCAAGTTACTAAGTTTTGAGGAATTTGTTACATAACAGTTGTAACCAGAACAGATGGATTGATATATGGATAGAGGGAAAGAAAGATAGATAAACAGATGCGTGATAAGGCAAACAGAGTAAACATGTAAATGCAAAAGCTAGGTGGAACATGCGTGGGTGTTCACTGTATGATTCTTCCAACTTTTCTGCATGTTGAAAAATATTTAACCATAAAAATTGGTAGGAAAGAAGGATGGAAACCAAAACTAGCTAGGATTTATTGTGTATTACCACAGGCACTTTTACACTTACTATTGCATTTCGTCTTTTCAATAACCCCATAGGTTGATGTCATTTTCTTCATTTTATAGATGAAGAAACTGAAGCACAGAGAGGTTAAGTCAGTAACATAATGTAACAATGGCAGTAAAGGGTCGAGGCAAGATTCTAATTTGGGTATGTGTGATTCTGTAACCTATGCTGTTAACTCTTTCGAGTCTAATCTAAAGTACTCAGCATCCCCGTCCACCTCCATCTATTTCTTTGATAGATAGTTAAAACAACAGGCTGGGAGCAGTGGCTGACACCTATAATCCCAACACTTTGGGAGGCTGAGGCAGGAGGATGGCTTGATCCCAGGAGTTGGATACCAGCCTGGGCAAAATAGTGAGAACTCCCTTCTTGGCCTCTAAAGTAACATGACTACAGATGTGTGCTAGCGTGCCTGGTGGACCTCTAGTCCCAGGTACTTGGGAGGCCAAGAAGGGAGGATTGACTCCAGGAGTTGGAGGCTACAATGAGCAATGATCGTGTCACCTCACTCTAGCCTGGGTAACAGAGTAAGATCCTGTCTCAAAAAAAAAGTTAACAAATGGCTTCTAAAGACTCCTTAATTTTTATACTTCTCCAGTATTAGAGTGTCTTTTTATAGGAGGAAAAATAAAGTTCCGATTTAAGGTGTCTTCCTTCTGGGATGGGGCTGTCTCCTTCCCAGCAATCTTGGCAGCTGATGGTAAGGAAAATCTCCCAGGTGCTAGGAAAATCTTTCCCCATCGTGGGGCTCCAAAAGTGGCAAAAAGTCATGTTTATAGTCTCCTTTTGTTCTCACTGCAGCCCGGAGGTGGGGCAGAGTATTTTCAGGTGTGAGAACACTGTGAGGCTCGGAGACTAAATAAATGGACCAAGGTCACACAGGATTAAGGGGCAGGACGGTCTCACACTCACGTCTGCTGATGCCAGTCCAGTGCGCTCTGCTCGCTGTTCTTTTAACTGGTGGTCTCCAGGCTGCTTTCCATCTAAACCACGCCTGGATTAAGCTGCACTTGCTCTCCGGTGCCCGCGGTTTTTGCGGGTGTCTTTTGGCCTTGGTACTTCCAGATCAGCATTCCTCTGATGACTCAATCCCGCAGAACTTCCGAGCCCTTTGTGGGCTCAGGCTTTCAGTTTTCGCCGGGGGGCCTAAAAGGTGCCTGAGTGTCTCATCCAGGTTTCACATGGGGAGGCCGTTCGGGGAGACCTGGGGTGCCCATCTTCCAAGCAGCAATGGGCTTCTGATCTGCGTCTTGGAGGCCCGGAGAGGACGTGGCGCCTGTCCAGTCCGCAGGGCTGCAGCCCAGAAAAGGCTGGGGCCGCCTCCCTCCTGCTCTGGCCCCCACCGGGGCACAGCTGGAGCCCCCGAGGGGCTCAGACTCGCTACTCTCGAGGGCCCAGATGCTCGCCCTGGGCCCTGGGCGCGTTCTTGCAGCTCCCAGCCCCGCGCCTACGCAGCAGCCCGGATCTGGGCTCGCCAGGCTGGACCCCTCCTTAGAGATTTGGGGCAAGGGTTGGGGCCCGCCGCCACCCAGTGCCGCCCCATCTGGAGCCTGAAACGGCGGTCCTGAGAGGTGGTGGCACTGGGCCGAGGCCGTGCAGCATGGAAGTGGCAGGGCAGTGACCTAACCGTCTCCACCCCGGGGCCCACGCCCCCGATGGGAGCTGGAGCGCACAGTCTGGCTTCCCGGAGGGCTTTTCCCACAGAGCCGTGGCCCAAGGTTCTTGCCTCCGCCTTGGGTCTTCTGAGCTCCCCAGCTCTAGAAAGCTCTGCTGGGTGACCTGGGGTAGGGGGAAGCAGCTGCACCGTGGCTTCTGACGGCCAGAGCCCGAGGGTCCAGTTTCTTGGCAACAGGTCCCTGACTCAGATCGTATACCCCACTTTCCTATTCTGTCTCCTCTCTCCCCTCCCCCACCGAGGTTCTGCGGAGTCACAGCCCAGAGCTCCGGTGTGGCCTAGGGGGCGCGTCCTGTGGGCGGGGCGGGAGTGGGCGGGATGACCAGGGGCTGCCCCAGCTGCAGGCCTGCGATTCCCGGCGCAGGGGTGGGGGCGGGGAGGGCTCTAGGCCGGGGCTGCAAGTCTGTTTCCGCCCGGTCTCCTCCTCCTCCGGCTGAAACGAGTCTTTCCGGTGGGGCAGCCCAGCCCGTGGGGCAGCCCAGCCTGGCCTCCCAGAACGCCCGGAGACGCGCAATACCCCGCCCTGGCCAAAGGCGAGCTCCGGGGCCAGGCCGACAGGTGGAGTCGCTGCAGAGGCGGGAGAGCCCGAGTCCCGGGTTCCAGCCCGAGCTGTCAGTGTCCTGCCGCTTTTCGCTCCCGACCTCCTCTCCGATCCGGTGGGGACACCCTGGGAGGCGATTTTGGAAAAGCTTCAAGGGTGATTCTGAGAATCACGGTCCAGCCCTACTTCATTACACTTGGAGAAACAGGCACCGTCCCAAGGCCGCACCGCGAGTTAGCAAACTGCAAAGCCTGCGAGGAGGGGCCTGGCAGAGGTCGGGATTTTCGCAGGCCTGAGTCCTGGGGGGCCTAGGATAGACCAGAGGGGCCGGGATTCAGGAAGGCCTGGGCGTCTGCCGCCCCAGCAGCTCTGCGGGGTGGGTCCAGTCGGGGTGCTGCGAGGGTTCGCAGCCTAGCGAAAATCATAGGGGAAGACGCCTTTCTTTCCTCAATCCAGGAGTGGAGATTCCGTTTAACCTCTGTGGTCGGCGGGACAGGAAGCTCTCTTCGTCCCAGCCTGGCGCCAGCAGGGACCCGAGGGAGTGTTTGCAGGAGCCAGGTATTGGAAGTGAGGCATCCTTCATTTCCTCTGCAGTGAGGTCTCTGATCGCCTGAGTCTGGTTTTTAAAAATCACATCTTGTGAAGACCCCAAGGGGAGGTACGCGGGAGGATTCTTTTATATATGCTCAACCTTGACTCAGACTTGCAATCGGCATTTGATCAAGAAACTTGGTCAGTTCTCCAAACGCAAAATCAATCGCTGATTTTATTTTTTTACTTGGCATTTCCTTGGGATATTCTCGATCCTGGGAAGGAAAGATGATGAACTGTTGTCTTCAATTCTGTCCTGCTGAGCATTCTTCTTGGATTCAGGATTTCCTGGAGCCAGACCTTAGTAACTTCAGGTTTATGGCTTTCTGAAAATATAATTTTGATGAATTTTAATCTATTCCTCAAGTTAGAAAATCCCTTAATTACAGGAGAAAATATTTTCAAAGAGAAAGGCCAGACCTGTAGAGCAGGCCCTGGAGCTGCGCTTCTTTGAGAAAATCTCTGGGCAGGCAGGGCCTCTGCTTCAGCCAACTGGCTGAGAGAGAACCAGGCAAGAACGTGTTTTCCACAGCTGTCAGGCCCACCTCTGCCAGTCAGTTCTCGGTTAGAAAATAAAGAAGAAATGGAGGCTCATGCCTGTAACCCCAGCACTCTGGGAGGCGGAGGCGGGTGGATCACCTGAGGTCAGAAGTTTGAGAACAGCCTGGCCAACATGTTGAAACCCTGTCTCTACTAAAAATACATAAGTTTGCTGGGCATGGTGGTGCGTGCCTGTAATCCCAGGTACATAGGAGGCTGAGGCAGGAGAATTGCTTGAACCCTGGAGGTGGAGGTTGCAATGGGCTAAGATTGAACCATTGCACCATTGCTTGGGTGATAACAGCAAAACTCTGTCTCAAAAAAAAAAAAAAAAAAAAAAAAAAAAAGATTTGCTTGAAGTTGCTCAACCTCCTGCAGATGACTGTAGGAGAGAAAGCATTGTCTTGGTTACAATTATGTTAAAATTGGGCTTTGTTGGCCACATGGTATCCGAGGTGGGTATTTCTCCTAAAGTATTTCCAGCTATTAAGTGAGGAAGAATCAATAGATAGAATATCACCATTTTGCATCCCTGATAAATGGATGTAGACACGATTATCGGTGGCTGTTGACATCAGAAAAAAACTCCGTTTCCTCACATTATGTGCCTTGAAATTAAGAAAAACTCAATACCAACTATAAAGTGGTCTAGACATCTCTTGGGGCCCCACTGAACCCCTATGATTGATTCAGGTTTGATATCTGGAACTCTGGGGGGATCCTGAGAGATGTCTAGACCACTGAGATCACCTACAGTGGTCCCTCTTACCCACCATCTTGCTTTTCTTGATTTTTGTTACCCAAGTCAACCGCAGTCTAAAAATAGTAAATGAAAAATTCCAGAAAAAATGTTTTGTTAAGTTTTAAATTTCATGCCATTCTAAGTAGCACAGTGAAATCTCATGCTGGCCCACTTGGTCCCACTGATAAAGGAGTTAAGAAGAAATTATTTAGACAGATAGGGAGGGTAAGGGAGTTCTTGGTAACATTTCCTTTAAATGAAAAGCAGCCTCTAAATCATTTTCTAACAAAGAGCAGCCTGTAAAATTGAGCTGCAGACATAGACAAGCAAGCTAGAAGCTTGCATGGGTGAATGCCAGCAGCTGTGACAATAGGAAAAGGCTACCTGGACTAGGCATGTTCAAAATGGTGGCTCCATCTTCCCTTCTCTTAGCCAGATATACGTACAGTAAGGAGCAGGCTACATGGCCCCAGCCAAGCAAAGACCCCATTTACAGTATAAGATTAGGGTGGGGTGGGCAGGGTAAGGTTGCTCACGCCTGTAATCCCAGCACTTTGGGAGGCTGAGGCAGGTGAGTCACCTGAGGTCAGGAGTTCAAGACCAGCTTGGCCAACATGGTGAAATCCTGTCTCTACTAAAGATAAGAATTAGCTAGGCATAGTGGCAGTCGTTGTAATTCTAGCTACTCGGGAAGCTGAAATCACTGCACTCCAGCCTGGGTAACAGCCTGGGTAACTCTGTCTCAAAAAAAATTAGGGTGGGGTAGCCAGCTTTCCTGTGAGTTATGTAAACATCACACCTAGTCCAACCAATCTTTGGGCCCTGTGTAAATCAGACACCTCCTCCTCAAGCCTGTCAATAACATCCATTGCTTTCCTCAAGGCCTGGAATTTCTACTTGGGTGCCCCACTCTCTTGCAGGAGAGAGAGCTATTGAGAGCTATTATCTTTTTCTTTTGCCTATTAAACCTCTGCTTTTTTTTTTTTTTTAGTACAGACAGGGTTTCACCATATTGGCCAGCCTGGTCTTGAACTCCTGACTTCAGATGAGCTGCCTGCCTCAGCCTCCCAAAGTGCTGAGATAACAGGTATGGCCACTGCACCCAGACAAAATCTCTGCTCTTAACCTTACTCCATGTATGTCTGGGTCCTTTATTTCCTTGGCATGAGGCAGCAAACCTCAGGTATTTACTCCAGACAATGAAGCCACTTCGCCACCCTGATGCAATCATCCCCTTGTTTATCGGCACTGTCCATGCCCCCTGCTCATTAGTTACTCAATACCCGTCTGGGTTATTACATCCACATTCATGTAACTTATTACAGTATGTTGTTGTAATTGTTCTATTTTATTATTAGTTATTGTTGTTAATCTCTTACTGTGCCTAGTTTATAAACTTTATCATAGATATATGCATATAGGAAAAAAACATACTCTATGGTATGCAGGATTTGCTGTTGACCGTGATTTCAGGCAGCCACTGGGGGTCTTGGAATGTATCTCAGAAGATAAGGAGGGACTCCTGTTCTAATTTACATAAAATACAAAGTACAGGGGAACGTGTTAAACAGCACTATGGGGACATAATCAAAACAATCTGGCTCTTGTAAAACCGCAGGATAAACGACCCAGTTCTTCAATAATGAATTGCAAGGAAAATAATCACATTTAGGGTCTGAATCAAACAAATGATAAAAAGAAAAAAAAAAACCTAACTTTTTTAGGACACGTAAATTTCAATACTGATGAGATATTTGATATTTTAAGTCTTCTTAAAGTTTTCAGAAATGGTAGTATTTTGATTGTATTTTTAAAGTCATCTTTTGAAAATACAGGCTAAAATATTTAGAGGGAATGATGGGATATCTGGGATTTATTTATAAGTAGTTTTATATGGGGCAAGGAAAGTAAGTAAACGTATAGAAGGGAAATGATGGGGCATTAGTTATGGGAACATGGTGGTTCATTATGTTATTATCTCAATTTATTTATTTATTTATTTATTTATTTTTTGACTTGGAGTTTTGCTCTGTTGCCCAGGCTGGAGTGCAATTGCATGATCTTGGCTCACTGTAACCTCTGCTTCCTGGGTTCAAGGGATTCTCTTGACTCAGCCTCCCAAGTAGCTGGGATTACAGGCATGTGCCACCATGTCCAGCTAAAATTTGGTATATTTAGTAGAGATGGGGTTTCATCACGTTGGTCAGGCTGGTCTGGAACTCCTGACCTCTGATGATCTGCCTGCCTCTACCTCAGAAAGTGCTGGGATTACAGGCATGAGCCACCACACCCAGCCTTATTCTATTTCATATCATGTTTAAGTTATTTTTTCAGGGTATTCTGAAACTTGTGAACCGGTGTTCGAGTCTGGTGAATTGCCTGGACTGGGGCTCAGGACAACGGAGACTCAGTGCACTTTACAGATGCCCCTTCTCTCATGTCCCTTCAGCAAATGCTGTTGAGGACATTTTGTTTTCTTTTGCTCCTGAAATGATGGAGTTCAGTCTTGTGATTAGAAAATAATGAAGAAGGCCAGGTGCAGTGGCTCACACTTGTAATCCCAGCACTTTGGGAGGCCAAGGTGAGTAAATCATCTACGGTCACAAGTTCTTAAAAAAATAAAAATAAAAATAAATAAATAAAATTTAAAAAAGAAAAAAGAGGCTGGGCATGGTGGCTCATGCCTGTAACCCCAGCACTTTGGGAGGCTAAGGTAGATGGATTGCCTGAGGTCAGCCTGGCCAACATGGTGAAACCCCACCTCTACTAAAAATATAAAAATTAGCTGGGTGCAGTGGTGAGAGACTATAATCTCAGCTACTTGGGAGGCTGAGGCACTAGAATTGCTTTAACTTGGGAGGCAGAGGTTGCAGTGAGCCAGGATTGCACCACTGCACTCCAGCCTGGCTGACAAAGCAAGACTCCATAAAAAAAAAAAAAAAGAAAGAAAGAAAAAAAAAAAAAAGACAACTTCCTACAGAATACCAGCAAGCCCCTGAGAGCAAAACCATCATCACGCCTTAAAGTATGATTTCATGTAATTATAAAGTAGCAGTACCCTACAACCAAATGATTGAAACTCTGTTTTCTTTTGAATAACTGCTTAACAGTTGAAAATGAGAAGGTACTCTAGTAAACAGTTTACCTATGTCTTAACTCTGGGAATTTTTATAACACGTTAGGTGGCATTATTATCTCAGTCTGCAGATTCATTTACTAAGCTACTGTTACTGTTACCATTCTTTTCCAGGCCCTTATTTAAAGCACTTGACATAGTAACATTTTGCCCTTCACAGCAACATTACAAGCTAGTATTCATTTAAAGCACTTGACATAGTAACTTCTTGTTCTTCAAAGCAACATTACAAGGTGGATTCATTCCCTCATTTTTTAGATGAAGAAATGGAAGCTTTAAAGAGAAGACTTTAACTGTCTGAGATCTTAGGTAGTAGCAGGAACTAGTCTACATAGCTTGTTTTTTCCCCCGACTTTAGGTCCATATTCTTTTCAAAATACTATTTTATCTTAAAAAAAAAAAAAAAAAAAAAGTGAGTGGAGAAGATTTTTCTTCCTAGTTATTGATCTTTGTGAAATACTTACAAAATTAAGAGCTAGCAGGCACAAACCTTGACAAATGCAGGATGCACAGGACCAAGGGCCACTGTGGCCACACCCTGTGGGCTAAGAAACCAGCAGAGCTGAGGGTGCTGGTTCTTGCTTAGCCTCGGTGCCTGGAACTGCCCTCCCCGACACCATGTTGAGGCTCTGCAGTGATGTCTGTGAGGGCTGTGCCTAGGGAGCTGGCCAGAGAACCTTCCCCTTTGCCAAAGTAACCCCTTATCTCACAGGATGCATCTGCGTGAAATTGCACCTTCTGAGACCTGGTGCCTCCTTCTTAAAGGACAATGCAGTTTCAGTGACGTCTGTTGTGTCCCAGAAGCTCAAGGCCCCAAGGAGTGCCTCCTGGTCAGGCCTCTCCTGAGACAGAGCAGAAATCTCTACTCTGCAGCCTCTGACCTGGCTCACCCCTCTCTCCCTTAACTGCCCAGAAAGGACCCCCAATCCCAGGCTCTCTGACTGTGAGGAGCCACATGTCGCCAGCCACTGCGCCCAGCTTCTCGGGCACCCCCGAGCCGGGCGAGGGGCCAGGCTCCCTGGCAGCGGCCCGCCTGTTGAGGCAACGGCCAGGGGATGGCGGTTGTGGCTGATTGAAGTCCCTGTTTCCCTAGTACAAAGGCAGCATAATTAATCAGGCAGTAATGAATTCAGGTGGCCCCAGCTTGTCACCTCGAGAGATAGGTTATCTGAGAGGGCTGGAATTCAAAAGAGGGAATCAGGTCACCATTAGGATTTTTCAACATTAAATGTTAATATTAAGTGAGAATTTATTGGAATTTGGCCAAAATGTGATCTGTTCACCTGCAGGAACCCCTCCTCCAACTCTCCAACTCTCTCTCTCTCTCTGTGTGTCTGATGGCTCTCTCTCTCTCTCTCTCTGTGTCTGATGGCTCTCTCTCTCTCTCTCTCTCTCTCTCATGGCTCTTGGTTCTCTCTCTCTGTCTCTCTCATGGCCTCCGGCTGCCTTTGGCCCCCACAAAGGTTTTCTCAGCTGGTGAGGGTTGGGGAACACTCGGGGTATGCACCTGTTTACCCAGCATCCTCTGAGGTGAGAGCTGCGAGGAGGGGGCAATAGGAGGGGTCCTCTTGCTGAGAAGCCCAGCTCCCCAGTACTCTGCCTCCAGAGGCTCAGGGGATGAGTCAGGGTACAGACTACATAGGGAGGGCATGGGTGTCACCTAGGGGTACAGAGTGCTGAGGCCAGGCCCTGCCCACACTCACCCACAGGGTCCTCAGTGTCCAGGAGCAGCCTGGCTCAGCTCAGCCAGGGCTATGCGCACTGCAGACAGGCTGATCTGAGTTCAAATCCCAGTCTTGTTAAGGCCCCACTGGGAAGTTTGGGGCAACTCTTAGAACCAGATGTTGGCATCTGTCAGTGTTGTGGGCTTAAAGAGGTGGCAATTGTGCTTGTTTAGGGCTTGTGTAAGGCAGGCACTCCCTGAGGAGGCTTCTGCAGGTGGAGTCCCTCAGAGCATCACGTCCAGGGCCAAGGCCAGCAAGGAGCACAGCCCATTTGCGGCTGCACAGCTCTGTGCAGTCACAGGATAGCCTACAGCTGTGGTGGCCTACACCCACCTCCAAAGTGAATTGGGTGGTTAGATATCCCACACATCCCCGGCGCCTGTCCGTGCCTAAGCAGGGAAGCAGTGATGGTCTGAAAAGAGAAACTAGACCTACAATATGTGCGTGAAAAAGTGCACATCACTAATCATCAGGCAGTGCAAATCAAAAACACAATGAGGTATCTCCTCATACCTGTTAGGATGGCTGTTATTATTATTATCATTATTTTGAGATGGAGTCTTACTCTGTCACCCAGGCTGGAGTTCAGTTGTGTTATCTGGGCTCACTGCAACCTCTGCCTCCCGGTTCAAGTGATACTCCTGCTTCAGCCTCCCAAGTAGCTGGGATTACAGATGTGAGCCACCATGCCAGACAAAGTTTTGCATTTTTAGTAGAGACAGGGCTTCACCATGTTGGCCAGGCTGGTCTCGAACTCCTGACCTCAAGTGATCCACCCACCTCAGCCTCCCAAAATGCTGGTATTACAGGTGTGAGCCACTGTGGTTTGGCCTGGATGGCTATTATTTAAAAAAAAAAAAAAAAAGGCAAGTGCTGACGAGGATGTGAAGAAAAGAGAACACTGGTGCACTGTTGGTGGGGATGTAAATAGTACAGCCACCATGGAAAACAGTGTGAAGGTTGCTGGAACAAATAAAAACAACTACTATATGATCCAGCAAGGCTGAATATTTCAAAAAGATACACCCTCATGTCCAACGCAGCACTATTCACAATTGCCAAGATATGGAAACAACCTAACTGTCCATTGATGGATGAATGAATAAAGAAAATCTGGGATGTACACGATGGAATACAATTCAGCCTTAAAAAAGGAGATCCTGGCTGGGCGCAGTGGCGCATGTAATCCCAGGAATTTGGGAGGTCGAGGTCGTCAGATCATGAAGTCAAGAGATCAAGACCGTCCTGGCCAACGTGGTGAAAACCCATCTCTACTAAAAATACAAAAGTTCACTGGGCATGGTGGCGTGCACCTGTAGTCCCAGCTACTCAGGCTGAGGCAGGAGAATCGCTTGAACCCAGGAGGCAGAGGTTGCAGTGAGCCAAGATCATGCCAGTGCACTCCAGCCTGGGCAACAGAGCAAGACTCCATCTTAAAAAAAAAAAGGAGATCCTGTCATTTTCAACAACATAGATGAACCTGGAGGATGTTATGCTAAGTGAAATAAACCAGATACAGAGACACAAATACTGCATGGTCTCACTTCTATATAGAATCTGAAATAGTCAAACTCATAAAAGCTGAAAGTAGAATGGTGGTTGCTGAAGGCTAGAAAGAGAGGGAAATGGAGAGGTGATAGTCAAGGGGTACAAAGTTCCAGCTATGTAACTTAAGTTCTTAAGGATTTAATGTACAGTTATTAACACTACTGTATTATACACCTAAAATTTCCTAAGCATGTAGATCTTACATTAAGTGTTCTTACCACACACACTCAATAATAATAAAGGGAGTAGGCCAGGTATAGGGGCTCGCGCCTGTAATCCCAGCGCTTTGGAAGGCCAAGGCAGGAGGATCACTTCAGCCCAGGGGTTCAAGACCAGCCTGGGCACCATGGCAAAACCCATCTCTAAAAAATAAAAAAGAAAAAAAAATTAGCCAGGAGTGGGGGTCCATGCCTGTAGTCCCAGGTACTTGGGAGGCCGAGGTGGGAGGATCAGTTGAGCCCAGGAAGTTGAGGCTGAAATAAGCTGTGATTGTGCCACTGCACTCCAGCCTGGGTGACAAAAAAAAAAAGAACCTGTCTGTAGATAGATGGATGGATGGATCGATAGATAAATAAATAAATAAAGGAAATAGGAGAATCTTTGGGAGGTGATTATTCATGGCTTTGATAGTGGTGATGGTTTCAAGGTGGTGTTTAAGTATCCCATCAAGTTGTATGTATCAATATAGCTTTTTACATGTCAATCATAGCTCTATAAAGTGTTTATTTTTAAAGACAAATTACTCAATTTTTTTTTTAGAGGCAAAGACTCTGAATGGGTAATTCACAAAAGAGGTGTGAAAAAGGACTTGTAAAACATATTTACAAAAAAAAATATGTTCTAACGTACCAAGTCTAAAGGGAAATATAAATTAAGCAATGCTTGTCACCCATCAAAAGGGCAGCAATTTAAAAGTCTGATAGGCACTAGCAGGACTGTAAGGGTGCTGCTCCCAGAGGATGCTGGTGCCCCATGTATCAGGACAGCTGCACTTTGGAAGCCCTTAGAGCTAGAAATGTGCACACCATGCAACCCAGCAATTTCCCTTCTGTCTTATCTCCCCTCGAGAAATGTATACGTGGACAAAGAAAGCATCTCTGAAGCAGCATTGGAAATAGCAGAAGCCTAAATGCCCATCAATATCAAAATGCCTCAGTAGATTGAAGCAGTTCACAGCATGGGGTTTATACAAAAATTTTTAAAAAGTGACTTGGATCTGTATGTATGCAAATAGATCTTTAAGAGGTATGGTTGAATGAAAAAAAATTTATAGAGCAGTATATGTGTAAAAAAAAACAATCAAACTCATCAATTACAATTTGCATGCCTTGGCCAGGTGTGGTGGCTTATGCCTGTAATCTCAGCTATTTGGGTGGCCAAGGTGGGCAGACCTCATGAGGCCAGGAGTTTGAGACCAGCCTGGCTAACATGATGGAACCCTGTCTGTAGTAAAAATATAAAAATTAGCTGGGCATGGTGGCATGCACTGGTAGTCCCAGCTACTCTGGAGAGTGAGGCAGGAGAATCACTTGAACTTGGGAGGCGGAGGCTGCAGTGAGCTGAGATCCTGCCATTGCACTCCAGCCTGGGCAACAGAGCAAGACTCCTTAAAAGAAAAGAAAAACAAACAAACAAAAAAAACAAAAATGCACACCATAGTTTTAATGAAGTCCAATATATGTTGCAAAAACAGGAAACATTTCTGAAAAAAAAATTACAAAGTCAGTGCTTCAGTGCTTACCTATTGGGGAATTGAAGAGGGTAGACATGGATTTTTAGGGGTCCAAGGAGGCTTTAGGGTTCTCTGCAATGTTACAGGGTTTTTTTTGGAGGCAAATGGGTTAAAGTTCCCCATGTGAAATAGAGGTTAGTTTTCCAAAGCGGCTTGGTTGGGGAAGGAGACTGCATCTAGGGCTCTCGGCGTAATGCAAAGTGAAAAGCTGAGAGAATGACTGGGAAGGAATGCTAGTGAAAGGTACTTTAAACAAACACCCTCTGGGCTAGCCCTGGGAGAAAGACAGGAGAATGAGAAAGCCAGGAAACCTGGAGCAGCAGGCAGGGAAGGGGAAAAGCCAGGAAACCTGGAGCAGCAGGCAGGGAAGGGGAAAAGCCAGGAAACCTGGAGCTGCAGGCAGGGAAGGGGAAAAGCCAGATTCGGGCAGGGCATGGGGATTGCTTTGTCCTTACTGTGCCTGACTTTTCAGCAGGCTGGGAACATGCAGAAATGCATTTCCTGATGCTTAAGTTTCCAGCTGGGATAACAGAGGTTCTTCCCACAACCCCTCCTCCTCCGTTTAGCTGAAGATCTGTTTACCCTGCTGCTCAGACAGGAAGTCTTGATTATTTTTGCATAGGGACCTAGAACGAAAAATCAGTGGTCCTTCCACTGACTGCACTGAAGGCACCATCTGGAGGAAGTAGAGGGTGATCCTGGGCATGCCTGCTCTGCCCAGGGCTGTTACAGCAGGGCAGGTCTGCCCCTTCCCATGGAAGCTGAGGGTCCTCAGGCTTACAGGGTGGATCTGCAATTGTAGCCGCCTGGCCAAGCCTCAGCCCTGGGCTCAGCATCCCTGCCCAGAGCTCCACCTGTGTAAGATAACAGTGAAAGCAAACCTGTCTCCAAGGCTCCATGGCATGTGGGCTCTGGAGTCTGATCTGACTTCACATCCCAGCACAGCCCTGAGGCCAGCATGTGTATCTCTGCGCAACCTCAAATTTGCCATTGCAGTTGCTGGGAACTAAGCAAAACAATGTGTATTGTAGAGCTCTCAGTCCATGCATGGCACTCAGTGAGTGGTGGTGCCAGTTAGTGATAATGATGCTAATAAAATACATCTCCTTCTGTCTTTTCAAGACCTTTATCAGAGCAGCAAACCAGCCAGTGTGGTGACTCACACCTGTAATCCCAGAGCTCTGGGAGGTCCAGGCGGGAGGATCACTTGAGTCCAGGAGTTCCAGACCTGCCTGGGTAACATAGTGGGATCCTGTCTTAACCAAAAATTTAAAAAATTAGCTAGGGGTGGTGATGTGCACCTGTAGTCCTAGCAGCTTAGGAGGCTGAAGTGGGAGGATCTCTTGAGCCCAGGAGTTGGAGGCTGCAGTGAGCTGTGATTGTACCACTACATTCCAGCCTGGGTGACACAGTGAGACCTCATCTCCGAGAGAGAGAGAGAGAGAGAGAGAGAGAGAGAGAGAGAGAGAAAACAGCAAACCATTGCATAATATAAATGTGGTTTCCAATGGTATTTAGACAAAATAATTTACCTTTAGCGTGATGTACGAGAAAAGCTCTAATTTAATTCAGTAACTCTCCCCTCCTCTGGTTTGTTGAAGTTTTATTGTTAATGTTTCCTAAATCTTTGTGAAGGTTTAGGAGAGAGATTCCAATGAACTTGGCTTGCCAATGGCCAGTGAAGAAGTGGTTTCTAGGGAGGCAGAGGCAGAAGGAAAGCTTGAGCCCAGGAGTTTGAGACCTATCTTGAGCCTAGGAGTTTGAGACCCACCTGGGCAATATAGCAAGACCCCATTCTCAAAACAAAGAAAAGAAAAAGAAAGAAAAGAAAAGAAAAAAAAAGGAGTTGTCTTCTCCTCCCCGACAGAGGGTGTTGAGAGAAATGTCTCCTCCACAGTCATGTTAGCTGGTCCAGGCTGGAGCCTGATGAGGCTGGGGATGGGGTGGGGAGATGGTGGGCATCTCCTCCCTAGGGCGAGGCCAGGACCAGGATGATGGCAGTGAAGCACTTGCCTGGGGGCAGCATTTAAGGAGGTGCCCAATAACCCAATAATAAGATAGATAATGCTTTAATGCAATATTTTAAAAATAAAAACCAATGCAAAACAAAAACAAAAACCTAAGACAACAAAATTTCTCCATACTAAACCATACTTCTAGCTGTCTTCCTGACCCTGCCAGTTCTTAGGTTTCTAGCATTACCTTTCCTGGGTTCTCTAGGGCCGACCTCTGTCTACCTAGGTCTACAGGAAGGGATGTGGGAGGTAGGCTCTGTGGGGATGAGCTGGGAAATCTGTCCTTTTTTTGTTTGTTTTTGAAACGGAATCTCACTCTGTTACCCAGGCTGGAGTGCAGTGGCACGATCTCGGTTCACTGCAACCTCCACCTCCCAGGCTCAAGCAATTCTCCTGCCTCAGCCTCCTGAGTAGCTGGGATTACAGGTGCGCACTACCATGCCCGGCTAATTATTTTATATTTTTGGTAGAGACAGGTTTCACCATGTTGGCGAGGCTGGTTTCGAACTCCTGACCTAAAATGATCTGCCTGCCTCAACCTCTCAAAGTATTGGGATTATAGATGTGAGCCACCGTGTCCAGCCCTTGGAAAGCTTTCTGGACACAATCTCTGTGTGTGTGTGTGTGTGTGTGTGTGTGTGTGTGTGTGTTTAATTTTTTTTTTTATAACCTTTTTGAGACAGTAAGAGATTCAAACAAAAGAAAGCATAGAAACAAGGGCCAGAAACACGAGAGTGTCTAGTAGAATAAGCAGATTTGAAAACTGTTTTGGAGAAAGCTTTCTACTTTTCATTGTCTGATCTTTCAGAAAATACCCAAGGGTTTGCAAAATGAAGAACAATTTTTTCAGTTTTAAACACCTTCACCTTCCCCAAACAATGCTGCTGTCACACGTACTGGGCCAAATGCAGACGCTATCTTCCCCTCTGGGATCTGAGCATTTTGTTCACCTCATTGTGAGCTCAGTGGACTTGGTTTCAGGCACACCCCTTCCCAATCTGAGGCTCATCCCTCCATCCCTGGCCAGTGGGGCTGGAGGCCCAGTTCCCAGGGATAGGTCCCCACTGGGAGGGGACAAGAAATGACTGCAATCTACCTATGAGGTATTGGCTTATGAGACAAAACATTCATTGGTTGGACCCCCTCCAGAAGAAATGGGATTGGGGAAAGGAAAAAAAAACGCAACAACAACCAACCCACCTATTTCTGGAAGTTGTAAGTTGTGTGATGAAACCATGTTTGTTGCCATACAATGTATTCAAATCCAACAGAATGAATGATAACTATTTAGCTATAGGCAGATATCCTGCCACTCTTTTTCATATTTCAAAAAACATTAATTTGGAAATATTTTGAAATAAGATAAACTATTTCTGGCCAATTATTTACGGTGTGGATGCAAACACACTGCTGGGAGATCCCGGATCTATCAAGGATGCGGGGACTGGGTCAGGTGAGGCAGAGGACACCCAGGGAGAAGAGGGACCCCACTTCCAAAAGAGACAGTAGCAGAGGCCTGAAGGTGGGGTTTATTTCAAGTTTTCAGGTGAACAGTGCTTTTAAAAAATGAGTTCTATAATTTGTTATATTAATAATATGCTTTAAATTATCACAAAAAATGCCATATGAGTGCACGATAAGATAGAAATCCTTTTTGTCCTTCTCTTTTTCCTGTGGACTTCATTTCAGAATCACTAAATTTCGTAGCACCTTGGTTTTTTGTTGTTTTGCCAAAAAGAAACTTTTCTGCTCAATAGTATATTAATGCAGAATAGAAATAAAGATGCTTTAAAAAATTCTTTCAAGCACAAAAGGAGATGGTTTTCAACAGATAATTTTACATATTTACATATTTTACCTTAAGCATTTTGTAGTCTCTGCCTACTGGTGAATGGATCAGATTTTTAACACGCTTTCAAAATGAACCAGTTTGGCTTCTAAGCCATTGCAAGGACGGAAATGAATTCTAACTTTTTTTTTTTCACTTCATTTTCGCATCTTCACATTTCCTTATTTCACATGGTTTCAAATAAAATGCCTCTAGCATGATTTTTCCTTTCTCAAGAGCAAAGTGAATGTGACTTTTCGGAGGGGTCACAGGATGCCCGGGAGGCCTGTGGCTGTGGCTGGACGGCTGCCTGCTTTCAGCTTGACTGAAGGGCTTGTCAGAGTTTTCATCTCCTAAGAAATGAGCCCCCGGGCTGGCCAGAAGCAGGAGAAGGCAGCAGCTTGAGCCCCACACTGGTTCTTTCCCACTGACATCAAATCCTGAGGTTTTAAAATTAATCCCACACAAAGACAGTTCTTCATTGTGGTGCCTGTTTGAAATTAGACCAGCAATAAGGACCTTTCTAAGATGTCTCATTGTTAAGATAGGCCCCTGTTGGAGCTGAACA
Organism: Saguinus oedipus; assembly: GCA_031835075.1. NCBI lineage: Eukaryota > Metazoa > Chordata > Mammalia > Primates > Cebidae > Saguinus > Saguinus oedipus. The sequence continues at coordinate 37,928,861 of CM063187.1, read as the reverse complement.
GCTGCCTGCCAGGAAGGCAGTGGGAAGGGGGAGGTACAGTGTGTGGGTGAGACGCCCCAGCAGCCAGGTCAAGGTGACTGGCCTGGCCTGGGGTGCCGCCGGGCGGCGCCAGGAAGTGGCTGAGGGCCCAGATGGCTGGGCTGCCTCGGGCTCCTGTGACCCGGAGCCACCGCTGCTTCCCGGATCTGAGCCCGATGACTGTCCCTGGCTGAGAACCGCTCTTCACCTCAGGTCACACGGATTCCTTGAGTTCTGATCAGTGTTTTTGTTAAAGGGAACTGGAGATGTAAAAGGAACTAAAACTGAACATTAGCAGTGAAAATAAATAAATAAATAAAATAAAATAAAGCAAAAAAGGCAGTAATTTCTCCATGGGTGAGAAGCCCCCTGCTCCCCCTGGGGGTACAGGATGGGAGCTGGGCAAGACACTGCTGCCACCCCTGCTACTTTTGCTTATTTTGCATGAGGAGTTGTGGTTTTGGGGAGTGGGGTTGTTTTTTGTTTTTTTTGAGAAAGGGTCTTGCTCTGTCACCCAGGTTGGAGAGCAGTGGTGTGATCACAGCTCACTGTAGCCTCAACCTCCTGGACCTCCTGGGCTCAAGCCATCCTCCCACTTCAGCCTCCTGAGTAACTGGGACTACAGGTGCATGCCACCGCACCTGGCTAATTTTTTTGTTTTTTATTTTTTGTAGAAACAGGGAGGGTCCCCCCTATGTTTCCCAGGCTGGTCTTGAACTCCTGGGCTCAAGGGATCCTCCGGCCTTGGCCTCCCAAAATGCTGGGATTACAGGCGTGAGCCACTGCACCAGGCCTGCATAAAGAGTTTTTGTTTCTCCAGCACTGTTGCTTCCACAGCAAGCTGCCACACCTGGAACATGCTGGGAGTCCCATGCAGCTGAGTAGGCCAGGCCGGTTGCTAGAAGCTGCCTTTACTCTCTGCAATGGGGGCAGCTTAGTAGGCTCTTTGATGGGCACTGGGCTCCATCCACAGCCTCTGTGCGACCTATGGGCTCTTCACCCAGCAACTAAGAAAACATTTCTCAGGGAGAACAAACATTCGCAGTACATGAATAGTAACTGAGGAGTAGTTAGAGCTTATGTGGTTTGAATGTGACCTTCTTCCCAGACTAGACAGGAGTAACAATTTAGTTATTTTCAATAACAGCTATACTTCTAAATAATGAGATAATGGAATCCTTTCCATCAGTGACTCCATTCGAAGCCCTGGTTCAGTGACAATGGTCACTGTGTCACTGTGACCTGCCTGCACACAGGTCTGGGTCTTTAGAAACAGAAAGTGTGCATTAAGCACTTTTATTTGTGCTGCACAATAATACATAATCACTGCTACAATTTCCTGATATTCTTATTTGGAAAAGGACTCTGTAGTGTGGGATTCTGAGATTCCCAGGATAAGTGCACGCTGCAGAGGTTTTATCTCATTTGAGTTGCTTCTTTTAACCCTTGGCAGTGGTTTTGAAGCAAAGGGGCACGTGAAGGCAGCCTGAGTATTTTGTAAACGGCCAAAGCTGATTTCTTAAAAGAGCTCTTTTTGTAGCATAATGGTCTCTGTCAAACTCCTCTGCCTATTCTGAGTGCTGGAGATGTACTGGGTCTGGTCCTTAAGTCCAGAAACTTGGAATGACAGTGCCTCCTTCTCTGTTTTAATCTATTTCACCTCGCTGAGGCAGATGGATCAGAAGCTCACAAGGAAAACCAATGCCCTTTCCCGCAGCGAAATTAACCAGAATCACGTGGAAAACAATCCAAGCCTTGTAGGAGAGGGGAGCCATTAAAATGTGCCCTGAGCGATAGACTGCACCCAATCTTGCAAACTCACTCGCCAGGCAGCAGCAGACAGGAGGCTGCTCCCTGGGATGGAGGGAATCTTGTTGTAGTGGCACAATTAAAATCAGCTCCTCTGCCAAAAAATAAAAGGGAGGAGGGAAGAAGGAGAACATCAAAGACAGATTGAAATGTGTAGTTAGTAATAAGAGTGGTCTTCTCTTGAACCAAAGCCTGCAGCGATTCACGGCCCCCTTGTTAATGAGAAATTTTGACCTCTGGTTTGTAAGTTAAACTTGTAATCCCAGCTAATGAAGTAAATCACTTCCAACTTGAGTCTGTTGTTCCCTCTCCACTTTGCACAGTGGGTCTGAGAGCAGGAATCCGGGTCCAGGCACACAAATCTAGGGGAAGCAAAATTATTCTGTGATAGTTTCTCGCATGGTGAGAGTTTCTTGCTCATGGTCATCCTGTGGGCATGTATTGTGGATCCATCAAGTATTTTATTGTAACTTGCATATTGATGAAAGAGAGACTGTTAGATCCTGGGTTGAAGGACACCATGCAGGAGTTCCACCAGGGACCCTATGCACTACATTTCTTCATTCTTTAACAAATAGAAAGGTGTGGCCCAGCGCAGTGGCTCACACTTGTAATCCCAGCACTTTTGGAGGCCAAGGTGGGCGGATCACTTGAGGCCAGGAGTCCGAGACCATCTTGTCCAACATAGTGAAGTCTTACCTCTACTAAAAATACAAAAATTAGCCTGATGTGGTGGTGCGCACCTGTAATACCAGCTACTCAGGAGGCTGAGGCATGAGAATCCCTTGAACTTGGGAGGTGGCAGTTGCAGTGAGCCAAGAGTACATCACTGCACTCTAGCCTGGGCAACAGAGCGAGACTCTGTTTCAAAAAGAAAGAAAGAAAGAAAGAAATGTGCATTACTTAGCTCCACACCAACAATTAAACTTCAAGTTCAGAGCTTTGCACATGGTAGGAGTCAGTACATATTTGCTGAAGAAATGCTGCTGAATGGAGAAAAAGTGATTTGGGTGACTTGGGGTTTTGAGGGAAGAAAGCACAGCTAAGGAATGTGAGTCCTAAAAAGGCAGGGCTGAGGAGTTTGAGCTGGCTGATTTCCGGCTTTGTTGAGATTTGGAGGGTAGAAGGGAAAGAAAAGCCATGTGTGAAACTGGATACAGCTGGGGCGCTAAGGGCTTTCTTCTCCTAGTGACAGATTATAGCTGGGAGAAATGGTCTAAAAAATTACCCTATTTTAATTGCATGAGGGCAAAAGTAGGGTATCACACTATTGTGTCTAAAACAGATTTCATTCAGATAGTTGTTGACATTCTGCTTAATACTCAGACCTATTTTTATTTGATTTAATGACAGATCATGTTCTATTTTTCCCAGCTAGTGTAAATTCTCTCAATATTTTCCAGATTACTTTGTAAGTTATCTTAGCTTCTGATTGGGCAACAATTATATTTAATTTTTTTTGCCAGGAGACAACACAGCCACACACTACCATTAGGGCAGTAACCGTTGGGGTTGTTGAATTGTTTGAGGATGAATCTTTTGCAGTGGTTCTTTTTTTTTTTGAGATGGAATCTTGCTCTGTCACCCAGGCTGGAGTGAAATGGCACAATCTCAGCTTATTGAAACCTCCGCCTTGGTTTAAGTGATTCTCCTGCCTCAGCCTCCTGAGTAGCTGGGATTACAAACATGTGCCACCACGCCTGGCTAATTTTCATGTTTTTAGTAGAGACGGGGTTTCACCATGTTGGTCAGGCTGTCTGGAACTCCTGACCTCATGATCCATCCGCTTCAACCTCCCACAGTGCTGGGATTATAGGTGTGAGACACCACACCTGGCTTTTTTTTTTCAGACTGGGTCTTGCTCTGTTGTCCAGGCTGGAACATAGCTCGCTGCAGCCTCCAACTCCTGGGCTCAAGAAGCTATCTTCTCATCTCGACCTCCTGGGGTGGTCTTTTGGGGAATATTGTTTCTTCCACAAGTGGAGAATGCCTTTTCTGAAGTTCAGACCACTACCCACCTTCCTAGGTTTTATTGGTGGTGGGGACATGGCAGCCCCTCTAACCTGCTGAAACCACAGGGAATTGATGTGAGTTCCCAATGGGGGAGAGGTGGATGTAGCCCCCACTCTCCAGTGAGGGTCTTTGTGACAATTCCAAACCCCAAATGGAAAATGGGTCTTTTTTTTTTTTTTTTTTTTTTTTTAGATGGAGTCTCTCTCTGTCATCCAGGCTGGAGTGCAGTGGTGCAATGTCAGCTTACTACAACCTCTGGCTCCCAGGTTCAAGTGATTCTCCTGCCTCAGCCTCCCAAGTAACTAAAACAACAGGCACACACCACCGCACCTAGCTAATTTTTTATGTTTCTTTTTTAGTAGAGATGGGGTTTCACCATATTGGCCAGGCTGATCTTGAACTCCTGACCTCATGATCTGCCCTCCTCAGCCTCCCCAAAGTGCTGGGATTACAGGCATGAGCCACCGCACCTGGCTGGAAAATGGGTCTTATTCAGAAGATGAGGGGAAGCTGACCCCCTTTTTCCCCTCTCTCTTATATTGAACATTCTTGTCTCTCTCATATACCTTGGCAGCTATTGACCTAAAAGGTTTTTGGAACTTTCTTCAAGCTCTCTGGGCATAGAGTGGGAGTTTGGGAGGGGGATGTTTTTCAACCACTGACTCTTGTTATTTCTGTTGAAGGGCACGCAGACATAGCCTTCTTGTGTCTCTCTGGTTTTTCATTAGACAAAGCAAAGCATTTGGGCATTTCTCCTGTTTATGTGACCCTATGGAGAGCTCTGGGATGACCCCCTAGGCAGAAAAAGTCACTGACCGGTGTCTGAAATCTGAGGATGTCGGTGGCCTGAGGCTGGGCATGTAGGTCTACTCCAAACAACGGTGCATTCTCGATCAAGTGATTTGAATAATTTAATTTTTTTCCTCTGAATGTGAGCATGTATAAAATGTTAATTTCGTCAACAAGTGGAGAAAATGCCACAGTGAATCTGTTCTCAGATGGGATACCTGCTATGTAGAGAAGCCTGTTGAGAGGGCCGTGAACATCATCATGGTTTATTAGCCGCACAGGCTTTTCCCTTTGTTTCTGTTCATTTAATTCAAAGCGAAACAACTCAGCATGCAAAACTAAAATTAGCTGGGAAAAAAAAGGTGTAAGTGAATAAACAGGCTGATCCATTAGAGTCGATGGGTTATGGGCTCCCTTGCCACTCCTCAGACAGCGGCCTATTAAAAGTGGTAATGTCCGCTGCCAGCAACGCTCCCGGCAGAGAAAGAAGGCCGAGGCAGGCCTATTTCACATGCATCAGACACAAGAATTAAATAGACCAATGTTCCCTAAAAGACTGAAGTACATCTCTTTCTGACGTTCATTTCAGGCAAAAATTCATTGATCTCAGTATGTCCCTTGGCAATTATAAAATATTAAATCCAAGTCACACTTTTCTAGTTGGCTTAATTTTTTCTCTTTCACAGCTTTCTATTTGATCAATTTTAACAAGTCAGGAATAGCATCTAATAATAAAAAAGTGCAGACTTTTAAAAGTTTGTTCTTTTGACATTCTTTCCTTTTTATTTTGTTTTGGGTTTGCATTAACTTTGCATTATAGAAAATGACTTGGATGCTATTTTAACAAACAGAACATGAGAGAGCCAGAAGGTTCTTTATTGAGAATGATATTCATTAGAAGGCAGTCAATGATAAGGACACAGCCTGATTTTAAAGATTTTTTTTCTTTTTTAGCACACGCCTAAACAGACTTCTTATTGTTTTGTTGTTATTAATGTTCCCCCATTCCAAAACTACCATGTGGTTTAAGCTAGGAGTATCAGATAGAGCTAGAGGTTTGCCTGTGCTCCACTGAGACTTACAAAAGATGCATATCCTCTTTCCCCATTTTTTTGCATATGTAATTTTTTAGCTTTTGAAGTTTGTTAATTTGGAATATAACATAAATGCTAGCATAGACACACACGATAAAAATGCAGAATTTGGGGAGCCTATTTTCATTAGAATATCAATACGGGAATTATCTGGGGAAAATATTGCATAATAGTCACTTTACACTCCACTTCTTGTCATAAATTATATGAACATCCTTCAAAACTTATAAATTTATTTTTATAACATATAGAATCTTCCCTATGAAACAATAAATTCTGAAATAATAAAATCTGTGATTTCCTCCCTATTTTAGGTTTTCCCATGAGAACAGTTATTCATTAATTGTCTACCATGTATTGATGCTTTCATTAATTTCTTGCTTTTTTTTTGAGACAGGGTCTGGTTCTGACACCCAGGCTTGAGTGCAATGGCACAATCTTAGTTCACTACAACCTCCACTTCCTGGGCTCAAACCATCCTCCCACCTCAGCCTCCCAAGTAGCTGGGATTACAGGCATGTGCCACCATACCCAGCTAATTTTTGTATTTTTGGTAGAGATATGATTTTGTCATGTTACCCAGGCTGGTCTCAAACTCCTGGGCTTAAACCATCTTCCCTCCTCAGTTTCCCAAAGTGCTGATATTACAGGCTAAATGTTTTATTTATATTCTTTCATTTAATGCATTATAAATCCATGAGATCATGGTATAGTCACCACTCTTCAGATAAGAAGTCCAAGGGGACCACAATCACCCAGTCACTACCCTCCTTGACCTTTTGGGGTTTTTGTGCGCGGGATTAGAAATAAAGGGGAGGGAGGGAAGGTCAGGGTCAAGAGGAAGAGGCCTGCAGAGGACTGCCATGGAGTGTGAAAAGACCAGCAAGTGCAGCCTTCCAGTCAAGAGGCAGGAGAGAAGGGACAGGTTTAAGACGCAGCCCTTGTGATCTTGTATCTCCTTCAGAGTGTTTGAGAAATGGCAGGATTGAACTTGTCTGACTTTGAAATTACATTTAAGCTGGTGGATTCAGTTTCTTTGTCTGAGATACTGACCTGAGACTGGACCACATGGTTGACAGCTTTATAAGCACCAAGGTTGTTCTGAATGGCCAATTATAAACAATGTTTCAAAGGGAATTCCAAATCAAGGCTGAGCATGGCGACACGAAAGCTCTAAGCTGGGTGGCTCTGGGCTTGCAATATGCCTTGCTTGGGTCTCTAAAGAAGGCTCAGATGTCCTTATCTGCACGCTGTCTATGGCTGCCATTGTCATTCTCTTTCTATTCCTGTTCTTTCTTTACGCCCAGGCCTCCTCTTCTTTCTCACCATGCAATAGTCATGAATCATATTTTTCTTTCTGAGGGGAAAAGAATTTGACCCTTTCAGATAATAAGTGCCCTCAGGGTCCAAACTGTGCTGTGAGCCATCTGTCACATCTGCTCATAGAACCCTAAGACCAGGAACAGCAGTGTGTACCACTGTGGTGAACCCACCCACCTCTGGGCCTCCCACAGTGGTGTCCCCTCTCCAAGTCACCAGCTCCCTTTAGGGTTTGCCCCTTTACATGCCTGCTGGGACCTCTTCTACCACTCCAGCACCTAGAACATGGCTTTTCATAGAATCGGTGTCCAGGAAAGATGTGTTGCACAGAAGCTTGGATGAATGGATAAATGGGTGGGAGGATGAATGGGTGGGTGGGTGGATGGATGTATGGGTGGATGGATGAAGAGATGGATGGATGGATGGATGGTTAGGTGGGTAAGTGGATGGGTGGATAGGTGAATGGGTGGGTAGGTAGATGGATGGGTGGGTAGTTGGGTGGAATGGGTGAATGGGTAAATGGGTGGATTAATGGGTGGGTGGATGGGTGAATGGTTGGATGGGTGGGGGGTAGGTGGGTGAATGGGTGGATGGATGAGTGAGTGAGTTGGTAGGTGGATGGATGGGTGGATAGAAGAATGAGTAGACAGGTAAATGGGTGGATGGGTAGGAGGGTGGGGAGGTGGGTGATATGGTTTGGCTGTGTCCCCACCCAAATCTCATTTTGAATTGTAGTTCCCATAATCCCCACATGTTATGGAAAGGACCCAATGGGAGGTAATTGAACCATGGAGGTAGTTACCCCCATGCTATTCTTGTGATAGTGAGTGAGTTCTCATGAGATCTGATGGTTTTATAAGGGTTTTTTTTTTTTTTTTTTTTTTTTTTTTTTTTTACCTGTTTGCTTGGCACTTTTCTCTCCTTCCACCTTGTAAAGAAGGATGTGTTTGCTTCTCCTTCTGCCATGATTGTAAGTTTCTGAGGCTTTCCCAGCCATGTGGAACTGTGAATAAATTAAATCTCTTTTCTTTATAAATTACCCAGTCTCAGATATTCTTCACTGAAGCATGAGAATGGGTGAATGGGCGGGTGGATGAATGAATGGATAGGTGGATGGGTGGGTGGGTAGGTGAATAGATGAGTGGATGGATGTATAGGTAGATGAATGGGTGGGTGTGTGGGAGGAGGAGTGGGTGGATGGATGGGTGGGTGGATGAACAGACTGGAGGGTGGTTGACAGTATCTTATAAATTCATGTCAAGAACCAAATATGCTGTACCTCTGAGAGGCATAGCATTTTTGAAAGACCTAGGAAGAATACTTTGCATAAAAAAATGTGACCCAAAATCAAAGTTTCTCAAGGTGTACTCTTCTGATCACCTGTCTTGAGAATCACCTGAATTGAAGCTGGGCATGGTGGCTCATGCCTGTAATCCTAGCACTTTGGGAGGCTGAGGCAGGCAAATCACCTGAGGTCAGGAGTTTGAGACCAGCCTGGCCAACATGGCAAAACCTCATTTTTACAAAAAAAAAATATAAAAATTAGCCAGGCATGGTGGTGGGTGCCTGTAATCCCAACTACTCAGGAGGCTGAGCCAGGGAGAATTGCTGGAACCTGGGAGGCAAAGGCTGTAGTAAGCCGAGATCATGCCACTGCACTCCAGCCTGGGCAACAGAGTGAGACTCCATTAAAAAAAAAAAAAGAATCACCTGAGTTGCCTATTCATTTGAGTCCCTGAACTCTGCCCCAGCACCTCAGACCTACTGAATCAGAAATGTTCATTTTCCATAGGCACCCCAGGTAACTCTTATGCATCCCACTGTTTGAGACCATTGCTTTTCTACAGGTAAGCTTCAGGAGTCAGGCAGGCTGATCTATTGGAGATGGGGTAGAAAACCTTACTTGGTCTCGGCAGCTGAGACCTTCTTTTTGTTTTTTGCATCAGCCATGGCAGTCCCAGGATCTAGCCCTGCCCTCCTCAATATGAGGTTGAGGATGGGTGGATGGATGAATGAGTGGACAGGTAGGTGGGTAGGTAGATGAGTGAGTAGGTGGATGGATAGATGAAAGGATAGATGGAAGTGTAGATGGATGGATGGGTAGGAGAATGGGGGGATGCATGGATGGATAGGTAAGTATGTAGATGGATGGGTAGGTGGATGGGTGGGTGGGTGGATGGATGGATGGATGGATGGATGGATATGTAGATGGATGGATGGATAGGGGGATAGGTGGGTAGGTGGACGGATGGGTGGGTGGACAGATGGGTAGATGGATGGATGGGTGTGTAGATGGATGAATGGGTAGGTGGATGGATGGGTGCATGGGTGGATGCCACCAGGCAGAGGCTATACTCTCACAGAGCCCACCCAATTCTACCCAAAGTAGGCTTACTTCTCACAGCCTGGGAGCAGAAATGCCTTTGCAGTTTTGTCTTGTCCCCATCCTCCACTCCACTGCCACCCACAGCCAGGTAGCTCCATGGGTCCCAAAGACTCTTGAGGAGAAAGTCCTCCAACCTCTCCGGGTCTGCAGCTTGTGCTGTAGTCCTGTAGTCCTGTAGTTAGCCTTAACTACAGGACTGTCTAATTCCCCTCAAGAAGGGGGCCTAGGTATCCCTTCTCCCCAGATTCCATCTCCTCTGGAAGGAGTTCCTGGAATATAGCAGCCGTTGGTGTGTGCTAACAAAACTGTTTCTTTACTTTTTTTTGAGACGGAGTTTTGCTCTTGTTGCCCAGTCTGGAGTGCAATGATGCGATCTCGGCTCACTGCAACCTCCACCTCCCAGGTTCAAGCAATTTTCCTGCCTCAGCCTCCCTAGTGGCTGCACTGCCATGCCTGGCTAATTTTTGTAATTTTTGTACAGACAGGGTTTCCCCAGGTTGGTTAGGTTGGTCTCGATCTCCCGACCTTAGGTGATCAGCCCACCTTGGCCTTCCAAAGTGCTGGAATTACAGGTGTGAGCCACCACACCTGGCCCAAAACTGTTTCTTCTTAGGTGGAACCTCAGTTAGCTCATCTGCAAAATGGGGTTAAAAATAGTAACCTCTTTGCTTTGTTCAGCAGAGGGCAGCTTGGTTGTTTCAGACACTTCATGAATGTGAGTTCCTCGTGCAAGCCTAAAAATACACAAACATGAAGGTATAGCTGCACACGTGCACATTTTAACCTTGAGTCCTGAAGTACCTCTGGGGCAATTTCCTTCCTCCATTGGTGGAGCGGGGCAAGGCTGTCCTCCTCCCCAAATCCGAACCTTTGTGTGCCTTAGAGGAAAAATGTGCCTCTTGGAGCTCAGTGTGCCATAAAATTTTGCAGAGGCGTTGAGAGTGACTATCTCCCCACATTTCTGTTCACATATTTGATTTTCTTGTTGTATTAGGAATTTGATCAGGTTTGTGATTATTGTACCCAAGTGCCTGTAAACTACAGCAGTGACCAGAGTCTATGAATGGACTGTCTTGGGGGTGTTTGTATTCATTGCATATTCCAGGTAGCCAAAACAATGTATATACCCCACCCCATGTTAACATCATGTATTTTGCCTAATGTAACATGTTTCTGGAAATTCCTAAATCTTTTGCTCTGAGACTCAACAATATTATCATTCAAATGGTTCTGTGTAAAGAGCCCTGTGGTGAACCTGATTTCCCTCTAAGGACATACTCATTTTGAAGGTCATGGTGTTGACTTGCCAGGGCAGTGACCTGAAAATAACCTTTCTCTGCTACCTGTGTTTCTGCTCCATGGTGTTAGCATTTGGAAGTCTCTCTCCCTTCGAGTTTCAGCAGCTAAATAAGTTGCAGCCCCTTCAGCTATACTCATAAAAATTTGCTTCCAGACAACATGGTCTGTTTATTGTGTAATAATCGAAATGGCACTAAATTGCCATGATTGCCGAACACTTAGGAATTGTATTAACCTCTTAAGTGCTAAGTGGTTCTCTGTCATCTTTCAGCTCAGATGTGCAGCGAAAACATGCTTCTGTCCTCGTGCCTTCTTCATTCCGTGTCCTCAGGCCCAAGTCATGTCCTGGTAGCCGGCTGGACTCTGCTTTTGTACCCTGCTAACCAGAAGAGTGTCCTTCCTGGGTTTGTGGCAGAGATGGGAAGCTGTCCCCAGCAGGGCACCCTGAGAGGCTGAATCGGCCAGTCTTGGCCCACAAGGCTCCGCCACTGTCCCCTGGTTTCAGTTGTGTTGTGTGTCTTGATGACAGTCACTTTATTATAGCTTGTTTGAGACTAGATTCTCCAGAGCAGTGGGGGTAGCTGGCCGATCTGGTAAAGCCACTTTCTTGGAGAAGCTGTTCTTAGAGGTGCCAGCCTGGCTGCCCTGCAGGAGGCTGGGTTGCAGTGGCGTCCCTGGGCCCTGCCCGCACCGCTCCTGCGAGCGGCAAGCCCGGGAAGGAAGAGTTAACCAGAAATGGAGCGGCACCGCTCCCGGGCAGGCAGCCTCGCTGCAGAACAGAGCAGCGTTCGTGCTAAGGCAAGTCATTTCCCGAAACACTGCAGACACACGGCCTCGGGCAGCCTAAAACCTTTGGAGACCAAAATGGCTCGCAGGGGTTGGAAGTAATAAGGTGTTTTTCCCTTCTTTCTCCTTCACTGAAATTCTGCGAGGTTGCTCTGCATTTGCTGGGGAACAATGGTGTTGCTTTTGTTTTCTATGGGTATTAAGATCCATTACATGGTGACATTTTTAAGATTGGTTATCCTGTAGTTTGGTGTTAAATTGAAGTTGTTTGTTTTGAATTTAATTCTTTCATTTTTCAAATGGAAAAAGGCAGCTCTGCGGTGTGGCTGGCTCACTGAAGTGTGCCTGGAACTTGCTTTTGAGCAGATAGATCCCTTTGCCATCCCGGGAACCTCAGCAGAATTAGCCATGAAACAACATGACCTATTTCCCTCTTGGAAAGTCTGTCAAGATCCTTGGGGACGAGTTTCAAAACTGGGGACTTCGGGGGGGGGGGTTGTCTCCATTGTGTCTCAACAGAAACAGGAGAGGAGCTGGTTTTTAGCAGAATGTTATACATCCAATCTGCTATGTTTAATGCAGCCTGCACATAATTATTACTACTCTCTGTTTACGACAGCAGCCGAATCAGCTTCCATCCAGCAAATGGCCCAGCAGCAGTGGGCCAGCCGCTGCCGAAATGACATCTGTTAATTCTTTGTCAAATACCCCCTCGGTCTCCCCTTCTCCCAAACCAGCTCTGTGGTTAATTATGACCTGGGCATCTGACACAGTCTTTCGAGTGGAGAGACCAGCTTAGGGGCAGGGAGAATTTTGGCTTCAAGAAATTCCCTTCTTTCTCTCTCTTAAAAAAAAAAAAAAAAAAAAAAAAAAAAAAAAAAGCAAATTGTTTTAAAATAAACATTCATTCATAGCACCAGAATAGGTTGTTGGAATATGTTTTGATTAAGCACGAAGATTACAGAGTTAGTGTATAGCGTTGTGTCGAGAGCCTCAGCCCTTCATGGAAAAAAAGCATCACATCAAATCCTTGTGAAAACATAAAAAAGTTTCCATCAGGAGAACATGGGCAGCCATTGTTACCCTTGGCCCAGGTGAGCCAGGGACCTAGAACGTGTTGGTGCTGCCATTGTCAACTGAGTGAATGGTGAAAGGCAGCTTCGTCTTAATTGGTCACTGGAAGTTGAAAAGACCAATCTAATAAGCTAAAATATAGGTCTAGCCCAACTAAAGGGGTGCTCTACTTTAAGAAAAAAAACACCTTTTTAACCTTTTTTTAAAACTGTTTTATTTATTTTTATATTTTGACTAGGCTTGTTGGCTCACACCTATAATCCTAGCACTTTGGCAGGCCGAGGTGGGCAGATTGCCTGAGCTCTGGAGTTCAAGACCAGCCTGGGCAACATGGTAAAACCCCATATCTACTAAAAATACAAAAAATTAGTTGGGCGTGGTGGCACACCACTGTAATCCCAGCTACTGGGGAGGCTGAGGCACAAGAATTGCTTGAACCTAGGGGGCAGAGGTTGCAGTGAGCCGAGATTGCACCAGTTCACTCCAGCCTCAGCGACAGAGTGAAACCCTGTCCCCACACACCCCCCCCCAAAAGAAAAGGCCAGGCGTGGTGACTCACACCTGTAATTCCAGCACTTTGGGAGGCTGAAGCGGGTGGATCACCTGAGGTCAGGAGTTTGGGACAAGCCCGGCCAATGTGGTGAAACCCCATCTCTACTAAAAATACAAAAATTAGCTGGGTGTGGTGGCGGATGCCTGTAATCCCAGTTACTTGGGAGACTAAGGCAGGAGAATCCCTTGAACCTAGGAGGTGGAGCTTGTGGTGAGCCAAGATTGCATCATTGCACTCCAGCCTGGACAACAAGAGTGAAACTCCCTCTCAAAAAAAAAATATATATATATCTTGTAGAGATGAGGGTCTCACTATGTTGCCCAGGCTGGTCTTTAACTCCTGCCCTCAAGCGAACCTCATGCTTTGGCCTCCCAAAATGCAGAGGTTACAGAAGAGGTGCTGTAGTGTTGTGTAGGCCAAATTTCCTCCCTGGAGCCTCGTGTAGTAGTCAGCATCTGCTACTGGACCTGGTATATCTGGGTGCCTCCCTACCCTCAGCTCCAGTCCCTCCCTCCCTCCCTCCATAGCAGGAGCTGTGGAGTCCTAGGCCTTCACTTTGGCCTCCTCCTTTGGAGGTACCTGCAAGCACAGGACTGATATTTGTGGAGCTAGTGTTCCAGCCCTCTGTTGCCTGCCTGCTCGCTGACTCTGGGTTCTTACTAAGTGTCTCTGCTGTGCAAGTGCCTGCTGGCTTCTCTCATGGGGTTCACCAAAGGTTTGGCCAGGAGATACCCCCATAGGACCAGAGCCACTCAGACCTGGTGTGGATGCCCATTTTTGAAAAATGCAGGATGGCCTCCCTGCCTTTGCCCATCTGTTGAGTGGGCCATGCCCTACGAGGGTCTCCCAAGCCCTTTCCAGCATCAAGGAAGCTCCTAATAGCTGCATCCTGGCTGCACAGCTGAGCCCCTGTCTTGAGACCAAGAGGAGTATCTTGCAGTCTGGGAGATTCCAAAACTTTCTGTGTAAGACCCCAGAGATCTCCCTACTCGGCCTTTGGTGGAGGCAGCCCCGAGAATCCTGCCCAGTCACAGATATGAATGAGAGCTGTTCTCTGATTAGCAGGCAGCAATGGAAACTCCTTCCATTCTGACCTTCTTGGATACTATTTTCAACTTCTTTGCCATTTCTTATAGAAATACATGAGTGCATTTCAGAAACCCCATAATCTGCCTAAATGCCTTCTTTCTGGTAGCATCTTTTGAGATGCCACCCAGATGGACTCTGAGGACTGCTCCTGGCCTTCCCAGTGAAGGGAAGGGAACTGTGTACTCAGTTTTTCTTTTGAGAAGGCATCTCACTCTTTCTCCCAGGCTAGAGTGCAGTGGTGCAATCTCAGCTCACTGCATCCATCTCCTGGGTTCAAGCAATTCTCATGCCTCAGCCTCCCAAGTAGCTGGGATTACAGGTATGCACCAACCATGCCTGGCTAATTTTTGTATTTTTAGTAGAGATGGGGTTTCACCATGTTGGCCAGGCTGGTTTTAAACTCCTGACCTGAAGTGATCTGCTCACCTCAGCCTCCCAAAGTGCTGGGATTACAGGTGTGAGCCACTGTGCCTGGCCTGAACTCAACTCTTAGAAGTCACAAGTGGGGATGGAGTCTCTGAGGGTCCCAGATGTACGTTGCTTGTATAAGCACTCCTGAGCTGCCACAGACATCAACTTCATTAAATGCCAGGTGATATGTTTGGGTGTGTGTCCCCTCCAAACCTCATGTTGAAATGTGATCCCCAGTGTTGGAGGTGGGGCCTCCGATAGTTTTATTAGAATAGTGTTTGGGTCGTGAGGATGGATACCTCATGAGTGGTTTGCTGTCCTCCTCGTGGTAATGAGTGAATTGTTACTCTGAATTCACGTGAGATCTGGCTGTTTAAAAGAGCCTGGCACCTCCCTCCCCTCTCTCTTGCTCTCTGTCTTGCCATGTGACACACAGCTCCCTTTTCCATTCCAGCATGACTGGAAGCTTCCTGAAGCCCCACCAGTAGCAGATGCCATGCTTCTTGTACAGCCTGCAGAACGGTGAGCCAAATAAACCTCTCTTCTTTATCAGTTACCCAGTCTCAGATATTCCTTTATAGCAATGCAAAAATGGACTAGAACACACCAGGAGTTCTAAGGTGCCCTCTGGCCAGCATCTTCTCCCAGTCCATCCGGCACTACAGCAGAGAGAATACATTACAGAGTCACCACGCAAGTCACGTGCTGTTTCACTGTCAGTCTCCTCCCCTGTAAGATGGGATGTTGGCGCCTCTTCCACAGGGCTCGGGCAAGGACTGAGATAAATTATGGGAAGCCCTTAGCATGTTGCCTAGGGCACAGATAACATTTGCTGTACATTATCATTTCTTTTCTTCTGTTTTTGATTTTTAGAGACAGGGTCTCACTCTGTTGCCCAGGCTGGAGTGCAGTGAGTGATGTGATCCATAGCTCACTGCAGCCTCTAACTCCTGGACTCAAGCAATCCTCTCGCCTTGGCCTTTGCTCAGGAATCCAGCCCAGTCGAAGCAGACAGGGAGTTGTGGAGTAAAGGGAGTGACTCTAGAAGGAAAGAGAAGTGTCATTTCTGCTTGGACCAGTGCACAGGATCCTGACTCACAGGACACCAGAAGGGTCTTACACCTTGAATCCAAATCAGACATTTCAGTTCCACGCTCTAGTGCTATGTCTCCAGTCTCAGTTCTGAATAAACCTGGGTGAGACAAGTCCTTCTGGCTTTTCTCATTTCCGGCAATTGATCCCTCCAAATAATATACATAATTTGATTCAAAGTAAGTTATGTGATGGGTGTGTACATGGGAGAAAATACTGAAATGAACTTACTGGTTTTGCTCCCTGCTGGCTTCTTGCCAGTGGGGTGTGGCTGTGAGACAAGCTTCCCAAACTCAAATGCAGCCAGGCGTTCAGGCGAGATTGTAGGTGGTCCTGTGCCCCATCTCAGAGCCCTGCTCCTGGCTTATCCTGGCTTCCACCCTGCAGACAGCATCTCCCCCTCCACATGCTTGAATAAACTGCCTTATGTCACTGCTATGTGCCCCAGAGTTTGAGTCTATATCTGAGGAAGGGAGGGAAAGGAGCTGATTAGATGTCAAACCCCCTCAACTGGGCGTGGTGGCTCACAACTGTCATCCCAACACTCTGGGAGGCCAAGGTGTGCAGATCACTTGAAGTCAGGGGCTCAAGACCAGCCTGGCCAACAAGGCAAAACCCCATCTCCACTTAAAATACCAAAAAAAAAAAAACCCCACAAAGTAGCCAGGCCAGGCGTGGTGACTCACGTCTGTAATCCCAACACTTTGGGAGGCCGAGGCAGATGGATCACTTGGGGTCAGGAGTTCAAGAACAGCCTGGCCAATACGGTGAAACCTCATCTCTACTAAAAATACAAAAATTAGCTGGGTGTGGCATTCGCCTGTAATCCCAGCCACTCAGGAGGCTGAGGCAGGAAAATCATTTGAACCCAGGAGGCGGAGGTTGCAGTGAGCTGAGCTATCACACCACTGCACTCGAACCTGGGGACAGAGCTAGACTCTGTCTCAAAAAAAAAAAAAATTATCTAGGCATGCTGGCTGATGCCTGTAGTTCCAGCTACTTGGGAGGCTGTGGTAGGAGAATGTTTGAACCTGGGAGATGGAGGTTGCAGTGAGCCAAGATGGCACCACTGTACTCCAGCCTGGGCAACAGAATGCTTTTGCAGGCTCCACTGCAAAAAAAAAAAAAAAAAAAAAAAAAGGAAAAGGCAAACCCCCTCATACACCAACCCTACCCCCAGCCTATTCCCACTGTGTCCACTGGTCTCCTCCTCTTGAGTCTCTCCTCCAAGGGATTGGGTCATGGATGCTACCTTGGGAGTCCCCTGTCCCACCAACATCCCCACCTGCTTGTCCAGGACACAGGTAGGGTGGGCCCTGGCTTCAGGGTCGGCCCTAAAAGGTGGGTTGGGATCACCCCCAAGGCCCACCCCTACCACTTCCATGAGGCTGAGACTTTGGGGCCATGACTGAAGTTTTCTTTAGATTTTGTCCTGAGGGTGCATGTGTGGATTAAATTAGAGCAATATGTTTTTTGAACAGCATTTTGGCTGAAGAGTCAAGCAGATAAATGGAAACAAACCCAGCTTTATGTGAATGGAAAGGGGTGGTGGGAGGGCTGCTTCTGCCTGAAGCACCACTACAGGCCGGGCTCCCCTCCTGGGCTCTTTCCAACCTCCCCTCCCCATCTTCCCCCTGCAGCCCTGACCCCCTGGCCTAGCCCAGGAAGCCCTCAGCAGAGGCTCCCCTGCCACTCCACATGCTCTCTCCAGGCCCCTGCTCCAGCCCGCCTGGCCTCCCACTGCACCCGCCAGCTGTCACCCTTGCTATGCCCTCTGGTCAGTGTTTTCTCCCAGGTCAGTCTGGCACCACCGTGGAGAAGGTACATTTGAGTCACTGGGCTGGTCACATGCTGTTTCTCCGTTAGTCTCCTCATCTGTAAGTGGGGATGTCGATGTCTCCCCCACAGTGCTCCAGCAAGGACCAAGTGAGAAAATTCATGGGAAGCCCTCAGTGTGGCCTAGGACACAGATAACATTTGTTGCACATTCTCTCTCTCTCTCTCTCTCTTTTTTTTTTTAATTTTTAGAGACAGGGTCTCACTCTGTTGCCCAGGCTGGAGTATGGTGGTGCAGTCATAGCTCACTGCAGCCTCCAACTCTTGGCCTCCGGTGAATCCTACTGCCTCAGCGTCCCAAGTAGCTGGGACTATCAGTGCATACCACCATACCCAGCTAATTTATTTATTTATTGGAGAGACAGGGTCTTGCTATGTTGCCCAGGCTGGTCTTGAACTCCTGGGCTTGGGCAATCCTTCTGTCTCAGTGTTCCAAAGTGTTGGGATTACAGGTGTCAGCCATTGTGTGCTTGGCTTCATTTTTTTTCAGTCTTTAAAAGTTTAGAAAAGAGAATTTTAGAAAATACATTACCTTTTTATTTTATTTGGTTTCAGAGACAGGGTCTCATTTTGTTGCTCAGGCTGGTATTGAACTCCTGGGCTCAAGTGATCCTCCCTCCTTGGCCTCCCAAAGTGCTGGGATTACAGGTGTGAGCCACTATGCCTGGCACATTATCTTTATCATTATTATTATTATTATTGAGATGGAGTCTTGCTCTTGTCGCCCAGGCTGGAGCAGAATGGCATGATCTTGGCTCACTGCAACCTCTGCCTCCTGGGCTCAAGTGATTCTCCTGCCTCAGCCTCCTGAGTAGCTGGGATTACAGGCACCCACCATCACACTTGGCTAATTTTTTTTTTTTTTTTTTAAGTAGAGACAGGGTTTCACCATGTTGGTCAGACTGGTCTCAAACTCCTGACCTCAGGTGATCCACCTGCCTCAGCCTCCCAAGGTATTGGGATTACAGGTGTGAGCCACTGCACTGGCCTTTTTTTGTTTTATTTTTTAAATGCAGTCTTGCTCTGTTGCCCGGGCTAAAGTGCAGTGGCATGATCTCAGCTCACTGCAATGTCCACTTTCTGGGTTCAAGCGATTTCCAGATAATTTTTGTATTTTTAGTAGAGATAAAGTTTCACCATGTTGACCAGACTGGTCTCGAACTCCTGACAAGTGATCTGCCTGCCTCGGCCACCCAAAATGTTAGGATTACAGGCGTAAGCCACCGCACCTGGCCACCTTTCTCATTTAATCTTTACTCTGTTAAAGATTAGTAAAGATTATCTAGTAAAGAGATAGAGAAAGCCAGAGATGCCACCTTTCAGATGGTCCGATGATCAGAAGTCCTGCTCTCATGTTGGCGCTGGCAGCTCTGTGCCTGTGCTTCCCTCTTTTAGACACACCAACCTCTCTTCGAAGGCAGAGACTACATCCACCCCTCACCCAGCAGCATCCTTCCAGCATCTAGAATGTGGCAGGTGCCGCATACAGATGCTTCAAGTGCATTGGTAGACAAGAGGGAGGGGGAGACGGAGGCTGCTGAGACAATGGCAATGCAGGTTTATTTCACTCTCTGGGTACTGTCACAAAAATCTGGTTGTGAGTGGGATGGGGAATAAACCAAAGGCCATGTGATAGCCCCTCTGGGCTGTGACCTTCAAGGAGGGTGGCCCTGGAGGAAATAAATGCCCTTCCTCACGCTCCTCTCTCACTCCTGTCTTGGACCAGAGAATCCCAGGAGCCAGATCCAACTAAAAGTCAGAGGCAGGCCGGGCGCAGTGGCTCAAGCCTGTAATCCCAGCACTTTGGGAGGCCGAGGCGGGTGGATCATGAGGTCAAGAGATCAAGACCATCCTGGTCAACATGGTGAAACCCCGTCTCTACTAAAAATACAAAAATTAGCTGGGCATGGTGGCGCGTCCCTGTAGTCCCAGCTACTCAGGAGGCTGAGGCAGGAGAATTGCCTGAACCCAGGAGGCGGAGGTTGCAGTGAGCCGAGATTGCGCCATTGCGCTCCCGCCTGGGTAACAAGAGCAAAACTCTGTCTCAAAAAAAAAAAAAAAAAGTCAGAGGCAAGAGAGACGTTGATAGGGTCCACATGGGCTATCCTTGAGGGCGGATATGAAGGGCACAGGAAACACTTGGGCTCCGTGGGAAGGTAGGGGAGTGGTTCTCGTTTGTCAGCAGGTTTTTCTGATCTGTACCAAGGAGCCTTCATACAGCTTTGGCGATCTTCTCCAGCTCAGATACCAATGCATCCTCAATTCCTCCACAGAAAACAGGCAAAGGCAGACTCAGGTAGAAACATGGTCAGAAGCCAGGCGTGGTGGTTCAAGCCTGTAATCCCAGCACTTTGGGAGGCCAAGGCGGGCGGATCACTTGAGCTCAGGAGTTCAAGACCAGCCTGGCCAACATGGTGAAACCCAATCTCTACTAAAAATACAAAAAATTTGCTGGGTGTGGTAGCAGGCGCCTGTAATTCCAGCTACTTGGGAGGCTGAGGCAGGAGAATCACTTGAGGAGTTGCAGTGAGCCAAGATCATGCCCCAACACTCCAGCCTGGGCAACAGAGAAAGACTACGTCTCAAAAAAAAAAAAAGAAAGAAAGAAAGAAACATGGTCAGAGATGGACTTCAGACACATCCATCCCCCATCTTCTACAACCAAATCTCCGAAGAGAGATCAGAAGTCACAGCCTAGGCATGGTGGCTCATGCCTATAATCCCAATGCTTTGGGAGGCCAAGCAAGGCAGGAAGATCTCTTGAAGCTGAGTGTTAGAGACCAGTCTGGGCAAAACAGCAAAACCCCCTTTCTACAAAAAATAAAGAAATTAGCCATGGTGGTGCATACCTGTAGTCCCAGCTTCTGGGGAGGCTGAGGTGGGAGGAGGATCACTGGAGCCCAGGAGTCGGAGGCTTCAGTGAGCTGTGATCGTGCCACTGCACCCCAGTGTGAGATAGAGCGAGACCCTGTCTCTAAATAAAACCACAGCAGGGTTCCATCCCCAAACTGATTTGGGATTATTGAGGTTAGAGTGCATGAGAAGGAGAAAATAGATTTTTTTTTTTTTTTTTAGGAAAAAGGGTTACAACCTACAAGCTACTCAAACACCTGTCCTTTAGGAGACAATGGGCAGGTGGAAAGTTAGGGAGTCAGTTTCTTTGGGGGAGATATATATATATATATATATATATATATATATGGATTTGATGCTGGAGTCTTTGGAATCTGAGTTTGTATTAAAAATGTGGAAGTGCCAAACCTCAAAGCAAGTCTGTGGAGCCAAAGTGAGTGGGATGGTAGCAGAGAAGAAAGATGCAGGCGAGACTGTGATGCGGCACAGAGCTGGAGGCCCTGTGGGCTCACTCATCTCACATTCTGCACCGTGCAGGTGGTGTGGGATCGTAGCGCTTGCGAGTGCCTGTTCATAGCTTATTGCCACAGGGGAGGCACGCGGGCAGCAGCAGCCCAGGCGTTCAAAAGACCTGCATCGTTGTCAGAGAGCTGGGGATTGGGTCTCCGTAGAGACACACCAGAGTCTGGGAAACTCCTTATTTGCAGGCAGTTTTCAGTTGTCCACTTATTCCATCACTGCCCACTTCTATGGGACTGCAGTGGGAACCCCTTCCTAGGGTCCTGCTGAGCACCTCTTTTTCACGGTAGTATATATCCTTCTGTAGAATGTGTTCTCTCTCTCTCTTGCTCTCTGACTCTCTTTCTCTCATATATATATGATCTCACCATGTTGATACATATAGATCTCGATCTAGTTTGTTCATTTTGATTCCTCAATAGTATTCCATTGCATATCTATTCATTTTATTTACCTATTGCTCGATTCTTAGAAATTTAGCATATTCCCACTTCGGGGCTAACAATACAAGCCTGGGCAACACCGTGAGACCTCGTCTCTACAAAAATTATTCAGGCATGGTGGAGCATTCCTGTAGTCCCAGCTTCTCAGGATGCTGACGTGTGAG
Source organism: Saguinus oedipus (assembly GCA_031835075.1). Classification (NCBI taxonomy): domain Eukaryota; kingdom Metazoa; phylum Chordata; class Mammalia; order Primates; family Cebidae; genus Saguinus; species Saguinus oedipus. The sequence continues at coordinate 37,907,313 of CM063187.1, read as the reverse complement.
GATCACTGGGCCCAGGAGGTCAAGGCTACAGTGAGCCATGATAGAGCCACTGCACTCCTCTAGCTTGGGCGACAGTGTGAGATCCTGTGTCAAAAAGCCAAACAAAGCAAAAAAAAAAAAACCACAAAAACACCAATGCAGTGCTCAACACATTTTGAGCACCTAACCTGGTACACATAACCTTGAGCATTGCAGGGCAAATAGATAAATGAGGAAATGTCAGGTGATGTGGAGAAGTCATCTTCAAGTTCCCTAGCTCTTGCCAAATTCCTTGTCAGTTTGTTTTCTGAAGATACACTCCCATTAGGAACACAAAACAGTTCCCCTTTCCCCACACCCTTGCCAACAGTCTGTTGTCCGATGATTACATTTTGCCGTCCTAATTTCTGTTTGAGAGTGAGGTGACATCTTCTCACATGCTTGTGGACTATTTGGTTTTTTTCACTTGTGATTTGTCCAGTGATATCCCAGCCATTTTTCATTAGACTGTATTTTTCTTACTGCTTTATAATAGTTTATGAAATATTCTGGATACTACCTTTTTTGTTGTTTTTACATGGGTTGTAAATATCCTCTCCCAGTCTGCTGGTTCTTTTTTTCCATGACAAAGCATTCTTTTATTATTATTATTATTATTATTATTATTATTATTAGACAAAGCATGCTGCCCAGGCTGGAGTCCAGTGGCTTAGTCTGGGCTTATTGCAACCTCTGTGTCCCAGGTTCAAGCAATTCTCCTGCTTTAGCCTTTGGAGTAGCTGGCATTACAGGTGCCCACTACCATGCCTGGCTAATTTTTGTATTTTTAGTAGAGATGGGGTTTCACCATGTTGGCCAGGCTGGTCTTAAACTCCTGACCTCAGGTGATCCACCCACCTTGACTTCCCATAGTGCTGAGATTACAGGTATGAGCCACCGTGTCTGGTCTGTTGGTTGTTTTTTTAATATTGAGGTTGGTGTCTTCTGATATGCAGAAGTTTTGAATTTTAATGTAGTAGAATTCTCCTTGTCCGTTGTGGTTTATAGCTTTTATATCTTATTCAAAAAGAATTTTCTCTACCCCCAATGGCATTAAAATATTTTTTCTTTTTTCTCTTTAATTCCAATTTATTGAGGCATAATTTTTACACAATAAAAGGAACCTGTGGATTTTTACAAATGTATACAACCATGTAACCACCTTCCACCCAAAAAAGATATAGAACATTTCCACCCCTACAGCTGCCTCCCTGCTCTGGCTACTAGATAATCTGCCTTCCTGTCCCCTGCTCTAGGCAGTGACCAACCTGCTTTTTACCACTATTTCTATTTCATATCAACAGAATAATACAGCACATACTCTTTTGTATCTGACTTCCTTTTCCTGGCATCATGCTTTTTTTTTTTAAGTTCTGGGGTGATGTGATCTTGGCTTACTGCAACCTCTGCTTTCTGGGTTCAAGCAATTCACCTGCCTCAGCCTCACGAGTAGCTGGGACTACAGGCACCTGCCACCACACCCAACTAATTTTTTATTTTTAGGAGAGATGGGGTTTCACCACATTGGCCAGGCTGGTCTTGAACTCCTGATCTCAAGTGATCCGCCTGCCTCTGCCTCCCAAAATGCTGGGATTACAGGCATGAGCCACCACACCCAGTCTTAATGTATAGTCTTTGATCCCTTACCGCCCTTACCCTTTCCTCCAAGTCCCCAAAGTCCATTGTAGAAATTTTTATGCCTTTGCATCCTCTCATAGCTTAGCTCCCACTTATGAGTGAGAACATACGATGTTTGGTTTTCTATTCCTACGTTGTTTCACTTGGAATAACAGTCTCCAATTCCATCCAGGTTGCTGCGAGTGCTATTATTTCATTCCTTTTTATGGATGAGTGGTATTCCATGGTGTGTGTGTGTGTGTGTGTGTGTGTGTGTATATACACCACATTTTCTATCGAGTGTATGTTTAACGTATAACAACTGCCAAAGCAGTTGAGTGATTTTTACACTTTCTCCAGCCATGGATTCCAGCTCTATTCCATTCACCAGAGCTCAGAATTATCTGTCTTTTAAATTTTAGCCCATTTTAGTGGAGGTGCTTACTGATATTGTAGCTCTAATTTATATTTTCCTAATGACTAATAATGTTGAGCATTTTTCATGCGCTTCTTAGCCTTCGAAATGTCTGTTCAAATCTTTCACCCATTCTTAAATTCAGTTGTCTTCTTCTTATTGAATCTTTTGTAAGATATTATACAAGTCTTTCTGTAACATCTGTGTATTGACAATATTGTCTTTTATGTGTCTTGACTTTATTTATTTATTTATTGAGACAGGGTCTTTCTCTCTCACCCAGGCTGGAGTGCAGTGGTATGATCCTGGCTCACTGCAACCTTCAACCCTCAAAGCTCAAGCAATTCTCTCACCTCAGCCTCCCAAGTAGCTAGGACAACAGTGTACACCATCATGCCTGGCTAATTTTTTGCATTTTTAGTGGAGAAGGGTTCTTACCATGTTGCCCACAGTGGTCTCAAACTCGTTAGCTCAAGATTTTTTATTTTTAAAGTATCTTTCAGAAAGCAGTTTTTTATTTTGATGAAGGAAAAAAATGTCAATTTTTTTCTTTATGTTGGTGCTTTTGTGTCTTGTTTAAGACATATTTGCCTATTCCAAGCTCACAAAGATTGTCTCCTCTATTCACTTATGGAAGTTTCTTAATGTTATATTTTGCATTTAAGTCTACTACTCTATTTCAAGTTAATTTTTGTGTAAGGTGAGACATAAAGGTTGAGGTTTACTTTTGCCTATGGATGTCCAAGTGTCTGGGACCATTTTCTATGAAGATTATCATTTTCCTGATGCTAAATAACCTTAGCAGCTGTGTCAAAAATCAAGTAACCTGGCCGGGTGCAGTGGCTCACGCCCATAATCCCAGCACTTTAGGAGACCAAGGTGGGTGGATCACTTGAAGTCAGGAGTTTGAGACCACCCTGGTCAACACGGTGAACCCCATCTCTATTTAAAAAAAAATGAGCAGTGTGGTGATACACACCTGAAATCCCAGCTGCTTGGGAGGCTGAGGCAGGAAAATCACTGGGATCTGGGAGGCAAAGTTTGCAGTGAGCCAAGATCATGGCAGCCTGGGCAACTGAGTAAGACTTTGTCTCCAAAAAAATAAATAAATAAAATAAAATAAAAATCAAGTAATCATAGAAGGGTGAGGTTATTTCTGGACCTCCATTCTGATCTATATTTCATAATCTATATTCACTGATCTGTCTGTACTGACACCAACACCACACTGTCTTAATTACTGTTGTTTTTGTTGAAAGTTTTGAGGTTAACTGTAAGTCCTTCAACTTTGCTTTTCTTTTTTAAAAACTGTTTTGGATATACTAGGAGTTTACATTTCCACATAAATTTTACAACTGGCTTGTTAATTTTGACCCCCCAAAAAAGGCCTGCTGACATTGTGTTGATTGAGATTATTTTAAATCCTTAGATCCACTTCAAGAAAATGGACATATAGTAACATTGAACGTGAACATGAACTGCCTCCACTTACTTGGGTCTTCTCTCATTTATCTTGTTTTGCAGTTTTAAGTGCAAAGTTCTTACCTATTTTTTTGTTGAATTTGTTTCTATATAATTTCATTGTTTTAGACACTATAGTAAATTTTTTAAATGATCACTTTTCAATTCTTTATATGTATATATATAAGGAGCAACAATTTGACTTCTTATTGTCCAGTTTGGATGCCTTTTGTTCTTTCTCTTTTCTGATTACTCTGGCTAAGACTTCCAGTACTATGTCGAATAGGAGTGGTGAAAGTAGGCATCCTTGTGTTGTTTCAGTTCTTAGGAGAAAGGCTTTTTACCTTTTCTTCATTCATTATGATGTTAGCTGTGGTTTTGTCATATATAATCTTTTTTATATTGAGCTAGATTCCTTCTATGCCTAGTTGAGTGTTTTCATCAGATGCTTTTTCTGTATCTATTGAGATGACCATACCTCATTCTGTTGATATAATATATCACATTTATTGTGTATGTTGAATAACTCTTGCATTCCTGGGATTAATTTTAATGTATTTGTACAGTTTTCAAAGTTCCACTTGATGATGGTGTATTTTTTTTGTAAGACGAAGTCTTGCTCTGTCACCCAGACTGGAGTGCAGTGGTGTGATCTCAGCTCACTGCAACCTCCACCTCCCGGGTTCAAGCAATTCTCCTGCCTCAGCCTCCAGAGTAGCTGGGATTACAGGTGCATGCCACCACGCCCAGCTTATTTTTGTATTTTTAGTAGAGACAGGGTTTTACCATCTTGTCCAGGCTGGTCTTGAATTCCTGACCTCAAGTGATCCACCTGCCTTGGCCTCCCAAAGTGCTGAGATTACAGGTGTGAGCCACCACACCTGACCCTATTTTTTGTTCATTTTTAATGTGCTGCTGGATTTGGTTTGCTAGTATTTTGTTCAGAATATTTGCAATCATGTTCATTAGGGATACTGGCCTGTAGTTTTCTTTTGCTGTTGTGTCTTTGTCTGGTTTTGTTATCTAGGTAATTCTGGTCTCAGAATGAGTAGGGAGAACTCTTTACTCTTCAATTTTTTAAAGTTGGGTGAGGAGAATTGATATTAGTTATTCTTTGAAACCTTGATAGAATTTTGGCAGTGAAGTCATCCTGTCTTGGACTTTCCTTTGTTTGGGAGACTTTTAATGACTGATTCAATCTCATGACTCATTATTGGCCTGTCAGGTTTTCTGTTGCTTCCTGATTCCATCTTGGTAGGTTGCATGTGTCCTGGATTTATCCATTTACTCTAGGTTTTCCAATTTGCTAGTACATTGATGTTCATCACAGTCTGTCACGATCCTTTGTATTTCTGTGTTATCAGTTGTAATCTCTCCTTTTTTCTTTTGTTTACTTGAGCCTTCTCTCTTTTTTTCCTTGTTAGTCTAGCAAGGAGTTTATCAATTTTGTTTGTCTTTTCAAAAAACCAAATTTCATTTATTTATCCTTTGTATTTTAAAGTCTCTATTTCATTTAGTCCTGCTGTGATCTTTATTGTTTATTTTCTTCTACTAATTTTGAGTTTGGTTTGTTCTTAATTTTCTAGTTCCTTGAAGCACCTCATCAAATTATTTATTTAAAAATTTTCTACTTTTGGATGTAGGCATTTATTGCTATAAACTTCTCTGTTAGCACTGCTTTTGCTATATAGCTCATAGGTTTTGGCATGTTGTGTTTTGAATTTCATTTATTTCAATATTTTTTAAATCTCCCCTTTATTTGTTTCTTGACACAATGGTCATTAAAGAGTATGTCATTTAATTTCCATGTATTTGTACAATTTTCAAAGTTCCTCTTGTTATTAATTTCTAGTTTTATTTCATTGTGGTCTGAGAAGATACTCGATGTGATTTTAATTTTTAAAAAATTTTTGAGACTTGTTTTGTGTTCTAACATATGGTCTATCCTGGTGAATGTTTTATGTGCTGATGAGAAGAATGTGTTCTGTAGCTGTTGGATAAAATGTTCTATAAATTTCTGTTGGGTCCATTTGGTCTAATGTGCAGTTTAAATCCAATGTTTCTTCTTAATTGTCTATCTAGATGATCAGTCTAATGCCGAGAATAGGGTGTTGAAGTCCTCGACTATTTGTGTGTTGGAGTCTATCTTGCCATTTAGATCTAATAATAATTACTTTATACATCTAGGTGCTCCAATGTTGGGTGTGTATATGTTTAGAATTGTTATACCCTCTTGCTGAATTGAATCCTGTTTTTCACTATATGGTGACCTTTTTTTGTCTCTTTTATACTCTTTCTGACAGAGTGTGTCTTATATAAATAGAGATACTCCTGCTCACTTTTAGTTTCCATTTGCATAAAATGTCTTCTTCCATTCCTTTGTTTCAGTCTTGTAGGCAGCATATAGTTAGGTCATGTTCTCTTTATCTATTCAGCCAGTCTGTATAAGTGGAAATTTAAGCCATTTTTATATTTATTTTTATTTTATGTATTGATTTATTGGAGATGGAGTCTCACTCTGTTGCCCAGGATAGACTGCAATGGCATGATCTTGGCTCACTGCAACCTCCACCTCCCAGGTTCAAGCGATTCTTCTGCCTCAGCCTCCAGAATAGCTGATATTACAGGAGCCAGCCACCATACCTGACTAATTTTTTGTACTTTTAGTAGAGACAGGATTTCACCATGTTAGCCAGGCTGGTCTTGAACTCTTGACCTCAGGTGATCCACCCACCTCAGCTTCCCAAAGTGCGGGGATTGCAGGCGTGAGCCACCACACCTGGCCTAAATTTAATTCATTTACATTCAAGGTTATTATTGATATGTGAGGGCTTATTTTTGTCATTCTATTACTTGATTTCTGGTTGTTTTCTATACCCTTTGTTTCTTTCTTCCTCTCTCTTTATCACTATGGTTTTGTTGTATTCTATAGTCATAACATTTGAGTTTTTTCTCTTTCTTGTTTGTGTGTTTGCTCTTTTGGTGGTTTTTATATTTTTGTGCATTTTCATGATGCTAGCATTGATTTTTTACTTCCAGGTGTGGGACTCCCTTAAGCATTTCTTATAGGACTGGTCTAATAGTGATGAATTCCCCAGCTTTTGCTTGTCTGGGAAATATTTTCTTTCTCCTTCATTTATGAAGGAAAATTTTGCTGGGTAGAGTATCCTGGGCTGGCAGGTTTGTTTGTTTTTTCATTACTTTAAATATATCATCCCATTCTCTCCTGGCCTGTAAGTTTTCCCCTAAGAAATCTGCTGTAAGTCCTATGAGGGTTCCTTTCTAGGTGACTAGATACTTTCTCTTGCTGTTTTTAGAATTTTCTCTTTGTCTTTGACTTCTTTTTTTATTTTTGGATATTTTCTGTACCCAGGCTAGAGTGCAATGGCATGATCTCACCTCTTTGCAACCTCCACCTCCTGGGTTCAAAAGATTCTCCTGCCTCAGCCTCCCAAATAACTGGGATTACAGGCACGTGCCACCACACTCAGCTAATATTTTTGTATTTTTAGTAGAGATTGGGTTTCACCATGTTGACCAGGATGGTCTCAATCTCTTGACCTCATGATCCACACAAGCTCCATTATGTCGCAACAGTTGTGAGTAGATATTGAGGAGGTGGGAGTAGGGTCTTGAGGTAGGAGGCGGGATTCAACTCCAGAGGCAAGGCTCAGACACTGGACCAGATTAAGGACTAGCTAAAATGGGGATGAGGTGGGTGGATCACAAGGTCAGGAGTTTGAGACCAGCCTGGCCAACATGGCGAAATCCCGTCTCTACTAAAAATACAAAAAATTAGTCAGGCTTGATGGTGCCTGCCTGTAATCCCAGCTACTCGGGAGGCTGAGGCAGGAGAATCACTTGAACCTGGGAGGCAGAGGTTGCAAGTGAACTGAGATCGTGCCATTGCACTCCTGCCTGCACAACAGAGCGAGACTCTGGCTCAATAGAAACAAAACAAAACAAAACAAAAAAGGCAAGCCAGAGGGAGAAGAAACAGCTCTCCTGAAGTGGCAGTGTTGCAGCTCCAGCCCTGTTGCAGCTCTGTCACTGCTCCTGCAGAGCAGGGCAACCCCATAGGCAGAGAGTAGCAGCAGCTCAGGGCAGTTTTGCAGTCAGATTTATACCCATTCTTATCTGCATGTGGATTAAGGGGTGGTTTATGCTGAAATTTGTAGGAAAGAGGTAGTAACTTTTGGGTCACTGAGTCATTGCTATGAAAAAGGCAGGTATCTCCCGGGTGTTGCCCTGGCAATGGTAAACTGACATGGCGCACTAGTGGGCATGTCTTATGGAAAGCTGCTTCCACCTCATCCCTGTTTTAGCTAGTCCTCAATCTGGTCCAGTGTCTGAGCCCTGCCTCTGGAGCTGAATCCTGCCTCCTACCTTAAGACCCTCTACTTCCACCTCCTCATTATCTACTCACATCTACTGGGACATAATGGAGCTTGTGTTACTTAAGTGGGAGAAGAGAGAACAGCAGGTGATGCATGATGAGGAAGAAGGAAAATAGAATGCAGAAAAGAATTCCCTGGCAGCCCACAGACTGGGCATACGCTCTGAGGCTTAGGTGATGGGGACTGGGGGCACAAAGGCTGCCTCACCTGCCAGGCTGTGCCTGTGGTTCAAAGATGTGAACAGCCCCACCTGCCAGGGCTGTGGCTTCTCTTGTGGAGGCTGAAGCAGGAGAATTGCTTGAATCCAGGAGGCAGAGGATGCAGTGAGCAGGGATGGCGTCACTACATTCCAGCCTGGGCGACAGAGCAAGACTCTGTCTCAAAAACAAACAAACTCCGCCTCCCATGCTGGGACAGACCCCACCATCCCTACCTCCCTGCCTCCTCTCCTGCCCACCTAACTCTGAATACCCCTCTCTTGCACACACCTCCTGGTGCACTTGTGTTTTTGCCCTCACCTGGCTTCTAATGCACTTCAACAACCCAAACAACCTTTATTCAATGTGCCCTGTAGAAAGATAGGGAACAGCCCCTCCACATCCCTAGCACCTTTGCTGGATGGTTCTTTCACCTCCTGCCTTTACTGAAGTTGCTGAAGGAATAAACAAACTCCAGCTTGGTGTCATTTTATGTACCTATTGCTGGAATAATGCCAGCTCTCTTCCACACTTTGAAGTTATTTAGGTGACCCCGGTATAGACACACATTAAGGCCAACACAGCCTGGGGCGCTGGGCGTCCTGGGCTCCCTCTTCTCCCTGAGAAGCCCCAATGTCCTTATTCCTTATCATTCTTGTTGGGCAAATATTCACTGAGCACCGCACAGGAGTCAGGCACTGTGTGAAGACATAGAATAAAACTGACAGCCTCTTCCAGAGGGGCAGCAGAGCACAGAGACGCGATCCCCCCTCACTGCAACCTCCTGGGTTCAAATGATTCTCCTGCCTCAACCTCTCGAGTGGCTGTGATTATAGGCACCTGCCACCGCCTGGCTAGTTTTTGTATTTCAGTAGAGATGGGGCCTCCCAGAGTCCCAAGTGAAGTCCTCCATGGGTTCAAAGTCTCAAGCTTTATTTTTTAAAACTGTTTATTTTAAAATAGTTATAGATTCATGGGAATTGCAAATAAATGTATAGGGATGTCCTGTGTACACTTCACCCAATTCCCCGATATGGTAACATCTTATATAACTATAGTACAGTGTCGACACTAGGAAATGGACATTGGTGCCATGCACAGCTTATTCAGATTTTGCCGATTATCCATGCCTGTGTGTGTACATGCATCTGTGCCTGCAGCTAGCTCTGTGCAATTTTGCCACATGTGTAGCTTTGTGTGACCATCACCCCCCATCAAGATACTTTTTTGGGGGGGATGGAGTTTTGCTCTTGTTGCCCAGGCTAGAGTGCAATTGCACTATCTCAGCTCACTGCAACCTCCGCCTCCTGGGTTCAAGCAATTCTCCTGCCTCAGCCTCCCAAGTAGCTGGTATTACAGGCGTGTGCCCAACACCCAGCTAATTTTGTATTTTTAGTAGAGATAGGGTTTCTTCATGTTGGTTAGGCTGGTCTGGAACTCCTGACCTCAGGTGATCCACCTGCCTTGGCCTCTTAAAGTGCTGGGATTATAGGCATGAGCCACCGAGCTTGGCCTCCAATCAAGATACTTAACTGGGCTGGGCGAGGTGGCTCACACCTGTGGATTGCTTGAGGTCAGGAGTTCGAGACCAGCCTGGCCAACATGGTGAAACTCTGTCTCTACCAAAATACAAAAACTAGTCGAGTGTGCTGGTAGGTGCCTGTAATCCCAGCCTCAGGAGGCTGAGGCAGGAGAATCATTTGAATCCGGGAGGCAGAGGTTGCAGTGAGCTGGGATTGCGTCACTACACTCCAACCTGGGCAACAGAGCAAGACTCTGTCTCAAAAACAAACAAACAAACTTAACTGTGCCATCACAAGACTCCTAGTACTGCCTTTTTATATAAATACCCATCCCTTTTTTCAACCCTAACCTCTGGCAACAACGAATCTATTCTCAATCTCTATAATTATATTATTTTACAAATGTTATACAGGCAGATTCACACAGTATTATTCTTTTGAGACTGGCTTTTTTCAACATAATTTTCTACAGGTTCATTCATGTTGTTGTGTGTACCAATAGATCGTCCTTTATATTGCCAGTAGCACTCCATGGTATGAATCTATCACAGTTTGTTTAACCATCACCCACTGAAGGATATTTGGGTAGTTTTCAAGTTGGAGCTATTATGAATAAAGCATCTATGAACATTTATGTATATGCTTCTACATAAAAATAAGTTTTCATTTATCTGGAAAAAATGCCCAAGAGTATAATTGCTGGGTCATATGATAAGTTCACTTTTAGTTATCAAAGGAACTGCCAAACTATTTTCCAGAGTGGCGGAACCATTTTACGTGCTCCCTTCAGCAATGTATAAGTGATCCAGTTTTTCTACATGCCCGCCAGCATTTGGTGTTATTGCTACTTTTTTATTTTAGCCATTCTGATAGGTGTGCAGAAGTGTCTCGGTAAGTTTCAATTTGCATTTCTCTACCAGTTAATGATGTTGAGCATCTTTATTTGCCCTCTGTGTATTCTCTTCAGAGAAATGTCTGTGCAGATTTTATGCCTATTTTCTAATTTGGATTGTTTGAGTGTTTTGTTTTGTTTCATATTTTACTATTGAATTCTGAGGGTTTTCTTTTTTTTTTTTTACAGTCTAGATACTAGTCCTTGGTCATATATGTGATTTGCAAATAGTATCTCTTAGTCTCTATTTTGCCTCTTCATCCTGAATCTTATGCAAAGCAAAAGTTTTTCATTCTGGTTTATCAAAGTTTCCTTTTGTAGATAATACTCAGTCTTAGATACTGAACATTTATACACACACACACACACACACACACACACACAGAGAAAGAGACAGACAGAGTCTCTCTCTTGCTCAGGCTAGAGTGCAGTGGCACGATCTCAGCTCGCTTCAACCTCTGCCTCCCAGGTCCAGGCAATTCTCCTGCCTCAGCCTCCCAAATAGCTGAGATTACAGGCGCCTGCCACCAGGCCCAGCTAATTCTTTTGTATTTTTTTTTTTTTGAGGCGGCGTTTCGCTCTTGTTACCTTGGCTGGAGTGCAATGGCACGATCTCGGCTCACCGCAACCTCCGCCTCCTGGGTTCAGGCAATTCTCCTGCCTCAGCCTCCTGAGTAGCTGGGATTACAAGCACGCGCCATCATGCCCAGCTAATTTTTTTGTATTTTTAGTAGAGACGGGGTTTCACCATGTTGACCAGGATGGTCTCGATCTCTTGACGTCGTGATCCACCCGCCTCAGCCTCCCAAAGTGCTGGGATTACAGGCTTGAGCCACCGCGCCCGGCCAATTTTTTTGTATTTTTAGTAAAGACAGGGTTTTGCCATGTTAGCCAGGCTGGTCTTGAACTCCTGACCTCAAGTGATCCGCTTGCCTCAGCCTCCCAAGGTGCTGGGAGCACAGACATGAGCCACTGTGTTTGGTCTCCTTTTATATTTTTTCCTAGATATTTGATAAGTTTAAATTTTACATTTCAGTCCATGATCCATTTTTAGTTAATGTTTGTATAAGATGTGAGACAAGTTGAGGTTCATTTTTCTTCCTATGAACATCCAATTGATCCAGCACATTTAGTGGAAAGTCTGTTTCTCCTCCATTAAATTCCTTTTTCTCCTTTGTCAACTGTTGTTAGTCAGGCATCTGTATGTGAATCTACCTCTGTATTCCCTGTTCTGTTCCATTGATCCATACATCTGTCCTTAGGACCACATTCTCTTACTTACTGTAGCTATGTAGTAAAATCTTAAAATCTTAACACCAGGTAGAATGTTTCCTCCCACCATATATTTTTTTCAAAATTGTTTTGGCCAAGCTAAGTCTTGTATCTTTTCCTATACATTTTTATTTATTTATGACGAAGTCTTGCTGCAACATCTAGGCTGGAGTTCAATGGTGCAATCTTGGCTTACTGCAACCTCCACTTCCCGAGTTCAAGCAATTCTCCTGCCTCAGCCTCCCAAGTAGCTGGGACTACAGGCATGCACTACCACATCTGGCCAATTTTTGTGTTTTTAGTTGAGACGAGGTTTTGCCACGTTGGCCAGTCTGGTCTCAAACACCTGACCTCAAGTGATCCACCTGTCTCAACCTCCCAAAGTGCTGGGATTACAGGTGTGAGCCACTGCACCCAGCCTAAGTTTTAGCAGAAGCTTGTTATGTCTACAGAAAATCTTGCTGAGAATTTGGTAAGAATTGCATTAAACCTATAGCTCATTTAGAGAGACTTGATATCTTTACTATGTTAAGTCTTTCAATCCATGAACTTAGTATGTCTCTCCAAGTATTTAGGTTTTCTTTGATTTTTTCATTATTATTTTGTAATTTTCATCATACAGATTCTGTACATGTTTTGTTAGATTTATAGCTAAGTATTTTTCTTTGGAGCAGTTTTAAGTGGTATTTTTCATTTTTATTTTCACTTATTTGTTGTCAGTATATAAAAATGCAATTGATGTTGCATGTTAATCTTATGTCCTGCAACCTTACTGAACTCACTGAACTTTTTAATTAGTTCTACAAGTTTTTTATAGATTCCTTGGGATTTTCCTTATAGACAACATGTCATCTGCAAATAGAGACAGTTTTATTTTTTTCCTTTCCTATTTGTATGCTTCTTTCTTTTCCTTGTCTTATTGCAGTGACTAGGACTTCCAATATTATGTTCAATAAGAATGACAAGAGTGAACATTCTTACCTTGTTTCTGACCATAGAGGAAGCCATGTAGTCTTTTGCTATTAAGTATGATATAAGCTTTAGGTTTTTTGTAGATCCTCTTTATGAGGTTGAAGAAGTCCTCTTCAATTTCTACCGTACTAAGAGTTGTTACCAGCTGGGTGCGATGGCTCATGCCTGTAATCCTAGCACTCTGGGAGGCCAAGGCCGGTGGATCACCTGAGATTGGGTGTTCGAGACCAGCCTGACCAACATGGAGAAACCCCATCTCTACTAAAAATACAAAACAATTAGCCGGGCATGGTGATGCATGCCTGTAATCCCAACTATTAGGGAGGCTGAGGCAGGAGACTCGCTTGAACCCGGGAGGCAGAGGTTTTGGTGAGTTGAGATTGTGCCATTGTACTCCAGCCTGGGCAACAAGATTGAATCTCCATTTCAAAAAAAAAAAAAAAAAGTTGTTATCATGAATGGCTGTTGAATTTTTAAAATGCTTTGTCAAATGCATCAATTGACATAATCATATAATTTTTCTTCTTTAGCCTGTTAATTCGGTGGATGACATTGATTGATTTTTGAATAGTGAACCAACCTTGCATAACTGTAAGAAATTCCACTTGGTTGTTGTGTATTATTCTTTTTATAGATTGTTGAATTCAATTGCTAAAATTTTGTTGAGAATGTCTCTAAGTTCATAAGACATATTAGTTTGTAGTTTTTTTTTTTTTTCTTTTTCAGATGAAGTCGTGCTCTGTTGCCCAGGCTAGAGTGCAGTGGCGTGATTTTGGCTCACTGCAGCCTCTGCCTCCTGGGCTCAAGCGATTCTCTTGCCTCAGCCTCCTGAGTAGCTGGGGTTTCAGGCGCAAGCCACCATGCTTGGCTAACTTTTGTATTTTTATTAAAGACAGGGTTTCACCATGTTGGCCAGGTTGGTCTCAAACTCCTGACTTCAGGAATCTACCCTCCTCAGCCTCCCAAAGTGCTGGGATTACAGGCGTGAGCCACGGTGCCCAGCCTCCTAGTTTTCTTTCTGTCAGAATTTGTTATCAGGATAATACTAGCCTCAATTAAATGAGTTTGGAAGTATTTACTCCTCTTCTGCTTTCTGAAAAACATTGTGCAAAATTGATGTTTATGAATCGAAACATTCATTTTTGATGTTTGGCACAAGTCTCTAATGAAACATTCTGCCCATAGAGATTCCATTTTCAGAAGTTTTATAATTACATATTCAATGTCTTTAATAGTTACAGAATAATTCACGTAATCTATTCCATCTTGGCTCAGTTTTATGGTTTTCGAGGAATAGGTTTATTTCTTCTAAGTTGTTGAATTTATGAGTGTAAAGTTATTTGTAGTATTAGTATTCGTTTAATGGCACCAGGATCTATTGCAATATCATCCATTTCATTCCTGATACTGATGATGTGTGTCTTCTCACTTTTTCTCTTTGTCAGTCTTGCTAGAGCTTTATATATTTTGCTGATCATTATGAAGAACCAGATTTTGGTTTAATTTTCTCTGTTGTTTTCCTTTTTTAATTTCATTGATTTCTGCTCTTGTGTTTATTGTTTTCTCCTTTCTACTTGCTTTGGGATTAATTTGCTCTTCTTTTTCTAGGTTCTTGAAAAGGAAGTTTAAGTGATTAATTTGAGATTTTTCCTTTTTTCTAACATACGTACATGTCCCAACCTCCTTCTGTTACCATTTTCTTTCTGTTTGGGGGGCTTCCTCCAAGGATAGATCCACTAGCAACAATTCCCTTAGTTTTCCTTTGTGTGCGAGTGACTTTATTTTCCCTTTATTCCCCAAGGCTGGTTTCATTGGATAGAGGATTTGCAGTGGGAGGTTCTTTTCTTTCAGTACTTAAAAAATGTTGGGCTGGCCACATCCAGTGGCTCCCAGCACTCTGGGATGCCTGTAATCCCAGCACTTTGGGAGGCCAAAGCAGGAGTGTCACCTGAGCCCAGGAGTTTGAGACCAGCCTGGGCAAAATAGTGAGACCCTGTATCTATAAAAACCTTTAAAAATTAGCAAAGCCTGGTGGCATGCACCTGTAGTCCCAGCTACTTGGGAGGCTGAGGTAGGAGGATCACTTGACCCCAGAAGGCAGAGGTTGCAGTAAGCAAGATCACACAACTGCACTCCAGCCTGGGTGACAAAGTGAGACCCTGTCTCAAAAAAAATAAAAGTTGGGTCACTTCCTTCTGGCCTCGATAGTTTCCAGTGGGAAATTCATTATCATTTCAATTGGCATTCCTTCATAGGGAACACATCCTTTCCCTGGCTATTTTTAAGATTTTATCTTTGTTTTCAGTTTTCAGAAGTTTGATTATATCTTGGGGTAGATTTCTTTTTGTATTTCTTTAAACACTTTTTTAGTCCACACTCTCTTTTCTCATTCTGGGATTCTGATGCTATATAAGAGCATTATGTCTTTTGTTTCTGTCCCACAGAACACTGAAGCTCTTTTCCCTTTTTTCGGTCTGTGTTCTTTCTGTTGTTTAGATGGAGTATAAACTATTGATCATTTGCAAGTTCATAATTTCTGTCTTGTGTCATCTCCTTTATACTACTGAGTCCATCTAGTCCATTTTTACAAATTTCAGTTATTGTATTTTTCAGTTTTATAATATTCATTTTCATTTGGTTCTTTGTTTAAACTGCTGCTCTTTCTTTGCTGAGAGTTTTAAACTTTTTTTTTCCATGTGTTTATTGAGGCATTTTTATGAGACTGCTTTTTTTTTTTTTTAGACAGAGTCTCGCTCCATTGTCAGGCGCCAGGCTGGAGTGCAGTGGTGTTATCTCGGCTCACTGCAACCTCCGCCTCCTGGGTTCAAGCAATAGTCCTGCCTCAGCCTCCTAAGTAGCTGGGACTACAGGCGTGCAACACCACACCCAGCTAATTTTTGTATTTTTAGTAGAGACAGGGTTTCACCATGTTGGCCAGGATGGTCTCAATCTCTTAACCTCGTAGTCTGCCTGCCTCGGCCTCCTAAAAGTGCTGGGATTACAGGTGTGAGCCACCGCACCCGGCAAGACTGCTTTAAAATTTTTGTCAGGTAATTCCAACATCTGATTTATCTAGGTTTTGGAGACAGTTTGTCTTTTCTCATTCAAATGGTGGTTCTTTGGTATGATGAGTATTTTGCAATTGTATTCCGGACACTGGATATCATTTTGCACACTCTTGATCCTATTTAAATCTGTTTTAGGGCTGCCCATGGTGTCTCACACCTATAATCCCAGCACTTTGGGAGGCTGAGGTGGGAGGATCGCTAGAGCCCAGGAGTTTGAGACCAGTCTGGGCAACATAGCAAGACCCTGTCTCTACATATAATAATATGACAAAAATTAGCCAAGAATGGTAGTATGCACCTGTGGTCTCAGCTACTCGGGAGGCTAAGGCAGGAGGATTACTTGAGCCCTGGGGGTTGAGGCTGCAGTGAGCTGTGATTACACCACTGCACTACAGCCTGGCGACAGAACAAAAGTCTGCCTTCTTTTTTAAAAAAACTTGTTTTTAACAAGCAGTCACTCTATTTAGTTTTAGTATATAGGTTCTGACATACATTTGTAGGCATTAGTTTCAGGGACAGACTGGTCATCAAAACACTTTTCCTTCCTTCCTTCCTTCCTTCCTTCCTTCCTTCCTTCCTTCCTTCCTTTCTTTCTCTCTTCCTCTTTCTTTCCTTTCTTTCTTCCATTCATTTGTTTGTTTGTTTGTTTTTTTGAGACAGTTTCATTCTTGTTGACTAGGCTGGAGTGCAATGGCACGATCTTGGCTTACTGCAAGCTCTACCTCCCACATTCAAGAGATTCTCCTGCCTCAGCCTCCCAAGTAGCTAGGATTACAGGCACGTGCCACCATGCCCAGCTAATTTTGTATTTTAGTAGAGAAGGAGTTTCTCTATGTTGGTCAGGCTGGTCTCAAATTCCTGACCTTAGGTGATCCATCCGCCTTGGCCTCCCAAAATGCTGGGATTACAGGTTTGAGCCACCATGCCCAGCCCGTCAGAACACTTTCAATGTGATTTGGAACTGCTTCATTCTTCTAGCACTGCTAGGGCTACTTTTAGTCCTGCTCCATCTCTGTTGATGTCATTGGTTAAGGCAGAAGGCAATTCCCTGAGCTGCTTGGTGTTTGTGGGCTACATTCTTTTGCTAAATGGTTAGAGGACCTGGGTCTTACG
The DNA here is from genome assembly GCA_031835075.1 of Saguinus oedipus. Lineage (NCBI taxonomy): Eukaryota > Metazoa > Chordata > Mammalia > Primates > Cebidae > Saguinus > Saguinus oedipus. The sequence goes on along the minus strand of CM063187.1, from coordinate 37,890,368 downwards.
CCACTGCATGGAGGGCAGATAGACACAGAGCTAAGCTGATGCTACCCCTGCAGGCTGTCATTGCAGATGGGTAAGGCTGTCTGCCAGTGCTTCTGTTGTGGAGGGGGCATGGGGACTCACCACTAGGTGTCTTTTGGGTTTTCCTTAAGTTGTTTTTTGTTCATTTGTCCAGAGAGAGCAAGATTTTCTTAGCCTTGGGTTTGTTTTGTTTGGTATTGTATTTTTGAGATGGAATCTCACTCTATCTCCCAGGCTGGAGTGCAGTGGCATGATCTCAGCTCTCTGCAGCCTCTGCCCGCGCCCCGCCACCCCGTTCAAGCAATTCTCCTGCCTCAGCCTCTCGAGTAGCTGAGATTACAGGCACTCGCCACCACTCCCGGTAAATTTCTGTATTTTTGCTAGAGATGGGGTTTCCCCATGTTGGCCAGGCTGGTCCCAAACTCATCACCTCAGGTGATCCGCCTCAGCCTCCCAAAGTGCTGGGATTACAGGTGTGAGCCATCTCGTCTGGGCTGTTTGTTTTTTTTTTTAAGTGCTTGATGGAATTTCTAGGTTGTGGGAATCTTCAGCACCTGGTCTAGGTTATGTGGAAGATACAGAAAAAAAAGAAGACTCCGCCAAGAGTGGTGGCTCACACCTGTAATCCCAGCATTTTGGCAGGCCAAGGCGGGTGGATCATGAAGACCAGGGGTTCAAGACCAGCCTGGACAACAAGATGAAACGCCGTTTCTACTAAAAATTAAAAAAAAAAAAATGAGCTGGGCGTGGTGGTGGGCGCCTGTAATCTCAGCTACTCGGGAGGCTCAGGCAGGACAATTGCTTAAACCTGGGAGGCAGAGGTTGCAGTGAGCCAAGATTGGGCCACTAGACTCCAGCCTGGGTGACAAGAGCAAAACTCCTTCTCAAAAATAATAAATAAATAAATAAGCCTGGTTATCAGAATACAAAGTTCTTCTGAATTTTAAAACTAAAACTTGAGTTCTGGTTCTAGAAGAAGATGATACTTTTCTTTGCTCCTCCCTTTGGTATAAAGGCTCACTACCATGTGCTACCTTACATCCCGTAAAACCAGGAGGGCCTCGAGTGGCCTAACTGCAACTTTCCCTCCTCACTCTGCTCTCATTGATAGAATCCTCTAGTCAATCGACCCTCCTCTTCAGGGATACCAGGAGCAGTTCCTGTTTGTCCCTGAGTATTAGGTTTTGGTCCCCATTAGCCCATGGAATTTTCCAAAAGGACCAGTCACAACCTCCCTTTGAAATCAGGGAGCACCCCACTCTCTCAATACTGCAAAGTCTGCCTCCCACAGCCCCTGGCTGCTCCTTCTGTCCCCAACACCCATGTGACCCTGTGCGGTATGTGGTGCTCTCCACCCCCAGGCCATGAGTATATGTGGCTGTTAACTGTTGATGTCATCTGTCCAGTCTCACCGCTTGTGTATTTGACCATCACCACAACCCCAGGGCAGGAATTCCTCCTCAGCCAAGGGGGCGAAGAAGAGGCAATTAAAACACTCCCCTCTAAATAAAACTAAATATCCTGGGAATTATTTAACAGTGATAAAAATGACCTAACCTTGCAAAGAGAAAGGTGGGCTAGCTATGGGCCTCAGGAAAAATAATGCAGTCAGTTCTCTGAGTATCTTTTTTCTTTTTCTTGTTTTTGAGACAGAGTTTCACTCTGTTGCCCAGGCAGGAGTGCAGTGGTGCAATCTTGGCTCACTGCAACCTCCACCTCCTGGGCTCAAGCAATTCTCCTGCCTCAGCCTCCTGAGTAGCTGGGACTATAGGCACACACAACCATGCCCAGCTGATTTTTTTTTTTTTTTTTAGTAGAAACGGTGTTTCACCTTGTTGTCCAGGCTGGGCAACTTTACAGTGTGCTACGATCGTACCACTGCACCCCAGCCTGGGCAACAGAGCAAGACTCTGACTCTTAAAAAAATAACAAGTGAGGTCGGGCATGGTGGCTCACGCCTATAATCCCAGCACTTTGGGAGGCCGTGGATCACCTGAGGTCAGGAGTTCAAGACCAGCCTGGCCAACTTGGTGAAACCCCATCTTTGCCAAAAATACAAAAATTAGCTGGACATGGTGGCGCATGCCTGTAATCCCAGCTACTCAGGAGGCTGAGGCAGGAGAACTGTTTATACCTGGATGCAGGGGTTGCGGGGAGCCGACATCACGCCATTGCACGCCAGCCCCATTGGAGGCCTCTGAGAGAGCCTAGAGCAGATCTTCCTATTGTCAGATGCAAGAGGCAAGACACTTGGGTGTTTGACATCTCCACAATTGTATAGAGCTACGCGGGGCCTTATTAACTTTCTGGCCTGCCCCATGCATGAGGAACTGTTGCACTCCTAGCCAACAAAGACCCTCAGGCAGAGAACTACAAGAGCAGTAGGAAGCCATAAGGTCTGTGTGCACCCGAAGGCAAGTGCTGAGGGGAAATGGGTGCAGCACTGGCAGAACCTTTTTCTTGATCTTTTCATCTATTTTTTTTTTTTTTTTTTTTGAGACGAGGCGCTCTCTGTCATCCAGGCTGCTGGAGTGCAGTGGCACAATCTCGGCTCACGGCAACCTCTGCCTCCCGGGTTCAAGCGATTCTCCTGCCTCAGCCTCCCAAGTAGCTAGGACAACAGTCACCTGCCACCATGCTCAGCTAATTTTTGGTATTTTTAGTAGAGACAGGGTTTCACCATGTTAGCCATGATGGTCTTGATCTCCTGACCTCATGATCTGCCGGCCTTGGCTTCCCAAAGTGCTGGGATTACAGGTGTGAGCCACCGGGCCCAGCCACACCAGCTTTTTCAAAGACCCTGTATGATCTGACTTCCCTCCTACCCCAGGCACCCCTGCGACCTCACTTTCTGCAGCTCCCCAGCCCCTCACACATACCAGCGATAGAACCTCCTTCTTGCTGTTTCTCAGACACATCAGGCACACTCCTACCTCAGGGGCTTTGCACTTGCAGCCCCTCTCCCCCAAATGCTCTTCCGCTGGGAATTTACATGTCTCCCGCCTTAACTTCTTTTTTCTTGCTGAGGATGAGGATGGAGTCTGGTTCAGTCACCCAGGCTGGAGTGCAGTGGCGCCATCTCGGTCACTGCAACCTCTGCCTCCAGGGCTCAAACAATTCTCCTGCCTCAGTCTCCCAAGCAGCTGGGACTACAGGTGCGAGCCACCATGCCTGGCTAATTTTTGCATTTTTATTTTATTTTGAGGTGGAGTCTCGCTCTGTTGCCCAGGTTGGAGTTCAGTGGTGCCATCTCGGCTCACTGCAACCTTCATCTCCTGGGTTCAAGCAATTCTTTTGACTCAGCCTCCCAAGTAGCTGTGATTACAGGCGCAGGCCACCACATCCAGCTAATTTTTGTGTTTTTAGTTGAGATGGATTTTCACCAGGCTGGTCTTGAACTCCTGACCTTGTGATTCACCTGCCTCAGCCTCCCACAGTGCTGGGATTACAGGCGTGAGCTACCATGCCCAACCTCCCACCTTACCTTCTTTGGGGCCTTATTTAAATCTTACATACAGCTCAGTGAGGCCTTCCTGGTAAAAAACAGACAGCACTCTCCAATTAATAAAGTACCATCGGCTGAGCAACCCTAAACTGAAAATCTGAAATCCAAAATGCTTCAAAATCTGAAACTTTGGGTGCCACCCTGATGTCACAAGTAGAAAATTCCACAGCTGACTTCATGTAATGGTTTGGAGCCAAAACACAAGCACACAACACACAGTTGATTCAGTGTCTCCAAGGAATAAAAGACTTCCCAGGTCCCATCAGTGGCAAGATATCTTTTCCATGCTTGCCCAGATCCCCGCACAAGCACCCGCACAAAGCGTAATAAAACAGCATGTGTTCAGTGGACGCACCAACGGCAGGTTCCCCACAATGTCCCACATGGACCAAGACCTACGTACATTACTCACTGTGTTCTTTTGCTCTTTCTCTGCTCTGTAGCATAAAGATATGTTTAAAAATGTCAAAAAGCCCTGCAGATACCCCTCAGGGTAACAGTGATAAGAAAAAAAGGAACATTTATGTGTATCTGTAGCACAGAAAGCCAAGCTGTTGGAGAAACTGAAGAGAGATCCAAGTGTGAAACATCTTATGGCCGGGCGCGGTGGTTCACGCCTGTAATCCTAGCACTTTGGGAGGCCAAGGTGGGTGGATTACCTGAGGTCAGGAGTTCAAGACCAGCCTGGCCATCATGGTGAAACCCCATCTTAAAAAAGAAAGAAAGAAAGAAAGAAAGAAAAACATCTTACAGAAGAATGTGGTGTTGGAATGACCACCATGTACAGTTGCTTCTTGCCTAAAAAACCAACCAAAAAATACGTGGTGGCTCATGCCTGTAATCCCAGCACTTTGGGAGGCTGAGGTGGGTGGATCACCTGAGGTCAGCAGTTCATGACCAGCCTGGCCAACATGGTGAAACCCCTCTACTAAAAATACAATAATCAGCTGGGCATGGTGGCATGTGCCTGTAATCCCAGCTGCTCAGGAGGCTGAGGCAGGAGAATCACTTGAACCTGGGAGGTGGAGGTTGCAGTGAGCCGAGATCACGCCATTGCACTCTAGCTTGGGCAACAAAAGCGAAACTCAGTCTCAAATAATAATAATAATTTTAAAATACAGTGTATAGTAACCTTTTAAAATTTACTTTTATATAATCAATTTATATATATATATTTTTTTCTTTTCGAGACGGAGTTTCACTCTTGTTACCCAGGCTGGAGTGCAATGACACGATCTCAGCTCAGTGCAACCTCCACCTCCTGGGTTCAGGCAATTCTGCCTCAGCCTCCTGAGTAGCTGGGATTACAGGCACGCGCCACCATGCTCAGCTAATTTTTTATATTTTTAGTAGAGGAGGGGTTTCACCATGTTGACCAGGATGGTCTCGATCTCTTGACCACGTGATCCACCCGCCTCAGCCTCCCAAAGTGCTGGGATTACAGGCTTGAGCCACCGCGCCTGGCCTTTTCATTTTTTTTTTCTTAAACCCATTCCTGCTGAATGCAAATATAGTAACCTTTGAATCTAAATGTAGCATTGGCCAGGCATGGTGGCTCACGCTTGTAATCCCAGCACTTTGGGAGGCTGAGGCAGGTAGTTCACACAGTCAGGAGTTTGAGATCAGCCTGGCCAACATGGTGAAACCCCATCCCTACTAAAAATACAGTAATTAGCCAGGAGTGGTGACATGTGCCTGTAATCCCAGCTATTCGGGAAGCTGAGGCAGGAGAATCACTTGAACCCAAGAGGTGAAGGTGGTAGTGAGCCGAGATCATGCCATTGCACTCCAGCCTGTGTGACAAAGCTAGACTTTGTCTCAAAACAAACAAAAAAACGCAGCATCAGAGGTAGAGACTGAGAGCTTTGCCATTGTCCCTGCTGTTTAAACACTGATGTGGTATTCGGTGATGCTATGGTGCTGCTTAGGTACTCTAAATACATTATTTTTTTCATTTTATGAATGATATACCATTTTTTTTTAACTGTGAAGTACTTATAGGTATAAGAAATGGATTGCTTATTGATAGCATATAAATTCAGAGTCAGTAATGGCGGGGTGTGGTGGCTCATGCCTATAATGCTGGCACTTTGGGAGGCTAAGGCTAGTGGATCACTTGAGGCCAGGAGTTCGAGACCAACCTGGCCAACATGGTGAAACCCTGTCTCTACTAAAAATACAAAAATTATCTGGGTGTGGTGGCAGATGCCTGTAATTCCAGCTACTTGGGAGGCTGAGGCAGGAGACTTGCTTGATACCCAGGAGGTGGAGGCTGCAGTGAGCCAAGATGGAGCCACTGCACTCCAGCCTGGGTGCAGAGTGAGACTTGGTCTAAAAAAAAAAAAAAAAAAAAAAAGGAATGGTGGTGATGCCAATTCACCACAGATTGTCCACCCAGGTGGCTGAGATAGTAACACCTTTGTATGGACTATTCTGTACAGTTACATTTCAGCTATGTGTATAAGATGTATATAAAACAAATAAATTTTGTGTTTAGACTTGGCTCCTATCCTCAAGCAATCTCATTACATATATGCAAATATTCCAAAATTTTTAAAAATGCAAAATTAAGCATTTCCAGACGAGGGATACTAATCTGTATTTACAAAGGTGAGGACAGGGTATAGAAAAATCAGGAAGGGTAATGAGTCTTCCTAGAGGTAGTATAGCCAACTGAAGTTACTAGGCTGGAAGGGGAGAATGGAGAGGTAGTCTCAGGTTCAGGTGGGCTGTGTGGGAAAAGCCCCTGGTAGGGGCTGAAGTCTTTGTTATTTATTTATTTTTTTAAGAACTAGGGTCTCACTCTGTTGCCCAGGCTGGAGCTCAGTGGCAGGATCATAGCTCAAGGTAGGATCAAACTCCTGGACTCAAGGGATCCTCCTGCCTCAGCCTCCTGGGTAGCTGGGACCACAGGTATATGTCACCATACCCAGCTAATTTCTTTCTTTATTTTTTTTACAGAGACAGGTTCTTACTATGTTGCCCATGATGGTCTCCAGCTTGTGGGCTCAAGAATTCCTCCCACCTAGGCCTTTCAAGGTGCTGGGATTACAGGCAATAAGTCACTGGGCCCGGTCCAGGGCTAAGGTCTTTAGAGGCGTGATGAGAGAGGCTGGCTTGCCTTCTGCCCTCCAGTCTCCTGAAGATGCTTCCCATCAGCCATGCCCAACAGGAAGTCAGAGTGTAAGAGAACCCCTTCACACTGTTCACAATATCAGGACCAGGGCAGGGGGCAGGGCAAATGGAAGATGTCCAGCATACTCTCCAAAATAACAACACACACACTACTATTCCCATTCCTTGCTTTATTTTTAGCACTGTCTAACCTATGATACATTTTACTTATTTTTGTTATTGGGTTTTTGTTGTTTATATTTTTTTTCTTTTTTGAGACAGGGTATTGCTCTGTCACCCAGGCTGGAGTGCAGTGGCATGATTATAGCTCACTGCAGCTTCAACCTTGCAGGCTCAAGGAATTCTCTTACTTCAGCCTCTGGAATAGCTGGGACCACAGGTGCATGCCACCACACCTAGCTAATTTTTTTTTTTTTTTTTTTTTTTTTTTTTTTGAGAGATGAGGTTTCCCTGTGTTGCCCAAGCTAGTCTCAAACTCCTGTGCTCAAGTGATCCTCCCACCTGGGCCTCCCAAAGTGCTGGGATTACATGCATGAGCCACCGCACCTGGCCTTATTTTTGTTTCTTGTCCATCTTTCTCCACTGGAGTGTAAGCTCCACAAGATTGGGACTTTTTTTGGTATTCATTCACTACGATATCCTAGTGCCTGAAAGAGAGAATGTGTTTAATAACAATTTTGTGAGTAAAGTTGCTACCTAGATGTGGCAGGCAGAATAATGCCACCAAGTATGTCCACATTTTAAACCTGGGGATCTATGAGTATCTTAGGTTATGTGGCAAAGGGGAATTAAGATGAATTAGTAGAGGAAGGATATTATCTGAGGGGTGGAGGGTGAGCAATGGAATCACTAGGGTCCAGAAAAACAAGGGTCAGGGGATCTAAAGATGCTACACTGCTGGTTTTGGGGATGAAGGAAGGGACCACAAGCCATGGAATGCAGGTGGCCTCTAGAAGCTGGAAAGGACAAGGAAACAGATTATTCCCTAGAGCTCCAGAAAGGAATGCAGCTCTGTTGACACCTTCATTTAAGCCCAGTGTGACCCATGTCAGACTTCTGACATCTAGAATTGTAAAATGAAAATGGATCATCTTAAAATCAGCATTGGGCTAGGCATGGTGGCTCACACCTGCTATCCCAGCACTTTGGGAGGCCAAGGTGGGAGGATTACTTGAATCCAGGAGTTCAAGACCAGCCTGGGCAACATAGGGAGCCCCTGTTTCTACAAAAAGAAAAAGGAAAAACCATTAGTGTTGTTCTAAGCCACATTTGTGGTAACTTATAGCCACAAGAGGAAACCAATATACTAATCTCTGTTTTCAATCCAGGAGCACAGGCTCTGGAGCCAGTTGAGGCTGCTTTTTTGACCCCTCCTTAAGGAGAAAGCTCGTACCTTCCTTTTCTGTATAAATGAAACTATTAAATGTTGTTTCTTCCTGGGGGAGGTAAGAGGTAGGGAGTGGTAGTTGTCTGGGTTTGGGGAGCTGGTGATGCATGGAACACTCACAACTCAGAGCCTGGCCTCCAGTAACCTGGCTGATTGTAGAATTCTGTAGATATTTGTGGAAGGATAAATGTATTTCATCAAGTGATGTTCCGTAATCAACTTCATCTCTCCTGGTTTTAGGACACTAAGGGACCCCCTTCCTTTCTTTGACTATTGTAAGTACAATTTGAGAATCTGTGCATACAGGGGTGTTTTTGTTTTGAAATTAGTCTTCTGGCTGGGTGCAGTGGTTCACACCTGTAATCCCAGCCCTTTGGGAGGCCAAGAAAGGTGGATCACTTGGAGTCAGGAATTCAAGACCAGCCTGGCCAAGATGGTGAAACCCCATCTGCACTAAAAGCACAAAAATTTGTGCTCACTTTGGTAGCACATATACTAAAAACCCAAAAATTAGCTGGGCGTGGTGGCAGGCACCTGTAATCCCAGCTACTTGGAAGGCTGAGGCAGGAGAATCACTTGAACCAGGAGGCAGAGGTTGCAGTGAGCTGAGAATGTACCACTGCACTCCAGCCTGGGTGGTAGAGACAGACTCTGTTTAAAAAAAAAAAAAAAAAATTATTCTATTTCTTTAAAGCAGAGCCTCACGGGGCTGCAAGGCTGGTGCTATCCACACAAGCAATGTGTATGGTAGTCAGCTGCCTTCTGTGCAGGGCTGCTCACTCACCCGGCAGCTGGGTACTGCCTGGCATGGGAGCCCCCCACATGGCCAGCCAGGCTGGGACTGAAAGGTGGGAATGGAGAGGAGGCAAACTAGAGGCTGTGTGGGAAGGTGCTTTGATGAATTCCTTCCTGGGCTGGGCTTCTGCAAGGATTCCTCCACCTGGCCATGGGAACTGAGGGAAGCCAAAGGGAGAGGGAAGGAGGAGTGCCAGTGGTGGTGCTGGAAGCCTCTCCCTGAAGCAAGAGAAGACTTGTGTCCAGTTCAGCAGCTCAGGGCGGTGCTGGCCAGGGCAAGAGCATTCAAACCTCCCTCCCTCCTGATGCATGTCCAGGATCTGCAGTCTGGAGGCTGCGCACCACAATCTAAGCAGGGCAGTGGGGGTTTCCCCAGACGTCTGGGGAGGTGGGAGAGCCTGGGCCGTGAGAGGGCAGGGGACTGAGGGAGCAAGAAAGTAGCTGCAGGCTTCTGTGGGGCCAGCCCACTCTCCAGGCGGCACCCATGCCCACCTCTGTGTGCCTCGGAGCTTGGTGCCCCCAAAACCTACAGGGTTGCAACTCAGAGGGGAGGAGAGGGTTGGGAAGCAAAGCCAGCAGGAGAACAAAGGACGCTTTGCCGGAGAGGGAGGCACCTTCCACCAAAGCCTCCAGGGCCTGGGGAAGTGACTCACTGGGCCCGGGGATGGACCCACCCATGGGGGCTCCGTGGGCCCACAATAGACCCATAGGATAGGGAAGGGGCTGTCAGTCTCCATCCTCCCGCGGGCTCCTCCCAGCCCACCCCCGTGGGATCTGGTCTGAGTCCAGCCCGGGGCCCTTGGGGATAGGCCCTTTTCTTGTTAGACTCTGTCGGAGCCGCCACCGCCCGCTGCTGCCACCTGGGGCTGTGGGCGTGGTCCCTTCTGCCAGCCCTCCCTCTCCTTGGCCCTGGAGGGACCCGGGCTCCCCAATTCTCGGCAGAGCCACACTACTCCTCTGCCAAAGCGAGGCCATCGGTGCCACCCGAAGGTGGCGTCAGGCTCTGTCCCGAGGCTCCGCGGACGCCTCTGATGGGGACTTGAAGAGAGCCCTCGCTGCGTGCCCCGGCTTCCCGGGCAGTTGCACAACCTCCCCCAATTATGCTCCGTGCAGTGTGTGGCAACCGGGCGAGAATTCCAGGACCTTGTACCTACTCGTACCAATCTGCCTTCCCGCTGTTTGACTGCGGGGCCAGGCGTGGCTCTGGGCCGGGGGAAATGGGGGTGTGTCCGCGTCCAGGAGGGCGTGGCACGCGTCAGCCCCGGGAGCAGCAGCCCGGCCCTGCCAGTGCAATCGGCTCGCCCCAAACCGCAGCTTCCTCGGGGGCCCTGGACCGGGTCCAGGACACAGAAAAGGAAGCTCTGGTGACATACTACACACGGGCTTCGAGCAGCAGGCTTGGCCCAGCTACGGCTGGCAGCGCACCTCCGGCCCGGTTTAGCCAGGGATGCGCGGCCTGGGTTCTTCTGCGGGCAGGGCGGGCGTCCTCCCCGGCCCCAGCGAGGCTTGGGCATCCCAGCGCTTCCCAGGCTCTGCCCCAGCTCTTTAAAACTTTGGCCTGGTTTGTAATTTCTGTGTTAAGAAGGATCCTAGGAGCATGCCCTGATGACCTAACTCTTATTCCAGGGCCGTGGCTCCGGGTCCAGGAACACCATTGTCCTGTGAGGCCTGGGCACTATTGGGACTGGCTGTTCTGTGTGATAGAAACAAAGACAAAACCACAGATGCAGCTGACCCCTAACCCCTCTCCTTTGTGTGTCCCGGGGAGTGTGCCTGCCTCTTTCTCTGGGTCTCTCATTAGAATTTTAGAGAAGCTTCCCTTGCTATGGAGATGCTAGTCGTGAGGCCTGAGAGGTAGTTCTCTCTACAGGCAAATCAGTGAATTTGGGGTAATACACGTTCGGTGTCATAACAAAATGCAAAACTGCACTGTGGTCTCTTCCTGATGAATTTACAGAGCCTCAAGTACGCAATTGAAAGTAAACAATTCCTGGCCGGGTGCGATGGCTCACACCTGTGATCCCGGCACACTGGGAGGCCAAGGCAGGAGGATCACTTGAGGCCAGGAGTTCGAGACAAGCCTGGCCCAATATATTTTATACAATGTATTGTATTGTATAAAAATACAATCATTAGTTGAGCATGGTGGTGCACACCTATAATCCCAGCTCCTCAAAAGGCTGAGGCACAAGAATCCCTTGAACCCAGGAGATACAGGTTGCAGTGAGCCAAGATTGCACCACTGCATTTCAGTCTGGGCAACAGAGCAAGGCCCTGTCTCAAAAAAAAGGAAAAGAAAAAAGTCTGCTCCAAGCCTCATGAGCTGTCTTGCCCTCCAACACCTGCAATTCTTGGGACCTGCTGGCCACCAATAAATGGTGCCCTTGAATGGTTGGGAAGAGAAGATAAGGATCTTTGCAGGGAAGCAGGGGCTCTTTGATAACATCGAAAGCCTCAACAGACACACCAGCACCCCTTTCCAAATCATGACTTATCCTCAAAAAGCAAAAACTCTACCCAACATTTCCTTCCACTGGGGGTGAGATAAAAACACAGAAGGTTCTCATTCCCTGAGGGTAAACAGCTACCAACAGGCAGCCATGCCTGGATGCACAACCTTAGGGGTGGCCCTCTCCCCAGGAGTGAGCCCCCAACTCTGCCTGCAGCTCTGAGGTCTGCAGAGCTCACCCTGGGCCCAGTAGGGCTCTGCTTGTCTAGCTTTGGGGTTTGCAGGAAAAAAGCTCCTGAACCAGATCCAGGGATTAGCCTGGGATGTGACAGGGTAGGCTTCTCTGGGGCTGGGTTTTCCCTTCCACTGAAAGGTCACAGAGAAAGTCCCTGGGCTTACAGAGGCTGTGGCAGTGAGGACTCACTGGTTCTGGGATCCAGGAAGAGCAGGGACACACTCTACTTTTCTGATCTTCAACCTTCCCTGGAGTTGTGTTTGATTTGGGTCACCTTAGAAAACTCTGGTGCTTCTAAGAAAACATTAGGGCTAGTCTTGGTTTTGGCAGGAAGTTGTCCTTAACTGTCACCAACACTGAATTTAGCAGTTTAACCTAAATACAGTTGTTCCTGGATAGACCTTCCTCCAGCAGGTACCCTAGACCATCTTTTGTCTCGGGCTTTATGTTGGATATTAGAGCATTATCTTTGTGATGCCTTTGTAGGTTTCTGTGGATACTGACAAGAAACTTCATTTGATCTAATGAGAAATCTTTCACTAATAAAGGCAGGAGCTACTTTTGACATATATGCATTAACATCGTCCTTCTATTCTTTCCTTCCTTCCTTTCTTTCCTTTTTCTTTTCTTTTCTTTTTTTTTTTTGAGAAGAAGTCTCACTCTGTCACCCAGGTTGGAGTGCAGTGGTGAGATCTCGGCTCACTGCAACCTCCACCTCCCAGGTTCAAGCAATTCTCTTGCCTCAGGCTCCTGAGTAGCTGGAACTACAGGCATGCACCACCATGCCTGGCTAATTTTTGTGTTTTTAGTAGAGACAGGATTTCACAGGATTTCTGTTGGTCAGACTGGTCTCAAACTCCTGACCTCAAATGATCCACCCACCTCAGCCTTTCAAAGTGCTGGGATTACAGGTGTGAGCCACCATGCCTGACCCTATTCTTAACATTCATTCTAAGCATATTCATTTGTAGATAATTTCAAAACTTGTGGCAATTAACGATGTGGGCTTTACCTTATACAGTGACCCAGACCCTTTGGTTTGGGTAACTCCACATCAAAGCTCCCATCAGAGATAAGATGGCTGGCAGTCCCTGATCTCCAAGTGAGGGCAAGCCCTCTCTCTACAAAGAGTCACCTCCTTTGGGTGGGGTTGGGGTGAGCAAAGAGAGCCACCCACATTCTCATCACACACGTGACAAGACCAATATTACCTGGCGGCCTTGAGCCTCGTGGCAAACACATTTGCGTACGCCCCTCGAGATGGCCGTCAAACTATGACATCCTACTTCCTACAACAGCCACATCAGCCCAGATGTCAGACTCCATCCAGGCCAGTGGCTGCCTTCTCCAGCCATTAGTTGTCCCTCTAGCTGTGTCTAGAACTCCCTATTGTTTTGAACTGAGGGAGTTTTCCTGCCTCCAACTGAACATCCCCTGGCAGTTCCCATTTTTGTATTTTCTATCTGGGCATCTACTTAGAAAACTGAGTATCCCCAGGCAATTTTCCTGTCTCTGGAGAATCGGGAGGGAAGGCAGGGCTTCATGGGATGGGGCCATCTTGGCAGACACCATTCCCCAGAGAACGTGGGTTGACCTCCAGGCAGGGGAAGCAGGAGGCTCTGCTGGGCTTAGTCAACTTAAATCTTCTCTTGGTCAGTAGCTCACTGGAGACAGTTTCCCCATTTCTCACATCTGTGCTTTCCATTTTGTTTCCCCATTTCTCACATCTGTGCTTTCCATTTTTTTTGAGATGAAGTCTCACGATCTCAGTTCACTGCAACCTCTGCCTCCCGGATTCAAGTGATTCTCCCGCCTCAGTCTCCCAAGTAGCTGGGACTACAGGCGTATGCCACCAAGCTGGCTAATTGTGTGTGTGTGTGTGTGCGCGTGCGCGTGTGTGTGCGCGCGCGTGTGTGTGTGTGTTTAGTAGAGACAAGGTTTCGCCATGTTGGCCAGGCTGGTCTTGAACTCATGATCTCAGGGGATCTACCCACCTCACCCTCCCAAAGTACTGGGATTATAGGCGTGAGCCATCACACCTGGCTCTGCTTTCTCTTTTTAATTTTATTTTGAGACAGAGGCTTGCTCTGTTGCCTAGTCTGGAGTGCAGTGGTGCAAACATGGATGACTGCAGCCTCAACCTCCTGGACTTGTGATCCTTCCACCACCTCAGCCTCCTGAGCAGCTGGGACTATAGGCGCACACCACCATGCCTGGCTCATTTTAAAATTTTTTTGTAGAGATGGGGTCTCACCAAATTGCCCAGGTTTGTTTTGAACTCCTGGGGTCAAGTAATCCTCCTGCCTCAGCCTCCCAAAGTATTGGAATTACAGGCATGAATCACTGTGACTGGTCCACTTTCCTGTTTTTAAATGTTAGTGGTTTCGTTCAGATATACGTATGCAAAACCAGCATAGCACAACATGCTCATCACACCGTGAACACTTAAGTCCAGGCTTGGGGGTCTGGAGGGGTGAAGGGAGGCCATGGCTGTACCACCCTCCTGCCCAGATCTGCCAACAGCATGTGCACTGAGCACCTAGAGACCACGCTGCTGCTCTCTGGTCAGTCTTCAGATTGGGAAGCTTTGGGATTTGGTACTTCAGATGTTAAGGTCTTAGTAGCCATACCAGGTCCCAAGTGTGAGGAGTGGTGGCTCCTGAGGACCCATGCCAGAGTACTTGTTTGTGGCTGCTTTCGTGAATTACAAACCAAGGGCTAGAGCTGTAATTTATAAAATATCCTTTATTTATTCTAAGGAACAGTCAAGCAGTAGCTTAAAAAAAAAAAGACATTTTTTGAAAGATATTATTAGTGTTGTGACCTGGCATTGGGCCCCATGTAAGCGGGGCAGTGGCTGGGGCCACCTGCTGTGGCTTTGCAAGTTCTCTGAACTCACTGGCAGGGGTCTGGTGGGAAACTGGGAAGCTTTGGCACGGTTCTGTCCAGTTGCTTATAATCAAGAGAAATGAGTTTTGAGGTTTGCAAAGAGCAGGAGTAACGTTTATACTGCTGGCATTTGATAAAAGATTGCTTATGATATATTCATTCCAGGAAGTGTAAAAATGCTTTAAAGGAATGATAATTTGTACTTGCTGCTTATGGGGACTAGGTATATTAGAATTATAGCATCATTATGGGAACACGGTGTTTCCCTACAAATTCAGAAATTCTCTGGTTGATGTAAAATCATACTTCCTGATTTTACTTAATTAGTAAAGAAATAAATAAATTAGAGTAACATTTAGTCAGGTAGAGTTACTCCTTTTCCCCCTTCTTTATTAAATTTTATTTTTAGCACAATTATTTACTCAAAACGAGAGTTTGGGAATGTTCGAGAATCTCTACCAATCGGTAACCATGCTGGCTGTTATATCAGAAAAATCCATAAACACACACAGCATCGAGCTGTTTTCACAAGACTTCCTTGCTAATAAACACAACACTTCCTCCTCCACTCAGATGAGAGCCTCAGATGCCAAAACACAGATGTGCCAACTATAGGCTCGTTGCTAAGCAGAGAAACCTATCAAGTTTGTCCAGCAAATTTGATTGTACAGGGGGATGGCGGCTGCTCTGTGGCCTCAGACAGGGATCAGCTGGTCTGTGCTGCTGTCCTCTGAGGCAGGTTGAAGCTGGTGGCCCTTAGGGGCAGGTAAAACGGTTCTCATGGGTTAGAACATAAGAGCTTTGAGAAAAAAAAATGCAAAAAGGCTTATTAAAATTGGAGGCCTATGTGAATCTCCACATAGAGACACACTGAGATCTCATTCTGTGCTTAGGTGAACTGCAGGTCTCACGCTAGCTGTGTGACTCAGTCCTCCCTGGCTGGCCTGAGCCACCACCTACCATCTTCTCATACCACTACGTGGGACTCTAAAGAGGACATCAGCCCCAACCAAGGAACAGTGAGAGACAATCCCAAACATTTAAGACAGGGTTCAAGAGCACCCAGACATCTTCTGTCTCTTTCCCAGTTCCCATCTGGCTAGGGGCTATGAATCAGAATTCAGAATCTGTGCTGCCTGGAGGGGACAGGCACCCAAATGCAATAAATAACTGCAAGCTCAGGACCCAGCCACTGACCCTCCCCGCCACCCCGACCACCACCTCGGGTTATTCCTCGATGTGAACTGAAGGATCTGAGGGATAGGACTCCATTCCACCCGCAAACTTCCCTGTACAACATCGAATGCGGGAGTCCAGCTGCTGCTTCTGCACAGGACAGAGCCTCCAGTCTTTTCATTAGAGCATCATTTATGGCATGGACTAGGAACGCAATGTGTTCACAGAAACGCACGACAATTGTACATCAGCATCTTTACAATATTAAAGGAGCCATATACAAGCCTACAGCCATTGTACACAGGATGGTGATGGCTGGGAAGCCCCACCCACTAGTCCTCTGCAGTTTCTCCACCAGAGAACACATGTGGAGCTGTGACAAGGCGGTGGGGGGGGGGGTGGTGGTGGTCCATCTTTGGGCCTGTTGTAAGGGAGGCAGCAGGTCTGCAAGGACTCCTCGGGGCCAGTCCTCACTGGAATCCGGGGTCAAGAGCGCCAGGTCTGCCCGTGTCCGGGTCTCCTTGACAGGCTAGCATAACAAGTTTAATTAAAACTCTGTGCATATTTGAGTGAGAAATTTGGAGCTGGGGATGGCTCCCTGAGCTGGGGACCCAGAAGACGCTGCTGACAGATGGGCCCCTTCAGGGTGGGGCCCATTCCTGAGGTAAGGTGCAGCCCTGAGGCTGGTCAGAATGGGAGGCGGCTTCTCTAGCAGCCCAGGTGCCAGTCCACACAGACAGGACTGGAAGCCCCCCAGGCAGTGGGAGGTCACGTGACCCAGAGGTGGGGCCTGAGCCCCAGATGGTAGCAAAGGTGAGGGTCTCAGATGGTTACAGAGCCACTCAGCCCCCAGGCCCCCACCACTCTCCTCCCAGCAGCCCTGCAGCACACATCCCTGCATCTGTCCCAAGAGCCCTAGCCCTGCAGGCATCTGGCCTGAATGCCAGGCCGCTCGTCCACCCTGCAGCCGTGATGCGCGTCCGACTGAGAACTGAGCACCAGATAAAGAAGCGTTGGTCCTTGTCGGCCTCTCTGACTTTTGCAGTTGTTATGGTTGCTTCCATTTTAAATACTGTAGAAAAATAAGCCATCTCAGATGCTAGGAGACCCACCACCAGAGTCTGCCCCATGTGGAGAAGGATAAACAGCTCCTCTGGAGTAGCTGCAGATGCCTCTTCCAACCCCGCCCCAGCAGGCCCCGGGTCCTCAGAGGATGCTGTGCCAGGATGGGGAGCCAAGGGGCTGGGAGAACTGGCTGCAGAGTTCTCACTGCTGCATCTTTGGGTCACATCAACAATCCTTTGGCAGGTATGCCTCCAGCATCCCACGTTCTGTTGCCACAACACCTGGGGACCTGGTGCTCCCTGGGCCAGCTTCGGACCCTCCAGCCTCACCCTCGATCTCATGCCCACAGCCAAGCACGCACAGGCAGAACTCCCCAGCACTGTTTCCAGGTCCCTGGGGGGGCCCAGGTGGGCACTGAAGCAGGGCCTAGTCCAGGGGTTCCTGCTTGATCCGAACAGCAGTGGGGGTGGGCTGTGGTCGCCGCTCCTCCCGGCAAAGCACGTACTCACTGAACTGGGAGGAGTCCACGCCGCCCCCACAGGACGCAGCCACGCTGAAACCCCTCTGGAACAGCCGCTCCAGGACCTGCCCAGGAAGAAACAGAGGTCATCAAGGCCCAGCTGCAAGAGGACACCAGGTTTGGCCTGGCAGGCAGCCAGAGCACCTTTTGATGTGACCATCTCAGTCTCACTCACTGACAAAGTTCCCTACTGAACCAGGTGCTGGGTTCCACCACCAGAGGGATGGGAGTGGCCAGGCCCAGTGACCCCTCAGGTTACCAAACCCAGGTGAGCGACCCCATCCAGGCCACCATTCTGCTGCCCTCAGGGCCCTGATTCAGGGAGGCAAAAAGAGCCCTTGGGTCTCTTCTTTCTTCTCTAGGGTGTAACCTATGCCCTCTCTCCAGAAACATGGCCCCAAGCATCCTCCCGAGTCCTGCCCCAGTAATGGAGAGTTCCCTGTCCCCCAGCCTCTCGGCATCCACCGGTTTCCTTGAGCTGTGCATTCCAGGTGGTTTGAGGCCTGGGGCAAATCAGCTTATGTGAGCTCTGGAGGGAGAGAAAAAGGAGAGGTCCTCTCAATATTTGAGTCTCTGCAGGCCTACACAACTATGTGGGCTTGCGCCTCTGTGAGAGTGGGGTCTGATTACTGTCTCCTGCAACTAACAATTTGGGACCGACAGGCTGTGGAATGTGTGCATGGGGGGGACCTCTTCCCTGCAAAGCCCATTCTGCCCTAACCCAGAAATGTGCCAGGCTCTTGGGTCTGTGAGGCGTTGTTAGAAAATAGATCCTCTCTCCATCTGAGCTCTCCAATTCTCGGACCCATCCAGGAAGAGCCCGTCCAGGGATTCTCTTGGCAGCTGGTGGGTGCCGGCAGCTCTCAGGTCAGCAGGGAGAGAGGGAAGGGGCTCCAGGCCGCCTTTCCACTCAGCCTCTGTCCTGCCTCGCCTGTTGCCTGGGTTTAATTTGAATCCAAAGTCAGACTCTGGGTGTCAAATGAAGCTCGCTTTGTTGAAAATACTCTGGGCCATTTTTATAGAACATCCTTTTGGAAAAAAAAAAAAAAATAGTACAGATCGATTTTTTTAAGTCCATCCCCCAGGCGCCATCATTTAATTATGAGAGGGACATAAATTATGCATCGACACATTGTTGCCTTTTTTGCAAGATGGCACGGAGGGCTTCACAATTTCAGGGATCGCGCCTCCCTCCAGCTTGCTCTGCCCCTGGAGGGCTCCGCGGAGGCCGGGGGGCAGCAGGGAGGCAGCGGCGCGCAGCCCTCACCTGCACTGAGTTGAGCCGGCAGTAGCCGTTGAGCGGGAAGCGGATAACGTGCGTAGGGTCCTGGTTCCAGCCGGCGTTGACGGAGTTGCACATGACGTCTCCGGTCTCAGGGAAGACCTCCTCGATGAGGGCCTTCTCACCACTGAGCGCGATCCGCTCGCCCAGGTCAGGCGTGACGCGCACCACCAGGCAGTCACAGGCTCGGCTGCGGCGCCGCTGCTCCTGCTCCTGCTGCCAGCGCTCCAGCTCGCGCACCATGGGCTGCAGCTGATAGTAGCGTGCCTCCTCGTATAGCAGGCTGAAGTCCTGGGGACGTGCGCACACAGTGTTGCTGTACGTGTCGGCTTAGGAGTGGGGGAGTCGGGGAGGGGAGAGGCGGCTTGCCAGTTCCAACCAATTCGACAGGCACTGCCACCCCCAGGGTATCATGTGGACTGGGCCGGTTGCACCCATTGTACGGATGGGACAACTGAGTGCAAGTATAAAGAATCTAGCCTTGGGCCGGGCGCGGTGGCTCACGCCTATAATCCCAGCACTTTGGGAGGCCGAGGCGGGTGGATCACAAGGTCAAGAGATGGAGACCATCCTGGTCAACATGGTGAAACCCCGTCTCTACTAAAAATACAAAAATTAGCTGGGCATGGTGGCACACGCTTGTAGTACCAGCTACTCAGGAGGCTGAGGCAGGAGAATTGCTTGAACCCAGGAGGCGGAGGTTGCGGTGAGCCAATATCGCGCCATTTCCAGCCTGGGTAACAAGAGCGAAACTCCATCTCAAAAAAAAAAAAAAAAAAAAAAGAAAAGAAAAGAAAGAAAGAATCTAGCCTTCCTTATCCCAGGGGCAGCCGCTGATGTGCATCTGTGCCAGCACCCCTGAGCCCTTCCATCTGGCCCCAGGCGCTGGGCAGAGAAGCCTCCCCATGGAAAGACCTGGAAGCTCCACTAGAGGATGAGGCTGTGCCCATGCCTGGGGACCTACTGCTGTCTTAGAATCCCACCAAGAGAAGAGATCTTGCTGGGCACAGGGCAGCCAGCCTGTGCCCACCCAGAGGCATAAAAAAAGTTCATCTTTAGCCAGGCCTGCCTGGGTCAGATTTTCAGTTTCATCATCAACCAGCCCTGAGACCTCTAAACCTCACTGAGCATCTCAGTTCCTTTTTTTTTTAAGATGGAGTCTCACTCTTGTTGCCCAGGCCAGAGTGCAGTGGCTTGATCTCGGCTCACAGTAACCTCTGCCTCCGGAGTAGCTGGGATTACAGGCCCCTGCCACCACACCTGGCTAATTTTTGTATTTTTAGTAGAGATGGGGTTTTGCCATGTTGGCCAGGCTGGTCTCCAATCCCTGGCCTCATGTGATCCACTTGCCTCGGCCTCCCAAAGGGCTGGGATTACAGGTGTGAGCCACTGCGCCCGACCTCAGTTCCCTTATGTATAGAATGGATATTAACACCCAGTTCTGAGAATGAAAATGAGAGTCAAAGGATGCAAGATATGCCAAGTGCCTGGCCCAACCCCTGCCCAAGCAGGCAGAGTGTCCAGGGAAGGGAAGCCTACCCTCTGCCAGGCAGCCCCCTTCTGGGCTGGACAGGCTCACACATACTGTCCCTCAGGCGCTGACAGTGGCCCCATGCCCTGGGCCACATATGTACACCATACATGCTCACCTATACCCATCCCACTGGGAATGGCCAAGTTCCCATAGGTCCCATGAATAATGCCTGATGAAAAGGCAAGAAGCCCAGCCCCCTATCCTACAGGCCCTAAGTCCCTTCCACCTGCTGGCCCTGGCTTTTGGAACCACCTGGAGGGAGGCCTAGATTCTAACCCCGACCTCTGGGTCTGTCATCAGTCAGGCCTCTCCTGCCCAGCACAAGGGTTCCTCAGGGCTCTATCCTGGGCCTCTGCTCTCTCCACTCACACTTGCTCCTGAGATTTTTTAATTTTATTTATTTAGACAGGGTCTCATTCTATAGCCCAGGCAGGAGTGCAGTGATGTGATCATAGCTCACTGCAGCCTTGATCCCAGACTCAAGGGATCTTCCTGCCTCAGCCTCCCGAGTAGCTGTGACCATAGGCATGAGCCATCATGCCAGGATCATTTTTATGATTTTTTTTTTTTCATAGACACAGGGTCTCCTGGTCTATGTTGCCCAGGCTGGTCTGAAATTCCTGGTAACAAGTGATCTTTCTGCCTTTGCCTCCTAAAGCACTGGGGTTACAGGTGTAAGCTGCCACTCCTGGCCATTCTCCTGAGATTTTAAATGACAACTGCATGCCAGAAAACCTCAGCTTTTCTCATGGCCCAGGATTTCTCCATCCGATGCCCCACCAGCTCTCCCATGCAGGGGCAGAAACCACACTCCAACAGCCTGGTCCGCCTCCACTCACCAACTCAGAATTCAAGCCCCAAGGCACCTGCAAGAGGCCCCTTATACTGCCAGTGCTCACCCATGTGCTTTTGCAGCCTCACATTTATTTGTTTCTTTAATTTTTATTTCTTTATTTTTCTGAGACAAAATCTCACTCTGTCACCCAGGCTGGAGTGCAGTGGTGCGGTCTCAGCTCACTGTAACCACCGCCTCATGGGTTCAAGCAATTGGACTACAGGTGCTAATTTTTGTATTTTTAGTAGAGACGGGGTTTCACCATATTGATCAGGTTGGTCTTGAACTCTTGACCTCAGGTGATCCACCTGCCTCGGCCTCCCAAAGTGCTGGGATTACAGATGTGAGCTACTGCACCTGGCCTTTTCTTAATTAAAAAAAAAATTTTTTTGTGTGTGTATGTAGATACGGTCTTGCTGTTGCCCAGTTTGGTCTTAAACTCCAGCTTCAAAAGATCCTCTCTGCTTGGCCTCCCGAAGTGCTGGGATGAACAGAGTGAGCCACTGTGCCTGTCCTAAACAGAAGTCCGATGTGCCACTTTGCTCCATCTTATCTCCATCCTGGTCCAAAGCCTCCCACCAGCCTCTCTTGGCCTGGGAAGGGGCCTTATCCACTGTACTCACCCCTGCCCCGCCCTGCCTCCTTTTTCACACAACAGCCGAAGAGATCTTCCCAATTTGCAGAACTGACTGTCCTTCCCCTGCACATACCCCTTTCACTGCATTCAGTGTTAAATGCCAGGCACTGGGCTGCCCGCCAAGGTCCTGACATCAAACAGCAGCTTCCCTTCCTGCCCTTCCCCTCCCAGTCCATAAGGCTCCAGGCTTGACACCTTTCCAGTTCTGGAATGCATCAAGCCATCTGCCATCCCCACCCCCTGCACCAAGGCCCTCACACCTGTGTTTTCCCCTGTTCTGCCTTCACCACCCAGATGAACATTGTTTCTTCCAAACCCCCCCAGCCCAGGTTACATGGAATTCAAGTTCAACATCTGTCCGCCCACAAAATTCTAAGTTTCTGGGAGCAATTCCTAGTGTGTGTTTCACTGTGTTTTCAGTCTCAATTCAGTGGCTGGCACCCAGTAACTGAGCTGAATGAAAGACAAGGCCCCAGGGCTACTGGTCCTCTGGATAGAGGAAGGAATGAAGGAAGGACAGACATTTGCTAGTATTAATACATACCACAGTAGCCCAGGCCTGAGTTTCCTTCCTCCTAGGATCCCTGACACCTCGGAGGGGCTAAGAATGAGGCAGGACCCACGTAACCACGTCACCTGCCCAGACAGGCTCACTCTGAGACCTGGGGGTTACCTTTTGTTTAAAGCATATAAAGGGTATCTGTTTGGGTCATCAGGGCTTTTCTCCCTGCAAATTGCCCAACATGGAACAATTTTTTTTTTTTTGAGAGAGAGAGAGTCTTGCTCTGTCATCCAGGCTGGAGTGCAGTGGTGTGATCTCAGCTTACTGCAACCTCTGCCTCCACCTCCCAGTTCAAGAGAATCTTCTGCCTCAACCTCCCAAATAGCTGGGATTACAGATGCCGGCCACCACACCCGGCTAATTTTTGTATTTTTAGTAGAGATGGAGTTTCACCAAGTTGGCCAGGCTGATCTTGCACTCCTGACCTCAAGTCATCCACCTACCTTGGCCTCCCAAAGAGTGCTGGGGCCACAGGCTTGAGCCACTGCGCCCAACCAATGGAACAGATTTATGAACCTCTAACTACTATAATGCTGGCACGCGCCCATCCTTAAATATGACAGACGTTCAGCAGGGGTATGTTGCACAGCTTAACTGTTTTTATATACCCTGATAAATAAGCTAAAAATGTGAGAAAACAGAATTAGTTTAGAAAAACTGATTTAGCCCTCGGCTTCATCGTTTAACTTTTTATGGTTGCCATGACAACCAGGGGTCCATTTATTAAGTCACAGCGTCCCCTGAGTAATGCCATCCCACAGGCCGGGCAGGGATGGTGGGGCATCAGCCTCGGACTTACCTTGAAGTCATCTGGGAGCAGCAGCTTGGAGGTCCGCAGGAAGCTCAGGACATAGCGGAAAATCTCCCCATCCCGGTCGATGAAGTAATGTTGCTTCAAACTGTCCAGGACGATGGGTTCGGTGCCATTGAAGAGGCGGCTTATTCTGGAAGAGACGGGTGAGGTGGGAAGTCTTAAGAATGGGGTAAGTCAGCCTGTCTCCCCACACCCTGCCCCGACTCCTTAGGGCACACACGGCTGGAGGGGCAAGGGACCTGACATGGGCGACTCTGGGGCTGTTCCAGGCCTGACAGCATCTGCACACACCCGAGGTGGCCAGGCTACAGTTATCAGGCCACATCACACATCCTGCCTACACTCACCACAGCCAGAGAGGGACACACCCAGCTGTACACACCAGCCCGCCAACACATGTTATGTTACAGGCCTAGAAAGCTACAGCGAGACACAAATACCTTACCCCCTACACAGAAACACCCTTGCCAGACAGACCCACCCAGAAAATGTACATGAACCACCCAACACCCTCGCCAACAGCCACACACCCAGTAAACCAGCCAGGATGGTCCATGAGGACACACATCCTCCCCACCCAACCCATGTAAACCAGTGTGAGATACAACACACCTGTGCAACAGGCACAGGGCCACGCAGTCCCTTCCTTCCCCCCACACACATACCCCACAGTTCCAGACACATCCAGGACAGGACACAAACCTGTCAATACCAGGCACCCACAGACATGATGGCACAAACCCCTGACTACTGCTCACTCAGGGAGCCCATGGGAGGAAACAGAGGCAGGCAGGAGGGATGGCAAGTGTGCCACAGTACACACATGCAACACGGCCCTTGCACACACACAACACAGGCATACACACACACGCCAGTGTGTACACACACACAGAAGCCATGCACACTTATGCAGCACAGTGCATGCATGTATGCACACATGCCAGAGCGTATGCACATCACCCCTGGGGGTGGTGGAGCGGGATTGGAGAGAAGACAGAAGCTGGTACTCTGTCCTCTGAAGGACAGTGGTTCTAACAAATGCAGGACCAGGAAAAAGGTCTTGGGGAGCCCCTGATGCCTGTCCCTGTCCACTCCAGGGGGAAGGAGCCACAACTGATCCCACCTCCCCAGTGCCCAGGGCAGCTGCCTATGGTTTGGCAACTGCCCTGGCAGACCCCAGGTCAAGCTATGGATAACCAGGAACCCCAAAGACAGCACCACCAGACATCCTTCAGCAGGCAGGGCCACACTCCTACCCAGGTGGACCCCGCCAAGGTGGCAGCTTCTCTGCACAGCTGGGAAAACAGTAGCTCCAACCTGGGACCTAGGCTTCCCAGCCTGGCCTGCACACAAGCTGGTGCCTAAGCCTCTCACTCTTGGCCTGCACCAGCAGGGATGTCCCTGTCCCCACAGCAGCCCACTCCTCTGTCTATTCCAAGCCAGCCACCTCCAGGGCCCTGCCCCACTGCCACCTGCACCCATGACACACTAGCTGGGCAGGAGCTGAGGGGATTAGAGCCCCCAAGTCTGCCCTCAGGGCCTCCCGTCCACACCATCCTATGCTTTGATGGTCTGGCACACTCAAGGCATCAGCCATGATGGTCTGCCCAGGTATGGAGTTTCTGTGAACATGGTGCAGGTCTCTGTCCTGGTACAGGGCACTATAAAGGGCAAGGGTTACCTGGGGACCGTGGCTCACATCTGTAATCCCGGCACAAGGTAGAGGATCACTTGAGACAAGGGGTTCGAGACCAGCCGAGGCAACACAGTAAGACCCCATCTCTATAAAAAATTTAAATTAGCTGGGTGTGGTGGCATGCACTTGTAGTCCAAGCTACCTGGGAGGCTGAGGTGGGAGGATCACTTGAGTCCAGGAGTTTGAGGTTGCAATGAGCTAAGATCACACCACTGTACTTCAGCCTGGCCAAGAAAGCCAAATGCTGTCACAAAAAAAGAAAAGAAAGAAAAAGAAAAAAAGAAACAGAGAAAGAGGGAGGAAGGGGAGGAAGGAAGGAAGGAAAGAAAGAAAAGAAAAGAAAGAGAGAAAGAGGAAAGGCTGCCTTGTGGATGGGCGTGGGGAGGTCAGAGCCTGCTGTGAGCCTGAGCCTGTGGAACCAGAGCTGCAGCCACCCAGATACACCTCATCTCAGAGTTTGAAAGACCAATGAGCCCTGTCACCCTCCTAGGCCTGGTGACAGTGGCACTGCAGGTCACAGCCCCTGCTGGAAGGGCTTGTGGGTTCCACAGCTGGCTCCAGTTCCAAAGGCCCTAGGACCTGGCCTAGCAGAGTGTGGGCATCCAGATGTCAGTGAGGGCCACCCAGCATTCCTGGAGACAGATAGGTCTGGCAGAGGCTGCCAGACACCATGGGCAGTGGTTGGCAGGTGGCTGAGCATCCACATGGGGCACCAGTGGGAAGTAAGAGCCACATCCACAGGTGAGTCAGCAAATCCAAACCCTCAGCTTCCCTGGGAACTCTCCCCACCCTTTCTGGTGGAGCTCCAAAGTCCATGCGAGCAGACAGAGTTCTAGGCCTGGCTGAGTTCCCGACCCTTCTGACGTCAGGTCTGGCTGAGGCTCTAGCCGGTCCTGTTGGTCTAGAAGACTTCTGATGTACCCACAATTCCAGGGCTGAATGGGTTCTAGGTTGTCTCATTGGTGCAAGCTTAGAAGGTTCTCCATCTGCCTTATTTCAGGACTGGCTGATTCTAGATCTTTCCACGGTTCAGTATCGGCTCTTGGATCAACTGGCAGCTGCACAGCCTCTCCCAAGACAGAGGCCTTTCATGTCCTCAGTGTTGGAGGCTGCCAAGGACATGAGAAGGTTGAAGAAAGGTGAGGATAATCCCCATGGAGGAGCCCCCAGCCATCCTCAGGGCTGCAGGTGTGAGTTCCCAGCTCCATCAGTGGCTCCACATATTCCCTGTGGAAGACGGCCCATGCCACCCTCTGCAAGAGGCTGCAGGGTTTGAGGGACCAGCTTCCGAAGTCCTCCATGGAATTAGGTGGCCAGTTCATGCTGCAGCAGCTGGGACCCTCAGAGGCATAAAAGATGCATTTGACCACCTGCCCTGTGTGCACAATGGTGGAGCATCAGGAAGGCCTTCCTCTTTTTTTAAAAAAGCTGTGGCTTCAATTTCCTGGCTGTTTCAGGCACCAGGTTTTACGAGTTTTGAAGCTCCTGGCCATCTTCATTAGATGCTTCCCACAGTTGGGGTGGATATCAGAGTGTGCCTGTGATGGTGGCAGCTAAGGGAGGTCAAGCAGGCAGGACACCAGCAAGGGAGCTGGCCCAGGGCGTCCACTCTCAGCCCTGTCTGCACTCAGCTGTCTCGGGTAAGGACCAGTGACTGCTCCTGGGCAGACCAGAGGAGGCACCCAGCACGAGGCTCTTTAGCTGTCTCTCTCACCCAGGCTACCCCAACCGCCGAGACCCAGAAGTCCAGGCAGAGTTCCCCAGGGGAGCCAAGGGTGGAGGTCCCCAGCTTTTACAGTGCTGCTTCAGGCAGGTCATCACCACCATCCAGAAACCCCCTGAGGACCTTAGCACTTAATCCTCCATCTCTAGGTGTCTCATAGATCAGCAACACTGGGTGAGATGGATTTTTTCCAGAATTGGTGGAAAACAGTGCTTCCACTTTAATAATCCACTACAAGAAGGACAGGAGAAATCTGAGGGGCTCTTGCCAGCACAGCTGCCCAGCCCACTTCTCAGCCCCCCCACACCTCCCACTCCTTGTCCCAGTTGTCCTACAGGTCACACCATCCCTGGCCTCTAGTCCACAGCTTCAGGCCTGCAGAGCACCCCCATGGCAGCCAGAGGCCATTCAGGCAGAACAACAGATCCATCTCGAGCTCTAGCCCTGGAGGAGAACCAATGTAGACTGCCACCCCTTGGGCACATCAGGAGGGTTCCATGTGCCAGATCACAGGACCACAAGGGCCTTAGCTCTCCATGAGCGCACATCCTACACTGCAGAACAGAGCGATGGGTGAGCAGGGCCTGGTGGGGGGAGATGGCCCTCTGCCTTCCTGCTCCCAGGCAGCAGCCAGGAGCGGAGAACGAGGAGGGCCTCCCACCCGCCTTCCCCAGGGCCTGGGCTGTGATTACTCCAAATCAGAAAGGCAACTGTCTGATTTCAGGAAACACTCTGCAGAGAGGGTTGTGGGCCAAGGTTTTATGAATTTCACTCACAAACGTCGGCAACCGATTAAGGGATGATCTATCTTAAACAACTCGGGAATGCCGCAGAAGGCAAAATTGAAATTAAATAAGCAGAATCCATCTCCCATCCTAGACAGGGCTTTGCAAATGAGCACACAGACCCAAACTGTTGACCTGGCCCCGCAGCTCTATCCCCACCCCATGAGCCCCAAGGCCACGGGGCCTCAGGCTGAGTCTCTATCCACTTGGGGGACTGAAATGCCAGTCACCATCTGTACCCTAGACTTGCCGAATTTGGAGCCAGACACTGCACACATTTCCAGTTTTTTCTCCTCGAGGGAGCATGCCTGCCCCTGCAAGCACTCCACGGTAGCCCCAACAGGCTTAGAAAGCCACCTCCATGCACCACCATTCTCCCTGCTCTGAGCAACCACACCGGTGACAATGCAGCCTGCCACGTATGCTCCCTAGAGACGATCCCTCATGTCTGGGGGATTAATTAGCTCCTCCTGTTATTTTAAATGCATAACACAGGGGTGATGCCCACAGCCTTGGCCCTCCCATGCTCAGCCTCCGGCAGCCCCAGGGGAGCAATGGACACTTCTTTGTGCCAGGAGCAAACATCCTCAGCCGAACAAGCTGCTCAGAGACCCAGCCCACCTCAGGCCAGCCCTGCTGCCGTGCCAACGAGGAAAGCAGGTCCCTCACCCAGGAGAGAAATGCCCTACAGGGAAGAGCAGGAGAGTAGGCAGCATCCAGCACCCTGCACCTCTCACAGGCCCAACGGCCTGGACAGTCTGTAAGTTCAGCAGCATGGGGACTGCCTGCAAACCCCCAGCCAGGGTCCTGGCCAGAGACCCTTTATACACTGATGGGGGTATGTGGCTCATTCCTAGCTAGTCACTGCAATACCAGCTCCAAGGGAAGCCAGCTGCTAGTCTCAAAGGCCCAGCAGTGGCCACTGAAAATGACAAAGATGGCACATTGCAGCTCACCACAGCTCCTCCTCCCTCCCCTTGTGAATTTCCCAGCGGTGGAATAGGAAACAGGACTAAACACCCACCCCATAATCCCAAAACTTACCTACTTAGTATCACTCACAAATGACCCCCTGCAGAGGCCAGGCCTAAGTCTCACTCTAGAGGAACCTTGAAGGTATCAGACTCCCCAGACCACTACTGGCAGTGTGAGGCAGGGCTGGCTCTGAATAAGCCTGAGGCCCCCGCAGGTGGGTCAGGAGCACCATCATGCACTACCAATGCCGCCAAGTCAGGTCACAACCCTCTGTGCATAGCAGCTTTCAACAGGCAGACTCAGACTCCGCAAACCTAGCTCCCTTGGTCTGTGTCAGCCTGTGCACTCTGGAGAGCCTGGTGGATGGAGTGACAGAGCGGACAGATCTCCCAGGCAGCAAGTTTCAGATGCTGCCCTGAGCCCCCGCCACATACCTGGTATTTCAAGCGTCTCACTCTTACCTGGAGTCGGGGTACTTGGTGAGCGTAGCCAGGCTGCTGGTGTACATGTGGCCACCCACGTCGATGTGCACAGGTGCATTGGACTTGGTGAGCTGGGCTGGCAGGGGGATGCCCTGTGCAGCCAGAGGAGACACAGGCGACCGGGTGAGAGATAGCCGGGACATGTTTCCTCCCTCCTAGAGATGGAAACAAAGCAGAACACAAGAGTTTCTCCATGACATGGCCACGCACTCCCTTTATGGCGAGTGTGATCACAGATCTAATCAGATCACTTCCACCACTGCCTGATCACATATTCAGCTGACAAATTATGGCCACCACTGTAATTAAGTGTATTTGCATCATTTTCTTCAAAGTACCACAGGGAAAAAAAGAAAGATGCTTATTAGCAATAAGAAATCAAGAAAAAAAAATTTTCAAGGTGTCAGCCTCCAGGGGCATAAAACAAACTGCAAAATTCTAATTAAAGGTCGAGGGCTTATGTGTTAGATGTGAAATATCCCCTGACAAACGAATCACCAATTT
Organism: Saguinus oedipus; assembly: GCA_031835075.1. NCBI lineage: Eukaryota > Metazoa > Chordata > Mammalia > Primates > Cebidae > Saguinus > Saguinus oedipus. The sequence continues at coordinate 37,861,365 of CM063187.1, read as the reverse complement.
GTGAACTGGGATTCAGGGGTTTTTTTGCAAGTTTGTCTCAGTAACGAGACACCTCTAAATTAGTGACTTCCTCAGCACCTAAGGCGTCGAGTTTTATACATGTAGTAAATTTCACATCAAATTAAGAGCGTTTTGTTTCAAAAATACATAATCCTACAGCCAGTCAACAGCCACCTTGAATGTGGTGGACCTAAAAAAGGACAGCCAGTGAACAGGCGCTAGGGAAGAAGGGAAAGAGGGGACCCCCAGCAGGGACCCAGTCCACCCTGCAGGCTCACCGAGGTGCCGGCACTGCCGTGTGTGTGAAGCGAGGACCCGCTCGGCCGCTCCTTGCGGTGAGGCATCTAGGCTTCCATCTCTGCCCAGAGTATCTGTGGGAGGGATTGACAAAACCAGAGAAGGCTTATTCCTCAGAGTCATCTCCGGAGGAGTCAAAGACGCTTAGAATTGTCCTTTCTGCGTGCTGAGACCTGGTGAGGTCCATGCAGCCCTCCCTAATTGATTCCACTGCCACTATCTATCCTGTCTCCACACCCCAAAGCAGGCCTCCAGGCCCTAGCAGAGGACACATACACACACATGCACACACACAAGTCGCACTGTCACATGTGTTTTCTGGGCAGCTCCATGTCTGCTAATTCAGCTAATGACAGCACTGAAACATATGCTCACCATTATTGCCCCAAAATGTTTCAGAACAAATCGGATTTTCCTGGTATTTTGGTTTCAAGTCATGTTACCAAGCATGTCTCCTCTTGGAATGGCCTTGTGGACCATGGCTCAGGAAGCACCCCTCGCCTTCCAGGGGTTGGGAAACCTAGGACCTCTCTTACTACCGTCCCCATGGTGATAAGATACAGCTTGCATCTGGCCAGACAGAAGAAGCCTTTCAGCAGAAGTCTAGGCACATGGATGGCAGCAAGTCACTTGGGAAGCCACCTCTCCTCTGTGGCTCCCAATAGCAGAGAAAACCTGTCTGTTTGCCTAGTCTGTACCTCACAGTTTCTCCTCAGACTCCCAGAGTGGCATTGTCTATGTCTAATGCATTCCAGGCCCCTCAGGATCACACACCCCCTGAGGCATCAGGAGCTGGCCAGGAGGAAGCAGAGAGCAAGCAGATCAGCCAGTGGACTCTATCTACTACTTCCCCCAGGGGGACTCAGTGACTTTGCTCTGTGCCATACCACCTGAAATAAGATTGTCCCTCAGTCTCTGAAGGCCACCCAGCAGGGGGGCACTTTGCAGGCTCTATGCAGGTGGGGCAGAGAGGGGCAGGATTCTACAGCTCCTTTCACTGAACTTACAGCTGTCTCCAAGTGGAGGTAGGAGGAGATTTGCAGTGAATAGTCACCCCACTTCAAACACATCCACAGACACTTGCTTCCACAAACCTATCCTGGACATCTCTTGCAGATTTCACCTTTAAGAAAGCAACCACATGAAATTCTTGGGACCCATGAGACTGCTTCTTCCCATGAAAACTGAGATCGCAATTTGTGCCTTGAAATTCAACATCCAATTTTAATCCAATGAAAATCGAATCTTGCAAATGTAAGTAAGGTTGCTCTCCTGTGACTTGTTCTGCCCTGAGTGCTAGGGCAAGTTTCCTAACATAAAACTAGGGCGGGAGGCTGCAATGAGCAGACAGTGATGTTTAATGTATACCCTCACTGAGGCTCAGGGTCCACTGCTTTTGGGATTCCTGAGTTCCAGAAAGCTTAAACCAAACCAAACCAGGTCACTTAGTTCAAGGAAGTTCTGAGAACCAAAACAGACCTCAGGAATGGACGATCCTGCCCTAGGAAGCTCTGCTGGGGGAGGAGTCAGAAGGGAAGACGCGCTGAGGATAAATTGAACAGGAAGGAATTCCTGCTGCAATTCTATCAAAGCGGACTGCAAGAGGTTTTCTTCCAGTACCAGGACACTCTTCCAGAGTGACATGAACACCAATCCCCCATCGTAGAAGCTGCTCCACCCTGTTCTTGGCCCCTTTTTTCTCCCAAGCACAACCTGATGTTCATGGTAAACCAGAAACTTACCGTTGGAAGCCCCAGGCTTTACGCCTTTCTGTGAATCTCCAAGGTTTTCCCCAACGAGCGCATCCGTGAGGGACCACAACCTTCTTCCGGAGACCACTGCTGAAGTCAGAAGCACAGAAGCGGGTGCAGTGAGAGATACAAGTTCATTCCACCAACACCAGCATCAAAACCCACCACCCAGCCTCAGTACGCCCCGGCCCGCCTGTTGCAAGGGCCTTAGCGCTAGCGGGCAGGAAGGCCCACAGGTTTCCGAACTGGCCCAGTAGTGACCCGCTTCTCCAGCTGCGGCGGGAGACCCGGGTCCCTGCCCGCCCGCCGCCGAGCCCCGCCCACCCGAGCAGAGAGAAGTGAGCAGAATGCCACGCTCATTTACACACAAAATGATTTTGTGTCCCATTGCGCTCGCAGTTGTTCAGCTCTCTGGGGGTGATTAAACTGGCTGAGCTGCGGCAGCTTGAGACGATTTCACTAAATCGCTTCTTCGTGAAGTCGCTTCTTTGCTAAGCTGTTATTTTAACCATAAAAGGTAAACAGAAGGCGCCACTCGAGCTCCCTTCGGCTCCATACTCAGGGCGCTGGCCGGGGGCGAAAGTCCCGGGGGCCTGCAGAATCTTCCCCAGGGGTGGCCCCAGAAGCGCAGGCGGGCCACCTGGTGCACGCCATCCCCAGCCGCGGAGCCAACCGGCCGGTGTTAACTTAGGGGCGACGGGAGCCGGCTGGGCCCAGACTGGAGGCGCCGCGGTGCGGGGTGGCCGCGGCACCCGAAGCGCCCGAGCCTGGCTGGGTGGGGAGGGGTGTGCGGTGGAGGTGGGGCGGGGACAAAGTTAAATCAAGAGGCAGACACTTGGAGACCACAGATGGGAAGCTCGCCTAATTAAGGACGTAAAAGCGCTTTTGTTCTCAAAGTTTATTGTTGCTGGGATTTAAAAAAAAATAATTGAAACTAATGCTGTTATTCACTCATGCAGTTAAATTCCTTCATGCACATTTGAGATACCGAGCGAAAACTTGGAAGCTTATCTTTCTGCAGTCGGGGGTGGGGGCCGCCGTAAGACAGGAAGGCGCTGCAGCGGTGGGGGTCCACCCGGGGTGTTTGCGAGAGTGTGCCCGGTGCGCGCGTCCAGGTCATGGGGTGAACGCGGGCAGCGGGGAACCGGATCTGCAGGCGGCGATTCCGTCTCATCGCGGCCCACTTCCAGCCCCAAACCCTGCGCGCCCTGGACCACCACCAGAGCGACAGCCCCTCCTGCCAGGTTTTGGATTCGTGGGGTGGGCGTCAGAGGTAGCACATCTGTCCCGCTGGAGACTTTCTTTCTCTGATTTTGGGCGCCAAGCCGGGCCTTGTGCATCTCGAAGCCCCACTTGCGTGAGACCGTTTCTGACCTCGGAAACTCGCCAGTTCTGCAGGGTGCTCGGCCCAGTACAGGGGCCAGAGTGCGGGGACCTGAACACTCGCGCGCGCGCACACACACACGCGAATATACACACACCGCGCGGCAGGAAGCTCCCAGCCGGCCCGCGTGGGGTGGGTCCACCCGCGGCCAGGACCAGCCCACGTGGGCAGCCCCCCTCTCGCACCAGGCCTTTGTGCTGGGCGCCCCCGCGCCGCCAGCCCCCGCCGCCCAGCAGAGGGACAAAGCGGCCGCCCCCGCCCAGGTCCGGACCCTCGCCGGGCGACTTTCTCGGTATTGCAGCCACTTCGGGGACAGGGGTGCGCGGCGCTGAGCGGTGGCCGCCCGCGCAGAGCTTACCTCGGAGCCGGAGCGGCGGATCCGGCTCTGGCGCAGCCCCCGCCCCCCGCAGCCGCCGGTCTCGGGCGCCGGGCGCAGCTTCGCCGCCTTTCCTCGCTGCGCGGGTCGCTCCGGTCTCGTCCTGGAGTTACTTTCTCTCTCGCCCCCAACCCTCCCCCCACCCACCCCTCCCGCCCCGGCCCCCGCTTCGCGCGGCCCCTCGCGGCGCGGCGCGCCGGGGCCTCCCCTCCCCACCCTCCCCTCGCCTCCTCCCCTCCTCGCGGCCGCCGCCGCCTCCTCTTCGCGCGGCTCTCCGGCTGCCCTCCTGCCGCTCCCACCTCCTCTCCTCCCTCCTCTCTCTCTCTCTCCGGCGGCCTCCCTCGATTGCCGGAGAGAAAACCAGCCCCCCACTTCAGCCCGTAGCCGGCGCCTCGCCGCGGCCCAGTCGGGACGCAAAGGGCAGCGATCCGGCCCCGAATTACCCAGCGCGAGCAGGCTCACGCTGCGACTCCTGGCTCGGGGCTCGGCTGCGCCGCGGGGCAGAGGATTAGAGTCGCAATTAGCTCCGCGCGCCCGCGCCTGCCACGCTCGGCGACAAAAACGCGCCGTTTCCCCTCCTTTTGCTGGCGATCCCCACCCGCCTCTCCCGGAGCCCGCGCCTTCCCGCCGGGGCCGCGGCCAGGACCCTCCCGGGAGCGGTGCGCCCAGGCCCCAGCGCCCTCCGCGGCCCAGCCCCCCGCCCCCCACCGGCCGGCCACGCGGCGCCCGGGCCTCCTCCGGGCTCGGGAGGGGGCGGGGGAGAGGCTGATTTTAATCATTGTCATTTCATCTGATGTAATATTTCCCCGGGCGTTTTCAGCTGGGCATAAATTTTCGGCTCCCAAATAAGTAACACAGGGCACGTTTCTCACATTTCTTGACTCCTCGGTTACAAAGAGGAGAGCAGCCGCCGCCGCGGCGCCCGGGGCTGGGGGCGGGACTTGGGAAGAAACTGGGCTGCGAGTCGGCCGGGGCTGGAGCGGAGCCGGGGGCCAGGCCGCCCCTCCTCCCGCTCCTCGGCCGCCCTCCCGGGGTCCCTGCCCCACTGCTCCTCTTCCGTGACGTCTGCGGACACGCGGTCGGCCACCGCGGGGTAGGGACGCACGGGAGCACCGGGCCGACCGCTCGCGGCCAGACGCGCCATTTCCTTTACGCGCGCGGCGAGATGGAGACGGCGGCGGCCAAGACTCCCGGCGGCCGAGGTCCGCGCCCTGAGCGCCCCTCCCCGGTCTCCGCTTTGGCTGCCCCTTCTTCCTCCTCTCCCACTCCCTTTCCTCCTCCCCTTCCTCTTCCTCCTCTTTCATTTGCGCCCCGCCCGTGCCGCCGCCTCCTCCTCCTCCTCCTCCTCCGCGACCATTTCCCCGCTCGTAGGAAACGGAGCGGGCGCCCGGCCGGCACTGCGCCCCCGCCTGGCTCCCGGGACGCTGGGGCCGCGGGGCGGGTGCGCTCCGGCGGGGAGCCACTCCTGGGCCCCGACCCGGAGCTCCGGCCTTGCCTGAGCGCCCCCTAGCGGCCGCACTCTGGGGTTGGGGGGACGCTCGGGTCGGCCTGGAGCCAGGGTGTGGGGGATTGGGGGTGCCAGTAGGGGGAGGGTGAAGTGGGAAGCCTTTCTCCCTCGACTAGAGGACCTCGCGCGCGTGGAGAGAGCGTCCAAACCGCGCTTCCGTAACTTCTCCACGCGGGAATTAGTCGAAACTTTCCTCCTAAGGGAAGATTTTATTTATTTATTTATTTTCGAGCTCGAACTACAGGAGAAAGGGGGAAATTTTCTCATTAAAGTTACATCCCTGCAGTTAGTTCAATTACTTGATATATGCAGAAGATGTTGTAAATTTATAGATTTAAATAGCTTACAAAGATGCCGCAGGCCCTATCAGTTAATTTCCTTAATTTATGGATTTTTGAGCTGCTCCTGGAACAGAAAAGCCCTGGAAGTAGGTCAGGGATCTGTGCAGGGGTGGGGTGGAGGGCTCCCGCGAGGCCCAAAGGCTGCCCACTCTGCTCCCCACGCCCCGGTACCTCCAGGCTCCCAGCTCCCAGCTTCGGTTCAGCAGTGCTCCTTCTGCGCTCTCGGCACCCTGGCCAGGCCGGACAGGTCGGCCCTGCTCTGTGGTCGACTGCCCCAAGCACGAACAGCGAAGCCCTCCATCAACGCACATCCCACTCAGCATTGAGGGACCAGACCCAAATAGAAAGTGAAGCAAGTATTCAAGTACTTTGATCTCCCGAGTCCACCCTTACATGCTGGCTAGAATTACAGTCGGAGGAGATTGTGGGTGTGGGTGTCCCCAACTTCATGGACAGAAACGTCTTCCCCTTCCTAGGCCTTTGAGAAGGGTAGAATGAGGGAAAATGCCAGCAGGCTTCTGTTGGAGGATCAGGGACCCACTGAAAATCCCCTTGTCATGGCCCCTGTGGCCCCAGCACCCCTCACACCTCTTTTGTTCCTCATTCTAGGTGGCTGCGGGAATGCCTTTGTTTTGTGTTCAATATGGGTGAATATATACATATAAATTAATACTTGAAAGATTGGTAGAAACGAAACTGTTTTAGGAAGCCACATGGCAATGCGATTAGTATTGGTATTCATGATTTAACATTTCTTTTCCCACTAGATGAAGTTTCTAAGATTTGCAAGGTACATGTCAAGGACGGGTGTATAAATGGATTTTTATTTATTCACAACTCCAAGACTAATTGCTTCTCTTTGCCTCAAGGCCATGAGATTGGTTTTAATATGACACTTCAAAAGTATTCATGGAACTACAGATATACTAAGTGTCATTGTTTAAGAGACAAATCTCACCATGGTACTGATGACCCTGAAAATAGGATGTTCTACTTTATTTTAAATTCCTACGTGTTTTTTTAGGAGTCTCACTTTATACCAATTATAATAAAAAATGTACAAGTTAGTCGAAACGAGAACTGGCCATTTCAAATGACTTTTATTTCGTTAATGCTGCTGGGGACTTTGTTTCTGGATTCCTAATCCATACCTGTCATTAAGAACAGTAAGTTTGGGTCATAATTTATTCTCAAATGTTTTAAAAAGTTCCCAGCTGAATGTCAACCCTATCTTCCATTGGGAGACTTGGATATGGACAGTGATAGGCATTTGATGGTCTGTGGTATATAATGCAATGGTGATGTATTTTTTAATTGAAGGATGTAGAATTTGGACTGATACCATGTTGAAACATCTCGTGGAGTTCAAGAGATGACGTTGGATGTGAGTCCAATCAGAACTTGCTCTATCATTAAGAGCTGGCACTTAGGCGAGGTTGCTCTTGCCTGTAATCCCAGCACTTTGGGAGGCTGAGACGAGCAGATCACCTGAGGTCAGGAGATAGAGATTAGCCTGACCAACATGGAGAAACTCCATCTCTACTAAAAATGTAAAATTAGCTGGGCGGGGTGGTGCTTGCCTGTAATCCCAGCTACTCAGGAGGCTGAGGCAGGAGAATCACTTGAACATGGGAGGTAGAGGTTGTGGTGAGCCGAGATTGAGCCATTGCACTCCAGCCTGGGCGACAAGAGCAAAACTCCATCTCAATAAATAAATAAATAGCAGATTCAAACCTGTATTCTCACACAGCAGGGTATTTGCAGGATGTAAAACCAATAGCAAGACCTCGGGTTTCCAGATGTTTCAGGGTGGCTTCCAGTGTGATGTTGTACTTTGTTGCTATTACTGTTTGCAGGCTGTGTTTAAAAATTAGGATCTTAATAAGGAAGAGGAAATGAACCCAAAATGAGATCACAGACTCTGCTGAACTCAACCTTCTCAGCAAGGCTATAATCAGACAAGCAGATAAACAGACTGAGAGACCTGCCTGCTGCTATCTCGGAGAGGGAGGACTCAGGTTTTAGCACAGGGTTCTCTCTTCCCCACCCCCAGGCTTCCTGAGTACAGGTTAGACCCTCTTAGATGTATGCTCATCTCAAGCTCAGAGATGGCTCCTGTACAGGCTAGGAATAAACCAGCCTGGACCAGAGCTCAGAGTTTCACATCCACCTGGCCTCCATCTCTACCCTGGGAATCCCCCCAATCTTCCCTCCTGGTTAGGATCCCAGAGAATCTGGAGACTAAAGGGAATGATGAAACATGGGACTGTTAGTTCCCTCATGTGTCCTCCACAACAAAATTGCCCCTGCCCAGTCCCTGGCACCATGCTCAGTGGGCACTCAGAGCTCCTAGTGGGCAGGAAGGCAGGGGCTGTCTTTCTACCTTCTGCCAAGAGCCCAGGTATGCCATTCAGAACCAAACTAACCCTGCCAGCCCCAGAAGCCAGCACTGGGGTGAAAATGAGACAAGCCCAAGACCTCCTGACCATGAATTTTAACATTTTTGCAGCCTGTACAGGAACCAGCAACCCCCTAAATTGCTCAAAACTGCATTTGAGCCTTTTCCATCAAATTCTCAAACGCTATGTGGATTTGGGCACAAGTAGCAAAGGTTGCCACAAATAGCACCTGATTCACAGATTGCGCCTAGAGATCAATCAGTGGATTGGAATACTATTCAAGGACCAGGTCTCCCCAGCTTACCTCTGCCATCCTCAGCACCTTGGCCTATTTTCATGCCACCACTTCTCTGGTCTCAAGATGAACAGCGTTCAAAGCTTCACACCTGCCTGGACACCCACGGAGAACAAGGGAATTATCTTAGTGGCTCCCACAGCCCTCTTTGTCACATCCTATTGGTCAAAACTGGGTCACATGCCAAGTTGCAAGCCAATGGGGCTGCTGCCCTGAACCCCTGGGAGGGCAGTGGGTACTGGGCAAATTCAGGCTTTCCCTAGGGCAGGGAGGAGAGGATGGATTTTGTGTTGGGGGCTGGGCCCCCAAATGTTTAAGCACAGAACCCTGAGCTGGCCTGACATTGGGGAGAGTTCAAGAGCTTTCCCAGGGACCCATAACCCTTCTTGTGCAATAGCTCTGAAAAGATTGTTGGAACAGATTAGGCTGTTACAGTCAAGGGGTGCCAGGGAGGCCCCCAGGGGGGGAGGGGCAGGGGGAGTCCTTCACTTTTCTCAATCTATATAAGCTCAGACTGGATATCTGGGAGAATGGCTTTCCACAGAGTCCTGCCCCAAGTGACTGTGTGTGGCTGCCACTCTGGCTCCAAGTGACCACCTGAGGCTCTGTAGATGCATTTACAAGGGTCCAAGGGAGTTTTTCCCTTGAAAAAAAAAAAGTTTAGACAATAAGGAGAGTTACCTTTATTCAGTCAGAAACTCTGCCCCAGGGCTCTCCTCCCTTGGACCCAAGCCCAGTATGTGGACCCCCTTCCATGTCACAGGCAATTCCTTCTCCTTGGGCCTGCCCTGTAGTAGACAGTCTGTGCAGGGCATGAACTTGGGCATCTGAGTACAGCTGGGTGACCTTGGGCTTCACCTCTCCAGTCTCAATGTCCTTCTGTGTAGTGTGAGAACAGAGATAGGACCTAGAGGATGGGGTTGCTGGAAGAATTAAATGGGAGAACACAGCAAAGCAAAGGACTTGGCGCAGCCAGTGCAAATGCTCATAACTAGGAGCTGTTGTTTAGAGCTGATGGCTGGTTTCCTCTTCCAACATGGCTCTGGTCAAGCCACGGTTACAACCCCACGCCTACTCAGGTACTGTTGCCTAAAGCTCACCCACAAGAGGTGCACAGGAGCACAGGAAGGTGAGGACAGCAGAATCACCTTTCACTTTTTTTGTTTTTTTTAAGGGGAAGGGGCTGACTCCGTTGCCCAAGTTGGAGTGCAGCAGCATGTTCATAGCTCCCTGAAGCCTCAAACTCCTGGGCTCGAGCAATCCTCCCACTTCAGCCCCCTGAGTAGCTGGAACTAGAAACATGCACCACCACATCAGGAGCCAATTTAACAATCTTTAGTAGGCGGGACACAGTGGCTCACACCTGTAATTCCACCATATTGGGAGGCTGAGGCGGGCAGATCACCTGAGACCAAGAGTTTGAGACTAGCCTGGCCAACATGGCAAAACTCCATCTCTACTAAAAATACAAAAAATTAGCTGGGCGTGGTGGCAGGCACCTGTAATCCCAGCTCTTCAGGAGGCTGGGGCAGGAGAATTGTCTGCACCCTAGAAACAGAGGCTGTACTGAGCCAAGATCACTCCATTGGACTCCAATCTGGGCAATAAGTGCAAAACTCTATTTCAAAAAAAACAAAAACAAAACCAAAAAATTTTAGTAGAGATGGAGTCTTGCAATGTTGCCCAAGCTGGTTTCAAACCCCTGACCTCAATTGATCCCCCTGCCTCATCCTCCCAAAATGCTGGGGCGTCCATTTGAGTGGCCCCTTGACTCCAGAATTGACAAGTCAGCAAGACAAACACGTATACATTGCAGGGAGGAATGTAAACTGCCTAACATTAAAAGATAAAATACAAGACTCCAGAGAAATGTCATGCTGCTTTGGGCTCTGCCCTTGGGGTTGGGCCAGGAAGTGTCCCCAGGCTCCTCTGTCCCCAGGGCCCTTGAGGGTGGGTGGGATGGATGATTCAGGCCCAGGAGGCAAAGCAAAGCGCAGCTCAAGGGCAGAGTCTGAAGCAGAGTGCAGAGTTGGCTGGTAAAAATTCTTTTTATTTTTCAAGCTGTGAAACTCTGTACTGTCTTTTATTTTATTTTTATTTTTTGAGACGGAGTCTCACTCTCCCCCAGGCTGGATTGCAGTGGCACAATTTCAGCTCAGTGCAAGCTCTCCTTCCGGGGTTCAAGCATTTCTCCTGCCTCAGCCTCCCGAGTAGCTGGGATTACCATGCCCAACCAATTTTTGCATTTTTAGTAAGATGGGTTTTCAGTATGTTGGCCAGGCTGGTCTCAAACTTCTGAGCTCAAGTGATCCGCTTGCCTCGGCCTCCCAAAGTGCTGGGATTTCAGGTATGAGCCACTGCACCCAGTCTCCATGTACTGTCTTTTAAAAAAGTATTTGAAACTATAAATAAAGAACATATCATCATCAAAAAATAATAAATCACCATAAAATGTACAAAAGGGAAACGAAACTCCTCTGTCTTACCTTCCCAGAAGGACCTATGTCAGTGATTTATTGTTTGTCCATCTAGTTTTTTTTTTCTATTTATGTACACACAGGTGTACAGGCACACAGACACACAACTACCCAGACTCACACAGATACACACATGCAATGGCTGGGTGCGGTGGCTGATGCCTGTAATCCTAGCACTTTGGAAGGCCGAAGTGGGCGGATTACTTGAGGTCAGGAGTTCGAGACCAGCCTGGTCAACATAGTGACACCCCATCTCTACTAAAAATACAAAAATTAGCGGACATGGTGGCAGGTGCCTGTAATTCTGGCTACTAAGGAGGCTGAGTCAGGAGAATCACTTGAACCTGGGAGGTGAACGTTGCAGTGAGCCGAGGTCATACCACTGCACTCCAGCCTGGGCCAGAAAACGAGACTCTGTCTCAAAAAAAAAAAAAAAAACATGCAAAGACACATATACAGAAACACAACTATGGACACAATTGCACAGACACAGACGTAGACACACATACTAACAGAACTATGCAGAGACATGCAGTTGCACAGATACACAGACACATATGCACACACACACAGGTGATAGACACAAAGGGACACACATATACCCACACCACACTCACACACACACAGTCTGCAGACACAGACATGCACAGAACCATAGGCAAAAAGACACCTACACACAAACCTGAGCACTCAGACGCACACTTGTGCCCACATGTGATTTTAAAATATGGGATCAAATTACTCTTTCTGATTCACAGCCTGCTTTTCCCCTATCATGCATGTATTTCAACGTGCACAAAACAATGTAACAGACACCCAGATGTAACAAACTGTTTGGAATATTTGCTTTAGATTTCTCTTTAAGGAACAAAACAAAATGATACAGATGAGTTAAACCACTCCCTTCTTCCCCAGCCAGTTGTATCCCTCCTGTATACCCTTTTATACTTTTTGCAACATTGGAATGTGTTCAAAAACAATGTAACGTTTGTGTAGGTTGTAAACTTGTACACGAATGGGATATAAGTGTGTATCCTTTTGTATCCTTTTGCCTCTTGCTGTTCTCAGGGAGTATGGAAGGTCCCCTCCCTTGTCACTCCTTTGATCCACTTGGGGCCTCTGTCTCCTGCTCTGTGTCCCCTCCCTCCACCAGCTTCCTCTCACCCTTCTCTCCCTCCTCCCTTCCCTGTCCTCTCTTCTTTTCCTCCCTCCTCCTCCTTCCTGCCTCCCTCCCTCCCTCCCTCTTCCTTGTCTCCCTCCCTCCATCCCCCTCCACCTCTAGGCAATGCAAGCCTCTGGCTGAAAAGCTAGAAGGTCACCCAAGGAAGTGCAAAAAAGAAAAAGCATCTTGATATATTTCATATTATCGCCCTCTGAATTTTTACAGTTCTGTTTTTACATCTAGGTCTCTCATCCTTTTGAAATTAACTTCTGCCTATGGTTTGAGGTCTGCATCTAAAAAAGAATTTATTTTTCAAAATGGCTAGGCAGTCTTCCAAATGAATCAACTGATAACAATTGTTTTTATTAGGATTTTAACTGGAATTGGGGAGAATTGAGGGCTTCTGATATTTGCTTTATTACAGAAAGACTATGGGAATACAGATACGTTGTAAAAAATTAAAACATCGATTCTTTTAGTAATTAGAACTAATTACAAATTAATCCCCCCACACCCTGGCAATCTCATTTTCCTCTTCCTAGGGAACCTCTGTTTGGTATGTGTGATAGGTTAAATTATTGATTCCAATTTTTCTCTGCTCTGTAGTACCTAGAGACATCTACACCCTTGCCATGGCTTTGTGGTTGGCAGAAATAACTTCTCCATATTGATATTGGGCTTCACCAAGGGGGAGTTAGCAGGTAGTGGCTTTATGCAGAGCCTTAAAGTATGGTTCCACTGCTGGGCTTTCCTCTTGAGTTTCTGCTGTGGCCATAAGAATAAGCTCCAGGCGGCTGCAGACTGGAGCCACAGAGTGAGATACACAGGGTGGGGTTGCATGAGCCTCCTGCAGACACAGGAGAAATTCGTGCTTATGATTGTATGCTTATCTGACTGATATAAACTATATCTGTGTGTGTGTGTGTGTGTGTGTGTGTGTATACACATCCAAACACAAATTAGACTGGGATGATATACGTGTTACTCTATTATTTATAATTATATAATATGTATAATCATATGTTATATATACTATAGGTATTTTATAAAATTATGCATGTGTGTATTACATATCTTGGCCCACCTCTAACGTATTCAGGACTGAGAATAAGAGTATAGAGGTCTACATATCATAATGTCTAAATACCTAAAAGGTATAAATCAAGCTGGCAACTATTTAATCACATACATTATATTCTCCCACCTTGACAAATATACCTTCACAATGACCTGGAAGACCAGTTTTGGTCTGGAATTCTTGGATTCCTTGGATTGGGGTGCTGGAATGTGCTGGCTTGGAAGAGCTGGTTCTATTAGTCTGTTCTTGCATTGCTATAAAGAAATACCTGAGACTGGGTAATTTATGAAATTTCATTGGGCCAATGAAAGAGTTTTCATTGGCCCACAGTTCTGCAGGCCTCCCCGGCCATGCTGGGGAGGAAACTTACAATCATGGTGGAAGGGGAAGGGGAAGCTGGCACATCACATGGCTGGAGTGGGAGCGAGAGAGTGAGGATAAAGTGCTATGCACTTTTAAACAACCAGATCTTGGGAGAACTCACTCACTAGCATGAGAGCAGCACTGAGAAATGGTGCTAAACCATTCATGAGAAAGTGCCTCATCCCCAACATTGGGGATTCCAATTCACCATGAGATCTGGTGGGGTCATAGATCCAGACCATATCACTGGCCCTTTCCACACATGGGGAAACTGAGGCCCAGGGAGGTGAAGCAGCTCCCCCAGAGCCTAACGGTGAGTCCTACATGCCTTTCTCTTTTGACCTGCTGCATAGCCACGCCGTTTGGAAGTGTTGGTTCATGTGTATAATTTGGCTGCTGTTGAAGAACTCTAGGATGATTAAGGAGAGCTAATTATTTCTTAGGACTCATTGAGCTGAGGCCATCATGTGTTAGAAGACATGCAGCAGGGTGTGTGCCTTGTGAGCTATTTAATGATGTCCTTAAAACCTGGTGTCTAGCCCCATGATCTGCTTTTCTAGACCTAAGTGACCACAAAGTTCCAGCCAAGCAGCCCCAATTCAAGCAGGCTATCCACCTGACCAGGCTTAACCCTCTCTTGCCTTTTTTTTTTTTTTTTAAGACTTGGTCTTGCTCTTGTCTGCCAGGCTGGAGTGCAATGGTGCAATCTCAGCTCACTGTAACCTCCTCCTCCCGGGTTCAAGCAATCCTCCTGCCTCAGCCTCCCAAGTAGCTGGGATTACAAGCCTCCACCACCACACCTGGCTAATTTTTGTATTTTTAGTAGAGACGGGTTTTCACCACGTTGGCCAGGCTGGTCTTGCACTCCTGACCTCAGGTGATCTGCCCGCCTCAGCCTCCCAAAGTGCTGGGATTACAGGCATAAGCCACCGTGCTTGACCGGCTGTGCTTCTAACAGGTCTTTCCATTGCTTATCAGATTGGCAGAAGTCAGGGATACAGTAGGTGATATGACCAGCCCATCCTTGCACCTCTTTCGCTGTAAAGTGAGTCCCTTTATCTGATGCAGTGGCATGTGGAATGCTGCACTGTGCATCAAACACTGTAAGCCTTTGGGCTTGTGGTTTGGTGCAGGCCCTGCGGGCAGGAAAGGTAAACCCATCCTCAGACTATGTGTTTATTCCTGACAAAATGAACCACTGCTCCTTCCAGGATGAAAGGGATCCAATGTGGTGGGCTTGCCACCAAGTGACTGGTTGGTGTCCTCATGGAATGGTGCTGCATTTGGGACTCAGCGTCAGTCTCTGTTGCTGGTGAATTAGAGATTTGGCAGCAGGAATGGCAGCAGCTACATTAACCATGGTGAGTGGGAGCCCCTGTTGTTGGACCCATGCATAGCCTCCATCCTTGTCACTAGGTCCTCTTGCATGGATTTTTTTTTTTTTTTTTTTTGAGGTGGAGTCTCTCTCTGTCACCAGGGTGGAGGGTGGAGTGCAATGGCATGACCTTGGCTCACTGCAACCTCTACCTCCTGGGTTCAAGTGATTCTCCTGTCTCAGCCTCTTGAAAGTTGGGATTACAGGCACCTGCCAACACACCTGGCTAATTTTTGGATTTTTAGTAGAGATGGTGTTTCACCATGTTGGCCAGGCTGGTCTTGATCTTCTGACCTCATACTCTGCCCACCTTGGCCTCCCAAAGTGCTGGGATTTCAGATGTGTGCCAAGTCCCAACCACATGACTTCCGCTTGTCTCCCACCTTCTCATCTTCTCCTTCTAGGTCCCTGACTGCCTGGCCAAGCCATTGGCCACTGTCCATGAGCCCATTATATTCTCAACTCAGGCCATTTCCCTTTCCACCAAAGTGGGTGACCTAAAGTTCTACCCATTGTGCAGATTTCACTTTACGACCTTCTTTCCAGGCCACTTCTGAGTGGAGCTGTAGTGCACACACCATCCACGGCTGCAGGGCAGACACCATCAGTTTTTATTTTGAATTATTATTATTTTTTCAGACGGAGTTTTGCTCTTATTGCCCAGGCTGGCGTGCAATGGTGCGATCTCGGCTCACCACAACCTCTGCCTTCCGGGTTCAAGCGATTCTCCTGCCTCAGCCTCCCAAGTAGCTGGGACTATAGGCACGTGACACCAGGCCTGGCTAATTTTTTTTTGTATTTTAGCAGAGATGGGGTTTCACCATATTGCCCAGGGTAGTTTCAAATTCCTGAGCCCAGGCATGTGCCTGCCTCAGCCTCGCAAAGTGCTGGGATTACAGACATGAGCCGCTGTGCCCAGCCATCATTTTTTAACCTGCTTCTGCATAACAAGCCAATACATCTGTGAAACGGCCTCTAGCCATTTCCTCTTTCATTAGCTGATCGTGCCCCTCACCTTAAGGCCACAGAGGTAAACTGAGGAAGAGGCCTCACTGCAGCAGTGCAGATCCCAGGGGGGCCGGGCTCCCTGCTCACACAGCTCACTTGAGGCCTCCCACCCTGCTCACACTTGATCTTGGATGTACCATTTCTATCTTATTATGTAGAGACAAGGTCTCCCTCTGTCACCCAGGCTAGAGCACAGTGGTGCAATCACAGCTCACTGCAGCCTCCAACTACTGGACTCAGGTCATCCTCCTGCCTCAGCTTCCCGAGTAGCTGGGACTGTAGGTGTGTACCACCACAGATGGCTGATTTTTTACTTCATTAGTAGAAACGGGGTCTCACTATGTTGCTCAGGCTGCTCTCAAACTCTTGGGCTTAAATGATCGTCTTGCCTTGGCCTCCCAAAATGCTGGGATTACAGGTGTGACCACTGCCTCCAGCCAGCTTCTATCTTTTGATAGGAGGCAGCTGAGTCCACTTGGCCTTTGACTTGGTGGTTCTGACAGGACCCAGCTCATGACTGGCAGCTGTGGCTGCAGTTTCACTGAGGTCCTGTGGTGATATGGTTTGGCTGTGTCCACGCCTAAATCTTATCTTGAATTACAGTTCCCGTAAGCCCCACACGCCTTGGGAGGGACCCACTGGGAGGTAATTGAATTATGAGGGTGGTTACCCCCAAGCTGTTCTTCTAACAGTGAGTTCTTATGAGAGCTGAATGTTTTATAAAAGGCTTTTCCCCCTTTGCTCGGCACTTCTCTCTCCCGCTGCTGTGTGAAGAAAGATGTGTTTGCAGCTGGGCGTCGGGGCTCACACCTGAAATCCCAACACTTTGCAAGGCCGAGGTGGGCGGATCTTCCGAGGAATTCAAGACCAGCCTCACCACGTGGAGAAACCCTGTCTCTACTAAAAATACAAAATGAGCTGGGTGTGGTGGCAGGTGCCTGTAATCCCAGCTACTCAGGAAGCTTGAGGCAGGAGAATAGCTTGAACCCAGGAGGCGGAGGTTGCAATGAGCCAAGATGGCGCCATTGCACACCAGCCTGGGCAAGAAGAGTGAAATGCCATTTCAAAAAGAAAAAAAGAAAAAAGAAAGACAGGTTTGCTTCTCCTTCTGCCATGATTGTAAGTTTCCTCAAGTACCCCCCTGACATGTGGAACCGTGAGTCAATTAACCCTCTTTCCCTTATAAATTACCCAGTCTTAGGTATTTCTTTACAGCAGCATGAAAATGAACTAATACTGTAAATTGGTACCAGGACTGGGGCTGTATCCTGCAAAGCCGTAAGGGTGGAGCTGTGCAAGGCCACGGCAGCCCACCTCTCACATCAGCGTGACCTGGATGTGGGACATGGAGTTAAAGACATCATTTTGGAGCTTTAAGGTTTAATGAATGCCCTGTTGGACTTCGGACTTGCATAAGACCTGCAGCCCCTTTGTTTTGGACAGTGTCTCTCATGTGCAATGGCTGTATTTACCCACTGCTTGTACCCTCATTGTATCTCGGAGTACCTAATTTGCTTTTGATTTTACAGGCTAATAGGCAGAAGGGACTTGCCTTGTCTCAGATGAGGCTTTGGATTTGGACTTTGGGTTCATGCTGGAATGAGTTAAGAGTCTGGGGGACTGTTGGAAAGGCATCATTATGATTTGAAATGTGAGGACATGAGATTTGGGAGGGGCCTGGGGCAGGATGATGTGGTGTGGCTGTGTCCCCACCCAAAAGCTCACCTTGAATTGCAGTTCTCATAATCCCCACGTGTCATGGGAGGGACCCGATGGAGGATAATTGAATCATGGGTGTGGTGTGGTTACCTCCAGGCTCGAGATACTTAGTTCTCATAAGACCTGATGGTTTTATAAGGGGTGTGTTCTTCTTTGCTCGCCACTTCTCTCGTACCACCATGTGAAGACGTGTTTGCCTCCCCTTCCACCATGATTGTAAGTGTCCTGAGGCCCCTCCAGCCGTGTGGAACTGTGAGTCACTTAAACCTCTTTCATTTATAAAGCACCTAGTCTCAGATAGTTCTTCATAGCAGTGTGAAAACAGAGTAATACCCACAGGCAGGAATTCTGTCTATACCAGGGCCTGGAGCACGGCAGGAGCTGCTTTTCCAAAGGTTTATGATTCTCTGCGTGGGATGGCCTTGTGCCAGAACATTAAGAGTTTGCATTGTCATTCTTCCTCTGAGGCATGCCAAAAACTACATGGTGTCTTTCCCCAGTACTGATGCCTCTCCCGCCATGGGGTCCTCTGGGTCATATGGTCCAGGAGTTAGTACCTCTTGCACTCCAGTCCTGCTCTGGGCTGACTCAAATCTGGCAGCTTTTCCTGTTTTCTAAGATGTGGTCTGGGGAGCATTTCTATGTGTGGACAATACCTCTAAATCCCAAAAAGTCCTACAAGCATGGCAAGATTGCACCATTGCACTCCATCCTGGGGACAGGAGCGAAACTCCATCTCAGAAAAAAAGAAAAACCAGAAAGGAAGAAGAAGGGGCCACTTCTGCAGGCTTAAGGGTTCAAGGCAATTGAGACATTTAGGATTAGAGAACATATTGACTCTGATGACTTGTCCCATCTCAAATGTCAGGATGCCATTCTTTCCCAACCAGTGGCTGGCCTTGGCATAGCGGACCTGCTGAGGTTGAGAGTTTAATCTTTGGAACCTGGTTGTTGTGAGGTCCTCGGCTTTCTCTGCCCCTTAAGCTGCAGCAGATGAGAACCTCTTTAGATGCTACAAAGGAGGCTTTCTGGCTTCACACTTAGCTGTTTTTTGTTTGTTTTCAGAGACTGAGTCTCTTTCTGTCACCCAGGCTGGAGTGCAGTGGCACAATCACGGCTTACTGCTGTTTTGAACTCCTGGGCTAAGGTGATCCTCCTGCTTCAGCCTCCTGAGTAGCTGGGATTACAGGCATGAGCCACTATGCCAAGCTAATTGTTAAACTTTTTTTTTTTTTTTTGTAGAGACAGGGTCTTGTTATGTTGCCCAGGTCTTGAACTCCTGGGCTCGAGCGATTCTGCTGCCTCAGCCTCCCTAAGTGCTGAGGTTACAGGTGTGAGCCACAAGGCTGGCCCATACTCAGCTGTTAATTGCTCTCAGCACTTTGCTATCTTTCTTCAAAGAGTGAGTAGCCACCTCGTTCCACTGTGCTTTTTCTGGAGAGTTTTCAAACACCTGAGGCATTCCCCCCACATTGCACTTCCTTCCAGGGGTAAACCACCTCAACTCAGCAGTGGTGAGTTTCATTGATTGCACTTTCATGTAATGACTGGGCTGCCTGGGCTGCACCCACAGCGGTTGCCAGGCAGAGAGGATGGTGACCAAGCTCCAAGATCTCAGCGTAGCCTCTGCCTTCTCAGACTGGTCAGGTAGGGTTCCCCGGGAGTGCAACTTGATAGATATTAGCATATGGAAGGTTATGAGTGGGGGCTCCCAGGATCGGCATCTGCAGGGTGGAGGGGGTCTGGACAGTGGGATAACGCAGAGGGAAAGGCTGGGCTCTGAGGCTGGATTAATTTCCTCTTGCTGCTGTGACAAACCAGCACAAATGTAGTGACTTAGAACAACACAGATGTATTATCACCCAGTTCTAGAATCCAGGGCCTAAAATGGGTCAGCAAGGCTGCACTCCTTCTGGAGGCTCCAGGGAAGGCTGTTTCCTTGCCTTTTTCTTTCCTTCTTAAAGACAGGGTCTCACTCACCCAGGCTGGAGTGCAGATAGCAGGATCTCGGCTCACTGCAACCTCTGCCCCATGGGCTCAAGCAATTCTCCTGCCTCAGCCTCCTGAGTAGCTGGGATCACAGGTGCCTGCCACCAAGCCAGGCTAATTTTTGTATTTGTAGTAGAGACAGGGTTTCACCACTTTGCCCAGGCTGGTCTTGAACTCCTGGCCTCAAGCAGTCCACCTACCTCGGTCTCCCAAAGTGCTGGGATTACAGGCATAAGCCACCTCTCCCAACCTCCTTGCATTTTTCAACTAGAGGCTTCCCCATTCCTTGGTTCCTAGCCCCTTCCTTCCAAAACTGTCCATCACTCAGAGCTCTGCTTCTGTCACTCCATCTCCTTCCCTGACTCTGCCCCTCCTCCCACCCAGTAACAAGGACCCCCATGATCACATCGTGTCTGCCTGGATAGGCCTCGGCAGTGCCCTCATCCCTACATGCTTATTCATCTCTGAAAAGTCCCCTTAGGCCAGGCTCAGGCCTGCAGTTCTGACACTTTGGGAAGCTGAGGCAGGAAGATCACTTGAGCTCAGCAGTTCAAGGCTAGCCTGGGCAACATGGTGAAACCCTGTCTCTACTGAAAATACAAAAATTAGTCAAGTGTGGTTATGTGCACCTGTAGCCCCAGCTACTTAGGAGGCTGAGGTGGGAGGATCGTTTGAGCCTGGGAGGTCAAGGCTACAGTGAGCTGAGATCAGGCCACTGCATTCCAGCCTGGGTGACAAAGTGAGTCTCTGTCCTAAAAAATAGAAAATAAAAAAAAATGAAAAGTCCCTTTGCCTAAATAAGGTAGTGCATTCCCAGATTCTGGGGATTTGGATGTGGACATCCCTGGGGGATCATGGGCCTGTCCACATAGGTGGAATCTCAGCAAAGGCTTCAGCTGATTGCACATGAAGGCTCGGGGCTGGGACGCCCCTGTAGGGGTGAGAATACCTTCATGGCATCAGCCATTGGGTATAGGTGTCACCACAGGTGAGTAGCTGTCTTCAGTCAGCAATCCACCTGGAGGGCTGATAGTGGCACTCCAGGGCCTCCTGGGGGAAGTCCTTCATTCCCACAGGGGGTCTGGGTGGCTCATCAATGACACCCACACAACCGCTGTGCTCCAGCCGTAGCACCTTCTTCAGCCCCTTTCCTGGACCCTCAGGCTATCACCCCAGGGCATTTGCACATGCTCCTCCCTTTCCCACTTTGTCCTTCTGATCTTTGCTCCATTAATACTTCCTCTAGGAAGCCTTCCCTGACTTCTCTGACAAGGTTGTCTCCATCACAGCCCTTGTAGTGGCCCGGTCTTACTATTCATGTTAATTAGAGTCAGACTCTCCCAGTGGACTGAGTTCTGCAAGGCACAGATGGGATTTGTTTTTGCTCAGTGGTTATGTTTTTTGAGATGGAGTATCGCTCTATCACCCAGGCTGGAGCGCAATAGCACAATCTTGGCTCATTGCAACCTCTGCCTCCCAGGTTCAAGCAATTCTTTTTTTTTTTTTTTTTTTTTTTTTTGAGATGGAGTTTTGCTCTTGTTACCCAGGCTGGAGTGCAATGGCGCGATCTCGGCTCACTGCAACCTCCGCCTCCTGGGTTCAGGCAATTCTCCTGCCTCAGCCTCCCGAGTCATGGGATTATAGGCACCTGCCACCATGCCCAGCCAATTTTTGTATTTTTAGCAGAGACAGAGTTTCACCATGTTGACCAAGCTGGTCTTGAACTCCTGCCTCAAGTGATCCACCCACCTCAGCCTCCCAAAGTGCTGGGATTACCTTTACTCAGTGTTTTTATGCCCTCCACTGGGCACAGTGTCTCTCATACAGTAGGTGCTCAGACAGTCTTTGTTGAACAGAGGAATGAAAGACGCTGCTGCTTTCTCTTTAAGAGGATACATGGTATTAGGTAGCCTGGGTGGATCCTAATTTGTTCATTCATTTCCCTCTTAGTGAATATTCAGGGTGTTTCCAGTCCTCTGATAGTTCACATGCATGATACTACAATGATCATTTCCCACCCCTGTTCCTGTCCCCCTGCCTGGAGTTTCTGTAGGACAGATTTCTAGAGACGGAACTCCTGGAACCCATGAATCTCCCTTGGGCTGGGGCTGGGACTAGGGATGGCAGCAGGGCCTATAGCATGACCCCATCTATGTTTCTGCGATGGTACAGAAAGGGCAGAGGAAATGGACCCTGAATGGGACAGAGAGGCAGGAAGCAGAAGGGGCAGAATTGAGGCCGGTAGACAGAGCCTTGGTAGCATGTGAGGTCCTAGGCCCTGGTTCCTGCCACCCCATCTTACTGGGACCCTCAGTAAGGTCCTCCTTCACCTGATGTTGGTGTCAGTGGGTTTTTAAAATATTGACTACCAAAGGACACCAGCTATAGCAAGTTCCAGTTGTTACGATTGTTGATTAAAGACATGGCTTTCAGATTCCCTTCTTGGGAATTCACTGAGGAGGGTGTGTGTGTGATTTACATAAATGTTTTATTTTTTTTTTTTAAACAGTCTGGTCATTGCCTAGGCTGGCATGCAGTGGCATGATCTTGGCTCACTGCAGCCTCTGCTCCCTGGGCTCAAGTGATCCACCTGCCTCAGCCTCCCAAGTAGCTGGGACCACAGATGTGCACCACCACACTTGGCTAATTATTGTAGAGATGGGATTTTGCCATGTTGCCCAGGCTGGTCTCGACCTCCCGAGCTCGTGATCTCCCTGCCTACCCCCCAAAGTGCTGGAATCACAGGTGGGAGCCACTCTGCCCAGCCTATATAAACTTTTATATATACTCCAGGGGCCTCTTATAAATGATTTATATGGTTTGAGTGTGTGTCCCCTCCAATTCTCATGTTGAAATATGATCCCCAGTATTGGAGGTGTGGTTTGGTGGGAGGTGTTTGGGTCACGGGGAAGGATCCCTCATGAATGGCTTGGTGCCACCATCATGGTGATGAGTGAGTTCTCACTCTATTAGTTCACTCAGGAGCTGGTTGTTTAAGAGTTTGGGGCCACCACCTCCTCTTTTTTGCTCCCCTCTTCCCAAGTGATCCACCTGCTCCCCCTTTATCTTCTGCCATGATTGGAAGCTTCCTGAGGCCTCACCAGAAGCAGATGCTGGCACCATGGTTGTGCATCCTGCAGAACTGTAAGCCAATTAAATCTCTTCTCTTTATAAATTACCCGGTCCCAGGTATTACTTTATAGCAGTGTAAACAAATTAACACAATGATATATACTCTGCAGGCTGCAAAGCTCTATTTATGTGAAATACACATATATCAGCTTGAGCCCATCGTTGGCCTCGGCCCTGGAACAGGCTGGGTCTCTGTGCCTGCCTCTGGTTCAGATCATGGTAGAGAGGGAGGAATGGGGAGCAGGGGAGGAGCTCACATACCCGAAGGAGGTTGAAGTGGGTAAGTGCATCCAGCGGCTCAGTCCTGGGGCCGGACACTAGGGACGCGGCAGGCAGAGACGTGGCCCAGAGTGGGGTGGGGTGGGGTGGGTGGGGTGCTACACAAAGCGACCTGCTATGAGGCTGGGGTTGGGGGGGGCGGTGCACAGCTTCAGAGTTGGTGTAGCTTCCAGGGTTTGTGGCTGAGGCTGGCAGCAGGCTGGTGTTCCCGCAGGGGCATGGAAGCTCTAGTGACTGGATGGCAGAGGACCTCGTGGGGGAGCCCTTTCACTTCTCCGTGGTCCCGGATGCTTGATGCTCACCCTGTTCCAAGCTGGGGGCACAAGGGTGCCATCACTCAGGCCTAGCACAAGGCCTGATGTGTGTGACCACTCCAAGTGTCGACAAAGGTGTGCTGGTGGCCTCTGCTATGCCCTGAACGTCCGTGCCCCCCAACCCCCAGGTTGTGTCATATGTGGAAATCCTCAATCTCAAAGTGATGATGTGAGCAGGTGGGGCCTTCCGGTGGCAATTAGGTCCTGAGGCTGGAGCCCTCCTGAATGGGATTAGTGTCCTGATAAATGAGGCCCTGGGGAGTTCCCTCACCACTTCCACTATGTGGATTCACGGCAGAAAGAGGGCCCTCTATGAACCAGGAAACCAGCCCTCCCCAGACACCACATCTGCCGGCACCTTGATCTCAGCCTCCAGAACTGTGAGAAATTGTTGTCTGACCCACCCATTCTGTGGGATTTTTATTGTAGCAGCCCAGACATACTAAGACAGCCCCCAGCCTCATTCTGGATCCTTCTGGACTTGGAACTTGACCGTAGTACACCCCTCCTCGAAGCCCTTCAAGGGTTCCGATGTTTCCAGCACAAAATCCAATCTCCTTATCCCTTATCCAAAATCCGATGTTCTACCGACCCGGCGTCTCCCAGTCCCCCACTTCCGTGAGCCGCAGGTGTCTATGCTGGGCTCACACCGTGTTTGTGCATGCTCCCCTGGGCTCAGGCCCGTCCCTCCCCATGGTCCTGAGAGCCAGTGCCAGGAGGTCGCATGCTCCATCAGTCTTTAGGTGCTCAGCTGGGGGCCAAGGCCAAGGCTCCCCACGCTGAGCCGTGTCCCTTGGTCACTCTCAGAGCCATGGGTCACTCTCCGCTGACTCTGTTATCAGGCCAGCACCGCTGCCTGCAGTTCCAGAGAGAGCCAAACCCTGAAAAATGATGACGAGTCCTTCTTCTCATGTCATTAATCCTCCGGTGACTGAGGCCTTTCCCCCAGGGTGGGTGCGGGCTCAGGGTGACTGATGGCACCTGCCCGGCCTCTTGAGGACTTTGGCCAGTGGGAGGTGTTGACAGCATTTCCCAAGTGAAATGTCACGTGGAGATTAATGACCCCCAAACTGTGGGCTCTGGGTGGGCAAGGCTGGAGCGTAGCTGGGCCTCCGGGGCCTGCTGGGCCTAGAGACCGCCTCCTGCAGCCTGATCCTCCCAGCCCCTTCCAGGAGCAGTGCTATGGGTTCACTACCTTTGCCCAGGTTCCCAGGATCTCCCAGAAATGGTTGCCTCAGCTTCACGTCTGAAACCTCAAACACAAATAATTTTCAATTTGCCTTGGAGTTTCAATCGCACAATCCGATGTTAAATAATAGATTAGCTGCCTCAGGGAGAGAAACAGGATTTAAGAATAAGAAATAACTAAAAGGAAAAGTAAAATTCAGCACCTCAGTTTGCAGAGCAGGAATGCAGCCTTCTCTCCCAGCCCAGATTTGCCGGCCCTGTCCCATCCTCCCAGATAGGGCTCTCTTTCGGGTCTTTGGGGACTGCCATCCACAAAGTGTGTTCTCCCCAGGGGCAGGCTTGAGGTTTTGGCGTTGGCAGTCCTGGGCTCATCTCCAGCTGGTGTGGCAAGATTGGCAGACTCTGTCTGCTATGCCCCTGCTCTCAGGCCCTGTATCCTGAGGAAGGGTCTGACTTGTAGCCTGGCAGCCACCACCCACCCAGGCAGATAGAGATGGGTGCAAGTGGTCCCAGGCAAACTCAGGTAGTCACAGGCAGGTGGATACAGGCTGGCATAGGTGACAGCAGGCAGGTAGCAAGTGTGACAGGTGAGACTGGCACAGGTGACAGCAGGCAGGTGGGTGGGCAGGTAGCAATTGTTAACTGATGGAGCCAGATGCAGGCACAGAGACAGGACAACCGTGTTGCCAGACCCCAGAGGAGGCTGAAGAGGGTCCCTCTATGGAATGTGACTTGTTCACAAGCTCTGGAACTGAGTTCATCTCCATCCAGGAGATCATCATGATGGGCAGGGGTGAAGGTCGTCACAATCCTGGCCACCGCCACCCCTGGCCACAGTTTGCCTGTCACCACAGGAAACCATACCATCTCCAGGTCATAGGTCCCCAACTCCCACCTCGCTTTATCTGCAGACCGCAGTGCCTTCTCTCTGCCCATCAGCCCTTCCTGTCCTGATGCCCTTCCTCATCCAGCATGGCCCTGCTCGGGTAACTATTCTCTGTCCCCTTCCCTCCGCTGTCACACATGCCTAGGAGGAGCCCTGCTGTGACCTTACTTGTGCTGCAGCAGGAAGGTGTGCCAGTGTCCTGCCATCCATCATAAACTGCAAACAGGCACAAGCAATGCCTGGGATGCTCCCTCTCTCTCCCCAGAGAGCTTGTATTTCCCTTGCCCTAGTGACCATTCAATTCCTTCTCTGCTGTTGAAAAACCTCCTACCCCATTGGAGCACAGAGAGCTAGTAAGAATTGTATACTCATGGGCACACAGAGCTGGGGGCCAAACCACCAGGCTCTAAATTCTGGAACATCCCCATAATAGCTGTGTGGCCTTGGGCAGATTACTTCACCTCTCTGTGTCTCAATTTCTTCATTGGCAAAAAATGGAGAGGATGATAACTATCTTACAGGGTTGTGCTGAGAATTAAATAACCTCATATATATGAAATGCTAGCCAGGTACAGTGGCTCACACCTATAATCCCAGCACTCTGGGAGGCTGAGATGGGTGGATCACTTGAGGTTGGGAGTTCAAGACCAGCCTGTCCAACATGGTAAAACTCCGTTTCTACTAAAAATACAAAAATTATCCCAGTGTGGTGGCAGGCCCCTGTAATCCCAGCTACTCGGGAGGCAGAGGCAGGAAAATTGCTTGAATCTTGGAGGTGGGGTTTGCATTGAGCCAAGATCTTGGGTTGGAGGTGGGGGGCAAGGGGTGGGGTTACAAAAAAAATGTATGAAATGCTTAGAGCAGTACCTGGTAAACCAGTAAGTTCCACAGTTACTTATTACTTCAGGATCAAGGCAGGAGATGCTAGTGTGATAGCGGTGTGGGTTAAATGACAGCCCTGGAGAGGGAGGATGGGCATGGATCTGGATGCTCTCGGGAGGCAGGGCAGAAGGAACCATATCTGGAAGGCTGAGCCGGGAAGCTTGGGAGATGAGGGGCTTGAGGTGTGAAAGATGTGCGGCTCGGGTGAGACGTTCAAGTGGAGGCACCCGCTGGATGTGCCGACAGGTGGGGGTGAGGCAGCTGGCCACGGGGGTCTACCCATCAGAGCTGCAGGGGCAAATCCAGGAGTCCAGCACAGGGGTGATGTGGAGCTCACCCAGGGAGTGGGGAGGCAGAGGAGCGCCTGGAATTGCCAACATGGGGCAGTGGGAGGTGCCTTGTCAGCGGCCTCTGTGGGTGGCAAGATTGAAAGGCAGGCCAGGGTGGGGTCCAGAGTGAAAAGGAGGTGAAGCCATCATGGGTTCTGCTGGGAAGGAGAGGAGAGAAACGAGCAGGCACTGCAGGGGCCGTGGGCTATGGCTTCCCCGTTTTTTTTTTTTAAATTGCATTTTAGGTTTTGGGGTACATGTGAAGAACATGCAAGATAGTTGCATAGGTACACACGTGGCAGTGTGATTTCTTGCCTTCTTTCCCTTCACCTATATCTGGCATTTCTCCCCATGCTATCTTTCCCCAACTCCCCACCCCCTGCTGTCCCTCCCCTATTCTCCCCAACAGACCCCAGTATGTAGTGCTCCCCTCCCTGTGTCCATGTGTTCTCATTGTTCAACACCCACCTATGAGTGAGAACATGCGGTATTTCATTTTCTGTTCTTGTGTCAGTTTGCTGAGAATGATGATCTCCAGGTTGGTTCATCCATGTCCCTACAAAGGACATGAACTCATCATTTTTGATGGCTGCATAATATTCCATGGGGTATATGTGCCACATTTTCCCTGTCCAGTCTATCATCGATGGGCATTTGGGTTGGTTCCAGGTCTTTGCTATTGTAAACTGCTGCAATGAACATTCGTGTGCATATGTCCTTACAGTAGAACAGTTTATAATCCTCTGGATATATACCCAGTAATGGGCTTGCTGGGTCAAATGGAATTTCTATTTCTAGGTCCTTGAGGAATCGCCACACTGTCTTCCACAATGGTTGAACTAATTTACATTCCCACCAGCAGTGTAAAAGTGTTCCTATTTCTCCACATCTTCTCCAGCATCTGTTGTCTCCAGATTTTTTAAATGATCGCCATTCTAACTGGCGTGAGATGGTATCTCAATGTAGTTTTGATTTGCATTTCTCTAATGACCAGTGATGATGAGCATTTTTTCATGTTTGTTGGCCTCATGTATGTCGTCTTTTGTAAAGTGTCTGTTCATATCCTTCACCCACTTTGAATGGGCTTGTTTTTTTCTTGTAAATCTGTTTTAGTTCTTTGTAAAGCCCTTTGTCAGATAGGTAAACTGCAAAAATTTTTCCCATTCTGTTGGTTGCTGATTCACTCTAATGACTCTTTTGCCGTGCAGAAGCTGTGGAGTTTGATTAGGTCCCATTTGTCTATTTTGGCTTTTGTTGCCGTTTTTTTTAAATGGGGCCGTGACAGCTTTTCTGCTGATGGGAAAGCCTGCTGTGTGTGCAGAGAGGGCACAGGTGCACGCAAGAGGTGCTTAAGGAGTAAAGGACTGGGATCCGGTGTGTGTGTGTGCGCGCGCGCGTGCCTCGAGGGTACCTCTGGCCAGTGCAGGAGGGGAGGTGGAGCACAGGGCTCAGCGTGGGAAGGTGTGCACTTGGCTGAGACAGTGAGGGATTTTCTGGTTCTTCCCATTTATGTTAAGGTAGCAAGAGGCCCTCTCCTGAGCCATGCCTGTTTGTGTTTCCATGTGTGTCTGCGTAAGGATGGGTGTCTGTGTCCGCGTAAGGGTGGATGTCTGTGCACGCGTGTGTCTGCATATCTGGGTGTGTTTGTGAAGATGGGTGTCTGCATGTGGTTGTGTGTGCATGCATTTGTGTTTGCGCGTGTGCGTTCGAGTTGTGGTTGAGGTTGGAGAAGGCCTGACATCACCCTGATGGAGCGTGCGGGACAACCTCCCGGGGAGGCTGTGGATGTTACTGCTTTAGGGGCGCTGCAGGTATTTCGGGGATTGGTGTTAACACAGGCTGGTCCCCTGGAGCTGGTGGGTTTGAGTAACCTCTGGAGATCGCCCAAAGATAATGGAGGGGCGGGAGCCCCGTGACCCCACGGTTGGGAGGAGGACAGAGGAGTGGACTGCGCAGTGGGGAGGCTGGGGACGCGGGGCGCACCCAACCTGGAGCCCCGCGGCCGGGGCGCTGCTGCCACCTGGCGGCCCCGCTGGGGATCCTCAGGCCGCTGCTCAGGAGCGGGGACTTAGCCCCACCTGGCGGCGGAGGATGGCTCTGCGCCTGTGGGCACAAAGGCGAGGGGACCCCGCCGGCCGCTAGGACGCAATCCCAGCTCCAACTCCTGCCCCGCACAGATCTGGCCACGCTCCCTTGTGCCTCAGTCTTCTCACCTACACAGCAGAGAGAGGCAGGAGTGACCGGGCCCGCTGGCAGAGAGGCATTGGGTAGTGCAGTGCGCACGAGGCCACAGCATAGCACACAGCTTGTGACCCCTGACACACTCGGGCTCCCAGTCCCTTGGTCACCCCATTTTTTGGGGGGCGGGGGTGGGACGGAGTTTGGCTCTTGTTGCCCAGGCTGGAGTGCAATGGCAAGATCCTTGGCTCATCGTATCCTCCGCTTCCCAGGTTCAAGCAATTTTCCTGCCCCAGCCTTCTGAGTAGCTGGGACTACAGGCGCGAGCCACCGCGCCCAGCTATTTTTTTTGTATTTTTAGTAGAGATGGGGTTTCACCATGTTAGCCAGGTTGGTCTTGATCTTCTGACCTTGTGATCATTAGCCCGCCTCGGCCTCCCAAAGTGCTGAAATTATAGGCACGGACCACTGCGCCTGGCCTTATCCCCACTTTAAACAGCTGGCACACGCACCTGCCCTTCTCCATGCTCAGCACTCTGTGGCGCTGCAGGGTCGCCCAGGCCCGTGGTAGGAAGTGGCTCTCTCTGCCCTCTGCTCCCGCTCCCTGCCCCCTTTCCTAGCTTCCAGAGCTCCTGGCACCCCCTAGCTGCTCCCCTGCCCCTCCCTTCCTGAGGCTGGCCCAGGGTGAAGGACGGGCAGGAAGATCATCCCCTAGCAGTCCTTGCCTGGCACGGGTGCCCCTCTGCTGCCATCTCCCAGCACAGCCTCTTGTGCAAAGCAAGCCCTGGGCAGTGAGAAGGGCCAAAGAGCAGCTAGGCCAGGGAGGTGGGAAGAACCCAGCTCAGGGCGTCCGAAGCCACTCCCCAAGCCTGGACAGGGCAGCCAGGGCTGACACACAGTCCTCTCCCCACACCTGGGGGTGGCTCCCCAGGACACCTGCCTATCCCTCATCCAGGAGTCGGGGTACCCATCAGCTGGGGATTCCCGGAGGTAGGGCCAGTGTTACTTGAGCCCAGACTACCCCACTCCCAACTCCCACCCTTGCCCAATTCTGCGTCCCATGGGTCAACACCGAGCCTCTTGTGCGCAGCTCTGGGTCCCCTGGGTTTGTGGAGGGAGTAGAGGAGTGAGGGACATTCCCTGGGTTGGCCACGGGTGCTCCTTGAAGAGGAAAGGGCTGAGAGGAGATGGGGCAGTGAGGCGAGGCTGCCTCCAGGACTCAGAACCATGGGTTCCACGGGCGCCTGTCCCTCACCAAGGTGCTCAGTCCTGAGGATAAAACTGGCAAACCCTGGCTGAGAGTGGGGGAGGTGATGGGGGACCCTCTCTCCAGTGCCTGCCCGACTCTGCCCCAGGCCCTTTGGACAGGCCCCGAATGGGCCACCAAGCTCCTTGGAGACAGCAGGGAGGAGGGGCTTTGGCCACGTCTCAGAGGCCAGAGCTGCCTGGGCTTCCCACCTGACGGTCTGTGGACCCTGAATCTCATCCTCTCAGGAGACTCAAGGCCTTTGGGGCTCACCGGGCCCAGGAGGGACCCTAGGGTTTGGGGTCGTTGGTTCTTGTCACTGCTCAGAGAGTAGGGCTCCCATCCTTGAGGTCTCAGCCACTCAAGGGCAGAGGCCTGGCAGGGACTTCCCTAGGGCTGCCCTGAGGGGCCCACAGGGGGGCCAAGATGGGGAGGGCATGGGACTTGGGCTGTTATTCTCCCAACTCAGTGGGCCTCCCCCACCCCTGGCAGCTGCTGGCTGCCCTTTCTGGGGTCTCATCAGATGGCCCCTCCAGGTGACATCCAGAAAATGGCCAGTGGATGGGCAGGGAGAGATGGGGCGGGGGTGTACAAGATGGTCCTGGAGACAGGAAGGACTCAGACTGCACAGCCCACCTCCTGCACGAACTCAAGTTCACACACAACACACTCCTCACTCCAGAAACACACACACACACACACACACCCCAGCACAGGCCAGACACACACACACACACACACACTTACACCCATCCACCCCACAGCACAAGCCAGACACACACACACACACACACACACACACACACACACAGACACCCTCCCCAGCACAGGCCACACACACACCCCACAGCACAAGCCAGACACACAAACATGCTCATACCCACCCCACAGCACAGGCTAGAACACCCCCCCCCCGACATGCTCATGTCCATCCACCCCACAGCACAGGCCAGACACACACACATACCCCCCAGCACAGGTCAGACACACACACACACACACACTTACACCCATCCACCCCACAGCACAAGCCAGACACACACACACACA
Source organism: Saguinus oedipus (assembly GCA_031835075.1). Taxonomy (NCBI): domain Eukaryota; kingdom Metazoa; phylum Chordata; class Mammalia; order Primates; family Cebidae; genus Saguinus; species Saguinus oedipus. Next base: position 37,830,360 of record CM063187.1, on the reverse strand, counting down.
GACACCCTCCCCAGCACAGGCCACACACACACACCCCACAGCACAAGCCAGACACACACACATGCTCATACCCACCCCACAGCACAGGCTAGAAACCCCCCCCCCCACATGCTCATATCCATCCACCCCCCAGCACAGGCCAGACACACACACACACCCCCCAGCACAGGCCAGACACACACACACAGACACACACAGACACACACCCCACAGTACAGGCCAGACACACACACACACACACACACACACACACACACTTACACCCATCCACCCCACAGCACAAGCCAGACACACACACACACACACACACAGACACCCTCCCCAGCACAGGCCACACACACACCCCACAGCACAAGCCAGACACACACTCATGCTCATACCCACCCCACAGCACAGGCTAGAACCCCCCCCCCACATGCTCATGTCCATCCACCCCACAGCACAGGCCAGACACACACACACAACCCTACCCCACAAGCACAGGCCAGACACATACACACAGACACCCACCCACCCCACAGCACAGGCACACACACACACAGACCCACCCCACAGCACAGGCCAAAAACCCAGATACACCCACTCACACCTACTCCACAGCACAGGCCAGAACACACATGCCACACACACTCACACCCACCCACTGCACAGCACAGGTGAGTTACATACATACACACAAGCACACACACACATACTTCCCTACCACGGCGCTGAGTCTGCTCGTCCCAGCTCTGTGAAGTTTGGGGCTGGGGTTGGGGGTTGGAGCTGGGGTGGTCTCCAGGCTGGCTCCAGCCTCTGGCTTTTAGTTAGAGGTCACTCTCAGGGCCATCAAATGGTGATCATGGTCGCCGCCTGCACCTACCTGTCTTCTGTCATCACCACCTGCAACAAAAGCCCCCACGGATGGATGTGTTGTGTGTGCATGTCTGTCCAGCTCGGGCCAGGGTGTCTCTGAGAGATGACACAAGTGAATGCGCCTTCTCCCCCAAAACACACATGCGCACACACACAGGAAGGTCAGGGCCATCCTCACTGTCTCCAGGCAGCTCCCAGATGCTGCCTCAGGCGGGTGTCCAGGTGTTCCCCGCTGGGCAGATGCCATGGGGTGTTGCCTCTGGCTTCACCAAACGCATCCATAACCAGGGACACCTTCCTGCATGGGGACATGCTCTCACCATGTGAGTGCCAGGGCCCAGGGCATCTCTAGGTCGTCCTCAGCTAGGCACTTCCCTGCCTCTTCTCACATGGACCCTGGTCCTGGCCAAGGTGCAGGGCAGCCACTCTGGCTTTCTGGGTCCCTCGGTATCTGCTGTCCTAGCTCCTGCAGATTCCAAGTTTCCCAGGCCTCTTCCCTGCCCCTCTGGGTCATTTCTGTTGGATGGTCCAGGCCACTTCCAGCTGGAACCCAAGGGAGGTGTCCCTGCTTCTCACATCTCCTGGATGGATATTATTCCAAAGAGGCAGGAGGAAGGCTCAGTGCCTTGTTCTCCTTGTTCCAGAGTCCAAGATGGAGGCAGAAAAGGAGGTGGAGCAGCTCAGGCTGGTGTGAACCTGGGGAGATTCCAGGAGTGCCTCCAGCTGGGGATCCAGTGGCATCTTCACCTGGCAAGTTGGGACAGACTGAGGGCAGCCTCCTGGGAGGCCGACAGAGCAACCCACAGAACAACCTAGGAGCGCCTGCAGAGGTTTCTGCAGACAGGCTGACAGGGCAGACTCGAGAGGCAGGCAGCCCTTCCCATCACAAACCAAACCCAGCACTCACGCTCACACTCAACACTCCAACAAGCACCTCTCCTCAGACCTTCCCAGAACCACTTTGGCTGCTGACACTTCTGGAGCCCTCTCTGCTGTGAATATACATGCTTTTGGAGGAGTTTCCTCTGCAGCTTCTCCTCCCTTCCAGAGCAGGTGCATCCTGGCAGCCCTGAGGCAGTTTTGTCAGGTGAGTGGGGCCAGGGATCAAGGCCAGTGTCCGAAGACGAAAGCCTCAGGGCCGGCCTCGCTCCCTGCCGAGAGCCCCACACCCGCTGAGATGCATGCACCATGCCCTGATGGACAGCTGGCCACTGCTCTGGCAGTTCCCAGTGGCCCCAGCAAGGTGCACTGATAAGAAAACCCCAGGAAGCCCCCATGGGAACGGGTCTATCTTCTCCTTTCAAGATGAATGTGCCAGGACTGAGACGGGAGCACCCAGTTGACTGGGCTCTAGCCACAGGTGCCCGTAGGCCCTGACTGAGTTGCTGGGTCCTCTGTGCTCGCCTCCCATGGAGGCTGCTCCTGAACGTCTCTGCAGTGGGGCCTGCAGGCACCTGGCTCAGGCTCTCCCAGGAAGGCAGAAAGAGCTCCAGAAAGCTCAGCGCGGGGTCCACGTGCTCACACGCCGCCACAGAGTACACACTGCTGCTCTGGAAACCATGTGCTTTATTGGGAACCTAAATCCGTGGAAACCTCCCCCCCTGGCTCGTAGAAAAGCTGCAAACCATGTGGTTTGGTCCAAGGCAATGGCTAAGGGAGTACAGGACATCCCTTACCGCTGGGGCCCCATCCTCTGGGCTTCGACTTCCCTGCTTTGGGGGTGTCTCTCCTAGTCCTCAGCATCTCCCTCAGCCAAGGAGTGAGGAAACAAGCCCAGGCCAGGGGCCCCCGTCCAAGGCTGGGCACATGTCCCCCACCCGCGGCCATGGCTCCTCAGAGCCCTGCTGCTCAGGGAAACTCTCAGCTCCCAGGATGAGGAACCAAGGACAGGAGGGTGCCTGAGAGCACAGGTGAGTGACTGGGGCAGGGTGGCCTGGCCAGCTGTGCTGCCCCTTAGTACAGATCTGCAAAGGGCTTGGAGTAGTTGAACATCAGGTAATCCATGTAGTAGAAGTCATAGGTGCGCTGCCGTTGCAGGGCCGAGAGCTGGGCGAAGTACTGGTGGGCAATTCTGGCCGTGGTCCTCGCCTCCTGCGAGTGCCGGTCCTTGAACCGGGGGAAGGTCAGGTTCTGCGGTGCGTGGATCAGGCTCAGGAAGAAGTTGGCATCTTCCTCCATGGTCTCGAACTTGCCCACGAAGTCGTAGTCGATGAGGCAGGGGCTGCAGAGCCGGCTGACGTGGTCCCAGTGAATGTCCATACCCACAGGCCGGTGCACATCCAGCAGGTACTGGACAAACTCGGGGAAGCGCACCCCGGAGCCCGTCCGCAGGGCTTCCCGAGAGGCATTGGCCCGGTACCGCGCCAAGATGGCCTTGCCGAAGACAGGGTGGTAGTAGCTGTTGGGGTGCTCGAACTTGTCGCGGAAGGCGGACACCAGCCTCTCGAAGGGCTCACGGACGAAGAGCATCTTGGTGTAGGTGCTGAGGCGATGCAAGATGCCCTGGCGGTCGAAGGTGTCCAGGCGCTTGAGGGCGCTGCCATAGTGGACGGTGTTGTGCTGGATGTCAGCGGTGGACGAGGCCAGGCCAGCCAGCACCATGAGCACCCGCTTCCAGTTGGAGCAGCCGGCCTTGGGCACCTCACAGTAGAGCACACGGTGGCGGTCCTCCACGAAGATACGGGACACATGGCGGGGCGTGACGGCCCGGCGGTTGCTGCTCGCCCGGTACTTGGCACAGGCCTCCTGCATGACCCGCTTGCGCTCCTGCTGGCTCTGGTGCAGGCTGATCCAGCGGCCGTCCAGGGTCCTGGGTCCCGGCTGGATGAAGGGCGTGTCCGAGCTGTTGGCCGGGATGGTTGCCACAGCTGGCATTTTCTTGATGAGCAGACGGCGACGGCGCTGGCGGAGTCGCAGACGGGTTCCCCTCTGCAGCAGGGGTTGAGGCTGGTCAGGCACTGGCAGGGTGAGGCCCTTCGGGGCCCGGCTGGACAAGTCTCGAGAGACCCTCTCTGTGGGTACCTCCAAGTCACTATCCTTGGAGCCACCGGGTGGGAGGTCCTGGGTCAAGAAGAGAAGTGGTTATCTGGGTGGTGAGGACAGCCAGACACTGAGCCCCACACAAGCCAGACTCTCAGCAGGGTTGGGGGTCCTGTCCCTCTCAGGTTTGGGAGACAGGCTGACCCTGCTGGTGAGACCCCTCTGGGCTGAGCCCTGGCCCAACCCCCTAAAGGCCTCCCTCCCCCTGAGGTGCAAGTATTATTTCCGCCACCAGATGGCGCAGTCCTCCCAGGAACCCTGGACGGGTGAGCCTGCTGGGAGCAGGTGGCCTGCAGTCGGGCTCAGATTTACTGTCTCTCTGAGCTCCGTGCAAAGCAGCCCTCTAACGATGAAGGGAAATTCATGGGTCTAGAGCCCTGGGCTTTGTTCCCAATGCTCCTGGGAAACGCTGGACACATTTTTCTTTCCAATAATGGGTTCAACGTAAGCCCCTGATTTTCTTTCCAGCTCTCCCCAGTTTCCCCAGGGCTGACTCTCAGAACTTACCTGGTGGGGCTGCCATGGCCTGCTGAACTTTATTCCTGAAGAGCAAACAGAAAATGACAGTATTAGCAGTGGATGTGCCCTGTGGCTCCCAGGGAACTGCTTCTGGGCTCCTGGCTGTGGACATCCAGGTGGAGGGCTCTTGGGGAAAGGCGGGGAGAGGGCACGGCTCAGTGCTGGAGCCCCTCCATCCCCTACCCATGCAGAAAATGGGGACGCAGCAAACATGTGGTCCCAGGGGCTGGGAGTGGAGGCGCTTCTCTGCATCACGCCTGCCTCCCTAAGTGACCTACCAGGCCTGGAAAGGCACCCTGCCCACGTGTACCCACACCTCCCTGTGGAGCAGCTAGGACTCTCGCAGGCCATCTCCTCCTGCACCCCACCATATCATTAACTCACAGGGAAAGGACACTCCAGAAAGCTCGATCCACCCTCTCTCCACACCCCATCAGCTATGCTCCAGTGGTGGTCACTATGGAGTTCTGTGCTTGGAATATGACATATTCATACCCTTACCTTTGCACACACCAGGCCTAGGAATGGAACACACTCCTCTTCCTCCAGGAAGTTCCCTAACCTGGGCATTTGCTTTGTGATCTGGGCCTTCTGGGCTGGCTCTGGAGTTCTGGGGTGAGTTGACCATATCTTGCCCACCCTGATCTCCTCCAAAGCCCTAAGCAGGGCCCACGTCGATTGCCCGGAGTTCACTTACTGATGACCTCAGGAAGCAAGAGACCAGTGCGTCACTGGCCCTGCTCTAGAACATCCCCTCTGCCCACCAAGGCGGCCTGTGCCTGGGCTGGGGAACCCAAGAAACAAGCTCTGGTGAGGCCAACCTTTGGCCATAGCAGAAGAATCTGTGTCTATAACCTGTTTGGTCTGTTTTGGGGGAAGGTCTTGGGAGGACAAGATTCCCTTTGGGGGGAATCTGTTTAGAAGCTGGATCCTCCTGCCCCAGTCCCTGGCTGGCCACCGAGGCATCAAGGGCTCTATCTGGTCTGGTGCCATGTGGGTGGGTATTTTTGTCCTGAGGCTTTGCCAAAAGCCACGGTCACCAGCTATCCCTTAAGCAGAGAGCTGGAACTTCTGACTGGCACACCGGGGCACTATGCCTAACTACACCTGAGCAAGTCCTGGCTATTTGCCTGTGGGTGGGGGCTTCCAGGGTCCAGCACTTTCCTGGCTGCCTCCATGGCTGGGGCAGAAGTCCAGTGGCAGGAGCCTTGCTGGTGAAGGGACATCCAGGTCTTCCCTGAGCCAGAGATTCTGTGGATTTCTCCATGGGATCCAGTGGTACAGACTCAGCCAAGGCCGTGCCCCAGACCATCTGAGGCTGTGCCTGTACACCTCCTTCGTTCATTAGCAAGCCAGGAAAATGATGCAAGGTCAGCCCTGGACTGGATAGCCTGAATTCCCTGAGCTTGCCAGAACCTTCAAGTCCCGAGAAGCAGAAATTCAGGCAAAAACTGGGGCACAGTTCATCTTCCTTCTGCTTGTCCCTTTGGGCTTGAAACAAAGGTATGCTCTCCCCTGGAAAAAGAGCGGAGCATCCCTATCTTCCTGGGCATTCCCAAGCGTATGTGCCCATGCATGCATGTGGGGGATCTTTGGAGACCTGGCTGTACCCCTCAGGGTACAGGCTGTAAGCAGCAGGTGCTTGGCCTCTGAGAGGAGTCTTTAGGATCGACTGCTCATTGCCGCCCCCCAGCCCTCCCTAGAGTCTATTTCCTTCCTTGCCAGGCACCCCTTCCTCCTCCCATCTTTAGTGCGGCAGTCCCAGCATGAGCCCCTAGGGCTCCTTTCCCGAAGCTGATGACAGATCCCTTCAGCAGAAGGGACCTGCCACACCACTCGGTTTTTCTCCATTCTGCCAGATCTCTTTAATTATTTTCTTCTGCTGATGGCAGCTGGCTCTACTAAACCACCTCTCCTCAGAGTCTCAGATGCAGGAAATCACTCTGCTTGTCACTCCTGTCATCGTGTCAAGGTGTGACAGTGCTTATATATACCTTTTCTGGAGCAAATGAGTCATACCAGATTTGGCCAAGAGGGGGGGCTGAGGAGCCACTTCCAAAAGGGATTCTGCCAGTTGGGGTGGGGGTGGGGGGGGAAGATGGAAACCACGTTCTTGTTGAGGTTGTGGTCTCTAAGGGTGTGATCTCCCACTGGCACTGTCCCCACAGCCTTGGAGGGTGGTGGGCTGTGGTCCTGTTCTATTTTACTTGTGTAGACTGGATGTGGGACACTGTCTCCTGGACCTCTGGACTCTGAGCCTAACTGTCCCCCTCTAACGCTGGCAGAGCTACAGCCCTGGGCATGACCTAGAGGAGAAGGTCCTGCCAGACAAAGCCTGGGGCTGGGTGAGTCTCTTGACTTCCTGTTTACATGTGCCCGTAAAGCACACCTGCCTGCAACTTCCTCCACTGAAAGGAAAAATTGCATTGTGGACAATAAGAGAATAGTAACCTCTTAAGCAGAGCCTGAATTTGCCATAAAACTGTTTCCAACGCTTAAACTCATGGCAGCTTATCCATCAAAGATTAGCCCTATCCCCATAAGCTCACTTTAACATTTTTTAAAGTTTACCACCAGGTATGGTGGCTCATGCCTGTAATCCCAGCACTCCGGGAGGCTGAGATGGGCTGATCACTTGAGTGAAGGACTTTGAGATCAGCCTGGCCAACATAGCAAAACACCATCTCTACTGAAAATACAAAAGAAATTTAGCTGCATGTGGTGGTGCATGCCTGTGATCCCAGCTACTTGGTAAGCTGAGACATGAAAATTACTTGGACCCAGGAGGCAGAGGTTGCAGTGAGCTGAGATCACACCACTGCAGCCCAGTCTGGGCAACAGAGTGAGACTCTGTCTCAAAAAATAATAAATGCTTTAAATTTATTTTATAAATAGAAATGGGGTCTTGCTATGTTGCCCAGGCTGGTCTCAAATGCCTGACCTCAAGCAATCCTCCTTCATTAGCCTCCCAAAGTGCTGGAATTACAGGCATGAGCCACCATACCTGGCCACAACTTCACTTTCTAATAAAGACAGAAACATAATGAAGGAAATATAAAGAGATCACCCCCTTGCCATGAGCCTACCGTCCTCACTTTTTCCATGGAGAAAGCTGCTCTTCCATGCACCACTCAGATAAAGGCTGAAGCAAAGGCCACTGCCGGCTCTGGGTAAGTGAAAGCCAGGAGGAACCTTAGTATCCTGGGGCAGAAGTCCGAACATCCTCAGGTAGGCTGCATGTCAGGACCCTGGACAGTTCCATGTGTATCCAGGGAAGGACAACTGAGGATTCAGGAGGATGAGGGGAGGTTTGCCATCAGGAGTCAGTGGTACCAATGGCGTGGGGGGACTTATGGGTGGGAAGGAATTTTGGCCTCACTATAACCACCTCCACCCCCCCTCAAGCCCCTAAATAAATGTACAATCTAGACAACAGCAGTGGCTTTGCAAAACCACTCCAGCCACAACCCACCTCTTCCATCCACCACCACCAAGGCTGCCACGCACCTCCCCTACCTCCCCATCTCCACCCCTTCGACAGAATCCAAGGCCAACCATGCACACCCCACTTTCAGTGTCTTGAGTTACCTCTCCTCTCAACATAACGTTCACAGTCTGTAAGGGAAGCTCTATCTCCCTGCACGGTAAGAAAAAGCACTTTCTCTTTCTGGACAGATGACATGCACGGAGTGGCTGGAACACATGCACTATGATAAGAGCATCGGTGAGAATAAACAAGGCGTGAGTTATGGGCACTGCCAAATGTGTTCCACAGTGTGAACTCTTCATTGGCCGAAAAGCCTCCTGATTGAGGAGAGGCAGAGGCTGGTGTGTGCAGCCAGTTTCTTAGTCATCAGGCCTGGGGCTGGGGCAGAGCTGGGGAGGGGCTGCACCAGTGTGTCCAAAGAGAAGGGTTTCTTGCTTGCTCCTCTCCAGGCACACAGGAGGAAGACCTGCAGGGTGCACCACAAAAGCCCCAGTCCCCAATGCCCAGGACCCATGGTGGGTGGTAACTGGGGAGCAACCTTTCAGTCAGGCCTTGTAGCTGGCAGCACTGACAGGTGAGGACAAGACTCAAGTGCCTTGAATAAGCCTGTGACTTCCCCCAGCCCCAGGTGGCTCATGCTTGGGAGAGTGATGGCTGCACTGGTCACTCATGTCTCAGCCCCAAACCCTGATGGGTAATGGTGGGAGGGTCCTGCCACTCCTAGCAATCACTGCGACTGTCCTTAAGGAGTCAAATCTGCAGAGGAACAGGTGTGGGAGAGAAATGCGGGGAGGAGGGCAGAAGAGGCCATGCCAGTCCCAAGTCACTGCCTGTGGTGGAGTTTGACTCGTGCTTCTTGGTCTTTTGGAGTTTCCTGATGGAACCATTTGTGTGGCCAAATTTCCATGTGCCCAAGGCTTCTGGCAGCTGAGTCTGCGTGGCAGGCCGCCCCACACGCATTGGCTGGTCCACTCCACATCCACTTCCATTACCCAACAGGCCAGGGAGCCTCCAGGGCTTTCAACTGCTCCTCTTGGCTCAGGCTGGCTCAACTGGGGGTGTGGAGGGGGATCCCCCGACTGCATCTTGGTCCCCAGCATGTGAAGGACCCTGAGTCTGAGCTTTGGCCCCACCTGGACTCCCATTACAGTGGCATCCGGTGGGATGAGCACTGTTGTCCTGGAGAGTCCAGGCTGTCAGCCTCTGCCCTGCTGCTCCCACACCTCAGGTATGCACAAAAAAGGCCTCCGAGCCCTGGGGTAGCCCCACTGCTGGTCATGCACCTGACTTCACAGTGCAGTGCTGAGCTATAGCTGGCCTGCCCCGAGTGCAGGGTGCTAATAGGAGAGAAGCCCCAGGGAAATGCCAGGCTCCACTCCATGGGAAGTATGGAGGGTTCTGAATGGTGGGGGCAGTGTGCTAGTTAGGGTTCTCAGAGAGACAGAGCCCACAGGCGATATATATGGAGCAGGGAGGGAGAGGGAGAGAGAGAGAAGGGAGGAGGGGAGAGGGAGAGGAGGAGGAGGAGGTAGAGAGGGATTAAGAAATTGGCTCATGCGATTCTGGGGGCTGTCAATCTAAAATCTGCCAGCAGGCTGGAGACCCAGGGAAGACCAGGTGCTGCAGGTTACATGGGAAGGGAGTCCGAAATTCCCTTTCCTCTGGGAACTTCACTCTTTTCTCTTCAGTCCTTCAACTGATTGGATGAAGCCCACCCATATTGTGGAAGGTCACCTCCTCTACTCAGAGGCTACACATTTTCCAGCAAATCACATCTAAAAAATACCTTCCCAGAAACATCTAGACTGGCATTTGTCTAAACCCTGGGGCTCCATGGCCTAGGCAAAGCAACGTGTGTAACTGACCATCATGGGAAGTACCTTGACTTGTTCCTGCAGCTGCTGTAACAAAGTATCCCAAACTGAGAGGCTTAAAATAACAAAACGTGTTCTCACAGTTCTGAAGTCTAGATGTCCAAAATGAAGGTGGCGGCAGGACCAAGTTCCCTCCGCTGCCCCTCCAGCCCCAGGCATTCCCTGGCTTGCAACAACAGATCAGTCTCTGCTCTGTCCTCACACAGCTGTTGCGCATGTGTGTCTTGTCTTTGTTTCTTTTTGGGACGGCGTGTTGTTCTTGTTGCCCAGGCAGGAGTTCAATGGTGCGATCTCGGTTCCCTGCCACCTCCACCTCTCGGGTTCAAGCGATCCTCCTGCCTCAGCCTCCTGAGTCGCTGGAACTCTAGGCATGTGCTATCTACCTGCAAAGTTTTTGTATTTTTAGTAGAGATGGAGTTTCTCCATGTTGGTCAGGCTGGTCTCAAACTCCCAGCCTCAGGTGATCCGCCCACTGTGGCCTCCCAAAGTGCTGGGATTACAGGTGTGAGCCACCATGCCTGGCTTTTCCTTTTCTTACAAGGACACCAGTCATTAAAATAGGGCCCACTCAACCAGCCCAAATGCCCATCAATAGACTAGATACAGAAACTGTGGTGTGTGTCTGTGTGTGTGTATACACACACACACACATGATGGAATACTACTCAGCCATAAAAGGAATCAATTAATGGCATTTGCAGCCACCTGGATGAGTTGGAGACTAGTACTCTAACTCGTAAGTGGAAGCTGAGCTATGAGGCTGCAAAGGTATAGGAATGGTACAATGGATTTTGGGGACTCCGGGGGGAAAGGCTGGGAGGGGGAATGAGGGAGAAGAGACTACGAATTGTGTTCACTGCTCCGGTGATAGGTGCACCAAAAAATCTCACCAATCACCACTAATGAACGTACTCATGTAACCAACCACCACCTCTTCCCCAATAACCTATGGAAATAAAAAATTAAGAAAAGATAGGGCCTACTCTAGTGGCCTTAACTTGATTACATGTGCATAGACCCTATAAGGTCACAGTTTACAAGCACAGGGAGTTGGGACTTAAGCATTTTTTGTGGGTGGGGCAGGCACCCAATTTGACCCAGTATAGACAGGGACTAATGTGATCTCATGGGGCTTTAAGAGTGTTTTGCTTTTTGTTTTGGGACAAGGACTTGCTCAGTCACCCAGGCTGGAGTGCAGTGGTGTAATCCTGGCTCACTGCAGTGTTAAACTCCTGCGCTCAAATGCTCCTCCTGCTTCGGCCTCATAAAGTGCTGGGGTTATAGCCAGGAGCCACCACGCCAAGCTGGGTGTTCTGAAGACAGGGCAGGATAGCCTGAAGGAAGTAAAGAAATAGCTCTGCTGGTTTGGGTCGCACGCTGATCAGTAGCGAAGGGTTGCGTTAGCCCTCGATGTTCCCAGGACTGGGCCCATGTCTTGTCCATCTGTGTCATTCTGGCACAATGCCCACAAATGCCTGTGCAAAGGCTGGTACTTCCTGGACTGAGAGCTGGCCTTGGACATGAGGAGGGGTATGGAGCTTCCCAGAAGCTGGGCCCAGGGTTCTGGCTGGAGCCTCCCAGCTGGGAAGGGCCTGTGCATCCAGGCGGCAGGTGCCAGCCCCCTGGCTAGCCGGACAGGGGCAATCCCACTGGAGGAGTCTGTCCACCTGTAGCCTTGGCTGGACGGCTGTGAAGCCTGGCACTCCCCACCTTCTTTGGCCATCCAGTTTGCCAAGCCGGGGTCTGCTTTGGGACCGGGTCACACCTTCTCTGGCTCCTCTCTCAGCAGCTCAGGCTCTGCCCCTGTGAGGTCTCCGCTGGCCCAGGGCTGAGGGGCACACTGTCCTCCCCATGCCTCTGACTGTCTCATAGTGAACTGCGGCCTCCATCTGTGGCAGGCTATTCATATGCCAATTTCAACACCTGCAGCAATGAGCAGGCAGCCTGGACTCCCAGGCACAGAATTCACCGGGAAAAAGCCTCACCCAAGGGCCTTCAATTCTCACCTGTGTTTGTGAGAAAATCCAACTTTTTACATTCTTTGCTGGATCCCCAGGGCACAGCCTGGATACTAGCCTCTGTCACAGTCACCTGCTGCCCTAGGACCTGGGACAGGTATGTGGGGTTCCAGGTGGCAAAGCTGCCCTGGACACACGTGTCAGCTGCTCCCAGGCCCTTACAGCAGCTCTGTGGTCAAAGTGTGGACCTGGAGGGGAGGTGGCAGTCAGGCCAGACATGCCAGGGGGCTGCATCAGACTGGTCATGTACCAGCCTCTCTCCTCCAGCTTTGGCCTCTGGGTGGGTGGGGGCATCTTCCCCTAGGCTGTGATAACCAAACTCAGTTACAGTGACCTTTGGCTCAGACCAGAGCAAGGGCTTGCTTCCTCTCTCTGTGGACCACGTGGAAGACCACCCTGGAGGGTCCATGTGGAGTTGCAGTTTTTAATGCAGGCTCAGCACATCAAAAATGAGAAAACAGGCCAGGCATGGTGGCTCACACCAGTAATTCCGGCACTTTAGGAGGCTGAGGCAGGCGGATCACCTGAGGTCAGGGGCCTGGCCAACATGGTGAAACCCTGTCTGTGCTAAAAATACAAAAATCAGCTGGGCATGGTGGTGGGTGCCTGTAATGCCAGCTACTCGGGAGGCTGAGGCAGGAGAATCGCTTGAACCTGGGTGGTGGAGAGGTTGGAAGTTGCACTCCAGCCTGGACCACAGGGCAAGGCTCTCATCTTAAACCAAAAAAACAAACAACAACAAAAAAACCACCCACTGCTGTGTGAACTTGGACAAGTCCCTTGACCTTGCTGAACCTGTTTCATTGGCAAAATGTGCTATACATATACCTCTTGCAAATCCACAAATGTGCACATGAGGTGGGCCATGGTGCTGGGCAGAGCCACAGCTCACCGGTTGGAAGCCAGCTGCTCCTGTCATGCCGATCACCTGGTTGCCCTTGCAGCAGCTGAATTTCCCGCAGCCCAGCTCCTGCACCCAGCACAGTGACGCCGGGCACATCTGCAGAGGAGGGGAGCCAGCATCTTCCTGTCTTGGGCCGATGAGCACCTGACGGCTCTGACCGCGCTTGTTTTGTTTAGTGATTCTGTTCCTTCGCCTTCGTGATTAGGATCCGGGATTCAACTGGGTGGTTCCTGTCAGTTCAGCCTTGGCCGTGAATTCCCTTGGAGCTGTCAGAGTCGAGCGTCAGAGCTGCCTGTCAGTCAGCCAGTTAGCCAGTCTGCAAACCCAACAGCTGTCCCGCCTGCGCCTCATCCACCCACCTGCCCATCACTGGGTGGGTGGGGGAGGGGAGTCTTGAGCTGGTGCCCCACCTGTCTACAGGGAGGGGTCCTCAGCTCCTGCCTCACAGCCTTCCTCAGTCAGAGCCTGCAGTAACACCTACAGTGTTCAGGGTGCATGTGACGCCAGCACACCCATGCCACCCACTGCACTACCCCTCACAGGTGTGCATGTTGTGTAAGAACAGGTGTGCATGTCCTATGATCTGTTACACCAGGAATGGCGAGGAAACGCACTACAGCACGTTTGTACTACACAGGAGCATGCTTCCCATGTGTGCAATGTAGGGTGCCCTGGGTTGGGAGTGCATGTGTGTGCACATCCCCATGTGGTTTCTAGGAGTCCACGGCACATGGCTTACAACAGGTCAGGCTTTTCCTTCCTTTACGTATTCTCTGTCTCCCTCCCCTTCTTCCTTCCTTTCTGAGACGGGATCTCACTCTGTTGCCCAGGCTGGAGTGCAGTGGCATGATCATGGCTCACTATAACCTTGAACTCCTGGGATCAAGTGATCCTCCCACTTCAGCCTCCCAAGTAGCTGGGACTACAGGTGTTCATCACCAAGCCCAGCTAATTTAAACATTTTACACACACACACACACACACACACACACACACACACATATATTGGGCCAGGCACAGTGGCTTATGCCTGTAACCCCAGCACTTTGGGAGGTTGAGGCTGGTGGATCACCTGAGGTCAGGTGTTCAAGACCAGCCTGGCCAACATGACAAAACCCCATCTCTACTAAGTAAACACAAAAATTAGCCAGTGTGGTGGTGGATGCCTGTAATCCCAGCTACTCGGGAGGCTGAGGCATGAGAATCGCTTGAGCCTGGGAGGTGGAGGTTGCAGTGAGCCAAGACTATGCCACTGTACTCCAGCCTGGGTGACAGAGTGAGACTCTGTCACAAAAAAAAAAAAAAAAAAAAAAAAATCATAGAAGCAAGGTCTCAGTATGTTGTCCAGCAACTCCTGGCCTCAAGCGACCCTCCTGCATTGGCCTCCCAAAGTGCTGGGATTACAGGTGTGAGCCACCGTGCCTGGCCACATGTCTTCCTTCAACACATGTGGCCTGGAAGAACAAGCCAGAGCTAGTGGATGTTGCTGCAAATTAGAAAGAATGAACTGTGTGACACTAGCCCGTAACCTTGTGTTGCCCCCTGGCTTGCCCTGTCTGTTTCCCATGTGAAATGTTTACAGCAAGACCAATTGGCTGGCCTCCACCCTGCAGCACACCACACACAACATTCCCACACCTGCCACCATGAGTCTGTTCACTCCACACTGATGGAGCATCAGCAGCATCTTACATGTTGATGACAGTGTCGTAACTGGGAATGGGACAGTGTGGCCCCTGCCCTCATGGAGCTTCCGGTCTAGCAAGGAGGTGAGGCACTGGCCAGCAACTCCATGCGTGATAGCAGCCTTGGAGGGCATTGCAGGCAATGCGGGATAGGCGACATGTTAGCCACTCAGTCAGGGTTGCAGATGACATCTCCTGAAGATCATGACAATAAGTTGGCACCTGAGGGTAATGAGGAAATTTCTGGCAGAGCCCGGTGACCTTGCACCATGACAGCAAGGCTCCTGGGACGAAGGGATGGGTCTAGAGACTGAAGGGTGTCAAGAAAAGGCAGGGCCAGGTGCAGTGGCTCACACCTGTAATCCCAGTGCTTGGAAGGCCAAGGTGGAAGGATTACTTGAGGCCAAGAGTTTGAGACCAGCCTGGGCAACACAGTGAAACCCTATCTCTTAAAATGAAAAAAATTAGCTGGGCACAGTGATGGGCACCTGTAGTTCCAGCTACTCAGAAGGCTGAGGTGGGAGGATCAGTTGAGCTCAGGCGTTAGAGGCTTCAGTGAGCTCACAGCACCATGTCTGGTGGGTCAGATGGGATGGACGTCAGTGCCTTCTCTTGCCTGGCTGACAGGGTACATGGTGACCACTCCCCAGCCAGCTCTGCAAGAAGGCGCCTCATTTGGTCTAAATAATGGTGAATTCCCACTATGAGGTTACCAGCAAATAGAAGCGAGTGAGTCAGGCTGGAGCCTCAGTCTGGGGTGGCCCCACAGAGGGGCTCTCTTGATGCAGTCTGGACATTTGCCCCTGCCCAAATCTCATGTTGAAATGTGATCCCAGTATTGGAGGTGGAGCCTGGTGGGAGGTGTTTGGGTCATGGGGGGTCCTTCACGGGTTGGTGCCAACCTCGTACTAGTCAATGAATTCTCGTGAGATCTGTTTGTTGTAAAGTGTGGCACTGCCTGCCCCTAACTCTCTTTGTTCCTGCTTTCACCAGGTGACATACACACTCTTGCTTGCCTACTGCCATGAGTAAAAGCTCTTTGAGATCCCCCTCAGAAACTGAGTGGATGCCAGGGCCACACTTCCCATTCAGCCTGCAGAGCCGTGAGCCAACGAAACCTCTTCTTTATAAATTGCTGAGTCTCAGGTATCTATTTATAGCAGCGCAAGAATGCACAAACACATGCCTGTTTGCAGGAAAAGTACCCCCTACCCACTGGCCCAGTCCTGAGACTGGCCCTGCAGGGAAGATGTGGGCAGTGCATCCTTCTTACCTGGAATGGAGTCAGGCAGCCAGGGGGGCAGCCTCATTACCACGGTGGCCCAACCGCAAGATAATGATCGGTCCAGCTCCAGCCGGCCTTGGGATGCATTGTTCTGGCTGCCACGTCAATTACTGAGCTGGCCTGGAGCTGTCAGGCCTGTCACAGCTGTTGCTGTGATACCCTAAAGAGCCACAAAAGTGAATCTGTCTTAAGTGATGCTTCTTTGAAGTGCCCTCCGCTGCAGGCTACTCTGGCCTGAGGGGGGCACTCCAGATCCCCTGGGGAGAGTGGGGCTCCGGACTGAAAAGGGCTGCCCAGGGGCTCAGGGATGGGTGCTGTGATCCTTGGAAAAGCTCCCAGATGGCTGCGCACAGATGGTCACTGACTGTACTCACAGGGGTCCCAGAGTCTGGGTGGCGGCCCCAACTCAAGCACAGTGAATGGGCAGCGACAGTTCCAGGCCCCCTGCCCCCCTGCCCCCGATATCTCCAGTGTCTTCTCTCTGGCATCTTAGGGAACATTGAGGGGCAGCTGCAGCTGAGGGGTCATCCTCTGTGCGCCCCCCCCCCGCAAGAACAGAACAGAGACTCTCGTGATTCACAGATTACAAGGGCAGGCCAGGGACTGCCTGGAACACTCAGAGGCTCCAGGCGTGAGTCTGGCTCTTCCCTGCTGAGGGTCTGGAGAGCTGCAGTCTATGTTTGAGAGCTGGGCTCAATCTCCCAGAACAGGGCCTTGAACCTGGAGTCAGGTCCAGCCAAGGCCTGGGGCAAAAGCAGCTCTGGAAGGCTCTGGCCTGAGGATTATGCCAGCTTCTTTGAGGGTCTGAATTGAGCATAATACTGGTGTGGTGGTGCACACATGGAATCCCCAGCTACTCAGGAGGCTGGGGCAGGAGGACTGCTTGAGCCCAGGAGTTTGAGCTGCTATGCTGAGCCTGGGCAACACAGTGAGATCCCATCTCTTAAAAAAAGACACCAAACGTGAGTATGGATGCCAATCTTGGGCTTGTCAGTGGCTGGCTGTGTGGATATCACCTCCCCTGGGTATCTGACCAAGAGCCCCGTTCTGCTCCCTTCTGAATGGCCAGCTTTTTTTTTTTTTTTTTTTGAGACTGAGTCTCATTCTGTTGCCCAGGCTGGAGTGCAGTATCACGGTCTTGGCTCACTGCAACCTCCACCTCCCAGGTTCAAGTGATTCTCATACCTCAGCCTCCTGAGTAGCTAGAATGACAGGCGTGCACCACCTCACCTGATTAATTTTTGTGTTTTCAGTAGAGATGGGGCTTCACCATGACTGGTCTTGAACTCTTGGGCTCAAGCAGTCCACCCACCTTGGCCTCCCAAAGTACATGAATTACAGGTGTGAGCCACTGCGCCCATCCTGAATGGCCAGCTCTTGCTTTGCCCAGTCCAGCACCCTGTAGCAGCAGCAGCCCCCACAGGGCCACGTGGGCTGGCCAGGGGGGGCCCAGGCCATGAAGGGAGCACAGACAGCCTGCCCTCCACTGCCCCCTCACAGCCATGCTGGGTAGGGCTGGCTCCACACCCCCATACCTAAACCACAGGCCCTTTGCAACCTCAGTACCTGCATAGTCTCCAAGCCCTGGGGGGCTGACTGCAGGGTGGGGAAAGCAGGGAGGGTGGAGAGACCCCTGAGGGCTGGATGTTGGGAAGTCATTCTGGAGGTGACTGGGAAACTGGGAGAAGAGTGAGGCCCAAAAGGAAGCGGGAAAACAAATTTGGATTCTTACCTTATGATGGAGGTGAAAGTGGGGACATCTGAACTCAGGCAGGTTGGGCAGGCATAGGAAGAGGGGAGGTTGGATTTTGCAGAACCAAGCCAGAGGGCTGGAGGGTTCAGTGAGTCAGGGGTATGAGGAGTGAGGGCGAGGGAAATGTCTGGGGGGGCTCCCCCGATAGCATGCTGCCAGGACCCCCAGACAGGGAGGTCAGGAATGGAGAAGCCCTTGGAGAGAAGACCCGACCCTGGCTTATGGTGAACCAGAGACAGACTTGGGTGGTGCCTGCAAGTAGCAGCTCTCAGCTGGAAACAGGTGAAACAGAGCTTGAGTGAAACTGTCCATTAGCCAGATCTGGGCCACACACCTCGGTTTGGAGGCAGACACACACCAACCCAGCCCTGCAACTTCCAGCATCCTTGAAACAGGCCCACATCACCGCCTAATGCCAGCCTCACTAGCTCTGAGCACAAGAATATTAAGATGTAAACACTAGAAATAGCTGCAATGTTCACGATCTTCATGCGTACTTAGAATTTACCATCATCAGAGTCTTCACGTTATTCAATAACGTGAAGTCCTCTAAGGCAATCCCTCAGCCAAGACCCAGCCCTCTTCCTTTTCTTTGCCCTCCAGCATTTTGGGGGTGTCTCTTTGCTCCAAGAGAGGCGCCATTTATAGGGAACTCGAAGCCAGTGTTTGCCTGGGTGGGGGTGGAGGAGCTTACTGGGTTCCTGGAAGACATGCCTCAGGTCCCTGAATTCCCCTCTCAAGGCCTTGTAGTCTCTGCTTAGCCTCTGCCCGCACATCTCCACCAAAGCCCCTGCAATTAGACCTGCCTGCTTTGCAAACGGAATATGCTCCTGCGTAACAGCTGCTCATAGGGCGGCTGGGGTCATTGTGAAAGGAGAGCTAAAGAAGACATCTGAGCTGTTTCCCTGCTTCCTTTGAAGTCCAACCAGCGCAGCTGCTCTCAGGACGAAGACAGCCCACCACGGGCACAGAGGCAGCCCCTCCAGGCTGTGTGCATTTCCAGAGGCATCAAGGCTTCATTCTGGAGCACCGGGTGTGTGTGTTGGGCACCTCTTTGCAGTTGTGAAATGTGCTATTCCAGGAAACAAAGCAGCCTGCCTTGTGCCTTCTTTCATGCCTATGTGTGGTGGGGTTGAGGAGCAGGACAGGTAGGTGTGTGGAGGGCCGTTCTTTCTAGAATGAATGATTCACTAGCAGGGTGAGCGGTGATTCACCGCTGCTCAGCCCACCATGGCATCTTCTGCAGGATGAAACGTCATTCCTTCTAATGACTTATGTCCGCAGGATTACAGCTCCAAACAAAATGTTTTGATGATGGCAATAAATCACATGGGGGGATGCTTACAACGGCCGCTAGCATGTTTTTTGTCTGGGAGTTGATTACGGAATGAGGGGCTGCTGTGTAACAGAGAGCATGGGGCGGGGTGAGCACAGCACAGGTGTGTCAGGCAGTGCGAGCTTTGACAGAGGCATCAGAGGGTTTCCTTGCCAGAGGCTTCTGTGAAAATCTGTGGTTGCAGACAGCAGGGATTTTGGGAATCTGGAAGTCTGCAGCAAGGCACCATCCTGAGCCCCTGCGGTGTGTGTGGGTGGTGGGCATCCTGAGCATGTCATGTCCAGCCTTTAGCCCTGCTGCGTCCACAAGTGAGAGACATGAGGATGAGCCAGGCAAGGATGGGTCTGCAGGGCTCAGCGCCTCGGGAGGAGGAGGATCCGGCTGCAAACAGGTGCCCCTGGGCCAGCATCTCTCACTCAGATGCTCAACAGAAAGGGATCCTTTTCCACCAAGACCCTGCCCTGCAGAGCAGGATCTCAGAGGTTCACATCCTCAGAGATCAACCTCAAGGTTCACATCCACAGCAGATGTGTGTAGATCCCAGCCTGGGCTCAGGAGGAAACTGGTAGCTTTGCTCTCCCAGCTCTGTTCTTAGCTGGTCTGAGAGGCTGTCATCCCTGCCTCTAACATCTGGGATAGTTGTCCCTTTGAGACATGGCAGAGGCTGGAGCTGGCATGCGGGTGGGCAAACAGCACCCTGGACTGTCCCCAGCGGTCCAGCTAAAGCTCCGTGCTGGTTGGAAGTCTGGGAGAGGATGAACCTCCTCTTTGGTAATGTCGATCCCATCCTTGGATCAAACCAAAAACAGGGAAAAGGGATGAGAGCAGGCATGGGGTTAAGACGCACTGCAAGGTCTACTGATCCCAGCAGAACAGTCCCTCATCCTGCCTGGTGTGCTGCTTTCAGAGAGAAATGTGTCCTCGGAAGAGCCCTGCAGCCTAGAGTGCTAAAGCAAGGACAGTTTGCTCATAAGAGGTCATGGACCAGGGTGACTTGGGGATGCCAGGTACAAAGCAGTCCATTAGCAGGTATGTGGCCTCAGCCTTGCTCATGGCACACTTGACTGGCAGGTATGAGTGAGGAGGGGGCTTGTGCCACCCAAGGGTGTCTTCCATGTCAGATGTGATGCACTGACGGTGGAAAGAAGCATTTGAGGGGCACAGTGATGGCAGGTAGGATGGTACACAGAGGGCAGTGCGGGGATGGTGTGGGGATGGTACATGGATGGATGGTAGGGGGATTGTGTGGGGATGGTACATGGATGGATGATGGGGGGATGGTGTGGGAATGGTACATGGATGGATGGTAGGGGGATTGTGTGGGGATGGTACATGGATGGATGATGGGGGGATGGTGTGGGAATGGTACATGGATGGATGGTAGGGGGATTGTGTGGGGATGGTACATGGATGGATGATGGGGGGATGGTGTGGTGATGGGGGGAAATGGGGTGGGTAGATGGTGGGTGGTTAATGGAAGGATGATGGGTGGTTGGTTGGGGGATGGTGGGTAGTTGGTAGGGGTAAGATGGATGTTTGGTGGGGAGATGCTGGGTGTTTGGTGGGGGCTGGTAGGTGGTTAATGGGGGATGGTGGTTGACTGGTGGGGGGATGGTGGGGGGATAGTGAGAGGATGGTGTGGGGATGGTAGGAGAATGGTGGGTGGATGGTGGTAAGATGGTGGAACGATAACAGGTAGATGGTGGACAGGTGGTGGTGTTTGAGGTCCTGAGGAAAGGATTGGAGGTGGGCCTAGCAAGGGCTGGGGCTGGAGAGGGATGCTGGAGGAGACAGGAACGGAGACGGAGAAGCCACATGGAGGCAAACATGGGCAGGCTCCTGGCCACCCCTGCTGGTGAAGGTGCAGCCTCTGGCTGTGCCATCCCTCTGAGGAAGAGTGACCTTCCTGACATGTGTGGCCTCTGATGCCCAGGCAGTAGCACAGGTGACAGTGGCAGCTCCAATTCAAATGCAAGCAAGCCTCCTCACAGCCCCCAGTGCACCCCCCTGGCTGCAGGGAAGGCTGTGGCTTCTTTCTCCACTGAGCGCTGAAAGCAATCTCCAATGTCAGAAGACAAAGCCTTTCCGCATCTTTGTTGAACATGAGGAAAAAAAATGTTGTTTGTTTTATAAAGTCTGGCAAATTTTGATAATGAAACCTTTAGAACACCAATTCTGAAACCTTTCTAATTTTAGGCAGATAAGGAATAATGGTAATGTATTTCAACTTCAGAAGCAAAAATAACCTTTTATCACCTAATTTAACAACTGGGGAAATATGTTAGGAGAATGTAAAATGCTATTTCAATGATAAAATATGCCGTCTTGGACGGCAAGGATTTTAATTGCCACAATCAGAGTCCAAACACACTTGCATGCCAGCTCTGACAGACACTGCTAATGACAGGGTGTCCATTACGAGGGGCGGCAGGAAGGGTCGGATTCGACTTCCGAGACTTCCCCGGGGAACGGCCTAAAATGGACAGCTGCCTGGGCTCTGCCATGCTCGGTAGTATCATTGCCTGTGAATTACGAATCCGTTCAGATATTAATATTAATCGGCCAACACATTAATATTAATCAGGTAATATATACTTCCCGTGACAACAAGAGATAAAGGAATCTTATTATGTGGCGGATCAGGGAACACGAAATATCTAAGTGGATTTCCTCTGGACCCACAGCACAAAGACGACTAAGCCTCTTAAACGTGTCATCTCAGCAGAGAGTGAAGCCCGGCTCATGTGTGGGCCGAGTAATGAGCAGGAGAATCCCCGTGGGAGCAAATTCCTTTCCCTGGGAAAAGGTGGGGTGGTGCTTCCTCCCAGGCAGCGGGCAGGTTGGGGGGACTGCGGTCAGCATGGGCAGCCCCCACTTCATCCCAGGGCTCCTGGGCTCTGACAGCTGGGGTGCCCAATACCCCCCAGACAGAGCCTCCCTTTTGTCCTGGGGTTTAGGCAGCTGAGGCAGCACATCTCACTCCAATCCCTGGGCAGAAAATCTCATCCCATCCTGGGCGCAGGGTTGGTGGGCACAGAATGGCTGGCTAAGCCCCGCTGCTGCCGAGAAGGGGAAACACCACGATGCTACCCCGATCCCTGACCCCTCCTGGCACTGGTGGAGGGGGAATGCTCATTCTGTCATCATTCATTTGGGGGCTGGTGCTGCAGGCCCTGGGCTGAGGGGCCGCAACAGGGTGGAGAGAGAAATGATTCCGCTCCTGTGGGGGCTTCAGCAGGATAGGTGGTAAAACTATCCCTATTTGACATGAGGGCACTCACTGAGTCTCAGAGAGGTTAAGTGGGTCACCCTCATCTACACCGCTGCCCAGGTGGGCTGGCAGAGCTGGAGGTCCAGGCCCGAGCTGTCTGATTCCATGTCCTTGCTGTAACCACTCACTGCTGCTGCCTGCCAGTGCCCGGGGATGATGGGCGGGCCAGGCAGTGGGGTGGGGGGCTCATAGCACGTCTCACTGCCATTAAGCCAGTGTCCACAATCAGAAAAGGTGTCCAGGGTCTTGGCCTTGGGCTGCCCACACTGGGGTCCTTGGGGAGACCAGCCTGAATGGTAGGGGCCACTCGAGGGCAGAAGGTGACCTACCTATGCCTGCTCACTGGCAAGCTGCCGCCAAAGCACAGGCATATCTGAGCACAATTAACATTTTAAGCACTAATTATTTCCCTTGGATATCTACGTCTGAGGATCCTTCAATTTCAGTTTAATTGGAGAAAAATGGTCATCAGTTATTGAACAGCGGGAGGGCGGCTCTGAGCTTCCCAACAAGCCGTGAATCCTGCGAACATATGGGTCCCTGCCGTGGCAGCTGGGCAGACGAGCCAGGCGAGGGTGCAGTGGGCAGGCTGTGGGCACCCTGCCCCGCCATCCCTGACATCTGCTGGGAAGGCTTTTTGGCCAAGTTAATCACTTGCCTTTTTAGCTTTTGCATTTTGTTCCATTTTC
Organism: Saguinus oedipus; assembly: GCA_031835075.1. Taxonomy (NCBI): domain Eukaryota; kingdom Metazoa; phylum Chordata; class Mammalia; order Primates; family Cebidae; genus Saguinus; species Saguinus oedipus. The sequence goes on along the minus strand of CM063187.1, from coordinate 37,807,645 downwards.
TGCAACAGCATCTGTTGCAAGAAAACCAACTGCAAGAGGAAATGGGATTCATTATTAAAAGCAGAGCTAGTAACTTCCCCATCACGCCCCCTTGTCCTTCATGATAATCTGAGCTCATAATGAAATCCTCAGGCCCTCCCTGGCTTGGCTGGGAGGGTTGCCAGACGGTGTGGGGTGGGGGCAGTGCATCTGCCTGCTGCTGAGGGGCACCAGCGGTGTCCTAGAGGAGAGGCTTGGTCTGAGGGGGTATCGGATGCCCCAGCTGAGAGGCTTGGCCCAGGGCCGACCGCTGCCTCCTCACTCCCTTGGGGGTGGGTGGCTGGTGCCTGGGGTCTCATAGGAGAACCATGAGGCTCTGCTGCTCACAATTCTGGAAAACAAAAAGAATGCTTTGCTTTGCCTGGTTTTATTCTTTGGTTCCCTATGGGCAACCAATTAAGAGGATCAATACTCCTGGATCCTGATGGGAAAGTGCGCCGCAGGTGCTTGGCTGCTGGTGGACGCCAGGGACTGGCTCTTGCCTCTGGCAGCCTTCAGGGATCATGTAGCCTGAGGCTTAGGGGTGGGGGATTCAGGGGTGGGTGTGGGATGCAGAGGCAGGGTGGCCCGGGGCGCAGGGAGGTGCTAACTCTTGTGGCTTCTCTTCCTGGATGGATGGCTCTCAGATCCAGGTCCTGGAGTCACCCGAGGGGACTGAGCAGGAAACCCTGAGGTCTGACCCAGCAAGTGCTTACACTGGTGACCACAGCCCCTACAGGGGACAGCTAGTTATGAGCGGCTGGAGCAGCTGAACTCAGCCAGGACCCTACACAAGTAACAGGATCCTGCCCAAAAGTATATCCCTCTCAACCCCACTGGCCCTGATTAAGTAGCCCTTGGTGACCACTGTGACCTCATGCTGTCACCACCCCCTCAGGCCACCCTCCTCTCTTGGGTTCCAGACCCCCTTGCTGCACCCCTTGGTGAAGGGCCCCACCTCCTCAGGGTCCTTCCAGGCCTGAGCCTCTGGCCCGTCTCTGGGCGTTTTGGTCTCCCAGGCATGTCAGCCTGATGGGCCACACCCAGCCAGGGCGCCAGGCCTCACAGAGGATTCAGAAAGCGCAGGTTGTGGGCAGGAGGAAGGCAGGAAGCAAGGCGCAAAGCACCTGCCAACAGCTGCTGAACGATGCAGGCCATGACCCAAATCCTTTTGTGAGCTGGGCACTCGGTGCACCAGCTAGACAGTGCCAAGCACTTGGCATACAACCCACCTACAGCTGGGGCACATGTCCTTCCCCCCTTTGGAGCCTGACCTGGCACAGCAGCCTGGGCCTTGGGGAGGCGCACCCACCCGCCTATAGCACCTACAGTGCCTGGGAGGTAGGTGGGTGAGCAGGAAGACCAAGGACTGCAGGACCCACCCAAGTTACTGGCCCCAGTGACCACCCAGGGACTGAGAGGCAGAGCCCGACCCTGCCCTCCATCACCACTGTCTTCATCTGTGATGGGGTTTGTTGAGCACACGCTGATTCCAGCCACCCACAGGTTGTGAAGAGCTCATAGCATTGGCCCCATGAGGTCGGCGTTATTTTGCCCCAGCTTGACACTGAGGAAGTTGTGATATATACATGGTTAGCCACTAAGGTCACACAGCTGGCAAGTGGCTGAGTCAGGGATCAAACTCATTTGTCCTTGACTCCGGGTCTGCTCTCCTCACCACCTGCTGTCTTCCCTCAGAGCTTTGTTCATGGCTGAGAGGCAGGACCCATGGTGAGCTGGGGGAGCCCCGGACACAGCTGCTCTTGCTGCCGTCCCTGGGGCATGCACACCCCTCCTGCCTGCCAGGGCCTCTCCTGGCATCCCCCCTTGCTGCTCTCCTGGCACTGCCCAGGCCTCATCTCACATGGAGTGAACTCCTCTGATGCCCTCAGGGGTGTGCGCCTGTGTGATGGGAGATTCCCATCCTCACTCCTTGAGGCTCTCCTGTGCAAGAGTCTTCAGTCCTGATGCCTGCACCTCCCTCCTCCTCCAAGGCCTGTCACATCTTTACCTGTGGTGTGGCCTCTCCTTCCTTACTGCACTGGTTTCTGCATGAAGCAAGGTGGCCTGGACACTGAGGATCTGAGCTACGAGAGCCTCCGGAGGGCCCAGGACTGGCAGCAATTCACCTGTCTGCAGCCTCAGTTTCACTCTCTGTATAACGGGAAGTCAGGGCTTACTGTCCAAGGCTGTGTGCATCTCCTGCAATAGAGGACGAGGTGAGGAGCCTGGCTGTGGGCTTGCTGAAGGAGCCTGCTGGAGCCCACCACCCCCACCATATCGAGAAAGTAGGAGACCCTGGGTCCCAGGTCTGGGCCAGACCCTCCATCTCCCTGTTCCCAGCTGGGACCCTGGCAGAAGCTGTGAGCAGAAGTGGAACCTCAAGCCAGGAAGGTTCAGGGAAAGGAACCTGAGGCGACGTGGCCATGAGCCTGCCCAGTGGTGCTGGCACCAACGAGCGGGTGGCACTGTGTGGTGGCCAGAGCATGGGCTGCAGGTCCCAGCTGTCCTGGCAGAAGCTGTGTCTCAGCTTCTCACCAGGTGCGAGGCCTTGGTCAGGTCCAGACCCGTCAGGTCCTGCACTTCCTCCCTTGGAATGTGGAGCTCGCTGAGCTCATCCCCCTCCAGTGGAAGCAGAGTGCTGGGGCCTGGCGAGTGCCTGGGGCATAGCAACATGACTGTTGATTAAGGCCCTCGATGCCATGGGTCAGACAGCGGGAAAGGCCTGACTTTGGATGAGTGGTGGGCAGCATTCTCCTGGGTGCTTGGCAGGAAGGAGCGCTGGACAGGACAGCTCTGTGGACAGCCCCTCATCCACCTCCTCTTCCTACCTGTCCTGAGGGACAGGAAAATCTCCTTCCCCAGGCTGTGTTCCTCCAGCACCAGAACTCATTAGGCGTGTGGACTTTGCAGTCGTACCCAGCGGGCAAGTGCAGGGGAGTCAGGAGACCCACCGAGCCGCCTCCTCAGCCTCCTCAAAGAGAGCTATGCACCACCCTGTGTGTGTCAGTGAAAAAAAAATCTCAAAGCTTAAAAGGCTTCCTTAGACTTGTTTTTGTCATGAAACATTTCATTCATGCAAAAGAAAATATACAACACTGTAAAGATGAAGAAAACAAACAGCCAGGTATTCACCACCCAGTTTCAGAAACAGAGTTCTGTCAACATCATTGAAGCTCCCTCTGCGCCCCTCTCGGACAGCCCTCTCCTGTATTCTCCTGCCAGGGTAACCACTTTACACAATTCTGTGTTTATCATTCCTTTCTCTTCTTAGTAGCTCTGTGTGTGTGTCTATGTGTGTGTGTGTATGTGTGTGTGTGTGCGTGTGTGTGTGTGTGTGTGTGTGTGTCATATGTCTATATCCCCTAAGCAATGGATTATTTTCACATGGAAGCTTAGAGCTGGATGCAGTGGGAGTATTTACACCATAGAAATTTTCAAGTGCTACAAATTGGGGCTCTGTTTTCTTCCTCCCTGGAGAAGGGGTTTACCAGCATGTGAATGGATTGCAGGTCAACTCCAGGGGGAAGTTGTCACCTTCTAGGAGAGGAGACTTGTATCAGCTGAGGTCAGATCTCTGAGGACAGGTGCAGCTGTGAGCCATTAGCTGTCCCCACTCACCGCAGCAGGGGAAGGGCACATCAGTCTGCTGAAGTGCATCTGAGTGGGGCACCTATGACTTCCACTACAATGAGTTATAGCAAGGTCCCGACTAGAAGTGACCCCACAAATCTGCCCCCTCATTTTTTATTCTCTGGCCCATTGCATTTACAGGCCATTCCCCAGAGTCAAACATATGCTTACCAGAGCTCTCCCCAACCTGAAATTATTTATGACTTGGCATTCAGGGAGGAAAAGCAATTTTCTCAAAATGTCTGATGTCATGATATATAGTCCGTTTGACATGCATGTGCCCAAACTGATTGCTCTGCAGGTTGCCCCTCGATTACTGTTGCCCTGAATTAAAAAGGAGAATTCCTATTGCTTGGCAGGATGCTAGCTCAAGTAGTGTCCAGAGAAAATGACCAGAGCATCTTATGGAAAAATTAATGCCTTGGAAAAAAAAAAAAAAAAGAACAAAATGTTCCAGTTATTTGACCAGATCCTTATTTTCTGGGGGTCTTTTGTTTGGAGTGAAATCAGTCCCCCTAGTGTACAGAACTAACCTCCTGCTAACTCCTGGCTGCGTGGCCGTGACGAGGTCATACCTCCTGCTCAAGTGTCACTAAAGACAACATGGCCTGTGGCCAGGTACGCTGTGTCCAGGAGACTCAAAGAACATGCCCATCAACAGGTGAACTGATAAATAAATGTGGCACATCCATTCAAGAAACAAGAGTTTTGCTCTTGTTACCCAGACTGGAGTGCAATGGCGCGATCTCGGCTCACTGCAACCTCTGCCTCCTGTGTTCAAGCAATTCTGCCTCAGCCTCCCAAGTAGCTGGGATTACAGGTATACGAAACCATGCCCAGCTAATTTTTTTTTGTATTTTTAGTAGAGACGGGGTTTCACCATGTTGACCAGGATGGTCTTGATCTCTTGACCTCGTGATCCACCCGCCTTGGCCTCCCAAAGTGCTGGGATTATAGGCATGAGCCACCGCGCCCGGCTGGCACATCCATTCTATGGCATACAGGGTTGTCCATAAGAAAAAACCAACTAGTAATACACGTGTTGATCATGGATGAATTTCACAAACATTACGCTGCACAAAATAAGCCAGACATAAAATAACACACACTGTAGGAGCTCACTTATATAAAATTCTAGAACAGGCAAAATGAGTCTCTAGAGATGGAATAAGATCAGTGGTTGCTGGGGGTGGTGCTGGCAGTGAGTGAGCAGGAACATCAGGGGATGTTCTGGGGTGGGGGAAATGTTTTGCATCTCTGATTGGGGTGATGGGATATATTTGCCAAAACAATGCATGTGTTTTCTTGTTTATAAATTACACCTCAATTAAATTGATTAAAAAACTATGTGAACATATTTTAGAACTCTAAAGTGCCATTTTTTTTAAAATGCTATTTTAGTTTTGTAGAGATCTTGCTTGTATCAATTTAACACCAAATGGCAATATTTGGAAGGAAAAGGCTTTTATAAAACTGAAAACTGCTCTGAGTTCAATAACACCAGCTACAATTAATTTTTAATGATCCTGGAATAAGCAAAGGAATTTGGAAAAAACTGTCTTTCCTGCATCAAGTAAGCAAGGCTCAGTCACTCTTTGTCCCATGGGGGATGGAGAGGCCAGGACAGCAGGGGCTGGGAGTCACAGGTGAATGGTGCAGGGAGGCTGGGGTTAGGTGAGATTGTGAAATCACAGCCTTGCAGCTCGGCTGGGTCTCTCTCCAAAGAGTGGTCTCAGCTGGGGGTCTGAGATGGACAATGTCCCCTCACCCAAGGTTTCACCTTCTCCCCTGGGGCTGCCTGCATCCAGCCACTGATTGATGTGTTGTATAAAGGCACAGCCCCCTTGCATCAAATCAGGACAAATCTGTGGGAATATCCCAGCTCCAGAGCTCCTTGTGGGACTGGCAGACTAAATCCCCACCGGTGCACTCACTTCTGCTTCCCTACTTACCCCACAGGTGTTGATCAGAGGGTACCTTCCCCCACCCCCGGTCCCCTGTGAGACACTTCCTGCACTTCTTCAGAGTCTATTTCCCAGGAACCCGATACTCTGTGCCAGTGGGGCAGAGAGAGCAGATGCTAAGATGAAATGTTAGGGTTGAATCACCTGCCAACCAGCCAGCAAGGAGGTCCCTAGCATTGGTGGTAGGGGCAGCACAGGCAGCCCTGGCTCAAAGCCAGAGGCAGTAATGCCACCATTAAAATATTTACTGATGGTAAACTAGGATGGCTCACCAGTGGAAGAAAATGCCCTGGTATGTAAATAAATGTATCTGAAGGCTACAAAATATGGGGCAAATAGTAATTTGGAAACAATGGCATTAGTGTCAGTTGTCTCTGTGGCAGCCTATACAGAGACACTTGCCTCCAGCAAGAGGACAGCTCTCTCAGGACTTAAGGGTAGCAGAGGCTGGGCACGGTGGCTCATGCCTGGAATCCCAACACTTTGGGAGGCCGAGACAGGAGGGTCTTTAAGGCTGGAGCTCAAGGTCAGACTGGGCAACATAGACAGACCCTATAGCTACACAAAATAAAAATAAATTAGGTGGGTGTGGTGGTGCACACCCATGGTCTCAGCTACCCAGGAGGCTGAGGTGGAAGGACTGCTTGAGCCCACGAGTTCACTTGAGGCTGCCATGAGCTATGATCGCATCACTGAGCTACAGCCTGGGTGACAGAACGAAACTGTCTCTTAAAAAAAGAAAAAAAAAAAAATGAAGGGGAAAAAGAAAGTATCTAGCTTCTGAAGGCTGACTCTTAGCAATGGCAGGTGCTTGACTGAGAAGGAATATGACCCTGAGAAATGGGATGGGGACTGTAGCTTGAAGCACGTGAAAGTCTTGAATTCCCAGATTTCCCCAATCCTCTGGGCTGCAGAAGCCTGCCACCCTCTGTAATACAGGCTGGTGGTCTTCTATTAATTGAAGATACCACAGGGGTCTCTGTCGTGCAGCACAACACATGCCTTCCTCAGAATATGCCCCCACCTTTTCTCCACTAGACCAATAACTGGTTAAATCACAGCCTATCCCCACTGGGGAAGTGCTAGATTTGCTAAGGGAAGAAAGGGACTGTATCTCAAGAGGAAAGGAAGATCCAGAAATCAGGTATTGGCAGGAACCAGGAGAGTACACATAGACCTTGATGCTGGGGCAGGGCGTGCAGGGTAGACAAGAGAGCAGGGAGGCGGGGTGCAGGGGCTCATGCCTGTAATCCCAGCAGTTTGGGAGGCCAAGAAGTGTGGATTGTCAGAGATCAAGAGTTCGAGACCAACCTGGTCAATGTGGTGAAATCCCATCCCTACTAAAATACAAAAATCAGCCAGGCTGGATGGCAGGCACCTGTAATCCCAGCTACTCCAGAGGCTGAGGCAGGAGAATTGCTTGAGCCGGGGAGGTGAGGTTGCAATGAGCCAAGACCTCACCACTGCACTCCAGCCTGGGCAGCAGAGTGAGACTCCGTCTCAAGAAGAACACAAAGCTGGATAGAAGAGTAACTGATAGGGGAGGATTCTCTTGGAAATGAGGATCTGACAGTACAGCAAGAACCCCAGGAGACACTGCAATACACTTCCTGCCATGCTGCTAGATGGCTCTCAGAAATGTGCAAAAAGCAATGCCCACACTCAATGAAGCAGGGATGATAGAACTGCTGTGGTAGATAGTGCAGGAAGAGAGCAAAAGACTCCCAAAGGTGGTTATGCTACAGTGGACATGCGAGGGAAAGCTGAAAAACACACAACTGCCTGGAAGATACCCCCCTCCCGCTTGCTAAAGCAATACAGAACATACTGGTGAGAGGGGCAGGAGGATCAGAGGGCATGTGCTATGTTGTAGGACAGAGATCTCTGCAGGGTCTTCAATGAACAGAGGACCACTGGCCTATTATTGCAGAGGACAGAATGCCTCTGCAGCCCAGAGAGTTCAGGAAGCACCAGCATGAGTGAGAAACCCAGCAGTGCCTCTCCTCTGTAGGACAGGACTGAATGCGGGCGGTGCCACTACAGACCTGGACACCCTGAGACTGATAGGGGACAACAGGATTGTAAAATAACAGAAGCCACACGGTGGTACTTAGCCATCATAACCAAAGTGTGTATACTTGTCCTAGTGAGTAGCAATGTCAGTGTGGCAGCCAAGAGGGGCTGCTCTGCACAGAGCTATGGAGGTGGTCATCAGAACATGGCATCCCAGAAAACAAGGAAGTCAGTCAGTCAACAAGCCGATTAGTGCAACAAAAAGCAATCAAGGAGGGGTGATCATCTGTCCCAAGAAAATGGCACAGTTCTTTGCCCACTGATATGGTTTGAATGTCTTGTCCCCTCCAAATCTCATGTTGAAATGAAATCTCCAATGTAAAGGTGGGGTCTGCTGGGGAGTTTGGGTCACGGGGGCAGAGCCATCATGTATGGCATGTTGCCCTCTCCATGGTAATGAGTAAGTTCTTGTTCTGTTAGCTCACATGAGAGCTGGTGGTTTAAAACAGTCTGGCCTGTCTCTTGCTCCCCCCTCGCTATGTGACACACTTGCTCCCCCTTTGCCTCTGCCAAGAGTAAAAGCTTCCTGAGGCCAAGCAGATGTTGGTGTCATGCTTGTACAGTCACCAACCAGAACCATGAGCAGAACCGTGAGCCAAATAAGCCTCTTTTCTTTTAAATTACCCAGTCTCAGGTATTCCTTTATAGCCAACACAAAACAGACTAATACACCCAGTTTTCAGATCCAGAACTCAGTGACCAAAGGAGAGACCATGTCCCCAAGAAGAAACGCATGACATCACGGCAAGTGCACACAGAAATGTTTTCAATCCTTCCCCAACATGACCTACAGCCATCATTTGAACAGCTTTACACTCGGGGAAGGAGAACACTCAGACATTTTTAGATTTTTTTTTGACATTTACATCTGGGGACTTAACCCCTGGGAATGGGAAGTGTTGCCACAGCACCCTTGATATAGTGAGGGCACATGAAATATAAGGTGATAAATGGACAAAGTCTGGCTCATGCTGGGTTCACAGACTCCGAATTGGAGTCTGGAGCATTTCTCCCCAGTTCCCAGATGTATAATCTAAATGGATATATGTGACAGCTGGCAAAACCCACATATCCTTGATCTGCAGGATAAGAACGATCATCACAGGGAATGCCAGCCTTTGATGGTGGCCCTCTCCCATGAATCTAGATATTAAGTCAAAGGCAATATTACTTCCTGGGGATATCACAGAGATCAGCACAGTTTGTTTTTAAATCCTTAGGACTGTGCTTGATAAAAGACCTCAAGGATGCAGGAGTAGTCATCACCATCAAATTGCCATGGAATTTCACCAGTCTAGTCCCACAAAAGACATGGAAGTCCCACCAGAGTCCCATAAACTATCAAGTTGTAGCCCCTATTGCAGCCACCATGTTGGTGGGATGATGGTGTTTGCTAGAGAAGATTTACGTGGACTCAGGTACATGGTGTGTGACCACTGTTTGAAAAATAGGTTCTTTCCCATCTCTGCCAAAAAGGAGTATCAGAAACAGTTCATGTTGACTTGCAGTGGACAGTAGACACTTATACTTTTCTCCAAAGTTACTTTAACTCTTTTCTGGTGTAATATAGACCCAACAAGCTTCCTGAGTGCAAATTGCTGCCTAGTCTGCTTTCCAGGGAACTTGACATACACTGGACTGGAATAAAATACAGCCTTGCAGTCACAGGCCAGCCCTCAATCAGGGCCTGGCAGGATGGAGGTTACAGGCAGAGTCAATACAAGCAGAACCATGTAGGTACCTCAGAGTATGATTGACAGCAGCAGGCCAGATTCTGGCTGGGGTCTAAGCTGGACCAAGAAGCATAAAATTGGCAATCAGTCGATCAAAATGAGGCTGACACGACAGACAGCTCTGACCCTGACGCAGTAGCACAGGCAACTGAAAGGAGAGGGAGTGCTGTTTTCAGAACCACGGACAGCTCCCCACTAGCCCCAGGTCCTGTTCTCTGAAATAGGAGACCCCTGGAAATGTAAAGTTTATCAACACCATGGATAACCTGTGAGGTTCTGGACAGTTATATGATTAACTGAAATGGCTACGATGGGGTCTCAACAGCATGGACTGCCCCCCCAAGATCCTGATAGGTTCAGAAACTAAGACTTGTGTATGCATTGTCCCATATGATGCCAGTTCTGGGTGCTGATGCAAAAATAAGTAATTTATCTCTAGAGAGGTTCTCTCCAGTGGGGAAGATGGATAGGTGGCCAGGTGGCCATGTAAGGACCTTTAGGGCTACCTGAACCTCCTGAAATGGAGAGCTGAAACAGAAAGAGAAGAGGCAGATAAACTCCATGCTGCAGTTCCAACACTGTGGTCTGCATTTCTGACTTACACTGCCAGTCTGGGTCTGTTTCAGGGTGATTCTCCCCCTGGGAAAGCTGTTTCCACGAATTCCCTGAAGTGACCCAGTCCAGCAAGCTTTGTCCCAGACCCAACATCCCATGGCAGACACCACACAGGCTTCATGGCCACAGGGAAACCTGAAGATATTCTCAGCCCAGCAGTTGCTCAGACTTCAAATTTAGTATGGCATGTGGTTTCCATGACTCAGTTCTGCAAACTGATGCCAACAGCCTTGAGAAAGGTCCCTGGGCATCACTGAAGAGCTCTCTCATCCTAAAAGACTGGGGATTTCCACAAAGGAACTCCACAACCCACAAGTGAGGTACCCTTGGAGGGAGCTTCATGAAGTCAGGTCCTGGGAACCAGTTTCTCCACTTGGGACTCCTACAAGCTTGCTGAATGGCTGGCTCTGGCACACCCTTGTATTTGCATCAAATTCCAGGACAAGTTGTTAGCATCCCTGACAAACTGACTTAGGGAAAAAATATATATATAGGGGGTAGGGAGGGGGAGTTCTGCTCTTGTTGCTCAAGCTAGAGCGCAATGGTAATGGCATGATTTCAGCTCACTGCAACCTCCACCCCCCAGGTTCAAGTGATTCTCCTGCCTCAGCCTCCAATACTCCTGGGCTATGGCTGGAATTACAGGCGTGTGCCACCGTGCCCAGCTAATTTTGTATTTTTAGTAGAGATGGGGTTTCTCCATGTTGGTCAGGCTGGTCTTGAACTCCTGACCTCAGGTGATCCTCCCACGTTGGCCTCCCAAAGTGCTGGGATTACAGGTGTGAGCCACCATGCCCAGCCAAAAATATTTTGAAGTGCCGACTTTCTTTTAAAAAGTAACACAGAAAGACTCATAAGGAAAACAAAAGTCTCCATCCTCACCTCTGTCTCTGAGCGCTGCTCTCTTCTGACCACACCAGCCTGAACCATAGCTTTTTGTGTGAGGAGGCACCACTCACCAGGATGGGGGCTGGTCTGGTTCTCTGTGGCGTCCTTGCTTTTCAGCCAAGACCTCATCAGATTCTTTAACCATTTCTTTTTGAGAGATGCCCAGAGCCTGGATGTTGGAGAAGAGAGCTGTCCTCAACTCTTACCTAACCATATGGGGACTATTAGAAGAGACAAAAGGTGTTTTTGTAAAAAATAGACAAGTACATGTGAGCTCTTGGGAAAGATGTTTTGGGGCTGAAGGAAGGAGCCTTGAATTCCTTTTTTTTTTTTTTAATATAAGAGCTACTCAAGAAATGGTAATATTTATTATTGTCTTCTATATCACAACTATAAAAGAGTATTTTAACTAACACATTTCCTATCATTTTCATTTGTGTTTCCTTGTCATTTTTCTTTCAAGGAGCCTTGAATTCCATTCAACACACAAGCAGAGCCACAGTCACTCATCCATGCATTCACAAATACCAGTGAAATATCAGCCACTCCAGTCTCACACTGTGATTTGAAGCAAAAAGTAAATGAATGACTTAATTTCTGTTTATTAATCAGCTCTGAGCACACAACAGGCTAAAACAACAGGGTAATTTGGGATGAACAACTGCAAACACTCTCTGGGGTATCTGAGGATGACGAGATCCTCAGGGGAGGGACACAACTGGCCACTTAGCCCGGATGAAAGGGGAGGAAGGCAGGGAGGGATGACTTCCGGCTTCCATGACTTCTGTGGGAAGGGTGGAGTTGTGCTGGGGAGGGTGGAGCTAGCCTTCCTCTGCCTGTTAACACTTCATCTTGTGGATGGGTGGGGGAGGGGACAACAGAGATGGTAATATGCTAAGATTCACTCAGGGTGGTTGACAAAATATTACAGAAAATATTAAAGATATATTAGGAAAAGGTATAGATTAGTCTTAAACTTTTTGGAAGGCAGAAAGGTTCTATTGGGGCAGACCAAAGCAGCGGTCAGTCCATTAAGATAGGAAAGAGATAGAGACTGATCAAAAGCCCTTATCCCACGCCCATGTCTCCACTCTGTTTACTCATGTTAATTTTGTGCTGGGTGGTCTCTCTGGGTAAGATCAAAGGGGAATTACCTGTTAATAGCATACTATTATAGTATATAGTAATACTCTGGAGCCCCTCCCCCAACTCAACCTAAAGCTTTTGTCAGGGATAAACCATTCTCTTAACCTTGTTGATTATCCACAAGTGTTAACTTAGAACCCCTGCTGTAACATCTTGAAGGAATAAATGTGTGATGGACAGAGTCTGGGTCGATTGGTTGCATTTTGCCCTCTGAAAGTAGCCAACGGCCATCCCTAGCCCACTGGAAATACTGTACCAGCGTGAGAGTGCATTCATTCATCTGTCGTTGAGTCAGAGTCTGCAGGTCAGACTTCCGCAGCGGTAACTCGTATCTCACTAATAGTCATGACTGGGGAGGATAGGAAAGGGATGCCATCCTGGTTGGAATTAACCGTTAAACTGAGATTCTAGGCCAGGTGCAGTGGACTGGGCTGAAGTACAAAGTCAAGAGAATACAATATATTTATCCAGCAGAATGTTCTGGTCAAATAAAGAATATATTTTAGTTTTGGAATACCTAAGCTGGAAGTGTCCTCGCCTAAAGTCTTTGTATAGCCCTGTTGTTGGTTGAAAATCATATGTCTGGCCAGGCCCAGTGGCTCAGGCCTGTAATCCCAGCACTTTGGGAGGCTGAGGTAGGCAGATCACAAGGTCAGGAGTTCAAGATCAGCCTGGCCAATATGGTGAAACCTCATCTCTACTAAAAACACAAAAATTAGCTGGGGGTGGTGGCGGGCGCCTTAGTCCCAGCTTCTTGGGAGGCTGAGGCAGGAGAATCACTTGAACCCAGGAGGTGGAGGTTGCAGTGAGCCACTGCATTCTAGCCTGGGTGACACAGAGAGACTCTGTCTCAAAAAAAAAAAAAAAAAAAAAAAGAAAAAAGAAAAAATGAGATTCTATATCTCCATGAACTTTCACTTTCCTTTTTCTCTGCAGGTGGAAATGGATCAAGGAGAGTCAAGTCAAACCATGTAACTTTACATGGTAAATGGGTGTCAGAAGGAGGGCGGGGGAGTTCTGCCCGATCCCTGTGGATGAAGCCCACACCAGTGGACCCTTCCGGAAGGCAAAGGATGCAGGGTCCTTACAGCTTTAATCCTGGAAATATCTTCCCCGCCCACCATCTCCTTCTCTAGCCAGAGAACAGTCTGCGCATATGCTTAAAAAACCTTGCACTCCATCTCTCCAGATGTCAAAAGAGTTCTAATATTTACAGAACTAATATTAATAGCGGTAAGGGTTCCTTTCTGCCTTTCTACTTCATTTAGAGCCGATGACTCTTTGTTTCTCAGAGGATGGACGTTTTGAAGTCATATGGGGATGTGCTTAATTAATCCCTCTCTGCCCAGGGCCCACTGGTTTGTGGCGTTTTGCCAAAAGCCTAGGGATGGGGGCTCTGAATGTGTACAGATTTGATACAAAGGACAAAAGTCCCCCTGTTTCTGCAATTGTTCAATTCTCCCAGTTAATGACTCAGTGAAAGGCAGAGGTCAAATGCTGCAAAAATTTTCCAGGCAAACATTTTCAGGGCCTTTTAGCTTGGCCAGTCCATGACCCTGTCCTCTTACAGAGGCTGATAGTGAACGGGGGTCACAGGATCCCCAAATCTGCCCCTGGGAGGTTTTGAGCAGACAGAGAATATGATAAATTTATCTAGCAGAATGTTCTAGCTGCATGTCATATTCTCATCAAGAATGGGAAAAGGGTAATTGGATTTAAATGTCAAGATGTTCTCAGCATAGGGTGGAAAGCACATATCTATTTTCTCAGCTACAGTTTTTTTTTTTTTTGGTCTTATGATAATGAAAACTGCAACCACTTGTTGCTGAAGATGACAGGAGAAAATTCTCTAGGACTTGGAGATATCACTGAGTCACAGCTGGGGGCCATGTAAGTGGCTATCAAATGCAGAGGCAGCGGGGCTGGAGGAGAGTGAGAAGTTCAGCGTTAGGTGAGGGGCATTCGCTGGAGAGAAAACACACTGGAGAAGGCTGAGGGTGAGGAAGGAGACCCTTAATCACCTTTGGCTTCTACAATGCATCTCAAAAGGAGAAGTCAGAAGTTAGCCAGAGGAGGGACCGTGGCACTGCCAGCCCAGTCAAGGATAAGACTGCTACTGCTAACCACAAGCCCATCTATGGATCACAGGTATGGTATGGAGGAGTCTCTCCGAAGGCACTGCCCTTACTTAAACAGGATCGAACCCCCACCTAAGTCACGTATCCCAGGCCTACTTTAGGGATCAAAGCCCTTTCACCGTACTGCCCTGAGCTGTGAGCTCAAGACCCTTTCACGTGTAATTTCTAGAGTTGTAAGCCTTTAAAAGGTCAGGGACTTTCTTTGTTAGAGGAACTCGGTTCTCAGGCAACTAAGCCACTGCTGCTCCCGGCCAAATGCATCACCCCTTCCTTCTCAGTTCGGTGTTCGAGAGGTTTGTCCTGCAGCCGTTCCTGCTTTAGGGGGAGCTCAAAGGAAGTGGTGGCCAGGACACCCATCCTAGGGCAGCCATGCTTTAGAGGACAGCCTGGCTCAGACATCGAACTGGCATGTGGTTTCTATGACACTGTTCTGTAAACAGATGCCCACAGCCTTGAGAAAGGTCTTTAGTAGTCCTTGGGGACAATTCCTTTCTGGGAATTCTGTCCCATGGCTTTTTTCCAGATTTGGAAAAGCTGACAATTAGGACCTAACAGCCATTTGTCCCAGCTGTAATTGTGGCCACAGTGAACCCGTATTCACAGGCAGCCCATATTCACTGCTAGGGACAGTTCTGCATGTCTCAGTGGCCCTGCACCTGGGTATGGAATCATCTCTGGGCAAACCCCAAAACTGGGGCTCAGTTTAGAAGGTCAAGTGGGTTCTTGGCTTTGTGCAGGAAAGAATTCAAGAGTGAGCTGACAGTCAAGTGAAAGCAAGTTCATTAAGAAAGTAAAGGAATCAAAAGTGGCTATTCCACAGGCAGAGCAGCCCTTAGGGCTACTGGTTGACTATTTTAATGGTTACTTTTTGATCACGTGCTAAATAAGGGGTGATTAATAAGTTTTCCCGGAAAAGAGTGGTGAGTTCTAAAAAGGTGAGTCCCTCCCCTTTTTAGACCATATATGGTAACTTCTGGGAGTTGCCATGGCATCTGTAAACAGTCATGGCACTGGTGGGCATGTCTTTTAGCATGCTAATGTATTATAATTAGCATCTTAAGGGTAACTGGAGGTTGCTTCCACCACCACCTTTGGTTTTGGCGGGTTTGGGACAGCTTCTCTACCGCAGCCTGTTTTATCATAGTCCTGCTGAACTCCTATCTCAGAATGACAATGATACACCTCACAATCCTTCATGCATGTTGGGGACAGAGCTGTGGGCTGCATCCTACATGACCACAGACTCCCAGCGTCTACAGTATGGGGTAGGAAGGGAGGGGTGGTGGCCAGGATGTGTGCTGGTGCTACAAAATCTCATGAACAGGAAGGGCATCTGGACAGGACATTTCCTGGCTGCCCCCAACATGAGACACCTCTCAGTGCCCCCATGTCCCCAGAGCTGTCACACACATTCATCTGCTGGGTAAGAAGTCATCCCAGTTGCCCTGGCAGGCACCAGGCAATGCACCTGGTCTGAGCTCAAGCAGACATCGTAGAGTGCCTCGGAGGCATCCCTTCTCTGCAAAAGTGAGTTCACTGTTCCTAAGGATGCCAGAGCTAAGCTAACAAAACAGCCTGGTGCAAATCATCTGCAGGGAGGCAGGCCTGGGAGCGGTTAGCAGGGAGCCTTCTAAATACCCACAGCAAGCACCTCTACCCTCCATCCTGATTAGGAGCATCCGGGAGAGACCAGGTGGGCTCCAGGCTGGTACAGAGTCTGGCGTGATCAGTTCCTGGCTAGTCCCCCACTGTTGACCTCCAGAACAACACCTCGACTCAAAAGGACCCTCCAGTCAAGCTCCTGGCCTCCTTTCTCGACCCAAGTCTCAGTTCAACAGCCTCCAGTTCAACAGCCTCCTGAGACTGTCCCTAGGCTGAGGGTCTATGACATCACAGTGAGGCAAGAGGTCCTTCCAAGGGCAGGTTGGGGCTGGGATCCCTGCCCTGTGTCTGTCTCTGTCACCACAGATTCTTAGCATCTTTGGGCTGAGGCCGCCCCTGGGCCTGCAGCAGGGAGTAGTCTCTTCCATAAGGACTTTGCCAGGTGGAGGGATGGTGCCTTAGAAAACACACATCCTTAATTAGAAACAGGTGGAGAGGATGCACACACCATTTACAGGTGTGAGCAAGCCTTCTGGTAGAAGGTGGAGAATGTGATTTTTGTCTCTTTGTTTTTGTTTTTTTTTAAGATGGAGTCTCGCTCTGTTCCCCAGGCTGGAGTGCAGTGGCATTATCTCAGCTCACTGCAACTTCTGCCCTCTGGGTTCAAATGATTCTCCTACCTCAGCCTCTCAAGTAGCTGGAATTAAAGGTGTGCGCCATCATGCCCTGCTAATTTTTGTATTTTTAGTAGACACGGGGTTTCACCATGTTGGTCAGGCTGGTCTCGATCTCCTGACCTCAAGTGATCCTTCCTTGGGCTCCCAAAGTGCTGGGATTATAGGTGTGAGCCACCACACCCAGCCAAGAATGTGATTTTGTATGGCTGCAGAAGAGAGAGAGAGAGAGAGAGAGAGAGACTGTGTGTGTGTGTGTGTGTGTGTGTGTGTGTGTGTGTGTGTGTGTGTGTGTGTGTGTGTGTGTGTGTGTATGTATGCATGAGAACATAAGACCCTCTGGCTGTCCTTGCAGTGGGCAGTCAGGAGAAGGGCCAGCCTGACTGGAGGCACATACTGTTCCCCATCCCATTCTCACTCTCCTGCTGCCAAGGGTGCCTTTGACACCTTTCCCATCAATCTGTGAGCTTCCTCCTGAAAGCTGATTGCTAACTCTGCCTGTGAGGCATTTTAAGCCTTGTCTCCAAGTGTCCCCTCCCTCACCATGGAGGAGCAAGGTCGGCCCTGAGGGGGTGTGAGGCTGTGAGCCAGCTAGGGAGGGGCCAGAGCTGACCCCCTTGCCACCCCGGTCTCTCTTCCATCTCTCCCCAGCCAGGCTGTTTCCAGGGATTGCCTTTGTCTCTGCCAACAGCTAGGATGTTTTGATCAAAAGCCAGGCCTGGCACTGCTGCTTGCCAACAAACACAAACCTTTTTTAGAGCCTTCTTCTTCCCTGGGCTGGGACCTCCCTATCTGACATTTGATACAGCCTCTGGCCTTGCCCAGGCCATGGCACAGAGGAGCCTCACAGAGACCCTGTGTACCCTCTGTTCGGCTTGATCCTGGGGTCAGGTGCCATTTCAGGGACAAAGCTGGGCAGGAGACTTGGTTGTCAGCAGAACCTTAACCCCAGCTCACCTGCAGTGTCTTCCCTGTTTCCATGTCAGGAAGGGCCCTGGGGGAAGTCAGCACTCCCAGGGTGGTACGCTTGGCCGGGTGGGAGCAGGCAGCTCTGGGATCAGGAAAGCGGGTCCCCACTCCCAAAAGACCTCACTTATGGTGCCCCTCCTGGCCTGAGCACTGAGGAAGTGCTCTTCCTCCTTCCTTTCCTCTCCCTGAGCTCCTGAAGTTGGGATGATGATGGCAGGGCGTTCTCTTGGGGGCTGGCCCAGTGAGCTGCCACCCCATCCCTTCATATTCACCCCACCTGAGGGAGAGCTCTCCTGTGTCACATGGTGTGGGTCCCCACTCCTGTTATACAAAGGGGTCCCAATCCAGACCCCCAGAGAAGGTTCTTGGATCTTGTGCAAGAAATAATTCAGGGGGAGTTCACGGAGTGAAAGCAAGTTTATTAAAGTAAATGAATAAAGAATGGCTAATAAAGACAGCAAAGCCCCGAGGGCTGCTGGGTGCCCATTGTTAGTTATTTCTTGAAGATATGCTAAACAAGGGTGGATTATTCATGCTTCCCCATTTTAGACCATTTGAGGTAAATTCCCGGCGTTGCCATAGCATTTGTAAACCGTCATGGCGCTGGTGGGAGTGTAGCAGCGAGGATGACTGGGGTCACTCTCATCGCCATCTTGATTTTGGTGGGTTTTAACTGGCTTCCTTCCTGCAACCTGTTTTACCAGCAAGGCCTTGATGACCTGTATCTTGTGCCAACCTCCTATCTCATCCCGCAACTTAGAATACCTTAACCATCTAGGAATGCAGCCCAGTAGGTCTCAGCCTCATTTTACCCAGCTCCTACTCAACATGGAGTTGCTCTGGTTCACATGCCTCTGACTGCTGTCTGCTCACAGAGAGAGAGGCCTGCCTCATAGATCACAGATTAGCGACAGAACTTTGTGAAGGTCTCTGCAGCCAGCTGCAGTTATGGTATCGGGCCCTTGAGAATGTATTTCTAAAGGCTGGCTGTGGCTCCTGTGTAGGAAGTTCTGACTCTTATGTTGCATGTTCTTTCGAAGCTGAAGCAAGAGCCTGCAATCATTTATCTGTTATACCCCATCTTATGCAGAGAGGGGGTTTAGGATGGCATACAAGAAATGAGAATGTGAATTAGAATGAAACTGACAGATGCAAGGAAAACTAGTAAGGAGATAATGAAATGGAACCCAAAGTAAGTTTGAAAGTTGCATTTCACAAGGCTATATTCACTTGGTAATTGGCCATGGGATATCAAGAATATATCTGGGCTGGGCGTGGTGGCTCACACCTGTAATCCCAGCACTTTGGGAGGTCATGGCGGGTAGATGACCTGAGGTCAGGAGTTCAAGACCAGCCTGGCCAACACAATGAAACCCCATCTCTACTAAAAGTACAAAAAATTAGCCGGGCATGGTGGCGGGTGCCTGTAGTCCCAGCTATTTGGGAGGCTGAGGCAGAAGAATTGCTTGAACCTGGGAGGTGAAGGTTGCAGTGAGTCAAGATTGTGCCACTGCACTCCAGCCTGGGCAGCCGAGTGAGACTCCATCTCAAAAAAAGAAAGAAAGAGGCTGGGCGCGGTGGCTCATGCCTGTAATCCCAGCACTCTGGGAGGCCAAGGCAGGCGGGTCATGAGGTCAAGAGATCGAGACCATCCTGGCCAACATGGTGAAACCCCATCTCTACTAAAAATACAAAAAAATTAGCTGGGCGTGGTGGTGCGCACCTGTAATCCCAGCTACTTGGGAGACTGAGGTAGAAGAATTGCTTGAACCCAGGAGGTGGAGGTTGCAGTGAGCCAAGGTCGCGCCACTGCACTCTAGCCTCGCGCCTCGTGATGGAGAGAGACTCTGTCTAAAAAAAAAAAAAAAAAAAAGAAAGAAAAAGTAATATATCTGGTCTCTGTCCCGTCCCTTGGTTCCAGATATAGTGCTTCAAAAACCCATGGAATTTCCAGAGTGATAGGCATATCTTGTTATGCCAATGAGATGGGTCCTGGTGGGCCCCTAGAGTGCTTCTGGACAGGGGCTGGTCACTAGAAAGACCAACCACTTGAAGAAGGCGGGGGACGGTGGTTGGGGATTGAGTTCTGTCATGCAGCCAATCAATCATCAATTATTGATTACTCATAATCAAACCCCAATTCGTAATGCAATCTCAATAAAAACTCTAGACACTGAGGCTCAGAGGAGCTCCCAGCTGAACACACTGGATGTGCTGGGAGGGTGATATGCCCTGACTCCATGAGGGAGTTACCATGGAACCTACCTTAGGCAACCTTGTGAGAATTAAATGAGACAATACGAGAAACAAGCTAAGCTCATGCTTTTGTCTCTTCCTCTAAAATGCACATACCCCACTGCCTTTCTGAGGGTCTGGTGTGTCCAGCTGCCCACTTTGGTTCATTGGATGTGTCTTCATGTGAGCAAACAACCTTTCAGACGAGCTTTGGGTTCTTCACGAGGAGCCCAGAGCCTGCAAAGGCGCTGTGTTTGGGACCCTCCCAGAACCTGTTCTGTGAGTATCCTTCTAACAAAAATGCAATTGTAAGGATAGTGCTTGACTGCATTCTGCATCTTTATAACAAATTTTCAAACTGGAGGGGGGACCAGCACCTGCACCGCTGGCCAACTGGCTACAGATCCATAGGAGCACCTGACTCTGTAGCCAGTTAGCCAGCGGTGCAGGTAGCCTGGGGACCCTACTTGTGCCTGGTGTCTGAAGTAAGGTCGGTCTTGTGGAGTCTGATGCTAACTCCAGGTGGTCAGTGTCAGGACAGTATATAGTACAGCCCAGCTGGGGGCAAAACAGAACGTGGGCTTATTTATTAGGCATGAGCCTTGCAACAGCCGGTGCACAACAATGATTCCTGGTACAAGGGCTAGACAAGAGGATCTCCTGAGTGACGGCCAAATATGCTTGACCTCTTCTTTAAAGTAAGGGCAATCATGAGCCTCAGGGGGCGGCTTTTCAGAGCCCAAGAGAAAGAGGCAGCATTGCAACAGAGCACGGTCGACACGAAGTTGAACTCACATGGCCAAGCTCACGCAGGGCAGAGCTGGCTGGGTTGAAGTGGAGGCTCAGCTGTCCCAGTGTGTGCAGCGTGTGGATTAAGGGACTCCCTCCCCTTGCACCTCAATCTCCGCCTGTGTGGACTGAGCCACTGAGACAGGCTCTCGTTTCCCTGAGTTCACGAGTTGCTTCGGGTGGAAAAGAGCTCACAGGCAGACAGCAAGGAGAACAGTACATCCTCACACCTTTTCTCTGCCCAGGATCTTCTCTGGGCAAACCAGAGGATCTGGCCACAGCCTTGGGCACAGGCTCTGGGCCCCTTGTGAAGAATCCAAACCTCGTCTCAATCATTGTTTGCACACATGAAGACACATCTGTCAAAGGTGTTTGAACCAGAGCGACTCCATGTTTTATAGACACTGGGGAAAATAAGACTGAGACCTACTGGGCTGCATTCCCAGGAGGTTAGGCATTCTACATCACAGAATGATAGGAGGTCGGCACAAGATACAGGTCACACCTCGCTGATAAAGCAGGCTGCAGTAAAGAAGCCAAAACCCACCAAATCCAGGATGGTGATGAAAGTGACGCCTAGTCATCCTCACTGTTCTTTATACGCTAATTATAATGCATTAGCACGCTAAGATACACTCCCATCAGCGCCATGACAGTTTACAGATGCCATGGCAACACCTGGAAGTTACCCTATATGGTCTAAAAAGGGGAGAAACCCTAAGTTCCAGGAATTGCCCACACCTTTTTCAGAAAACTCATGATTAATCCACCCCTTGTTTAGCACATAATCAAAAAGTAATCTTAGTCCGTTCGGGCACGGTGACTCACGCCTATAATCTCAGCACTTTGGGAGGCCGAGGCAGGTGGAACATGAGGTCAGGAGTTTGAGACCAGCCTGGCCAATATGGTGAAACCTAAAATAAATACAATAAATACTGAAATACAAAAATACAAAAAATTAGCTGGGTGTGGTGGCATGCGCCTGTAGTCCTAGCTGCTGGGGAGGCTGAGGCAGGAGAATTGCTTGAACCCAGGAGGCAGAGGTTGCAGTGAGCTGAGATCGCGCCACTGCACCCCAGCCTGGGCGACAGAGCAAGACTCTGTCTCAAAAAACAAAAAAAACTATCCTTAGTCCAGAAACCCAAGCTGCTGCTCTGCCTATGGAGTAGCCTCTCTTATTCCTTTACTTTCTTAATAAACTCATGATGATTAACATGAGTGTCAACTTGATTGGATTGAAGGACGCAAAGGATTATTCCTGGGTGTGTCTGTGACGGCCCTGCCAAAGCAGGTTAACATTTGAGTCAGTGGACTGGGAGGGGCAGACCCACCCTCAATCTGGGTGGGCACCATCTAATCAGTTGCCAGCTCAACTAGAATAAAGCAGGCAGAAGAAGGTGAAAGGACTTGGCTGGCTGAGTCTTCTGGCCTCCATCTTTCTCCCGTGCTGGAAGCTTCCTGCCCTTGAACATCAGACTCCAAGTTCTCCAGCTTTTGGACTCTTGGACCTACACCAGCGGTTTGCCTGGGGCTCTGGGGCCCTCAGCCACAGACTGAAGGCTGCACTGTCAGCTTCCCTACCTTTGAGGTTTTGGGACTCAGACTGGCTTCCTTGCTCCTCACTTGCAGACAGCCTATTGTGGGACTTCACCTTGTGATTGTGTGAGTCTGCACTTCATAAACTCCCCTCCATATATACATCTATCTTGTTAGTTCTTATTAGATCCACTTGGCACTTTCTGTCCCTTTAGAAAATCTTGACTAATACACTTGCTTTTACTTTATGGATTCACCTTCAATTCTTTCTTGCGTGTGATCTGAGAACCCTCTCTTGGGTCTGGATTGAGACTCCTTTCCAGTAACACATCCAATGAACTCAAGTGGGCAGCAGCACACGCCAGACTCTCGAAAAGGCAGTGAGGTATGTGCATCTTGGGGGAAAAGACCAAAGCACGAACTTAGCGCGGCCCCTGTATTATCTCATTTAATTCTCCCAGTGTTGCTTCAGATACCTTCTATGGTTAACCTTATGTCCACCATACAGAGAGTTTTCATGAAGTGTTGTTTCTCCCAAGAGATCTCCCTGCTTCATCCTTGCCTCCCCTGACTGTTTCTTCACAGCATCCAGAGTGACCCTTTTACAGCGTGAGGCAGAGCATGTCCTTTTGAAACTGTCCCCATGGAGTTGGCAAGAATTGCATGCCGGGTTCTCGACAGAAATATAGATATAATTAAGCATCAGTCAGGCTACACTTTGGTCTACTTCCTTGTAGAGGAAAGCCACGTGGTGCTAGGTCTTGATGACACGCACCCCCATCGCTCTTATGTGTAGGATTCCTGACATGAGGGTCCTAAGAGCGTTTGGTAATTGATTGGCATCCCATTGCTCCTACAGACAGGATCTCTGACCTTAGAATCATAGGCTTTTGTTTAAGGATCACATAAGATGTTTTTCTTCCAGGTTGCGAATTCCAGGAAAACTAGTTTGAAGACCCCACAGAGGATGGGATCAGACTGAGAAGATGGGTTCTTCCTCTCCCTGCCCCCGGCACTTTGCCCTGCAGTTCTTCACCAATCAACAATCTCTACACTTCAGTCCACTCAAAAACCCTTTAAAACCCCAGCCCCAAACTCCTTGGGGAGCCTGACTTGAGGTTTGTTCCCATTTCCTTCTTCAGTGACCCTATAATTAAATCCTTCTCTATTGCAACCAGGTTTGGGGGTATTGACTTGCTGTGTGCATTGGCCAGTGGACCTGTGATGGTTATGATTTCCCTATGAAAGCACCTCAGCTGTACCTCACCTGTAGCAGGCAGCCTCTAAGATGGTGCCAGCAATCCCCACCACCTGGCAACATGCTCTTGCAATCCCTCCCCATGTGGGCTGGGCTTGGAGACTGGCCTCTAACACGTAGACTACAGCTACAATAATGGGCTGTCACTTCTGAGGTTAAGTTACACAGACGCTGCAACTTCTGTCTCATTTCCCTCTCTGGCTTGCTTCAAGAAGCCAGCTTCTATGCTGTGAACTGTGCTATGGAGAGGCCCACATGGCAAGGAACTGAGGGAGTTCTCTGGCCAACAGCCCAAGAGGGACTCACTCCTCCCAGCAGTCACTTGCATGAGCTTGGAGACAGATCCTCCCTCAGTTGTTGAGCCTTTGGATGAGACTGCAGCCCCACCTGCACTTTAATGATAGCCTGTTTCCCTGTGGGCTTTGCTGGGATTTCCCTCTAAGTTCTACTGGAAACTGAGGCCTGGGGGCCTTGGGATTACTAAATTGCAGGGTATGCTGTTACACAGTGGGGGAGTGCCCATCTCCTCTCCCCACGCCTGCTAGAAGCCAGCAGAGCAGCTCCCTGTGCCGGGGTCTTTCTCAACATGCCCTAAATGCTCTTCTTGCTTATTCCAAGTCCATCCCACAGGACTCAGAGGATGGGGTCCACAGAGGGTGGGGCCAGAAGTTAGACTAACACAGCAGCACCCTATGGAATGGGAGCTCACCTCTGTCCTCATGACTGAGTCTCCCTCACTGGGCAAGCTTGCCTGGTGTTGCATCCTCTCCCTGGATGATCCCAGCCCCTCCTGCCCTGGGCTCACAGGCCTCCCAGGGAGCTCAAAGAAGTGGGGTCTGCATCCCTCCCTTCCTTCCCTGGTCTGGGCTCCTCTGCACCTCTCCCTCCTAAGTACCTGTACCCTGAGCATGTGTGGCTGTCTTCCCAGTAGGCTGGGAGTCTGTTGAGGGTGGGTGCATGTCTGGGTGCCTGTGGCTGTCTCAGGAATGCTCATCAAACCATACCCAAATATCAGGGGCCATGCCAGGAGTTCTCTCTAGGGACTGCAGGGCACAGTTATGTGAGGCTCAGCTGAATGTGCCCCTTTTCCTTTGCCTGGCATTGCTGGCACTGTGTTCCCCCACCCGTTCCTTTGATCTGGAAGCAACCCTGAAAGGCATCACTGTTAAGGGGTGTGACGTGTGGGCCCAGGTCAAGCCTAGTGGAGATGCAGCTGCTACCCAGGAAGCAGAGGGCACCACCCTGGCCACCGGGGCCACCCCAAAAGCAACATCTGCATACAACCACGTCAAGGACATGGACGCCACCACTCACTCAGGCCAGAGCCTGGAGAGAACTGTGAACTCAGTGGGGATGTGTGAATGATGCTGAATTTGTGCAAGAAAACATGATTGGATGAAATTCACATGAAAGAGTAGCTGACTAGTCTGACATGGGGCAGGCTAGGGTGGGGGACTTAAAAACTAACATGTGCTCTGGAAGTAGAGTTCCATCTGCTCTGACAGCATGTATCTGGACAGCCACAGGTATGGCTGTGAGCCTGCCGTGGGAGCAAAGGCACTTGCTGGAGCTCCCAGGCTCTGCTTACCACAGTGTCATGTTGGTGCCCCAGCTGCCCACAGCCTGCTCTTTGGGGGTGTGGGCCGGGGCTGGGCCAGAGGAGAACACCCACCACAGAGAGCACAGCCCAGCCGAGTACAGGGCCCAGCAACCAGTGGGGTCTGCAAAAGGGAGATGCTGGAAGGCAAGGCACACAGGTTTGTGCGAACGGCACACAGAGGCTGGCCTGGAATGCAGCCACCAGCCCGCTACAGCAGGAGCCTTCTCCAGGGAGCAGATCCACGTGGCACCTGGTCACGGTAATTACTGCTGAACTTTAAAACCTAACGCAGCAAAACCGAAAATATTTAACACGTGTTCCTCCTCCCGGGGGGCCTGGAGGAAAAGGGAGCAAATGGCCAGATTCCCAACATGAACTCCTAAGTCTATTCACAAATGGATTAATAAAGAAGCCAGGCACGAGAAGATGCCAGGCCCCAGCCAGCAGTGAGGCCCCAGCCCCAAGCATGGCCTGACCACAGCAGACTCTCGGCTCAGCCACAGCCCACTCTGGGACGTCGGGGCACACACAAGAGCATGGACACTCATGTGCATGGATGCACATGGCCACAGGCTCTCAGGGGCCGGGAGTACACACTCTACACACGCAGACAGAGGTTCACACACATGGGGACTCCTTGCACAGTGCTGCAGCCACCATGGGAGGCTGGTCCGGCCTCCCGGGTCAGCACCAGTGTGGTACTGCCCTGCCTATCCATCCTAAGCCCGACAGATGGAAGATTTCCAGAAGGGGATGCCCCAGGTAACAAGTTTTTTTCCCCTGGCAGGAACACAGGATCAGCCAGTACCCTCATTTGAAGAAAGGGAGGTGGTGGGAGAGGATCCTGACCATAAGACATACCTGGGGAGTGGGACACGTGGCCAGAAGTGGCTCCCAGGTGACTGGATGAAGTGCATCTTTGGCACAGAAAGGGCTTGGGAAGGGGAGGAGAGGGATCAGGGAAAGCGGCATTGAGGGGCTGGGCTTGGAAAAGTAGGTGGGACTGATACAAGCAGAGGAGGGGAAGGTGCAGGAGCTGGGAGGGGAGCACTGCCGGCAGGGGTGAAGGTCAGGGGTGCAGGTGCAGGAGCAGCCACATGGAGGCTGAGCACTCGGGATGGTCCTGAGGGCCGGGTTGCCAGCACACATTGTCCCCTCAGCCCCTTTGCTTGCTTGCATCCCTGGCCCATGTCTCCTAGCCCCTTGCCAGGGGTCCCCCTTCTTCATGGTGGTCAGGATGAAGAATCAAATCCAAACCTTTCCTTGCCAAGTCTGGAGCACTGTTGTCAAGAGGTGGGATATTTGGGTCGGGACAGAGTGGATTCAGCTCCACTCTGAGGACACCCCCAGGACAGCGATTCAGCTCCATCCTGAGAGCCACCCAGAGGGAGCTCTAGTGTCCATGGCCTTCACTCTCCACCTCCCAGCTGATGCCACACTTTTGTTATTATCATTATTTCGAGACAGGTTCTTGATCTATCACCCAGGCTGGAGGGCAGTGGTGCCACCAGGACTTACAGCAGCCTCCACCTCCTGAGCTCAAGCCATCTTCCCACCTTAGCCCCTGAGTAGCTAGGACTACAGGCATGTGCCACCATGTTAATTTTTGTATTTTTGGTAGAAACAGCGTCTAGCTATATTTCCCAGGCTGGTTTTGAACTCCTGAGCTCAAGTGATCCTCCCGCCTCACCCTCACACAGTGCTGGGATTACAGGCATGAGCCAACGTGCCCGGCTGATACTCATCTTTAAAGACATCAACACCAGGTCCCAGCATGGCCAGGCCTTTAGGACTTCGTATATGACTGGCTGGCCCTGCCCCTTGCCCCACCCACCACCACACCTTCCACTCTTGGCCACAGAGCACAATCATCTCAAGAAGTCAGTGGCCTGAGGGCCCTCTGCCCTGTTCCTGAAGGCCTCAGGATAGACCTGGATCAACTCAGACCCCAGCTCTCTCGCAAGGAAGTGGGAGAGTGCAAGAAATCCCTGGTGCAGCGTGCAACGACCTTTATGCCCCGTCCTGAAAGCTTCTCTCTAGGCCAAGGGGAACAGGACCACTTCCAGGCGAGAACCCTGAATGGCCCCATCCACAGTGTCCCCAGTGGGCGAGTCCAGCTCAGCCCAAGATACCAGCCACCCAGACCCTGTGGCCAGGCCCTGGCCCAGGCCACTCTGCCCTGAGCCTCCCCAAAGCACCCAGCACAACCAGACGAGGAACACAGAAGATGGGGCCAGAGATAAGGGGCTGCTCAAGGCTGAAGCCTCCAGCCCTGTTCGCTGGGCTCGCCCTGGCAGCCCCCAACCCTTCTCTCCTCACACCTCTGTGTCGAGACCCCCAGAGTCCCAGTGGTGAGGACCGGGGAGGCCAGAGTGGGTAGGAGAGCTGAGGGAGAAACAGTCTTCCAGAGCAGAGGAAGGCGAAGGCAGGAGAAGCACCCTTCTTGCTAATGAGGGAGCGAAGGCTTGCCGGGCTTATGGCAGGTACTGCCACCTCGAGGCCCCACACGGGGCCCAGCAGGGACCAGGAGATTGTGGCCATGCATTTTTAATTTTCACCTTTCACAGATTTCATTACCAGGAATTTCAGGTTTGAAGGATTAGGACTTGAGGCTCAGCTCTCAGAATGAATTGAGGAGGAGCTCATAACAGCGGGTACAGGATGCCTCTTAGGGGTGAGTATGTGAGGAGGGGCATCAGCTTGGAGCCAAAAGGAAATGCCCTTCCCCACCAAGACCTCTTCCCTGATCAAGGGTTTGTAATGCACAGAGCCACGTACATAGAGACTTGGTTGTGTCACCACAGTCTCACACAGCCACACAGCTCTGGAGTCACTCCCACGCTCTGTGCACACTCTCATGTCCGTTCTAACATCGCCTCCGCCCCATACACATGCTTTCACGAGCACACAGAGTGAGGCTGGTCTGATGGCAGCTGTGCGCTGCCAATGGCTCCTGGGAGCTCTGTGCCCTCGCTCCCTCCCCGCCCCCGAGCATCTGCTGGGTGGTTC
This sequence comes from Saguinus oedipus, assembly GCA_031835075.1. Taxonomy (NCBI): domain Eukaryota; kingdom Metazoa; phylum Chordata; class Mammalia; order Primates; family Cebidae; genus Saguinus; species Saguinus oedipus. The sequence continues at coordinate 37,779,765 of CM063187.1, read as the reverse complement.
CTCCAGGGATCTGCTGAGAGCAGCTGCAGCCTGGCCCCTGGCTGGGGTGTGCCCAGGTGTGGCCCCTCCCTGTAGGCCAAGCCCACCCTTGGAGCAGGCTCTGTCAGTGCCCAAGGAGAGGTACAGCGACTGGGGACCTCCCCAGGCCCAACACTGACCCACCCAGAGTGGGCCTCTCTGTGTCACCTGGCTGGGGAGCCCCAGGGCCAGGTCTCATGCCTGCTACCTGCTGGGATGGGGAGAAGAGGAAAGGCAGGGAAGGAGAAGGGGCAGGGCAGGGCCCAGGAGTGGCAGGTCTGGACCTGTCCTCCATGCCCCTCCAGGGCCTTCCCAGGCAGAAACGGTCCCGGGCAGTACTGTCTAGGCTTCCGCCTGCACATAGTGAGGAATGGGGGTGTCCTCCAGGCTGCAGATACACATTTTAAGGGATCTTCAGTTATTCATGAAGCCTGGGAAGAGCAGCCCACCTGCTGCCGGCAGCCCCACAGCCACACTTTACAGAACTGCTTATGGCTCCTGGGCTGTGCCTGGATGGGAGCTAGGGGTGTCCTTATCTAGGCGTAGAGAGAGCACTGGGGAAGGTGAAGCCTCCAGTGCTGCACCTGAACCCCAGGTGGGGGCTCACCCAGCACCTTCCCCTTCTGCACAGTGAGAGGACAGTGGAGGTCCCAGGCCCCACACCCGGGGCATGGATGCCACCTGTGGGACAGGGTGTGTTGGGAGGGGACTGGGCCTGGGTGTGGGGTAACCCGTGGAGCCTGGTCAGGAAGCGGGGCTCATCTAAAGCTTGAGGTCAGAGCAGCTGCCGTTGGCTGCATGCAAGTGACTGCACAGCACCCATGTAGGGGCATGGGCACTGAGGAGCCAGGTCCTGTGCCTGTAGGCTGAACCCCTTAGTGCCTGGGACACAAAACCTCACCCCAAGAGGAAAGCATCCACACTTAGCTTCTGTCCACCTGACCTCCCCCTTCCAAACCATAGCAGGCTTCACCACAGGAAGCCACTCCTCCTCACTCTCAGCCCCTGTGGTCTGAATGAGGTGGCACCACCCACACCAGGAGGGGCATGGGATCCCCTGCCACAGAAATTGGCTCAAGGATGCCCAATGTCAGGTGACACAATGGGGTGACAATGGAGGCCCAGAGATGCCACCCCTTGGCAAAAGGCTGTCCGGGACTGAAGCCCACAAGGGGAGAAGCAGAGGCAAGGAACAGAGAAGCTGAGTTCTGACTACATCGAGGCAGCACCTAGATACAGCCCTACCTGATGCTGTCTCTTGCAATTGAAATGCTCCTGTCCAACCCAGGATCCTTCTCCCTCAGACTGCCTTCCTCCTACAGGTACCTGCTTTCTTTAGCAGGAAGGGGGATGGCAGGTGAGAATAGGGTTCTAGCCACTACTCTTCTCTTCTAGGTACCAGCTAAGCAGGGAGTGACAGTGAGATGGCCCAGGGAAGGACAGCCTTCCCTGGAATCATGTCTCCTGGAGAGAGGACTCAATCATATGCAGATGCTGGCATATACAGCAGCACCCTGATGATGAATACAGGCCCTGCACACACCTATGTGTAGACACACACATGCACACAAATGGTCAGACACATGCTCCTAGGTTCCTGTGCATGCACATATTCACACATATTCACATGGATACTGAGATTTGCATGGATGAGCACACAGACATCTACACATATACAGTCATGCACATTCTCAAACAAATGCTCAGATATGTGCGCGCGCGCGCACACACACACACACACACACACACACACACACACACACACAGATCCAGTCCCACCCACAGACACATGTGCTCATGAACCCAGGGCATGCACACGCTCCCAGAGTCCCACACTCAACACGGGATCATGCGTAGGGTGTGGAAACGTGAGCCAGGCTGGTGCCCTGGGCTCTGCAGGAATTGGGGCAGGGGAGCCTCTGACGTTGCCTTCTTGTTCCGAGCAGAGCCACACTTATCTTCGGAAGGGTGAATGCCAGGTGAAAAATGATTAGCTGTCACTCAGCACTTGATAGATGCAGACCCCCTCTTCCCTTTGCTCCTGGCAAAGGACTGACATGTTATTGATCCACTTAGTGTATTCATATCAGCAGCCACAGAGGCTGAGCCAGGACTAACTTGAGAACATCAAAGCAGGGAGGAAAGAGGCGGTGTGGGGAGGCGGGTGGAGATCTGGGGGCAGCTGCCAGGCTACTTGAGCTTACCAAAGCCCATGATGGGCCAGGAGTTATGCTCAGGGTGGAAACAGCTGTTTCTCCCCGGAAACCTCATCTCCATTCACATCCCCTCCAGGTTCATGTTACCAATTGAGAATGCCCAGCCCCAGGGAAGAGAAGGGGTGCAACCAAGGAACAAAGAGGTAAGAAAGGCAGCGCCAGAGGCAGCCTGATGACGAGACTGACGACAAGGAATGCTGGGTAAGAGAACGGCAAGAAAACAGCTTCTGGAGATGATGTTAAGCTTTCAACCTATTTCCTGAGAGAATTTAGTCCACAGCAGGGGCTATGGCTTCAGTCTACCAAGAAATCTTTGCCTCCCCTCATGTATTTCCTTCTTTTACTACATACGCCTACCCATTGTCCATCTGTCCATCCATTCGTCCATATACCCAGGCATCCATCCATCCCTCTCATACATCAGTGTGTCCATCCATCCATCCCTCCCTCCCTCCACCCACCCATTCATTCATCTCATCCAGTCTGTCCAACCACCCATCTATCCATATGCCCACTCACCCGCCCATCTATCTTTCTATCCATCTGTTTATTCATCCATTTATCCATCCATCCATCCATCCAACAATCTCATCCATCATTCTGTCCATCCATCTGCCCACTCACCCACCTATCTGTCCATCTTCCCATCTATACGTCCATCTATACGTCCATCCATCCATTCATCTATCCATCCATCTACCCATCCCTCCATCCATTTGTCTCATCTATCAGTCTGTCCATCCATCCATCTGCCCACTCACCCATCCATCCATTCATTCATCTACCCATCCATCCCTCTATCCAAACATCTATCCCTCCAACCACCTACCTGCCAACACACACATTCATCTATTTGCCCAATCATCTACCCATCTGTCCAACTTTCCATTCATCTACCACCCATCCATCCCTCCATCCATCATTCATCCACCCATCCATCCATACATCCCTCCATCCATTTACCCAACCACCCCCATATCCATCTATCTGCCTACTCACCCACTCATGTCTCCATTCATCCATCCATCCATCATTCATCCATATGACCACTTACCTACCCACCCATCCATCTTTCCATCAATCTTTCCATCCACCTATCTATGCATTCGTCCACCCACCCACCTACCCATCCATCCATCCATCCAACCACACAACAGACGTGTGTTAAGAACTTAGCATAGCAGAGCTACGCCCTGCACACACTATGGCAATGCAGTGTGGGAAAGTGATTGTGGGTGTTCAGAGACAGGAAGATCACCGGGCTCTGTCCTGGAGGATGCCTAGTCACAGAGGACAGAAGATGGAGAAGGATGTATGGGGACTGGAGGGTTGTGAGCTGGCTCAGGGCTCCATCTGCTGGCGTCAAGGCAAATGCATGCTGCTGGAGCCAATGCTGACTCCAAAGACCCTGAAATAGGGCTTCCAGGCATAGCCACAGGCCCCCAGAGCGGGTCCCCAGAGAGCAATAGCTTCCCGGTTGGGAACGGTTGCCTCCCACAAACGATTCCCTTGTGATTACATGGACTTTGGGGTTCCTGTTTCCACAGACCAGACAGCGCAGAGTGGCCCTGAACCTGGGATGGCCAGAGGTGCAAGCTGAGGGCAGACAGGGCATCTCTGGTCAGACCAAGCTGTAGCCACCCTGGCTTGGGCCAAGTCTGAGCACCACTCTTCCCTGCATCCAGACTGGGCCAGTGCCAGTGGCTGCTCTGCTTTCAGCAATGATAGGCATGGCTCTCACTGATGTGGAGCCCCCTGAACTAGCCCCAGCTCCAAGGCTAGGCTGACCACTGCAGGGCGGCAGAAGGATAGGCGAGTAGAGACCTGCCCTGTAGGCTCCCAACACCGCAAACCATAGCCTGCCCAGCTCCATGCCTTCTGCGTCCCCACGGCCCTGAGGGGAGAAGTTCCAGCTGCTCAGCTTACTGTGGGAGCCCCAGGAAAAAAGGGCTGCCTCTCCACCACTCTAAGCAGATGCCAGGGCTGGCAGAGGAGCTTTGGCTGGTGGACAGAGGCCAACGGGCACAGTGTGTGTCCTGCGTGCATACCGTGTGTGTGTGGTAAGCGTATGTGGTGTGTGTGGTGTGGACGTGTGTGGTGTGGACATGTGTGGTGCATACGTGTGGTGTGTATAGATATATGTGGCATCTGTGCATGTGTGGTGCATACGTGATATATACATGTGTGTGGTGTGGGTATGTGTGGTGCATGTGTGATATATACATGTGTGTGCTGTGGGTATGTGTGGTGCATGTGAGTGCTGTGTGTATGTGTGGTGCATGTGTGTGCTGTGTGTATGTGTGTGGTGCATGTGTGTGCTGTATGTGTAGTGCACGTGTGCTGCGTGTGTATATTTGTGTACTGCATGTGTATGCTGTGTGTATATTTGTGTGGTGCACGTGTGGTGTGGCACATGTGTGAATGTGTGGGGTATGTGGGTACGCATGTGTGATGTGTTTGTATGTATGGTGTGTGTGTGTGGGAGTGTGTGTGGCACGTGTGGTGTATGTGTGGTATGTGTGGTATGTGTATAGGGTATGGGTGTGTATGTGTGTACATGTATGGGTGTATGTTAAGTGTGCATGTGACCACCAGGACCACACAGTCCCTCTTGTCCCTTGCCATGGTATGAGGAGCCACCCATGCCCTTCTCCTGGGGGAGTTTCTGGGCATAGAGGGTGACTCCAGGCTGGTGGAGGAGCCGCGTGCACAGACCGCTTGGCTGCCACCACCGCAGCACTGCCTGGGAGAGAACACATGGTGCTTCCCCAGAGAGGAAGCCGGAGCCCCAGGGCCTCATGTGTGGCCAAAAGCCATTCCAACTAGTGCCTGACACACTGAGTGTGTGGCTGCAGCAGTGGGTCTGTCGTGGAGGCCGGGGCGGGCTGGCTTCCCTGGCCTTCAAGAGTGCAGCTAGAGGAGAAAGTGGGTGTCGCAGGTCCTGCTGGAGTGGAAAGCCAGGTAGCTGTGCATGGTTTGGTGATTTCTTTTTTTGTAACTTACAGTAAATTGCTCCAGGTCTCCATCCCCCTCTCTAGGGCCCTGTGAAGCTCCCCAGGCCCAGACAGCCTGGGGTGTCTGGGGACTCTCTGCCTTCCATCCCCTTTGGTCAGGTGGCTGGGAAGGCAGCCCTGGGGCTGCAGTCCAGTCTCCCCAGGTGTCCCCCACCACCTGCCACCTCCTGGGACGGTTGCCACTCCCCAGGAAACACTCATTCTGGGGAACTCCCCATCCCCTCGGCTTTGGGCTTTGTGTCCGCCTCACCTCCTTCAAAGACACTTCCCCTAGCACAATTCCTCAGTGAGCTCAGGCTTCCTAAAACAGAAGCGTCCGAAGACCCAGTTCCCACCTCCCCGACAAGGACAGAGAGACCTTGGGAGGAGAAATTCCACCAGGAGGGAACACACATGGCTGTCACCAATGACACCGAAGCCGCTGGATCCTGCCTCCCTGCCCAGGGCTCCCCCATCCGGCCCACCCCCGCTGACAGAAGGTATTTGCCTTATATCAAGGGAAGTGTAAATGTTTTAAAAAACATTTTAGCAGCTTCAGCAACAGTTTGGAAAACACGTTTTATTTTGGAGGCGGTAGACACCCGCTTGGGCTCGCCTGGTCTTTGGCTGCAGAGTGTCACACCTATGACATCATTGGTGGGGGGGGGAGGGGTGACAGGGAGGAGGCTGAGCAGGTCCAGTCCTGGGAGCACAGGCCTGGGATGGAAGCCCTGAAGTGAACAGACACCTCTCCACCAAGTCCAGAGCCCCACTAGTGAAGAGCAAGGCCTGGAGGTCTCCTTCCCTCTCTCTCAGTAGCAGCAGAATTCAGGACTCCAGGACTCCAGGACTCCAGGACTCCAAGGACAGATGCACAGGCCCCGCCTACAGCTCTGACTCCCTCCCTCCTCAGCCCTAGGGGACCATAGCCTCTCCCCACTGGATCCAGCAATGCCAGCCTCATGCTGATGGAGCTGTCTCAACGTCCCCCTCCGAAGGCTGTGGCTCTGACCTCTCCTTGGGGAGAAGCGAGGAGGCTTCTGGGTAAACACAGGGACTGAATGTGTACATTGAGCTCATCTTCCTCCCAAGATCCCAGCATAATCACAGCCAAGGAATGAAACAGAGGGGCCCATGGTAACAAAGAGAGCTAGAGAGGAACCGCAGCAGATGCCAGATTGCAACACAATTTTGGAAGATGGAAAGGGGACAGAGGGTGGGAGCAGATTCTACAGGGTGAAGGAGACCTGCTAGCTGAGCCTGCAGAGGAGTGCAGGGAAGACTGACTGACCCACAGAATGCAGCACAGTGCAAGACTTGGAAGTACCTGTACAGGCAGATGGCAGGGGTGAAATGTGGGCTTAAAAGTCTAGTGGCAGCTGGGCACAGTGGCTCACATTTGTAATCCCAGCACTTCGGGAGGCCAAGATGGGAGGGGATTACTTGAGGCCAAGAGTTCAAAGCAGCAGTGAGTTATGATTGGGCCACTGTACTCCAGCCTGGGCAATGGAGCAAGAGTCTGTGTTAAAAAAGAAAAGAAAACAAAGAAAAAGAGGGGAGGGGAGGGGAGGGGAGGGGGAGGGGAGGGGGAGAGGGAGAGGGGAGAGGGAGAGGGGAGAGGGGAGAGGGAAGAGGGAAGAGGGGAGGGGGAGGAGGAGGGGGAGAGGGGGAGGAGGGAGGGGGGAGAGGGGGAGAGGGGGAGGAGGGAGAGGGGGAGAGGGGGAGGAGCAGGGAGGAGGAAAGGAAGGAGAAGGGGAGGGGGAAAGGAAGGAGAAGGGGAGAGGGAGAGGGAGGGGAGGGGGAAGGAAGGGAGAGGGGAGAAAACCCAGTGACCAGGCAACTATCCCCTAGCGACCTGCTGAGGAAACTGCAAAGAACCCACAGACTCCAAGCTGGGAGGAGGAGCAGGCAACACTGAAATAGAAGGGCCAACTGGGATGCTTCAGACTGAATGATCAGAGCCTGGCTCCCTTCCCAGCCTGCACACACTAGGGGTCTTCTGCCAGGATGGAGACTGCAAGTCCATCTGTAATAGAATGAGTTGCATTCCCCTCCAAATCCACCTTGAAGTCCTGACCCCCAGTGCCTCTGAATGTGACTGCAGATAGAGTCTTTGCAGAGGTAATTAAGTTAAAATGAGACAGGAATAAAACAGGGTGGCCCCAGGAGAATAAAAATTCCAGGCAGTATTTTCACATGACTTGAGGCTATAGGCTGACAAGACCCTGAAAAACAGGGTGTGGACGGAGCTGGCTAAGACCAACTGGGCCAACATGGCACTAGATTTGAACTCAGTTTCTCCCAGGACCTCGCTGTGTGCTCATTAGCATCCTAACTCACACACCAACCAGAACCATGACAGTTCCAAGACCACCTGTGTTTGCTGCCAAAGTCCATGGCACTTTCATTCTAAGAAATTTCCACTTCCCCCCCGGGAATTTTCATGACTATTCCAACCCTGGGTTAAAGAATCCCATAAAGGTAGCAGCCCCACACCCTGCTGTGAGGCTCTTCAGTCTGCGGGCACTCCTCTCTTGCGCATGTACTTTTTTTTTTTTTGAGATGGAGTCTTCTTCTGTTACCCAGGCTGGAGTCCACTGCTGTGATCTCAGCTCACTGCAACCCCCACCTCCTGGTTTCAAGCAATTCTCCTGTCTCACTCAGCCTCCCCAGTAGTTAGGACCACAGGTGCACACCACCATGCCTGGCTAATTTTTGTATTTTTAGTAGAGACAGGGTTTCACCGTATTGGTCAGGCTGGTCTTGAATTCCTGACCTCAGGTGATCTCCCCACCTCAGCCTCCTAAAGTGCTGGGATTACAGGCAAGAGCCACCTCGCCCAGCCAAAGTGTGTACTTTTCACTTTGCAATAAATCTCCATACTTGCACTATTTTCTGAATTCCTTCTTGCAAGGGTGTCAAGAGCTTAGACACTGGTTGCAGTGAAGGTCCCACTGGCATTCAGGAACCTCCCTCAGCCCACTGGTATCAAAAATGCAGTCATTAGGGTGGACCCTAATGATCACTCTAACCGGCGTCCTTATAAAAAGGAAATTCTGATGCAGACAGCAGCAGAGGGAAAACCATGGGAGGACACAGGAAGAAGACGGCCATCTACAAACCCAGGAGAAAGGTCCCAGAAGAAACCAACCCTGCCCAATGCCTTGATCTCACACTTCGAGCCTCCAGCACTGTGAGAAAACCACCACCACCATTTTAAAACTCTGGGCCAGGCACGGTGGCTCACACTTGGAATCCCAGGACTTTGAAAGGTCAAGGCAGGAGGATTGCTTGGGATCAGGAGCTCAAGCCTGGATAATATCAGCCTGGATAATACTGTGAGACCCAACTCAACAACATCAACAAAATATATAAATTAGTTGATATGGTAGTATATGCTTGTAGTCCCAGCTACTTGGGGGACTGAGGGAGGATCACTGAGCTCAGGAGCTTGAGGTTGCAGTGACAGTCAGCTATGATCACACCTTTGCACTCCAGCCTGGATGACAGGCTGAGACCCTATCCCTTAAAAAAAAGAAAAGAAAATGCTGGAAATTGACCAGAAACATACAATATATCAAGAAGCATTTACTCAAGAAAATCTACTGACCGGTGTGAGGTTATGGCATTGTAGCCTGGGGCTGCTTTCATCAGCTTGCCCAGTTCCCTGGGGCTTGCATTCTACCAAAGGGAATCAGGCATGAACACTGATTGGAATATTCTATGACCAAGAGTGTTGTTGAAAATAATTCAAAAGTCTTGTGATAAAGGTTGTGATAAAGTTGGGAGAACCAATAGATCAGCAGATCAGACAGAAATCTAATAAGGAGATCTGGAAATGATAAAATTAAAGTTGACTAAAGCTAACACAGTGCTTAGAGGAAAATGTATAGCAGTGATGTCCATATTAGAAAAGAAGGATCTCAAATCAATAGCTTTGTCCTCCACCTTAAGAAATGAGAAACAAAGAACAAACGACACCTGAGCAAACAGAAGAGGGGAAGTAATGAAACACAAAGCAGAAAAGCAACAGACAAAAGCAGTAAAACTACATGCTGGTTCTTTGAAAGGATCAACAAAACTGACAAGCCTTTAAGTAGACTTTGAAAGAAAGCAGAGAGATGGCCGGGCACGGTGGCTCAAGCCTGTAATCCCAGCACTTTGGGAGGCAGAGGCGGGTGGATCATGAGGTCAAGAGATCAAGACCATCCTGGTCAACACGGTGAAACCCCGTCTCTACTAAAAATACAAAAAAATTAGCTGGGCATGGTGGTGTGTGCCTGTAATCCCAGCTACTCAGGAGGCTGAGGCAGAAGAATTGCCTGAACCCAGGAGGCGGAGGTTGCAGTGAGCTGAGATCGTGCCATTGCACTCCAGCCTGGGTAACAAGAGTGAAACTCCATCTCAAAAAATAAAAATAAAAAAATAAAAAAGAAAGCAGAGAGATGACACAAGTTACTAAAATCAGAAATGAAAATGAGGACATCACTAGTGATTATTAGAGAATACTATGAATACTGTTAGGCTAAACAAATGAGACAACTTGAATGAAATGAACAAAGCCCTAGAAAGACATAAATTACTGAAGCTGACTCAAGAAGAAACAGAAAACATGAGTAGATCTATGGTGGAGACACTGAACTAGAAAATAAAATTTTAATGTCTGGAGCCAGGTGTAGTATGTACCTAGGACTATAGCATGTACCTGTAGTCCCAGCTACTTAGGAGGCTGAGGCAGGAGGTAGGTTTGCTTGAGCCCAGGACTTGAAGTCCAGCCTAGGCAACATAGCAAAACTCCATCTTTAAAAACATTAACATATCACAAAGAGAAGTCTTGTCTCAGATATCTTCACTGATAAATTCTAACAAACGTTTAAAAAGAAATAAATTCAATCCTCCCAGAGAGATAGGGTACGAGGAAAAAAACACTTCCCAACTTATTTTAAAATCTGTATTAATCTGATAGCAAAGCCAGACAAAGACATCACAAGAAAACTACAACTAGCCCTCAAAAACAAGACAAAAGAAAACAAAACAAAAAACATAATTTGAGCAAACTTAATTCAGCAACATATAAAAAGAATTATACACCATGACCAAGTGACATCTATTCCAAGAATGTGAGGTTAATGTATCAGTAGAATATACTACTTTAACAGAATAAAGGATGAAGCTATATAATCATCTCAGTAGATGTAGAGCAAGTATTTGACAAAATCCAACACCCATTCATGGTTAAAAATTTTTTTTTCACAATAAACAAGTAATAGAAGGGAATTTTCTCAAAGTCATAAAAGTCATCTACAAAAATCCTACAGCAACCATTATACTTATTGGTGAAAGATGGAATGTTTTTCCCCCAAGACCAGAACAAAACATGGATGTCTACTCTCACCACTTCAATTCCTACCATACTAGAGGCTCCAGTCAGTTCAATCAGGCAGGAAAAAGAAATTAAAGGCATTCAGGTTGGAAGTGAAGATGTAAACATCTCTTTATTTGCAGACAGTATAATCCTGAATGTAGAAAATCCTAGGGAATTTACATAAAGAACTTAGAATTAACTAACAAGTTGCAGGGTCCAAGATAAATATATAAAAATCAATTGCATTTCTATATATTAGCAATGAATGATCCCAAAATGAAATTAGAAAAACACTTCCAGGCCGGGCGTGGTGGCTCACAAGGTCAAGAGATCGAGACCATCCTGGTCAACATGGTGAAACCCCGTCTCTACTAAAAATACAAAAAAATTAGCTGGGCATGGTGGTGCGTGCCTGTAATCCCAGCTACTCAGGAGGCTGAGGCAGGAGAATTGCCTGAACCCAGGAGGTGGCGGTTGCAGTGAGCCGAGATCGTGCCATTGCACTCCAGCCTGGGTAACAAGAGTGAAACTCCACCTCAAAAAACAAAAAACAATTCCATTCACTACAACATCAAAAAAAAGTAAAATACTTAGGAATAAATTTAACTAAAGAAAGATGAGACTTGTATACTGAAAGCTACAAGATACTGCTAAGAGGAATTAAAGACGATTTAAATAAGTGGAGAGATACTCCATGTTCATGGATTGGAAGACTCAGCACTGTCAAGAAGACAATTCTCTCAAGTTTATTATTAGAATCTGTGCCATTCCTATCAAGTCCCAGTAGGTGTTGTTCTTTTTGGCAGAAATTGACAAACTGATCCTAAAATTTACATGGAAATGCAAAAGACTCAGAACACCCAAAATGATTTCGAAAAAGAACAAAGCTGAAGGATTTACACTTCCTGATTTCACAACTTATTATAAATCTATACCAATCAAGACATTGAACTGTTGGCAAAAAGGACAGACAGACATACAGATCAATGAAGTAAATTGAGATTCCGAAATAAACTCTTATATTTATGGTCTATTTTTGACCAAGGTGTGAAGGCAATTTGATAGGGAAAATATAGTCTTTAACACACGCTGGGAACTGGGGTAATTGGATATTCACATGCAAAGAGAAGAAGTTAGACCTCAGGTAATACCCAAAATATGGCTCAAAATGAACCAGTAACAGCCAAAACTAAAAAAAACTTTAGAAGAAAACATTAAGAGAAAATCCTTATGATCTAAGATTAGGCAAAGGTTTCTTAGATACAACACAAAAAGCATGACCCATCAAAGAAAAAAAATAATGAATTGCACTTTTTTAAATTTAAAAAAAGACACCATTAAGAAAATGAAAAGACAAGCCACGGATGGGGTAAGTTATTTGCAAATCGAATAATACTTACATCTAGGAAATACAACGCAATGAAAAGACAAATAACCCGATTTTTAAAATAGGCCAAACTTTGAACAGATATTTCACTCAAAAGAGTATATCCAAGGGGCTAATAAGCACAGGAAAATATGCTCAATATCGTTCATCATTAGAGAGATACAAACTAAAACAACAGTGAGACACCACTTCACACCCACTGGATAGCTATAATTAAAAAGATGGGTAATAATAAGTCTTGATGAGAATGTGGAACGACTGGAACCCTCATACCCAGCTGATGAGAATGTAAAATGGTGCAGCAATTTTAGCCAACAGTTTGTCAGTATCCTTGAAATGTAATGTAAATTTACTATTACGACCTAGCCATTTGACTTCTAAATATCTACCCAAGAAAAATGAAAACACAGGTTTGCGCAAAAACTTTCACATCAGTGTTCATTGCTGCATTAGTCATAATAGCCAGAAAGTATAAACAATCCAATATCCATCAGCTGGTGAACAGATCAACCACAATTCCATTAATAGAATAATATTATTTGGCAATAAAAAGAAACAAACTGATATGAGTAAATACAAAAAAATGACTCTCAAAAACATTATGCTGACTGAAAGAAACTAGATATAACAGACCACACAGTGTATGATTACATTGATGTGAAATGGTCAGAAAGGGCAGTGCTATAGTAATTAAGAAGGAGATTCATGGTCCCCTGGGGCTGAGGGTGGAAACGGAGAGTGACTGAAATGGGTGCAAAAGATTTGGTGGTGGGGACAATGGAAATATCCTAAAATTGGGCTGGACACGGTGCCTCATGCCTGTAACCCCAGCACTTACGCAGGCCAAGGCAGGAGAATCACTTGTTCGGGAGAACAGGAGTTCGAGACTAGCCTGGGCAACACAGCAAGACCCTATCTCTACAAAACAATTAAAAAGTTAGCTGGGCATAGTGGCACGTGCCTGTGGTCCCAGCTACAGGGGAGGCTGAGGTGGGAGGACTGCTTGAGCCCAGGAGTTCAAAGCTGCAGTGAACTTGACCTGTCCTCTAGTCTGGGCAACAGAGCACCCCACCCCTGCAACACTGCTGAAATGCCTGGCTTGGGAGGAGTTGGGGTGGACCCCAGAAAGTCCCTATCACCTTACTCACTGTGAGGCCCCTTTGGAACACGGATCTTTCAGTAAATGTGTCTAAAATAAATTAGTGGAAGTGGAAAATTTCTCCAGCGGGAAGAAACCACCTCCTCCGGCCTGCAGTCCTCCCACAATCACAGACTGTCCTTCTTACTCCCCAGTGAAGGGACGAGGCCCACACGTTTTGCAAGCCCTGTGTGTTGTACACGCTTGATGTGCACAGTTGATTTAAGCCCAGAAAATCCTTTAATTACTGCCGCTACTTCTGGCTGGGTTCTGGGAAGGAACTAATTCAAGCAGCGATCACTCAACCTGAAATATTATGAATGTAATTTCATTATTTGGTCTGTGTGCGGGTCGTGGGCAAGAGGTTACAATAATTGGCTTTGCTGAGTGCCTGCTGGAATGGCAATTTGTCACCCAATTCTGTGGCTGACAACCGACAGACAATTCCTCCTGTGGGGCCCAAGTCATTTGCCCCTACCTGGCCCATGACCTGGCAGGTGACATTGTCAGGGTATGCTCACAGCAGCCACTCCAGACTTCATGGTGAAGAGCTTTCCACATGAGCCGTGAGGCACCTGTCTACTCATGGGTGGACAGTAATACTGAGGTGAGCACACATACTCGTACACACCCAGGATTATGGGCGAGGGCCAGATGCACACACACATGCACACACTGGGGGACCTGACCCTTCACCAGGACACACACACGTGTGCACAGGAACCAGAAACATCTGCTGTAAGCAGGAATGAAGCATACCCCAATAGTCTGCAGGGCAGTGCCGAGCAGCCTCCCGACCCCCACCCCAGGCCGGCCCTCCAATGCTGTGTCTTGTAGCATAGTGCTTGCTCCCAGCCCTGAGTGGTTGTCAGGTCACCAAGAAGACTTCAGATCTTTGGGATCTGAAGACCCGGCTTTTAGTTCAAGCACTGACACTTCCTGGCAGTGTGACCTTGGGCAAGTGACTTTGCCTCTCTGTGCTTCAGTTTTCCCATCTATAAAATAGAGACGGGTCCAGTGAGGCTCCAGCATAAGGATATTGGTAAAGCATGGAAAACACAGAAGCTAGTACACTAGTACACAGTAGGCACTGAGTGCTCACACTGTCATCACTGCTCGTACTGCACTCCCAGATGCCACCTCCCTAAACACCCCCAGGACTCTCAGGTCCCTCTCCCAGCCCCGGGGACACCTCCATGACACAGAGGCAGCAGGGAAGGCGAATCTGTAAAGCGCCCCCTGCTGGGCCGTGCCCAACCCGTCTCCAAAGGGACCCTTGGGCATGGCTGCCACGGTGCCCTAGGCTGGAAGAAAGGGAGCCAGGACGGCCATGCCTGCCACACCCCATCACTGCAGGAAGCAGGCCACCAAGTCAGAAATCCTCCATTCACACCTACAGACACCCACGCCTCCATCCCCAGGTGGATACTGGAGGGAGTGCCCACCCCCAGCAAGGCTTTTCTGGAAATGATTCTTCCTTTGCTACAGCAACAGAATCTTGCCAGTGGGTATAAATATTTGTATGTGAGTAACTGCGTAAATGAAGGAAGGTTTTAATTAGGTGTGCTCCCCAGAACCCCATTCCCTGGCCCTTGCCTCCCTTAACTCTGCTGACCAGTCACCTCCCGGACCCCCCAGTTCCTCTGCCAGACCTGAATGGTGGACAGGGTATCTGGCAGGGCTCCCGGTTGCTGAACCAGACAGCACCACCGAGGGGCACTGTGCAGCCCCTGTTGGTCAGTGGGGCCAGGGAGACGCTCTGCTCATGGCCCGGATGGGGTCTGCCTTCATGGGGGTCCTATGGAGCTGAAAGTAATTCATAATGTCCCCTTCCACCCACCGCCTCTGTATCCTCCCATGGGGCACAGGGAGAGCAGGCATGGAGCCAAACAGGGCCTAGGGGGCAGGTCTCAGCCCTGATGGGGGTTTAGGGTACAGGAAAGATCCAGTCCTCCCAGCTATTCCAACCAACAGGAGGTACCAACCACCACCTATTACCTAACTTTGAAGAACACATTCCAAATTAGAGCTGCCCCTAATATCAGGATAATCCACATAAATGGACGTTACAGATTCTTAGCTTTTCTTTTCTTAAGACAGGTTGTCGCTCTGTTGTCCAGGCTGAAGTCTAGTGCATGATTTTGGCTCACTGCAACCTCCACCTCCCAGGTTAAAGCAATTCTCCTGCCTCAACCTCCCCAGTAGCTTGGATTACAGGCGCCCGCTACCACACCCAGCTAATTCTGTAGTTTTAGTAGACAAGGTTTCACCATGTTGGCCAGGCTGGTCTTGAACTCCTGACCTCAAGTGATCAGTCCGCCTCGGCCTCCCAAAGTGCTGGGATTACAGACATGAGCCACTGCACCTGGCCAGATTCTTAGCTTTTTTAAAACACAAAACAAACACAAAAACGATCTGGCCACTCTGGACCTACATTCCTGCACAGAGGAGCAGCGGTGGCACCTGGCCCTGGGGCCTGTCTGTCCACTTTCCCCTCACCCTATCCCCACCCCTCCCATCCTGTGGTCTCTCCCTCCATGTGGCTCTGTCAGATCCATTGTCTGATGGGTCCCAGTGACCCCGAACAGTTTCCAGACATCCCCTCATCTCCCTTCCTCCAGGGCAGATCCATACCCTGAAGACAAAGGTCAGATGCATTTACAAATGGCTACAGCCTTTGCAGGAGGTGTGATAGGGTCTTGGGACTCCATACAGGACCCGAGGAATGCCGCAAGCACTTCCCATGGTGAAGCACCTTTGGACACAACCAGAATGTAGCAAGGGACTTATGGATCACCATTCCTGCAGTCCTGCCCCCGTGGAGAACCATGACCAGGCTCAGAGCTTGGTGGGGAGCTTGGATGAGGCCAAACCAGCCTCTCAGGGGTCTTGAGGCCTTCTGGGGGGGCTGAAAAATGCCTCAACCAGGCCTCAGGGCAAGATGACAGGCAGCCCCCGACTTCCCTCTGAGACCCCAGACGCGAACACAAGAAGCTCTCAGGAGCTCCTCTTTACCCCACCGGGAGCCAGCGCTGTGCAGGGACTCCCCAGTGGCAGTTGTCAGAGGGAACAACTGAACCGATTTAAGCACGGCTATTTTCCCCACATAAAATAAAATTTCAAAATGAGCGAATCCTTCACTGACTTCCACTATGATTCAAGTCAAAACTGCAGAGCCACAAATCCTGGAAAATAAGCTTCATAATGAAAACATCAGCAGGCATATAATGGTGAAGCTTTTTTGGCTTAAATGAGATCTGCCCAGCGGCTCCCAACTTCTGCAAATATTGTGAGGAGAGGGGGACCTGCAGTGACCCAAAAGCACCACAAATGGTGTCGACCTCAATGCAAGAGTGGGATAACCCCACGGGCAGGCAGTTGGAGCCCAGCAGAAGGCAAATGAGCCCTTGCCATCCCTACAGACCTACCCCTTTGGCCTCTGGAACTGGACCTCCAAGCTCCTGTTTCATAACTACCACAATCACCTTTTCAGGGTTTTTAAAAAACCAAGACCCACGCAGTGGCCATGGAGAAGAACAGCCATCATAGCAACAGCCCTGTCCTTGGAGTGTGGGTGGACTCCTCCCACTTCCCTGCTGTCTGTGTTACGAACAGGGGCCCCAGGATGTCAGGAGGGTTGGCACGTGGTGGGACACCCCCAGGCCCTTCTTCAATGCTGGCAATGGGTGTGTCCAATCAACTCACTGGGTGTCCCCAGGCCCTCCTGCTTGACCTGAGACTCCAGGCCAAGTGAGGCTGGTGGAAGGCGACAGATCCGGGCAGAGAGCCCCCCCCTCCTTGGGCCCCTGTGGAGCCTCGTGCCCCTTGGGGAGTAGTCTCCCCTGTCCTCAGTCTCTCCACAGCAGCTGCCCTGGGCTGAGCAGGAGGCTTGGCTCTGATGCTAGATGACTCTCACTGAAGACGCTCAGGCAATGAATGGGGACAGAGGTGAGGGAGCGTTATCACAGGTGGAGGGAAATGAAGTCCAGCCGTGTGGCATTCCTCCCCAGCACCTAGCCTTCAGTCCCTCCTTGGGCTCAATGCCCGGCCCTAGGCGCAGTCCTGGCACTCCAGACCTGATGTAATCCTGCAGCATCTCGTACACAGATCTTGACCTCCGCTTCTTCCTTCTTCCGTCCCTCCAGTGTATTCTGGGCCAGACACAGTGGGAACAGGGTCACCCCACACCTGAGACCTGCTCTGGGCCTCTGGGCAATGACTCACACCACATGTGAACAGAGCTGGATTCACCCCCCATGGGGGTCCTCTGGGGAACAACTGACCGCTATGGAGATACAACCCAACACCGGGGCTACCTGGGGACAGGGGATAAGCATCAGAACCGCCTGCCCCTCCTGGACCTCGCCCAGGCCCCCACATAATGGGAGGTCCAGTTTTCCAGCTGAACTGAAATTTCAGAAGGTGTCTTTGTTGTGGGTTTTATTAACCCAGTGGAAGAGCCTTGGGGCTTTGGTTCAGGGAGTTGATAATCTGCTGGGTGTTGGCAAGAAATGTCCTTCAAGAAAAATGGTAGAATAACATCAGACAGTAAAAAAAATATTCAGGAGTTTGAGGCTGCAGAGAGCTACGATTGTGCTACTGCACTGCAGCCTGGGTGACAGAGCAAGACCCCTTTTCTTAAAACAAAACATATAGACCGAGCATGGTGGCTCATGCCTGTAATCCCAGCACTTTGAGAGGCCAAGGCAGGTGGATCACTGAAGTCAGCAGTTCGAGACCAGCCTGACCAACCTGGTGAAACCCCATCTCTACTAAAAATACAAAATTAATCGGGCGTGGTGGCGGGTGCCTGTAATCTCAGCTACTGGGGGTGGGGGCAGCGGGGCTGAGGCAGGAGAACCACTTCAACCCAGGAGGTGGAGGTTGCAGTAAGCTGAGATCAGGCCACTGCACTCCAGCCTGTGTGACAGAGCAAGACTCCATTTCAAAAAACAAAAACAAAAAACAAACCTATAGACTGTGACATTAACTAGTAGCAACAGAAAAGAAGGACAGAGTGGGCAAGCACAGGCTTTGGAATCAGACAGATCTGGGCTCAAATTCTGGCTTAGCCACGCGGGCTTCAGGACTTTGGGTAAATGATGAATCCCCGCTAAGTTTCAGTTAAGGATAAAGATGCCAACCGAGGAGGTCGAGGGAAGACAGAATGAGTACCACGTGCCAGGCACCCAGTAAACAACAACGCTGACTACGTTTCATGTACACGGAAGCTTGATTACACTGTCTCATTTTTATAAATTACCAGGATACACGTGCGTGGAGCTCTGCAGTTTTCAAAGTCCCTTTTGTCCATTACTTCATTAGATCTCCTCTTCTATTTTTAGCAAGTTACTGTAGTTCTCTTAAAACGTATGTCTCACTCTTATTGAACATGATCGTCCCAATTTTCTATTCTGTTCTCCTTTTTAATTTCCCCACCCCTAGGAACCTTTAGCATAACAATTCTGGGACCGTTTCTATTCATATCAATTTTCAGATTACAGCAATGTGATGTCTGTTTCCTAATTTAATTAGGTGATTCCTGTTATTAGTTCCTACATGCTCATTATTTTTCATTTAGCATATTTTAATGCACCAAAGGAAAGTGAGGCTCTAGCTAGAGACCCCCAGGGTGTCTTCTGCAGGAAGAATCTAATATTCACTCCAATTGCAGGGGCTGAAGGAACCCAGGAAATCATGGCCACGTAGAAGACTGGGGAGCTACAGGTTGGGACCACTACGGGGAACAACCCAGGCTCAGGTGAGAGAGGCTTGAGGCTGACAAACTTTCACTGCAGAGATGGGGACCACAGTGGGAGCCCCTCCAAATCAGGGCCTCCCAGGGAGTATAGCAGTGAGGGTCCTTTATAACTCTGACCCCTAAAGAGCAGAATCTAATGATAGTCCCAAAGCCAGCACTACCCAGACTCATGAAACCCACTGAGCTCAGGGTATCCAGACCTGAAGTCTCCATGTTCTGACCCTGCCTTTTTCTGGCACTTGGGCAATCACCATGTAGGGGGAGCTCCTTGTCTACCCCTTCATCAGTACTGGTCTTTGCAAAACTCCAGGGGAACCCTTCACACTGCAGTCTATGTGAACCATACCCCAGGATTAGCATAAAGCACAGTGTGGGTGGTACCCCCAGGTGTGAAGCAGTAATTGGGGCTTGGCTTTCTGCGCCCCTGGGCTCTGGCCACCCTGTCCACCCCTCCTTACCTACAATTGTGCACAATGATGGCTAGCCTGGCCTAGAAGGAACCCCACGAAGCCATTCTGCCATTTTCGAGAAAAAAAGGAGGGCAGGACTTCCAGGGCCACCCTTGGAAGGAACACTGTTACAAGCACTCCACTCAACCCTGATGCAGAGAGCCTGATGCAGTAGGTGATAAGGAGGGGGCACTCCAGGAGAACTGAAAACCCAGTGTGTGGCTTTCCCTGGGGTGAGACTGTCTTCGCTGTGGCCCAGGAAAAGCAAGGCACGGGAGGCCAAGGTGGCCCTTGGCAGCCTTGGGCAGCATTCAGGAAGAGGGTTTGAAGCTGCAGGTGCATTGTTTAGAGACACTGGGCTGAGAGTCCCAGCCCTGCTGATTTTGAGATAATGTATTGCCAGCTACTTAACAGGATGGATCACTGCAATTACATGTCACTTCTGATATTCACAGTCACAACAAGGATGTGTCAGCCTCGCAAGGTTTGTAGGAGATATATATGATGTTCCGCAATGCTGTTAGAAAATGATTTCAGGAAACAGACTCAAGAGGGTTCCAATAAAACCCACCTGCCCGGGGAGAGCAGCCGGCTCCATGGAAACTGGAGGGGCGGGTACCAACCCAGGAAGGAGTGTGGGCTCAGATGCCCAGCTGCAGGAGGACCGGACTCGCTCTGAGAGGTCCAGCAGGCTTCTTTCCCCTGCAGCCAACCTGGCCCAGCTGCTCAGAGAGGGCAGGCAGGAGCGGCCGCTGTGCTCCTGTTGCCTCTGTCACCTTCCTTTGGGTGAGCTGTTGAGAGCCTCTTAGCAGGTGCTCCTGTGGTCCTGGCCCGCACAGGGCATTTGTCCTGGTGGTGCGGTCTCAGAGCTCCAGGGAGACACACCCAGGACATGACAGTCACTCTTGGAGCTGCACAGACTTTCTGACATTGCAGTTTTGCCCTCCGCACAGGCACGGGTAGGGCAGTGTGTCCCTGGTAACCCTGGGACCCAGAGTGAGGGCCACACTTTCTCCAGTCAACAAAGCACTGCCTCCAGGAGATCAAAACAAGAGCCCTGGCATCAGTCAGACCCATGAGCCTTGCACTGCTGGCTCTGCCCATTTCTAGCTGTGAGACATTGGGCATGACACATAGCAGCACGTCCTCCAGGGGAGGCTCCCGGCGCCACTGGAATCTCACCCAAGCTCACTTCACTGCTCCCAATGGAGGTCAGCACCTCCCGTGCACTAGAGAGGACAAGCAAGCAGCCTACAGTTCCCCTCCTCCAGGAAGTCCTCCTGACTCCTCCAACTCTCATCTCTCAAGAAGGGTTTATAACCTGCCTTAAGTGTCCCCAGGACCCACTGAGCCAGGACTTGATCTCCCCTCCACTGTCCCCTAGATTGGAGCCCTCTAGGGAAGGGCCTGGATAACCTCCTCCCTTGACCCCACAGATTGTGAGCTCCCGAGAGCAGAGCCCAAGCTTCTCCTCCCCCCACCTCCATCTCACTGTGCACCCCTCCCTGCCTCGGTACAGCTGAGCAGATGGGTTTGCAGGGGCCTCACACAGATGGGCACATAAGGATCTCTCCTCCTGGCTGGCAAGCCCAGGGGCCCAGGCATGGAAGCCCCATCTCAGGACAATGTGAGGTTTGGCCAGAAAAGGCTGAAAAAAGCAAAACTCCATCTCAAAAAAAAAAAAAAAAGAAAGAAAGAAAGAAAGAAAGAAAGAAAGAAAGAAAGAAAAGAAAGTGTGGTATATATATACACCATGGAATACCTACTCAGCCATAAAAAGGAACAAAATAATGTCTGTTGCAGCAACTTGGATGGAGCTGGAGACCATTATTCTAAGTGAAGTAACTCAGGAATAGAAAGTCAAATACCACATGTTCTCACTTATACGTGAGAGCTAAGCTGTGGGGACGTAAAGGCATAGAGTGACACAGTAGACTATGGGACTTGGGGAGAAGGCTGGGAGTGGGGTGAGGGATAAAAGACTACACATTTGGCACAGAGTACACTGCTCGGGTGACAGGTGCACCAAAATCTCCTCATTTACCACCAAAGAACTTATCCATGTAACCTAAAACCCCCTGCACCCCCGAAAAGTATTGAGAGTTAAAGTATTAAATGAGTATTAAATACACGTAAAGTGCTTGTGATAGTGCCTGGCTCGTCTCAAGGGCCTGACAGCATGAGCTATAGTATTAGTACTGTCGCTGCTTCCGTACCTGCCCCAGTGAGTGTTGGCACATTGTCTCAAACTAAAAATCATCTATTTGTAAGAATTATACCTAGCCAGTTGTGGTGGCTCACACCTGTAATCTCAGCACTTTGGGAGGCTGAGGCGGGAGATCGCTTGAGTCCAGGAGTTTGAGACCAGTCTCAGCAACATAGTGAGATCCCACCTATACATAAAATAAAATAAATAGCTGGGTGTAGTGGCGTCTGCCTGTGGTCTCAGCCACTCAGGAGGCTCCGGTGGGAGGATCACTCGAGCCCAGCAGTGAGCTATCATGGCACTAGTACACACAAGCCCAGGCAATAGAGCAAGACCCTGCCTCTGAAAAGGAAGGGAAGGGAAGGAAAGGTGAGGAAAGTGGGGAGAAGGAAGGAGAGGGAGGGGGAGGAAAATGAGGGAGTGGGGGAGGAGGAATGGAGGGGGAGGGGAAGGGAGGAAGGGTGGAGGGAGGGGAGGGGAGGGGAATAGAGGGAGAGAAAGACAGAGGAAGGGAAGGGAAGGGAGATGGGAAGGGGGAAGGGAAGAGGGAAGGGAAGAGGGAAGGGAAGAGGGAAGGGAAGAGGGAAGGGAAGAGGGAAGGAAGAGGGAAGGAAGAGGGAAGGGAAGAGGGAAGGGAAGAGGGAAGGGAAGAGGGAAGGGAAGAGGGAAGGGAAGAGGGAAGGGAAGAGGGGGAAGGGATAAGGAAAGGGAGAAGGGAAGAAAGAAAATTATATGCATTAAAACATGTAAAGCCAGGCGTGGTGGCTCAGGCCTGTAATTCCAGAACTCTGAAAGGCCAAGGCAGGCAGATCATCTGAGCTCAGGAGTTGGAGACCAACCTGCCCAACATGGTGAAACTCCGTCTCTACTAAAAATACAAAAATTAGCTGGGTGTGGTGGCAGACAGCTGTAATCCCAGCTACTCAGGAAGCTGAGACATGAGAATCGCTCGAACCCGGGAGGCAGAGGTTGTGGGAGCCAAGATCATGCCACTGCACTCCAGCCTGGGCGTCAGAGCGAGATTGTGTCTCCAAAAAAAAAAAAAAAAAAGTAAAGTGCTCAGTATAAAACCTAGCGCAAAGTAAATGTTCAGTCAGTGTTCATGATTATCTTCATCCTTAAATGTCCCTGCGCCCTGCAGGAGTGCCCCGAGACAGGCCATAGACCTAGGTGTCATGGGGACCGTCAGTCGCATGGTCTGTGCCAGAGGTCCCTGAGGGGATTTTTGCAGTCCACCACAGCTGCCTCCCCTCTGGGCGCCCTAGAACCACCACCCACAACTCCTTGACTCCAGAAAAAGGCAAAGGGCTCTGAGATATGGGGTGGCCCCACTTAAAAGAAAACTCATTCTGCAAAAGCCAAACATTGAAAGAAAGAACTATTTATAGTATGGGAGCAACAGAATCTGTATGGTAACATTGTAGTTTTATATACAGATCTATGAATAAACTGAACAGAATCTGTATGGTAACATTGTAGTTTTATATACTTATCTATGAATAAACTGCAACAGAATCTGTATGGTAACATTGTAGTTTTATGTACAGATCTATGAATAAACCGAACAGAATCTGTATGGTAACATTGTAGTTTTATGTACTTATCTATGAATAAACCTCAACAGAATCTGTATGGTAACATTGTAGTTTTATATACTTATCTATGAATAAGCCACAACAGAATCTGTATGGTAAATTGTAGTTTTATATACTTATGAATAAACCACAACAGAATCTGTATGGTAACATTGTAGTTTTATATACTTATCTATGAATAAACCGCAACAGAATCTGTATGGTAACATTGTAGTTTTATATACTTATCTATGAATAAACCGCAACAGAATCTGTATGGTAACATTGTAGTTTTAGATGCATATCTATGAATAAACCAATCAATCCACACCATTCACTTTGGCTTCACGGGTCACTGACAATGACTCACCTTGCCCCATTAAAACAAAATCCATTCCACTTAAAAGAATGAAGAAGGAATGATAAAATCAGAACATTGCTGCTGCGTAACCTCTAATGAATGGCTGGATCTAGGCTCCACCACTGGCAGCTGATAACACAAGACAGCCAGGCACACAGGGACCTCCTGATGGAAGAATACAGAACCACCCTCGAATTTCTGCCCCTATAACTCCCCCAGAACAAAACAAAAACCAATCCAAACCTGTATCTGATCAAGCTTCAAGATTCACCTAATTTACTGGGACGACAAAGAACAGAGAACAATGTTCATCCATATCACACAGGCCCAATCAGCCAAATCCCAACTTACAGAAAGTTCTACAGGAACCATGACCTGGTTTCCTCAAATAAATATTGGGAGAAAAATACAGGTGGAGAAGGAAACTTACAGATGAAAGGAGACTTAAAAGACTTATGCACCCACTACAATATATGGGTCTTTTCTGGATATTGGATGGAACAATTGGAAATAAAGGTATTTATATTTGTGAGACAGCTAGACATTTGCACATTGACTGGCTATTAGATGTTACTGAGAAATTGTTAAATTTGATGTTACTAAGGAATGAGTTTAGTGGTAATGTCAACAAAATAGTTCTTTTAAACTGAGAAATACATTGAAATATTTATGGCTGAATTGATAGGATATCTGGTATAGGCTTCAAAGATCACATGGAAGGAGGGAAGTGGATGGTGCTCTGGATAAGGCCAGCTTGGTGTGGGTGGGGGGTGCTGGGTGCCGGGAACATGGTGTTCATGGCACTATCCTACTCCACTACTATGTGTGTTCCAAACTCTCTTTAATAAAACATTCATTTAAAAAGCAGCTCATAGAATTCCCTTTGCTCAACCAAATGTGGAGTCAGCCTTCTGCAGCCCCCGGGGCTAGTACATAGGGAGTTTTTTGTTATTTGAGACAGTCTGGCCCTGACACCCAGGCTGGAATGCAGTGGCACAATCTCAGCTCATTGCAGCCTTGACTGCCTAGACTCAAAGGGTCCTCCTGCCTCAGCCTCCTGAGTAGCTGGGACTACAGGTGTGTACTGCTGCATCCAACTAATTTTGTTTATTTATTTATTTTTTGTAATGACAGGGTCTCAGTATGTTGCCCAGGCTGGTCTAGAACTCCGAGGCTCAAGTGGTTCTCCGACCCAGGCCTCCCAAAGTGCTGAGATTACAGGCATGCACCACCACACCTGACTGTTGGTATTTGTTTTTCGTGGTTCTGGCCTGGTCTCCAAGTCTTTTTCTTGGAGGAGAGGTGAATCTTGTCTACTGGATCAAAAAGTAAACTCCCCAAAAGCAGAAGCTCTGGCCTCAGGGCTTGGCAATGCTGGAGACTGGAAAATAACTGACTGGAGAGGTGAATTCTCTGATACACAAAACCTCATCTTCAAGTGCGGGTAGCTTACTGGGTAGCTATTTCTGTTTCCAAAGATTTGATTTGGATGATAGCAAAAAGTATTTAAAATGTGGTTTGATTTACATAAGTCTGGCAACCCCCTGCAATTCCATCTCCTGCCTGAGCCAGCTGAGCCAGGCTGGGAAGTTCAGGTGCTGCTCACCCCTGGTGGCTCCATGGGAGACATGAATGAGGCCAGACCCCAAGGGACCTCAAGCCACTAAGAACTCCTGCCAACTCCCTGTCCCCCTTCCACACTTACAGTGCCACAAACTGCAACTTCCAGAGATCTCCGTCCCCAAACAGTTCATGCCATGGTATAGAATTTCCTCAGTAGATCCACCAATCTGCACTCCATACCCACCGCCCCAACACCTGCCTGTTTGCCTGACTGGGATGGCAGAGCAGTTCCCAGAGTCTGTACCTCCCACCAACAGAAATCTGCAGGCAGAAGGCTTGTCAGGGGCCCTTGGGGCCACCCAGCCATGCAACTGGACACATATACTTTGTAAGCACTGGTTTCCAACAGATAAATGTAATCAAGGTTTATGTGCTCGGAGAAGCCAACAGGATGGGATTGTTTCACTTGAAAGATCAGAAGAAAATGGTAACTAATGTTGTGGAAAATTACTTTGATATTGCTTTCTTGGTACCGAATCACAATTAGGCTGCCGTGAGAAATACAGGGAAGGAATAAATGAATAGTAACAAATCAACACAAACAGCCTGTGTCAGAGACACTTTGCTCAGGAAAAGTAACGTAAGCATTACTTAAAGTTTTATGACTGTGTTTGGTGTGATTTACCCAGACCGTCAATTTTGCCCATCACCTGGCACGTGGTGAGTGTGGTCCAGCTGCATGGACCATCAGAAGACCCACGTGTGCTCCTTGCCCAGGTCTGCTGGCTGCAGAGGGATGATGCGCTTGGCCCCATGCCATCTGACAGCCCCCACCAGCCTGAGGCTTCGAGCTTCCCAGAAATCCCAGCGATCCCGTTGGGCCCCAGCCTACCTGTAATCCATGTGTGTGCACTCGGGCAGCTGGGCAGGGCAACAAGACCTGCACAGCGAGAACTCTGGCTGCAGCAGGGTAGGGCACTAGCTGTAGCCACCAAACTATAGTCCCATCCAGGAGTGTCCCACACATGGGTCTGGGCCCTGGTCCCAGGTGGGCGCCACAGGCACACTCATTCCTCCTCTCCTAGGCTCCTCCTGCAGAACGGGTGCACAGGCCGCCTGGACCCTCTGCCCACATGCAACCCCAACCACGCACACACCCAGGGACACACCCAAGCAACGTTTGCTCGCCTTTCTTCCTGAGTTTGCTTCTGTGCAGAAAACAGGTACCAGCTCACAGTCTACCCTGACGGCGCTGTCCCAAGGGGTCACATTCTGCCAACACAGTGTCATGAAGCTGTTCTGGGGCTTGTGCTAGGCTGCAAAGCTCCCACAGGAGCTTCTGTGCATCTGCTGCTCCAGAAGCCTGGGAATGGCCAGACCCACTTCCGACAGCCACCACCTGTGGGGGTCCGGCCCAGGCGTGAGTCAGCACCAATGACTCACCCACTGTCTCCTGGAGGCCACCGCCTTGGCTGCCTCCCTCTGACTCTCAACTCATCCACCTGCCCATTGGGGGGCCTCTGGCAGTTCAGACCCAGGGCCCCAGCTCTGGCCTCCTTGTGTTCCTTTGATCTTTCTTCCTGATACCCATGGGCCCTCAATCTGCACTAAGGGCCACACATCATGGCTGCTCGTCCACAATGAGGGCAGAGGGGTTGCAGAGTTGAGACCCCTTCCTGTTCTCTGGGCTTCTGGCAGGGGGTGTGCAGGAAGCCCTCTGCCTATATCTCTGGCCCCCTTCTCTTTCATCCTGTTTCTGGCTCACAGCACTGAACAAGCAAGAGACAGTGAGTGGGTGTCCCTGGGGAGGAGTGGTGTCTCTGGGGCTGCGCCAGCCTGTCCATACCCTAGAGCATGGTGGCTTCATGGAACCGCCCCTAATGGGAACCACTGCTGAGACCCTGCCCTCCTGTGGCTCCAAAGCTGAGAGCTTCCAGGCCTTGGTCTTCTGCCAGCTGACGTCCTGCCCTGCTGTATCTCTGGGGATGGGGACTGTGTCCCAGCAGCAGAGACCTTGCCTCAACTCCCTTCTCCATATCCTGGTCTGCCTTGAGATGTCAGAATCACCCTTCCTGCTCTGGCCTCCCTGCCATCCCACCTGTCCCCAGCAGCCCTCTGTGACCACTGGGCCACGAGGCAGGGGTGGAATGGAAGTAGAAGTTGGGGATACTTGGAGGGGGTCTTGGCCTCACAAAGCCAGAGGTACCCTGACCCCCTTTATCCAGACCAGAAGGGCTAGATTCCCCAAGGCTGGGCAGAGAAACTGAGTCTCACTTGAGGGGCATGGGCTCAGAAAGAAGTTGTCCACTTTCTGATGTCCCTCACAATATGGAAAAGGCCCAAGAGGTGGCAGAATCCTGTTTAAATCTGAGTTTCATCAAAGGTGACAAATGGCTGACTAGACAGCAGCCTTGCCATGACTTCCAAGAGAGGCCACCCTGCTGCTAGGCGCTGGCTGGAGGTCTTGCATCAGATACAGCACTCCCACATTGAGACTGATGCCTGCCCCGGTAAGCCAGGACCCCTACTCTGCTTGCCGGGGGTCTTGGCACAGACTTGCCCTTTTCCCCTAGGGCCAGCACACCAGGGCAGCTGTGGAGGCCTGAGCTTCAGGCTGGAAAGCTGGGGGCAGTGATGGCAGGACCCAGCGCAAGGACTCACCTGGTGCCTGCTGTGAGGCGAGCTCCGTGGGGTCCTGCAGGCTGATGAAGAGGAGGAGGCCTGCAGCTCCGAACAGCAGGACAGATGAGAACATGCAGGCCAGCCGCATCATTCCAGGTCGCTGGGTCATCCGGGGCTCGCTCCGGGGTCACCTCTCGGGTGTGGGAGGCATCTTCTTCCCTCATCGTACACACCAGGCATCCATCAGGCCGAGGTCTACGGGGCAGAAGGGAGGCAGTCATCACCAAGGCTTGAGGCACCCGGGCAGTGGAGGCCCTGCTCACTGCAGCAACTCAAGTGCAAGTCCCAGATGCCTCTGCCCTCTGCAAGTTACCCAGGGGTGTCCCTTCCACCCTTTCAGCCCGGGAATCTCAGGGAAGCCTGTTGCCACCTCTGGCTGGAATGCTAGCTTCCCACCGGGGTCTCCCATATCTGCACCTCCAGAAAAATCATGGAATGAGACACCTTCTGGCCCTGCCTGGGGGAGCCCAGGTGGGAACCCCCAGACCCCCGGTCAGTAACCGGCAACCACCCCCTACACTGTTCAGTCCTCCAAATAAGCATGCATGCTCCCAGGGTTGGGGCCTAGAGACAGGCAGGAACCTGGGTCTTTATCTCCGGCCCCCAGCCCAGTGGGCAGAGAAGCTCTTGGATGTGCCTCCGCCCTGCTCCTCTCTATGGGGTGCTGGGGACAAGATCTCCATAGAGCAGGTGGCTCTGAGAAGGAGCCTGCTAGGCTCGAAGGACATTCAGGCACAGATGGATCTCCCATGCCTGCCAGGGCTGTCCTTACTGATGGACTGACAGATGGGGCTGGTGGATGGCGGTCCCTCTAGACAGTCACACCAGCGGGAGCTGAGGCTCTGACCAGACCACACAGGTCCCTGCACTCAAGGCCTTTGGCCTGGAGTCGAGGTGGGGCAGCCAGACCTGTGTCCAACAGGCTCCAAGCTCAGAGGCACAGAGGCTGGGTGCTAACACCCCCTCGTGTTCCTGGGGGTGGGCACTAGCTACTCTGGCCACTGAAGACCCACAGTATTATCCATGTGACTTGCCTCTTACCCTACTTCCTACTAGAAGACAGGGAGAGAAATTCCCCATCCCCCACATACCAGCAAGTCACGCCAACAGGGCCAGGCTGTGCCTTGAGATGGGGGCACCCCAAGGCCATTTGGCCAAAGGAAGAATGTCAGTTCCCATAGAAGGAGTAGAGAGGGCATGGGCAGAGTGCAGGGGGAGGGAGGCACAGGCAACAGGCACCCCAGGGAACCCCCGCTTTGAAGGTCACTCCATCCCCTTACTTTCCAGTGGACCCTGCTGGCCAGGCCTGAGGTATCACCCTCTTTCCACCCGAGGAGCCCTGGGGGAACTTCCCCACCCTGGCACAGGCAGCCTCTGAGGCCACAGCTGGGTGGCTGGTCAAGCCCCAGGTTAGATGTGCTGCTTGGGGCAGGGATGTTCCCCTGCCCAGGAACAATACTCTGGCCAGGCAAATCCTCTCCAACCCGGACCCAAGTGCTGGGGGACGATGCCCCACACCCAGCCCACGGAGCACGAGGAATGAGCAGAGGCTCTCTCCCTGCTCCCTGCCCAGAAAACAACTCCCCACGACCAGACTATTTTTCTGAAAGGCTCAAGGGCTGGGGAGGGTAAACTGCAGATTTGGGTTTCTCCCCTCTGCAGTCTCTGTAATTATTTTTTCACTCAGTTAACTTTAATTAACCTGCCCCAGGCCTCTCCACACCAGGAAGGCACCTGACGCTGGGCTCTCTGCACTGTGCCGAGCAGGTGGTTCCCACAGCCTTCCAGCTTTTTACGGAAGCACTGAGCTGGGCCCATTTTGTCTCTGGAGCTGGCTCCAGGGTGTCAACCTGGCTCCGACCTCACTGTCATGGCCTCTGCCCCAAAGACAAACTGCTGCTTCCTGTCATCCACCAAGGCCACCCCTGCCCTGCTTGCAGAAAGTAGAAATGGACAGTCACATGTCCCCAAGGGCTCAGACTCAAAGCCCCTTGCATGGGGCTGGGACCCTTCTCTCCACAGCTGTCCTGGATGAGGCCGTCATGGGGTCCTGGGATTCACTGCCTTGCAAAGACACAGATGCAACAGTGCAAGCCCCAAAGCAGGCTATGATGCCTACTGTCCCTGATGCCCTACTGTCCCCCAAGCCCTTCCCTCCATGAGGACAGTGCTGCACTGCAGAGTCCCAGGCCCACAGGGGCCAGCCCCAATACCTCAGGAGAGAGTGAGCAGCTGATGAGGGAGGCAGAGCTGTTCTCTCCAGCCTGACTCAGGGGTGCCCTAGGCAGTCATAGAAAGGAGTTAGAAGAATGGAAAAGATGTCACACACCGATACAGGGGAGCCAAGGCTCTCAGAGGGAGACCAGGAAGAATGTCCAAGGTTTCTTGGGAACAGCTGCTACTTCATGGTCATGGGGATTGCGTTCACACATGCACCGTGCCCACGGACCTAAGCAGGTGCAGGTTCGCTAACATGCATATGCACACATGCCCAGGTGCATGCTGGTGAGTGCCTGTGGGCGCATGCGTGCACACACACACCCCATTGAAGGTCCCCAGCAAGGCCCCAGCTGGGAGGCAACCATCCCGAACCCCTGAGTAAGCGGGCCACAGTGTGGGCACACTTCCCGCAGTCTCCTGAGTCAGACACCAGGAAGCCAGTTTGACCTAAGGTGGCCTCCAACATCAAGACATTTTGCAAGAAGGGAGAGAAGGAGGAGAACAAGTTCGTGGCTTGTGCCCAGGGCTGCCGGGTAAAAGAGCTAATAAAGGGTCCCTCAATATCAGGCTCTACCTGATGAACAAAGGGGACTCGGGAGCATGTGTGATCATCATCGCATTTGTTCAGTAGCTGGCGCTGCAGAATGGTTACAGGAGAGCTGGGCGGTCCGCTCTTCTCCCCAGTTTGTCTCCATTCGAGCCAGTGCAGACATCCATTGTCAAAGATGAAATGGATCCTGCAGCCACGACCTGTCCTCACTTGTTTCTGAGCCTGCCTCCAGCCACCCATGTGTCTGGGAGCCGGGGCAAGGACCATATCCCTGGTCCCAAATCCAGGAAGAGGGGACGCAGACCCAGGACTACACCTCCACGGTGGAGCTTCATCTGTCCGCGTCTCCCCTTTCAAAGACTCTCCCCTTTGCTGGGCCCCAAGAGAACACAAACACCCTCCCTACACCCAGGGAAGCTGGCATCGGAGCTGCCTGTGGCTTCAGGGTCCAGCCCCTAAGCCCAGACCCCAGATTTTCCCTCTGGGACCCTCCGCTCTGTGTTTGTTCTCACTGGGGACCATCTGACCAGCTAACTCCCTACTCCCTGCGAACAGAAATCAAAAGGTCAGCGTGCCTTCCCTCCTAGGTAACTGGCCGGCAGTATGGCTGGGTCTTCCATGCCGGCAAGGATGACAAGGTGTGGGAAGGAAGGGTGGTCACCAACAGACCCCTGGGCATTACAGGGGCTGTGGAATCCTCTATTGTTCTTCAGAGAGCCCCAGGCTTCAAAGTCACATGTTATTTTCAAGGCAACAGGAACTGCTGGTCTAAAAGCTATTGTCTCCCTCTCCTGGGAGTCCAGCTGCTGCCTGGGGAGTGGACAGCACCATCTGTCACAGGCTGGGGCCTGGAGGGCTGGGGGTGGGGCCTAAATACAGTCACAGGCCTCAGCTCCCACCTGGGACTGTCCCATCCTCACCACAAACTACATCACCCTCAGCTCTGAAGACAAGGGCAAAACCTGCCTTCTCCTCCGTACACCTATCCCAAGACCGACAGACAATAAGATAATCCAGCCTGCCAGGCTCAGAGAAGAGGGAGGGTTCAGGCAAGAAAAATAAACAGCCCCTGTGAGTTTCTAGCGGCTCCTGCCCAGCCTCACAATTCCCAGTCCTCCTGGTGGCTTCACTCCCCAAAGCCTGAATAGCGTCACCAATTTTTACTTTAAGGGGGAAAAAAAAAGGATCCAATTAATCTTATAAACACCTCCTGGGACACAGGGCAGGGCCAAGGATTCCTCCCATTTCCTTATTTATTTGATTTAAAAATGTGTCTCTTTGGAGAAATTCACTTCAGGGCACAAGCAAGGACTTGGGAATTCAGCCAAAACACACGCACCTCCAGTGGCGACCGGCAGCAGGCGGACAGACGCACGGACGGCTCCAAGGACACGCTTGGCTGCGGCTGCTTCCAGGCCTGGACGCTCCCCCCAGCTGCCCAGAGGACCCCCTGTGGCTGTGGGGACCGGTCCCTGTGCCTGGCTCCAGGCAGCATAGGTGCACCCACGTGGTCAGCGGACCCCGGGCTCAGGAAAGTTCTCTGTCCGGTGGGTCTCCTTGCACCACATGGGCAGGAGAGAACAATGACGTCCCTCCCAGCTGAGGGCTCCCAGAGAAGCTGCTTGTTAGGAGAGAGGCTGCTATGGCAACTTGAGGAGAATGGAGCCAGGCACTGCCGTCACCTTGAATCCGGCACCGTGCCTTCTGCCGCGGTGACAGCAGCAGGGACTCTGCACCGGGCGCTGGCCCCCGAGCCCCGGCTTCCCTCCTCAGCCTCCTGGCCTCAGGAACTCATCTGCTCCTCGCCGATCCATCGGTTGGTGCGAGCCCACAGCCTGGTCCCCCGAGAGCACTACCTCCTTCTGTTTTGTCAGACTAGTTCCCTGCGCACGGCTCTCGCTTACTTCTGAGATGGGGCTCTTCTTGATTTCAGCTCATTAAAAATTCTGCAGCTAATTAAAACCGCTCTAATGGCAGCGGCGGCGGCAGCAGCAAACTCTGGGATGAGTCCCTCCAGTTTTTATGCGTAGGCATAAAGTTGCAATGCTCTGCAAGGATGACGGATGGGTGCGAGTGCTCAGACTCCAAGGCGGGGCTGCAGACTCAGACTGGCTCCTGCCCTGCTGCCGGGGAGCGCTGGCCTGGGTCCTGAAATCCCCAGGCCCTGGCCTTGGCACACCCAGACCCCGCATGGCACCACACTACTCTGGGGGTGGGGGGCAATTCAATTCCCCTACTGTCCGCTTCCCTGTTGCAAGGTTGCAAGGGAGGGTTCTCTCTACTCCCCCCATCCCCATGCTCTGCAGTGGGGAGAAAGGGTATTCCGGGGTGGAGGTTACCATGTGAATCAGGCTCACATGGTCCTAAAGCTTGCCCCCATAAGCCTACTAGGAGCACCACAGCCCAGCCTCCCACCATCGCAGACACATTGCCAGGTGGAGGTTGAAGGGTGCCTGCAAACACACAGCAGCAGCAAGGGGAGTCTGAGAGCATGGCAAAAGAGTGACATGAGAGGCCACGTCAAGTGACCGCACCATGGACATCAACTGACCACATCATGGACACTAACTCTGTCCAGGGCTTCTTACATGTTAAGGACATTTTACACCAGCGGGGCAGAGCAGGGGACAGTCATTCTGTATGGAGAGAAACTGAGTCCCCTCCTCCTCCTCATCCCAGCAGAGTCCAGAATGCTGACTCAGTGCCCTGAATGTATGAGCCTTGGTCCCCTGAGAGCACCATCAAGGTGACAGCCCTTCCCTCACTGTGGGAAGAATGTTTGCTGCCTGCCTCTGACTTGGCACCTCAGGAATCAGGAATCGCATGGAGGCCTCTCCCTGTCTTTGTATTCGCAGCACCTAGCACGGTCCCCGGCACAGGGAAGGTGATTAATAGCCTCTGCTGCATGTTGAATGAGCACGAGTTAATAGATGGAAGTGTTTGGGGC
The DNA here is from genome assembly GCA_031835075.1 of Saguinus oedipus. NCBI lineage: Eukaryota > Metazoa > Chordata > Mammalia > Primates > Cebidae > Saguinus > Saguinus oedipus. The sequence continues at coordinate 37,746,335 of CM063187.1, read as the reverse complement.
CATCTGGAGAGAGGCACTCCATGAACCTGGAATTTTAAAAAGGTCATTTATGTTTCAGGGAGCTGAGGGTTTGTTTTCATCAGCGCTGGGTTGGAATCAGGTCCAAAGAGTGACCCAATCCTATGACAAGAGACAAGGAAGAAAAGGTCCCCAGGGAGCCCGATGAAGCAGTAAAGCTTGAAATACCCGAGGCATGATCGCCACCAGGACCTCGATTTTGCCTCTTGGTGTCAGTACGACAGATTTCTGATCACAGAGCTTGAAGACAAATACATTCTTCAAGATAAATGTTGATTCTATCTCTACATATACATGTATATTAACAGGTGCAGTTTTTACACAAAAGACACAAGCCATTGAAATACCATGAAGTTGACTGATTGTCCCCTGACATGGTTTGGATATGTGTCCCCCCCAAATCTCATGGTGAAATGTGATTCCCAGTCACATTTCACCATGAGATTTGGAGCAGACACATCCAAATGTGTTGGAGGTGGGGCTGGTGGGAAGGGACTGAATCGTCAGAGTGGATCCCTCATGAACAGCACGATGCCATCCCTTTGGGTGATGAGTTTGTTCTCATTCAGTTCGTTCCCATGAAATCTGACCATTTACAAGAGTCCAGGACTCTCTCCGTCACCTCTTTCTTGCTGTTTCTCTTGCCATGTGACCTGCCTTCTCTCACTTTGCCTTCTACCATGACGGTGAGCTTCCTGAATCCCACCCTAGAAGCCAAGCAGACACCAACACCATGCTTCCTGTACAGCCTGCAGAACCATGAGTGAATTCAATCTCTTTTCCTCATAAATTCCTCAACCTCGGATATTCCTTTTTTTTTTTTTTTTGAGACGGAGTTTCGCTCGTTACCCAGGCTGGAGTGCAATGGCGCGATCTCCACTCACTGCAACCTCCGCCTCCTGGGTTCAAGCAATTCTCCTGCCTCAGCCTCCTGAGTAGCTGGGATTACAGGCACGCGCCACCATGCCCAGCTAATTTTTTGTATTTTTAGTAGAGACGGGGTTTCACCATGTTGACCAGGATGGTCTCCATCTCTTGACCTCGTGATCCACCCGCCTCGGCCTCCCAGAGTGCTGGGATTACAGGTTTCAGCCACTGCGCCCAGCCGGATATTTCTTTATAGCCACACAAAATGGACTAATGCATCCCCAAACCTTTAAAATATAGCGTGATATGAGGAAACCCCCTAAAAAATTACAGCTTGCATGTGTTGGTCAATGACAGAAACACATGCTCCAACATCAGCGACATGTGAAGACATTGTGTTAAGTGAAACAAGCCAGACACAAGAGGACAAATACTGTGTAATTCCACTTGTGTGGAGTACCAGGAGTAGTTCAATTCACAGAGATGGAAAGTAGAATGGAAGTCACCAGGGACTGGAAGGAGGACCAGGGAATTGTTGTTTAATGGGTACAGTGTCTGGGACGATGAAAGGTTCTGGAGCTGGATAGTGGTGATGGCTGCCCAACAATGTGAATGTATTTAATGCCACTGGACTGTACACTTAAAAATGATTATAAGGCTTGAGTGGTGGCTCATGCCTGTAATCCCAGCACTTTGAGAGGCCGAGGCAGGTGGATCACGGACTCAGGAATTCGAGACCAGCCTGGCCAACATAGTGAAACCCCGTCTCTACTAAAAATATAAAAAATTAGCTGGGCATGGTGCCAGGTGCCTGGAATCCCAGCTACTCAGGAGGCTGAGGCAGAAGAATCACCTGAACCCTGGAAGCAGAGGTTGCAGTAAGCCGGGATTGTGCCCTTGAGCTCCAGCCCAGGCGACAATGTGAGACTCCATCTCAAAAAAAAAAAAAAAAAAAAGATTACAAAGTGGGTGGATCACTAGAGGTCAGGAGTTTGAGAACAGTCTGGGCAACATGGTAAAATCCCATCTCTACTAAAATTACAAAAATTAGCCAAGTGTGGTGGTGTGCACCTGTGATCCCAGCTACTTGGGAGGATGAAGGAGAATTGCTTGAACCTGGGAAGCAGAGGTTACAGTGAGCGGAGATTGTGCCACTGCACTCCATCCAGGGTAACAGAGTGAGACTGTGTCTCATACACACACAAAGACCAGGCACAGTGGCTCACACCTGTAATCCCAGCACTTTAGGAGGCTGAGGTGGGTGGATCACCTGAGGTCAGGAGTTCAAGACCAGCCTAGCTAACATGGTGAAACCCCATCTCTACTAAAAACACAAAAATTAACTGCAGCCACCTGTAATCCCAGCTACTCGGGAGGCTGAGGCAAGAGAATCACTTGAACTGGGAGGTGGAGTTTGCAGTGAGCCAGGATTGCACCATTATACTCTAGCCTGGGTGACAAGAGCTAAACTCCATCTTGAAAAAGCCAAACTCTCAGTGAAAGCAGCTTGAACAAGGCATCTGGATATCATGGGACAGCCATTAGGCTTAGAGCAGGGCACCCAGGTTCTCTGGCCCGACCTCTCCTCTACTCAAGTCTGATTTTCAGAACTTGAGTTTCCCTATCAGAATCAGCCCTCATCCAAAATATCTGCTGTAGATGAGTTCCCAAGTTTCTTGCACCTCCGTTGTGAGACAAACACCTTGGAACAGGGAGGCACCTTGTGAATTTAATTTGCACTGGGTCACTTTCAGGCACACCAGGTGGGCTTCAATCAAGGATGCCCCTCACCCACACCTGCCGCCTGTCCCTCTCACTAGGGATCTGGGTCACTCCCATGGCATGGCGTCAGGGAGGCTGCCAGGGCTGTGCCCCAGAGTTCTACACTCTGGGAAGGGCTGTTCCAGGGATAACTGGGCCCCTGTGGCCCACATGAGTCCAGTCAAGCTGTTTCCCTTCTTAACAACCCTATCCTTGTTTGAGGGATCAAAGGCCACACTGCAAGTGTCAAACTGAAAACTGTGTTCTCAGGTTCTTTCTGATGTGCAAAGCTATGCTCCCATGAGGCCTGCCAGGCTAAGGCGAGTTCCACCTGGGCTACTCCTTACCTAGGGGACCATTCCTCTGTGTGAACTCCACTGAGCCCAGTTGGGATGGTGCCTCATTTAGTGACAGCTACCGTTTCAAGGCAGAAATCTAACAGGGTTCTTTTTCATGCAAAAATCTTTAATTTTTAAAGATCTGAAGAAAGCAACATGGGGATCCTTGTGGGGAAAAAATGTTCTCTATCTTGACTGTATCAACACCAATATCCTGGTTGTAACACTGTTCTACAGTTCTGCAAGACATTACAATCGGGAGAGGGGTGTAAAGGAGATACGGGATTTCTCTGCATTAGTTCTTATAACTGCATATGAATATATAATTATCTCTAAATTAAAATTTAATTAATCAAAAACTTAAAAATAAAAGTGACTGGCCTTCCACTCATGCAGAATGGAAGCACATTCTAATGTTGTGCACATAAATAATAGATAGCCATTTCCATGGATCAGCTCCAGCCCCCATTGTATAAGAAATGTTTAAAAGTTAAGGGACTATGCCTTTAATAGGAAAATTTGATGTGTTAGCAACTACTGGTTGATCTTTGTGCACTTTTCAATTGCAAATTGCACTTTAAAAATGCAAACAATTATTAATATTGATTTGGACTAAAACAATATTGAATTTCAATATATTTCCTGCTCTTTTATGAATTACCCTGTGGATACGTGGTGATTATGATAAAGGAGTATTTGCATGCTCAATTTCTTTTCAGTGAGGAACCTTGAAGAGGGCTGACGTGATCCATGGATAATGAACTTCACAGGGACAAAAACGGCTCTGAAGCTGTGAGCCAGGATCTCAGATTTAGCCGTAGCACAGATTTTCAGGGCCACTTGCCTTGCTGGGCTTTTTCCAAACCAATATTACAGAACACAGGTTAGGAACACCTGCTCAAGGCCCAGAATGGGATTTTGAGTTATAGTTTTTAGGGGAAGAAAAGAAAAAGGAACAGGCATTTATCATGATTTGTTAATGTTCCAGGCACAATGCTGGATATTGCATGAACATCCCATTTAGCTTTCACACAATAACCTTTTGAAGTAAAAATCATTATCCTTACTTGCCACAGGTTCGGTTCTCTGTAAGGAGATGCTGAGATGATGTTTGGGGTGTAAGATGTTTATTAAGCATCAATACCCATGAAGGGGAAAGGGAGGAAGCTAGAGTGGGAAAGAGAAGTGGAACAGGATGAGGGCCTCCATGGTGGGCTCTGGAATGGATTCAGCCCATCAGAGTACACTGTAGCAGGAAGATATGGCTGGACCTTTACACCACCCCCTTACTCAGTAGCTGGATATGGGCTGCACAGAGAAGGGCATAATCTCAGATGAGGCAGTTTGCTGTAAATGAGGCAGCCCCTCATGGAGCTGAGGACTGGAGGCTGGCTGCTGACCACACATCCCCCAGTGGTCAGCAAATCCTTCTTGGAAGGAAGATCTGGGCAGCAGATCTCCAAATTAATCACTCTTGCAGATGATGAAGACCCACAGAGACTGAACATGACCAAGGTTACATGCAGGAAATAAGCGCCACTCCAGATCTGACTCAAATCCTCCCTCTCTCCACCCCAGCCATACTTTTCCAAAACAAAAGCTTAGATCAGACCGTTTTGACCTTCAGTTACTGAGACATGAAGGTCTGAGCTTCTCCAGAGGAACACAGAAAGTTTGGCTGTGTAAGCAAATACACTCACCTAGCCTCCTCTGCTAATGTTCCAGCAACAGACACGCATGCGTGTGCATGCTCACACAGATACACACTTACTTCTTGGCAATTATTGCTAATGGAAGAAGGTGGGAACATGAATTATTTGGGTTAAAAGTTCCCTTGACAGTACAGCCTGGAGAGCATCTCTCCCCAGCCAAGCTGCCGGATCCTGCCAAGAACACCAGGGGATGTAGGATACAGCGTGGCCAGCCTTTTACTTTTAGAAAGCACTGAGCTGTTCACATTTTCCAGTGGCTCTGAGATCCGCAGCCACAGCAGGGAAAATTACAGGGAGGAAAAAATTGCATATTTACTTCTCAAAATTGAAAGTTGGAGTATAATATGGACAGAGAGGAGTGTGTGAGTAAACCCGGAATGCCCCGGCTCCTGGCAGGATGCAGAGACACACAGCAGTCCATAGAATCCCGAGGAGAGAATGGCAAGAAGGCTTGGCTGCCTTCCAGGGAATCCCTCTCCCTGTGGCTGGCACAAGGAGGCCCCAGAGGACTTGTCTTTGTGTTTCCAGCTGCCAACAGTGCCTGGCACAGAGCAGGTGCTTGGGCAATGTATGGTGAGCAAAGAGAAGCTAGTAAGATTATGAAGGCAAAAGAAAGCTCCTGAACTGGGGCCAGCTAGGTCCTTCGGGCTGGGTCACATGGAGTCCAGTGATTGTGCTCTGTGGGTCCACTCAGCACGCATGCATGGCCATACCCTTTGGAAGCAAGCTGGCTTCCAAAGGATAACCTCCAAGATCAATTTTTAGTTTTAGTTTTTTAGAGACAGGGTCTCACTCTATCACCCAGGCTGGAGTGCAGTGGTGCAATCACAGCAGTCTTGAATTTCTAGGCTCAAGCAATCCTCCCACCTCAGCCTCTTGAGTAGCTGGGACTACTCAATTTAACAATGCCTGATTACAATAAAGCAACACTCCTGTTCTCTTTCTCTTCCCCTTCCTTCCTCTCTTTCATTCTTTTTTTTTATTCTTTATTTCCTTTCTTTAAAAAAAAAAAAGACAAAAAGTAGCCAGTTGTGGTGGTGCACACCTGTAATCCCAGCTACTGGGTTGGCTGAGTCAGGAGAATCACTTGAACCCAGGAGCTGTTGCAGTGAGCTGAGATCAAACTTCTGCACTCCAGCTTGAGGAAAAAAAACAATGCCTGATTAAATTTTTAATTTTTGGCATAAGTGGGGTCTCGCTATGTTGCCCAGGCTGGTCTCAAACTCCTAGCCTCCAGTAATCCTCCCACCTTGGCCTCCCAAAGCACTGGAATTACAGGTGGACCCCCATAGACTTGGCCTCCACCAGACCAGCAGGATTTTCCCTGGATCTCACCTCAAAATAGGCTGGTCTCTTCCAATGTGAAGAGAAGGCTCAAGACTAAGAATATGGCAGAACAATCAAGTCTCTTGGCCCTATTCTGGCTGCCCTGTGGAAAAACAGGTCTGTTCAGGCCACCAGGAAGGGACCAAGGCTCTGAATGACCTGGAAATGCTAATGAGTGACTGATTGTGCATGAGATGGGAAACTGCCTTCTCCATTAGTCTCTGCCCCAGGTCTCCTTCCAGCTAGCATCCTGTGTTCCAAGTCTCTTCCACCCCAGTGATCCCTTGGTGCCCTTCTTTTTCCCCATGGGATGTTAAAAAGCCAGAAATGTGGGTCCAGACTAACACTTCCTACCTCTTTCCAGACACCTGAGTGCAGATCTGGCCTTTTGAACACGTGTCCTGTCTCTCCCTCCCAGTCCCTCGGTGCGGCTCTGATTCAGCACCTGTGGCCTGGACAGCTCCCCTTCTCGACACCTCTCCTGCAATACATCTGTGGTCACTCCCGAGTCCCACAGGTGCCCAGTGACCCAAGTTAAAATATCTCAGCATTATCCACCAGGTCTGTGAATATCCTGTCTCTGCTGACCTCTCATGCCCAGTCTCATCTCTCACCATTCCTTGATGGCCCTCAGGCCAAACGAGGCACCCTCCTGTGTGTTCCTGGAATAGTTTTTCTCCAGCAGAGGGAACTGTGGGAGAGTAGTGCAGAGGAGACAGCACTCAGCATTCAGTGTTGTCACTGGGAGATTTGGGGCATCTTCATGCTACATCTCTAAGCTTCTGTTTTCCCAGCCAGTAAGTAGGTCCCTGGTGGACGGGTACCATGGAGCTATTTGGAAAGATTCCTGAGGTGTGGTGGGATGCTGCCCTGGGGTGAAGGAAGCAGCTTGGGTCAGGTGGAATGGGCTGCTGGGTCCCAGTCTTCTCTGTGGGGTGCCTGTTACCCTACAGCTGGTCTCACCTTCTTTCCAAATGGCTCTGCTTAATTATTTGCTTATCTTGAACAACATCCAAGGAGCCTTGTTTCTCTCCCTAAGCCTGCAGCCTCTTTTCTACCATCCTGGGTTTCAGATGCCCTCATTGTTCAGCCTCAAGGACACAGGCAGAAGAGTTGTAAACCATTATGATCCCTGTACATGGTGTTCCGTGGCATCTGTCTGCCAGGTGGGGGCAGGTGGGGCAGGGATGTGGGCAGCACTTGGCTAACTGGGAACATCTCAAAGCAAAAGAACATCCACGTAGACCCCCCACACTCATGCCCCAGTGACCCCCTGCTTGCTGATCACATGAGAGGTTGCTCAAGCCCTGATTTCTCACGTGTTTGCTCTAAAGAGGAATGAAGACAGGCATTTTTATAGTGGAACCCAAAATGTCAGTCATTGGTCTTTAGTGAGCAGCTGTCTGAAGCAGCTCATTTCCTATAACAACCACATGACACTTTCATAATAAAAATTATGTTTCAAGTGACACATCCAATGACCCCTGGTAGTAGACTGAGATCTTCAGATCTCCCCATTTGGAAACCTGGATTTTTTCTCCTTCTTTTTTAAGAGACTGGGTCTTTCTCTTTCACCCAGGCTGGAGTACAGTGGTGTGATCATAGCTCACTGCAGCCTCGAACTCCTGGGCTCAAGTGATTCTCCTGCCTCAGCCTCCTAAGTAGATGGGACCACAGGTACATGCTGTAACACCCAGCTAATTTAAAAAAATGTTTTGTAGAGATGGGGTCACACTATATTGCCCAGGCTGATCTCACGCAATCCTATCTCAGCCTCCCAAAGCATTGGAATTATAGGCATAAGCCATCACACTGGGGCAACAACAATAATAATTATTATATTGAGATAGAATCTCTCTATGTTGCCCAGGCTGGAGTGCAGTGGCACGACCTTGGCTCAGCGTAAACTCCGCCTCCTGGGTTCAAGCGATTCTCCTGCCTCAGTCTCCTGAGTACCTGGGACTATAGGCATGTACCACCACGCCCAGCTAATTTTTGTATTTTTAGTCAAGATGAAGTTTTGCTGTGTTGGCGAGGCTGGTCTTGAACTCCTTGCCTCAAGTGATCCGCCTGCCTCAGCTCCATAAAGTGCTGGGATTACAGGTGTGAGTCACCTCATTGGGCCAGAAATTATTTTTTAAATGACACATCTGATGACCCTTGCAGCAGATGCAGACCTTTAAACCTTCCAACTTGGAAACCTGAATTTTTAACTTGAAATTTCCCGATTCTGAAATTGGCAAGCAATGCACATTTTTAAAAACTACTTTAGCCTCATGTCCATGCTGGATTTGGCCTGAGGTCCATCATCTGTCACCCCTTCTATGATGAAAGAAGACTCAAGTGATCCTCCTGCCTCAGCCTCCTGTGATAAAAGAAGGGGCAATGGGTGGGCATCAGCCCAAATCCAGCATGGACATAAGGCTCAAGAAGGAGCCTGGATTTGGGAAAGGCAGATGGTCCTGCTGGGCTGCCACTCTGGAACCCCCACAACCCAGGAGCCTAGATTGGGGTAAGGCATGTGACCCATGGGTAAGAACAATGCTTCTTGGTTCAAGGAATTTTGTGCAAAATCACGAGGGGAGAAAAATCCCGTGGGAAGAGAGGCTGCTGCAGCTTCGGGGTCAGAGGCTGGTTTCTAGAGCTCTGTGACCAGATGGCACTTAAACACGGCTGTTCAAGTCACCTAGTCTGTGGTCTTTGTTACGGCAGCCTTGGCTGATGACTTCAGCCCCTGTGCCAGGAAGGCTCAGCCCTGACCTATAGGGTAGCCTCCTCAGTGGGACAGGAGGAGGCTGGGGTGTTGCCAGGAAACCAGCTCTTGTGTGGTTCAGTGATGGCCGTCAACCACATGCAGTGTCAGACCACGCACTGGACAAAAACCCTGCCTAGACCAGGATGATTTTGGAGGCAAGAAACAGAAAACCCAGCTCATCAGGAAAATCGAGGCTCCACAGTGTCGCTGGGAAGCCAGGCTCTGTTGCTCTGTCCTTGGAGCAGGTTTTATCCTCAGAGAGCTCCCTTCATGGTTCAATGGCAACAGTCATAGTCCAAGCTACAGGCATCCTCATTATGTCCAGTAGAAGGGAGGGAGCCCCATCCGCAACCAAGGAACAAACCCCTGGATCCTGAGCCAATAGAACCTCCTGACCCAGTGTGCTGGGGGCTGAGGGGATGCTCTGTGCTGAGGGCACAGGCCTGTGTACTGGAAACAGTGGGATGAAACTGCCCTGGGGTCAGCCCCTCCCAGCTCAGTGAGTAGGAGGCAAGAGAGATGGAGACCCAGGGGTGGCCACAGGGCCCACTACACATTCACTCCTTTGCTCCTGAGGGGATGTATGTGCACACGCATGTGTGAGCATGCAGATGTGTCTCTATGGCTCTATCCTGTGTATCTGTGTGTCTGGGTGAGCACATGCTGTAGACATATGTGTAGGTGCACATACATATACTCATTTCAGAACCTCCCACTCCTCTGCATGTGGCCACCAGCTGGAAGCAGTCCAGCTGCAGCCAGGACACACCCAGCTCCTGGCCATTAGGAGAATGACTGTGGCAACCTTCACACCAGCTCATCAGGGCTTCCTCCAAGCTGCCGCCTAAAGTCAGGTCTGCTTCCTGGTAGAGGAAAGTGAGGCTCCCTTGTCCACCCAGCCTGGAGGGAAGGTGGTGGGAGGGTGGCCTAGCGTTGGGGAGGCTCCAGAGTGGCAGCCCAGCAGGACCATCTGCCATCTGTGCCTGCCACTCCTCTCCCTGCTCCATCCCCTCTCTACCCGCTCTCCGCCTCAGGGTGCATTACTCTGGAGACCCCTTGAGAATTGGAAGCTAATTTTCCACGATCATTAGTGATGGAAAGACCTCAGGTTCTGCCTTTAATTAAAGTCAAACGTGAAGCTGAGGAGAAGTGCTACGCTGCATGCAATCGTCCTCTTCCCACTTGTAAAAGCCATATGCAAATAATTAAGCCAGGCATGGGAGCCATAATTAAAAATTTCACAGACCCCCTCATTAGCTGAGCAGTCTGCACAGAGAAGCAGGACCCAGCCCCTCCTCCATGCTGAGGGCAGCTCCTGCAGATGGCTAATCAGGGCTGGGAGAAGTGGCGGGCCACACCTAGGTGACAGTGCACCTGGCAATAAGCTGACAGGGCTCCTGGCCTCCCAGGCCAGCAGTGATGACTTCCCACCTCTGTCCAGGAGGCCTCTAGCCAGGGCCAGAGCTCCCAGGGTGAAGTAGCTGAATCCCTCCATTCTAGTGCAAGGAGACCCTGATCAAAACCTCCCAGCCTCCTCTGGCTCCAGCCCTGACTTGGGCACAGCTGGGACCCACTGACAAAAGTGGGGAGAAGGGGCCAGGAGCAGTGGCTCACTCCTGTAATCCCACCACTTTGGGAGGCCAAGATGGATAGATCACATGAAGTCAGGAGTCTAAGACCAGCCTGGCCAACATGGCGAAACCCCACATCTACTACAAATACAAAAATTAGCCTGGTGTGGTGGTGTGTGCCTGTAATCCCAGCTACTCCGGAGGCTGAGGCAGGAGAATTGCTTGAACCTGGGAGGTGGAGGTTGCAGTGAGCCAAGATCATGTCACTGCACTCCAGCCTGGGCGGCAGAGGGAGACTCTGTCTCAAAAAAAAAAAAAAAAAAGGGGGGGGTGTGAGAAGGGTCTCAGCTAGAGCTTAGAGGCCCCTCCAGCTCCACACTCTTGCAGCCTCCTGGCATGCCCAGGAAGAAGGCAGGTTCAGCAGACCCATTCATTCTCTCAGCAAGTGCATGTCCTGAGGCCCTTCAATCCCTTCCATGCACACAGATGTCCCCAGGCCTGGTGGCCAAGGTGCAGGGAATGCCCCACTGGAATATAAAAGCCTCAGTCAGGAACATCTTAAAACTGGGGGTGGGGGTGGGGAGGCAGAGAACTGTGTCTGACCTCACTGTCCTATACATTCTCTGGCCCCCAACTCTCCTCCTGCCCCACCCAAGGTCCTTGGCTCCCGCCTTCAGTCCCCGCCAACGTCTGATTCACCTCATGTCTGGAATCGATCCTGCCAGACAAGCCACTGCAAGCATCATCTCCAGTTACTCATTGACATTTCCAAATGAATATTCACTCGTCCCAATCACAGCTACTAGTTTTCCATCTGGCTTGATCAATGGAACTCCTCAGAAGGAGTCATGCTCACCAGAGGCATTGATCGATGTCCGGGAAGCTGCTCGGGTTGTGCGGGGACCAGCTGTGTCCTCCCAGCCACAACACCCAGACATGAGCCAGCTCACCTAGCCTGCAGACCACACAGCCCTGGGCTGGGCCAGAGCTTCCGCACCGCCTGGACTCCTACTCCTTCTGGTTATATACATAAACGGGAGGTAACTGCAAACCCAGGAAGTGGCTCCCCTTCTGAGGATTTGGGGGATCTCAGGGGTCACAGGGAGTATTGGAGCTGGGCGCGTACTGCCTGGGTTCATCCTGAGCCACAGCGTCACCTCACGTGATGTCTTCATCCTGGTCTCTGAACTCAGCCCTTCCCCACTCAGGCCTCTTCCTTCTTGGTGGCTTAGAAAATATCATTTCTCGCCGGGCGCGGTGGCTCACGCCTGTAATCCCAGCACTTTGGGAGGCCGAGGCGGGTGGTCAGGAGATCGAGACCATCCTGGTTAACATGGTGAAACCCCATCTCTACTAAAAATACAAAAAATTAGCTGGGCATGGTGGCTTGTGCCTGTAATCCCAGCTACTCAGGAGGCTGAGGCAGGAGAATTGCCTGAACCCAGGAGGCGGAGGTTGCGGTGAGCCAAGATCACGCCATTGCACTCCATCCTGGGTAACAAGAGCGAAACTCCATCTCAAAAAAAAAGAAAAAAACAAGTCATTTCTCTTTCTCCCTTGCCTCTGTCAAACAGAGAGATGCAGGCTCCCCTGCCAAGGTGGCCAGATATCTATAAAAAGTGTCCTGCTCTCAGAAGCTGGCCCAGGGCTGTCTCATCCTGGCTGACTCTCCACATCATTTCTCATCATTCCCCAACACTCTTGCTTTGACAGGCAGCTCTTCCAGTCAGTGTGGGCCCCTGATTGCCCGGCCGGTCAGAGCCCCTGCCCAGCTTCTCTTCCTGTTTCATTGCATCTTCCTCATTGCAAACACATCTGCTTAAGAACCTGCACTTTCCATCGCTGACATGACATGGTATACAAAGATGAAGAAATACTTTTGATGGGGCCAAGGTGCAGTGGCTCACACCTGTAATTCCAGCACTTTCAGAGGCAGAGGCAGGTGCATCACTTTGAGGTCAGGAGTTTGAGAACAGCCTGGCCAACATGGTGAAACCCCATCTCTACAAAAAGTACAAAAATTAGCCACATGTGGTGGTGGGTGCCTGTAATCCCAGCTCCTGGGAAGACTGAGGCAGGAGGATTACTTGAATCCAGGAGGCAGAGGTTGCTGTGAGCTGAGATCATGCCACTGTACTCCAGTCTGGGCAACACAGTGAGACTCTACCCACCCAGCCCCTCAAAAGAAATACTTTCAGTGGTGAAGAGGATCCCGCCACTTACAGAAACCATACATTGCTTTTAGTTTTTGACCCTGTTTGATTTTTTAAAATTCAATATAAAACATTTTGGATATACAGAATACACACATACACACACACACACACACACACACACACACACACACACACACACGTAAATAATATAAAGAAGAACCAGCACATTCATCACCCAAGCTTAAAGAATAAAACAATTACCAATACTAGAGTTCCCTTTGCACCCCTTCTCCCCTCTGGAGGTAAATCACACACGTGGTGAATATTTAATGAGCACCTGCTACACACCTGGCACTATTCTAGGCAATTGGGATCCATCCATGAACAAAACAAAGATCTTGCTCTCATAGAATTCCACTCCAACCAGGAGAGAGACAGAGTATATATAAATCTTAGAGGGTGAGAAATGCTAAGGACAGAAGGAAAACGGAGTAGGGGGAGGAGGACTGGGAGGGCTTGAGGCCAAAGGCGAGTATGTGGGAGGAATACTGACTGAGAAGGTAACATGTGAACCAATGGTTATAGATGGAGTGGGCTGTGCAAAGGCCCTGGGGTGACAGTACTCTTGATATCCAGTGTGTCTGGAGAGAAACATAAAGAAGCACAAAAGAAGATAGAGTCAGAGAAGCAATGAGGGGCAGTGATGTGGGCCACCCCAGTGATTTTGGCTTTGACTCTGAATGAGACAGGAGCAGAGGCAGGATCCTTCTTGGCCTTGAAGGAAAAGGCGAGGCAGAAACAGGGCACGCGGGAAGAGAGAACAGCAAGAGTCAGTGAGAAATCTCAGGCCACGATGTGGAAATCTGTCCAACATTCTCATGTGAAAACTGGTCCTTTTCAAAGAGAGCTTTATTTGACTGTTGAAAATTACACAGTTTTTACTTTGATGCTGTGATACCAATGTGTGTTGATATCATGCTTGCCGGCTATAAGCTTTTCTGATGTGGATATTTTGGCTCTTGAAAAAAAACGTAATTCACTCTCTGGCAAGCTGAGTACCCCCTGCTTGTTGTCATATCCAGAAGCTCAGGAAACCTAGCTGCTCTGTATACATGAGTGAAACTGAAACGGAACGACAGAACATGTATGATGACTGGGAGGAGGAGGCTGGAGCTGCCAGGATGCCTGGGTCCAGACTCTGGTTTCGCCACTTACCAGCCACATAAGCTACTTAACCTCTTCGTGCCTCAGTTACTCATCTGCAAAATGGGAGTAATAATCTCTTGTGGCTACCTTGCAAGGTTATGAGGACAAAACTGGCAATAAGGGAGCAGTGCCTGGCATACAGGGAATGTCGCTCATGTCAGTGACTACTTCAGGGGAGATGAACAGCCTCCTGATGTGATGTCTGTCCCTCAGACAATCCCATGCACCTGCAGCTGGCAAAGTCTGAACGCCTGCACGTAATGGGAGCAATGGAAGCTTCTAACGGAGGTCTCTAGGAAATGTCTTGGGAGCTCAGGCTGTAGGCAGACTCACAGAAAAATGTGACGCACCTGGAAAGGGCTTCCAGAAACTGGCCTGTAAGCACTTCATCAAGAAAGGAAAGCAAGCAGCCAACCTTGGCACCATGCCTCTGCAGCCAGCGCTGGCCCTGGGCTACCACTGCTGGCGTGTGTCAGGACAAGTGACGGGTTGGTATTTTATGTTTACGCTTTGTGTCTGCAAACCTGCTTCAATCATGTCTGCTGAGTATGCCAAGCACCATTCAGAACTATCAATTTTAAAAGTTTGGTGCAGCTGGTCTTTTCTCAGGTGATTAAAAGTATGGTAACCTTCAGCCCGCAGACTTGCCCAACATCTTTGACAATTTCAACTCACAGTTAAGAACCCGTGTGCAATGTGAATTCACAGCTAATCGACTTCACAGAATCAGGAAAACTGCAAGGCATTCAGTGCAGTGGGGTTTTCTTTTCGTTTTTGTGGGTTTTGTTTTTTCTTTTCTTTCTTTCTGCTTAATTACTTTGCTAACAAGGTTGAAGTTTTCTAAAAAACTTGGTGAAATTCAAGGTCAAGAGATCGAGACCATCCTGGTCAACATGGTGAAACCCCATCTCTACTAAAAATACAAAAAATTAACTGGGCATGGTGGCGCGTGCCTGTAATCCCAGCTACTTAGGAGGCTGAGGCAGGAGAATTGCCTGGACCCAGGAGGTGGAGGTTACAGTGAGCCGAGATCGCACCATTGCACTCCAGCCTGGGTAACAAGAGCGAAACTCCATCTCAAAAAAAAAAACTTGGTGAAATACTAGAAGCTGACACTTGGCAGGAAATAGATGGAGTATATTCTGCAAATATCTGTAAGGTTTCCCCATAGTCACACAGATAGAAACGCACACAATCCCTGTCTTGAATTCAGCATTTCTGGAACCCCCTAATGGAAGTTTAATATTATTTTCCAATTCAGCTCACTTGGAGGAAATCTGACTCCAGTTCTAAGACATAATCAATTCTATAGTTAGTTACCGAGACTTAAGAAACCAGCATTTCCTCAATGATAGCATCTTTGGCCATGCCTCATGCATTCTATGTTGGTTCCCTTCATTATCCATTTATCACAGCTAATAGCCAAACAATAGATTTGGGCTTTTGCAAAACTCAAAGCCTGCCACCTTCTCTAAGTTAACAGTTTGGCACTCCAGGCTGCCTTCACGGTTTCTTTGACAAGCCAAGGTCTGGCTGCCCTCACTGCAGGTTTCATGGAAGTTCTCCAGGAAGGTGAGGATTTGTCTCCTCGAGGACTGCCAGGGTTTTGCACAGATGGGTGGCAGGCGTTTTGGATCCTGACGAGGTGTTTCATTGCTAATTTCTCTCATGTGAAACAGAGAATGGAGCTTTGCAGGAAGAAATAAAAACCACAGGTTTTAGAATAAATTTCACATGATCTCGGTCCAACATTATTTAAGGCACGAGAGTGGTTTGGCATCACCGCCTGGAATTTGCCAGCACCTCCATGAAGGTGCACGCCGCCATCTTTGCAATGGACATAAATCCATCTTTGAGATGAGCTGCCAGTATCATCTTCAGCCACCCCCAAACAGGAAGGACAAGAAAATAAAAATCAGAGTTCTAATGCTCATATTTGGTTTGTGGATGGCAACGTGAACTCTGTGACAACGTGAACTCTGTGACAACGTGAACTCTGTGACAACGTGAACTCTGTGACAACGTCAACTCTGTGACAACGTCAACTCTGTGACAACGTCAACTCTGTGACAACGTCAACTCTGTGACAACGTCAACTCTGTGACAACGTCAACTCTGTGACAACGTCAACTCTGTGGTCGGCACCCAAAACTCTCTGGGGCAGATCAGGCACCCATCCACACCTGAGCTCTAAGAAGCAGGAATGCGCCTATGTGTCTGTGGGTTTGTTTAGCACAGAAGGTCATGAGCATGGTGCACTGGTGCCTGTGGCTGATGTGAATGATTCTACTTAGATTTCTCCCTCATAGTATTAGAACCAACTTCAACTCTTGGAAAGGATAAAACTAAAGATACAACACAAATAGGTGTCCCGAGGCTCATGGTCCCACTTTTGTGCTACTCTGTTATAAACACAAAAATCAAACTTTCTTCCTCTAAGCATAACCTCACATTCAAACAAAAAACGCTTGTTTTTGATCCGTGATGGGAACCACAGTATAAATGGCAACATACACGCATGACAGTCCGTAACGTCCTAACACGAGTGTCACGGAGCAAAATCTCAGAATCTCCAAATCTCTCTCATTCAAAATTCTGCAGAGCTCTACCCATCAGGAAAAAAGATGAAAGGCCTTAATTTCTATAATTTGATTACAAAAATATAACTTTATATTTTGGTCAGGAATGGTGGCTCATGCCTGTAATCCCAACCCTTTGGGAGGCTGGGGCAGGCGGATCATGAGGTCAGGAGATCGAGACCATCCTGGCTAACACAGTAAAACGTCATCTCTACTAAAAATAAAAAAAATTAGCCAGGCATGGTGGCATGCACCTGTAGTCTCAGCTACTCGGGAAGCTGAGGCAGGAGAATTTCTTGAACCGGGGAGGTGGAGGTTACAGTGAGCCGAGATCCAGCCATAGCACTCCAGCCTGGCAACAGCGAAACGCCATCTCAACAACAACAAATATATATATACACACACACATACATATACACACATAACTTTATATTTTGAAGCCCCCACAAAAGAGCCTCTCCAATTATTCAGTATTCAAGTCTTCCAAATCTTCTCCCTCCCCAGATTCTCGTACATTTGCTAGACGGTCTCCTGATCTGTTCTTCCTCCCCTCCCCTCTCCTCTCTGGGCAATTGCTGCTCCCCATGACCACTTCTGGGGTAGGTGGTAAGATGATTCCCCTATTTTTCCAAACCCTATTGCTCAGAGGCTATCTTTCCCCCTCACAAAGCCCAGACACCTCTTCCCATTTGAGACATCCTTGGACAAGCCTAACATCCTCCAATATGCTGGAGGTTGTACATTCCCCCAGATCCATGATGAAGGAAAGTGAAGGCTCTCCCAAGGAGGGCAGGGTGTTATGTGGTGTGCATGGCATGGAAAACCCAGGGTCTCAGGTTTTCTGTGCCATGGCCTCCATCCCCTGGCAACAATCACATAGATGCAATTTAGTTAACTCCCTTCCACACCATCTCAACATTCCTGGCAGCCTCTCAAATGCAACAGCAGAAGGGGCAGAGTCATGGGGATGAAAAGACCTTGGGATCATCCTTTCTCCAGCAGAGAGGATCAAACACCGAGTGTCAGATGTGCTGTCTGATGCATTCATTCAGGGTTAGGCTGACTCTCATTCTTTTCCTCAGGCCCTGTTGTTTTAGGATATGAAGTGACTCTAAAAATGGCCAATATTTTTCCCCCGACACAAGGGCATAAATCACTACATCTTGGCGCTTTCTATGTGGTATCGATTGTTCTGAGAATGAAGGCAGATGGTTCCGATATGGCATCATCTAATATTCCCTCAGCTTGATTTATAGATTTCTTTGTGCATTACCTGAACATAAACGAGTCTTGCATTATTTCTTGTGTACTTGTCAAATTAAGGGAAGATATTCTTGTTGACCTTTACACCTAAAAATAAATAAATAAATGTGTCTGACGTTTTCTAGCTAGCATTAAAATGAGCTGGGCTCTCAGATGCCCATTAAGAGGATGTAATTATGAGGGGGAGCGTCGTCTGTGCTGCCGGTAATGATTTAATTTTAGTTTTAATGCATTCGCTCAATGGAGGAAAAGAAAACAAGCTGGTTACGAATCATCTGGCAAAAGAGACAAGAACAATTTGGCACCGTTTGTTCCTTAATTTACCAAAATGGGAGGGAGCTGGGGGAGCTTTGCCACCCCAGCCTTCCAGAAGGAAGGAACACTTCTTGAAAGGTGCAGAGAGAAGCGGCAAAGCAAGAACCAAAATAGAGACAAGGTGGCCGTTTGCTGCGATGTTACCAAACAGAGCCAGCGCCAGCCGTTGGGCTGCGCGCGGGTGTGAATTGGATCTGACTTCAAGCAGGGGAGGAAATTCCGTCTGGGGCCGCATGAAGGTTTTCTCCTACGTTATTTCTCCCACTTCTCTTCCCACAGCCAGACCTAGACCCAAGCAAAGGGTCTCTGGGCAACATCCACTTGTGGCTGACCACTGTTGGCCAGGACGCATGCAAAGGGGATGAATGTGCCCTCCACCCTCCATCTGGAAACCCAGTTCTTCAAGGTAGGGCAATGCTGGCTGCAGCCTCACTATGTGCAAACCTAGATGCCTTCTCATGGGCATTCTTATGCACACACACACCTGTGATCACACAGGGGCTGGCCCCCAGGGTGGCTTTGGCATCCCTGGAGTCCCTTCTAGAAAAATACCACCTAACTGTAATCCCAGCACTTTGGGAGGCTGAGTTGGGTGGATAAATTGAGGCCAGGAGTTCAAGACCAACCTGGGCAATGTAATGAAACCCATCTCTACTAAAAAGACAAAAATTAGCCAGGCATGGTGATGCACAGCTGTAGTCCCAGCTATGCGGGAGGCTGAGACGGGATAATTGTTTGAACCTGGGAGATGGAGGTTACAGTGAGCTCAGATTGTGCCAGTGCACTCCAGCCTGGGTGACAAAGCAAGACGGTCTCAAAACAACCACTCTCTAAGTGTCGATCTTCAAATCTCACTAAGATAACAAGAGGGATTCCACTGGTCATGCCAGGTGACTCCGCCTCTGCCTTGAAATTTCCAATGCCCCTGTACTCCCACTCTCTAAGCATCCTCTCCCCCCGATGCCCAGCCTCTGGGCTCCATGGGCCACTTCCCCAGACCCTTCCACCTTCCAGTCCTCTTCTCTGTGGTGTAACTCTGCCCGTCTCCACATCACCCTGTCCCCTCTTCCTGGACCTGTGTGTGCTTCCTTTTCTCATCAACCTGACTCTGGAAATACCAGGCAGACAGAATTGTTGCCATGAGGCTGGGAGGAGGAGACAACAGAGTCCTCTTCTGCTAGTGACTGTTTCTCTGCCACACCTATTTGCAGGGTCCACACACACATGTGTACACACCCACACACACACGTGCTCACACTCAGCCTGGAGGGCTTCCACGGGCATGGGGGGAGGAGGCAATGCATCCTCCCTATGGGTACCCTGACTTTTCCAGTCCCATGGGGCATAAAGGACTCAGTTCCAGATACAAGTGCTTTGTCTCCAGCCGCATGACTAATGAGCATGGGCTACACTGACAGGTGCTAATGGGCCCTTCCTGTTGTGCAGCCAACATTGCTTCTCTCTCAGCCCCCACAGCACCTGCACAGATGGGATCCATGAGAAAGCTGTGTAGGGCACAGCCATTTCCAACACCCTGTCCCGGAGCGAGAGGCCTGCCCTTCTGCCTCCAGCTGCAGGGACACCACTTGTCCCTTCCCAAAGTAAAGATGTCATTTTGTCATCTGTCCATCCCGTCTGACCCTATCTGCTGCCTGCCCAGGGCTGGGTGGGCCACTAGGACCCTGATCACTTTCCCAGATGCCTATTCAGTATAAACCGTGGGCAAGCTCAGGCTTGCAAAAGGCCTGCCCGTACCCTCCACCCCCAAGCCATCAGGACTCACAGAGGAAGCCTTCTCGGGGGACGAAGCTCAGGGCTCAGCAGCCCCAGCCTCACCCTGGTCCAACGGAAAGAGGCTACATGTTTGTACTTGAGAAAAGCTTTTTTTTTTTTTTTTTTAATTTTCAGTTTTGCAGATACTCAAATAATCCTTTCATTATGCTAGTCCTGATTAAACACCCAACACATTTCATTTGCCATCTTCCTCCATTTCCATACCTGTTTGTGTCTTACAATGCAAACTGGCTTACAGTTTGCATTCGGCAAACTGTAGCCCATGGACCAAACCTGCCAGCCACCTGTTCCTGGAAATAAAGTTTTATTGGAACACAGCCATGCCCGTTCTGAATCATCTGTGGGTGCTTTCACTTTATGATGGCAATTGAGTGATTTCCACAGAAACCTTTTGGTCCACAAAGCCTAGAATATTTACTCTGTGGTCATTTACGAAAAAGTCTGCTGACCTCTGGCCTAAACTACACATATAATTCACTTATAAATAGTCTGTCTGGCATAACAGATGCTAGTAAGGATACGGAGAAAGGGGAATTCTTGTACGCTGTTGGTGGGGATGTAAATTAGTGTAGCCACTATGAAGAACAGTATGGAGATTCCACAAAAAAACTAAAAATAGAGCTACCATATGATCCACTCCCGGGTATATATCCAAAAGAAAGGAAACCAGCGTATCACAAGCTATCTGCGCTCCCACGTTTATTGCGGCACTAGTCACAATAGCCAAGATGTGAAATCAACCTAGGTGTCCATCAGTGGATAAACGGATAAAGGAAATGCGGTACATATACACAACGGAATAGTATTCAGCCATTAAAAAGAATGAAATCTTGTTATTTGCAACAACATGGATGGAACTGGAGACCATTATGTCCAGTGAAATAAGCCAAGCACAGAAAGATAAATATCATATGTTCTCACTCAAATGTGAGAACCAAAAAACTGGATCTCTGTCATGAAGACAGAGACAAGATTGGTGGTTACCGGAGGCTGGGAAGGGGAGGGGGCAAGATAAAGGCGGAAAAAACCAAATATATTCCCAATTTTAGAAAACAATTTGAGATATTGAAGTATATCTCATGCAAAAAATGGCAGTATAATTTTTTTAAATTATCTGTCAAATAACCTTTTGAGAGGTCCAGCAAACTTTTTGGGTAAGTCACTTAACACAATCCCTCAAGGAAATAAATAATGAAAATCCCAGAAGCTCGGGGGAAACCATATAAATTCCCAATTCAAAATCCACATTTCTCTTTAAATTACACAAGTACATAGGTACGCATTCTCACAGAAAAAGACCTTCAAAGAATACAGCGGAAGTGCAGATTCCTTTGAAACTCATCCCAATCCCATCTACTCTGAACTGCGATAATTGACATAATTCCTTTCAGACCTCTAGATATGTAATTTCAAATATGTAAACAGAGGACCTACAGTGTGGCTTTGTGTTGTGTGTGTTTTAGCCATAGAAGGTTTATATATGTCCATATTGTGCTACGGTTTGCTTCTTTTTCACTTAACACCATTTAGACGTCTTTCCCAGAAATGTACATGAACTTACTTACTCATGCTTTTTATTTTATTTAATTAATTAATTTTTTGAGATGGCGTCTCACTCTTCCCCAAGCTGGAATGCAGTGGCGGGATCTCGGCTCACTGCAACCTCCACCTCCCGAGTTCAAATGATTCTCCTGTCTCAGCCTCCCAAGTAGCTGGGATTACAGGCACCTGCCATGATGCCCTGCTAATTTTTGTATTTTTAGTAGTGATGGGGTTTCACTATGTTGACTAGGTTGGTCTCAAACTCCTGGCCTCAAGTGATCTGCCTGTCTCTGCCTCCCAAAGTGCTGGGAATACAGGCGTGAGACACCCCACCTGGCCCCTCATGCTTTTTAAACATTTTGGGGGGACAAGGTCTCAATCTGTCCTCCCAGCTAGAGGCAGTTGTGCCATCACAGCTCACTGCAGCCTTGACTTCCTGGGCTCAGGTGATTCTCCTACCTCAGCCCCCTGAGTAGCTGGGACTACAGGCACGAGTCACCAGGCCCAGATAATTTTAAAGTTTTTTTTTGTAGAGACAGGGTCTTACTATGTTACCCAGGCTCATCTTGAACTCTTGGGCTCAAGCGATCCTTCTGCCTCAGCCTACCAAAGCGCTGGAATTATACGTGTGAGTCACCTGACACTTTTTTTTTGGAGATGGAGTTTTGCTCTTGTCCAGGCTGGAGTGCAGTGGCACAATCCTGGCTCACTGCAACCTCTGTTTCCCAGGTTCAAGCAATTCTCCTGCCTCAGTCTCTGGAGTACCTGGGATTACAGGTGCACACCACCACACCTGGCTAATTTTATATTTTTAGTAGAGACAGGGTTTCCATGTTGGTCAGGCTGGTCTCGAACTCCCAACTTCAAGTGATCCACCCGCCTCGGCCTCCCAAAGTGCTGGGATTACAGGTGTGAGCCACCGCACCCGGCCACCTGATGCTTTTTAACTGTCCAGAATATTCCAAAGTGTGGGTTTTGCAAAGTCCAATTTCCATGCACACAAACATCTGAAGCATCCGTAACCAGCTGTCCTTCCCAGGAAGGAGGATCCTTTGTCCACAGGTCACTTCAGAAAGTGACTTTTCAGTGGATGGACTGCAGGCTCCAGCCATGCATCCCATCCATTTGAAGATACCTCTGCTCTGGAATATCCACAAGTCCCTTGGTCTCTTCCTTACAACACAGATACCATCACAGTGTCTTTGTGTGACCCTGAGCCTTTCCTGGCAGAGTCCCTAAGATCCATAACTCCCCATACTCCATGCAAAGAACTTTTTGAAAGGAGAATCACTATGAATATAAACGACTGTCTCAGAAGCTTGACTTTTAAAAAAAGAATGTGGATCTGGCCCTTGCAAATATAAAACAGATTGAGAAGCTGAGCTTTGTGGAGTGACTTAAACAGGCATTCCAAGCTGGCACCCGCTGGGAGCAGTGCAGCAAAGGTTGGCGTTCAGGAACAGGCAGAACCCAGAGCTGGGCTCGGGAACAATCCTCCCCCCAACCTTTTCCTCTCCTCCTCTTCCCCTCCTGCCTTTACCACCTCCTCCCTCCTGCCCCTCCACCTTTACCTCATCTGTTCCAGAAACCCTCGCTGAGCATCCACTGTGCACTGGTCCAGGTGTAGGTGGTGCTGGGACTCCAGGCTCCCCCTCATGGTATTCTCAGTGGGGCAAAGACGGTCCCTGAGCCAGGGACCATGGCATTGCTCCCGTCTGTGCCATGGAAGACCCCCATGCTAGGACAAGCAAGGTGAGACCTAAAGCAGAAAGGCAATGGGTAGGGGAGGGCACTTCCAGGCAAGGATGTAGCTGGGAGGGTGATGTATAAAATCGTCCTTTCAGGCTGGGTGCAGTGGCTCACACCTGTAATCCCAGCACTTTGGGAGGCTAAGGCGGGTGGGTCACCTGAGGTTAGGAGTCTGAGATCAGCCTGGCCAACATGGTGAAACCCGTCTCTACTAGAAATACAAAATTAGCCCAGCGTGGTAGTGCATGCTTCTAATCCCAGCTACTTGGGAGGCTGAGGAAGGAGAATCGCTTGAACCCGGGAGGTAGAGGTTGCAGTGAGCCAAGATCACATCATTGCACTCCAGCCTGCGATATGGGAGTGAGACTCAATCTCAAAATGAATAAATAAATTCATAATCTTGGTAAAACTCCAGAATGTCAGAACAAAGAGAGAAACTTCAAAGTTTAAAGGAAGAAAAGAGAGACCTACCAACAGTAAACATTTTGGCATCAAGAGACGCCCAGGAGACAATGTAGTAATATAATATTTTTATAAAGTGCTACAGAAAAGTAAAGGTCATCCTACTCAATTATTCAGAAATGAGGGCAAAATAAAGCCATTTTCAGACATCCAGAACTAAGAGGGCTTGCCCTGAAATTGAATCTCTAAAGGATACATTTTGGGAAGAAGAAAAATGAACCCACAGAAAATGAGTGAGATTTAAAATACATGAACATTAGTTAATTAAATTTATACTATCTACTGTACATTTTTGGGAGGAGGTGTGGGGGATGAAGTCTCACTCTGTCACCTAGGCTGGAGTGCAGTGGCACAATCTTGGCTCACTACAACCTCTGCCTCCCGAGTTCAAGTGAATCTCCTGCCTCAGCCTCCCAAGGAGCTGGGATCACAGGTGCACACCACCACACTTGGCTAATTTTTGTATCTGGGGTAGAGACAGGGTTTTACCATGTCGGCCAGGCTGGTCTCGAACTCCTGACCTCAGGTGATCCGCCCATCTCCGCCTGCCTCAGCCTCCCAAAGTGCTGGGATTACAGATGTAAGTCACCGCATTCGGCCCTATTGTAAATATTAATGATACTTTCTTGTATTAAGGTGGGAAAAATTCTCAATTATAATAAGGAAGACAGAGAATGCTCAGTGTACAGTTCTGGTATGCAAAGGTCCTTGCTTGTTTTGGAGGATGTAAGAGATAATAACTTTAGACTTGCTAAAAAAATTTATAGTTAAATATGTATGTTGGCTGGGCACAGTGGCTCACATCTGTAATTCCAGTGCTTTGGGAGACAAAAGTGGAAAGATCACTTGAGCCCAGGAGTTTGAGACCAGCCTGGGCAATATAGTGAGACTATGTCTCTGCAAAATAATTTAAAAATATTAGTCAAGTATGGTAGTATGTGCCTGTAGTCCCAGCTATTTGGGAGACTGCTGTGGGAGGATCCCTTGAGCTAGGAGGATGAGGATGCAGTGAGCTATGATTGCACCACTGCATTCCACCCTGGACAGCAGAGCAAAACTTTGTACCTTAAAAATATGTGTGTGGCCAGGTGGGGTGGTTGATGTCTATAATCCCAGCACTTTGGGAGGCTGAGGCAGGGGGATTGCTTAAGGTCAGGAGTTCAAGACCAGCCTGGTCAACATGGTGAAACCCCATCTTTACTAAAACTACAAAAATTAGCCAGATGTGCTAGCACACACCTATAATCCCAGCTACTCAGGATGTTGAGGCAGTAGAACCGCTTGAACCCAGGAGGCAGAGGTTGCAGTGAGCCAAGATTGCACCATTACACTCCAGGTTGGGTGACGGAGCAAGACTCCATCTCAAAAAAAAAAAAAAAAAAAAAAAGGGTGTGTGTGTATGTGTATGCATACATATGCGTGTGTGTATGTGTATATAAATGTTTGTGTGTTTCTGTACGTGTGTGTGTAATAAAGCAAAAAGCAGCAATCACAAGGAAAATTAACAAATCCACCAGCAAAATGGAAGGTTTTAACAGATCTCAATGCAGTAATGGAAAACCAAGCAATAAACAAAAAATAGCAAGGCTTAGAAGACTTAAAAAGCACAATTTCAACACTGATTTTATATATGTGTGTGTGTGATATATGCATATATAATGTATAGAGTGCAAAGAAATATGTATATTCTTGTAACCAGAAAATGCATAATTTTATATAATATATAAATTAATATATATATTATAAATATATTAAATATCTACATATTATAAATTATAGATAACGATACACTGTAAATAGATAAATGTTTTTTCAAGCACCTGTAAAACATTTATAAAAACTGACCAACATGTCTGTAATCCCAGCAGTTTGGGAGGCCAAGGCAGGAGGGTCATTTGAGCCCAGGAGTTTGAGACCAGCCTGAGCAACATAGGGAGATGCAGTCACTATAGAAAATTTTATAAAATTAGCCGGGTGTGGTGGTGGCACCTGTGGTCCCAGCTATTTGGGAGGCTGAGGTGGAAGGATCTCTTGAGCCCTGGATTTCAAGGCTACAATGAGCCATGACTGGGCCTCTGCACTCCAGCCTAGGTGACAGAGGGAAGCCCTGTCTCAAAAAACACAACAAAACCCTCAAAAACAAAACTGACCTCATGTCAAATACCGGGTTACAATATATTTCAGAGAACGAATACAATACAGATCACATTCTTGGGCCACAGGGCTCTCACACGGATGGAAATAAACTGCCCGCTTCACACATTCTAAGATGTACTTTATTTTTTCACATCATCTCTGAAACCAGAATGCTTCTTACAACTGATGGGATGTTACAGTTTAATGAGCAATTTTTTTTTCCTTCCTTAGTGGTATAAAAAATAATGGAGTGCATTACAATCAACAGCATTTTAGATTTTATGAAAATACGGTAGTTTTTAAAAAATGTATGGGATACATTACTATCTAACTAGAAATCAATAACAAAAGAAAAAAGAA
The DNA here is from genome assembly GCA_031835075.1 of Saguinus oedipus. Lineage (NCBI taxonomy): Eukaryota > Metazoa > Chordata > Mammalia > Primates > Cebidae > Saguinus > Saguinus oedipus. Next base: position 37,720,425 of record CM063187.1, on the reverse strand, counting down.
AAAGCTTTAAAGTACCCTTCTGAATACCTACCTCTCTTGTATCAAGGAGGAAATAAAATTAGCAATTTTAGGCTATGAAAAATTATGCTAATGACAATTTATGCATACCAAAACTTACGGAATGTGGCCAGAACTATACTCAGAGGAAGCGTCATCAGTTTAAATGTTTCATTTGTAAAGAAGACAGATAATACATGATCTGGACAGACATTCAATTTAAAAAATCGGAAAAAGAACAAGAAAATAAGCCTTAACAAGGCATTAAAGGTAACAGCAGCAAGTTCTGATTTTTAAAGTTGTTTAACAGGCTGGGCATGGTGGCTCATGCCTATAAGCCCAGCACTTTGGGAGGCTGAGGTGGGTGGATCACACAGTCAGGAGTTCGAGATCAGCCTGACCAACATGGTGAAACCCTGTCTCTACTAAAAATACAAAAAAATTAACTGGGTGTGGTGGCTAATGCCTGTAATCCTAGCTACTCAGGAGGCTGAGGCAAGAGAATCGCTTGAAAATGGGAGGCAGAGGTTGCAGTGAGCTGAGGTTGCCCCACTGCACTCCAGCTTGGGCGACAAAGCGAGCCTCTGTCCCCCCCACCACACACACAAAAAAAGTTTAATGGCAGGATGAATAAGTAAATTCAACAGCTGTTTCTTAGAAAAGGCCAATGAAATAAACAAATCTCTGGTAAAGACTAACCAAGATTAGAGGAAAACAACATTAATGAGAGAGCGATAAGTAGAGATGCAAAAAAAATATTAAAATATAAGAATACCACACAGAATTCTCTACTAATAAATTTTAAAATCTTGATCAAATGTATGATAGTCTAGGGAAGCAAAGTGATCCAAACTGATTTAAGAAGTAGAGAAGCTGAATGGGAAATGTGTGTGGAAACAGTCCTCCTGGCCCCCAAAGGCACTGTCCTCAGACAGTTTCAAACCTTCAAGGAACAGACGTTTTCTATGCTATTTAAAATGTTCCAGAGGATAAAGAAAAGAGAAAGATTTCCTAATTAATTTTATGAATAACGCATAACCCTGGTGCCAAAACTTGTCAAAGATGAAACAAAAATAAAATTGCAGACTAAATCTTGCTTGTCACTGTAGATGCAAAAATCCTAAATAAAAGGACATGGAAGGCCAGGTGTGGTGGTTCATGCCTGTAATCCTAGCACTTTGGGAGGCCGAGGTGGGCGGATCTCTGGAGATCAGGAGTTTGAGACCAGCCTGGCTAACATGGTGAAATCCCATCTCTACAAAAAATAGCCAGGAGTGGTGACAGCACCTGTAATCCCAGCTACTCAGGAGGCTGAGGCATGAGAATTGCTTGTACCCAGGAGGCAGAGGCTGCAGTGAGCCGAGATCACACCATTGCACTCTAGCCTGGGCAACAGAGCCAGACCTTGTCTCAAAAATAAATAAATAAATAAAACACACAGAAGACTCATACAGCCCCTACCATCACCATCCTCAACTCCAAATGTATAGCAATGCTGAATAAGATATAAGATAAAATCTTTTTTTTTTCTTTTTCAGAGATAGGGTCTTGCTCTGTTGCCCAGGCTGGAGTGCAGTGGTGCACTCATAGCTCACTGCAGGCTAGAACTCTTGGATGGAAGGAATCCTCCTGCCTCAGCCTCCCCAGTAGCTTGGACTATAGGTGCACGCTACCATGCCTAACTAGTTTTTACATTTTTTTCAGTGACAGGGGTTTTGCTGTCTTGTCCAGGCTGGTCTCAAACTCCTGGACTCAAGCAATCCTCCTGCCTTAGCCTCACAAAGCACTGGGATTACAGGCATGAGTCACCACGTCTGGCCCGATAAAAATCATTAGATACATAGCTAAGCTTAAAGAAAAGAAAATCCTCAGATGCATGAACTGAAACAATGAACTGTCAGCAGGTGTCCTGAACACAGATGGCAGAACACCATTTCCTTGGTGCCCACAGGAAATTCAGTCAGGGTCCTCATAAGATGAGAAACTGGAAGTCAGTTATTGCACACAGCTAGGGCTGTAGAAGGACTCACACGTTAGTGAAATGGAAGCCTAGAAAACTCAACCACTGTCTAAGAGAAAACATAAAAAGTCCTGGGGCAGGAAGAAGTCTCCCAGAATGAAAAGAATCCCAAGCCTGAACTGTGGCTGTGGAGTTCAAATTTACATGACCGATATGGAGCTAGAAATTGTAGGAAAAACAGGTCCCAAACTGACGCACCCATGGGAGCTCCCAGCATAAACAATTTTTGAAATGTTCTGAAGCAATACTTACACAACCCAGGAAACATAGGGCTACCATTTTTTTAAATATCAACAATCTTAAATTAGTTTGGATAATTTTTGCTTCCCTAGAATATTGCACATAAATTATCATCTACCAAAGGAAATGATTCACCATGAGGAAAAACAAGCTGAAAAACAGGCAGAAAGACTAGACCCTGAGATAAAGGAGAAACCTGATTTATGTTAATTTATCTATTGTTCATGTTAACATTTATATTTTAAATTATGAAATGCACAAAACAATAAAACAGGCATGAAAGAACCAGAAACTACAGGAAACAAGCACGTAGACTTCAACGATCTCCACAGAATTCTGAGAGATGACAAATACAGTGATTGAAATTAAAAACTCATTGCTAGGATTTCAGAACAGATCAGTGAACTGGGAGACACAGTGATCCAGGGGGTGAATCTAACAATCACCCCGAATGCAAACATGGAAAAACATGAAATTGATTTCCAAAGAAGAGAATAGAATGAGAAGGTCCAAAATAAAACTGATAATCATAGACTCTCGTCAAAATGCATTCCCAGGTACTAAAATAAAAGCAGGGTCCTTCCAGATATCTCACACTAATGACCTTTAGGCAACTGTGTCAGTGTCAACACAGAATCTTTAGGGCACTCAAGAGAACATTAATCACCAAGGCTTATATAGAGCTAACCATGTGCCATGCATGATCCATTTTAAGCACCTTATATACATTAACTCATTTAATTCTTGTAACAATCTAAGAGTTTGGTAACATATTATTATTCCCAATATATAGATGAGTAAACTAAGGAACAGAGTTTAAGTAATTTTCTCCAGCTATTAAGTGTTGGAGTAGAAGTCAAATCCAAGTAACCATCTCCAGAGTCCGTGTTCTTAACCACCATGCTATATTGTCCTTCATACATGCGACTTGCATTTCAAAGGCTAATAATACTGAAAACAGGGTAAAGGAACTATTTGAAGAGATGAAGACTAAAAAATTTGCAGAACTTAAGAAAGCCATGAGTCCTAAGAATGAATAAGTGCCTCAACTTCCAAGTAGGAAAAATAAAACTATACATCTATATATAACTCAGTGAAGCTGAAGAATATGAAACAGAGAAAAGCCCAAAAAATAACCAGAAAGAAAGACATTATCCACAAAGAACTGACACAATAACTCTCATCTTCTTTGAGGAACAGGGGGAATCAGAAAATAATGAATAAGCCTTCAGAGAGCTAAAGGAAAACAATTATCATCCCAGAATTCTATACCCAGCTCAACTATAAGGGGAAAAATATTACTTAAATGAACAAAGTTCAAGAGCATTTACATATGCCTTCCTTGAAAGAACTACTAAGGGGTTTCATGAGGCAGCTGAAAATGGAACTCACACAGAGTAGAATGCAATAAGCAAGAGTGAGAAAAGAAATTGGCAAACAGCTGTAAGTTGAAATAATCAACAGTAATAATGTAAAAGTGGGGACTTTATAAATAATATGGCACTATAATTGGACGACAAAAGATGTAAGATCAGAGTATGCTCAGAATTAGTGTTCCAAAATCATTATGTTGTTTTGGAGGAAGGTAGACATTTTTACTTAAATCATACTGTGTTAAACCAAGTGTGTATATCACCAACATAAAGGTAAATCACTGGGAGAATAAAAAAATAGAATGTGTAACTTCCAAACCAGTAGAGGGACTAAAAAAAAGAATGAAGTATATACAACCAATCCTTTAGAAAGCTGGATAGATTTTAAAAAGAAACAATGAAAAAGCAAGTTAAGTAGAAAACACAAAATAAAACAGAAAAAAGAAAAAATATAGGCCAGCACAGTGGCTCATGCCTGTAATCCCAGCACTTTGGCAAGCTAAGGTGGGTGAATTAACTGAGGTTGGGAATTCGAGACCAGCCTGGCCAACATGATGAAACCCCATCTATACTAAAAATACAAAAATTAGCCAGGCAAGGTGGTGGGTGCCTGTAGTCCCAGCTACTCGGGAAGCTGAAGCAGGAGAATCGCTTAAGCTTGGGAGGCAAAGCTTGCAATGAGGCAAGATCACGCCACTGTACTCCAGCCTGGGTGACAGAGTAAGAATCCATCTCAAAAGAAAAGAAAAAGAAAAAGTATAAATACACCAGTAACCATGAAAAAAAAAAGGAAACCAATTAAACTTGCTAGAGAGACACTTTCAAAACATGACACAGAAATGTTGAAAGTGAAGTGAGATACCAAAGATAAACCAGACAAAATAACAAAGACAGATTTTTGTAATATTACTATATGGTAAAATAGAACGTAAGACAAAAAAAGCATTGATGGGATTTAAAAGAGTTATTACACAAAGAAAAAGGAAATAATTCACCAGGAAGGCATAATCATCTTGAACCTATATGCACCTAGTAACATTGCTTTACAAAACAAATAGTCAAAGTTAATAAAATTACAAAGAAAATGAACAAATTCATAACCATATTCAGAGATCTTAACACATCTCACTCTGATGTTGATAAATATCAGCCAAAAAAAAATTAAGAATACAGAAGATACAAGCAGTATACAAAACTGAGCTAAAGAATCTATACAGGTACAGATATACATAGAATTCTAAACCCAGCCATTAGAAGAGCCATATTATTTCAAACATAATGGGACCAAAAAAATGATCATATACTAACCAGGACACAAAGGAATTCTTTACTAAAATTAAATAATCAATAGCATGCACACCACAATCTCTGCATTGCACCACAATGCAATAAAATTAGAAACTCATTTTTCAAAAACAGAAAAGAAAAAAATGCTCTTGAAGTGTTTGCATCCAAATAATTCATGAGTCAAAGAATCACAAGGAAATGATAAAACTATTGGCTATTGAACAAACAATATGATAAAACAATTATGTACACCAACAAATTAAGATTTAATTCAGAATTGCATTACAGAATGGCTATTAGCCATATTATAAATATTACTATAGTTTGCTGCATAAATAGATCAAAAGAGAAAAAAACATGTTTATGTCTATAGATTTAATACATTTGGGGGTAAAAAGAGTCCTCAATTATTTATAAACGCTAGTGATATAGGATGCTTTTTTTTTTTTAATTTTAAAAGATCTCATCCCATAGATGCAATCAATGATTAATGGTGAAATATTAAACTCAGGAATAGAACAAAGGAAGCCCACTGTTATTTAACATTGCCTGGAAAACATTTGCCAATTCACCTAGAAATGAACATTAAATAGAAACCATAAATAAGTAAAAAACAGAAAGGAGTAAATCTTCATGACCTTAGGTAGGTCTAGACTTTTCTTAGACACAATCCCCAAAGCATAAGCAATAGAAACAAAAATAAGATAAACTGGATTTTATCAGAATTGAAAACTTTTGAACTGCAAATACCATCAAGAAAATAAGGCAACCGACAGAAAAGGCTAAAATATTTGGAAATCATATATCTAATATGAAACTTGTGGCCGGGTGTGGTGGCTCACGTCTGTAATCCCAGCACTTTGGGATGCTGAGGTGGGCAGCTTACCTGAGGTCAGGAGTTCTTAACCAGCCTGGTGAAACCCCCATCTCTACTAAAAATACAAAAAAATTAGCTGGGCATGGTGACGTGTGCCTGTAATCCCAGCTACTCAGGAGGCTGAGGCAGGAGAACTGCCTGAACCCAGGAAGCGGAGGTTGCGGTGAGCTGAGATCATGCCATTGCACTCCAGCCTGGGTAACGAGCGAAACTCCGTCTTAAAAAAAAAAAAAAAAAAAAAAAAAAAACTACAAACATTAGCCGGGCATGGTAGCACATGCCTGTAGTCCCAGCTATTTGGGAGGCTGAGGCAGGAGAATTTTTTGAACCCGGAAGGTGAAGTTTGCTGTAAATTGAAATCACACCACTGCACTCTAGCCTGGGTAACAGGGTAAGACTCTGTCTCAAACAAAACAAAACAAAATTAGCTGGGCATGGTGGCAGGCACCTGTAAGTAATCCCAGCTACTTGGGAGGCTGAGGCACTAGAATCCTTTGAACCTGGGAGGAGGAGGTAGCCGTGAGCCAAGGTCATGCTACTGCGCTCCAGCCTGGGCAACAGAGTGAGACTCAAAAACAGAAAAGAGAAAAGAAACTTGTATCCAGAATACATTTTAAAAACCCTTTTAACATAATTTAAAAAATTTAACCACTCAATTAATTTATGGGCAAAAGATCTGAATGGATCATCTCTGAGAACTAAAAAGAAACTCCTAGGCCAAGGGGACCCCAGAGAAACCTCAAAAACTGAGCTCCTGGCCAGGCCGGACGGGAGGTTAGACACACACCTCTCCCTTGCTAACCACCATTAGACTTCCTCTCCTGAGTTACTACAGCAGGACTCCCATCCCTTTTGTGGTTTAGACACAACTGACCAGCATGAATATTAACATAGAGATCGTAAGAATCACAGAACAGACTCTTTGTGGCAGTAAGACACCCAATTATGAACACTACCTAAGGCCATGCCAGGCAAGGATAGTCATACACCTCTACACTTAAAAAATAGACTATGCAGCTGGGCGTGGTGGCTCATGTCTGTAATCCCAGCACTTTGGGAGGCTGAGGTGGGCAGGTCACAAGGTCAGGAGTTCAGGACCAGCCTAGCCAACATGGTGAAACCCCATCTCTACTAAAAATATAAAAGAAATTAGCTGGGCACGGTGGCATGTGCCTGTTATTCCAGCTGCTCGGGAAGCTGAGGCAAGAGAATTGCTTGAACCAGGACCGGGAGACAAAGGTTGCAGTGAGCCAAGATTGCACCGCTGCATTCCAGCCTGGGCTACAGAGCAAGACTCCGTCTGCAAAAAAAAAAAAAAAAAGACTATTCTCTAACTGCCATAGGAGTTTCTTTTTGTCTAGCAGCTAAATAAGCCCTGGTTTGGAGAGAAACAATACTAAAACAATTGCAGCTCAGCCACGGGAGGGCATAACTGACCCCCTTCCCCTCTGATTTACCAGCTATAACTGCAACTTTGATTGGACAAGAGACTGATTTCAGTAACTTTCTCCTGATACGAAACTACCTACTATGGCCTGGTTCTGGCCAGTTTCCAGAGGCTGTGCACTGAGTACCTTCATGTCCCCGTTTCACCTTTTGACATATAGGGTCTAACTGTAATGCATTTAAATGCAAAGTCTGCAACCCAAGGTAAACACGGGATGCATGTAACATGAATGTTTGTTCAGTATGTATGTGACACATACCCCCCCTCATGAATATTCATAGCTCTTCCTGTAACTTGCTGAGTGTGTATACTTGGCCAGCCCATTCAGCATAAAGTCCCATTCCACCTGCCCTCCCTCTAAGTGCTTGCTTTCGGTTTTCAGGTGGAGTTTGCGCTTCCCATCTGCAAGTTGTGAACCCTTTCTTAAGAAATAAAGTTCTTCTTTCTAAATCTGTATGTGTTTTTTTTAGCTGACATCTCCAAAGACATCTAAGAAGCAAAAAAGCACGTGAAAAGACGTTCAGTATTGTTATTCATTAGGGAAATACAAACCCAAACCACAGTGAGATACTGGCACACAAACACTAGTATGGCTGTGGTCAGGACAGACAGGACAGATGCAGTGGCTCACGCCTGTAATCCCAGGACTTTGGGAGGCTGAGGCAGGCAGACCACTGGAGCTCAGGGGTTTGAGACCAGCCTGGCCAACACAGTGAAACCCTGTCTCTACTAAGAATACAAAAATTAGCCAGGCATGATGGCAGGAGAATGACTTGAACCCAGGAGGCAGAGGTTGCAGCGAGCCGAGATCAGGCCACTGCCCTCCAGCCTGGGTGACAGAGTGACACTTCATCTCAAAAAAAAAAAAAAAAAAGTATAGACAGTAACAACTATTACTGAGGAGGTGAAGAAATTCGAATGTTTGCACATTGCTGGTGGGAATATAAAATGGTGCAATCATTTTGGAAAATGGTCTGGCAATTCCTCAAGAGGGTAAGCACAGATTTACCAAATGTCCCAGCAATTCCACTCCTGGGTGTATACCCAAGAAAAATGAAAATATATGTCCCCAAAGACCTTATACACGAATATGTACAGAGCAGCTTTATTAATAATCACCAAAACATAGAAACAACCCAAATATCCATCCATAGATAATGGATAAAATATAACAATACATGTGTATATCTGTACAATGCAATATTATTCAGGCATAAAAAGGAATGAATAACTATTAATACAACCTGGCTCAACCCTGAAACCATTATGCTAAGTGGAAAAGAAAGACCACACATTGTAGGATTCAATTGACAGGAAGTGTCCAGAATAGGCAAATGTATAGAGACAGAAAACAGATTAGTGTTTGCCTAGGACTGGGCAGGAAGGAATGGGGAGTGACTGAATAGCACAGGCTTGCTTTCTGGAGTGATGAAAATGTTGTGAAATTGACTGTGGTGATGGGTGTGTAACATTGGGAACATACTGAAAACCAGGGAGTTGCACTGCAGGTGGGGGAATGGTGAGGTATGTGATTACGTCTCAATAAAGCTGTTAACAGAGAGAGAGAGGAGAGAGAGAGGAGAGAGAGGGGAGAGAGAGGAGAGAGAGAGAAAGAGAGAGAAGAGAGGAGAGAGAGGAGAGAGAGAAAGAAAGGAGAGAGAAAGAGAAAGAGAGAAGAGAGGAGAGAGAGAGAGAAAGAGAAAGACAAGAGAGGAGAGAGAGAAGAGAGAGAAGGAGAGAGAGAGAAACAAAGGAGAGAGAGACAGGCAGAGACACAGCGAGCACAAGGACTTCCAGATCCTAGTGACCATATTTGTCCCCACTGTTCTGCTCTCCCAGCTTTGAGCCTAGGATAACTGTCTGTGCTTCTACCTATAGCCGATCCCCCACATCCACCAGCTCCAGTACTCTCTAAGCTTCTCAAGGGCTGGGCCCAAGCAATTCTCCCCCGAGTTACATTAGTTTTTCACATTCTATTCTATCAGTCTCATCAGCATACAGATACATTGTGATTTCTCCAATCCTAAAAAAACTAAAAACCCAAAAAACAAAAACATGTCAACCCCTCTTCCCGCAGCACCTATCTCCCCATTTATTATTCATTTTTTTGAGATAGAGTGTCGCTCTGTTGCCCAGGCTGGAATGCAGTGGCGCAATCTCAGTGCACTGCAACCTCCACCTCCGGGTTTCAAGCGATTCTTATGCCTCAGCCTCCCAAGTAGCTGGGATTACAGGCGCCACCACAGCTGGCTAATTTTTGTATTTTTAGTAGAGATGGGGTTTCATCATGTTGGCCAGGCTAGTCTTGAACTCCTGTCCTTACGTGATCCACTGGCCTCTGCCTCCCAAAGTGCTGGGATTATAGGCATGAGCCACCATGCCCAGCCTCTCTCCCCATTTCTTTGCCCTATTTGCAGCAAAACACCTTGAGTTACCCCTATTCACAATCTCCAGTGTCTCTCTTCCCATTCTACCACAGACTCACCAAAATCACACCTTTATTCCCCTGATTCCACCACAGCTGTTCTTGCATGGGGCACATTGCAGAACCCATTGGCAGCCCTTGGTCCTTGGCCCACCTGGCCTGCCACCAGCATTGGGCACAAAAGACCATGCATTCCTCTGTGGTGCACTTTTCTCAGCTGGCTCCCAGGACATGGTAGTCCTCTGGTTTCTTCCTGTCTCGCCGGCCACTTCTTGCCTTGTTTTGGGTCCTCCTCATCTCCCTGGTGTCTTCGTTTTGGAATATTCCAGTTCTCAGTTATTGGCCCTCTTGCTTTTCTATCTGCACTAACTCCCTCACTGACCTCAATCAGTCTTTCAGCTTTAGAAACTATCTATATGTTGGCCAGGCACGGTGGCTCACACCTGTAATCCCAACACTTTAAAAGGCCGCCGTGGGCAGATTACAAGATCAGGAGTTCCAGACCAGCCTGGCCAACGTGGTGAAACCCCATCTCTACTAAAGATACAAAAAAATCAGCCGGGCATGGTGGCAGACGCCTGCAGTCCCAGCTACTCGGGAAGCTGAGGCAGGAGAATAGCTTGAACCTGGGAGACGGAGGTTGCAGTGAGCCGAGATCGCACCATTCCACTCCAGCCTGGGCAACAGAGTGAGACTCCATCTCAAAAATAAACAAACAAACAAACTATATCTATATGTTGATGACTCCCAAATGTGTATCTCTGAAATCACCTTTGCAAAAATTACTACTGTGAGAGAAATCTGATAGCTGACTCCATTTCATTTCTACCCTCACAAGCTGTCTTTGTTTATTCCTGGGCATAGGTCAAGCTAACTATGGAGGAATTTAGTTCATAGTTTAACTTTATTTCTTATTTATTTTGACACTCTGTCGCCCAGGCTGGAGTGCAGTGGCGTGATCTCAGCTCACTGCAACCTCTGCCTCCCAGGTTCAAGCAGTTCTCCTGCCTTAGGCTCCCTAGTAGCTGGGACTACAGGTGTGTGCCTGTCTGGCTAAATTTTGAATTTTTAGGACATAGGGTTTCACCATGTTGGCCAGGCTGGTCTCAAACTCCTGACCTCAAGAGATCTGCCGGCCTCGGCCTCCCACAGTGCTGGGATTACAGGCATGAGCCACTGTGCCTGGCCATAGTTTAACTTTAAAACAAAGATGACAGTAGTCCCTTTCTGAAACTAACCCTCTCCTTGCTCAGAGACCAAAGCTACCTTTGTGAAACTAACAAATCAGCCACAAGGTCAAAAGATTTTACACTATCCCCAATTGCTCCTATAGATAACATTACTATCGTAAAACCTAGGACTAGTGTTTGAGGTATCTTTCAGACACTGCTTTCTGATGAACCAGCTAGTGCTACTGGACCAGTAACCCATACCAAGAAACCGGTTCAAATGGTCTTGTGACCCCCAACCAGAAACTGACATAGCACAGTATGACAACTTCGAAGCCTTGCGATTTCATCCCCAACCCAGCCAGTCAGCATTCCCTATTCCCTAGGTCCCCGTCCACCAAACTATCCTTGAAACACTCTAGCCTCCAATTTTTTGGGGAGACAGATTTAAGAATTTATCTCCCAACTACTGCCGGGCTGGCCTTGCAATTATTAAACTGCTCTGTTGCCCAGGCTGGAGTGTGATGATGTCATCTCAGTTCACTGCAGCCTCAATTTCCCAGGCTCAAGCAAATCCTCCTACCTCAGCCTCCTGAGTAGCTGAGACCACAGGCACATACCAGCATGCCCAGCTTATTTTTTGTATTTTCTGTAGAGATGGGGTTTTGCCATGTTACCCAGGCTGCTCTTGAACTCCTGGTCTCTCGCAATTCACCCACCACCGCCTCCCAAAGTGCTGGGATTAAAGGCACAAGCCACCATACCTGGCCCTCATTAAACTTTTTCTCCGCTGTAGTTCTTCTGCTGTTATCTATGCATTGGGTTTTCAGGGCAGCCAAGAAGAAGAATGCACTGGGCTATAACCTCTCCAGCTCTAACCTCTCTCCATACTGCAGACTTGTATATCCAACCAAATATTCAACATTTGCCACTGCATGTGCACTGGACATCGCAAATCCTGTCTGTCCTTCACTGACTCTTTAGTCTGAGACCCTCCAACAGCTGTTCCACACTCTTTCCCACCTCAGCTGTGGGTCACTCCACACTTCCAGTCACTCAGACCAAAAGCTCACTCTTCCTCACACCCCATCTAACCCATCAGGAAATCTTGTTGGCTCTGCCTTCAAACATGTTTGGAATTCAACCCATCTGCTCATGTCCACTGCCAGCATCTTGCTGGATGGATCCTCCTCTCCCACTGCCAGGCCTCTTTGCCCCTTATCATGGCAGCAACAGGGAACCGGTTCTAAAATACAATTTCAATCATGGCACTTCTCTGTTCAAAACCCTGCTGTTGTTCCCTACACAGAGTAAAGTCAAATTCCTCACTCTGTACTCTGCCCTGCAAGGCCCATATTCCCTGTCCCCCACCCCCATGTAGCCTCATTCCTAGCCGCCCTGTCCCCCAAATCCCAACGCTCCTCCTGTTACTTGTGCTGGGTTCCCCCTCTGCCCACATCCATCTTCACACAGGTCAGGATTTCTCAACCTCTGCATATGGTCATGTGGGGCCAGATGCTCCTCTGTCCTTGGGGCTGTCAGGTACACTATAGAGTATTTAGGGGTGTCCCTGAGCTATAGCCACCAGATGCCAGGAGCACCCCGAGTCATGACCGTCAAAAATGTCTCCAGCTGTTGTCAAATTCCCCTGGGAATACAATCGCCCAGGCTGAGAACCACTGGCCTAGACTGTCTACAAGGCCCACATTTTCCCATCCTCAAATCTCATCTTACCTTCTTGGGGAGGCCCACCCCAACCCTTCCCCTTCTCCCTCACCCCACACTTCCAATCCCTCTTAGCCTACTTGGCTTTTCAAAGCAAGTGCCACATTTTAACACTACGTAATTCATATATATATAATTTTTTTTTTTAAGAGACAGGGTCTCTTTCTGTTGCTCAGGCTAGAGTGCAGTGGCACAATCATGGCTCACTGCAGCCTCCACCTCCTGGACTCAACTGATCTTCCCGCCTCAGCCTCTTAAGTAGCTGGGACTACAGGTACACACCACTATGCCTGGCTAATTAAAAAAAAAATTTTTTTGTAGAGACGGGGGTCTTGCTGTGTTGACCAGGCTGGTCTAGAACTCCTGGCCTCAAAAGATCCTCCTGCCTCGGCTTCCCAAACTGCTGGAATTACAGGCATGAGCCACTACTCCCGGCCAAGATTTACTTAAGTATATTAGTGTTCATTGCCTGCTGCCCTTGCTAGAAGGTTGGCTCCATGGGGGCTGGGATTCACCTCTGCTTCACTTCCTGCTGTATCCCCAGTGCCTAGAACAGTACCTGATGCATACACACTCGGTTCTCCATAAATAGTTGTTGAATACATGGATCAGAAGACCCAGTATGGTAATACATAATAAATACAGTAAAGCCGGGCGTGGTGGTTCATGCCTACAATCCCAGCACTTTGGGAGGCTAAGGTGGGTGGATCACCTGAGGTCAGGAGTTTGAGACTAGCCTGGTCAACATGGGGAAACCTTGTTTCTACTAAAAATGCAAAACTTAGTTGGGTGTGGTGGCAGGTGCTTGTAGTCCCAGCTACTTGGGAGGCTGAAGCAGGAGAATCACTTGAACCTGGGAGGCAGAGGTTGCAGTGAGCTGAGATTGCACCACTGCACTCCAGGCTGGGTGACACAGAGAGACTCTGTCTCAAAAAAAAAAATAAATAAGTCAAGTTATCTGTAAACTTATCCTAAATTTCTGTGTAAGTGAAACACTATCCCAATTAAAAATCTTCACTAGATACTATTTGAAATGTGACACCCTATTATATCCAAAGGAATAAAAATGCGATATCATACAAGAATCATAGTAAGAGGGTACCTGCTCTGGTAAGATACTAGAAATTCATTCCTAAGCGACGGTAATTAAAATCGTGGGTGCCGGGACTAGAATAGTCAAATTAGAACAGAAGAGTCCAGAAGAGGCCCTAGTTAATACAGGAATTAAGCAAATGGTCAAGCTGGCATTTAAAAATCAGCAAGCAAAGAGTGAATGTGCAATAAATGATGCCTGTACAACTGGCTGGCCATTTTGCACCTGCGGTGTACATGTGTTATTTAGAAATATGGAGGCAGAACTGCAGCGCCTGCTGGGGAAATGGCTCGAAGAGTCATAGGTGGCTGCCTCCAGGACACAGCTCAGGAGAGCTGGGAGAAGTGTTAAAAGCCTTTTCATTATTTCTGCCTTCGGAAGCTATGTACACACATAACTTTGGTAAAAATAAAATGTACATTAAAAAAGCAATAATTATGCCCCTCTTTAACCTATCTAATTGACACAGATTTTAAAAATTTTAAAAATAAAGAAGATTCCCAGTGCGGTTGTGATTATGAGAAAGAAACAGGCCCTCTCACGCACCGCTGAGACTTTCTGGAAGGGGATTCGTTGAGAAGTACTGAAAGTCTGGAATTGATGCTGGGATGGCACAAAGGTACACCACAAGATTCACGTTGACATTCTTTAAAACTGAAAAACAAAAACAAAAGCCCCCAAAATGTCCAACAGGGAGTCGGTTCTATAAATTAGAATAAATTCACTGGAAGGAATGCCGTGCAGGTGTCAAAAGCAAGAAAGAAACAGATTCATCGCCGTAGGAAAGAATTCATGATATACAAAGTGATTAAACAGGTTAGGTGCGGTAGACATAAAGATTATTGCATTTTGAGAAAATGAATATGATTTACGAGTTTACATATATAAAATGATACAGACGTAAGATAGCCCCTTCTCTGGGACATGTATGCCAACACCAGATCCAGAAGGATTAAAGGAACGTAAAGACTTTAATCTTCTTTTTGCTCTTGCAAAGGCATTTCCACAGAGAATCTCTAAGACTTCTGGTGGGACCCAGTGGCTCATGCCTGTAATCCCAGCACTTTGGGGGGCGGGGGGGGGGGGCAGATCACTTGAGGTCAGTAGTTCGAGACCGGCCTGGCCAACATGATGAAAAATACAAAAATCAACCCATTGCGGTGGTGTGTGTCAGTAGTCCCAGCTACTCAGGAGGCTAAGGCACAAGACTCACTTGAACCCGGGAGGTGGAGATTGCAGTGAGCCGAAATTGTACCACTATACTCCAGCCTGGGTGACAGAAGCCCTGTCTGAAAAAAACAAAACAAAACAAAATAAAAAGGGGCCTGGTGCGGTGGCTCACGCCTGTAATCCCAGCACATTGGATCACAAGGTAGAACACAAGGTCAGGAGTTCAAGATCAGCCTGACCAACATGCTGAAACCCCATCTCTACTAAAAATACAAAAAATTAGCCGGGCACAGTGGTGGGCCTGCAATCCCAGCTACTCAGGAGGCTGAGGCAGGAGAATCGCCCGAACCCAGGAGGCAGAGGTTGTAGTGAGCCAAGATCGCTCCATTGCACTCCAGCTTGGGCAACAAGAGCAAAACTCCGTCTCAGGAGAAAAAAAAGAGAGAGACTTGTGAAGGTGGAAGCTGGAATGCTCAGACTAGATTCCTTGGAAATAGGGGACATGGAGGGGGGGTCCTCCATAGGCCCCTCTGCTACCCACTCATCCAGGGGGTCCTGGGGGAGTGGATCAGGCTGCCAGGATCCAGAGGCACACAGAGCCCAGCCAGTTGCCCACCCTCCTGCGGTCCCACAGGCGAGGGCTTTGACCCCTTCCCAGCAGACAGGATGTCCCAGAACAGAGGCCACAGTCAGCGGGTGTTGAGCCCCACAGCCCTGCACCCATGGCCTGTGGTCCTGGTGGTTCCTGTCCCTTTCCAGGGTTCTGGTGAGACACTAAGCTCCAGGCCCTCATCGTCCACGCAGAAATCATCCACCTTGCCAGTGGAGTTCTGGACTCTAAATTCTTCAGACCCAGAGGCCAAAGTAATATACAGACATATGGTTTGGTCATTGCAGCGCTTTGGTTTTAAATTCTGAATTAGTCTCCAGACTTCAGAGGGGAAGCGATTTTACATAAAAATGGACCTCTGTTCTTGAATATCTGAATACCTAGGCCCCCTGGAAACCCCCATCCCTTCCTGTAACAGCCGGAGTCCAACTGCCCCCTCCAAAGCAGCAGGTCTCCTCCTCCGGCATCCCAGACCACATCCCTCTCGCCCTGAGGCCTGACCCCACGGGTGGCTGAATTTTCCACCTGGGCTCTCCAGAACCCCCTAATTTCTGGGCTGTCTGAGGCTCTGTCTCCCTACTTTACAAGCCCCATTCTTCCCTTCCACATTCAGCTGTGGGAACCAGTTCCAAAACTCCACCAATCCCCAGCCCATGTTCTGCCTAGCCCCTTGGGGACACAGAAGTTTCCTTGCAGACGCTGGGCGCAGTGGCTCATGCCTGTAATCCCAGCACTTTGGGAGACTGAGGCGGGAGGATCATGAGGTCAGGAGTTCAAGACCATCCTGGTCAACACAGTGAAACCCCGTCTCTACTAAAAATACAAAAGTTAGGTGTAATGGTATGCTCCTTGTAGTCCCAGCTACTCAGGAGGCTAAGGCAGGAGAATCGCTTGAACCCAGGAGGTGGAAGTTGCAATGAGCTGAGACTGCACCATTGCACTCCAGCCTCAGTGACAGAATGAGACTCCGTCTCAAAAAAAAAAAAAAAAAAAAAAAAAGTTTCCTAGCAGAAAGCCCCTCACCCAGAGCCAGAAGCCTGGCCCACTGCATGCTGAGATCTGGCAGCTCAGATCTGGGGAGCCCTTAACCTTGCTACTGCTTGAACCCGGCCCAGGGGGTAGGGGGCAGGGATCTAGACTGAAGCTGAGAACCTGGTCAGTGCCTTACCCCCCAGTCCTGAGCTCAAGAAGGGGTCCCGGGGCAGAAACAGCAATTCTGTCCCCTGAGGACTCTGATCCCGGCAGAAGAGGACTTGCCTGGCCCACCACAGGTTTAGGAACAGGTAAGTCCCTAGGAGCCAGGATCCTGGACTGAGTTCCCTGGATGCTCTGGGGTGGATGGTGCAGACAGGTTTGTAGGGGAGGACTTTCGGGATACACCCTGCGATGAGCTGAGGAGGGCAGGAGCTGGCAGACGGAGAAGCCAAGACGACAGCAATGCCTCTGAGCTGAGGCCTCAGCCCGCTCTATAGGTGCTCTGGGGCTGGGAGGGACTTTCAGAGCGGTTCCAAATGGAGACAAGGGGCTGGGCCTTGGTGAACTCACAGCAGCAGCAGTCCCTGGGGGCAGGATGGGGTGTGACTTTGGGCAAGGAACTCCCAGGGGCCCAGGGCGGTTCCCATCACTGGGCGCCCCTGGGAGCATCAGCAGCAGATATTCCTGGCAGCCCCCGCAGGACCTCAAACACACCAGGGCAGAGCAGCACCTCAACCATCACCCAGGGGCCAGCAGGGAGGCGTCCTGGAGCACCCACCTCGCTGGAAGGAAGAGGGAGGTGCCTTCTTGGGCAAGACCAGAGGGCCAGAGACGCCAAGAGGAGAGAGTGCGCTGAAGATTCAGTCACATTCAGTGGCATTTATTGGCAACAGAACATTAATTCCGACTGTCATTGGAGTCCATTTCAATTTTGTAATAACATAAAACAGTTAAGAGTCTAATTTATTCATACAAATCTTGTTAGCATCCAACTTCCACATAATGTAACATATTCCTAAAAAGCTGACAAAGCAGGAGAAATTAAAAACACAAAAGGCATCCATGGACTCTAAAGGCCACAGAGCCAAAGGTGAGTGGGAGGTCGGGGAGACCAGGACGGTCCCAGAAAGGGCTGGAGGCTTGGAACAGGGACAGGCAGACCCAGGGAGGTGGGCTGAGCCCCAAAGGAGCCACGGCTTCCACCACAGCCCAGATTGAAACTGTCCCCATGGGGTTGGCAAGAATTGCATGCTGGGTTCTGGACAGAAATACAGTTATAATTAAGCATTAATCAGGCTGCACTCTGGCCCGCTTCCTTGTAGCAGAAGGGCCTGTCACGGTGGCTCACGCCTGTAATCCCAGCACTTTGAAAGGCTGAGGCAGGCAGATCACCTAAGGTGGGCAGATCACCTGAGGTCAGGAGTTTGAGACCAGCCTGCTCAGCATGGTGAAACTGTCTCTACTAAAAATACTGAAGTAGCAGGGCATGGTGGCATGTGCCTGTAATCCCAGCTACTTGGGAGGCTGATGCAGGAGAATTGCTTGAACCTGCTGGGGCGGGGGAGCCAAGGAGGTTTCGGTGATCAGAGATCGTGCCATTGCACTCTAGCCTGGGCAACAAGAGTGAAACTCCCATCTCAAAAAAAAAAAAAAAAAAAAGTTTTTCAGACCCCAAATTGCAGCCAACAGTCTGAGGACTCCCCACAGAGGATGGGAATCAGCCTGAGAACACAGCTTCTTTCTCTCCCGGTCCCAAGACCTCACCCTTGCACTCTTCCACCCCAACGACCTCCTCACTTTACCCACTCCACAACTTAAAAATCCTAATTCCACATTCCCCAAGGAGAGGGATTTGAGGTTCCCTACTATCTCCTCGTTCCATGACCTTACCACTAATCCTCTTTCTCTGCCGCAACCTGGCATGTCAGCACATTGACTTGCCGTGAGCATCAGCCGATGGATTTGTCATGGTTACAAGGCTGTCCCGATGGTGAGAGGCTCCTCGTTGTCACCTCTGCAGCCCCCACACCATCTCAGCAGCGTTCCCCTGTCCCTGGGCTCCAGCAGCACCCTGGCACTTCCCTCAGCAAATTCAAACTCCAGCGCTGTAACTCCTCTTAATTACACGTCTGCGGTGTTTGCATTAGATAGCTGTCACCCTGTAATTTACCCGTACATGGGTTTTAATTGTACATTAATCTTTTCTACATGCCACTCCCCTGCTAGAATCTTCAACGGCAGCAGTTTGGGCCATTTTGTTTATTCCTCAGCCAAAAATAGCTGATGAACGTAATCGAATATTGTACCCCCTCCTTTTTTTTGGTCAGGATCACCTGCTGTGTTTTGGGGCTGGAGAGAGGCTCCTGTCACCTGCAAGCCACCTTTAAGCACAATATTTGACTGTTTCCTGGCTGACAGTAATTTTAGAAGAAAGGTCAGCAGCAACAAATGTTCTGATCCTCACCTCCCCCCACCATCCACATCCTCTCCTTCAGGCTCTTGCCTGAGGGACCAGGGAGCGCTCACTTGGGGAGCAATCTCACCAGGGGATGGAAGACAGCGTGTGAAGCTAAAAAATCCACCAGTGTGCAGTTTCCAAGGTCACCTGGAGAACCACAAAGGTGAGCTATAAATTACAAAGTGCTGGCTGGCTGCCAGAGCCCCAGGAAGCTCCATTTAGCATATCATTCTCCCAGCAGCAGGATGAAACCTTAACTCCCTTTCCAACAGAATTTGAATGGAATTGGTTACAAGAATACTGTGATTGAAATATCACCAATTGGCTTTTCATGACAACTCAGCGATAGATTGCAATTGTAATGGAGAGCCGGTGTGTGTGTGAAGGCGTGGCAGTGGTGCATTCTGGCCGGCCAAGGTGGCAATGAGGGAGTCCCATACAATATTTATGAAATCCAGATGAAGTCCTACACCAGCAACGAGCTGATATCATAACACAGATTTCAAAAACGCCTTGACATTTGCCCAAGATCAAATTTCCCCTTTCGGAAACCCATGAGGCTTTGTGCTGACAGCAGTCTGCGCGCCTTGCCCCCACCTGCAACCTTCCTCATTTAAGCCCGGGTAATTAACGCTGCCCTGGGAGGAGGCCAGAGGGGCTGGAGTGGCAGAGACTGTAAAGTCACACCGCACAAGTCCACTTGTCCTTTGAGGAAAACATCAGCAGTGGTGTGCAGTGGTGAAAGACAGGAGTTTTGATAATCTTTATTGTTAAACACTTTCCGACTAGCAAAACAAAGCTCCAGTGATCTCCTGAAACTGGTGAGGCTCTGACAGCAGATTTGGATGGAGAGAGCTATGCAGAGAAGATCCATCACGCAGTAGCACAGGAAACAAACATGAGAACAAGAAATCTATCTCCTGTCTGGGCGCAGTGACTCATGCCTGTAATCCCAGCACTTTGGGAGGCCGAGGTGGGCAGATCACAAGGTCAAGAGATGGAGACCATCCTGGCCAACGTGGTGAAACCCAGTCTCTACTAAAAATACAAAAATTAGCTGGGTATGATGGTGGCCGCTCATAGTCCCAGCTACTCGGGAGGCAGAGGCAGGAAAATCGCTTGAACCGGAAGGCAGAGGTTGCAGTGAGCTGAGATGGTGCTATTGCACTCCAGCCTGGCAACAGAGCAAGACTCTGTCTTAAAAAATGAAAAATAAAAAGAAATCTATCTCCTTAGGGCCAAAGATCTCATTAAGGTGCAGCCTTTGTTTCCTTTTAGGGGAGCCTTGGAGAGTCTGTTAGGAAGGGGATGTTTGAGCCCTCCTGTATCCTCCATGCTTTGGATCCTACACTTTAGGATCTTTCTTTCTTTCTTTCTTTTAAGAGACAAGGTCTTGCTCAGTCTGGAGTGCAGTGGTGCCATCACTGCTCACTGCAGCCTCGAACTTCTGGGCTCAAGCGATCCTCCCACCTGGGCCACCCAAAGGGCCGGAATTACAGGAGTGAGCCACTGTGCCCAGATAAAAGTTAACCTTTCTTTAGGCATCTCATACCCCACAGGGATCCTTCTGTCGGCAGCGGCAGCATGTGAACCAGAGCAACCTCACCTTGAATAGGGGCTGGGTAAAATGAGGCTAAAACCTACTGGCCTGCATTCCCAGCTGGTTAAGGCATTCTAAGTCACAGGATGAGACAGGAGGTAGGCACAAGATACAGGTCATAAGGATCTTGCTGATAAAACAGGTTGCAGTAAAGAAGCCACCTAAAACCCACCAAAACCAGGATGGTGACAGAATGACCTCTAGTCGTCCTCACTGCTGCACTCCCAGCAGCGCCATGAGAGTTTACAAATGCAGTGACAATGCCAGGAAGTTACCCTATGTGGTCTAAAAAGGGGAGGCGTCAATAATCTACCCCTTATTTAACAATTCTTTTATTCCTTTTATTTTTATTTTTTTGAGACTGAGTTTTGTTCTTGTTGCCCAGGCTGGAGTACATTGGCACAATCTCAGCTCACTGCAACCTCCACCTCCCAGGTTCAAGTGATTCTCCTGCCTCAACCTCTTGAGTGACTGGAACTACAGGTGTGCACAACCATGAATTTTTGTATTTTTAGTAGAGATGGGGTTTCACCATATTGGCCAGGATGGTCTTGATCTCTTGACCTCTTGATCCACCCAACGTGGCCTCCCAAAGTGCTGGGATTATGGGTGTGAGCCACCATGCCTGGACTACTTTCTTAATAAACTTGCTTTGATTTAACATACTTGTCCAAATTCTTTCTTGTGTGAGATCCAAGAACCCTCTTCTTGGGGTCTGGATTGGGACCGTTTCCTGTAACACTTCAACCTCTAACTGTGGCTTCTGGAGACAAAGATGCACTCGCGCACATACCAGAACCTGGAGCAGTGAGATGTGAAATACTGCAAGGGACCCAAGCCTGAAGCCGCCAGATTGTTTACGAGTCAAGGCAAGGGCGATTTAGGTGGTTTTTGATAAACACTTCATATTCCACATCCTAAGAGAAGCAGAATACTTGTCAAGCATGCATCTTTATGAGCTGTCTGCCTATAAACCTTGCACGAGAGGTCCGTGCTTAATGTTGGTTTGGCAGTAAATTGGCGTGATGCACAGGTCTGCTGCATCAAATTAGCATCGACCCGTAAAACGTTACTGAATGATTCCTCAAATCTGCCAAGTCTTCAAATCAATTTTGGAGAAAGCGTCAAGGGTTTTTTTTTTTTTAATATAACTTTGATAAACCTTTCATATTAGTTATCACAGAAGAGCATAAACCTCTCTAATCTGTCTTCCCACAAAAAAAGGTGTTGTTTTTCCCAAACTGCTTTTAGCTCTTCCATCTTTGCACGCCCGCCTCCACATCGCATAAACAATGTGTGTGTCATGGTTTCATTTTCACCCTATTTTAAAGCAAATGGTAGTTGGCTCACACTGTCCATGCCCCCGGTCCCAAAGCTTGGAGAGAATTTCCACTGCGCCAGGAAAATGTTCTCACCCCTGGCCTTTGAGATAAGCAATCCCTAGCTCACCTCCTCCAGGAAGCCTTCCATTGCTCTCCAACGAACCCTGACCATCGCCTTATGCACTTGTGTGTTGGGTCAGCTGGACCTCGATATCTCCTGGGGACTAAGCCCACATTTTTTCCACTGCTTGCCCTCAGGGATGGAGCTCAAACTGAGTGGTCCACGAGGTGTTGTCATCCCCCCCACACACCCATCTTTGAGGCCCAGCCTGGGGCTCCCTCCTCTGTGGAGCAGGTACCATCATAACTCACTGTAGCCTCCAACTTCCGGGCTCAAGAGATCCTCTTGCCTAGGCCTCCCAAAGAGCTGGCATTATAGGAATAATCCCAGCCAGAATCCCTTGCCCTCCCTTCCCCACTGGCTAAGTCAGGGTTGTGTATGAAACTGCCTCCCTCCCCTGGGGGCAATGGCTGGGTCTCAAAACCACCCAAAGGGTCTGATCCAAGCTCTCCTCCCCTGGGCCAACCTGCTTTCCCAGTAGCTCTGTGGGACTTGAGGAAGGAGGGGCAAGCCACATCCGAAGAAAGGAGACTTCACCACGGTCCTCATGAAAATGCCAAAGGGGCAGGAGTGGAGCAGCTGATGACAGATATGGCCCTTCTGCATTTGTTTGACCAAGGGCACATCATCTATGAAAAAGTAGTATTGGAAAAGCTCAGGGGGCCACATGGTGGAGGGATGGAGTGCTGTTGTTTTGGGAGGAACGGGGGTTCTTAGGCTTCTCCAAAGGGACCCAATGACAGATGCAGCATCAGGGAGGAGGTAGCCCAAGGATGCTCTCAAAATGGCCAGTGCCTAGAGGACTGGGGGTGTGCAAGGCTGTGGGGTGCACTGCGGCAGCTCTGGCAGAAGTTGACTTTGGAGGAGGAGGTCATTCAGACACGCAACACCCCCCAGAACGAGAACCCAACTTTCAGAGCTCTCACCATGGCAGCCCAGCTGACGAGTCCCCGTCAAGTCAGCTGGGGTGGGAAAGGATGGAGACACCAATGGGAGACCCTTCACCCCAGCAGGCCTGCCCTGTGCAGGACTGCTCTGGGCACTGGGACACAAACGTGGGCACGACAGACAGGGCAGCCTCCATGCTTTTTGTGTGTGTGTGCGTGTGTGTCTCATGACAAGAGGAAGAAAAAAAGAGCCCTAGAGAGACAAATGGATCAAAGCCTGTCTCATCAGTCCATGGTTGGTCTAGGGCCCAGAATCTGCATCTCTGACCAGCAACCCATGTGATTCTGGGGCAGGTGGCCAGTTCTCCGGATTCATCCAGAGAAACTCCTGTCTACTCCATCCCTTGGCTTCCAGCCTGGGAGATTCAAACCCGCCCAGCAGGAGAAATGAGAAGCACCGCCAGACGTTTCCACAATGTGGGGATGGAAGTGAATTCTACAATTTGGGGACGAAAGGAAATTTTCGAATTTGTTGAATAATGTTTCCAGATCCAAAATATCCTTGGTAAAAAAAAATAAACTGCATTCGTCATCTGAGAAATAAAATTAAAACCACGGTGTGATACCTCTGCACACTCACAGAATGGCTAAAATGGGAAAGACCCACAATGCCAAGTGTTGGTTGGACAGGACGCAGAGGGGGAGAGTTATGTATGGAATGCTCATGCATAACTGGTGAGGAAGTGGGAATTTATCAGTACGACCACTTTAGAAAGCTATCCAGCATGGAGCCAGGAGTGGTGGTTCACGTCTGTAGTCGGAGCACTTTGGGAGGCTGAGGTGGGTGGACCACCTGAGGACAGGAGTTCAAGACCACCCTGGCCAACATGATGAAACCCTGTCTCTACTAAAAATACAAAAATTAGCCAGGTATGGTAGCACATACCTGTAATCCCAGCTACTCGGGAGGCTGAGGCAGGAAGATCACCTGAACCTGGAAGGTAGAGGGTGCAGTGAGCCGAGATTATGCCACTATACTTCAGCCTAGGTGACAGAGTGAGACTCTAGTCTCAAGAAAAACAAAGAAACCACACACACAAGGAAAACCAATCCATGTCTTTAGGAGTAAGGGGAGCAGTTTTCTGTGGTGGAGGTGAACGGACTGGAAGAGGTCACGGGGGGTTCTCGGGTCCCCGTTATGTTCCAATTCCTTCTCCAGTGCTGGGGACACAGGCATGCTGTTTGCAGACACTCACTGCATTGTATATGTAGGGTCTGTTCACTTTTCTGTATGCGTACTACATTTGGAATAAAAGGCTTAAATATGTACGGAGTACATGCAGGACAAGAAGACATCATTAGCAAACTGCTTAGAAAAAACAGCATTTGGCTGTATAATCCCAGCATTTTGGGAGGCTGAAGTAGGTGGATGACCTGAGCTCAGGAGTTCGAGACCAGCCTAGGCAACATGACAGAACCCTTTCTCTACTAAAAATACAAAAAAAAAAAAAAAAAAAAGCTGGGCATGGTGGTGGGAGCATGTGGTTCCAGCTACTTGGGAGGTTGAGATGGGAGGATTATTTGAGCCCAGGGTTTGGAGGTTGCTGTGAGCTGAGATCCCACCACTGCCCTCCAGCCTGGGTGACAGAAGGTGACCCTGTTTTTTAACAAAAAAAAGAAAAAGCAGGACTTGAGGGGACACTGGCCAGTGGGGCTACATGCCCCCCAAGTCTCTGTCACATCACCAGGCAAGGCCCTTGATGAATTTGCTTCCTGACATCCAAGATAAAATGGGACTGAGTGACCATTCACTGGGATAATAGTAATAATAGCAGTAGCAGCTGGCACTGATTGCGGGCTGTTAGACACAACAGCTCTAGAAGCTGGGTTCTCTTGTTATCCCCGTTTTATAGATGAGAAAAGTGAGTCCCTAGTCCACACAGTGACCACATGGTAAGGCTAGGATTGAACCCAGGTGGTCTGACTCCAGGTGCCTGCTTCAGTCGCAACCTAGAGGTGACTGCCCGGGATGGAGGGAGGGCGGGGAGTGGTTGCCATGGTTGTGCACTGACACATTAGCCCGTGGAAGAAGGAATCAAGAGTGAAATAATAGGCATAGATTGCGCTTTCACAGGGATGAATGGTCATGAAATTAAATTTGCAGATGAGGCCCCTCAAACCTCATGAGGCCCCAAATCTAAGCAAGAAACAGTAAGATGGCCCCAACCAGGAGAAATGCAATTTCCCATGCATGCCAAGGCAGTACTCCTCGCAAAATGACTTTTGTGAGAGAGAGGCGTGTGGGTGGCTGCCGAGAGGGATGGCGAGGTAGCGATGACCACTGACAGCAGGCGGCATCTGCATCAGCAGCAGGCCCGGCCCCAGGCACAGCGACAGGGAGGGGATGTCCAGGTTCGATCCCGGTGCCACTCCCAGCCCATGCCAGCCTCTGCCAAGGGGATTCAAAGACACAAGAAAGCTGAGTCCTTTGAAGTCAGAATCAAATCGGCCCCAGATGTCTTGTCTATAGGAGGAATAGGGAAGAAAGAATCACACACGAAAAGGAGGTGTCAGAAAGCACCAAGAGCACTGGCCTCAGCAAGTCAGAGAGGCTGGCTGCATCTCCCCCCGGCTCAACCTGTGTGGGCAGATTGCTGAATCACATGCTGAGCCCAACCAGGGTAGACAGCGCTGGCTTTGTGCACTGGCTCAATCAGTGTAGACAGCCTGCCTACATTACATACTGATTCCAACCAGTGTAGACAGACTGCATTGCACATTGAGTTCAACGACCCAAGCTCTGGGGCACAGAGCCTGATGGTCCTGGCCAACATCTGAGGGGAAGCCGGGGCCTGGGCTGAGCTCAGCCACAGGAAAAGCCACTGAATCCAGAGAGTTCAAGAGCTCTGAACCTTGTGCAAAGACCCCACAGAGAGTGGAGCAAGCACAGACTACATGGAAGGTTCCATTGCTCATGCCCTAGACTCAACCAAGTGTAGACAGACTGCCTGTCCCATGCACTGGCCCCATCAGTGTAAACAGACTGCCTGCCCCACGCACTGGCCCCGCCAGTGTAGACTGCCCGCCCCACGCACCGGCCCCGCCAGTGTAGACAGACTGCCTGCCCCACGCACTGGCCCTGCCAGTGTAGACAGACTGCCTGCCCCACACACTGGCTCCACTCACATAGACAGACTGCACAGTTTAATGCGCTCTGCCTGCCCACAGGTAATCGCTGAGTGCCTTCTCCATGCTGAGCTCCTCCTAGCCAACACAGCCAGAAAGAGCAGCATCTGCACCAACACTGACCTGCTTGTGTTTGCTCAACTTCCTCAGTGTATGAGGCTCTGCACATGGCAGGTCCAGGTCAGTGTCTGCTGGGTACTTGGATGTGGGACAGCAAGCAGAGCTCCTGCAGCTGAAGGCTGGAGAATGGTCTCAGTGCTGCAAGGCTGGGCTGAATAAATCTTGTCCTAAGAGATGAGTCAGCCCCCAAAAGAGGCAGCCTACCAAGCGCGAGTCAGTTTGTGTCCAGGCTAGGGGCTGCTGGCAGAGGGGCTCTCCTGTGTCAGCTTCTTACTGATGAGCATCTGGGTATATCCAGGGTCCACAGTGGTGAAGGCAGCAGACAGAATGGAGTGGCCAGTCTAGCCCAGGAAGACTTGCCTGAAGAGGGTGTCCTCTGGGCAAGGAATCAGCTCTGAGCGGGGGCCTAGGGACCAAGGAGTAATGTGCAGCTCCTAACATCCTCTGCTTGGCTCTCTTCCCTCTTATCCCTGAGTCTGGCCCAGCCAGGGAGGAGCTGGCTCAGACACAGGCAGTGAGGACAAGGTGACAGTGACCTGGGCTATTGCCTGCAGCTCGGCGGCCACTCAGCCTGCAGCCAGCAGCGTGGGCAAAACGGGAAATGGGGTGACTCATAGACCTGCTTCTCTGGTCACCAGTTCTGGAGGACAGAGCCTGGTAGATGGGTCCATTATCTGCAGGGAACCCCCGGCCCGAGCTGCGCCGCAGCAGGCCACAGGAAATTCACCAACATCAGAGGGCACTGTAGAGCCCCGAGCCTTGGGCAGAGCCCCTTGCAGAGGGTACAGCAGGTAGAGATTGGCTCCCTTGGGGAGGAGGAGAAGGAGAGAAGGCTGAGAGCGAGAAAAGGGTATAAGAGGATTCTTTCTGGGACAAGTGGGTGGCAGGTGAAGGACCTCTGGGGG
The DNA here is from genome assembly GCA_031835075.1 of Saguinus oedipus. NCBI lineage: Eukaryota > Metazoa > Chordata > Mammalia > Primates > Cebidae > Saguinus > Saguinus oedipus. Next base: position 37,693,418 of record CM063187.1, on the reverse strand, counting down.
TCCAGGAAGCTAAGTGGACAAAACAGAGATCACCATTGGCCAGCACTCAGCTCTGGAGGAAAGTGGGCACCCAAGCCACAGCAGGTGGTCAGCTCCATTCCCCCCGGTGGAGGCCCATCCTGAATGAGTCTGGAGGCAAAAGCTGGACCAGGACCACAGATCTGAGCTTTGAGCAGCTTGTCCCCAACACAGAGCCACGGGCACTGGGCTGTCACTTGCCGAGTGCCCCAGACCTGCTAGGACTAAATGGTGAGCAAACAGGAGAGGAAGGCAGTGGAAGAACCAAGGGTTCAGAGCACGTAACAGTGGCCTGGCCACCCAGCCCTGGGAGGATGTGATCCAGTCAGAGTGGACAGGTGCTTGGCACTCCAGGGGGCAGCCCTGTCTCTGGGAGTAGACAGCTCCCAATAGTGTCCCATGAGTAAGCATCCTGACCACTCCTCACCATGTCCCCTCCCACCCCTAATCTAGCCGGGTACCAGTTTAGACAGAATGACTTGCAGAACACACTGGTTTGACCAATGTAGACAGATGGCATGAATGGTGTGCTGAGATCCACTAGTATAAACAGACGGCCTGCATCACAAACTAGGGGCTCAACCAGTGTTAGAGTGCCTGCTTCACGCACCAGCTCAATCGGTATAAACACACTGCCTACACCACACACTGGTTTCAACCAGTGTAGATGTAGATGTGCTGTCTACATCACACACTGGTTTCAACCTGTGTAGACACATCGCCTACATCGCACACTGATTTCAGCCAGTGTAGATGCACCACCTACGTCGCACACTGGTTTCAACCAGCATAGACGCACCACCTACATCACAGTGTTTTCAACCAGTGTAGACAGACTGCACTGCACACTAGGCTCAACCATCCTGGCTCCAGGAGCCAGAGCCTGATGGACCACGCCAACGTCTTGAGGGGAAGCCCATCCACTCCTCTTTAAGGCCACAGTGGTCTTTCTCCAGGATTACTGCAGCTCCCTCCTCGCTGGTCTTCCTACTCTGTAGGAGTTCGTAGGATAAAGTCCCAAGTCCCTCCCTGATTGTGAAGCTGCTACGTAGCTGGGTCTCCAGCCACATCTCACCTGCTCCTTCACTCTGCTGGCCACATGGGCCTTCCCACAGCTCCTGGACAGCGCTCTTCCTGCTCTCTCATACATTCCCTCCACAGGGAGCCCTGGCACGCTCTTGCCTTTGCCTGCCTGGCATGCTGGAGTCTCTCTCAGTCCTTTCCTCCCATACAGCCCCCCAACCCTGCTTAGTTCCCACTCCTTCAGACCTCAGCTGAAGGGCTACCTCTTCTGAGAAGTCCTCCTGACCTCAGTCCAGCTTAGATTACTCTGGTAGGTCTCATAGCACCTGGGTGTTTACTCCCTTATATTCTTTGTATCCTTGTCGCAGCCTAGAATCACACATTAGTCACTCTTTTTATTACTGTCTTTGGCAGCAAGTGAATAGTGAATGGGGACTAAATGAGGAGGGTCTCCATCCTACCCTCTATAAACTCACAAGGGCAGGGACCACCCTTAGCTTTGCTCACCTCATGCCTGGTACTGTGCCTAATACCTGCTCCATAAACATTCAGGGAGGGTAGGGTGAGGGACAGTGACAATGGGCCTGGCACCAAGAGTGTAGGAGAGAATCATTTGGCATAAGGTTTCAATGTTGATGATTCCAATTTAGTTCAAATAAATGTCACTCACCAGGGCCAACACTGGCCATGGCTTGGCAGGGAAAGGGAATCTTGCCCTTGGTCACCGGCACCAAGAAACACTGATTTCCCAGAAATGTATGGTGTTCTATGTGGGGAGAGGGAATGTGAGACCCAGGCCACCAACCTGGGAGGACAGCTGTGTCTGCTGCCCCAAGCCCCAGGCCTGCATATGGACTGTCTTAGTCCATTCCTTTTACTGTAAAGGAATCCTGAAGGCTAGGTAATATATGAAGAATAAAGGTTGGGTGCGCTGGCTCACACCTATAATCCCAGCACTTTGGTAGGCTGAGGTGGGCAGATCACTTGAGGTCAGGAGTTTGAGACCAGTCAGGCCAACATGGTGAAACCCCGTTCCTACTAAAAATATGAAAAAAAAAAAAAAAAAAAAAAATTAGCCAGGCGTGGTGGTGCATGCCTATAATCCTAGCTACTTGGGAGGCTGAAGTGGGAGTATTTTTTGAACCTAAGAAGCAGAGGTTGCAATAAGCTGAGATCGTACCACTGCACACTCCAGACTGGGTGACAGAGTGGGACTCCTTCTCAAAAAAAAAAAAAAAAAAAAACAAAAACCCAGCACATTAGAAGACTGAGGCGGAAGGATCGCTTGAAGCAAAAAGTTCAAGATGAGCTTGGACAACATAGGGAGACCCCATCTCTACAAAAAAAAAATTTAAAAATTAGCAGACATAGTGGTGTGCATCTGTAGTCCCAGCTACGCAAGAGGCTGAGGCAGGAGGATTACTTGAGCCTGGGAGTTCAAGGCTGCAGAGAGTTGTGATAACACCAGTGTACTCCAGCCTGGGCAACAGAGTGAGACACTTGCCTCTAAAAAGAAAAAAAAAAAAGGATTTGTCTCACAGTTCTGCAGGCTGTACATGCATGAAGCATGGTGTGAGTATTTGCATCTAGTGAGGGCCTCACGCTCTTCCACTTACAATGGAAGGGTAAGAGGAGCCTATGTGTGCAGAGATCACAGAGGTAGGGGGTAGGTGCCAGGCTCTTTTCAAAAACCAGCTCTCATGGGAACTAATAGAGCAAAAGCTACCTCACTCCCCCAAAATAGCATTACTCCATTAAGGATCCACCCCCATGACCCACCTCCCATTAGACCCCACCACTAACATCAGGGATCACATTTTTTTTAAATTTCATTTTAGGCAGGGATCACATTTCAACACGAGATTCAGAGGGGACAAACATCCAAACTATTGCACAGATACTCTTCGACTTCCTGAAAGGTGGCTCTGGCCACAGGGCCAGGGCTGCTTCTTGGGTGTCAACTCACCTGCATGCAGCCTTCCCCAATCTCTCATTGGCCCAGGCTGCACTGCCAAATTTGTAAGAGCCCAGGAAGGAACCCAGACAGTGCAGGCTAGAACGCCACATCACAATGACAGGTAGTTTTGTACAGGGTAAAAGTCACTTTTTTCCATGACCAATTTGTAAGCCTCATCATCTGCTACGCTGATTTACTGGCCACAGGGTCACACATCCTCCAGCTGATGAGAAATGAGATGGCATCTCCTGCATCCTCTGCTACCTGAGCTAATGCAGCTCTCTGTCCCCGGGTTGTCTGGGTCCATGGGCTTCCTCCAGAGGGAACATAGCCACTCTGGAGTCAGATGAGCCCTGAATGTGGCAGCAAAGACAGCACCAAACAGCCTACTGTCAGCACACTGTCACCATGCAGGTTGCTCACGCCCAGCCTGCTTTCCAAAGTTGCAAGACACTGATGCCATATCTACATCTGGGCACCATCCTCAACTTTTTTTTTTTTTTTTTGAGACAGAATCTCCCTCTGTCACCCAAGCTGGAGTGCAGTGGCACGATCTCGGCTCACTGCAACCTCTGCCTCCTGGGTCCAAGTGATTCGCCTGCCTCAGCCTCCCAAGTAGCTGGGATTACAATGTAATCCCGCCACCACCACACAGCTAATTTTTGTCATTTTAGTACAGACAGGGTTTCACCATGTGGCCCGGGCTGGTCTCGAACTCCTGACCTCAAGTGATCTGCCTGCCTCAGCCTCCTAAAGTGCTGGGATTACAGGTGTGAGCCACTGCGCCCAGCCAATTTTTCAAAAATTTATTTACTTATTTATTTCATTTTTTGCTGTCTCAGTGCTGGGTCACATTGATCTCCTTGAGCCTGCACTATATAAATGTCTTTATAACTCATCACCTTCTGGTTAGCTGAAAGGCTGGCCACTCGTTCCAGGTGGTATTTATTGGCTCTAATTGCTCATTAAAGAGCTGCCCCACGTTTCTCCATTGTGGCTGCCACACACCAGTAAATTGGGGTGGTTAGATTTTCCAAGCTGCAAAGCAGCAGATTTGGCTAAGACAAGGATCTCAGACTCCAGGCCAGGCAGTAGGCAGAAGATGGGGATGTCAGCCAGGGACACACCTTCCCCATCAGCCCCTAAAAGCATGGCCACACCCACTGAAAATTTCTCCAGCCAGACGCATCAGCAAACAATGATCAAAGCTCAGAGAGCCCTTTCTCTCTCTTCCATCAGCAAAACCACAAAAAGCCTATCAGGACGCCTCTGGCAGGAACTCGGAGCTCAGAGCAGGGGGGCAGCCTTCGGGACATTTCCAATCAGGCTAATCTGACTCTCCTCCTTTAAAGAGAATTGAAGACAAATTCTGACACGAGCCCACAAGGCACAGTTTCTCAACAAACACACAGCAAAAAAAAGTAGTTTCAGAACTTTCTCAGACTTATTAGCTTACATAAACAGAGATTTGAATAAATGTTTAAAAAATGAAATTCCCTGGATACCCTGTAATCAGTAAATGTTCATTATGGAAACACAGCAAATATGCATGAAATTTCCCAAGTGATACTCTGGCTACAAGATTAAAAAGGCATCTCAAACAGCAGGCTGAGTTACAAAGCATCCTCTGTCGTCGGTCACAGTCCAGGGGGACGTTCTGCCAAGCCTAGGAGGTCAGATGAGCCTGCTGTCCTCTCCCAGCCAGAGCCAAGGAAAATCAGAAGACGCTCATTTTGCCTGCTCAGGCAGTTTATAAATGAGCCCCCCGAGCTGCCTGATTGATGCCTCTCAATAAATAATTAATCCTTGACCTTGCTTCAAGAAAGCCTTGACTTTTTAATTTTGGGTCTTTTTAAAAAATCAATACCCGGGGAACATAATTCACTCTTACCGAGTCTGATTCCAGGTTAATAAATAAATAAGTAAATAAATGGGCTGCACTAGGTGTCCCAGGGTGACTGGCCCAGGAGATGGGTCAGGTTCCGACTTTGAGGTTTTCTGTGTTCAAATGCTATTGGATAATTGATCAGCCGATCCAACTGGAACCAACATTCACACCATCAAGAGGTTCCCTCTCTTCAGGGTTCCAAAGTTATTCCTCCCAGGGGTCATTTCACAAAGGCCAGTCTACTGAAAGCTCCTGAACGAACTTCCTCCCCCACCCCCACCTTCTGTGCCTGGGGTGTCCTAATTAAAATTAAAAGAGGATCTTCTGCTGGGATGAGTGTCACTTTCCTGTGGTCTGTCTGCCTTGCCTTTGGGACAGGGTAGGAAAGGTCTTGGCAGTTAGAAAATTTTAAAGGCGGCTCTGCCCAGCCTGCTCCAGCGGGTGCTCTGTCCTAGGGCAGGTCTTCCCCACAGGCAGGCAAGGGTCAAGGTGAACTCAGAAGAGAAAGGTTACCCAGGAAAGTGGGCTTGGTACTGAAGCTCGGCAGCATCTGGGGAGGGCAGGGGGGATAAAAGGGGGTTGATCTGCCTCTTACTCCTGTGCCCTGCCCCACCCACCATCCACGCCAGAGCAGCTACTACCTCCCTGCACCCAACGCCTCTCCCACGTGCTCTGCTGCTGCGCCAGATCGCGCCAAGCAGATGGAGGGGCCGGGACGCCCGCTCCCCTTAACGGAGCTGATCACGGCTCAGGAGCCAGCGAGGGTGGCCGAGGGACGCGGAGCCCCCTGGGACACCGGGAACAACTGCGGGACAGAAAGTCCCAGGTTCGGCGCCTACTTCTCAGTTAAAACAGCCAGCCAGGCAGCAGCGCCCACAGCCCAGGGAGCCGCAGCCGCTTCAGCTCCGGGTCGGGGTCGCGGGCGTGGAGACAAGACCTACGCCAAAGTTAGGATTGCGGGAGTCCCGCACCGGAGAAGAAATCGGGGTCACCTCAGACCCAAACCCCGGCCCCGAAATTGCCAAAACCTGCGATCGCCCTCCTGTCCCGGCCGGCCTCCAGCGAGGCCAGAGCGGGTCTGCAGAGGCTGCAGCTGGTAGCCCGAGTTGCAGCTGCCGCCAGAGCTCGGCTCGGTCCCGCCCCAAACGGATCCTTTCAGCGCCCACCGGAGCCGCCCGAGGTTCCGACTCCCGCACTCCCGGACACACGCACGCACACACCTTCACACCATCACTGACGCACGCACACTCGCCTCCAACACTAGCAGGCGGGTGCTCTGGAGAGTCGCGGGGTGGGGACGCGTGCGACGGAGCCGCTAGGTAGGAAGCCAAGGCTACTTAAACTTCCTCCCTCGCCCCTGCCCGCGGCAACCCGCCCGAGTCCCGGCCCGGAACGCGCGAGAAAGCCCCGGCGCCCCGAGCGCTCCTGCCCGGCCCTTGGCGCTCGCGTCTCGGCGCCCGACGCCGCCTCCCCGTGCGCAGCACCCGGGCCCAGTGGAGAAGCGCGGGTCCGCAGGGACCCAGAGGGCCGGAGGGGCGGCAGGTCACAGAAGCGCGGCGACGAGATCCAAGGAGCGAAAGTCTAATTAAAGTTCCCGTTACCCGGACCGGTCCCTAAAGTGGAGCCAGACCCGAGCCCCGCGCGCCCCACCTCCGCCCGCGGCTTCAGACTCCCATCCAGGTGCGGTGGCCTGGATGGCGCGCAGTGCAGTCCCGGTCCCGCTCGGGACCCCTCCTGGCGTCCCTGCAGGCCAGGAGCCTGCGCAGGGCGGGAACAGGGGTGGAGTATGGGCGCAGCCACTTACCTGGCGCAGCGGACGCTCCAGAGGCCGTGGACACCTCTAGTCCGGGCGCGGTTCTCCGCGGTGGATCCTCCGCTCTGGGCGCGCAGGCGGCGGGGAGGACCTCCGCCCCAGCTCGAGCCCGGTGCCTCCTCCTGCTCCGAGCGGAACCCGGTGCGATCTGATGGCGAGTGGCGTGGGGCCGGCGGCCGGAGCGCGCGGAAGAGCGAGAGGGCGCGGTGCGGCGTTCCTCTTCAGCCCCCGGCGCGATCGGTCCCCCACCTCCCGCCGCCGCCGCCGCCTCGTCCTCTCTCCTTCCCGCAGCACTGTTGGAGCTGGCTCGCGCGCCAGGAAGGCTCCCAGCGAAGTGAGAGCGAAGCCTCCGGCGAGGCTGGAAATAGCGCGGCGCCCGCCCGGCGCCCCGCCCCCGGCCCGTGCCCCGCCCCGCGGTGGTGGCGGCGACGGCTGTAGCCGGGCCGGGCGGGGATAGCTCCCGCGATGAGCTTGGCCCTCCCGGGGGCTCGCGGTTGCCGCGCCCACGCGCGCTCTGCGGCTCCCGAGGCCCTGCTGGCCGCGCGCTCAGAAGGAGTCGCTGCTGGGCGCGGTCCGGCGGCTGCGGGGGTGGGAGCGGTCGTGGCGGGGGCTGCGGCGGTCTCCCGGTCCCGGAGAGCCGGACTCCGGCCTGCCGCTTGGCTCCAGACCGTGGCCAGTACTGCCACTTCCTCGGTTCGTCGCACGCGGCGCCGACCCGGGTAAAAGACCGGGCGTCACCGGGACTGGCCTTGACCACAGCCGGGCAGGGGCGCGCGCCCAGGACCCGACGCTGCGGGGGCGCAGGGCCGGCGAAAGGCGGAAGATTGATCCTGAGGAAGATTCTGGGAGTTCTCCGGCTTCAGCTCGAGTGGAATTCGGCCAAGGCCGCGGGCTGCCTCAGGCCCCCGTGTCTGCATCCATCCCCAATCCCTGAGGCTCTGGATTCTGCTGAAAGTGCTCTGCGTTCCAGGCGCTCCCTTCAGGGCTTCATCCTGGAAGTTTCTGTCCGGTCATCAGCCTGAGAGCTGGGCCAACCGACCCTCTTCATACACACTTGGGAAAACAGCGTGGGGAATAGAACCGGCCCACAGCCACATAGCACCGGGGCAGCGCAGGGACAGGAACATGGGGCCCTGGTTTCGGGTCCTTATTCTTCCTGAAGAGAGGCAGCCCCCGCCTGCAAGGGTCAAGCAGGCCTTGGAAAGGGGCGCAGGCTGTTTTCTCACAGGAGCTCTAGGAAACTGTGCACATCAGTCTCCAATTAGTCCTGAAGAGACACCCAGTATTTTCAAACACCTGCTGAGAAGCCTTTATTAAAATAACGTGAAACACCCTCGCCCTCCCCTCTCTAATGGTACCTGCTGGCTAGTTAGCCTGATTCGGACCAGCTGACCCTGAGTGAGGGATGGAATTGGGAAGCAAGATGGGCCCGTGGTTCTTGACTGACTGGAGTAAGGGAAAGCAGGCAGAGAGCAGAGCCACTCAGCTCGAGGGCCCTGAGGCCTCCTTAATGCTCCAGGTAAGCTCATAGCATCCAGAAATAGACAAGGACAGTTAAGAAGACAAATAGAAACATGACAAACAGCTCATGGTCTTCCTTTAATTCTTGCAGCAACAAAGTAGACAGTATCACTCGTGTTACAGACAGGGAATTGAGGTGCAAGAATGCCATTAGGTTGCTGGGCTCCACACTCTGGAGAATGGCCCAGGTGTGATGATTCCAAACTGGAATAGGTTTGGTTTTGGGGTTCCCTCTCCAGGACTGTAGGTTCGGAATGTCCCAAGCCTGGGGCTGTGCTGGGACTCAGGCACGCTCCACTGCCTGCACGCGTGAAGGGAGTGTGTGTGTGTGGCTGAAACCACCCTCCTCCACCTCAGTCAGGTGCAGATTGGAGGAGCTGAGTGCAAAGGCCAGGGACTCAAGTGTCAGGAAGAACAGGGTAGTGGAACCCTTTTTCATCCCACATCCCAAAGCTGTCGGAGCAGAGCAGGAGAGAAGGCAGAAAAAAAGAAAGGGGAGGGTGGAGTGAGCAGAAAGGCACTTGCTGGACTAGCTCACAGTGCACTGACCCCATCCCTGTCCCTGTGGCCCCCTCGCCCCACACTTGCAGCCCCTCTTGCCACCCAAGCTCCTGACCATAGCTTGGCTGGGCAGCTGCCCACGAGCTCCCTATCTGCAGTTGGGCTTGGAACAGAACACACAACTTTGGCCACAGAGGCCTGATGATAAAGAGAATCTCTTCAGTACCATGCACACTCGGGAGTGCAAATGCATGCACACACACACACGCACACACAGACTTAATTGTGCAATGGGGAGAGAATGGGAGCTCCCATTCCCAGAGCCCAGCCTCAAAGCTGGAAAGGGGGCTCTGGACCGTGAGTACTTCCATGGGACAAGTCTACACGGGCTTTATTTTAATGGGATGCATCTACACAGGCTTTGCTGTGACCAGTGAGTGGAGCAAGCCAAGCCATCTCAGCAACCCTGTGCATCTGTGTGCCGCGATCCTCCTGGGAAGGATGGGTTTTCCATTAGCTTTCCCAACTGTACTTATTAGCACTTATTTGCATCTGATATTCAGGCACACACCACTAGGAATCAACAACGCTGCATTCCTTCGATATTCTCTCCATTTTCCATTTTTAACGCAGACTTCCTTCTTGTTTTTCGAGGCCGTGGGGATATCCCCCAAGGGGACTGAGGCCCCTGGCACCAACTCACAGTGAGTTTTCCTCCAAGATTTGCCAAGGGCTGCGTGCCCTTTTCTGAAAGTCAGGCTCAGCCTCTGCAGCGAGGGAGGAGCAGGAAGGCTGCAATTCCCCGGCATGAAGCACTGTGTGCTCACTTGTGGTTTTTGATATGTGTGTCTCCACCGAAAGATTAGTGGCAAACTTGTCTCTTTGCATCCCAACTAAGGTGAAAAGACATTTTTAGTGCATGGCTCCATGTGCCCTCAGCCTAAGCCCCAGAAGGGCTAATAGAGAGGTTCACATGCCACTCTGCTGCAACAAGGATTCAGGAAGGAGGAGGGGGCTTGGCTCTGGGACACAGGCAAACTCCCACCTCCCCTGGCTCTGGGCCCCCTTCCCTCGGGCGAATCCTTTGAATGAAGGTTCCTGCCCACCTTTAGGCTGGGGGCTGAAGGTGGCACCGTGGGAAGCTGAGACAGTCTCACATTGTGTTTGGTAAGACTGAGTCTTGAGTCCTGAACCTTCCATCTGTTGCCATGAGAGAAACCAGAACAGGCTGGGCATGGTGGCTCATGCCTGTAATACCAACACAGGTGGGTGGATTACTTGAGGTTAGGGGTTCAAGACCATCTTGGCCAACAGAACAAAACCCCATCTCTACTAAAAATACAAAAATTATCAGGGCGTGGTGGTGCACACCTGTAGTCCCAGCTACTCTGGAGGCAGAGGCAGGAGAATCACCTGAACCTGGGAGGCAGAGGTTGCAGGGAGCTGAGATCATGACACTGCACTCCAGCCTGGGTGGCAGAGCAAGACTCTATCTCAAAAGAAGAAGGTGGAGTGGGGGGAGGAGGAGAGGAGGAGGAAGGAGGAGAAGGGGAAGAAGAGGAAGAAGAATGCTTGTTCTACAGAGGGTTTGGGAGCCATCTATACTGGCAAGTCGGGAACACCTCTTCTGTCTCCTTATATCCCATGGGAGAAAGAAGGGAATGATGAGATGGGCAGGGGGTCTGTTTCAGCTCTCCCAGGCACCAGCTAGGGGGTCTAGAAGTTATCTCCTAACCCCTTGGAGCCTGTTCCCTGTTTGCAGAAGAACAATAGACTGTCCCTGCAGAGGAAAGGTGAAGGGTGTCACGGCATTTTGGGAATTGGAGTTCTGTGGCTGGCCTGCCCCTAGCCACCCACAGACTAGTCACCTCTGGGTATGGCCTGGCCTCCACATCCGGCATCTGGCCCTGTAATGGCCTCTGCAATATTGTGACCCCAAGGTTTCCTGAAGTCAGTCCAACACACAGATGGGCCAGTGATGTGCTGATCAGAGCGCAGTCCAGGCAGGAGATTCCTCCTGGAAACAGAACTACTTTCTCCAGCTGCTCTGCTGGGGCCTGTGTGGGCTCCAGACCACCCCTCCCCAGGCCTGGACTTCCCTATTCGAATGGTGAGGGATGGGAGCCCAGGGTCTGGAGCCCTGTTTCCAGGCCTGCAGTGTAATTCCATGATTTCTAAAAATTCCTCACCAGGGAAGGAGGCTCAGATCCATTTCCAGCCATGGCATCCCTTGGCCACCTTGTGGGATAAATGTTCTTTCCCAGTCCTTCCCTCTCTCCTTCCCTCTCTCCTTCCCCCATTTCTGTCACCTTTTGACTTTTCTTTTCTTTTGAGACAGAGTCTCACTCTATTGCCTAGGCTGGAACGCAGTGGCACAATCTCAGCTCACTGAAACCTCTGCCTCCCAGGTTCAAGTGATTCTTCTGCCTCAGTTTCCCGAGTAGTAGCTGGGACTACAGGTGTGCACCACCACGCCTGGCTAATTTTTTTGTATTTTCAGTAGAGACAGGGTTTCACCATGTTAGCCATGATGGTCCTGTGACCTCGTGATCTGCCTGCCTCAGCCTCCCAAAGTGCTGGAATTACAGGTGTGAGCCACTGCACCCGTCCCTACCTCTGTGTTTTCAAGGAGCTGGAGGGTTGCTTTGTTTTCTTCTGAGTTGAGAGGTCTGAAATTTCCTGACGTTGGCACGTCTTGGGGGGAGTCCCCTGCATGAGCAATGTTGCTGGGGGTTCTAGGCATCCCTAAACTCCATATACCTGTCACAATTTCTGAAACTTCACCATCATTCCTCAGGGCCTAAGAATGGTTTCTCTTGGCCAGGCGCAGTGGCTCACACCTGTAATCCAAGCACTTTGGGAGGCCGAGGAGGGCAGATCATGAGGTCAGGAGTTGGAGACCAGCTTGGCCAACATGGTGAAACCCCATCTCTACTAAAAATACAAAAATTAGCTGGGCATGGTGGTGCATGACTATAATCCCAGTTACTGGGGAGGCTGAGGCAAGAGAATCACTTGAACCTAAGAGGTGGAGGTTTCAGTGAGCCAAGATCGCGCCACTGCACTCCAGCCTGGGCAACAGAGCAAGACTCCATCTCAAAAAGAAAAAGAAAAGAAAGAGAGAGAGAGAGAGAGAGAGAGAGAGAGAGAGAGAGAGAAAGAAAAAAGAATGGTTTTTCACTGAGGCAGGCTGAAGTGGCAGCAGTCCTTAACACAGAAAGAGGAGAGTTGGTGAACAGATATGGTTTTCTATGTAATACACAGTAGAAACCATAATTAACTTGAACAAAAAGGGGGGATTTTATTTTTTTGAGACAGGATCTTACTCTATCACCCAGGCTGGAGTGCAGTGGCATGACCTACCTCACTGCAACCTCAAAATCCTGGGCTCAAGGGGTCCTCCCACCTTGTCCTCCTGAGCAGCTGGGACCATACGTGTGCCCCATGACATCCAGCTTTTTTTTCCCCCCCCCTGTAGAAACGGGTTCTCATTATGCTGCCCAGGCTGGTCTCAAATTGTTAGGCTGGAGGGATCTTCCTGCTCAGCCTCCCAAAAGTGCTGGGATTATAGGTGTGAGCCACCATGCCCTGCCAGACTTTCTTAAAAGGACACTGGAGAATCCGACAGAGCAGAGAGGAACTGAGTACCCAAGAGGGAGGCAGGCAGAAACCAGGGAACAAGGTTGGAGTACCCTGGGTGTAGCCATTTGGCTCTCTAGCGATGATCGCTGTCCCTAGAGCTGCAGACCACTCCCTGCCTTGCAGAACCTGAGGTGGGCAGGCCTGTAGGGGGCTTTGCTGACCCCAGAGCCCAAGAAAGAGCCATGCCCAAGCCAAGTTCAGCCTCCCATGCAAACTGGGCTCGAAGCCAGCCTGGCTTCTCTGCTGAGGTCTTGCCAAACTCAAGTTCATTTTGATGCTTTTTAATTTAAAAAAAAACAAAAAAAAAACTCCACTGATTGTCTGCTCCTGGTCACTCCTTCAGTTCCCAAGGATCCTTGAGACGGATGATCCTCCAGTGACAGGGCAGGGACTCCTTCTCCAGCCCTGCCCATGGTGAGGCAAAGGACACTGTCTAAGGTGGTGATGAACTGCAGGAGGGGGGTCTAATATGCTCCTGACAGAAATACTAGAGACTTTTCTTTTTACTTTCAGGGTAAAGAGTTTAAAATTCTAGAATATTTCCGTGTCACAATTCAGTAAATCCTATGTAATTGGAACCAAACTAATTCAGCACTCATGTCATACAGGGCAAGGCTGAAGTTTACTTTTTCACTGTCAGTCAGACAGTGGGTATGAGCTTGCAGGGGGAACATCTCCCCCACCTTCTATAGTAAATGGATTTTGACTTCTATTAACACTGGAATATTTCTGTGCCTCTATCTGCCTTCAGATACGAATGAGCTCATTATAAATAGTTCTCTCTATTCAATCAAGTTGGCCAGGCTAACCCTTTTGTTTGGTTATATGTTGTTAGTCATTAACTGGGGTAGCTATTAAAATGAGGAAATTACTATATGACCTAAATAAACAGCCCTTCTATTTAAATGCTCCCTAATTTGGAGAGCTCTCTGGCTTAGTTCAAGTTGTCCAGGCTCAGCACCTGCTACAGACTTCCCAGAGCAGAGTGGCTGCAGGTTGTTCAACTATATTCAACCCTCTGGAGTCCGAGTGGGGCAGCGGGGCTTCTGAAAGCAGGATCTCCTGTCCAGAATCAGAGCCCAGAGTGCATTTTCAAAACTCCTCTGTCCTTTCCCAGCATCTTTCCATCATGTGGCAGGAAGTTGGGCTTAAGTATATTCTGAGTTCCTGAAGTACCTAAAAGCATTTTTTTTTTTTTTTTTTTTTTTTAGCCAGGCCCGGTGGCTCACTCCTGTAATCCCAGTAGTTTGGGAGGCAGAGTTGGGCAGATCACCTGAGGTCGGGAGTTCAAGACCAGCCTGACCAACATGAAGAAACCCCACCTTACTAAAAATACAAGATTAGCTGGGTGTGGTGGCGCATGCCTATAATCCCAGCTACTCCAGAGGCTGAGGCAGGAGAATTGCTTGAACCCAGGAGGCAGAGGTTGTGGTGAGCTGAGTTCACTTCATTGCATTCCAGCCTGGATAACAAGCGTGAAACTCTGTCTCAAAAAATAAAAAGAAGCATTTTTTTAACGTAAACTTGAATTCTATTCTAAATTTAATGCTTGGTATTAAGGATTGGGTTTGGAGATTTTGAGAAGAAAGAAAGGATTGCTTTGAAGTGAATAAAACTATTTCCCCAGGAACACTGCAGAAACATTTATCAAATGCGACTGGGGGCATGCCATTAGGCGAGGAAGTGCACTCTGAGACTTCCCTGCCCCAGAGTGGTTTATGATCAGATGGGCTAAGAAATATGGCATCAAGGACATGCCAGTGGTAGTGTCATAGCCAGGCTGGGGGGACTGCATTCTGGAGGAGCCTCAGGTCTGCACCCCCAGAGCTAGAAAGCAAAAGGTTCACCAAGCTTGGAACTGATCGTTATCTGCCCAAGACAGACACTTGTAAAAAAAATAAATAAATAAAAAATCTGCCAAATGTAGTTGGTGAGTGCCCAGGTTTTCTCAGTCTCTTTTAACATAGGCAAGTTGTGCCATAAACCATGTGGGCGGCCACAGCAGATATGGAAAAACAGCAGCAGGTATGGCCTTTCTTCCCCAGGCAGTCCTGAGTAAGTGTTATTTTCACAATGTGCCAGGAGCCCACATAGTGCCTGGCAGTAAGAATCTCTCCACTGGGACTGAAAACAAAAGCCTCACAGATGATGTATCCAAGGAGACAAAATCAGGGGGAGCCCACCCATCAGGTAGGGTGCCCCTCAGAGGGACATCTGAGAGTGGCAGACCCAGAATGCCAGCCCCATGTCCAGCACCCAACCTTGGCCCCTGAAGGGCAGCCTCTGCCATCCACTCTCCTATGAGAAGATGCACATAGTCCGTTCTCATGCCTCTATGAAGAAATACCCAAGACTGGGTAATTTACAAAGGAAAAAGATTTCATTAACTCCCAATTCCACATAGCGGGGAGGCCTCAGGAAACTTACAATTGTAATGGAAGGCACCTCTTCACAGGAGGCAGGACGGAGGGAGTGCAAGCCGGGAAAATACCAGCCACTCATAAAACCATCAGATCTCGTGAGACACACTCACTATAATGAGAACGGCATGCGGGGGAACTGCCCTCATGAGCCACTTACCTCCCTCTGGTCCTGCCCTTGACATGTGGGGATTATGGGGATTACAATTCAAAATGAGATTTTGGGTGGGGAAACAGCCCAACCATATCAATGCAACGGGAAATTTACAAGTTAGCTTTGGAAGATTGTGCTCAAATCCTTATTTTACAGGTCCACAGAGGTGAAGGAGAAGCTGGAAAAGCCTAAGCGTTTGGTTTCTTAGATGCACAACATTTTTTCCAAATTGGAAGCAGGTAATGCAAAAATGTACTGCCAACCCCTTCTGCCCCCTGTTCAGCAAGTGACAGCCAGCCAGCCAGCCTCCCAGGGGACACCCCCTTCCCAGCGTTGCTAAGCCATCCTCCAGTGCAGAGAAGGTGCCAAGGTCAACAGATGGCATGGCCTGCAGAAGGCTTATGGAGACATCTCCAGCTTTCCCAGATTCCTGGGTGCAGGTGTTCTGAACGGACACCCTTGGACATCTTAAAAAATGAAACTCTCTCTCACTAAAAATAGAAGGCAGCTGGAGCAGAAACTGAGAGAAGCAACTGCCATTTTGTTGCTGGGTTCTTCCAGCGCCCAGGAAACTTAATCCCTCAGGCAGAGCCTGGGATGCCCTGGAGTTGAAAGCACTGCCCAGTGGCGTCCTGTCTGTAGCCATGGAAACAGAGAGACAGTCGCCTCCCTGTTGGCTTTCGTGCCGGAGACATCTTGCTGTCAGTCGTGTTTAAAGTTAGCTTGAAAAAAGCAAGACAACGCAAGTCTCCTCTTTTGACATCATGCAAGAGGGCCTGTGGCACGAAGGCAGCCATGAATATCCCAGTGTGGGACCTGTCACACTCTGTCCCCTGTCCCTATCCTCAGACAGAGCTTCCTGTCTGCATTCTCTTTGCAGTGATGTCTTGGGCTCCAATGAGTGCACCATTCACCTCTGTTCCTGCATTGGTGCCTTGTCCTATGATTCAGGGGGACAGAGCTCAGCCCCAGTTACAGATGTGCTAAGATGATTCCCAAGCCCAAGCACTAGCTGGAGGCAGGCTCAGAGGCAAAGCCCAGCTCTCTTTACAGGTGTCTGGGTCATCTGCCTTCAAGTGCAGACTGCCCAGCCAAGCCCTTGCTGAGGTACGAGGGAGAGGGTCGGGAGCAGGAGGTGGGCAGTGCAAAGGAATAAGGCAGCTCATCCTCAAGGAGGAAGGCAGGAAGACAGACAGACGGACAGACAGAGACAAACAGACTTTAACTAGAATACAAGGTAGACTGGGATGGAGCCATGAGTAGGGTGGCTGAGTTGTCCACCCTGGGGATCGGGGATCAAAGGTGGCATTTGCCCTGAACTGTCTCACCTGGCATGGCCTCACTTATAATAAGACTCTGAGTCACAAAGAACCAAGGATATAATGATGCAACATGTATTTTGTTAAACACAGAGGAGACCCTGGCACCTACAGATAAAGGACTCTCACTTCCATGCTCAGAAAAAAAAAAATAGAACCTTCAATTAGAAGGTAAGCTTGCTGAATTCTGGAAAACAAATCTAGCATTTAGGAAAGACAATGTCTGAGGCAAGCCACTAATCAACCAGGGCCTCTAGAGGGAAGTAAGAGGGTATAGATGAGGAGAGATAAGCATTGAATTTATGTGGACTAAACAGATTTCTCACCAAAGGCCATTAACAATATTAAGCTGCCAGGCACAGTGGCCTGTACCTGTAATCCCAGAACTTTGGGAGGCCAAGATGGGACGATCACTTGAGGCCAGGAATTTGAGATCAGCTTGGGCAACATAGTGAGATCCTGTCTCCACAAAAAGTACAAAAATTAGTTGGGTGTGGTGTTGTAGTTCGAGCTGCTCGGGAGGCTGAGGTGGGAGGATTGCTAGGGTCCAAGAGTTTGAGGCTGCAGTGAGCTATGATTGCATCACTGCTCTCCATCCTGGATGACAAAGCGAGACCCTATCTCACTATATATATGCATACACACACATATATATAAAGCTAACATTTTCCGTTTTTGAAAATCATAAGCAGATTGCATGTGTTAATCTGTTCTCACATTGCTATAAAGAACTACCTGAGACTGGGTAATTTATAAAGAAAAGAGATTCAATCAGCTCACGAGTCTGCAGGCTGTATAGGCTTCTGCTTCTGGGGAGGCCTCAGGAAATTTACAATTATGGTGAAAGAGGAAGCAGGTACATCTTATTTGGTGGGAGCAGGAGGAAGAGAGAGAAGAAGGTGTTACACATTTTAAAAAATTTATTTAACTTTAGGTGCATATCTGGCATTTCTCCCCATGTTATCCCTCCCCACTCTCCCCTCCCCCCTCACCCCCCTCTGTCTCTCCCCTACCCCCCCAACTGCCCCCAGTGTGTGGTGTTACACATTTTTAAACATCCAGATCTCATGAAAACTCTATCACAAAACAGCACTAGCAGGATGGTGCTAAATCATTAGAAACCACCGCCATGATCCAGTTGCCTCCTACCAGGCCCTTCCTCCAACACTGGAGATTACAATTCCACAGGAGATTTGGGTGGGGACATAGAGACAAATCATATCATTACACTACATGAGAAATGCTTGAATCAGGCCAGGCTACTGGAATATAACTTGGTGTCCACCTTGCGTTGTGTTTCCTCAAAAGGAGACAAGAGACAAGTACGTGGGTTCAGGCAGCTTATTTGGGAGTGATCTCGGGAAGCATACGGTAGCCTGGCTTTGGTGGTACGAGGGAAAGTCTCTGGTGGAGAAGAAGAGAGATGTAGGTGCTTGAGAATAGAACTGCCTCCTGGGGCTGACCTTGGCTGGGCTGACCAGATAGGGGAAGTCATCAGCAGGACCAGATACAGTGTCATAATCAGCACAGGACACTCTATACAAACTACCATTTACATACTTTTTTCCACCAGTTTGGTTGTTAGAACGCATTCCTTAAGGATATTAAATTGTCAATATTGAAGTTCTCCCTAGGGTGTTTTTGAGAAGATGGCAACAGTGTTAGGGGTATCATTTTGAAGATGCCACTAATAAAAACAGACCAACTAGACAGCAAAACCAAAAACCTGTGGGAAACATTCACAATAAAACCAGTGGGCAATCCCCTAAAACACCAAAATATTGGTGGGTAGGGACTGCCCATTTTGTAACTAACAGTTATTTAAACCTGCATAGTATTAGTATGTGTGCAGAAAGAATCAAAGGAAAGAAACAGGGTGTTTGTCATCCCTAAGAACAGGAACACTGCAGTTTGGGTGTGATTTGTTTGTCACCACCATAATTCATGTTGAAATTTGATCCTCTGTGTGGTGGCATTGGGAGGTGGGACCCAGTGAAAGGTGTTTGAGTCATGCGTAGATTAATGCCCTTTCAAGGGAGTGAGTTCTTGCTCTTGAGGGAATGGATTAGTTACAATGAGAGCAAGGTGTCTCTTGGTTTATCTCCCTCTTGCTTACCCGCTTGCCATGTGATCTCTTCGTGCACATCCCCACTTCCCTTCTGTTTTAGCCAAGAGTTGAGGCAGCGCAAGGCCCTCACAGATGCAGCTGCTCAGTCTTGAACTTTCCAGTCCCAAGAATCATGAGCCAAAAAAACCTCTATTCTTTATAAATTACTCAGTGTTCTGTTATAGCAACACAAAATGGAACTAAGACAAGGAGTAACCCCAAAGAGGCAACAGGTATTCATTCACTGGAAAGCACAGAGATCCAGCTTGACAACAGGAGGTGAAATGGAAGGGTTTTGTTCACTCCAATAGTGTGTAAGTACAAAGGGCCTCATGTAAAAAGATGAGAAGAGGATGGAGTAGGGTAGCCCCTGTGAACTCTTGAAACCAACCAGCCAGGTTGTCCCTCCAGGACAGGGCTGCACACCAAAAAGAAACTGCTGAAACAGGAATCAAAATTAAACAGAGCAGGAACAATAGAGGGGAAGGAAGCAGAGGATCCAGATAAAAGTGGAGACATTTTTATAAGAATCAAGAATCTAAAAATAATAAATAAGCCACCATTTTTTAAAACAGTGCATGAAAACAACAAAAGAGAAAGCTTTGTGAAGTTGTAAAAGCTGCCTTGAACTCAACCCCATTTTTAAATCCAGAAAAACTAATTTCATCTTTACAAAACTGAGCAGCAGGCAAGGATCAAAGTCCTACTCCACATAAAGTTATTTTTTAAAAGAAGAATAAGAAATAGAATAACATCTTCACAGACAACACACCAAAAGACATGCCTGCAAAACAAAGAACTATAACCTGCTCTTTTAAAACAAGCTAGAAGAAATTATTTAAACAAAATAAGATGCAACAAAACAACATAAATCAGAAGTGGAAAAACTCAGAAATTAAATAAACTTAAGGGGTAAAATAGGTTTAAAAGAAAAACATTTCAGAAATTAAGACTAACCTAGAAAGAATGCAAGAGTGAATAAACACTGGAGATAACTTTTTAGAAGAAATGGAGGATGAAACAAATGGACATTTTTAAAAATCAAAGAAATAAGCAAGGATATAAAGGCTTCAGGAGAAAGTGACAGATCTCAAAGTTAGGTAAAGAGGATCCAACATACAGAGAATAGGGGTCCCTGAAGAAAAACCCAAAGCAGGATCAGAACAAATACTAGAAGCTATAGTTCAAAAATACACCTTTTAGAAATAGAAAAGTTTTCAAACTACATATTGAAAAGTCACACCATGTTCCTGAGAATACTGACCCAGAATGACTAACACCAAGGCATGAATTTAGTTAAATGATGGAACTTAAAGGAAAAGAAAAATCTTTTGAGCAACTAAGCAAAAATAGCCTATGATTTGTAAGGGATTGGAAATTGGATTATCATCAACTTTTTTACTGCAACATTTGTGCCAGAAGAAAATTGAGTAACATATTTAAAGAACTCAAGAAAATAAAATGTGAGCCAAGGATCTTATATTCAGGGAAACTGACTTTCAAGTATAAAGGGTACAAACAAACTTATCAATATGCAAGTTCAGGAAATATTGTTCCCATGATTCCTTCCTGAGGAATTTACTAGAGAATGAACTTCATAGAACCAAAGTGTCTATAGAGACAGCAGCATAAGGTGGTGAACTTTAAATATATAATTTACAGAATTAGGAATAAGTGAAAATTGAAAAGAGCATAGTATATAATGGCTATATTCACTGACTATAGATATAGTACAGTTATTTACAAATTGAGGGATAAGAGAATAAGGAAAGCAAGCAGAAAAAAGCATACTAAAAAATTGTAACTTTTCAATAATGTTGATTGAAGTAGTATTGGCATTTTATACTGAGAATGCTGTGTGTGTAACATGGGATAAAGGAGATAAGTAATTATTGCATATTTCAATTCTGTCAACTCCTGGACCCTTGAGAACCAGGATTTTTTGGTGAGAAAAAGGAATTCAGGTATAAGAAAGAATAAGTAAGCACCCAGTATTTCTTAAAAAAAAATTTTTTTTAAGTCAAGATGGAGTCTCGTTATGTGGCCCAGGTTGGTCTTGAACTCGGGCTCAAGCAAGCCTCCCAAAGTATTGGGATTATAAGCATGAGCCACTCCACCCAACCTCCAATAATTCTTAGTATTTTTTTTTCATAGACATGGACGTCTTGCTGTGTTTGTTGCCCAGGCTGGTCACCATACAACTCTTAGACTCAAGCAATCCTCCCTCCTCAACCTCCCAAAGTGCTGGGATTACAGGGGTGAGCCACTGTGCCTGACCAACACTGAATAATTCTACATTTGAATTGGAAGAATCAATATATACATGTGAGATGTTTTACATTAATTTATTAACGGAATTTATTTTTTAGAGCAGTTTTAAGTTCACAATAAAATTAAGTAGACAGTACAGAGAGTTCCTGTATACCCCCTTCCCATAGGCACACAGAGCCTCCCCCACCACCAATACTCCAGATCAGTGTGGCACATCTGCTGCAACTGATGTACCAACATTGACCAACATCAGCCAAAGTTCATAGCTTACAGTATGGTTCATTCTTATTATCTGTGAATTTTGACACACATATAATGACATGCATCCATCATTACAGGATTGCACAGAACAGTTTCACTGCCCTAAATAGCCTCTGTGTTCTGCTGATTCATTCCTCCCTCCCTACAAACCCCTGGCAACCACTGAGTTTTTTATTGTCTCCATACTTTTGCCTTTTCCAGAATGTCATAGAGTTGAAATCATATAGTTAGCAGCATTTTCACATTGGCTCCTTATACTTAGCAATATGCATTTAAGTTTCTTCCATGTCTTTTCATGGCTTAATAGCTCATTTCTTTGTATATTTTGATTAACAGTTCTTTATTAGATATATCTTTTGAAAAAAAAAATTTTTGAGACAGAGTTTTACTCTGTCACTCAGGCTGGAGTGCATTCGTGGGATCTTGGCTTACTGTAGCTTCTGTCTTCCAGGTTCAAGCAATTCTTGGGCCTCAGCCTCCTGAGTAGCTGGGGTTACAGGCATGTGCCACCATGCCCAGCTAATTTTTGTATTTATTAGAAACGGGATTTTACCATGATGGCCAGGCTGGTGTCAAACTCCTGACCTCAGGTGACTCACCCGCCTTGGCCTCCCAAAGGTTTCGAAGTACTTTCTTGCTGTCTGTGGCTTGATTTCTTACTCTTTTGACATTTTTTCTTTTTTGAAAAGATAGATGAGAGAGAGATGGATAGATATATGATAGACTATAGACAGACAGACAGATAGATAGATAGATAGATAGATAGATAGATAGATAGATAGATAGATAGATAGATAGATTCTCTACTGATCGAAACCAGGACTTCTTGGAAAAATGGCCGCTTCCAGGTCTGGAACAGGAAATGTCTAAGGTGAGCCTGGAACATCTTGTCATACTTCTCTCATAGCAAGGAGGCTATCAGAGAGTGAAAGAGCATGTCAAAAGGACACAGGAACCACCTGTAAGAGGCTCCCACTGGCCGACTATAGAACCATTTGAGCAACAACAAAGATGATTATCGTGATGGGTAAAAACCCACCAAATATGTTTAAATCATCAATTTATGAAACTACCCAAAACACTGTCACCTTCCGAGTATGAGGAACAAATTCACTCTCTTAAAAACAGGTAAACAAAGAGGAAAGAATCGCACATTTATTCTGCCTCTGTTTAATATGTGAACTGTAAGACTGGGTAAGCAAATGGTGGATGACTGGAAGCATCTCTTTAGAGAAGTACTCAAGTTAGTATGTGAGGAGGAAGGACAGAATTAGAATATCACCATTCTGAAACCCCTAGTGAATTAACAGAGTTAAGCATTGTGCAGCAACAGCTGTTAGCATCACACAAAGAGAGACAAACCAGATATTATGTGCCTCCTAATGAAGGAATGCAGCACCTCTGGTCCTGCCAAAGAAAGTGAGTCTGATCTGACCTCTGGATCCAGCTGCCAATTTGCAGGGAATAGGGAAGAATATCTTGAACTGCACCAAGAGTATCAATCAGCAGAATCCTGAATCCCGACAGCGGGAACTCTGTGGATCAAAAGGCTTTGGTTCCTCGACAGAGAAATTGTAAAGAAAAGAAGGGGAGGAAACCTGTGGATTGAAAGAGACTCAAACAACAGATCGCATGTTTAAAAATGGCAGGACTACATCATATGTCTTGGAAGGCACACTTAGGTGATGAAAGATGTTACCAGAAGGGGGTCCTGATCCAGACCCCAAGAGAGGGTTCTTGGATCTCATACAAGAAAGAATTCAGGGCAAGTCCACAGTGCAAAGCGAAAACAAGTTTATTAAGAAAGTAAAGGAATCAAGAATTGCTACTCCATAGACAGAACAGCCCCGAGGGCTGCTGGGTGCCCGTTTTTATGGTTAATTCTTGATGATATGCGAAACAAAGGGTGGATTATTCATGCCTCCCCTTATTAGACCATAGAGGGTAACTTCCTGGCATTGCCATGGCATTTGTAAATTGTCATGGCACTGGTGGAAGTGTAGCTGTGAGGATGATCAGAGATCATTCCCGTGGCCATCTTGGATTTGGTGGGTTTTAGCTGGCTTCTTTCCTGCAACCTGTTTTATCAGCAAGGTCTTTATGACATGTATCTTGTGCTGTGACTTAGAATGCCTTAACCTTCTGGGAACACAGCCAAGTAAGTCTCAGCCTCATTTTGCCCCTATTCAAGATGGAGTCCCTCTGGTTCAAACACCTCTGACAAAAACAAAGACAGAGAAGAGGTTACTGTTAAAGTCATTTGAGAGTCACTTTTGCAGGGAATTTGGCAGTTCAGACAAGAAGGAAACCCAGGCGGGGCTTCCAGGACACTGGCAAAGTTCTGTTTCTTGATCTAGGTGGTGGCTATAATAATAACGACTCAATAAGCTATGCATGTGTTTGACTTATTTTTTTCTGTCTGTTTTATTTTACAACAAACATTTTTCTTTCTTTTAATTTTGATCTAATTTTATTTTATTTTTGAAATGGAGTCTTGCCTTGTCACCAGGCTGGAGTGCAGTGGTGTGAGCTCAGCTCATTGCAGCCTCTGCCTTCCGGGTTCAAGCAATTCTCCTGCCTCAGCCTCCTGAGTAGCTGGGACTACAGGCATGTGCCACTATGCCTGGCTAATTCTTGTATTTTTAGTAGAGATGGGGTTTCACCATGTTGACCAGGATAGTCTCAATCTCTTGACCTCATGACCCTCCTGCTTTGGCCTCCCAAAGTGCTGGGATTACAAGTGTGAGCCACTGCACCCGGTCTCTTTTTTTTTTTTTTTTTTTTTTACTTTTTATAGACAAGGTCTTGCTCTGTTGTCTGGGCTGGATGGAGTATGGTGGTGCCATCATACCTCAGTGCAGCCTCTAATTCCTGGGCTCAAGTGATCCTCCTGTCTCAGTCTCCTGAGGAGCTAGAACTACAGGCACATGCCACCATGCACAGCTATTTATTTATTTATTTATATTTTTTATTTTTTTTGAGACGGAGTTTCGCTGTTGTTACCCAGGCTGGAGTGCAATGGTGCAATCCCAGCTCACTGCAACCTCCGCCTCCTGGGTTCAAGCAATTCTCCTGCCTCAGCCTCCCGAGTAGCTGGGACTACAGGCATGTGCCACTATGCCCAGCTAATTTTTGTATTTTTAGTAGATACGGGGTTTCATCTTGTTGACCAGGATGGTCTCAATCTCTTGACCTCGTGATTCACCCGCCTCGGCCTCCCAAAGTGCTGGGATTATAGGGGTGAGCCACTGCGCCCGGCACTATTGCACAGCTATTTAAAAGAAAAAAAAAACTGTAGAGATGAGGTCTCACTATGTTGCCCAGGCTGGCCTCAAACTCCTGGGCTCAAGCAATCCTCTCACCTTGGCCTCCCAAAGCGCTGGAATGACAGGCATGAGCCACTGTGCCCAATCCCTCAACCTTCACTTTGAACACAAATTTACTGATACTTCAGAGAAGTTGAGGCAATGCCCATCGGTTTCCCCGGCTCTGCCTCAGGAAAGCATTTGCTGTGGCCACTGCTCAGGAGAAGCAGTGACATCTGTGAGCTCTGGGGCTCAAGGTGGGTTCATCCTGAACAGCGCTTCAGGGATAGACAAGCACAAGCAGGTGTGTATCAGCCTCTGACATTTCTGCTTCCCATCCAGGCTCCCTACTCCAGCTCATGGGCACCCCCATAACATGGGATTCCAGTGCACCTTCATGTAAACACAAGGTACCATCTGCATCCTTGGAGATCCAATTTTGGCTGTGTTTGGAACGTAGCATCATAAGGTGATTTAGATTAAATCAGGTCCACATCAAACTACTGAGAACAATGGCTTCCCATAGTCCCTGCCATCCTGTTGTATGCCCATTTAACAGACGGAATAGCAGAGGCCGAAAGATCAGTACTTATCCTGGTTGGAGGTGAGTAAGGGCTCTTGAGGGTGGTGCTGCTGCTTTCCATTTAACCAGCATTTACAGCAAAGACATGGAATCACCCCAAATGCCCATCAATAATACACTGGATACAGAAAATGTGGTATATATACACCATGGAATGCTATGCAGCCATAAAAAGGAATGATGTCATGTCCTTTGCAGGGACATGGATGAAGCTAGAAGCCATTATCCTCAGCAAACTAGTGCAGGACTGAAAACCAAAGACTGCATGTTTGCACTTATAAGTGAGAACTGAACTATGAGAACACCTGGACGCAGGGAGGGGAACAACACACACTGGGGCCTGTGGAGGCTTGCAGGGGAGGGAGAGTACCAGGATAAATAGCTAATGCATGCTGGGCTTAATACCTAGGTGATGGGTTCATCGGTGCAGCAAACCACCGTGGCACGTTTGCCTATGTAACAAACCTGTACGTCCTGCGCGTGCACCCTAAAACTTAAAACAAACAAACAAAACAAGCATTTACTGAGGGCATCTCAGGCAGAGACGGTTTCACTCTGGACCCGGGCTTCCCCAGCTTAACTTTGGGAGGGAGGAACAGGTGGTTCACAGCACAGGAAACAGTTTTCTCTCACCTGGTGTTTACTTGCTCATTATCTTCTAAGGCCACAGATGCCTCTCATGCCTCCACCCACACAATTACCTCCTTCCCAAAGAACAAGTTACAGAAATCCCAAGGGCTCCAATTCCCTTCACTCCAGTCTGGGCCAGCTCTTGCAGAGCCTCACTCACTGTGGTTCATTCTGTTACAAGGAGCCAAAGATTCCTTCAACTTCATTATCCCTGTGATGTCTGGGGACAGAGCGAGCAGGCACGCCTGGGCCTACACCTCACAGAGCCTGAGCCTGGCCCACAGACCTGAAAACGTCCGCACCTTATGATTCCAGAAGCGGATAGAGGCTTTCTGGTTCAAAAAAAGAAAAGACAGGGATTAAATCACAGTCCTCTCAGGTAACCCACTTCACTACCAGTTTAAGCACAGTAAACCCATTTTAAGAGCGTCCCCCAGGAAGCATAAAGTTTATTTCATTGTACCATATAATCCCCTGTAATGGAAAACCAGTAATGAGGATGCCAGCAGCAGGTGCAAAAGGCGGTTTTACATCAATAGAAAATTCAATTCTAATTAATCTCTTCACAGCCAACATAATTGAGTCTTCACGGGGACCACCGGACTCACCCTCACCCCCACCTCTCTGTTCCCTTCAACAAGGTTTGTCTTCCCATCACTGCGCTGGAATTTGTCTGGAAACAAAGAGGAAATCATCGCTGATACCATCTCGGGCGATGTGGGTTTGCAGTGAGTCTCTTTATTCCCATCACCAAGTTATTACTGACATCCAAGGCGCTGAGCTCAGTCTCAAGGGCCTTCCCTCGGTATGTAAATAGCATCCTGCTTTGTTATTTATTTCTTAGCTTTCCTCTTTCCTCTCCTGCCCCCAGGGTTTTTTCTTTCTGAAGATATCACAAGGGCCACATATCTCTTTGCTATCGCAGCGCTCTCCGTTTTAGCAGCATGAGAAAGAATTATGATCCAGGCAAGAGCCTGTGCCCTGTATGCGGGTATATGTCTTGTCGGCCTCCCCATCTTCCCAGGTTGGGGCAATAATTCATGCGTGGGTGACAGCTGGTTTAAGAGCGATCACTGTGAAGCCACTGGAAAATGCACTGACTTCATAAACTCCCAATATTGCCTCATCTGATCTATTTCCTTCATTGCTTTCTTCACCCCTACGTTAAACTGTGATCATCTTTAGTGCTGAGTAAAGTTGCACCAGCCTGAGTTCAGGCCAGCTCTGTTAATTAAAACACTTCCTCTGCATCAATTGCCAATAGGCTCTCTTTCCAGCAAGGGCAAGCACATGAAAATAAAGCCAGGTCAGGCACACTGGCTTACACCTGTAATCCCAACACTTTTGGGAGGCCGAGGTGGGAGGATTGCTTGAGGTCAGGGGTTTGAAACCAGCTTTATCAACACAGCAAGACCCCATCTCTACAAAAAAATAATTTAAAAATTAGCTGAGTGTGGTGGTGCATACCTGTAGTCCCAGCTACTCCAGAGACTGACACAGGAGGATTGCTTGAGTCTGGGCAGTCGAGGTTGCAGTCAGCTGTGATGGTGCCATTGCACTCCAGCCTGGGTGACAGAGCAAGACTCTGTCTCAAAAATAAATTTAAAAAAATAAAGAAAGAAGGAAAGAGAGCCAAAACCAGACTTAGATTGGTTCTTCATGTAGATCATGAACCACAAGCCAAGCAGAGATGGGGCAGAGGTGTGGTCCATGAGCCAAGGTCTATCATGGAGAGAGAAAGCTGCAACTTCAGAGTGCTCCCTTGAAGCAGGGCTCATTACCCTGTAATCAGAGTAAGCAGTTGCCAGGGTGAGTGGTCTACCTTGTTCAAGGTCTGGGGTCTGTCTTAGATGCTTTGGAAAACTCTGCTCCTTCTATTGCCAGAGAGAAGAGATAGATACGGATTTCTGCCCTTCTCAGGTGAAGTGATGAGCTTCACCAACTGAGGCTGAGGCACTGTCAGGTGTGGGCAGAGCAGCCTTGTCCATCCAGCAGCCTGTAGCTGCCTAATGGGTCCTTCTTGCCTGCTGCTTAGATAGAGCCAATCTACTGAGACAACATTATTGCAATAGAGAAAGAGTTTAATAAATGCATGGCCAGATAAACAGGACACAAGTTTTATTACTCAAATAAGTCTCCCTGAACATTCATAGACTAGGGTTTTAAAAGGATAATTTGGTGGGCAGGAGGCTAGGGAGTGGGGAATGCTGACTGATCAGGTTGGCGATGAACTCAGGGGGCTTGAAGTGGGTTTTTGTTTCTGTCTTCCGTTACTAGGTGGGATCATGGAACTAGTTGAGCCAGTTTACCAGTCTGGGTGGCATCAGGTGGTTGTGGGGTCATTGGAATGCGGGGTCTGAAAATTATCTCGAACATCAATCTTAGGTTTGACGATAGTGGTGTTATCCATAGCAGCAACTGGGGAGGTTAGGAATCCTGTGGCCACTGGCTGCATGACGCCTAAGCTATAATTTCTAATCTTGTGGCTAATTTGTCAGTTTTACGTAGGCGGTCTGGTCCCCAGGCAAGGAGGGAGTTTGTTTCAGGAAGGGGCTGTTACCATCTTTGTTTCAAAATTAAACTATGAACTAAGTTCCTTCCATAAGTTAGCTTGGTCTTTGCTGATGAATGCACAAGGGCAGCTTAGAAGTTAAAAGCAAGTTAGAGTCAGTTGGGTCAGATTCCTTTCATTGTCACAATTTTTGCAAAGGCTGTTTCAAGCCACCACCTGCATCCCCACAAGACACCCTGGTGCCAACTGCCAAGTCAAAGGCCCCAGCCAGGAATCCCAGGCTGGGCCTGGGCAGAAAATTGGGGTCTGTCCACTGCCTACCACCATTCTTGGACCTTGATGTCCCAGAAGCCAGGGACACTTGCGTTGCTTTCATCCTTATGAAAATAAGGATGACCAGGGGCAGCCAGGGCCAGTTAGAAGCCCAGTGGAGCCAGAGTGTGGCTTGAGAGTGGGATGTAGGTAGACCCACCCACCACCAGAGCCTGGGTTTCTTGGTGGGACCTGGGGTTAGAGAAACAAAGGTCTTTCTGCTGGGCCTTGTCCTCCCCCTGGGTGTTTCCTTCTAGGACTTTGAGATGTCTCCATTTCTCAGGTCAAACCTCTTTTTTGTTTTTGTTTTGCTTTTTGAGACAAAGTCACACTCTGTCACCAAGGCTGGAGTGCAGTGGCGTGACCTTGACTTAAGGCAACCTCCACCTCCCAGCAAACCTCTGTTTTTAAGCATGAACCGAGTGGGGCACTGTGGCTCAAGCCTGTAATCCCAATACTTTGGGAGGCCAAAGCAAGCAGATCACTTGAGGTCAGGAGTTCGAGATCAGCCTGGCCAACATAGTGAAACCCCAACTCTACTAAAAATACTAAAATTAGTGAGGCATAGTGGCACACATCTGTAATCCCAGCTACTTGGTTGGCTCAGGCAGGAGAATCCCTTGAACCCAGGAGGTAGAGGTTGCAGTGAGTGGAGATCACACCACTGTACCCCAGCCTGGGTGACAGAGTGCGACTCCATCTCAAAAAAAAAGATGCACCCCACTGCCCAAACTCATCACAGAAGCCCTGCCAGCTCCCATCAGCCCACTCCCTCTCTGCCCTATGAGGGCTGCCCCTCCTTGTTGCCTCTGCTGGGAAGAGTAGCTGCTCCCTCCTGCATGGGCCTGGGCTGGCTTCGCCTTTCTCAGTTTCCAGATGGAGGTTCATTCTCCAGCTCCTCTTGCTCTTCTGCTGATGAGGTCCAGCCATCTCCATTGACCTGTTGATGACCACTGTGCTCCAGGCCCATATGGAGCTGAGCCAAGGAAGGTCAGATAATGGAGACAGTTGGGGGAACCTTGACCACAGAAGGACAAAGTTGAGTTACCACCACTGGTTTGTGAGATGAGTTATACTGAAACCTGGGGCCACAGCCATTTGAGGCCTGAAAGCTTGGGTGTTTCTTTGTTTTTATTAAGAGGCAGGGTCTCTGTTACCCAGGCTGGAGTGCAGTAGTGCAATCATAGCTCACTGCAGCTTAGACCTCCTAAACTCAAGCAATCCTTTCACTTCAGCCTCCCAAATACCTGGGACTGTAGGCACACGCCACCAAGCTCAGCTAATTTTTTTATTTTTGTAGAGATGCAGGGGTCTTACTATATTGCCCACGCTGGTCTCAAACTCCTGGCCTCAGGCAATCCTCCTGACTCAGCCTCCCTAAGTGCTGGGATTACAGAGTGAGCCACCATGCCCAGCTGAAAAATTTGAGTTTTTATGCATTGCTATTTATTTTACATCCAACAACCAATAACAAAACTAAAACAAAGCCAGGCACAACTTGGAAGTATAAAGTGAGATATTATTCTCCAGGGTGAGACAGGAGGGATCACAGAGGTTGCTCTTGGGGCCAGCCATCAGGGAGGGTCTGATATCAGATAGAAAATGCTTGGTCCCTGCCTCACTTGAACCTCTTTAGGAGGAAGCATGAACTTGCTGTCTGCATGTGCAGGGCCACAGGGGTTTAAGATAACGCTAATCTCCAAAGAAAACCTGGTGTCTTCCATTACAGCCGCACTAAACTCCCATCCTCAGCACCTCTCCTTTGATGATTTGTAAGGACTTAATGGGTGCTTCTGAAATATGACCTGACTGTGCTGAGATGCTGAGAAAGCGCTAATAACTGTTCACCACTTACTGAATCAAAGGCACAACCCTCACTCTGGATTAGAGACCATCTTCTCTTCTTTGGAGCAATCCCTAGACATGCGACTGCCTTCCCTCTGGGAAACACCCATTTATGTTGCTCAGGAGGCGTGCTCCCCTGCTGCCCACTGCCATTCCTCAAACCCCCTCTTAGAGTCACTATTGCCTGTTATTCAATATTGCTCCAAGAGTCTTAGCCTGCGCAATTAGTCAAGAAAAAAAATATAGGTGTAATGATGGAAAAAGAGAAAAGAAGGCAATTATTTGATTTCAAAAAATTAAACAAATAAAAAACCGTTAGAATATCACCATCAACAACAACAACAAAAAGGTCTGAGATCTGTAGTTTTCCCAAATAAAAATAGTAACCAGTTAAATATAACAAGGACTGGTCTCTGTGGCTCATGCCTTTAATCCCAGCATTTTGAGAGGCCAAGGTGGAAGAATGGTTTGAGGCCAGGAGTTCAAGACCAGCCTGGGCAATAGCAAGACCCTTTCTCTATATAATAAAAACCATTTTTAAAAGTAACAATAAATAAAAATAAATATAATGGAGGAAAAAGATTCACCACAACGTCAAAAATACAAAATATCCCAGAAAAGAATATCCAGGAAAAGAAATTTGCAACGCCTTTTTAATATTTAAAAATCTATAAAACTCTATCATGGGATATAAAATAAGAGCTTAATAAATGAAGAGATGCATTATGGCATAAGAAGACTTGGTAATAAAAATATTTCAATCCATCCTAAATTAATCTGTAAATGTAACTCCAATAAAATTCTCAGCAGGATTTAGGGAGAAGAACTTGATAAAATTCAATTGGAAGAATTCCGAAGGACTAAGATGAACTAAAAAATGAAAAAGAACAATGAAAGTAGACTTGGGATGCTGATTAACAGTTGAAATAGACAAGTAAGACAACTGAACAGAAAGTAGACCCTTGCATATGTAGAAATTTGGAATTACTAACAGTCATAGCAGGTACTTACTGGGCACTTGCTATGGGCTATACCCTGTTCTAAACACTTTACATGTATTAACTCATTTAATCCTGACATCAACCCTATATAGGTTACCATTATATCCCAAGTTTATAGATGAGGAAATGAAAGCACAAAAAAAGGTAAATAATTTGCCCAAGTCAGGGATGATATCTTGTGCCTGTAATCCCAGCTACTCAGGAGGCTGAGGCAGGAGGATCACTTGAACTTGGGAGGTTGAGGCTGCAGTAAGCTGTGGCTGTGCCACTGCACTTCAGCCTAGGTGACAGAGCAAGATTCCATCTCTAAAATAATTTTTTTAAAAACATGCTCAAGGCCAGGCATGCTCCCAGCACTTTGGGAGGCCAAGGCGGGTGGATCACCTGAGGTCAGGAGTTCAAGACCAGCCTGGCCAACATGGTGAAACCCATCTCTACTAAAATACAAAAATTAGCTGAGTGTGGCGGTGCATGCCGGTATTCCCAGCTACTCAGGAAGCTGAGGCAGGAGAATCACTTGAACCTGGGAGGCAGAGGTTGCAGTGAGCTGAGATTGTGCCACTGCTCTCCAGCATGGGTGACAAAGTGAAACTCCATCTCAAAAACTAAACAATAAAAAAATTAAAACCTGCTCAAGGACACACACTGTCATTTAACAAGGGAGGAAGATGAAGTCAGTATGAGAAGAATAGCATATGAAATACATTGGGATAAGTGAAAGTAATGAAGTGAAATTTCCTACCTCAAACCACATACAAAATTGAATTCCAGATGTGGAAACAATTTCAACATTAAGAATAATCAAAAGAGTACTGGGTGCTCACAGTGGTGCTATTCATGATAGCCAAAATGTCGGAGCAAATCAAATATCCAACAGATGAATAGCCAAGCCAACTGTTATATCCATGTGGTGGAATAGTATTCAGCCATAAGAAGGGATAAAGCGCCAATTCTGCTTCAACATGGGTAAATCTTGGAAGCACGATGACAAGGGAAAGAAGCCAGACCCAAAGGCCACATGTTGTATGATTCCATTTGCGTGAAAACTCTTGAATAGAAACAAAATAGACTGGTGTTTGGCAGGGGCTGAGGCAGCAAGACTGCTTCATGAGTATGGGTTTTCCTTTTTGGCTGATAAAATTGTCTTGAAACTAGATAGAGATGATGTGGATTATCTCTTTAAATTATACCATTTAACGTGGTTAATGCTTAATTTTACATGATGTAAATGTTACCTTTAAAAAAGTATTAGGGCCGGGCATGGTGGCTCACACCTGTAACCCCTGCATTTTAGGAGGCTAAGGCAGGCAGATCACCTGAGGTCAGAAGTTTACAACCAGCCTGGCCAACATGGTGAAACCCTGTCTCTACTAAAAATACAAAAAATTAGCTAGATGTGATGGCACATGCCTGTAATCCCAGCTACTTGGGAGGCTGAGGCAGGAGAATCGCTTCAACCCAGGAGGCAGAGGTTGTAGTGAGCCAAGATTGCACCATTGCACTCCAGCCTGAGCATCAAGAGCAAAACTCCTTCTCAAAAAAAAAAAAAGTACTAGAAGACTTCACAGAAGAGTGAATGTAACATGTTGATATGGTAGATTGTTACAAGAATGTCATCCAATGAGTCACGCCTCCCCATCCCCGTGACCCTTTGCAATGTGGCTTTGTTGGTTGTTCTTTCTATCAAGAAGAATGAACTCAACAAAGATGTCATCCCTTAAAGGTAGGCTGGCCTCACGACCTGCTTTGACCAATATAGTGCAGGAGAAGCAATACCACATCAGCTCTGAAGCCTCTACCTTAAGAGATGTTGCAACTTCCACCTGGCCCTTTAAGAGGCCTGAGATCACCATGTCACAAAGAGGCCAGTCTAACCCTTTAGAGGATAAGAGGCTATGTGGTACAGAATGGAGGTGCCTACAGGGGAGAGAAAACCATCCCTCTACTTCCTGAGGATTCGGTAATTCTGTCTATGAAATAAACTGACAGTGGGCAGATTAACAGGAGAAAAGTTGTATCAATGTATTACATGCATGGGAGCATTGAAGGAAAGAAAGTGAACATTCTCCAATCCAGTGAGATCTAGAATTGTATATACCCTCATCATAGAGGAGCAGGGATGTAGGCAGCCTAGCGGGGAGTAAGTGATTTTGGGGGAATGTTGGATGACCCTTTGGAAGAACAGGTGACAGCCTGGGACAAAGTGTTGACATACTGTTGATCTCCAGCTTTCTCTCCTGTGATCTGAGTTAAATTTCCTTGGCTAATGAGATTTCTGGGGAGGCAATTCATGACATCTGAGTTCCTTTAGAAGGCTCTGTCTTCAGGCAGATAAGGGAAGCTCAAATGAATCTCCTTCCTGCATTTGCTGTTCCCCAAATGCCTCAGTTTGAAGTCCAAAGTGGCATATTTTGGGTTGGCATTTCCGGAACTTATTCATGCCCCAAACCAAAGCCAGAACCAGCTGTCAGCTTTAGCTGTGTAAGTGATCCCAGACAAGACCAGCAGAAAAACCACCCAGCTGAGTTCCACCCAAATACCATCTAGATAGTTGAAACAAGTAGTATACTGCTATTATGTTAAGTCACTATGTTTCGAGAGCAGATTCCTGTGCAGCAATAGATAACTGATGCATTTGGACTGAGGAAGGCTCTTTTCTTATTGCAGTACTAAAGAATAAAATGACAGAAATAGGACAAATCTGACTACATTACAAATTTGAAACTTCTGTTAGGCAAAACACAAACAAAACACTACTAATCAGCGGTATTCATCCTGGGGGGTATGTCAAACTGCCTGGAGAGTTTTTTAACATGCAGTCAACAGCCTTATCCCAAGGACACTTTGCAGACTCTCCAGTGTTTCAAGTCAATACATGTGGCATTAGGACATAGAACAAGGATTCTGTGGCCAGTAAATGAACTTAGATCCCATTTACTGATTCTGTGCCCTTGGGCAGATATTTAACATCTCAGTGCCCAGGTCAGAGCTGTTGCTGTGAGGATTAGAGGATTTGATAAAGTAATGTATGTGAAACAATTAGAGGAATGTCTGGAATATATTAAATATTTAGTAAATTTAGCCAGCATGTGTATGTTGAAAAATTTCCAGGTGATTCCTATATATTATCCATAAAACCAGAAAACAAAATTTTACCAGGAGAGTGTATGTGGAGAGTCATTTGCAACACTCACATTTTTCTATTTGCTCATATTATGTTCATATATATTTGCTTATATTGAGATGAGCACAAGATCATTGTCCTTATAATTATCCAATGGGTTATTCTTGCCTGTGACACAGATAAAGCCAATTCACTGATACAGAAGTATTGCAGTAGAAAAAGAGTTTAATAATTGCAGGGCCAGCCTAGTGGAAGGATGGGAGTTTATTACTCAAATAAGCCTCCCTGGAAACTCAGAAACTAGGGTTTTTCCAGGATAGTTTCGTGGGAAGGAGCCAGAGGAATGGGGAATGCTGATTGGTAGGGTCAGGACTGAAATCATATGGGGTTGAATGATTGCTGACTTCTGTTGACTCAGTTTCTTGTGGCTAATCTGCTAGTTTTACAAAGGCAATCTTGGTCCCAAAGCAAGGAGGGGCTGGTTTTAGGAAGGAACTGTTATCGTCTTTGTTTCAAAGTAAAACTATAAACCAAATACTTTCTATAGTTAGCTTGGCCTATGTCCAGGAATGAACAGGTACAGTGTCGAGGCTAAAACCTAGATGGAGTCAGCTATGTCATAGTTTTCTCAGTGTCATAATTTTTGCAAAGGTGGTTTCATTCTCAACATATAAAGAGCTCTTAATAAATAATTTTTTAAAAAAAGAGGAAAAGACAAATGCAATCAATTCCAAAAGAGAGGATATGCAACAGCCAATAAACATGAAGACATTCAACTTCAGTGATCAAAAGAAGCGTATGTTAAAACAATGTTGTGGTCTATCATATTTGCAAAGAGTTAAAAAGGAGGATTGCCAATGCTTATGAGCATGTGGAAAAACAAGAACTTTCAAATGCTGCTAGCTAAATCATGATTACCCTTCCTGACGCCAGTGTGGCCATATATGTATACACTTGCAATGTGATCCACTTCTTGGAATTTATCATAAGTAAATCGTCAAATAGATGAAAAACAATATATGAATAAAGATACTCATTACAGTGCTTTCCATAATAGTCCCAAGTTATTACAGCTAAGATGCCAGTTAATGGAGATCCATAAAGTAAAGGGTATTGGTAAGAAGCAAAGCAGATTTCAGAGCAAAGTGAATATGGTATGATCCATTTTTGCAGACATATATGCAGGGGGTTGTCACTAACCACTGTCACAGCTGGTGAGGAGAGAGTTGGTAGTGAGGTGTAGTATTAGGATGTCCAGGCCAGGTACAGTGGCTCAGGCCTGTAATCCCAGCACTTTGGGAGGTAGGGAGATCACTAGAGACCAAGAGTTTTATACTAGCCTGGGCAACATAGTGAGATCTTTTGTCTACAAAAATTTTTTTCTAATTATCAGGGTGTGGTGCTATATTCCTGTAGCACCAACTACTCATGAGCCTGAGATGGGAAGATGGCTTGAGCCCAGGAGGTGAAGGCTACAGTGAGCTATGATCGCAGCATGCACTCAAGCTTGGACACAGAGTAAGACTTTGTCTGTATAATAGAATATATATTTTTATTACCTATAATAATCAATTTCATATGTATATATGATAAACGTATATATAATAAACATATATAATATAAACATATAATAATAAACTTCATATAATTTATGTATGATGTAAGATATGTTTATCATATATATGAAGTTGACTTATATTATATATAATTAACAAATATATATGATATATAAATATCTATTATATATAATAAAATATATTTTAATATTTATTTTCTAATATGTATCTTAGGAAGCCCAACAGGCAACAGGGGCTGCAGATCCTGTTAGCCTCATCAATGCTGACAATTTCATCTCCATCTGTCTGATTACTGTATTTTATTTTTCAATCAGTTCAAATGTGGTGGGAAGGAACAGTATTGTTTATTGCAGACCTCAAATGCCAACAAACTCCTCATCTTCTCTTGTTCTTTCACAATATGCCTGATTGGATGAGCCATTCAACCTATCATTTAAGAACCAAAAACCTGGTTACCCTTCTCCCTCCAGGGCAGGAAGGGCTTAATTATGCAAAGCTTCCCAGGAGGAGAGAGAAGATATTTGTATTCTGTTTCTCTAAAGCAACAAGAAAGAGAAGAAAGATCAAATCGTTTTCAGCCTCTAATGAAGCAAGGTGAGCTCTTATATTTGGCTGCCACATACATGTAAAATTTCTTACAAAAACGGGGGGAAAAAGACTGTTAGGATGCGTACCCAAGGATGACATGGAGGAGGGAACGGGAGGGTGGAGCAACAGGTTCGAGTCCAGCCTGTGTAACATAGCGATACCCCATCTCTAAAAAATAAAACAAATAAAAAGCCACCCCAAATCCAAGGTGTTAATAGTAATTATCTGAATAGGTGGTATCAAGGGTGTTTCCTGTCTTCTTGAATCTGATTTTTCTGTTATTTACAGATATTTCTCTTGAATAGAAAATACATCTTATACAAGCATACCTCAGAAATATTGCAGGTTCACTTCTGGACCAACTCAATAAAGCAAATATTGCAATGAAGCAAGTCACATGATTTTTTTTTTCTTCCCAGCGCATATAAAAGTTATATTTACATGACATTGCAGTCTATTGAGTGTGCAATAGCATAATGTCTAAAAAATGCATATACCTTAACTCAACTACTTTACTGCTTAAAAATGCTAACGATCATCTGAGCCTTCAGCTAGCCGTAATCTTTTTGCTGGTGGAGGGTCTTGGTTCAGTGTTGATGGCTGATGACTGATCAGGGTCAAGGTTGCTGAAGACTGGGGTGGCTGTAGCAATTTCTTAAAATAAAACAACAATGAAATATGATGCACTCTTCTTTTCATGAAAGATTCCCCTGCAGCCTGCGATACTGTATGATAGCATTTTTCCTACAGTAGAACTTCTTTCAAAATTGGAGTCAATCCTCTCAAACCCTCTCGCTGCTTTTATCAACTATGTTTATGTAATATTCTAAATCCTTTATGTCGTTTCAACAATGTTTACAGCATCTTTGCCAGGAGTAGATTTAAGTGAACACTTTCTCTTCTATCATGCATAAGCAGCAACTCCTCATCCGTTAAAGTTTGATCATGAGATTACAGCAATTCAGTTACATCTTCAGGCTCCACTTCTCATTTTAGTTCTCTATTTTCACCCCACCAGCAGTTATTTTCTCTACTGAGGTCTTGAATCCCTCAAATTCATCGGTGAGGATTGGAATAAACTTCTTTCAAACTCCTGTTAATGTTGATATTTTGACCTCCTTTTCATAAATCAAAAATGTTCTTACTGGCATCTAGAATGGTGAATTCTTTCCAAGAGGTTTACAATTCACTTTGCCCAGGTCTATTAGAGGAACCACTGCCTATGACAGCTGTATCTTTACAGCATGTGGTTCTTAAATAATGAGACTTAAAAAACAAAATTACTCCTTGATCTGCAGAATGGATGTTGTGTTAATAGATAAAGGAGCAAAGGACATGCCATCTCAAAAAATCGATTATTGATTGGTACAATGATTATTATATCAATCATATAATGGTATATTGATTATTTTGAAAACATCAGAGAAATTACGGTTTCAGAAAGGGCTAGCTGACCTGTCTCTTTCTGCATTCAGCAAGCCATAAAGATTCCTCTTGGACTGGTGCCCTCACCTATACCAGGGCAAGAAAACAGCCCTGATCAACAGAGACTGGGATTTGGTGGCTACAATGGACCTGAATAAATAGATTTAACAAAGTAACTCTTGTCTTCCACTAGTTTCCCTCCCCATATCTTCTAGTGACTCCTAGAAAATTTACTGCCCTCCTAGAAAACTTACTGCCCCAGCTAAATTTTCTTTGTCCTGTCATTTCTTCTCAAATTCATTGTTCTTTATCTAAAAAGTATGAAAAGATCTTGCTTTGGCCACTTCAGACTCCACTCTCTTGTGAAGATCCCCATGTACATGTAAAACTCATAACATTTGTGTGCTTTTCTCTTGTTAATTTGCCTTGTGTCCATTGGTTTTGAGATCCAGCTGAAGAGCCCACATAAGAGTTGAAGCCCATATAAGGTGTTGAAGGTGATTTCTGACTCCCATTCACAGGCATGAAAACAACATTAATCCCTTGTACATCTGCATCAGAGTTCTTGGGTGACCAGGTTCATTGTCAATGAGCAGTAATATTTTGAAAGGAATCTTCTTTCCTGAGTAGTAGTTCTCAACGGTGGATTTAAAATATTCAGTAAACCATGCTGTAAGAATATGTCATCCAGGCTTTGTTGTTCCATTTATAGAGCACAGGCCCAGTAGATTTACAATAGTTCCTATGAACCCTAGGATTTTCAGAATGGAGAATGAGTATTAGCTTTAACTTAAGGTCACCAGCTGCATTAGCCCTTAGGGGTTAGCCTGTCCTTTGAAGCTCTGAAGCCAAGCATGGACTTCTCCTCCCAGGCTCTGAAAGTCCTAGATGGCATCTTCTTCCAATAGATGGCTATTTTGTCTACACTGAAAATCTGTTGTTGAGTGTAACCACCTTCATCAGCGTTCTTAGATAGATCTTCTTGATAGCTTGCTGCAGCTTCTCCATCAGCACCTTCTGCTTCACCTTGCACTTTTATGTTACAGAGATGGCTTCTTTCCTTAAGTCCCATGAACCACCCTCTGCTAGTTTCCAACTTTTCTTCTGCAGCTTCTTCACTTCTCTCAGACTTCACGGAATTGAAGAGAGTTTTGCCCTTGCTCTGGATTAAGCTTTGGCTTAAGAAAATGTTGTGGCTGGTTTGATTTTCTGTCCAGACCACTCAAACTTTCTCCATATCACCAATAGGCTGTTTAGCCTTCTAATCATTCATATGTTCACTGGAGTAGCACTTTTAAAGTTCGTCAAGAACCTTTCCTTTGCATTCACAGCTTGGCCATCTGTTTGGCACAAGAGGTCTA
Organism: Saguinus oedipus; assembly: GCA_031835075.1. Lineage (NCBI taxonomy): Eukaryota > Metazoa > Chordata > Mammalia > Primates > Cebidae > Saguinus > Saguinus oedipus. The sequence continues at coordinate 37,654,260 of CM063187.1, read as the reverse complement.
GCTTTTGGCTCATCTTGGCTTCTGACATGCCTGCTTCACTAAGGTTAATCATGTCTAGCTTAATTTGAAGTGAGAGATATTCAACTCTTTTTTCTACTTGAACACTTAGAAGCCACTGTAGGGTTATTAACTGGCCTAGTTTCAATATTGTTGTGTCTCAGGAAACAGGGAGGCCTGAGGAGAGGAAGAGAGAGGGGAGAATGGTCAGTTGGTGGAACAGTCAGAACATATGCAACATTTACCAATTAAGTTTGCTGTCTTATATGGGCATGTATATACACTTACATAGTAACATGTACATAGTTACTATGTACATACTATGTACAGGTACATAGTAACATCAAACATCACTGATCACAGATCACCATAACAGATACAATAATAATGAAAAAGTTTGGAATAGTGCAAGAGTTACCAAAATGTGACACAGAGACACAAAGTCAGCACATGACTGGAAAAATGATACCAATATACTTGCTCAACACAGGATTGCCACAAATTTTCAATTTGTGAAAAATCCAATATATGTGAAGCATAATAAAGTGAAATGCAATAAAATGAGGCATGCCTGTATATCTTTAGGTTTTTGTTTACCTTTTGGAGGTGTCTTCTCTGTTCAAACGAGTTTCTAATCCCAGCCCCTTATTTTGACAATTGTACTGGTATCCATTCTGTACAGTATCATCCTACCTGCTCCCCAACCCTAACCCTACCTCCATCCTGGCCTATGAAGTTTGAACCAGGAGTGGTCATTAACCCAAACTGGGCCAACAGAGATTCCCCTGACCAGAATTTTGGAATACATCTAGGAAACTCAGTCCTTCCTGTGGCTAAACCAGTGACTTAAATAGTCAGTAAAGGGGGCAGCCATATTCTCAATCATGTGGCAATGGAAGTCCAGGCTGAGTCACAGATTTTCCTGAAACCTGGCTGGATTCCTGTTCACAGATTCTGCATATTAAAAAAAAAAAGTTTGCGTCTAAGCCCATTCTAGTTGAACGAAGTAATCAGAAGAATATTAACAAAAATCAACTTTGGTACCAGAAGTGGGGTTATAAGTAAACTGTTCCTCTGTCAAAGACTGACTGACACAGGATGGGAGTGAGGAAATAAGTCAATAGTGAAGGTTTCCCATGCAACACTGAGAAACATCCCCCCCTGGATTATGTGAACCCCAAATATCTGAGTCAGGTGTAAGTTAATTTGGAAAGTTTATTTTGCTGAGGTTGAGGATGTGTGCCTGTGACACAGCCTCAAGAGGTCCTGACATGTGTCCAAGGTGGTCGGAGCAGTTTTGTTCTATACATTTTAAGGAGACATGAGACATCAGTAGACATATGTAAGACAAATATTGGTTTGGTCCAGAAAGGTGGGACAACTCGAAGCAAAGGCAGAACAACTCAAAGTGGGGAAGGGGCTTCCAGGTCATAGGTAGATAAGAGAGAGACAAATGACTGCATTCTTTCGAGTTTCTGATTAGCCTCTCTGAAGGAGGCGAACAGATGTGCATTAATCCCAGTGCACAGAAGGGGGCTCACATTAATAACAGCATTAATCCATTGACTCTGCCATCATGACCTTATCACCTCTCTTTGGGCCCCTCCTTTCAACACTTGCATTGGAAATCAAGTTTCCAACATTTTGCTTTTTGGGAAATACATTCAGATCATTGAATAGAAGCGGGAGGCAGGTTTGCCCTGAGAAGTTCCCAGCTTGACTCTTTCCTTTAGCTTGTGATTTTGGGGGCCCGAGATTTATTTTTATTTCACATTTATATATTAGAAATGTTGAGAATGTGTGTGGGTGTGTTGGGGAAGATTTCATTATCATTCAGCCTACAGGCGGCACACCTCGGAAGGCAGGCTCAGATGAAGTGGAGTGGCCTGCTTTCTCTAAAAAGGAAGTATGCTCTAAGAAGACAAACCTAATCCCTGCCTGGTGAGAGTGGGCATGGACCGGTGGGTTTCAGGCACTTTCTACTGGGAGCGAAGTCCTCTGATGTAGGATGGGAACAGCTGGACAGGCAGGAGGGGGTAGCCTATTAGCATCCTTCGTTCCAGGCATCTCTACACTGGCTGCCCTCCTGGTTTAGGGCCCCAAGGTGATCACTGCATCCTTTAAAACACATGTCCCTTTATGTTCAAGGTAGCTTCAGTTGTATTTTGTTACTTGCAACCCACAGAGTCTTATATTTTTAAAATTCACTTAAATTTTACTAAAAAGCTAATGACTGTGGCAAAAAAATTCAAATAGATCAAAGGATAGTCAGTGAGGAGTAGGTCTCCTTTCCACTTCAGATCCCTGGTCCTCTATCAGGAAGCAACTGTTATCAACAGTTTCTACAAAACCTTACAGAAACTGTCCATGCCTGTAGAAGGCCTCACATGTATGTTTAATTTTGTTTTGTTTTGAGACAGTCTCACTCTGTCATCCAGACTGGAGTACAGTGGCATGATCATGGCTCACTACAGCCTTGACTTTCTAGGCTTAAGCAATCCTCCTGCCTCAGCCTCCCTAGTAGCCAGTACTACAGGCATGTACAACTGTAATATTTTTTATTTTCATTTTTTTAGAGATGAAAGTCTCACTAGGCTGCCCAGGCTGGTCTTGAACTCCTTGGTTCAGGCAATATTCCACCTTGGTAAAGTGCTGGGATTACAGGCGTGAATCACTGTGCCCAACCTCCTTTTATGTAGTTTAAAAAAATAAATAAATAAGAACTCATTATACACACTGTCCTGCACTTCATTTTTCTTATTACTTAATAATATCTTGGAGATCATTTCATGTTCTAATTCATTTTTAATTTGAAAACTACATAAATAAATAAATGGTGCTGTGATCATTAGTTAACTGTTTCATGAAAAATATTAAATTGGTTTCTTTCTCAACAGTATGCACCAAAATAAATTCCAAGTAGTGGATTAAAGCTTTCATCATAATAAATGAAGCTCTCAAAAATAATGGAAGAAAATGTGGATGAGTGATTCTCACATAGTGGATCCTTGGGTGGGAGAAAGTCCTTCCCGGCCTGAAATAAATGTGCAAACTATAAGATGCAAGCCCCCCAGGCTTGAGGGTGTGTATGTATGTTGGTGCTGTCTGGACTCCATTTTTTTCTCTTTTTGAGAGAAGCATCTTGGGTGCGGTTCCCTAGAGGATCCTGAGATCAGCATGAGTTATAAAGCAACAGTTCTCAGCCCCTGGTCCATGGCCTGTTAGGAAGCAAGCCTCACAGCAGGCGGTGATTGGCGGGTGAGTGAACTTTACTGCCTGAGCTCTGCCTTCTGTCAAATCATTGGTGGCACTAGATTCTCATAGAGTGTGAACTCTATTGTCAGCTGTACATGTGAGGGCTCTGGGTTGCATGCTTCTTATAAGAATCTAACTAATGCCTGATTGATCTGAAGTGGAACAGATTCATGCCCCTCCCCACTATCCATGGAAAAATTGTCTTCCATGAAATGGGTCCCTGAAGCCAGAAAGGTAGGGGGATTAGGGCAGGGAAGAGGAAGAAGTCAAGCAAGATTGGGATCTCAGGCAAAGTCCAGCAGACCTCACCTTGAGGCAATGGAGCTGGGCTTTCCTACTTCTGCACCTGTCAATCATTGACTAAGCACCAAGTTCTCATCAAACTTCCAGGCACTTAGGACTCTCTGCCCTTGTGGGCAGAGCAGCTCCTTAACCCTGGTTGATCATCTGAGGAGTGGCAGGTACAGATCATGGAATCAGGGGCAGAGGTGCCCAGTATGGAACAGGGCATCAGAGAGGAGCCACAGTGTTTCTTACAGAGAGAGTCTCCCACCCGAGAGCTGAGCTACAGAAGGCCTGTGGGGCAGACCCATGAGATGGCCAGACCTGTGAGTCAGGACTCTGAGTTTGCAGTGAAAATTCCAAGGGATGCAAGCCCATGCCACTCATGCCCATAGCCACCTGGTCCCAGAGCCCAAAGGCATCTTAGGCTGAGTTCTCTGGAAGCAGCTGAGGTGGAGAATTTGGGACAAGAGGTTTATGCTGATGGCTCTTAGGAGAGACCACCTGTAGGGGAGTGGGGAGCGTGAGGGTGGGCAGAGAGGGAAGCCGACCTCCAGTACAGTTACAGCTGAGGCCTCAGCTAGGCCCAAGGAAGCCCTGGAGCTGGACACCCCTTCAGACTTCCCCCAAACTGTGGTGAGGGGTGGGCCTCTGTATCCCCACATCAGCCAGTCTCTGGACACAGGATCACCCCAGAGGAGGCATAACCTCAGGAGAGGTGCTTCCCGGGTGCCAGGTGAATTTCCAGGGAAGAATGCAGGGATATTCCCAGCTCCCCCGGGGATAACGACCATGATGGTTAATTTTAGGTATCAATTTATCTGGATTAAGGGATACCCAGATGGCTGGGAGAGCATTATTTCTGGGTGCATCTGAGAGGGTGTTTCCAGAGGAGACCAGCGTGAATCTGGAAGATCCACCCTTAATGTGGGTGGGCACCCCAGTTGACTGGGGCCTAGATAGCATGAAAAGGCAGAGGAAAGGTGAATTCACTCTCTTTCCTGGAGCAGAGACACCCCTCTTGTCCTGCCCTTGGACATCGGAACTCCAGGTTCTCCAGGCTTTGGATGCTAGGACTTGCACCAGTGGCCCCCTGCCCAGGTTCTCAGGACTTCAGGCTTGGACTGAGAGTTGTACCACCAGCTTTCCTGATTCTGAAGCTTTGTGACTTGGACTGAGTCACACTCCCAGCATACCCGACTCTCCAGCTTGCAGGTGGCTGTGGATGGGAAACCTCAGCCTCCATAATCACATAAGACAATTACCCTAAAAAAATCCCATGTAGATAATAGATAAACAGATACAGATCTTTTGTAGAGACAGGAGTCTCACTATGTTGCCCAGGCTGGTCTTGAACCTGGGTTCAAGCGATCCTCCCACTTTGGCCTCCTAAAGTGCTGGGATTACAGGTGTGAGCCACTGCCTGACCTCTGCTATCTCTCTCTCATACACATATCTATCTATCTGTCTATCTATCTGTCTATCCATCCATCCATTGTATTGGTTTTGTCTCCTTGGAGAACCCTGACCAGCACAGTGGTATCAGCCCTGGAGAGGGGATCTGGGTGGAGCACCACAGAGTCCACTATGGGGGAATTGAGAAGTCCCTTCTTGGGACTTCTGGCTGTAGCGACTCTCCGAAAAGAGGGGCTGATGGGAGGCCCAGGGAGCCACAGATCCAAGGCCATCAGGATGGGTCCACCTCCAAAGAGGATAATAACCTCTTCTGGAGCCCTGGGGTGAGGATATGGGTGGGCTTTGGGGGATCTGGCAGAACTGCCTATGGGAGAGACAGCAGAGAAGACTGTCTTAGTCCATTTCGTGTTGCTATAACAGAACACCGCAGACTGGGTGATTGATGATGAACAGGAATTTATTGGTTCATGGTTCTGGAGGCTGGGAAGTTCAAGATCAACAGGGTCAGTATCTCATAAGAGCCTTCTTGAGTCTTTATAATATGGCTAAATGGCAGAGAGAGGGAGAGAGAGAGAGAAGAAGAGAGAAAGAGAGGGCCAGACTCCCCCTGTGTAACAAACCCACTCCCTCAATAACACCATTAACCCTTTGACTCTGCCATCATGGCCTTACCACCTCTCATTGGACCTCACCTATCAACATTTGCATTAAGGATCAAGTTTCCAACATTTTGCTTTTTGGGAGACACATTCAGATCATTGCAGATGTGTTCAGAAACCTGGCAAGGGGAACATTAAAGGTTTAAGGTGAGGCCTCAGACTCCAGCCTGGATGGGACCTGTCTCCCCAGTTTTGCTGTAGGAGGAGAGGTGGTCAGCAGGCCTGAAAGAGGTGGACGTCAGTGGATCATCTGTCCCTCTCTGGACCGAGCAGGCTGTGGGTGGCTGTGGGTATACCACGAGTGTTTTTCCAGCTCCTGGATCAGGGGAACAAAGCGAGGAGCCCAGGAATAACTGGACCTGGCTGAGCTTGGAGATAAGGAGGTGCCTCAAAGGTAGGAGGCTTGTGTCTGGAGGGCTGCACGGTACAGACCCTAATCCAGTCACCTGAACTGTTGTTGCTTTGAAATCAATTATCCAGAAGGCAGAAATGGCAGAGGTGCATGTGGGCAGCTGGAGAGCCCTGGGTCTGTGGAAGACAGTATCACCCACACCCATTTATATTTTTTGTTCTGTTTTTGAAACAGGGTCTGGCTATGTTGCCCAGGCTGGTCTCGAACTCCTAGCCTAAAGCCATCCAACCACCTCCACTTCTCAAAGCACTGAGATTGCAGGTAGGGAGTGGTGGCTCCCAGCCCACCCCACTTTGCAGATGAGAAAACTGAGGCTATGGCCAAGGAGTGTCCCAGGAACCCAGGGAGGCCATGGTGGAAAACAGCACCACTGAATGCAGGCCATCTTGGGACAGGGTGTGGCACTCAGGGAGGGGTGTGGACTCCTGAACAGCTCAGAGTATGTTGTAGAGCCAGCTGAGGGCAGAGTGGACAGTGGGGACAGCCCCATGCAGCGGCCACTTCCCCACTCTGCCCAGTCCTCTCAAGAGGATGTGGCTTTGGGTCTGGTTGCCAGGATACGGCACGGCCATGCCGAAGCATCCCTGGAAAGCCTGTTTCCCTGAAATATCCCTGACCAGAGCTGGGGCAGAAGAGCCAAGCCTCTTTTTGGGCTGAGCAGATGGTTCTTAACACATTGTCCTCCACAAGCTGGACAGACAGGGATGTGTAGGCAACTCAGCTGCACAGGAGATCTGGGGAGGGTCCAGGCCCCTGTGTGGGGGGAGAGGGGCATGTGTGTGTCCCAGCTCCTTGTTGGAGAGGTCCCCACTGTTCTCCCAGAACTGCCCCCCAGGGCACTGTGCTCTCACCCTGACCACATGTCCCTCTCCCCAGCACCCTTACCCGTCCCTGGGAAGCCAGGCACCAGGAACCAACATTATGGATTACACCCCAGACCAGGAAGGACAACTAACAACTCACAGCAAAGCTCTGTTTACAATGGTATTGATCCTGGGCTGCAGTGACTCGGAGGCCATGGAGAGCTGGACTGGCTAACAGAAGGTGAGAGATTCCTGACTGGCAGGCACTAACAGTTTCAATGGATGCAGAGCATGTCCTCAGGACAGTGTGTGTGCCCCCAGAGACCCTGCTCCTCGGGAGGACCTGCTTAAGCAGTCATAGCTGCTGCATTTGGAGTTCAAGCTCAGGTCCCAAGCACTAGGAGGTGGAGTGGGGCACGGACTTGGGAGTCAGGGGAGGGGGTTTTCTGGGAAGGGGGTGAGAATAGCCCATTGCATGCAGCTCAGGAGAGTAATTGGTGAACTAGCCCAGGCATGCCCAGAGCCCGGTCATGGAAGACTGGACACCAGCCACATGCCCCTGGCTGCTTTTGTATTTTAAAATGTATTATTGTTAACTTTTTTCTATTTTTGAGACAGAGTCTCACTCTGTTGCCCAGGCTGGAGTGCAATGGCATGATCTTGGCTCACTGCAGCCTCCACCTCCTGGGTTCAAGTGATTCTCCTGCCTCAACCTCCTGAGTAGCTGGGATTACAGGCACTCACCACCATGCCTGGCTAATTTTTGTGTTTTTAGGAGAGACAGGGCCTCTCCATGTTGGCCAGGCTGGTCTCAAGCTCCTGACCTCAAGTGATCTGCCTTCCTGAGCCTCCCAAAGTGCTGGGATTACAGGTGTGAGCCACCACACCCTTCCTAGGATTGCTTTTTTTTAGAGCTAGTGTCTCACTGTGTCACTGAGGCTGGGGTACAGCAACACCACTGTAGGCTTGACTTCCTGGGCTTAAGCAATACTCTCACCTCAGCCTGTCAAGTAGCTAGGACTACAGGGGCACACAATTACACATAGCTAATTTTTATTGTTATTATTATTATTATTTTTTTGTAGAGATGGGGTTTCACTATGTTGGTCAGGGTAGTCTTGAATTCCTGTCTTCAAGCAATCCTCCTGCCTCAGCCTCCCAAAGTGCTGGGATTACAGGCACGAGCCATTGCACCTGGCTGGGCCAGGTTCCTGGTGACAGCTGCGAGCTGACTTGCTGCAGGAGGACTGTCTGAGATTCGGATGTAGTGAGGCTTGGCCTTCCATCCTCAGTCACTCCCGGCTCCCCTTCTCAGGGCCTGTGGGTTTTCTAGAAGGGGTCTTAGTGAGTTGGGGCATGGTGGGGAAGTCTTGCTGGAAGTGAAGAATATTTCTAGTGACTTCCAGGGCCTCATCAGCAACTGGGGCAGGTGGAGAAGGTTGCACGTGCCTGGGCAGGAGGGTCAGGCAGGTTTTGAAGAAGGCAGAGCCTTGAGAGGGGGCTTCCTAAGGATGGGATTCAAAATAATGAAGCCATCGGAGGTGCCAGGAGCTGCAGCCAATGCCCACCAGGCTCAGAGAAGGAGTCCTAGGTATGCTCTGGCTTTTGGCTCCTTCTGTTATCCTGGATATTGTCCTCTGGGGTACTACAGGAAGAGTCATATGTCCACACTGGGGCTGGGGTGCTGAGGCCATGGGGCCCGGCCAGCAGTTATAGGGAGTAGCCCCCCGGGGATCTGGTTGCCAGGATTCGGCACGACCATGCCGAAGCATCTCTAGAAAGCCCGTTTCTCTGAAACGCCCCTGACCAGAGCTGGGGCAGAAGGGCCAAGCCTCTTTATGGACTGAGCAGAGGGTTCCTAACACATAGTCCCATCCAGAACGCACCCTTCATTGCCATTACTGTAGGTCTGGACATTTCCCTTGCACTCTCCACAACCTTCTCTTTGCGGCCCCACTCCCAGGGAAAAGTCAAAGAATTACTTAAATGCAAGCCATTTATGCAGCTTAAATATGCATCTTCAATATGCAGCTCAAAGGCAAGGGGCTGGCCAGGTGCACTCAGCCCCTTTCCCTGCAGCCTGCCCATTGTGGGGAGCCTGGCCAGCTCTCCCCAGAAAAGAAGTGAGACCCACAGCTTCGTCCTCACACCAGCCAGCTTGAGGGTCAGAGGGTCACCATCAGGTAGCATCTCCCTGGAATAGCTGTGTAAACAGTGTCACCCAATAAAGATGGAGTAGGCTTGGGATACCCTCTGCCCCCAGGCAGTGGTAAATGCTGTAGGGAAGATGGGGAAGGAGGCAGAACCTGCTCTCTGAGGGTTTAGAATAGTGCTGCCAGCCAGGCAAACTTCAAACTGGGGTCCTTGGCCCTCCTGGGAAAGGGACCCTCCTCAGGGTTGTAAAGGAACGCAAAGTCCTCTCTCAGATATTCTGGGTGAGTGAGGCACAACTCCTGACACCTGAAAACGTTTGATCACAGGCTTGTTACTAGGAGACTACCACACGAGTTCTTTAGGGTCTCAGGGATCAATGCGTTATTCACTCGTCTTACTATTTTGCTAAGACGCATGGCGGCCCGGCCACATTGCATGTACACACACGTGCGCATGCACGCACACACAGAGCATGGGAAACGCCACACACAAACACACACACAGCATGGGAAATGCCACACACACACACACACACACACACACCCCATGGGAAATGCCACACACACACAGCATGGGAAACACCACACACACACACACAACATGGGAAACGCCACACATACACACACACACACACACGGGAAACACCACACACACACACACTCACATACACACAGCATGGGAAATGCCACACACACACACACACACACACACACAGCATGGGAAACACCACACACACACACACACACACACACACACACAGAGCATGGGAAGCGCCAGTCCCAGGAAGGAGCTCTGTGGTCACCACATGCTCATATCTGGCAAGTGAAGGAGGCCTAGCAATCCTCACCATTCCCCAGACCTCTATTATGCCTGATGCTCTGAAGTTCAAATCCTTGGTTCAATTTCCCAATAAAACGAAACTCCCGCCTCTCATCTCCCACCTATAGAGCCAGGAGAGAGACTATGGGGTTTATAGCTTTTTCACCAATTCCTCTGGGTTTGAAAAATTTTAGTAAAATATATGTAACATAAAATTTATCAATTTTGACCCTTTTTAAGTGTACAATTCAGTGGCATTCTGTGCATTCACAATGTTTTGTAATCATTACCACTATCTACATCCAGAAACTTTTCATCATCCCAAACAGAAACTCTGTACCTATTAAGAAATAACACCCCATACCTTCCTGCTCCAGCCCCTGGGAACCTCTATTCTACTTTCTGTCTGTATGTATTTGGCCATTCTAGATACTTCATACAAGTGGAATTATACAGTGTTTTCCTTTTTGTGTCTGGCTTCTTTTATTCAGCATAGCGTTTTCAAGGTTTTTCCATGTTATAACATGAATCAGCATTTCAGTACATCTTGCGGATGAATAACACTCCATTGTATATATATATCACCTTTTATGTATTCATTCATTAATGGACACTTGGGTTGTTTACACCTTCCTTTTTGGCTGTTATGAAAATGAAAAATGAAAAATGCAGCTACTGAGGCAGGAGAATAGGGTCTGGAGGCAGGGATCCTTAGGCTGATCCATGCTGAATTCCTAGAACTGAATCAAGAGGAAAACCTCACTTCCAAGTAACAAAAGGATCAGCGGCTACTCCCTTTGCACCCCCCATCCCTTTTCTGCATTGCAGATGAAAAACGAAAGTACCTCTGATTGATCCCCTCTTACAAGCAATCAGACTGGTCACGGGCCAAGTCTTCATATGTAACTTTGTGACTTCACTTTAGCCTCTAATTGGTTACTTTCTGCAACCAATTAGACTGGTTGCAAGCCACTACTTCATTTACATAGGGTATAAATCAAGTAACCAATGAAAAAAGTCTCTACAGGGTATTTAAACCCCAGAAAATTCTGTAAGGGGACTCGAGCTGCTTGTTCAAGCCTGCTCCCACTGTGGAGTGTGCTTTTGTTTCAATAAATCTCTGCTTTCATTGCTTCATTCTTTCTTTTTTCTGCATTTTGTCCAATTCTTTGTTCAAAATGCCAAGAACCTGAACACCCTTCACCAGTGACACTCTGATCATTGATGTACAAGTATCTGTTTTCATCCCTGTTTTTCAGTATTCTGGGTATATACATAGGAGCAGAATTGCTGGATCACATGATAATTCTATGTTCAACTTTTTGAAGAGCGATCAAATTGTTTTCCACTGGGCTTTCGCCATTTTACATTCCCACTAGCCACGAACAAGGTTTTCTATTTCTCTATGTCCTCATCAACACTAGTCATTTTCGGGTGGTTTTTAAAAACGTTTTTGGTAAATTACAGCTATTCTAATGGGTGTGAGGTGATACCTCACTGTGGTTTTGATTTGCATTTCTCCAATGACTAATGCTGTTGAGCATTTTTTCATCTTGTATTCGCCATTTGTATATCTTTTTTTGAGAGACCTCTATTCAAGCTTCCTGCCCATTTTTGAAATTGAGTTGTTCGGGGATTTTCATTGTTGTGTTGCCAATTTAAAGGAATTTTTATATATTCTGGACAAAGAAGGATTTACTTCTGCCATTTAGCTGTTTGTTTTCTGTATATCTCATAAGATTTTTGTTGTTTAATTCCCCCGTTGCTGCCTTTTTAAAAATTTGGTGAATTTTTTTGTAGTGTATTGTTTAATTTTATTTTTCTTTCCTTTTCTATCTATTTTTAAGTTATTCTCTTAGTGGTTTCCTTGGAATTACAAATAACATCTTAAACTTATAATAATCCAATTTGGATAATAGCAACTTAGTTTCAATCGAACGTAAGTACTCTGTTCCCATACGTCTCCCCCCTCCTATTTACAGTATTATTGTCACAGTTCACATTTTATGCCTTATGTGCCCATTTACATAGACTTACAATCATTGTTGGATGCATTAGTTTTTTCTTTTTTTTGAGACAGAGTTTCGCTCTTATTACCCAGGCTGGAGTGCAATGGTGCGATCTCGGCTCACCGCAACCTCCGCCTCCTGGGTTCAGGCAATTCTCCTACCTCAGCCTCCTGAGTAGCTGGGATTACAGGCACGCGCCACCATGCCCAGCTAATTTTTTGTATTTTTAGTAGAGATGGGGTTTCACCATGTTGACCAGGATGGTCTCGATCTCTTGACCTCATGATCCACCTGCCTCGGCCTCCCAAAGTGCTGGGATTACAGGCTTGAGCCACCGCGCCCGGTGCATTAGTTTCTTAAATTAGGTAGGAAAAATGGAGAAGTTACAAACCAAACCGAAAGTATAAATTCAAACAAATCCAAACCAAAGGAAGTTACAAACAAAGCAAAAACAATATTGGCTTTTATATTTATCTGTCTAGTTGCTTTTACCAGTGTTATTTCTTCTAACACCTTCAAGTTACTGTCTAGTGTATTTTTTTTCAGCCTGTTAGCATTTCCAGGGCAGGTCTATTTATAATGATCTCCCTCAGCTTTTGTTTAGCTGGAAATGTCTTAATTTCTCCCTCATTCTTAAAAAATAGTTTTGCCAGATGTAGAATTTTTGATTGAGTTTTTTTTTTCTTTCTGGACTTTAATATGTGATTCCATTGCCTTCTGGCCTTCATGGTTTCTAATGAGAAATTAGGTGTTAATTTTTGGGTGATACATTGTACATGATGAGTTACTTCTCCCTTGTTGCTTTCAAAATTCTCTTTTTGTTTTGGGTTTTGGCAATTTCAGTATAATATGTCTCAGTATGGATCTCTGAGTTTATCCTGTTTGAGGTTTGTTGAGTTTTTTTTTTTGTTTTTTTTTTTGCTTTTTTGAGACAGAGTTTCGCTCTTGTTGCCCAGGCTGGAGTGCAATGGTGCAATCTTGGCTCACTGCAACCTCCACTTCCTGGGTACAAGCAATTCTCCTGCCTCGACCTCCTGAGTAGCTGGGATTACAGGCATGGGCCACCACATTTGGCTAATTTTGTATTTTTAGTAGAGATGGGGTTTCTCCATGTTGGTCAAACTGGTCTTGATCTCCTGACCTTAGGTGATCCCCCCACCTCAGCCTCCCAAAGTACTGGGTTTACAGGCGTGAGCTTCCACGCCCAGCCAGAGCTTCTTGAATATCTATATCGTATCTTTCATCAGATTTGGGAGCTTTTAGCCACAGTTTCTTTAAATATGTTTTTCTGCCCCTTTCTCTTTCTTTCTTCTTCTGTAATTCCTATAATGGATAGGTATACTTGATGATATCCCACAAATCCTTCAGGCTCTGTTTATTTTCCTTTATTCATTTTTATTTCTGTTCCTCAGACTGGATACTTTCAATTTTCTTATTTTCATGTTTGCCAATCCTTTCTTCTGCCTACTCAAAATTAGCCAGGTATGGTGATGCATGCCTGTAATCCCAGCTACTTGGGAAGCTGAGGAAGGAGAATCGCTTGAACTGAGGAGGCAGAGGTTGTGGTGAGCTGAGATCACGCCATTGCACTCCAGCCTGGGTAACAAGAACAAAACTCCATCTAAAAAAAGTAAAAAGTAAAAACAAATAAATAATAATGGCTACTCCATAGACAGAGCAGCCCCGAGGGCTGCTAGTTGTCCATTTTTATGGTTATTTCTTGATGATATGCTCAACAAGGGGTGGGTTATTAATGCCTCCCCTTTCTGGACCATATAGGGTAACTTCCTGACATTGTCATGGCATTTGTAAACTGTCATGGCACTGGTGGGAGTGGAGCAGTGAGGATGACCAGATGTCACTCTCATCGCCATCTTGGTTTTGGTGGGTTTCTTTATTGCAACCTGTTTTTTTTTTTTTTTTTTTTTTTTGAGATGGAGTTTCACTCTTGTTGCCCAGGCTGGAGTGCAATGGCACGATCTTGGTGCACTGCAACGTCTGCCTCCCGAGTTCAAGCGATTCTCCTGCCTCAGCCTCCCAAGTAGCTGGGATTACAGGCATGAGCCACCACGTTTAGCTAATTTTGTACTTTTAGTAGAGATGGGGCTTCTCCATGTTAGTCAGGCTCGTCTCGAACTCCTGACCTCAGGTGATCTGCTCGCCTGGGCCTCCCAAAGTGCTGGGATTACAGGCATGAGCCACTGCACCTGGCCACTGCCACCTGTTTTATCAGCAAGGTCTTTATGACCTGTATCTTGTGCTAACCTTCTATCTCATGCTGTGACTTAGACTGCCTTAACCGTCTGGGAATGCAGCCCAGTAGGTCTCAGCTTCATTTTATCAGCTCCTATTCAAGATGGAGTCACTCTGGTTCAAACACCTCTGACAGGCTCATGCTCACCAGTCCCCTCTACAGTATCTCAAGTGTCCCTTTCTCTCCTCTGCTCAGTAAGAGTGCCTTCCTCCAAGTTCTGCCTTCCGAAATTCATTGAAATCTCTCATTGCCACTATCTCCTCATCTGTCTTTGTCCTTACTGTTTACACCTTTTTACATTGCTTCGCTTTGATGGTGGCAGTGTAACCACCTGATGGATTCTTCCTGCCTACTGCACAAATAAAGACCACAGCATTGCAGTAGAGTTTAATCAAGGTGAGGCCAGCCACACCATATAGGAGACAGAGTTGTTACTCAAATCAATCTCCCCAGAAACTGGGGGACCAGGGTTGTTTTCGTTTTTCTTTTTCTTTTTTTTTTTTGAGACAAGTCTCACTCTGTCACCCAGGCTGGAGAGCAGTTGCACAATCTTGGCTCATTGCAACTTTTGTCTCCTGGGTTCAAGTGATTCTCCTGCCTTAGCCTCCCAAGTAGTGAGGACAGCAGGCATGTACCACCATGCCCGGTTACTTTTTGTATTTTTAGTAGAGACAGGATTTCACCATGTTGGCCAACCTGGTCTTGAACTTCTGACTTCAGGTGATTTGACTGCCTTAGCCTCCCAAAGTGCTGGGATTATAGGCATGAGCCACCATGCCCAGCGGGACCAGGGTTTTCAAGGATCACTTGATGGGTAGAGAGTCAGAAAGTGGTGAGTGCTGATTGGTTGAGTTGAAGATGAAATCATAGGGAGTTAGCTCCTGGGTGGGGGACCACAAGACCAGATGAGCCAGTTTATCAATTTGGGTGGCATCGCTGGTGCACTAGGACACAGGGTCTGCAAAAGCACCAACCTCAGGTTTTGTAACAGTGACTTCTAAACCATAATTTCTGATCTCATGGCTAATTGGTTAGTCCTGCAAAGGCAGTCTAGTCACCAGGCAAGGAGGGGGTTTGTTTTGGGAAAGAGCTATTATCATCTTTGTTTCAAAGTTAAACTACACGCCAAGTTCCTCCCAAAGTTAGTTCGACCCATGCACAGGAATGAGCAAGGGCAGCTTGGAGGTTAGGAGCAAGATGGAGTTGGTTAGGTTGGATCTCTTTTACTGTAACAGTTTTCTCAGTCATAATTTTAGCAAAGGCAGTTTCAGCAGGGTTGGGATGGGGAGGAGAAAATGCCTGGGGTCAAGCACAGGTGTTCAGCAGGAACTCCAGGTTTTGTTGCTGTACGACACCTGATTTCAGGGCAAGGCAGCGCTGCTGCCATGGACTATCATCTGTTCCTCTGGGTATTGGCTACCGTGGTCAGTAGAAATGGTAGGGCAGGAAATTGGCAAGCTTTTTGCCAAGGAGTATGGCCAAGTCATGGCAAGAGGGTCAGCCCTGGGCTGTGTTTAGGGGAAGACAAGCCAGAGTGCGATGTCTGGGGCTCCTGATCACATGACAGGAGGGGATGCTGAATCCAAGCAAACTGGAACCCAGTCCTGCTGAATTCCAGGGCAGTCTGCTACTACATGGCTTAAACCAAAAGTATAAATAATAGGTGGCTTTCTTGCTGAGTGGGTTCCTGGAGGAGTGAGTGAGCATCTCAGAGCAGGGCTCAGGCTGCCACACACATCCCAGTGTCTGATTGCGAACGGGTGTCAGCAATTCTCCCAGGCCTTGGGAAACCATCTCTTTTTTCTGGTCTTCAGTGTTTAATATTAAGTTTCAGCCCAGCTCATGATCACAGCTGTTGTCAAAGGACCTACAGGAAAATCCGTTTTTATTGAAGCTGAAAAGGTCAGTTTTCTTGGACGTCTCCATGGTGAAAATAATAAATGCAGCACATTCATACCCTTATGATATTTAGGCTCTTCAGCTGGAATGACCCTTGGGAAAAGATGCCTGAGGTTTTAATTACGATTCTCATCCTTCCCACTACAGTTGCTGCAGAAGGGATGGGCTGGTGGGCCATTCCCCTCCCTGGGTTGCTAGAGGTAGAGGTCAGGGAGTTGGCAACCTTGCCAGGGGGCATCTAGCTTAGCCTGGGTGAGCCCCAGTGGACCTGCTGGCTCAGAAGCATGGATCATCCACTGGGTCTATGATGTGGTCCAACAGTTATGTGGCCTCGGCTGTTCAGGGCTTGATCCATCATTGCCCTGAATTTGCCAAAGGAGGTCTGCCTATCCAAACCTCATCTGCACACAGGGATTCTCTTGGGGGAAGGTGTGAGCAGCCAAGGCACATCTGGTGAGCATTGCCAGCCAGCTTCTGGTCTCTGCGGAGTAGCCCAGTACCGAAAGCAGCTCAGCAGCTCTGGGGTGAGACTACTAGTGTCAGAGGCGTGTGAACCACAGCAACACCATCTTGAATAGGAGCTGGGTAAAATGAAGCTGAGACCTACGGGGCTGCATTGCCAAACAGTTAAGGCATTCTAAGTCACAGGATGAGGTGGAAGTTCGGCACGAAATACAGGTCTAGAGACCTTGCTGATAAAACAGGTGGCAGGAAAGAAGCCGGCTAAATCCCACCAAATCCAAGATGGTGAGAGTGACCTCTGGTCCTCCTCACTGCCGCACTCTCACCAGGGCCATGACAGTTTACAGATGCCATGGCAACGTCAGGAAGTTACCTTATATAGTCTAAAAAGGGAAGGGATGAATAATCCACCCATTGTTTACTATGTCATCGATAAATAACCATAACAACGGGCAAGCAGCCGCCCTCAGGGCTGCTCTGTCTATGGAGTAGCCATTCTTTATTCCTTTACTTTCTTTCTTTTTGTTTGTTTGTTTGAGACAGAGTCTTCTCTCTGGAGTGCAGTGGTGCTGATTTCCGCTCACTGCAAACCCCACCTCCTTGGTTCAAGTGATTCTCCTGCCTTAGCCTCCTGAGTAGCTGGGACTGCAGGCACGCGCCACCACGCCTAGCTAATTTTTATATTTTTAGTAGAAACCAGGTTTCACTATATTGGCCGGGCTAGTCTTGAACTCCTGACCTTGTGATCTGCCTGCCTCAACCTCCCAAAGTGCTGGGATTAAAAAAGTGGCTGGGAGCCACTGCGCCCAGCCTCTTTTACTTTCTTAATAAACTTGCTTTCACTTTATAGACTTGTCCTGAATTCTTTCTTGGGCAAGATCCAAGGGGTCTGGATGGGGATTCATTTCCTGTAACACTGGGGGTACAAGGGCATCTCACCTGGGATTCTCTCATGAGGGACTGAGGCGCAGGGAGCTGTAATCAAGAAGGTGGAGAAATAGATGCTGAGAGGCTGGGCGCAGTGGCTCCCAGCTACTCAGGAGGCTGAGGCAGGAGCATAGCTTGAACCTGGGAGGTGCAGGTTGCAGTGAGCCGAGACCACACCACTACAGTCGATCTAGCCTAAGCAACAGAGCAAGACTCGATCTTAAAAAAAAAAGAAAAGAAAAGAATAAAAGGAAGAAAGAAAGAAAGAGATGCTGAGAAGGTAGGGTGAGGCCCTATTCCAAGGAGGGCAGGCAGTAAGGGGTGCAGGGGGAGAACCAAGGCAGCCTGGCGTTTAAGTCTTTGTAGGCATGAATCCAGGAGATTAGAGTGTGTCACCACTATCTTTTGATGTTAATTAGTTTTGCCTGGTCTCTAGCAAACCCTTTCAACCTACAGATTTAGATCTGTCTTTAGTTCAGCCAAGTTTTCCTCTTTCAGTTTTGAATATTTTTTATTTCCTGTTAGTCCTGTTCTTTCTTCATTAGTGCCTGTCATCCTGATAGGATTTCCAATCTCTTTTCTTCAAAGCTGCTGCTCTGCCAATGATCGCTTCTAACTTCTCCGGTCCTTTTTTTTTTTTGCACTCTGAAAAATCCTCTCAAACCCATGCTCCATGTCACCGAGTCCACTGTCTGCGGGGTTCCTGCTGATCCTCCCTGTCGCTGACCCCTCTGTGATACTGCTGTGATGCTTGTGTCCTCAGATGCTTTACCTGACTGCCAGCTCCCTTTTGACCACAGTTTGTCCTCATCCTCTCTTCCTCACTTGGTTTGCAGATTCAATGTTTTCATTTTGGAAAAAAACCTTACATCTGTTTCCTGGAGTAAATATTTTTAGAATTCTGTTTTTTTCTCTTCCCTCGATATCATGACAATATGCTTTTCTGCTCCATCTGTCTTTTCTTCAGGGGGCTGGATAGCTGAGTTCACTCTCGTGCCCAGGCTTCTGCCTGTCAAGTTGTGAGGGCATTCCCCCATTCCACTGTGTGAGTGAGATGCAGTTCTCTTATGCAGGAAGGGAGCCACTCAGGGCAGATGGAGCTCACTACAGTGGTGAAGGGGCCGTTGGAGAAGAGCCTGGGCCACAGAATTCTGCCTGCTGGAAACACTGGAGTTTAGCCAGTCAACAAAGCATCCTCACAACTGCTGGTTCCTGGGCACAAAAGGTGCTCACATGCAGCCTACTCATATGTCTAGCCTGCCTCAGCAAGTATGGGGGGGTCAAAAAGGAGTTCCTCCATCCCAGGAGATGCTCACATCAGAGAAACCTTCCAGCTCCCCAGGGCTGCTAGGTGCAGCCAAGGCTGTCACTGTGTATCTGGAGCTGGGGCTGTCTGCAGGCCCTTAAGACAAGGCAGGCACTGGGCCCACTTCCCCCATGGCTGCCACCCCTGCATGCCCACCTTGGAGAGGAGGGCGTGACTTTCCACCAGCATTTCCTTGACTTTTTTTTTTTTTGAGACGGACTCTCGCCCAGTCGCTCAGGCTAGAGTGCAATGGGCGCAATCTCCTTGACTTTCTTTCCCACACCATGCTGCCTCCCCTGGAGACAGGACTGTATGTCTGCTTCAAGCCACAACTTCACTCTGGTGTCAGCAGCCTACCACCTGACAGAAACTCCTTGAAGTTTGTGAAATGTAGCTGATGCTTTCACTGAGTTTCATTAGGACTTCTCCGATTTTTTGTTTCCTTTTTTTTTTTAACCCCATTCTTCTCACTTCAGACAATGGCCATCTTTATTTATACATCTCATGCCTGGTAAGTTACAGGCTATGTCAGTTACCACTGACCCCACAAATGCATTTTATGTACACATCTATGGCTAAGGACGTAGCGAGAAATTTTTCCTAGTGAAATTTTAATAAAGGACAAAAATATTTTGTATGCAAATTTGGAGAGAAAGCTCAGCTTCTTCCTGTAAAGATGGAGAAGATCACAGTGCCAACCTCAAGTTCTGCGGCTTAAATTAATTAAGACAACCAGAACCAGTGAGGGCCTCGGGGTGTCTGGCCCATGGCAGAGATCGATAAGCAAGGCTTATGTATTACTTACTGTACCGAAAGTTATGACTCTTATTCCTGCTACAACTCGACCTCCTTGGTTAAATTGCTATGCTATGGTTCAATCACATTGTGTATTCACAGCAATATATCCAGCAAGCTCTAAAATACAAGAGACTTAAGTTGGGCTTATCCTCTTACCTCAGGTCAAGGTCCTAAGAACTTTGACTAAGGAATATTGATGGATCAGCATACCCGTTCTGGGGTGCAAAAAAAGAAACAGCATTGTAGTATTTGGGTTTATCCTATTAAATTAATCTTGGCCCAAACTTTTTTAGGAATAATAAGGGCAATGTATTGTGCCTAAATATAATATATAAATATATAATATTGTGTATATAATATATAAATATTACAAATATGTAAATATATAAATATAAACATGTAAATATTTAAGAATAATAAATACAACAGATATTATCTTAGGAATAATAAATACAGAGTTTCCTAAAAACTCTTTTAGGAATAATAAATACGATAAATTATAATAAATATAATACAATAATAAATAATAAATACAATAAATAAATAATAAGTACAAACTTTCAGGAATAATAAATACAATACAATAATAAAGACAACAGTAAATACAAATATTTCTTAGGAATAATAAATAAATACAAATATGCATATATATATACACACAGAAAGGAGTGACTTTGGAGAGATGCATTTATATCTAATTTTGTGACCATTTTATATCACATGCAGTAGGAGTCAGAATTTGCCTTCAGCCTGAAAGGCAGGCTCTTCTTCCAAGCGCAGCATCTGAATCCTGAAAGGCAGCCTCACAGCCTAGAACTCTAGCTGCCTCCTCTTTGGTGCCTTTTCTTCGTTGTTGCTGTTTTCTTAGAACACAATTGGCAAACGGGGCACTGTGGCCTGGGCTGTGATAAAGAAACGTTTGCTCATTTTCTAGCACTGGGGCTGCCAAGTGTCTGCCCCAGGGATAGTCCCCATCTCTGGACTCTTAGAGTCCCCTGCTGAGTGGCAGGAGAGGAGGGCTGCATGGGGGAGGTGGCCCCGTGGGCTTATGCGACCTTGGTGCAGGTGAGAGCTCTGTCTTTGCAACCTCTGTGCCCCGGCCTCTGTGAGCTTCGGTTTCCTGGCCTGTGGAACTGACTCACAACTCCCACCTAGGCAGGGGATGTCTGTGGGAAGAAGTGCTCTGCGGGTGGACGAGCCAGTTCTGGAGTCCTGCCCCGTGAGCCCCTGCCACTCTCCCTCTGGTCCAGCTGTTGCTACAGCCCAAAATGAGGGCCTCAGAAACAGCCTCTAAAACACAAGTATTTCTCTGACCTTCTCCTGCCCTCCTGTCTCTCAGTCCCATTCTCCCCCGAGGCCAACCATAAAAACTAGAATCCTTCTTCCCCAAGGCAGGTCATAGATCCCAAGCACTTTCCCCCAAAGCCAGCCACAAAACCTAAAAATGTAACTCTAACTTTCCCTCTGCCTGTGTAAAAACTGGCCATAAAGAAATTGTCCAGTGATCAGTGACAATAAGCTCTTTTCTGTATGTTTGTTACCCAGTCTTTAGAGAAATGCAAATCAAAACCGCAATGAGATACCATCCCAGCAAAAGTCAGGAAACAAGATGCTGGCCAGGCTGTGGAGAAATAGGAACGCTTTTACACTGTTGGTGGGAGTTTCAGTAGTTCAACCATTGTGGAAGACAGTGTGACAATTCCTCAAGGATCTAGAACCAGAAATTCCATTTGACCCAGCAATCCCATTACTGGATATATAACAAAAGGATTATAAATCATTCTACTATAAAGACACATGCACACTTAGGTTTACTGCAGCCTTATTTACAATAGCAAAGACTTGGAACCAATCCAAATGTCCATCAATGACAGACTGGATAAAGAAAATGTGGCACATATCCACCATGGAATACTATGAAGCCATAAAAATGGATGAGTTCATGTCCTTTGCAGGGACATGGATGAAGCTGGAAACCATCATTCTCAGCAAACTGACACAGGAACAGAAAACCAAACACCATGTGTTCTCACTCATAAGTGGGAGCTGAACAATGAGAACACATGGACACAGAGAGGAGAACATCACACACTGGGGCCTGTGTGGGGTTGAGAGGCAAGGGGAGGGAGAGCATTAGGACAAATACCTAATGCATGTGAGGCTTAAAACCTAGGTGATAGGTTGAGAGGTACAGGAAACCACCATGGCACATGTATACCTATGTAACAAACCTGGACGTTCTGTACATGTATCCTGGAATTTAAAGTAAAATAAAATAAAAAGAAATTTTCTGACATATCTTGTTTGACTGTAGGTCATGAGATCCCCATTCCAGAAAGGGCCTTGCCCCCTACCCAGAAGAAAGGAACACTACTTAGAACAAGAAGAATCTAGACGATAGGCCTGGCTGGGTTTTCCTATTCAGTCTATCAGCCCTTGCTGTCCCATCCTATTTTGACATGGCTGTCCATGGGAAGTAGAAAAGTTCCTTTTTAAAGATTCTTTTCTTTTTAGAGAATAAGTGTGCTAATAACTTTGTTAAGCCCTATCTTATGTAGCTGTTAGACATGCTGTGCTTTCAGGCACATAGTACATTCTATGTCCTTGTATTTTAACCAAGGTATCTGTGCTGGACGTGCTCACAGGCATGTCCCAGCTCTCCATTGCTTTTACCTGTTCAGAAAAGTTTTAAGTTGTTAGCCAATCAGGTTTTAGTTTAGATTGTGAGGTCTGACTCCGGCCAATGGAGATCAGACACAGCAGTAAGGAAGACCCAAAATGCATAAGAAATAAATCTATGTGTATTCCTTTGTTCTTTGTACTCTCGTGGCAAGATGGGTAGTGAGAGTACCCTTCCTACAGTCCAGGAAGTAGAAATTGTGTTACTGAAAGATACTTTGTCTCAGTGCTAATTTTTCTTTGCAGCACCAAGCATCTATTTCCAACATCTATTTCCAACACTGTCCATATGTTGTTGAACCTAAGCAGAAAAATGGGCAACATTCCGTGTATCTTTGGGTCTTTGTTCTGAAGGCTCCTGTGTACACATTAATAAATCATCAGATCTCGGCTTCCTCCCTCCCAAACACCCCTGGGTCCATTTGGTCAGGCTTCTGCGCCTCCACCAAGCACAGCTCCACTATTTTTACCACAACGGGCAGATTCCATTCACTTAATCACCAAATCCCCCTGCTCTCCCCCAAGGAGACCCCAGGCCCTTCCAGCTCTTTCAGGCTAAAAGAGAGAAGATGAAGCAGAGCTCAACGGATTCTTACAGCTGCTTAAGGAAGTTTCCTGAAACCCAATAATGACCCTGTCATCATTGAAACCCCAAGTAAGCCACTAAGAAGGAGACAGGCCTGGACTTGGCAGCTCACACTTGTAATCTCTGCACTTTGGGAGACCAAGGCAGTTGGATTGCTTGAGCTCAGGAGTTCAAGACTGGCTTGGGCAACATGGCAAAACCCCATCTGTCTCTCTTTTTTTTTTTTTGAGACAGAGTCTCACTGTGTCACCCAGGCTGGAGTGCAGTGGTGTGATCTCAGCTCACTGCAACCTCCACCTCCCAGGTTCAAGTGATTCTCCTGCCTCAGCCTCCTGAGTAGCTGGGATTAGGCACGTGCCACCACACCTGGCTACTTTTTTTTTCTTTAGTAGAGACGGGGTTCACCATGTTGGCCAGGCTGGTCTCGAACTTCTCACCTCAGGTGATCCATCTGCCTCGGCCTCCCAAAGTGCTGGGATTACAGGTGTGAGCCACCGCAGTGGCAAAACCCCATCTCTAAAAAAAAAAAAAAAAAATACAAAAAATATTTTGGGCATGGTGGCACATGCACCTATAGTCCCAGCTACCAGGGAGGCTAAGGTGGGAAGATTGTTTAACCCTGAGAGGTTGAGACTGCAGTGAGTCATGATCATGTTACAGCACCCCAGCTTGGGCAACATAGCAAGACACTATTTCAAAAAAAAGAGAAGAAAAGCAAAAATAAAACGGGCCTCTGGTGCCGACAATGAACTCCTGTCCCACAGAGTGTCCTGGGGTATACCCGATGCCCACTGGCCACTCTCTCAAGCCAGTAGGATGGCTTGTTTCCTGATGGCTCTGATGCTGGCAGGTCAGAGGGCTAATGTGGGGAAGGACAGAAATAGGATGTCTCTGGGTAACTTTGGTCAAGAGATGGTTATTTCTGGGTCAGAAAACACAGGTCACATGCACACATATACAGGCAGCAACATACCTATCTGCACACAAATACACCCCCAGATGCGGACACAGATATGCACTACTGCACACTCACATATATGTACACACACACCCATGCGCTCTCCCAGGTACCACAGGCATCTGGACACCCTTCCCGTTTTCAGAGCCCCTGAGCCCCTGAGGCTGCCCCGGTCCTGGCAGGCACTTCCTCTCTTCTGGCTCTGGGTGAGCACAGGAGCAGGACCAGCCTGGCTGTCCTCAGACATTCTCTTACCCCCACCATCCCCCACCCTGGCCTGGGCTGCTCCACAAGGCAGCCACTGTTATTCAGGCTTCCATTTTCTTCCCCTCACCCTGGAGACCTCAGGGACCCAAGCCACTCAAGAGCATGGACTGCGTGTGTGGCTGTACGGGGTTCACTTTAGAATCTGCAGTGGTGGTGTCAGACTGCGTGGGTTCCAGAGTAGTCAGGCTGTAATTTTAAAAATCCTGGTGTCTGGGCCGGGTGCAGTGACTCACTCATAATTCCAGCACTTTGGGAGGCCAAGGTGGGAGGATTGCTTGAGGCCAGCCTGGGCAAACTAGTGAGACCCCCTTCTCTATGAAAAGTTTAAAAATTAGCCAGGTATGGTGATTCACGCCTGTAGTCTCAACTACTCAGAAGGCTGAAGTGGGAGGATCCCTTAAGCCCAGGAGTTAGAGACTGCAGCGAGCCGTGATTGCACTACTGAACTCCAGCTGGGGTGACAATAGTGAGACTATCTCAAAAACAAAACAAAAACAAAAAAACCCCAGTGTCCAGTCTAGGCACAGACCCTCTAATGAGCACACACACTCACATACACACAAACATCCAGATACACAAATGCTTAAGTGCATACATGAGTGCACATTCACACAAACACACACTCTTGTGCTTGACATACACGTGCACGTATAGATACGTTCACACAGACATGAGCACACCACACATATCTGCACATAACAAACATGCACAGACACATGTACACTCAGCACACACATGTACATGCATGCACACACATGAAAACACACTACATACACAAACATATACAGAGACATACACGCACAGAAGCCAGCATGCGTGCACAAGCATCCACACACGAAGCACACACCAAGTACACATACAAACATATACAGAGACACACACATGGAAACCTACACACAGAAGCCAGCATGCATGCACAGGCATGCCAAAGTGGGGGAGGACGCCGAGAGAGAGCCTTGCAGCTGGTTTGGAATCCTGCCCTGTCTCCTTTTGCTCGCTTGTTCTGAGAAGCAGTCTCTTGCTGAATGAACAGGAGACACCCAGGCTTGGCTGACTTCCAAGAGAAGAGAAGCAGGAGTCACTGATTTCTCCTTCTAACTGTTTCACATGCCTGCCGGCTGGCCCAGTCCCTATCCCAGATACCCTCCCTGCCCCCACCATCTATTGGAGCTCCACACAGGCTCCAGAGCCCCTGAACCCCAGCTCTGAGCAGCAGAGATGCCTCAGGAAGGAGGTCAGTTTCCTCCACCTGACACTCCACCATAGATGCCACCTAACATAGATGCCACCCGTGCTCCAGACATTCAAAGTTCCTCTCCCTCCCACAGACCTCAAGCTGGAGGGTGCCTTTGATGATCACCCTGCTGCCCTGCCAAGCATGTGCCCATTCCAAACTCCTCTGCATCCTTCAAGGCTGGCGTGGATGGCTCCTTCTCTGAACTCTCACCCCCAGACACAGCTGGGCCCCCTCCTCTGCTGTCCCTGTCCCTGGGCATGTATACCTCCATTCCTGTCCTTGTCACACTGATGTTTAGTGAGGCTCACTTGTCTCTGGGAATGGGTCTTGACTGTTCCGTTGCTTTTGGAGGCCGCAGACTACATCCTCCTCATCTGAATGTGCCAGGAGCCCGACTCGTAGTAAGCCTTCAATACACACATGTTGGCAAAATGAAAGAACGAATCAATGTGTCGACGGTGCTAAGTTGCTAAGTTAAAGGAAGTTCTGTTCTGTTTAGAGATGGGGACCAGGGCCAGCTGGAGAAGCCTCTCTCAGCTATACTGTTCTTGAGCTCAGCTGTATCCACAAGGAAAGATATGCAGGGAAGACTTAGCAAAGGAAATGCCCGCCTTCCCTGGGAAGCTGTTTTCTTAGCACAAGAGGAAATCAAGTCAGATGTTCTGTATTCATATCTATATGGATTTAGATGATGGAATCACTAAGTTTGCATTATCACCCACCCAGCTGTGCTCAGATGAGATTTCCAGTCACATAAAGCATGGATACACCACACAGAAGGAAATCCCACAGTGACCGTGGGAGGAGAAATAGCCCCGCGATGGCGGCTCTGCCAGGAGGATGTCACGTCTCCTAGTTCATTCACCATAAGCTGAACCTGCACCCAGTGGGCACCCGCAGATGGCAAACCTCTGACTGTGCTGATTGTCTGCCGTGTGTTCTTATCCTATGAGCCCTGGCAAGAGCAAGCTCCCTTTCTCCCTCCCTACCCATGAGGTCAACTCACCCCGATCTTCACTGAGGCTTCTTGTTTAGACACTCCCAATATTTGGTTTTAAGTTTCCGCACTTACCATTAAAGCAATTATCAGCAAAAAATGCTCTGCGTCCTAAAACCATGCAGTCAGAGGGCAGGAGCCTATTTGAAGGTATAAATAACTCCCTTTCTCCTGCCACGTGTTTGCAGTGCTGTATAAATCTTGAGGTGTGTGAATTTCATCATTACAGATGTTCTTTAAAATGTAATAAAACTTTTTTCATTCAAAAAGCCAGCCTATGAAAATCAGCCCCGCATGCAGCCTCAGACTGAGGCCCGCAATATTTGCATTGCAGAACAACTGTAATTTTATTCATGGGTTGGCATAGCCTCAGCCCATCCGTAATTAAACATGGAACAGCTGTCACTCTGCCCCATCTTAAGCAGACAGGATGGAATAATGAGCCCCTAACAATGGGCTTGGTGGTAGGGGGCTGGCATAGATGAAGGGGGGCAATGGCTGGCATAGGGAGGGGGCTGGTAGGGGCAGGAGTTTGCATGGGTGTGGGATCTCTGGGCCTGAGCTCGGGACTGCACCTGGCTCACCGATTCCAGATTTCCCTCCTGGCTTCTATGGGAAGAGGGGACAGTACATGGAGAAATGACAGAGGGATGGTAGGGCGGGGGACAGCCAGGAGGGGAAGAGGGGTGTTTGCTAGAATAGTTACACATTTCCCAAAGGCCACGTGGGACCACGTGGGCTTGGGATTGTGGGGGAGGCTGGGGAGTATGTTCAGCTTCCACCTTGAACCCTCTGTGCTGTTTGAAACATGTTAACAAGCAAGCAGGTATTAGTTTTGTAACTCACAGAGCTAATTATAAAAAGGGTTGTGTGCTGAGCAGTGGGAGCAGAGGGAAGGAGGGGACCCTGGACCTGCCAGAGATCCTGCTGGACTCATGAAGACCTGGAGAGCGAGGTCCCCAAACTCTGATATCCCACCCAGAAGGGGCATTGAAGACCTTCCGTCTGGATGCCCCATTTTGCAGATGAGAACGCTGGAGGGCTGAGGAGGAGCCCTGGTTTGGAGCAAGAGAGTCTGGTGCAGTCCACAGGTCTGGGTTCTGGACCCGCATCGCCCACAGCATGACCTGGGGCAGACACATCTCCAGGCCCCTGGGCCTTAGTTTCCTCCTGCAAACAAAGAATGGAGATGCTGCGTGTGTTGGGGTCGGGTGGGTGCCTTTAGGGCTGGCAGCACAGAGGTGCTGGGAGCAGTCTTCCTGGAGCCCCTTTTGGGCTGGACCTATTCATTTCCTGGGGGGCCCACAAGGGGATACTGGTGTGACCCAGTCTGCTGTTGTCTGTCTGTCCCTCCCACAACCCCCACCTGACTCCCCTTGTACCTCCCTGGCTCCCGGTCTGCACAGCAACCTCTCAGCAACCTTCCCTCCCTGTTTCCTTTTTTTTCTTTTTCTTCTTTGTTTGGAGATCAAGTCTTGTTCTGTTGCCCAGGCTGGAGTGGAATGGCACAATCTTGGCTCACTGTAACCTCCGCCTCCCGGGTTCAAGCAATTCTCCTGCTTCAGCCTCCCAAGGAGCCGGGACCTGCCACCAGGCCCAGCTAATTTTTGTATTTTTAGTAGAGATGGGGTTTCACCATGTTGGCCAGGATGGTCTCGATCTCTTGATCTTGTGATCCACCCGACTTGGCCTCCCAAAGTGCTGGGATTACAGACATAAGCCACCGCACCCGGCTCCCTCCCTGTTTCTGTTAGGGTTCCTGAATTGTCTGTACCATGCCACCAGTACCAGCAGGAGACAGGGGGCTTTCTCTCAGACCCCCTGAGGAGCCCAGATCAGGGGTTCAAGGGCAAGACCTCAGGACTCTGTCTTCCTGCAGACCCAGCTCCCCTCCAACTGCTCAAGGCTGCCTACCCTCAGTCTGTGCCATGGCACATGTGACATCCATGCCAGCCCCCTTAGAGGAACCCTCCATCCTGACCTAGGCCTCCCACTGGGTCTGGAGGCTAAGAGAGGGGGTGGCCTCCTCCACGAAGGCGTCTTGTCTCATCTGGAACCATAGGCCTCTTGATATGGTTAGGATTTGTGTCCCCACCCAAGTCTCATCTCGAATTGTAATCCTCATAATCCTGATGAGTCACGGGAGAGACCAGGTGGAGGTAATTGAATCATGGAGGTGGTTTCCCCCATGCTGTTCTCGTGATAGTGAGTGAGTTCTCACGAGATCTGATGGTTTTATAAGGGGCTCTTCCCCTGTGCTCAGCACTTCTTCTTGCTTCCTTGTGAAGAAGGTGCCTCGATTCCCCTTTGCCTTCTGCCATGACTAAGTTTCCTGTGGCCTCCCTAGCCATGCTGAACTGCAAGTCATTAAACCTCTTTCCTTCATAAATTACCCAGTCTCAGGCAGTTCTTCTTAGCAGCATGAAAACGGACTAATACAACTCTCTTGTCTTTCTTGAGTCAGGGAAGAGCTGAGCAGATCTAGCCAGCTGGGCAATGGGCAAGACACAAAAGGGCTTCCCTCCGTGGGGCTGCGCTGGAGGAAGTGGCTCAGTGACACCGGGGTGGGGAGCAGAGATCTGGGAATGGACTGGCAGGTACTGACTGCAGTGTCTGAGATCTGGTTGACCCATGTCCTTTACACACTGTGACAATGTGGGGGAGGCATGCAGTGCTTTGGGTGGGGCATTGCTCACCCTAGTTGTGCAGAGGGTGGTGGGAATGGTCGAGGGGGCCTTTCTGGGTGGTGGTCCTGTGGAAGGATGGGATGGGGGTTCCTGGAGGGGTGATGGCTGGGAATCCCTAAGGCCATCACTGAGGGGAGGGGGTCTTCCAGGTCATTGCTGGGAGAGGAAGGGGTGTGCCCACCTCCAGGCTGTTCCCTCTAGGACCCAAAGAAGGAAGGGCAGGGCTTGGCTGTGTCAAGTGCCCAGGATCTGACTTTCTCCCTGTGACTGTGAGGGTTTTATGTCCTGCTGGTCCAGATGTCCTCTGCACTGTCATGTCTGGGCCTGTGAAGGTGGCAGGATTTTCAAAGTCATCTATGAAACATAAGCTCTAATGAGAGAAAAGAATGTTTGAAACCAGGGGACCTCTGCTGAGGTTCCTGGGGCTGGGCAGAGAATGTCCTGTGAGATGGGTGGCACCAATGTTTATAAGGACCTTCAGGACTGGAGAGAACACAGTCACTCAGGAGCAGGCAGTCTCCCGGCTGACAACATACAGTGCATAGGATGCATGGATCCCGAGAAACACCACAGGGCATTGACTGACGCACCTCCGCTCTGCTATAAGCAAAAAAGGCAAGCACTTTGGGACAGGTGGGAACATGTGCGAGAAAGTGTGGACATGTATAGGAGTGTGTGTGTGCATGTGTAAGTGTGCACAATGTGAGTATGCATGTGTATGACCACACCCATGTGAGAAATTGTGCACGTGTGAGTGTGCGTGAGCATGCCCCTGTGAGTGTGCATGTAATTGTGCACATGTGAGTGTGTTGGTGTGAGTATGCACGTGTGTATGTGTGACATGCCTATGTGAGAGTGTGCATGTGTGCATGTGCATATGTGTACATGTGAGTATGTGCAACAGAGCGAGTGTGCATGTCTTCACTAAACTGTGCAGTCACGAGGGCCTGGAGACCCAAGAGCCAGCTAAACGTTTCAGCCCCAGTGCTCCCTTCAGCCCTTTCCCTAGTAGTGGGCTCACAGGACAAGCCTCTGAGAGTGGAAGGTGTCATTCCCACAGGGTAGACCTGGGGGCTATCCCCGAGCCCCGTACTGCTATCTAGGTCTAAGATGGTTTGAAGCCAGTAAAGAGAAGGCTTTCTTGGGTGCAGAACCACAGGGTCCCCGCCACCTGCTAGCATCTTTAACAACTGTGGCTTCCAGGTGAAGGCTGCGGAAGGAGAGACCTGCTCAGAGAGAGAGGGAGTTTGGATCCGCTTTTGGCCTTCAGTCTCTGGTGGTGGTGCCGGGTGGTGGATGTGCAGGCCAGACACTGCTCAACTCCAAAGGCAGGGCCCGAGGGGGATTTGCCTGGGAATACTGAAGCATCCAACCGCTCAGCAGAGAGCTGGGGGGATCCGGAGAGGAAGGAGCCAAGTTGGGCACCAGAGGACCCTGCGATCCAGGCTCTCCCACCCACAGTCGGATCCAACTGTGCTGGAGCCGTGGCTGCTGCCCCTCTCCCCAGCCCCTCCCAGCAGGTGCGTTGTCCGCCCCTCCTCACTCCCCTAGCTCCTTCCTTCCAGCTTGTGCTATTTAGGGAGGATCAATGCAGACCTGGTTTGGGCACAGTACGGGATCCTGGCTGAGCAGGAGTGGAAGAAGGCAAGGAGTCACTGCTGAGCCAGCAGGAGCCGTGCTTCTGCCATCCAAGAGCATGTGGGGGCAGTGCCTCCTTCTGGGCTAGGACATTGCCTGGTAGCCTCTCCCTGTCTCCTCTGCCCACACCTTATAGCAGCGACGGCATCCAGTGCTCCACAACGCCCCTGACGACAATCACGGCTGCTATTTATTGAGTGGTTAACTCTGTCCAAGTCCTGTGCTTGGTGCTACACACCAAGATATCTCTGCTATACACAGATAATGACAATGCATAACAGACCACGGGAGTGATTACTCTCTCCCTTTAGAGGTGAGGAAACAGAGGCTTGCGGGACTTATGGAAACAGGACACTTGGTCACACTGACAAAAGCCCAGCTACAGCAGGTTTAAGCCAAAATGGCTCATATATCCAAAACTCGGGGAGCAGCCCCCGCTCCAGGTTCAGGAGCTCAAATGATGCCACCAGGACCCTGTCCCGTCCACATCTCTCTGCCAGGGTCTTCTCTACACTGGTCCCATTCACCAGTGCCCAAGGAGAGCAAGATGGCAGCCTGCTGCTCCGGATCCCCATCCACTTGGGAGTCCATCTGGGGCACGTGCAATGTCATTGGCTCTGACTGGGTCATGTGCTTAGCCCTTAACCAATCACCATGGCTGGAAAATGCGCTGCTCTGATTGGCCCACCCCAGAGCTTGTGGGACAGTCTGCTGTTCACAAGCAGGACAAAGGCTACAGGTCCCCAGAGAAGAATGAGGTGAACAGAAGGTCAGTAATTGCATGCTGGATGGCAAGGCACACATGCCCACCACAAAGGCTAGAGCTGAGTCAGACTCCAGAGCCCCCCTCCAGCCCTTCCCCACCTCCCTACAGCGCTCTGGGGTTGCTGAGCTGGCATGGTTGCCCCCAAAGTTTTAAGACATGCCCGCTGGAAAGTCTCTAACCGAGCCTCATAACTTGGGGACCTGCATCTGTCAACATAACCTCTGCTTGAGATTTTAGGGAGATGGAGGGTGCTGGGCGTGGGGGGACGGAGTGGCTGCTGCACAAGCTCTTCAAGATGGGGCTCTGGGGAACCCAATCAGAGTGCCACTGCAGTTATATAACTTAGATATATGGGCTGTAATTATTTTTAAAAATATACCAATAAAATTGTCTGATTATTTTAGTCACAATACAAATCGCCTCAATTAGAGCAGAAATAGGGCGCGGGTTTATGGCTTCCCATGAATCTGAGAGTAACCTCGGCTCCGAGGTGGAAAAGCTGGCAGCTCCCTCTCGGCCCTCCCATGAATCCTGCGGCAAAATGGCCCCGAATCTAGCATCTAGCACTGAAGCAGCAGGCTGGAGGAAGGAGAGGGGACGCTCTCTGGGTCATTGGTACAAGGCCTTGACGCCAACAGCTGGTTCCAGGCCTGTTGGGACAGGAGAGGTCTCCAGATTCAGGAGAAGGCGTGATGTGGGGCTGGGAACCCTGACCCCCTCATGGGTCCACGCCCTCTCCATGCAGCCTGTGTCTCTCCTGTAGTGGCACAAGTGGCCTGAGATTCCAGGGCCTGGAAGAGCCCCACTCAGGATGGAGCCTCTCTCCATCTCTCCTGGGCCTTCGGCTCTGGCCTGGCCGACCCAGTGCTCCCAGCCAGCGGCACCCAGGTTCCCCTTATAAGACCGCAGTTTCCACCTGCCAAGAAAGGGAGTCCTGTTGAGCCCTGAAATCCAGCCAACACCCCAGTTACCAATGGAGAAAATGAGGCACCAAGTGGAAGCATGGTACCGGTCACACAACAAAGGAGCTCAGACCAGAGGAGACTCAAGGCTCTGCCTCCTGGCCCCAGGAAGCTGCGGGACAGGGTGGGGACAGAGGTCACTCTGTGGCCAACAGTCAGGCCCCCCCGGTCCTCCTGCTCTGCCTTACCCGTCTCCCCCAAGCTCTTCACAATGCTGAGACCTTCGAGAGCCCTATTGAGGCCCCTCTGCCCGGTCAGGGCCAAGGAAACGTCAGCAGAAAACCATTTCGCAAGTCTAGTTTGCGAACTGGGCTCAGCCAATTAGGTACTGCTGTGGTCTGAATATTCACATCATCCCCTCCAAATTCATATGTTGAAATCCAATCCCCAATGTGACAGTGTTAGAAATGGGGCCTTCGGGAGGTGAATGGGATGAGTGCCCATATAAAAGAGGCTCCAGAGAGCTCGCTGGCCCCTTCCACCATATAAGGCACACCTTCTACCAGAAAACGTGCTCTCATTAGACACCGAATCTGCCTGTGCCTTGATCTTGAACTTCCCAGCCTCCAGAACTGTGAAAAATAAATTTCTGTTGTTTATAAGCCACCCAGTTTAAGCCCACACAGACTAAGACAGGTCCCCTTCCCCAGGGCCCATGGCCATGCCCTGTTCTCTTCTGCTGCCCAGCCTGGAATGTCATGACCTGCAGGAGACACTCATCTCTCCCATCATGGTGGTTTTGGAATGCACTGCTGGCAACATCATTTGTCCCGGGACCCCCACCAGGGGAAAACAGCACCAATGCCTGAGCTTCTCAGAGCCAGCATGACATAGGTGTCCCCACACTTCCCGAGCCCACAGTGACTGTGTGGCTTTGCTGAGACAGCTGACTGCAATGTTCTTCTAGGCAGCTGGGGAGGAAGCCCCCTCACTGTCCCTTCTGGCATTCACACAGTGGTAGGTAATTTACAAGCGTGGCAATGCCCCTCAGCCCTGTCACACCTCCTCTTTTTTTGGAGACTGTGTCTTGCTCTACTGCCCAGGCTGGAGTGCAGTGGTGTGATCTCTGCTCACTGCAACCTCTGCCTCCCAGGTTCAAGCGATTCTCCTGCTTTAGCCTCCGAGTAGCTGGAGCAACAGGCACATGCCACCGTGCCTGGCTAATTTTTATAATTTTAGTAGAGATGGTGTTTTTCCATGTTAGCCAGGCAGGTCTTGAACTCCTGGCCTCAAGTGATCTACCTACCTCAGCCTCCCATGGTGTTGGGATTACAGATGTGAGCCACTGCACCTGGCCTGTACCTTTTTGAGGAACATAAGCATTTTTCTGTCAAACACCAATGAAAATGTCTTTGGAATTGTTTTCCCATAGGAATTGCAATAAAAAAACGGGTAAATATGGAGAGAATTTGAATCTGCACACTAGCGGGTCTTCCCATCTGGGAAAGAACACTCTCTCTAACGAGGCACATCTTTTTGCCCTTTTTGTGGTTTTCTCGTTTTCTTTGTATGGGTCTGGCCTGTTTCATGTTAAGCTGGTGTCAATTACCCCTTTATCGATGTTGTAAATGAGGCCTTTTCCACTCCATTTTCCAGTCAGCTCTTCCCTGGCATGTGGGAAGCCATGGGTCTTGATCAGGCCACTTTTCTAGGCTTTCTTAGCGGTTCTGTTTTGCAATGAATTCTCTTTGACTTTCTGGGTAAATGTAAACATATTCTCTGCCAAGAATGATAATATCGTCTCCTGCTCTCTCATCTTTGCACTGCCTTTTGTTGTCTTTATTTCCAGTCTTACTGTCTTGGGTGAGTACCCTTATTCAAGACACGTGGAGAGAGGGGTCACCTCCAGCTGCTCACGAGGAGCCCAAGAGCCCTCTGCACACCTGCAAGTCTCCTGCTTCAGCATTCCCAGAAGCTCCTGTCTTTAGAACATGCTCGATCCAGAGCTGGGCGCAGTGGCTCACACCTGTAATCCCAGTACTTTGGGAGGCCAAGGCCAGCAGATCACATGAGACCAGGAGTATGAGAACAGCCTGGCCAACATGGTGAAACCCCGTCTCTAGTAAAAATACAAAAATTAGCCAGGCATGCCAGCAGCTTCCTGTAATTCCCGCTACTTGGGAGGCTGAGGCAGGAGAATCACCTGAACCCAGTGGGCGGAGGTTGCAGTGAGCCAGGATCTCACCATTGCACTACATCCTGGGCAACAGAATGAGATTCTGTTTCCAAACAAAAAAAAAGAGAAAGAACATTCTAGATCCAGATGCCTTACATCTCCCAGGTCTGTCTTCCCTTTCAGGAGTCTTCCAGGGTTAGGCTCTGATTCAGGCATGTGCTGGGGCAGGGGAGGCAACCAACTTTTCGTGCTCTAAATGGTTCCCTGTGCTGGGGGCTCCAGGGGAGATTTTCCTGGTCTTGTTCTCAAATTCTCCAAGTGCCCCCTTTTCAGGGTCTCCAACCCCCTGGATGCTGCAGAGCTGACCACAGGGATGAACCCAGTTCTTGAGTTAAGATCCTGATAAGGCTGGGCATGGTGGCTCACACCTGTAATCCCAGCATTTAGGGAGGCCGAGGTGGGTGGATCACCTGAGGTCAAGAGTTTGAGACCAGCCTGGCCAACATGGTAAAATCCCATCTCTACTAAAAATACAAAACTTAGCTAGGCTTGGTGGTGCGTGCCTGTAATCCCAGGAGGCTGAGGCAAGAGAATCACTTGAATGTGGGAGGTGGAGGTTGCAGTGAGCTGATATTGCACCACTGCACTCCAGCCTGGGAGACAGCAAGACTCTGTCTCAAAAAAAAAAAAAAAAGATCCTACCAAGGGCTGGTGGAAACACAGTCCCCCCTCCCAGCGATGCTGTCTCCCTTTCCATCCAGCATGCATTTACTGAGCTCCCACCACCAGCCACACCCAGGATGACACCTGGGGGTCCTAGGAAGACTCGGCAAGCGTGGGGGAGAAGACTCATTCCATTGGTGCAGCAGGATGAGCTTGCGCATGTGAGTAAGCAACTGGGGGAGGGCATGGGAGGTACCAAGCTGAAAGACGAATGTGGCCCCTCGTGCTTTGTTCTATGGTGAGGGAAATAATGTAAGGGACAGATAGTGTGGGCCGGGCAACCAATCCAGCATCAGAGTCAAAAATCAATTACTCCAGAGGAAGTTTGAAAGAACTCCTCTCACTGGACGAGGACTTGAATGGAGCAGGAGTACCTCCCAGATTAAAAGTCCCCCTGCCTCTTACCTGTGCGGATTCTATCTCTGGATCCCCTCCCACAACAGCATGGGAATTCCCTCTCTCCCTACTTCTTTTTCTCTCTCTGCCTAATAAATTGCTTTTCTGCAAAACTCTTTGAGTCTGATATTTATTTGAACGAGCCCACTGCACCTCTAGGGCCTTTCCCCCCATTCCTGAGGTGGGGGGCAAGAACCTGGAACACCTGGTTCTGCCCCCATTCCTGGGATGTGGGGGATGCCAAGAACCTGGAACACCTGGTTCTGCCCCCATTCCTGGGATGTGGGGGATGCCAAGAACCTGGAATACCTGGTTCTTCCCTCATTCCTGGGGTGGGGCGGGGGCCAAGAACCTGGAACACCTGGTTCTTCCCCCATTCCTGGGGTGGGGTGGGGGGGTCAAGAACCTGGAACACCTGGTTCTTCCCCATTCCTGGGGCGGGGCTGGGGCCAAGAACCTGGAACACCTGGTTCTTCCCCCATTCCTGGGGCGGGGCGGGGGGCCAAGAACCTGGAACACCTGGTTACAATAGGAATCCCTGGTGATGAGACAGGAGGAGCATGCCCGGTGAATCACAGCCTGGAGGTGTGGAGGAACACCCCACCCAAGTTCCCAGGTGCAGCCAGGGCAAGATTTGAGGCTGGGGAGGAGAGGATATGAGGTTAGTGCCAGACAGGGGCTTGGCAGGGAGGCTGGAGACAAAGCACTTAAATGTATCTGGAGGATGAGGGACTAAGGCATGTATGTACAAAAGGTCACTGCCATTCCTGGGATGGTGAGGGAGGGGAACTGGAGCTGAGAACATCCTGGAGGATTAGAGAGAAATGGGCCTTTCCCAGATGAAGACTCCTTATTGTAAAGTTTCAAGTTATCTCCAAATTTATCTGTTTTGTTTGTTTGTTTGTTTTTTGAGATAGAGTCTCTGTTGCCCAGGCTGGAGTGCAGTGGCACTATCTCAGTTCACCACAACCTCTGCTTCCTGGGTTCAAGCGATTCTCCTGCCTCGGCCTCCCAAGTAGCTGGGATTACAGGCACCCGCCACCACACCTGGCTAATTTTTGTATATTTAGTAGAGATGGGGTTTTCATTGCAACAAAATTAATGGCATTTTTTTTTCTCTTGATTCCAAAGAAGGGAGAAAATGGGCAACTCCCCAACTCCCATGCTCTACCTGCCCCCATGCCTGCTGTGGCTTCGGTTATACCCAGGGCTCCAGACCAGGGAGGGTACGATAGATGCCAAGGGCAATTTTCTGCTCAGATAAACCATCATCCTGAAATTGCACTGCATGCTAGTGACATTGAAAGGAAAACTGTACAATTTCTAATTTGGGATAAACAAAAAGTTAAGGAGGCTCGCGTTCCAACAGTAGCAACACCCACATTTTAGCAGCCCCCAGGAGGAGGTCTCCTGGCTCTCAAAGCCCATTCTCCCTTCTCTGGAAATGCCCCCAGAACTCGGCCAGGCCCTGGCCGCAGTGCCTGTGATTCAGACCTGGCTGAGTGGATTTTCTCTTCCAGAAACCAGAGGTGGTGAAGCTGAGTGCCTTATTCCTGGGCAGTCCCAGGGAGAGGAAAACCACTGAAACTCCAGCCTCCAGGCCGGTCTGATTTTGTTCAGCATTCCCTCTGGTCCAGAGAGCCAGCTTCATGGTGTTTGTTGGTCTGGAGCTGCCCACCACCCATTCCTTCTTGTTGGTGCCCTGATTGACCTGTGGGAATCACTACTCTCATGTTCTCAGTCTATCAGCTGCAGGTGGAACAGCACCCTATGCCTGGGCAGCAGCCTGTGACCCAGGGGCTCTGCCCATCAGAACACTGCTTTCCCGTGGCAACCAGGATCTGGCCACATAGTCAAGCCTCATGAAATCTAACCTCAGGGTTTTTTTCTGAGATGGAGTCTCACTGTATCACCCAGGCTGGAGTGTAATGGCGTGATCTCGGCTCACTGTAACCTCCAACTCCTGGGTTCAAGGGATTCTTCTGCCTCAGCCTCCTGAGTAGCTGGGACTACAGGTGTCCGCCACAACACCCAGCTAAATTTTGTATTTTTTAAAGCAGAGACAGGGTTTTTCCATGTTGGCCAAGCTGGTCTCGAACTCCTAACCTCAGGTGATCCACCCACCTCGACCTCCCAAAGTGCTGGGATTACAGGCATGAGCCACCATGCCTGGCCCTAGCCCAGGGCTTTTGTCTGAGAAACTTGAAGTCATCATCCACCATGTCTAAGTGGACCCGCACTTGGACGAGGTGTAAGCAACCACCGTGCCACCATGAAAAGCCTAGGAAAGTCATCCACAGAGTCAGCCAGATCCCAGAGATTGTACCTGAATGCAGTCCCACCTGAGGCCAGCCTGCCCCGGATGAGTTCTACTCAGCTCATGTGGATCAGGTGTTCTGCTCCTTGGAGCCCCAAGAGACCTCCCCACAAACAGCATCTTTCCAGTAAACCCACCTCCATTATTCTGTTTGTAGTGAATCCAAAGCAGTTTCTGTTGCCCAGCAGAAGAGCTGGCTCCAGAAGTCAATACGATAAGAACAGGGAGACCCAGCTCTAGGAGAGCCACAGGCCTGGGGCTGTGACCAGTTCAGGGATGGATAAACCCAGCATTGGCCTTTTGAGGTGGGGACAGGAATCTCCTAAGCTGGATCCAGGGATGGGCCTGGGCATAGAAGGCTCGGGGGCCAGGTGGCTTGAGCTGGGTCTTGGTGGCATTTGAATGAGGGAAGCAGCATGGGTGTGGGAAGCCAAGCAGGCAGGACTAAGTGGGTCCAGAGGCCTGGGCTGAGCAGAAGAGGACACAGTCTGGCAAGCAGGCTGGAGAGGTTGGTTTTGACACCAAGAAAATAGGACGTCCCCGCAGTATGATTTACCCCAGATGGTGGATCATTGATTTAGGGCTTCTGACAGGTGTGCTATTCTGAAACTTGACGGAGAGAAACATTAAGTCCAGGAGTTCCCATTTTGCATCAAGCAATCGCATTTCTCTCCACCTGGTCAATTCTACAGCCAAAGCACTTTTGTCCCCTGGAGGGAGTTAGGATGGCTTTGAATTAACCAGGAAGTTCTTTGATTGCTATTTTAGAACTTCTCTCTGCTACCTGGCCTGACATAATAATTACCTGCCTGTGGTTTATCTCAGGCAGATTATGAGTGATGATAGGGTTTCGGGTGATAATTGAGTGTATCCAACACCCTATCTCCTCCCTCGTGGTTCAAGCTGAAGCAGCCGTCATTGTCCCTCTGGGACACTTGTGTGTGCTGCCGCCGTGCCGAGAGAAGGTTATGGAATGAGATGGGCATTTGCCAGCAACTTTCCATTGCGGCCAGCCCTATGGGAATCTATCCAACTGGGTCTTGGCCTGGCCACTTGTAAGTCATCCTTTGGACTGTGACTCAGAACCCCAACACCAAACCTGACCTCTGATTGTCCTTCACCACATGGTTACTGGGCTCCAACCATGTGTCCAGCACTGATCTGGGAGGACCTCAGTGAACAAAACAGAAAGGCCCTGTTTTTGGGGGGCAGAGGGCTATGCAGGGAGAATGGAGGGCCAGAGTATCCACAGGTACATAAGCACATGGACAGAAAGGGTAATTTTTTTTTTTTTTTTTTTTTTTGACACAGAGTTGCTTTGTCACCTAGGCAACCTCTGCTTCCCGGGTTCAAGCAATTCTGCCTGAGCCTCCTGAGTAGCTGGGTTTAGCTACTGGGTTTAGCCTCCTGAGTAGCTAGGCACCTCCCACCACGCCCGGCTAACTTTTGTATTTTAAGTAGAGACAGGGTTTTACCATATTGCCCAGGCTGGTCTCGAATCCCTGGCCTCAAGTGATCCACCCGCCTCAGCCTCCCAAAGCGGTGGGATTACAGGTGTATTGGACATTTTAAAATCCTTCCAGACAGAGCTAGCTATTATGGCAGTGGACCAGTGCAGTTGCTCAGAAGGGAGTTTACAGCACTAGGGGTTACTGCTATGCGATCGCTGCCTTGACATCCTTAATAATGTTTTTTACCTTTGAACTTGTGCATTGTGAGTGAAGTCCCCTGGGACAACGGAGCATAAGCTGGGTGCTTGGAGCTCCTGCTTCCCACTCCCTCCCCACATGTCAGGATGGGCTCTCAGCCGTTTATTCCCCCTCCTCCACTCAGTGACTGCTGTCCTCCTCCACTCGCCACACACTCCCTCCCGCTGCTGGGCCTGAGGACAGGTGCTAGGAGGCTTGCGGTTGGGCGCCCACTCCCTGTGTACTGAGTGGCAGGGTGGGGCCCCAGGACCTTTGAGGATCTGCATTCAACCCCGAAGTATCCTCATGTCTACAGGAGGGCAGTAGTGAATAGCAAATAAAAAATTCCATGGGTTTTTGGGCAGAGGCTTGAGTGGTGTGGGAATGCTGGGGAGCACCTCTGTGGTGATAAACAAATAGCCCTGGGTGATCCCAGACAGACAGGGCACCTGGAAAGAGCAGGAAACACTGCAGATTTTTTATGAGTCTCTGCCAGAATTGAAGCTGCCCCATCGAACTGGTTCTCTACCCAAGAGTTTCCTGAGATTTGGAAAGACTGAAGCACGACATGGGCCATCCCTGCTTGTGTTTCCCAGGGGCAGGAGCTTTGACAGAGATTCAGCAGGGACCTGGGCACTCTGTCAGGCCGCCTTGTCACTGTCCCTGAAGGATGAGGGGAACGTGTCCCAGAGTCCTGTCCAGCAGTAGCAAAGGGCATCTTACCAGCCACGAGTTGCTCTGGGGCTGACAGGAGCATGGCCTTGAGATCAGACCAGCCATGGCACTCTGCCATGTGCCAGCTGTGTGCCTTTAGAAGGGTCGTTGACATTTCTGGGCACTGGCATATGCATCTGTAAATTGGATCATGAGGCCGCCATGAAGTTGCCCAAGCCTCCCTTCCAGAATTGCTGTTGAGGTGCAAGGAGCTTTCTAGCTGAATAAAGCCAGGCTCTTCCCAAGCATCCCTCAGCCAGTAACTGTGCATTGATTGGCAGGGGGTCCAGGGTCTAGCCATTTGTGTCTAACCTGGACTCCTCTTGTGGGCACTTTCTGCTGCGAAGCTCCCCATTAAGTTGGATGAGAGTCTGTGGGCTCTCATTAGTGTTTGGGGCTCTCCCTGCTCAATCACTTCCTCTCCCATTATCTTCCATAGACTTTACCCCTAATAAATCTGTTGCATCTCCAACCCCATTTCAGCATCTGCTTCCTGGGGGCCCCGATGGACACAGATGACCAGACGCCTTCCTCTGGGAACTGGAGTGAGGAAGAAACGAGATACCA
Source organism: Saguinus oedipus (assembly GCA_031835075.1). Lineage (NCBI taxonomy): Eukaryota > Metazoa > Chordata > Mammalia > Primates > Cebidae > Saguinus > Saguinus oedipus. Next base: position 37,613,510 of record CM063187.1, on the reverse strand, counting down.
TAAATGAGGATGCCGGCTGGGATGAACAACTCCAGGGGGCACTGCCTGGAGCTGTACCACACACTGGTCCAGATGTCTTGTGGGGGTCCCAGGCCGTGCGAGCTGAGTTGGAATCCCTGAGCCACAGCACTTCTTTTCTTCTGTATCAGAGACTACAATGTCCCAGTGCCAGGAATTCCATGAGCAAGGGTATGCACATTGCTCCGCAGTAGCAACCAGCCTTGGCTTCAGGTCCTCCAAGCCTTGGCCATTCAGAGTCTTGCTCTGTAGAGAGACTAGTGTGTGCTCAGACACATCTGGTAGCTGCTTAGGCATCCAGAAGCCAAGGAAATGTATCCTCAATGATGTCGGTTCCCTCTACACACAGGAGCCTTGCCCCCACCACACCCATCTGCTGAGGGAGCCCAGTGCCCCCAAGCCATGAACCCTGGGGCCTGGCTGCGCTGGAGGGGGGGTGGTTGGATGGGGGTGCTTGGTTTGTTGGTGCTGATGATTTGTTGCTGCACCGGGCCATAGGATATGGAGCAGTGCACGAGTGGGTGTATTCCTGAACCAAGCAGCTGGAGACCTAGACTCTACCCAGATTCTGCCACCAGCTTCCTGTGTGAACTTAGGAAAGACATCATTAGTTCAGCTTAGCCTTGGCACATTTACCCATAAAATGGGTGTAATGCCGTCTCTGCTCCAGGGTTCTCAGAGTTGGATGTGGGCTAAGGGGTCAGCAGCTCCCGGGCTGGGGCTGGGCTGTAGAGTGGCTGGACCTAGGAGCCACATGCCTCAAGTTTTCACCAGCCTGCAAGGGAGTGAAAGGAAAGAACAAATAATAATCTATAACTTTCTGGTTGTAGGAACGGGAGAGTTGGTGGTTGCACCATTTATCAAGATGGTGGCAAAATCAGGAGTCCAGGTTGGGACGTTGCAGGAACTGCAGTGCACTAGGTTCCTGCCCAGCCTGCCTTTCTCTACCCCCACTTCGGATACTAGAGCCCATCCTTGCTGTGTCTTTGAATGGAATGCAGCTGACTCCGCCCCCTGGCTTCAAGGGTGGGACTTGACCCAGACCTGGCCAGTGAGATGACATCATTCCTCCCAGACACCCTGATTGGTTCAGTGATGGGCTCACAGACTCCTGCTTGCTGATCGTCTTCCCTGGAACTTTGGGGGAACTGAGTGCTTGCCCTCATTTCTCCAGGCTCGCAAGTTGGTGTGTGGAAGGAACTTTGGGAAATGTGAGTGGCTGTTCTGGCTGCTACAGGCAGTCAGCCTGCCTGAGAATGAAGCCAAAAAAAAAACACAAGAAAACAGGACCAAAAGGCGGGGGGTAGAGTCCTGAAGATACCATTTGGACCCCTGGATCTAGCCGTACCTGAAGCAAGTAAGACATTCCTTTGGACTTCTCAGTCGTATGAGTCAATTGATGCCTTGTTTTTCACTCCGAAACCAATATTTGAGCACAGAGTAAATGCCTAGTACTTTATTGGGCGCTGTGAAAACAGCAGGGGTGAAAATAGACATTGTTAAGCTCTTCGGGAGCTCACCAGTTGATCAAGATAGCATTTCTCCCAGCTATGAATCTAACAGGCGTTTGTCAATTGGATCTTTGCAAGAAATGTGAAGGACACAACAGGTGGTACTTGAAAGAACACTCTTATGTGAAATAAAGAGACAATCTACACGTGCACATGTTATCTACTGATCCCCAGTGGAAACTGAGGACAGAGTATTAAGACGTGGTTTGGTAAAAACAGCTCTGTGTGAAAGCAGAAAAATGCACTTTTTGGTGATCTGGGTAGAAACAAGAGAAATGGGGCTTGGATAATTTTTATTTTTTTATTATTTATTTATTTATTTTAAGATAGAGTCTTGTTCTGTCTCCCAGGCTGGAGTGCAGTGGTGTGATCTTGGCTCACTGCAACCTCCGTCTTCCAGGTTGAAACAATTCTCCTGCCTCAGCCTCCCAAGTAGCTGGGATTACAGGCACCTGCCACCATGCCTGGCTAATTTTTGTAATTTCAGTAGGGATGGGGGTTTTGCCATCTTGGCCAGGCCAGTCTCGAACTTCTCACCTCATGATCTGCCTGCCTCATCCTCCCAAAGTGCTGGGATTATAGGTGTGAGCCACCGCGCCCGGCGGAGAATCTTCAAATGGTTGGTTTGTCCCCAGAACAGCCTCTTCCAAATGGCAACTACCCTAGCTGCACTCTTGACAGAAGCCACTTAGTAGATGATTTTTTTCAATGTTTACCTTTTTAATGATAAAGATAATATAAGCACATTAGCAAACATTTGAAAAACAGACAAAAAGAGCTCTGATAATGTCACAACCCTAATGCAACCATGGTTAAAAATATATATATTTTTGGCCGGGCGCGGTGGCTCAAGCCTGTAATCCCAGCACTTTGGGAGGCCGAGGCGGGTGGATTACGAGGTCAAAAGATCAAGACCATCCTGGTCAACATGGTGAAACCCCTTCTCTACTAAAAATACAAAAAATTAGCTGGGCACTGTGGCACGTGCCTGTAATCCCAGCTACTCAGGAGGCTGAGGCAGGAGAATTGCCTGAACCCAGGAGGCAGAGGTTGCAGTGAGCCGACATTGCACCACTGCACTCCAGCCTGGGTAATAGTCTTGCTCTGTTGCCAGGCACCAGGCTGGAGTGCAGTGGTGCGATCTCGGCTCACTGCAACCTCCGCCTCCTGGGTTCAAGCAATTCTCCTGCCTCAGACTCCTGAGTAGCTGGGACTACAGGTGCACACCACAACACTCAGCTAATTTTTGCATTTTTTTTAGTAGAGACAGGGTTTCACCATGTTAGCCAGGATGGTCTCGATCTCTTGACCTCATGATCTGCCCGCCTCGGCCTCCCAAAGTGCTGGGATTACAGTAAAAATATTTTTTGAGAACAGATTGACAGAGTCCCTTATGTGGTTGACGAGCCCGTGTGATGTGTTTACTATTCTTTTCTGGGCACACTGAGAGCCCTGGCCTGGCTTCAGGGTTGAAGATGAGGTGCTAGAGAGCAACTCTGAAGCCTAATTGACCAAGTTGACCAAGTTGGAATCCTGCCCTATTCAAGAACTATGTGACCTTGGGTGAGTTACTCAACCTCTCTGAGCCCCTGTGTCTTCATCTATAAACTGGGGATATAATGGTACCTATTTCGTTGGTACATAATGAGACTGACAGGAGATGCAGCTGAGTAAATATTGGTCCTCTCCTCGCCTTCCTGCCTGAGCCACTGCCTAAGCACAGCTGCAGACTCCTGACCCTGGCTGGTCCCCGTGTCCTTCCTGATCCTCCAGTGACAGAATGTGCATGGCCAAACCTCCTGGGTTCAAGCGATTCTCCTGCCTCAGCCTCCCAAGTACCTGGGACCACAGGCACATGCCACCATGCCTGACTAATTTTTGTATTTTCAGTAGAGATGGGGTTTTGCCATGTTGGCCAGGCTGGTCTCGAACTCCTGACCTCAGGTGATTTGCCCACCTTGGCATCCCAAAGAGCTAGGATTATAGGCATGAGCCACCACACCCAGCTAGATCGCTTTTATTTAAAGGATCACTGAGCAGAAGCCGGGAGAGTCTTGTCGAAGGTTCTAGTGATAGCGGGGTGGGAGAAGAAGGGGCCTGGCCAGGGCAGGGACACTAGGGCTGGGCGAGGGAAGGGATTTCAGAAATAATTAGGAGAAGGACAGGCAGCATTTGGTGATGGCTGGGATGTACCTGTGAAGGTGGGCAACACCTGCTCTCTGATGTGGTCACCTGGCCTTGTGGATGCTGAGATGGGGAATACCAAGGCAGTGAGTGGGGCAGTGGGTAAGCTGTGCCTGTTTAAGACTTTGTCTTGCCTGGTGATATGGTTTGGCCATGTCCCCACCCAAATCTCATCTTGAATTATAACTCCCACAATTCCCATGTGTTGTGGGAGGTGATTGAATTATGGGGGCAGGTCTTTCCTGCGCTGTTCTGGTGGCACAGGAAAGACCTCGTGAGATATGATCTCATGAGATCTAATGGTTTTAAAAAGAGGGGTTTCCAGGCTGGGCGTGGTGGCTCACGACTGTACTCTCAGCACTTTGGGAGGCCAAGGCAGGTGGATCACCCAAGGTCAGGAGTTAGAGACCAGCCTGATCAATATGATTAAACCCGGTGTCTACAAAAAATACAAAAATTAACCAGGTGTGGTGGTGGGCACCTGTAATCCCAGCTACTCAGGAGGCTGAGACAGGAGAATTGCTTGAATCTGGGAGGCAGAGGTTGCAGTGAGCCGAGATCCTGCTATTGCACTCCAGCCTGGACAAGAGCGAGACTGTCTCAAAAACAAACAAACAAACAAAAAATCTTTTCTCTGCACAAGCTCCCTTCTCTTGTCTCCTTCTCTTGCCATGTAAGACGTGCCTTTCGTCTTCTGCCATGATTGTGAGGCCTCCCCAGTCACATGGAACTGTGAGTCCAATAAACCCCTTTCTTTTGTAAATTGCCCAGCCTTGGGTATGTCTTTACCAGCAGGAAATAACTGGGGGGGGGGGGCATAGGCGATACAGAAATAGAGCTAAGGAAGACTCTGAGCTGGCATTAAGGCTGCTGGAGTTTCCTGTACCTGATCGGCAGTTGGACAAGGCAGGGTCTTCCCAAGGGATGGGCCAGGTCTCAGCAGCTGGAGAAGGACTGGCCAGAGGGGCAAAGTCAGGAGAGGGAGTGCACCTGGGAGGGAAGCGAGAGAGTTTCAAAATATGGAGTGAAGCCAGGCACAAGGGCTCATGCCTTTAATCCCAGCAATTTAGGAGGCTGAGGTGAAAGGATCACTCGAGGCTAAGGCCAGTGTGGGCAGGAGGAGGAGACAGATCCTTTCAACCCTCAGCTTCAGTGTCATCTCCACGCTCTCTCAAGTCACATGGTCATCCTGGTCTGTTTTCTTCTTGGCTCCTTTTACCATCTGAAATGACCTATGAACTGGGTGCAGTGGCTCATGACTGTAATCCCAGCACTTGGGGAGGCCAAGGTGGGAGGGTTGTTTGAGGCCAGAAGTTTAAGACCAGCCCAGGGAACATAGCAAGGCCTCCATCTCTACAAAACAAACAATATTGGCTGGCCATGGTGGTGTACACCTGTAGTCCTGGTACTCGGGAGGCTGAGGCAGGAGGATGGCTTGAGTCCAGGAGTTCGAGGCTGCAGTGAGCTATAATCGTGCCACTGCATTTCAGCCATAGTCTGGATGACAGAGTGAGATTCTGTCCCCTCCACAAAAAAATAGAATAAGGGGTCAAGCGGTACAAGGCTGAAAGGTGCTCAGTGGATTCTGCGGGACAAAGAGGTGGCCTGGACTGGGCTGCTTCTCCTCCTGCACCCTTCTCCTAGCCCCCAGGCAGGGTTTTCTTCTGCCTTGGAGTCTGGTGCTGTCCAGGTGTGAGAGTAAAAGGCAGCTTTAGGGGAGCAGTTAGGGAAACTCCCTGGCAGGATATAAATGTCCAACTGCCTTTAAAAATGGAAACCTACAGGTTACATTTTCTGCTTTCCTGCCTTGGAAAGAGTGAATGCAAATGCTTCTCTCATCTTCCCTGTCCTCCTTGAGGGCAGCTGGATTAATTGTGACAGCTTTTCTTAAGAATATCACACACAGAAAAGTGCATAGCTGTAAGCACACAACTCCTTGCATTTTTACAAACCAAATATACCCCTGTAACCACCCAGACAAGTTAAACCACCATCCTCGACCACAGAAGTCTCTCCTCTGTCCCTTTCAGGTCATTGCTCACCAGGGAGCCATGATTCTGACTTCCCATAGTTTAGATCAGTTCTTCATGTCTTCTCCTTCTCCTTCTTGTCTTGCTCTGTCGCCCAGGCTGGAGTGCAAAGGCGCGATCTCGGCTCACTGCAACCTCCACGTCCTGGGTTCAAGTGATTCTCCTGCCTCAGCCTCCTGAGTAACTGGGATTACAGGCACCTGCCACCATGCCTGGCTAATGTTTTGTATTTTTAGTAGAGATTGGTTTCACCATGTTGACCAGGCTGGTCTTGAACTCCTGACCTCGTGATCTGCCCACCTCAGCCTCCTGAAGTGCTGGGATTACAGGTGTGAGCCACTGCGCCCAGCTCCTGTGTTCTTCTTAACTTTAAATAAATGGGGTCATACCACACAGATTCTTTTGTGTCTGGTTGATCTCACTCAGCATCGTGCTTCTGATATCCATCTTCTTTGTGATGTGAATTCCACTGGATGAAAACACCGCTTTATTCAACTAGTCTACCGTGGATGGGCATTCGGGGAGTTTCCAGTTTGGGGGGTATGTTGAATAGTGCAGCTATGAGCCACCTCTCACCTGTGCCCGCCAGCGGACGTCGGCTCACATTTCTGCTGAGCGTACACCCAGGAGTGGAGTTTCTGGGTCGAAGAAGAACACCGTTTTAAGGTTGCAGATGAATGGTTTCCTTTCCAGGTTTCATGAGTCATCTGGGCTGACTGTGAAGACTGAGACAGGATCTGGGCTGAGCGATGAAGGGACAAAGAGGACGAGGGGGCAGGGACCCATGAGCAGCCTTTAGGAGGCAGGCGCAGGGGAGAGGATGGGGACCAAGGGGGAGCTGTCACGCAGAGGGTGGGAAGAGAGGAGGCCATGCCCAGGGACTTTCCCTGCCTTCCCTCCCCTACCCCCAGCACCTACTGTCCCTGCTGGGAAGACTCTGTCTTGAAGCTTTCTTGGTCTTGGCTTCCAGCAGAATCAACCACAGAGCTGTCAAAAATCCCAATATTCCCCGTGAAAACTCCCAGGGAGTTTTCAAAAATTCCCGTTTCTGGAAATTCTGATTCACTTGGTCTGGACTGAAGCTCAGGCACTAACAGCCTTTATTTTACTATTTTATTTAAACAATTTTTAGACACTGGGCTCTCACTATGTTGCCCAAGCTTGTCTCAAACTTCTGTCCTCAAGCCATCCTCCTCTCGTGGCCTCCTAAATTACTGGGATTACAAGTGTGAACCACTGTGCCTTGCCCACTAGTAGCTTTTAAATATTCTCTAAGAGGTCAGGAGCAGTGTGTCTACAATCCCAGCACTTTGGGAGGCTGAGGTAGGAGGATAGCTTGAACCTGAGAGTTTGAGACCAGCCTGGACAACGTAGTGAGACCCCTGTCTCTGAAAAAAATAATTGGCTGGGCATGGTGGCACATGCCTGTAGTCCTAGCTACTTGAGAAGCTGAGGCAGGAGAATGGCTTGAGCCCAGGAGTTCAAGGCTGCAGTGAGCCATGATTGTGCCACTGCACTCCAGCCTCGACAGCAGAGCAAGACTTCATCTCTAAAGCCAGGTGTGGTGGCTCATGCCTGTAATCCCAGCACTTTGGGAGGCCAAGGCAGGCGGATCACGAGGGCAGCGGTTCAAGACCAGCCTGACCAACATGGTAAAACCCGGTCTCTACTTAAAAATACAAAAATTAGCCGGGTGTGGTGGCACGCACCTGTAATCCCAGCTATTTGGGAGATGGAGGCAGAAGAATTGCTTGAACCAGGGAGGCGGAGGTTGCAGTGAGACAAGAGTACACCATTGCACTCCAGCCTGGGTGACAGAGTGAGATTCCTTCTAAAACAAACAAAACAAAACAAAACCCCTCATTTCCAAAAACTAACAAGCAAATAAAGACACTCCAGCAGGTTCTACTGGAAACCAGGGCAGAGGACCACTGGGCCCTCACGTGGCAGTGGTTCCTCTGGATCTCACTTGGTCTCCAAGAACCTAACTGGCCAGTGTAGACCACCTATCACTGGCAAACGTCAGGCCAGGATGAGCTCTCGACTGCAACCAATAAAAATGAACGCAGACAAATGTATGTAGAAAAGGACCCCATTGGGAGGATGCTGGATAGCTCTTAGAACCTGCGGGACCCTGGGCTGGGGAAGGAACCCCGCCTGGGTCAAGCTCCCTCTTGGGCAACTGACTTTGCCCTTGCAGCCAGCACAGCTACCCTGGCCCCCAGCTCTGATTCTTGCTCTGCTGCAGCCACGATGAATCTTTTCCAGCTGAGCTAAGCCCTGGGCAGGCCGTGCTTGAGCCTGCACCCCAGATGCCTGCAAGAGAAAGGGTGTCGAGGTTCTGGGCAGCCGCCATGACAGTGCCTGCAGCTTCTCCCGCCTCCACACATGTCCTGGGGACTCTGGCAGAGCCGGAGGAGGTCATGAACACCCTGCACCTGTTCTGGAAGGGGCCATGCTGGGCAGGATGGAGACCGCCGCATGGCCGATGCTCACTGACTCCCCACCGTAAACCATTCTCGCCTTCTCTCCTAGGTCCCCGATCTACAGCTAGCACCAGAGCCCCAGAAACAGGGGACCTGAGTGAGTTCTCAGCAGGATGGAGCCTGACCCAGATATGTCCTCGGTCCCGTCCCTGAAACATCGTCCTCACAGTCCACTGAATGTCAGAACCCAGAGCTTGTGTTCTGGGGCCAGGTCTTGGGATTTGGGTATTACAGGGGTCGAGGTCAGGGACAGGGTTCAGATTTGGGACAGCTCTTCTCACCAACATGACCCAGTGGGATGCCATCCCTTGGGCCATCCAGAAGGAGAGTGGGATTTGTTGGACTCCCAGCGAGTCCCCAGCAAGTCCCCGGGGTGCCCAGCCTCGGGGTCTCTAGGAGCAGGGGGTAGGGCCGGCGGACCTGTGGGGTCCATCCTGGAGCAGTTTCCCCACTACCCCCCTAGATGGCTGGGCCCTTCCCCTCCCTCCCCTGCCCCTTACTTCAGGGCTCAGGTGCTGGAAGGAAATCTTCGAATCCATGGAAACCACACAGGAGGCTGAAAACCGGGAAGGAGGAGGGGGCTGGGCGATGCCTTGCGAGTCCTGGGAGGGGGAGGGGGATATTCCCTTCCTTGAATAAAAGCCTCAGATACCATTTTCTCTCTCACCAGCAGCCACCCCTCCAAGAGATCAGTTCCCATTTCTCTCCAGAGCTGAGCAAATGAGGTGGGAGGAGTTAGCAGGCCCTGGAGTGGGGAACAAGGGGCAGGGCAAGGGGAGTGGCAGGGAGATGAGAGTCAGAGGTAGTGGTTGGCATGGTGGGGGGGTGTCAGGGGTCAAGCTGGGGTTGAGCATAGGGGCTCTGGGGCCAGGAGGTGGAGGTTGGAAGATGTGGCCAGTAGCTGGGAGAGATGGAGTTTGGGCAGTGGGATGGGAGTGAGGCAGGCAGGTGGGGGGGGGGGGGCAGAGTGGGGAAGTGGGGTGGGGGACACGCGGGGTCTGAACTCACATCAGCCATGGCAGCCCCAAGTGTCCTCTTGGCCCCAGCTCTGGGAGAGCTCTGTCTGTGCACTTCTTTCTCTACCGCACAGTTTCTATTCGAGCACTTTCAGGATCAGTCCCAGTTATGCTCAGGGATATTTATTTGGCAATGCTATGGAGGTAGAGTTAAGTAAGAACTTCAGAGGCAAGAAACTGGAAGTAAGCTGGGATGGTGGCACACACCTGTGGTCCCAGCTACTCAGGAGGCAGAGGCTGAAGGATCACTTGAGCCCAACAGTTTGAGGCTGAGCTGTGATGGTATCATTGCACTCCAGCCTGAGCGACAGGAGACCTAGTCCCCCCACCACTCAAAAAAAGAAAGAAAATGTGTATTCCATCCCCCAGCATGTACATCAGAAATTTAAATTATACCAAACCATCAAACAAGAAACTCACACTTATGTTAAAATGAAAATATCTGCATTCTAGATGTTCTGATTGAAATATTCAGGCTTTTCTCCAAGCTAAACTTTTCGAGGTTTTACTTGTGGGGTTGGGGGTTGTGTATATCTACCAGCATCTTAAACCTTCCTATTCAGAAAATGGAACTTGGTGAGATGTCCTTTACCCAACCCCACCCCAACCCCACCCCAACCCCATACACATACATCCCCACCCCCTCCAGAAGCCAAAAGGACCTGATAGCCAGGGTGTGGGCATGAGATTTGGGTGCTGCAACTGGCTGTACTGCCCACCAAGAGCTTTGGCCATGCAGGGGGTGAAGCCAGGATGCTGTATCAGTCCCAGTTATGCCCAGGGGCAGAGATGGTGGCAAGGGTCTGAGCAGCTGTGCCAGCTGCCGTGTCCTGGGGGTAGGCTGGTGGTGCAGTCGGCTGCCAGCCTCCCTGGCACTGCCTGTTTTCTGAGTCTGCCTCTCCTGCAACTGTGCAGCCCGACAGCCTTCTACTACATCCTTCTTCTACTTGAGGTGAGACTCAGGGGCTGCTTGCTACAGAAAAATCCTGACGTGTCGGGGTCAGAATGGGAAGAGACTGCAGCTGAGTAGTCGTGTAGGCAAGCAGCAAAAGAGTCACGGGAAGGGAGAGGCTGGAGGAGAGACAAGACATTGAGGAAAAAGTGGAGACAGGGGTGGGGTCAGGAGCATTTCCAGTGGACAGAGAGGGAGGAGACACAGGTGATCTCATCTTGACAGTGGCATGACAGGGTGGCTCAGACCTGTAATCCCAGTGCTTTGGGAGGCCGAGGCAGACAGATCACAAGGTCAGAAGTTCGAGACTAGCCTGAGCGAAATCCTGTCTCTACTAAAAATACAAAAATTAGCCAGGTGTGGTGGCATGTCCCTGTAATCCAAGCTACTTGGGAGGCTGAGGCTGGAGAATCACTTGAACCTAGGAGGCAGAGGTTGCAGTGAGCCGAGACCATGCCACAGCACTCCAGAGCAAGACTGGACAACAGAGCAAGACTCTGTCTCAAAAAAATAAAATAAAAAATTAAATTAAAATGACTCCCTGAGCAGAGTCTCTAAAAGGGACAGTTGAGGCCAGGTTCAGTGGCTCATGCCTTGCAATCCTGAGCTCTGGGAAGCTGAGACAGGAGGACTCCTTGAGGTCAGAAGTTTGAGACAAGCCTGGACAACACAGGGAGACCTCATCTCTACAAAAAATTCAAAATTTAGAAAATTAGCTGTGCACACCTGTAGTCCCAGCTGCTCAAGAGGCTGAGGCAGGAGGCTCACTTGGGCCCAGGAAGTTGAGGCTGCAGTGAGCTGTAATCATATTATTGCACTCTAGCCTAGGTGACAAAACGAGACCCCATCTCTATTTTTTAAAAAAGAAAAAAAAGAAAGGAAGAGTTGTGAATGCCAGCAGAGACCCGCTGTCCAGTCAGTGGCATTCAGTCACTTGGAGTTGGGCAGAGGGACAGTCCATTCCCCCTGGGGGGTTGCTCGCCAGGTCACAAGGTGTAGAACCAAACCCCGATACTCTGGGACTTTGTACTCATACTTTTTTTTTTTTTTTTGAGACAGTTTTGCTCTTGCTGCCCAGGCTGGAGTGCAATGGCATGATCTCGGATCACCACAACCTCTGCCTTCCGGGTTCAAGCAATTCTCCTGCCTCAGCATCCTGAGTAGCTGGGATTACAGGTGTGTGCCACCACACCCGGCTAATTTTGTATTTTCAGTAGAGACAGGGTTTCTCCATGTTGGTCAGGCTGGTCTTGAACTCCCAAGCTCAGGTGATCCACCCTCCTCGGCTTTCCAAAGTGCTGGGATTACAGACGTGAGCCACCATGCCTGGCCCCAGAATGAGAGCTGATTATCTGGGCCACCGCATAGGGTGGGTGAGGGAGAAAAAACACAGCGGCAGATCTTAGAGAGGCGTGCTATTGAGAGGGTGTGGAAGCTTCCAGAGCCTGCTAGTCTCCTTGGGAAGGGCCGTCCCAGTCTGGTACGGGGCTTTCTCACGGGTACGTTGAGCCTGAGATTGACCCCAGTGGCTTCCTTAAGAACAGAAGGATGAAGTGTGTTTCCCGCAAAGCTCAGCTCCCAGCTGCACTCACAGGACGGACCACAGAGTCAGGCATAATGGGGCATCATGCCGGCAAGGCAAGTCACAGCCTTGGCCATGGCTCCCTGGGAATTGGATTTGGTTATCTGTGGGCTACCGCGCCCAGCCCATACTTTTTGAAATTAGAAATTTCATCCATTTTTTTTTCATCAAGATCTTGAAATGGGATAATAAAGTTACCCTGCACAACATGGGAAATGTAATAAAAGGTGAAGGCAATAAAAGGTGAAGCTTCCAGCCACTCTGCAGTGATACCTACTCATAAGAAATAAAAGTAATTATCACCTGCCCAGCCTGGCCAGCTCACTCTGCGTGTGCGGAAGAAAGCCATTTCAGAACTTTATTTCCTATATTGAATGTCGATAATTGGATGTATTTATAAGTCTCTCTGGAAGAAAACAGCTTGTGATTTCAAGATGGGAAAACAGTCTTCCAAACAGTGAGAAACAATATATTCCCCATTTCCACACACACAAAAAGAGCTTGTTTCCTTCGATGTTTTCAGGTGCTGTTGGAATGATTTGCCTTTCTGGAGCCACTGTTCCATTTCTCATCTTGAATTGCCTTGTAGACCCCAACAAAGCACTCAGCAGGGACCACTTCATCTGAGACGGTGACGGGGGCTTCCTTGGGAAGGCCCCTCAGCTCTGCCTGCCTCTTTTCTGCAGGAAGGTGGATGCCCAGGTGGGCTGGGCTGGGGGAGAAAGGACAGGAGGAGTAGAACATAGTGTGAGGCTCCTGGGAGGAGCGAGGGCTGATGGATGGTGGTGACAGCTGGGGTATAGCCCTGGAGGAAGGAGCAGGCCACACAGGCCTCTGGAGTGGGAGAGCCGTGGCAGTGGCTGTAGGCCCTGCAAAGGCCCAAGGCTGGGATCTGCCAGAACCAGGGTGGAAAGACGGCCTCCTGGGCATTCCACGCCCATCACGCTCCTTGCCTTCCCACTTGGGAAGACATTGTGTTGTCATATGCCACCCTGCCCCCGTCTCACACCCACAGCCCCCTCTATTCTTCCTCTTCTGTTTAGTTGGTGCTGGGTTTCTGCATCCAGTCTTCTATTCTCAGCAAAATCAGACAATCGCAAAACACCCAAATGCCACCTTGTAAGGGCTTTTACCATCTGAGGCCAGTGGCCCCGTCTGGTTAGTTTATTGGCTTTTTCTTTTTTTTTTCTTTCTTGACATGGAGTTTCGCTCTTGTTGCTCAGGCTGGAGCGCAATGGAGTGATTTCGGCTCACCGCAACCTCCACCCCTGGGTTCAAGCCATTCTCCTGCCTCAGCCTCCTGAGTAGCTGTGATTACTGGCATGCACCACCATGCCCGGCTAATTTTGTATTTTTTAGTAGAGACGGGTTTTCTCCATGTTGGTCAGGCTGGTCTTGAACTCCCAACCCCAGGTGATCTGCCCGCCTCAGTCTCCCAAAGAGCTGGGATTACAGGCGTGAGCTGTTGCTCCCGACCGGTTTATTGGCTCTTATTGGCTCTTTTCAGTTCTTTCTGCTAATCCTCCCAAGCTCCTGCTGGAGAGAGGGACTTGGATTGGCAGCTTCCAACTCAGAATCCCCCAGCATCTCCCTAGTAGCCAAGAGGAAGCAGGAGCTCAAAGCCCCGTTCTGCATCCCTCCCAGATGGTGGGCCCCCCAGGGACAGTGCAGAGGGCTCCTCTTCCTTTCTGTCCCCAGACTAAAGATCCTCTAGGCAAGGGTAGGGTCTGGGCCCCTGGCCCTCACAGCATGGCCAGTCCCAGACTGGCACCATGGGCAACAACTAGGCAGTGCGGGGCAGAACCAACATCCATGCTACTTCCAGTGCAGTCCCGCAGAGCCTCTGGTAGACCTGTGCCTTCCATGCACAGCAGAAGATGGACAGGGCTCTTCCCAGGGACCTCCCCTTCATGGCCCAAGGGTGGCTCGTGACTCAGAGCCTAGCAGGTAACCACATCTGGGCCTGCTGTCTCCAGACAGCCAGCCATCAGCAGCATCCACGGAGCTGCAAGAATGGGGGCTAGATTTGGGGAATGGGTGGTGGAGGGAGATATGGCTGGACACAGTATCCTCGGGACACGGGCGTTTTCCCAGGGTGAAGCTTCTTTTGCAGGTCCTGGCAGGGGCGGGGCCCCTCTGGAGAATAACACTGGGCCGGCTACTGGGCTATCAGGCTGACTGAGTTCAGACATATCCCAGCCACCTATAGGACTTGACGAGGGGAGACTGTTTCAGTCAAGGCCCCGTGACCTCGAAGGCAATGCTGCGTGAGAGTGCTGCCTGGCGCGCTGCCTTGGCTGATTTACACACTCCCACTTCCACTCTCTAAAATCAATCTTCCCCCAATTGCCTCCTGGCTCCCAGCAACGCCCTGGGTCTGCTCTGCATGAGTAACTACGCAGTCTTCTCCCATAATCTGGGTGGCTTCTGGACCCTGCCAAAGCCTCTGATGGGGAGGGGTGAGGAGTGAGAGACAACCCTGCCAGAGCCTCTGATGAGGAGGGGTGAGGGGTGAGGGATGAGGGGCAGCCCTGCAAGAGCCTCTAATGGGGAGAGGTGAGGAGTGAGGAGCAGCCTTGCTGGAGCCTCTGATAGGGAGGGGCGAAGGGTGAGGGGCAGCAGCCCTGCCTGAGCCCCTGAAGGGGTGGGGAAGGGGGGAATCTGGGTGGGCAGGGGTCATGGGCAGTGCCTCCATATTACTGTCCACAAACAAGGAAGCGCCACTCAGTTGGTAGGTGCCTTCCTCCTATTATTTTGAGAGTGTTTGGGATAATTACTTCCTTTTCATATTAGTAAGGACTCAGAGCTGGCAGCTGGCTTAATTTTGTCATATTTTATGTCAAAAGAAATGGTAGGGGCAGGTGCGATGCATTCTGCTCACCCTTTGTTAGATATATTTTAAGTGCCCCTTATTAGGGAGTAGAGTTTCTTTTCTATCTTACTTTTTTATTTTGAGATGGACTTTCATTCTTATCGCCCAGGCTCGATCTTGGCTCACCGCAACTTCTGCCTCCCAGGTTCAAGCGATTTTCCTGCCTCAGCCTCCCAAGTAGCTGGGATTACAGGCACGCGCCACCATACCTGGCTAATTTTGTTTTTAAAGTAGAGATGGGTTTCACCATTTTGGCCAGGCTTGTCTTGAACTCCTGATCTTGTGATCCACCCACCTTGACCTCCCAAAGTGTTGGGATTACAGCGTGAGCCACTGCGGCCGGCTGGGAGTTGAGTTTCTTAAGCTGAAGGCAGAGCTACTTCTTAATGGGGGGCTGTTCCAAGTTCTGGGTGCAGGGCGGGGGTCCTGGGTCAGGCAGGTGGGTGTGAACCCTTGTCTCTATTCTCCTCCCTGGAAACTGGCAAGAGGGTGGAGAGAACTCCTCTTGGACCTTGTCTGGAGGTCAGGAACCCGTGCAAAGTGCCCATGTGTGGTGAGAAGGGGTAGAAGGGATGAAGCCCCCATCTTCCATCAACTCTCATTTTCCTTATCTGGGTTTGGGAGGTGGGAGGGGCTGTGTGGAGGGGCCACCCTCCTCCTGGCAGCTTTGGCCTGTCTGGCTGTGCCTGCAGATTTGAGTATGAAACTCTCTAGCAGCCCTGTGAGGTGGTCTCATTAGCTCCCTCCTGGCAGATGAGGACACCAGGGATGATACTGGGCTTCAGGTGCCCTTCACCACCCTGCTTATGGCTGGCTCCCTTGTTCCTATATAAGGGGGCTATTCTTCTCCATGCTTTGTGGGGACAAACAGCAGCTGCTTCTCCAGTCATAGCCCCTGGCTCCCACCAGCCTGGCTATGGTGACCCACATCCTTGTCTTGACAAAGAAACAAGAAGCATCCTCTAACCCACGACCTTTGATTAGAAGCCACTTCAGCTGTGGGACAGCTGCAGGCTGGGGTCAGGAGCCCCACGGGCCTATCCTGGGCCACCCATCCACCTGTCCACACACATCTGGGACTGGGCCCCCTTCCTTCACAGGGACAGCAAGTTCACTCCTCAGGGTATGGCTGCACGAGCTAGACCCTGTGTGAGCACCCTCTGGCTTCAGTTTCCTCATAGGTAAAATGAACTTAAAGATAGTCTCGACCTCATAGGGCTGTGGCGAGGTTTCTATGAGCTCACATTTGCAATGCATTTGGGCCATGCCTGTAATGCCCTGACCCTGTTGGCAGTAGGGAGGGCAGCGTCTGCTTGCAGGGTCCCTTCCCCCTTCTCTGCTGGACTCTGCACCCAGTACCAGTGCCCAGTGGGGCAGAGGAGCAAGCCTTCTGGCAGACTTTCCTTCTTAAACCCTTCTCTGCTGTGCCAACTTCTCCTCCCTGGCTTCCCTTCCTCCAGCTTCTCCATTCTGCAGCCCAGGGAACCTACAAAAGATTCTACCAGACCCAACTCACAGGGCCCATAGTGGAGGCCCTGCAGGGTCTGACCCTTGCTTCCCTTAGGCTGCACCTCTCTCTTGCATACTCTCCTGGACACTGAACCTTTGGATTCCTCCAGTTACCCCCTGGCCTTTGCTCAAGCCCTTTCCCTTCTTAAGCAAAAATCCCCACCTATGCCCCCACCTTAGCCTGGGTCGTCTCTGCCCTCTCTTACCACGTTCTTTTTCATTTTCTTTCTTTCTTTCTTTCTTTTTGAGACAGAGTCTTGCCCTTGTTGCCTAGGCTGGAGTGCAGTGGCCCAATCTTGGCTCACTGAAACCTCCACCTCCTGGTTTCAAGCAATTCTGCTTCAGCCTCCTGAGTAGCTGGGATTACCGGCTCGCACTATCACGCCCAGCTAGTTTTTGTATTTTTAGTAGAGACGTGGTTTCATCATGTTGGTCAGGCTGGTCTCGAACTTCTGACCTCGTGATGAGGCCGTCTCAGCCTCCCAAAGTGCTGGGATTACAGGCGTGAGCCACCGCGACCGGCCCCACGTTGTTTCTTTATTACTACGAGTTTTCTCCCTGGAGGGCTGGGACGCCAAATCGGGGGCTAAACCAGAACCAAGGTGTATGTCCTCTGCTTCGGGACCTTCTTCCCACCACGCGAAGGCGGCACATGCTGCCCGCTGCCCCTACCTCGCCTGCAGCACGCCCCCGTATCCTGGCCGCGCTCCCGGGCCCGCCCCCCTCCGGAGCCCCGCCCCATCATGGTCCCGCCCCTCCCCAGGTCCTGCCCTCTCCCGTCCCGTGGAGTTTGGCGCTGGAGGAGGCGGGTCAAGGACTCCCTTCCCCGCCCCTTCCCTGCCCCTTCCCCGCCCCTTCCCCGCCCCCCGCAGTGAGACCTGTAGGGGCTCAGCTGACGCCGCACTTCACGTGACGTCGGTGCAAGGCGAACATGGCGGCGGCCGCCGGGTGAGTGCTGCCCCTCCCTCGTTCTTTCCCGCTGGCGTGGCGAGGGGCAGGGGTGTCCTGGCCGGACCGCGGGTAAGAGCCCCAGCCGGGTTCGTTGAGTGCCGCCGGCAGGCGCCTCTTCTAGTGGGCCCAGCGTCCGAGCGCTGGGCGGCGAGCTGCACGCTCCGAGTCAGGGTCGGCGCTGGGGCCGCAGCTCGTCTCCACCCTCCCGGGTGGCTCAGGCCCATCTGCGCGTGTCTGGCGGCCCCACTGTGCTGCCGCGATGGGGGCTCGGGTCGACACGCAAGTTCGCTGCCAAGAACCCCAGGTGGGAGGGCGGCGTTTCGAGGACTACAGGCACCCGGGCACTTCCCGGAGGAGGCAGGCTTGGAATTCCCTTTTCCCAGCAGGGGACGTCCTCACTTCTTTCAGGGGCCAAATGTCACTCCTCAGAGAATCCTTCTCTAACCATCTATCCCACTTTTTGTGCCCTCATCACCCGATAAACTATATAGAGCATTGTTTGTACTTGTTCATTAACTTTTCCCCATTTAGAGTGCAAGGGCAGGGCGGTTTTCTGGTTCTCACTAGCCCAGTGCCTTGCACACAGTAGGTGCTCCATATTGAGCTGAATGAAAGAAGGCTGAGTGGTCCTAGTGAGAGGAAGTGTGGATAGATGGGTTCACCGGAGCGTTGGGCGGAATGTCCCAGATAGGGAGCATCTGAGCACCGGATAAGGGACAAAGGTTGAGAGTTCAGAGTGTTCCAGGGACAGGGGTGCAAGCCTGGGCTGGAAGGTGTGGTGTTCCAGGTGGCCTCTTCAGACTTTGCCCTGAGGGGCTGGAAGGGTTTTGTTACAAGCTGCTGGATCTGTTTTTTAAAGAATAGGCTCCATTGAGCACCTTCTCAGTGGGAGAAGGTGCAGGTCTGGTGACATGGGGTAGGGGGAGCTGGTGTAGGAGGGAGCAGTATTCCAGATGCCAGATTGGAAACTGAGGTCAGAATGGGGGAACTAATGGACTGACTGCATCTCTCTTTTTAAGATGTGGGGAAAATGGCAACAGAAATTGGGTTCTCAGTTGGCCACCAAGGTTGGGGGAGATTAGAACATACAATTCAAACGTTTTGTGGGCACCTGCTGTATTCCAGGAATAGCACTGGGCCTACCCTTAGGTACTCACAGGCCACTGTAGCAGATGGACCCATGGGACTCTGTCATCCATCTGCTTACTTGTGGTCTTGGCATTTGCAAGGAGGGACACTGACTCTGAGCTCAGGGAAAGTATGGGAAGCCTTCACTCCCTGAATGACTTTTGTGCTAGTGCTTCAGCGATGAGACTCCGTTCAGGTAGAGAACAGAGTGGACAAAGTCTCAGATGGGTGTAGAGATCCTTGAACCCAGCCTGTGAGCCCTGGTGTCTAGCAGTGGGTGTGCTTTCTCTCTGTTTAGGCCGTCTAGGTTAGCCCACAGGGAGTGCCTGGAGTTGCATTTGGGTTCAGGGCTCCAAGCTGGCCTGAGACCCGCTGCTCTCCTGAAGGAACCAAGCTGGATCGGAGTGAGTCTGGAGCAGATTGGATCCTAGATTGAGAGCTTTTCTGTTTTTTATTTATTTAATTTTTTTTTTTTTTGGAGACAGTTTTGCTCTTGTTGCCTAGACTGGAGTGCAATGGCACAATCTCGGCTCACTGCAACCTCCATCTCCCAGGTTCAAGCAATTCTTCTGCCTCAGCCTCCTGAGTAGCTGGAATTATAGGCCTGTGCCTCCATGCCCGGCTAATTTTTTATATTTTTAGTAGATATGGGGTTTTACCATGTTGGTCAGGCTGGTCTCGAATTCCTGACCTCCGGTGATCCACCCTCCTCAGCCTCCCAAAGTGCTGGGATTACAGGCATGAACCACCGCACCTGGTCCCAGAATGAGAGCTTTTCTAGCAGAACTGATTCTCTGAGCCACCGAATAGGGTGGATGAGGGAGACAAAACAGAGTGGCAGATCTTAGAGAGGTGTGCTATTGAGAGGGTGTGGGAGTTTCCAGAGCCTGTCAATCTCCTTGGGAAGGGCCGTCCCAGTCTGGTATGGGGTTTTCCTGTGGGCACTTTGAGCCTGAGGTTGACCTTAGTGGCTTCCTTAAGAGCAGAAGGATTAAGTGTTTCCCGCAAAGCTCAGATCACAGAGTCAGGCATAACGGGGCATCATGCCGGCAAGTCACGGCCATGGCCATGGGCTCCCTGGGAGTTGGATTTGGTTGTCTGTAGAATCCTACCAGAGTCTGGGACAGAGGGGTCTATGAGAGTTCCAGGTGACTGGGGTGTGCACCATATGATTTGGTGCGTAGGGGAAACTCTAAGCTAGCATCTCAGATTTAACTTGAAACTCAAGATGCTACTCTGGGAGTACTTCAGGGTTAAACCTACTTTCTCTTGCTAGCTTGGACATGGGCTTCAGGTTGAGACAGAGTGCTCTGAGGTCACCTCCCATCCCCTCGGGGAGAGGGGTGCCCATCCCATGGTACTGATGGCACTGCTGTCTCCTTGAGCTTTCCACAGACAGGGCTGACAATTTGTAATCTCTCAGCTCCAGCCAGACCTGTCTGCATCTGCGCCCCCCACATGGCTTTTTCCATTTCCTTCTTCCCTTGCACACTTGTCCGCTGGCCCTGGAATGCCCTTGTCCTCTATGTGATTGTTCACATATTTGCAGCCCTAGCTTAGATGGTTCCCTCTCCCAGAAGCGTTTCCCAACCCTCCGGTAAAGGCTTGGTGCTCAGAACTCCAGAGAATCTCCGTTTTCTCCGCTAGCCGGACACATTTCCATGTCTGCCCATTTGGGTTAGGAGTTGCTTCCCTTCATGCCTCTCCTAGCATCCTTAGAGCCCAGGGGTTCTGTTGTATCCCCAGCCAGTCTGTGGCTGCCCTGTGATTGGTGCTTGGTAAAATGAATGAAAAGGGGATTTACTCTAAATTAGTCTAGCATCCCATCCTGCTTTCATGGGAGACTTCCAGTGATTGAGGGAAGGAGTTGTGGTGCGGAAAGGGGACAGAATTCTAGGAGTAGGATGAATAAATAGCTTTAATTCTTTAACTGAGTAGCTCCCAGGAGCTGTTGCAGAGCCAGAAAGAGGCAACAGTTGAGCTGCCCTGGGCATGTACCTGTTGGGATATAGGTCACGCCGGAGTCAGCATTCTTCTGGAGATAGTGTCTTCGGAACTCACAGTCTGGGTCAAGAGCCCGACCCTGCCCTAATGTAAACCTTGTACTCCAGGAGTAGAAGCCTTAGGCTGACTCTGGGGGCTGGGGACGGGTGGGCCTGTGGGAGGCAGGCTGGCCACTGAGTGTCCCTATGCCTTCCCTGGCTCTCCCCCAGGTCCTGACTCCACACATCCCTCTCTTGGTTCCTATGTATACTTAGCACCCTGATCCTCCCCAGGAGAGGTGCAGGGTGCAGGATGCTGACCAGTTGCCTTGAGGTCCTTGCCAGTTATGGTGACCCTCTCCGGCCTGGCGCTTATGGTCAGGCAGCCAGTGGGCTGCCTGAGCATCTGCCCGGTGCCTGGCCCCATGCTGGAGGCTGAGGGTAGGAGGTGGCTGGTCCTTCCCTGGCCTCTCCAGCTGGGAGCTTACTGGTGTGGCCCTATCTAGAAGTAGCTCCACAGCCTCTTTTTTTTTTGAGATGGTGTCTCGCACTGTTGCCTAGCTGGAGGGCAATGGTGCAATCTGGGGTCACTGCAACCACTGCCTCCTGGGTTCAAGTGGTTCTGTCTCAGCCTCCTGAGTACCTGGGATTACAGGTGCTCACCTGTGATTAGCCATGCCTGGCTAGTTTTTTTTTTTGTATTTTTAGTAGAGACGGGGTTTCACTATCTTGGCCAGGCTGGTCTTGAACTCCTGACCTCATGATCCACCCACTTCGGCCTCCCTAAGTGCTGGGATTACAGGTGTGAGCCATTGCGCCTGGCCAGTGGCTCCACATTCTAGTGCAGGGATCTTTTCTTATCTGTGCAGTGGACCCCATGGGCATCAGTGAAGCTTACGCACCATTCTCAGCATCATGTTTGTTTTTTGGGGGGGGGGGCGGGGGGCGGGGGAGACTGAATCTCACTCTGTCACCCAGACTGGAGTGCAGTGGTGCAATCTTGGCTCACTGCAACCTCTGCCTCCCGGGTTCAAGTGATTCTCCTGCCTCAGCCTCCCAAGTGACTGGGATTAAAGGTGTGTGCCACTATGTCCAGCTAGTTTTTGTATTTTTAGGAGAGTTGGGTTTCACCATGTTGGCCAGGCTGCTACAGAACTCCTGACCTCAGGTGATCTGCCTGAGATTACGTGTGAGCCACCGTGCCCAGCGGGCATAATGTTTTTTAAATGCATGAAATAAGTACAGAAGATTACAAAAAAAGAAACAATTTTATGGAAATACAGTTATCAAAATGTGACGTAAATTTGAGACAGGGTCTCACCCTCTCCCCCAGGCTGGAGTGCAGTGGCACGATCTCGGCTCACTGTGGTCTCTACCTCCAGGGCTCAAGTGATCCTCCTGCCTCAGCCTCCCTGGTAGCTGGGACCACAGGCACAAGCCACCATGTCTGGATAATTTTTGTATTTTTGGTAGAGATGGGGTTTTGCCATGTTGCACATTCTGGTCTTGAATTCCTGAGCTTGAGTAATCTGCCTGCCTCAGCCTCTCACAGTGCTGGGATTACAAGCATGAGCCACTGTGCCTGGCCTAACTACTTTCATTTTGAAGTTATGAGGAGCAGAAGTGATATTTTGAGATACTGCAACAGCAATAATGTGATGTGAAAGTACCTTTGATTTTTGTTGGTGACAGATTCACATGCACTGCTGACGTTGAGTAGTTTGTTGCTTATGTTAATAATTGAAGAAAGTGTACATTTGAATTGGAGGTTAGAGAAAATAAAGGTACAGCGTTTTCTCATCCAAGTAGATGGAGCCTCTGAATTTGATGATGAATCCTCAGGGGTCCTTAGGCCTTAGGTGAGAGCCTGCAGGTGGCTGTTGAGGAGAGGGTGGCCCAGTACTGAGAAGGGGCATGGATTTCGAGGCAGGAATGGGTTGCAGGGGCAGTGGCATCATCACCTAATTGGGGACTGGCCTCAGTCTTGGTCACTCTGTTTTTGGTCCTGGGCTGCTTACTGGGTCTTGGTTGTTGCTAGAGCAGCAGGGGTCCTGGCTTCCAGGGAGTCAGAGGCCTATTCTTTGAGTCTCTGAGGCTGTGGAGCTCCAGTGCCCTTGGCTGTCTGCAGCATTGCTTATTTACCCTGGAACTTGGAGATGATATGGCTTTTTCCTTTTAAATTCCGGTGCCAGTTAGCAAAAGCTGCCTCAGAAACCTGTTGGAGATGTTTTACTGGTGCTGAATTTGCTGAATTTGCAGGAAGAGTTGATGTGTGTTGGCTCTGGGCCTGACAGTCTCTCTGGGGGTTTGGTTTATGCCATGCAAAATCAAAGGGCTTGTCTATAAAACTTGATACCGTGGTGTCCTGTAATTAATGACCGTAGGGTGTCGTCCTGTCTGGTGGCTCAGGCCAGCCCTTCTCATTCCCAGAGCCCCGCATGAGTGGGTTCTGTTCTGGCGGAGCCCCATGGAGAAGTAAGCATGGTTGTAGGTTTTCCTTTCAGTGGCAGCTGAGTGCTCAAGTGGCTTATCAAGTTTTCTGCTCAGCTCCTGGGATCCCAGTCTGGGTGCCCTGAGAAATTTCTGTCTCTCAGAAGGTTCTAGACAGGGCGAGGGCCAGCTCTTCTGCAAGCATTTTAGGTGGGAGCATGGTGTCAGGCCATGGGGAGCCAGCACCTGGTGTGATTAAGGAGGGAGGCCAGGCAGTGAGAGGGGAGTGTGGGAGAGGTGGACAGGGCTGGGCTCTGCAGGCCGGTGGCTGCGGATGGGCATTTTCGGCCAGTTGTACTGTTCGATGACGATGGCTGAGGCCATCCATAGTGGGGCCTCGGTGTCATTGCCCCTGTGCTGTTGGGGACTCTGCAGAGACGAGTTTTGCCCCGTGCCACAGCTGGCCGGGTTCCAGGCAGGAGCACGGCAGTGAACGAGGCACCTGGAGCTTTCACCGCCATAGGCTTTCCTGAGTGTGGGGAAAGGGTGTGGGAGTCCGTGGGGGACACATGAGCACGAGGTGCTGGCGACTGCACTTTCAGTTCCCGACAGCACGGCCAGCTGGGATGTGGTCATGTTTACAAACTGTCAGTGACTTCCCTCTACCCTTTCATTTATATGGCTGAGCGTGGCAGAAAAGCCCTGACCTAGAGGAAGCCCTGGCCGCTGGTGTCCACCCAGCTACCTGCTCACCCTCCTGGGAGGGTAGCAAGGGCACATCGGGGAGCGGGAGGGGCTCTAGTCATGTCAGCGTGTGTGGCTGACCCTTCACCCTCCCTGGGCAGGCTGGGGCTCGAGGGCTGCTTCCTGCCCGCTGATGTGGCATCTTCTCATCTCGCAGCTGTGTGTGTGACCCCATGTGTCATTCAGCAGATATGTATTGAGCATTTGTTGTGCATCAGGCAGGGCACCAGGCGGGGCACGGCAGTGACTAAGGCAACTTGGAGCTCCATCTCCTCATGTTTCCACCTGGAGGGTTGGGCCAGAGAACACCAGGAAGCACCAGGCAGCACCTGCTGAGTGCTAAGTGTTGTCTTGGCCGGGGACCTGGCCCCACACCAGGAGTTCACTCCAGGGGGCCACTAAGGAGAATTGAGAGCAGGGACCATATGCAGAGCTCTCTGTGTGTTAAGGAAACCCTGGAAAGAAGATGGGGAAACCTGGTCAGAAACCCAGCAAGGGCCATGCTGTGGGGCAGGGCAGCCTCATCAGAGCAGTGGCCCTGGATGGAGGGGCACCCCCAACCATTTAGTTCCAGGGTCCCCAGGGCGGGAGCCAGAGGACTGGATCCATTGTCCTCCCTCTCCTCCTGCCCCCAGCCTGTTGTGCCTGCGGTTGGCTCAGCCCACCTGGAGGCAAGAGGCAGGGCGCATGCCGAGGAAGTTGGGTAGGTTGGCCTCTGGGCACAGAGCAGCGGACTGTATCTGGAGGGCCAGTGGGGAAACCTCAGGCCAGGGACTAGTAGGGTTGGGCAGGGAGAAGAGTTGCAGGTTCAAAGAGGGAGGCTGGGGAAGAGCATCCTGAGGTCATATTGGAGCCAAGATGTGCAGGAGGTATCACCTGCTCATGTGACCCTGGCAGGAGGGTCAGGGCCTCTGAGGGTCCCATGTGAGGTGAGTGTAAGAGGTGCCCCAGGCCATTTCACCTTGCTGCGCTGTGAGGGCAGGTTCACTGCAGTCCCTGGGCAGAGCTCTGCTCTGGGACTGACTCTGGGATGTCCCTGCCTCCTCAACCTCCATGCCCACCCACTGCCCCCTGGCTGGAGAGCCTGCGGGGGCTCCCTCCTCTGCCTGACTCCTCCTCCACCTAGTCCCCATTATGTCTCCACTCCTGGCCTCCAGCCTGCTTGCCAGGACCACCATCCATTTATTCATTCATTCAACAGAGCAGATACTGACACCTGCTCTGTCCCTGCCCTCAGGGAACTTACACATTACCTGAAGGCCCAGCAAATAAATAAGTGAAAAGTTATGGGGGCTCTAGAGAGACTTGAAGAGAGCTGGGGGATGGGGTGGGTAGGAAAGGGGCATTTTTGCAGAGGCTGGGTAAAAGGGCATGGGATGCCCTTGGGAAGAGCATTCCCCGCAGGGCACTGCAGCAGCAAAGACTGGAGTGTTTTGGGTGTTTAGGGAAGAGCGAGGATGCCCATGCTGCAGCAGAGGAAACCAAGTGTGAAGTGGGGGCCTGGATCCCTCGTGGCTGGGGAGCAGTCTCCACTCAGCGAAGCCAGCTGGCTCGGGTTGGGCAGGGAGTGTGTGCTGGGATTGGCATTTTGAAAGGGCCCTTCTGGCAGAAGGTGCAGACCAGGCTGTGGGGAAGCTGGGGCCAAGAGCAACGCTGAGAGTTGCTTGCAGTTGTCCAGGTGGGACATGGGGAGGTGGCCCTGGAGACGGGGATGTGCTTTGATGGTAGAGTGCAGGCCTTCCTGGTGGCCAGGAGGTGGGATGAGACAGGAGGCCAGGATGGCCTGGGTGACTGTCCAGGTGCAGGTAGTTTGTGTCAGGGAGGTGGGGAGGAGCAGCTTTGGTTCAGGGCCATCTTATGCCTGCTGAGGGTGGCCCATGGGTCTGTGAGTCTGGAGCCGGAGGTCATCAGTCTGAAGATGCAGATGGTCTTTTGAGCTAAGGGACTAGGTGAGCTCAACTGAGCTGAAGGAGGGAGCCAGTTAGGGAAGAGGCCCCATTGTTGGGCTGAGCTGGGCTCCAGCAGGGAGGTTGAGCCAGGGACCCGGGGCCCAGCTAGTAGGGAGCCTGAACCAGTTGCTGTTGGTCAGGGTTTCCACAGAGAGAGTGGCCCCCAGGGTCATGGGCACCAAGTGGCTGGTGAGGACTGGGGACCTGCTACAGATCGGGAAGTATGGAGTCCCTGTGGCCTGCTGGGCAGGACAGCATGCGTGGTGGAGGGGAGACAAGGTCCTGCGATCCTCAGCAGCTCAGTGAGGGGTCCTAAGCAGGTAGAGCTTGGACAGCTTGCCCTGTGCTGATGGGGCTTTCATGGCAGGCTTGGGCCTCTGGTCATCTCCAAGCCTGGGTGTGGGCATGCTTGGAGGTACTAACAGAGGCCTGCGTGGCTGTGTGTGCTCTTGCCTCTGCAGACCCTCGTTTTGGCTGGGGAACGAAACCCTGAAGGTGCCGCTGGCGCTCTTTGCCTTGAACCGGCAGCGCCTGTGTGAGCGGCTGCGGAAGAACCCTGCCGTGCAGGCCGGCTCTATCGTGGTCCTGCAGGGTGGGGAGGAGACTCAGCGCTACTGCACCGACACGGGGGTCCTCTTCCGTCAGGTGAGCCTGCCACTCTTGGCTGCAGGTGGGGGTGGGTGGTAGGGATGGGATGGAGCCGCTCCCCTGAGCAGGAG
The DNA here is from genome assembly GCA_031835075.1 of Saguinus oedipus. NCBI lineage: Eukaryota > Metazoa > Chordata > Mammalia > Primates > Cebidae > Saguinus > Saguinus oedipus. Next base: position 37,587,447 of record CM063187.1, on the reverse strand, counting down.
TTGGAGGCCCCACCTTGGCCAGTGCTGCCCCTTGTGGCCCTCCTTGAGCCTCCGTTTCCTCACCTGGGAATTTTTCTGGGGGCTCCTTGAAGTTGTAGAATCCTGTGGGGGTGGCGGGTAGCCCAGCTGCAGGAAGCCAGCCTGGCCATGGTGGCCATGGCTGAGAGTCACTGGCAGCACTCAGTCCCCAGGCACAAGAACACGAGGACACCCACCCAGGAAGACTGTGAGGCTCTGAGCTGGGCCCACTTTCACAGATCTTAGCACTGAACCCATTTTGCAGATGAGGAAACTGAGGCTTAGAGGGGAGATGACTTACCAAGAGGCAGAGCTGGGATTAGAACCTCATCTTCCAACTCTCAATCTAGTGCTGTTTTCTCCCCGCTGCCATGCCCAGAGCTGGAGCCTGACTTCGGAACCTCTCTGGGGCAGGCAGAGCCTGGGGGATGTGTCCATGCGGAGTCCTGGTGAGAGAAGAGATGGGAATGTGAAGGGAAGCCAAGCATGGAGAGGATGTGGCAAGGTGTGGCTTCCCTAACTGGACCCTGTTGCCCCAGCAGCCCACAGATGGACTGAGATCCATTGCCGAGCCACCGCAGGCTGTGTGTTTTTCTCTACTAAAAGCACCTCCTGCCCAAAGAGTCCTGTCTCTCTGCTCCGTTGTTGCAGCTGGACGCCTGCAATCCCATGGCTGCGAGAGACGTGGAGGTCTAAATAAGTTTTCTCTGGCTAGTCTTGATGCTTCTCCAGGTTTAAATATTCTGTGGCTTAAAAACCGATTTCCTAAATTCAGCTGTTGGCTCCCTTTCTGATGGTATACAAGGCTAATTTTGGAGAGATCCTCCTCCACTTCATACCTTTATGACGTCCTTTTAGCGCAGCCAGCATTCATTGCTAAACACTGAAGTCATCAGCTGCCCCGGGGGTGGGAGAGGGAAGTAAGAAGTCCTAAATGGAGGAATCCATTTCCGTGCAGATATCCGGCCTGGGCGTCAGAATCCGGGGGGCATCTTGCCTGCTTGTGTGTGGCAGAGAGGCAGAGCTGAGCTAGACCATGCGGTGCTGCTGGGTGCCAGGATCCCAGGGTGCTCTGTCGTGGGTCTAGGGGGTGGGGACACAGGCAGGCTCGGGCACCTGCCTGTAACCCGTATCATCAGAGAGGGCTCCCAGCAGGGTAGAGGAGCTCCCAGGCTGCCCTCTGCCAAACCATGGGAGGATGAGCTGAGGAGCCGGGTGCTGAGGGGAAGGGATGTGAGGGGTTAGGGTCAGTTACATGAGCCAATCGGCCCGAACTTGCTCTCTGAAGGGCTAGGATGCAGCCACCTGGTCCCTGCTTGCACCTCACGTTCCACTGGCTAACGAGAGTTCTTATTCCTGCCATAGGAGTCCTTCTTTCACTGGGCATTTGGTGTCACCGAGCCTGGCTGCTATGGCGTCATTGACGTTGACACTGGGAAATCAACCCTGTTTGTGCCCAGGCTTCCTGCCAGCCATGCCACCTGGATGGGAAAGTAAGGAGCAACCTGGCTGGGGCACTGCAGCTACCAACCATGGGCTGGGGGAAGGCGGGGGAGGTGGAGGGGAGGTAGGGTAGGAGGGCAGGGCTGGGCGGGGCCTGGGGATGGCAAGGAGGGAAGAGCCGCAGGAGGAAGGGGATGAGGTCAGGGTTGTCACAGCCTGCCTCGAGCCAGAGCCCTGTACCCTTGGTTGGGAAAGGATGTCAGAGCTGAAGCTGTGACTGTGTGGTGGAAGATACTAAGAAATTATTTTAGGCAGTTAGAGAGGAAAAGGGGTCCTTGGGAGGTTTTCTTGTAAAGCCCCACCTCTCAGACCAGGCTGGCAACCTTTGATATACAAATGCTGGCCTTTAGAGCCTGGGTCCACCCAACTTGGCGATTCCCAAGGCCTCTTGCCCTTGCCCCACAAGTTCCTGGCAACACAGCCACCCCCACGTGTCCCTGAGAGTGTAGAACATCCTTGGCGCCCTATATTTCTGTATTAAAAGGCTGGGGCAGGAGGGCCAGCTTTTTCCGAGGGCTACCTGAATGATGTGCCTGGTCGAACCAATCCCCTGAGCCCTATGCAAATCAGACATCGCCTCCTCCAGCCTCTGCATGTATACCTGGCTGGTGTCCACTGCACTTGGGGACCTCCTCTTTCGGCTTGGGGGAGCTTCTTCCTTCTATCTTCTCCCTTTCTTCTTGCCTATTAAACTCTCCACTCCTTAAAACCACTCCACATGTGTCTGTGTCATTTTTTCTAATTGGACTCGAGACTGAAATCCCTGGTGTTACTTCACTAATTGGAGCCTGTCAGCTGGGGGCCTTGTTTGTTTGGAAGTGCAGTTTGTTAGTTGAAATTCTAGCTGTATCTGAAATTCTAGCTCCCCACACCCCGAAAAAGACGCCGGAGGCTTTGGCCCTGGGTGGCCGTCACTCCTGCATGACATTGACAGGCATGGCTTGGCCCTGTGTATACCTGAGGGTGGTGGGTTGGGTTTGGGTCTCGGGATCCCCTCTCTGAGGCTGGTCACTGATATGCTGGGCGTGTTATTTGCTGCCTGCCTCTGGACACTGCACAGGCCCTGCCTTCTCAGCTCACCTGTGAGACAGAGCAGAGGCTCAGGCTACTGGGCACCTTCCACCCTCCAAGGTGTTTGCTGTTCCAGGTCCCCCCCATCCCCAGAGCTGTTCCTTCTGCTCAGATGTGCTGGGGTAGACGCTTAACCAGGGAGGTTTGAGGTAATCAGAGGATCCCGCTGCCTGGTGCCCCAGAACGCTCATTACCAGGCGGGCTGGAGAGGCTGTGGTAATGCTGCCTGGTGCCCCAGAACGCTCATTACCAGGCGGGCTGGAGAGGCTGTGGTAATGCTGCCTGGTGCCCCAGAACGCTCATTACCAGGCGGGCTGGAGAGGCTGTGGTAACGCTGCCTGGTGCCCCAGAACGCTCATTACCAGGTGGGCTGAAGCGGCTGTGGCTAGTTTGAATGACAAGGCCCTTGGCTGCCACAGGGACTGGGCTCTGTGCTGAGGGCCAGATCGGGGCCACAGCGGGGCTTCCCCTGCTTCCAGCGCCACCCTGCCCGCCCCTCCCTTCAGTGCAGACTTCATTTCTGTCCTTGTTGGTGTGTGCTGCTTCTGCTGTCTCAGGGCGAGGGGTTCAGGCTTACAAGTTGGTGATCATTCTGCTCTTGGGCCACTTGGCAGGATTCCAGCCAGGCAAGACTGGGATCTTTGCTGGGCAGGACTCACCCTGGAGCACAATTGGCAGCAGAATAAAAGAGGCCTGTTTCTCCTGGGGGTGGTCTCCTGGCTCGGCCCCTGGGAAGAAGCACATGGAGTAGACACACCTAGGCTGGCTGCCTTTGGGGCTCCTGACAGGCTGCCCCTCGGAGCCCCCACCTGATGGTGCCTTCTTATCCTGTCATGATCTTTATTGTCAACCCTCATCCCATTCCCAGTGGAATCCTTATGACTGCCCTGTTATAAAAGAGGAAATGGTTCAGTGTGGTGATGTGACCCATGCGGGTACTGCTGCCTGGTCTTGCTGGAGCTGCAGTCAGAAGCTGAGCTCGCCTGCTGGCTCGGTGTGGCTTCTGAGAGGCCGTGGGGCTTGCGAGTGGGTCTGGTCGTGTTTGGGGCTCCAGTTCCTTCCCTGTGATGCTGCTCGGGAGGCGTCCCCTGGACTGGAGTTACAGTGCTGGCCGCTCCGGGGACAGTTACATCTGTGACAGTGACATGAGGTGGGGATGGTTCCAGGAGGCAGGTTGTCTTGTCCAAAAATGGCCACAGCAGTGTTTCCAGCCACTTGCTCTCTGCAGGTGACATCTGTTTTCCCTCCTGTCTGACCCAGGTCTGGGCTTCATGACGGATGTGGCAGTTTTGCTGTGTGACATCTGAGGCTAGACTGTAAAGTGCACTGTGGCTTCCACCTGGTTCTCTCCTGTGGGGTGCTCACCCTGGGAACCCAGCCACCACACCATGAGGAAGCATAGCTCCCCCCAACAGGGGGATCTCAGCCGCCAGCAGCAGCAGCAGCCACCAGTGTGCATGAACCCCAAGTGGTTCTGAGCCCCAGCCTTCCACCTGCTGAGGTCCTAGGTGTCATGGAGTAGAGCTTCTCTGTCCTCTCTGGGCTCAGTCTGAATTCTCAGCCTTCAGAGTCCATGAACACGATTGGCGGTTTTGCACTCCATTAAATGTTGGAGTTGTTTGTTCCCCAGCCCTTGTAACTGGGACAGCAGTGACGAAGAGTTTAGGTCTGCTTTCCACAGGAGCATTCTCCCAGCATCCTCTCGCCACCCAGAGCAGAGTTGTGGCCTCAGCCCTTCTTGCAAGTGGCACATCTCAGAACTAGCTAGGGCCCCTGTGCCAGGTGACTCTTGGCTCTGGGTGACACCTGCAGTTTTGAGCCGGCTGCCCTCGCAGCCTCCTCATGGCCCTCGCTGCTGGCCCAGAGCCTGCTGACATGTCCCACTGCTCAGAGAAGCAGCTGGGGAGGATGCCTCCTCTGTGAGATGTGGACTGAGAAGGAGGAACAGCTTCAGGGAAGGTTTGATCGGGGCCTAAGCAGGGCCCCACTGGGTGTTTCTGTTTAGGGGTTTCCAGCAGGGGTCTCCCCTGTTGGAAAAGGCTGTGTGCATGCTGGGCAGGTCAGATCAGGGAGCCTTGGTCCCAAGGGGTCTTCTGGCCCCATAGCTGAGAGGTAGACCCTTGTGCCTGAAGTTCTGGCTCCCTGCCATGGCCACCCCCAGCAGGCCTCTTTGTTCCTCTGCCCTGGGGTAACCCTGTCTGAGTCTCCCCAGCCTGAGCCCCCGGGAGAGAAGGCTCAGTTGTAACCGGGCAGTAGGGGCGGGTTGATTGTGTGGGACTGGAGCTGGGGAGTGGCCAGATCTGATTGCGAGCGGCTGCTTCCAGAGGCTCCTGGAATCAATAGGGCACCTGGAGCGAGGCTGACGGGAGTACCCAGCCTTTGCAAGCAAAACCCACCAGACTGCACATTTGACCTTCAGCTCCTCAGCTTCCTTTTGAGTCCCTATCTGATGGCTTTTGAAAATCCAGCTGGCAGATACTGCGATCCAAAGTCGCCCAGGGAAACGACACCCCCGTCTGCAGGATCTGCCACTTCCTGCAGAACCGCTCTTGCTATTGTCAGGGTTGCAGACGCCTGGGACCGTGGGCAGCCTGGGGACGGCCCACTCCTCACCCGAGGCCGGTCCCGGGAGGGGAGGGTGGTAGCTTCGAATGCATTTGTATTCAGTCTCTGCTCACAACAGTGTGGTATCTTTTTGATGTGACAGCATTTTCCACCATTTTCCATTGAAGTTGGGCGCAGCGGAGGGTGGCTTTGGCTGTGGGGTGTCTGGGGCCCTTGTGAGTCAGCGCCCCAGGCAGCTTCAGAGCCCAGGGTTGGGAGCCACTTTGGACCAGGTGGGGGGACCCTCCTGGAACCTTTGCAGCCTTTTCCGTCCCCAGCCCTGGGTGTGCAGGGAGAGGTGCTCAGCCTCCCCAGGGCCATACCCACCTCCCGTGTGAGAGATGGATTCGGGTATGGTGGGAGGGTTTGCACATGTATGGTGTATGTGTGGGGGGCTGTGTGTGCATATGGAGTGTGTACCTGTGTGTGTTGTGGTGCATGTGAAGGGGTGGGTATATATGGATGTGTGGAGAGAACGTGTGTGTGTGAGATGTGTGTGTGATGCATGTAGAGTATGTTGTTTGTGGGGGGGGCATGTGCTGTGTTTGTGGTATGTAGGGTGTTTGTGATGGGGGTGTGATGTGTAAGGTGTTTATGAGGAAGGGTGCATATAGGTGTTTGTGTGCTATGTTGTGTGATATGTGTAGGTGGTTGTGATGTCGGTGTGTGTGTGCTGTGTTGTGTATGGGTGTATGGTGTGTAGGTGCATGTGAGGGGGAGTGTGTGGGCGTGTGTGCTGTGTTGTGAGTAGGTGTGTATGTGGTGTATAGGGTGTTTTTGATGGGAATGTGTGGTGTGTACGCTTTTGTGATGGGGTAGGTTGTGACGGGAGTGTGTGTGTACTGTGTTGTGAGTGGGAGTGTGTGTGGTGTGTAGATGTGATGGGGTGTGTTTTTGTGTGTGGTGTGTAGGGTGTTTGTGATGGAAGTGTGTGTGTGGTGTGTAGGTTGTGATGGAAATGTGTGTGCTATGTTGTGTGGGTGTGTGGTATAGGGTACATGGGAGGGGGTGTGTGTGTTTTGTGTGGGAGTGTTGCGTAGGGTGTTTGTGATGGGGTGTGTTGTGTGTGTGTAGGGTGTTTCTGAAGAGGGTGTGTATGGGTGTGTGCGCTTGGGTTTGTGAGTGTTGTGTAGGGTGATGGGGCGTGGTGGGTGTGAGTGTGCTGTATTGTGTGTGGGTGTGTGCATAGGGTGTTTTTGATGAGGGTGTGTGTGGGTGTGAGTGGTGTGTAAGGTGTTTGTGATGGGGTGTGGGGTGGGCATGAGTGTGCTGTGTTGTGTGTGGATGTGTGTGGTGTGTTGGGTGTTTGTGATGAGGGTGTGTTGTGTGTTGTGAGTTTTTCCCTTGGTCCTGTCCCAAGGACCAAGTCTTCCCCAGCCTCTCTGGTGGCTCCCTCCCATGCTCCCTGTGATCAGCAGGGTGTGGAGGACTCTCTTTGCGGGGCGCAGGCCTCTGAGAAGAGGTTGAGGAGCTCCCTTGGCTGCTGCCTGGACGGTTTGGCATGCTGACCCTGGGCAGGCCTGGCCACTGGTCCAGATCTCCAGCCTCGTGGGCATCGCTGTCCCCTCTGTGGCCTCTGTGAGGAAGCCTTGCTCAGGGAGTGGTCTTTGGGCATAGACACCTGCGTCACTGTGGCGAGGTCTGCTTTTGTCTCTGACCAGCTGATGACATCCTCAGCTGGTTGCCGACTCCACCGCAGAGGAGCAAATGCTGCTGCCTTCCACCGTGAGCAGAGTGAGAGTCGCAAGGCGGCATTGTTTGTAGCTGAAGGCAGGCCAGGCTGCGGGAAATGGATGGTGACGGCTATAATTTGGCCCTATTACTTATTCATTAACTTCGTGCAGGTGGTCAGCCAGCCGACAAGACCTGCTCACTGAAATTTCATTTTCTAGAGGGCTCCCCGTGTCTGCACTGTGTGGCATTAATTTAATGTCTCCTTCCCACCCGAGGCCCCCATGGGTGCTGGCGGTCACTGCAGAGTAACCAGGCATGGGTGCTGACTCTGGGCACTGAGAAAGACCTCTCATTCATGCCACGGCCCAGCTGGGGTCCTTGAATGCTGACCCCGTGGAGGATGAGCGCCTCTTTGGGTAGGAGGACTTCTCTCTCCTGCCAAAGCTATCCTTGGCACTTGAGGGGAGAGTGTGTGGGGTGATAGCAGCTTCTCTGCTGACCCATCCTCTCCAGTCCAGTTGTTTCTTTTTTTTTTTTCGAGATGGAGTTTTGCTCTTGTCACCCAGACTATAGTGCAATGGCGCGATCTCAGCTCACTGCAACCTCCGCCTCCTGGGTTCAGCGATTTTCCTGCCTCAGCCTCCCAAGTAGCTGGGATTACAGCCACCATGCCCAGCTAATGTTTTTGTATTTTTAGTAGATACGGGGTTTTGCCACGTTAGCCGGGCTGGTCTTGAACTCCTGACCTCAGGTGATCTGCCTGCCTTGGCCTCCCAAAGTGCTGGGATTACAGGCATGAGCTACCACACCTGACCACCAGTCCAGTTGTTTTTATCCAGACTTCCCATGTGATGGGGCCTGACATGAAGCACCACTGCTGGACTCAGACTCAGGTGCAGGTTCCTCCGAGTGGCTGCCTCCTGCCTTGGCCAACCTGGCTCTTGGGGAGTCCAGAGCCCCCCAGGGGCCCCTCCAGCCAGCTTTGCAGGGCTTGTGTGGCCACACCACTTCTTTTCTCATCAACCCCACCAAATCATGGCTGCCTAGCCTTCGGTGGCTGGTTTGACGTGGGAGTCTGGCACGCATATCCCTTAGGGTGACGTTTAAATGGCTTTTACTATAATTAGCCCCCAAACACGAAAAATAAGTACTATCCAAACTTAATTATCTCTGCCCTTTAAAAGAGAATGAAACACGCAGTGCCGGAAGAGCTGCTTGCAGCTTTTCAGGTTTTATTGTCGAATGGCTCTTCTGCTGAGAATCAGGCCTCCTGCTCGGGAGGTACATTTTGGCAGGAGGGGTGGGAACACATTTCCTCCCAACTCACCCCAACTGTGCAGAGGGAACCAGGAAATGTTCCCTCTGCACAGTTGGGGTGAGTTGGGAGGTCTCAGCTGTCAGTGTGGCACCTGACCTTGTCACCTCACTCCTAACGGGAATGGAGGTGACAAGGTCAGGTGCCACACTGACGGCTGAGATGCCCCTCTGTAGGACGCTGGCCTCAAAAGCAGTTCCTTTGTACTTCCCCAGTCTGCTGGGAAGTTGCTTTCCACACCTGTCGCAGCTGGAGGCGATGAAGGGATGGGGCTAAAGGCAGAGCTGGGAATGCATGGAGGACGCAGGGTGTCTGTTATGGAGCCGGGCAGTCTGAGTTGATGTGACTGTTTCAGCCACGCGTTTCACTGATGGCCCTGCCTTTTGTATTTCTGGCATGTGCTTTTGTATTGGCCTGTGGGGTCAACTTGGTGCCGAGAGTTCAGTTGTTCAGTAGCAAAGGGTCTGCAGATTTCCCTTTGAGCCGGCTGCACAGTAAGCCCTGAGTCTGGGGCCTCTGGAGTCCAGGCGAGGTGCTTGTCATCAATTCCTGCCTGGTAACTGCTTGAGGCCGTGCTAATGGAGGTGTCAGACCTTGGCCATTTAACTTTTGAGTCCTGTCTCAAAAGCACAAGTGAATGTGACTGAATCATGCAAATTTAATTAACAGCAGGCGCTTGATACCCTGTGATTATTTTAGAGAAGCCAAAAGGGAGAGAAAGCAAAGGGCATTGTGGGCAGCACCGCGCAGCTGATTGATTGCAGTGAGACCAGTGTCTGCTGGGTCCTTGCTGTCCCTGGTGTTGCTCCCTGCAGCCCTCCCATCTGTCCCCGGGCCCTGTGGCCAGTACTTTCTGGTTTGGGAGGAGAGGGAAGTGGTGGAGATCTCAGAGCAGTGGATTCTGTTTCCTGGGAGTGATGCTGGTCCTTGGTGTGACAGAGGCCGAGAGTGGCACATAGGACACCAGTTCAGGAGCTCACTCTTGAAGGTTGTCACCTCTGAATCCGAGGTTCTCTCCCTCCACTGTGTTCTGTGGGGCTCCCTGGGCACAGTGTCCTCCATACCCCCCAGTGTTATTGGTAGAGGGTCTTGACTGCTAGTTGTCCTGGTTCTTGGTGTTTTGAACAAAGAATTGGAACAAAACACACAAAGCAAGGAAAGAATGAAAGTAGAGATTTATTGAAAATGAAAGTGCACTTCACAGTGTGGGAGCCATCCAAGCATCGGCTGAAGGGCCTGGGGACAGAATCTTCTGAGGTCCAAATACCTCGTGGAGGTTTCCCATTGGCCTCTTGGTACTCACCTCTTATAAAGGAAGTGGTGCCCCCCAGTCAGTCGATTGGTTGTGGAAAGCAACCAGAGACTGAAGTAAAGTTGCAGAAGTCACACTCCTGTGCAAACATGTGATTGGATGCAGAAAGCCACCAATCAGAGGCAGAGTGAAGTTACAAAGTTGCACTTACATGCAAATCAAGACTCTGTTGTAATCAGAAATCAGAAGTACTTTCAATTTCCCATCTGCCTGGAAAAGGGGTTAGGGAGTAGCCTAGGGTCCTTTGTTATTTAGGCATGGAAAGTTAGGGTTTTCCTTTCAATTTAGTTCCAGGAAGTCTGGTGAAAGAGCCTTAGGTTCCCTGCCTCCAGACCCTATTCTGCCTCACCACCATCCCTTGACAGCCCTGGAAGCACCATCTAGAAACCATCTGCTGTTTTTTTGTCTGAGGCTTCTTTGGAATTCAGCACCTGTTGACTGTAATGCAGTGAGACCACAGACAGCGGTGAGGTGGGGCCTGGAGCACAGCTGGGGATAGAGCCCCTGTGATGAGGTGGGGCCCAGGTGTGGGATGGCGTGGGACGGTGTGCGCGTGTGTCAGTGGATTTGGCTCTCAGTGTCTCCCTTGTGCAGTTCGTGTTCCTTTCCCCTCACGTAAGCTCTGTCACCAGCAGAGACATTGACGCATCTGCAGACCAAGAGCCTGGGGGTGGCGGCTTGCAGGACCCAGGCTGGAGGTCTGCCTAGCACAGCTGTGACCAAAGAGCCTGTCAGGAGGTGGACGAGGGCTGCCCAACTTCGTCGTTTCTGTGTCTTCTCACTGGTAGATCTTTCAGGAATAATGAGTAAGCTTGAGTTTTTCTCACCACATTGAGTAATACTGATATTGACTTTTTAAAAATGTTAATTTTTGGCCGGGCGCAGTGCCTAATACCTATAATCCCAGCCCTTTGGGAGGCCGAGGCAGGAAGATTGCTTGAGGCTAGGAGTTCCAGATCAGCCTAGGCAACATAGTGAGATCTCATCTCTCTGAAACGTTTAAAAAAATTAGCTGGCTTGGTGGTGCATGCCTGTAGTCCCAGCTCCTTGAGAGGCTGAGGTGGGAAAATCACTTGAGCCCAGGACTTTGAGGCTGCAGTGAACTCTGATTATGCCACTGCACTCCAGCCTGGGCAGCAGAGCATAATGCTGTCTCTAGAAAATAAAATAAACTTTTCTTTACAGATGCTCTATGAAGACCTGGCAGGCAGGTTATTTTATGCCGTAGAGGGTGGGCTGCACTGGCTGGCTACCCTGGTGAACTGTCTCTGGCAGCGAAGGGGGATGATAGGGGTTTTGTCTGCAGTGGCTGGCTGTAGGTGGCTAGGGTCACGGAGGAGCAGGGGTTGCTGAGGAAAGCAGGTGTGCTTCAGCGGTCACTCCATGGCCCATTGCCCTTTGCCCTCCAAGTGTGTGTTGGGCAGACCTGCTCGATGCTGGTTGCTGGGTGCTGGCTGTGATGGGGATGGGCCTGGGGTTCCGTGGCCTGGGCTTGGCAGGCAGATAGGTGGCCACAATGAGCTATTACCAAGCCCTGACCCTGGCATTCCTTGTGCTTTTCTTTGAGGATCCATTCCAAGGAACACTTCAAGGAGAAGTATGCCGTGGACGACGTCCAGTACACTGATGAGGTGGGTAGCTGGCTCCTCCTCTGAGTGGCCCAGGGCTTCCAGCACCCCTTCCACTCCTGGAGTTCCTCTCCTTCCACTGCCACAACTTGGCTGGGTGTCGGGGACACTACCGCCTGGCCACCAGTCCCCCACTCAGGGTGTGGCTCCCATTTGGAAGGAGTAGGCAGCAACCCACACCTCAGGCTTCTCTGCAGAGCCATTGCTTTGTCTGGGAAGGCCCCTGACTCTGTGGGTGGAAGTGTCTGGTGATCTGGGTCATGGCTGCTGAGATACAGGAGTCGTCTCTGAGAGGCAGGTCTGCTTTCAGCGGTGGCACATGGTCTAAGTCACTGCGAGGCTGGGCCGAGGCCTTCATGTGTCTCCAGCCCTGGCTGGCTGCAGATGCTGCTGTCAGAAAAACCAGAGGTTATGAAAGGCTTGTAGAGTGATGTGGGAGGTCCCTTGACTTCAAATTCACTTCTCAGTGGGGTTGTCCAGCGGGTGTCCTGTGGCCTGGGTTGGCGAGTGACTATCCTCTTGGGGCTTTGAATCTGTCCCAAGTCCAGGTAGGTGAAAGAGGCTGCCCTGACTCCTTGACTCCACCTCTCCTTCCTGCCAGTGGGGCAGGGCTGGGACAGAGGCGAGAGCACAGCTGGGAGCCCCCGTGGTCTAAGTGACCAAAGGCCCTGACACTGAACCACTTCCTGGCACACAAGAGGCCTCTGTGCTCTGGCCCTGGGTGCTGTCATAATCCCACGTCCTGTGCAGGTCAGCGCCATGTAGAGTGTGAAGCATCCGAAATCCGTGCCTGCCACTGGAAGTCCAGCCTGGACCCGGCAGCATCAGCTTTGGATGGGGCCCTTCCATAGTTACATTTCCCTAGATAGAGGTTACGTGTGGGCCATGCTATGAGCCGGGGCTGCGGTGTGGAAGTGGCTAGGGGAGCCAGTCCTGGCAGCCAGGCAGCTTCCCCCTTCCCCTGGGCAGGACACAGCCTGGCCGAGGATGATGGCACTGTGTGAGAGGCAGGTTCGCAGGGATCATGGCTGGGCACACTGCTGTGAGGGGCCAGTTTGTCTCTGTTTAGCATCTGGGGCCCAGCCCGGCCCAGCCAGCTGGGGGTGGCCAGCTCTCTTTTACTCCAGGCAGGCCAGCAGCATGTTTCCACAGTCAGGCCCAGCCCTGCCTCCAGTTCTGCTGCCCTGGAATATGTTTTCCATGTCTCTGACAGTTTTTCCCCTACCCATCTTTTGAGGCCTTGGACCAGCCCTCTGTATCCACTATGGACCCTGTTCCTCACTGGTGCCCCTTCCCCGAGCTGTCAGGATACGTTGTGGACACTGTGGATGCTGACTGTGTTCTGATGTGCATCCTGCCCTCGACTGTCTTGTATTTGTCTTAATGCCCAGTTCTTTTCCCCAAGACATGCCTCTTACTCCTCTCCCTGCCCAGTCCCAGGGACATATGGGGCATCAGAGGTGGCTGAGATGCAGGGTTCACCTCAACAGCCCGGGGCACAGTGCAGTGCAGGCGGTGACCACATGAGCGAACAGTCACCCCATCACCGCCACTGCCAGTGCAGATCAGTGTTGATGCTCTAATACTGCTGCTGTTTTTACTGGAAACAAGGCTCATGTTGACAGCAGGGTAAGCGCTTTATGCCGGGGTGGCCCCCATGGGCTCCAGTAACACCGGCAGCCCTCCTGGAGCCCCTCGTCCCTCCCACTATGTCCTGTGCTGAGCCACAGACCCCAACCTGTTGATAGATGAGACTGAGGCTCAGAGAGAAAGGCCTGGTCCATGGTCACACAGCTGGAAGGAGTTGTGCTGGGATGCGACCCCAGGACCTCTGGACCCAGGGGCCCGCCCTCCAGGCCTCCCTTGCCCCTCAGAAAGGAGGGCTGCTGTAGGACACTCCTGCGTAGGCAACTCGGGTTCCCCGTGCCTTTGATTTTCTGTGGCTCAGAAGGGAGCCTGCCAAAAAGCACGACCTGCTGGACTGAGTCCCCTGAACTGGGAGGTGTCCCAGGTTGCTGAAGGTACCTGGGGCCTGGAGCATCGTGGGAGGTGACAGGAGGCTTTGTATGTGGAGAAGGGGTCCCCAAGCCATTTCTCAGGCCCCTCTCAGTTGGGGTGGCCTCAGCTGTCAGTGACATCACAGCCAATGCTTGTCTCCTCTGAAAAAAGGCAGGAAGCCCTCTATGCCATGGCTGGTCATGTGACAGCATGTGTGACATACAGGTGTCTGATGGGGCACAGCTGGCTCTGAGGTTCCCTCCTCCCCACAGATGATCCTGAGTTTACTGAGAAGGCAGTTCCCCTGGGAAGGGGGCACTCAGCAGAACGCTGAATGGGGCCTCAAGGCTCTGCCATGAAGGCCCCGTGCAAAGGCTGGCGGGGTCACCAGCTGGGAGCTGGCAGGTGGAGCCTGCGTTCCGTACACTTGCTTTCCTTTATGGTGCCAGGCAGAAGGTCCCAGGGTCACTGAGTCTGCTGCAGGCAGGACAGATGTAAAAGGACAACTGCGGGAGCACAGGGACAGGCGTCAGGAGTGATGAGGTCAGCAGGGGCCATCACTCTGTGGGACCGCTGGCCCAGGGCCCCTGGAACCTGATTGTTGAAGAATAGCTGCACATCCAGACTGTTGGCAATGTTTCCTGATGTTTACATTTGAGAAACAAATTCAATAATTTAAAAGCAATGCAGGCTGTCAGGTTAGCTGAGAGAAAGGAGAGTAGACCCAAAGTCGGACAAGCAAGTTTTATTAACCTGCTGGGCTGCTCCATAACAATCAGAGGAGGCAGCCCCGAGCTTATAAAATGAGGGGTTTATATGGGGTGAGAGAGGCATAAGGGAGTTTCAGGACTGAGGTCATCTATCAGCTTGTAACAGGCACAGAGATCGTTTGTTAACTTGTGACAGACTTATACTACATTGTCCTGTGACTTTTGTGGCAGAAGTTTGAAACGGGATTTTACAGGTATGTGTAAAACAGGAATTTACAAGTATGGATAACAAACATTTGTTTTCCCTGTCCTCCTCCAAGCTGCCCAGACGGCTGTATTCAGGCTTTGCTCAATTGTAGCACCTAGATAGGAGTTCAGGAATGCAGCTGCAGAGCAGTCAGAGTTGGGGGGAGGTCAGCTTGCATGGAGAGGGTTTTCTGAGGCAGCTTGTCCCTAACACAGGCCACCAGTGTGCACTACCGTTGGAGGAGAATGCTGTGAAAGAAGACTATTTTTTTTTTTTTTTTTTTTTTGAGAGTACATCCTGATGGTTTATATACTTTACAACACAGTAGAAAAGGACATTTTATGTTTTTTCTAACAGAGTATTGTGAGAGGTACTTTGTTTTTACCAATTGGAAACCCATAAAGTATTTATTTATTTATTTATTTATTTATTTATTTATTTATTTTTTTCCCCAGGCTGTCCCCCCCAGCCCCCCCTGCTGTCCCTCCCCCATTCCCCCCAACAGTCCCCAGTGTATAGTAGACCGCCTCTCTGTGTCCACGTGTTCTCATTTTTCTCACCCACCTATGAGTGAGTATATGCGGTATTTCTTTTTCTGTTCTTGTGTCAGTTTGCTGAGAATGATGTTCTCCAGATTCATCCATGTCCCTACAAAGGACACAAACTCATCATTTTTGATTGCTGCATAATATTCCATGGTGTATATGTGCCACATTTTCCCAGTCCAGTCTATCATCGTTGGGCATTTGGGTTGGTTCCAGGTCTTTGCTATTGTAAACAGTGCTGCAATGAACATTCGTGTGCATGTGTCCTTATAGTAGAACGATTTATAGTCCTTTGGATAGATACCCAGTAATGGGATTGCTGGGTCAAATGGAATTTCTATTTCTAGGTCCCTGAGGAATCGCCACACTGTCTTCCACAATGGTTGAACTAATTTACACTCCCACCAACAGTGTAAGAGTGTTCCTATTTCTCCACATCCTCTCCAGCATCTGCTGTCTCCAGATTTTTTAATGATCGCCATTCTAACTGGTGTGAGATGGTATCTCAATGTGGTTTTGATTTGCATCTCTCTAATGACCAGTGACGATGAGCACTTTTTCATATGTTTGCTGGCCTCATGTATGTCTGCTTTCATAAAGTTTCTGTTCATATCCTTTGCCCATTTTTGAATGGGCTTGTTTGTTTTTTTCCTGTAAATCTGTTTGAGTTCTTTGTAAATTCTGGATATCAGCCCTTTGTCAGATGCGTAAACTGCAAAGATTTTTTCCCATTCTGATGGTTGCCGATTCACTCTAGTGACTGTTTGTTTTGCCGTGCAGAAGCTGTGGAGTTTGATTAGGTCCCATTTGTCTATTTTGGCTTTTGTTGCCAATGCTTTTGGTGTTTTGTTCATGAAGTCCTTGCCTACTCCTATGTCCTGAATGGTTTTGCCTAGATTTTCTTCTAGGGTTTTTATGGTGTCAGGTCTTACGTTTAAGTCTTTAATCCATCTGGAGTTAATTTTAGTGTAAGATGTCAGGAAGGGGTCCAGTTTCTGCTTTCTGCACATGGCTAGCCAGTTTTCCCAACACCATTTATTAAATAGGGAATCCTTTCCCCATTGCCTGTTTTTGTCTGGTTTATCAAAGATAATATGGTTGTAGATATGTTGTGTTGCCTCCGATGCCTCTGTTCTGTTCCATTGGTCTATATCTCTGTTTTGGTACCAGTACCATGCTGTTTTGATTACTGTAGCCTTGTAGTATAGTTTGAAGTCTGGTAGCGTGATGCCTCCCGCTGTGTTCTTTTTGCTTAGAATTGACTTGGCTATGCGGGCTCTTTTTTGGTTCCATATGAAATTCATGGTGTTTTTTTCCAGTTCTGTGAAGAAATTCAATGGTAGTTTGATGGGGATAGCATTGATTGTGTAAATTACTTTGGGCAGTATAGCCATTTTCACGATATGATTCTTCCTAACCACGAACATGGAATGTTTCTCCATCTGTTTGTGTCCTCTCTTATTTCGTTGAGCAGTTGTTTGTAGTTTTCCTTAAAGAGGTCCCTTACATTCCTAGTGAGTTGTATTCCTAGGTATTTTATTTTCTTTGTAGCAATTGTGAATGGCAGTTCGTTCTTGATTTGGTTCTCTTTAAGTCTGTTGTTGGTGTATAGGAATGCTTGTGATTTTTGAACATTGATTTTATATCCTGAGACTTTGCTGAAGTTGCTTATCAGTTGCAGGAGCTTTTGGGCTGAGGTGATGGGGTCTTCTAGGTATACTATCATGTCGTCTGCAAATAGAGACAATTTGGCTTCCACCTTTCCTATTTGAATACCCTTTATTTCTTTTTCTTGCCTGATTGCTCTGGCTAGAACTTCCAGTACTATGTTGAATAGAAGTGGTGAGAGAGGGCATCCTTGTCTAGTGCCAGATTTCAAAGGGAATGCTTCCAGTTTTTGCCCATTAAGTATGATATTGGCTGTTGGTTTGTCATAAATAGCTTTTATTACTTTGAGATATGTTCCATCAATACCAAGTTTGTTGAGGGTTTTTAGCATAAAGGGCTGTTGAATTTTGTCAAATGCCTTCTCTGCATCAATTGAGATAATCATGTGGTTTTTGTTTTTGCTTTTGTTTATGTGGTGAATTACATTTATAGACTTGCGTATGTTGAACCAGCCTTGCATCCCCGGGATGAATCCTACTTGATCATGATGGATAAGTTTTTTAATGTGCTGTTGCAATCGGTTTGCCAGTATTTTATTGAAGATTTTTGCATCTATGTTCATCATGGATATTGGCCTGAAGTTTTCTTTTCTTGTTGAGTCTCTGCCGGGTTTTGGTATCAGGATGATGTTGGTCTCATAAAATGATTTGGGAAGGGTTCCCTCTTTTTGGATTATTTGGAATAGTTTCAGAAGGAATGGTACCAGATCCTCTTTGTGTGTCTGGTAGAATTCGGCTGTGAACCCATCTGGACCTGGGCTTTTTTTGTGTGGTAGGCTCTTAATTGCTGCCTCAACTTCAGACCTTGTTATTGGTCTATTCATAGTTTCGGCTTCCTCCTGGTTTAGGCTTGGGAGGACACAGGCGTCCAGGAATTTATCCATTTCTTCCTGATTTACTGGTTTATGTGCATAGAGTTGTTTGTAGTATTCTCTGATGATGGTTTGAATTTCTGTGGAATCTGTGGTGATTTCCCCTTTATCGTTTTTTATTGCATCTATTTGGTTGTTCTCTCTTTTCTTTTTTATCAGTCTGGCTAGTGGTCTGTCTATTTTGTTGATCTTTTCGAAAAACCAGCTCTTGGATTTATTGATTTTTTGAAGGGTTTTTCTTGTCTCTATCTCCTTCAGTTCTGCTCTGATCTTAGTTATTTCTTGTCTTTGGCTAGGGTTTGAGCTTTTTTGATCTTGCTCCTCTAGCTCTTTCAATTTTGACGATAGGGTGTCAATTTTGGATCTCTCCACTCTTCTCATGTGGGCACTTATTGCTATATATTTTCCTCTAGAGACTGCTTTAAATGTGTCCCAGAGATTCTGGTACGTTGTGTCTTCATTCTCGTTGGTTTCAAAGAACTTCTTTATTTCTGCCTTCATTTCATTGTTTATCCAATCAACATTCAAGAGCCAATTGTTCAGTTTCCATGAAGCTGTGCGGTTCTGAGTTATTTTCTGAATTCTGAGTTCCAACTTGATTGCACTATGGTCTGAGAGACTGTTTGTTATGATTTCAGTTGTTTTGCATTTGCTGAGGAGTGCTTTACTTCCAATTATGTGGTCAATTTTGGAGTAGGTGTGATGTGGTGCTGAGAAGAATGTATATTCTGTGGATTTGGGGTGGAGAGTTCTGTAAATGTCTATCAGGTTTGCTTGTTCCAGGTCTGAGTTCAAGTCCTGGATATCCTTGTTAATTTTCTGTCTGGTTGATCTGTCTGCTATTGACAGTGGAGTGTTAAAGTCTCCCACTATTATTGTGTGGGAGTCTAAGTCCCTTTGTAAGTCATTAAGAACTTGCCTTATATATCTGGGTGCTCCTACATTGGGTCCATATATATTTAGAATCGTTATCTCTTCTTGTTGTATCGATCCTTTTACCATTATGTAATGACCTTCTTTGTCCCTTTTGATCTTTGTTACTTTAAAGTCTATTTTATCAGAGATGAGAATTGCAACTCCTGCTTTTTTTTGCTCTCCATTTGCTTGGTAAATCTTCCTCCATCCCTTTATTTTGAGGCTTTGTGTATCTTTGCATGTGAGGTGGGTTTCCTGGATACAGCACACCGATGGGTTTTGGTTTTTTATCCAATTTGCCAGTCTGTGTCTTTTGATTGGTGCATTTAGCCCATTTACATTCAGGGTTAATATTGTTATGTGTGAATTTGATACTGCCATTTTGATGCTAGCTGGCTGTTTTTCCCGTTGGTTCATGTACATTCTTCATTTTGTTGATGGTCTTTAGCATTTGGTATGCTTTTAGGATGGCTGGAACTGGTTGTTTCTTTCTATGTGTAGTGCCTCTTTCAGGAGCTCTTGTAAAGCAGGCCTAGTGGTGACAAAATCTCTGAGTACTTGCTTGTTCGTGAAGGATTTTATTTTTCCTTCACTTATAAAGCTCAGTTTCGCTGGATATGAAATTCTGGGTTGAAAGCTCTTTTCTTTAAGGATGTTGAATATTGGCCCCCACTCTCTTCTGGCTTGTAGAGTCTCTGCCGAGAGATCTGCTGTGAGTCTGATGGGCTTCCCTTTGTGGGTGACCTGACCTTTCTCTCTGGCTGCCCTTAGTATTTTCTCCTTCGTTTCAGCCCTGGTGAATCTGACGATTATGTGCCTTGGGGTTGCTCTTCTTGCAGAGTATCTTTGTGGTGTTCTCTGTATTTCCTGGAGTTGAGTATTGACCTGTCTTGCTAGGTTGGGGAAATTTTCCTGGATAATATCCTGAAGAGTGTTTTCCAGCTTGGATTCATTCTCTTCGTCACATTCTGGTACACCTATCAAACGTAGGTTGGGTCTCTTCACATAGTCCCACATTTCTTGGAGATTTTGTTCATTCCTTTTTGTGCTT
This sequence comes from Saguinus oedipus, assembly GCA_031835075.1. Classification (NCBI taxonomy): domain Eukaryota; kingdom Metazoa; phylum Chordata; class Mammalia; order Primates; family Cebidae; genus Saguinus; species Saguinus oedipus. The sequence goes on along the minus strand of CM063187.1, from coordinate 37,568,317 downwards.
TTTTCTTTAATCTTGGTTTCTCGTTTTATTTCATTGAGTTGATCTTCAACTTCTGATATTCTTTCTTCTGCTTGGTCAATTCGGCTGTTGAAACTTGTGCATGCTTCGCGAAGTTCTCGTGTTGTGTTTTTCAGCTCCTTCAATTCATTCATATTCCTCTCTAAGTTGTCTATTCTTGTTATCAATTCCTCGAATCTTTTTTCAAATCTTTTTTCAAGGTTCTTAGTTTCTTTGCACTGGTTTAGAACATGTTCCTTTAGCTCACTGAAGTTTCTCATTATCCACTTTCTGAAGTCTGATTCCGTCATTTCGTCACATTCATTCTCCGTCCAGCTTTGTTCCCTTGCTGGTGAGGAGTTTTGGTCCTTTTTTGGAGGTGAGGTGTTTTGGTTTCGGGTGCTTTCCTCCTTTTTGCGCTGGTTTCTTCCCATCTTTATGGATTTATCCGCCTGTCGTCTTAGTAGTGGCTGATTTTTCAATTGGGTCTCTGTGTGGACACTGAGATTGTTGATGATGAAGTATTTCTGTTACTTAGTTTTCCCTCTAATGATCTATCCTCTCTGCTGTATGAGTGCTGAGGTCCACTCCAGGCCCTGCTTGTCTGGGGTATACCTGCAGCAGCCTCTGCGCCTTCACCGAGAGCTGCAATCCTGAGTCACCTCTATGACGCCATCTTGCCTCCTCCCAAGAAGACTATTTTCAAAACCTTCGGTGCGGCCAGGCGCGGTGGCTCAAGCCTGTAATCCCAGCACTTTGGGAGGCCGAGGCGGGTGGATCACAAGGTCAACAGATGGAGACCATCCTGGTCAACATGGTGAAACCCCGTCTCTACTAAAAATGCAAAAAATTAGCTGGGCATGGTGGCGCGTGCCTGTAATCCCAGCTACTCAGGAGGCTGAGGCAGGAGAATTGCCTGAACCCAGGAGGCGGAGGTTGCGGTGAGCCGAAATTGCGCCATTGCACTCCAGCCTGGGTAACAAGAGCGAAACTCCGTCTCAAAAAAAAAGAAAAGAAAAAACAAAACCTTCGGTGCTTTCAGGGCAGAGCCAGCTCTCTGGCACCTTGCAGGCTTTCCCAGCGTGGGTAAAGGCATATCCAGCTTTTTTCTCCAGCTCATCACCCTGCAAAAGAAGAGCGGCCCTCGGGCCTGGTCTAGGCCCTGGGTAGGAAAGCACAGGAGGTGGGTGGGAAAGTGCAGAAGCCTCTGACTGTCCCTGGGGGAGGATGTACACCCACAGGGCTCTGATGAATTCTGCCTGTGGCCATCCAGTTCCATCTGCCACAGAGGCCAGGAGCTGCCTGAGAAATCGATGCTGGCAGTGGCACGAAGCAAGGCAGGGCCATTTAATGGCGCGGGGTGTGAGAGGTCCCCAGTGGCCACCACTCCGTGGAAACGAGGCCCTGGGTTGACAGAGCCGTGCTGTCGTGTGTGCTGGGGCTGCATCGGGAGCCAGCAACACACAGCGTGTCGTGTTCCCTTAATATTTGAGGCATGGAGTCAGGGTGTGCTGATGAGAGCGTAGCACTAATGGGTCTCCGTGGGGAAGGGTGGGTGGAGCTGCCAGGCCGGGAGAGGTTTTGCAGCCACAGACGTAACCAGGGCCCACTCAAGCAGTCGTGATCAATAAAAGATGCCCTGCCAGGACCAGGCTGCCTGGAACCAGCTGCCCTCCTCTCCATTATTCCTCACCAGCACCTCCCGAGAGTCATCGCCCTAAGAAGAACCATCAGCCTACCCATTTGTTATCCTGCCCCTCCCTCCCAAGGACAGTAGCAGATACAGTCCCCAAGTGCCTCCTGGCTCTCTGATTCTGCTGCTGTAATTGACGGACTCCTCCTGTGCTGATGAATGCAGACTCTTCACGTCAACTAACAACACACCTAGAGCCAGCACATGCAGCCCTGTTCCTTTTAATAAGCCTCCCCATCCTTCAGGAGGGGCTGGGGGTGTGGAGGAACACAGATGAGCCTTTTTTTTTTTTTAATATGGAGTTTCATTCTTGTCTCCTGGGCTAGAGTGCAGTGGGGCGATCTCGACTCACTGAAATCTCGGCCTCCCGGGTTCGAGCGATTCTCCTGCCTCAGCCTCCCAAAGTGCTGGGATTACGGTCACCATGCCTGGCTAATTTTTTTGCATTTTTAGTAGAAATGGAGTTTTACCATGTTGGCCAGGCTGGTCTCCAACTCCTGATCTCAAGTGATCGTCCCGCCTCGGCCTCCCTAAGTGCTGGGATTACAGGCGTGAGCCACCGCACCCGGCCGAGCCTTTTGTTTTTTGGAACACTGAGGCCAAAGGACACAGCCACTCTCAAGGATCCTGGGAGATGCTTGGTGCATGTCTGGAGGATCACTGGGCGAGGAGCATGGCAAACCTTGGCAAGGTCTGTGGCTTTTGACCCAGCAGTTTTAAAAACTAATTTTCAGGAAATAAAGCCTTATATGGAAGGATGTTTATCACAGCATTATTTATAGTAGGGAATCATTAGATGGAATTTAAGTGTCCCATAGAGGAACGAGTGGCCTCCACTAAGAGAGTATCCTACAGCCAAAGGCTCAAATCTGGGCTGCGCTATTACTTTTTAACTGGATTCAGGCAGGTTCTCTAACCCGTAAGTCATTCTCATTTGCGAAACCTGCACGTTTGCCGCGCTGTCTCCCCGTGTGGTTAAATGAGATGCTGTGGGTAAGATGACTGGCACAGGCCGTCATCAGCAACTTATGGGACGTTTACCATCCCCAGTGGTAGTGACTGCTAAAAATTGCATGTTTGAAGAATATATAATGACAGGAAATAAGTGAAGCATATAATTTCATATGATCCAAATGTCATTACATATCTCTGTTTTTATGTGCAAAACTAAAACGTCTCTGGAGATAGGATTGTACGTGCATTTTATCTTTTTATAGCTTTCAGTGCATTCCAGGTTTTCTTGGGAGGCATCTCCATATTAAAGAAGGTATATGTATACATATGTCAAAACTTATCAAAATGTCCATGTTAAATACAGGCAGCATAAGTGATCACTCAATCAAGCTGTTAAAACAATAACATTCTCCTTACTCTCCCCCTTCATTGCTGGTGTAAAGAGTTAGGATAGGGATGTGGGGAGCGGGGAGGGCTATGGAGATGAGTCCTCTGGGGGTGCTCAGATAGAAGAGGATCTGCAGTAGCCAAGATCCAGGGCAGACTGAGGAGGAGGGGTTAGGAGACGAAGAAATAGCTCCTGGCAGGGTGGTTGGCACTTGGCAGTTTGCTGGGGGAGTGGTGATTGTCAGTGGGGCAGTAGAGGAAGGAGTGAATGAACCTGCCCAGGGGGCTGGGGCTTCCATCCTGAATGTGAATTGATGAGGCAGTGTAATGGGAAGAAGGCATTCAGGGAGAGGTAAGAGCTGGAGCAGAGGCGTGCCCTACGCTCAGATTCAAGGGCTTGGGTGGGGAAGTAACTGGCCTGCCGTGGCAGGAGGCCTGAGTGTGTCATGGGGGAGGGACAGAGAGTGGGCTGTGGGGTGGGGGCCAGACGGTGGGATTGGGGATGCCAACTCCCCTGGGTCTAGGGAGGCCTCTGCCCTAGGAACCAGAGCCTGGTAGGGCTGGAGCCTGAAGGGTTCCTGGGGCCGGGTCTTTGAGCAAGGACTTTGCAGATGGGCAGAGGGGCTGGCCTTGGAGGGTGGGGTGGGGCTGGCTGCTTGGGGCCAGGGATACCTGTGCCTCATGGAAGCAGGGCAGGGTGGGAAGCCAGCCCAATGTAGGTTTATCCTCTCTGCCCCTTGATGGCTGTGTGGCTTTTAGAAATCCTTCAACTGCGGGAAGTTGGGTTTCTTCACCTGCAGGGGGAGGGCAGCACCCGTGTCACCTGTCCTAAGGATCTGCTTGACAAATGTGCAGTGTCATTATGAAGGAATGGTGGCATGTTATCGTCATCAGGCTTTGTGGTTGGTCTAAAGTGGGTTTTTTTTTCTGACCTTCTAGATTGCCAGTGTCCTCACGTCAAGGAAGCCCTCTGTCCTTCTCACTTTGGTAAGTGGCTGGTGTCCAGGGGTGGAACAGTGCTTGGCTCTGGAGAAGGTTTTTAGGGAGCCACCTCTCCTACAGAGGTCAGGACCATAGGGGAGGATTAAGAAATTGCGAGGGGTCAGGTGCAGTGGCTCATGCCTGTTGTATCCAAGTGCCTTGAGAGGCCAAGCTGGGAGGATCGCTCGGGGGCAGGAGTTCCAGGCCAGCCTGGGCAACACGGCGAGACCCTATCTCTGCAACAGACTAAAAAGTTAGCCAGTCCTTGTGGCATGTACTTGTAGTCCCAGCTACTCAGGAGGCTGAGGTAGGAGGAGTGCTTGAGCCCAGGAGTTCGAGGGTGCAGTGAGGTATAATCGTGCCACTGCTCTCCAGCCTGGGCCACAAAGCAAGACCCTGTCTCAAAAAATTAAAAAAGAAACCAAGAGGAATGGTCGTTGGTGATAAGTAGCAACACATGAGCAGTCTGAATAGCCAGCTGCTGATGGGACCCCATCCTTGAGTCTCCCTGGGACCTGTTGTGTCCTGTCATGAGGATGTGGATGAGACACCACACCCACTCTTAGGGTTAAACCTGGCTTGAAGATGTATTTGTGTCAGGCTAAGCTCATGGAATTTGTGGATGTATAAAGTCAGTTTAGTGGGTTCCAAAATATAGCTAGGTAGCGTGAATAAGGTCTAGTATTTGGGCTGGGCGAAGTGGTTCATACCTGTAATCCCAGCACTTTGGGAGGCCAAGACGGGCAGATCACAAGGTCAGGAGTTTGAGAATGGCCTGGCTGACATAGCAAAACCCCATCTCTACTAAAAAAAAAAAATACAAAAAATTAGCTGGGCATGGTGGCATAATCCCAGCTACTTGGGAGGCTGAGGCAGGAGAATCGCTTAAACTTAGGAGGTGGAGGTTGCAATGAGCTGAGATCACGCCACTGCACTCCAACCCAGTGCGAGACTCCGTCTCAAAAAAAAAATGATCTAATATTTGATAGCACAGCAGGGTGACTACAGTCAACAATAATTTATTATATATTTAAAAATAACCAGAAGAATATAATTGGATTAGAATAGAGGGGATAAATGCTTGAGGTGATGGATACCCCATGTATCCTGATGTGATTATTCCATACTGCATACCTGTATCACAATATCTCATGTACCCCATAAATAGATACACCTAATATCTACCCACAAAAATTAATAATAAAAAATTTAAAAAGGAAAAAAGGAAGTTTACTCCTACCCTCTATCTCTCCTATTGATGGGATCTGAAAAACACACACACCCTTGGCGTCTGCCCTCAAAGTAGCTGAGGTGTGGGGCACAGTGACTGACTGAAGGCCCGGGGTAGGGTGGGGAGGGCAAGGTGGCCTCCAGGTATGCTGGCAGGATTTTGGGGGCACTTGGGTGGTTGTGTGCCCCCAAAGAATTCTCTGGAATTTCCCAGAGAAGTATGCTTTCTTACACTTCTTTCAGCATGGGAGTTTCACATAAGAGGCACGTCCACAAGCCTCCTTCTCCCAAAGTGACCTTTCTCTCTTTTTATTTTATTTTATTTTATTTTTGAGGCAGAGTTTCGCTCTTGTTGCCCAGGCTGGTGTGCAATGGCAGGATCTCAGCTCACCGCAACATCCGCCTCCTGGGTTCAAGCAGTTCTCTTGCCTCAGCCTCCTGAATAGCTGGGATTACAGGCATGCACCACCACACCCGGCTAATTTTTGTATTTTTAGTAGAGACGGGGTTTCTCCGTGTTGGTCAGGCTGGTCTCGAACTCCCGACCTCAAGGGACCCGCCCTCCTTGGCCTCCGAAAGTGCTGGGATTACAGATGTGAGCCACTGTGCCTGTCCTCTCTCTTTTCTTAATTGTTTTTTACAGAAATAGTTTTTCTTGGTTATTTTCTTTAGCACTTGGGCCTCTTTTTCCTGCTTTGCTGTCTTGATGGTTATGAGGGAAGCTTCTGTGAGATGATTAATTTGGGTATACGATTAGACATCAAGCTGAAGTTCCGGGTAAAGAAATGATTTAAAGTGCCTTGCCCAGGCTGGGCATGGCGGCTCACAACTGTAATCCCGGCACTTTGGGAGGCCAAGGTGGGCAGATACACTTGGGGTCGGGAGTTCGAGACTAGCCTGGCCAACATGGCAAATCCCCATCTGTACTAAAAATACAAAAATTTGCCGAGCGTGGTGGTGCGCACCTGTAATTCCAGCTACTCAAGAGGCTGAGGCAGGAGAATCACTTGTACTTGAGAGGTGGAGGCTACAGTAAGCCAAAATGGTACCATCACAGTCCAGCCTGGGCAGCAGAGCAAGACATCGTCTCAAAAAAAAAAAAAAAAAAATCAATAAATTAAAATGCCTGGCCTCTCTGGGGAGAGCCTGTTTTTCTCTAGATCCCTTGTATCTCTACTCCTGTCCAAGTTCCATTTGGAGTCTCCTAGGAGTTAAGAGAGGGAACTCACCCTGCTTCACAGCAGTCCTGCCAGAGTCAGGTCCTGCACGCCTCCCCAGAAGGGCTGGATTGGACAGGACTGTTGAATGTTATACAGCCAGTGGGGAGTGTGTGCAGGAGAAGGAAGATGGAACAGTTGGGGAGAGCAGATTTGTGGTGGGAGTGGCCCCAGGCCCTCACCTGTCCCTGGACAGCCTGGCTTGTTTCAGCAGAGAGCTCTGACCTCCGTGGAGAAGGCCTTGCTATGCAGCTGGGACGCTGCGGTGTTTGCAGGGCCCCCACTTCCTCCACTTGGCAAGTGGCAGCAAAGGAGGGCCGCCCTTGTGCTGGGCCTGGGCCTGGAGCTACCTGGCTGGGTGGCTCAATTGTCAAGGGAAGGCAGGAGGGGATGGGCTGGCTGGGGTGCAGGGGATACCTGTTCTTACCTGTCCTGAGCCTGACTGGAGGCCACAGGGGTGCAGGCTGTGGGGGTACCGTGCGGCCCATGTGACACGTCTGTGTTCTCCCTCCCCAGCGTGGCGTCAACACGGACAGCGGCAGTGTCTGCAGAGAGGCCTCTTTCGAGGGCATAAGCAAGTGAGTCGTGGGCCCTGGGGACTCATTCCTCGCCCTCCCCCACTCCCACCTCCACCAGCAGGTCTTTCCCAGTCTACAAATAAGACATGAAATATGCAAACTTCTTTTTTAAGGAGTTTGGGCATTTTGAGGAAATGTTTAGAATCATAATTTGCCAAAAATCACCTTGAAGGAAAGAAAAAAAAATCACCTTGAAAGAAAACATTTTCTTAAAGGAAAGGCACCTCGTCTCTGTGTAAGTGCTCAGGCAGCCCTGGCTATCTGGCAGGGGCAGGGGCAGGCACAGGTGGGGCTGTTTACCCTCTAGATACTGGCTGTGAGCCCCCGCAGTCCGTGCGTCAAGCACCCCGCTTTTTTTTTTTTTCTGAGACAGAGTCTCACTCTGTCGCCAGGCTGAAATACAGTGGCGAGATCTCGGCTTACTACAATCTCCAACTTCTGGGTTTAAGCGATTCTCCTGCCTCAGCCTCCTGAGTAGCTGGAGTTCCAGGCATGCGCCACCATACCTGGCTAATTTTTGTATTTTTAATAGAGATGGGGTTTTGCCACGTTGGTCACGTGACCTCAGGTGATCCGCCCACCTCGGCTTCCCAAAGTGCTGGGATTACAGACGTGAGCCACCAGATGTGTGCCTGGCCCAAGCCCCCTCTCTTCGTCCTAGTTATTCCCTTTCAACCTGGCTCTCAGCAGCTCCCTCATGTCCCCTGCTGTCCCAGTCCCAGGTAGGATCCCCTTAATGTCTTCTCTTAACCGAGCTCCTGGCTGAGCCCCTAAACCCTGCTTGGGAAGCAGTTCCCCTTTTCTGTCCAGGCAGAAGGACAGACCTTGGGCACAGGCAGAGAAGCCCCTCTCCTGTTTGTCATCCCTTACCCATGGCCTCTGGGAGAGCCTGGAGAGGGCGGGAGAGCCCTGCCCACTGGCAGTGCCTGTGTCCCTGGGCTGGCTGGTGGCTGGCCCTGGGGTCTGTGGCCTGCATTGCTGGCTGGTGCTATAGCAGACAAGGCCCCCATGCTCGAGACTGCTGAGCGTGGACAGTGGGCATCTCCCAGCCCCAACTCCGGGACCTGGATCCCTAGGCCCTCCCCTACTATGCATCCCCTGCAGCCTCTATGTCCTCTGTTGTCCTTTGGTGGGCCAAGGCAGTGACGCAGGAAGCGCCTTATAATTATGTATGAGCCCAAGCTGCTGGAATCTCTATGTGTGATGTAGGGGTGATTAGGAGGGATTATGAGCTCATAAATATGTATCACCTCTCTCTCCTGGGGGGTGCAGAGAGTAGGTTTGCTTCTTTTTCACTGCACAGATCTTTGTGTCCTCTTGAGAGTTTCCCCAAAGCGGCCCCGCCTCCCACGCCTGGCAGCAATTAGCCCAGCTTGTTGAAATGCTGGCCAAGGAGCTGCTCTCTCTCTCCAGTCCCCCAAGGCCCTCGGAGCAGGTACGGGCACAGCCAGCTGCTGCCTGCCCCAGGCCTGGGGCTCTCTGAATCCCCCCAGCCTACCTGGTGCCAGGGCTCTAGTGTCCTGCACACTTTCCTTGGCCATGCCATGGAACCTCTCCATGGCCTCTGCTTGGGTCTCTGCAGCAGGGGGACCCTCAGCTCATCTACGTGTAACCTGGTGCTGCCTGGGTGTGTGGTGGGCACTGGAGGAGATCACACTCACCTGGGGCCCGGCACAGCTGGTGCTCAGTGACAGTTACCCACAAGCAAACCCCAGCAAATCCCATCACTCCTCTGTGCCTTACTCTCCCCATCTGCATGGTGGGCTGGGTGGACTCCAGGATCACTGATTCTGTTTCCCAGATGTCAGCGAGCTGTGGGGCTTCTCAGCAGGGAGAGCTTTGCTTGCCCTTCCAGAGGTCTCTGCTGTAGAGAATGCTGAGGCCCCCCCCCCCCCACCGCCACCCCGGACCACATCTGGTAGCTGTGTGGCAGGCAGGGTTCCCAGCGGGGAGTTCAAGATGTGGTCACTGAAGCAGAGCTCTGCCAGCTCCTCCTTGAGATTCCCTGAGGGAGGCAGGCGGGGCCCCAGGCTGCCCCAGGGCCCTCATCACTATCAGTGAGTGTCTCTCAAAGGCCTTGTTACCCAGAGGATTACCAGGTGTGACCTCTCATCCCAGTCTCTGTCCCCTGTTGCTCACCAGTCCCTGTGTCCCCTGCCAAGACCCCAGAGGAACCCATGCTCTGCAAACCCCACCCCACCCTGTCAGCATTGGGACACTTTTTGGAGAGCTAGGGATAGCCTTACTTTTGCGCCGTCTCCCCAGACACCAGGCTGGTAGGTACCTCTCCAACCTCTGATCCAGGCCAGGCAGGAGTTGACTGGGGGGAGGGTGCTCACCCGGCCCCTCAGCTGGGGGCTGGGCTGAGACACCACACCCCACATTGGGTGCTGGCATGTCAGTTTCCACACCCACCCGTCAGGCTGCTGGCCGAATCTCTGACTTGGCTGATGCAATGCGCTGCAGGTGAGAACCCTCATGGCCGTCTCTGGCCTGCTCGTTCTACTCCGTCACTTCCTTATCCCCTGTTGGGGGTCCTCCACCCGTGTCTCTTCCATTGGGGCCTTAACCTCACCATGTCACCAGGGTTGCTTCACTGGGGCAGGAGTCTCCGGCTGGTGCCCACTACCCTGTATGCCATGGGCCCTGACATGGGGCCCCAGCCTCTACCTCCAGCTGCCCCTAGCTCCTTCCCTGTGGACAGTCTCATCTGCATTGCTGGGGTCCGGATACAGCTCATCTCCCTGCCTTCCACTCACCCAGGCCACCAGCACTTCTGTGCTGGGCTGGGCAGAGAGCATGTCCCCAAGGGCCACTGCCACTCAGCAGCCACGTTCCCCGGCCTGCCAGGTGCACCTCCAGCAGCTAGCCGGGATATTAATAGCCTGTTTCCCAAGCAAGATGAATCTTGCTGTCGTCCTCCTCTCCAGTACGCAGCTGCTTGTGCCCCAGTTGCCTCTCACCGCTCTGATGAAGCTGCGTGCTCCTGGGTTGTCCTTTTTGACCCTTTCAAATGTCTCTGACGCACCTTGCACCTTGGGCTTCAATTGACCTCCTGCTAACAGAAGTTCAGGTTTAGTCTCTTGGTTTGACCTGATGGGTCCCTCCACCTCCCCTTATCCCCTGGCCTGCAAGAAAGAGGAGCTTGTGGTAGACAGTGACCCCCACCTGTCCACCTAGCCTAGACCCTCGGAACCCTGGTCCAGCTGGACAGTTGGCCTGGGACCCCACCAGTTGGGGCTCTTTGGGGTGTCTGGCCTGCGGTCTGTCCCACTTGGGCTCAGCCTTAGTCTCAGACCTCCATCTGCCTCCTCAGATTAGGGTCAGGGTGCTGCTGCCTGCAGCCGGAGTGTGGGGGTCTCAAGATGTGGGGATAGCAGAGGACAGGGAGCAGAGGGGATGGAGACAGAAGTGGGCTGAGGTTGGTGGTCATGCACATGGCTAGAGAGACCAGAAGGAGCCCCCTGTAGCCTGGGGCCCCTGGGCTTACCGAGGGGCATGGCTCAGCCTGATGACAGTGGTGTGAAAGGCACAGGCTGGGACAGTCTGTAGGGCCTTCTGAGTTTGGGATCTGGCCCAGGCTGCAGCTCCGTGTCGCTTGATTGGAGCAGTCCCGAGGAAAGTTTGGGAAGAGCAAGCCTTGCTGCAGGCTCTGGCAGGAGGGGCGGGTGTGGGCATGGGGTTGGATGCTTATTGCCAGGTCCTGGTAGGGCCATGATGGGGGGCTGGTTTGGAGGACAGGGAACTGAGGGAAACTGAGTTAGGGAGGGGAACCCTGCAGGAAGAGACTTGAGACTTCCTCCTGTGGATGGCAGACACCACAGCTCCCTGGAACTCCTGGTTCCTGAAGACTGGGAGCAAAGTCAGACATGGTAGATCTCTGAGAGCATCTAAGGAGGTGGACTTCAGGGTAGGTTTTCCTGAGAGAGGGAGACTGTGAAGAAGAGATGGTCTGTTGGGGGATTGTTGCAGGGGCCAGGTGGCCTGAGCTGAGGGCTGCCTGTCCATCAGGTTTCCATGCCTTAACAGGGGTGCCCTCTTGGCACAAGACAGTCACCTCCTAGACAGGCAGAAGCTGTGCACAAGAGCCCTGGGCCGGGGCAGCGAGTGACAGGGACTCCATTTCTTGCCATTGTCTGGGAAAGAAATAGTCGGTATTTTATTTTACATCAGCCCGTTTTTCAGGATAAGTGTATTTCTTATCTTTCGGCATTTACTTACATGGCCTTGCATATTTGAAGACAATTGGTTACAAATTAATCCCACTTAAGCAAGCAGTTAAAGTTGAAATGCTGAATTTGGGGGTTGTTAATGCAGGAATATTAATATCTGAATATGTGAATTTTAAAACCCAGGAAGTACAGGGACATTATTAAAACTTGACGATCATAGCAAAATGCCAATCTGTGATTTGAGGACCATGGTTTTCTGGTTACTGTTAACTTGAATATCAAGTTAACATGTAGGATTGACTTGCTTTTTATTTATTTATTTTTTTGAAATGAAGTCTTGCTCTGTCACCCAGGCTGGAGTGCAGTGCTGCCATCTCGGCTCACTGCGACCTCCGCCTCCTGGGTTCCAACATTTCTTCTGCCTCAGCCTCCTGAGTAGCTAGGATTACAGGCATGCGCCACCATGCCTGGCTAATTTTGTGTTTTTAGTAGAGATGGAGTTTTACCATGTTGGCCAGGCTGGTCTCAAATTCCTGACCTCAGGTGATCCACTCACCTTGGCCTCCCAAAGTGCTGGAATTACAGGCGTGAGCCACGGCGCCCTGCCTGGATTGGCTTTCTAATTGGGACCTTTGGAGATCTCAGTGAGGGCAGGGACTCTCAAGAGGTGAGAACCTGACCCAGCTGCCTTGCAGGGAGTGCAGTGGAGGGGCTGCCTCATCTTTGGGTGAGAAACTCCCAGGAAGAAGCCAGTGGCCTTGATGGGGACTTTGGCCCTTTGATCTCCCAGTCATATACAGAGCTCATCAGGAAATTACACTCTGCTTCTAGGGCACTCCTACCCTCACAGGCCCGGAGGGATTTCATCGATACTTTGACACGATTAATACATGCTCATTGGAGAAAATGCTAACCAGTGTGGAGGCAAAAGCAAGAACTATATGAATTTCATTACCCGTGGTTCAACCTATTAGCCTTGTCTTTTGGATTCTTCCATGTGTGTCTGATCATGTTTCTCTGAGTATATTTTTGTGTCTGAGTGTGTGTGTGTGCACGCACATGTGTATCTGTGTATATACATTGATCTGTATGTGTCTGTGTCTACCTATATGTGTGTATATCAGGGTGTGGATCTTTTTGTGTGTGTAAGTATTTGCCTGAGTATGTGTGTCTATATCTGTGTGTCTGCATTCCTCTAAGCATGTGCCAGTGTGTGTGTGTGTGTGTGTGTGTGTGTGTGTGTGTGTGTGTGTGTTCCTGGGTGCGTCTGCCTATCTGTGTGTGTCTGTGCACATACACGAGGGTCTAGCTGTGTGTGTCTGAGCATGCCTCTGTGGTGCACATGGCTGTGTGTGTCCGTGGGTACCACTTTTCCAAGCATCTGCCTGTCTCTGTGTGTCTGTGTATGTGCATCTGTGTCTGCGTGCTGAGTCACTCTGTCCTGGGTCACTTTGCTGCTTGTGTGCATGTGCATGTGTGTATGCATATGTATGTTGAGTAAAATGAAGTGTTGTCGGTGCGTTTGGCTGCTGAGTGGATCAGCCACTGTTTTTCCTGAGGTCAAAGTTGCATTTGGTGCAGTGGGAGCCGCAGTCTATTTGGCAGTCTTGAATTATGTCACCTGCTGCCCTGTTCTTCACTCTGAACCACATTGGCTGCCTGTAGTCTCTTTGATATTTCATAAGTAGGGCTTTGATTCCACGACATTTAGGTCGACTTTGAATCATATGGTCCTGTTTGTATAGTCGAGGATCCTGAATGCTTCAGAGATCTGGAATCCTCTCAGCCTGCTGGTACCCCCTTCGCTCTTCTCTCCTGTTCCTGACCCTATTCACCTGGCTCAGCTGGGAATAGGGCTGCTGGCCTCACAACCATGGCATTACGTAGGTATTTTCAATACCATTCACGAAGTCGTGGAGAGTCCCTGGCTTGCAGGAGCACAGGAAGTCACGACCCTGCATGTGCTTGTGTGTACCATTGTGTGGGACAGGTCTTTTTTCTTTCTTTCTTTTTTTTTTTTAAAGAGACAGGGTCTCACTCTTGCCCAGGCTGCTGGAGTACAGTGGTACAATCATGAATCTCTACAGCCTCGACCTCCTGGGCTCAAGCCATCTTCCCCCCTCAGCCTCCCGAGTAGCTGGGACTACAGGCGTGTGCCAACACACCCAGATAATTTTTAAATTTTTTGTGGAGACAAGGTCTCGCTATGTTGCCCAGGCTGGTCTTGAACTCCTGGGCTCAAGTGATCTTTCTGCTTTGGCCTCCCAAACTGCTGGGATTACAGGTGCGAGCCACCACACCTGGTTAAGGAGCGGGTCTTGAAATCCAGAGAGTTGAAGTCTTGCCGAGGCTTCTCTGCTGAGGCCTGTAGCTTGTGCTAGGCTACCTTGTTCCTCTCCAGCTTGAGCTCTGGATCACACATGGTTCTCTAGTGTCCGAGATGTGCCCCGACCTGATCCTTTTGTCTCCTGGGGTCAGCTTTTCACTGATGTTCATCTTATCGAAGGACAGCTTTTGGCTTTGTAGAATTTTCTTATGTGTTTCCTTTTCGTTTCATTGCTTTCTGCAAGGGGCATTCTTAGGATGGAAGTTTAGATCACTGATTTTCAGTGTTCTTTTCTACTGTATATGTGTAGAGCTATGAGTTTTCCTGTAAACATTGCTTTGGCTGCATTTCTCACAGGTTATGATATTTCGTATTGCTGTTTTCTAATTTCATTGTATTTTTTTCTTTGAACCATGAGTATTTAGGTCTGTTGCTTAATTTCTAGACAGTTTGAGATTTTATCGTTTCCTTTTTGTTATGGATTTCTCGTTTAATTCTACCGCGATTAATGAACATTCTCTGTATCTCAGCCCTTTAAAATATGTTGAACTTCCAGCACATGACCATTAGGATAAATGTTTTGCGTACACTTAAAGCATGTATTCTGCAGTTATGGGCCACAGTGTTCAGTATATGTCAGTTACGTCAAGTCGGTTAATGTAGTGTTTATGTCTTCTCCATCTTTACTGATTTCTCTGCTTGCTTGTTCTGTCACTACTACTTTATTTTATGGCTGAAAAGTATTATTTTCTATGGATACATACCACATTTGATTTGTCCGTTCATCAGTTGGTAGACACCTGGGTTGCTTCCATCTTTGGGCTGTTCTGATTAATGCTGCTATGAGCGTTGATGTCAGACTTCTTGTGTGACCATATGCTGTCACATTCCCTTGGATATATACCTAGAAGTGGAATTGCAGGGTCATGTGGATGCCTTTCCTGTCTCTTCTTGCCTGTTTGCCCTGGCTAGAACCTCCAGTACAAGGTTGAATAGACGTGGAGACAGCAGATGTGCTTGCGTTGTTTTTCATCTTAGGGGAAAGCTTTTCGTCTTTTACCATTCAGTATGCTATGATGTTAGTTGAGGGCTTTGTTTTTTCTTTTTTTTTTTTTTTGTAGATGCTCTTTATAATAAAGTTGAGGAAGTTCCTTTCCCTCCCTAGTTCATTGTTTATTATGAAAAGGTCTTTGATCTTATCAGATTCTTTTTCTGCATGTATTGATGCAAGCACATGGTTTTGTTACATGTTCTATTAATATGATTGATGTGTTACATTGATTTATATTTATATGTTGAAAGAATCTTGCATTCCTGGGAAAAATCTCCAACTTGGTCATGACATATATATATCCTTTTTATATGTTGCTGGATTCTGTTTGCTAGTATGTTGTTGAAGCATTCTCGTGTCTCTATTCGCAAGTAATTTTGGTGTGTAGTTTTGTTTTTCTAAGGTGTCTTTGTCTAGTTTAGCATTGACCTTGTAAAAGGGTTGAAAAATAATGCCTCCTCTTCTGTTTTTGTTATTGTTGTTGTTTGTTTATTTGTTTTGAGACAGTCTTGCTCAGTCGCAGGCTGGATTGTGGTGGTGTGATTTCAGCTCACTGCAACCTCCACCTCCTGAGTCCAAGTGATTCTCCTGCCTCAGCGTCCTGAGTAGCTGGAATCACAGGCACGTGCCACCATGCTTGGCTAACTTTTTTATTTTTAGTAGAGATGGAGTTTTGCCATGTTGGCCAGGCTGGTCTTGTACTCCTGACCTCAAGCCATCCTCCCGCCTCTGCCTCCCAGAGTTCTGGGTTTACAGGTGTGAGCCACTGCACCTGGCCCTCTTGGGTTTTTGCTAAGAGTTTATGAAGTTGGGTTTTTGGTAAGAGTTTATGAAGGATTGGTGTTAATTCTTTAAGCATTTGATTGAATTCCTTAGTAAAGATATTTGGTCCTGGGGTTTGCTTTATGAGAAGTTTTTTTTATTACAAATTTGTTCTCTTGTTAAGGTCTGTTTAGATTTTCTGTTTCTTTTCTTTTTTTAAGACAGAGTTTCACTTTTGTTGCTCGGGCTGGAGTGGAATGGCACGATCTCAGCTCACTGCAAGCTCAGTCTCCTGGGTTCACGCGATTCTCCTGCCTCAGCCTCACGAGTAGCTGGGATTACAGGCACGTGCCACTGCCCAGCTAATTTTTGTATTTTTAGAAGAGACAGGGTTTTGCCATGTTGCCCAGGCTGATCTCGAACTCCTGACCTCAGGTGATCTGCCCGCTTGGGCCTCCCAAAGTGCTGGGATTACAGGCGTGAGCCACCGTGTTTTTGTTCACATCTTCTGTTCCTTTTTAATCTTCTGTCTGGTTGTTTTCTTCATTGCAAAAGTAGAATCTTTGTGTCTCTGTTTCTCTCTCCAATTTTGTTAGTTTTTGATACATGTATCTTAGGGCTCTGTTAAGTGCATATGTTTGTAATTGTTTTATCTTCTTTGTGGATTGACGTAATTATCATTAAAAAGTCCTCTTTGTCTAAAGACAAAGAAGTAAAACTTTGTATCTTAGAGCTTATTTTGTCTGATGTTAGTATAGCAATTCTAGTTCCATTTTGGTTTCGGTTTGTATAGCATATCGTTTCCTATCCTTTTACTTTCAACCTATTTTTTCTTTGAATCTAAAGTGTGTCTCTTTAGAGCATATAGTTGAATCATATTTTAAAAATTCATTCTGCCTGGCTTTTATTAAAAAGTCAAAAAATAACAGATGCTGGCAAGGTTGCAGAGAAAAAGGAACACTTATACACTGGTGGTGGGAGTGTAAATTAGTTCAGCCATGGTGGAAGACAGTGTGGCAATTCCGGAAAGACCTAAAAACAGAAATACCATTCGACCCAGCAATTCCATTACTGAGTATACACCCAAAGGAATATAAATTGTTCTATTATAACAACACATGCACGTGTATGTTCGATGCAGCACTATTCACAATTGCAAACACATGGAATCAACCTAAATGCCCATCAGTGGTAGACTGGATAAAGAAAATGTGGTACATAGACACCATGGAATACTATGCAGCCATAAAAAAGAATGAGATAATATCTTTTGCAAGAACATGGATGGAGCTGGAGGCTGTTATTCTAAGCAGGCTAACACAGGAACAGAAAACCAAATGCCACATGTTCTCACTTAAAATTGGGAGCTGAATGATGAGAACGCATGGACACATAGAGGGGAACAACATACTCTGGGGCCTACTGGAAGGTGGAGGGTGGAAGGAGGAAGAGGATCAGGAAGAATAACTTAATACCTAGGTGGCAGAATACCTAGGTGGTCTAAGCTTAATACGTAGGTGGCAGAATAATCTGTACAACAAAGAAACCTGTACATGTACCCCTGAACTTAAAAAAAAAAAAAAAAAAAAAGCTGGGTGTGGTGGCTCATGCCTGTAATCCCAGCATTTTGGGAGGCCCAGGTGGGTGATCACCTGAGGACAGGAGTTTGAGACCCGCCTGACCAATATGGTGAAACCCTGTCTCTACTAAAATTACAAAAATTAGCTGGGCATGGTAGCATGCGCCCGTAGTCCCAGCTATTCAGGAGGCTGAGACAGAATTGCTTGAACATGGGAAGTGGAATTTGCAGTGAACTGAGATCAGGCCACTGCACTCCAGCCTAGCTGACAGAGAGAAACTGTCTCAAAAAAAAAAAAAAAAAAAAAAAAAAAAAAATACAAAAAATTAGTTGAGTGTGGTGGCACATGCCTAATAGTCCCAGCTACTTGGGAAGCGGAGGCAGGAGAATTGCTTGAACCTGGGAGGCGGAGGTTGCAATGAGCCAAGATTGCACCACTGCACTCCAGCCTGGGCAACAGAGTGAGACTCTGTCTAAAAAAAAAAAAAAAATTCTGCTAATCCTTGCATTGTAATTGGAGAATTTAATCCACTTACATCTAAAGTAATTATTGATAAGGAAAAACGTTACCATTTTAAAATCAGTTTTCTATGTCTTCTAACATTTTTGCTCCTCACTTTCTCCATTACATTCTTTTTTTTTTTTTGTAATGTTTTGATTTCTTTCTCATTTCCTTTTCTGTATGTTTTAGCTATTTTCTTAATGATTATTGTGGGGATTACAGTTGACTACTTAAACTTGTAAAAATCTAGTTTGCATTAGTGTCAGCTTCATTTCAATTGCATGCAGAAGTTGGCCTCTGTGTGTCTCCTTTCCGTCTTTTGCCTTTGTGCTGTTATTGCATATGGATTGCGTCTTTATTCGTTTTGTACTTATCAATACAGATTTACAATTACTGCTTTATTCAGTTGTCTTTTAAGTCGGAGAAAAGGAGTTACAAACAAAAAATACATTTATACTGTCTTTATATTTATCTATATGGTTACCATTGCCAGTATTTGCTTTCTCTTCATATGGATTCAAGTTACTCTGCAGTATCTTTTCATTGTAGTTGAAACAGTTCCCTTTAGTATTTCTTTCAGGGTAGGTCTGCTAGTGATAAATTCTCATGGCGTTTGCTTATCTGGAGTGTTTTAGTTCACGCTCATTTTTTAATAATAGTGTTACTGAATGTAGAATTTTTGGTGGACTTTTTATTTCTTTCAGCACTTTGAATGTCATCCCACTGCCTTCTGTTCACCATAGTTTTTTATGAGAAATTAGGTATTAATCTAATTGAGGATCCCTTGTAAGTGATGAATTATTAATACTTTTGCTGCTTTCAAGATACTATTTTGATAGTTTCATTATGATGTGTCTAGGTGTGGATATCTTTGAATATCCTACTTGGAGTTCATGGAGCATTATGAATATGTAGATTAATGTTTTTCATCAAATTGGTGAGGTTTCTGCTTTCTCTGCATTTTTTCCTTCTGGTACTCCTACTGTGTGTATTTTGGTATACCTGACACAAGAGGCTATGCTGTCTGCCTGCTGGGGATCGGAGCTGGTGTTTTGTAGCCATAAAGCTTGCTCTCCAACTGACCGCATTTGGAGGACAAGGCCCAGGCTGCCAGGTCTGCTGCAGGAAAGGAGCAACAGGTCTTTTGTGGCCTGTTGAAATGAAAGTGTGGGTTGAAATTAAAGTGTGGGACCCTCTCTTTGTCATGTGTGCATGTCTCGAATGAGGTAATTCTCACTGGGACATGATAGACCATTGGATTAATGGCCTTGATTTCTCTTCCCCCTACAGGTTCAAAGTCAACAACACCATTCTTCACCCAGAGATCGTTGAGTGGTGAGTACAGCCTGTGGTCACCTTGCCCATTGTGCTCGGCTCATGGGGATGGAATGCCCGTTGTCCGCACCCACACCGTCTCAGAGAGCGCCTCAGAAAGCGAATTCCCAAAACCTCCTACCGTAGTCTTTTCTGTTTCACTTGTTCTTTGTTGTTGGTTGGCTGGCTGTACTTTTTTTTGAAAGGACATGAGTCACTTAAACATCAATTAAACTGATCATTTCCCTTATTTGCAATCTTATAAAAACTCCCAATGTAAGTAAACCAAACTTAGATAGCTCTAGCACAGGGTAGATAGTGAAAAGGGCAGAAATACTTTGGGAGGCCAAGGCGGGTGGATCACGCCCGTCTCTACTAAAAATACAAAAAATTAGCTGGGCATGGTGGCACGTGCCTGTAATCCCAGCTACTCAAGAGGCTGAGGCAGGAGAATTGCCTGAACCCAGGAGGTGGCGGTTGTGGTAAGCCGAGATCACGCATTGCACTCCAGCCTGGGTAAACAAGAGCAAAACTCCGTCTCAAAAAAAAAAAAAAGAAAAGAAAAGGGCAGAAATAAACATCACACATAATGCCATTGCCAGAAAGGTAACCACATTTTCCTCATGTCATGCATGTGTCTTGACAAAGGTGGCATTCTGTTCTACGCATTTTTCTGTCACCTTCTTTCTTCCCTTGGTGATACTGGCAGCCCTTACCTGCAGCAGAACTGGCTTCTCCTAGCTGCCTACAAAGTAAACCGACTTACACTGGGTGTCACCTCTGTGGGCCCTGGAGGTGGCCTTCCAATTCTCACGTGCCACCAGTTTTCTACCTAAGCCATTGAATTGCTCTTTGACAACAGCAAGGCATTTTTTCTTTGATGGATGGTTGCACTTACTGAGAATGTAGAAGAGGGGCAAGGCCAGGCCTTTGCTACAATCGTCACTTGCCTAGGAGATGTGTAGCCTTCTCACATCCGACCCTGAGTCTGTGCGATCACATTTTCCCATCTAGCTGGGAGCTCTGACTTACCTCATCTTAGAGCTTGGGACCAAGGCGGTATCCTGAAAGATGAGTGGCCATTGGCTGGGGAAAAGGAAGGAGCAGGAGAGAGTGGCCCAGGCCAAAGGACCACTTATTCACAGAAACAAGAGAAAGGGTGGTGGCTCTGTGGGCCCAGCGCGGAGCCAGGGAGCAGAGCCCAAGAACAGCTGGAGAGACAGGCAGTGGCTAGGTGGGCCTCAGTGTCCATTTTGACTTTTTCTTGAGAGGGATGGGAAACACAGGTAAACTTTGAAGGGTTTAAGCAGGAGATTGGTAGGACTGGGCTGCATTTAAAAAATCATTTTGGGTTGGGCGCAGTGGCTCACGCCTGTAATTCCAGCACTTTGGGAGGCCGAGGCAGGCAGATCACGAGGTCAGGAGATTGAGACCATCCTGGCCAACGTGGTGAAACCCTGTCTCTACTAAAAACTACAAAAAAAATTAGCTGGGCGTGGTGGCGCCTGCCTGTAGCCCCAGCTACTTGGGAGGCTGAAGCAGAATTGCTTGAACTCAGGAGGCGGATGTTGCAGTGAGCCGAGATCGCACCACTGCATTCCAGCCTGGCGCCTGGCAACAGAGCGAGACTCTGTCTCAAAAAAAAAAAATCATTTTGGCCTCAGACTGGAGACTCAGTTGTAGGACAAGCGTGGGCACAGTTGTAAGTGAGGAGGCTGGTACATGGGTCCAGCTGGCAGTGGAGGGCGGTGGCAGGAGTGATCTGAGCGGTGAGGCCACAGTGAAGAGGGAAAGCTCCTGGGAAGGACCGGTTGTGATGCTTGAGTGAAGGACAGAGTTGAAGGTGATGCTGGGCGATGTGTCACTGAGATGGGGACAACTGGGAGGGGCAGATCTGGGACTTGGAGTGTATTGAGTCTGAGGCAGGGCCAGTGGGGGAGAGGGCTGAGCTCCAGGTGGAGAACCAAGGGCTGCTGACTGGTGCCAATACTGACCCTCAGGAGGGTTAGAGGCCAATGGGTCCCATGCCCCTCATGGCCATACTCTGTGAGGACGAGGCTTGTGTTCTTCACGTTTATAGCCACCTCTTGTTTTTATAAAATGGCAAGGCTGAGCTGATGGCTCATGCCTGTAATCCCAGCACTTGGAGAAACCAACATGAGAGAATCACTTGAGGCCAGGAGTTTGAGACCAGCCTGAGTAACAGAGAGATCCCATCTCTACAAAAACAAAATTTAAAAATTAGCCAAGCGTGCTGTTGCACTCCTGTAGTCCTAGCTTCTTGGGAGGCCGAGGCAGGAGGATCACTTGAGCCCAGGAGGTTGGGGCTATAGTGCGCCATGATTGTGCTACCATACTCCAGCCTGAGTGACAGAGCCAGACTTTGTCTCAATAAAATGAAGTAACAAATGCCTGACCTGTTCATAAAGGGCGAAAGATTTATAGGATCTGAAGAGAAACCAGAGGGTCTGTCCTGTCTGTAGCCCCCATTGGCAGAAGAATAAATCCTGGGTACTTAAAGTGGACCATGTCCACTTACACTGCCCCACATGGGACATTCTCTTGAGGTCGATTACAGTTTGGGTGGCTTGGAGACCACAGCTGGGTCCTGCGCTCCCGCATCTCATAAGGTATAAGTCATTAATTTGTCACTTTGGAAGAAGCACGCTGTAATTCTAGTGACATTTTGGAGGCTTTGAGGTCGAGCCTGTGTTCATAAGGATACCTCCAGCTTTATTAAAGCAAGCAGCAGAAAGGACTTATTTGACAGTTGATGGCAGTAGAACTGTTTTAGAAATGTCACATCGTCCCTGCTGCTCAGGGGTATGTTTTAATGGCCCAGGTCCCAGTCGTGCTCAGTGGGTCCAGTGTAGCCATGATCATCACACTCCCTGGGTAACTGGAGGAAGGCTTCTTCGTGGGGCGGTGGGCAGGTCCCTTATTTACAACAGTGGGTGGGCTTTCCATGATGTTAGATTATGACTCAGGGATGCATCTTTTGGATGGCCTTGAATGCTTTCACCACCCTCTCTCTCTGGGCCCTGTGGAGGGTCATGGGGGTAACGGGAAACCATCAATTTGCGCACATGTGAATTGTAGCCCCAGCTCCTCCCTGTCAGGAAATCACTTGCCTTTTCTGAGCCTCAGCTTCTTAATCTGTGAAATGGAGACGTGGTGAAACCTCACTCATGGTATGGACGTGAAGATTCACCCAACTTCAGTTTCCTCACTTGCAAAGTAGGCTCAAAGGTTGAATGAGAGTCTAAGTCACGTACTGGCATGTCTTTTTTTCTTTTAAGAGACGGGATTTCACTTTCACTCCTAGGTTGGAGTGCAGTGGTGTGATCATAGCTTGCTGCAGCATTGACTTCCTGGGCTCAGGCGATCCTCCCACCTCAGCCTCCCAAGTAGCTGTGACACCAGGTACACGCCACCACACCCAGCTAATTTTTCTGTTTTTTGTAGAGACAGGGTCTCCTGTGTTGCTCAGGCTGGTCTCGAACTCCTGGCCTTAAGAGATCCTCCTACCTCAGCCTCCCAAAGTGTTGGGATTATAGGCGTGAGCCACCGCACCTAGCCTGGCACATTTTTTTTTTTTTGAGATGGAGTCTTGCTCTGTCACCCAAGCTGGAGTGCAATGGCATGATCTTGGCTCACTGCAACCTCCGCCTCCCAGTTCCAAGTGATTCTTGTGTCTCAGCCTCCTGAGTGGCTAAGACTACAGGTGCACACCGCCACGCCTGGCTACTCCTTATATTTTCAGTAGAGATGGGGTTTCACCATGTTAGCCAGGCTGGCTTAATATTAAGCCGCCCCCCCCCCTTTTTTTTTTTTGAGATGGAGTTTCACTCTTGTTACCCAGGCTGGAGTTCAATGGCGTGATCTCGGCTCACTGCAACCTCCGCCTCCTGGGTTCAGGCAATTCTCCCGCCTCAGCCTCCTGAGTAGCTGGGATTACAGGCACGTGCCACCATGCCCAGCTAATTTTTTTTGTATTTTTAGTAGAGACGGGGTTTCACCATGTTGACCAGGATGGTCTCGATCTCTTGACCTCGTGATCCACCCGCCTCGGCCTCCCAAAGTGCTGGGATTACAGGCTTGAGCCATTGTGCCCAGCCCTAAGCACATCTTAATAACACTGACTGTCACCTGTTGAGACTCTGTGTGTACAAGGTGTTGTGTTAAGCACTTGATGCATGTCACTGTATGTAAAGATATTTTATTTGTGGTGTATTAGGTAAGTGTTCTAGTTATCCCCATGGTACAGATGAGGAAACTGAGGCTCAAGGAAGTTAGTGACTTGTCCAAGAAAACACCAATTGAGCCCAGACTGTTGGTCCCAGGCTCTTGCGCTGCTCCTTGCAGCTCTGAGGGGGCACACTTGGAGTTGGGCCGCTTGAGTGTCAGTCATCCTCCCAGCTCACTGCTGGTTCCACTGAATGCAGGGTCCAGCACCCTTGGAATGGTCTGGTGCTGGAGCCAGGGTATAGTAGGGTGGAGGGCCAGGGGGCAGATGCTTGCTTGGCTTGCCACCCATGTGCACCCTAGCAGCTTGGCTGGGGACGTGGGGTTCCTCCAGAGCCTGTCTGATTGGAAGGCAGCATGCAGCCTCTCCTAGCACCGGCAGACTCGCTTTCTCATTTTTGGTGGGCTGTCATTCATTTCCTGCCTGTGACTGTTTTATTGTTTTCTATTCTCTCCAGCAGCGCCTTTTTGATTTCCTGTAAATTCCTTTATAATCATACTCTTCCCCACAAACATGAGATCATAACTGATCATTTCTTTTCTTGTGCTGGGTCGTACAGTTTGAATATGAAGGTCAAAAGTTGAAACTTAAAAAGAGCAGGCATCTTACTTCCATCATTTAGGCTGTGGTTCTGCTTTACTGTTTTGCAGATGATTAAATTGATCTGAAGGCAAGGTGGGAAATAAAAGGAGATGTTTTCATACCACCTGATAGCTCAGTGCCTTGGGTTTCAGTTAAGTACCTCTGGAAGCGTCAGGGGAGAGCAGGCGTGTCAGCAATTGCTGTGTGCCTTCTTGGGTTTTAAGCGAGACTGTGTTAAATTGAGTCATCCACCGGTTTTAGAGCTGTTAATTACACAGAACAAAAGTGTCCTGCATGCATTAATCAGGCGGTGGGTAATGTGTCTATTTCTGCTTCCTGGCCTCTCTGTGTGCACAGGAGATGGGAAGCTGTGGTTGGTTCACAGGTAGACATGCCCCAGGATTCTACGTCCTGGGTAACGTGTCCCAAATTAGAAAAGATACGTAGATGATGACCTAAATTCTCAGTGCGTCTGTGAAAAGGATTCCAGTAGCTAGTGTTGCTCATCTTTGTGTCCTCATGAATAGGCATTTAACCCTACGCCAGCAAGGAAGCCACATGGGAAGTGGGACTCCTAGGGGAGAGTGAGAACTTGAGTCACCGCACGCCAGGAGGCAGAAGATGGATGTGGGAGCATCAGACAGAAGGAGAGGCGTGGCCAGGCCCTGGTCCAGGGTGGAGGTAGACCTCTGCCCCATGTCTGCCCGTCCCCTGGCTAGGTTTCAGGCACACTCAGTGCACAGCTGAGCTAAACCATCATTTTCTTCATGGCTCTGGTTTCTTTGAGAGGACTTATTGATTGAGCCCCTGGAGGATATGTAATTTCAACCCGCTCTTTTCTTTCTGTCCTTCCCCTTGTGGGATTTTATCCTTTGCATCACTGGGTCGTGGAGTTTGGGAGGGATAGTTGTGGGGGGTCCAGTGGTGTTGAATTTCCGCCCACCTGGCTCCAATTGAACCATTCCCTGCACATCCGTCTCCAGGAGAGATGGATTTCCTGGCTCTTTAAATGAGTTTTGTTACACGGTGGCACTTTGATGCGTAGAGGCTGATTTTGGAAATCCTTCATCCTTGTCTCACTACTATTTTAATCAGTGGAGTATTAGACCTCAGTTAATTGATATCTTAATTCAGGCTTTAATGTTCAGAGGCAGTTCTGTGACTTGTGAATATTTAAGGAAAAAAATAAGGTTGCTCAAATATTTCTTCGCCTCATCTAGTTTTTGTTGTTTTAGGTCTGTAGCAGGAGAGCAGGCCCACGTAGGGTAGGAGACTTTGCCTCCCAGCCTCCATGTCTGTCTGAGCAGCCCCCAGGCGTGGTGATGCCCATAGCATGGCCATGAGCTGGGGACTCTCTGTGAGGCTGTGCAGTGCCCATGTCTCCTGGCACATGTTTTCCTTGCCAAAGAGCCTGAGCTGACTTCTGCCCAAACTTCTCTTCTTAGAGACGAGGTCTTGCTTTCTTGCCCAGGCTAGAGTGCAGTGGTGTAATCATGGCTCACTGCAGCCTCGAACTCCCAGGCTCACTCAAGTCATCCTCCTGCCTCAGCCTCCCGAGTAGCTGAGACTACAAGTGCATGCCACCATACCTGGCTGATTTTTAAATGTTTTGTAGAGACAGGTTATCGCTGTGTTGCCCAGCATGGCCTCGAACTCCTGGGCTCAAGTGATCCTCCAGCCTTGGCCTCCTAGAGTGTCAAGATTACAGGTGTGAGCCACCATGCCTGGCCTGCCCAAACTTCTTAGGTGGTGTCTTTGTCACCCTGTCCTGAGTTGTTTCCTGGAGGAGGTGGCCTTTGTCCTCTCATGGGGCTGTCAGCCTTGCAGATCATACTAATAACAACCACCCCACATGACCCCCAGGGCAGACAAGGCTGGGACTGAGTGTGACCATGCCTCTCTCACTCCAGGTCCCAGTGGACCCACAGAGGCTGGGGCACCCTTTTGACCTTGCCCACTCATGCTCAGGAACAGTGGAAACTGGCTCATCATATTCAGGGTGATGCATTCCTCCTGAAGATAGGGAGAAACCACGTGGAATGCTGGAAAGTCCTGTTCTTTTCTGCAGTCATCTTAAAAACGGTTTCTGGTGTTTGTGCTCTGAGATAACCAGGCCAGGCTGGGACACAGCCCTCTATGCCTGGTGCCTGGGCCAGACTTCAGGCCCAGAGTGCCCTATAGATAATTGGTTAAGCCAGCACACAGCAGACATCTATTTAAACATAGATTCAACTGGGCCAGGCCAAAGCCCAGCCAGGCTGGTTTCATCAGAGAATTGCCTTTGTAGAATAATTTGCCCTGGTTCAGTTTGATTTTTTTTTTTATGTAAGTCAAAAAAATATCCTGAGTAAACCAGCTAGAAGCCCAGTTTGCCACTTTCCCCAAAGTAAGATGAGAAAAGCAAGCAGGCCTCTGGGCCTTGATGGCAGAGATGCTTATCGCTTCTGCTGGGAGGAGGATGTGGTCTTTTCTCCTTTGGCAGATAATGACCTCTTCCCATTCACCGCTATAGGAAGATGCCCCAGCTGCAGGAGGAGGCGGAGTGGAGAGCCTGGGGTGTGGACTCCTGGCGCCAACCCTGGGCTGCTCTTCCTACCCATGGGACTGGGATGAGGCAGTGGCAGGGGGAAGTTGGGGGAGTGCTGAGGCCTGGGGAAGTTGGGCCTTGCTGTGCCTGGTTTGGCAACATTTCATTTTGCCCTGCTAAGCTTCCATGGGGTGGGGAGGGTTGGGTGGAGAGGCCTCCTTTTCTCTTTGAAATGAGGCCATCGGCTCTCCTTGTTGGAAATGAGCTGTTGTCTGGCTTCTGTGGAAGGCCGGGTAGCTTTGATGACACATAGTTACCGCGTGTCTGTGCTGGTGCTGGGACCCTGTCCTCCAGGGCTGTATATGGTCTTTCAGAAGAGACTTAAATTAAAAGAATTGTAAGTGTTAGAGGTCTCTGAAGATTCGTCTAGGCTACCCAGGGAACACAGAGAAGGGACTTAGCCCAGGGTGGGGGAGTAGAAGGGGGTCGTCCCTGACCCCCAGAAAAGCGTGTTTGAGGGCACGAGCCAGTTGCAGGAGGGAGGGGCTGGGAGTGCGCGTGGGGTGAGTGGTGAAGATGGCCTGCAGCAGTGAGTTCTGCTCTACTAGAGGTTTGCCTTCATCCTGAGGACACCTAGAGGCCACTGGACATGAAGGGAAGACTGATGAGGTTGGCATTTCCTAAAGACCCCCAGCTGCTATCCAGCAGATGGACTGGAGGCCTGGAGGCTGCAGGGGTTATCCAGGCAGGAGAGGCTGGGGCCAGATAGAGAGAAATGGGGGGTGCTGAGGGAGGTTGTGGAGGGTACCAAGGGAGGTTGTGGAGGGCAATGGCAGCTCTTGGCCATGGGTTGGATGTGGGAAGGGATGGATGGATGTGATAGGAGAGGGCATCTAGGATGGTGCCTGGGTCTCTGCTGAGCAGCAGGAAGATGGCAGCGGCATTATGGGGTGTGGTGGGGGTTCTCACATGCTGAGCTCCAGGGTGCCCAGGACCTACAAATGAGTGCAGAAGGAAAGCAGGGAGAGGCGGAGGGAACCATACCTTCTGGG
Organism: Saguinus oedipus; assembly: GCA_031835075.1. Classification (NCBI taxonomy): domain Eukaryota; kingdom Metazoa; phylum Chordata; class Mammalia; order Primates; family Cebidae; genus Saguinus; species Saguinus oedipus. The sequence continues at coordinate 37,541,167 of CM063187.1, read as the reverse complement.
AGGAGGGAAGGGGAGGGCTGGCAGTGTGATGGGGGCTGAAGAGAGAAGCAGAAAGGGGAGAGGGGAGGGGAAGAGATGGGGAGGAAGTTCAAAATAGAATGCAAAAGCTGCTTTCCCTCCTCCCCAAGGCAAGGACTGTTAGGGCCCGGCAGGCAGCGTAGGGGAGGCTTGGCTGGAGGCGAAGAAGGGGCAAGTGAGGGGAGGATTCTTCACTTGTAGAGGAAGCTGTTTCTCAGTGGCCATGGAGCTTCTTGCAGGAAGGGTGGGTGCATGGTGGAGGTTGGAGCTGGGATCCCCAGGTGGGTGTGTGAACTTGGAAAGAGGACGCACCTTCTCTTGAAAGGGAGGGAGGAGAGGACGGCTGGGGAGTCCTGGGAGTTTGGAGGAGGAGAGGTGAGAGTGGGCCCATCTGCTGGCTGCTGTGCGCTCCAAGAAGTAGGAGTGGAATTCATTCATCTGCAGCGGCTCCCACGGTGGGCAGAAGTGGGGAGTAGAAATCTTAAGAAGTTGTGGGAAGTTGAGAGTAGCCCTCCCGCGGGTTCCCCTGCAGCTCACGGCAGAGCTGGGGCCTCACTGAGGTGGGTGAGGCTGTTGACTGGGACTTGCTTGGGCATTGCCTGGCCATTGCCAGCTGTGTGATCTCCCCGGCAGCGCTCAGTGTTCCTGGAGCAGTCACAGGCTGAGCCCATGGGGATGGTGGGCACAGGGCCGAGGAGTCTACAGCGCTGCAAAGAGTAGTGGCCACAGGGAAGGACAGGGATCTAAGCCAAACAGAGGCAGAAGGTGGCTCCAGGAAAAAGTAAGGGGTTGGAGGGTGGGGGCTCCTGGCCCTCACCTGTATTGTCACCTAGTGATCGTCACTGCATTTGAGAAGAGAGACCTGCTCACTGATGGTGGGTTCTCCGGGCTGGTGCCATGGACAGTGATAGTGGGAATGACACCCAAGGGACTGTGAATGGGTTCAGACCTAGGGAGCCTGAGGTGTTGGCCTCAGTCCCACCTGTGGCTGTGAACTCTCACCCTCTGGGGTTAGGAGCAACCTTTCTGGTCCCAGATGGGACTGCACCCACCATGCAGCGGCATCAGAGGCACCTTCACGGTGCTTAACAGCACGCCATCAGGCTTCAGAGCTGCCGACGCCAGAGTTAGGGCGTTCATTCGAGAGCGTCTCCCTGGGCTTGCGGGTTTGTTTTCTCCACATTCCCCAGAAGGTTCTGCAGCGTTGGGAAGGTGTCGCTGTGCTGCAGGATGCCTGCTTCATTTCCCAGTGACAAATGGCTGGCTGTCCCAGCTGTGTGGTGTCATGGAGACCGTGTGAGTCAGTGGCAGGCTAGCGTGGGCTGCTCCCATGACGTTCCCGAGGCCTCGCTGCCTCTGATGGGGATGGAGCCACTGGGCCCCTCGCCTTCCTGCCATCCTTGCCTACCTCTGGCCCTCTGTCTAGGCTGCCTTGATGGAGGCCAGCTCAGATGGGCTCCTGGCCAGGCTGAGGAGGAGGAAGAGGAGATGCAGGAGAAGTGCCCTTTGATAGAGGGGTGGGTGCTGGTGTGCATCCTCAGACCCTCCAGCTTTGCTGATCTTGAGGGTGTTTGAGTTGATCCGTTTCTGAGAGCCACGGGTGGGCCTTTGGGAGCTTTGCTGCAGGTAGGTCATTTTTAGTAAAGGGAAAGGAGCTGGCCAGGGGGTGTACTGGGAACTCTCTGCCTTTGCAGAAGGGACCTTGGTGCAGAGGGACTCAGCTGGGCTGCCCACCTCCATTCTCCAGGTCTCAGCATTACAGACCTCTCTGACTGGGTGGCCAGCCCCAAACCAAAAGGGCTCAGGCCTCTCCCATCATTCCCTCCCATAGCACCCTAGCTCCTGCCCTTAGCAGCCCTCCTTCCGCTCCATCATCGTGTGTTTACTCGCACTGTATTCCTCCCTCCAAAGTCTCTGTGCTCCATCAGGGCAGGACGTGGCCCTTTCACTCCACTCCATCACTCGTGCCTGGTACATCCAGCCAACACGTACTTATTAGTGATGTGAAATGAATGAATGGACATTTACCATTATGGACAGCAGCTCATTAAGGTTTTTACAGTGTTATCAAAGCAATGCGTGCCCTTGGTTTAAAAAGCCACTAGTATAAAATCACTGCAGGAAAGCTCGGTTATCATGAAACCAACGACTCCTGCCAGCTCATCTCTCTCCACCCCAGCCCTCCCCAAAGTGAATTTTTTGGACTATTTCTGTTGCCCCCACCCGTCTTTTAATCATATGATTATTGCTGGTTCTTCCACAGGTTCCGTTTGCCTTCTTGTCATACACACTTGAGCCTCCTTTAGTTCTTGCTCCGTAAACTTTCCACCCCATCTCGCCTTTGCCCTGGGTGAGCTGAGGCTGCACAGGTGGGGCCCTGCTCTCTCTGCACATCTTTTCTCCACCCTCTGTCTTCACCTCCTGACTTCTGTGGCTGTTTCCTTGTTAGGGTATGTAACATTTCCATTGCATTCATGTGAGCAGTAAATCTTACCTGTTTTGGGGAGACATTAACTCTAAAAGGTAAAAACAAGCAAAAAAAAAACCCATAAAACTGTTTCCATGATCACTATGACCGTGGTCTCTGCAGAGCTAAGGAATATATCAGGGCAGGAGTGCCTTCTCTTGGGTCAAATGTCACAAGCCCAGGGCCTCCCTCAAGAGGAGGCTCCTAGCATTAAGAGCATATAGATTGCTTTTCTTATATAACCATCAGTTGTACTAAATCACTTCATATTTTAGTTTATTCTCTGTTTAAAGAACGGTTTTCTTTATTTTTTTTAATTAAAATTTTTTCATTAGAACAAAAGCAGTGTACGTGTATTGTTGAAAGTCAGAAATTCGCATAAACAAGAATTCCTCCAGTTCTCCTTAAGACATCCCAGATGTAGCCAGTATAGTTCCCATCTCTTACCTGGGTATTGTGATGGTTTTCCCCCAGATACTGAAAGGCTGGGCTGTACCACAGCATCCCAATTGTGGATTTGTATGGTCGTTCCCTTGTGGTGACAGTTAGTTTGTTCCTCTGTCCCCATATTTCTTGCAAACTGGAAGTTAGATCTAAAGCCATGGAAGTTTAAAACATTTGCAGGAAGGCTGGGCGCGGTGGCTCACGCCTATAATCCCAGCACTTTGGGAGGCCGAGGCAGTGGATCACGAGGTCAAGAGATCGAGACCATCCTGGTCAACAAGGTGAAACCCTGTCTCTACTAAAAATACAAAAATTAGCTGGGCATGGTGGCATACGCCTGTAGTCCCAGCTACTCAGGAGGCGGAGGCAGGAGAACTGCTTGAACCCAGGAGGCAGAGGTTGCGGTGAGCCGGGATCATGCCATTGCACTCCAGTCTGGGTAACAACAGTGAAACTCCGTCTCAGAAAAAAACAAAAAACAAAACAAAACAAAAAAACATTTGCAGGAATACATCCCAGGTGATGTGTATTTCTTATTGCACCACATTCAGACACAAATAATATTTAGCTGATCCACAATCAATGATGCTAAGACTGATCACTGGGTTACATTTTCCCGCTTGACCTGCAAAGTAATCTGCCTGGTGTTACTTTGCTACCGTGTGAATAAATGCAGCCTTCATGATACATATATTTGTTTTGTTTTTCCTGGAGTTTTAATTTGCCTTTCTTTTTTCTTATCGAGAGAAGAAGCATAGATCTTCTTCACCATATCACTAAGAGCTTTAAGCTTCCTGTTGATTTTATCTGCAGAAAGGAATCCATGCCATTCTTTTTGTGGATGTTTTTCTCATCCACATACTTCGAGTTCTCATTTTTACTGATTACTTTCTAGGCCTGCTGTCCAGCATCTGATTATACTTTTGGATTGACTCTAGTTTTTAAAAATACCCCATTATATCACCGCTTTCTCTTTATTGGCCTGTGCTTTCTCCCTGTCCCTCCCTCCCCACCCTTCTACCCTTTTCCCTGCTGGAGTACGTCCTTAAGTGCTTCCCCCATTTCTGAGTTTTCCAAAGTCTGAAAAGGACTAGTTTATTTCTGTATTCGATTAGTATTTTGTCTGGCTGCGGAGTTCTATTATCTTTTGCACGGAGTGCAACAAAAAGGGGGTGAGTGTAACACAGTGGGTCACGTGCCCTTTGACACCGTTTCAGCAATGTGGCCATCTGTGAAATGGGAATGTAGTACCTGTTCCAGGTTGGTTTCATGAGAAGCTGAGTCTCTGAGCCGAGTAGGCAGGAAGCGTATTGAGGAGTGCTCTCGGGATCAGCACCTGTGGTGGAGTGAGGGAGCAGGCTTGGGCTGTGATACTGTCACAAGGGCATCTTGGCTGATCCCATGGGGACCTTTGGCACTGGAGTGGCTCCCAGAGATGTCCCCAGTTGAAGCAAGGGAGCTGAATCCTGGTTCCCTCCATTGAATCAAGGAGATCAGTCAAGGGGTGTGGCCCCAGGGGATGAGTTGGGCAGTGCACCCAGCATCCACTGCAACTTACAGGACCTAGCATGGAGTGGGGTCCCCAGTAAATGGCAATTTAAAATGAAGAGAGGCTATATTGTCTGCTGAGATTTCTCTAGCTTCGTGGGCCTTTCGTGAATACTGGGAGGTAATGTTTTGATGAGAATTATGACGTCCTACCTAAGGACATCAGAGCACCCTGCCTGGCTTTAGGGTGGGAGGTGCGGATGAGATGGTGTCTGCAGGCTTTTCATTTCGCTTGGTTTCTGGAACAAGTGTACCCAGCACTTACTGTGTGCTGAGCACTGTCCTTAGTGCTTTAAAAACACCAACTCCATTCTCACTGCAAACCTACAATGAAAACAGTGTTCATATCTCCATTTTTCAGATGGGGAAATCGAGGCACAGAATAGGGATCTCAGCCACACAACTGGGAAGGGGTGGAGCTGGATTGGAACCCAGAGCCTGTCTCCCGGGCCCGTACTCTGAATGCCTGAGCATGGCTCCCCTTTCGGTGCCTGCAGATCCAGGGTTATTTTAAATGGGTGGAGGTAGAAAATGAATACTTATTCGGCTCCTCTCTGTGGGTCTTACTTGCAGATGATTGCGACCACCAGAAACCTAACCACATTTGGGCAAATTAACTCCAGTTTGTTGGGAGGACCTGGGAGCCCCAGGAGTCCAGTTGCGGGAGGCACAGCCCAGCTGGAAGGGACAGCAGGGTCCCCCAGTTGTGACTCCCCTGCCCACATAGACCACCACTCTCTCATCTTGACTTCCTCCTTCTCATCTGCTCCTTGTCTCCTGCCTATGTCTGCAGACCAGCTGTTCCCACATTTGTACTTGCACACACAGAGCTGGAATGGCTTCAGTCCCCTCATCTGACCTGTCTCCCACCTGTGGGCAGGTGGGTGGGGATGGGGAGGAAATGAGTCCTCTTCAGCCAACAGGGTAGAGCCTCGGAAGGCGGCAGGCTTAGGATTATGGCCCAACAGCCCTGCCATGTAGATTTCATCCCCTTTACGTGCATGGGGAAACTGAGGCTGGAGGAGGCAGCCTGTGGCAGGCTGCAGCAATTGGGCTTCTTCCCCACCCACAGCAGCTTCCAGATCTTATCCCTGGAAACAGCCTCCCTGCCAGCTGGTGTTAGGACAAGTGAGCAGCAGCTCTGCTCCCTGATAGAGGTTTTCTTCTAGACTCTTCTGTGCATCTTGTCACTCCTGGGCCTTGGTGGCCCCACTCTGGCCCCGAGTGGTCGCCGGCAGGCCTCACACAGCACCCCTTCCCGGCTGTGCAGGGTGTGGCGGGCCCTGAGGTCTCCCTGGAGGGCGCCAGCCAGTGCCTCTTGAAAGTTGAAAGTCACTGACTTGCTGCTTTGTTCTTCTGTCTCTGAAGCCGAGTGTTTAAGACGGACATGGAGCTGGAGGTTCTGCGCTACACCAATAAAATCTCCAGTGAGGCCCACTGTGAGGTAAGCACCGGCTCCAGCTGAGTGGGAAACGTGGTGTTGCTGTGTGGGGAGAGAGAACCCAGTGAGGATGAAGGGTTTTCGGGTGGGCTCTAATCCCCAAAGGCCACACAAGAGGTAGGAAGTTTTACACAGGGATGGTTCTCTTTTCTGTTCCCTGGTGGACACAGGGCAGGGACAGGAGAGGCTCTGTCCCAGTTCCTCAGCTTAGGGCACCTGCCCATCATGGCTGTCATGGACACTAATCCTCAGGAAATTCTTCAACAAAAAGTCCCAACTCTGGGAGATTAGGGTGCTCCTTCCTGATATCCCAGCAGTTCTTGGCTCATTTTAAAGAATCTTTTGTCCTTAACTATGGTTTAGGCACACTTATTACCATCATCCATTTTCTGAAAACTTCTTCCAAACCTTCCCACTCTTCTATACCTTCCCACTTTACTGGAGGAATGAGACCAAATAAGGAAACACATGTCTTGAAAGATGAGGACGGCCCAGCATCTGCTCGGGAACGTTGCAGTTTTGTGTTAGGAAACAGACAAGGGTAATTGATGGGCAGTGTACTCTCTTGTACAAGTTAATGTTCTCCATATCTCATGAAAGTTAAACAAAGGAGTCCTTTTAGTGATCATCATCGCTTTCATAGCATTAAGTATTCACCAGGCACCTCATGGGTAAATCCTTACTGTCCTCGGGCTGCTGGTGGCCTCTGAGCTCTAACTCGAGCCTTGGCATTTAGCGGCTTCCAAATGGAAGTGCTGCATTGCAGTTTAAATAAACCGTGTGGATTGTGGAGCTTTTACAAAGTTCTGATTTGTCACATGACTGTAGCACTGCGTGCACATATCATTTCTTTTTTCTTTTTTTAAAGGAGAGGTGCTTTTGAAGAAGTGCTGTGTGTTATTTATCACACTGTGTTACTGATCTGCTTGATACAAATGTCTTTGCTTAATATCTGTCCTCCAGGTGATGAAAGCTATAAAAGTGGGAATGAAAGAATATGAGTTGGAAAGGTAAGCCGCCATGTTTCTCCGGGTAAAGATTAAAAGGTAAAAACCAGTCATTTACGTTCCCTGAGTGAGTAACAGATGAGACGCCACAGCGGCACACACACCTCGGGTGGGGATTACGAACAGGGCTTCAGGATCATGGGCAAGGATTATTTTCCTTCTGACTGCGGCCCCCTCCCTGGCTCTTGGCAGTGTTTGATGTAACGGTCTTCAGTGACTTTTCAGGGTGGTTTAGTGCTCTCCCATTCTACTCTCGGACTTTGCTTCTGCCATTTGCAGGAAACTTTACCAAATTGCCACTCTTGTGACTCTGAAAGCCTCCAGTAAAACAGCTTGCCATTTTTATGTGTAAACATTGCCATTATGTCTGCTGTGCTCAGGCGACTGGGTCGAGGGATGGTTAAACGGCCCGTAAAGAGCTCTGGAGAGCTCCATCGGCCTTCCGCTCCTGTTAGGCATGCAGCGAGCTGGTGCCACCTGGGGAGCTTCCTGCAGCTGCCCAGCCGTGGCAGGTGTGGCCTGGCCAGCTCAGCCCCGCTCCAGAACCCAGGCTGCCACCCATGGTACAAGGAAACCTTTGGGTCAGACCCAAACTGCCTCAGTGCTCAGTGGCTCCCTTCCCACCCATGTCTCCTGGGGCAGGAGGCCCCCAGTCTGGGACCTCCCACCAGTGTTGGTGCCGCCTGGAAGCTCTGGGGAGGTGACTCCAAAGAGGCTGCCATTCCCCTGTCCCCACCCCAGGCCTGCCTTTCCTGCCTGTCCTTGTGAAAGTTGGTTTCTGGTGTCCCTTCCCCCCTTGCAGAACCCAAGTCCCCCCCTAGATGTCCTCAGGGCCTGCTCTCTGGCAAGGCCCTGGCCCTGGGGGAGCTGGCTCCATATCACCCTCCCAGCCCTCCTGACCTTCCTGCTTCGTCAGTGGGGTGCAGGGCTGAGGTCGGGTGGAGCGCGCTGTGGGCTGCTTGGACGCTTCCGTTCACTGTGGCTGTGCTTGGGGGATGGGTGTCTTTCTAAAGTGTCACCCTGGAAGGAGTTCTGAGCAGTCAGCTGTGTGCTCCTTTCCTTACCCCACCCAGGAGGAGGTTGAAATGGCCTTGCCTGGATGCTTGGTACCCCAGGAGGGGGCATATAACACACATTCATCAAAAGCCCAGCTCTGTCAGCTGGGGAGGTTGGTGTTCGCAGAGCTATCCCAGCACTGGCTTCTGCGCAGTCTCCTGCTGCAGTGCAATGTCTGTGGCCCGGCATTCCCAGGACCCCTGCACCCTCTGAGGATCTGGGATGGGAAGTGTGTTGGGGGGCTCCCCTGGCAAGGTGGGCTGGACAATGGGTCCCTCAGATTGGTACTGCCCCAGAAACCCGCCCCGGCTTGAGTTGAATCATAGTGACCCATAGCTGATGCTTCAAATAAAAATAACTGAGAAATTGGGGCAGGAATAGCTGAGCCCCGTGTGGAGCCCTGCAGTCCAGGTGGTTCCTAGGAGGGGACCAGAGCCTTCCTCCCGATGGCGTTCCAGAGCCCGACCCTGCCCAGCCTGGGGACAGGGCTGCATAAGCTGTGTGGGCTTTGGGTCAGGGGCCGGGGACCCTGGAATACCCGCTGCTCCTCAGCCCTCCTGCCTTCCAGGTAATGGAGGTCTCTTTTTATTTTTTAACAGGAAATTTCTATATTCAAAATAATAGAAAAGTATAATGAACTCCAAAGTCCCCATCAGATTTTTGTGTTTAGTTTTGTTTGTAGAGAATTTTAAAGCCAAATCCTAGACATCATGTCATGTTATTTGTAAATCCTTCGGTAGGTATTTCAGTTGATGAGAACTTTTTTTTTACTTTTACATAACCACCATGCCAATATCACATCCACTATCACAAATGAAGTGTCATGTCATGAATATCTAGTCCATATCGATCCTGAGCTCTTTGTAGCATTGGTTTGTTCAGGTCGGGATCCACAGAGTCTACACAGTACACTTGGCTGCTGTTGGAAGCAGGGTGTTGTGAAGGTGAGCTCTGGGGAGATCTCACCTGTCTATAAACTGCCCAACCCTCTCTCCACCCCCATCCCAAGACCCCGGGTTGGCCTTACTGCTGCCTCCTGTGTGGACAAGGGTGGCTCATGGACAGATGAGCTCGAAGCCAGAGGCCACAGTTGAGTGCGCCAGGAAGCTCTCAGCTGGGAGCAGCCACCCGCAGGGTGCTGATGGCATTGGTTCAGCGTGTGTGCCCGCTGTGCTCATGCTGTGCACCTGCCGTGTGCACTCACCTGAGGCTGACCACAGGACATACAGGGGAAACAGTGCCTGCCGGGGAAGCCGTCCAATCTGTGGGCTCCTGAGAGCTTAGAGCGGGGGTGGGGATGATCTGTTCCTGAGGGGACCGAGTGGGGAGAGAAGGGTCACCCCCTCTGAAGGTGGTGGGAAGATGGTGTCTGGGAAAAGCGTCACATCATGGAGTATCCCTGGCCAGATTTGAGGAGGGTGCCCACAATTGCTGGTGCCCAGGCTGAAGCCCCTGGGGCCATCTGCAGCCAGGGAGATGGGTTGACACTTCTGCCTTGAGCTCCCTCTTCAGGGCAGGATCACGCGGTGACGCAGTGTTGTGGTCCTTGTCCTGGAGAGCCTGGAGGCGCTGTCTTGGGGACCACGTCTCATTTATCTGCATGATGTCTGACCTACCGTGGGTGTCGGGAAACGTGTGGGTGGGTTCAATAGATGGATGGAAAAGAGAAGAAAAGGTTTTAAGCTATTTTTCTGGCATGTTCTGCGTCACTGGGAACTTGAGAATTCTTAACTAGTCGGGGAACAAAAATCTCTTCTAAACCCAGTGTTTTGGGTTGCCTGGGGGTGTGGTCCTTTGAACACAGGCTCCACTGCTGCCAGGGAAGGCTGTCGGGGGGGACGGCTATTTACTGCTGTGCCAATCGCTGACTCACTGGGTTCAAAGGAAGCCAGCCGCTCTTTTATATGTGTTGATAGCACCCTTCGAACAAGTTGGGCGTCCCTAAGACCTCAGCCCTGCACAGGGACACAGGGCAGAAAGGCAGGGAGCTCTCCAGTTCAGGACTAGGGGTAAGAGTGGGGCTGGTTTTCTCGAGGTGGACACACTACCCAGCCCAGGACTCTAGATGCTGGCCCGGAGCCCCAGTTCTAAGCCTCATCTTTTTGTTTGTTTGTTTTATTATCTATGATTTGTTATAAAATCTTGAGGGCATGTTAAAAAAAAAAAAAGGTGAGCGGATGGCATTTATGAAGACTCGTCCCCTGTGCGGCACCTGGGAGCAAGGGTTCAGAGGAAGTGAAAATCATTTTCCACAATTGAGGTGTAGTAAATTGTGTTAAACCAATAAGTCGTCCACGTTGAGTAAATCGGGCTCTAACAGCCTGCCCAATCAGGCCGTCCGTTTTTCCGCCTCCTATTATTTCATGTTAGTGGCATAACCAGCTTGTAGCCAGCTGGCGTGGGGCTAGCAGCCGGATCCATTACCTGCAAACGCTAATTTAGAGCATGCTCCATTGGCTGTGTAAGCGGGCCCCAGCTCACATTTGCCACAAGGAGATTAATAACTCAATGTGTTTGACAGCCTGGGGCCTTAATTGAAGTTATGCTCTTTCTCTCCAAGCTGTGAGTGGGGCATTTGGGGCTCTTTCATTTCCCGGGGGTTGTGAGAATCATGGGAAAGGGAGAGGATCTGTGTGGTGTAACCAGGACCATGTGGCAGTGTCCCCTCCTCAGCTGGGACCCGCTGGAGACCCTCGGCAGGCCCGGGCTTTTCTGGACTCTCCTGCCACAGGCAACAGTCCTCAATTGCAGCCTCCTGTCCCCATCAGTCCCTTGTGGGTGAAGGGCTTGCCCAGCTGTGCTCCTCTCGTTCAAGGTCTTGGTGCTTTTCTTGCTCTTCAGCCAGATGGGTGAGTTGTGAGTCTGTATGCCCAGTGCCACTCAACTGCAGGTGGGCTGGGGAGAGGGGACACAGCCTGAGGGTCTCCCCCCACCATAAACATGCCCCGGATGCCATGCACACACCATACACCACATACATGACACACATGCCACACCATACACAACACATACATATACACCACACATCCTGTGAATGCCACACACCACACACACCCCACACACACGCCACATACACAACACATACCACACCATACATACCACACTCCCACGCCACACATCCCATACACGTCACAAACACCACACACATGCCCCCACCACATACCACATACATAACACCCACACCACACCATACACATCACACACCCACACCACACATCCTATACATGCCACATACACCACACACATGCCCCCCACACCACACACCACATGCACAACGCACACACACTATACATACCACATACACCACACCACATATCTTGTACACACTACATACACCACACACATATCATATATACCCCCCACACCACACACACCACACACCTTATACATGCCACATATACCACATGCATGCCACACACATGCCCCCAACACACACACATCACACACCTCATACACGCCAGCCACACCACACACGCCACATATATCACACACACCACACCATACACACCACACACCACATATATGCCACACACTCTCGCATGCTACATACACACCCCTCACACCACACACACGCACACACATACTACACACACGACATACACCACACACAACACACATGCTGCATAGCACATACCACACATGCCACATGCAACACACATGCCACACACACCCCACCATACACACCACATACCACACATGCCACATACCACACACAGCACAACAGATGCAACACACTCCACACATACACACTACTCACACCATATGAACCAGACACACCACACACATCCCATACTACACACACCACACACACACACCCATGCACCATATACACCACACATACACATCTCCACATATCCCCTCCACATACCGCACACAGCACAACAGATACAACACACACCCCACACATACACACTACCCACACCATATGAACCAGACACACCACACACATCCCACACTACACACACCACACACACCCATGCACCATATACACCACACATACACATCTTCACACATCCCCTCCACATACCACACACAGCATATACCATACACAGACCACACGTACACCACACACTACATACATATGACATGCCATACACACCACACATCCCACACCGCATGCCACATACACCTACACACCACACACCCACCACAGCCACACACACACACACACACACACACCACGCACATGCACCACAGCTGTACACACACACATCATACATAACACACACCACACACAACTTGTACCCACCATATCCACACCTATACTACACACCATACACACACCACCCAGCACATGCATCGCATGCACGGTATGTACCACACCCATAGACATACCATATACATACCTGCCCCACACACAGCCACCAAGCCGAGCGTGCTGGAGTGGGGGTGGAGCTCTCTGTGAATCCACCCTAAGAACAGGTTGTAAAACTCGTGTTGCATTCTTGTTAAACAGTACAGATTTTTTTTTTTTCTTGTTTTAATACTAGAAACTTCCACTTCAGTAAGGACAGCCAGGAAGTGGGAGAGTCTGTGGGCATCCCTGCCAGCCCACGGTGCTCAGAGCTGCAGAGGGCATGGGGCCGAAAACAGGCCACCCCTCTGGGGCCATCTCTGCTCACTGCAATCTCTGCCTCCCAGGCTCAAGTGGTGTTACCACCTCAGCCCCTCAAATAGCTGGCATGACAGGTGCATACTACCATGCCCAGCTTATTTTTTTATTTTTGTAGAGACGGAGTTTTGCCTTGTTGCCCAGGCTGATCTAGAACTCCAGAGCTCATTCATTCCTCCTGCTTTGATCTCCCACAGTGCTGGGATTATAGGCATAAGCTACCATGCCCAGCCTGGCACCCTCTGCTTTTCATCTGAGTCCCTCTTGTGCACAGTGACCCCTGAAGAACTGTCTCTTGGATGTCTGTGCCTATATGGTCCTCCTCCCGTCTGAGGCTACATGAGGCTGTGCTGCTGGGCACTCTGGGCAGATGGTGAGGCATCCTGTGTGTGTCTGATCAGGGTTGGGGCCCCTCATGGAGCATGCAGAGGATCCAGGTTTCATTGGAGAGGAATGTCACCAGGAGGTCCCCGTCTTCCTCCAGAAGGTCCTGGAGATGCAGTCTCCATATTCCAGGTACAGTCTGACCTAATCTGCTCTCAGCCTGGGCAAATGTGGGCATTAATGAGGTTGCCATCCATGTGGCCACCCCCACAGAGAGTGCTGCAGTTTTCTTTGAGGGCTGTTTGGAACAAGTCTGGGTCCAGGCGGGGACCTGCTGGACCTGCTGCTGTGTGTCGATGGGCAGGGCCCTGCACCTACCGAGCAGACGCATCCTTTCCCTGGTGGCTGTGTTGACAGGTGAGGGCACTGGCGCAGCCCATTCAGAGAGGAGGGCCCCTTCAAACCCAGTTCTGGTCTGGAGAAACACTTTGCCTCAGGTGGCTTGGAATGGGTTTACTGCTAGCCTTGGGCTGTTGGAGATGGGCCCCAGCCTATCATGAGAGCAGCCAGGAAATCCCATCTGAATGTCTACACCCTAGGAGGGTAGTCCCTGAGTCCTGCACCCTGGCCAGCCATGCCTTGGGGCATTTGAGCTGAGCCCTTCCGGAGAGCCAGGGCTGTCTTGGGTGGAGAATTCCTGAGCCCAGAGCTGGTTCTACCTTATCTGAGTTATCCGATGCTGGCAGGGCACGTCTTGTGTGCCTGGCCATCCTGCTCTGTCTATACCACCTGACATGAGGGAGGGAGCCAGGGAGCAGGCGAGTGTAGAGAGTCTGTCCACCTGAGATTCAGCAGAGCCAGGCATCCAAGAATGAAGCTGGGGCTCCCGGGGTGGGGGTGAGAGGCTGTGGGACCCTGTGGCTTAAGGCAGGGATGGCTCATTTTGCTTCTTAGAGTAACTGAGGAATGGGAACTTGGAGAAAACCAGCATGGTGTCCAGCCAGAAAGCTGGACAGAGAACCAGAGATAAGAGCTTTCTGCAGACATGTAGCCTGCTCAATGAAGGACTAATTAGAGATTTGGGGCAAAACCAACAGAAATAGTGGTTTTCACCCAGCTTTTCAATGCTGGGTGAATTGCTCCCAGATAATCACAGTAGGAACCATCAGGAACAGTGGTGCCTGTGGACACCTTTATGGATTTTCCTCTAATGTTTCACCATAAACCTGATATTACCATCCATGGTAACTACACGCTCATGCCTGTAGTCTCAGCACTTTGGGAGGCCAAGGCAGGAGGATTGCTTGATGCCAGGAGTTCAAGACCAGCCTGGGCAACATAGGAGACCTCTGTCTCTACAAAAAGAAAAAAAAGTTTAAGTTAGCCGGGCGTGGTGATGCACCCCTGTAATCCCAGCTGCTTGGAAGTCTGAGGCAGGAGGATCCATTGAGCCCAGGCGGTCAAGGCAGCAGTGAGCTAGGATCACACCACTGCACTCCCACCTGGGCAACAGAGTGAGACTCCATCTCTAAAAAAAAGAAAAAAAGAAATCCCCCAAAACGTGATGCTGACTGTTGATTTCAGATAAATATTATTTATCACAAGTTTAAGGAAGTAGCATTGTCTTCCTGGCTTACTAGATTTTATCAGGAAAGGATGTCGAATTTTATCAGCTGTGTTTTTGGCATCTTCCTTGGCCTTTTGCACGTGTGTGTTTAAGCAATCAATAAACTTTTTATTTTAGAATAGTTTCAGATCACAGAAAGATTATAGGAACATTAGAGAGTTCCATGTATCGGCACCCATTTCCCTTATTATTATTATTATTTTGAGACAAAGTCTCACTCTGTCTCCAGGCTGGAGTGCAGTGGTGCAATCTCAGCTCACTGCAACCTCTACCTCCTGGGTTCAAGCAATTCTCCTGCTTCAGCCTGCTGAGTAGCTGGGATTTCAGGCATGTGCACCATAATTAGCTAATTTTTGTATTTTTAGTAGAGACGGGGTTTCACCATGTTGGCCTGGATGGTTTCAATCCCTCGACCTCATGATCCACCAACCTTGGCCTCCCAAAGTGCTGGGATTACAGGTGGGAATCATCACACCTGGGCCAGTTTTCCCTATTATTTATCAGTAAAATTATTAACATTACTTTGGACCATTCGTTAGCCACTGATGTACACCGTGGATACATAATTATTAAGTCCATGGTTTATTCCTGTGGTCTGAGCTTTTACCTAATGCCCTCCTCCTATTCCAGAATCCATCTGGGAGATTGCATCATGTTCCATTGTCACATCTCCTTAGGTTCCTCTGGGCTGTGACAGTTTCTCAGAATTGCCTTGGTTTTGATGACCTTGACAATTTCGAGGAGTATGGCTAGGTACTTTGAAGAATGCCTTTCAGTTGTAGTTTTTCTCGCCGTGAGACAGGAGTTATAGGTTACTAGGAGGGAGAGCACAGAAGTGCAATTGTCATCCCATCACATCAGCATGACTTATCACTGATGATGTTGGCCTTGATGACCTGGCTAAGGTACTGCCTGTCAGGTTTCTCCATCGTCAGGTCACTCTCCTACCCGCTCTTCCGCACTTTTGGAAAGCAGTCACTGTGTACTACCCACACTTAAGGCATGCGAGTTATAGTTCTGCTGTTTGTGATCCATCTGTACAGATTTGTCTCTTCTCCCTTATTTATTTGTTCAACCTTTTGTTAAAACTTGAAATTGTCTTTTTTTTTTTGAGACAATCTTGCTTCATCACCCAGGTTAGATTGCAGTGGCACCATCTCGGCTCACTACAACCTCTGCCTCCTGGGCTCAAGTGATTCTCCTGCCTCAGCCTCTAAAGTGACTGGGGTTACAAGTGCCCACCACCATGCCCGGCTAATTTTTGTATTTTTAGTAGAGACACGGTTTCACCACATTGGCCAGGCTGGTCTCCAACTCCTGACCTCAGGTGATCCTCCCGCCTCAGCCTCCCAAAGTGCTGGGATTACAGGTGTGAGCCACCGCACCCGTCGTCTTTATTTTAAACTTATGTTTATATAGACCCATGGATATTTATTGTATACTTTAAATAATAATCCAGTATTCCGTGATTTTCAAGTCCTTCCAGCTTTGGGCATCGAGGGCTCTTTCACTTGACTCCTGTGTCTTTCTGATGCACCCTGTCCTTTTGCTTTTTGAGCACTCCCCTACTTTCTGGCACTGCAGATTGCACTGGGCTCATCTTGTCTGTTCCCTGCTGCAACCCAGAATCAGCCATTTCACCAAGGAGCGCGGTGCCTTTTATTGGAGAATGGTATTTGAAACCAAGATTGGGTACTGGGTGCACCTTAGATGAATTTTATGACTAGACATCCTGGTGCAGAGCCAGTGAGGCATCCCAGCATACACCCTACTTTATGGTGGTACATCAGGACTTTAAGAAGTTGACATAGGAGGCTGGGCACTGTGGCTCATGCCCTGAATCCCAGCACTTTGGGAGGCTGAAGCAGACGGGTCACCTGATATCGGGAGTTTGAGACTAGCGTGACCATCATGGAAACACCCCGTCTCTACTAAAAATACAAAACTAGCCAGGCATGGTAGTGCATGCCTGTAATCCCAGCTACTTGAGAGGCAGGAGAATCACTTGAACCTGGGAGGTGGAGGTTGCAGTGAGCCGAGATCACATCATTGCACTCCAGCCTGGGCAACAAGAGTGAAGCTCTGTCTCAGGAGAAAAAAAAAGCTGACATAGGAGGCAGTATAGTAGAGTTTGTGGAGCATGGTCCCCAGAGACTGGCATTCTTGGTTTGGGTCCCAGCTCTGCTGATTACTAGCTTGGGCAAATTGATAACATTACCTTAGTTTCCTCATCTGGAAAAAAATTAATAGCACTTCATAGGAGGATCAGACAAATGGATATACAGATATACCTCAAAGATAATGTGGGTTTGGGTCCAGACTACTGCAATAAAGCAATTATTGGAAATTGTTGAGTTTCCCACTGCATATAAAAGTTATGTTTGCAGTATACTGTAGTCTCTTAAGGGTGCAATAACATTATGTCTCAAGAAATCAATGCACATGCCATAATTTAAAAAGACTTTATTGCTAAAAAAAAATTATGCTGATGCACACAAAGCGAATACATGCTGTTGGAAAAATGGTGGTACATCAGGACTTTAAGAAGTTGACATAGGAGGCTGGGCACTGTGGCTCACGCCCTGAATCCCAGCACTTTGGGATCCCAGTAGACTTGCTCAGTGCAGGGTCCCACAAATCCCATAAAGCAAGGCATGGTAAGATGAGGCATGCCTGTCTGCATAGCACACCAAACAGATGGACATCCACTAAGCTTTCTTATGATGCCTGTTTTGTTGCTATTCTTTTTTTTTTTTTTTTTTTTTTCAGATAGGGTCTTGCTCTGTTGCCCAGGCTGGAAGGCAGTGGTGCAATCACAATTCACTGCAGCCTTGATCTCCCAGTCTCAAGTGATCCTCCCACCTCAGCCTCCTGAGTAGCTGGGACTAGAAGCACGCACCGCCATGCCGGGCTAATTTTTTATTTTTCTGTGGATTTCGGATCTCATTATATTGCCTCTCCAACTCCCAGATTCAAGCGATCCTCCTGCCTTGGCCTCCCAAAAGTGCAGGGATTATAGGTGTGAGCCACCATGCCTGGCCTTTTTTGTTTTTCTTTTACTGGCATTTTATATAGGCTCAAAATAGGAAATTGAGTTATAAGCTCTTATTATTTTTTCTTTTCCTTTAACTCTCTTAGCCATATTTTGAGACCAGGGTTTTTGAGATCATGTTTTGGGAAGCCCCACAAATTCTTCTGATTTCTGGAACTACTTAGAAAGCAGCGGGCTTGGCTGTTCCTTGAAGGTTTCTTGTCCTTTGACTCTCTCAGGCACTTGTTTCTCTGGGGAACATTGCTTTGCTAACTTTTCAGATTTTCTTATGGGATTCTTTGAATCCGAATTCATCACTCTTTGAGTCAACACAGTATGTTTTCCTATAAAGTCTTTGTTTTCATCGAGGATTTTAAATTGGAGCCAAGTAACCGATTTAATTTATTCTCTTATGTTTTTAAAATCTTATGTTTTTAAAATATCTCCTCTGTATCTGTAGCTATATTTTCTTTCTCATTCCTGATGTAACTCGTGTTTTTTTCTCTGTGGATTAGAATTGCTAGAATTTTATCTTCTTTATTGCTCTTTTCATAAAATGGGTTATTACATTTATTTTTCAATTCTACTGTTGGTCAAACTCATTGATTTCCAGTTTTATTATTCCTTTCTCCTCTCTTTTCGAACCTTGTTTTGACACATCTATCTTTTAACTTGTTTAGTTGAATCTTAGTTTATTTTTTATTTTTTCCTCTTTGGTAGTAAATGGATTTTGGCTAGTTTATTTTTGTATCCTGACATGTCTAGAGTGATTTGTTTTTGACCCCAAGAACTAACCTAGTGTATTTCTTTTCATTTCCCGGTAGATGTGGTTGGATTTTCCTTGGTGACCTTACAGTTTTTAGGTACTGGTTCTGTCACCACTGGAATTAGAGAATGCAGCTGGTGTGAATATTTTTTGTTTTTAATTTTGAAGTTTTTCTTTGTGGCCTATTTAAAAATATTTTGGTCAGTCTTCTGTGGAATACTGGAAAGTGTTTAGTTTTTATCTTCAGAATACATACTTTGGTGTACATGAATCAGATGCATTATCCAATTCCACACCTCTGCCCCCTCCCCTATTTTTGTGTATTTACTCTAAGATTTAGAGAGATGGTTTTGTAATTCTTTGTGATTCATAATATATTTTGTTTTATTCATTTTGATGATAAATTGTTTGAGGCGTAAAGGTGGATGATTGTTATGTCTTTATTATATATTTTGCCTTTGTATAGCTTTCAAGAAACCCCTTTTAACCTATGTAATCTATGTCTTGAATCTGACTTTATCTGATGTTGGTATTGCTACTGTTTTCTTTTTGTTACATTTCCCTGGCATATCTTTGCTTATCCCTGTATTTTTAACTTTTTTAAATAGGTTGTTTATAAGGTGCAGTTTACTCATTGTTCAAATAGAGAGCCTTCCCTGTGGTTAGGAGAGCCGTTTGAATTCACAGTGTAATCGGCGTCTGTTCTCTTTTCTATAGCCTTATTTTGTGCTTTCTGGTTTTTTGTTTTTTTTTTTTCCTTGTGGCTTTAAACATTTTTTTCTGTCTTTGGTAGGTTGGTGAAATTTCCTTTGTTCTCTTTTATATGTGTGCTATGTTAAATGTAGAATCACCTTTAAATCAAGAGAAAAAGACCTTTATTTCTGTTTTCTACCTATGTTAAAAAGTTAGACAATATCGATTCCTCGCTTAAAAAATTAGAAACTTAGCATTGTTTTGGTGCAAGGCAGGCAGGCCCTAAAGTGGCGCTTATCCCATGAGGGTTCTTGGCTTCACCCAGGAAGGAATTCAAGGGTGAGCCAGTAGTAGGGTAGAAAGAGACAGCTTTATTAAAACAGCGATGTTAGAGTTCAGGCACTGTGACAGCTTTGTGACTACCCCTCCAGAGCAGGGCTGCCCGCAGTGTGCCGAGAGCCACAGCTCAGGGCAGTTCTGCAGCCAGATTTATGTCCACTTTTAATTACACGCAGAGTTAGGGGCAGTTTATGCCGACATTTCTAGGGAAGGGGCAGTAACTTTTGGTTCATCGAGTCATTGCTATGGAAAGGGGCGGTAACTGCCTGGCATTGCCAGTGGTAAACTGTCCTATGGAAAGGTGCTTCCGCTCGGGACCTGTTTTAGCTGCTCCTTCATTTGGTCTGGTGTCTGAGCCCTGCCTCCAGAGTCAAGTTCTGCCTCCTGCCTCAGTTTTGCTTCATAGTCTCCCTTCCCCCCACCTTCTACTTCTTCTTGTTGTTATTCTTTCTTTTTTTTTTTTCTGAGAGTCTAGTTTTGTCGCCTAGACTGGAGAGTGCAGTGGCATGATCTCGGCCCGCCTCCCATTCTCCTGGTGTGACACCCCACGCACTTGTTCTACTGCTGTTTCCACGTGTGCATTTTGTGACTTGGTCCCTTCCCGATTTGGTGCAGGCTCCTCCAGTGAGCTATCCTCATAGATCCTGAGAAAACAGGAGCTGGTGGCTCTTTTTAGGTTTCCTCTCATTTTGCACCCAGGAGACCTCTCTGGCTCCTTCTGCACAGCTGGCCAAAAGCTGTCTGATTGACCCCACCATGCAGGGCCCCGCTGCAGTGGCACAGGCCCAAAAGTAAGTGGGAGGAACATTTAGGTTGATCGTAAGTTCACTGTGCGAGATGAGCGACTCCAGAGGCTCCGAGGAGGGGGCTGTGAGGTTGCACCGGCTGGTCCAGGCAGTACCGAGTCGCTGCGGTGGAAGTGGAAGGCATCTTTGCTACGGCAGGCTGCTTCCCTGGCGTTGGCCTTGGCCACACTCCCATTAGCTGCCTGCCTTCCCCCGAGGCCCCTGTGAGAGTGGACTGCAGCCTCTGGGGGCCTCTGTCCTGTCAGGGTCTTGGTTGGGGAGTATGGGGAAACCCTGAATTTCTGCCTCTCATTCCGCAGGAAGAATTTTCTAGCAAGACAAAGGCCAGAGTTGATATACTGGTGGCCTCTGGGTACATCCAGTACATGGGCAGTTTCTGTTTGGCTCAGGCAGTGGGTATTTTAAAAGTTCGTTTTGGTTCATCTAAGTAAACCAAATTTGAAAAATCAGGAGGTTTTTTTTTTTTTTTTTTTTTGCCTTTTCCTGCAAAATCAGAGTAGCTGGTAATGTGGACTAGAATTTCCACAGAGCAGAAGCATGGTGGTTGCTAAGTAGCCTTCATTCGGGGTGCATGCCACAGGCCCCACCCCTCCCTGTCACCTCCCCGGGCACTGAAGCCGACCCTTTTCATGGCCTTCATGCTGTCGGTTCTTTCAGAGATGAGAACAGCTTCTCATACCAGCATCTCTATCAAAAGAGAAGAAAAAAGATAATAGAAAGGGTCAGAGATTTCAAGAAAAATAGGGGAACTGTGGGGAAAGGACTTTTTTTGTTTGTCGGTTTTGCGTACAGTCTGGCCAGCTTCACGCCCGCAGGTGCCTCCAGGCCTCTGGGGCTGGTCCCTGACTCCAAAGGAGCCTTTCCGGTTCTTCCGTGCCCGAAGTAGCTGTGGTAGATGGGAGGGCGTGGAGCTGGCAGGCGGACTAGACGCCCACCTCAGAGGAGGCTGTGTCTGGTTCTGAGCATGAGAAGGCGCGGCTCCAGGTCCTGGGCGCGTCTGGTGAGGCGCGGCCCCGCAGGAGCAGTTATGTAGGTTTGGCTCCCAGAGCAGTCAGACAGTAGTGATTATGCTGCGAGGTTTGATGCAGGTTTTTAGAAAATCCTCATCCAGCCCTATCACCTGCTGGTGTGAAGGATGCTCCCTGCGGGAGTAATTATTCTGGGCCAGTTTTTTTTCCTCCTAGCTCTGAATTCTGTGTATGTCATGAAGAGTTTCATCCAGGAAGGGTTACCTGCCAGCAGGCATGTCTGCTCTTGAAGCCTGGAGGTAATTTGTGATAAAGCCAAAGCGGGGGCTCCTCCCCACCCCTGTTAGAAACTCCAACAGCTGGCTTCATGTCCCAGGGCTGTGAAGCTGAGTTTGCATCCTGAGGAACCTCCCAAGCCAGGCCATCCTCTGCCTGTGTGGTTCAGGCTGAGGGTTTGGACCCTCTGTCCATGGCGTGGAGGCTGGGCAGCGTGGGTCTTCATGCTTCCTCTGGCAGTTGTCCAGTGGCAAGCCGTGGACCTGGCCACAGCTGCCTCCTTTTTCAGCTGCCCAGGGTGAGGAAGCATCTTGGGGGTGGCTGGGCAGGAGGGAAGCTGGCCTGGCCCTGCCCACTCAGCCACTGTCCTCTCGAAGCTCCTACTGGCTATGGATTTCCGCTCGCTGCTGTGCTACAGGGATTGAACGGGCCTGGGTGCCCAGGAGCCAGGCTGCTGGTGGGCGCGGGCCCCATCCCGTGTCAGTGTCAGGCCTCAGGCTGGGCCTGGGCTGGTGCGCTCCTGTCCCGCCTGCACAGATAGTATTGCCACCATTATGCATCCTGGGCTCCTGCACCTGCAAGAACTTGGCAGAGGGACACAGGGAAGTACATCTGGGATCATTGTTGCTGCTGCCCACAGACCCAGCCAGCTGCCTTCATGTGAATTCTACCCTCTTGTGAGAAAAGCCTGTTTTGTGAAGGCAGAGCCCCAGGGTTCATGAATCTGTGTCCCTCCTCACCCCCAGCCATCCTGCATTGGTGCAGCAGTGTTCCCCGGGACCACCCTCCATGAGTGTGCCACAAGCCTTGTGGGTGCGCCTGTGACAGCACTTGGGGTCCCCTTGTTGGTGAGTGGTGATTGCTGAGCTCTACATCTGCACGCGGGGGTGGAGCTCTTCCCATGTCACAGCCTTCAGATGCAGCGCTGTGGCCCGCACACGTGGCTCTCCTGGGCATCTCGGCTAGGGTGAAGTGCACGGTAGCTACCTCTCCAGCCTGGGCAATTGCAGCTCATTGCTGGAGGGCCCTGGCGGTCTATTCTCCCGCACAGCCAATGCCTGGGTAGCTGGTTAGGTCGGAGCCTGGCTGGGCTTTGCTGGTGCTGTTTACTTTCTTACTGTTCATCCCAGCAAGAGAACAGGGGCCAGATGCCCTCGGTGGGGCCTGCTGATGGCTGTGGAGACAGGCGCATGGGAGATACATCAGAAAGTCGTGGTCCTGGGATCCTATCAGCAGAGGTGGCAGAAAAGCCTCACCACCCTGGGTGCGGGGTCCTGATGCCCGCTGCGCCTCCCCTCTGGGCGGTGAGCAACTGTGGCTGAGAGCATGCCACTTTTGCAAAAGGGGACCCAGCTTCAGGGCTGGGGAGGGAAGTTCCTCCTGGATGCGTGGTACAAACAGGGGAACCCTCCCCTCACTCCTTCTAGGCCACATGTACCCGTGGGGCTCCCGGCGCCCCTGTGCTGAGAGGTTGCAGAGGCTTGGGGATGGCACAGGTACCTGGCACTGGTCGAAGCTAGACAAGTGTCATGATCCCACGGGTGAAAAGACCCCAGAGAGTGTCCGCATGCCTGGGTGGGTCTGGGGCTTAGCGCTGGCAGATTCGGAATAGGCTTTATGCAGTCCATATATTTTCAGCGTGAGCTGGAGTCTTTGAATCATTTATCTTGGCAGCTCTTCTTAAAGCTGGAGAAAGGTGGAAATTCATCTAGGTAGTGAGGAAAGAGCCTGGAAGAAAAAAGTGTCTGGCGGCTGCCGTGACGGGTGGCATGCCTGGAGATAGCGCTGGTGGCTCCCGAGATCAAACAGATGAGAAATGGCTTCCCAGGAAGAACTCGGGGAATTCTAAGTAGGTAATGAGTAGTGACTGTCTTTTGATTTACAGCAGGACTTGGCAATCAATCTGTAATGCTTTGAAGAGGAAAGAAATGAATCCCGAACAGGCTGCGGGGTCTGGGTGGTTTGGACCGGCGGCCCTTCCTTGGTGGGTGGGGACAGGGGCAGGCAGGCTGGAGGTTGTGGGCTTCTCTCTTCTGCCATGGGGAATAATCCAGGCCCCTCCTGGTAGGCAGCAGGCCTTGTCCAGAGCTGGCTTGGGGTAAAGGACTCCTCACACCTGTCCGGCGTCCCCTGAGGTCCTGGCTTTGAGCCTGGTGGGACTTGAGTTCAGAGCTCAGGTCATGGGCAGTGCAGGGCCTTGTGGTTCGCACACTCACTGATGGATCTGGGGTCCTCCCTTCCACCCCTCTGGACTGAAGGTGCCTGTGTGAGTGTGCTAGGGCTGCCTTACAGAAGACCACAGCCCTGCTTCCCTAAGCAGCAGAAGCCTGTCTCACCCTTGTGGTGGCTGAAATCAGAGATTGAGGCGTCGGCAAGGCTGGTAGTCTCTGAGGCCTCTGTCCTGGGCTTGCCGCCTTCTCACCCTGTCCTCACACTGCCTTTCCTCTGTGCGCACGCATCCCTGGGGTCTCTCGTGTGCCTAGATGTCCCCCAACAAGGGCAGCAGTCAGAGTGGGTTCGGCCTGCCCTAAGGGCCTCTGTTTAGTCTCATCACCTCTTCAAAGCCCCGAAGCCCTGTCTCCAAACAATCACATTCTGAAGTGCTGTAAATTGGGGCTTCGATGTACGAATTTGGGGAAACACTATTGAGCTGATTGAAGTAGTGCTGGTTCCTCACATGATGGTTCATACACGCTGAGTTGGCAGGAGGCGCCGCAGCCCACTGGACGTTTCCTGAGCCTCTGGTCTGGGCCCTTTGCATGTGTGTGATTAAATGAGGGGCAAGATTCCTTTAATCCTCGAAGCAACCTTCTGCGTATGGAACCATTGAGGAGGCTGAGCAACCCACCAAGGATCACACTGTGAGCTAGAGGGGGAGGCAGGATTTGAACCTTGGTGTTGGCCCCCAAGCCTGCGCTCCACTTCACTGTGGTGACCTCCAACTTTCTGAAGGGCTGGGCTGGCCTCAGGCTGGATACACAGCCAATATCCCAGAGTGGGAGATAGACAAGTGGGAGGATTACGGGCAGTGATAAAATGTTGTCCAGGAAAACGGGGTGACGCTTGAGCAGAGGCTGAGAAGGGTGAGAATCCCTGGCACCTGCCATATGGAGAGAGGGCCTAGTGGATGGGGCGTGGCAGGTAAGAGAGGAGTGGGCTGCACAGCCAGGTCTCCATGAGACAACAGGTGGTTTCTGGGAGCTGAGGAGTACCTGGCCCAGCTGGGTCTTAGCTTTGAGGGGTGAGTGGACGGAAGTGGTCATGGGGAGGACAGTGAAGAGGCTGCCGTTTTAAATAGAAAAACTTCAGTTTTCTATTTCAAATTTTTTTATTAACTGCTGGGCTTGGCTGTGGGAGGGAAGGGGCTGGAGGGTGAGTTTGGAGGTGGAACTGAGAGTGCTCACCTATGGATTGGATGCAGAGGGTGAAAGGAAGCAGGGGAGAGGCCCTGAGTCTCCAGCACCCAGTGGTGTTTAGCCAGTGTCTGCACTGAGTCAGGTCCCACCTGGCATTCGTCTGCTGCCTGGCCCCTCACTGGGACACGGCTCGGGGCTGTGTCAGTTGCTCCCTTCTCCATCCCGGTCTCACAGTCGCTGTTTCCTGCTTAAACCTCAGAGGCTCTGCCCACAGGCTGTGCTTCTTATGAAGTCCGTGATTTTGAATGAGGAGAGATCCCCAGGGCGCTGGCACTGCACTTTCCATCCCAGCCTGTTAGGGTTCCACGTCCCAGCCTTGAGAGTGTGCATGTGTGTGTGTGATGTGTGCACTTACTGCATGCGCCCCTCTCCCTGCCTGCCAGAGGACATACTGTGTGTGTGTGTGTGTATGTGTGTGTATGTGTGTATGCATGTGACGTGTATACCCATTACACTCTTCTCACCCTACCCACCTGAGGGCTCACTGTATGTGTGGATGTGCTTCTGCGCACGTGCGTGTGATGTGTACACCCATTACACATTCTTCTCTTCCTACCTGCCTGAGGACACATGGCGTGTGTGCGCATCTGATGTGTATACCCATTACACTCTTCTCATCCTACCTGCCTGAGGGCTTACTGTGTGTGTGGGTGTGCTTCTGCGCATGTGTGTGCGCACATGATGTGTATACCCATTACATTCTTCTCACCCTACCCACCTGAGGGCTTACTGTGTGTGTGGATGTGCTTCTGCGCACGTGCGTGTGATGTGTACACCCATTACACATTCTTCTCACCCTACCTGCCTGAGGACACACTGTGTGTGTGTGCACGTGCATGTGTGTGATATGTATACCCATTACATATTCTTCTCACCCTACCTGCCTGAGGACACACTGTGTGTGTGTGCACGTGCATGTGTGTGATATGTATACCCATTACATATTCTTCTCACCCTGTCTACCTGAAGACACACTGTGTGTGCGCATGTGCGCGTGATGTGGACACCCGTTACGCACACCCCTTCACCCTGCCCCTGCCTGACTCTCAGATCACTCTTCTGTCAGCCCATTCATTTGTTCAGCAAACTTTTTGTTTTTTTTGGAATTAGAGTTTAAAAGGCCTTTCTTTATTTGTGTTTTTAAAAAAATTCCAATCTTTCACTTGTTTTTGTATTGTTTTCTTTTTAAATTTAAATCCTTAAAGAAATGTGCAGTTTATCTTGGCGAATGGTATTATGTACGTGGTAATTATGTTCATGTGTCTAAACAGCAATTATGTAGGAAATAGAATCATAAATAGGCATATAATCTTATGAATAAATTTAAATCAGTAATAATTTTCAGTTTTCTATTTAAATTTTTTAAATTAATTTGTTCAGTCATGTATCAAGAAAGGCACATTACAATATCACATTCTCCCCAAAGTGGAAAAAAGTCCAAATGTCCACCAACTGCTACCTGGATGAATAAAATGTGGCGTGCAGCCCAGCCATACAGGGGAATAGTATTCAGTGGTTTGTAAAATGAGGCACAGGTACATAGGACAGAATCAATAGAGCTTGAAAACATGACGTTAAGTGTCAGAAGTCAGGCAGCCAAATGCCGTGTGATTCTATCCATGCAGAGTATCAACAACAGGTAAGTCCACAGAGATGGGGCCATGGGTTTCCAGGAACATAGGGGAGAAGGCAGGGAGGAGTGACTGCAGATGGGTTGTGAGTTTCTCTGGAGGGTAATCAAAATGTTAGGAAATTGGTTTTGTCAGCAAACATTTATGAAGCACCTACTGTATGCCAGACGCTGTTCTGGGCCCTGGGGAGACAGTGGTGAAGGAAAGGCCCAGCCTCCGTGGAGCACAGTTCTGTAGGGGAGGCAGTGGACAGCCCTGGTGGACGTTTCCCAAGGCCTGACCACGTGCCAGCCCTGCGCTTGTCTAGAATTGAATGACAGGTAAGATCTATTTAATCCTCAGAGCAACCCTCTGAGTACAGGGACCATTATTTTATCTATCTATGTATCTGTCTATCTATCTATCTAAAACACAGTCTTACTCTGTCATCCAGGCTGGAGTGCAATGGTGCAGTCTTGGCTCACTGCAACCTCCACCTCCTTCTGTGTTCAAGCAATTCTCCTGTCTCAGCCTCCCAAGTAGATGGGATTACAGGTGCCCCACCCCTCAACACCCAGCTAATTTTTCGTATTTTTAGTAGAGACAGGGTTTCACCATATTGATCAGGCTGGCCTCGAACTCCCGATCTCAGGTGATCCACCCACCTGGGCTTCCCAAAGTGCTGTGATTACAGGCATGAGCCACCGCACCTGGCCCAGGGACCTTTATTATAATAAGCCCCTTTTATAGGTGAGGAACAAAGAGGCTGAATAACCCGTCCAAGATCACACCACAAGCTAGTGGGGGAGGAGGCTGACCTTGAACCCTGGTCTTTGGCCCCAGAGCCTGCACTCCACTTTTCCATGGTAACCTCTGCCTGATGGAAGGGCACCTGCATCTTCTGACCTGGTAGTTACTGTCTCAGTGCAGGGCACTGGAAAGGCACAGTTGTCTTGCCGAGAAGTTTTAAAATACCCATAAAAAGGACAAATACCTATTGCATTATGAATTATGATGACAAATAACATATTACCAGAGTCAGGCCAGCTCTCGTAAGGGAAAAGCCTGATGAAGTGGAAAGAGACTGCCTGGGAAGGGGCTCAGCTCCCCCATCCACCTCTGGGTCAAGATTGGCCTCGGCTAGGAAGCCAGGGGCTATCGCTGTGGCCCAGCACTGTAATCTCTGTGGCAGAGCCAGGTATACAGCAGGTGCTAGTAAATGCTCCTGAGTGAAGAAAAGGAACAGGGCTGCCTCCTCCACTGGTGGTGGGGAAGGAGGACCAGGTGGGCTCCTCACTCAGCACTTGGAGGATTCAGCCTGACTGGGTGCAAAGACGTGCAGGTCCGAGCAAGGTGGCGGCCTCCCTGTACACTCTTCCAGGCAGCATGTTTCCTGGGGATGTGGTTACCAGCCCCGGTGAACCCGATGGCCCAGTGGTTATCAGGGTATCAGGTCTGCACTACTGGGCTGGCCGATAAGGAACACGTGTTGGTGTTGCAATGAGGTTCATGTGGCAACCATTCCTAGATGGTCCCAGGGCCAGACGCAGGCCAGCCTCACCGGAAAGATGTTAAATGCCAGGGCATGTTTCTGAAGGTGTCATCTCAGGAGGCCTTGGAGCCAGGGCTGAGCTCTCTGAGCTTGGTGGAGACAGCAAAACCAGGCTCATCATCCCTTCAGGACCAGGCGTGACCGGCATCATCTCCAGATGTCGTAGGTGGGGCCAAACCATCTAAACATTACATGTAGCGTTGTCCATTTCAGATAACTCCAATTTGACCATTCCGAGGGTTTGCCTGGAGTACAGCATGGATCTCCCGGTCCTCTCCCTGCTCCCAGCCAAGCAGGCTGATGGGCGTCCACTATGCACCACCCATCCTGGGAAGGCAGGCTGCCCGTGGACCTGCCCTGGCCTCTGGCTGGCAAGTGTTCCTCATTTCCAGCCTGTAATCCCTCACTGGATTACATGCATGTGCTGAGTAACGACAGATGCCGGGCACTCTTCTAGGAGCTGGGGGGCACAACAGAAGGAAACCCATCTACAAAACTAGAACAGAAATCAACCAAGTAAAGAAGTCAGATACATAGTGCATTCAATAGTGACCAGCGCTGTAGAAAAAGAAGAGCGGGGATGACAGCAGAGGGAGTCCTGGGAGTGACTGGCAGTGTTGAGTAGGACGATGTGGAAAGCCTTGCACAGAGCTGACAGTCAAGTGAGACCCAAAGTGGGTAGGTGACTGAGCCTTGGGGTGGCAGAGAACAGAAACAGCCAGGAGACCCGAGGGGCAGAGGAGAGGACTGGAGGTGGGAGGTGAGGCCGGAGAGGCAAGGGGCTGAGCAGAAGAGGGCCGCAGTCTAGCCATTTGGCTGCTGTCCAAAGCAGAGATGGAGGGGCCGGGTCAGGAGCAGCAAGCCCAGGAGGAGGCTTTTGCAGCCCTGGGGTCAGAGTGGATGGGGAAGGAGCAGGCAGGCCCTGGGTAGGTTGGGAAGGCAAAGTCAGCAGGACTCAGCAGCCCATCAGGGCTGGGTGGTGTGGGAAGAGTCCAGGATGGCTCCAGTGGTCTGGATTTGGGCAACCAGAAGGATGGAGCTGCTATTGAGTGAGATGGGGAAGACAGGGAGAAGAGTCCAGACCCCTTTATGCCCGAGGAGGTTGAGGCAGCAGAGGGGTGAACAGAAGAGCATCAGGGGAGAGGTTCAGAGGTTTATTTCCAGGGTCACTCGTCCTGTGGCAGGTCCCATTAAAAGGCTTAGAGACGCTTGAGGAAAAGCCAGTGTCAAATCATTTGAGAACTTCTATGACAGGCACAGTGGCTCATACCTGTAATCCTAGCACTTTGGGAGTCCAGAACAGAGAGAGATTGCTTGAGGCCAGGAGTTTAAGCCCAGCCTGGGTAACACAATAAGATCCCATCTCTACAAAAAAAAAAAAGGAACTTTCTTGGAACCCTGCCTTGGAAAGTTTGGCCTTTGCTCCGGGGAGTTTATGAAAGGCATTTATCAGCCTCAAGGGTGGTAGCACCCTGGAGGTTGTGATCTCATTTAATCACAGGACAGGCTGATAGTCGGGGGTGCCAGCCATCCCACACAAGCTGGGGACAGCCTCTCTAGGACAGTGCTGGGATGTGTGACCCACAGACACTTGAGGAACCCCCTGTGGTGGTCATCCCTCAGCCAGGTCCTTCCCACCTGGGCTGTCTCCTTTGCTGAGAGCCCCCAAGGAGCTAAAACAAATTGCCTGGACCCCAGAGGCATTGCTGGGCAGCCCTGCTGGAGCAGATGGGGAGGTTCAATGGGCCTTACATCCCGCCCACACCAGAGGCCAGCCCTCCTTGGCCTAGGCCTGCACATTCCCAGGTCTGTGTGCACAGAGGGAAGAAGTCTTTAAGCAGACCCGCCTGTGCCTGAGGTCTGGTCCCCTCTGGGAGAGGATCTGTGGGCTCTGGTGCCGCTCCTCAGGGTCCTGCCAGAAGTCATGGCCACCAACAGCCAAGAGCCCTCGGCTCAGGTGCCCGCCCAGAGGGAGGCAGGAGGCCAGGAGGCACAGGACTCAGGTGCTGGTGGGGCACCTCCGGAGTGTGATGCATGTAAGATGTGCCCAGGCTATAGGAGCCCTGGCCATGTCACACTTTTCCCTCCTCGGGGGAAGCCCCTGGGGTGAACAGGCTGTGACATCTCAAACAGCCCCTCCAACCTCAACCCCGTGTCCTGTCCTTGGGCAGCCACTTCTGTACTGCCAGGGAGGAGGACTGTGCTGCCGGCCCGTCCTTGATCACAGGCCCCTGTTTGACTAGGAGGCAATCCACCTGTCCCTTGTGTCCCAGCACTTTGGGAGGCCAAGGCAGGTGGATCACTTGAGCTCAGAAGTTCGAGACCAGCCTGGCCAACATGGCAAAACCGCGTCTCTACTAAAAAATACAAAAATTAGCTGGGCATGGTGGCACACGCCTGTAATCCCAGTTACTCAGGAAGCTGAGGCAAGAGAATCGCTTGATCCCAGGAGGCAGAGATTGTCTTGAGCTGAGATCATGCCACTGCACTCCAGCCTGGGAGACAGAGTGAGACTCTGTCACACATACAAAGAATGGGGAGGAAGCACTCCTCTGTTCCAGGGTTGCCATGGGTTGGTACTGAGGTGTCACACTTTTGCTCCGAGGAGGAGAACGAGCGCTGGGAGAATGTTTTATTCCAGGACAGCTGCCCCTGGCGTGGCTGGGCTGTTGGCTTCCAGCAGAACCCTGCACACCCCCACCCCCATCACCTCAGGGCCACTCCAGTCCTGGATCTGGGCACCTGGGCAGTGGAAACACTCACCATTGGCAAGGCTGGGGGCATACAGTGCCCTGGTGCCAAACCTCATAGGGCAAAGGGCAGGGGAGAGAGACCCTTGGACCTGCCTCTTCTCTTGATGTCTAGCAGTTGCCATTTTCTGGCAGCCACAAGAGTCACCCTGGCCTGGCTCAGGGGAGAGACAGCCAACTGTGTGGCTTTGGGACCCTTTTGGAGCAGGATTGTAAGACGAGCATTGTTTTCCCTGCAGAGCGGGCACAGTGTGTTGTGTGCCCTGAGAGAAGTGATGGAAGTCGTTCCGGGCCCAGCAAACAGGCGGCTCTTCTTTACTCTGTGCCCAGCTGAGGGTCCGTGCTAGAAACCCAGCACCCTGGGTCTGCCCTCTGAGATCCCCACTGGGTTCCTGAACATCCCTGGAGCCTGCTTCTGGGCAGGGGGCCAGCTGGTGTGATTGGAGGGCTACTTCAGGGGGCCAGGAGAATGACCTGTTGCTCTCATGCACCCGGCTCCTACTTTGTGGTAAGACATCTCACCACACTGTCCTTCCTGCATTGTTTTTTCTGTCCCTTTCTCTGGCTCTGCTGCGACTTTGTTGTTGTCGCGGGGAGAGCCAGGGTGTCAGACTCCATGTTACTCAGAGTCTGGACCCTGCCTCTTCCAACAACGAGATTACATGCCAGGAACTGGCGAGGGTTGAGAAAAATGGCTGTCACTGCACGGTCGGGGCGTGCCTTCGGAAATCACTGCCTGAGTCGTTTCTGACACCACTGCTCCCTTGGTCCCCTACTGATGATGCCACCGACTTACCTGTGGTGGGCAGTTGGGTTGGATTTATTCCAGTGGGCTCTCTGCACTTAGCAGTTGAGAAAGATGTTTGTCATCTTGCTATAAAACATCAAACGCATCGTGATCTAAACGATTGTGACAGCAGAGAGTTCAACCACAGTCTAAAATTTAACATTATTTATGATGCTTCGAGGCCTGGTGCCTACAGTGTCTTCTTAATCCAGTCTAAATCTGGAGCGCTGTCTCCCTGGCCTGGCCCCGTGTCTCCCCTGGTTGTTAATAACAGCTCCTCCAGGCGCCCTGTCTGCCGACGCAAAATCCATCTGAACCCCGGCATCTCATGTGGCTGCTAAAAATTGATGTTTCTTTATTGATGCAGCTGGCTCCTGCCAAATACTTGGGGACAAATAAAAGTGGCCGAACCCAGAGACAAGCAGATAACCATTTGTTCATGGAATTGCCAGCCAATTGATGGAGGTCGTTAGACAAGCTATCATTTAAAAGAATCTTGAAAGGAGAAAGTTGACCGTTTTGAGACATTAACATTCAGAGTAGTGTGCAGGGCCGGGCAACACAGCCTTTCCGAGGGCTAGAGCCCAGTGGTTGTGGGGAGTGTGTCTCTTCTTCAGGTTGCCGGGCCGTGTTCTCAGAGAGCCCCACTCGCTTTGATTTTTCCGTGGCCCCTGGAGCACTACCGCTCTGCCTGGTTGCTGCTCCCCTTCTGTGCCAGCTTCTCTGGATTTTCCACTTGTTCTTTCCTCTTCCTCCAAGAAGTCTTCCATCAAGCCTTGTGGCTTCTGTCTTGTTTGACTTTAACGTTCTCGTAGTTAAGCAAGATCACCCACCTCCCTGTGGACTAGGGGCCTGCCTTGCTGGTTCTGTGAGTGTGGCACCACGTGGCTGGTGCCCAGACCCGATGAACAGGCCCCAGCGGCCTCTCTCACACCTGGAGAGCTGGGCATGCTGGCTCGCTCAACTGATTCCCTTCCTGGCCCTCCCAGGAGGCAGGGGTGGGCGGGCCAGTGACCCCAGGAGCATTAGTTCAGTCTCGGCACAGTGCCCATGAGGTGATTGCTTTAGACCAGCAGCAAGTGTGGGAAGATGGAGGAGGTAATAACATTGATTTTCCCATAAACATGGAATTTGTGGTGAGAGGACCTTCCTGGCAGTACCTAACCTATCTTCTCCCTCAGCCCTTGCAGAGAGAGTGGAGTGGGTCTCAGGTGGGGCCTGCCAGGCAGGCACTTGGCTCATAGCCTGTGCAGCCTTGCAGCCCAAGTGGAACTGGAGCCCTCAGACTGGGTCCATCGTGGTGAGGCAGGTGCACCCTTGTACTGGGCCATCGGGAGATGCTGAGGACAGCTGCTGCCTACCTCCTAGGCAGGGCTTGGGGCCTGCTGGGAAGGCTGCCCAGTGAGCACCCTCATTCCTTCTCTTCCTCCCCCACTTCTTTCTCTTCTCACTCCTCCTCCTTTTCTTCCCACTCCTCCTCTCCCTCCCCCTCTCCTTTCTCCTTTTCCCCCTCCTCGTCCTCTGACCTTCTTTCTCTCTCCCTTCCTCCACCCTCCTCTTCGCTCTCTTTCTCCCACTCCTCTACTTCTTTCTCCTCCTCTCCTCTAGGCCAAAAGCAGTGCCCTGAAACTAAGGTGGGTGCAGAGATGTCAGAGGGAGCCCTGGGCCGCTTTAAACTCAGACCTATATTCTCCTTCAGCAACCGGCCACACCCTTCCCTATTCACTGCTTCCTGGAGGCCAGTGCACCTCTCCCATGTCCCCACCTTCCCCCAGTGTTTGCAGCCCTGGGAAGGCTGAGGACCTGCTGAGATCCAGGAGGGCACCCCCTGGCCTCAGACTCACCTAAGCATCCCAGTGACCAAGCCGGGGGGACACCATGGGAGTGTGGGTTAGGCTGCAGGGCCTCTGCCCGTGGCCCTGGGAGGTTCTGACCCTCAATCCTGTCATGATTGAGAACTGAGGGCCATACGAGCAATAGCAGATTCTCACACAGTGCCCAGATGACAACAGCCAAAGCGTGGCTGCCATTCTCACTTGACAGGCATGGCACTGAGGCCAGAGAGGCCTGCTGCAGGGCCCAGGGACCCCAGTACCGGGGCAGGCCCTACTGGGACCGAATGATGGAGGTTGGTTCTGGAGGGGCCGTTGTCCCCAGCCGGATCTGGTCCAGTTGTCCTTCACTCTGGACTCGGAGAACCTCACCTCCTGGCACCTGTCCCTGCGGAGGGGCCCGGGCAGCCGGAAGTGACAGGGAGGCAGCTGATGAGTCACTCCCCGGAGCCTCAGCTGGGCCTCCAGCTTCTGTTTTCCATCATGTTAATTACATTTATTATTCATCAGCTGCTAAAACTGGCTCTGGGGCCTCCATTTTCCAAGCCCCCGGGTTGTGTCCCAGCAGAGGCTCCCTGTGGCTTTGAGTCGGGATCAGACACTGGCCTAGCTGAGGGGCCTTTGGGTTTGGATATGAAAACAAAGGATCCCAGCCTGGTGGTTTTCCGGCAGCCTCAGGGGGCCAAGCCTTTGCTCTCCTCTGTCTGGAGATGCTGGATGGATGAGGGAGCCGGCGCCTTGGCCGCCTCACTTGGCCTCCCCGGCGCCCAAGGTTCTCTGCTGCCTCCTCCATCCCTTGTCTTCCTCCTGCATTGCATTCCAGTGCATGCTTTGATCTTTTCTGAGTCCCTGGGCATGGAGGCTACTGTCTACCCAGCTGCCTTCCCTCTAGGCTGCCCTCAAGGGTCTGTACTTCCCCCCGCCCAGTCTGTAACACCCAAGTTGTCTGTCTTATGCCTTCACTCCCAGAACAGGGAGCATCAGGGACCGAGGAGGGCCAGACCTCACCCGTGATGTGCCAGGCTTCTGCTGCTCCACCTGGCTGGGCTCTGGCCCTGCTCCCAAGGCCCAGGGACCACCCCAAGGGCATGACCTTTCCCAGCTGCTCTGGACACCCTGGGTGGCAGCTTTCACCCCTGGCTGGAGTTGCATTTTATTGTCATTCCCTCATTCACAATAAGCTCTCCGTTTCTGTGAAGTTCACCCCTGAGGCCAAAGGAGGCCAGATGTGCTGTCATCCCTTGGGGAGGATGGACGTTAGGGGAACCCCATTCCTGCCTGCCCTCAGGGACGGTGCAGTGGGGGAATGCCTGGTGGCTCCCAGGCCTACTGAGGTGCTCCGATGCCTCCTGCCTAGGTTTATAAAGAGATGGGCTTGAAAGTTTCTTATCTGCCAGGGGGCATAAAAAAGCGGAAAACAGAGGTGCTGGAGCCATCGCTGTTACATGGCTGGCAGTGCCCACACAAAACCGGGCATTCCATGCCTGGTGCCCCATAGTCCCCTCTGCCTGCCCCAGGTGCTCTAGATACACATGAGGTGGGGGAGGGGTCTAGAGCTGAGGAGAAGGCAAACCTGTATAGGGCGGGTGGGTAAGCTGTGGGTGTCTCTGTTTAGTCCTGGGCCGAGCTAACCTCAGACCTGTACTCTCCTCCAGCAGCTGGCTGCACCCTTCCCTGCTCAGTGCTTCCTGGAGGCCAGTGCGCCTGCCCCACACTCCCATCTTTCCCCAGGGTTTGCAGCCCTGGGAAGGCTGAGGACCTGCTGAGAGCCTGGAGGGCACCCCCCGGCCTCAGACGCACCTGAGCATCCCAGTGACCAAGACGAGGTGCTTGGTCAGTGTATTCATGAATTAGAAATTCTCAGGTGTGTTAGTCTTGAATTGAATTGAGCTTGAATTGGGCAGTGAAAATGAGCAGGTTGTTGCCACAGTCAGGGACACAGACGGCCCTGAAAGTGACATCCAACGAAAGAAGCCAGGCTCAGAAAGGCACAAACAGTCCCATTGACATAAAGTTCCCAACAAGCAAAACTTTGGTGACCAAGGAGGAGAGGGGAGGGGAAGGGGCAGTGAAGGAGCCTGCTAGGAGAATAGAAATGTCCTGGGTCTTCACCTAGGGGGCACATTTGTGAGATGTCATCAGTCTGGACACTTAAGATGGGTGTGCTTTACTGACATATATTTTGATAAACAGGCTTGTGCATACACCAAAATGGCCAAGCATTGCTCCTGCGGCCAGAGAGGCTGTGTGTCTCTTGACCCGAGTGAGTGGTCCTCCTAACTTGCAGACACCTTCAGAGCTACAGGCCAACATGGTAAAATGACCATTTGCGCACCTGCAGAATTATTCTGTTGGCTGATTGACAGAAAGAAAATGAAAAGGTAAATGCAATTTAGGGAAGTATCGCCTGGGCTGTCTGTTCAGGCCAGGACCTGAATATTGAGTCTATTAGAAGCAATTATAAAAGGGACAGCGTTTCTTAATGTTTCTCATTTGACAAGAAGGTTTTTAAATATGGGGCATTAGTTAATAAAAAGACCCCAGGAGCCCATTGTGATATATTACCTAATTCCTAAGTTAGTAGCTACTGAAATAGGTAAAAAGGGGATGTAAAATTAATATATGGTTATTATTAAAATTGCCTTATAAATTAGTGAAGTCCCCTGGAGGTACAGAGTGGGCATCATTATTCCAAGAGTGTCTCAAGGGCTTTGGTGTACCCTGTGTGTTTGTGGAGTGAGCGTGCAGGGAGAAGAGAGCTCTGGCTCTGTAGTTTAAGGAGAAAACAGCTGCTCCCACCGAAAGAGGGGAGAGCCAGCCATCAGACATTTTATAAAGAAACCTCTTCCTTAGTCAAGTTGCTGAGGAGGTTGGCGCTTTGAGGCATCACCCGGCATGTTCTGTGGCCGGGTGATGCCTCAGGGCCGTAAGGCCCTGATTGACATGGGTGGAAATTGATTAGGGACAACATGCAAATGGGTGTGTAGCTCCTGGGTCCCTGGGGACCCACTGGCGGGTTCAGGACTGGAGGGACAAAAATAATTCCCTTAAAGCGTTTTCACTCAAGGGGACCCAGCTGCAGGCAGCGTGGCAGTGAGGGAGCCTGTCATTCCAGGCCAGCCACACCCACAGGCTGGTACAGCTGGAGGAGGCTGAGGTGCCTCTGGAAGGCATGTGCATGTGACCCGGGCCATGTCACTACCACCATCTCCAGGCTGTGGATACTTGGAGCCCGGAAGCCCCAAGCTTCCACCTTTGCCATGCGCTCGTGCCTTTAATTGGGGGATTTCTAAGCTGTGAGTGGAAATTCGTTCAGATCTGAGCTGTTTGCTGAATCCGAGATTTCCGTCCAGGGGGATTTGGTGAACGTAATGTTTTATGCATTCTAGGTGATTTGCCCATACCTGCTGGATCTGTTTGCGGCAGCAGGCTCGTTTCCAAGGAACAGCACAGTCCTCCTGGGCAGAGAGGCTTCCTCTTGCTCCTGGGGGAGAGAGCTGTCAGGGTTTTTTTCAGAGACAGCACCAGAGGGACATTTGCTTTTTCAATCGGCCCTTCAGAGCTGTGGGCTCTGCTCCGTTCTGTCTGCAGCAGAAGCCTCAACAGTCAGTGTTCCTCCAGGGTGGGGTGGGCTCCTTTTGCTTGGGTGGGTGGTCCCCAGGATGACGTGCAGCATGTGTGGAGTGTTTAGCCAGAGGAGACAAGCAAGGCTGTTTTCCAACCAGTCTCTGACTTCTCTAGCTCCCCGTGCAAAAGGGATACCTCCGTGTGCAGACAGAGGTTTTGCCAAAGAATCTGATTCCAGAAAAGAAGGCCAAGTGGGCTCCTGAAGCAGGAGTCAGCAGGCATTCTAGGAGCTTGGATTCTCCAGGCTGCATTCCAGAGAGCCTTGTCGACAGAGCTTGCTCTGACCCTGCCGGCACAGTGGAGCAGCTCAGGAGCTCTGGGTGGAGGAAGGCATGGGGCTGTACTTTCTTCCCAGAGTGGCCTTTACCTGGGAAGACTTCTTAACCTCAGCCTCTGACTCTTAGACTGGTAATGGCCACTCTGGGTTTAATCTCCCCACCTTTTTTTTTTTTTTTTTTTTTTTTTTTAAGACTGAGTCTTGCTCTATTGCCGGGACTAGAGGGCAGTGGCCATCTCAGCTCACTGCAGCCTCCGCCTCCCAGGTTCAAGCGATTCTCCTACCTCAGCCTCCCAAATAGCTGGGATTACAGGCATTTGCCACCACACCTGGCTAATTTTTGTATTTTTAGTAGAGATGGGGTTTCACCATGTTGGCCAGGCTGGTCTCGAACTCCTGACCTCAGGTGATCCACCCGCCTCAGCCTCCCAAAGTGTTGGGATTACAGGCATGAGATACTGTGCCCTGCCTAATCTTCCCATTTTGAAGATGAGGCCAGGAAGCAGGAAAAGAGTGGCCCTCTGCTAGCTTTTGCCACCATCTTCAAGCCGAGATGCTACTAGGCGGGTGTTAACTGGGCGGGGAGAGTCTCCGAGGATGTCCTTCCCAGGAAGAATCTTCCCCTCATGGCAAAAAACAGAGGTAGAAAGCGGGAGATGATGAAGGAAACATCGAGAGTGGAATTTCAGTTGCTTTGTCTTGGACAGAATTTGGAGGGGATATCTCTGCTTTGTTTTCTGTCCCCTTCTCTTAGGAAAATTTCCCAAATGAGTTTTGGGATGATGAAGAGGGGTCCCCAGCCCTGGCCTCCAGTGGGGACCTGGACATTCAGACTTTGGGTGATCTCAACCCATGGTAGACTTTCCTTATAGTCAGAAAGGAATTGGGCTTGAATTGCCCTCCCTTCCATCCCTCCCTCCCTCCCTTCCTCCTTCCTTCACAGGATCTTACTCCGTTGCCCAGGCTGGAGTGCAATGGTGCAATCATAGCTCAACTGCCTCGACCTCTTGGGCTCAAGCGATCCTCCTGCCTCAGCCTCCCAAAATGTGTAGCCACAGCACCTGGCTGGGTTGCCTATTTTTCACTTTGTCCGCAACAATGGCATACTAACAGAGACACACTGTGGTTTCTCCAGCCAGGCTGAAGGTTTTTCAAGGCGCTCCCTGTGGGTGGCAGGTGGTGTGCACTTGCGACCCCTGGTGGCAGCTTCCCAACATCGTCCTGGATGGCAGTTGTGCTTGGGGAGTGTGCACTTGTCTGCTGGGCAGAACACATCAGGACAAGAAGCCCCGTGGGGCCAGTGGGGTGAGACTGAGGCGAGGGGGGCACGTCTTTGACAGTTAGCTTTCATTTCTTCCCAAAAGTATTTTCAAAATGAAAATAGCTTTACTCTGATGAAAAGACACATATGCCAGTAGGAAATCCAGTCAGTACAGAACATTATAAACAAGATAGGAAAAAAACCCTCTGATGCAGAAGCGCACAAAACCTTATTGCTCTAGCACACAGGCATCCGGGTCTCTCTGAGGCACAGACAGATGGGCTTTGATCTGCTGGGCTCACACTGGGCAGAGTTTGTGCAGCGGAAGTCTCTTCCTGGCACTGAACTGGGGCACACTGGGGCTGCATCATAATCCACTTACCCAGACTGCCCAGTAGCCAGGTGGTTCCCAGCGTGGCTGACACTGTGACCGTCAGGCCTACCTTGCTGTCTCTTGGGTGTCGAACTGGCCGTCTCCTTGGGGTCACCTCCTGCAAATGGAATTGCTGGAAAAATGTTGATGCCCAAAGCACAGTCCCTTCTAGAAAAGTTGTTCTCCCTTCATGGCTGGCGCTGGGTTCATGTCTGGTGAGCAGATACCATGTGCTTCCCAGGGGTGTTCTCATTTAATCCCGTGAGGGAGGCGGGGAGGAGTGTAGCCTCCTCCCTGCATTATAGAGACGCCACAGGGGACAGATGGGTCTTAGAGGAGCCAGCTGGCCTCTCTCCAGAAGACATCTTCGCAGCCAGGGTGCAGGACACCCATCCTCCCAAACCATGAGTGCTGGCGTGCCCACCCAGGCCTCAAGGTTAATTGTGTTATTTCTATTATTATTCACTTTTATCATCCTGATAAGGGAAAAGTAACACCCCATCTTTATTTTTGCTTATTTGATTACTGGTGAGCCTAAACTTCTTTCATAGGTATTTCTTGGGCATTTATCTTTGTGGCTTGTCAGTCTTTTGCCCAGTTGCAGTGGGGACATTTGCGGGTGACTTATTGCTTTGTAATGGGGCTCTTTGTATTATTGTTCTGTGTGTTGGAAGTATTTTTCCCAATTGGATATACAGAAATTGTAAATATCAGTTGTCATGTTGGTCCTTTCCTGTATAGTTTATGTGTTTGCGAAGTTGCTTTTTCTACTGCCTCGGTATATAATCCAACTATCGGCATGATTTTTCTATTTTTATAGTCTTATGACTTTCTTTTAAAAAAGGTTTTGCATAATTATGAAATATTTCACACACCACCATATATAGTCTAATAGATACTCATGTATCCACACGGTTCATTTTTTATATTTAACACGTTACTTGTTCTAAACTACTTTTAAGAATAACATATAAACAAGGATTCTGGCTTTTCTGCCCCTGCATAATGACTAGGTGACCCGTTGCCTTTGGAATAAAGTCCTTGCCCCCCAGTGTAAAATTCCACATTTGCCATATTCTAAATTTCCGGGTGTATTAGTCAGTATAGGGTAGCCTTCGCTGCAGTAACAACAGAAAGCCAGATCTCAGTGGCTTAGCACAGTGAAGGCTCATTTCTTGCTCATGCTGCCATCTGTGGCTGGACCAGTGGCTCTCCTCCAGCAGGGACACAGGGCTGCTTCCACTGCCCAACTCTGCCGCCTCTGAGAAGGAAGAGAGAGAACATGGAGAATTCACTCCCACTCTTAAAAGCCATGGCCTGGAAGCAGCACATGTCACTTCGTATTTTTCTTGGGGTGAGAGTCAGTCCTGTGGTCCCACTGTAGCTGCAGGGAGGCTAAGCTACATGCCCAGAAAGAGGAAACAGAGCGGACACAGGGCTAGACCTTCACTCAGGCCTGTTCCTGGACAGCCGGGATTGAGGCTGCCTGCGTGTGTGTGAATATATGCATGTATGCATTGGATGTGTGAATGTTCTCTTTTGATTGTTGGGCATGTTCAGTCCTGCTGTTCCTGCCATTTGTTATCCTATCTTAACATGTCTACTGAGGACCTACTGTGTGCTCATCATTGTGACCAGCTTTGGGTATGGGTGACATGGGCCTGCCTCTAGGAGTGCCCCTCAAGACTGGGAGGGAATGGGCAGGTGCCAGGCCGAAAGCTCCACAGTGTAAGAGTGTGCCTACAGAGGGCTTTTGGTGGTAAGAGGAGCCCCCTGGGGGAACCCAGGGAGATTCCTGGAGACGGGTGTCAGTCTGGCGTGTGGGTGGTTTCTGGTGGTAACTGGCAGAGAGCAGGAGGTGAAGCATGGACATCTTCCCAGCTCCCGAGGGGCACCAAGTGCCAGGAGTTCACTGAGACCCCTCTAGCCATGACCTCCTGGTGGGCAGGTGGGCTAGGAGGGGACCTGTTAAAGGCTGGCACGTGGATGAGCATCAGTGAAGAAGGTGTCTCATGGAATGTGCTAAAGTGGGTGGGCTTGGGATGGGTGTTGTTGTGGACCCCAGAAGAGGGAGCTCGGGGTATGCTGGATGGGTGTATGATCCCCAGGCTCCCTGCAGGGACACAGCGAAGCACTCCGGGAAGCCTAGCATCCCTGGGTGTGGCTCCCTCTTCTGCATCCTCCAAGCCCTCGTCGGCACTGTATGAATTTTCTAAATTTCAGTGGGTGGCACTGGTGAGATGCTTCAGCGTGTGTACAGGCTGGCGAGTAAAGTCAAGGAACTTCCTGGCTCGCTATACAGGAGAGGGGCCCAGACCCTCACCACATAACAACCACTTCTGCCTTCGAGCATGTCTCTTACAAGGTGGGGGCCAGGAGAGTGCTGCCCCAAGACAACACTTTGCCATGGTCAGCTTTTGTACGCCTGCCAGGACAGTGGCATGGCAAGGATCTGCTGCATGGATCTCCTGGAGCGGGCCTCACGCACAGAATTCCTGCTAGCGCTCTACTGGCTTTGGGGAGTAGTGTTGGTGCCATAAAGAAAGGATATTTAACTTTGCATTGATAGGCAAAGAATAATTAAAATATAATTAAAAGCACAAATTCTTCTAATTATTGGCTTTGTATAATGTATATTTAAAAACAAGACATCTGTTAAGGCTTCCCTTTGAATATATCCAGAAGCCAGAAGACGGTAGCATTTTAATTAAAAATGGATTATTTGAAAACCAGTTTAATCATCCTGTCATCCAAGGACTTAGACCTTATTAATTAGCTATTGATAAATAGGTTTAAGCTACCCAAAAGTTGAATTCGCAGGAGTTATTCCTGGCGTCCTCTGGCTGGAGGAGAAGTTTTTGGAACCTGCCGTGTGTCTCTGGGATGTCGGCAGCAAAGGTTTAGGACATGTGAGTTAGTTCTTTTTTTTTTTTTTTTTGAGATGGAGTTTCGCTCTTGTGGCCCAAGCTGGAGTGCAGTGGCGAGATCTCGGCTCACTGCAACCTCTGCCTCTGGGTTCAAGTGGTTCTCCTGCCTCAGCCTCCCGAGTAGCTGGGATTACAGGCATGGACCACCATGCCTGGCTAAGTGAGTTATTTCTTAAGTCACCCCTCCCATCCTCTGTGTTGCCAAAGTGGGCATCCTGCTGCAGTTGGGGACCTATGGGGGGGGGCGCCTGGGGCTGACCCACTTCCCCCACCTCCTACC
The DNA here is from genome assembly GCA_031835075.1 of Saguinus oedipus. Classification (NCBI taxonomy): domain Eukaryota; kingdom Metazoa; phylum Chordata; class Mammalia; order Primates; family Cebidae; genus Saguinus; species Saguinus oedipus. The sequence continues at coordinate 37,499,052 of CM063187.1, read as the reverse complement.
TCTGTGCTCTGTGGCACAAGAGGGTGCTGAGGACCTGGATGATGGCATCGCACCAAAAGGTCCCTGAGGGGGCACAGGTCTAGAATGTGCTAGAAACGCCCTGAGCCGTGACAGCCTTCCCGTCCCTGGCTCCACGCTTAGAGCGCATCTCTGGCCAAGGCGCTCCTCTTCTCAGGGCTGATCTCTGTAGCGGCAGCGTGACTGCCACCCCTATTCATCATCTTAAGTAGATAAAGAGTTTCAAAGTGATAAATAGCGGTCCTGTTGTTCCTTCAGCCAAGTGTGACTAAAATAACGTTTGGAGTCCTGAGTGAGGATGGAAAGGCTCATTAGAAGAGGGGTTGTCTGCAATTCACGCTTAACAGCTGGTTTGCTGCCATAAAACACAGCCACACACGGCGGAGGGGCCCTGCCCACCTAGGGCCCGCCCCGGATGGCCCTGCCAGATGGTGTCTGGGGCTCCCTCCATGGCAGGTTTGGCTGCATCCTGGGCTTTGTGATTCCTGGATGCTTGAAAGAACCTTCTAAGAGAGGAGACGTCTTTCATAGGCGTCTGTGGTCCTCCCTGCAGATGCTGGGGATCTGGGGCTGCAGTGACCCAGCTCCTCCGGGGTCCCTCCAGCTTAGGTGTAGCCGAAGTCACCCGCTGCGCACTGTCCACTATCTTGGCGCTGCCTCCCAGGTGACCAGGTCCCCGTACCCAGTGTCCTGTGCTCATAGCACCGAGAGTGGCTGTCTGTCCACATGGATGGACTGCTTCTGCTCTCCTCTCCAGGGCCCTCAGTGGAGGACGATAGGGCGGGAGCTAGATACTAGACCCCAGGATGAACTGAGTGAGTTGCAGGGGCCGCCCAGAGCTGGGCCCAGGTGCGACAGTGCTTAGAAAGGCATTGATAGGAAACAGCACTTTCCAGAGAAAGTTAGATCTGAAATGACACATTTGTGAAGTATTTTCAGATTGTAAGGCTGAAAAAGGAATTTGACATTTCGAAATAAAGTAGTGCTGGACTCTTTCAAGGCAAAACAGAAAAATGCCCTAGAGGGAATCAAAAGCAAAGCCCTTTTTTTTTTTCTAGAAGGGGTGACTTGGGGATTCTGTCCTGACTCTACAGGGTGGGATCTCAGTGTCTCCCATGTCACCCAGGCTGGAGTGCAGTGGCATGAAAGCCAAGATCCTCCACCAAAGTATGCTCCTTAAATATTGAACCTGGGCCGGGCACAGTGGCTCACACCTGTAATCCCAACACTTTGGGAGGCTGAGGTGGGAGGATCACTTGAGGCCAGGAGTTCGAGAGCAGCCTGGGCAACATCACAAGACACTATCTCTACAGATATAAAATAAGATAAATTAGCCAAGTGTGGCTGTGGACACCTGTACTCCTAGCTACTCAGGAGGCTTGCTAGGACTCCAGGTGTCCACAACCACACCTGCCTTGAGGCAGAAGGATTGCTGGAGCCCAGGAGCTTGAGGCTGCATCTCACCACTTGCCATCTGGGGACTTAGGGAGTTTCTTGACCAAAGGGCTCACCCAAGAACTCAAAGCCAGGCTTTTCCTCAAAGAAGCCGTAAGGCAGGATCTCCCAGAGCCAGTCATTCCTCAGCACACCCTGGCAGTTTCGGTCAAGTTCTTGTCCCACCTCTCCTATTATCTGCTTAATCGTTTTCTTTCAATTGACTCACTTTTTTACTTTAAATATATGTTTTATGATGCTTTTTATCCTTGTGGTGAATGAAACCCAATCTGATTTGCCATTTAGAGAAGTTAACGCTTTAAAATAAATACCTAGTGCATGAGGGAAATATGCTTAGCGGAGGTACCGCGTAATGTCATCCCCTGGACTCGTGTTGTGCTTTGGGAAATACGAGCTCAAAGGCAACCCCTTCCCTCCCCTCAGCCCTGGTCACCCCACCAGAAAGCTTCCTGTGCACGTGGCTTGCTTCCCTGACACCTTCCTGGGGAGGATGGAGGCAGGGTACCAGCATGCCTTAGAGAGAGAGTGGCCTCTGGGTTGTGTTGAACTAGGATCATCTGCCACTCTGGCAAGTCTTTTTGTTTGTTTGTTTGTTTGTTTGAGACTGAGTCTAGCTCTGTCGCCCAAGTGGAGTGGAGTGGCGCAATCTCAGCTCACTGCAGCCTCTGCCTCCTAGGTTCAGGCAATTCTCCTGAGTCAGCCTCCCAGGTAGCTGGGATTACAGACACACACCATCACATCTGGCTAATTTTTGTATTTTGAATAGAGACATGGTTTCACCATGTTGGCCAAGTTGGTCTTGAACTCTTGACCTCAAGTGATCTACCTGCCTCAGTCTCCCACAGTGCTGGGATTATAGGCATGAGCCACTGCACCCAGCCTCTGACAGTGGTTTGAGTCTCTCTGGATGCATCTGAGTGTAACCTGTTTTTGTTTTTTTTTAAAAAAGCTGGGTTCTGATAGGATTTGACTGTGTGTATATTGAGTCATGGGGGTTGTTTCCCCTACACTGTTCTTGTGGCAGTAAATAAGTCTCATGAGATCTGATGGTTTTATAAGGGGAAACCCCTTCCATTGGTTCTCATTTTCTCTCTTCCCTGCCACCATGGAAGATGTGACTTGCTCCTTCTTGCCTTCCACCATGATTGTGAGGCCTCCCAAGCCACATGGAACTGTGAGTCCATTAAACCTTTTCTTTATAAAGTATCCAGTCTCGGGTATGTCTTTATCAGCAGCTTGAAAACGGACTAATACACGGTCTCACTATATTGTTCAGGCTGCACTTAAACTGCTGGGCTCCAGCGATCCTCCCGGGCTCATCCTCCTAGTACACCACCATGCATGAACCACCACACTGGCCTTCTGGTCCTTTTTAAAGGGGGAGTTTTTGTTCTAGGGCCAAGAAAGGTGTTATCTCTGTGGTAGGCATGGACTAGTAAGATTGGGTCAGACGTGAGCAGGTGTTGATCCCAGAATAAGTCAGAGAACAGTGGGCCAGTGGTGCTTGTTTTTGGAAGGCCTTCCTAGGCCTTCCAAAGCTGGAGCTCCCTCGCTTGTTCAAGGTGCCAAACACAGGTCTAGAGTCACAGATTTAGAATTTCCCGCTTGAGGTGGGCACTACGAGCTTTGAATTTCTTCTTGTTCTGCGTTGTCACCTCCCAGGCACCAGTCAAGTCCTGCCCCTGGTGACCTGTTCTTCTTCCTGGGAATCAGCAGAGAAGGTACTGGAGGGGGTCACAGTGGGGCCAGCTCCAGTGAGTTGGCGAGTCTCACTCTGAAAGCCCCAGTGAGAACAGTGGGAAGTCCCAGCATAGGAGCAGGTAACAGGCGCAGCCCCCAACCACCCTTGTTGTGTAAAGGGTTTCTCTTTCAGCAAGACAGTGCTCCAAGCCAGCGCACAAGGGACAGTTAGTGAAAGCAAAGAAAATAATCAAATGGCATTCTGCCTCATGACCTACATCATAATAAATTCTAGGTTGATTGATTAAGTAAACGTGCAAACAGAAGGCCCACAAAAGATGATAGACTTTATATAATCATAGGGATAGGGAATGACTTCTTAAAGGAAGAAACCATAAAGAAAAAAAAGTAACAGATCTAGCCAATAAAAATGTAAATTATCTGTCCAGAAATGCCATAAAGAAAATTAAGGAGCAAAGGGGAAACTTGTTACATAAATGATAGATCCACTCACTGCCTGTGTTCTTCCTGTATAAATCCCTTAAGGATCAATAAGAAAATGATGAACATTCGCATTTTTTAAAAAAGGAACAAGCCATTCACAAAGGAAGAAATATGAGTAAATAGACATATAAGCAAGTTAAAATTTGCCAGTTCATCAGTGAAACAGTGAAATACTTTTGTGTTTTACCAACCAGATTCCCAGTCCTGTGGGCAGATGGGCCCTGCAGTGCACTGCTCAGGACCCAAAAATCCTTATGAGTGTTCGGGGGTCCTTTTTGCAGAATATGCCCTGAGAATTGAAAATGTGCATATGCTCAATAATCTCCCTCCTAGGAATTCAGCCCGAAGGCAGTGAAGAGGCATCAGGCCATGGATGGCCATCATACAGAGAGGTGGAAGACGCCTTGATCTTTAACAGCAGGAAGCTGGTTAAGTAAATTAGAGGCCGTGGTGCTCTCATACAGCCATTTACTTATTCACTCACTCAACAGAGGGATACTGACGACTTCTGATGTCAGCGCTATTCTGGTCTGAGGGATACTACAGGGAACAAAAAGATAAAGCTCAAGCCTAATGGGATGCTAGAGATGGATGGATGGATGGGTGGGTGGGTGGATGGATGGATGGGTGGGTGGATGGATGGATGGGTGGTTGGATGGATGGGTGGATGGATGGGTGGATGGATGGATGGATGGATGGGTGGATGGATGGATGGGTGGATGGGTGGGTGGGTGGATGGATGGATGGGTGGATGGATGGATGGATGGGTGGGTGGATGGATGGATGGATGGATGGATGGATGGATGGATAGGTAGATGGATGGATGGGTGGGTGGATGGATGGATGGATGGATGGATGAGTAGATGAATAGATGATAAGTAGGTAGATAGATCCAGAAATAGATGATCATTACCTTGATAGATGATGGATGGATGGATGGATGGGATGATGGATGGATGGATAGATGATAGGTAGGTAGGTATAGAAATAGATGATTGATAGAGTGATGGATGGGTAGACAGAATGATGGATGGATAGATTAAAAGTACATAGGTAGATATAGAAATAGATGATTGATAGAGTGGTGGATAGATGGATGGATAGATGGATTAATAGATATAGAGGGATGGGTGGATATAGATTGATGTATAAGGACAGATGAATGGATAGATATATAGAGAGAGAGGAAGGGAAGGAGGGATGGATAAGTAGGTAGTTGACAGAAATAGATGATTGATAGAGGGATGGATGGATGTTTGGATTGCAGGTAGGTAGATAGGTAGATAGATATAGAGTAATAGATGGATGGGTAGATGGATGATAGGTAAGTAGAGGATAGATAGATGGGTGGATAGATGGGTAGATGGATAATAGGTAGGTGGGTATTAGATGATAGAGTAATGATAGATGATGGATGGATGAATGGAATGATAGAGTGATGGACAGATGGATGAATGGATAGATGTGTAGATGGATTATAGGTAGGTAGGTAGGTAGACAGATGGATACATATAAAGTGATGATAGATGAATGAATGGGTAGATGGATGATAAGTAGGTAGATGTAGACAGATGATTGATTGATTGATGCTAGATAGGGATAGCTAGATAAATATGTCAGATGGTAGTGAGGGTTACAGGGGAAGGAGCTACATTTTATCCAGGGACCCAGGATGCCTCCCTTTGAAAGGGGCATTGAAGGAGACACCTGAAAGGGGAGAGAGAGCCAGTTATGGCTTTCTGGGGTGGACACTCCGGGCAGAGAAAAGAAGCTGATCCAGTGGCCTGGTGGGCACTTGCCTGGCAGTTCCAGGAGCAGTGAGGAGTTCGACCAAGAAGCCAAGACGAGACGAGGGAGTAAGGTGGAGGTGGGCTGCCAGTAGGAAGCCAGGGTTACTGTGAGCAGAGGAGTCCTGTGATTCTACTTAAGTTGTGGAAGGATCCCTTTGTGGAGCACACTCTAGGGAACAAGGGCTGAAGCAGTGGAGCCAGCCAGACCACCATAACCATTCACCATCCCCAGCTACCGTCGCCACCCCCCAGGGGAGACAGGACCATGGCCTGCACCAGAGAGGGAGTGGTGGTGGGAAGAAGTGGTCAGATTCTGGACGTAGTGACCATGTTAAAAATAAAAATAGGCCAGGCATAGTGGCTTATAGCTGTAATCCCAGAGCTTTGGAAGGCTGAGGTGAGAGGATCGCTTGAGCCCAGGAGTTCCAGACCAACCTGGGCAACACAGTGAGACTCTCCATCTCCACAAAACATATAAAAAAAGTGAGCTGGGCATGGCGGTGCACGCCTGTAGTCCCAGCTACTCAGGAGACTGAAGAGGGAGAATCACTTGAGCCCAGGACTTTGAGCCTACAGTGAGCTATGATTGCACCACTGCACTCCAGCCTAAGCAACAGAGTAAGACCCTATCTCTAAAAATAAAACTGAAAAACAAAAATAAAAAGTACAGACATGTATCTGTTGGCGGGGAGAATGTTCTTTGCTTCAACAAGAACCTTCTGTGGGACAGCTCAGCCCCTGCGCCTGACTGGACGAGGCTGTTTGTCCTCGCAGACTTGTTTCGGCTCGGTTTGGGCCCCATTCACGGTACGGAGGGGAGGAAGTTTCAGGACAGTGACCACGTGGATACGACTACTCAGAAAACCTGTTGGGCTTGGTCTACTAAAGCCGAACCCTCCAAAAATCCTGTGACACAGCATTTCTACTCCTAGCTGTTTGCTCAGCGAGAGATGCACACATGGGCCCCAAAAGACTGCACAAGAACATTCATGGCTGCACTACCCATAATAGCCACAATCTGGAAACAACCCGCGTGCTCCCCCACGGAAGAATAGAAAAACACGCGGTGCCCACCCCCACAGTGGAACACCACCCAGCAGTGAGAACCAACCAGTGACTGCTGCCCACCTAGGCGGTCCACAAACATGAGCAGCGGAAGCAGCCAACACAAAAGAGAACATGTTGTTTGACTCCATTTACATACAGCTCAAAAATAGGCAAACTAACCTACGGTGATAGGAGTCAGGCTACCCCTGGAGAAGAGAGACTGACCAGGAGGGTGTGTGCAGGGTGCTGTGTCTGTAGGCTTTTTCTCTATGTATGTCCTACTTCTGTAAAAAGGTGAGTTTAAAAAATTACAGCTAATTATTATTATTTTTGAGATGGAGTCTGGCTTTGTACCCAGGCTGGATTGCAGTAGCACAATCTCGGCTCACTGTAACTTCCGCCTCCCAGATTCAAGTCTCAGCCTCCCAAGTAACTGGGATTACAGGCACCCGCCACCAAGCCCGGCTAATTTTTGTATTTTTAGTAGAGATGGAGTTTTACCATGTTGGCCAGGCTGGCCTTGAACTCCTGACCTCAGGCAATCCGCCCACCTCGGCCTCCCAAAGCGCTGGGATTACAGATGTGAGCCACCACGCCTGGCCATAGCACATTATTTTTAAAATCTGTGTTTATACTTTTTTTTTTTTAATGCCTGGAAGGGATATTCAGCAAAATACTTGCTAGAGAAGACCTCTGGGCGATAGGATGATCAGTGACTGTTTTTCTTTGTGAGGAGACTTTCTAAGACTTCTCCATATACATATAAAACATAAGTATATTACAGTCTGATGAGCCTGGGCTTTGGGGACTGAGAAGGAGATAGAATGTTTTATCCCATAACTGATCCGAGGAAGTCAGAAACTCAACCTAATCAAGCACGTTGAAAATAAAGGGGAAGATTTGTTAATTGAATGTCATGTTATGTCCTCAGTTATGCTTAATACAAGATAGGTAATTTAGAATTCCCAATTATCCAATTAAAATGCTAATTAACTCGTGCCTTGATAAGGCAGCTCTCAAGAGAGGGTAAGCTGCTCCTGTCTGTAGCCACTCTTTCTCCCCCTATGACCGCTGCCGGCTTGGCCTGGCCGCTGCCCTTGCCTGTGATTGGCAGATCCCCCCTTCTGGGCGGGGCCTCAGCATCCCGAGCCTCTCCCAGACCCCAGCTCCTGCTATCTACTAACTGGCCTGGGGGCTCCTTTGCCAGTTAACCTTGCCAGACCCATTTCGGCTCAGTTCAGACCCCCATGCATGGGTGTGAGGTAGGGACCTCATAAGTCATCAGCCATGGCATCACCCACTGCCAGTGGTTACAGAGTTGAAGCTTTTCCCTGTGTCTTCTTCAGCCTTCACAGCAAGCCCCGAGGTCAGCACTGTTCCAGCCCCTACCTGCTGACAGACCTGAGGCTTCAGAGGCATCCAGGTCAAGACCATAAGCTTTGCACTTGGAGACCCTGCATGGACTCCAAGCCCGAACACAAATTCAGGCTCAACCCGTCATTGTTCTGAGCCGAAGCATCCGTCTCTGTGCAGTGGGACAATCCCTCGGCCCTCAAAGGCTGGTTGCCTGTGAAATACTGTGGTTGGCTCTTCAGTTTGTCTGAATGAAGCAGCTACGTAACCTGCCCCAAGCCTCAGACTGAGTGGGCACCAGGGCCTGGATTGCTTAAGTCTGCCCACCCCTCCCTGCAATGCAGTGCTTTGTGGGGCCCCCTGGAGCTGAGTAGTTAGGGAGAGTGGTCTGGGCAGCAGTGGGGCTCCAGGATTCTGACTTCATCTGCTTGGCCATGTGGAGATGGTCCCTGTAAGCCCAAGACATTGGGCCCCATACACCCTGTGACCCTGCTGGCTGGCCTTCAGGAAGCCCTGGGGGGAAGGTGTTGCCCCAGGTAAAACAGTCTTTGTCTGCAGGCCAGGACTGAGGTGGGGGTGGCAGGAGGAGGGAGTGAGGAGCTCCACTGGAGCTCCAGGCAGCAGAGCAAGCTGTTGAAGCCGAGCACCGCATCTACTGCAGACAGCCTGTGTCTGATGCTGCCATGTTGGTGCCGGCTACACCATGAAGACTAGCTCTCCGCTAGCACCAGTTTTATTAATCATGCATTGCTGGCTTTAACCCGAGGTTTCAGATCTGTTCCTTCTAGGCAACACGTCATATGAATGCCTCTTGCTCATTTCAGACACTCAGGGCCTCTCGGGTGCTCATTCCTAGCTTTCTCTGTATTTGTCCCCACTGAGGGGAGGCATGGGGCAGCCCCTCAGTTCACTGTCAAGTCCCAGTACCTGCTCTTCAGAAGACCCACAGGGAACAGTGCTGAAGGAGCTGGGACCCGCCTGGGAGTTGGGGGCAGAGCCTTGGATAGATCGCTGGAACCACCCCCATGGCAATTCCAAGGGTGGGGCTTGGGCACCATCACCTGTGCCTTCTGATGACCCACTGGCCACCCCAGAAGAACATGTAGCAGCTCCCCTCCTTCCCTGGGAATTCAAGAAGAACGTGCTTCTGGTTCCCTGCAAAAGGAGCTGTGCCAGGGCTCCACTGGTAGAAACATCTGGTTTTGGCTCTGAGTCCTCCATAGTGGCTGCTCCCACTTGGAGAACCGTAAGACACGCTCCTGCTCAGCCCGAGGTGTCACAGGCGCCCCCTGCAGGACTGCATGGCCCTTACTCTGAAAAGGATTTTTCTTTAGTAACTGGTGTATTGCGTTAACTGCACAATTATGGTCTCGTATACCCAGAAAATATTCCGGCAGTTACTTAAAATAAGAAAATATCGCAGCAGTTACTCAAAATAAGTGTGAATTACAAGCAATTCAGTGCTAAGACGACTATACACAGCACAGCTGTTTGGCCCCAAACATCATGAGGCACTTCTCACCCTCTGTGGTTCTCTCCCTCTTAAAGGCCCAAGTTGGGGTGCATCTTGGGAAGGCAGGAACCCTAGATCAGCTCTGTGAGGGTGAGGGGCAGCCATGAAGGGATGATGAGACAGGCGCCCTTTGTCCAGCCAGAAGCCTGTCTGTGCGCACATGTCCCAGGAGCTGGTGCAGGGGACACACCTCCGCGGTTTTACTCGTGAACATCGCGGAGATGTTAGGAGTGAGTGGGCCCAGGAAGGACTTCCTTAGAGAGCTTGGCTGCCTGGAGGGTGCGGGAGTGGGTGTCCTGGAGTGGGTGTCCAGGCCGAGGACCTTTGCAGATTCTATTTGGTTTTAAAGGAATAGTCAAGAGGCTGTTTCTCAAAGTCTGACAACCTCCTCTCCTGCTGCCCAAGGAGGGATCCCCATTATCCAGGCTCCCTGCAAGCCTCTGAACAGTGCCCACATGGCTAGATCACTGTATACAGTCCTGTACACAGAGCTCTGTGGGTGCCAAGCACTGTTCTGTATATTCCGTGTGGGTTAAATCATTTGACTGGCATAGCAGCCCTGGGAGGGAGGCCCCACTATCGTCCCCATCTTATGGATGAGGAAACTGAGGCACGGAGAGGCCATTCAGCTGGCCGGTGGCAGAGCCAAGGTTTGCCCTTGAGGTTGGTGTTGAGTCCCAGAAGGCTGGGTGTGTGGGGCCCAGAGCAGGGACCCCAGGGATGCAAAACACACTCTTCCCACCCCAGGTTTGTCACCCTATGTCCCGACTACCTGCTTTCCTAAGCCCTCCACTCAGCTGAGCAGGCTCCACCAGCCCGGCGCATTTTCACTCCTAAGCTCCTGTTCCCGGCCCAGCCTGTCCTCTCTGCCTCTTGAGTACCTGAGATACATTGAGGCCCAGCCTGGGAAAGGGAATGATGTGGCCGGGGGCCACCCCTTGCACTGCCTCACGGACCTCTGCAGCGCCACCCCACCTGTGCTCGAGGCACATAGCTTGGCCGACGTTTGCGGCTGGGGCAGCCCTTTCCACTGCTGTCTGGGCAGGTGCGACATTTTTATTTGACTGCGGCTTGTCTTCATGTTCAGTGATAAACTTCTGAGGGCAGGAGCTGGGCCGTGTGCCCGGAAGCACTCCATGGGCTGGATTTGTGGGTCCCAAGCAGGAGGCCCAGCGTCACAGTCCCTGGGGACCCCATTCCTGCAGATCTGGGCCTGGGAACTTGCTGCTCCCGCCCCATTTTTCATCTCCAGGCACTGACAGATGTGCCTGCCCCCTGACACCCTCCCCTCAACACTGCAGTGACTCCATTCACCTCGTTATTCACCACACATGCAAATTCCCCCAGGTTGCTTAAAGGCTCTCACTTGTGCCCAGAGACAAGCCTCTTCTACCTGAGTCTTGCTTGGGAGAAATTTATAGGCGAGGGTGTTAGAGGAATGGCCACATAGGGAAAAACAATGAGGCCCACACAGCAGCTGCGACATCGTTGGCTGGGACTTAGGCAGATCCTGGCCCCACTCTCAGGCAATCAGGAAGCCCTCCCTGCTGCTGGGGAGGAGGTGCGCCCTGGGCGCTGGGCTTGACCCTGGCTGGGCTGAGGTGAGCAGGGGCTGTTAGACCCAGCTGGACCGACGCTGCCCAAGTCACAAATTTATGGAAGGAGCTGGCAGAGATGGCCACTGGGGGGCGGTGACACTCCTGCCTGTCTTGCTGTCTTCTGCCCTCTGATGGACAGCCTGTTCCAGGTGTTAATTATTTTGGGTGGGTTAGTTGCTAGCCTGCTCCAGGGATGAGTTGGCTGGACCCCTCTTGCCTCGCCCTTGGAGGAGTCGTGATGAGGTGACCCATTGCTGCTGCCATGGTGTGTCGGCCATCCACGGGACTTTGGCCAGCCCTGCTGACCTGCAGCCTGTCCTCATAGCCCACGCTTGCTCCTGGCCATCCCAGCGCCACTCACCGAACTCAGGCCCAGTTGTTCGGGGGCCTCATGCCACCTCTGTGTCAAGCATGGGCCCCAGTTTGGAGCATCCACCCCTCAATGCTCACCCCTTGAGGATCTGAACTGCACTGGGCTCACATGTATCCACAGGCCCCTGTGCCACCACATCTGCCCAGAACTTGGCTGCCCTTGTGCCTCCACACCCCAAGCCCAACGTCTGCAGAAAATGTGGGCTCACTTTGCCCACCTTATATTGCCACCAACGCACCAGGGTGTCCTCAAGTTGTTAAAGCACAATTCAGAACTGAAGTCCAGTGTGAAGCACTTCAGCCTCTTTTAGGCTGGTGTGAATATCCAGCATGTAGTGCAACTCCTTCCTGTGGAATAGTGCGTAGAGTCATCAGCGTGGCCGGCAAAGGTGACCTGCGTCAGACTGTCCTCTGCAGGTGAAAACTGGGTCAGCCTTTCTTTAGTTGGATGTTTCTGTGAGCTGTGCCTTCTTGAAAGTACTATTTTTTTTCTTAAAAAGCAGCAAAAGCATTCAAAGAAAATTGTCTCCACTGAGTGGGTTATGCAGGGGGAAGCTTGCTGCAGGCGAGAGAACCAGGTTTCCTCACTGCCTCCCCTTTCTTATTTTTATTTTTATATATTGTATTGATTGGTTGTTGTTTTTTTTTTCTTCTTTTTTTTTTTTTTGGTAGAGATGAGGTCTCACTATGTTGCCCAAGCTGGTCTTGAACTCCCGACCTCAAGCAGTCCTCCAGCCTTGGCCTCCCAAAGTGCTAGGATGACAGGTGTGAGCCACTGCGCCCTGCCTGCCTCTCCTTTCTCGTAGAATATGTGAGTTCCTCTGCGCATGTGGATGGCATCTCTGTCCCTCTGCCTGTCTTTTCTGAAGCCGGCCAGTCCCAGTGCAGTCCATGGTTATCTGCAGGTCACTTGTCCCACAGAGGCCCACTGTCCCCATCACCTCAATAATGACCATGTGGCCCCTGAGGTTCACTTCTGTCGGGGCAGGGCTACACCTCCCAAAGCCAAGGGAGACCCCTGCTCTATAGCGTGGCTCAGGCCTCTTCTCAGGCTGTCTGGGAGGGCGCCACGGAGGTGTGCAGCCGCTTCTGAGGCCACGCGTCTGGCCTGGCACACAGGGCTTGCTGCATGGGGCACTGGCCTTGCCCGCCTCTGTGGGAACATGCCTGGGCTGTAGCTGAACTCAGCGCTGAGACTCCCAGGAGCGAGGTGGAAGCGACCTCCTGAAGGCTTGCACCACAAATACGGGGGCAGCTGAGGAGGGGAGCGTGTGGCTTGTTTGCCTCCCTTGCAGTGCCTGAAATCCTTTGTTTTCAGGAAATATTTCATTCAATGATACCCAGTTATCCTGTGAGGTTTGGGAAGCAAGTCTGAGAGCCGGTTGAATCTAGCGCAGCCGTTCCTGTGTAACAACTGCTTAACACCCAATCATGACAATTACACATAATTTGTGTTTACAGTGCCTGGAAGATGAAACTCCCTGTACAGACTTTCTCTAAGGCGGGCCTGGAACGTGCAGGGCAGGACTGCTGTGTGGCGTGCCCTTGGGCGGCACAGTTGCCCTGGTGGTGGGGCGGCACCCAGGCCTGCCTCACCTGGTAGCATGTGGGCCAGCTAGGGTCTGGCAGGAAGGCTATTGCCTAGGCCTCAGGAGAGGGTAAGGGTAGCTCCCCACCACCACACCCCTCACCACTGGGTTCTCTTGAGGAAGACCAGGGCAGAATGGCTCAGTCCCTTGAAACTCAAAGTCCGTGCAGCAACTGTGCTGCCATCTGCCATCCTGGAGGCCTCCCTGGTGCTGGCTCTGGGCTCAGTCTGGGGCCAGGGCTTCTCTTTCTCTCCAAACTTGGCTCTGGCCCCACCTACTCAGAGTGGGAGCTTGTCAAGGGGGCCCAGCCGGCATGCTGCTTGTTCCAAGGAGGGAGAAGCGGGATGTGTCCCCCAGGCCTTGCCTCACCAACATCCCTAGAGACCACCCTGCTGTGCCACACCTGCAGGAGGCCTGCCCCTCGCCCCTTCTGCCCACAGCTCCTGCGCCCTCTCCCTGGGTGAGCACAGGTTGTGCATCCAGCCCCTCCTGGGAGGGTGGGTGGTAGCCACTGGGCACAGGGTGACAGGAAGTCACTTCCTCCAGCTCTACAGAAATGTGTGGCCTCTGCCCCAGCCTGGCTTCCCCGGGGCTTGGGCTTCAGGAGTCCTGTCTGCCCTGATGTGCCTGGGAAGCCACTCACTGTGGCTGTGGAGGCTGATGAGCTCCTCCGGCAGGTGGCTTCCCCGTTCCTCCACACTGGCCTCTGTGATTCTGCAGCCTGAGACTGAGCCCAGGCTCCAGGATGTAAGCCTCACAGACGCACACTGGGAGTTTGGACCATCTTGGGGCCGCAGAAGGGGAAGACCTGGGCTGAGTGCCTTCCCTTGGGGTTCATGGGGCTCGTGGAGTGGAGTGTGCCTGCTCTGGTGCCCCCACCCTGACACATCTCTCCCCCTGCAGCCTCTTCGAGCACTACTGCTACTCCCGGGGTGGCATGCGCCACAGCTCCTACACCTGCATCTGCGGCAGGTAAGCAGGGCACCCTGGCTCCCCTGGGGGTGACCAGCGGGAGGAGGTAGGGCAGTTGGTGAGTGGGGGCCCCCCATCCCCCAGCTCAGCCACACTGGCTCACTCACACACTCACACCAGCACCCCAAGCATGGAAGTCGCTCTTCCCTCCCAGGACTCCGGGAGTTGAGGTGACCTCTGCCTGCAGGACCTGGCAATGGCCGGCCTACTGCGGAGGAGCTGCTTGGCGTCCCCTTTCTGGTCCGCAGCTGGTCAGCATAGCAGCTAAGCAAAGGAAGGCTACTCCTCCACACGGGCACTCACACAGCATGTGGGGACCGGGCTGTGAGCTCAGTCTGGGCAGCTTCTGTGTGCAGCAGGAGTGGAGTGTGGAAGGGGCTGTGTCAGTGCAGGAAGCGGTGGTGGTGTGTCCGTGTGTGGGTGTAGCTGCATGGGGACCAGTGCTGTGTGTGGGTGTGGCTGCGCATGGCACATGGTGGCGAGGGGCAGGGCTCTGTGTGGGTGTGTGGTTGGGTATACGCCATCAACACATGCTGGGTGTACTTGGAGGCGCACACGTGGTGGAAATGACCATGATGCAGGATCGCTGCCATGCTGTCTGGGGCGTGTCCATGTGGATGTGTCTGCCCCCACATGCATCCTGGCTGTGGGCATGGCCCCCTTGTCTCCCGGGCTCTCCCAGCCATCTCCCTGCTCTCTGCCCAGGCTCTGCCCCTCAGGTCTGGCCCCTGCCCGGCCAGAATGGAGCTGGGCAGCTCTGCCGACGTGCACGTCCCCGACACATGAATAATACATGTGAACATCTTAGTCCTTGGAAACGTTCTTCTCTGGTGAATGGAGAGAAAATCATTATTTCTACTTTTATGATTCCCAAGACTCCTGAGCGGGGCCATAAATATTACACCCAGGTGGGTTTTCCCCTTTGGACAGACTTAAAGTCTGTTTCTTCTTAAAGGCATCACTCATTAGGGAAGCCCTCTCGGGCCAAGGAGCTGAGGAGCCTCTGGTTTCCTGTCTCTCCAGCCTGGCCAGGACACCAGGGCGGCTCCAGGACAGCCAGGGCCTTTCCCATGGAGGCCCTCTCCCCTTGGTCACCAGGAAAGGAGGGCTTCCATAGGGCCCTTCTCCAGGCCCAGGAACTGCTGTTCCCCTTTTTTTGCTCTTTTTTTAAAATGTAAAGATGGGATCTCCCTCTTTTGCCCAGGATGGAGTACAGTGGCCCGATCATAGCTTACTGCAGCCTCCACCTCCGGGGCTCAGGTGGTCCACCTAGCTCAGCCTCCTGAGTGGCTGGGATTGCATTTGTGAGCCACCACACCTGGCTAATTTTTTCTTGCATTTTCTGTAGAGGTGGGGTTTCGCCATATTGCCCAGGCTGTTCTCGAACTCATGGGCTCAAGCCATCTGCCTGCCTCCGCCTCCCAAAGTGCTGGGATGACAGTTGTGAACCCCGTGCCCAGCCCATTGCTAAGCTTTACCTGAGCTCTACATGGCACCCACATCCCCAGCCCAGAGGGCAGCCACCTCACCACATTTTCAGCTGGGAGGACCTGCCACAGACTGAGAAGCTGGCCACCAGCCATGTGACTGCAGGGTGACAGGGCCACCACGTCTCCCGGCCTCACTTCTGGCTGTGGACATGGTCCAGCCATGCCCAGGCCTCTGCTGGAGGGCGGATGGTGCTTCCCATGGGGCATGGGATTAGCCATCCACCCCCTCCCCCAGAGCCTGCTGCATAAGGACGGGCTCTGACTACCCTCCCCTGGCTCTTTGCAGTGGTGAGAACTCAGCTGTGCTACACTATGGACACGCCGGGGCCCCCAACGACCGAACGATCCAGAATGGGGACATATGGTAAGTGGGGCCAGTGGCCCTGGGTCTGTGTGTGAATAGCCCAGCTAAGGTTGGACCCAACCTCAAGGTGGACCAGAAGCCTTGGGGTCCCTGCCCTGCGAGGGCTGACCACAGCAACTCCCCGGGCCTCTTGGCCCAGACTTCTCTGCCAAGGCCATCAGCCTATGTGGTGCCTTCTCCAGAGCAAAAAGCCTGCACCCCCTTGGGATGCACTAGGCACCCCTCAGGGAGCACTGACAGAGAGGGCACAGGAGAGGGACCCCTGATGTGGTTTCCTGTGGGCCATGAGATTGTGGGCTCTCTGAAGGGGCCTGAACTCTCTCCAGCCTCTGCCCAGGCTGTCCTCTCTGTTCAGGGGGCACCACGCTCACATCTTTAGGTCTTGGTGCCAAGAGGGCAGGCCCCTTGATCTGGAGCCAGGAAGACCCCAGGGAGCCTCCCATGCTCTGAAAGCTGCCATCCTCCTGCAGGACCCCCTGGCCTATATAGCCCTGCATTCAAAAAGTCAGTGGTGCTGACCCGTGGCCGCATGGAGGGCTTTCCTGAGCACCATTTGCTGTGCTCACAGCTCTTCATAGAAGCCTTGATGAGGAGATGCAGGCAGAGCCCTGCAGCCTCCGCCCTCTGGTAGGCTCTTCTCCCATTGGAGGACTCGCGATCCTCCCCACAGCCCCTGGTGTGCGGAGCAGAGCAGCTGGGCCACTGCCCCAGGCAGAGGGACTTAGGGAGGGAATTGGTAAACTCAGACTTGGCTCAGCCGGAGACCAGAGCAGGAGAGGGTGGCAGCCCAGCCCCCACGCCGTGGACCCACCAATGGCTCCAGAGACCACCTGGCCTCCTCCTGAAACGTTTCTTTTTAAGAGATAAGAGTCTTGCTCTGCCTCCCAGGCTGGAGTGCAGTGGTACAATCACAGCTCACTGCAGCCTCGAACTCCTGGGCTCAAGTGATCCTCCCACCTCAGCCTCCCAAGTAGCTGAGACTACAGGTACAAGCCACCAGCTAATTTTTTCATTTTTCATATTAAAAAGACAGGGTCTCACCATGTTTTCCAGGCTGGTCCTGGAACTCCTGGGCTCAAGTGATCCCCTTGTCTCGGCCTCCCACAGTGCCCAGCCCTGAAACCTTTTCTAAAGCTGTTTAACCCTGTGGCCCATTCTGGCTGGGCCTGGAGGACAGGGGAACCCAGTCCCAAGACACAGGCAGGGACCCAGCCACACCAGTGGGTCCTCACTGTCCAGGGGGCACCTCTGGGTGGCTGGAGAGCCCTGTGCCAGCCACGTGGCCATGAGCTTTTCTCCTCTGTGGGCTTAGCACGCCCCAGAGGAAGTGGCTGCTCCTCCATGACCCTCTTTATCTGCCCCAGAGAGGGGAGAGGGTCCTCACCCCGTGAGAGGCTAATCCCAGCTATACTCCTGGGCCGGCCTCTGACAGGCCAGGGTTCTGAGCACATCAGGCCACACAGCCTGGATGCTGTGGCCTTGGCCCTCTGGGACGGCACATGGCACCTACGACTCCTGGCTGCAGCGGAACAGGCAGGAGTGATTCGAGGATGTTAATGCCAAATCCAAATTGGTGATTTGATTTTTCTAGTGCTAACTTTGAAATGTAGCCAGTAGAATAATTATGAGTTTATTATAGTCAATTTATTATGCAGCATTTAGAACAACATGTTTTGTTGATTACTGCTACTGCCAGATTGGCGGCATTTATAATCCATTGTTGCATTGAAATTGATCTGCTCAGCGCCTACTGCGTTCGGTAAATAATAAATCACTCTGTTATCCCAACGTAAAAGCCACGATACTTCATCCTGAGGTATGAAACCAAAACACGAGCCCAGCGTAGAATTCCTCCTGAAGCCGAGAGCCTCCCAGAGCAGTGCGCCTGCTACAATGGCGTGCTCTGGGTGCAGTCCTTTGACGGGGTGAGGACACCTCAGAGATATTTTAGCTTCTATTAATAGGATTTTGCAGGGAATCAGAGCTGGTCCAGGGCAGCCAGATTATACAACTGTACTGGAGAAGGGTGGGGGATACCTAAGAGAGGCCAGACTTTTCCATCCCTCTCTCCACAGTCCCAGATATGAACACTCCCAGATACGAACACGCACACACATGGATACACACACATGGAGCTGACCGAGGCCATGCTGCGTGGCAGAGAGCACAGTGCTAGCCCTTGCCTCCCTCTCTCTCTTGCAGTGGCCCCCTGTGCACAGCGCAGGGCATGGGCCTGGCACAGCGTGGGCACTCCTCGGGGGAGAGTGGCAGTGGCAGCCCCGGTGTCCTCACCAAGCTGGGCAGACCAGCTCCCGACGCCTACTTCCAGTAGCTGGTTCTGCAGCACAGGCTGGAGGTGAGAGCCACCAGCAGAGTTCGGGCCAGGCCTGGTTCTTTCTCAGACAGCTCCCATCCGTGGTTGTCCTGTCTGTATCTTCAGCCCCAAAGGTGTCCTCCATGATGTGTGTACCAGGCGGGGTTTGGAGTCTGCCAGGCCCCCTCCCAGTCCTTCATCCTTACCCTTCCAGGAGCTTCCCTGGAGCTGGGCTGAGTTCACTGTCAGCCATGGTCATGGCCAGAGAAGGGCTGTGAACCAGACACGCTGGTTCCTTCAGGGTCAGGCTTGTCAGCCAAGGACTGAGACGGGCGGGCATCCTGAGGGCTGTTCCTCACACCCAGCCAGCCACCCCTCAGGCGCATTCCCGCCCCTCTGGGCAGGATCCTGCCCCACCCCCTCACAGGCGCGCAGTGGTGAGGGACCTGGCTTTGTTGTGGCTGCACCCCCTCGGCCTGGTTCAGAGCCACGTGGTCCTGTTGTGAGCCTGTAGCCGCAAAGCCTCTGGGGGTTTAGCTGTTGTTCTCAGAGCCCTTTCCCGCTATGACCCTGGGGTCCGCTATGACCCTGGGGTTCGCCATGAACCCCATCTCCAAATCCCTGTACTAGAGGGGCCATTTGCTGCTTATTATTTTCCTTTTTAAAGCATTCGGGCAGATCTTCAAGAACAGGATTACAAAAGGGAAGCACACTTGCTAATTAAAGCTTTCAACATGTTCACACAGAGCGAGGAGCCTGAGGTCACTGGAGGCCTTTCCTAAGTCGGAGGCCCCAGAAGACACCTCCCCTCATTCCAGCCGCCAGCAGGTTTGTGCGAGCACAGAGGTGACCAGGACGCCTCTCTCTGCTCCTCCTGGTCATCTTCTGAGCCCCTGTGTGATGCTCTGTCTTTCCACAGCCAACGTGGGCTGTGGGTACCAGAGCCCCCCAGGTGGGTGGAGGCACTGTAGGCCGGCGAGCTTCGCAGCCAGGGCAGGGGGCGCATGATCCATGATTCTGGGAAGCAGGGCACCCAGAGAGGGCCCACGCCTTGCAGCATTCCAGGCCTGAGGCTGCCCCAGGCCCTAGGCAGGCTCACCCTGTGGGGCAGTGGCGAAGGGCTCTGGTTGGGAAAGCAGCTGCGACACCCTCCTGCCTCCCTCACTTCTTGATCAGGTGGTGGGGGTGGGAGTCTTAACCTCTGTGGCCCCTCAAAGAGCTTCTAGAGCACCCAGGATGCCCAGGCCTTGGTTGCCCAGTCAGTATGTGGCTAGTGGGCCTCGAGCTGGTCCTTCCAGCACTGGCCAGCAGAGGGCAGCGTTGTCTCAGGACGCTGGGTCTGGGCCTGGTCTGTGTTGTTCCTGGATGGGGGGATGGGCAGCCAGCCTGGCTAGGTGGAAAGACCTGTCCCAGCCCCCACACTCAGCAGCCACCAGTGCCCTCTTCCCCTACTTTCCTGCCTAGACGACAGTCAGCCCTCGCCCCTGCAGGCTACGGGGTCCCTGCTCACCCAGGACCTCAGCAGCCACTGTGGCCTTACGTGGGGGCCCTGCAGCCTGGCTACCCACTCCTGCTGTCTGCTCAGCCTGAGTCTGTGCCACTAGCACGCTGTGGCCCCCAACAGGTGGCAAGCTCCTGGGGACCCCCTCACTCAGCTCCACTTGGGGCCCAATGCCTTGGTGAGCTCCAGGGTAGAGTGTCGCCCCTGGGCCTGCTCTTTGCTGCCCAGCCCAGCCCAGCCCCTCCCTGCCACCTTGCTGTTTCCTCCATGGGAGGCTTGTTGTCACCAGCCAGCCCTGGCCTGAGCACCCTGCCGTCTTAAAGATATGCTCTTGGGGCCAGAGAATGCCCTCAGGAGGGCCCAGGCCATGGCCAGCTCGCTGCCTAGACCGGCAGGCCATGGCCGTCTCATCCTGTCCCAGTTAGCAGCGCGCTGTCCATTCTCACCCATCCTCATACACGTGGACAGGCCTGGTTATGAACAGACACCTGCCCACACGTTTTCCATTCGTCTCTTGTTTGTGCTTCGTGGCTGCACCCGCCTCAGCTGATGTCATGACCCACAGCACTTGTCCAGACGGCCTGGGTGCTCCCAGACATCATGAGACGCTGGTCACCAAAAAAAGCAAAATGCAGCATGTGCTGTGCGTGTGACTCTCCCTCCCGCCTGCCAAGGCCACTGCCCTGATGCCCAGGCCTCGCCCCACTGTGCTTCCCTGACAGCTGTCCTTGCGTCTCACCCGCCTCTCAGCGAGGCACCCCGTGTGCTCTTCCGGGACCCTGGGCCCTAGCTGTCCATGTCATATATAAAACGGCAGTGCCGCTCCAGGCCCACGGCAGGCAGGTGCTCCTGTCACCCACTGCATGCATCAGGAATTGCTGGCTCTGGGGACCAGAAGCTGTGGTCATGCGCTGGTCACACGGGCAGCTTTCCTGTCTGCCCAGGCCCTGGAGGAGCGGCCATCACACGGGAAGGGAGCAGAGATGCCCGAGAAGGCACTTGAGAGAGGTCCCCTTGGTGGTTCAGGCCATGACACGAGGGGCCTCAAGGACTCTGAGTGGTGGCCTTTGCCCTGCTGGCCACACTTGAAGCTTGGCACTCCACAGAAGGCCTGGCTGGGAGCAGGCAGCGGCCCAATGCGCCCTGGAGACCACAGCTTGCCGCCGTGTCTGCAGGGGCTGCCCGCTGCGGCAGACGAAGGGAACAGTGACCCGTACGCCTTCCTTTCTGTCTCACACTGAGGAGAAGCAAGGGCTTCCTGCTGCTCAGAAATCCCCCAGCTGGCCTGGGACACCAACCGGGGCAGCTGCACATGGGGGTCTGAAATACTCTCTTGGGCCTGAATTTCCCGCACGCGTAAAATGCTGGATTGAACAGCTAAGAGCGGCGCCACGACTCAGGGGACTCAAATGAAACTGCAAACCAAGTCCAAAGTGGCTCTCATATAAACATTGCAGCATTTCCCCCGAAAAACTGTTCCCAAGCCTTCTGACAGTGGCCATCCCATCTTGGAGGCCTTCTGCCTGTGGGCTGGCCAGTCCCTGCAATGGGGCCCAGGGAGGGTCTGGGTGGGCCAATGGTGGCGGGCAGCCCGGGCCCAAAGCTACCCAGAAGGAGCCAGCGGAAGACAGAACCTCTCTTCCCGGCCAGAACAGAGCCCTCAGAACACATGTGGGGAGTGAGATGCCAGCACGTTGCTTGGAGATGCGTCCCATCTCCCAGATGTCTTGTATTATCAGAGACTCACTCAGCCAAAGATGGTAGGGTCCCCAGACAGCCAGGAAGGAGGGATCCTGTGTTCCTGTTCTCGATTGAGCCAATGTATGACCGAATTCTCCGTTGTCGGTTTGCTTTCTGAGGATGGATAAAGTGGACACAGAGGAGTGGGAGGGAGATGATTTATCAAAGCCATGGCCTTCGTCCCTGGATTCCAGAAAGGCTTGCATCTAAATAACTTATATGTGTAGAAACGCTAGGGGGATTTTTTTTTTTTTAAGGCAGAAAAAGATAGGGAACTGAGAGGAGCACAAAAATAGACTTCAGCTCCGTGCCTGGGCCTCGCTGGGTGGGATGGAGCTGGCTGGCTGGGTGTATACTTCCCTCTCCAGAAAGCGGATGATTTTCAAACAAGAAATGCAGTTGGAGTCTTCTAGAAGCTGGAAGATAAGGTCAGACTGGTCAACAATATCCAGGCACCCACTATCCCATGCTCTTTCTGCTTTGCTGACGAGAGTTTGGGGAACTGGATCCGAGTCTGATCTGCACTGGAGAACAGTCTTGTTTTGACACCTCAAGATGATTCCAGCGTTTGGGGTATTCTTGTGGGCTTCCTGATTTGTTTGTGTTTTTTTTTTTTTTTTTTTTGCTTGTTTGTTTTTTAACAATAGTTCAGTTTCTGCTTTTTCTTTTGTATCAGCACAGTCTGAAAGGCTTTCTGTCCTGGCTGCTGCTGCAGATCACCTTCTGATTTGGTGCCTCCTAAGGAATCCGTGTCCCCCACGGCCCTGTCCTCTCTGCCCAGGACATTCTTGCATGTTCTAAAACCAACAAACCACAAACCATTTTCCTTGGTCGACTCTGGGGAACCTAAATGAAAACACTTAGCTGTCCCCAGGCAAAACTAGGCCGTGGTCCATACAGCTCCACTCCCCACTGCTGGCCCCAAGAGGACACAGCGCTACAGTGGTGGGAGGGTCCCATTTTACAGATGGAAGACTGAAGCCCTGGAGGCTGGGCGCTGCAGCCAGGACAGGAGAACCCATCTCCGGGTTCCAAGTGGTTTACCCTCCTGACTCAGGGCTTTCCTGGACCCGTGTTCTGAGCCTCAGTTTCCCTTCAGGTTAGGGCTCCGACATGCCCCGCCCTCCAGGCCAGCAGTGGGGAAGCCTGTGCCCTTAGCAGAAGTAAACTTCTAGGCAGCTGTTGGCCCAAGCAGCCCACTGCCTCCAGAGATCCTGTGACTCTGACCCAACCTGAAGCTCCCTGTCGTGCAGGTGGGGCACATCCCCCACCCAGAGAGTCACCTGAGGTGTTATCTGGACCTTTCTGCCCTGTTGACACTGCTGATGGTGTTTTGCAATCAGAAAACATAGGAGATTAAAAAGTGCCCGGCTGGGGACTTTGGATTTCAGCAAAGCGTCCTAGCTGTGCATTCAAGTTTTTCCTTTAGAAATCTGCCTCTGTGGGTCGGCTGATGCTGCCTGTCTGGCCACGTGGCCCTCCTCCTTGCTCCACGTGGGGCCAGGGTCTTCCACCCCCGGCTCCCTCCCGTGGGACAGGAGCCCCCACAGGCAGCTTCTGGAATGTTTGTGGAGTGGCTGTGTTTACCATGAGAGCTGGGATTTGGGTGAGAGGCTCTCATGATGGAAGCCACAGCCGTGCCCCTGGCCTCAGACTTGCCATGGCTCACGCGGCTGCAGATGGACCCCATGGGAAGCCCAGGGTGGAGCCAAAGAGGGGCAGCTGCACCTCCTCAGCCCCTCCTGGCTCTGGTTCTGGGCCCTGCAGACGTGGTGGGCTTCGGTCCTGGGGCTGAACCAGCATCGTGACTTGGCCATGACCTGTGAAGGGGCTGAGTGGGCCTGAGGGTTCCGCTCTGTCTGCTGCCTGCAGCCTCCTGAGGTGGGACACAATGGAAGGGGAACCACGTGTACTCCTCTGCCCCTCAGCCAGGCCCAGCCTTGTCCACCTGGGCTGCTTCCAGGTAGTCCTGGGAGCCAGGTTTGGGTCCAGCATCCCTTCCCTTATCCTGTCCCTTCCTCACTGCAGGATGAGTCAGGGGCAGCTTCTCTGCCATTGCCCAAAGAGGGCCCTGAGGCCCTCTGCACAGCAAAGACAGGCCTCCTCCTTCCGGCCCTTCTGTGTCAAGGGCCTCTCTCACGGGGCATCTCGAGGGCAGCCTCAGCCACCCTCCTCCTGCCTCAGCAGTCCTCCGTCATCTGTTGCTGTCAGTCCCATGCCTCCTGTCCCACGTCGTCTGTCCCACGCCATTCTGCCTCTGCTGGCCCCCAGGACCCTTCTGTCCTGGACGGCTGGCACCTCTGCCCCATTCTTCTTGCCCCTGCCTGCATCCTGCTGGTCTCTGCCTGCTACTGGGGGGTACCAGGGTACAGGTAGACAGGGTGAGAGGGCCCACCTGGCTTCCAGGGGCGTGTGGCCAGCAGGCCCTGGGAAAGCCTTGCTGGACATGAGGCCGTGGTACTTCCTCCTTGCCTCCCCCGTGGGCCCTGGCAGAATCTGTCCGTCCCACCCCTGTGGGCAGAGGGGTAGTGCAGGCACATCCCTCCAGCTAGGGGGCCCCAGAGCTGCAGCAGAGCCAGAGGCCCTAGCCACCCACTGAGTTTCCACCCAGACGCTCTGGGTCCTGGGAGAAGCAGGTGGTGCGATTCAGGCCCCGGGTTCTAGGCTGTGCATCCTACTCGGAGCCGCCACCTGGCCCCCTCCTCCTCTGCTTCCCACAAGCACAGCCTCAGCCTGTGCTCTGTTCTGGGTGCAGGGAGACCTTGGAGGGCCTGTTGGGCTGTGTGCTGGCTGGAGGCCAGGCAGAGGGTGGGGTCCTGGGGCATCTCTGTCTCTCCTTAGTTCTCTAGGCAAGTCTCCATGGCTGACCTCATGGAGGCCAGGCCTCAGGGGCAGGGGTCCTTCATAGGACTGCCACTCCCCTAAGCCTTCCCTGCCGGGCTGAGCCCTGAGCTCCTTTCCTGGGGACACAGGTCTCCCAGCCCACACACCCATGGGAGATAGCAGGTGGGAGTTCTCCACAGCAGTCTCATTGTGAAGGGGAGCAGCCTATGCTGCATCCAGGACCTGGGCTGCCCTAGAGTCCAGGGCAGGCAGGGACCTGTAAGGGTAAGAGGGGCAGTGGCGCCCAGTACCCACCTGCCCTGCCCTTCTCTCCCCATAGCCTGTTGGACATGGGCGGTGAATATTACTGCTTTGCATCTGACATCACCTGCTCCTTTCCCGCCAACGGCAAGTTCACTGCAGACCAGAAGGCCATCTATGAGGCAGTGCTGCGGAGCTCCCGCGCCGTCATGGGCACTATGAAGCCAGGTGAGCAGCACGGTGGTGGGGGAAGGTGTACCTGGCATGGAGGGATGGGGGCGGGCGAGGCTGCCGTGTGCCAGGTGCCTGCAGGAAGTGGGCCTGCATTTTGTGACTTGAATTTGTCCACACTCCAGATGCTTAATCCGTGAGATTCTGGTTTCAGGTCTTCAGGGTCACTCCTAGGAAACAAGGCAGACCACCACGCAGGGACAGAACCAGGAATTGGGGGCTCAGGCCAAGGCCCCACCACCGATCTGGTGGCCTCCACCTCCGCGTCTCCACTGGCCGCCGGCACGCCAGCCGGTCCCCTGCCCTTATCCTTAAATCCTTAAGTAGCGTCTACTCCAGGGAAGGCTCGGCCCACTCTGGACGCTGGCATGGGGTCAGAGCAGGTCCAAGCCCCACTTAGCACTCTGTGACTTTGGATGGAAAGCCCTCTGGGTGGCTGTTTCCGAGTCTGTAAATGGGAAGACAGCAGCTCACAGAGACTTAAGTTAAGCCGTGTAAAGCGCCTGCAAGGCCGCCCACTATGTGGCAATGCCCTGCAGGGGTCAGTCACCACCATGATGGTCATGTTGAGGCCAGGGTGGGCCTGGTGTTTCTCCCTCCCAGCAGCCAGC
Organism: Saguinus oedipus; assembly: GCA_031835075.1. NCBI lineage: Eukaryota > Metazoa > Chordata > Mammalia > Primates > Cebidae > Saguinus > Saguinus oedipus. Next base: position 37,473,826 of record CM063187.1, on the reverse strand, counting down.
ATAGGCCAACCTGTCCTGCCCCCACCCTTCCCAATCCCGGGCAGCCTGCACAGGCCTAACTTGTGCCCCTTGACCTCTCACCGCATGCTGTTGAGGGCTGGCAGGGCTGGCAGAGGAGGTCCCCTGGAGGGGAGCCAGCATCCTGCCAAGGCCAGCTTTCAGGCGTCCCCCCTGGGCACCTCCCACTCTCCCCATCTCACTCAGCCAGGCTCCTTCCAGGTGACCCCGGGCCCTCCATAGCCCTGGCAGGGTGGAGTCCAGCACCCAAAGGGTCGTACCCCAGCTCTCTGCCCTGCAATAATGGAAACTGTTTCCCAGCAGGGATGGGAGGTCCCTGTTTGTCACCTTTGCCTGGAGGAGAGGATTGGGGCATGTGGTCTGGACGTGTTCTTGCTTCAGGCCTTCCAGGGCTTCAGCACAGCCCTGCTGCTGCAGTCTTTGGATTCCCCAGAGCCTGGGCAGGGTCCTGTGGGTCACCACGTGCCGGCCAAACCCCAGGCCTGGCCCTCTGCAGACACATGGCTCCCGCGAGCCTGACGGGGGTCTGTGTGGCAGCTGCCAGGCTCCAGCCTGCAGTTGCAGAGGGGCTGTGCCACACTGGCCCTGGCACAGCCGGCCCCCAAGGCACCCGGGCTCTGCATCTTTCGTTGTAAGCAATGAACAGTCTCCGGCCAATTCGGTCATTTCGTGCCACCACAAACTCCCAGAGGTGGAAAATCAGGTCTGGGCTGGGGCCAGGGCCGCAGCAGCACCGGACGGTGGCCTGCGCGCACAGCTGGATTGCCTGGCCAGGGCCCGCCCTCAGCACACAGGCTCCAGCCACCCGCTGCAGCCTGGAGTCCCTCCATCTGGGTCAAAGTCAGAGAGCACTTCATGTTGGCCCAGCCCAGGTCGTAGTCCAGCCCTCCAGCTTGCTCCCACCCTAGCCCACTGCCTCCCACCCAGAGCTATACACACCTCCAGAGAGACAGGCAGGCCCAAGGCAGCCCATGTAGGGGAGCTCAGGTGTCCTCCAGGAGCCACGTGGGCTGACCACAGGCAGAGGGGACAATGCAGTAGAGCAAAGCTTCAGAGTCCAGGATGCAGTCCCCAGACCCATGAGCGCCCCAAGCCCAGCCCCAGCTCTGCCACCTGCTGGCGGGATACCTTACTTAAGTCCCAAACAGGCTAGGGATAGACCCCTGCTCTCCCAAAGCAGAGTCTACCCCAGGGTGGGCTCAGCCAGCTCTGGACTGCGGCATCTGGTTAGACATGGAGTGCCCTCTGTTAAGGACCCACAGAGAGCTGGCAGCTGCCCAGTGTGCTCTCAGCATTCAGGAAAAAAAGAGGAAAGAAAGATCGGGAGCCTCAAGGATGTGGCCTCTAGTGGCTTCAAAACTCAATGTCTCGGCAATCGACTAAATAGTCCCCGTGGCCCCACTGCCCATTGCTGGGATGAGTTGCAGCCTCAATCGAGGCTGCAAGTCCCCAGGCCCAAGTGCTGCTTCAGAGAGGCCCTCAGCTACCGTTGCTTTAAGAGGAGGCAGACTGTGGGCAGGCCTTTCTAGAGGGTACCCAGTCCAGCCTCAAGGTCCCCCACCAGAGGCTGAGGAGGACACTGGGGGCAGTGCCAGGCCCCAGCCCTATATCCTCACGCATCCAACAGGAACAGAATTTGACAAACGCATGAGTGCAAGCAGGGGGACCTCAGGTAAGCCCCATGGCTTAATCCAAAAGTCAGTAAGCTCTTGATGGGGTGACAGTGCTGATCGGCCTCACCTGGTTTAGTGACTGCCAAGGAAAATAGCACTTTGTGTGGAATTGCTTTGCTTAAAAAGCAGCAGGCTGGGCACTGTGGCTCATGTTTATAATCCCAGCACTTTGGGAGACTAAGGCGGGCAGATCACTTGAGGTCAGGAGTTCAAGACCGGCCTGGGCAACATGGACAGACCTTGTCTCTACTAAAATTACAAAAATTAGCTAGGTGTGGTGGCTCACACATGTAATCCCAGCTACTCAGGAGGCTTGAACTCAGAATTCCTTGAACCTGAGGGGCAGAGGTTGCAGTGAGCCAAGATCACACCACGGCACCCCAGCCTGGGTGATGGAGTGAGACCCTGTCTCAAAAAAAGAAAAAAGTAGCTGCCACACCTGAGTATGAATACACAGGTGTCTCCAGGCAGATGAGTGGGTAAGGACAGAAGAGTGCAGGAGGGTATGGCCAGCGGGCCCTTGTGGGTAAAAGGAAGAGGGAGTAAGCGTGAATTCCCTTGTGCTTGTGAAATCCACAAAGGATGTACAGGAAGGGACAGGGCAGAGTGCTCGCTGAGTTCCTTCTTACTCTTTCTGACTCTTCAGCTACGGGAAGCATCCCCTATTAGCTGTCAATTCCAGTGTCTATGAAGCAGTCATCCAAGGGGCACCGCTTTTCCTCCTTCCTTCACTCCAGGGATCATAATTTCTTGCTCAGTTTGGAATACCACTAGTCACTCGAATGAATGATCCGTGTTTCAGATCCAGCAGGAGGGTTTGGCAGGTGAGCGTGGCCTGTGGTGTATTCACCTGGTATCTGTGAGCACAGCCCCTCTACCCAGAAGCGAGGACGGCCCTCTCCGCGGAGGGCCCTCCGCCAGGCGCAGCCTCTCAGATGGGCCAGGGTCTCTTGGACACCCTCCACCTGCAGGGTTGGCCTGCTGTTCTGCAGCTGTGCCAAGGTGGGCTGTGTCATTGTAGACTGTCACCATCATATCAAGTAGTAGTGTCAGACACCATGGGCAGTTGTGAAATCCGGATGCCCAGGAAGTCAAAGCCCTGGGCTGGAAGGAGCTGAGGCTCCCAGCAGTGAAGCAGAGCTCTGTGACCTGTGAGGGGCCCACCCCATGTCCAGCAACCCTGTACACCCAAGCATCGGGTCGAGGAGCTCAGCATGGTCAGTGAGCAGTGCCAGGCCCATCAGGGAGCCAGAGGCAGCACCAGGCCACAGGAAGCAGGAGGGGCCAAGGGCTGGGGGGGGTGTTTGATGGGAAAGCCAATGTCTTACCCCTCATCCTGGGGTGAGACCGGGGTGGCCCAGCCCTGGCTGTCCTCACCTGCAGGAAAGTTTGCTGCGGCCTGGGCAGGACTTGGGTGGCATCTCTACAGCTGGCATCCTGGCCAGTTCAGTGGCCCAACTCAGCAGCCCCAATTCTGTCCAGAAAGTGGCCAGGACTGTGAGCAAGTCCCCAAGCCCCACGTGCCACTGAGAAAGGGTCTCCTGTCCTATGGGGCTACCTGGTTCATGCCTACTCTTAGGCAGGCACAGGCCTCAGGCCTCACAGGGGTGTCTGGGTCACCATGCTAAGCCCAGCTATGGGAGCTAGGTCATCCCCCAGCCCCACTCCCACCCACTCCTGGGCTTCACTGCCCAAACCGGTGTGGGGTCTAGAAGATCCCTGTGTGAGGGGATGGAGCAGACCCCCAGCAAGCCCCCCCACCATCTACCACCCACACTGAGCTGTGTGGCACTGATGTGTCCTCCAAGGACAGAGGCAGACTCCATCTGGATCACTCATAGTGAAAGCCCGTAAGGCGGGCCTTGGGCCCACAGAGCTGCCCTCCAGATGGGGCGGGTTGCCTCCCGTAGCATTGAGGAGGCCGTGGCCAGGTCAGCCCCCTGCCCTGTCCCAGCGGAAATGCCCTGAGTTTATGGGTTCAGTTCCTGGGCCAAGACAAACACCCCACCGAGACTGCCCGACTGCATCCTGTGACCTTCCAGGGAGAGTAAATAAAGCAGGAAACCCCATAGCTATGCCCAAAGGAGAGGCAGGAAAGAACCATCAGGACCCCGGGGAGTTGAGGAATGCAGGCCTTGGACCCTGATCCTAGAGCTGGAGGGGGAGCATTCCTCACGGCGGCCAGGAGCCCACAGGCGGGTGGCAGAGCAGGCCTGGCAGCTGCAGGACCTCGGGGAGTGCCATGCACTGGAGGCTGGGTGGGATCCAAGCTCAGTGTGGCTCCTGCCCACCCCATGCAGACCCCCAAGTGCATGGTGAGGGGAGCAGGGGGAGGCACTGCTGGGACAGGTGGGTGAGCCCGGCAGGACAGCAGTGAGTCAGGGTCTGCATTGACACAGCCACAGCAGGAAGGCTGTTCCTAGAAGCAGCACAGCTGTCCTGGTCCTGCGGACACAGTCCTTGGAGCTCCACAGGACCCCAGGACTGAGGGCCCTATGCCCTCCGCCTGCAAACCCTCCCTGCAGCCTCCCCTCCCAGCACCCACCCAGCTCCCTCTCCTCCTCACCCACATGCCCCCCGCCGCCTCCCCACCTCCCTCCACTCTTTCCTGTGCTCACCTGGGAGTCACTGGGGGCCCCGCTTCTATCAGCCTGGAACAGCAGGGGTGGTCCATGCTCCATGAGCTCTTCCGTGTTCATCCCCAACTCCTGGTTCTGTCCCTGCCCTCAGGGTCCTGGCCACTTGTTAGGGGTGGAGGGTGCTGCCAATGTGACGTCAGAGGGGAAAGAAGTGGCAGGAAGTGCCCCCACTTCCCAAAACAGGCCTGACGGGGTAAGAGAACGGCACTGAGCCGCAGGATGACCAGGTGGGCAGGAGAGGGACTGTCTCCCATAGCCCCATGGTCAGGGGGCGCCTCTGCCGGCTTTGCTCCCCTCCCAGCCAGCTCCAGGGCCAGGGGCCGAACGGCTGGACTTGCAGTCAGGCCTCATCCTCCAAGCTGGCGTGGAGTGCAGGGCTCAGGTAGACAGGCGCGGCAGGTACATGCCACCCCAGCCAGGAGTGAGTGAGGGAGAAGCTGAAGAGCAAGCCACGCTGAGAACCTGGGCTTTGTCTGGGGCCAGGAATGACCTGTTTGCCCCATTCATTCTAAAGAGATGGCATCGAGGGGTGTGCAGCAGAGGAGGGGCTGGGCAGGCTCTGGGAGGGGTGGGGCAGGCATAGGGGTGCCACAGGAAAGCCAGAATGAGGTTTGGTGCTTGCTGGGGGTTGGGGCATGCAGGGCAGCTGGTGCCCAACTTTTGTATGATTCCCAGTTTGGCATCCGGGTATAGCCGGGGTGCCTTCCAGCCTGGACTAGAGAGCTTGACGGTGGCTCCAGGCTGCCAGGGTGGGAGGGGCCTGAGAGTGGGCCCAGGCAGGCAAGGGAGCCCTCAAGTTGGTGCTCACCCCGCCAGCCTAGTGCAAGGACAGTGACCCTCACACACTCCAGGGGCCCCCGCCCAGGCCATGGGTGTTGTAACCGCAACACTGGGGCCAAGTTGCTGGAGGTTGAATCACTGTCACAACCCTAACCACACACAGGCAGAAACTCGTGCTCCCGGCCAAGAGAGCTGTGTGCAAGGCCTTCCCCAAGGGTAGGCAGGCGAGGAAGACCAGCGGCGCCAAGGGGACCCCCGGGCCGGCATGTCCAGGCGACGCCGGGCCTGCCCCCGGGAAGGGCCCCCGCGGAGCATGATTTATACCTGATTCCCGCCCTCTGTGGAGGCTGAGCCAAGAGCGCAGCCAGCTGTTGAAGTCAGCCTGGTTGGAAGGCCGGCTGCACTTCCCAGGGCTCCCCTTTGGTGACCAGAGAAGGGTCCGTTGAAGAGGAAGCAGTTGAGCTGGGCTTGGGGCACGAGTCACACATAGGAGGCCTCCCAGCCCCACATGCCAGCTTTGCAGGCTGTTGGGGGACCTGAGGGGCAGTCAGGAAACCCCCACCCTTGGAGTGAGATGTAAGAAGCAGGCAAGCAGATCTGTCCAGGGGAGGGCTGCAGGCCGGACAGTACGAGGAGAAATTACCAAGCCTGGAACAGCAAGGCAGGGTCTCCCCCGAGAGGGGACAGGTTTTTTTTTTTAAATGCAGTCTCACTCTGTCACCCAGGCTGGAGTGCAATAGTGCAATCTCAGCTCACTGCAACCTCCACCTCCTGGGTTCAAGGGATTCTCCTGCCTCAGCCTCTCGAGTAGCTGGGATTACAGGTGCCCGCCACCACACCCGGCTAAGGAAGGGACAGCTTTTACCTAGAGACTCCTTGGATGAGGCATCACAGGCCAAAGCAAAGAGCCTGAGGTAGAAAGGCCTGTGTGCCTCTGGACCAGAAAAGTGGCCTGGCCTCTGGAGGATGCAGTGGGAGGGAGGGAGGGCGGGCGGGTGGGCGGGCGGGGTGGGCCACAATTGTCCAGGCTGGGGCCTCGGAGAAGAGCAGCAGCAGAGGCTGGGCAGGCTTGGCTCGCACCCCAGGAGCAAGTGAATGTCCAGTGTGGAACTGGGGCCGGCTGGTCATGCACAATGGAGGAATGGTGGCCAGTGCCCCTGTCCGGGGTGCTGTCCCCAGCCCCCAGGTGACACCAGAGGCTCTGAGAGCAGCCCTCCAGGGCCTGCATTGTGGCTGTTTGACAGGCAGCAGCTGAGGCTCACGGAGGCAGCTCTAGTTACCCAGGTCTCCTTTTCCAGAATGCTGTGCCCCACAGAAAAATCCCCACCCAGGTTCCGCCCCCAGGGGTGCAGACTAGGCCAGCCAGGGGTGTGTGTACCCAGGGCTGCCCCAGATACAAAGCAGTGGCAGCCAGAGTTGCCCCAGGCCTGCCGGGGCTCTCCCCCATGCCAGACCCCAGACCTTAGGATGACCATCCCCGCCTCAGCCCCTAAGAGGCTGGGGCAGAAGGCTGGGCTGACAGGAAGCTGGGCTCTGAGGATCCCTGCTCTGTGTGTGTCGTGGGAGCGGGGACAGGCCTGGGCATCTCCTGAGGCCACAGCCATGGCTGGGGTACTGCGCTGTGAATGGCAGGCTACAGCCCTATTGCCTGCCCAAAGCCATGTGCCTCCAGCCCGCCTGAGACGCCAGCACCAGGGTGGCCAACTCTGGCACTAAAGGGGTCCCAGCATGAGGGACTTGTGCCCCGTGCATGTCAGGGGTGACAGCCTGTGTCCCAGTGTGGACTCTCATCCCTGTTCACCAGCTGAGCCCATCATCTGCCCTGCATCTCACAGCACAGCCCTTGGCTCAGGGTCTCCCGGGCTCCTCCCACAGCAGCAATCGGAAGTGACAGGGCCATGCAGGGCAGGCTATGGCTCTGCACCAAGGCAGGACCTGGCAGGGAGGCCCTCGGAAGCCAAGGGCTCTCCACTTGGTAGGGCTGGACCTCACCAGGAGGTGCCACAGGGACTGTGCCAAGTGCCTTCTCCAGCCAGCAAACTACACACTGATAAGAGCCCCCTGTCATGTCCCTGGCCAGGGTGTCCTGGGGCCCTGGCCTCTGCCAGCACGTGGCCTGCCTAGACCCAGCCCCCATGGGGCCAGGGCAGGAAGCCTCACAGGCCTCAGATCCTCGTCTGGTGCTCGGGCTGTCCAACAGTGGGTGCCTTGGTGAGGCTAACACTGGGATTCTGCAGAGCCTGGGGGTGGGACGGGCTCACCCACAGGCTGCTGAGGCTCTAGGCGGGGAGCTCTCCAAGGGCGTCCTTTCCAGGGGCCATGCCCCAGAGTCCCACAGAGCCTGTGTGGCCCCGGAAGCCCTGTGCTTAGGAAGTCCTCTCCATGGTGGCCTTTGCCCCACAAACATGCGGCGGGGATGAGTTGAATTCATAGCCGGGGCTTGGACATCTGGGCTCCCCTGGAGATGGTGCCACTGTTGTTGGCAGGCAGGGCCCGGACCCCTGCCAGCCAGCTCGTGGGGCCACGCCAGCCGCACCTTTGCCCTAGACACCTTTGTTCCCTTGCTCCCTGCAGCAGCTCCAGGGATGACTCATCCCCATTCTGGCATGTGCAGGGACCCCCTCCCCCAACCTCAGGCTTCCCTGCTGCCCACAGCAGCAAAACCTCACCAGAGCTGTCAGCCAGGGTTTGGGCCTGAACGTCAGGCCCAGGGTCCACAGAGTCTCCCTGTGTCTGCTACTGGGGAGATGTGTGCGTTTCTCCTCCTGGGCCCAGAAGCACAGACTGGGCCCTGGCTGCAGGTGACAGGAACCTGCCCGAAGGGTCCCAAGGGCCAGGGCTTTGGCTGGGAAAGCCCAGCATGAGGGGCCACCCTAGACCATGTCCCCCTGGGCCTGCAGTGTGGTGCCTCCCCCACCCCACCTCAGGCCCACCTACCACAGGCAGTGTGAGGGCTTTGGGTCTCTCAGCCCCTAGCCCTCTGGTGTTAGCTGCTGGGCTCTGGCTCACAGCAGCTCCGTCTGGCCCACAGGTGTCTGGTGGCCTGACATGCACCGCCTGGCTGACCGCATCCACCTGGAGGAGCTGACCCAGATGGGTATCCTGAGCGGCAGCGTGGACGCCATGGTCCAGGCCCACCTGGGGGCCGTGTTTATGCCTCACGGGCTCGGCCACTTCCTGGGCATTGACGTGCACGACGTGGGAGGCTACCCAGAGGTCAGTGTGGACACAGTAGGCGGAGTGGCCTGCGCATCAGCTGCTGCCGACCCTGGCCCCCAGGGCGGGGTGGGGCTCTGGGAGGCAGCAGAGGTGTAGTGGGATGGCAGAGATGGGCCCCGAGCTCCCTTTGGTACACGGAGGGCATGAGGGCAGGAATCGGGGGCCCTGGCCAAGGCAGGGTGCACCTGTGAGTGCTCCATAGGCCTGAACACAGAGGTGCTGCTGTCTACACACTGGGCCCAGGTGTCGCCTGCCCAGAAGGGTGGCACACAGGATACAGTGCATGCAGCCCTGCAGGACAGTGGTGCCGAGGACAGGTCTTTGTGATGGAGCTGCATGGCACCCCTTGCATCCTGCTGCCTCTGGCTTCATTCAGACATAAGGTGCTGGGAGGTGAGGCCTCACCTGATGGCAATTTGTCCTGGCCCCTCACATGCCCGGAGCAGCCCTGCTCTGCTGCTGGTGCGCCTTCTGCCTCCCAGGCCCCTGGGCTGCACACCTGTGACGCTGTAGCCTCCTCATCCCCAGGCACTCTGGGGACCCTTGGCAGATAAGGGAGGCTGGGGGGCCATCTCCAGACAAGACTCCCCGACTATCAGCCCTCAGAGGACCACCCAGAGGGTGCATGAGGCTTGGGGAGGTCCTACCGGGCAGGTGGCTGCGGCCTCTTGGCTGGGCAGGCGGGGCCAGTCTCTGCCCCTGGCCGTCTGCCCAATGCAGGGGGCTGATTGTGCAATCTGTGCACGCCCTGGGGCCCCCCAGCCAGTTAGCCAAGACCAGGCTCAGTCTCTTGGCTGCAGGGTGTTTTGAAAGCACTAAGAACAATTTTGGGGAGGGGGGGGCGGCGCAGGGAATTGCTTAAGCATTATTATTCAATTATTTTTTCCTCAAGTGTAAACAGTTAAATTTGGAGAAACAAAATCAGTTTTAATTTCCTAATGTCTATTCATCCCATTGTGTGCAGGAGCCAAGAGCTGGGCCTTCCAGACATTGTTAGCTGAGGTTCTTATTCATTAGTCGCCAAAGCTCTTTTTTTCCAGCAGCAAAAATTGGCAGCAAACTGTTTTCATCTTTTCCAGTAAGCAGCTCTTTGTACTCACAGGGTCTATTCTTCTGACAGATAAACATTGTGGAAAAAATATGGTTTTTCCTATAAAAGTCATTTGTTTTATTTCAGGCCTGCAGACACATTTGGGGCTCCTCTGCTTGGGGCCCAGTAAAAGTTGAGGCCTCGTCAAGCCCTGTGCCCAGGCAGAGGCAGGCATGGGCACCTCCCACCCTGAAGGCTGCGCTTCCTGGGCCCCAGGGGCTCATGCCCTCCCCACTTGGCTCTGTGCTCCATGAAGCCCAGCCCTTCCCCTTCTCTTATGCCCGCGCCTGTGCCCTGTTCTCAGCGGGTCCCTGGGCAGGCCCCTGGAGCCAACACCCTGAAGGGTTAACTGCACGGCTGGACTGAAGCGGACCTTGCCCCTGTGCCCCCCGGGATCCCTTCTAATCCCCCACCCCCAACTTCAGTGGTGAACCTCAAGATTTCAGAGGGGAGGAAAGTTCGTTTCTCTAGGGTGCCCCCCCACCATGCACCACAGAGCGGCCAAGCATGGGCCCATGGGAATGGAGGGGTGACTGGGAAGAAGGAACTTGACCTTGGCAGGCCCTTGCCTCCCCCAGGCCCCTGGCCTCGACCACTGTGGGGTGGGGAAACAGGAACGGTCACTTCAGGAGTAGCATGAAGGAGAGAGATGAGTGGTGGTGCAGTGGGGGTGCCCAGTTCAGGCTTTGGATGACAGGGACGGGAAGGTCCTGGAGCAGGGACTCTGGGACCCCCAGCAGCTTCGAGGCAGGAGACAAGCCCCAGCCCAACCCACATGCACCTCTCACCTGCCCACAGGGACTGTCACTTGACGGTCCCCTGGCCATGGGGCATCCCTGCCCTCCGGCCTCACCTGCCCATCAACAGCCCAGAAGCAAGTGTTGTGGGGCTGGGGCCACACCAGCCAGCCGTGGTGTCTCCTCATGGCCTCCCGCCTGGCCTACTCTCTCTGGGTCAGCATGGCTGTCCCCGCCCCAGGGATTCAGTCACAGCCTCTCTGGCTGTGCCCAGCTGGAGGCCAAGCCAGCCTGTTGCTGGTTACCTTACGTGAACCACTAATTGGAGTCTGATGTTCTTGGCCCCCAAACAGTCAAAAATGACAGCTCCCACTCCAGCCGCTGGGCTTCCTCAGGGAGGGAGTGTGGCTGGGCAGGGCAGACTCAGACCCTGACCAAAAAGTGTACTCATGCCCACTGGCTCAGAGGCCCTGGCCACTGGCTGGATGGTGCCCTGGGGACCTGGGGTGAGCAGGAGCTCTCCTGTAGTTGTCCCGAGCACCCGCTCCCCTCAGCTGTACCTGAGTGGACAAGGCCAGGCTGGGTGTGCACCCAGGCAGTGTGGGGTACAGAGAGGGGCCCCTGAAGGCAGTGGCTCTGCCACTATGAGGCGTCCTCCAGGGCTGGGGGCTGTATCCCAAGGCCCGGCTGTAAGGCCCCGAGCGCTCCTCTGGGAGTCGCACCCCCAAGCCACACACACACGGCACATGTGTACTGGCGCACTAAGGCTGGGAGCCCCACCCTGGTGACGGCACCTGTCCCTCTCCCTGGACAGTCACATGGAAAACCTGGGTCTCGGCCTAGGGGAGCCAGGACTACTACTCCTGGGGCCAGTTTCCACTTGGGCTGCCTGGAAGGAAAGCTGTGGCCCTGAGGGGCTTCATAGCTGCCTTAAGAGCTTTTTTGGCTTCAGCAGTTTGGCATCTGCCACTCCTCTGGCCAGGAGCGGGGCCTGGCTGAGGGCAGCCCAACCCTCGGCCAGCCCCACAGTCCTGTGTGGGCAGCTCGCCCCGGGTGTGTGCACGTGGGCGGCCACAGGGCTCCTTAAGCGAGCCCAAGGGTAGCGTGGCAAGGACACTGAAGATCCGGGGTGTGTGCAGGGTGGATGGTCTTTCAGGGTGCCCATGACCCAGCACAGCAGGGGCCAGTCTAGGCTGTGGATCCCAGTGGTCAGAGAGCCCACGAGACTGGCGCCAGCCCTCACATGCCCGTCTGTCTCCTGATGAGGGCACAGCGAGCCCTGGAGCTGCTCATCAGGCCCCTCATCTCCATTCTGCACAGGGCGTGGAGCGCATCAACGAGCCCGGCCTGCGGAGCCTGCGCACTGCACGGCACCTGAAGCCAGGCATGGTGCTCACCGTGGAGCCAGGCATCTACTTCATCGACCACCTCCTGGACAATGCCCTGGCAGACCCGGCCCGCGCCTGCTTCTTTAACCGCGAGGTCCTTCAGCGCTTCCGCGGCTTTGGCGGGGTGAGTACCCGTGGGCCCCATTCTAGCTCCCGGAACATCTCACCCCCACTGCAGCTGCAGACTCCTTAGTCCCAAGGCAGGGACCCTCGTGACGTCCTCCCTTGAGGTGGGTCAGCCTGCCCCTTCATGTGGTCTGTCACAGGATGGAGCCTCACCCCTCAGTAGGAACAGAGATCCTACAAAACTGGTCTGCTTCAGGCGTTCCCATCCACCTGGCAGGGACAGGGCGAGCAGGTGATGTGAGAGGATGGCTTCACGGAGCCTGGGAGGCTACCCATCTGTCCCAAGGAATGTCAGCTGCTCCCACCCCATGGTGGGGTGGGCCTGGAGCAGGCCTGGCCCTCTAGCCTGGCACATGAGGCTGCTCTGTGATAACACGTGTCTTTTGGCTTGACCCAGGTCCGCATTGAGGATGACGTTGTGGTGACTGACAATGGCATCGAGCTGCTCACCTGCGTGCCCCGCACTGTGGAAGAGATTGAAGCGTGCATGGCAGGTTGTGACAAGGCCTTTACGTCCTTCTCTGGCCCCAAGTAAAGCCAGCCAGAAATCCCAGGGCACCTGGGCTCCTGGTTTTGCAACCTCTCTTCACGACGGGCAGCCTGCTGGTCAGCACTCCAGCGGCGAGAGACGGCGCCCAGAATCAAATCCCAGCTTTAGCATTTGATCAGACCAAACAGCGCTGTTTCCTGGGGAGGAAACACTTTAATTACCTTTTTGCAGGCTCACACCTTTAATCTGTTTTATACCTTACTTATTAAATGAGCGACTTAAAATTATTGAAAGTAATGCTGTTCTTTAGTAGCAACTAAAATGTGTCTTGCTGTCGTTTATATTTTCCCAGGAAAGGAGCATTTCTGATGCTTTTCTCTCAAAAATCAATATGCAGAATGGCATTTGCAGTAAGTTTCCTAAAATGATCCTTTGTGCACGGCTTCCCCTGTATTCCTTTGCAGATAACATTTGGGACCCATGCACCCTGAAAAGATAGCTCACCTGGTATCAGTATGAAAAGTCAGTTCCAGGAAAATGGTGCTGACGATGCAGGCCCTGACTGCTGCTTCTGCCTCAGACTGGCCTGGTGGGACAAGGGCAGAGTCCTCCCCAAGGAGCCTGTTTTGAGCCCCTGGGACTCGGAGCTTCGGTGTCACCCTGTCATTTGCTGCAAGGTTTCCCAAGCCTAGCAGGCATCAGAACCAGTGGGACACTTGGTAAGAGATTCCTGGGACCCCCCTCAGACCATCTGACTCAGAATCTCTAGGGGCAATGGCCTACGAATTGTGTATTTCACAGGCGCCCACCAGATGCTCCTGACAGACAAGTAAGAGAAGTACTCCCAGGCAAGGCGGCTTTAGCTTGTCAGTATCAGCACAGCCCAAGGTCTGAGGTGGGGGCAAGCAATCCTGCAGGAAGATCCTAGCACTCAGGTCAGACTGGCCAAGTCACCCCGCGCCATGCCTTTGCGCACGCTAAAGGCAGACTGATAACAAGCCTTTTTGATATGGTTACCGCCTCCAAACTAGATTTCTGAAGGCGGTAGAATATGTAGAGCTTGAAGTACAGATATTTAAAAGCTGAGACTTGCAGGGATCTCTTGTCCTTGATTTCTTTTTCATGTGGGGCACACTAGCAAAGCCAGCATCTGTCGGAAACACTCCCAACAAAGGCAGCGCCACCGCGAATTTGCAGAGACCGTCCTCCCTAAGTGTACCAAACTCCAGGCAGGAAGCCAGCCGGCGCCCAGCAGTGCCTGATGAAGTATCCGTCCTTGCCTCTGCTTGTCCTTTTCTCCCAGGGTCCCACAGAACAGCCCACCCCTGGAGCTAGTTTCTAGAATTCTGTACACCCTTCCAGATTTGCTTCCTCACAGAGCTTCCATCCCGGAGTTCCCACGCCAAGGTGAAGGACAAGTGAGGAAGAAACCACAGATGAAACCATGAGGGGGTGGAAAACTGTGGCTCAAGAGAGACATTTTAAGAAGTCACCAAGGCCGGGCATGGTGGCTCACGCCTGTAATCTCAGCAATTTGATGACTTGAGGTCAGGAGTTTGAGACCTGCCTGGCCAACATGGCAAAACCCCACCGTCTACACTAAAAATACAAAAATTAGCTGGGTGTAGTGGCATACGCTTATAATCCCAGCTACTTGGGCGGCTGAGGCAGGAGAATCTCTTGAACCTGGGTGGCGGAGGTTTTAGTGAGCCGAGATTACACCACTGCACTCCAGCCTGGGCAACAGAATGAGACTGCCTTAAAAAACAAATAGTCACCAAAGAGTTGTACAAGTTGATTTCCTCCCATGGTATTATCACAAAAGTGCTTATAAAGTGGTCACGTTAAAATAAAAGCCAATCTCAGTTCCAAATCACCATTTATCTGAACTCCCTCTTAGATTTGTAACATCCATTCTTGAAAGTTTTCTGCTGGTACGAATACATTCCCTAAGCTAACCATCTGTGACACTGAGCAGTAGTAATTGTGTCTTTTTGCCAGGCATAGTGGCTCATGCCTATAATCTCAGCACTCTGGGAGGCCAAGGTCGAAGGATCATCTGAGACTGGGAGTCCAAGACCAGCCTGGGCTATCATAGTGAGACCCCCCCCACCATCTCTACAAAAAGTAAAAAAAAAAAAAAAACAACTTGGCATGATGGCACGTGCCTATGGTCCCACCTACCCTGGAGGCTAAGGTGGGAGAATGGCTTGAGCCCAGTTCAAGGCTGCAGTGAGCTATGATCCCACCACTGCACTCCAGCCTGGGCAACAGAGCAAGAACCTGTCCCTTAAAAAAAAAATACTGTCTTCTGAGTGTAAGGAAAGTTATACCAAGCATTCCTCCACCCCTGCTCCCCCGTGACAGACACGGTCTGGTGTACAGGGCTTTAATTCCCACCACTTTCAGGATAAAACCACTCAGTCAGGTTGAAGCTCGAAATGGACAGTTGAGTTCTGTTAACTGAGAAACACAGCTGAGTGCATCATACACTTTTCTCCTTTCAGACATTCCATACCAAAGCTGCCCATTCCATAAACATCTCTGATTATCAAGAAATAGACAAAAAAGGAACAAGGAGGAATCTCTATTTCCATCTAAACACTCTATCCAAGGTCCCTAGGAACATAGAGGTCACATGTTTTTCCTGAGCCAGTAGGTCAAAGGGTGTTCTTTTAAAAATATACGTTTTAAATAAATAGAGATAGGGTCTTGCTATGTTGGCCAAGTTGGCCTTGAACTTGCAGCCTCAAGCAATCCTCCTGCCTTGGCCTCCCAAAGTGCTAGGATTACAGGCATGAGTCTCTACCTGTTTCATTCTTTGGAAGCACAGGTCTAGAGGGTCAGCAGTAGCTACCTCCTCTACCCATGTTTGTATCTGTCTCTTTAACCCCTGTAGAAATTCATGGAGCTTCACTAATCCATTAGAGACCCCTCCAGAGACTGCGCTAAACCCCTTCCTGAAACTCTGTGTCTGGGTATTCATTCAATAATTGAGCGTCTTCTCTGCTAGTGCAGGATACAAACATGAGCCATCCTTCCAGAGCCTCTAGTCGCCCAAGAGCCTTCACCTCCAACCCACATGAACAAATATATTGTCTCAAACACCGCGAAGTGCCGTGGAGCAAGCAACAGGATAGGCTTTGTGTAGAAAGCCAGGGGGCCGAGACAGAGGAAGGAGCTTATTAGTGAAAAGCCAGAAAAGATGCTGCACTCCAGACCAAAGGAACTGTCCCAGAAAGGGCAGAAAAGAGCTCGGAAAAGCCCTAGAGCTGAAGCAAAGTGACACAGGAGGATGGAGGGAAATTAAGTTGACGAGGGGAAACGCTATACCACAGGGAGACTAGGTCTCACCCCGGGTGCAATGGGGAGCAACAGATGGTTCTGGAGAGCAGGCAGTGATGCTGCCATCCAGGAGCCATCACCAAGTCCATCACCCAGTCCTCATCACCGAGGAGCCAGTCACCAAGTCCAGGCAAGAGGATGGCTCTGCATGGGGGGTCAGGGTGGGTGAAGCAGACAGGTACAGGTACAGGAGCTACACTCAGAAGGTGGAAGTGAAAGTGCAGAAGCACATCTGGTTCTAACAGCTGCTTTAAAGGGAGGGATGGGAGGTGGTGTTTGGGCTGCAAAAAGTCTTAACGAGTGACTGTTTCATTGACAACTCTATTCCTTTTCCAAGTCCACTTCTATAACCCCCATTTCTCTAGATGCCTCTGCACAGCTTTCAGGCCTAGAGCTCTGTGAGGAGTGGGATATTGCAGTAGGCACTGCTGTTCTCTGAGTAAATATAAAACGCATATGAACTCTCTGGCTAGGCACAGGCAGTGGATGAGCAGGTCTAACAGTGCTTTCATTAGAAAAAGACCTGGCCCCTCACAAACATGTCATCGCTCCCTAAAATCATCCAAGACAGGCCGGGTGCAGTGGCTCATGCCTGTAATCTCAGCACTCTGGGAGGCCGCAGCGGGCGGATCACAAGGTCAGGGATGGAGACCATCCTGGTCAACATGGTGAAACCCCAACTCTAGTAAAAATACAAAAAATTAGCTGGGTGTGGTGGTGCACACCTATAGTCCTGGCTACTCAGGAGGTTGAGGCAGGAAAATCGCTTGAACCCAGAAGGTGGGATCCCGCCACTATACTCCCAGCCTGGCGACAGAGTGAGACTCTGTCTCAAGAAAAAAAATTCCCAAGACACATTATTGGATTCTAAATTACAACTATTTAAAAAAATGAAACGGGCCACACTTCCCATAGAAATAATTCCTGACCTCTACTTTTCACTAAGATAGCAGCAGCAAGCAGAAATTTATTTCCCAAGACATGAAAATAATTGAGGGATCACAGAAGAAACCCGTTTAAATGGTATTCCCTTTCAATATTCAATGCACATCAGCTCCCTGGACTCACAATGTTTATGAAATCAGCAAATTCATCTCTACACTCTATGGTATAACGTAAATGAAGACGATGTCTACATGTACTACAAAACTCCAGAGAGGGGAAAGAGCTTACTTTACATTTTTTACTTTCTACCTGAAAACATAAGAATTTCTTCCCTCTCTAAATGGAAACCATGCTCCAAGACACTGGGTGATTAAGTGGGAACTCATTTCTTCACTGATTCCTTTCCCTATTCTGGTATAATTTTTAATTTAGACCAAGTGACTAAAAACATAACTAAAGATGTATCCCATCTTCAGAGAAAACTATTTTCCTATCCACTAAGGGCAACTGGGGAATCTAGGCTCAGACACAAATACCTCTGCCTTCTCCCCGCTTTCCCCACTCCCACCCCCGGCTGTCCAGTGTGGGAACAGGAAAGACAGCAAGGCATCTGCCTGGGCATCCCAGCTGTTCAACATCTGAATCACTTTTCAGTATCTAATACGAAGAAAGCCACAATGAAAGACAAGTCATTGTTCCAAAGTTGTTTTTTATTTTAAATTTGTTGAAAGAAATAAAATTATATTTAAAAAAATAGAGAAATCTCACAAACTGAAGAAAGCCAGGAACAAAAAGAACAAGTTAGTACTTTTTCCTGAGAGGCAGATCTAACAGCTGCAGAATGGACTTTTTCCTTCCCAGCTTCTGTCAAACAAAACAATTCTCCTATTGCTAAGGCATCAAAAAGCACTGAGTGCGAAATGGGTTTTTCAGGTAAAAGGTCTCAAGCCCTCTAACGGCGATTAGAAAACGTGAAAAGCCACTACAATTTCCTCTCCTTTCATATCAAATGTTAAATTGCCTATGCTTCTACTTTTTATGTAAATTTGAGAATTTCACACACATGACCTGCATTTCAGACCTGGTCCTGTTTGATTAAAACCCTACTACTTAGTATCTGCACTGGCATCCCAACAACTGATTTCAGGGGCCAGCAGCAACAAGAGCTGCTCTGATCTCACGACCTGCAGCCAAACCCAGCCAAAAAGCACCCATCCCAGGAGACTCAGACGCGCTAGAAATTTACACTAAAGCCTAACTCCTAAAATGGTGGACCTGCCCACAAGGGCAGATCACATCCTAATGGTTTACAGGTCACACACAGAACGAAAGTTACAAAAGTCACCTTACAAGTCCCAAAGCTCTAAACGGATTAATTCCCCACACTTGGTTTCCCTAATTTTATACGGACAAATCTATCAAATTAAAAGCTTTCATTTCCAACCACTTCAGAAAGACAGACAACACAATGGTTAACATTTTTGTTCTCTGCCGAATTGCTTGCTTGTGCTAAACTTTGGATATGTATGGGTAAAAGGAAAGCTCGAATTATTTTTCCAAAAGTTCCAATCTTGTGTTCTGATTTGAAATATTGAGTACACACCTCCAATGATTTCCCTAAAGTTTCTTTTTCAAGATACTTAAGTCAATTCACATAACTGGCAAGGTCAATTCATATAACTGGTAACCATAAATTCCATGAGGGCATTGAATTCCCAAAGATATTTTTTAGTAAATAAGAGATTTAAATGTGACTAGCATCTACCATAGGTGCTTATAGATTCAAGTGACCTAATGTATCTCCAATTAAGTTAATTATGTAACACCAATCAGCTGCTAAGGATCCAATAGGATCCTGTGGGTGTGTCCTGGCTAGTTATTCAAAACATCTCTCATCCTTCATGGGTAGATCCATATTCCAAGGTAATCTGGTATTGGACCCTAGAAACCCCCCTCCTGTCTCCTGGCTCTATAGGGAGTTAATGGCCCTCCTGGGACAGCATCTCCTGGGCTCCTGTCTTACATTCAGAACGGCCTTGTGACCCTAAGAATGGCTTTGCTGAGTTGCTGGGCACCATGATGTCTTCTCCTGCCCAGAAGAATGGCACGATCAGCACTATTCCACCAACCCGAGGTTGCAACTTGAGTTTCATTCTGGTTACATCATCCCTAGTCCTGGTATGAAACAGCAACATGGCCAAAAATGACCATGTTCAAATAAGATACCTGGTAACACAAACTTTTAGATCAGATATGACTCAGTCTCTCATCTCCAGCCCAGGAACACACACAAAAAATACACAAATTTGAGCTAGAACTGTGCTAAGAAAAAAAGAGAGAGAGAAAAAAAAATGCTGACCAACACCGACATAAGCCAGACTCTAGAGAGTCCCTACTTCAGTGACTGCCATTTTTTAGTCTCAACAAAAATGTCAATATCCTGAGTTTTATCAGCATTTTCTAAAATAATTTATGGGACACAAAAGCATATAAATGAATAAACAGAAGCAGTGGTACAAAGTCCAGAAAGCCCACTAACCAGAAAAAGAAATCTCACAAAAACAGTATCAAAAGATATATTTAAGTGAAATAAATTAAAGGTTAAAACCTTACACTTTCAAGTTTTCTTAGACAAATATTTTGGGAGATGGCATGGAGTTGATACATTTCTCTAATAATCACTTGGTTAAGATCAAATACCAGAATGAGCCTTCAAAAGACATTTTGACTTTAAAAATAATGGCCCCATGGCAGCTAATTTGAACACAAGAGAAACTACCTTCTGAATTAATATCCCAAACCCTAACCAGCAGCTTGTGTCATCAAACTGTTAAGACATTCTGCTTACTAACTTGGCTGTCAAAATTGTATCCAAAAAAACACTTACTTAATTAGCATCTGCAGAAACTAAAATTTGGTACACAAGTTTCTCTATACCACTGAGTTGGTTTTATAGAGTAAAATATGCCAACCTAAGCCCAAAGGTATCCCAAAAATATCATTCCTATGCTTTAGTTTTATTTTTGTGTTTAATCTATTTGCTTCCTAAATGCTATTTGTATTTTTAAGTCAATTGGCTGCATACTGCCTGTAAGATGTGATGAGGTTTCTCTACTTAACTGGACATCAGTATTCAAAAACTTGTACTTTTGGGGAAAAACAGTACTAATTATGTTAAAACGAAGTTTATGCCATACATAAAATCACACCAAATTATACTCATTGCTTTCTATAGCTCTAGGAATTTATAATACATAATTTAGAAGAAAATCACAAATAGATTATCATAGGTGGCATTCAACTTTTCTTAATCTAATTCAGCCTATTCATTAAAACCAAGAACGTTCTGCATGGTCTGCCAGCTTCCCATTTCTTTTGTCAACTTAAAAAAGAAGCATTTCTTGGGATGTCAGGATTTATTAAAAACATCAGGATCCCAGTTTGTTTTGACCATACACCTTAACATTTGGGGGATTCTGATCCCCACAAAAATCTCTATCATTTAAAATCAGATATTCGAATTACAGGCTACCAGTTTTAGCTAATCAACTCTTCAGTGCTGATCCTAGAAAACAGGCTCCAATGGGTCTCTGAATAATGGAAAAGGACAACTTTCAGCCACTGACATGAATGGTGTCGGCGGTCACACCTTTAACGTTCAAGCCGCAAGTTGTGAAGTCTGGAAAGGGTGCAGTCTACTGTCCCGAACTGTCGGCATCTGCTGTCATATTTTCAGTGCTAATGGACTGTACGTTATCTGCAAGGTTGTGTGCGTGCTCTAGAAACAAATCTTTGAGCACACTTAATTCCTTGGTCAGCAATTTGATTTTTGCTTCCAACCGTTCATTCTCTTCTTTGAGCTGATTCACTCTCTGCAGTGTGTCTTGTGCTTTCTGCTTGCTTTTCAACCGGCTCTTTTTCACAGCCATGTTGTTCCTCTCTCGGCGCTGCCGATACTCGTCACTGTTCCGATCCATGGGCGAGCTCTTTTTGCTCTGCTTGCTGGGAGCCACAGCTTTGCCTCCTCCCCCAGGGCCAGCAGGCACCAGCTGAGGGACTTGCTGTAAGCCGCTGGCATGTGCCTGGGTATGGATAACACTGATTCCGTTCACCCCTGGAGTGCTGTTTTGCGGCGATATCTTGCTCATTTGGCCACTCTCCCTTGCCAACACAGAACAGGCAGAAATGAGGGCAAGGTGATCAATGGTTTCCACGCTAAGCTGCCAAAAAATCTTCACATGCACCTAGTTAAAAAATAAATTGCATTAAAATGTTTGAAATGACAGGATCAAATGAGATTAAACTTGTATGTACCTAACATCAGGGCAACATTAATTGATTCTGCTGAGAAGTCTACAGCAACTGCCAACTGTTCCAATGTTTCAGAAGACTAAATCCTTTCACTTAGAAAGGTAAGTCAGTACAAAAGCAACATCAGGCGAGCTCAGCCCACCTGGATACCTGAGGGCACTGCCCCTCTGTGATTGTTATCAAAAATGGAGGAAAACAAAAGACTGCCACTAATTAGGTAGCACATGTGAGCTAACAGCACTGACAATCTGCCAGGGAGAGGCTGCAGCTGACTATGGTAGAAAGACACCTGCAATGAAAGGGGGGGAAAAGTTTCCATTGTTGGTTCAAGTCAAAACAGAAGGCTGGGGTGGTGCCCCTGTCTCCAGTGTTCGTGAGGAATATCATGCTACTGCCTCTGTGGGTTCCATGTTCTAATACGCAGAGGAAGAGTCATCGAGGACTCAAGTTCTCTCCCAGAGCTCTCTTTATGGGAGATTTTGAAAAGGTAGTTTTTTGCTTTATTTTTTTAATGACCTCAAATGATAATTCCACACTTTAACACATTTTACTGAGTTAGTTTCTTGAATTTAGGAGCTCTGAGATTCAATGTGTTCCCCCATCCCACCAGGCTTGTAAAAAATATGTGTTTGTCCTTCTTGACACAATTAATAAAACTTCTAAATACATTCAATCTGAAACCACAAGGAAAGAAACAGAAGCCCTAATGATGCATCCTAATGGGGCCCAGGCTGGACAAAGGGGTTGAGCAGCAATGGTGCCTGTGGCCACTTCGAGCTACCGAATGAGCTCATGTGAACTCGGACAGCGCACCAACTCTGAAGCATCCCTGTGCAGCTGCCTGCAGAAATTAAGTCACAGTTTCGAAAACCCAGTCACATGTGGACTACTCTGAATCCAATTAAGTCCCCACAGTTGCCCCAAGAAGTGTAAAGAGGTGACTATCCTATCATTATGAGACCACTTCAAGACAAACTAAGTCATGGCACTCTTAGAAATTTAGAAAGCACTGTTAGGTACATAAAACTATCCTGTTCTCTTTTCACAAAACGGCTAAAATTACGTCAGTGGAAAAAATCTGGAGTCAGATTTATACAGTGATCCTACAATGAGGGAAAGCTCAGTTAACAAACACCAGTTGCTACACCCAAACCTTCACCCAGGCAATTTTGTACACTGTTTATTGGTCTCTTAAATAAAAACTTTGCTTTAAAAAGTCCCTGTGTCACTACTTTCAACTGTTTTCAAAGCCACGCAGCTGGCTCTGAGCTAGTAGGTCATTTATTCTCACTCCAGTACTAAGGCAAGACAGAAAGCATCCCTCCAAAGCATGAGGGCTATCCACTCCAAGTCTACAGTAATGGACAGTTCACAATTCCCTTGATCATGATCTGGTTGCCTAATTTTTCTTCCAGTGGAAGAGTGGCTGTTTGGTATTGATCTGAGCCACCCTTAGTGCCACCTAACATTATTATTGCTTATCTATTTGATGTCAAGTGAGCAGAAGTGCTTTACTCAATTTTTAAGAACTTGTTTAATGTAACACCTCTCCTAAGACTGTCTTAACAATCATGATCACGTTCACTTTAGCTCTCTACTTTTTAGTATTTTTTATAGACCCATTGCATTTTTAGCCTTTAAAGCTCTCTACAGTCGAGTTGGCCATGCTCAGAGACAGCAATGACCCAAAGTGGTAGAGACCAGTGGCCAGGCCACTTCCTGTCTTGGCTGTGGCTCCCCCTACTTTAGTTTGGGTGAATCTCTTTTCTTCCGTGGGCATCTCTTCCCCATATGCAAATGAGGGATGTGGAATGGTAAGACACTTTCTTACAGACAACACACCACGACCTTCAGTCACTAACAGCTCTTACTCACTACAGGGTCGATGTTCATGCCTGTCTCCGTATCCAAAGATACAGGAACAGGGAAGGGCTCTTTTACCTCTGTCTGACTCATCTTGCTCAAGATACTAGGCTGAACATGTGTGGTAGGCGAGGTTTTGAAGGTAAGCCCTCTGGCCTGAAAAGAGTATTCACGGAATCTACAAACTGGTGAAAATGTAAGAAAGAGAAACTTGGAGGTAATCAAAATAGCTCCAAGAATGTTTTGTTTAAAAAGTTCTTTAATCATATAAATAGCTGTTAGAGTGAAGAGAAAAATAACCAAGTAAAAGGGAATCAAAGAGCTAAGTGGTTTTACACTGAAAAGAGGGCTCTCATTTATGCTTTTGTTCCTTCCACACACATTTACTGAACACCTACAACAAGCAAAAAATGTTTATTTCAAAGCTGGATAGTCAGTCCTAAATCCAAGTGGGGCTCCTCTGCGGACAAACACAATTCCAAAGTTCAGGCTACAGGAAGCAGGGTGGTGCCTGGCTTCCTTCCATGTGAATCACTCAAGTAGGAAACAGCAGGAAAGCTGAAGAGCAGTGGTTCTCAAAGTGTGGTCCCTGGACCAGCATCGCCATCACCTAGAACTCCTTAGAAATACAACTTCTCAGGCTACCCCACACTTAGAATCAGGAGTTCCAAGAAAAGGGCTGAGCCATCTTTTCATAAGGGGACCTCCAAGTAACTTTGATGACACTGAAGTCTGAGGGCTTCTGCTGTTGATTCAACATGAATATTGAGAATGGTGCACTAACTGGGTAACAGGCTTTGTTTTAATTCAAACTTAATTCAAGTAATGTTCATTCATGTCAGTCACACTGAAAGCACAGAATGCTAGAATGAGTAAAACAACATTAAACTTTTCTCAAGTTTCACCTGGGAAAAGAAACCTATCAAGAATTTTCCTAACCCCTTTGTCCCTTTTTTCCATATACCTAGAACCCAATATTCCTCCCCTTGCCCACCAAAATAAATTGTTCACTCAATTTCCTCAATGAAGGTCAGCATTTCAAAATAGTCATAGATGTTTCTTCCTGGTCCTAAGTCTGTCTAGTCTTTGGGATTTGACAATTCTACCTAAGACAAACAAAAAATAAAACCAATTTCCCATCTCCCCTTCCTCCCCATCCCAATGCCATCGAAATCACCTTAGGCCACTGTCATCTCTCAGGGACACTGGTCTCTGGTCTAGCCTGCTTCCTCCAACCACTGTCTCCAGAGCAATCACTCAAACCTGACTGATCACTCTCCTGCTGAAAATTCATCCCTGGCTCCAGTCTACAGGATCAAATCCAAGGTCCTGACCCTCTCTCCTCCCTCACCTTCCATCTTGATAGTACTAAACCACTATATATATCCTAAACGGTCTGTGCTTTCTCTTTTCTTTGGGCTTCTGGGAAGATCTGTTCTAGGTCTGTCAGCTCCAGCTGCATCGTGTGTCTCCCTGCAGATATTCACAAGCATCTAGTTTAGAGCCCATGAGGAAGGGGGCATCTCCCTTCTGGGAGTACAGAAGCAGGTCACTGGGGCATGAGAAAGAATATCAACATCGCCTTTCTAACCCAATCCTTTTGAAGTGATTTACAACATACAAAACAGACTCTTTGTAAATAAACATCCATTAGGAGCTCATGCTTTTTTTTTTTTTTTACTTTTTTACTGATAGAGCTAGAAAGCCACAAATGCAGGGGGCCAGTGTACATATAACAACCCATAGAACCAGCCCTCCCAAGAACACACAATACACCTGGAATCGTGACTACCTGTATTTACCGTTACTGTGACCAAGTGAGGCAATCTTAGACCCTAAGACCAAATTCAGTTCCATGAGGTCCTATTTGTCTTTACCAAGGGCTCCACACGTAGTGTTTAATTTCCCAGGGATGAAACCATCTCTCCAAGATCAGAGAGCCTTGTGGACAGACAGAATGTGGCCTTGAGAATTTAAAGGACATTCTCAATGAAGTTTTGTTTCCACCTACTTTTTTAAAAAGTAGGTAAACCAGCCAAGTGTGCCCACCAGAAGCAGGAATCATGAAGCTGAAATACGCTTCAGCTCCCTGGTACCCTGATTATTTAGCCTCGTTTACAGCAACTTTTTCCGGAAGCAGAATCAACCTTATAACCAGCTTATCCCAAATACTACTCAAGGGCTAACAGATGACCACATCTTAAACATCAAGAGCTTCTAGACGTAGAATGTCTTCGTAAATTAAGCCCTTATAGGATCTTCTTTTAAAATTTTCTCTGGGAGTCACATTTCTCGGGGAGAAGTCGGCCTTTAGAGACAACCTATTCATCTAAGCAGTCAATTTTGACACGACTACCAATTCGGATGCCACCCACCAACACTGAGACCTTTCTAAATCTTACACATTTCAGGATGCCAGAGTACAGTATAAACCTCAAACAAGAGGAAAACCAAACACGTAAACCTGCGGAAGAGCAGCAACGCACAAGCTGCCCTGGAAAACACTCTCCTCCCCCACACACATGAATTTCCATCCTCCGAATCTGGGCACCTCTGCTGGCTGTGTGCCCTGCGTCGCTCCCTCCATGCCCGCGAAGTGCTTCATTTCTTCTCCTTCTATGCGACCCGTGGGTGTTGCGTGTTCTTCTAAACTACGTTCGACAGTAAAGTGCAGGACATTCAGACAGCTCCAGAAAGAAGCAAAATATTCTCTCTGCAAACTCACGCATTCAAAAACCAATTGCTTTCCCTATTTTACTGATCAGTCTTTGAACTTCTCAGCAGATTTTCAATCACCGCAGGCTGAGCCGTTCCGGAGCAGCAGGACTCTAAAACCCGATTCGGTCCACCTTCAGCTATTCTGGGAACACCCTTCATCCCCGGGGGCCAATGCGAGCCTGGCCAGTCACACCGCCCGTCTCACCGAGAGGGGGCCGGGCTCCGCAGGGGGCACTCCCTGGCAGTCCGCGCGCTCCCGGCCCGCAGCAAGGGGCGCCCCAGGCAGCGCGGGGGT
Organism: Saguinus oedipus; assembly: GCA_031835075.1. NCBI lineage: Eukaryota > Metazoa > Chordata > Mammalia > Primates > Cebidae > Saguinus > Saguinus oedipus. The sequence goes on along the minus strand of CM063187.1, from coordinate 37,448,249 downwards.
CGGCGGGCGGCGCCACGGCGCTGGGCCGCGGCCAGGAATGAGCTCAGCGTCCCCGCCGGGTGTTGCCGGCAGGTTGCATCAGACGCCGAGCGGCGTCGCCGCCCGCGCCTCCAGCCTCGCGGGGCCTTCCCGGGCCAGTCGACCGTCTGGGGCCGGGGCTGGGTTTCCCCGAGCCGGGCCCGCGCCCAGGCAAGCTGCAGGCGCCGCTGCGGCCTCCTCCTCCCCGCTCGCAGGGCGCCCGCCGCGACCTCCTTACCTGCGCCTCCAACCCGCCCGCCCCCAGGCGGCCTCCACTCCGAGCGGCCCCGCGCGGCGCGGCCCGAGCCGACCCAGGCCTCACAGCCCGCGAGTCTGCGAGGAGGAGCGACGGTTACGAAACCGGTAGCCTCCGCCCGTTCCGCAGCCGCGGCCACCGGCTTCCCCGCCTAGCCGGGGCCGCGCGCGCCGCCGCCGCCGTCCCGACCAATGGGAGCGCCGGCCTGCGGGAGACACTGCCTTCTCTCGCGACGGGCAGCGCTCTCGACCAATCGCGAGCCGCATGGCTACAGGAGGCGGGCACGCGGCAGGGGCGTGGACTCGGCGCTGCTGGCTCGGCGGGTGTGGCGGGAGCGGGCGGCGGCTAGTTGCGGCGTCCGCCGGGTCTCGGCGGCTCGCCGGGGCTGGCGGCGGCCCAGTGGTGTGGAGGACTCAGATTTGAGTCGGAGGCTGAAGAGCCGTCACCCTGTGGAGGCCAGCCCTGCCTTTGGAAGCATTTCCTGAGGTGCTTTTGGGAACACGGGTGACTTGGTTTTGCGGAGTCCCGTGGGAGTCCACCTCCCCCCTCCCCCCGCGACGTCCTTCACAGAGATTCTCCGCACGGAACGCCCCGCAGGCGGGCGGGCTTTGTCGCGGAAAAAGGAGTGGAGGCCGAGGCGGGAGGATGGCTTGAGCCCAGGAGTTGGAGACCAGCCTGGACAACATAGCGAGACCCCATCTCTGTTATTTTTTAAAAATCAAATGAAGCCAAATGTTTCGCACATAGGATTAGCATTGATGCCACATGCGTGAAAGCTGCATCTGTGCTTCCTTATTAGGGTGACATGAATGAATTTCCTAAATCGATCCCCTCTGGGTGCCTTCCAGGTGGATGTGTGCGAGGTGATCTCCAAAAACGAACATCAATCCAGTGTGACTTAGAACTCACCAGGAGAACCTGAAAGCGTTTTAACACCAGGAAGCAGCAGCTCGCTGGGTGGAGGGCAGAGGGCAGAGCTCGCCTGGTAGGTTCGATTGCTTCCTCTTGAGCAGGGCATATCGTTAAAAAAAAATTGAGGCTTTGAAAGAGGAAATGTTGCTTCAGCGCCCATGGAACCAGCTTGCCCCGTAGGATTGTTTCGAGGAATTGGTAAGATGATAAAGCAAGAAATTTAAAAAGGGGTCACAGTTAAAAGTGAACAATGGGCTGAGTGAGGTGGCTCAGGCCTGTAATCCCAGCACTTTGGAAGGCCGAGGCAGGTGGATCATTCGAGGTCAGGAGTTATAGACCAGCTTGGGCAACATGGCAAAACCCCATCTCTACCCAAAATACAAAAGATTAGCCAGGCGTAGTGGCGCTACACCTGTGGTCCTAGCTACTGAGATGGGAGGTTGCAGTGAGCTAAGATTGAGCCACTGCACTCCAGCCTGAGCCACAGAATGAGACCCCTGCCTTCAAAAGCAAAAGTGAATAATGCTCACAGATGCACCCTTGGGAAAATAACAGTGTCATCAAAACAAGTGTGTTTCTTCACACTGGCTCTCAGTATTCCGAGATGAAGTTTCTTTTTTTGAGACAGGGTCTTGCAGTGTTGCCCCAGCTGGAGTACAATGGCACCATCACCGCTTGATCATGGCTTACTGCAGCCTTGACCTCCTGGGCTCAAGCCATCCTCCTGCTTCAGCCTCTAAAGTAGGTGGGATTACAGGCATGCATCACCACACATAGCTAATTTTTAAAAAATGTTTTGTAGAGATGAGGGCTCACCATATTGCCCACTCTGGTCTCAAACTCCTGGGCTCAAGTGATCCTTCTGTCTTGGCCTCCCAGATTGCTGGGATTATGGGTGTGAGCAGCCAAACCTTGCCTGAAATGGCTTTGAGCAATATTTTAGTACTATTAAAATAGATTGTGATTTATTGCTCACAAAATCGTAATTTTACTCTGAATATTTCCTAATCACTTAAAAAATGTGTAGAAAAAAACTTATATAGGTATATTCAGTTATCCTCTGGTTTGCAAGGCGCTCTGCCAAGCTGATGGGTCTGGGGAGGCCTGAAAGATGAATGGGGTTTGGCTAGGCACCGCAGAGGATGTGGGTGCAGCAGTCACAGGGAATTCTTGTCTGGAGTCCTGTGATGGGAGAAATTTAAGACTAAACTGGCTGAAAGTAAAGTGGAGACCAACAAGCTAGCCAGGGGAAGCATTCAGATTTTTACCCTAAGAGATGGAAGCTTCAGAAAGATTTGCTCTCACCGTAAGGAAATGAGAGCCTGGTGAAGCCTCGGTGGTCTACTATGCAGCTTTTTTACAAGCCACAGGGACCCAAGCCGTCACAGTAAAAGAAAAATTTTCTGCATATCTCTCTGCCTCACTGGTAATCAATATATATTCTACAAATCCAAAGAATGAGTAGCCTCTGTAGCACTTGGGAGGCCAAGGTGAGAGGATCACTTAAGGCCAGGAGTTCAAGACAAGCTTGACAACATAGTGAGACCCCCCATCTCTGTTTAATTAAAACAAATTAAAAAAAAGATAAAATCCCCTCCAAAGGACTTGGGAAGTAGGATGTCCTGTTCATTGAATATTCTAGTTCCCTGACAGCTACTATGATTCACTGCATTAGTTACCTAAGAGATATGAATTCTAATGTTCACAGTTTCACCACTTACTAGATGTGCAGCCTTGGGCAAATTACTTAACCTCTCTGTTATCTGTAAATGGAGAAGACAGCAGGGTCGCTGTGAGGATTAAAGGAATGAGTGTGTTAGACCCCTAAAACAGTACCTGCTTGGTACATAGTACAACCTCAAAAGTATTAACTACATGGCCAGGTAGAGTGGCTCACTCCTGTAATCCCAGTACTTCGGGAAGGCACAGCTGGAGTGCAATGGCATGATCCTAGCTCACTGCAGCCTTGAACTCCTAGGCTCAAGCACTCCTCCCACCTCAGCCTCCTGAGTAGTTAGGACTACAGACATGCATCACCACACCTGGCTTATTTTTAAATTTTTTGTAGCGATGGGGTCTCCCTATGTTGCCCCAGTCAGTCTCGAACTCTTGGGCTTATGATCCTCTGACCTCAGCCTCCCAAAGTACTGGGTATGATGGGTGGCATGTGCCTATGGTCCCAGCTACTCAGGAGATCTAGGTAGGAGGATCGCTTGAGCTCGGAGGCAGAGATTGCAGTGAGCCTAGATTGGCCTGGGCAACCAAGTGAGACTCTGTCTCAGAAAAAAGTATTAGCTGTTATTACCATGATGCTCATACATGAATTACAAACAAATTGCATCCACAGAATCATAATAGACTGAAACGCACTGTAAAATGAGGCCAAGCTGTGCTTATACTGCTTTGCTGATTCAGGCACTAAACACACATGATACTGAAGGTCTTGATGTTGACCCTATGTTGTATCCTAGAAGGTGTTTTTTAGAGTAGTTCCTTAGTTATCACATTTTATTTCATTTGTTTCCACAAAGTAGAGTGGAGAAACAACTTAGTAATTTGTATTTTTTAAATTTGAAAACCAGATCAATAGAAGTTTACTATGCAAACTGAAATAAGTTAATATATATTTGGAAAGTTTCTGAGAAACCAATGTACCAAATTAACCACCTTTGATCGGAGAACCGGACTGTATCTGTAACATTTGAAAGCTGGGAAAATGTCCGTCAAAGGTTTGAGTCTCAGTTGATGTGTCTTGCAGTATGTGAGTGATAATATGATTATCATTCATTCTGCATTGATTAAGGCTCTTTGGTTGGAAGTAAGTGAAAACAGTCTCCGACTAGCCTAAGCACTAAACAATGCCTTGGTGAAAGATGTTAGGACACGAAATACCCAGGTCATGTCAGAACCAAGAACAGATGTCTTTGTGTGTGTGTGTGTGTGTGTGTGTGTGTGTGTGTGTGTTTCTTCCTGTTGATTTCATTTTGCTTTCTGCTGGCACATAAACCTTCACATGGCTAATGACAGTCTCGGTGTTCATAGCTTCAGTCCCTAAAGAAAAGCCAACTCTTTTTAAGTTCCTGTTCCAGCAGTCCTAGGTGAGGACTCTCGGATTGGCACAGCTGGGTCACGTACTCATCTGGGAATGATCAAGGGTTAAGAGCAGGTGGTGATGGATGAACCTGGCTGCTCTGGAGAGGTTGACAGAGGCTCATCTCAGAGGAAAAAGAAGTGCTGGACAGACAAATCCCCCAATATGCACTTCAAGTGGCAGATCACACTGTGGTCACTCTGATGGAAGCCTTACTCATTCAGGCCGACTGATCTGTTCTTTTTTGTGTGATACGATCCCTCTGCTTGAGGGCAAAATGTAGACCTGCAGTTTTCTCTCTGGAAGCATGAAACACTGTTTGAAATCATAACAGCTGTGATGCTAAGTGGTTGTCTTAGGATATCCCCACATCTCATAAGTGAGTCCTATGGATGATAGAGAAAAATCTGACAGTCTAAGCTTCAGCAGTTGGCAAGTACTGCAAATGTCCATTCTAAAGCACTTTTCAGTTTGTCAGATTGCATTATCCCATGAGTTGAGACACGTCATCTGTCTTAAGGATAAGTACATGTCATCTCTGCACACAAAGGTATGTGAGCACATGAAAATAGGTACATATCACCTGCACACATGAGGAGAGCCACATGCATCTATGCACACACAGGTGCCTGTCATCTCTGCACATAAGGAGAGATGTGATGCCATCTGGGATCACTTGATGCCAGGAGTTCAAGACCAGCCTGGGCAACATGGCAAAACTCCATCTCTACTAAAATTACCAAAATTGGCTGGGCATGGTGGCACACACCTGTAATCCCAGCTACTTAGGAGACTGAGGCAGGAGAATCCCTTGAACTCAGGAGGCAGAAGTTGCAGTGAGCCGAGATTGTGCCATTACATTCCAGCCTGGGCAACAGAGTGAGACTTTGCCTAAAAAAAAAAAAAAAAAAAAATAGTGTTTGTGAGGTATGTGACACCAGTCTTCATCAAGGCAGAGTGATGGGCTTTGGAGACAGAGCAGAGTGGTGTTGGATAGCATTTAACCCAGCTAAACCTCCAGTCCTTATCTAGGGAGGATTGACAGTAAATATTTCATAGAGTTGTTATGAGGATTAAGTAAACCAACATGAAAAGGAGCTAGCGTACTGCCTGGCACATAGGAGGCACAAAATAAGTGTCCAAGAATGAGTTGCTACCTAGGAGCCGGTTATTGGTTTCCAATATCATTCTCCAGTAACAGGAGCCAGGCCTCTTACAGAAGTGGCTGATTCTAGGGCTGGGGCAGGAAATATACAAGGTGAGCCTGGAGCATCTTGCAGTGTCAGAAAGGAAGTCCTCAGAACGTGAAACAGTTGGGGGTGTGTGTCTCAGTCAGCTGAGGTTGCCATCACAAAATACCATAGACTTGAGGGCATAAACAATACAACTTCGTTTCTTTCTGGAGGATAGAAAGTCCAAGATCAAGGTGCTGGCAAGGTAAATTTCACTCTGAAGCCTCCTCTTGGCTTGGAGGTGGCTCCAGCCTCCCCGTGTGCTCACATGATGTCTTCTTTGTGTACTTGTCGGGAGTCGGTGTGGGGAAAGACCAAGTTCTCCAGCATGTCTTCATATAAGGGTGCTAATCCCATCCCGAGTGCCCCACCCCATGACCTCTTCCAAACCCTAATTATCTCCCAAAGACCCCGTCTCCAAATACCATCACATGTGGGTCAGGGCTTCAACATCTGAATTGGGGAGACATAAACATTCCATCCATAACACTCTATCAAAGGGTCACAGGAGCCAAATGAAAGTGCCCCCAATGCCCAAAGCTGGAAATATTTGAGTGGCAAAACAAATAATGTATTTAATTATAACCCAAAGTATGAGATGAACATCCATGAGTTCCTACAGATGTTAATAAATCATGGAATAAATGGATAAATGGCAGAGAAGAGGCAAATCTCCCACGAAGAACATCAAATAATTGACAGTCTGCCCTCAGGCTGGAGAGCTTAACTCTCTACTTCTTAACCATGGGCTGCACATAGTGACTTCCTTTTGAAGAGTAGAATATGGAGGAGAAGAAAGAGTAACTTTACAGTGGAGAAACCTGACAAAGACTAGCAGGTGATCGAAGTCCACAGCAGCAGTCATAAACCATGTTGATAGCAAGTATCCTTGATAAGATAAGATGAAAATGGCCCTTTACCTTTGGTCTTCCTCCTGAGAACTCAGAACCCCAGTCTAAGAAAAACTGAATTCCAATAGAGCAGCATTTTATAAAATACGTGCCTAAGACTCCTCAAAACTGTCAAGATCGTCAAAACAAGGAAAGTCAGATGAAGTGTCACAGTCTAGAGCAGCAGTCCCCAACATTTTTGGCACCAGGGACCAATTTCATGGAAGACAATTTTTCCATGGATAGAGGGTAGCAGGAGAGATCGTTTCGGGATGCCACGGTCCTACCTCAGATCATCAGGCATTAGATTCTGATAAGGAGCATGCAACCTAGATCCCTCACATGCACAGTTCACAATAGGGTTCGCACTCCTGTGACAGTCTAATGCCACTGCTGCTAAGACAGGAGGCAGAGCTTAGGCAGTAATGTTTGTTCACCCGCCACTCACCTCCTGCTGGGCAGCCTGGTTCCTAACCGGTCTATGGCTGAGGGATTAGGGACACGTGGTCTAGAGGATTCTAAGGAGTTATGATGACTAAATGTGATGTGGTGTCCTAGATGGGATGCTGGAACAGAAAAAGGATATTAGAAACTAGGGAAATCCAGATGTGATATATGAGCAATATTTATTAATGAATTTTAGTCAGTGATAATGTATCAATATATTTTCATTAACTATAACAAATACATGAATGTAAGGTGTGAGTAATAGGGGAAACTGGGAAATCTCTTATAAAGACTTACCTTTGCAAGTCTTTATAAATCTTTTTTATTATTATACTTTAAGTTCTAGAGTACATGTGCAGAACATGCAGGTTTGTTACATAGGTATATATGTGCCATGGTGGTTTGTTGCATCCATCACCCCATCATCTACATTAGGCATTTCTCCTAATGCTATCCTTCCCCTAGTCCCCAACCCCCGCTATCCTTCCCCTAGCCCCCCCATCCCCCGACAGGCCCTGGTGTGTGATATAAATCTTAAGTTGTTTGAGTCATGCACAGTGCCTGTAATCCCAGCACTTTGGGAGGCTGAGGCAGAAAGATTGCTTGAGCTCAAGAGTTTGAAGCCAGCCTGGCCAACATAGTGAGACCCCATCTCTAAAAAAATTAAAATTAGCCAAGCTAATTTTGGTAGCGTGTGCCTGTGGTCCCAGCTGCTCGCAAGGTTGAGGTGGGAAGACAGTCTGGGCCTGGAAGGTTGAGGCTGCAGTGAGCTGCCATAGCTCCATTGCAGTCCAGCCTGGGCAACAGAGTGAGACTCTGTCTCTTATAATAATTAATTCAAAATAAAATAGTTCTGAGAAATTTTCTTAAAGTATTTGGGATGCATCACAGTCTTAACATTAACCTAAAACAGTGCCGTTTTGAAACAGAACAACCCAGATTAAGGCCAGATTTTAGCCAAATAGGTAAAGAAGAACATAGCAGAAGAGCCTCAGGCCCCACTCCCTCCCTCAATCCACTAGTGGTGACTGTGCTTCTGCCATAAAACCCAAAACATGCAGAGAAATGGGAGAACAGAACTACAGGAGCTCCTCCAGGTGGAGAGAGGGATAGAAAGAAGGAAGGGGAGGTGAAGGGGCGCACTTTGAGGCCCAGGACACCATCTTTGGTCCTAGTGAGGGAAGCTCCATCCTCAGCTGAAGGTCCTGACACCAGGTCAAACCCTGGAAGCTGCAAGACTAAGCTGAGAAGGAAATGAGAAGCTTCACAGACAAAGGGACATGGTTGTCCCCAGCACTTATTCTCCCATTTTCTTTCCTCTGTCTCAGTCAATAGATGTTGATTGAATTCCTGCTCTGAGCTAGGCCCTGTCCCAAATTCTGGGAGTCCTGTGAGGACCAAGCCAATGGGCTGGGGCTGGGGCTGGGGAAGGGGAGTTGGGGGGAGCTGGTGCCCAACATATGAGACAGGGCTGAGGAGACACAGCCAGGCCTGGTGGGCTTGTGGCCTAGAATCCCTGTGCTTAGCGTCAGGAATCTGTGTCCACCCTTAGGCCACCATCACTGTTCCTTTCTTTTGCATCTTATTTTTCTTTCAGATTCCCATGGTAATAATCAGTTCTTGTATCAGCCTCAATTGGGATTCATATTGACTTGTGTTTGGCAGGTAGAGTCACTAGTCTATTTGCATAAATGTTGGGGTTTTGGCTGGAAGAGGAAGGTAGGGTTGTTTTTGCCTTTGCAGAGGTTTCTGTGGGGAAACTGGGGTACAGAAGAAACTGGGATTTGGGGAGAGACAAGTGCTGTTCTGTAGTACTTACAAAGAGAGTGACCTTCCCCCCACCTCTAAACAGTCCCCTGTGCCTTCAGCTAAGTGGGAACTGGAGTGAAGACAGATGCCTCTAGAAGTGATTCTTGTAAAAATCAGGAATCAATGCCCTTGGCATATGGGTATCAACTTTGTGAAGAAGGAGATGAAGCGGAGGCTCCACTGAGGCCCTCAGGAGACTTTGGGGACAGTAGATATAAATGGCCTGGGTATATTACTGGAGGTGCCCAGGAGCTCACTAAAGCCAGGCACCTTCAGAAAGGCTCAGAAACACTTTGTAGCAGAGCATTTGTTCTATTACAGTGGAAGAGATCCAACTGTACCCATAGGTGGGAAGCCCTGGGCCAACTTGAGAGCCAAAAGAGCAAATTTCCTTTCAAAACATTCCAACTTAATCTTGGCTAGACAATGGATGAAACTAAAAGTCGCAGCAACCAGAACAGCTTGTGAGATCAGAGTGTGTCTAGGGAAGAGGGAAGTGGGAGAGGGAAGGAGGAAGATTCTTCCTTCTAGGGAGAGGGAAATGGAGGATGACCCAAGAAAAGCCTACCTCATTCCGATATACCATCTGGTGGGCCATTTATTCCCAATTCCATGTACCCAAATCCTTCCCAATCCCTACACTCCCGTCTCAGTCTTGGCTTGTGCTTGTACTTTGTTCTTATGGAGAGGAGTGTGTGTGTCCATGCATGCACGCTTTAGAGACAGGGTCTTGCTCTGTCACTCAGGCTGGAGTGCATTGACACCATCACGTCATGGCATACTATAGCCTTGACCTCCTGGGCTTACGAGTTAAGAGAGCCTCTGTTTCAGTCTCCCTAGTACATGGGACTACAGTTGTGGACCACCATGCCTGGCTCATTTTTAAATTTTTTGTAAAGACAGGGTCTCACTATGTTACCCAGGCTGGTCCTGAATTCCTAGGCTCAAGTGATCCTCCCACCTAAGCCCTGCAAAGTGCTGGGATTACAGGTGTGAGCCACTGCACCTGGCAAGGCTCTCTTGTATATACATACTGCCATGCTATGTACCTATGAGACTCTAGAAAACACAGCTGGGGAAATGGGTCCCTCCAACCTGAATGTGGGATCTGGGAGGCACACAATGACATCCACTGCAATCCACCTCTTGCGTCACTCAGATCTACTTCTTACTTATTCAGAGTAAGTTAATGCCATCTGTGAACAGCTTCTCTGGGATTCTGGATGGTCTCCTTTCCTGGAGAAACCTACAAGAGGATAGCTAGTGGGATGATGGGATGAATGGCAGCCCCTACTGCTACAGCTAGCCTCAAGGCTATAGCTGGTTTTCATCAGATGTCTCTCTTACTACCCATTGTATATTCCCTCACCCTTGGCTAGCATACTGCTCCTGGTCTAAGTAGTTCACCTACTTAGATCCACACCTTCATCTCTAAGAAGTCTGTATGCTTCATTCCCATGTCCTTCTCAAGCCTTGGCTGCTGTACCTGTTCATTACCATCAAAACTGGGCAGGGGACCATATCTGCAAAAGAAGTATATGAAGAATAAGCCAGAAGCTAATGAGATGATTACCTACAAGATGTGTATGGGAACTGGGTAGAAACAGTGGGAGAGTTGCCAGATGTAATTGGCAACTCTCAAATCCCAGCACTTTGGTGGGAGACCGAGGCAAGAGGATTACTTGAGGTCAGGAGTTTGAGACCAGCCTGGTCAACATAGCAAGACCTTGTTTCTACAAAATGTGTTTAAAAATTAGCCGGGAGTGGTGGTGCGCACAGAAGACACCATCTTAACCAAGTGATCACAGTTCACATCACCAGCAATAAAACACAGAGACATCACAGACCCCCTGCTGCAATGTACCAAGAAGTGCACAGTCTCACTCACGTGGCCTTCTTGCCAGAATACACAGTCTCAATCTGACTGTGAGGAAATATCATAGAAGCTCGAGCTGAGGAAGAGTCTATGAAATAACTGCCAGTACTGTTCAAAAATACCCATCATGAAAATTGAAGAAAGGCTGAGAAACTGCTCCATAGTGGAGGAGATGAAGAGGACATGACCACAGTGCATCGTAGGCTGCCAGAATGGATTCTGGAACAGAAAGGACATCAGTGGGAAAACTAGAGAAAATCAGATTGGGTCTGTAGGTCTGTTAATAGTAATATGTCAATGTTATTTTTCTTAATTTTTTCGTTTGAGTTTTTTTTTTTTTTGGTGGGTTTGGGTTTTTTTGTTTGTTTGTTTGTTTAAGCCAGCATCCTGCTTTGTTGCCCGGGCTGGAATGCAGTGGCACAATCACGGCTCTCCTGGGCTCAAGTGATCCTCCCACCTCAACCTCCTCAATAGCTGGGGCTACAGGCACGTGCCACCACACCTGGCTGATTTTTAAAATGCTTGTAGAGATGGGGTTTTGCTATGTTGCCCAGGCTGGTCTCAAACTCCCAGCCTCAAACAGTCCTCCTGCCTCGGCCTTCCAAAGTGCTGGGGTCACAGGTATGAGCCACTGCACCTGGCCAATGTTATTTTCCTACTTTTGATTATTGTTCCATGGTCAGATTAGCTTTTGCTGGGAGTGGGGAGTGGAAGTAGCTTTGTGCTCAAGAGACAGGTTCCCCTCCCTTACCCCCCTGTGCTAGGCAGGGTTATACATAGCACTGGTTACCACAGCCAGAGAACAGGAGATAAGTCTTCCAAGGCAGGCAAGACAGTGTGAAACAATTATCTAATTAGCACCCAACCCCTGCCCCAAGATTCTCACAGAGATTAGCAAGCAAGCTGCTCCTCCATGGGACAGGAACCTGCCACAGGAAGTTACTTAATCTTGACTTCAGAGTCAGAAAAGATAAATGAAACAATCGATAGAGTTGATTGCATAAGTATTTAAATCTTCTGGGTAGAGAAATATAAATAAAATTAGCCACCAATGGGAAACAGAAATATTTGCAACCTATACCAAAGTGTAAGTAGCCTTACTGTACAAGGAACTCTTAAAACCAGTAATCAAAGATGAACACAATTTTTAAAAGGGCAAAAGACACGAGCAAAGCATTTCACAAAGCAATACCAATGGTCTGGAATGGAAAAATATGTTCTCATCACACAAATGCAGATTAAATCAATGAGATAGGATATTTTGTCTATCTGATTATAAATCATCAAAAACAGTGTTAACACACGGTGTGAGGGAGAAGATAAGGAAGCCGGCATTTCCATATATGGTCAGTGGGAAAATAATTTGGTAAAATCTTCCTGTAAGGCCACTTGACGATTTGTAACAAAAACCCTCAGTGTGCATACCTTTTGACCTCACCATTTCAACTCAGTCATGTATTCTGAGAAGACTATTAGAATATAATTTACTTCCTTGTATAAAGACACATGTATAAAGATATAGTACATGTATCTTTATACAAGGAAGTAAATTATATTATTGTTTACAATAGCAGAAGGAGAGCTTCTATCTAAATGTCCAAGTGAAGAAACTCCAGACAGCAGTGACCAAATCCTCAAAATCAACAAGAAGAAATGAAGTGATTGTTTAAAGAAGAGATTTGCCTAAGGGGGGTAATTGCCTTAAAGTAAAAGGATTATGGTGGAGTCTATTACTGGATTTCTTTTTGGTCACCTTTTGTCTTTTTATCCCTTGAGGAAATCGTGACTAAATGTCTTGTTGGATGGATTACACTGTAATTTGACCATTAGTGCATAAAACTCTATCCACCCCGCCTGACCTCAGGTGTGTATGAAAAATGTTCTCTGGGCTGTCTGTTACTTGAACAAAACCAAGATTAATTGCTTGTGTTCCTTCTTTCAGAAAGAGGTATACCCTTAGCTTTGAATTAAATATACATATATTTCTAGTTGCAAGCTCTGAAGTAATTCTGAAGTAAGAATTTTTATGCTTTTAAGTTAAAAGCATAAAAGTTTTTAGGTTAAATGTTTTAAGTTAAAAACATCGCTCCTCAGATCAATTTGATTAGATTCATTCTTCTATACAAATTAAATTGATGCCAAATCTTACATAGGATTTTCTTGTTTTTAATAAGGACTGGTACAGTGAAATATTTGTTAAAATATAAGACATTTTAATAAAAAGAGCTTTTATTACAGAAAGCATGAACAACTTTATGATAATAACAAAAGCTTCTATTTTTAAAAGCCCTTTGTATTTATAGAAGGCATATATTTGCATGTATTCTTTGTAATACTATATTTAAATGTTGTGGAATCAGAAACTTGCAAAAAAACAAAATTATAAATACCATAGAAAATTATCATAAAAAGTCACTGACTGGTGAAAATATTATGTTCACAGATGTTCACAGGTGAACAGATAAACAAAATATGGCATGCATATATATATATATATATATATATATATATATATTTATTTATTTATTTATTTATTTATTTATATATGCAATGGAATACTATGCAGCCTTAAAAAGGAAGGAAATCCCATCACATGCCACAACCTGGATGAACCTTGAGTAAAATAAGCCAGGCATAAAAGGACAAATACCAAATGATTTCAGTATAGGAGGTATTAACACAGCCAAATTCATAGACAGAGGCAGTAGAATGGTAGTTACCAGGGTCTGGAAGCAGGAGAGAAATGGGGAATCGTTTGGTGGGTACAGAGTTTCAGTTCTGCAAGATGAAAAGGTTCCAGAGTTCTGCTTCACAACACTGTAAATATACTTAATACTACTGAGCTGTTACTCAAAAATGGCTAAGATGGTACATTTTATGATACGTGTTTTTACCACAATAAAATGAATGAATGAATGAATAGCTTCGGTTAAAAAAGAAGGTCACAGGTGATGCTGAGCTCTGTGGCTAATAGAGGAGCTATGTATTTATTTCTGACATCCACAGTCCATCTTCTGTGCAAGAGGCACTTTACTAAATGTTGGAGTTAAATGATAATTAAGAAATGACCCCATTTGTCAAAGTGTTTTCCATCTAGTTGGAGAGACAGTGAAGTAAAGAGTGTAAGGAATGTTCTACATAGTGGGAATAAGTACAGGGTGCTGGGAAGATACAAAGTGGGGCGCTTCCTGTAGTCTTGGAGTGGGGGAAGGAGTGGTAGGGTGGTCACTCGTGTCTTCTTGCTGGAGTACTGAAGGTGAGTAGGAGCTAGCAAGGCACACATGCAGAATGAAAAACCAGGTGAAGGCATAGTGAGGAAGTCAGGGGCAGAGAATGGCTGGGTGTGATCAGGGTTTAGGGTTGGAAAGGGCTCATAAGATTGAGGAGACTGGAGGTGGAGGCCTTGTCAGGGAGTGTGGATCTTGAGATCAGTAAGAATATGAAAGCTTTTAAGGAGGGGAATCATATATCCAAATTTGCGTCTTAAAAGGATTATTCTGGCTTCTATGGTGAGAAACAGTTTGGAGGAGAGCAAGACTGGAGACAAGAATAGTAGCAAGTATTTAACAGTAAGGAAGTGACTGGCGGCCCTTGCAGTATGCTGAGAAATGAATGAGAGAAGAAACAACAAGCTAAACAACTTTTTCTAGAAGTAGAGCTTTGAACAAGAGGAGAGCAAGATGGCTGCAGGAGAATCTGGAGCACAAAGATGTGTGTGTGAACATGTGTGTGTTAGAGTGGGCGAGATAGGCATGTTTCAACACAGACAGGGAAGAAGAGCCGAGCTGTTTCCTAAGGGTATGGAAGGAAACCAGATCTCACTCAATGGAGCTACTTTAGCTTAGGAGGAAGAGAGGGCAGGACTCTACTCTTATTTTAATAGTAGGGAAAGAAACAGATGGATTTAAGTGTAAGTTTATAGGTTTGCCCTTAGAAAGTTAAGGGGTTTCCATATCACGGGTTTTGCTCTGTAAAATAGAAGGAAAGTTCATCCTGGAGGAGGCAATGGAGAGATGGGGGTTTTACAGAGGGAGTTACATGTGAAATGAGAGCTAAGAAGAATAGGAGAAAGAATGAACTGACCCTGGGCCAGCGATGGTGGCTCATACCTGTAATCCCTGGACTTTGGGAGGCCAAGACAGGCAGATCACTTGAGGTCAGGAGTTCGAGACCAGCCTGGCCCACATGGTGAAACCCTGTCTCTACTAAAAATAGAAAATTTAGCCTGGTGTGGTGGCAGGCATCTGTAATCCCAGCTACTCAGGAGACTGAAGCAGGAGAATCACTTGAACCTGGGAGGCAGAGTTTGCACTGAGCAGAGATCGCGCCACTGCACTGTAGCCTGGGTAACAGAACAAGACTCCATCTAAAAAAAAAAAAAAAGAAGAAGAAGAAGAACTGACCCTGGACCCTAAAAAAGTGGGACTTCAGGGCAGGAGATAGAATTCTGTCCAGCGTATTTGTGTGGTTGTTTCTAGGAACCCTGCCATCAAAGATATTTCTTGGAATCTGACCTAAGAGCTTTGCCTGGCCTAGGCCAGTGCAGCTAGACTTGTACGGCCTTAGTGAGTACCCTCTGAATTTGCTGTAGGCTAGGGGAAACAAATAATGAAGAGACACTGTTCTAGCAGAACTCAGAATACACCAGTAAGTTATAATTATTAAAAGAATGTGATATTGGCCCAAGAGTTGACAAATAAACCAGTGAAACAGAACAGACAACCTAAAGCATAGATAGTTACATATGGGAATATACAGGATAAAAATGTGGCCTTTTTATTTACTGGGGAAAGAAAGGCTTAGTCAATAAATGATAAGCTGACAATTTGCTGTTTGTTAGACACCTACCATGCACTGCGCATGAAAAAGAAATTCTAGATGAAAATTAATAGCTAAGCATTTAAAAAACCCTTTTTATATCATTAGAGGGAAATGTTTTTATAAACTTGGGTTAGAGAAAGTTCTAGTAATTATCTCATGAGATCTAGGATCCAAAAAAGAGAAATCAACACATTTGATCACTTAAAATTAAAAAATAGGCTGAGCGTGGTGTGTCTAGCCTGTAACCCCAGCCCTTTGGGAGGCCAAGACAACCAGATTGCTTGAGCCCAGGAGTTCAAGACCAGCCTAGCCAAAATAGTAAAATCCTGTCTATACAAAAAATAGAAAAATTAGCCAGACATAGTGGCATATACCTGTGGTACCAGCTACTTGGGAGGCTGGGGTAGGAGGCTCACCTGACACTGGGGAGGTCAAGGTTGCAGTGAGCGGTAATCACACCAATGCATTCCAGCCTGAGTGACAGAGTGAGACCTGGTCTCAAAAATAATAAATAATTAATTAAATAATCCCAACACTTTGGGAGGCTGAGATGGGCAGATCACCTGAGTCGGGAGTTCAAGACCAGCCTGGCCAACATGGAGAAACCCCATCTCTACTAAAAATACAAAATTAGCTGGGCATGGTGGTGCATACCTGTAATCCCAGCTACTCGGGAGGCTGAGGCAGGAGAATTGCTTGAACCCGGGAGGAGGAGGTTGTGGTGATCACACCATTGTACTCCAGCCTGAGTGACAAGAGCAAAACTCTGTCTCAAAAAATAAATAAATAAATAAATAAATAAACTCTGTGTGACCAAACAAAGAGAGTTTTTTTTTCTTTTTTATTGAGCTGTACAGCTATTAAAAAAAAAAAAGTAGAGATTTAAGTTAAAGAGTTAAAGAATAAGCTGTCAACTGGGAGAAAACATTTGTAACATCTACAATATGTACAGGATTACTATTAATATGTGAGCTTCTATTCATCAAGTCTACTGCTCTGCATTTGTCTTCTTAATTATCAATTAAGTGGCCATATATGTGTGGGTTTATTTCTAGACTCTTGTGTTACAATGGTCTGTCTACACTAGTGCTAATATCACACTCTTTTATGGTAACATAATAATAAGGCTTGACATCTGTAGTATAAATCTTCCAAATTCATCCTTCAAAATAAAAAGGGAAAAAATTAGTGATAATATGTTTTCTCAAATGTGATGGGTATAAACTCATACTGTTTAGGTCATTAATATTTAACTCATATTTTATGAATATTAATTTATACCTGCTCAATATTTAATAATACCATAATAGAAAACTATATGCCTAGTAACATCAACAAAATTTATAAAGTGAAAGTTAGAAACTCAAAGAAAAAAATGTACAAAACACATTTTTAGTGGGATACCTTAATATACCTCTCATTCTTTGACAGGCTAGGGAGAAAAATACTTAAAATACATGAAATTGAGAGAGCCCAGATGGTGAAATAACAGAAAAACCTTCAAAGCAGCTATTATAAACACCCTTAAAGAACTAAAAGAAAGAATGCTTAAAGAATTAAAAGAAAGGATAATAACAACATATCAACAGAGAACATCAATAAAAAGATAAAATTATTTAAACAGAAACACATAAAAATTCTAGAATTGAAAAGCAAAATTAAAAAAATTTATAAAGTTCACTAAAGAGATTCAACAGCAGGCTTGAGCTGGCAGGAACAAATCAGTGAAATTGAGGTTCAATCAATATAGATTATCCAATCGTAAGTACAGGGAGTTTAAAAAATGAAGAGGAGAAAGAAAAATTATTAGAGTCTCAGGAAAATGTGAGATGCCATTATATGCACCAAAATACCTGCAAAATAATTAGCAGGTATAGAGGAAAGACAGAAGTATTAATGTACTCAAAGAAACAAAGGTTGACACTTCCCATATTTGATTAAAAACATTAATCTACACAGCCAAGAAGCTCAACAAATTCCAAGTATGCTAAACAAAGAGATCCATATCAAGATATAGTGAAGATGCTGCAAGACAAAGAAAAAGAAAAATCTTAGAAGCAACAGAACAAAGTGTCACATATATAGAGTCCCCAGTAAGATTAATAGCAGTGTTTTCATCAGAAACAATGGAGGCCAGACACAGTGGGTTGATACAGTCAAAGTGCTGAAAATAAAATTTTATCCAGCAAAAATCTTATATCCAGCAAAATTATCTTTTAAAAATGAAGGCAAAGTAAAGATATTCCAAGATAAACAAAATCTGAGAGAATTTGTTGATAGCACACCTGCTTGACAGGAAGTGTTCATGAAGAAAGCAAGTGACTTCAGAAAACATGTGCGCACAAACAGCATAAACACACAACACACACAAAGAACATTAGTAAAAGAAATTAGAAATTTCAAAAGACAGTATATAATTGTATATTTCTTCTCTTTCTTTTTTTGAGACAGGGTCTAACCCTGTCACCTAAGCTGAAGTGTTGTGGTGCAAACATGGCTCACTGCAGCCTCAACCTACTGGGCTCAAGCAATCCTCCCACCTCAGCCTTCCAAATAGCTGGGACCATAGGTGTGCACCACCACACCTGGCTAATTTTTTTTTTTTAAGAGATGGGGTCTGGCCATGTTGTCTAGGCTGGTCTTGAATTCTTGACCTCTAGTGATCCTCTTGCCTTACCCTCGAAAAGTACAGGGATTGCTGGCTTAAGGCACCATATCTGGCCTTCTTCTCCTTTATTGTTTAACTGATTTATAAAGTAATTTCATAGAGCAATGTAGATAATTGTGTTGTTGGGACTATAATCTACAAACATACAGTATACTTGACACTGATGCTACATGGAAGGTGGGAGCAAAGCTATATTGGGAAAAGGAAAGGACACAAGATGGTAGCTCAAACTATAGTAATAAAGACGAGAATGGGCAAATTAAAAGGTAATGGTGGGGTGTAGTGGCTCACACCTGTAATCCCAGCACTTTGGGAGGCTAAAGTGGGTGGATCACAAGGTCAGGCATTCAAGACCAGCCTGGCCAACATGTTGAAACCCCATCTCTACTAAAAATACAAAAATTAGCCAGGCATGGTTGTGGGTACCTGTAATCCCAGTTGCTTGGGAGGCTGAGGCAGGAGAATTGCTGGAATCCAGGAGGCAGAGGTTGCAGTGAGTGTGATCGTGCCACTGCAGTCCAGCCTGGGCATCAAGAGCAAAACTCTATCTCAAAAAAAAAAATTAAAAGATAATATAAAAAACTCTATAGATATACTGTTGGTTTGTTTGTTTGAGACAGGATCTTACTCTGTCACCAGACTGGAGTGCAGTGGTATGATCACAGCTCAGTGCAGCCTTGACCTCCTGGGCTCAAGTGATCCTCCCACCTCAACCTCCCAAGTAGTTGGGACGACAGACGTGTGCTACCACACCTGGCTAATTTTGGTATTTTTTGTAGAGACAGGGTTTGCTATATTGTCCAGGCTGATTTCCAACTCCTGGGCTCAAGCCATTCACTCTCCTTGGCCTCCCTAAGTGCTGGGATTATAGGCATGAGCCACCGTGCCCAACTACGTAAATATATTTTTCTCCTAGTTTTTTTAAAAGACTTGCAGCTACATAATGCATTAATGATACCAAAGAATTGTTGGTATTATAGTGTAACATTATTACACTATAAATGCATATTAATAGTATAACGGGGTATAATGGAGTTATTCAGGATTCTATATTTCACTGGAACTAAGTCGTTATAAATCTGCACAGATTTTGGTAAGTTAGGCTAAATTAGAATATAGTGATTACTGCATAACCCTGTGAATGTACAAAAAAACATTGAACTGTATACCTTAAACCAGTGAATTGTATGGTATATAGATTATATTTTTATAAGTCTGTTTTTTAAAAAGACAAGGAAAATCTGAATAGCAACATACAACTGTGATTTAATAGAGAAAATATGTCAATGCTGTATAGGTCAAAGAATATGCATTCTTTTCAAATATCGATAGAACATTCACACACAAAATAATTTTACCTTAGGCAATAAATAAAATATAATATGTTCCAAGAAAAATAGGACTTTCATTGTCCAAAATGCAATAAAAAGGATGAACAAAATAATCAAATAACTTGTCAACTTAAAGAGAAATCGTCTTTTAAAAATCTTTTGGAGGCTAGGCGCAGTGGCTCACGCCTGTAATTCCAGCACCTTGGGAGACCAAGGCAGGTGGATCACCTGAGGTCAGGAGCTCGAGACCAGCCTGGTCAACATGGTGAAACCCCGTTTCTACTAAAAATACAAAAATTAGCCCAGCGTGGTGGCATCCCAGCTACTTGGGAGGCTGAGGCAGGAGAATCACTTGAACCTGCAAGGCGGATGTTGCAGTGAGCCGAGACCATGCCATTGCACTCCAGCCTGGGCAATAAGAGCAAAACTCTACCCAAAAAAAAAAAAGTATTTTTGGTATAATAAATCTTTTGGATACAACATAAATTGCAATTTCAGTTATGTTTAGAAAAGAATGATGAGGGCCAGGCACAGTGGCTCACACCTATAATACCAGCACTGTGGGAGGCCAAGGCAAAACTGTGGCTTGAGCCCAGGAGTTGGAGATCAGCCTGGGCAACACAGCAAGATCCCGTCTCTGCAAAAAAAATTTTAAAAAGAAAAGAATGTTGTGAACAGCATATATTACAATTTGAGGTTATAGTCAAGGCTTTATTTACACCTGACCCAATGGGGGAGCCATTTTCCCTATCATGTGACCATTGTGAGGGCTCAGTGTCTTTCTGGCAATGGAGTGGGATGCAAGACACATGCAACAGGTCTACCATAAGTGAAATTGCAAAAGAAGCCAGAATACACACAGCCTGTGAAAGCCATATTGATTGCTTGTATCAGGAGCAAAGCCACTGACAGGTGAATGAGACAAGATTCAGACAGGTTAACAACTGTAGAAGAGAAATCGATGGATACAGGACACTGACGAAAGAGAATGAGTTTGATAGCAAAGGATTCAGATGCTCTTGGGAAGATTAATAAAGTGGCTCTCTTTGTGATTACACTGTGACAGTCCAATGGGAAATCCATAGAATATCATCACATGCCTTAATCAGAACTCCTCCATCAACACTTGACTCATTCTTCATTCATTTTAAGAACCGTGCATAACTGTAGCTATAACCTAGTTTTCTGAAATGTAAAATAAAACTGACTTTTCGTAATGCTTGTTTGATTCTTGAGGTGAAGTTCCAATCTTATCTTTTTTCACTTTTTATGCAATATGGGTTCCTGTTTTAAGTGGATTCATTCCAATTCCTCTTTTGTTATTGTCATTCTGTTTATCCTAGGATAAGGAGGACCTCCCACAAATGAACCTTGCATTAGCGATGGGTTTCATCATATAAATTTTTGTTTCTGATTGCTGAAAAGGTGAAGGCAAAAAGCTGAGGGCCTTTCGGAACGAGTTGGGCAGCTGAGACATGGAGTTAGCAGCAGCCCTGCTCCCTGCCCACCCTCAGAAAGGCAAGGTGCTGTCAGAGGCCTTGGAGTAGGGGACACACAGAGTAGGGGGCACACACTGGCAACTTCAGTTTTGTCTGGCCCACCGTGGACCGGAAAATAGAAAGCCATTTGTAGCCAAGCCATAGGTCCTGTTGGCAGTATTATACTTGCTCTCAGACATTCGGGTCCAAATACCACTTTTCCTAGGGTCATCAATAATGATCAAGTGGAACTCAGTCTTTTGGCCTGCTCTGTCCGGCTTTTGCTTTTGCTTTCTTCTTTCTTTCTTTCTTTCTTTCTTTGTTTTTATTTCTGAGTCAGGGTCTCGCTTTGTTGCTCAGGCTGGAATGCAATGGCATGATCTCAGCTTATTGCAGCCGTGACAACCTGGACTCAAGTGATCTTCCCACCTCTCAGCCTCCTGAGTAGCTGTGACTACAGGTGTGCGCCACCACACTCAGCTAATTTTTGTGTTTTTTTTGTAGAGACAGGGTCTCGCTATGTTGCCCCAGCTGGCCTTGAACTCCTGGGCTCAAGTGATCTGCCTCCATGGGCCTCCCAAAGTGCTGGCATTACAGGCATGAACCTCACCCCCGCAACCTGGCCTTGTGTCCAGCTCTTCTGTTCATTCTCCTTCCTTCAGCTGCTCATGCCTCTCTTCCCTCGCATAGGGTGTCCTCCTCTGAAAAAAACAGATCCTCTTGACTACAATTGATCCCTGTGGGAAATGGGGCAGGAAGATGCAGTGCCGATCACCGTATGCCTCACAGGGATGGCTTCTTGCCTTTTAGAAACCACTTGAGTCACACAGAAACATCATCACTAAACCGTCCACCAGTATTGGCATCCAAGGTTTAGACTGACAAACAGTTGTTTCCTTGGAGCCGTGAATTCCAAACTCCTCTGCCAAAGAAAAGATGCACAGGCATGCCGTATCCTGCTCAAACACTTATTTTTGTATTTGTACTGCAGCTTTACATACCACTACTCAACTGTGACTCTGATAAGGCGTATGGCAGCTTTAAAAACCTGGCATAATATGTCTTCCTCTGGAATCAATAGAATTTGGCTTTCAGCAATGATGGAGGTGTGGCTGCTCCATTCTCTCCTTTGCCTTACTACAGGTGACCTCTGCAGCTTTTCTAAGAGGGGTTTCAAGGTCAAGTATTTTTTTCTCTTATCCTATTTTTATGTATTTATTTAGAGTCTAGATCTTGCTCTGTTGCCCAGGCTGGAGTATGGTGCCATGACCATGGCTCACTGCAGCCTCAACCTCCTGGGCTCAAGTGATCCTCCCACCTCAGCCTCCCAAGTGGCTGAAACTACAGTTGCATGCCACCACGTCTGGCTAAGTTAAAAAAAAATTTTTTTTTTTTTTTGTAGACACAGGATCCTACTATGTTGCCCAGGCTGGTTATGAACTCCAAATCTCAAGGGATCACCCCACCTCAACCTCCCAAAGTACTGGGACTACAAGCATGCACCATTATGTCTGACTAAGTTATTTTAAATTTTTTAAAAACAGGGTCTTGCTATGTTGCCCAGGCTGGTCTCGAACTCCTACCCTCAAGTGATCCTCCTGCCCAGCGCTTATCCTCTTTTCAAAATTTACCAGTGCATGGTAAACTAAATAAATAAATAAATTTTTTTTTTTTTTTTTACTTAAAAGCATGTTTGAGTCAAACTATGTGCTCATTTTTAGTGCATAGCGTAGTGCAGTAAATCAACTCCAGTGAACTCTGGTTGGCATAAGTATGTCTCTCCAGGGGTCGAAGGTTACCTGCCTTGTTTCCTGTTGATCATAAACTGAAACAGACCCCCCTCTAGCCTCAAGGAGTCTGCTCACTACTGATTTTTTGGAGCCATATCATTCCCTGGGATCTTTCCATCCTGGCTTTTCCCAGCTGCAGGATTTCTAATCTAATTTATGGTACAAAAATAGTAATGCGATTGGCTAACCCAGCCTGTGTGTTCTTTGCTCCAAGGTACCACCTCAGGATTTTAAATGCTTTGCATCAGATATTGAATATTTAATACACAACTAAGTTGTTGAGTCACTAACAAACAAAGCTTGATTTCCCAGCAGAGGTGTGCCTTGAGTTCCTATAATGCACCCTGTACATGTATCTGTCATGGCCCCAGAGGGTGGGTACAGTTATTCCAGTGTGGGAGAATCTCAGATGATTAGCTATAACCTCAGTGTTTGGAAGGTGTGACTCTTGTGGGCACAGCCAGATGATTAATTAGATTTGAACAGCCGACCTGCCCAACGTCTGTCCTTGAAAATAACTGAAGCCCTTCCAAAAAACAAAAAAAAGGATTATTTATGTCCTTCAGAACTTTAATCAAAAAACTTTAAAATTGTTTCAATAATTCTTAAAATGTCAGTAATTGCCCTAGTTCTCCGTGCATAAAGGGATTTCTTAAGACTTATTTTCCCATGACGACTTGAAATGAAAGAATCCAAGCTGAAAAAGAAGAACTGGAATAATTGGCTTTGATTAATTCAAGTTACCACTCCCCATTGGAACTGTGGGTGCAGAGAGTTTAGGGCAGAGGATGGACTCTGAAAATGCAGTCAGCGATTTAACACATCATACTGTGGGAGCAACAAGCAGTCCTGGAGCTGGACAGCATTGCCCAGTACCTGGGTCATCCAAGGCTTAATTCTCTCGGTTTTAGCACCAGGCACAGTGCTGCGGTTTTGCAGGTAAGATCGTGTGCTCTGGACCAAAATACAGGAAAGCCTCTTTCTGCAACAATCCACTGAGCAAACCCAGCAGGAAGCCTAGGGCCTTGATGCCCAGCTCCTGATGCCCCTCAGCCAGAGACCCAGCCCAACCTGGATAGCCTGAACTCTCCATGGCAAATTGATGGGCCCACTCTCTTGTCCTGGTGAGTCCTGATGTATGATTCCCTAGCTTCTGGAGGTTGAAGAAAACACTGAAACTTCCCACCATTTTATTAGAATCATTATTTTTTGAGACAGGGTCTTGCTCTGTTACCCAGGCTGGAGTGCAGTGGTGCAATGGTAGCTCACTATAACCTTGAACTTCCGGGTTTCAGCCATCCTCTTGCCTCACACCTCACTAAGTTTTTAAGTTGTATTGATTTTTCTTTTTGTAGAGACAGGGTCTCACTATATTGGCCAGGCTGACGAAATTTCCCAGCTTTGTTAAGTAAGAATCAGACAGCCGTCATCAGCCTGTAGAGAAAGCATCAGAGTAGGTAAAGAAAACTTCCTTAAAAGCTGATTTTACCTTCTGATTCTGTGGTTGTCCCCAGAATGTTTTTCATGACCTTTATCCATCCATGTTGAATTTAGAATAAAGGGTAAAGGAAAAAGCTTATTTTTCCAGTACAAGCTGGACAACAGACTTAGGGTTGTATTCAAAATGGGTTGATTGGGAAGCTATCGTGGGCTTACAGACTTGGTGGGAGCTGGAAGATGATCCTGTTCTCAGGGAACTTGGTCACCATGTCATCTCAGGAACAGCCCATTGGAGATGCAGCTATATATCTTCCATTTTGACCTCTTCGCACAACAGCCATCACTGCCTGTGGATGTCCTGCCGTTCTTGTGTGCAGATGCTCCACCATCTTTAAGATCCAAGGTCTTAAAGTCCAGTTAAAGGCAGTGGACTGGACCTGCAATTGGCCAAGTGTGGGTCACAGGCCCCAGTCCCTGGCATCCCAAAGAGGGAAGATTGGCCTCTTTACCTTCCACAGAGGCCAGGGGTGAGGCAGCAGGGGACAGTGGGAGACCTCGATCTGAAGTTACCCCTCTGCCAAGACCACACAGTAGGGGACAGGTCACTGCTCCTGAGGACTGAGGTGCCCCTACCAGGGGATGCAACTGCAGGGCAGCCAGACTCAACCGATGGCCCTTGCCTGACTGGAAAGGCCAAAGGACACCATGACTAGGCTTCAAGAGCCCAGCCCATGAGGACCCCTCCCTCTTCCCAAGTCCCCAAGCATCTACAGTGGCCCTCACTCAGCTGTCACATCCCAAAATGTGCTCAGGGTTCCCAAGTACCTCCCAGCGAGATGTCAAGCTTCCTACAGCGATCTCCAAGAAAGCCTGCACAGTGCCAGGAACATAACAATTACTCAAAACATGTGTGTTGACTGCAAATATAAAACCAGTGACACATGTGAAATTGCATTGCACTGTGCTCTGGAAAACCCAGCTCAGTGTCTGGGGAGAAGCCCGGGAGTAGAGCAAACCCATGTCCCTGTCTGAGATCCATGTGACCTTGGCCAGTTATTTCTCCTTTCTGGGTCCCAACTTTTTCATCCATGAACAGTAATATTTACCTTGAAGGGTTGTTGGCAAAACTGGAGATAATGTAGGCAAAAATGCCAGCACATATCAAGCATTCAATACACAGTTTAATAATTATAATCAGATGTGGACTTTTTCATATGATCTTCCTCAATCAGACACTTCATGCCATGATTAAAGACAAATGTGTCTTTGGGTTCTTTAGAGAAACTGATTAACCCCAAATTTGCTTTATATCATAGACTATGTAAGTCTTGCAGATATAATTTTTAATGTCCAGAATTTGTATACCTTCATATTATAAAATTGATATTTCTTAATAATTTGTTTTAAACAATATTATGGAAAAGATAGCATAACTTGACTCTCTGTCTGGAAAATCTGTTTCATCCTTTTGGATCACAGCAAAGACTTTTTTTTTTCTTTGAGATAGGGTGTTGCTGTGTTGCCCAGGTTGCTGGAGTGCAGTTATGCAATCGTAGCTCCCCTGGACTCAGAATATCCTCCCACCTCAGCCTCCTGAGTAGCTGGTACTACAGGCAGGTGCCACCATGCCCAGCTAATTTTTATTTTGTAGAGACAGGGTAAGACCTTTTAATTAAGGTTTTTAGTTTGATTTGAGGCAAAAAGATTAAAAGCCTTGGTGCTTGGTTAATTAAGGTACTGACTTTTAAAACTGCCAACAGGTATTTATTGAGTGCTCACTGTATGCAAGGCACAGTCCTAAGCATTTAGTATGCACCAGGAGATAAAAGAGAGGAAGCTCCTTGCCTTCCTGGGGTCCCATTCTAGCTGGGGAAACAGACCACAAATAATGGAAAACAGAGGTAAACTGAACACCATGTTATTTGTATTATTTTTGGCATTAATTAACATGTAATAATTGCACATATGTATGAGGAACAATGTGATATTTCAGTACATATATGTATTGAGCAATAATCAAATTAGGATATTTGGCATATCTGTCACCTCATACATTTATCATTTCTTTGTGGTGAAAGCATTCAAAATTCTCTTTTCTAGCTATTTTGAAATACACAATATTGCTTAACAAACATAATTATCCTGCTGTGCATAGATCACCAATAGATAGGAAAACTTATTTCTCCTATTTAATTGTAACTTTGTATCAATCTCTTCCTATCCCCCCATTCCCTGCCCTCCCCACCACTTACACTATTCTACTCCCTACTTCTATGAGATCAACTTTTTTTTTGAGACAGAGTCTACCTCTGTTGCCCAGGCTGAAGTGCCCTGGTGTGATCTCAGCTTACCGCAACCTCCACTTCCCAGACTGAGGCAATTCTCCTGCCTCAGCCTCCTGAGTAGCTGGGACTACAGGCACATGCCACCATGCCTGGCTAATTTTTGTATTTTTAGTAGAGACGGGCTTCACCATGTTGGCCAGGATGGTCTCGATCACTTAACCTCGTGATCCACTTGCCTTGGCCTCCCAAAATGCTGGGATTACAGGCATGAGCCACTGCTCCCGGCCCTGACTGCATTCTTTTTCAAGGCTGAATAGTATTCTACTGTGTATATATACTACCCATTTTTTCACTGATGGACACTTAGGTTGAGTCCATATCTTGGCTATTGTGAATAATGCTGTTATAAAATAGGAGTGTAGAAATCTCTTTGACATACCGATTTCATTTCCTTTGGATCTGTACCCTCTGGTGGGATTGCTGGATCATATGGTAGTGTTATTTTTAATTTGTTAAGGAAACTCCATGCTGTTTTCCATTATTTCTGACTAATTTACACTCCCACTATCAGTGCACGCTGTGTTAAAAGGTGGTAAGTACCATGGGGGTGGAAAGTGGAGGAGGCTGACAAGGAACAGGCGTGGGATAAAGTACATTTTAAATAGCATGGCCAAGGCCACAGAGAGAAGGCCATATGGAACCACACTTAAGAGTCTCATCAATAGGATCTAAAGACTTAGAGTCCCACCAATAGAATCAAAGCCCCCAAAATGGGCCATGAGATTGGACTATCTAGAATGGCTTTCTAGAGATGTATTACTCTTAAAACTGCCAAATTCCCTTTTTCTCTTACTACATGCTATTGTAGATATAATCACAGTCACTCCCTTGAGAAATGTCTCTTCCCCTCCTCTCCACCTTCTCTTCAAGGAGTATATGTAGGATTTGTGCTCACTGAGGCAGCTAGACTCCTACAAAGGAAAACGTTAAGTTCCTTTCTCTTGACAAGAGATGTGTTCCTGTGGGGAGAATTTTATTGTAACTGAAATTTAAGTAAAACTCACCGAAACAACATGCTTAGTGAATTATCTTTTAAAAGGGGCCTCTCAATCCAAAACACGTGCAAACAAGAGCCAGTGGGATCCACCCGAGAATAGAGTGTGTTCTCCTGTGCATGGATTTAGTAACAGCCACACTTATTTCTAAAAACTTACATGAGATCTGCCAAGAGTTTGCTCTCCTTAGAGGGAAGGGAAAAGAGGCACTGGCATATGAGGAAATCCCCACCTTCAATTACTGGTATATTCATCAAGCCAAGATTGTCATTTAAACACACACACACACACACACACACACACACACACACACACACACACACACACAATGTTTTTGATATAAAATTCTCCGAGAATCACATGAGGTACCCAGATGACAAATCTTGTTAAGAGTTCCAAGGGTGAATCTCCAGTGAGCTCAATTTCTTTTCTTTTTTTCATTTTTCATCCAAAGCTGCATCTCTGAGCGCTGAGCTCTGCCCCGTGGGAGAAGGAAGAGGAGTTGTTGGCGTTGCTTTTGATTATGGGTTTCCATGGTATCCAGGAAGGGAGAGCAGAAGGGAGGGGCTTGGGAATGGCAACTTCGGACTCAGCCAGCTCTGGGACACCTCATGCCCAAATTCTCCTAAAAAATCAGTTGGGGGATTGGGCATGGTGGCTCACACCTGTAATCCTGGCACTTTGGGAGGCTGAGGCAGGCAGATCATAAGGTCAAGAGATCGAGACCACCCTGACCGACATGGTGAACCCCGTCTCTACTAAAAATGCAAAAATTAGCTGGGCATGGTGGCACACGCCTGTAGTCCTAGCTACTCGGGAGAATCACTTGAACTCAGGAGGTGGAGGTTGCAGTGAGCCAAGATTGTGCCACTGTACTCCAAGGTGACAGAGCAAGATTCTGTCTGAAAAAAAGAAAGAAAGAAAAAGAAAAAAAGATCAGTTGGGAATAAGGAAATCACATCCTTAAGAAGAATCCGTGGTGTAAATTAGTTTTTGGCTCCTAAGGGATCAAGACCACATCTGGGTACATTTCTTGGGTCTATTTCTGCCTTGTTTACCCAAGTTGTTTTCTATCCTGAATTCTCTCTTCTCAATTCCATAATGAAAAGTAGTCTCTTATCAAAGCTCCTTTTTCTAAAAATAGTCAATTTAATGTTCCTCTGACCATGAAAAATGTAGTCTCTTGGGAGAAATTTTCAGAACTGTTGATGAGGAGTTGAATTAGAAATGCTGTCAGCAGCAGGGAGAGAATCACGCTGATTTGGCCTCTTCGCCACCTGCCTGGCAAGGACCTGACAAGAGGGATATTTGCATTGTACTGACAAAAGTGTTCATTGTTTAATAAGTAACAAATTAGTATCAGGCTTGTTTGAGGTGCTATCTTTTTCTTCTTTCTTTCTTTCCTTTTTTTTTTTTTTTTGATAGGGTTTTGCTCTATAGCCCAGGCTGGAGTACAGGGCATAATCATAGCTCACTGTAGCCTCAAACTCCTGGGCTCAAGTGGTCCTCCTGCCTCAGCCTCCTGAGTAGCTGAGACTACAGTTGTGCACCGCCATGCCTGGCTAATTTTTTATTTTTTTGTAGAGATGGAGTTCTCACTATATTGCCCAGGCTCATCTCGAACTCCTGGATCAAGCAATCTTCCCACCTCAGCCTCCCAAAGTACTGGGATTATAGACGTGAGCCACCACACCCAGCCTTGCTTTACCTTTCTTTCAATGAACTAATTAGTGTAAAGCTCTGAAATTTCACAAGGCTAGCACCCAGATCAAGAAAAAGAAATCCCCTTGTGACTCTTATCGCAGTCTCTACCCTCCCTCCCCCTCAGACACCATGAGGTAGTTTTGTCTTTTTGATATAAAATTTGATATAAATGAAATTCCATGGAATGTGCAGACGGTCCTCTTTCATATCTGGCTCCTGTCATTCCAACATTATGTTCATGAGATTCACCTATGTTGGGAGTAGCAAAAGACAGCTCATTTTTGCTACTCCATATAATTCCATTGTGTGACTATCCCAAGATTTATCCATTGGAGACATGTGGTTAGTTTCCAGTTTGGGGCTATTATGAACACCTCCATGAATATTGTCCTGCACGTTCTGATGTGCACATGTGCATTTGTGTTGCATATAACCCAGGAATGGAATCCCTGGGTTACAGGATGTGTATCTGTTCAGCTTTCGTGTTGCCCAACCATTTCCCAAAGTGGTTCTATCAACTTACACTCAAAGCGTATGAGACGTTCAGTCACCTGATGTTTTGGGTTGAATGGAAGCCCCTGCCAAATTCATATGCTGAAGTCCTAACCTCTACTACCTTAAAATGTGACTGTATATGGAAATAGGGCCTTTACAAAGATAATTAAGATTAACTGGGTACGGTGGCTCATGCCTGTAATTTCAGCACTTTGGGAGGCTAAGGTGAGCAGATCACCTGAGGTCAGGAATTTGAGACCAGCCTGGCCAACATGGTGGAACTCCGTCTCTACTAAAAATACAAGAATTAGCTGGGCCTGGTGGTGAGCACCTAAAATCCCAGCTACTCAGGAGGCTGAGGCTGGAGAATCGCTTGAACCCGGGAGCTGGAGTTTGCAGTGAGCTGAGATCACACCACTACACTCCAGCCTGGGTAACAAGAGCAAGACTGTGTCTCAAAAAAAGAAGAAAAAAAAAAGATTAAATGAGTTTATCAGGGTGGACCCTGATCCAATATGACTGATGTCCACATAAGAAGAAATCAGGACACAGACACATACAGAGGGAAGACTCTGTAAAGACATTGCGAGAAGACAGCCATCTTCAAGCCAAGAAGAGAGAGCGTCAGAAGAGACCAACCCTGATGACACCTTGATGGACTTCCAGCCTCCAGGACTGTGAAGAAGTAACTTCCTATTGCTTAAGCCACCCAATCTGTGGTACTTTGTTATGCCCACAGATCTTACAAACATTAAAAAGGTAAGAAGAGGATATGATCAAAATGATGCTCCTATGCCAATGAATTTGAAAATTCAGATGAAACTTAGAAAAAAGCACAAACCTACCAAAAGTAGAAAAATATAAATAATCTCTTATCTATTGAATAAATTTAATTTCTGATTTAACACCTTCCCACAAAGAAAACTCAGGTCCAGGTGGCTTCACTGGTGGATTCTACCCAGTATTCCAGGAGGATAAATATTTGCTTTTTCAGGGACTGTTAAAAGAAGGAATAACTCTCATCTTGTATGAGGACAGAATGACCTTTATCCCCAAACTGAGAAGGATATTGTAAGAAAAGAAAATTATTAGCCCATCTCTCCCATGAACATAGATGTAAAAATTCTAAACAAAATATTATTGCTATCGTTTTATGTGAGATGGCAGTCTCACTATGTTGCTGAGTCTGGATACAGGAGAAAACTATGTCCCAGTTTGGAGACAATCACACAGAGAGAAAACTTTTTCTTATGCAGCCTTTTGTTCTCTTCAGGCCTTCAGTGGATTGGATGAGGCCCATCCACATAGGAGAGGGCAGTCTGATCCACCATCATCTCCATCATTTCTCAAAGATAATGTCTCTTTTTTTTTAGAGACAGGGTCTCACTAAGTTGCCCACTCTGGTCTCAAACTCCTGGGCTCAGGGGATCCTTCCGTGTCAGCCTCCTGAGTAGCTGGAATCCCAGAGGCATACCACTGTGCCTGGCTGCAGAGCTCATTCTTTCTCTCCTCATTGCTCTGCAGGTGGCTGTGATCATAAATCAGTTGACTGTGTCTGTTTTTGGATTCTATGAGCTTTTCCACTGGTCAGTTTGTCTGTCCTTGTGCCAGTACTGATGCAGAGCAGGTGAGCTCAAGATAAGGGTGTAGCCCAGGAAGGTTCTTTGCTTTGCCCAGGAAAGAAATCAAAGGCTAGCCAAAGGTAATAGAAAACAGCTTTATTGAAGCGGTAGTGTTACAGGATCTCACATGGAGTAGTCTTCTAACAGAGCATCACTTAACTCATGAGACAATCCCGTAGTCATGACCAGTCTTTACTGAAGAACAGTCAAAAATGAAAATGACAAAACTTTAATATTGTAAGTAAGTTAATAGGAAAATAGAACTTGATTTGCCAAAAGAAAGTGTCTTGCATAGAGAGTCTGAGGATTTACCAATTTCATAAACTGGAATTGGGGTCAAAATGGATGGGGTAGTTCACATACTCAGGAGGCTGAGGCAGAATTGCTTGAACCTACTCAGGAGGCTGAGGCAGAATTGCTTGAACCAAAGTGCAGTGAGCTGAGATCATGCCACTGCACTCCAGCCTGGTGACAGAGACTCTGTCCCCCCCCCCAAAAAAAAGAGTTAGCACTGCCATCAGATGATGGGTTTGAATCCCAGCTCAAGACTTTTTTTTTAATTTAAGAAAAAAATTAATTCCTGGTAAAATATGCGTAAGATAAAATTCACTACCTTAACCAATTTTAAGTATATGGTTCAGTTATAGTAAATGCATTCATATTGTTGTACAACCAGTCTCCAGAACTCTTTTCATCTTGCAAAGCTGAAACTGTACCCACTAAACATTCCACCCCTCTGCCCCGGCAACCACCATTTTGCTTTCTGTTTCTGTAAGTTTGCTACTCTAGGTACCTCATGTAACATTTGCTTAGAATATACATTATTTGATATTTGCGACCAGCTTATTTCATTTAGCATAACATTCTCAAGGTTCATCCATACATACTGTAGCATGTACCAGAATTTCCTTCCTTTTTAAGGCTGTATAATACTCCATGGACATACCATCTTTTGTTTATCCATTTATGCATTGATAGGCTCTTGGAATGCTCCTGCTTTTTGGCTATTGAGATTAATGCTGCTGTGAACATGGATGTGCAAATACCTTGTTGAGACCCTGCTTTCAATTCTTTCAGGTCTGTATTCAGAAGTGAAATTGCTGGATCATATAGGAGTTCTATTGTTAATGTCTGGAGGAACCACCATATTGTTTTCTACAGTGACTGCAACTTTTCACCTCTTTTTTTTTTTTTTTTTTTTTGAGATGGAGTTTCACTCCATCACCCAGGCTGGAATGCAATGGCACAATCTCAGCACACTGCAACCTCTGCCTCCTGGGTTCAAGAGATTCTCCTGCCTCAGCCGCCTGAGTACCTGGGACTACAGGCATGCACCACCACACCTGGCTAATTTTTGTATTTTTAGTAGAGAGGGGGTTTCCCCAAGTTGGCAGGCTGGTCTTGGAATCCTGACCTCAGGTGATCCACCCACCTCAGCCTCCCAAAGTGCTGGGATTACAGGTGTGAGCCACTGTGCCCAGCCACCTTTTGACATTTCTACCAGCAATATGTGAATGTTCTAATTTCTCTACATCCTCACCAACACTTGTCATTCTCTCTCTTTTTTTTTTTTTGAGATGGAGTCTTGCTCTGTCACCCAGACTGGAGTGCAGTGGCACAATCTTGGCTCACTGCAACGTCCACCTCCTGGGTTCAAGTTATTCTCCTGCCTCAGCCTCCTGAGTAGCTGGCATTACAGGTGCATATCACCACACCCAGCTAATTTTTGTATTTTTAGTAGATACAGGGTTTCACCGTGTTGGTCAGGCTGGTCTTGAACTCCTGAGCTCATGATGTGCCCACCTCAGTCTCCCAAAGTGCTGGAATTACAGGCATGAGCCACCACTCCCGGCCCATTCTCTTTTTTAAAATGATAATAGCCATCATAGTAAGTAAGCTTGGATGTGTTAACGCTCATGTGTGATTGGGAAATTATAGACCTATTTAGTGGAATCTACAAATGGCAGAGAGTATGAGTGTGAGAGACTGTGGCCATAGTTGATAGCAGCACAGCCACAAAGAGACACTGAAGAGGCCCCCACAGGAGATGGCCACAGACCAACTAGGGCCAGAGAACCCGAAAAGGCCAGAGAGAGACACGGCTGCCCAGATGAGGGAAGTACAGTAGAGCCACACCCAGAAAACTGTGCTTAGCTAGGGCAGCTTTCTACCACAAGCATGTAGAGTTTTCTGGCTGGCAGCGTGCAAAGAGGAACCAAAGCTATTAAAAGAATGGAGGAATTGGTCCATCACGAAAGACTAAAGCTCCGAGGGGTAGTTTGGGTCATCTGTGTCCACTGTTTACAATTATATAATGAGCAAAACCAACCAAGCAATATTTTTTTAAGGAAAAGGATGTCTTCAGTAGGGAATATATGCTAGCCATATTGCAAAGACTTGGAAACAGCAGTTGAGTTCAATATTAAACCAAAAAATATTAGCATAATGCAAAATGAGGAATAGTTTCGCCAGAAAGTGAGGAAGTGCTATTTTTGGAAATCTCTCTGATGAAAGTAGTTTGTCTTATTGAAAGCAAAGTTCCATCTTTCTACAGATCCATCAAGTAACAGAAGAATGCTCAGTTATGGCTTCTTTGTTTCTTGTTTTGTTTTTAATTTGTCATTCAAGGCCAGGCACAGTGGCTCACTGTGTAATCCCAGAACTTTGAGATGCCTAGGAGGAAGGATGGCATTAGGCTGAGAGCTCAAGACCAGCCTGGTCAACATAGCAAACTCCCCATCTCTATAATAAATAAATAAATAAATAAGCCAGGCATGGTGGCCCACACTTATGGTCCCAGCTTCTCAGGAGGCTGAGGCAGGAGGATCACTTCAGCCCACGGGTTTAGGGCTGCAGTGAGCTATGATCACTGCACTGTACTCCAGGCTGAAGGAGAAACTAAAACTGTCTCAAAAAAGATAAAACAGCACTTTGGGAGGCTGAGGCAGGCAAATCACGAGGTCAGGAGTTTGAGACCAGCCTGGCCAACATAGTAAAACCCCATCTCTACTAAAAATACAAAAATTAGCTGGGCATGGTGCCGCATGCCTATAGTCCTAGCTACTCAGGAGACTGAGGTAGGAGAATCGCTTGAACCTGGGAGGCAGAGGTTGCAGTGAGCCCAGATTGCACTATTGCACCATACTCCAGCCTGGTTACAGAAAGACTCCATCTCAAAAAAAAAAAAAAAAAAAAAAAAAGACAAAGTATACACCTATATTATAATACCACACCTTGGGAGGCTGAGGCAGGCTGATCACTTGAGGTCAGGAGTTCAAGACCAGCCTGGTCAACATGGCAAAACCCCATCTCTACTAAAAATACAAAAATTAGCTGTGCATGGTGCCATGTGCCTATAGTCCTAGCTACTCAGGAGACTGAGGTAGGAGAATCGCTTGAACCTGGGAGGCAGAGGTTGCAGTGAGCCAAGATTGCACTATTGCACCATACTCCAGCCTCGTTACAGAAAGACTCCATCTCAAAAAAAAAAAAAAAAAAAAAAAAAACAAAGTACACACCTATATTATAATACCACACCTTGGGAGGCTGAGGCAGGCTGATCAGTTGAGGTCAGGAGTTCAAGACCAGCCTGGCCAACATGGCAAAATCCCATCTCTACTAAAAATACAAAAATTAGCCAGGGGTGGTGGCACATGCCTGTAATCCCAGCTACTTGAGAGACTGAGCCAAGAGAATCTGTTGCACCCAGGAGGTGGAGGTTGCAGTGAGCCAAAATGGCACCACTGTACTTCAGCCTGGGTGACAGAGCAAGACTCCATCTCAAATTAAATAAATAAATAAAATTTTAACAATTATTTGCACAATTGGCAAAACAATATTGCCATTGAAGGCAAAAGTCCCCCACAGTTCTGTCAGCTGTTTAGATCAATATTTCTGTAGATACATGGTGCCCTCTAGCCTATGTCCATACACTTAGTCAATGTTTACAGATTTGGGGTAATAGCGATAGAATTTTCTTCTTCCTATCTTACTTAACATGACATCATGAGTAATTTTCTGTCTCGGTGGAATATTTTCCCGCCCTCCCCTCTGACTTCTGCCATTGGAAACAGTGCTAAAATGCCATCTTGGTATAAATATACTTGCAGGCTGGTAATTTTATAAAATAATTTCAGAAGATAGATTGTGAAGAGTTGTCATTTCTGGGTCAAAGGGAACTTTTTTTTTTTTTGAGACAGGGTCTCACTCTGTCACCTAGGCTGGAGTGCAGTGGCGCAATCTCGGCTCACTGCAATCTCAGCCTCCCAGGCTCAAGCAGTCCTCCCATCTTAGACTCCTGAGTAGCTGGGACTACAGGCCTGTGCCACCATGTCTGGCTAATTTTTTGTGTTTTTTGTAGAGACAGGGTTTTGCCATGTTGCCCAGGCTGGTCTCAAACTCCTGGGTTCAAGCAATCCACCAGCCTCAGCCTCCTAAAGTGGTGAGATTACAGGCGTGAGCCACTGTGCCCAGCCACATGTATTTTCTTTTTATCTGAATGACATTGCCAAATTATTTCCCCAAAGCATTGCTGCAATTGTGTTTCTACCCACCAGGTACACAGTGTCTGATTTCATGTGTTCTTAACAGCCAGCCACTCTTAATTTTTGCCAATCTGATGAGCTTTTCCTTTAAAAAACTACTCCAGTTTGTTTAATTGGCATTTTCCTGATTACCAGTGAAACTGATCTTTTCACGTATTTATTGGCTATTTAAATTTCTCTTCCTCTGAAAAACCTATTAAATTCCTTCCCCATTTTCCCACTGAATTTTTTTGTGCTTTTCGTCTCAAGTTGAAGCTGTCTGTGGATGCAGGATATTAACCCTTCCTCTGCCATATGTATTGCAAGTACTTTTCCCAGCATGGGCCTCTCAGCCCCCTTTGATCCTGAGTCAGAAAAATAAATACTCTTCATCATTGGAAAGGAGAATGAGTCCAATTTGCTGCCTCTGTGGGCAACTTGCTCTATCATCTATCCGCTCCTCAACTGGTTGATTCTCTTCAAAATGGGAAAAACAGTCTTTGCTGATGTGGAGGCTGGAACTGAAAGACCGAAGTCCCTGCATGAATGAAGGTGTGAAGCTGGGTGGGCTGGAGAAGAACACAGGTGTGTCTGGAGAGAGAGAAGCAGGGGCTGGATCATGCTGGACCTGGTAGGACTAAGGGTAGGTATAAGTGCAAAGAGAAGTTATGCACTGGATTATGTTTTTGCAGCAGTGCCTCTGGATGGAGAATGTATTGGAAGGGAACAGGAAGGCAGGCATGGAGCCCAGTGAGGAGGACATCATTATGGTCCAGGTGGGAGACTGCAGTGATTTGGACTAGGATATTGGCAGTGGGGATAAGAAGTTGATAGGTAGCCAGGTGTGGTGGCTCATGCCTGTAATCCCAGCACTTTGGGAGGCCAAGGTGGGTGGATCACGAGGTCAGGAGTTCAAGACCAGCCTGACCAACATGATGAAACCCCATCTCTACTAAAAATATAAAAATTAATTGGGCATGGTGGTGTGTGCCTGTAATCCCAGCTACTCAGGAGGCTGAGGCAGGACAATCGCTTGAACCCAGGAGGTGGAAGTTGTGGTGAGCCTAGATCATGCCACTGCACTCCAGCCTGGGTGACGAAGTGAGACTGAGTGACAGAGTGAGATTCTGTCTCAAAAAAAAAAAAAAGAAGTCGATAGGTATATTGAGATATTGAGCCAAAGAGGAGTAAATAGGTTATAAGAGATTAGGCATGGAGCCATAAGAAAGAAGGAGAGGTAGAAACTGGCTTCTCAAATTCTGGCTTAAGTAGCTGGAAAGAAGGGGCAGATTGGGAGCAGGAGGTAAGTTCAGGGGAAAACAAGATCTCATCTTAGGCTTGTTAATTCTGAGATACCTGTGCAATAGACAGATGGAGAGATCGAATGTGAAAGGGTGATGCTCAGACTTGGCCTCTAGGCTGAAGACACTAATTTGGGACTAAACAGCAAAGTGATTATATTTAAAGCTGGGGGAGAGGATTAGAGTCTCCAGAGGAAAAGTGCAGACTGAGGAGATAAGTAAGGCTGGCCCTGAGAGAGGAGGAGCTGACGCAGGAGTCTGGAAGCATCAGGTGGATGCCAAGAGAGGAAGCATTTCACCAACGGGAGGCTGTGGCACGCTACCAAGGACCATGGGAGAGGCCACTGCTGGGTCTAAGAACAGGGAGGGGCCTTTCCAACAACAACTGCAGTAAAGTGTGGGGAGCAGATGAGACTGCATTGGGAAATAATGAAAGGTGAGTAAGCAGAGACATTGTTTGGAGACAACTGTCAAAAAGTTGAGTTGGGAGTGAAGAGTCAAGAAGTAAGGGCCAGGCTCAGTGGCGCACACCTATAATCCCAGCACTTTGGGAAACCAAGGCAAGAAGATCGCTTGAGGCCAGGAGTTCAAGACCAGTCTGAGCAACATAGCGAGGTCCTGTCTTACAAATAATAAAAAAAAAATTATCCGGGTGCAGTGGTGCATGCCTGTGATCCCAGCTACTCAGGAGGCTGAGGTAAGAGGATAGCTTGAGCCCTGGAGGTCAAGGCTGCAGTGAGCCGTGATTGTACCATTGCATTCCAATAAAGAAAAGAAATAGATAGGTGGAAAGGTGTGTAGTCAGAGATAGGCATTTTGTTTTCTTAAGTGGGGGACCCTGGAGTGTAATTCAATGCAGGTGGGTGGTATCCCTGAGAAGGTGGAAGACAATTCTTCCAGAGCATGACAACAGGGCTCGTCCAGCGGCAGAAGGAGCATCACCTCCCTTGTCACAATAGAAGAAACCAAAGAGAAGACGGGTGAAGATTGATGAAGGGAGAAGAATGAAGATAAAGTTCATCTCATGAAATTTCAGAATAGCAAAGAGAGAGAGAAAATCTTGCCAAACAGAGACAGGATCAGGCACAGAAGAATGAGAATCATATTAGCATCATGTCTGTCATTCGCAACACTGGGT
The DNA here is from genome assembly GCA_031835075.1 of Saguinus oedipus. Taxonomy (NCBI): domain Eukaryota; kingdom Metazoa; phylum Chordata; class Mammalia; order Primates; family Cebidae; genus Saguinus; species Saguinus oedipus. Next base: position 37,410,067 of record CM063187.1, on the reverse strand, counting down.
GCTACAAGATGATGGAACACACTATAGATAGTTATAAAAGAAGGCTGGACACAGTGGCTCACGCCTGTAATCCCAGCACTTTGGGAGGCCAAGTTGGGTGGATGTGAGGTTGGGAGTTCAAGACCAGCCTGACCAACATGGTAAAACCCTGTCTCTACTAAAAGTACAAAAATTAGCCAGGCATGGTGGTGCATGCCTGTAATCCCAGCTACTCCGAAGGCTGAGGCAGGAGAATCACTTGAACCCAGGAGGCACAGGTTGTGGTGAACCAAGATCACGCCATTGCATACCAGCCTGGGCAACAAGAGCAAAACTCCATCTCAAAACAAAACAAAAAGATAGTTCTGAAAGAAATACGACGTTTAAGCTAGGCATGGTGGCTTACACCAGTAATCCCAACACTTGGGGATATTAAGGTGGGAGGATCACTTGAGGTCAGGAGTTCGAGACCAGACTGGCCAACATGATGAAACCCCGTATCTACTAAAAATACAAAATTTAGCTGGTGTGGTGGTGGATACCTGTAATCCCAGCTACTCAGGAGGCTGAGGCATGAGAATCTATTGAACCTGGGAGGCAGAGGTTGCAGTAAGTGGAGATTGCACCACTGCACTCCAGCCTGGGCAACAAGAGCAAAAGTCCATCTCAAAAAAAAAACAAAAAACAAAAAAATGTGATTGTAATCCTAGAAGAAAAAAAGATGTATAAATTCTATATATCCTAATTCCCAGAGGGAAAAAGAATGGAAGAAAGAAAATCCTATTCATCAAGGAAGGGAAAATATTTTTTTGATGAAAAAAGACAACAAAAGAAAATACTTCTATATAGCAATAAAAATAAGAAACATAAAATAAGATGGTACAAACAGTTTCAAACATATCTCATTAAGGACAGTGGAGAAGTGACTTACTAGAAAAACATAATTACATTTCTGGGTAACATTGTCTTTTTTGGAAGGTATTGAGAAACACCTCTAAAACTCTCTCTCTTTTTTTAGAGAAAGAGACTCTGTCTGTTGCCCAGGCTGGAGTGCAGTGGCATTCAGTCTTGACCTCCTGGGCTGGGACCACAGGCACATGCCGCCACACTCAGCTATTTTTTTTAAGAGATGAGGATCTCACTATGTTGCCCAGGCTGGTCTTACCTATTTGGCCTCAAGTGATTCTCTCACCTCAGCCTCCAAAAGCATTGTGGTTATAAGTGTGAGTTACCATGCCTGGCTAACACTCTTTATCAATAAATATGGTAGTTACTAGGGCTGCATAATAAATTACCCCAAAATTTAATGGCATCAACCATCTATTTTGCTCGTGGATTCTATGGATGGGGAATTCAAACAAGGTACAATGAAGATGGCCTGTTTTTGCTTTAGGATGTTTGGGGACTTGGTTGGAAGACTTGTAAGCTGGGAATTGCAGTCATCCCAGGGTTGGTTCATTCATATGTCTGGCAATTGATACTGGCTGTTGGCTGGGAGCCTCCTTTCCTCTCCACATGGCTTGGGCTTCCTCACAACATGGTGGCTAGGTTCCAAGGACATGGATTCCAACAGGAAAAGAGCCAGATGGAAGCTGGAACAGAGCACAGCACCAGAACCACATTCTCTTTGTTAGAAGCACATCACTAAGGCCAGCTCACATTCGAGGGCAGGGGAATTAGACTCCACCTTTAGTGAGAAAAGTGGCGAGGAATTTGTGGACATGTTTTAAAACCATCATAATGACCAGATGGAATTATTTTTGGTAAAACTTAAAATGGGCCATGCACAGTAGCTCACGCCTGCAATTCCAGCATTTTGGGAGGTCAAGGCGGGGACAGATCACTTGAGATCAGGAGGTCAAGACCAGCCTAGCCACCATGGTGAAACCCCGTCTCTACTAAAAATACAAAAAATTATCCAGGCCTGGTGGTACACACCTGTAATCCCAGCTATTCACCAAGGAGGCTAAGGCACAACAATTGCTTAAGCCCCGAAGGCAGAGGTTGCAGTGAGCCGAGATTGTGCCACTACACTCCAGCCTGGGCAACAGAGTGACAGAGCAAGACTGTGTCTCAAAACAAACAAACAAAAACTTAAAATACACTATATACATAAACTTTAATTCTACAGCACATGATAATACACGAAGCAAAGATGATACGCGGCATGCAGACAACTTTTAAACAATCTTAGTGATTTGTTGCTGGGATTCACGGGGTGGTCAGCAAAATATTGAGAGGAGTATTAGGGAAGTTATAAGCTTTGAGTGAACTTTAAATTCTGATAATGACCACTGTTATTTCTCTCCGTTTTCTCTGTCTCTGCTGAACTCTCTCCTAATTTGTCATTAACAAGCTGTTAAATTTTGCATGTTCCTTTTTTTTCAGCTCCCAGATCAGGCAAATTTATAAGAACTTCAACCAAGAAAATCAGCTACTTGCTGTTTACAAGAGATATGGGTAAGACAAACTAAAAATAAAGTCCTTGAAATAAAAAGATGTAAAAAATACACCAGACAGCCTAAGAAAAACAATTCAGAGTTGAAACATTAGGGAATATCATATTCATTAACCTTGTAAGTAATCAGGAAAATAGAAGTTAAAGCAGCAATGAGCTATCAAACAACCAAAATTTAAAATATTAATAATATCCATTATTTGATATTATGAAATATTCTTGAAAAATGTATGTATTCATTATTGGTGAGTGTATAAAACTGTGAAGCCTTTCTGGAAAATAATGTGTATCTGTTAAATTTTATTTTTTTTTTTCGGTTTTTTTGTTTTTTGTTTTTGAGACAGAGTCTTGCTCTGTCACCAGGCTGGAGTGCAGTGGCATGATCTCAGCCCAATGCAACCTCCGCCTCCCAGGTTCAAACAATTCTCCTGCTTCAGCCTCCCAAGTAGCTGGGACTACAGACATGCACCACCACACCCGGCTATTTTTTTGTATTTTTAGTGGTCATGGGTTTTCACTGTGTTAGCCAGGATGATCTCGGTCTTCTGAACTCATGATCCACCTGCCTCAGCCTCCCAAAGTGCTGGGATTACAGGCGTGAGCCACTGCTCCTGGCCTTCCTTTTTTTTTTTAAGAGACAGGGTCTTGCTCTATCACCTAGCCAGGAGTGCAGTGGTGCGATCATAGCTCACTGCAGCCTTGAACTCTCAGGCTCAAGCAATCCTCCCACCTCAACCTCCTAAGCGGCTGGGAACACAGGTGTGTGCCACCACACCCAGCTAAGATTTTAGAGACAGGGTCTTACTATGTTGCCCAGTCTGGTCTCCAACTCCTGGCTCCAAGCAATCCTTCCAGCTCGGCCTCTCAAAGTGCTGGGATTACAGGTGTGAACCACTGCTCCTGGCCTCTGTTAAATTTTAAACCCCACACCCTTTGACCCAACAATCTCACTACTAAGTATTAAGCCTACACACATCTTTACTATATAATATTATATTATGCAGTATTTTTAAAGTAAAGGAATATATCTATGTAATAACAGAGAGATCTCCAAAACACAATGTTAAGTGAAAAAGCAAGCAGCAGAGCAGTACATACCTCACCAACCCTTTTATTTGTAAAGTTAGAAAACGAAATGATGTGTCTACATCTTGTTATATACGTTCATCTTTATATATCACAGAAAAATGTGAAGAAATCTTTGCATCAAACTGGTAACAGTGGCTTCCTCTTAGGACTGTGGTAGGATTCAAAATTTGGGATAAGAGGGTAATTGAATATGTTTTCCTCTACACCTCACTATACTTTGATTTTCTTAAAGATAAAATACACATATATCATCTGTATAACTTAAAAATTAAAAGGGCTGGGCCCAGTGGCTCCTACCTGTAATCTCAGCATTTTGGGAGACTGAGGCGGAAGAATTGCTCAAGGACAGGCATTTGAGACCAGCATGAGCAACAAAGCAAGATTCCATCTATAATTTTTTTTTTTAATAGCTAGGCATGGTGGTGCATGCCTGTAGTCTCAGATTCTCAGGAAGCTGAGGTGGGAGGCTCACTTGAGCTGAGGAGGGGTCTGAGGCAGCTCAGGAGTTCGAGGCTGCAGTGAACTACGAATGTGCTGTTGCACTCCAGCCTGGGTGACAGGGCAAAGCCCGTCTCTCAATACAATAAAGTAAACCCTTTTTCTTGTTTTGTAATTTTACTGGTAACTTACTTACTGAGATATAATTCCCATGCCATAAAATTTGCCCATTTTAAGTGTATAATTTAATGACTACTTTTTTTATTCACAGAGTTGTACAACTATCAGCACAATCAGTTTTAGAACATTTTCTTCACTCTCAAAACCAGCTCTGTCCCCTTTAGCTATCATGCGCCATCTTCAATTACCCCCTCCTCCCAACCCTAGGCAGCCATTAATCTCCTTTCTCTCTGCATAGATTTGTGTGTTCAGGACACTTCATATAAATGGACTCAGAAACTGTGTCATCTTTTGTAATTTTCTTCTGCCACTTTGCATAATATGTTCAAGATTCGGGCCGGGCGTAGTTGCTCACACCTATAATCCCAGTACTTAGGGAGGCTGAGGCAGGTGGATCACTAGGTCAAGAGATCGAGACCATCCTGGTCAACATGGTGAAACCCCGTCTCTACTAAAAATACAAAAATTAGCTGGGCATGGTGGCACAGCCTGTAGTCCCAGCTACTCGGGAGGCTGAGGTAGGAGAATTGGTTGAACCCAGGAGGCAGAGGTTGTGGTGAGCCGAGATCACGCCATTGCACTCCAGCCTGGGTAATGAGAGTGAAACTCCATCTCAAAAAAAAAAAAAGATTCATCCATGTGGTAGCACATATCAGTATGTTATTCCTTTTCACAGCCAAGTAATATTCCATCATATGGATATACCACATTTTGTTTATTCTTTCAGCAGTGGGTGAACATTTAGGTTGGTTTCACTTTTTTTTTTTTTGCCAATCAATGAGAGCTTGTAAGGTTGCTGAGGTTGGTTGGCCTTGAACTCTTGGCCTCGCCTTCGCAAGCGCCACGACATCCGGCCGGAGCCACTTTGGGCCCCCGGTTTCACCTTTTGACTGTTATAAATAATACTACTGTAAGTATTCATGTATGAGATTTTGTGTGGACATATGATATGGTTTGGCTGTGTCCCCACCCAAATCTCATCTTGAATTGTAGGTCCCAAAATTCCCAAGTATTGTGGGAGGGAATTGGGAGATAATGGAATCATGGGGGTGGGTCTTTCCCATGCTGTGCTTGTGATAGTGAATAAGTCTCATGAGATCTGATGGTTTTATAAAGGAGAATTTCCCTGCATGAGCCCTCTCTTCCCTGCCACCATGTAAGACATGCCTTTTGCCTTCTGCCATGATTGTGAGGCCTCCCCAGCCAACTGGAACTGTGAGTCCATTAAACCTCTTTTTTAATTTATAAATTACCCAGTCTCAGGCATGTCTTTATCAGCAGCATGAAAACAGACTATTATAACATATTTTCATTTCTCTTGCCTATATACCTAGGCATGGAATTGCTGGGTCAAATGGCAGCTTTTTTTCAGAAACTGCCAGAGTGCTTTCCAAAGTGGCTGCATCATTTTACATCCCCACCAGCAATGTATGAGGGTATCAGTCTACCCATGCCAACACTTACTAGCTGTCTTTTTTATTAGAGGCTTCCTAGTAGGTGTGAAGTGGGTATCCCATTGTGTGTTTATTTACATTTCCCTGAAGAATAATGATGTTGAGTATCCTTTCATGTGCTTACTGGGCAGTTGTAGAGCTTCTTTGAAGAAATTTTTATTCAAATTCTTTGTCCATTTTTTAGCTGAGGTAATTTTATTCTTGAGGTTTAAGAGTTCTTCATGTATTCTAGATACAAGGCCCTTATCACATGTATGATCTGCACATATTTTCTGCCACTGTGTTAGTTATTTCACTTTCTTGAGTTTTTTGTTTGTTTTGTTTTGTTGTTTTATTTTTGAGATAGCATCTCCCTCTGTCGCCCATGTGGGAGTGCAGTGGCACAATCACAGCTCTCTGCAGCCTCAAACTCCTGGGCTCAAGAAAAACGCTGAACTCTGAGAGCAGACAGTTTTATAGGAGCATGACTCATGCTGGTTTTCATTGAACTGTTATTGCACCTTGACTAAGATTAAGGGGGAAAAGAGAGTACATTTGGAATGTAAGCTAGATCAATTATAATAAAACTTGAGTTCTAAAGATATGCTGGTTGAAACTCAATTTGTTCAGTGTTGCCTTTTCCATTTGGCTAAGCAGACGAGGATTGGGGGAAAAAAGGAAAGAGCGCGCCCCTGGTCCCCAGGGCTCTGCACTGAAATCTGGGCCATGGGGGTGTTATTTGGCCAAAAGGGAGTGTCTGGACGGTTTTGTGGGCTATGTGCCTTCCAAGTGACCTTTGGAGTTTTGACTGAAAATGGTAAAGATGAGAGTAATTAGAGAGGTGGGATGGGACAATCCTGCCACACCTACAGCCCCTGAAGTGCTAAATCAACACGACAGGAAACTCCATTCCATATTTGAGAGAAATGGGCTCATGTTGTATGAAAAACTTTCCCGTAACTGAGTACTGCATAGGGTTTTTTAGGGCCACCAATAAAAATAAGGTACTGTTAGCCGGGTGCAGTGGCTCACGCCTGTAATCCCAGCACTTTGCGGGGGCTGAGGCAGGTGGATCACCTGAGGTCAGGAGTTCAAGACCAGTCTGGCCAACATGGCGAAACCCTGTCTCTACTAAAAATACAAAAATTAACCATGTGTGCTGGTGTTTGCCTGTAATCCTAGCCACTCAGGAGGCTGAGTCAGGAGAATCACTTGAACCCAGGAGGTGGACGTTGCAGTGAGCCGAGATCGCACTACTGCACTGCACTCTAGCCCGGGTTACAGAGACTCCATCTAAAAAAAAACCTGTGACTCAGTGTCTATACTGTGTATGTTCTTCATATGGGAAAACTCACAAATCACTAAACAATCCATTTTGAGAGCATATTTCCACGTCTACATAGGCACATGTATGTATTCGTGTAATATGTATGAATGATCAATGAATATACCAGAGGTTGGTTGGTTGGTTTGTTGGTTTGAGACGTGATCTCACTCTCACCTAGAAGTCTGGAGTGCAGTGGTACAAACACAGCTTACTGTAGCCCTGACTTCCCAGCCTCGAGCAATCCTCCCACCTCAGCTCTGAGTAGCTGGTACTACAGGCACATGCCACCACGCCTGGCTATATATATTTTATTAATTTTTTGGCCACTTGGGGTCTCACTCTGTTGCTCAAACTGGCCTCAAATTCCCGGGTTAAAGTGATCTCTCTTGGCCTCCCAAAGTGCTAGGCGTGAACCACCACACCCAGCCCAGAGATCTTTCTCTAAGTGTTCATACAGCCTTTTTCTCCTCCTTTTTAACAGACACAGAAGATTATGAACCAGCTGTCCCATGTTCATTTAACCATTGTTCTATTTTATAATTATAAACAATGTTGGCCGGGCGCGGTGGCTCACGCCTGTAATCCCAGCACTTTGGGAGGCCAAGGTGGGTGGATCACCTGAGGTCAGGAGTTTGAGACTAGCCTGGCCAATATGGTGAAACCCTGTCTCTACTAAAAATACAAAAGTTAGCTGGGCTTGATGGTGGGTGCCTATAATCCCAGCTACTCATGAGGCTGAGGCAGGAGAATCGCTTAAACCTAGGAGGTGGGGGTTGCAGTGAGCTAAGATCATGCTGTTGCACTACAGCCTGGGTGACAGAGGGAGACTCTGTCTCAAAAAAAAAAAAAAAAGTTACAGTCAATATTCCTTGTAGCCCAGTTAATATCCAACATGTACCCCTTTGCGTATACACAAGAGTTTACGGGATTCAATTTCTAGAAATGGGATTGCAAGTTGAAATAAAAATGACATTTTAAAATTAGATAAGTATTGCTAAATTATCCTCCCAAGAGGTTGTATCAATATAGAATCCTACCTATTTGCCCTATTCGTTGATCAGTCCAGCATATTAAATATTTTCATCTTCACCTGTCCAATGGTATAAATTTGTGTATCATTTTCAGAGTATTAGCATTTTTAAGCATGTTTAAAATCTATTTGCATTTCCCTCCTTTTATTAGACAGAGTCTCACTTTGTCACCCAGGCTGGAATACAGTGGCACAATCATAGCTCACTGCAACCTTGAACTCCTGAGTTCAAGGGATCTTCTTGCCTCAACCCCCAAGTAGCTGGGATTACAGGCATACAACATCATGCCTGGCTAAGCTTTTATTTTAAGTAGAGACAAGGTCTCACTATGTTGCCCAGGCTGGTCTTGAACTCCAAGCCTCAAGCTATCCTCCCACCTTGGCTTCCCAAAGTCCTGGGATTACAGGCATGAGCCGCCACACCCCTGCATTTACTTTTTAAAATAACCTGTCTCTATACTCCAGTTTTCTTTTGGATTGCAATTCTTTTTATATTGATTTTTAGAAGTTCTCTCTCTCTCTCTCTCTCTCTCTCTCTCTCTTTTTGAGATGGAGGCTTGCTCTGTCACCCAGGCTGCAGTGCAATGCACAATTTCGGCTCACTGCAACTTCTGACTCCCGGGTTCAAGTGATTTTCTTGCCTCAGCCTCCCAAGTAGCTGGGATTATAGACACCTGTCACTGCACCCGGCTAATTTTTTTATTTTTTTATTTTTAGTAGAGATGGGGTTTCACCATCTTGGCCAGGCTGGTCTTGAACTCCTAACCCTGTGATCCACCTGCCTCAGCCTCCCAAAGTGCCCATATTATAAGCATGAGCCACCACACCAATCTCCAGATTTTTTTATTTAGAAAATATGGTCACTGAAAAGCATTTTGAAGTTGTTATAAAACTATATCATCCACTATGGCATTATATAACTTGTAGAGTAAATTAAGGTGACTTAAAACAGTTTACAGTTTATAAAACTATAAAACCCAAGTGACAACATGTTTTTATAACTTAAAAACTATAAAATTAATATAGACTCATCTGTTTTAAAAAGTCCAAAATACGAAAGTGTATAAGTTAAAAAGTACAAATTATCCCCCTTCTCACAAAGTGAGAACCACCATTAACAGTTTAATGTGAAATCCTCCTAACTTATTTCTATACACCCACAAATGTATATTTAAAGAGGTTTTGTTCCCCCCCCGCCGCCCCCCCCCCCCCCCCAGAAAATGGAAGCTGCAAGCTGTTCTGCAACTTGCTTTGTTTCAGTTAAGGTTTTATCTTGGATGTCAGGAATGGTAATGTTTGCAATTTGGTTTATTTTTTTTTATCTTTTATTTTCAGTTTGGGGGTGCATGTGAAGATTTGTTACATAGGTAAACTCATGTCACAGGGGTTTGGTATTTCATCACCCAGGTATTAAGGCTGGCAGCCAAAACTTATTTTTTCTGCTCCTCTCCCTCCTCCCACCCTCCACCTTCAAGTAAACCCCAGTGTCTGTGGTCCCTTCTTTGTATTAATGAGTTCTTATCATTTGTCTCCCATTTATAAGTGAGAACATGGTTTTCTGTCCCTATGTTAGTTTGCTAAAGATAATAGCCCCTGCAAAAGACACAATCTCATTCTTTTTCATGGCTGCATAGTATTCCATGGTATATACATACCACATTTTCTTTATCTAATCTGTCATTGATGGGCATTTGCATTGATTCAATGTCTTTGCTATTGTGAATAGTGCTGCGGTGAACATTCACATGCATGTGTCTTTATGATAGAATGCTTTATATTACTCTGTATATATATCCAGTAATGGGATCGCTGGTTTGAAGGGGTAGTTCTGCTTTTAGCTCTTTGACGAATTGCCATGCTACTTTCCACAATGGTTGAACTAATTTACACTCTGCAATTCAGTTTCTTAACCTGTAAGTTGATATTGTATTTCCACAGGCCACAGCAGGACCTGATACCAGCTCCCTTTGGGAAAAATTAAGTTCCAACTAATGTGCTAGAGCAGATGCAGCCTTGGAAATGTTCTAAGTGGCCCACTCGTTGCTCCCATAGCTTCAGTGTCTGCCCTTGGAGGCTACTTTACACAGTGTCGAGGGGCTTAGACTTGAGGCAGCTGAGTAGAGTCACAAGGAAAAGGGGCTAGAATTGGGGCCTTCATGCAGCCAGCCCCTAGACACTCTTATTTTGATTATTCAAAAGATTTGGCTTCTTGCCTTATTATGACTTATTTTTAATTTTAGAGACGAGGTCTTGCTCTGTCACCTGTTAGAGTGCAATGGCACAATCATAGCTCACTGTAACCTTGACCTCCTTGGCTCAGACGATCCTCCTGTCTTAGCCTCCTGAGTAGCTGGGACTATAGGTGTCCACATCCACGCCCGGTTAAATTTGTTTTTGTTTTGTTTTTTTTTGAGACACTGAGTCTTACTCTGTTACCCAGGCTGGAGTGCAGTGGCACAATCTTGGCTCACTGCAACCTCTGCTTCCTGGGTTCAAGGGATTCTTCTGCCTCAGCCTCCTGAGTAGCTGGGATTACAGTCATGTGCCACCACGCCTGGCTAATTTCTGTATTTTTAGTAGATACAGGATTTCACCATGTTGGCCAGGCTGGTCTCCAACTCCTGAACTCAGGTGATCCTTCTGCCTCAGCCTCCCAAAGTGCTGGGATTACAGGCATGAGCCACCACGCCTGGCCCTACCCAGTTAGTTTTTAAATTTTTTCATGGAGATGAGGTCTCACGATGTTGCCCAGGCTAGTCTTGAACTCTGGCCTTAAGAGATCCTCTCGCGTTGGCCTCCCAAAGTGCTGAGATTATAGGTGTGAGCCAAGGCACCAAGCTAAAATTTTTTAAAAAGATGCCTCTTGAGGCAGAAATCCTTGGAATTCAGCAAAGAGAAGAAATGGAGTCAGAACGGTGGGCGTGCAAGAATGGGCTCCAAGGAGCAGTGGGCTCTGCCAAGTCTGCAGGATAGAACAGCCCCTGTGCCCCCATAAGCCAGCTGGGAGGCAGGCCCATTCCCTATGTGGGTCTGATGCCCAGCCATGTCCATGCTCCCCTGGGCACCCCTCCTGGCAGTGCCCTACAGGCAGGGGGAGCTCTGGAGCCATAGTGGAGGGGGCACTTCAGGTGACCTTATTCACAAAGCCTTGTGTCCTGGCTGGATTGCAGCTCCCCCCAAAAAAAGATCCTATTTATTTCCCTACAAAGGTGCTTCTTAGCCAAGCCCATGGGGGCCACAGCTGCCCGGCAGGGGCCCTCTTTGGAGTTAGCCCAAAGGCACTGAGCAGGCACTCCAGGCCCTGGCAGCCTTCCCTGAAACAGCTTCAGGAGGCTCCAGATTGAGTCAGCTGTGGGGATCCCTGACCCAGGGGTCATCCCGGTCTTCTCCAGCATCCTCAGGGCCACCCTTGAGCAACTCTAGGCTTAGTAATAGACCCAGTTCCAGGAGGGCGGCTGGGTAGCCATTTTCTGCAGTCAGATCCATCTGTGTGCAGTCAACAAACATTTGAGGCTCTCCCATAGGCCAAGGTCAGCCCTAGCTCTAGGAATAGGCAGAACAGGACGGACGAGGTCCCTGCGTCTGTGGAGCTGGCACTCTAGTAGGAGAAGCTGATAAGGAACACATAAAATACCATTTTTAGAGAGTGCTATGAGGAAAATAAAACACACAGTGGCCTATGGAACAATGGGGGAGGGGTGATGAGTGTGCAGCACGCCCCCGTGAGGCACCTGAGAACCTCTTCTCAAACAGCAGGAAGGAAGGAGTTGTGTGAACCTGGGGAAAACATTCCAGGGAGCCAGAAGTGCCAAGCACAGCACCTTGTGGCTGCGGGGCGCTCTGCTCAGAGAATCAAGGAGTGGATGGGGTGTGAGCAGAAAGGAGTGCCAATTTAGGCAGCGTCTGTGGCCCTCTGGATTCATGTGGGTTTTCTCCCACACATAATGGGTGCTGACAGGAGGGTTTAGGTCAGTGAGTGGTGTGATCTGAGTGCATGTTTTCCTTTGTTTTTGTTTTTTTTAAATTTGTTTTATAGAGATGGAGGTCTTGCTTTGTTGCCCAGGCTGGTCTTCAATTTGTGGCCTCCAGTGATCCTCCTGCCTTGGCCTCCAAAAACACTGGAATTACAGGCTGAGTGCATGTCTAAGGGATAACTCGGGCTACTTTGTGGAGAGAGTGGGCGAGGGCAGGCATGGCAGCAGGGAAAGTCACAGGGAGGCCAGAGGCTGGCGCAGTGGTCCAGGTGAGAAAGCCTCAGAGCTGGAAGCAGGTTGTGCATCGGTGAGGTGGAGGGAAGGGAAGAAGCAGGATGTACACAGTGAGGTGGAGGGAAGGGAAGAACTGGGGACGTGGGCATGGGATTATTGCCAACTGTCATGTCCTCCTACAGAAACAGAGCCAGGGGCCTCCAGTCAAGGACAGAACCAGCAGGGTCCCTGCTCTCCTGCTTGCCCTGTGCATGCCAGCCTAGTCCCACCCTTAGACTCAGGCAGGAGGGCTCCCATGCTGGACACTCACAGGAGAGGGCACCCACCAGTCCCCCTCCGGCTGCCCCTCCCCATGGGTCAAGGAGTTTCCTGCCCTTGCAGCCCAGGGCCAGCTGCCTGGGCCTTCGTGGGCCTCTTCGCCAGGCCCCCAAGCCCCAGGATGTGGGAAGGAAGAGGGTGTGGCATTTTTCAGGGGCACAGACAGCATTCTCGCCCTGTGCAGGGAATCCACACCCCTGACCCAGGACCCTTCTGGTGGGGAATGGAACAAAGGATGGGATGGGAAGCGAATTGGTGTGGCTGGCTGTCCCCATGCCACCATGTTCCCAAACCAGATTGTATCTGGTCTTCTAGGACATTGTAAAGATGTATGTGTTAAGGCAAGAAGGTAGAGCATATTTTCTCTAACAGTTTTTCAGTTTGATTTGTAACTTTTCATATTTAAACAGATGCTATGGGGGCAGCCATTTGTACTCTTGTCTCGGATCCCACAGAAGCACAGGCAACCTGCCACATCTAATGCTTGCCTTCTGCAGTGCTCCCCAAATGCTAGATGCAGAGTTTGGGGACCCCTCACTTACCAAAGAAGTTTTCCACCAAAACAGAATAAAGTGCTCTTCCCAATTTGCTAAACAAATTAAAAGATAGAATTTTCTAATTTTTAATTTTTTAAATTTTTTTTTAGAAACAGGATCTTGTTCTGTCACCCAGGATGGAGTGTAGTGGTGCCATCATAGCTCACCTCAGCCTCAAACTCCTAGATTCAAAGAATTCTCCTGTTTCAGCCTCCCAAGTAGCTGGGACTACAGGCTTGCATCACTACGCCTGGCTAATTTTTTCATTTTATGTACATGCGGGGCCTCACTATGTTGCTCAGGCTGCTCTCAAATTCTTGGCCTCCAGACATTCTCCCACTTTGGCCTCCCAAAGTGCTGTGATTACAGGCATGAACCACTGTGCCCAGCCCTGATTTTTAAATTTTGACTCCATTTTCTTTTTCTAGAATGCTTGATGCCTGCTACTGCTTACCTACTAGCAGTGGGAAGCAAAAAATATATGAACAAACTGTATTAGTCCTTTCTCATACTGCTATAAAGAACTGCCTGAGACTGAGTAATTTAAACAGAAAAGAGATTTAATTGATTCACAGTTCATCATGGCTGGCAAGGCCTCAGGAAACTTACAATCATGGCAGAAGATGAAAGGGAAGAAAGGCACCTTCTTCACAAGGCAGCAGGAAGGAGAAGTGCCAAGAGAAGGGGGAAGAGCTCCTTATAAAACCATCGGATCTCATGAAAACTCACTCACTATCATGAGAACAACCTGGGGGAAATCTGCCCCATGATTCAATTACCTCCACCTGGTTTCTCCCTTGACACATGGGGATTACGGGAATTACAGGGATTACAATTCAAGATGACCTTTAGGTGGGGACACAAAGCCTAACCATATCACAAACACGAACAACGACTAAAGAAATCACACACAGCATAGTTGATGAATAAGAGAAAACTGGAGACCAGGTGGGGTGGCCCATGCCTATAATTCCAGCACTTTGGGAAGCTGAGGCGGGGGGATTACCTGAGGTCAGGAGTTGGAGACCAGCCTGGCCAACATGGTGAAACCTCATCTCTGCTCTCTACTAAAGATACAAAAATTAGCTGGGGACGGTGGTGGGCACCTGTAATCTCAGCTGTTTGGGGGGCTGAGGCAGAAGAATCGCTTGATCTTGTAGCGAGCCGAGATCATGCCACTGCACTCCAGCCTGGGTGACAGAGGGAGTCTCCATCTCAAAAAAAAAAAAAAAAAAGAGAGAGAGAGAGAGAGAAAACTGGAAACAGCTGATTTTTGTGAATTTGACAGAATGTACTTGTAGACTGGAGTATGTATGGTTGTGACTTTATATGGTAAACATACAATATAGTTATTCTTCCTAACAGTTAAATGGCCTCTAGTTTATGAAGACAGAATTCATTATGCCTTGGAACTTTCTGCAGAGAGTACCATGACTTCTAGGTGCATTTCCCCAAAACACACAGAAAACCTCAGCCTAATACACTGCGAGAATATTCCATAACTATGTGTTAAAATGAGTTGCTTAGGCTGGGCATGGCGGCTCACACCTGTAATCCTAGCACTTCGGGAGGCCAAGGTGGGCAGATCACCTGAGGTCAGGAGTTTGAGACCACTCTGGCCAACATAGTGAAACCCTGTCTCTACTAAAAATACAAACATTAGCAGAGCATGGTGGTGCATGCCTGTAATCCCAGCTACTGCAGAGGCTGAGGCTGGAGAATTGCTTGAACCTGGGAGACAGAGGTTGCAGTGATCCAAGATTGCACCACTGTACTCCAGCCCGGGTGACAGAGCAAGACTCCATCTCAAAAAAAAAACAAAGAAAGAAATTAGTTGCTTAATAATCAAAGTTTTGGGGAAACTAGCACCTCAAAAGTGTGCTTATGGAGAGACAAGGAGGGCAGGGAAGTACATATCAAGCTCTTATTTACTAAATAAGTGTCTCCTGTATGCCAGGAACTGGCCTTGGCATGACATGCTCCCTAATCGCCCCAGCAGCCCCCAACACCACTGAGCCTCCTGGGGAGACAGGATGAGTCATCTCATGGATAATAAGAATGGCTTCTCCAAGAGCTGGGGCATCTGTTGATAAAGAACATTAGGCCGTGCACAGTGGCTCATGCCTGTAAATTCCAGCACTTTGGGAGGCCAGGGCGGGAAGATCACTTGAGCTCAGGAGTTTGAGAGAGTTAATTGGCTTTGTCAGCCTGGGCAGCATGGTGAAACCCCGTCTATACAAAAAATTAGCCAGGCATGGTGGTATGTAGTCCCGGCTACCCAGGAGGCTGAGGTAGGAGGATCACTTGAGCCTGGGAGGCGGAGGTTACATTGAGCTGAGATTGAACCACTGCCCTCCAGCCTGTGACAGAGTGAGACCCTGTCTCAAAAAAAAAAAAAGAAGAAGAGGAAGAAGAAAAAGGGAACACTAGAGTTTGGGTTGATTGTGTGTTGAGTTCATAGCTTTACATGTCAAGATCTAAAGCCTAAAACGAATTCATATAAAACTCATTTGTAACAAAAAGTAACTATTGTTTTTATTTTATTTTGTTTGTCTAATTTGAGGAAGACCTTTGAGGGTATCTTATTGAAACAGGGAAACACTCTCAGACAGACCATATTAGATACTCCTGCCCCTAGCCAGAGGTCAGCTGTGTCGGAAATCAAACTTCTGGACTTTTATCTTATCTGAATTGGTCCTGTTTGGGGCGACCAATCTTACACACACACTTCAGCTTCAGATAAAGTCAGAAAACTACTTCAGAAGGGTTAGTTCCATTTCTGCTCTTCAGAATTTGATTGATTTCCAGACTTACGGGCCTTGCCTTAGGAAGGTTGAATCAAAGTAAAGTAAAATGTTTCTAGGGCTCTGTCTTCTCAAAATAATTAGAGCTGCGATTGATTTGGGAACCAGGCTTCATCCTGGAGCACCCAAAACTCAGGACCCCTGTTTCCCGGGGAATCGTGTTCACCCCCTCCCCACCTGGCCTGTGCATACCCCCATCCACAGCCTCAGGAAGAACTTTAAAGGTGGTCACAGAAGAGTTTACAAGCTGCTCTTATGACTGGCTTTGTCTCAATTGCACACAAGCCACAGAGCCGCTTCTCTTACTCAAAGGTGATTTCTCCTTTGTTCCCACTTCTGCCACCAGCCGACTATCTATGAGACTGCCAGGCATAAGCCTGCTCCTCTCTTACCTCGTGGGCATCTCCTGTGGAAAGTGACTCCATCAACCCCGGGTCTCACCTCAAATCCCCCGCTAATTCCTGCTTCAGGGCTTGGGCAGGACACTTCTATCTCAGGGCCCCAGACACCCGTCCTCTCAGCACCTAGTCGGGCCTAGCCAGAGACCTACCACTTGCCCTCAAAACCATTTCCTCCTTATCTCAAGGTATACACTTAGGCTTTCAAGGAAAAACCAGAACAAGGTAGGAGGATCTTAGCAACTTCTCCAAGGTCCTCCCCTCCTAAACCACAAAGCAGGTGGTAAGCATCCTGGAATGAGTCCCCCATGGCCGTATGGGGGCTTGGAGAGGGGCTCCCAATTTCCTGGTCATTACATATGTCAGGGGGTAGTAATCCCAGCCAGAAGCCTGGCATTCAGCCCCCACGTCCTGACATCTTGTTCAAATCTACCCTGCCCACTCCAGACTGGGGCCTCAAGCCTCCATCCTTTCCCATCTGGTCAACACTCGCTCTCTGTCTTGGCTGGAGTAGTCTCTCAGGAACCCAAATCTGACAACGAAGTTCCCCTGCTAAAAACTGGAGGTCAAAAGCCTGGGAGATAAGGGTTCCTCCTTCACCTGCAGCGGCCTTGGCCATCAGCCCAGCCCGGTCTGAGGATCCAGCCTTATCTAGGCCCCTCCCTCCCTCCCCCCACTCTCGTCCTTTGTTACTGGAACACATTATGCACTCACAGGCTCTCCACCTTTGCACTTACCATTCCCTCCTCCTAGAAGAGGCTTCCTCCCTTATCCTTCCAGCAAATTCCTGCTCAACCTTCAAGACCCAGCTCAAAGGTCTGCTCCTGCATGAAGCCCTGTTTCACCCCATGGTTCAGTCAATGCAGGCTACCATAATAGACCTACCATCAACATTGATTTATCACAGTTCTGGAGGCTGGACGCCCAAGGCCAGGCTGCCAGCCCTGTCAGGTTCTGGTGAGGGGCCTCTTCCCAGCTTGCAGACAGCCACTTCCTCTCAGTGTGCTCCTGTGACATTCTTTTTCTGATAAGGCCACCAATCCTATCGAATTAGGACCCCACCCTTATGACTTCATCTCACTTTACTTCCTAAAAGCCCTATCTCCAAATAGTCACATTGGGGGTTAGGGCTTCAACATAGGAATTTGGGGCAGGGACACAATTCCATCCACAGCACCTCCCAGACAGATCTGATCTCTTCCTCCTCCACAGCGCCACCTTATTCAGGGCAGGGCCTCTATTCATCACAGCACATCCACCCTTTATTCCCATTTGTGCCTCCTGTGCATTTGATGAATGAAGTCTCATCCCCTATTCATTGTCTCCTTCTTCCTCCCAGCAGCCTCTGTGTGACACTTTATTAGTGTCTCCCACTGTCCCAGTTCCCAGAGGCAGGGACCACCTTCTCATGCATCCCTGGACTTTCAGCACCCTGCACAGGGCAGGCCCGGGTGGGTGAATTCTGGTTCAATTGTAGGAGGACCTAGAGCCCTTGGGGTTGGAGACTCCCAAGCCGGGAGTCCCACTCCTTGCCATTGTTGCCCCCACACATTCATCAGCCCCTTATTGGACAATCTTATCCCCATACTGAGTTTTCTTCCAGCCCTAAGCGGCAGAGTTCTTGATCTCTGGGCAGGCAACAGCAAGCTGTGCAAAAGAGGCCAGACATGGCCTTCCTCCCTGCACTGCACGGGCCAGGAATCGTGCATGTAGAGTGGCGATTCTTTGTTCCTACCTAGGAAAAGCCATTAGTTTTAGCACCGCAGAATAAAAAATGCAAGTCGCTCTGGGTGTTTTTTGATTTTGTCTAGGTCTCCTTCCATAGGTGGAGGGTGTATGAACCGGTCCTGTATTTGGCTCAGCAAGCAGCTCCTCGGCTCAGATCGGGTTATTTATTTAACGTATCTAGTTTTTACTCCCTCCCGTCCAAAAGCGTCAAGCTAAAAATATCTTGTTTATGAGCTCTGGACCGAAAACGAAGCAGTTGGGCTATTAATCACTGGGAATATGTTGAATAGGAACTTGATTAAAGCGCAGTGTGCATTGCCCAGATGAAACTGCTTCTTTACTGCGATCGCTGTGGAAGCTCGGAGCCTCTCCAGCAGTGCTTTTAGCTGCACCCACTCGGAGGCTCCTGGGCGGGTAGTGGCGCCTTGCCAGGCCTAGGAAGACCACAGTCGGCGAAGGGGTCTTCCCTTACCTGGAGGCAAGCGCGCCTCTAGCCGGGACCCAGGCGGCGTCTGGCCTCAGCGCCATTCCCGACGGGCGGCGCGGGCAGGGGAAGGAGACACTCGAGGGCCCCCAAGACCCCATTGGGGCCCAGCTGACAGTCCGCAGCCCCCACCCCGGCTGCGGTAAAGAAAGCGAGGGACGCACGTGGCTGGGGGTCTCTGTGACAAGCTCCTTTCCCCGCCTCGGTGAGAGGGTCAGCGTGCCGCACCTAAGGGGCTCTAGGGCCTGGCCGCCACGGCACCCAAGATCCCGAGGACCCCAGCGTCCAGCGAACCACAGGGCAGAGTTCTCCCTGTGGGTGCTCGGACCTGGCGACCTGGACACCCTCGCTCCAGCCGTTGGCGTCCACCTGAACAGGGAGTTGGGGGAGGAAGCCGTGGCTTCGGGCCTCGCGGGCTACGGTCCCCGCCTCGAGGGATCCCGGCCCGGAGTTAAATTAGTCTCCTCCCTCGGTGCGCCCCTCCCAGTGCTCGCCCCGGCGTCCAGCTCCGCTAGTCCAGGGATCCCGCTCATCCGGCAAGAAAAAAATCGGCAACACCACGCCGAGTAGTAGCGCCGGTCCCGCGCGCCTAGGCAGCCGAGCTCTCCGGCCTGGAGAAGTAATTACAAAGAAAGTTTTCCAGCCCGGGCGGATCGACCGGCCAGATCCTCCAGGCTCCCGGGCCGAGGCCGCCTCTGCTCCCCGCGGGGTCCTAGCGCCCTGCAGCGCCACTCGTGGGACCCTGGCGTCCTCAGAGAGGTGCCTCTGCGTGGAATCACAGGGGTCGCCTGCAGATCAGAGCTAGTAGACACAGAGCCACCGCGCTCTGGGCCTCTCCGCGCGTCCCAAACGACCCCCCACTGGACCCCGCTGGCCCGGTCGCTCAGCGCCTCAGCCTCCCCGGGACGCCGGTCCCAGACAGGCCTGACCTGGTTCAAGCTTTGAAAGCGAGTCCGCACCGCAGTAGCTCGAGACCCTGACTTGTCCTCCGCCCCGCTCCACCCCTACCCCGTGCAGCCTCGGGATGCTCAGGGGCTCCCGGCCACCGCTGGATATGAGCGCCTAGGGGAGGCCGGAGGAGGGGGCCCCAGCCACCGACCACGTGGGCGCGGAAGCGACAGCCGGGCCCGGGGCGGAGCTTGGAGCGAGCGCCGCGGCCCGGCTGGGTGAGCAGGAGGCGGTGGGCGTTGCGCCGCAGCCTGCCTGTGGTGCGCGGCGCTGGGCCCCGCTGGTTCGCCCCCTCCCTCCGTCTGCGCGCTAGGACCCAGCGGACGCCGCGCCGCCGCCGCCGCCGCGAGGGGACAGAGGCCGCCTCGGACTCTAGGGGGCGACTCGGACTGCAGGGTATAAAAGCGGGGCCTGCGCGGGCTGTGCCATTCGCGACCCGGAGCTGCGCGGGCGCGGGCGAGCAGGGGCTCCGGGTGCACGGCGGCGGCGGCGCCCCGCGCTGGCTGGAGGCCGCCGAGGCTCGCCATGCCCGGAGAACTCTAGCTCCCCCATGGAGTCGGCCGACTTCTACGAGGCGGAGCCGCGGCCCCTGATGAGCAGCCACCTGCAGAGCCCCCCGCACGCGCCCAGCAGCGCCGCCTTCGGCTTTCCCCGGGGCGCGGGCCCCGCGCAGACTCCCGCCCCACCTGCCGCCCCGGAGCCGCTGGGCGGCATCTGCGAGCACGAGACGTCCATCGACATCAGCGCCTACATCGACCCGGCCGCCTTCAACGACGAGTTCCTGGCCGACCTGTTCCAGCACAGCCGGCAGCAGGAGAAGGCCAAGGCGGCTGCTGGCCCCGCGGGCGGCGGCGGCGGCGATTTTGACTACCCCTGCGCGCCCGCGGGCGCCGGCGGCGCCGTCATGCCCGGTGGAGCGCACGGGCCCCCACCCGGCTACGGGTGCTCGGCCGCCGGCTACCTGGACGGCAGGCTGGAGCCCCTGTACGAGCGCGTCGGGGCGCCGGCGCTGCGGCCGCTTGTGATCAAGCAGGAGCCCCGCGAGGAGGACGAAGCCAAGCAGCTGGCGCTGGCCGGCCTCTTCCCCTACCAGCCGCCGCCGCCGCCGCCGCCCTCGCACCCGCACCCGCACCCGCACCCGCACCCGCCGCCCACGCATCTGGCCGCCCCGCACCTGCAGTTCCAGATCGCGCACTGCGGCCAGACCACCATGCACCTGCAGCCCGGTCACCCCACGCCGCCGCCCACGCCTGTGCCCAGTCCGCATCCCGCGCCCGCGCTCGGCGCCGCCGGCCTGCCGGGCCCCGGCGGCGCGCTTAAGGCACTGGGCGCCGCGCACCCTGACCTCCGAGCGGGTGGCGGCGGCGGCGCAGGCAAGGCCAAGAAGTCGGTGGACAAGAACAGCAACGAGTACCGTGTGCGGCGCGAGCGCAACAACATCGCGGTGCGCAAGAGCCGCGACAAGGCCAAGCAGCGCAACGTGGAGACGCAGCAGAAGGTGCTGGAGCTCACCAGTGACAATGACCGCCTGCGCAAGCGGGTGGAACAGCTGAGCCGCGAACTCGACACGCTGCGGGGCATCTTCCGCCAGCTGCCAGAGAGCTCCTTAGTCAAGGCCATGGGCAACTGCGCGTGAGGCGCGCGGCTGCGGGACCGCCCTGGGCCAGCCTCTGGCGGGGACCCGGGGAGTGGTTTGGGGTCGCCGGATCTCGAGGCTTGCTCGGGATGTGCGAGCCAGGACTAGGAGATTCCGGTGCCGCCTGAAAGCCTGGCCTGCTCCGCGTGTCCCCTCCCTTCCTCTGCGCCGGACTTGGTGCGTCTAAGATTGGGGGGGGGGGGCAGGCGGTGGCTTCTCCCTGCGAGGAGGAGAGAATTCTTGGGGCTGAGCTGGGAGCCCGGTAACTCTAGTATTAAGGATAACCTTGTGCCTTGGAAATGTAAACTCTCCGCTCCGATGCCTACCGAGTAGGGGGAGCAAATCGTGCCTTGTCATTTTATTTGGAGGTTTCCTGCCTCCTTCCCAAGGCTACAGCAGGCCCCCATGAGAGAAGGAGGGCAGCGGCCCGTGGCTGGAGGAGGAGGGCTCAGGGAGCTGAGATCCGGACAAGCCAGCCAGCCCCAGCCGCTCCTCGGCGTCTTTCTTATAGAGGGGTGGAAACATAGGGACTTGGGGCTTTGAACCTAAGGTTGTTCCGCTGGTTCTTCATGAAGGTGGAGGGTCTCTTGTGCCGCACCTCTCCCATCCCTCCGCACACACCCCACCCCAGCCTGCCACAGACTGGGCTTCCCCCCGGGGCGGAACTGAGATATGGGGGTCACCAGGTGACCAGTGGGAGCCACCACCCCCAGTCAGACCAGAAAGCTAGATCGTGGGTCAGCTCTGATGATGTATACCCCTGGCGGGAGAGGTGGGACCTGGAGATCTGGCTGTGGGGCGGGCATGGGGGGTGAAGGGCCACTGGGACCCTCAGCCTTGTTTGTACTGTACGCCTTCAGCATTGCCATAGGAACACAAAACACGATCAGTCCATCCCAGAGGGACCGGAGTTATGACAAGCTTTCCAAATATTTTGCTTTATCAGCCGATGTTAACACTTGTATCTGGCCTCTGTGCCCCAGCAGTGCCTTGTGCAATGTGAATGTGCGCGTCTCTGCTAAACCACCATTTTATTTGGTTTTTGTTTTGTTTTGGTTTTGCTCGGATACTTGCCAAAATGAGACTCTCCGTCGGCAGCTGGGGGAAGGGTCTGAGACTCTTTCCTTTTAGTTTTGGGATTACTTTGGATCCTGGGGGACCAATGAGGTCAGGGGGGGTTCTCCTTTGCCCTCAGTTTTTCCCTGGCCCCTCCAGCCTGGGCTGCCCGCAAGGCTTGTCCCCGCAGAGGCCCTGGCTCCTGGTCGGAAAGGGAGGTGGCCTCCTGCCAACACATCACTGGGGCTGGGAGCAGGGAAGGACGGCTTCGTTCTCTTCTTTTGGGGAGAACATAGAGTCTCACCCTAGATGTTTTATGTATTATATCTATAATATAAACATATCAAAGTCAATGTCGGTGTCTTTTTAAAACCAGAAAGAAGCTGCTTCCAAGGTTGTCTGTGGGCCAGGTCACATTTGTAAATAATACAGCATTTTCCCTGGCTGTGATCCTGACTTTCATGAGCTCTCCATCCATCCCCAGCCCTTCTTTACCCCAAGTGGGGAGGGACTTACTTCCCCCAGGCAAGACAAATAAATAGCAGAGTACAAGTCTCTAAATGGAGAATGCCCAGAGCCTGAAGGCAGTCTCTTGGGGTCGTGGGAGGGGGCCATGGTGGGGGTTACAGGGCTGAGGTCTTGGCGAGGCCTCTCATCTGCCCCTGGGAGGAGAAGAGAGAGTCCTCTGCCTGAGCTCAGCAGCCCCAGGCTCAAGGCGCCCTTTGTCCAGACTTCCTTCCAAATCACCTTCAGCTCCAGTGCCTCACTCATACCCACTGCAGCTCCAGCTTCCAGCAGGACCCTTGGCCAGCAGGAAGAGGCCTCCAGTGGTAGGACCCTCCAACCCTCCCCTCTTTCCCTGGACCATGTGGCTACACCCTACCCTGTGAAGCCCCCAGGGCAGCTTGAAGAGAGAGACCCTTCCATCTGGCCCTCCACACCTGCCCCACCGCAGCCCTCACAGGAAAGGAGACTGAGGCAGACCAACAACAGCGATCCAGCCCTGCCCCACACACTGACTGTTCAGGAACTGCCCCAGCATCCACACTGCCCACTGCATTTATCCCTGACCCAGCAGGGGACTGAGTGCTGGCATGCCTCCAACTCTGACGAGCACCCTGTGAGGTCAGGCACCCTGGCACCCACTTAACAGCAGTGACAGCCAAGCAAGGGGGGCAGCCCTCATCTCTGAACTAACAAGGCACAGGAGGAGGCAGCCCAGGAGGTTGATGGTGCTTTTCAGGTTTTACCCTCTTGGAGGGTAAAAGATAAATTACACTTTTTTTTTTTAACTGCACCAAGACAGTGTTCACTGAGCGGCTTACTGTATGTGCCAATGCAGGCTGGGGCATTTTCGAGAAGTTACACGTTCCTTTTATACTCAAGAAGCTTAGCTTTACCTGCCTTCGTGGTTAGCTGGCACCTCTTCCGGCCCCCCGCTCTGTCCTGTGTCTGGCCGCCTCCTCACCCACGGCCGCCCTTGGCAGAGGAGAGGCCACGAGCCCAGTGAGGAGGCGGTGCCTGCCCCGCCACCCTGGGAACAGAGGAGGCAGAGCCCTGCCGCGTGCCCAGAGGCCTGGGGCAGGCCACAGCTTGCTAAGTCCCAGCAAACCCTCTCTGAGTTCAGTGCTAATTCCAGTTTTTCTTGTTTGAGGGGGCTGATTCCTGGCTTACCCGTTTCCCCCCAGAACGGGTCCTAGGATGGGTGGGGGAGGGGTGACCCTCCTGCCCTCACTCCTTCCTCTCCTCTCTGCTATGCCAGCCTGCTAGGGGCTTCCTGTTTCAAAGCCACCAGCTCCTGGAAGGGATCCCTCCTACCTTGAGTCCTCCTCCTGGTCCTGAGTTCCAGGGAAAAAATGGATCCAATCACATCCAGCCCCAGGAAAGGGATGGGGAGGGTGAGGCCTCAGGGTAGGCCAAAGTAGAGCAGAGGAAGGACCTTTGGGCGGCGTGGGGTGAACCTGCCCAGCATGCACCCCATGCCCAGCTGTGGGGGACTCCCGGGAACAGAGTCGCCCCTGGCCACCTACCGCTTCCTGCAGGGTTCCTCACAGTTCCCCTCCTGACTGCAGCCTTCATGAAGAACCACTCCAGGAGCCCAGCACTGAACACACCCCAAGTATTTATCAGATGCCTGCTGTATGCCAGGGCCTGCGTCAAAGATGGGGCACTGGGCTGGGAACAAACAGACTCTGCTCTGGCTCTAGGGGAGCTCACAGCCTTGAGGCCCCAAGCTGTGGTTTAGGGGTGCCACGTACAATGAGGGGGAGCTCAGAGTGTGAACAAGATCCACCCGGAAGGTGGATCCTCCTTTCTGGAGGCGGCAGCTTTGCTGAAACGCCTGAGGCAGGCGGCCCCTGCCCTGGATGCTTCTCCTTAATTCTGATCTCCCCTTGACCAGGGGACCTTTTCCCCCTTGCTGGGCCACTCCTGTGCCCTGTGTCCCGTGACAGCTCTGTTCAGGGTTAGCCTGCCTTCAAGGAAAAAACAAGGTGGAAAGGAAGGAGGCATCTCCTCTGCCGCCAGATGCGTCCTGATGGTTTAGTGCTGTCACGGATATTACTCTTATCTCCTGGATCTCCTGGGAATCTGTGAACGTGGGGTTTGGCCCTGACACCTGTGATGAGCCACTGGGCCTGGTGAGGAATGTCTGCCCCTCCCAGCTCTCCCACCGGCTCCTTCCCAGGCAGGATCCTGCCAGGCCTCTTCTAGGAGCTGCTGATCTCACAGGAGGGGAGGGGGCCACTCACGGGGAAGGTCAAGGAAGAGGGGAAACCCCCAACTTTGTTTAGCCGAGGGGCCGCTCCAGGGTACCCACAGTCCTCTAGGCCCGGGGGCGAAGTCCTTGCCTAGACAGTGTTGATATTCCAGCTGTTTCTTTCCTATGCTAGCGGGGAGGGGAAGGTTTTTCTGTTCTTTCCTTTTTTTAGAGACAGGGTCTCACCCTGTCACCCCAGATGAAGTGCAGTGGTGCAATCACTGCTCCTCAAAACCTCAAACTCCTGAACTCACACCATCCTCCCTCCTGCCTCAGCCTTCCGAGTAGCTGCTGGGATTAATTTTTTTTTTTTTTTTGTAGTCTGGGCACTGTGGCACATGCTGTAATCCCAGCACTTTAGGAGGCCGAGGTGAGTGTATCACAAGGTCAGGAGTTCAAGACCGGCCTGGCCAATATGGTGAAACCCTGTCTCTACTAAAAATACAAAAATTAGCTGGGCATGGTGGCGAGCACCTGCAGTCCCAGCTACTCAGGAGGCTGAGGCAGGAGAATTGCTTGAACCCAGGAGGCGGAGGTTGCGGTGAGCCGAGATCGTGCCATTACACTCCAGCCTGGGCAACAAGAGCAAGACTCCGTCTGAAAAAAATAAATTATTTTTTTCTAGAGACAGGGGTCTCGCTGTGTTTCCCAGGCTGGTTCAGAGCTCCCAGCCCCAAGCAATCCTCCCTCCTCAGCCTCCCAAAGTGCTGGGATTACAGGAGTGAGCCACCGCGCCCAGCCTTTTTTTTCCTTTCTTTAGGTAAAACTAACCCACTAGCACCTTTGAAAGCACTTTCTTGATTCTGTGAGAGACTCTTGCGATCTCTTCTCTCTGGACAACACCACCTCTTCCCTGCACCACACCCCTCTCTGCGGATGGAGTGTTTGACGTAAGCCAAGGCCCAGGAAAGATACCGATTCACTATCAAAGCATCCTAGTCCCATCCCAGAGCAATTAAAAAGCCAGATGGAATCTCTGGGAAACGGCATTAATAACACGAACAATCTGTGTTGGCCAGGGGGAAACCCAGGAGCCTCAGCCAGGGGTGGGCTGTAGGGGGAGGGAAGCTGGGGTGCCGAGTGGAAGCTCACAGCAACATCTCAGCCCTGTTGTGGTCAGCTGGGGATGGGGCTGCCGTAGGGGTGTGCTAGGTCCAGCTGCAGCTGGGCTGTCCCCTCTAGCTCTTGCAAAGCCCACAGTGCACCCTGCATCCTGGTGGATGCAGACCGAGCCAGACAAATGTGGAACCCATTACTCAGACAGCTGCAGGCCTGGCCAGCCCCATTCTGGCACTCAAGAGCTTTGCTTCCCTTCGGTTTGTTTTTATTTATTATTTTTCTAGCCTTCTGGCCCCACCCACTAGGAACAGGCCTCTCCGGGTGTATGGCTGGTATAGACGCCCTTTCTTTTCATGTCTGTGCCCCACATCTGCTGCCTGTGCTTGACAACAGCAGAAGACAGTGTTGGGGAACCCCAGTGGGCCTGAACCCCAGAAACTCCCCTTAGAATGCAAATGCTGGGTGCAGTGGCTCAGACCTGTAGTTCCAGCACTTTGAGAGACTGAGGTGAGAGAATTGCTTGAGCCCAGGAGTTCAAGGCCACTCTGGGCAACTCAGTGAGATCCTGTGTCTACAAACAAAATTTTTAAAAATTATCCAGGTGTGCTGGCCCATGCTTGTAGTCCCAGCTACTCAGGAGGCTGAGGTGGGAGGATCGGTTGAGCCCAGGAGTTGGAGGCTGTAGTGAACTATGATCCTACCACTGCACTCCAGCCTGGACAATGGAGCAAGACCCTGTCTCAAAAAGAAAAAATTGTAATGCAAAGTGGTAAATACTTCAGGCAAGACCAGCTGAGCTCTCGAGATCAGCGCACACCATCACGCCCAGCTACTTTTTGTATTTTTAGTAGAGATATGGTTTCACCATGTTGACCAGGCTGGTCTTGAACTCCTGACCTCAGGTGATTCTGGGCAGCAGGGACCAGGGTTCACACTGTTCGGCTGCCTCGAGGGGCCTAGAAGAGGCTGGACCAGGACTATAGGCAAAGAATTCTCTACTAATTAGAAGGTTTTTCTAGGCACAGATGAGAAGTGAGACTCTTCTATAGCAGCCTGGTCTTCAGACTAGTCTGCAGGCTCACCCCCAACTTAAAGACATAGTTCTCCTATGGCCATCAAACTGGGGTGGAAACAAGCTTGTTTAAGAAACATGCTTCGTGATTGTCACATAGCCAGAGAGCCATTTTCTGACACTCATCCTCACTCCTTGACGTCATCCTCCACCTTCATCCTCCCTGGAAACTCTGTTTCCCAAGGTCACACTAACTCCTAAAGCCAAATCAACTGAACGCTCCTGGGGTCTTTCCTGCCTGTCTTGGCCTCCTGCTGAACTTGGCTGCAGCAGACATTCAGTGTCTGGCTGTGCAGGTCTTGAATATATGTGTTTGAATGCAAGAATCTCTCCAACTCTCTCCTTTACAAGACATCCTCACCCTGTCCTTTCCATCCAAGGGTCCATGGGGTTGGCCCGAGGTCCACCAAACAGGCTGCACCATTGTGGAAGGCAACACAAGAGCACAATAAATAAGGCTCCCCTATGGTGGCCTTAAATGTTGTAGCTTCTACAGTTACTTTGTTGTTTTGTTTTGTTTGACAAAGTCTCACTCTGTTGCCCAGGCTGGAGCACAGTGGCACGATCTCGGCTCACTGCAATCTCCGCCTCCCAGTTCAAGTGATTCTCCTGCCTCAGCCTCCCAAGTAGCTGGGATTACAAGCGTGCACTACCAGGCCTGGATAAATTTTTATTGTATTTCTAGTAGAAACAGGGTTTCATCACGTTGGCCAGGCAGGTCTCAAACTCTTGACCTTAAGTGATCTGCCTGCCTCGGCTACCCAAAGTGCTGGGGGATTATAGGCATGAGCCACCACACCTGGCCTTGTTTTTGTTTGTTTTGTTTTTGAGATAGTTTTGCATTCTCGGTTCCCTGCAACCTCCCCCTCCTGGATTCAATGATACTCCTCTCTCAGCCTTCCAAGTAGCTGTGATTACAGGCACCTGCCACCATACCCAGCTACTGTTTGTATTTTTAGTAGAGATGGGGTTTCATATTGACCAGGCTGGTCTCGAACTCCTGACCTCAGCCTCAGGTGATCCACCCGCCTTGGCTTCCCAGAGTGTTGGTATTACAGGCATGAGCCACCACCATGCCTGGCCTGTTTTGTTTATTTGAGTCAGGGTCTCTCTCTGTCACCCAGGCTGGAGTACAACCTCCACCTCCTAGATTCAAGGAGGTCGAGTACATGCCACTACACCAGGCTAATTTTCAAATATTTCTGTAGAGAAGGGGTTTCACTTTGTTGCCCAGGCTTGTCTGTCTGGAACTCCTGGGCTCAAGCGATCCTCTCTCCTCAGCCTCCCAAAGCGCTGGGATTACAAGGTGTGAGCCACTGCACCCAGCCCATGAAGTTACTTTTAACATGCAAGAATCCCAAGAAAGGTAACCCATCCAGTCCTCGATAATCTTCCGAGCCTTCATGTGATTAGTTTATCACCAGAATCAGAGTTCTGGCTGGGCTCTAGAGATACAGTCAGGCTCTGCAGGAGACTGTGTGGGGAGGAGATGAGATTTCTAGAAGAGGGGACAGAGTAGGGAAGGAGCAGTCCCATCTGCCTCCAAGCTGCCTGAGCCACAGGTGAGCACAGGGGAGCGAGATCGGCTGCATTTCTGCTTTAAAAGCTATTTCAAGCTTTCGTGTCTCTGTCTTATCTCCACTCTAGGACAAGACCGGCAAGGTTGTCATTAAGGGACTACAGCCTGAGGGTGGGGACGCTGGGGACCAAATGTGGTGGCCTAGAGCCAGGGCATGTCACTCAGGGACATGGACAGGACCTGAGGGAGCCTTCACCGCCCGCCCCAAGCCCTCTGGGATCTGAAGATCTTTTTCTTCAGCCAAATGGCAGCCCAACCTTTCACCAGAAACGCAGCCTCTCTTCCCTGAGCCACCACAGCCATCTCATCCCCACCTCGGCCAAGAAGGCCTTGGGGAGCCTCTCACCTCCCTCCAGCCCACCAGAGCGCCCTCCCCAGCACCCCGCAAGGATGCCGTGCCCTCCCGCATGCAGATGCGGAAATGTGGCTGATTTACGGCGGCCTTTCCCGTGCACATGTTGGGCAGTGGTCTCAGCCAGCTCAACCCCCTGCTCAGAGAAAGCAGGTGGGGATGGGTCGGGCGGGGGGGGGCGGGCATTAGGGCTGGGTGTCTGCTCCAAAGAGAGCCGCCGTGACCTTCAGTATCAGGTTAGGACCTGTCTGAAGTAGCCTCCTGGAGCGATTTACAATTTACAAACACGTTTTATTTGATTCCTGAGTTTTGCTAGAGCAATTACCATGACTAAGCATGACAGAGCACTCCCAGCACGGTGTCTGCTCGCTGTTAGGAAATGTGTGTTTGCTTCACGCTTTTGCCTGGTGCAGCAGCGTTTTAAAAATAGACTCACTCACTGTACTTGAGGCAATTTGTTCCAAATTTTCCCACTAATTTGATTTTAATCTGATATTTAAAATTCATGTGGCCACATTCCCACTGATTTATAGGGAATAAGCCCCACCTGGCAGCCGTTTAATTGGCCTTAGCCCAGGAGGCCACAGGACGTATCCCAGAACAATTTGAAGGCACTGAGGTCTGTCATGCTGAAATATATGCCTCATTCGGCATCGCAATTGCTCCTTGACTGGAGCCAGGACCACTAGGCATGGGGCTGAAGGCTACAGAACCCTGGCTTACAGTGGGCCTTCAGTCTCGTACCAGACACGTAAATGAGGCCCGAATGCCCTGACCCAGTGCATACTCGAGGTGTGTGCTGAATCGGTTTCTGGAGCAAAGCAATTTGTTCACAGGTGACAAGGAGGCATTTCCAGTTTCTCCCATCCCATGATGAGGATGGCCCATGGGAAGAGGGCCGTGCCGCCCTGGCATCAGACTGAATCCTGGCCTTGCCTCCTGCTGACTGGGTGGCCCGCACTGAGTCTCTCAATTTCCCCACACTTCAGTTTCCTTTTATGTAAAATATATGCAAAACAAGTAGCATGTCATGGAGTTGTGAAAGGTAAACAGGGAAAGCTTGTGAGACACTTGGCTCCAGCTAACGATTCCCACGTGCTGGGGCAGAAGGCACAGTGGGAGGCTACGGCACACCTTGGTCCCTGAAAAACACCAGTAGAAGGAGACAGCCTTCTTAAGGATTTAGGGCAGAATGCTTGTATCCAAATAACCAAAGAACTAAAGTCATTTTAATGTTGCTTAGATCTCCCCCACCAAAGAATGCCTTTCATTTGCTTAGAAAGCACTTAATAAGCTCATTCTGGGGGTAGAGCCTCCTTGCCAGGGACCCTGAAGGCTGAACACAGTGGTCAAACCCTGTCCGACACTCAGATAAGCAGATATAGGTGCCCCACTTGCTCTTCGTGGGCCTTGCATGGTGGCTCATGCCTGTAATCCCAGTGCTCTGGGAGGCCAAAGTGGGAGGATGGCTTGAAGCCAGGCGTTTGAGACCAGACTGGGCAATATAGCCAGACTCCCAGCTACAAATTTTTCTTTTTTTTGAGACAGAATCTTGCTCTATTGCCCAGGCTAGAGGGCAGTGGCCTGATCTCGGCTCACTGCAACCTTTGCCTCCTGGGTTCAAGCAATTCCCCTGCCTCAGCTTCCCAAGTAGCTGGGACTACAGGCGTGCACCACCATGCCTGGCTAATTTTTTGTATTTGTAGCAGAGATGGGGTTTCACCATGTTAGCCAGGATGGTCTTGATCTCCTGACCTTGTGATCTGCCCACCTCGGCCTCCCAACATGCTGGGATTATAGGCGCGAGCCACTGCGCCTGGCCTACAATTTATTTTTAAATATTCTTCATACAAGTGCAGAATCCCAGGTGATGACCCATGGAGTGTCCAAGAGAGAACAATCATTCTCACTGGGGTGGTGGCCTCCCCAGGTCCTGAGACAGTCCTCTGCCACATGGGCCTCCCAGTTAACTTCTGTTTGGAAGACTGTGACCTCAGCAAGTAAAGGGGCAGTGGGGGGTTGGGGGTGGTCCGGCCTTCCCATTGCTGGCAAGAAGGGAGCAGGAGACATGGGCTGCGTGCGTCAGGGGTGGGGGACACAACCTGCTCCCTTGCCCCCTCACTTCCCAACGAGGTCATCTCAGCGCTTGGCATCACAGCTGATTTCGGTTTGCCCAACCCAGCTAGGGCCCAGGAGGTCAGCTTGAGCCCTGCAGAAGAGCTGCGCAGGCAGGGCTTCCGACAGCCAGGGAAGCTCCTGGGGTCCTGGGGTGTCCTGAGGAGGGGCACGAAGGCAGGTAGGAGAAGGCCTTGTCCAGGCTTCCCCAGTGCTGGGGCCACCAACAGGAAAAGGTTCTAGAAACCGACCCTGCTTTTCCCTGCCCTGCCAGGAATGCTACCACGAGGGTAATTCAAGTTAATGAGCAAACTCCTCGGGCGAGAAAGGCAGGCCACTCTTGGGCCTCTCCACCTCCCTGTTCAAGCACAGAAAGCAGTTGGATTCCACTTGCTAACCCAAAGGAGGGCCACAATTGTGAAGAAGGGCTGGGAGGTCTTAAATCATCAGCTTCTTCACCCTGCGGATCAGCTGGGCTCGGTGCTGGGCAGCAGAAAGGCCAGAGGAGAGGCTGGGGTGTGGGTGGCTACCAGAGCAACCGGGGAGAGGGGCGGGGTGGGGGTGTCAGTGCAGGTGCAGCCACATGCCACCTGCATTCAAGCTCAAGGCAGACGCAGGGCTGGAGGGGTCAGACCCCGGGGCTCAGAGTCTCCCCATGTGCAATTCCCAAGTTCACCAAGGCCTGGGCTCCTTTGTTCAAGGAGCAATCTTGGCTGGGAGAGGTGGAGGAGTGAGTCACAGGCCAGGCCCCTGAGCCGAGAGGAGGTGGGGATGATGGCTCTGAGCCTGAAATGTGTCAGAGGTGAGATGAGCATCTTGAGTGAGGCAGTGATGTCACTACATGGGGTAGTGCTGCCCAGGGGTGGTGTGCAAGCCACGCTAGAGGGACAGCAGCCCAATCTGGGCTCCTTTGCCTCCTTGGGAGGCACCAGACTCCTCAGGGTCCCAGCTGCTCACCCAGGAGCTGGGCATCCCAGGAGGTGCCCCAGCCAGGTGCCCAGTGCCACAGAGCCTAAGCCCCTCAGGGATCCCTCTCACTGGGAGCAGTGATAAGACCAGGGCTGGGACATAGGCAGGAGTGGCACCTGGGCTTCGAGACTCCCCATCCAGTGGGGTAGTCTAACCCTCCGTACCCCCACATCCACGCAGGGGAGTGAAGTGTTCCTGTTTCCCCAAAGCTCTCGTGATTGGCTCAATTCCATCACATCTCCCGCCACCGCCTCCATTCAACATTCCTCAACTCAATTTCCTTAAATTTTCAATTTAAAAAATTAAATCAACTGCATGCTGTTTGGAACATCTTTGAGAATTTCAAAATCAGAATGGCATGTCTGAGACATTGCAGAGCCAGATCTGGGGGACCGGATGATACCCCAGGCTTTGCTCATCATTGGCTGGGAGATCAACTGCCAGTTGGCTACCCCTCTGTGCTTTCGTCCTGGGTCTGGTGTCCTGCCCGGCACAGGGCCCTGGAGGGAGCTGCTGCTGGGGGTGGGGGAATCTGGCACATGCCTGAGGACAAGGGTGAGACCAGGGCCTCCTTGAGCTCCACCATGGAGCTGCTCACAGCACCCAGGCCCTGACGCTGGTTACACAAGGTCTGGGCCCGCCTTCCCACCCACTAGGGGCGTGGGACCGTGTGTGTGCCCTGGCCTCAACACACACCTGCTGTGTGACCTGGCGCAGGTTTGGCAGCCTCTCTGTTTGAGCATGTCTGAGAGGCGTGCCGAGATTCCCAGAGGCAAGATGATCAATGGTGTCCCTCCAGAACAGAGCAACAGTGAGAACCTGATTCCAGGACGAGTCACCGTGAGGAGGCCAGGGACCAGGCCATCTGGCCACCAAGGTGGGGAGCGTGAGTCACAAACAAGCTACCCACCTGCCAGTCAGATCACTCGCTCATCCAAGAAAGCACAAGGCTGGGAGGTAGAGGGTGGCAGGACCCAGGGTTGGGTAATGCCCTGCCTGCCCCTGGAGCCTAGCTCCTAGGTCCTTGCCAGCCAGGTCCTAGGTGATGCTGGTGTACTGGGAAGCAAGGTAGCATAGGTGCTCCTTTGGACCAATTCATATCAGTCAGTTAGTGAATGAGTCTCCGCCAAGTACCCCTAAGGGCCCAGGCACAGAATGGGGAGACAGAGGTCAGGGGACAGAAGGGGAACAGCGTCTAGGAGGAAGATATCAGCATCAGCACTGAGTCAGGATGGGAGAGAGGCATTCCTCACCCACCCACTCATGCCATTGGACCCCCAGTTGCCTGTGGAATGTTGTCTTGCTACCTCCTAGTGCTGGTCAGCAAGGCTCATGGGAGGGAAGAAGGGACAGAAGGATGCAGCTGTGGTCATCTCAGAGCTGCCCAAAGAGTTCCTAAGAAGGCAGGGGTGAAGCACAGAGGCAGGAGAGAGGCAGGAGTTGATTTCTCACTCTTGATCTTGTTTTCATATGTTCTTTGCTGTATTTCACTTGGTATTATACAACACCATGGCCTTTGGCCAAGAGTAGACTAGGTCCACAATCTCCTATTAGTATGTTTTGAATTCTAGGTTGTCTGAAACATGGAGATGGATTGATTGTCACCAAGGCCCAATGACTCAGTGCTTCTTCTCACTCAGTCATGTATCAGTTCTAGAAAATGTCTACCCATACTCATCCTTAAAACAATGGCTTCCCTCCATTCCCTCTCTCCTCACCTTCAAGGACAATATGAAATATATTAGGTGTTCTTTATCTCCTATCTTCTCTTTTGTATTTTCTTTTTGTCTTTATGTGCTACATTTGTGATAATTTCTTCTGACATCCTTTCTAGTTTACTAATTCTCTTCTCAGCTGTGTTTAATCTGTTAAACCTGTCCATTAAAGTTCTTGATCTTGGTTATTGTAGTTTTCATTTCTAGAGATCCTACTTGATTCATTTGCAGATCTGATATTTCACTTTTTATAGATTCCCATTTCTGCAGTTATGTTTAAGCGTGTCATATTTCTTTAAACATCATAGGCACAGTTACTTTATAGTCAATAATTTGAAGTCTGTTTGTTGATTCTTCCAGTTTTCACTCACAGTGTCTTATTTGTGTGAGTGTCTGATTATCTTTGACTGTGTGCTAGTCATTGTTTTGATAAATTATTTATGAGAAAAATTTAGGATTTAGGACAAAGGTACCTTCCATTGGAGATAATTTTCATTTTCTTCTACCAAACACTGAGGAATACTGACATTCTCAGACCACCTTAATCAACTACTAAGGTTTAGTGGTCCCTAACCCACCCAGGAGATGAGAACTTGGATGAAAAGTTTATGCGAGGGCAGTTTATTTCTGGTTCACCTTTATCCTGAGGGTGTAACCCTTTGAAGTTCTGCATCAACATGGGATGGGTGTCCTATTATATGCCCCACCTTTTGTGAGCCCCAAAGATTGATTTCTGTCTCTTTCATTCCATGAGGCTATCAAAACAAGATTTGCATTTTTGGGGAGCAGAATGTGCCCCAGGGAAAAAGTGGCTTCTTCTCTTGCTCACCTGTCTGGATTCCTTTTCTCCTCAATTTTGGCCTGGTGGTTCCCTCCCTTCCTTTTAATACATTTAAAATTTTTTTAATCCAGCTGTTGTCTTTAGCAAGAGGATAAGCCCAAATATATAGTGTGCCAGGACTGGAAACTGGAAGCCCTCCTTTCATTCATTCTTCAAATGTTGGTGGAGTGCCTCCTATATGCCAGGCACTATGCTGTGGGCACAGCAGTGAAGCAGACAGAGTGGGATCTTGTGGAGCTCCTAGTTTCTCTGGGGAGACAGACAGTAAACAGAGAGTGACACAATTGATTAGCTAATTACAGTTGTGACACATATTGTGAAGTAAGTTAATTCAGGGGTGGTGAGAGTGTCTGCCCAGAGTCCTTACCTGCTTTGTAGGCTCAGGGAAGTCACTCTTATTGGTGTGTGTGTGTGTGTGTGTGTGTGTGTGTGTGTTTAAGCTGAGATCTGAAGATCTGAAGTGGGATTTATAAGCAGTTGGGAGTTGGAGCAAAAGAATCCAAGCAGAGGGAGCAGCATATACAAAACTCAGAAGTGAGAAGGAGCATGACATTCTTAGGTCCTGAAAAATATCTGGTGTGGCCACAGTGCACAGAACAGGGAGTGGGGGTTGAGGGAGGTGGAGGACAAGAGGTGAGGTCAGAGGGTCAGCTGGGTCAGACTACACAGGCTGTCACGTGCAGGGCTTCAGACTCTAGCCAATATCCCAAGAGCAGCAGGAACCACAGAGAACATGGAGGACAGGGCTGCTTTTTGTTTCTTGTTGATGTTGTTGTTTTAGAGACAGGGTCTTACTCTGTTGCCCAGGCTGGAGTGCAGTGGCGTGATCATAACTCACTGCAGCCTTGACCTTCCATGCCCAGGCAATCCTCTTGCCTCAGCCTCCCAAGTAGCTGAGACTACAGGCATATGCCACCATGCCACGCCAACTTTTAAACTTTTTGTAGAGATGGAGTCTTGCTGTGCTTCCTAGGCTGGTCTCAAACTCCTGGGCTCAAACAATCCACTCACCTCAGCCTCCCACAGTGCTGGGATGACTGGCCTTAGCCACCGCACCCGGCCAGGTTTGCTTATTAGAATCACTCTGCTGGTGTTTGGAGCGTGGGTTGTGGCTGGTAAAGGGATCTCTGTCAGCTCAGTAAGGAAGCTCTGTGGCTAGAGGTGGATGGGGCCACAGAGAAGCAGGATTTGCCCCAAGAATGAGCATAGACTTGTTCCTGGTTGCCTTACCTGCCTGTGCTGTTTCTCTGCCCCCATCCCCTCTACATCCTGCCCTGGGCCCTGGAGTCTGCTCTGTGTGGGCCACACTTAGGGCCTCCCAGGCCGTCTGGCTTCCTGTTGGGTTTGGCCAATGGGCGGCACCAGCAGGAAATCAGACAGAGGAAGGAGAGAGAGGCTGCGGTGTTTCTTCTTCGCTGTCTCCTACGTCCGTGCCTCATCTGCACCCCCAAGACTACAGACCCTGTCAGGCGGCCTGTTCTCCACCCTCCATAGGGCTCCAGTAGCACCGATTCCTCCCCTCATCCCTTCAGCCTGGCAGGTGGTGATGACAGCTGCCATGGCCAGCTTCTGGTGGCCTCAGCATCCCATCCTCATTCGCTTACCCCTGCTCTCACCTCCATAAATTAGCCCCTTGGTTAATATCCCTTTGTCGGAATCATCAGGGGTGAGTTTGGTTTCATCCAGGACCCTGCATGATCCCTGCTATTCTAGTTCTTTAGCTTTAAAGAAAGCAGAGAAGGCCGGGTGCCATGGCTCACCCCTATAATCCCAGCACTTTGGGAGGATGAGGTGGGTGGATGACTTGAGGCCAGGAGCTCAAGACCAACCTGGACAACATGGTGAGACCCTGTCTCCACTAAAAATACAAAACTTAGCTGGCCATGGTGATACATGCCTGTAGTCCCAGCTACTTGGGAGGCTGAGGTTGGAGGATCATTTGAGCCCAGGAGGCCGAGGTTGCAGTAAGCCTGGGCAACAGAGCAAGACCCTGTCTGTCTTAAAAAAAAAAAAAAAAGGAAGAAGGCAGAGAAGCAAATCTGTCTGGGCATCTTGGAGGGGTGCTAGTCCCTCGTGGCAGCCAAAGGGGTGGTGTCTGCATTCTATAAACAAACACCCACAGGTGTTCATGGAGAGCCAGAGCCAAGTGACAAACACAGCTGGGACAATGTTACAGAGCCCCAAGAGCAGCAAGGACAGACAAAATCAGGAAAATGAGAAAGGTATGTGGTGACCTCTCTGGCTGCACAATCCCTGCATATGTCTACAAAAATTCCAGCCATCGGGCAGGCAAAGGGGAGGCCTTGCAAACTGCATTCAAATGCTGTTTCCAAACAGGTCTTAAAAGAGGTGTCCCAGGCCAGGTATGGAGGCTCACCCCTGTAATCCTGGCAGTTTTGGAGGCCAAGGAGGGTGGATCACCTGAGGCCAGGAGTTCGAGACCAGCCTGACCAACATGGCGAAACCCCGTCTCTACTGAAAACACAAAAATTAGGTGTGGTGGCAGGCACCTGTAATCCCAGCTGCTTGGGAGGCTGAGGCAGGAGAATCGCTTGAACTCAGGAGATGGAGGTTTCAGTGAGCCAAGATTGCGTCATTGCACTCCAGCCTGGGCAACAAGAATGCAATAAAAATAAAAATAAAAATAAAAAAAAGAGGTGCCCCAGTGATTGAGGTCAAAGTGCATGTGATTTCTGGAGTGGACTCACTGGTTTTGAGGCTGTGCATAGAGCTGTGACTTGGCTTCCCTGCCACAGGCTTCGTTCCTTCTTGTCTTTCCCTCCCTCCCACCCCTCCCACCCCACTCCTGCACTGATACTGGCTTCACTTCACTTTCCCTTTGAAGACACATGCTGGGCACACAAGCACCTACTCAGAGGATGACAGAGGCTTGGGAGCTGTGTCCTGAAATTCAGCGCTCACTCCCTGCCTGCCTACATAGAGCCCAGTGCAATGAGGAACAGGAAACACAGCCTCTTATTAGAGGCTGCCTGGGTGAGGGTGGGCAGTCGGAAAAGAGCTCTTTGAGAAGGTGGTGTGCAGTGGAAACCGAGGTGCCAGAAAAGACCGAGTCACTCAAAGGACTTCTCCAGATAGAGAAACAGACAGTGCAAAGCTCTGATGAAGGGTCACTGTGGCCCATGACAGGGAGGGGCAGAAAGTGAGGCTGAAGACTGGGATGGAGATCAGTATTTTGGGGGTCTTGGAGCTGGGGAAGGCAGGCATCCCACTTTGCCTGGAATAATGCCGGCTTACTCCCATTGTTTCAGCCTGATTGGTAGCATTCCCTTTGACCTGCAAAAAAAAAAAAAAAAAAAAAAATGCCCCTGCTTGTTCAACAAATGACACAGTCACTCTATTTACAGGGCAGAGCAAGAAGTTTAGATTTTATGTTTTAGCTGCAATAGGAAGGCATTTGAGTGTTTTGAGAAAGAGAGTGACAGCATCATCCCTTTTCCTCATTCACTGAGTATTCACTGAGCACCGAGAGCTCTTAGCTGGAGACACAGCGGTGTCAGAGCCACATTTTGCAGGAGTTCTGCCATCGGGAGCTTATGTTACAGTGTTAGGAAAGCAGATGTCTGACAAAGTTAACCAGTTCCGCACAACTCGGTACCCCGGACGTGTCAAGGTGCCCATTGGACAGACAGAAAGATGAAGGCAAAGAAAACGTTCTGCTGGTTCTTTTTCTAGGTTTAATAATTGGAAAATCATGAGCTACTTCCCTTGAAGTCTTCTCCCAAACTCACCCCCAGGAGAGGCCTT
Source organism: Saguinus oedipus (assembly GCA_031835075.1). Classification (NCBI taxonomy): domain Eukaryota; kingdom Metazoa; phylum Chordata; class Mammalia; order Primates; family Cebidae; genus Saguinus; species Saguinus oedipus. Next base: position 37,371,792 of record CM063187.1, on the reverse strand, counting down.
TGCGGGGAGCTTCCTGACTCCCATTCTCACCCACGTATCCAGCTCCTGTGGTTGGTGAGCTCAGCGGTGTGCTGGCTGCCCTGATGAGCCCCTCGTTCCACATGGGTTCTAGCTCTCGGTAAACGGCTTACAAATACACACAGAATCCCAGCTCGAGTGGCCTGAACAGAGAAGGGCACATGCCACTGGCACATCTCTCCTAAAGTGCTGCCTCTGAATGGAGATTCAGGAACAGCGCCAGGTGCAATGAGGAAAACAATCAGGATTCATCCTCGGGCATGGCTGGATCCAGGAGCCCAGACTGTATCACCTGGAGTCCTCTCTCATTCCATCTCCTGGTTTTGCCATCCTTTGCACTGGCTTCAGCCAACTGTTATGGATTCCCAGTAACTCAAAGCTTCCAAACAGACACCCAGAAACTTAGACTAGAGCTTCCATTTCCTTCCTTTTGAGATAGGGTCTTACTCTGTCACCTGGGCTGGAGTGCAGTGATGCAATCTCAGCTCACTGCAACCTCGACCTCCTGGGTTCAAGCTATTCTCATGCCTCAGCCTCCCGAGTAGCTGGGATTACAAGCGTGTGCTTCCATGCCTGACTAATTTTTGTATTTTTAGTAAAGATAGGGGTTTGCAATGTTGGCCAGGCTGGTTTCGAACTCCTGGCCTCAAGTGATCTGTCTGACTTGGCATCCCAAAGTGCTGAGTTTATAGGCTTGAGCCACTGCGCCCAAACTTAGAGCTTTCATTTCTGATTAATTCCATCAAAAATCCCAGAACTGGATGCTGTTGGACCATGGGCTCCTCACTGAACCAGCCACTGTATCCAGGAGCATGGAAGACGCTGATTGGTCAATCTTGAGTCACGTCCTTATCCCACACCTCCAACACACACACACACACACACACACACACACCGTTTGAGGGCTCAGCCCCAGCCACACTGCATGGAATGAGCATGAGGGAGGGAGGTTCTCTGAGGAAAATCCATGTGTTGGCTGGAAGGAAAGAAATGGATGCTGAGACAGGTGAAACAGTGGGTGTCCACTGTGCCTGGTCGTGGTCCCAGGAAGAAGCGGAGACATGGTGAGTGGGAGGACTCAGGGACATCCCTTTACTGCTGCTTCAGGAGAAGGGTGGTGGGCTTCTGGAAGCAGCCAGTGTGGTTTGGGCCCCAGATTTCTTCCCGATTTCTGCCGGCCTCCGGCTACCAAGGGTTTCTCTTCACAGGCAGTGTGGGCCCTTGGACCCCAGGCTATTCTTGGGGTCTGTGACTCCAGCCCAGGGAGGCAGGGCTTCGGGGGACACACATGGCCATGGACAGCAGCCTCAGCGAGGCAGAGGGCACAAGAGGCTCCAGGCAGAGCTCTCCCTACCGCTCCCACCCAGTCCCTGCCTTGGGTGGGGGGACCTGTACCCTGAGGCCCCTGAAGCCACCAGGTCCTGTCCCGATGGGCATCTGGAGTCCCTGACCCTAGCCCCTCTGAGGTCTCCAGTCCCTGGGGTGGAGGCAGTGTCCTCTCCCTGGGACCACAGTGGGGCAGTGGTGGAAAGGATGCTGGTAACAGTGGAGGTTAGGGGAGGACCCCTGCCCCTTTGGCTTTGCGAAGGGTCTCCACAGAGCCCAGTTGCCCCTTTTGCCCTTTATTTATTCTCCTGCACTCAAGGATGCTCTTTGAAGGTGGGAGGGCACCCACTGGCCGAGCCCTGATGGCCTGCCAGATACATTCTCAAATCTTTCCTTTCATACTGGTGGCTGCTCTAGGAGGTGGTCCCCTGCCATTAGCCTGTCCATTAGACGAGAGGTTGGGGGGTTCGCAAGGCCTACTTTACCCAGATTCTCTGAGATGGCACAGCCAGTACTAGGCCCCACCATGAGGCCACCACCTTCCCAGCCTCACTCTTGCCTAAAAGAATGGGATGTGAGGTCAGAGAGGGGCAGGCCTGGGGAGGTGTCCTGGATGGGCAGAAGCCCCCATCTCAAGAAAGGAGATCAGTGCTGAGACTCAGCCTGGCCCAGCAGCAGGCAGCCCCACCAGGGACCAGGAGGAGGGCTTCCTCCCGGCAACTCCATGCCACAAGATGTAAAATAATCCCCTCAGCTCAGAAAAACACATTTTATGGCCGTCTGACTCACTTCCCACAAAGCTAGGTCCACCACCACCCCCCACCCCAACATGTAGAGCTTTTGTTTTGAAAAATAAAAAAAATATGCTGAAAATTTCGAGATGACTTTTGGACATAAATTGTTCCTTTCCTTACCCTCGTCCCAGGGCCCCCTCACCTAATTTCCCAAACCTTGGCTACCAGAGCCCCGGGAGGACCCAGTCCAAGTGGGTGTGGGAGGACTCTGGAGTCGACGGGCAGTGCAGCCCGCAGGGCCCAGCTGGCGGTGCCTGCCGGCCACTGAGAGAGGTTCTGCAGGCAAGTCCAGGCTTCAGGGAACTCCATCCTTTGAGTTTCAAGTCCCATGTGGGCCCCTCCAGTGCCCGTCAGACTCGCCAGGTCGCTTCCAGGGACGCAGGTAAAGTCTGGCTGTTGGCTCTCCAAACCCTGAGACAAGGGCAGCTGTGCAGCCTGGCCTCATTCACTCAGCCCCAGACCTTGCTAGCCACTGCCCTCCCCAGCAAAGAGCAGCCCTGAGTCCTACCCCACACCCCCGGCCACCCTGAGACCCCACAAGTGACATGTGGTGGTCTTTTATCCCCCAAATCCGGCCACCCTGAGACCCCACAAGTGACATGTGGTAGTCCTTTATTCCCCAAATCCGGCAGGGCTTTCAGTGCCCCTGCACACACCCTTAGTCGTGGCCTCCTGACTCCCTCTGACTTTCATTCCTTGAATTTCCCTAACAACCCTGGCCAGGGCGGCCCGCATCCCCATTTCTCAGGCCCCAGGCGAGCCCAGACAGCACGTGACCCCCGTCAGCTGATCGGAAGTCTGAGCTCAGAAAAGCGGCCTGCCCTGTCTCCTGCTGCCTCTCTGGTAGCCCAGGGCTCAGCCGGAGGAGGGCAGGGGTGGAAGGCGCAGCCCAGGGGGTCTCTGGTTCCTGGCACATGGCATGGCTGCACGGGGAGAACGCAGCACCCACAGAGCTGGCCTCCCCGCCCCACCTGCCACTGCTGTCACGTGGCACCTTCAAGGCTCTCCCCACAACACTCAGGCGGCCCACCCTGTCATCTCTCCATCTTCCCCCATGATGGCCCCTGGCAGCTTCCAAAGGATCTCCCAGGGAGCAGGCTGCCACCAGCACCAGCCTCCATCCAGCCGGAGCCCCGACTGGGCGGGACTCTGCCATGCCTGGGCCAGGTGACTTAGCCTGCAGGCTCAGGCTCCTGGGATCCAAAATGAAATTGAGGCTCCATCCCTGATTGCCATGAGCTCCACTGGGTCCGAGAGCTAAGCAGGACCTGGCGCCCTCCCCCTCTACTGCCTATCCACTAGGAACTCATCACGAGCTATCTGCTCCTTGGAGGATCTGTGAGCCATGTATGCTGGGAGACTGGGCTCCTGAAACCTGCCACGTGCTAAGAGCTGCCGAGATGGGGACACACGGGTACAATGTCAATCCACGAAGCCTCTATCCTCAAGGTGCCACCATCCCCAACAGGAGGCACAGGCAGACCCCAGGGCTGTAGGAGCTGCCCTGGTGACCTGGTGATGACTGACCCTGGACCCTGGTTCTCAGTGGTCTGGACTCCCACTCGAGCACAGGAAACAGCTGTGGGAAGCAGCCTGGGGTGAGTGGGGTGACTTACAATCAAGGATCCTGTAGTTCACTGGGATGGGCATGTTCCCTGCCAGGACGGGAGGGTGGACTGGGGTCCCCCAGGCTGGCTAGACCATGGGCATCAGGGGAAGGGCCAGAGATAACCCGGACTTCCTTAACCACAAGAAAATGACTCAGCTAAACTGAGGAAGACTTCCGTTTCGGCAGAATATTTTTTCCACTATGGTAAGAGCTTTTCGCCCACAGGCTCCAGAGGAGCTGAGTACTCCAGAGAAGGGTTTGGAGTTTCAGTTTGAGTAGTCAAGGCTGGTTCTTAATCATCCTTTTGAAGAGGCAGCTCTTGGTTTTCCAGCAGGTGGTTGGGTCCTGGGGAGCTAAGCCAGGTGTGTGTGTGTGTGTGTGTGTGTGTGTGTCGTGTGTCTATGTGTGTGTATTGTGTATGTGTATGTATGTGTGTACGTGTATGTGTGTGTGTCTGTGTATGTGTGTATTGTGTGTGTATGTATATATGTGTGTGTATTGTGTATGTGTATATAGTGTGTGTATATGTGTGTGTGTATATATGTGTATGTATATGTGTATGTGTATGTATGTGTATGTGTGTATATGTGTATGTGTGTATATGTGTGTATGTATATGTGTATGTGTATAGTGTGTGTATTATGTATTTGTATGTGTATATGTGTGTGTATTGTGTGTATATGTGTGTGTGCATGTGTGTGCATGTGTGTGTGTGTGTGTGTGTGTGTGATGCATGCAGGTACACATTTGTGCCTTTTGGATTCTGGGGGCCAGGAAGGCGAAGATTTAATTCCAAGCCTTCCCCTTGGCCAGGAGCAGGCCTTGCTGGTGTCTGCAGAGATGACCTGGATCCTCCAGTCCTCACGACCCTGCTGGCCTGAGCAGGGCTGACGGCTACATTGATTAAGGATTCAGGGTGCGCCAAGCAGCAGGCCAGGCACTTGCCCACGTTGCCTCATTCAAGTGCTCACAACCCTTAGAGGCGGCCCCTCCCAGCTATCATTGGAGGTACTCAGAGAGGAAGGCAGCAGGTAGACACAGCCACAGAGAACCGCACACCCAGGCAGCGGACACTGCTGGAGCCTCCTCCACAGAGAACCGCACACCCAGGCGGCGGACGCTGCTGGAGCCTCCTCCACAGAGAACCGCACACCCAGGCGGCGGACGCTGCTGGAGCCTCCTCCACAGAGAACCGCACACCCAGGTGGCGGACGCTGCTGGAGCCTCCTCCACAGAGAACCGCACACCCAGGCGGCGGACACTGCTGGAGCCTCCTCCTATTCTCCAGCTCCCAGGGATATTGCCCCAGGTTGTCTGCTGTAGCAATAGCTGCACTGGGTTCAGTGAGGCCTGAGGAATTCTTCCTAGGGCACTTGCTCAAACAGCAGCCCAGGGTGATCAGAAGTCGGGCCTTGCCCCAGACTCTGAGATGGAAAGGTGGCATTTCCAATGTAGCCCTGAGCCTCAGGCAGTCTGCGTGACAGGTGGGGTCTTCCAGAAGTGGGAAGCCTGACCCTGTCCCCATGACTTCCAGCCTAATCAGTGCGGTAAGGGCAAGCCCACATGCGGTGCATGGTGGGGAAGAAGGCCGGCTGCTTCAGGCTCCTCCCTCTTGTGGAGGGCTTCCTGGAGGCGGGCACTGGCAGACTCTGGCCTGGATGACAGCAGTGAATGCAGTGAGAGTGTGGGAAGTGCATGGCATGGTGCCTCAAACCTGTAATCCCAGCACTTTGGGAGGCCAAGGAGGGTGGATCACCTAGGTCAGGAGTTCGAGACCAGCCTGGCCAACATGGAGAGCCCCCAACTCTACTAAAAATACAAAAAAAAAAAAAATAGCTAGATGTGGCAGCGCACGCCTGTAATTCCAGCTATTTGAGAGGCTGAGGCAGGAGAATCGCTTGAACCCGGGAGGTGGAGGTTGCAGTGAGTCCAGATCATGCCATCGCACTCCAGCCTGAGCAACAGAGTGATACTCAGTCAAAAAAAAAAAAAAAGAAGAAGGAAAGAAAAAGGAAGGAAGGGAGGGAGGAAGGGAGGAAGAGAGGGAGGAAAGGGAAGAAGGGAGGGAGGGAGAAAAGAAAGAAAGAAGGAAGGAAGGAAAAAGAAAAGAGAGTAAGAATGTGGGAAGTGTTGGCCCCAGACAGCTGACTGCTTAGGCAGGGAGGGCTCCCCCACCCCCACAGACGCCCGTGTCTGCTCCCACCCAGCACATTCCACAGCTGGGAAATGGCCCCTGCTTCTCATTCCCCTGCCAGGTCAGGCTATTCCCTGGGGCCTCACCCTGTTAGGGGAATGACAGGGTGCAGCTTCGTCCTTCCCACCACATGGCCGGCTAGCCTTTGGCTCTGCCAGAGGCCCCTCCACATCCTCCCTCCCCCTGCCTCCTGCCCTGGGCTGGGGGAGGTGAGTGGGAGTCTGAAGCTATCCCAGGGAGGGGCTTGCCCCAGTCTCCAGGGATTTCAGAGGACAGAGTTGACCTGGCTGGTGTGGCTCTGTGGCCAGGGCAAGGGTTCTGCCTGGGGCCAGGACATGCGTCCTGGCTGTGTGGCCTCCCCAGGGCCCAACTCTCTGGCCAGACTCCTGGACTCCTGTGGGGAGGAGCAGGGGCTGCAGGGGGTGGGGGAGGTGAGGCCATCAGTTCCCCCACAGCCAGAGGTACCGAAGCTCCAGGGCAAAGGGCAAGTAGGCTCTGGCCAGAGTAAGGAAGCAGGGCAGGGGACAGACAGCAGAAAGAGGAAGGCCCAGCCCAGTGGCCGGGGGCCTAAGCCCTGAGGCCTGAGCCTTGTCCCTCTCCTGGGATGACCCATTAGAGTGACAGAAACTGGGACCAACATAGAGAGAAGAAAACAGAGTCAGAGAGAGTCATCCCAGCACTTTGGGAGGCAGAGGCAGGAGGATCCCTTGAGGCCAGGGGTTGGAGGCCAGTCTGGGCAACATATCAAGACCCATCTCTACAAAAAAAAGATAAGAAAAAGAAAGAGGAATAGGATGTGGCCTGAAATTCCAAAAGTGAGACAGGGAGAGGAAGAGAAGCAGGAGGGGAGGACAGGGCTCTGGGGGAAGGGCTTCTAGCCAGCAGCAGGGAGCCAGGGTCATCTCCAGACACCCGATCCAGCTGTTCCTGCTGCTGGCCGAGGGCCCTTCCCCAGGCCAGAGCCCAGGTAGCCTGATAGGAGCCAGGCTGTGGGGTGGGGCCTTCCCAGGAGGTCCGAGGCTTCCTCTGCCACCCTTGTCCTCTGTCCAAGAAAGGCCTCCTTTTCCATCCCCAGAGCTCACACAAGATAGCCGTGTCTGCAATGTTCATGTGCGTGTGTGTGTCTACATGTGCACATGATGTGTGCACTATGCCTGAAGCCATCTGCATCCAGGACCGTGGACTACCTGGCGTCATAAAGGCAGTCTGGGCTCCAGAACAAAGCCTCTCCCCAAGTCCAGCCCCATGAGACCAGCACTTGGCCCTGGTAACCCTCCTATCCCACAATGGAGCAGAAGAGGCAGTCTCTTCTCCTCGGGTTGCCCCCACCCAGGTGGTCCTTGAGCTCCCAGGAACCACACAGTCCCAGCGTGGGGGAGGGCCTGAATGACCAGAGACCCCTGCCCCAGCTTCAGGCCTCTGCAGTGGGAAGAAACTGAAAGAGCTCCCCGAGTGGGCCACAGTGTGTTTCTTGCATGCAAAGCTCAGCATGCATGTGAACGTGTGCACATGGGCAAACAGGAGCATTCACGTCCGTCCCTAACCAATGAGCTTCAGCCTGCCTGCCTCAGCCACCATTCACCCACCATGCGCCATGGCTGGCTGAGGGTTCTGGATATGGGTATGATGGGTGAATGGTGGGTGAGGTGACAAGGAGAGAGCTTGGGTTGGCACCCTGGGCCCCCACTCTCCCACCTCCGCCACCCCTGCCCAGTGCGGCCAGCTGGGTTTCCTCCCCAGCCCTGTTCCTCACTCACATTTTCTCTACAGATGTTTAGCCGTGTGTGTGCAACCCTGACAACTGTGCATTTGTGGCATCTGTCCCTGCATGGTGTGAGTCCAGTGTGTGAATGTGTGAATCAGGGAAGAGACCCAACTCTCACTGGTTTGAGCAGAAAAGGAATCCACTGCTTCTTGTCATGGAAAAGTCCAGAAGGTGCCAGTTCAGGCACAGCTGGGGCACTGTTGTCAAAACCCGTGTTGGTCTCTCAGCAATCCTTTCCTTTGTGCCCAGCAAGATAGCCATGGGGCTCATTCTCCTGCTTTGCCAGAGAAGAGAAAATGACGTTTTCTCAGTATTTCCTGCAAAAGTCTCAGGGCAGACACCCATCGGCCCGGCCCAGGTCACATGACCCACTTCCAGCGCCCCAGGCAGGGGCCGCCCTGCCTGAAGCCTGGGGTCTGAGAACTTGAGAGCTAGTCTTCCAAGGGAACATGGGGTGGAGAGGGGGCTGTCCCAGAAGAAGGAAATGAGAGGGGCAGCCAGGAACATGGAGGCCCACCCCAGTGACTCTGTGGGGAGTGGTCCCCTGGGGCAAGGTGGGGACATGTGTTGTTCCTATCCTCAGTCTCACTCCAAACCAGACTGGTGTCTAGAATTCTGGAGCTAGAAAGCTGTGGGATTCCTGCTTTATTTTTTACTGTGCAGATGGGGAAACTGAGGCCCAGGGAGACAGGGCGCCATCTAGGGGTCACACAGATGATGAGACCAGAGCTGGAGCTGGAACACAGGCCATCTGACAGCCAGTCCTGTCTACATAGCATGCTCCATGCGGCCCGTCTCAACAAGCCCCTGAGGCCAGGGCTTGAGACCCCACAGTGGGCAAGCCCCAGTCCAGGAAGGAGGAGCCCCCCTCAAAGTCTGCAAAGAGAATGGGGCTGGGGTCAGAGGCAGGAATCAGTGGTGGCTGATCCAGGGTGGCGGTGAGAAAGGCCAGCGAGTCCAGACCACCTGCCACTGCTCCAGCTCAGCAGCAAAGGAGGGGGAGGGAGGCCAGGACCAGGAGGGCAGGAGAGGGCAGGGGGCGGAGAGGCCACGAGGGGCCCAGCAGGCTCCAGCAGGCCTGTTTACTCAGAGGCCCATGAGGTCAAGGCCCAGGCCCCAGGTTAATCATTAACGGCCGCCCAGCCAGCCCCACTCATGGCCGCCAAGCGTGGTGGGGGCCGGCACCCAGAGCACAGGCTCTGCCCCCCACTGCCACACAGACCAGGGGGACCCAGGCATGCTTCAGAGGACACTGCGTTCTCTGCAGCCCCAGGGCCTCCGTGCTCCTGTGGGTCCCTGCCACCTTGCAACCGGCCTCTTTCCCAACTCAGGGAAGGCCTATGCCAGGATCCCGGAGGCACCAAGGCAAGAATGGAGGTCTGAAGCTCTTCAAGGAAGCCCCATGTTTGCCTCCCACAGCCTGGTTTCTGGGTGTCACACCCAGCAAGGAGGGGATGGGCAGAAGCGGCAGTGAGGACAGGGACATTGTGCAGGAGAAGAGTTCCAGTGGGTGCGAGGGGTTGGTCTTGCCCACGTCACTGGCAGGGGATAAGTTTGGTGGCAGCGCTCAGGGCTGCGGGGGTTGGGGTCGTGTCTGCAGTGGGACAGGCTGCCTAGGCCTGAGTTGAGTGGTCTGTGCTAGAGGATCTTGGGGTCTCTGACCTGGGATAGCATAGCTCCATGCCACTCAGCTGTGTCTCCGTCATCCCTATAACCAGCTGAGACAGGAGCTCCCCACGCCCCGGGGAAGAGCGTGCTTCCTCTCCAAAGACCTGGTGTTGGCAGAGGAGCCACCACCGCATTAGCAACTTTTAGGCTGCGAACCACTGTTTTTTCGTGGGGATTGGGCCTGAAGCTCCAGGCTGGAGAAGGGAGCACCCAGTGGAGCAGGGGGTCAAGGACATGGTGGCCATGCTGCCTACCCACCTGCCTCAGCCTCCCTGCCCCAGGGCAGCCGTGCCCTCTGCCTGTCCCAAGACCCAGGGCCACACCGGGAGGAATCCAGGTGGTGGGGATGGGGAGGGCCCGGCATTTGCACAGTAATGGCTGCTGTGTGGGGGCCCTGGGCTCAGGCAGTGTTTCTCAGGGACAGTGGTGCCTCTGGGGGACCTTGGTAGAGCCCAGATGCGGATGTGGCAGGTGGGTGCCGACTAAGATGCTACATTTCTCAGGACCGCCCCGTGAGGCCAGTCCTCCCAGCCCTGGAGAGGGGCAGTGCTTCTGGAAGGCTCCCCTCACCCACCCTGTCCCACATGGCAGAGAGCTCTTCGAACCTGAATCAACCCTCAGCCTCCAAAAGCTTCATTTTTAATTGTTAAGGCTTTGGGGGATGGTTGATACAAGGGTAAAGCTGCCTACTGTGGAAGGGAACCTGGGACAGCTAGTGCCTGGGGATGCTGAGGGGCCCGCTTTCTTTTGGGGTATGTCTTGCAGAGCTGCTGTCCCTGCCTCCACAGCAGAGGAGTGTCCTGCTTCAGAGCTCCAACCCCAGGCAGCCTAGTTCGGGGAACATTTAGAAAAGGTCTGAGGGCATGTTCTGTGGGTCATGACAGGGGCAAAGGCTTTCTGAGACCCCCCACTGTAGACACAGGCAAGGCAGGCGCGAGGCCTCTCGGCCTTGGGGGCCCTAGAGAGCACTGCACCGTGCAGACTCTCAGCGTCCACTTTAGCACGAAATTGATCTGTTTTCAAGAAACCACTTCTATCTGACCAGGAAATCCAGAACCCAGGCTGCCTGTCCCTCCCTGAGTGAACACTTGCCGAGGAAGCCAGTGGAGGAGGAAAACAGGCCCCAGGAGTGCAGGCCAGAAAGGGTTGTCCACACATACACACACATGTGCACACATGCACACACGCTCAGACATAGATAGGCACACATATGTGCACAGACACACAGGTACACCTGCACCGCTCGTCACATGGGTACACGCAGATGCACATACACGCACACGAAGACTCACACAAATTCACACAGGCCTTCCTGCTCCCAGGAGACATCATGAATCCCAGGCCTGTGTGAGTCACGCCCCACCCCACACAGAAACACACACACACACACACACTCGCCCGCTGCACACTGCTATGCTTTCCCAGTGGCCTTTACGTTAGTCAGTGGCCTCCCTTGCAGACAGCAGCCACGCAGCGCCCAGGAAATCTGACACGCCCAGGAAATCCGAGACTGGGACTGAGCCCTTGAACTTCACACCATCTTCTGTCTTTGGGGCCACTGGGGAAACAGGAACCTGGTGGAGGAGAGGCAGCCTCAGACTCCCTCAGAACCTGGCCAGCCTGGAGCTGGGGCTGGAAGTTGCCCGTAGCCCTGCTGCGGGAGGGGACACCCATGTTGGCGTTGGCCCTGGACCAGAGACAGACACTTGTTTCCCGCTGGCCCCTGGGGTAAGGCTGTGTCTGGCTCACAGTGGCCTCACCTTAGGAAGTGGGGGAATGACTGAACAAGGGCCTGGCAGGGGAGCCCTCTGTCCTCTGGGCTGGCCTCAGGGCCCTATAGATCCTTGCCACCCTGCTCCCTGATCACCTCCACCACGTGTGAGCTGGGCCCAGGGGAGCCAGCCTACCCGTAGCTGCATCTCTGGGGCAGCGGTGGGGGGGCAGCATGGGACGTGCCCACACACGGCTCCCCCGCGGCCCCAACGCTAGAACCAGGCCAAAAGCAGCAGTCTCAGGGCCCGCCCACCGCCCACGTCCGACCCAGCCTTCCTTGCTGCTCCAGCAGGAGATCCGGCCCCTAGCCACACAGCAGCCTCCCAGGAGCACTGGCCTCCCACCCTGTGGGTCCCACCCTCAGCCTCTCAACAGCAGCCAGGGATCCTTGGCAATGTCAATCAGATCACATTCCTGGCCCAGCCCCCAAAGGCTTTCCAGCGTCTTCTGCCTGCGGCCACCCCATGAATTCTGCAAGGCACTCCTAGCCACCCACCCGACACCGACCTCAGTACTCTGCACCTCCCCTGGCTGCGGGGGCTCCTTTCTGTCCCTCAAGCGGCTGCCTCCTGCCCCCAGGACATCTCATGGCAGCTCCCACTGAGTCTTCCTTGGCTGGTCCTTTTCCTTGTTGAGGTTTCATTAAGATCTACAGCCCCTCCCCAGGGAGGCCTTCCTGAAGCCACCCCTGGTCCCTGCCCAGGTGTATAGCATCGCGGACACCTCTCGTGCTCTGAAGTGGCACTGTACCTATCATCAGCCGTCATCTCTGCTGGACTGCCAGTTCCATAAGGGCAAGCACCATGTCTGTCTCATTCGCAGCCTGGAAGGGGCCTGTCTGGCAGGTCGTCTGCACCAAGGACCAGCGTTTGTAGAGTGAATGAATGATGGAGAGAGGGCAATGCTGAAGAACCCAAATGCAGGTCGGAAATAGGAATGGCCACATGTCCGGCCTGCCCAAAGCCATGTCCTGCCCAGATATTTTGGAAAAAAGAATCTAAAGAATGATAGTATTTTGTGACACACGAAAATGTTAGGAAATTCACATTTTGGCGATCTGGGAGGGGGATGTGGGGGCCTCCTGTGGTCCTCCTGGCCCGTACCATGCAGGCAGTCCAGTTGCATGCATTGGGTGCTAGGATGGGAATGTAGAGCCACAGGCTTTGCTCCTGGTGGGCTTAGCTCTGCCCTGGCTCTGGCCCTACATGGTGAGGAGCCCCCTGCGTCCAGTGTCCTGGATTTACAGAGACCCGAAAGCTACCAGGTCCTGCCTCTGCACCTTTGCCTAGGACATTCAGCTGCCTGGAAAGTCTCCTCTGTCTGCCTGGCCAACCCCTCCCCATCCCAGGTGCAGCCAGATGCCCTTCCCAGCCCCAAAGTGTCCTTCCCATCACACACAGCCCTGAGGCGTACCCAGCTCCTCTGCTAGCCTGTACCAGGCTGTAGGCCAGGTCATGCCACATCAGTAGTGAATGGCCATCAGCAGCTTCCAGTGCTCGGTGGGCTTCTCTTGAGGTTCCCACCACCTTGGGCAGGTTGAAGGGGTGATGAGAGGCCTGGCCAGAGGGCAGTGAGATAGGTCAGAGGACAAGGGGTCAGTCGGGCCTAGAGAAGCCGAGAGGACCAGGCACAGTGGCTCACACCTGTAATCCCACCTCTTTGGGAGGCTGAGGCAGGAGGATCTCATGAGCCCAGGGTGCAGTGAGCCATGATTGCACCACTGCACTCTAGCCTGGGCAACACAGTTAGACCCCATCTTAAAAAATATAAAATAAAATAAAAAAACAGAGAGAAGGTGGGGGTAACTCTGAGTTCAGGAGATAAGGGCTTAGTTAACTGGTTAGTTGGTTAGATAGTAGGTGCGTTTGTTCACTCATTTGTGCCCTCCACTTGTTGGGATAGAGTGACTCTGCCTCCTCTGAGCAGCGGCTGGGGCCCTGGGGCAGGACTGAACCGGCTGGCCCTGGACCAGGTGGAGAAACATATATTTGATTCTCACTCTGCACCAGGAATCAGCCGACTACAGTCTCCAGGCCAAATCCAGCCCAGGTCCTTGCCACCCTGCTCCCTGATTACCTCCCCCACATGTGAGCTGGGCCCACACAGGGAGCCAGGCTCCACAACCTCCTGCCCATTTGGCCATGGGGTACTTACCTGTCCGGGAGGGAGGGAGGGCAGCCTCACTCTGTTGCCCAAGCTGGAGTGCAGAGGTGTGATCATGGCTCACTGTAGCCTGGAATCCCCGGGCTCATGCAGTCCTCCCACCTCATCCTCCCAAGTAGCTAGGACTACAGCATGCACCACCATATCCGACAAATTTTTAAATTTTTTGTAGAGACAGGATCTCACTATGTTGCCCAGGCCAGTCTCCATGGGCTCCAGCAATCTTCCCCCCTCAGCCTCCCTAAAGTTCTGGGATTACAGGAAGGAACCACCACATCTGGCCCAAGCTAAGTCTTAAAATATAAGTAGAAATTGTCCAGGGGGAAAGAGCAGGGACAAGCATTGCAAGTGGCGAGAACAGCTTCAGCAAAGCTCAGAGGCTGGGAGAGAGTGGTAGGTTTCGACCTGGTTGGTTGGGAGAGTGTAGAACCAGGTGATGGGGGGCTGTGGGCAATCAGAGCTCACCCTTCATCACCAGCCCCACCCACCACCTGGGTTTGACCCAGGCTGGCAAGGGTGCCCGCTGAGGGCGGATATTGGCATCTGGCAAGGTGAGGTGGAGCATTGAGGGCAGAGGAGGGAGTGCCTTCAGGACCCCACTGCCGGCCAGCAGGGCCCCTGCCATTGGAGGAGCCAGCTGGTGGGCAGGGCCTGGGGCCTCAGCCCAGCAGGGCTAGGGTGCCAGGGCTGGGGCCGCCTGGTCCTACCTCTGCTCCTGGGGCAGCCAGCAGAATCCAGAGACCAGGCAGGCTGCCACAGGCAGGGAGCTGGCAACAAAGGCCTATTCTTCAGGATTTAAAAAGTCTAAAAAGGCGTCCAACTTTCCTTCGTTAGATGCTCCGGGATGTTTCCCCTTCAGAGGCTTCTCAAGATACCAGGCTGATAAGAAGCTTAATTATGGCCCCAAGACGTTGGGGTAAAGAGTCGGGAGTGTTTATTTTACTGCCTCTTCTCCGTGCTAATGGGGGCACAAGCTAGGTGCCAGCCAGGGGGATCCAGTGACCCCAGGCTTCGTGGATTCCCCTCACTGTCTCCCCGTGGGGCGGGCCCTAGAGAGGGAGGCAGCTGGCCAGAGTTTGGTGTCTCTGCAGTGTGAGTGCCAGGCTCCACAATCTCCTTTCCATTTGGCCATGGGGTACTTACCTGTCCGTGACAAGGATGAGCACTGAGCATTAAAGGAGCTGTCCATGTTGGTGGCTGGCATGGAGTGAGTGCTGAGTCAATTCTGGACAGCAGCGGCAGCATGGGACTTCGGGGAGCAGGTGGCAGGAGTTTCCCTGGTGCTGTCCTGACCTTGACCCAGGCCACAACCCCCCGGAGGAAGCATCTGGTTCCTCAGCTCTATCCCTCAGTAGTGCCCCCCCATTTACCCCCATACCCCATCCCAAGGCTCAGGGTGCTCCCGGGGTGCCCAAGCCTGATAGAGCTACCCCTCCTGTGGGCATCACAACTCCAGTGGATCAGGGGCACCACAGGGCACCAGACTGTGTACCCACCCTGGTGTGTGTCCGCCTCCCATGTCCTCCCCCACAGTCACCACAGGCTCCCCGTGAGGGAGGAGTCCCTGGAGGAAGGGGAGCACCTCTCTCACCCTGTGCTCCCCTAAGGGCCCAGGGGCTAAATAGGGCACAGCTCAGCTTTAAGCGAGTAGCTCTGCTCAGGGTCGGGAGCAGGGGGACTGGGAAGAAAGGGATGGTACCCCCTAGACATGCAGAGAGGACACTGACTCAGAGAGCCACACACACATGTGCACTCACACATGTGTGCACATCCTACACACGCAAGCACACCCTCACCAAGGCAGGCACTGCCCGGGCCAGGCCAGGCCCTCTACTCCCTCAGGGTCCAGGAATCTGTAGCTCTGCTCCCTGGCAGGCAGGGGTCCCAGGCTCAGGGGGTCCCAGGCTCAGGACACCCCCCAGGTGTGTGTGTTTGCTCATCTGCACACATAGGCCAACACAGTGCCCATGAGTGTCTGCACCCTGTGCCTGGGAGAAAGCAGGAGGAAGGGGAGGCCAGGAAACTCATCTTTTGGGTCCCTCGTGCGAGGCAGGAAGGGCACATAGGGGCTGTTCAGGGTCACTCCAGCGGACCCAGGCCCTCCGTGGCCTGGGCAGGCACTCACACGAGAGGCTCCATCAGAGGAGCTGTGGGAGCCTTTTGGGAAAGGGCCGAGATTCACCCTTCCGCAGATGCCACTGCCCCCCGGGGCTGAGAGCCCCCCCTCGCTGTGTGGCTGTCCCTTGGGAAGGGATGACCAGCCCCCCGCCGGGCCTCCAGCTGAGACCAAGAAGCCATTTTGATCCGTGATGAGAAGAGGAAGTTCCTGCAGCCCCAAAACAGAAACAGGAAGCTGGGAGGGGCACAGGGATAGGGAACGGGAAGGCAACCCAGGCACCCAGCAGATGCACCCCGAATACGGGTCTTCCTGGGCCCCATAGCAGCAGCCGTGTCTGGGTGTCTCTCCCCAACCCCGATGCTGTGGGCCTCACCTGGGCCCAGCTGTGCCCACAGGGAGGGTGAACTCTCGAGGGCCTCGGACGCTGGCCAGCTCCCTGCCTGGGTGGCTCAGTTGCCCAGGCTTATCTGTCTCTGACTGAGAGGGCTCTGGGGTCACTGGAACCCCTCTGTCTCCCCACATGTGCCTGGCCACGAACCTCTCCTTGCCCTCCCCCCAAGCGTGGACCTGTGGATTCTCCAAAGCACTGGCCTGACTCCTTGACTCACACGTCCGTGTCATCCTCTGTGCCCACCTCGGACCGAGCCCCCCGGGCCGTGAGTCTGTGTGGCTGCCTGTTGGATTCTGCTGTTCGCCACTGAGTCCCAGCCCTGGATGTTTCCCCAGCTGTGAAGTGAGGTCCCAGGCCCCCACCAAAACTCGGTAACGACACTCAGGACTCCCCGCTCAGCGGAGGTGGGGCCCAGACTCTGTTCCCCGGGGGCCCCTGCCTCGTACTATGTCCTGAGCCAGCCTGCCCTCCACAGCCCCCTCCTGCTCTGTGGGATGAGAGATAGAGTGTCTGAGAAACGTGCATGGGCCCCAGTGCATTGTGCCCCCAAGCAGAGGGATGGCGAGATCTAGAACCACGCACCAACCTCTGGGACTGGGGCAGCTCCCAGCATGGCCGGCTGGGCTGGGCCACGAGGAAGTCAGGACAGCAGCTCCCACTCAGGGTGGTCATTGCCTCTGGCTCCTCGCTGGGTCTGGAGGCTCCTTCCGGAAGACTCTGGGGGCGAGGGAGTGGGGGCGGGAGCCAAGGGACCAGAGAGGCACATGTCACCAATTTCAGTTCTGCCCCAGCTGGCCTGAGGCCGCTTGGGACTTCCCAGGGTGGAAGAATAGGTCTGGGGGCCAGGCCACTTGGGGGGCAGGGCAAGGTCTTGAGGACCCCCTCTCTGGCCCAACTGTCTGCAGGGGAGGCAGCTCTGGGGTCCTGGGGTGGGCTGAATGTGGAGGCCTGCACATCCCTGGCGGCCCTCATCTCTCCCAAGCCCTAGAGGTCTCTCCAGGACTTTCCACTCATCTGCTCCACCCCAAGATCATCACCAGGAAAGATGTCCTCAGCCTGCTGTCCCCCCAAAATGAATGCTTTAAGAACAGCTGCCCAGAGGCATCTGAAATAGGTCTCCAGGATGGGAGTGAGGGGTGCCAGGCCATCAATTCTCCCAAGGCTGAAGGATGAGGCAGAAACCACTAGAGCCCTCAATACAAAGCCATCTTCTCCAAGCCCCCATGCTGGTCCCCAAAGAAGGAAAGCGGAGAATGGGGTGGGGAGGGCGAGTGGAGTCCCCACCTCAGGCGGTCAGCACCGGTGTCATCAGGGAAGCGGGCCCCTGGCCAGGGAGTGCATCTGACCGGACCGACCGTGTTCTTGGGAGATCAGTTGTGAAACTTGCATCAAACCCCCAAACCACAAAAACGGCCGGTTTTCCCAGCTCTGTTCTCATGCTTCTCAGCCGAGGAGTCTTCAGCATCTCCAGCCGAGAGAAGCCAGGCCAGCTGCCAGCGCTGGGGGACGAGAAAACCCCAAGTACCTGGAGACCCAAGCCCCGAGTTGGCCCTGAAGCACCCTGCTCCCGTCAAGGAGCCTGTGAATGTGAGGTCTGGAGAGAGGGTAAGGCCTGGGCCTTATAAAGGAATCTGGAGCCCAGTGTGGTGGCTCACGCCTGTAATCCCAACACTTTGGGAGGCAGAGGCGGGAGGATCGCTTGAGCCCAGGAGGGCAGCCTGGGAAACATAGTGAGACACTGTCTCTACAAAAAATAGAAATACTAGCCCAGTATGGTGACACATGCCTGTAATCCCAGCTGCTCAAGAGGCTGAGGCAGGAGGATCGCTTGGGCCCACTAGTTTGAGGCCAGCTTGGGCAACGCAGTGAGACACCATCTCTATAAAAAATTAGCCAGGCGTGGTGGTGTACACCCGTAGTCCCAGCTATGGGAGGCTGAGGAGGGAGGATCACTGGATCCCACGAGGTCAAGGCTGCAGTGAGCTGTGTTCATGCCACTGCACTCCAGTCTGGGCAACAAAGCAAGACCTTGTCTCAAAAAAAAAAAAAAAAAAAAAAAGGAAAAAGAAAACTGGAAATCAGAATAGAAGGACCCAAAAGTTGCCAGGGCTTCCTCAGAGAGAATTCTGGAACACTGTTGCCTCAGGAAGATGATGTCTGGCTGATAGAAGGTCAGAGACAGGTTACCAGGGAAAGGCCCCTCTGTTTGAAAAGGTCACTAAGGCGTCCCACGTGTCTTCCTACTGAATTTGGTGCACAGCTCGTGGCTCTGGTTCTCTCTCATTCAGGGCCTGGTTATAACAGAAAGGCTGGCTGTCACTGAGCAAGCACCCAGATGAGGCACTCAGAGAGGTGGGAAAGAATCTCCCCCACCCCACCAAGGTGGGACACAGCTGTGCTGTAAGTGATGGTTAAAGCCTCTTTAAGAAAGAGAGGCTGGGCACCATGGCTCACTCTTCTAAACCCAGTGCTTTAAGAGGCTGAGGCAGGAGGATCGCTTAAGGCCAGGAGTTTGAGATCAGCCTGGGCAAACACAGCCAGACCCTATCGCTACAAAAAAAAAAATACAAATTAGGCCAGGCATGGTGGCTCCCACCTGTAATCCCAGCACTTCAGGAGGCCGAGGCAGGCAGATCACAGGGTCAGGAGTTCGAGATCAGCCTGGCCAACATGGTGAATCCCCATCTCTACTAAAAATACAAAAATTAGCCAGGTGTGGTGGCCAGCGCCTGCAGTCCCAACTACTCGGGAGGCTGAGACAGAAGAATCGCTTGAACCTGGGAGGTGGAGGTTTCTGTGAGCCAAGATCATGCCACTGCATTCCAGCCTGGGTGACAGAGCAAGACTCCAACTCAAAAAAAAATAAATAAATACACAAATTAGCTGAGCATGGTGGTGTGCGCCTGTAGTCTCAGCTACTCAGAAGCTGAGAAGAAAGAAGACAGAAGACAACGGAGGCTGAGGTGGGAGGATCATTTAAGCCCAGCAGTTTGCGGCTGCAGTGAGCTATGATTGCACTCCAGCACTCCAGCCTGAGTGATAGCGTGAGACACTGTCTCTAAAACGAAAGAGGGAAGAGAGAGGATGCTTGTAGCTGCTCTGCATGAAAACGGCCTTGAAGCCTCGAAGCCTCATTCCCAGCCACGGGGGATACAGCCCTATCTCCACAAGCCTGTCTCTGAGGCCACCCCTTCTTGCTGTCTCCGCCGGATGCCCTGCCCAGCCCCCACCCCCAAAATGAAGCCAGGTGGGGATCCTCTGTGCTGCTGACCGCCAGGCCCTGCCCCACTGCCCCTGCCTTCGGCCCCTACCACCCACGCCACCCTGAAGCCCTTCCTCTCCCTGGCCACTGCTCCTCTCCCAGGCTGGCGGCTTGCCTCCAGCTGGAGCCTCTTGGAGGCTGGACGAGGACCCTTCACCTGGATTAACTTTAGCAGTGATTCTAGAAGCAGAATGTTGCTGAGGAAAAGGCCAAACTGGAGCTTCGTGTGCTCGGTCCCAAGCCTTTGCCTGAGCTGGAACTCTCCTCTAAAAAGCCCTGTAAGAGGAGATTCACCCCGTGCTCCCTGTGTGAACCACGGTACCTGTGAGTATTGGCAATGATATGCCAACGTGATACTATGTACATATGATATTATGTGCATTTAGCATAAAAGCCACCTGTCAGTAGTCACATGGCAAGACTACTGCTGGGGCCCAGAGCATCCTGCCGGGGACCCATAACCTGGGATTGGTCCCCCTACCAATTATGTATCTGTTCATTCAATCACTGACTGCTGTGGCCAGGCCCTAGCTCAGGCCGGGGCTACAGAGCAGGAGGCCCACACCCAACCGGGAGTCTGCCTGAGGCGCAGGGCTGGGAGAGAGGCGGTGAGCCCAGAGCGCAGACAGAAGACAATGGGCATATGTGTGTCTGGGTCTCCACCCTCTCTAGGTAACTGGTTTGCACATCTGTGAGGTTGAGCATCTGTCACGGTGGGAGTTTCCGTGCAAGGCTGGTGACAGCATTTGTGTGTTTGTGCCTGGGGTCTCTCGGTGTGTTTATGTGTCTGTTCATTCAATCATTGTCCGGTGCGACAAGGCCCCAGACAGACTGGAGGGCACAGTCCCTGCCCCATCAGGCCCACAGTCTGGCAGGAGGTGGGCAGGAAGTAGGAATCACACCCGTAAACCAAAGACAGGATGGTGACGGGAGCCCATGCCTTGAGGGTGGAAGCCCCCGAGTCAAGGGTCTTGCTGCAGCTTGGCGCTCGGGGGCCCCGGATGCTTTCAGGAAGGGACTGGAAAGCTGAGCGCCCTGGGATGCATAGGACTTGTCATGGAGAGGAGAGTTTTCCAGGCAGAGGGGAGAGCATTTGCAAAAGCCCGGGCACTGAGGAGGGAACGAGGCAGAACTGCAGGAGCTAGGAAGCTGAGGGGCGTGGGAGGTGAGGGCAGGGAGGACAGGAGCTGGACACCCAAGCCTGAGGCCACCGTGACCATGGTGGCTGCTCCGTGGGAAGTTGAAGTTAGGAAAGGAACCCGATCATATGGCCATTTATTAATATGGCCATTCTGTTAGCTAAGAGCCCGGATGAGGCCAGAGCTGCCATCCCATGAAGAGTGATGGTGGCTGGGGACATGGGGAGGCAGGGGAGACGTAGACGGTTGCAGGCATGCAGAGGCAATGGAAGGGTGACAGGCAGGGCCTGGCGACAGCTCAGGTATGCAAGGGCCAAGCGGTGTACACGCTGTGTGTGCATGAACACGTGAGCCTGTGCAAATGCCTGCAGGGAGCTCAGGCCAGGCCCTCTCCCCTCTCCCTCTCTCTTCTCCAATCTCTTGCCCGTGTCCCCCACAGCCTCACCGTGGACATGACAGTCACAGTAAGAAGGGCCCAGTGTTGCAACTGCATTTCCTCTCGAACCCAGGGCCGCCAGAGATTAGCCGAGAGCCCCGTGTGCACTGGGCGATAACACCCTACACTCCCCCCGCTTCCTAATCACTGATTCATTTTCAACTGATAACAGCATGAGGGCCCATGGGCAACAAAGAAATGCCCAAGGCCACTGTCAGGCAGCGTGCAGGGCTCCGGGTTGCAGAGACTGAGGGAGACTGGAGGTGACTGCAGAGACAGAGACAGAGAGAGGGAGAGAATGAGAGAAGGGGACAAAGAGAAGGAGGGAGGGCAGTGGGGACACTCAAGAGGTGCCAAAATATGGTTAGGTAGAATCACTAAGATCTAGCATTGGTGCATGAGGGGCTTAATACCAAGGTGATAGGTTGGTCTGTGCAGAAAACCACCATGGCACACGTTTACCTGTTACAAGCCTACACATCCTGCACATGTATCCCAGAACTTAACATTTTTTTTTGAAAAAAGGATCTAGTATTTGACAGCACAACAGGGTGATGACGGTCACCAAGAATTTATTGTACATTTAAAAATAATTAAAAGAGTATGATCAGAATGTTTGTAACATACACAAAGGATATATGCTTGAGGGACGGGACCTCATTCACCCTGATGTGATTATGACACATTGCATGCCTGTATCAAAATATATCATGTACCCTGTAAATATATGCACCTGCTATGGACCCACACAAATCAAATAAAATAGTCTGGGCACGATGGCTCACACCTGTAATCCCAGCACTTTGGGAGGCCGCAGTGGGTGGATCATGAGGTCAGGAGTTTGAGACCAGCCTGGCCAACATGGTGAAAGCCCATCTCTACTAAAAATACAAAAATTAGCTGGGCATGGTAGCACGTGCCTGTAATCCCAGCTACTCAGGAGGCTGAGGCAGGAGAATTGCTTGAACCTGGAAGACGGAGGTTGCAGTGAGCTGAGATTACACCACTGCACTCTAGCTTGGGCGACAGAGCAAGACTCTGTCTCAAAAATAAATAAATAAATAAATAGAGGTAGAGAGGGAAAGAGAATGAGAAATAATGAAAACAGTGAGGATAACAGGGAGATGGAGACAAGGAGAGAGAGACAGAGACACACAGACCCCTGAGGTCAGGGCAGAGTGACAAGGAAGAGAGGAAGGAAGGACAGTGGCGGAGAGACTGACAAATGTGTGCATACTCGGAGAGGGGCTGGAGGGACTTACTAAAGTGAGAGAGAAACAGAAAAACAGGTCAGGTTTGGTGGCATGTGCCTGTAATCCCAGCTACTCAGGAGGCTGAGGCAGGAGAATTGCTTGAGCCCAGGAGGTGGAGGTTGCAGTGAGCCGAGATCACACCATTGCACTCCAGCCTGGGCAAAAGAGTGAAATTTTGTCTCAAAAAAAAAAAAAAAAAAAAAGAACCAGAAAAACAGAGAGAAGGGATTGAATGAGAACAAGAAAGAGAAGAGGCGACCCAAGGTCAGGAGACAGAGGGAGTGAAAAGGAGAGAGCATGAGGGTAAGGGATGGGGCGCGAGGCTGGCTGGGCCCTCCCTGGCACTGCCCATACGGCCTGGACACTATGGGTCAGGGCAGGACCATGATTTTGCTGGCTCGACCCCTGCCAGGTACAGGCCTCAGCTGGGGTAGGAGAGCAGGGATAGCAGCCTCAGCCCTCCCCCTAAACACACACACCCCTGACCAGTCCAGGGAGCCCTGACCCTCAGGTGGGGCAGGCAGGGCTGTGGGCTGCCCAGAGCTGAGAGGGGTAGCGGGAACCATGCTCCGTGTCCATGGACTCAGCAAGGGCCAAGGAGATAGAGCAACCCATCAGGGTCTTCTTGGATCCTGATGGGGTCCGGTGGGGCTGGACAGTCAAGGTTGGGGATCTGGGCTCAACCCCAGGGCTGTGACGGCATGGTGGCCATCTGTGCTTTCCCAGAGCAGACAGGAAGCGCCTGCAGGGAGCTGGAACCACAGTGCTGGTGCTCAGGACTAGGACACAAGGGAGCTGGTCTCCACCCTGACCCAGCATCCCCTGGGGTCACAGCCTGGGTCCTGCGGTGATGCTGAGAGTTAGTCGAAGAGGAAATAGGAGCTGCAGGAGCTATCGAGGCCCAGCCAACTCCTTTGCTTCTAAGCCTCTGCACCAATTCCCTCCCTAAGGATAGAAGAGGGGAGCAGACAGCTGCCCACCGGAGGGATGGCAGGGCCTGGGAGGAATCTCACAGGCTTCTGGGCTCAGGCCTTCCTTCAGGGACGAAGAGGTTCCCAGGGCAGCCAGGCCAGGGGCTTCAGGCTTAGCAGAGGGGAAGGGGCAGGAGGCACCCACCCCCTGACCCCAGTGCTCAGAGCTGGTGGGAGAAGGGGGCCCTTCCCAGAGGGAATTTGATGAGAAGGTGCCAGAGAAGCAGGGGCCGAGGACCAAATCACGAAGCCTGGGGGATTTCACTCTGAGCACAGAGAGGAGACCAAGTGCTCCCAAGCAGGGGAGCCAGCATGCTATTGGTTTTCTAGTATGTTCCTCCATCCCCCGGGGCCTTCGGCCCAACCCATGAAGGCTGGCAGCACTCAGGGCCCAGCCAGGGACCCCAGCTCCTTGCCCCTCCAAGCGAGGGCAGCCACCCCTCTGATTTGCCATGCCCGCCCTGATGCCCTGCCTGCCGCGACCACAGGAAGCACTGCCCCAGCTCAGCACTTCCCTTTTCTGAAATCTGCCCCCAGCAGCCCGGTGGCCAGGGAAGACAGACTTCCCGCTGCCCCCCCGGGCTCTTCCCACCGGTCACAAGTGGTTTGTTCCTGAGCTTCCCTGGGCAGAGGTGACCTTCTTGCCTCAACCACAGATCAGTTATTTATCAGAACAGGAAAGATGGCACCAGAGATATGTCCTCACCACCCCCAGGAGGGCCTGGCCTGCTCCAACGACCACATGCCCGTCCCCCACATCATACGGGGGCTGCTCACCACATCACACGGGCGTGCGTGTGGCCGGCACGTGTGTGCAGGGCTGCACCAGGGAGGGGCCGGGCGGGAGGCCTCATGGGCAGGTAGGGTGGGATGTGGGAGGCACCCTGGCTCATGGGCTCAGATGAGGCTCCTTTCCGTGTGCCAGCCAGGAGCAGTAGGGATATCTGACATCCTCCCGATCTGATGAAAGTCACCCGTCCTCCAGTCCCACTGTCGGCCCCAAACTTCGCCACCCCAGGAAATACCCTGTGATCAGGGCTTTAGCCGGCTCCTCTATCCTTCCACCCAGAGCAGACAGAGGACTCAGCCCCTGGGGATTCAGCACTCACTGTGGACATTTGGGCCTGGATGCTTCTGTGTTGTTAGGGTCATTCTGTGCATTATAAGATACTTAGCTGCATCTCTGGCCTATATCCATTAGATACCAGGAACCATTTTTCCATCACCACCACCAATACCAGTGATCAAAAATGTTTCCAGGGCACAGTGGCTCCTGCCTATAATCTCAGCACTTTGGGAGGCAGAGATGGGAGGATCACTTGAGCCCAAGAGTTCGAAACCAGCCTGGGCAATATAGCAAGACCCCTCAAACAAAATAAGTATTAGCCAGGTGTGGTGGTGCACACCTGGAATTCCAGCTACTCAAGAGGCGGAGGCAGGAGGATTGCTTGAGCCCAGGAGGTTCAGGCTTCAGTGAGCTGTGATCACACCACTGCGCTCCAGCGTGGGTCTCATAGTGAGACCCCTTCTCTTAGAAAAAAGTCTCCAGATATGCCAAATGTCCCCTGAGAGTACAAGATTACCGTAGGTCAAGAATCACTGCTCCAGGTTGGGCACGGTGGCTCATGCCTGTAATCCCAGCACTTTGGGAGGCTGAGATGGGCAGATTATGAGGTCAGGAAATCAAGACCATCCTGGCGAACACAGTGAAACCCTATCTCTACTAAAAATACAGAAAAAAAAAAAAAAAAAAAAAAAAAAAACTAGTCTGGCATGGTGGCACATGCCTGTAGTCCCAGCTACTCAGGAGGCTAAGGCAGGAGAATCACCTGAACCTGGGAGGCGGAGGTTGTGCTGAGATGAGATGGAGCCACTGCACTCCAGCCTGGGTGACAGAGCGAGACTTCATCTAAAAAAATATATATATATATATATATATATAACTAATCCAGGTGCACCAAAGTCCCTGTCTTCCATGACTAGAAAATTCTAGGTCTCAGTTGGCCTGCTTTATGATTTTTTGCTAGAAAGCTATGGATGAAGGAGACTAATAGGCCAGAGCCTAGAGTTCTTGGTGGTGGAGGCCGTGCCTGTCTGCAGGATCTGTGCTGTAGAGCCCGCTCTGGGGCTCTGAGCGTAACTGCCTTGCAGAGCCTGGAGCCGGAAAGGGCACCCCTTGTGACCGGAAGGGGGATGGCGAAACTGGGAGGTTTTATTCAAGAGCAGATCCAGGAGCTATACCATGGAGCGTAAAGGAGGCACCTTGGGGCCACAAGGCACAGGGTTAGAGGCTTAGGCCAGAAAGAACGGGAAACATTTCAGAATCAGGGCAGAACACAGGGCCAGGATATGCATCCAGTACTCCCCAAGGTGGTGAGCCAGAACTGACCCCTTCCATAAAGTGCAGGGCTGGAAGGGCTGCTCTGTACAAAAGGGATGTGTAAAGCTGATCCAAAAAAAGTAGTAGCGAGGCCGATGCAGTGGCTCATGCCTATAATCCCAACACTGTGGGAGGCTGAGGCAGGCGGATCACTTGAGGTCAGGAGTTCAAGACCAGCCTGGGCAACATGGCAAAACCCCATCTCTACAAAAAAATACAAAAATTAGCCGGGTGTGGTGGTACATGCCTGTAGTCCCAGCTACTTGGGAGACAGAGGTGGAAGGATCTTGCTTGAGCCCAGGTGGTGGAGGTTGCTGTGAGCCAAGATCACATCACTACACTCTAGCTTGGGCAACAGAACAAGATTCAGTCTCAAAAAAAAAAAAAAAGAAAAAGTGCTAGTGAAGATTTCTATCCTCCTGAGGCAATGATAGGAAAAAGATAAATGTGGATTCAAATGTACATAATCCAGCTTCTAAAACTCCAAATTCAGAAATTAACATAAAAATGTATATACAGCCATGGCTGGGTGTGGTAGCTCACACCTGTAATCCCAGCCCTTTGGGAGGCTGAGGTGGGCAGATCACGTGGTCAGGAGTTCGAGGCCAACCTGACCAGTATGGTGAAACCCTATTGAAAATGCAAAAATCAGCCATGCTTGATGGCACATTCCTGGGGTCCCAGCTACTTGGGAAGCTGATGCAGGAGAATCACTTGAACCCGGAAGACTAGCGATATTAGAACAATTTGTAAAAGACTACATAATAATAAACATACTTAAAATAATTAAGAAGATAGAAAAGGGAGTGGAAGACATAATAAAAATATTATTTTAGGGCCGGGCACGGTGGCTCACGCCTGTAATCCCAGCACTTTGGGAGGCCGAGGCAGGTGGATCACGAGGTCAAGAGATCGAGACCATCCTGGTCAACATGGTGAAACCCCGTCTCTACTAAAAATACAAAAAAAATTAGCTGGGCATGGTGGCGCATGCCTGTAATCCCAGCTACTCAGGAGGCTGAGGCAGGAGAATTGCCTGAACCCAGGAGGCGGAGGTTGCGGTGAGCCGAGATCGCACCATTGCACTCCAGCCTGGGTAACAAGAGCGAAATTCCGTCTCAAAAAAAAAAGAAAAAATATATATTATTTTAAAATAACAAGTAGATTTCAAAAGAAATCAAAGAGTCCTTAAAAAAATAATCACTGCAGTATAAAATAGAAGCTCAATGAATGGGTTATATGGCAAATTAGTCGCCTCTCAAAGGCCAATAAGAAAAATACAAAGCATATCTGAGGAAATTTCATGATATGCAGCACAGAGTTATGAAAACAAGGAAAATATGAGAGTCTAAGATTCTTGGAGCTATGAATGAGAAGGGCCAAGAAGGGCTAACACACATATAATAGGAATTGTAGAAGGTGAAAACTGGAAAAACCTCAAAACCTAATTAATGGTTGAGAAATTTCCAGAACTAGGGAATGAAATCCTCACATTGAACATGCACACTGAGTCCTAAGAAGGATAAACTAAGAACAAACACACTGCAGTAAACTAAAGACCATTGACAATTAGCCAGGCATGGTGGCACACGCCTGTGGTCCCAGCTAGTTTGGAGGCTGAGGTAGGAGAATCCCTTGAGCCCAGTAGGTGGAGGCTGCAGTGAGCTATCATTGTGTCACTGCACTCCAGCCTGGGTGACAGAACAAGACCTTGTCAATATATAAATAAACAAATAAATATTTTTTTAAAAAAAGTATTAACGACAAAAATATTATCTTGAAAGTACCAGAAGGAAATGTGTACTACAGGCCGGGCGCGGTGGCTCACGCCTATAATCCCAGCACCTTGGGAGGCCGAGGCAGGTGGATCACGAGGTCAAGAGATCGAGACCATCCTGGTCAACAAGGTGAAACCCCGTCTCTACTAAAAATGCAAAAATTAGCTGGGCATGGTGGCGCGTGCCTGTAGTCCCAACTACTCAGGAGGCTGAGGCAGGAGAATTGCTTGAACCCAGAAGGGGAGGTTGCGGTGAGCTGAGATCATGCCATTGCACTCCAGCCTGGGTAACAACAGTGAAACTCCGTCTCAAAAAAAAAAAGAAAGAAAGAAAAGAAATGTGTACTACAAAGGAATGACAACTTGCCTCACAATAACATAGCAGAAGCAGTGACTGGTCCAAAGGCTAGCAGATAATGCCTTCTAGCTGTAAAGGAAAAATTTCCACCAAGAATCCTATGTGGCCAGGCATAGTGGCTCATGCCTGTAATCCTAATCCCAGTACTCTGAAAGCCCAAGGTGGGTGGATCAACTGAGGTCAGGAGTTTGAGAACAGCCTGACTAACACAGTGAAAACCCGTCTCTACTAAAAATACAAAAATTAGCCAGGTGTGGTGGTGGATGCCTGTAATTCCAGCTACTCAGGAGGCTGAGGCAGTAGAATCGCTTGAACCTGGGAGGCAGAGGTTGCAGTGAGCCAAGATCGAGCCATTGCACTCCAGCCTGGGAGACAAGAGCAAGACTCTGTCTCAAAAAAACAAAAACAAAAAATTCCAGGGCTTCCTCCCTTGACCAGAGCTGGACAGAACCCAACCTCCCTCAGATCCAGGGCAAGATGCAGGTCATCTGCATGGTGGGGGTGGTTGCATCTGAGAACCACCATCACCTGGCCCTTGTCAGTTCCTGAAATACACAAAACCTGTTCCTGCCACTGGCACTGGCACTGGCAGCTCCCTCTGCCCTGTACACTCTTCCTCTTCTTAAGAAGAGTCAGCTCCTTTACACTTTGAGAGGCAGAGGCGGGTGGATCACGAGGTCAGGAGTTCAAGACCAGCCTGACCAATATGGTGAAACCCCATCTCTACTAAAAATATGGAAATTAGCTGGGCCTGGTGGTAGGCGCCTGTAGTCACAGCTACTCGGGAGGCTGAGGCAAGAGAATCACTTGGATCTGGGAGGCAGAGGTTGCAGTGAGCCGAGATCTTGCTACTGCACTCCAGCCTGGGTAACGGAGCAAGACTCCATCTCAAAAAAAAAAAAAAAGCTTCAATAAATACTAGAGTTAATACCAGCCTCAGGTGCCTCTGATGCCAAGCCCTGCCCCACCCTGGTGACCCCTCCCCAGAGAGCTCCCTGGCCTCACCCCACTGCTTCTCCCTGCACCAGACCTTGGACAGCTGGACCTCACTCTCCTCACACTTTCATCCTGGGCTCAGACAGACCCAAGTTCAAGTCTCAATGCCACTCGTTCCTTGACCATGGACTCTAAGCAGGTCACCTGTTCTCCTTGGGCCTAGGCTTCCTCTTCTGCAACACAGACTTGCCTCGCAGGGACCCTGGGCAGATGAGCTGAAATAATGAAGTCACGCTTTCTGGACATGCTTGGCTTCTAGCAGGTGCCCCAGCAGGGCTGAGGGCCAGGGATTGCCATGGACAGACCTGTGACCTCGGGCAGTCAAGGCCTTCTCCAGCCCAGCAAGCTGTGTCTGATGGTGGGGACATCCAGCAGAGGCTGGGGGCAATGACAGCAATGGAAACCCAGAGCCTGGCCCTCTGCCCTTTCCCTCTTAGGGCCTCAGTTTCCCCATCTGTGAGATGGCGCACTCAATACCTGTTTGGCTGGTGGCTGCATCCTGCGGTGTCTCGGGGGGGGTGTGAGTGGTCAGTGTCAAGTGCTACTATCTATATCCCCTTATGGGGTTAGAGGGGGAGAAGTTCCCTGTGCTGGGGAGCTGGGAATGGGGAGGACACCAGGCCCTGGCCTGACCTTGTCCTCACACACAGGGCTGTGGGTACTGATGGGGCTGAGCCTTGGTGCCCAGTCTTCAGTATTGTGACTGCAGAAGAGGGGGCTGGCCGGGCTGGGCTGAGCTGCATGTGACCTGCAGAGCTTGGCTCGGCCCAACCCTGAGCCCAGCCTCTCTCTACCCCACACAGACCAACTGTTTTGGGGCCTGGCCGGCTCCCTCACGCCAACAGCTCCTGCTGCTCTCCACAGGCCCCCACCCAGCCACCTCTGGGAGCTTGGGCTCCTGAGTCTTCCTTTGCCAGGCTCACTGGGCAGATCCTCCACAATGGGGTGTGCAGGGGCCTCCTGGGGGCTGCAGTCAGGGAACAGTGGTGGAGATCTTGTGCGAGAGAGAGTGAGGCTCTGGTGTCAGGCACATGCACCTCTGGCTGTAGATGTATCCAGGTGAGAGGGCCGCTCAGGGAGAGGGGATGGGGCCACAGGCTGTATGGCACCCTGGGCTGGAAGTGCCCCTCAAGGAGGGAGTCCAGCCCCTGCCTGGTTGCTCTTCCTGCCTGGGGAAGCTGGCTCTCTTGGACCCTTCTCCCAGCCATCACTGCTAGCCAGGGAGGCGTGAGATGACAAAGATAGCATTGGCTAGACTGGAAGTGTAACTGTGACAGTAGCCAGCATGAACAGAGCACCTGCTGTCTACCTGACAGTGTCCCAGGACCCCTGCATACAAATGCATGTCACTGTTGAAAGACGTGTGCACAAATGCAAGCCCTATTTGGTGCAGATGATGAAAGGGGGGCGCAGGCAGGCTCTGAGGGCTGCTGAGAGCAGACAAGCTGAGAATCAAAGCCAGGTCACCCACCTCCAGGGCCAGCCCCCTACCCACCCTCAGGGAGGCGCTGCAGCCTGGGAGTGCCTGAGACAGATGGCAGTCCTCAGGGCTGTGGAGAGGGGCTCCTGCCAGCCTGGGCTTCAGTGAGCCCCCAGTTCTCAGTGGATGAAAAGGACTAGACGGGCAATCTACAGTCTTCCAATCTTCCAGGGAGTGTGCTATGTGCTGATGGGACATCCCTCCTCACCCAGATGCTTGGGCCACCCTAAAGAGACAGGACATCCATGGGACCTGAAGGCCAGGGAAGAGTGGCCGGGGCTGCCTCTGTTCAGGTCTCAGGGGCAGGAGAGAGGGAGACCGGCTTGGCTGCGTCAGGGGCCAGGAACTGAGCGGGGTGGTCACAGAGGTTGGCAGCATGGAGGTGGCAAAAGCCCCGAGTGTCAGGCTTTATCCTGGGTGCGTGGGAGCCAAGAAGGGCTCTGGAGCCAGGCAAGTGCAGATCAAAGCTGTGCCCCACACCAAGGGCAGGCAGAGGTGGTGGGTAGCTTGGCAGTCAGCCTGGGGGCAGCGAGGACCCTGGAGAGGGAGCCTGGCTGGTCACCAGCAGGTGCCTGCTGCGTGGTCCTTGGGGCCCACCCCAGGGCGGGGTGGGGGATCCTGCTGGAAAGGCCTGTGACGTTTCCCAGAGACTGGGCACCGGGTTCCCGGAAGCTGCTGTGGGTGACTAAGGCCCTTCCCAGAGGTAGCCGCCCCCACAGCCAAGAACAGCAGGCACCCGCCAGGCACTGGGGGCCACTTCCCATTTTCATCCCATCCTGGCCATGAGTGTGACTCCTGCCCAGAAAGCCCAGCCCACTGTCCTCTAGAAAGGCCAGAGCTCATGGTTGGGAACTGTGGCCTGTGGCTGACCAGTAGGAGGGCCAGGGTTCAACAAGAGCCAACTATGGGCACTGTCCCCTCATCCTCAGCACCTGCCAAGGCTGCATCCTCCCCTAGACCCTGCGCTGGGCAGGGGGAGCGTCTCAGGAATCCAGGCGCTTTTGCTGTCTTTGTCCAGGTCGTTACTCTAAAGACCTAGTGGCCACGACCACTGCCAACGCCAACCCTCCTCTGGCAGTGAAGCCCAGTGGGCACTGACTGGTGCTGGCAGTGGTGAGTCTGTATGGGCAGTGATGCCCAGTCAGGAGAGCTGGCCACTAGGCTGAGTGTGGTGGCAATCCCATTGCCTTGGGAGGTTGAGGTGGGAGGATCGCTGGAGGCCAGGAGTTTGAGACAAACCTAGGCAACATAGCATGACCCCATCTCTACAAAAAATAAAAAATTAGCTAGGGGCATGGTGGCACGCACCTGCAACCCCAGCTACTCGGGAGGCAGAGGCTGGAGGATAGCTTGAGCCCAGGAGTTTGAACCTGCAGTGAGCTATGTTGGTACCACTGCACTCCAGCCTAGGTGACAGAATGAGACCCCTATCTCTAAAAAGTAATAATAACAATTAATAAAGTATTAGCCAGGCACGGTGGCTCATGCCTGTAATCCCAGCACTTTGGGAGGCCGAGGTGAGTGGATCACCTGAGGTTAGGAGTTCAAGACCAGCCTGGCCAACATGGCAAAATTCCATCTCTACTAAAAATACAAAAATTAGCTGGGGGTGGTGGCAGGTGTCTGTAGTCCCGGCTACTCAGGAGGCTGAGGCAGGAGAATCGCTTAAACCTGGGAGGTGGAGGTTGCAGTGAGCTGAGGCACTGCACTCCAGCCTGGGCGACAGAGTGAGACTGTGTCTCTAAAATAATAATAATTCATAAAGAGTAATGGTCACTGACAGTGGTGACCCTGGTGGGCAGTGACGCCCCTAGGCAGCAAGGACCCTGGTCTGCCCAGGAGGGCAGGGAGTCTACCCTAAAAATCCTGAGGGAGCTGGAACCCAGCACCGGTGCATTTACAAGCCTGTTCCTGTTATTCTGGGCCACCTCCCCGGAGGGAAGGCAGCACTGAGGCTTCAGAACCCCACTCCCTACTCTCTGCAGCCTTGGGGAGGAGCCCCATGGGACTAAGGAGAAGCAGCTCCTCCCAGGACCCCGCCCCGCCCCCCCCCCCCCCGCCCCTGACCCCGCGCAGGTGGCCCGGGAGCATTCGCATCTTCACGTCCTCACAGCGCCTTGGGCACTTGGCAGCAGAAGAATCTGGCTGGGGTGGTGGAATGTCACACGGAGGCAGCAGGTCAGAGGTCCCCAGGGCCCTGATGGCCAAGATGGGGCTTCTACCCCGACCAGCTCAGAGTCAGAGAACCGAGTCCAGCCTGGACGAAGGGCCTGGGGAAGGTGTCTCCACAGCCTGGAGCAGACGGTGGGGCTTAGCCCAGTCCAGGGCAGCCCTGATGAGCCAGGCCCCGCACAGTGTGGGGCCGCGCCCTCCGAACTCCCTTGTTCCAAGGCAGGACATCAGTGGGGTGGAACCTGCAGGCGACCCTAGGTCAGCGTGAGGGAAATATGGAGACAAAGACCAGGGCCCCCTTGGTGCCCACCCAGACCCCAAGGGGTACAGAGGGGAAGGAGCTTGGCTCTAGGGGCAGGATGTTCCTCAAGGCAGCCCCAAGGAGGTGACAAGCCCCATGCTGGAGGCTTCAGGGGGCCATCATCCAGCTCCCCACCCAGGAGGCTGCCCCAGCCCTACCCCACAGGGTACCCCTGAAAGTGCCCCTTCGTCCTGCACGTCTCCCCAGGCACCCAGCCCAGAGAACCTGCCCGGAACTCCAACCTCGGCCAGTGGGGGCTGATGGGAGTGGGGGAGGGGCCGTGTGGCTGAGGTCGCCTGCAGGGTGGCTGGCTGCGAATCTGTGCGGGCGTGGGCAGCAAGCACAAAGGCACGGCCCGTGTGTGTTGGTGGACCGTGTCAGGGTGGTGTGTGTGTCTGTATTTGTGTGGTGTGTGTTTGCTTGGTGTGTCTACGAGTGTGATGTGTGTGTTTATATCTGTGTGTGGGTGTGATGTGTGTCTGTATCTCTGTGTGTGGTGTGAATATAGTGTGTGTGGTGTGCGTATGGTGTGTATTGGTGTCTGTGTATTTGGTGTGTCTATATGTGTCGTGTGTGTGTATGTGTGGTATGTGTATATGTGGTATGTGTGTTTGGTGTCTGTATTCTGTGTTTGTGAGTATGTGTGGTGTGTGTGTGGTGCATATCTGTGTATATGTGTCTGTGTGTGGTGTATGTGGTGTGTATATGTGTATGTGTGGTGTGTGTCTGTGTATGATTGTGTATCTATGTATATGTGTCTGTGTGTGGTGTGTATATGTGTATGTGTGGTGTGGGTCTGTGTGTGGTTGTGTATCTGTCTATGTATATGTGTCTGTGTGTGGTGTGTATATGTGTATGTGTGGTGTGTGTCTGTGTATGATTGTGTATCTATGTATATGTGTCTGTGTGTGGTGTGTATATGTGTATGTGTGGTGTGTGTCTGTGTGTGGTTGTGTATCTGCCTATGTATATGTGTCTGTGTGTGGTGTGTATATGTGTATGTGTGGTGTGTGTCTGTGTGTGGTTGTGTATCTGTCTATGTATATGTGTCTGTGTGTGGTGTGTATATGTGTATGTGTGGTGTGTGTCTGTGTGTGGTTGTATATCTGTCTATGTATATGTGCCTGTGTGTTGGAGCATGGGTCTTTGGGAGCCCCCATCTGGGGCTGGGGTGTGGTGTGTTGTGCAGAGCCCAGACCCCCCAGGGCACAGCAAGGGGGACCTCCAGGAAGCACCAGGCCCCAGCCCTCATGGGTGCTGGGCAGGGCGGGCACACACCATCGTCAGAACCCTACTCCACGCCCTCTGCTCCTCACCTCCTCCTCCCCTCCAGATGTTGCCCAACAGCTGCGGGCCGGCCGCCCGGGGCGCACTTCCCCTCTCTGGCCAGCCAGGCAGGGTCCTGGGCACCAGGTCAGAGGAGCTGGGTGCAGACCCGCAGCCACCCCCTGGGCACCCACACAGTCCGCTCTTCCGGCAGGACTGTCCTGGCAGCGGCTGGAACGCCCAGTCCCAGCTCCCAGCATGGTTCCATCTCCTGGGTCACCTCCCCTCTCCGGGGCTCAGTTCCCCGTCGGTGGCATGGGTGTCACACAGTCCCAGGTGAGATCATCGAGTGCAAGGCTGAGCCCAAAGCGGGCAGAGAGGCTCCCAGGGTGCCCCCTGCCTGCTGCTTCTCCCACCTCCTCCGCTGCCCCAGGCCCCCCCCACGTAGCTGCTGGCTTTTCCCACCTGCATGGCCCAGGTCCCAGGTAAAGAAGAAACCAAGGCTCCCAGAAAAGCCCAGAGGACTGCCTGGGGGAGGAGGGACCGCCAAGATCATACCTGAGCCAGTGTGAAATGAAGCCTTAGAATGACGTGTTGCTCTGTAAGGGCCTCCTGGACAACCCCCACCTGCTGCCACACCCAGTGACCTCAGGGCTGGCTGCCCATACCTCCACCTGGCCTGGACCTGTCCAAGCAGTCCTCTGCCCCCTGCCTGGCTTGGTCCCTCCTGGCTCCTGAGAAGGCCCCTGTAAGCAGAGAGGCGGGCCTCGAGGGGCCCTGCAGTGCATCAGCACTCTGCCCTGGCCCGGCATACCCAGAGGTCAAGGTCGAGGCTGATGCAGTCAGGAGAAACAAGGACCCTGGAGTCAGGGGCACTGGAGTACACAGGCGTGGCTCTGCCTCTGACTACCCTCTGAGCCTCAGTTTCCAGCATGGCCTCTACTCTGAACACCCCTCACCTGCCTGTCCCATTTTAGTGGGGGCACCCCGTCCATACTTGCTCCTCTCCCTTTCCTTCCTCCTCCAGCTCCTCTTCTTCCCCTCCTCCTGGGACAGGGAAGTGTCTCACTGCTGGAATCTGTGGGCCATCACCCCTTCCCAGCTGGCACCAGCACAGAGCTGCTGGAACCCATGGCCTTCAGAATGCCCCATGGGGGAGTGGAGATGGAGGCATCTCCTCCTAGGAGCAGGAGCAAGGGAAGGCCATCAGGGAAGGGCCACCTGGACACCAGAGGGGCAGGTCGTGTTGTCCTGGCCAGATTTCCTAAAGGCAGGATCCCTAGTCAGTGGTGTCTGTCAGGGAGCCCAGGACTCCCAAGCCCATATCCCAGGGTGGTTTGGGATGGAGGGCTCCCAGCAACACCACCAGGGTCCACCAGGGTTTCTTTGGGACAGTAGACTGGACCCTTAGCTGGGGCAGGATGGATGCGGAGGACAGAGACCCTCCCAGCTGAGCTGCAAGGAACAGGGTCAGGAGGCAGTCTGTACAGCCCCCTTCTCGTTCCCAGGTCAGGGCTGCAAGGCTGCTGGGTCCCAGATGGATCTGGATGGCCCAATGCAGAAAGGGGTGGCCACTTTTGTGGGCCTTGGAGAGAGGACGAGAAGCCTGGAGTCTCTTTGCTGATGGCTGGAGCTCCCAGGGCCCGGGGTCTCCAGAAGGGATCCCTGAATCCTTCATCACAGTCTGCTTGGCATAGGTGACATATCTCCTATCCAGGGAAACTGGGTAGGCCAAAAGCAAGTGGAGTCTGGGCATGGTGGCTCACACCTGTAATCCCAGCACTTTGGGAGGCTGAGGCAGAAGGATTGCTTGAGCCCGGGAGTTTGAGGCTGCAGTCAGCTGTGATCATGCCACTGCCCTTCAGCCTGGGTGGCATTTCTCTTGGCATAGGTGGCACAACTCCCCCACCATCACTGCTGTGGCCCGGAGTGTGGAGGGAAGGGAAGAGGCCAGGCTGGTGAGAATTGATGGCCTCACCCTCTCCCTGCTCCTCACAGCTCAGGTCAGAGCCAGGCGATCAGCCCCTCACCCACCTCAGAGACCAGAGCAAGGGTTGGTGGAAAGACCAATAGGTTCAGGGGTCACTGTGTGTGGCCAGGTCAGAGGTCGGAGACTTGCTGACAGCAGCCTTGGAGGTATTGATCTGGTGGGGGAGGGGGCAGAACTGTGTCCCCTGCCAGGGACCGTGGGCATGGGGCTCGTGGTTAGCAAGCTGGATTCAGCAGAACCCACCAGAGCTGGCCTCCTGGGCTGAGGAGATGGGGGTGTCAGCAGGGGACCGGTTGTCCTACCGAAAATGAGCTTAGTGCCACTCTTGGGCTGATGCTCCAGAGTGGCCAGGGGACAACAGGGATCAGGAGGCCTCTGAGGCCCTCACGGGGTTGAGATGACTGAGGAATGAGGGGTGCAAAGCCCCAGCCTGCCAGCAGGGACAGAGGCGAGGAGGGAGCATCTTCAAGAGGGCAGGAGGCTGCGGGCTAGGCTGGCTTCCTGGGAGAGGGATCCCAACTGCAGCAAGCCACAAAGACCTCTCCCAGGCTGACCTGCTTCAGGGACAACCCCGGGTCCCTCCAATGCCTGACAGTGACAAGAGCACCCACCTCAACCCTCTGCCCAGCTTGCTTCTACGGGATACAGGAACTGTCCCAGCACCCCCCACTCCCCGCAGAAAGATGCAGCCAGGGGGTCCAGCAAAGGCACCATCCCCTGCCTCTTCCCAGAGCAGCTCGAGGGGGTGGTGGGACAATCCGCTGTCCCTTCCTCCTCCCACACACATACACCCACCAGTCCAAACAGGGGAGAAGCCCAGCCTGGAAGGGAGAGGCTGCCGGGACTGGGGAGGGAGGGAAGAGGCCCCTCACCCAGCTGATCTTGTCCCAAACACACTGGAGGCAAAGGCATTTCTCCATGCATACTGGAGCCTGCCTGGGGAGGGAGAGTGGGGAGTATTTGTCTGTGTGAGTGTGTGCATATATGTGATTGGTGCACATGTGCCTGTGCATTTGCACATGTGTGCATTCATGTGTGGATTAGTGTATGTGCTTGCATGTGTTGTCTGTGGGTGTTCCTGTGTGCATGGAGTACAGGTGTGAGCATGTGTTCATGCACATGTGTGTATGTGTGCACTGTCGACACATGTGTGCATTTGCACATACTCACATGTGTTTGGCCTCAGGTCTGAGGCTGGACTGGCCCCCTTTTGGCTTGGCCAGGACTTAGCCAGAAACTCTTACCAGTCTCCATGGTCCCCACCCTGGCAGCTGTCCTGAAACTGGAGGCTTCTGATCAGCCCAAACCAGCTGGCAGCATGGCCAGAGGGCAGCTCTGTCCACTGGGAGGGCATGTAGTGGTGCCTGGCTCAGAGCAGACCCAGGCTTGAGGTCACTGGCACTGAGGCACAGACACAGGCAGACTGTGGGGCCTGGAGCCCTCCTTGATTCCACTAGGGCCTGACAGAGGCTTCCTTCTAGCAGTGACCCCTACTGGGGACATCAGGTACTGCAGACTGGCTCTACTAGCCATTGTCATAAAAATAGGCCTTGGAATGTGGTTCCTCTCTGCAATGAAGATAGCTTGAGTTTAATCTGTGGTTTTTAAATTATGCTCCAAGAAATCCCTGGGGTAGCTGGGCACGGTGGCTCATGCTTATGATCCCAGCACTTTAGGAGGCTGAGGCGGGTGGATCATGAAGTCAAAAGATCAAGACCATCCTGGTCAACAAGGTGAAACCCTGTCTCTACTAAAAATCCAAAAATTAGCTGGGCATGGTGGTGCACTCCTGTAGTCCCAGCTATTCAGGAGGCTGAGGCAGGAGAATTGCTTGAACCCAGGAGGCAGAGGTTGCAGTGAGCCAAGATGGTGCCATTGCACTCCAGTCTGGGTAACAACAGCGAAGCTCCTTCTCAAAAAAAAAAAAAGAAATCCCTGGGGTTCTTTCAGGTCCCTTCAAGGGCTTCCAAAGTTGAGGCTCCCAGCTCCCTACCTGTCTCCTCAAAAACAGCATTGAGGTTTTTGAATACATTTCTCTAAAAATTATTTTAGAGATTTTGACCTTTCAGCTCTAGGAGTTGATTTATAAGTATGTCTCAATCAGATCTTGTTTTAGAATGATTAATTGGGCTCTAATGCATTAGTGACCCCATGTTCCCCTAAAATGCACACAAAATTAATTTAGGGAAATTGGACAAGCCAAAAGCAAGTGGAGGCTGGACAAGGTGACTCACACCTATAATCCCAGCACTTTGGGAGGCTGAGGCAGGAGGATTGCTTGAGTCCAGTAGTTAGAGGCTGCAATCAGCTGTGATCATGCCACTGCCCTTCAGCCTGGGTGACAGAGTGAGAACTTGTCTCAAAAATAAATAAAAAGCAAGTAGAGTTCTGCTTTAAATATCTGCTGAGAACTGGAAGAAGCAATAGAGAGAGACAGGGTCTATCTCAGAGCTGGGCAGTCTTGGGCTAGGATAGATTTCATGCCCTCCAGTGAAGGGGCAGGTATGTGAGAGGCTCCCAGGGGAGGCACTGCCTTGCCACTAGAAACTTGGCATGAGGGGACCCTGATAACGGGACATCTTCACCCAAAAGTCCACTGACACCTTCCCCAGGGGAGGCAGGACAGTTGAGGCCTGTCTCTCCCCAAGGCATTACCTCTTCCCTGTGACGTGGTTTCCTTCATCCTCTTTTGTCCCAATGCCTCCATGTAATATGTGTGGCACGGCCCATTGCCCATGTTTCATACTTTGCACTGTTTGCCTGAGGTGACGGATGTGATTTGCTGCATGTAAAACGCAGTTCCCAGGACCATCAAGCAGGAGCAGATATGCCGTGGTCAGTGGCTTGGCCATCCCAGCCCCAGCCTGGCCCACCACCTGCAGCTTAGATTGGCCCTAGGGAGCTCCTCATGGGCACCATCTACCTAGACCTGTGTGGCAGGACCTGCAGCACGCCAAGCCTACTGTAACAGCCTGGGGATCTCTTGGGGCACATGACACCTTGCTCAGGCCTTGGGCTCTGCTTGAAGTGGGTGGATGCTAAGGCCCAAAGCCTGGTCCTGCTGTAGCCAGATGAGGTCAGGAGAGATGGGGGAGCCTTGTCCCATTCATCCCCATTTATTCATCATTCGTTCCTTTGTTCATTCATTCAAGTGTTTGTTGCTGTGTGTGTGGGCACTGCACTAGGTGGTATGCATGCCTTGGGGAACAAAACATTCGGCTTGCAGCCTAGTGTGGATAGTGGGAGAGATGGGCCATGAAAACAAACAAGTAGGCCGGGCGCGGTGGCTCACGCCTGTAATCCCAGCATTTTGGGAGGCCAAAGCAGGTGGATCACGGGGTCAAGAGATCGAGACCATCCTGGTCAACATGGTGAAACCCCGTCTCTACTAAAAATACAAAAATTAGCTGCGCATGATGGTGCGTGCCTGTAGTCCCAGCTACTCGGGAGGCTGAGGCAGGAGAATTGCCTGAACCCACGAGGCAGAGGTTGCGGTGAGCCGAGATCCAGCCATTGTACTCCAATCTGGGTAACAACAGTGAAACTCCATCTCAAAATAAAATAAAATAAACAAGTAGAAGATCTGAAGTTCACATGGTGATCAGGGGAGAAGCTAGACAAAGAAAATAGAAAAGTACTGAGGTGGTTGGCCAGGTGCAGTGGCGCATACCTGGAATCCCAGCACTTTTGGAGGCTGAGGTGGGAGGATCTTTTGAGGCCAGTAGTCCGAGACCAGCCTGGGCAATATAGTGAGATCCTGTGACTACAAAAGAAATTTCTAAGAAACATTAGTTGGGCATGGTGGTGCTCACCTGTGGTCCTAGCTACTCAGGAGGCTGAGGCAGGAGGATTGCTTGAGCCCCCAGGAGTTTGAGCTACAGTGAGCTGTGATGGTACCAGTGTACTCCAGCCTGAATGACAGAGTGAGACTCTCTCGGGAAAGAAAAGAAAAGAAGAAGGAAGGAAGGAAGGAAGAAAGGGAGGGAGGGAGGGAGGAAGGGAGGAAGGAAGGCTGGTTGGAGGGAGGGAGGGAAAGGAGGGAGGGAGAGAGGAAGGGAAAGAGAGAAATGGGGAAGAGAGAGAAAGAAAGAAAAGGAAGGAAGGAGGGAGGGAAAGAAAGGAAAGGAAATGAAAGAAAAAAGAAAGAAAGAAAAAGTAAAAGAAAGAGAGAAAAGAGGGAAGAAAGGAAGGAAATGCTGAGGTGGGAATGTGCTTTTCAATGGAATGAGCAGAGAAAGCTTCCTAGGAAGGTAGCATTTGGCAGAGTCCTGCAGCAGGGTGATGGGTGAGCCCTGAGGGTTTTGGGGAAAAGGCATTCCAGGCAGAGGGAGCCACTAGCACAAGGGCCCTGGGGCAGGAGCGTCTCTACTTAAGGAGCAATGTGGTGGTGCCAACTGGGTGACAGGCACAGTGGCTGATGAGGTGAATGAGCTTCTGGGGCTGCATGCAGGGTCACGGCCATGACAAGGTCTTTGGCTTACTCTGGGGTGTGCAGAGACACTGCAAAGGACTGAGAGCAGAGGGGCGCTGGGACAGGACCTCTGCCACCCTTCCCTCTGTCCTACCCCAGCCAACCTTGCCCCCCCAGCCAAGAAGACCCTCTCTAGGAGCCTGGCAGCTGGGACAGACAAGCCGTGCCCTGCCTTGGGGAGCCCCCAGCCAGTGGGAAAAGGGACCCTTCATGACTTTTTTTAAAATTCAAAACAGGATCTCACTCTGTCACTGGAGTGCAGTGGTGCGATCACAGCTTACTGCAGCCTCGAACTCCTGGGCTCAAGCGATCCTCCCGCCTCAGCCTCCTGAGTAGCTGGGACTACAAACACACACCACCATGCCCAGCTAAGTATTTGTGGGGCTTTTCTTGTTTGTCTTTCCACCCGTTGAGACAGGATCTTGCTATATTGCCCAGGCTGGACTCAAGCAATCCTCCCACACCGGCTTCCCCAGATGCTGGGATTCCAGGCGAAAGCTACCTTACCCAGCCTCTCTTGGGATTTTATCTGCTCCTCAGCTTACAGGGATGTGAGGGCTGGATACTGTTTGATCCCCTGAGCACCAGCCAGGACCAGCCTTGGCTAGAATAGCCTCATGTCCCAGCCAGGAGGCTCCAAAACCCTGCAGCAGGGATGGCCCCCAAGGACCTGGGGGAAGCAGGCAACATGGTCCAAGGCCCTCTGTTTCCTCCCACCTCCCACCTCCAACTCCACCCCAGCCCACACAGGTCCTGGTGTTTCACTAACAGGTTTGGCTCGTTCCTGCCTCAGGGCCTTAGCACAGACTGTTCTAGCTGCCCCAATCCATGTCCCTGAGGTGCTCACCTAAGATGCTCTTCTTCACCTGCTCACAAGGCCCACCCTGGGGTGCTCCCCTCCCCCAAGCCCCACCAAAGCTGCCACTCCACCCACGGCCCTTCCAGTTCTTCTATGATGTTTTCCTGTGTGTCACTGACTCCATTACAAATTCTCTGGTTTAGACGGTGCAGTGGCTCCCGCCTGTAAATCCTGGCACTTTGGGAGGCCGAGGCAGGTGATCACCTGACGTCAGGGGTTCAAGATCATCTTAGCCAACATGGTAAAACCCTGTCTCTACAAAAAATATAAAAATTAGCTGGGCACAGTGGCTCACACCTGTAATCCCAGCACTTTAGGAGGCTGAGGTGAATGGATCACTTGAGGTCAGGAGTTCGAGACCAGCATGACCAACATGGTGAAACCCCATATCTACTAAAAATACAAAAATTAGTCAAG
This sequence comes from Saguinus oedipus, assembly GCA_031835075.1. Classification (NCBI taxonomy): domain Eukaryota; kingdom Metazoa; phylum Chordata; class Mammalia; order Primates; family Cebidae; genus Saguinus; species Saguinus oedipus. Next base: position 37,330,444 of record CM063187.1, on the reverse strand, counting down.
CATGGTGGCTACTGTAATCCCAGCTACTCAGGAGGCTAAGGCAGGAGAATCACTTGAACCTGGGAGGCAGAGGTTGCAGTGAGCCGAGATCATGCCATTACATCCAGCCTCAACAGCAGAGTGGGACTCCATCTTATTTAAATAAATAAAAACAAATTTTCTGGTTTCTGTATTTGGTGACAGACATTGCATTGCTCATGAGCTGAGCTGGGCAGGGTCCTCCCAGCACAGCACACAGTAGGACCTTGCTGAGCTTTGGATGAGTGGATGGATGCACTGCAGGAGGGTGGGGACTGGCTCTGAAAGGCTGCAAACGGCCCCCAGTGGTCTGGGCGGGGCTTTGGGACCCTAATTGGCTGAGCTGTACCTAAGTGGGGATGGGGGCAGTTGTAAGCGAGGACCCTTCCCTCCTCCATCCCGAGACTGGCAAGCACAGCAGGCGCAGGTCCAAGCTGCTTTCCTGGAGGGACTGGCATGAGGGGGCCCCTGGTGCAGGGCACCTGGGCAGCAGAAGAACCAGGTGGGCTGGGAGGGGATGCTGTGTCCCCACCCATCACTGGCTCCATCCTCAGCCCTGGTCTGTGTGGGCAGGAGGTAGGGACAGGGTGCTTCCACAGAGCATGTGGCCTCCTGCATGGGCAAGACCATGCCACTGGCTCTCCACAGCGACTGGACCCTCAGGCACGGCAACAAAGCAGGGAATGCCCCCCAGCTGCGGGAGTGGGCATCCCTAGGAGGTAGGGGGATCCATCCCCTCCCCTGGGAGCCCTGCTTCTGTCGCGTGGGCTCTGGGTGACACCTAGTGGCCAGGATTTCCTCTTGCACTGTGGGCCCCCATCCCCCCAAACTCCCTGGCCTGGGATGTCCCAGAAAGCAAGGACACCCCTGCCTTGGTCTCTGCCCACAGACTGGTTCTCACGGTCCCCCGCCCCAACGCAGGCTCTCCAGGCCGCACCCACAGGCGCACTCACACCCGCTGTGACACTCATCACTCCCACACACATGGCCACAGCGCCTCGTGGGCCCATGAGGGAGGGGTGTCCTGGGGCCCTCTGGGCAGACGGTCTTCTCCAGTGCCCCACTGGGCCAGCTGCACCCCCCAGCCACCCCTCCCCCAGGAATGCCCCCAGACCAGCTAGTCCCCCCAGAGAGGGAGGCTCCTAGAGGAGGGGCCTCGGACTTTCCACCCACCTCCTCCCAGCCAGGCCTCACAGCTGCTGCTGTGAAAACCAGCCTGGGGCAGAGCCAGGAGCCCCAGGTGAAGACCTGCCAGAACCCAATGGGGAAGGAGGTCACCAACCCGGCCAGAAGCCCAGGAGGGACCAGCCCCATGGCAATACATGCCCCAAGTAGGGCCCATCTCCTGGTGGCCCTGGAGGACATGGCATGGGAGAGGTCCCAGGAGCCAGACCAGTCACAGGAGCAGGCATGTGAGCATGAGCCAAGAGCGGCCTCCCTTCTGGGCCAGGGCCAGGCCACCTGCATCACCCAGGGGAGCCTGAAGAACTGGGGGAAAGGCCTGGAGGCAGGGGTGCCCAAACTCTGCCAACCAGAGCACGGGGTCACCCATGGTCAGCAGCATGGGGCGGCAGCGAGCACCTAAGACCCCAGACCCAGCCCGCCTAAAGGGGCTGCCTTCAGGTGACACCACTGGCTTTTTCCTCCCAGAGCCGTCAAGAGAAGAGGGGGAAGGTCACGTGCCAGATTTCCAGTTGTAGGCACTGAGACTTTGCAGGAACTGACAGATACAGAAGATGTGGGTACTTTGCTGCCCAGGCTTGCTGGGGGAAGCTGGCAGGGACTCGGGGTCTCTACCTCCCGTACCCTCCCAGGACCCGGGCGTCCGTCACTGCCACGCACTCAGCCCTGCCACCTGGGAGGTGGCCTCGTCCACTAGGGTGCCCCCTCCCCTGCACCCCTCACCTGACCTCTAGTCCCTGCTTATCCAATGGAGGTGTTGCAGAAGCCGGGTACCCACGGGGCAGGCTGGGGTCTCAGCCAGGGTTGGGCCAGGGGCCCATTGCGCTGAGGATCGGCCAGATGTGGCCAGCTGCGGCCTTTGTGTGCTCTTCCCTGCAGCCCTCACCTGCATGCTCAGCATTTAGCTTGGCTAGAGATGGGCAGGCGTGGGGCGGATGAAGAGTGAGTGGGTGCCCCAGCACGCCTGCAGCTGCTGCCCGGGCTGTTCTCAAAGCCTCAGGGCTTAGGGGCTGGAAGTTCATGCTCCGCAAGCAGTGTGTGCCAGGGAGCTGGCCCGGAGGCCTGCACCCCCAAAAGAGTTCTACAGGTGGGAGTTAGAGGACCCCTGCATACCTAGCACCATGGAGATTGGCACAGTTCTTCCCTGGCGGGGACTTTCAGATGGAGAAGCACCTATATCCACCTGAAGGGCCTCCCATTCCTGTAGAAGGAGCAGAAGACTTGGGCAGACAGATGAGACTCCAGGTGGGTCTCCTCTAGCACTGAGACCCTGTCACCTGCCTCTGCTGCTCCTCTCATCTGCCCCACTTTAGATGGGGGAGGGGCATTGGAATCTTCAGTGAATGAACACAGAATTGAAGGGCCAGTTGAATTGAATTGAATTGAATTGAATTGAAGTTCACACTCATAATCCCAACACTTTGGGAGGCTGAGGTGGGACAGGTGCTTGAGGCCAGAAGTTCAAGACCAGCCTGGGCAACATGGCAGGATCCTGACTCTAGAAAGAAAGAAAAAAAAATTCTTTTTAATGACCCAGCCAGGGTGGCTCACGCCTATAGTCCCAGCTACTCAGGATGCTGAGGCGGAAGATGGCTTGAGCCCAGGAGTTTGAGGCTAGAGTGAGCTGTGACTGGACCACCACGGCACTCCAGCCTGGGTGACAGAGTAAGACCTTGTCTCAAAAAAAAAAAAAGAATTGAACTGAGTGTCACAGACTCAACTTTGCCACCAATATTTATGGTGCCTTTTAAGGAGCCCGACTCCAGGCCAGGACTGGAATGCTACAAAGAGAAATGTCTCTGGCTGGGTTAAGGGATGGTACTGGTGGGGGGAGGGCAGGAGGCAGGGAATGAGAAACACGTGAGTAGATGCTGTCCCCCAGGGGCTAAAGAAACCAGGGAGGGAGTGCTGCCCCCTGCCTATCAAGGGAGGGGCATTTCAGGAGGGCTCCCTGGAAGAGGAGGACACCTGGGCTAAGAAGGCTCCACCAACCCAAGCACTCCACTAGACTCCCAGGGGTAACTGCAGAGGAAAAGGCACGGAGGACATTCGACATTCCAAGCAGCTGTAACGGGGAGGCTGGAATTAAGGGAGGCAGAAAGGCCAGCGCACCGGGGTCGCTGGGAGCCAGGACAGAGACAAATCCCATGTCCCCACAGGGCCAGTAGGATGCAGCTGTTACAGAGTAGCCAGGCTAGGGAGAAGTGAGGACCGAAGATCTTGCAGTGTATGCTGGGAGGGGAAGGGGCTTCTTGGTGTCACTGCCCCCACACCGGCCCAGGTTAGAGAATCAGGGAGGTCAGAGGCCCGCGACGGCGGTTTTGCTTCTCCTCAGGGTAGTTTAGAAGTGCAGGGGTATTTGCTGGCTGCAGGAATGGGGTGCTATAGTCATGGGGTGGCAGGCACCTGCTAGTGAGTGAGGGTCATCCAGCCCGGCGGCAAGTTGCCCCGTGCCCCGCAATGCATCTGAATATAGTTGCCAACTGGGAACAATTTCGCCCATCAGGGGACATTTCCCACTGTCTGGAGCCACTTCTGATTGTCATTTCCTGGGAGAAATGGCATTTAGGGGGTAGAGGCCGGGGATGCTGTTAAGCATACCCCACTGCACAGCGGTTATTCCGCTCAGCATGTCCACGGTGCAGAGGATGAGGAACTCTGGGGTAGGATTGCAAAAAACCCTGTCAGTAATGACCAGAGGTAATTAATATACCCTATCAGGAATGAGCCTCTTGGGAATGACCACTCCTGTTCAATGTGTTTTCCAAATGCACTATATCCTCGGGATGCAATGAGCATGAAGGTTGAGGGGAGATGGAGCTTTGTTTTGTTTGGAAGTTTACCAAGCTGCGTTTGCCAGTTTGAAGAAACACATCCCTGCATGTCACCTGAGCCCTGAGGGTGACCCTGCTCCCATTTGTGTCTGCGGCAGCGGCAACCTCTGCCATTCTATGCAGCCCACATCTGAGTCCGCTATAGGTCACACCCGAGCCTCTTTCCAATTGAATATACATGATGAAATTGTAAATTACTTTCCTTTTATTTCCTTCTTATTTTATTTATTTATTATTTATTTATGACTCACATAAGCACAGGATGGGGGAGGCAGATGTGGACCCTCCTCCAGCAGAGAGCTCAGTGCCCCCTACCAAGTGACTGGTGCCCTGTGCTCAGAGAGGCACTCTGCAGGGAGGGTGGCCTGGGCCTGAGCTGGGATCGGGTCTTCTGACCCTCAGACCACTTTGCCTTAGACCATGGGGGTCCAGCCTTCTGGCTTCCCTGGGCCACCTTGGAAGAATTGGAAGAATTGTCTTGGGCCACACATAAAATACACTAACACTAACAATAGCTAATGAGCAATATATATATATATATATATATATATATATATATATATATATATATACATATATTTCTTGTTTTGAGATAGAGTCTCCCTCTGTTGCCATGTTGCCAAGGCTGGAGTGCAGAGGCATGATCTCAGCTCACTACAGCCTCCGCCTCCTGGGTTCAAGTGATTCTCCTGCCTCAGCCTCCCAAGCAGCTGGGATTACAGGCACTCACCACCATGCCTGGCTAATTTTTGTATTTTTTAGTAGAGATGGGGTTTCACCATGTTGGCCAGGCTAGTCTTGAACTCCTGACCTCAAGTGATCCGTCCACCTTGGCCTCCCAAAATGCTAGTTTTACAGGCATGGATCACCTCGCCCGGCCTAAAAACCTCAGAATGTTTTAAGAAAGTTTAGGAATGTGTGTTTGGCTGCATTCAAAGCCATCCTGGGAATCCCAGCCAGGCCTTGGGGTGGGCAAGCTTGCCTTAAACTCTTCCGAAGGCACCAGGCTCCAAAAGTCCTGTGTGCACTGCGTCCCTGGAGAAGTACCCTGTGGGCCTCCATTTCTCCAGAGTGACTCTGCCCCCATGTCTCAAGGAAATCAAATCCTCAATGGGCCCCATACACACTACAGGGAAGCCTAGGTGTGGGAGGGTGGTGGGGAACCCCGAAAAGCCATCTCGCCCAGGGCTACATGGTTAGACTTCCTCTGGGGTCCCCCAACAACCTTCCAAACACAGCCCCCAGCCACGGGCAGAGCTGAGGATGCTGCTACCCGGGGCACCACATCTAGCTGGGCCTCCACCCACAGCATCCCATGAGCCCATGCGTTACCAGATCCTAACAGCCCCTGGTGCTGTGCAAAGTCTTGTTTTTACGTTAGAAGCATTCGTTTGTTAGAAGTAAACATACAGATTGCCCCAATTTCTTGTACCCAGTTTTGACGTGTCTTCGAGTCTGTGGCGGGGAGCCTGCCACAGTGTGCAGCCCCACAGTGCCTGCTCTCTTCCAGAAGTGGCCGCCCGCGCCTTTCCCAGGCTCACGGCCTCCCTGCCCAGCAGGCAGGTGGGGAGGCTGAGCCCATGGGGCCTGCAGAGCCCTGGCCCACCGGCCCCGAGATAGGCCTGGCAGGGCGGCTCCACTGAGCTGTGAGAAAGGCTAGCCCATCAGATAAGCAGCGGGCCCTCCTGCAGCCAACGCCACCACACGGGCTCTATCGCCTCCCCACGCCTCCCAGCCCTGCCCCGAGGCAGGTGCGCTGCACGAAATGAATCTCACTGCAAGATCTCTCTGGTTTCACTATGAATGTCCTGACCCAGGCCAGCACCCACAGCCCCGGGGGCCTCCCCTCCATCTCCCCTCTCAGGCAACAGCAGGAGGGAGCCTGAGAGGAAGGACTTCCCTGGCTCCCAGCTGGCTCTGGTGGTCCAGGAGAGGCCCAGGAATCCTAGCCTGCTCTCCCCAGCCCTCCAATACAGGATGCGGCAGAGGCCAGGACTCTGGCATCCCGGAGAGTCAGGCCACTAGGTCCTGCCCAGTCACCTGGTCTTGAGGACTGGCACAGAGGCTGCCCTCTGGTGGCATCTTTTGGAATGGTGGGTGTCCTTAAATGGAGGGATATGGGTAAAGGTCCCAGGGAGAAGGGGTACCCTGGTCCAGAAGGCTGGCCTCACAGGATCCAAGGCTGGGATTCCCTGGAGGGCGAGGAGATCGCAGTTCCTGGAAGATACAAGGAACCTGGCCTCCCAGACAGGTCACCCCTCTCCTCCATACCCCTCTTAGGACCCCACGGCCTGGGGAGTAAGAAGGGCAAGTTCAGGCAAACTGCCCCTCCCACGGCTGTGGGCACCCAGGATCACACGCTGCCTTGTCCTCTCCACTTCACAGGGAAAAACTGAGACTCTCGGTGTGCAGTCTGTAAGTCAATGGCAGAGCCGGGACCAGAACCTGCATCTCACAGCTCCTGGGGCAGACACTTGGAATCTCCATGGAGGACCTGTGACGTTCTGGGGACAAGACCAGATCTCTGCTTTTGAGCCTGGGGAGGTGGCAGTGTGGACACAGAACGGGCATGTCTTCCATTCTGGGGACCAGGTGGCTTCCTGGCCAAGGTGATGCCTGGCCTGACTCGTGAGAAGGTATGGCCACGGAGGCAGCAGGAGCAGGCAAGGCGTGACTGACACCTGCTCTATCGAGGCAGGCAGAGTCTGGGGCACTGGCTTGAAAGAGAGTGACCACCCCTCCAGTTTGCTGGAATGTCCTGGTTTACGGCTGTCAATTACATCCTGCTGTAATTATAAATAGTGCCTCCTTTCACTTGCAAACCTGTCTCAGTTTGTACTGAATTAAATGATCTCCCTCCTGACACCTGCCTAAAGGGTCATTCACAGCCTGTGTCTGCTCTGAAAGAAGAGAATGTACCCTGGAGCAGCAGCCCTGGGTTGGGGAGTAGCTGTTTCAGCCCCCAGGAAGGAGTGAAGGGTGGAGTGCATGGGGAGGTGGGTGTGTAGTGAAGGGCCCAGGTAGGGTGGTCAGAGCTCTGGGTGTGGCCACTGGAATCCCGATCCCACTCACAGGAGGGATGGGTTGGGACTGGGTGGGCTGTCACAGCCTGAAAATGACAGAGAACAACACCCTTTGGTCATTCTAGAAGCCCCACCAGCTATGGAGGCCAGGCCAACCTTAGACCTGGGCAAGGGAGTCCCTGCCATGGGCCCTGAGCCCTGGAGAGCCAGGATGTCACCAGTAGTAAATGCAAGAAATATTTTAATTTCAGTCTCATAAGAGTGTTTTAAAGGTTGATAACTGAACAACAGTGAGTTTTGTGGGAGAGGACAGATATGAAACAAAGACCCCACAGGCCCAAAGATGTTGGGCGGAATGTTGAGTGTCTGTGTGGATGAGTGTGTGTGTGACTGGTTGTGTGTGTGTGACTGGTTGTGTGTGTGATTGTGAATGTGTGGTTGTGTGACAGGTTGTGTATGGTTGTGTGTGGTGAATGTGTGGTGCTGTGTGATTGTGTATACGAGTGCATGAGTATGTATGTAGTTGTGTGTGTGGTTGTGAGTGTGCCATTGTGTGGTTGAGTGTATGTCACTGGGTGAGAGCATGACTGGCTGTGTATGTGGTTGTGTGTGGTTGAGTACATGTGGTTGTGTGTGTGATTGTGAGAATGAGTGTGTGAGAGTGTGAGTGTGTGGTTGTATGTAGCATGTGGTTATGTGCACGTGTGTGAGAATGTGTATGTAGTCATGCATCTGGGTGAGAGTGAATGTGTCTGGCTATGCATGTGTGTGAGTGTGTGATTCTGTGTGTGGTTGTACATAGTTGTGTGTGGTTGTGTGTGTATGTTTTGTTTTTTTTTTCTGAGCTAGCTGAGATTTTATTTTGGACCAAAAAAAAAAGCAATTAAATTGTTTTGCAGCTGGAGGCATGGGCAAGGGGGGTCCCCAGGCAGTAAACTCCCTGCCGGTGGGCTGAGGGCTAGGGCTGAGCGTCAGGTGGGTCTCCTGTTCCCTGCGCTCCCCTGCACAGCAGCCTCCCTCCTGGCTCTGGGGCAGCCTCAGGAGGGGCAAGCTGGGAGGCGCTGTTGCAGCTGTTCACTTGGGCAGGACGACACCAACCTCCCATCGCGGGTCTCAATCTTCTTCACAACCACAGCCTTGGTGGAGCTGGTGTGGCTGAAGGAGCTGGAGCCCGTGACAGAGCCAAAGCTGGAGCCCAGGCCGTAGCTGAGGCTGGGGCTTGTGAGGCCCCCATAGGCAGAGCTCAGACCACCTGCATAGCCACTGGTGGTCTTCGTGTGGATACTCATGTTCTGCATCCCGGACTCCAGCCGGCTCTCCTCGCCCTCCAGTAGCTTGCGGTAGGTGGCGATCTCGATGTCCAGGGCCAGTTTGACATTCATCAACTCCTGGTACTCACGCAGCTGCTTTGCCATGTCCTGCTTGGTCCGCTGCAGGGTGGCATCCAGCTCCTGCTGCTTGGCATGAGCATCCTTGAGTGCCTGCTCCCCGCGATGCTCAGCATCTGCAATGGCGACCTCCAGGGAAGCCCTCTGGCCTTTGAGGCCCTCAATCTCAGCCTGGAGCTGGCTGATGTTCCGGTTCATCTCGGAGATCTCAGTCTTCATATGCCGCGGGTCATCCCCGTGCTTCCCAGCCAGCGTCTGCAGCTCCTCATACTTGATCTGCTATACGCTCTCTGCCTCAGCCTGGCTGCCGTTGGCAATCTCCTTGTACTGCACCTTGACCTCAGCGATGATGCTGTCCATGTCCAGGGAGCGGCTGTTGTCCATGGACAGCACCACAGACGTGTCAGAGATCTGGGACTGCGGCTCCCGGATCTCCTCTTCATACAGCTGCCTGAGGAAGTTGATCTCATCAGTCAGTCCTTCCAGGCGAGACTCCAGCTCTACCTTGTTCATGCAAGCTTCATCCACATCCTTCTTGATGAGGACAAATTGATTCTCCATCTCTGTATGCTTATTGATCTCTTCCTCATACTTGTTCTTGAAGTCCTCCACCAGCCCCTGCATGTTACCAAGCTCCGCCTCCAGCTTCAGCTTCTCCTGGCCCAGTCTCCAGCTGCCGCCTCAGGTTGTTGATGTAGTTCTCAAACATGTTGTCCATGTTGCTCCTAGCCATTTTCTGCTGCTGCAGGAGGCTCCACTTGGTCTCCAGCATCTTGTTCTGCTGCTCCAGGAACCGCACCTTGTCGATGAAGGAAGCAAACTTGTTGAGGGTCTTGATCTGCTCCTTCTCCTGGGTACGCACGGCCTGGATGTTCGGGTCCACATCCACCTTAATGGGGTTCAGCAGGTTCTGGTTGATGGTGATGGTGGTGATGCCTCCCATGCCTATGCCACTGGCCCCAGCATAGCCTGCACCCAGGCCACCCCGGAAGCCACTGCTGCTCACTCAGGAGACGCTCGAGGAGCTCAAGCAGGCACTGGGCCCACTCGTGAAGGAGCGGCTGCTGAAGGCCCCAGGGCCAGAGGTGGACACCTTGTAGGACTTCTGGGTCACCCTAATGGACATGGTGGAGGCAGGAGTGGAGGCAGGCGGCCTGAACCAGGGAGAGCTTCCAGAAGGAGCGGAGAAGCTGCTTCGTGTGTATGGTTTTATGTAGTTGTGTGCATGTTTGTGAGACGGAATGTGTGTGTGATTGTATGTGGTTGTATGCATATGAATGTGTGAGAGTATGTGTGGTTGTGCATGTATGTGTGGTTGTGTGTGGCTGTATGTAGTTGTGTGTGGTTGCGAGTGTGTGGGAGTACAGGTACCTGGGGTCCTGGTACCTGCACTCCCTCCCTGTCCTGTTTCTTGGTGAGATTTTGGGGAGGAGATTAGAATGGCCTGAAAATGCCAGGTTGGAAAAGTGAGGTGGGGGAAGGGTGCCCAGGTCAGCCCCCACCCAGGAGCATGCTCACCCCCAGGGATCTGGGGCACTGTCCTAGCTCCCACCCCAGAGGATGGTGGCCATGAGCACAGGCCAGAGGAGACTACGACCCCAGGGCGGGGTGAAGGGCAGGGTGTTAATTAGGGCTGCGTCGTGGGGTGCAGTTTCATCTAACTTGGAAATAAGTAGGCCTCCCGGGTGTGGGGCTCATGTGTGTGTTTGTGCCCTTGGCCCACCAGTGCAAGGGTTGAACATGGTTGTGAGGGAGGGAGATGAAGGGAGGGTGCAGAGAGGAGGCAGGAAATGCAGGTCAAGGCCAGAGAAGGTGAGGAGAGAGAAGGGGGCAATCACAACAGAAGCAACACCCAGGGCTGAGAATCCAAGAGACAGAAGCAGAGAGGCGGCCATCAGCCAGCAGGTGCTTGTGGCTTGGAGAGGGAGTGGATGGCAGAAACCATGGAAAGACCGTGGCTGCCTGAGTGGGCTGGACCAAGGGGTGGAAAACAGAATGGAAGTGTCATGGGAGTGCTGAGTGAGTTTAACACCCACGAGGGACTGTGGAGTCACATCAGGGCCCAGAACCCCTCCCACTATGCAGATCCTGTCCCACCCAGGACCCTACCCAGGCCATGTTCAATGTCCCATATTTGTCAAAGTGTAACCCACACACACACAAACATGTACCAGTCATCAAGTATTCTCCTCAATGAATTTTCACAAACTGAACAGACTCATAGAAGCAGCAACCAGATCAAGAAGTCAGGCGTGACCTGCACTCCAGGGCCCCTCCTCATGCCCCTGCCCAGTTCCTACCCGCAAGAGGGTAGGGATAAACCTCTATCTTGACTTCTAACATCATGCATTCATTTTGCCTATTCCAGAACTATAAATGAAAGCATCCCAGAACTGGATCGCTTGAGCCCAAGAGTTCAAGACCAGCCTGGGCAACAGAGCTAGACCCTGCCTCTACAAAAAAATTTAAAAATTACCCAGGCATGGTGGCACATGCCTGTAGCCATAGGTGTTAGGGAGGCTGAGATGGGAGGATCACTTGAGCCCAGATGTTGGAGCCTGCAGTCAGCTATGATGGTGCCATTGCACTCCAGTCTGGGCAACAGGCTGAGACTCTGCCTCTTAAAAAAAAAAAAATTAATGGAATCATCCCAAAATGTAACCTCATGTCCAGCTTCTGTTGCTCAACATTGTTTATGAAATTCACCATGTTGCAACGTGGCAGTAATTTGTTCATTTCCTTTGTAGCGCAGAACTCTGGGATGTACTGTAAACGTGTTCATCCATTCTGCTGTTAATGGTATCTGGGTTATTTCCAGTTTGGAACTGCTAGAAAGACTTCTATGAATGATATCGTAAACGCCTTTTAGTGCCTTCATATACTTATTTCTGTTGAAGATATACCTAGAGGTGTATCTTCGTTTGTCCTCTTCAGAAAGCAGTGCCTGAGGCAAAAGCTTAGAAGGTACTTCTGTTTCCTTTTGTTTTGTATTTTTAGAGATAAGATCTGGCTTATCATCCAGGCTGGAGCGCAGTGGTGGGATCATGGCTCATCAACACAGCCTCAAACTTCTGGGCTCAAAGGATCCTCCCACCTCAGCCTCCTGAGCAGCAGGGACTTCAAGCGTGCATCTCTGTGCCCAGCTAATTTTTTAAATGTTTTGCAGCGATGAGGTCTCACTGTGTTGCCCAGGCTGGTCTCAAACTCCTGGCCTCAGACAACCCTCCCCATCTCAGCCTCCTAAGGCACTGGGATTACAGGCGTGAGACATGGTGCCTGGATTTAGGCAGAACTTAATTTGGTTGTGCAATTCCAGGGAATCTAGAGTAAGGGGGAAAGGAAGTGAACAGGGAAGGCATGAGCGCTAATATGAGGATGGGTTTCAGAGCTGGCCACCGCTTGGTGTCAAAAGCAGTTGATTGCTGAATCTTGTAGTAACAACTTCCAAGAGGTCTTATAAGGAATGTGATTCGTAACGGTCCATCTGGGATGACGTAGAGGGCAGAATTTATCCACTGACTCACATCTGCCATTTATCCATCTCCCATTGTCCAAGTGAGACAGAACAGGGAAAATGAGGCAGGAAAATAGCAAAGGGAATTGGAAGTTGGATAAAGGGCAGAATAAGTAGAAGCAGAGAGCAGAAGCAAGGTGAAGGGGCAGGTGAGCAAGAAGCAAAACAAAAATCAGAGATTCCGCAGCCAAAACCAAAGTGAGATTAAAAAGTGATCAAGGACCCCACAGCCAGCAGGATCCCAACCAAACCAGTAAGGGGCTGCTGTTCAGAGGTGCACATGTGCATTAGAGAGAAAAGATATCCTTAGCATAACCCCATTATGTTAATCAGCTACTTGAGGTTCCTGCATATCATGCATGTACTTATGATTATGGGATAGAGGCAAGGTGCAAGTGCCCAGGGGCTAAAGTAATAAGCAACACACCTATCAATCAAAAAGACAGACATTGCTAGAGGTTAGGCAGCCTTGGGAAGAAAACACACACGCAGACACACACACACAAACCCAAAGTGCCAGGCTCGGTGGCTCAAGCCTGTAATCCCAGCACTTTGGGAGGCTGAGGCAGGCTCCCTTTGGGAGCCTAAGATCAGGAGTTCAAGACCAGCCTGGTCAACATGGTGAAACCCCATATCTACTGAAAATACAAAAATTAGCCAAGCCTGTGACGGCAGGTGCCTGTAATCCCAGCTACTCGGAAGGCTGAGACAGGAGAATTGCTTGAACCTGGGAGGCGGAGGTTGCAGTGAGCCCAGATCATGCCACTGCACTCCAGCCTGGGCCACAGAGCAAGACTCAGTCAAAAAAAAAAAAAAAGACCCAAACTACACCACACTAATGCCGATCTCATCTCACAGAGATCAGTTTGCTCTCCCACTATGAGAGTGGAACACTGCGCTTAATACACTTTTTGCTATCTGTATGTATCTTGTCCAATTCTTTGCTTGAGTCTCCCAGAGCCTGGAATTGCATGGCACTGTTCAGTAACACAAGGATAGGCCCAAGTATGTTAACTCTCCTGCAATTCTGATTGCAAGTTTCTGGGTGCTGAGTTGGTCCCTTATTATCTCATCCCTCGGGGGCATCAGAGAAGCCCTGAGGGTGATGGGAGGTGCTGGCAGGTTGTACCTGTACCTGAAGTGGGAGGAAAAGTAGCAAAGCCTTCACACCAAGGTGAGGCTAGAGGCTACAGGGAAGGGGAGTGGCATGATATCCAAGATGTATCTAATACAGAGTGGAGATGCTGGGCTATAGGGATTTGGTGGTACTGCCAAATAGTTTTCTAAACTGGTGGTACCAACTCCACATCCTTGCTCCACATGGTGTGTAATTTTCACCATTTTGATGGCTACATGGTGGTATCTTATTCTCTCTCATTTTAATTTGCATTTCCCTGATGACCCATGAGGTTAAGCACCTGTTCAGGAGTTTCACAGCCATTAGACATTCTCTTTGGGGAAGCACCTATTTAAAGTCTTTTTTTTTTTTTTTTTTTTTTTTGAGATGGAGTCTCACTCTGTCACCCAGGCTGGAGTGCAGTGGCATGAGCTTGGCTCACTGCAACCTCCACCTTCTGGGTTCAAGTGATTCTCATGCCTCAGCCTCCTGAGTAGCTGACACCACAGGTACTCACCACCACCACCCTGGCCAATCTCTGCCTTTTTAGTAGAGACGGGGTTTCACCATGTTGGCCAGGCTGGTTTTGAACTCCTGACCTCAAATGATCTGCCTGCCTCAGTCTTCCAAAGTGCTGGGATTACAGGCATGAGCCACCATGGCTGACCTATTTTAAAACTTTTTTCTATTGATTTGATACATATTTTTCAATACATGTCATATGCTTATATTTTTAGATATAAGTCCTCTATCAGTTATATGTATTGAAATAACTTCTCTCACATGTAGCTTACTCTTTCCTCTCTAATTATGTGTTTTGACTGACAGAAGTTTCTAATCTTAATGTAGTCCAATCTGTCACTTTCTTACTGCGTTTCTTGTGTCTGTTTAACAAAATGTATCTATTCTCTCACCTAAGTTTTCTTCGAGCAGCTTTGTTGTTTCGTCTTTCACATGTGCATTTCACATGTACATCACCTGGGACTTGTTTTAATGTCACCTGGGTGACATTAAAAGGTTTTGCTTTTTTTTTTTCAATATATAGATCCACCACCACTTATTGAAGAGTCTGTCCTTTCTCCACTGTTCTTCAATGTCAACTTTGTCATAATAAACCAGGATGGGTCTGTTTCTGGATTTCTGTTTTGTTCCACCAGTAGATTTGTTTATCTTTGCATCAGTGCCACACTGTCTTCCTTACTGTAGTGTAAGTCCTCCAGATTTGTTCTTCATATACTTTTTAGAGTCAGCTTGTTGAGTTTCACCTCTCCAAAACGCCTTGTAATCAACAACAAAGTTGTCTGGTGCTTCTATGGAAATTGCATCGGATGTATTGATCAATTCCATAGATCAATGTGGAGACCAACATCTGAAATTCCAATCCATGAACATGGTATATCCCTCCATTAACTTATGTCTTTAACAATTTCTGTCAGAAATGTTTTGTAGTTTCTTGCATAAAAATTGTACACATCATTCACTAGATTTATTCTTAGGTATTTGATTTTTATGCTATTATTAATTTCATTTTCTAATTATTGCTAGTATATGGAATACAATTAGTTTTTGTATATTAAGCTTCTATCTAGTGACTTTGATAAATTAATTTATCTTTCTTAAATTAACCTGTAATTTTTTTTCTACATACTGAATCACATCATATATGAATGGCAGCTTTATCCCGCCCTTTCCTATCTTCATACCTTTTTACTTATTTTTCTTGCCTTATTACTCTGGCTAGGACCTCCAGTATACTATTGTATAGAATATTGATGAGTGCCAGCATCCCTTCTCATTTCCAATCTCAGTACAAAAGCATTCAGAGTTTCACCATTAAACATGATGTGAGTTGTAGGGCTTTTGTTTGCTTTTTGGTTTTTGGAGATTTGTTTTTAGGTAGATACTTTTACTCATTAAGGAAGTTCTTTTCCATTTCTATTTGCTAAGAGTTATTTTGTTTGTTTAAATCATGGATGACTGTTTTTTGCATCTGTTGAGGTTTTTCTTTTTACTCTCTATTAATGTGAAGGATCATGCTGATTGATTTTTATGGTAAACCAATCCCACTAACCTTTCGTTCCCACTGGAGTTTGCAGATTCTAGTTCAATTCCACGAAAAGGACCTCCTGAGCAATGGGGCCTGGCTGACAACGTAGAGACTCCATCCTGCGCAAAGCCCTAGGCCGACCTTTCCCCCACAAACGCATACTCCACATTCCAGGTCCCAGAGAGACACCCTCGAAAACCGCAGGCTTCAGAGCTGAGAGGCTAGCGCCAGCCCCTGCCCCTGCCCCTTAGCAACCTGCCCCTGATTGCACCAGCCCCGGCTAGACCCTCTCCCAGCAGACTCTAGAGTTGCGAGGGCAACTGGGTGGGGAGAGTCAAGTCAGAAGGTCGAGGCCCCTGGCCCCTAACACCCTCGATGTCTCCGGAGGGGGACCCTCAGGGGTCTCCGGAGCCAGGGCTGCCCCGACCCTGCGCGAGGCTCCTTTAAGAGAGCCGGCCTCTGAATGGTCTCTGGGGCCGGACGTGGAGGGCGCCAAGAATGCCGGACTCCGAAGACAGAAGGGAGAGGGTTGAAGCTTCGCCGGGCGGCCTCCCCCTCCGCGTCCCCCCAGCACGTCCACCTTGGATCCTCCGGCTCCTACTCTTACCCAAGGTCCCCGCCCCCAACTTCGAAGCTCCCCGCTGCCTGCAAACACCGGCCCCGCCCCGCTCCCACCTCCACGCCCCGCCCCTGCCCGGGCCCCGCCCCCGCCCCCGCCCCGTCCCACCCGGGTCCACCCTGCAGCCGTCGGACCCCTGGCCGGGCCCCAGCAAACCCAGAGGCCGCGACTGGGGGGAAGGACGGGGCGCCCGGCGCGGCCTCATCCGCATGCAAGGGACGGCGCGTCGCGGCGGCCGCCAGGAAGAGACAAAGGCTGTTCCGCCGCCTGCCGCACCGTGCCAGGCTCGCCCCGCCCGCCGCCCCGGTGGCCCAGACGCGGCCCCCCTGGATCTGCTCGGCCGGCCGGGGCTGCACATTCCGGACGGCTTCCGGGAGGAGGCAGCCTTCCTCGGACCCGGCACACCAGACCCTCTCCCGTGACCACAGCCCACTTCTCCTTGTCTCCCGAGCATTTCAAGTAGCCGGGCCTCCTCGCGCCGGGCTGGACCGCGCTAGGCCTGCGCCAGAGACCCGAGTTCTAGTCCGCTCATCTCTCCCTCTGATCACGAGGAACCTTTAGTGGGGACCTCAGGCCAGGGGTGGCCTAGAGCCTGGTGGGGTGGGCGAGCCATGTCCAGGACTCCCCACAGGCCAGGGTCCCCGTGATGAGGATTAGGGCCCCCCGGGGTCTTCACCCCGACCTTCAGGCCTTTACCCAGGATGCATAGGACACCTGGATCCCTCAGAGGAGTTCCAGAACTCAGCCCCCACCCCTCCTGAAGTTGTCCGCCTGGGAGCCAAGGGGGTGCCTGGGAGCCAAGGGGGCACCAGAAAGGGTTTGGCCTCAGCCCTACACACTTGCTCGGCTATCGCTGCTTATCTCTGGGCCTCAACTTCCATCAGTAGAATGGATCCACCTGCGGGCTGTCTCCTCTACACACACACACACACACACACACACACACACACACACACACAGTGCGGGCATGGAGTACTAAAGGGGGCACACACTGGACCCCCACACGCGGTCAGCTGCTATTCTTGCGGTCCCCCTCGGCCTCCCAGGGCGCAAGGATTGTCTTGCCTGGAGCTCTGCTCCCCTATGCCACCCCAAGAATGAATGCCACTCAAGCAACAGGAGGGCCCCTTCCTTCGCCCAACTGGGAAGTCCTTCCTAGATCTACCCCAAGTCCTTTCCTTCCTTCCCAGGCCGGGACTGGGGGAGGGGGCGTTCCCTTTAAGGGAGGCGGGGGAGGGGGCTGCGGACCGGCCCTCCTTCCGCCCCTCCCAGGGCTGCTCGGGGCCCCCAGTCCCGGGCCCGGCGCCAGCGCATGCGCCCGCCTGTGGGCGCTGTCCCGGCAGCAAGGGCCGCGAGCGCACCGACCGACGGACGGACTGGCGGCCGGCCGGACAGACGGGGCAGCGCAGGGAGCGGGGACGCGGCGGGACAGCGACATGGCCGGCCACACGCAGCAGCCGAGCGGGCGTGGGAACCCGGGACCTGCGCCCTCGCCCTCCCGGGTCCCAGGCCCGGGCCCCGGAGCCTCGGAGCGGGTGGCGCTCAAGAAGGAGATCGGGCTGCTGAGCGCCTGCACCATCATCATCGGTGAGCTGGACCCAGGCGGGTGGGCGCCGGGCGGAGGCCAAGTGAGGGGTGCAGCCGCTCCGAAAGAGGGGCGCCCCATCTCCGCGCGCTCGGACGGGTCTGCCTGGGGCACCTGCGGTCTGGCATCAGAGCACGGAATGACTGCTCTCAGGGCCCAGGGTGCCAAATCTCTGTGTCCTCATCTCCCGGCCTCCTGCACCTGGGGGAGTTTTGGGTCCCCTCCACCGCTGGACTCCTGGCTCGATTTTGCTATGGGGCTTTTGCAAGGAAGTTACCCTCAGTTTCCTCATCTGTGAAATGGCCATGACTGCAGACCTGCATTGAGCAGCAGGAACTTGAGGAGTGTGGGGGCTGGTCAGGCTGCAGCGGGCTGAGCTCCCGAAGTTCTGGACTGTGGGTCAGTCTCAGTCCCTACTGTGTGCAGGGTCCGGGTGCCATGCAGTGCAGTGACTTATTCTTGGAAAGCAGGAGGGCCTGTGGGTAGAGTGGACAAGCGCAGCGGGTGCAGAGGGGACGGAGTTTCAGAGCGCGCAGTGACTGCGGGGCTTGGCAGCAGGACCCAGGAGAGGGGGTGGGTTAGCCAGCGACTGGGGGGAGGGGGCAGCCGTGGGCAGACCCGGCCTCCAGAAGGCCAGCCCGCTCCCTAGGCTGAGATCCCGGACAGATGGGGCAGACTCCAGTGTCCTCACCTGAGAATGGGTCCATGTCCTGCCTCCATGTAGGGGTTTCTGGGTAGGCAGTGAGCTCAGGGGTCATGGGAATGGTGGTGGTATTTTTCCATTCTCTGTCCCAACTTATAGATACTGACTAATCCAGATTTGTTTCTTTGTCTACACAGGGTGCCTCTGAGCCCCTCCAGGGAGGGACAGAAGAGGTGGGTTGGGAAGAGGTGGGATGACTACCTGGGGCCTTGACCATTCTCACTTTACCTCCAGCCAGTCTTCCCAGTCCCTTGACAGTGGGAGCGCTTGTGTCTTCACTGCCCTCCCACCCTCAGATCCCTGGAGATGGAGAAAATTTGGGGGTTCAGTAGGGCAGACCCAGGGTCTTCACCTCATTCTCTTCCACCCCACCTTAGCAGCTCTTCACATCCAGAGTGGCCCCTGAACACAACCCTTGGCCAGGTCGCTCCACCATCTCACCCCCTCCCACTAGAATGCTGTCTCCCAGAATCTGGTCCTGACCTGGCCCTGGGAGCTTCTTGGCCTAGGATGCCTCTGCCTGACTGTCTGCTGGAAGGAAGGGCTGGTCCCGGAGATTTGGCCAGGGTGCTGATTAGAGCTTTTTCTTGACCCACACCCTCTCCAGGAGCTTTCCCTGGGGAAGGGGAAGCTCACACATCATGGGTGAGTCACAGGATTGAGACCATGCCCAGAGCCAGCCATAAGCGCCAGGCAGGTGCAGAGAGACACAGCTGTGCCTGGGCTCCTCAGCTAAGCTCAGCATCCTTGGCCTGTCTTCCTACTCTCCCTCCCCACATCCCATCCTCCCCAAGTTACAGGGAGGCTGCCCAGCTCCTCTCTCCCCGGAAGGGGGCCCTGGTGGTGGTGGCAGTACTGGGAGTGAAGAAGGCCAATTCCACCATCACCCTCCCACGGGACAGACCTGTAAATTTCCCATGCAGCCCAGGTCTGCCCTGACAACTCCCCAACCCTTCAGTTCCTTCCTGCTGTGCCAGGTCCACTACCTTGGCCTCCAAACCTTGAAGACCGAGCCAGGGTGAAGGGCCACTTGGCCGACCAAGGATGGTGGATTCAGCTACAGAACCCAAGCCCGGGGCACTCAGCGGTGGTCTTGAGGAGCCGTAGTCTTAACCTGGCTTGGGGAGCTTTGGAAGGTTACAGCAGGCAAGAAGCTGGACGGTGCAGGAAAAAGCAAGGAGAGATCAACCTCACCCAGAAGGTGATAGGAGGTGGGGACTGGGCAAGGGAGGACTGAGCCGGGGTCTGCACACCCTCCCCTCCTGATGTCCTAAGGGTCTCCCCTCCCCAGCCCACCATACCTTTCTGCCCCAGGTGGGCTTACTCTCTCTCCACCAATACCCTGGGGAGCCTGTTCAGAATCGAAAATGTCTGCAAGTGTCATATTTTAGCTTTAAAAGTCTTGAGAACTCGATGTCCTCCTTCTTTTTTTTTTTTTTTCTAAGACAGAGTCTGACTCTGTCTCCCAGGCTGGAGTGCAGTGGCACGATCTCAGCTAATTTCGACCTCTAACTCTGGGGTTCAAGTAATTCTCCTGCATCAGCCTCCTGAGTAGCTGGGATTACAGGCACGCACCACCACACTGAGCTAATTTTTGTATTTTGAGTAGAGATGGGGTTTTACCATGTTGGCCAGACTGGTTCCGAACCCCTGACCTCAAGTGATCTGCCTGCCTCAGCCTCCCAAAGTCCTGCTTCATAATCTACCTTGTTTGTTACTAGTTACTGAACATGTTATCTTCAAAACTTCCACATTGACCCTCCTAGAAGATTCTATCACTCTGTCCCACATATGCCCTCTGCTACAGCTCAGACTGGGAAGTGAGGCTTTCAAGAATGGGAAGACCTGGAAGGGCGGGCTATGGGCCGGCGTGAGACTCGCATCAAGTGTGTTTTGGGTAGCACCTGCTGGCCACAAGCGCAGCTAGAAGAGAATTGGCCAGACTGGAGGAAGTAGAGCTGGGTGAGGCAGGGGCTCTGCGGGACACTGTCACATCCAATTATCTGTTCAGAAAAGCACCTCTTACCACTTTATGCAAATGTGTTCTGGCCGGGTGTGGTGGCTCATGCCTGTAATCCCAGCACTTTGGGAGGCCGAGGTGGGCAGATCACCAGAGGTCAGGAATTCGAGACCAGTCTGGCTAACGTGGTGAAAACCCCGTCTCTACTAAAAATACAAAAAATTAGCTACTCCGGAGGCTGAGACTGGAGAATCGCTTGAACCCAGGAGGTGGAGGTTGCGGGTGAGCACAGATCGAGCCATTTCACTCTAGCTTGAGCAACAAAAGGGAAATTCCATCTCAAAAAAAAAAAAAGAGAAAATGAGAGAGAAAAGAAAACGTGTTCTTCTTTTATTTCATTTGAATCTCATGTCCACCTTGCAGGGTAGGCATTTTTATACCCATTTTACAGAGGTGGAAACTAAGGTTAAAAGTGAAATGATAGTACTCCAATGGTAGGCTTAGGGTTCGAAACCAGATTTGGACTTTATTCCCAGTCCAGTGCCCTTTATTATTTTATTTTTGAGATAAGGTCTTGCTTTATAACACAAGCTATGGGCAGTGGCATGATCATAGCTCACTGCAGAGTCAACCTCCTAGGCTCTAGCAATCCTCCCGCCTCAGCCTCCCAAGTAGCTGGAACCACAGGCGCCTGCCACCACGCCTGGCCAATTTTTGTATTTTTTATAGAGACTGGGTTTTGCCATGTTGCCCAGGCTGGTCTCAAATTCCTGGGCTCAAGTGATCCTCCCACCTCAACCTCCAAGAGTGTTAGGGTTACAGGTGGGAGCCACCGCTCCTGGCCCCAGTGCCCTTTATACTGCTCTGATGCTGGGCAAATTGGGGCCAGAGTAAGAGCCCTGGAGAGGGGGAGGGTTGGGGACCGAGCTGGGAGCTTGTCCAACTAGGCTTCACTGAGTTCCCATTCCACTATGGGTGGACAAACAGACAGCCCAGGGAGCCTGCCCCTACCTCAGTGGCTGGACTCATAAGACCTCTCATACTGACCCAGCAACCTCAGCCAGCTCCCTCGCTGCATCCACAACCCAAGGAACACACCCACATCCTCCAAAGTGGGAGTTCCTCCCCGGGGTCTGCAGACCAGCCCCTTCCTCTGCTCTCTCTTTGGCTTGAGAATCCAGCTCCTACAAGAGTTTGTGGGTCAGATGTGTGTTCAGGGACTCAGGAGTTGACGTCGTGAACCTCAGCTTCACAAGAACCAATCCCTGCTCACCCAGCCTCAGCCAGGACCCTCCCTGGTCTCCAGGTCTGCAGGTGGCTGAGCTTCCCAGGAGGTTGGACCACTGCAGAACTCCAGCCCCTCCTCCCCGGGGCTCTGGGGAGGCATACAGCTATGTAGGGGCTTGTCTGTTCCCCACCACAGTCCTATTTACAGGTGGGGAAATTGAGGCTGCCACCTGCCCCGGCGTCAGATGCATGCCGAGGGCATCTGATGCCAGGGCAGGTGGCAGCCTCAGTGTCTAACTATAATTTTGGGGGCCTGCCAGTCCTGGGCACGCTCAGCCATCTATTCAACCACTGCATACTGAATGGTGTCAGGCACTGACCTATGTGCTGGAGACATCACAGGGGTCACGACAGACGAAAATCCATGTCCTGGAGCTGACATCCTGGTGCGGGAGTCTCACGAACAAGATGCACAAGCCCAATGTGTGTCTTGTTAAGTGCTAAGACCAGACAGTCAAACCAGGAAGGGGGATGCAGAAAGCGGGACAGGGGATTTCAGGTCGGACTGGGGCAGGGTTCAGTGTGTGTGGGGCATTGCAAACTGTGTTAAGGGCATTGCCTTTTGCTCTCTGCCTGGTGGGAGCCCTGGATTTTGAGCAGAGGGGTGATGGGGTGGGGCTTACAGGGCTCACTCTGGAGAAGAGCCTGTGGGGGAAGAGGTGGGAGGAAGAAGGCCGGTCAGGAGGCTGTCTGGGTCTCTCGAGCAAGAGACCACGGTGGCTCAGGGCAGGGCGGTGGCCATCATGGTGTCAGAGGAGGTTCCGTTCTGGATGAGTTTGGAAGGTGAGAGCCACAGGATTTGTGATGGAATGGATGTTGGCTGGGGGAGAAACAGAGGAGTCATGGGTGATGCAAGGTTGTGGCCCAAGCAACCAGGAGGATGTTTTGCCATCTATTGATCAGGAAAGACTGAGAGGAGTATTTGGGGGGCGAGGAGATGTAAGTCGGGAATTCCGCTTTGATCATGGAAAGTCTGTCATGTCTCTGCTGAGTGGTTCATTGCAGGTTTCATTTAGCAGAGCGGTCCATGCTAGGGATATAAATTTAGGAGTTGCCAGCAGAAACCAGGGTGTTAGATGAGGTCTTCAAGAAATCATGGAAAGAAAAGAGAAGAGGCCTCAGGACTGAGCCCTGGGTACCCAGTGTCTAGAAGTCATGCAAGGGATTCTGAAAAGGAGAAGCTAGTAAGACTTGGGGGAGTACAGGAGGCTGAGCGACAAGCGAACCACCTGTCACATGTTGCTGATGAGTCAGTATCGTGGCCAAGGGCTCAACTGTTGCATTCAGCAATGTGGCACTCACCAGTGACCATGACAAGCCTCGGCCAGGAGACAGGACCTGGGCAAGGTTTGCTGGGCTAGGCTGGCTGGGCTGAATGAGCTGGAGAGGGCTGCACACTTCCGCCCATCCCCTGCCTCCAAAGAAAGTGGGTTAGGCTTGAGGTGGGTGCCAGCCAAGTGGCAGTTCCAGGCACATCCTGGATGTCCCCGCTCACCTCCTTGGGGTGCTGCCCAGACCTCAGTGGTTACAGTCTTCATCCCAGAGAGAGGTACCTGACACAGGCTTACTGTGAGGGATGTGAGGACACCCATGCACTTGGGGGAGAGGCTTCACCCAGGTCACAGCTGGCCCCAGCCCATCACCCCAGTGTATTGGGGTCCTGGGTGGCTCAGGTCTTAGAGGAAAGATGGGACTGCCTAGGGGGTCTCCAAGGGAGATGACAGTGCATAATGAGATCCAAAAGCACTTCCCATGGCCTCTGAGGTGCCAGACAGGGTTGAGAGAATGCCCACATCAAATAAAAGAATCCCTTCCCAGCCATCGTCCAGGTATCGTGGGCATGGGGTGATGTCCAGATTACAGGGGCCAAGGCGGGCAATCAGGGAGAGCTTCCTGGAGGTGGTGTTGCTTCAGGGAGGCCAGTGAACTGGGGAGAGAACTGCCACAGTCGGGGACAGGGTCCCTGAGCAGACTGTTCCCTTGGCCCAGCCCAGATGTGCATCCTCCCTGCTGAAGTCAGGGTCAGACTAGCCCTCTGCTGCCCCCTATCCCAGTGGCCCCACCTGGCAGATGGGGAAACTGAGGCTTGAAAGGACAGCATTGGCCTGAGTCACACAGTCGGGTCTGGAATGTGCTTCACGGCATGAGGACAAGTGCCAGTATCCTTGCCCGACAGGCCCTCCCTGTCCCTCCCCAAGTCAGACTGCACATTCCCCACACACACACCCCAGGAGGTGGCTCGCTCTGTGACTTGACCTCCACGGGCCGCCCCTGTGACCTCCGTGATCTGCTGCTGCCTCCAGAAATAGGTCAGTGCGCACCGCAGCAGCCGCGGGGAACAATGGTCCTTTCTTCTCCAAGGAGCCCAGTAAGCCCCATCAGGCCAAACATCTTAATGTGATGAAAGCCACCCAGCAAAGACTCAGGGAAGAGGGGCGGGTGGCGGAGACTCTAGGAAGGCTGGCTTGTGGGGCACTCACATCCTCGCCTACCTGCCCAGAGCTCCAGCCCCCAGAGGACCTGCAGGGACCACCAAGCTGTCATCCCACTGGGTGGACAGGAATGTGGAGGCCTCAGACCCCACATCCCTCTGGTCACCCATGGATCAGACACCCAACAGGGCTCAGTGGGATCTCCAGGCCGATCCTGCACCCCCTCATCCTGTTCCGCCCTGAGTTCCTGCCCCTCTAAACCAGGTTCCCCCAAGGGCTGGGCTTCTTCATTGCTGCTCCCCGAATCAGGTAGATCTGCTTGGCCAGAATACAGGGTCTGGAAGAGAGACCCTCCCACGCCACTGGGAGAGACTGAGCAGAAACCCCAGCAGCCCTCTTCCAGCTCCACCAATCTGGTTGGGCGCGGTGGCTCAGGCCTGTAATCCCAGGACTTTGGGGTGCAAGGCAACATGGCGAAATCCCATCTCTACTGAAAAAAAAAAATCCACCGGTTCCTCCCACACCTCTCCTATAATCACTGGCATATTGATGGGGGCCCCCATCCCTGTCCACAGCCCCATCCCTCCTCCATGCCCAAGCCCGAGGCCCCGGCTGCTCTGTGCAGTGCCCCACCCACCCTTCACTGCTGGCAGCAGCCAGTGAGGGGATGTGATGCGATTTTCTGCCACCTTCACACATGATCCTGGGGCAGATGCGACAAGTGGTCTAGGCCCAGAAGGAGAAACCCCTGAGGACCCCAGAGACACTAACTAACACAGGTGGTCCTTCGAGCCTCAACGGAGGAAGTCTTGAACTGTGGCCTGAGGCCACGAGATCAAAACAATAGTGGCTTTCCCACCCCTGCAGAGCCCAGTATCAGAATCTTCAGCCGCTGGGCACAAGGCTTATGATACAGCCCTGGAAGACAGGGTGCCAGGTGTGTCTTCCCCAGGAGCTCCACCCAGGAGGCCCCGCCTGGCAGAAGTATGGTGGGCTCTCTGCAGGGTGGGTGGCTCAGAGCCTGGGATGCGCCCCACGTGAACATGCTCAGCTCCTTCCAAGGCCACCCAGCCCCCGCTGGCTTCCAACCTCCCTGGCTTTCTGCAAATCCCACTCGGCCAGGTCCTGCGAACAGAGGCCCTGCTGGCAGATGGAGGAAACTCAAAGGCCCTTTAGAAACCTTACAGCCCACCCAGGTCCCGGCCCCTCTGCTAGATGAGGGAGGCGCTTCTCTACCCCCAGAAATAGACTAAGGGTGCAGCTTATCTCTGGGGGTTGAGGCACAGGAATTAGTTCATCCTTATCTGAATGTATTTAGGGCTCCCGGGATGTGACCAGAAAACTGAGTGGGGTGTCGTAGCTGTCCAGACTGGAAATCTGTGTCGGCGGGGGGTGGGGGTGGTGGGGGAGCACCGTGGACAAGGACTGAATGCAAATTGGCAGCTACAACTGTGCTGTGTCCTTATCCAGCCCCCTGCGGGCCCAGCAGGTGGAAGAGGTGGGCTCTGCTCTGAGGGAGATGGACCTGTCCTCCCAGGACCCGGTCTGGTGTGACCGTTGCATAGAGGCTGAGCCGCAGGTCTCACCAGGGCTATTTGTTCACAAGGCCTGAGGTTCTGGGTTTATTTCTTCTTGGACAGGCCCTACTGCAGCTCTCCAGTGAGGTTACCTGATTCCTGTGCACAGACGGTGAGACCCATATAGCCCAGAACGTTGTGCCTCTTTGAGGAGCTCAGGGCTCGGCAGGCACTCAGAGTCTTGCTCATCCCGGGAACCTGCTCTACAGACCGTAGCTGGCCCCTCTGACCGTTTCCCATCCTGTCAGAAAGCAGATGGGCCAGGCACAGTGGCTCTTGCCTGTAATCCCAACACTTTGGGAGGCCTAAGTGGGTAGATCAATTGAGCCCAAGAGTTCGAGACCAGCCTGGGCGGGACCCCCCCAACTCTATAATTTTTTTTTTTAATTAGCCAGATGTAGTGGCACTCACCTATAACCCTAGGCGAGGAGGGGGGATCACTTAAGCCCAGGAGTTGTAGACCAGCCTGGGCAATATGAGACCCTGTCTCTACAAAAAGTGAGAAAAAAAAATGAGCTGGGCATGGTGAAACACCTGGAGTCCCAGTTACTAGGGAGACTGAGGTGGGAGCATCTCTCGAGCCCAGAGTTCCAGGCTTCAGTGAGCTATGATCATGCCACTGCACTCCAGCCAGGGTGACAGAGCAAAACCCTGTCTGAAAGAAAGAAAGAAGTCCGGGCTCGGTGACTCATGCCTGTAATCCCAGCACTTTAGGAGGTTGAGGCGGCTAGATCACTCGAGGTTAGGAGTTCGAGACCAGCCTGATCAACATGGTGAAACCCCATCTCTACTAAAAAATTACAAAAAAAAAAAAAAAAATTTTAGCTAGGTGTGGTGGCTCACACCTGTAATCCCAGCTACTCAGGAGGCTGAGGCAGGAGAATTGCTTGAACCTGGGAGGCAGTGAGCCAAGACCACGACATTACACTCCAGCCTGGGCAACAAGAGTGAAGCTGTCTCAAAAAAAACAAAAAAGGAAAGAATGGAGGGAGGGAGGAAAAGGAAGAAAGAAATTGAAGCAGGAAGGAAGAGGATCCCAAACCCGATGTGGTCAAGGAGGGCTTCATGGAGGAGATGCTACTTCCTGAGCCACTCCATGAGTTTGGACTTTGGTTAGTGGGAAAATGGCAGGAGAGTGGTCAAAATCTTGCGTTAGGGGCCAGCCATGGCCAGCGGGCTGGAAGCAGGACAAGTGGCTGCAGGTTGAGACTCTGAGGCAGACTTGAGGGCCAAGCATGGGTCCTATGAGGTCCCTGGGGAGCCACCGTCTACCGTCACTCAGGTGGTTCAGCCTCCTCGTTTTGCTGGCCCCACCTCACGGGGGCAATGGAGGGCCAAGGAAGTCAGGTCCCATCTCTGGCAGAAGGGCCTGGGCAGCTGGATGAGGTAACATTTCCCATGTCAGGCACTGAGGAAGAGGCAGATGATGAGCCCAGAATGGCACTTGCTGAGCTTGGGGCCAGTGGCATCTCACACCTCCAGCCTACCTCCTTCCTCCTCCTCCAGGAAGCACCCCAGGCTCTCTTCCCCCTGGCAGCAGGCGGATCCCCACACAAAGGCCAGGCTGTGAAGGAAACCCCAGGCCTGACACCTCCCCATCTCTCCCCACACAGGGAACATCATCGGCTCGGGCATCTTCATCTCACCCAAGGGGGTCCTGGAGCACTCAGGCTCTGTGGGTCTGGCACTGTTCGTCTGGGTCCTGGGTGGGGGCGTGACGGCTCTGGGCTCCCTCTGCTATGCAGAGCTGGGAGTTGCCATCCCCAAGTCCGGTGGGGACTACGCCTACGTCACAGAGATCTTCGGGGGCCTGGCTGGGTGAGTGCGGGGCACTGGTGGGCAGGGGGACACCCTCTCGAGAATGGGATGGCCAGCCGAGTCCTGGACTCAGTTTCCACTCCTGCTTCCTAGGGAGGTCGTGGTGGTGGGTAGAGAGGAGTGGGGCTGCCAGACGGCCTTCTGAGGCCAGGGCGGTTGACACTGAGGCCCAACCCACCCCACCGATGTGTGCTGGGCACTCCTGCAGGCCCCTGGGCCTCTGTGGATCTCCTTTCAAATAGAGGTCCCTCTGAACCCCACCCCCTGCCTTGTACTTAGGGACGGGGGACTCTTACTGACTGAAACCCCTAGGTAATGTGAGTGTCCAGCCATGGAAGGGCCTTGATTTTGGTAAACCCATATGTTACATGAGAAGCAAGGAGGGAAGTGCGATATTCTTATCATATACCCTGGAAGATGTCCCCCCAAACTTTTTTTTTTTGGAGACAATGTGTCGCTCTTTTTGCCCAGGCTCGAGTGCAATGGCGTGATCTCAGCTTGCTTCAACCTCCGCCTCCCAGGTTCAAGAGATTCTCCTCCCTCAACCTCCTGAGTAGCTGGGATTACAGGCAGCGCCCACCATCATGCCCAGCTAATTTTGTTGTATTTTTAATAGAGACGGAGTTTCACCATGTTGGTTGGCCAGGCTGGTCTCGAACTCCTGACCTCAAGTGATGCAACCTTGGCCTCCCAAGTGCTGAGATTACAGGCATGAGCCCCCATGCCCAGCCAGAGGTCCCCTTTCCATAGCACCTTGCTGTTCTTCCTTCCTTCACCAGGGAGCATTTGCTGAGCACCTACTGTGAGCCTAGGGCTGGAGGCAGAGATAGAAAGGTCTGCCCCTGTCCTCAAACTGCTCACAGAACAGTGAGGAAGCAGCCCCTTAAATGGGATTAAGGCCTCGAGGATCCTTGCTTTGAGAGCTGGTATAAGAGGCAGCAGCCATCCAGCAAAGAGAGGAGTGCGCCTCCTAGGGAGGACTCCCAGGAAAGCGATGTTTGCCCTGAGCCTGGGAGGAAGAGGAAGATTTTCCCCATCTGGACTAGCTGACCAGTGAGGAAGGCATCCCAGGACTGGGAAAGCATGAACAGAGGGTGTGATGGTCCCGGTGTACACAGGGAGTCTGCTGTAGCTAGAGGTGAGGTCAGGTTGGGTTCACGGCAGGCGCCAGGGCTTGAAGAGAATTTCGGGATTGAAGCTGTTGTATTTGTCCAGGTGAGTTGTGCCAAGAGCCGCAAAGGTACAGGCAGATTCTAAAATCATTTAGGAGCCTGATTCGAGGAGATGGGGCAGCCAGCATAGCACAGGGAGAGGTGGGTGCAACAGGGGTGGCTCCCACTTTCCTACTGAGAGGCTCCTAGACGTTCTGGAGCTCAGAGGAAAAATCTGGGCTGAAATGTATAAAGTTTGTACTGAGGGATATGGGCTGGGGCCCTTAACTGGGCGGCCTTGGATGGGGGGACCTGCTAGGGCTGGCACGCTGCTGTGGGTGTGTCTGTGGTGCTCTCTGGAGAGAGGGTCCTCAAAGGGGCTGGGACTCAGAAAACAGAAGAATCATGCTTTGGGCCTGGAGAGGACATTGGGAGGGAGAAGAGGGCCAGGGCCTCATCCCTGAGTATCCAACCTGCAGGGGTGGGCAGAGGGGATGCCTAGAAGGAGGGGCCGTGGAGCTAGGATGTCCCAGAAGCCGAGCAGAGACTGTTGTGTAGAGCAAGGGGCAGGTGATCCAGAGGTAGCTGGCATCCCCAATGAAGCAGTCCTTTCCCTGGAGAGCTGGCCAGGGGCTACGGCCACTCCGTCCCTGGGTGCAGACAGAGCCCCTGAAACAGGTCAGACTCACAGCCTTGAGCACAGAGCCCTGCCCTACCTGGGTCGAGATCCAGGTCGAAGGGGCATCCATCACTCTCCACCACAGCCACAGCTTGGAAAGGCCCAGTCCCTGCACCCCATAGGTCTTCCTCAGGGGGACCACAGCTCAGAGTCACCCATCTTCAGCCACAGGACTTTGCTAGAGCCAGGGCTAAAGCTGAGAGATCTGGGGACAGGGACCCCAGCTCAGGAAACAGCCTGTGTCCAAGGGTTGGGGGTGGGGCACTGTAGTCATCATTAGAAAGGTGCTTGGTGCCCATGTTGTTCCCAGCACCTGCCCCACGGCAGCTCTGTCAACATTTAAGTATGAGTAACACCTCTGTTGAAAGTCTGTACATGCAGCTGTGAGACCTCAATAGGGTCAGCCCGGCCTCCCTGGACCAGTGCGGACCTCTGGTACCCTCACCAGCCCCCAGCTGCCGGGCCCAGGGCAGCCCTGCTGCACACATCAGGGCTGGGTTGGCCGGGAAGGGCTCTAGGCAGCCTGAGCCACTCCCGCCCCGGCTCCTTCCAGCTTTCTGCTGCTCTGGAGCGCCGTCCTCATCATGTACCCCACCAGCCTGGCTGTCATCTCAATGACCTTCTCCAACTACGTGCTGCAGCCCGTGTTCCCCAACTGCATCCCCCCTGCCGCAGCCTCCCGGACGCTGTCCATGGCCTGCCTGAGTAAGCATCACCCTTGGGCCTCTCCCCAGACCAGCCGCCTGCTCAGGCGACCCCACCCTACCCAGAGCGGGAAGACAGCGGGGTGAGATTTTCCCTTCGAGTGTAGGGTTCTTGCATTCCAGCTGCTGCAGGGGATACTATTCTTGGGCCACCTGGGCTGGACTTGGCCGTGGTCCACTGTGAAAGGTCCCAGCCTCAGTGCCCACCCCACCTTCCCTCCACAGTGCTCCTGACGTGGGTGAACAGCTCCAGCGTGCGCTGGGCCACACGCATCCAGGATGTGTTCACAGGCGGGAAGCTGCTGGCCTTGTCTCTCATCATCGGCGTGGGACTTCTGCAGATCTTCCAAGGTAGGGCCGAGTCGGGGTGAGGGCCAGGCTGGGGAGACGGTGCTGACCCCCAATTTCTGGGCCCCCCCAGGACATTTCGAGGAGCTGAGGCCCAGCAATGCCTTTGCCTTCTGGATGACGCCCTCCGTGGGACACCTGGCCCTGGCCTTCCTCCAGGGCTCCTTCGCCTTCAGTGGCTGGAACTTCCTCAACTATGTCACCGAGGAGATGGTTGATGCCCGAAAGTGAGTGGGGCCCCTGACCAGGCCCTGGGAAATAGCCAGGCCCTCTGGTTGGGGTAGGGGAGCTTGCACTCTAGCCTGGCCCTGTTCTCTCTGGCTATGGACACATCACAGCCCCTTACAGGGCCTCAGAAAGGCTGAATATCATCATCCTGCTGTAAATAGATCCAGAGATTTGCATTTGGCCTAAAATGATGCATATGCACACAATATGGTCCCAATGAATGAAGCCAATGACTGCGTCTGATGCTTGGCCAGCAATCCCAACAGCGAACCTTTGCAGCTGAGCAGCTGGGACTGGAGAGTTCCAGGAAGACCCTTGGTCTATGGAGTGAACTCTGGGGCTGTTTTGGGGGATTTTCCAGGCTGATTTTGCTGTATGCAATTTCATCATCCTCAGGATGTGATGGGGTCCCTCCCCCATCTCCCATCCTACCAGCCTGTGTCCAGGTCGGGGTGGGCAAGGTCAGACAGCATCTTCCCTATGTCTTGGGCAGCAATGCTGCCCCTTTCCTGCCCCAACACCCTCAGCAGACACAAGACATGGAGACTATCAGCTGCTCCCATGGCTGGATCTCTGGGGCCCTGCACCCTCAGGAGCTGACACTGACACATTCCACTGCCTGCCCCCAGGAACCTACCTCGTGCCATTTTCATCTCCATCCCACTGGTGACCTTCGTGTACACCTTCACCAACATAGCCTACTTCACAGCCATGTCCCCCCAGGAGCTGCTCTCGTCCAATGCGGTGGCTGTGGTGAGTGGTCCCTTGCTCGGTCCCCGGCTCCTGCCCAGGCCCCTGCCCCAGCCTCACACATGGCCTCTCTCCTGTGCCCACTCAGACCTTCGGCGAGAAGCTGCTGGGCTACTTTTCTTGGGTCATGCCCGTCTCCGTGGCACTGTCAACCTTCGGAGGGATCAATGGCTACCTGTTCACCTCCTCCAGGTAACTGCACTGGGGAAGAGGTGGGCGTGGGGAGGGACGGCTGGGGCGCAGGAGTGTGCCAGTGTCATGCTGGGGGCCAGAAGAAGGGAAACCTGCCAGGAGAGGGGTCCGCCTGAAGCTGGGGTGATGATCCCACCAGAAACAAGTGTCTGATCACAACTGGGAAGCAAAGCAAGAGGGAGGCGGGTTGGACAAGGGGAAGAACTGCCCAGCGGGGGATCAGAGAGGGAGGTCAGAAGCAACAACTTCAGAGGGATATCAGGTCTAGAGCCGAGACCCAGGGTGTGGCCAGTGCCCATCTCTTTCCCCGACATTAGACTGTGCTTCTCTGGAGCCCGAGAGGGGCACCTGCCCAGCCTGCTGGCCATGATCCATGTCAGACGCTGCACCCCTATCCCCGCCCTCCTCGTCTGCGTAAGTTGGGGAACCTGGGCTAGGCAGGGCGTGGAGGCAGGGCTACCCGACAATGCGGGACCTTCCGGGTAATGGCAGGGGCGAGCCATTGCAGGGCAGGGGTGTGGGGTGGGACCAGGGCTTATCCTGCAGGGGCAACAGGAGGCAGGCTGGGGGCCAGCTGTCAGCCCCAGGTCCTCTTCCAGTGCGGGGCCACGGCTGTCATCATGCTCGTGGGCGACACATACACACTCATCAACTACGTGTCCTTCATCAACTACCTCTGCTATGGCGTCACCATCCTGGGCCTGCTGCTACTGCGCTGGAGGCGGCCAGGGCTCCACAGGCCTATCAAGGTGAGGCCCCTGGGATGGCTGGCCCCTGTGCCAGGTGCTGCTAGAGCCACCCCTCCATCCACAGTGGGCACCAGGGGCAGGTGGGGCAGGAGGTGCCAACTTTTGCGGAGTGTTGGGCCCTGCTCAGAGCTCTCCTTCCACTGAGGCACCCACTCCTCATAGCAGCCCCATGTGGTCAGTGCTTTGAATACCCCCAGTGTATAGATGGGAACAGCGTGAGGCTCAGGGCCGGATGCAGGGGCTCACGCCCATCCCAGCTCTTTGGGAGGCCGAGGCGGGAGGATGGCTTGAGCCCAGGAGTTTGAGACCAGCCTGGGCAACATAACGAGACCTTCTTTCTGCAAAAAAGTTAAAAATAAAAGGATTAGCCTGGGGTGGTGGTGCGAGCCGGTGGTCCCAGCTACTTGGGAGGCTGAAGTGGGAAGATCGCTTGAGCCCAGGAGGTCGAGGCTGCAGTGAGTGGTGCTAGGGCCACTGCACTCCAACCTGGGCAACAGAGGGAGACCCTTCCTCTAAGAAAAAAATTAAAGAAAACGAGACTCAGGAACTGTTCAAGGTCACAAAGGCTGCCAGGATTGCATGAGCCCGACAAACACAGAAGACCGTAGCCTGAGCAAAGCCCCACTAGGCTCAGTGGCTCACGCCCGTAATCCCAGCACTTTGGAAGGCCGAGGCAGGCGGATCACAAGGTCAGGAGACTGAGAATCAGCCTGGTCAACATGGTGAAACCCCATCTAAAAAATACAGAAATTAGCTGAGCGTGGTGTCACATGCCCATAGTCCCAGTTATTCAGGAGGCTGAGGCAGGAGAATCACTTGAACTAGGGAGGTGGAGGTTGCAGTGAGCCGAGATCATGCCACTGCACTCCAGCCTGGCAACAGAGCGAGACTCCATCTCAAAATTTAAAAAAAAGCAAAGCCCCCCACCATGTGTGTATAAATTCTTAAGTGGAGAAGTGCTCAGTGCCTGAAATTTAAAACACCAAAAAATCACTCACCTCCAGCCAAGTGCAAGTGTCAAGTCCACGGGCAACCACTGTGTGGAGCTCCGTGCCACTGAGACTTTGAAATGTCCTCAGCAAAACTGACCAATGGCCCGACCCGCGAACTGGCCTCCAAAACCCTGGGTTGTCACCAAGAGGGGGTGTAGTTGAGCCCCAGCTCCTAGGGAAGGGAGGAAACTTCCCCGAGGGTCGGAGGTGCAGAGAGCTGGGGTCTCTGCACCATCGGTGTTCCTGCTACGCCTTCCCCAGGTGAACCTTCTCATCCCCGTGGCCTACTTGGTCTTCTGGGCCTTCCTGCTGGTCTTCAGCTTCGTCTCAGAGCCCATGGTCTGTGGGGTCGGCGTCATCATCATCCTGACAGGGGTGCCCATTTTCTTTCTGGGAGTGTTCTGGAGAAGCAAACCGAAGTGTGTACACAGACTCACAGGTGAGCCAGGCAGCCGCAGGTCACGTGGCACAGGGGGCTCACAGGTGAGCCAGGCAGCCGCAGGTCACGTGGCACAGGGGGCTCACAGGTGAGCCAGGCAGCCGCAGGTCACGTGGCACAGGGGGCTCACAGGTGAGCCAGGCAGCCGCAGGTCACGTGGCACAGGGGGCTCACAGGTGAGCCAGGCAGCCGCAGGTCACGTGGCACAGGGGGCTCACAGGTGAGCCAGGCAGCCGCAGGTCACGTGGCACAGGGGGCTCACAGGTGAGCCAGGCAGCCGCAGGTCACGTGGCACAGGGGGCTCACAGGTGAGCCAGGCAGCCGCAGGTCACGTGGCACAGGGGGCTCACAGGTGAGCCAGGCAGCCGCAGGTCACGTGGCACAGGGGGCTCACAGGTGAGCCAGGCAGCCGCAGGTCACGTGGCACAGGGGGCTCACAGGTGAGCCAGGCAGCCGCAGGTCACGTGGCACAGGGGGCCGGGGCCTGGGGACCGGAACTCCTTCTTAGAGGCTTGCCCAGAGCTGGGTGTCGTAGCAGCTGAGGTGGGAACACAGGGCCCAGTCGCTGCCAAATGGCCCTCCCCAAGATGTACCCCGTTTCCAGAACCCACGTGTACTGACGGAGCAGCTCCCTGAAGACCCCTGCCCAATGGGAGTTGTCCGGAGCTGGGGGTCGCCCCCAACCCACAAGGTCAGGGCCCAAGGTCCATCTGTCTGTCCTCAGAGTCCATGACACGCTGGGGCCAGGAGCTGTGTTTCGTGGTCTACCCCCAGGACGCCCCCGAGGAAGAGGAGAATGGCCCCTGCCCACCCTCCCCGCTGCCCGCCACAGACAAGCCCTTGAAGCCACAATGAGATGTTTGTAGAGACTGAAGCAGCTGTTTCTGTTTACATGTTTATTGAGAGATGTTTGGCAAAAAAGTTTTTTTTTTTCTGGAAAAAAAAAAAGATAACGACTCTTAGAAGCCTGTTTTAAGGAAGCCCTAAAATGTGGACTGGGTCTCCCGTGTTAGCGCTGCCCTGCTAGCTTTTCCTGAAAAGGCCTATAAATAAACAGGGCTGGCTGTTCGCTCGTGCTATGGGGAGTCCCTGATGGGCACAGACGGGGCCAGCTGGGGTGCACCTCAGTGGGTGCACACGTTGCTGGCCAGGGAGGTACCGTGGCCAGCTCTGGAGGAGGCTCTCAACATTTGGGGGCTTTGCCGCTTGACACAGGCACTCCCTACCATGGCACCCAGAGTCTCCCTTGCCCAAAGAGACGTCTAGGATGGGGGAGCACCTCAGTCCGCCCCTTCCCCAGGCCCTCCATGCCAGTCTGAGCTTGGCCACCCAGGAGAACTCAGGGGCTCCCAGCTGGGATTGTCTTTCCTCCTGTAAATCACAGAGCGAAGGTCAGGACTTCAGAGCCTACAGTCGCACCCTGGCTTACAGGTGGGGAAACTGAGGCCCTGAGATAGGATGGAATGAATGTGGCCACTGCTGTTGGTGCCCTGGCCTCTCTGTCTCCAGAAAGCAGAGAGTAGCATGTCCTGGGGGCCTTGAGGCCTGCAGGGGACTCCAGGGGCTTCCTGATGCCAGGTACACACACCCCAGCCCTGCCACAGTACCTAGGAGATTAGACCCTCAGGGAGGGCGGAGGGCACCTGCCTGGCCAGGGACATGAGGGTTCGCAGGAGCCCTGTTGGACAGGAGGAGGGCGAGGCGTGGGCAGAACAGTCACCGTGGATGAGGTCCAGCGTCCCCACGGCCCGGCTCCATCCTCACGACAACTCCCAGCTCTGGGGACGACGGGTGCCACTGCAGGGCGGATGAAGCAAAAAGGCTCTGGCCCCTGCTTCTCCGGAAATGGGTTCCCAGAATGGAGTCGGGGGAGAGAAGTGAGACCCCAGGGTGCTGTGTACACTGGGACCTTGCAGACTGCACTCGGTGGCTTACCGGTCCTCCCTTCCCCACGTTCAGTTCCAGAGCTCCCGCCCACCATGCCCATCGCTACAGCCAGCTGGCTGAGGGCCCAGCCCCTCCACTGGGGGCCCCGGAGGGCCTCTTCGTAAGAAAGGACGCAGAGGCAGGGTAGAAATGACTGTGTATTCCCTGGTTACAAAGCGGGGCTGTGGCGGTCACCAGCGTGCCTAGCGGTCAGCAGACCAGCAGGGCCTCATCGTCGCTGGCCTCCAGCATTGGGGAGCAGGGGGGCGGGGGGCTCCTGCAGACCCTCAGTGGCTCTGGCGAGTGGGGGCTCAGGGTACTGCTGGCAGTGGAGGCCTGGGGGTGCGAGTCCTGGGCTGAGCAGGGCTCCCGAGGTGCATCCGCAGGAGCTGGGCTGTCTGCCAGAGGCTCCCTGCAGGCCTTTCTGTCCTTGTCCATGGGCCTACACTCTGGGTCTCGCAGGCCCGAGGGCAGGGGTGGCCCTGAAGGTCCCACCTCCGGTACGTGGCCGGGGGCACTGGGGGGTCCATCTCTGGCCGCCCTGGGGCTGCCTGTGTCCATGAGGGGTGCCGGGGGGTTGGGGGCAGCCTCTGGTGCAGGCTGGAGAAGCCCGTCGCCCAGCACGGTCTGTGAGGGGCGTGCCGCGGTCAGCAGCGGGATCTGGCCTCGAGGCGCCCGTGGCCGGTGAAAGAGCCGGTTCCAGAGGCGGCCAAGACGGCGGCGAGAGGGCCCCCGGCGGGAGGCATGCCTACGCATCTGTCTCCGCATGGCCGTGCGAAGATTCTGCAGCACGGAGGCCTGCGGAGTGGGCGGGGGTGGGGGGGCGGGGGTGTGGCTGAGGGGGCAGGCAGCCAGGCTGCTCAGGAGCAGGGGTCAGCACACCCCCACAAGGGACGTGAAACCCGAAAGACCACCTTGTCCACCCCTCATTTGGCTGTGGGCCCCCAGGTCACCCTGCCCAGACCTTGCCTCCTGCTCCTGTGACCCCTGGACAGCCTCCTCTGCACACTGTCCCACCCGGCCCCGCTGTCTTGGGCCCTCTCAGGTCCAGCTTGAGGCCTGGCCTGGGAGGGGTCTCATGCCCTCCGGGCTCACCTGGGATGCACTGTAGACAGGAAAGTCCTCCACGGGTGGAATGAGGCCCTGGGCAATGAGCTGACCATAGGACGGGGGTGCCTCCCGCCGCACGAACTCAGCCTCCAGGCGCGTCATCTGGGTCTCAAAGGCCCTAGAAGCGGTGGGCGGAGGGAGACATGGCAGAGCTGCCGGGTGCCTGCAGTGGCAACAGGACTCTGGGACGGCCCTCCACCCAGACACCCCAAGATGTAGGGACCCCAGTGTGCACTGAGGCAGCCTCCACGTGGCTGGCCCATGTCCCTGTTTGCAAACCCACAGCTGCAGGGACAGTAAGCCTGGGTGATGAAGAAGCCCAGTCCCCTGGCTGTGAGCGCAGCACCCACCTGTACTCCTGCGTGCGAAGTGAGTAGAGCTTGAAGGCACAGCCCAGCGCGATGACCAGCAGCAGGCCACACACCAGGCTGCCGATGAGCGCCGCCGTTATGACCTTTCGGGGCACAGCGGCCAGGCACCCATGCTCGTCGCTGCCATCCTGGCAGTCCTCCTGGCCGTCACAGCGCCACGTCTCGAAGATGCACAGGTTGGTGCCGCAGTGGAAGGTGCCAGGCTGGCAGGAGAAGCAGTTCTTCTCATCGGCGCCATCGGGGCAGCTTTTCTGGTTGTTGCAGCGGTCGGCAGGTGCATAGCACAGACCACTGCCACCCTCACAGGGGTACTGGTCGGGCGGGCAGGCGGGGCAGCCCTGCTCATCTCGGCCGCTGGCGCAATGCCACCAGCCGTCGCAGCGCTGTGGCTCTGAGAAGCAGCCCTGGTCGCCCGCGCTGCCCCCGTCACCGTCACTGCTGCTCCCGCACGGCTGTTCCCAGGGGAGGCAGTAGCCCTTCACCTGGTAGGTGGCATTGAAGCCGTGGCCGGCGCTGCGGGCGCGTGCGTGGTAGGCCACAGTGAGCCGGCCCTGGGCAGCCTCCAGGCTCACAGGCCGGTGGTTGCTGCGGTAGGACAGTGTCTGCAGCAGGCG
This sequence comes from Saguinus oedipus, assembly GCA_031835075.1. Taxonomy (NCBI): domain Eukaryota; kingdom Metazoa; phylum Chordata; class Mammalia; order Primates; family Cebidae; genus Saguinus; species Saguinus oedipus. The sequence goes on along the minus strand of CM063187.1, from coordinate 37,293,087 downwards.
GTCTCCGCGCTCACCCAGGCCCTCGTATACCTGCACGTAGTCATCGTAGCCCAGCCGCAGTTCCAGCTGCAGCAGCACCCGCCGCGAGTCCTGCGTGTCCACCAGCCACGTGCAGTGAAGGTCCGAGGGCCCACGGGCCGCGCCGAACAGGTCCGGGGAGGCAAAGGAGCCATAGAAGCTGCCTAGCCGCCGGCCACACGCCAGGTCAGGGCAGCCTGCCTCGTCGGAGCCGTCGCCACAGTCCTGCAAGCCGTCGCAGCGCCGCTCCACTGGCAGGCAGCGCGTGGAGCGCGCCCCGCTGCACGGGAAGGTCCCCCCGGGGCACAGGCTGCCCGGAGGCTCAGAGGCAGGCGCTGAGCAGTTGCCCTCGTCAGAGCCGTCCCCACACTCATCCACGGTGTTGCACTGCCATGGGCCAGGCAGGCACTTGCCATTATCACAGCGGAACTCATCTGCCTGGCAGGACGCCTGGCCCAGCTTCCCTGTGGGGTGGAGAGGTAGCAGGGGAAAGTCAGGGGACAGAAAAGCCTCCTTCCAACCTGGGGGCCTGGGGCCAGAAGCAGGCAGGTGGTGGAGGCAGAGACCCCACAACACCAGGGTGGGCTCAGTCCCTGACCTGAGCCTGGGGTTAGGGGTGAGTTCCCACAACTAGCCAAGACTGGGAGGTGGGGCCAGTGACCTTGAGAGTCCAAGGCATCCGGCATGCCCAGTCCTGCCACTGTCCTGAGATTGACAGGACAGTCGGGGGACACCCTGTGGGAGCCAGGGCCCTGTGGAGGGTGCTGCCCCTGTGGGCGGGAGAGCCTGTGGGCATGCACCGTGTGCTCCTTGGTGTCCTGCCCACCCTGCGGCCTCCATCACCTCGGATGTAAGACAGACGGAAGCCCTGGGCCTGGCCGGAGCTGGAGGCATCTGAGTGGAAGAAAATCCAGACGTGGTCACGGGCGGAGATGAAGGCAGGTGGGATGGCAGAACCACAAAGGCGGAAGGCCTCCTGGCGGGGCGGGGCCGCTGGGCCCAGCAGGAGCCAGTCCAGGGAGCATTGGTGGGACTCCTCCACGTCAAAGTTGCGGAAGCTGTGGGCGGGGGCGGGACGTGGAAAGGACCCAGACATGAGGCAGTAGGCGAGACCTCTGTGGCCGAGGACCAGCCGGGAGGGGTCAGGCTGGAGCCACAGCAAGGACAGCCAACCCTGTTCCAGCTAGCCACCCCTGCTCTTCATGTCCCAGACTGCCTGGTTCCTCCACTCTCAGACACTCTGTCCCCACCCTGTCCCCATCCAGGTGTACACGGGCAGCTCTGTGAAGAATCACGACGTCCACGCAGGTCATTTCCTGCTCTGCCGCGGCTTCCCTTCCCTCCATCAGTGCACCTGGCACCCCCAGCCCGAAGCCAAAGTGGAGCAGAAGGTCAAGAGCCCCCCGCCCTGACATTTTCCCCAAAAGGACAGAGGCCCAAGGGCCCAGACCCCTCCAGCCCGGGTCTATTGGGACAGGCCCAGCACAAAGTCCCAGGCATGCGCACTGAGGGTGAGACGCTGCCCATGGGGCTGGCCGAGGCTGCAGCAGGTTGACAGCTTGTCACCTCAGGAGATACACTGGCCCTGAACCAGCTGGCCCTTGGGAAAACTGAGGCACAGAGACTAGGACAGACTCTGTGCATGCTCATCACATCCTCATGCTTTGAAGCTATGGAGTAAGAGGGGGGTTGTGCCTTTGGGGCTCTGGCATTTAGGAAAACTATGGCAGATGGAACCCACAGTGACACCCCAGCCAAACGTCGCCATGACCACCCCTGGCCAGGGGTTCCAGCCCCTCAGGACCACAGCTCGCTGCCTGGCCCTCTTTCCCTCTGCATGTCCCTGAGGCTCCAGCACCCAGACTTTGCCCACTTCATTCCCCTCCCAAAGGCCCCCTCCAGAAACCATGCTCTGGGCTCAGTGCTATCCTGGCCCCCAGCCACCCCTGCAGGACAGAGAGGACACCCCTGCCACCTCAGAGACATCAGACCATACCCACCAGTCCCAGGCTGTGTTTCCAGTGGTGTGTGTGCTGGCCCTGCCTTCTTGGCAGGGCTGAGTGACTAAGACCCCACACACCCCGTGAACGATGCTCAAAGCAGGAAGAGATCCAGCTTGGGCACCTTGCCACAGAGGCCCATGGAGACCCAGGGCACTGGACACACTCATGTGTGTGTGTTCACATGTGCACATGCATGCTTACAGCACACACATGATTACACCTGTTCTTTTACACTCATGCTCTCATTCATGCTCTCTGCACCTATGCAGGCATGGCTGTGCACACACATGTGCTTACACGTGCACTCTCTCACATGTGTCCTTTATGTCTCCTCTGACATGGGCTTGGCCACGTACACAGGCACGTGTGTTCACATACATACACACACGTGCACTCACATATGCACATACACCTACTTAAATGTGCTCGCATACATGCACATGCTACACACCTGCTCAAATACCTACACACACCTGCCTCACAAATGCACACATCTGCACGCACACACACCTACTCACAAATGCTCACACACACACATGCACACACCTGTTCACACCTGCTCACACATGAGCACTCACACACACCTCACACATGAGCTCACACACATGCATGTGATCCCACACCTGTGTACACACACATACACCCTCGGGCATGCACCCTCCACACCTCACACACTCAAGACACATGCTCAGGCACCCCCCACATGTAGGCCCACTGTGATTCCCTCCAACACCCCCAGGTGTTGATCACCCCTACCTGATGGTGATCATGTCCCCATGGTCGCCCTGGATGTACCAGCTGCAGTTGGTCCCCGGCGGGTAGTTGAGGGGCCAGGCCGGGCTGTAGATGACCCCGCGCCGCTCTGTGTGCTGCTCCAGCTTCCCGCTGCAGGCCGCTGTCGGAAAGGCCAGCCCATCTTTGGTTGGGAAGCGGGTTGCGGTCGGGGGCAGATGGGGCTTCAGCACATCCCTCTGCCCCAAGGCCAAGGGACTTCATGGAGGTGGTGTGTACGGGAGGCCAAGGAGGGGCCCCTATGCTCTGGGCACCTGCAGCTTATGCAGTAGGCTAGAGCCTAGGTCTTGTCCCCCACATCTCTGGCTGGGCTGGGAGCGAACATACCAACAACCCCTCCTGGCAGCCAGAACCTCCAAGGTGTAGCCTCGTGGCCTCGGCTCAGTGGAGAAGTCCGCACCCCTAGGCCTGTCTGGCTGGCGTAGCCCATCCTGTGAGAGCCCCCTGCCTGCTCTCCCAGGGCTATCTCACTCAACACGTATTTACTGAGCACCTACTATGTGCCAAGCACACTGAGTAAGGCAGGAATAAGGCCTGCTCTATGGAACTCACAGACTGGGGGTGGGAGCAGATGGACTTTATGCAGAACCCCTGGGTGGAGTGAAGAAGATCCTACGACAGGGCTGCAGGGAGGTGGCAAAGTCCAGCTGTGGCTGGAAACGCAACCTGGGTCTGATCACACCCTGCACAGAATTCGAGTTTTATCCTGAGTACAAATGGGAAGCCACCAAAGGTAGATCTCGGAACCAGGTGAGGAAACAGGCTCAGAGAGGGTCAGTGACTTGCCTGGGGTCACACAGCTAGAGAGGGGCAGAGTCAGGAGTCACCATAATCCTCTGGTGGCCTCAGCTTCTCACTGCAGCACTGAGCCAACATGCATTCATGGAGTGCCAACTGTATACCACTCAGGTTGAACAAAGGGCATCACACCCGCCAGCTCAAGGGAGGAGCCCTCTGTGCCCAGCCCCACTGGCCTCGATTTAACCCATGCATTCTCCATGCTGTCTGCTTCTAAACCAGCCAGGGCAGCATGGTGAGCCTGCCCTGCCCCACTGCGCCCTGGCCCTCCTAGAACTGGGTGGTTGGCCCCTGCACTTGGCCACCTCCCCTACCCTTCACCCCCCCAGACCTTTCTCCATGCTGGTCCATCCGATTCTCACAACAGCCTGAGTTAAGGCAGGGCCCACTTTGCAGATGGAGAAACTGAGGCTCAGAGAGGTGAGGGACAACCCTTTTCCCGAGCCCAGTGACACTCCCTCCTTGCCCTCCCAATGCCGGCCCTAGCAGAATGACCCTGCAGAGTTCTCTGGTTCTCAGCAGGACTCTCTGGGACCCAGGTGCAGAAAAGAGAGGAGGGCCCTGTGGCTGCCTCCCATGCTCTCAGGACAAAACCACAATTCACTACAGTGACCCCAGCCCCCTCCCTGCCCCACGCTCGGCCTTGTCCCTCCCATAACCCCTAGCAGCCCCTTAAGACCTCTCCAATCCCTCACAATGGAAGGGGACTTTGCTCTGGAGGCCCTGGTGGTCCATAGTGGGTGCTCTCCCCACCCTCTTATCCCATTCACGAACTCCTACTCAGCTTCCACTCCCAGCTCTGTGGTCGCTTCCCAGAGAAGCCCTCCAGGCTGCCCCCTGCAGAGCTCCCGCCCTCCACCCCTCCCCTCAGCCTGGGCCACACCGAATTTCCCTTTTGTTGTTAAGACTGATGAGAATGAATGTCACACAGGAAGGCAGGGCCGGCTGTATCCGGGACCCTGCACGGTGCCTGAAGGATGCCAGGTGCTTCATAAATGTGGGTCCCTGAGTGGACGGGTCCGTCTGAGGACCTGCCTGGCAGCTGGAGGCATGAGCTGGGAGCTGAAGCCCCTTCCCTTGGGGGCCTATTAGGACAATGAAGGTCCAGGTGACCCAGGACTCTGACTAATAGGGAGCTGGCAACCCCATGGACAGCTCATGAGAGCATCAAGGATAAGAACAGAACTCCTGGCCCTAGAGCAAGGCTGGCCACCACCGAGTCACCATCAGACCCTTGACAGTCCCAGGTCAATGAGGTGCAAGCCAGAGTCTCTGCACCTGGGACTTACACAAGGCTCTGGGAGGCAGCCCCCACAACGAGCCTCCGATCCTGCCCCCGAAATAGAGCACTGTACTGTACATCCCGCTCCCAGTACGGGGTGGTGGGGAGATAAACTATTGGAGAGGGATCTCAGGGTGTAGCCATCCAAACATTCAAAGCCACCCCAGCCCCAGCCCCAGCCTGGTTCCCTCTACCAGGTGAGGCCGCCGGCCATGAGGACCCCACAGAGTCCTGAGGTGCTGAACTGGGATTCCTTGGGAGGTGTAGGGTTAAGAAATGCAAAAAGGTCAGGTGCAGTGGCTCACGCCTGTAGTCCCAGCACTTTGGGAAGCCAAGACGAGCGGACCATTTGAGGTCAGGAGTTTGAGATCAGCCTGATCAACATGGCAAAACCCCATCTCTACTAAAAGTACAAAAATTAGCCGGGTATGGTAGCGGATATCTGTAATCCCAGCTACTCGGGAGGCTAAGGAAGGAGAACCGCTTGAACCCAGAGGCAGAGGTTGCGGTGAACCAAGATCACACCACTGCACTCCAGCCCAGGTGACAGAGCAAGACTGTGAAGGGAAGAAAGGGGGAAAGAGAGAGAAAGAGAGAGAGGGAGGGAAGGAAGGAAGGGAGGGAGGGAGGAACAGAGGGAGAGTACCCAGCAAATTTTTAGATTTTTTTGTAGAGATAGGGGTCTCACTATGTTGCCCAGGCTGGTCTCAAACTCCTGAGCTCAAGCATCCTCTTGCCTCAGCCTCTCAAAGTGCTGGGATGACAGGCATGAACCACTGCACCCAGCCAGACTTAACATGTTTATAGAAATCCTTGTTGGAAGGCTGGGCACGGTGGCTCACGCCTATAATCCCAGCGCTTTGGGAGGCCAAGGCAGGTGGATCACGAGGTCAAGAGATCGAGACCATCCTGGTCAACATGGTGAAACCCCATCTCTACTAAAAATACAAAAAATTAGCTGGGCATGGTGGCGCGTGCCTGTAATCCCAGCTACTCAGGAGGCTGAGGCAGGAGAACTGCCTGAACCCAGGAGGTGGAGGTTGCAGTGAGCCGAGATCACGCCATTGCACTCCAGCCTGGGTAACAAGAGCGAAATCCGTCTAAAAAAAAAAAAAAAGAAAGAAATCCTTGTTGGAAATGACAGTATATAGGTGGAATTAGCAAGAGCTGCAGAGGTCTGTGGGGGCTTATCAATGACAGAACTGGCTCCCCGAGGCCCCTCTCAGACTCTCCAGGCAGCACGAGGGCCCCAGGGGGCCTGGGCTTATCTACTCGCCAACCCCAGCAGCCCCTTCCTTCCAGCAATGGAGGATGGATGGGCTCAGCCACCCCTCCAGCTCTTGATGGTCTGCAGTGCTCCGCACGAGGTCGGAGCTTAAAGACAGCCAGCGGCTGGACAGACTCATGCCAACAGGGAGAGGCGGGGGCAGCATTCTCACTGTGTCCTCTCAGATTCTGTATGTACTTTTGGCCAAAATATTTACCTCCCTCTTGCAAGTCAGCTGCCTGGAACTCACCTTTCCTGTGCAGCTGATGCAAGGCCACGCCCTCCACCCATCTTCTTATCTAACCTCCCACACCAAGTCAGTACCTTCCCTGCCCTGAAGCACCTCCAAACCAGCTACTAGGCAACCAGTGGGCACCCCCATAGCCCAAGTCCAGCAGAATGACTCAATCCAGCCAATCCTAAACTATTTACTCTGCCCTGCCTCAACTTTCTTTTTTTTTTTTTTTGGAGACAGAGTCTTGCTCTGTTACCCAGGCTGGAGTGCAGTCATGCGATCTCAGCTCACTGCAACCTCTGCATCTCGTGTTCAAGCGATTCTCCTGCCTCAGCCTCCCAAGTACCTGGGATTGCAAGCATGCGTCACCACGCCCAGCTAATTTTTTGTATTATTAGTAGAGATGGGGTTTTGCCATGTTGGCCAGGCTGGTCTCAAACTCCTACGCTCACGAAATCCGCCCACCTCTGCCTCCCAAAATGCTGGGATTATAGGCACGAGCCACCATGCCCAGCTGCCTCGAATTTCCTATGGAAGCCCTAATGCCGCTCTAATGTATACCTTTCTCCCACTCCTGCTTCTGCTTGTCCAAACTTGGTAATTCCCAGGTGGCCCTGCATGACATGACATGCCCCTCCTCGCAAAAAAATTAATAAAGTCTTCTTTCCGTGGCATGGGCCACTCTGTGTCATCCCACCATCATACCCCTATAAATTAAAACCTATGAATTATTTTCAAATAGGCCAGCATCAGCTGAGCACGGTGTAGCTCATGCCTGTAATCCCAACACTTTGGGAGGCCGAGGTGGGAGGATCACGAGGTCAGGAATTCAAGACCAGCCTGGCCAACATAGTGAAACCCTGTCTCTAATAAAAATAAATAAATTATCCAGGCATGGTGGCAGGCACCTGTAACCCCAGCTACTTGGAGACTGAGGAAGGAGAATCACTTGAACCCGAGAGGGGGAGGTTACAGTGAGCAGAGATCGAGCCACTGCACTCCAGCCTGGGCAACAGTGTGAGACTCTGTCTAAAAAAAAATAGGCAGGCATCTCACAGTGCCTCACAGACCTCAGGGAAGCCCACGGCCCGAGTGAGGGTACAAGATGTCAATTCCATGGGACCCTCAGCCAGTGGTGTAAAGCCACCATGTGCCAGGCATCACATGGAGAGCTTGCCTCACTGGCTCACGGAAACCTAAGAGCCAGGTTTTGAGTAGACCTTGTTATTTCACCCACTTTACAGATGAGGAAACTGAGGCTCAGAGAAGTTGAAGCCTGTCCAAAGCCAAGCTCCTTTGTGATGTAGAAAAGATGAAGGCGGGAACTCAGGGTGGAGACAGGACCCTGAAGGCCTGTCCTCAGGGGCCACAAACCCAGAAGGGCCCAGAGGAAGGGAGGAAGAAGGGATAGTGCTTACTTACCTAAGGCAGGAACTGCACTGCTGAGCCTCCCGGTGAGAAAGATGTTCACTGAGGGAGACACAAAGACCGGGTCAAGGGTCCCAGGTACCTGCTGGAGACCAGCAGCAGCCCATGCGGGACACCACAGCTAAACCCAAGGCTAGCCCGCTGATCCCCTTCCTCTTACCGGGCAAGGCCCAGAGCACAGCCCAAGCCTGCCCATCAAGAGAGCCCAACCTCACTCCACCTCCCTGCCTCCTTGCTCTGTTATCCAGACTGGAGTGCATAGCTCACTGCAGCTTCAAACTCCTGGGCTCAAGCAATCCTCCCACCTGAGCCTCCCAAGTAGCTGGGACTACAGGTGTGGACCGCTATGCCTGGTTATTTATTTTTTATTTTTGTAGAGATGAGGTCTCATTGTGTTGCTTAGGCTGGCCTCAAACTCCCAGCCTCAAGCAATCCTCCTGCCTTGGCCTCCCAAAGTGCTGGGATTACAGGCACCAGCCACCACACCTGGCCTGCTCCTGCTACTTTGAAAGCTTCCCCCTCCAAGGGGCTTTGCTTGCCCAGCAGCAACAGGGGCAGGAGGGAAGGCAATTCTGATCATCCCCATTTACAGGGCCCATAGCTACTGACGGAACCATGCTCTTCCCCCATGCCATACCAACCTTAAGAAGGGAGGCAAAAGCTCCCCAGCCAGCCATCATGTGCCCACCTCCATGGAGCTTGGCCCTTACTTTCACCTTCTGCTCTGCCCCAGGGATTAAGCACCAAGAGAGAAGATTTGGGCAGAGTTGGGGGTCAAGTCCAACTTCCAGGGGTTAAGGATGTAGGTCAGACACTGCCTGGCCAGGAAGAAAGAGCCACTGCCCCGACTCAGGACACTGAGGCCCCCTGGATAGAGCCAGGCCAAAAGCTCCTGAGCACAGAGGGCCTGTCCCCCTGCCCTGCTCACCAAGGATGCCAGCATCCAGCAGCTCAGAGCCCAGCACACATGGCCCCCCACCCAGGTTGGGGTGGGTGTACTGGGTTTACACTCTCCATTCTCTCCAATGTATGTACATCCCATTAAGCCAGGCTCACACAGCTGGGGCAAGGGCCTGCCAGAGCCTGGGAGCTCCCTGACGCCTGGGGGTAATTACTTTGTCATTTCAGTGGCTTCAGCAAACCTGTCAGGTTACAGAGCCCTCACTGGTGACATCACAGGGTGTCCCCTAATGACTCCCAGTTCTTATAATGGCCTCCCTCCTTCATCACAGTAAATAAAGGAGCCATGTGGGTTGGGGATTTAACTCTCTCCCACACAGAGCCCTGGAAAGCTGGACAGAAAAACTCCCAGGAAAGGCGGGAGCCCCTCCCACTCCATGCCTGAGCTGGACGGGTCCCTGGCCCAACCCAAGCACCCCCCTAGATTGAACAGGCCTGCTCGGGGGCTGAGAGACACAGACGGAAAACAGGAGTTCCCTGGAAGCTGCCTCCGCTCTGGCACCCTCCTCCAGCCCTGCCCCGCACCCCGAGTCCCCATCTGTGGCTCACACCGGCCTCCACCCCCAACTCCTGGCCGGAAACAGTTTCTTCTTCAGGGGACAGCCGACTTGGCCTTTGTCCCCGGCACCCGGGACCCCCTGGCCTCCAGGCTCAGCGCGGGCGGGCCTGGTGAAGGCTGCCGCCTGCACGAAGGGCCGCCTGCCAGCGCTCAGCCCCAGGTTCCGGGCGTTACTCTGAGCCGGGCGGGATCCGGCTGCGCCACCAGAGTCGCCCTCTCAGGCCCGGAGCCCGGCGGGCGAACAGGCGGTACTGGGCGCTTTCTGGGCCTCCGCGCGGGAGACACCGCGGTGCCGAGCCCCAGGAAGCCAAGGTCGGAGAGGGGATCGGTCAGGGCGCCGCGCGGAGCTGCCACACGGGGACTCGGACCCGCCCGGCCCGCGCGGCCCACTCACCGAGACAGACGACGGCCAGCTGCGCCCGGGCGCCCGGCGCGCCCTCCAGCCCCGCGGCCGCGCGCTTATCCATGCCGGGCTCGGCGGCCCGCGGGCACCGCCTCCTGCTGCCCGGCTCCGGCTGTGGCTCCGGCTGCAGCCGGGGTTCGGGCTCGGGCTCCGGCTGGCGCGGCGGCTGCGGCCCAGGCGCAGACGGCGGCTCCCGAGGCGTCTTTGTGCGGTGGCGGTGCAGGCCCGTAGCGCTCGCAGGGCCACATCGGCCGCGGCGTCACGGGCCCCGCGGGGGCTCAGCGGCGGCCGCCAGGGAGGACCCCCGCCCGCCGCTGCCCCCGCGCCCAAGGAGCCCCGCCGCGGCCGGCCTGGGCCCGGGGACCCCTGGCGCGCCCATGCCCCGCGACGCGTAGCCCGCCCGGCCCCGGCGCCCCCAGGCCGGCCCGCGCTGCGCCCAGCCTGCCCGGCCGGGTGCCGCCGGTGGAGCGTCCGTGGGTCTGTCGGCCGTCCCGCCCGGCCCCTCACCCGCGCCCGGAGCCCGGAGGCCTAGCTGCGCTAGCCACGTGACGCGTCCGCCGAGCCGCAGTGGCGCTGGCAGGGCGGGCGGAGGCGGCTGGGGCGGGCTGGGGGCGCACGCCCCGCCTTGGGGTGCTGGACAGCTCCGCGCACAGGCCCCGCCCCGTCGGCGCCCCCAGCCCTCCAGCCGAGCGCTCCAGGCTGGCGGTGCGCCCTGTGTCCCGGCCGCCGCTCGCCTGGCCTCCTCCCGGGCCCATGAATTGGTCCCTCCTGGACTGGCAGAAGGTGGAATAGAGAGGGCTGCTTAAGGGACCTCACAGGGCTGGCGCAAGGTTAAGGCCTGTCTTCCTCGCAAGGTGTCCCTGTTCCTGCCCCTCCAATCCTTTCACTTGCCACAGTCGAAGTGCCCTGTCACGTCTCTAAGAGAAACCTCCTGTGCCAAGCAAGACCTGTGAAGGGACATTGGTGAACACGCCAGAGGCCTCTCTGGACATCTCCCAGGGCCCCCTGAGCCTACCCTGTTACCCGTTATCCTTGCGAGGCTGGGGACTGGGGAGGAAGCCTGCTTCTTAGGCTGGGGCTGCCATCTGGAGAGCTGTCCACCAAGAGGTTGAATCCAATGAGGCAAAACCAGGAGAGACAGGGGGAAAGTTTGGGAAGGCCATTTAGGGTCAAGACGGATTAAATCAGAGGTTCCCAAAGGCTCCATGGCACAGAGGGCCCACCAACCTGAGCTGAGGCTCCCAACCCTTTTCTAACACCCCCAGCACTTCATTTAATATTCTCTGTACATAGAGAGAAGGTTGAGAGAAACCGGTGGTCCGTTAGTGAAAGCATACACAGTCACTCACTCAGATTGCACAGGTTGATTGGATTTTAATAAAAATTGAGGGGAAAGTCGGCTGGGCGGGGTGGCTCACGCCTATAATCCCAGCACTTTGGGAGGCCGAGGCGGGTGGATGACGAGGTCAAGAGATCGAGACCATCCTGGTCAACAAGGTGAAACCCCGTCTCTACTAAAAATACAAAAATTAGCTGGGCATGGTGGCGCGTGCCTGTAGTCCCAGCTACTCGGGAGACTGATGCAGGAGAATTGCTTGAACCCAGGAGGCGGAGGTTGCAGTGAGCCGAGATCGCACCATTGCACTCTGGCCTGGGTAACAACAGCGAAACTCCGTCTCAAAAAAAAAAAAAAATTGAGGGGAAGAAAAATCCTTAGTTTTTCTGGGTTTTCTTGTTCTCTCTCTTCTAACTCCTTTGGTGATTTTTCCAGACTTCTTTGGAAATGTATTCAAGAATGTAAAAATCAAATACAAGGTATGTTACGGATTGACCGCATAGAGCACTAGCCTGTGTGTAATGTGGTTTCAGAATTTCCTCAGACTGCTAATTTCAGAAGAGCAGGCATTTATTTATACATGGCAAAAGCGCTCCACAGAGGCAGGGGCAAGGGTAGGGTGGATCTGCAGTTTGTTTGTGTTTGTTGTTGCTGCCGCTGCTGCTGCTTAGTTTTTTTTTAGAGACAGAGTCTTGCTTTGTCAGCCAGGCTAGAATGCAGTGCTGCAACCAGCTCCCTGTACCCTCAAACTCCTGCACTCAAGCAATCCTCCCACCTCAGCCTCCCAAGTAGCTGGGATGACAGGTGTGCATCACCATGCCAGGCTAATTTTCTAATTTTTTGTAGAGACAAGATCTTGCTCTGGTGCCCAGGCTGGAGTGCAGTGGTGTGATCATGGCTCACTGCAACCTCAAACGCCTGGACTCAAGGGATCCTCTTGGCTCAGTCTCCCAAAGTGCTGGGATTACAGACATGAGCCACCACACCTGGCCAAAATACACAGCTTTGTTGCCACTTGAAGATGCTGCCTGCTTCAATGCATGTTTTGCAAGTTATGTAAGGAATCTAGTGTCCAGACTAAAAACCAATATGAGAGTCATATTGGAACCTGAAGCAAAAGAAAAGTAAGCCCCTAGACGCACTTATCAAAATATTTTCCTATATTTTGAACCAAGTGGAAAGGCTAATAAAAGCTCTATAATCACAAAACATGACCATATCTAAATCTCCATGCTCCCAAATCCCATTGTGAACCCTCCTAAACCCACACGGCAAGAAATGGCCACGATATCCAGGAACCTTGGGCTGACTGGAAATAGCTGTCCCCATTGTACACACAAAAAAATTTGCATTAAAGCTGATTTATCTTGATTATTGAGGTTTTTGCCACTTCCTTCAGTTCTGTGTCCAAGGTGAGTGCCCCACTCCTCTATACTACTCTCTGCCAATATTGAGACCTTGGCTCTCTGACACCCCATTTTCAGTTTGTCTCATGATGGTCTAGTGCCCCCTAGAGGCTGCTGTGCCAGGCAGGACCCTTGCTGGGGGTCCCCATTGCAGCTCTGGCCCAATCCTCTCCCCCCACCGCCCTCCCACCACTTCTGGAAAGGTTCCTGATATTCCTGTCTCTGCTGCAACACTCTTCCACTCTAGTTGCAGTCGCCCGGGTCCCTCCACCTCTGACACCTTTTCATAAACATCCCCCATTGACTCAAGCTATATCCAGAATGTGTTTATTCATCACATTCTGAAAGCTTCCAACTAGTGGAGAATTCAGTACTGGGAAGGAGATGATGGGTGTGGAACTAGAACATGGGAACTGGCTGGGGCAGGTGAGGGAGCAGTGTGGGGGCAGAGGGGCTCAGACATGAGAGCAGGGGCTTCCTGGCAAGAAGCTTCCCAGTTAGGAGGAAGCAAAGCTGCTGTCACACTCACTGTGGGCCAGTGATGCCTTCAGGAATCTGCTCTAGGAGTGAGGAGTCAGAGGACAGGCAGAGAGGAGACGGAAGGGGCACAGAGGCATCCCACGTAAGTCCAGGGCACAGAGGCATCCCACGTAAGTCCCCACCCCATCCCAAACAAGAGGGCCACCACCATTGCCCACTGATCAGTCACACAGCCCAAGCCCACATGTGACACAGAAGAAAACAATGACATGGGAGAGTCCCACATCCTCCCCCATCATTTACCCACAGTCAGATGTTCAAACTCAAGTCCTCTCTTATCCAACTGCTTACCAGACACCAATGGAAGAGAATATTGCATTGAATGCTAAGTGTCTTTCCTGATTTCAAATAACTAGAATCAGCCAGGGGCGGTGGCTCACACTTGTAATCCCAGCACTTTGGGAAGCCAAGGTGGGAAGATCACTTGAGGCCAGGAATTCAAGACCAGCCTGGGCAACATAGCAAGACCCTGGATCTACAAAAAAAATGTTAAAATATGTTGGGCCTGGTGGTATGCATCTGCAGTCTCAGATACTCAGGAAGCTGAGGTGAGAGCATTGCTTGGACCCAGGAGTCTGAGGCTTCAGTGAGCCGTGATCACACACTGTACTCCAACCTGGACAACAGAGTGAGACCCTGTCTCAAAAAAACACAAAACAAACAACAACAACAAAATCCTAGAGTTTATTCGAAGGTCAAAGGCCAAAAGTGGCTCTGGCAAATAAAACTGAAAAAATTGTTTTCTGATCACCTGTCCAGGTTTATCACAGGTGACTTCCAGGAAGGCAAACCCCACATTATCCTGACTGAGACATAGACCAGACGCCCCTCACCCCCACATCTGCCCCTTCTCTCCTGTGCCCTACTCAGTTCATCGCCATGTTCATTACTGAGTCAATAATTTTTACTCCAATCTCCCTACATCCAAAGCATCACTAGAACCTGCTAGCCCCACTAATGTGTCTCAAATCTACCCACCTCTCTCCATCACCATGACCACCTCCCTGGCCCCAGCCACCATCTCCTCTCTCCTAGACCTCCACAGAAGCCACCCACGTGGTCCCTTGCCTCTCAATTCATCACTCACATTCTTAACATACAAATTGGTTCATCCCCACTGCTGAAAATGCTGGATCACTTTAGACCAGGAGTTTGAGATCAGCCTGGCCATCATGGCAAAACCCCATCTAAAAATACAAAAATTAGCCAGGCCCCAAGGTGAGCACCTGTAATCCCAGCTACTCGGGAGGCTGAGGCAGGAGAATCTCTTGAACCCAGGAGACAGAGTTTGCAGTCAGCCCAGATCTCGCCACTGCATTCCAGCCTGGGTGACAGAGCGAGACTCGCCCTCAAAACTAAATAAATAAAAATAAATTTAAAATACTACAAATAAACTGCAACATATATGGTTGCAATAGCAGCATATCGTCCTGAGCTCTATGGGATGGGGCAGCTAGCCCGGGGTTGGTGCTTTGACTTTAGTGCAGCTTCCTAGCATTTCTGCAATCCTGGTGCGCGGGCGGAGGGGGCGATTTTGGTCAGTCCAGGTGAGAACAGCAAAGCTCAGAGCTGAGTGCCTGCTCGCCCGTGGAAATGCTTGAGGAACACCCAGCCACAGTGCACCCTTGCAGCCTACTTACTGCGTCTGCATGTCCGTCCAGGGCAGTGGGCGTGGTTTACCCAAGTGCATCTTGCCATAGACACTCTCCAGGCTGCAGCCAGTTCCTAGAACCTTAATAGACCAGAGGCAGTAAAATCATTTCACCTTCAATATTGAGCAGTAATTTTAAAATTACAGGCCTGGAACAGTGATAGTAAGTATGTCATAAAAGCACCATTCCAAAAAAAAAAAAAAAGGCTTTTATTGCAATGAAAATGTTAGCAGCAGGTTGCCCCTTGGTTTACATAACCCTCTCTGCGGGAATTTCCAGTGCTGAGTGCAGTTCCCATTTTCAACGAAAAAGCTCCCTCGGCCTTGCTGAAGCACTCGGAAGTGCCCTGAAGCAATAATCATTTGTGTATTGATTTGGGGCAGAATCAATCCAATCCCGTCCACCTCACTAAATTATGAATGGGGCTGAGCTCATCAGAAACCCCAAGGTGGTTAACAGGTAAGATTTGTTCTTTAACCCTGCTGGCTCCCGATAGGTTTGGATATTTGTCCCTTCCAAACCTCATGCTGAAATATGACTCCTCCCCCCAGTGTTGGAGGTGGGGCCTGGTGGGAGGTATTTGGATCTTGGGAGTGCATTCCTCACCAGTGCTTTGGTGCCCTCCACACCCTAATGAATGAGTGAGAGCTGACTGCTTAAAAGATCCTGGTGGCTGGGCACGGTGGCTCATGCCTGTAATCCCAGCACTTTGGGAGGCTGAGGTGGGTGGATCACGATGTCAGGAGTCTGAGAACAGCCTGGCCAACATGGTGAAACCCCATCTCTACTACAAATACAAAAATTAGCTGGGCTTGGTGGTGCGTGCCTGTCATCTCTACTACAAATACAAAAATTAGCTGGGCTTGGTGGCGCGTGCCTGTCATCTCTACTACAAATACAAAAATTAGCTGGGCTTGGTGGCGCGTGCCTGTAATCCCAGCTACTCGGGAGGCCGAGACAGGAGAATCACTTGAACCTGGGAGACGGAGGTTGCAGTGAGCTGAGATGGCGCCACTGCACTTCCGCCTGGCGACAGAGCAAGACTCCGTCTCAAAAAAAAAGAGCCTGGCGCCTCCTCCTACTTCATTCCTCTGTTGCCAGGTGACACTTGCTCCCCCTTTGCCTTCAGCCTTGTTCGGATTTTTTATTTTATTTTTTTTTTAGACCGAGTCTCACTCTGTAGTTCAGGCTGGAGGCCCAGGCTGATTGGCAATCTCAGCTCACTGCAACTTCCGCCTCCCAGGTTCAAGTGATTCTCCCACCACAGCCTCCGGAGTAGCTGGGATTACAGGCACCCACCACCATGCCCAGCATTTTTTTTTTTTTTAGACAGAGTTTCACTCTTGTTGCCCAGGCTGGAGTGCAATGGCACAATCTTGGCTCACTGCAACCTCCGCCTCCCGGGTTCAAGCGATTCTCCTGCCTCAGCCTCCCGAGTAGCTGGGACTACAGGCATGTGCCACCATGCCCGACTAATTTTGTATTTTTAGTAGAGACAGGGTTTCTCCATGTTGGTCAGGCTGGTCTGGAACTCCTGACCTCAAGTAATCCGCCCTTCTCGGCTTCCCAGAATGCTGGGATTATAGGCGTGAGCCAGCGCACCCAGCCAATTTTTGTATTTTTTAGTAAAGATGAAGTATGAAGTTTCACTCTGTTGGCCAGGCTGATCTGGAACTCCTGGCCTCAAGTGATCTGCTCGCCTTGGCCTCCCAAAGTACTAGGATTACAGACGTGAGCCACCACATCCGGCCATTCCAACTTGATTGGAAGCCTCCTGAGGCCCTCGCCAGAAGCAAATGCTAGTACCAAACTTCTTGTACAGTCTGCAGAACTGTGAGCCAAATTAATCTCTTTTCTTTACAGATTACTCAGCCTTAGGTGTTCCTTTATAGCAATGCAAAACAGGTTACTACAGAGGAATAAATGTGACACCGTGAGACAGCCTGAGTCTCAAGGCCTAAACACAGACTGCGGGAACACAAGGCTGGAGCAGTGGATGAGGAAGGTCATGGGAAAACCCTTAAGTCCCAAGGAGTGGCCCCTCCTTATTCACAGCAGGTGAGGGTAGCAGGCCACTCTCACTTTCAGCCCAAGTGAAGGCTCAAAGCAGCTGGTGGAAGTGCTCCAGGTGTCTGGTAGCAAGACCATCAGCCCTCAGAGAGACCCTCAGTGGGCCCCTCCACCACACAGACAGCCCATCTTTATTATGAACTTAATCGTTGCATTTAAATCCACTCATTTTTATTTTATTTAAGAACAGTATTATGTTGGCTCACATCAAATGAAACATCATTGCACAGGGAAAGGGCTGGGCGCGGTGGCTCACGCCTGTAATCCTAGCACTTTGGAGGGCCAAGGCAGAAGGATCACTTCAGCTCGGAGTTTGAGACCAGCCTAGGCAACTTAGTGAGACCTCCATCTCTATAAAAATAAACAGAATTTAAAAAAAAATAGCCGGGCACAGTGGTGGCCATAGTGCCAGCTACTCAGGAGGCTGAGGTTAGAGAATAGCTTGAGCTCAGGAGTTCAAGGCCTGAGTGACAGAGTAAGACTCTGTCTCCAAAAGCCAGGAGGGAGAGGATTATTATGACGTGTGAATTAAAATATTTGAAAAAGAAAATAAAGTAGGTGGGGCATGGCGGCTCACGCTGTAATTCCAGCACTCTGCGAGATTGAGGTGGGTGGATCACTCAAGATCAGGAGTTCCAGACCAGCCTGGCCAACATGGTGAAACCCCGTCTCTACTAAAAACATAAAAGTTAGCCTGGCATGGTGGCACTCGCCTGTTGTCCCAGCTACTCAGGAAGCTGAGGCAGGAGAATCTCCTGAACCTGGGAGGCAGAGGTTGCAGTGAGCCGAGATCGCACCACTGCACTCCAGCCTGGGCTACAGAATGAGACTTCATCACAAAAAAAAAAGGAATTCAGTTTCCCACAAATGAAGTGCAGCAATGCTTATGGAATTTACTGGTGTTGTCACGTTCCCCACCAGTCTGAAACAGCTGGCTTGATAGAACAGTGGAATGGCTTCTTTTTTTTTTTTTTTTTTTGAGATGGAGTCTCACTCTGTCGCCCAAGCTAGAGTGCAATGGCACAATCTCAGCTCACTGCAACCTCTGCCTCCCCGGTCCAAGCAATTCTCTTGCCTCAGTCAGGCTCCTAAATAGCTGGGATTACAGGTGCGCCTGGCTAATTTTTGTATTTTTAGTAGAGACAGGGTTTCACCATGTTGCTCAGGCTGGTCTCAAACTCCTGACCTCATGGTTTGCCCAACTTGGCCTCCCAAAGTGCTAGGATTACAGGTCTGAGCCACCTCACTTGGCCCTACAGTTTACTTTCTCTCTCTCTCTCTCTCTCTCTCTCTCTCTCTCTCTCTCTCTCTCTCTCTCTCTCTCTCTCTCTTTTGTTAAGATGGGGTTTCACCATAATGGCCAGGCTGGTCTTGAACTCCTGACCTCAGGTGATCCACCCACCTCAGCCTCCCAAAGTGCTAGGAATACAGGCGTGAGCCACCGCACCCGGCCTTACTTTCTCTTTTCTAAAAAAATAGGCTGGGTGTGGTGGCTCATACCTGTAATCCCTGCACTTTAGTCAGGCAGGCAGATCACTTGAGCTCAGGAGTTCAAGACCAGCCTGGCCAACATGGTGAAACCTTGTCTGTACTAAAAATACAAAAATTAGCATGGTGGCACGCACCTGTAGTCTCAGTTACTTGGGAGGCTGAGGTAAAAGAATCGCTTGAACTCGGGAGGCTGAGGTTGCAGTGAGCCAAGATCCTACCATTGCATTCCAACCTGGGGGACAGAGTGAGACTCCGATAGCAAAGAGGAAAAAAAAGGGAGAAAAGATTTCAAATCCGGTATCCAATAAGGGACTTTTTTTTTTTTTTTTTGAGATGGAGTCTCGCTCTGTTGTCCAGGCTGTATTGCAGTGGCTAAGCATGAACCAGAAATAAACCAGTCCCACAATGACGCAAGCCCAGTTTCCAATGAATTCATCCCTGATTGGATCCAGGTGAATGCTCCTATCAGCACTGCAAAGCCTCATAGTCTCCTTACAAGTTTTTCCCAGGCAATGTCAATCAAAAGCAACGAAGCTGCAAAGGCGCAATAATTGACTGAAAACGAGAGAAACAAACAAAAACAATAAACCCAGACTCATAGAAGAGGCAGAAAGAAGAACTGCTTCTGGGGCAGGTGAATTTTACTATTTCGAACACAGCCAGATCCCATGACTGCAATTTCTGCACTGGGAGTATCCTATCGGGTTTGACAGGTGAATCCCTGGAGAATTTTTGTAAAAACTCCAATGCCTCACCCCACCCTACTCCACCACCCCCGAAGCCTCAGATGCACTTGCTTTGGAATAGGTCTCCACATGCAAATATGGGTACAACCCCAGCCCGGGCGGCAGGCTTCAGCCCACACCCGGCCGTCTGAAATGGACGCAGAGTCCCCTGCGATCTTTCCCTGGCTTGCAGTTTCCACACAGTCATCAGACTGACGGTCACGCTGACCGGACTCAGTACCATACCCCTCCTCTTGGGGCCGCCTTGGCCTCGCCGGCCTGGGTATTGCATTCGTGAAATGGCTTCGCGGCTGCAGAAAGACAGGCAATCTGCAGTACTTTGAGAGACTCAGCTAAGCCCGGTGACCCTCGAGGATGGGCACCCGCATGGGCTCCCCAGAGCGGCCGCTTGGAGCCAGGAAGATTAGCTCGAGAAACCCAAGCCACAGAAACCCGCCCGGGAGAGCACATCCACCGCCCGCCCTGCGGAAGCAGCCTGGGGGCGAACACTGGCTCCGAGCTGGACTTCCACGGCTGCTTCCCCGCCCGCGCGCTTCCCACCGCCAGCCAGCACCATGGCAACCGTGGTCTCCTGGGTCCCCGCGCCGCCCACGCCCCTCAGCGGCCGAGACCCGAGGAGGAGGAGTCTGAGGCCCGTCGGCCCCCGCCCCCTTGACCGAAGCCACGCCCAGATGCGGGCCCGGATTCGTCGGCCTCTCAGGCTCCCCCTCACACCCGCAAGATGCGGAGAAGCCGGGCTAGGGCTCCGAGCACAAAAGTGCAAGAGCAAAAGTAGAAAGAGCTTGGACGCTCGGTTGAGGCACCGCTGGGATTCGAACCCAGGATCTCCTGTTTACTAGACAGGCGCTTTAACCAACTAAGCCACGGCGCCGCCCGTGTGAACGTCTTAACGAATGACTTCTTATTACTATTAACCTCTTGGATCGCGCGCATGCGCACAGACTTGACCTGCTACAGTGCACGCGAAGTGTAGCTTCTGATTCGTATAAGCCGCGGAGACCGAGACCGGAAGCTCGGGCTACACTGAGCAAGCAGAGTCTGAGAAGGCGAGGCTTCCGGGCAACAATAATGTCTCCTCCAACGTGGAGCCAGGACGCTCCGCCTTTGGGGAACACTGGCGCAAGGACTGGACCTCAGGGTAGTGCGGCCGAACCCCTACCCGCTCCGGAGAATCTCCGGCCCCGCCAGCGCGGCCGGCACACCCGCCTCTGTCCGACGGTGACCGGGGTAAGCTTCGGACCGTTCCGCCTCGCGACCTCAGCCTGGGAAGACTGGGAGCCCTGCCAGCTCCCGGGGCCATAACTTCAGTTGAGTCATTTCTCCCGCGGATCCTGAGCTGGGGAAAAGTCGAGGGGTCAGGAAGGCTCCGAGGAGGGATCATGGGCTTCGAGGTTCCCAGGCTGCTGGCGTGGGGCGCCGACACCTTATATCAATGAAGGGGTTTCTGCTGCCAGAGCAGGCAAGGCCCTCTCCGCCTTGGTTTCTCACTTGCCCCTTCTGGGTGTCCTTATGCAATTACACCAGCCACTGGTCCCCACACTTTCCAGAGGGCCTGTGGGCAACGACGCAGCCGAACACTGCCAACCCATCCACCCACCATCTCTCCGGCATGCACAGAAAGGTTCACCCAGTATGGTGTGCAGTAGGAACCTAAGCTCTCTCAGCCTCTTTCTGGCTTGATGCACGCTGTGCACTATGCCGTGGCAGCCGGAAGAGGGCTGCACATAGGCAGGGGCGTTCTGGACATTGAGAAGTCTAGAGGAGACAGCATGAGACATCCCGTGATAGAAATGCCACCGCCACCCCCTTGGCGCCTAACCAAACCGTCCTCTGCTCTGGGCAGGTGGCCATCTGGGAGCATTAGCCAGGGAGGCACCCAGTGTCTTGCCCACACCTCGTCATATTCATATTGATGGTTCACTGATGGGTGAACCCATCCGTGGGGGCCGTGTTGACACCTGCCGTCTAGCGGCCCTCCACAGCCATGGGGGTGCATCATCTATGCCTATTCATGTGTGCTAAGGCCTCAAATTCAACTGGGAGGAGGGAGGCCACTAGCAATGGGACCTCTCTGCAAGGAGACTCCAGTGGCTGGGAGGGCATTAAGTGGAGTTTTGCCAGGTTCATACATCATTCATGCAAATGAATGGATAAGCATTGAACAGACAACTTGACTCTGACCAGTCACCCCATTGTGACTGAGAAGGATGGCATCAGACATGGGACCCACCCACATGACAATTGCCAGGCCATGGTGCTTATGCACAGAATTCTTGGATGCCAGTTGTCACTAGACATTATGTAATAATACATAAATCAGTCTTGCTGGGTTTTTTTGCTCTGCTACCCATGTTGGAGTGCAGTGGCACAATCATATAGCTCACTGGCTGCCTCAAACTCCTGGGGCTCAAGCGATCCTCCTGCCTTGGCCTCCCAAACAGCTGGGACTACAGGTGTACCACACACCTGGTTAGTATTTTTGTTTTTTGTGGAGAGGTCTTGCTGTGTTTCCCAAGCTAGTCTCAAACTTCTGGCCTCAAGCTATTCACTTACCTCAGTCTTCCAAAGTGCTGGAATTACAGGCAGGAGCCTCTGCGCCCAGGCTCAGTTAAGCTTTTTAAATGGACTAAGGGGCCTATTAATGATATTTGATGAGAATCATGTGAACCATACCAAGTGGAAAAGGGGACCCATCTTATTAACAGAAAACTTGACTCTTTCTGGACTGATGCACGCTGTACGATATGCGGTGGCAGCAGGAAGAGGGCTGTGCATAGGCCTGGGAGTTCTGGAAATTGAGACATGTAGAAGACACAGCATGAGACAGCCTGTGATGCAGTGCCACTGCCACCCCCTTGGCTAACCAAATCATCCTCTGCCCCAGGCAGGTGGCCCTCTGGGAGCATTAGCCAGGGAGGCACCCACAGTATCTTGCCATCACATCCACAGAGGGGGCCCCGTGCCTTGTCATATTTATTTAACAAACCCTTTCTCCAGAACTACTGGTGCCAGCCCCCACAGGTCACTTTACAGGACAACTCCAGACTCCATAATGTGAGTCTAATATATGTTCCAAAAATCAAACAGGATGAGCACCAAGACATAAAGCTTAGAAACAGCAAGACTGCTTTTCAAATGCACATGCACACTTGTTTTCCAAAGGAATTAGATTTATTTTGCGTGAAAACAGAAAATAAAGTGTTCATTCCCCAAGCTGAAAGCTGAGGAGGTGGCACTGTGCTGAGAGCCCAGCCAAGGCTTGCGTCCTGCCCCAGTCTGACAGGACCACTGAGCCTGGGAGGGGCACAAGAGAAAATCCCTGCAGAGCCCCGAAACCTGCATGCTAGGTAGCCTGTGCTCAAGTCACTCAAGGGGTCCCGTGGCTGTCAGTCATCCTTGCTTCCCCTCGGCAATGGTGAGTTCTCCCTTTCCAATGATGATAATGATGATGTCTCCGCTGGCAAGCCCCTTGTATCTATCCGGCAGAACACGCATTGGGTGAATATTTCAGAAGAGGTGTCACTCTCAAAGATGGAGAAAGGCCTGTCACATCTTTCGCACTGACATGGGGTATTTTAAAAGAGCAGAAAGGAGGTGCTCATCAGAGGGGTTCCAGGCACATCATTAGAATTCTCCCACCTGATCCAGCTACGTTGAGCAAGGCAAGGCAAAGGCTCCCTTCTCTGGAATCTCTTTTTTTTTCTTTTGAGACTTAGTTTTGCTCTTGTTGCCCAGGCTAGAGTGCAATGGCTCAATCTTGGCTCACTGCAACCTCTACCTCCCTGGTTCAAGTGACTCTCCTGCCTCAGCCTCCCAAATAGCTAGGATTACAGGCATGTGCCACCATGCCTGGCTAATTTTGTATCTTTAATAAAGATGAGGTTTCTTTATGTTGGCCAGGCTGGTCTCGAACTCCCTCCTCATGTGATCTGCCCGCCTCGGCCTCACAAACTGCTGGGATTACAGGCGAGAGCCACTGTGCCCAGCTTGAAGTTCTTTCATCTAAATATCTACATGGCTCACCCCCTCACCACCTTCAAATTGAAATAGTGGCCACCTCAGTGAGACCTATCCTGACTACCTTTTAAAATCTTGCAACCAGGGCTGGGCACGGTAGCTCACACCTGTAATCCCAGCACTTTGGAAGGCCGAGGCGGGTGGATCACAAGGTCAAGAGATCGAGACCATCCTAGTCAACAAGGTGAAACCCCGTCTCTACTAAAAATATAACAAATTAGCTGGTCATGGTGGCATGTGCCTATAGTCCCAGCTACTCAGGAGGCTGAGGCAGGAGAATTGCCTGAACCCAGGAGGCGGAGGTTGTGGTGAGCTGAGATCGCGCCATTGCATTCCAGCCTGGGTAACAAGAACGACACTCTGTCTCAAAAAAAAAAAGCAACATTTTTGCCAAATCTTGCAACCTCCAGCACTCCTATTCCCTTTTCCTGTGTATTTTTCTGTCAATTACTTACCACCATGTGACTTACTACACATTTTTCTTGTGTCTTTCCTCTTGTGTCTATGTTGGCCAGGCTGGTCTCGAACTCCCTCCTCATGTGATCTGCCCGCCTCGGCCTCCCTCCTTTCGCAAGATTTGGCAAAAATGTTGGTCTCTTTGTTCACGGTTGCATCTCTAAGTGCCCAAAGTTTGTTCAAATGACAAATTATAGAGGAAACTAATGAAAGCTTTCACTGGCTTCATTTTACCCAATACCAACCTGTTTCAACTTTAAGCCCATGGCCTTTTTGTACTTGATTACCAAAGGAATTTGGTCAACTTCTTCAATATTCCACAGTCTCATGGTCCTATCCTAAAACAAATAGGAAACCAGCGGTCATAAAACAAGCTGTGGTACATCCATACAAAGAATATCATTCAACAGTCAAAAGGCACAGAAAGAGGAATCTTCAATGCACATTGTTACGC
The DNA here is from genome assembly GCA_031835075.1 of Saguinus oedipus. Taxonomy (NCBI): domain Eukaryota; kingdom Metazoa; phylum Chordata; class Mammalia; order Primates; family Cebidae; genus Saguinus; species Saguinus oedipus. The sequence continues at coordinate 37,269,174 of CM063187.1, read as the reverse complement.
CAAAGAAGCCAGCCTGAAGAGGCCGTAGAGTGTAATTCCAACCTTGACGTTCTGGAAAAGGCAAAAGTAAAGAAAGTAAATAGATCAGTGGTTGCCCAGGATGATGAGGAAGAGGAGGAGGGATGAACAGTAAAACTATTTTGTATGGCTGGGCACGGTGGCTCATGCCTATAATCCCAGCACTTTGAGAAGCAGAAGAAGGTGAGGTCAGGAATTCGAGACCAGCCTCACCAATATGGTGAAACCCCATCTCTACTAAAAACACAAAAATTAGCCACGTGTGGTAGCATGTGCCTGTAGTCCCAACTACTTGGGAGGCTGAGGCAGGAGAATGGCTTGAACCCAGGAGGTGAAGGTTGCAGTGAGCCAAGATCGTGCCACTGTACTCCAGCCTGGGCAACAGAGCGAGACACTATCTAAAAAAAAAAAAAAAAAAGCTATTCTGCATGACACTGTATTGGTGGATATATGATACACATTTGGCAAAATCCATAGACCTATACAACACAAAGTGTGAAACGATGTAAACCATGGACTTTAGTTAACTTTAGTTAATAATAGTTCCCGAGGCCGGGCACAGTGGCTCACGCCTATAATCCCAGCACTTTGGGAGGCTGAAGCGGGTGGATCGTGAGGTCAAGAGATCGAGACCATCCTGGTCAACAAGGTGAAACCCCGTCTCTACTAAAAATAAAAAATTAGCTGGGCATGATGGTGCGTGCCTGTAATCCCAGCTACTCGGGAGGCTGAGGCAGGAGAATTGCTTGAACCCAGAAGGCAGAGGTTGCGGTGAGCCGAGATCACACCATTGCACTCCAGTCTGGGTAACAAGAGCGAAACTCCATCTCAAAAAATAAAATGAAAAAATAATAGTTCCCGAAAGGAATGCATTCTTGTTGACACCTAGATTTTAACCCAATGAGAACTTGTCAGACTTCTATCTTACAGAACTGTAAGATAGTAAATTTGTGTTATTTAATGTTTAAACAGTACAGTCCTGTAACTTAATATAGCAGCAATAAAAAAATGGATACACTCCAGCCTGGGCAACAGACCGAGACACTAAAAAAAAAAAAAAAAAAAGCTATTCTGCATGACACTGTATTGGTGGATATATGCTATGCATTTGGCAAAATCCGTAGACCTATACAACACAAAGTGTAAACGATGTAAACCATGGACTTTAGTTAACTTTAGTTAATAATAGTTGGTCCGAGTGCAGTGGTGTTTACAACTAATTGATCACAACCAGTTAGATTTCTTTGTTCCTTCTCCACTCCCACTGCTTCACTTGACTAGCCTTTAAAATATAAAAAAAAAAATGGATACACAGAGTATGTTACATTTCTTGATTTGCAGTTGAAATTAAATGTCCTATGGGAGAACAAAGGGCACATGTTGGTAACAGATGTATTGGCTTCATGCTGTGTAGAGCTGTCAGATCTTACCAATAAGCATACTTCCTACAGTATAGCAAGTGGCTTGCCAAATCATGGTAACAAAAAATGTCTTCCCAGCTCTTAGATATTGTCATTCAAAAGTTAGTTTCAAGCTGGGCATGGTGGCTCACACTTGTAATCCAGCATTTTGAGAGGCATATGCAGGAGGATGACTTGAGCCCAGGAATTCAAGACCAGCCTGGGCAATATATAGTGAGACCTCGTACCTACAGAATAAAAAAAAAAAAATTTTAGGCTAGGCATGTTGGCTCATACCTGTAATCCCATCACTTTGAGAGGTCAAAGCAGGCAGATGACCTGAGGTCAGTAGTTTGAGACCAGCCTGGCCATCATGGCAAAACCCTGTCTCTACTAAAAATACAAAAATTAGCTAGATGTGGTGGCGAGTGCCTGTAATCCCAGCTACTCAGGAGGCTGAGGCAGGAGAATCATTTGAACCTGGAGGGTGGAGGTTGTAGTGAGCCGAGATTGTGACTTCATTGAGAAATACCTAGTCTTTTAATTTTTTTTTTTTTTTTTTGAGATGGAGTTTCATTCTTGCCCAGGCTAGAGTGCAATGGCATGATCTTGGCTCACTGCAATCTTGCAACCTCTGCCTCCTGGGTTCAAGCGATTCTCCTGTCTCAACCTCCCGAGTAGCTGGGATTACAGGCATGTGCCACCACGCCCGGATAATTTTGTATTTTTAGTAGGGATGGGGTTTCTCCACGTTGGTCAGGCCGGTCTTGAACTCCTGAGCTCAGGTGATCTGCCTGCCTCAGCCTCCCAAAGTGCTAGGATTACAGGCGTGAGCCACCACGCCCAGCCTGACAAATACCTAGTCTTTTAAAATAAGTTTGAAGATTTAGTACATTTGGACATTTTTGGAGTACTGGGAAATAAAACCTGTTTTTGTCAGTAAGTAAAATCTTTTTTTTTTTTTTTTTTTTTTTTTCAGATGGAGTCTCACTCTGTTGCCCAGGCTGGAATGCCATGGCTTGATCTCAGCTCACTGCAACTTCCACCTCCCAAGTAAAGTGAATCCCCTGCCTCAGCCTCCCGCGTATCTGGGACTATAGGCACACGACCACACCCAGATAATTTTTGTATTTTTAATAGAGATAGGGTTTCACCATCTTGTCCAGGCTAGTCTGAAACTCCTGACCTTGTGATCCGCCCACCTCAACCTCCCAAAGTGCTGGGATTACAGGCGTGAGCCACCATGCCCTGCCCATTTTAACTATTTGTAAGTGTACAAGTAAGTCACATTAAATACCTTCACAGGCCAGGCGTGGTGCCTCATGCCTGTAATCCCAGCACTTTGGGAGGCCGAGGCGGGTGGATCATGAGGTCAAGAGATTGACACCATCCTGGTCAACATGGTGAAGCCCCGCCTCTACTAAAAATACAAAAAATTAGCTGGGCACGGTGGCACGTGCCTGTAATCCCAGCTACTCAGGAGGCTGAGGCAGGAGAATTGCCTGAACCCAGGAGGCGGAGGTTGCAGTTAGCCGAGATCGCACCGTTGCACTCCAGCCTGGGTAACAAGAGCAAAACTCCATCTCAAAAATAAATAAATAAATACCTTCACAATCTTCTATCAGCATAACCACTCTCTAGACCCGAAATTTTTTCACCATCCCCAACAAAAACTCCATTACCAATAACTTTCTCCCCACCCTCCAACCTCTGGCAACTACCATTCTACATTCTCTTAATCTGGCTATGCTGGATACCTCATCTAAGTGGAATTACTATGGTATTTGTCCTTTTGTGACTGGCTTATTTCACTTAGCATGTCATCAAGATTCGTCCATGATGTAGCATGTCAGAATTTCACCGTTTTTATGGCTGAATTTCCTTGTATGGATAGACAACACTTTATGTATCCATTCATCCAACACGTGGATCGCTTCCATCTTTTAGCTGTCGTAAATAATGCTACTATGAACACTGGCATATCAGTATCAGAAAGCCCAGGCCGGGTGCGGTGGCTCAAGCCTGTAATCCCAGCACTTTGGGAGGCTGAGGCGGGGATCACGAGGTCAAGAGGTCAAGACCATCCTGGTCAACATGGTGAAACCCCGTCTCTACCAAAAATACAAAAAATTAGCTGGGCATGGTGGCGCTTGCCTGTAATCCCAGCTACTCCGGGAGGCTGAGGCAGGAGAATTGCCTGAACCCAGGAGGCGGAGGTTGCAGTGAGCCAAGATCGCGCCATTGCACTCCAGCCTGGGTAACAAGAGCGAAACTCCGTCTCAAAAAAAAAGCATCAGAAAGCCCCTGCCTTCAGTTCTTTTGAATATAAACCCAAAAGTGGAGTTGCTGGATCATATGGTAGCTCCGTTTAAGCTTTTGAGAAACTGCCAAACCATTTCCCACAGCAGCTGCACTGTTTTACATTCTCATCACTCATGCACAAGGGATCCAGTTCTCCACGTCCTTTGCCAACATTCATTATCTTGAGTTTTTTTGTGATAGCCTTCCTAGTAGATGCGAAGTGGTATCTCACTGTGCTTTTTGTTTGCGTTTCCCTAATGACGATGATGTTGAGCATCTTGTCATATGCTTCTTGGACATTGGTATATCTTCTTCAGAGAAATGTCTGAGTCTTTTGCCCATTCTTGAATTGGGTTGTTTGTTTATTGTTGTCAAGTTTTCGAAGTTCTTTATGTATTCTACATATTAATCTCTTACCAGACACATGCTGTACAACTATTTTCTCCCATTCTCGAAGTTGTCTTTTTTTTTTTTTTAAACAGGGTTTTGCTGTCGTTACCCAGACTGGAGTGCAATGGCACAATCTCGGCTCACCGCAACCTCCGCCTTCTGGGTTCAAGCAATTCTGCCTCAGCCTCCCGAGTAGCTGGGACTACAGGCGCGCACCACCATGCCCAGCTAATTTTTGTATTTTTAGTAGAGACGGGATTTCACCATGTTGACCAGGATGGTCTCGATCTCTTGACCTTGTGATCCACCCACCTCGGCCTCCCCTTTTTGCTTTCTTGATGGCATCCTTTGATGTACATTCCCAGGCAGCTCCGTGAATGCGATGGCCCAGCCAGGTACAGACACCTCACCAAACCCACCCAGGACATTTACACTTGCCAGTAACTCTCCCACTATCACCAATTCTGATGAATATGATGGATATGGTGAGTCACTCAAAGCTTGACCACTTTTACCTTGGAAGCAGACAGGATCCATTTCTTGTTGTTGCTGACGGCAACATCCATCACCCAGTCATTATGGCCCTGAAGAAATAACAAATTTTCATGAGAACATGGAGAAAAATCATTTTGAAAAACAACAGAAACAATCTGCATGTGGTGGCTCCCACCCGTAACCTGCCCTTTGGGATGCCGAGGTGGGAGGGTCACTTGAGCCCAGGAGGCGGAAGTTGCAGGGAGCTGTGATCATGCCACTGCACTCCAGCCTGGGCAACAGAGTAAGATCCCCTATCTTAGAAAACAACAGGAAGTCAAGAGTCCAGCGTTGCTTACATTTAAGAGTAGCTGGCTGAGCGCAGTGGCTCACGCCTGTAACCTCAACACTGCGGGGTTGGGGTGGACAGATTCCTTGAGTCTAGGAGTTTGAGAACAGCCTGGGCAACATAGTGAAACCCCGTCTCTACTAAAAATACAAAATATTAGCCGGGCATGGTGTCATGTGGCTGTAATCCCAATTACTCAGGAGGCTAATGTGGGAGAATCACCTGAGCCCAGGGAGGTTGAGGCTGCAGTGAGTCATAATCATGCCACTGCACTCCAGCCTGGGTGACAGAGTGAGACCATCTCAAAAAAAAAACAAAAGAAGTGGGGGTGCGGGTGTGGTGGCTCACGCCTGTAATCCCAGCACTTTGGGAGGCCAAGGTGAGTGGATCACGAGGTCTGAAGTTCAAGACCAGCCTGGCCAACATAGTAAAACCCCATCTCTACTAAAAATACAAAAATTAGCCAGTCGTGGTGGTGCATACCTGTAGTCCCAGCTACTCGGGAGGCCGAGGCAGGAGAATCACTTAAACCCGGGAGGCAGAGGTTGCAGTGAGCCGAGATCAGGCCACTGCACTCCAGCCTGGGTACAGTGAGACTCCATCAAAAAAAAAAAGGAAAGAGCAGAACAGCTCATTGTACTTCCTTGGTTTCGTCAACAACATTTAGGGTAGAATACAAAGTGTAAAGACGTGATATATGCACATTCTATTTTTTTTAATGGGTGGGGCAGGACTGGATTGGGATAGGGGACAGGCAGGTGGAGGTGGGGACAGGGCTGGGTTCAGGGCTGGAAGGAGGGTGAGCACTGAGGTCTGTTGTTGTTTCTGTTTGTTTTTTGAGACAGAGTTTTGCTCTTCTTACCCAGGCTGGAGTACAATGGTGCAATCTCCGCTCACTGCAACCTTCACCTCCTGGGTTCAAGTGATTCTCCACACTCAGCCTCTCAAGTAGCTGGGATTATAGGTGCCCACTACCGTGCCCAGCTAATTTTTGTATTTTTAGTAGAGACAAGGTTTCACCATGTTGGCCAGGCTGGTCTCAAACTCCTGACCTCAAGTGATCCACCTGCTTCAGCCTCCCAAAGTGCTGGGATTACAGGCATGAGCCACCATGCCCAGCCCGTTCTTTGTTTATGTATTTAGTTTTTTTTATTTTGAGACAGGGTCTCACTCTGTTCCCTAGGCTGGAGTGTAGCAGTTCAGTCATAGCTCACTGCAGCCTCAACCTCCTGGGCTCAAGTGATTCTGCTGCCTCAACCTCCCAAGTAGCTGGGACTACAAATGTGTGTGCCACTGTGTATGTTTTTTTAAAATAGTACTCAGGTATTTAGCAGGATGGGGGAAGAAATACTATATTCCCAGATGGTCTCAGATTTTTGTTTACATTCTTTGTTCTAGGAAACATCCCTCAGAGGCCCTGTAAATGAGGGGGCTTTTGGCTTCCAATAACTGCAGACTTGATCCACTGTGGCTTAAGCAGAGGCAGGAGTGGGATGTTTTCTTTGGGTAAAAAGGAACTCAGAGCAGATAGATGCCATTGCTGCCTCAGACACTGAATGATGTCTGGCTCTACGCCAGCATCTCTGTCCTCCTTTGGCCTTCCCCATATGGAAAGAGGCAGAAGGTGAGACCATGGTGTGGTCAGAGGAAAGGATTAAACTTCTTAGTATAATAAAAGGATAGGAATTTGAGGATGGGAGAACAGAGAGAGAGGAGAGAAGAGGAGAGAAAATAGAACAACCACCTCTGTTACCCAGGCTGGAGTGCAGTGGCACAATCTTGGCTCCCTGAAACCTCTACCTCCCAGCCTCCTCTAGTAATTGTGTTTTTTTGTTTGTTTGTTTGTTTGTTTGTTTTTTGAGACAGAGTTTCCCTCTTGTTGCATAGGCTGGAGTGGAATGGCGTGATCTTGGCTCACCGCAACCTCTGCCTCCTGGGTTCAGGCAATTCTCCTGCCTCAGCCTCCCGAGTAGCTGGGATTACAGGCACCTGTCACCATGCCCAGCTAATTTTTGTATTTTTAGTAGAGACGGGGTTTCACTATGTTAGCCAGGCTGGTCTTGAACTCCTGACCTCCAGCGATCCTCCAGCCTCAGCCTCCCAATGTGCTGTGGGATTCTAGGCATGAGCCACTGCACCCGGATGACAGAGGGACTTTAAGCACAGAGAGGTTTAACATTCCATTTCAAGCTGTTTATTTGCTGTGAGCAAACTCATTTTGCCTCCCCAAGTCCTAGGAGAAGACAGCTCAGACAGACCAGCCCCAGGGACCTGAACATGGGCTGCTCAAGGATACACATCCCTTTGTGTCCCTGGGCACAGAAAGACCAAGCATTCACAGCCAAAGGTGACAGTGAGATCGTGAAACCAGGGAGTATGCAGAAATCCTGGGTACAGGGCCCCTAGGGAAACAGGGGCACAGCATGAGGCAATCCTGGGTTCTTGCTGTGTTGGATAACACATCCCCTTATCATAGAGCCACTCTGAGTTGGGGCTCCTCTCACTTGCAGCCAAGAATATTCAATTGACACCCCCATTTTGGAACCCCAAGCTTTCATCCCTCACTACACCTTTCATGCCATCCCTATGCACAGTAATTTCTGATTGTTTTGTTTTGACTTGTTTTGTTAGAGGTGGAGTCTCACTCTGGTCACCTAAGCTGGAGTGTAGTGGCGCAATCTCAGCTCACTGCAACCTCCGTCTCCTGGGTTCAAGTGATCCTCCCACCTCAGCCTCCCAAGTAGCTGAGACTACAGGTGCGCACCACGATGCTCAGCTGATTTTTGTATTTTTAGTAGAGATGGGGTTTCACCATGTTGGCCAGGCTGGTCTCAAACTCCTAACCTCAGGTGATCCGCCCACCTCAGCCTCTCAAAGTACTGGGATTACAGGCGTGAGCCACCGCACCTGGCCCTGCACAGTAACTTCTGCTTTTCTTGGACACTCCCACCTGGGAGTTTTTGCATTGGCTGTTCCATCTGCCTGGAATCCTCTTCTTCTTCAAGATCCCCACCTATGCAGTCCTTTCTTTCCACCCAGTTCTCAGCTCAAACACTTCCTTCTCCAAGAAGCTCTCCCTGCCCATGCAATGTGGACGGGTCCCCCACGTCTGTACCCATCATGTCACCCTGTTGCGGTTTCTCCATTTCACTCCTCAAAGCCAGTGGTGTGTCCGCTGGCTTCTCGTCTATCCTTCATCAGCCCACGGGAGCCATCTAGGTCTGTGTCACCCACAGCTGTGTCCCCAGCACCCAGCACTGAGCATGGGAAGGACTCAGGAGGGAAGCCCAGATCCTCCATCTCATGCTGGCCATGTGTACCTTCAAGGAGAGCTTCCGGTAGCCTTCTGCTACGTCCCAAATAGCCACAGTCCTATCAAACCCTCCAGAAATGAGAAAAGAGCCTGCAACACAAAATGAAAGGGTGGAGATGGGGGTCATCTTTACAAGCCAAGTCAGCCCAAAGCCGGCTGAGGATGCCTTTGCAAGGCACCACCTCAGCTCACTCTGACTACACCAAAACCCTTCTTGGGGCAGCTCTACAACCCCAAGCCAATTACAGCTGATTCTCATCATTTACAGTAGTTATGTTCTATGGCAGGGGTCCCAAACCCTGGGCCACAGACTGGTACCAATCTGTGACCTGTTGGGAACCGGACAACGCGGCAGGCAGTGAGCGGTAGGCAAGCAAGCCAAAGCTTCGTCTGTATTTACAGCTGCTCCCCATCACTCATATTACCACCTGAGCTCCGCCTCCGGTCAGATCAGCAGCTGCATACGATTCTCACAGGAGCGCAACCCTATTGTGAACTGTGCATGCAAGGGATCTGGGTTGCGCGCTCTTTATGAGAATCTGAAGCCTGATGATCTGTCACTGTCTCCTGTCAAACCCAGATGGGACTGTGTAGTTGCAGGGAAACAAGCTCAGGGCTCCTGCTGATTCTATGTATGGTGAGTTGTATAATTATTTCACTATATAGTACAGTGTAATAATAAAGGGCCTGCTTGGATCATCCCGAAATCATCCCCCACACCTCCGTTTGGGGAAAACTTGTCTTCCATGAAATTGGCCCCTGGTCCCAAAAAGGTTGGGGACCTCTGTTCTATAAAGTTGACACAGACGTGGAATAGCGAATACTGAACCATTGCTCCCAGGGGAAATACAGGGCCAGGTTCCTGTGAGCCTCTGCTCACAACATGCTCCTCAGCTGATCAGTATATAACCTTGTTGTATGTGTGTTTCTGTTTAAAGACAACTGATTGCATATATACTGTTGATTCGTTTACATTGAACTCCCAGCCAACAGCACTATCACTCATGCCTGAATGAATGCATGTGTTTTCCCCATCATAGCGTTCTTGCACTTAGGAATAGTAAACAGCCCTTCAGCACTGTGGTTGGGGACCGTTTTATTTATTTATTTATTTATTTATTTATTTTTGGAGACAAAGTCTTGCTCTGTCACCCAGACTGGAGTGCAGTGGTGCAGTCACAACTCATAGCAGCTTCAAACTGCTGGGCTCAAGCAATCCTCCCACTTCAGCTCCCAAGTAGCTGTGATTCAAAGCGTGTGCCAGCACACCTGGTTAATTTTTTTTTTTTTTTTTTTTTTTTTTTTGGTAGAGATGGGGTCTCACTATATTGCTCAGGCTGATCTCAAACTCCGGGGCTGAAGCGATGCTTCCTCCTCAGCCTCCCCAGAGCTGGAATTAAAGGCGTGAGCCACCGCACACAGCCAAAGGAGCCATTTTACACAGCGAAATCACTAACAAAACGCAAAACAAAGGTGGGGCATGGTGGCTCATGTCTGTAATCCCAGCACTTTGGGAGGCTGACCAACAAGGTTGCCATGCTCCCAAAGGTTGCCTGACCAACATGGCAAAACCTCATCTCTACGAAAAATACCAAAATTAGATGAGAGTGGTAGTGTACACCTGTAATCCCAGCTACTTGGAAAGCTGAGGCAGGAGAATCATTTGAAGCCAAAAGGCAGTGGTTTCAGTAGCCGAGATTGCACCACTGCACCCCAGCCTGGGCAACAGAGGGAGTAAACAAATGAACAAACAAAAATGGTGGCCCTATACAGACCACAAAAAGGACACTTTACCACGTGAGAGGTAAAACAAGAAGACGGAATGTTGCCTTGTCCACCCTCAGCTGGGAGGTGACTTAGATTTTTTGCTGCTCTTCACGCCTGTGAGTGACCTTGAAAGTGCCATGAATGTTGACTTTAGGTTTACAAATAGAGAGCAGCAAGCAGGTGAATTCACAAACACAGAATCTGGAATAATCATGATTGACTGCACGTGATTCTTTTTTTTTTTGAGACGGAGTCTTGCTCTGTTGCCAGGCTGGAGGGCAGTGGCGTGATCTTGGTTCACTGCAACTTCTGCCTCCCAGGTTCAAGCAATCCTCCTGCCTTAGCCTCCCAGTAGCTGGGACTACAGGCCTGCACCACCATGCCCAGCTAATTTTTATATTTTGAGTAGAAACAGGGTTTCACCATGTTGGCCAGGATGGTCTCGATCTCTTGACCTTGTGATCCGTCTGCCTCTCCTCCCAAAGTGCTGGGATTACAGGAGTAAGCCACAGCATCTGGCCTCTTTTTTTGCTTTTTTTCTTTTGAGACAGAGTCTCACTCCATCACCTAGGCTGGAGTATAGGAGCACAGTGGTGTGATCTCGGCTCAACTGCATTTGATTCTGAACCCCATAAAGCCAAGGACTGAAGCTGGCAGGGTGCCTCATGGTGGGACTTAGATAAGGGGTGTTGCTGAAGAGGTAAAGTTGCCTGGAAACGCCCTAGCACTTCTCAAGCCAGGCCCCAATGGTGTGTGTGCCAGCTGGGGCCCCTAGACACACAGAGCAAGCCCCACTTCTCACCAGGATAGCAGAGCATACGTTTGGCTTCTGGGTGTCGATAGCACCCCCTTCCCTCCCTGGGGCTGGCTATCCATGGTGGCTTCCTGTGTCTGCCCCCATTCACATCTATGTCCCTTCACCTGGCAACAGCTCCCCAATTTCCTGTGGGGAAACCTCCTTGCCGACTCTTAGTCCCTCTGGATCGGAGGGTTCTAACCCCAAACCCTAACTCTGGAGGTGGGCAAGTCACCCAGACCTGGCCAGTTAGAGGCTTTCATTCCCCGCTAAGTGATTCATTAAGAGATGGGCATGTGTCCCAAGCTGAACCAATGAGAGTCTTCCCTGGGACTTGTTCTGGCATTATCAGACAGAGGGTTTCTCTTCAGGGCTGCCAGGGGCGAGAATCAGGCTGGCAGAGCACTAGGGGTCAGCTTTATCTCTTTCATTATATATGTATTATATACATAGATATAAAAATTTTTTCTTTTTTTTGAGACGGAGTTTCGCTCTTGTTACCCAGGCTGGCGTGCAATGGTGCAATCTCGGCACACCGCAACCTCCACCTCCTGGGTTCAGGCAATTCTCCTGCCTCAGCCTCCTGAGTAGCTGGGATTACAGGCACGCGCCACCATGCCCAGCTAATTTTTTGTATTTTTAGTAGAGACGGGGTTTCACCATGTTGACCAGGATGGTCTTGATCTTTTGACCTCATGATCCACCCGCCTTGGCCTCCCAAAGTGCTGGGATTACAGGCTTGAGCCACCGCGCCCGGCCGATATTTTTATTATATATAAAATCAGAGGTAGGATATATATATATATATATATGTGTGTGTGTGTGTATATATATATATTTTTGTTTTTGTTTTTGTTTTTGTTTTTGTTCTTCAGAGACAGAGTCTCACTCTGTCACCCAGGCTGGAGTGCAGTGGTGTAATCTAGGCTCACTGCAGCCTCTGCCTACCAGGTTCAAGTGATTCTCCTGCCTCAGCCTCCTGAGTAGCTGGGTTTATAGGTGCCCACCAGCACACCTGACTGATTTTTGTATTTTTTAGTAGAGACGGGGTTTCACCATGTTGGCTAGGCTGATCTTGAACTCCTTACTTCAGGTGATCCTCCCACCTCTCAAGCTCCCAAAGTGTTGGGATTACAGGCATGAGCCATTGTGCCAGACCTTTTTTTTTTTTTTTCTTTTTCGACATAGGGTCTCACTCTGTTGCCCAGGCTGGAGTGCAGTGGCACAATTATAGCTCACTGCAGCCTCAGCCTCTTGAATAGCTGAGACTACAGGTGTGTACCACCACACTCAGATAATTTTTAAACTTTTTGTAGAGACACGGTCTTGCTATGTTGCCCAGGCTGGTGTTGAACTCCTGACTTCAAGCAATCCTCCCACCTCGGCCTCCCAAAGCATTGGGACTACAGGCGTGAGCCATCACACCCAGCCATCTTTGCCGCCTTCTGTGTAAAGGCTGACCCAGACAGAAGCTAGTTTGAGAGAATGAAGAGCTGGGTTCCCAGTAGCGTTGACTCTCTTGTCCCATCCATACCTGACGTCAGACCTGCTCTTGGACTTCTCCATTACAGGAGTTAATTTCTTTGGTTGTCTAAACCACACTGAGCTGAGTTTCTGCCACTATAAACTCGTGCCTATGGTCTTCCCTCTTGACTTTTTTGTTCTCGTAGGGAAAAATCCCCCCTCCCTGCCAGCATCATTGGAAATCAGCTCTCTGTCTGCACTGAGGAGTCCATTTGAATGGAACATGAAGAACTCTGCCCAGCATTCCCACAGGAGTGGAGTCCTTCTGTGTGTTAATTACTCACTGTCTCTGGCAAAGTGACAGGAGCTGACGGAACCTTCATGGCCCTGCATCAGGGTCACACAGGCTCCACGGTTTCGAAACTCCCCTGTGTGGACGTTCCATATTTTTAAGTTTTTATCCCAGGAGCTTGTACACAGGAAGTGGCCACTGAAGGTAAAACAGCAGTTTGAGATTGCATTGGAATGCGCCCTGAAACACAGATGGTGGGATGCACACATTAGTGCTTTGCTCCTGGAGGACCTGAAGACATACCCTAAAGTGGGAGGTGTCATCTCCTGCGAGCTCATGGTCGGGATACACGTGCTAGCACTTTGCCCCAGAAGGACCTGAAGACACATCTCAGCAGGGGTCAGCATTTCCTGGGAGCTCACGTCCATCATGCCTTGATCACTGCCTACCATGGTCCAGATGTGAATTGCTCAGACTGTCACACTGTTCCAGCATTTCTCAAACATGGCGAGACAGCGTTTCACTATGTTACCCAGACTGCTCTCAAACTCCTGGGCTCCAGTGATCTGCCTGCCTTGGCCTCCCAGCGTAGTACTGGGATTACAGGCTTGAGCCACCGCACGGGCCAACATTGTTTATAAAGCAAACATAAGACTCTGAAGGGTGCGGGGAAGAGGCAGAGCAGTTAGGGGTCTTGACACCCAAGCAACACCCACCGTGGGTACCTTGGTTTCCTTTTTGTGTCATATCTCCTGGACTAGGTGCTAAAAAGCCAGCAACCAAAAACTAAACTACAGGCCAGGAGCAGTGGCTCCCACCTATAATCCCAGCACTTTGGGAGACTGAGGCTGGTGGATCACCCGAAGTTAGGAGTTTGAGACCAGCCTGGACAACATGGTGAAACACTGCCTCTACTAAAAATACAAAACTTAGCCAGGCATGGTGGCACGTGCTTGTAATCCCAGCTACTCGGGAGGCTGAGACAGGAGAATCATTGTCTGGGAGGCAGAGGCTCTGGTGAGCTGAGATCACACTACCATACTCCAACCTGAGTGACAGAGCTAGACTCAGTCTCTAAATAAATAAACTACAAACCATATGAGTGAAGGCAAAAGAAAAAAGGGAGGACTGTCTACTAAAAATACAAAAGTTAGCCGGGCATGGTGGCACGTGCCTGTAATCCCAGGTGCTCAGGAGGCCGAGGTAAGAGAATTGCTTGCACCTGGGAGAAGGGGCGTACAGTGAGCTGAGATTGCGCCATTGCACTCCAGCCTGGGCAACAAGCGCAAAACTCTGTTTTAAAAAAAGTGATTTTTAAAAATGGCTGAAATTTTACAAAATTTGGCAAAATATATAAACCTACAGCTTCAAGAATCTGAGTAAAACCCAACAGGATAAATCCAAAGAAATCTACACCCGGACACATAATTATGCTTTGGAAAACTAAGGATGACAAAACAGTCTTGAGAGCAGCAAGAGAGAAATGACTTTTTACCTAGAGGAGAAAAGCAATATGAATGAGAGTGGATTTCTTTTTTTTTCTTTTCTTTTTTTTTTTTTTTTGAGACAGAGTTTCAGAGTTTCGCTCTTGTTGCCCAGGCTGGAGGGCAATGGTGCAATCTCAACTCACCACAACCTCCGCCTCCCAAGTTCAAGCCATTCTCCTGCCTCAGCCTCCCCAGTAGCTGGGATTACAGGTGTGTGCCACCATGTCCGGCTAATTTTGTATTTTTAGTAGAGACAGGGTTTCTCCATGTTGGTCAGGCTGGTCTCAAACTCCAGACCTCAGGTGATCCACCCGCCTTGGCCTCCCAAAATGCTGGGATTACAGGTGTGAGCCACCATGCCCAACCCGAGAGAGGATTTCTCTTTGTTGGTTTTTTTTTTTTTTTTTGAGACAGAGTCTTGCTCTGTCGCTCAGGCTGTAGTGCAGTGGTGCAATCTCGGCTCACTGCAACCTCCGCCACATGGGTTCAAGCAATCCTCCCACCTCAGGCTCTGGAGTAGCTGGGATTACAGGCACCCACCACCATGCCAGGCTAGTTTTTGTATTTTTAGTAAAGATGGGGTTTCACCATATTATCCAGGCTGGACTCAAACTCCTGACTTCAAGTGATCTGCCCACCAGTGCCTCCCAAAGTGCTGGGATTACAGGCTTGAGCCACCACGCCGGCCTCCTCTTGAATTTTCTGAACCATGTTTGGCAATTGAAGCTAAAAGTTATGAAAAGTACTTAAGGTATACCCCTTGCAAGCTTCCAAATCAGTTGAGATTATGAATTTTTTAAATCCTCTAGCAAGACCAGCTATATCATTTTCAGGTCTTAGTGCAAAATTTAAAAGCAAGGTCCCCGTTCTTGAAAACGCTAAGCACGGTATTACCATATGATCCAACAATTCCACTCCTGGGTATACAGCGTAAAGAGTTAAAAGCAGGCCAGGTGCAATGGTTCATACATGGCATCCCAGCACTTTGGAAGCCAAAGTGAGAGTATCACTTAGCTCGGCAGTTCAGGACTAGCCTAGGAAACATAATGAGACCCCATCTCTGCAAAAAATTTAAAAATTGGCCGGGCATGGTGATGTGTGCCTATAGTCTCAGCTATTCAGGAGGCAGGAGGATCACTTGAGCCCAGGAATCTGAGGCTGCAGTGAGCTATGATCATGCCATTGCACTCCAGCCTGGGCAACAGAGCAAGACTCTGTCTCAAAAATAATAATAATAACATAAAATTTAAAGAATTGAAAGCAGGAACCCAAAGTTACATGTACACGTGTCCATAGCAGCAACTTCACAATAACTGAAACGTCAGAGTTCATCGGCAGATAAACAGAGCAACAAAATGTGGTGTATACACCCACGATGCAATACTGTTCAGTCATCAAAAGGAATGAAGTTCTTAATCCCAAGACTATGGGAGATCAAGGCGGGTGGATCACCCGAGGTCAGGAGTTCAAAACCAGCCTGGCCAACATGGTGAAACCCAGTCTCTACTAAAAATGCAAAAATTAGCCAGGTGTGGTGGCACATGCCTGTAACCCCAGGTACTCAGGAGGCTGAGGCAGGAGAATCACTTGAACCTGGGAGGTGGAGGTTGCAGTGAGCTGAGATGGCGCCACTGCACTCCAGCCTGGGTGACACAGCGAGATTACCTCTCAAAAAAAAAAAAAAGGAATGAGGTTCTGATGCAGGCTACAACACAGGTGAACCTTGAGGATAGAGACAAACTAAAAGTTGCCCCGAGCTGGGGGGGAGTGGGGAGTTATTGCCTAATGGGTAGAGAGCTTCTGTCTGAGATGATGAAATTGTTCTGGAACTAGATAGTAATGACGGTTGCACAACACTGTGAATGTAATGAATGCCAGCGAATTGCACACTTAAAAATGGTTAAAATGTCAAGGCTTATGTCATATATATATTACCCAAATTTTTTTAAATGGTAATGTAATATCTCCAAAACCACTTAATTCATTTTATTTATTTATTTAATTTTTGAGACAGGGTCTTACTTCATTGTCCAGGCTGGAGTGCAGTGGTGCAATCAGAGCTCACAGCAGTCTCTAACTCCTGGACTCAAGCAATCCTCCAGCCTCAGCCTCCTGAGTAGCTGGGACTACAGGTGTATGACACCACACCCAGCTAATTTTTTTTTTTTCTTTTGAGACGGAGTT
This sequence comes from Saguinus oedipus, assembly GCA_031835075.1. Classification (NCBI taxonomy): domain Eukaryota; kingdom Metazoa; phylum Chordata; class Mammalia; order Primates; family Cebidae; genus Saguinus; species Saguinus oedipus. The sequence goes on along the minus strand of CM063187.1, from coordinate 37,252,939 downwards.
TCGCTCATTACCCAGGCTGGAGTGCAATGGCGCGATCTTGGCTCACCGCAACCTCTGCCTCCCGGGTTCAGGCAATTCTCCTGCCTCAGCCTCCTGAGTAGCTGGGATTACAGGCACGCGCCACCGTGCCCGGCTAATTTTTTTGTATTTTTAGTAGAGATGGGGTTTCACCTTGTTGACCAGGATGGTCTCAATCTCTTGACCTCATGATCCACCCGCCTCAGCTTCCCAAAGTGCTGGGATTACAGGTGTGAGCCACCGCGCCCGGCCGTTAATTTTTAAATCTTTTGTGGAGATGGGGTCTCGTGACATTGTCCAGGCCAGTCTTGAACTCCTGGCCTGAAGCGATCCTCCCACTTTGGCCTCCCAAAGCTCTTGGATTATAGCCATGAGCCACACGCCCAGCCAGACCTTCCCATTTTACAGGAGATGCTGGAAGTTCATTCTGTGGGCTTCTCTGCACAATGGTTTCCACTAGTGGCTCACATTGAAACAAATGTATATGAGGCCCAGCCCAGCCCACAGGTCACAGCTGATGGCTCCTCTGGCCTGCCCGCCCCCAGCCTTCTCCTAGCACCCATGACCAAGCTACATATATGTCCACATGGACTCCGGCTTGTGTGGAATCCAGGAGGGCATGCATGGGGATGCCCCGCCCAGCTCCCTTTTGGCTTCCTGTGGCTCAACTCACTTGGTAATGGTGAGCAGCGTGGCCTGGGACGTAACATCCCAGATCTTGATGCACCTGTCTAGTGAGACAGAAGCCACCCTCTGGCTGTCGGGGTCAAAGCAGCATGACGTGATGGACCTTGTGTGATGATCTGCAGAACACGGAGAGGGAATCGAGATCATGCCTTCCCCATGCTGCGCTGGAGGTAGAGTGAGGTGGGATTACTCCACCTCCAGCTATTATTGGGGGGCTATTAGTGGAGCTGTGGGGCAGTGCACATGGCATAGTACCACATGCCTTCCCCATGCTGCGCTGGAGGTAGAGTGAGGTGGGATTACTCCACCTCCAGCTATTATTGGGGGGCTATTAGTGGAGCTGTGGGGCAGTGCACATGGCATAGTACCACATCGATAAAAAGAAACACAAAGCACATATGAGAAGCAATGCTGTGTGTGCAAATACATGTACAGTACACACAGGTACACACACAGGGTTCAGGAAGGCTGCCCAGCAATATACAGTTCATAAAAGGTACCTCTGGGGAGGAGACAGGACTGACACAACAGCCTTTTGCTTTTTTCCTTACATAATGAATTTTTATTTTATTTTATTTTTGAGACAGGGTCTTGCTCTGTCACCTGGGCTGAAGTGCAGCGGCTCGATCTTGGCTCACTGCAAACTCCGCCTCCCGTGTTCAAGCAATTCTCCGCTTCAGCCTCCCAAGGAGCTGGGATTATAGGCACCCACCACCACACTTGACTAATTTTTGTATTTTTAGGAGAGACAGGGTTTCACCATGTTGGCCAGGCTTGTCTCAAACTTTTCTGCTCAGGTGATCCACCTGCGTCAGCCTCCCAAAGTTCTGGGATTGCATGGCGTGAGCCACTGTGCCTGGCCAATAATGAATGTCTTTACAATGATTACATTTTTTTTTTTTCCCTGAGATGGAGTTTCGCTATTGTTACCCAGGCTGGAGTGCAAGTGTGATCTCGGCTCACTGCAACCTCCGCCTCCTGGGTTCAGGCAATTCTCCTGCCTCAGCCTCCTGAGTAGCTGGGATTACAGGCACACGCCACCATGCCCAGCTAATTTTTTGTATTTTTAGTAGAGACGGGGTTTCACCGTGTTGTCCAGGATGGTCTCGATCTCTTGACTTCGTGATCCACCCGCCTCAGCCTCCCAAAGTGCTGGGATTACAGGCTTGAGCCACAGCTCCCGGCCAATTACATTTTTTAAACTTTAATTTTAAGATAACTGTAAACTCACATGCAGATGTAAGAATAACAGAGAGATCCCCTCTGTCCTTCACCCAGCAGCCCCCTTGGGAACATGTGGCATCAGCCTCACACAATGTCCCAACCAGGAAACTGTCATATGACAATTACTATTTCTATATTTTAAAAATAGGCTGGGCACAGTAGCGCAAGCCTGTAATCCCAGCATTTTGGGAGACCAAGGTGGGCAGATCACCTGAGGTCAGGAGCTCAAGACCAGCCTGCTCAACATGGTGAAACCCTGTCTCTACTAAAAATACAAAACTTAGCTGGACATAGTGGCAGGCTCCTGTAATCCCAGCTACTCAGGAGGCTGAGGCAGGAGAATCTCTTGAACTGGGGAGGTGGAGGTTGCAGTGAGCCAAGGTCACACCACTGCACTCCAACCTGGGCGACAGGGCGAGACTCCAACTCAAAACAAAAAAAAAATACAGGTAGGCCGGGTGAAGGGGCTTCTGCCTATAATGCCTCACTTTGGGAGGCTGAGCGAGGAGGATTGCTTGAGTCCAGGAGTTTGACATCAGCCTAGGAACATAGCCAGACCCTGTCTCTAAAAAAAAAAAAAACGGTAAAAATGTTATAAAGTCCAAGCCTCCACTCAATAAAAGATTAGGCTTAATGACCACATGAGTTTGGAAATGAACATTGCATCATTTGTTAAAAGCACAAGACTGAATGAAGGGAAAAGCATTAATTGAAGAGGATCTGTTTCGGTGTGTTTTTTGTTTATTGATTGATTTATTTTTGAGATGGAATCCCACTCTGTCTCCCAGGCTGGAGTCCAGTGGCTCAATCTCAGCTCATTACAGCCTCCACCTCTGGGATCAAATGATCCTCCCACTTCAGCCTCCCAAGCAGCTGGAACTACAGGTGCATGCCATCACACCCAGCTAGTTTTTGTATTGTTTTCAGTAGGGACAGGGTTTCACCCTGTTGCCCAGGCTGGTCTCAAACTCCTGGGCTCAAGCAACCTCCCAAAGTGCTGGGATTACAGGTGTCATCCCAGCCGCCACCCCCAGCCTAGTGGCTCAGCTTCAATGGCGTGCTTCATACCATTACAGTTTCACCAAATAAAGCAATGGAAGGTTACTGTCAGTGACAAGCGGCTATTCCTGGGGTGGACTGAAGAGACAGGGAGCCCACACACCCTCACCTTTGACAACGGAAACGGTGGTGATGTTCTCAGCGTCTATGATGCAGATTCCGTGATCCACGTCGAAGCCTGAGACCACGTATTTACCATCAGGAGAAAACTTACAGGACACGATGAAGGTGTCATACCTGACCTTCCACTGAAATGGAGCAACAATCAAAAAGTTGTTTTAGGCCAGGTGTGGTGTGTCATCCCTGTAATCCCAGTGATTTGGGAAGCCAAGCCTGGAGGATCGCTTGAGACTGGGAAGCTGAGACCTGCCTGGGCAACATGCAAGGTCTCCATCTCTACAAAAGTAAAACATTAAGACAGGTAAGCCTGGGTACGGTGGCTCACACCTGTAATCCCAGCACTTTGGGAGGTCGAGGCGGGAGGTGGGAGTTTGAGACCAGCCTGACCAACATGGAGAAACCCCGTCTCTGCTAAAAATACAAAAACTTAGCCAGGCATGGTGGTGAATGCCTGTAATTCCAGCTACGCAGGAGGCTGAGGCAGAGAATTGCTTGAACCCGGGAGGTGGAGGTTGCGGTGAGCCGAGGTTGTGCCACTGCACTCTAGCCTGGGCAACAAGAGTGAGACTCCGTCTCAAAAAAAAAAATTAGCGAGGTGTGGTGGTGCTCACCTGTAGTCCCAGCTACTTGGGAGGCTAAGGCAGGAGGATCATCTGAGCCCAGGAGTTTGAGGCTGCAGTGGGCTATGATGGCGCCACTGCACTTCAGCCTGGGTGACAGAGCTTGCAAGACCCCGGCTCTAAAAATCATCATCATCATCAAATAAAAACTTGGCTTATCTTGTCTTTATAAACATGTTTACAATGAATATGAATTGGCCTTTGCACTAACAAGAAAGGTGGTTTTTCAAGGAAAGGAAGGAGGAAGGGGGAGGAAAGGCCTGCAGGAGTTGAGAGGGAGGGACGCTAGGGTTGAGGCAGGAGACCCCGAGGAGGCCCCTGAGCAGGGCTGCGGCTACCTGGAGGGGGAGCAGGGCCAGGTGGGAGTCTTGGGCCTGTGGGATGGACGGAGAGTGGCCCCCTCCAAGAGAGAAAGAGAACAGACTGTTAAGGGCCAGAACCCTGGTTCTTAAGGGCACAAAGCCTTTCTCCCACGGCCTCAGCCCCACTTCCTGCCTATTCATATCCAAACAACTTACCGGGGAGCCTGGAATACCAGCCCCCACACCCCACCCTGATTCTGACTTCATTCTGTGAATCCAAACCCTTCCCATCTTTCAAGCAGAAGCCTTCGTTCCATCTGCCTCCTCCAGGAGTCTTCCTCCCCCAGCGCCCATCCTCCACCCCCTGCACCCTCTGGAATTTTTGCAAGCAATGGCTGCTGTGAGGTGCAGGTCACATCTGCACTTTCCATCCCCAGGAACACGCTTCCTTCCTAGAAGACATGAGCTTTTGTCACCTCCCTCAACCCTGGGGCCAATCCAAAGCTGCCTAAGGCTGGGTCAAGCCCCTAGGCCCCAGCGCTGGGCAGGCATACATACCAGCAGCTTCCCTGTCTCCAGGTCCCAGGCCCTCACTGTCTTATCATAGGAGGCGGCAATGACTCTGAAAATAAAATGACAAACATTGGTTCTTTTCTTTTCTTTTTTTTTTTAGGAGTTTGACATCCCCCTGTCGCCCAGGCTAGAGTGCAATGGTTTGATCCCAGCTCACTGCAACCTCCACTTCCCAAGTTCAAATGATCCTCCCGCCTCAGCCTCCCCAGTAGCCGGGATTACAGGAGCCTGCTATAACGCCCAGTTAATTTTTGTATTTTTAGTAGAGATGGGGTTTCACCATTTTGGCCAGCCTGGTCTCAAACTACTGACCTCAAGTGATTCACCTGCCTCGGCCTCCCAAAGTGCTAGGATTACAGGTGTGAGCCACCACACCCGACCAGATAAACATTGATTCTTTACAACAGAGACAATTAGGACTGTGGTCCTTACCATCCTCCCCTCCCTTCCCCTCCCCTGCCCTCCCCTCCCCTCCTTTTCTTCTCTTTTTTGAGACAAGGTGTCACTCTGTCATCCAGGCTGCAGTCCAGTGGTGCAACCCTGAGCTTCTGGGCTCAAGTGATCCTCCTGCCTCAGCCTCCCAAGTAGCTGGGACTATGGGCACTCATCATCATAGCTGGCTATTTTTTAATTTTTTTTAGAGATAGAGTCTTACTATATAGCCCAGGCTGGTCTCAAACTCCTGGCCTCAAGCGCCCCTCTCACCTCAGCCCCACCAAAGCACTGCGATTACAAGAATGAGCCACCAGCCCTGGCCTGCCTGTGACTTCTATGAAGACTTTTTTTCCTTTTTCTAATTTAGGTCCAAGATTACAAATAAAACAATCATATTTAAAAGACCGTTCTATCACCCACCCTAGGGACCATTCGATTCTCATTGAAACTAGAGAGAACCAGTAGAGCACGGTAGCTCACACCTGGGTAATCCCAGCACTTTGGGAGGCTGAGGTGGGCAGAACACCTGAGGTCAGGAGTTCGAGACCAGCCTGGGCAACATGGTGAAACCCCGTCTCTACTAAAAATACAAAAATTAGCCAGGCGTGGTGATGGGCACCTGTAATCCCAGCTACTTGGGAGGCCAAGGCACAAGAATCTCTTAAACCGGGAGGCAGAGGTTACAGTGAACCGAGATCGTACCACTGCACTCCAGTGGGGGGCAGCAGAGACACCATCTCAAAAAAAAAGAAAAAAAATAGAACCTAACACGAGGAACCACAGCATCGTCATCCCCTTGCTTTTCAGCCACCCACACATGCTCCTTTGTATCAAGGGTTTTCAAAGTATTATTTCTTCTATTTTCCTCTTCTTCTTTTTTTTTTTTTTTTTTTAATACAGAGTTTCACTCTTGTTGCCCAGCCTGGAGTGCAATGGTGCAATCTCGGTTCACTGCATCCTCTGCCTGCTGGGTTTAAGCGATTCTCCTGCCTCAGCCTCCCATGTAACTGAGATTACATGTGCCACCACGCCCAGCTAATTTTGTATTTTTAGTAGAGATAGGGTTTCTCCTTGTTGATCAAGCTGATCTCAAACTCCTGACTGCAGGTGATTCACCCTCCTCAGCCTCCCAACTGTTTTACTCTTCTAAAGGGATCTCTAAACCCAGAAAAATAAATCACTTTCGTCTCTGCTCACATATCTGTCTTTTCACAGGAATATAGTTCAAGAGACTACTTATTTTGTTCTGAAATGTTTTCTTGTACAAAAAACATAAATGTATCCTTGTCTTCTTACATGGCATATTCCTGTGTGTAAAGTCTGTCCTCTATATAAGACAAATTTCCAGGCAGGCATGGTGACTCATGCCTGTAATCCCAGTACTTTGGGAGGCCGAGGCAGGCTAATCACCTGGAGTCAGGAGTTCAAGAACAGCCTAGCCAACATGGTGAAACCCCTTCTCTACTAAAAATACAAAAATTAGCAAGGCTTGGTTGTGTGCACCTGTAGTCCCAGCTACCCAGGAGGCTGAGGCAGGAAAATCACTTGAACTCAGGAGGTGGAGTTTTCAGTGAGCCAAGATTGCATCACTGCACTCCAGCCTGGGCAACACAGCGGAACTCCATCTCAAAAAAAAAAAAAGATAAATTCCCATGAAACTTACATTCTCATGCCAGTTTTCTACTATGTTATAGCTCCTGTTCAGGGTTAAAGTAAATCAATTTTAAAACAAATTCCTGGTGGTGGTGGTGGTGGCTCATGCCTACAATCACAGCATTTGGGAGGCCAAGGCAGGAGGTTCATTCGAGCCCCAGAGTTGGAGGCTGCAGTGAGCTATGATTGCACCACTGCACTCCAGCCTGGGTGACAAAGCAAGATCCTATCTCAAAAACAAAACAGGCCAGGCACAGCGGCTCACACCTGTAATCCCAGCACTTTGGGAGGCCAAGGCAAGACTGTTTGAGCCTAGGAGTTTGAGACCAGCCTGGACAATATGGCAAAACCCTGTCTCTACAAAAATTAGCCAAGTATGGTGGTGCACACCTGCAATCCCAGCTACTCAGGAGGCTGAGGCAGGAGGATCACCGGGCCCAGGAGTTTGAGGCTGCAGTGAGCCGTGTTTGCACCACCACATTCCAACCTGGGCAATAGAGCAAGATCCTGTCTAAATAAAAAATTAAAATTAAAAAAGCCCAGGAGTGGCGGTTCATGCCTGTAAGGCCAACACTTCGGGATGCCAAGGCAGGAGGAGAATTGCTTGAGGCCACAGGTTCAAGACCAGCTTAGACCACATGGCGAGACCCCATGTCTATGACTTAAAACAAAAACAGAAACGTCACAGGCATGCCTATACATGGCCTGCCTGCTCACCCCCCTCTTCCCAGTGTAAGACAGGGAAAGGTCACCTGCTGCTGTCGGCTGTGACGCTGCACTCTACAACAGGAGCTTTGGGTCTGGGCTCAAAATTGCGAACCACAGAACCATCCACCGCATCCTCAAATCAATGGGAGAGAGAGGGGGAGAGAGTGGTCACTGCCACGTTCACTGAAGTCATAAATAGAGGTCAACATTAGCCCTTTGCTTGTCTCTGGTAGCAAAATCTGAGAACTATATGGTCCTGGGACTCTCACTCCGCTCCGAAAGATGAAAGGACTTTGCAACATGTCCCCTGAGTGGGATGGACACCCTTGCCATTCACAGCATCCATGGGAAACTCCCCCACAATTCCACACACACCAGGTGGAAAGTGGCCATGCTGGGGACAGAGCTGCAAACAGATCGTGCTTTCCTTTCCTACTGGCCAAAAAGGCTGTGCAGAATCTAGCGATATCTTCCAGGCCAGGTGTCATGGCTCACACCCTGTAATCCCAGCACTTTGGGACGCTGAGGTGAGTGGATCGCCTGAGGTGAGGAGTTCAAGACAAGCCTGGCCAATATAGTGAAACTCAGTCTCTACTAAAACTACAAAAAATTAGCCAGATGTGGTGGCTCACACCTGTATTTCCAACTACTCGGGAGGCTGAGACAGAACTGCTTGAACCCAGGAGGCAGAGGTTGCAGTGAGCTGAGACCGAGCCACCGCACTCCAGCCTGAGTGACAGAACGAGATTCCACCTCAAAAAAAAAAAAAAAAAAAATTAGCTGGACGTGGTAGCAGGTGCCTATAGTCCCAGCTATTCAAGAGGCTGAGGCAGGAGAATCACTTGAACCCCAGAGATGGAGGCAGCAGTGAGCCGAGATCGTGCCACTGCACTCCAGCGTGGGTGACAGAGCGAGACACTGTCCAGAAAAAGAAAGGAGGGAGGAAGTAAAGAAAAAAGAGAGAGAGAGAGAGAGAGAGAAAGGAGGGAGGGAGGGAGGAAAGAAAGAAAAAAAAAGAGAGAAAGAAAATGATTGTCTTGCGGTGTGGGACCGAGGCCCATGCACGCACTCTGGGCGAGCCCAGGGCCAGCTCAGGGCAGTACACTGGAATGGATCAGTGTCCGCGGGGCTATGCAGCTTTAGACTCGACAGTGACACCACGTAGTCGAGAGAAGGAACAGCGGCTGTGCACAGGTGGGCCCACTCCCTCCACACTGGGCATTTGGAAGCAGGACCCCACTCCTGTGAACCCAGACAATTTAAGGGGGAAATACTGGTTAGACTTCAAATCAATGAGGGAAAGGGGAGCTAATAAATAGTTGGAAAATAAAAGAGATGTGACAATATTTGGCATCTAAGTTTATGGTGGGTATATATTCAGTATTTCTGTACAGTCCCAATTTCTTTTCTTTTTTTTTTTTTTTTAAGCCGGGGTTTCACCATGTTGATCAGACTGGTCTTGAACTCCTGACCTCAGGTGATCCACCTGCCTTGGCCTCCAAAGTGCTTGGATTACAGGCGTGAGCCACCACACCCAGCGCCAATTTCTTAAATGTATGCAGACATACCTGGACAAGAAAAAAACACACAAGCCAACATTTTCACAGCAATTAACTCTGGGGTCATGGAAAGATGAGATTTTTTCCTTTCTGTGTTTTCATATGTTTCCTGTTATAAAAGCATATCATCTTTGTAATAATATGAGAAAAACTACCACATCTTTTTTTTTTTTGTTTGTTTGTTTTTTGAAACAGGGTCTTGCTCTGTCAACCAGGCTGGAGTGCAGTGTCAAGAACATGTCTCACTGAACCCTTGACCTCTTGGACTAAAACCAGGAGAGAGATGACATCCTAGGGCCCAACAAAGCCGGGACTTCCATTCTCTAAAAAAGGTGTGGGTGGGGTGTCCGGGCACAGTGGCTCACGCCTGTAATCCCAACAATTTGGGAGGTAGAAGCAGGCGGATCACTTGAGACCAGGAGTTTGAGACCAGCCTGGCCAACATAATGAATCCCCATCTCTACTAAAAATAAAATAAAATAAAATTAGCTGGGTGTGGTGGCATGCCTCTGTAGTCCCAGCTATAGGGAGGCTGAGGCAGGAGAATCACTTGAACCGAAAGGCAGAGGTTGCAGTGAGTCAAGATCCTGCCATTGTTTGTTCTCCAGCCTGGGCAACAGAGCAAGACTCTGTCTCAAAACAAAAAAAGAAAAGAAAGAAAGAAAAAGCAAAAGAAAAAAGGTGTCGGGGCCAGGCATGGTGGTTCACACCCGTTATCCCAGCACTTCGGGAGGCTGAAGCAGGTGGATCATCTGAAGTCAGAAGTTCAAGACCAGCTTGGCTAACATGGCGAAACTCTGTCTCTACTAAAAATACAAAATTAGCCAGGAGTAGCGACGCACACCTGTAGTCCTAGCTACTCAGGAGGCTGAGGCAGGAGAATCACTTGAAACCGGGAAGTGGAGGTTGCAGTGAACTGAGATCATGCCATTGTACTCCTGCCTGGGCAACAAGAGCAAAACTCCATCTCAAAAAAAAAAACAATGGGTTCGGTGCTCTCAGTCCAAAGGTCTCCATCCCATTCCCACTGTTTCCAGGTCCACAGGCTGGCAGCAGCCACCCTAACTTCACCCAGGCTGGGCCCTCACCTCCACTTTCTTCTGGTACTTTGCTCAGAAGACATGCAAACCTGGACCCACAGTGCCTGCGAGTTCAGGGCTGAGGAACTCGATATAGAAGGTGCCTACGTTTAGGAGACGTTTTGGCTCCAGAAGCACCTAACCGCGGGCCACCTACCCACAGCTTCACAGTGCAGTCATAGGAGCCACTGAGGAGCTTTGTGTCATCCACACAGAAGTGGCAAGTGCTCACGGCATGCTCGTGCCCACTCAGAATTTTAAACGGGATCTGATAAGAGAGAGACCAGATGAGTTCAACATGTTGTAGGACACAAGATCAATGTACAATACAATTTTATTTCCAAACATTTGCAATAAACTAACTGGAAAAAAATGAATTTTAAAAATTCTGGCCGGGCACGGTGGCTCACTCCTGTAATCCCAGCACTTTGGGAAGCCGAGGCAGGCGGATCACCTGAAGTCAGGAGTTCAAGACCAGCCTGGCCAATATGGCAAAACTTGTCTCTATTACAAATACAAAAATTAGCCAGGTGTGGTGACACACACCTGTAATTCCAGCTACTCAGGAGGCTGAGACAGGAGGCGGAGGTTGCAGTGAGCCAAGATTGCACCACTGTACTCCAGCCTGGGCACAGAGTGAGACTCCACCTCAAAAAAAAAAAAAAAATCTGGCTGGGCACAGTGGCTCATGCCTGTAATCCCAGCACTCTGGGAGGCTGGGACAGGAGGATTGCTTGAACCTGGGAGTTCAAGACCAGTCTGGGAAACATAGTAGACTGTCTATACAAAATTCTTTTTGAAATGGTGACGCACACTTGTAATCCCAGCCACTAAGGAGGCTGAGGCAGGAGGACTGCTTGAGCCAGGAGGTTAAGGTTACAATGAGCTATGATTGTAGCACTGCACTCCAGCCTGGGTGACAGAGCGAGACCCTGTCTTTAAATAAGTTAATTAAAATTTAAATTTAAAATGGGCCAAGGATTTGAACAGATATATCTCCAAAGAATATATGCAAAGGCTGGGCATGGTGGCTCACTCCTATAATCCCAGCACTTTGGGAGGCTGAGGCAGGCGGATCACTTGAGGCCAGGAGTTAAAGACCAGCCTGGTTAACATGGCGAAACCATCTCTACTAAATATACCAAAAAAAAAAAAAAAAAAAATAGCCAGCTGCGGTGGTAAACTCCTGTAATCCCAACTACTCAGGAGGCTGAGACATGAGAATTGCTTGAACTTGGGAGGCAGAGGCTGCAGTGAGCTACAATGTCCCTGCAGTCCCAGCCTGGGCAACAGAGTGAGACCTTGTTTCAAAAGAATGAAAGAAAATGAAGATATGTAAATAGCTGATAGCACATGAAAAGCTGCTCAACATCACTAAGGAAAAGCAAATGAAAACTACAATGTGGGTGCGTGGCCTCACGGCGCCGGCGGGCGTCATGTCTCATGGCGGTCTGCGGAGCTGCATTCTTCTCATACAGACCCGGGGGAAACTCGAGGGCGGAGCTGCGTTCTCCACGGCACAGACCAGGGGCTGCCCCTCATTTTGGGACACCTGGATCCCGCGTCCACGTGAGTAAAATCTTTCCTGTTTGCCGCCCTGACTGCTGAGGGGCAGAGAGCCTTCGTGTGGAAAATTAGAAACCCCATCTCTACTAAAAAATACAAAAACTAACCTGGCCTGGTGGTGTGCACCTGTAATCCCAGCTCCTCGGGAGGCTGAGGCAGGAGAATCACTTGAACCCAGGAGGCGGAGGCTGCAGTGCGCCGAGATTGCACCACTGCACTCCAGCCTGGGCGACAGAGCCAGACTCTGTCTAAAAGAAAAAAAAAAAAAAAAGGAAACCACTGTGTAATACCGTGTCATGTTCGTTAGGATGGATATCATCGAAGTCCCATTACAACAGGTGTTGGCAAGGATGAGAATAGTTGAAGTCCTCCCACACCGCTGGTAGGAACGTAAAATACTGCAGCCACTTGGCAAAATAGGCAGTTCGGCCAGGCGCGGTGGCTCACACCTGTAATCCCAGCAATTTGGGAGGCCAAGGCAGGTGGATCACCTGAGGTCAAGAGTCTGAAACCAGCTGGCCAACATGGCAAAACCCTGTCTCTACTAAAAATACCAAAATTAGCTGGGCATGGTGGTGCTTGCTGGTAATCCCAGCTACTAGGGGGGCTGAGGCAGGAGGGTCGCTTGAACCTGAAGGTGGAGGTTGCAGTGAGCCGAGATCGTGCCACTGCACTCCGGCCTGGTGACTGGAGTGAGACTCCATCTAAAAAAAAAAAAAAGTCCATAGCATTAAGTGGAAGCAACCCAAATATCTATCAACTGAAGAACGGATAAAGAAAATGTGGTGGCCGGGCGCGGTGGCTCATGCCTGTAATCCCAGCACTTTGGGAAGCCGAAGCAGGTGGATCACCTGAGGTCAGGAGTTTGAGACCAGCCTGACCAACATGGAGAAACCCCCATCTCTACTAAAAATACAAAATTAGCTGGGCATGGTGGTGAATGCCTGTAATCCCAGCTACTCAGGAGGCTGAGGCAGAATCACTTGAACCCGGGAGGCGCAGGTTGCGGTGAGCCCACATCGGACATGGCATTCCAGCCTGGGCAACGAGAGGGAAACTCAGTCTCAAAAAAAAAAAAAAAAAAAAAAGTGTCATGGTCATGCAACAATATTGCTTGGTAATGAGAAAGGAAGGGAGCACTGCTACAGGCTGCGACATGGATGAACCTTGAGGACGTTATGCTAAGGCAAAGAAGCCACAAGAGACCACATATGGCTTGATTCAATCGCTGTAAAAGGTCTAGAATAGGACAGAAAGTAGAATTGCCTGCAGTCGGGAGGATGGGTATTGGGGAACTGGGGAGTGCAGGACTCTGTGAATACCCTAGAAACCACTATAGCTTCTATGGTTAAATTATATGATATGTGAATTATATCTCAGTAAAACTGGGCTGAAAAAAGAGGACAACGCAGGGAAGCCTGAAGATGCCCCGTTTCCCGCCCCCAACCCCATGGCGACATGTCCCACGTTGAGCTGCAGAAGTGTAGGGGTGGGGAAATATTGGAGGCGAGATAAGGGGTGTGGCCCGGAAGACAGTGTCAGAGTACAGGGTGCCTGGGAGGGCAGGAGTGAGTGGATGCGACGGTTCAGGGCAGTCGTGAGCGGTGTTCTTCGGGGTTGCAAATGATGCGGCGGGGGGCGGTGAGAGGATGCCTCGCCTCTTGGGGACTCTAGGACAGGGGGACAAAGGGGCACAGGGATGCCAGGGAGCGCGGAGAGCTGCACCTGGCTCGGCCGCTGGGGGAGTCTGCTAAGCTGGGCTTGCAGAGACAGCCCTCTACCCCAGGAGCCGCCCCCATCCCCAGGAAGAGACCGCGCAGCCCTCCCGCTCCCGCCCCTGCCCTCCAGCGCTGAAGCCTCTGCCTTTGGCGACTCCAGCCCCTGCCGACCCAGCAGGGTTTGGGTTTTTTATCTCATTAGGAAAAACGAACTATCATTAAAAATTGAAATTAAATTTGCTGGGCGCAGTGGCTCGTGCATGCAATTCCAGCGCTTTGGGAGGCCGAGGAGGATCACTTGAAGCCAGTAGTTTAAGACCAGCCTGGGCAACAGAGCAAGACCCCCTCTCTACAAAAACTTAAAAATTAAAATTAAATAATAATTTTAAATATATATAATTTAATTTTAAAAATAGAAAAAAAAAGAACAACCTAGAACTCCATCATGGAAAAACATCAGCAAGATTGGGAAAGCATTCCGATGCCCTCACCGCAGGCGTTTCTGGGCCCTCCTTTCAGGTTTTTTTTCTGCACACGGTGCTTTGGGATCCACTAGGTAAAGGGGTCCCACGGGCTGCGGAGAGAAGTCCCCAACACATGGGTACATTTCAGAGGTGCTAACAAAGCTCATGCAGAGGACAGAGCAATTTATGCAAAAACAAAACTTTTTTTTTTGTTGAGTCGGAGTATTGCTCTGTCACCAGGCTGGAGTGCAGTGTCGAGATCTAGCTCACTGCTACCTCTGCCTCCCACATTCAAATGATTCCCCTGCCTCAGCGTCCCAAGTAGCTGATAGCTGGGACTAAAGTCTGGCGCCACTACGTTCAGCTAATTTTTTTTTTTAATTTTAGTAGAGACGGGGTTTCACCATGTTGGCCAGGATGGTCTCGAACTCCTGACCTCGTGATCCGCCTGCCTCGATCTCCCAAAGTGCTGGGATTACAGGCTTGAGTGACCGCCCCCAGCCACAAAACAGTTCTTCCATGCCTAGCGTTCACTCAACTATTCCACAAATAAATTTCGAGAGCCTCTTCCCTCATGGGGCCTGGACCTGAGGCCAGCTCAGCAACCAATGAGAAGCAAACTCCCCAACCTCCAGGGGCCAGTTGCTGGCAGCCAAAGGACACTTGAGGGACAGAACAGGGATGTCAGGCGATGGCAAGAGCCACGGAGGAGATGGTGGCCCTGGCTACTTTAGACAGGAGGTCAGGGAGGGCCTTCTTAGGGGGCAGCAACATGGGGGCAGGGACCCGCCAGGAGACCTGAGGCCAGACCTGAGGCCAGGTCAGCAAGACATCGGGATGGGGGAGGAGAACACGGAGAGGTGCCAGATTCGAAATGGCCTAGAAGGCAGATTGCCAGACTTCATCTTAAACATGCTGGGAAGCCAGGCAGAGGTTTTGAGGAAATTATTAAAAACACACTGTGACATCTGCATGTGAGTGCATTAAATCAAGGTCAAGCATGAAACACTACTTATTGAGAATGTTCTTTATTGGCTTTTGTTTTGTTTTCTTCGTTTTTTGTTTGTTTTTAGACAGAGTGAGATTCTCACTGCAACCTCTGCCTCCGGTTCAAGTGATCCTCCTGCCTCAGCCTCTTGAGTAGCTGGGATTACAGGCGTGCACCACCATGCATGACTAGTTTTTGCATTTTTAGTAGAGACAGGGTTTCACCATGTTGGCCAAGCTGGTCTCGACATCCTGACCTCAAGTGATCCGCCCTACTTAGCCTCCCAAAGTGCTGGGATTACAGGCATGAACCATTGCACCCAGCCGATTTTTGGTTTTTGTTTTATTTTTTTTATATTCTGGAGACAGAGTCTTGCTTTGTTGCCCAGGCTGGAGTGCAGTGGCGCAATCATAGCTCACTGCAGCCTCAAACTCCTGAGTTCAAGGGATCCTCCTGCCTCCGCCTTTCAAGTGGCTGGGACCACAGGTGCACTCCATCATGCTTGGCTAAATTTATTTTTTGTAGAAATGGGCTCTCACTATGTTGCCCAGGCTGGTCTCAAACTCCTGGGCTCAAGTGATCTCCCACCTGGGCCTCTCAAAGCACTGGGATTACGGGTGTGAGCCACCTTGCTTGGCCCAATTCATTATTATTATTATTATTATTATTATGAGTTTCCTGTTTCTTCTGACACTAACTCTGTCTCCTGCACAGGGAGAGCTATGCCACTGACCCTTGGGCTGCAATCAGGAGCATCACTGTGGGTGGCCCTGCGGAGACTCCAAGGTCTGGGTGGGGTCAGTGTGCACATAGCAGTGCAGACCCTCCTCCTGGTGCAGACCCTCCTCCTGGCGGAATGAGCCCTGGTTCCCCAGCGGGTGGCAGCTCCAGCACGCCCTGCTCCGTTGTGTCTGACTTTACCCACTGGATGTGCCACAGATGGGGAAATGGGCCCAGGGCCTCCCTGGGGGTCCCGGTGAAGCCAGTTGGATTCCCCAGGGTCCTCCGCCAGCCTGAGCGCCTTCCCCTCGTGTGGGAAACAGGCTACTGCTCTCTCACCGCAGTGCCGGTTCTGACCTTGGAGAGAGGTTCCTGGTCGCCCCAGATCAATTTCTCCGGCTCCTTGTGCTTCTCGGGTAGCAGCTGTGGTGGTTCCCTGGAGGCCAGAGGGTCCAGAGTGGCCAGCAGCTGCACGTTTCTGTGCGTCTGCGGGATCGACAGCTTGAAATGGCCTAAGGCCCTCACCAGGGTCCCCCAGGACAGCTTGCCGGGACAGTAACCGCCAGTGTGGGCCGAGGGTGGGGGCAGCTTGCAGTTCTTGTCCGGGGCTGTCCGGGAGCACCGCGGCGGGCAGGCCATTTCGAAGAACAGCCCTCCGGTGGCGGCCCGCAGGCCTGGCTGGGAACGGTGGCGCCACGTGCCCGCGCGCACACACGGGCCTTAGGAGGCGCGCGCTACTCCGGGCCCGCGACCTCACTGCCTGCTCACCCGCTGGGTGAAAAATGGTGCCACCCCACGCAGCGCATGTTAACCATAGAAAAATGGGCTTTGCAGCCGGGCGCTGTGGCTCAC
Source organism: Saguinus oedipus (assembly GCA_031835075.1). Taxonomy (NCBI): domain Eukaryota; kingdom Metazoa; phylum Chordata; class Mammalia; order Primates; family Cebidae; genus Saguinus; species Saguinus oedipus. The sequence continues at coordinate 37,236,594 of CM063187.1, read as the reverse complement.
GCCTATAATACCGGCACTTTGGAAGGCTTAGACGGGAGGATCACCTGAAGTCAGGAGTTTTAGAGACCAGCCTGGCCGACATGGTGAAACGACGTCTCTACTGAAAAAAAAAGAATTAGCCAGGTGTAGGGGTGCATGCCTGTAGTCCCAGCTACGGCAGGAGGCTGAGGCAGGAGAATGGCTTGACCCCAAGAGGCAGACGTTGGGGGAAAAAAAAAGGGCTTTGCGTTCTGAGAACAAGAGGAACCAGGTGGAGGGAGCAAAACCAGTGCCCCAGCCTCAGCCCTCTCCTGGGGTTTCCCTGGCTCCCTGTCACAGAGCAATTTCAACGTGTCCTCTGCCTTGGTGGGGCTCCTGGCCAACCCACTTCATGTCAAAACAGAAAAAGTCAGTAAGTTATGATGTGGCCCCTGTACAAAAGAAGATGGATGCAGTTATTAGGGGCAGGTTTACAAAACTGGTAATAGCATGAGGGAGCTATCTGCCACAATGCCAACAGTGAGAGAACAAAATGCTACCACTAGTCAGATAGCCCCATAGTTAGAAAAGGACTGGGTGGAATTATTCAAAATGTTGAGGGGTGTCACCTTCAGGTGATAGTAAAAGTGATTTTCTTCCCTTTTTTTCTTTGGAGACGAGTCTGTGTCACCCACGCTGCTGCTGGAGTGCAGTGGCGCAATTTCAGCTCACTGCAGCCTCCAAGGGATTTTCGTGCCTCAGCCTCCCACAAAGCTGGGATTGCAGCCGTGTGCCCACCAGACCTGGCTAAACTTTTTGTATTTTTAGTAGAGATGAGGTTTCGCCATGTTGGCCAGGCTGGTTTCGAACCCCTGGCCTCAAGTGATCTGCTGGCCTTGGCCTCCCAAAGTGTTGGGATTACAGGCACAGGCCACTGCACCCAGCCTCTTCCTTCTTTCTGCTTTTAAAATTGTTGTGATCTATGATGCAACTTTCATAATGTAAAAGTGCTCTGTACTTTATTTTTTGTAGAGACAGGAGTCTCTGTGGCCCAGGCAGGTCTTGAATTCTTGGGCTCAAGCGATCCTCCTGACTCAGCCTCCCAAAGCTCTAAGATTACTGGCCTGAGCCACCACACCTGGTCTGCACTTTATTTTTTGAAAAAGTCTCCTTGGTGCACATGAGGTAGCCTGTGGTCATGTAACCCAGGCTGTGGGTGCACATTCTCCCACTGGTCTCTCTGCTTGCCTTAGACACTTGAGTGACATCTACCCTGAGAGGCTAAGGCCCCCTGTCAGGCCCTAGATCTTCCCTCATGGGGCTTCCTGGGCACCAGCCACCCAGAGAGGGAAGAGCTTCACTCCCAAGAAACAGCAGGAGAGGCCACAACCACCCCCTCTCACATATGTGTCCTTCAGTGAGTCCAGACTGTCTTCATCACAAAACCAGAGAGAAACCTTCACTTTTAACTTCTTTTTTTTTTTTTAAAGGAGGTGGCTATTATTTTAATATTCTCTGTATTTTTTCCTTTTTTTTTAATTGCATTTTAGGTTTTGGGGTCACTTTTAACTTCTAATGTCCTAGGATATTTAAAAAAAAATCGAGACGAAAATAGAAAAATTCCACTTTAATTAAACGGTTAGTCTGGATTTTTTCCTCTGACACTAACTGAAATTAAAAATAGAAATCAATTTCTGCGATCTTTCAAAGCAGTCTGAAATGTCAAGGTTTTAAAAATTATTTTACAGCAGGAATTTACATATAAATACACTGTACAACACATTAACTGAGCAATCACTGGGCTTCCATCATGGAGCCAAAATGATTCTAGGACAAGCCAGGGCAGCCTTCAATTACTGCCTTCTTAGCGGAAGATATTTCAGCCTGGAAAAGAAAATAGAAAAAGAAATGGAAAGTTAGCTAGGAAGTGAAAAACCAAAGAGCTCTGTGAAGCTGAGAATGCCAGGCCTCCCCAGATCACAGCAGCATGTCTGAACCTATAAAATGCACACATGATAACCCACAATCAAGTACTGTCTCATCTGTGCTCTTAAAATGTGTCTTCTGCTACCCTAAAAACACAGAGACTCACTCACCCACACCTCGTATTAAGATATTAAGACCTTTTTTGTTTTGCTTTTTTTTGAGACAGAGTTTTGCTCTTGTTGCCCAAGCTGGAATGCAATGGTGCGATCTCAGCTCACTGCAACCTTTGCCTCCTGGGTTCAAGGGATTCTCCTGCCTAAGTCTCCCAAGTAGCTGGGATTACAGGTGCGTGCCACCATGCCTGGCTAGTTTTGTATTTTTAGTAGAGACGAGGTTTCTCCATGTTGGTCAGGCTGGTCTCGAATTCCCAACCTCAGGTGATCCTCCCACCTCAGCCTCCCAAAGTGCTGGGATTATAGCCATGAGCCACTGCGTCCAGCCAAGACCATTTTTAAAAGCAACTTTTTTCCCTAGTCTTACTTAGCCTTGAGAATACAAGCAATTTTTAATATCAGTTTCACTCACCTACCTCATCCATTGCATGACCCTTGGGAAGGAACTAAAATATATTCACTCCAGGACCCAAGCTTGAAACAGCCTTTTTTTTTTTTTAGAGAGACAGGGTCTCCCTATGTTGCCCGAGCTGGTCTCGAACTCCTTGGCTCAAGTGATCCTCCCACCTTGGCCTCCCAAAGTGCTGGGATTACAGGCATGAGCCACCATGCCCAGCCCCCAAGTTGTCAGTCTTAAATCTCAATTTCATATATAGGAATGCTTGTGGCAGCTCTATTCAAAACAGCTGGGTGACACTGGCTACAGATCCCTGTTCCACAGCCTCAAAGTAGAAAAGCCAGTGTCCACAAAATAGAGGAGATAAACACACTGTGGCGTGCTCACAAGAAGGAATCTTCCACAGCAATGGCTACAGGCCCATCACTGCCGCCCACGATCACCTGAAGGAAGCTCATAAGCCAGACACTCAAAGAGTTCACACAACACAGTTCTTCCACATAAAGATAAAACTGGCAAGAGTAAGCTGGTGCAGTGGCTCCCTCCTGAGGCCAAGGCAGGAGGATCCCCTGAGGCCAGGAGTTCGAGACCAGTCTGGGCAACATAAGAGATCCCATCGCTACAAAAAACTTTTTTTTTTAATTAGCTGGGCGCGGTGCTGTACACTTACACTCCCAGCTACTCTGGAGGCTGAGGGTGGAGGATCCCTTGAGCCAGACAGGCAGAGTTTACAGTGAGCCGTGATCAGGCCACTGCACTCTAGCTTCGGTGACAGAGCAAGACTCTGTCTCAAAAATAAAATTCATACCCTATAAATATATGCTATATGAAATTGTATTACTTATATTTAAAATGTGCACAAAAGTGTGTGCATAGGCCAGGCATGGTGATTCACCTGTAATCCCAGCACTCAGAGGCTGAGATGGGTATATCACCTGAGGTCAGGAATTAAAGACCATCCTGGCCAACATGACGAAACCCTGTATCTACTACAAAAAAAAAAAAAAAAAAAAAAGCTAGGCGTTGGGGCAGGAGCCTGTAATCCTAATTACTTGGGAGGCTGAGGCAGGAGAATTGCTTGAACTCAGGAGGCAGAAGTTGCAGTAAGCCAAGATAACTCCATTGCATTTCAGCCTGGGTGACAGAGCGAGACTCTGTCTGAAAAAAAAAAAAATGTATACATGTGTCCATGTATGTGAGTATGTGTGTGGGGGGATTGCACAAAAAAGGTCTTAAAGGTACATACGAAACTGGTGGCAGAGGTTACTGTGACAAAAGTATAGAGGTTTGGGGAATTGGTCAGGGCTGTAAGTACTACCTTTAAGTACTAGCTGTAAGGTCTGAATTTTCATAATGATAATATATTCACATATCACTTATATAATTGGATATTAAAACTTTTTTAAAAGCCTAGTTAATATATAATTTTTTTTTCTTTTAGGGAGAGGGTCTTGCTCTGTCACCCAAGCTGGAGTGCAGAGGTACCATCATGGCTCACTGCAACCTCCAACTCCTGGGCTCAAGTGATCCTTCTGCCTCAGCCTCCCAAAGTGCTGGGATTATAGGTGAGCCACTGCGCCCCACCTACCAATTTCTCATTTCTGACATCTGCCTCTAAGCAAATACATCAAGCACTCAGTAAACCTCTAAAAGTTTCTGAAAAACCCCCATCTCCCGCTGCCCACCGTCTTAGCAGCTCCTGGGGTGACACGTCTGCAGTTTCCTCACCACTCTCACTGTCGCTGCTGTCGGAACTCTCGGAGCTACTACTTTTCTCCGCCTTTTTACTCTTTTGCTTGCCTTTGTGTTTGTGCTTCCTGTGTTTCTTTTTCTGTTAAAAAAAAAAAAAAAAAAAACAATGTCGAGGGGAAACAAATGTATTTTTTCCTCCTTAATTCAATGCACAGAAAGGTTAACAAGGCTACAGGGGTAGAGTCATTTAAAAAAAAAGTTTAAAGCTCATTTAGAGTGACAGTGATAGCCTAACAAGACAGCACAGGGCAGACAGCTGTGCCCCTCTCAACTGTGCACCCTGACCCAGCTGCGCCTCCAGCAACGGAAGTGGAACCATGATGGGACCCTTCGTAACACTTGGTGCCATAAGACACGACACCACACATCTTATTCGTGGGGACCTGTGCTGCCTCCGATGAACCCTACTTGTTTATTTTGTCAGGCCCCTGGGAAACTTCATCAGGATGACAGGCACCCGGGAAAACCGCAAGGAAGAAACTTGCAGAAGGTCACCCAACAGCAGATACACTGGTAAGGACAAACGGATTTGGTTTTCGTGCCTGTCAGCACACATTTTCTTCCTTTCGCTAGGAGGGAACGCCTGTCATCCTCCACATGTGGGAGTGCTTCCTTCTGGTAGCCAGTGATGAAACTGTTTCCAGTTTCTTCAGCTGCTAGCCCAGACTACTTTGCATACCCAACAAGAACATTAACCTAATTAAAACCCAAAAGAAGACATGGATGATGAAATAAGAGACGTCAACAGTGAAAGCACATGCCTGCCTTCTCTTCAACTTCTTTTACTTCAAATGGTAAGTGATGTACTAAAACCTCAAATTGAAATGAAAACAAAGTAGTTGAGAAATGCTGAAAATAATACCTTCACTTAGTTTTGAATAAATAAGAAATAAATAGTTTTATTATTTAATACTCACCTATTCCTCTAAGATCCTTAAATGCCCTTTTTTCCACTTTTTAATGTTCACAAAAAAAAAGTGTTTTTAAGGGCCAGACATGGTGGCTTGCGCCTGTAATCCCAGCACTTTGGGAGGCCGAGGTGGGTAGATTCCTTGAGGTCAGGAGTTTAAAACTAGCTTGGCCAACATGGTGAAACCCGGTCTTTACTAAAGATACAAAAACTTAGCTGGGCATAGTGATGCACGCCTGTACTCCCAGCTGCTTGGGAGGCTGAGGCAGGAGAAGCACTTGAACCCTGGAGGCGGAGGTTGCAGGAGCCGAGATCACGCCGCTGCACTCCAGCCTGGGCAACAGAGTGAGACTCCCTCTTAAAAAAAAAAAAAGTTTTTTTTAAGTGCAAAAGAAAATGTTTCTGAAAAATCAAGGGTTTGCATTGACTGTGCAAGGAACTGACAGCCACGAGATCCGCTCTTCAGCTGCGGTATATGACACTCCTGGGGGCTGACCGACTGGTCCCCCGCCACACTGATCCTGGGCACGCAGAAGTCTCTCACCTTCTCTTTCTTCCGCCTGTGCTCTTTCTTGACCTTGGGCTTGTCTTTGTTCTTTTTATGTTTCTCTTTTTGAGGAACCTCAAGGGTCTGACGAGCATCTGAAACGCAAAGGTAATAAACGCAGGACCTATATAGGATGAAAACAAAGACTATCGAAAACTATGCTCCTAAATTACTGAATCAGGTGTCGAGTGCAGATGGAATGTTTAAGGGAGGAAGGACTCCTGCCCTCAGATTAGCTTCTGCCTCACTGATAAATAGATTGGCACACCACCTTGCAGAGCTGTATTTAGAAAGCTGCCAGAGACCTCAACAAAGACCTGTGTGATCCAATCAGTATCCTGCCATGACCCCAGCTGCCAGATGCAGATAAAATTGGACCAGAAAGCCCACAAGCCCTTTGTAATTTGTCAGATAAACTCAGAAACAGACCGGACTTGGAACTCAGCTCTGCTGCCAGTACTGTGACCTTCAGCACATCACCTAACCTCTCCCAGGCATAGTTTCCCCAACGATAAAATTAAGAATCCCTATCCTTTCTGGGATACAGCCATGTCCATGAATCCCAAAGCTCAGAATCTGGCACCTAAAGGTCAGCTCTTCTTATATCATCCTCTCTCTATAAAAATGTATTTTACAATAATTTGTCTTGTAAGTGGAAACACTGAAAAACTACCATCAAAACAACATAATGGCTGGGAGCAGTGGCTCATGCCTGTAATCCCAACACTTTGGGAGGCCCAGGCAGGAGGATCCTTGACCTCAGGAGTTCAAGACCAGACTAGGAAACACAGTGAGACCCTATCTCTACTTAATTTTACAAAATAATAATGTATATAATCATTAAAAGTAATTAAAGAATTTGCATATGCCTCAATTCTCCATCTCCAAATTCAGACCAAAATGTTTTCATAGGTCATTAATTTCCAGGTAACCAAACCAACAAAAATTCACAATAGTAGAAGTAGTGAAAGTCATTAAATCAGTTTTTTTCACCTAAAGAGAAGTTTTGGCCAGGAGCAGTGGCTCATGCCTATAATCCCAGCACTTTGGGAGGTCGAGGCAGGCGGATCACTTAAGGTCAGGAGTTCAAAACCAGCCTGGCCAACATGGTGAAACCCCAACTTTACTAAAAATACAAAAATTAACTGGGCATGGTTGGTAGCATGCATCTGTAATCGCTGCTACTCAGGAGGTTGCGGCAGGAGAGTTGCTTGAACCTAGGAGGCAGAGGTTGCAGTGAGCCAAGATCGGGCCACACTCCAGCCTGGGTGACAGAGCAAGACTCCATCTCAAAAAAAAAAGGTTTCAATGTTTCATAAGGATGAGTATTTTCCAAATTCATTTAACAGATGTGTACAACTTTGTAGTCCTATTTCTTTTTCTTTGTTTTTTTGAGACAGGGTTTCATTCTGTCACCCAGACTGGTGTGCAATGGTGCAATCACAGCTCATTATAGCCTCGACCTGGGTTCAGCTTCCCGAGTAGCTGGGACTACAGGAAAGTACCACCATACCCAGCTAATTTTTAAAATTTTTTTGTGGAAATGAGGGTCTCCCTATGTTGCCCAGGCTGGTATTGAACTTTTGGACTCAAGGGATCCTCCAACCTCAGCCTCCCAAAGTGCTGGGATTACAGGTGAGCTACCACGCCCAACCAGATTTTTCTAAATTCGACCTCCCAAAACTGTTTTTTTTTTTTCAAAATTCTTTTATTAATTTTATTTATTTATTTATTTATTTTGAGACAGCATCTTCCTCTGTCACCCAGGCTGGAATGCCGCAGTAGGATCATAGCTCACTGCAGCCTCAACCTCCTGGGTTCACATGAGCCTCCCACTTCAGCCTCTTGAGTAGCTGGAACTACAGGCATGCACCACCACACAAGGCTAATTTTTTTCTTTTTTTTTTTTTAAGAGATGCAGTCTCACATTAGGAGAAATACCTAATGTAGATGACAGGTTGATGGGTGCAGCAAACCACCATGGCACGCGTATACCTATGGAACAAACCTGCACATTCTGCACATGCATCTCAGAACTTAAAAGTATAATAAGGGCCAGGCACAGTGGCTCACGCCTATAATCCCAGCACTTTGGGAGGCTGAGGCAGGTGAATCACCTGAGGTAAGGAGTTTGAGACCAGCCTGGCCAACATAGTGAAACCCCATCTCTACTAAAAATACAAAAATTAGCCAGGCATGGTGGCACGTGTCTGTAATCCCAGCTACCAGAAGGGATGAGAGAGGAGGATCACTTGAACCTGGGAGGTGGAGGTTGCAGTAAGCTGAGATCGTGCCACTGGCCAGCCTGGGCAACAGAACGAGACTCCATCTCAAAAAAAAAAGTATAAGTAATAATAAAAACATTAAAAAATAATTAAAAAAAAAAAGATGTGGTCTATGTTGCCCAGACTGGCCTCAAACTCCTGGACTCAAGCAAGTCTTCCCGCCTCAGCCTTCCAAAGTGCTAAGATTACAGGCATGAGCCACCGCACTCAGCCCAAAACGTTTTTTAACATTAGTTTTTGAAAAATCATTTCCGTAAATAACCCATAGACCAAATTAAGTTACTATTACAAGGGTATCAAAGACGTTATGGGAAACGGACATAAAAGACTCAGCTTTCAAGTGCTGACACATATTTGAAACTAAAGAACTGAACAACTAGGCCACAGTGGCTCATGCCTATAATCCCAGTACTTTGGAGGGCTGAGGCAGGCAGATCACTTGAGGTCAGGAGTTCCAAACCAACATGACTAACATGCCTGACCAACATGGCAAAACCAAGCCTGACCAACATGGCAAAACCCTATCTCTACTAAAAATACAAAAATTAGCCTGGCGCCTGTAATCCCAGTTACTCTGGAGGCTGAGGCAGGAGAATCACATGAATGCAGGAGGTGGAGGTTGCAAAGAGCCGAGATTGCGCCACTGCACCACAGACTGGGTGACAGAGTGAGACTCTGTCTCAAAACAAAACAAAATAAAACAAACATGCTGAGCAACTGTAGCAAATAAGAAATACATTCAGCTGGTCATGGTGGCTCACACTGGTAATCCCAGCACTTCTGGAGGCAGGCAGATCATGAGGTCAGGAGATGGAGACCATCCTGGTTAACATGGTGAAACCCCATCTCTACTAAAAAATTAGCCAGGCATGGTGGCACGCGCCTGTAGTCCCAGCTACTCAGAGGCTGAGGCAGGAGAATTGCTTGAACCTGGGAGTCGAAGGTTGCAGTGAGCCAAGATCACACCACTGCACTCCAGCCTGGGTGACAGAGCAAGACTCTGGCTCAAAAATAAAAGAAATACATTCACTGCAACTTGTCAAAACTTCATACTTTTTTTCTGTGTTTTATCCTGTCTTTGAAAGCAGTTTGCTAACCAAACCAATATTCACATGTGGGCACCATGGAAAACTATAAAGTGAATAATGGAATTTATGTGTTATTTATAGATCTGAGCCATGTTACAGATGTTTGTTAATCCAGCCATCAAAAAAAAAAATAGGGCCCAAAGTGGCTCCGGCCAGATGTCGTGGCGCTTGCGAAGGCGAGGCCAAGAGTTCAAGGCCAACCAACCTCAGCAACCTTACAAGCTCTCATTGATTGGCAAAAAAAAAAAAAATTTAAAAAAATAAAAAATAAATAAACCAGTCTAAATGTTTTAACCTGAGATGCCAATTTAAGATGGTACTTAATAGAAGTTGCTGACAGATATTTGGGGAATAGGATGGGGGATGGAGTATATTTACTTCTAAAAGGACTATTTTATTTTATTTGCTACATTAGCTCAAGTAAATAGGAAGCTTGGCTGGCTGTAGTGGCTGGGAGGTTGAGGTGGGTGGATTACTTGAGCCCAGAAGTCCAAGGCTGCAGTGAGCTATGACAGCACCACTACACTCCAGCCTAGGTGACAGAATGAGACCCTGTCTGAAAAATAAATCAATCAATAAATTAAAATCTTTAAATAAATAAGAGTCATAAATACTCTTCTCCTTGCAACTCCCCTCCCATCTTTGTATGCAATTTTTAAAATTTTCTTTATTATCTTTTTCTCTTTTATTTATTTATTTATTTATACAGACATGTCTCCCTGTGTAACCCAGGCAGGTCTCAAATTCCTGGGCTCAAGCAATCTGCCTGCCTCGGCCTCCCAAAGTGCTTTAATAACAAGTGTGAGCCATAGCACCTGGTCTTTTTTTTTTTTTTTTTTTTAAACAGAGTCTTGCTCTGTCGCCTAGGCTAGAGTGCAATGGTACAATCTTAGCTCACTGCAAACTCCGCCCCCTGGGTTTAAGCGATTCTCCTGCCTCAGCCTCCTGAGTAGCTGGGATTACAGGCACATGCGTAAACATGTCCAGCAATTTTTTTTTTTTTTAATTCAGTCTCCCGAGACTGTCAAAAATTGCCCAAGCCAACTATATTGCAAGTCTTCATGTCAGGGTATTGGGAAGAGTTTTAAATTAGCAATAATTGTGCCTCAGATAAACCTCATTGGTTACGATACTGCCACTATGCAAAGCTAATTATTTTCTTTTTGAGATGGAGTCTCACTCTGTCATCCAGGCTAGAGTGCAGTGGTGAAATCTCAGTTCACTGCAACCTCTGCCTCCTGGGTTCAAGGAATTCTTGGCCTCAGCCTCCAGAGTAGTTGGGATTACAGCCCACCATCACACCTGGCTAATTTTTTGTATTTTTAGTAGAGACAGAATTTCACCATCTTGGCCAGGCTGGTCTTCAACTCCTGACCTTGTGATCCACCCACCTCGGCCTCCCAAAGTGCTGGGATTACAGGCATGAGCCACTGCACCCGGCCTTAATTTTTGTATTTTTAGTAGAGATGGGGTTTTGCCACATTGGCCAGGCTGATCTCAAACTCCTGACCTCAGGTGATCCATATACCTTGGCCTCCCAAGCTGCTGGGATTACAGGCGTGAGCCACTGCACCTGGCCAAGAAACTTACAATTCTATAACATAACTTAAGATATTTAGGACCGTCCTGTAAACAAGTGGCAGATAAGGAAATGAAGTTTAGAGGTCGCTGAAGCTTTACAGGAACAACTATGATTTCAGGCACTAGGTGGAGACAACGGGTTTAAAACATCACTGAAAACACATAAACCAGAAGCGAGCACATAATGTCTGGTCGGCTGTAAGTCACACTGCCCCATCCAGGGCAGTCACACACTGATAAAAAACGGATGAACCAAAGAGCTCTGCACTCACTGGGGCAGAAGACAGGAGGCAGCCGAGGGCCAAACTCTTCTCTTTCATCTATCTGCATCTTTTGTATCGAGAAGGAAGGTGGCGGCTCCTGGGGTGCTGGCACAAGAGCTGAAAAACAGCATGGTGTTCACATCATTCGTCTGTCCCATGTTAATGTCTCTGTGTCTTTCATTCGTATCTGTTGCCATCAGATAATGTGTGCTTGCCCACACCACTTCACATCTGCCAGGTGCTAAGGATGCAGCAGTGAACACACAGACCCCAGCGCTGCCCTTGCAGACTCCGGAGCTGGAAGTCAGTCACATGAGGGCACCTGTGACCAAGGGTACAAAGGGCTAAGGTACAGGATGGCAAGTGTGCCTGTGGGCACATTGCCTAGCTCCCCTAAGACCTGAAGGGTGAAAATGTGTCTCCAAGGAAGGGTCATCTGAGAAGGAAAAAGCTTACAAACCATCAGGAATGTAAGACTATGTCCCAACTCAGAGAACTGTGGGAGATGAGTTTTACTCAAAATAAATTATCAAAGAAAAAACCTTGAAGATAAATGATCATATTCACGTTGATAATCTTGTTTGTTTGTTTGTTTGTTTTCTGAGGTGGAGTTTCACTCTTTTTACCCAGGCTGGAGTGCAATGGCGTGATCTTGGCTCACCACAACCTCCGCCTCCTGGGTTCAGGCAATTCTCCTGCCTCAGCCTCCTGAGTAGCTGGGATTACAGGCACACGCCACCATGCCCAGCTAATTTTTTGTATTTTTAGTAGAGACGGGGTTTCACCATGTTGACCAGGATGGTCTTGATCTCTTGACCTTGTGATCCACCTGCCTCGGCCTCCCAAAGTTCTGGGATTACAGGCTTGAGCCACCGTGCCCAGCCAATAATCTTGTTTTTTTTAAACAGATTACTGCATTTTCAGATAGAAGAGATATAAAAATTTTAAAAGTCTGGAAAACTATACATCAAAGTGTTTACAGTGGTTATTTTTGGCCAGCCATGGTGGCTCATGCTTATAATCCCAGCACTTTGCAAGGCCACCTCAGGTGGATTCACTTGAGGCCTGGAGTTTGAGACCAGCCTGGCCAACATGGTAAAACCCTGTCTTTACCAAAAATACAAAAATTAGCTAGGCGTGTGGTGCACACCTATAATCCTAGCTACTTGGGAGGCTGAGGCAGGAGAATCGCTTGAACCCGGGAGGCGGAGATTGCAGTGAGCTGAGATTGCACCATTGCACTCCAGCCTGGGTGAGAGAGTGAGACTCTGTCTCAAAAAAAAAAAAAAAAGCCACAGTGGTTATTTCTGCGAAGTGGAATTACAAGAGATTCAAACTTTCCACATTTCTCTAAACTTTTAAAATTCAAGTATAGATGATTTTATAATAAAAAATACAGGATTTTTTCACAGAAGAAGGAAACAGGCTGGTATTCGCAATCACCTAAGAAGAAACTATATATATTTTTATTTTATTACTTTTTGTAGAGATGGGTTCTTGAAATGTTGCCCAGGCTGCTCTTGAACTCCTGGGTTCAAGTGATCCTCCCACCTCAGCCTTCCAAAATGCTGGGATTACAGGGATGAGCCACTGTGCCTTATTTCTAACTAGATCTCAGTGAGCTGAGATCACGCCACTGCATTCCAGCATGGGTGACAGAGCGAGACTCTGTCTCAGGCTGGAGTGCAGTGGCACCATCTTGGCTCACAGCAACCACAGCCTCCTGGGTGCAAGCAATTCTGCCTCCGCCTCCTGAGTAGCTGGAATTACAGGCATGCACCACCACACCTGGCTAATTTTTGTATTTTTAGTAGAGCTGAGGTTTCACCATATTGGCCAGACTGGTCTTGAACTCCTGACCTCAAGTGATCCACTCGCCTCGGCCTCCCAAAGTGCTGGGATTACAGGCATGTGCTGCCATTCCAACTAATTTTCTATTTTTAGTAGAGATGGGGTTTCTCTATGTTGGTCAAGCTGGTCTCGAACTCCCGACCTCAAGTGATCTGCCCACCTTGGCCTCCCAAAGTGTTGGGATTACAGGTATGAGCCACCAGCCTTTTTTTTTTTGAGATGGAGTTTCACTCTTGTTACCCAGGCTGGAGTGCAATGGAGCGATCTTGGCTCACCGCAACCTCCACCTCCTGAGTTCAGGCAATTCTCCTGCCTCAGCCTCCCGAGTAGCTGTGATTACAGGCACACGCCACAATGCCCAGCTAATTTTTTTAATATTTTTAGTAGAGATGGGGTTTCACCATGTTGACCAGGATGGTCTCGATCTCTTGACCTTGTGATCAACCCGCCTCGGCCTCCCAAAGTGCTGGGATTACAGGCTTGAGCCACCGCACCCGGCCCAGCCTTTTTTTTTTTTGAGACAGTCTCCTACACTAGTCTTCTCGACAGAGTTCAACACCAGCCTGGGCAACATGGCAAAACCCCATCTCTACTAAAAATACAAAAATTAGCCATGCGTGGTGGCACGTGCCTATAGTTCCAGCTGTTCAGGAGGCTGAAGTGGGAGGACTGCTTGAGCCAGGGGGTGGAGGCTGCAGTGAGCCCAAGAATATGCCACTATACTCCACCATGGGGACAGAGCAAAACGCTGTAGAAACAAACATATATATATATACATTTACATATCATTGATTGCTAATGATCTGAGTTTAAGATTACAGAGTAAGCAAAGCAGTAGCTGTCCTAGAGCATTGTCTTCTCCTTTAAATCCCTGAGTCTGAAATACTGACATACCGTGAACCACGGATGATGTTTCCCCCATGTCAGTGTCTTGGGAGCTTTGCAAATTGGCCTCCCCGGAGCCCGCCTGATCGTCCTCGCTGTCACCTTGCTCATCCTCAGAGGATGAGGACTTTTCATCTGAGGAGCTGGCAAAGATGGCCCTGAATAAATCCATGGATGGGCGGCTCCCTTCTCCTTCAACCTGTGTGTCCACACCTTTGTTGACTGTCTGTATTAACAGTAAAATAAGAGTCAGGGATACAGAAGCAAGGTTAAAAGAGAGGAAACATTCTAGAATACACTCCCAGACACACATATTTATGTTTATGTTCATGTACCTGGGTATCCATAGCCACACACCACCCAACTAAATAGTGATCACTCACACAGCTTTTATTTTTGCGGTGTTTCTGAGTCAACAACTGTGGAATGTGCTGATGAGGTCAAAGCAGCTGAAACTTCGCATGGACTGGTTATTAATCAGAACTGCAAAGAATCCCCAAAAATGCAACAGAGCACTGTGCCTCTCTTCTGTTTGCAAGCTCAGATTCAGGCAATTTAGCAATTTAGCAAACAAAATAAACTCAAAAGAATTCAAACCCAGACACATCATAATCAAACAGCTAAAATCCAAAGACCAAGTAAAAATCTTGAAAGCAGGTAGAGGAGAAATCACCTCATTATGTATAGAGGAATAATAATTTGTTTTAGGGGTTTGTTTTGAAGCAGGGTGTCACTCTGTCACCCAGGCTGGAAAGCAATGGTGCAATCATAGCTTATTGCAGTGTTGACTTCCTGGGCTAAAGTGATCCTCCCACTCCAGCCCCCTGAGTAGCTGGGACCACAGGTGCATGCCACCACATCCAACTAGTTTTTTAACTTTTTGTAAAGATAGGCTCTCACTATGTTGCCCAGGGTAGTCTCAAACTCCTAGCCTCAAACAAGCCTCCTGCCTCAGCCTCCCAAAGTGCTGAGATTATAGATGTGAGCCACCTGCCCAGCCTGAAGACAATCTGAATGGTTGAAGATTTCTCATCAGAAATGAAAGCCCAGAGGATGTAGCAATTTAATTTTTTTTAATTATCATCCCAGAATTCTATATCCAGCAAAAACATCCTTCAGGAATGAAGACAAAAATATAAGACATTCTCATATAACAGAAATTTAAGAGAATCACTTGTTGGAACTAGTCTAAAAGAAATGCTAAAGGAAGTTCCTCAGACAGAAGTGATAGGTAAGGGGAACGTGGAACTTCAAGGCTGAAGAAAGAGCAACAGAAATGGAAAATATCTTATTAAACAGAGTAGGCTATTATCTCTGTGTCAGTTCTTTTAAAATATATGTAACAACTAAATGCAAAAATGATCACCACTGTTTGATGGAGTTTTCATTGTGTGTACACGTATGTAAGAGCATAGAGGGAAGAGAGTAAAAGGACCTACAGAATGCTAAGGCTTCTCCATTCTACTTGAAGTGGTAAACATTTAATTCTCAGTAGACTGTAAAAAGGTAAGTAGGCATACTACAATCCCTAGAGCAATCACTAAAAACAAAAATCCTGAGAGTAACCAAAAAAAACAGAAAAATTCAAATGAAATACTAAAAATTATTCAAGTAGGCTGGGCATGGTCACTCATGTCTGTAATCCCAGCACTTTGGGAGGCCGAGGTTGGTGGATCACAAAGTTAGGAGTTTGAGACCAGCCTAGCTGATATGGTAAAACCCCGTCTCTACTAAAAATACAAATATTAGCTGGGCATGGTGGTGTGTCCCAGCTACTCAGGAGACTGAGGCAAGTGAATCACTTGAACCCAGGAGGCAGAGGTTGCAGTGAGCCAAGATTGCGCCATTGCACTCCAGCCTGGGCGACAGAGCGAAACTCCATCTCAAAAAAAAAAACATTATTCAAGTAATCCAAAAGAAGTCAGGGAAAGAGGAAGGAAGGAACAAAAAAAGTGGGACTAAACAGAAAATATAACATCATACACCTAAATCCAAAAATATCGACAATCACATTCAATGCAAATGTTCACTATAGATTATCAAAATGTATTTTTAAGAAAGACTCAGTGACATGGTGTTCATAAGAAACCCACCTTAAATATAATGAAACAGATGTGTTAAAAAGTAAAAAAAAAAATGAAAAAATACATACTACACAAACACTGATCTAAAGAAAATTATCAGGGATAAAGAGTGATATTACATAGTATCAAAAAGGTCAACAGGGTGTGATGACTTATGCCTATAATCCCAGCACTTTGGGAGGCCAAGGCAGGAGGATTGCTTGAGGACGGGCGTTTGAGACCAACCTGGAAAAACACAGTGAGGCCCTTTCTCTGAAAAAAAAAAAAAAAAAAAATTAGCCAGGCATGGTGGTGTGTCCCTGCAGTCCCACCTACTCAGAAAGCTGAGGCAGAAGGATTGCTTGAGCCTGGGAGTTCGAGGCTGCAGTGAGCCATTATCACACCTCTGCACTCCAGCCTGGGAACAGAGTGAAAGCTCATCTCTTAAAAAAAAAAGAAAAGGAAAGGTCAATTCACCAAAAATAAATAGCAATCCTAGTTCAAAACTAGCCTGGCCAACATGGTGAAACCCTATCTCTACTAAACCTACAAAAATTAGCCAGGCATGGTGGTGTACACCTGCAGTCCCATCTTCTTGAGAAGTTGTGGCAGGTGAATCACTTGAACCCGGAGGGAAGGCGGAGCTTGCAGTGAACTGAAATCATGCCACTGCACTCCAGCCTGGGTGACAGAGCAAGACTCCACCTCAAAAAAAAAAAAAAAAAAAAAGAGAGAGAGAAATAGCAATCCTAAATGTATATGCACTTAACAACAGCACTTCAAAATACATAAAGCAAAAATAACTTTGGAATACAGTTTGGTAGCTTCTTATAAAGTTAAATACACATGTACATATTTTCCAGGATTCCTACTACTAAGTTTGTATGCTAGAGAAATGAAAACTTATATCCACACAAAAACCTGCACATGAATGCTCCAGCAGCTTTATTTGTTACAGCCAAAAGTTAGAAACAAGCCAAATGGCCTTTAATGGACCAGCCGGCTGCCTCTGCTGGTGAGTCACGAGGAGAAAGTGTCACTAAAGATAAAAGCAAAGGCCACACTCAGCATAGCAAAGAGAATCTGGAAGCCCCAAATACCTTATTTGTGGGTGATTCTGGTCCACGCTCTTCCTCTTTGTTTACTAAGGGGCTGGACTCCTGTTTAGGTGGCCCGGCTTTTGATCTAGCCAAACTTAAAAATTCACTAATGGAATCTTCTTTTTTTTCATGTTTAGAGGTATCCCATCTGGATGGTTTTCTTGATTCTGAAAGGTAGGACATGGATATACGTTCATCACTAGCAAGGAGAAGGCAAGCTCTTTACCATTGCTCTTTCACTCAGAATGTCAGCGTACCCACTCTGGGGCCTGGCACCGTGCGGGGTGTTGGGCAGGTAGGTGGCAGAGACTCAACCCCAGAGAGTAAATATCTGGACCATTACAACATGAGCTAGGTTATTAATAAGAGCAACTCTCTCAATAGAGGGAGAATATGCACCATTCATTCATATCATTAGGACTACATTACCCTTTAATTCTGTCTTCCTACAGGTTAGGGGTTGAGGCCCTGGTCAATCGGAGACCCCAAGGACGCCCTACTCACTGTCAGGACCTCGGTGCTGTGATACTTTTTCACTTGATGCTTGAGTGGTGGGCAAGGAAGCTGTCTCTGGGAGCGTCAGAAAGTTGAAGACTGAGTACTTGTCACGCTTCACTCTCGGTAAGCCAACTAAAGTTGAACTGGGAGTTGAAAAAAGAATCAATTTAATATAACTGGTAGGATAAATCCACCTCCTGAAAAGCTTTCCATCTCAAGTTTTCCACATCTTCTGCAAGACTAAAAAGTCCCCTAAGATGCTTTCACTTCTCAAAGCAGTTTGAGAATCTGGATGGCTTTTAGGGCCCATGAGTTTTTCCCCATTATGGTAAGGGCAAGAATTTAACTTTGAAAATGGATTTCCATTAAGGAAAAGTTCCACTGATAAAAATAAACCCAAAGTTTCTGACAAAGTCTCTGGTTCGACTGCATATGCTATCTTTTTTTTTTTCTTTTGAGATTTAATCTTAATCTGTCACCCAGGCTGGAGTGCAATTACGTGATCTCAGCTCACTACAACCTCTGCCTCCTGGGTTGAAGAGATTCTCCTGCCTCAACCTCCCAAATAGCTGGGACTATAGGCATGTGCCACCACGCCTAGCTAAGTTTTGTATTTTTAGTAGAGACAGGGTTTCACCATGTTGGCCAGGCTGGTCTCAAACTCCTGACCTCAACTGATTCACCCTCCTCAGCCTCCCAAAGTATAGGGATTACCGGCATGAGCCATCACACCCAGCCTACTATCTTGAAGTGTTCTGTTTCTTTCCTTGATTTTTTAGAGATGGGGTCTTACTATGTTACCAAGGCTGGCCTCAAACTGCTGAGCTCAAGCAATCCTCCTGCCTTGGCCTCCCAAGCTAGGATTACAAGTACGCACCATCACACCCCACCTCTTGAAGTGTTATTAACCAAATAAGAAAGTGTTTAACTTTTATAATGATAAGTAGAAAATAAGAGTAACATTATAAATGTAAACCACATGAGCAGTAATAAGGTGGCAAATGAGAGAGGCATGATGCTTTTATAACTTGACATATCTGAATTTCATAGCTTCTATATGCAATAAAGTTTGCTATCTAGATTTTTAGTAACAAATTATAGTAGTAATTTATCAAAGCAAATCTACAAAATGTGTAGATTTGTGTATCCAGGGATATACATATAAGTTCATGTAGAAAAAACAATAATAATTTATATGAGTATGTAAGAGGGAAATTAATATCAAGAATACGTTTTGTACTGACGTGAAGGTTTATCCAACTTACTCTGGATAAGGGTCAGGGACGTTAAACCTTTTACACAGAAGCTTGTCAGGGTGCCACTCAAATGTGTCTCGGGTGAGCTTCCCAAACATCTTCATCTTCACAGCCGACTGCTTGTCCCCAACATCATTCTGGGAAAAGACATGCATTCTGTTTCATCAAGTGGCCACACAACTGACCTGACTGCTCTCCCATTGAAAATTTTCAGGCAGTCTTCTAGAACTGTGAAAAAGCTTATGCTGTAACATTTTTGCTCCAGTTCACTGGAAACTAAGGCATAAAATGGTTTCTTATTCTCCTATACCATGTATATTTTGATCTTCTCACTGAGGGATTAAAAATATTTGGCTAGGGGCCAGGTCCGGTGGCTCACGCCTATAATCCCAGCACTTTGGGAGGCCGAGGTGGGCAGATCACCTGAGGTCAGGAGTTTGAGAGGCCAAAGTGGGCAGATCACCTGAGGTCAGGAGTTTGAGATCAGCCTGACCAAGATGGAGAAACCCCCATCTCTACTAAAAACACAAAACTAGCCAGGCATGGTAGCAGGCGCCTATAATCCCAGCCATTCAGGAGGCTGAGGCAGAAGAATTGCTTGAACCAGGGAGGCAGAGGTTGCAGTGAGCTGTGATTGTGCTACTGTACTCCAGCCTGGGCAACAGAATGAGACTCCGTCCCCCTCCCCACCAAAAAAAAGGCCAGGCGTAGAGGTTCCCGCCTGTAATCTCAGCACTTTGGGAAGCCAAGGCGGGTGGATCACCTGAGCTCATGAGTTTGAAACCAGCCTGACCAACATGGAGAAACCCTGTCATTACTAAAAATACAAAATTAGCTGGGTGTGGTAGCACACGCCTGTAATCCCAGCTACTTGAGAGACTGAGGCAGGAGAATCACTTGAACCTAGAGGCAGAGGCTGCAGTAAGCCAAGATCATGCCATTGCACTCCAGCCTGGGCAATAAGAGCAAAACTCCATCTCAATATGTGTATATTTGGCTAGGCAGTGTTTTAATATTAAAGTTTACAAGGTAAGGGACATGATGACGACAGACCTCTTGGTCTCGAGGGACTTCAACCTGATCTGAGTCGTCCTCCTCCTTGGCGTGAGTGAACCTGGAGGACAAGGTCGAATGGGAAGACCTGTACAGCAGGGCCGCCCGGGCAAACTCATCCCTTTCTCGGCCTCGCTCCCACTCTGTCATGCTGGGGTCCAGACAGCGCTCCAGAGCATCTGTGGGACAAAGAACAAGAAGTAGCTTCACTTCTCGGAAAAACACGGGACTTACAAGAGAACATCTGCTGGGCACCACTGGATCCCTGTCTATTTCACAAGTCCTTATCTTTGTTTTTATGACATGGGAATTTGGCAGGTAGTATTGCTCTTTCCTTCAAAATCATGCTTTAAAAAAAATTTAGGCCAAGCGAAGTGGTTCATGCCTGTATTCCCAGCACTTAGGGAGGCCTAGGCAGGCAGGTCACTTGAGGTCAGGAGTTTAAGACCAGCCTGACCAACATGGTGAAATCCTGTCTCTACTAATAATACAAAAATTAGCTGGGCATGGTGATGAACCCCTATAATCCCAGCTGCTCAGGAGGCTGAGGCAGGAGAATCACTTGAACCCGGGAGGCAGAGGTTGCAGTGAACCAAGGTTGCAGTGAGCCAAGATCACACCAGTGCGCTCCAGCCTGGGCAACAGAGGAAGACTCTGGCCGAGGTGGGTGGATCACGAGGTCAAGAGATTGAGACCATCCTGGCCAACATGGTGAAACCCTGTCTCTACTAAAAATACAAAAAATTAGCTGGGCATGGTGGCACGTGCTTGTAATCCCAGCTACTCAGGAGGCTGAGGCAGGAGAATTGCCGGAACCCAGGCGGCGGAGGTTGCGGTGAGCCGAGATCACGCCATTGCACTCCAGCCTGGGTAACAAGAGCGAAACTCCGTCTCAAAAAAAAAAAAAATTTAAAAGCATATTTTATATATATATATATATATA
The DNA here is from genome assembly GCA_031835075.1 of Saguinus oedipus. Taxonomy (NCBI): domain Eukaryota; kingdom Metazoa; phylum Chordata; class Mammalia; order Primates; family Cebidae; genus Saguinus; species Saguinus oedipus. The sequence goes on along the minus strand of CM063187.1, from coordinate 37,216,065 downwards.
TATATATATATATATATATATATATATATTTTTTTTTTTTTTTTTGGTAGAGGCAGGATTTTTAGTAGAGACAGGATTTCTCCATGTTGGTCAGGCTGGTCTTGAACTCCCAACCTGAGGTGATCCACCCTCCTTGGCCTCCCAAAATGTTGGGATTATAGGTGTTAGCCACTGTACCTGGCCTTTAAAAAATTTTTTTTTTTAAAGCAAATACACATTAGTGATGTAGGTTCCTAGTAGAGCATTAAGGCATGGTAAATAGACTTTACACTCCGCAAAGATCTGATTTTAAAAAACAACCCTGTAATTTACTGATAACCTCTCACAAGGACTACTGCATACAACAGCAACCCCTTTCCTCATTCTTGCCATATTTACTTCACAGACCACAAAGTGATTTTTTTTCCTTTGTAATGGTTCAATAGCTAACTATTGTTTTAAGTCCAGTTTTAGACTATGAGTCAGGAGTGGATGGTCAGGATCTTCAGATAAGGTGGAAGATGATGTTGATGTGAAATGTGAAATATAAGTCAAGGATTTGCAAACACCAAATGGTCTGTAAGTTAGCACTGGCCACCGCCAGCTGTGTTCTCTGTTAAACAGCTAGCTTTGGCCTGAGCTATGAACAGAAGCTAACTGTTCTTGCTTTCTGAGGTCAAGAGCCTGAAACCTTTGCACTATTTGCAGCAGGATAAAGCAAAAACACTGACAGAACGAGATACTTCAACTGTCAATCTGGGTCTATGATGGGAAGAGTGAGATCATAACCCCGCCCTGGCTGAGATGTAGGAGACCCAGGCCCAGTACCCACCTTTCTGACCCTGTTTCATGTGTACTAAAAACTCTTCATATCGCTTTTGCTTTTCTGGATCTTTGGCAAAAGGCTTGAAGTTGCTGGCTTTTAGGGTGGCCATCCTACCACCCAATGCCATGTGCCAAGAGCAATGCTCCGCAGCTGCTGCAGGGGAGGGCTGGGCTCGGCTGCTCTGGGCGTTCTGGGCCAGACTCCTGGCCTTGAGCTGAGCTGCTTTAAGGTCAGATGCCTGCTTCATTTCTTTGATTCTCTCTTTATCTTTTTGGGACAGAAATTCTAACACTGAAATAGCTGAACCTAAATAAAACAGTAATTAGAAGAGATGAAAAGAGTCATAAGACAATCACATTTACATTTCTCTGTACATACATTTTCAATATTACAAATTTACATAATTGAGGATGAGCATTTTATGTTTATTGTTTCATTTATATTCATATATTCCTGTGGACTAGACAATGATAAAATAAGATTCCTCTTTTTTTTTTTTTTAGAGATGAGGTTTCACCATCTCTAAACCTTTGGCCAGGCTGGTCTTGAACTCCTGACCTCAAGTGATCCACCCACCTTGGCCTCCCAAAGTGCTGGGATTACAGGTGTGAGCTATCTCACCCAGATTTTTTTTTCTTTTTTTAAGATGGAGTCTCGCTCTGTTGCCCAGCCTGGAGTGCAATGGCATGATCTCAGCTCACTGCAACCTCCACCTCCTGGGTTCAAGCGATTCTCCTGTCTCAGCTTCCTGAGTAGCTGGTGCTACAGGTGCACACCACCATGCCTGGCTAATTTTTTGTATTTTTAGTAGAGATGAGGTTTCACTATGTTGGCCAAGCTGGTCTTAAACTCCTGACCTCAGATGATTTACCTGCCTTGGCTTCGCAAAGTGCTGGGATTACAGGCGTGAGCCACCGTGCCCGGACGATTCCTATGTGTTTTTTGAGACATGGTCTCGCTCTGTCACCCAGACTGGAGTACAGTGGTGTGATCATGGCTCACTGCAACCTCCGCCTCTTGGGCTCAAGTGATCCTCCCACCTTAGACTCCTGAGTAGCTTAGACCACAGGCACACAACCACCATGCCCAGCTACTTTTTGTATTTTTTTTGTAGAGACATGATTTCACCATACTTCCCAAGCTGGTCTCAACTCCTGGATTCAGGAGATCGCCCACCTTGGTCTCCCAAAGTTCTAGTACTACATACATGAGCCATCGTGCCCAGCTAAGATTCCTGTTTTATAGTCAGCAAAAACGGAAGTTAACACACGCACACTTACAGGTCATGTGAGTGGTCCCCAGGATGGAGAACCTGACATCCCCAGCTTCAGACCTTCAGTCTGCCACAACTAGCCCTGGTTCCACTTGCAGCTCCCCAACAAGCCCTCACTCGTGGCACAAACACTCATGGGTGCCAACCCCATGCCAGGACCTGGCCCAGGAGCTCGGAGGACAGTGGAGACAGGAAGGAAGTAAAGGAGCAACACGCCAGTCCTCAATAGAGGAGGGCTATGAAAAAAACAGGGCTGGGCATGGTGGCTCACACCTGTAATCCCAGCACTTTGGGAGGCCGAGGCAAATGGATCACCTGAGGTTGGGAGGTCGAGACTAGCCTGACCAACATGGAGAAACCCCATCTCTACTAAAAATACAGAAAATAAGCTGGGCGTGGTAGCTCATGCCTGTAATCCCAGCAGGAGAATTGCTTGAACCTGGAAGGCCGAGGTTGCGGTGAACCTAGTCTCGCACTCCAGCCTGGGCAACAAGAACAAAAATTCCATCTCAAAAAAAAAAAAAGGAAAACATAGGGCAACAATAAAGGTTGTGATTTGAATGACATCAACCAAACTGAAGGCGTAAAAACAGCGTTGGCTGTGCACAGAGGCTCAAACCTATAATCCCAGCAACTTTGGAAAGCTAAAAGTTCCAGACCAGCCTGGGCAACAGAGTGAACCCCCATCTCTGTTTAAAAAAACTTTTTTTTTAATGTGCCAGGGGGGCCAGGTACAATGGCTCATGCCTATAATCCCAGCACTTTGGCAAGCCAAGGTGGGCAGATCACGAGGTCAGGAGTTCAAGACCAGCCTGGCCAACACGGTGAAACCCTGTCTCTACTACAAATACAAAAAATTAGCCAGGCATGGTGGCGGCCTGTAATCCCAACTACTTGGGAGGCTGAGGCAGGAGAATTGCTTGAACCTGGGAGGTGGAGGTTGCAGTGAGCGGAGATCGCGACATTGCACTCCGGCCTGGGCAACAGTGCAAGACTCAGTCTCAAAAAAAAAGTGCCAAGTGTGGTGGTGGCACATGCCTAGAGTCCCAGTGACTTGGGAGGCTGAGGTGGGAGGATCGCTTGAACCCAGGAGTTCCAGGTTATAGAGAGTTATCGAGACAGTATCTTCAGCCCGGTGACAGATGTTATCTCAAAATAAATAAATAAATACTTAAAATTAAAATTTAAAAAAAGAAGTAAAAGATATGCACATTATTACGTATGCCATTTACAATCAATAGTTCAGGAATATAAAGTCACGTAAAAAACTTCAGTGGGAAAACAACTTCCGATTTTGGTTTTGATAACTTGAGTCATGTTAAATTCCAGTAATGATTCCAGTCTTCTCCATGGCACATACCTTGAACAGGCGTCTCTCCGAGCAACTCTGCACGTTTGGAGGCATTCAGTTGGTGCTTACTGTGTGTCCCTGGGTCAGGCGTTGCCTTTCCAGCAGACTCTGATAATACCTGCAGTAAGTGTGAGTTCTCGGCGGTGGCGGCCACCATGGGTCTGAAATGATGCACTGGTCGATAGTCTCTTGGCAACTCCGGGGGTGGATAGATCTTAACAAAACAAGACAAAACCCAGAAAATACAGGTTGCAAGATCATGTTTGATTTAATCAGGAAAACATGTTAACTCTGAGCCTTGTTAACCCTGCCCCTTCCCAGGTTAACATCCAGCAGACAGGCAGCACAAGAACAGGCAGGCCAGAGGTCCAGCCAGCATCCCCTCTGGACCTGGAGGGTCACGAGAGCCACCGTGTTCCAGGGATCAGGCATTTTGAATATCCTCCCACCCACTTCTATTTTTTTTTTGAGACGGAGTTTTGCTCTTGGTGCCCAGGCTGGAGTGCTATGGTGCAACCTCAGCTCACCGAAACCTCCGCCTCCTGGGTTCAAGCATTCTCCTGCCTCAGCCTCCCTAGTAGCTGAGATTACAGGCATGCGCCACCATGCACTACTAATTTTGTATTTTTAGTAGAGACGGAGTCTCTCCAGGTTGGTCGGGCTGGTCTCCAACTCCCGACCTCAGGTGATCCGCCCGCCTCAGCCTCCCAAAGTGTTGGGATTACAGGCGTGAGCCACCGTATCCAGCCTCCTCCCACCCATTTCTACATAGAGAAGCTAATCTGCCTGTTTTATAGGATGAGAACAATAAAGATGATAATAGATCAGAAATATGAGGGCCTACAGACAGGGCAGGCCCACTGTATGTAAGAAAACCTAGAAAAAGTACTATTCAAAGCATAAAAGAAAAATAATGACTGGACTCAGTGGTTCACTCCTATAATCCTAGGACTTTGTTGTTGTTTTTTTTTTTTTTGCCAATCAATGAGAGCTCGTAAGGTTGCTCACGTTGGCCTTGAACTCATGGCCTCGCCTTCGCAAGCGCCACGACAACTGGCCGGAGCCACTTTGGGCCCCAATCCTAGCACTTTGGGAAGCCAAGGTGGGAGGGCTGCTTGAGCCCAGGAGTTCATGCAGCCTGGGCAACATAGTGAGACCCCATCTCTACAAAACTAAAAAGAATTATTTAAAAAATAATAGCGGGTGCAGTGGATCATGCCCATAATCCCAGCATGTTGGGCGGCCAGGGTGGGTGGATCACCTGAGCTCAGGAGTTTGAGACCAGCCTGGCCAACATGGTGAAACCCCATTTCTACTAAAAATACAAAAATTAGCTGGGCATGGTAGCATATACCTGTAATCTCGGCTACTCAGGAGGCTGAGGCAGGAGAATTGCTGAACCTGGGAGGCAGAGGTTGCAGTGAGCTGAGACTGCGCCACTGCACTCCAGCCTAGGCCACAGAGTGAGACTCTGTCTCAAACAAAAATAATGATAATAATTAATAAATAATAGCCAGGTGCAGTGGCTCACACCTGTAATCCCAGCACTTTGGGAAGACCACTTGAGGTCAGGAGTTCAAGACCAGCCTGGCCAACATGGTAAAACCTCATCTCTACTAAATATATAAAAATTAGCCAGGCATGGTGGCAGATGCCTGTAATCCCAGCTACTTGGGAAGCTGAGTGAGGAGAATTGCTTGAGCCTGGGAGGTGGAGGTTGCAGTGAGTTGAGATTGCACCACTGCATTCTAGCCTGGGTGACAGAGTGAGACTCTATCTCAAAAATAATAATAATAATAACTAGTTATTTTTAAATTCTGAATTCTTTTTTTCTAGTTATGTTTTAGTTCCAAATTGAAGCTTCAGGCCTTATTTTTTCTTTCTTTCCTTTTTTTTTTTTTTTTTTTTTTTTTTTGAGACAGTCTTGCTCTGTCACCCAGGCTGGAGTGCAGTGGTAAGATCTTGGCTCACTGCAACCTCTGCCACCTGGGTTCAGGCAATTCTCCCACCTCAGCCTCCCAAGTAGCAGGAATTACAGGCACACATCACCACATATGGCTAATTTTTGTATTTCTAGTAGAGACAGGATTTCACCATGTTGGCCAGGCTCATCTCAAACTCCCGACCTCAAATGATCCACCTGCCTTGGCCTCCCAAAGTGCTAGGATTATGGGCATGAGCCACTACGCCCAGCCTATTTTTTCATCCAAGATATTATTATGAATACTGTGGGTAAAACCGAGAGGACCTGGCCTAGGAACCTGGTGGGCAGTGGAGACAGGAATTTAAAAATTTTAATTTAAAAGTTAACTGAAGTGAAACTGAAATATATTTGGGAAATTTGGGGATTTCTAATACTGACAGGCATGAATGATGGCATAGCAGACAAGTTAAAATAAAGTATCAGATATTGTTAAATAACTGTATTAAATGGTCTCCCTTGTTCTTGGTCTAACAAACTCACGTGTTTGTTATTTAAGCTATTTTCTAGACTGTTCTTTACTATTCCCCCCCACCAAATTCATACTGAATTTTTAAGCTATGTGAAAGCTAAAGTCCATGATGAACTAACTCCGTAGCTGAAAGCTGCGACCCCTCTCTCCTGATGCCTCTCTACTCTGGTTCTCAGGCCCAGGTACATGCTGGATTCGCCTGGGGAGCTGTAACTATACTGATGCCTGCGCCCCACCCCAGAGAGTCTGATACAACGGGAGTTCCTGAAGCTCCCCAAGTGGTTGTTAAGGAGCAGCCTGGGTCAAGCCCCTGCCACAGTGAAAGTCCATAAAGAGTGGTGCTATCATTGTCAAGAAATCCTGTTTTTCTTTTTTTTTTTTTAAGAAATCCTGTTTTTCATCATCTTAGCCTCATCACCTTCTGGAGACAGACCCCCAAATTAGCCAGAAAACACTCTCATGTCACCACCACACAAAAACCCAGAGGAGCATGGCAGAAAGGAGGAGTATGCCCGAAATTTCTCTATATCCTCCATGGGATTCATAGTATTTCTTTCTTTCTTCCTTTTTTTTCTTTTTGAGACAGGGTCTCACTCTCTCCCAGGCTGGAGTGCAACAGCCAATCATGGCTCACGGCAGCCTCAACCTTCCTTCCAGGCTCAAGCAATCCTCCCGCCTCAGGCCCCCGAGAGGCTGGGACTACAGGAACATACCACCATACCTGGCTAAATTTTTTTTGTGTTTTTTACAGAGATGAGGTTTCGCCATGTTGCCCAAGCCATTCTCAGACTCCTGGACTCTTGCAATCCACCTGCTTTGGCCTCCAAAAGTGCTAGGATTACAGTCATGAGCCACACGCCCGGCCTTGGATTGAAAGTATTTCTCTCTCTCTGCCAAATCACTCTTCTGTTTCCCCTCTAGACTCAGATGCAGAGAACCATCTAAATCTGTGTGTGAAAGGCTAGGTGAATGCAGTCTTCCTCTGAAGTGTTCCTGCCCAAAGCCCTACTCCAGCAAACCACCAGGAACCCCCAAGACTGTAACTCTCCACTTAGGGATCTTTGTCCCATGACTCTATACTTGTGTGACTGCCACCTTCGTCAGATGGGAGCTATCTGGGGCCAGGCTGGCCTATTTATCCTAAGGACCAGTGAGTGCTTCTCCATCATTTTTAAACTATGTTTCCTTTTCTTTTTAGAGATGAAGTCTCACTCTGTCGCCCAGGCTGGAGTGCAGTGGCACGATCTTGGCTCACTGCAACTTCTGCCTTCTGGGCTCAAGCAATTCTCCTGCCTTAGTTTCCCGAGTAGCTGGGATTACAGACAAATACCACCACGCCTGGCTAATTTTTGTACTTTTAGTAGAGACAGGGTTTCACCATGTTGGCCAGGCTGGTCTTGAACTCCTACCCCCAAGTCCCCCTTGCCGTCCAAAGTGTTGGGATTACAGGTGTGAGCCACCACACCCAGCCTTATGCTTCCTTTTCATATATGTAAAAGACATGCATTTTCCATTAATATTATTTGACATTTCTGGTAATAATAACAGCTTACTGTGTGCCCAGCACTGTCCTAGATATATTCTGCTGGCTATCACAACACAGGAACTATCACAATGAAACAAATCAAAGCTGTCCCCGGCCTCCCGTGCCCCGGACAACTACAGGCCAACTCTTAGAGGTACTGAACAAATGTTTGCTGAATAAAACAACAAAAAGCTGATTAAAGCATGAAACAATCTAAAACAGGAATGCTGACAAGGCAGATGGCCAGGCACCCCTCCTGGGTTGGCCAGCACCCCAACTCCCTCCTGAGTGTGCTTGTAAGCATGTGGCTTTGGTGGTTACAGGAAGAGTGCCATGTGGCCTGAGAGCAGAGCTTCACATGTAGCTGTGACAGCATCTCACAAAAACAAAGCTATCTGCAAAGGCATGCAGAGCTCTCTTTTTTTTTTTTTTTTTTTTTTCAGATGGAGTCTCACACTGTTGCCTTGTCTAGAGTGCAGTGGTGTGATCTCAGCTCACTGCAACCTCCACCTCCCAGGTTTAAGCGATTCTCCTGCCTCAGCCTCCTGAGTAGCTGGGACTACAGGTGCCCACCACTATGCCTGGCTATTGTTTTGTGTTTTTAGTAGAGACAGAGTTTCACCATGTTGGTCAGGCTGGTCTCAAACACCCGACCTCATGATCCACCTGCCTTGGCCTCCCGAAGTGCTGGGATTACAGGCGTGAGCCCTCGTGCCCGGCCAGAGCTCTCCTTGAACTTCTCTCCCTTCTGCTTGGCTCAGCTGAAGAGGTCAGGGAACCTTGCCCATGCTAGCTTCAGAGCATGGGGAGGAGCCAGGGCTATAGGTTAGCTGGCTTTCTTAATGTTTGTCACTTTTCCTTAACCTACATTTCCCCTGGAATCATGGCAATTTCATTCTTCCACTGGTTTCTAATGTATGTTTCTCTTAATGCAAATAGCCACTCAAAGTTGGAATTTAAAACATTAGCAATTAGACACTTTTATCACAATGTAGCTACTGACTGATATTTCTTTCCTTTTTTTTTTTGAGACAGAGTTTCACTCTTGTCACCGAGGCTGGAGTGCAATGGTGCAATCTTGGCTCACTGCAACCTCTGCCTCGCAGGTTCAAACCATTCTCCTGCCTCAGCCTCCCAAGTAGCTAGGATTACAGGCATGTGCCACCGCACCCAGCTAATTTTTATTTTTAGCAGAAATGGGGTTTCTCCATGTTGGTCAGGTTGGTCTCAAACTCCTGACCTCAGGTGATCTGCCCGCCTCAGCCTCCCAAAGTGCTGGGATTACAGGCATGAGCCACTGTGCCTGGCCCTGATATTTCTCATGTAGAATGTTTTTCTTTTTTTGTGTGCGAGATGGAGTCTTGCTGCATCTCCCAGGCTGGATTAAGTGCAGTGGCACAATCTTGGCTCACTGCAACCTCTGCCTCCCAGGTTCAAGCGATTCTATTGCCTCAGCCTCCCGAGTAGCTGGGATTACAGCCACCATGTCCAGCTAATTTTTGCAATTTTTTTAGTAGAGATGGTGTTTCACTGTGTTGGCCAGATAGATCTCAACCCCTGATCTCAAGCAATCCACCCACCTAGGCCTCACAAAGTGCTAGGATTACAGGTGTGAGCCACCAAACCCAGTCTATTTTTCTAGACAATCACTAGTAACTAGGCTGTTGTTGTTTTAAAAACATAATTTACTTATCTTTCCCATTGTTAATGTAACTCAGATCACATAGCAGCAAATATTTTAAGCACTAAACCAGTAAAACAGGAAAAAAGTTTTTCTTACTTTCTTAGAAGATAAAGGTTTAGAAGCCAAGGAAAATCCATCCAAAATTTTGCCAATGTATCGAAGGTCTTTCTCTGATTCTACAAAATGATGTCATTGATTAATTCCAGAAGCAGAGACGATTAGAATAAGACAGAACATGTCAGTGTTGGACATTCTTATCTCTAAGAACATAAATAGTACATGTCATACATGATATCACTCAACTGCACCAGTAAAGGGAAGAACAAGTGGCATGCAAAGCCCCACACCTCTGTTGACTCAGTGACTAGGGCCCAGCCCACACCGCCCTTGACAGATTAGGCTACCCAGGTCACAGGCTGTGGTCCTCCCAGACAAGTACACTGACGTAACTTTTAGAAAAAGTACCTAGGCCAGGCGTGGTGGCTCATGCCTATAATCCCAGCACTTTGGGAGGCTGAGGCAGACAGATCACAAGGTCAGGAGTTCAAGACCAGCCTAGCCAAGTTGGTGAAACCCCATCTCTACTAAAAATACAAAAATTAGCTAGGCAAGGTGGCAGGTGCCGGTAATCTCAGCTACTCAAGAAGCTGAAGCAGGAGAATTGCTTCACCAGGAAGCAGAGGTAGCAGTGAGCTGAGATCGTACCACTGCACTCCAGCCCGGGAGATAGCAAGACTCTATCTCAAAAAAAAAAAAAAAAGTACCTTAGGGGCACCAAAGGGTATACCCCATGGAGTAAAAGATCTCAAGAAAAACCACCAAGAGAACAAGTATGGGGAAAAATAAAAATCACAACTGTGACCGCATCATGTGTAAAACTAGGTGAAGAACTACGGAGTGACTACCTGGCCTTCTCCTTAGCAATAATCCAAATAGGGACAAAAGGCAATGTCACCAGGTCGGCCTGTAACCTCATCTTAGTACAAATTAAAGGGGATGTATGCCTTTTTCTCAAACAAAATTCTAAGAAGACATAAAGATCACAGACATAGGAAACTAAATGACCAATGCTCTCTGACCCGGAGCTGGGGATTGTCTCCTGGTTAGAGACAACCGCATCAACAAAAGCCCTTTGATTTGATTCTCAAGGTTTTCCTTGTAGTGGTTCTGCCAAAAGTCCTCATACATGAACTACGTTCTCTGCACTCAAAAGCCCCTTTTATGACTATCACAAGCTCTTATATGGGCTAGGAGCTCAGGCCTGGAGCAGGAAACAGCCTGCAGTGCAGATGAGCTAAGGCTTTTAGCCACTCATCATTCAGCACCGCCACATCACTCCCCTCCCCACAAAACCATTCTTTGTGCTTTGACTCATATTGGGCTTTTTTTTCTTTTTTTTTCTTTTTTTTTTTTTTTGACATGGAATCTCGCTCTGTCGCCAGGCTGGAGTGCAGTGGTGCGATCTCGGCTTACTGCAACTTCTGCCTCCTGGGTTCAAGCGATTCTCATGCCACAGCCTCCTGAGTAGCCACAATTACAGCCACGCGCCACCATACCCAGCTAATTTTTGTATTTTTTAGTAGAGATGGGGTTTCACCATGTTGTCCAGGATGATCTCAGTCTCCTGACCTCCGTGATCCACCCGCCTCACCCTCCCAAAGAGGTAGGATTATAGGCACGAGCCACTGCACCCAGCATGTTGGGTTTTTTTTTTAAGCTTCTAGAACTTACTAAAATTTCTTCAGGTAATGTGGGATTCAATTTCACATTCTTAGAATTTGTATTCTCTCAAAACCCAGAAATTTCATGTTTATGAATTCATTCTGAAGAATTCTGAAGAAATAAACAAATGTGCATAAAGACAGAACCAGAAAAATATTCATTATAGCCCTACTGATCATGGAAAAAAAATAAGAATTTAAAAATCAACCATGGCTAGGCTGGTGGCTCACGCCTGTAATCCCAGCACTTCAGGAAGCTGATGTGAGTGGATTACCTGAGGTTAGGAGTTCAAGACCAGCCTGGCCAACACGCTGAAACCCCATCTCTACTAAAAATACAAAAAATTTTCCAGGCATGGTGGCACACTCCTGTAATCCCAGCTACTCAGGAGGCTGGGGCAGGAGAACCGCTTGAACCCAGGAGGGAGATGTTGCAGTAAGCCGTGACGGTGCCACTGCTCTCCAGCCTGGGCAACAGAGTGAGACTCCATCTTCAAAAAAAAAACTGGTAGTATATTATGATATATTAACATATCTTCATTTAAGTTATATAAAAATAATTCATAGTTTTGGGAGAGAAATCAGAAACTATAGGAAGGCAAAGGGAAGAAAGCTCAGAAGCTAAACGACTCGAGAAAAAAAATTTGAAAGAAAAAAGAGGAAGTAACAGCAGCCCACTGACCTCCCAGAGGTTAAGTCTCCTAACACTGGGGACACATGCCCTGCCAGCATCCTATGTAAAACCCTGGGTTCCCTGTCATACCATCCCAGTCAAGTGACACATGACTGTAGGATAACCCAAGAATAATAGGTGCCATTTCTTCAGTCTTGGGGGCAGGTTCTATGCCAAACACTGAGTTATACCACTTAATTCTCACAACCACCTCTAGAGTGGATTTTATCCTCAATTTACAAATGTGGACTTCAATGCCCAGAGAGGTTATAGCCTTGCCTAAGGTCACAAAGCTGGGCAGTGGCGAGCTGACATCCAAATTCAGGTGTGACTGACTCCAAATCACATGCCACTAATACCAACTCTACACTGTCTGCCTCTGCACCATTTCTGGAAACAACTGAAATGTGACTTTGAACCACAGGATCTGATCCACCTTGAAATGTGAACACAGCTTGAAGTTAAGGTTGTGTTGAGAGAAGTCTCTTATTCCAACAAGAACCCCCTCAGAGCCAGGGACTCAAGGGAGGAGATGGACTGGGCACCCAGCTCCATCTTGCTGCAGGCTGTTGGTGTACCTGCCTCCTGGACCCCTGACCTGACCTTCTGACCTGCCACCTGCGTTGGCCTCCTCTGGCTGCCTGCCCAGTTCGTCCAGCTCTGGGTGCTTCCCTTTAACCCACTGCCAGCTCTGAGCAGCCATGTGGCCACCGGTCTAGGCATTCCCTCTTTCCCTGATTACAGACCTCTTGCTCCTTCCCACCTGGGCCCCACCTTGACAACTGGCTTTGGCCTCGGCCAGGTCTGAATCCTGCCTTTGTTTCACTTCCCACGCCTCACTTCTGTTTTCCTTCTCATCCTGTGTCTTTGACCTGTATCGCTCTTGCAGCCCCTCCTTCCTGATACCCTGATGCTTGGTTCTGCCACCAGGTTTGCATCTGTGGAATTACCTTTCTGGTTTTTATACTGCCTGGGCGCTGTCCAGCCATAGAGTCCATCTCCAGGCTCCTCGTCCTTCAAAACAGTGTCATACTTGGATAGAGTTTCCGTGGCATAGATATCATCATCTTCCTCTTCTAGAGCACCTACACCAAAAGCCTTTAAAAAACAAGGTGTCACACTGAGTACAGGTTTTAGGGTCTGCCTGGCATCTTTAGGGATAAAGCTACTTAAAGGATGTGATTGGAAACCACGTTAGCACTTCAAGATCACCAAGAGAGAAGTGAACAGGAGTCCCAGATCAACACAGACACAAGCTTTTGGAAAACAATGACCAGATATAAATGCCATGTCCCCAGTGCTAATGCTGCCCTCCAGTCCCCACAACAGCCATGGCTCCAAGTCCTAGCACAGGAAGGGGAGTGGAGATCAAAGCCAAGCAGCAGTGCAGGGCAGGAAATGTGGCTCCCAAGAGGAGAAAGGGAGAAATGTTCATCAACTGATCAGTGTGGCCTGGGCCGACGCTGGCGGCCGGGGTCTGAGGACCGCTGCTACTCTGCTGGCCACTACAGGAACTCCTGGTATCTGCAGGAAGGAGCCTCTAACAACTAGCACTTTTGTTTAAAAGACTGAACAAAAAAACCACATGTATAAAAAGGAAAGGTGGCCAGGGCCAATGGCGCATACCTGTAATCCTAGCACTTTCAGAGGCCAAGGCAGGTGGATCACCTAAGGTCAGGAGTTCAAGACCAGCCTGGCCAACATGGTGAAACCCCATCTCTACTAATAATACAAAAATTAGGCTGGGCACAGTGGCTCACACCTGTAATCCCAGCACTTTGGGAGGCCGAGGCAGGTGGATCACGAGGTCAAGAGATTGAGATCATCTTGCCCAACATGGTGAAACCCCGTCCCTACCAAAAATACAAAAATTAGCTGGGCATGGTGGCGCATATCTGTAGTCCCAGCCACTCGGGAGGCTGAGGCAGAAGAATCGCTTCAACCCAGGTGGAGGAGGTTGCAGTGAGCCGAGATCATGCCACTACACTCCAGCCTGGCAACAGAATGAGATTCCATCTTAGAAAAAAAAAACACACACAAAAAAAGTAGCTGAGCATGGTGGTGCATGCCTATAATCCCAGTTATTCAGGAGGCCGAGGCAGGAGAATCACTTGAACCAGAGGTGGAAGTTGCAGTGAGCTGAGATCACACCACTGCACTCCAGCCTGGGCAATAGAGCAAAACTCCGTCTCAAAAAAAAAAAAAAAAAAAAGGTAATAATGAAATGGCAAAGATACTATTTAAAAAATGCATTTTAAGAACTTTTGATCTGGTTCCACTTGTGGATTAGGGGGGAAATAAAAGGAAAAGAACCTCTAAATCAATTTGAGAGAACGGACAATCAGTAAAAAAGCTCTCTACCTTTCCCAAAGGAAAAAAGCAAATCTCCAGGGTAAAAATTACCCCGGGTTCCTGACATAGGGTTTGCAGCCCTAAGAAATAGCCCAAGAAGTAGTAAAACTTGGAGCTAAACTTGGAGAGGCAGATTGTAATTGGACTATCACTAAATCAAAGGGATAAGATTAGCCAGGCATGGTAGCAGATGCCCGTAGTCCCAGCTACTCGGAAGCCTTACGCACCCAAGAGTTCAAGGCTGCAGTGAGCTGTGATTGCGCTGCACTCCAGCCTGGGCAACAAAGAACCTACCTCCAAAAATAATAATAATAATAATAATAATAACAAGGCCAGACGCAGTGGCTCACATCTGTAATCCCAGCATTTTGGGAGCCCAAGGTAGAAGGATCACTTGAGCCCAGGAGTTTGAGACCAACCTGGGCAATATAGCAAGACCCCATCTCTACAAAATATAAAAATTAGTGGGGCATGGTGACATTAACCTGTAATCCCAGTTACTCAGGAGGCCATGGGAGGATCACTTGAACCCAAGAGTGAGCTGAGATCATGCCACTGCACTCCAGCCTGGGTGACAGAGCAAGACTGTCTCAAAAAAATAAAAAAGGAAGAAGAAAAAAAGTAGACTAATGTATTAATAACTTCCCCTTTATAAAATAGAAATAAATCATTTTACCTGGCCTGAAATTCCCAATTTTCTTCCTTTATTCAGTCCCATTTCTCCAAGATGGCCAGCTCTCTCAGAACCACCACTGAAAAGATTAAAATGTTCTCCCGAAGTTCCAAACAGTGCCTGGTGGGGATCCAGGCCCTTGTAGGCCAGGCCATGCACATTATCTTTAGGTGTGAAATCTACAGGTGTGACATCTTTGGGTGCAAAGGTCACATTATCAGGCAAGTAGTCATCATCTTCACCCTATTTCCGTTTAAAGTGGAATTGAGGTGAGTCACTGCATGGTACAACATAAACCCACAAAATACTAATTGAAAGCACAGTGATTAATGCCACCCACAACAATTAGCAAACTTTCATTGGTGCTGTTACAAAGGTTACTAAATCACTTCCCAGTACGAAGGATGCTAATACCAATTCCATTTTATGAAGCTGAACAGACTCGGTTATCTGTGGTGCTGGCATGTTGCTCGATAGGTATGCTGATATAATGGGGATAGCTTTAGGGTATGAGTATTTTGCTGTATAGTTACGGGATTTGATTTCTAAAATTGTCTCCAAACCTAAAATTTCACAATCATACAGTAACAGGTGCTACTGTACCAAACTGAAGGTCAGTCAGCCCATGTAATACCTCAGATCCTTCTAAGCTTCCGGGGGGTAACGCACAGCCATAGATTTTGACTCCAGGATCTAGAAAAGAGATTTCAAATGCAATAGTCATGAGTGACTACAAATAGAAAACCCAGGCCAGGCCAGGCCAGGCCAGGCATGGTGGATCACACCTGTAATCCCAGCACTCTGGGAGGCTGAGATGAGAGGATCGCTTGAGCCCAGGAGTTCAAGACCAGCCTGGGTAACATAGTGAGATCCTGCCTCCACAAAAAAATTAAAATAAAAAAATCACTGATACTCATCAGAGGTACAAGGGTACATTTATAAAAGGTACTACAGCATTACAGTCAGAGGCAGCTCACTGGGAATTGTTTTAGAAACAGGGTCTCGCCCTGTCACCCAGGCTGAAGTATAGTGGCATGATCATAGCTCACTGTAGCCTCAACCTTCTGGCCTAAAGCCATCCTCCCACCTCACTCTTTTTTTTTTTTTTTTTTTTTTTGAGACAGAGTTCCACTCTCGTTGCCCAGGCTGGAGTGCAATGGCGGATCTTGGCTCACCGAAACCTCTGCCTCCCAGGTTCAAGTGATTCTCCTGCCTCAGCCTCCCGAGTAGCTGGGATTAGAAGCATCCTCTACCACACCTGGCTAATTTTGTATTTTTAGTAGAAATGGGGTGTCTCCATGTTGGTCACACTGGTCTCAAACTCCTGACCTCAGGTGATCTACCCGCCTTGGCCTCCCAGAGTACTGGGATACAGGTGAGAGCCACCACGCCCAGTCTTCACCTTACTCTCTTGAGTCATAGCTGGAACTACAGCTGCACTGCACTGCACCTGGCTAATTTTTGTATATTTAATAGATACAGGGTTTCACCATGTTGCCCAGGCTGGTTACCTGGGCTCAAGGATCCTCTCACCTCAGCTTCCCAAAGTGCTAGGATTATAGGTGTGAGCATTGCACCTAGCCAGGAATCATTTTCTACCAGCACCTGCCCTACCTGGCAATAATGTGGTCAATGAGTAACCAATACTGCCCCACAGCATGAAGAACCCAAAAGGAATGACTGCTACTCTCAAAGAGTCACTTACAGTCTGGCTGGGGAGACTTAAGGACAAGAAATAAGTAAAAAGTCATAATGTTAAACTGTGACTTTTGGGGAGGGTAGGAAACATGAACTCTCATATGCTGCTGGCAAAAAGCATAAACTAGTACAGCCTTTCTGGAAGCTATCATGCGTTACACATAAAAAGCCTTAGAAGACACACATACCACTGGGCCCAGCTATTTTGTTTATTGGAATTTGCAGCCATTAAAATGTACACTCTTGGCTAGACGAGTGGCTCACACCTGTAATCCCAGTACTTTGGGAGGCTAAGGCAGGTGGACTGCCTGAGCTCAGGTGATGGAGACCAGCCTGGGCAAAATGGCAAAACCCTGTCTCTATAAAAAATACAAAAAATTAGCCTGGCATAGTGGCATGTGCCTATGGTCCCAGGTATTTGAGGGGCTGATGTGGGAAGATCACTTGAGCCTAGGAGGTCGAGGCTGCAGTGCACCCGAATCGCACCACTGCACTCCAGCCTGGGTGATGGAGCAAGACCTCAAAAAAAAAAAATTACCCTGCAGAAGTGATGCCAGTTAATGAGTTAACATACATACCAGGTTTCTGGCGGCGCGGCCGTCTCTTTACTCGAGGACCAACTCCTTGCCCTTCCTTCCAACCCATTTTTCTTAGCAGTTCGAAACCAATGGATAATCTAGGAGAGCAAGGCATTGAAAATGAACTCTTCAAAATAATGCTAACAAAGAGAATGAAATAAGCAGCTTCTGAGTTCCTCCTCCATTCCTAGACCTGCCTTGCCTGGGCCCTTGCCCTCACCCACGTTACAACTGGTGTGACCCTGCCATTCCAGCCACAGCGGGCTGCATTGGGGTACATGCCTAAACTGGGGAAGTCAATCAGATGTCTTCTCTCCTGGGCCTTTAGGATGGGCCCATAGAGACACTAGATAGTCCTTACCAGGCATGTGGCCTGGGAATCCCTGAAGGTCTAAGGCTGCCATATTGGGCGACAAGCCCAGGAGCACAACAAGGAGATATACAGAAAGACAGGGTAGAATGAGGCAGACAAGAGTGAGGCTATAAGGTCAGAGGTGGGGGGTGATGGGAGAAGTCACTGCAATTCCTAACAGCACTCCAGCCTCCGTAAACCCCAGCAGCACAGCTAGTGGCTGGAGTTCTTGATCTCTTGTACAATGACAGTGCAAGACCCTTTTGGCAAAACCCCTTTTTCACTTAGACTTTGAACCTAAGAAGGTTTGTCTTACTTGCAATCAAACTATCCCTAAGCAAGAGAATTGTACACATGCAAAACACCTGTGCTAAGATCACAACAGTCAGGAGGAAACGCTCACTTTGCTGGTGTTATGAGGTCATCAAGGAGGGTGGCTCCAGGAATAGGGGCTGTGGCAGCGGCCAAGTGCCTGGCCTTTTCTCGTATTCTGTCTTTGGTTTTGGAGGCAAAATCGTCTGTGGTGACAATCGCTTTAGGTGCTATCCCAAATTCACTAAGATCCTTCAAAAAAAATTCAAACAGAATTATATTATTTGGAAAGTGATTAAACACAATACATCACATAGCTTTATTTCTGTTTTTTAAAAAAGTTAAAACTACAAAATTTAGGTCAGGATCAGCAGAGTGACAGATATATGCACTGACTTTTTTTTTTTTTTTTTTTTTAAGGCAGAGTTTCACTCTTGTTGCCCAGGCTGGAGTGCAATGGTGCCATCTCAGCTCACCACAACCTTCACCTCCCAGGTTCAAGTGATTCTCCGGCCTCACCCTCCCAAGTAGCTGGAATTATAGGTATGTGCCATCATGCCCAGTTAATTTTATATTTTTAGTAGAGACTGGGTTTCTCCATGTTGGTCAGGCTGGTCTTGAACTCCCAACCTCAGGTGATCCACCTGCCAGCCTCAGCATCCCAAAGTGCTGGGATTACAGGCATGAGCCACTGCACCTGGCTATTTTTTTTTTTTTAACACAGTTTTGCTCTTGCTGCCCAGGCTGGACTGCAATGGAGCAATCTGAGTTCACTGCAACCTCCACCTCCAAGGTTCAAGCAATTCTCCTGCCTCAGCCTCCCAAGTAGCTGGGATTACAGGCATGCACCACCACACCTGGCTAATTTTTTGTGTTTTTAGTAGAGATAGGGTTTCACTATGTTGGTCAGGCTGGTCTCAAACTCCTGACCTCAGGTGATCCACCTGCCTCAGCCTCCCAAAGTGCTGGGATTACAGGCGTGAGCCACTAATCCTGGCTTCACACTGACTTTAGAACCTTATTCTCACACAAGGTAAAGTCAGTGGCCAAGGGCAGGAAATGACAGTCGCTGCTCATCAGGGCCATCCCAAGCATGACCAAGCTGGAAAGACAAGAAGTAAGGGCCATGTTCTTCTTGACAATATCTCAAAGGTCAGCATGAAGGGGACTAAGCTTGGTGTCCCAGCCTGCGAGCATTTGCAAGTGTGCGTGTGCCAGGCTTGGAGTCAGGAGCTTTTGCCTTTACTGGGGCAGACGTTGCTGGCTGCCTGTCCAGCCATTGTCACGCTTCCTCTTTCCTTGCAGAGCCCTGACGTCGAGGCATCTGCCTTCCTCTGTACTGCCATGCACTGCAGGAGTGGTACTCCCAGTGTTGGGGAGCCAGGGTTAGGAATTTGGGCTTTGTGTCTTATGTAAGACAGGCATTTTCATCCCGTTTTCCTTGCCAGGGACTGTGTTAGGAATGGGCACATAAAACAATTTGTGCAAGCAGATACAGAGAAAAATTCTCCTGAGATGTTTGATCGGAAATTTAAAAAAAAAATGAAATTAAAAAAAAAGAAAATTCATGGTAGGGCTTATATGAAAAGCTTCTTTGCTCTTAAGAAAAGAGACTGCCAGGCATGGTGGCTCACACCTGTAATCCCAGTAATTTGGGAGACCAGGTGGGTGGATCACCTGAGGTCAGGAGTCTGAGACCAGCCTGGCCAACATAGTGAAACCCTGTCTCTACTAAAAATACAAAACTTAGCCGGGCATGGTGGTGTACACACCTGTAATCCCTGCTACTCGGGAGGCTGAGGTAGGAGAATCACTTAAACCCGGGAGGCAGAGATTGCAGTGAGCCACGACAGTGCCACTGAACTCCAGCCTGGGTGACAGACTGAGACTGTCTTAAAAAAAAAAAAAACAAAAAACAGGCCGGGCACGGTGGCTCACACCTATAATCCAGCACTTTGGGAGGCCGAGGCGGGTGGATCACGACATCAAGAGATTGAGACCATCCTGGGCAATAAGGTGAACGTCAAATACCTAAAAGATAAAGCCTTACAAACAGAGAGGAAATCGTACATTGGACCATCTCTACTAAAAATACAAAAAAAAAAAAATTAGCTGGGCATGGTGGTGCGCGCCTGTCTCAGGAGGCTGAGGCAGGAGAATTGCTTGAACCCAGAAGGCGGAGGTTGTGGTGAGCCGAGACTGTGCCATTGCACTCCAGCCTGGGTAACAACAGCGAAACTCCGTCTCAAAAAAAACAGAAAAGAGACCAAGAGGAAAGTTCTTCTCCTGGGCAACATCAGCCTGGATGTTCCACCTGGAACTACTACAGCCCTCTTGGAATCATGAGGAGAGGTAGTAAAAGGACAAGCTGCCAGCAGCAGACTGAGAAGAGACTGCCTGGGGCCTCAGCAGCATCCAGACTTCCTACTACATGAGACATGTTTCCTTCTAGATGAGGCTACTCAAAAAAGGAAGGAAACTTCCTTTTCTCTTACCAGCAGCCTAAAGTATGCTGATATAAGTGTTTTATTTAATCTTTTTCTTCAACTTTGAAGTTCCAGGGTACATGTGCAGGATGTGCAGGTTTGTTACATAGGTAAACGTGTGCCATGGTGGTTTGCTGCACAGATCAACCCATCACCTTGGTAGGTATTAAGCCCAGCATGCATTAGCTATTCTTTCTGAATAGCTCTCCTCTCCCTCCCTGTCTAATCGTCATCATGGGTGAATCCACAACCAGGTTTTAAGATAGCAGAAGTTTAATGTCAGCGCAATCGCTCATGGTTCCTCACTGCAATATGCCTGGAAGTTACTGTGGAAAGCTGCAGACCCGGCTCCATGGATACTGAGCTTCTGGAGCAATGGAGGTTTTTCAAGTAAATTGCCTATGTATGACTTTCCCTTTCCACTCTTGATTTTAGAAACTGGCCCCAGCATAAAATGCTCCTCCAATGAACAAGACTCCTCTGATGTACAGGACACTGTACATCAAACACCTAAAAGATAAAGCCTTACAAACAGAGGAAATCATACATTGGACCTTCGGGGAAGAGAGAAGGCACTTACAGCAACCAACTATACACGTACCACCAGCTAACTGGCATTTAAAGTTTTACACACCCACCTCTTCATCCATGAAATCTTCAGGACCAAGAACAGATTTGTCTGCTCTGTTCTGTCGTGAAGACACGAAGGTAGAGGGTGTCCATCCTGAAAGGAAAGAGTTTAGAACTTTACAATCCTAGAAGGAATCTAGGCAATACTCAGGGTACCATGTCCACGGACTCAACCTGGCTGGTCCAAGGGCAATGGCTGTGCCAGCCCCCCAGTTCTATCAGACACTGGAGTCCTATAACTAACGCCCTTTTTCCCTGACCATGGTTACCAAGCATGTGCCATGTCTACAAAGAGGGAATGTTCTGGAGGTTACATATGTCTGTAACCTCTGCACATAAAGTTGTTTAATTTTCTCTAAGAGTGATACACCTTCCCACAAGGGTCCAAGTGAGACCCTTGATTCTCTTCAAGGGTCTTGTGAGCTGAGACATCTGGGAAGGTCTACTCTCAGTAGGCACACCACTGCACTAAAGCCTGGGTGACAGAGTGAGACCCTGTCTCAAAAAATAAATTAATTAATTAAATAAAATGGAAAGGCAGGATGCGGTGGCTCACGCCTGTAATCCCAGCACTTTGGGAAGCTGAGGCAGATGGATCACCTGAGATCAGGAGTTCCAGACAACCCTGGACAACATGGTGAAACCCCTTCTCTACTAAAAATACAAAAATTAGCCAGGCATGATGGTGGGCGCCTGTAATCCCAGCTACTCAGGAGGCTGAGGCAGGAGAATTGCTTGAACCCAGGAGGCAGAGGTTGCAGTGAGGCAAGATCTCACCACTGCACTCCAGCCTGGGAGATAAAGAGAGACCCTGTCTCTAAAAATAAATAAGTATATAAAAACACGTTGGGGCCAGGCGCCGTGGCTCACACCTGTAATCCCAGCACTTTGGGAGGCCGAAGTGGGCAGATCACAAGATCAGGAGTTTAAGACCAGCCTGGCTAATATGGTGAAACCCCATCTCTATTAAAAATGCAAAAATTAGCCGGGCACAGTGACACGTGCCTGTAGTCGCAGCTACTTGGGAGGCTAAGGCTGGAGGATCTCTTGAGTCCAGGAGTTCTGGGCTGTACTGCGCTATGCTGATAGGGTGTCCGCACTAAGTTCAGCATCAATATGGTGACCTCCCAGGAGCGGGGGACCACCAGGTTGCCTAAGGAGGGGTGAACCGGCCCAGGTTAGAAATGGAGCAGGTCAAAACTCCTGTGCTGATCAGTAGTGGGATCGCACCTGTGAATAGCCACTGCACTCCAGCCTGGGCAACATAGTGGACCCATCTCTTTTAAAAATAAAAAATATATATAAAAAAATAAAAATACAAAAACTAGCAGGGCATGGTGGCGGGCACCTGTAGTCCCAGCTACTTGGGAAGCTGAGGCAGGAGAATTGCCTGAACCCAGGAGGCGGAGGTTGCAGTGAGCCAAGATCGCGCCATTGCATTCCAGCCTGGGCAACGAGAGCAAAACTCTGTCTCAAAAAAGAAAGTACATTACATAAAAGATTTAACTGATTCTCTTCCCCAGGTAGAGAGCACCAAAGAGCCAATCTTGCTGTGGTCCTCAGTGTCTGAGTATCTGGGGAGGGCACCTGGTGACTCTTCCTCAGCACTAACACCGTGCTGGCTCCTTAACCTCTCTGACCCTTGGTGGCCTCATCTGCAAGATCCCGGTGACACTTGCCCTCCTCACTCACTGAGTCACGAGAGACAGTCAATGATTAACTGAAAGATTCTGTGTAAGAATACTTTGTGAATGATAACACACAATAAGAGCGGAAGTCATTATCACCATTTAATCATCTCATTAGAAGGTATGTATTTTTTACAAAGTAGAAGAAAACTCTGACCATCAGGCTGCAATCAATGAATGAGATACAGGTTGACTCTGGAAACATCCAAATATCCAAAGAACACAAAACACTACAGTGCATGTGTTAAAAATGTTCAGAGAAGGCTGAGCATGGTGGCTCACACCTATAATCCAGCATTTTTGGAGACCAAGATGGGCGGATCACTTGAGGCCAGGAGTTTGAGACCAGCCTGGCCAACGTGGTGAAACCCCATCTCTACTAAAAATGCAAAACTTAGCCAGCCATGGTGGCGGGTGCCTGTGATCCCAGCTACTCGGGAGGCTGAGGCAGGAGAATTGCTTGAACCTGGGAGGCAGAAGTTGCAGTGAGCCAAGATCACACCACTGCACTCCAGCCTGGGTGACAGAGTGAGACTGTCTTGAAAAATCAAAATCAAAAAATCAATTCATTAAAAAAAAAGTTTGGAAAATGTTTTATTTATTTTTTTTTTCGGAAAATGTTTTTTAAAAAGCAAGGGTGGCCAGGTGTGGTGGCTCACACCTGTAACCCATCACTTTTGGAGGCCAAGGCAGGCAGATCATTCAAGGTCAGGAGTTCAAGACCAGCCTGGCCAACATGATGAAACTCACTGAGTCACGAGAGATAGTCAATGATTAACGAAAGACTTCTGTGTAAGAGTACTTTGTGAATGACAAGACAATAAAAATGGAAGTCATTATCATCATTTAATCATCTGATTAGAAGGTATGTATTTTTTAAGCCAGGTGTGGTGGCTCACACCTGTAATTTTAGCACTTTGGTAGGCCAAGGCGGGTAGATCACGAGGTCAAGAGTTCAAGACCAGACTGGCCAACATAGTGAAACCTGGTCTCTACTAAAAATAGAAAAATTAGCCAGGCATGGTGGCATGCACTTGTACTCAGGAGGCTGAGGCAGGAGAATTGCTTGAACCTTGGAGGCAGAGATTGCAGTGAGCCAAGACAGTGCCATTGCACTCCAGCCTCGGCAACAGAGTGAGACTCCATCTCAAAAAAAAAAAAAAAACAAGGGTGAGGTAGAATCAATACTTCAATCATTTGCTTTAATGATATAATAGCCATAAGTAGGAAAATCATACCTTCTTTTGAGCCAACAGTATTAAAGTATCCGGCAGAGAAGCCTCCACTAAAGGCCCCATGGAATCGTTTATACCTTCCTTTTTCATCTCTGACAGTCTGATCCTGAAGAGGAATTGGTTTCTTTGGTCTTTCACCTAAAAAAAAAAAAGTTTTTTAAACGAAAAAGAGGGTAGGAAATGGTGGGTTCGAATTTAGGGAAAATGTCACTTTTTAAACAATAAATTGTTTACTTCCTATAACTTCAAATGCAACCATTTAAATTAAATTGTTATTCCTACCACTTTATATAGCCTAGAAAATAATATATTTTATAAGCTTATGTTAGAACTATATATAGCCTAGAAAATAATATATTTTATAAGCTTATGTTAGAACTATGGCCTGCTTTTCCTACTAAATTCCATTATAAAACCTGATCAACACAGTGAAACCCTGTCTCTACTAAAAAATACAAAAATTAGCCAGGCATGGTGGCGGACACCTATAATCCCAGCTACTCAGGAGGCTGAGGGAGGAGAATCGCTTGAACCCAGGAGGTGGAAGTTGCGGTGAGCCAAGATGGTGCCACTGTACTCCAGCCTGGGAGACAGAACAAGATTATCTCTTTTTTCTTTTCTTTTTTTTAAGAGACAGGGTCTCGCTATGTTGCCCAGGCTGGAATGCAGTGGCTATTGACAGGCGCAATCCCACTACTGATCAGCAGGAGTTTTGACCTACTCCATTTCCGACCCGGGCCATTCGCCCCTCCTTAGGCATCCCGGTGGTCCCCCTCCGACCCCACACCCTGACTCCCGGGAGGTCACCATATTGATGCCAAACTTAGCGTGGACGCTCGATAAGCACAGTGCACTACAGCCCAGAACTCCGGGGCTCAAGCGATCCTCCCACCTCAGCCTCCCGAGTAGCTGGGACTACAGGCATGTGCCACCCACCACGCCCAGTGACTCTGCCTCAAAAAAAAAAAAAAAAAAAAAAACTAATTATATTGTCAGGAGAATTCAAACGAAATTGAAATCTCTGGCTTCAAATGAAGGGTGCAAGAAGCTGGGGTGGCAGGTGGCAAGGGGAGAAACACTTCCATACTTCTAGAATTTCACACCATTCCTGAATCTGGAATGTTTCCTTTGGTATTGCCCATTTTCCCCAACTCCTGAGAGTTTCCTTAATTTCTGTGTATCTCCTGATTCCACAGTGTTCTTTAAACCTTATTCCTTTTCCTACTTTGTTGAAAGGGCTGTATTGTGACACCACGCAAGTGAGGGAATTTAATCTAACACATTTCAGGCCTAGCCCTAACAATTCCTTAGGTTTAAAGTGCCAGGTACTATGGCACAAGCTACTGCCTCATTTTATCAACTGCAATTCAGAATCCTAAATTTATTTAAAAACTTTTAAAAATAAAAAAGATCAAGTTATTTTTGGCCAGGCACAGGGGTTCGCCCCAATAATCCCAGCACTTCGGGAGGCCGAGGCAGGTGGATCACCTGAGGTCAGGGGTTTGAGACCAGCCTGGCCAATATAGCGAAACCCCGTCTCTACTAAAAATATAAAAATTTGCCAGGCGTGGTGGGACACACCTGTAGTCCCAGCTACTCGGGAGGCTAAGGTAGGAGAATTACTTAAACCCAGGAGGCAGAGGTTACAGTGAGCCAGTCACACCACTGCACTCCAGCCTGGGTGACAGAGCAAGACTCTGACTCAAAAAAAAAAAAATCAAGTTATTTTCAAAGGTTCAGAACAAGAAGTAGGTTATACAGCGGCTAAGGGTATGAGTTAAGGGTGGAGAGTCACAGTGCTCTGGAGTTTCAAGCCAACTCTGTTTACTGGCACTGGACTGTGGTCAGCTTTGCCTCTCTGTGCCTCAATTTCCTTATCTTTAAAACCGACATGACACTAATGGTAACAGCTATTTCATAGAGTTGTTATGCAAATTAAATGCCTATAAGAACTTATCAAGAAGAGGAAGACACAAGACATTATTTATTTATTTATTTATGAGATGAAGGCGGTGGCTAACGCCTTTAATCCCAGCACTATGGGAGGCCAAGGCAGGTGGATCACTTGAGGTCAGGAGTTTGAAACCAGCCTGGCCAACATACTGAAACCTCACCTCTACTAAAAATACAAAACAGGCAGGCACAGTGGCTCACACCTATAATGCCAGCACTTTGGGAGGCCAAGGCAGACAGATCACGAGGTCAGGAGTTCAAAACCAGCCTGGCCAATATGGTGAAACTAAAAATACAAAAAGTAGTAGGGCAGGGTGGTACACATCTGTAGTCCCAACTACTTCAGAGGCTGGGGTGGGAGAATCACCTGAACCCAGAAGATGGAGGCTGCAGTGGGCTGAGATCGCACTCAGAACAACACTCTTTGTCTCAAAAAAAAAAAAAAAAAAACGGCTGGGCACGGTGGCTCATGCCTTTAATCCCAGCACTTTGGGAGGCCGAGGCAGGTGGATCACAAGGTCAGGAGTTTGAGACCAGTCTGGCCAACACAGGGAAACTCTGTCTCTACTGAAAATACAAAAATTAGCTGGGCATGTTGGCACAAGCCTGTAATTCTAACTACTCAGAAGGCTGAGGCAGGAGAACTGCTTGAACCCGGGAGGTAGAGGTTGCAGTGAGCCAAGATTGTACCACTGCACTCCAACCTGGGTGACAGAGCAAGACTCTATCTCAAAAAATAAAAATAAATAAATCAACCAATTAGCTGGGTGTGGTGGTGCAAGCCTGTAATTTCAGCTACTTAGGAGGCTGAGGCAGGAGAAGTGCTTGAACCCAGAAGGTAGAGGTTGCAGTGAGACAACATTGCGCCACTGCGCTCCAGCCTAGGTGACAGAGCAAGACTCCATCTCAAAAAAAAAAGAGATGTAGTCTCACTCAGTTATCCAGACTGGAGTGAAATGGCATGATCTCAGTTCATTGCAACGTCCACCTTCCAGGCTCAAGTGATTCTCCTGCCTTAGCTTCCCAAGTAGCTAAGATTACAGGTGTGAGCCACCACACCTGGTCAAGAGCCCAGATTTAAAGACCAAGAGATCTGAGTTCAAATCCCCTTCTAAATTAGCTAGGCATCATGGCAGGCTCCTGTAGTCCCAGCTACTGGGGAGGCTGAGGCAGAAGAATCACTTGAATCCAGCAGGAGGAGGTTGCAGTGAGCTGAGATCATGCCACTGCACTCTAGTCTGGGTAACAGAGTGAGATTGTCTCAAAAAAAAAAAAAAAAAGATTTGTCATCTTGAGCAAGTTACTTCTTTGCTCTAACCTTTAGCCTCTACAACTGTAAAATCAGGGTAATAAAGAAGCCTTTCTTTGTAGGGTGGTAATGAGGATTAAATATCATATGTAAACAGCTGAGCACAGTCCCTGGCCATGGGGATTATCAGTTAATATCCGCTTCAATGTCTTTTCCCTCTAAAGGACGAAGTTACAGTGTGGGTCCCATAACCCAAATTTTCACCATTTCTTGGAAATGCAGTGCACACATTCCATTACTATATGTGCACTTGGCATGATTCTTGGCTAAGGCAGAGCTTCTCAATCTCAGCATATTTTGTGCTGGAGAAGTCTTTGTTTCAGGGGAATGGTCCGTGTACTGCAGGATGTTCAGCAGCATCCTGGGCCTGTAGTAGCAGCTTACAAGCATGACAACCGAAAAGGTCTCCAGGCATTGCCACCTGTCCCACTAGGCTGAGGTAAGAGGGAGCAGGTGCTGCCAGCACTTAGTGCTATTCTTTTCTTTGAAACGGAGTCTCGCTCTGTCACCCAGGCTGGAGTGCAGCGGCACAATCTTGGCTCAACCTCCGTCTCTGGGTTCAATCAATTCTCCTGCCTCAGCCTCCTGAGTAGCTGGGATTACAGGCGCACACCATCACACCCGGCTAATTTTTTGTATTTGAGTAGAGATGGGGTTTCACCAAGCGCCCGGCTGCTTGGTGCTATTCTGAAGTGCTTCTGATCTGGAAAGGGAGACAAAATCTGCAGACAACCAAGTGGAACCTGTGGAGGCAGATGATGAGGGCCAAGCAATGTGGCCAGCTAGCTCCCACAGGGCTCCTAAGGAGAAGGCACCACCTCTAACCAGTGACGGAAAGCTCCAGAGAGGAGGTGGGTGGCATTTTAGCCAGGCCATGTCCTAATTAAGGCTGCTAATGCCAACTAATTCCTTCCATTAGTACATATTATCTCATTTATCATACTCTGATAAGGATACTGATTAAGTAACTTCCCTGAGACTCACAGCTAATAAACACAAAGGTGAAACCAGATCTCAACTCTGTCTCCAAGCCAGAGACGCCTCCTATACTGTTCCTCCCTCTCATATCCCTGACCAAAAGTTCAACAAGCCCCTGGTTGGCTAATGGTTAGATTTTTTTTTTTTAAGGGTGAGGGGGCTGGGTGTGATGGCTCACACCTGTAATCCCAGCACTTTGAGAGGCCAAGGTAGGAGTGATTCGAGTCATTAGTAGTAGTGGTTTGAGACCAGCCTGGGCAACACAGTGACACAATTTTTAAAATTAACTGGGCATGGTGGTATGAGCCTGTAGTCCTGGTTACTGGGGGCTAGGGGATGCTAAGCTGGATCACTTGAGCCCAGGAGGCCAAGACTGCAGTGAGCCATAATCATGCCACTGTACTCCAGCCTGGGAGATAAAGCAAGACTCTGTCTCAAAAAAAAAAAAGTGTACCGAGGGCACTGCCATGCAAGCAGCCCTTCTAGACCTCAGTGTAGAAAACTGAGCACAACTCTCCCCTTTCTCAAGACACTCAGAGCCCAGCAAAGAAGACCTGCACGCACTGGAGTGCTTCTGACAATAACAAGGTCTGCAACATTAGCCACTATTAGGAATGAGCAGAATTTTGATAGCTGCAGACAGGCACACAGAAGAGGCACTGACTCCCATCAGGAAGCAGGAGGGATAAAAGGGCAAGGTCAGGTGTATTGAGAAAGTGGTCCAGGGAGTGAGCGGAAGATGGAACCAGAAAGGCTGACAGGCCGGGCGTGGTGGCTCACACCTGTAATCCCAGCACTCTGCGAGGCTGAGGCAGGCAGATCATCTGAGGTCAGGAGTTTGAGACCGGCCTGGCCAACAGGGTAAAACCCCGTCTCTACTAAAAAAATAAAAATAAATTAGTTGGGTGTGGTGGCACATGCCTGTAGTCCCAGCTACTTGGGAGGCTGAGGCAGGAGAATTGCTTGAACCCAGGAGGTGGAGGTTGCAGTGAGCCAAGATCGTGCCACTGCACTGCAGCCTGGGTAACAAGAGTTAAACTCCGTCTCAGAAAAAAGAAAGAAAGGCAGACAGTGCAGGGGTCTTTGTACATGGTGTTGCAAGGTTTATGGTACGTCCTCGGGGGCAAAAGAAGCCACAGGTAGTTTTAAATGTGAAAGTCACAACATCAAGGAGGAGGAAATTGGCCCTAAAATTAAGCTGGGTATAGAATGGGCTGTAGATAAGAATCTAGAACCAAGTGGAAGTGTCTAAGAAAAGAATAGGTAAGTATCTGGCCCCTTCCTTCCAGATTAGAAGGTCTGTGTGTCTTATAGTTCAGCCAATGTCACTAGGCTCCCTGGCTAACTCTTAATTTAATAAATCTTTCTGTCAGGGCTGGCAACTTTAATTAAAATAGAGTTCTCCTCCACCAATGCCTACCTAACCTGTCACTAACACTTCAAAGCAAATTAAAAATAATTATTAGTCTAGTGTGTTATATTGTAAAATATAGACAGAGTACATTTAAACTTCAAAGTGCTTAGAAAACTAGCTGGGCCCAGTGGCTCATGCCTGTAATCCCAGCACTTTGGGAGGTGGAGGTGGGCAGATCACCTGAGGTCAGGAGTTTGAGTCTAGCCTGGACAACATGGTGAAACCTGTGTCTACTAAAAATACAAAACTTAGCCAGGCGTGGTGACAGGCATTTATAATCCCAGCTACTTGGGAGGCTGAGGCTGGAAAATCCCCTGAACCTGAGAGGCAGAGGCTGTAGTGAGCCGAGATTGTGCCACTGCACTCCAACCTGGGTAACAAGAGTGAAACTGTCTCAAAAAAAGTGCTTAGAAAACAATGAATCAATCCTCAAAAACCTGTATTACTGAGAAGTTAAAGGATGTTTTTAGTCCAGAAAAACAAAGTCTACAAATCCAATGTCCCTTCCTTCTCCTTCAAACGCAATGTTGGGGGCCAGGCACAGTGCCTCATACCTGTAATTCCAGCACTTTGGGAGGTGAAGGCGGATGGATCACTTGAGCTCAGGAGTTCAAGACTAGCCTAGCCAACATGGTAAAACCCAATCTCTACTAAAAATACAAAACTTAGCCAGGTGTAGTGGCATGTGACTATACTCCCAGCTACTTGGGAAGCTGAGGCAAGAGAATCACTTGAACCTGGAAGGCACAAGTTGCAGTGAGCCAAGATCACACCACTGCCCTCCAGCCTGTGCAACAGAGTGAAACTCCATCTGGAGTGGGGGCGGGGGAGGGCTATATGGTGGGGCTGGGCATGGAGAGTCACGTCTCTAATTCCAACACTTTGAGAAACTAAACTGGGAAGACCACTTGAGGCCAGGAGTTCAAGACCAGCCTAAGCAACAAAGAAGGACCCTGTCTCTATTTTTTAAATAAAAAATGCTGGGCACTGTGGCTCATGCATATAATCCAGCACTTTGGGAGGCTGAGCATTGCCTGAGGTCAGGAGTTTGAAACCAGCCTGGTCAACACAGCAAGACCCTGTCTCTACAAAAAAAGAACTTGGGATAGTGAGTTAAAACAGAGATGTCTTAAGGAAATGCAACAGCTGACTTCAAACACATAAAAAGCATTCAGAAGACTAGCCTTTCTCAGACTTTTGTTTCTTCTTTTTTTTTTTTTTTATTATTTTTGTAACAGACAGTCTCACTACATTGCCCAGGCTGGTCTCAAACTCCTGACCTCAAGCGATCCTCTCACCTCAGCCTCTCAAAGTGCTGGGATTACAGGTATGAACCACTGTGCCTGGCCCATTTCTCAACTTTGTAAGCAGAGAGTAGAAGTAGGGCCAGTATCCAGCAGAAGTTTCTTTCAGAACTGTCTGTAGGAAATAAAAGGGGCATAAGTGGAGATATCCCAGAAGAACAATCAACCTTTCTCAAGGGTGAAAAAAGAGAGACGACCCCCAACAGGAGGTCTACAAATAAATTGTAGCCCAATGATTCCACCATTCTTCCTCTGCCTTCCTCACAGGTCTAGCACAGCCAACAGCCCTTACTGAACACTTGGTACATAATTTGCTGAACAAGTCAAGTCAGTGAGTGGAACAGACCTGAAACACAGGAGAGAACCTTGATTCATCTTGCCCCTCACCACCACATTCCACCAGCAAGTACAATCAGCTCTGCTTTCAAAATATATCTCAAGTATGGTCAACTCTGCTTTCAAAATATATCTCCACCCAAACCACTACACACCACCACCACTGCTAACTGTCCTGTCCGCGCCAACATCGTCTTCTGATCTCCTTTTTTTTTTTTTTAGACAGAGTCTCGCTCTGTCACCCAGGCTGGAGTCCAACAGCTGGATCTCAGCTCACTGCAACCTCCACCTCCTGGGTTCAAGCAATTCTCCTGCCTCAGCCCCCTGAGTAGCTGGGATTACGGGCACCCGCCACTGTGCCTGGCTAATTTTTGTATTTTTAGTAGAGATGGGGTTTCATCATGTTGGTTAGGCTGGTCTCGAACTCCTGACCTCATGATCCGCCCACCTTGGCCTCCCAAAAGTGCTGGTTTTACAGGCGTGAGGCACGGTGCCCAGCCTCCCGATCTTTTTGCTAATCTCCCTGCTTCATCCTTACCCTTCCCCAACCAGTATATTCTCAACATCAAAGACAGAACAATACTAAAAACTGGCCAAGCACAGTGGCTCACGCCTGTAATCCTAGCACTTTGGGAGGCAGAGGTGAGAGGATCACTTGAGGTCAGGAGTTCAAGACCAGCTTGGGAAACAGAGCAAAACCCTGTCTCTAAAAATTATATATATATATATCTCCCTCCCTGTTACTTCCCATGTCTCTCCTGCACTTAGTACAAGATCCAAACTCTGTACCCTACCAAGTGAGATCCAGCCCCTGGCCAGCCCTTCTGACATCCTCTTCTACCTGTCTCCCATGCTGCCATCTGCTGCAACCACACCAGTGCTGCCTGTCCCTCAATTTCCTAAACTGGCTCCCACTTCAGGGCCTTTATACTTTATGTTCCTTCTGCCTGAAATGCTTTCCCTCTAGATTTGCTTGTGGTTGTTTTCTTCCTTGGTTTCAAGTCTGGGCTCAAACGTCCTCTCCCAGGGAAGAAACTGCCTGAGCATCCCCCGCTCTCACGCTAGCCATTCCGTCATTTTCTTGTTTCTATCCCGCCGCCCCCTGGTTTAGCCACGCTTGCGTCTCCCATCCCTGTAAGTCTCTCTCAGTCGCTCCAAGATGAGCATCCCAAGAGCGCGGCAAAAGCCTCCCTCGTCGCCGCGTTCCCAACGCTGAGAACGATCTAACAACCAGCACCGGCTTGTGCTTTTGTGGCCCGAATCCTGGGCGCCTGGCCTGTTTTCCACAGGTTCCGCTGGCCCATACGGCCCGCACCTTCTTCCAGAGGCTCCAGCCCAGTCCCATAGCTGACCAGATCGTCGTCGCTGTCACTGTCCGGCGCCGCCATCCTGCTCTTCCGGGCCCCGCCCCCTAGCTACGGCGGCCTTGGCGGGCCAAAAACCTTTGCTCTTTCTCCTCCGCGAACCCTGGTAATTCTAGAAGGCTGGATCCGCGGGTAGGGGAAGGTGCCCTCGCCGCCGGAGCCTGCACCCCCTGATTCTCAGGTCCGTCCTGTGGGAGGCAGACCCAGATAGGAGTTGCCTTGCAGGATTTGGCAGCCACGACATCCCATCCTAGCCTCGCGATGTGCGGGTGAGGAGGAGACTCCTGGCATAAGCTGGAAGCCACCCAACTGTTCCCTGCTAGGCGACACCGATGCCTGCCCAACCCCCAACCCCCGTCCCTCGCAGTTGTCCTGGCAGCAGTCAGTGCCAGCCCTGTCCTCTCCCACCGCCCACCCAGCCACCGCCAGGGAAATGGCTGAGCTCCCAGATTTCCTGCTTGCCCCACTGGGGCTTCACTTAATAAAAATAATATTTTTTAATAATTATTATTATTATTTTACTTTTACTTTAGGTTCAGGGGTACATGTGCAGGTTTGTTATATAGGTAAATTGTATGTCTCAAGGGATTGGGGTACAGATTATTTCCTCCCCAGGTAATAAGCATAGTGCCCAATAGGTAGTTTTTCCCATCACCCTCCTTGGACCTTCCACCCCCAAGTAGGCCCTGGTATCTGTTATTCACTTTTTTTTTTTGATACAGAGTCTTGCTCTGTTGCCCAAACTGGAGTGCATTAGCCTCAATCGAGGCTCACTGCAACCTCCGCCTCCCCGGTTCTAGTGTTTCTGCTGCCTCAGCCTCCCAAGTAGCTGATATTACAGTCGCCTGCCACCACACCAGGCTAATTTGTTTAGTATTTTCAGTACAGACAGGGTTTCACCATGTTGGCCAGGCTGGTCTTGAACTCCTGACCTCAAGTGATCTGCCAGTCTCAGCCTCCCTAAGTGCTGGCATTACAGGTGTGAGCCACTGCACCCAGCCCCTGTGATTCCCTTCTTTGTGTCCATCTATGTTGCTGCAAAGGACATGGTCTTATTCTTTTTTATGACTGTGTAGTGTTTCATGGTGTATGTGGACCATCTTTTCTTTATCAAGTCCACTGTTCGTGGGCATTTAGGATGGTTCTACATCTCTACTATTGTGAATAGTGCCTCAATGAACCTATGCATGCTTGTGTCTTTATGGTAGAACAATGTATACCCAGTAATGGGATTGCTGAGGAACTAATAGTAGTTCTAAGTTCTTCAGGAAATCTCCAGACTGCTTTCCAGTTGTAATCGTATTTTTTTTTTTTTGAGACGGAGTTTCACTCTTGTTGCCCAGGCTGGAGTGCAATGACGTGATCTCGGTTCACCGCAACCTCCACCTCTCAAGTTCAAGCAATTCTTCTGCCTCAGCCTCCCGGGTAGCTGGGATTACAGGCATGTGCCACCACACCCAGTTAATTTTTTTTTTTTTTTTTTTTTTGTATTTTTAGTAGAAACGGGGTTTCACCATGTTGGTCAAGGTAGTCTCCTGACCTCGTGATCTGCCCACCTCAGCCTCCCAAAGTGCTGGGGTTACAGGCATGAGCCACCACACTCAGCCTTTTTTGTTGTTGTTGTTATTTATTTATTTATTTAGACAGAGCCTCACTCTGTTGCCCAGGCTGGAGTGCAGTGACACAATCTCTTCTCACTGCAACTTCCACCTCCTGGGTTCAAGCGATTCTCCTGCCTCAGCCTCCCGAGTGGCTAGGACTACAGGTATGCGCCACCATGCCTGGCTAATTTTTTGTATTTTTAGTAGAGACGGAGTTTTGTTGTTTTGTTTTGTTTTTTTGAGATAGAGTTTCACTCTTGTTACCCAGGCTGGAGTGCAATGGCGGGATCTTGGCTCACCACAACCTCCACCTCCTGGGTTCAGGGAATTCTCCTGCCTCAGCCTCCTGAGTAGCTGGGATTACAGGCACTTGCCACCATGCCCAGCTAGTTTTTTGTATTTTTAGTAGAGACGGAGTTTCACCATGTTGACCAGGATGGTCTCGATCTCTTGACCTCGTGATCCGCCTGCCTCAGCCTCCCAAAGTGCTGGTATTACAGGCATGAGCCACACGCCCAGCCCAATTTTTATATTTTTTTTTTAGTAGAGATGGAGTTTCGCAATGTTGGCCAGTCTGGTCTCAAACTCCTGACCTCAGGTGATCCACCCACCTCGGCCTTCCAAAATGCTGGGATTACAGGAGTGACTCACCACATCCAACTTCATTATAATTTTCAACTACAATGGCTGAAGTAATTTACATTCCCACCAGCAGTGCATAAGCTATTCTGGGGTTTCTTGGAGGTAGGAGAAAACACTGCAACCATAACAGGTTTATTGCCTTATGTACCTGGACGCCTAGAGATAACATGTTGCAGCAGAGAAAGAAGTTTAATCCTAGGGCCACCAAAAGAGGAGATGAGAAGAAACCTCAAATCCACCTCCTCGGGGAATTTGGGGCTAGTGTTTTTAAGAGTATTGAAGTGGGCTGAAGTGTGGCGATCATAGATTGGTGGAAGAGTGCAGGATGAAGTCCTGGGACCCAGAGAGGAAGAAGCTGTATTCTCATGCTAATCCCCATCCTCTGTGGGGGTCTTGGTACTGGTTATGCTGGAATAAGGAGACCCAAAAAACATCTTAAGGAATCCTTAAACAAAAGCCTTATGATTCTAAAGTTAGAGAGCCTATCTATAGAACAATGGAGATGTAAATCAATTTTTTTTTTTTTTGAGCCAGAATCTCACTGTGTTGCCCAGGCTGGAGTGGCACCATCTCTGCTCACTGCATCTACCTCTTGAGTTCAAGTGATTCTCCAGCCTAAGCCTCCCAAGTAGCTGCAATTACAGGCACCCACCACTGTGCCCAGCTAGTTTTTATATTTTTAGTAGAGACAGGGTTTCACCCTGTTGGCCAGGCTGGTCTCACACTCCTGGCCTTAAGTGATCCACCCACCTCAGCCTCCCAAAGTGCTGGGATTACAGGGATGAGCCACCACCTCCAGCCCAAATCAATTATTAAACAGTCTTAGGCCTCTAATGTCAGAAATCCTACCTGTAAGCCTACATTGAGGGTCCTAAGACTATCTGAGAATTGATTGATTGGCATCCCCATTGACATGAGGATCCTAAGACTGAGAATTGATTGGCATCCCCATTGCTCCTATAGACAGGATCTCTGACCTTAGAATCATAAGGCTTTTGTTTAAGGATCCCTTAAGATGCTTTTAGACCTATGTTAAAATGTGCACTCTGAATGAAGAGGCCCCTCAAACAGGCTTTGTGTGAGCAACATGGCTGTTTATTCACCCAGGTGCAGGTGGGCTGAGTCCAAAAAGAGAGTCAGTGGAGGGTAGTGGGATAGGAGTTGGTTTTATAGGTTTGGGATAGGCAGTGGAAAGTTACAGAAGTTACAGTTGAGGGCACTTTTTGCAAGCTGGGAGGGGATCATAGGATCTGGAGTCACGAGGGGTTACAAAGTCCGATTGCCTTATCAGTTGAGGCAGGAACAAGAAACAATAGAAGAATGTCTCAAGTTAATTAGGCACTGCAGAGTTTCATTGTTCTTCCCCTTTTCGTTGTCTTCCAGTTACTTCAGATTTTCTAGTTCCAAGAACTCATCTGGAGTGTCTGTGTAACAGAGGTTACCATGATGTAGTCCATGGCACAGTCAGTTGGCCTAAAAGACGTTACATCCTGAATTCCAGCAACCAGTTTGAAGACCTCCCCAGAGCAGGAGGATCACACAGCTTCTTCCTCTCTCTGTCCCAGGATTTCACCCTGCACTCTTCCACTCATCAATGATCTCCATGCCTCACCCACTCCAAAATCTTTAAATAAACTCCAGCCCAGGGATGGGCACAGTGGCTCATACCTGCAATCCCAGCACCTTGGGAGGTTGTGGTGAGCTGTGAGATTGCACCATTGCAATACAGCCTGGGCAACAAGAGCGAACCTTGGTCTCAAAAAAGAAACAAAAAAAGATTTGCAGTAATTGACCTAGTGAGGTGGCTCACTCCTATAACCCCAGCACTTTGGGAGGTTGAGGCAGGAGCATCACTTGAGCCCAGGAATTTGAGACCAGCCTTAGCAACATAGTGAGACCCCCATCTTTACAAACAATTTTAAAAATGGGCTGGGTGTGGTGGCTCACACCTGTAATCCCAGCACTTTGGGAGGCTAAGGCAAGCAGATTACCTGAAATCAGGAGTTCGAGACCAGCTTGACCAACATGGAGAAACCCCCATCTCTACTAAAAATACAAAATTAGCCAGGCGTGGTGGCACATGCCTGTAATCCCAGCTACTCAGGAGGCTGAGGCAGGAGAATTACTTGAACCTGGAAGGCAGAGTTATGGTTAGCCGAGACCATGCCACTGCACTCCAGGCTGGGCAACAAGAATGAAACTCGGTCTCAAAATAAAGAAATAAATAATACAAATGAAAATTAATTTTTTTTTTTTGAGACAGAGTTTCGCTATTGTTACCCAGACTAGAGTGCAATGGCGCAATCTCGGCTCACCGCAACCTCCGCCTCCTGGGTTCAAGCAATTCTCCTGCCTCAGCCTCCTGAGTAGCTGGGCTACAGGTGCGCACCACCATGCCCAGCTAATTTTTGTATTTTTAGTAGAGACGGGGTTTCACTCATTGACCAGGATGGTCTCAATCTCTTGACCTCGTGATCCACCTGCCGCGGCCTCCCAAAGTGCTGGGATTATAGGCGTGAGCCACCACGCCCGGCTAAATGAAAATTAAAATTTTTAAATGATCTGGGTGTAGTTGGGCATGCCTGGAGTCCCAAGGGGGAGCTGAAGTAGAAGGATCTATAGAGTCCAGGAGGTCAAGGCTGCAGTGAGCAATGATCATGCTGCTGCACTCCAGGCTGGGAAACCCTGTCTCTAAGGGGGAAAAAAAAAAGATAAGCAGTAATTAGCTAGGTTTAATGGCGGCACTTGGGAGGGTGAGGCAGGAGGATCACTTGAGCCCAGGAGTCCGAGGCCAGCTTGGGCAACATACCAAGACCCTGTCTCTAGCAATGACAACCAAAAGATATGGGGTAATTTGTTTTTTTGTTTTGTTTTGTTTTGTTTGTTTTTTGAGACAGAGTCTCGCTCTGTTGCCCAGGCTGGAGTGCAGTGGTGCGATCTCGGCTCACTTTAACCTGTGCCTCCCAGGTTCAAGGAATTCCCTGATCAGTCTCCTCAGTAGCTGGGATTACAGGCACCCACCAACACACCTGGCTAATTTTTGTATATTTTTAGTAAAGACAGGTTTCTTTCTTTCTTTCTTTCTTTCTTTTGAGCAAAGAACAAGGGTCAGTGTGCAAAGACGGGGTTTCAACATCTTAGTCAGGCTGGTCTTGAACTCCTGACCTCGTGATCCACCTGCCGCAGCCTCCCAATGTGCTGAGACTACAGGCATGAGCCAATGCACCCGGCCCTAAACTCCCCATGAATTACCTGCAACATACATTGATAAATGAGCTGTGGAATTAAATAATTCAAACTTAAAGCTGTGGAATTTGGTTGTTGATATTATTAATTTTTAGAGACAGGGTCTGGCTCTGTTGCCCAGGCTGGTGTGCAGTGGTGCAGTCATAGCTCACTGCAGCCTCAAACTACTGGGCTGAGGCAATCCTCCAGCCTCAAGGTCCCTGGTACTGGGACTATGGGCACCAGCCACCATGCCCAGCTGCTGGGCTGTTAGAATTTTAGATGATCCTGAAATTTGAGAGGAATGTGGTTATACAGCATGAATCACTTGACAAGAAGCTGCAGCTTCTGCCCTTTTTTTCCTAGAAATAACTAAGACCAAACAGGCCAGAGATAAGACCTCTTCAGCTGAGTATCCCCCTCAGAGTAATGAAGAAATCTTCCTTGGAATGTACCAATCTGTAGCCAGTCAAACCACTGTAAGGATCGTATCTGTCTATGCCTATGTAAGTGAAACCTTAACTTCTCCACTTTAGAATGCATTTTTTGTTTGTGTTTTTGCTTTCCTTTTTTTTTTTTTGAGATGGAGTTTCGCTCTTGTTACCCAGGCTGAAGTGCAATGGCGCGATCTCGGCTCACTTCAACCTCTGCCTCCTGGGTTCAAGCAATTCTCCTGCCTCAGCCTCCCGAGTAGCTGGGACTACAGATGTGTGCCACCATGCCCAGCTAATTTTTGTATTTTTAGTAGAGACAGGGTTTCACCTTGTTGACCAGGATGTTCTCGATCTCTTAATCTCGTGATCCACCTGCCTTGACCTCCCAAAGTGCTGGGATTATAGGTGTTAGCCACCGTGCCCGGCTAATTATTTTATTTTTTGTAGAGACCGGGTCTCACTATGTTGCTAAGGCTGGTCTCCAACTGCTGGGCTAAAGCGATCCTCCCACCTCAGTTTCCCAAAGTGTTGGGATTACAGGCGTGAGATAGCGTGCCTGACTTCCACTTTGGAATGTCGACCCTATACATTTGGAGTCTATGTTTCTGGGTGGCTATCCTCAAGCTTTGGAATGTCTGAGGATAAATAAGCATAATAAACTATATTTGATCAGGCTGGGTGCAGTGACTCATGCCTGTAATCCCAACACTTTGGGAGACTGAGGTGGGTGGATCATCTGATTTCAGGAGTTTGAGACCAGCCTGGCCAACATGGTGAAAACCTGTCTCTACTAAAAATAACAAAATTTTTAGCCAGGAGAGGTGGTGGGTGACTGTAATCCCAGCTACTTGGGAGGCTGAGGCAGGAGAATGGCTTGAACCCAGGAGGAGGTTGCAGTGAGCCAAGATCCCACCATTGCAACAAGATCCCACCAGCTTGGGCAACAAGAGCGAAACTCCATCTGAAACAAAAAAAAAAGAAGGTGAGATGCTGCTGTCCTGTCGGGTTGGTGGCAGCAGTTCTAATTTCCTGGTCATAGGGGGATGAGAGATAAAGAAAACAGATCTGTGCACACCACTGTGATGAGTCATGAGAACGTCTACAGTTGTCTGGTTCTGCGCAGCTGCGGCCCCAAGCACTGACCCTCACATGGCTCACATGACCAGGAGAGATGCCCTGCTGGGACTCACACAGAGAGGTGCCTCTTTTCCTCTGAAGATGCTCAGGAGATAGTCTTTGGGTGGGCTGGTGTGTCTTTAACACTGTGTGTCCTTTTCTTACTCTTCCTCCTTTTTAATTTTATTATTATTATCTTTTGAGATGGAGTCTCGATCTGTTGCCCAGGCTGGAGTGCAATGGCATGATCTTGGCTCACTGCAATCTCCATCTCCTAGGTTCAATCTCCTGCCTCAGCCTCCTGAGTAGATGGGACTATAGGTGTGCGCCACTACACCCAGCTGATTTTCGTATTTTTAGTAAAAACGGGGTTTTACTTGGGCCGGGCGCGGTGGCTCATGCCTGTAATCTCACTTTGGGAGGCCGAGGCGGGTGGATCACGAGGTCAAGAGATCGAGACCATCCTGGTCAACATGGTGAAACCCCGTCTCTACTAAAAATACAACAAAATTAGCTGGACATGGTAGTGTGTGCCTGTAATCCCAGCCACTCAGGAGGCTGAGGCAGGAGAATAGCCTGAACCCAGGAGGCGGAGGTTGCAGTGAGCCGAGATCGCAC
Organism: Saguinus oedipus; assembly: GCA_031835075.1. Lineage (NCBI taxonomy): Eukaryota > Metazoa > Chordata > Mammalia > Primates > Cebidae > Saguinus > Saguinus oedipus. The sequence goes on along the minus strand of CM063187.1, from coordinate 37,176,282 downwards.
CCTTGCACTCCAGCCTGGGTAATAAGAGCGAAACTCCATCTCAAAAAACAAACAAACAAACAAACAAAAACAACAGGGTTTTACTATATTGGCCAGGCTGGTCTTGAACTCTTGACTTTGTGATCCACCTGCCTTGGCCTCCCAAAGTGTTGGGATTACAAGCGTGAGCCACTGCACCCAGCCTATTTATTTATTTTTAATCAGAGTCTTGGTCTGTTGCCCAGGCTGGGAATGCAGTGGTAACGATCATAGCTCACTGCAGCCTCTATCTCCTGGGCTCAAGGGATCCTCCTGAGTAGCTGGGACTACAGGCATGCGCCACCATGCCTGGCTTTGTTTGTTCGAGTCAGAGTCTCATGCCTGTTGCCCAGTCTGGAGTGTGGAGTTGTGATCTCAGCTCACTGCAGCCTTGACTTCCTGGGCTCAGGTGATTCCTCCACCTCAGCCTCCAGAGTAGCTGAGACTACAGGCACACACTACCACACCCAGCTAATTTTTGTATTTTTTTGTAGAGATAAGTCTCACTATGTTGTCCAGGCTGAACTCCTGGACTCAAGCAATTCTCCCGCCTTGGTCTCCCAAAGTGATGGGACTAACAGCATGAGCCACTGTGCCTGGCCTCTTCTTCCTTTTTAACAAAAGAAACAACTCAAAAAGGCAATGATGTTTGGCTAGATTTAATAATATACTTTGGCTTTTATTGTATTCACCTTTTTTTTTTGAGAGTCCCGCTCTGTCACCCAGTCTGGAGTGCAGTGACGCAGTCTTGGCTCACTGTAACCTCTGCCTCCTGGGTTCAAGCAATTCTCCTGCCTCAGCCTCCCACGTAGCTGGGATTACAGGTGCATGTCACCATGCCCGGCTAATTTTTTGTATTTTTAGTAGAGATGGAGTTTCACCTTATTAGAAAAGATGGTCTCAACCTCCTGACCTTGTGATCCGCCTGCCTCAGCATCCCAAAGTGTTGGGATTGCAGGAGTGAGCCACCGCACCTGGTTAGCAATTTGAGCTTTAAGGTGGCAGAAAAAGATGGCAAAAATTTGAAGGTGGTAGGGAATGACCTCAGCCAGCAAGGGGAGTGCTGGTGGCCACTTCATTGCTCTGAGCCTTGCCCTTCCCATCTGTCAAATGAAGGTTATTGCTTTTATTTGCAGAAGGGTCTCAAGAACTAAACATAATATCTATAAACTCCCTGGCCAAAGTAAGGCTGTATTATTGATAAGTTTATTAGTATTACAAATGCAAGGGAAAGACCCACAGCTCCCTGATCCTTGAAATGGTAGTAGCTGTTTGTAAGTAATAGTGTGACCTGCGAGTGCTGAAATTATATTGATAGTTGCTTCTTTTTTGTTTTTAATGTATTTTTTTTTCCTAGCGGAGTTTTTCTTCACTCCTCAAGCACTCAGCTCCTAATGGGCTTTGGTGGAGGTCATGGGGCAGCATCTGCAGAATTAAATCCGGATGGGGGTGTTCTGTCCTTGCAGGCTGCAGAGGCTAAATTTCTGATTACATTTCTGTCACTGGCACAACTCACCCAGTAATTGGAATTACTTTTGCACCAACCCAATAGCTTCCTGTGCAGTTTGGGAAGCACATAGGCTCGAAGACACTCACTTCAGAAACGTCCCTGACAGCTGCACCCTCTACTATGTTTCCAGTGATTAACTTTTTTTTGTTTTGTTTTGAGACAAGGTCTCACTCTGTCGCCCAGGCTGGAGTGCAGTGGCATGGTCTAGGTCTCCGCTAACTGCAACCTCCCCCTCCTGAGTTTGAGGGATTCTCCTGCCTCAGCTTCTCCCCAGTAGCTGGGATTACAGGCTCCTGCTACCACGACCAGCTAATTTTTGTATTTTTAGTAGAGACGGGGTTTCACCATCTTGCCCAGACCAGTCTTGAACTCCGGACCTCAGGTGACCCACCTGCCTCCACCTTCCAAAGTGCTGGGATTACAGGCTTGAGCCACCCTGCCTTTGTTTGTTTGTTTGTTTGTTTGTTTGTTTTTTAGTTGTTAACACTTAGCTGGTTTTGCAGCACATTGCTTTATGTTCCACCTGCGGCATCTATACCGCTAAGGGCTGTCCCTCTGCTGGGGGAGAAGCATTCCTAACAGCAAGACAGTGGCCGGGAGGAGCGTGGTCCTGCAGGTTGGGGGTCCCCGGTTGGGGGTCCCCGCTGAGGTGGCAAGGTCCCAGCGCCACGTGCTGCCAGGCGTCTGCCCACAGTCTAGCAGCAGGTAGGAGGTTGGTGGGAGACTGGTGAAAACCCGTCCCCAGGGGTCACCCTTTCCCTCCTAAACCAAGTTCATCCCCACTCCCCAACACTCACTTTTGTCCTAATACCCTCCACCAGCGCAAGAGAGAAAAAGAATGCAAGAATAATAAAAGAGCCCCGTTTTGCAGCGGAGAAAACTGAGGTCTGTAGGGATGGTTAAGAACCGCGCTCCGGGCTGGGCGCAGTGGCGCGCAGAAGTAATCCCAGCACTCTGGAAGGCCAACCAGGGAGGATCACTTTAGGTCTGGAGTTCAAGGTCAGCCTGAATATCATAGTGAGACTCTGCAATTTTTTTTTTTTTTTTTAGGCCGGGCGCGGTCTCTCACGCCTGTAATCTCAGCACTTTGAGAGGCCGAGGCGGGCGGATCACGAGGTCAGGTGTTCGATACCAGCCTAGCCAACATGGTGAAACCCCATCTCTACTAAAGATGCAAAAAATTAGCGGGGCGTGGTGGCGAGAGCCTGTAATCTCAGCAATTTAGGAGGGTGAGGCAGGAGAATCGCTTGAACCCGGGAGGCGGAGGTCTCAGTGAGCTGAGATAACGCCACTGCACTCCAGCCTGGGCGACAGGGCGAGACGTGGTGGCGCGCACCGGCAGTCCTCGCTACTTGGGAGGCTGAGACTGGAGCATCACTTGATCCTGGGTGGTCCAGGCTCATTCGAGATCGCAACACTGTCTTCCAGCTTGGGCGACAGAGCGAGATCCCATCTCTTAAAAAAAAAAAAAAAGAACTGCGCTCAAGGACATCGCTGTTTCTAGGGCACAAACCCCCTCCTGGCCACCTCGCTCAGGGCCGTCCGCGACCCCAGCGGATCCCACTCGTCTTTGCAGTCAGGGTGGGAGATCGGCTGGGAGGACCCCTTGCGAACAAGCCCCTGTAGTCCGGGCAAGGCGCTCGGCAGCTCAGCCGACGCTCCCTCGGCCCCGGGCACCCCTCCTGGGGAAAGCTTTTCCGGACCGCCGGGTCCAGGGCCCAGAGCTCCCGCTGCGCCCTCGACGTGGTGTCGCGTCTGGCCCCTTCCCCCCAGGCGCGCGGGTTTTACCCGCTCGGATCCACGTCCTCCTCATTGACTTCCCGGGCTCCGGGACAGGACGCAGGTCCCCAGACAGAGGCTTCGCTCCCGTCCCTGACATCTCTGTGCCTTCCCTGAGCCCTTGCAGCGCTCGCAAAGTTGAGCCAGCCACGACATACAGAGACAACCCCAAGGCTTCGCGCCCAGGGCGCAGGTCTCTGGGTGACGAGCGCCGCTATGGGCGCGGGCGAGGGGCCCGGGGCGGGGCGGGGAGCGTCTCTAGGGCTCCGGGGCTGGGTCCCAGGCGGGGCTAGAAGGCCCGTGGGACTGGGCGGGAGTGGAGTGGAGGGGAAGGGAAGGGCGGGGCCAGGGGCGGGGCCGCGCGTCCCCTCCGGCCAGCCTTGACCGCCGCGGCTCAGTCCGTCCTCCGCGCCCGCGCCGCCAGCATGACCGACGCGCTGCTGCCTGCGACCCCACAGCCGCTGGAGAAGGAGAACGATGGCTACTTTCGGAAGGTGGGAGGCCTTGGGCGGGCGGGGACCTGCGGGCTCCAGACCTCCTTCCTCCCAGGCTGTGCAGAGGCTACGGGAGCGCGCGGTCGGGGTCCACCAGGCCAGGAGGGGGAGGGGGCGCACTGGGCCGGCGCTGGCCGGACGGAGGTCGGCGGGGAGGAAGGAGGGCGGCGGTGTTCCTGGCGTCCAGGGCAGGTGGCATCCGGGGCTGGGCGGGGAGTATGGGAGGCGCATGTGGCCGCCCAGCGCAGGTGCGGGCGTAGGACCTGGAGGGGTGCTCTGGTTGCCCCCCTCACATGCCCCCCGCGCTTGCGATCCCTAGTGCCTGGGGAAAGGACCGGTTCCTGGCTGCGCTGGCCCCCTTGGCTTCTGGGCGCGTTGCAGGAGTGCTTGGTGGGAGCGCAGGTGGAGATAGAAAGACCATCCCAGGAGGGTTGGCAGTCTCCTATTTGAGGAGACGAGGTCTCGCTCTGTCGCTCAGGCTGGAGTGCAGTGGCGCGGTTATAGCTCACTGCAGCCTCGACTTCTTGGGCTCCAGCGATCCTCCAGCCCCAGCCTCCGAGTAACTGGGACTGCAGGCGCGCCACCTCGCCAGGCTAATTTTTTGTAGAATTGGGGTCTCTCTCTGTTGCCCAGACTGGTCTCGAACTCTTGAGCTCAAGGGATCCTCCCACCCCTGTTTTCCAAAGTGCTGGGATTACAGGCGCGAGCCACTGCGCCTGGCCAGCTGTCTCTTTTTGCCTCCAAAATGCTTCCACGTCCGCCTTTGGGACTTTACATGGGGCAGGGGAGAGCTGCTGGTGGGAGGGGGCCTCCGCCGTTGCCCCCTCCTCGGCTCCGGGTCGCCCAGGAGGGCGTGAGCGCGGCAGGTGAGGCCCGCGGTCTTGCGCGTCTCACTGTATGCTAAAGCGGATTTATCTTGTTGTCCGGGAGACTTGGCGGGGGCCGGCTGCGGGCGCGGGCGCGGGCGCGGGCGGGCCTCGCGGGCTCTTGGCACGTCCCGGCAGCTCTGGGGCTCACATTGCCGCCTTCTGCCCAGAAGATCACAGTCTGGGAACTCAGTGCCTCATAAGCGACCCCAGCCCGCGGAGTAGGGGCCGTGGGTTACCCGCAGGCGGCAGGATCTGGGCTACAAAGACAGTTTGGAGCCGGGAGTCATGGTTATACCTTCCACGCCTTACTCCCTCTACGGCTCGAGGGAGTCTAAAAATAGCTTTTGGCGTTTGGCCAGGGATCACTGAGTGGGTGTAGAGATTGTTGTTGATTTTTGTTTTTATAATAGATACGACAGTGCATAATTATAAATAGGGAAGTGAAACTATTTCCCCACAAACGAATCAATTCTTGATTGTTCAAAGCCTAAGGATCCAGTTCCTAAATGGTCTTGGCGTCTTGCTCCTTCTGCCAGGTGACACAGAGAGACTTGGGGCTTTGCTCACTGGTGAGGGGCCCTGGGCAGGATAGCGTGGGACAGAGTGGGAAAACTTTTTTGTGAAGTTGCTTTTAGCGTTAAAAAAAAAAAGTAGTTTTGAGGTATATTTAAGTTCAAAGATGTCATCATGGAATTACAGGATTATAGCTTCTAATTATGTGTGGCGTTAGGGACAGAGGATCACAGGCTGTGGAATTCCAGGAGGAGGCCTGGCCTGGGAATTCCTATGTTTGTCCTCAGGCCCCAGGGCTTGACTGCCACTCCCACAAAATTGCTGTGTGGCCTCCCACAAGTTGCTGCCTCGTTCTGGGACCTTTCCTCCCCAGATTGTTCTCCGAACAGGTGTAGCTCTGGAACTCCACCAGCACCTGGGGGAAAATGGCAGCAAGAGGAGTACACCTGTGAGGGGTGGGCCCAAGCCTTCCAGAACACGTTTTCCTGTGGGAGTCCTCCACGTCTGCCAGCCCAGGGGAGGACTTCTTGGCACCGAACTGGGAAAGACAGTGGATGGCCAAGGGAGCTAGGAAAGGTGCACAGTTGGGTGTTTTTCACTTTTTAATTTGTTATTATTATTTTTTGAGACAGAGTTTTGCTCTTCTTGCCAAGGCTGGAGTGCAATGGTGCAATCTCGGCCCACTGCAACCTCCGCCTCCTGGGTTCAAGTGATTCTCCTGCCTCAGCCTCCCGAGTAGTTGGGATTACAGGTGCCCACCACCCAGCCAAGCTAATTTTTTTTTATTGTGGGGGGCAGGGGGACGGATTTTGTCTCTTGTCTCTTGTTGCCCAGGCTGGAGTACAATGGCTCAATCTTGGCTCACTGCAACCTCAGCCTTCCTGGTTCAAGTGATTCTCCTGCCTCAGCCTCCTGAGTAGCTGGGATTACAGGCATGCACCACCATGCCTGGCTATATTTTTGTACTTTTAGTAGAGACTGGGTTTCTCCATGTCGGTCAGGCTGGTCTTGAGCTCAGGTGATCCACCCAACTAAGCCTCCCAAAGTTCTGGGATTACAGGTGTGAGCCACCGCACCCAGTGTATTATTATTATTATTATTATTTATTTATTTATTTATTTTTTGAGATGGAGTCTCACTCACTCTGTCACCCAGGCTGGAGTGCAGTGGTGTGATCTTGGTTCACTGCAGTCTCTGCCTCCTGGGTTCAAGCAAGCATCCCGAATAGCTGGGATTACAGGTGTGTGCCACCACGCCTGGCTAATTTTTGTATTTTTAATAGAAATGGGGTTTCACCATGTTGGCCAGGCTAGTCTCAAACTCCTGACCTTAAGTGATCCACCTGCCTCAGCCTTCCAAAGTGCTGGATTACAGGCATGAGCAACTGCACCTGGCCACGTTTTTTTAGATGCAGTTTCTCTGGTGCTGGATGAGAGAATCAGGGGTGCAAAATAAGAGGACTCATTGCTTTACTTAAAAGCATCAGTTTTCAAAATGAGACCTTGTAACGATTGTTGTGCTGCTCCATGTTAAGTCATTCCAGTTCAAAGAGTCTGTTTGTCTTAGGAAAATAAAAGGTGTTGATGTCCAATCTTTCCTCATCTATGACCTGAGCCAATTTGACCTAAAGCAAATACGGCCCAGCTATGGTGGCTCATACCCGTAATCCCAGTAGATTGGGAGGCTGAGGCAGGGGGATCGCTTGAGGCCAGGCATTCCCGACCAGCCTGGGCAACATAGCAAGACCCCATCTCTACAAGAAGTTTATTTTAAAAAGTAAAAATTAAAACAAAATGCTGGCCGAATGAAAGGCAGGTGCTGTCCAGGTGAAGAAGGGGAGGAAGAGCCCTTCAGGCAGAGGGAAGAGCTTGTTGAGAGCTGTGGCATTATGAGTGCTTTGTAGGGACCCCGAGGTGTGGAGGTGTTAGTGGGAGCCCGGCAGTTCAGGGTCATGCATCTTGATTGACCTAGGAACTGTGGAATCCATCAAAGTATTTAAAGCAGGACCAGGCCTGTGAGATTTGTGTATGAGAAAGACCACTTTGATCCCTGAATGGTAAATGGGTGAGGGATGGGAAAGAAGCTATGGTGGAGCCAGGCAGGGAGGCATTGGGGGGGATTTAGCCCCTTTTAATGCCTACCATCTTTGCCCTTCCTTCTCTGTTAGGGACTATTGATACAGTCAGTGACAGAAAGTGCTGTGGGTGGGGTAGGGTGCCTCACACCTGTAATCCCAGCATTTTGGGAGGCCGAGGTAGGAGGATCGCTTGAGGCCAGCAATTTAAGACCAGCCTGGGCAACATAGCAAGACCCCATCTCTACAAGAAGTTTAAAGATCAGCCTAGCATAGTGGTGTGTTCCTGTAATCCCATATACTCGGGAGGCTGAGGTGGGAGGATATTCTAAGCCCAGGAAGTCGAGGCTGCAGTGAGCTGTTATCATGTCATTGCACTCCAGCCTGGATGACAGAGCAAGATCCTGTCTCAAAAAAAAAAAAAAGGGGGGCATTGTAAACACAGCCTCAGTCACCCATTCTTTCCACCAGCTTGTACCCTTAGTTCAGACCAGGGGGCCTCATCCAGGGATGAGGAAGTTGGAATGATAGACCTGGAGAAAAGGCAGTGTCTGGTAGGGAAGGAAAGAACTGATGGGACAGGTTATGGCAGCGAAGGAGCTGCCAAAGAGAATCCAAAATGCCTGCCTATTAGCCGGGTGTGGTGGTACCACCTGTGGTCCCAGCTATTTAGGAGGCTGAGGCAGGAGAATCGGAGAGCCTAGGAGGTGGAGGCTGCAGTGAGCCAAGATCACGCCACTACATTCCTGCCTGGGCAACAAAATGAGACCCTGTTTCAAAAATAAAGAAAAAAGCATCACAATGCCTGCCTGAGGTGTCTGGTCATGCGCCTCCTCGAGATGGGGTGAACGTGAGGCTAGTGCATGGATGGGTAGACTCGAGATCCCCACGGGATATCCACATGGCGGTCCCACTGGAGAGCACACTCCATGGGCCCACAGCCATGCGGACGCCCTCGCTGCAGGTGCAATTTTGGGTGGCACCAGTTGGGAAGCAGTTGGGGTACTGAGTGAAAGGATCTGGGCTAGAAGGGAAGAGTTCTTCTGCTTTAGGGGTGGGTAGAGAGTGGGAGGGAAGCCACAATGGTGGCGGTGTCTAGGAAGCTGAGAGGTCAGTCTTTTTAGAGCAAGGCTTGACAGGTCAGAAGGATGCTGGAAGGTCCTGGATTTAGTCCTTTAGAGTCTTTAGGAAATGCATAGTTGAGAGTTGGGGACAAAAGTCAGTGTGACAGGGTATGGGGGAGAAGGGCAGGGAAAATATTGCTGGAGACAGAGGGGAACTGAGGAGAGAGAAGGCAGCTTTGTTTTAGAATGAGGAAGTCCGGAGCCAGTTAAAGACAAAGGTGAGGAAGTTGGGTGGGGACAGCTGGAGATTCAGGAGAAGGTGAGCTGGGGAGGGATCACAGGAGTTGAGGAGGGGGTGAGGGTTGCCAGCAGCAGCTGCATTGATTGGGTGGCTGAGCCAGCCGGGGACAGTGAGTGACGACCCCTGAGACTGGAGATGCACTTGGAATGTTGGGGCATCTCTCCCCAGGTCGGGCTTCCCATCCTGTATTTTTTTTTTTTTTCTGAAATGGAGTCTTGCTTTGTCCCCCAGGCTGGAGTGCAGTGGTGCAATCTCAGCTCCCCACAACCTCCACCTCCCTGGTTCAAGCGATTCTTGTGCCTCGGCCTCCCAAGTGGCTGGGATTACAGGTATGCACCACCATGCCTGGGTAATTTTTGTATTTTTTACTAGAGATGGGGTTTCACCACATCAGTCAGGCTGGTCTGTAACTCCTGACCTCAAGTGATTCACCTGCCTTGGCCTCCCAAAGTGCTGGGATTAAAAGTGTGAGTCCCTGCACCTGGCCCTGTATCTTGACTATTGGGATTTTGTGCATAATGAAGGATCAAATGAATTTCCACTAAAGTCAGGCTTCTCTTTCATCCTGTTCTCTGTGTCATGCCTGTCCTCCCCTTTTCTTTAAAATGCCATTCTGCTCCATTCATCCGAAAAGGATTTATGGAGTGACAGCTCAGTGCCTGACCCCTCGGGAGGTTCAGCGGCACTCCCGACCCTGACTTGATATGGTTTCTTTGGCAGAAGTTCCCAGCAGGTCTCATTTCCTGGAGTGCTGAGCAGGGCTGGGAATTGGTGCTTTGTTGGGATGGCTCCGGCCATGCCTGATGCTTGAAAAGGAATCAGCCTCCTGGCTTTTTTTTTTTTTTTTTTTGAGATGGAGTCTTGCTCTGTCACCCAGGCTGGAGTGTAGTGGTAGACTCTTGGCTCACTGCATCCTCCACCTCCAGTGCTCAAGCGATCCTCCCACCTCAGCCTCCCGAGTAGCTGGGATTACAGGCGTTGGCCACCATGCCCGGCTAATCTTGGTATTTTTAGTAGAGATGGGGTTTCACTATGGTGGCCAGGCTGGTCTTGAACTCCTGACCTCAAGTGATTCGCCCGACTTGGCCTCCCAAAGTGCTGGGATTACAGGCATGAGCCACTGTGCCTAGCCTGGAATCAGCCTCTTGGCTAGAGAGCAAAAAGTGAGGTAGTCCATGGGCCTTAAACAGAGCTTCAACTGTGTCTTGTGTACCTAATTATTCAAAAGTTCCTTATGTGGGCTGGACATGAATCCTGAATGTGTAAGACAGTCACTGGTAGGGGATGGAGGGAGTCACCTTGATTTTGTTGTTGTTGTTGTTGTTTTGAGATGGAGTTTCGTTCTTGTTGCCTAGGCTGGAGTTCAGTGGCTTGATCTCAGCTCACTGCAACCTCCGCCTCCTGGGTTCAAGCAATTTTCCTGCTTTAGCCTCCGGAGTAGCTGGGTTTACAGGTGCACACCACGACGCCTAGCTAATTTTTGTATTTCTAGTAGAAATGGGGTTTCAGCATGTTGGCCAGGCTAGTCTCAAACTCCCAACCTCAGGCGATCCGCCTGCCTCAGCCTCCCAAAGTGCTGGGATTACAGGGGTGAGCCATTGTGCCTGGCCCAGAACTCCCCTTATTAATTGGCCTTGTTGGAATCAGGTAGGATGACTTGGCTGTACAGAACCTCAGAACATAACTTAGCCTCAGGATGGGTACTGACGCTCCCAGTACGGACCTCCTGATCTCCGTTGGTACCTTGGGAGGTCTCTGAGAAAAGAAACTTTTCAGGTCTGTTATAAAATCATGTCTCTCTCTCTTCTTCTCTTTTCTTCTGTTTCCGCCTTCCTTCCTTCTTTCTTTTCTTTTTCTTTTCTCACTCTGTCGCCTAGGCTGGAGTGCATGGCATGATCTCAGCTCACTGCAAACTCCACCTCCCAGGTTCAAGTAAGTCTCCTGCCTCAGCCTCCCAAGTAGCTGGGACAACAGGTATGAGCCACGAAGCCTGGCTAATTTTTTATAGAGACAGGTTCTCATCACTATGTTGCCCAGGCTGGTCTCGAATTCTTTGGGGTCAAGCCTCAGCCTCCCACAGTGCTGGGATTACAGGCATGAGCCACCACACCTGGCTTTCCCTGGCTTCTCATGATCTTTTTTTCTTTTCCATTATGTATTTGTGTTTAAACAGAAGTACAGCTCTATAATATTACTATAAATTACTTTCTCAAAAAGACAACCAGTGGAAATGTAACTTCTTTTTTTTTTTTTTGAGACAGAGTTTCACTGTTGTTACCCAGACTGGAGTGCAATGGCACGATCTCGGCTCACCGCAACCTCCACCTCCCGGGTTCAAGCAATTCTCCTGCCTCAGCCTCCCGAGTACCTGGGACTACAGGCACGCACCACCATGCCCAGCTAATTTTTGTATTTTTAGTAGAGACGGGGTTTCACCTTGTTGACCAGGATGGTCTCGATCTCTTGACCTCATGATCCACCCACCTCGGCCTCCCAAAGTGCTGGGATTATAGGAGTGAGCCACCGCGCCCGGCCGGAAATGTAACTTCTTTTCCCCAGATTTTTATGTACTTCCTACTGAAAATCTTGGAAGAATTATTGTGCTCTGGCCTATAGTTAATTGCAGAGTAATGTAAGTTTCTAGAATGCTGCATCCTGATAGCAGATTCCTTTTCTGCAACTGCCCCTGTACCCCATAGTATTAAAACTCACAGGAAAATCTGTTCTTGACTATGAAGAAAAGCATCCTGAAAGAAATTAGAGAAAGCCTTTCCTTAGGGCCACGGAAAGGCTGGAAATGAAAGGTCTTGGAACTCTGTGGAAGAAGAGAGTGAGTACACAGTGAGGCTTTGTCACTTCTTATCTCTGCCTCTTCATCCTTTGGGAATGCAAATGCCCCAAATGAGTTTAGCTCCTTTGTTTTTACTCAAGAGCTGTAGGAGAAGTTGTTTCTTGTTCACAGGGCCTCTGGGTTCATTGTATCCTGGTTTATGGTCTCTATTGGCTCTGGGGCTTCCTGGAGGCTCCAGCAGAGAGGGAAGGAGGATAATTTTTGTTTGTTGTTGTTTGTTTTAACCCAGAAGCTCCTTGCAGACCTCTGCAAGGAGCAGGGATCTACTCTCGGAATGAGCAGCATTCATGTTAGCGAGGGCTAATTTCATGTTAGACACTTGTGTGTATCCTTTATGACCACACGTGTGGATGAGGAATCCTTCGGATGGGCTGAGTCTATCACACACAGCGTGGCTCATGCGCGGTCAGCAACCTCAGCTCTGTTGGTACTGATGTTACCCCTCTGACTGTTTAGATCCATCCCCTTGGAGTCTTGAGGCAGTTGCCAGGTAGAGAGGGAGGGAGGCAGAGGAGAGTAAAGGTTGGTGATGCTGACCCCACCCCTGATTTCCCCATCAAGGTCTAATCAGATTTTTTTTTTTTTGAGACGGAGTCTCACTATGTTGCCAGGCTGGAGTGCAGTGGCGCGATCTTGGCTCACTGCAACCTCTGATTCTTGGGTTCAATGATTGTCCTGCTTCATCCTGAGTAGCTGGGATTACAGGCATGCGCCTCCACACTCAGCTAATTTGTGTATTTTTAGTAGAGACGTGGTTTCTCCGTGTTGGCCAGGATGGTCTCAATCTCCTGACCTTATGATCCTCCTGCCATGGCCTCCCAAAGTGCTGGGATTACAGGTGTGAGCCACCATGTCTGGCCAATTTTTTTTTGTTTGTTTTTTTTTTTTAGGGTGACAGAATCTGGCTCTGTCGCCCAGGCTGAAGTGCAGTGGCACCATCACAGCTCACTGCAGCCTTGACTTCCTGGGCTCAAGTGATCCTCCTGCCTCAGCCTCCCAAGTAGCTGAGACTACAAACATGATTAAAAATGGCTGGGCGCGGTGGCTCAAGCCTGTAATCCCAGCACTTTGGGAGGCCGAGGCGGGTGGATCATGAGGTCAAGATATCGAGACCATCCTGGTCAACATGGTGAAACCCTGTCTCTACTAAAGATACAAAAAATTAGCTGGGCATGGTGGCGTGTGCCTGTAATCCCAGCTACTCAGGAGGCTGAGGCAGGAGAATTGCCTGAACCCAGGAGGCGGAGGTTGCGGTGAGCGGAGATCGTGCCATTGCACTCCAGCCTGGATAACAAGAGCGAAACTCCGTCTCAAAAAAAAAAAAAATGACCACACCTGGCAGATTTAAAATTTGTTTTTTTTTTGTTGAGATGGGGACTTACTGTGTTGACTAAACTGGTCTTGAACTCCTGGCCTCAAGCAGTCATCCCATCTCAGTGGTGGGCTATTATAGGTGTGAACCACTGCACCCAGCCCTGAGCCAGATCTTGAAGGCCAGGCTGGATGCGGGCTGACTGTGGCCTTGGAGAGGGTCTGCTCAGCTGCATGATATCTGCCATCAGCCCCAAGGGCCTGCATTACCAACATCCTTCCACTGGGGGATCCTGGCCATAAGGTGTCCCTTGGCAGAAACAGAATTTTCAGGGTGACTCAGAGGAGAGTCAACCTGATGAGCTGTAACACTGTAAATGTCCCTTGTTTCCTGGGGCTATTTGGATGATTGCCACAAGCTACCTGATGCTACTAGGCACTGGCCTGATCGACACTTCCTCCTCTGGCTCAGGTACCAGGGTCCCATGACACAAAGGCTGCATTGGAGGTGGCCATAAGGCACAGTGGAACAGCAGGTACAGCTCAGCCAGAGGCTGGGTGTCTGGCAGAGAGGCAGTAAGGGGTGCCAGGGGAGGACAAGGTCCTCCACTTGCAGCACCAGGGACAGAGAGACCACGGTGAGTGATGTTTGTTTTAACGCAGAGTCCCTCAGGGCTGCCCATTCAGACCCTCAGGGTTCCCTGTGGCCAGGTTTCCATTTGATTGTAGGTAGAGAAAAGGGCCCAGCCTGGCGGCTCATGCCTGTAATCCAGCACTTTGGGTGTCCAAAGCAGGAGGATCATTTGAAGCCAGGAGTTCAAGACCAGCCCGGACAACATGGTGAAACATATCCTCTACTAAAAATGCAGAATTAGCAGGGTGTGGTGCTGTGTGCCTGTCATCCCAGCTACTCAGGAGGCTGAGGCAGGCAAATAGCTTGAACCTGGGAGGTGGCAGTTGCAGTGAGCCGAGATTGTGCCAATGCACTCTAGCCTGCTGGGCAACAGAGCGCGATTCTGTCTCAAAAAGAAGAAGATAAAGGGCAGATAATCAATAACAGGGCTGGATGCAGTGGCTCACACTTATAATCCCAGCACTTTAAGAGGCCAGGGTGGGTGGATCACATGAGCATCCTGGGCGGCATTGGAAAAACCCTGTCTCTACAAAAAATGCAATAAAGTTAGCCAGGTGTGGTGGTTTTGACCTGTAGTTTCAGCTTCTTGGGAGGCTGAAGTGGGAGGATTGCTTGAGCCCCAGGACATTGAGGCTTCAGTGAACGGAGATGGTTCCACTGCACTCCAGCCTGGGCAACAGAGTGAGATCCTGTCTCAAAAATAAAAAATAAAATAATAACTTAAGATGTAGTTTCTTTTTGCTAGTATTATTTGTATTAAAAAGGTAACATAAGTCATTGCAAAAAGATAATCCCAGAGGTATACAAATTAAAAGTCACATGCACATATCAGCTTCGCTTCTACCACACCAGGGATGCTTTTTAGATAAATTGTTGGCCGGGTGCAGTGGCTCATGCCTGTAATCCCAGCACTTTGGGAGGCCGAGGTGGGTGGATCACGAGGTCAGGAGCTCGAGACCAGTGTGACCAACATGGTGAAACCCTGTCTCTACTTAAAATAAAAAAATTAGCCAGACATGATGAAGCATGCCTGTAATCCCAGCTACTCTGGAGGCTGAGGCAGGAGAATCACTTGTACCCAGGAGGCGGAGGTTGCAGTGAGCTGAGATCAAGCCACTGCACTCCAGCCTGGGCGGCAGAGCCAGACTCTCTCTCAAAACAAAACACTATTAAAACTATTGGTGTGTCCTGCCAGTTGAAATAAGCAGATTATTGGTCTGGAAATACAATTGATTCATGGAAATGTTCGTGATTTGATGTGGTGGGAGACACAGTAAAAGCCCGGTTATTCAAGACTGGGTGTGGTGGCTCATGTCTGTAATCCTAGCACTTTGGGAGGCTGAGGTGGGTGGATCACTTGAAACCAAGAGTTGGAGACCATCCTGGCCAACATGGTAAAACCCCGTCTCTACTAAAAAATATATAAAAATTAGCTGGGCATGGTGGCATATACCTATAATCCCAGCTACTCAGGAGGCTGGGACAGGAGAATTGCTTGAACCCAGGAGGCGGAGGTTGCAGTGAGCTGAGATTGCGCCATTGCACTCCAACTTGGGTGACAGAGCAAGACTCCATCTCAAAAAAATAAAGAGCCTAATTATTCAGCATGTTGAAAAATAACCGTGATTGACACCCACTGGGGGTTTATAGAGATTTCTGGAACATACTGAAGGGCGCTTGTATCTAAAGATTATGGCTGTGTTGATTCATATTGAGCCCCCCTCCACCCCCGTGTGAATGGATTGGGATTCCCTGGGGAGACAGCTGGGCCCCGACCTCCAGCCCTGACACCTGGCGGAGATCCTAGAAGGGCAGGAGGGCTGTTGACAGGTACCAAATTCATGTTTTTATTTTTATGGACACGGACAAGCTAGATTCTTTCTACCCAGCCTGCCCTGAATCTCCAGTGTGGTGAAAGTTAAATTAGATGTACGTGTGTATTGCAGGGTAATGCATGCTGTTTTCTGTGCTTTCTCCAGTGTGGTGAAAGTTAAATTAGATGTACGTGTGTATTGCAGGGTAATGCATGCTGTTTTCTGTGCTTTCTCCAGTGTGGTGAAAGTTAAATTAGATGTACGTGTGTATTGCAGGGTAATGCATGCTGTTTTCTGTGCTTTCTCCAGTGTGGTGAAAGTTAAATTAGATGTATGTGTGTATTGCAGGGTAATGCATGCTGTTTTCTGTGCTTTCTTGTTGATAGCTCTGGCTAATTTATAAACAAGCAATTCTGTTTTCCAGAATTTGGTGGTTGAGTGAGGGATTGTGTAACCAGGAAGGAGTGAGAAAGGCAGAGAAAATAATCTTTGCTGGAGAAGCAGCTAAAAACACCTGCCTTTGGTGGGGTGTAGTGGCTCACACCTGTAATCCCAGCACTTTGGGAGGCCAAGACGGGTGGATCACGAAGTCAGGAGATCAAGACCATCCTGGCCAACATGGTGAAACCCCGTCTCTACTGAAAATACAATAAAGTAGCTGGGCATGGTGGCGCGTGCCTGTAATCCCAGCTACTCAGGAGGTTGAGGCAGGAGAATTGCCTGAACCCAGGAGACAGAGGTTGTGGTGAGCTGACATCATGCCATTGCACCCCAGCCTGGGTAACGAGCGAAACACTGTCTCAAAAAAAAAAAAAAAGAAAGAAATCCAATATCAAGGTGCCAGCATGGTCAGTTTTGGGTAAGGGCTCTCTTTCTGACTTTCTTTTCTTTGTTGTTGCTCAGGCTGGAGTGCAATGGCAGGATCTCGTCTCACCACAACTTCCACCTCCCAGGTTCAAGCAATTCTCCTGCCTCAGCCTCCTGAGTAGCTGAGATTACACTCATGAGCCACGACGCCCAGCTAATTTTTATATTTTTAGTAGAGACAGGGTTTCACCATATTGGCCAGGCTGGTCTCAAACTCCTGAACTTGTGATCACCTGCCAGGGTCCACATAAGTGAGACAACCCCAGGAGTCGCCTGTACAGCTGGTGATGACACTGGGGTTCACTCAGTACTTGCTTTTCTTTTTTTTTTTTTTTGAGATGGAGTCTCGCTCTGTCACCAGGCTGGAGTGCAGTGGTGCGATCTCAGCTCAGTACAAACTCCACCTCCCGGATTCAAGCAGTTCTCGTGCCTCAGCCTCCTGAGTAGCTGGGACTGCAGGCGCGTGCCACCACGCCCAGCTAATTTTGTAGTTTTAGTAGAGATGGAGTTTCACCAAGTTGGCCAGGGTGGAGTACTTGGTTTACTTGGGGGTTGGCTGTCTGGCCACCATTCCAAGTTTCAGACTGATGGAAATGTCTGAACCTTAGTGTGGGAAGGGAATAGACTCCATGGAGGAGAAAGTCACTGTAGAACTTGTCAACAGTAGCCCCCAAGGTCAGGACAGCTCAGTTGGCCCCACAAGTGTGAGACCTTTAGCCCCAGTCTCTGGTGCAAACGCTCACTTCAGTTTGAAAGCAGCTCTGTGTTCTGTTGAGAATCAATCCCAGTCTCTGAGTTGCAGAGGCTGTTCTGGAAGCTGTTTATTCAGGGCTAACATCTTGTTATTAGACAAGACTGGAAGTGGGGTGAGAAATTTATGGGTGAGGATGGTAGACCCCCTACCTTGTCCCTACAGAGCAGCCCCTGGCAGTGGCTAGTAGATGGCTGATAGTTTCTGGTGATGCCAGGGAGTCTTCCTGGCAGTCTCGTCCAGGTTTATGTCTCAGGGAAGTTTCCACACAGCCCTGGGGTATTTCTGGCATTTCCCAGCAGGGCCCAGCATCCTTACCTGTCAGGAAGAAGTAATGTGGTTTCGGGTCCAATTACTCAGTCAAAATCTAACCCTAAACATTTCTGTGCTTTATCTAGAAACTTGACCACACAACTGTGGGCTGGTTAGGGTATAGTGATTCCAAGCCAGCAGAAGTTGGGTAAAGTATACGAACAGAAAAAAAGTTCTTATCTGTAGGCTGGAATGGCTGCTTATCTGAACTCTGGGAATGTACGTGAAGGAATTGGTTATTCAAGCTTCCCTGTAAAGTGAAACACAGCAGTGGAGATCCAGGAAATTCTGAGTCCAATTGAACCATAGTCATTTTTGGAAGTGGAAAGAGACTGACAGTTGTTTTATTCTTTTTTTTTTTTTTTTTTTAATTTTAAATTCTTTTTTTTTGAAGATGGGGTTTCACTGTGAAGGCCAGGCTGGTCTTGAACTCCTGACCTCAGGTGATCCACCTACCTCGGCCTCCCAAAGTGCTAGGATTACAGGCGTGAGCCACTGCGCCCAGCTATTTTAGTCCTTTAATGTTAGCATATTAAATTATAATAGCTTAACATTAAACTTTTTTTGGGGGGTGGGGGATGAAGTCTTGCTCTGTTGCCCAGGCTGGAGTGCAGTGGCATGATCTCAGCTCACTGCAACTTCCATCTCCGAGATTTAAGCCGTTCTATCACCTCAGCCTCTTGAGTAGCTGGAATTACAGGCTCATGCCACCATGCCCGGCTGATTTTTTTTTGTATTTTTAATAGAGACAGGTTTCGCCACGTTGTCCAGGCTGGTCTCAAACTCCTGGCTTCCAGTGATCCGCCTGCCTCAGCCTTCCAAAATGCTGGGATTACAGATGTGAGCTACCCCACCTGGCCCACGTTAAAGATATTTTAATTTTGTTTGTTTGTTTGTTTTGAGATGGAGTCTTGCTCTATTGCCCAGGCTGGAGTGCAGTGGTGTTATTTCAGGTCACTGCAACCTCTGCCTTCCGGGTTCAAGTGATTCTCCTGCCTCAGCCTCCAGAGTAGCTGGAATTATAGGTGCACATCACTACACCCGGCTAATTTTTGTATTTTTAGTAGAGATGGGGTTTCACCATGTTGGCCAGGCTGGTCTCGATCTCCTGACCTCAGGTCATCCACCCGCCTCGGCCTCCCAAGTTCTGGGATTACAGGTGTGAGCTACTGTGCATGGCCAAAGATATTTTCATCTCAAATCTGAAAAAAAGACAAAATCGGCGATCGTTTCCTGCTTTAAATGATATTAACTTTAAAATCCATTCCAGGGCCAGGTGTCGTGGCTCACACCTGTAATCCCAGCACTTTGGGAGGCTGAGGTGGGTGGATCACCTGCAGTCAGGAGTTGGAGACCAGCCTGGCCAACATGGTGAAACCCCATCTCTACTAAAAATACAAAATATAGCCAGGTGTGGTGGCAGACACCTGTAATACCAGCTACTTGGGAGGCTGAGGCAGGAGAATCACTGGAACCTGGGAGGTGGAGGCTGTAGTGAGCTGAGATTGTACCACTGCACTCCAGCCTGGGCGACAGAGCAAGACTCTGCTTCAAAAAATATATATATATATTTCAACTCAGATTTGAATATTTGTGCAATTTGAACTTAGGAGAAAGTGTCCTTTCGAGACAGGGAAAATAAAATTAGGTTGTGGGACTGTGTGAGGGACAGGTGGTGGTGATCTGCTGGGAAGTGAGAATGAGAAGTCTTTTAGTTTTATTATTTTAAATTTTTTATGATTATTCTTTGTAGAGACAGAGTCTCACTCTGTTATCCAGGCTGGAGTACAGTGGTGCAGTCATAGCTCACCGCAGCCTCAAACTCCCGGCCTCAAGCAATCCTCTGGCCTCAGCCTCCCAAAGTGCTGGGATTATAGGCTTGAGCTACCATGCCTGGCCAAGAATGAGAAATCTTTGTGGAAGGAGAATACTGGGATCCCTGAGAAGGTTTCAGCTATAGATAACTCATATCTCCCTTCTTGGGGTCCGGGCCATGGTCGTGGCTTGGGCAGAGAGGTTGGGGAGACCAGGTGTGTGCAGGCCTGAGATGTGACTCAGCCAGAGAGGAAGGGCAGTCTCTTCACTTGAAGCCAGATCACTCCCAGGGAGTTGCATCAGTGGGCGGGGCTTAGAGATAAGCGTCAAAGAGGAATGTGGTTCTAACTCAGGTCCTGGGGCCTCTACCTGTCTGGCGTGGGAAGAACACCATTAAGTTAAAATGAAGCTTTCATTCTGATCTTAAACTTTATAGCATGAAAGGTTGTAATCCAAATAACCCCAGGGCGTAATGGTCAGAGAACATAGGCAGTTTGCTGAAAAACATTTAAGTGATCAAGGTTATCCAGAAAAACCTTTACCTTCACTGTTACAATAAACATACTCATTAGAAGAATGAGATCTGTTTTTGCTTGTCAACTTGGCAAAGACTAAAAATCGTAATTTTCAACTATACAGATAAAAAGACAACCCAGTGTAAAACTGGGCAAAGGAGGGCCAGGTGTGGTGGCTCATACCCGTAATCCTAGCACTTTGGGAGGCTGAGGTGGGCGGATCACTTGAGGTCAGGAGTTCAAGACTAGCCTGGCAAGCATGGTAAAACCCCATCTCATAAGGCCGGGCGCGGTGGCTCACGCCTGTAATCCCAGCACTTTGGGAGGCCGAGGCGGGTGGATCACGAGGTCAAGAGATCGAGACCATTTTGGTCAACATGGTGAAACCCCGTCTCTACTAAAAATACAAAAAATTAGCTGGGCATAGTGGCACGTGCCTGTAATCCCAGCTACTCAGGAGGCTGAGGCAGGAGAATTGCCTGAACCCAGGAGGCGGAGGTTGCAGTGAGCCGAGATCACGCCATTGCACTCCAGCCTGGGTAACAAGAGCAAAACTTCATTTCAAAAAGAAAAACCCATCTCTACCAAAAAATACAAAAATTAGCTGGGTGTGGTGGCATGCACCTGTATTCCCAGCTACTCAGGAGGCTGAGGCAGGAGAATCACTTGAACCCAGGAGGCGGAGGTTGCCATGAGCTGAGATCGCACCACTGCAGTCCAGTCTGGGCGACAGACTGAAATTGTGTCTCAAAAAAAAACTGGGCAAAGGATCCAAATTGATATTTCTTCTAAGAAGACATACAAATGGCCAATAAGTTCATGAATGAAATGATATTCAATGTCGTTAACTGTCAGGGAGACACAGTTCAGAACCACAGTGAGGGATAGCACACACACAATGTAGCATTCATAAAAAGGATAGACCAGCACATATATTGGCGAGATGTAGATAAGTTGGAACTCTCGTGCTGTTAGGGGGATTGTAAAATTGTATAACCACTTTGGAAGAGTCTGATAGCTCCTCAAATGGCTAAACATAGAATAAATCATATGATCTAGCCTGTGCACGGTGGCTCACCCCTGTAATCCCAGCATTTTGGGAAGCCAAGGCAGGCAGATCACTTGAAGTCAGGAATTTGAGACCAGCCTGGGCAACATGGCAAAACCCAGTGTCTACTAAAAACAAAAATCACCTGGACATGGTGACTTGCACCAGTAGTCCCAGTTACCTGGGAAGCTGAGGCACGAGAATCACTTGAACCCAGGAGTTGGAGATTGCAGTGAGCCAGGATCACGTCTCTGCACTCATTCTGGGCAGCAGAGCAAGACTCCGTCTCAAAAAAAAAAAAAAAGTAGATAGTAACCATGTGGGGAAGTAGTCACAAGGGAGTGTGTGCCTTTCTGTCCTGGAGTATGATTGGGCTGGTCCACGGTAGCCCTAAAGGAGTTTGATCTTATAACTCTGCCCTAGAGAGATGTCTTTAATTAATTATTTACTGGATTAATTTATTTTTGTCACTTTGGTTGCTGAGGCTGGAGTGCTGTGGTGCGATCTCAGTTCACTGTGGCGCAATCTCAGTTCACTGCATCCTCTGTCTCCCAGGTTCAAGCGATTCTTGTCCCTCAGCCTCCTGAGTGGCTGGGACTACAGGCTCACACCACCACACCTGGCTAATTTTTGTATTTTTAGTAGAAACAGAGTTTCACCATGTTGGCCAGGCTGGTCTCTAGCTCCTGACCTCAAGTGATCCACCTGCCTTGGCCTTGGCATCCCAAAGTGTTAGGATTACAGGCATGAGCCACAGTGCCTGGCTAAGACCCTGTCTCCAAAATAAGTTAATTAAATAAATAAAATTAAAATAAGTAAATAAAATAGATGGGAAGGAAAGACCAATTCCCAGCGGCTGTTTTGGAATTGTGTTATTATGAGTGACTTTTCTTTATACTTTTCAATATTTTCTCTGTAGATGCTTTGTTTTCAGAAAAGATTGTTTTTAAAGTTAAACGTTTTCCATTATGTTAAACACTCATTATTTTTAAAGTGGCTGACATCTGAAGGGGCATCTCTTGTTTTTCCTCAGGGCTGTAATCCCCTTGCACAAACTGGCCGGAGTAAATTGCAGAACCAAAGAGCTACTTTGAATCAGCAGATCCTGAAAGCCGTGCGGATGAGGACAGGAGCGGAAAACCTTCTGAAGTAGGTGCCTTCTGGCTTCCCTGCCTCTCCTGAGTCCTAACCGTCTGTTCCCTAAACTCCCAGGCCTGGCTCTTGGTTTCAGCTTTGGGTTTTTTCCTCATTTCTGGCATCTGCAGTCATCCCTTTCTTGCCTGGAGCTCAGTTATGTTGGAAACAGATACTTTACCCCGCCTGTTTGTGTGTTTGGGGATTGGGTGGGTTGCAGATGGATGTCTCAATTCAGTCAGCCATCTTGGTGGGAAGCCCAATTATTGTCTTGAAGTTTGTTTTCTGGCTTTCTCTGGGACTTGTCTATTTTCTCCACTGCTTGACACTATGCCTGGTGCAGAATCTGCTTGGTAAATGTTTATTGAATATATAAAGGAAAGAAAAGCAGGAAAGAGAAAGGGGGGACATTTCTATTGCCAGTGTCTACCTTGCTAATGAGAGGGCTCAGCATAGCCCCGTGCTCTAGGGCACTCATTAGTATGCTCTGGTGGTAGAACAGTTACTTACCCAGCATAGAACTCAGAGAAGCCTTACTTGTGTCTAGACTGGTATAAACCCTCTACAGGCAACAAAATGCAACAAAAGGCAATGTGCCAGCTTCATTCTGTTTACAAACAGTGCAGTTTCTTCTTCCTTCAGAGTTCTGCTGGTGACTCTTTTTAGCCCTGTGCCACCTTTTTATTTGTTTGATTTGAGACAGTCTTGCTCCGTCGCCCAGACTGGAGTGCAGTGGCACAATTTGGCTCACTGCAACCTCTGCCTCCTGCGTTCAAGTGATTCTCCTGCCTCAGTTTCTCAAGCAGCTGGGAAGACAGGTGTGCACCACCACGCCTGGCTAATTTTTTCTTTTCAGTAGAGATGGCATTTCACCATATTGGCCAGGCTGGTCTCGAACTCCTGGCATCAGTGATCCATCCGCCTCCCAAAGTGCTGGAATTACAGGCATGAGCCCCCGCGTCTGGCCCCATGCCACCTTTTACAATGTATAGTTGAGGTGGGCACCATACTGCTGCCCAGGTGAGTGAAAAAGATGCCTCCTGGGGCCTCAGGAAGAGACATGGAGTGCTTTTGGGGACCCAGAACCTAAACTCCAGCAGAGAAGAGCCTGGCTTACCTGCTTGAAACTGCAGGTCCCTTGGAGCTTCCTGGGACTTTCAGGGATTCCAGGGACGAGGGTGCCAAAAGGTCTGCAAGGATATTGATCGCGGGTATTCCCAGTGGGTTAGCTTCATCGGTGAAGTCCTTAGGGAACCTGGAGCCTTCCTGAGGGGTTGTTTGGAAAAACAGGTACAATGAATGTTTGTAAAAGAGCCACAAGGCTCTGAGGCTCCCAGCGTCTGGTCACAGACTCAAGTGAACGGCGGGATCACCTCCTCCCTGTGGGCTGCTCCCTTGAGCACTCAGTCAAGCAGGAGGAGGGGTTCTGGTCATGACCTTGTGGGCAGTTCATTTCTGAATGGGTCTGTGTTTGTTCCTTAGACAAGACCTCTGAGATATTAAGAGGTAAAAAAGAAAAGTTCAGAGCAGCACACCTTGAGTGCATGTATGTGTGTTTGATGGATGTTGTACATATACAGCCAGGCATGGTGGCTCATGCCTATAATTGCAGCACATTAGGAAGCCGAGGCGGGTGGATCATTTGAGGCCAGGAGTTCGAGACCAGCCTGGCCAACGTGGTGAAACCCCATCTCTACTAAAAATACAAACATTAGCCAGGTATAGTGACGCGTGCCTATAATCCCAGCTACTCAGGAGGCTGAAGCATGAGAATTGCTTGAACCTGGGAGGTAGAGATTGCAGTGAGCCGAGATTGCGCCACTGCACTCCAGCCTGGGTGACAGAACAAGACTCTGTCTCAAAAGAAGAAAAGAGGATGTTGTACATATGCTTTTTTATACACACAAAAGGACAAAGGTAGAAGCTGTTAGCAGATTTGGCTCTTTGGGGCAAGACTGGGGATGGGGGTAGAGGTGACTCACTTTTCATTTTAGTCCTGTCAGTGTTTGAATGTGCTTCTAAGTGCGTGAGTTATTTTTATTTATTATTGTGAAATACTTCAGAGGTCCAGAAGTATTATATAAGCAATCCTCTTGAACTACCCACTCCATCAGGAAAGGCAATGCTACTGCTGTGTCAGGCTTGGTTTGACTTGGTTTAGTTTAGTTTTGTTTGGAGACAGGGTCTCGCTTGTTGCTCAGGCTGGAGTAGAAGGGCCTGATGTTGGCTCACTGCAACCTCCACCTCCTGGGTTCAAGTGATTCTTCTGTTTCAGCCTCCTGAGTAGCTGGGATTACAGGCATGCATCACCATGACCAGCTAATTTTGTATTTTTAGTAGAGATGGGGTTTTTCCATGTTGGTCAGACTGGTCTTGAACTCCTGACCTCAGGTAATCCACTCACCTCGGCCTCCCAAAGTGCTGGGATTACAGGCATGAGCCACCATGCCTGACCTTCATTTCTTTTCTTTTCTTTTTTTTTTTTTAAATTTTTACTGCATTTTAGGTTTTGGGGTACATGTGCAGAACGTGCAAGATAGTTGCATAGGTACACACATGGCAGTGTGTTTTGCTGCCTTCCGCCCCTTAACCCACATTTGGCATTTCTCCCCAGGTTATCCCTCCCCAGCTCCCCACCGCTGTCCCTCCCCTATTCCCTCCAATAGACCCCAGTGTGTAGTACCCCCCTCCCTGTGTCCATGTGTTCTCATTTTTCTCACCCGCCTATGAGTGAGAATATGTGGTATTTCCTTTTCTGTTCTTGTGTCAGTTTGCTGAGAATGATATTCTCCAGATTCATCCATGTCCCTACAAAGGACACGAACTCATCATTTTTGATTGCTGCATAATATTCCATGGTGTATATGTGCCACATTTTCCCAGTCCAGTCTATCATCGATGGGCATTTGGGTTGGTTCCAGTTCTTTGCTATTGTAAACAGTGCTTCAATGAACATTTGTGTGCATGTGTCCTTATAGTAGAATGATCTATATTCCTTTGGATATATACCCAGTAATGGGATTGCTGGGTCAAATGGAATTTCTATTTCTAGGTCCTTGAGGAATCGCCACACTGTCTTCCACAATGGTTGAACTAATTTACACTACCACCAACAGTGTAAGAGTGTTCCTATTTCTCCACATCCTCTCCAGCATCTGTTGTCTCCAGATTTTTTAATGATCGCCATTCTAACCAGCGTGAGATGGTATCTCAATGTGGTTTTGATTTGCATCTCTCTAATGACCAGTGATGATGAGCATTTTTTCATATGTTTGTTGGCCTCATGTATGTCTTTTGTAAAGTGTCTGTTCATGTCCTTTGCCCATTTTTGAATGGACTTGTTTGTTTTTTTCCTGTAAATCTGTTTGAGTTCTTTGTAAATTCTGGATATCAGCCCTTTGTCAGATGGGTAAAACTGCAAAGATTTTTTTCCCATTTTGATGGTTGCCGATTCACTCTAGTGACTGTTACCTTTGCCGTGCAAAAGCTGTGGAGTTTGATTAGGTCCCATTTGTCTATTTTGGCTTTTGTTGCCAATGCTTTTGGTGTTTTGGTCATGAAGTCCTTGCCTACTCCTGTGTCCTGAATGGTTTTGCCTAGATTTTCTTCTAGGGTTTTTATGGTGCCAGGTCTTATGTTTAAGTCTTTAATCCATCTGGAGTTAATTTTAGTGTAAGCTGTCAGGAAGGGGTCCAGTTTCTGCTTTCTGCACGTGGCTAACCAGTTTTCCCAACACCATTTGTTAAACAGGGAATCCTTTCCCCATTGCTTGTTTTTGTCTGGTTTATCAAAGATTATATGGTTGTAGATATGTTGATTTGCCTCCGATGCCTCTGTTCTGTTCCATTGGTCTATATCTCTGTTTTGGTTATTTTCATTCATTCATTTAGTTTTTGAGATGGAGTCTTGCTCTCTTGCCCAGGCTTGCTCTGTTACCCAGGTTGGAGTGCAGTGGCATGCTCTCTGTTCACTGCAACCTCCACCTTCCAGGTTCAAGCGATTCTTGGGCCTCAGCTTCTCAAGTAACTGGATTACAGGAGCGTGCCACCACCTCCCCTCCAACCCCAGCTAATTTTTACATTTTTTGTAGAGATGGGTTTCACCATGTTGGCCATGCTGGTCTCAAACTCCTGACCTCAGGTCACCCACCTAAGGTGTAGAGATTACAGGAGTGAACCACCGGGCCGGGCATGGTGGCTCACACCTGTAATCCAAGCACTTTGGAGGCCAAGGCAGGCGGATCACCTGAGGTCGGGAATTTAAGACTAGCCTGACCAACATGGTGAAACCCCGTCTTTAAAAACAAAAATAAAAATAAATAAATTAAAAAGAAAAAAAGGAGTGAACCCCCACACCCAGCCTGTTTTATTTTATTTTTTTAAAGAGACAGGAATCTCACTATGTTGCCCAGGCTGGTCTCTTGGGTTCAAGCAATCTTCCTGCCTCAGCCTCAGGATTACAGGTTTCAGCCAGCATACCTGGCCTCCTTTTTTTGTTCGTTTTTTGAGACTTGAGAAAGAATCTCACTCTGTCACCTAGGCTAGAGGGCAGTGGTGCCTTCATAGGTCACCACCACACCCGGCTAATTTTTTTTTTTTTTTTTTGAGACAGAATCTGGCTCTGCTACCCAGGCTGGAGTGCAGTGGCGTAATCTTGACTCACTGCAACCTCCATCCATCTCCCAGGTTCAAGCGATTTCTTCTTCCTCAGCCTCCCGAGTAGATGGGACTACACCCAACTAATTGATTTCTTTCTTTTTTTTTTAATAAAGACAGCATTTTACCATGTTGGTCAGGCTGGTCTTGAACTCCCGACCTCAGGTGATCCACCTGCCTTGGCCTCCAAAGTGCTTGGATTACAGGCGTGAGCCACTATGCCCAGCAATTGAATTTTAAAAATTTTTTTGTAGAGACAGAATTTTACCATGTTGCCTAGGCTGGTCTCAAACTCCTGGCCTCAAGTGATCCTCTTGCCTCAGCCTCCCAAAGTACTGGGATTTCAGGCGTGAGTCCCTGTGCCTGGTTATTGAGCACCTCTTAAATGGCAGGCAGAGTTGAGGTGCATGCAGTTCAGACGAGGCCCTATTTTGGGATTTCTCTTGTTGGGGGATGGGAGGAGACCTTCACAGATAAGTAAACAAATCGAATCACCTCGGGAAGTGATGTTTTCTAGGGAATAATGAACTCTGAATGTGATAGAGTTTGGCCCGGGTGGCCAGCCTTGCAGACAGAGAGAGGGTGGTTGGAGAGGCCCCTGGGAGCAGGGAACTTGCAGTTTCTCAGGCAGGATCTAGGACAGTTTTGTGTGTCTTATTCTCTTAACGACACCAGCCGTCACCCCTTCTGAGGCCCAAGCCTGGCTCAAGCTCACTGTCACACTGGCAGTTGCTTGCGTTGGCAGGGGTGAGGGTGGGGGGTTGTTAATGATTCTCACAGTGGCCCAAAGGTTCAAAGTGCCCCTTGCTGGAGAATGTTGTCAGAGGAAACCCTGGAGGTATTTATTAATCTGACTCAGTAAGCACCAACGGATTCCCGAAAACAAATGGGGCGTTTTGCCAAGTGCCGCTCTGGCCCCATGGTGTCCCTGGGCGACCAATTACGTGGCTGTCCCTGCAGGCCAGGGGTGGTTTCGGTTGTAAAATGGGCCCTGCTTCCCTCTGTCTTCTGTTCTCAGGTTTCCCACCGCAGCCCCCAAAGGAAAGTAGAACTGTTGGAATAGGGGCAGGGGATGTTTGGAGATGTCCCCAGAAATGCAGGAATGGAAATGGGGGTGCTAAGCCCTTACCTGAGGGCTGGGCAGGCACTTGAAAAGCCAGGCTTTGTGATCCTTCAAAGTCTTATTCGAGCCAGGAGTCCATGAGCTTCCTGGAGTTTGCTTAGGACAATCCCAAATCCTTCAAATGTATTTTCAGTTTTTTTCTTTTTTTTGAGATGGATTCTTATTCTGTCGCCCAGGCTGGAGTGCAGTGGCGTGATCTCGGCTCATTAGCAACCTCCACCTCCTGGGTTCAAGCAAATCTTGTGCCTCAGCCTCTCCCGAGTGGCTGAGATTATAGGCATGTGCCACCGTGCCTGGCTAAATTTTGTACTTTTAGTAAGATGGGGTTTCACTATGTTGACCAGGCTGGTCTCGAACTCCTGACCTCAGGTGATCCACCCGCATTGGCCTTCCACAGTGCTGAAATTACAGGCGTGAGCCACTGTGCCTGGCCATACTTTTTCATTTCGGCCAAGCAGAGACAATATTCTGTCTTCTCCCAGCTTTCTTCCCTCCCTTGAGAAAAACTAGTGTAGAAACGTGACAAAGTTTCTCTGAAATTGAGGCAAAGTTTGTGAAATTTAAAGCAGGTTGCCCAGTTTTAACTGGTTTTAGCTAACTAGTTCTTTGAACAAGAGCCGATAGTTTAACCTGTCTGGACTTCAGGTTCCACTGTTGTGCTGAGAATTGTTGGATTAGATCAAAAGTATCTTGCTCCTAGGCTTACAGGGATCAGGTGGACTTGAAAGGAGTGAATGGGGCTGGATTCTGTGCTGTGAGACAATAGGGAGTGGTGGGGACTGTGGTGAAGTCCACAGCATATGCCCTCTCTGGATGGGACAACTGCAGCTTGCCTCAGGGAGGTTAGGGCCAGAGTTGCTGCATCTTCTAATTTTTTTTTCCAGGAGAAGTTAGGGATTTGGGGATTTTTTTTTTTTAATCTTCTGATTGATTGTTGATTCCCCCTGCCCCGATACAGAGTCTTGCTCTGTTGCCTAGGCTGGAGTGCAATGGAATGATCTTGGCTCACTATAGCCTCTGCCTCCCGGGTTCAAGCAATTCCCCTGCCTCAGCCTCCTGAGTAGCTAGGATTACAGGCATCTGCGACCATGCCCCACTAATTTTTGTATTTTTAATAGAGATGAGGTTTCGCCATGTTGACCAGGCTGGTCTCGAACTCCTGATCTCAAGTAATCTGCCTGCCTCAGCCTCCCAAGGTGCTGGGATTACAGGCATGAGCCACTGTGCCTGGCCAATTGTTGAATTTTTAAATTTTGGGGACTCTTTTTTTTTTATTTTTTTGACAGAGTTTCTCTCTTGTTACCCAGGCTGGAGTGCAATGGCGCGATCTCGGCTCACCGCAACCTCCACCTCCTGGGTTCAGGCAATTCTCCTGCCTCAGCCTCCTGAGTAGCTGGGATTACAGGCATGCGCCACCGTGCCCAGCTAATTTTTTGTATCTTTAGTAGAGACGGGGTTTCACCATGTTAATCAGGATGACCCACCCGCCTCGGCCTCCCAAAGTGCTGGGATTACAGGCGTGAGCCACCGCGCCCGGCCTGGGGACTCCTTTAAGAGGGAGGGATAATAACACCCTGGGAACCCAGTGAACAAGTCTCTCAGGCCTCCAGTTTACTTTGTGACCCCGGACCTAGGGGTGATGAAATTCTAGGTCAGGAGTAACCTGGGGTGGCCTTGGCTGTCATGAGAGTGACTTGAGGTTAATAACAGCTCATACTGTCAGTTGTGGGAGGGCTGTGTGTGTCTGTGGTGGGGTTTGTAAGCCCTCTATAGCCTGTGGGGCTGACACCAACTCCAAGTCCCGCCTTCCTCCACCGAGAGACAGGCAAGGAGCAGATGCCTCCTCAGCAGGGGATGGGACAGTCCTCACTCCAGCCTCTCGAATCCCTGGCAGAGCGGGATTTGGGATCAGATGGACTAAGGCTAAGCTCCTCTAATAAGGTCGCTGAAGCTGCGGCAAGTCACTGTGTCAACGTGGTGCTTATTCCTGGAAGGACAATTTTATTAAAAGACTTGGGGAAAAAAATTACACTAAAACAAACAGGGACAGAATGCAAAATATACATTTTTTTTTTTTTTTTTGAGATGGAGTCTTGCTTTTTCGCCCAAGCTGGAGTGCAGTGGTACAATCTCGGCTCACTGCAACCTCCACCTCCTGGGTTCAAGCAATTCTTCTGCCTCAGCCTCCTAAGTAGCTGGGACTACAGGCACTTGCCACCATGCCCGGATAATTTTTGTATTTTTGGTAGAGATGGGGTTTCACTGTATTGGCCAGGCTGGTCTCGAATGCCTGACCTCGTGATTCACCTGCCTTGGCCTCCCAAAGTGCTAGGATTACAGGCATGAGCCACCCATGCCCAGCCACATGTATTGAAAAAAACAACAAAAACTTTTCAGGCCAGGCACAATGGCTCATGTCTGTAATTCCAGCACTTTGGGAGGCCAAAGTGGGCGAGTCACCTGAGGTCAGGAGTTTGAGACCATTGCCCAGGCTGGTCTCGAACTCCTGGCCTCAAGTGATCCTCCTGCCTCAGCCTCCCAAAGTGTTGGGAGCCGCCATGCCAACCTCACATGTATCTGTAAGACAAAACACTAGGATGTTAAAGAAATTTGGGACTTGGGGCAGAGAAGTTATTGTCACATAGGGGTTTTGTTTGGTGGAAAAGTTCTCAGAGGCTCCAAATTGAGAAAAAGTGTATGTGGATGTCATAAGTCGTTATAGGAAATAGTTGAATGTGGCCTTCTTCCCCTGTTCATACTTGGTGGTTTGGACACTCAGAGAGAGTAAGCAGGACACCTTCTCATTCTTTTTTGAGATGAGGTCTCACTCTGTCACCCAGGCTGGAGTGCAGTGGTACAATATTGGCTCATTTCAACCTCTGCCTCCTGGATTCAAGCGATTTTCCCACCTCAGTGTCCGAGTAGCTGGGACCACAGGCGCCTGCCACCATGCCTGGCTAACTTTTGGTAGAAGTGGGGTTTCCTCATTTTGCCCAGGCTGGTCTTGAACTCCTGAGCTCAAGTGATCTGCCTGCCTCAGCCTCCCAAAGTGCTGGGATTATAGGAGTGAGCCACTGCGCCCAGCATCCGCCCCCCCGCCCCCGACTTTTTTTTTTTTTTAAGAGACAAGAGTCTTGCTATGTTAGTCAGGTTGTTCTTGAACTCCTGGTCTCAAGCATTCCTTCCATCTTGACCTCCCAGAGTGCTACGATTCCAGGCATGTGCCACATGTCCAACCTTCTTCTCATTCTTGACTTTTTTTTTTTTTTTTTTTTTAATATGGAGTCTTACCCTGTCACCAGACTGGAGTGCAGTGGTACAGTCTCACTCACTGCAACCTCTGCCTCTGGGGTTCAGGAGATTCTCCTACCTCAGCCTCCCGAGTAGCTGGGACTTACAGGCATGCGCCACCTGCCCAGCTAATTTTTGTATTTAATTGAGATGGGGTTTCACCATGTTGGCCAGGATGGTTTCGATCTCTTGACCTGTGACCCACCCACCTCAGCTTCCCAAAGCGCTGGGATTACAGGCGTGAGCCACCGTGCGAGATATTTTTGACTCTTAATACTATGTGCATGTTCATCATGAAAAACCCAAGGGACTAGGCCTTCTCTTGGTCCAGGCCAGAGGGAAACTGCGGAGAACCTGTGCAGAAAGACTGTGGGCAGGAAAGGGCTGACACATCGTCTGCCCCATCTCGGTTGGCCTCAAGATCTTTTTTGGCTGTAACATTTATTGGACTACAGGGGCAGAAGCTGAAAAAGGCCATGCTCTTCTGAAAAAGCCCATAGGAGCCATTTGTTTTTCTTCAGAAGGGCAGACTGGGTACAGAGCGTCAGTGTGGATGACCAAGGCTCTGGCTACAATCCCTAATTTGGGCTGTCTCTGTTTTTTGTCCATTGCCCCGGCCTGAGCGTAGAAATAGCTGGGACAGCCAGATGCAGTTGCTCAGGCCTATAATCCCAGGACTTTGGGATGCCAATGTGGGCAGATCACCTGAGGCCAGGAGTTTGAGACCAGCCTGACAGACATGGCAAAATCCCCATCTCTAGCAAAAATACGAAAAAATAAGCCAGGCGCAGTGGCTCACACCTGTAATCCCAGCACTTTGGGAGGCCGAGGTGGGCAGATCATGAGGTTAGGAGTTCGAGACCAGCCTGGCCAATATGGTGAAACCTCATCTCTACTAAAAATACAAAATTAGCCAGGCATGGTGGCATGTGCCTGTAGTCCCAGCTACTCGAGAGGCTGAGGTAGAAGAATCACCTGAACCTGGGAGGCGGACAGAGATTGCAGTGAGCCGAGATACGCCACTGCACTGCAGCCTGGGTGACAGAGTAAGACTCTGCCTCAAAAAAAAAAAAAGAATTAATTTTTAAAAATTACTATATTTTACAAGAATTGATATTACTTAAAGCAAAATTAAGAATGCTTTTGTTCTCCAGGTAACGGGATATCTTGACACTCCCACGTGGCTCTGTTGTAGTAAACATTACTAATTTGTTCCCTTTTCTGTAAACATCTTGAGGCTAGAACGTCTAATTTTCTGAGAATGTAGCCCAGCAGGTCTCGGCCTCATTTTCCTAGCCCTCACTCGAAATGGAGTTGCTCTGGTTCAAATGCCTCTGACGCTACGCTAGAAACGAAGCTCAGAATCCAGGGCTGATTTCTGAATCATGGCTGCACAAAAGGTTGGCATTGCAGAAACCAACCCGAGACCTCACCTGGCTGCCAACGGTTTTCAGAGTGACTGACATAAAGAGGTCTACAGCTTTCTTCTTCTTCTTGTTTTTTTTTTCAGATGAGCATTTGCTCTTGTTACCCAGGCTGGAGTGTGGTGGCAAGATCTCAGCTCACCACAGCCTGTGCCTCCTGGGTTCAAGCGATTCTGCCTCAGCCTCTTGAGTAGCTGGGATTGCAGGTGTGCACCACCATGCCCTGCTTATTTTGTATTTTTAGTAGAGACAGTGTTTCTCCATGTTGGTCAGGCTGGTCTCGACCTCCTGACCTCAGGTAATCCGCCTGCCTCGGCCTCCCAAAGTGCTGGGATTACAGGTGCGAGTCACTGCATCCAGCCTATTTTTATTTTTTTGAGATGGAGTCTTGCTCTGTTTCCCAGGCTAGAGTGCAGTGGCATAATCTCTGTTCACTGCAACCTCTGCCTCTCAGGTTCAAGCAGTTCTCCTGCCTCAGCCTCCCCAGTGGCTGTGACTATAGGTGTGTGCCACCATGCCCAGCTAATTTTTGTATTTTTAGTTGAGACGGGGTTTCACCATGTTGGCCAGGCTGGTCTTGAACTGCTGACCTCAGGTGTTCTTCCTACCTTGGCCTTCCAGAGCATTGGGATTACCCATGTGAGTGAGCCACCTCGCCTGCGCTCAGTTTTGATATTTAAGTTGGACCTGCTATGGTGCTGAGAACCAATCAGCTTCCTCGCTGCCTCGAGAGAGTAGTCTTCACTCTGTCATTTGTTCTTCCATGAACTGAAATTTGTTCAGCACCCCGATGATGTGGAAAGGGCTATGCCAGATTTAAGGAAAAAATACCAAGAAAAAGAAGGCTTGTTCTCCAGGAATTATAATTGTTTATCTTCCCTCATTCCAAAGTGGATTCAAGGTAACTTAGCACATTCATACAACATGTAACATTAAATCAGGAGTGAATGAAGATTTGAACGCAAGAGAAGGAATAATAAAGGAGAGATTTAGCTGAAGGTAAGGCTACTGTGTGCCACAAAGTCCTATATACCTTGTGAAATGTGAGCCATGGTTTGTCTCTGAGCTTCCTGGCAGGCAACAGGAGGAAGGGAATATATCTGGAACACATTTTATATTCACTAGCCAAAAGGAAACCCATTTGTAAAAAGAAATGAACCCATTCCTGATACTTAAGGATGGGAGAATTTCCCCCCACCCTAATCCCTGTGGACATTATCAGCTTCAGAATCAGTCGTTTTTGCAATAACCCCTTTGTTGCACAGGTTTTACAAGCTGCAGATTGTGACCTGTGGTGTGTAATGACAGCAGTTCAGTGCGTTGCTGTGGCATAATAAAAGATAAATATTTGGTCTTCGTCCTGTTCCTGTGTTCCTGGCACAGAGCTCCTGCGTGATAAAAGTATCGTATCTTTTATATGCTAATGAGATCACTCTTGGTGGGAGGCTTTAGAATGGATGCTGATCCCCAGAAAGCCCAAGCCATGGTGAGAGGGCTAGAAATTTCAGCTCCTCCCTGCTCCACCTGTGGAGAGGGGAAAGAGGCTGGAGATTGAGCTCAGTCACCTGTGACTAATGATTTAATAATCATCTATGCCTAATGAAGCCTCCATAAAAAACCCTACATTAGGCCGGTACGGTGACTCACACCTGTAATCCCAGCAATTTGGGAAGCCAAGGTGGGTGGATCACCTGAGGTCAGGAGTTCGAGACCAGCCTGGCCAACATGGTGAAACTTCATCTCTACTAAAAATACAAAACTTAGCCGGGCCTGGTGGCAGGCGCCTGTAATCCCAGCTACTTGGGAGACTGAGACAGGAGAATCACTTGAATCCGGGAGGCGGAGGTTGCAGTGAGCTGAGATCACGCCACTGCATTCCAGGCTGGAGCTATCTCAAAAACAAAAACAAAAAACCCTCTACATTAGCCAAGGGCAATGATGCATATCTGTAGTTCCAGCTACTCAGGAGGATAAGGGAGGATCACTTGAGCCCAGGAGTTGGAGGCCAGCCTGGGCAACATAGCAAGACACCATCTCTACAAAGAATGAAATAAGGCAAGGTGCGGTGGCTCACACCTGTAATCCTACCACTTGAGAGGCTGAGGCGGGCGGATTGCTTGAGCCCAGGAGTTTGAGACCAGCCTGGGCAACATGGTAGAATCTCATCTCGACAAAAAATAAAAAAATTAGCTGGATGTGGTGGTGGATGCCTGTAGTCCCAGGTACTTGGGAGGCTGAGGTGGGAGATCACTTGAGCCCTGGAGGGCAAGGCTGCAGTGAGCTGTGATCATGCCTCTGCACTCCAGCCTAGTAACAAAACGAGACCCTGTCCCCCCGCAAAATAAACCCTAAACCATGAGGTTCAGGGAGCTTCTGGGTTGGTGCACACACTGAGGTGCCCTGAGAGTGTGCATGGAAGCGCTGCCCCTCTCCCAGCATAACCTGCCCTGTGCACCTCTTCCAGTTGGCTGTTCCTGGATTGAATACTTTAACATAAACCAGTACTGGTCTATCAGGTGCTTTCCTCAGTACTGGGAGTCATTCTGGTGAATTACCAAACCTGAGAAGCAGCAGTGGGAACCCTTGATTGACAGCTCATCAGTCAGAAGGGCAGGTATCCCCCACTCCTGGGATGTGTGGTCTCTAAAATGGGGGCAGCCTTGTGGGAGCAGGCCTCTACTCTGGCGTATGCGCTTACCCCAGGAGTGGGGGTCAGAATCTAATTGAATTGTTGCATACCCAGTTAGTGTCTGATAATCAGAGAATTAGAAGGTTGCAGACATGATTGTTTTTTTAAAAAGAAGTTATTAGAGTAGAATAGAATATGTTGGAGTGGATCACATCTATGACTTTTTTAAGACTTTTGTGTCTCACGAAAGGGGCGTCTGTCTCTCTGTGTGTGTGCATGCGTGTACTGAGTTGTGATATAAAATGTGTTTCTTTTTTTTTTTTTTTTTTGAGATGGAGTCTCATTCTATTGCCCAGGTTGGAGTTCAGTGGTGAAATCTCAGCACACTGCAACCTCTGCCTCCCGGGTTCAAGCGATTCTCCTGCCTCAGCCTCCTCAGTAGCTGGGACTACAGGCATGCACCACCATGCCTGGCTAATTTTTGTCTTTTTAGTAGAAATAGGGTTTTACCATGTTGCTGAGGTTGATGTTGAATTCTTGGCCTCAAGTGATATGCCTGGCTCAGACTCCCCAAGTGCTGGGATTACAGATATGAGCCACTGTGCTTGGCCTAAAATGTATTTCTTACTGGTGTCACAGCCGCCCCCCCCCCCCGCCCCCGCAAATCTCTAAATTGATGAAATTCACCAAGCTGAGATTCCAATATCTTATTGTCTGGGGGAATCCAAATGTGCGCTTGTGCAGACTTCCAGGGCCACAAGAGGATGAGGGCTGTCACACTTGGCGAGGTTGGGGAGAACCTCAGGAGAGACCAGACTGTGGGTGAATGAAGGGCATTGGCGTTTGCTCTTGACGGGAAGGGTGGCCAGGTGGTGAGCAAAACAATGAGGTGACAGGTGGCTGGGAAGGGCTCAGCAGAGGAAGGGACAGAGGTCAGATACTCAGTCTCTCTGGCTGGCCGGAGCTGTTGGCTAATGAACCTCAGGCTTCCTCATCTGTGAAATGAGGATGATTTCTCATACTAGTCTAAGGTTCACTGACACAGGCTCAGCATAGGCCTTATTTAGGATGTGGTTGTTACTGGTTCTGTTATTTTAGTGGTGATTCCTAATCTATAACATGAGGGAGTACTTGCATGGTCTTTCAGTAGATTTCAAAAGCTCTGCTTGAAAACTTCTTTTGTTTTTATTTTTTTTTTGAGAGCGAGTCTCACTCTGTTACCCAGGCTGGAGTACAGTGGTGTATGCTTAGCTCACTGCAACGTCCACCTCGGGGGTCAAGAGATTTTCTTGCCTCAGCCTCCCAAGTGGCTGGTTCTACAGGTGTGCACCACCACCCCCAGCTAATTTTTGTATTTGTAGTAGTGATGAGGTTTCACCATGTTCACCAGGCTAGTCTCGAACTCCTGGCCTTAAATAGTGACCCACACTCCTCAGCCTCTAAAAGTGTTATGAACCACCACATCCAGCCAGGATACAGATTCATTATTAGATATGTAATTTGAAAGTATTTTTCCCAGTCTGTGGCTTGTCTTTTCATTTTCACTTTCTTTTCTTTCTTTTTTTCTTTTTTTTTTTTTTGAGAGGAAGTTTTGTTCTTATTGTCCAGGCTGGAGCACAGTGATGTGATCTCAGCTGTCTACAACCCCCATCTCCTGGCTCAAGTGATTGTCCTGCCTCAGGCTTCCGAGTAGCTGGGATTACACCAGCTACATTACATCCACCACCATGCCTGGCTAATTTTTTCTATTTTTCTTAGAGATGGGGTTTCACCATGTAGGCCAGGCTGGTCTCGAACTCCTGACCTCAGGTGATCCATCTGCCTTGGCCTCCCAAAGCGCTAGGATTACAGACCTGAGCCACCACGCCAGGCTCAGCTTCTTAGCAAGTTTTAAAATCAAATAACATAAGTCTTCCCACTCTGTTCTTATCTTTCAAAATTGTTTTGCCTGTTGTAGGGTTTTTTTTGTATTTCTGTATAAATGTTAGGATCAACTTGTCTATTAAAAACGTTAGTGGAATTTTGATTGAGGCTGCATAGAATGAATGTACCAACTAAGGAGGCTTGGTGTCTTGACAATAATGAGCCTTCCCATCCACAAACATGAAATGGCTTTTCTTTTAATATATCTCAGCATTGTTTTTGTAGCTTTCAATTTCTGTGTCTTGTGATTCTTTTGTTTATTTCTGTTTTATTCTTTTTGATGCTATTGTGTATGAAATGTTTTTCTCAATTTCAAGATTGTTCATTGCTAGTATATAGAAATAGAATTGGCCATGCATGATGACTTATGCCTGTAATCCCAGCATTTTGGGAGGCTGAGGCAGGAAGATTGCTTGAGCCCAGGATTTCCAGACCAGCCTGGGCAGCATGGTGAGACTTCATCTCTACAAAAAAAAAAAAAAATACAAAAATTAGCTGGGTGTGGTGGCATGTACCTGTAGTCCCAGCTCCTTGGGAGGCTGAGGCTAGAGGATGCCTTCAGCCTGGGAGTTTGGGGCTATAGTAATCCCTAATGGTGACACTGCACTCCAGCCTCAGTGATAGAGCAAGACCCTGTCTAGAAAAAAATAAGAAAGATTTGATTTTTGTATATTGATTGTACCCTGTGACCTTGCTTAAATTTATCAGTACTAATATTGTTTTGTGGATGCCTTAGGATTTTCTATATATGAGATAATGCCATCTGCGAATATGGTTTTCTTTCTTTCTTTCTTTCTAATCTGGATGCCTTTAATTTCTTTATTTGCCTCATTATTGATTAGAAGTAGCAAAAGTGGGCATCTTTGCCTTGTTCCTGGTGAGAAGAGGAAAGTAGTCATTCACCATGAAGTGTGATGTTAGCTGTGGGTTTTTCTAGGTGTCTTTTATCAGATTTCATAAATTCTCTTTTATTTCTACTTTGCTGAGAATTTTTATTATGAATCTGTGATGGATTTTTGTCCCATCAAAAATATCTGTATATTTAAAATATACAGAATATATTTAAAATATTCAACAGATATTTTAAAAATATCTTTTTAAAATATCTGTTGAAGTCTCCATGGATTTTTTTTTGTCCTTTATTCTGTTAATATGGTATATTATATTAATTGATTTTCAGATGTTAAACCAACCTTGCATTCCTGGGATAAATCCCACTTGGTTACGGAGTATAATCCTATTTACATGTTGCTAGATTTGGGTTGCTAATATTAGGCTCATAGAATGAATTGGGAAGCATTACCTCTTTTTTCTTATTTATTTATTTTATTTTACTTTCTATCTGTGTGTGTGTGTGTGTGTGTGTGTGTGTGTGTGTGTGTGTGTGTGTGTGTGTGTGTTAGATGGAGTCTTGCTCTGTTGCCAGGCTGGAGGGCAGTGGCCTGATCTCAGCTCACTGCAATCTCTGCCTCCTGGGTTCAAGCAATTCTCCTTCCTCAGCCTCCTGAGTAGCTGGGATTACAGGCACGTGCCACCATGCCTATCTAATTTTTGTATTTTTAATAGAGACGGGGTTTCACCATGTTGGCCAGGATGGTCTTGATCTCCTGACCCTCGTGATCTGCCCACCTGGGCCTTCCAAAGTGCTGGGATTACAGGTGTTAGCCACTGTGCCTGGCATATTTTTATATTTTATTTCATCTTATTTTATTTTGGTTATTAGAGACAGTATCTTGCTCTGTAACCCAGACTGGAGTACAGTGGCATGATCATAGCTCACTGCAGTGTCAACCTCCTGGGCTCAAGCAATCCTCCTACCTCGTTCTCCTGAGTAGTGGGACTATAGGCATGTGCCACCATGCCCAGCTAATCATCCATTTCTTTCTTTTTTAAAAAACACATTTTATATTTGTTTATTTATTTTAATTTCTCCTACTGAAAGGAATCATTCGTTTCTTTTCAAGGGGATATCTTACAGCCTTTTAGGGCATGGCCGGGAGCAGTTTTGTTTTCTCAAGCATGTCATAGAGTTCATGTCTGCAGCTCACAGTGTCATTGCCTGTGTCCCCAGCTCCACGTGCTGGCAGATGTGCTGCAAGCTGGGCAGGTCCCCTTCGTCTCTGAGATGCCTTACCCGGGACTCCTGGCATTCCTCTGCCAGCCGTGCCCTGATCCTCCCTGCAGGGACTAGGGATTGGGTCTGTTCACCCAGAAGCAGGGATATCTGGCGGAGGGCACTTCTCTCCCTCTTCTCTTTGAATAGAGTGGCCACAAACCCGAAGGTGCGGGAGCAAGCGCGGCTGGAGCTGAGCTTCGTCAACTCGGACCTGCAGATCCTCAAGGAAGAGCTGGAGGGGCTGAACATCTCATTGGGGGTCTATCAGAACACAGAGTAAGTGGGAGCAGTGCACCTTCCAGAAGACTCTGAGCTGGAGAGCCTGCCTGTCTTCAGGGTCTGCACAAAGAGGCCAGATAGGGTTCTAGACGGGAGTGGCAGCCCCCACTTTGGGAATTGAGAGAACCGTCAGGTTTGGGGTTGAGCAAGGTGCTAGACTGGAAGGGAGGAGCCCATTTGTTGGGAAATACCTGCAGTGTTGGGCAAAAGGCATTTGTGAGGCCAGGCACGGTGGCTCTTGCTTGTGATCGCAGCACTTTGGGAGGCCAAGGCGGGTGGATCACCTGAGATCAAGAGTTCGAAACCAGCCTGGCCAACATGGTGAAATCCTATCTACTAAAAAGACAAAAATTAGCCGGATATGGTGGCACACGCCTGTAATCCCAGCTTCTCAGAGGCTGAGACGGGGGAATTGCTTGAACCCGGGAGGTGGAGGTTGCAGTGAGCCAAGATCATGCCACTGCACAACAGCCAGGCCAGCAGAGCAAGACTGCCTCACTGCAACCTCAAGCGATTCTCCCGCCTCGGCCTCCCAGGTAGCTGAGATTCTAGGCACCCGCCGCCACGCCTGGCTAATTTTTGCATTTTTAGTAGAGAGGCCTCCCCACCTCAGCCTCCCAAAGTGATGGGATTACAGGTGTGAGCCACCACGCCCAGCCTGCACTATTCTGTTTTCTAAGCAGATTGTTTCTTTCTTAGCACAGTTGACCTTTACACTCTTCTAGGAGGAAGGCAGGAAAGAAAGGACCTTATGGTGCAGATGGGAAAACTCAGGGAGGCCCAAGGTCACCTGGAGGGTGCCGTCAGTGCCACATTGGGGCTGGGGTGTCCTGAAGCTGGAACTCAGGACACTCGCTCCTCCTCTTCTCGTTGCCTGGACAGTTGCAAAAAAAAAAGCAAACCTTGCTTCCCGCCCTGCATGGCTTGGAGGAGCCTTCAGCAGGATCCAACTTTCCATACCCCGGATGGGTTTCCCCTGCCTGTAGCACAGCCATGCCACAGAGCCCGCTTCAGCTCACAGCCACATTGTTCCCTTGCCTTGCCCAGCCTTCCTGGTCTTCTTGTGGGGCAGGGCTGAGAAGCCCAAGGAGATCTCCTGTTACAGGTCAGGGAGCTAAATCCCTGTTTGCAAAACACAGCCTGAGCTCCATTCACTTCCTGCTGGCCCTGCCCCTAGGAATGTAGGCAGAGGGAGCACTCCCTGGACGGGCAGCCATGGTTACTGAGTGAGGTGGTCAGCTGGGGGAGAGGGGGTGGACGGTGTCTGACCCTGGGCTGGAAGACAGGTGCACTTAGGTGTCAGATGGGGCTCCTGCCCTGATGGCATCCCCTGTGCTGGTGGTGGGACACCTAGACACACCCCAAAGAAGAGGCGCCTAAGAACCTCGAGTTGCGAATGTGGGAGTGTTGGAGAGCTGCCACAGCCGTTTGGCCCGCTGAGGGGAACAGAGGAGGAGCGGGTGAGGAGCTGACAAAGGAGGCCCAGGACAGCAGGGTGGTGTGCCCAGGTGGGAGCAGCAAGTGCACCAGGCACAGACCCCGGCACATGATAGACTCTCAACACAACTGCTGAAAGAAGCATTGAGACCGGGCCGGGCACGGCGGCTCCTACCTCTTATCCCAGCACGTTGGGAGGCCAAGGTGGGCAGATCACTTGAGACCAGCCTGTCCAACATGGCAAAATCTCAGCTCTGCTAAAAAAAATATACAAAAATTAGTCGAGTGTAGTGTCGCATACCTGTAATCCCAGCTACTCTAAGGGGTGAGGCAGGAGAATTGCTTGAAGCAGGGAGGTGGAGGTTGCAGTGAGCCTAATTGCGCCATTGCACTCCAGCCTGGGCAACAGAGCAAGAGTCTGTCTTAAACAAAAGGGAAGCATTGAGGCGTTGAGACTGGAAGATAAATCAGTCAAGATGCCAGGGGCCTGATGTGTTAGGTGGGGTGGTCCGGATGTCTTAGGAGCTGGGGTCAGTTTTAGAGCAGAGGGTGGAGTGTGACCAGAATCGTCCTTATGCAAGGTGAGTACTTGACGGGGCGAGGAGAGGGTGTGCACCTTAGCTGGGCTGCCGGCGGGGCAAGGCCGCGGGGTGCACAGGGTTTCGATTGGGGGTGTTCATATATACCTTGTTGTGTTCCTCATAGGGAGGCATTTACGATTCCCCTGATTCCTCTTGGCCTGAAGGAAACGAAAGACGTCGACTTTTCAGTCGTCCTCAAGGTAAATCTCAAAGCACCCAACTCAGTGTTTAAAATGGAAATAGGCCATTTGCGGTGGTGCATGCCTGTAGTCCCAGTTACTTGGGAGGCTGAGGCGAGAGGATCACTTGAGCCCAGGAGTTGGAGGCTGCAGTGAGTTGTGATCATGCCTCTGTACTCCAGCCTGGGCAACAGAGTGAGACCCTGTCTTCGAAAAAAACAAAAAAAAAGAGGGCCGGGCGCGGTGGCTCAAGCTGTAATCCCAGCACTTTGGGAGGCCAAGGCAGGTGGATCACGAGGTCAAGAGATCGAGACTATCCTGGTCAACATGGTGAAACCCTGTCTCTACTAAACATACAAAAAATTAGCTGGGCATGGTGGCGCGTGCCTGTAATCCCAGCCACTCGGGAGGTTGAGGCAGGAGAACTGCCTGAATCCAGGAGGCGGAGGTTGCTGTGAGCCGAGATTGCGTCATTGCACTCCAGCCTGGGTAACAAGAGCGAAACTCTG
Organism: Saguinus oedipus; assembly: GCA_031835075.1. NCBI lineage: Eukaryota > Metazoa > Chordata > Mammalia > Primates > Cebidae > Saguinus > Saguinus oedipus. Next base: position 37,134,462 of record CM063187.1, on the reverse strand, counting down.
TCTCAAAAAAAAAGAGAGAAAAAAAAAGAAAAGAAAAGAAAACATGGCATTTTGACTACTACTTTTTTTTCTTTTCTTTTAAATAAAAAAATTTAAACATAAGAGACAGGGTTTCACCATATTGGTCAGGCTGGTCCTGAAATCCTGACTTCCGGTGATCCACCCACCTCGGCCTCCCAAAGTGCTGGGATTACAGGCGTGAGCCACCATGCCCAGCCGACTACTACTTTTTTTCTTTTCTTTTTTTTTTGAGATGGAATTTCTGCTCTTGTTGCCCAGGCTGGAGTGCAATGATGTGATCTCAGCTCACTGCAGCCTCTGCCTCCTAGGTTCAAGTGATTCTCCTGCTTCAGCCTCCCGAGTAGCTGAGATTACTGTGTGTGCCACCACACTCAGCTAATTTTTTTTTAGTAGAGAGGGGTTTCACCATGTTGGCCAGGCTGGTCTTGAACTCCTGACCTCAGGTTATCTGCCCGCCTCAGCCTCCGAAAGTGCTGGGATTATAGGCATGAGCCACTGCATCCGGCCAAGAATGCAAGCTTTTTTTTTTTTTTTTTTTGAGACACAGTTTCGCTCTTGTTACCCAGGCTGGAGTGCAATGGCGCAATCTCGGCTCACCACAACCTCTGCCTCTTGGGTTCAAGCAATTCTCCTGCTTCAGCCTCCCAAGTAGCTGGGATTACAGGCACCCACTACCACGCCTGGCTAATTTTTGTATTTTTAGTAGAGATGAGGTTTCACCCTGTTGGCCAGGCTTGTCTCAAACTCCTGACCTCAAGGGATCCACCTGCCTCGGCCTCCCAAAGCATTGCAATTACAGGTGTAAGCCACCATGCCCGGCCGCTTTTGTTTTATTGTAAAGAAATAGAGCCAGACGCAGTGGCTCACACCTTTAGTCCCAGCTCTTTGGGAGGCTGAGGTGGGAGGATTGCTTGAGCCCAGTGCTCGAGGCTTCAGTCAGCTGTGATTGAGCCACTGCACTCCATCCTGGAAAACACACACACACACACACACACACACACACACACACACACAGTCATTTTTTAAATCAGTGAATGAAATAACATATATTCTTCAGTAAAGTTTAATAGTTGTCTGCTTAATTATATTAATTTTATCCCTAGAAATGTACTTTTGCTGCTATTGTGAAAGGTATTATTTCTCAGTGAAGTTTTTTTTTTTTTTTTTTTTGAGACAGTCTCACTGTGTCACCCAGGCTGGAGTAAAATGGTGCAATCTCAGCTCACTGCAACCTCTATCCCCCAGGTTCAAGTGATTCTCCTGCCTCAGCCTCCTGGGTAGCTGGGATTACAGGCACCTGCCACCATACTCAACTAATTTTTTGTATTTTTAATAGAGATAGGGTTTCACTGTGTTAGCCAGGATGGTCTTGATCTCCTGACCTTGTGATCTGCTGGGATAACAGGCATCAGTCACTGTGCCCGGCCTACAAAGACATTTTTAAGCAAAAAATTAACTTCAACTCCATCATATGCCACGGCAGCCATGGTTTTGGAGCCTTCAGTAATGGAGTTGTTACTGAAGCAACACAAGATTTTAAAACCTGGGCGCGGGGCGCAGTGGCTCGTACCTGTAATCCCAACACTTGGAGAGGCCAAGGCAGATGGATTGCTTAAGCCCAGGAGTTCGAGACCAGCCTGGCCAATGTGGCAAAACCCTGTCTCTACTGAAAATACAAAAATTAGCAGCGCGTGGTGGCACATGCTCGTAAGCCCAGCTACTTGGGAGGCTGAGGCACGAGAATAGCTTGAGCCTGGCAGGTGGAGGTTGCAGTGAGCCAAGATCCCAACATTGTACTCCAGCCTGGGCAATGGGAGTAAAACTGTTTTTTGTTTGATGTTTGTTTTTCTGAGATGGAGTTTCGCTCTTGTTACCCAGGCTGGAGTGCAATGGCGCAATATCGGCTCACCGCAACCTCCGCCTCCTGGGTTCAGGCAATTCTCCTGCCTCAGCCTCCTGAGTAGCTGGGATTACAGGCATGCGCCACCATGCCCAGCTAATTTTTTGTATGTTTAGTAGAGATGGGGTTTCACCATGTTGACCAGGATGGTCTCGATCTGTTGACTTCGTGATCCACCCGCCTCGGCCTCCCAAAGTGCTGGGATTACAGACTTGAGACACCGCACCCAGCCTGTTTTTTTTTTAAAACAAACAAACAAACAAAATCTATGGCCAGATGCGGTAGCTGACACCTGTTATCCCAGTACTTTGGGAAACTGAGGCAGGTGGATCACCTGAGGTCAGGAGTTTGAGACCAGCCTGGCCAATAGAGTGAAACTCTGTCTCTACTAAAAATATAACAATTAGCTGGACGTTGTGGTGGGCACCTGTAATCCCAGCTGCTTGGGAGGCTGAGACAGGAGAATCGCATGAACCCGGGAGGTGGAGGTTGCAGTGAGTGAAGATTGTGCCACTGCACTCCAGCCTGTGCTACACAGTGAGACTCTGTACTTAAAAAGAAAAAAAAACTGCATAAAATTAAGAAAATAAATTCTGCCCCTTTGAAAATGGCTACAGTGTTCAATCTCCTGTAAGTTTTTCTTCATTCTGCGTTTTTAAAAATGGGGTCATAATTGACATGTTACTGTTACGCACATATGTGGTTTTCAGTCACGTTTTTTTTTTTTTTTTTTAATTTTTATTGCATTACAGGTTTTGGGGTACATGTGCAGAACGTGCAAGATAGTTGCATAGGTACACACATGGCAGTGTGTTTTGCTGCCTTCCTCCCCTTCACCCACACTTGGCATTCATCCCCTTCAGTCATGTTTTATAGTATCTGACCTCATTTGTCTTAAAGGATTTTATCCTGGAGCATTACAGTGAAGATGGCTATTTATATGAAGATGAAATTGCAGATCTTATGGATCTGAGACAAGTAAGTTCTTGTGTGCAGCAGAGAGAGGAGGGTGGCTTTTCTGAGTCTTCAGGATACCCCATTATTGCATGCTTGTGAATTGCAGGTGGATGCAGGTGATGGTTGGGGGGTGCTGGAATCGCCCATTCCACTTGCTGCATAAGAAGACCATAGAATTCTTCCCATGAAAAAGCAAACTGATAGTGGGGGGGCGGGGGGAGAAAACCATAGAAGGGGCTGGGCACGGTGGCTCACACTTGTAATCCCAGCACTTTGGGAGGCTGAAGCGGGTGGATCATGAGGTCAGTAGTTCGAGACCAGCCTGGGCAACATGGTGAAACCCCGTCTGTACTAAAATACAAAAAATTAGCTGGGTGTGGTGGCAGATGCCTGTAATCCCAGCTACTCAGGGGGCTGAGGAGGGAGAATTGGTTGAACCCAGGAGGCAGAGGTTGCAATGAGCCAAGATTGTACCACTGCACTCCAGCCTGGGCGACAGAGCAAGACTCTGTCTCAAAAAAAAAAAAAAAAGAAAAAGAAAAAAAAAGAAAGGCCAGGTGTGGTGGCTCACGCCTGTAATCCAAGCACTTTGGAGGCCAAGACGGGCGGATCACCTGAGGTCGGGAGTTCATGACCAGCCTGACCAACATGGTGAAACCTTTATAAAAAAAAAAGAAAGAAAGAAAGAAAAAAAAAACAGAACAGAGAAAACCATAGCCGGGGGTCAGGCACAGTGGCTCATGCCTGTAATCCCAGCACTTTGGGAGGCCAAGGCAGGCAGATCACCTGAGGTCAGGAGTTCGAGACCACCCTGGCCAACATTGTAATTTTGTAAAAATATAAAAATTAGCTAGGCATGGGGTGCATGCCTGTAATCCCAGCACTTTGGAAGGCTGAAGCAGGTAGATCACCTGAGGTCAGCAGTTTGAGACCAGACTGGCCACCAACATGGCAAAACCCTGTTTCTACTAAAAATATAAAAATTAGCCTGGCATGGTGCTGCACTCCTGTAATCCTAGCTACTCGGGAGGCTGAGGCACGAGAATCACTTGAACTCGGGGGATGGAGGTTGCAGTGAGCCAAGATCACGCCACTGCACTCTAGCTTGGGTGACAAAGTGAGACTGTCTCAAAATAAGAGGAAAACCATGGAAGGGGAGAGACGGGGGTTGGGGCTGGATTCCAGGATTTCTGACTTCCTCCCAGGTTCTTTCCACCCTTCCTAAAGTTCATGATGCCAGCAGCGAGGTCATCATACTGCAGAAATAGTTACAGGCACCTGCTGGTGTGTGCAAGGAACCTTCCGGGAAGGGCCGTCAGTTGTGTCCTCCTCTGATCCTGCCCTCTGGGGTTCTTTTCCTTGCAGGCTTGTCGGACGCCCAGCCGGGATGAGGCTGGGGTGGAACTGCTGATGACATACTTCATGCAGCTGGGCTTCGTGGAGAGTCGATTCTTCCCACCCACGCGGCAGATGGGACTCCTGTTCACCTGGTAGGTGCCTGAGGTCTGCGCTGGTGCTTCATGTGCCATGGCAGCCACAGTTTTGGAGCCTCAGCATCACAGATGCCCCTCTCTGGGTGCTCCCGTGTACCTCAGCCCCCTTTCCTATCTTGCATTTATCTGGGGGAAGTCTAAAAAGATGTCAATGCATTGGTATTTATTTATGAAGGGGATGAAGGGGAGATGGCTCCAACAGACTGTGGCCTCTTGCTTCTCAGAACAAGGAAGCCAAGGAGAAGAGACATTTTTTCTTGCTCGTTGTATCATTGGGAAGCACCAGGGCTCTGAGGTGAAATTAGCCAGAAGCAAGATTCTTGTCTCAGAATAGACAGGGGCACGCATGTGTGTGTGTGAGTGAGTGAGAGAGAGAAAATCAGGTTTTGTTCAATGAGACAAAAGCACCAAACAGAAATAGATCAGGTTTCATTTGAAATGGGGTCTCGCTATGTTGCGCAGGCTGGTCTTAAATTCCTGGGCTCAGGTGATGCTTCCGCCTCAGCCTCCTGAGTAGCAGGACCACGGGCATGAGCCACATACTCAGCTTTGATCAGATTTTAAAAATGTAAGCAGAATATTTGATTCTTCTCCCCAATTGCTATTTCCAGACGGGATCGGGCATGTCAGGGTGGTATGACCTTAGATCCAGTCAGTATTTTTGAAGATTAGTATAGTTTAAATACTTTGGAGGCCGAGTGCAGTGGCTCGTGCCTGTAATCCCAGCACTTTGGGAGGCTGCGGTGGGCGGATCACTTGAGCCCAGGAGTTCGAGACCAGCCTGGGCAACGTGGCAAAACCCTGTATCTAGAAACAGTACAAAAATTTGCTGGGTAAGATGGTATGCACCTGTAGTTCCAGCTACTTGGGAGGCTGAGTCAGGTGAATAACTTGAGCCTGGAAGGCAGAGATTGCAGTGGGCGGAGATCCCTCCACTACATTCCATCTGGGGTGATAGGAATGAAACTCTGTTTCAAAAAAGAAAACAACTTAAAAAAAAAGATACTTTGGAGATGCCGCACCCTTTCTCTGAGTGTCCTTAGTAGTGTCAGTGAAAGGAGAACACCTCCTAGTAGGTCAGGGGCATATCAAAATTAAAATTTTCCACAGTGGAGGGATGGCTACTGATGCCTACCTGATAGAAAGCAAAGGAAAGTGATGTGACTTTTCATAAAAATGTAGCAGGCTGTCTCATGGCTGAAAGGGTGAAAGGTGGTTTCTCCTTAGTCATGAATTAGGGAGAAGCTGTCTGCACACCCCCTGGTTCATGAGTGAACTTTAAAACAAGTCCTAGGGCCAAACCCAGTGGCTCACGCCTGTAATCCCAGCACTTTGGGAGGCTGAGGTGGGTGGATCACCTGAGGTTAGGAGTTTGAGACCGGCCTGGCCAACATGGCGAAATCCCGTCTCTATTAAAAATATAAAAATTAGCCGGGGGTGGTGGCGGGTGTTTATAATTCCAGCTATTTGGGAAAGCTGTGGCAGGAGAGTTGGTTGAACCCCAGAGATGGAGGCTGCAGTGAGCTGAGATGGTGCCACTTCACTCTAGCCTGGGCACAAGAGTGAAACTCTGTCTCAATACATAAATAAATTAATTAATTAGTAAAACAAACAAGTCCTAGGCTGGGTGTGGTGGCTCACATCTGTAATCCTAGCATGTTAGGAGGCCAAGGTGGGTATATCGCTTGAGCTCAGGAGTTTGAGACCAGTCTAGGCAACACAGTGAGACCCCATCTCTGCAAAACAATTAGGGAAAATTTGCTGGGCATGGGTGGTGCATGCCTGTAGACCCGGCTACTTGGGAGGCTCCGCTGGGAGGATCGCTTGTAAGCCCAGGAGGTTGAGGCTGCAGTGAGCCACAATCATGCCACTGTACACCAGCCTTAGCAACAGAGTGAGACTTTGTCTGAAAAAATAAAGAAGTAAGACAAATTCTGAGTTTTCAGATTTCAGGAAAAATTATGAGGAGTTAGTAATTACCATATTTCATTTAGGAGGAGCTATATATGTGTGTGTGTCTATATGTGTGTGTACATATATACATATACGTATACACACACACTTTTTTTTGAGTCCGACTCTGTCACCCAGGCTGGAGTGTAGTGGTGTGATCTTGGCTCAATGCAACCTCCACCTCCCAAGATCAAGCCATCCTCCCACCTCAGCCTCCCAAGTAGTTATTAAAGGCACATGCCATCACACCCAGCTAATCTTTTGTATTTTTGGTAGAGACAGGGTTTTACTATATTGCTCAGGCTAGTATTGAGCTCTTGAGCTCAAGCCATCCACCCACCTTGGCCTCTAAAGTGCTGAGATTACAGGCGTTAGCCACCATGCCTGGCCCACATTTTTTTTTTTTGCAACGGAGTCTCGCTCTGTTGCCCACGCTGGAGTGCAGTGGCATGACCTCAGCTCACTGCAACCTCCGACTCCTGGGTTCAAGTGGTTCTCCTACCTTAGCCTTTCAAGTAGCTGGAATTACAAGCATGTGCCGCCATGCCTGGCTAATTTTTGTATTTTTAGTCAAGATGGGGTTTCACCATGTTAGTCAGGCTGGTCTTGAACTCCTGACCACAGGTGATCTGCCCACCTCAGGTTCCAAAAGTGCTGTGATTATAGATGTGAGCCACTGTGCTTGGCCTTTTCCTTTTTCTTTTTAAAGATAGGCATTATTTAGAATGGCACTTTGTTTTTCTTACAAAGATTGGGTCTTGCTGTGTTGCTCAGGCTGTCGAACTCCTGGACTCAAGCAGTCTGCCCACCTCAGCCTCTCAAAGTGCTAGGATTACAGGCATGAGCCACTGCACTGGTCTGGTACTTTTTTTTTTTTTTTTTTTTGAGATGGAGTCTCACTCTGTTGCCAAGGCTGGAGTGCAATGATGTCCTCTCAGCTCACTGCAACCTCTGCCTCCTGGGTTTAAGCAATTCTCCTGCCTCAGTCTCCCAACTAGCTGGGATTACAGGTGCGCGCCACCATTCCCAGCTAATTTTTGTATTTTTAAGTAGAGATGGGGTTTCATCATGTTGGTCAGGCTAGTCTCGAACCCCTGACCTCGTGATCCACCCGCCTCAGCCTCCCAAAGTACTGGGATTACAGGCATGAGCCACCGTGCCTGGCTTGGCCTGGTACATTTTTTAAATAAGAGGAACTTACCTGACACATGATTATCACCCAGAGTCCATAGTTTGCATTAGGATTCATTCTTGCATGTGCGTATTCTGTGGCTTTTGGTCAACGTAGAATGACAGTGGTCCACCTTTGCAGTGTCCTACAGAAGAGTTTCACTGCTGGAAAAATCCTCTGTGCTCTGCCTTTTCCTCCCACCCACTCCCTAAATCCTGGTAATTCCTGATCTTTCTTCTGTCTCCAGGGTTTTGCCTTTTCCAGAGTTGGAATCTTACAGTGTGCTGTATGGTAGATAGCAGTGTTCAGGTTGGCTTCTTTCACTTAGTAATGTTTCTTTAAAAAAAAAAAAAAAAAAAGATGGGGTTTCACCATGTTGGTCAGGCTGGTCTTGAACTCCCGACCTCAGGTGATCCACCTACCTTGGCCTCCAAAGTGCTTGGATTACAGGCGTGAGCCACCATGCCCTACCCACTTACTAATGTTTCTTCTGCATCTTTTCATGGCTCGCTGGCTCATTTCTCCATTTTTAGTGCTAATATTCCATTGTCTGGATGTCCCACAGTGTGTTTATCCGGTCACCTGCCGGAGGATGCCCTGGTTGGAAAACCTTATTTTTGCGTGTGGCTGTGGCAGTCAGTGTGATTAGTCCTGTCATCTTGCTTGGAAACAAAAGCCTTATTGCACGTGCATTCTGGAATTTTATTATTGAAATGAGGTTTTTTTGGCTGCTGTTGTTGAGTCTTATTCTGTCGCCCAGGCTGGAGCGCAGTGGCACAATCTCAGTTCACTGCAACCTACGCTTCCCGGGTTCAAGTGATTCTCCCACCTCAGCCTCCTGAGTAGCTGGGATTACAGGTGCCTGCCACCACACCTGGCTCATTTTTGTATTTTTAGTGAAGACTGGGTTTTGCCATGTTGGCCAGACTGGTCTTGAACCTCTGACCTCAGATGATCCACTTGCTTTGGCCTGCCAAAGTCTTGGGATGACAGGCATTGGCCATGGTACCCAGGCAACCCGGGAGTTTGACAACAGCTTTTGTAACATAGTGAGACCCCCCTCTCTACAAAAATTAAAAAGATTAGGGAGGTATGGTGGCATGCACCTGTAATCCCAGCTATTCTCATGAGGCTGAGGTGGGAGGATCACTTCAGCCCTAAAGTCGAAGGCTGCAGTAAGCTATGATCATGCCACTGTACTCCAGCCTGGGCAACAGAGTGAGATCCTGACTCTTCTTCTTTTTTCTTTTTGTTATTTTTGGAGAGATCTCACTCTGTCACCAGCCTGGAGTACAGTGTCACGATCTTGGCTCACTGCAACCTCTGCCTCCTGGGTTCAAGCGATTCTCCTGCCTCAGCCACCCAAGTAGCTGGAACTATAGGCCTGTTCCACCGAGCCCAGAAAATTTTTTGTCTTTTTAGTAGAGATGGGGTTTCACCACGTTGGCCAGGATGGTCTTGACCTCTTGACTTCATGATCCACCCTCCTGGGCCTCTCAAAGTGCTGGGATTACAGGTGTGAGCCACCGCACCTGGCCACGATCCTGACTCTTTAAAAAAAAAAAAAGAATTTTTTTTACGTGCACCCAAAGATAGCATTAACTAGCCAAGTAATCTGTATTCTCGGAATGCATTTCTTTTATATAGGTACGACTCCCTCACTGGGGTTCCTGTCAGCCAGCAGAACCTGCTGCTGGAGAAGGCCAGTGTCCTCTTCAACACTGGGGCCCTCTATACCCAGATCGGGACCCGGTGCAATCGGCAGACGCAGGCTGGGCTGGAGAGTGCCATAGACGCCTTTCAGAGAGCCGCAGGTATGTCTCCTCTAGGGCTGCGTGGACAGAGCCTGGGGTCTGCCCAGGGCATCAGGTGGCCCCCCCACTGAAGAGGGCCTACAGGTCATCCCTCGCAAGGGCCAAACTAGTCTCTATCACCGGTGTAACTCCCCATTAAGAAACTTGCTCAGTGGTTCAAACCTGATGGCTGACACACATGGTAAATCCTGTGGCTGACGATGTATCTTTTCCAAACAAGTGGCCCTTGGGATGACAGTGCATTGACTGTTTCAGCACTGTCATGAAGATCAGAATAACTTTTTCCAAATAGTGAAATTGTAGGCTTCTTTTTCTTGTGTCAGGTGTACCTTATCAGTACATATTACTCTGTGCCCTTTATATCACCTGCATTCTGCCAACTTCTCCAGCTTGTGGTGGGTGATCTCAACCCTTTGTCAAGTGAGGCATTCAAAGGATGTCCCGTAGCTCAGGTCCCTTCTTCTGGGAACTGTCTTTATTTTATTTTGAGATATAGTCTCGCTCTTGTCACACCAGCTGAAGTGCAGTGGCACAATCTCCACTCACTGCAGCCTCTGCCTCCTGGGTTCAAGTGATTCTCATGCCTCAGCCTCCCAAGTAGCTGGGATTATAGGCACGCACCACCACACCCAACTAATTTTCGTATTTGTGGTATAGACGGGGTTTCACCATGTTGGCCAGGCTGGTCTCGAACTCCTGACCTCAGGTGATCAACCCTCCTCAGCCTCGCAAAGTGCTGGGATTACAGCTTCTGGGGACTTTCAATTGCTTTTCCCATTTTAACCTCTTTTTTCCCAGCCACTCACTGAGGAAACTTGTCTTAGCATGAGAAAGAGGTGCTGGGTAGAGGAGAAAAGCAGCCGAGTGCTTAGACACATAGAGGATGGGGGTCACGAGACCCAGTGCTGTGGGTGAGCCTGGTGCAGCTCACACATGCCCATGGGTTCTGCCTTGCTCCCCTATAGCAGGGTCTGTGTCTGGGTCAGACTCTGCATGGGGATGGATGCAAGAGCAGGGCACAGTGCAGACCACAGTGAGGTCCCCACGTCCTCACGTTAGCGCTATAGCGTGTTGCCTTCTGGGCTGATTGTCAACATTCTGCTTAGGGATATGAGCTCCTTCCACCTGTGTAGATCATTGTCTGATATCACTTTGCCCTGCAAGCTCCTGAAGAACCATAGCTTTGCCACTTTGACTCATTGTGGAATCTCTGCTGCTAAAATGATTGGTCCTACCAGCCTGGGCCACATTGCAAGACCCTGTCTCTACAAAATATTTAAAAATTAGCTGGGCATGGTGGTGCATGCCCATGGTCCCAGCTACTCCAGAGGCTAAGAAATGGGGATCACCGAAGTCCAGGAGTTGGAGACTGTAGTGAGCTATGATTGCACCACTGTGCTCCAGCCTGGGTGACAGAGTGGGACTCCATCCCTAAAAAAAAAAATTTTTAATTAAAAAATAGGCTGGGAGCAGTGGCTCATGCCTGTAATCTCAGCATTTTGGGAGGCTGAGGTGGGTGGATTCCTGGAGCCCAGGAGTTTGAGATCAGCCTGGGCAACATGGCGAAACTCCATCTCTACAAAAAGTACAAAATGAGCTGAGAGTGGTGTGCATTGCCTGTAGTTTCAGCTACTTGGGAGGCTGAGATGGGAGGGTCAGCTGAGGTTGTGGTAAGCGAAGATCGTGCCATTGCACTCCAGCCTGGGCAACAGAGCAAGACCCTGTCTCAAAAAATGATTATTTAAAAAAATACAAGATTGGTCCCTTGGGATGAAGCGATGTGCTAAGATTCTAAGTACGAGTCGATTTCTTTTGCTGTGAATCTTTTTTCTGGACTCATGTTTCTGAGGAATCTTAGGCAGGCATGCTTGTGTTCTGTCTCTGAGATTACAGCAGTGGAGACAAACTATAGACAAAATGAAAGAAGCAGGAGAACAGTGGGGAGTGTGAGAGAACCCCCGGGGACCTCATAAGCAGCAGGTGCCCTCCCTCTGCAGGGCTGGGGTTTTTTTTTTTCTTTTTTGCTCAGCAACAAAACCAGAGGAACCAGTTAGATGAGATTCATGTCAGAGATTCGATTTCAGTTACAGATTGATTGTCAGCTAGTGCTTCAGACAATTAATTTTCTAAACTATAAAGAAGTCAGTGGAGGGCTGTAGCGTGAAAATTTCCATTGGAGCGCACGGGCTGATTTTTTTTTTTTTTTTGAGATGGAGTCTTACTCTGTCCCCCAGGCTGGAGTGCAGTGGTGAGATCTCAGTTCACTGCAACCTCCGCCTCTCAGGCTCAGGTGATTCTCCTACCTCTCACCCTCTTGAGTAGCTGGGATTACAGGTGTGTACCACCATGCCTGGCTAACTTTTATAATTTTAGTAGAGACAGGGTTTTGTCATGTTGGCCAGGCTGGTCTCGAACTCCTAACCTCAAGTGATCCGCCCACCTTGGCCTCCCAAAGTACTGGGATTACAGGCGTGAGCCACCTTGCCTGGCCAGAATAGATCTTCCTTGAGGTCCGGGGGAAAAGCCCTGGACTGCTAAATAAGTCAGGTTTTATGTGTGAGCCTGGCCCCCTGTGAGTCCCTCAGTTCTTCTGCCTGCTGTCTGGTTTCACCTCTATGCCTGTCATAATGGAATTTTGTCCCAGGTGACACAGGAGTTAAGGGAACAGGCTTTTTTTTTTTTTTTTTTTTTTTTACTCAGTAGAGATGTAAGTGTTTCAGAAGATAATCCAGTTTTTAAAATTTATGTTAAAAGGCAGGGCAGGGTGGCTCACACCTGAAATCCCAACAGTTTGGGAGGCCAAGGTGGGCGGATCACCAGGTCAGGAGTTCAAGACCTGCCTGACCAACATGGAGAAACCCCGTCTCTACTAAAATACAAAAATTAGCTGGATGTGGTGGTGTGTGCCTGTAATCCCAGCTACTCTGGAGGCTGAGGCAGGAGAATCACTTGAACCCAGGAGGCAGAGGTCACAGTGAGCCAAGTTTGTGTCACTGTACTCCAGCCTGGGCAACAGAGCAAGACTGTCTCAAAAAAAAAAAAAAAAAGTTGTGTTTAAAAAAAAATGTGTGTGTGTGCATGTGTGTTTATATAGAGAGAGAACTATTTTAACCTTTTAAATTATGATAAAATACACATAACAAAATTATTAAATTGTTTTATTAAATTTTTAACACATTTTAAACATTTTTAAGTGTGGAGTTCATTGGCATTAAGTACATTCATGTATTAATACATTCATAATGTTGTGCAGCCATTATCACTAAACCTGTCCAGAGCTTTAAAAAAATTTCTTTTTGGTTAGGCATGGTGGCTAACACCTGTAAGCCCAGCACTTTGGGAGGCTGAGTCAGGAGGATCAATGGAGTCCAGGAGTTGGAGACCAGCCTAGGCAACATAGGGAGACCCCCCCCCAACTGTATAAAAAAATGTAAAGAGTAGCCGGGTGTGGGTTAGTGCATGCCTGTAGTCCCAGCTCTTCTGCTTGAGCCTAGGAGTTCGAGGCTGCAGTAAGCCATAATCGTGTCTCTGCACTCCAGCCTGGGCAACAGAGCATGACCTTGTCTCAAAAATAAAATAAATACATTAAAAATATATATATATTATTTTATTTTATTTTTTTAAGAGATGGGGGGGTCTTAGTATGTTGCTGAGGCTGGTCTTGAACTCCTAATGTCAAGCAATCCTCCCACCTTAGCCTCCCTTGTAGCTGGGATTACAGGCGGTAGCCACTGGGCCCAGCTCTCTCTGGAACTTTTTCATCATCCAGACCGAGGCTCTGTACTCAGTTAAGCAATAACTTCCCATTGCCCCCCTTTCCCAGCCCCAGCTAACCTTTATTCTTAATTCTGTTTCTGTGAATTTGACTATCCCGGCTACCTTATCTAAATGGAATCCTACAATATTGGTCCTTTTTCGACTGGCTTGTTTCACTTAGCATAATGTCCTCATTTACATTGTAGCATGTGTCAGAGTTTCATTGCTGTTTAAGGCTGAAAAATATTCCATTGTATGGATAGGCCACGTTGCGTTTATTCATTCACGCTCATGGGTGTCTGGGTTGTTTCTACTTTTAAGCTCTTGTGAATAATATTGTGAACAACATATGGGTGTTGAGGTATCAGTTAAGTCCCCACTTTCACTTGTTTGGGGATATACCTAGGACTGGAATTGCTGGACCATATGATTGAGAGTCATATTTTTAAATATGTTGTAGGACACTGTTTTAGGATGATTATTTTTTCTCCTATCTTTCCTTTTTTTTTTTTGAGATGGAGTCTTGCTTTGCCACCCAGATTGGAGTACAGTGGTGAGATCTCGGCTCACTACAATGTCTGCCTCCTTCTGGGTTCGAGTGATCTCCTGCTTCAGGCTCCCAAGGAGCTGAGACTATAGGCACATGCCACCACACCTGGCTAATTTTTGTATTTTTTGTAGAGAAGGGATGTCACCATGTTGCCCAGGCTGGTCTTGAACTCCTGACATCAAGTGATCTGCCCACTCTGGCCTCCAAAAGTGTTGGGATTACGGGCATGAGCCACCGCACCCGGCCTCCTATCTTTCTCTACAGCAACATGGTGAAGTAAATATGAACCTGAACTAATGGGCAAAACATTTTCCACTTTAGGGGTTTTAAACTACCTGAAAGAGACATTTACCCATACTCCAAGTTACGACATGAGTCCTGCCATGCTCAGTGTGCTTGTCAAAATGATGCTTGTGCAAGCCCAGGAAAGCATGTTTGAGAAAATCAGCCTTCCCGGGATCCGGAATGAGTTCTTCATGTTGGTGAAGGTGGCTCAGGAGGCTGCCAAGGTAAGACTTCCTGGTTCCTGTGACTCTGGGGACTGGGCAGGAGATGCCGGCATAGGAGCACTGGAAGGAGCAAGGACTTCCCACGGGAGCCTGCCTGTGACCTAGGCAGTGTGCCAGCTCTGGCCAGGGCTGCTGGCTTGAGTTTTCTTGGCAAGTGTTGGTGTTTCAGATACGGATCACTGATTCCATCTGCAGCTCAGCCTAAAAACCAGCATAATGACGGCAGCCTGATTCCCCATTAACTGTGACAATGACGGAACAAGGGGTTGCTTGGAATTGCTCCCAGATTCTGGAGCGGCCCCTTGCAGGGGCTGCTGCATGGGAAGAAGAAAGGGCTCTTTCTCTGCAGTTGGGTTCATGAGGGCCCTTGTGCCAGGCTGCCCCTTCCCAGTGCCCCTTCTGTTTCAGGTGGGACAGGTCTACCAGCAGCTGCACGCAGCCATGAGCCAGGCACCAGTGAAAGAGAACATCCCCTACTCCTGGGCCAGCCTGGCCTGTGTGAAGGCCCACCACTACGCAGCCCTGGCCCACTACTTCACTGCCATCCTCCTCATCGACCACCAGGGTAAGGGTTGGGAGGGTTCGGGGGTTTGGCCAGGGTTGTGGTCCAGCTGCCCCGGGGGGATTCTGAGCTGAGCAAGAGCTACCTGCCTGCCCTGGAGATGCTCACAGGCCGAAGGCAGAGGATGGGAACGACCCATGACTGAGGCAGCTGCTACACAGGCCATGGTGGGGATAGGGGTTATAAGTTCCTTTGGAGGGAGGAAGAAGGGACACCTTTAATTCTGCCTGGGTGCAAGAGTTTTCATCTGGAATCTGGAATCTAAGGGAATGCCAAAAATGCAGGAATCAAGATAAATAACATTTTAAGGTAATATTTTAAAAGAATCAAAATTAATGCAGGCCGAGTACAGTGCTCATGCCTGTAATCCCAGCACTTTGGGAGGCTAAGGCAGGTGGAACATTTGAGGTAATGAGTTCGAGACCAGCTTGGCCAACGTGGTGAAACCCCATCTCTACTAAAAATACAAAAATTAGCTGGGCATGGCACACACCTGTAATCCTAGCTACTTGGGAGGCTAAGGCAGAATGGCTTGAGCCGGGGAGGTAGAGGTTGCAGTGAACAGAGATTGCACTACTGCACTCCAGCCTGGGCGACAGAGCGAGACTCTATCTCAAAATGATAATAATAATAAGGCAAAAAAAATCTGTGATGATAGGAATTTTATTTTATTTATTTTTAGAGATGGGGCTGGGGTACAGGGGTACCATCATGGCTTACTGCCTTCTTGAACTCCTGGGCTCAAGCAATCCTCCCACTTCAGCCTTCCGAGTAGCTGGGACTACAGGCACATGTCACCACACCAGTTAATTAATCCCAGCACTTTGGGAGGCCGAGGCGGGTGGATCACAAGGTCAAGAGATCGAGACCATCCTGGTCAACATGGTGAAACCCCGTCTCTACTAAAAATACAAAAAATTAGCTGGGCGTGGTGGCACGTGCCTATAGTCCCAGCTACTCAGGAGGCTGAGGCAGGAGAATTGCCTGAACCCAGGAGGTGGAGGTTACGGTGAGCCGAGATCGCGCCATTGCACTACAGCCTGGGTAACAAGAGTTAAACTCTGTCTCAAAAAAAGAAAAAAAATAAATTTTTTTTTTGTAGTGATGGAGTCTCACTATGTTGCCTAGGTTGGTTTCAAACTCCTGGCCTCAAGCAGTTGTCCCACCTTGGCCTCCCAAAGTGCTGGGATTACTGATGTGAGCCATCATGCCTGGCGGAAATTTGAAATAAAGATAGAGATCACTAAAAATCTGTGCTGAGCTATATTGGAATTTGAGACAAAAAAGAAATTTGCATGTTTTAGTCATCATGGGCTTTTCTGCATTAATTTTGATATATATATATATATATTTTTTTTTTTTTTTTTTTTGAGACGGAGTTTTGCTCTTGTTACTGAGGCTGGAGTGCAATGGCATGATCCCGGCTCACCACAACCTCCGCCTCCTGGGTTCAGGCAATTCTCCTGCCTCAGCCTCCTGAGTTGCTGGGATTACAGGCACACGCCACCTTGCCCATCTAATTTTTTGTATTTTTAGTAGGGAAAGGGAATGGTTGACCAGGATGGTCCCGATCTCTTGACCTCGTGATCCACCCGCCTCGGCCTCCCAAAGTGCTGGGATTACAGGCTTGAGCCACCGTGCCCGGCCAATTTTGATATTTTTAAATGGCATTAGGGCAAGCATGGTAGCTGACACGTGTAATGCCAGCATTTTGGGAGGCTGAGGTAGGAGGATTGCTTGAGGCCAGGAGTTCGAGACCAGCCTGGGCAACATAGTGAGAAACTTTTGTCTCTATAAAAAAATTTAAAAATAAAAACATGCATGAAAATATTACATATTTACGTATTTACTGAGTTGCATGTTTAAATGTTGAATCCAAGGCAAGGACTAACTTTTACCTATAGCTTAAGTGGGATCATTTTTTTTTTTTTTTTTTTTTTTGAGATAGAGTCTCGCTCTGTCCCTCAGGCTGGAGTATAGTGGTACAATCTCAGCTCACTGCAACCTCCACCTCTGGGTTCATGCAATTCTCCTGCCTCTGCCTCCTGAGTAGCTGGGACTATAGGCACACACCATGCCTAGCTAAGTTTTGGCTTTTTAGTAGAGATGGGGTTTCACCTTGTTGGCCAGGCTGGTCTTGAATTCCTGAACTCAAGTTATCTGCCCACTTTCTCCTCCCAAAGTGTTGGGATTACAGGCATGAGCCCAGGCACCTGGTCAGGGATTTTTGATGTAATTAGTACCAATCCAGGCAGCCTCCTGAGGAATTAAAAAGACAGCCTCTTCTGTCTTTAATTCATGGCAGAGCTGAGATATGAACCCAAGGAGCCATACTTCCTGGGTTCATATCTCAGCTCTGCCATGAATGAGCTGTATGACCTTGGGCAAGTAACTTACCTGTCCTCTGCCTTGATTTTCTCATCTGTAAAATGGGCATATGGCAAGAACCTACCTCACAGCCTGTCATGAAAATGAAGGGCCTGTATGCAAAGCTCAATACTGTAGGCTCTCTGAAAGTGTGAGCCACCACTCCCAGTGCTGTGTAGTCTGTTAGGTGGGACAAGAAATACTATATAGTACCTCAGTGATTGCTGCAGAGACACAAATGTGGCAGCAGGTGGACTGCGTGGTGTAGTCGTGGATGACTTCTCAGAGGCAGTGACATTTTGAGTTTGACTTTTTTCCATCTGCACAGGAGGGAAGGGTCAGCCTAGAGGGAGTGAAGTTTCAGCACAGGAACAGAAGCCGAGGGTGCTGAGGAAGTGGAGAGTGGTTTCGCGAGGTTTGAGAGCAGAATATGCACGCGCCAGGGAAGGTGGGGTTGAAGCAGGAAGGGGCTCTACTGCAGGGGTCCAGGCTGGGCATGACGGGGTCTGGGCTATGCTAGGAGGTTCTGGGTGGTGAGTGGGTTGGAGGAGGTTTTGTGTCGGGGCTCAGGGTCAAATTATGAACCTCTGGAGTGTGGCTGGTCCCAGTGAGCAAAAGCTTTGGGGTAGCTGGGCATGTTGGCTCACACACTTTGGGAGGCTGAGGCAGGAGGATCACTTGAACCCAGGGGTTTGAGACCAGCCTGGGCAACATAGCAAGACCCCATCTTTACAAAAATGGCGTGTGGTGGTGCACGTCTGTAGTCCTAGCTACTCAGGAGGCTGAGGTGGGAGGATCACTTGAGCCCAGGAGTTCAAGGCTGCAGTGAACTACGATTGTGCCATTGCAATCCTGCCTGGGTGACAGAGTGAGACAGTCTCAAAGGAAAAAAAAAGCTTGAGGGGCTGGACAGCCTGGGGTGTGTCCAGGGGGCAGAAAGGAGACCCATGATCCCAAATGCCTTGTAAAACTGCAGAAGAGAGGAAGCCGGAGACGTGGTGGAAAGAGAAATCTCTCCGTGGGTCTGTGGCCAGGTCCACGAGATGGGATTTAACCTGTGGTTCTCTTTGCAGTGAAGCCAGGCACAGACGTGGACCACCAGGAGAAGTGCCTGTCCCAGCTCTACGACCGCATGCCGGAGGGGCTGACACCCTTGGCCACACTGAAGAATGGGCAGCAGCGCCGACAGCTGGGTGCGTGTCCCCCTGCCCCCAGACATGGGTCCCACTTGGTGCCCAGCTGGTCCTGCACACAGACAGCCAGAGAGAGGTGCTGGGAGAGGGGTGTTTCCAGCCATTGTGGCCGCTTTGGGTTCCGAAGTCATGAGGCGCAGTTCCCAGCCTCAGAGGTCTTCTCAGGCCTTGTTCTCATGGGTTCCAAAGCACCCAGGCCTCCTACTGTGGAGCCAGGACTTTGCCCATCTCCTCGGGGTGCGTGGGGTGGGCCTGTACCATGCTAACAGGGAAGGAGCTGTTTGTTGATTTCCTTATGCCTGGCTTTATTACCAAGAACACCTAGTGACTGGTGATGAAGTGTCCTGGTTTGGTCTCTGCCATGTCTCAGTGTGAATATCTCTTCCCATGTGCAGACCTGACCTCCACCACCCTAACCTTCCCTGCTGTGCAGCTTCCCATCTCAGTGATAACAACTCCCGCCCCTCTAGGTGCTCAGGCCAGAAACCTTGGACTTACTCTCCACTCCTCTTTTCTTTCCTCTCTTCTTTCCTCCTTCCCTCCCCACCTCTCCCCTTCCCTTCGTTTCCTTCTCTTTTCCCCTCCCCCTTCTCCTCTCCCCTCCCTCTCCCCTCCTATCCTTCCTCTTCTCCCCTCCCCCTTCCCCTTCCCCCCTTCCCTTCCCCTCCTCCCCACCTCTTCCCTCTCCTTTCTCCTCCCCTCCCCTCTCCTTCCCTCCCCCTTCCTCCTTCCCTTCCCCTCCTCCCCCTCCCCTTCCATCCCCTCCCCTCCCTTCCTCTCCCCTCCCATCCTTCCTCTCCTTTCCTTCTCCCCATCCCTCCTCCCCTTCCCCTCCCCTTTCCTTTCCTTTCTCTCCTTCCTTCTTTCCCTCTTTTCTTTCTCTCTCTCCTCCCCATGCACCCTTTCTTTCTCCTGTCTTCTTTCCTTTTCTTTGATTTGCTTTCTTTTTTTTTTTTGAGATGGAGTTTCGCTCTTGTTACCCAGGCTGAAGTGCAATGGTGCGATCTCGGCTCACTGCAACCTCCGCCTCCTGGGTTCAGGCAACTCTCCTGTCTCAGCCTCCTGAGTAGCTGGGATTACAGGCACACGCCACCACACCCAGCTAATTTTTTGTATTTTTAGTAGAGACGGGGTTTCACCATGTTGACCAGGATGGTCTCAATCTCTTGACCTCGTGATCCACCCGCCTCGGCCTCCCAAAGTGCTGGGATTACAGGCATGAGCCACCGCGCCCGACCTGATTTGCTTTCTTTTCAGCATCTTGCTCTGTCCCCCACGCTGCACTGCAGTGGTGCAGTCACAGCTCAGTGGAGCCTCGAACTCCTGGCTTCCAGTGGTCCTCCTGCCTCAGCCTCCTGAGTACCTGGCACTACAGGCATGCACCACCACACTTGGCTAATACTGTGAAAAAATTTTTGTGAGATGCTCTGTTGGTCTCACTATGCTGCTCAGGCTGGTTTTGAACTCCTGGCCTCCAGCAATCGTCCCGCCTCTGCCTCCCAAAATGCTGGGTTTACAGGCACAAACCACCAGGCCCAAGCTTCTCTTTTCTTACTTTCTCGCCCTACATTTGATTAGCAGATTCCTTTGGCTGTACCTAACGCATCTCAAATCTAGCCACTTCTTACCCTGCTGTCCTGGTGGAAGGAAAACCCCATCCCTGGTCTCCTCTTACCATCTCCGCCTCCCCTGCTCGGTTTCTCCCTGTAACCTCGTCACCACCCAATCCATTACATACTTCTCTGCTTGTTGGTTACCTGTCTTCAACCACTACATGTAAACGCCTGGAATCCAGGGGCAGCCTGTTTCTTCACTGCTTTATCTTTAGCACCCAGCCCATTTGGTAAATATTTGTTGAGTGAACGTTTTATGGACACAAGTGAGCTTATTACATGTGCATTTCAGGAAGGCTTGGAACTGGGCATGGTGGTTCATACCTGTCATCCCAGCATTCTGGGAAGCTGAGGCAGGAAGATTGCTTGAGGCCAGTGAGACCAGCCTGGGCAACACAGCAAGACCCTGTTCTCTACAAAAAAAAAGAAAACATTATCCAAGTGTAGTGGTGCATGCCTGTGATCCCAGCTACTCAGGAGTCTGAGGCAGGAGGTTCACTTGAGCCCAGGAGTTTGAGGCTGCAGTAAGCCATGCTTGCTCCGCTGTACTCCAGCATGGGAAACAGAGTGAGACCCTATCTCTAAATATAAAATATAAGATGAAATAAAATAGTAGATTAATAAAAGTCTCAAGCTATCCAGGCAGATCCTTTAGAAAAGAGAACGTCCACCCTCTTGGGCTGCCCCTTAAGCCCTTTGGCTCCTTCCGGTGGATGCACAAGTCATGTGGGTGCTGGCTTCTGTCCACAGGGAAGTCCCATCTGCGCAGAGCCCTGATGCATCACGAGGAGTCGGTGCGGGAGGCCAGCCTGTGCAAGAAGCTGCGGAGCATCGAGGTGCTGCAGAAAGTGCTGTCTGCGGCACAGGAACGCTCTCGGCTCACGTACGCCCAGCACCAGGAGGACGATGACCTGCTGAACCTGATCAACGCCCCCGATGTTGTTGGTGAGTAACCTAGACTGTGTGCCCAGTGTGGGGGTGCCTGTGTCGCAAACAAAGCATGCCTGGCCTGAGGGGGTCGGGCAAGCCCTTGCTGCGTGCTGGGCACTGGGAGGGCTGCACAGGCAGGGACCAAGGTGCTGCTTTTGCCCTGGAGCTCTCTCTCTTTTTTTTGAGATGGAGTCTCGCTCTGTTGCCCAGGCTGGAGTGCAGTGGCGCAATCTCAGCTCACGGCAACCTGTTTCCCAGGTTCAAGTGATTCTCCTGCCTCAGCCTCCCAAGTAGTTAGGATCACAGGTGCCCGCAACCACTCCCAGCTATTTTTTTGTATTTTCAGTAGAGATGGGGTTTCACCATGTTGGCCATGCTGGTCTTGAACTCCTGACCTCAAGTGATCCACCCGAGTTGGCCTCCCAAAGTGCTGGGATTACCAGTGTGAGCCACCACACCTGACCTAGATATTCTGTTTATGCAGTTCTTCTCACGTGTAATTAGCCTGTCTTGGGATCCTTTGTTAGAAACTGACCAGACTTATGTTAAGGGTAGTCCAAGCCTGCTGCGAAGATGCTGGTGCAGATATGGAAGTGTCAGTGGTCATGATTTGGCAAAACTCCTTTTCACTAGGAAATCCTCATATCACACATTAATAATGAAAAGGTCAAGCATGGTGGCTCAAACCTGTAATCCTGGAGGCTGACACAGGAGGATCACTTGAGCTCAGGAGTTTGAGACCAGCCTGGGCAACATAGTGAGACCCCATCTCTACAAAACAGTTTTTTAAAAAATTAGCCAGGTCTGGTGGCATGCGCCTTTAGGCCCAGCTACTCAGGAGGCTGAGGCAGGAGGATCACTTGAGTCCTGGAGGTCAAGCTGCAAGAGAGCTGTGATTGCACCACTGCACTCCAGCTTGGGCGAGAGAGTGATACCCCGTCTCAAAGTAATTATGATGAAAACAGATAGCACAGTATCTCAGAACTGTGTCCTGTGAGGCATGAAGCTTCCATAACAGCTCCTGAACACCTGAAACATAGATGACTTCTCAATAGGGTTGTTTTTTTTTTTTTGAGAAGTTTTTTCGCTCTTGTCACCTAGGCACTGGAGTGCAATGGTGTGATCTCGGCTCACTGCAACCTCCACCTCCTGGGTTCAAGCCTCAGCATCCTGAGTAGCTGGGACTACAGGCACGCACCACCATGCCCAGCTATGTTTATATTTTTAGTAGAGATGGGGTTTCATCATGTTGGCCAGGCTTGTCTCAAATGTCTGACCTTAGGTGATCCGCCCACCTTGGCCTCTCAAAGCTGGGATTACAAGTGTGAGCCACCCTGCCTGGCCTCCTCATAGGGTTTTATGAGTGCCAAAGAAGCCCACTAAGCCCCTGAGGTATCAGGAAGCCCCATAAGTGGGGGACATGTCTGGTTATGGCTTCTTGGTCCCAGCGTAGGAATGAGTTTGTACCCAAATGGAAGGTAGAGTTCACCCGGGGTCGGGGGTTAAGCTGTCTTCCAT
The DNA here is from genome assembly GCA_031835075.1 of Saguinus oedipus. NCBI lineage: Eukaryota > Metazoa > Chordata > Mammalia > Primates > Cebidae > Saguinus > Saguinus oedipus. The sequence continues at coordinate 37,112,155 of CM063187.1, read as the reverse complement.
CTTCTTGAACTACTGTCTAAACCCAAGGGAAAGGACCTGTGACTAAGAGACAGTGCCTTACCGTCTCCTTCCCAGGGATCACATTTATTTATTTATTTATTTTGAGACGGGGTCTTACTCTGTCGCCCAGCCTGGAGTGCAGTGCATGCCTTCAACTCACTGCAACCTCCGCCTCCTAGGTTCAAGCGATTCTCCTGCCTCAGCCTCCTGAATTTCTGGGATTATAGGCACCTGCCACCACACCTAGCTCCTTTTTGTATTTTTAGTAGAGACGGGGTTTCACCATGTTGCCCAGGCTTGTCTTGAACTCCTGGCCTCAAGTGATCCACCTGCCTCAGCCATCCAAAGTGCTGTGATTACAGGCATGAGCCACACCACCAGCCTTTAAGGATCACTTTCAATTACAGAAACATTTATCCTCCCATTTATAATCTTTTCTAGCTAAAACTGAGCAAGAGGTTGAAATTATATTGCCCCAGTTCTCTAAGCTGACAGTCACGGACTTCTTCCAGAAACTGGTATGTTGAATGCTCTTTACATAAATGACCTAAGGGGACAACTCTTCAATTTGGCGAGTATGGTGTCTTAGTCCTTGTGGGCTGCTATAAGAAAATGCCTTGAACTGGGTGGCTTTGAACAGCAGAAATATATTTCTTACCGGTTCTGGAGGCTGGGAAGTCCAAGACCAAGGTATGGGCAGATTCGGTATCTGGTGAAGGCTCACGTTCTGGTTTATAAGTGGGGCCTTCTACTTGTGTCTGTGTCCTCATAGCAGAAAAGGCAGATGAGTTCCCGTGGGCCTGTCCTAAAAGCATGTATCCAATTCTTCTATTTTTTTTTTTTTTTTGAGACGGAGTTTTGCTCATGTTGCCCAGGCTGGAGCGCAATGGTGCAGTCTCCTCTGCCTCCCAGGTTCAAGCAATTCTCCTGCCTCAGTCTCTGGAGTAGCTGAGATTGCAGGCATGCGCCACTACACCTGGCTAATTTTGTCTTTTTAGTAGAGATGGGGTTTCTCCATGTTGGTCAAGCTGGTCTTGAACTCCCAACCTCAGGCGAGCCACCTGCCTCACCTCTCAAAGTGCTGGGATTACAGGTGTGAGCCACTGCGCCTGGCCACGTGTACCCCATTCTTGAGGTTTCTGCCCCAAGACTGAATCACCTCTCAAGAGGCCCCACTTCCTAATAATTGCATGTGAGGTTTCAATATACAGATTTTGAGAGGGTACAAACATTCAGACCATCGCATATTTTATTTTACTCGTTTACTTTTTTTTTTTTTTATTTTTTGAGACAGAGTCTTGCTCTGTTGCTCAAGCTGGAGTGCAGTGGTAAGATCTCGGCTTACTGCAGCCTCTGCCTTGTAGGTTCAAGTGATTCTGCAGCTTTAGCATCCCAAATAGCTGGGATTACAGGCATGTGCTACTACGATCAGCTAATTTTGTATTTTTAGTAGAGATGAGGTTTCACCATGTTGGCCAGGCTGGTCTTAAACTCCTGGCCTCCAGTGATCTGCCCACGTCAGCCTCCCAAAGTCCTGGGATTACAGGCCAGAGCCACTGTGCCTGGCACCATAGCATATCTTAGAAGTAAATTTTAGGTAGTGTTGATTTAAAAATTTTTTACATTTTAAAATTTTTTTAGAGACATAGTCTCCCTCGGTCACCCAGGCTGGAGTACAGTGGCATGATCATAGCTCACTGCAGCCTCAACCTTCTAGGCTCAAGACATCTTCCTGCCTCAGCAGCCTGAGTAGATGGAACTATAGGCATGCGCCACGATGCCTGGCTAATTTTTTTATTTTTTAGTAGAGAATGGGTCTCGCTATGTTGCCCGGTCTGGTCTCAAACCCCTGGCCTCAAGCGGTCTTTCTGCCTTGGCCACCCAAAGTGCTTAGGATTACAGGCATATGCTTGGCATTAAATATTTTATATTAGAGGTTTTATTTAAGATAATTTTGGCTGGGTGCAGTGGCTCACGCCTGTAATCCCAGCACTTTGGGAGGCTGAGGCAGGCAGATCACCTGAGATCAGGAGTTTGAGACCAGCCTTGCCAACACGGTGAAACCCCATCTCTGCTAAAAATACAAAAATTACAGGTTTGCACCTGTAATTCCAGCTAGTTGGGAAGCTGAGACAGGAGAATTGCTTGAACCTGGAAGGCAGCAGCTGCAGTGAGCTGAGATCATGCCACTGCACTCCAGCCTGGGTGACAGAGTAAGATAGCGTCTTGAAAAATAGAAAAGTTAATTTTATTTAAAATATATTGGTTATGTTTGAGAAGATGGCATTCCCTGTTGTCGCATGACTGCTGTAGCATGTCTTACCCAGATGTGTCATTTGTCCCTGACCAAGGCCAAGTGAGATCTTCAAGGACAGCAGGCAAAATTCCCTTTACCTTTCAAGTGTCTGATCCAGCCTTCAAATCCTACACCTAACGATACTGTCTTCCAAAGGGCCCCTTATCTGTGTTTTCGGCTAATAAGCGGTGGACGCCTCCTCGAAGCATCCGCTTCACTGCAGAAGAAGGGGACTTGGGGTTCACCTTGCGAGGGAACGCCCCCGTTCAGGTTCACTTCCTGGATCCTTATTGCTCTGCTGCGGTAAGCACATGCTTTTCTGGATGGAGAGCAAACACAGATATCTGGGTGATTGAATTTAGGGTGGGTCCCCCATGTCAAAGGCCTGACTTTATGTGAAAGGCCTCATGGGTGCTACATTCCCAAAATGAAAAGGATTGATTTTTGCTTTTTTTTTGAGACATTGGGAGGTGGAGGCTGCAGTGAGTCACTGTCATGCAGTGGTGCTATCTTGGGGCTCACTGCAGCCTCTGCCACCCAGGTTCAAGTAATTCTCCTGTCTCCAGGAGGCGGAGGTTGTGGTGAGCCAAGATCGCGCCATTGCCCTCCAGCCTGGGTAACAAGAGCGAAACTCCGTCTCAAAAAAAGAAAAAAATTCTCCTGTCTCAGCCTCCTGAGTAGCCAGGATTATAGGCACATGCCACCATACTCAGCTAATTTTTTGTATTTTTAAATAGAGACAGAGTTTTGCCATGTTGACCAGACTGGTCTCGAACTCCTGGCCTCAAGTAATCCATCTGCCTTGGCCTCCCAAAGTGCTAGGATTACAGGTGTGAGCCACTGTGCCTGGCCATTTTTTTTTTGTACCCAGGCTGGAGTGCAGTGGTATGATTTCGGCTCACTGCAGTGTCTGCCTCTCAGGTTCAAGCAATTCTCCTGCCTCTGCCTCCCAAGTAGCTGGGATTACAGGTGCCCACCACCACACTGAGCTAATTTTTGTATTTTTAGTAGAGATGGGATTCATCATGTTGGCCAGGCTGGTCTCGAACTCCTGACTTCAAGTGATCTGCCCCACCCCCACACCTCCCCCCACCCCATCTTGGCCACCCAAAGTGAATTTTTGCTTTCTTGATGAAAATTTACCTATTTTGTGAATGGGGACTGATTGAAGGATTTGAGGAACTAAACACTGACTTATTTTCAACAATACTTTTGCAGGTGGCAGGAGCCCGGGAAGGAGATTATATTGTCTCCATTCAGCTTGTGGATTGTAAGTGGCTGACGGTGAGCGAGGTTATGAAGCTGCTGAAGAGCTTTGGTGAGGATGAGATTGAGATGAAAGTCGTGAGCCTTCTGGACTCCACATCATCCATGGTGAGCGCTGATACCTCCCTGGGCAGTCAATAGTGGTATGGAGTGAAATCTGCATGAGTTCAGCCCCAGAGGTGTTTACCAGGCCCTCTGTCTCCTGCCTGTGTAACACGGTACAAACGACTGGACTCCCAAGCTTGTAATCACTGGAATGTGCTCACCTTGGGTCAAAGAGAAAATTGGCAAACTTTTTTTTTTTTTTTCCAAAGACAGGGAAAGCTGGTTTGCTGTGGTGTGATCGTGGCTCACTGTAGCCTCTATCTCCTGGGTTCAAGTGATCCTTCTACGTCAGCCTCATGAGTAGCTGGAATTACAGGCACCCACCACCACCCCTAGCTAATTCTTTATTTTTTGTAGAGACAGGTTCTTGCTATTGCCCAGGCTGGTCTCGAACTCCTGGGCTCAAATCATCCTCCCACCTCAGCCTCCCAAGGTGCTGGGATTACAGGCATGAGCCATGGCACCTGGCTAGCAAACTTTTAAAAATAACCTGTAGATAAAATAATCAACTGATCTATTTTTTTGATCAAATTGTTTAATTACAAAAGTAATACATACAGTAAAAAAAAAAAAAAAAAAAAAAAATCCAATAATTCAGAAGAGCTTAAGACGACCTGTGAAAGTCCCTCTCTATGCCCCAGAGACTGTATCAGCCATGTTCTGGGAGATTTGGGAAGCCCTGGAGTCTCTTCAAGTTCACCTGCACAGGTATCGCCTTTCATTTTCCCCAAGTAAGGCCGGGCATGGTGCTCATGCCTGTAATCCCAGTACTTTGGGAAGACGAGGTGGGGGGATTGCTTGAGCCCAGGAGTTTGAGACCAGCCTGGCTAACAAGGCAAAACCCGTCTCTACTGAAAATATAAAAATTACCTGGGCGTGATGCTGCACACCTGTAATCCTAGCTACTCAGGAAGCTGAGGCAGGAGAATCTCTTGAACCTGGGAGGCGGAGGTTGCAGTGAGTGAAGATCACACCATTGCACTCCAGTCTGGGCAAGAGTGAGACTCTGTCACCAAAATAACCAAAAATTTTTCCCAAGTGTGAGGATTCATGCCACACTTAATGACGTTCTCCTTTGCACTTTGCCACACTTAATGACGTACCCTCAACCTTCCCTCAGTAACAGCATTCATTTATTCATTCAACAAATATTGATTGAGGATCAGCCGAGTGCCAGACACTCTCTTAGGTGTCAGAGCTTCAGCTTACATTACACAGATAAGGTCCCTGCCTCCACAAAGCTGGCAGTAGGTCAGAAAATAAATGGTCGGGATTTTGATAAGTGCTGTAAAGGAAAAAAGACCTGTGACGGGGGTGGAATGACTGGGGAGGGGTGAGGCTCTATCTAGGCAGGGCTGGAACAGACATGAGAGTGACGAGGAGGTTCCAGCCAGTTGCAGAGAGACAAGAAAGGCCTTCTGGGCAGGGGCACCCACAGGTACAGAGTCTCTGCAGCTGAATAAGCTTCGCCTGCCAGAGAGGCAAAAAGAAGGCCTTTTGGCAAGAGCACCAGGACAAGGGAGGGAGCCGTGGGAAGTGAGGTGGGAGAGAGGCCTTGGCGGCAGTGGTGGGAGCTTGGAAGCCATTGGACTTTTTCGCTCTTGTTACCCAGGCTGGAGTGCAATGGTGCGGTCTCGCCTCACTGCAACCTCCACCTCCTGGGTTCAGGCAATTCTCCTGCCTCAGCCTCCTGAGTAGCTGGGATTACAGGCACGCGCCACCATGCCCAGCTAATTTTTTTTTGTATTTTTAGAAGAGACGGGGTTTCACCTTGTTGACCAGGATGGTCTCAATCTCTTGACCTCATGATCCACCCAGCTCGGCCTCCCAAAGTGCTGGGATTACAGGCTTGAGCCACTGCACCCGGCCCATTGAACCTTTTCAGAAGGGGACTGGTGTGGTGTGATGTTTGTTTTAGAAGGGCGTCTGCTGCTAGAGACTGGCTATGGCAGTTGTCCAGGCTGGTGACGTTAGTGGCTGAGGTGATGGGGGTGGCTGTAGAGATGGAGAGACATGAGCATCCCTGGTACATAGTTTGGTGGTGGAACTGATGGAGGATTTGTGGATGATTTGTGTAAAGGAGATGGTGGACAGGGAGGTGAGGCCTTAGTTTTTGGCTTGATCAGTCACGTGAGTAGTGAGGTAGTGGTTATTTTTCTACCTTTAAATTTCTTTTTCTTTTTTTTTCTTTTGAGACAGAGTCTCACTCTGTTGCCCAGGCTGGAGTGCAATGGTGTGATCTTGGCTCACTGCAACCTCCGCCTCCCAGGTTGAAGTGATTCTTCTGCCTCAGCCTCCCGAGTAGCTGGGATTACAGGTGCTCACCACCACACCGAGCTAATTGTTTTGTATTTTACTAGAGACGGGGTTTTACCACGTTGGCCAGGATGGTCTCAATCTCCTGACCTCCTACCTTGGCCTCCCAAAGTGCTGGGAGGACAGGTGTGAGCCACCACACCCAGCCCTTTATTTTTTTATTTTTATTATTATTATTTTTTGAGACAGGGTCTCACTGTCGCTTGGGCTGGAATGCAGTGGTACAATCATACCTCACTGTGGCCTTAACTTCTTGGGCTCAGGCAATCCTTTTGCCTCAGCCTCTCAAGTACCTAGGACTACAGGTATGTACCACTATGCCTGGCTAATTTGTTCCTCTACTTATTGTAAATTTCTTTTTTGGTAGAGATGGGGCCTTGATATATTGCCAAGGTTGGCCTCACACTCGTGGCATTAAGCTATCCTCCTGCCTCTGCCTCCCAAGTATTTGGATTACGGGCATGAGCCACCGTACCTGGCCTGGTTATTTTTCATAACAATGAGTGATGGGGTGTGACAGAGGTGGAGGAGAGAGAAAACAAGAGTCATGTTATGAATGTTTCAGATGCTATTAGCGGTCAGATGTAACAAACATAGAGGAGGAGATTGGATGTGAAGTCTTCAGTTCGAGGAAGAAATCAGCTAGAAATAAATGAGAATCACTGCATGGGGACGATATTTGAAGCTGTGAGACAAAGTGCAGTCCCCTGCACGGGGGCAGGGACTGAGGCTAAACATCTAGAGATCCGTTGGAAGAGAAGCAAGTGCAAAGGAAATTGAGGAGAGTTCAGAGAGGTGGGAGGAAAGGAGCTTCTCAAATTAGAGGAGAAAGCTTTGCAGTGAGAGTGATGGATTGCGCTGAATGCAGCTGAGAGGTGAAGAATGAGGGTGGCTTAGCCAGGCCGATTGCATTTGGCAGCAGGATAAAAAGACACTTTGGTGGACAGGTGGCAACAGAAGTCAGTTAAGAGAGGGCCAGCGAGCCACTGGATTCTGTGAGTCCATGGATATGAAATGCTCGGCACAGGCAAATCCAGAGACAGAAAGGAGATTGGTGCTGGGGCTGGGCAACGGGAGTGGGGAGGGACTGCTGAAAGATACAAGATAGAGGTTTCTTTTCAGGGGGAAGGAAATGTTCTGAAATTAGGTAGTAGTGATGGTCATCCAACTTTGTGAATATACTAAAAATCATTGATGTCCCGGCACGGTGGTTCACACCTATAATTCCAGCACTTTGGGAAGCTGAGGCAGGATGTTTGCTTGAGCCCAGGAGTTCGAGACCAGCCTGGGCAACATGGCGAGAACTTGTCTCTGCAAAAAATAAAGGTAAATTAGCCAGGCATGCTGGCACATGCCTGTAGTCCCAGCTACTCAGGAGGCTGAGGCAGGAGGATTGCTTGAGCCCAGGGAGGTTGAGGCTGCAGTGAGCTATGATTGTACCGCTGCACGCTAGCCTGGGTGTCAGAGCAAATGCCTGTCTCAAAAATAAAAATAATAAATAAAAGCTACAGAAGTGTATTGAAATGGTAAATTTTATGCCCGTATATGAATTATATTTCAATTTTTTTTGAGAGTCTCACTCTGTCGTCCACGCTGGAGTGCAGTGGTGTGATCTCAGCTCACTGCAACCTCTGCCTCCTGGGTTTAAGCGATTCTCCTGCCTCAGCCTCCTGAGTAGCTGGGATTAGAGGCATGCGTCCCCATGCTCGACTAATTTTTGTATTTTTAGTAGAGATGAGGTTTCACCACATTGGTCAGACTGGTCTCGAACTCCTGATCTTGTGATCCACCTGCCCTGGCCTCTCAAAGTGCTGGGATTACAGGCTTGAGCCACTGCACCCAGCCTAAGAAGGGCTTTTCAAAGAAAGTGGCAGTACGCATTGCAAGAGTGAGAGAGAGAGAGAGAGAGAATGTGTGTGAGTGTGTGTGTGTCTGTGTGTGTGCATGTGTGTAGAGGTATGGGAGGCAGGGCTGCCTGAAAGATAGAGGGAATGGGATCCAGGCACGTAGAAGGGCTTGATCTTTGGGGACAGATGCCATGAAGTGTACAGCGGGGGTTTTAGGAGGGTGTGTGAGTGGCTTCAGGAGGAGAGAGAAGGTAAGAAACAAGTATATGGGAGAAAAGGAAATGAAATTACTAGAGACACACAGGAGTGCCAGGAAATGGGTGCCTATTAGAGGTTTGGGGTCAGGTTAGAATTCCAAGGAAAGCCTTGGTGAATGTCCTCCAGCAATGCACAACATTTCAGCTATAGGCCCGGCAGGAGGCAGAGGGTGGAGATGAGCTAGTTGGTCTTGCTGGGGCCGGGTGGAAGAGAACTGAGGGTATTTATAAGGCAGTGTTTTTTTTTTTTTTTTTTTTTTTTGAGACAGAGTTTCGCTCTTGTTACCCAGGCTGGAGTGCAATGGCACGATCTCAGCTCACTGCAACCTCCACCTCCTGGGTTCAGGCAATTCTCCTGCCTCAGCCTCCTGAGTAGCTGGCATTACAGGCACGTGCCACCATGCCCAGCTAATTTTTTGTATTTTTAGTAGAGACGGGGTTTCACCATGTTGACCAGGATGGTCTCAATCTCTTGACCTCGTGATCCACCCGCCTTTGCCTCCCAAAGTGCTGGGATTACAGGCGTGAGCCACCGCGCCCGGCCAAGGCAGTGGTTTTGATATACGATGGACTCTGAGCAGCTGAGGGTTGGGAAATGCTTGCAGGCCTCGCATCTGTCTCCAGGATTATTAGTTTTATTACTGTTGTAAATGACATTATGTGTGCTCCGTAAAACATGGTGGGATTAGTGGTCAGTTTTCTAGAAAAGGAGGAGCTATCTTCATCCTCAGGGGCTCGAAGTACCCCTGCTTGATTGCTGCATAACTCTTATTTATCTATTTATTTTTTGAGATGGAATCTCCCTGAATCCCAGGCTGTGAGATTTCAGTGGCTCAATTTCACCTTACTACGACCTCCGCCTCCTGGATTCAAGTGATTCTCCTGCCTCAGCCTCCCGAGTAGCTGGAATTACAGGCGCCCACCACCATGCCCAGCTAATTTTTGTATTTTTAGTAGAGATGGGGTTTCACCATGTTTGCCAGGCTGGTCTCAAACTATTGGCCTCAAGTGATCCACCCACCTCAGCCTCCCAAAGTGCTTGGATTACAGGCGTGAGCCACCATGCCTGGCCCCTCTCAGGATTTATATTAGGACCAATATCCTCAACCACTCCGGAGATAGATTGTATACCTAATTTTAGTGCCAGAACATAGTAGCTGATTAATAAACATGGTGAACAAAACAATCTCAATGTTAGGCAAACCTTAGAAGCTGGCAATAACCACGTGGAAGTCTGCAGAAAATAAGTTTCCTTAGATTTCTAGTTTGAACACTACATGATTCTTTGAAGGTTAACGGTAGAGAGTGTTTCATGGTACAAAGTTTCAGCTGTGGAAGATGAAAACATTTTAGAGATGGATGGTGGCAGGGGTTGCATTATGATGGGAATGTAGTTAATGCCACAGGGGGAAAATGGCTAATAGTAGCGTCTTCACTGTGGATTTTCTTTTTTTTTTTTTTGAGACAGAGTTTCACTCTTGTTACCCAGGCTGGAGTGCAATGGCACGATCTCAGCTCACCGCAACCTCCGCCTCCTGGGTTCAGGCAATTCTACTGCCTCAGCCTCCTGAGTAGCTGGGATTACAGGCACACGCCACCATGCCCAGCTAATTTTTTGTATTTTTAGTAGAGACGGGGTTTTACCATGTTGACCAGGATGGTCTTGATCTCTTGACCTCGTGATCCACCCGCCTCGGCCTCCCAAAGTGCTGGGATTACAGGCTTGAGCCACCGCGCCCGGCCTTCACTGTGGATTTTCTTTTTCCTTTTGGCCACTGTGGATTCCTTAAAGAGGGTGAAGTGGATCTATACCTACTGGTGTGGATTGAAATCCAAGATGTGTTAGGGGAAGAAAGTCAGGTGTAGAATAGTGTATATTCCTTTGAAGAAAATGAATGGTAGGCTGGGCACGGTAGCTCACACCTGCAATCCCAGCGCTTTGAGAGGCCGAGGCAGGCAGATCACCTGAGGTCGGGAGTTTGAGATCAGCCTGGCCAACATGGAGAAACCCTGTCTTTACTAAAAATACAAAATTAGCCAGATATGGTGGCGCACGCCTGTAATCCCAGCTACTTGGGAGGCTGAGGCAGGAGAATCGCTTGAACCCAGGAGGTGGAAGTTGCAGTGAGCCTAGATTGTGCCACTGCACTCCAGCCTGGGCAACAATAGCGAAACTCTGTCTCAGAAAAAAAGAAAAAGAATGGTAATATACTTATGTACATATAGAAATACTTGTACATGCACATCATCTCTAGGAGCATCACACAGTGGTTACCTGAGGGAGGGCCTGGAAGCCCAGGTTACAGGGACACCTATTGCTCACTGCATTTTCTTTCTTTTTCCTTCCCTCCGTTCCCCTCTTCCCTTCCTTTCTTTCTTTTTTCTTTTGAAACAGAGGTCTCACTCTGTCGCCCAGGCTGGAGTGCTGTAGCACAATCACAACTCACTATAGCCTCAACCTGCTGGACTCAAGGAGTCCTCCCCTCTAAGCCTCCCAAGTAGCTGGGACTATAGGCATGAGCCACCACGCCCCACCCTGTATTTTCATATTCATGACCATTGTATTACTGTTTTCTCAAATATAAGAACCTTAACATGTGAGTTGTGGCTCCTCAGCTTAAATTGTTACTATTGAGTATATTCCTTAAAAATATCCTTGTTGGACCTGGTGGCGCACGCCTGGAGCCCCAGCTACTCAGGAGGCTAAGGCAGGAAGATCACTTGAGCCCAGGAGCTCAAGATCAGCCTGGGCAACATAGCAAGACCCTGTCTCAAAAAAAGAAAAAAAAGTTTGTCCTTGTTTTTTTTTTTCTTGAGACGGAGTTTTGCTGTTGTTACCCAGGCTGGAGTGCAATGGCGTGATCTCGGCTCACCGCAACCTCCGCCTCCTGGGTTCAGGCAATTCTCCTGCCTCAGCCTCCTGAGTAGCTGGAATTACAGGCACGCGCCACCATGCCCAGCTAACTTTTTGTATTTTTAGTAGAGATGGGGTTTCACCATGTTGACCAGGATGGTCTCGATCTCTTGACCTCGTGATCCACCCGCCTCGGCCTCCCAAAGTGCTGGGATTACAGGCGTGAGCCACTGGAGTCCCGCTCGGTCGTCCAGGCTGGAGTACAGTGGTGGTGTAATCTCGGCTTACTGTAACCTCCACCTCCTGGGTTCAAGTGATTCTAGTGCCTCAGCCTCCCAAGCAGCTGGGACTACAGACGTGCACCACCACCCTGGTTAACTTTTGTATTTTAGTAGAGACGGAGTTTTGCCATGTTGGCCAGGCTGGTCTCTAATTCCTGACCTCAAGTGATCTACTCGCCTCGGCCTCCCAAAGTGCTGGGATTACAGTCGTGAGCCACTGCACCCGGCTGAACTTCGTAGATTTTATCAGCTATCTTGATGATGCCTGACGCCCTTTTTCTTCCTTTTCTACACGCAGCATAATAAGTGCGCCACGTACTCCGTGGGAATGCAGAAAACCTACTCCATGATCTGCTTAGCCATTGAGGATGACGACAAAACTGACAAAACCAAGAAAATCTCCAAGAAGCTTTCCTTCCTGAGCTGGGGCACCAACAAGAACAGACAGAAGTCAGCCAGCACCTTGTGCCTCCCGTCGGTCGGCGTTGCCCGGCCTCAGATCAAGAAGAAGCTGCCCTCCCCCTTCAGCCTTCTCAACTCAGACAGTTCTTTGTACTAACGTGAGGAAACAAACACGTTCAGGCCCCGAACATTTCCCGTGCTGACTCAGCCTTAAACGTTTGTGCCATAATGGAAAATCTCTCTCTGTTCGCAAATCCTATTTTTCTCATAGTATAAACTCTCGTTCAATGTATTTTTATGAAGGAAAGTTACAAGAAACCTCTAGGAATTTGTGAAAAAATAACTTTTTTTAAGACATGTCACTATACTGCTGCAAGTTATTTATTATATATTGTAAATAGACTAGTGTTGAAGATATGAAATATGGCTATTTTTAATGGTGACAGTTAAGACTTTTGCCACTATTAGAGTTAAATTGGGGTTACCTATATTAGTACAATTTTTAGTTGTTTCTAGGTTTGGCTAATAATCATTCCTTAAACTAGAATTCAGATGCCCTGGAATTAAGGCAGTTCAAAGAACTATAATGATAGAATTGAATTTTTGTCACTAAAAACTGTTCCAAAGTGCTGCTTCCTAGTAGGAATTCATTAACCTAAAACAAGATGTTACTTTTTTTTTTTTTTTTTTTTTTTGAGACAGAGTCTCACCCTGTCACCTAGGCTGGAGTGCAATGGCGCTATCTCAGCGCACTGCAACCTCCACCTCCCAGGGTCAAGCGATTCTCCTGCCTCAGCCTCCTGAGTAGCTAGGACTACAGGCACGTGCCACCACAACCGGCTAATTTTTTGTATTTTTAGTAGAGACAGGGTTTCACCATGTTGGCCAGGATGGTCTCGATCTTCTGACCTCGTGATCTGCCCGCCTTGGCCTCCCAAAGTGCTGGGATTACAGGCATGAGCCACCACGCCCGGCCTAAGATGTTACTATTATATCAATGTAATATGAATGCTATTTCTAGAAAAAGTCTAGTGCCAAATTTGTCTGGACTTACTACGTAAAAACAACCTAGGAGCAGCTTTTCTTCTAGTTTGAGGTCAGTTAAGAATTGCTAACACAGTGGCAGTGTTAGATGAAGATGCTATCTACAAGGTAGATAATATACTGTTTGATACTCAAAACATTTTTCTGTTTTAAAGTAGACGGTACATAATTAGATATTTTAAGTCTTGGGAAAAAAATTAGTTTTACATTTTACAAGGTAAAGATGTAAATGATTCAAGTTTAAAGTTCTATTTGACTTTTTTTGTTTTTGTTTTTGAGACGGAGTCTTGCTCTGTTTGCCCAGGCTGAAGTGCAGTGGCGTGATCTTGGCTCACTGCAACCTCCACCCCTTGGGATCAAGTGATTCTCCTGCCTTAGCTTCCTGAGTCACTGGGACTGCAGGTGCCCGCTACCATGCCTGGCTAATTTTTATATTTTTAGTACAGGCAGGGTTTCACCATGTTGGCCAGGCTAGTCTCAAACTCCTGACCTCAAATGATCTACTCACCTCGGCTTCCCAAAGTGCTGGGATTACAGGCATGAGCCACTATGCCCAGCCCTCTATTTTACTTTTTTTTTTTTTTTTGAGACAGTTTTGCTCTTGTTGCCCAGTGTGGAGTGCAATGGCAAGATCTTGGTTCACTGCAACTTCAGCCTCCCAGGTTCAAGTGATTCTCCTGCCTCAGCCTCCCAAGTAGCTGGGATTACAGGCATGCACCACCACTTCCGGCTAATTTTGTATTTTTAGTAGAGACAGGGTTTCTCCATATTGGTCAGGCTGGTCTCGAACTCCTGACCTCACGTGATCCACCCGCCTTGGCCTCCCAAAGTGTTGAAATTACAGGTATGAGCCACCACCCCCAGCCCTATTTTACTTTTTAAAATAACATTCCTGCCGATTTTTATCTTGCTATGAGTTGGATGACACCGTGAATCTAATAAGGTTCACTGTTGACACAGTACACATTACATAGCTAAAATATGCAGTCTAATTTTAAGGATAACTATTTTCTGTTGTGCAATATCTTAAAGGAAGCAACCATCTTTGGGAAAGTATATCTGCTGCTCTTAGGGCCATGTTTGTATAAATATTTAAATAAACATAGTCATTTATGTGAGTGAATATTTCCTTTTACTTTTATTTCACTTTCATTCCCTTCTCTTTCAAACGGTTTCTCCCCCTAATGCACAATTTTTTTTTTTGAGATGGAGTCTTACTTTGTCACCCCGGCTGGAGTGCAACAGCGTGGTCTTGGTTCACTGCAACCTCCACGTCCCAGGTTCAAGCGATTCTACTGCCTCAGCCTCTCAAGTAGCTGGGACTGCAGGCACATGCCACTACACTTGGCTAACTTTTGTATTTTTAGTAGAGATGGGGTTTCACTGTGTTGGCCAGGCTGGTCTCAAACTCCTGACCTTGTGATCCATCAGCCTTGGCTTCCCAAAGTGCTGGGCTTACAGACATGAGCCACTGTGCCTGGCCGACGATATTTTTTTTCTTGAGACAGTTTCACTGTTGTTGCCCAGGCTGGAGTACAATGACGCAACCTCGGCTCACCGCAACCTCCACCTCCCAGGTTCAAGTGATTCTCCTGCCTCAGCCTCCTGAGTAGCTGGGATTATAGGCACGCACCACCATGCCCAGCTAATTTTGCACTTTTACACTTGATCTTAGTCAAAAGACTGAGAAGCGATATTTTGTACTTTTAGTAGAGACGGGGTTTCTACATGCTGTTCAGTCTGGTCTTGAACTGCCAACCTCAGGTGATCTGCCTGCCTTGGCCTCCCAAAACGCTGGGATGACAGGCATGAGCCACTGAGTTCGGCCAATATTTTTAATTTTTTTTTTTTTTTGAAACAGAGTTTCGCTCTTGTTACCCAGGCTGGAGTGCAATGGCACAATCTCGGCTCACTGCAATGTCCACCTCCTGGGTTCAAGCAATTCTTCTACCTCAGCCTCCTGAGTAGCTGGGACTACAGGCCTGCACCACCATGCCCGGCTAATTTTTGTATTTTTAGTAGAGACGGGGGTTTCACCATATTGACCAGGATGGTCTCGATCTCTTGACCTCGTGATCCACCCGCCTTGGCCTCCCAAAGTGCTGGGATTACAGGCGTGAGCCACTGCACCCCGCCCTAATGTTTTGATTTTTTACAATTACTAATATTACACAAAGCAGAACTTAAAAGAGCTTTCAGGTTATCTTAGTATTTTCTAAAACAGATGGCATCTTTGTGTTTATTTTTTGGTTTTTGTCTTTTTTTCAACACAGGGTTCTGCTTTGTTGTGTGGGCTGGAGTACAATGCCACAATCATGGCTCACTGCAGCTTCAGCCTCCCAGGCTCAAGCCATCCTTCCACCACAGCCTCCCAAGTAGCTGGGACTACAGGCACGTGCTGTCATGCCTGGCTAATTTTTAAATTTTTTGTAGAGATGGGGTCTTGCAATGTTGCCCAGGCTGATCTCGAAATCCTGGACTCAAGCAATCCTCCCACCTCAGCCTCCCAAAGTGCTGGACTACAGACATGAGCCACTGCGCCTGTGTCTGTTTTTTTTGAGATGGTGTTTCGCTCTTGTTGCCCAAGCTGCAGTGCAATGGTGTGGTCTTGGCTCACTGCAACCTGACTCCAGAATAGCTGGGATTATAGGGGCACACCACCACGCCTGGCTAATTTTTTTGTATTTTTAGTAGAAACAGGGTTTCACCATGTTGGCCAGGCTGGTCTCAAACTCCTGACCTCAGGTGATCCACCTGCCTTGGCCTCCCAAAGTGCTGGGATAACAGGTGTGAGCCACCATGCCCAGCTGCCTGTATCTATTTTTGAATGGGCAGTTTGTACCTTTTGATCCCCAGCCCCTGGTTCCCTCACTGGATGCAGCTGCTGCCAATCATTTTCTTGAGTCCTCCCACTGTTGGGTCTTACATTTACAAACACATCCTTTTCCGCCTCATGCACATTGAGTTTTCAACTTTAAAGGGAGCTTCTGAGTCCATACTTGCTGCATGCAGAAGACATACAAAGTGATTATAAACAAACTGTGTATCTGCCAATAAAAGGACGGGGGGAGGAACAAAGGAAAGAAGTATAGCGGAATTATTTATTTACATTGGAAGGAGCCTTGTGGAACAGGTATACAAAGGCCAGACCTGAAGAACTGCAGCTCTGACACCAGGAACAAGACACACAGTGCTTCTTTGTACATATGTTTCCTTTCACATCCACCACCACAGCTTTTTATTTATTTTTTCTTTTTTTAATTTTAATTTTTTTTAAAGATGGGGTTTCACCATGATGGCCAGGCTGGTCTTGAACTCCTGACCTCAGGTGATCCACCCACCTTGGCCTCCCAAAGTGCTAGGATTACAGGCGTGAGCCACCACGCCGGGCCCCACCAAACCTTTTTAGAAGGCACTTTACATGACAGATGCAGGTCAAGGTCACACATTAAAATCAGCTCTAACTGGCTTTTTGCTGAGTATGAGAGTCCCTGACTCCTGACTCTTGGGAAGATCCCACCAGCCCCTTTAATCTTAGAATGAAGGCAGTGCTCTCTGTGGCCCACTAACTTCAAAAGTTGAACTCAGACACCAAGGCAGGACGACCCACAGGCTCCATTCAGGTCACCTCATCTTTCACTAGGTGCTGTGACAGGAAATCCTTTTTCTTTCCTTTTTTAAAAAATTTTTAAATTAAACTTAACCTCCAAGTATACCTGTTAGGAAATCCTTTTTCTTGTTTTTTTTTTTTTTTTTTTTTTTGAGACAAGGTCTCGCTCTGCCACCCAGGCTGGAGTGCAGTAGCATGATCTCCACTCACTGCAACCTCCACCCCACAAGTACAAGTGATTCTCCTGCCTCAGCCTCCCAAGTAGCTGGGATTACAAGTGCCTGCCACCATGCCTGGCTAATTTTTGTATTTTTAGTAGAGACAGGGTTTCTCCATATCAGTCAGGCTGGTCTTGAACTCCTGACCTCAGGTGATCCGCCTGCTTCAGCCTCCCAAAGTGCTGAGATTACAGGCGTGAACCACTGCACCCAGCCCTTTTTCTTGGCTGGTTTTTTGTTTTTGTTTTTGTTTTTTTTTTTGAGATGACGTTTTGTTCTTGTTGCCCAGGCTGGAATACAACAGTGCAATCTCGACTCACTGCAACCTCTGCCTCCTGAGTTCAAGCAATTCTTCTGCCTTGGCCTCCTAAGGATTACAGGTATGTGCCACCATGTCCAGCTAATTTAGGATTTTTAGTAGTGACGGGGTTTCTCCATGTTGGTCAGGCTGATCTCGAACTCCTGATCTCAGGTGATCTACCCATCTTGGCCTCCCAAAGTGCTGGGATTACAGGCGTGAGCCACCGTGCCAGGACCTTTTCCTTGTTTTCTAAAGCTGAAAACAAGATCCTGATGTTTGTGGTCTGGGGAGACGACGCCATGTCCCTGAGGCCAGCCCTCACCTGGGCTGTGTGAAGAAGGCATAGATCTGCTGTGCCACTGCTTGTCCGACCACCTGCTCCAGTTCCCGAATGGAAGCATTACTCAGTTTCTGGATGCTTGGAAACTTCTGGAGCAGAAGGGGAGCTTTAACTTTTCCAACTCCTGGGATCTGCTGCACGGTTCGAAGGAGGGATGGCTCAGACAGCAGCAGGGCCCGTTTCTTCCCTAGAAGAGGGTTCTTACTGGGCTCTTTGATTTGCTCTTGAACCTGAACCGCAAATGAAAGGAAAAGCACGTGAGCGCCCTCTGGAGAACTGGCCATTTTCTTAAACTTTGTTTTGTGGAAATTTAGTTTTTCCATTTTGTTCGGCTTGACTTACGGGAACAAATGTTTTCATATGCCATGAATATGATTTCTCAGACATCAGTGAAATTATTAAAAGGTGAACCACACAAAGGAGTAAGACATTAATAATTTACAAAAACGTGAGTTTTCAGAACGTTTAGAAAAACACACTGAGGAATTCCAACACTTTCTGATGGTCCACTAAGAAACATTTCAGTTGTGCAGGATTAAATGATGGCTACACCTAAACCAGACCTACTCCACGCAGGCCCTGCAGGAAGCCTGCCTCAAAGGAGAAACCTGGTCTGCAGTTACTGGTGCTATACAAAGGCTAAGGAAAGTTAGGAACTGTGATGCAAAGGATATGGTAGAAAGGGATCTGTGAGCCATTTGTGGCTGCTTGCATCTGCAATGTGCCTCTCAACTCCAGCTCCACATCAGAGGGGGAGATTTAAACACACACGAAACAAAAGAAAAACACAACATACACACAATTGATGTTTGGGTCTTACCCCCATGCTGGGATTAGCGGTGTGAGCCTCTAAACTGATTTTAAAAATAAGTGTTGGCCAGGTGTGGTGGCCCAGCACTTTGGGAGGCTGAGGTGGGCGGATCACATGAGCTCAAGAGTTCGAGACAAGCCTGGCCAACATGGTGAAACCCCGTCTCTACTAAAAATATAAAAATACAAAAATTATCTGGGTGTGGTGGTAGACACCTATAATCCCAGCTACTCGGGAGGCTGAAGCAGGAGAATCGCTTGAACCTGGCAGGCAGAGGTTGCAGTGAGCCAAGATTGCGCCACTGCACTCCAGTGGGTGTGCAGATTGGGCAACAGAGCAAGACCTTGTCTGAAAAAAAGGAAAAAAAAACCTTGCACAGGTGCTAATGCTTAGCAAAACCACATGGGGATGAGACAAAGCAGCTTCTAGTTGACCTTTTCTTTTTGAGATGGAATTTCGCTCATCACCTAGGCTGGAGTGCAATGGTGCAATCTCCACTCACTGCAACCTCTGCCTCCTGGGTTCAAGTGATTCTCCTGTCTCAGCCTCCTGAGTAGCTGGGATTACAGGCACCTGCCACCATGCCCAGCTAATTTCTGTATTTTCTTTTTCTTTTCTTTTTTTTTTTGAGACAGAGTCTCGCCCTGTTACCCAGGCTGGAGTGCAATGGCATGATCTCAGCTCACGCAACCTCCGCCACCCGGGCTCAAGCGATTCTCCTGTCTCAGCCTTCTGAGCAACTGGAATTACAGGCGCTCACCACCACGCCCGGCTAATTTTTGTATTTTTAGTAGAGACAGGGTTTCACCATGCTGGCCAGGCTGGTCTAGAACTCCTGACCTCAGGTGATCTGCTCTCCTCGGCCCCCTAAAGTGCTTGGATTACAGGTGTGAGCCACTGCACCCGGCAATTTTTGTATTTTTAGTAGAGACAGGGTTTTGCCACGTTGGCCAGGCTGGTCTCAAACTTCTGGCCTCAAGTAGTCTGCCCACCATGGCCTCCCAAAGTACTGGGATGACAAACGTGAACCACCGTGCCCAGCCTCTAGTTGACATTTTCACCAGCAAAAGGGCAGGTCAATGAGTGATGGAGCTATCACAGCCTGGGAGTCTAAAATCAGGTCTCCAACTTGTGCACTTTGTGATATACTTCCCTAGAGTGTGGGTGGCAAAGAGGTTTTATAAACCAAAGCAGAGAATGACATAGAATGGATACATGGTTGCAGCTAGAGGGAGGGCAGCTGAGTGCATGAGGACAGGGCTACCTTGAAGGTGTAGGAATCACTACTCACCAACTGGATGATGAGGCAGGACGCTTCCATCTGGTTGGCCACTGGAAGCAGCACCATTCCAAGGTCCAGCACGGTAAACTTCTGTAAGGCTGTGAAGTATTGTTCACTCATCCGGGTTTTTTCAACAACTACAATTCCTTGAATATTATTGGACTTGAAAGGAAAAAAGACAGTAAATCATTTTGCAACCAAATTACTTTTTAGGTTAAGAGTGCTATCACTTCCTGCCTGGCCCGGCCAATGACTTTAAATAAATGATACCAAGGGATGGAGGGAAGGGGGGCGGTGAAGCAAATCAATTTTCAATTTCAGTTTCTTATATCCAATACTAACATTTCTTTTTTTTGTTTTTTGGGTTTTTTTGAGATGGACTCTCACTCTGTTGCCCAGGCTGGAGTGCAGTGGCGGGATCTTGGCTCACTACAGCCTCTGCCTCCCAGGCTCAAGCGATTCTCCCATCTCAGCCTCCTGAGTAGCTGGAATTACAGATGTGCACCACCATACCCAGCTAATTTTTGTATTTTTAGTAGAGAGAGTGTTTCACCATGTTGGCGAGGCTGGCCTCGAACTTCTGACCTCAGGTGATCCACCTGCCTTAGCCTCCCAAAGTGCTGGGATTACATGCATTAGCCACAGCTCCGAGCCTAATACTTACATTTCTAACCCGAACAAGCCTCTTTCTGTAGCCATTTCCTGCCACCAAATCAGCTTCAGTGACATAAAGAATGCAGCATCTGTTCGACAGATAAAAGTCTGGTGTTAAGCCATCCTCGAAAATGAGCTTAATTTTCCCTTAAAAGACAGAGAAGAAAATGAGTGTGAGCTTTGGATGAAAAGATGGCAATCAGCCATTTTTTTTTTTTTTTTAATGTGTCAGAGAAGGCAAGAGCTGGGAGAGGGCAGCCCACAGACCTTGCATCTCCTGCGCCAGCTGTGACCCGCGCCATTTCTCATTCGCCACAACATGCCCCAAAGGCACATGCACGGTACCCGTGCCATCAGAGGGGTTCCTTTCCATGGGCAGTCTCTACCTAAGGAGGGAAAAGCCAGGCGGCACTTGAGCAGGCTCTCCCGCACATGGCCCTGCATTCCACACAAAGCCGGGGCCTCTGGGGCAGGATCCCGTCTGCAAACTGAATTGTCAAAGAACTGTCAAATAAGATTCTCTTTTTAATTACTAATAAGAAAACACAAAGGTCTCAATGAAGGCCAGGGTGGCTGGAGAGGGGGTGTGTGATGGTGGAGGTGGTAATGGCATTACGTTCTAATAAGGGCAGAGGGAGGATCAGAATCCTGGGCTGAGCTTGGTAGCTCACGTCTGTAATCCCAACACTGGGCGAGGCTGAGGCGGGAGGATCGCTTGAGTCCAGGAGTTCGAGACCAGCCTGGGCAACACAGCGAAATCCCGTTTGCCAATTATCTGCGGCGAAATAAATTTTCTAAGAACCAGGAGATTCTTGTCCTTGTATCCGCTTCCTTCATTTTCATCACGTGCCTAGACCCGACACCCCAGCTGGATCTGCACCGTGGCTCCTTAGTCTAGTCCTGGGCCCGGACCGAGGAGGCAGGGACCCCACCGTCCGAGTCTAGAATCCACATTACCTGCTGCCGCGCCACCTCCGGGTTCACGCCTTCGGTCCTCGCCCAGTCCGTCATCCAGCCCGCCCTCCGCCAACCGCAGCGCCAGATAGGCTGTGATGTCAGAAACGAACGCCTATCCTGACCAATAAGAGAACGAATAGGGCTGACGTTTCCGCTCTGTCGGGGATTTGAACGGGAACCCGCTGGTTGCCAAGAACGACCGGTGTGGCAGTAACTTTACCTCTGATTGGTCACGGGCCGAGCTTAGCCAATGGCCGACGTGGTTGCTGCAAAGTCCATTGCGGAGAGAAAGCGTGCTGTGGGTCGGGCCTGCGGCGGGCTTTTAGGGAGTGGTCTCTGGCGGTAGAGCGGTCTGCTGATGAGTCCAGCACCCGGTCCGGCCTCGTCTCGCCGCAAGGATGCTCCTGGGGTTTCGGAGAGGCCGCAGGAGCCAGTTCGTAAGTAGATGTTCGCCCGCCGCACTCGGGGCTCTGTGGGGCCGGGGGTTAAGTGTAAAGGGTTGGGGCGGGTTTGGGGTTTGGCCTGAGATCCAGACAAGGTGGCGGCACAAGAGGAAATGGTTTTCAGTTTAAGAAGCCTTGATTTTTCGTGTTCTAAACTTTTTTTTTTTTTTAAGGCGAGGTCTCGCTCTGTTGCCCAGGCTGGAGTACAGTGGCGCAGTCATAGCTCACTGCAGCCTCGAACTCCTGGGCTCCAGCAATCTTCCCACCTCAGAGTAGCTGGGACTACAGGCGCGCGTCACCACGCCTGCCTAATTGTTCAATTTTTTGTGGAGACGGGGATCTTACTATGTTGCCCAACATAGCTCCTCAGCCTCCAAAAGTGTTGATATCACAGACGTGAGCTACTACGTCCGCTCTTAACAATATTCTGCCCCAGAGTCGGCAACAGTTGAACAGGAATAACTGTCTCCCCTGTAGCATTCGTCCCAGTGCCTGGAGTTAACTCCTGGCTGAAGTACATCTGCTGTATGGCTGGATATAGTCATTCTTCATTCTTCTCTCCGCCACCCACCATGTACACCCCATCAGCAAGTCCCATCCCATCTCCTCACGACATACATCTGCCAGCTGTTCCCATCTCCCCCCACATCCCGACCTCCAGCATCTACCCGGACCGCTGCAGCAGATTCCAATGGTTTCTCTGCTTTCACTCTCACCCTTTAACTAGGTTCATCCTCCACATAGCAGCCAAAGGGATTCTTGTATTTATTATTTAATTTATTTTTAGCGACAGGGTCTCGTCCTGATGCCCGGGCTGGTGTGCAGTGGCATGATTATAGCTCACTGCGGCTTCAACCTCCTGGGCTCAAGTGATCCTCCTGCCTCAGCCTCCCCAGTAATTGGGACTACAGGTGTGCACCACCATGCCTAGCTATTTTTTATTTATTTTATTATTTGCCTCACATTGCCAAGTCTCAATGCCTGGCTAATTTTTAAAATTCTTCTGTAGTTGCCAGGCAAGGTGGCTCACGCCTGTAATCCAACACTTTGGGAGGCTGAGGTGGACAGATCATTTGAAGTCAGGAATTCAAGATCAGCCTGGCCAACACGGTGAAACCCCATCCTACTAAAAATACAAAAATTAGCAAGTGTGGTGGTGGGTGCCTGTAATCCCAGCTACTCAGGAGGTGTAGGTGGGAGAATTACTTAAACCTGAGAGGCAGAGGTTGTAGTGAGCTGAGATTGTGTCACTGCACTCCAGCCTGGGTAACAAAGTGAGACTCTCTCTCAAAAAAAAAATAAAAATAATTAGTGTGTGTGTGTTAGTGTTAGAAATGGGGTCTCACTGTGCTGCCAGGTTGGTCTTAAACCTTGGCTCAAGCAATCCTCTCACCTTAGCCTCCAAGAGTGTTGGGATTACAGTGTGAGCCACTGCACCTGGCCTGAGTTTTCATTAAAAGCAGTAAACATTAATGAGTGCCTGCTGTTTGCTGATACACACAACTGATTGACAGCTTATGGCCACATGGTCTGGAGGATAGACAAGCCCACAAATAATTCTGTACCAAATGGTAAAACAAGAACTGCTGTTGACATGTGTACCAGAAGGAAAGCGATGCCAACAGTTGAGTGGAGAGTTGGCCTGGGCCTGGCAGAGAGTAAGGAAAGAGTTCTGAGTACAGAAGACAGCAAATACCAAGGCCCGAAAAAGAGTGAATTAGTTGCTGTTTGGGAAATGGAAGGCGAGGCTGAGTACTGAAGTACATGGACTCTGCCCAGGAAGAGCAGGGGAAGCAGGAAATGAATTTGAGTCCTTGTGATGGCAGGGGCTGCACACTCCATGGAGCCAGTGGAAGCCCCGCCCCTTGTGAACTGCTGCAGACCCAAGCCTCCTGTTCTAGGGAGCAGGTAGGATCCCCACCCTCCTGGTGGGGGCTACAGCCACCCAAACTGCAGTTGTGGATCCCAGCCTCCCGTGCTCTTGGGGGAGCCGGGAACAGGCAGGATCTGTCCTCCCAGGTGCAGGTGTAGCTGCAGCTGCGGGGCCTGAAGCTGCAGGCAAGAACCGGGAACAGGTGGGAGCCCTGCCCCTTCCAAGTTGGTGGGTGGGAGTTCCCAGGTGCAGCTGTGGCTGCCCTCCCAGGCACAGGACCGGGGCGTCTCTGCAGCATACACTGTCAGGCATCCCAGGAAGGACAATTCCTCCACCCCCCATCCCTGCAGGTTCAGGAATGTCTGCTCCCACAACCTGGCCTCTCCACTCTGGCCACCTGCTCTGATCTTGGAGGGGGATTGGAGCCAAGCCCTGGGGCCATGAATGGCAGAGGAGGAAGGGGACAGGGTCCCCAGCAAGGCCCCACCCTCAGGCTAGGGAGGGCCTAAAGGCCGGGGGCTGGGCTGCCAGTCCCCTGGAGTAGAAACTCATGGAGCCTCTTCTGGGCCTGCCAATGGCTGCCCATGGACCAGTCAGCATGCATTTCCTCTCCCCTGAGGTCCATAAAAACCCTGGGCTCAGCCAGAGCAGGGCAAAGGATGCCAAAGGACAAAGAGGGCAGACAGACCAGGGGACGGGATGACCAGCTGCAGAGAGGAGAACCTTCTCTGCTGAGAGCTGCAGAGACCACTTGCCAGCAGAGAGGAGCTACCCTCTCTGCTGAGAGCTTTAGAGACCTGCAGAGACACTGGAATGGCTTTTGCCTGTGGAGAGGAGCCACCCTCTCCATGGCCTCCTCTCTCCTGAGGTAAACACTTGAGCTTATGAGACAATCTGCCTACAGAGGGGAGCTACTCACTCCTCTGAGCTGGTCTCAGACTAAATGAAACTCTTCTTCACGCTTCTGAGGTCTGCGTACCTCATTCATTCTTCCTGGACACAGGACAAGAACTTGGGCAAAGGCACTGGCCACAGAGGTTCCCGCCAGAAAAATTGACACCCCAGAGATCCTGTAACACTTGGTAGGAACCAAGTTATATCAGCCCGAGTATGCCGTGCTGGACACGTGCCTGCTGTTGAGAGAGTGGGGCTGCCTCTGAGGGTTTTTCTGTCTGGTAGAGACGGGATCAGCGAGGGGACCAGAGTTAGGAAATGACTGTGATGGTGTGAGTCATGTTTAGTGTGCAATGGGGGATTCACTCTTACAAAGAAAAACAAGAATAAATCTTAGGCAGCCCTTTTGGGGGACACTACTGGACGCCAGCCCCTGGGATTCAAAGGTTAAGAGAAACTTTTCTGGCCAGGCATGGTGATTCTCACCTGTAATCCCAGCACTTTGGGAGGCTGAGGCATGTAGATTGCCTGAGGCAGGAGTTCGAGACCACTGTGGCCAACACGGTGAAACCCTGTCTCTGCCAAAATACAAAATTTAGCTAGGCATGGTGGTATATGCCTGTAGTCCTAGCTACTTGGGAGGCTGAGGCAGAAGAATAGCTTGAACCCAGGAGGTGGAGGTTGCGGTGAGCCAAGATCATGCCACAGTGGGTTGAGATCATGCCACTGCACTCCAGCCTGGAGAACAGACAAGACTCTGTCTCTAAAACAAGCAAACAAACAGAAACCCTTTTTTATCGTGCAGCAGGTGGCAGGGAGTGGGCGAGGAGGAAACAGACATGGAGACTGTTGAATCCCTTGACAGATGCAGGGTGGTGGGCACCACTAAGAGAGGTAAACAGAGTGGGGGTATTGGGTAGAGACTGCTTGGAGCATCTGCTTCTGTGGGTGGCTGTGCAAGCAGCGGGTAGGGGCTGTAAGAGATGACTGGAAGGCCTGCCCATCCCTCACTCCTGAGAGATGCCCCCATGCTGTGCCACACTTCCCAGCCTCGTGTCTCTTGCCAACCACTCCCTAACTTTCCTGGGGCCACTGTCAGTGAGTGCCCCTCACTAGGCCCTGGGATCTCCTCCATCTGCTCTGAAAGCCCTTCCCATGGGAATTGTCCCCCTACCCCCCACCCCACACTCGCAGATGCCTCTGTACTCCAGCAAAACAGAGAACCATAAGAGCACTGCAACCAATGTCTTGCTCCGTTCCTTTGTTCATGCTGTTCCCGTTTCCTAGAATGATGTTCCATAGCGTTTCCAAATGTGGGACCATTGGGCTTCTTTGAAAGCCCAGTCTAAATGCCTGTGTGCTTTTCTCGAAGGAAAGCATTTGAAAGTTCCCAGGCTGGCCCTAGACCTGGAGGAGTGCTTCCCTGCCTGCACCACCCCAGCACTTTGTGCTAATTACTGGCTCCAAACAGAAAATGATAGTGTTTTTCTCCCACATCTCACGGAGGCTCTTTTTATTTTTTTTTCATTTTTAGTGAGAGAGCCTTTCTCCCAATTTGGTGTTTTTCCTCTCTACTCACCACCTCGGGGATGAGGACAAGATGTCTTCATTGCTGTCATGGTGTTCTGCCTCTAGTAGGTGGGAATGAATGGTTCCTGCCAAGAAAATGATTGGACTAGACCCAGAAACTTCTCAGAGACTCCCAGTTACCTACAGTGGGGTTCTCTGACTTTCATTGTGTGTAGGAGCTAGGTTTCATTACTCATCTTAGAGATAAGCCACCTAAAATCTTATATTAAGTCCCTTTGAGGTGTGAGGCAATGTGCTCTAGGATTGATAAGATAAGAGAGTTGGCCAGGTGTGGTGCCTCATGCCTGTGATCCCAACACTTTGGGAGGCTGAGGTGAGGATCACTTGAAGCCAGGAGTTCGAGACCAGCCTGGGTAACATAGTGAGATCTCATCTCTACAAAAAATACAAAAATTAGCTAGGCATAGTGGTGAACATCTGTAGTCCCATCTACCTGCACAGCTGAGGTGGGAGGATTGCTCGAGCCGGGAGTTTGAGGCCGTGGTGAGCTATGATTGTACCACTTCACTCCACTCTGGGCAACAGAGCAAGACCCCGTCTCAAAAACAGAACAAAGCAAAAAAAGATACGGAAGTCACCTGTTTCTCAGGAAGTCACCCTGCTCTGCAGGGGGAGTCACATGAGACATCACTGGGGACAGTGCTGTGGGACATGTGGGAGAGCTAGAGGGTGACTCTTGGGGACAGCTAGGGAAGCTCTGAGGAGGGAAGGACAAGAAGGTTCCACAATGAGCAGCTGTCATGGTGCTCCCTGGCTGTGCGCACTTGTCTGGCCTGATGGGGACGGGATGGCAGGGAGGAGTGGGCTTCTGATGGGTTTGGATCCATGGGTGGCCAATGCAGGTGTTACCTTGCAGGCCCAGGGGAGGGGGTTGGTGACAAGACTCAGGTGATCCAGTGACCCAACCCAGTGACCTCTGTTGCATTTCATTTGTGCAGAAACACATCATCCATGGCCTTTTACCTGCAGCCAGCATTGCTCCGAAGGCAGCTGTGCCCCGCACACCTCCTCCCCGCAGCCCCAACCCGTCCCCAGAGAGACCAAGGTGAGTCTCACATGAGCACGCACGGAAGTCACCCCTGTGCTTGGCCCGCAAGTACTGGATCCTGGAACTGCTCAAACTGCTCAGAAAATTACAAGTAGGGTGGTTAGAGTCACGCCCTTCAAAATGTTTACCACGATTCCATAATGACACACTGAAGATGGTGTCTCTGAGGGTAATAGACTGACTTGAGGTCTGTCCCTTTCAGGTTCCTGAAGTTCTCACCTTTCATGATTGAATGTGATAAGTATTTAAAAAAATATATAAAGCATTAATGCCCAAGTATTAGGTTAACAGGGAATTTTGAATTATACACATAATTTTTTTCTTTTTTCCGAGTTGGAGTCTTGCTCTGTCACCCAGGATGGAGTGCAGTGGTGTGATTTCGGCTCACTGCAACCTCCACCTCCCAGATTTAGGCGATTCTCCTGCCTCAGCCTCCCGAGTAGCTGGGATTACAGGCAGAAGCCACTACACCCAGCTAATTTTTGTCTTTTTAGTAGAGATGAAGTTTTACCACGTTGGCCAGGATGGTCTCAAACTCTTGACCTTGTGATCTGCCTGCCTCAACCTCCCAAAATGCTGGGATTACAAGCGTGAGCCATTGTACCTGGCCCTAAAAAATTTGTTTTAAAAAGATAATAGGGTAGCTCCTGAAAAAGAAAAAAAGATAATAAATGTATCTGTCATTCTGACAAAAGTCTTCATGCTCCTTGGTAATTCCTTCCCCCTGCCCCTCTCTGCCACCTTCCATGCTCCTGCCTATCCCCAGGCAACCACTCATCTCCTTTCTCGCACTATGGATTGGTTTGTATTTTCTAGAATTTTATATAAGTGGAATTACATAAAATATGCTGCCTTCTTCCACTCAGCATGATTATTCCAGTTCACGCATGTTCTGAAAGTCAGTAATCCATCCTTTTCCTTACTGAGGAGTATTTCATCATGAAAATGCCACAGTTTATCCATTCACCTGTTGATGGATATTTGGTTTGTTTGTAATTTTGGTTACTAGAATAAGGCTGCGATGAACATTTACACACTGGCTGCATGTGGTGGCTCACACCTGTAATCCCAGCAATTTGGGAGGCTAAGGCAGGCGCATCACCTGAGCTCAGGAGTTTAAGACCAGCGCAGCAAATCCCCAACTTGCCAACACAGCAAAACCCCGTCTCCACTAACAATACAAAAATTAACTGGGTATGGAGGTGCATGCCTGGAGTCCCAGCTACTGGGAGGCTGAGTCACAAGAATCACTTGAACTCAGGAAGCAGAGGTTGCAGTGAGCCAAGATCACACCACTGCACTCCAGCCTGGGCAACAAAGCGAGACTCCATCTCTTTAAAAAATGTGTACACAGTCTGGGCGTGGTGGCTCACGCCTGTAATCCCAGCACTTTGGGAGGCCGAGATGGGTAGATCACCTGAGGTCAGGAGTTCAAGACCAGCCTGGCCAACATGGTGAAACCCCATCTCTATTAAAAAAAAAAAAGTATACACAAATGTTTGGATATATACTTTCATTTCCCTTGGATAAGTATCTATAGCTGCGCCTTATACTAGGTGGTACTTAGTTTATTAAGAAACTGTCAAACTGCTTTCCAAGGTTGTTGTCCCATTTATGTTCCCACCAACAGTAGATGAGTCCAGTTGCTTCATATCCTCATCAACACTTGGTTTGGTCAGTGTGTGTTTGTTCGTGTGCACACGTATGAGTGCCTCTGTGTGCGTGCACGTGTGAGTGCCTGTGTGTGTTCGTGTGCACATGTGTGAGTGCCTCTGTGTGTGCATGGGTGAGTGCCTGTGTGTGTTCGTGTGCACATGTATGAGTGCCTCTGTGTGTGTTCGTGTGCACATGTATGAGTGCCTCTGTGTGTGCACACGTGTGAGTGCCTGTGTGTGTTCGTGTGCACATGTGTGAGTGCCTGTGTGTTCGTGTGCACATGTGTGAGTGCCTCTGTGTGTGTTCGTGTGCACATGTATGAGTGCCTGTGTGCATGTGTTTGTGTGCACATGTGTGAGTGCCTTTGTGTTCATGTGCACATGTGTGGGTGCATGTGTGTGCACACGTGTGAGTGCCTGTGTGTGTGTTCATGTGCATGTGTGAGGGCCTCTGTGTGTGTGTGTGTTCCTGTGCACACGTGTGAGTGCCTGTGTGTGTGTGTGTGTGTGTGTGTGTGTGTGTGTGTGTGGTCTTCTATAACTTGGACAGTCAGTGGTTAGTTTCCATCCACACTGAGTGTAGACGTTTGAAAGTGCTGGCAGGTACATAGGTGAGCAATATATAGCGCTTGTTTGCTCAGTCTTCATCTTCATTACGCTTTCTGGACAGTGGTACACAGAGTGCAGGATATTCCTTACTCCTTTGTCTGAGACAGCTTTGTGGAGCCCGGTGTCAGTGCACACATCTGGAGATCCCAGCTCTTTCATGGGAAATTTCCAGATCTCTTTGTGTGTGCCAGGGACAGTGTCTTAAAGCACACTCCATAGATGTGCTCATGAGTGCTGATAGGGTACTTTCTGGTCACAACCTTGTTGATGAGAGAACAATCCTTCTTGCTGCCCTCCTTTGTGGGAGCCATTCTGATAGGCCCAGTTTAGAACAGAAGAGCATGAGGGATTATCTTGGTTGGTTTTTTAAAATTTTGGACATTTAATGGGTGTGTAGTAGTATTTCATTGTGTTTTTTTTGTTTGTTTTTGTTTTTTTCTTTTTCTTTTTTTGAGATGGAGTCTCTTATTTTTGAGACAGAGTCTCAGTCTGTCACTCAGGCTGGAGTGCAGTGGAGCAATGTCAGCTCACTGCAACCTCTGCCTCCCAGATTCAAGTGCTTCTTGTGCCTCAGCCTCCTGAGTAGCTGGGATTACAGGCACATACCACCATACTCAGCTATTTTTTGTATTTTTAGAGATGGGGTTTCACCATGCTGGCCAGGATGGTCTCGAACTTCTGACCTTAAGTGATCCACCTGCCTCAGCCTTCCAGATTGCTGTGATTACAGGCGTGAGACACCACGCCTGGCCTTATTTTGCATTTCTCTAATAGCTAATGGTATTGAGTATCTTTTCATGTGTTTGTCAGCTTCGCATGTTTTTGTCAGTGAAGCATCTGTTCATATCCTTTGCCCATTTACAAATTTGGGCATTCCTTGTTGATCTCAAGTCCTATTGCAGATCTAAGAACCATCTTGGGAAGGCCGTTGGACACAGGAACATGTTCAGTTGGAGACAATGACATTTTTCATCCAGGAGATGTAAGCAGAGACCTGGGTGAAGACTGGGGGCTTCCTGGATACATCACAGTCCCGGCTGAGGGTTTATAACAAACCTGAGGGTTTGTTATATAGTATGAATACAAGTCTTTTACCAAATATGTGATTTGCTAGTCTTTTCTCTATCTGTGGCTTGTCTTTTCATTCTCTTAAACAGTGCCTTTCAAACAGCAGAAGTTCTTAATTTTTATAAAGTCCAGCTTACAGTTTTTTCTTTTATGGATCATGCTTTCAGTATCTCATGTTGAAAAAATCTTTATGTAACCTAAGGTCACAAAGGTTTTCTTTTATATTTTCTTCTAGAAGTGTTATGGTTTTAGGCTTTACATTTAGGTCTCTAATCTATTTCCAGTTAGTTTTTGTAAATGGTATGTGTATTAGTTCATTCTCACACTGCTATAAAGATACTACCTGAGACAGGGTAATTTATAAGCAAAGGAGATTTAATTGACTCACAGTTCTGCATGGCTGAGGAGTCCTCAGGAAACATGGCGGAAGGGAAGCAGGCACGTCTTACATGGTAGCAGGTGAGAGAGAGCGAGCATGTGAGAGCTGAGAAGAAACTACCATTTATAAAACCATCAGCTCTTGTGAGAATTCACCCACTATCACAAGAACAGGATGGGAGAAACTGCCCCCGTAGTCCAGTCACTTCCTTCCTTCAACACTTGGGGATTACAATTCGAGATGAGATTTGGGTAGGGGCACAGAGCCAAACCATATCAGTGTGTAAGGTATAGATCCATGGGCTTTTTTTTGGCATGTGGACATCTGATTTTTCCAGCACCATTTGATGATGAGGCTATTAGTGATTTATTGCTGTGTAATAATTACACCAAAATGTAGTGATTAAAAACAAAACAGCAGCCAGGTGTGGTGGCTTATGCCTGTAAACCCAACACTTTGGGAGCCTGAGGCAGGAGGATTACTTGAGCCCAGGAGTTCCAGACCAGCCTGGAGAACATAGTGAGACCCCATCTCTACAAAAAATACAAAAATTAACCAGATGTGGTGATGTGTGCCTATAGTCCCAGCTGTTCGAGAGGCTGAGGCGGGAGGATCACTTGAGCCCAGGAGGTTGAGGCTATGCTGAGCTGTGACCACGCCACTGCACTCCAGCCTGGGCAACCCCCACCCCCGCAAACCCAAAATATAAAAAACAGTGTTTTTTTAATCCTGTATCTCATTGATCCTCTTAAAAACTTTTTTTTCCATCTCCATTTTATTTTGGTAATTTTCTGTGTCTTCGCCTTTAATTTTACTGATCTTCTGCAATATATAATCTGTTAATCGTATCCAGGATGCTTTCTGTCTCTGATGCTGTCATTTTTATCTCATGAAGTTGGGATTTTTTACAGTTGTCCATGTCTTACTTGGCGTTTTGAACATAGGAAATACAGTTGTAATAACTATCTGAATGCGCTTTTCTGCCAGTTCTACATATGTGTTCAGTTCTTAGTGGGTTTCAGTTGATGGTTGCCTTCATTTTAGATGATGGTTTGCTGTCTCTTCGCCTACCTGCTTATCTAAGTGAATACAAGATCTTGTTGTGAATTTTACCTTGAGTGCTGGGTATTTTTGTATTCCTAAAAACGTCTTGACCTTTGTTCTGGGATGCAGTTCAGTTGCTTGGAAACAGTTAGATCTTTCAGGTTTTTCTTTTATGATTTGTTAGGTGGGGCATGGAGCAGTGCGCAGCCAGGTCTAATTATTCCCCAACACCGGGGCCAGACCTTTCTGAGTGCTACACCCAGCGTCTCGTGAATGATAGGTTTCTCCAGTCTGACCCGTGGGAGCACTGCTCCCACTTACACACTGCTGTCCTGGGCTGTGTGTAAGCACCTGGCACTGCTCCTCTGATCCTGGTGGATGGTTCCTCCTCCACTGTCGGGTGATTTCCTCACACTTGTGTGCTGTGCAGTATTCCGCTGAAACTGGGTGACCTCCTCCAGATCTCCCAGTTCTCTCTGCAGTTCTCTCCTCTCTGGCACTCTCTCCTGCAGGTTTCTCTGCCTTGGTGTACCTGACTCTCAGCTCCATCTCTACAACTCAGGGGGGCTGCCTGGCTCCCCCTGTTCCTCCTCCCTGTGCTGTGACTTGGACGTTTTCCTAGGCAGCGAGCAGGGGTCTTTTGTTTTACTTTTTTAGGCAGAGCAAAATCCGTTGACTCTAACTTACCTGTAAAATATTCCTGAGTAATTTGCAAGAATTTATAAAGTCCCTTTTAAATCTTTTATGTCTTTCTAGATCTTTTTTTTCCCATTCTGATCTTCCATTCTACTAAGAAAACTACTTGAATGTAGGCTTTTGGCTCTGCCTTGGTAAGAGGCCTGGTTCTACCTCCTTTTGGGTAGGAAATCTTTACAAGTCATTTAATTTCTATGGAAAATGGGATGGCAATAATATGTAGTCATGTAGTTGTGTGAGAATCGAATGAGATTGTCTGATGGCCCGCGGTAGACGATGGGTGCAGGGTAAGTGCTCAGTCGACACTGTCCAGCAGAAGGTAAGCCTGCGTGTATCTTGTTCAGCCTTCACCTGGAGTGTTCATATCTCACCGTCTCTGTGGGATGTTTTTGTCCACAGATCTGCTCTGGCAGCAGCCATTCTGGCGACAACATTGACTGGGCGAACGGTTGCCATTCCTCAGCCTCGCCGGAGATCCCGGTCTGAGAGTGATGTGAGCAGTGTTGAACAGGACAGCTTCATCGAGCCCTACGCCACCACCTCAGAGCTAAGGCCTCGGTGGGGACCAGATTGCTGGCTCTGCTTCCTCTCAGGGTGGAAGAGGGGCAGCTCAGCCTGGTCTCTACATGTGTGTGCATATGTACATGTGTGTGCGTATATACCTGTGTGGGTGGATGGGTGCATGGGTGCTCACATATTTATGACTAGTCTTAGTTCCTGGGTTTTTATCACCAATGTCAAATGGACACTGTCCAGCAACCTAATTGCTCTGGGATCTGTTCTAACAAGAGTCAATCTAACAAGACAGAGCTAATGAATTCAGCATTGCTTCCAGCGCTTTGTAAGTTTCTTCATGCAGCAACCTGAACAGTGAGAGTGGACCCTCCTCACCTCTCTCATGTATCTCTGGACATTCACACTAATTTGACCTACTTGGCAGTTGTGGTTAAGCCTTTTTCTTCATCATCTTCTCCTTTGTTGCTTGTCCTGTGTTTGAGCTGACACAGGACTGGGGGTGAGGAAGATGTCCTCCTAAGGAAGAGAGGGTTGAGGGGGAGAGCTTAGGGTGTATAGGAATCATCTAGAAACCGCTCAAGGCGGGCAGATCACCTGCGGTCAGGAGTTTGAGACCAGCCTGGTCACCATGGTGAAACCCCATTTCTACTAAAAATACAAAAATTAGCCGGGCGTGGTCACATGCACCTGTAATCCCAGCTATTCAGGAAGCTGAGGCAGGAGAATCACTTGAGTCTGGGAGGTGGAGGTTGCAGTGGGCCAAGATTGCGCCACTGTACTCCAGCCTGGGTGAGAGTGAGACTCCATCTCAAATAATAATAACAACAGGCTGGGCCCAGTGGCTCATGCCTGTAATCCTAGCACTTTAGGAGGCTGAGGTGGGCAGATCACTTGAGCCAAGGAGTTTGAGACCAGCCTGGACAACATGGTGAAACTCTGTCTCTACAAAAAATACAAAAATTAGCTGGGCATGGTTAGTTCCAGCTACTTGGGAGGCTGAGGTAGGAGGATCACCTGAGCCCAGGGAGGTTGAGGCTGCAGTGAACTGTGATTGCACCACTGCACTCCAGCCTGGGAGACAGAGTGAGACCCTACTTCAAAAAAGAAAAGTTTCTTATTTATAACAAGGCAAATTGTATATGTATGCAGTAACTCTAAAAACAAGCTAGAAGGGTATGCTGAGTGTACAAAGGGATGTATGATGGAAAATGTCATATTTTAGCTTCTGTGTCCTTTGTACTATCACACATTTATGGTAAGGACTTGGAGGCAGTGTGTTTAATACGTGTATATAGATCAATGTCAAGTGTTAAGTGGTTTTTTCTTTGTTTTCTTTGTGAATTTGTAATACAGACCAAATTGGCAGAATGAGATGGGAAGAAGATCTTCTTTGCCATCCTTTGAAACACTGGACTATGGGGAAGAAGAGGACACTGAAACTCAGCTGTCATCCAGCTGCAAGGAGTTGGGGTATGTCAGTGCCCAGAAGGATGAAGGAGGCCGTGGTGATGACGTGTATGCTGTGCCACACAGAAATCAGGTGTTTTCCACATCCCCAGCTTTCTTCTTGACCTTCACCCTGACATTAAGTTTTGGGAAATAAGTGCATTGCTAAGGATTTCTTCTCGCTATTCCACATTTGATAGCATTTGCTTTGGGGCTTATTTTTTAAACGTGTCCAGCCTCATTTCTCTCTGGTTAGATTAAAACATAGACTTCTTTATCGTGCAAAAACGAAGATGAACATCTTTACATTCTTTTTTTTTTTTTTTTTTTTTTTTGGCCAATCAATGAGAGCTTGTAAGGTTGCTGAGGTTGGTTGGCCTTGAACTCTTGGGAACATCTTTACATTCTTAATGTGGACTTCCATTCAAAGCTTAGCAATCTTGCTGTTTTCTTCCACCTTGGAAGCTAAATTTCCTGTCACTTTTTGGTGTCATTTTGCACACCACATCCTTTCTTTCAATTCGTGCCTGACGGGGAATATCACCATGCATCTCTCAAGGGGAGCTGACATACCTGTGCGCGCCTCTTTCTCACTCCTGTGTGTGTTGATCTTAGCTGACTCGGTGAGGAATTCCGTCATTGCCCTGTCACACATCAGGGAACCACACAGAGATTCAGGGAAACACACTTCTCCGCTGCCAGGTGCTCTGCAAATCCTGATTTTTAAACTGCTCCCAGGGTTTTGGAAACTAGATGATGACATTTCTTTAATGGCAAGATAGAGCACCATTTCTCTTTCCTTTATCTTTTTTTATTTTTTTTTGAGGCAGGGTCTTACTCAGTCCCCCAGGCTGGAGTGCAGTGGCTCAATTTTGGCTCACTGCAGCCTCAACCTCCTGGGCTCAAGTGATCCTCCCACCTCAGCCTCCCAAGTAGCTGGGGCTATGGACACGCACCACCATGCCTGGCTAATTTTTGTATTTTTTGTACAGACAGGATTTCCCCATGTTGCCCAGGCTTGTCTTGAACTCCTGACCTCAAGCGACCCACCTGCCTCAGCCTTTCAAAGCACCGGGATTATAGGCGTGAGCCACCATACCCAGCCCCTTTTCTTTTTTCACCATCATTATAATGTGTTATTCATAGTGTCTATACATATAGACTGGCAGCATTAAGCTACACCATTATTGATTATATGTATATTGATTAGCCTCTACTACATTAAAACACTTTTTTAAAAAAATCGAGATGGGGTCTCACTGTCTCCAGGCTGGAATGCAATGGCACGATCATAGCTCACTGTAACCACCTCCTCCTGGGCTCAAGCAGTTCTCCCACCTCAGCCTCCTGAATACCTGGGGCTACAGACGCATGGTAACGTACCTGGTTTTTTTTTTTTTTTCTCTAAAGGGACAGGGTCTTGCTATGTTAGCCAGACTGGCCTTAAACTCTTGGGCTTAAGCAGCCCTCTTGCCTTGGCCTCCCAAAGTGTTGAGATTACAGGCATGAGCCAACACACCTGGCCCTTAAATACATTTTAAATGGTCTTAGGGAGCTTATTTTGAGGGATCCTTATGTGGCTGTTTCATGAACTCGCCATTGTTTTCCACCATATACAGACTTTCACATGTAGAATTAGGTTTCTCATAGCAAGGAGCTCTGGAATAGGCAGACACTGCCTGGGGCCCCAAGGAGGGAGGTGCTGCTGCTGGGCTCTCCCGGGCTCAGAGTCGGGCCCACTGCTCCTACCTGTACACTTGCTGGCTGGTTATTTTGCACCGATGCTACAGATAGAGTTCTAGCACTCCACTTTTCTAGAGGGAAAGGTTGCTACCGTATTTCCCTTGGAAGAAAGCAATACAGTGACCTACAGAGACTCTTTCCTTGTTAGAAGGACAAATATTTTGGTTTTTTTAAGGCATGTCTGTTAGGGTGGCTTTAGCATGTGTAGTAGGAAAATTTTTAAATGTGAAAAGTAGAAAATAATAAATAATAACAGTGTTACTACTAGGGTTGATGTTACCTTTTCTCCCAACCCCACTTGGAAACCCATCTTTTCTTGGATTTGGAGTGCATGCTGGAAGTTTGTGTTGTTATTCTTTTACTACAAGTTTAAGTAAACAACTATAGTTCTGTTGTATTATAGTTTTGTTTGTTTGTTTTGAGACAGAGTCTCGCTCTGTCACCCAGGCTGGAGTGCAGTGGTGCAATCTTTTTTTTTTTTTTTTTTTTTTTTTTTTTTTTTTGACTGTCCTAAATTGTTTATTAGGTATGAATTTTACAAACTTTACTTATATTAGCGGTAACGG
This sequence comes from Saguinus oedipus, assembly GCA_031835075.1. NCBI lineage: Eukaryota > Metazoa > Chordata > Mammalia > Primates > Cebidae > Saguinus > Saguinus oedipus. The sequence goes on along the minus strand of CM063187.1, from coordinate 37,075,744 downwards.
TGGAGCTGGAGAGTATTGCGCCTTCTCCAAGCTGCCCGGCGAGAACCACCAATAGTGTGGTGGAACTTATGGCCCTTTCCAAGGCCACGGCTCTTTCTGCCTGCAGACGTCAGCCCACGCATCTCCCTGTGCTTGTGGACTGGTTTGGTGATCCACTGGGTGTCAGGATTTCTTCTGATAGCTTTATGGAATGGATCAATGAGAATAACCTCAAAAAATTTGTATGTGGAATCTTCGCCAACCCAGTAAGAATTCAGGACTCTTAGAGCCCCACAGTGGCGTCCAGCTCGCTCCTCTGCAACAGACTGAAGGCTTCGAGCAAACTTCAGCTGGTTAACACCATGATGGACAGGCTTGCCGTAAGTTGCACCCTTAGGAACTGGTCGTTTTCGGCCACCACGGCGAACACGAATCCTATATATAACGTAACCTTGCTTGGCCTTGTAGCCCAGTCGGCGCGCTTTATCAGGCCGGGTGGGGCGGGGAGCCCTGTGGAGAGCAGAGAGCTGGCGGTACTGCCAGCAGCGGACCCTCAGAAGAAAGCGCATGACATCAGACTGCTTCTTTCTCCATAGCTCCTGGATATACTTGTATGCACCCATCTTGGCTTACCAACTCTCGCCGGAGAGGAGGGAGACCTATTTCCGAGGACGCAGGGTCCCCGAGGCTGGATGGCTGAAGACGAACACGATCAAAGGCGGATGGAAGATCAGATTCCGTGGTGCAATCTTGGTTCACTGCAATCTCTGCCTCTGGGTTCAAGTGATTCTCCTGCCTCACCTCCCAAGTAGCTGGAACTACAGGCACCCACCACCACACCCAGCAAATGTTTGTATTTTTAGTAGAGATGGGGTTTCACTGTGTTGGTCAGGCTGGTCTCAAACTTCTGACCTCAGGCGATCCTCCCAAAGTGTTGAGATTACTGGCGTGTGAGCCATTGTGTCTAGCCAAGCCTTTTATAGTATATTTATAGAAAGCATCACAAATTCTTTACAAAGTTATGTTTTTAGTAGACTTATTTATTGATATATAAAATATGCACAAGAGGTGAATAAATCATAAGTGTACATTTCAATAAGTTTTCAAAAACTAGCCACCACTCAGATTAAGAAAACAATTGCTTGTACCCTAGAAATCCCCCTTCTTCTTCGTCACTATTTCCCACAGAGTTAACCGTTGCCTAGATTAGCTTTTATCTTTAAAAACAACCTGAGATTGGCTTTGCCTGTTCTGAAAATTTACATGAATTTAATTGAACGGTATGCACTGTTTGGAGTTTTGGTGTCCTCAGTTACTGTATACGGCAGGGGCTGGTTCATTCTCATTTCTGTATATTTTATTATACAACTGTGCTACTCAGTTATTTGTTTTACTGATGACAGAGACTTGATTGTTTCCAGTTTGGGGCTCTTAGGAATAGTGCTGCTGTGGACATTTGGGGAGTGTCCCTTGATGTACACATTTGTGTGTTTCTGGTGGGCGTATACTGAGGAATGGTATGTGTATGGCCATAGGGCATATGTACCGTCAGCTTTAGGTTGGCAGTAGATACTGTCAATCAGTTGTCCATATTGGGCATCTTCCTGATGCTTCTTAAGTCATCTTTACCCATTTCACATTTCCTTGAGAATAGTGAGTCACTTGGTATATTTTTGACAGGTTGAACAGGCAGTTTGTTCCTGGGAGATAAAAAAGCTTGAGGTTAGCTGTGCGCAGTGGCTCATGCCTGTAATCCCAGCACTTTGGGAGGTGCAGGTGGGAGGCCATCATTTGAGGACAGGAGTTCAAGACTGGCCTGGACAGCACAGCAAGACCCCGTCTCTATCTAAAAAATAGGAGTATGGGTCCATTTACTTTTTCTTTCTTCAAACGATGAGTAGCTTGGGAGACCTGTCTGCTCCTCCGGAGCCAGGTCACCTTGGAATTGTGTCCACAGAGGCAGGTGGACCTAGCAGTCTTAGCTCTTACTGTGAAATGCCCCTTTTCAAGGGTGTCTTGCTGTTCCCTGCTACCACCTCCTTGTCAGCCCCAGGGACAGCCTTTCCATTGCCTGCAGTGCAGCCCAGCTAAGCCAAGCTAATCACAAAAGGAAGATTTTCCTGAAGAATGAGGAGAGTTGAAGGGCAGCCCACCCAGACAGCTCCAGTCAGTTTACCACATAGCACTTGCTTCAGGCCAGGTGCGGAGGCTCATGCCTGTAATCCCAGCCCTTTGGTAGGCTGAGGCAGGAGGATTGCTTGAGGCCAGAAGTTTAAGACCAGCCTGTTGAACATAGCAAGACCCTATCTCTACAAAACATTTAAAAATTAGCTGAATATGGTGGTCCTAGCCACTTGGGAAGCTGAGGTGGAGGACTGGCTGAGCCCAGGAGGTAGAGGCTACTGTGAGTCATGATTGTGTCATTGCACTACAGCCTGGGTGACAGAGTGAGACCGTGTGTTAAAAAAAAAAAGACCTGCTTCACTGTTCTTTTTCTTCCTCTTAGGCAACCCCTGTCCCTAACCCCAGGTTCCTGCCAATGGAAATGTCTCCTCCTCATCAGCGACAGGTCCCGTTCCTGGCCCATGGGCCTCTCTAAAGGACAACTCTGTGGCCCTGCCATGTTGGGATGAAACAAAATGTCAGTTGCTCCTGTATAGCTAACATGAATGGTTACCTATATATGAGCTACTCTTGGACCGTAGAGGGGAGTCCATCAGTAAATGAAGTTTACAGTGGATTTACATAATTGATGAATGTTGCAGGCTTTGATGAGAGTCCTCCCAGGGTGGGTTAGCAGTTCTTGTCCCACATAAAAATTACTAACAAGGGCCGGGCGCTGTGCTCATGCCTGTAATTCCAGCACCTTGGGGAGGCTGAGGCAGGAGGATCGCATGGGCCCAGGAATTTGAGACCAACCTGGGCAACAGAAGGAGACCTTGTCTCTACCAAAAAATAAAAATAAATTAGCTGGCTAGGGTGTTGCACGCCTGTGGTCCCAGCTACTCTGGAGGCTGAGGTGGGAGGATCGCTTGCACCTGGGAAGTCAAGGCTCCAGTGAGCTGTGATCACACCACTGTGCCCCAGCTTATCTCAAAGGGATAGGGGGAAACTAGTAACATGGGGTCAGTACCAGGGTGGAGTGGTATCGGGTGGTCCCTGGCAGGGATGAGGAAGGGAAGCTGTCCTGGCAACATGGCTGATATGTGGAGCTCTCAGTGGCCTTAGCATAATTTGAATGATGTTGTCTTTGCCCCCTAAGCTTTTCCTGAGAGCCTGGAAGTGTCATCTAGCCCCACCTGTTGTAGCCCTTTTGTGTGTCACTAAGGAAAGCAGCTGAAGTGCCCGTGGAGGGAACTCCCAGTGGGGAAGGTGTGAAAGAAGACGTTGGAACTTGTTAGGAGACTTGCTGTATGTATAGGTTACCTTTCTCACTTCTTTGGTCCTTTGTCTTTTATAACAACAAGGTGCCATTGTTACATGGGGCAGACAGTGAAGACGATGAAAGTATTCCCGATCAAGATGGGTTTCCAGGCTCACCTCCTGCGCCACAGCTGACACAACAAAAAGGTAAAAAAAGAAAAAGCCACAATTTTTATAAAATATAAGAACATTTTTTTTCTAATAAATATTGCTTATTTTTAGAAAAACATACCCATTGTCCCCTTCATGCTTTAGCTCTCTGATTTTAACTAGGAATATACTTGAAATTTATTTTTTATTGAAAATGAAGGTACGGGCATGGTGGCTCATGCCTGTAATCCCAGCACTTTGGGAGGCTGAGGCGGCTGGATCACGAGGTCAAGAGATTGAGACCGTGGTGAAACACCGTCTCTACTAAAAAATACAAAAATTAGCTGGGCGTGGTGGTGCACGCTTGTGGTCCCAGCTACTCAGGAGGCTGAGGCAGGAGAATTGCTTGAACCCGGGAGGCGGAGGTTGCAGTGAGCTGAGATCGCGTCACTGCACTCCTGCCTGGCGCCTGATGACAGAGCAAGACTCTGTCTCAAAAAAATAAATAAAGAAGCCTGGGGCAACACAGGGAGACCTTGTCTTAACAAAAAGGAAAAATAAAAGCATCAGCCAGGGCAAGGTGGTGCGCGCCTGTAGTCCCAGCTACTTAGGAGGGTTAGGTGGGAGGATCACCTAAACCCAGAATGGAGCTGGGATTGCACCATTGCACTCCAGCCTGGGTGATAGAATGAGACCTTGTCTCAAGAAAACAAGGCTGGGTGTGGTGGCTCACACCTATAATCCCAGCACTTTGGGAGTCCAAGGTGGGTAGATCTCTTGAGTTTAGTTAGGAGTTTGGGGCCAGCTTGGGCAACATAGTGAGACTCCGTCTCTACAAGAAATGGACATCCCATCTCTACCAGGATACAAAAAAGTAGCCAGACATGGTGGCAAGTTGCTGTGGTCCTAGGTACTCAGGAGGCTGAGGTGGGAAGATCGCTTGAGTCCTTGAGGCAGAGACTGCAGTGAGCTGAAATCGTGCTACTGTACTCCAGCCTTAGTGACAGTGAAACCCCATCTCAAAAAGAAAAGAAAACAAGTTATTCCACAGTCAATTGCTCCTGGATAAATAGGTTGTTTTTAAAGTACAAGATGCTGGGTTTTTGTTTTTGTTTTTTTTGCTGTGTTAGCCAGGCTGGTCTTGAACTCCTGGGCTTAAGCAATAGAGATAGGGATAGAGATAGGGTCTCCCTAGGCCCAGTGCTTGGGCAAAGACCTGGCCCACAATGGCCCATCAGGAAAAGTCTGTTGGGTGCATGAGTGCGTGGACATGTATCATTTGATTTATCACAATGAGAGAATCCATCATGTTACAGCAAAAGGTAGGGAAACGTTTTCAGTTTCCATATTTTAGAAGTGATGAGAGCCAGGCGTCAAGTGGACAACCAACAACTGCTTTATCAGCAGCTCCAGAGTTGCTCGGGCTCAGGGAAACGTTTATGTAAATCATTTCTCAAGGAAAACAGAATGCCAGCCTCAGAATCCCGGGGCCAGAAAACACCGGTCAGTTGGCATAAATTTTAAATAGTAGAGTCATGTAAAAAATGCATCTCTTTTTAAATTACAAAAGTAATACTGTCTCATTGTAAAAAAATACATAAATATATAAAGTGCATTAGTCTGTTGTCAAGCTGTTGGTAAAGATATATGCAAGACTTAAAGAAAAAGAGGTTTAATGGATTCACAGTTCCGCGTGGCTGGGGAGGCCTCACAGTCATGGCAGAAGCTGAAAGTCGTCTCTCTTGACAGCAGACGAGAGAATGAGGACCAAAAGAAAGGGGTTTCCCCTTATAAAACCATCAGAGCTCGTGAGACTTATTCCCTACCATAAGACAGTATGGGGGAAACCACCCCCATGATTCAGTTATCTCCCACCGGGTCCCTCCCACAATATGTGGAAATTATGGGAGCTACATTTCAAGATGAGATGTGGGTGGGGACACAGCCAGACCACATCATAAAGCTAGACATACTTAATTGTGCTCCCATAGATAATGACTTTTAACAATTTAGAGTGTGTATGTGTGTAAAGTACACACTTTTGTTACCTGTCTTTCATCTCACAACACATGCCAAATGTCTTCCTGTGTCCCCAGATTTGGTTCTCTCCTCCCTTGTCTAACATCTACACTGTGTGGCCTGATGTAGCATGCATCAGTCAAGGTCCAATCAGGAGTCAGAACACACACAGTGACTTGAAAAGGGAAAGTGTACTATAAAGAACTATGAATTATAACAGATTTGGGAGCTGAGCATGCTGGCTCACATCTGTAGTCCCAGCTGTGCAGGAGGCTGAGATGGGAGATCACTTGAGCCCAGGAAGGAGGTCAGGGCTGCAGTGAGCTGTGATAGTGCCACTGCACTTCAGCCTAGGTGACAGAGTAAGACCCTGTCTCTAAAAAAAAAAAAAAAAAAAAGATGGTAATAACAGGATTGCCTGCTAAGGAGTAAAGAGAATATTCAAGAATTCAGGAGTAACAGCTCAAGGGAGCAGATGCTGTCCCTAGGGCTGACGCAAAGTCAGCCTTCAGGAGGAAGCAGCTCTGGGGAACCTCACCCAGAACCAAGATCCACACCTTCCTGGAGAGGATGTAGCTGTGGCCTGCCAGGTGGCTGGGAAGTTTGCTGAGGTGCAGCCCTAATGAAACTCACTGGGATAGGGGCCAGGAGAAGCCACCATGGGAGACTGGGAGATACTGCATGTTGCTGCCCCCCTCCCAACAACAAAAAAATTGAAAGAGAAGGAAAGGATCTGGGCATGTAATCCCACTTTTAGTCCCAGCTACTTGGGAGGCCAAGGCAGGAAGATTACTTGAGCCCAGGAGTTTGAATCCAGCCTGGGTAATATAGTGAGACCCTCAGATTCTAAAAAATAGAAATTAATGCAAGAAATTAATGCAAGAAAGGAAGAGTTGGAGGAAGCTGGAATCAGAAAGTAAAGCCCCAGCTCCTCGAGCGTCTCTCCAGTGCCCTGCAGAGGAAGTCTGCCATGGTGCCAACTGGCTGGGTGGAACTGTTGCAGTAACATGAACTGGCCGGGAAGGTGGATTTGGAGATGAGAGGCAGTGGCCACCTGCACACTTGGGAACATGCACTTGGCACACAGGTGGTGGTTGGGAGGGATTGCAGCTCCTGCAGTGATGCCTGCTTTGTGGTGGGCATTAAAAGCCCCTGCATACTTCTGAAAAACCCCAAACTCGAATTCCACCACTGCACTCCAGCCTGGGCGACAGGACTCTTTTTCTGAAAAGTTGATGACTAAGATGAAATAGCATGATTTCCTTTGGAAAATACACGAATTGCCCTTCAAAAACTTTATATTGTGATCATTTTTAACGTGCACAAAAGTAGAGAGACTAGTAAAATGAACTCCCAGCCTGTGTATCTCCCTGCTTTTATAGCTGTTTACATTTTTTTTGGGGTGGGGGGCAGGGTCATTCTCTGTCATCCAGGCTTGAAAGTGCGCTGGTGTGATCTCAGCTCACTGCAACCTCAGCCTCCCAGGCTCAAGTGATTCTCCTGCCTCCTGCCTCAGCCTTCCAGGTAGCTGGGACTGCAGGTGTGCTCCACCACACCTGGCTAGTTTTTGTATTTTTGGTAGAGATGGGGTCTTGCTCTGTTGCCCAGGCTGGGCTTAATCTCCTGGGCTCAACCCATCTGCCTGCCTCACTTGGGTTTTATAGGCATGTGCCAGTGTGCCCAGCCAACTGTCAACACCTTGCCAATCTATTTCATGTAGCCCCCTGCTCCCCCAGATTTATTTTGTGAAGAATTTAAGGGAGACATAGGAGACTCCATTAAATATGAAAGCAGTCAGGTCTGAGGTAGCATTATGAGATACCAAATCAAGACTATTATAAAGGTGTTCTTAAGAATAGAATTTTTTCTTGTTGTATGACTTTAAACATTTGCTCACTGGAAGTTTGTTCAGCACCTGCCATGTGCCAGAGATGACAGAGCCATAGGCCTTTCCCCTTTCATCCCAACTGCAGAGGAGGAGGTGCAGATTGCAAACTAGTCTGAGGTGCTAAGGTGGGCAGTAGAGGTGTTGTCTGCCAATTAGAAAAGGTGGCAGGGGGTGGAGGGCTCATCAGGCTGAACTCATAAGGGCAAGGCAGCATTTCATCTGGTGTCCAACCCAAGAGAGTAGTCTGGGCTGCCCGTGAACGTTTGACTGAAAGCAGTTTGGTTTAAAACAGTTGATCAAGATGACTTTGGCCAAAAATGATCTCTTCAGTGATGAGTTGTACAAATATTGGTATTTTCAATACATCAGGAAGTAGATTTTTTTTTTTGAGATGGTGTCTTGCTCTGTTGCCCAGGCTGGAGTGTTGTGGCACAGTGTTGGCTAACTGCAACCTCTGCCTCCCAAGCTCAAGCGATTCTCCTGCCTCATCCTCCCAAGTAGCTGGGATTACAGGCGAGTGCCACCACACCTGGCTATTTTTGTGTTTTCAGTAGAGATGGGGTTTTACAGTGTTGGCCAGGCTAGTCTCGAACTCCTGACCTCAAGTGAACCGCCCACCTTGGCCTCCCAAGGTACTGGGATTACAGGGATGAGCTGCTGCACCCAACCAGGAAGTAGATTTAGAATTTTGTGTGTATCTCTAGCATTTTCTTCTGTTGTCTGAATTCTGTAGGGTTTTTCCCATTTTTTGCATGTTTCTAGTTTATTTTCAGCCATTTATTTCTGATCTGCAAATTAAAGGTTGAAAGTTAAAAGCAACTCAGGGCCAGGCACAGTGGCTCATGCCTGTAATTCCTACACTTTGGGAGGCTGAGGCAGGTGGATCATCTGAGGTCAGGAGTTCGAGACCAGCCTGGCCAATTTGGAGAAACCCTGACTCTAATAAAAATACAAAACTTTGCCAGGCGTCGTGGTGCACGCCTGTAATCCCAGCTACTGGGAGGCTGAGGCAGGAGAATTGTTTGAACCTGGGAGGCGAAGGTTGTAGTGAGCCAAGATCGTGCCACTGCACTCCACCTGAGGGACAGAGTGAATCTCCATCTCAAAAAAAAAGCAACTCGATATTCAGCTTTTCACAACATGAATGCGTACAGGCAAACTAGGGTGTAAGATCACCTGCTTCCGGCCGGGCGTGGTAGCTCACACCTATAATCCCAGCACTTTGGGAGGCTGAGGTGGGTGAATCACGAGGTCAAGAGATCAAGACCATCCTGGTCAACATGGTGAAACCTGGTCTCTACTAAAAATACAAAAAATTAGCTGGGCATGGTGGCGCGTGCCTGTAATCCCAGATACTCAAGAGGCTGAGGCAGGAGAATTGCCTGAACGCAGGCGGCGGAGGTTGCGGTGAGCCAAGATTGCACCATTGCACTCCAGCCTCGGTAACAAGAGCGAAACTCCGTCTTAAAAAAAAAAAAAAAAAAAAAAAAATCACCTGCTTCCTAGGGTACCTGGATTGCAGATATGTGGAAGATGAGTAACAGGGCGGAATTTGTTTTCCTATCACTGAGATAGTTTGCTTCAAGGAACAACTATTTTTCTTACCAGGTTGGATGCTGCACGTGGGGAGGGTGGGCAGATAGGAGTCTGGCATTGGCCCGTTTGGGGAAGGGTGGGCAAGACGTATGGGGAGAGTGGCGGGGAGGAGTGTCTGAAGGAGAGGAGGAGCCCGGCACGGGAAAGGCTTGGAGCCACTGAAGAGTTTGGCTTTGGTTCTGCAGTCACGTGAGCACAGATGGTGCTCAGGAATGGGTCTGGGGGAGAGATGAGGATTTAGAGTCAGGCCCCCACCTGGCCCTGGGACCCACTTGCCTTGTGACCTTGTGAATTTTATCCCTGTCCCGGGCCTTGTTGAGCTCCTCTGTAGAAGGTGAATTTCTGTGACTGTACTTTTCTGAGTGGTCACATTTTATTATCTACTTTAAAAGTTTCTCTCTCTCTTTTTAATCAGATGATAAACACTCTGTTCTGAATTTAAAGGTAAGATCTTTTTTTAAAAAAACTGATTTTCTCAATAAATATTTTCATCATAATTTTTCAACAACTTTGGTGTTTTGTGGGGGAAAATAAATCTTCCTTTAAGAGTTATTTCCTGTTGAATATTTCTTTTAAATACTTTTTTTTTTTGAGAAGGGGGTCTCATTGTGTCACCCAGGCTGGAGTGCAGTGGCGCAATCTCAGCTCACTCCGGCCTCCGTCTCCCAGGCTCAAGCAATCCTCCTACCTCAGCCTCCTGGATATCTGGGATCACAGATACATGTCACCGCACCCAGCTAATTTTTGTTTTTTGGTAAAGACGGGGTTTCACCATGTTGCCTAGGCTGGTCTCAAACTCCTGAGCTCAAGTGATCCACCCACCTCAACCTCCAAAAGTGCTGGGATTACAGGCATGAGCCACTGTGCACAGCCTTAAATACTTTTAAAACATCAGGAAATTAATATTTTCCATAGTTTAATGATGAAAGTAAAAAAGGATTAGAAAGAGGCGGGTGGATCATGAGGTCAAAAGATCGAGACCATCCTGGCCAGCATGGTGAAACCCCATCTCTACTAAAAATACAAAAATTAGTCGGGCGTGGTGGCATGCGCCTGTGATCCCAGATACTCGGGAGGCTGAGGTGGAAGAATCACTTGAACCCAGGAGGCGGAGATTGCAGTGAGCCAAGATAGCGCCACTGCACTCCAGCCTGGCAACAGAGCAAGACTCCGTCCCAAAAAAAAACAAAAAACAAAAAACTACTTTATAATTAGAATGAATGTAGAACAAATAGATAATTTTGTCTTTTTTAAAAGTTGTTTTTTGAGACAGGATCTCCCTCTGTCACCCGGGCTGGAGTGCAGTAGTGTGATCATAGCTCACTGCAGCCTCAATCTTCTGGGCTCAAGTGATCCTTTTGCCTCAGTCTCCTAAGTAGCTGGGACTACAGGCACATGCCACCACTCCTGGCTAATTAAAAAACATTTTTTTTAGAGATGGGATCTTGTTATGTTGCCCAGGATGGTCTCAAGCTCCTGGGCTCAAGCGATCCTCCTTTCTTGGGTTCCCAAAGCACTGGGATTGCAGGCATGATGTGACATGGCTGGCTGGCCTGAGATTTTTTTTTTTTGAGACAGAGTCTCGCTCAGTTTCCCAGGCTGGGGTCCAGTGGCATGATCTCGGCTCACTGCAACCTCTGCTTCCTGGATTCAAGTGATTCTCCTGCCTTAGCCTCCCGAGTAGCTGGGACCACAGGCATGCACCACCATTCCAGGCTAATTTTTGTGTTTTTAATGGAGATGAGATTTCACCATGTTGGCCAGGCTGGTCTCGCACTCCTGACCCCAGGTTATCCCATCTGCCTCAGCCTCCTAAAGTGCTGGGATTACAGGCGTGAGCACCCGGCCTGGCCTGAGAATTTTAATAACTAATTTGCAAACATGGAAATAGTTCTAACTTAAGTTTCTCATTGTGCGATGTCATGGGAACTTAAAAATCAAACATTTTGGGGGAAGAGTTAATTTATAACCTTGTCTGCTTTGTTAGCAGAAATTAGAAACTTAATATCACACCAATGTGTAAGGAAAAATTAACAGAAGTTCCCAGCCTTCCTTTTCCTCTAGGTTTGGGGTTGAGAAGCAGTATCTTATTAATGTTCCTTTCTCAGGAACATATTTTGCAAATATGCTTTCCCACCATTGATGGGATCCTTTTTGCCCATCCCAGCGAGAAGAGGCCTAGCTGGAGTTTGCTGTGGGCATCTCCACACACCACTTGCAGCCCTACCTAGCACATGCTTTTAAATGTGAGCCCCACAGCCTGCCACTCATGGGATCTACCTGTAAAGGCAGTCACTGAACTCAGTGCAGAAATGCAGGAAGAAAGCGCAGGCAGGCCTTCCCTTATAGCTTGAGAGAGCCCCCCCAGAGGAGAAGACATGTAAGGTCTACAATTCAGGTATAAGAAACAGTATAATCCCGGCATGTTGGGAGTCCAAGGTAGGAGGATCCCTTGAGCCCAGGAGCTCAAGGCCGGCCTGGACAACATAAATGAGACTCCATCTCTACCAAAAAAAAAAAAAAAAGCTAAAAAAAAAAATTAGGAATGATGGCCCATGTGTAATCCTAGCTACTTGGGAGGCTGAAGTGGGAGGATTGCATGAGCCCAGGAGCTGGAGGCTGTAGTGAGCTGTGATCACACCACTGCACCCCAGCCTGAGTGACCGAGCAAGACCCTGTCTTAAAGGAAAAAAAGAAATAGCAGATATTAAAGTTTTTTTTTTAATTTCTGTAGGGTAGCACAAAGATACTAAAGTTTTGAAAGCTAAAACAAACTAAGAACAAGCGTCAAAATGAAGGAAATAAAGCATGCTTGTATACCTGCTGTCTAATGGCCTGGCCGCCTGTGTCCACTCTGTAAAACACTAATGCTCTTATGTTCTTTCTTTCCCAGGATGAAAAACCTCCGTTACGTGAGAAACCGCCACCCTCCCCAGGTATCTGCGTTTTGAATTATGTTGTGATTGAAAAGCTTGTCGTTCTGGAGAATATCCAGATTAATTTTATCTGAAAAAAAGATTATGTTTTCTTTTTCTTATATTAGTTGTTGAACTTCCATCCTTGTCTCAAAAGAGAGGGTCCAAACACTAGGTTGTGGACGTATGTCAATGCAGGATGTGCTTGGATCCTGGGAGGGTGGGAGTTGGGCCTGGGGGGAAGTGGACCTGTGGGACTTGCTGGGATCCTGGGAGAAGGGAAGTGGACCTGTGGGATGTGCTGGGATCCTGGGGGAAGGAGTGGACCTGTGGGATGTGCTGGGATCAATGCTGGTCAGGCGGGTGCAGTTATGGGCTCTGCTCTGAGGCTGAAGGCAGAGGGAGAGGTCCAAAAATACTTTATGGGTTAGATCCCCCTGACCCAAACAGTTTGGGGAGCTTCAGTAGCTTCCAAAATGGAGGTTGTAATTTTTGCTGTTAGGTCCCACATCGTTATAAGATCTTTGGGGTGTTGCTTTTCTGGCTGGAAATATCTGTGGTGCCAGTGTACCTTTGCCCGAGTTGTTGTCTTGCGTCCAGGAAGAATAAGGTAAGCAGACAAGTGGAGGGTGAGCAAGATGATGAGGCGCTTTCCTGAATGTTAGGACAGCTCAGAGGAAACCCACAGTGGGCAGCTCCTCTCTGTAGGCAGCTTGTCCCGTCAAGCATTTAGCTCTCAGCAGAGAGGAGGCCCTGGAGTGGGTGACTCTTCTCTGCAGGCAGGTCATCTGATTGTCTCTGCAGCTCTCAGCAAAGAGGAGGCCCTGGACAGGGTGGCTCTTCTCTGCAGCTGGTTGTCCTGATGTCCGCCCAGCTCCTAGCAGAGAGGAGGCCCTGGAGTGGTTGCTCCTCTCTGCTGCTGGTCCTCTGACTTCTCTAGCTATCAGCAGAGAGGGTAGCTCCTCTCTGCAGCTGGTCATCCCATCTGTGCTGCTCTGGCTAAGCCCGGGGCTTTTATGGGCCTCAGAAGGGAGAAAGTGCGCACCATTTGGTCCATGGGTGGCTGTGGGTGGGCCTGGAAAAGGCACCACAAATTCCCACTGCGGTTTCACAGATGGGCAGCCTGGTCCCCAGACTTCAGGCCCTCCCTGACCTGAAGGTGGGGCCTCACCAGGGACCTGCCTGCCTGCACCCAGGAGCCTGTCTGCTTCCCAGTGCTTGGTCCATGGCACCCAGGTTGCTCACACCAAGGGGCACCTGGAGGCCAGTGCAGAGCCACCCTCAGCCCTACTTGGCTTCCCCTCCTGTGCTCATGGGTGCCCAAAGTCTGGAGGGTGCTGAGGCAGCAGGGTGCTGGCATATCAGCACTGCCCACACACACTGAGTGTGTGCACTCCCAGCCAGCCTGTGACAGTGCCCAGGCTTGGCCCCAACGCTGCTTCAAGATAAGAGTAGGTGCCGGGAGCAGGGAGAGGCCAGGTGGCTGGAGCAAACAGCTGTGAGCCTGCAGGAACATGGGAGCCTTCCCAGGCCCCCGAGGGTGCAGATTGCAGAGACACCCAGGTCTTGCACTTGGGAGGATGGCTTGCAGTAGCACCCTGGGAGCTGCCGCCTTGCCAACTCAGAAGGGGCAGGGCTCCCACTTGTCCCTGGCTCCTGATGGCACTATGGAGCGTGCATCCCTGACCATGCCTCTGAAGCAGGTGCCCACAGTGGGGTGAAGTCAGGCAGTGGGAGCAGGCACTTCTGAGCCTGTGGGGGTTAGTGGGGGCCTTACAGAGATTCTCAGGTCTGCAGCTGGGCTTGGGCACTGCAGCGGCACCCAGGAAAGGCGGGGCTCCTGCCTGCTCTGCAGAGCTAGAGGCTTGGGCCACACCTCCCTGCTCTAGAGTCTATGCAGTGGCTGGTCTAGATGGGCCGCCACTGCCATCAGCATCGCTGCTCTGGAAATGCTGTTTTAAGTCTCCTCCGTGTCAGATTCACTTTATTTGCACCCTTTCAATCTCATCATTTTCAGTGCTGTGTTCTGGGCGATTGCTGGGGCTCTAACTTCTGCGCCATGTATTCATTCTTCATGATGTTCATCCTGCGGTCCGGCCCATGCTTTAAGTTCATGGTATTAATTGAATGTTAACTTCCATGGTCTGTGAGACACCGACTGTGTCTCTGAAAGCGGTAACCGTGCGCATCCAGTCTTGGGGTTTGTGTTGCAGCCCCTTCTCCTCGCCCACTTGCCTTTGATGCTTCTCTGGCTCTGCTGTTCGCTGCCTCTTGGGGTCTCTGAGATTCCCTGTGGCTGGCAGGGGGATGCTACCTCTGTTTACTGCACCCTGCCTGGAGAGGGAGGGCCAGTGGGCTGGTAGGCTGTACCGACTGCTGTACCAACTGCTGTACCGACTGATGGGGATGGTCAGGATGTGAGGCCAGCCTGGATTCATGGGAACCCCTCTTCCGGCTTTCTCCAGCCCCCTGCTCTGCCCTGCCTCTCTGCCCTCAGGGCCTGTGTGTCCTGCCTGAGGAGGGCACTCATTTCTGCTGTTGCTCCTGGGTCAGGTGGTTAACCCCCTGCTGTTCCGCCTCTGGTTGTCTAACTGGACATCTCGTCAGCTGTTTCAATCTGCTTCTTTTTAAATATAATTTTTTTAATTAATTGAGTTTCGTAGAGATGGGGTCTTGCGATGTTGCCCAGGCTGGCCTCAAGTGATTTTCCTGCCTCAGCTTCCCCAAGTGCTGGGATTGCAGGTGTGAGCCACCAGGCCCAGCCTCAGCAGCTCTTTCTAGGGCACTTTGTGTCTCCAGTCCTAACAGGGCAAGGCATATCCCTGGAGCCCCCCCACCCCATTTTCTAACCACCCTCTCTTGGCACATTTCAGGCTGTGGCGTCCATCTTCAGTTTCATCCCCATGGTTTTCTCTGGGATTTTTCAGGGTTCCCTTGTTTCTGTATAGCTATGGCGTTCCCATTTCTGAGCCTCACTTTTTGCATGTTGGGATTGGATGTGTGTGTCAGGGGTCAGGCCAGGCTCTCTGGAACCACCCGCCATCCTGCCCTTTTCTGTGTGGAAGCTCCCTTCCACCTCTACCTCCACTGGGAGGCACGCTGGCCAGGGGCCCATGGGAGCCTCACCTCCTGTGACCTTTCAGAGCACATCTCCCGATGGAACAGCGCTGTTTTTCACCCCGCTTCCTTGCTGTTCCTTCTTAAGGTCCTGTGTGACCTCCGTTTTCTCTCCCTGGTGCCTTCAGGCCTGTGACCTAACCCTAGCCTGCCTCCTCCTCTTCCGTCCCCACCAGCTCTTCATGGTGTGCTCCTATCTGGGGAAGCATCTGCCAGACACAGGCCTGGTTGGTTGTCCTGAGTCTGCTTCTCTCTCACTGCCCGCACCCAGCTAGCCACCAGCCCTTGAGTCCTGCTCTCGCATGTCCCTTTCTCTCTGTCCCCACTCGAATGCTGCCCCTCGGCTATTGGGCTGGGCCTCATTCTAACCTGCCTTCTTCCCTGCTGGCCTGAAGGATTCACCCGAGAGCAGAGCCTCTTTCTTCTCACACTTCTGCCTGAAAGCCCCCCCTGGCTTCTGCTGCCCTGCAAGATGAACCTTGCACGCCGCATCACAATAGGCACGGCCTCCTGCAGCTCTGGCCTCCCTTCAGTATCTCTCTGCCTGCCATGCTCTCCAGGCCAGTTACTCTTTCCTATACAAGCCACTCCCTTCCCAGGGACCAAAGAACACGGCACCAAGCCTGATGTGCTTTTTGGAACAAAGTCACATGACTTTGATGTGACATTGTCAGCATCAATTAACATTTTAAAACTTTCCCCCTGTACCCTTTCAGATATAGCTGGTAGAACACGTCAAAGACATACAGAAATAACCAGAGAGAAGTTTGAGGCATTAAAAGAAGAAAATGTGCACCTAAAGAATACGAACCAAAGCCTTACCCTTGAACTAAATGCAATGAAACAAGCAAGGAAAGAATTACAGTTAAAACTTAAGGGAACAGAAAAAGAGAAGCGAAAGCTGGAAGAGGCTGAGAAGGCGGCGTCACAGGACGGTGGGGATGGATGATGCTTTTATTAGAGGAATGAGCGGGACTTCAGTCAATTATTCTGAGAGTTAATATTTTATGTTTTGATATTCGTTGATATTTGTATTGGTAATTTATATTGTAATATTTCAGGCTTTTTGTTAATATCCTTATGATTGTTGAGATTTGATCTCATCTGCTATATCAGTATTACACCAAAGAAATTCCTCAGGTTGGAAAGAAGCTAAATTTTAAAAAACAAAACAAATTCCAATACTTCTTTTGGAACTGGATGCTTTGCTTATATATATTTCACGTTGGCTTTTATCCCCAAGAGAAGCATATAAAAACTCCTTCTTTACCATAGACTTATCAATGACTATGTTTTCCTTGCTAATCTGATAAGTTAAAAAAAGCAATAGTATTTTAATTTGTATTTCTTTTATTATTGATGAGCTTGAATATTTTTTCATATCATTTCAGGTCATTTTATTATTCTTTCATAAAACTGCCCACTCTTTATTTTTTAGAGACAGTATCTCACTCTTACCACCCAGGTGCTTACAGTGGGGTGATGAAAGTTCACTATACCTTGAACTCCTGGGCTCAAGTGATCCTCCCACCTCAGCCTCCCGAGTAGCTGGGACTAAGGGCGAGCACCATCATGCCAGGCTAAGGTTGTTGTTGTTGTTTTTAAATTTTTTATAGCAATGAGCTCTCATGTTGTTGCCCAGGTTGGTCTCAAACTCCTGGCCTCAAGGATGTTTCCTGTTTGGCCTCCCAAAGTGCTGGGATTATAGGTATGAGCCATTGTGCATGGCCAGGTTGTCCACTTTGCATTCAGACACTTGACTTCTTTTTGCTGATTTGCAGAGACTCCTTACATATGAAAGATTTTATCCCTTTGTCATAGGTATAATATTTCCTTAGTTTGTTGATAATTGGGCTAAATCTAGAAGATGTTTTTCTTTTATGACTTATACCCTTGGTGTTAAGTCATTTTTAACTCTACGATTACATAGACATTCACCAATATTTTCTCTACACTTTTTTTATTATCAGTAAAACTGATAATATAGCTCTAAGTAAGGTGGTGTCAGTTTTTTTCATATAGGCCCTGCATAATTCTTATCTTAGGTACATTTATTTTTAGATACTTTATTTGTGCTGTTACTTTATGGGATCTATTTTCTGGTTTTTCGTTTTTTGAGACAAAGTCTCTCTGTCACCCAGGCTAGGGTACAATGGCGTGATCTCAGCTCACTGCAACCTCCGCCTCCTGGGTTCAGGCCACTCCTGCCTTAGCCTCCTGAGTAGCTGGGACTACAGGTGTATGCCACCATACCCAGCTAATTTTTTTTTTTTTTTTTTTTTTTTTGTATTTTTAGTAGAGATGGGTTTCACCATGTTAGCCAGGATGGTCTCGATCTCCTGAGCTCGTGATTTGCCCACTCGACCTCCCCAAGTGTTGGGGTTACAGGCGTGAACCACTGCACCCAGCCTATTTTCTGTTTTGTTTTCTAATAGGACATTGCTATTATGTGGGAAGGTTATTAGCCCTAATACATTTTCCATGTATAGGATGTGATTTTTCAAAGCACATATTTTTATGTCATCTGAAACAGTGACTGTTCCTTTCCAACTTGAAATTTTTGTTTTACTTTATTATACATGCAAAAACTTCCACAAACTTCCAATGTAATGTTAATTAACTATTCAGTGTTTAAAAGCTTTGTAACTTTGGCCGGGCGCAGTAGCTTACACCTGTCATCCCAGCACTTTGGGAGGCCGAGGTGGGTGGATCACAAGGTCAGGAGTTTGAGACCAGCCTGGCCAACATAGTGAAACCCCATCTCTGTGAAAAATAAAAATAAAAAAGTTAGCCATGTGTGGTGGCGGGCACCTGTAGTCCCAGCCACTCAGGAGGCTGAGGCAGGAGAATTGCTTAAACCTGGGGGGCAGAGGTTGCAGTGGGTCAAGATTGCACCACTGCACTCTAGCCTGAGCGACAGAGCAAGACTCTGTCTTAAAAAAAAAAAAAAAAAAAAAAAACTTTGTAACTTTTACTTGTTCACGCAGACACACAGACATACACAGAGTTCGTTGTCTCTGAGTGTGAAAGGGGGAAAGCAAATGATTTGCAATTGAAATAAAATCTGGAGAAATATGACATTATTTCTTACAGCATAATATTATTTTTTTTTCTAGTTGCTGCACCTGAGTTACTTTATCTGCGAAAACAAGCTCAAGAGCTGGTGGACGAAAATGATGGGTTGAAAATGACCGTGCATCGTTTGAATGTAGAACTCAGTCGATATCAGACAAAATTCAGGCATTTGTCCAAGGAAGAGGTAACGTTTCCAATCATGAAAAATCAGCTTTTCAGGTTTTTCAGGCTTTTCTGTTGAACTGATTTCCAGTCTTGAGAGGTTCTTATTATAATATGATAGAAGAAAAGCTCTGTCCAAGGCACAGTGTTTCTAAGGATCATTCTGTTTCTTGCTTCCTTCCCTTCTTTCTTCCCTTTAATTAAAGCAATAGAAACTGTAAAACATTGGGATAATACAGAATTATATAAAGTAAAAGAGGCTGGACGAGGTGGCTCATGCCTGGAATCCCAGCACTTGCAGAGGCTGAGGCAGGAGGATTGCTTGAGCTCTGGAGTTTGAGACCAGCCTGGGCAACAGCAAGACCTAGTCTCTACAAATAAAAAATTTTTAAAAATTAGCATGCCTGTAGCCCCCGCCATTCAGGAGGCCGAGGCAGCAGGATCTTTTGAGCATGGGAGGTCGAGGGTGCAGTGAGCTGAGATTGGACCACTGTACTCCAGCCTGGGCGACAGAGTAAGACCTTGTTTCAATGGAAGTCTGTGTTGGCTGCTCCCTTCTCAGTCATGTTCCTGAAGGTTGCAGCTGCTGTCAGTGTACAAACTTGGAAAGGAAAGCAGAATTTTCCGTTCTAAGAACAGTTGCAGAGTCCAACTCCACACGCTGTATACCACTTGGTGGTTTTTATTGTAGTCACAGAATTATGCAGCCATCACTGCAATCAATTTTACAGCACTTTCGTTAAATCAAGAAATGTTAGCCGGGTGTGGTGGCTCATTCCTGTAATCCCAGCACTTCGGGAGGCTGAGGTGGGTGGATCATTTGAAGTCAGGCATTCAAGACCAGCCTGACCAACATGGTGAAACCCCATCTCTACTAAAAATACAAAAAAAATTAGCCAGGCGTGGTCGTGCGCACCTATAATCCCAGCTACTTGGGAGGCTGAGGCAGGAGAACTGCTTGAACCTGGGAGGCAGAGGTTGCAGTCAGCCAAGATTGTATCACTGCACTCTAGCATGGGTGACAGAGTGAGACTGTCTCAAAAAGAAAGAAAAAAAACAAGTGTCATACCTGTTGGAAGTCACTCCCTGACACTTTCCCCTGCCAGCCACTTCCTCCACTTCAGTCCCTGGTCACCACTAATCTATTTTCTGTCTCTATGAATTTGCCTATTCTGAACATTTCATAGAAATGAAATCATACAAGACATGACCTTGTGTGACTGACTGCTTCTTTCACTTAACATAATACTAACTTTTTTTTTTTTTTTTTTTTTGAGACAGAGTCTTGCTCTGTTGCCAGGGTGGAGTGCAGTATCATGATCTCGGCTCACTACAACCTGCAGCCTCCACCTCCCAGGTTCAAGTGATTCTCCTGCCTCAGCCTCCCCAGTAGCTGGGACTACAGACATGCGCCACCACGCCAACATAATTTTTGTATTTTTAATGGAGACAGGGTTTCACCATGTTGGCCAGGATGGTCTCAATCTCTTGACATCGCGATGTGCCGGCCTCGGCCTCCCAAAGTGCTGGGATTACAGGTGTGAGCCACCACACCCGGCCAAGACTAACTTTTAAACAAAAAATAAAGTTCTTGGGGGTCCTATAATTCAAAACCTGCTTACTAAATCAGGGCCTTCTGCAGGACCATGGGGCGGGCAGACAGGCCCAGCGACAGCCACCTCCCATGTTGTCTTCTGCCCTGTGTAAATGCCGCATTATCCAATGCAGTCTTCCCTGATCAGCCAAGCCAGAAGTGATTGATCTCTCTCTCCATTTTTTTTGAGACACAGTCTCTCTCCGTCGCCCCGGCTGCAGTGCAGTAGCATGATCTCGGCTCACTGCAACCTCCACCTCCTGGGTTCAAGCAATTCTTGTTTGTTCAGCCTCCCGAGTGGCTGCGATTACAGGCATGTTCCACTGCGCCCAGCTAATTTTTTTTTTTTTGAGACGGAGTTTCGCTCTTGTTACCCAGGCTGAAGTGCAATGGCACGATCTCAGCTCACCACAACTGCCGCCTCCTGGGTTCAGGCAATTCTTCTGCCTCAGCCTCCTGGGTAGCTGGGATTACAGGCATGCGCCACCATGTCCAGCTAATTTTTTGTATTTTTAGTAGAGACGGGGTTTCACCATGTTAACCAGGATGGTCTCAATCTCTTGACCTCGTGATCCACCTGCCTCGGCCTCCCAAAGTGCTGGGATTACAGGGTTGAGCCACCGCGCCCCGACCTAATTTTTGTATTTTTAATAGGGATAGGGTTTCACCATGTTGACCAGGCTGGTCTCGAACTACTGACCTCAAGTGATTCACCTTCCTTGGCCTCCCAGAGTGCTGGGATTACAGGCATGAGCCACCACACCCAGCCCTCTCTCTCTTTTAAACCATTGCAGACTTTGTTTGTAATTACTCTGAAGACACTTACAGTAATCTACCCTATACTGCTTTTGTATATCATGTTCATTTGTGTTAGTGGAACTTATTTCTGTTACTAGGTCATAGAATCCTGGATAACAAGGGTTGCATTGCAGTGTCCATAATGACTTAGTGAGTTGCCAATGTTTGCAGAGTGAATGGGTAATTAAATAAATATTAAGGTGCTTGCACTGGAAAGCTTTTGTGAAATAAAAATTATTCTGTCCAGGCCATTGATTCTGTACCAGATTTTCCCTCCTGCTGTAAACAAATAGAAAACCAGACAGAATATGTAATGCAAATGTTTATAGACGTCAAACACAGGCAGCACCAGCCTATGACCCTCAAGAGCAGCAGGATAAACAAATGAGCCTGTGATCTGCTTTCTGTCTAGAGGCAGTCTCAGATCACAGAGCAAGGAGGAAGGGCCTGAGCTGAGCCCTCTCCTGTCTGGGGAAGCTGAGGAGACTAGAATTTATAGGGCACGAATATCAGAAAGGAGGGAGCCCTGAAGAAAAAGAGCTACTTATATAAATCTGCATGGGGCTCCTTGGTGTCTTGTGGAATACTACACTGCACGTATGTAGGAGACTCCAGGAGACTGGGCAGAAAACAACAGGGAGCTGTGAGCTGCAGGTTCCCAGAGCTCACACAGCACTGGGAACCTAGTTCTGCCCAGCCACAATGGAGAGACCTTGCTTTGAGTCAAGAAGAGCCCAGGAGGGCCATGCCTGAGAGGTATGGCTAAATGAGCTTTTTAGGAAAGGTCACTATAGACCTGCCATGACCAGGGTAAGAAAACAAGCCTCAGAAGCATGAAGGTGATCCACAAGCAACTTAGGAGCTGAAAGAGAGAGAGAAGGGAGAAAGGAAAAGAAACCAGTACTCTTTAAAGGAAGATAACAAAATCCAGGCACTCAATAATGTCACGATGTTATTAGAATTATCATTAGAAGGGCCATTTGGACAGACATGGGAAGGAAATAGGCTGGAGATGTTTTAGGCAAACTTAGATGCTTCTTAATTGAGAAAGTTCAACATCCAATGAAAAAAGTCACTTGATAATGTTCCAGATTTTAAAAGACTAAAATGGGTCGGAGACTGGGTACGGTGGCTCATGCCTGTAATCCCAGCACTTGGGAGGCTGAGGTGGGTGGATCACTTGAGGTCAGGAGTTGAGACCAGCCTGGCCAACATGGTGAAACCTCATCTCTACTAAAAACACAAAAATTAGCCAGGCATGGTGGCAGGCACTGGTAGTCCCAGTTACTCAGAAGGCTGAGGCAGGAGAATCGCTTGAACCTGGGAGGTAGAGGTTATAGTGATCCAAGATCGTGCCACTGCACTCCAGCCTGTGCAACAGAGCAAGACTCTACCTCAAAAAAAAAAAAAAAAAAAAAAAGGCGGGGGGAGGCCAGGTGTGGTGGCTCATGCCTGCAATCCCAGCACTGTGGGAAGCTGAGGCAGGAGGATTACTTCTGCCCAGGAGTTCAAGACCAGCCGGGCAACATGATGAAAACTCATTTCTACAAAAGATACAAAAATTAGCCAGGTGTGGTTCCAGGCTGCTGAGAGGAGGCTAAGGTGGGAGGCTTGCTTGATTCCAGGAGGCAGAAGTTGCAGCGAGCCATGATCTCACCACTCCACTCCAGCCTGGGTGATGGAATGAGACCCTGTCTCAAAAAAAAAAAAAAAGGCGTAAAAGACTTGACCGCTAAATGCAACATGTAACCCTGAATTGGATCCTTTATTAGAACATTAGTGGGAAAATAGATGAAATTTGAAGATAATGTATACATTAGGTTAGAAAATAATATTATAGGCTACACTAGGCACAATGCCTGTGGGGTAGCCCTGCTCTGCAAGGAGCAGTAATAAATAAATATATATGGGTGTGTGTGTGTGTGTGTATGAAAATAGCATTGTTATGAGCGTTATTTTCTGATTTTCATGACAGTACTGTGGTTAAGTGAATGAATGTTTTTGTTTTTAGGAAATAGAAGTATTTAGAGGAAAAGGGGCATTATATCTGCATATTACTCTCAAACATTTCAGAAACAAATTTTATCTCATATACATACATATATGTAGATAGATGGGTGAGTGTATGGGTGGGTAGGTAGGTTGGGTGGGTGTGGGTTGGTAGGTGGATTGATGGGTGAGTGTATTAGTGGGTAGGTAGGTTGGGTGGGTGGGTAGGTAGGTTGGGTGGGTGTGGGTGGGTAGGTGGATGGGTGAGAGTATAAGTGGGTAGGTAGGTAGGGTGGGTGGGTGGATGGATGGATGGATGGGTGGGTAGGTGGGGGGGTAGGTGGATAGATAGATAAATACATAGATGGGCAATGCCCAGTCTAGATTAAGAATATCTAAGACTTGAAATTTCAGAGGAAGTGTGGTTTAACTTGTCTTCAATATATGTTTTGTTCTTAGAGCTTAAATATTGAAGGCCTCCCATCCAAAGGCCCTATACCACCCTGGCTGGTAAGTGAAAGTTATTTAATTTCAGGCCCATATTTTCAGACTATATTTGCATAGCCATTAAAAACCATTTCAGCCGGGCGTGGTGGCTCATGGCTATAATGTCAGCACTTTGGGAGGCTGAGGCGGATGGATCACAAGGTCAAAAGATCGAGATCCTCCTGGCCAACATGGTGAAACCCTGTCTCTACTACAAATACAAAAATTAGCTGGGTGTGGTGGCACACACCTGTAGTCCCAGCTACTCAGGAGTCTGAGGCAGGAGAATCGCTTGAACCCAGGAAGCAGAGGTTGCAGTGAGCCGAGATCAAGCCACTGCACTCCAGCCTGGTGACAGAGTGAGACTTTGTCTTAAAAAAAAAAATGTTAGGCCAGGCACGGTGGCTCACATCTGTAATCCTAGCACTTTAGAAGACTGAGGCAGGTGGATCACTTGAGGTCAAGAGTTTGAGACCAGCCTGGCCAACAGTGAAACCCTGTCTCTATTAAAATACAAAAATTAGCTGGGCATGATGGTGCATGCCTGTAGTCCTGGATACTTGGGAGGCTGAGGCAGGAGACTCACTTGAACCTGGGAGGTGGAGGTTGCAGAGAGCTGAGGTCATGCCACTGTACTCCTGGATGGCAGAGTGGGAATGGCTTCGGACAGCAGAGCTCATTCTAACCACAGGAGGCCAAGCCTGTGTGGGTGTTGTAGATGCTTCCTGTGCCTCCTGCCTTCCTCTGGGTTCCCTGAAATTGGAAGGATCCAGGGAGAGAAATGTTGGTTGTTCTGGGATCCTGAGCTGGGAAGGTCCTTAAAAAATAGTAACCACCACCACCACCACCACCACCAAAGAAACCATTTCAAAAAAATGTATCTTCTTGCCTTTGAAAAATTTGCTGGTTGTGTTTACATGTATGAAATATATTAACCTTCTTTTACTCTCCGTCTTCAGTTGGATACAAAGTACCTGTCACCATTGTTGCTGGCTTATGAAGATATAATGAAAGAGAAGGATGAGCTCAATGCCACCCTCAAGGTAGGCTGGCACATGTCTCAGAAGAGACAAGATTTATAAAAATATAGGACCGTTTCAGAGTTTACAGAAACATTTTGAATGTGGATATGCCCAATATATTATAGATAATCAAATGTCTATTAGAGGACAGAAAGGAAGGAAGGAGTGTGGCAGGGTGGGATGGAGGGAGGGAGGGAAAGAAGGAAGAGGGGAGGAAGTAAGGGAGTGATTGGGAGAGTGGGAGGGGTGGGTAGAGAGCAAGGGGAGCGGTCTGGAGGACCAGGGCGTGGCTGCCATGGCTTTCTGGATAGCCGGCCCATCTGGGCTGAGATCGTGGGATGCAGGGAAGACAGCAGGAGGGAAGCACTTATTCCCTCATACTCTGCAGCTGCAAACACCACCATTAGAAGGACCATTTGGACAGACATGGGAAGGAAATAGGCTAGAGATGTTTTAGGCAAACTTAGATGCTTCTTAATTCTAGGATGAGCTGACCCCAGGGAAGTCCGATTACTGAGCTGTTGGAAATGGATAGGAAGTGAGGTTTTTATGCATTTCTGCCTTGTCCACCGCCATTTCATGGAATGGCTTCGGCAGCAGAGCTCACATTCTAACCACAGCAGGCCAAGCCTGTGTGGGTGCTGCAGATGCTTTCTGTGCCTCCCAACTTCCTCTGGGTTGCTCATTTAAGTGGCCATATAGATCCCTGAAATTGGAAAGATCCAGCAAGAGAATTGTTGGTTCTTCTGGGATCCTGAGCTGGAGAGGGTCCTTTAAGAGGCTTCTAGCTTGTTCTTTGTCAGTGATGCTGTCCCGTGTCCATGTCCCATGGAAAGGAATTTTGATCCTTTTCATTTAGTCTTAGTGTTGGATGCTTAATTTTCTAAGAGCATGAATAAGCCTTGTACTAATTGAATATATAACAATCCTAATAACTAATAATATTTTGGTGCTCCCTCTAAATCGGGGTCAGCACACACTTTCTGTAAAGGGCCAATCAATAAGTAATTTAGGCTTTGGAGGCCATGCAGTTTCTGTTTGCATCTGCTCAGCCCTGCTGTTGCAACATGAAGGCAGCTGAAGATAACATGTAGATAATGGGTGAGGCCGTGTTCTGATAAAACTTTATTTACAAAAACAGGCACCTGGTTTGCACACTTTAGTTTGCTTGACCCCTGTTCCAAAAAAGAGTCACA
This sequence comes from Saguinus oedipus, assembly GCA_031835075.1. Classification (NCBI taxonomy): domain Eukaryota; kingdom Metazoa; phylum Chordata; class Mammalia; order Primates; family Cebidae; genus Saguinus; species Saguinus oedipus. The sequence continues at coordinate 37,050,395 of CM063187.1, read as the reverse complement.
TGGACTGCCAGCCGTGAGTGTGTCTGCGTGGAGAGAGGAGAAGACACTTGGCAGTGCCGCTTCAAGTTAAAAGGGTGTAAGCATAAACACTGACAGCTGGGAGTAGAATATTTTAGAGGCACACCAGAGTAAATATTGGCACCTCAGATTCTCACCAGAAGACAGTGCAGGACACAGAAACTGGAAAAGGCCTGATGGAGAATGCTCAGCTGAAGTGTCACACGCACAGACTGGTGGGAGCTGAAACAGACACAGGCTGTTAGGAGTCAAAACAGGTCTAGCCACAGACCTCGTGTTGCAGCTGATGGCCAATGAGGCTCTGCACGCTGATGACGCTAGTAAGACACTTTCCAGTGGTTGTCAGGGACTAAACTAAGAGCCTTGGCCGAACGTGGTGGCTCATGCCTGTGATCCCAGCATTTTAGGAGATTGAGGCAGGAAGATTGCCCCTTCCTCTGGGTTCCTCATTTAAGTGGCGATACAGATTGGCAGGATCCAGGGGGAGAAATGTTGGTGGTTCTGGGATCCTGAGCTGGGAGGGTCCCTAAAAAACAATTAAAATTACCCTGGCATGGTGGCACACAAAAAATACAAAAATTAGCTGGGCATGGTGGCACACAAAGATACAAAAATTAGCTGGGCATGGTGGCACACAACTTTGGTCCCAGGAACTTGGGAAGCTAAGTTGGGAGGACTGCTTGAGCCCTAGGAGGTTGAGGCTGCCGTGAGGTATGATTGCACCACTGCACTGTAGCCTGGGAGACAGAGTGAGACCCTGTCTCAAAACAAAAAAATAAAAAAATAAGAGCTTCCTCCAACTCCTACCCTAACTAACTCCTTCCCCACCAAATCTAGCTTTAATTAAGGATGAAAAGTTCTTATTTTTTACATTAAAAACCTCCAATTTTTCCTGAGTCTTTAAACAAAGGAAAAAATGACAGTGTTGATGGGCACCTCTGCCTTTTCTGTCAGTATTCGGCAGTTATAGAACAACGTTATCAAATGAGGAATCGAGTACTTGGAAGCCCGGGTGCTTTGCCTCTTGTACTTGGCCTTACATTTTGTCCTGGTGCTTTCTCACTAGACCATAAGCTCCCTGAGAGCAGGCACTGCTTGTGCTGGTACCGAGAGTCGAAGGCTGGCCTGTTGTGAGACCTTGCTAAAGGCTGTTACCGTTTGATTTTTGCCACAGCAGCAGCACCAGAACGGAGAAATAGAGATGTGTGTGCATGTGTGTGTTGTAATTTACATATATTTTATTTCAGGAGGAAATGAGAATGTTCAGGATGCGAGTCCAGGAAGTGGTGAAAGAAAATGAAGAATTGCACCAGGAGTTAAATAAGAGTAGTCCTGTCACCACTGAGGAATGGCAAGTGGCGTGGTGTTTCTGCTCTTTTGCTAATTTAAAACACGTGATAATAGGAAAATACGTTATAAAATTATGAAATACATAATTACATTTTTAACTACAATATTTTAAGGGAGAGTTTCTAAGAAATTCATAAGGTACAATAAAACTCTAATAAATTATTCTAAACTTAAATTTTCAAGATGACTTTTAAAATTCTAAGTAGGTTCTCAAACTTGAAATATAGTTGCTTTCTGCTTTTATTTTCTGAGGTGGTATTTTTCTAGGGTGATTTTCCCATCTCAGACCTGGAGAGTCTTATCCCTTCTTAGGCCCCAGTGATAGCTCCCAGGTTTTGAGAACAGAACGCTCAGGATGAGGCCTGGACAACTAGCTCCCATTCATCCTGCCCTGGCAGATACCCTGACAGCTGAGGTTGCCTCACTTCCAACCTGTCCTTCCTCAAAGGCCGCTTCTGCGCTCCTTACCCTCTAGGGTCCTGCTGGAATGGTGCCTTGTCTATAGTGCTGCCTTCAGGAGAGGCCATTATATTGCTCTCTTGTGTCACTCCCTCCCTCCCTCCTTCCTTTCTTGTTTTGAGACCGAGTCCTGCTGTGTTGCCCAGGCTGGAATGCAACAATGGCGTGATCTTGGCTCATTGCAACCTCCACCTTCTGGATTCAGGCAATTCTCCTGCCTCAGCCTCCCAAGTAGCTGGGACTTTAGGCACACACCACCACACCTGGCTAATTTTTGTAGTTTTAGTAGAGATGGATTTCATCATGTTGGCCAGGCTGGTCTCAGACTCTTGACCTCAAGTGGTCTGCCCGCCTTGGCCTCCCAAAGTGCTGGAATTAACAGGCATGAGCCACTACACTCGGTGTCTCTGTTTCTGATGTTTTTAGAGTTAGGGTCTCACTCTATTGCCCAGGCTGGAGTGCAGTGGCTCAGTCATAGCTCACTGCAGCTTCAACCTTCTGGGCTCAAGCCATTCTCCCACCTCAACATCCCAAGTAGCTGGGGTTACGGGTGTGCACTACCATGCCCAGCCAATTTTTAAAATTTTTTTTGTAGAGACAGGGTCTCACTGTTTCCCAGACTGTTCTTGAATCCTAGGCTCAAGTGATCCTCCCGTCTTGGCCTCCCAAAGTGCTGGGATTACAGGTGTAAGCCACAGTGCCCGGCCCCTTGTCTCTAGGTCTGATGTGGCCCTAAACACATGCCCTGGTCCTGGTACCTGCCACATGGTGCCTGCCTATCCTGTCTGCCTCCACATCTGCCTCTCTCTTCTCCTTTGTGAACTCCTCAAGGGCAGGAACCAATGTCCTGTTTATTTTTGTGTGTGGCCCCGCATCTAGCACAGCAACAGCAAATGCCTATTAACTGTATTAGAGAAAGTACGTTTCTTTAAAAGCCTAAAAGCAGTATCCAGGCAGGACTAAGAAAACCAGAACTACTCACTTTGAATAGGTGTGTTATATTTAGTGTTTTCTAATGTCTTAACATCACTGGGAAAAAAATGAAATATTTTCTAGATGTGATGTTTAGAAATCTAGAATTGAGTCAACAGCACTCTTACTATTGGTTCTCCCTGATTTTGTGGTCACTGATGTGTCAGGTGGGCCTGGCCTGGGCAACTCCTGGGTCTTGGTGCTCTGTGACCTCCAAATCCTGAGCTTGGATTTCCTTCCGCCAGGGTTCCTAGTGTGTCTCCCCTCGTGCCCTCCTTGAACAGTGCCCTGGAAAGCAGCTTAGCCAGGCTGGGGCTCAAGAGACCTTGTGAGATTCCAGAATTCCAGATTCCTTCCCTAGCCTTGTATATAGCTACAAGTCCAACTTGTCTGCATTTCCTTCAAATGAAAACAACTAAACAGAGGAAAGAAAGATAGGCCCTCCTTTCAAATACACAGCCCTGCAGTGTTCTCCAGTCCTGCGTTTGTTGGGATTTGAAGTCTGCCCTCTGCTTGAGTGTGATGACCCACACCAGCATGGGGAGAGCGTCAGGCTTGCTCCGGACCTCCCTGGCCGCCAGCCCCTTACTTTGAATTCACTGCCCTCCAGCTGGAGCATCACACTTGGTGGGCAGAGCTCCTTGCTGCTTTTGGTACCTGCACACGTGCATGGCTGCTAAACCTGCATGCGGCACTCGGTACATGGACTTCATCCTTAAGCAGATGCTTGCTTTTTTTTTTTTTTTTTTTTTTTTGAGACAGAGTCTTGCTCTGCCACCCAGGCTGGAGGGCAGTGGCATGATCTCAGCTCATAGCAACCTCTGCCTCTCGGGTTCAAGTGAGTCTCCTACATCAGCCTCCCGAGTAGCTGGGATTACAGGCCCCCATCACCACACCTGGCCCAGCCAGTCTCTACTAAAAATACAAAAAATTAGCTGGGCCTGGTGGTACATGCCTGTGATCCCAGCTACTCAGGAGGCTGAGGCAGGAGAATCACTTGAACCCAGGAGGCAGAGGCTGCAGTGAGCTGAGATCATGCCACTGTACTCCAGCCTAGGCAGCAGAGCGAGACCCTGTCTCAAAAAATAATAATAATAAATAAAATAAGAGGGAGTGTTAACCCAAATCTGAGATTTTGAACTTTTTTTTAGGAATGGGGGATCCCTTTCTTTTAAAAAAGAAATGGGTCAGGCTGGGTGGCTCGCCCCTGTAACCCTAACTTTGAGGGGCCAAGATGGATCACTTGAGGCCAGGAGTTTGGGGCTGCAGTGAGCTATGATCACACCGCTGTGACCAGCCTAGGTGACAGAACAAGACCTTGTCTCAAAAAAAAAAAATTAGCTGGGTGTGATGGCATGCACCTGGCTATTCAGAAGGCTGAGGCAGGATTGATTAAGCCCAGGAATTCAAGGCTACAGTGAGCTATGATGGCACTTGGATGACCGAGCACAACCTGGGTGACAGAGCAAGACCCTGTTTCTAAAAAATAAAGTATAAAATGAATGAAGGGAGGGAGGAAGAAATAAATGAACAAATAAAGAAGTCTTATAAATCAGTTCAAAATGCAGCCAGGCATGGTAGCTCACACCTATAATTCCAACCTTTGGGAGGCCAAGGCAGGAGGATCACTTGAGGTCAGGAGTTTGAGACTAGGCTGGCCAACATGGTGAAACCCTGTCTCTACCAAAAAATATTAATACAAAAATGAGCTTGGTGTGGTGGTGCATGCCCATAATCCCAGATACTCAGGAAGCTGAGGCAGAGGTTGCAGCGGCCCAAGAGCTCACCATTGCAGTCCGGCCTGGGCAACAGAGTGAGACCCTATCTCAAAATAAATAAGTCTGAAACATATAACAGACCATCGTGGAGCTGCCCAGTTTGTGGTGGGAGTGAGGAGGCTGGCACAGACCAGTTTGGGGTGAGGCCCTTCCCAACAGCATGGCAACCCACTCCATGGGTGCCAGTAGCAGGCAAGAGGCACCCCCACAGTGCCCAGGAGCCAGGGCACAGCCACGCCACGGTTTGGGCCATACCACGGTTACAACCCAACTCCTTTCATCTTATCTCTGTGCTTCCTCCACCTCACCTTTAGCGTTTTAAATGCAAATCGAGATTGTTTATTGCTTACTAAGTAACTTACCACCCAGTGTTACTTTGGGTGGTCAACATTTAACTAGGTGGTTTCTAAGGTCCCTTCAACTCATTCTAATCAGAATTTGCGATCTGGAGGGCTGAGCTGGGCTGGGATTTACATTGCACTGGAAGGAGAGGGTTTGCTTGTGCTGAGAGAAAGGCTGGGGCAGATTCGTACAGTTATAAGAAACCATTTCGAAGCCTGCTAATGGTAATTTTTTTTTTTTTTTTTTTTTGCAAATATGCTACTGATTATGGAGGAGTATTTTAAAATTAAAATGGGAACTTTCTAAATGCTTTAAACCTATGCCATATGGGCTTCAAAATAATGTAGTGGGTGGCAAGATTAGAGGTTTATACAGATGAAACCTCAGCAGCCATTTAGTGACTGCTCAAGCTGGGTATTCTGCACATGGGAGTCTCCTACTCTTTTCTCTTTACTTTTGTACGTGTTTGAAATTTGACATCTAAAAGTGTTTCTGAAGCAGTCTGTAATTCAGACCTTGTGGCTTGCCTTCTCCAGCTTACTGCAAATGACACGATTCGTTGCTGTGTTAATATGTTTAACATGAAGACGTGGCTTGATGTTCATGACCTATAATGTACCCATTGCTTCCTTTTAGATTCCAGAGTATCTCTGTAGCCATTCAGCACTTGAATCACAGTATTTCATCTTGTAAATCAATTGCAGGCGGCAGCTTCAGACTCAAGCAAAACTGGTTTTAGAGGAAAACAAGTTGTTGCTGGAGCAGTTGGAGATTCAGCAAAGGAAGGCCAAGGACAGCCACCAGGAGCGCCTCCAAGAAGGTGAGGTCTTTCCGGCTGAGCACTGGCCACACGCTGATGTCACTATTGTCATTTTACCCTTCTACCTCCCTCCTGCTGGGGTCCCCATCATGTTTTACATTCTTTAGTGAAATGCAACTTAAAACCTTTCCAAGTCATTACCCTCAATGCATAGATTGCTTTCTTAAACTCCACTGTCTAATCATCCTATGGGTTTGTAAATAAATCACTTGTAGGTGATAGTGCTAGACTCAGCAGAGCTGGTTTTAGGGTAAAAAGTACCTTAGAAATGGGAAAGACCACGAGAGGTAAACATCTGAAATAACACAGGGTCTCTTCCCAGATATCTGTTGGATGAGTAAGACAGCAGAACCATTCACTTTCTAAACAGTTCCCCTGTGTCTTTCCTTCCTTCAGAGCTTGCGGGCATGGGAGGCAAAACCTCTGCAGGTTCGATCACCATCAGACACCTTCCGAGAGTGTCCCTCTTCCCGTCTCTTCCCACGCACTCCCCTAACCCCTAGGAGCCTACAGTCTGTGACAGTGCACAGCTGTAAGGCCAGCCTAAGAGTCATTGTTCTGCTTTAAAACCACAATTTATTTATTTATTTATTTATTTTGAGACAGAGTCTCATTCTGTCACCAGGCACCAGGTTGAAGTGCAGTGGCATGATCTCCACTCACTGTAACCTCCACCTCCCAGGTTCAAGCATTTCTCCTGCCTCAGCCTCCCAAGCAGCTGGGACTACAGATGCACGCCATCACGCCCAGCTAATTTTTTAAATTTTAGTAGAGACGGGGTTTCACTGTGTTGGCCAGGATGGTCTTGATCTCTTGACCTCATGATCCGCCCGCCTCGGCCTCTCAAAGTGCTGGGATTACAGGCGTGAGCCACCACGCCCGGCCACAATTTATTTTATTTGAAACAGGGTTTCACCATGTTAGCCAGGCTGGTCTTGAACTCCTGACCTTAGATGATCCGTCTGCCTTCGCCTCCAGAAGTGCTGGGATTACAGGCGTGAACCACCTCACCCAGCCTAAAACCACAGTTTATGAGTACAAAATGCAGTGGTATTTTTTTCTCTTTGCTTTACTATTTTCCTTTCCTAGTGAAGAATGGCATAGTCTGGGAAGCTGAAACACAAGCCGTCTTGCATGAGGCCATGGCACTCGGATAAGCAGATGGAGGTTTTCCCCTCTCCAGCTGCTTATGGAATGGCAGCCCCTTCCATGCCATGGCAGGTCCATGACAAGGCCCTGCTGTGGCTGCAGTTGCTGGGCTAGCACTTCCTGTGTTTCTTAGAACCAGGTCATGTTTAAAGATGACAGCATCTCAGAGAGGTACACAGGAGTTGCCTGCACCTGACTTCCCCTGAGATCTGTGTGGCCCAGGAGTATTTGCCTTTACTCTCACATTGTCAAGCGGGAGAGGGGAAACAGAGTTGTGGGCCCTCCTATCTTTGTTTCTGGGGTTGGGGATGACATTAATTTCCTATTTACTGAGCATTTTCTTTAACCTACCAGATCTGAACATATATGAGGATTTCTGGTCACACAGGGCAGGGAAACCTTTTGACTTGTATGATTCAGTGAGTTGCTTATGCTATTTTCCCATTGCCCAGAAACAGCCATTTAGATATTCTCTTTGACCAATTAGATATTTTCTTCCTTCTTTGAGACAGAGTCTCACTCTGTCGCCCAGACAGGAGTACAGTGGCAGATTCCAGCGATTCTCCTGCCTCAGCCTCCTGAGTAGCTGGGATTACGGGCACACACCACCATGCCCAGCTAATTTTTGTATTTTTAGTGAAGAGTGTTTCACCATGTTGGCCAGGCTGGTCTCGAACTCCCGACCTCGAGTGATCCACCCACCTCAGCCTCCCAGAGTGCTAGGATTACAGGAGTGAGCCACTGCACCCAGACACCAATTAGATATTTTCATAGAGTAGAGAGATGTACAGTTTGATGCTATAATACCTCTAAGTGCTAGTGTCAACAGACACCCAAGAAATGTCTTATTACTACATACAACCGTGTAACATAGGATGAAAATATTTATGACTACTTTAGATACAGGAAGTAAAATAAAAAATTCAATGAGGAAAGGGAAGGAAAATAATAAATCCGGTTTTTGTTTGATGTCCTTAAAGATCTTGAGAATCTTGCAGCTTTCAGTACGTATGCCTGCATACCTGTGTGTGATTTAAGGCTGTAGTCTCAGGAAGGTCAGTTCCTTGAAGACTGGAATCGTGTTTTATTAAATATTATAGTGGATCTTATTTTTAAAATCATATATTTAGTGAGTGCTTAATGTAGAGATAGTAATTTCTTCGGGGTTTTTTGTTTTTGGGGACGAGGTCTTGCTGTGTCATCTAGGCTGGAGTGCAGTTGGCACAGATGTGGCTCAGTGCAGTCTTGATCTCCTGGGCTCAAGCAGTCCTTCTGCCTGAGCGTCCTGGGTATCTGGGACCACAGGCACATGCCATCATGCCCTGCTAATTTTTAAATTTTTATGTAGAGATGAGAGGTCTCACTACGTTACCCAGGCTAGTTGTGGACTGCTGACCCCCTCAGCCTCCCAACGGGCTGGGGTTACAGGTGTGAGTCACCATGCTCAGTAGGGACAGTAATTTCTTTATTTTCTTTTTTTTTTAGACGGAGTTTCGCTCTTGTTACCCAGGCTGGAGTGCGATGGCGCGATCTCGGCTCACCGCAACCTCCGCCCGGCCCAGGACAGTGATTTCTAAAGAGAAGGCCTGGCGGGGCACAGTGGCTCATGCCTGTAATCTCAGCACTTTGGGATGCCAAGGCGGGTGGATCACGAGGTCAAGAGATCGAGACCATCCTGGTCAACGTGATGAAACCCCGTCTCTGCTAAAAATACAAAAAATTAGCTGGGCATGGTGGCGCGCACCTGTAATCCCAGCTACTAAGGAGGCTGAGGCAGGAGAATTGCCTGAACCCGGGAGGCGGAGGTTGCGGTGAGCCGAGATCGCGCCATTGCACTCCAGCCTGGGTAACAAGAGCGAAACTCTGTCTCAAAAAAAAAAAAAGAGAGAAGGCCTTTGGTGTTAATTTATAACACTCCAGAAGACCTTTAACAGGTCATTTTTATCAGCTGACTCTCGTTAGTATTTCCTAATAGCCAGTAATTGTGTTTTGTGAAGCCTTCTGTGCCAAGTTTGTATCCTCCTCTTTTTGTTTTTCAGTTTCTAAGGTGACTAAACAACTAATGCTCCTGGAGGCAAAAACCCAAGACCAGGAAAAGGAGTTGGCAGAGAACAGGGAACAGGTGGAGATTTTACGTGCCAAATGCCGAGAACTCAAAACACACTCAGAGGGCAAAATCGCAGTGGAAGTTCATAAATCAATTGTAAATGAATTAAAAAGGTAAGGAGTTAATGTTTTGTCTTTTTTATTTTTATTATTTTTATTGAGACAGGGTCTTGCTATGTTGTCCAGGCTGGTTACAAACTCCTGGACCCAAGTGATCTGCCCACCTCAGCCTCTCAAAGTGTTGGGATTACAGGCATGAGCCACTATGCCCAGCTGATTTAGTGCCTTTTTGAGTATAATGAGTCATTCTGCCTGTTAGGTTAGAGGCAGAATGGAGAGAGGTTGCTGAGTCCTTTCTGGGTTTCTTCACCTATGGTCATGCACGGCATAGCAGCACAGGTGTCTGAAAGTGAGAATGGGACTTTTTTTTTTTTTTTTTTTGAGACGGAGTCTCACTCTGTCACCAGGATGGAGTGCAGTGGCATGATCTCAATTCACTGCAACCTCTGCCTCTCAGGTTCGAGCGATTCTTCTGCCTCAGCCTCCTGAGTAGCTGGGACTATAGGCACTCGCCACCACGCTCAGCTAATGTTTGTATTTTTAGTAGAGATAGGGTTTCACCATGTTGCCCAGGCTGATCTTGAACTGGGCTCCAGCAGTTCACTCACCTTGGCCTTCCAAAGTGCTGGGATTCCAGGCGTGAGCCACCACGTTGTGCCAGACATGTGCTTTTTTCTGTTGCAGTAGAGGAAGGAAATATTTTTGAAATCGTGGTCATCTTTATAATTTTATTTTTCTCAGACATGTATTCCTGCAGCCAACGTGCTTTGTGGTTGTATCATAACTACATAAATATACATGAAACAACGCTTCAGGCAACAATGAATGACGTATACAACAGTGGTCCCATACAAGTATAATGGGGCCAAAATATTCCTGTCACTTGGTGTTGCCATAGCCATTGTAACATCATAGCTCAATGCATGACTCACGTGTTTGTGATGATGCTGGTGTAAACCTGCACTGCCAGTCCTGTGAAAGTCTAGCACATGTAGTTATGTGCAGTACACAATCCTTGATAAAGGTAATAAATGACTATGTTACTGGTTTGTGTATTTACCCTACTTTTTTTTTTGAGATGGAGTCTCGCTCTTGTTGCCTAGGCTGGAGTGCAATGGCATGATCTTGGCTTACAGCAGCCACTGCCTCCTGGGTTCAAGCAATTCTCCTGTCTCACCCTCCCAAGTAGCTGGGATTACAGGCATGTGCCACTATGCCCAGCTACTTTTTTTTTTTTTTGGTATTTTTAGTAGAGGCAGGGTTTCACCATGTTGGTAGGTATCGAACTCCTGACCTCGTGATCCACCTGCCTTGGCCTCCTAAAGTGCTGGGATTACAGGTGTGAACCACCACGCCCGGCCATATTTACCCCTGTTTTTTTTTTTTATTATTATTATTTTAGAGTACACTTCTACTTAGAATAAAGTTAACTGTAAAACAGGCTCAGGAGGGTCCCTCAGGAGGTGTCCAGAAACAGGCATTGTTATCACAGGAGGTGAAAGCTCCATGCGTGTTACTGCCCCTGAAGACTTTCCAGTGGGTTGAGACATGGAGGTGGAGGACAGTGACACTGATGATCCTGCCCCTTTGAAGGCCTAGGCTCCTATGTGCATTTGTTCTTCATTAAAAAAAGAAACAAAAAGTCTAGAAAGTTTCAAAAAAAATTTTAATAGAAAAAAGCTTGAGAATAACAATATAAAAATAGAAAATATTTTTGTACAGCTGTACAACTTGTGTTTTAAGCTAAGTGTTATAAAAAAGTCAAAAAGTTTAAAAAAAGTTTATAAAGTACAAAGTTATAGTAAACTAAAATTAATGTAGTATTGAAGGAAGAAAAGTTTTAAAAATAACTAGTTAAGGGCCGGGTGCGGTGGCTCACGCCTGTAATCCCAGCACTTTGGGAGGCTGAGGTGGGTGGATCATGAGGTCAAGAGATCAAGACCATCCTGGTCAACAAGGTGAAACCCCGTCTCTACTAAAAATACAAAAACTTAGCTGGGCGTGGTGGTGCACGCCTGTAATCCCAGCTACTCGGGAGGCTGAGGCAGGAGAATTGCCTGAACCCAGGAGGTGGAGGTTGCGGTAAGCCGAGATCGCGCCATTGCACTCCAGCCTGGGTAACAAGAGCGAAACTCCGTCTCAAAAAAAAAAAAAAATAACTAGTTAAGTGTAGCCTAAGTTACGGTATTTAGTCCACGGGCGTGTACAGAGATGTCTGAGGCCTTCACCTCCACTCATCGCTCACTCACTCACCCAGAGCAACTTCCTTCCAGTCCTGCAAGCTCCATTCATGGTAAGCACCCTGTACGGGTGAACCATTTTTATCTTTTTTTTTTTGGGGGGACAGAGTCTCACTGTGTCACCCAGGGGCTGGAGTAGAGCAGTGGCACGATCTCAGCTCACTACAACCTCTGCTTTCTGGGTTCAAGCAATTCTTGTGCCTCAGCCACCTGAGTTGCTGAGAATATAGTAGTGCGCCACCACGCCCAGCTAATTTTCATATTTTTAGTAGAAATGGGGTTTTGCCATGTTGGCCAGGCTGGTCTCGAACTCCTGACCTCAACTGATTCACCCACCTCGGCCTCCCAAAGTTATGGGATTACAAGCGTGAGCCACCATGCCCGGCTCCACTTTTATTCTTTCTGTTGTATTCTGACTGTACTTTTTCTGTTTAGATACATAGATATTTACCATTGAATTATACTTGCCTTGAGCGTTCAGTACAGTAACATGCTGTGCAGGTTTGCAGCCTATGAGTAAACAGCTCCACCATCTAGCCTATGTGTGAAGTAGGCTGTGCCGTGTGGCGTTGTGTGAGTACGCTCTGTGGTGCTCACACAATGATGACATCACCTAATGATGAGTTTCTCAGAATGTATCCCCGATGTTAAATGACACACGATTGTATTCTGATAGCCCCCTAGATGTAAGTAAAGAAGATATAAAAAGTTTAAAAGGAAGTTACTAATGGTGAAGGCCAGGGGGAGAAATGACCATTTTAAAATAACAAAGATGCCACCAAATCTTTTTTCAGTGGAAATTAAAGAAAGACTTTAGTGGCTCAGAATGCACTGACTTGGGAGGAAAGCCTTTATGGCAGCTTTGGCTGCGCGGCTTTGGGCTCAGAGCTGAAAGGTGGGTCCAGGGTAGAGGAATAAGGAGGATGGAGCCGGGGGTGTGACCCTATTGGGCTCTCCATAGAAGGGGCGGTGTTTGGAGAGAGAATTTGTAACATGGAAGAGGGACGGGAATTCATCAGAGCTGGACTTTGGATTCCACGAAGACCTAGTGGAAAAATAGACAAAATGAGGAATAGGAAACTCAGTGTTTTTGCTTTGGCTACTGCAGACGTGAAGGAAGCTGACTGAGGACACATTGGAGTGAGGCGCAAAGAGGGCAGAAGGGCCCTCTGACAGCCTCCATTAGGAAGCCCCTTCCCCTGCTGGCCTCATAATAGAGACAGGCCACATGCAGAATATGTACTGATGAGTCAGCAAAGCAGCTGCTGAAGCAGCGCTCACCCTGGGGAATATCTGGGAGCAGTTTGGGAAAGGGTAGTGCCTCAGGCAAAAGTGAGGTCGGGAGGACAAGACTTTTGTGTAAGGATAAAAGGGCTCAATTGAACCTGTGGGGGGCGGGGGAGCATCGAGGTGTGGTGCGTATGTGTTCTTTTGCGTACCCTGGTTGAAAGCCAGGCAGATAATGGGCATTTTGTCTTGCTTCCTCTGCTCATTGGCAGCCCTGCACGGCAGGAGCAGTGACGTGTGAAATGGTACAAGCTCATGTTCCTGGTGAGCTGTCAGTTGGCTTTGGGTCGGACTGGTGGTCACACCTGGAAGCAGAGATGGCTCTCTTGGCTTTTACTATTTTCTAGAAAGCTCGGGCCTACTCCAGATGAAGGTGGGAGAAAAACAAGATGTCAACCCACTTCTCTAAGGAAACGTAGCAGACTCCTTTGGGGAGAACTAAAGATTTAAGGGGACAGTTAATATCTACAAAGGAAAATCTGTATCCTGGCTTTTGGGAGACCTGTATCCTAACGTGAAGCCAACCATTGCACGCACCTTATCTTGTACACAGAGGCCTCCTCAGTAGCCAGGGAGATGCCTGCGCAGGGAACCACCAGGGCAGAAAATCCCTCAATTGACATGGTAAACACAAGAACCAGTTCCTCTTCCTAAAATCAGAACGGATGACTAGATGTGAACAAGCAAGGCGTGATGAAAGAATTGGCAAGGTGAAAGAGAGAGAGACCCAGATAAGCAGAGAAGCTCAGGGGAAATGGAAATGATGCCTTAAACAAAATGCCATGAGAAAAGAAAGTACAGTCACTAAGTAAGAGCAAGATTAAAACGATTGCCAGAATTTTAAAAATACCACAAGCGCTGAAAGATAGACTTGAAGAATCTCTTACAACTAAGGAAACAAGCAATTGGGAAATGGAGAGAAAAGCTACTACAAGTGGAGGACCCATCCAGGAGGTCCAGCCTGAGGGCCTCAGGAACCTCAGAAGGATATGAGAGACAACATGAAGGAAGGAGCTAATAGTTGAAGGGCATTTGCAGACCTCTAAAGACCTTGGTGGGTTCACTGCAGGGGTACCCACTGCAGTGAATGAAAAAAAGACCCCACACCCACACATATCCTAAAGAAATAGCAGTCAACTGAAAATGATGAGATAGGCCAGGCACAGTGGCTCACGCCTATAATCCCAGCACTTTGGGAGGCTGAGGTGGGCAGAATGCTTGAGGCCAAAAGTTAAAGACCAGCCTGGCCAACATAGTGAAACCCCATCTCTAGTAAGAATACAAAAATTAGCCAAGCATCGTGGTGGGTGCCTATAATCCCAGCACTTCGGGACTGAGGTGGGTGGATCACTTGAGGTCAGGAGACCGAGACCAGCCTGGCCAACATGGTGAAACTCCATCTCTGCTAAAAACACAAAAATTAGCCAGACGTGATGGTGTATGCCTGTAGTTGCAGCTTCTCAGGAGGCTGAGGCAGGAGAATGGCTTGAACCTGGGAGGCGCAGGTTGCAGTGAACTGAGATTGCACCATTACACTCAAGCCTGGGTGACAGAGTAAGACTCCGTCTCAAAAAAAAAAAAAAAAAAAAAAAAAAAAATGAGAAACCACAGACGTGTTTGGAGGGAAAGCATTTGTAGACTGCCCTCAGAATGTTAAAGTATGTGGTCTTTATTCTCTCTGTTTAGTTTAGTTTAAGGTAAGATCTCGTCCTGTCTTCCAGGCTGGAGTGAAGCGGCTCCACTGTGGCTCACTTACAGCGTTGAATTCCAGGCTCAAGCGATTCTCCTCCCTTGGTCTCCCAAGCGGCTGGGACTGTAGTCATATGTCACCATGTGGGACTAACTTTGAAATATTTTTGTTGAGATGTGGTCTTGCTGTGTCGCCCAGGTTGGTCTTGGACTCCTGGCCTCAAGTGACCCTTCTCCCTTGGCCTCCAAAAGTGTTAGGATTATAGGCATGAGCACCATTCCTGGCCCCTGGTCTTTGTTCTTTAGGCCAGAGGGAATAAAAGCATTTTGTCTGGGAGGGTTTTAAGAAAGTCCTAGGTGGTTCATGCCTGTAATCCCAGCACCTTGGGAGGCCAAGGTGGGCAAATCATGAGGTCAAGAGATCGGGACCATCCTGGCCAACCTGGTGAAACCTCAACTCTAATAAAAATACAAAAATTAGCTGGGTGTGGTGGCACACACGTGTAGTACCAGCTACTTGGGGGACTGAGGCAGGAGAATTGCTTGAATCCAGGAGGCAGAGGTTGCACAGTGAGCCAAGATCATGTCACTGCATTCCAGCCTGGCGACAGAACGAGACTTCATCTCAAAGAAAAAAAAAAAGTCCTGGGGTGGGTTGGGGCGTAGTGGCTTATGCCTGCGATCCGGGCACTTTGGGAGGCCAGGGCAGGAGGATCTCTTGGACCCAGGAGTTCAAAATTTCTTCAGGGAAATATAAAACATGACATAATGGATTTGCGAAAGAAACAAATAGAATTTTTAGAACTGAAACACACAATAGCCAAAATTAAGAATTGTTACTCTTACTCTTAAAGATGTTCTGTTTATATATATACACACATGTGTGTGTATATAAAATATGTATATATTTATATATAAATATTAGTATTTTTATATATTTGTATATGTGTGTGTATATATACGTATATATGTATATGAGGATAATAAGATGGAGAGAGACTTGCAATCGGGGGACTGTTTTAGATGTGATGTTCAAGGAAGGCCCCCAAGGGAGGGAATGGCTAATTCAAGGCAGGATGCCTGAGAAGGAAGAAGGAAGTAAAATGGAAGGAAATGATAGTGGTAAATATACAGGTATATTTGTATATTTACCTGTAAATGTAATGAACATGAGTCTATAAAATAATATGTTTGGGGTTTAAGAATACATAAAATTAAAAGGCGTGACAATAATAGCATATAATCGGGCACAAGGTCCATGGAGTTTGTGTTCTGAAGTCTTCATATCATTTGGAAGAGGATAAAAGTGTTGACTAATTTTATAATTTGAAAATATGTTTGATGAAATTTCTGGAAACAATGTATATAACTTTTAAACTAGTATGGGGGGGAAGATTGCTTAAAAAATAATCCAAATAAGAGCCGGAAAATGAAAGGTAGGCGAGTGGAAGGATAGAAAACATGAAGTAAAATGTTAGGTTTAAAGCCAAACATATCAATAGTCGATACGCTAAATGGACAAAATACTCCAATTAAAAGACAAAGAATGTCAGACTGGCTAAACTAAAACGCACTGTGTTGTCTCTAAGATACATGTGGCAGGCATAAAGATAGAGAAAGGTTAAAAATAAAAGGACACCCCCTCTCCCCGGACCCACGTGATCCTCCTGCCTCAGCCTCCTGAGTAGCTGGGACTACAGGCTTGTACCACTGCTCCTGGCTAATTTGTAATTTTTTTTTGTAGAGACAGAGTCTCATTATGTTTTCCAGACTGGTCTCAAACTCCTGGCCTTGAATGAGCCTCCTGCCTTGGCCTCCCAAAGTGCTAGGGTTATAGTGGGGGGCCCTGCACCCAGCCAGCATGGTTTCTTTACTTTGCATGAAGTTCGTGAAGCTTCTTGGGGCCATCAGTGTATATTTTTCATGAAGTTTGGAACTCTTTTGGCTCTTACTTCTTGAACGTTCTCTTGTTTGTCCCTCTCGCCTCTCCTGGATCACTTGATGATGTCCTTTTGATCGCTCTGTTCACTTTTTCCCCCACACTTGTTTCTCTCTGGGCTTCAGTCAGACAGTGTCTATTACTGTGCCTTCAACTTCACAAATCTTTACTTCTACAATCTCATCTGCTGTTAGTCCCATCCAATGTATTGTTCGCTTGGCGTAATGATTTTCCCGCCTCCGTAAGATCCATTTGTGTCTTTTTTCTATTCTCTATCTCCAGCATGCTCTTTTTCTCTGCTTTCTCAAATGTAGGAGCATGTTTTTCTAAAACCCTTTTTTTTTTGCCAGTGCCATCATCTTTCTCACTTCTGGATCTGTTCTGTTGAGTTTTTTTTTCCCCTCCTGATCATGGATCATATTTTATTGCTTACTCTCACGCTTGATTGGGTGCTGGATGTTGTAGATTTTATGGTGCAGGATGCTAGGCTTATTGCATTGCTTTAAATAGTGTTAGATTTCATTGTGGTGCACACTTAAGCCACTAGAGAATTGTTGGATTCTTTATTTAATATATTTATTTTTGTAAAAACAGGGTCTTCTTATGTTGCCCAGGTTGGTCTTAAAGTCCTGGGCTAAAGCGATCTTCCCACCTCAGCCTCCCAAAGTGCTGGGATTACAGGCGTGAGCCACCGCACCTGGCTAAGCTGGATTCTTCCAAAGCTGACGTTTGTTAGGGTGGACCCAAAGCATCCTCTAGTCTAGGGCTAAGTTAGCCCCACTGCTAAGACAGTAACACTTCTCTTTTATTGTAAGTCCTTTCCATTCTGACTGGTGGGTGCTTGAACTATTTCCGGTTCTTTGTAAATGTCAGAAATTGTTCTGCCTGCTCTTTGTAGTGTTTCTTTCCTCTGTCTTAGGCAGTTTCCTCTCACACACAGACAGAGCAGTACCCAGCCAAAGACCCCTCAAGATCTCCAGAGCCCTTTCTCCCTCTGTGAAACTCCCTTTGCCCTGCCCTGGAAATTCTAGCTACCTTGACCTGGGCTCAGCAGGTGTCTGCCAGACAAGACGGTGCAGGGAGCAGTTGCAGCACTCACTTTGTTTTCCCCTCCCTTTGGGATCACAGTCCTGCCTCACCTGTTGTCCAAAGTCTGAAAAGTGTTGTTTCTTCCGTTTTTGCCTGGTTTTCTAGCTGAAGGGTGAATCTGGTCTCTAACTCTATCTTGGCTATAAGTGGAAGTCTTTGTATTTTCAACATTCTTCTTTAACCTTTTATTGTTAATCCAACTCAACAATTTATCCAATAAAATCATAGTTAAATAAGTTTACAATGAAAGAAACCAATTCTGGATTTTGTATGTTTTACAGTTGACAAACCTTAAAATCACATTGTTGTGTATTCCTGCTGTGCTGGTAAAGGATGCAGCCCCTGTCCCAAGTTACTCTGTGCAAATTCAGTCCCAAACTGACGTTCACCAAAACAAGTGCCCCTGTGTTCTTTCTTTTGTCTTAAAAACATGTATTTATAATTACATTATTAGGAAAAAAATTGTTTTAACAGTAGGGTTTTTTTAATATTAGTAGGTTTTTTTTTTAAAAAATCTAGCATTTATAACCATGTAAAAAGTAGAACGGTCTTAGATTTTTTTTTTTTTTTTTGCAAGGAATAGGGTATAAACACACACACACACACACACACACACACACACACACACACACATACCCCTAAAACTGTGGGCAAAAAGAGGTTAGATCACCATAAAAGAACTGTGTGGCTGGGTGTGGTGGCTCATGCCTGTAATCCCAGCTCTTAGGAAAGCTAAGGCAGGAGAATCACTTGAGCCCAAGGGTTTGAAACCAGCCTGGGCAACATAGTCAGACCTTGTCTTTACAAAAAAACACAAACATTAGCCAGGCATGGTGTGTGCCTGTGGTCCCTGCTGAGAGGCTGAGGTAGGAGGATAGCTTGAGTCCAGAAGGTCAAAGTTGCAGTGAGCAATGATTGTACCACTGCACTCCAGCCTAGGCAACAGAGTGAGACCTGACACACACACACACACACACACACACACACAGTGTGTGTGCTCAGCCACGCCCTCTCTCCCATTGTCTAGCAGCTTGGTCCCAGGTCCTCTGGGGCCCAGGATGGGGAGATGTTTCCACAGAGGACTTCCAAGTGACCCACCCAGGGGCTGGAGAGCTGGGCTGTTATCCATTTTAGCTTCATTGTGCACGATGCGAGCCTGTAATGTTTTTGTACTTCAGCCAGTTACAGAAGGAAGAAGAGAGAGAAAGGGCTGAGGTGGAAGAGCTGATGGAAAAGCTGACAGTCCTGCAGGCACAGAAGAAGAGCCTGCTGTTAGAGAGGAACAGTCTGACAGAGCAGAAGAAAGCGCTGGAAGCCGAACTTGAAAAAGCACAGAAAATAAATAGGTTCATATCTTTTTTCCTTTAAGTTGGTTTTTATTTTCAGTAGTTAAAGAAGACAAATGGGCTGGGTACAGTGGTTCGTGCCTGTAATCCCAGCACTTTGGGAGGCCAAGGCGGGTGGATCATTTGAGTGAGGTCAGGACCAGCCTGGCCAACATGGTAAAATCCCATCTCTACTAAAAACACAAAAACTAGCCAGGCGATGGTGGCAGGCTCCTGTAATCCCAGCTACTCGGAGGCTGAGGCAGGAGAATTGCTTGAGCCTGTGAGGCAGAGGTCGCAGTGAGCTGAGATTGTGCCACTGCACTCCAGCCTGGGCGACAGAGTGAGACAAATGAAGATTATTCCATTTCATTTCTTTTAATCTTTTCTTTTTCTTATAGTGGCTATAAAATGGAAAAGGGTAATTAAAATGAGTGGATATCAGACTATAATAAGTATGTTTCTGTTAACCAACATTTTTTTTTTTTTTTTTTTGAGATGGAGTTTCGCTCTTGTTACCCAGACTGGAGTGCAATGGCATGATCTTAGCTCAGCGCAACCTCCGCCTCCTGGGTTCAGGCAATTCTCCTGCCTCAGCCTCCTGAGTAGCTGGGATTACAGGCACGTGCCACCATGCCCAGCTAATTCTTTTTTGTATTTTTAGTAGAGACGGGGGTTTCACCGTGTTGACCAGGATGGTCTCGATCTCTTGACCTCATGATCCATCTGCCTCGGCCTCCCAAAGTGCTGGGATTACAGGCGTGAGCCACCGTGCCCAGCCCCTGTTAACCAATGTTAACCAATATTTCCTTTTAGAACATGAGCCAGAAAGTTAATAGAATAATATGTAATGAGCCTATAGGCCAGGTGCAGTGGCTCATGCCTGTAATTCCAGCACTTTGTGAAGCTGAGACGGGCAGATCACTTGAGGTCAGGAGTTCAAGACCAGCCTGGCCAACAGAAACTGTGGCTACTTAAAAAAAAAAAAATAAGATTAGCTGGCCAGTAATCTAGTAATTGGATCCAGTAATCCCAAAGTAGACTTTTGGGACATGGTTAGGAAAACTTTGAGTCTTAGGGTTATCATATGACTATTGGTGGTGCCTGTAATCCCAGCTGAGTAATCAGGAGGCTGAGGCATGAGAATCACTTGACCTGGGAGGTGGAGGTTGCAGTGAGCTGTGATCAGGCCACTGCACTACAGCCTGGGCAACAGAGCAAGACTATGTCTCAAAAAACAAACAAAGAAACTACAATATATATAAAATTTAATGAGCTTATTCATTGTTAGACATTTGGAACTCCTCCTATTAACTTGAGAGTTGGGGTCACTGATTATGCTCAGTTTCAAATTAAATTCAGTTACCTCTTCTCACCATGAAACTTACTAGAAGATTTAGGTTGCTGAAGAATAGCATTTAAATGCTAACATACTTGCTGTTTTTGTAATACAGATATTCACCATGCCCTAGCCATGTAAACTAATGGGTTTTTTTTTTGTTCTACCATTTGGGGTAACTCTTAGGAAATCTCAGAAGAAAATTGAGGTCCTCAAAAAGCAGGTGGAAAAAGCCATGGGGAACGAAATGTCTGCTCACCAGTACCTGGCAAACCTTGTTGGCCTGACAGAGACTGTAACCCAGGAACGTGACAGTCTTATGTGTCTGGTAAGTTTCCTGAAGGTTACATCAAGTAAACTGCAAGTTAATATGCAAATGTGATTTTAAGAGTATTTTTTTAAATGATCTATTAAAAGCTTTATGCAGTCACTCCCTGACTTATGAGGGATGGCTTGACCTAGGAATTTTTGACTTTATGATGTATTTATTGGGAAGTAACCTTAGTGTAAGTTGAGGAGCTCCTTATAACTTATAATGTGGTTACCACTTATACTAAATGCCTGTTGCTTTCACACCATTATCAATGTTGAAAAAATGTAGATTGAATCATCATAAGTTGGGAACCAACTGCTGTGTTGTCAGGATTAAATGCATGTTTGATATACAGTTTGTTTGACTTATGATGGGTTTATCGGGATGTAGCCCTGTTGTAAGTTGAGAAGCATCTGTATTTAAAAATTTTAACTGTATTACCCTGTCATGGTGCTGTGTCCTATAGTCCCAGCTACTCAGGAAGCTGTGGCAGGAGGATCATTTGAGCCCAGGAATTTTGAGACCAGCCTGGGCAACATAGTGAGACCCCATGTCTACAAAAAAATTTAAAAATTAGCCAGGCGTGGTGGCATGCACCTGTAGTCTCAGCTACTCAGGAAGCTGAGGTGGGAGGATCACTTGATTTTGGGAGTTTGAGGCTGCAGTGAGCTATGACTATACTACTGCATTCCAGCCTGGGAGACAGAGCAAGACCCTGTCCCAAAAAAAAAAAGAAAAAAGAAAAATGCTAATTAAACTGGTTTTGAGATACCATTCTCAAAAAATGTTACAAATCTTTTTTTTTTTTTTTTGAGATGGAGTCTCGCTCTGTTGCCCAAGCTGGAGTACAGTGACACAATCTCGGCTCTTCACAACCTCTGCCTCTCAGGTTCAAGGGATTCTCCTGCCTCAGCCTCCTGAGTAGCTGGGACTACAGGCACCTGCCACCACCCCCGGCTAATTTTTTATATTTCATGGGGTTTCACCGTGTTAGCCAGGATGGTTTCGATCTCCTTACTTTGTGATCTATCACAAGGTAAGGTGAAAGTAGGCATCCTTAATTTCAGTTCTAAGGGGAAAGGCTTTTAGCTTTTCCCTATTCGGTAGGATGTTAGCTGTGAGTTTGTCATATATGGCGTTTATTAGGTTAGGTATGTTCCATCTATGTCTAGTTTACCAAGCGTTGTTTTTGATCATGAAGGGATGTTGAATTTTTATCAGCTTTTTTTCTGTGTCCATTGAGGTGCTTATCTGGTTTTTATCCTTTGTCCTGTTGATGTGATCTATTGTGTTTATAGATTTGTGTGTGTTGAACCGTCTTTGCCTCTCTTGATCCCACCTGATCATGGCATATTATTTTTTTGAAATGCTGTGGAATTTGGTTTGCTAGCATTTTGTTGAGGATTTTGCATCTGTATTCATTAGGGATATTGGCCTGTAGAATTCTTTTTTATTGTGGCTTTCTCTGGTTTTGGTATGAGGGTATTGCTGACCTCAAAGAATTACAGAATTCCTTCCTCTTCCTTTTTTTTTTTTTTTTGGAATAGTTTAAGGAGAATTTGTATTAGTTCTTTGTAGAGTCGGTCGAATTTGGCAGAAAAAACATCTGGTCCTGGACTTTTCTTTGTTGGGAAACTTTTTATTAATAATTCAGTCTTATTATTTGTTATTGGTCTGTTTAGGTTTTCTGTTTCTTTTTTTTGTTTTTGAGACGGAGTTTCGCTCTTGTTACCCAGGCCGGAGTGCAATGGCGCGATCTCAGCTCACTGCAACCTCCGCCTCCTGGGTTCAGGCAATTCTCCTGCCTCAGCCTCCTGAGTAGCTGGGATTACAGGCGCACGCCACCATTCCTAGCTAATTTTTTGTATTTTAGTAGAGACGGGGTTTCACCATGTTGACCAGGATGGTCTCGATCTCTTGACCTCGTGATCCACCCGCCTCGGCCTCCCAAAGTGCTGGGATTACAGGCGTGAGCCACCGTGCCCGGCCTTCTTTCTAATTCAATCTTGGTAGTGTTGCTGATGGGCCAGTTCAGATTCTTGACTTCACCACACAAAAGAATTCGAGAGCAAGTTCAAAGTAAAAGCAGGCAAAGAAGTTTATTGCAAAGCAAAAGTACACTCCGCGAGACAGAGGAAGAGACCGCCCCTAGTATCTTAAGGGAATGCCCCTTTACAGGAGCTACACATGCATATTCATAAAGAACTGGTAGGTTGAGTGGGCAAAGGTGGACCTCTGGTTGGTGCATGCACTCAGAGTCTACATGCTCTAACATGCATCACATGTCTCATTAGGGGTGTGTTTTTTTACTATTAAAATGAAGAAAAGGTCACTATGAACAAAACCTTGCTCCTAGCTGTGCATGCTGGACCCTGGAGAAGTCTTTATCCCTCCTCGGGCAGAAATTGGTAGTAGCTAATTCCTGGTAGCTAAGGTAGTAGTAGCTTCTTGGGCTTTTGGTGCTGATCGGCTCAGGACTGGGGAAGCTACATTATGAATGAGGGACTTTGGTTCTTTTTCCTAGGCCATATTGGGTATCAGGAAGATGTAACCACCTGGTAGTTGGCTGGGATCCTGTGGGACTACTTATCTTGCAAAAGAGTTAGGTGCTGACATACAAGGGTGCACATGAAAGGAGCCCATGCCAAAGGAGCCTGTGGAGCTTCACTAAAGGGGACAAGTCAGTATGGTCTCATAACCTTACTTATCCTGCCTCTGTAGGTTGTATGTTGTCCAGAAAGATATTCATTTTCTCTAGGTTTTCCAGTTTGTCAGCAGTGATTTCTCACTATGTTGCCCAGGTTGACTGTGAACGCCTGGATTCAAGTAGTTCTCCTGCCTCAGCCTCCTGCATCACTGGGACTATAAGAACACTTCACCCTGCCTCACTTAGTTCTGCTCTGATCCTTATTTTTTCTTTCTACTAATTTGGGGTACGGTTCGTTCTTTTTCTAGTTCCTAGTTCGTCATTAGGTTGTTGATTTGAAATCTTTCCACTTTTGTAATGCAGGCATTTATTGCTATAAACTTCCCTCTTAGTACTGCTTCTGCTGTATCTATGGGATACCTGTGGGGTTTGGTATCTTGTGTTTATGATGTTGTGTTTTTCATTTGTTTCGAGAAATCTTTGACATCTTTCTTAATTTCTTCATTGACTCAATCGTTGTTAAGGAACACATTGTGTAATTTCCATGTGTTTGTACAGTTTCCAAAGTTCCTCTTGTGGTTGCTTTCTAGTTTTAGTCCACTGTGGTCTGAGGAGATAAGTGATATGATGTCAACATTTGAAAATGTGTTGAGTTTACTTTGTGGCTTAACACACAGTGTATACTAAAGAATGTTCTGTATGTCGATCAGAAGAATGTATATTCTGTAGTCATTGGATGAAGTGTTTTGTAAATGTCTGTTAGGTCATTTTGTCTAAAGTGCAGTTAAATTCAGTGTTTCTTTGTTGGTTTTTTTTTTTTTTTTTGAGACGGAGTTTCACTCGTTACCCAGACTGGAGTGCAATGGTGCGATCTCGGCTCATGGGCAATTCTCCTGCCTCAGCCTCCCGAGTAGCTGGGATTACAGGCGTGCACCACCATGCCCAGATAATTTTTGTATTTTTAGTAGAGACGGGGTTTCACCTTGTTGACCAGGATGGTCTCGATCTCTTGACCTCGTGATCCACCCACCTCAGCCTCCCAAAGTGCTGGGATTATAGGTGTGAGCCACCACGCCCGGCCCTCTTTGTTGGTTTTCCGTCTTGGTGATCTGATTGCTGAGAGTAGGGTGTTGAAGTCCCCAACTATTATTATATTGCAGTCTGTCTCTTCTTTTAGATCTAACAATATTTGCTTTATATACCTGGATGCTCTGGTGTTGTGTGCATATGTTTAGAATATATTTCCTCTTAGGCCGGGTGCGGTGGCTCAAGCCTGTAATCCCAGCACTGTGGGAGGCCGAGGCGGGTGGATCACAAGGTCAAGAGATTGAGACCATCCTGGTCAAAATGGTGAAACCTTGTCTCTACTAAAAATACAAAAAATTAGCTGGACATGGTGGCACGTGCCTGTAATCCCAGCTACTCAGGAGGCTGAGGCAGGAGAATTGCCTGAACCCAGGAGGCGGAGGTTGCGGTGAGCCGAGATCGTGCCATTGCACTCCAGCCTGGGTAACAAGAGCGAAACTCCGTCTCAAAAAAAAAAAAAAGAATATATGTCCTCTTTCCCTTATTATTATAATATGACTTTCTTTGTCTCTCTTCACAATTTTTGACTTAAAGTTTGTTTTATTTTATGCAAGTATAGCTACTCCTGCTTGCTTTTGGTTTCCATTTACATGGAATATTTCTCTCTCTTCTTTTAAATTTTGTTTTCTTTTTCCACCGGATCACAGTTCAAGGAATATTTTTTTCATCCCTTTACTTTCAGTCTGTATGGATCTTTACAAGTGAAATGTGTTTCTTGTAGGCAGCACATAGTTGGATATGGTTTTTTTTCTAATATCCATTCAGCCAGTCTGTATCTTTTAAGTGGAAAAGTTAAGTAATTTACATTCAAGGTTACTATTGATATGCAAGGACTTATTCCTATCATTTTATTGATTGTTTTGTATATCATTTGTTCCTCTTTATCTCATTATTCTTTAGTGGTGACATTTGAGTTTTTTTCTCTTCCTTATTTGTCTTTTCATGATAGCAGATATCATGAAAATATTTGTCTTTTCATGATAGTAGATATCTTTCAATTTCAAGTATAGGACTCCCTTAAGCATTTCATGTAGGATGGGTCTAGTGGTGACAGATTCCCTCAGTGTTTGCTTATCTGTAAGTCTTTATTCTTTCTTCATTTATGAAGGATAACTTTGCTGGGTATAGTATTCTTGGCTGGTTGACAGGTTTGTGTTTTTTCTTTCAGCCCTTTGAATATATCATCCCATTCTCTTCTGGCCTGTAAGGTTTCTTCTGAGAAAGATGCTATAAACTGGGCACAGTGGCTCACACATGTAATCTCAGCACTTTGGGAGGCTGAGGCAGGCAGATCACCTGAGGTCAAGAGTTCAAGACCAGCACAGCCAACATGGTGAAACCCTGTGTACACTAAAAAGGCAAAAATTAGCCAGGTGTGGTGGTGCATGCCTGAAACCCCAACTACCTGGGGGGCTGAGGCCAGAGAACTGCTTGAACCTGGGAGTCGGAGGCTACAGTGAGCTGAGATCATGCCACTATACTCTAGCCTGGGCAACAGAGCAAGACTCCATCTCAAAAAAAAGAAAAAGAAATATGCTGTTAGTCTTATGGGAGTTTCTTATATGTAACTAGACACACAGACACACACACATATATTATATATAATTATAATTCTGTATTTGACTTTCGACAGTTTGACTATAATATCATGGGGAGAAGACATATTTGGCAATCTGAGCTTCCTATATCTGGATTTCTAAATCTCTTGCTAGACTTGGAAAGTTTTCAACTATTATTTTGTTGAATAGGTTTTTTTTTTTATGCCATTAAACTTCTTTTCACCCCTTGGAATACCAGAAGGCATGCTTCATTTAAAAAAAAATTATTTTCTCTTTCTTTTGCTCCTTTTCTCTCTGTCTCTCTCTCTCTCCCTCTCTGTCTCCCTCTCCCCCCCCCCTCTCTCTCTCTCTCTGTCTCTCTCTCTCTGTCTCTCTCTCTCTTATATCTCACTATTTCAAAAGCAGAAGAAATTCTTTCTCCTGCTTGATCTAGTCTATTGTTGAAGCTCTCAATTGTATTTTTTATTATATTTATTGAATTCTTCAATCCCAGGATTTCTGTTTAGCTCTTTTTTATATCTATCTCTTTGGTGAATTCCTCATTTATATCCTGAATTGCTTTTCTGATTTCTTTATAGTGTTTATTTGTGTTCTCTTGTATTTCACTGAGCTTCTTTAATATCATTACTTTTCATTCTTTTTCAGGCATTTTATACATTTCTTTCTGTTGTTGTTGGAATCTGCTGTTGGAGAGTTATGTTCCTTTGGAGGTGTCATATTGCCTTGCTTTTTCATGTTTCTTATGTCCTTTCATTGATCTCTGCAAATCAAGTGTAACAGTCACTTCTAATTTTTTGTACTGGCTTTCAGAAGGGAAGCCTTTTCCTATACATGTATCTACAGTGTTGGTTGGCTTAGCCACATTAGCTTTGATTCTGGATGTGTGCATACATATCTCCATATGATTCCCTCAGCTGTAAACAGTGTCAGTGGTGTTTGTGATTTCCTCAGTGGTTTAGTCTGCAGTTGTTAGTAGAGGCTGTGGTGAGGCTTTGCTGGTGATGGGACTCCAAGTGGACCAGTTCTCTTGGAGGAGTGAGCCAAGCACCACTGTCATGAGCCCATGGATGGTGCATGCAGGCACTGATGTTTTACTAACAGTTCGTTACCCACTGAGCCAATGAACTGATAGTAAAACATGTTCCCTCCTCCTGCCTTGACCTTGATAATGGCCTGGCTGTCAAGTTTAGAATTCTCAGGCCCCTCAGAGTCAAAGTGGAAATGTAGGGTGTGGGAGAGCTGCTTTCATCCATGCTGGCTCCACCCATCACCAGGGACTCCTGTGTCCACACAGACACCATTGTTCATGCAGGGAGATGCATGGCAGCTGCCAGGACGTCTGGGAAGGGCACTAGGTCCTGTGTAGCCAGGCGCGGGGTGGACACATCCCCACGGCCCCTTGACCCTGGGAGTGCCTAGGCCAGCCCCTCTTGCCAGGCCCAGGGGTGGTACTGGCTGCTCTGCCAGTCTCTACCCTGTCCCGGGACTGAGTCATGTACTCCAGCCCTACCCTGTCCTGGTCTCCAGGACCTGTGAGAGCCCACACCCCACCCTATACATACACCAGCAGTGGGAGGACTCCACTCTGCCATGGGAAGTTTCTGCTGAGGACCTCTGGCTACAAATCACTTTCACTTCCCCCAGATATGACTGCACCATCTTGCATTTATCACATTTTTGTGGGAGACACAATAGTCTTAGATACTGAGATCGTTTTTTGTTTTGTTTTGTTTTGTTTTGTTTTGGGAAAGAGTCTCGCTATGTCACCCAGGCTAGGGTGCAGTGGCGCGATCTCGACTCACTGCAAGCTCCACCTCCTGAGTTCAAGCCCTTCTCGTGCCTCAGCCTCTCTAATAGCTGGGATTACAGGCACACACCACCAAGTCCAGCCTCAGATCTTTTTAAGTCCTGCTTCTAAGGTGAATTTTCCATGTGAACTGGAGCAATTTCTCTGTGACTTATCTTTCCCTCTGGAAAGTCAGACTTGTCACCACTAGCCCACCTTGGAAAGAATGCTCACTTTTACTTATTTTAGCATCTGAAATAGTTAATCTATAGAATCTAGTAGGTCATCTCCAACCTGGATGTTAGTCTAAATCATTTGGCTTCAAATGACATTATTCCTCCTGGATGTATTGCCTTTCATGTATGGCTTGGAGAAACAGCATTGTGTGTTCATGTTACATTATCCTTAATTTTGAAGTTGTTTAAATGAGTCAAGAGTTGATTGGCATTTTGGCACTTATTCCTTGGATGTAATTGAAAGAAAGATAGATTCAATAAGAGTAAAGATGTGTTCTGGAAACCTTTGTAGGCTCCTCTGTTCCCCTGGTCTGTAGGGCTGGAATTCTTCTCTTTGTGCCCAGCAGGGCACCCCACATGCCCTGCTCCTGCCAATTCCCATCTGTTTGCCTGAGGCCCAGGCCCTCACACGGTGGGCTGGGAGGGGTGGAGGCAGGACAAGTTGTAGAATGGAGATGACTTGTGAACAGTAGCAGTAATACTCTTTGCAAAATATTGTTTGTTACTTCCATTTTTCTGTAAAACTGAGAGTCCGTTTATCACCTTTCTCCTCAGGCGAAATGTTTAGAAAGTGAGAAGCATGGAGTGCTCAACAAAGTCATAAAAAGCAACATTCGCCTGGGAAAGTTGGAGGAAAAAGTCAAGGTGAGTAGTTATTTGGCCTTGGGGATTCCATTTTCAGATGGTGTGGATTTTTGTGTTGAAGAAAATGATACATTTTTGCCCGTGCATCACTAGTAGTCCACAGAGTAAAAGTATTATAAGATTTTGCTGGCAGAATAGCACCTCTCACCTCATTCAGCAAACTTTGGTTCATCCACACAATAAAATACTGCACAGCTGTTTAAGAAAAAAGATACAAAGCCAGGCATGGCGGCTCATGCTGTAATCTCAGTGACTCTGGAGACCCAGGCAGGAGGACTGTTTGAGGTCAGGAGTTTGAGACCGATCTGGATAACATAGCAAGACCCCAGTCTCTACAAAAAAACTTTAAAAGTTAGCCAGGCATAGTGGTGTTTGCCTGTAGTCTCAGCTTCTCAGTAGCCTGATGGGGGAGGATCCACTGAGCTCAGGAGTTTGAGGCTGCAGGGAGCTGAGGTTGCTGGGATTACAGGTGTGAGCCACAATGCCCAGCCAGCATTTGTTGATCACAATATGAAAACCAGAAATTAATAAGCAAAATCAGAAAACAAAATGATTTCACGTAGAGGTGAAAAATCTGCACTGAACCATTCTTGGGTCAGAGAGGATGTATCAACTGAATGTCACAGTTTCTTATAAAAAATGAACCTGGCCAGGCACGGTGGCTCACGCCTGTAATCCCAGCACTTTGGGAGGCTGAGGCGGGTGGATCACGAAGTCAAGAGATCGAGGCCATCCTGGTCAGCATGGTGAAACACCGTCTCTACTGAAAATACAAAAATTAGCTGAGCATGGTGGCGCGTGCCTGTAATCCCAGCTACTCGGGAGGCTGAGGCAGGAGAATTGCCTGAACCCAGAAGGTGGAGGTTGCGGTGAGCCGAGATCGCCATTGCACTCCAGCCTGGGTAACAAGAGTGAAACTCCATCTCAAAAAAAAAAAATAATAATAATAAATAAAAAATGAGCCTATGGAACTACATGGCAGGTTCTCTGTGACAATAATTTGAGAAATGCTCACAGGACAATTCAGAACCTTAAGTACTATATGGTGAACATGAAAGAAGGAAAGTAAATGATGGGCTTTCATCTCAGCTGTCTGTCTGACGGCAGAGTGGCAGCCCTCGTATTCTTAGGTGAGGCTTCTTATCAACATAAAGTAGTGCTGACCAGTATCAGCGTTAGTTCTTAGGTTACCAGTTGATGCAGGGATAAAAGTTGTCCTGGAAAAAATACAGTTGTAGATGAATTAGCAAGAACATCCAGTTTGTTCTGTGATAGTGTTTTTTTGTTTTGTTTTGTTTTTCTGAGACAGGGTCTCACTGTGTCACCCAGGCTGGAGTGCAGTGATGCGCTCATACTCACTGCAGCCTCTGCCTCCCGGGTTCAAGCAATCCTCCCACTTCTGCCTCAAAAGTAGCTGAGACTACAGGCATGTGCCACTATGCCTGGCTAATTTTTGTACTTTTAATAGAGATGGACTTTCACTATGTTGACCAGGCTGGTCTCGAACTCCTGACCTCAAGTGACCCGCCTGACTGAGCCTCTCAAAGTGCTGGGATTACAAGCGTGAACCACTGCACCCAATGGTGATATTTTATGTTTTCCTTTATTTTTAGCATACAAAGAACCAGGCTGCATATACATTAAAATTTGGTTTTATTGTACCTGAAATTATTTTATCACTTTTTATACTTTTATGATCCAGACTTACCCAGCCAGCTCAAACTTTTCTGGGGTTAGCAGATTTAAAAGGCTCTGACATGCAAGGAGTGGGCAGGGAGCGCAGCCAGGAAGCACCGTCCACCCTGGCCTGGCAGCGTCCCCTCCCTCACAGAGTCCTTCCCCCGACCAGGGCTACAAGAAGCAGGCAGCAGTGAAGCTGGGGGACATCAGTCACCGTCTGCTGGAGCAGCAGGAGGACTTCGCCGGCAAGACAGCCCAGTACCGGCAGGAGATGCGGTACCTGCACCAGGTGCTGCAGGACAAGCAGGAGGTGCTGGACCAGGCGCTTCAGCAGAACAGGTGGGGCGCCCGCCCTGCACCAGGGCCCGTGGGGAGGTTGGCACATTTGATCGAGGGTTCTGCTAAAACCCTCTGTACCTGTTTTATTTGCTCCACAGTTTAATTTTGTTTTTACATTTTACTCTTATCTGAATGTAATGTTGGTCTTGAGTTTTTGTTTTGTTTTGTTTTTGGGTCTTGAGTTTCATTTGCTCCTCATTTTCTTTTTCTTTTTCTTTTTTTTTTTTTTCTCATTTTCTTTATTCTTTTAAAAATTCCTCTTGTTGGACTTCTGGAATCAATGCACACCTCTCACTGCCTTTCTCACCTGAGCCCAGGCCATCGTGCTAGATCATCTGGCTGGCCAAGGTCAGCCCTGCAGTTCCTTATTCGACATACCCACGTTCATTCTTGAGAGAATGCAGGGGTTTACACTGACGCCAAAGTCAAGGGCAGAATGTAGCGGGAAGAGAAAAGCCCTCGCAGCCTCTGCCTTCCTGCTGCTCCCATTCCCAGGGCCCCCGCCGCTTCATTCCACACGGAGCCCTGGCCCCAGAACTCGGGCACCAAGGGCTCTGTTCTCTGCCGTTGGCATTCTTCTGTTTTGAGTTCTTGCTACTTTGGGATTCACATGGGCTCTATACTTATTTTATTTTTTAATTATGCAATTTTAAACTTATTTCCCTCAGAGAAATGGAAGGTGAACTTGAAGTTATTTGGGAATCCACCTTCAGGGAAAACCGAAGAATCCGAGAACTTCTCCAGGACACACTCATGAGGACAGGCGTGCGGGAGAACCCCATTGCTCTGGCGGCCCCCAGCCTCAATGGCGTCACTCAGGCTGACCTGCTGGATGGCTGCAATGTCAGCTCCTATGACCTGAAGACTCTTGCCCCTGCCTGCCAGAATCTGCGGGAGCCCATGGTGTAGGCTCCGCTGGCCTGATGGGTCTGCCTCATGCAAGCCTTCCCTGGAGGGCGGCCCAGGTTGGCAGCTGGAGGCGCGTAAACCCACTGAGCACCGCAGTTCAAGGAAGAAATAAATGGTCTCAGAGTTTAATCCATTGATAAGATTTTGCCTTATTTTTTAAATTTTGTTTTTTATTTTTATTTCTCTGGAGCTAGCGTCTCATTCTGCTGCCCAGGCTGCAGTACAGTGGTGCAGTCATAGCTCGCTGCAGCCTCAAACACGCTTGAAATCCTTCTGCCTCGGCCTCCTGAGTCACTGGGATCGCAGGTATGCACCACCAGGCCCAGCTAATTTTTTTTCTTTTTTGTTAAGATGAAGTCTTGCTATGTTGCCCAGGCTGGTCTTGAACTTCTGGCCTCAAGCCATCCTCCTGCCTTGGCCTCCCAAAGTGCTGGGATGACGTGTGTGAGCTGCTGTACCTGGCTCATTGTGTTTTATTTCAATAATGTGCTGCTGAAATGTGTTGAAGCCAAAGCATGTTCGCTGACTGCATTGTCACTGAGTTGAGCTCTGTGACACCCACTGCTCTGGTGAGTAGGTGGCCTGCTGAGCTGGAGTGCCTTCCAGCTCCTAGATCTGCAGTTGGGAAGCCCTGAAGGGATGGAGCGGGCAGTGGAGCCCTCAGCCATGTTTTGGTTGGGGACGTGTCACTGGAGGAGCCAGGCCGCGGCAGTAGCCGGATGATAGCTGTGCGTGAGCGCTGCGGTCTTTTCTTGTTTGGTAAACACCAGGGTGCTCCTGTTCATGCTCTCTAAGTTGTTCATACCTTTTCTGCCGTCTCCCCCAGCCCTTCTCCATCCTCCTGAGCAGGTACTTTATTGCCTTTTGTTTAGTTGGTATTTTTGCTTGTTTTGAGACCGGTCTCACTCTGTTACCCAGGCTGGAGTGCAGTGGTGCAGTCACCACAGCCTTGACCTCCCAGGCTCAAGCGGTCTTCCCACCTCAGCTTCCTGAGTAGGTGGGACAACAGGCATGCACTAACATACCTTGCCAATTTTGTATAAAAAGGTTTTTACAAAATTACTACTAAATAAAAAAAAAACAGCCAGGCATGGTGGGGAGCGCCAAGGTGAGAGTAACCAACGTCAAAATTTTTTCTCGGCCGGGCACGGTGGCCAAGGTGGGCAGGTCACTGGAGGCCAGGAGTTGTGTTGCCCAAGCTGGTCGCAAGCTTCTAGCCTCAAGAAATTCTCCTGCCTGGGCCTCCCAGAGCGTTGGGATTATAGGTATGAGCCATCGCACCTGGTCTGGGAAGGTAATTTATTCTGGAGCCACACAGCTCCCCACCCATGTAATGAGAGCCCTGGCTTCAAGCTAAGGTAGAGTTCCTGCCTCACTGCCGCCACCAAAAAACATACCAGGGGGCCATGGTCTGTCCCTTGTGTGTTAGATCTGAGTGCCACCTCCTCAGGGAAATTACCCCAGCCACTCAGGACCATTCAGTCCCAGGCATGCTGGAGGGACTTGGGGACACTGGGCTACAAAGGACCCTAACTGTGGGACTCGGGTGGTACCCTGCAGCTTCTCCTTTTCAGAGCCCCTCATGGTGAAGTCCTGCCTTGTTTCAGGTGTGAAGGAGGCCCCAGCACTGGTCCTCTGTCCTCTGCAGAAGTTCCACATGTGATCTTTGATTGCCAAAAAACAGAAGGTTGAGATAGAAAGTTGTAGTTCTTTTATGACTCTATAAGCTTGTTCAACAGTTAAATCATTGTAATTTAATTTTATTCTACAAGCGGTAGAAAGACTCACCGGGATTAAAAACTGTGTATCATCTCCCTAGTAGGTGACCTAACAAATAACTGTGCTATTTCAGAGGCACTTATGGTCACTCTGCAGCCTCCTGTAGACAGGTTGACAGGCGGCAGCAGCCCAGCGTGGCTGTGCAGGGCAGGGGTGCTGGTCAGCAGGAATGCTACTGCCACCATTGTGACCTAGAGAACCACTGTTGATATCCCTGTCTTTCTGCCTTTTATTCAAACATTTTCTTCTTTTAAGAAGTATACACTTTGTTCTTACATTTCTGCTTTAAGTTTTTCACACAGCACAAACATGCTTTGCAAGTGTGGGGACTCCTGCCCAGAGCAGGGGCAGGTGTCCCACAGACCTGAGTTTCTGCCCAGCCTCCTGCTGCGTCCCATAGGAAATGGGCAGAGAAGCCGCAAGTCCAGGATGCCAAGGAGGGCAGGGCCCTTGTGAGGTTCCAGGAGAGGACAGAGGCAATGGGGTAGTTCTGGGAGGAACTGGTAAGCCTCGGCCCTTGTGGAGTGGACAGGGTTTCAGGAGCTGCAGGAGGGTGGAAAGGACCCCAGGGAGCACAGCATGGACTCAGAGCGGCAGGAAGGGGTTTAGCCGGAGGTTGGGCGGGAAATGAGGCCAGACTGCACCAAGGAGAGCTGGGCCTGCTGGGACGCGCTCCTCCTTCCACCCACAAGTGTCCAGTCTGATCAGGGAACCCTTGTCTTTCCTGGTCCTGGTGAGGTTTCATACGGCACTGGAAGATTCCTGGCCAAGGTGAAAGTAACCAGAGTGAAACAGCTGTAGAACATGACCCAGGCACTCTAGTGAGCCTGGCTGCCTTCGCCTTTATTTAAAAGCAGCCCTGGGCATGGTGGTGGCGCCTGTGGTTTCAGCTACTCAGGAGGCTGAGGTGGGAGGATCACTTGAGCCTGCAAAATAGATGCTGCAGTGAGTTATGACTGTGCTACTGTGCTGCAGCTTGGGCAACCAGGT
The DNA here is from genome assembly GCA_031835075.1 of Saguinus oedipus. Classification (NCBI taxonomy): domain Eukaryota; kingdom Metazoa; phylum Chordata; class Mammalia; order Primates; family Cebidae; genus Saguinus; species Saguinus oedipus. The sequence goes on along the minus strand of CM063187.1, from coordinate 37,016,464 downwards.
GAGACCCTGTCTCAAAATAATAATAAAATAAGTAAATGCCCTGGGGAAATGGAGACAGTGGGCAAAGCAGGTTTGGGCACAGGTGTGGCTGTGAGTCTGTCATGAGAGCTGTCCTTAATGCACTTAATGCCACTGAACCGTATGCTGGAAAACAGTGACAACGGTGAATTTTGTTACACACTTGAAAAAGAAATAGCCAGGCCTGCTTCCTGAGTGCTTGTGTCATTTTATTTTCTCACTACCAAGGTCTGCTTGAGTTCTGATTGCTCCGCGTCCTCATCAACACTTGATGGTGTCACCAATAACTGTTGAGAAGAAGATTTAAGGCAAAGGGTAGCTGAGCATTTGGCCCCTGGAGCATAGCTGTCACCGCTCCTCACACCCTCCTCCACCTGTGTCATCAGTGCAAGTGAAAGGCAAAGTTGCCAGTGTGGGTGGCTCAGGAGAGCCCTCCCTGGGCCCAGGCCGCCCTTCCAGCAGGGAGGGCTTGAGCTGGATGCAGATCCCACAGCAGAAGGCTGAGCCTCTTGGGATGGGCTGGGCTGATACCTGAATTCTCAAGACAGGAAACATCGTCCACTCAAAACACAGCTGGGAGGGACTGGGTGGCATGGGGAGGGCTCAGCGTGGCCTGGTTTGTGGCACCTCTGCTGGGTCACAGGTGGGCTGGGGTCAGGAGTGGCTGCAGCCAGGAGAGGGAGAGGGATGGGTGCAGCTGGTCGGGCCTCATGATTTTCTTGAGGTGTGAGTCCATAGCCCCTAAGGTGGGTAGGAAACCTGCTCTTCCAGCCTCCTAGGCTTGGCTCTTTTTTTTTTTTTTTTTTTAATCGAGATGGAGTCTTGCTCTGTTACCCAGGCTGGAGTGCAGTGGTGCAATCTCAGCTCACTGTAACCTCCGCCTCCTAGGTTCAAGCAATTCTCCCATCTCAGCCTCCTGAATAGCTGGGATTACAGGCACGTGCCACCACACCCGGCTAATTTTTTTATTTTTAGTAGAGACGAGGTTTCACCATGTCAATCAGGCTGGCCTTGAACTCCTGACCTCAAGTGATCTGTCCACCTCGGCCTCCCAAAGTGCTGGGACTGCAGGCATGAGCCACCGCGCCCAGCCTCAGACTCATCTCTTTTCCTCATTTTTGACTGGGGGTGGGCTGGGTGGGAGGGTGCTGGAGGGAAAGGAGAAGGGCGGCTTTTATAGTTGGTATTCCCCTGCAGGACCCTGCTGGACTGCTTTGCAGGCCCAGTGCCTACAAACAACAGAACAGAGAGTGAGGACCCAGGCTGGGCTAAGGAGACCTCAAACCTACGGAGTGCATGAGGCTGCTTCCTGGAACTGGGCAAGCCACCTGCTGCTGAGGACCCAGGCTGGCTCCCCGCATCTGTGCTGGGTGCTCTGGGCCCTTATCCCCTGTTCCCCAGTCCACCTGTGTGTCAGCACTCTACAGTGGATATAGATGAGAGAGGAAGAGTGCACCGAGGTGAGAGCATTGCCGCCTAGAGTCATCAGGAGCCTGGAGCATCTATTTCCCCTGGTCAGGAGGGTCCTGAGTATTTTATTTAAGAATAATTCTTTGAAAGTGAGGGGTTTGTGTGTGGTATACGTAGCATACCAGGGCTGGGTTGCAAGCAACAGGAATTCTGCCCAATGTTAAGGGAAAGAAGGAAATATTTTGGAAATGTACACCGGGTGGTTTCCACCATGTTTTGAGAAGGACAGAAGCCAGAACAGCCGTTGCCGAGGGTGATTCTCAGTAGTTGAACACTGTCAGCCTACCCTGTGCTTCTCTTAGGTAGCAAATCCTGGGAGACAGTGGCCTCTGGTTGAGCTAATGTCCTGAGTACTCCTGTGTGGCCAGAGAAGTGAGGTCCTTTGATTGGTAGCCCACCAGTGTCCCCCATAAAGGGACAGTTCCCCCAAGTTGTGGATGCTGGGCAGACAGAAACAAGATTACAAAAAATGGTAACTCCCTATGTTAGAGTCTCAACCTGTCACCCAGACTGGAGTCCAGTGGCATGATTGTAGCGCACTGCAGCCTTCAACTCCTGGAGTCAAGCAGTCATCCAATCTCAGCCTCCTGAGAGTATCTGGGACTATAGGTGTACACCACCATGCCCAGCTAATATTTATAAATTTTTTTCTTGTAAAGACAGGGGCTCACTATGTTGCCCAGGCTGGTCTCAAACTCCTGACCTCAAGCAGTCCCTCTGTCTCAGCCTCCTGAAGTGCTGAGATTACAGGTGTGAGCCACAGTACCCAGCCCAAAAAATAATAGCTCTTTATTAAAGATCTTTGATGACACAGAACCCTCTTTCCCCAACCTCAGCAGCAAACACAGCTTTTTCATCACATGTGGCCACCATGGTTGAGAAAAGGGGCGGTGACCATGAACAGTGATGAGGTCGGTGGGGAAGGGAGCAGGATGGGAAGTGGTGTTTTGATGGCATGCTGCGACTGTGCTGGCTTCGGCAAGCAGGTAATTTTCTTGTAAAACCATATTACTTGGAATACATAAAAATGATGGGCAAAGTTCGAAGGCAGAATTGTACTTTCCAATAGTTGTTGGATATATATAGATTGTTCCTAGATAAGAGTTTTGAAATTATGTTTATGCTTTCCTTGCTAATTGTTTTATTGTTAGACAGTATGTCCCTGACATTGAAAGCCTTTGAACACCACTGATTCATCACAAATTCTTCTGGTTGGAATTCAGGAGGTAAGGGAGCACCACTTGTATCTGTGGTCATATGCCAGTTATACCTGTCTTTTGTGTCCCCCTCCAAATCCCCAAATACTACTGTCAGCAGCAGTAGGAAGGAATATAAGACTGAGTGAACTTAATGAATAGGAAAACTCCGAAAACCTGAAGGCAGGTCTGGAACAAGCTTTCAGTAGTGAAGGAAGATACAGCCTCTGCCTGAATGTTTGCCCAAGACCCTGCCTCTGTCATGAGGACAGTGAATTAGAGAAGACGGCACCCAGCTGGGCATCCCAGAGGCTGTGCAGAAATGGGTTGACACTATGGGATTAAAGACGTCTTTAAAACCCTCACAGGAGGCCAGGTGCGATGGTTCATGCCTGTAATCTCAGCACTTTGAGAGGCTGAAATGGGAGGATCCCTTGAGCCCAGGAGGTCAAGGCTGCAGTGAGCCATGATCACGCCATTGCACTCTAGCCTGGGAGCGAGCGGCCCTGTCTTAAACATAAACCACCACAGAATAAGGAAATGCTGGCTCAGGACATACAACTGCCAAAATATGACTGTAGAAGACTACATATATGTCATCCCAAAATATACTTCTTTGGAATATGTTGAGTTGGTTATTCTAAGAAACTGCAGACACAACAGGTGTAGCTCTGAAAAGCTGCCCTTTGCAAAAGAAATGTATGTCATGAAGGAAATTTACATGAGTACAACTATCTACCAGGAAGAGACAATGTTTATTACCTGAGAGACATAATTTGCATAACCAGATGACCTTTATTCACCATGCATTTCCTTCCCTTGCCATCCCATTACTAGTCTCCAACAGCCTGGGAAGCCCCAAGCCCCTAATCCTTACATAGCTCAGGATGCTATATAGGCTTTAGTCATCTGGCCTTTCTTCAAGTCTCTTGCTTCATGGGACTCTGTTGCATGTACACATAATTGAAAGTTTCCCTCCTGTTAGTCTCAATTCGAAGCCCAATTGAAGAATCCAGCAGGGTGGAGGGAAGCATTTTCCCCTCCCCAACTGAAACAAAATATGCACCAAATATAAGATAAAATGCAGATGCTGTGAATGTCTTCAAACTGCAAGCATTGTTGCAATCAGATGGGAAAAGCACAGGTTGAAAGTGAAGGTCAAGAAATAGAGTGGTAGGCTGGGTGCAGTGGTTCATGCCTATAATCCCAGCACTTTGGAGGCTGAGGCAGGTGGATCACATTTGAGGTCAGGAGTTCAAGACCAGCCTGGCTAACATGGTGAAATCCTATCTCTACTAAAAACAAAAAAATTAGCCGGGTGCGGTGTCACACACTTGTAATCCCAGCTACTCGGGAGGCTGAGGCAGGAGAATCACTTGAACCTGGGAGGTGGAGGTTGCAACGAGCTTAGATTGTGCCACTGCATGCAGCCTGGGTGACAGAGTGAGACTCAGTCTCAAAAAATAAATAAATAAAATGGTAAAAATCACAGTAGAATTTGCATTTTGGGAGGCCAAGGTGGGTGGATCACTTGAGGTCAGGAGTTCGAGACCAACCTGGCCAATATGGTGAAACCCCATCTCTACTAAAAATATAAAAATTAGCTTGATGTGGTGGGGTATGCCTGTAATCCCAGATACTCGGGAGGCCAAGACAGGGAGAATTGCTTAAACCCAGGAGGTGGAGGCTGCAGTGCGCCGAGATTGCACCACTGTACTCCAGCCTGGGTGACAGAGTGAGACTCCATTTCAAAAAAAAACAGAATCGACAGCAGGGAGGTAAAACTTCAGCCACATGGCAGAAGCGCTGGATGCACAATGAGCCAACCGTCTTTAAGAACTGGGGAAGATTTTGCTTTTTAGATCAAATCCTCAGTATCTTCTATGAGAAGACGCTTATGAAAATTACTTGAATACTCTGTGTATTCAAGGAGGGAGAGGTGGGGACTGGGGTGAAAAACACAGCTTTAAGAAACAGCCTTCAAAAGAAATTATAAAAAAAAAAGAAAAACAGCTTTCAGAAACGCTCACTATGGACCCAAAATGAATTCAAGTGGAGGTTTCTGACTTAACCAAAGACCTTCACACCCAGCCATTGGCAGAGGCTCAGGAAGACCAGGGCCTGGACATCCACAGAATGCGCAAGTTCAACGTGTTCCATGAGGGGCGCCCATTGCTAGCCCTGCTTTGCAGATTCAGAGGCTGATCCTGGCAGAGCAGCCTAGCCCTTGTAGGTAGTGGGTAAGGTTGCAGGGCTGTCTGGCCCCAGCGGAGACCACTGTCCGCTGGGGCACTTTTGACGGAGGGTAGACTGCAGACATGGTTGTGCCGGGTGCCATGATGAGTGCCGCAGCGTTAGGAGGAGTGATCCCAGCAACCCCTGGGCAGGTTCTATCTGGGGTGACAGCCCCTGGCTTCTACTCTCCAGGCTGTCTACTCAGGGCTCTGGGCATGGTGGGCAGGTGAACAGGCTGGGCCCTCCCAAGATGGGAGGTGACAAACTTCTAAATCAGGACCCTGCCTCTGGAACACTATGGGTCCCTTTGTTGTACAGATGGCCTTTAGAGAAACCTGTCCCTCTCTCCGCTCTGCTTGCCCCAAACTGACCCCCAGAGACTGGCCCAGTTTCTTCCATCCCTGGCCTTAGTTTCCATCCAATATCTGAGATGCAGTTAAGTTTGCCCAAAGGCAAACCACCAGTTTTGGCTGAAGATGACAGCCACGATGCTTTAGACGCAGTGCTTAGACTGTGCCAGGTTGTCCTGTCTGTCTCATAAGGAGCTTCCTTCCCTATCTGACAGGGCTTAGCACTGACCCCTGAGGCTGCTGCCTGAGCCTAGGTCCGATAGCAGCGTGGGGAGAACTTCTGCTACCTCCTGGAGAGATCCAGACCCTGGCAGCCCTGGATGGGGACTGGAGCTCCCTGGTCTTGTGTTTCCCGTCTCCCCTGTAGGCCTCCGTTTCCCTGACGGGCAAGGTGTTATGTCCCTTGTGTCTGATGAGCCATGGCATGGCTACATGAACAGTACCACAGCCAGACCTGACTGGCTTTTGGCCATAGCTGCAGGGAGGATGCAGGGGCCTGTTGCCTCAGGACTGCTTGTGGTTCCAAGTGGTGAAGCCCTGTCACTGGTAAAGGTGAGTGGGAAAGGCTCGGCCACTCTCACCTGCTCAACCAGTGGCAGGCCCAGGGCTGGGGGAAATTCCTGGGCGGGGAGGAAACTGACCAACAGCAGAGTTACGCGCACACACAGCAGTTCCTGTTTGCACTGCCTGACTTGAGTTTTAAATATAGCCTATTAAGGCAATTAGAGAATTGGTTCCAAAGTTTATCTCCTCTGATTCCCAAAGACAAAAGAAGGCATAATTTATTTTATCTTTGGGTAAAACATGTAGATGATTTGAGACCATCTGGTTTTAAAAAATAACCTGACCTAGACACAAATGAACAAAACAAAAATGGTTTCAGAGAGAAATTGATCTGCCTGACCCTCCCCTTTTTATGTGGCATATCTATGCTTCATTGCTTAAAAAAAAGGTGTTTAATAATTACCCTTATTGACCTCTGTACCTTCTTGACTTCCTCCACTCCTGGGCACAAGACATGGCCATTCCTAGGGCTGGACCGTGCAGGGACAGGTGGTCAGCTGGGCCGCGGCTCCTCCGGCTCTGCAGGGTCACGGAGGAAGGTAAGGTCAATGGGTGACAGGAAGGTTCATGGCTCTCCTGGCCAGCGCCTGGACAGATAATTTATTGAGAGAGAGGGTACAGTGGTACGTGGGTATCTCCTAATTCAGTCTGAAACTGGGTTTCCTTGGCAATTTTTTCATTCCTTTCATCACTCAATGAAAAAGTACCTGGCCAGGCATGGGGGCTCATGTCTGTAAACCCAGCCCTTTGGGAGGCTGAGGTGAGAGGACTGCTCGAGTCCAGGAGTTGGAGGCCAGCCTGGGTAACATAGCAAGACCCCATCTTTACAAAAAATATTGTAAAAATTTTAGAAGTAGAAAGAAAAAGTACCTGTATTGTGATCTGTAATGTATGGGGTGCCTTTAATCTTGGGAAGGAATTATAAGACAAACTTTCCTTCCCTAGACTTGATTCTGATAAATACATTCCATGATATTTTAACTTTTTGTATGACAGAGTCTCGCTCTGTCACCCAGGCTGGAGTGCAGTGGCATGATCTCGGCTCACTGCAGCCTCTGCCTCCTGGTTCAAGCGATTCTCCTTCCTGAGTAGCTGGGATTACAGGCACCACCACCACACCCAGCTAATGTTTTGTTTTGTATTTTTAGTATTGACGGGTTTTGCCATGTTGGCCAGGCTGGTCTTGAATTCCTGGGCTCAAGTGATCCATCCACCTTAGCCTTCCAAAGTGCTGGGATTACAGGCATGAGCCACTGCGCCCGGCCCAGGATGTTGTTAAATATTTCTTTTTACTTTTGAAAAAAAATGAAATTGGACCACAGAGGTAGAATGACTTTCAAGGCACAGGCACATGGGCCAGGGGGCTCCTGGGGCCTGACTGGGAGAGAGCTAAGCAAGCAGCTGAGCTTTGGAGAGTAGCAGGGAGCTGTGTTCCCTTGCCTGGACGACGTGAATGACTGATTTTGACTCTGGGGCCCAGCGCATGAGCCCTGTGGGCTGGCATCAATGCCCACCTGCAGCAATCACCAACACTGTGCTTTGGAGCCAGCTCCCCTAGTCCAGGCCAAACTTGCACTTCTGCTGAACCAAGATTCAACTGTGCGTCGTCCTTGCAGTCTCCGAGAACCAGCAGGAGGAAACATGGGGGAGACCGGCCTGAGAAAGCGGAGAGAGGATGAAAAGTCGATCCAGAGCCAAGAGCCCAAGACCACCAGTCTCCAAAAGGAGGTAAGGCGGTTGGTTTCTGGTGGGGCGGGCATCTGAACGAGGGGCACAGGCAGTGAAGTAGTGACAGGGCAGAAGAGGTGCTCTTTAATTTGTAAAGTACATCTTTAAGGGGACAATCTCTGGACTTACCTCTTTCGCTCTTCCCAGGGAACTCTGTGTGTTCTTTTTTTTTTTTTTTTTGAGATGGAGTCTTGCTCTGTCAACAAGGTTGGAGTGCAGTGGTGCGATCTCAGCTCACTACAACCTCCACCTCCCGGGTTTAAGCGATCCTCCTGCCCCAGCCTCCTGAGTAGCTGGGGACTACAGAGGCACTGCCAAATTTTTAACTTTCAGAATTTTTTTTCTGTGGAGGCAGGCTCTTTATGTTGCCCAGGCTGGTCTGGAACTCTCGGGCTCAAGTGACCCTCCTACCTTGGGCTCCCAAAGTGCTGGGATTACAGGTGTGAGTCACTGTGCCCAGCCAGAGAGGGCATTCTGATCGTTGGGTCCCCTCGAAATACCTGTCCCTCTTATGTCTGAATGGCTGTAGTGATGGGAAGCATTGCCCCCAGCAGAGCCCGTTCTGTCTTACAGGCGTCTAGCAGGGACGGCCGCCCTGAGTTGGGCTGCAGTGAACAGCTGGGGCTGGCCCTGGGCCTGGAGGGAAAGGGAGCCTTGGGGCTGGGGTGAAGGCAGAAGGGAGCTGGATACAGCACACCACGCCAGGCCCAGGCAGTTGGGAGCAGCAGGTACTCAGCATGGAGGCGCAGGAGGGCTTCAGGCTCCCAGGATGAGGAAAGGCAGCCGGGGGCGAGCTCAGGACAGCTTCTGCTTCCACAGCAGCGGTCTGGGCGGGGCCTCTGAGAGCTCCTGTGCCTGGCAGCAGAGGGGATGGAGGAGGGACAGCACCAAGGCTTTAGAGCTTGACCAGGGGCTGGCATGGCCTAAATGGCTTGGCCTGGGGCTGGGGTCCCCAGGAGGTAGATGATGGGCTGCAGCCCCCTGCCTCTCTGCCAGTCTTAGGCTAGATCCCAGCAAGCACCTCAGAGCACAGCTGAGAAATCCCCAGATGTGTTTTCTGAGCTGGGACCAGGTGTGGCTGCACACCCCTGTAACCTTAGCACTATTGGGAGCCTGAGGTGGGAGGATTGCTTGATCCCAGGAGGTTAGCCTGCAGTGAGTCATGATCGTGCCACTGCACTCCAAGCCTGGGCAACAGAGCGAGACCTTGAGTCTAAAAATGGAAAACTGAGCTAGGTCTACCTCTCAGGCAGGCAACTTCAGGGTGAATGCAGACCTCACCCAGATCAGAACCTCAGCAGAAGGGAGGGAGGATTCTGGAGCCAAACTGCCGGCCCTGGGCAAGGCTAAGACGAGGAGGAGGGCTGAGCCCATCCCTCCCTGCCCTGGAAGCGCGCCCTGTCCCTGAAAGCTGATGCTGCGCCCCAGGGATCCTGCTTGTGTGTGCAGAGTCCCCAGAGTGGCAGCCTGCAGCTGGGAGCCCCTCATCCCTTGCGATCTGACTCCAAGCCCAGCCTTTTCCCAGGTGAACACAGGTGCTGGAAACTTCAGGCTCTGAGATCTGACCGGGGCTGCTTCTGAGGACAAGTGTTATGAGTAGGGCCTCAGTTGGGCTTTTTTTTCCCCTTGTTGATTGGTGTATAATTTATATACAGTAAAATGTGCAGTGCTTTTTGAGACAGTCTCGTTCTGTCACTCAGGTGTAGTGAGTGGCTCAACGCAACCTCCACCTCCCAGGTTCAAGTGATTCTCCTGCCTCAGCCTCCTAAGTAGCTGGGATTACAGGTGTGCGCAAATATATCTGGCTGATTATTGTGTTTGTCAGTAGAGATGGGGTTTTACCATGTTGGCCAGTCTGGTCTCAAACTCCAAACCTCAGGTAAAGCACCTGCCTTGACCTCCCAAAGTCCTGGGATTACAGGCGTGAGCCACCACACCTGGCTGAAATGTGCAGATCTTTAGTGCTGAGTTTGATGGGTTTTGAGAGATGTGCCACCCCAGAAAGCCCCCTCCTGCCCCTTTCTAGGCAGGGACCCAGCCCTGAATTCATAGGGCTGTCGATTAGAGTCACCTGTTCTTGAACTTCACAGGAATGGAACCATCTGATGTCTCTCTGAGCTGGGTTCTGTTCTGAGAAAGCTCATATCCTAGCAAATGGCACAGGGCCAGGCACAGTGACTCACGCCTGCAGTCCCAGCACTTTGGGAGGCTGAGCTGGGAGGATTGTTTGAGGCCAGGAATTTGAGGCTGCCGTGAACTATGATTGCACAGCTGTGCTCCAGCCTGGGCGACAAAGAGAGACCCTGACTCTAAATAAACAAACAAAAATAAGATAAAATGGCACCACAGAAAGTTCAGTCCCCACGGTTTTTCTGTTTCTGGGAGGCCTCCGTTGCTCACTCCGCACGGCGCCTCTGGCCAGGATTCCAGGCCCTGACTCCCTCTGCTTTGGTGGCACACTCCTTTCTCATTTGCCCAGAGCAGAGGCGTTTCCCGAGGACCTTTCTCATTGGCGAGCCGTTGCCAAGTCGGCCTTTCCATTGAGGGCACAGGATCATGGTTAGGGGCGGAACATGGGTGGGTTCTAGCAGCCTTCTAATCTTTCTATGCCTCAGCGTCCTCCTCTGTACCATGCGGGTGCTACAGCGTGGCCAGCTCATGGGGTTGCCATGAGAATTCATTGAGTTAATGTGAGTGAGGCCTGGGAAGCGGTGTCCCGGTGCTGCCACAGCAGCCACCCAGGCTGGGAGCTCCTGGGGCAAGGGCTTTGGCTGGGCCTGCCCTGGCCCTTTGGAGGGAGGCGGTGCCTGGACTTCTGGGCTGGACCTGGGCGTGGCACTAACGCCCTCTCCCTTCCTCCACACCCAGCTGGGCCTTATCAGTGGCATCTCCATCATCGTGGGCACCACCATTGGCTCCGGGATCTTCATCTCCCCCAAGTCTGTGCTCAGCAACACGGAAGCCGTTGGGCCCTGCCTCATCATATGGGCGGCTTGCGGGGTCCTCGCAACACTGGGTAAAGAGACGTGGCTCCCTGGTGGGGCACACTAGGCAGGCGCTATCTGTGCCAGCCCTCGCCCTGCTGGGGTCCCTCTCGGCGCCTGTGTGGCAAACAGGTGTAAATCAGGCTGGTCTGAATGTCCAGTGGCCAGATCTCAGGGCTGTCCGGCAAGGGCACACCACGGTGGCCCTCCATATGAACGCAGCCCCCGAGGGGAGGACGGCTCCCTTGGGTGGGGGCAGTGCCTCACGAGGGGCCTGTGGGCCCTTCCTCTCTGCGTTCCAGGTGCCCTGTGCTATGCAGAGCTTGGCACGATGATCACCAAGTCTGGGGGTGAGTACCCTTACTTGATGGAGGCCTACGGGCCCATCCCTGCCTACCTCTTCTCCTGGGCCAGCCTGATTGTCATGAAGCCCTCGTCCTTCGCCATCATCTGCCTCAGCTTCTCCCAGTATGTGTGTGCGCCCTTCTACCCAGGCTGCAAGCCTCCTGAAATTGTTGTGAAATGCCTGGCTGCCGCTGCCATCTGTGAGTACCCGAGCCCAGGGTGCGGGTCAGAAAAGACCTGGTGCCCTCAGCTCCCCACTAGTGAGCTAGAGTCTCTGGTGTGAGGCCAGGCAGGGCCTTGCATCAGCCTTTGCTGTACCTGTGGGTGTTGCACACTGGGGACCCCCAGGCCCGTGGGCGCTACAGAGAGGGGGCAAGCTGTCCCGAAGGGTAGAGCCTGGGCTCAGGGCCCGGCTCCTTCTCTGGCATAGTGACAGGTGCCTGTAATCTTAGCTACTCTGGAGGCTGCCTACCATGCCCTGATAATTTTTTGCTGGCTGAGGCAGCCCAGCTGGATTGCAAAGGTCATCTCCAGGTACATTTTAAAGGTCCTTAAGCTCCCATAGTGTGATCTTCCCTCTTGGGATTTGGGAGATAAATGTGGTAGCTTGTAGGGGAGCAGGGGTGGGCCACAGGCAGTGGCTCATACTTGGAATCTCATCACTTTGGGAGGCTGAGGTGGGAGGATTCTTTGAGGCCAAGAGTTTGAGACCAGCCTGGTCAACCTAGTGAAACCCTTGCCTCGACAAAAAAATAAAAACATTAGCTGGGTGTGGTGGCATGTGCCAGTGTTCCAGCTACTTGGGAGGCTGAGGCGGGGGGATGGCTTGAACCTTGGACCCTGTCTCAAAAAATAAAAGAGGTTGGGCACGGTGGCTCATGCCTGTAATCCCAGCACTTTGGGAGGCCAAGGTGGCTAACTTAAGGTCAGGAGTTTGAGACCAGCCTGGCCAACATGGCAAAACCCGGTTTCTACTAAAAATACAAAAATTAGCCAGGTGGAGTGGCATGTGCCTGTATTCCCAGCTACTCAGGAGACTGAGGCCAGAGAACTGCTTGATACCCAGGAGGCGGAGGTTGTGGTGAGCCGAGACCGTACCATTGCACTCCAGCCTGGACAACAGAGTGAGACTCCATCTCTAAATAAATAAATAAACATAAAATTACAAAAATTGGATGTGAGGGCGATCTGGCAGGGACACCTGTCACCCCATTGGTCGCCAGGGTTGATTCGGCTGATCTGGCTGGCTAGGCTGGTGTCCCCTTCCTCCCTCACCACTCCATGTGCATCCCTCCTGAAGCCGCATGCTCAGTCGAAGAGGACAAGCATCCCTGACAGAGGAGAACGAGCTTTTGGTCAAGCGTATACGAGTAGCTGCACCTCCCTGCTGGAAGCTCCAGGCAAACTCTACTAAAAATACAAAAATCAGCTGGTCATGGTGGTGTGCACCTGTCATAATAGCTATGCAGGAGGCTGAGGCAGGAGAATCGCTTGAACCTGGGAGGCAGAGATTACTGAGATCATGCCACTGCTCTCTAGCCCAGGTGACAGAGTGAGACCCTATCTAAAAAAATAAGTAAAAGTAAAAAGTCTTAGCTGGGCATGGTAGCGTGTGCCTGTAATCCCAGCTGCTCAGGAGGCTGAGGCAGGAGAATTGCTTGAACCCAGGAGGCGGAGGTTGCGGTGAGCTGAGATCGCGCCGTTGCACTCCAGCCTGGGTAACGAGCGAAACTCCATCTCAAAAAAAAAAAAAAAAAGTAAAAAGCCACAAAGTATATAAAAGTAAGGAGACTCTCTCCAGGGCTTTGTTGAAAACCATAAATGCAGAAACTGCCCCACCCTTCCAGTATTCATCACGACGGTGAACTCACTGAGCGTGCGGCTGGGAAGCTATGTCCAGAACATCTTCACCGCGGCCAAGCTGGTGATCGTGGCCATCATCATCATCAGTGGCCTCGTGCTCCTGGCCCAAGGTGACCCACAGGAGGGCGGGCCCTGAATGGGCATGTACCAGAACCCCTTCCACTGGGAGCGGGACCAGCCTTGCCCCACAAACCCATCTCCAAGGAAGCATGGCAGGAACTCAGTGGGAGGATCCTTAGTTTCAGAGAGTGTTTAATAAGCGGGGGTCACCATCATGCCCGTCTTCACGTGGAGGTGCACTCAAGATCTGACTGGCTGACACCTGCTGTTCACTGTCTGGCTTCATTACAGGAAACACAAAGAATTTTGAGAATTCTTTCGAGGGCACCCAGCTGTCTGTGGGAGCCATCAGTCTGGCGTTTTACAATGGACTCTGGGCCTACGATGGATGGTGAGGCATCCTGGGATGTCCCGAGTCTGGGGGTGGGTGGGATTCTCCAGGCAACTTTAACTCCAGCTGTCATGGAAAGCAGTGAGTTCCCCTTTCTAGCGTTTGGTGTGACTCTGACATTCACCCTCACATTTCCTTTTTTGTGAAGCATGTGACAACCTCTAGGCTTTATTCCCGGAGACACCTTCTCAGCCAGCCAGAGTGCTCTGTGTAGAACCCTCACCGGGCCAACACAAGCTCAGCTGAATTAGAGGCAGCCAGGGCCCAAGCTTGGGTTTTCTGTTGTGTTTTGTTTTGAGACCGAGTCTCACTCTGTTGCCCAGGCTGGAGTGCAGTGGCACAGTCTTGGCTCACTGCATCCTCTGCCTCTTCGGTTCAAGTGATTCTCCTGCTTCAGCCTCCCAAGTAGCTGGGATTACAGGCGCCTGCCACCATGTCCAGCTAATTTTTGTATTATTAGTAGAGACAGGGTTTCACCATATTGGCCCAGCTGGCCTTGAACTCCTGACCTCATGATCCACCTGCCTTGGCCTCCCAAAGTGCTGGGATTACAGGTGTGAGCTACCACGCCCAGCTGTTTGTTTTTTTTTTTTTAGAGACAGGCTTTCACTTGGTCACCCAGGCTGCAGTGAAATGGCATGATCACGGCTCACTGCAGCCTTGAACTCCTGGGCTGAAGCCAGCTTCCTGCCTCAGCTTCCTGAGTAGCTGGGACCACAGATAGGAGCTACTACATCCTGATGATTTTTTTATTTTTGTTTTGTAGAGACAGAGTCTCTCTCTGTTGGCCAAGCCGGTCTCAAACTCCTGCACTCAAGCAATCCTCTCTCCTTGGCCTCCCAAAGTGCTGGGATTACAGGCGTGAGCCACCACTCCCAGCCCCAGGCTATTGATTAAACAAAGAATACTCCATAGCACTTCTGTTTAACCCTGAAAATCATTAGGTTTGGGAGCCTCTCTGAACTTATGGTTTGGGGGGCTGTCCTACAAACAAAATATCATACAAATTTTATATATTTATATGGTTTAGTGGGTGAGATTATTTTTGTCCTTTTTAGAGATGGAGTCTCACTCTGTCACCCAGGCTGGAACACAGTGGCATGATCTCGGCTCACTGCAACCTCCATCCCCCCAGGTTCAAGCAATTCTCCTGACTCAGCCTTGGGATTACAGACACCTGCCACCTTGCACTGCTAATTTTTGTATTTTTCTTAAGAGATGAGGTTTCACCATGTTGGCCCGGCTGGTCTCGAACTCCCAACTTCAAGTGATCTGCCCGCCTCAGCCTCCCAAAGTGCTGGCGCATTTTTGTCCTTTTAAGGGAGAAGCATGACAGTCTATGACACTGGTCCTTCTCTCCTGCAGAGCATGTCTAGATTTCATTTGCTTCTCAAAGAATATTCCATTTATTCAAGGCATCTTGGGGACTCACTACTCCTGATTATTCTTCCAAATCTGTGTGATTCCGAAGGAGGGCAAAGACTCAACCAGCTGACAGATGTTGCTCTGGGTAGAGCCCCAGGCCCCACCCACTACCAGGGCCATTAACCTGGAAAAAAATTCACCTGGAATTCCTGCAGGAGAGTTTTCTCTCTGGCACAGAATCTTAAATGAGGCCAACATTTATTATTGTGGGTTCATAATAGAAAAATAAAATCAAGCCGTGTCATGCTTGTTTCTTTCTTCCAGGAATCAGCTGAATTACATCACAGAAGAACTGCAAAACCCTTACAGGTAACAATTGAGTCAGCTCAGGGGACGGCGGGGCAGGCTGATTTCTCTTCTCTTGGTGAAGGCTGGAGCTGTTTCCCTGGTTATTCCATGATACCCTTCCCAACAGTGAATGATTTCTTTTTTCTTTATTTTTTTGAGATGGAGTCTTACTCTGTTGCCTAGGCTGGAGTGCAGTGGTGCAATCTAAGCTCACTAATTTATTTATTTTTTTTAGTAGAGATGGGATTTTGCCATGTTGGCCAGGCTGGTCCTGAACTGCTGACCTCAGGAGATTCTCCTCTCTCGGCCTCTCAGGTGTGAGCCACTGCACCCGGCCATTGATTGGTTTCTTTTTTTTTTTTTGAGACGGAGTTTCGCTCTTGTTACCCAGGCTGGAGTGCAATGGCGCGATCTCGGCTCACTGCAACCTCCGCCTTCTGGGTTCAAGCAATTCTCCTGCCTCAGCCTCCCGAGTAGCTGGGACTACAGGCGTGCACCACCATGCCCAGCTAATTTTTGTATTTTTAGTAGAGACGGGGTTTCACCTCGTTGACCAGGATGGTCTCGATCTCTTGACCTCGTGATCCACCTGCCTCGGCCTCCCAAAGTGCTGGGATTATAGGCATGAGCCACTGCGCCTGGCTCGATTGGTTTCTTATGAGTTCACTACGCACGCTTAGAGTTTGGTTTGGTTTGGTTTGGGGCAGAGCAGTGGCTGCTAAGGAGAGGAAGAGTTTGGTCTTCCTTTATCTCTGGCTTTTTTTGCTTTATAAACAGTTCCATGTGAACTGCTCTGGAGTCAGAGTCAGCATTCTCATTTGAAAATGTCTCATGTTCCTGCTGGGGTGCTGCTGCCTGCGAATCTTCTCCCTGGGAGGGCCTCAGGGAGGGTGTTAGTCTCCCACGGGAGGCTCTGGTCTGACTATGGGTCTCTGTGTCATTGCACCTCCCAGAAACCTGCCCTTGGCCATTGTCATTGGGATCCCCCTGGTGATGACATGCTACATCCTCATGAACGTGTCCTACTTCACCGTGATGACTGCCACCGAGCTCCTGCAGTCCCAGGCTGTAGCTGTGGTGAGTGCCTGGGTGTCGCTGCTGGAGGGGCTGTGGCTTATGGGAAGGGGTAAGGCAGGTGTCAGCACTGGAGCTGAGGTCCCTCCCAGGGAAGGAGGACAGTAGTCATGGAAGAGCCTGAGAGACCAGACAAGTCAGGCCAGCCCCCAAGCCCCGCACGAGGTCAGGTATCAGCAGAGATGGGACCAGCTGCCTGGACACAAACAGCATGGAGCTGGAGGCAGGGCTGGGCTAGCCAGGGTTGCAGTTTGACAGATAAGCATGAAGCAGAGGCAGAAGGTGCCAGGGAGTCAGGGAGGTCATTATATTAGGTTGGTGGAAAAGTAATTGCCATTTTTACCATTCCTTTCAATGGCAAAATGGCAATTACTTTTGTACCACCCTGAATACTAATGACTCATAGGAGCTGAGAGGTGAGAGGCCCTGGGGTCAGCGAAGAGGCAGCTGGAGACCTCCTGCAGTTGCCATCAGACAACCAAGTGCTGGGGATTCGGAAGGTGCGGGAGACACAGTGTGGATAATTGCTGAGGTCACTGACCACGAGACTGGGGCTGCTCAGGTGGGAGGGAGAATTCAGCCATTTCGGTTGGAGTGCAGGTTCGGGGAAGTGAGAGGTGAAGGTATCAGGATATTGACATGACCAAGAATTATGCAGCTGGGTGTGGTGGCGAGTGCCCGTCGCCCCAGCTACTTGGAACACTGAGGTGAGAGGATCGCTTGAGCCCAGGAGATTGAGACTGCCTTGAGACATGAGCCCACCACTGTACTCCAACCTGGGAAACACAGTGCAATCCTGTCTCAAAAAAAAAAAAGCATCAAATTAAAAACTAAAGATTTGGCCGGGCGCAGTGGCCTACACCTGTAATCCCAGCACTTTGGGAGGCCAAGGCAGGTGGATTACAAGGTCAGGAGTTCGAGTCCAGCCTGGCCAACATGGTGAAACCTGCCTCTACTAAAAATACAAAAATTAGCCAGGCGTGGTGGTGGGTGCCTGTAATCCCAGCTACTCGGGTGGCTGAGGCAAGAGAATCGCTTGAACCTGGGAGGCAGGGGTTGCAATGAGCGGAGACCTCACCATTGCACTCCAGCCTGGGAAACAAGAACTAAACTCCATCTCAAAATAAATACATAAAATAAAATAAAGATTTATCGCAGGGAGTAGTGGATAAGAGATTTTTCTTGCCATCACAAGATCTGGAGACAGGCGAGTGGTGTTCTCCCCTCTCCTCTGCAGTGGAGGAGTCGGAGGCTATGCCCCGAGCTGAGGTGGGTCCCCGGGTCCCCTGGGAGGCCATAGCCCCGAGCTGAGGTGGGTCCCTGGGTCCCCTGGGAGGCCAGAATAGCTTTTGGGGGCCGGTGGCTCTTGGAGGCCAAGAAAGACCCTCAGGACTCATCTCGCTTCTCTCACCAGACATTTGGTGACCGTGTTCTCTATCCAGCTTCTTGGGTCGTTCCACTTTTTGTGGCATTTTCAACCATCGGTGCTGCTAATGGGACCTGCTTCACAGCGGGCAGGTAGGGGACCCCCGGCTGTCACTCCCAGGGTGGGGAAGGGCAGCCAAGCCAATGTCACACCCAAGGAATACACACAGCTAAAATCTTCAGGGCTCTGCCAGGCAAAACCCATGCCTAGCACAAGTAGGAGACCCAAGTCCAGGGAAGGGATGTTGCTTGAACCCACCACAAAGTGGCCAGGAAGGCATGGATGGCCCTGTACACGGGAATTGATCAAGGCTGTCTGGAATCTCAGCCTTCCCACTCCAGGGGGCCCTAGTTCCAAACATGGGGGAAAGCTCTCAACCTCAGCACCAGGGGAAGGGAGGAGACGCTGGGTAAATGAGGTGCAGGTTTACACCTGGAACTTTTTTCACCTAGTGATATTTTTCATCTAGTGATACTTCCTGAACATCTTCCCATGTTTACACACACAAACTAATTTGCTGATTAGCAGTTTTGCAAACAGTAACCCAGAATTGGCTAACTTTCTCTTAAAGAGCCAGATGGTAAATATTCCAGGCTCACAGGCTGCATAAACCTCTATCACAGCTTCTCAACTCTGCCTTGGTACCCAGAAGTCAACAGCCATGGTCATGTTCCAATAAAACTTTATTTGCACAAACAGGTGTGGTTTGCCCATCCTCTGGACCCTCCTGGTCTGGAGACCGCCACCAATTGTGTTGTATTCCACTTGTGGATGCAGCGTAACTTAACAAATCCTTCACTCACACCTGGGTGTGGATGGTTTCTGTGAACATTGCCGCAGTGAACATCCTTGAACACGTGTCTTGGCTCAGTTGTCCAGTGTTCCGGATGGATATATTTCCTTTATGTTTTTTTTTCTTTTTTTTCCCTAATCATAGACCATTCCTCAGGACCGGATGGATATATTTCCGAGTGAAATTGATAAAGTCTGTATATGTTAGAAAACAAAACACCATAAAATAATTCTTCTACAGTCAAATCAAAATACTTATAGTACTAGGCCTCCAACTTCGTTCTTTGTCAAAAGCATTTTAGCTAGATCCTTTGTATTTCTTTATAAATTTTTTAATTTTAATTTTCATTAATTAATTTTGAGGCAGGGTCTCACTCTGTCACCCAGTCAGGAACTCAGTGGCGCGATCTTGGCTCACTGTAGCCTCCACCTCTATGGCTCAAGCAATCCTATCTCCTCAGACTCTGGAGTAGCTGGGATTACAGGCATGCGCCACCATACCCAGCTAATTTTTGTAGTTTTAGTCGAGATGGGGTTTCACCATGTTGCCCAGGCTGGTTTTGAACTCCTGGCTCAAGTGATCCTCCTGCCTCAGCTTCCCAAAGTCCTAGAATTAAAGGCATGAGCCATCATGCCTGGTCTTATTTTATTTTTAATTGGCAAATAATAATTTCTTATATGGGCAGGAGAATTGCTAGAGGCCAGGAGCACAAGTCTAATCTGGGCCACATGGTGAGATTCCGTTCCTACAAAAAGAAATTTAAAAATTAGCTGGGTGTGGTGGCCCATGCCTGTCATCTCAGCAATTCGGGAGGCTGAGATGGGAGGATCATGTAAACCCAGGAGGTTCCAGGCTGCAGTGAGTCATGATCACACCACTGTACTCCAGCCTGGGTGACAGAGCAAAACCCTGTCTCTAAAAAATAACAACAATAATTGCATATATGTATGTGGTACAATGTGATGTTTCCATACATGTAAACATTGTGGAATGAGCAAATCAAGCTAAGTAACATATGCATCACCTGGCATAGTTATCATTTCTTTGTGGTGAGTACATTGGAAATCCACTAGCCATTCTGAAGTGTACACCGTTGCTAATGATAGTCACCTTGCTGTGCGGTGGATCACCAGAGCTTATTCCTCCCATCAAAGAGAAACTCCGTAGCCTTTGACCACCATTTCCCCTTTTGCCGTCTCAGGCCCCGCTTCTTTCAGCCTCTGGTTACCAATGTTCTACTCTCTATTGCTATTCTGAAATTTTAGATTTCATGTATGTCACAGATGATTACAAGTATCTGGGCTTGTGGCACAGAGATGAGAATTTACCAAGACAGTTGTTGGTCAAGAAAGGCAGATTGGCCTGGTGCAGTACCTCAAGCCTGTAATCCCAGCACTTTGGGAGGCCGAGGTGGGCGAATCACCTGAGGTCGGGGGTTCGATGCCAGCCTGACAGACATGGAGAAAACTTGTCTCTACTAAAAATACAAAATTAGCCGGGTGTGGTGGCACATGCCTGTAATCCCAGCTACCAGGGAGGCTGAGACAGGAGAATCGCTGGAACCTGGGAGGCAGAGGTTGCAGTGATCCAAGATCGTGCCACTGCACTCCAGCCTGGGCAACAAGAGCAAAACTCCGTCTCAAAGAAAAGAAAAGAAAAAAAGGCAGATTTATTAGAGAAAGGAAAATACATTGTAAGGTGCAATGGGCGGGCAGGTCAGTGAGAGAGGAGCTGACTGCAAAGAGACAAAGGCTTGCTGGGATTTTATAGGCTGGTGCTCGTGCTGTGTGCTGGAGAGGGGTACGTGAGTACTGATAATGCGAAGGTTGCACTGAGCTAACTGGCAATTTTCTATTAGCTGAGAGTCTGGCAATCACTGGACACGGGAAGACTGTGTGTCCCGGACCAGGAAGAAAGGCAGGCTTGTAGCTTATTTGCTTCGTCTCTTTTTGCTTTCCCTTGGTCCCACCAGCCTGACTCATTTTCCCTAATTACAGCTCCATAACATTTAAGGGAATACCATGGGATATTTGTCTTTGTCTGGTTTATTTCACTTAGCATCATATTCTCTCGAGTCATCCCTCTTGTCAAAAAATGACAGAATTCCACTCTGTTGAGAGGCTGAATCGTATTCCATTGTATATATAAGATTTTTATTCATCTGTTTACAGACACTGAGGTTGTGTCTCTGTCTCGGCTATAGTGAATAATGGAATGAACATGGGAGTGCAGACACTTGACGTGGATTTCTTTAAAGTATACTTTAAGTTTGGGGGCACATGTGCAGAATGTGCAGGTGTGTTACATAGGTATGCACGTGCCATGGTGGTTTGCTGCATCCATCACCCTGTCATCTACATTAGGTATTTCTCCTAATGCTATCCCTCCCCAATCCCCCCAACCCCCACTATCCTCCCCTAACACCCCACCCCTCCACTGGCCCTGGCGTGTAATGTTCCTTCTCTGTGTCCTTATGTTCTCATTGTTCTATACCCACTTATGAGTGAGAACATGCAGTGTTTGGTTTTCTGTTCTTGTGTCAGTTTGCTGAGAATGATGGTTTCCAGCTTCATCCATGTCCCTGCAAAGAACATGAACTCATCCATTTTTATGGCTGCATAATATTCCATGGTGTATATGTGCCACATTTTCTTTATCCAGTCTATCATTGATGGGCATTTGGGTTGGTTCCAGGTCTTTGCTATTGTGAACAGTGCTGCAATGAACATAAATCTGTATGTGTCTTTATAACAGAACAATTTATAATCCTTTGGATACATACCCAGTAATGGGCTTGCTGGGTCAAATGGAATTTCTATTTCTAGATACTTGAGGAATCACCACACTGTCTTCTACAATGGTTGAACTAATTTACACTCCCACCAACAGTGTAAAAGTGTTCCTATTTTCTCCACATCCTCTCCAGCATCTGTTGTCTCCTGATTTTTTAATGATCGCCATTCTAACTGGCGTGAGATGGTATCTCAATGTGGTTTTGATTTGCATTTCTCTAATGACCAGTGAGGATGAGCTTTTTTTTATACGTTTGTTGGCTACATAAATGGCTTTTTTTTTTAAGATGGGTTTCACCATGATGGTCAGGCTGCTCTTGAACTCCTGACCTCAGGTGATCCACCCACCTCAGCCTCCCAAAGTGCTAGGGAGAATTACAGGCGTGAGCCACCACGCCCAGCATAAATATCTTCTTTTGAGGAGTGTCTGTTCATATCCTTTGCCCACTTTTTGATGGAGTTTTTTCTTGTTAATTTGTAAATTCTTTGTAGACTCTAGATATTAGCCCTTTGTCTTACGGGTACATTGCAAACATTTTTCCCATTCCGTTGTTTGCCGGTTCACTCTAATGATTGTTTCTTTTGCTGTGCAGAAGCTCTGGAGTTTAATTAGATCCCATTGGTCTATTTTGGCTTTTGTTGCCATTGCTTTTGGTGTTTTAGTCATGAAGTCCTTGCCTATGCCTATGTCCTGACTGGTATTGCCTAGGTTTTCTTCTGGGGTTTTTATGATGTTAGGTCTTATGTTTTAAAATCCATCTGGAGTTTATTTTTGTGTAAGGTGTAAGAAAGGGATCCAGTTTCAGCTTTCTGCACATGGCTAGCCAGTTTTCCCAACATCATTTATTAAATAGGGAATCCTTTCCCCATTACTTGTTTGTGTCAGGTTTGTCAAAGATCAGATGGTTGTAGATGTGTGGCATCTCTGTGGCGTCTCTGAGGCCTCTGTTCTGGTTCATTGGTCTATATGTCTGTTTTGGTACCAGTCCCATACTTTTTTTTTTTTTTCTGAGACAGAGTCTCACTCTGTCACCAGGCGCCAGGCTGGAGTGCAATGGCACAATCTCGGCTCACTGCAACCTCCGCCTCCCGGGTTCAAGCAATTCTCCTGCCTCAGCCTCCCGAATAGCTGGACTACAGGTGCACGCCACGACGCCCAGCTAGTTTTTGTATTTTTAGTAGAGACAGTCAACATAGTTTCACCATGTGAAACTATGACCAGGATGGTCACAATCTCTTGACCTCGTGATCCGCCTGCCTCAGCCTCCCAAAGTGCCGGCATTACAGGCTTGAGCCACCGGGCCCGGCCCCATGCTGTTTTGATTACTGTAGCCTTGTAGTATATTTTGAAGTCAGGTAGCTTGATGCCTCCACCTTTTTTGTTTTGTTTTGTTTTTTGTTTTGCTTAGGATTGTCTTGGCTATGCAGACTCCTTTTTGGTTCCATATAAAGTTTAAGGTAGTTTTTTCCAATTCTGTGAAGAAAGTCAGTGGTAGCTTGATGGGGATAGCATTGAATCTGTAAATTACTTTGGTCAGTATAGCCATTTTCATGATATTGATTCTTCCTAACCATGAGGATGGAATGTTTCTCCATCTGTTTGTGTCCTCTCTTATTTCCTTGAGCAGTGGTTTGTAGTTCTCCTTGAAGAGGTCCTTCACCTCCCTTGTTAGTTGTATTCCTAGGTATTTTATTCTCTTTGTAGCAATTGTGAATGGGAGTTCATTTATGATTTGGCTCTCTGTCTGTTATTGGTATATAGGAATGCTTGTGATTTTTGCACATTGATTTTGTAGCCTGAGAGTTTGCTGAAGTTGCTTATCAGCTTAAGGAGATTTGGGACTAAGATGACGGGGTCTTCTAAATATACAATCATATCATCTACAAAGAGAGACAGTTTGACTTTCTCCTTTCCTAATTGAATATGCTTTATTTCTTTTTCTTGCCTGATTTCCCTGGCCAGAACTTTCAATACTATGTTGAATAGGAGTGGTGAGAGAGGGCATCCTTGTCTAGTGCCTGTTTTCAAAGGAAATGCTTGCAGTTTTTGCCCATTTAGTATAACAGTGGCTGTGTGTTCGTCATAAATAGCTCTTATTATTTTGAGATGTGTTCCATTGATACCTAGTTTATTGAGAGTTTTTAACATAAAGGGCTGCTGAATTTTGTTGAAGGCCTTCTCTGCATCTGTTGAGATAATCATGCAGATTTTGTCTTTGGTTCTGTTTGTGATGGATTAAGTTTATAGATTTGCATATGTTGAACCAGCCTTGCATCCAGGGATGAAGCCAAATTGATCATGTTACGTAAGCTTTTAGATGTGCTGTTGGATTCAGTTTGCCAGTACTTTATTGAGGATTTTCGCATCAATGTTCATCATGGATATTGGCCCGAAATGTTCTTTTTCAGTTGTGTCTCTGCCACAGAATAATCTTGGTCTCATAAAATGAGTTAGGGGGATTCCCTCTTTTTGTATTGTTTGGAATAGTTTCAGAAGAAATGGTACCAGCTCCTCTCTGTATCTCTGGTAGAATTCAGCTGTGAACCCGACTGGTCCTGGACTTTTTTTGGTTGGTAGGCTATTAATTGCTGTCTCAACTTCAGCCCTTGTTATTGGTCTATTCAGGGATTCAAATTCTTCCTGGTTTAGTCTTGGGAGGGTGTAAGTGTCCAGGAATTTATCCGTTTCTTCAGATTTACTGGTTTATTTGCAGAGAGGTGTTTGTAGTAATCTCTGATGGTAGTCTGTATTTCTGTGGGATTGGTGGAGATACCCCTTTGCCACTTTTTATTCCATCTATTTAATTCTTCTGTCTTTTCTTCTTTACTAGTCTGGCTAGTGGTCTATGTATTTAGTTGGTCTTTTTTAAAAAAAAAAACAGCTCCTGGATTTATTGATTTTTTTTGAAGGGTTTTCTGTGACTCTATCTCCTTCAGTTCTGCTCTGATCTTAGTTACTTCTTGTCTTCTGCTAGCTCTGAATTTGTTTGATCTTGCTCCTCTAGTTCTTTTAATCATGACATTAGGGTGTCGATTTTAGATTTTTCCTCCTTTCTCTTGTGGGCATTTAGTTGCTATAAATTTCCTTCTGGAAGATGCTTTAAATGTGTCCCAGAGATTCTGGTACACTGTGATTTTGCTCTCTTGGTTTTGAAGAACATCTTTATTTCTGCCTTCATTTCATTATTTATCCAGTAGTCATTCAGGAGCAGGTTGTTCAGTTTCCATGTAGTTGTGCAATTTTGAGTGAGTTTCTTAATCCTGAATTCTAAGTTGATTGCACTGTGGTCTGAGAGACTGTTTGCTATGATGTTTGTTCCTTTGCATTTTCTGAGGAGTGATTTACTTCCAATTATGTGGTCAATTTTAGAATAATTGTGATGTGGTGCTGAGAAGAATATATATTCTGTGGATTTGGGGTGGTGAGTTCTGTAGATGTCTATTATGTTCACTTGGTCCAGATCTGAGTTCAAGTCCTGGATATCCTTATTAATTTTCTGTATTGTTGATCTAATATTGACAATGGGGTGTTAAAGTCTCCCATTATTATTGTGTGGGAGTCTCTCTTTGTAGGTCATTAAGGATTGTTTTATGAAGCTGGATGTTCCTGTATTGGGTGCATATATGTTTCGAAGCGTTAGCTCTTCTCGTTGCATTGATCCCTTTACCATTATGCCCTTCTTTGTCTCTTTTGATCTTTGTTGGTTTAAAGTCTGTTTTATCAGAGACTAGGATTGCAAGTCCTGCTTTTTTTTGCTCTCCATTTGCTAGGTAAATCTTCCTCAACACCTTTATTTTGAACCTATATGTGTCTTTGCATGAGATATGTCTCCTAAACATAGTACACCGATGGGTCTTGACTCTTTATCCAATTTGCCAGTCTGTGTCTTTTGATTGGGGCATTTAGCCCATTTACATTTAAGGTTAACATTGTTATGTGTGAATTGGACCCTGCCATTTTGTTGCTAGCTGGTTGTTTTGCCTGATAGTTGATGCAGTTTCTTCATAGTGCCAATGGTCTTTACTATTTGGTATATTTTTGCAGTGGCTGGTACTGGTTGTTCCTTTCCATGTTTAGTGCTTCTTTCAGGAGCTCTTATAAGGCAGGCCTGGTGGTGGTGAAATATCTCAGCAGTTCCTTGTCCATAACAGATTTTATTTCTCCATCAGTTATGAATCTTAGTTTGGAGGGATATGAAATTCTGGGTTGCAAGTTCTTTTCTTTAAGGTTGTTGAATATTGGCCCCCACTCTCTTCTAGCTTGTAGGGTTTCTGCTGAGAGATCCGCTGTGAGTCTGATGGGCTTCCCATTGTGGGTAACCCGACCTTTCTCGCTGGCTGCCCTTAGCATTTTTTTCCTTCATTTCAACCCTGGTGAATCTGACGATTATGTGCCTTGGGGTTGTTCTCCTCGAGGAATATCTTTGTGGTGCTCTCTGAATTTCCTGAATTTGAATGTTGGCCTGCCTTGCTAGGTTGGGGAAGCTCTCCTGGATTATATCCTGAAGAGTGTTTTCCACCTTGGTTTCATTCTCCCTGTCACTTTCAGGTACACAGATCAAATGTAGATTAGGTCTTTTCACATAATCCCATATTTCTTGGGATTTCTTTTCACTCTGTTTTCCCTAATCTTGCCTTCTTCCTTTATTTCATTGAGTTGATCTTCAATCTCTGATATTCTTTCTTCCACTTGATTGATTTGGCTATTGAAACTTGTATATGCTGCATGAAGTTCTTGTGCTGTGTTTTTCAGCTCCATCAAGTCGTTTATGTTCTTCTCTACACTGATTATTCTAATTAGCATTTCATCTAACCTTTTATCAAGGTCCTTAGCCTCCTTGCATTGGGTTAGAACATGCTCCTTTAGCTTGAAGAAATTTGTTATTAGTCACCTTCTGAAGCCTGCTTCTGTCAATTCATCAAACTCATTCTCCATTCAGTTTTGTTCCCCTGCTGATGAGGAGTTGTGATCCCTTGGAGGAGAAGAGGTGTTCTGGTTTTTGGAGATTTCAGCCTTTTTGCACTGGTTTCTTCCCATCTTCATGGATTCATCTACCTCTGGTCTTTGAAGTTGGTGACTTTTGGGTGTGGTCTCTAGGTGGATGTCCTTTCTGCTGATGTTCAATCTATTTCTTTCTCTTTGTTAGTTTTCCTTCTAACAGTCAGGTCCCTCTGCTGTAAGTCTGCTGGAGTTTGCTGAAGGTCCACTCCAGACCCTGCTTGCCTGGGAATCACCCACAGGGGCTGCAGAACAGCAAAGATTGCTGCCTCTTCCTTCCTCTGGTAGCTTCATCCCAGAAGGGTACCTGCCAGATGTCAGCCAGAGCTCTCCTGTCTGAGGTGTCTCCCAGTCAGGATACATGGGGTCAGGGAGCCACTTGAGGAGACAGCCTATCCCTTATCGGAGCTCGAGTGCTGTTCTGGGAGTTCCGTTGCTCCCTTCAGAGCTCAGTTCAAAATTCAGAGATCACTTGCCTTCTGTGTTACTCTCGCTGGGAACTGTGGACTGGAGCTGTTCCTATTTGGCCATCTTGGTGGAGATCCTCTGACACGTTGATTTTAATTCATTCAAATATATACCCAAGGCTGGGTGCAGTGGCTCACACCTGTAATCCCAGCACTTTGGGAGGCTGAGGCGGGCAGATCACTTGAAGTCAGGAGTTCAAGGCCAACCTGGCCAACATGGTGAAACCCTATCTCTATTAAAAATGCAAAAATTAGTGGTGCATGATGGCAGATGCCTGTAATCCTAGCTACTCATGAGGCTGAGGCAGGAGAATCACTTGAACCTGGGAGGCAGAGGTTGCAGCAAGCGGAGATCACACCGGTGCACTCCAGCAGTGACACAATCATGGCACACTGCAGCCTCAGACTCCTATGCGTAAGCGATCCTCCCACTGTCTCTCAAGTAGCTGGGACTACAGACATGTGCCACCATGCATGGCTAATACTGTTTTGTAGATGTGAGGTCTTACTATGTTGCCCAAGCTGGTCTCAAACTCCTCACCTCAAGCAATCCTCTTCACTTCAACCTCCCAAAGTGTTGGGATTACAGGCATGAGCTACAGTGTCTGGCCTGATATCAATTTATTTTATTGTTTTATATTTTATCTTATTTATCTTTCTGAGACAGAGTCTTGCTCTGTCAATTACGCTAGAGTATAGTGGTGCAATCTTGGCTCACTGCAACTTCCACCTCCAGGTTAAAGTGATTCTCCTGCCTCAGCCTCCCAAGTAGCTGGGATTACAGGTGCCCACCACCACACCTGTATTTTTAGTAGAGACAGGGTTTCACTATGTTGGTCAGGCTGGTCTTGAACTCCTGACCTCAAGTGATCCACTTGCCTTGGCCTCTCGAAGTCCTTGGATTACAGGCATGAGCCACTGGGCCTGGCATCAATTCCTTAGAAGTTTGAAAATGCCCGTCGTAGCTCAGTGATATTTTTATGTTTCCCATGGTCTTGAAGATAATGTGTATTCCGTAATTACATGTAGAGTTTTATATGATCATCAAGATTTTAACTTGTAGTGTTGAAATCTTGCACTCTGGATGATTTGCCAAATTTTGTTTTCTATGTTTCAAGGACTCTTGTTTTTGTTGTTGTTTTGAGATGGAGTCTTGCTCTGTTGCCCAGGCTGGAGTGCAGTGGTACAATCTCGGCTTACTGCAACCTCTGCCTCCCAGGTTCAAGCAAATTTCCGACCTTAGCCTCTGGAGTAGCAGGGATTACAGGCACCCGCCACCATGCTCGGCTAATTTTTTTATTTTTAGTAGAGATGGGGTTTCACTAGGTTGGTCCGACTGGTCTTGAACTCCTGACCTCAAGCAGTCCACCCGCCTTGGCCTCCCAAAGTGCTGGGATTACAGGTGTGAGCCACCATGCCTGGCTGTGGCTCTTGTTTTTTATATCTTCTTGGTGGATGGTTTCTTTTTCAGTAGAAATTCTCTTTTTTTGGCCAGGCGCGGTGGCTCAAGCCTGTAATCCCAGCACTTTGGGAGGCCGAGGCGGGTGGATCACGAGGTCCAGAGATCGAGACCATCCTGGTCAACATGTTGAAACCCCGTCTCTACTAAAAATACAAAAAGTTAGCTGGGCATGGTGGTGCGTGCCTGTAGTCCCAGCTACTCAGGAGGCTGAGGTGGGAGAATTGCCTGAACCCAGGAGGCAGAGGTTGCAGTGAGCCGAGATCGCACCATTGCACTCCAGCCTGGGTAACAAGAGCGAAACTCCGTCTCATTCTGTCACCCAGGCTGGAGTCTGGAGTGCAATGATGTGATGTCAGCTCAGTGCAACCTCCGCCTCCCAGGTTCCAACGATTATCCTGCCTCAGCCTCCCGAGTAGCTGGGACTACAGGTGTGCACCGCCATGTCGAGCTAATTTTTTGTATTTTTAGTAGAGACAGGGTTTCACCATGTTGGCCAGGCTAGTCTCAAACTCCTGACCTGAAGTAATCCACCTGCCTCGGCCTCCCAGAGTGCTAGGATTATAGGTATGAGCCCCTGTGCCTGGCTCACATTTTAAATTATGGTAACTTTTTCAAGAAATTCTGATTAGCCAGAGGATACCAGAGGCTTAAAAGGCTTGGGGGAAGGAGAAATAGGGAGAGACTTGCTAGAGGATACAAAATTACTGCTAGGCAGCAGGTGTAGGTTCTAGTGTTTTACACGCTGCAGGGTGGCTGTAGCTCACATTCATATTAATATATAGCTTCAGATAGCTGGAGGAGGATTTTGAATATTCCCAACACAAAGAAATGGTAAATTAAAAAAAAAGTTTAAGTTATTGTAGAGATGGGATCTCACTGTGTTGCCTAGGCTGGTCTCCAACTCCTGGGCTTAAATGATCCTCCCGCCTCGGCCACCCAAGGTGCTGGGATTACAACTGTGAGCCACTACACCTGTTCTTTGAGTGCATTTAACCTCCTCACTCACTCTGCCAAAACCCACTCCTCTCCCACAGACAGACCCCCATCTGAAGCCCAGGTGCACGCTCAGCAACCTTCCTGAGCCTCCCGAGGGCTCCTTAGTGGACTCTGGAGCACATGTCCTCAGTGGCACTGGACAGATGGCCTGCACTCCAGTCAGCAGACTCCCATGTCATTATTTTCCAGACTCATTTATGTGGCGGGCCGGGAGGGCCACATGCTCAAAGTGCTTTCTTACATCAGCGTCAAGCGCCTCACTCCAGCCCCCGCCATCATCTTTTACGTGAGTACGAATCCTGCTAACAGCCCATCTTAAAGGCGGGGGCCCTCCATCCACGGGGTGGAGTAGCCCTGCCCTGCTAAGCCCAGTGGCCTCCAAATGACCCAGATGGGCTTATTCCTTGCCATCAAACAGATATGGAAAGAATCCCAAGACGAGTCAAACAGTGTACCCAATAACTGCTGCTTTGTCTGAATTTATCCATGGAAGGCATGGTTTGTGTCCTCAATGCCTCTGTGTGCATTTGTCTGTGCCTTGACCCTGGTAACAAACTCTATATAAAAGCCCACTAGCTTACAGGGAAGGGGGGTAAGACATCTTACCAGGAGGTTTTTACTGACAACCGCCTCTCATTATGGTCTGATGATTGGGAAGTCACTGGATCCTTGTGCAATAAATGCCCTTTGACATCTTGTCTTTTTTTGAGACAGTCTTGCTCTGTCGCCCGGGCTGGAGTACAATGATATGATCTCGGCTCACTGCAACCTCTGCCTCCTGGGTTCAAGTGATTCTCCTGCCTTGGTCTCCTGAACAGCTGGGATTAAAGGCACACACCACCATGCTTGGTTGCTTTTTGTATTTTTAGTAGAGACGGGATTTTATCATGTTGGCCAGGCTGGTCTCGAACTCCTGACCTCAAGTGATCCACCCGCCTCAGCCTTCTGAAGCGCTGGGATTACAGGTGTGAGCCACCGTGCCCTCTGACATCCTCTGATGGGAGCTGCTCTGTGGTGCATGGTCCTTGTTTGGTGCAATTGTCTGGGCACCGAGCAACCGTCCACGTTCCCAGCCTCAGG
Organism: Saguinus oedipus; assembly: GCA_031835075.1. Taxonomy (NCBI): domain Eukaryota; kingdom Metazoa; phylum Chordata; class Mammalia; order Primates; family Cebidae; genus Saguinus; species Saguinus oedipus. The sequence continues at coordinate 36,986,458 of CM063187.1, read as the reverse complement.
GGTGGTCTGTACCCCTCCCCAAGAGGAGAACCGCTGTGCTCTATCACTCCGAAGACAGGAAAACACAGTCGGGAAATGCCAGTGGAGGGCCACGCAACTAACACAGACCATGAGTAGATCTGAGCTTCCAGTCCAGGGCCGTGGACTGAACGCTCTGTGAGGAAAATTCGCAAGTATGAAGCTGATAGAATATTCATACATATTAGGTTAGTGCAAAAGTAATTGTGGTTTTTGCCATTACAAAACGGAATTTTGGGCCAGGTGCGGTGGCTCATGCCTGTAATCCCAGCACTTTGGGAGGCTGAGGCGGGCGGATCAGGAGGTTGAGATCGAGACCATCCTGGCCAACATGGTGAAACCCCACCTCTACTAAAAATACAAAACCTAGCTGGGCATGGTGGTGCGTGCCTGTAGCACACTACTGGGGAGGCTGAGGCAGGAGAACTGCTTGATCCCCGGAGGCAGAGGTTGCAGTGAGCCAAGATCGCTCCACTGCACTCCAGCCTGGGCAACCGAGTGAGACTCTGTCTAAAAAAAAAACCAAAAAACAAAAAACCGCAATTACTGGCTGGGCACGGTGGCTCACACCTGTAACCCCAGCACTTTGGGAGGCCGAGGCAGGTGGATCACCTGAGGTCTGCAGTTCAAGACCAGCCTGGTCAACATGGCAAAACCCCATCTCTACTAAAAATACAAAAATTAGCCGGGCGTGATGGCGCATACCTGTAATCCCAGCTACTCGGGAGGCTGAGGCAGGAGAATTGTTTGAATCCAAGAGGCAGAGATTTCAGTGAGCCAAGATGGCACCACTGTACTCTAGCCTGGGTGACAGAGTGAGATTCCATCTCAAAAACAAAATCCCCCCAAAAAACTGCCGTTACTTTTGCACTAACCTACTATTTTATTTTTCTGTTGATTAAAATCACAATTTCAAAGATTCAGAGATGTCGCAGGTATTTTCTGCAGGCTTCATAGGAAAGAGCTATCATAGCCAACGTCAGTTTGACCCCAACTCTCAGGGATGCCTAGGAAGTTCCTCTCATGCTAAAATCACAAGAAAAACTGCTGCTTCGGTCTTCTGTGACATGAGAACAGTGTTTTGTGTACTACTGACCTAGCATTCCGTTCTTCTTTCTATCAGGGTATCATAACGACTATTTATATCATCCCTGGTGACATAAACTCCTTAGTCAATTATTTCAGCTTTGCTTCGTGGCTCTTTTATGGCTTGGCAATTCTAGGACTCATTGTGATGAGATTTACAAAGAAAGACCTGGAAAGGCCTATCAAGGTAAGCTTGGATTCCCAGAAGTCACAACTGGCTTTGGGTTTTTTGTAATGAATGAGATAGAGGTAACTCTTTCAAATGCTAGGGGCATACCTTCTAGTTCCAATCTGACTTGATTCTTTTAAAATATTTTAGAATGGAGTTTACTCTTCACGGCATAGTTTATGAAATTAGCTGCCTTATTATTCATTTTTTTAAGTGATCAAGAATACCTGGCCGGGTGCGGTGGCTCAAGCCTGTAATCCCAGCACTTTGGGAGGCCGAGGCGGGTGGATCACAAAGTCAAGAGATTGAGACCATCCTGGTCAACATGGTAAAACCCCGTCTCTACTAAAAATACAAAAAATTAGCTGGGCATGGTGGCGCGTGCCTGTAATCCCAACTACTCAGGAGGCTGAGGCAGGAGAATTGCTTGAACCCAGGAGGCGGAGGTTGCGGTGAGCCGAGATCGCACCATTGCACTCCAGCCTGGGTAACAAGAGTGAAACTCTGTCTCAAAAAAAAAAAAAATGAAAAAACAAGAATACCTGTGTCCTATCTCTGCAACTAGAGGTCCACTTCTCTCTCAACTGTGTTTACTTCTGATGATGACAGACATTAAAAAGGTAAGCTAAGGACTTAAGCAACTAGGACAAGAATAAGGTTACCATCTTTAGCTTTAGGACTTTGTTTTCAGAGATATGTCCAGGGGTCCTTTCTGGCCTGTGTCTTGACTATGGACAAGTCTCTGGCATCAGCCGAGTCATGGTGCAGCGTGCCTGGAGCTGGGCAGACCCACCATGGTCATGTCATCTCAGGCAAAATCATCATGGTAGCATAGACTTGTAATCTGCACAAAATCCCTCCTAGAAACAGACAGAGCGTGGGATAGCAAAGGAGAAAAGCTTCAGCCAACATCATCCATGCAAACTGAGGAAATGAGGTGTCAACCACCAACTCCAGACTCCAAGTGAATGCCCACTAGCTCCAGCCCCACGTGTCCCTAGGAGGGAGGGCATGCTTGGAGCGAGGTTCTCAGTGGGAAGATGGGAGGACCCCCAGGAGAGGTGGTGGAGCAGGGCTGCAGTGGCCTAAGTCCTTGAGGACCCAGAAACTCCCCACAAAAACTCCTTTCCAGAAGGACAGAGGGGCCACTGAAGACAACAGCAAGAGAAACAACTGCTGGAGAGAGAGAGGACACGGCACTTGGCAAGAACGTCAGGGTCAAGGAGCCGGAGCCTGCGGATACAATCTCTCGACTGGGAAGGGGCTGCACAGAGAGGACATGTCCACTGGCACTTCAGAACATCATGTTAGGGAAGAAAATCATTTCAGAAATAGAGTGTGCAAGAAGGAAAAGAAGGAACACAGGCTGAGTGTGGTGACTCACACCCGTGGTCCCAGCACTTTGGGAGGCCAAGGAGGAAGATCAGCCCCAGGAGTTCAAGACCAGCCTGGGCAACAGCAAGACCCCGTCTCTACAAAAAGTACCTGGGCGTGGTGGTGCATGCCTGTAGTCCCAGCTCTGTGGGAGGCTGAGGTGGAAGAACTGCTTCAGCCCAGGAGGTCAAGGCTGCAGTGAGCCAAGATCGTGCCATTGCACTCCAGCCTGGGCAAGAGAGGGACCCTGTCTCAAAAAAAGAAAAGAAAGAACATTAGAACAAAGAAACCTGCTAGAAAACAGAGGTTCAAAGGAAGGAAACCAAAAAAATATCAGAAGGAAAAAAGTTAAACTTTTGGGTCCAAGAAGAAATATTAATAGGAATAGGACATAAAAGTACATTAATTCCGGCTGGGTGCAGTATCTGTAATCCCGGCACTTCGAAGGAACTAATAAACAGAAAAAAACTTAAGGCAGGCAGATTACTTGAGGTCAGGAGTTTGAGACTAGCCTGGCCAACGTGGTGAAATCCTCTGTCTACTAAAAATACAAAAATTAGCTGGGCATGGTGGCACATGCCTATAATCTCAGCTACTCAGGAGGCTGAGGCAGGAGAATTGTTTGATCCCAGAAGGCGGAGGTTGCAGTGAGCTGAGATCACGCCATTGCACTCCAGCCTGGGGGACAGAGCAAGACTCCATCTCAGGGTGGGAGCGGGGCAGGGAGAAGGAAAAATGCAATGACACTTACAGATGAAAACAAAACAAATCCAGCAAACTGAACTCTGCCTTTGGCTATCAGATGGGCAGAAATCCAAAAGTCTAACCACAGTGAGGCCATGAAAGGGTGGTCGCTAACACACTGTTAGTGGAATACGAATGGCATAGCCACCATAGAGGGAAATTTGGCAACATCTAGCAGGCATGAGCCATCCTGTTTTGAGAAAATCTATCCCAAAATCAAACTGTCAGAAGTACGAAGTATACACAAGGTCATTGACGGCAGCATTAATTGTAACAGCAAGACGTCCAACGCAACCCAAATGTCAACTAATAGAGGACTGGTTGAATAAACTGTGGCACGTCTAAAACAGTGATACACAGCAGTAAAAAACAGATGATTAACAACTTCATATATTACTGTGACATACTAGCTGGAATATATTCAAGGAAAAAGGGTGCAAAATTGTTATTTGCTATCTTTTATGTAAGAGTAGGGGAAAACGAACATGTGTGTGTGTTTTTTCACATATGTATTCATTCAAAAAAATAATGGAAGAATAAAGCAAAATCAAGTTAAAAATTATATTAGAAAACAAAATTAAAAAGGAAAAGGTGAATCTCAAAAATGGAAAACAAATGGAGGTAAACCTTACTCTATAACAAGTAGGTAATATAACCACACAGTGAAAAGAATGATCAGAATTGATATTACAGGTTTTGTTGTTTGTTTTGGAGACAGGGTTTCGCTCTGTTACCCAGGCTGAAGTGCAGTGGCTTGGTCTCGGCTCACTGAAAGCCTTGACCCTTTGGACTCGAGTAATCCCTGTGCCTCAGGTACCGGAGTAGCTAGGACTATAGGTGCACGCCACCGTATCCAGCTAATTTTTGCATTTCTGGGTGTGTGTGGAGATGGGATCTCACCATGTTGTGCAGTCTGGTCGGAAACGCCTGGGCTCGAGTGATCCTCCTGCACTGGCCTCCCAAAGTGCTGGCATTGCAGGCGTGAGCCACCGCACCTGGCCTCCAGATTATGGTCTTTAAATGCCATTTCCTGCTAAAAGGAAACAAAGCTCTCTGGAGAGGTGGATGAAAACCCAGGTCTGGCACTTCCTGTCAACCAGAAAACAAAGAGGCTTTTGAAGAGCACTGGTGTTCCACCCACAGGGCCCGGGCCAACATGAACGACTCCTGCTGCCCGGCACAGGACCTTCTGAACAACGTGAACAGTGACTACCATGGACTGAAACTCACCACGTACAGAAAAGCCCATGGGTTTGAGTTGCCTTTGGAGGTCTCAGGGGCTCAACTTGTCATTCTGAAAACACAGAGAATAGAGCATTTATGCTGCCTTTCCCGTACAAACTGCAATTCAGAATAACCAGAAAGTGGGAGTGCTTCATATAGCATTTCAGATAATTAAGGAAGGAATGACAAATTAGAAAAATCACCATTTTGCAACCCCTGATGAAGTAATGAAGTAAGGCAATGATCATCAGTGGATACTAAAACCATCAAGCAGTTTATCTTTTTTGAGACGGAGTTTCGCTCTCGTGGCCCAGGCTGGAATGCCATGGCGCAATCTGGGCTCACTGCAGCCTCCGCCTTCCAGGGTCAATCAATTCTCCTGCCTCAGCCTCCCGAGTAGCTGGGATTACAGGCATGTGCCACCACGTCCAGCTAATTTTTTTTGTATTTTTAATAGAGATAGGGTTTCACCACGTTGGCCAGGCTGGTCTCGAACTCCTGACCTCAGGTGATCCACCCACCTCGGCCTCCCAAAGTGCTGGGATTACAGGTGTGAGCCACCATGCCTCAACAGTTGATCTTTAGTTTGTCTAAAACCATGAAAAATTGATGGAGAAATGTAGAACAGTGGGGTTAAATGGTTCCTCTGGCCCTGAGCCTGCTGTCAACTGCAGCAGTTCAAAGGTGGGACAGTTAAACATCACATACCTCATGGTGTGTCACGGAAGGAAGGGCACTGCTCCGATGGTGAAGGATTTTTGCCCCTAAATCTCACAGTTTGCAGGAAATACGGGAGATGGAGGAGCAAGTTAAATGGCACCAGGAGGCGGCAACCAGGGAAAGCTCCCACTGAACACCGCACAGGGGAGTCATCCAATCTCGCCACAGACTGGCAACAAGAGAAAAAAGCAGAGGGGGTGGGAAGCATGATAAGAACAGAAAGTCCTCATCAGGTAGAGATGCATACTGGATATTGTACAGGTAGAATCACAAGATGTCTGATATTTTCCTTATATTTTAGGGAAAAGAAAGGTGGTAGACAAAAATGAACTAAAAAAAAAAAAAGCGATTTTAAAGTTTTTTAAAGACTTAGTCTCACTCTGTCAACCAGGCTGGAGTGCAGTGGTGTGATTTCAGCACACTGCAACCTCTGCCTCCCAGGTTCAAGCAATTCTCCTGCCTCAGCCTCCCAAGTGGCTGGGATTGCAGGTGAGCACCACCACACCTGGCTAATTTTTGTGTTTTTGGTAGAGATAGCTTCACTATGTTGGCCAGGCTGGTCTTAGAGTCCTGACTTCAAGTGATCTGCCTGCCTTGGCCTCCCAAAGTGCTGAGATTGCAGGTGTGAGCCACTATGCCTGGCCCCAAAATTGTTTAAAGAAATTTTTTAAAAGATGGAGTAGATGAAATAAGCTTGGCAAAATTACATTAAAATTATTGAAATTATAGGAGGGGTGCATGGCGTTCATCATGCTTTCTTTATATCAGTTTTTTAAGTGAAAAATTTCAAAAGAAAATGAGTGCCCACGGCCACAGCGTGACCTGTGCTTTGCTCCAGGTGCCCATAGTCATCCCCGTCCTGGTGACGCTCATCTCCGTGTTTTTGGTTCTGGCTCCGATCATCAGCAAGCCCGAGTGGGAGTACCTCTACTGTGTGCTGTTTATATTGAGCGGCCTCATATTTTACTTCCTGTTTGTCTACTACAAGTTTGGATGGGCGCAGAAAATCTCAAGTAAGTACCAACAGAAGGGCCGCTTGGCTTCTGTGAGGGGCAGGCAGGCATGGTGCTCTCACCTGTCCTGACTCCAAGACCTCTGTCACAGTGTCTCACCTGTAATAAGTAGGGAGGGAAAGCAGCATTTTCTGGTTTTTCTTGGGTGGGGGGAGCGGGCTGTCGCTCCCTGTCGCCCAGGCTCAAGTGCCAGTGGCATGGTCATAGCTCACTGCAGCCTTGAACTCCCAAGCTCAAGCTATCCTCTCACCTGGGCCTCCCAAGTAGCTGGGACCACAGGCATGCACTACCACACCTGGCTATTTTTTTTTTATTTTTTGTAGAGACGGGGTCTTGCTAGGTTGCCCAGACTGGTTTCAAACTCCTGGGCTTAAATGATCCTCCCACCTTGGCTTTCCAAAGTGCTGGGACTGCCACTGGCCTGAGCCACTGCACCTATTTTTTTGAGACAGTCTCACTCTGTTGCCCAGGCTAGAATGCAGTAGCACAGTCTCAGCTCACTGTAACCTCTGCCTCCCAGGTTCAAGGGATTCTCCTGCCTCAGCCTCCCAAGTAGCTGGGAATTACAGGTGCCTACTCCCATGCCGGGCTGATTTTTGTATTATTAGTAGAGATGAGGTTTTGCCATGTTGGCCAGGCTGGTCTTGAACTCCTGACCTCAAGTGATCTGCCCGCCTTGGCCTCCCAAGGTGCTGGGATTATGTGAACCACTTCGCCCGTCCCATTTTGCTTTTTTTGTTTTGAGATGGAAGTTTGCTCTTGTTGCCCAGGCTGGAGTCCAGTGGTGCAGTCTCAGCTCACTGCAACCTCTGCCTCCTGGGTTCAAGTGATTCTCCTGCCTCAGCCTCCTAAGCAGCTGTGATTATAGGCACCTGCCACCACACTCAGCTAACTTTTTTTTCTTTTTTTGTATTTTTAGTAAAGTTGCAGTTTCATCATGTTGGCCAAGCTGGTCTTGAACTCCTGACCTCAGGTCGATGCACCCACCTGAGCCTCCCAAAGTGCAGGGATTACAGACATGAGCTACCACACCTGGTCCCATTTTCTTTTTAATTGCAAAAGACACACAACATAAATGTTGCTATCTTAACCACTTTTTAGTGCAAGGTTCAGTAGCATTAGGCATATTCCCACTATCATGCGCCTCATTCTGAAATACCATTCTCCTTTGCCTGATATGCAGACATCATCTAAAAAGCCTGGCAGCATCACAAAGACACCCAAAGTCATGGACTTGCCCTGGGGAACTGGGCCGGGGTCCAAGCCTTCTAATGCCAAAGGCATGGGGCTCATTGTTTAGCAGTCCTGACCCTCATCAGTTTTAGGACAGTTGTTTAAAAGTTTGGCTACAGCAGCCACTTTTGCTTCTGAAAAGAAAGCACTTGTGTCAAAGTATATCAAGAGAAACTGAATTACACCTTTAAAAAAAGTCTGTACTATGTTCACAGTTTTTATCCAAAATGTGCAGATTCAACTGCAGAAAACTCCATTTATAAAAGCCTTTAAGACTTCCTGGGCACCCTCACGGGGCTGTGAGCTGATCCGTTTCCTGGTCTCCCTGTTCCTCTCCCATGAGCTCCTTGAGGACAGGAATTGGACTGTGTACAATTTAATTCTGGCTGTGGCAGCCAGAAACAGCCACTTAAGACTAATTAAGTGAATGTGATCAAGAGCCTGGCCAACATGGTGAAACCCTGTCTCTACTAAAAATAAAAAAATTAGCTGGGCGTGGTGGTGGGCATCTATAATCCCAGCTAGTCGGGAGGCTGAGGTAGGAGAATCACTGAAACCCGGAAGGTGGAGGTTGCAGTGAGCGGAGATCCCTGAAGGCAGACGTTGCAGAGAGCCGAGATTGAGCCACTGCACTCCAGCCCAGGCAACAGTGCGAGACTGCATCTCAAAAAAAATAAAAAAGCCTGCTTCTTTCTCCTGTTCAGCTTGTCAAAACTGGAAAGTGTAAGCAACTCACCCCTCCAGACACTCCTAGGAGGTTTTTTTTTCTATTCCTGCAATTTTGGGAGAATACGCAAGCCAGGAAAGCGTGAAACCCAACCAGAAGGCAGGAAAGCTGCCAGGGCCTCTGGACCCCGCTCACAGGGGCGTTCTAGTGCCTTTCTTCAGGCTGGGCGCGTGCCAGATCCTCTCCCCACCTCTGTGACCACCTCTGTGAACCCTGGTTACAGCTTACCTGACAGTGGTGCTGTAACCAAGGGAGAGAATTGATTTCATGTTGATTAACAAAGTGGAAACAAAAGCAAGATATGGTTATATTATTCCACCGGGAATTTTCCTTTCCTGAAATAGCTCCCTACAAAGCCCACCTCTTTTTAAAAATACATTTATGTATGTATGTACGTATGTATGTATGTACGTATGTATTTATGCGATAGGGTCTCGCTATGTTGCCCAGGCTGGTCTTGAACTCCTGAGCTCAGATGATCCTCCTGCTTCAGCCTCAGAAAGTGCTGGGATTACAGGGGTGAGCCACTGCACTAGGCCTACCCTCTACCTCCTTAACTCTGATCCAAACCCTCTGCTGAGGAGGAGAGAGGTTGCAGGCACACTTCTATAGAAATAAAATCTATTCTTATAAAGAAAACAGCCATTTCCCCCATGCCACTGAACTTGGATTTGATTATACTGACAGACTCTACCCAGGATATCTTCTAGCTTACTGGTACAAAATATGCCTTATTTCTCAGCTCTAGAATATTTAACCAAGCAATCTGTATTTTAAACAAAATGCAGTCTTAGTGACTTCAGACTAAATAGCCAACTCTTGGTCTGTGGTAGGATATGTATACACATAATCAGGTCATTTAATTTTTCCCTAGAGTGTAAGTAAGTTTGGTGGCAGTAAAATTCCTAATTCTTTAAGAAGAAGTAACTTAACTCCAAAGTACCAGTGTGGCAATGAAGGATGGTTTTGGTTAGCTCTAGACACCGGCCACCCCTAAGTGCAGGGTCTAGGTGACACATCACCAAAGACTGGGAACAAGGTCCCTCATCCACAGCCCCAGTGAAGCTTTTCGGTTTCGGTCTTACAATTGCACTCATTTCTGACTCATTTCAGAGCCGATCACCACGCACCTTCAGCTGCTAATGGAAGTGGTCCCACCGGAGGAAGAACCTGAGTAACAAGCTCCATCTCCTGGAGCTAAGTCAAAGCTGAATTTATTTTCTTAAGCAAAATTTGTGGTTATTTCTTCTTGATTTTTTTCTTATGAATAAAATGTACTCAGATACTTATAATATTGTTACTTTTAGATATTCTTAGTTCTCTGGGTGGGGGTTCCAGAGGGGAGCAGTGGCAAGTGTTTGCTAAAGTTGTTGTCAGGTGAGGTGTCACCTAACAGAAGGCAGAAGCTTAGGGAAGGGCCGCATAAAAGCCACCATTACAGTGGCAACTGTTTAACAAAGGGCACATCACACTTACTTAAAGGAAGGGTGTTCTTTTTTTTTTGAGATGGAGTTTCGCTGTTGTTATCCAGATTGGAGTGCAATGGTGCAATCTCGGCTCACCGCAACCTCCGCCTTCTGGGTTCAAGCAATTCTCCTGCCTCAACCTCCTGAGTAGCTGGGACTATAGGTGTGTACCACCATGCCCAGCTAATTTTTGTATTTTTAGTAGAGATGGGGTTTCACCTTGTTGATCAGGATGGTCTCAATCTCTTGACCTCGTGATCCACCCGCCTCGGCCTCCCAAAGTGCTGGGATTATAGGCATGAGCCACCGCGCCCAGCCTGGAAGGGTGTTCTTTAAACTAAATGTCGATAAAATGGATGACATTTTTGCTTTGATACAGATTTTAGTAAATAGTAAATGACTGGCCGGGCGCAGTGGCTCACGCCTGTGATCTCAGCACTTTGGGAGGCCAAAGCAGATGGATCACTTGAGTCCAGGAGTTCAAGACCAGCCTGGGCAACATGGCAAAATCACGTCTCTACAGAAAACGACACAGAAATTAGCCAGGCATGGTGGTGCACGCCTGTAGTCGCGGCTACTCAAGAGGCTGAGGTGAAAGGATCACCTGAGCCCGGCAAGTCTAGGGTGTAGTGTGCCATTATCATGCCACTGCACTCCAGCCTGCATGACAGTGAGACCCCAACTCAAAAAGTAAATAAATACATAAAAATATTGAAGTACAAATGTTTATCACACACTCTCCCCAACCCAAAAGTACCGGCATCCCATACTGACCCTGTGATGTGCATGGCACGTATCTGCCAGGATCAATGTCAAGAGCTGAGCTTCTATCCAGAACCCTCCACAGCTGGCGTGCTCATCACAAGGGTCCCCTGCGTCGCCAGTCAGCATCACTGGCTCCCCAGCAGCCTTTATGCGCATTTTAGTCCAACCAGAAAGTGGTGAATAAAGTTTTATTTTGTTTTAGCATTCAAGGGAAAATATTGTTTAAAAAATTTAGAAAGCAACATTTCTGTGAAAACACTGAAATTATTTTATTGCTGATGATATACTGCAAAAGACATCCATACCACAACTAAGTATCAGTGATTTTAGAAGCTGGAGACAAAGGCACTTTCACCTTGCATTTTAGATATTCGCCCAAAACTTGAAATCAGACATATTCAGAGCAGTGCAGAAAACCATTTACTAATTGTTCATATAGTCAGCATCCTATGTCCCACAAAATGTTATTTAAAGATTCAGATATTAGAACATTTGAATGTCTGAAGAAAGAAACGGATTTTCCCCCCTGCATGGTAAACATGTTCTTGCAGCTCCATTACTAGCTATTACCATTTGCTATACTGTATAGAAGAGACTCAGCACACCTGGGCGTGAACAGCAGGCAGCCAGTGTGCACAGGGAGCCATGGGACGGCCGCCCACAGACCTCCACCCAGAGGGGCAGCAGCTACATGCAGAGAAGCCGATACTGATATGGGCGTCAGCAGTGCTCCACAGTCAAAACCTTTGCCAGCAAAGACACCAGAACTTTCTACTTCCCAAGAGCCTGCCCAATTTACGAAAAAGGAAATCATCTTATTTCATGGGCCCATTTGATACCTGCCAGTCACCTGCAAGGGTCACAGCAGTGACCTGGGCACACTCCCGGCAGCTGTCTTGGCTGCACAGCACGTCCTCCCTGGAGGAGGGCAAGGCTCAACCCAGCAGCCCTCGGTGGGTGCTCCCTGAGACAAGGCCAGGCCACACAATGAGGGGAAGTCTCATTTTACAGATGAGGAAACTGAGCCAGACTGTGATCTACACCTGCTCACAGGACAGCCTGGATGACAAAGTTCACCTCTAGTTCGGGCGTTGGCTTCTACCTGGGACATACATAAGCCTGGCACTTTCTGATGCAAAAAAATAAAGCTCTGGGGCCATCACACAACACTCATGTTCTATCCAAATTCTTTTCCACTCCAAGGCAAAGCTGACAACTGGATACTGAACACACAGGACTCTCAGTTTCTCAGGAGGTCACCTTTCTACTCAACAAAGAAATCCAAAGCATGAAAAACCAGCCTCTGGGCGTGGCCACGACCTCATACACTCCTCCAAACCTGGTGACCCCAGGTGCTGCAGCCACACGAGGATGGGGTAGCTAATGTCTGCAGGGCTCATGGCATGTAGGTGTTCAAAGGTCACCTCCAGGCACCACACAGGCCCTTGTTAAGTTTCCACTAAACAGCAAACTTTGTGCCATTTGCTCAGGACTCTGCAGGTCCAGGGGATCGTTTAGAACCAGCAGCTTTACCCTGGAAAGCCTTGGGTCTTACTGAGCGATGTGATTTCTATCCTTTGACTATCTCTTCATCAGAAGTCAGCTTACTCTGAGGAGCAAGCACCATCCAAGGACACTATCACTATCAGTGCAGCTAGACGGGTATGTTCAATCCCACTAGCTCATGGTTGGAAGGGCTGGTTCAACAGTGGCTGAGTCTAAGTGTGTACACTGGAGACCTCAGTTTATAATAAGATCAGGTTTGTAGCAATGTATCAGAGGTCTAGGTGAACCAAAAAATGGATAGACTGACTCTAGACAGCACATTTTCATCATTCAGATGCGCATCTGTTCTGCCAGGGTGAGAGGCGAGAGGTGCCAGGCAGGACAGACAAGCCGAAGGGGTCAGTCCGCACCTGCCGTTTCTGTGTCCACCCGCCTTTGATGGTCTTGTCATCAGCCTATTTTTAAGTCAACAAAGAATTTCTCACCGTTACCAAGTCCAGCACCACAGGGTGACAGTAATCATTTATCCTTGAGGTAAAGAAAGATTTGGCTCCCTAGGCGTGGTAGCTCACACCTGTAATCCAGCACTTTGGGAGGCCAAGGCAGGCGGATCACCTGAGGTCAGGAGTTCGAGACCAGCCTGACCAATATGGTGAAACCCCATCTCTACTAAAAATACAAAAATTAGCTGCGTGTGGCGGTGGGCGCCTGTAGTCCCAGCTACTCAGGAGGCTGAGACAGGAGAACTGATTGAGCCTGGGAGGCAGAGGTTGCAGTGAGCCAAGACTGCACCACTTCACTCCAGCCTGGGTGACAGAGCGAGACTCCGTCTCAAAAAAAGAAAAAAAGAAAGATTTGGCTATGACTGATTGTCTTCTTAACTTGCAGTCACGTGGCAATATCGACTTTTGTTCAGCATCTTCCAGCCGCTCCTGAGGACGTCATCCACCTTCTCATTCACTCTCACTGTCGTCATCCTCTGAGGTGCTGCTACTGTCTTCAGCTTCCTCTGCCGCTGTGTATGGCAGGTTTTGACAGTTCACTTCTGAAGGAGTAAGACAACATATAAGTGCAGACTGATCATCAGATCTTTTATTTCCCCCCATTATTTGGGTCGATGCAGAAAAGAATGCCTTGGGTTCCAGCTCTACGTATCTTATTGTATATTTTCATTATTTTAGGTAAGGAAGGAGCAGGTAAAATTTGTCTGCTTATAAATTATTCTTCCAGGAAGAATACTGTAATGTGTTATTAAAAGGTATGTTTATAACCAAGGGTTGATAAGTACTCAAACCAGAACATTTAGCACCAAGACTGACAAAGAGAAAACGAATTTATCAGGGCTTGATATGAAAGGCCCATTTCCACCAACGCTGAACCCCTACATAAGTGACCGTGTCCCTCACTGCCCTCAGGATCTACAACCCCACGGAGAGTGGGTGCTCCACGCCTTACCCTTGGGGAAGTGGCTGTCCTCTTCAGAGTCTTCCCAGTGATCAAAATCAAAAGCCACATTGGGGTTCTGTTCAAGAGAACGGCTGACAGTGAGTGGGTGACTGAGACGCGCAGGGTAAGACCGCCCACTGCAGCACATCCCCACTCACCCTGTGTCTGAGCAGGTGACACCACGCCTCCCTTCTCTCTTTGGCCAGAGTGATTAGAGGTTCATCGTTTCTAATCACGCATGTGCAGTCATCTTGCCTTATGTTGCCCCGCAGCTCCAGGTCAGCCAGGTAAAACTTGTCTCCCACCCAAGCACTGGGTTATAAAAAGAAACAAAGTCAGCCTTTTAAAATGCTAGAAATTATTTCGATTCTACTTTACATGACTATACATAAACCTACCTGAAAATGACTCTATCTCTTAAATACTGACACTTGCAGTCCTTCGCATTCCTTATTCTAATCTTTAAGACGATGACATCATCTTTTTGGAACCATTTTACTTGCGGGTGGAAGCTAGGAGAGAGAAAGACCTGCATATCGTCGGTCTTATTTACTGGGTAGGGAAGCCAACTCCTCCACGCCGAGTGGACCTACCTTTTCAGAGGTGGCTGTGCAGTCCTGCTAACAGAGGCTCCTTCAGTGTTTCCAGATGAAGTTTCTGCACAAAACCAAAGTCAGGTTGTCCTACAGGTTACTTATATGTAACTCCATCATGTACACACCATATATACACTTTTCTGCGCCTTATGCAACTTCTAGATGAGGAACCACTTGAGTGTCAATTGTATAGTAACCCTCATATCTAACTGCAAAGAACAGTTAGAAAAAAATTAAAACCATCACATAGGAAAACAAAATTTAAAATGTTTCATGTTTAAGATAGAGTTTCGCTCTTGTTGCCTAGGCTAGAGTGCAATGGCACCATCTTGGCTCACTGCAACCTCCGCCTCCCAAGTTCAAGCAATTCTCTTGCCTCAGCCTCCCAAATAGCTGGGATTACAAACATGCGCTACCACACTCAGCTAATGTTGTATTTTTAGTTGGGACAGGTGTTACCATGTGGGTCAGGCTGGTCTTGAACTCCTGACCTCAGGTGATCCACCTGGCTTGGTCTCCCAAAGTATTGGGATTACAGGTTTAAGCCACTGCACCTGGCCTACAATTTTATTTTAAAATAAAAACAGCCTTTGATGAGTATTACAATTAAATAACCAGGAAGTAAAGTCACTCATTTGAAAAAGAACCTCATTGCAGTGGCTGGCCTTGGATACAAACATGCAGGCTTCTCTGGGGCTGTCAGGACGCCCTGAGGACGACTTCAAGGACAGCGGCCAGCACACACTAGGAGCCAGTGCCGGACACGACAGGTCCTCAAACAACATAATATGAACCTCTTAATCTTCAACAAGTGAGGCTTCCTTCCAAACACTGGAGCAAAAATGTTCACAGCTGCTGGAATCACAGCAGGCTGAGATGGAAAACAGATCCACCATCTGTGGTTTATTCACGGTATAGAATACAATGGCAAACAGACTCCCACTGAGAAAATGCCATCCTTGGTGTCACCTGCCGCCTGCCAAGGAGTGGCCTCTGGAAACAAGTGCGCTGACCCAGTGACATCAAGAACCTTTGAGAACACAATCCCCAAGTCCTTCTGAGAGAAGGCAAGCGGAGGAATCCAGAGTGGCCTGGCCTGATCACAGAAGCTGGGACTGATCCTAAAAACAGGTGTGAAGCTGGGGTGTGAAGGAGGCGGTCCTGCCACCGAACGTGAACAAGAGACTGCTTCTGGGAGCAAGTGGCCTGGTTCCTCCTCGGAGCCATAAACCAAAAAGTGACTGAGGGAGTCTCAGCCGACTCGAGGTTGATTTATCCACAGTTAAGGATGCGCCCCGGGAAACACTCAAATCACAGGAGTGCCATAGCCTCTGCTTTTCCAAAGGGGCTTCCTGAACATCAGTGTCTAAAGGGGAGAACAAGCCAGAGGGAGAAAGGGCAGCAGATGGGCGGGACGAACCCAATCACATGTCCCCTGGAGCTCAGGAAAGCTACATTTTACACAAGATAAAGTGACATGTGACAGGAGACATATAGGACACAGGGCTACGACCCAGAGCTGTGAAGGGACAGCGGTCTGCTTGGGAACAAAAGGCAGGTAGCTTAGACCCAGGTCTGGCATGTAACTTCCCTTTGGCAGAGGGAGTTTAGAGATGGCGTTTTGCTTGCATAGAGCATAGCTACAGCTGGGAAGGCAAGAGCGCGCAGTGGCCCCTGAGCCGCACCACATGCAGCACAAACCACCCCACGCCCGTGTCCTCCAGAAGCCCTGCCTGGCACAGTGACGTCTGGGTGGTGTGTCTGCAGAGGGCACAGGGTCCACCTGAGACCAGCCACCTGCTGCAGAGCCAGCAGAAGCTGCAGAGGAAACGCCATTCTAACTGTGGTGGACCTCTGAAGCTCAGGCCTTGCCTGCTCACCAGCTCGTGGCGACACAATGGACACATCACACTTTTCTAGCCACAGGGAGACAGTGAGTATCCAAAACCAGAAACTCTCTGAGAAGCCGAGGCAAGAAGAGCCATGAAGAAAGTGCATGGCCTTTTCCTTCAACTGCTTGAACCTGAACAGGATCCCGGAGACAAGTCTCTTGCAGCCGAGACACAGAGCTGGGGAGTTCCCTGTTCAGAGTGGCTCTTCCATGAAGGCGGCCGAGTGCCTGGTGGCCGCAGTGGACATTTAATAGCCAGAGCTTCCCAGCAAAGCTCGCTAACGATTGCATGTCCTCCAAGAGCTACGGTTTGGGGGACCCACCTGGCTGCCCTGATCCCCCTTGGGCCCCACCAGGCTCTATGCAAAGCGCACATCAGCCCGTAGCAGAGCCTGCGGCAGTGCAGACCCACTCCAGCTCCACCTCTGCAGTCTACTGGATCCCAGTCTGCTACCGTGGAATCAACACTGCTCTGGGAAAATCCTCTTAATGGCAATTGTCCCAGTGACCCTGTTCCTCTGACCAGCTGGCCTTGCAACTTCTGTTTCCCAGAACTCTTCAGAAAACCCTTTCCAGCAGATCCTACACAGCAAAAACCAGCTGCCCCCACTGTGGCCGAATCCAGGGGCAATCTTTATGAAGGGAAGGTGCGTGCGCATTTTAACAACTACATCCAGTCCCCCATGTACCACTTGCCTCTGGAAGACCCTTTCTCCTCTCACCTCACCAGCCGCAGTAACTGCCAGCAAGAGCAATAAATGGGACTGTGATGAAGAAAGGACATACCTGGGTTTGGACCACGGCAACAATGAAATGCATCGAAACCCATGTTTCCAAATGACCCACCTCTGTCTCAACACCCCTTCTCCCCCCACCAAAAAAAAAAAAAAAAAGCTGTGTGAGGAAATGGCTGGAATAATTTCTGTAGGAAACAATTTCCAAAACATATCCAGAGATACATGGGATTCACACAGGCAGTAGGCAAGACACCTCTGTCACAGAGCCGCCACCTCCCTCAATCTCCATCTTCAATGAGGAATCAGTCTGTAGGGGACTGAACTGCCCTCTGGGGCTCTCAGGACCTCAGCTGCATTATCTGTGGGCTTCACTGTCTCGGATGTTTATCAAAGGGAGCGGAGCGGTGCAGGGTCTACCCTCCGAGGATCTTATCCCGCCCTCCTGGGCGGTGGAATGAGGGACCAGAGCGGGAGCACTGAACATCTGTGATGTGGAAAGCTGGAGGTCCTGGCGCTGGAGTGTTGGGGACTCTGTTTAGTTATGGGATGAGTTTCTCAATATATGTCGTCTAGGCATTTTCTAAGATTTGTCAAGACAAGGAGCAATGACCTAGCCCCATTTCATAAAGACAACAAATATCAAAATTAAAAGGCCACATGAAGATAAATTCAGTGACGGCAAACGGTCTCACCTCTCCTTTCCTTCTCCTTCTTCCTCACTGACTTCCCCTTCTGCAAGGGCTTGGGTTTTGTCCCGTTTGTCTTTTATTTTCTTTTTTATTTTTTTGAGATGGAGTCTCATCCTGTTGCCCAGGCTAGAGTGCAATGGTGTGATCTCGGCTCACTGCAACCTCCGCCTCTCAGGTTCAAGCGATTCTCCTGCCTCAGCCTCCCAAGTAGCTGGGACTACAGGTGTGTACCACCATACCTGGCTAATTTTTTTGTGTTTTTAGTAGAGATGGGATTCTAACATGTTGGCCAGGCTGGTCTCGAACTCCTGACTTCAAGTGATCAACCTGACTCAGCACCCCAAAGTGCTGGGATTACAGGCGTGAGCCACCGTGCCCAAGCAATTCTGTTTGTTTTTTGAGACACAGTCTCGCTCTGTCATCCAGGCTGGAGTGCAGTGGTGTGATCTCAGCTCACTGCAACCTCTGCCTCTCAGGTTCAACTGATCCTCTCACCTCAGCCTTTTGAGTAGCTGGGATTACAGGTGCCTGCCACCAGGCCCAGCTAATTATCTTTATTCTTTTTGGCACCTAACTCAGTGCCAACTTCATACACGTCAGAAATCTTTGCTAAGTCCGTGCCATTAGCCCGGCCGAGGTCAGCCAACTCTATTCAAATGCCAGCTCCTCCTCTTTGCTGAAGCCATGCAATAAGTGAGCCTAGACTTATAACTTCAGACTTCTAAAGTCTGAAGAGAGCCATGCAATACGCAAATACTTCCCAAAAATCAAGAAAAAAAATGCCAACACTTGTAATAATGCAGATTAATTTCACAGACATAATGTTGATTGAAGGAAGCCACAAGAACATATACTATAGGCTGGGCACAGTGGCTCATGCCTATAATCCCAATACTCTTGGAGGCTGAAGCAGAGGATCACTTGAGGCCAGGAGTTCAAAATCAGCCTGGGCAACACAGTGAGACCTCATCTCTATTTCCAATATAATGTATTTTCTATGCTTCCAATTCAGCAAAACTAACGGGGTCAGAAATCAGAATGGTCAGTGGGGAGGGTTCTGGGCAGAGACTGCTGGGGTCCTGGAAATGTTCAACAGCTCCATCTGGGTGTGGTTCACGGGGACACACACACACCCTGCTGAGCTGTTCACTTAACATCTGTGCACATCACTGGATGGATGTTAGACCTCAAACTACAAAAACAAAACACTGGAGGCTGAACTGTCAAAAATAAGAAGCGTTAGGTGACATCAGTTTATGTCGTCTTTTCTACATTTCATCTCAAAGTGCAAAGTCTAAACATTAGAAAATTTCCAGACATTAACGATTTGAACTTAACCATCTTTTGAATAGCAAGTACCTACCAGGCTTCTGGTTTTCTGAGCTTGTCTTGGACTCAGCCCCTCCTTCTGCACCCGAGTCCTCGGCCTGGAGGCTCTGCAGGCGAGCAGCGTCTTCTGCTGGAGGAGGTGTCCTAGACAGGAGAGGTGGGGTTCATACCTGGCTCTCTACAGGAACTCCCCAAGTGGGAGAGGAAGGCAGGCAGTAAATGACTGTGGCCCTGGGAAGTCAGACCCACAAAGAGCTTGTGGCTCATTTAAGATGCCCCGGGCAGCCTGCCAGCTCTGTGTCTTCCGATGAGGGTGATGGGCAAGCTCATGGCCCGGTGACTGACACGGGACCAGGGAAGGCCTTCACTCTTCGCCAGGGTAGTTTGCCTTCCACACTCACTGCTGCCCACTTCAAACAGGACAGAAGTGACAAGCCAGTTTCCTGCTTCCCCTTCCCAGTCTCTGGGGCCATCTTCCCAGAGACCACCCCTGTTACCAGTTTGGGCCTACTTCTGGAAATATTCTTTGCATAAAAAAGAAATTATTGCCTTCTATACTAAAACACACAGACACATACATTTAAACACATGGAACCTACTAAATTCATCAACGTGCTGCCCCATATTTTATCCTACTTAATAACTAGCTAGATTATTTATTTTAAAAATTTTAAATTGTGTTCGTTTGGTTCTTTGAACAGGTAACCACATTCATGCAGTTCGGTATTTTAAAATAAGTCAAATTTGGCTGTACAGTGAAAAGCTCCCTCTCACTCCTGCTCCCCAGTCAGCCAGCTCCTTTCCTTGTGGGTGAAAACGTGACTTGGTTTTTGTCCATCTTTGAAGAGACAATTCAAGCCTAAATGAGCGCACACACACAGAGCTGTGAGAAGGAAGGGCGCACGCATCTTCCGGCCGGGAACAAGCCTGTGGCGTGGCACTTTCCAGATTCAGGCAGTGAGTGTCCCTAGTCACTGCCCCTCCCTGGGCTCTGTGCAGTCACCCACCCTCTTCCTTCCTCCTCACACTCACCAAGTGTTGACTCTCCTCAAACAGCAGCAAACCAAGAGCCTTCCCCAGCTGCTTTCCTGAGCCCCAGGCTTAGACTTTCAGTAACCTTAAAAGCTAGGACCTCCACAGCCCACCTCAGCCTCTCCTCCTCTGCCGAGGGCTGTGCGTGGGAACCACCTGTCACTGCCCACCGCACCAGCGTCCCCCAGGCACCACGCTCCCCACATCTGCCCACCACTAAGGGCTATGGCTTCCAGATCTGCCGGTCACAGCCCGAGAGACTCTCGCCAGTCCGTCTCTACCTGTCAGGATCCCCTGTTCTCCAGGAGCTGTCTGAGATGGGGTCTCTCCTAGTAGGCTCCCTGTGAAACCTTGCAGTGCCTGAACTGCTGTGTGCTCTGTGTTCACAATCACAGGGACGGAAAGCTCACTTCCTAACCACAAACCTCCAGGGCAAAAAGGGGCAGTGCAGAGTCTCAGCACAGAGCTGGGGTTCAAAGTCAGTGCTTCCCATAAGCCACTAAACTTGTTTTGGTTAAATCTACTGAACTTTAATGACCTCTTCATTTCTAAAAGAGCATCTTAAAAGTATGGGAAAATTTGTCTTGTTTCTTGAAAGTGGATGGAAACTACCCTGTATCCTAATCCTAGAGGTACCCATTTTTATTAAGGTAAAAAAACTAAAAACTTTGGACCATAAGGTGTTCATCTTTGCCTTTTTTTGGAGACAAGGTCTTGCTGTCGCCCAAGCTGGAATGCAGTGGCACAATCACAGCTCACTACAGCCTAACCCTGGGCTCAAGCAATCTTCCCACCTCAGTCTCCCAAGTAGCTGGAACTACAGGCGCACACCACCAAACCCAGATAACTTTTATATTTTGAGTAGAGACAGGGTCTTGCTGTGTTGCCCAGGCTGGTCTCAAACTCCTGAGCTCAAGCGATCCTCCTGCCTCGGCCTCTCAAAGTGCTGGGATTGCTGGCATGAGCCACCGCGCCCGGCCCACATCCTCTTTAAACCCTCCTACTTTCAGCTGTGACTTATCTTTCAACATCACTAGCAACCACGAACCCCGCAGGCACTAGCCCAGGTGTCAGTCTCAGTACGCATTCGCTGGGTCTGCAGCTGCACCTGGGCCAAGCTCGTCACTCCTGCCCGGGACACGCATCCCTCACCACCCACCTCCACACATCCTCTCCTGGCTTTCCTCCACCTGCTAGCTACAACATCCCCCGCTTTTCCACACTCCCCGGTGGAGGCACCAGGGCTCACCCTTAGACCCCTCCTCTCACACCTCTGGGGCTCCCAGGCCCTGCCATGAGACCTGTGCCCTTGCCACACATGCAGCCTGCCTGGAGCCCCGTCAGCTCCAGAAGAACACCATGAGAAGCTGGCGGCTTCTCAGCCTCCACAAAGCCACCTGGTCCAAGCCTCCGTCTTTCTGTCCTAAGCTCTTTGTCCCCTCCCTTCAGTCCCTCAACACAGCAGCCAAGGACCAACTTCTGTTCAAGTCACCCCTCTGCTCAAAACCCCCTCATGGCTTCTGGCTCTGTGGAGCGAGAGCCCACTCCTTGCAGTGGCCAGAGGCCTCGCAAGACCTGGCCCAGCCTCTCCTGGCCCCTGCACCTCCGGGTCCCTGTGTGCTGCTCTGCTCCGGCATCTTCCTCCCTGCTCCTGGAACTCGCCACCCAGACTTTCCCCTAGCCCATGGGGCTCCTCCCCGGCATCCACGTGGACCGTGCCTCACTGGCTGTCAACCACACCTGCACCCTGGGAGGAAGCTCTGTGGTGTTCTTACTCACCCGTGCCCCTCCTGCTGCTCGGATGGACAATCCTGGTCTTGAGCAGGCCTGGTTCCTGTCACTGTCAGCCTGGAGGAAGCAAAGCAGACTTTATTTGCAAATGATCATGGGTATCTGTGGAGCGTTTGGGGACAGTGGAGGACAGAGCTCGGAGTGCAGGGGGAAAAGCAGTGGGACCTCCTTCTAAAGCTACTAGGCCCTACAGACCAAAGAGGCCTGTGTGGGCCGGATCGGAGAAGACACAGAAAGCAAGAGACTGGGGAATTAGGATGTTCAAAAGCAGTCGTGTGTACCGGCCATTTAGAAAGCCGCATGTGCACAGAAGCATGCCTGGAAAAGCCCTGAGGAGACCCAGAGTCTGCACCCCAGGAGGGGCCCAGGAGAGGAGGTGGAGAACTGCAGGCCTTGGGCGGGGCTGGCAGAATGTGCAATGGGGCAGCTGCTGCGGAAACTGGATGGAGTTTCCCAAAAATCACACAGGATTCCCGCAGAACCCAGCAGCTCCACTTCCAAGTAGCAATCCCAGAGAAGTGAAGGCAGAGGTTCAAACAGGTATTTGTCCATCTGTGTTCACAGGAGCACATCCG
Source organism: Saguinus oedipus (assembly GCA_031835075.1). Classification (NCBI taxonomy): domain Eukaryota; kingdom Metazoa; phylum Chordata; class Mammalia; order Primates; family Cebidae; genus Saguinus; species Saguinus oedipus. Next base: position 36,964,327 of record CM063187.1, on the reverse strand, counting down.
CCACAGTCAAGAGGGGCAGCAGCCCAGGCGTGCACAGGCGGAGGAATGAGAAGCGAAATGTAGTGATCCATGCCATGGAGGATGAGCTTCAAAGGGAAGGAAATCTGACCCGGGTGGCAACACGGATGGACCTTGACGACATTACACCAAGACAAGCCAGGTACAAAAGGCAAACAGCAGATGATTCCACTTAAAGTACCCAGGATTGGCAGATTCACAGAGACAAAGGAGAGCAGGGCTGGCAGGGGCAGACTCTGGAATTATTATTTCAGGGCAGAGTTTCTGTCTGGATGATGAGCAAGTTCTGGAGATGGATAGTGATGATGGCTGCACAACACTGAGAATGTCCTAAGTGCCACTGAATTGTACACTTAAAAACAGTTTCAATGGCAGCTGTTGTCATGTGAATTTTGCCACAATAAAACACATGGGATTGGAGAAGTCACTGAGTCTTTCTAGCTGTGCTAACAGTGCTCTGGTCGGGTTTTCCGAAGCTGCTGCTCTCATCCCTGCCTTTTTCCTTCCTTCTCCCATTTCCCCCTTCTGGTGGGCTGGGTGTGCAGTGGTGTTACTCCCTGGACTCTCATCTGCGTCTCCCTGATGGCTCAGGGGTTCCAGCACCTCCTCATATGGTAATTAGACATCCTGCCGCTCAGGGCTTTTGCCCACCTTCCTAACAGGTGTCTGCCGTTCTCCTCCTGGCTGGAACGAATTCTTGATACAGATCCTTCCCCCTTTGGAGTTGCCAGGATCCCTCCACAGAGTGACTGTCACAGTCTCTCTAACACCTGTCATGGGAGGAGACACTGGCACAGCCACTTTGGAATACTATTGGGTAGTAACTCTATGACTCAGCAATCCCATTCCCCATTCCCTTAAGTGTATATATTTGTAAAAGGCATGCACGATAATGTTTAATGTACCTCAAACTGGAAATTTCCCTGGTTAACAGAACGGGTAAACAAATAACGGTATATTCATACAAAGGAACTGATGTGGCTGTGAGAATTTAGAGAAATGCCTCCTTCGAGCCTAGCTTCTGTCACTCACCGTGGTGAGGGAGCATACTGTCTAATTCCATTCAAACAAAGTACAAAACCGGGGAAAACCATTTCGGCTTTTCCATGTCAGGAGAATGGCTCCTTTTGGTGGAGAGGAGTCCCTGGGAGGGAGGGGGAGGCTCTCAGGCAGGCTCTGTTTCTTGATTCAGGCTGGTTACACAGGTATGCTCAGAAAAACCCAACACATCTGACCATGCACGTCTGATGCGTGCACTTTTCTGTATGTGTGCCGTCTGTCAATGACAAGTTAACAACAATCCTTGCTGTAAGACACACAGGTGAAATAATATATTTGATATCCGCTTTATAATACTCCAAAAAAGCAAGAGTGGGATGGGGCATAGATAAAACAAGATGTCCAAAAGCTTGGTCAATACTACAATTGAGTGATGAGTATGGAGACTCATTAAAAACTTTTTTTTTTTTTTTTTGAGACAGAGTCTTGCTCTGTCGCCAGGTTGGAGTGCAGTGGTGCGATCTCGTCTCACCGCAACCTCCACCTCCCAGGTTCGAGCAATTCTCCTGCCTCAGCCTCCCAAGTAGCTGGGATTACAGGCGTGCGCCACCACACCCAGCTAATTTTTGTATTTTTGGTAGAGACAGGGTTTCACCATGTTGGCCGTGCTGGTCTCGATCTTCTGACCTTGTGATCTACACACCTCGGCCTCCCAAAGTGCTGGGATTATAGGCGTGAGCCACCGCACCTGGCCAACTCTTCTACTTTCATAAAACACGTCCTTAACACTTGTGACTTTTACTTCCAAAAGCTCTTCCAAAAAGGACACAGAAATCCACTTACGGGGTCTGGCTTAGGCTTTCTTCAAAAGCTGGTATCTTAACGCCTTCATGTAATTTTTTCAGTTGTTCTGCGTGTTCTGGATTATCAATGCCCATTCCCATGGACAAAATTTCAGCTCGAACATTATAATCAATGACAGAGGTTTTTAAATTGGAAAGGTTTGTAATGTGCACCTGGAATCAATGGAAAAACAGAACATCAGAAGGCGTCACTCTGAATTTTCACTGAAGCACAGACACTCTCACAGGGCCTCTCGGGTTCATCCTGCCACGTCGGCTATACTTTAGCGCTTGCCACGACGTGCAGGGCTTCCCACGGCAGCATCTGGATTGGTTCGTACCTGAGGTTCCATTTGAATTGTCCACACCTCACCCAATGCCACAGAAATATGGGCAAGTGGGGGGGGGCAAGAGCAAATCTAGGATAAACCCATAGTCAAGACCAATCTGTAAGGCCACGGCCAGATGCACACTTCTGACATCTTTCTTACTCCTTCTCAAACACTTTTCCCTGCCAGGGCTCAGCATCTGCCTGTGCCTGGGAAGGGCCTACGCCAAGGCCCTGAATCCTGTTCTGGGCCATTTCTTCTGCAACCAAAACATCCTCATCTACTTCCATTTACACAAAATTAAGTAAAACACAAAAATCTGCAACAGACTGGCCCTGTTGGGGGTGTGGGCATAGGAGGGGGCATCCCTTCCATGGTGAGAATGGGGGGTGCTCCAGGCCTGCCCTGGCTGAGGTCTCTTCCTTGGTGAACCCCAGGAATGTGTGCCCACCAGGGATGTGTGGAGGAGCCTCTCTCCACTCAAACTGGATGGGAGCAGGATCAGGTGGAGACGGTGAGGGTGGGTCTGTTTCCCTCTGGCACACCGTGGGCACTGCCACACGTGCTGCAGCGTAGACACATCTGCCAGGTGGGTTTTCTTTTTTGCTTCAATCTCTTTTAAATCCCTGCTTAATAAATTTTCTGCTTTTCTCTCCAACAGAAAGTAAACATAATACTATCACAACACCAACTAAGATGCCCGAATCTCCTTATTTACCTGCATTTGTAATCTATATTTTCTCTTCTGAAAACCATTTTCTGCTTAGAGAGAAAATCTTACATCCAAACTGCCCTTTTAACATGTTAAAGATTTTCCAACCTGATAAAAATAACTTTCAGCAACAGTTTTGATAAACTAACTCCTTTAAATCTTCTAAGCATTCATAATAAGGTTTAAGTCTAATACAGCAGAATTTTTAATTGAGAAGTAGAGCTTGTGGGGAACAAGCAGGGAGGGGTGGTACCAGCAGCCGTGGAGAGACACGGATGCCTGTGAGTCACGTGTCCTTGTCATGTGTCCTCCCCCCCCACCTCCTCTGCTGGATGGGGCTTCACCTGCATTGCTCACAGAGGGAACCCCATTGCCCAGCACTGCTCTTGGCACATGGCAGGTGCTCTTGTGTGGTGAATGAATGAGTCAGAAACCATGAGCATCAAAGAAGGTCGCGTGGAGTCCTCATGAAGCTTTGTTCGACTGCATGTGTGTGCCTCACATACACAGTGCACATGTGTGCTGGGTTACAGTGTCAAATACTCCCCTGAACAAAAACGAAACCCACAAGCCAATTCATGCCGCAAATAACATGAAAAACACCTCTCCCTAATAAAACCCCAAATAAGTCACCATTTCTGTGCAGCAGTTATTTAAGTGATGGGTTAGAATAATCTGGATAACTTTAGGGGCCCATTCAGACAGATTTATTGTTAAGAAAACTGCATACTTACCATCGGATCAATCCAAATTGTATTTCCCAAAGCCAGGATCACCTTTGCATCATGCAATTTTCCAACAATTTTATGATGAATGTACCTGGTAACCTGAAAAAAGCACGTTATTTTAGGTGAGACTTTAAAAAATAACTTATTTTGTATTTGCCACACAGTTTGCAAAATATTCCATGAATTTCATTTGAGCCTCACAGTAATGCTATGAGGTCACCGAGGTCATCACCCTCTTTTGTGCACAGGGCTAACAGCAGAGTTTAGTGAGGCAGCTGCGGAAGGGAACTTGCCCATGGCCTCTCACTAGGGAGTTCCCAGAGCTCAAGGCGGGGCTCTGTGCCTCTAGGACCCAACAACACTGTAGGTTTTCCTCTGTGGACGTGTGTACTCCATCTCCTCTATCACCTGCCAATCTGTCTTTAAAGCACAGATGCCTATTTCTTTGAAAGCTCAATGAGAGTGAAGGGAAAGGTGTTCCCCTGCTCTGAGGCCGTCACTGCGATGGAGCTGCCTTGCAGCCAGTGACACTGGAGCTGAGGGCCTGGTCTTTGTGTACCCATTCCTGAGCAAATAGCTGTTTTCTTTCTTTTTTTTGAGACAAGGTCTCTCTGCACCACCCAGGCTGGAGTGCGGTGGCACAGTTGTAGCTCACCACAGCCTTGAACTCCAGGCCCTGTGATCCTTCTGCCTCAGCTTCCCGAGTAGCCGAGACCACACTTGGCTCATTTTTAGCAGCACTACCACAGTTGGCTAATTAAAAAAATTTTTTTTGTAGAAATGGGGTCTCACAATGTTGCCCAGGTTGGTCTTGAACTCCTAGGCTCAAAAAATCCTCCCATCTTGGGCTCCCAAAGCGCTGGGATTACAGGTGTGAGCCACCACGTCTAGCCACGGCCGTTTCCTCTCAAGGAGGAATACAACAGGCCGGACCTGTCCGAGCAACCTCTCCTGCACATTTTAACATGAACAAAGCAGGGCAGGAGGGAGCTGCCCGTTTCCATCCCCCTTGTACTTGGTGAGGTAATTCGGAAGAACACGTACAGGAGACCCTTTCTCCATTTCTACAGAAGGCTGCTCCTTCAAGGAATACTTTTGGTCAGTCATCTTTACAGGTCAGATGTTTCTTGGGGAAAGGACCGTGACCCTCCTGCTGACAGCTACATCCCCAGAGCCCAGCAGGGCACCCGGTGCACAGCAGACAGTCATTAGAAAGCGCCACTGCCTTGTGATAAAGGCTCCTTTTACTACACTTAGGACAGTACGGTTGTGTATTTATCCTGTAACGTGTAAACATTCACCGGTTTATTTCCTGGATAATGTTTAACCTTGCTCATAACCCAAACTGTTTTTACTTTACCAATTGCAATGATGTATTTCATGGCCCATTGGTCGAATTATGTAAAATGTAACCTTTCCTTGGAGAATCGGGGCACTCATCAACACAACTGATGCTCCAGTGGCGGGCAGGAATGCTGCAGGTCTCTCCCTGGCTGCAAGGGCCGGGCCTTCCCACCCCACGTGGGCAGCGCATGAGCCACACGGGCCCCTCTGTGTCTGTGCCTCAGCACAGGTCTGCAAGGGTTGGTCCACCCCACCTGGATGGCTGCATGAGCCCACATAGGGCCCTCTTCTGTGCCTCAGCACTGGTGGTTCTCTTCGCTTTCAATGCCTCATCCGTTCTACTTGGTGACATTCTAGTTAACTCACAAAGCCCAGAGAAAATGACCCTTCCTTTGGCAGCTTTTCTGACCTCCATCTCTTCTTCCTGGCCCATTGTCCCTGCCCCAGGGGAATCATCTGGCCTCTCCTGAGACTGCCCATTGCCTCTGCCCCCTCTTTGGCTGGAGGGTCCACTTTTTTCACTTTTTTTCTTTTTTAAAGAAACAGGGTCTCACTTTGTCACCCAGGCTGGAATGCAGTGACACGATCATAGCTCACTGCAGCCTCAACTTCCTTGGGTCAAGGGATCCTCATCCCTCGGCCTCCCAAAGTGCTGAGATTATAGGCATGAGCCATCGCACCCAGCCTGGAATGTTCACTTTTGTAGGTGCTTCCACCGGTGAAGCTGATGAGCAATTCATTTCACCGTCATCCTTACTTATACCTATTTTGTGATCATAAGCACAAGGACAGTGGTGGCAGTAGTGTCATGGCCTCCTGGCACCTCTCCAAGGGCTCGCCTGGGACGTTCCCGCACTGGAGGGATCTAAGCAGACTGTGCTTTCCCTGCCTGAACGCAACACTCTAAATTCAGACAGGCCTCAATTCTGTGTATATTCTCGGTTAAATATATTCTAAAAGTCAACAAAACATAAAAAGCCAAAATAACCCACCTTTGGATTCCATTCCATTTCATTGTCAGCAGGTTTCACCCTACAGACAATAAACTCTACAGCCTGCGGGGGCAGCGCGTGGAAACGCTCCGGGAGATGCAGTAGCTGTTGCCTTGTGATGAGCCTCGTCCTGCCTTCATCAATGAACTCTACAAGGACATCATCTAGGGCCCAGGCATCTTCTTTCTGGCTCACTTCCAGCACCTGAACCCTAGAGAACAATGGGGCATCGGTTCAACAGAGATCCCAGAAAGAATCATCTTTGCCTCAAATTACCATAAAATGGAAAATATACAAAAAGAAACTCTATAATTGTACCCTATCCTAGAAATAAAAAGCTCAGGCCTTCAGAAATTCAAGAGGTGGAGCAAAGCGTACATAAGTATGAAAACGTAGTACTTTTGAATAGACTAAATCCTTTTACATAATAAAAGTTAACATAGTAAATTAGTTTCAAAGTTTATTTATTTTATTTTTTTGTAGAGACAATGTCTTGCTCTGCGGCCCAGGCCAAAGAGCCTAGAGTGCAGTGTCATGATCATAGCTCAATGTAGCCTTGACCTCCTGGGCTCAAGCAATCCACTCACCTCAGCCTCCCAAAGTGCTGGGATTATAGGCATGAGCCAAGTCACCTGTCAAGTTTCCAAGTTTCTGAATTCAAGGCTATCACCAAGTGGCGCCAGGTGTGGATTCAAGGGAAGTGGGTGCAAACGTGATTCAGACTCACCAGACTGGAACACACTACGCCAGGTATTGAGCTGACCTTACGCCATGTTCATAACATCAGCAAGGCTCAGTTTTCGTATCTGTAAAATGGGCACGATGCCCACTTGATAGGAACTTGGCAAGAATTAAGTGAGGTAAAGATGTATGTGTATGTCGCACGCAGTGATGGCTCAACACGTCACAGTGTCACTGGGCACAGGAACCTGGAGCAGGCATCTGGAGGGACACCCTCCTGTCACCAAGCTCACAAACACACTGAGTCAAATGACAGAGGTGGAAATCGGAACTCAATACCATTATACCTTAAGCTTCAAAACTTTACAGATGAAATAAACAGGTACGTTACCTGTGAAAAAGTGTTTTTTCTGCTACTCCATACAATCCAAACTTCTCCACCTTGTCCACAGTTGTTTTATTGTTGGAATCCTTATAATACTCGTTCATTTCAGCACTGAGAGTTGCATACAGATCCATGTGTTTATCAATTACACGGCCAAAGTAATTTGTTGCATTCAAAATATAAAAGGGTATTATCTGAAACATATACGGTAAACATGACCAGGAAACAAACTTAGTCTAAACCGAAGATGTACACACTCCCTGTATCTGCAGAAATCAGTACCCAATCTAAGAACCCAAAGCTTAGTAATGTGGATTTGGAAATAAACTAGGAAGCTAGCCAGAAAACCAAAGCAAGATCAATACCTCACACCATAGTCACAAAGAATTAGTTTCACTTTAAATCTAGTGAAAGATTTTTTCTTTTGCAAATTTCATTATTTTAAAACCTCATTATTAGGTATAAGTGTTCCTCTGTTTACCTTCTAACTGTACTTTTATAAAAATTCTTCTGAAAATGCCACTTCAGTCTCTTGAGACCTTCTGATCTTTTTTCAGGTAACAAGATGCATTTTATCAAGAGTCTACGGTATACCAGCCTCCAGGGTTACAGGGACGAAACCGCATCCTACAGGGACCCTCAGCAATCCAGAAGTGGACAGAGAGGCCACAGCTTGCATGTGCTGGAGAAGACAGCCCTTCACAGGTTAGAGTAGGTAGGGCAACAGTGTGCGAGGGAAGTCTGCAGAGGGCACAGACGCTCTGTGTGAAGGCAGGGAGCCCTGGCTGCCCAGAGTGGATGCCAGGAGTGAGAAGTAGGCACTTGGCAGGATGGGGGAAGAGGGTCAGGCTGGTGACACCCACAGGCACCAGTGTCTGTGCCTGGGCAGGAGGAAACAGAGCGACAGACCTGAGAACAGAGAGCTCTACAAGAGGTGAGAGGCCCTCCCTGGAAACGGGCTCAGCCAGTGCAACAAGTGAGCCCAGAAGGCTTCGCCTGCCCCCACAGTGGGTGAAGGCTGGAGCCCCTGAAAAATCTCCACCCTATCTCTCCAGAAACAAAGAGGCATGAGGAAGAGAAAACCAGATAACTATGTCACCATATTTATTTTACACAGCATGTAAAACAACAGAAACGGGAACTCTGTGAAATCAGAAAAGTCACCCTGACCCACACCTCTCCAAAATGTCAGGAAAACATATTTTATCTAAAAACAAACAATAGCAAAGTAACAAGGTCAAATCCAATATTAAGTCATCATAAAATAATAAAACATAACACATAAATAAAAGTAATTAAAAAGAGAATAAAGAACAGAAGAACAGCCCCTAGAGACAATGAAAGCTGTTAGAAAGATACATCCACAAAACAGATCAAAACTATAACCTTCAATTTTAAGAAGACCTGCTTTTAGTTTGTTAACTAAGAAAACGATACGTGTATAAAAGAGTAACAGATCAGAATCAGAACAACTTAGAAATGAGGCGACAGAACACAGGAAAGACTCCGAAATTTTTTAAAATATTCAATAATGAAAACTGCAGTGGGTTGGATGGTGGCTCTCCCAAAAAAGGTATGTCCATGTTCTAACCCCCAAGGCCACTGTGACTTTGACCTGACTTGAAAACAGGGTCTTTGCAGATGTAGTGAAGTCTGCAGACTGGAAAGGGGCTCTGGGTGATCCAGGTGGGCCCTCCCTCCAATGAAATGTCCTTTATAAGGGGCACAGAGAAGAGGAGGTCACGTAAAGATGCAGGTGAAGAGACAGTGACCGTGGCTGCCGGCTGAGACGCAAGGATGCCGGGCGAGGAGCAGCCCAGGTCACCTTCTGGAGGCTGTGGAGGGGCACAGCCCTGCTGATACCCTGACGTTGGACTCTGGCATCCAGGAACATGACAGAAGAAATGTGTATGGCTTTAAGTCACTAACCCAGTGGTAATCAGTTACAGCAGTCTACAAAACTAACAAAACAGATACTGCCCTAAGGAAACAGGTGAAAAGGAGAGAAACCGCGTGCTCAAAAAGAAATGAAGAAATTAATTAAAAAAGAGTCGAAAGAAAATTAAAAATTCTTAGCCTGGCAATTCTATATGCATCTTATTACAGAACTGTACTCAAAGAAAGTGTAAATGTCTTGAAAGATTCATGTAATCACTGCATTCTTATTTCAAAAATCTGCAGAGACAAGGTCTCACTATGTTGCCCAGGCTGGTCTTGAACTCCTGGACTCAAGTGATCCGCCTGCCTTGGTCTCCCAAAATGATGAGATTACAGGTGTGAGCCACTGCACCAGGTCACTACATTATTTTTAACAGCCCCCAAACAGAAACAATTTTTTCTGAAAATATAATTGAAAAAAAATCCTTAATTTGTTCTCTGTTACTGAATTTGATCTCGGCTTATAAATAAGCTGGGGCCCTGACATAAGGCGCCTTGTAAGGACACGTGCCTCTGGTCAGATTGATGGTGGTATGTTAATACTGATCGCTGAAAGGCATCATTACATCGACTAGGATCCTGCTTAACAAATAAAAGACTTTCATTAACATGACGTTCATCACAGGACACAAGGATCTTTAACCTACTTTAATGTATCCAAATGAAGGTAGGGCTTGGCTGGACAGTTTTCTTGGCATGTCTATTTCTGGGTTAATACGGTGTCGGTCAGGACAGATCCTTTTGTCTCTGAAAAGAAAATGACGAGATTTAAAAATCATAAATAAGTAGTAACTGTTAATGTGAATTTTACCGCTTTCTTCAGAAAATTAATCTTCAACTTAAATCAGAGAACTTTTGTTCCAAACACCCTAAAAGTTGAATAACCACATTAAATATTTCAGATGACTTTAACAATACATAAATAAGTGGAAATGGATTCTACATTTTAATGAACACTGAATAAACTTAATGAGTTATTTCATTATTTCTCTAGCAAACTTTTTTTCTTTTAAGAGTTTGGTCTCACTGTTGCCCAGGCTGGAGTACAGTGGCACGATCATGTCTCACCATAGCCTCTTAACTCCTGAGCTCAAGAGATCCTCCCAGCTCAGCCACCCTATTTCTCTAGACATTCTAAAATGCCTTATGTAAATGAACAAAACATACTTCCAAAATAAAGACTGAATTAGAAATACACTGCCACAATACACAACCAAGGCCAATTGACCTCAAACCTAGAAGTCGTTCCTTAACTACAATGCTACTTCCACATGGAGATATAGCTGAAATTGCCATTTTAAAAGTCAGTATTTGAGGCCGAGCACAGTGACTCATGCCTGTAATCCCAGCACTTTGGGAGGTCGAGACAGGCAAATCACCTGAGGTCAGGAGTTCAAGACCAGCCTGGTCAACATGGTGAAACCCCATCTCTACTAAAAATACAAAAATTTACCTACATGTAGTGCCTACTACTGCAGGTAGTCCCAGCTACTTGGAAGGCTGATATAGGAGAAATGCTTGAACCCAGGAGGTGGAGGCTGCAGTGAGCCAAGATGGTGCCACAGTACTTCATCCTGGGTGACAGAGCAAGACTCCATTTCCAAATAAATAAAATAAATGAATAAATAAGTCAGTCAATCAGTCAGTCAGTATTTGGTTGGGGACGGTGGTTCATGCCTGTAATCCCAGCACTTTGGGAGGTCAAGTTAGGCGGATCGCTTGAGCCCATACTTCATTATTTCTCTAGCAATTTTTAAGAGTTTGGTCTCACTCTGTTCCCCAGGCCGGAGTGGAGTTTGAGACCAGCTTGGCCAACATGGCAAATCTGATATCTGCTAAGAAACATAAAAATTAGCTGGGTGTGGTGGTGCACACCTGTGATCCCAGATACTTAGAGGTTGAGAGGCACAATAACTGCCTGAACCTGGGAGGCAGAGGTTTCAGTGAGCTGAGATCATTCCACTGCACTCCAGCCTGGGTGACAGAGCCAGAATTTTTCTCAAAAAAAAAAAAAAAAAAGTCGGTATTTTTTAAATATAAATGCTGCTAGTAACACATTTAACGTACCATAATTCAAAACCATCAGCATCAACAGTTACCTTCAAATTCAATCCAGCAGCTATGTATCAGACACCCATGCCCCAGCCTCAGCTGTCTGTGTACCAAGCAAGCAGTGGTGCTGTCTCCGGATCACGCAGAGGGACCCCTTGACTGTCAAGGTAGCCAAGCTGATACCTTGCTCTGCAAGCTGATTAACACAGTCAATGCAGTCCCTAGCAAAATTCCTCAGGGTTTCTGGAAAAACTAACAGGCTCATTCTAAAATCTATGTGGAGGCTGGGTGCAGTGGCTCACGCCTGTAATCCCAGCACTTTAGGAGGCTGAGGCAGGTAGACCACTTGAGGTCAGGAGTTCAAGACCAGCCTGGCCAACATGGTGAAACCCCATCTCTACTAAAAATACAAAAATTAGCTGGGCATGGTGGTGGGTACCTGTATTCCCAGCTACTTGGGAAGCTGAGGTAGGAGAATTATTTGAACCCAGAAGACGGAGGGTGCAGTGGACCAAGACTGTGCCACTGCACTCCAGCCTGGGTGACAGAGCAAGACTCCACCTCAAAAAAATAAAATGGATGTAGAGATGCAATGGATTTCAAATAGCCAAACAACCCTGAAGAGGACCAAAGCTGGAGGCCTCATAACAGCTCCCAAGACTTGCTCTAAGAAAGTGTAGTACTGGTATAAAGTTAGACAAACAGACCACTGTAACAGAACTGAGTCCAAAAATGGACCACATACACCATCACCTGGCTCATGGCAAACACGCTAATGCAGTGAGAACCGAATGATGTTTTAAATAAATGATGGTGGGGCAAACCATCATCCATATGGAAAAAGCAAACCTTGCCCCCAGATCTCACATTACACATATAATTTTTTTTTTTTGGACACAGGGTCCTGTTCTTTTGCCCAGGCTGGAGTGCAGTGGCACAATCATGGCTCACTGCATCCCCGACTTCCAAGGCTCAAGCAGTTCTCCTACCCCAGGCTCCTGAGTAGCTGGAACTACAAGTATGTGCCACCACAGCTGGCTAATTTATTTGTTTATATTTTTTAAGGAGACTGGGTCTTCCTGTGTTGCCCAGGCTGGTCTTGAAATCCTGAGCTCAAGTGATCCTCCCACTTCAGCCTTGCAAAGTGCTGGGATTATAGATGTGAGCCACCATACCTGGTCATACATAAAAACTAATTTAATATGAATTATAAGTGTAACTGTGAAAGCTAAAACTACAGAGCTTCTAGAAGTATAGAAGAATGCCCTCATGAGCTTGAAATAGACAATTATTTTTTAGATGGAATCTTTCTCTGTCATCCAGGCTGGAGTGCAGTGGAACAATCTCTCACTCTGCTGCCTAGGCTGAAGTACAGTAGCACAATCTTGGTTCACAACAACCTCCACTTCCCAGGTTCAAGTGATTCTCCTGCCTTAGCCTCCTATGTAGCTGGGATTGCAGGCCTGTGCCACCAAACCCAGCTAATTTTTGTATTTTTAGTAGAGACAGGGTTTCACCATGTTGGCCAGGCTGGTCTCAAACTCCTGGCTTCAACTGATCTGCCCACCTCGGCCTCCCCAAGTACTGGGATTACAGGCATGAGCCACCACACCCAGCTGACATAGGCAAATATTTCCTATATAAAAGCACACAAAAAGTAACCTTAAAATACTTCATCAAAATTAAAAAGGACTGTTCAGCAGCAGAGTGACGAATGCAGCAAACCACCATGGCACGTGTATACCTATGTAACAAATCTGCATGAACTGCACATGTACCCCAGCAATTAAAGTATAAATAAATTTTTAAAAAATAAGAGTGAAAATCTAAGCCATAGCTTGGAGGAGACATTCTCAGTGCACGCATCACACAAAGCACTTATGTTGAGTATAGAAAAGCGCCTCCCCGGACAAACCAAGAAGAAAAAGATAAGCATTCCATGTAAAAACTGGTCAAAAGACCTCCACAGGCACTTCCCAAAAAGAGAATGGCCAACTGTCCCACAAGCCTATGAAAAGATATTCAACATCATTAATCATCAGAGAAACACAAATTAATATCTCAATGGTTTACCACTCCACCTCCACCAAGAGTAAGCGTTGGTGAGGGTGGGGGACAACTCAGCCTCTCAGACAACACTGACCAGACCAGAAAATGGCCAGCCGCTTTGGAAGCGTTAAATGCATGTCTACCCCACGACCTGCCACTTCTACTCCAGAGCGTCTACCCAAGAGAAATGGGTGCATGTTTCCACAAAAGACACGGCCAAGAGTGTTCCTAGCAGCTTCAAGCATCATTGCCTGCTAGTGGAAACCACTCACAGGCTCATCCACAGGAGAATGGATACACACACTGTGATACAGCCATGCAACAGAACACTGAGCTACAAAACAAACCACAGATACACACAACACAGACCAACGTCACAGACACGGGGCTGAGAGAAAGAAGCCAGGCATGAAAAACAAGACACCATGATGCCGTATCTATGGAGTTCAGAACCAAGCAAGATTAATCAGCACTGACAGCCCTGCAGAGGGGAGGGCACCACGTGGGGATGAGAGTGAGGGAACCCCAGGGCCGCTCCCTCAGAGCAGGTGGTGGCTTCTACAGATACATGACAATTCACCACACTGCAACAGTTGTGAACTTTACTGCAGATTACACCTCAGCTGAATAAGAAACAAATCACTGGCTTACTTGCAAGAACCAAAAGCCTTCAGATATGGACAAAGAGGTCTTGTGGCTTTCTTATCTTCTTTGGCTTCCAGAACTCCTGCGGTGAACTCGTACAGCTCTGCGGGGACTTTGGCGTCCGCTCGCTCCAAGTAGCGCAGGACGCCCACTGCGTGGCTCGCATCTTTCTCTGTCAGCAGCAAGACAGATTTGGCTTTCTTACTTCCCTGTTCTGCAGGAGAACCCTGAAAAGTAGGGGTGAATAAAGGAAGTGGATCATCTATTCCAGTCTGAATGAGGAAACCTTGTGGACTCTGTTTATCATGACACAGAAGATGCCAGTGGAATATGGAAGAGAAGAAAAATTCACCAAACCTGTTCAGTGTGAAAATGATCAGACATGCAATACAGGCGTCCACCAAAAACTTTTGGCGAGGCAGGGAAGCTGAAGTGAATCACACACGTGGCATCAGTGATGGCCAAGAGTGGGACGCAGTAATCCGTGGCGGCTGCAGAGAGGGAGTCCAACAGTGTCACATGTGCTGAAGTTACCACACTTACTTTAATCAGCAGTTCCCACGGCCACACCTCAGTGCATTTCTGTATCACATTCTACTTTTTTGGATGCAGAGAAACTTCTCCCCCATTTTTTCCCCAAAATGCCACAGCCCAGTGCTTAAAATCCAGAGAAAAGTGGTCTCCTTTTTAGCCTTAAAAATGTCTCTTATTACAAATCCAAGCAGCCCATATCTTTTCCACTTATTCACTTATTTTGACTTTTCTACTTTTTCAGATGAAGTCTCACTCTGTAGCCCAGGCTGGAGTGCAGTGGTGTGATCTTGGCTCATTGCAACCTCTACTTCCTGGGTTCTAGCAATTCTCCTGCCTCAGCCTCTCAAGTAGCTGGGACTACAGGCATGCACCACTGTGTCCAGCTAATTTTTGTATTTTTTTTAGAGATGTGGTTTCACCATGTTGTCCAGGCTAGTCTTGAACTCTTGACCTCATGATCCACCCACCTTGGCTTCCCAAAGTGCTAGGATTACAGGTGTGAGCCACTGTCCCCGCTCCACATTTTGACTTGTATATTTCTAATATTAAATTTAGCAATAATGGATGACTATATACATGTCTCCTTATATATGACAGTGATCCTCAAACTCTAACTCTAGGGAGAATATCTAGACTAATGGTGGCTGCCCAGTGACCTGAGAGATTCACCTCAACATCAAAATCTTAGTGGAGATTTTCATTTTGAAATTAACATTGCTAGTAAACTGTCAATAAACCTGGGGAATAATGAGAAATCTGAAGATAAGATATACAAATGAATTAAAGACAGGATTCCTAGTAGCTCAGCCTTCACTAAATAGAAGTAGAAATTAAAACACTTACCTAATATAGTATGAGAGCCAGAACTTAACTTCTTTTTCCATTGTTCTAAAACATTTTGTAAGTTAAAAACCACTTCTTCATGCATCTTCAAGCAAAATGCTGAACTGCTTTCTACTACCTAAAGATGAAACCAAGGAAGCCAGGTCGCAGTCAAGGATATAGGTTGGAAGCCGACTGTTCCATCAGTAATTGTCAATGTAAAGCACTTTAAATTATCTGTTAAGGCCCTACCTCACTGATCATGTAATTCTTAAGAATGAATGAGATGATTATAAACTTAAATATATTTCCAAAACTCAGTAGTTTATGTCTAAAACCTTCCTCAAGTGAAATAAGCCATATTTTGCTAAACATTTTGCTTCCTTTTAAAATAGCACAGCTATAGCTGTGTGTGATGTGTGTATATATATATGTGTATATATGTGTGTGTGTGTATATTTATGTATATATATGCATATACACATATACATCAGATAGAAAGTCCTTGTTGACTGGAGTACCACATAGCTATACCTTCTAGCTCATTGTTGCAGAAAGGTAGATGTTCTCCTAATTCTCATATTTGATAGTTGGCTTCACTTCTACATTTTAGCACTAATATGTACAAAATACAACTGAAAATACATCTTTAACCAATTTATTTGATTTTTTGGCTGTATGGTATATTTTACTGTTATCTTCTCAATTTTTTTTTGGTAGAAAAATGTTGCCCAGGCTGGTCTTGAACTCCTGGCTTCAAGAAATCTTCCCACCTCGGCCTCCCAAAGAGCTGGGATTTCAGGCATGAGCCACCTCAATCTTCTTAAACAGAGAGAAGATGTTGTCATGTTTATAAATTGATACTTTTAATGGTCCACCAAGATGAAACTGTTCTGCCCTGGAGAACGCTGCTGCGGGGGAAAGGCCCTGCCCACCCACCTGCTTCTCCCCAGCGCCAGACTTCCAGCCTCCATGCTCAGTGAGCAACCCCACCGCCTCTTCTGATTGATGTTAAATTTGTAAAACTGTACTTCCCTGCCACACAATCAACTACCCCAGGAATTTTGTGATGACATGAGAGTCAACCAGTTGAAACAAACAGAACATTTTTATATGGGGATGGGCTCACCTTACACACTATTTCTGTTTCAGCTACAGAGCAGGTGAAGATCAAGGTCTTTTGTGGCTGACTTGGAATGAAATCAAGAGCTTGGAGTAAAGTAGAGGTTTTTTCACATTCTAGGCAAAGATGGACTACCTGGTAATGAAGTACAGAAGCAATGTGACTTTTTAATGCCCCAGGTGCTCCAGATCCACTTTCCATAGGTGTTGGGATTTTAATAGAAAAGAATGTATAGGAAATCAATAGAAATTTAAATATTCAACTATAATTGTATTTCATTCATAATTTATATATAAAATCAAAGCTGTAATTGTTTAATAGTAAGCTATGAAATAAAAGTTGCTGGTGTTCATCAGCCCTCCAACAACACACACGCACACACAATTACCTGCTGGACGTTGCCGTAGAGAGCAGCCTCTTCCATGGCTGTGATCACAATGTAGGGATCGTTCATGAACTCCTTGATGAGATGTTCTATATGTTTGTTCCAGTGAACTCCAACTGCAACAATCTGATGTGGTGCAGATTCCCTTTCTTCAACGTCAATATTTTTTTTAAAGTTATCTAATATAGCAAACATCTGAAAAAACAGTATGATTAATTTCATTTTTACTTCAGAAGAGTAAGAACTAGTGTGGCAGAACATAAAATATAAGGGATTGTATATTTTCTGTTCTCAGAGTGGAGAAAGTCTTTCAGAAACAAAAGGAAAAGGTCGGGCATGGGGGCTCAGGCCTATAATCCCAGCACTGTTGGAGGCCGAGGCGGGTGGATCACCTGAAGTCAGGAGTTTGAGACCAGCCTGGCCAACATGGTAAAACTCCATCTCTGCTAAAAATACAAAAATTAGCTGGGCATGGTGGTAGATGCCTGCAATCCCAGCTACTTGGGAGGCTGAGGAAAGAGAATCGCTTGAATTCGGGAGGTGGAGGTTGCAGTGAGCCAAGATCACGCCATTGCACTCCAGCCTGGGCTACAAGAATGAAACTTCATCTCAAAAATAAAAAACAAAAAAATAAAAGGCAAAAATTAAATAGGAGAAAATGTTAAGTTTAAAGTCAACAAATATCCTGCAATCTCCATTATAAACAAAATTAAAGCACAAGCAACATCTTGGTGAATATGTATAACTAATAGGAGATAAACATTTTCGAATAAAAACTTTTAAAAACTGATCAGTAAAAGATGATCCTCCTAACAGAAAATAAGGAAATGAATAAGCAACTCCGAGTGGAGACAAATGATCGATATGAATTAACTGAAAACTTAAAACGTAATCAATGAAATATAAATTAGGCTGACAAGTCGCACTGTTGGCCAATGAGACTGTAAGAGAATGCCGGACCAAGCCTGCTCTCTCAGGGGTGTGGAGAGCCTGGCATGTGGCTGATGGGAGTGCACGTCAGGTCATGCTTTCAGAAAGGACGTTGCACAGAGAAGTATGCCTAGACACTAGTTTTTTGTTTGTTTTTTTTTAGACAGAGTATCATTCTGTTGTCAGGCTGGAGTGCAGTGGTGAGATCTCGGCTCACTGCAACCTCCATCTCCCGGGTTCAAGAGATTCTCTTACCTCAGCCTCCTGAGTAGCTGGGACTACAGGCGTGCACCACTTCACTCACCTAATTTTTGTATTTTTAGTAGAGTCAGGGTTTCACCATGTTGGCCAGGATGGTCTCAATCTCTTGACCTCGTGATCCACCCACATCAGCCTCCCAAAGTGCTGGGATTACAGGCGTGAGCCACTGCACCCAGCCCATGATACTAGTTTTATGAAAATCAGAACCTGAGACGTCAGATGAGTTCAGGAACCCTGCATAGCCCCATAGTCAGTAACAAAGCCTGGATTCAAAGCTGAGGCCATCATTACTCCCAAGTGCATACCCTTGGTGATCGTGTGACACTGCTTCCAAGAAAAGCCTTACAAGAGCTCACAGCCTCTGACCCATGAATCCCTTCCTAGGAATTCATCCTAAAGGAAACAAGTGCAAAAAACATTCATGTTCTTACGAATCAACAGGAAGTTGGGCAATTAAAAAAAAATTCATGTTCCGTAGCCACACACATATACAAATTATGTCGAATGTCCAAAATCAAGACAGTTTTACAACAAACTCTGTGATGTCCACAGAACTGAATACCATATGGCCAATAGCCACCAGGCTGTGGAACAGGAAGTGGTGGCCCTCATGCTGCTGTGCCCTGCACAATGCGGGCTATAAAACAGCCTGTAAAATGCACCCTGATTTAGATTAACTATGTCTATCAACAAACACAGGAATTCAAAGAAAAAGAAGCCAGTACTCCAAAATGGTTAAGAAGGATCCCTTCTAAGACTATGGCTGTGGGGACTGGGTTTTTCAAGTGCTCTTCTCCAAGTCTTAAACTTTCTAAATAAAAATCATTGCTTCTGTAATCAGAAAAATTTTAAGCATTTTAAGAAATCACTCAGGAAAAGAATGTTTGCACTTCAGAAAGAATTTTAACATTAGGAAGGAAATTTCAGATAACTATTTTCTTCTTAATTATAGAAATTAAAGAAAGAAAATTTTTTAGATTAACCAATGTATGCCCCAACCACTTTTCCTCCTTCCGGCCAGCAGTTAGCACGTTAATCACGTCTCTCTTCTGAGCAATGAGGACCTTTAGCCACACTCACCTGTTCATTGGCTTCCAAGAATAGCACCTCCACCTCATCCAGGACCAGGTGGCAGAGCCTGAGGAACAGCAGGCTCTGACAGGTGAGAAGCCTCAGCAGGCTGTGTGGGGTGGTAACAATCACATCACCTGCATTTAAAAGAAAAAGTGAACATTTTCAATTGTTCACAGGTTGTTCTAAGATTTCCTCTGCTAACAGTCCACATACTTTCTAGAAAGGACTTCCAATGAAGCAAAACACTGTTTCTGTCCTTAGGTGGGTGGGTTTTAGTCAACACCATGTGCCCAGCATCTAACAAACAGCTTAAGTGTTCAGTAAATAGTTGATAAATGAATGAAGTGACATAGTTTTCTCAGTGAAGCAGACGTCAAGATCAAACCTTCATGACCAACACTGTTGGGAGCTGACATGCAGGTCTGGACTAGTGACTGTGAGTGCGTTATCACACAAGCCACATAACTGCGGACCCAGGCCTGCCTGGCCAGGCCCCACTGTCTTCTGTAGGGAAACCCAGTGCTTGAAAAGGATACTTACAGCCCCTTGGAAGCTTCGTTTTTTTGGCTTCCTCTTTGTGGAGCCCAATTGTTAATAGCACAGGATGAAGAGGCCTGGAGGACATGCTGTATTCTCCCAATAATTCAAAAATAAATTGGGCCTTCTTCCATCCAGGGCACACAATGATTGCAAGAGGCTGCAAAGAGAGACACATTCAAATGACTCCAGCAGTAGTTAGGAATTCAGCATCCACATGTGAAACATCAAGAACATCTCTTTGTATGGAAGCAGCACTCCGTAAGTTTCTGCTATCATCATCATATAGGTCAGAAAAGTTACAGTATAATTTCATTAAAATAGATTTAGACACAGGCCGGGCATGGTGGCTCATTCTTGTAATCCCAGCACTTTGGGAGGCCAAGGAGGGTGGATCACAAGGTCAAGAGATCTAGACAATCCTGGCGAACATGGTGAAGTCAAACCCCGTCTCTATTAAAACTACAAAAAATTAGCTGAGCATGGTGGCATGCGCCTGTAGTCCCAGCTACTCAGGAGGCTGAGGCAAGAGAATCGCTTAAACCTGGGAGGTGGAGCAAGACTCCGTCTCAAAAAAAAAAAAAAATATATGACTCAATGTGTTTTAGACACATTGAGTCATATTTTTCTGAGAGTCTCAATGAAGAACTTCAAAAGTATTCATTCATTTAGCTCTTAAAACGCTGTCATGGGCAGAGGCTATCACTGCTTCACTTCATAGGTGAGGTATCTGAGGCACAGAGAGGTGAAGTCAGTTGCCCGAGGTTGCACAGCTAATACATGATAGCAATAGGATTTGAACCCAAGCAGTCTGACTCCAGATCCCCTGCACAGATCCTAAGCACAAGAATAAACTAAATGCCTCCTGAAAGGGGCCTTAAAAAAGACAAACCCTGGCTGGGCACAGTGGCTCACACCTGTAATCCCAACACTCTGGGAGGCCAAGGTGGATCACCCGAGGTCATGAGTTCAAGACCAGTCTGACCAATACGGTGAAACCCTGTCTCTACTAAAAATACAAATACTCTCCAGTCATGGTAGCGTGTGCGTGTAGTCCCCACTACTGAGAGGGCTCAGACGGGAGAATTGAACTCGGGAGGCAGAGGTTGCAGTGAGCCGAGATCGCGCCACTGTACTCCAACCTGGGTGACAGAGCAAGACTGTCTCAAAAAAAAAGACAAACTCCTCTTTCTTAGGAGACTATCTTCTGAACGCTGCCCTCTGCGAGCCCACAGGTTACTCATGAATTTGCACCGCCGGCCAGACACCTTCCTGGCACACACCCTCCAGTAACCAAAGACAAGCAGAACCTCCTCCTTCATTCACGCAGATCCAGGTGGGCCCAAATTCCAGGCACAGGCCTGAAAGCAGGTTGACCATGGAGGCACGGAGAAAGCTGGGAGCCACAGGGACGAGACCTGAACGTCCCTTTCTGCCCCAACCCAGAGTTTGTCCTCAACACAAGTGGCTTCTCATCAGCAGGGCTCTGGTGCTAACTAATTTGGAAGATAGAAACATATCCACTAATTTGATTACATCGATTCATAATAACAGATGGAATTTTCTAAAGAGAAATCATGAAACTACACGGCATGATTAGAAAAATGAGCTAGTATCTTTTCTAACTGCAACCTATGTCTTCATATTGCTGTTTTTCACTGGCAGAGCCCTGTCTGGCGCACCCTCAGTGCCAGGCCCTGAGATGCAGGTTCCATGCCCATCAGGCCCCTAATAGCTGCAACCCAGCAGCACAGGGCCACACCCGCTGTCGTTTACCTTTACACTGCTCCTCTCTTTCCCACTGCTTCTTTTTCTTTTCTTTTTTTTTTTGAGACGGAGTTTTGCTCCGTTCCAGGCTGGAGTGCAATGGAGCGATCTCGGCTCACCGCAACCTCCACCTCCTGGGTTCAGGCAATTCTCCTGCCTCAGCCTCCTGAGTAGCTGGGACTACAGGCACGCGCTATCAAGCCCAGCTAATTTGTATTTTTAGTAGAGATGGGGTTTCACCATGTTGACCAGGATGGTCTCGATCTCTTGACCTCGTGATCTACCCGCCTCGGCCTCCCAAAGTGCTGAGATTACAGGCGTAAGCCACCGCGCCCGGCCCTCCCACCACCTCTTTCTCAGTGATATGGTTTGGATCTGCGTCCCTGCCCAAATTTCATGTTGAATTGTCATCCCCAGTATTGGAGGTGGGGGCTGGTGGGAGGTGACTGGATCATGGGGATCATTTCTCATGAATAGGTTAGCACCATCCTCTTGGTGCTGTTCTTTGAGATCTAGTGTTTAAAAGTATGTGGCACCCCCTCTCTCCTGCTCCGGCCATGTGTCACACCTGCTCCCCCTTAGACTTCCATCACGATTGGGAGTTTACTGAGGCCTCCACAGAAGCCGAGTAGATGCCAACATCATGCTTCTGCTCCAGCCTGCAGACCCATGAGCCACTGTGAGCCACAGTGCCGGGCCTCAATAACCATTTCAAAAGGCCTCAGCCAATGGCTCACAACTGAGGGCTCCAGGTGAGAATCGGTGTGAGAGTATCAGTAATTGGAAGGGGGAAAGGACACTTTCTCATAGGACAGTTTCTGGCCTGGAAGTCTGAAAATCAAACTGAGTAATGGAACCTGACTTTCCCCAAAGGAGAGGTGTGTGATTTTAAAATAAATATTCAACCCATTTGGTTGTGGGGCAAAACTGTCTTTGACTTACTCCGTTTCTACTTGGTAATGACTTGTAGCAGGCCCCTGTTTGCAAAATTGTCAGCACTGGTGGGAGGTAGACCAAAGGGTCGCTTTCACAGTGAGAAATGACAACCACGTCACAGCCACGGGCTATGGGAGGCCAAGAGTAAGATTCGGTGTGGCTGGGGCCCGGAAACTTATTTCTTTGAAGAGCCTACAAAACAGCAACAACCAAAAACCAAAACAAGGTAGAGAAATCTAACAACTCCATCGCACGGCTCATTTCATCCCAACAAGCACTACCCATCGCCAAACCTGGTATTTCCCAAGTCCTAACCTGTTAAGTTTCCCGGAATCTTTTCTCAGTACCAACCTCCTATTAAAAGACCCTTGCTCTTTCTCCTATTAGGACTTCCAATAAAAGATTCTTGCAGCTAGGCGTGGTGGCTCTTGCCTGTAATCATAGCACTTTGGGAGGCCGAGGCGGGTGGATCACTTGACGTCAGGAGTTGGAGACCAGCCTGGCCAACATAGTGAAACCCCATCTCTACCAAAAATACAAAAATTAGCTGGGTGTGGTGGCGCATGCGTATAATCCCAGCTACTCCAGAGGCTGAGGCATGAGAATAACTTGAACATGGGAGGTGGAGGTTGCAGTGAGCTGAGATTGCATCGCTGCACTCCAGCCTGGTTAACAGAGTGAGACTCTTGTCTTTACAAAAAAATTCTTGTTTCAATTTTCTAATTTAAAAGGATCCAATAGGTAGCCCACTGACAGGCACTTGAAGTTCACCGGTCAAGGACGAGGCTTTTCCTCCTCATTCTCCTAACCTGCCAGTCCATCAGCTTCATCTATAAAGCTTTTTAAAAGGTAAGCTTTTGTTTGCTTATTTTTTCTATGTAACTGTCACTAAAACCCATATGTTCCAACAGAGTTCTCCACCCACATGTACAGGATCTTCCAAAAGGCTGAGCTCATTGGCACCAGGAGCTCTGTGAGTCCTCTTGAGTCCTGAGCCCTAGCTGCAGTCAGGACCCATGCACTGCACCTGGCATTCAGCAACCATCCTGGGATCATCCCTCACCCTTCCTCTGCAATCCATGTGGTCATCTTGCTCGGGTTACTTCTTCGTTTTGGTAGAGACATGAAATTTCAGTGTCTTCTTAACAAAAGGTAGAAGGGAAGTAAGTTTTTTTGAGACTCTATGTCTGCTAATGTCTTCATTCTACTCTCACACTCCATCCACAGTTTGAGTATGGACCTCTGGTTGGAAAGAGCTTTCCATCAAAAAAAAAAAAATTTTTTTTTTTTTGAGACAGAGTCTCATTCTGTCATCCAGGCTGGAATGCAGTGGTGTGATCTTGGCTCACTGCAACCTCTGCTTCCGAGGTTCAAGTGATTTTCATGCCTCAGCCTCCCAAGCAACTGAGACTACAGGCAGGCATCACCACACTCAGCTAATTCTTTGTATTTTGGTAGAGACAGGGTTTCACCATGTTGCCCAGGCTGGTCTCAAACTCCTGAGCTCAGGCAATCAGTACCTTGGCCTCCCAAAGTATGAGCATTAAAGACGTGAGCCACCGCACCCAGCCTCATCAGAATTTTGACATCAATGCTCATCTAGTGCACTGTGGAGACATCTGAAGCCATTTTGATTCCTGGTCCGGTGTGTAGGACCAGTTTCATCTCTCATAATCTTTGGATCCCTCACCTTACATGCTTCAGAGAACATGTCTAATCTCTCTTGGGCCGTTGTGCTGGGCCTGTGATGGATAGGCCCTTTTAATCTGAAGATTCTTGTCCATTAGGTCCAGAAAATGCTAATCTTCAGAAAATTTCCTACCATCTTCCTTCATTCTTCCTAGAAATTCCATTTTCAGATACTGGACCTCAAACAGACCCTCAAAAATTTTTCCTCTCATTTCTTTCTCTTTGCCTTTTTCTTCTACTTTCTGATAGTTAGCTTCTCTTTTATATCTCAAACACACTAGTGGTTTTTACATTTTTCATTATTTTGAATTTCCAAGAACCTTTTTTTCTGCCTGTTACTTTGAAAAATATCCTATTTTAAATATCCCCAGAGAGAAGATACTGCATTCCTTTAACAGTAAACTGTTAGGGATACAATATCTTCTCTCTGAGGATATTTATTTTCTCTGGGGATATTTATTCTCTAACATTTTCTCCTATTCACTGCATTGCTTGCTTCCTTGAGAGTTTAGTTTTTTATTTCCTTCTTTGAAATGGAGTCTCGCTCTGTTGCCTAGGTTGGAGTTCTGTGGTGCAATCTCAGCTCACTGCAACCTCTGCCTCCTGGGGGATCAAGTGATTGTCCTGTCTCAGCCTCCCGAGTAGCTGGGACTTCAGGCATGTGCCACCCACGCATGGCTAATTTTTCTATTTTTAGTCGAGACGAGGTTTCACCATGTTGGCCAGGCTGATCTGAAACTACTGACCTCAGGTGATCTGCCCACCTCAGCTTCCCAAAGTGCTGGTTTGAGCCACTGCACCCCAGCCTGGTGGTTGTTGTTTTTTTAAGGTGAAGGCTTCCTTCAAATGTCCATGACCCCTAATGTCTGTTCATGGTGGAGAGGAAGACACTGGAGGCCCTGTGGACTGGGCAACTCTTGTTACCACAAGTGTCGCCTCCCCGCAGGAAGACAGGGCAGCAAGCAGGCCCTGTTCATGGGAGAATTTCAAATAGTATCATCTGAAGGTCATTTCTCTAGGGCCATTCAGTTTCTTCAAAAAGGGTCTCCCACCTTGCTGCTGAGAACAATACAAGGCAGCTGTGGCTGCTCAGGAGACAGAGCAAGGGGTTCACACTCCCTTTGCAAAGTGCTCCTTCCCTGCAGAGGCAGCCACACTCCATCTCCTGCTTTCATCTTCTAAGGCTGTGGAATCTGTCTGCTTCTCTCTCATGCTATTTGTCCTGGTAGTTTTATCTTCCTATCTTAAAAAAATCTTTTTAACTTTTTTTAATCAGAAAAAAGTATATAAACATGTATGATCAGTTTTCCACATCTGTAAGGCAATTTTGAAAAGAACAGCTGGGGAGTGCATTACAACTCCCCTGGCAGCCTGCTGCTGCTCCCGCAGCCCTGTCCCCAGGCATACTGGAAACCTGACTGCAAAAGGGGCTCACAGTTCCACAGCAGCTGCCTCACAAAACACACACTCACTCACTCACTTCTAAGATGCTAACCTGGACTTAAGAGTAAATGAGAAATTAGGCTGGGCATGGTGGCTCATGCCTGTGATCTCACACACACACACACACACACACACACACACACACATTTCAAAAGCAAAGAAATTATACAATGCAACCTTAGAACCATTTTAAAATCCTTCTATATTAGGAAACGGTGGTGTCTCTTGATAAATGCGGTTTTACAAGCGCTTGTACCTTCTTCAGTTCTGCCGACAGTGGCGACGACTCGATGGTTAAGCAGGGCTCGATCTTGTTCCGGAGCACTACCACAGGTGGCTGCAGGCCCGACTTCAGCTTCTGCAACTGAGAGAACGTGTGCATTAGACAACTGGTATCTGCCCCAAGGCATTAGCACAGGAGAGCAAGAATTTCATGGAAATGAAGGAAATACGGATTTCACTGTAAACACCTGGGTATATACGCTTATTTAAAAAAAAATTCCAAGAGGAAGACCATTTGTTACCCACACACGCACACACACAAAAAAAACGGAACAATTTCTCAGAAGCAACAATCCATTAGATCGTTTCTAAAAGGATGTCTTCAGGTAGAGTCCCCCATTTAAGGAGTTTCTCCTCTAATCTCAAGTCTGGAGGGAGGAAGGAGAAGGTGGTAAAGAATCAGCAATTTTCTCTCTTTTTAATTTACTTTTTTAGGGCCTGTAATACCTGCTGGAGATCAGAGATTCCATCAGCTCTCAAAGGATCAGGATTTAAAAACTGTAGTAATCTGTAAGATAGTTAAAAGAAGAAAGTGAAGAAAAAGGTGTTTCTGTTTCCTGAGTTGAGCTATTCCTTCAGTTCTTCCTTGATGGAGGTAGCAGGGACCGCACAGCCCATGGCTCGGCTGTACAACCGCTGCCTGTTCTGTTCTGCTTGGTTTGTGGGACATGAGGGTCTGCACCTGTGCTGCCACAACCCTGCCACACAAAGCCCCCCTGAGAGTATCTGAGGGGCCCCAGCCAAGCCACTAGTATACTTCGCTATCTTTATTTTATGGATGAGAAAATGAGACCAGATAGGACTTGTCTACAACCACCTCTGAGAGAAGGAATTTGAAACTGCTCTCCTCTAGATCCAGCCCAACCCTAACATGGGTAAGGCCAGGGACAGTCAGAAGTTACAACCCACAGACATGGCAGGGATGCCAGGATAAAGAGGGTTGGCTACACACATGGCAAACTGCACTCTTTCCTAAAGCCCCATTCCTGTAAATAGACTTTTTTCTTTAAGATGAAGTCTTGCTCTGTCACCCAGGCTGGAGTGCAATGGCACGATCTGAGCTCACTGCAACCTCTGCCTCTCAGGTGCAACCGATTCTCCTGCCTCAGCCTCCCGAGTAGCTGGGATTAGAGGCACCCGCGACTTCACCTGGTGAATTTTTAGTAGAGTCAGGGCTTTGCCATGTTGGCCAGGCTGGTCTCAAACTCCTGATCTCAGGTGACCTGCCCCCGCTCAGCTTCCCAAAGTGCTGGGATTACAAGCATGAGCCACTGTGCCCAGCCCAGCAAATGAATTTTTAAACGCAAAAGCCACAAGACCCAACTCCATCAGCTGATGAATGGGTGCATGAAATATGCTCCATGCACTCAATGGAACATAAGTCAGCCATGAAAAGGCATGCTATGCTCATTTATGAAATGGCAGAGGTGAGCCTTGGAAACACGGTGGCGCTGTGAAACCAGCGTCACCAAGGCCCAGACACCATATGATCCCATCAATATGAAATGTCCTGAACAGGCAAACCCACAGAGACTGAAAGACTGCTGGCTGCCAAAGGACGTGGAGAGAGGAAAATGGAGAGTGGCCACTAATGGATATGGACTTGTGTGGCTGCAAACTCTGGATACACTAAAGACCACTGAGCTGTACACTTGAAAAAAGGGGACATGAATCATATCTCAAAAAAGGGGTATTTTAGAGACAATATTCCAAAACAATGTTAGAAGCTAAAAAACAGATGGACAAACTGGTAGTAGCCCCAAGACAGTTGAATCTGAGCCAGCCACGGGAGGCCTGACTCTGTCTGCAGAGAACAACCTTCAGAAAGCTTAGGAACTAGGGCCAGGTTTCCTGGCTGCAACAGTGCGGCAGGGGAGAAAGCTCTGCATTGCCTATTGCTGCTCCACACCAGATAGCCACTCACCCCAATCTGAGGGAGCCCAGGGGCCGATTCTCTGGAGAGGATAAAGCAGAACTCTCAGGCTATGAGCTGCCAGCTGCAAACAGAGGTGCTGAACTGAAAAGAGGGAGGCTAAGCACACACAGGAGAGGGAGACCCGGCCTGCACCTTCCACTCAGCCCCCCAGGACAGGGGCAGGTCTTCACCAGAGTGGGCAGAGATAGGAGAAACCTTCCCTCCGGCATCTGGCCCACCGGAGAGGAAAGACAGAGAGAAAGACGTCAGTCTCACAGGCTTGGTCCACTCAGAGACCCTCACCGGCTCACTGGGCCTCTACATTGAAATAAAAGCAGACAATCCAGGACCGCAAGACATCTAAGGAAAGCCTCCAACCTAAAAAGCAAATAATGCACCCTGCAAGAAAAAGAAACAGTGTGGGGAGAAGAAAACTCCCCCACCAAAATCATTAGTCTCCTTAGAGAAATGAGAGAAACTATCATATATGTGAAACAAGGACAACACTATTGGAAAGAGAAAAGAGAACGAAAGGAAAACACTTGCAAATTGAAAATGTGACGTTTGAAATAAAAAACTCAATAAAATGAGAGGAGGACAAAATTGTAAAACATTCCAAAAAGTCAAGCAGGCCAGGCGTGGTGGCTCATGCCTATAATCCCAGCCTTTTGGGACGCCGAGGCAGGGAAATCACTGGAGGTCAGGAGTTTGAGACCAGTCTGGTCAAAATGGTGAAACCCAGTCTCTATTAAAAAATACAAAAATGGTCAGGTGTAGTGGCAGGCACCTGTAATCCCAGACTGAGGCAGGAGAATCACCGAACCAAGGAGGCAGAAGTTGCAGTGAGCCAAGATCCCACCACTACACTCCAGCCTGGGTGGCAGAGCCAGACACCAGTTCAAAAAAATACATAAAGCAAGAAGACAAAGAGTTTAAAAAACAAGAAGAAAAATATATTTTATAAAATTACACAACCAATTCAGGAGGCTCAACATATGACTCACAGAGGTTCTTAAAAAAAGACAGAGAACGTTGAGCGTAAGAGAACAATGAAAAAGTCGAGAATTTCCCAGGGGTAAGAGACACGAGGTTACACATTGGAAGGGTCCACCAAACAACAAGCATAATAACAGAACCGCACCAAGGACAACATCAGGAACTTCCAAACACTGGCAACCGAGAAGGGAGCTTCCTATAAGCTTCCAGAGAGAGAGAAAAGGAGAGATATATAAAGAAATCAGAATAGAGTGGACATCTTCGCAGTAGAAACTAGAAGTAGAAATGTCTTCAAACTTTTTACCCAAACTATTGATCAAGTGTGAAGATAGTCTAAAAGCATTTATGCAGTCTCTAAAAAATTTATGTTTTGTGGCTCCCTTCCAAGAAAGCTACTAAAGGATGCTCTCCACCAAAACAAGGGGGTAAACTAAGTAAGAAGATGGACAATCCAGAAAAGAAGGGATTAAATTCAAGAAAGATGCAGAAATCTCTGGATGTTGGTGGCAAATATGAGACACATCAGGCACACACCAAAGCAGGCAGGAAGGGTTTGGAGAGATCTCCGAAGAGTCACAAGTGAGAATCTGAGTTTGACAACAGAGGAGAATTCTAGAGATGAGTCTTTAAGATAGATTAAAAATTTAGGAAAGTGAGCCAGGTATGGTGGCACACAGTAGTCCCAGCTACTTGGGGGGCTGAGGGAGGAGGATTGCTTGAGGCCAGAAGTTTGATACCAGCCTAGGCAACACAGTGAGACCCCATCCAAGAAAAAAGAAAAAAACCAACTATTAACTTCAGGTAAACCAAAAGGCCATGTGAGAAGAGAAAAGCAGTCATGCTCTGTGACTGCAGGGCTCCGCAGCACTCACCTGCTCACAGCCCGGGGACAATGCACACTCATCTCACTGGATCATGACACAGCCAGAGTGGGGTCATGGGAAGAAGAGAAGCATGGGTGTGATTTCAAGAGGGACGAGGAATGGTTGTACAACAGAGCTACGTCCTCACCGCTCCTGTGTTCTTTGGCAGAGGGCTTGGGTCTAGAAGGACAGTGTCTGACCCTGGACTCAGCAGCCTGTGTGAAGGGCATTTCAGTCCAGGCTCTGACATGCACTGCTGTTCAGACTCTGACACTGAAATAGTATCACGAAGAATGCACATATTTGGGTCAGGTGCGGTGGTTCACTCCTGTAATCCCAGCACTTTGGGAGGCTGATCATCTGAGGTCAGGAGTTCAAGACCAGCCTGGCCAATATGGTGAAACCCCATCTCTACTAAAAATACAAAAAATAAAAATAAAAATTAGCCAGGCGTCATGGCACATGCCTGTAATCCCAGCTACCTGGCTGGCTGACACATGAGAATCGCTTGAAACTGGGAGGCAGAGGTTGCAGTGAGCCAAGATCGCACCACTGCACTCCAGCCTGGGCCCCAGAGTGAGACTCTGTCTAAAAGAAAATAGAACGCATGTATTCAGAGAATGTTCCCATCTTCAATCAGTGGGCAGTACAAAGTAGGCTGATGTTAAAATGTTTAAAGGAAGACAACAGAAGAAGAAAGAACGAATATCACAGTAGGCATGAGGGACACAGAAGATGGAAAGACGAAGAACTGCAGAGAGGGTTCCAGGGTACGTTAAATATCAGAGATGACTTGAGCAGCAAGCAGGCACCACTCCGTCCTCCCATGCACAGGACTTCTTAACCAGTCATCAAAGTACTCCCCGCAGCACATATGGCTCCAGTGCCAAAGTCCAAACTCCTCCTGAAAATAATGCTCCGAGAGTCACCACACAGAGTTGAGATTCACCCCCCCACCCAGCATATTCCCACAGGCTGGGCGGAAGCTGGCACCAGCTTAGAAACACAACCTCAACCCAATCCAGGCTGCCTCGCCACCTCCAGAAGCCCTTAGCGAACAGAGCAGTTTCTCTTGGACACCCAAAGATTAGGAGAGAGAAATCCGCTAGGAGGGCCCTTAAACCCGGGTGTGGGCTCCGCCACTCCCTCTACCCAAGCATTCAGGATTCCCAAGGGGACGATGGTATTCAATCCTCGAATGGGCCAGACTCAATCTGGGGTGACCTCTTCCTGAATGTACTGTAACCTTGAGGGTCTCCAAAATGAGTTATATGAAGGAACGGGCCTGAGGAGAAAGAAACACAACGGCTTGCTGGTACTTACAAGCTTGAGCAATGCCATCAGTGAGACAAAAAGACAGGAAAAGGAAAACCACATGCATCACACAGAGGAGGCTAGTGGCCTCTCTCCTCACACCTGGCCTCTCAACGAGCCAAGGTCCCTGTGCCCCTCTGGCCACATTGTGACAGTCGTTATCATAGTCTCAAGTGAGGTTTGGGGATGCGGCAATGCGGGTCCCTGACGGGCCATCCTTAAGGAAAGGGTGCCTCTCCTCCAGGCTGCCTTCATTATCTTGCCAAAAATGACAGCACAGGGGTTCCCCAGGCTTTGGACACAGTGCAACCAATGCAGGACCTCTGCTTGGTCAAAGGGGTAGGTCCCAGGATCACGAGGTCATCCCTGTGTCCCTAAGGAACTCAAAGCCTTCTTTGCTGTTTAATCTTGAACCACCGCAGAGTTGCCTGAAACTCACAGGAGACTGACAGGATAACTGACATTTAAATCCATGGATTCTAAGTAAATGGCATTTTAGCAAAACAGGAGACAAGACAACTTTCTAATATGAAAATAAAAGGGAATGCAATATTCCAGGGTCATCTGGGCATGGTGGCTCATGCCTATAATCCTAACACTTTGGGAGGCCAAGGTGGGCTGATCATCTGAGGTCCAGAGTTCAAGACCAGCCTGGCCAACATGGCAAAACTCTGCCTCTACAAAAAATACAAAAATTAGCTGGACATGGTGGCAGGTGCCTGTAATTCCACCTACTCAGGAGGCTGAGGCAGGAGAATTGCTTGAACCTGGAGATGGAGGTTGCAGTGAGCCGACATCGCGCCACTACACTCCAGCCTGGGCGGACAGAGCAAGACTCTGTCTCAAATTTAAAAAATAAAATAATAATAATAAAAGAATATTCCAGGGTTAATTTGCCAGGTTACAATATAAAATAATAAAGAGGCCAGGTGTCGTGGCTCACACCTGTAATCCTAGCACTTTGGGAGGCCGATGTGGGCAGATCACGAGGTCAGGAGATTGAGACCATCCTGGCCAACATGGTGAAAACTCCATTTCTACTAAAAATACAAAAATTAGTTGCGCATGGTGGTGGCTGGCACCTATAATCCCAGCTACTTGGGAGGCTGAGGCAGGAGAATCACTTGAACCCAGGAGGTGGAGGTTGCATTGAGCCGAGATGTCACCATTACATTCCAGCCTGGCAACAAAGACTGTGTCTCAAAATTAATAATAATAAAGAAATAAGCTGCATGGATCATGCAAGGCCTTCTGCCCCAAGGAAAATAACCACTGTGACAGCAAAACCTTTGGTTATTAGAGCTGAGGTTGCCCTGGGTGGGGGGGGTCAGTCAGGTGCATCAACAGCATTCCCCAGCTCTGTGGGCTCCTAGAAGCCTTCAAAGCCTCAGCTTTGAAATACTGGGTGGTGTCCTGCGGGGTAAGAAGCCGGGGAAAGCCATCAGCGTGGCCTCGGGGAAGCCCACATGGCTGCCCAGTCCACACCCTTGCTCCAAGCCCCAGGCAAACGAGTGGATACAGCAGGACCTCCCACCTCTGACCTGTCTCACACTCTGTCACTGAGAGCTCCAGGGTGGCTACAGTTACTTAGAATGTAAAACTGTTTAGGCTAACATGGTAAAAAGTAAAGATGGCATGAGGCTGGGAGCTGTGGTCATGCCTGCAATCCCAGCACTCTGAAAGGCTGAGACAGGAGAATCATTTGAGGCCAGGAGTATGAGACCAGCCTTGGTAACATAGCAAGACCCTTCCATACAAAAAATATATATATATATTAGCCAGGTATGGTGGTGCATGCCTGAGGTCCCAGCTACTTGGGAGCCTGAGGTGGGAGGATCACTTGAGCCCAGGAGGTCAAAGCTGCAGTGAGCTGTGACTGCACCACCGCACTCCAGCCTGGATGACAGAGGAAGACCCTGTCTCAAAACAGAAATTGGTATGTAAATATTTTGTAGATTACACAAGTATAAAATAAAGGCAAACTGCTCAGTTTCTCTGGCAGTGCTGCCTCAGAGAACTAGAAAGAAAGCAAAGACCAACCCACAGAACATCAACAGCCCCAAAAGATCAACTGTATCTCATTCAATTTGTGACATGGTTTGCTTCACTAAGATAATCCAGAAGGTGAGGTAGAAAATGACTACTTACATTGGAACAAAGCTTTTAACAGAAGAGTGTGCCCAAGTGGGATGGAAATAAAAAAACTAACGTCAAACCCTACAGAAGCTACCCTGTACATTTATTTTTTCATAGGAATGTAGGTTTGAAATAATAAAATATATAGATTTCTCTTGTTTATAATTTTATTATAATTATTTCAATACACAATTCAGGCCAAGGAAAAAATTCTTACTTCACACAGCCATTCTTCTCATCAAATTCTTTCTTCTCAGCTGATCTAAGAGGTTTCTCATTTGGCTTCTGACTTAAATCACTAGAAATAAAAAAAAATTAATTAAAATTTGTCAACAGCAGCCTGAGTAACGTAATGAGTCCCTATCTCTACAAAAATAAAAAATGCCAGGCATGGTGGTATGTGCCTACAATCCTAGCAACGAGGTCAAGTTGGGAGGATCGCTTAAGCTCAAGAGTTGGGACGCTGCAGTGAGCTGTGACTGTACCACTGCACTCCAGCCTGGGCAACAAGAACAAGACCCTGACTCTTAAAAAATGAAAATTTATGAACCCATTTACCCAAATGCAGAAAATATCTTTATTTTCTGGATTAAAAATTTAAGAAGTACCACTGAGGAATCGGTTTATCTACATAAGCACATTTCTGTGAGAAGCAGAGCTTAGTCCTTTAAGTTTCACTTCTGACACTTCTGGTGCCGATCCTGGCCAGGATGGAGCAGGCCCACCACAGCCTCTTTCTCCTGCTGATCACAGCAAGAGATTCTGGATGAGGCCCCAAGAGCAGGGGAGAAAAGTGAAACACGTGAAAAACAGAATCACCAGGACTTTCTTGTTTTTTTCCTCCCCGTGTCTTTCTGTGTTGACCTCAGGGTGACTTTGTGGCAGATGCAGACGGCAGAACCCCCAAGAGAGACTTCCTCTTTCAAGCCAGAGAAGTGGGAGGAGGTGCCCTTTAAACCAGAGAGTGTTGGGAATCCCCATCGATCTTCTTTTCCTTCCTCACCCCACCCCAAGGCCAGCTCTGATCTTGGAGCTGTACCCAGCAACAGCAACAGCAGTGTGGTGACCTATAACCCTGAGAGAAGACCCACACCTAAATCCAGAGGAACTTGGAGACGGGAGCTGTGGTCCCAAGACTGTGTGAGGAAATCTCTATATTTTTTCTCCCTGATTTGTTTTATTCTCAAGGTGGCCCAATCCCACATTACTGCACAGCGATGCCTCTAAGAGAAACCATCTGGCCAGAGGAACATGAGGAAGGAGCCCCTAGAAACTGGTAACTGTAAGGGAAATTCTGAAAAGACAGACAGCAAGCTAGTTCATAACACAACACAAGCCACTGGCTCCCCCAAAGCTAAGCAGATGAAGAACAGGCACTGAGGCCCCAAAGCCTGCGCTCACATGGCCACCGCACCCATAGACTGCGAGGCAGAGCATGAGGGCCCGACCTCAGGGAGATACCAACCTCCTGCTAAGACAAACGACACAACCAACACTCGCTAGAGAATGTTAACAGAAACCAGAGTCTCGCAACATAACATTTAAAATATTCAGCCTGAGTCCAAAGCTACTCAGCACACACGGGCCAGGAAAACCAGACTGACTGCCGAGAGAGATGACAATCAGCAAGCGCCAACCCCAGTAGCTCAGGGTGGTGATCACTGGACATTCACTCCACAAGAAGAAAAGGCCAGCACTCCCGAGTAGAAACACACAAGTTCTCAGCAAAGAAATATACACTTAAAAAAAAAGAGAGAGAGAGAATTTTAGAAATAAGAAATACAGGCCAGGCATTGTGGCTCATACCTGTAATCCTAACATTTCAGGAGGCCGAGACGGGAGAATAACTTGGTCTCAGGGGTTGGAGACCAGTAGGAGCAACATAGTGAGACCCCCATCTCTACAAAAAATTAAAATGTTAGCCAGTTGTGGTAGCGTATGCCTGTAGTCCCAGCTACTTGGGAGGCCGTGGTAGGAGGATCCCTTAAGTCCAGAATTCAAGGCTGCAGTGAGCTAGGATTGCTCCACTGCACTTGAGAGCCTTGGTCACAGAGCAAGACCCTATCTCAAAATATGTATGTGTGTGTGTGTGTGTGTGTGTATATATATATATGTATGTATATATGTATATATGTGTGTATATATATGTGTATATATGTGTGTATATATATATAAAATAAATAAAATACTCACTGGATGGGCTCAATAGCAGAAGGCAGATGATAGAAGAGAATGAACATACAGACAGATCAGTAGAATCATTAATCTAAAGAAGAGCAAGACTGAAAGGCTGAAAAAATGAACAGAGCCTCAGGGACTTTTGGGACAATATCAAAATATCTGACATTTGTTTTATGAAGATCTCTAAAAGGAGAGGAAAAAGAGATTGGTGCAGAAAAATATTTGTAGACATAATGACTATTTATGTAAGAAAGATACAAATGAAGAACATTAATGAACCCCAAGCATAAGAAATACGATAGCAACGACAGCAAGGTATATAATAAATTTAATTTTTTTCTTTTGAGACGGAGTCTTGTTCTGCCACTCAGGTTGCAGTGCAGTGGCATGATCTCAGCTCACTGCAATCTCTACCTCCTGGGCTGAAGCGATTCTCCTGCCTCAGTTTCCCAACTAGCTGGGATTACAGGTGCCCACCATCACGCCCAGCTAACTTTTTTGAATTTTTAGTAGAGATGGGGTTTCACCATGTTGGCCAGGCTGGTCTTGAACTCCTGACCTCGGGTGATCTGCCCACCTCGGCCTTCCAAAGCGCTAGGATCATATAAGTGAGAGCCACTGTGCCCGGCTGGTATACCAAAATTAAATTGCTCAAACCAGTAATCAGGAGAAAATCTGAAAAGCAGTCAGAGGAAATGGCAGAGGGAACCAAGGCAGCGGTTACAGCAGAGGCAGTGCTGGGAACAATGCATGCGAGAAGACAGAGGGGCAACATCTTTAAATAAAGTCCCATCGACCTCGAATTCTACACCTAGCAAAGGTATCCTTTTTAAAATAAACTTGAATACTTAAAAAATAAAAAAGCTGAAAGTGTTCACCAACAGCAGACCTGCAATACAAAAAATACTATAAAGGAAGTCCTTTAGGTAGAAGGAAAATGATACCAGATGGAAATAGGGATCTACACAAAAAGCAAAAACCACCAGTGCAACCACAAAGGTAAAAAGAGAAGATATTTGTGTTAGTTAACTCTCCGTAGGTTATCATTGACTATTTGAAGAAAAGTGAGATAGAGTCCAGCATTTATGAGATATGCAAAAGGAAAACATAGGACAATCCACAGCATACCGTCCACGAAGGGAAGTGTGAAAGTCTCCGCTTTGAGTTCTCAGACCATTCACGAAGTGATACAATGACATCCTTTCTGCGATGTCATTAACGTCATTGACATGTATCTTGAAGAGGACAGAGTAAAGACCCAGCCTCTGAGACTCATGAAACCATTCTTCTCTTTCTACCCCGGGTAACCACTCAGCCTCTGCTTCCATCTGGCCATGTAAGGCCATCCCGCCCATCAGGACCACTCTATGCCAAACTTCAGAACTGCCTTACAGAGACAGCTCTGTCCAATGAGGCAAAGAGGAGACAGACTCTAGGGCCACTACCAGTTTTCAGTCAACTGTGATATCAATCAGGTGTCACATTTTTCTGTTAAATTAATACATATGTTTAACCAAAATTTCCTGGGCCACTCTTTGAAAACGGACCATTTTCCCATCATCAATCTTACAGAACACTGTATAAGACAATATCACCGTTAAGTCTCTAGTCAATTATACACCGAATTATTTATTCTTTTCTTTTCCTTTTTTTTTTTCTTTTTAGAGATAGAGTCTCACTCTGTCACCCAGGCTGGAGTGCAGCGGTACGATCATAGCTCACTGAGGCCTCGACCTCGTGGGCTTAAGCGATCCCCCCAGCTCTGCCTCCCTAGTAGCTGGGACTACAGGCAGGTGCCACCACACCAGCTTGAATTTTCAAATCATACCTTGCTTCTGGTATATCTGGATCAGCGTATATGGTTATGCCTCTTTTTGTTGGCCAGTATGCTGAAGATTCAACACGCTGTAAAAAAAACTTTATTTCAGAAAGAATGTGTATGCCAGCAACATATATATATATTCTTTTGGAACTAAAATTCCATGGGAGTTATTCTCATGAACAACCATCCCAGACAATTTTCATGCACACAGAGATATGGAGAGACAAAAAACTGGAAACCTGGGTGATTATGCCAGTGCCATAACCACTCATTAAACATCCAAACGGCAGGCCACTGGCATTCCAGACATTTAAAATGTCCTGCAATGACTTTCACCTGTCTTGTCAAAGGGACTGGAGGGCAGCTTAGACTTGCATGTCACTATGACAATGCCCTGGATTCCAGATTTTCACGCCTTCGTTAAAAGGAGAATCAATACCCAATTCTGTAGAAAGCAAACTAGGCCGAGAGTAAGAGCTTGATGTGAAGGAGCTGGAATTATTTTCTCCTTTCAAAATAAGCAAACATGCAAACTAGACTTTTTCATGAACAAAGCTAACATGGCCAAGGATTTTTTTTTAATAGAAGACATACTTTTGGTTTCAGAGAGATTTCAAAAGAGAAAATTTTTAAGTTAACACTACACAAACTTTGTATTTAAAGAACATTTTAAAATACAACCTTATTTGTATCTTTTAAAGAGATGCAATGCTGTTTCTTTTCAGATTTATTTTTAGGTGAATCTCTCAATGAATCCATATTACATTTTACAGCTTCATCTGCAAAATAAAAATGGTAGTAAAAAAGCTACATGGAAAAGTGATATTAATAGAAAATAGGATAAAAAGGAATATAATAAAAGCAAATACAATTATAAAACCTTAATATGTAAAATTTTTATGGAATACGAATTTCTAATAAGACTTACTTGAGGGGATTAAATTTTAAAATCTTCTTTCAACCTTTATTGTAAAAAAAAACAATTAACAATGTTCTAAAAATTCCCATACCAGCTGACTAATAATGAATGCAATAATATTTTCCCAACTTGTCACGTGACATTTCCCTAAGAAAAGAGCAATGTGCACCAACTCACAGGCTCTTCTTACAACTCGACCCTGCCTCCCGCCCAGAGGTGGGCTCTATGTTCCTTTCCCATGCACCTGGGTGGGCTCATAACCAAGAGAGAAGTGGTGCTGTGTGACTTCCAAAGCAATGTCACCAAAAGGCGACATAGTTAGGATTTGCCATCTTAGATGCTCACGTTTGAAGCCCAGCCATGATGCTGTGGGGAAGCCACCACATGGAAAGGTTGCCATGGTATTGCGGACGGCAGCCCCAGCTGAGGTCCCAGCCAAAAGTCAGCATCAACTGCCAGAACATGCCTGAGTCCTCAGATGCACCCGCTTAGTTACTGCCAGCCCTCAAGTTTCCCTCCTGAGGCCCTGGACAGTGTGGAACAAAGGCAAACCCTCCTGCCACGCCTGTTCCGAATCCTGACCACAGAACCCATGAGCATGATAAAATGGCTGTTGTTCTACCCAGCAATCATTTATTAGGGAAACAGGCAATTCTACAAAAGTGTCCTACTATTAGTAAAAGAAACACAAATTGAAATGACAAGATACACCTTTCACCTATTAAACAACAGAAGTCACTTAAATGTGAAATGATATTATAAACTGCCCTAACCCCTCTTTAAAGGAATTTGGAGCCCAAGTCTGCATGTCATGTGGTCGTTTGGTTTGAATTACATTATCAGGGTACAACTTACAGCCAAAAACTCCAGAACTAGGAGTGGAGTTGGTAGTTAAAATTCACCAAGAGAGAAATGTCCATACAAGACAAGCTCTTGAACAAAAATCACTAAGTCCGCAAAATAGTCCAATGTCATCATAAACAGTAAATAAATAAATAAATAAAACAGGAGATTGGGAGAAAAATATTCACACCTAACGATATGAAGATAAAACATCAGTCTGAAAAGGACTTTCAAATAAGCTTATTTAAAATATCCAAGAAATAAAAGAAGAAATAGTATTTATGAAACCAAACAGGCCAAGTGCAGTGGCACGCCTGTAATCCCAGCACTTTGGGAAGCCGAGGTAGGTGGAGCACTTGAGCTCAGGAGTTCGGGACCAGCCTGCTCAACATGGTAAAACCCTGTCTCTACTGAAAATACAAAAGTTTTCCAGGCATGGTGATGCAACCTGTAGTCCCAGCTACTTGGGAGGCTGAAGCAGGAGAATCACTTGAGCCTGGGAAGTGGAGGTTGCAGTGAATTGAGACTGCACCACAGCATTCTAGCCTGGGTCACAGAGTGGGACTCCATCTCAAAAAATAAAAATATAAATAAATAGATAGATAGATAATATAGCACTCCCTCCCCTCTCTCTCTCTTCCTCTTTCATCAGGTGACACACAGCTCCTGTTCCCCTTCCACCACTATTGGAAGCTTCCTGAGGCCTCACCGGAAGTATATGCCAGCTCTATGCTTCTTGTACAGCTTGCACAATTGTTAGCCAAATAAATCTTTTCTTGCTAAATTATTCAGTCTCAGGTATTTCTTTATAGCAGCGTGAACAAAGACAGCTCCCTACTAAAAGAACTACAAAGTATATACTTGGGGAAGGAGAAGAAGAAACCAGCTGTTCTGTAATATTAATTATATAATCAACATCTACTTAGTACTTATTATATATCAAGAACTATTCTAAATGCTTTATATGAATTAACTTTATATAATTCAATTTTATGTGACAGTAGCAGGTATTTACTGAATTCCATGTGATTTCTCCATAGGCACAATTTTTTCCCCCTTTTCAGATTAGGAAAAGCAGGCACAGAGAGGTGAAATAACTTGCCCATGTTTATTCAGCTAATACAGAACAGATCTGGGATTCAAACCCAAGCAATTCCACTCTAAGGAACTTAAAGAAAATATTTATAAAATAGCAAGTTAAACAAAAATTCTAGAAACTAGAATAGAAACGGAAGAGGAGTTTATAAAAGAAAAGGTGACATTCTTGATGTGAGAACCATGATTACCCTGAAACTTTATTAGAAAGTATAAGTATCTATAAAATTTAAGGCTAAGAGAAATGAAATGCAATATATAAAAGAGTAAAAAGGAAGAGGAAGAAAATGGTCAATTCAAGAGGAGGCAGAAAATAACAAATAAAATAGAGAGAAAAACTACAGCCAAAAGAAAACACAAAATGAGTCCAGGCGTGGTGGTTCACTTTGGGAGCCCAAGGCAGGTGGATCATTGAGATCAGGAGTTCAAGACCAGCCTGGCCAACATAGTGAAACCCCATCTCTACTAAAACCACAAAAATTAGCTGGGCATGGTGGCGCGTGCCTTTAATCCCAGCTACTTGGGAGGCTGAGGTGGAAGAATCACTTGAAGCGGAGAGGCAGAGACTGCAGTGAGCCACTGCACTCCAGCCTCAGTGAAAGAGTGAGATTCTGTCTCAAACAATCAAAAACACAAAATGAGATAATGAAAAGAAGTCCAAATATATATTAAATCACAATAAATGTATGTGACTTATTAAAGACTCACAAGCGCACTCATAATAAGGAAATGTAAATAGAAACTCATTTAAGATACTATTTCTCACTGCAAACTGAAAAAAATCCAAAAACTTGAAACTCTCTGCTGGTGAGGCTGTGGGCAAACAGGCAGCCTCCTAGATTCCCATGAGACTCCCAGATAACACGGTACCCACAGCACCTGGCAACAGAGATAAAACCGTTCTTTGACCAGAAACCCCTCTTCCAGGAATCTACCTTGAAGATGCAGCTCAACAAATGCAAAATAATATATAGTGGAACAACTGAATACCCACGTGGAAGAAACAAAACCAAATCCTGACCCTTACATCACTAACTTGAAATGGATCCTAGAATTAAATGTAAAAGCCAAAACTAGAAAACGAAGAGAAAGCAAAGATTTCTTAAAGAGGACATGAAATCCTAAAAGAAAAAAAAAACGGATAAGCTAGACTTTATCAAAATCAAAAACTTCTCTCTCTGAAAAATACTGTTAAGAAAATGAGAAGCCAAGCCACAGACTAGAATGAAATTTATTTATAATAGAAATATATGACAAATGACATCTCAAGAATATATTTTTAAAAACTCAGCCAGGCACAGTGGCTTGTGCCCATAATCCTAGCACTTTGGAAGACTGAAGCAGGGGGACTGCTTGAGGCCAAGAGTTTGAGACCAGCCTGGCCAGCACAGGGA
Source organism: Saguinus oedipus (assembly GCA_031835075.1). Classification (NCBI taxonomy): domain Eukaryota; kingdom Metazoa; phylum Chordata; class Mammalia; order Primates; family Cebidae; genus Saguinus; species Saguinus oedipus. Next base: position 36,923,352 of record CM063187.1, on the reverse strand, counting down.
GATCCTGTCTCCAGAAAGATTAAAAATAAAAATTCTCACAGCTTATTAAGGTAAGAAAAACCTAAGTTTTAAAACATGTAAACAGGGACTTCACAAAGGAAAACAGACAAATTGCTGACAGGAACATGAAAACACGTGCAGTGTCGTAAGTAATGAGGAAAGTGGTCTGCAATCCAAAAGGCCACCCCTGTCATTACAATGAGAGTAACAGGGCTCAAGAGCTGATGAGAAACAGCTCCCCATACCCGGCCCTTAGGGTGTGGACATGCTCCATCCAAGCAAAGTAAGCTAAAGAAAGGCCGGGTGCAGTGGCTCACACCTGTAATCCCAGCACTTGGGGAGGCCGAGGTAGGCAGATCACCTGAGGTCAGGAGTCTGAGACCAGCCTGACCAACATGATGAAAATCTGTCTCTAAAACAAGTCTGAAAATTAGCCAGGCATGGTGGTATGTGCCTAGTCCCAGCAACTTGGGAGGCGGAGGTGTTTGAGGCTGCAGTGAGCCACACCACTGTTGCACAGCTTGGGCAACAGTGCAAGACCTTGTCTCTGAAGAGGAAAAAAAAAAAAAAAAAGAGAATAAAGACCACCAAAAATGATAAATATGAAGGTAAATATAAAAACATATATCCTTATCTTAAAAATCTTTTTAAAAATAGAGTTAAAGTCTAAAGAGACATACAAAATCTGTGGTCTCTGTGCTGGGGAGTGTGACAAGGTCTGTTAGTTATCCTGTAATATCATTCAGTCCATGCTCCAGATCAGCGTCCACAAACTCCTTCTGCAAAGTGCCAGCTGGTAAATACTGCAGGCTTTGTGGGACAGGTGGCCTGAGGTACAACCACTCAACTCAGCTGTGACAGTGCAAAAGCAGCTGTACACAATAAGTAAGCAAATGTGTCCAGCTATGTTCAGTAAAACTTTATTTGTTAATACTGAGATTTCAATTTCATATCATTTTAATGTGTCACAAAATATTCTTTCTCTTTTAATTTTTTGCAACTGTTTAAAAAATGGAAAAATCACTTTTAGCTTAGAGGTTGTACAAAAATAGGTGGCAGGCCAGATTTGGCGCATGGTGGCAGTTTTCTAACTCTGACTTTGAGGTAACAGAACCCCTGATTTTTAGTGGGAGACTGGCAATCCAAAAGAAGGACAACTTCTCCCAGACCTTCAATGAGAGATGAAGCATCGTGTGCAACCTCTGAGTTGTACCCACTTCGCCTCTTCCCCCACCCCCCAACTAGCTGGAAGGGAGACACAGTGATAGATCATTTTGGAACAGGAGGATGGCAGCAAAACCTTGAGCATGGCAAGGCCAACAAGGCAGAAGGAGCACAGACTCTGATGACATGCCTGCATGCTTGTGACATGTTAGAGAATTAATCTCCTTTCTTCTTTCAAAAAAAGAACGAAAGAATTGACTACTTAATAAAAAAAATGATAAAGTATTGTAGAGTTTCTAATATATGAAGGATTAAAATGCATGACGACAGACTGGGCACTTTGGGAGACCGAGGCAGGTGGATCACCTGAGGTTAGGAGTTTGAGACCAGCCTGGCCAACATGGTGAAACTCCATCTCTACTAAAAATACAAAAATTAGCTGAGCGTGGTGGCACACAACTGTAGTACCAGCCATTCAGGAGGCTGAGGCAGGAGAATCACTTGAACCCAGGTAGTGGAGGCTGCAGTGAACCAAGACTGCCCTATTGTACTCCAGCCCGGGAAACAAGAGCAAAACTCTATCTCAAAAATAAATAAATAAAATAAAATAAAATGCATGACAACAATTTCACAAAGGTCAGGAGGGAAGAAATGGAAGGAGACTGCTGTAAGTTCTTCATGCTATCATGAAGTGCCTAATACTGCTTGAAGGTAGACTATGAGAAGTAAACATGTTTAAGCCCTAAAGCAATCACTAAACATAAAAAACAAAAAGTTATAGGTGGCCAGGTGTGGTGGCTCATGCCTGTAATCCCAGCACTTTGGGAGGCTGAGGCTAGTGGATCACTTAAGGTTGGGAGTTCAAGACCACCCTGGCCAACATGGTGAAACCCCATCTCTACTAAAAATACAAAAACTAGCTGGGCATGGTGGCAGGCAAATGTTTGTAGCCCCAACTACTCGGGAGGCTGAGGCAGGAAAATCACATGAACCCAAGAGGGGAAGGGTGTAGTGAGCCAAGATTGCGCCACTGCACTCCAGCTTGGCGACAGAGTAAGTCTCAAACACACACACAGACACACACACACACAAAGGTTATAGTTAATAAGCTAACAAACAAGTTAAAATGGAGCATAAAAGGTACTTAATCCAAAAGAAAGCAGAAAAATAGGGTAAAGGGAACCAAAACCAGATGAGACAAACAGAAAATAGCAAGATGCCAGATTAAAACCAGTAACATCAATAGGCTACATTAAATTAGAAAGAATTAAGATCTACTATTTTATAGCACAATAGGGTGACTATGAATCAATACTTAGTTTTAGATTTTTAAATCACTTAAAGGTGTAACTGGATTGTTTGTAACGCAAAGGATAAAGCTTGAGAGGATGGGTACCTCATTCTCCATGATGTGCTTATTTCACATTGCATACCTGTATCAAAACATCTCATGTACCCCATAAATATATATACCTACTAAGTACCCACAAAATTTTAGATGACAAAAGATTTTAAATAAATTGCATCAAACATAAATGATTTAAATACTCCAGTTAAAAGACAGAGATGGACAGATTGGACACAAATATATGCTTCCTACAAGAACTCCCCTTTAAAGACACAAACAGGTTAAAACTAATTGGACATAAAAAGACATACTATGCTAATATTAATCAAAAGAAATCTAGAGCAGCTACATTAATATTAAGGTAGATTTCAGAGCAAAAATACTATCTGGGATAAAGAGAGCCATTTAACAACGACTGAGGAATCAATTCATCATGGGGACATAAAAATTCTAAGCTTTTATGTACCTAAACAACAGACCTTCAAAATACATGAAGGAAAAACTGACGGAACTAGAAAGAGAAAACCAAACAACTAGAGTTGACTACTTCAAAACCTTGGTCCAATAATTGCCAGAACAGTTAATGGGAAAATCAATAAAGATAAAGAAGATTTGAATGCTATCAGCCAGTTGAGATTTCTATAACCTTCTACCCAAGAACAGCAAAGCACATATTCTTCTAAGGTACACACAGAATATTTTCCAAGAGAGAGCATATCCTGGCTCATAAGAGAAGTCTCAATAGATATTAAAAGATTCAAATCACAGGAGATGTAGGATACCATAAATGAGAATCTGGAACAACTTAAGGAGTCAGTGAAGATGGACAACCTAAGTTAAAAAAAGAAAAGCAATTAGAATCTCCAAGAAGTAAATGCTGTAAACTTATATTTGTCAATCTTACATTTTAAAACTTAGTGTAATTTTCAGTTTCCAGTCGAACATGTAAAAAGCTTGATGGTTACCACTCTATCCTAACAAGTAAAAAGCTGAACACACTGAAAAATCAGGAACTCCTCCTAGGTCCATCCAAGTGAGGTCACAGGGTAAACTGCTGCCCCAACACTGGAGAGACTGACACGTGGACAGAGAGACTCAGAACGGACAGGGGCAGAAACCCAGAAGAAGAAACTTCTATGGGACCAGGAGTGAGGTGGGAAACCTGAACTATAACTGACAATTTGCTGGAGGCTCAGCGTGGACACCTCTGTTAATGAAAACTCCGGGGTAGGGGGCTGGGTGCCACACTTCCGTTAGTTCTATCTCCTGGAGCTCTAGCAGGTTCTCAGAGTATCACAGAAAAATCACCTTGTACTTCAACAGGAGGAAGAGAAAAGTAACTATTGGAAATACAGAGGGCATGCTTTCCTTCCTAAAAGGGCCTGACCTCAGGAGAAACTATTGAACCAGAGCCCTAAACTACTGGGATTTATGAAAAGCTTCCTAACCTAGAGGAAGGGAAATATAGCCCAATTTAGCCTTCTGGTGGGGGAAGGAAAATAACACAACTCAGCCCCCTCCAGCCATCCTGTCCCACATAAGGCAGGTGAGGGACACTGAGGGGCACCAGTGTGCAGCCTGAGGGCATAGGCTCCCTAGAAGACTGGGTCTAATCACAGGGCTCTAGACATTTCTCTCTCCCCACCCCCGCCACCGCATCATTAAAGGCCCATTTCTGGGCCGGGCGTGGTGGCTCACACCTGTAATCCCAGCACTTTGGGAAGCCAAGGCGGGTGGATTATGAGGTCAAGAGATCGAGACCATCCTGGTCAACATGTGAAACGCTGTCTCTACTAAAGATACAAAAAATTAGCTGTGCATGGTGGCGCGTGCCTGTAATCCCAGCTACTCAGGAGGCTGAGGCAGGAGAATTGCCTGAACCCAGGAGGCGAAGGTTGCGGTGAGCTGAGATCACGCCATTGCACTCCAGCCTGGGTAACAAGAGCGAAACTCCGTCTCAAAAAAAAAAACAAAGGCCCATTTGTATGCTATCAAAATGCCCAATTAAAATCACAAGTGGTAGAAAAAGAGTAGAAGTCAAAAGAGGAATAAAAAACCATGGGCAATAAAACCAAAGATGGTAATAAACATGGCAGACAGCAGTCCAACTCCAGTCAAGTGCCGAAGGCCAACCTTCCCGTCAGCAACAGACCACATATACAATGGTGGTCTCATAAGACGTTAACGAAGGTGAAAAATTCCTACTGCCTAGCAACGTCACAGCATAATCACTATCTTTTCTATGTTGAAATTGTTTAGATAACACAGCTACCATTGTGTTACAGCTCCCTACAGCATTCAACACAGTAACATGCTGTACCGGTTTGTGGCAGAGGAGCCACAGGCTATACCAAATGACCTATATGTGTAGTAGGCTGTACCACGTAGGTTGGTCTAAGTACACCCTATGATGTTTGCACACCAAAACCACCTAATGACGTGTTCCTAAGAACATACTCCATTCAGTAAGTAATATATGACCATATATCAATAATCACTTTAAACCCATTAGTCTTATGAAAGTTAATTATACAAGCTAGGTCATTCTTTCATCTCCAACTAAATCAGAATTGAGGGGCCAGAGGAAAAGTACTCGAGGCACAGAGCACCTTCCTGGCCCCACTGCAGAGGTGCTCTGCCAGAATCCCAACACCAGTTTTACCTGGTAGCTGCCGAAATAACCTGTCATGACTTTAATACTAGTTTTACCTACTGCAGAGGTGCTCTGCCAGAATCCCAACACCAGTTTTACCTGGTAGCTGCCGAAATAACCTGTTATGACTTTAATACTCGTTTTACCTGCCACCATCACCTACCAGTCAGAGCTTGCCACCTCCCAAAAGCTTCTCTAGTGTTGACGAGCTTCTTTTCAAAAGAGTATGTAAGATTTCTCTTTCTAATAAAACTCCCAACATTCTCTTTCCAACGAATGGTGTGGGAACAACTGAGCATCCACATGCAGAAAAATGACTCTAGACACAGACTTTATACCCTTCACAAAGTCAACTCAAACAGATCAGAGACCTAAATGAAAAATACAAAACTCCTAGAAAATAACATAGGAGAAAATCTCGATGGTCTTGGGTATGGCGATAGCTTTTTAGAGACAACACCAAAAGCACAATCCATGAAAGAAGCAACTGATCACCTGGACTTCATTAAAACTAAAGACTTCTGCTCTGTGAAAGACACTGTCAAGAGAATGAGAGACAAGTCACTCACTGGGAGGAAATGTTTCCAAAGGGCACATGTAAAAAAGGACTGTCATCCAAAACGTGCAAAGTACTCCTAAAACTCAACAATAAGACGACAAAGAAGCCCATTTAAAATAGGCAAATCCTTGCCAGGCGCAGTGGCTCACACACCTGTAATCCCAGCACTTTCGGAGGCTGAGGCGGATGGATCACTTGAGCTAAGGAGTTTGAGATCAGCCTGGCCAACATGGTGAAACTCCATCTCTACTACAGTTACAAAAATTAGCCAGGTGTGGTGGCAGGCACCTATCATCCTAGCTACTCAGGAGGCTGAGGCAAGAGGCTTAAACCTGGGAGGCAGAGGTTGCAAGGAGCCGAGATCACACCTCTGCACTCCAGTCTGGGTGACAGAACAAAAGACTCCATCTCAAAAAATAAATAAAATAAAATAGGCAAATCCTGAAGAGACCTCTCATCTGAGAAGATATACCAACAGCAAATAAGCATATGAAAAGATCCTCACATCATATGTCATTAGAGAACTACAAATTAAAATAGTGATATTCCTCTGCACCCCTTTTAGAATGGCCAAAATCCAGACCACATTCTACAAAATGAGTCTATAACTTGCCAAAGCGCCAGGTCATAAAAATCAAGGAGACCCAGGAACTATTCCAGAGGAAGGAAGAGTAAAGAAAGAAATGTGTTCTCTAAATGCAACAAGTGATGCTCAATGACATCTCTTTGCTAAAAAGGGAATATTAGGATCATTAGCAAAACCTGAATGGTGCCTGGGAGTTAAATGATCACAATGTATCAGTGTTAATCTTCACGCTCTGATCATTGTATTGTAGGTATTTTTGAGAATGTCCTTCCTTCTAGGAAAAACTCAAGTATTGAGGAATCCACTTAGCAACTTATTCTCAAATGGTTTGGGAAAAAAGTTCTTTGTAATTCTCTCCAACTTTTCTGTAAGTTTGTGATTATTGTAAAATAAAAAAATTTTATTGAGGAGATGGCTATAAACTCTATGGAAGCAGAGATTTTGTTTCCCTCCTGTGAATCTCTAGAACAGCACCTGACAGTGAGGGCTTCATAAATATCTGATGAATGAGTGAATGTGGGTTAGGGACATGAGAGCAAATCTGCCCTAGAAATCAAGACAATGACTAAAGCTAAGAAGTAAAATAGTAAAATATACATATTTTTAAATCTGGAGAAAACTACCAAAATAAACAACTTTAAAAAGTGGGTTTATCTCTAGGGGACATCCTGGGGTAAGAAGAGGTTGCAAAGGAAACAATTATTTTTCACTGTAGTGCTTCTCTAATATGGGATTGTTTAATCAAGTATTAGCAAAGTATTATACTTTGATTCTTAAAAATATTAGGCAACTTCAAAGAGAAACATCAAAAACTAACTGAAATATAGTTGAGGTAGCTTCTCACAATAACGGAAAGGGAAATCCGTACCTGGAAAAGTAACACCTAATAATTCTGTTTTTTACGTGCCAATTCGGTCACACCTCACATTAGCTTTGTGTTGTTGTTCACCTTAACCTTTTCTTTTTCAAAGTTAAGCACAGTTCATTCCAGTACTGATTGTAGCAAGCAGGAAACAATTACTACCCAGCAAGCTGGGACTCCTGAAAGTAATTTTGACATATCACACAATGGAAAGCTCCACAGTAATTAAACATAGTGATGTAGTGCCTGGTATTTTTATTCCTCCAATAGAAAAAGAATATAAAAGGAAAGAATACACTCCCATCAACAATAGGGGCTACCTTCTGCCATAATTCTCACCTGGACCCCCTACAGGAGGCATATCAGAATCTGAGGCAGGGGCCACATGGGCTGAGGCTGCCACAGGCCAGGTGCGAGCCAAGCACACTACACAGATGGCCCAGTTCAGCAACTCCCAGGTGGATGGGGATGACACCGCCCCATGTCCCAGAGAAGGAAGCAGCCTGATGCCTTGACAGTCTCACATCACAGCCTATGTCCTTAAACACGTTATACCGAATATATTTGACCTAGAAAGGAGTTCAGCCATATACTAAGTAAAATACATTACAAAGAGGCATATATAGTAGGATTTCATTTCTGTGCAATAAACATTTTATAAATACCCTCTGGAAAACTTTGGAAAGAAAAGCTCTACAATTGTATTTATTTATTTTTGAGCTGGAGTCTCGCTCTGTCGCCCAGGCTAGAGTGCAGGCAGTGAATCTGTGCAGGCACCCAGGCTGGAGTGTAATGACACAATCTTGGCTCACTGCAACCTCCACCTCCCAGATTCAAGTGATTTTCCTGCCTGGTCTTGAATCCCCAGCCTCAAGTGATCTGCCAGCCTTGACCTCCCCAAGTGCTGGGATTATAGACATTAGCCACTGCACCTGGTCATGATGCTGCAATTTTAAAAAGTAGGTAGTGAGATGACAGGTTTCTACAATTTGGGCTATTGATAGTGGCAAAAAGCAGCCAAATGTCTAGGTAGACAGGGGTGGGTCCCTGGTGAAACCCAATCTTCAAGCAGAAAACAGTTTTAAAGCCTAGCTACAAGTCTCAGGTAATCCGCTGACTGGATTGAGGACCTGTCTTCCTGTTTGGCATTTCTTTCCTCTCATTGATCTCTACCCTTCACCTATTTCACATATACCTACTCTTTCCTAATTGGTTTTCTACACTGTCATACCCACCTTTGAGTGGTGTGTTTACTTTAACCGTTTTTGCATACTCACTAACCAATCAGCATGCACTCCCCATTCTGGGTCCATAAAAAGCCCCAGCCCAGCCACACTGAGAGAGAAACCACCCATCCAAGAAGAATGAGGTTACACTGAGAGCTGTTCTGTTGCTCGGTAAAATTCTTTTCTGCCCATCCTCACCTTTCTGTCAGCATAACCTCATTCTTCTTGGACATGGGACAAGAGCTCAGGAACCACTGAATGCTATAGCACAGGTTGGTCAAGTGAGTGGGGAGCCTTCAGCGGCCAGGCCCAGAGCTGAGCAAGGCCCAGGTGGGGGACTGGGTTTGGGCGTTGCTGTCTGTGGAGGACCCCAGTTGGTTAAGTGGCTGAGAAAAATCCTTTGTATTTTTCTTTCTCTATGATGAGCAACATTACCAAAGTAACTGAAAATAATTTGAAGTACAGGGAATATTTTAGTTGGCTAAAGCTTTAATGTAGTTGTGGTTTACTATGGAAATATTATGACCACAGGTATCAGTAAGTCCTCATTTGACTCGTCAACAGGTTTTTGGAAACCATGGATTTAAGTGAAACAAAGTACAGCAGGCCCTCATATTATGTTGTTTCTCAAGGTTGTTTCATTATAACATCGTTTTACTTAAGGTCCGTTTCCAAGAACCTATCTGAGACATGAAGTGAGGCCTTCCTGGACACACATCTAGCATAAAATGGCGGAGGAACCACCACAGAGTGTAAGCCAGGCATCAAAGGGGCTGACAAATTTCACCCTCACCCAGCAATTCTAATTCATTAAATATCCTAAAGACTGGCATTAAAAACTAGGTATTTCTGCCCTTATAAGCCTGTCTTCCATATTTTTATGCATCCTGTTGCCTAAGTGAAAAATCAATCATAAATATGTATGTGTACTCTGAGGACAGATAGTGATTATTGGTCTAATGGCTAGGCTGAAATAAATCAGTCCTGCACATGAAGGGTGCCTGTTGTGTTCTTTACATGACAGTAAAATTTCTAAGTATGAAATGCAGGACACATGATCTCTTTCAACATCTACATCACAAATTGGTTACATTAAATTAAGAAAACAGAGACAGAATTACCATGGCCCTTCTAGACAACCTTTCTAATCTTTAAAAAGCTATAAACACCTTTTTCATGCTGCCTATGAAATAAACCACACTAGCAGAACTCACCCAGTGCTGTGGCTGTTGGCCTGAGGTCACCGACGACACCCTTGCACCGTGTATGCTGCAGGGACTGTGCCAGAAAATTTAAGCCATGTGAATCTGATAGAAAGAATAAATTTCAGAATTAAAGCATGAAATAAAACCCAAAATAAAAATGTGAACTTGTTTGTACACTACTTCTGCTCTTGCTTTTTGCTCTGAGGTTACAGGAGAGCTGACTAGGGGACACAAGGTGAGGGGACTAAAAACTGGATGTGGACAGAAACATCGGAAATTGTTTCCACGGTCCATGATGAGCCCTTATATTTTCACGCTAAGGGTTACTTGTGATAAATAGCTCTTTTTAAAAGTGTCTAGAAGTCTAAATATTCAAAACCTTGTTTTGTTAGAATCTCTAAATTACAAACATTTGGACTTCTAACAACATAACTTGATGTTAATAAGAAATTGAGGACAGTTTTTTTCCTGGTCTCACGAACACATGTAGCACTTTATGACCTTACAATCTGTCACGGCCTCATCAGGATTAAACTTTAAATATTAAACAGAGTCCAAGTCTTTGTCTCCATGTGGGGAAAAAGTCTGTACAACTTATGTACTAAGATTATTAATAAAATAACATAAGGGAAGTTGATATGGTGAGAATCGACTCACTTTCCATTCCTTGAACATCTTTTTCTCGAAAAAACATTGGCCAGAGGGTAAGTGCTGGATTGAGTTTATTGGAGGAGGGTGCTGATTTTATATCCAATCTTGGTTTTTCTAAGTAATCAAGGTTTTTATTCTTCGTAGGTGACATATAACAAGCATAGTTCTTTGCAACAAGATCATCATTAACACAAACCTGTAAAATTTTAAACATTTCATAAGACACAGTCAAGTGAATTTAAAGAAAATATTCAAATTTCAATTTTCAGAGAAATTATTTTATAGAACATAATCTGATAGAAACATTTGACTCCTGCTCTGGTAAACCCAATACTTCCCACTAATCCTTCTAACTGGCATGCGGTGGTATCTCGATGTGGTTTTGATTTGCATTTAATAATCAGTGATGATGGGCATTTTTCCAGTGGTATTTTTTCAGTATTACCTTTCTGGTTTTAAAAACCATACTGTGGTTTTGTGCTATGTTAACATCAGGACAAACTGGGCAAAGCATATCCCAAAATCTCTGTGCTACTTCTGTGTCTCATCTGTAAGTCTAAAACTATTTCAAAATACAATTGTTTAAAAACCCACAGTGAAGGTGCCCTCCGTGGGCTCTGGGCAGCCCTGGATCTGCCCCTTCTGTCCACCTCTGTTTGGTGCTGAGCTGTGCCCTGAGCCACCCTTCAGAAAGGACAGCGGCCAAAATGCTAGCAGCTGGCAGAGGTGGGGGCCGCTCACATGTGATATCCGCTTTCTTTCCACTTGTGATCTGAACTTTTCACAGCAAGCACATGTCACATACAGTGAGCAAGTATAGGGGGAAAGGCAGTGAACTAATGCTACAGCAAATTGCTATATTTATAAAAATCACATCCAATGAGAAGAAAACAACATTTCATGATAATGATAATTTCTTGGTCATTTTGAAATAAAATGCTGAAGTCATTTTTAAAGCAATCACAAGAAAATACAGACCTGGCTAACTTCAAATCTAAGGCAGACCTTAAGAGATGAAGACAATTTCTATGCTGTGTGAACAACAGTGTTTTTAGTGTTTTTCTTGGCATTTTTTCTGTTTTATTAAAGTGAAATTTTAAATCATGATAAAATATTTTAAGAATACAGTTCTTTCACTTACTTTTTCATCTTTTATAGTTACATAAAGGTAAACCTCAAATGTGTCTTCTTCCACCGCACATAATCTGGCTTCCACCTGAGTAGTTGCTAAATAGCATAAATGAAAACACAAATTAGCTGATGTTAAGAGTGTATTTGAAACAATCATGATTATTTCCCATCTAGTAATCTCTGCTAACTACTTAAGAGTGCCCAAATGGCTTCCTCAGGCAGGACCCAGAGGGAGCATGTTAGGCAAAGGCTCTCCTAATTGTGGAGTGCGTCACGGGTCCTGTCCCTATCAACAGGTTCCTGTGCCACTCCATGAATACCTCCTCAAGTACAACTCCTGGTCCTCTCTTCTCTTCCACCGCCTTCCAAACCCAGATTTCCAGTCCCAAGCCTTCACGTGAGATCTGCTGTACCCTGCAAATCCCCATGGAGTACAGCACCTGGCTACTCCCTTAGAGACCCCAAACCCCACGGGCAGCTGCGTCACTGCCACCTACCAGGCACTGTGCTGAGTCCTTTAGAAACCTTCTTTCGCTGAGTTTTTACCACCATCTTCAAGGTGTAATATAGCTGGCCTAGAGTTAGAACCTGTACAATGCCATTTTATAAAGAACAAAACTGTTTCCATTCTCCTCACAGTGACTGCTAACCTTGGTTTCTGTAAACTGCTAGATTATTTGCAGGATGCAAATTGAGGTAAAGCTGCATACCTTCTCTTATCTGTAAATGCCAGAGTCGCTGGCCTTTGTTTACCAGAGTAAGCAGCCCCAGATAATTCCACCCTGGCGCCAAGTAAATAAAAATCTATGGATCCCACCCCTACCCAGACAATGTGTCAACGAATGTTAATCTCAGCATCTGTGAACCCCCTAAATAACAATCAGAATGCCAAATAGTAGGTCGGGCGTGGTGGCTCAAGCCTGTAATCCCAGCACTTTGGGAGGCCGAGGCGGGTGGATCACGAGGTCAAGAGTTCGAGACCATCCTGGTCAACATGGTGAAACCCCGTCTCTACTAAAAATACAAAAAATTAGCTGGGCACGGTGGCGTGTGCCTGTAAGCCCAGCTACTCAGGAGGCTGAGGCAGGAGAATTGCCTGAACCCAGGAGGCGGAGGTTGTGGTGAGCCGAGATCGCGCCATTGCACTCCAGCCTGGGTAACGAGAGCGAAACTCCGTCACAAAAAAAAAAAAAAAAAAAAAAAGAATGTCAAATAGTACCCTGGCCCTCAAAATATCCGGAACCCCCTCACCCTCATCTCCGCCCAGAAAGTAATGTGAATCCACTGGCTCTCAGAATGTCTGAAGCCCCTCACCCCATCCTCCCCCCTCACCCGCAAGGTGATTTTACAGGTATAAAAGGTCTTGTCACCCTCTTTTACGGGGCCACGGGTTGGAGAGACGTGAGTCCTCCGTGGTCGCCGGCAATAAACCCTGCAATTTGGCATACTTTTGTCTTGGTGTTGAATTTCTGTGCTCGGTCAAATATAACAAAGGTAAGTACAGTGGTCATGTGACTGGCGAGACCAGGCCCAGAAGTTAAGTCACTCACCTAAGCCATGGAGGACTAGGTGGCCAGCCTCCTCCAGACCCACATTCTCATCTCCCAGCAGCCCCTGTGGCTCACAGGGGCCAAAACTCCAGTCCCACTGACCTCCCAGCCTCCCACTGCTCCCAGGTCAAAGGATCTGGCTCCTCCTCTACCCAGATAATGGCACAGCACAGAAGAGGAGCCAGGACCCAACGAGGTACCAGGCAATAGCCCAGGCATTTCCCACCCACCAACCCTCTCACTAGAACCAGGTATCTGACTGCCAGGGGTTAAGACAGATGCCACAAAAGACACTGTTTATAGTCACTGATTTAAAACAAAAAGAGCATATGAAATTGGTTGCTGAAGACATTTTATGCATCTTAAATTAGCAGTTATGATTATTACACAATAAATATCCATTTATTATCTCTTGCTCACTAAAAATGCTAGGTTTTTCATCAATTGCTGGTCCAATAAAAACCACATGAATTTACTGTGCAGCGCCGCAGCTTTTAGGCCAACTAAGAGGCAGGCATTATTACTGTGTAGAGGTTCCCCTGCACAAACAGCCCCTGCTGATCTCAGCTATCAATTACTGACATCCACGCCACTATGGGTGCAGAGTTACTGTGGCACCTGAGCTGGAAGAAGCCCCAGGTAGCTTAGGGAACCCCTCTGAGGAGGGCCATTCGGCCAGTGGTGGCATCTCCATCCCTCTCCAGCAGCAGAAGCTGGGGCCTCTGCGGGTGTCACTTCCCGGCAGGCTGCAGTGATCAGGCACTGGCTTACCTTTGAGAAGGTTCTGAAAGTACTGAACAGCTGCACTGTCCCACTTCCTGGCAGGTCTGGAACAGTGAACAGATGCAACTTCATTACATAAAAATCTGAGGCTAGCACACCAACAGCATTTTGTAAAGCACGCACCGGACATTTCTCACACTACATATGGAACATGTGATGCAGATGATGGGACACCTGGCGCTGGCCCTGCTCTAGGGGTGAGGATCCCACTACATCCTGCAACATGCTCTTCTCAAAACTGTCACCTGCACAGGTGCAGACTCACAGCACAGAGGCCTCACTGAGAATGATCTGTGCCTACCACTGCACTGCCTGTCACACCACCACCATCCCAGCTACCTGGGACAAATCAGCCTCCCCAACCAGAACAGAAGCTCCTGGGGCAGGGATGCTGAGTATGGGGTGTCTAGCACAGTCTGGCACAAAGAGGGCACACATGCTAGTGTACCCACACTCTAACAGGCAGTCACGGGACAGTCAGCTACTATCTTTGTTGCATTTTGTTTTTTTGAGACAGGGTCTCACTCTTTACCCAGGCTGGAGTGCAGTGGCACAAACACAGCTCACTGCAGCCCTGAACTCCTGGGCTCAAGCGATCCTCTCCCTCACCTCAGCCTCCTGAGTAGCTAGGACTACAGGTGTGCATCACCATACCCAGCAATGAAAAAAAAAAGTTTATTTATAGAGACAGGGTCTCGCTATGTTGCCCAGGCTGGTCTCAAACTCCTGGGCTGAAGCGATCCTCCTGCCTCGGCCTCCCTAAGTGCTGAGATTAAAGGTGTGAGCTACTGCACTGGGTCCCAGCTACTATGGAACTACAGTTCCTCACTCTGCTCATCCTACAGCCCTCTCACTGGCTCCCATTTTACCCCTCCCATCTTGTGTTTTCTACATCTTTATTTTGCTTTGCAAAAAAAAAAAACAAACTTGCAGGCAAAGTTGTAGGCAGTGGGGAAGGAGGAGAAACTTGTAAGCAAGGAGAAAAATAAAATGTAAGGTCAGAATGATGTTCTATGCTTCTTCCAATTTTATGTATCAGAGATGCCCCCACCATCATCCAAAAATTGTTTTAAAGATCAAATGAGATAACGTACATAGAACACTTAGCCCAGTGCCTGGACATAATCGTTACTCAAAACTGGTAGTTATTTTTATTTTTATAAGAGAGATATTAAGCAATTCAAGAAAATTACAAAGGATTTCTAAAAGGCAGTAAAGACAGTAGTTCTAAAACCTTGTTACACACAAAAAATCACCTAAAATTTAGCTTTTTTAAAAAAGGCAAAAGCAAGTTGATTCCTAATAACCCAAGAGAAAACTCAGTCTAGTGTATGAACAGTTAAATTAGCCAGTCTCTTTCTCTCACACACACAGAATAACCACATCAGTCAGTCCCTCTCCCTCTCCCTCTCTCTCACACACAGAATAATCACATCAGCCAGTCTCTCTCCCTCTCTCACACACAGAACTACCACGTCAGCAGGGCAGGGCAGGGCAGGGTAGGGTAGGGCAGGATAGGGCAGGGCAGGGTGAGGGAAAGGAGAGGAGAGGAGAGGAGAGGAGAGGGGGAGGGGGAGAGGAATGGAGGATGAGGGGAGAGGAGGAGCGGGGAGGGGAGGAAAGGACAGGAGAGGAGGAGGGGAAGGGAGGGAAAAGAGGGGAGGAGGAGAGGAGGGGAGGGGAAGGGAGGGGAGTGGGGTGGGGGAGGGGAGGGGAGGAGAGAAAAATTAGCTGGGTGTGGTGGTGTGTGCCTGTAGTCCCAGACATTAGGGAGGCTGAGTTAGGAGGATTGCTTGAACCCAGGAGGCTGAGGGTACAGTGAACTATGATCACGCTACTGCACTATAGCCTGCGCAACAGGGTGAGACCGTCTCAAAAAACGTATGCGTGTAACACGTATATAATGCTCCATGATTCTGCCTTATGAATATTTTTCTTTACAGTTAATTTATTACTTTTCTTAAGTTTGAAACAAAGGCAAGAAGCACAGAGCTAGGCCTGCTCCAAACACCTCAACCACAGTAAGGAGGTCAGACAGACAAACACTGACTCAGAAGCCCCTCCTGAGGAACACAGAGGCCTCCTGCTCAGCACTTCTACAGAGGAACTGGCTTCATATAACACCATGCACTTGACAGAAGGCTTTTACTAAGATTCAAAGGTCTTAAGAAGCCGCACTTACACGATGTCAGTACTGTCTTCGCAGAAGTCGATGTGTAATGTGACAGGCCTCGTACAGTACAGGCTGAATTTTTTTGCTCTATAGGGAAGCTGCATAAACGATTCTACTGCCACTCGGATGCTAAAAAGTGAAACAGAAACAGCTCCATTATACAGAAAATTACATACAACATATTCCATTAAAGTACACCTATTTTATTAATATACTTAATGTAAAACAAAACACACAAAAAACAATGCTTTGTTTCTAATATAGCCATCAACAGTGCTTGGAGACATTTGGCCGAGAGGGAAAAACTGTTTCTTGGGAGGTTGAAAAAAAATCGACTCTTTTGAAACATAAAGCACTGATATGGGAGCCGGGTCTGGTGGCTCACGCCTGTAATCCCAGCACCTTGGGAGGCCGAGGCGGGTGGATCACAAGGTCAAGAAATCGAGACCATCCTGGTCAACATGGTGAAACCCTGTCTCTACTAAAAATACAAAAAATTAGCTGGGCATGGTGGTGTGTGCCTGTAATCCCAGCTACTCAGGGGGCTGAGGCAGGAGAATTGCCTGAACCAAGGAGGCGGAGGTTGTGGTGAGCCGAGATCGCCTGGGTAACAAGAGCAAAACTCTGTCTTGGGGTGTGGGAAAAAAAGCACCAATATGGTACGTAGTGTATCAGTGAAAATGACATTTCATGACCTAGGGGTAGGAGTTTAGGAAAAAAATGTCTAATAAGGCTCCTGGCCGGGTACAGTGGCTCACGCTTGTAATCCCAGCTCTTTGGGAGGCCAAGGCGGGTGGATCACCAGAGGTCAGGAGTTTGAGACCAGCCTACCCAACATGGTGAAACCTCATTTCTACTACAAATACAAAAATTAGCCAGGTGTGGTGGCACACTCCTATAATCTCAGCTACTCAGGAGGCTAAAGCAGGAGAATCACTTGAACCTGGGACTCGGAGGTTGCAGTGAGCTGAGACTGCACCATTGCACTCCAGCTTGGACAAGAGAGAAACTCGGCCTCAAAAAAAAAAAAAAAGGTCTAATAAGGCTCCTTAGGTGAACAAATACTGGATACCAATGAACAAATCAGTTTGTAAAGCAAACTCTATTCAAGGTTTTCTAAATATCAATCTCAATGTATGACCAAAATTACCATAAGTTTCTGTAAATAAACAGATGTTTTAATAGTATTTGCCAACTTTGCACAAAAGAGCTGCAGGACTGAGATTTTTAAATCATAAGTTCGGCAATTTAATTTCCATTCTTCTTCAGCAAAAGACAGAGCACTCCATTTTTACACTTTTTTTCTTCGTAGAGTGTGGGTCTCACTATGCTGCCCGGGCTGGTCTTGCTTGAACTCCTGGCCTCAGGTGATCCTCCTGTTTTGGCTTTCCAAAGCACCGGGATTACATGTGTGAGTCACTGCTCCTGGCCGAAAAACCACTTCCACATACTGTTTCCACAAGAACTGGCTCTCTTTCCAGGGTTCCTACTGTGCCCTGGGCAGCTTGGCCATCTTCTGTCTCAGACAGGTTAGAAAAAGGTGGCTACACTCATGGCCCCTGAAGCGTCCTCAAGCTCTGTTTAATCATACAATTTTCTCACCCAAAACAAACTAAATGTAAAATACCAAATGCAAAAAGAAAAGCTCTCCAGTTAAACACAACAATTGTTTTTGCAGCAATTATGGTTATACAAAATGCAGAATCACAAGCTCAAATTCTTATAGTAAGTACTGCAAATTCCCAATGTCTGATAAGCATAACTGCCATGAAATTATTCTACTCAATATATTGACACTGGTGGCTCATGCCACTAATCCCAGCATTTTGGGAGGCCGAGGTGGGTGGATCCCCTGAGATAAGGAGTTTGAGATCGGCCTTCCCAACATGGTGAAATCCTGTCTCTACTAAAAATACAAAAATTAGCCAGGCGTGGTGGCATGTGCCTGTAGTCCCAGCTACTCGGGAGGCTGAGGCAGAAGAATCGTTTGAATCAGGAAGCAGAGGGTGCAGTGAGTTGAGATCACACCACTGCACTCCAGCCTGGGTGACAGAACAAGACTCTGTGTCACCGAAAAAAAAAAGAATAGACACCTCTTATTGCAATCAAGTCTATTTGGTATTGCTCTTTCTTCAATGGAATCAGAATCCTCATATTTATTAAACTGACATCCTCTTACTCTGGGATGGGAAACTATGGAAAAATCATCACAAAACACCAAGACTAAATTGTTGCTGGTGTTTTCTAATGAGCTATGACACGTGGTCCCAGAAGGAGTGAAGGCTGAACAGCACCATTTTGGCACCAGCTCATTCTGAGCAGTCTCCCACCCTCACTGATGGTCACACCCTCCCTCTCTTAAGTAGGACAACCAGGAACACTATGTGAGTACATGCTCTGTTCTCTGCTCTCCAAGGCTATGCTAGCAACCCCCTTCTGTGGAGAGAAGCATTTCTCTCTACCTCCTGGGAGCGTCTTTCTTGCAGCCAAGCCTCCCTAAACAGCAGAAGCAAACTGAGGACAGGCCAGGAGGGCAGCAAGGAGCAGCCAGGAGATGCAGAGAGAACCCCAGCAGATGCAGAGAGTAGCCAGGAGATGCAGAGAGAACCCGAGGAGATACAGAGAACACTGCCTGAACCTGCCTGCCCTGGCAGGACACATAGCGGCAGAGGGCCAGAGCTTGCCTCAGCCTTCATCCTGCCCACCCGCTCTGCCAGTTTCTGGGTGCAGACCAGAAATCCACAAAGCCCCCTTCTTGAAGCTAAAGAACTCCAGTTTTGTCTTTTCTCAATGGTAGTGACCTCTAGCCCCACAGTTTAAAATATATTCTCCTCTGAAACTGACATTTGTCTCCGAAAAGAGTGTAAGGTGAGATAAACACTAAAAGTACATACTTTTTAGATTTGACTGGAATGTTCTTGGCAAAGTCCACAAGGAAACATTCTGCCAGGTACTGGTCTGCGGAAGACACGATTGACTTGACAATGGCCCTGCACCAGCACTTCAGCTCCTCACAATAGACCACACACACCTGCAAAATAAATCAGAGAGGTTTTTTTTTTTTTTTGAAACAGAGTCTCACTCTGTTGCCTAGGCTGGAATGCAGTGGCATGATCTCAGCTCACTGCAACCTCCGCCTCCCAAGTTGAAGCAATTCTCCTGCCTCAGCCTCCCGAGTAGCTGGGATTACAGGCACCTGATGCCATGCCCAGTTAATTTTTTTTATTTTAGTAGAGACAGGGTTTCACCATGTTGGCCAGGCTGATCTCAAACTCCCTCCTTGTGATCTGCTTGCCTCAGCCTCCCAAACTGCGGTTATTAGAAGCGTGAGCCACTGCACCCGGCCAACAGAGAGGTTTTAAGGTCAGTGTTAACATCTTGTCATAGAACAAGACAGCTAAAAGTTACTCTCAAAACCATGCCAGCCAACATCCTCCCTTAGAGCAGAGGAAAGAGATGCCAGGAGGCCAGGCGTGCTCAAGCTGAGCCCCTCTGCCGGTAAGAGAACCTCAGGAACACAAGCCACCTGGGTACTAGGTCACTGTTTTACTCACTACAGTCATTTTCACTCCTTAACTGAGGACAATTGTTAGAAAGTAAAATAAGAAAATGCATCCCTTTACCTTCTTAAATCAGGAAATAATGCTTAGGAATGACTGTCAATCGTGTCAGACCAACAGGAAGCTGCCACCAGCCTCATCCTTCTACTCCCTTCTCCGTGACTCGTATTGGCCTCTGACATTGCTTACTGTCACAACTGGACGCTGGCTCCTTGATGACATGGATTTTTCTGTTTTGTTTACTGCCGTATTCCCAGCACCTAGTACAGTGCCTGGCATTTATTAAGTCTTCAAAAACTACTTGAACCAGGCATGGTGATACGTGCTTGTAGTCTCTGCTACTTGGGAGGCTGAAGCAGGAGGATCACTTGAACCCAGGAGTTGGAGTGGGCTACAGTGGGCTATGACTGCACTACTGCACTCCAGCCTAGGTGGCACAGTGAGACCCTGTTCCAAAAAACAATAGTAATAACATGTTTTAAAAATAAACCCCCTGGGCTAAGCATGGTGGCTCATGCTTTTGGTCCCAGCACTTTGGGAGGCTGAGGTGACTGGATCACCTGCAGTCAGGAGTTCAAGACCAGCCTGACCAACATGGAAAACCCGTCTCTACTGAAAATACAAAAATTAGCTGGGCATGGTGGCACGTGCCTGTAGTCCCAACTACTCAGAAGGCTGAGGCAGGAAGATCACTTAAGCCAGGGAGGCAGAGATTGCAGTGAACCAAGATCGCGCCCCCGCACTCCAGCCTGGGCGAGAGAATGAGAGTCTGTCTCAATCAAGCAATCAATAAACTCCCTGTTTGATGGCTGAATAAATGCACAGTCCCTGACTTATGATGGTTTAACTTATGATTTTTCAACATTTTGATGGTGTGAAACTATTGCAATTTTTATATAATGTGCAGTAATCAATAAAATACACAGATATTTAAACTTTACTATGAAATAGGCTTTGTATTAGATGAGTTTGCCTAACCATAAGCTAATGTAAGTGTTCTGAGCACATTTAAGTAGGCAAGACTAAGCTAGGCTGGTCAGCAGTTAGGTACATGTAGTGCATTTTTGACTTACAATATCAGGACATACCCATATAGTAAGTTAAAAAGCATCTATAAATGCCTGCAGCCCCTTTTAAGGAGAACCACCATGCAGAAGTGACAGCCCTTGGCATCCTAACTGTACCACGGGACTGCCAGGCCACAGCCAACTCAACTAACAAACCGTTTGCTAACCACAGGTTTACAAAGCAGTCCAGCAGGGAGAGCTGTGCTCACACAGAAAAGGAGGAGACCGAGAGAGATTGCGGTCCTCGGGGATCCAAGTGGGAAAATACAGTACAACCATACTGTAAGGGATAGGTTCCAGAGAACCTTCCGTAAGTCAAAAGTCAAATAATTCCACAGAAATCCTGACCAAGGATGAGGGGTATTTCTATTTAATGCTGAAGTCAAAGCATCTCATAGAAATACCATGAATAGTCAGTAATTCACATAGCAGTCAACCTTGAAAATGACGCATGAAAATGAGCCACATTCATCTCCTCAAACAACTCCATGAGAGCTCTTCAGTGACCAGGAGCACTGTCTTCAGTGGCCATCAGCACTGATTGTTGTTTTTTGTTTGAGAGACAGGGTCTCATTGCTACATTCCCTAGGCTGGACTTGAACTCCCAGACCGAAGTCATTGTCCCACCTCAGCCTCCGAAGTAGCTGGGACTGTGGACATGGGCTGCCACACCCAGCTCACCAGTAATATTTTGAAAGAAATCTTTTTTCTGGGCATAGACCTCAACAGTAAGCTTAAAATATTCAGTAAGCCACGCTATAAACAGATGTGCTGTCATTCAGGCTTTCTTGTTCCATTTGTAGAGCAGATAAGAGTAGAGCCAGCATAATCTTTAAGGGTCATAGGACTCTCAGAATGGTAAAGGAGTACTGGCTTCAACTTAAAAGTCACCAGCTGCATTAGCCCCTAACAAGAAAGCCACTCTGTCCTTTAAAGCTTTCGTCCTTTAAAGACACCGACTTCTCCTAGTTATTTACTTATTTATTTACTGAGATGGACATTTAGATACATACCTGTCCTTCTTCCAATATTAAGGGTTTTATTTCTATGTCTTGACACATGCTGTTGTAGAAGTCATTCATGGCACTACGTAATTTTTGATAGTCGACATCATGATCTAAAAAGGGACTGCACCCTTTTATAATAACCCAGAAGCACCCTGGATCTTCAATCTGTAAACATTTTAAAAGACAAACAGAACAATGTATGATTTAAAAGCAGTACCACAAAATAATAAACTTTAGAGCCACGATTACTGTTTCTTAAGTGACCTAACAAATTCTTGACAAATGCCTTTGCTTAAATTGTTAGACCAAAGATAAAATTCTAAAACATGTAAGTAATTCTCAATTACGTGCCATGACACAAGAAACAAACAGATATCCTCAATCTCCCGTATTCTGAAAAAATCCGTTATATACAAAGCAAGGTTCAGAGCAATATTTTTAGGATTTTTGTTTGTTAAAATAATGTTTTTAATTAAACAACAACAACAAAAAATAGAGACGGTGTCTCCCTATGTTGCCCAGGCTAGTCTCAAACTTTGGGGCTCAAGCAATTTTCCCATCTTGGCCTCCCTAAGTGCTGAGAGTATAGGCATGAGCCACTGTGCCTGACCTGTATCCTTCTTTTGTAAGACAGAGAAAGAAATGTGAATATAAGTACATTCTGCTCATAATAAGAGAAATAATGGCAGATAAACCAAAATAAATGCAAATCATGACCTAAAGGGACGGAAGAAATGGACAAGGGACATGGAAGAAAGTCAGACTTCCTGGAATGTATTTTGTTATGTACTACTGTTATTAGAAACCAAGGTTTTCATTGTTAAAGACACAAGTATAAAGAGAAAAGTTAAATTTGAATTGAAAATATCTAAAGGTCTCACTCTGTCATCCAGGCTGGAGCACAGTGGCGCAATCTCAGCTCACTACAACCTCCATCTCACAGGTTCAAGCAATTCTCCTGCTTGAGCCTCCCAAGCAGCTGAGATTACAGGCGTATGCCACCGTGCCTGGCTCATTTTGTATTTTTTTAGTAGAGACGGGGTTTCAACTGTTTTGGCCAGACTGGTCTCAAACTTCTGATCTCAGGTGACCCGCCCATCTCAGCCTCCCAAGGTGCTTGGGATTACACGTATGAGCCACCATGCCTGGCCAAGAACTCATGATTTTTCAGAAGTATTACCTAACTCTGCCTAGAAGCAATGATGTCTCAAGATTTGGGATCCTAAATCCAATGTTGGCAAGAATACAGGTATTCACATTAGTATTATTTCTACTTTTCCAAATGTTTGAACATTTTTATAACAAATAATCAGAAAAAAGAACAGCAGTTATTCTGGTTCCAGTAACAATAGTTTCTAATCACCTGTGGGTAACAATAATAATCCCTGGAAAAAATACAAAATAACTATTTGAAGGAAGTGAAGAGCTACCAAAAGCGAGCAGAACCTGGAGGAGCTTCAAGGCCTGAAAGAAGGAAACTTCCCTGGGTGAGATCTACTTTTATAGGGGTTTTGCCCAGAGCCCATTCCCCAGTTCACATGGTATGAAGCAGCTGCAATTCAAGGAGAAAGTTGTAATGTCTGTGGCTTGAGGAATCAGAAAACAGAGTTTGGGGCTGCCAGTTCCTAAATGGAGAGCCATGGAGGGGAAGCACTAAAGTCTGCATCAGAACACCCGTCACATTACTGGCAGAGATGAGACCCCAAGGAGTGCAGAGAAGACCGACAGTGGGAAGAAATGTGCAGTTTTAGCTGGGTGCAGTGGCTCACGCCTGTAATCCCAGCACTTCGGGAGGCTGAGCCAAGCAGATCATTTGAGGTCAGGAGTTTGAGACCAGCCTGGCCAACATGGTGAAACCCTGTCTCTACTAAAAATACAAAAATTAGCTGGGTGTGGTGGCGCATGCCGGTAATCCCAGCTACTGGGGAGGCTGAGGCAGGGGAATCGTTTGAACCCAGGAGGCAGAGGTTGCAGTGAACCAAATCATGTCATTGTCCTGGGCAACAGAGTGAAACTGCGTCTCCAAAAAGTACGCAGTTTCAGCTGTTGCTCGTGGGAAATGCAGAATCCTGGACATGGAGCAACTCCATCCAAACCTCTGCACTTGGAGAAAACAAAACTCTAGCATGGCTTCTAGCAGCATAAGGCTGTGTCCCTGAGACAACCGGTACCCCATCAAAATGCCTGCCTGAGCTAGCTCACTGCTGCCAGGCAAGTTTATGGTTTGTTCATCAAACACCTGACATACCCCCTCACCTCCCCTTCTTGGAGCACATACTAAAAAAGGCTCAAGATTGGGAATGTGTACCTACTGCAACTCATGAGTGTCTTTCTCAAGGACCAGAAAGCTTTCCTTTGAAATGTAATCTTCAGGAAGCATCTCCCAGTCTCTGTGGGAAGTCAGAATCCTAACTTCTATAACTACCAGCTAGCAGACAGAACTGCCTCGCCACATTTACACTGACTCAGGTGGGGCACAGGGGCTCATGCCTGTAATCCCAGAACTTTGAGAGACCGAGGTGGGTGGATCACTTGAGGTAAGGAGTTCAAGACCAGCCTGTCTAACATGATGAAACCCTGTCTCTACAAAAAAAAAAAAAACAAAAAAAAAACACAAAAATTAGCCAGACGTGGTGGTGCCACATGTGGTTCGGCTACTCAGGAGGCTGAGGCAGGAAAACTGCTTGAACCCGGGAGGCGGAGGTTGCAGTGAGTTGAGATCACACCACTGCACTCCTATCTGAGCGAAAGAGTGAGATTCCATTTAAAAAAAAAAATACGCTAACCTAGTCTTTGTAACTTTTCACCCAAGCCCTGCACCTGCCCATTCTCCCTTTAAAAGGCCAGTCACCTGTACACAAATCAGAATAGAGCTCTGTTCTTTCCCCTACTGTTAGTTATTGAATAAAATCTGTTCTCACCACTCTCACTAATGTCTATGTTTGTCTTTGACACTCAACAAGGAAAATGGAATTTGGAGCAGGCGTCTTACCAAGTTACAGAGGCTTAGTAAGCACCTCAGGCGTGAAAAGGGCAGTGCTCAAGAAGACCATGTTCCAGGACAAAGACAACATGCTCCAACAATCAGGGCAAAACCAAACTGGTGTACACAAAGCGTACCTTCCAAAGTGACCGGCCAGTCAGTGACTAAACTACACATCAACGCTTACAGTTTATTCATCATAATCACAACGTCCACTGTAAAAGAGACAATTATTAGACACGTGAAGAAATGACCATGTGTTAGATGGCCATGAAAAAGCAGTCATCAGCAACTGAACCCAAGAGATCCATATGTTGGAGTTAACAGTCAAGGACTTAAAAACAGCTATTATAAATAGAGAACTTAAGGATGGAAGAGATGGTTATAGTGAGTTGAAAACAAAAGAATCTCATGTAAGAAATGGAAACTATGTATGTATATAGGTATGTATCTATTTATATGTATATAGATATATATACACACAAGCTGTGGAAAAAGTAAATTTCATAAATGAAAAATAAAAATTTCACTTGGGGTGCATCACTAACATTGTACTAAAGGTCCAAGTTAGTATAAGACAGGAAAAAGACAGGAAGACTAGAAAGGAAGAAATAAAATTGTCTTTATTCATAAAAAACATGACGGTCTACATAGAGAATCTTAAAGAGTCTATTAAAAATTAGAACTATAATGAAAACTATAAAACACTGCTGAAATAAATTAAACAAGACATAAACGGAAAGACATCTCACATTCCTTGACTGGAAGACAGTATCATTAGGATGTCAATCCTGCCCAAAGCAATCTACACATTCAATTCAATCCCTACCAAAATCCAAATGACATGTTTTTCAGAAATAGAAAAGTCCATTCTAAAATGCACATGAAATCCCAAAGGACCCCAAATAGCCAAAACAATCTCAAAAAAGAACAAAGCTGGAGGACTCACACTTGATCTCAAAACTTACTATAAAGTTACAGGAATCAAAACAGTGTGGTACTGTCATAAAGACAGACATATAGACGTAGATGTAAAACCTAAAACTATAAAAAAAACCTAGAAGAAAATCTAGGCAATAACATTAAACACATAGGCACTGGCAAAGATTTCATGACAAAAACATCAAAAGCAATTGCAACAAAAGCAAAAATTGACAAATGGGATTGAATTAAATTAAAGTGCTCTCTGCACAGCAAAAGAAACTATCATCAGAGTTAACAGAAAACCTATAGAATGGGAGAAATTTTTTGCGATCTTTCCACCTGGCAAAGGTCTAATATCCAGAATCCATAAAGAATTTAAACAAATTTACAAGAACAAAACAACCCATCAAAAACTGGGCAAAGCAAATGAACAGACACTTCTCAAAAGAAGTCATTTATGTGGCCAATAAACATATGAAAAAAGCTCAACATCTCTTATCAGTAGAGAAATGCAAATCAAAACCACATTTTTAGTAATGCAAATTATTAAAACGTCAAGAAACAATAGATGCTGGTGAGACTGTGGAGAAACAGGAACGCTGTTACACTGTTGGTGGGAGTGTAAATGAATTCAACTATTGTAGAAGACAGTGTGGCGAATCCTCAAATATCTAGAACCGGAAATACCATTTGACCCAGCAATCCCATTACTGGGTATATACCCAGAGAAATTTCAATCATTCTGTTATAAAGACACATGCATGTGTATTTTCACTGCAGCACTATTCACAATAGCAAAGACATGAAATCAACCAAAATGCCCATCAGTGACAGACTGGATAAAGAAAATGTGGTATATACACACCATGGAATACTATGCAGCCATAAAAAGGAACGAGATAATGTCCTTTGTAGAGACATAGATAAAGCTGGAAGCCATTATCCTCAGCAAACATTGGAAACAGCAAACACTGGAACAGAAAATCAAACACCTTATGTTCTCACTATAAACAGGGGCTGAACAATGAGAACACATAGACACAGGGAGGGGAACAATGCACACTGGGGCCTGTGGGGCTGGGGGAGGAGAGCATCAGGATAAATACCTAATGCATGCAAGGCTTAATACCTAGATGATGGGTTGATAAGTGTGGCAAACCACCATGGCACATGTATACCTATGCAACAAACTTGCACATCCTTAACTTGTATCCTGGAACTTAAAAGTAAAAAAATAATTCAATTACTATATTCTAGAAATGAAAATTAGAAATTTAAAATTACAAAAAGGCTGGGAGTGATGGCTCACCCCTGTGATCCCAGTACTTTGGGAAGCTAAGGTAGGAGGATTGCTTGAGCCCAGGAGTTTGAGGTTGCATTTTGCAGAATCAACAAGCAATTGTGAAACACGTATTAGAAAAGTCAAGGAGCTAGAACAATTCTGAAAAAGATTATAGCTAGAAAACTCACATCACCTGCCTTCAAGACTTAGCTATAAAGCTACAGTAAGCAAGACAGTGTGGTACTGTACATAAATCAATATAGCAGGAATATAATCACATATATAAAGTCAATTGATTTTTGATAGACACAAAAAAGGAAGGATAGTCACTCCAATAAATGATGCTGGAACAGTTAATCACTTCATCCATTCCTTGCATTATATACAAAAATTAATTTGGATCATATATCTAAATGTAAAATACAAAATTATAAAAGTTCTAAAAGGATACATGGGGAGGCCAGGTGCAGCAGCTCACACCTGTAATCCCAGCACTTTGGGAGGCAAAGGAGGGCAGATCACTTGAGGTCAGGAGTTAGAGACCAGCCTGGCCAACATGGTGAAACCCCGTCTGTACCAAAAATAGAACAAATTAGCTGGCTGTGGTAGCGCACGCCTGCAATCCCAGTTACTCAAGAGGCTGAGGCAGGAGGATGGCTTGAAACCCAAAGGCAGAGGTTGCAGTGAGCCGAGATCACTCCACTGCACTCTAGCCTGGGTGATGGAGCAAGGCTCCATCTCAAAAAATATTTTTTTTTAAAAAAAGGCTACATGGAGGAAAAAATATTTGTGACTGTGAGTTAGGCAAAGATTTCTCGGATATTTAAGGCTAAATAATATTCCACTGTATAGGTACAAATCACCTTCAGTTTACCCAGTCACCTGTTGATGGAAACATGGGGGGAAAACACTTCATTCTTGTAAAAGCTAACTTAATCTGCAGGACAGGTGGTATGTGCACCACACCTAGGGAGACATTCCTATTCAGGACAGAATTTGCTCAGAGGGTGAGCTGGGTGAGGGCTGGAAGTGGGGGCAGATCAGAGTTGAGTAGGTAAATAAAAGGGTTCCTGGGCCCAACTGAGAGGAGAGGGGTTCCCGAGTTGGAGACAGCAAGTCCAGCTCCTGCTGCCAAAGTTCTGCTAGGATGGTTGTGCATATTCAGGGTGTGTAGCTCTGGAAGAGCCCCATCTCTTCTAAAGGAGAAATCGGGCTAGTGTCCTTAGGACAGACAGACAACATCTGATTGGGGGAGAGGAGCTGGCCAGGTGGCTCTGAACCCCTAAAAGTCTCAGAGCAAATTCTCTGTAAGAGTCAGCTGCCTCAAATGTGTTCTGTTTATTGTTTTTTTTTCTCTCTGAGATAGTGTCTTGCTCTGTTGTCCAGGCTGGAGTGCTGTGGTTCACTGAAACCTCTGCCTCCCAAGTTCAAGCAATTCTCCTGCCTCAGCCTCCAGAGTAGCTGGGATTACAGGTGCCTGCCATCATGCCCGGCTAATTTTTGTACTTTTGGTAGAGACAGGATTTCACCATGCTGGCCAAGCTGGTCTCGAACTCCTGACCTCGTGATCCACCCGTCTCGGCCTCCCAAAGTGCTGGGATTACAGGCGTGAGCCACCGCTCATGGCCCCTGAAACGTTTATGAATCTTTATTCAGATAGATTACACAAGACATCAAGCAGGAGTAGGAGAGTGCTGGTTTTAAAAATAGCACCACTGGTCTGGGGGTGGTGGCTCCCACCTGTAATCTCAGCACTTTGAGAGGCTGAGGTGAGAGGATAGCTTGAGGCCAGGAGTTCCAGACCAGCCTAGGAAACACGAGGAGACCTTGTCTCTATAAAAAATAAAATAATCTCACAATTTGCTACCTCTCCCACCTGGGTCCACTTGAAGTGTGATTTTCAAAGTGATTTAGATTTCCTTTCTCCAATAACTCAAACCCACCCCTCTGCTCTAGCCTGTCAACTCCTTCCTCCAGCAATGCCTTCCCTTCACCAATGAGCCCTCACTGGATGCCAAGGAGGAAAAGCACGGGTCCCGGTCCAGGCAGACGCCCCTTCCCCGGAAACTAGGACATCGCCCACGCGGAGCCTGCGCAGTGAGCACAGAGGGCGACAGAGACCCGGGGCACGAAGGAAGCCAGAACTCCAGGTGCCTATCCTGAGAACCCCGTGGAATACGGAGGGCGGTGTCATGCGGCCCAAGTGACCGTGCATTTGGAGAGGCAGCCAATCCCATGCTACTCCAGATGCACCCCAAGGCACACCGGGCCTGTGAAACCCGGGCTCATCCGGGTTCTACCCCAGGTCCCAGCCCAGGGTGTCCCCTGGTGGGGGAGGACGGAGTGTGATATGGGGTGGGGTGGGGTGGAGGTGGGAGTGGAGATGGGGTGGCAGTGGGGTGGGTGGGGGCGAGTGTGAGGGGATGAAATGTCAGGGTGGGAGTGGGGGGCGGATGTGGGGAATGGGGGGACAGGGGTGAGGGTGTGACTGTGGGGCTGGCAAGGATAAGGAAATGGACGGGAGGTGGGGCTGGGGTAGGAGTGGGGGGTGCGTGGGGGCGGGGGAGTGGGATGGGGTGGGAATGTGAGTGTGTGTAGGGGTGGAGCTGGGTGAGAGTGGGCGTGAGGGGATGTGGGGTTGTGTGAGGCTTGGTTGGGCGTGGGGGCATGTGTAGTGCTGGGGTGGGGGTGAGTGTGGGGTTGATGTGGGAGGGCTGTGTTGGGCTGGAGTGGGTGTGGGGGGCGTTGGTGGGGTTGGAGTGGGGGGTCTGCGTGGGGCTGCGGTGGGTGTGGGGGGGATAGGGTGGGGCTTTGTGGGGCTGAGGTGGAGGGCTGTGTGGGGTTGAGGTGGGTGTGGGGGGACTGGGGTGGGGCATGTGTAGGGCTCTGTGTGGGTGCTGTGTGGGGCTGGCGTGGGCACTCACCTTCAGCACCAGGAGCTGGAGCATCCTCCTGGCGCCCGAGGGCAGATGTGCCCCCTCGCCCTGTAAGTCCCATGCTACTGCGGGCGAGGCTGGCTGTGTCGGCCCCCGCCAGGCCCTCGCCGCGTCTGTGTTCATTCCCTCTGCGTTTAGCGCCTCGGGCCCCCAAAGTAGGTGCCCTGCACTCCTCGCCCCCAGGTGACCTCGCGGACCCCGGAGGCCTCGCCTGCCTGAGGCGACACGCTCCATCTCGGCACTGACACAGCCCCTCGCTCACAGCTCCCCGCCCGCCTGGCCTCGAGCAGCACGGACCGGATGCCGGCGCACGCTGAGCAGGCCACGAGGTGTCGGAGACCACGTGGGCCGCCCAACGGCGTAAAAACGCTCGGCACAGCGCCACGTGGCGGCTGGGAGGACTGGCACTGGGAGGCGCTGAGAGGCCCGACTCGGGGGGTCACGTGATTTGTTCCTTTGCAGCCAGCAGGCCACCCAGGCCCCAGGAACACTCGCTTGTCCTCCGGAGGGACGGAGGGGCTGCCTGCGGTTGAGTCCGTTGAAAACCACCTTTGCAAAATTCTAACTGAGGAAATTGTGATGGTGAAAGAAATCAGACCTAACCAACTCCATCTTGCTTCTAACCTTTTTTGAGACGGAATTTCGCTCTTGTTGCCCAGGCTGGAGTGCAATGACGCGATCTCCGCTCACCGCAACCTCTGCCTCCCAGGTTCAAGCAATTCTCCTGCCTCAGCCTCCCGAGTAGCTGGGACTACAGGCATGTGCCACCACACCCAGCTAATTTTGTGTTTTTAGTAGAGACGGGGTTTCCTCCATGTTGGTCAGGCTAGTCGCCAACTCCCGACCTCAGGTGATCCACCCTCCTCAGCCTCCCAAAGTGCTGGGATTACAGGCGTGAGCCACCGCACCTGGCCTGCTTCTAACCTTTAAGATGTCCTTTTTTATTCCTGGGCGGAGGCCCAACTAACTTTGAGAAGGAATTCAGTCCAAGATTTGACTCTGAAATAAAATTGATAAGAACCTGTGAACCCCAAAGTTTTGAGACAGGTCTCAGTTCATTTAGAAAGTTTATTTTGCCGGGAAGGCGAGGTGGCTCAGCCTGTAATCCCAGCACTTTGGGAGGCCCAGGCGGGCAGATCATGAGGTCAAGAGATCGAGACCATCCTGGCCAACATAGTGAAACCCTGTCTCTACTAAAATATAAAAATTAGCCAGGCATGGTGATGGGCACCTGTAGTCCCAGCTACTCAGGAGGCTGAGGCAGGAGAATTGCTTGAAGCCAGGACATGGAGGTTGCAGTGAGCTGCACCACTGCACTCCAGCATGGCACCTGGCAAAAGAGCAAGACTCCGTCTAAAAAAAAAACAAAAACAAAACAAGTTTTGTCTGTCGAATGCAGGGAGAGAGATTTGAGTAATAGTAATAAAAAAAAAACTCCAGTCTCCCACACAGCCAGCTCTGCATGAATTACTTTCTCCACTGCAATTCCCTACCTTGATAAATCGGCTCTGTCCAGGCAGCAGGCAAGATGAACCCATTAGGCGGTTACAAGTTCGTCATTTTATTTTTAAAGAGACAGGGTCTGGCTCTGTTGCCCAGGCTGGAGTGCAGTGGCACAATCATGGCTCACTGCAGCCTCAAACTCTTGGACTCAGTTGATCCTCCTCAGGTTCAGCCTCTCAAATAGCTGGGACTACAGGCATGCACCACCACGCCTGGATAATTTTTACATTTTTTGTAAAGATGGCGGTGGGGGGCGGGTCTCACTGTGTGGTCCAGGCTGGTCTTGAACGCCTGGGCTCAAGCCATCCTCCTGCCTCAGCCCCCTGAGTAGCTGAGATTACAGGGATGAACCAGCATGCCAGGCCCTCAGCTTGTCCTTGTTACCTGGCAGGGGTCCCCTGTCCTCCTGCTTTCTCTAGGGCAGTCTGTATCTCATTTTTTTTTGAGACAGAGTTTTGCTCTTGTTGGCCCAGGCTAGAGTGCAATGGTGTGATCTCGGCTCACCACAACCTCCGCCTCCCGAGTTCAAGTGATTCTCCTGCCTCAGCCTCCCAAGTAACTGGGATCACAGGCATGTGCCACCACAGCCAGCTAATTTTTTTATTTGTAGTAAAGACAGGGTTTCATCATGTTGGTCAGGCTGGTCTCGAACTTCTGACCTCGTGATTCACCCTTCTAAAGTGCTGGGATGACAGGGGTGAGCCACCATGCCTGGCCCAGTCTGTATCTTTCAACCACTATGAGCTGAAAGACTTGGTGGCAAGGAAGAATCCTAGTCAGCCATGAATCCCTGGGTTTTCGTGGCCTCCTGGCAACATTTGCATTTGATCTGGACCTTCTGGAAAGGTTCCTGGTCCTGGCTTTCTTCCCAGCTGGCCTTCAACTGGCAGAGCTCTCTGAGTCTAAATGAGTTAATTTGCTAGTAAGGGAACCAACAAGATGACAAAAGACTGCAAGAGTTTGGAGAGAGCATGGAAATTGTGGAGTTACGTATTTTGGGAAACAGAATACTCACATAAGCATGCAATTCTATAAGTAAACTAGATTGCACAAGGTCCCACAGATAGGCGCTTAATATCTCAGGCAGGATGGTTGGAGAGGCGTGTAGCTGCCAGTTGGAAGAAAAATTCACCTGTTCCTTAAATTAGGCTGACAAGGCCTCACCTCCAATCAAGGCACCGGGTACAGCCAACTCACCTGAAATCTCAAGAGCTCGTCAAAAAGAGATGGAAAACAACAGGATCTGATTTAAACAGGAGGTACAGGCTGAGCAAGGCGGCTCACATCTGTAATCCCAGCACTCTGGGAGGCCAAGGTGGGCAGACCACTTGAGGTCAGGAGTTCTAGACCAGCTTGGTAACATCGTAAAACCCTGTTTCTACTAAAAATACAAAAATTAGCCAGGCATGGTGATGCACTACTCAGGTGATGTGATTACTCCTGTAATCCCAGCTACTCAGGAGACTGAGGCAGAAGAATCACATGAACCAAGGAGGGAGAGATTACAGTGAGCTGATACACCACTACACTCCAGCCTGGGCAACAGTGTGAGACTGTCTCAAAACACACACATACACACACACAAACACAACACACAAGGGAAACAAGTGGTGTGAAAACGACCTTTTCTATGAAGGAAAACCAATCATATTACTTTATCATGACATCTTCTAATATCACCCACTGAGCCATAGCAAGTCCAGTGAAGACGGAGTTGGAGTAGCACTAACCAGCTGCATGTCTGTCTTCTCACTGGAAAAATCATGGTGTTCACTGAGGTCCCTTCCAGCTGCAACATTCTAGTAATCTTTGAAAGTCAAAAAATAAAGCTAGGCTGGGCGTGGCTCATGCCTATAATCCCAGGCACTTCAGGAGGCTGAAGTGGGCAGATCACCTGAGGTCAAGAGTTCGAGGGCCGGGAGCGGTGGCTCACGCCTATAATCCCAGCACTTTGGGAGGCCGGAGGCAGGTGGATCACGAGGTCCAGAGATCAAAACCATCCTGGTTAACATGGTGAAACCCCGTCTCTACTAAAAATACAAAAAATTAGCTGGGCATGGTGGTGCATGCCTGTAATCCCAGCTACTCAGGAGGCTGAGGCAGGAGAATTGCCTGAACCCAGGAGGCGGAGGTTGTGGTGAGCCGAGATTCTGCCATTGCACTCCAGCCTGGGTAACAGGAGCGAAACTCCGTCTCAAAAAAAAAAAAAAAAAAAAAAAAAAAAAAAAAAAAAAGAGTTCGAGACCAGCCTGGCCAAAATGGTGAAACTGTCTCTACTAAAAATACAAAAATTAGCCAGGCATGGTGACCGGTGCCTGTAATCCCAGCTACTTGGAAGGCTGAAGCACAAGAATTGCTTGAACCCAGGAGGTAGAGGTTGCAGTGAGCTAAGATAGCGTCACTGCACTCCAGCCTGGGCAGCAGAGTAAGACCCTATCTCAAAAAAAAAAAAAAAAAAAGTCCAAAGGACAATAATTTTTATACCTTTTTTTTGAGACTGTTTTGCTCTTGTCACCCAGACTGGAGTACAATCTCAGCTCACTGCAACCGCTGCCTCTCAGGTTCAAGCGATTCTCCCGCCTCAGCCTCCCAAGTAGCTGAGACCACCACGCCTGGCTAATTTTTTTGTATTATTAGTAGAGATGGGATTTCACCATGCTGGCCAGGCTGGTCTTGAATTCCTGACCTCAGGTGATCTGCCTGCTTCTGCCTCCCAAAGTGCTGGGATTACAGGCATGAGCCATTGTGCCCAGCCAACTTTTTTTTTTTAATGGAACATAATTTCCCATTTTTGTAAATTCAAAAAGCAGAAATAATAGTATCTGTGGTTCTCAAAATTTGCATATTGGAACCATTTATTGAGGAAAAATATTTACTTTCGATCGGGTGTCTCACCCTTGGTCAAGTAATTCTTTGCTTTGGGTGGTGAGACTGTGCATTGCAGGCTGTTCAACTGCATCCCTGGCCTTCCCCCACTAGATGGTAGTAGCATACTGCCCCAGCTCATCCACTCTGTCCCCACTCTCAACAACCAAAAATGTTTCCACACATAGCCAAATGTTCCCTAGGGCAAAAGTGCCCAGGCTAAGGCCGGCTGCTCTAGATGTAGTTCTCTAATCAGGATTAAATAATGCGCATAAACTTTATTCATCATTGTCTTTATGTTGTAGTAGGAAAACTAAGGCATTTCATGAAAAGTGAGATCAGCTGTACAATGCATAATACAGTCAAAGGTCTTAACTATCTTTCTCACCTTTTATCAATAAACATTATTCCTCTTTAAAGATGATGAAAAATTACTCACATTAAACATAGTAAAAATAAGCCTCATTAATCACACACTACATTTCTAACCTCTTTACATTCATTAACGCTCCGGAACACAATGATGGGTTTTGGTTATGGCTTTGTGTTTCTTTAAAATGTTAACTGGGCCAGACGAGGTGGCTCACGCCTGTAATCCCAGCACTTTGGGAGGCCGAGGCAGGTGGATCACCTGAGGTCAGGAGTTCGAGACCAGCCTGGACAATATGGTGAAACCCCATCTCTACTAAAAATATAAAAATTAAAAAAAAAATTAGCCAGGTGTGGTGGCATGCACCTGTAGTCCCAGCTACTGGGGAGGCTGAGGCAGGGGAATTGCTTGAACCAAGACATGGAAGTTGCAGTGTGCCGAGATCGCACCGCTGCACCCCAACCTGGCAACAGAGCAAGACTCCATCTCAAAAAACAAAATTAGCTGGGCGTGGTGGCTGGCACCTGTAATCCCAGCTACTCAGGAGGCTGAGGCAGGAATATCAGGAGGCGGAGGTTGCAGTGAGCTGAGACTGCCATACTGCACTCCAGCCTGGGAGACAGAGTGAGACTTTGTCTCAAAAAAATACAATAAAATAAGATGTTAACAAAAATAGATTTTTAATTTGGGAAACATAGTAACTAAAGTCATTTGATTTTA
The DNA here is from genome assembly GCA_031835075.1 of Saguinus oedipus. Taxonomy (NCBI): domain Eukaryota; kingdom Metazoa; phylum Chordata; class Mammalia; order Primates; family Cebidae; genus Saguinus; species Saguinus oedipus. Next base: position 36,888,244 of record CM063187.1, on the reverse strand, counting down.
AAAGGAATTGTATCTTAATCATTAAGCTAAAAACATAGCAAGAAAACAATGACATGGTTACTTGATGGGTGTCTCAGTCTGCTTTTCACCATCTAATAAGACACCCTTAAAGTAATTCCAGCAGAAAGTCTCACAAATTCATCAACCTCCAAAGCACATGAGGGAAGGTGCTAATACAGTGGACAGCAAGATCCATAACAGCAGCAGAACATGTTATTTAAATTTTTGAAATAATAATACAGAAGTAGGAACCCTTGTGAAATCATGTTCTTATTTTCGTTAACAAGATCATTAATACTTTATAAACTTCATATATGTGGCATACTATAAGATTTAAAGAATAAAACAAGCAAGAAAGCACCCTAAAACACGTGACATAAGAAACACCAGGCTAGGTGCAGTGGCTCATGCCTGTAATTCCAGCATTTTGGGAGGCCGAGGCAAGCAGATCACCTGAGGTCAGGAGTTCAAGACCAGCCTGGCCAACGTGGTGAAACTGTCTCTACTAAAAATACAATAATTAGCCGGTCGTGGTGGCGCACACCTGTAATCCCAGCTACTCAGGAGGTTAAGGCATGAGAATGGCTTGAACCCATGAGGTGGAGGTTGTGGTGAGCTGAGTTTGAGCCACTGAACTCCAGCCTGGGCTCTAGGCAAGAGTGAGACTCTGTCTCAAAATAAAAATAAAAAATAAAAAGAAAAAAAAAAGAAATACTGCATTACAGTAAGTTTATCTTTTGTGATGGAGTCTCGTTCTGTCAACCATGCTGGAGAGCAATGGCGCTATCTTGGCTCACTGCAACCTCTGCCTCCCGGGTTCAAGTGATTCTCCTGTGTCAGCCTCCAAGTAGCTGGGATTATAGGCATGAGCCACCATGCCCAGCTAATTTTTGTATTATTAGTAAAGACGGGGTTTCATCATGTTGTTCAGGCTGGTTTCGAATTCCTGACTTCATGATCCACCTGTCTCGGCTTCCCAAAGTGCTGGCATTACAGGCGTGAGCCACCGCACCTGGCCTACAATAACTTTTATAGGCACAAACTTCCTTAAGTTTCAGGCAAGTGAAATTCAACCCTCATTATTCATGAGGACTTCAAGAAAGCCAGTTTACAAACAAGCTCGAGCACCCTACAAATGGCTCTTACTTAGTACAGAGTTCTTAGGATAAACGTGTTTATACTTTGACTGAACAGTCACGTGGATATCATAGAGATGGCGACTGTATATCACTATCCGATGAAATTGCTTGCCTTCCTTCATGATTTCTTCAGTCTTTTTTTCAGTAGACATAAGATTTTCAAAAAAGTCTGAATCTTCTAAGTATAACTCATCACCTGAAAAAAGAAAAGAATTGATTTTATTTTTAAATACAAAATTATTTTTCATCATGGCAAAATGGATACAATTTTTATTATTTCTAGTATTACTGTATAAATCAGCCTGATATATTAGTGACATACCAATCAGTATTTATTTTGATCTAGTTCGTATGTTCAGAACTGAGATAGCTGTTAAATTAGTATTTCTTTATTGTGGGGTTTTTTTTTGTCTTTTTTAATTTTTTTTTTTAGATGGAGTCTCGCTCTGTTGCCCAGGCTAGACTGCAGTAGCGTGACTGAGGCTCACTGCAACCTCCACCTCCCGGGCTTGAGCAATTCTCATCCCTCAGTTTCACAAGTAGCTGGGATTACGGGTGCCCACCATGATGCCTGGCTTATTTTTGTATAGTTAGTAGAGACAGGTTTCACATGTTGACCAGGCTGGTCTCAAACTGCTGACGTCAAATGATTCACCCACCTTGGCCTCCCAAAGGGCTGGGATTACAGGTGTGAGCTACTGCGCCCGCCTCTTTCTTGTGTCTTTAATATCCCCTCACAACTCCCCAGCCAAGAGTTTTCTTTAGGCTCATAAACATCTGTGACTGGTATGTTTTCACTGTGAACTGTGACTTTTATACTAGTTCAAGACTCTCTTTATTCTATTCAATATTGATATTAAGATTGGCCTTGATATCCACATACTTTTGGTGTTTCAAAGTAGGCTATTCTGATCAATTACCTTCAGATTAATTTAGAGAAATTCTATCAAAACTGTTAAATTTTCCCCCTGTAGGTTGAGTAACTTCTTCTTTTTTTTTTTCTTTGAGACAGAAAGAATCTCACTCTGTTACCCAGGCTGGAGAGCAGTGGCATGATCTTGTCTCATTCCAACCTCCACCTCCTGGGTTCAAGCGATCTTCCTGCCTCAGCCTCCTGAGTGGCAGGGATTACGGGTGTGTGCCACCATGCCTGGCTAACGTATATTTTTTTGTATGTTTAGTTGAGACAGAGTTTCACCACGTTGGCCAGGCTGGTATTAAACTCGTGACCTTAAGTTATCTACCTGCCTCGGCCTCCCAAAGTGCTGGGCGTGAGCCACTGTGCCCAGCCCTGAGTCACAAATCTTATCACTATTTGCAGGAACTAAGCAAACAGCGGTGACAACAGGTGTCAAAGCCCTACTCTAAACTGCCACTGCCATGAAAACTCCATCCTGTGGCTCACCCCACAGCAACTGACCATCAACAAGCTCCCTAATTCAAATTAGGTGACAACTTATGAGTTCTCATAATTCAAACTTAAAATGCAAAAAAGTGAGAAATTACATGAGAAAGACCTTTGTCAATGTCTAGGAAATATACTAATATAAATGTATATGTATGTATATGACATTATGCAGAATTTCTGGTTATAATAAGTAACATGGATATTTTATAGCCTTTGATCTTCTCTAGCTAATACCCTCTAGACTATAAAACACAGGCTGTAATTCCTGTTTCTGTTGGGCAATACCGCCATGCAGCCCAGGGCACGGAATGTGAATACTAACGAAAGCACTGAGGCTTCACTGATTTACCTGGCAAAATCTGGAGCGTCCCATCAGCAGTTAACAAGGTGATCGGCAGCCACCTCTCCGGTCCTTCTAATGCACGATCCAAGCAAAATCTTTGCAAGTCAGAGAGTGAGGCAAAGTTTGCAAGTCTTCTCACTTCGTAGAACTGTGGGGGTGCCAACCAAATTTCTTTTGATAAGAAACTTTCAGTCGCCTCGGATGGAGATGACCACTGTGAAAGACAAAGGCAGGGTTTCCTAAGGTTTGTGCATAGACAGTGTGAGGCTTGAGCTAGTTAGACCAGTACCTAAGGTAGAATTGAAAGTGTGAAATGAATTCCTTAATGTGCCCCGCAAGATCCCTCCAACAACATGACAGGATTCAGTGAAGAAAGCTGGGTTGATCCTCTTAAGAGGTTACTTATCGGGACACCGATCCTCAGAACTAGTAAAGAAAATAGGGCAGACTCCTGAGGCTTGACCTGGGACAGCTGTTCAGCATGAAAGGTGGGAGATGCAGAGAGGACAAGGTGGTTCTGGTCACTGCTGAAAGAAGAAAGACTCTGAAGGGTATACTCATCACAGTAGATTGAGAATGTGGTGCCTGTTCATTCCTCCAGGAAATGAGTATTTGGCTAGATCCTGAGGGTACGATGATGGACACCACAAAGCTCTCTTAGGCCCTATGGGGACTTCAGCAACCAAAATGCTCTGTGATGTATGCCATGTGGTACAACGGCGGTGAAGCATCAGGAGCAACAGCAGCTTTCAGGAAGCCACCAGGCACGACTCAGCCTACAGTTGAGAGAGTAATAACTTGGTAGGGTTTCAGCCAGGCAGTGTTTGCCCAGTAAACTTCAGTGGCTTCATTCTACTACCTCCTCTTCTTTCTGAGCCTGCCTTCCATAGACATTTAGATAAAGAGCTGATTCAATGGATATGGAATAACCTCAAAGGGTTGTTCTTTAGTTGGTTTACTAAATATCCACTTATACACCTAGGAGAAACTGATTCTCACCCACAATCCCTGGGATTTGGAATTGCTTTGGATGACTGTAGGTCAAAGGTTTGCAAGTTTGTGTTGCTTAAACATTGACTGAGAAGTCCGTGAAGCCATCACATTCCCAGGGCCCTGATACGCACCCAGCAATCTAAGAGTTCAGTGAGTCCCCTAATCATTCTGCAGTTGGCCAGAAATGCATTTGAAAAACAGAGCTCAGGGCCTCAAAGGACCACCCAACCTCTCTCTGTTATTTCCAAGGCAACCATACTTCAGTGATAACAACGAAGACAAAGGGTTAAATGGCAGGCATCAACCCACTTAAGCCAACCTGTTTAGGTCAGTCCAGACCACAGGTTACAATACCTTATCACTTACTGGTTACTTCTTACTAGCAAAGCACTGTTTCAAATGCTTCACTGCTGAGTGCAGTGGCTCACACCTGTAATCCCAGCCACCTGGGAGGCTGTGGTGGGAGGCGAGTCCTACCACGGCCAGGGTTACTGTTTAAAGGGAATTTCCAGACTGCAACCCAGGGAGCAAGAGTGTAATCAGAGCCTGGGATTGTCACTGGCTTGAGACACAGCTTGAAGTTTGGGAAGCCCACACAGCAGAATTTGGGAAGCAGCATACAGAAGTCTCCCCTTAGGCAAGAGGAATACTTTTCCAGATCCCCAGTGGATGCCAGAAACTAAGGAAGTGCTGAGCCTTATACCAACTATGCCCTTCCTACACAAAACACCTATGATAAAGTTTGACTGAAAAATTAGGCCCAGTAAGAGATTAACAACAATTTATAATAAACTAGAACAATGATAACACTTCCTTTAATAAAAGTTAGTGAATGTGGTCTCTCTCTCTAAATATCTTAATATTTTCAGACCTGGGTTGACTGAGGGTAACTGAAATCATGAAAAGAGAAACCAAGGATAAAGCTGTACCCAAGAGGAAAGACCTACAGAGTAGAGCTCCAGAACTCTGTGTGGGACGCCCTTGAATCTCTGCTAAACACCTAATTTATGCATGCATAAGGTGAAACCATATGAGACCAGGAAAGAATGAGGCCTCTTTTTTTTCCCTATTATTATTATTTTACTTACCACTATACACACAAGGAAGGAATGATTTCTGAAGAAAGAACAATTACCTGAGAGCTTCAAGATTAAACTCCCAGAGCTCACCTGGGGCCAAGGATTACTGGAGTTCCTTCCAATCACAGTGGAGAGATCATTTTGAATATAAGCAGCACTCAAGTAGACCTCATAAGGGTTACACATTTAGAAGTGCAGCTAATGGCCAGGTGCAGTGGCTCATGTCTGTAATCCCATCACTTTGGGAGGCAGAGGCGGGCTGATCACCTAAGGTCAGGAGTTCAAGACCAGCCTGACCAACGTGGTAAAACCCCAACTCTTCTAAAAATACAAAAATTAGCCAGGTATGGTGGTGCATGTCTGTAATCACAGCTACTCGGGAGGCTGAGGCATGAGAATCACTTGAACCAGGGAGGCAGAGGTTGCAATGAGCCAAGATTGCACCACTGCACTCCAGCTTGGATGAAAGAGTGAGACTCTGTCTCAAAAAAAAAAAAAAAAAAAGTTGGGGGGGAGCTAAATTAGCTCTAAAATAAAGAATAAAGGCTATATAGATGCATTCTAAAATTATTTAAAATTAAACCTCAAGACCATTAAGGTAATTTGCAATCACTTAACTGCCTGCTAGGAAAAGTCCAATACTCTCTTTTTTCTTTTTTTTGAGACAGACTCACGCTCTGTCACCAAGACTTGAGTGCAGTGGCACAATTTCGGCTCACTGTAACCTCTGCCTCCTAGGCTCAAGTGATTTTCCTGCTTCAGCCTCCTGAGTAGCTAGGATTACAGGGGTCCGCTAATTTTTTTTGTATTTTTAGTAGAGATGGGGTTTCACCATGTTGGCAAGGCTGGTCTCAAACTCCTGACCTCGGATCTGCCCGCCTCAGCCTCCCAAAGGGCTAGAATTACAGGAGTAAGCCCCTGCACCCAGCCAATACTCTAAGGAATTGATAAAATCCAGCACTGAACAACATAAAGTCACAATACCCAATATTCAATTAAAAAAATTGCAAGACATGGCTGGGCATGGTGGCTCATGCCTGTAATCCTAGCACTTTGGGAGGCTGAGGTGGGTGGATCACCTGAGGTCACCTGAGTCTGAGGCAGGAGAGTTGCTTGAACCCAGGTGGCAGAGACTGTGCTGAGCCGAGATCGAGACCATCCTGGCAAACATGGTGAAACCCCGTCTCTATGAGAAATACAAAAATTAGCTGGGTGTGGTGGCACCTGCCTGTAATCCCAGCTACTTGAGAGGCTGAGGCAGGAGAATCACTTGAACCCGGGAGGTGGAGGTTGCAGTGAGCTGAGATCATGCCACTGCATTCCAGCCAGGGCGACAGAGCAAGACTGCATCTTAAAAACAAAAAAATTGCAAGCCATGATGAAGCAAAACAACATTATCCAAAACTAGAAGAAAAATAAATCAACAGAAATAGACTCAGAAATTACATCAATGATTAAGTTAGCAGAAAAGGACATTAAAACCAATGCTGTAAATATGTTCCACTGGTTTAAAGATACAAAGGAAAACATTGGCATGATGAAAGAAATAAAAAATGTTACCTGCAAAAGTGCTCTCATAAGAAATTTATGCAAACTAGAAAATAATGGAGCAATATTTTTAGGTAAAAAATATTTTAGGTTAAAAAAAAACCTATCCAACTAGAATTTTATACCTAGAGTATCTTTCAAATACAAAGGAAAAATAGTAATTTTCAAGCAAATGAAAATTAGAGGATTTATTGTCATAGGCTCTAAACTATAAGAAATATTAGAGAATCTTCTTTAGGCAGAAAGGCACCAGAGAGAGACTTAGATCCACACAAAGGAATAAAGAGTGCTAAAAATGGTAAATATGTGGCTAAACATGGTGCCCCAGCACTTCAGGAGGCTGAGGTGGGTGGATCACCTGAGGTCAGGAGTTCAAGACCAGCCTGGCCAACATGGTGAAACCTTGTCTCTATTAAAAAGACGAAAATTAGCCAGGCGTGGTGGCAGGCACCTGTAATCCCAGCTACTCGGGAGTCTGAGGCAGGAGAATTGCTTGAACCCAGGAGGCGGAGATTGCACTGAGCCGAGATCGCACTACCTCACTCCAGCCCGAGTGAGTGAGACTCCATCTAAAAAAAAAAAAAAAGTAAATATGCAGGTAAACATAAGACATTTTTTTCTCATTAAGACTGATGATCTAGGCCAGGGGCGGGGGTTCACACCTGTAATCCCAGCACTTTGGAAGGCTGAGGCGGGTGGATCACCTGAGGTTGGGAGTTTGAGACCAGCCTGACCAACATGGAGAAACCCCATCTCTACTAAAAATACAAAAAATTATCCGGGTGTGGTGGCGCATGCTGTAGTCCCAGCTACTTGGGAGGCTGAGGCAGGAGAATCACTCGAACCCTGGAAGCGGAGGTTGTGGTGAGCCCAGATCGCACCATTGCACTCCAGCTTGGGCAACAGGAGTAAAATTGTGTCTAAAAAAAAAAAACAAAAACCTTGATAGTCTAAAGCAAAAATAATCAGAGTGTAGAGTTTATATTAAAAGTCAGACGTCTGACAACAATAGCATAAAAGACAGGAGGGAAAAAACAAGTATAATGTCAAAAGGTTCTAACTATAAATGAAACATGTATATTGCAAATTTTAGAGCAATTACAAAGAAATATAGTCAATAATAATGGAAATAAAACAGTCATAGGAAAAACAGTCCATTTCAAATAGATGAGAACAAAAAATGAGCAGCAAGATGGTAGATTTGAATCTAACCTTACTGATAATAACAAATGTAAATAAACACTCCAAATAAAAGGCAAAAGTTTTTATACTGGATAAAAAGCAAGATTATATGCTGCCTATAAGAAACACATTTTATTTTTAATTTAATTAATTTTTTTTTTGAGACGGAGTCTAGCTCTGTCTCTAGGCTGGAATGCAGTAGCATGATCTTGGCTAACTGCAACCTCTACCTCCTGGTTCAAGTGATTCTTTGGCCTCAGCCTGAGTAGCTGGGATTACAAGCCCCCACCACCACACCAAGCTAATTTTTTGTAATTTTTAGTACAGACAGGTTTTCACCATGTTGGTCAGGATGATCTCGATCTCTTGACCTCATGATCTACCCACCTCAGCCTCCAAAAGTGCTGGGATTACAGACAAGAGCCACCGCTCCTGGCCTTTTTTTTTGAGATAGAGTCTCACTCTGTCACCCAGGAGGCTGGAATGATCCTGGCTCCCTGCAACCTCCACCTCCTAGGTTCAAGAGATTCTCCCATCTCCGCTAGGCTAATTTTTGTATTTTTACTAGAGATGGGGTTTTGCTATGTTGTTGGGCTGGTCTCAAATTCCTGACCTCAGGTGATCTGCTCTCCTTGGCCTCCCAAAGTGTTGGGATTATAGGCGTAAACCACTGTGTTGAGCCAGAAACACACTTTAAATATAGAGACACAAATAGTTTAAAAGGATGGAAAAATATACTAACACGAATCAAAAGAAAGTCAGAATAGCTATATTAATCTCAGAGTAAACTTCAGATTTCAAAATAAAGATTATTACTAGGAATAAAGAAGGATATTTCGTAATCATCAAAGAGTTAATCCATGAAGTTTGAAAAGCCCTAAATGTGGATGCAATTAGTACCTTACATGGGAGCTTCGAAATGCGTGAAGCCAAATCTGATAAAACTAAAAGGTGAAAAAGACAGATCCATGATTATTAGCTGAAGATGTCCGCATTCTGCTCTCAGCATCTGATGAAATAAGGAAATGATGTAGAAGACCTGCAAGACTGGTTGGGTATGATGGCTCACGCCTGTAATCCCAGCACTTTGGGAGGCCCAGACAGGTGGATCACCTGAGGTCAGGAGTTCGGGACCAGCCTGACCAACATGGTGAAACCCCGTCTCTACTAAAAATACAAAAGTTAGTTGGGCGTGGTGGTGGGCGCCTGTAATCCCAGCAACTGAGGAGGTTGAGGCAGGGAGGTGAGGTTGCAGTGAGCCGAGATCACGCCACTGTATTCTAGCCTGGACGACAGAGCAAGACTCTGTCTCAAAAAAAAAAAAAAAAAAAAAAGACTTGCAAGATGCTATGGAACAATTCAACCTAATTTGATGTTTTTACAAAAATACCAACAAACAACAGAATACATATTCTTCTTAGGTACAAAAGGAACATTCACTAAGACAGACTACATTCATGGCCATAAAACAAGTCTCAACGATTTTTTTTTGAGATAGGTCTCACTCTTGTCATCCAGACTGAAGTGCAGTGGTGTGATCATGACTCGCTGCAGCCTCAATCTCCCAGGCTCAAGTGATCCTCCCACCTCAGCTTCCTCAGTAACAGGAACCACAAGCGCACACCACCACGCCCAGCTAATTAAAAAAATTTTTTTGTAGATATGAGGTCTTAGTATGTTACAGTCCAGGCAGGTCTTGAGCTCCTGAGCTAAACTGATCCTCCGGCCTTGCTCTTCCAAAAACCTGAGATTATAGGTGTCAGTCACTGTACTGGTCAATAAATTTTAAAAGACTTAAACTGGCCAAGCACAGTAGCGTATACCAATAACCCCCAAGACTTTGGGAAGCTGTGGCTGGACAGTCGCTTGAGACCAGGAGTTCAAGACCTGCCTGAGCAACATAGCGAGATCTGGTCTCTACAAAACAAACAAACAAACAAAATTAGTCAATGGCTGCAGGTGTCTGTGGGCCCAGCTACCTGGGAAGCTGAGATTGGAGAATCACTTGAGCCCGGAAGCTGGAGACCAGCCTGGGCAACACTGAGAGACAAGACCCCTATCTGTACCAAAAAAATAAATAAAAATAGTAAGATTGAAATCCTATTAAGTCTGCTCTCCACGAAAACTATATTAAACGGCTGGAGATAAAGTATGTCTAGACAAGTACAAGTGCTCAGGACAGAGTCTGGCGTCTGATCAGTGCTCTGCAGTGCTGGCTGGGTCTCCACAATGGCCCTGCTGGAAGAACCACGTGGAAAGACAGGCTCGAGGCCTTGAGACCCCAAAGCCTGGGAAAGCAGAGAATGCTTCACCAAGGGCATGGCTTTGGTTTAGTGGGGTGAGAGTTTCCTGCCCATCCAAGCGTTCCTGGCTGATTAACCTCTCTGGGCTCGGCCTATGCGGGGGTCCCTGGAAGGCCTGGGCCGCCTAGAGGGGCCCTCCCCCTCCCGTCCCCGGGGTCCCCAGCCCAGCCGTGAGTAGACCCTACCTGGCAGGCCACCACCTCTGCCAAGTCGGGGTAGACGGGCGGCGGCTCACGCAGGCAGCACAGGAAGAAGACCGTGTCGAAGCGGCGAGTGCCGCCGCGCCAGAAAGGTGTGAGCCAGCCGCTCCAGTCGTGCAGCGCCCAGATGTTGGGCGTGCAGTCGAGGTGCTCACACAGCCGCAGGAAGTGGCTCGGGTCCTGGCGCACGCGGGCGCGCCAGGCGGCCAGGCCGGGCGGCGGCTCGAGGGCACGGCCAGGCCCGGACGCTGGGTCTGGCGGGGAGGTCCTGGGCCTCAGCAGTAGCACGCCCGCCTCCTCGAAGGCCTCGCGCACAGCGCAGATGCGGAAGGCGACGTCCTCGGGCAGCGTCCACGTGCTGTCGGCGTTGCAGCCGGCGACGTTGGGCAGCGACGGGAAGGCGGCGCGGCGGATCGGCGCCGGGCCCAGGCCGAAGCGCGGCGGCCCGTGGTGCGGCGCGAAGAGACCCAGCCAGTCCGCCGAGCGGTCAGCCGCGTCCAGCACTCCGCCTGGGAAGACGTGCGCGCCGGGCATGAAGCCTTGTCGCCCAGAGCGCTGCAGCAGCAGCAGCCGGAAGCCCTCGGCGGGCGGCGGGGGCGAAGGCTGGGTGGCGGTCCCCGGGTGCGTCCAGCCAGCCGCCAGCACTACGCTGGCCGCCTGCCGCCAGCGGCTGGGGTCCGGCCGCAGGGAGCCGCTCATGGCGGGCGGCGTGCGCGGCTTCCGGGATCCGATTCTTGCGCGGCCGGAGCTCCTCGGCAGGTGGCCCGGCCCTGCAGCGACCCCCGCACCCGCAGAGGCCTCGCTGAGCGATGACAGCGCCCCGCGTTAGGTCGGCACCAGCACCGGTTCCGGCTCCTGCTTGTGGGAGGGGCCTGCACCACCGGAGCAGGCGCGGCCTCCAGTGCACTGGGGCCCAGCTAGGGCTCTCTCGCAGGACAACGGGTGTCACAGCAGCCAGCGAGCGGTGGTCATTCACACTGCATGAAAGCAGGACCGCAGTATTCTCACGCAGGAAGCTTGGACCGAGAGCAGGAATGCTTAAGGGCACATATGACTTATCACGGTAAAAAAAAAAAAAAAACCAGGATGCAAACCCAGGCCTGATAACATCCACCGCACTGAAAGCCCAAGACTAGGACTTTCTCCTTTAAACAAGGATCTACATGTGGGTGTTTCCTGCGAGAGGAAGAGAGGACATTCAAAGAGCAGATGTCTGACCTTTGCAAGCACAGATGAACCACATCAATGAGAAATGAATGGATGAACCAGATGCCAAATTATACATTTCCTACTGCACAGCTTCAATGTGAAAGGTCCTCCCAGAGTAATTCCTCTAGTGTTCTGGCAACTTTTTATTGTCAGGGCCCCTGGGGACCGCCTTGCGTGTCTTAGGACATTTGACAAGTTCCACTTTGATGGGAGATGTTTAATCTGGGCCTCAACATGGAAATTTGTCTCCACTCCACGTTTTTGGTGTCTAGAGGACTCCCACCTCCCATAGCAGGGTTATGATCTTTTGAAAAGCCTGTGTAAAATTGAGTCTTCTCTTTTATAACGCCTTATCAGTCACTGACAGCTTCTCCCATAATTGCTATTATAATTGGATCACACATTTGTTATGTTTTTGGATGACATACGCTGTGCTCCTGCCAACCCTCACAAACCATCATTTTAATGTGGGTTATATCCTAGTCCATAGATGACATTGTCAATATTTAGGGGTTTATGTTTAAGAGACCTGGTCTCTGGCTGGGCACTGTGGCTCATGCCTGTAATCCCAGCACTTTGAGAGGCCCATGCTGGTGGATTGCCTGAGGCCAGGACTTCGAGACCAGCTAGGCCAACATGGCGAAAACCCATCTCTACTAAAAAAATACAAAAGTTAGCTGGTTGTGGTGGCCCACACCTATAGTCGCAGCTACTCCTGAGACTGAGGCACGAGAATCACTTGAATCCAGGCAGAGGTTGCTGTGAGACAAGATCGTGCCACTACATTCCAGCATGGGTGACAGAGTGAGACTCTGTCTCAAAAAAAAAAACCAAGGGAGAGAAAGGAATTAAGGTACTCAGGTGATTAAAGTAACATGTCTGCAATACTAGGAGTAATAATAATCCTAGGGGATACAAATAGTAGTTACTAAGTACACTGTGCGTGAGGCACTAGGAACTTTGTACATATAGTATTAGTTGTATAATTCATGCAAAACTCCATGAAGTGGAAACAGTTATCACCATTTTACAGATGACTAACCATTTATGGAGGGATTAAGAATCTTAAGAACATACTACTCCCTTCACTGTAAAATAACACTGTAGTTTTGTGAGTGAATGTGTGTTTTTCAACATCAGTTGGTTTTCACAGAAGCTGATTACTCCTGAGTGAGATGACCAAGTCCTGGGTGCATAGCAAAACAACAGAAACCACCTCGCCCGGCCCCTGCCTCTTAAAAAAGGAAAATTAGTTGGGTGTGGTAGTGCAGGCCTGTTGTCCCAGCTACTCAAGAGGCTGAGTTGGGAGGATCGCTTGATCTCAGGAGTTGGAGGCTGCAGTAAGCCATGATGGCATCACTGCACTCCGACCTGGGCAATAGAGCAAGACTCTGCCTCAAAAGAAGAAAAAATAAAGTCTGGGTGCGGTGGTTCATGCCTGTAATCCCAGCACTTTGGGAGGCTGAGAAAGGAAAGTGATTTGGGGCTGCTTTTAATTAAAAAAAAACCTTATGGAAGACTTGTGTGCCCTCACTGTCTGCTTAAGTAAATTCTTCTTAACTCCTGTATCGATCTCAGCCTCATTTTACCCAGCCCCTAAACAAGATGGAGTTGCTCTGGTTCAAATGCATCTCACACAACCTTGCCCCAAAGTAAGCATGGGGGATGTATGTTACGTACATGTTCACCCATTGCACATACGGTCAACACCCCCATAAATATGTATAGCTTCCCCCAAAACCTGCTGAATATGATGACTTTCTTGTGTAATACGGACCCTGGGAGACATAAAACCCAACCTGCCCTTTCCCTCTTTGAAGAGAAAGACCTTTACAAACATAATCCTGTGGTGTTTTGGATGAGAATACAGAGTTACATGGGGGAGCTTTTTCGGGGTGATGGAAATGTTCTTTATCTTTTTGGCTGTAGTAATGTTTACATTATTGTGTATATTATTGCACACCTATAGAGTGAATTTAACTATATTTACTTTTTTTTTTTTAAGACAATCTCATTCTGTCACCCAGGTTGTAGTGCAATGGCGCGATCTCAGCTCACTGCAACCTCTGCCTCCCAGATTCAAGTGATTCTTGTGCCTCAGCCTTTCGAGTAGCTGGGATTACAGGTGTGCGCCATCACACCCAGCTATTTCTGTATTTTTAGTAGTGATGGGGTTTTACCACATTGGCCAGGCTGACCTTGAACTCCTGACCTCAGGTGATCCACCTGCCTCAGCCTCCCAAAGTTGGGATTATAGGTGTGAGCCACCACATCTGGCCTGTATTTACTTTTGTTTATTTGTTTTTGAGACAGAGTCTTGCTCTGTCGACCAAGCTGGAGTGCAGTGGCACGATCTCAACCTACTGCAAGCTCTGCCTCCTGGGCTCAAGTGATTCTACTGCCTCCGACTCCCAAGTAGCTGGGATTACAATTGCCTGCCATCATGCCCAGCTAATTTTTGTATTTTTTAGTAGAGCTGGGATTTCACCATGTTTGGCCGGGATGGTGTGGAACTCCTGACCTCAGGAGATATGCCCGCCTTGGCCTCCCAAAGTGTTGGGATTACAGGTGTAAGCCACTGCGCCCAGCCTTCTATTTACTTTACACTTCAATACATTTAACTTTAAAAAGTATATAGGTTTCAACTTTAGATTGACCTGAATTTCCTTCTCTTACTTAGAGCTTGTTGTTATATACTGTGGCATAATATGAAATACAAAATACGGCCGGGCGCGGTGGCTTACGCCTATAATCCCAGCACTTTGGGAGGCTCAGGCGGGTGGATCATGAGGTCAAGAGATCGAGACCATCCTGGTCAACTTGGTGAAACCCCGTCTCTACTAAAAATACAAAAATTAGCTGGGCATGGTGGTGCATGCCTGTAGTTCCAGCTACTCAGGAGGCTGAGGCAGGAGAATTGCTTGAACCCAGGAGGCGGAGGTTGCGGTGAGCCAAGATCGCGCCATTGCACTCCAGCCTGGGTAACGAGCGAAACTCCGTCTCAGAAAAAAAAAAAAGGAAAGAAATACAGAATACACTTGTCTTTGTCCTGGGTTCCTGTCCTAAAAGCTCTGAATATCTTTGGGAATGCCATGAGCCACAGGAGTGTCTTTTGTTATTCATAGTGAACTTCTTTGATAACACCTGAGTTTACGCTTCTGAGGTGACTTAGTGTGGGGCCCCGAAATACCTAAGAGGGGAGCAAGTCACCAGACAGACCAAGTGATTAGAGGATTAGAGGGCTGGAACTTCAGCCCAATCACCAAACCCCCAGCAAAGGTGGAGAGAGGACTGGAGACTAAGTGCTATAAAATCCCTTGAGGCTGGGTGCGGTGGCTCACACCTGTAATCGCAGCACTTTGGGAGGCTGAGGCAGGCCGATCACCTGAGGTCAGGAGTTCACGACTAGCCTGGCCAACATGGTGAAACCCCATCTCTACTAAAAATACAAAATTAGCCGGGTATGGTGACACATTCCTGTAATCCCAGCTACTTGGGAAGCTGAGGCAGCTTCTGCTGTTCAATGGCTTGAACCTGGAAGGCAGAGATTGTGATGAGTTGAGAACGCACCACTGCACTCCAGACTGGGCAAACAGGAGTGAAACTCCATCTCAAAAAAAAAAAAAATCCCTTGAATGAGGCCAGGTGCAGTGGCTCATGCCTGTAATCCTAGCACTTTGGGAGGCTGATGTGGGTAGATGGCTTGAGGTCAGGAGTTCAAGACCAGCCTGGCCCACATGGTGAAATCCCATCTCTACAAAAAATACAAAAATTAGCTGGGCATGGTGGTGTGTGCATGTACTCCCAGCTACTTGGGAGGCTGAGGCAGGAGGATCGTCTGAGCCCAGGAGGTGAAGGTTGCAGTGAGCCAGGCACCACTGCCCTCCAGGCCTGGGTGACAGAGTGAGACTGTTGAATGAGAGATTTGGTGGACTTCAGGATTGCTGAAGACATGGAGGTGGTGGGAGAGTGGCTTACCCAGAGGGCCGTGGAAGCTCCGTGTGCACTGAAACCTTGCCCTATCCATTATCTCCAGCTTTAATTATATCTCTCATAATTACCTGGTAAATGTAAGTAAAGTATCAGGACAAAACAACACATTTAGTTAAGATCTTAACTGGTTTTTATTTTCAATTCTGGAATCAGGCAACTCCTCATTCTATAAAATAAAATGGGTGCTCCCATGAGCTGGACAGAGGAGCTCGGTGCTTTTTTTTTTTAGATATAGTCTCGCTTTGTTGCCCAGGCTAAAATGCAGTGGTATGATCTCGGCTCACTGCAACCTCCACCTCCTGGGTTCAAGTGATTGTCCTGCCTCAGCTTCCCGAGTAGCTGGGACTATAGGCGTACACCGCCACACCCAGCTAATTTTTTTTTTGTATTTTAGTAGTGGGTTTTCACTGTGTTGGCCAGGCTGGTCTCGAACTCCTGAGCTCAGCAGTCCGGCCTTGGCCACCAAAAGTGCTGGGATTACAGGTGTGAGCCACTGCGCCTGGCATGGAGCTCAGTTTTACAGACAAACAGAAAACAAAAGGCAGACTGGTTGTTTCAAAGTTACTTTCTTTGAAACGTGAAAGCAGAGGGGACTTCCTTATCACGCATGTTGCAACTGTCTCGGTAAGTATGGCTTAGCATGCACCTGTAGCCCCACCTACTCAGGAGGCTAAGGTGGGAGGATCTCTTGAGCCCAGGAATTCAAGACCAGCTTGGGAAACATATCCAGTACTCCATCTCATTTAAAAAAACAACAAAAAAAATTGGCTTTGGGGATTTGGCTATCATCTCTCACTCTCCTGATTCCTGGGAAAGTCAGATAAAAAGTTAGTTTCAGCATGGAACTTTTAGCATGATTGACTCCATTTTGGGTTGGTCTGTTGGGCCTCATGCAGGAGCTCAGTTTGAACCAAAGGTTTCCTATAAATTTCATGTAACAAGTATTGCCCTGAGTTGTGTGAGCCATCCTAGCAAATGATTAAACCCAACAAGGGGGGTCATGGGAACTCCAGCTTATGTCCCATGAATGAGAAGCCCAGGTCACACTTTTTTTTTTTTTTTTTTGAGACAGAGTTTCTCTCTGTCCCAGGCTGGAGTGCCATGGTGCGATCTTGGCTCACTGCAACCTCCACCTCCCAAGTTCAAGTGATTCTTCTGTCTCAGCCTCTCGAGTAGCTGAGATTACAGGCAAGCACCACCACGCCCAGCTAATTTCTTTGTATTTTTAGTAGAGATGGGGTTTCACCACATAGGCCAGGCTGCTCTTGAACTCCTGACCTCGTGATCCGCCTGCCTGGGCCTCCCAAAGTGCTGGGATTACAGGTGTGCGCCATCACACCCAACCCCAGGTCACACTTCTTTAATTGGTGTCTGAAGTGTATGTGTATGGCAGGGTGCTGCCTTGTGGGCCTTTCACCTGTGGGGTCTTTATAGACAGTATCCAGTAGAGAGTGTCAGAATTGAATGATAGTACACCCAGTTGGCGAAGTTCTCTGTTGAAGAATTTTTTTCTTTCTTTTTTTTTTTAATTGAGACAGCGTCTCACTGCAACATGCAGGCTGGAGTGCAATGGGCCAATCTTGGCCTATTGCAACCTCTGCCTCCCAGGATCAAGCAATTCTCCTGCCTTGGCCTCCAAAGTAGCTGGGATTACAAATGCCCACTATCATGCACGGCTAATTTTTGTATTTTTAGTAGAGATGGGGTTTCACCATGTTGGCCAGGCTGGTCTCGAACTCCTGATCTCAAGTGATCTACCCACCTCAGCCTCCCAAAGTGCTGGGATTACAAGTGTGAGCCACTGCACCCAACCAACTTACTCTTTATATCCTTTTGACAACAGGAGCTCTTACTTGGCTTATTTAGATTGGTCTTATTAGCCTTAAAGCTTTAAAATTCTCAGGCCAGCACTGTGGCTCACACCTGTAATCCCAGCCCTTTGGGAGGCCAAGGCAGGCGGATCACTTGAGGTTAGGAGTTCGAGACCAGCCTGGCCAACATAGTTGAAACCCCATCTCTAGCAAATACAAAAACTAGCCGGGCCTGGTGGCATGCACCTATCATCCCAGCTACTCTGGAGGCTAAGGCATGGGAATCGCTTGAACCCAGGAGGTGGAGGTTGCAGTGAGCTAAGATCCTGCCACCGCACTCCAGCCTAGACAACAGAGCAAGACTCTGCCTCAAAAAAAGAAAAATTCTCAACTTAAATACCAAAGAACAAGTATGACCAAGATTCTCATGGTACTGTGATAAAACATCCAGAATATTCTATGGATCAGATGAAAAATAAATAAATGAGAAAAACATCTTTCTAGATATTCATCTTGTCCTCATGGAGAGAAGACTGCAACATAATCTTTGCTCAGTTCCTAACAGCCAGAAAAAGCAGTATTTGAAATGTGACTTTGATCTGTCTTGACATAGCCAAAGATCCTTCATATGGAGACCTATCTTCTAGGATTGCATACTGCATTAAAAATCTGAGTATAATCATATTGTGAGTGGGGCAGGGTAGCTTGCACGTTCCACCCAGTACTTTGGAAGGCTGAAGCAGGCAGATTGCTTGAGCCCAGGTGTTTGAGAACAGCCTGGGCAAGTTAGCGAGCTCCTGTCTCTGCTAAAAAGACAAAAATTAGCTAGGCATGGTAGCACGCATGTGTAGTCCCAGCTACTCAGGAGGCTGAGGTAGGAGGATCACCTAAGCCCAGGAAGTAGAGGCTGGAGTAAGGCATGATTGGGCCACTGCACTTCAGTGTGGGCAACGGGAGTGAGACTGTCTCAAAAAAAGAAAAATCACATTGTGGAAAAGCACTTGGAGATTTATAATACTGAACATCTCACATAATGAAATCTGTGAAGGGTAAATACACTGATCAGGATGTTCACTCCCATTCAAATATCAAAAACTAAGAATATGTGTGATATGGCCGGGCACGGTGGCTCACGCCTATAATCCCAGCACTTTGGGAGGCTGAGGCAGGTGGATCACGAAGTCAAGAGATCGAGACCACCCTGGACAACAAGGTGAAACCCCATCTCTACTAAAAATACAAAAACTAGCTGGGCATGGTGGTACGCGCCTATAGTCCCAGCTACTCGAGAGGCTGAGGCAGGAGAATTGCTTGAACCCAGGAGGTGGAGGTTGCAGTGAGCCAAGATCGTGCCATTGCACTCCAGCCTGGGTAACAACAGCAAAACTCCATCTAAAAAAAAAAAAAAAAAATGTGTGACACACACACACACACACACACACACACACACACACACACATATATATATATATATATATATATATATATATATATATAGAGAGAGAGAGAGAGAGAGAGAGAGAGAGAGAGAGAGAGAATCTTGCTCAGTTGCCAGGCTGGAGTGCAGTGGCACAATCTTGGCTCACTGCACCCTCCGCCTCCTGGTTTCAAGCAATTCTTGTGCCTCAGCCTCTCGAGTAGCTGGGGTTACAGGCACACGCCACCATACCCAGCTAATTTTTGTATTTTTGGTAGAGACGGGTTTCACCATGTTGACTAGGATCAACATGAACTTGAACTTCTGACATCATGATCCACCCACCTCGGCCTCCCAAAGTGCTGAGCCACTGCACCCAGCCCCAAAATTAAGAATAAAGATTTTTTTAAAAAGGCCAGGTGCAGTGGCTCACACCTGTAATCCCAGCACTTTGGAAAGCTGAGGCAGGCAGATCACCTGAGGTCAGGAGTTTGAGATCAGCCTGGCCAACATGGCAAAACCCCGTTTGTACTAAAAATACAAAAATTAGCAGGGCATGGTGGTGGGTGCCTGTAATCCCAGCTACTCGGGAAGCTGAGGCAGGAGTATCGCTTGAACTCCTTAGGCAGAAGTTGTAGTGAGCCGAGATTGTGCCTTTGCATTGCCCTGGGCAACTAGAGCCAAACTGCATCTCAAAAAAAAAAAAAAAGAATACTAAAAAACCCCACAAGTTGAGGCTGGCACAGTGGCTCATACCTGTAATCCCAGCACTTTGAGAGGTCAAGGTGGGAGGATCACTTGAGGCCAGGGGTTCAAGACCAGCCTGGGCTACATAGCAAGGCCCTGTTTCTATTTTTCTTTTTTTTTTAAATCACAAGTTGATCTCTGAATCATTGGAGGGCGCCTTTTCTCACTATTACTTTTAATTATAGCTTATTATCCTTAATTTTAAAAATTAATAGACATTCTAGTTTGGGACATCATTCAAAAAGTAGACAAAGCCGGGCATGGTAGGGCATGTGCCTGTAGTCCCAGCTACTAGGAAGGCTGAGGCAGGAGGATCGCTTGAGCCTTGAATTTCGACACAGCAGTGAGCTGTGATCACACCACTGCATTCCATCCTGGGCAACAGAGCAAGACCATGTCTCTGAAGATGAATGAATAAATGAAGAAAACAAAATAAAAAATTCCTAAAAGCAAAACAAAATCAAAGAGTAGACAGAAAGTCCTGAATTCCACCTTAGAGCTGATGCTGCATACACAATCAAGCTAGGCTATGCTTGTGTTTCCCAGCATTAAAGCAGCTCATGCAGTTCTGAGGCTACTGAGTGACTTATGGGATATGATTCTCCCAGCCTCCAAGACAAATGACAGAGCTGCCTATCTACTGTTTCCCAGAATCCAGATGTTCAGGTGGCCTGGATTGCTGGGTAAAACAGACTGTTTTAATAATTAGTGGGCTTTCTTGGACTCTGATTTAGAGCCTGAATTTAAATTCCTAATCTAATTAAAATACTACCAATAAGTAGCATTTACACACATTTGCTTTTTTTTTTTTTTTGAGACAGAGTTTCGCTCTTATTGCCCAGGCTGGAGTGTGCTATCTCAGCTCACTGCAACCTCCACCTCCTGGGTTCAAGTGATTCTCTTGCCTCAGCCTCCCGAGTAGCTGAGATTACAGGCATGTGCCACAACACCCAGCTAATTTTGTATTTTTAGTAGAGACAGGGTTTCTCCCCGTTGGTCACGCTGGTCTTGAACTCCCAACCGCATGTGATCCACTTGCCTTGGCCTCCCAAAGTGCTAGGATTACAGACATGAGCCACTGTGCCTGGCCCACACATTTGCTTTTAAGCCCATTCACTAATTCTGATGTGCACTAACATCACGATACGCTTAGTTAATTCTGATTTTGAAAATTAATATGAAGTTTTAAAGTATTTTTTATTAGTTTTTGAAACTAATATCAGACAATAACCAGAACGTGATATGATTCCATTCCATTATACACAAAAACCAAGCAACTACACCAAAAAAGACAAAACAAAACCAACAAACATAGCCCTTTCTTGTTTAACTGCATTCTGTTCAATGTTTTAAGCTCTAGAAGGGGAGTCTTTGAGTTAATCAGTTAGGACTCTCATTTCGCAAATGAGAGACGTGAGGCACAAGTAGGTCAATGACTTATTGAGGTACTTGGAGAGAGAGGCAGTGTCCTCTGCCCATCGCAGCCGGCCCGGTCTTACAGGAGGAAACACACCAAAAAGAAATGTAGAGGCCAGTTCTACTGCATTCGTTTCACGCCCTGGGGCTTGCACCCTTAAAAAGTATTCATTCCAGAACAGAGAAGTACATTTTAAAAAGGAGTAGAGTAGTTCCACATGTACCAGTGTTCACATTAAAAAGTAAAATAAAATTCAGCATTGTCAAAGTCCCATGCAAACTAGAACTGTCTTTAATGAAAACTACTTTGTGGTCATTCAATATCACACATCTTTTATGTTGCTTTCTGTAAACCTTAGGTAAATCGTGACATTTATGCTCTAATTTTATTTACCAAAAATATTTTTTCCTTGTGGGACTTAAAAGCGTACATTTTTAGCTTGGGCACAGTGGCTCATACCTGTAATCCCAGCACTTTGGGAGACAGAGCTGGGAGGATCACTTGAACCCAGGAGTTCAAGACCAGCCTGGGCAACATAGGGAAACCCCATATCTACACAAATAAAAAAAATAAATTAGCTGGGTGTGGTGGCATGCACCTGTAGTCCCAGCTACTCAGGAGACTAAAGTGGGAGAATCACTGGAGCCCAGGAATTCAAGTCTGCACTGAGTCACGATCTTGCCACTGTATTCCAGCCTGGGTGACAGAGAGAAACCCTGTCTTTAAAAGAAAAAAAAAGCGGCTGGGTGTGGTGGCTCATGCTGGTTAACTCAGCACTTTGGGAAGCTGAGGTGATTGGATTGTTTGAGTTTGGGAGTTCAAGACAAGCCTGGTGAAACCACGTCTCTACAAAAAAAAAAAAAAAAAAAAAAAATAATTAGCTGGGTGCCTGTAATTCCAGTTACTTGGGAGGCTGAGGCAGGAGGATAGCTTAAGCCCAGGAGGTGGAGGTTGCAGTGACCCGAGGTTATGCCACTGTACTCCAGCCTGGGTGATAGAGCCAGATCTTGTCTCAAAAAAAAAAAAAAAAAAAAAAAAAAGAAAGAAAGAAAGGAAAAAGCAAAAAAACATATGTTCTTAGAACACACAAAAATAATTTGCCAGGCATTTTTTTCTCCTACAAGTATTATTTTTACTAATAACAAAAGTCCAGATCACATTATTCTGAAATCAAAGTTTCCATGATAAAAGACTTGACATTCCAAGTTTTTGTCTTTTCAGTGTCAGCTAACACAGTTTGAATTTTTGTTTTTTTTTTTTTCTACACTTGTATCATGGTTTAACATCATACTAAATGTTCACAGAAAATTAATGACGTATGCATCAAACATCTCAATTTAATCAGGCTTCTATTAGAAAGCAATCTCTTGCATGATATATAGAAATGAGAGCAGAGGTACTAGTTAGAGAGCAGCCTATTGCACAAGGCAGAAAGTGATTTTGCTTGTCGTATAGCAGAAATTCTATTAGGCAATGTTATAATTCCAAATAATACCCAATACTCCTAATGCTTAAAATTTTCAAACTCAAAGAGCTGTTTACCGTTCATAGGTCCACAGGGTGAGTATATTTATCATAATTCAGGTGCTTTCTCTTTGCAACATTTTATCACTAATTTCAGTGAGCAGACCTTCAGAATCATGTACGTATCTGATCCACATATACTAAATATCCAAAGATAAGCCAAGTGGGTGGAAAGAGTAACAACAACAAAAACTTGTTTATCCACACCGGGCATGGTGGTGCAAGCCTATAATCTCAGACATTCAGGAGGCTGAGGCAGGAGGAGCACTTGCACCCAGGAGTTTGAAGTTGCAATGAGCTACCATTGCACCACTGCACTCCAGCATGGGTGACAGATTCAGACCCTGTCTCAAAAAATAAAATAAAATAAAATAAAATAAAAAGACAAACCTTGTTTGTCCCACTGCTCTCAGTGGAACACACAGCATCTGATGTGTTAATTTCAACAGTAGGTTCTGCTAAACCATTGTTTAAAAAAATTCATGAACCTGGCCCGGTGCAGTGGCTCATGCTTGTAATCCCAGTACTTTGGGAGGCTGAGGTGGGCAGATCACGTGAGGTCAGTAGTTTGAGACCAACCTGGCCAACATGGTGAAACCTCGTCTCAAAAAAAAAAAAAAAAAAAATTCATGAACCAAAATACCTTGATAAGAACAAAGGTTCCCAGTGTTAGAAAGAGGAGAATACCTTTAGGACTTGGGTTTTAGGTACAGTTTTTAAAAATTTTATTTTATTATTATTATTATTTTTGGGACGGAATCTTGCTCCATTGCCCAGGCTGGAATGCAGTGACATAACATTGCTCATTGCAACCTCCACCTCCTGCATTCAAGTGATTCTCCTGCCTCAACCTCCCGAGTAGCTAGGACTACAGGTGTATGCCACCATTCCTGGATAATTTTTGTATTTTTTAGTAGAGATAAGGTTTCAATATGTTGGCCAGAGTGATCTCAAACTCCTAGCCACAGGTGATCTACCTGTCTCAGCCTCCCAAAGTGCTGGGATTACAGGCTTGAGCCACTGTGCTGGCCTAGGTATATTTTCCAACACAGGGTTATGAAATGTCCCAGCCTTCTCTTGCCAGAGAGAGACGAGACTCTGGGGAAGGTAGCAGGAGACTCCAGATGTGGGAGGAGGGGCTTAAAAACGTTCTATGTCATCTCCAAAGGCACTCTGGGCAACCAGGTGCAAAAGATTTGGAAGTGGCCCCTATTCAGATTCACCCAGACTAGATGAAGCAGGAGTTCTTGGTATTAGTAATTGTCAGCTAAGCATGGTGGTTCATGCCTATAAATCTCAGGGTCTTGGGAGGCTGATGTGGGAGGATCCTTGAGCCCAGGAGTTTGAGACCAGCCTGGGCAACAGAGTGAAGGCTCCATCTCTACAAGGACTAAAAAATAAAAATATTTTAAGAATTAGCTGGTTGTGATGGTGCACGCCTATGGTCCCAGACAGGAGAATGAGACAGGAGGATCTCTCAAGCCCAAGAGTTTCAGGCTTCAGTAAGCTATGATTGTGCCACTGTACTCTAGCCTCAGCAACAGAGAGAGACCCAGTCTGTCTGTCTGTCTCTCTCTCTCTCTCTCTCTCTCTCTATATATATATATATATTATATATACACACACACACACACACACACACACACACACACACACACACATAATTGCAAACCCTTTCCTCAGCCTAAGACCTTGTGGGTCTTTCAGAAGCATGATCACAGACACAAACACAGATCCCACATTTGCTCTATCTGAGCTACTGGAATCTTTAGTCCTCCTGAGAAGTGGGGGGTTGGTGGTGGAGCGACTCTTAAGTCTGGGTAGCCTGAGGACACCCCTTCTGGTATCCACTTCTGCCCCTTGGTCCTCCAAGCTGCCCTTGTGAAAGATGGCTAGTTCCTTTCCCCTGGTCCCCATTCTCACTTCTGGGATAAAAATGAATTAAAAAGAAATCCTTGTCAGTTTTCAGCCAAAGTCTCTGAAATTTATTGCAAATTACCTTTAGAAAGTTAAATGTGGCCTGGCGCAGTGGCTCACTCCTGTAATCCCAGCACTTTGGGATGCCAAGGTGAGCTGACCACCTGAGATCAGGAGTTTGAGACCAGCCTGGTCAGTGTGGTGAAACCCCATCTTTGCCAGGCGCGGTGGCTCACGCCTGTAATCCCAACACTTTGGGAGGCCGAGGCGGGTGGATCACGAGGTCAAGAGATCGAGACCATCCTGGTCAACATGGTGAAACCCTGTCTCTACTAAAAATACAAAAAAAAAAAAAAAATTAGCTGGGCATAGTGGCGCGTGCCTGTAATCCCAGTTACTCAGGAGGCTGAGGCAGGAGAATTGCCTGAATCCAGGAGGCGGAGGTTGCGGTGAGCCGAGATCGTGCCATTGCACTCCAGCCTGGGTAACAAGAGCAAAACTCTGTCTCAAAAAAAAAACAAAAAAGAAACCCATCTCTACTAAAATTACAAAAATTAGCTAGATGTGGTGACAGATGCCTGTAATCCCAGCTACTCGGAAGGCTGAGGCAGGAGAATTGCTTGGACCCTAAAGGCAGACGTTGCAGTGAGCTGAGATGGCACCATTGCACTCCATCCAGCCTGGGCAACAAGAGTGAAACTCCACCTCAAAAAAAGAAAGTTAAATGCATCCGTTTTCACAGCCTGACTTCCCCAAGAATGGGACAGAGCTCCAGAGCTCTCTCTGGACCTCAGGTTGGGAGTTGGCAGCACTGCTCAGGCAAAGATGGGGTTGGTCCTGGGACCAAGGACCAAACATTTTCTTACTTGTTGATCAAAAGAATTAGGAGCCACTTAACATTCTGTCACTTACACCTGTGGTTCCAGTATTTTATGCTACTCAAGAATATAGATTTTATTTTGAAGTGAAATTATAGAAAAAATAAAGAATATTGCTTTTAGACTGAGCATGGTGGCTCATGCCTATAATCCCAGTACTTTGGGAGGCCAAGGTGGGAGGACTTCTTGAGGCCAGGACCAGCCTGGGCAACACAGTCACATCTTGTCTCTACAAAAAATTAGTTGAGTGCAGTGGTGCACCCTGTTAGTCCCAGCTACTTGGGAGGCCGAGTGGGAGGATAGCTTGAGACAAGGAATTCAAGGCTGTAGTTTGAATTCCCGGGATTGTGCCAATGCCCTCCAGCCTGCACGACACAGCAATATCCTGTCTCTAAAGAAAAATATAAATAAATAAATAAATAAATAAATAAATAAATAAATAAATAAACTGCCTTAAAAAACATTAGCCAGGTGTGGTGGCACACACCTGTAGTTCCAGCTACTCAGGAGGCTGAGGTAGGAGGACAGCTCGAACCCCAGATTTGGAGGCTGTAGTGAGCCACAATCTCACCATTGCACTCCAGCCTGGGTGACAGAGGGAGACCCTGTCTCAAAAAAGAAGAAAAAATATATCAACTTCAAAAATAGATGCAATGTATAATTAGTAATCTAAGTATCTATGTAAAAATGCTATGTTTGACTCATTGGCAGGTATGAGTTCATGGCCCAATGTTCTTTATTAAAAAAACAACTTTCATAGTACACGCTGAGGTGATGTCATTTTTCTTTCAGAGGATTATTACTTTTTAAAAGCTTCTTAAAAAGCTTCTTAAATTCCAAGTTAAAGCTGTTACATTCTAACCCAGTCTCAGAGCTGATTGGCTCAAAATCTCTGTGGGCCAGTAATGCTACATTACCCTGCAGGGGCAGGCATCGTGGGGGTCAGGCAGCTGACAAAGCCAGCCCTCCTACTGGCCAGCACGCACATTCCAGGGGATAAATAGGATTAAGTGCTCTAAAGAGGATTCCTAGCCCTCCCGCAAAGGAGGATCAAACACTCTGGTCTAGTTCTGGAAAAAAAAAAAGCCCCAGAGAAGGAGAAAGTGCCAGTTTAAACAGCAGGTGGCCCCATCCCAAGCCTCTGCTCTTCCTCTTACCCCCATCTCTGGATGGCTGGGGAGAGCCCTTTTCTGCAGGCAAGTGTGCCCACTGGGTCCGTGAGAGTGGGTTCAATCCGCCCTCTTTGGTTTCCTAAATAGCGCCAGCCCCTGGGTGGCAGTGGGAGATCATGACCTCAAATCTCTTCTAACTGCTTTTGGGGACGAATGGATAAACTCTGCCAGGAAGCGCTAGCGCCCCTTAGAGAAAGCCCTTTGTATGAACTGCTCTCGGCACACTCTCCTAAATTTAGGCCCCGAAAGATAAAGGTAATAAAAACTGCTGACATCTGATTGCAATTTGTTTCTTGTCCAAGAAACAGACCAACCAACCACATAGAGCCAAACAGCACCCCTCTTCAAGCTTCACTCCACCCCACCCCACTTTTCAAACTGTCCCACGCGGAGAGGGGGCGACACCGGCAGGAGTGGGGGTTTACAGGACTCCCTGTAAAGACGCCCCAACAGCACACGTGTTAACTCATTAACTCGGAGGGATCTGGGGACACTGTGACTGTTTTCTATTAATAGGGAATAAAGCTCCTGCAGACATTAGCGGTAATGCCCTGACCACCCGCGCAAAGTTAACTCCTCCAGGGCCAGCAAGAGGAAACCATGTCCTGCCCAGGCAGAAGTGCGCTGGAAACGCGCGTGTCCCCATGCACACACGGGATTTTAGGACCGCTCCCCTTACACAGGCCAGACCCCACACCCATCCCGAGTCTTGTCTCCGGGGAGGGAGCTGGGGCGGGCAGGCGGCCGTCGGGTGTCCGTCAGCTCAGCTTTGCCACGCACACGGCTAGGGCCACAGCCGCCAGCAGCACGGCGGCGAAAAGGATGGCGGCCAGGGCCTTCCTGGGGTCGAAGCCCCCCTGGCGCTCCTCCACGGACACAACCGAGGAGGGGCCGGCCCCGACCGTGGACAGGAGCTCGGCGCCAGGCGCCTGCCGGGCTTGCACGGTCCAGCGGAGCACGTTGACTTTCATCTCCATGTTGTCGATCATCTCGCCCACCTGAAGGACCTCGCGCTCCAGCTCGCGCAGGTCCGCGACGTCGAAGTCGCCCTCTGACTCGAGCCGCAGGCTGCGGGTGCTCAGAGCGCGCGCCGCCACGCCGGAGGAGGCGCCCGCCACGCCGGTGCAAACCAGCGGCCGCCGCGGTGCATGCAGCGGGAACGCGGCGCCCAGGTCCAGCGCGCGTCGCATGTCCGCTTCCAGCAGGTCCAGGCAGCCCGAGAAGGCCACCCAGAGTCGCTCGAACTCCGCGCGCTCGTCGGCGGCCAGGCCCCGGTCGCGCAGCACGGCCGTTAGCCGGGAGCAGGTGGCCACTGCCAGCTCCTGCGCTTTCTGGCGCGTCTTTTGCAGCTCCTGCCGCAGGTTCTGCGAGTCCGCCGAGCCGCCGACGGTCAGCACCAGGTGGTGGTAGCATGCGGTCGTCTTGTTGAGCCCGTCCAGCAGCGCCTTGCACTCCTCCCTCGCCATCGCGGTGCGCTCTGGCGGGGACCGGCAGCCCGCGCCCCTATTGGCCTCCCCGTCAGCGCGGCAGGACGCGGCCAGCCCCCGTCCAGGCCTCGGGCCGCGCGGCCCGAACGCTCCTCATGGTCCGTGACTCGCTCGGCGCTGCTGCCAACGTCCACGGAACCCGCCCGGGAGCCTCGACGTGCGCCTCAGCGAACCGGGCGCGGAGAGGGAAACAGGTTAGCGGTCTCCCGCCCCTCGTTCGTCCTCCCCAGACGCTCACACGCCGAGTCTCTGCGCCGCCCTGGCCTCCACGTTGGCTCCCCGCGAAGCTGAGGGTGCGGTCCCCATCCTCTACGGGTGCGGACCCCGCTGCGAGCAGGCGGCAGAGCCTTGCGCTCCGCCTTAGGTGCTGCCAAGGGCGGCCGGGTCGGGTTTCCTAGGACCCGCCCACCCCGCCCGCCCCGGCCGGAGCTGCCATCCCCTGGATCAGGGGTAGGCGGGGCTCCGCGCGGGGAAGTCACGTGTGGGTCGCCCATCCCTCCCTCCTCTTCACCCCATCCGAGTTCTGGAATGTTAGCCCTCTAGAGATCCAACCTGTCCTATTTCATGGATGGGGAAACTGGTAAAAAGGGGGCCAGGCTCCAGCGGAGTTTTTGCCAATGAGGGGACTAGAACCCAGGGATACTGACTCCTGGACCCTGTCAGCGACAGGCCGTGGGGTGCCCCTCAGGACTGGGCACCTGCGTGCCCCAAAGCGCGCGGTGACTGGCAATCCCAGGGGCTGGGCGCTAACCCGGTCGGGTGCCTCCGCAGCGTAGAGCTCGGGCTAGCCCCGGCTTCCGAGAGCGGACCCCACCCCTAGTGTCATCCCGGCTCCCGGCTCCGCCCCTCCCCGTTCTGGGCACGCGCAGTTGCTGACGCGGGGCGGGGTCAGCTGGAGTAGGAAGCGCAGGGAGCTGTCTGAGCCCCGCCTCCGGCTGGGCTGGACTCAATGATTGCTCTGCGCAGTCGTCACTCTGGGAAGAAACGGTTGCTCATTGGGCCAGCCATGGCGCGGCTCCGCCCCACGGCGGAGTAAGTGGGGGCTATAGGGCAAGATCGCTGTGAGAGGGTGGTGGGCAAAGAGGTCCCAGCCGCGGACCTGGGAGTTGCCGCCGCCGCCCGGGATGGGCTGGAAGTGAAGCCATGTAGCCTTATAAGTAAGTGTCCTCTCGCAGTCCTCCTCCCGCGTCTCCCCTCCCGTGGGACGGCTGCGTCTCGGGGCCCGGCGGCCGGACAGGGCCCCGAGAGTAAGGGGGGAGGGGCTCCCTGTTCTCCGCAGTCCGCTCCCGGGTCCGCCAGGTGGCCCCGCGCTTCCCCAGCCCCCGCTCCCCCAGGTGGGTGTCCGGTCCGCAGCCGGCGCGCCCTGCCGACTCCGCCCCTCGGGTCTGGAGGAGAGGGAGTGGTCGGCGCGGAGAATGCGCGCTCTGAGCCCTGCTGCGTCTACACTGGCGGGTGGGGCCGGGGTCCGGGGTTCGGGGGGCTCAGACTTGGCGGGACGCGGGGCTGTCGCCGCGCGGTTTCCCGGAGGCCTAGGGGCTGGTGGAGGGCAGACGGCGGGTGGGGGTCCTAGCCGCGCGCCGGGCGGTTGTGGTTTCCGGAGGTGCTGAGGGCACAAAGCGGGGAATCCCTGCCTGCCGGCCTCTCTTGGGGCGGGGTCTCTGCGTCCCCCCAGGTAAAGATGGCTAAAGTAAAACTCTTACAGAGAGATGTTCTGGACTCTTGAGTCTTTTCTCTCCTTTGGTTGAAAATTGATTGCCCCGGAGCGCACGAGCCACGCGGTGCCCCCTTGGCCGCCCCTCGAGGTGCAGGGGACATGGACACTCACGGCCCGTATTGGGCGAAGGAGCAAGGGACTGGTCTTCACTGAGGAGTTAGAGCATGCAGGGAACGAGGGCTCCTGGCGCTGGAAGGGACTGTGAGGCTGCAGGGAGCTGGGATTTTACAAGTTGATGAATTTCATGGAGAGAGGCCCCTATTTTGATTAAATAATGCACTCTTCGTACTGGCCGAAGAGTAGAGAGAGCAGTGGATTTTCTTTTTTTAAAACAAATTTTTTTCGTTTTCTTTTTGAGACAGGGTCTGGCTCTGTTGGCCAGGCTGGAGTGCAGTGTTGTGACCATAGCTCACTGTAGTGTCAAATTACTTGTACTCCTGGACTCAAGTAATCTTCCCACCTCAGCCTTTGCAGTAGCTGGGGCTACAGGCACATGCCCCTACGCACGACTAATTTTTCATTTTTATTTTTTGTGGAGATGGTGTCTCGATAGGTTGCCCAGGCTGGTCTTGAACTCCTGGCCTCAAGCCATCCTCTTGTCTTGGCCTTCTAAAGTGTTGGAATTACAAGCATGAGCCACCATGTTTTGCTGAGCAGTAGCTATTATTGTTTCAAGATCAGCCTGGCATGAGGCCTGGTGTTGAGGTGTCTTGGGGGTCTGAAGCACTGAGCCCCAGGGCCTGTTGTCACCCAGGGGTTCGTCCTTCAACTGAGTGAGCAGTAGGCTGAGTGTTTGCTGCCAGGGCTTGGGTACTCCTGGTCTTGACCATTGTATGGGAGTTGAGGGGGGCTCTCAGCCTGGCCTTGACCATTGTATGGGAGTTGGAGGGGGGTCTCAGCCACCAACATACTACATAGGGTCATTCCCAGGGGAATAGTAGTTTTCAGGACAAAATGGGTGGAAAGCTGGGAAACCCATCTTTGGGGATAGCTTTAGGGACAGCAGAGGATGACAAAGCTGCAGAGGTGGGCAGAGGTCAGACAACCAATTCCTGAGCACCTAACAGAGAAGTCGAGGGCTCACCCTGTGGGGAGTGGAGGTGAAGCCTTTGAGGAATCCTGCAGAGCTCAGCATTGGAAAGATCACTTTGTTGTGTTGCTGGTGGACAGGTGTAAGTGAAATCCAGGGAGCAGATCCAAGAGGCACAGCCTGGAGGCCTTGGGGAAGCGAATTCAGAATGGTGCAGAAACAGAGACTTCTGACCAGTCCTAGGGACAGGAAAGCACCTGGGGCTCTGACGTTGGATAGACTTACATTCCCAACTTACACCCAGCCTTGCAGGGTCACTTGAATTAATCTTGGCCAGCAGCTTCCCTGGGAGGGCAGGCAGAGGTGTCTGCAGAGGGCAGGGAGTTAGGGTCTTCGTTGTGCCTCTTTGTGGCCATTGGACAGTGTCTCCTTCACGAAGACCTGCTGCTAGGTCTTTGTTACTGATGTTTCTGTGTCCTGGTTAGGGTTTCTGTGGCATCTGCCCTGCTGGGGCTCTTCCTGTCTATCATTTGCCAGCATTAGGCTGGTATCCAATGACTCCATCCTCTCACAGAGTAGCAGAGGAATGTGACCACGTCATGATAGATACCAAGCCTAGAAAGGATTCAGTCCACAAGGATCCAGACTTGATTTGTCCTGAGGTTGAGTCTTTATCTGAGGAACACTGAGAAGTGGCCCTAGAGCTCCTGCTCATCCATCCAAGATACTGGGGCAGAGATGGGTGCATGGTGGTTCTCCCTGTGGTCCGGGAACAGGGTGATGCAGTGGTGTTCGAAGGGGCCGTTGTGCTCCTCTATACTTTCCTGCTCCCTGCATAGTCTCACCCTGGTTCCGGTCCTGGGCCTTCTCTCTGACCCTCCTCATTCCAGCTGTCGCTGTGTTTGGCTGGTGCTGAGCACTTTGATTGTTTTGGACTTTTTGCCTTTGTGCCTGCTTGGTTATGACCTGGGGCTAGCCTCTCACCTACCCTGGATGTGGGCGGTGGACTTCCAGCTCCTGTGAGAGAGGACCTCTCCTTGGGTGCTTGGGCTTCCTTTTAATGCCCCACTATCATTTTGTTCAAGTGGGTGAGCGGTTTACTCCATATCTGCAGGGAGCCAGGTGCAGGGCTGGGTGCTTTAATGAGAAGCTTTGAGAAGAATATGGACAGGATCTATACATGTTATAGGCCAGAAGGACACAAGTGACTGTAACAGCATACATTACATCACCACATTGCATCCATTGGTATGAGAAATAGATGAATAGAAAGTTTTCATTTTTTGCCTTTTCCTTCTGAATCATAAATTAGACCAAATGGAGAATACTGCTCATCTGTTGGGAAGTGTTCCTGGTCAGAGGGTTTGGTCAGAGCCCTGGAAGGGTAGGAACAGCCATCACAGTGACATTTCAGAAGGGAGTGCATCTCTAAGGAGGCTGAATGTTCCATGCTGCATTCTGCTGAGCTGGGCTGCACACTGTCACCAGATGGTTCCTGACCACCCAGACTTATCTGGGCTAGCAGGACGGTTGAAGACCACAAAACCACGAGTGTGCGCACTGCCGCCTGAAATACTAATTTGAGGCCTTGCCTGGCTCTCCTCTTCGTAGAATGACTGCAGATAACTCACATTCAGGGGTATTTGGTTTCTCCAGCTAACTCAACTGGGTTTTCTGTGCATTTTCCCCTCATTTGAACCCAGCCAGGGATGAAATTTCTTTAAAGAAGTTCTGTAAGATTCACTTATCTTTCCATGTTATTTTTTTCTTTCTTTCCATGTTATTGTAAAATAGCAAACTCTTTTTTTTTTTCTTTGAGACAGGGTCTTGCTCTGTTGTCTAGGCTGAGTACAATGGCCTGATCTCAGCTCACTGCAACCTCTACCTCCCCGGTTCAAGAGATTCTTGTGCCTCAGCCTCCCAAGTAGCTGGGATTACAGGTTTGGGCCACCACACCCAGCAAATTGTATTTTTAGTAGATTTCACCATGTTGGCTAGGCTGGTCTCAAACTCCTGACCTCAAGTGATCCACCTGCCTCAGCCTCCCAAAGTGCTGGGATTACAGGTGTGAGCCAATGTGCCCAGCCAGCAAACTACTTCTTGCAGGTAAACTTGACAGGATATAAAACTGTTTTTTAAGCATTTACCCTTACATGAGAACTCAACTCTGGCATTAAGCATCAGATCATATGATATTATTACCTTTATTTATTTTTTGAGACAGGGTCTTGCTTGCTCTGTCGCCTATGCTAGAGTGCAGTGGTGCAATCATAACTCATTGCAGCCTCGACCTACTGGATTCAAGTGATCCTCCTGCCTTAGCCTCCACCGGCGGGGTGTGCATCACCATACCCAGCTAATTTTTTGATTTTCCTGTAGAGATGGGGTCTCACTTTGTTGCTCAGGCTGGTCTTGAACTCTGGGGCTCAATCATCTGTCTGCCTCAGCCTCCCAAAGTGCTGGGATTACAGGAGTGAGCCCCTGTACCAGGTATATTACATTTTTTTTTTTTTTTGAGATGGAGTCTCACTCTGTTGCACAGGGTGGATGCAATGGCCTGATCTTGGCTCACTGCAACCTCCGCCTCCTAGGAGAATCAAGTGATTCTTCTGCCTCGGCCTCCCGAGTAGCTGGGATTACAGGCACCCATGCCTGGCTAATTTTTGTATTTTTAATAGAGATGAGTTTCACAGTGTTGGCCAGGCTGGTCTTGAACTCCTGATCTCAAGTGATCTGCCCACCTCGGCCTCCCAGAGTGTTTGATTACAGGCGTGAGCTACTGGGCCCAGTGGTTTTTTTTTTTTTTTGAAACAGAATCTTCCTCTGTTGCCTAGACTGGAGTACAGTAGCATCATCTTGCTTCACTGCAACCTCCGCCTCCTGGGTTGAAGTGATTCTCATGCTTCATCCTCCCGAGTAGTTGGGACTACAGACATGTGCCACCATGCCTGACCAATTTTTTTATTTTTTGTAGGGATGGGTTTTTGCCATGTTGGCCAGGCTGGTCTCAAACTTCTGACCTCAGGTGATCTACCCACCTTGGCCTCCCAAAGTGCTAGGATTACAGGAGTGAGCTACTGCTCCCTGCATATTATATATTTTTAACACTAGGACTGAAAAGTTGAGAACGGTGTTGGACAGAGGTCTTTTTTTTGTTCTGTTTTTCATGTGACAGCATGGATGAAAGGACAGAGCTCTTTGAATCTCTACTCCTGGACAGAGGGTTCAGTCTTTAATGACCAAGAAGACAGGTCTAAGATAAAGCAGATGACTTGAGGCTGGATGACAGCAGGCTCTGTCCGCATAGCAGTGCTTGTTAAGAGCCTGGTATGTACACATTCTTGCATGTGACCTGCGTGTTTTGATGTGGCATTCAGTGGCCTTCCCTTCCTTTGCTGTTCTGCCCCTTTCTGGCCTCTGCTTAGAGTCTTACTACTTCCCCATCCTCTACCTCATCCGCCTTCCCTGCTGTTTTCTTCTTTTTCTTTTTCTTTTTTTGTGACGAAGTCTCACTCTGTCACCCAGGCTGGAGTGCAGTGGCACCATCTGGGCTCACTGCAACCTCTACCTCTTGAGTTCAAGTGATTCTTCTGCCTCAGCCTCCCGAGTAGCTGGGACTATAGGTGCCTACCACCATGCCTGGCTAATTTTTGCATTTTTAGTAGATATGGGGTTTCACCATGTTGGCCAGTGTGGTCTTGAACTCCTGATCTCAGGTGATCCCCTGCCTCAGCCTCTTAAAGTGTTCAGATTACCTGGCCCCTGCTGTTTTCTTCTTTCTGGTCCTCACCTCCGAGCTCTGTTGTTAGTTCCTCCATGGAAGCCCGGCTTTTTCGCCTCATCCTGGGAGTGGAGGTGTTGGTGTTCCTCCAGCATCTTTTCTGAAGCAGAAGGAGTGTCTTTTCCCAGCTTGAGTCTGACCATATTGCATCCTGTTTCTTACATGGCTTTTGTCCAGAGCATCTTTGCTTTTGCAGTGTGCTAGGTAGAACCAACTATGTCAGAAACTAGAAAGAGTTTTTTTTTATTCTTGTGACTCTGTCTTGGCAAAATTGCATTATCTCATTGTGGTGGAGTTTATCTGGGCTCCAGTAATAAGTGAAATTAAAGACTTAAATACCTGAATGGTTGCAAACGAGGCACTCCTGGGGCCCAGGCAGAGATTATATGCAGCCATTTTTATGCTAGTCTCTTCTCCCTAGGAGGACTGACCG
Organism: Saguinus oedipus; assembly: GCA_031835075.1. Lineage (NCBI taxonomy): Eukaryota > Metazoa > Chordata > Mammalia > Primates > Cebidae > Saguinus > Saguinus oedipus. The sequence continues at coordinate 36,853,519 of CM063187.1, read as the reverse complement.
GAAGCTCACAGGCCTTTTTCATGCAGAACCCAGGGCGCCTGCAGCCAAGACAGTTCTGGCTGGACCTGGGGAATTAGGTGTTGGGTCTGTGTGGCTGTCTGTCTTGTGGAGTTTTCCATCTGGGGACATAAAGTGTGACTCTTAGATTGGACATGGTGGTTCATGGCTATAATCCCAGTGCTGTGAGAGGCCGAGGTGGGAGGATCACTTGAGGCCAGGAGTTTGAGACCAGCCTGGGCCACATAGCGAGATCCCATCTCTGCTAAATGAATGAATGAATGAATGAATGGGTCTTGTCTAACCTTGATTCAGCCAGCTGAATCTCAGTTTCTTCATTTGTGACACGGGCTAGTGATACCTACTTGTCTAGAGTTATCGTGAGCATTAAAATAGGATGAGGGCTGGGTGCAGTGGCTCATAGTTATAATCCCAGCACTTTGGGGGGCTAAGGCAGGAGAATCAGTTGGGCAACATAGTGAGACCCCATCTCTAATGAAAATAAAAAAAAATGAGCTGGGCACAGTGGCTCACGCCTGTAATCTTAGCACTTTGGTAGTCCGAGACAGGAGGATTGCTTAAGTGACATAGTGAGACCCCGTCTCTACTAAGAATAAAAAAATTAAGGGGGCATGGGTGGCTCATGCCTGTAGTCCCAACTACTTGGGAGGCTGAGGCAGGAGGATCACTTCAGTCCAGGAGCTCAATGCTGTAGTGAGCTGTGATTGTACCAGTGTACCACAGTGTGAGTGACAGAGTGAGACCCTGTCTTAAAAAAAAGGATAAGGACTGCACTGTGGCTCATGCTTATAATCTCAGCCCATTGGGAGGCCAGGGCAGGAGGATCACTTGAGGTCAGGAGTTTGAGACCAGCCTGGGCAACATAGCAAGACCTGTTTGTACAAAAACAAAACAAAACAAAAACCTCAGGCTGGGCCAGGTGGCTCATACCTGTTACTGCAGCACGTTAGGAGGGTAAGGTGGGAGGAATGATTGAGGTCAGGTGTTTGAGCCTGCAGTGAGCTATGATTGTACCAGTGTACTCCAACCTGGTCAGTAGAGTGAGACCCCAACTCATAAATACATGAAAGTAAGTAAGCAAAGATGAGGATAAATAGAAGTTATCACAGTGCCTGGGACAAGGACTCTCGCAAATGGTAGCTGTTTTTTATCGTTAGTCCCAAGGAATTGAATTCATCATGCCGTTACATATGTATAGTGTTTTCCCAAGGAGGCTTTCTGGAACACTGTTTCATAGGGAGAGAGTAGTTCCTGTTTCATATTTCATTCATCTAATTGTATCAAGGATACATTTGCTTATACTTTTTTTTTTTTTTGAGATGGAGTTTCGCTCTCGTTACCCAGGCTGAAATGCAATGGTGCGATCTCGGCTCACTGCAACCTCCGCTTCCTGGGTTCAGGCAATTCTCCTGCCTCAGCCTCCTGAGTAGCTGGGATTACAGGCACGTGCCACCGTGCCCAGCTAATTTTTTGTATTGTTAGTAGAGACCGGGTTTCACCATGTTGACCAGGATGGTATCAATCTCTTGACCTCGTGATCCACCTGCCTCGGCCTCCCAAAATGCTGGGATTACAGGCTTGAGCCACCGCGCCTGGCTGCTTATACTTTTTTTAATAGTTGCTGATTTTCTCCTTTTAATGAAGAAAGAAGTCCCCAGGCTCAAACCTAGCATCTAATGAGGATTTTTTTTTTTTTGAGATGGAGTTTCACTCTTGTCACCCAGACTGGAGTGCACTGACACAATCTCAGCTTGCTGCAACCTCCACCTCCTGGGGTCAAGCTACCTTAAGTAGCAGAGACTACAAGCATGAGCCACCATGCCCGGCTAATTTTTTTTTTTTTTGAGATGGAGTTTCGCTCTTGTTACCCAAGCTGGAGTGCAATGGCTCAATCTTGGCTCACCGCAGCCTCCGCCTCCTGGGTTCAGGCAATTCTCCTGCCCCAGCCTCCTGAGTAGCTGGGATTACAGGCACGCACCACCGTGCCCAGCTAATTTTTTGTATTTTTAGTAGAGATGGGGTTTCACCATGTTGACCAGGATGGTCTCGACCTGTTGACCTTGTGATCTACCCGCCTCGGCCTCCTAAATTTTTGTATTTTTAGTAGAGATGGGGTTTCACCACGTTGGCCAGGCTGGATTTGCCCACCTCAGCTTCCCAAAGTGCTGGGATTATGAGGTTTTAAATAATATTAATTACCTTTATAATTTTCAGCTTTAAGATGATCTTCTCTTCATTGGAAATGATACCCTTTTTCTATTGAATGTAGTAATAAGATTTCTTTTTAAAATAAATTTTAGGCCAAGTGTGGTGGCACATGCCTGTTGAGCCAGGAGTTCGAGACCACCCTAGGCAACACAGGAGACTTCATTTCTACAAAAGTAAACAAAAATAAAATAAAAAATGAAATACATTTTTATAAAGACAATAAGTTGGCCAGGCATGGTGGCTCACGCCTGTAATCCCAGCACTTCTGGAGGCTGAGACAGGCGGATCACGAGGTCAGGAGTTTGAGACCATCCTGGCTAACACGGTGAAAACCCATCTTGGCTAAAAATACAAAAAGTGGCCAGGTGCAGTGGCTCACTCCTGTAATCCAAGCACTTTGGGAGGCTGAGGTGGGTGGATCACCTGAGGTCGGAAGTTCAAGACCAGTCTGACCAACATGGAGAAACCCCATCTCTACTAAAAATACCAAATTAGCTGGGCATGGGTGGACCACGCCTGTAATCCCAGCTACTCAAGAGGCTGAGGCAGGAGCATAGCTTGAACCCAGGGGACAGAGGTTGCAGTGAGCTGACATTGCACCACTGTACTTCAGCCTGGGCGACAGAGTGAGAGTCTGTCTCAAAAAAAAGAAAAAAAGAAATCTGATCTCCTTTTATATGCCCATTTTGTAGGCACCGTATCTGAGAGCACAGAGGAGCAAACCAGGGACAAGGAGGAGTGGCTGTAGAATGTTTCATAAAACATGCAAAGCGCTGGTTCACATTAGTTAGCAGCGTGGAGCAGTTTGCAGACAGCAACATCCTTCAAACAGCAACATCCTTCAAACAGCTTACTTCCTAAAGTGAGTTGAACATTGACTTGTAATTTGGATGTTCACACACGTTTCAGTCATGAATCATGGAAGGGTACACTCTGGCTTCAGAAGTCCTAGTTCTGATGGAAGTGGTAGGTGTGTTCCATACTGATTCTTATTTTATCTTTATAGTGTGACTGATGTAAGTCCATTTGGCTTTTGCTTTTAGAAGATTACCTATAATAAGCAATCTCATTTTAGCAACCCCATTCACAATAGCAGCAAAGTCTATAGAGAATATATAAATAGTCTAATAAAAGTCGTATATGATCCTTACAGAAAAGTTGGAGGACATAGAAGAAAGTATTCATGGAAAAATACACCATGTATGTGGATGATAAAATTCATAATGATAGGGCTGAGTGCAGTGGCTCCCACCTGTAATTCCAGCACTTTGGGAGGCCAAGGTGGGAGGATCACTTGAAGCCAGGAGTTGAAGACGCCTGGCAAACATGGTGAAACCCCCTCTCTACCAAAAAATACACACAAAATATTAGCCGGTGTTGTGGCATGCATCTGTAGTCCCAGCTACTTGGGAGGCTGAGGCATGAGAATTGCTTGAACCTGGGAAACAGAGGTTGCAGTGAGCCAAGACTGTGCCACTACACTCCAGCCTGCACGCAGAGTGAGACTCTGTCTCAAAAAAAAAAAAAAAAGAAAAATTCAGGCCGGGCATGGTGGTTCAGGCCTGTAATGTTAGCACTTTGGGAGGCTGAGGCTGGCAGATCACCTGAGGTCAGGAGTTCAAGACCAGCCTGGCCAACATGGTGAAGCTTCATCTCTACTAAAAATACAAAAATTAGCTGGGTGTGGATTTAGGCATCTGTAATCCCAGCTACTTGGGAAGCTGAGGCAGGAGAATTGCTTGAACCCAGAGGCAGAGGTTGCAGTGAGCTGAGATCACACCATTGCACTCCAGTGTGGGTGAGAGAGCGAGACTCTGTCTCAAAAAAAAAATTCATAATTATAAAGATATTCACTCTCCAGTATGTTAATTTAGTGGAGGTCCAATAAAAATCCTAATAGGATTTTTCATGTAATTGACAAGCTCATTCTGATTCATTTGATATTGTAAACGACAAGGAATAACCTTTGGAGATCAAGCGGTTGGGAAGCCCTTTTCTGTGACATAGTAAGCCTTATTATGAAGCTGTAGTCATGTAAAATAAATGTTCATATGTGGTCTATCCCTGCCCTGTCTAGTATAATAGCTGCTAGTGGCTATTCAGCACATGAAATGCGGCTAGTATGAATTGAGAGGTTCTGTAAATATAAAATGCATACTGGATTTTAAAGACTTAGTAGAAATAAAAAAATGTAAAATATATCATTAATAATTTTTTTTTTTGAGACAGAGTCTCACTCTGTCACCCAGGCTGGTGTGCAGTCGCCTGTTCTTAGCTCAATTGTAGTCTCTGCCTCCTTGACTTAAGTGATTCTCCTGCCTCAGCCTCCTGAGTGAGCCGAGATTGTGCCATTGCACTCCATTTTTGTATTTTTGTAAAGATGGGGTTTTACCATGTTGCCCAGGTTGGTCTTGAACTTGTGGAGTCAAGCGGTCCACCTGTTTCAGTCTTCCAAAGTGCTGGGATTACAGGCATGAGACACTGTGTCTGGCCATCATTATCATTATTATTTTTGGGGGATGGATTGCTCCATTGCCCAGGCTGGAGTGCAGTGGCACAATCTCAGCTAACTGCAACCTCTGCCTCCTGGGTTCAAGCAATTCTCCTGCCTCAGCCTCCCAATTGGCTGGGATTACAGGCACCTGCCATTATACCCAGCTAATTTTTGCACTTTTGTAGAAGATGGGGTTTTACCATGTTAGCCAGGCTGGTCTTGAGCTCCTGACGTCAGGTGATCTGCTGGCCTTGGCCTTCCAAAGTGCCAGGATTACAGGCGTGAGCTGCTGCACCCAGCCAATAACTTTTAAATAGTGATCAAGTCAGGCTAGGTGCAGTGGCTCACACTTGTAATCCCGGCATTTTGGGAGGCCGAGGTGGGTGGACCACTTATGGTCAGGAGTTCGAGACCAGCCTGGCCAATATGGTGAAACCCCACCTTTACAAAAATACAAAAAAATTAGCCAGGCATGGTGGCGCACGCCTGTAATCCCAGCTACTCGGGAGGCTGAGACAGGAGTCAGAGGTTGCAGTGAGCTGAGATCATGCCATTGCATTCCAGCCTGGGGCACAGAGCAAGACTTCATCTCAGAAAGAAAAAAAAAGATCAAGTCAAGTGCATTGACATATACCTATTGCCCCAGCTACTTGGGAGGCTGAAATGAGAGGATTGCTTGAGGCAGGGAATTCAGGGCTACAGTGAGCTGAGATCGTGCCTCCGAATGCACTACAGCCTGGGCAACATAGCAAGACCCCATCTCTAAAAAACAAAACAATTAATGGTCACATATTGAAAATATAATATTTTGGATATATTAAGGTAAAATATATTATTAAAATTAATTGCAGCCTGTTTTTTATGTGCTACTAGAAAATTTAAAATGACATTATATATTTCTCTGTAATGTATACATAATCGTATTTCTCACATGTGACAGTGAGACCCTTGAAACAGTAGAGCCTGGAAACAGGCTAAACATACGTGGAATCTTGGAGTATGACAACAGTAGCATGATAACCAGTGTGAAAGGGATAGAACAGTCAAACAGTGATGACGACACACTTGGCTTACTATATGGAGAAGTGTAATTAGATGCTCGATTGCTAGCATGTACAAAAATAAATTCCAAATGGATTGAAGACCTAAAAATAGAAAACTTTAATATTTTTAGAAATCATGAGGATGATTTTTATGGCTTTGAAATTGGAAAGGACATGGTTTCAGGTAGCCTTTGCTGTAAAACAAACCAGCCCAAAATGTACTGACTTCAGATTGCCACAGTTCATTACTTCCCACATTGTGTGAGCTGAGTGGGTAGTTCCTCTGCTGGTCTCACCTGGGCTCCCTCAAGGGGCTGTATTCTGCTGGTGGATTGGCTGTGCTCACTGGGCCACCTGGGCCTTGCTCTTCAGACCCCGTGGCCTTTCATTGTGTGGGCTTCATCACAGCATTGGGATCTTGGGTACCAAGAGGATGAGTGGAATCTGCAAGGCCTTACATATGTGTGTATGTATGTATATTCATTTACTTTTCTTATTCCTTGAGCGTACTAAGACTTTTTTTTTTTGAGACAGAATCTTGCTTTGTCATCTGGGCTGGAGTGCGGTGGTGTGATCTTGGCTCCCTGCAACCTCTGCCTCCTGGGTTCAAGCGATTATCCTGCCTCAGCCTCCTGAGTAGCTGGGATTACAGGCGCCTGCCACCATGCCCAGCTAATTTTTATATTTTAGTAGATATGGGGTTTCACCCTGTTGTCCAGGCTGGTCACAAACTCCTGACCTCAAGTGATCCACCTGTTTTGGCCTCTCAAGGTGTTGGGATTACAGGTGTGAGCCACTGTGCCCGGCTTTGTTTTTTTTTTTTTTTTTTTTTTTTTAATAGATGGGGTTTCGGCCAGGCTTGGTGGCTCACACCTGTAATCCTAGCACTTTGGGAGGCCAAGGCAGGCAGATCATCTGAGGTCAGGAGTTTGAGACCAGCCTGACCAATATGGAGAAACCCTGTCTCTACTAAAAATACATTATTTGGCCGGGCGTGGTGGCTCAAGCCTGTAATCCCAGCACTTTGGGAGGCCGAGGCGGGTGGATCATGAGGTCAAGAGATTGAGACCATCTTGGACAACATGGTGAAACCCCGTCTCTACTAAAAATACAAAAAATTAGCTGGGCACGGTGGCGTGTGCCTGTAATCCCAGCTACTCAGGAGGCTGAGGCAGGAGAATTGCCTGAACCCAGGAACCCAGGAGTTGCAGTGAGCCGAGATTGCGCCATTGCACTCCAGCCTGGGTAACAAGAGCGAAACTCCATCTCAAAAAAAAAAGAAAAAGAAAAAATAAATAAAATAAAATAAAATAAATACATTATTAGCTGGGCATGGTGGCGCATGCCTGTAATCCCAGCTACTCGGGAGGCTGAGGCAGGATAATCGCTTGAACCCAGGAGGCAGAGGTTGCAGTAAGCCCAGATCATGCCATTGCACTCCAGCCTGGGTAACAACAGCAAGACTCTGTCTCAAGAAAAAAAAAAAAAAGAGAGTGACTGGGTCTTACTCTGTTGCTTAGGCTGGAGTACAGTGTTTCCATCATAGTTCATTGCAGCCTCAAATTCCTGGGCTCAGGCAGTTCTCCCATCTCAGCCTCCCGAGTATTTGGGACTATAGGCATGTGCCAGCATGCCTGGATAATTTTTCTATTTTATTATTTGTAGAGACAGGGTCTTGCTATTTTGCCTAGGCTGGTCTGGAACTCCTGGCCTGAAGTGGTCCTCCTGCCTTGGCCTCCCAAAGTGCTGTAATTACAGGAGTGAGCCACCATGCCCAGCCCCTGTAAGACCTCTTGAGGCTGACACAAATCGTCCAGCATCTTTTCTGCCTGTTGGTTGAAGCAAGTCACAGGGCTGACTCCTATTCAGGGGCTGGTGAAATGGGGACATGAGTTTATCTTCTTCCTTTGTTTTGAGACTGAGTCTCTCTCTGTTGCCCAAGCTGGAGTGCAGTGGCAGGATCTTGGGTCATTGCAACCTCTTCCTCCTGGGTTCAAGCGATTCTCCTGCCTCAGCCTCCCGAGTAGCTGGGATTACAGGTGCACGCCATCATGTCTAGTTAATTTTTGTATTTTTGTAGAGATGGGGTTTCACCATGTTGTACAGGCTGGTCTTGAACTCCTGATCTCAAGTGATCTTCCTGCCTCAGCCTCCCATAGGTGTGAGCCACCATGCCCGGCCTCTCTATTTTCTGATGGGGGAATAGTGAAGTCACTTTGCAGAAAGACCTGCCAGAGTATAGACATGCCAATTACAGATTTCCTAAGGCCCAGAAAGCACTGACCTTAAAGGCAAAGAATGTCAAATCCAATTATTATTGACCCTTGAACAATACGAGTTTGAACTGTGTGGGTCCACTTACATGTATTTTTTTCAACAAACCTCAGGTTGAAAATACCATATTCACAGGATGCAAATTTGTGTACATGGAGGACTGACATAGATGTGTGAGTTCCACGGGCCCAACTGAGGGATTTGAGTCTGCATGGACTTGAGTATACAAGGGGGTCCCAGAACCAAATCCCATGAGTACACTGAGGGATGACTGTCCATTTATGTGAAAACTTCTGGCCAGGCACAGTGACTCACACCTGTAATCCCAGCATTTTGGGAGGCTGAGGTGGGAGGATTGCACCAGGCCAAGAGTTCAAGTTCAGCATGGGCAACACAGCAAAATCCCGTCTCTACAAAAAATAACAGAATAGCTGGGTGTGGTGGTGCATGCCTGTAGTCCCAGCTGCTCTGGAGGTTGAGGTGGGAGCTGGGAGATGACTTGAGCCCAGGAGTTCAAGGTTATGGTGAACTACGATCATGCCACTGCACTGCAGCTCTAGGTTGGGCGACACTGTGAAACCTCGTCTCAAAATAAGTAAATAACATGCAAACTTCTATTTCTGAAAACACCCATTTGACAAAATGAAAAAGCAAGTTACAGACTAGGAGATGGTGTGAGTGTATATGTATATGTGTGTGTGTGTGTGTGCGTGTGTGTGTGTGTGTATTTCTTTTTTAGACAGCATCTTGCTCCATCGTGCAGGGTAGAGTGCAATGGCGTGATAATGGCTCATAGTGGCCTCAATCTCCTGGGCCCAAATGATTCTCCTGCTGCAGCCTCTGAGTAGGTGGGATTATAGACACGCACCACCACACATAGCTAATTTTTAAAAAAATTTTTGTAAAGATGGGGTCTCGCTATGTTGCCTAGGCTGGTCTTGAACTCTTGACCTCAAGTGATCCTCCTACCTCATCCTCCTGCAATGCTGGGATTACAGGTGTGAGCTACCACACCTAGTCTGGGAGATGATATTTAGAACTTGCTTTAGTGTACACATGAGTAAAGAACTATCAATCCTAAGAAAAAGGCCAACAATTTAGTAGGAAAGCTAGCAAAAGACATGATAAAGCAGGTTATATAATATAAACCAAGAAATTTAGTTCATTTAACTAATGAACCAATGAAAATGAAAAACAGTGGGATAAGACTTTATACTCACGGACTATCTCAGCCCGTGCAGGCTGCTATAACAAAACACTGTAGACTGGGTAGCCTGAAAATGACAGAAATGTGTTTCTTACAGTGCTGGAGGCTGGGAAGTATAAGGTGAAGATCCTGCAGGTTGGGTGTCTGGGATGGCCTGCTTCATAGTCGGCTCTCTGTTCTCTGTAACCTCACGTGGCCCGAGGAGCAAAGGAGCTCTCCCAGGCCTCTTTCTTTCTTTCGTTTTTTTTTTTTTTGAGACGGAGTCTCCCTCTGTCACCCAGGCTGGAGTGCAGTAGTGTGATCTCGGCTCACTGCAACCTCTGCCACCTGGGTTCAAGTAATTCTTCTGCCTCAACCTCCCGAGTAGCTGGAATTATAGGTGAGCACCACCACGCCCAGCTAATTTTTGTGTTTTTAGTAGAGACGAGGTTTCACCATGCTGGTCTTGAACTTCTGACCTCAGGTGATCCACCCACCTTGGCCTTCGAAAGTGCTGGGATTACAGGCCTGAACCACTGTGCCCAGCCACATGAGGGCACTGATCTCATCCATGAAGGGCACTGATCTTATTCATGAAGGCTCTGCCTTTGTACCTAGTCACCGCCCAAAGGTCCCACCTAATGGGTTAGGATTTCAATATATGAGTTTTGGGAGGACATAAACATCTAGATGATAGCACAGACTAACAGAATTTTTTTTTTTTAACCACTAGAAAAAAACACAGAGCTTTATTATTCTCAACACCAGCGGCATCGGCCTCTGTAGGACAGGGGAGTGAGTTCTGTTGACTGATAGGCATAGGTGGCTCCTACTTGCCGGTGATAAGCAGATTCCGCAGGACCACAAGGACTGAGTCCCCACACAGGAACATCTTGGAGATGTAGCGGTCTTTGTTGACTGGCTTGGACTTCTTCTTGCCTTTGCCGCTCTTAGGTACCTCCGTCCACATCTCCTTCACGTTCTCCAGCACCGTGTTGCAGTGCCTATCGAAGGCCTTCACGCGGCCCAGGAGTTTCTTATTGCTGCAGCAGTTGATGAGCACTTGGGTGTTGTTCTTGACAGACTGAGTGAGCCCAGAGAGTGGAGCCGTGTTAAATTCCTCCTCCTCTCGCTTCTGCAGCTCCTCCGGGGTCATCTCACTCTTGGGCTTGTTGAAGAGGCTCGGATTGGTCACTAAGCTCTCGGTTCACTCCGTTTCCTCCGCGTTGCTCGACTAATAGAAATTTTATTATTTTAATTTTTATGGAGATAGTACCTTGCCATATTATCCAGGCTGGTCTCCAACTCCTGGGCTCAAGCAGTGCTCCTGCCTCAGCCTTCCGAGTAGCTGGGATTACAGGCATATGGCACCTCACCCAGATAATTGTTTTATTTTTGTAGAGACGGGGTTTTGCTGTATTCCCCAGGCTGGTCTTGAACTCCTGGGCTCATGGGAATCCTCCTGCCTCAGGTTCCCAAAGTGCTGAGATGACAGGCATGAACCACCACACCTGGCTTCTAGTTTATTTCTTAAAATCTGAGGCAAACATTGCAACACGTGACGATTCCTTAATTCTGGGGCTAGGTTTGCATTATTACTCAGTACTTTTCCGTGTGCTAAAATATTTCATTAAAAATACATGAGTATCTTGAGAATGTCACAATTTTGGTCATGTAGGATGTTCTAAAAATAGCCATTTATACTTTAGCCAGGAATTTAACAAGATTTTCTGAACATAATTTACACATTAGCCAATAAATAGGTCATCTTGGAATTATTGGGTTATATTTGAGATTTCCTGGTGGAGTGGGTCTGTGGGAGAAGAAAATTGCATGTCATGAATCCTTTCTTTTTTTCTTTTTTTTTTTTTTTTTTGAGGATGCTCTTTAGAAATCGTCAGATGCAGGCCGGGTGCGATGACTCATGCCGGTAATGTCAGCACTTTGGGAGGCCGAGGTGGGCAGATCACCTGAGGTCAGGAGTTCAAGACCAGTCTGGCCACCATGGGAAAACCTGACTTTACTAAAAAATAAAAAAATTAGCGGATGTGGTGGCCACACCTATAATCCCAGCTACTCCCAAGGCTGAGCCAGGAGAATCTCTTGAACCCATGAGTTGGAGGTTGCAGTGAGTCAAGATCATGCCACTGCACTCCAGCCTGGGTGACAGAGTTAAGGCTCCATCTCAAAAAAGGAGAAAATGCCAGATGCAGACTTTCGTGTGTTACATAAACTTGCAAATGGCCATTCACTGCTTTTCCCTCCCTTGTTGCAGGAGATTTGCTCTGACCCCTCTGAAGTCCATATGGCTCTGTATGATGAAGACCTCCTGAAAAATCCTTTCTATCTGGCTCTGCAAAAGTGGCGTCCCGACTTGTGCAGCAAGGTGGCCCAAATTCATGGCATCGTAAGTGCACTGAGCCTCAGGGGTTGTCCTGAGGCGTGAATGGTTCCAAACATGTGGTAGACTAAGGCCCAGCTTACCAAGCTTCCAGCAGTGTGCTTGGTCTGTGAGTAAGCAGCGAGGGGCCCCTATAAGCCGCTCCCTCCAGGAAGCCTCCTGGGACTGCAGCCTAGACTGTAATCCTTTCTCTGAACTCCTGGCCCCACCTGTGACTAATTGTGCCCTTTCGTGGAGCACCCCCAGTGACACTTGGTCTCAGGCTGTGGTGCTCACCTTCGTCTCTCTTGTTTCTCTCTTGCCTATTATGGGGGCTTCTCCAGGGCTGAAATCAGTTGATCCCTGAGTCCTGGTCTGTCTGGGAGGTGGGTGCTCACCCTCATAGAATAAGGGACCAAGTAAACGCATTCATACACTACTTTGAAAGGTTTTTCCAAAGGGAAAGCACTGTGATGAAAGGACTTTTCTGGTAGAGGCCACAACCTCAGAAGCCTCCAGGGCAGCCAGGTAACAGGAATAAGAGAAGCAGGCAGGAGACACTGTTGCCACTGTGGTGGGGGCATCTGCCCGGATGGAGGATGGACCCCGCATTGTGGGTCTTTCCAGTTCTTGGGTCAGTGAACTTGGCAGGCATCCTATTTAGACAGCACTTGGGGACACAGTGTCCTGGGTTCACTTGTATCGTCTGTGGCCTCTGCTTGAGGAGTCTTTTGCCTTCTTTTTGTCTGTTGTCCCCTACTCTCTTTTTTCTTTTGTTGTTGAGACAGAGTCTTGGTCTGTCATCAGGCTGGAGTGCAGTGGCGCAATCTCGGCTCACTGCAACCTCCGCCTCTGGGATTCAAGCAATTCTTCTGCCTCAGCCTTCCAAGTAGCTGGGACTACAGGTGCGTGCCACCATGCCCAGCTAATTTTTGTGCTTTTAGTAGAGACAGGGTTTCACCATGTTGGCTAGGATGGTCTCAACCTCTTGACCTTGTGCTCCACCAGCCTCAGCCTCCCAAAGTGCTGGGATTACAGGCGTGAGCCACCACACCCGCCATCCCCTACTCTCTCAAATGGGCATCCACTTCTCTTATCCTGTGGGGTGACTTTACTCACGTATGTGAGGTGGCCGAGGATTTGAACTGAAGGAGAAGTCAGGTTAGCTGAGTGTGGCTTCAGGTTTTCAGCTGCCTCTTAGGGACGCTAGAATTCACTTTCATTTATTTTTATTTTTATTTATTAATTATTTTGAGACAGAGTCTTGCTCTATGGCCCAGGCTGGAGTACAGGGCATGATCTTGGCTGACAGCAACCTCCACCTCCTGGGTTCAAGTGATTCTCCTGCCTCAGCCTCCTGAGTAGCTGGGATTGCAGGCGTATGCCACCACACCTGGCTAATTTTTCTATTTTTGTAGAGATGGGGTTTCACCCATGTTGGCCAGGCTGGTCTTAAACTCTCAACCTCAGGTGATCTGCCCAACTCGGCTTCCCAAGGTATTAGGATTACAGGCGTGAGCCTCTGTGCTTGGCCCAGAATTGACTTTCATTTTGCCCAGGCCAAGCTCTGCCATCAGAAACTAGATTTCTTTTCTTTTTTTTTTTTTTGATACAGAAACTCACTGTGTCGCTTAGGCTGGTGTGCAGTGCCATAATCTTGACTCACTACAACCTCTGCCTTCCATGTTCAAGCAGTTTGCCTCTGCCTCCCGAGGAGCTGGGATTACAGGTGCCAGTCACCACGCCCAGCTAATTTGTTTGTATTTTTAGTAGAGACAGGGTTTCACCATGTTGGCCAGGCTGGTCTTGAACTTCTGGCCTCATGTGATCCACCTGCCTCAGCCTCCAAAGAGAAACTAGGTTTCTTGACATCTTTTCCAGTTTTTATGATTACTTTTGTGATTCATACTTCTTCACCACAACCTTCTTACTTTAGATTTTACAAGTCAAAAAGTTCATTATTTAAAAAATTAGAGAGTATAGCTCTTTTCAAATAAAAATGTCATAAAATTCGCCAGAGACATTCATCGTCATCTGTTCATTTCACAACCATTATTAAAGGCTGCTGTATGCAAGATACTTTGTTGATGTGGGGATTCACCAAGAAATAGGAACATACATTACTATCTTTTTTTTTTTTTTTTTTGAAATAGGTCTTGCTCTGTACCCCAGGCTGAGCTAGAGTGCAGTGACCTGAACACGGTTTACTGTAGCCTCAAACCTCTAGGCTCAAGCAGTTTTTCTGCCTCAGCCTCCTGAGTAGCTGGGACTGCAGCCTATGCTGCCATGCCTGGCTGGTTTTTATTTTTCTGTAGAAATAAAAAATGTTGCCCAGGTTGATCCTGAACCCCTGGCCTCGAGTGATCTTCCTGCCTTAGCCTCTCAAAGTGCTGGGATTACAGGCGTGAGCCGCCATGCTCAGTCCCAGATCTCCATCTTTCTCCTCATGGAGCTTAAATTCCAGTTTGAGAGATGGGCATTCACTGGGAGAGTGCATATTAATTACCACGGTGGTGAGTGTCGCAGCGGAAAAGTACAGGACGCAGAGCAGGCGTGGATTAGGGAAGGCCTGGCTGTAGTGCCGGAATATTTCCTCCCTGTCTTCGTTGTATGATATTTTAAACTACTGTCTAGACAAGTGCATATTTTCATATATATCTTTATCTGGCTTTTTGGAAGTGTCATGCTGTGCGTAGTTATTTCTGTGGAAGCTCTTTGGGGAAACTCTGTCTTGCTCAGCATGGTGTTACTGAGCCTTGGTGACTGTCACTTGGGGCTTTTCTTTCTTTCTTTTTTTTTGGAGACAGGGTCTCTATTGCCTAGGCTAGAGTGCAGTGACACAGTCAGGGGTTACTGCTGCCTCTACTTCCCAGGCTTAGGCAATCCTCCCACCTCAGCCTCCTGAGTAGCTGGGACAATAGGTACACTCTACCATGCCTGGCTAATTTTTGTAATTTTTTTTTTTGAAATGGAGTCTTACTGTGTTGCCCAGGGTGGAACACAGTGGCTCTGTCTCATCTTGCTGCAACCTCTGCCTCCGGGTTCAAGCAATTCTCCTGCCTCAGCCTACTTGCTCCTACCTCACATGCCCACCACCATGCCTGGCTAATGTTTGTAGTTTTAGTAGAGACATGGTTTCACCATGTTGACCAGGCTTGTCTTGAACTCTTGACCTCAAGTGATCCACCTGCCTTGGCCTCCCAGAGTGCTGAACCACCGTGCCTGGCCTAGCACAGGAGTTTCGACCTGCTCCCATTTCCAGCCTGGCGGTGGTCCCCTACTCTTGGGAGGTCACCAAATTAATGCCAAACTTAGTGTGGAAATGCAATCAGCGTAGCTCACGACATCCTAGAGCCCCTGGGCACCAACGATCCTCCTGTCTCAGCCTCCTGAGTAGCTGGGATTACAGGCGTACACCGGCATGCCTGGCAACCTCACTGATTCAAGTTCACCAAACCAAGCCGAGGAAGACCAGAGGCTCACTACTGCCCTATGTGGACTCAAGAAGTTCCTTGTAGATGCCTTGGACCTCAGTAGGAGCTGGAGTGAGGGTCTGGGGTTCTGTGGGGAACCCAGGATGGCAGAGCCTGAGAAGAGTCTATCCTCCGGTGTCCCCAGAAGGAAGGTGACAAGGGAGAAAAGTTTATTTAAAATCCCCCTTTTGCTAAAGTGGACTTGAGTGGGATCCCATGACTTGTAACCAAAAAGCACTTCATTGGCCAGGCACGATGGCTCACACCTGTAATCCCAGCACTCTGGGAGGCCGAGGCAGGAGGATCATTTGAGGTCAGGAGTTCAAGACCAGCTTGGCCAACATGGTGAAATCCCCTCTCTACTAAAAATATAAAAATTAGCCGGGTGTGGTGGTGCATGCCCGTAGTCCCAGCTGCTCTGGTGTCTGAGGCATGAGAATCAGTTGAACCCTGGAGATGGAGGTTGCAGTGAGCCGAGATTGCACCACTGCACTCCAGCCTAGGTGACAGAGCCAGACTCTCTGTCCCGGAAAAACAAAACAAAAACTCCTGATCAGCAGTGGGATTGTACCTCTGAATAGCCGCTGCACTCCATCCTGGGCAACATAGTGAGACCCCATCTTTAAAAAAAGAAAATTCTTAAAGAATCAGGGAGGCCAGCTTCTCAGCAGAAATCAGCAGAGTGCAGGAGCTGGTGTCACTGTCACACTGGTCAGGTTTGCTGGCCCACGCCGGCCCCCTCTCGTCCGTGTGATGAGGGACGTGGGCCCACCCCTGTCCAATCTGTAGTCATTCTCTACCCATGTTTATGGATTGAAAGAAAAAGTCACATATCCCGAAGGTCTCCAGAAAAATGCCATCCTTTCTGTCACCTCTGAGAAATCCCTGTGGCTGTAGCAGTTGAATGCCAAATATCTTTCCATGAATTTAGGGCATTGTACCAACTTTGTTTCATTTTTAGTATTTTGATAGAGATAGAGGTGGGGGTCTCGCTATGTTGCGAGGCTGGTTGTGACCTTGTACGAAGTTTGACTGCCCTTGAGTCTGCCCTGGGGATCAGAGTCCTTTATTAGGCTCCAAAAAATGTGAAATCACCACTTACAAATGTGAGTGTCCCACAGAGTGAACAGCACCACACTTCTGTGTCCAGCCTGCTGGACCACCTCATCTCTGTGTGGCCCTGCAGCAATGTGGGGGGGGGGGCCACCGAGGGCATGGCTTGACTGCTTCTCCTTCCCCCGCCCCCACCCTTGTCCCTACCCTGGCCCCCACCCCCACCCAGCCTTGTCTTCAGGTGCCTTCCTCCCCAGGTGCTCCTTTTGTGGGGTTGACCCTGTATTCAGGCAGGTGTCTTCTTCCTGCCCTCCTCTCCTCTCTGATTGGACAGTGGAGGCACCTTCTGTGCTCACCCAAATTTCAAATTTCAGTCTCAGAGGCCGGTGACACCCCCACTGCTTCTAAAAGTCACCGCTGTGCTTAAAACTATCTGACTAATTACACACTTGTGGCGTCCTCAGAGCAGGCTGGGCAGGTCTGCGTCCCTGGGCCTCTAGTGCAGGGTTGAAAGTCCTCCAGGCTTTCCAGGTGCAGCAGGGGACCTGCCCATTTGCCTGCAGGAAAAAAAACGATTTCAAAGGAATAATATTAAGGTTGGTCCTTTTATTGAGATGTCTGATTTAATAGGGTAGGTAGGCTCTGGGGGGTTAGTTTGGGAGCCTAGCGCCTGTTTTCTAAGCCTCAGGAATTGACTTTCATCCAGGCTAAGGGTACTGAGACCCCTGCCCCAATTCTCAGGAATTATTTAGTATAAATGATTCCAACAAGCCGTGGCCATCCACTCCACCATGCCAGGCACTGTGCCGGGTTTCAGGGTTACTCAATCAGTGGGGAACCTGGCACGCCTTCAGGGAATTCCAGAAACAGGCCATTTGCAGTCCAGAGGAATGATTGTCAGGACGGGAGGCAGCGTGGGCAGCTGTGGAGCGCCTAATCCAGTCTGGGGAGGAGGCAGGAGGGCGCCCTGGAGTAGGTGCCACTCATGCAGATTCTTGCTTTTTATTTGACTTTTCTTTCTTTCTTTTGAAATGGGGTCTTATTTATCACCCAGGCTGGAGTGCGGTGGTGTGATCTTGGCTCACTGCAAACTCTGCCTCCTGGGCTCAAGTGATCCTCCTGCCTTAACCTCCTAGGTAGCTGGGAATACAGGCATACCACACCATGACTGGCTAATTTTTGTATTTCTTGTAGAGATGGGGTTTTGCCATGTCACCCAGGCCGGTCTTGAACTCCTGGACTCAAGTGATCCACCTGCCTTAACCTCCCAAAGTGCTGGGATTATAGACGTGAGCCACCACACCTGGCTTCTTTTATTTTTCCCCATAAAATGCAGCTTTTAGTGAATTTAGAGTGATTGCGCCACTGCACTCCAGCCTAGGTGACAGAGTGAGACCCCGTCTCAAAAAAATATATAGAAATAATAATTAGTAGTGCGGCTGACCATGGTCTAAGATGTAAATATATCATGTTCAAGAAACTGTGGGGTAAATCACTGTGTAATCTAATAAGTATATAGCATATAAGAATGCACTCTTTGGTGGGGCATGGGGGCTCATGCCTGTTATCCCAGCACTTTGGAAAGCTGAGGCAGGTAGATCGCTGGAATCTAGGAGTTCGCAACCAGCCTGGGCAACATGATAAAACCCCATCTGTACTAAAGAAACAAAAAACAAAGACAGAAATGAAACAAAAAAATTCACCGGGTATGGTGGCACACGCCTATAGTCCCAGCTACTTAGGAGGCTGAGGTAGGAGGATCACCTGGCTCTGGGAGGCAGAAGTTGTAGTGAGCTGAAATCGCGCCACTGCACTCCTGGGTGAGAGAACGAGACCCTGTCTTCAAACAAACAAAGAAACAAAAACACCAACAAAGAAAAGATTAGAAGGAAACCATCATCCATGTATCCGTGTGTGTGTGTGTGTGTGTGTGTGTGTGTGTGTTTAAAAAAAGACAGAGTCTTGCTCTGCCATGGTGCAATCTCAGCTCACTGCAATGTCCACCTCCTGGGCTCAGACACAACCTCCTGAGTAGCTGGGATTACAGGCATACACCATCGCACCCTGCTAACTTTTTGTATTTTTAGTAGAGACTGGGTTTCACCATGTTGGCAGGGCTGGTCTCGAACCCTGAACTCAAGTGATCCGCCTGCCTCAGCCTTTCAAACTGCTAGGATAATAGGCCTGCACCACCATGCCCGGCTAATTTCTGTATTTTTAGTAGAGCTGGGGTTTCACCATGTTGGCCAGCCTGGTCTTGAACTCCTGCCCTCAAGTGATCTGCCCGCCTTGGCCTCTCAAAGTGCTAAGATGACAGGTGTGAGCCTCTGCGCCCAGCTGTGTTTCTTTTTTGAGTGGTGGGAGAATGTGTGATTTCTTAGCTTCCCTTTTCTGTACTTTCCAAGTGCTCCTCTCTTTGTCTGGACATGTCCCTGAGCCCCTGGGTCCTTGTAGCAGCAATGTTGAGAATAGAGAGCAAGCCTGGGGCTACTAGCTGTGGGGGGACTGAGCGAGTGTGGGAAGGAGTCGTCTGCCTCACATCTGAAGGTGGAGAAGGCTTTGTGTGGTTCTCCTCCCTCTGCCTGTGGTGGGGCGAGGCTGCTTCTATCACAACAGCAACAACAACAGGAGCAGCAACAGCAGATTAGCTCAGCTGGCAGCCACTGTGGCCGTGTTGGCAAGGGAACTCAGGCGTTCTCTCTGCCAGCAGGTCCCTGTGTGGGGACAGCAGGTCTCTGTGTCCAGCTGGGGCACCTTTGGGCACACCCTGTTCTGTCGAGGTGGGAAATGGCACATCTCTGTAATGTTCCCCCGAATTGTTTTTTCCAGGTCTTAGTACCTTGCAAAGGAAGCCTGCCGAGAGGCATCCAGTCTACTTGTCAGTTTGAGTCCTACATTTTGATACCTGTGGAAGAGCATTTTCAGACCTTAAATGGAAAGGTATTCATTTCTTGGTGGGTCAGCCAGGGTCACCTATGTGGTGTTTGGGGGCAGAGGGGAGGGAACAGTGTCCCGTTCTCAGCCTTCCACAGCTACTGGCAGTGGTGGCATTTGACATGCACTGCAGCCCCGTGGGGAGCTGGAGGGACCCTGCCTTTGTGGTGGAGGAAAGGGAGGTGGTGACAGTGAGCGGGACCACAGCTACTGACTTGGAGGACGGGAGGCTTGGGGCATCTCTCCCTGGCCCCGTGATGGGTTTCTGCCGTGAGTTGCTGGAACACCTCCTCTTTGCTGCTGTCTGAGCCAGAGGAAGCTGTTTTATCCCAGTGCCATGAAAAGCTTGTCAGTTTCTTGGCCCCAAATAGGACATCAGGGATGAGTATTTTAGTTTTTAAAAGCTTTTTGTTTCAGCTGGGCATGGTGGCTCATACCACTGCTCCAAAGTGCCATGTAATCCCAGCACTTGGGAGGCTGAGGCAGGAGAATCACGTGAGGCCAGGAGTTTGAGACCAGCTTGGACAACACAGTGAGACCCTATCTCTGCCAAAAATAAAAACAAAAAAATTAGCCAGGTGTGGTGGTGTGTACTTGTAGTCCCAATTACTTGGGAGGCAGAGGTAGGAGGATCGCTTGAGCCCAGGAGTTTGAGCTTGCAGTAAGCCATGACTGTGCTGCCACACTGTAGCCTAGGCAACAGAGTGAGACCCTGTCTTAAAAAAAAAAAACCCACCCAGTAAACAACCTTTTTGATTTGAAATAATTTCATATGTTGTAGTAAAGTTGAAAAAACTCTTAAACATGCCCCCCCCCAAGCTGTTAATGTTCTTGTCACATTGGTTTTTATCTGTCTTAACACATATCATTATTTTAAATCTTTTTTTTTTTTTGAGACAGAGTCTCATGCTATTGCCAGGCTGGAGTGCAATGGCACGATCTTGGCTCACTGCAACCTCTGCCTCCTGGGTTCAAGCAATTCCCCTGCCTCAGCCTCCCGAGTAGCTGGGAGTACAGGTGCACACCACCGCGCTCAGCTGATTTTTGTATTTTTAGTAGAGATGGGGTTTCGCCATTTTGGCCAGGATGGACCTTGTGATCCGCCCACTTTGGCCTCCCAAAGTGCTGGGATTACAGGCATGAACCACTGTGCTCGGCCTGGATCCTTTTTAAATGTTGCAACAGAAAAAGCATTGAACTATTTCTTGAGTAGAAGTCCTGTGTTCTTTGTGAAAAGAAAAAATAGGAAAGCTCCCCCTGTGTAAGAGATGGAAATAATCTGGTACTGCAGCGTACCCAGGGCTGAATCCTACCTGCTGCTCTCTGCATGGCTCACTGTGGTCAGGGCTGGGTGCGGGGGGCAGACCAGCCATGCAAAGCCCGACTCCTGCCCTCTTTGTAGAGCTGGGTGTCCAAAAGAGAACGAATCAATTAAGAGGTGACTGACAGCTGGGGTCAGCAGATCTCTGGCAGGAAAACAGCAGCGTGTCTTGTGAGCCGCAGGGCAGAGCAGACACACTGACAACCCCATGCTGACACACACTGACAACTCCCCGTCACAACACCACAAGCCTCGCCTGCCACGTCTGAGCACAGTCCCTGCCCCAGTGAGGACAGTGTGGCTGGGCTATCCTGACCTGGGGATGCCAGGGAAAACAGGCCATTCCTGAATGGGAAGAAAGTCTCCCCCTCTCGGAACCTACCTGCTTCCGTTTTAAAAGCAAAACAAAATGGAGCAACACAACACACATATCCCGTGGTTTACATCAACAATGAAAAAAGCTGACATCATGTGCCTTCCACCAGGATACACAGAGAGAGATAAAACGCCCCTTTCAGGGTATTCCTATCAGAAATGTGTAACTGTATTGTAATTGTCAGGACACATCAGACAAACCCTCCCAAACATGGAGGGAGAGTCTGCAATACAAAACAAAAATGCCAGTGTCCTGAAAGGCACAGACAGACTGAGACACTGTTCCAAGTGAAGGAAACTGAAAAGACGAACCGATGCACTGTGTGGGTGGGCGCAGTGGCTCATGTCTGCAATCCCAGCACTCGGGGAGGCCAAGCCAGGCGGATCACCTGAGGCTGGGAGTTCGAGACCAGCCTGGCCAGCATGGTGTGTGTCAGCATGGGGTTGTCAGTGTGTCTGCTCTGCCCTGCGGCTCACAAGACACGCTGCTGTTTTCCTGCCAGAGATCTGCTGACCCCAGCTGTCAGTCACCTCTTAATTGATTTGTTCTCTTTTGGACACCCAGCTCTACAAAGAGGGCAGGAGTCGGGCTTTGCATGGCTGGTCTGCCCCCCGCACCCAGCCCTGACCACAGTGAGCCATGCAGAGAGCAGCAGGTAGGATTCAGCCCTGGGTACGCTGCAGTACCAGATTATTTCCATCTCTTACACAGGGGGAGCTTTCCTATTTTTTCTTTTCACAAAGAACACAGGACTTCTACTCAAGAAATAGTTCAATGCTTTTTCTGTTGCAACATTTAAAAAGGATCCAGGCCGAGCACAGTGGTTCATGCCTGTAATCCCAGCACTTTGGGAGGCCAAAGTGGGCGGATCACAAGGTCCATCCTGGCCAAAATGGCGAAACCCCATCTCTACTAAAAATACAAAAATCAGCTGAGCGCGGTGGTGTGCACCTGTACTCCCAGCTACTCGGGAGGCTGAGGCAGGGGAATTGCTTGAACCCAGGAGGCAGAGGTTGCAGTGAGCCAAGATCGTGCCATTGCACTCCAGCCTGGCAATAGCATGAGACTCTGTCTCAAAAAAAAAAAAAGATTTAAAATAATGATATGTGTTAAGACAGATAAAAACCAATGTGACAAGAACATTAACAGCTTGCGGGGGGCATGTTTAAGAGTTTTTTCAACTTTACTACAACATATGATGTAGTATGTGATGGTGAACATATGATGTAGATGGTGAAACCCCATCTCTACTAAAAATAGAAAAATTAGCTGGGCGTGGTGGCGGCGGGTGCCTGTTGTCCCAGCTACTCAGGAGGCAGAGGCAGGAGAATTTTGCTTGACCCTTGCAGGCAGAGGTTGCAGTGAGCCGTGATTGTCCCACTGCACTCCAGCCTGGGTGATGGAGTGAGACTCTGTCTCAAAAGAAAAACATAAAATAAAAATGATCCAGGTATTTTGTAGCCACAGCTACTAGGTAAACAAAGAGGAAACATTTTCGTACCAAAATGAGCAAAACAGGAGAGCATTTGTGCCCACACCGGGGGGAAGGCCATAGGGTCTGGTTAAGTGCCACACTGGGGGCCAGGCTGAGAGCGGGACATGGTTGCCACCGGCCGCTGGTGCAGTGACGGCTTTCTTGTTTGCAGGATGTCTTTATACAAGGAAACAGGATTAAATTAGGAGCTGGTTTTGCCTGTCTTCTCTCAGTGCCCATTCTCTTCGAAGAAACTTTCTACAATGAAAAAGAAGAGAGTTTCAGCATCCTGTGTATAGCCCATCCTTTGGAAAAGAGAGAGAGTTCAGGTATTCCAGCAGGAAAAACCCTTTTCTCCTGTGTTAGAGAAATGTCTCTGTTGAACTTGTTCCTGACTTAGCTGTCTAAGGTTATACAAGGCCAGGCATGGTGGCTCGTGCCGGTAATCCCTGCACTTTGGGAGGCCAAGGCTTGAGGATCACTGATGCCAGGAGTTCAAAACCAGCCTAGACAACACAGTGAGACCACATCTCTATAAAAAAATAAAATAATCAGGCCAGGCACGGTGGCTCATGCCTGTAATCCCAGCACCTTGGGAGGCTGAGGTGGGCAGATTACTTCAGACCTGGTATTTAAGACCAGCCTGACCAACATGATGAAACCCCAGCTCTACTAAAAATACAAAAATTAGCTGGGTGTGGTGGTGCACACCTATAATCCCAACTATAGGGAGGCTGAGGCAGGAGAACTGCTTGAACCCAGAAGGCGAAGGTTGCAGTGAGCCGAGATTACGCCACTGCACTCTATCCTGGGCGACAGAGTGAGACTCTGTTTCAAAAATAAAAAGTAGGCCAGGCGCGGTGGCCCATGCTTGTAATCTTAGCATTTTGGGAGGCCAAGGCGGGTGGATTACCTGAGGTTAGGAGCTCAAGACCAGCCTGGCCAACATGGTGAAACTCTGTCTCTACTAAAAATACAGAAAAATTTAGCTGGGTGAGGTGGTGTGTGCCTGTAATCCAAGCTACTTGGGAGACTAAGGCAGGAGAATCGCTTGAACCCGGGAGGCAGAGGTTACAGTGAGCCGAGATTGTGCCACTGCACTCCAGTGTGGGGTACAGAGTGAGACTTTGTCTCAAAAAATAATAAATAAGTAAAAAATAATAAATAATTAAAAAATAATAATAATAATTAGCCATGGTGGTGTGTGCCGGTAGTCTCAGCTACTCAAAAGGCTGAGGTGGGAAGGTCACTCGAGCTTAGGAATTCAAGGCTGCAATGAGCCATGATCACGCCACTGCACTCTAGCAGTGGGCTACAGAGAAAGACTCTATCTTCAAAAATAATTTAAAAAATGCCAGGCGCGGTGGCTCACACCTGTAATCCCAGCGCTTTGGGAGGCCGAGGCTGGTGGATCACGAGGTCTAGAGATCGAGACCATCCTGGTCAACATGGTGAAACCCCATCTCTACTAAAAATACAAAAAGTTAGCTGGGCATGGTGGCACGTGCCTGTAATCCCAGCTACTCGGGAGGCTGAGGCAGGAGAATTGCCTGAACCCAGGAGGCGGAGGTTGCGGTGAGCTGAGATCGCGCCATTGCACTCCAGCCTGGGTAACAAGAGCGAAACTCCATCTCAAAAAAAAAAAAAAAAAGAAGTAATTTGAGGCTGGGCACCCTAGTTCATGCCTGTAGTCCCAGCACTTTGGGAGGCCGAGGCAGGTGGATCACGAGGTCAAGAGCTCGAGACCATCCTGGTCAACATGGTGAAACCCCGTCTCTACTAAAAATACAAAAAAAAATTAGCTGGGCATGGTGGCACGTGCCTGTAGTCCCAACTACTCAGGAGGCTGAGGCAGGAGAATTGCCTGAACCCAGGAGGTGGAGGTTGCGGTGAGCCGAGATCACACCATTGCACTCCAGCCTGGGTAACGAGTGAAACTCTGTCTCAAAAAAAAAATAATAATTAAAAAAAAAACCAAATTATTTTTTAGAAAAGGTTAAACCTCCTGGAAAATACTCAGGAGCCACATGCAGACCTATGTAATTGTTTTCATTGGTTCCTCCTAGAACTTAAAGTCACTGAGCTAAGGAGGTGTGGATCGGGACTGCTGTTGTGCAGGTTGGGCACTGCACACTTCCAGGAGGCAGCATTCACAAAGACCTCAGCCTGCCTGTGATCCATGTGGGATGTGACTTTTGCCCCCTGAGTGGTACAAAGCAGTAGCCCCAGCTTTGTCTCTGGGTCTCAGCTTCAGGGCTGGCTCTTACAGCGCCTGGCCCCAGCATTGCGCCTCTTTGAGATCTCGTTATTTTTAATAAATAATTATTCTTCTTTTGCCCCAGAAAATTGAGATAACAATTTAATGTGCTGAATGCACACTGATGCTCTTATTCTCAGGAATTGGGGTCTTGCCCATCGTCCCAGATAGTTGGTTTTTGTCCCCGGAAGAGGCCTTGAGAAGACCAAGCTCTCTGGATCCCAGGGTGTTCTGTAACTGGGCTATTCTTGTGCAGTGTCTTGAAATAAGGCCACGTGCCCTTCTCTCCAGAGCCCTAGACCCTGTAGGATAGGACAGACAGTCAGGAACCAACAGAGGCTTCAGAAGCGGCCTGACCTGTTTCTTTTTTCAGAAGAGCCTTTGGCACCCTCAGATCCCTTTTCCCTGAAAACCATTGAAGATGTGAGAGAATTCTTGGGAAGACACTCTGAGCGATTTGACAGGAACATCGCTTCTTTCCACCGAATGTTCCGAGAATGCGAGAGAAAGAGCCTTCGTCACCACATAGTCAGTAGCTGTGCTGTCCTCTGCCTGGCGTGCCTGTCTCGGTTCAGTGCAGGGTGCTGGGAGCCCTCAGTTTCCTCCAGAACTGCTGGGTGCTGCCTCACTGTTTGAAGTCTTTTAAAAATGTTTCTCTCTAACTATAAAAGTAGTTTAGCTGGGCATGGTGGTATAAGCCTGTCTTCTCAGCACTTTGGGAGGCCAAGGCGGGAGGATCCCTTGAGGCCGGGAGTTCAAGACCAGTCTGGGCAACATAAAAAGACCCCGTTGCTACAGAAAATACAAACATTAGCCAGGCGTGGTGGCATGCATGTGCATTCTCAGCTACTTGGGAGGCCGAGGTGGGGCAGCCCAGGAGTTTGAGACTACAGCGTGCTATAGTCACACCACTGCACTCTAGTCTGGGCGATAAAGTGAGACCCTGTCTCTAAAAGAAAGATGAAGCGGGCCAGGCGTGATGGCTCACGCCTGTAATCCCAGTACTTTGGGAGGCCAAGGTGGGCAGATCACAAGGTCAAGAGATCGAGACCATCCTGGCCAACATGGTGAAAAACCCTGTCTCTACTAAAAAGACAAAAATTAGCAGGGTGTGGTGACATGCGCTTGTAGTCCCAGCTAGTTGGGAGGCTGAGGCAGGAGAATCGCTTGAACCTGGGAGGTGGAGGTTGCAGTGAGCCCAGATTGCGTCACTGCACTCCAGCCTGGCAACAGAGGGAGACTCCACCTCAAAATAAATAAATAAATAATTTTTAAAAAACAAATGAAGTGGTGTAAGTCATGAGGAAATATAAAAACGAGTACTATTATCCTCTGTGTTAACCCCGAGAGGACGTTTCTCTTGTTTTTAATGCATATACACCTAAAAAAAAAGTTGAGAAAAATCACCTGATTGACTTGATAAAGCTTGTGTTAGCACCGGAAGCTCTGGGCGAGTTACCTGCTCCGGCTCTCGTGTCCTTGCGAGTAAAGGTGGCCTGTCCCTCTGCTCTGTGTGGTTTAGGACTCAGCGAATGCTCTCTACACCAAATGCCTCCAGCAGCTTCTGCGGGACTCTCACCTGGTAAGCAGCAAGGCTTCCGAGAGGGCGAGTGGCGGTGCGCCCCATGCAAATCCAAGCCCTTTCACTGTGCTTCCCTTGCCCTCTAGAAAATGCTCGCCAAGCAGGAGACCCAGATGAGCCTGATGAAGCAGGCAGTGGAGGTGAGGGCGGGGCGGAGAGGCTGGGAGGCGCTCCCTGTTGCCCACTCACACCCTGAGTGGGGTCTGTTCGTTCCACAGATATACGTCCATCATGAAATTTACGACCTGATCTTTAAATATGTGGGGACCATGGAGGCAAGCGAAGTAGGTTCTCAGTCATTATCACCCAAGTTGGAAGCTTCCTTCTGTGCTTTTTGAGAAATTTGAAGCTTCGTTAATATCTGTTGTTAGGATGCTGCCTTTAACAAAATCACAAGAAGCCTTCAAGATCTTCAGCAGAAAGATATTGGTGTGAAACCGGAGTTCAGGTAAGGGTTTGCACTGCAGTGGCTTGGCATCCTTGGGGCAGGGGTGCCGTCTTCTCCCAGAAGCAGGCCCTCCTGGTGGCAGAGGTGACGCGCTGTTTTGATGTGGTTAGTTCTGAGGAGCAGTGCAGTTACTGGCAACCAAAGATAAAGGCTGCTCTTTACAGGTGACTGTGTGGCCGTCCCCCTCCTGCACTGTGCCCCAGCATGCTGGCTGCATGAGAGGCACTGGGCATGGGATTTTATGCAGCCGGTCCCCAGGTGGGCATGCCATTCGGCTGTGTGGGTTCTGCATGCAGGGGACATCCCACCTGCCCACCTAAGGGAACCCTGACATAGAGGCACCTACTTAGGAGTTAGTTCATTTAAGTTTCATTTTTAAAATTTTAGTTATTATTTTTGAGATGAAGTCTCACTTTGTCACCCAGGCTGGAGTGCAATGGTGTGATCTCGGCTCACTGCACTCCGCCTCCCGAGTTCAAGTGATTCTCCTGCCTCAGCCTCCCAAGTAGCTGGGATTACAGGCGCGTGCCGCCACACCCGGTTAATTTTTGTACTTTTAGTAGAGACAAGGTTTCACCATGTTGGCCAGGCTTGTTGCAAACTCCTGATCTCAGGTGATCCGCCCACCTTGACCTCTCAAAGTGCTGGGATTACAGGCGTGAGCCACTATGCCTGGCCTAATTTAAGTTTCATTAGGTCACAAACATTTTTCACCCTCCCAAATCCTCTTTGGGTTATTCCCCTCTTGGAATAGGATTTTTTTTTTTTTAACTTTCTGGTACAGCTCTATCACCTGGCAGGCTGAATGGGATTGAAGGCTGTTCTGTTTTGCTGCTGACTTAAGTCAGATGACGTCTCAGAATCTGTTTTTGTTTTTCATTCCTTCTGGTTTTGTCATGAGAAGTGTAGACCCTGAGATGTGTTCTTAGATCCGGGCGGAAAGGTTCTCTTACTGTTCTCCGAAGTTGTCACTTTCCAAATTATTTTACAGCTTCAACATACCTCGTGCCAAGAGAGAGCTGGCTCAGCTGAACAAATGCACTTCCCCACAGCAGAAGCTGGTCTGCTTGCGAAAGGTGGTGCAGCTCATTACACAGTCTCCAAGCCAGAGAGGTTTGTGCTTGGGGAAGGGGGCAAGGCCAGGGTAGATGCTAATTCCAGATGAAAAAGCAAAGGAGTGGTGCTATCTTAAGAGATTTTATGGGGCTTGGCATGGGGACTCACCTCTGTAACTCCAGTGCTTTGGGAGACCAAGGTGGGAGGATCACTTGAGGCCAGGAGTTGGAGGCTGCAGTGAGCTATGATCACACCACTGAACTTCAGTCTGGGTGACTGAGTGAGACCTCTTCCCAAAAAAAAAAAGAAAAGAAAAGATTAAAACAAGTTAAGAAAAAGTCAGTAAGGAAGAGACATAGCTATGTGTGTAGATAAAGGATGATCCTGAGTGTATCAAGTGAAATAAACAGGAATGCATATGGTAGACTTCCAGCCAGCAGCATCATACAAAGAGGGGGACAGCTGTATAGCCATGATGTGATGGCAGGCTCATAGCTGTCCTGGACAGGTATGCGGGAAGCAACAGCAGGAGGCTCTGGGAAAGGAGACTGGTTGGCAGTGATGGGAGGGACATTCACAGTTTGCTCTTTTGTATTGTTTGAGTTTTTAAACCTGAATGAATTACTTAAAATTTCACAATGGAAAAATAAGTGAAACTCCACGTGGGCAGTGGACTCCATGTATATAAAACGGAAGCGACCTTAGGAAGACCTTAGTGACTTTAGGAAGAAAGCGGCTTTTGGTCATGGTTCTGGGCACATCTTCAATTTGTGTCACTGCTGCCACCTCCCTGGGCTTTTTCACTGTCCAAGGGGGTGGCAAGGCATGATCTGCTGGGAGTTACCATCTTTTTTTTTCCTTAAGAGACACGGTCTTACTCTGTCACCCAGGCTGGGTACAATTGTAGGTCACTACAGCCTTGAACTCTGTGATCTTCTTGCCTCAGCCTCCCGAGTACTGGGGACTACAGGCATGCACCACCATACCTGGCTACTTTTTGTATTTTTTGTAGGAAGGATGTTTGCTATATTGCCCAGGCAGGTCTCAGACTCCTGGCCTCAAGCAATCCTCCTGTCTCGGCCTCCCAAAACACTAGGATTACTGGGATACAGCCCATGTTGCTGTATCTGGCCTGAGTTATTCATACCTTGTTTTGCACGTGTTCTGAAAATGCTGGGCATTTTTTCCCCCTGAACCTGACACGTGATCAGGACGCTGCAAAGCACCTTGTGCGATGGGGTTTCCCTTGGATGTGTGATTTCCCTGATGACATGGGTTTGTGAATTGCACAGTGGTAGGGAGTTGGTATGCCTGTCAGTCCGTTTGAATCTCACTCTGGTATTGAACATGTGTTTCCCATTTGCAGTGAACCTGGAAACCATGTGTGCTGATGACCTGCTCTCAGTCCTGTTATACTTGCTTGTGAAAACGGAGATCCCTAATTGGTAACATTTTCTGTTAAGATACTCTTTTAAAAACGGCAGTGCTGGACCGTGGTAGTTCTCGTGTGACTCTAGGAAAAATCCACCTTCGACTGGACACCTGTTATGAGCCAGATGCGGGGACTCCCCTCGCTTTATCCGTCCACTTACAGACAGGGAAACCAAGGCCCAGAGAGCTTACATTTTTTGTTCTGGAATGAGTGTTTAGGCAGTGATTGGGCAGAAAAAAACCATCATCTGTCCTCCGGAGCCCACAGCTCGGTTTACAATAATCATCTTGCTAAAGACTACTTCCAGGAAGTAGCTAGTGTCCCAACACGTGCTCTGCAGAGACCCAGGGGACGGTGGTTATAGTTCTCTGAGCGAACCGACTGACTTTAGGTATTTGATCAGTCACTCAAGCCAATAATTCTGTTTTTTCAGAAGTGTGACTTTGGTAGACAACAGCATAACTTCTTTCTTCCTTTCATTAGGATGGCAAATTTGAGTTACATCAAAAACTTCAGGTTTAGCAGCTCGGCAAAGGATGAATTGGGATACTGCCTGACCTCGTTCGAAGCTGCCATTGAATATATTCGACAAGGAAGCCTCTCTGCTAAACCCCCTGTAAGATCTCACCCCTGCTGTGGCCTTCCTGTGTGGCTATCACGGTTCCCTTGATAGGGTGCTGGGGTTTGTCTGTGGGCAGTGGGATTCTTAAATTGCCTCCCAGGAATGGGGCCTCAGCTGTTAGAGGTCGGCGAGTCTTGAAAACCACTCAGCCCTCAATTGGTGGTAAAAGCTGGTGGGTTATCATTGGGATTTACATTGTTAATATCCTTCATTAGTCCCCGTCCTCTCCCAAGGCATGTGGGTGCAAAGGGAAGCCAGAAGTAGGGAACTTGGATTTCTTCACCTTGATAGGCAAGAAGTGATGTCACAGGATCCCTGGGCTGTCACTTTTCCAACTGGAAAGCTCTGTGGCTGGTGGCTCCTTTGCCTGAGTTTTGTTCGGGCCTGTTGGGCTCATTCCACCCTCTTGGCCTGGCAGGCTGCGCTTGGCTTGTGCTACCAGCCTGGATCCCCCGCCTGCCAAGGGCGAGCCAGGTGTGGAGTGGGAGGGGTGTGTGAGCAAGTGCGGGGTCTGGCCACTGCACACAACCAGGTGTGCTGGCTGAGGTGGGGTGGGCAGCTCCAAGGTGCTCGTACGGGGTCCTGCTCCATGCAGGGCTGCAGCTGTGCCTGGGAGGGCAGGGCTTCCACCCTGCCGACTCAGTAGGGATTGGGGCCCCGGCTGTTTCTGGCTCCTGTTGGCCCCTCAGTGTGCAGCCGTGGCTGCACCTCCTCGCCGCAGCTTATGTGTTTGCAGCAGCCGCTCCCGATGGGCCGCTACTACCATCAGTGAGACTGTGCAGTTTGAGGACTCACTGGCCTTACCATTGTTTCTTTGGTTGTTGGTGAGCATTGGCTGGGGGGTGATGACATTTCCACATGGATCTTGAGAATCTTGAACCACAATTGGCCTGCTGGCCTAATTCACTACATACCAATGAGTAAAACGTGATCGTACAGAAAGCACAAAGTTGGAATCAATAAAATGAAAAGATCTCTGTATTACAAGGTGAGAGTGCCAAGGATTTAACATTCATCTTTGTCAGACCTTGATGTAGAATCTCCCAAGATAATGATGAGCAAAAGCACCTGGGAGACAGCAGCAGCCTGTCCAGGCACCCTCAGGTGTGGGCAGTTCCACTGCATCATTCATTATCAACACATTCATGCATTTTTAGTCTTTTTTCCTACTCATGTATATTTGACAGAATTGAAATTATATTGTACTGGGCCGGGCACCGTGGCTCAAGCCTGTAATCCCAGCACTTTGGGAGGCCACAGCGGGTGAATCACTTGAGGTCAGGAGTTCAAGACCAGCCTGGCCAACATGGTGAAACCCTGTGTCTATTAAAACTAGAATTAGGCCGGGCGCAGTGGCTCAAGCCTGTAATCCCAGCACTTTGGGAGGCCGAGGCGGGTGGATCACGAGGTCAACAGATTGAGACCATCCTGGTCAACATGGTGAAACCCCGTCTCTACTAAAAATACAAAAAATTAGCTGGGCATGGTGGCGCGTGCCTGTAATCCCAGCTGCTCAGGAGGCTGAGGCAGGAGAATTGCCTGAACCCAGCAGGCGGAGATTGCGGTGAGCCGAAATCGCGCCATTGCACTCCAGCCTGGGAAGAGCGAAACTCCGTCTCAAAAAAACAAAACAACAACAAAACAAAACAAAACTAGAATTAGCTGGGTGTGATGGCAGGTGCCTGTAATCCCAGCTACTCAGGAGGTCGAGGAGAATTGCTTTAATTCGGGAGGCAGAGGTTACAGTGAGCTGAGATCATGCCACGGCACTCTAGTCTGAGTGACACGGCGCGACTGTCTCAAAAAAAAAAAAAAAAAAAAAAAAAAAATATATATATATATATATATAGAGAGAGAGAGAGAGAGAGAGAGAGAGAACTGTTTTTTTTTACCCCAGAGTAATAGCTTTATTTTTCCTTATTAGAAAACCAATTTTGCTTACAAATACTATTTACAGTATATAGAATGGCAGTGAAGACAACATTTGCCTTTATTCTGTGCATACATAATTATATCTTTTTTTTTTGAGGAATGTGAGCCAGCGTTTTATTCGTTCATTTCTTGCACGTGAAGCACTCCTCAGTGACGTCCTTGGCCCGAGATTCTTCGCCATAGTCCGTAACTGCTGCACCACTGCCATTGGCCCATTCAGAGGGTCTCCCCTGTTGGTTGGTTTTATGGAGCCCTTACCCATTCCCCTCGTTTCTCGTTGTCATCAACCTTAATTAGTTTGATCTGGTGGCACACGCAGGCTCATTACAGTTGGCTGCAAGCACACCAGGGTGAGCTCAGCGCTTGTCTGAGGCTTTGCAAATTCCACATGCTAGGCCACTGTGGACGAGGGCGGCCTTCAGCACCCTTTGTAAGGCAGTGTTAATGTCCATTACAGCGCCAGCAGCAATGTCTTCCTCGGCCAGGTCGGTGGGTTACAGGTACGGCAGTGCAAGGCCTTCCTCAGCTATGGCGGTGGGTCACAGTTACAGCAGTGCAAGGTTTTCCCAGGTCACGTCAGTGGGTCACAGGTACAGCAGTGCAAGGCCTTCCTCGACCGCAGCAGTCTAAGGCCTTCCCCGGCCATGGTGGTGGGTCACGGGTGCGGCAGTGCAAGGCCTTCCCCAGCCATAGTGGTGGGTCACGGGTGCGGCAGTGCAAGGCCTTCCTGGGCCACAGCGGTGGTTCACGGGTACGGCAGTTCAAGGCTTTCCTGGGCCACAGCGGTAAGTCACAGGCACAGCAGTTCAAGGCTTTCCTGGGCCACAGCGGTGGGTCACGGGTGCAGCAGTTCAAGGCTTTCCTGGGCCACAGCGGTGGGTCACGGGTGCAGCTGAATCTTGAACACACCCAAGCCTCTGCCGCTGCATGATGTGGCAGTGGTGAGGAATGAACACAGTTACCTTTTTAACCAAAATTTTAGATCGTGATCATTCTGCACTTGTTGACAGTATCAGTATTCAGGTACTTGATGAAGAATTAATCTCTGCTCTACTCTGAAGTCTGATTTGTCTGCCACTCAGCTGCCAGTGAAATTGGGGGTACTCCGTTGCATCTCATATGTGCTCAAAGGTGCTCCCATCCCCTTGCTGCCCCCATGGCGTGGTTCTCTCCTGCTTTCTTACTTTCTGTGGCACTGAGGCAGGAAGGTCATCACATGGAGGCCTTTGCCAGGCTGTAAGGAGGTGGCTGACCTAACAGTGTCCGTTGGCTTCTCACGCCTCTCACACCTCCTTTTATTTCAGAAAATATTGCAGGCAGATTGGGAACAGTATTTGAGAGGTTGCCTCTCCCGTGCTGGTGTTGGTTTGAGGCCAGTCCTTTTTTTTTGTTTTCTAGAATGAGTCTTGCTCTGTCACCCAGGCTGGAATGCAGTGGTGCGGGACTGTAATCCCAGCTATTGCTGGGACTACAGGCACACACCACTATGCCCTGCTAATTTTTTTTGTTTTGTTTTTGTTTTGGGGATGGAATTTTGCTCTTGTTTTCCAGGCTAGAGTGCAGTGGTGCGATCTTGGCCCATTGCAACCTCCACCTACCAGGTTCAAGTGATTCTCCTGCCTCAGCCTCCCAAGTAGCTGGGATTACAGTCATGTACCACCACGCCTGGCTAATTTTGTATTTTTAGTGGAGATGGGGTTTCTCCATGTTGGTCAGGCTGGTCTCTAAGTCCTGACCTCAGGTGATCCGCCCACCTCGGACTCCCAAAGCGCTGGGATTACAGGCGTGAGCCACCACTCCTGGCCCTAATTTTTTGTATTTTTGTAGAACATGGGATTTTGCCATGTTTGCCAGGCTGGTCTCAAACCCCTGACCTCAAGTGATCCACCTGCCTCAGTCTCACCAAGTGCTGGGATTACAGGCGCTAGCCACTGTGCCTGGCCTGAGTCCAATCCCTCTGGGGGCTCAAACAGATGTCCTGGGCACATCTGTTTGTGTCTGCATCTGGGGTGTAAGGATGCCCCAGGGATAGTGTTGTGTTTGGATAGTCAAGGGAGGGTCACAGCCCAAGGCACCCCTCTTGTCAGGGTGTCGGACCCTGGTCCTGCCCTCCCAGTTGTAGTGTGGTTGATTCTGGTGAAACCTTGAGACAGGTGTGCATCATCTTTATGGCTGGCTGCAAAGCCCGCCCTGCAGGTATTGAGAGATGCTGGTGTTTACAGTGGCCTGTAATTGATGGAGCAGGTGTCATGGCTTCCTTGTCATTTGCGATACGAGCGTTGTGGTTCTGTCTGTATTATGGCCTCTGTCTTAGCCACTCACTGGTTTAAGTAATAATGTTCCATTTAGGAATGTGGAGAGTCATTGCTAGGTATGGATGGTGTTTCTTAGGGAAATAGCCCAAGTGTATCTCCTCACAGCAGAAGAGGTTTCTGAAAAGAATTAAGGACTAAATGTGAGTATATCAGGTTAGATTTTACTATCGATTTTATATAATGTAGTTTCACGGAAATTTTCTCTGCAAGATATAATTATATTTGAGATGACTGTAAACATTTTTTTTTCTTAGAGACAGGATAGTCAAGGGAGGAGTCACCCAGGGTGGAGTGCAGTGGTATGATCCTAGCTCACCGCAGCCTCCAACTCCTGCGCTCAAAGTGATCCTTCCATCTCAGCCTCCTGGGTAGCTGGGACTACAGGTGCATGCCACCACACCCAGCTAATTTTTTAATTCTTAAATTTTTTGTAGAGATGAGGTCTCGCTATTTTGCCCAGGCTGGGCTTGAACTCCTGGGCTCAAGTGATTCTCCCACCTCACCTTCCCAAAGTGCTGGGATTACAGACCTCAGCCACCATACCCAGTCAACATCCTTTAAGCATGTGTATGAATGAAGACTTCAGCTTTCTGAAAATAAATTACTGGGCTGACTCTAGTGTTACCTTTGTGAATGGAAAAAAAGATCTCTGAAAAAGTCTGGATTGGGCCTGGTCACTCACACCCGCAATCCAGCACTTTGGGAGGCTGAGGCATGAGGATCACCTGAGGCCAGGAGTTCAAGACCAGCCTGGGCAATGTAGCCAGACCCCATCTCTACAAAAAATTAGTCATGCATGGTGGCACACGCCTTTAGTCCCAGCTACTCCTGGAGCTAAAGTGGAAGGATCACTTGAGCCTTGTAGTTCAAGGCTACAGTGAGCTGTGATTGCACCACTGCAGTCCAGCTTGGGAAACAGAGCAAGACCCTGTCTCAGAAAAGAAAAAAGAAATAGATAAAGCTAGGAAAGAACCTGTGCCATTCTCGGCTGCAGCTTCGCATGCTTCCGGTCTTCCTTGGGTTGCTGGGTTTCTCGTAAATAGGGTTAACCCCTTTCTTTAGTAAATGTTTGTTGATGCTCCCTCTCTTCTTCTTCTTTTTTTTTTTTTTTTGAGACGGAGTTTCGCTCTTGTTATCCAGGCTGGAGTGCAATGGCGTGATCTCGGCTCACCGCAACCTCCGCCTCCTGGGTTCACACAATTCTTCTGCCTCAGCCTCCTGAGTAGCTGGGATTACAGGCACGCGCCACCATGCCCAGCTAATTTTTTGTATCTTTAGTAGAGACGGGGTTTTACCATGTTGGCCAGGATGGTCTCGATCTGTTGACCTCATGATCCACCAGCCTCAGCCTCCCAAATTGCTGGGATTACAGGCTTGAGCCACCGCGCCCAGCTGCTCCCTCTCTTCTTATAGCTCATTCTTCATAGAAGATTTCAGTCTTGGGAGACCTACCTCTCTTCATCACTGCTGTCTAAATCGTTACCCAGAGTTGAGGAAACAGCGCTGGATTTACCTGGATAACAATGTGTGATGTTTCTCTGACCCTAAGCTGCTCAGCCGTGAATTGCGATGTAAAGCGGATTGTTAGAGCTTTATATAGCATGCAGCAGCTGGGGGCAAAAGCGCCTCTAACTCTCGGGTGCTCGTGTTCCTTTGCTAAGTTAACCCTCCTGGGGGACTGCTGAGAGGATCCTACTTGGCAGAGGACCCCAGGAATGGACTGTCCCTAGAGGTGACATCAGCTCTATCTTTAGGGGGACCTCCAAGTCAAAACGTAGAGGGCTGTAAAGAGACAGCTTTATTCCACAAATTTGTCAGGGTTTGGGGGACTTCTGGCAGCTGCTGGCTGGAAAAAAATTCCCGTTACTTCCCACCAAGACCCTTTTTCAGGCAGTGAATTTGTCATTAGACAATTTGGTTGCAGTTGCTCAAGTGTGCATTGAACTGTCTTGCTAGAAATGATTTTATAAAGTAATATGAAAAGTGTCTAGAGTTTTGCCTTTTTTTTTGAGATGGAATCTCTGTTGACCAGGCTGGAGTGCAGTGGCAGGATCTCAGCTCACTACAACATCCATCTCCCGGGTTCAGGCAATTCTGCCTCAGCCTCCCAAATAGTTGGGATTACAGGCACCTGCCACCACGCCCGGCTAATTTTTGTATTTTTAGTAGAGAGAGATTTCACCATGTTGGCCAGGCTAGTATCAAACTCCTGACCTCAAGTAATCCACCCACCCCGGCCTCCTAAAGTGCTAGGATTACAGGTGTGAACCACCACGCCTGGCCCTTGCTTTTTTTTTTGAGACAGGGTGTTGCTCTGTCACCCAGGCTGTAGTACAGTGGCATTATCATGGTTCACTGCAGCCTCCAACTGGGCTCAGGTGATCCTCCCACCTCAGCCTCCCATGTAGCTGGGACTACAGGCACGCACGACACACACTAGGCTAATTGTTTATTTTTTTGCAGAGGTGGGGTCTTGCTGTGTTGCTCAGCTGGTGTCAAACTCCTGGGCTCAAGTGATCCTCCCGCCTTAGCCTCCCAAACTGCTGGGATTATAGGAGTGAGCCACTGCACCCAGCCTGAGATTTTTGTATCTAGGCAGCCATTACCAGCAATATGAAGATCTAAACTTATTAATTGGGGTGGATCCTGAAACACCCAAAGAGGCAGGAGTCATTAATCTCTGTCTGTGTCATGAATTCCCCCCGCCCATGTCTTCTGGATTTGGCCTTACGGCCATTTTCTTTATTTATTTTTGAGACCGAGCCTTGCTCTGTCACCCAGGATGGAGTGCTTTGGCATAATCTTGGCTCTCTGCAACCTCTGCTTCCTGGGTTCAAGCAGTTCTCATGCCTCAGCCTGCAGAGTAGCTGGAACTATAGGCATGCACCACCATGCCTGGCTAATTTTTGTGTTTTTGTAGAGATGGGGTTTTGACTTGTTGGCCAGGCTGGTCTCGAATTCCTAGCCTCAGGTGATCTACCTGCCTCAGCCTCCCGAAGTGCTGGGATTACAGGTGTGAGCCACTACACCTGAACTATTTATTTATTTGGGACGGAGTTTCACTCTGTCGCCCAGGCTAGAGTGCCGTGGCGTGATCTCAGCTCACTGCAACCTCTGCCTCCTTGGTTCAAGTGATTCTCCTGCCTTAGTCTCCCAAGTAGCTGGGACTACAGGCATGCACTACCATGCCTGGCTAATTTTTTGTATTTTTAGTAGAGACAGGGTTTCACCA
The DNA here is from genome assembly GCA_031835075.1 of Saguinus oedipus. Lineage (NCBI taxonomy): Eukaryota > Metazoa > Chordata > Mammalia > Primates > Cebidae > Saguinus > Saguinus oedipus. The sequence goes on along the minus strand of CM063187.1, from coordinate 36,816,409 downwards.
TGTTGGCCAGGCTTGTATTGAACTCCTGACCCTCAGGTGATTTGTTTGCCTCAGCCTCCCAAAGTGCTGGGATTATAGGTGTGAGCCACTGTGCCCGGCCATGTGGCCATATCATTTAATAAGCACGTCCAAAAAGCAAGACCCCTCTCTCTTCCTGCTGGTTGACACTGGGAAATAGAGACTAGCTTGTGAAATGGCTTTCCTGCCCAAAGACCCCAGATAACACAGCAGGGAATTGGGCTGTGCAGGCGTTAGGTCATAGATTTGAGGAGGGAGGGAGGCCAGGGCAATGCAGGTTTCCATCTGGAGGACGATGGTGCTGGAGACGGCACATTCCACACGTACATGCAGCCAGGGTGCGGCCACCATCCCTGTCCCCTCCGAGGAGCAGTTGTCAGAGTCTTCACTTTCCCGGAAGCCCTTCCCCCAGCCTGATGTCAACCTGTCCTTTGTCTCAGCGAGCAGGTCCTGTGTGAGATGTGAGAGGTGCAGCCGATGCTGCTCTGGAAGAGACAGCCAGGGCTGTTGCTGGGGCGCTTTTGAAGGATCTACACCAACGTGTGTTTGGTTTTTTCCTGCAGGAGTCTGAGGGATTTGGTGACAGGCTGTTCCTTAAGCAGAGAATGAGCTTACTGTCCCAGATGACTTCGTCTCCCACCGACTGCCTGTTTAAGGTAAGACACCAAGAGGTCTCTATGGGTAAAGGTGGGTGAGGAACACTGTATCTCTTGGCATCTCTATAAAATCCATCAGGGTTGGCTGGGTGTGGTGGCTCATGCCTGTAGTCTCAGCACTTTGGGAGGCGGGTGGATCACCTGAGGTTAGGAGTTCAAGACCAGCCTGGCCAATATGGTGAAAACCCGTCTCTACTAAAAATACGAAAATGTGCTGGATGTGGTGGCACATGTCTCTAGTCTCACTCCTTGGGAGGCTGAAGCAGGAGAATCACTTGAACCCAGAAGGTAGAGGTTGCAGTGAGCCAAGATCGTGCCATTGCACTCCAGCCTGGGTGACAGAGAGACTCCATCTCAAAAAAAGAAAAAAAAATCCATCCAAGTGGTGGTCTGCATAAACCCTGAAGTTCCATTTTGTGCTCAAAGTGGGCGGTAGGCATGCTGAGGTTTTTAATTTGGGATCAGGGCTGGGTGGGGTGGCTTACATTTGTAATCCCAGCACTTTGGGAAGCCAGAGTGGGAGGATCACTTGAGGCCCAAACCCCAAGACCAGCCTGAGTAACATAATGACTACCCGTCTCTATAAAAAAAAATACAAAAAATTGGCCGGGCACGGTAGCTCACGCCTGTAATCCCAGCACTTCGGGAGGCCGAGGCGGGTGGATCACGAGGTCAAGAGATCGAGACCATCCTGGTCAACATGGTGAAACCCCATCTCTACTAAAAATACAAAAAATTAGCTGGGTGTGGTGGCACGTGCCTGTAATCCCAGCTACTCAGGAGGATGAGGCAGGAGAATTGCCTGAACCCAGGAGGCGGAGGTTGTGGTGAGCCAAGATCGCGCCATTGCACTCCAGCCTGGGTAAAATAATGACTACCTGTCTCTATAAAAAAATACAAAAAAAAAAATTAGCCAGGCGTAGTGGCGGGCACCTGGAGTCCTAGCTGCTCAGGAGGCTGAGGTGGAAGGATCACTTGAGGCCAGGAGTTGGAGGCTGCAGTGAGCTGTGACTGTGCCATTGCACTCTAGCTGGGTGGCAGAGTGAGACCCAGCACGTTTCCCCGTCTCCCCCGCGTGCTGTGCTTTGCTGTGCTGGGTAGCACAGTGTGGGTGCCAGGCCCTTCGATTTCTCAGTTTCTTGAAATCCGACTTGTTCTTCCAGGCCAGCTCAGCGGTGCCTCTGCTGGCAGCCCTGGCAGGGCTAATGCCTCCCCCAGGCCGGAGGAGCCCCTCAGGTGTTTATGGGTGTGTGCACTGGGTTGGGAACGCTGTGCCTGACTTCCTGGTGGTCTGGTCACCTGGCACATGGGGGCAGCTCCCTGCTCAAGACACTGGCAGGCCACTCAGGTGCTCACAGGTCAGGCAGTGAGAACTGGGCGAGGGCAGAGCCCCCTGGGGACCTGGGGGCCAGGCGACCTGGAGCCAGAGTGGGTCCCAGGAAGGAGCACGTCCAGGAGGGCAGGTTTGCTTGTTGATGGGGTCTCCTGCTCATTGCAGCTGTTCTCTTTCCTTTGCAAGTTGAAGCTCTACTAGAATGAAAGGATCCCTAGTCCATTGCAAGGGTAAGAATAATAATAAAAAAAGAAATACAAGATGAAGCTGGGCATGGTGGTGTACACCTGTAGCCCCAGTTATATGGGAGGCTGAGGTGGGAGATCACTGGAGCCTCAGAGGTCAAGGCTGCAATGAGCTCTCATCATGCCACTGCATTCCAGCTGGGCAACATACTAAGACCTTACTTCTAAAAAGGAATGAATCAATGAATTCTGTTATTTATCACCATGTAATAATTCACTGAAAAAGCAAAAAAGAATAGAAGAGGAACAGGACTGAGCCTTTTTCCAGTGAGGGGGCAAAATCCACATTAACGTTCAGAGATGTGTTGTCTGTCTGCCTTTCCTATTGCTGTATGAATTTTGTCACTTTTTTTTTTTTTTCTGAGACAGAATCTCACTCTGTCGCCCAGGCTGGAGGGCAGTGGTGTCAATGGCATGATCTTGGCTCAGCTCACTGTAACCTCCACCTCCTGGGTTCAAGTGATTCTCCTGCCTGAGCCTCCCAAGTAGCTGGGGTTATAGGCATCCGTTACCACACCCAGCTAATTTTTGTATTTTTAGTAGAGACGGGGTTTCACCATGTTGGCCAGGCTAGTCTTGAGCTCCTGACCTCAAAATCGGCCTACCTTTGCCTCTCAAAGTGTTGGGATTACAGGTGCGAGCCACCTCGTCAGGTACATTGTTTTTTTGAATATGGAAGACTTTTATCATTTCCAGAAAGAGAGTGTAGTAGAGTCAGCAGGCCACCATTGCACAGTGGTTTCATCTCCCCCATCCCCTTTCCCCACCACCAAGATGATTATGAAGGACATGTGGGAGAACAAATCATTTCATCCACCAGCACATAGATGAGTGTTTCTAAAAGGACTCTCGGCCAGGCGCAGTGGCTCACACCTGTAATCCCAGCACTTTGGGAGGCCGAGGTGGGTGGATTACTTGTGGTCAGGAGTTTGAGACCAGTCTGTCCAACATGGTAAAAACCCGTCTCTACTAAAAATACAAAAATTAGCTGGGTGTGGTGGCCGGCGCCTGTAGTCCCAGCTACTCAGGAGGCCGAGGCAGGAGAATCGCTTGAACCCGGGAGGCAGAGGTTCCAGTGAACTGAGATCATGCCACTGCACTCCAGCCTGGGTGACAGAGTGAGACTGTCTCAAAAAAAAAAAAAAGACTCAAAAAATCCACCCCTAATCGAGTAACTCCTGCACGTGGATAGCGTCTTGGATGTCACTTTTCAGCATATTGCGTCAGGTAACCAGAAAGAAGTGGAGAAGCTTCTGAGCCAAGAAGACCATGATAAAGATGCCGTCCAAAAGATGTGTCACCCTCTGTGCTTCTGCGACGACTGCGAGAAACTCGTCTCTGGGTAAGAGGGTGCTGGTGGGGGCTCTGTGTGCCAGGAAGCAAGAGACAGGAGGCACCCTGGAACTTCTCCACTGTGCTGTGTGACTGCAGATAAGAGCTGTGCTCCCTGCCCCTCAGCTGCCTGTGCCGTAGAGTGGAGATGATAACATCTGCCCCTTTGGAGAATCAGATGGGCTAGGGGTTGTCAAAACACTTGCCCACCAGCGGGCCGGCTGCCAGGGTAGGCTGGTTATAGGGCCTGCACCAGGCTCAGAAAGGGGGTTTTAGGATGGGAGGAACATCAGTTTTTCCAATAACATTTTTGGTTTCCTGTAATCTTTGTCAGACCCTTTGCTGGGTGTTGAGGCCTAAAGGGTTGGTGGGGGAGAGACTCCAGGGCCAGGTACCTCTGTTCTCACGCTGGGGGAGCCCTGGGACAGTGCTGGAGCCACACATCTTGGGTGGGATCCTGTGAGCCACCTTCTGTCCATGGTACCTGCATATGTACCTGGGCAGGGAGAGGCGCTGTGGCACCATTCCCGTGTTTTCTGTGTCTTTCTGTATTTTAGGAGGTTGAACGATCCCTCAGTTGTCACTCCATTCTCCAGAGATGACAGGGGGCACACCCCTCTCCACGTGGCTGCTCTCTGTGGTATGTGGTCCTGTGCTGGCCCCTAAGGGCTGTCACAGCAAAGGGATGGTGCCCAGGGTGACCCAGCAGAGAGGCCTGGCTGATGGGCAGGGGGTTGGCAGTTGGGGCCACGTCGTGGGTCCATCCTCCAAGGGCCGGAAGGAGAAGAGGAGCAAATATTCCAGAGGGCTTGATGGCCAGCGTGCTGCCTCCTGCGCTGGGTGAGCTCCCCTGTGTGGTTCCCACGGCATGGAGACACTCCCTAATGCGGCCCTGGGTTGGGGGCGCAGAGAGGAAAGGCTTGAATCTGGGCTATGAGAACAGTCTCAGAATCATCTGCTTGCAGTTCTTGTGGCCTTGCCTTTAAGAAATTATTTTATTGCCCAGGCACGGTGGCTCACGCCTATATTCCCAGCACTTTGGGAGGCTGCGGCGGGCAGATCACCTGAGGTTGAGAGTTCGAGACCAACCTGATCAACATGGAGAAATCCTGTCTCTACTAAAAATATAAAAATTGGCCGGGCATGGTGGTGCATGCCTATAGTCCCAGCTACTTGGGAGGCTGAGGCAGGAGAATTGCTTGAACCCAGGAGGCGGAGGTTGCAGTGAGCTGAGATTGCGCCACTGCACTCCAGCCTGGGCGGCTGAGTGAGACTCTGTCTAAAATAAAACAAAAAAAATAAATAAAGTGCACATTCAAGATAGAAAGCGTAAGGTCCTCCAGAGTCCCTGGCCTTCCCTGTCTCCCAGAGATCACTGTGACTGATGAATGTCTGGGGTCTCTGCATGCTGTGTGGATGTGTGGATACATAAAGCCTGTAGTGCTGTAGGGCTCATAATGTTCTGTTGTGGGCAGTTTTTTTGTTAGCACTATGCAAGGATGTATTTCCCTGGCAGTATTTTTAATGGCTGCCTAATAATCCATCTTATGAACGATGAGTCATGGAATCTGTGGCTGTCTAAGGCTCTTTTCGATGATTTTCTATTGCTGAGAGGTGGATTTTGGCTGGGTTCCCTCCAAGGGCCACCCAACGTGTCCGGAGTCTGCAGAGCCTTATTTGATATTAGCTGTAGTTGCTCTCTAGCAGAAAAGGTATCTGTCGTGTGTTTCATGCCCAGGACTAGGAGGGTGCATAGTGTATGGTTTTATAATTAAGGTGTAGAAGGCCTCTGCGCCTGCCTTCTCCATCGTGACATCCTTCTCTGCAGGGCAGTCATCTCTCATCGACCTCCTGGTGTCCAAGGGTGCTGTGGTGAATGCCACAGACTACCACGGGGCCACTCCGCTCCACCTGGCCTGTCAGAAGGGCTACCAGAGCGTGACGGTGAGCAGTGGTGCCTTTGCGGTGGGCTGTTGCTTTGCTCCCGTGGGCTTGGTTCTGCGTGGTGATGGTACGGTGGTGATGGCTACACTGCGCCTCGTCTCCTGGTGCTGTGCCTCCCTCATCCCACACCAGCTCTGCTGCGGTAGTAGTGAGGGAATCGAGGGACTGGTCCCACCTTTCTGGGTCTCCTGGACAGGATTGTTAGGTTTAGATTTGAAATTTCCTGGCCAGACGTGCTGGCTCACGCCTGTAATCCCAGCGCTTTGGGAGGTCAAAGCAGGAAGATGAGTTGAGCCCAGGAGTTCGAGACCAGCCTGGGCAACCTAGGGAAACCCTGCCTCTACAAAGAAAAAAAAATTTAAATTATCTGGACATGGTGGTGCACACCTGTAGTCCCAGCAACTTGAGAGGCTGAGGCGGGAGGTTTGTTAGATCCTAGCAGGTCGAGGCTGTAATGAGCAGTGATCATGCCACTGCACGTCAGCCTGGGTGACAGAACAAGACCCTCTCTCTAAAAAGAAAAACTTCCTGATCATCTGGGGGAAGAAAGGGTAGGGCTTTAGACTTTTTTCTTCAGTCTCTAAACTCTGTCAGGAAGGATGGGTGTTGGTATAATTTGAATAGTAGCATAAGTAAGATTGAAGACGGGAACAAACGACCTCCCCCTGCTAAGACTGGAGGCCGGGCCTCCCGGGGAGGGGGCTGGGCCCCCCCTGCTAAGACTGGAGGCCAGGCCTCCCGGGGAGGGGCTGGGCCCTGCTCATCGCCTTCCTTTGTCTCTGCAGCTGCTGCTGCTGCACTACAAGGCCAGCGCGGAAGTGCAGGACAACAACGGGAACACGCCGCTCCACCTGGCCTGTACCTACGGCCACGAGGACGTGAGTGGCCCCTGCTGTTCCCAGGGGGCTGCGCTCACTCTTTCCCACTCGTAGAGAAGTCGAGATGTCTCATTAGTCTAATGTATTTTGTGTCAATAATTATTGGAACATTGGGTGTGTGAATTTTTTTAATTTAAAAGAATGTTAGGCCGGGCATGGTGGCTCATGCCTATAATCCCAGCACTTTGGGAGGCTGAGGCCGGCAGATCACCTGAGGTCAGGAGTTCAAAACCCGCTTGACCAATATGGTAGAACCCCATCTCAACTACAAATACAAAAATTAGCTGTGGGTGGTGTGCGCACCTGTAATCACAGCTACTCAGGAGGCTGAGGCATGAGAATTGCTTGAATCCGGGAGGTGGGGGTTGCAGTGAGGTGAGATTGCGCCATTGTACTCCATCCTGGATGACAGAGCGAGACTCCATCTCAACAAAAAAGGAATGTTTAATATATCACAGATGCCATATTGAAGTGACAGAAAATTAAAGCTAGTCGCTCATTATCTTATCCTGAGGTAAAATCGTTCTCATATCCTTGCCACCATCTGGTTCTTTCTTGTGCACATGTTCACTTTTTACATTTTCTGTTTTTACTATTTATTTATGTTTGAGTCAGGCCCTCACTATGTCCCAGACTGGAGTGCAGTGACATGATCTTGGCTCACTGCAGCCTCCGCCTCCCGGATTCAAGTGATTCTCCCCTCAGCCTCTGAGTAGTTGGGATTATAGGCGTGCACCACCACGCCCAGCTAATTTTTATATTTTTAGTAAAGTCGGGGTTTCACCATGTTGGTCAGGCTGGTCTGGAATTCCTGGCCTCAAGTGATCTCGGCTCACTGCAACCTCCGCCTCCCGGGTTCAGGCAATTCTCCTGCCTCAGCCTCCTGAGTAGCTGGGATTACAGGCACGCACCACCATGCCCAGCTAATTTTTTGTATTTTTAGTTGAGACGGGGTTTCACCATGTTGACCAGGATAGTCTCAACCTCTTAACCTCATGATCCACCCGCCTCGGCCTCCCAAAGTGCTGGGATTACAGGCGTGAGCCACCACACCCGGCCAGAAAAAATATATATATTTTTTGAGACAAGGTTTTGTTTTGTTGCCAGGCTGGAGTGCAGTGGCATGATTTTGGCTCACTGTAACCTTTGCCTCCTGAATTCAAGCGATTCTCCTGCCTCAGCCTCCCATGTAGCTGGGATTACAGGCACACACCACCACACCCAGCTAATTCTTGTATTTTTAGTAGAGATGGAGTTTTACTGCATTTGCCAGGCTGATCTGAAACTCCTGATCTCAGGTGATCTGCCTGCCTCAGCCTCCCAAAGTGCTGGAATGATGGGCATGAGCCACCGTGACCGGCCATCTAGCACATGCTTTAATAGCTGCAGTGATCTATTGTGTGTCATGTCATGGTCTCCAAGACCAGCCCTGGGCGCAGTGATTGGCTGGGAGCACTCACAGAACTCAGCATACAGTTGCGCTCACAGCTGTGGTTCGTCACAGCAGAAGGACGCAGAACAACATCAGCAAAAGAACAGGCACGTGGTAGAGTCCAGAGGAGAGCAGGGGTGAGCTTCAAACAGTGTTGGCTGGGCACTGTGGCTCGCACCTATAATCCAGCACTTTGGGAGACCCAGGTGGGTGGATCACCTGAGGTCAGGGGTTCAAGACCAGCCTGGCCAACATGGTGAAACCCCATCTGTACCAAAAAAATACAAAAATTAGCTGCGTGTGGTGGCACACACCTGTAATCCCGGCTACTCAGGAGGCTGAGGTGGGAGAATCGCTTGGACTCAGGAGGCAGAGGTTGCTGGACAGTTCACATCTATAATTCCAATAATGGGAGACTGAGGTGGGAGGATTGCTTGAGCCCAGGAGTTTGAGGTGTGCCTGGCAACAGATGAGACCCCCATCTCTACAAAAAGTAAATTAAAACACCCAGGCATGGTGGTACATGCTTGTAGTCCCAGCTGCTCAGGAAGCTGAGGTGGGAGGATCGTGTAAGTCCCAGCTGCTCAGGAATTCAAGGTTGCAGTGAGGTATTACTGTACCACTGTACTGCAGCCTGGATAGCAGAAACCCGGTCTCAAAAAAAAAAAGGCTGGGCGCGGTGGCTCACACCTGTACTCCCAGCACTTTGGGAGGCTGAGGCGGGTGGATCACGAGGTCAAGAGATCGAGACCATCCTGGTCAACAAGGTGAAACCCCGTCTCTACTAAAAATACAAAAAATTAGCTGGACATAGTGGCGCGTGCCTGTAATCCCAGCTGCTCAGGAGGCTGAGGCAGGAGAATTGCTTGAACCCAGGAGGCGGAGGTTGCGGTGAGCCGAGATCACGCCATTGCACTCCAGCCTGGGTAATAAGAGCGAAACTCTGTCTCAAAAAAAAAATACAAAAAATTAGCTGGACATAGTGGCGCGTGCCTGTAATCCCAGCTGCTCAGGAGGCTGAGGCAGGAGAATTGCCTGAACCCAGGAGGCAGAGGTTGCGGTGAGCCGAGATCATGCCATTGCACTCCAGCCTGGGTAACAAGAGCGACACTCGGTCTCAAAAACAAAAAAAAAAGAAAATGAAAGGAGGTGTCCTGATCAGATACTGTGACAACCCTGAGTTCTATCTGCACATTTGCTTGGTGAGTGAAGCCTTGCTTGAATGAAGACATGGACTGAGGCCGAGGAGAGCACAGACCTTGTCGAGGCTTGGTGCATCCATGAGCAATACTGTTTCCCATCTCTGCAGTGTGTGAAGGCTCTGGTCTACTACGACGTGGAGTTGTGCCGACTTGACATTGGCAATGAGAAAGGAGACACCCCTCTGCACATTGCTGCTCGCTGGGGCTACCAAGGCATCATAGAGACATTGCTGCAGAACGGAGCGCCCACCGAGATCCAGAACAGACTGAAGGAGACACCCCTCAAGTGTGCATTAAACTCAAAGGTAGCTCCTCCTATCTCTGAGGGGCAAGATGACTTTGAAAGAAGATCGATGTCCATAGCTGTGGTCTTGGCCTCCTAGACAAATTGTGCATTAGTGCCTGGGCTCAGGGCTTGGCTTGTACCCTTTCTGCTGCATGTAGGACCTCATCATTGATGGGTTTTACTGATTTATGTTATTTTCGGTTTGAGTGGGCGTCTTTCTCAGGGTTGTTCCTGGAGCTGCTGACGGCAGAGTTTGTTCTGGCTGCCGAGTGCTGTTGATTGATTGCCAGATGGGGTGGGCAGAAACGAGGCTCTGCAGGGGCAGGAACCGGGGAGGGAGCAGGATGTGATAGAAATCCCTTTTCCCATTTCGTCACCTTCAGCGCCTAGAATCTGACTTGACCAATTCTGGACATCGTTGAGGATGGTTTCTTTCATACATAACTTGTTAATGAACTCACCTTTTTCTCCTAGATTCTGTCTGTAATGGAAGCCCATCATCTGTCCTTCAAGAGGAGGCAGAAGTCATCCGAGGTAGGTCAGCCGGGCTGAGCCACTCGGTTGCCTTGGAGACCACGGGTGCCTTCTCTGGTCCTCACGTATCCATGTCCCCTGTCTTCTTTCCCTTTGGGGCTCCCTTGCCGCAGGCCCCTGTGCAGTCCCCGCAGTGCTCCGTGGACTCCATCAGCCAAGAATCCTCCATTTCCAGCTTCTCCTCCATGTCATCCAGCTCAAGGCAGGAGGAGCCCAAGAAGGACTACAGAGAGGTAAGGCTTCCAGAGGGAGGACGGGGTGGTGGAGGAGGCCTTGGTGGCCCCAGGCCGTGGCAGCCAGCAGAAGAGCCGTGGACTGACGAGGGCCACGCTCTCCGGCTGCTTGCCCGTTCTGGGGCTGCTGCTGGTCTGCGGTGGCTGAGGTTGGTGCCCTTGAGCTAGGCCCAGCAGCATCTCGCAGTGCTGTGTGCTCTGGCGTGACCTTCTGTTGGCCGCTCCCTGAGTAGCAATTAGTGTGGTAGAGTGTGTTTGCATATTAGAGAGGGGATAGGCTAAGAAAAATACAAGTCAGGTCATGTAGAGGTCCCCTCATTTCAGATAATTTTATTTTTGTTTTTAAGATGGAGTCTCGCTCAGTTGCCCAGGCTGGAGTGTAATGGTGTGATCTCGGCTCATTGCAACCTCTGCCTCGCAGGTTCAGGCAATTCTCCTGCCTCAGCCTCCCAGGTAGCTGGGATTACAGGCATGTGCCACCATACCCAGCTAATTTTTTTTGTATTTTTAGAAGAGATGTGGTTTCACTATGTTGGTCAGGCAGGTCTTGAACTCCTGACCTCAGGTGATCTGCCCGCCTTGGCCTCCCGAAATGTTGGGATTACAGGCGTGAGCCATTGCGCCTGGGCTATTTTTATTTTTATGTTTTTATTTTTACTTTTTTGAGACAGAGTCTTGCTCTGTCGCCCAGGCTGGAGTGCAGTGGCGTGATCTTGGCTCACTGCAACTTCCACCTCCTGGGTTTAAGCAGTTCTCCTGCTTCAGCCTCCCAAGTATCTTGGACTAGAGGCGCCTGGCATCATATCCGGCTGATTTTTTTATATTTTTAGTAGAGAAGGGTTTCACCATGTTGGCCAGGCTGTTTTAGGACACCTGGCCTCAAGTTACCCACCCACCTCGGCCTCCCAAATTGCTGGGATTACAGGTGTGAGCCACCATGCCTGGTCTGATTTCAGATATTGTAGAAAGTATCTGCATAGCATTCTCTGCCTTCCATCCCCACCCTGTAAGCTTCTCTGCTGAGAGCCTGACGTCATCGTTCCTGACTTCTTGCAAAGTTTATGTAGACATTTGCATGCATGTACACCTTGCATTTTGCAAAAGCTCACTGATAGCCTGTTTTTTTGCTTTTGTTTTTCATTTAACTTACAGCTTGTTCAGTGTCAGCCTCATTCTTTAGCTGAGGGGTGGACTGTTGAACAGATACACCACCTTTGATGGCCCTCCCGTGGGTGCTGAACCCTCACTGACCCCACTGTAGTGTCCCACCACCCACAAGGCTTAGCTCCATGCAAAACAGCGTAGAAAGCCAAGAGACACAATCCAGAGTCTCATGGAGACCTGAAGTTGTTCCTGGGAGGGGTGTCCACCCTCACAGTGCCCCAGCTAGCAGATAGTCATTGCTGAGTTGAGTATCGCTTTTTCTTTTTCTTTTTTTTTTTCCTGAGGCAGGGTCTCACTGTGTCACCCAGGCTGGAGTGCGGTGGGATATGAGTACATTCATAGCTCCCTGCAACCTCAAACTCCTGGGCATAGCCTCCCAAAGTGCTGGGATTACAGGCTGAGCCACTGCACTTAGCTGCGTATATTTTTCTAAGTCATAGGGGTGGCTCGCATCTTAGGAAGCACTTGTGCTCCAAGGTAACCATGGCCTCACCTTTCCACATCAATAAAGTTACAGTTTATATTCCCTGAATGACAGTGGGTTCTGTGCACACCAGCAACTTCCTAGGATGGCCTCTGAGCAGTTTTAGGGACACGTTTGAAGGATACTAAATCAGACGTCAAAACTTCACACATCAAGAGAGAAATGAAAGCCAATAGGTTTTCCGAATGTTGGTTATTTCTATTATTTTATTATTGAAATCATTCTTCTAACTTTCTTGTTCCTCTTATTAAGGTAGAAAAACTTCTAAGAGCAGTTGCTGATGGAGATTTAGAAATGGTGAGTGCATTTTAGAAGTGCATTTTGTCTTATTTTTATTTTTTAAAGACAGGGTCTTGTTCTGTCCCCCAGGCTGGAGTGCAGTGACGTGATCATGGCTCACTGCAGCCTTGAACTCCTGAACCCAAGTGATCCTCTTGTCTCAGCCTCTTGAATTGCTGGGACCACAGGTGTGCGCCGTCATGCCTGGCTAATTGTAAAAAAATTTTTTTAGAGATGGGGTCTTGCTATATTGCCCAGCCTGATCTTGAACTCTGGGCCTCAAGTGATCTTCGTGCCTTGGCCTCCCAAAGTTCTTGGATTATAGGCATGTGCCACCAAGCCCAACTTTAGGAGTGCCCAGCTTTAGAAGTGCAATTATAAAAAGCTGCTTCTCAGGTTAAAACAGCCACCCATCTGTGTTTCTTGTCTCCAGTTCAGTTTTGGGTCACGTGGACTCTGATTTTATGCAGCGGGTGGTATGTTTAGTGCGTAGTAATGGCGATGTTAGCTTTTTCTGACAAGTAATGGGGCAGTTTAGCACACAGGCACCTAGCGAGCGTGGTCCCTGCCTTTCAGATGTCCACATTCCACGAGTGTGGTGAGATGTTGCCAAGACCAGGGACCATGCTCAGGGCACAGAGTGTGGGCTCAGAGGGCAGGCTCACTAGCCAGTGTGCAAGGAGGGCAGCTTGGTTTTGGGGAGAGGTGGAACCAGGAGAGGTGAGGGCAGAGCCCAGAGGTGTTTGTGAGGCTCTGCAGAAGCTGTGGTTGGCTGGGACCCCTGGACCATGGGAGGGAGCCTAAGGCTTGGGGCTGCGAGGAGTCATATGCAGGTGTCTGGATGAGATGGGGCCCCCAGCCCTGGGGCTGGCACCTGGAGAGAATGTCGTGGCTTGACAAAGGCATCTGTCCAAACCATCAGATGCATCTGACAGTGAGATGAGTGGACAATGGAGATAGCCTTTCTTAGATTCCCATGGACAGCTTACCCTGGCTTGCCTTTGGCCCCCTGAAAGGACTATTTCTTCCACTTTTTTTTTTTGACACGGAATCTTGCTCTGTCGACCAGGAGTGCAGTGGTCCAATCTCGGCTCACTGCAACCTCTACCTCCCAGGTTCAAGTGATTTTCCTGCTTCAGCCTCCTGAATAGCTGGGACTTCATTTGTGTACCACCACACCTGGCTAATTTTTTTTTTTTAAATCAGAGACAAGTTTGACCATGTTGGCCAGGCTGGACTTGAACTCCTGACCTCAGGTGATCTGCCCCACTATAGGCCTTCTAGAGTGCTGGGATTACAGGGGTGAACCACTGTGCCTGGTCGTACCTTCCACTTATAATGAAGGAGGGAGTGAGGTGCTCACTAAGTGCCCTAGGACCAGGGTGGGCTTATGGATTTATTTTTTTTGAGACGGTCTTGCCCTGTTGCCCAGGCTAGAGTGCAGTGGTGCAATCATGGCTCATTGTAGCCTTGAACTCCTGGGCTCAGGTGATTCTCTGGCCTCTGCCTCCCAAAATGCTGGGATTACAGGTGTAAGCCACTGCGCCCGGCCCTAGGACTAGACTTTTAAAGCCATCACACTGATGTAGGACCGACCTGCTCCTTTTCATGATGGAAGAAAAGAATCTCTGGCATAAGCTGTGAAGCGGAAGGTCTGAGAAAGGCTTCACGAGGCTGCAGAAGCCAGTTATTAATGGCTGTGGGGTGGAGGAAGTGTGGGCCCCCATCAACAGTGTGTGTTTAAGATACTGTACCTGCGAAGATGCTGAGGATGTGTTCCTGCTTCCCTTACTCTCCATCACCAGGTGCGTTACCTGTTGGAGTGGACAGAGGAGGACCTGGAGGATGCGGAGGACACCGTCAGTGCAGCAGACCTCGAATTCTGTCACCCCTTGTGCCAGTGCCCCAAGTGTGCCCCAGCCCAGAAGGTTCGGCTTTGTTTTTGTTGGTGGCGGTCCGAGAACGGAAGCAATTTTTTTTTTTTCTTTGAGACAGGGTCTCGCTGTGTCACCCAGGATGGCACGCAATGGTACAGTCATGGCCCACTGCAGCCTCAACCTCCTGGGCTCAAGTGATCCTCCCACCTCAGTCTCCTGACTAGCTGGGACCACAGGCATATACCACCACTCCTGGCTAATTTGTTTCTTTTTGTAGAGACTGGGCCTTTCTGTGCTGCCCAGGCTGGTTTCAGCCTCCCAGCCTCAGGCGATCCTCCCCACTCAGCCTCCCATGGTGCTGGGATTACAGACGTGAGCCACTGCTCCCGGCCAGCAAATTCTTCCTTTTCCCCTCAGGAAAGTTCTCTGCTTCTCAGCCAGGTAATTACTGTACTGAGTGGCTGTGAATAGGTATTCCCCAAGATATGGTGGGACTCATTAGCCAAGGTTGGATGCCAGCTTCCTGCACGGCAGGTAAGTGAGCAGGGACGTGTCCCGTGCTTAGCATTTTGGCGGCTATCTGGGTCCCTGAATCCCATGGCAGGAGCTTATGAACAGATGCTTGAGGGTCTCCTTCCATGTACCCAGAGGCCCCCAGGGAAGCTGCACACATGTTCTGCTGCTGCCCTTTTTCAGGTGAGTTCGCTCTTTGTAGGGACTCTCCCCCTCCAAGTGCAGAGAAATCCCCACACCCTCTTCCAGCTTCCCCCAGGAGTAACATACTTGCAAAACTATGGTGCGGAATCACAGCCAGGATATTGACATTGATGCAATCCGTGGATCTTAGTTCACATCTCCCCAGGTCTGCTTGTTCTCAGTGTGTGTGTGTGTGTGTGTGTATTTAGTTCTGTACAGTTGTGCCACATGTATAGGTTTGTGTATCAACCATCACATTCAAGATATTTTCTGTGACAGATACTTTTTTTACACTTTGTTCTTTTTTTTTTTTTTGACAAAGACTTTCACTCTGTTGCCCAAGCTGGAGTGCAGTACTGTGATCTCAGCTCACTGCAAACTCTGCCTCTCCATTTCAAGTGATTCTCCTGCCTCAGCCTCCTGAGTAGCTGGGACTACAGCACCCACCACCAATCCCGGCTAAATTTTTTTATTTTTACTAGACATGGGGTGTCACCATGTTGGTCAGGCTGGTCTCAAACTCCTGACCTCAAGTGGTCCGCCCACCTCAGCCTCCCAAAGTGCTGGGATTACAAGTGTGAGGTACTGCACTTGGCCTTGTTCTTTTACAAACTCTTATTCTGGTTTTGTAGTGTCTCAAAAACCACAACACTAAACTGCTTTATATCCATGATTAAATGAAAACCTACCCGGCCATTCTTTTCTAGCCCAGTGTTCTAGAATTTTGTTGTTAAATCCTTGATTGAAGTATATTTCACCGACTATCTGTATTTAGGTAATTGGGTGAGCTTTCACAGATGTAAACCTGTGGCGCCATCACCACCACCAAGACACAGCATGTCTGCATCTCCTGCAAGCACAGCTCTCTCACCACAAGATGACTCCCTCAAGCTGCCCTTTTACAGCCACACCCACCCCTCTCCCTGCCACACCCATGCCACCATCCACAATCCCTGGCAGCGACTAACCTGTTCTCCATTTCACTAATTCTGTCACTTCAAAAACGTTACGTAAATGTAATCACACAGTATACGTATGACCTTTTGGGATTCGCTTTGTTCGTTCCCAACAATCAAACTTCCAGCAATCGAACAATCAAGCTTTGTTTGATTCCAAGTTGTTGCATAGAATCAGGTCTGTACCCTGATGGCAGGGTGGCATTCCATTTGTTTAATGGTGGCATATACTCACTGTGGAATGTCCAAGGACATGTGGTTTGTGGCTGGTTTGGGGGATGTTATCAGTCAAACTGCCATGAACAAACATTCGAGTAGACGTTTTGGTAAGAAGACAAGTTTTCATCTTTCTAGGATAAATGCCCAAGAGTGCAATTGCAGAGTCATGTGGTAACTGAATGGTAATTCCATGATTTGTTTTTATAAGAAACTGACAGTCTTTTCCCAAGTAGGCTGTATCATTTTACCTGCCCACCGGTGAGGTATGAGTGATCCAGTTTCACCACTTCCTCCCCAGCACAGGGCGTTGTCACTGTTTTCTGTTTTAAATCTTTTTTTATATAAAGTGTACATATTTAAGTATATAATTTGGCAAGTTTTACAGATGTATAAACCTGTGAAACCATCACCGCCATGAAGATACAAACGTTTCCCTCATGGCAAGAGTTTCCTCCCCACCCTCCCCCGCTCCCCCGCTCCCCCACCTCTCCCAGGCAACCCCTGACATGCTTTTCATCATCACGGATTGGTTAGCACTTTCTAGAGTCTTGTGTAAGTGGGATCACATTACGCATGTCCCTTTTTGTGTCTGCCTTCTTTCACTTAGGGTGTTTTGGAGGCCCGTGTTGGCTCAGGAGTTCATTGCTGGGTAGTACTTGATTGAATGGACACAGCAGAATTTGTTGATTCATTCACCTGTTGACACACGTCTGATTAGTTTTCCTGCTTCTGGCTTTGTAAATAAAGCCATTGTCAACATTTGTGTACAAGCTGTTTGTGGATATATGCATTCTTGGGTAAACACGTAGGAGTATAATTGCTGGATTATATAGTAAGGATATGTTCAACCTTATAAGAAACTGCCACTTTTCCAAAGTGGTTGAAGTAGTTTCTGTTCTCTCCAGCAGGGTGTGAGCTCCACATCCCTAACACTTGGTATTTTGACTTTTTTTTTTTTTTTTTTTTTGGGAGATGGAGTCTTGCTCTGTTGCCCAGGCTGGAGTGCAGTGGCGAGATCTCAGCTCACTGCAACCTCCACCTCCCTGGTCCAAAGATTCTGCAGCCTCAGTGCACACCTGTAATGTAGCTGGGATTACAGGTAGGCACCACCACATCCGGCTAATTTTTGTATTTTTAGTAGAGATGGGGTTTCACCATGTTGGCCAGGCTGGTCTAGAACTCCTGACCTTAGTTGATCTGTCCACCTTGGCCTCCCACAGTGCTGGGATTACAGGCATGAGCCACTGCGCCTGGCCTTGATGTTTTAACTTCAGCTATTCTGATAAGTATGCAGGGTATTTCATTTCATGTGTGTGGATATGTGTGTGTGTACGTGTGTGTTTTCCCGCTTCGTTTTTGATTGGTGAGATATAATTTACATATGGTAAAATTCAGCCTTTAATTTAGCATACGGTTTTTTTGTAAGAGGTAACATTTTTAGTCATTAAAAAGTAAAATTACACCTAAACCCAAGAATCAGTTTCTTGTAGCAGTGGTTTAAACAGAGGTGCAAATAGCAAGTGAATCTCGTCACCTTTGAGGGCCTGCGGCCATGCCCCTCAAAGTGAATTTGGAGGTTCTACATCACTGGTGAAAAAAAAAGTGAAATTAGCTGGCACAGTGGCATACACTTGTAGTTCCAGCACTTTGGGAGGCTGAGGTGGGAAGACCACTTGAGCCTGTGAGTTCAAGACCAGCCTGGGCCACATGGCGAGACCCCATCGCTACAAAAAAAAAACTTAGCTATACACAGTGGCTTACACCTGTGGACCTAGCTTCTTGGGAGGCTGAGGCAGGAGGATCACGTGAGCCCAGGAGGTTGAGGCTACAGTGAGCCGTGATCATGCCATTGGATTCCAGCCTGGGCAACAGAGACCCTGTCTCAAGAAAAGAAAAGTTATTCTTTGGCATGCCATGCACTTCTAAAGGAATGGGAATCCATCTGGGATCCCACCATGATCCCACATTTTATGTAGGAGCCGTGGCAGGGCGGGGGCAGTCACTCCAGCCCAGTTTCTTGAATACTGATGACGGTTCTGTTTCCATCTTCTTTACTTCCCAGAAGCTGGCGAAGGTTCCTGCCAGTGGGCTTGGTGTGAACGTGACCAGCCAGAACGGCTCTTCCCCGCTGCATGTCGCTGCACTGCATGGCCGGGTGGACCTCATCCCCCTCCTACTGAAGCATGGGGCCAACACAGGTGCCAGGAACACAGACCAAGCCGTCCCACTCCACCTGGCCTGCCAGCAGGGCCACTTCCAGGTTCGGGCTCTGCGTCACAAGCCGCAGAACAGGGTTTCCGCTTTTGGCTAGGACCTTGGTGGGAATGCTGCAGGGATGTGTTGGACACTGCTCCCCTGAGCCCTGAGATTCTGAGGTGCACACAGTAGGCCACTCAGCCTTAGGGCACAGAGCCCTGATGCTCCCTGGGGGTGGAGCCAGCCTTCCTCCCATTGCCACTCCCATCCGGGTGGTGCCAAGGTTGTCATTCTAATTCTGCACCCAGCAGGAGCTGGCTCTTGAGTTTGTGTGGTGGCCACCGAGGAATGTCCCCAGGGTCGTCTTACACCTTTACGCCTCAACAGAGCTTGCTCTGGGCCATCCAGTTCAAAACTTCGTCAGAACAGTCAACATCCCACAAAGGGGCTCAAGGGAGAATTTTGGAGTGATTAACTTTTTGAAAGTTCTTTCTTTGCCCTTTTTTTTTTCTTTTGAGAGGGTCTTGCTCTGTCTCCCAGGCCGGAGTGCAATGGTGCAGTCTCGGCTCACATCACAATGTAGCCTCAACCTCTTGGGCTCAAACAATCCTCCCATCTCAGCCTCCCTAGTAGCTGGGACTACAGGTGTGCACCACCACACTCAGATAATTTGTGTGTGTGTGTGGAGATGGGGTTTCACCATGTTGTCTAGACTGGTGTTGAACTCTTGGACCCAAGTGATCCTTCCATCCCGGCTTCCTCAAGTGCTGGGATGACAGGCATGAGCCACAGCACCTGGCCCTGTTTTTCTTTAAGGAAAACTGTGTGAATATTTTTTTCATTTTCCTTTATCAGTTCTACCGTTAACTTAAGACAGGGCCATATGTCAGGTCTTGCATCTCTCTTGCCAACACCTAGCATAGAACTTCAGGCATCTATGAAGAGCTTCAGGCATCTTTTTTAATATGTAAAATTGGAGTGGCGATTGCAGCTCTCCCCGTGGTAGAAAGGATAGAAAGGTGAAGTGAGATCACTAAAACCCTTGGCAAAACCAGCGTCGGAGCCCTTGGGACTGCATCCTGGATGCCAAGGCACTGTCCGTTCACATTGGAGAACTCTGCGTGGGAAGGCGCACATTGCCCGCACAGAGCAGCCCTGCAGCAGACGCTAGCCCTCCTCTCCTCACTAGTCACTTTTCTTCTGAGGGCCTAAAGAGTCTTCTCAATAAGTTTAGAGACCGCTGGGTGTGGTGGCTCATGCCTGTAATCCCAGCACTTTGGGAGGCTGAGGCCGGCAGATCACCTGAGGTCAGGAGTTTAAGGCCAGCCCTGCCAAAGTGGTGAAACCCCCTCTCTACTGAAGATACAGAAAATTAGCCAGGTGTGGTGGCATACCTGTAGTCCCAGCTGCTCGGGAGGCTGAGGCACAAGAATTGCTTGACCCTGGGAGGCAGAGACTGCAGTGAGCCAAGATCATGCCACTGCACTCCAGCCTGAGTTACAGAGTGGGACTCTGTCTAAAGATAATAATAAATCCAAACCAAAAAAAAAAAAAAAAGCTCAGAGACAAGTCAAAAGAATATCAAATTTGAGGATTTCTCTCCAGAAATTTTGTTTAATTTTTTTTCATAATTTTTCTCCGGTGGGAAACGACAGAAATTTTGATTGAGTTTGCATGTTTTTCTTCTCTGGCGTAGGTGGTGAAGTGTCTATTAGATTCGAATGCAAAACCCAATAAAAAGGACCTCAGTGGAAACACGCCCCTCATTTACGCCTGCTCTGGTGGCCATCATGAGGTTGCTGCACTGCTGCTACAGGTGAGGCCCCTCCCCACCCCCTGGCCGACACGCCTGCACCAGTGACCCTGCAGTGGTTTTGCCAAGGGTTTGAGTCTCACCTCACTGACTGAGGATGTGTCACACTGTCACCTGAGCATGGGCTGAGTGTCCACCTCTGTCCCTGCTGCTAGATTAGAATTTCTTAAAGACGTAGGGAAAAACCAACTCGTCCATGACTCTCCCACTCAAGGGAAACTCATTTTGATGGACTTTAAAAAAAGTGTATAGTTTCAGTGTGGTTTTCTTTCTTCTTTTTGAGAGAGAGTCTTGCTCTGTCACCCAGGCTGGAGTGCAGTTGTGCAGTCTCGGCTCACTGCAACTTCCTCCTCCCAGGTTCAAGCAATTCTCCTGCCTCAGCCTCCTGAGTAGCTGAGACGACAGGCATGTGCCACCATACCCAACTAATTTTTTTTTTGTATTTTTAGTAGAAACGGGGTTTCACCGTGTTAGCCTTGGCCTCCCGAAGTGCTGGGATTACAGGCATGAGCCACTGTGCCCAGCCTTTTTGTTTTTTTGAGACAAGGTCTTGCTCTGTGGCCCGGGCTGGAATGTAGTAGCACCCTCACAGCTTAGTGCAGCCTTAGTCTCCCAGGCTCAGGCCGTCTTCCTGCCTCAGCCTCCCAGGTAACTGGGACTACAGGTATGCACCACTGCACCTGACTAATTTTTGCTGTTTGTTTTTAGTAGAGATGGGGTCTTACTATGTTGCCCAGGCTTGTCTCAAACTCCTGGGCTCAAATGATCGATCCTCTTGCCTCAGCCTCCTAAAGTGCTGCATTACAGGTGTAAGCCACGGCTCCTCACCAAGTTTTCTCCTCCCCTCCCCTCCCCTTTTTCCAAGATGGAGTCTTGCTTTGTCATCCAAACTGGAGTGCAGTGGTGCAATCTTGGCTCTCTGCAGCCTCTGACTCCAAGGTTCCAGTGATTCTTCTGCCTCAGCCTCCCAAATAGCTGGGACTGCAGACGCCCAACATCATGCCCAGCTAATTATATTTTTTCCTAGTAGAGATGGTGTTTCACGATGTTGGCCAGACTGGTCTTAAACTCCTGACCTCAGGTGACCCACCTGCCTGGGCCTCCCAAAGTGCTGGGATTACAGGCGTGAGCCACTGCGCCCAGCCGCAAGCATTGTTTTCTATTTTGTTATTTAATGTAGAAACCTGTTCATTCAAACCTTGATTTTTAATGGTTGCATAACCATGGATATCCATAGTGATTTTTTTTTAACCTGTTTCTGCTCTGCACATTTAAGTAGCTTCTGTTTTCTCTGCTATTAGGATAAATGCTGCAGTGAACACTTTGTCTATAAATTTTTTCTCAGTATTAGTTTTTTCTGCCAAATTTTAAGAAGACTTTCAGACATAAGAAAAGTTGAATGTGTTTTATAGCGAATACCTGTGTACCCACAGCCAGATTCCATGCTGATGCTTCATAGCACTCCTTTTGATCGTGCGCTTTCTCTTTCCAGCATGGGGCCTCCATTAATGCGTCTAACAATAAGGGCAACACAGCGCTGCATGAGGCTGTGATTGAAAAGCACGTCTTTGTGGTAGAGCTGCTTCTGCTCCACGGAGCGTCAGTTCAGGTGCTGAACAAGCGGCAGCGCACGGCTGTAGACTGTGCCGAACAGGTAGGTGGAAAGGGTCAAAGAGCCGAGGGCATCCTGAGCCCCTCACAGCTCTCTCTGGTTCCCTTGTGTTTAAACAACATCTGAAATAGCAACAGCCGGCCCTTAGTATCACTGGACTGGGTGTAGTTGGTGTGCTAGAAGTCTCCAGCATGGATTGATGGCTGGTCCTCGGTCCCCTGGTCAGAGGTGGCTCTCTGGGAACCAGGAATCATTCTTTCATGGGTGGGTTTCCTATTTTTTCTTTTTTTGAGATGGAGTCTCTGTCACCAGGCTGGAGGGTGGTGGCGTGATGTCGGCTCACTGCAACCTCCCCCTCCCAGGTTCAAGCAATTCTCCTGCCTCAGCCTCCTGTGTAGCTGGGACTACAGGTGCGTGCCACCACACCCAGCTAATTTTTATATTTTTTAGTAGGTATTTATATATTTTTAGTAGATATTATATATATTTTATAATTTTTATATTTTTAGTGTATTTTTCATCATGTTGGTCAGGATGGTCTTAATCTCTTGACCTCATGATTCGGCCTCCCAAAGCACTGGGATTACAGGTGTGAGCCACTGTGCCTGGCTCACGGGTGGTTTTCAAAGGCCTGAGTGTAGGGGCTCCCCGCAGCCACTAATAGGGCTGTGGTCCAATAGTTATGTAGAGTCAGGCACTCAAGGGGAAGGAGCAAGTCATGACGTTCTGGCCACACCATCCCTGAAGCATGAACTCAGCTGTTATGTTAGTAGCATGATGGAAAAGGTTTGTTTAGTTGGTGGATTTGAAACTTCTTGAGGCCAGGTGCAGTGGCTCATGCCTATAATCCTAGCACTTTGGGAGGCCAGGGAAGAATCACTTGAACCCAGGAACTGATGACCAGCTTGGGCAACATAGTAAGACCCCATCTCTACAAAAAATCAAAAAATTAGCCAAGCATAGTTGTGCACCTGTAGTCCCAGCTACTCAGGAGGCTGAGGTGGGAGGATCGCTTGAGCCTAGGGGGTTGAGGTTGTAGTGAGCTGATACTGTACACTCCAGTCTGGGTGACAGAGAATGTGTCTCATGTGTCTCAAAAAAAGTAAAGTAAAAGTCCTTGAGTCCTGTAGGAGTCGTGATTATCAGTGCAATGCCTCTAGTGCCGTGCGTGCTCACGTGGAGAGCAGTGGGGAGGTGTCCTTTACCCATGGTGAGCAGGAAGCTCTTTCTGTTCCTGTTTTCATGCTGAGTCTTTTGTTTGCCACTCAAGATAGAGAGCTGTTAAGTGACACAACTGAGATGCTAACCTCACCATCAGTCCACTCTATGGCTAGACTCCTTATAATAATTTTTTTTTTCTTAAGACAGAGTTTCGCTCTGTTGTGGCTCAATGTTGGCTCACTGTAACCTCTGTCTACTGGGTTCAAGCGAGTCTTGTGCCTCAGCCTCCTGAGTAGCTGGGATTACAGGCTTGCACCACCATGCCCAGCTAAATTTTTTTTTTTTTTTTGGTATTTTTAGTAGAGACAGGGTTTCACCATGTTGCTCAGGCACTGGTCTTGAACACCTGACCTCAACTGATCCACCTCCCTTGGCCTCCCAAAGTGCTGGGATTACAGATGTGAGCTACTGTGCCTGGCCGCCTCCTATTAATTTTCAGTGACAGAATTGCAGTATTTTAAACTCAGTTAAGGCCAGATGCGATGGCTCATGCCTGTAATCCCAGCACTTTGGGAGGCCAAGGTGGATGGCTCATGAGGTCAGGAGATTGAGACCATCCTGGCTAATATGGTGAAACCCTGTCTCTACTAAAAATAGAAAAATTAGCTGGGCATGGTGGCATGTACCTATAATCCCGGCTACTTGGGAGGCTGAGGCAGAAGAACTGGAGTTGGAGTTGGAGGCTGCAGTGAGCTGAGATCCCGCCACTAAACTCCAGCCTGGCGACAGAATGAGACTCCCATCTTAAAAAACAAACACAAACAATTTAAAAAACTCTCAGTTTAGTACTTTCTTAAATGATTATAATGAATGTGTGTGTGTTTATTTTAAATTTTGTAATTATTTTTTGAGACAGGGTCTCACTCTTGCCCAGGCTGGAGTATAATGGTGCAATCTTGGCTCACTGCAGCCTTGACCTCTGGGCTCAGATGATCCTCCTGCCTCAGCCTTCCAAGTAGCTGGGACTATAGGTGTGTGCCACCATGCCCACCTAATCCTTTTTTTTAATAGAGACAGGGTTTCACCGTAGTGGCCAGGCTGGTCTTGACTGCCTGAAATCAAGCAGTCCACCTGCCTCGGCCTCTCAGTGTTGGGATTACAGGCGTGAGCCACCGTGCCTGGCCTATTACCACTTTTAAATAGAGACAAGGTCTTACTATGTTACCCAGGCTAGTCTTGAACTTATGGGCTCAAGCGATCCTCCCACCTCAATCTCCCAAAGTGGTAGAATTGCATGCGTGAGCCACTGTGCCTGGTTAATGTGTTTTAGTGAGTAGTTATTATATGGGGGGACCTCAGCCTCATGGTAAGCATATGATAATAAGATCCTATTATGGTTGAGCTGGTTGCACAGAGTGGTGGAACCTGCAGCTTGGAGGCCATGGACAGGCCACAGCTGGGCTCCCCACACAGGGTTGCTTTTACCACTGGGCTTTATGGCCTCCAAGTTCCATCTGTAATTATTTCTGAGCTTCTTTTTGCCCAGCCACACTAATACTGACATTTAGATAAAAAACAACCTATGAGAAAAGAATAAAAATATGACTGTTACCTTTTCCCTTTCAAATTGCAGAATTCAAAAATAATGGAATTGCTTCAGGTGGTACCCAGCTGTGTTGCCTCATTAGATGATGTGGCTGAAACCGACCGCAAGGAGTATGTTACTGTGAAGATCCGGAAAAAGTGTAAGCGTTTACATTCTTTCCGTCATGCTCAACTTTGGTTTCTTTAGACATTCATGGGTGGTTGCTGGTGTTCATTTAATTATATATTAAAAGTATAATTATAATCATGGCTGGCGGGGGGGATACAGGCACCAAAGAAATATATGTTACCTCCTCTTTCATCAGACTATGGATAAGCTTTTTTTGCTACTAGTTTTCTGGTTGATGGTAATGATGTATCCTGAAGAAATAAGATAGAAACTGTCAACACTACTTTGAAGGTTCAGGCATCCCTCTATGGAGATGGGGAACAGTCTAAGGTAGTTTCTTTCATGCCTCATGTTCCCAAGTCAGGTGTTCTGGGCATTTTCTGGACATCCAGGGTGAAAGCTACCTTTTAAGATTTTTTTTTTAATTGTACTTTAAGTTCTGGGTTCACGTGCAGATCTTGCAGGATTGTTGCATAGACACACACATGCTGTGGTTTGCTGCCTCCATCCCCGTCACCTGTATCAGGCATTTCTCCCAATGTTATCCCTCCCCAACCTCCCCACCCCCTGCTGTCCCTCCCCTAGCTTCCCACCCCTCAACAGACCTCAGTGTGCGATAGTCCCCTCCCTGTGCCCATGTGTTCTGATTGTTCAACACCTGCCTATGAGTGAGAACATGTGGTGTTTGGTTTTCTATTCTTGTGTCAGTTTGCTGAGAATGATGGTTTCCAGATTCATCCATATCCCTACAAAGGACTTGAACTCATCCTTTTTAATGGCTGCATAGTATTCCATGGTATATATGTGCCACCTTTTCTTTATCCAGTCTGTCAATGATGGGCATTTGGACAGTGCTGCCGTGAACATACATGTGCATGTGTCTTTGTAACAGAATGATTTATAATCCTTTGGGTATATACCCAGTAATGGGATTGCTGGGTCAAATGGAATTTCTAGATCCTTGAAGAATCACCACACTGTCTTCCACAATGGTTGAACTAATTTGCATTCCCACCAACAGTGTAAAAGTGTTCCTGTTTCTTCACATCCTTTCCAGCATCTGCTGTCTCCAGATTTTTTAATGATCGCCATTCTAACTGGTGTGAGATGGTATCTCAATGTGGTTTTTGATTTGTATTTCTCTTATGACCAGTGATGTTGAGCATTTTTTTCAATGTCTTGGAAGTAATGCCACACATCTACAACCATCTGATCTTTGAACAAACCTGACAAAACAAGCAATGGGGAAAAGATTCCCTGCTTAATAAATGGTGTTGAGAAAACTGGCTAGCCACGTGCAGAAAGCTTACATCTTACACTAAAATTAACTCCACATGGATTAAAGATTTAAACATGAAAGACCTAATACCATAAAAACCCTAGAAGAAAACCTAGGCAATACCATTCAGGACATAGGCATAGGCAAGGACTTCATGATTAAAACACCAAAAGCAATGTCAACAAAAGCCAAAATAGACAAATGGGATCTAATTAAACTTGAGTTTCTGCACAGCAAAAGAAACTACATCATTAGAGTGAACTGGCAACCAACAGAATGGGAAAAAAATTTTTGCAGTCTGCCCATCTGACAAAGGGCTGATACCCAGAATCTGCAAAGAACTAAACAAAATTTACAAGAAAAAAAATCCATTCAGAAGTAGGCAAAGGATATGAACAGACACTTTTCAAAAGAAGACATTATGAGGCCAACAAACATAAGTTTTTTTCTTTTTTTTTCAGACAGGGTCTCACTCTTGCCCAGGCTGTAGTGCAGTGGTGCAATTGTGGCTCACTGCAACCTCTGCCTCCAGGGTTCAAGCGATTTTCCTGCCTCATCTTCCTGAGTAGCTGGGATTATAGACGTGTGCCACCATGGCTGGCTAATTTTTGTATTTTTAATAGAGATGGGGTTTCACCATGTTGTTGACCAGGCTGGTCTTGAACTCCTGACCTCAAGGGATCCGCCCACCTCAGCCTCCCAGAGTGCTGGGAATTTAACCACCATGTCTGGCCTCAAGATTTTTTTTTTTTTTCAGTTTGCATGTGTACAGAGGTTGATTATAAGTAGAATAGCAGTTGCCAAACAGCAGTGGGACTGAAGTATTTTCTTTTTAAAATGTTAGAAGGGGGTCCTTGTTACACTTTTTTTTTTTTAAATTACAGTATGAAGTATCTCATGCAGTGAGGTATGCAATAATGCAATACAATAATATGAATAAACCCATTCACATATCTGGATAACCCTGAGACTGTCTCACTGTAATTAGCTGCAGCTGGGAGAGTTAAGGATTTATCTATTTCTTGGGGGTTCTCATAGTACAGGCTGAGTATCTCAAGTGATCTGCACACCTTGGCCTCCCAAAGTGCTGGGATGACAGGCACAAGCCACTGTGCCTGGCCTGTAGCATTTTTGGTTTCATATTTTTGGATTGAAGATACTCAACTTGTTAGAAATAGATACTAGCTATGTTTCTTCAAACAAATTGAGTGCTTAATTTTCTAAATTTTGTAAAACAGAGAATGGAAAGATTGTATCTATGCTGTAATCTCAAAACAATCTTTACACTGTTTTTGAAGATTTTAGATGTTTATCCTTTTATCTACAGGGAACTCAAAAATGTATGATCTACCAGATGAACCTTTTACAAGACAGTTTTACTTTGTCCACCCGGCTGGTCGGTTTAAGTGAGTATAAACATCAAGTTGATTTCTGTGCTTTTGCCCCTAGTTTACTCAAAGCTGCATGTAACCTGCTTCAGTTTTAACTGGTGATGGACAAATCTGCACTAATCATGTCAAAAATGCTGCCACCTTGTGGCGAACAAGAGTGTTTCATGCCACTGTCCCAAATATTTATTTTGGGTTTTAGGGGAAAGACTTCAAGGGAGATTATGGCAAGAGACAGAAGTGCCCCTAATTTAACCGAAGGCTCTTTGCATGAGGTGAGTTATTAGACACTGGCTTGTAATCATATTTTCTAAAGCTTGGCTTTGTCAAAAGTAATCCGTAGTAAACACTTCTTGATGGTCATCTTCATTATTCCCTGCACCATATGAGTTAGCAGCAATTCAAACTGGGATTATCTCATGGGACAGTCTAGAGTACTTCACTGATTGTTATATTTAAAAGTACATTTCTGAGCAGAGAAAAGAAAGTGAGGGAAGAGTAGATACATGTGTGGGAAACTGCAGGTCTTGTGCTTATAAAGGTGAAACATGTCAAATTTCACTATGGTTTTAATCACCAAAGAAAATGACAGTTGTTTACAGATAGGTAAACAGTGTCTTCAAATATGGTATATAGTTGCTCAGACAATTCTTTATGTGGCCATCTTCCTACTGCATTTTAAATTAATTAATTAGAGACAGAGTCTTACTCTGTGGCCCAGGCTGGAGTGCAGTGGCATGATCTCAGCTCACTGCAGGCTCCACCTCCCGGGATCAAGCATTCTCCACCTCAGCCTCCCCAGTAGCCGGGACTACAGGCATGCACTACCATGCCTAGCTAATTTTTTTGTATTTTTAGTAGGAATGGGGTTTCACCATGTTCGCCAGGCTGGTCTTGAACTTGTGACATCAGGAGATCCACCTGCCTCGCCTCCTAAAGTGCAGGGATTACAAGCGTGAACCACTGTGCCCAGCCCCTGCTGCATTTTTAAATCGCTCAGAAGCCTGATTGACAACTTGTAATCCGAAACAGTGATTCTTCTTAGAACTACGGCTTTCCTTATTGATGAGAATTTATAGTGTATGTGGCATAGGCTTGTTGGAATAAATACACAAAAGTTCTAAATTGTCGTCTTAGATAATTAAAATGATTTAACATGACTAATTCTGATAACATATTTAGTCTTATGTGACATTGCTAGTAGATCTGCTGCTCTGTGGGAAAGCCACAAACATTGAAATCGGCCTGAGTTTCATCAAGTGCTAACTTTTCCCTTGCTAGCTGTGGGACTTAAGGCTGGTGGCTTAACTTTGCTGATCCTGTTTCCTCAGCTATAAAATGGGAAAACAACAGTACATGCTTTCTAGAGTCAAAGATTGTGAAAACACATGAAACATTTGCTCTGTGTTTGATACATGCAGTATACACATGCCATGTTACCGCACAGGGATGTGAGAATTGAAATTATCCCTGTTGGCCGGGCAAGGTGGCTCACACATGCAGTCCCAGCACTTTGGGAGGTTGAGGCAGGCGGATCACAAGGTCAGTTCAAGACCAGCCTGGCCAATATGGCAAAACCCCTTCTCTACCAAAAATGCAAAAATCAGGTATGGTGGCATGTGTCAGTAGTCCCAGTTACTCGGGAGGCTGAGGCAAAAGAATCACTTGAACCCGGGAGGCAGAGGTTGCAGTGAGCTGAGATTGCACTGTTGCACTCCAGTCTGGGTGACAAAGTGAGACTCAAAAAAATAAAAAGGGCTGGGCACAGTGGCTTACACCTGTAATCCCAGCACTTTGGGAGGCTGAGGCGGGTGAATCACAAGGAGGTCAGGAGTTCAAGACCAGCCTGGCCAACATGGTGAAACCCTGTCTCTACTAAAAATACAAAAATTAGCTGGGCATGGTGGCACATGCTTATAATCCCAGCTACTTGGGACGCTGAGGCAGGAGAATTGCTTGAACCAGAACCCAGGAAGCAGAGGTTGCAGTGAGCCGAGATTGTGCCACCGCACTCCAGCCTGGGCTACAGAGCGAGACTCAATCTCAAAAAAAAAAAAAAATTATGCCTGTCAAGTACTGAGCACATTTCGTGACACTAAGCACTAAGGGACAGCTGTCATTGTCATGGTGGTAGCTTCCACTACAGTGAGGACATGTACTTTTCAAATGTACTTTTTCTTTAGCCAGGAAGGCAAAGTGTCACACTGAGTCAGAATAACCCGCCCGCTCGGAGTGGACCTCATGCTGCTGAGAAAGGCAACAGCGACTGGCCAGAGAGGCCTGGACTGACACAGACCAGCCCTGGACACAGGCAGATGCTGCGGAGACACACAGTGGAGGATGCGGTCGTGTCGCAGGGCCCGGAGACTGCTGGCCGCCTCTGCACTCCCCAAGAGGTTAGTGCTTCCCAGTCCTAACAGGAATGAGGAGTCGTTAACCCGCTGCCAGGAAGCAACAAGATGCTGAATGTGAACACATCTGAGGACTAAATGTACTTCCATGAAATGGCCTGAGAAGTTTTCAGCGCCAAGTTCCTGAAAGTTTTTCTGTGGCTGAGAAAAGGCGGCAACAAATTCACCATCCCTCTCCTCTTCAAAGCTAATGAATACACTTGAAACGGACAAATTCCAGTAGCGTCCAGATCCTTAAGCCACAAGTACATGCTTCTTTTTAAGTATGAGGGTTTGTTGGGCACGGAGAGAGAGGTTTCACCACCAGATTCTGACCACCTCCTCCCGAAAGGTGCTAAACCTTTCTGACCTGTGTATGTTATTTGCAAACCACAGCTAGAATTCCTCCATCTGGAATTAAGCCGGAGAGAAGCAATTTAGGTTTCATGGTACTAGAGAGGCCAGGCTGAAATGTCATATCTGAAGGAAGAAAACAGCTGGACAATGTTTCTCTGCAAAGCAACACTTGAACCAAAAGATGCCTCAATCCCATTTTGATGTTCATTTTAGTGAAAGGATGCATCAGACCTGTTCCAAATCATGCATATAGGAAAGGTTGGTTATCATTTTCTTTCTAATAAGTACAACTATTCCGTTTCTGCACGTGCATCTGTAGCAGTGTTCCTAGAAACATCCCTTTCTGTTGAGAACCTCCCTTGAATGTCACACTCACATCTGTCGGATGGTTACTGGATTAGAGAGATTTGGCACATCTCTTCTTAGTCTTTTGATTCAAATTCAAAACTTACAGCACAAACCAGATCAAAGTTACTTTTGGTTAGAATTTATTGCCATTTATTCCTTTTTATAAATTTCTATAGATTACACTGTTATTTTTTTATGTTACTGGCCTAGAGCTACAAATATGGGTTTGTCTTGAGTCCATTTTCAAATGCCCTTGTGATAGGGAAACGGTTTTGTGCATGTTCTTGGAAATATTTGTGTATGTACAGGAGGGAGGGGTTATTTTTCTACAAAGTAATTTATGATTTCTAATTTTCTAATGTGCCTTGGATATGTGCCAAATGATGGAAAAGAAACAGTAAACTTTATGATTCTTGAGTGGGTCGTGGTGTGCTTTTTTAGTTGTTTGGCTGTGTATGTTTCTCAGCCCCTGCTGTAAACAAACATGTGCTTTATGTGTAGAAAAAATGGTTTCCATTGACTGGATATACATTTTTTTGGTTATAGATGTGAGACTGAAACATGGGAACTTGATCACTTAGATCATTATCCCTCTATCTGACCAAGGCTGACTTAATCCAGTAGGCACAGTGCTCAGGGCCCACAAAAATTTTTTCTTTGAAAATCAGAAGAATAAAATGACCATAGCTTCCTACCCCAAACAGGAAATGAGACCTGTTGCTCTGCTAATTTGTTCTGATTTTTCCTCCTTTTCAATAAAACCACCTTAACTAAAGCTGCTGTGGTTCTCTATACCATCCCAATTAAGAAAATACATCCTATAGAGTTTATCAGCACAGGTATATTTCAAGATACAAATACATTTGATACCACCTAATGTTTTGGTGTGGTGCAGTATTTTGAAAACTTTTGAAGTCTTACTCGACATGTCCCCCAGGCTGGAGTGCAGCTGCACAACTTCGGCTCAGTGTAGCCACCTCCTCCCAGGTTCAAGGAATGCTCCTGCCTCAGCCTCCAGAACAGCTGGGATTACAGGTGCCTGCCACCATGCCTGGCTAATTTTTGTATTTTTGGTAGAGGTGGTGTTTCACCATGTTGGCCAGGCTGGTTTCAAACTCCTGACCTCAAGTGATCCGCCCACCTTAGCCTCCCAAAGTGCTGGGATTGCAGGCGTGAGCCACCACGCCTGGCCAAAAATATTTTTACATATACCCATTTAAACAACTGCCCTGGATAGAACTGTCAAATGGGGAAACGGGTTCAGAAAAATAAGGGGACTCGTTTGCAAGGGATCTCACAGCCAGGATCAAGTCCTGGTTGGCAGTGGCAGCCGCAAGCTTGGCATACCCTTCCCCTGGAGATGTAAATGCTGTTTCTTCTTGAGCTATTTTCCATCTTAAAATGACTCCCTCGATTATTTAAAAAAAAAAAAAAAGTTTTTTTCCAACTGCTTTCCCTACTCAAAACTTGACATGACAGTTTAGAAACTGTTAATGCCCTAATTCCCATTTTGTGAAGAAAAGTTCTGAATTCAAAGTAGCACGAGTTCACTGATTTAAATAAGTTTAGAACAACCACTCTCTGCTCCCTAAAATGTACTCCAGCCTCTTGCTGCTGCCAGGAGCCTCTCCTTGTATACAGAACCACTTTTCAATCTCAGGTTTCTGAAAGACAAGAGTCTGACCCTCTTTAAACACACAGAGTAGCTGCCATTAGGACAGTGGTTATTCTGCGAGAGAAAGCCCAGAACAGAACTTGCAGAGAACTGGCTCACATTCCCCTAGCATTTTTATGTAAATGAAGCCTGAAGCAAAATTTACCTGTAATTGGGATTTTTTTCAAAATTCCTGACCAAATTTGTCTTTTTAAATTACCAGTTTACCCTGACAAAAAAAAAATCCCTAACCAGATTTCATCTTATCACTGCTCCTTTAAAAAAAAAAGTTGATATTCTTAATGGTTCTACCTATTTAGAATGTTAGAATAATATCTAACACTTTCTTCACTGACATAAATGCAACTTGCAAATACAGTAGAATGTCCAGTTTAAACATGTATCAGTAATATGCTGGCTAACGCAGAGACTGGGGTTTGCAAACCACATTTCCCTTCACTTTTCTACTAGTCCCATTCACCTTGTTAAATGTTATCAATTTACTCCTGTGCTGGTTCTCACAGGACTAAGACATTTAAAAAAGTTACATCAAACTGCTGGCTGATGGTTAAGTTTATGATTTAAATATATGAGCAGTGGCTTGTACCTACAATCTCAGCCACGTGGGAGGCTGAGGTGGGAAGATCACTTGAGCTCAGGAGTTTGAGGCCAGCCTCAGCAACACAGCAAGTCTCCGTCTCTGAAAACAATTTATGAGTGCAGGTTTTCATAACCTAGTGGAAAAAAAGCACAACATAAGAGAGAACATTTGCTTTAAGTCACCTGCAGCACTATCAATGATGTTACCGAAACGTTTAAATGCTGAACTGTCTCGACTTGAAATCATCAGAAGTCATTTCTCTTACATGTTACTGAACCAACATGTCTATTTTGGTCATTTCTTTTCAGTCATATCACTCTATAGTTATTTTGGGAGTGGTATTGTTAATTTCATTGCCTCTGAAAAACAGATTATAAATAAGATCAAAGCTAGGAGGTATATATACATATATTTTTTGAGATGGAGTCACCCAGGTTAGAATGCAGTGGCGTGGTGACTCACTGCAACCTCTGCCTCCTGGGTTCAAGTGATAGTTCTGCCTCAGCCTCCTGAGTAGCTGGGGTTAAGGTATGTGCCACCACACCCAGCTCGGTTTTATATTTTTACTAGAGATGGGGTTTCACCATGTTGGCTAGGCTGGTCTTGAACTCCCAACCTCAAATGACCCATCAGCCTCAGCCTCAGCCTTCCAAAGTGCTGGGATTACAGTTATGAGCCACTGCACCTGGCAAAGCTAGGAATTTTCTTACATTAAGTGGAAGTACTATCTGCAGGAAGAGAAACAACTTACCTGCTTTCAGAACCTAGGTCTTAGAATATTAGATGTGCTCAGATGTTGAACCAGATTTAGTCCGATCCACGGGTTTTAATTCCCGTTACCGGCGGCTGCTGTTTTTCTTCCTGAAGAATGCTGGAGCAGCTTGTTTCCACGATGGACGCACGGACACTTTCACTATTTAATACTCGTGGCCCCTTTGCAAATGATATATTCATGCTGGTACACGTGGTTAAAAGCTTCTGGTAGGAAGGGGAAAAATTCAAAACACAGATCTGGCCACTTGGCTATGATACTAAAACAACTTACCCAAATGTTTTATTTTGCATAACAAGTTTATTTTTTTTAAAGGCCTATAGACAATAAACAAAGTAATCAGATCTTAACTTCTGTCCTAGAATTGTTGTGTTAAGTTCTAGTCTGTAAGCACTTTTAGTTCAATAATCGTCATCTTCATCAGAGTCCATTACCTTTCTTCTGTTGAACTAGGGGGAAAATTAAATGAGCGTCAGAACATTTCTAAAAGCATAACTCAAATTTTCCAAGAAAAGAAAATTTCTACCCACTGTAGCAAGACATTTGTGTTTTTAAAGCAACTTAATGTGAACTAAAAGGATGGGAAAGGAGTCAAGAGCCTTTAAAAAACTGGAACCCTCCCCCAATAGTTTCAGCCTTTCTCCCCAAACTTTCACATGTTACAAAATGAAAATGTCCCAGGGCTAAAAAATACGTTGTGGCAGATGTATGTTCAACATTAATCTTTAGAGGATCCATCTTCTCATTTGCCACGAGCATCTGGGGACACTTACTTTCACTGTTGTTGTCTTTTCAGTTTGCTGGCTTACTTTTTTAAGGATTTCTATTAAACCTTGTTCTGATACCTAGGAGAACCAGAAAAGATAAAAAAAACAAAACAGTACTTTAAACGAATATTTTACCTCTGCAGGTGGAATCACTTTGTAGTCTTTTTGCAGTGTGGAGAAAGAGCTCAGGACGAAAGGAGTGGTGGGGCAGGAGGTTGAAACTATTGGTATACTATTGGTTTAAGTTCCAAATACAATTTGCTCTACTATTCCTCATTTGAGGAGGAGGGGGAAGTATCCATAAAGTCGCTTCCTCAGGAAAACTGAAAGCTAACAGATATTTAAGAACACCTTTATTATCACTAGCACAGAGTGACAACCACATATACCACTGTTTGGTGTCAGGAATACAGACACACCACTTCTGCCCGAGAAGCTTAAACATCCCCTTGAAGGAGGTAAGTCACCCTTGAAAAAGATCAACCCAACCAGCTCTCCCACAACCGATACATGCATTCACCATACATGGTGAAACCCCATCTCTAGTAAAAAAATATATACAAGTGTGAGGGGTTTAGGGGACAGGACTGATTCCGGTAGGCTGTGGTGGGGCTTCTCAGGGCAGGTGGGGCTCCTCTGGATCTCAAAGGTCAGGTTTGCTGGAACGTACCCTCAAGGCATTACAGCAACACCCAGAACATAACCAAGGGATCTTAGCACATTCTCATCTGCAAAACACACCTGACTTCTATTTACATTGGTAGTATTATAATTGGCATTACTGACAAACCTTGTTCCACTGTAGCAATTGAAGCTAGCTGACCCTATAGTTATTGGGTCACACAGACACCAACAAGGTTCCAGAACAATGTCAGGAAAGGAGGGAAGCAGAGGAATTAAGGAAAGGCAATTCTCTTTTACAGTAGGTATGACTATTCTCCCCTGCAACAATTTCTTATAAGAGTCAGCAAGCATCCTGTAATCCAGTGAGATGAAGCTGACCTTTTGAAGCCATGTTTTCATAAAGCAGGTAACAGTAGGTAAAGATCCTCAAGGCAGTCTAAGCTTACCTTCTCACTTATTTGTCCATATCTTGCCATCTGTATAAGGTAATTCTCTACTGCTTTAGTTTTTTCAGGCTTTACAAGTGCCAAGTTACTTACTAAAAAGAAAAAATACATATGCAAAGAAGCCATTAAAATCAAATGCACTTACATTTATTATACCTTAAAACTATGCACTATTTCCAAAGCACTTCACAAGCTTGTTTCTCAACCAGTAAAGTAGGTAGGGCAAGACAGTATTGTTATACCTCTTAAAAATGAGAAAACTGAAGTTTAGCCATGCCAGTCTCCACATGGCCACATGGGGGTAGTGGCCCAGCCAAAATTAAACTTGGGTCCTCCGATTCTAAGCACCATGCTTCCTGTTTCTTAAAATATATAACTGCCCTCTGGAAAGTGGTTTATCTATTACACATACATAATAGTGGTGATCCAACTGACTGCCTTTTCTACAAACTGGGCTTCCAGTTGAAATACAGAAGACACCAGTTCATTCTGATTGGCTCATTTTATTTTCTTTCTACAGATTTTGGTTTTTATGATGAACAACTCTGAACAACTAAAACTGACAATACATACCAAAAGCCCCTAAGTCCCCACCGCCCATGTCAACTACTAGCAACATTTTGTGATTGGCCCTAGGAGTTGTTTCCTATAAATCTTACCTAATACATACCTAGAGAACATCTTGGTAAGAGAAGTGACTGGTCCTTTTAATAGGGATTAAAGTACAGTTTCTGTGTGTGAAGTTTACAAACTGTAGTGTTTTCAGCCTGAACAAATATTTCATCTAGAGATAGTGATTATGACATATAATCACCCCATTCAACTAACTCAAGCCAACTTTATGGAAACAAAATCAAAGATGCTTACACCTGGCCCGGGCTGACTGATCCAGTACTTGGGCTAAAATACCGTTTCTCATTTCTGCTTCCCTACAACAAAAACATAGGTCAAGCACAATTAGAACAAAGCTGTCGGCATTCCCATGGAACATACAAAAAAGAACTCATCCAGTATGTGTCTCCACATGGGCCCTGCAGCATACCGCTGCATTATGGTAGTTGCTGTATACCAGGCTGTAGCTACATTCCAGCAGAATCTACTTTTGCCCTTAAAGAATCAGCTTTATATTACATAGGTGAGACCCTACCAGGCTGGAAGGTGAGCTTTACAGTTTTCATCAGAGTGGCGTCTCAGTTCAAACACCATCACCAACATTTTAAGTACTATCGCGTGACAGGTGCTAGCAATTTGTGGGATTTCAGGCAATTAAAAGGACCACGTGACTAATCTATGTAATTTTCTTAGAGATAAAGTTGAGATCCAGGAGGCTATGCTCAAGAGACATTGGTAACTGGCCAAGCTGCAGCCTGAGTCCATGTTTTAAGACAGTTCTATTTTTCTGGGCGGGAAAGGGGAAAGAAATTAAAACTTTGTAACTATCCTCGCTTCTTCCCACCTACCCAAATAGAAAGTAGTACATGTTCACAGGATAGTGGTCCCATGGACTTCAAGTTTCTTTCACATGAAGTCCTTTAAGGAATCTAAAAACAAGTAAGCACAGATGCTTTGGCTGAATGGAGGGAGACCTGGGGCTGGCTGTGCCCACTATCACTTCCAGCTCAGAGGCCCCTGGGTTCATGGAATGTGGCTTAAAGCTCATGTCCATAGGCCACTTCTTTATGGTTTGAATATTTCAGCCCTGCCACAAACTTTTTTAAGAGATGGGATCTAGGCTGGGTGTGGTGGCTCACGCCTATAATCTCAGCACTTCAGGAGGCCAAGGTGGGCCGATCGCTTGGGGTAAGGAGTTCAAGACCAGCCTGGCCAACATGGTGAAACCCCGTCTCTACTAAAAATACAAAAATTAGCTGGGTGTGGTGGTGGACACCTGTTCACCTATAATCCCAGCTACTCAGGAGGCTGAGGCAGGAGAATCGCTTGAACCTCAGAGGTGGAGGTTGCAATGAACCAAGACTGCGCCACTGCACTCCAGCCTGGGTGACAGAGCAAGACTCCATCTCTAAAAAAAAAAAAAAAAAAAATGAGGATCTCACTGTTGTTCATGCAGGAATGCAGTGGTGCAATCACAGCTCACTGCAGCTAGGATCAACTCAAATTCCTGTGTTCCAAGTGATCCTTTCACCTTGGCCTCCTAAGTAGCTGGATCTACAGGCTTCAGTCACTGCACCTGACCTGCCACAAACTATTATCACATAACCCTAAGATGCCATCAATTGTAAGATGCACCACAGTTTTATATATCTCTAAAAAATATATATATATATATATATATATATAAATGAGAGGTCTAATAGGGACCCCCACTCAAAACTGGGGTATCTTAGGAGGCTGAGGTGGGAGGATCACTTGAAGCCAGGTGTTTGAGACCAGCCTGGGTGATATAGTGAGATGCCCATCTCTAAAAGAGCAGTTAGCCAGGCATGGTGGTGCGCACCTGTAGTCTCAAGCTACTCGGAAGGCTGAGGTGGGAGGATCACTTGAGCCCAGGAGGAGTTTGAGGCTTCAGTGCGTTCTGATTCCACCACTAGGGTATCAAAGAGCAACACTCTCAGTACAAGGTAAAGAAATAAGGCCGGGCACGGTGGCTCAAGCCTGTAATCCCAGCACTTTGGGAGGCCGAGGCGGGTGGATCACGAGGTCAAGAGATCGAGACCATCCTGGTCAACATGGTGAAACCCCATCTCTACTAAAAATACAAAAAATTAGCTGGGCACGGTGGCGCGTGCCTGTAATCCCAGCTACTCAGGAGGCTGAGGCCGGAGAATTGCCTGAACCCAGGAGGTGGAGGTTGCGGTGAGCCGAGATTGTGCCATTGCACTCCAGCCTGGGTAACAAGAGCGAAACTCCGTCTCAAAAAAAAAAAAAAAAAAAAAAAAAAAAAAAAAAAAAAAAAAAGAAATAAATCTGCCACACAGTAAGGGGCAGTACAAAAGCTTGCATGCATCTGGTCCTGACGGGAGGAAAAAAAAAAGTTCAGTCTTACAGGGTTGCTGTCTGAATTCACAGTACTAGGGAGGAGGCAGGAAAAAACCTCAAGCAGAGAATTTAACTTTCAGTGGTCTCAGAGTAGAAATGTACTGAAGTGACTAGAGAGGCAAAAGTAAATCCCCGCTGGAAGCATCTGGGGCAAGAGCGATTCATTATGAAAGGCATCCTGATTTCAGATACATGAAAATGAAAAGATGTACACAGCAGAATCATTGAAATTCAGGTCGTTGTATTTCCTTCCTATCACTACTCCAGATGCTTCTTACCATCTGCCTTCTCCTGAACCCTCCCCTGCCTTGCCTATTTCTGCAGACCAACACTGTGCCTGGCCCATAGCAGGTGTGCTCTCAATATTTGCCGGAGAGGAGTTAGAAGGTGGTAGGAGGTGGGGAAGGGGAAATGGAGACTTGTCCTGTAGCTACAGTTTCAGTTCTGCAAGATGAAAACATTCTAGAGTGTGAAGACTGCTGAAGAGCACACTTAAAAATGGCTGAGACGGTGAAATTTTATTTCAACAATTAAAAACAATGGTAGCATGATAGGGTAATCACATACTCATTCAATAAACCTGCCACCGGCCGGGCGCGGTGGCTCAAGCCTGTAATCCCAGCACTTTGGGAGGCCGAGGCGGGTGGATCACGAGGTCAAGAGATCGAGACCATCCTGGTCAACATGGTGAAACCCCCGTCTCTGCTAAAAATACAAAAAATTAGCTGGGCGCGGTGGCGCGTGCCTGTAATCCCAGCTACTCGGGAGGCTGAGGCAGGAGAATTGCCTGAACCCAGGAGGCGGAGGTTGCGGTGAGCCGAGATCGCGCCATTGCACTCCAGCCTGGGTAACAAGAGTGAAACTCTGTCTCAAAAAAAAAACAAAAACAAAAACAAAAACAAAAACCCTGCCACCGAATCAATTACCTGCATCTGTCTCAGGTGCTCCGCCCTGTGTTGGGGTAAAACAGAATAGTGAGGCAGGCTAAGTGAGACACTAGACTCATGTCACTACCACAATCGAGGAAACTGCCACAGCTGCAGTTTCAGGCTCACTTTAAGGTACTCACAGTTTAGTAGAGAAACATCAACCAGTAATTGCAATACAAGCTGTGATGTGGCGCTGCACACGTGTTTACTTAACTAACGATAATGAAGATACCCTGCGAATGATTTTGGCCAAATCACCATTCCAGCCAAAACAAAAAAAGAGAGTCACCTGTTTAAAACAGCGAACGCAAAGGAAACCCATTTGGTGAAACCACCTTCAAAAAGTTCAGGTTTCCAGCCCATACCTGTGCTTTGCTTCCTGTTGTGCCGCATCGCCAGGATCCTGGAAAAAAAAGTTAATAGAGAAATTTCACAGGGCACCGGTGGGGGGAGGAACGGTTGTGTTGTTTCCGATACATAACAGTCTCTTGCAGTGATAGAAACACCCCAAATAAGAAACTGGGCCTCACAGAAATCAATGAACTAGTTCCCACTTCTGTTTTGATGAGCGTCTAAAATCACAGTCTCACAGAACGCTTTAGAATACGGAGTACCCCGGGGAGGGGAATTCCCTGAATTGCGAAACCGTGTTTTACGTGTAGAAATAATTTCTGGAAAATAAAATGGGCCTCGATGTTAGGGCCGCCGACAATTCAAAGACGCGTCCTGCGAGACCAAGCCCTCCGTCCCTAAAGTCCCCGTTCCTTTCTTTATCAGAAACGCCTCACCGGGCGGCCCCTCCCGGCCTGTCATCCTGGCGGGACGAGCGTTCCTCAGACCCCGCCGCGCTCTCAGCACCGAGAACACAAGCGACCCTCAACGCCTGTCGGCTAAACTTGGGTCAGAACAACTGAATTCGGCCCGTTGCTGCTGGCTCCAAAAGCAGAGACTGTGCTTGGATTCAGGCCGGGCAGGAC
Source organism: Saguinus oedipus (assembly GCA_031835075.1). NCBI lineage: Eukaryota > Metazoa > Chordata > Mammalia > Primates > Cebidae > Saguinus > Saguinus oedipus. The sequence continues at coordinate 36,776,616 of CM063187.1, read as the reverse complement.
GAGCCTGCTCCGGGCCAGGAAACCACACACCCTCACGCCCGTGCAGTTCCCGCACGTGGCGGCCCCCGCGGCCGGCTTTTTCGGCTCCTCGCGAGGGGGAAAGCGGCGAGGCCACCTCGGAGCCCGCCAGGGTAGCGTCGGGGACCCGGGTCCCTGGGGAGGCGCCCAGAGCCACCGCCCCGGAGCCGCGCCCTCCACCCCGGGCGAGGGCAGCGCCCCCCGGGGGTAGTGCCTGGCGGGGGCCGGCGCGCTCACCCCGTGCTTGGCCTGTAGTTCGGCCAGCCTCTGCCGCCTCAGCGCCTCCAGTTCCTCTTCCGCCATGGCGGGGCGTCCGCGGTGGAGCAGCCGCGGTCACTCAGCAGACCCTCAGCGCGAGCGCGGCTCTGACCACTGCGCAGGCGCCAGAGGGACTCAGGCGTCACCAATCCAGCCTGGAGCAACGCCCCGTGCCGTTGCCAGGGTGCGGCGAGAGGCCCGATTCCCAGATCTCAGGCGGCCGAGCGCGGGCGCGCGGGGGAGGCGGGGCCTCCGGGATACACCTCCCACCCATGATCTGCGCCTCTGCGTGCGGGGACGCGGGCTGCGCTGGGGCGGGGCTGCGCTTTGGAAAGGTTAATAGCCGAAAAATGTGGCATCAAGCCTAATTATGGGTACAATGTGCTGGCGGCCTAGAGGGCTAGGCGCTTATTATCTCTATTTATAGATGAGGAACCAGGGGCACAGGAAGGCTGAGTGGGGTGATGGAAATGTCCTAAAGCTGGATCGTGGCGGTGGCTGCGTGGCTCCTCGGTGCACAGAGGTTGGCCGGTGGCTCCCGCCTGTGGTGCTGGCGCTTCGGTAGGCGGCAGGATCATTTGAGGCCAGGAGTTTGAGACCAGCCTGAGCAATAAATATGGCAAGAGCCTATCTCTACTAAAAATTTAAAAAAACTAGCTGGGCGTGGTGATGTGCACCTGTAGTTGCAGCTATTCAGGAGGCTGTGTCAGGAGGATCGCTGGAGCCCGGTAGTTCGAGGCTGCAGTGAGCCGTGATCGCTTCACGGCACGCCAGCCTGGGAGACAGAGCCAGACCCTGTCTCTAAAATAAAAAGTGTGCACAGACCCTCGCCATCTGCCTCCTCCACACACAAAGGGGCTTTTCCTGGGAGGATGCTGCAGTGAGCAGCTGTGGCTGGTGTAACTCTGGTGGAATAAAGCCCTTCCGCCTTTGGCTTGTGGGGGTTGGGGACAGAGAGGATATTCAGTTACCTAAACGTGTGACTCATACAGATTCTGTTTGTGTGTGTTATTTTATTTTTTACATTAAAAAACAAAGATGGGATCTCCCTATGTTGCCCAGGCTGGACTCTTAACTCCTGAGCTCAAGCAATCCTTTTGCCTCGGCCTCCCAAAGTATACAGGCATGAGCCACCACACCTGGCCTGTGTATTTTAATTGTGACAAAATATACGTAATACAAAATTTACCCTTTTGACCATTTTCAGATGTATGAAATACATTGAAATTACTATGCAGTTGTCACTATCAATCTTGGGTCACTGCAACCTCCACCTCCCGGCTTCAAGTGATTCTCCTGCCTCAGTCTCACAGGTAGCTGGGACTACAGACGGTGCGCCACAACTCCTGGCTAATTTTGTACTTTTTAGTAGAGATGGGGGTTTCACCATGTTGGTCAAGCTGGTCTCAAACTTCTGACCTAAAATGATCCACCTGCCTCAGCCTCCCAAAGTGCTGGGATTACAGGCGTGAACAACTGTGCCCACCATCAATCTCTACAACTTTTTCATCATCCTGAACTGGAACTCTACCCAGTAAAGATTTAGGTTGGTTCAAGGGGCCTCCCACGGGAATGGGGTGGAGGTGGGAGGGGCCTGAGAGTAATAATCAGTCTCCACCTATCCTCATTCTAGTTTCTATGAATTTGCCTATTCTAGGTACCTTGTATATGTGGAATCATACAGTATTTGTCCTTTTGCGACTGGCTTATTTCACCCAGCATGTCTTCAAGGTTCATCCATGTTGTAGCATGTGTCAGAATTTCCTTCCCTCTTACGGCTGAATACATTTTATTGTGTGGATATACCTATCACATTTTGTTTAATCCCTTCATCTATCAATGGACACTTAGGTTGTTTCCACCTTTTGGCTATTATTAATAATGCAGCTATAAACATGGGTGTACAAATATCTGTTCAGGTCTGTGCTTTCACTTGGATAGATACCCAAAAGACAAATTGTTGGATCATGTGGTATTTCTATGCTGAGAAATGGCCATACCTTTTTTTTTTTTTTTTTTTTTTTTAATAACAGAGATGGGGTTTCACCATGTTGGCCAGGCTGGTCTCAAACTACTGACCTCAGGTGATCTGCCTGCCTTGGCCTCCCAAAGTGCTGGGATTACAGGCATAAGCCACTGTACCTGGCCTTGTTCTTTTCTTTCAAAGTTGTTTTTGCTATACAGGGTCCCGTGAGATTCTGTATGATTTGCAGGATAGGATTTTTAGTTTCTGCAAAAAATGTCTTTTAGATTTTGGTAGGGATGGAAGTGAATCTATAAATTGCTTTGAGTGGGATTGGCATCTCAACAGCATTAAGAGTTCTAATCCATGAGCAGGGCATGTCTTTCCATTTATTTGTCTTTAATTTTAGCAATAATTTGGAATTTTCATTGTACAAATCTTTCACCTTCTTGGTTAAGTCCTAAGTATTTTATTATTTTTGATGCTATTATAAATGAGGTTTTATTTTTAGATTGTGCATGCTAGTGTATAAAATGCAATTTTTGTGTGTTGACTTTATATCTTTGCTAAATTTTGTTTACTAGTGCTAACAATTTTTTGGTGGAATCTTTAGTTTTCTACATATAAAATCATATCCTCTCTGAATGGAGATCATTTTCCTTCTTCCTTTCCAATTTGGATGCTTTTTATTTCTTCTTCCCTAATTACTCTGGTGAGGATTTTCATTACTATGTTGAATAGAAGTGGTGAAAGCAGGCATCCTTATCTTGTTCCTGAACTTAGAGGAAAAACTCAGTCTTTTACTATTTAGTATGATATTCCCTGAGGTTTTTTCATTTACAGCTTTTATTATGTTGAGGTACTTTCCTTATGTTTCTAATTTTTTAGTGTTTTTATCATGAAAGCATGTTGAATTTTATCACATGCGTTTTCTGTATCAGTTGAGATAATTATGTAGTTTTCCCCTTCCTTCTGTTAATGTTTTATATTACATTGATTGCTTGATTTTCTCTCTCTTTCCTTCTTTTTCTTTTTTTTGAGACAGAGTTTCACTTTGTCACCCAGGCTGGAGTGCAGTGGCATAATCTTGGCTCACTGCAACCTCCACCTCCCAGGTTCAAATGATTCTCCCGCCTCAGCCTCCCAAGTAGTTGGGATTACAGGCGTGTGCCACCACACTTGGCTAAGTTTTTGTATTTTTAGTAGAGATGAGGTTTCACCATGTAGGCCAGGCTGGTCTTGAACTCTTGACCTCAAGTGATCCACCTGCGTTGGCCTTCCAAAGTACCAGGATTATAGATGTGAGCCATTGAGCCAGGCCACACTGATTGATTTTCATATGTTGAATAGTTCTTCCATTCCAGGAATATATCACATTTGGTCGTGGTCTATACTTTTTCAGTGTGTGTTAGGATCTTTCCTTTTCCTCCCAGGATTCTGAAATTTTGCAAAGGTTTGGGTTTTTTAAAAGCCCTCTCCCTGTTTGCTTGGTAGATTCTTTTGATCTATAAACTTCTATCTTTAACTTTTGGGCAATTTTGTTTTGTTTTCCATTTGATGCTTTTTTTCTCTTTGATTTCTATCTTTCTCTCTCTGGGACACCTGTAGACTGGACCTCCTGTATAAGTCTTTCACATTTCTTTTATTTCATGTCTTCTATCTCTGTCTTTCTGTCCTACTTTTTGGACGACTTCTTTTGTTTTATCGTCTGACCTTTCTCTTGAATTTATTTAAGCCATCATATTTTTATAAGAACACTTTCTTGTTCCCTCATTGCACCATTTTAAATTTACTGATTTACTTATTCTCCTTACTGTTTATGTGGCATTATTGTGCCATTTGCCTACTATCTTGATTTTTGAATGTAATAACTTCTTAAATATTGTTATAATAATAATTGGAAAACGTTTAAACATTCTCTTCTATTTCCTAAGTTCTCTTTCTTTTGAGGTTGTGTTTATTCTTGATTGTTTTCCTTGGTCTCTGTTGTAAGGGTACCTATGATTTGTTTAAACTAGATATGGGAAAGGCTGGGTGCGGTGGCTCATGCCTGTAATCCCAGCACTTTGGAAGGCAGATCACGAGGTCAAGAGATCGATACCATCCTGGCCAACATGGTGATACCCCGTCTCTACTAAAAATACAAAAAAAAAAATTAGCCAGACTTGGTGGTGCATGCCTGTAGCCCCAGCTACTCCAGAGGCTGAGGCAGGAAAATTGCTTGAAACCAGAAAACGGAAGTTGCAGTGAGCCGGGATCGCGCCACTGCACTCCAGCCTGGTGATAGAGCACCTGCAGCTCTGGGCAGGCTTCATTGCTTCCGTGATGATTCCACTGTGCACACAGGTGATCTGGCCAGTGCATCTTACAATTTCTTTGCGTTTTTCTGCTAGTTTCACTTCTTGCTTCTTGGTGCAGCAGCAAAACAATTACTTTGAGAAGCCCATAAAGGCAAGGCCTGCAGAACAAGTCGGTCCCTCTGCAATGCTCGGCCCCATCTTTCTCTTTCTTCCCAGTTCAGGCCACCTCCTCTGCGCTGATCTCCAAGCAACCCCAAATGTCCGGAGTCCTGGTGTCTCCTCCAAGCAGCAGAGGGAGCCCACACTCTATCAAAAGCGACTGAGTTTCTCATTACACTAAAAAGCAGAAAGTACAGTAACGGTTGTTTTTCTGCCATACAGAATGTCCTTCCAGATGAAGCTTTAATCTCCCTCGTCCATCTCTGTTGTTGTAAATTTATGCTCCATTATGGTTCCATATGCCTGATCCTCTCTGAGAAAGCCACGGCGGGCTTGCGGGGAACCTGGGCTTCAGAGCTGTGTGTGCAGCATGTGGAATTGAAGACTGGTGCTTCGCACACTTAAAGGTTATGTCTTCACGGGTTGTTTTAGAGTCATTTATTAGCTGTGATCCTGCATGGATCAGTCATGATGTCACGGAAAAGATGCCGTGGAACTCACTGAAAATCATGAAATGCAAGAAGCAGAAGCAGAGTTTGCCCCTTAAAAAGGAAATCTGGGCCGGGCATGGTGGCTCATGCCAGTAATCCCTGGGAGGCCAACGCGGGCGGATCACGAGGTCAAGAGATCGAGACCATCCTGACCAACACGGTCAAACTCCACCTCTACTAAAAAATACAGAAATTAGCTGGGAGTGGTGGTACGCACTTGTAGTCCCAGCTACTCGGGAGGCTGAGGCAGAAGAATCACTTGAACTGGGAGGTGGAAGTTGCAGTGAGCCGAGATTGTGGCACTGAGCTCCAGCCTGGTGTCAGAATGACACCGTCTTAATAATAATAATAATAATAATAACAACAACAATAATAATAATAATAAAAGAAATAAACAACAACAATAATGATAATAATAAAAGAAATCTGGCTGGGCATGGTGGCTCACGTCTGTAATCCCAACTCTTTGGGAGGCCGAGGCAGGTGGATCACCTGAGATGAGGAGTTTGAGACCAGCCTGGCCAACATGGTGAAGCCCCTACTAAAAAATACAAAAATTAACAGAGTATAGTGGTGGGTGACTATAGTCCCAGCTAAGGCAGAAGGATCGTTTGAACCTGGAAGGGGGAGGTTGCAGTGAGCCAAGTTCGTACCACTGCACTCCAGCCTGGGTGACAGAGTGGGAAAAAAAAAAAAATGGTTTCTCACTGAAAACTAGTTAGTCTTTTACTTGAAAAGGAGCTCTATCCAAGCTTTTGTGGCCATTTGTTGGGGTGACAGCTTCCTTCACCATGAGATGGCCACACAGGAGGGTGAGGAGATGGCTATATTACCTCATCAGGACTTTCTTGTCATGGCTAAGAAGCAGCAGACTGGCTGCACGTAGTGGCTCATGCCTGTAATCCCAGCACTTTGGAGGCCAAAGCAGGAGGATTCCTTGAGGCCAGGAGTTCAAGACCAGCCTGGGCAACATAGAGAGACACTTGTCTGCACAGAAAATTTAAAAAATTAGCTGGCTGTGGTGGTGTATGCCTGTAGTCCCAGCTATTCGAGGACGCTGAGGTGGGAGGATCCCCTGAGCCCAGGAGGTCAAGACTACAGTGACTATGATCATGCCTTCTCCAGCCTGGATGTCAAAATAATACAGAAACAAATAAGCTGGGCAGTGGCTTACACCTGTAGTCTCAGCTACTCGGGAGGCTGGAGCAGCAGGATTGCTTGAAGCCAGGAGTTAAAGACCAGCCTGGGCAACATAATGAGACCCTGTGTCTGCAAAAAATTAAAAAATTAGCCAGGCATTGTGGTGTTCCCAGGAGTTTAAGGCTGCAGTGAGCTATGATTGTGCCACTGCACTTTAGCCTGGGAGACACAGCGATCCTGTCTCTTAAAAAAAAAAAAAAGGGCTGGGCACAGTGGCTCAGGGTGGTGGCTCACACTTGTAATCCCAGCACTTTGGGAGGCCGAGGCGGGTGGATCACAAGGTCACAAGTTCGAGAGCAGCCTGGCCAACACAGTGAAACCCGTCTCTACTACAAATACCAAAATTAGTTGGGAATGGTGGCAGGCACTTATAATCCCAGCTACTGGGAAGGCTGAGGCAGGACAACTGCTTGAACTCGGGAGGCGGAGGTTGCAATGAGCTGAGATTGTGCCACCGCACTCCAGCCTGGGCGACAGAGCTAGATTCTGCCTCAAAAAAAAAAAAAGGAGGAGCGCCAGGTGCAGTGGCTCATACCTGTAATCCCAGTACTTTGGGAGGCTGAGATGGGTGGATCACCTGAGGCTGGCAATTTGAGACCAGTCTGACCAACATGGAGAAGCCCCATCTCTACTAAAAATGCAAAATTAGCCGGGCGTGGTGGTGCATGCCTGTAATTCCAGCTACTTGGGAGGCTGAGGCAAGATAATTGCTTGAACCCGGGAGTTGGAGGTTGCAGTGAGCCGAGATGGTGCCATTGCACTCCAGTCTGGGCAACAAGAGTAAAACTCCATCCCAAAAAAAAAAAAAAAAAGGAAGAAAGAAAAGAAATGAAAGTTTGCTAACAGGAAACAGGTTATTCTAAAAGCCTCCTGAGCTCCTTTAGTTTTGGGGCACCCATTATATAAAATGTCAAATATGCAGAAATGCACCCCATTACACATTCATTATAATGCATATGTAAATAATAAATGACAACGCAGGGGCTTGGATTTGAGTTTCATCAAGTGTATTCATCTTGACTTTGCATTTTTTTCTCTATCGTTTGGCACCAATAGATTTTTTTTCGTTCCTGGCGGTTTATGTTCCCATGGGCCTTTGGAGAACTCTCAATTCTGGGTCTTAATTCCGGGGAACTTGATGCATACAGGGGTCCTGTATGCCTGCCTCATCCAAAGAGAACCAGCCTCAAAGGCGATGAAGAAGACCTTCACCTCTCCTCAAATAAAATCAGGAGGACACTCATCTGTTCTTAAAAATGCCCTGAGGAGGAGATTCTTTGTTTCCATCTAGTAACATTACTCACTCATTCTTTCAAGAGATATTTTTACTTTTTAGAGATGGGGTCTTGCTGTGCTGCCCAGGCTTGTCTTGAACTCTTGGCCTCAAGGGATCCTTCCACATCAGCTTCTTAAAGTGCTTGGATTACAGGTGTGAGCCACTGTGACCTATTCTAACTTTTGTAGAGATGGGGGGGAGGGTCTTGCTTTGTTGCCCAGGCTGTTCTCAAACTCCTGGCCTCAAGTGATCCTCCCACCTCGACCTCCCAAAGTGTTGGGATTATAGGCGTGGACTCTGGCACCTGCCCTCGGTCCTCATTTTCTTTGACATCTGGGCAGTACCCAGGACCTCTAAAGGTCTCAGGCTGGCCCTGGCTTATGCCCTCTGCTACCTCCAAGTGTGCAGACCATCCACTCTGCCATTCACCAGTCTAACTGCTACTCATCCCAGTCCAGTCCCACAAGGGATAGGCCAATATTTGACAGTGTGTTGGGAAATGTCGTAACAAAGTCTCTTGGAACAAACAAAACAAAATAAACCCTGATTTGTTACATTTGCTGCTTTCCATATTTACACTTCCACCATGGTCAATTTCAGGTTGCCCATGTGAGGTCACTGAACGGGGGGCTGAGTTGGGCACAGTAGCATGTCATTAAATTGTATTTCCACCAGAGAGGCAGAACAGATGTAAATTATATCAGAGCAAATGCCAGAGTAGAACACTAAAAAATGATGCTTTAGGTATTTAGTACCTTTGTATTTTAATACAATATTTAATTATAAGCTCATGTAATTTTTAAAAAATAATGACTATGTTTAAAAAGCAGCTTACAGGCTAGGTGCTATGGTTCATGGCTGTAATCCCAGCACTTTGGGAGGCTGAGGCGGGTGGAGCAGAGCTCAAGACCAGCCTGGGCAACATAACAAAACCTTGTATTTACCAAAATACAAAAAATTAGCTGGACATGGTGGCATGCACCTGTAGTCCCAGCTACTCAGGAGGCTGAGGTAGGAGGATCACTTGAGCTCAGAAGGTGGAGGTTGCAGTGAGCTGAGGTTGTGCCACTGCACTCCAGCCTGGGTAATATAGTGAAAACTTGTCTCAAATGTTAAACAAAAGAAAAAACAGCTTGCACATTTTCTGAAAATTTAACAATTGACTCTTGCAATCCAATAGGAATTGGGTCCGGCACACAGTGAAGGTAAAAATCCTCTGGGTAGAATAGGATGGTATGTGGCTATAGCAAAAGTGATAAATGTGGTGGGCAAATGACCTTGTCTGGGAGGCCGTGTGGGCTGGGGATACACACACTTAACCATCTAGAAGCCTCCCATGGGAATGTGTGAGCAAACCACACCAGAGCCATGAGACAGTTCCCATGTATTCCAAAGCCCTGTGGCTGCTTGCTGAGTCTTAGATAACCCTAAGACTTGTCTCTGTGCCCTGACTGTGCATTTTCCTGAGTGGTTCTAGGTAGGCTCTCTGGGTGCATGGAGACAGCCATGGGCTAGTCTGTCGGCTGTGGCATTCTCTCCCCTGTTCCCCCACAACAGACCCCAGTGTGTGATGCTCCCCTCCCTGTGTCGATGTGTTCCCATTGTTCAACACCTGCCTATGAGTGAGAACATGTGGTGTTTGATTTTCTGTTCTTGTGTCAGTTTGCTGAGAATGATGGTTTCCAGATTCATCCATGTACCTACAGAGGACACGAACTCATTGTTTTTTATGGCTGCATAGTATTCCATGGTGTAGATGTGCCACATTTTCCTTGTCCAGTTTATCATCGATGGGCATTTGGGATGGTTCCAGGTCTTTGCTATTGTAAACAGTGCTGCAATGAACATATGTGTGCATGTGTCTTTATAAAAGAACAATTTATAATCCTTTGGATATATACCCAGTAATGGGATTGCTGGGTCAAATGGAATTTCTATTTCTAGGTTTTTGAGGACTTGCCACACTGTCTTCCACAATGGTTGAACTAATTTACACTCCCACCAACAGTGTAAAAGTGGAGGAAAGAACTTTTTATTAAAACACAGGAGTACAGCTTTAGTTGTTGCAAACTGTAATTGTTTCTTAATCTTCTAAAACTGTTTGACAGTCAAGTAAATTTGGCCCGTTTACCTGTCAGGATGATACAACTCTTAGGCCACTTAATAATTCATGAACTGCCTCCCTGTGGGATATCTCCCCAGGTCAAGGTAATGACTAGTTCAATAAAGGGACAAGCACAATTATGATGTGGAATAAAATGCATTATTCAGGGTGGCTCAAACCTTGAAAAGGTCTTGAACTATTATGCACATCTTGATCATTAATTTAAAAAGGTGTTTCAGCCCAGAAACTACTGAAATATGTGAACGGAGAGGTTTTAGTTATGAAAATTAAAATCAAAGACATCAAGCTTTGCATTTCTGATTACATATTCAAACCATACAATTACAGTGTATTAAATCAATTTTTACTATAGCTGTAAGTAGCAATTAGACATAGACTTTTAAAATGCAAATGATATTTGTATTAGATGAAATTCCTCTTCTTCTCCCCTCCCTTCCCAGAAAAAGATCTGAATGGGAAGCTACTGCCTTGCCTGTGACTCCTTTCTTAAAATAGCTTGGTTGCAACCCACTTCAACTTGGGGGTGGGGAGTGCTGGGAAATAAAGAAGCTGTCTCACTTCAAATGTTGTACCATTAAGGTTCACAGTTTCTAGTCTCAGAGCTTCCAATGTTTGGTCAAAAATCTGATGCCCAAAGGAGGGGGAAAGGAAAATGAAGGTGGGGTAGAGAAATGGTTGAGTGATGTTTAACGAACAAAGACCAGTTCTTTATCAGAATGAATAAGTAAAAAGGGCCCGGAAGCCATAAAACCCCCTGGTGCCCGGACTGTGGTCTCTAAGTACCACTCCCTGCTAGAATGAACCAAGGCTTCACGGAAAATGGTGGATTCCAGGTCTGGAGCAAGAAACGTACACATTGAGCCTTCATCATCCTATTTCTCTAGGCAAGAACATGACCCACGATTGATGGGAATATGTCTAAGGGACACAGGAGCTAGCTCGGAGGCATTCCCACTGGGACACTTGGAGCAGGAGAAATTATAACAGTAATGAATTATAACACATTCAATAAAAAATAGTTTGAGGCTGGGCGTGGTGACGTGCACCTGTAATCCCAGCACTTTGGGAGACTGAGGTGTTGTAATATTGGGGTTAATCAGAGTTTGAGAGATATTAAAGTTGAGGGTTATGGTCCTATTAACACCAGGATATAAATTAGACTTATGAGTGGTGACTTTCCGAGGATTTTGTTGGAAAAACATATGTAGATTTTCTAATGGCTCCTGCGGAGTGGAGGGTCTCTGACTTTCCTGAGGAGGCATCCAAGGCTTTAGCTGAGTGTGATGAATTCATATGTTAATTTCCACTACCTTAAGTTGGGGTAGACCAAATGATGGAAAATGGTCCTTCCCAGGATGGAGCTAGAGAGGGAGAGTCTGAGGGGAGAGAATTAACAAGGACCAAGTGCCCAGGGCAGGAGAGAAATACTGAGCAGGCCATACAGTGTCCAGGAGAAGACTGACTTCCTGGTTCTATGGTCAGCTTTGCCCAGGGCTCTGTGAGGGTGACGGCTCATGCTGGCACTTGCTCCAGGCATCCTCAGTCCTGCTTGGGTCATGTGGTTAGATACTGAAGGCCCTGGGAACCTTTATTCTCTGGGACAGTGCTTTCCAGGGATTCCCTTGGCACAGTGGGCATGGATGAGATGGTGGTCCATTCTCTGGGGACAATTTCTTACAAAGTGTCCCTTCAGACCACACTGGTAACAAGTTCTGCCAGACTGGTGGCTAACCCAAGCCTTTCCCTCATTTGAGCTTCTGGGGTCTGCTTGCCCAAAGCCATGACTAAGGCAGCAGCCTTTTTCTGATCTCTCCTGTTCCTCTCAGTCTGTTCCCTCTGGTCTCTATTATAAAACACCGAGGGTGCCTTATTCAGTAATGATTCTAGACTGTTCTGGTCCCAAAGCCAGCTTCTGAAGCTTCCTCCTGATATCCGCTGCTAATAGGTTTGTCCTTTAGTATCAACTGATTCTCAATACAGTCTGGTGACAGCGGGGTGTACTTCTGTAAAGCTTCCCACAATCGCTCAAGGAAAGCTGTTGGGTTTTCTTCCCTTCCCTTTGGGGGCTAGATTTTCCACTCAGCAGAGGGTAATTTGACCATGCTATCTGGCAGAGAAAAATGAGCCGCTTCTTCCTTCAAGACTGTGTGTCAAATTGGTCCCAATTTTCCAGTATACACTTTAATGAGGACTTGAGCTTGGGAATAGAAGCACCCATTTGAACTCGAACACAAGGGATGCCTGCACCCCTGGTTAGAGAAATTACAGCCGCTTCGACCTGAGGCATCCCCCAGGTAAAATGGGTACTGAAATGAAACGTTTCTTAGTCAGTACCCTGAAATTTCCTGTGCCCAAGATGCATGATCCATCTTATCAGAGGGCCTCCTATGTACTGGATTTCAATCACGACCTACCAGCATCATAGGACCACTCTCACTGCCTGCAGGACCTCCAGTGACTACCATAGAGGCAGGGAATGACAGGAGCTATTGGGCTGGGCAGTCACATACCAACGAGCCCCGATGAAGCCAGTGAGGCTCAGGAGATGCGTACCAGTATTTCCCAGCAAAAGTCCAATTTACACAGGCCAATTTATAAAACTGCCCCAGAAGGGTAAACTTTTTTTTTTTTTTGAGACGGATTTTTTTTTTTTTTTTTTTTTTTTGAGACCGAGTTTCGCTCTTGTTAACCAGGCTGGAGTGCAATGGCGCGATCTCGGCTCACCACAACCTCCGCCTCCTGGGTTCAGGCAATTCTCCTGCCTCAGCCTCCCCAGTAGCTGCGATTACAGGCACGCGCCACCGTGCCCAGCTAATTTTTTGCATTTTTAGTAGAGACGGGGTTTCACCATGTTGACCAGGATGGTCTCGATCTCTTGACCTCGTGATCCACCCGCCTCGGCCTCCCAAAGTGCTGGGATTACAGGCTTGAGCAGAAGGGTAAACTTCTAGGGAGGGACCATTAGAGCACACAGTTCAAAGCGGGGAGGCCGGGTGTGGCTGAGGCTGGAACACCACCCTCAGGACCGGGGCCTCCTCTCCCCTAACCCGTTTTCCATGATAGGAAAATGCTCTACAGGTTGTGCGACCTGCCATTGACTATTTGGGCCCTGGAACTGGTTTAACTATGATCTTTTAGATGGAAAAGTTCTGCCATAGAGAGAGCCAATCCTAAGCAAGACAAATTATCCACCAAATACAAAGTCCCACAGCCTTTAGCTTTTGAATTTCCCCAAAGTTTTACCAATTCAAGATTGGCTGCCCTGGGAATTCGAAGCAGCAACCTTGCAGTTGTAGACCCTACGCCTTAACCAACTGTGCAAACAGGCCACTTGCAGTCAGCGAAGGCAGAAAGCTTTCCTAAGCTGTATTTCGAATGAGACTGCTGTACCCTGAGGCAGTGTGGTCTGCTTAAAAGCCGGGTGGAGCTGAGGGCCATCAGCTGCTTCCTTTCCCTCAGCCGCAGAGGAAAAAAGCCTCTTGGAGGCCGAGGTGGGTGGATCACGAGGTTAAGAGATCGAGACCGTCCTGGTCAACACGATGAAACCCCGTCTCTACTAAAAATACAAAAAAATTAGCTGGGCATGGTGGCGCGTGCCTGTGATCCCAGCTACTCAGGAGGCTGAGGCAGGAGAATTGCCTGAACCCAGGAGGCGGAGGTTGCGGTGAGAACACCCTAGGGGAGAGTTCCCTCGTGCTGTCCCTGACTGTGGTTTTTAACAGCCAGGTTCCACGGTTTCATGCTGCCCCCTACTTCACCGCTTTGCTTTCTTAAATGCCGCCACTCTGCTCAGAGCCTCTGCACCTGGTCGGGACACACCTCGCCTCGCCCTGCAGCTTTTCTCTCCGCCCGCAGTGCTGGCGGCTGTGGCTTGCTGCGTGCCCCTGGGCCCACCTGTGGGCCAGTAAGGAGTGCTCGCTCCCGCCACCCCACAGGCTTCCGCAGGAAAAACTGCGCTTTTCATTCTTGCACCGCTGCTCTGGTCCCCACAGCCCGGCCTGGCTGCCGCCGCTTCAGGTGTTCTTAAAGAGACAGGACAGAATGGGGCCGGTTTTACTCACGGTTTCAAAGTCTTCTTTCCTGGCTGTACTCCTCTTCTGGCTGTCCCCTTTTGCGGTGTACCCCTCTCCTGGCTGGATCGCCAAAACGTAATATTGGGGTTCAGGGTGCCCTTAGCTCCCCTGAGAGGACGTTTCTCCAGGTTCTTGGTCTCCTGCCCTCTCAGGGGACCATGGCACAGTGCACAGTAAATGCTGGATTTAAAAGTGTTTGTAGAAAGTGATTTATTTATTTATTTATTGAGAGAGAGAGAGAGAGAGAGAGAAGCAGGAGAGAGAAAAAAACAGCTAATTCTCACACTGAGTAAGAGCATTTAGATGGAATCCACGAGAGGAAAGCAGCTTCCACACTGCGTGGAAGGGAACAGAGAGAGATGGAGTGTAGGAGGGGAAGGCAGGCTTACACGAGAGTGTGGAAGGGACTCCAGAGGGGAAATCCAGGAGAGAGAAAAACTGCTTCAAGGAAGGAAACCTTAGTGGAAGGGGACCCAAACATGGAGTCCGAAGGGGTGTGGAAGAAGGGGACTTTTAACCTCGGAGGAAGCTCCACCTTTTCTAAAACCCCTGGCCAATGAAAGGAGTTCCTTAGAACTTCCGCTGGAGTGATTGACTCTTAGTTTCTTCCTGCACCCTCGAAATTTAAACATAAACTGTTACATCTCCCGGATGGAAAGAGATGGGAGGAAGGGCATGGCGCTAGGAAGTTCTTGCCCTTAAAACTACTCCCCCTTGTGGACCCGGAAAGAGAACACATTTCCTCAGTGTGAGAATTGCTTGAGCCCAGGAGTTGGACGTTGCAGTGAGCTGTGATTGTGCCACTACACTACACTCCAGCCTATGTGACAGAGCAAGGCGCTCTCTCTCTCTCTCTCTCTCTCTCTCTCTCTCTCTCTCTCTCTCTCTCTCTCTCTCTCTGTCTCTCTCTCTCTCTCTCTCTATATATATATATGTATACATTTATATATTTTGAGTTATATATTTATAACTCAAAATAAGAGATTACCATACTCTTTTTTTTTTTTTTTTTTTTTTTTGAGAGGGAGTCTTGCTCTGTCGCCAGGTTGGAGTGCAGTAGCGTGGTCTGCGGCCACTGCAACCTCCGTCTCCTGGGTTCAAGCAATTCCTCTGCCAAGGCCTCCTGAGTAGCTGGGACTACAGGCGCGCAGCACAACGCCCGGCTAATTTTTTGTATTTTAGTAGAGACAGAGTTTCACCATGGCCAGGACTGTCTTGATCTCCTGACCTCGTAATTCGCCCACCTCGGCCTCCCAAAGTGCTGAGATTACAAGTCTGAGCCACCATGCCCGGCTGATTATTATACTCTTTATACATATTTACATATAAAAAATATATTTATACATATATATTGAATTATAGTAATAGTGCCCCTTACCCATCACACACACAAAGAAAATGGCAATTCATACATGTAGAAGAAATGATAAAACTAGAAAATCACTTTTTGCAAGAAGTTTTGTTGTAACTGATTTAGGCAAAATTTATCAGCAGATGGTAAACCATTGTTGGACCAGGATACCCATGTGGTCTCAAAGTACTCCCCCAAAAGACTTGTTAATTACAAAGAGGAAAGAGGGTTTACAATGGAGAAATCTGGTAGATATCAACCTTAACCAAATAACCAAGCTTCTCCACCAACAATGGGACCATTTGGCATCCTGGTGGATGGCACATTACCTATAAGCACCTTTGCCAAAAATGTTTAACCTAAGACTAGTCATAGTAAATCAACTTGGAAAATCTGAATTTAGGGACATTCTGCAAAACAACAGGCCTAGATTCTTAAAAATGTCAGTATCAAGAATGACCAACTGCTGTGGATTAAAAGAGCCTAAAGAGGCATAACAACTTAAGGCAATGTGTGATCATTGACTTGATTGTCAATCAAAAAAAAAAAAAAAACAAGTATAGGCCGGGCACCGAGGCTCACGCCTGTAATCCCAGCACTTTGGGAGGCCGAGGTGGGCAGATCATTGAGGTCAGGAGTTTGAGACCAGCCTGGCCAACATGGTGAAACCCCATCTTTATTAAAAATAAAAAATTAGCCAGGGTGGTGGCGCATGCCTGTAATCCCAGCTGCTTGGGAGGTTAAGGCAGGAGCATTGTTTGACCTGGGCAGGCAGAGGTTGCAGTGAGCCGTGACTGTGTCACTGCACTCCAGCCTGGGTGACAGAGCCAGACTTCATCTCAAAACAAAACAACCACAAAAAAAAAAAAAAAAAAAGGAAAAAAGTATAAAGGGCATAATTGGGGAAATTTAAACTCAGGCTGCTTATTAGTTAATAGTAAAGTTAAACTTCTTGATTGCAGTAAGCTGTGACTGTGTAAGGAATGTGTCTGTTCTTCGGAGCTCATGCTGCAGTATTTATGGTTAAAGTGTCATGCTGGCTACAACTAATGCTCAGACACTTTCACCCAGAAAAGTGTGTGTATGCTTGTGTGCAAGTGTGTTTAAATAGGTAGACAACAATAATGGAAATGTGGCAAAATATTAGCAAGTGGTGAATGTAGGAGAAGAGCATAGGACTGTTTATCATACCATTATTTCAACTTGTTTTAAGGTTTAAAAATAGTTAAAGGTTAAGCCGGGCGCGGTGGCTCACACCTGTAATCCCCACACTTTGGGAGGCTGAGGCGGGTGGATCACGTGGTCAAGAGATCGAGACCATCCTGGCCAACATGGTGAAACCCCGTTTCTACTAAAAAATACAAAAAATTAGCTGGGTGTGGTGGCGCGTGCCTGTAATCCCAGCTACTCAGGAGGCTGAGGCAGGAGAATTGCCTGAACCCAGGAGTCGGAGGTTGCAGTGAGCCAAGATCGCGCCATTGCACTCCAGCCTGGGTAACAAGAGCGAAACTCCATCTCAAAAATAAATAAATAAATAAATAAAGGTTGAGGGGAATAAGCTAGTTAAATCATCGTGATTCCACTTCTCCATATAAATATATTAGATGAGTTTTAAGTAAAAATAATGAATTTGTGAGCAATTACTTTTTTCTTTATCTTTTTAAAGGATTTTTTATGTTTTAGAGATAGGGTCTCACTCTGTGGCCCAGGCTGGAGTACAGTGACACAATCATAGCTCACTGCAGGCTCAAACTCCTGGGCTCAAGGGATCCTCCTGCCTCAGCCTCCTGAGTAACTGGGACTACAAGGATGTGTCACCATGCCCAGATAATTTTAAACTTTTTCAAATAGAGATAGGGTCTTGCTGTATTGCACACGCTGGCCTTGAACTCCTGGGCTCAAGCACATCCTCCCACCTTTGCCTCCCAGGTAACTGGAATTACAATTGTGTGCCACCACGCCCAACTGAATTAATTTACCTTTTGACAATTGTTAGATTGTTTCTTGGTTTTTGCTACTGCAAACAATACTACAGCAAACATCCTTGAGGCCAGGCACAGTGGCTCACACCTGTAATTCCAGCACTTTGGGAGACCAAGATGGGTGGATCTCGAGGTCAGGTGTTCGAGACCACCCTGACCAACATGGTGAAACTCAGTCTCTATTAAAAATACAAAAAATTAGCCAGGCGTGGTGGCCTGTACCTATAATCCCAACTACTCAGGAGGCTGAGGCAGGAGAATCCCTTGAACCTGGGAAGTGGAGGTTGTAGTGAGCTGAGATCGCACCACTGCACTCCAGGCTGGGTGACAGAGCAAGACTCCGTCTCACAACAAAAACAAAAATCCTTGAACAGATAGATACCTTTTTCACACATGTGCTGGTAGGCATGTCTGTAGGTAAAAAAGCAAAGTGGTATTGCTGAAGTCACTCATCCGAGTTTGTAAACGTGACGGCTGTTGCTAACTGCACCCTCTGTAGGACCCTTTCCCGGACGTTTTCACCCACACTGTAGAAAGATACCCTCCCCAAAGGCTTGTCCACAGAGGGTGCCAGCAAACCTATGGATTTTTGCCAGTTTGACAGATAAAAAATGTATCTTGAGGAAATTTTGATCTGCCTTGTGGTAATAAATGAAGTTGAATGTCGTTTCATTTGTCCAAGAACCATCTGTAGTTCCTTATTTTTTGTGAACTGTTTGTTCATCTCTTTTGTCTCTTTATTCTTTACTATTTTTTTTTCTTTTTGAGACCAAGTCTTGTTCTGTTGCCCAGGCTGGAGTGCAGTGGTGCGATCTCAGCTCACAGCAACCTCCGCCGCCTCCTGGGTTCAAGTGATTCTTCCGCCTCAGCCTCCTAAGTAGCTTGGACTACAGGGGTACGCCACCATGCCTGGCTGAATTTTGTATTTTTAGTGGAGATGGGGTTTCACCATATTGGCCAGGCTGGTCTTGAACTTCTGACCTCGTTATCTGCCCACCCCAGCCTCCCAAAGTGCTGGGATTACAGGCGTGAACCACCCTGCCTGGCTACTATTATGTTTTATGGGCCAGGCAAGGTGGTTTACATCTATAATGCCAGCATTTTGGGAGGCTGAAGTGGGTGGATCACCTGAGGTCAGGAGTTTGAGACCAGCCTGACCAACATGGCGACACCCCGTCTCTACTAAAAATACAAAAATTAGCCAGGTGTGGTGGCGCATGCCTGTAATCCCAGCTACTTGGGAGGCTGAGGTAGGAGAATTGCTTGAACCTGGGAAGCAGAGGTTGCAACAAGCTGAGATCACAGCTCTGCACTCCAGCCTGGGCAACAAGAGCAAAACTCCATCTCAAAAGAAAACACAAAAATTATGTTTTATGGGAGCAAGGGACTTACTAGAAGATTAGGGCTTACACCAAAGTGGGAAATTGAAGGTCTGGAATGGGGGTATAGAAAGCCTGTAACCATGACAGCAAGAAACACAGGTGCAGCTGGGAGGGCAGAGCTTGTGGGAACACCCTGGAAGCTGGGTGCATGAAGAGGAGGTCTGTGTAAGCCATGCCTTGTGGGAACTGCAGGCCCGCCTTCTCCACTGGGCTGAGCCTGCTGCTGGTTGGTGGGGCCTAAAGTCAGGAAGAATCTCACCAAAAGGATCTTCCAAGAGTAAGGGCTTCTGTTTCACTTTCACCCTTTCAAATCTCACGTGAGTTCCGCTCTTGGCCGACTCTAACCCCCCAGACCATGCAGGCAACGGATTTCCCAACTTAGACTGGAGTGCTGGTGCCAAGGTGAAAAGTTGCAATCTGGCAGACTCCTCGCCTTTGTAACTTTGGCACGCATAGTCACCTCCTTTCTCCACACTTAAGTTCCAAATGAAAATGGTGGCAGAATCATGCTTTCAACTAAGGGGATGCAAGTAGCCCTCATAGCACCCAAACATGCACTACCTTTTCCTCCAAAGAGGATGCACAATCCTGGGTGTCCCTACCAGCTTTAGGGCATTCCTCTTCCGGCCGAGTCACAATCCACCTTTGATATCCTGTGACTTAAACGCTGAGATACAGGGTTAATTCCTGTTAGCGTATCTCATGTTAGATCACCTGAGCTCAAGAGTTTGGGACCAGCCTCGTCAACATGGTGAAACCTAGTCTCTACCTAAAAATACAAAAAAAAAAAAAAAAAGAAAGAAAGAAAGAAAAAGAAAAAAGCCAGGCATGGTGGGGCATGCCTGTAGTCCCAGCTAATCACGAGGCGGAGGCACAAGAATTGCTTAAACCTGGGAGATGGAGGTTGCAGTGAGCTGAGATCGCACCACTGCACCTCAGCCTGGGCGACAGAGTGAGACTCTGTCCCCCGACCAGAAAAAAAGAGGAATGAGATAAGGGAAATATTGTATGTATATACATACAAATGCATTCACTTCAAGGCAAGAAAAACATACTCTACTAACTATAGGCCTTAAATTCTTTTGTCTTTTTTTTTTTATCCACTAGCCATCTGGCTCTAGCTGGGGTTTAGATAGCTTCTTCCACTGCTCCTTCCACTCCCTGGGTCCTCAGCAAGAATCTCTGGTGGTGACTTCTGGCCTTATGGTGTGACCTGAACCTTCATTCCTGAAGGGTTCAGGTCATTAACAGTCTTGCAAGAACTAGTTTGTGGTAGTTTCCATTCACCTGTTTCTTGCTTTTTTCTTTTTTTGAGATGGGGTATCACTCTGTTGTCCAGGCTGGAGTGCAGTGGCAATCTCTGCTCACCGCAACCTCAGCCACCTTGGTTCAAGTGATTCTCGTGCCTCAGTCTCCCAAGTAGCTGGGATTACACGTGAGCACCACCACGCTCGGCTAATTTTTGTATTTTTAGTAGAGACAGGGTTTTGCCACGTTGGCCAGACTGGTCTGGAACTCCTGACCTCACGATCCACCTGCCTCAGCCTCCCAAAGTGCTGGGATTACAGGTGTGAGCCACTGTGCCTGATCGCATTCACCTTTTTCTAGTTTCTTTTCCCCCCAACTTCTATTTCTTTTAAGTAAGGTAATAGAGATGTGACACTAGGCACAAAAGTTGAATCTATAGCATGAGAATTTTTTTTTTTTTTTTGAGACGCAGTTTTGCTCGTTACCCAGGCTGGAGTGCAATGGCAGGATCTCGGCTCATCGCAACCTCCACCTCCTGGGTTCAGGCAATTCTCCTGCCTCAGCCTCCTGAGTAGCTGGGATTACAGGCACACGCCACCGTGCCCAGCTAATTTTTTGTATTTTTAGTAGAGACGGGGTTTCACCTTGTTGACCAGGATGGTCTCGATCTCTTGACCTCGTGATCCACCCACCTCAGCCTCCCAAAGTGTTGGGATTACAGGCATGAGCCACCGCGCCCGGCCGAGAATGTTTTATTAGTTTAAGTAAAGACATCGTAATATCAGAGACAAAGCAAGACTGTCTCAAAAAAAAAAAAAAGAAAAAGAAAAAAACATTTTGTGTTGTAAGACTGTTTGCTAAGGCTGGGATTTTACTGGCAGAACAACAGAATATCGTGTCCCCCATGGCTCACTACAGAAAATGAAGATACCAAGATTCCCGACCTTGAGACTGGGACTTCATGGGACTTTATGACTTTAAAGGAAAATTTTGTCCACCAAATTTATCACAAACCACACACAGATTCCAGCTCCCAATGACATTGGTCTCTGTATCTATTTTGGTGTCTGAAGTACAATCTTTAATTATTGATGAGGCTGAGGTGTCTTGTGGCTCATATACTGCTATCTGCCTGCTGTCACTTGACTTTCAAGGTTACATATATACAAACGTTTTTCTTGAGAAACTTTATCCTAAGAAAGGTTTTTTTTTTTTTTGAGATGGAGTCTCGTTCTTTCACCCAGACTGGAGTGCAGTGGTGCAATCTTGGCTCACTGCACCCTTCACCTCCTGGGTTCAGACAATTCTCCTGCCTCAGCCTCTGGAGTGGCTGGGACTATAGGTGTGCACCACTATGCCCAGCTAATTTTTGTATTTTTAGTAGAGACAGGGCTTCTCCATGTTGGCCAGGCTTGTCTCGAACTCCGGACCTCAGGTGATCCACCCACCTCAGCCTCCCAGAGTGCTGGGATTATAGGTGTGAGCCACTGCACCCGGCCCTGAAAGGGTTTTGACTAACCATAGATCTTAAGAGCCACCGTCTGCTCCTCTGGCATATGGAATGGCAGCGGAAGGGGTGTTTATGCTGAAGGCCCATGGATTTCTAGCAGCTGTGCATGTCTTGCAGGGAAGGGAGCAGGGCCAGGAGGTAGGAGAAGTCCTCCTAGGGCAGAGCAGGGGAGATGGAGGTGCACGGAGCTGATGTCAGGAGCACGAGTGGGAGTGGGAGCTGGGGGTCAGGAGGCAGTGCTCGGAGAGTGGACACTGGAGTTAAGACTTCAGTGGTGGAATAACCCCAGTTTATGGGAATTTGTGAAGAGAAAGAGAGAACGAGACTGAAACGAGGTCTCCATTAAGTGAGGGAAACACAAGAATTGACAAGAATGCTCAACAGGCAGAAATTAATCCCAGCACTTTAGGAAGCTGAGGCAGGCGGATCACCTGAGGTCAGGAGTCGGAGACTAGCCTGGCCCGTGTGGTGAAACCCTATCTCCACTAAAAATACAAAACTTCTCTAGGCATGGTGGTGCATGCCTGTGATCCCAGATACTCAGGAGGCTGAGGCAGGAGAATTGCTTGAACCCCAGAGGTGGAGGCTGCAGTGAGCTGAGATTGAGCCACTGCACTTTAGCCTGGGTGATGGGGTGAGACTCTGTCTCAAAAAACAAAACCCAAACCAAAACCCAAACTCAAACCCATATAACAACTAACAGCCTACTGTTGACTAGAAGCCTTACTAATCACACAAATGGTTGATTAATAAGTATTTCGTGTGTGTATTATATATCATATTCTTACAATAATGTGAGCTAGAGAAAAGAGCATATTATTAAGAAAATCATAAGGAAAATACATTTACTATTCATGAAGTGGAAGTGATACATCACAAAGGTCTTCATGTTGAGTAGGCTGAGGAGGAGGAGGAGGAGGAGGAGGAGGAAGAGGAGGGGTTGGTCTTACTAGCTCAGGTAGCAGAGGCAGAAGAAAATCTTCCTGTAGGCCGGGCGCGGTGGCTTACACCTGTAATCCCAATACTTTGGGAGGCTGAGGCAGGCAGATCATGTGAGGTCAGAAGTTCGAGATCACCCTGGCCAACATGGTGAAAGCCACCCCGCCGTCTCTACTAAAAATACAAAAAGTAGCCGGGTGTGTAGTCCCAGCTACTCAGGAGGCTGAGGCAGGAAAGTCACTTGAACCTGGGAGGTGGAGGCTGCAGTGAGCTGAGATTGCACCATGGCACTCCAGTCTAGGCAGAAGAGGGAGACTCTGTCTCAAAAAAGAAAGAAAGAAAGAAAGAAAATCTTCGTGTAAGTGGGCCCGTGCAGTTCAAACCTGTGCTGTTCAAGAGTCAGTTGTATTGCAAAATGCTAACCACAGATAAGTTAGTTAACATCTGCCACCTTACCCGTTATCATTTTCTTGTGTGGGGTGAGAACATCTAGGATCTATTCTCTTAGCAAATCTCAGAGATGTGATATGTTATTATGAACTATCCTTACCATGCTGTCTGGTCGGTCTCCACATGGATTCATCTTATAACTGAAGGTTTGTGCCCTCTGGCATCTCCCCATATCTTCCACCCCAGGCCCCTAAAAGCCACTATTTTACTCTCTGTTTCTATGAGCTGGACTTTTTTAGATTCCACATGTAGGCAAGATCATACGGTATTTGTCTTCCTCTGATGGATAGTTTAAAATAAGGTGCTGGGCCGGGTGCGGTGGCTCAAAGCCTATAATCCCAGCACTGGGGGAAGCTGAGGCGGGTGGATCACTTGAGATCAGGAGTTCGAGACCAGCCTGGCCAACACGGTGAAACGCTGTCTTTACTAAAAATACAAAAAAAAAAAGAAAGAAAAGGAAAAGAAAAATTAGCCAGGCGTGGTGTCTTATGTCTGTAATTCCAGCTACTCAGGAGACTGAGGCAGGAGAATAGCTTGAACCTGGTAGGTGGAGGTTTCAGTGAGCCAAAGTTGTGCCACTGCACTGGAGTAGCAAGAGCGAAACTCCGTCTCAAAATAAATAAATAAATAAAATAAAAGTAAGATGCCGAATCTGTTGTGAGACAGCTTCCCTACCCACAGGGGAGCTTCTGATTAAAGTCAGTTGTCTATCTACCCAGGAATCAGCATTTTTTAAGGGACAGAGTCTCACTCTGTCACCCAGGCTGGAATGCAGTGGCACAATCATAGCTCACTGCAGTCTTGAACGCCTAGACTCAAACAATCCTCCCGCCCCATTCTTCCGAGTAGCTGGAACTACAGGCAGGCATCACCATACCTGGCTATTTTTTTTAAATTAAGTTTTTTCTATTTTGGGTAGAGACAGTTCTCACTGTGTTGCCTAGGTTGGTCTTGAACTCCTGGCCTCAAACTACATTCTCCCACCTCAGCCTCACAAAGTATTGAGATTACAGGTGTGAGCCACCACACCTGTCCAGGAGTCAGTTATTTTTATTTTTTTGAGATGGAGTCTCACTCTGTCACCCAGGCTGGAGTACAATGGCACGGTCTCAGCTCACTGAAACCTCCACCTCTGGGGTTCAAGCAATTCTCCCGCCTCAGCCTCCCGAGTAGCTGGGACCACAGGTACATGCCACCACACCCGGCTAATTTTTGTATTTTTAGCAGAGACAGGGTTTCACTATGTTGGCCAGGCTGGTCTCGAACTCCTGACCTCATGATCTGCCCGCCTCCATCTCCCAAAGTGCTGGGATTACAGGAGTGAGCTACTGCACCTGGCCAGGAATCAGTTCTTGATAGGAAGCTGATAGCCACATTTTTTCTCTCCAATAAGGTATCCCATTTAAAAACTTGGACTTAAAATCACTCGAAAACTTTGTAAGATTTTAGTGTCTAAGTATCCAAATTAGCATGTCTCTGTCCAAAGGGTATGAAAAACTAATCTGAATATAATTATCATATAATGTGATACCAGGGGCAGAGACCTAGAGCCGGCTGCCCGTGGAGGTGAGTTATTAATGAGAGGGTGAGTTTGGACCATTAACTGACTTCATCAGTCAGAGCCGGACTCCGAGCAGATCAGTGCAGCTCTGCTGATGACCCCTTGAAGGTCTGAGCTGTCGCTAAAAGTTGACATACTCACAGTGGGGCCATGCAGAGTAGCTGTCTGCTTGCAGTCCTGATAGGAAACCCACATTTAAAATTCAGATGTCAGAGGATCTCAGATGGAAAATGTTCATGCAATGAGTGGTGTGACCAGGATAACAGGAGGCCAGGGGGCCTGGCAGCTCTAGATTGAATGCCGCCCTTGGTTACTGTATCAGGCTTGCTTCCAGGCTCCAGGGAGCTGACCTGTCATCTCCACTTGATTCTACTGGGTGGGGCCACTTCTAATAGGGCATCAATAAGGCTTCAGGGTAATTAAGTGCCTAATTGAGTGTCTAATTTCAGCTAAAGCAATTTATACTGAATCTTGCCATGTCGACAATGCCTATTCTGATTACTTGTAAATTACATTGGCCAGGCACGGTGGCTCACGCCTGTAATCCCAGCACTTTGGGAGGCTGAGGCAAGTGGATCACAAGGTCAGGAGTTCAAGACCAGCCTGGCCAGCATGGAGAAACCCCATCTCTACTAAAAATACAAAAATTAGCCAGATGTAGTGGCGCATGCCTGTAATTCCAGCTACTCAGGCGGCTGAGACATGAGAATTGCTTGAACTGCGCTCAAGCCTGGGCGACAAAGCGAGACTCTGTCTCAAACAAACAAACAAAAAGTCATATTTTCTTTTTCTTGAGATGGAGTTTCACTCTTGTTACCCAGGCTGGAGTGCAATGGCGCAATCTCGGCTCACCGCAACCTCCGCCTCCTGGGTTCAGGCAATTCTCCTGCCTCAGCCTCCTGAGTAGCTGGGATTACAGGCAAGCACCACCATGCCCAGCTAATTTTTTGTATTTTTAGTAGAGACGGGGTTTCACCATGTTGACCAGGATGGTCTTCGATCTCCTGACCTTGTGATCCACCCGCCTCGGCCTCCCAAAGTGCTGGGATTACAGGCGTGAACCACCACGCCCGGCCAAAAAGTCATATTTTCTTTCTTTCTATTTTTTTTTTTTTTTTTGAGAAAAGGTCTGGCTCTATCACCCAGGCTGGAGAACAGTGGCACAATCTCCACCTCCTGAGCTTAAGCAATCCTCCCACCTCCATCTCCCGAGTAGCAGATGTACCACCATGCCTGGCTAATTTTTGTATTTTTGTAGAGACGGGGTTTCGTCATGTTGCCCAGGTGGTCTCGAACTTGTGAGCGATCTGCCTGCCTTGGCCTCCCAAAGTACTGGGATTACAGGCATGAACCATTGCATCTGACCTCACTTTTTTTCTTTGTTTTGAGATGGAGTCTCTCTCTGTCTCTTAGGCTGGAGTGCAGTGGCATGATCTTGGCTCAATGCAACCTCCACCTCCTGGGTTCAAGCGATTCTCCTGCCTCAGCCTCCTGAGTAGCTGGGATTACTGGTGCCTCCCACCATGCCTGGCTAATTTTTGTAGTTTTAGTAGAGACAGGGTTTCACCATGTTGGCCAGGCTGGTTTCAATGCCTGACCTCAGGCGATTCGCCGACCTCAGGTGATCCGCCCTCCTCAGACTCCCAAAGTGCTGGGATTACAGGTGTGAGTCACGGTGCTCAGCTGTTTCTTAAATTCCTTTGACTTACGATTGTGGCTGCCTTTTGGATATGCAGCTAGGCTGCTGTGGTCACACTGTCAAATCAACAAACAAATACAGAAGAAAAATAATATAGAAATCCAAAAAGGTAAACAATTGGGCGTTAGAAATAAGTTTAAACAAGAGTCACAGAAACTCTTCAGGTTCTTTTAGCAAGAATGACCCTCAGAGGAACATAGAAATATTTGGTATCTTGGCATTCATTCCCGTTAGGAAATCCTTGGCTTTTTGTTGGAAACTGTCTTAATCTGTTCAGACTGCTATAAAAATACCATAAACTGGGTACCATAAACAATGGAAATTCATTTCTCATGGTTCTGGAGCTGTGAAGTCCAAGGTCAAGGTGCTGGCAGATTCAGTATCTGGTGATGGCCTCCTCATGGATGGTGCCTTCCTGCTGTGCCCTCACATTATGCAACAGGCTAGCTGGATCCCTGTGATGCCTCTTTTTTTTTTTTCTTTTGAGGCGGAGTCTTGCTCTGTCGCCCAGGCTGGAGTCTAGTGGCATGGTCTCTGCTCACTGCAACCTCTGCCTCCCAGGTTCAAGTGATTCTCCTGCCTCAGCCTCCCAAGTAGCTGGGACTACAGGTATGTGCCATCACGCCCAGCTAATTCCTGTATTTTTTGGTAGAGATGGGATTTCACTGTGTTGGCTAGGCTGGTCTGGAACTCGTGGCCTCAAGTGATCCACCTGTCTCAGCCTCCCAAAGTGCTGGGATTACAGGCTGTGGTCACTTCTTATCCCAATGCTGAAGGCTTTATCAGTCAGAGCCCGTTTCCCAGCAGCCTCCAACCTCCAGATCAAATCACCTCCCAAAGCCCCACCTCCTCATCCCATCACTGAGGGAATTAGGATTTCAACATGCAAATTTGGAGGCGGACACACACTTTCAGACCACAGCAATTATCATGTTGATTTTTATTACGACCTTTTGCTGCAGACCTCTCACCCATGGAAAATCTTTCTTTAGCGCCTGTGATTCGGTTCCTGTCTATCCAGGCAAACATTTATTAAGTGCCTACTGTATGCACAGTTCTGGCTGACCATCTGATTCTCTCTCCCAAATCATGGCTTATACCCTCCCCTCCTACTTCATTCTCTTTCTCCTCCCCTCCCAAAGTGGTGTCTTGGCCTGGTACCACAAACCAGCCAGACAAGTGAATTGGGTGCTACCCCAGGCTGAGAGGGACTCAGGACTATTTCAGGAGGTCCTCGGAGCTTTGGGGAACACAGTGAATTTATTTGCCACAGTTCTGGAGGTTGGGAAGTCCAAGGTCAAGGTGCTGGCAGATTCGGTGTCTGGTGATGGTCACTCTTTTGTGCACTGTTGTTTTCTCTCTGTCCAAAAACATAAACGAGCCAGAGTATTGCCAGTAACACTCACACTCCAACCCTATGCTTCAGCAATTCATGTTCAAATCCCTTAGAAGGGGAGAATCTGCCTAAATTAGGGCTTTACTTAAAAACTGAACAGCGTGTATTTAATTTAAAAAAAAAAACCAAGATGTCAAAATGTATACTGTTGCCATTTTGTGTATACATTCCTATACGGTGTCTGTCTTTAATATAGGAAATTCACACATAGACACAAGTTGAGAAAATAGAATGATGAACCCCACATTATCAGCTTACAGCCAGTTTGGTTTCATCCTTACCCTCCTCCCACTGGATGGCTTGGAAGTAATCCCAGACATCGTACCATCTCATCTGTAAATATTTCAGTATGTATTTCTAAAAAATAAGGACTAGTTAAAAAAAAAATTGGGCCAGGCGTGGTAGCTCACGCCTATAATCTCAACACTTTGGGAGGCCAAGAGGGCAGGATCACTTGATGCTAGAAGTTTGACACCAACCTGGGCAACATAGTGAGACCCTTATCACTACAAAAAATTTAAAAGTTAGCCAGGTGTGGTAGCCGCATGCCTGTAGTCCCAGTTGCTCAGGAGGCTGAGGCGGGAGGATCACTTGAGTCCAAGAGTTTGAGGCTGCAGTGAGCTATGATCACGCCACTGCACTCTAGCCTGGGTGATAGAGCAAGATCACTTTATTTTACGTGTGTGTGGCATGGTCTCATTGTGCTACCCAGGCTGGAGTGCAGTGGCACAATCTTAGCTCACTGCAACCTCCACCTCCCAGGCTCAAGCAATTCTTGTGCCTCAGCCTCCCTAGCAGCTGGGATTACAGGCACACACCACCACACCTGGCTAAATTTTGTATTTTTAGTAGAGATGGGGTTTCGCCATGTTGGCCAGGATAGTCTCGAACTCCTGATCTCAGGCAATCTGCCCGCCTTGGTCTCCCAAAGTGATGGGATTACAGGCATGAGCTACCGTGCCCAGCCAAGACCACGACTCTTAGAAATTCACAGAATCACTATTCCATGAATCCCCTTCGCTTTGAAATTCGTTAGTATGAAATGTGTCATCAGTAAGTTCTCAGATGACTCAAATGTTTTTTCGGTTTGTCTGTTACTGTCAGTTTCCAGGAAAAGGCCGTACATTGCCAACAACGGAGATGCTGTTTCGTCTCTCAATCTGTTGTTACCTCTTTCCTTCCTGTTGATCAAGTCTTTTTAAAATGGATCAAGTCTTTTTAAAACTGATAAATCACCTATCGAATATTATCAGACATGTTTAGATGTTATGCAGTGTGAAGATAGGGACCTTGTGGTTCCATTCAATACTCTGTCCCCAGCACCACGCAACAGGATGGGCCACAGGGCACATTTTCTGACAACAATTAGTGAAACTAGAAATCAACTAGAAAAGATCGATTTTACCAACTCAAACCCTGGAAGTTAAGCCTTTTAGGTGCCCCTTCTGTCCAGGAAGAGACGCAAATATAATCCCAGTTCCAGGATCCTTAGGAGTTAGCAACTTGGAGAACAGGGAGCTCAAAAACTGATGAGAGACACAGCTGAACCTTTGCTCAGAGGAAGGGAATGAAGTGTTTCCATTATTAGGTAAGAGGATGAAAAGAAATGGACTTAGCATCCCATAAAAGCTAGAAAACCAATACAATAAAGCTAAGAAAAAGAAAAATGGAGGCAGGGTGCGGTGGCTCATGCCTATAATCCCAGCACTTTGGGAGGCTGAGGCGGGTGGATCATGAGGTCAAGAGATTGAGACCATCCTGGTCAACATGGTGAAACCCCGTCTCTACTAAAAATACAAAAATTAGCTGGGCATGGTGACACACACGTGTAATCCCAGCTACTCAGGAGGCTGAGGCAGGAGAATTGCCTGAACCCAGGAGGCAGAGGTTGCGGTGAGCCGAGATGGTGCCATTGCACTCCAGCCTGGGTAACAAGAGCGAAACTCTGTCTCAAAAAAAAAAAAAAAAAAAAAGAAAAAAAGAAAAAGAAAGAAAAAGACAAATGAAGACAAAATCAGGGAACAACAAATTAGAAGAACTAGAGTAGAATTTATTTTATATTTTTTGAGACCAGAGCCTCGCTCCGTTGCCCAGGCTGAAGTGCAGTGGCACAATCTTAGCTCACTGCAACCTCCATATCCCAGCTTCAAGCGATTCTCATGCCTCAGCCTCCCGAGTAGCTGGGATTACAGGCGTGCACCACCATACCTAGCTAATTTTTGTATTTTTAATAAGGGTTTCACCATGTTGGCCAGGCTGGTCTCAAACTCCTGACTTCAGGTGACCCATGTGCCTTGACCTCCCGAAGCACTGGAATTACAGGCCTGAGCCACTGCACCCAGCCTGGAGTAGAATTTTTAATATAAGGAATGGCTTTCTTGAAAAAATGTAACGTGACTTAAATTTTGGCAATGCTAATCAAGAACAGGACAGAGAAATCCATGGTGAATGGCAAAGGGTGTGTGGCCCTGGAGGTAAGAGGGAGATTGATCCCATCACAACGCCATGTTCCCTTCCCAGCCTCCATCCTCTCTAGGGCTCAGCTCTCCACCAGGCACCAGGGGCAGGGAACTCTCGGCGTGGCCACCACAGGTCCCTAGGAACTCCAGTGATGTTTTTGGTGACACAAATGCAGAAACTTCACATCCTTGTTCTTATCTTCCAGTGGTTAAGAAGCAAAGGCTGGAAGCAAACTGGAACAACCTCAGTCTCTTTCTTGGAAAGGGATTTAAGGTTCTGTGACTCTGGTCCATCTGGACCATTTCTCCAAATCAAGACTATACCAACTGGAGAGCTGTGGGTGGCCATTTTCCCTGAAGGTGTGGGGAGAGGGCCAGGCTGTCCAGCGGAGAGTGAGAAAGGGGCAGGCTTGGGATCAATAGAGAGAGAGAGAGAGAGAGAGAGAGAGAGAGAGAGAGAGAGAGAGAGAGAGAGAAATAGAGAGAGAGAGAGAGACAGAGACAGAGAGAAACAGAGAGAAACAGAGACACAGAGAGAGAGAGACAGAAAGTCAGACAAAGAGACAGAGGGAGACAGAGACAGACAGACAAAGAAACAGAAACAGAAAAAGACAAAGAGAGGGAGCAGTCAGCTTCAAAGATGGCATTGTAGAGGTGACTCAGGATTGCAGCTCTCAGTGAAGGCGCAGAGGGTGAGTCCTAGCCGCATTCTCGGATGGATCTTTTTTGCCCACAGAACGTTGAAAGTCCCAGGTGTGGGAGAGACATGGGACGCTAGCGCAGCCGGCCTGTGCAGCCAGTTTGGCCGGTGCCACAGTGCAGCAGCACCGGACACAAAAGTCACTGGTCTGGGTGCCCTGTTAAACTGGCAATCTGAGATTTGGAAG
This sequence comes from Saguinus oedipus, assembly GCA_031835075.1. Lineage (NCBI taxonomy): Eukaryota > Metazoa > Chordata > Mammalia > Primates > Cebidae > Saguinus > Saguinus oedipus. The sequence continues at coordinate 36,745,889 of CM063187.1, read as the reverse complement.
GGCAGATTGGCATGTCCATCTGATTGAACGGGACTTGGACAATGAGCCAGACCAGGAGATTCCTGGGAAATGTGATCTGAGCTGGTGCAGTGGGCAGCGGCACGGAAGATCGCACGGATCCCAGTGCCCTATTGGCAGGCTACTGGGGCGCCAGTGAGAGAGTCGACCTTTCAGCTTGGGGAGAGGAAGAGAGAGAGAGAGAGAGAGAGAGAGAGAGAGAGAGAGAGAGAGAGGACAGACTCTGAGGCAGGGAGCTGGGTGATCGGGCTTGGTGGGTCCCACCCTCACGGGGACAAGCAGGGCAGCGATTGGAGGCGCTCAGGGCTGAGAGTTTTGCTGCCGGCATCTAGGACGGTGCAGCCCAGTGGGGGAGGGGTGTCTGCCACTACGGATGCAATCCACCCCTACTGAAGTACCGCCCAGGGCTGACGCAGCCTGCTGTTGCCGAGGCAACCTGCCATAACAGAGAGACTCCGCCAGCAGGGCAGAGCACGCCACAGCAGAACGGAGCCCCGCGGCAACAGGCTGGACCCGCGCTAGCAGGGCAGAGCCCCAGCAGGCAAATAGTGAATAGACTGCTTCCTAGCTGGGCAGGACAGTGCAACAGACACTCATAAAGAAAGCCCCAACTCCCTGAGACAGAGCATCTAAGGGGGAAAAAAGGTGGGGTTTTATGAGTTCTGTTGCAGCAGACATAAACACATCCTCCCAACTCTGAATGAACAACGGAGCTCACAGCTCAGCACTGGAGCTCCTATAAAGCACAGACTGTCTCCTCAAGCAGCTCCCTGACCCCTGTATATCCAAAGAGTCACCCCAAAAAAGGACTAATCAGACTGACATGTGGCGGGCATCATTCTGAAACAAAGATAGCAGAAGGAGAAACTGGTAGCATCCCTCACTGTTCCACAGCTGCTACAGGTGTACCCCAGACAAGCAGGGCCTGGAGTGGACCTCAGCAGTTGTACAGCAGAGGGACTAGACCATTAGAAGGAAAACTAAGTAACAGAAATACTTCATCATCAATAATCTGGGCGTCCACACAGACACTCAATTGAAAATCAGCAACTACTAAGACGACAGGTGGATAAATCCATAAAGATGGGAAGAAACCAGTGCAAAAAGGAGGAAAACACCTGAAACCAAAATACTTCACCTTCTACAAAGGACCAAAACTCCTCACCAGCAAGGGAACAAAGCTGGACGGAGAATGAGTGTGACAAAATGACGGAATCAGACTTCAGAAAGTGTATAATGAGAAACTTCAGTGCGCTAAAAGAACATGTTCTAAATCAGTGCAAAGAAACTAAGAACCTTGAAAAAAGATTTGAAAAAAGATTCGAGGAAATGATAACAAGAATGGACAACTTAGAGAGGAATATGAATGAATTGAAGGAGCTGAAAAACACAACACGAGAACTTCATGAAGCATGCACAAGTTTCAACAGCCGAATTGACCAAGCAGAAGAAAGAATATCAGAAGTCGAAGATCAACTCAATGAAATAAAATGAGAAACCAAGATTAAAGAAAAAAGCGCAAAAAGGAATGAACAAAATCTCCAAGAAATGTGGGACTATGTGAAGAGACCCAACCTACATTTGATAGGTGTACCAGAATGTGACGAAGAGAATGAATCCAAGCTGGAAAACACTCTTCAGGATATTATCCAGGAAAATTTCCCCAACCTAGCAAGACAGGTCAATACTCAACTCCAGGAAATACAGAGAATACCACAAAGATACTCCACAAGAAGAGCAACCCCAAGGCACATAATCGTCAGATTCACCAGGGTTGAAATGAAGGAGAAAATAGTAAGGGCAGCCAGAGAGAAAGGTCGGGTCACCCACAAAGGGAAGCCCATCAGACTCACAGCAGATCTCTCAGCAGAGACTCTACAAGCCAGAAGAGAGAGGGGCCAATATTCAACATCCTTAAAGAAAAGAACTTTCAACCCAGAATTTCATATCCAGCCAAAATGAGCTTCATAAGTGAAGGAAAAATAAAATCCTTCATGAACAAGCAAGTACTCAGAGATTTTGTCACCACTAGGCCTGCTTTATAAGAGCTCCTGAAAGAGGCACTACACATAGAAAGAAACAACCAGTACCAGCCATCCTAAAAGCATACCAAATGCTAAAGAGCATCAACAAAATGAAGAATCTACATGAACCAATGGGCAAAACAGCCAGCTAGCATCAAAATGGCAGTATCAAATTCACACATAACAATACTAACCCTAAATGTAAATGGGCTAAATGCACCAATCAAAAGAAACAGACTGGAAAATTGGATAAAAAACCAAAACCCATCAGTGTGCTGTATCCAGGAAACCCATCTCACATGCAAGGATACACAAAGGCTCAAAATAAAGGGATGGAGGAAGATTTACCAAGAAAACGGAGAGCAAAAAAAAAGCAGGAGTTGCAATTCTCGTCTCTGATAAAATAGACTTTAAAGCAACAAAGATCAAAAGGGACAAAGAAGGTCATTACATAATGGTAAAAGGATCGATACAACAAGAAGAGCTAACGATTCTAAATATATATGGACCCAATGCAGGAGCACCCAGATATATAAGGCAAGTCCTTAATGACTTACAAAGAGACTTAGACTCCCACACAATAATAGTGGGAGACTTTGACACTCCACTGTCAATATCAGACAGATCAACCAGACAGAAAATTAACAAGGATATCCAGGACTTGAACTCAGACCTGGAACAAGCAAACCTGATAGACATTTACAGAACTCTCCATCCCAAATCCACACAATATACATTCTTCTCAGCACCACATCACACCTACTCCAAAATTGACCACATAATTGGAAGTAAAGCACTCCTCAGCAAATGCAAAACAACTGAAATCATAACAAACAGTCTCTCAGACCATAGCACAATCAAGTTGGAACTCAGAATTCAGAAACTAACTCAGAACCGCACAGCTTCATGGAAACTGAACAACTGGCTCTTGAATGTTGATTGGAAAAACAATGAAATGAAGGCAGAAATAAAGAAGTTCTTAGAAACCAACGAGAATGAAGACACAACGTACCAGAATCTCTGGGACACATTTAAAGCAGTCTCTAGAGGAAAATATATAGCAATAAGTGCCCACATGAGAAGAGTGGAGAGATCCAAAATTGACACCCTATCGTCAAAATTGAAAGAGCTAGAGGAGCAAGATCAAAAAAGCTCAAAACCTAGCCGAAGACAAGAAATAACTAAGATCAGAGCAGAACTGAAGGAGATAGAGACAAGAAAAACCCTTCAAAAAATCAATAAATCCTAGAGCTGGTTTTTCAAAAAGATCAACAAAATAGACAGACCACTAGCCAGACTGATAAAAAAGAAAAGAGAGAACAACCAAATAGATGCAATAAAAAACGATAATGGGGAAATCACCACAGATTCCACAGAAATTCAAACCATCATCAGAGAATACTACAAACAACTCTATGCACATAAACTAGTAAACCTGGAAGAAATGGATAAATTCCTGGACGCCTGTGTCCTCCCAAGCCTAAACCAGGAGGAAGCTGAAACTATGAATAGACCAATAACAAGGTCTGAAGTTGAGGCAGCAATTAAGAGCCTACCACACAAAAAAAGCCCAGGTCCAGATGGGTTCACAGCCGAATTCTACCAGACACACAAAGAGGAGCTGGTACCATTCCTTCTGAAACTATTCCAAATAATTCAAAAAGAGGGAACCCTTCCCAAATCATTTTATGAGACCAACATCATCCTGATACCAAAACCTGGCAGAGGCTCAACAAGAAAAGAAAACTTCAGGCCAATATCCATGATGAACATAGATGCAAAAATCTTCAATAAAATACTGGCAAACCGATTGCAACAGCACATTAAAAAACTTATCCTTCATGATCAAGTAGGATTCATCCCAGGGATGCAAGGCTGGTTCAACATACGCAAGTCTATAAATGTAATTCACCACATAAACAGAAGCAAAAACAAAAACCACATGATTATCTCAATTGATGCAGAGAAGGCATTTGACAAAATTCAACAGCCCTTTATGCTAAAAACCCTCAATAAACTTGGTATTGATGGAACATATCTCAAAGTAATAAAAGCTATTTACGACAAACCAACAGCCAATATTATACTGAATGGGCAAAAACTGGAAGCATTCCCTTTGAAATCTGGCACTAGACAAGGATGCCCTCTCTCACCACTCCTATTCAACATAGTACTGGAAGTTTTAGCCAGAGCAATCAGGCAAGAAAAAGAAATAAAGGGTATTCAAATAGGAAAGGTGGAAGCCAAATTGTCTCTATTTGCAGATGACATGATAGTATACCTAGAAGACCCCATCACCTCAGCCCAAAAGCTCCTGAAACTGATAAGCAACTTCAGTAAAGTCTCAGGATATAAAATCAATGTGCAAAAATCACAAGCATTCCTATACACCAATAACAGACTTAAAGAGAACCAAATCAAGAATGAACTGCCATTCATAATTGCTACAAAGAAAATAAAATACCTAGGAATACAACTCACAAGGAACGTAAGGGACCTCTTTAAGGAAAACTACAAACCACTGCTCAACGAAATAAGAGAGGACACAAACAGATGGAGAAACATTCCATGTTCGTGGTTAGGAAGAATCAATATCGTGAAAATGGCTATACTGCCCAAAGTAATTTACACAATCAATGCTATCCCCATCAAACTACTGTTGAATTTCTTCACAGAACTGGAAAAAACCACCATGAACTTCATATGGAACCAAAAGAGAGCCCGCATAGCCAAGTCAATTCTAAGCAAAAAGAACACAGCGGGAGGCATCACACTACCAGACTTCAAACTATACTACAAGGCTACAGTAATCAAAACAGCATGGTACTGGTACCAAAACAGAGATATAGACCAATGGAACAGAACAGAGGCATTGGACTCAACACAACATATCTGCAACCTTATAATCTTTGATAAACCAGACAAAAACAAGCAATGGGGAAAGGATTCCCTGTTTAATAAATGGTGTTGGGAAAACTGGCTAGCCATGTGCAGAAAGCAGAAACTGGACCCCTTCCTGACACCTTACACTAAAATTAACTCCAGATGGATAAAGACTTAAACATAAGACCTGACACCATAAAAACCTTAGAAGAAAATCTAGGCAAAACCATTCAGGACATAGGAGTAGGCAAGGACTTCATGACCAAAACACCAAAAGCATTGGCAACAAAAGCCAAAATAGACAAATGGGACCTAATCAAACTCCACAGCTTCTGCATGGCAAAAGAAACAGTCACTAGAGTGAATCGGCAACCATCAGAATGGGAAAAAATCTTTGCAGTTTACGCATCTGACAAAGGGCTGATATCCAGAATTTACAAAGAACTCAAACAGATTTACAGGAAAAAAACAAACAAGCCCATTCAAAAATGGGCAAAGGATATGAACAGACACTTTACAAAAGAAGACATACATGAAGCCAACAAACACATGAAAAAATGCTCATCATCACTGGTCATTAGAGAGATGCAAATCAAAACCACATTGAGATACCATCTCATGCCAGTTAGAATGGCGATCATTAAAAAATCTGGAGACAGCAGATGCTGGAGAGGATGTGGAGAAATAGGAACACTCTTACACTGTTGGTGGGAGTGTAAATTAGTTCAACCATTGTAGAAGACAGTGTGGCGATTCCTCAAGGACCTAGAGATAGAAATTCCATTTGACCCAGCAATCCCATTACTGGGTATATATCCAAAGGACTATAAATCGGTCTACTGTAAGGACACATGCACACGAATGTTCATTGCAGCACTGTTTACAACAGCAAAGACCTGGAACCAACCCAAATGCCCATCAATGATAGACTGGACTGGGAAAATGTGGCACATATACACCATGGAATATTATGCAGCAATCAAAAATGATGAGTTTGTGTCCTTTGTAAGGACATGGATGAATCTGGAGAACATCATTCTCAGCAAACTGACACAAGAACAGAAAAAGAAATACCGCATATTCTCACTCATAGGCGGGTGAGAAAAATGAGAACACATGGACACAGGGAGGGGGTCTACTACACACTGGGGTCTATTGGGGTGAATGGGGCAGGGACAGCGGGGGGGACTGGGGAGGGATAGCATGGGGATAAATGCCAAGTGTGGGTGAAGGGGAGGAAGGCAGCAAAACACACTGCCATGTGTGTACCTATGCAACTATCTTGCACGTTCTGCACATGTACCCCCAAACCTATAATGCAATAAAAATTTAAAAAAATTAAAAAAAAAGACAAAGAGAGACAGAGACACAGAGACAAAGAGAGACAGAGATACAGAGACAGAAACAGAGAGAGGCAGAGAGACAGCAACAAAGAAAGACAAAGGCAAAGAGAAACAGAGGGACAGAGAAACAAAGAGACAGAGAGACAGAGAGAGACAGGAAGAGAGAGAGACTTCGGGCCCAGAGCTGCCAGGAAGTGGTAGCTGCTTCAGAAGGCTGAGTCCCTCTAGTCTTTGGCTTCTCCGAAACCTTTTTTTTTGGCCTTATGTTAAGGTATAATTCACAAAAGATTATATAAGATGACTCAGCAATAAAAAAGTGCCAAAGATTTTCTTGGACTCATTAATTAATGTGGGGATCGGGAAGATGCTAAAACTGGTTTAGTGCATTTTAGACACTAAAATGCACGGGTTAAATTAGACAACTTGGTAAAGTGACGTTAGGGCGAGGTCGTTGGCTTGGATAGCAAACTGGCTCATCTCCTGCATGCCACAAACCTGTAGCTGGGGTTACCTTTTCTACTGGTCAGTGGTTATTTGCATCCTACCAAAAGAATCTTGAAATTCTCCTCTGCCCCGTGGAGATGTAAAACAGCCCAGGCAACAGAAAGTCAGTCAAAGAGGCAAAACCAGGATTGCCCTAAAAGAACCCCCGGCAAACTCTTTGATCAGTTTTCAAGTTTTTGGTAACTTTTCTAACAGAGTGAATTTCTCCTTCAACTCAGTCTGAGATGGGTTTTGGAACTCAGAGCCTAGAGAGACTAAACCAAGTCTGGCGGGAAGGGAAGGCAGGAAGCAGTTAAGTGGAGGGAGGCTAGACGGGTCCGGTGGCTCATGCCTGTAATCCCAACGCTTTGAGAGGCTGAGGTGGGAGGATTGTTTGAGCTCAGGAGTTTGAGACCAGCCTGGACAACATGGAGAGACCCCATTTCTACACAAAAGAAATAAAAAAAATTAACTTGGCATGGTGGCACATGCCTGTAGTCCCAGCTACTTGGGAGGCTGAGGCAGGAGGATTACTTGAGCCTAGGAGGTTAAGGCTGCAGTGAGCTAGAATCATATCACTGTGCTCCAGCCTGGGTGACAGAGCAAGACCTTGTCTCTAAAAAAAAAAAAAAGTATTGAGGCATGGAAGATGGAGTCCTCATTGGTTGGATTGGGGGGCTAGCCCCACATTGCATGACCTTCTACAGGACCTTCTCTCTCTGCAGGCCAAGAATGACTTTCAAACAAATATCAGTGGATGTTACTTCAGAACAAGTTAACTAATCAAACTATCAATCAACTTGTGCATTTGAGAGTCTGCTACACAATTACGGACAAGTTGGGAGTGTGTAGATGTGGAGGCCCTTTAAGACCACTCTGCAACACTTCACTGGAGTAAGGAACTAACTGAAATTTGTTTTGCATGTATCTCCATGTGTAGGTTATTCCTACCTAGAAATCTCCTATAATGTTAAATGTTATTTTGACTGATGGAGAGAACAGGAATAGTGCATTTGAACCAGTAGCAATAACTACTAGTGAAAAGATGAAAAGAAGACACACTTGTGTTTTCAGGGACTGTTCCCATTGTCATACCCACTGTTCTGGTTTCCAGAACTGCAGACTCTCTTCTGGGAAACTGGGAATTTGGAGATGATGGCTGCTTAACAAGCCATCCCCAAACTTGGTGCTTAAAAACAACAACTATGTTTTAATTAATTTATTTATGTGATATTATTTCCATGGGTTGGCTGGGCTCGGCTGGGTGGGTTTTCTGTTGGTCTGATCTGGGGTTACTCATGTGATGTGGTCATCTGCAATGCAAGGGTCCATAATGGCCTCCTCATCCACCTGTCTGCTATCTGCTAGGCCTCTTCTGAAATTGAGTCTAGCCCATCCTTGCTTCCTTGACAGCAGGAACATTGCAAGATGGGAAAGCGGAAGTTATAGGCCCTCTCATGGCCCAGATGAATATCTGCTCCATTTCATCAGCCAAAGCAAGTCACAAGCCCAGCCTAGATTCAGGTGGTGGGGAAACAGGCCCCACTGTTTGATGAGAGGGGCCACAAAATTACATTGAAAAGAGAGTGGACCCAGGGAGGCACGATTCACTGGTGGCCTTACTGGTCAGTCTCAGTCTGCCACAGAACCAAAAGGCACTTGCTGCTTACAAGGTTCAGGATAAAACAGACATCTGGCAGCTATCCCACCTGCTTAATTCAGACAGGACCATACATATGGGGAGATTTTAATAAACATTTATCGTATTGAACTACACGGAATGAATACAGACCCAAAGCGACTGTTTTCTTTCCCTGTTTTGTAACCTTCATAACCTACTTTGGACAGAGCCAATGGAGCAAAAGGCCGGAAAAAGGTAGTTGAAGATTTGAGTAAAACCCTCTTCAGAATTTTTCATTCTACTTAATTTTAACAAATAGTATATAGATCAGCTAATGAATATTTCAGTCTTTCATGTATGAACCAAAAATGTAATTATGGATTTGATTCTACCAACGTTTGCTGCCTGAAGTAGTCAGTGATCATGAATTGCATTAAATGAAAGGTGAACCCCATTATAGTATCTGGGAAAATGGAACTTAATAAGTTTTGTAATTATGGGGCAAATCTATGCAAATTGCAATTTTTATTAGGTAATTTTCCATCTTCATCTAGGCTCGAATAGTCTATTAGACTTGTGGCAGTTCAGTGCTTTTATTAAGGAAGTTCTTTAACTTCTTTCTTGTTTTGTTCTTTATAATGAAGAAAATGTGTTTTGGGGTAACATGGTCACAGGCCTGATTTATTTATCCTTTTCAATCTTATTACGAATGAGAAGCTGGAGTCCTTAGCTAATTTTTCAGTGAAAACTGTATAGAGCCAATTTATATTCATTTAAAAAAAAAAGACTAGAAATTTCATAGGATTTTGTACCCCCCAAAAAACCCCCACAAAACTTACAACCAAGGTCTTTTTTTTCCCATTTATGTACGATGTTGGAATGCTGGACAAAAAGGTCTTAATTTTAAGAAGTCTTACCAAACCAATTTGTCTATTTGTCTTTTTTTTTTTTTGAAGTGGGGTCTCACCTCTGTGGCCCAGCCTGGAGTGCAATGGTGCAATCATGACTCACTTTAACCTTGAACTACTGAGTTCAAGTGATCCTCTCACCTCCCAAGTAGCTAAGACACCAGGCATGCACCCAGCTAATTTTAAAAATTTAAAAATTTTATTTAAGACAGGGTCTCACTCTGTGGCCCAGGCTGAAGGACAGTGGCATAATCACAGCTCACTGCGACCTTGATCTCCCAGGCTCAAGCGATCCTCCCATCTTAGCTTCTGGAGTAGCTGGGATTACAGGTGCATGCCACCACACCTGGCTAATTTTTTAATTTTTGTAGAAACAGGGTTTCACTATGTTGCCCAGGCTGGCCTCAAACTCCTGGCCTCAAGTGATCCTCCCGTCTCTCAAAGCATTGGGCATTAGAGCTGTGGGCCACCATATCCGGCCCACTTCGTCATCTTAAAAGTGCTGTTTTGCCTATTTGATGAATATGAAGCTATAAATCATTTTATACACCAGGAATTCAAAGTTGACACATAAAATTAACCATCATGGTACCTTGCTCTGTACTGCTTATGGTCGCAGTAAGGTTTTGTAATATATCAGATCCGTAATTCTATGTTTAGCAAATTATTAGGTATTATTGTCATATGTTTTGCCTTTTTTTTTTTTTTGTAAAGTCTGGCTCTGTCACCCAGGCTGAAGAGTGGTCTCAGGTAGCATCTCGGCTCACTGCAACCTCTGCCTCCCAGTTCAAGGGATTCTCCTGCCTCAGTCTGGTGCCCACCACCATGCCCAACTAATTTTTTGTATTTTTAGTAGAGACGGGGTTTCACCATGTTGGCCAGGCTGGTCTCGAACTTCTGACCTCAAGTGATCCACCTGGCCTGGTCTCCCAAAGTGCTGGGATTAAAGGCATGAGCCCAGCCTGTTTTGCTTGTAAAATTTTTGTTGTATGTTTTAAAATCATGATTTGATAAGGAGAAAACGGCCCTGTGTCATTAAATATCAGGAGAGAGCCTTGTGAAAAGCTCTTCAGGGTGCATGGGTATTTCTATATACAATATTGGAGGTGGCTGAGGCAGGAAAATGCTGGAGTTGGCTCTATGCTCAGTAAGAGGTTTCTAGCATGAACCTGGCCCAGAAAACACAGAAGGCATGGGACTAATAATAATCACCTCAAATAGCCTTGGATGCAACAGAACTAACCTAAGTACAGGGATATGTGTGTGTGATGTGGTTTGGCTGTGTCTCCATGCAAATCTCATCTTGAATCATAGTTCCCGTAACCCCTACATGTTGTGGGAGGGACCCGGTGAGAGGTGATTGAATCATAGGGACAGTTACCCCCATGCTGCCGTTCTCATGATGGTGATTTCTCAGGAGATCTGATGGTTTTATACGGAGTTTCTCCCCACTTTGCTCTATACTTCTCCCTGCTGCCACCATGTGAAGAAGGACATGTTTGCTTTCCCTTCTGTCATGATTGTAAGTTTCCTGAGGCCTCCTCAGCCCTGCAGAACTGTGAGTCAATTAAACCTCTTTCCTTTGTAAATTACCCAGTCTCAAGTATGTCTTTATTAGCAGCATGAGAACAGACTAATACAGGATGCCTTTGGTTTAATTTTCAAAAGAAGGTTTTGTTCCAGGTACAGTAGTCTCCTCTTATCTGCAAGGGAGATGTTCCAGGGCCCCCAACAGATGCTTGAAATTGAGGATATTATTGAACCCTACATATGGTATGCTTTTTCCTATACATGCCTATGATAAAGTTTAATTTATAAATTAGTTGCAGTAATATATTAATAACAATAACTCATAATAAAATAGAACAATTACAACAATATTCCAGCATCACCCCCTTGCACTTTAGGGCCATTATTTAGTAAAACAAAGGCTACCTGAACACCAACACTGCAATATTGAGACGGTTGGTGTGAGAACCCAGGCAGCTCCTAAGTGACTAACTGGCAGGTAGGGTAGGCAGTGTGTTTACACTGAAATAAGGGCCGCTTTGTCTCCAGGCAAGATGGAGCAGGACAATGTGAGATTTTATCATGCCACTGGGGAGAATGCATGTTTTAAAAGTTAGGAAGTCTTGGCCGGGCATGGTGGCTCAAGCCTGTAATCCCAGCACTTTGGGAGGCTGAGGCGGGTGGATCACGAGGTCAAGAGATCGAGACCATCCTGGTCAACATGGTGAAACCCCGTCTCTACTAAAAATACAAAAATTAGCTGGGCATGGTGGTGCGCGCCTGTGATCCCAGCTACTCGGGAGGCTGAGGCAGGAGAATTGCTTGAACCCAGGAGGCGGAGGTTACACTGAGCCGAGATAGCACCATTGCACTCCAGCCTGGGTAAATAGCGTGAAACTCCGTCCCCACCCCCCCCCAAAAAAAAAATGTAGGAAGTCTTTATTTCTAGAATTTTCCATGTAATATTTTCAAACTGCAGTTGACTGTCAGTAACTGGAACCTTAAGAGAGTGAAACTGGGGATAAGAGGAAACTGCTGTACTGGGAGCACCATAATACTTTGGGTTTTCAGTGGTCTGGAAAGCACAACTGTTGAAGTGTCTTCAACAGACCACCTCACATTTACATCTTACCCTTCCAGATGGGGCAGACAATCTCTCACTGCAGGGAGGAGAGTGACCCAGGTAAATGGTGATCTGGGTTTTCTTGGGATGGATGATTCAGTTGAGTTGGACCGATGATCCAACAGAATGGTGAAATTACATCAAGACTTAGAGTTCATCAGTTTCCACATTCCCCCCTCCTGCAAAGTGAGACCCTTAGCAGCTCTTCCTTCCTCCCATGTTCCGGCTAAGGCCAATGGGGATGTAGTCTGTTTATTGAGACCAACGTACCAATGCATGCATTGGTGTCTTTCTTCACTAATGCAGTATATTTGCTGACTCCTTAAAATATAATGCATTCATCATCCTGTCCTTAATTTTGAAAGATAATCAGACTGGGACTAGTATTCCAAGGTGAAGAATAATTTTCCATCAAAACCTTAAAGACCAATGTAGTCTTCTTCTTCCTCCTCTCCTACCCCGCTTCCCCCACTCCTCCTCCTCTCCTTCTTCTTCTTCTTTTTCTGAGACAGGGTCTCACTCTGTCACCCAGGCTGGAGTGCAGTGGCATGATCATAGCTTATTGCAGCCTCAAACTTCTGGGCTCAAGTGATCCTTCCACCTCAGCCTCTCAAGTAGCTGGGACCACAGGCATGTGCCACCATACCTTGCTAATTTTTAATTTTTTTTGCAGCAACTGAGGTCTCACTATGTTGCCCTGGCTAGTCTCGAACTCCTGGGCTCAAGAGATCCTCCTGCCCAAATCTCTGGGATTACAGGCATGGGCCACTGCACTCAGCCACCCGATCTGTTTTCTAACTGCTCCCCATGAGAGCATTCAGCTCTATTAACAGAAATCATCTTGCTTTACCCAATTCACCATTGCAAAGATATGGAACCAACCTAAGTGCCCATCAACCAAAAAGTGAATAAAGAAAATGTGGTGTACATACACTATGGCATAAAAAGGAATGAAATAACATCTCTTGTAGCAACTTAGATGGAGCTGGAGGCCGTTATCCTGCGTGTAGTAATTCTGGAACAGAAAACCGAATATCATATGCTCACACTTATAAGTGGGAGCTAAGGCCTGGCATGGTAGCTCATGCCTGTAATCCCAGCACTTTGGGAGGCCAAGGTGGGCGGATCACTTGAGGGCAGCAGTTCGAGACCAACCTAGCCAACATGGTGAAACCCTGTCTCTACTAAAAAATATATAAAGTATCCAGCACAGAGTGAACATGAGTAAACAGAGTGGAGACAAAGAGGTGTGGGGTACACAGACTTAAACTGGGAAAAGCCTCTTATCGCACCTATATTCTCCCTAAGTTAATGGACTGGCTGGCCAGCTTCGGCCTCCCCAGTAAAACCTTTCAGCCTTCCAAAAGGTTTGAGGCTATAATCTATAACTTCCCCTAAATATTTTCCGTAATATTTTGCCAACCACCCCATGAATTCCAACAGGCGACAGAGCAAGACTCTGTCTCAAAAAAAAAAAGAAAAAAGAAAAAAGAAAAAAAAGAATACATTGGACTTTACTAAAATTAAAAACTGCTCTTTGCAAGACACTTAATAGTATGGAAAGAATAATATGGGAGGAAATATTATTAAAACAATATCGGATAATGGCTTTGAATCCAAAATATACAAATCACCCTTAAAACTGAACAGTAAGAAAGCAAACATCTCAATTTAAAAATGGGCAAAAGATCTGAACAGATGCCTCACCAAAGAAGATATAGAGAGGTGAATAAGCACGGAAAAGATATTCAACATCATTTGTCATTAGGGAAATGGAAATTCAAACCACAAGGAAACACCATGACACACGTACTAGAATGGTTGAAATTCAAAAACTTGACAATATCAGTTGTTGGCAAGGACACAGAGCAACAGGAAACCGTATCGCTTGTGGGAATGTAAAATGGTGCAACCGCTTTGGAAGACTGTCTGATGGCTTTTCATGAAGCTAAACAGTCTTAACAGGACCCAGCAACCATCATCTGTCTCAATCATGTTTACTCAGCTGATTGGAAAATATACGTTTACATGAAAGCCTGCTAGTGTATATTTATATCAATTGTATTCATAATCACCGTAAACTGGAAGCAACCAAGATGTCTTGGTTGAATGAATGAATAGATGAATGAATAAAAAATATGTGATACATCCATGCAGTGGAATACTTTCTGTTTATCAATAAATAGGAATGTAAGACTGAGCATGGTGGCTCACGCCTGTAATCCCAGTGCTTTGGAAGGAGAAAGCGAGAGAATCACTTGAGGCCGGGAGTTCTAGACCAGCCTGGGCAACATAGCAAGACCCCAACTCTACAAAAAAAAATTAGCCAGGAGTGGTGGCATGCACCTGTGGTCCTAGCTACTCAGGAGGTTGAGGCAGGAGGATTATTTCTGAGCCCAGGTGGTCGAGGATGCAGTGAGCCACGATTGCACCATCGCACTCCAGTCTGGTTGATGGAGTGAGACCCTGTCTCTAGAAATAAATAAATAGGCCAGGCACAGTAGCTCACACCTGTAATCCTAGCATTTTGGGAGGCTGAGATGGGCAAATCACTTGAGGTCAGGAGTTCGAGACCAGCCTGCCAACATGATGAAACCCCATCTCTGCTAAAAATGTAAAAGTTAGCCAGGTGTGATGGCATGTACCTGTAATCCCAGCTACTCAGGAGGCTGACACACAAGAACTGCTTGAACCCTGGAGACAGAGGCTGCAGTGAGCTGAGATTGCACCACTGAGATTGAACTCCAGTCTGGGTGACAGTGAGACCCCGTCTCAATAAATAAATAAATAGAAAATTGCCAGGCGCGGTGGCTCAAGCCTGTAATCCCAGCACTTTGGGAAGCCAAGGCGGGTGGATCACGAGGTCAAGAGATTGAGACCATCCTGGTCAACATGGTGATAAATGGAGTGCTTTGGCACAATCTCGGCTCACCGCAACCTCCGCCTCCTGGGTTCAAGCAATTCTCCTGCCTCGGCCTCCCGAGTAGTTGGGACTACAGGCATTTATCATTTAGAAATGATAAATAGACCAATGATGGCCAGGGACTCGAGTAGAGGTTTGAACAGGTGAAGCGCAGGAAGTTTCTTAGGGCAGTAAATCTATTCTGCTTTTTTTTTTTTTTTGAGACGGAGTTTTGCTCTTGTTACCCAGGCTGGAGTGCAATGGCGCGATCTCGGCTCACCGCAACCTCCACCTCCTGGGTTCAGGCAATTCTCCTGCCTCAGCCTCCTGAGCAGCTGGGATTACAGGCACGCGCCACCATGCCCAGCTAATTTTTTGTATTTTTAGTAGAGACGGGGTTTCACCATCTTGATCAGGATGGTCTCAATCTCTTGAGCTCATGATCCACCCGCCTCGGCCTCCCAAAGTGCTGGGATTACAGGCGTGAGCCACCGCGCCCGGCCAGTGAATCTATTCTGTATGATGCTGTGATGTTAATGGTGGCTGGATAACACTATGCACTTATCAAAAACACCAGGTGGTTTCCTTGTACTTTAGTTTTTAATTTTTTATTAAAAAAAAATTTCTGAGACAAGGTCTCATTCTGTCATCTAGGCTGAAGTGCAGTGGTGCAATCATGGCTTACTGCAGCCTTGACCTCCTGAGCTCAAGTGATCTTCCCACCTCAAGTGCTAGGATTACAGGCATGAGCCACCACATTGGGCCATTTCTGTGGACTTCCAAGTTCAAGAAGCGGAGTTTCACAATGAACCCCAATGCAGAATCCCTACCCTCCTTTTGCAGCCCTAAGACAAAGGGAGAGTGTTTTGTCTTAGCAGTCAGGGGCTGCAGGCCTCCAACTTCTGCCACCCCAATTTGGGTCCCAGCCACACCAAGGTTAGGAGTGCTCTGGTCACTCTGTCTAAACGCTGACCTGCACATTCTGGAACACTTGCCCAGGGAGTAGTTTATTACCAGAGGAACGATGGCCCAACTACACTGAGACCACCACACTGTGACAGAGCCCAAGGTAGCCATGTAGAGAGGCCCTGGGGAGAGAGGAGCCCTGCCAGCCCCTAGCTGCCCTTGCCATGGTGGCCCAGGTGCCAGACATATGACTGAAGAAGCCCTCAGATGACCCCAGCCCCAGATGCCACCTGACCGCAACAGCATTCGACACTAAGACCCACTCAGCTGAGCCCAGTCAACCTACTAAGCTGTAAAAGATAGCAAGAAATTGTTGTTATAAGCTGTTAAGCATTGGGTGGTTTTTTATTTTATTTTATTTTATTTTTGAGACAGAGTTTCTCTGTCATCCAGGCTGGAGTGCAGTGGTGTGATCTTGGCTCACTGCAACCTCCACTTTCCGAGTTCAAGTGATCCTCCTGTGTCAGCCTCCAGAGTAGCTGGGATTACAAGCGTGCTCCACCACACCCGGCTCACTTTTGTATTTTTACTAGAGGTGAGGTTTCGCCATGTTGGCCAGGCTGGTCTCAAACTCCTGACCTCAAGTGATCTACCCATCTTGGCCTCCCAAAGTGCTGGGATTACAGGCGTGAGCCGTTGCACCTGGCCAGCACTGGGTAGTTTGTAAGACCACAGTAGAGAACCAGTCCAGAGCTGTAAGGCTTTTCCTTGATATGGGGACTCCTGTTATGCTGCCTTCCTTATATCAAAGACAGAAAGGCCTGAAACATCGCGGGAGAACAGTGGAAAGTTCTGCAGGCAACATTCCCAAGTCAAGGCAGCCAGTCTCTCCAGTTCACTCCCCCTTCCTCTCCCCATTCCCCAGCAGTGGAAGAAGCGAGCAGGAATTACACTATACATAGCTAACATCTGGTTCTTCATCTTGCTTTCCAAGAGAACTAAAACAGTGCCCAGGTTATCAGTAAAGAGCGGGTGATGGCATTATGCCAGGTAGCCTTGGATAGAGCGCCATTGCTATTCAACAATGACCAGAAAGGAACCAACGTAGGACTTAGGTGTAGATATTTCAAAAAGGTTGGGGTGGGGAGTGCAGATTAAGAATATATACGATTTTGGGTGCGGTGGCTCATGCATGTAATTGTAGTACTTTGGGAGACTGAGGTGGGAGAACTGCTTGAGGCTAGGAATTGGAGTTTTCTCATCTGAAAATTGGTTTTATGATAGTACCTTTCCCATAGCACTGTAGAACAAGGATTAAATCAATTAATATATGTACCGTGCTTATGGGCATTCTTGGCAGATAAATGACACTATGTGAATGTTCAGTGCAACAAATACAATGGAGAAGGGAAAACAGAGTCAGCCTCGGAGTGCCTTCCATCCTTCTCCTCCCTGAAGGTGTGTTGATGGTGGTGAGCTGACAACTGTTCCATTTTTGTATATTGGGAGTGGGCCAATAGCTTGGGAGGTGGGGCAGGTAACTCGACTTTTAGTTCTTAGGCCTCTGGATGGAGAGATGCCCATGGAACGCCCAGCACTCTGGGACTTCAAGTCTAATTTCCTCATTGGGTGGAACTTGCGGATTATTTCTCTTGGGGAGGGTGGCGAGTATATTTTGCTTGCTGGGAAGAAGGGTAGTCGGAAGATTTAGTGACTAGAGGGCAGACTGTGGTAAACGTTACTGCTGTTTGCAAATATTTCCAGTGCTCCCCCTGTCTGGGAAGGTTAGAGAATGCATTTTCTGGGCCTCTTATGGTTAAGTGGAGCCATATTCCAGCCAACGAGCTGAGAGCGGAAGAGACACATCTCACTTCCTGGCCAGAGCATTTAATTACTGGTACAAGGGCTTCAAGAGCCATTTCCGTCCGCCATCGTGACCAGGCCTGTCCCAACAGTGGCCGCTTCATCAGCTGGTCTAGGAGGGATGACAACATGATGGAAAGTCCCGGCCAACCTGCTGGATAAGCAGCAAGAATGGAAATAACCCTTCATTGTTTTAAGCTACCAAGATTTTAGGGCTGTTTGTTATGGCAACAGAATAAAGCCTATCCTAAGAACTGAAATTGCGAAGAGACTATTTTACTTGTAAAATCACCTTGTGCTCCATCTCACTGTTCTGGGGCCAAAATGTTTGCTCAAGGCAAGTGCAGTTGGCCTGTGCCAAATACATCATAGGTGTGCAGAGGGTGGTTCATGACTGATGGGTGAACATCTTATTTTTTATGCTAGAGATTTGCTTTCATCAGGCCTATCAGGTCTCCACTTAGCTATTTTTAGAACATAAATTGGAGGGGACTGCTTTGTATTGACAGTAATACAAAAGCAGGTAACTTGGAGGCAGTTCATTTCAAAACCAAGTGCACAGCTCACATTTAGGTACCACAGCAGAAAAGTTACAAGAAAAAATGAGGATGGGGAAAGCAGGCTTGACAAGTTTAAATGCTGCTGGCAGAAATGCTCTGAGGGGATCCCAGCCACCTCAAAATTCACTGCATGATGAGTGTTGAAGGGAGACAGATGCTTTTTAGCATCAATTCCCAGTGGCTTTGTTTCCTTATAGAGTAGAGAAGGGACCTAGAAAGGTCACTAAATTAAATCATTGCAGGTCAAGTTCAAAGTCTTCCATTCTTGTAGTCATTCTTCTGAAGTGATTCTACCAAATGTGTCCCTGCCTGCTACGTATTATCATCCCTAAAACTTCACAGTTTCAAGTTTACTCTCATTTCATTTTGACTTTAATATAGACTGTGTTACACGGGTCTATTTCCTAAGAACAGTGAATATGCGGGGGTAAGGTGGAGTGACGCAGCAACATCAGATTTGTATTTTGCAGCAAGTCTACAGTGTGCAGAACAGATGATGGGATGCAGGAGTGGCTGTGGAGGGACAGGAGGCTGTTATAGACTCTAGGTAAGAGGTGATGGCAGCTTGAATTAGGTAGTGGTAAAGAGGGAGAAGTGGACAAATACTTGAGATGCTGAGGAGTTAAAATAACTCGTGGATGCTTTGGTTACTGGAAACAAGTGAAAAGATAGCACAAACACCGTTATGAGGTTCCTGTGGCCCAAACAACAGGATAAAGATGCCATTCATGGAGCTGCATTGAATGGTGGCCTCCTAAGAGATATGTTTCCACCAAGAACCTGTATGACCTTATTTTAAAAAAGCGGGGGGGGGGCCTTTGCAGATGTAATTGTAATTAAGGATCTTGAGATGAGATCATCCTGGGTTATTCTAGGTCCTTCTAAGAGAAATGCAGAGGGAGATTTGAAACACATGAGGAGAAGAGAAAGCCACATGAAGATGGAGAAAGAGATGGAAGTTATGTGGCTGCCAGACAAGAACAAGTGTTGGAAGAACCACAAAAGGATCTTTCCTCAGATCTGGCCTTTGGAAGGAGGCCAACTCTTGAAACTTGGTTTCAGATTTCTTGTCTCTAGAACTGTGAGAGAATATATTTTTGTTGTTTTAAGCTGCGAGTTTGTGGTAATTTGTTACAGTAAGCCCTGGGAAACAAATACACTAGAGAATACAAGAAAAAAAATAGGTTTGGGGTGAAAATAATGAGTTCAGTTTTGAACATGTTAAGTTTAAATTGCCTTCGAGACATCAAGAAAAAATGTCAAATGGGTCAACAGGTACACAAGTCTGGGCTTGAGAAGTCAGTTGGTGGGTCATATGCATTGTGATGGTAGTTGAAACAACGACATGGGTAAGGTCACCAAAAAAAGAGAAAATCAGAGTGGGAAAGGAAATCTCAGGACCAAGCCCTGAGGAGCTCCAACATCAAAGGGATGAATCGGAGAAGGTAAGCCCTCACAAGCACTAGAGAAGGGGAAAGCTATGGAAATAGGAATTGAACCAGGAGAGCATTGTCTTAGAAAGTAAGGGAAAAGGGGGTTTCAGAAAGGACAGAGCAGTCACTAGCATTCAAAATTAAGAGAACACAGGGACTAAAAAATGTTCATTGAGTTTTATGAAGTCAATGGTAACACCAGCAGCACTCAAGTAATTTTGCCAAAAGCTATCTTGAAGTGGATTGATAAGTGACAACAGACAGCTTTTTATTCTTTTGAGGAGGGAGGGTATTTGGAACATTAAATGAAGGAGAAAAATAGAATGATACCTATTGGAAAGAGGAGGCAAGTGGAGGTTTATGTTTTTGTTGGTTTGTTTCTATGGGAAGAGTCTTGAGTCCAGTGAAAAGCTGTTGGGAGTGATGCAGTTGAGTTGAGAAGTTGACTGTGCAATGAAGGGGTAACAATCAATTTACCCCTCCTCAGATTGGCTCTCAATAATTGGAGGAAAAGGATCAAGATGGGAACCAAAACACAGGTGGGAGTATCACATCTCCACTGCTACAGCAGGGAAGGACGACAGCGTGGTATTGATGAATGAGTAGAAGATGAGGATGTTCTAATGCCATGGCCTTGATTTTCTCTGTAGAATTGGAAATGGGTGCAGTAGGCAGCCTCTAAGATCCCACAAGTCTCTTCCCTGTCTCCTGGTGTTCATTACCCTGTGGAATCCTCTCCTTTGAGAGTGTTCTGGTCTTAGTGACTGGCTTCTAACAAATACAACATGGAGGAGTGATGAGATGCCACTTCTGTTATTAGAGAACCTAAGGACAGTGACCTCTGGCTTGGACTTCCTTGTGTGTATGTACATCTGGAGGAAAGCCAGCTTTCACGTCATGTGCAGTCCTACAGAAAGGCTCACAAGGCAAGAAACTAAGGGAAGCCTCTAACCGACCACCTACAAGGAACTGAACACTACCAACAACCGTGTGAGTAAGTTTGGAAGAGAACCCTACCCCAGTTGAGCCTTCAGATGAGACCACAGACCCCACTGACAGCTTGACTGAAACCTAACGAGAGATCTTGAGCCAAAGGCATCTGGCTAATTTATGCCTGGATTCTTGAGCAACAGAAACTGTGAGATAATAAATGCTTTTATTATAATAAATGCTTTTAAACCACTAAGTTTTTGAGTACTTTGTTACATAGTAATAGATACTGATATGTGGGTTTATCCACTGGAAGTGTAGGAAGAGGAGGGGCTGGATGAATAGGAGAGAAGATTTGGAATAGTTGTCATGGAAAATGAGAAAATCAACTGGCAACACAGTGCAATTTCTGGGTTGTTGAGGGCCTGTATGAGTTTAGCAATCATGGCTTTATAATAGAATGAATTTCCCATATGGAAGATATAATAGAAGTATTATTTTTTTCTAATGAAAATTTTATTATGTTTTGATTGACCATGGGAAATATAGACTTCCTTTAGTCCTTCCATTACATCTTCTGGGAAATGTATTCATTTGGGATGTTTGCCGAGGGCCTATTTATACCAGCTACTCTTTATTCATTAAAATATTTAATAATAAAAAGAAGTGATAAATGCTTGAGGTGATGGATTTCTACTTTGATGTGATTATTGTACACTGCATGCCTATATCAAAATATCTCTTGTACAAAGATATTTGTATATTTTGTATATACAAAATATATACACCTACTATGTACCCA
The DNA here is from genome assembly GCA_031835075.1 of Saguinus oedipus. Taxonomy (NCBI): domain Eukaryota; kingdom Metazoa; phylum Chordata; class Mammalia; order Primates; family Cebidae; genus Saguinus; species Saguinus oedipus. Next base: position 36,724,581 of record CM063187.1, on the reverse strand, counting down.
TAAAAATAAAAAATAAAAAAGCAAAAATAGACAAAATTAAAATATTTATTGAGTGTCTAATTGATGCCAGGTTTTCTAGGCCCTGGAGACATGAGGTTTATGTTTTAGGGACATGAAAAACAAATAATTAAACAATACAATAATGCATACTATAAAGAAAATCAAAGCAAATAAGGGAGACTGAGAAAGGGGTGCTCTTGGCCGGGCATGGTGGCTCACGCCTGTAATCCCAGCACTTTGGGAGGTTGAGGTGGGCAGATCATGAGGTCAGGAGATTGAGACCATTCTGGCTAACACAGTGAAACACCATCTCTTCTAAAAATACAAAAATTAGCCGGGCCTTGTGGTGCATGCCTATAGTCCCAGCTACTCAGGAGGCTGAGGCAGGAGACTTGCTTGAACCCACGGGTTCAAGCAGCGAAGCCAAGATCACGAAGGTTGCAGTGAGCCAAGATCACGCCACTGCACTCCAGCCTAGGCAACAGAGCGAGACTCTGTCTTAAAAAAAAAAAAAAAAAAAAAAGCAGGGGGTGCTCTTTTCTGTAGGGAGGCCAAGGAGAGAGAGTGAACAAGATATAGTCCTTGGCCTTTGGAAACTTACATTCTAGTGAATAAACTAGAACAAGCAAAAGTATAATCATAGGTGCCGATTTATAGTATAAAAGATAATTGGGGGACTAGAACAGGCTGCTCTTAGAAGGCAATATTTGAGCAGAGTTGAGTGGAGGGAGGGAGGGAGTCATGTGGAAAGGAGAGGGAAGAGGCCGGGCACAGTGGCTCATTCCTGTAATCCCAGTACTTTGGGAGGCTGAGGCAGGTGGATCATGTGAGGCCAGGAGTTTGAGAACAGCCTGGCCAATGTGGCAAAACCCTGTCTCTCCTAAAAATGCAAAAATTAGCCAGGCCTGGTTGAGGGGCACCAGCAATCCCAGCCACTCGGGAGGCTGAAGCAGGAGAATCACTTGAACCCAGGAGGTGGAGGTTGCAGTGAGCTGAGATTGCGCCACTGTACTCCAGCCTGGGTGACAGAGTGAGACTCCGTCTCACAAAAAGGAAAGGAAAAGAAAGAAGAGGGAAAAGAATGACGGGCTGGAGGACCACATGAGCCAGTGCTTTTGGCTGGTGCCACGCCTGGAATGCTCAAGTAGTAGCTGATGCTCTGTGAAGTTACTTCCTTTATTGTTGATGGCGGCAGGGAGTAGACAAAGAGAAGCTGAGGTATCTATTCATACAGGGGCCACCCACATCAGGGTAAACATTTTATACCAGAGGGTAAAACGAATAGTTACACAAGCCAAACTCGCTTTTAAGAAGTGTTGAAATCACGTTAATAATATCAATAAATATTAATAGGCGCTTACTCTGTACCCAACACTGCTCTAAGAGCTTTGAATTATTAATTTAATCCCTTTTCAAAAACCCTATGGGATAAGACTGTTGATTTAATCTATTTACAGTTTAGGAAACTGAGATACAGAAAAGGTGCCCAAGGTGATGCTGCTGGCAAGTGGGTACCAAGGCAGAGCCCTTCGCCACTCTGGCACCTTCCTCTAAATCTCTTGGAAGTTTATTAGAACATAATGTGCCTTACAGTTTAGGTTTAATGGCATAGATTATATATGTGAAGGGAAAATTAATTTCAAATATCTTACTGCAAGAAGTACCAGAGTCGATTTTTGGTAATCACCAAAAATAAATGTAACTCTAAGCTCACAGAAGCAAGCAGCTTAGATTTACAGATGGCTCACTAATTGTTTTGCATTCAAATTCTTAAAATGTTACACACTGAATTTGCATATTAACCTAAAATAGCATAGAAATATTAATAAGCTAATGATTTATGTTGAACTAGGTCCTTTAAAATATTGTCATTTTGGGAAACCTAAACATTATCATGAGTAGTAGTAATTTTTTCTTTTTTATAGTGTTTCTGTTAGACATCAGATTCAAATACTCTGCACTGCAATTTCTGTGTTGGTTTTGAGGTCATTCTGTTACTGACTGATCTTTCATTCAATTAACTTGAAAAAAAAATAGACTCTATTTCTCACAGTAGTTTTAGGTTCACACATAGCAAAATTAAGAGGAAGGTATTGAGGCCAGGACAGTGGCTCACGCCTATAAACACAGCACTTTGGGAGGCTGAGGCGGGCCGATCACCTGAGGTCAGGAGTTTGAAACCAGCCTGCCCAACATGGTGAAACCTGGTCTGTACTACAAATGCAAAAATTGCCGAAAGAGGGAAGATGGCGCTGTAGGACCAACTCAGGATTGCAGCTCCCAGTGAATCTGCAGAGGGTGAGTGGATGCCACATTTCTATATGAATCTTTATTGTCCACAGAGTAGGAGATTCCCAGGTGTAAGAGCCCCATGGGCCACCAGCGTGGCAGTTTGGGCCAGTGTGGCTGTTTGGGCCAGCATGGCTGTTTGGGCCAAGGCCATAGCACAGTGACACTCCGTACAAAATACACTGGTTTGGTTGCCCTGTTAAACTGGCAATTGGAGATTTTGGAAGGCAGATTAGCACATTCATCTGATTAAATGGGACTTAAACAGAAAGCCAGGCCAGGAGATTCCTGGGCAGCAACGTGGTTTGAGCCGGTGCAGTGGGTCACTGCATGGGAAATCAAACAGATCCCGGCCCCCTTGCAGCAGGTGACTGGAACACCTGGGAGAGAGTCAACTGTTCAACTTAAAAAAAAAAAAAAGGGCTCTGAGGCAGGGAGCCAGGTGATCAGGCTCGGTGGGTCCCACCCCCACAAAAACAAACAAAACAGCAACTGGAAACGCCTGGGGTTGAGGGTTTCACGGCAAGCACAGCTGAACCCAGGACAGTGCAGCTTGGTGGGGGAGGGGCGTCCACCACTACCAAGGCACGTGACCCCTACGGAGGTACTCTGCCATTGCTGATGCAGCCTGCTGTTGCCGAGACAACCCACCATAACATAGAGAGTCCGCCACTATAGAGGCAGGCCACCATTGCCACTGCAGTTCTAACCACACTAACAGGACTACAGGGAATTACACACGGCAACAGGGTGGAGCCCATGACAGGAGGGCGGAGCCCAGGGCAGCAGGGCGGAGCCCATGGCATCTCATCTTAGTCACTACAGGCAGGCAGTGACTAGACTGCCTCCTCGCTGGGCAGAAAAGTGCAACGGATACTCATAAATCGGGACAGAGCACCTGAGGAAAAAAAAGGGATTTATGAGTTCTGCTGCAGCAGACTTAAACGTACCTGCCTAGCAGCCCTGAATGAACAACAGAGCTCACAGCTCAGCACTAGAGCTCTTATAAAGTACAGACTGTCTCCTCAAGCAGCTCCCTGACCCCTGTATATCCAAAGAGTCACCTCACAAAGGACTGATTAGACTAACATTTGGCGGGCATCATTCAGGGACAAAGATAGCAGAAGAAGAATCTGGTAGCATCCCTCACTGTTCTGCAGCTGCTACAGGTGTACCCCAGACAAGCAGGGCTTGGAGTGGACCTCAGCAGTTGTACAGCAGAGAGGCTAGACTGTTAGAAGGAAAACTAAGTAACAGAAATACTTCATCATCAACAATCTGGACATCCACTCAGAGACCCAATCGGAAAATCAGCAACCACTCAGAAGACAGGTGGATAAATCCACAAAGATGGGAAGAAACCAGCGCAAAAAGGAGGAAAACACCCGAAACCAGAACACCTCGCCTCCTACAAAGAACCAAAACTCCTCACCAGCAAGGGAACAAAGCTGGACGGAGAATGAGTGTGATGAAATGATGGAATCATACTTCAGAAGGTGGGTAATGAGAAACTTCCGTGAGCTAAAAGAACATGTTCTAAATCAATGCAAAGAAACTAAGAACCTTGAAAAAAGATTTGAAAAAAGATTTGAGGAAATAACAACAAGAATGGACAACTTAGAGAGGAATATAACTGAATTGAAGGAGCTGAAAAACACAACACGAGAACTTTGCAAAGCATGCACAAGTTTCAACAGCTGAACTGACCAAGCAGAAGAAAGGATATCAAAAGTCCAAGATCAACTCAATGAAATAAAATGAGAAGCCAAGATTAGAGAAAAAAGCGCAAAAAGGAATGAATAAAGTCTCCAAGAAATGTGGGACTACGTGAAGAGACCTAATCTACGTTTGATAGGTGTACTTGAATGTGACAAAGAGAATGAATCCAAGCTGGAAAATACTCTTCAGGATATTATCCAGGAAAATTTCCCTAACCTAGCAAGGCAGGTCAATACTCAACTCTAGGAAATACAGAGAACACCACAAAGATATTCTGCAAGAAGAGCAATGCCAAGGCACATAATCATCAGATTGACCAGGGTTGAAATGAAGGAGAAAATGCTAAGGGCAGCCAGAGAGAAAGGTCGGGTCACCCACAAAGGGAAGCCCATCAGACTCACAGCAGATCTCTCAGCAGAAACCCTACAAGCTGAAAGAGAGTGGGGGCCAATATTCAACATCCTTAAAGAAAAGAACTTTCAACCCAGAATTTCATATCCAGCCAAACTGAGCTTCATAAGCTCAGTTTTGAAGCAAAAATAAAATCCTTCATAAGCTCAGTTTTTGAAGGAAAAATAAAATCCTTTGCAAACAAGCAAGTACTCAGAGATTTTGTCACCACCAGGCCTGCTTTACAAGAGCTCCTGAAAGAGGCACTACACATAGAAAGGAACAACCATACCAGCCATTCCAAAAACATACCAAATGCTAAAGAGCAACAACAAAATGAAGAATCTGCATCAACCAATGGGCAAAACAGCCAGCTAGCATCAAAATGGCAGTATCAAATTCACACATAACTATATTAACCCTAAATGTAAATGGGCTAAATGCACCAATCAAAAGACACAGACTGGAAAATTGGATAAAAAACCAAAACCCATTGGTGTGCTGTATCCAGGAAACCCATCTCACATGCAAGGATACACAAAGGCTCAAAATAAAGAGATGGAGGAAGATTTACCAAGCAAATGGAGAGGAAAAAAAGCAGGAGTTGCAATTCTCTTCTCTGATAAAATAGACTTTAAAGCAACAAAGATCAAAAGAGACAAAGAAGGACATTACAAAATGGTAAAAGGATCAATACAACAAGAAGAGCTAATGATCCTAAATATATATGGATTCAATACAGGAGCACCCAGATAGATAAGGCAAGTTCTTAACAACTTACAAAGAGATTTAGACTTCCACACAATAATAGTGGGAGACTTTAACACTCCACTGTCAATATCAGACAGATCAACCAGACAGAAAATTAACAAGGATATCCAGGGCTTGAACTCAGACTTGGAACAAGCAAACCTGATAGACATTTACAGAACTCTCCACCCCAAATCCACACAATATACACTCTTCTCAGCACCACATCATACCTACTCCAAAATTGACCACATAATTGGAAGTAAAACACACCTCAGCAAATGCAAAACAACTGAAATCATAACAAACAGTCTCTCAGACCATAGGGCAATCAAGTTGGAACTCAGAATTCAGAAACTAACTCAGAACCGCACAGCTTCATGGAAACTGAACAACTGGCTCTTGAATGTTGATTGGATAAACAATGAAATGAAGGCAGAGATAAAGAAGTTCTTCAAAACCAATGAGAATGAAGACACAACATACCAGAATCTCTGGGACACATTTAAAGCAGCCTCTAGAGGAAAATATATAGCAATAAGTGCCCACATGTGAAGAGTGGAGAGATCCAAAATTGACACCCTATCATCAAAATTGAAAGAGCTAGAGGAGCAAGATCAAAAAAACTCAAAACCTAGCAGAAGACAAGAAATAACTAAGATCAGAGCAGAACTAAAGGAGATAGAGACATGAAAAACCCTTCAAAAAAATCAATAAATCCAAGAGCTGGTTTTTTGAAAAGATCAACAAAATAGACAGACCACTAGCCAGACTGATAAAAAAGAAAAGAGAGAATAACCAAATAGATGCAATAAAAAATGATAAAGGGGAAATCACCACAGATTCCACAGAAATTCAAACCACCATCAGAGAATATTACAAACAACTCTATGCACATAAACTAGTAAACCTGGAAGAAATGGATAAATTCCTGGATGCCTGTGTCCTCCCAAGCCTAAACCAGGAGGAAGCCGAAACTATGAATAGACCCATAACAAGGTCTGAAGTCGAGGCAGCAATTAAGAGCCTACCACACAAAGAAAGCCCAGGTCCAGATGGGTTCACAGCCGAATTCTACGAGACACACAAAGAGGAGCTGGTACCATTCCTTCTGAAACTATTCCAAATAATCCAAAAAGAGAGAATCCTTCCCAAATCATTTTATGAGACCAACATCATCCTGATACCAAAACCCAGCAGAGACTCAACAAGAAAAGAAAACTTCAGGCCAATATCCATGATGAACATAGATGCAAAAATCTTCAATAAAATACTGGCAAACCGACTGCAACAGCACATCAAAAAATGTATCCATCATGATCAAGTAGGATTCATCCTGGGGATGCAAGGCTGGTTCAACATATGCAAGTCTATAAACGTAATTCACCACATAAACAGAACCAAACAAAAAACCACATGATTATCTCAATTGACGCAGAGAAGGCCTTTGACAAAATTCAACAGCGCTTTATGCTAAAAACCCTCAATAAACTCGGTATTGATGGAACGTATCTCAAAATAATAAAAGCTATTTATGACAAACCAACAGCCAATATCATACTTAATGGGCAATAACTGGAAGCATTCCCTTTGAAATCTGGCACTAGACAAGGATGCCCTCTCTCACCACTCCTATTCAACATAGTACTGGAAGTTCTAGCCAGAGCAATCAGGCAAGAAAAAGAAATAAAGGGTATTCAAATAGGAAAGGTGGAAGCCAAATTGTCTCTATTTGCAGACGACATGATAGTATATCTAGAAGACCCCATCATCTCAGCCCAAAAACTCCTGAAACTGATAAGCAACTTCAGTAAAGTCTCAGGATATAAAATCAATGTGCAAAAATTACAAGCATTCCTATACACCAATAACAGACTTAAAGAGAACCAAATCAAGAACGAACTGCCATTCACAATTGCTACCAAGAGAATAAAATACCTAGGAATACAACTTACAAGGAATGTAAGGGACCTCTTCAAGGAAAACTACAAACCACTGCTCAACAAAATAAGAGAGGACACAAACAGATGGAGAAACATTCCATGTTCATGGTTAGGAAGAATCAATATCATGAAAATGGTCATACTGACCAAAGTAATTTACAGACTCAATGCTATTCCCATCAAGCTACCATTGACTTTCTTCACAGAACTGGAAAAAACCACCTTGAACTTCATATGGAACCAAAAGAGAGCTGGCATAGCCAAGTCAATTCTAAGCAAAAAGAACACAGCAGGAGGCATCACACTACTGGACTTCAAACTATACTACAAGGCTACAGTAATCAAAACAGCATGGTACTGGTACCAAAACAGAGATATAGACCAATGGAACAGAACAGAGGCATCGGAGTCAACACAACATATCTACAACCATACAATCTTTGATAAACCTGACAAAAAACAAGCCATGGGGAAAGGATTCCCTGTTTAATAAATGGTGTTGGGAAAACTGGCTAGCCATGTGCAGAAAGCAGAAACTGGACCCCTTCCTGACACCTTACACTAAAATTAACTCCAGATGGATAAAGACTTAAACATAAGACCTGGCACCATAAAAACCTTAGAAGAAAATCTAGGCAAAACCATTCAGGACATAGGAGTAGGCAAGGACTTCATGACCAAAACACCAAAAGCATTGGCAACAAAAGCCAAAATAGACAAATGGGACCTAATCAAACTCCACAGCTTCTGCACGGCAAAAGAAACAGTCACTAGAGTAAATCGGCAACCAACAGAATGGGAAAATTTTTTTGCAGTTTACCCATCTCACAAATGGTTGATATCCAGAAGTTACAAAGAACTCAAACAGATTTACAAGAAAAAAAACAAATAAGGCCGTTCAAAAATGGGCAAAGGATATGAAAAGACACTTTACAAAAGAATACATACATGAGGCCAACAAACACATGAAAAAATGCTCATCATCACTGGTCATTAGAGAGATGCAAATCAAAACCACATTGAGATACCATCTCATGCCAGTTAGAATGGCAATCATCAAAAAATCTGGAGATAACAGATGCTGGAGAGATAACAGATGTGGCGAAATAGGAACACTTTACACTGCTGGTGGCAGTGTAAATTAGTTCAACCATTGTGGAAGATAGTGTGGTGATTCCTCAAGGACCTAGAAATAGAAATTCCATTTGACCCAGCAATCCCATTACTGGGTATATATCCAAAGGACTATAAATCGGTCTACTGTAAGGACACATGCACATGAATGTTCATTGCAGCACTGTTTACAATAGCAAAGATCTGGAACCAACCCAAATGCCCATCGATGATAGACTGGACTGGGAAAATGTGGCACATGTACACCATGGAATATTATGCAGCAATCAAAAATGATGAGTTCGTGTCCTTTGTAGGGACATGGATGAATCTGGAGAATATCATTCTCAGCAAACTGACACAAGAACAGAAAATGAAATACCACATATTCTCACTCATAGGCAGGTGAGGAAAAATGAGAACACATGGACACAGGGAACGGGGTACTACACACTGGGGTCTATTGGGGGGAATAGGGGAGGGACAGCAGGGCAGGGGGAGCTGGGGAGGGATAGCATGGGGAGAAATGCCAAATGTGGGTGAAGGGGAGGAAGGCAGCAAAACACACTGCCACATGTGTACTTATACAACTTTCTTGCATGTTCTGCACATGTACCCCAAAACCTAAAATGCAATAAAAACAACAACAACAACAACAAATGCAAAAATCAGCCAGGCGTGGTGGCAGGAGCCTGTAATCCCAGCTACTTGGGAAGCTGAGGTAGGAGAATTGCTTGAACCTGGGAGGCAGAGGTTGCAGTGAGCCACGATCATGCCATTGCACTCTAGACCGGCACCTAGCGACAGAGCAAGACTCTGTCTCAAAAAAAAAAAAAAAAAAAAAAAAAAGAAAGAAAGAAAAAGAAAAACCCACAGCTAACATCTGACTTATTAGTGAAAGACTGAACCTTTTTTCCTCCCGAGATCAGGAAAAAGAGAAAGATGTCTGCTTTTGCCACTTCTATTTAACACTGTACTGGAGGTTCTGGCAAGAGAAATTAGGGAAGAAAAATAATCACAGGACATCCAGATTGGAAAGGAAGGAGTAAAACTACATTTACAAATGGTGGAATCTTCTATGTACGAACCCTAAGGAATCAACTAAAAGGCTATCAGAATGAATACCAGAGTTCATTAAGGTTGTAGGAGACAAGATCAATGTTAAAAAAGTCATTTGTATGTCTATACACTAGCAATGAACACTCTGAAAATAAAATTAAGAAAAAATTCATTTATAATGGTATCAAAAGGAATAAGAAATGTAGGTTTTAAATTATTGTTTTATGCAGATGTCTTTTAAGTCAGATAGGAGAAAAATGAGCAGCAAATAATATATACTGTATACATATCCATGTAATTTTATTTTCCAGTGGCATTTATTTCTTCAGGTAGATTTGAGTTACTATCTAGTGTCCATTCCTTTTAGCCTGAAGGACTCTCTTTAGTAATTCTTGTATGGCAGATCTGCTAGCAATGAATTATCTCAGTTTTTGCCTGGAAAAGTCTTAATTTATTTTTCATGTTTTGAAGGGTAGTTTTGCTGGATATAGAATTCTTAGTTGACTTGGCCAGGCTTGGTGGCTCACACCTCTAATTCCAGCACTTTGGGAGGCCAAGAAAGGAGAACTGCTTGAGTCCAGGAGTTTGAGGTGAGCCTGGGCATCACAAAAAGACCCTGTCTCAGAAAAAATAAAAGAAAGCCAGGCATGATGGTAGACTGATAGCCTCAGCTACTTGGGAAGTGGGATGAGGATCCCTTAAGCCCAGGAGTTTAAGACTACAGTGAGCCATGATCATGCTACTGTACTTCAGCTGGGGCAGTAAAGTAAGACCCTTTTTAAAAAACAAAAGAAAGAAAGGAAGAAGTAAGAAAAAAAGGGTTCTGTGAAGAATGTCAATGGTTGTTAAAAAAAAAAAGAAGTAGAAAAGAAAACAAAGAAAATTCTTAGCAATCTTTCAGCACTTTCCACCTTTGGTGGCCATTGGTTCTCATGAGAAGTCAATGGTTAATCCATGGCTCCCTTATTCATGTCAAATTGTTTTTTTCTTGTTGTTTTTAAGATTTTTTCTTTATCTTCAGCATGTTTACTGTGATGTATCTTTGTGTGTATCTCTTTGTGTTGATCTTACTTGTTATTTTTAAGCTCCTTGACTGTGCAGATTGCTGCTTTTCATTGAATTTGGGATGATTTCAGCCATTATTTCGTACGCTGTATTCTCCTCTCTCTCTGTCTCCTCCTGATTCTACAGTATGCATGTTTGTGTGCTTGACTGCATCCCACAGGTCTCTACGGCTCTATTCATTTTTCTTCGTTTCTCTCTGTTCTGCTGGATGTTTCATTTCTGTTGATCTACTTTCACATTTGTTAGTTTTTCTTCTGCCAGTCCAAGTCTACTGTTTAAGCCCATTTAATTTTTTATTTCAGTTTTTGTACATTTCAGCTCCAGATGGAAATATTTATTTTTTAAAAATAATTTTTATCTCTCCACTGGTATTTTTTATATAATGAGATATTTTCATCATACTTCATCAGCATGATTTCCTTTACTTCTCTGAATGTATTTAACATGGCTGTCTTGGAATCTTTGTCTATTCAATCTGACATCTGAGCTATCTCACAGATGGTTTTTGTTGCCTATGCTCTTTTTTTCCTGCCTATGAGTCACATTTTCCTGTTCTTTTCATGTATTGTAATTTTTTTAAAAAAACTGGACATTTTTGGGAATCAATAGATAATAGAGACACTGACTCCCTCCACCTGGGCTTATTCATTTAGTAGTGATCAGATGGACTATGTTAGTGGAGCTGTTGCTGCCTGATATGAGCAACCTTGGACATGTGTATAGTCACTCTGTCATGACAGCGGCTCCAGCAGGGCTTTCTTAGTCTCTTTTCCTGACACCCATCTTTAATCTCCACTAATTGCTAGCTGACTGGTCAATGTTTTCCACAATACTCTGAGATAGAAATTGCTTCATAGTTCCATCCTGTTACACTGGAGCCCTTTTGTAAAAGTAGTTTTATGAGTCTAGTGTTTAAGGTTAGTTTTTTTTTTTTTTTTTAATCTCAGAAAGCCTTTAAAAAAAATTTTTTTTTTGTAGAGATGGAGTCTTGCTCTGTTGTCCAGGCTGGAGTGGTGCAGTGGTGCAATCTCGGCTCACTGCAACCTCTGCCTCTCACGTTCAAGCAATTCTCCTGCCTTAGCCTCCTGAGCAGCTGGGACTACAGGCGCACACTGCCATGCCCAGCTAACTTCCTTTGTATTTTAGTAGAAACAGGGTTTCACCATGTTGCCCAGGCTGGTCTCAAACTCCTGAGCTCAGGCAGTCTGCCCACCTCAGCCTCCCAAAGTGCTAGGATTACAGGCATGAGCAGGAAGGCTCTTTTTAATGTCCTTTCTTTGGTTCTCTCTGATAAACTAGCTGACCTGTAGTTTAGCTTGTGGTTCACATGAAGCTACCAATATCCTTAATTGCTTACCACCAAAACCTCCATTGTTTTTGACTTAGGGATGGACTTCCCTATAGTTCATTTAAAATAAAGTCAGTTCCTTTGGGGACGGCTTCAGAGATCTCTGTTCTCATGGTTTGCCTCTTATCATGGCAAAATATCAGCCTGGGGGCAGAGATAGTAGCCCACTTCTGAGGGACACCTCTGCTTTAGGAGCAGGATAGTGGATGAGATCGGTAGCATCTGTCTTCCCAGCTTGCTTCTCTTGACATTGAAACTGTGAACTGGTTGGAGTGACAGTGATCAGGGCATAGTATTCTCAGTGTTTCATGCCTTAAGTATGGCTTCCACTCCATTGTGGGGATCTGGGTGGAAGAATGGAGCCTCAAGCCTCTTGACCACACTGACCTGGAATTTAGCCTCTGCGACATGTAGCTGGGTTTGGGGGACGAGAAATGCTGTGGCCTGCCACTCCTTGAAAGGTTCTATAGCCATTGACTGTTAGCTGAAGAAGGAGCCCTGCAACCTTCCACATGCCTGGAGCGGAGTTTGCATCATGCTGAGCTGGGAGTGTTGAGGGTAGGAAGAAGTTGTGGTTCCAATGCCACAGACTTACGTTTCCACAAGGTTTTTTTTTTTTTTTTTGAGACGGAGTTTTGCTCTTGTTACCCAGGCTGGAGTGCAATAGCGTGATCTCGGCTCACCACAACCTCCGCCTCCTGGGTTCAGGCAATTCTCCTGCCTCAGCCTCCCAAGTAGCTGGGATTACAGGCACGTGCCACCATGCCCAGCTAATTTTTTTGTATTTTTAGTAGAGACGGGGTTTCACCTTGTTGACCAGGATGGTCTCGATCTCTTGACCTCGTGATCCACCTGCCTCGGCCTCCCAAGGTGCTGGGATTACAGGCTTGAGCCACGCGCCCAGTTGTTTCCACAAAGTTTTAATGGATTTTCTTGAACAAGTATTTCTTTCATTTGTCATAGGCTCTTAGGACAATTTCCAGAAACTTTAAATGGTTGATTTTTAAAAATAGTTTTCCCAGTTGTACCTACATTTCTCTGGGGAGCGGGCACACAGAGAGAAAACCTTTATACACGGTTGGTGGGATTGTAAATTGGTACAGCTATTATGACCAACAGGCCAGGTGCGGTGGCTCACACCTGTAATCCCAGAACTTTGGGAGGCTGAGGTTTGCAGATCACCTGAGGTCAGGAGTTCAAGACCAGTCTGTCCAACATGGTGAAACCTCGTCTCTACTAAAAATACAAAAATTTGTCAGGCATAGTGATGCATGCCTATAATCTCAGCTACTTGGGAGGTTGAGGCAGAAGAATCGCTTGAACCTGGGAGGCAGAGGTTGCAGTGAGCCATCACTCCACTGCACTCCAGCCTGGGAGACAGAGTGAGACTCCATCTCCAAAGAAAAGAATAAAAATGGAGGCAAAAAACCCCTAACCGTATTAAAGCATATCATAAGCAGAAGGTCACAAATATATATATATATCAACTGGTAGATTACACTGGTATTGAACAAAATTAGCTCAGGCACGAAGCACTGCTTAGAAATGAAGTGGGCATTTCATAGATGTTAAAGAGACCAGTTCACCTGTAAATGTTAGCAATTCTAAATATTAATGCACCCAACTGCACAGTTTCAAAACATATAAAGCAAATTAACAGGACTAACCTGAGGTTGGGTGTGGTGGCTCATGCCTAATCCCTGAACTTTGGGAGGCCAAGGCGGGGGAATCACCTGAGGTCAGGAGTTTGAAACCAGCCTGGCCAATATGGTGAAAACTGATCTTTACTAAATATACAAAAAGATCTTTACTAAATATACAAAAAGATTAGCCAGGCCTGTAATCCCAGCTACTCGGGAGGCTGAGGCAAGAGAATCACTTGAACCTGGGAGGCAGAGGTTGCAGTGAGCTGAGATCGTGCCACTGCACTCCAGCCTGGGTGACAGAGTGGGACTCCATCTCAAAATAAAATAAACTGAGAAAGAGACAAATCCATAATCACAGTGGGAGAGTCTAACGCCTCTCAACCACTGACAGAAGAAACACAGGAATAATTCTATGCATATTGAAGATCCGAACAGCAAAATTAGATTTGGTCTAACAATAAATTTCAGACCACTGCACCCAACACTGACATGATAGATATCCTTTTGTAAATGGGTACATATTCTATCATTGTATTCTGTTACTATTCCCCACATTTTTCTGTTTTTGGCTGTTGATTTGAATGCCTGGATATTTTTAGTGGAGTTTTCATATTCATACATTCTTTTGGGGAGGTATAGGTAGGCCAGTTTCTTTGAGAGGCAGGAGGGAGGGAAGTTATCTCACCAGGCATCACGGTCCACGCTTTCATTCTGTTTCTCTCCTTGGAAGGAAGACACTAATTATAGTTCACTGAATATCACTGTCAGCTGACCCTAACCTCACCTGCGGAATCCAGGGCCACAAATACACACTCATTCCAAGAACCCACTGGGGATTTAAAGATGGAAAAAAAAAAAAGTTTCTGCCTTCACGAATTTCAAAGCACTGTGCGAAGATAGAAGCATATGTAATTAACCAGAATTCAGGGTGAGAAGTACCATTTTTAACTGGAAATCGTGTTATGAAAGAGCATTACAAAAAAGGTGTATGCCTCAAGGAAAGCAGACTCATGAGAACGCTTTAGGGTCTTCATCAGGGATGACTTAGTTGTAAGGAAGGTGTTCTTGCACTAGCCCAAGTCAGAAAAGTCATTCATCTGAAAGGTAACCAGGAGCTTCAGGAAACCCAGGAACAATGAGTGAGGCTGAGCCTTGGGAGTCCAGAACCCAGGTTTCCTCTGCCTGCCTCCCTGGGGCCACCTGGCTCTCATGGCTACTGTTCATGTTTGCTTCGTGGCAGGCTACAGGCTGCCTTTGTCTTCTTGGTGTGCACACAGCTGCTCTAGCGTCATGACCTCACCATTCAGGTTGCTACTGGAGACCAATTAGAATCTCTGAATCACATTTCCAAATTCATAGAGAAGAATCTGATGGTTCACCCTGGGTAAGACAGCTGTGGCCAGTTGGCCGTGGGCAAGGGTCATGAATGTGGTCTCAGCCAGCTCTCTAAAAAGAGGATGTGGGCAACGAAGGTGTTACTGAGCCGAAGGACTGGCTGCTCAAAATCCTCCACTATTTTTCAGTCACATCTGGAAACAAATTCAACTTCTTTTCAGTGGCATGTGTGGTCTGCCTTCTGCATCCTTCTCCTACTTTCTCCTCTCCCATATGCCACATCTGACAGGTGCAGCAAGCTCCTTTCTGTCCAGGGCTTTGTGATACTCAGCAGCCTGGACCCTTCTTCCCTACAATCTTAGTATAGCGTGATTATCCTGGTTGTAGTCATTGAAATCTTAGCCTAAATATCTCCTCCAAGAAGGCTTTCTGAGCACCTAAATCCAAGGAGCCACCCACTCATACTCTATCACAGCACTTTATTTCATTTCTCTTAAAACATTTGGAATTTTCTGATATTTTTCTTATCTTTTGTCTGTATCCTCCACTAAATGTAAGCTCAATGAGAATATGGAATGTCTTAGACACTAATGTATTCCCAAGGCCTTTGAGGTCTCAACAAATATTAATTGAATAAATCAAATTACTGGGATATCAGATTAAGCATCACCTAAAGGTCTTAAAACATTTAAATGTGCTAAAACATTTCCTTTATGTAAGACAACTTGGGTTAGGTTTTCTATAATTTGTGTAAATCAAATATAAAATTCTAAGGCCCCCCCAACCACCTGAATGGACCCCTCCTTTTGGCCATGGGCATTCCAAAGTTAACCTGAAAAACTAGTTCAGACCATGATGGGAAGTGGGAGAGGAACCTGCTTCATTATACCCTCCTTACTTTGGGAATTATGGATAGAACAGACTCTTTGTCTGATAAAAAACATTTACAACCTACTCTTTCTGAAGCCTGCTACCTAGAGGCTTCCTCTGCATGATAAAACTTTGGACTCCACACACACTCCCTTATCATAACCCAGACATTCCTTTCTATTGATAACAACTCTTTCAACCAACTGCCAACAGAAAAATCTTTAGATCTACCTATGACCTGGGAGCCCCCCACCTTGAGTTGTCCTGCCTTTCTGGACTCAACCAATGTACATCTTACATGTATTGATGTCTCATGTCTCCATAAAGTATACAAAACTAAGCTGTACCCCAATCACCTTTGGTACATGTCATCAGGACCTCCTGAGGCTGTGTGTAATGGTGCATCCTTAACCTTGGCAAAATCAACTTTCTAAATTAAGACTTGTCTCAGATACTTTTGGTTTACCCTTGCAATTGTAAACTTCCTAAATGATACACCCTTGGTTTTCCCTTAGAGGTCATCATAACCACTTCAATTCAATGCAATAATAGGATCTTTTGAATTCATGTTTATATCATAAGCCTATCCCCATGTCCTATCCTCACCTCTTCTTCTGGCATAGAGCAGGTACTCGGTAAGTTCTCACTGAAGAAACCACTGAGCCACATGATGGCCTAGGAAAGACTGTGTTGGTAATTTTCATAATCTACCAGGCTCTTACAGACAGTCAAAGATTCAGAAACATTTTCTATTAAACAAAAAGACTGCCCACAAAGACAGCACAATAACAGTACAGCATGTCCCCTAACAATGGTCTTGTTTATTTGTGCTAAACTATTAATTATCAGTAACCCCCAAAGCACTTTCCTAGCTACAGAGTGAATCTAGTGTGAGATGAGGTGTTGTTAAAAAAAAATAATAATTAACAGTAGTGAGTACTAAATGGGCAAAACTTATGTAAATAATCTTAATAGAAATGAGAGATAATTGTTCACAGGTGTCACTTCCTGAGGAAAAAACATACACCTTTTTTTTTCAAGAGAAAATGCTAATAGTTTCATTAAATTTATGAGCCTTAATTAGCATACTGTGGTTCTAATTACCGGGTTAGTCCTTAAATCATGTTCCTTCACTCCTTTTTCTTTAAGCAGATTCATGCACAATCAGCCCCTTCTACTTCTTTATGAATATGTGCATCTTGGCAGGGCTTTGGCATTTAACTTCATCAATGATAATGTCTCCTCTAAGAACATTCAATCAATCAGTCTCTCTTGGTCTTTGTCCATGGCTCTATTTTCCTGTCTCTCTTCCCCACCCATACACAGACACAAACACAAATTTCCTTGTGTTGCAAATATACACCTCGGGAATTACTAAGAAATAGATTCCTCTATAAAACTCTTCTCTTAATCTCTTCCTTAGCCCCTAAAGTTTTGTTTTGTTGTTGTATGTGTGTGTGTTTTTTTCTTTTAAAGACATTTTCCACAGCAAGAATAGTTAACATAAAATTACTAAGGGCTCTTTGGTATCTGTCAGACTTACTTGGAACTTTGTTCTTCATGCTTTTCTCTTTCACATTCTAATTCTGAAGATGACAGTAATAATAATCCTGCAGCTTTCATCTTATGTACTTACCATGTGCTAGATATGGAGCCTAGTGCCTGAAATGTTATCTTGTTTAACCCACCCCATAACACAATAGGTAGAGTACAATTACACCTCCATTTACAAAAGACATGAAGCTAAGGAGTAGCATGCCCAAAGTCATACAAGCCCATTCTCTTTCCTCTCCTTGTGGGACTCTAGTTACACCTGTAGGATGGCAATAAAATGTTCCAAAATATATTTTATGCTCTTCCCTTTTCCTTTTTAAATAAAAATGGGGTCTCACTATGTTGCCAGGCTGGTCTCAAACTCCTGGGGCCCAACTGATCCTCCCGCCTTGGCCTCCCAAAGTGCTGGGATTATACATGTGAGTCACTACACCCAGTCTTTTCCTTTGTTTTTCACCTTCTCCCCAACCTACAATGTTTTAGTCCGGATATTTTCTTCTAACCTATTGTCCAGTTAACCAATTCTCTCTTCAGCTGTGTCCAACTGAACAGTGAACACTTAATTCACTGCATTTTTCTAGTATTTCCATTTTGCTTTCAGTTCTTCATCTAAATTCTCCATCTTGCCATTTAAAGTCTTAAAAATGATAAGCATATTTTTAAAGTCTATGCTTCAGGCTACAATATTTGATTTGCCTGTGGCTGTTTCTACTTCAATTCTGTTTCAGTCATGTTTTTTGTTTTTGTTGTTGTGAGGCAAGCTCTCACTCTGTCACCCAGGCTGGAGTACAGTGGCATAATCATGGCTCAATGCAGCCTCGATATCCCAGGTTCAGGTGATTCTCACATGTCAGCCTCCTAAGTAGCTGGGATTACAGGCATATACCACCACACCTAAGTTTTTGTACTTTTTGTAGACACAGAGTTTTGCTTTGTTGCCCAGGCTAGTGTCAAATTCCTGGGCTCAAGTGATCCTCCTGTCTTGACCTCCCAAAGTGCTGGGATGACAGGTGTGAGCCACCACACTTGGCCTCAGTTTTTAAAAATTATTCCTAATTATTTTTTATTGAGCCCTATACCATGTATATAAAAAGTGTAAAGATAATCTGAAGCTATGAATAAGGTTATCATCCTTCATAGCAGATTTACATTTGCTTCTGGCAGGCAATCTGGATAACATCCTCTACTTCCAGGATAAGATATAGCCTCTCTAGAGTTTCAGCTGAATGCCTGGGAGATTCACCACGGTCTCTCAGCCCCAGCTGGACTCAAATTCCAATGTCTCCTTGGGATTGTGTAACCTCTGAAACTTCTGATCAGCTTTGCCGCTGACCAGATTTCTCTGCTAAGCCTCTGCGGGCTAGGAACTGACCAAGAACCCAATGGGAAATTCTTAGGTTTTCTTTGTTGCAACTCCCTCCTCTCTGGTGCTCTGCCCCTCCAACCCCCTGCCAAATCCTAGCCACCTTAGCAGCCATCAACTCAAATCTGCCTCCACCAGGAAGCCTGCCATACTGTGCTTGGGCTCTACTTTCCTGTGCCACAGTTTGGAAAACACTCTAAGGGAGAAAGCCTGGGTGACCCTGCAATTCACCTAGTGTATCTCCTTTCTGTCAAAGTTTACAAAAGCTCTATCTTAACCACTGCCACTCAGTTATCACCAGGCCCTATTCTTTTAATTTTTTTTTTAAGAGACAGGCTTGCTCTGTTGCTCAGGCTGGAGTGCAGTGGTGCAATCATAGCTCATTGCCACCTCAAATGCCTAGGCTCAAGGGATCCTCCCACCTTAGCCTCCTGAGTAGCTGGGACTACAGGTGTGTGCCATCACTTGAGGCTAAATTAAAAAAAATATTATTTTGCAGAGGCAGGGTCTTGTTAGGTTGCCCAGGCTAATCTTGAATGCCTGACCTCAAGCAATGCTTCTGCCTTGCCCTCCCAAATCACTGGGATTACAGACGTGAGCCAACATGCCTGGCCCAGATCCTGTCCTTTTTAACTGTTTGTGGTAGGAAGAATTCTAAGATGGCCCCGAAGATTCCCACTGAATGAAGAATGTGACTTGCAGAGCCCCTCCCCTTGAATGTGGATGAGCCTATGAATATAAATGCCACTTCCGTTTAGGTGGTCAGGTGAGGCTAAGGATTCTGCAGATGTAATTCAGGTCACAAATAAGCTGATTTTGAGTTAACAAAGATGGAGATTATACTGGGTGGGTTTGACTTAATCCAGGTGAAAAACTCTTAAAAGAGGAACTAGAGAGAGAGAGATGCTTTCTGATGGCCTTGAAGAGGCTAACAGCCATGCTGTGAACCGACGAGAGAGGGGTGGCCTCTAGGAGCTAATGGCCTCAGCCCCACAAGCATAAGGAATTTAATTTTGCCACCAGCTTGTGTGAACTTGGAAAAGGTCCCCTAACTCCAGTTGACAAAAGCAGCCCGGCTGATAATTGCAGCTTTGTGAGACACGAGAAGACCCAGCTAATCCGTGCTTTGACTCCTGTCCCACAAAACCTTGAGATAACAGATGTGTGTTGGTTCAGGCTGCAGTTTGAATTTGTTATGTGGTAATAGAAAATGGATACATTCTCTGTGTAGTTCTGGTGTTAAGAGTTGGACTAGCTTTCCTAAAACTTGGGCCTCTCTCTATTCTGGGGCTGAGACTAAGTGAACTTGGCGGCAGTCATCCCTCTTTAAAAGTGAGAAAGAATCTGGTGTGTACCCTTCTTGTCCAAATGTCCTTTGCGACCTTTGAACCCCATGCCAGAACTTTCATGGATCTTGTCTATTCAAGTTTTCAACTTCTTGTGGGGGCCACACTGACATTTTCTATTTTGTTAGAAAATCACCCATTTCTCCTATAGGTTTTTATTTTTGTTACAGAATCCCACACATTATCTTCATATAATCATTATTCCTGACTTTGGAATTATATTTTTCACATTCCTACTTTTGTATATTTTTGCTTTTTTTTTTTGAGACGGAGTTTTGCTCTTGTTACCCAGGCTGGAGTGCAATGGCGTGATCTTGGCTCACTGCAACCTCCGCCTCCTGGGTTCAGGCAATTCTCCCGACTCAGCCTCCTGAGTAGCTGGGACTACAGGCACGCGCCACCATGCCCAGCTAATTTTTTGTATTTTTAGTAGAGACCGGGTTTCACCATGTTGACCAGGATGGTCTCGATCTCTTGACCTCGTGATCCACCCGCCTCGGCCTCACAAAGTGCTGGGATTACAGGCTTGAGCCACCGCGCCTGGCCCATTTTTGCTGTCTTATCAGGTTGACCCCGTGTTTACTTCATTTTAAAAGAACTGAATTTTGGATTTATTCATCCTTTCTACTATTTGTTGCATTGATTGATTTCAGCCACCTCCTAAATGTTATCTTCCTAGTTTCCTGGTCTGCTTCTGGCTCTCATTTCTCTCTTCTCACTATAAAAAAACCGTGGTGGCTCACGCCTGTAATCCAAGCACTTTGGAGGCCAAGGTGGGCGGATCACCTGAGGTCGGGAGTTCAAGACCAGCCTGACCAACATGGTGAAACTCCGTCTTTAAAAAAAAAAAAAAAAATCCAAACTAGCTTAAACCATATCTTTTCATTGTTAATTTGTTTCATCTAGATGCCCCACAAAATTGTTTTGACACAAATCCTAGACATATACTTCTATCTGTAAATATTTCAGTATATATTTTAAAAGGACTTTTAAAAAACTTAAGAAAATGTCCGTACCACATATAAGAATTACAGAGATGAGATTTCCCTTGACCAAGGGAACCCCTTCGTGGGTGAGAACTAGAGTGGCTTGTATCACTCAGCCTGCTGCTGGCCGCTTCTCACAAGACAGAGTATTCGAGCAAGTGAGTGTGGGAATTTGAGGGAATGAAGGCTGGAACTGGCCAGTTGCTCCTCTCTGGCAGGAGGCAGGCTCTGTGCGGGCCCTGCAGCAGCATCCAAGCCCCTGCCCTCCTGACACTTGGGTTCTTGTCCGGTGTCCAGGAAGAATCAATCAGGCCACATGAACGAACTGAAGGGTAGTGTATGTAGAGGATTTTATTGGGTGATGGAAGTGGCTCTCAGTGGGATAGAAGTTGGAAAGGGGGACGGTGTGGGAAGAAGGTGATCTGTCCCTGAAGCCACACATCTGAAGGGAGCTGGGTCTATCTGTAGTTTCTGCTGCTCAGCCGCTTGTATTCCCGCCGCTCAGCGGCTTGTATCCCTGTTGCTCAGCTGCTTGTGTTGCTCTGTCAGCTGAAGTCTTTTTATGGGCACAGGACAGAGGCGTTATCAGGCCAAAAAGGCAACATTTGGGCAGGAAAAACAGGGCCAGCTGTTTTCACTTAGGGCCAGCGTTCCAGGCTTAAGGGTGGGGTTTAGCCAGAAGCCCAGCCATTCTGTATCATTACAACAGTTCTTTAATATCATCAATATTCATTCAGACAGTTCTACTAGCACAGAGGGCAAAGACATAGACAAGTTCAAGCTGTCATCCTCCCAGAATCCCCCAGCTAATAAAAGCCAGGCTTTCAGCCTATCTCAGAGAAGAAATATATTTTATATTGTACCTCCCAAACACAAACGCCTACACGTGTAACTGGAACATATCTTCCACAAAACAGCACTTATATTTACCATTGGGTTGTCCTCCTCCTTCCCTCCCTCCCTCCTTTCCTTTTAAATGTTGGTTGTAACTCATGAAATTGACTTCACATTACACTATAGTTCTAATATCTGCATTTTGAAAAACAATCTTATATAGCCAACTTCTAAATATTAACAGAAGGGTTTGTGAAATGAGTTTCAGACACCTTATCTGAAAGGAAGGGTAGAGAAAAAAAAACCCATTTCATCTGTCAAGTGCCTGGTGTCCATGTCAGCCCATTCCATGTTCAGTTCATTCAGATCCCACATCTCTCACTATATTGTTTGTTATTCTTACTTTGCTAGGGACCACCTGTCAGTACAGAATATTTGAGATCTCACTGTCGGTTTTTTTTTTTTCAACTTGTCTTTCTGACCATTTTTGCTTGAAATTTCAACATTCGCTTTGAACATAACAGCCAATACATTTGTTATCTATACACTCTTACCAAGCATGTGCACTACCTCCCATCTTCTTGAATTACTAAAGGCTCAGAATTTAATCAAGTAGAAACTGTTCTTGAGGTCAAAACAAATAGCATTTATCTCTTCAAGGATAAATTCTGCTGACAGTAGTCATCTCTTTATAAATCTAAACTGTAACCTTGGAATTCAAGTGAAACAAGCAGGTGTCAAACCAAAATCTATGTTAGAAAATGAACACCCTCAACAAGAACAGTTACAATTAAGACTCTACACACCCATCTTTAGTGATTTGCTCTGTTTAGCAAATATTTAATGCACTTCCACAAGCAGTTTCCTTGGGTTTTGATCTTCAAAGAAATGCAAGACACTCATCTTATGCAATTTAAAAGAGCTTTACTTAGTATACAATCTCCATACAATTCAGTACAACAAATTATAAAAGCTCTTTGTAAGACTGTACCCAAAGGATGTTAAAAACAGAAAATCATTTGCCACAAGAAAGACACTCTCTCATCTCAAAAGCATCTTTTCACCAATAGATAAACACTCTCTTAGTCCAAAAGGTTGCCATGTTTAAAGCGTTTGGGAGCATCTTAACTAAAATACAGGGTCTGAGAACACTTTACTGATTTTGAGATTTGAGTTAAATTTTAAAAATCAAATATCTGTATGTTAATTCAGGTAGATTTGGGCCAAAGATGAACTCAATTTTTACATCTTAGACAAAGTTGATTCGAAATCAGATTAGACATTTTTACTTTTAGTTCATTGTGAAATAAAGACGCAGATCGGATGATGTATTTACATATGCCTTTGCCACCTGGCAGGACCCAACCAAAAGCACACACCCAAACACACACCCACAGACTCTCTTGTCACGTTGATCTCACAAGGGTGGGGAAAATCACCAACAGGACGACAATGGCCTGCGTAATATCTAATTATGCTCCTGGCTAATATATTTGAAATTAATCCCTATTTTTCAAATGCCTGTAATAAAAGTGATTAGAACCTTCCA
Source organism: Saguinus oedipus (assembly GCA_031835075.1). Lineage (NCBI taxonomy): Eukaryota > Metazoa > Chordata > Mammalia > Primates > Cebidae > Saguinus > Saguinus oedipus. The sequence continues at coordinate 36,701,422 of CM063187.1, read as the reverse complement.
ACTACATTAGAACCTCTAATAACTATTGTGATCAGTATCAGTAGTCGGCCATTTAATAAAGCAAGTAGGTTAACGTAGGGAATCATAACCTAAACTGTGTAACTGTACATTCATTTACTAATCTTCTGATATAAAGACATGGTTTTCCTTTGCCTAAGGGTCCAATGACAATAGTTCTATACCTCTCACATAAATCACACCAGTAACATGATCTGGGTACCTTCTTCTCAGTTTAGAGTCTGTAAGGGTGGGATGAGTACTTCAATAAATCTATGAAGCAATCTAAGCTCAGAAATTTTCTTGATTTGTATATTTTCCCCAGTATCTTGTAATTTTCCCAGCCGCACCTAATTTAAAAGCAACTTTTATTGGCAACTCAATCTTTATCACTTCTTACCAAAGCATTCAGCTTAATTTTTGCAGAAAGAGCTCTTTCTTTCACAGCCGTATGTTCTGTGTGTACGTAAATACTCAGAACTGAGTTGTGTACTTACAAGAGGAAGTAGAACTTGCACGGAGAAGTTTGGGACGGGTGCACAACTCAAGGGAGAGAGCCGGAGCACTGAGAACACCAGAGAGCAGCCTCCAGCTGTGCCAGGGCGGGTGGCTTACGAGAGAGATGGAGACTCCAGGGCCTGGGAGTCACGTAGGCAGAGTCCGTTAAGAGCACTTCTATTGTACTTGGAGGGTCTTCTGACTGCTAACTCAGAAGCAAAATCAGGTGGGTTTTCTATCAATAGAAAACAGAGCCGTTCTTTGAGGCTCTCACCAATCAGGTCTGAGTGGCAGGGAGCTACAGCTGCGGGTCTCTTGCTTCTGTCTGGTGGAGAGGCTGTAAGCCAGAGCCAGAAGCCAGATGCTCTTCCTTGCTTTCCTTCTGGGTACTCCAATGAGAAGGTCCCATCAGAGAATGCTGACGAGTGCTAAAAATATTTATTGACAACATGATTCGTTGAGAGATTTGGTCATCAGGAAATAAAAACTTCTGCTTTACATGGTCACAGTGTCTTGGAAAGAGTGTTAAGTATGGATTCGGTCTTGCAAGTTTTTTTGGCACTTCATATTTTTCACTAAAGACTGAGCACTAAAGGTGCTGGCAATAATGACACCTAAACTATGAAAAAAAAATCACTGTATGCCATCATTGCGGTGATAAGCATAAAAATGTAAGTATATGTTTCTTGTATATTGAGACTCCAAATGCCCAAGGGCTTAGATGAATACACACAGGAATATTTAAAATAAATTTAAATATAGCCATAACAGAGGATTTTAAAAACAAAACCACAGTCTAACATATTGTACCTTACATGTGCTTGGTTTCAATTAGAGTAAGGCACTCGCTGAAGGATGTACTGACCCATGCTGTCAGCTACAACAGGTATGCATCATTATTGGCTTAATTAAAGTTTCAGTACTGATTAAAACCTTTTATTATTGTATTATCCTAAACTGCAGTGGTCTCCGATCTTATTAAGGGATACAGAAAAGGTATAATTCAGGAGTTTCAGTTGCATAATTTAATAACCCAGCTACTGTCGATTTTTTATTTAAACAAGTTTTGATAAAAGCTGAGTTTGCTTGTGTCCAACATGACAGTGTAAAAAGTTTTTTGAATGCTGCTTAATAAGTAATAACTGAATATAAAAGCATTTGAAAATGTGATGCAGCCATCTTGATGCCTACAGTAATTTACTTCAATACAAATGCAAGGAGAAATGCTTAAATCATTTCCACCTGGCAAGAACAGGGGAGGAAAGTTAATTCCATTAGCCATCTTGATTTAATTAAATGCATAATATGTTCTTCCAAGCAACTTTTACATGTCCTCATCATTAGAAATTAATTATATAAGTAATTATCAAACACATTTTGAGCAGGTACATATACTCGTCTTTGTTGTTTACAAATAAGCATGACTTAGAGGCACTTTTAGTAAGGAAAAGAGTTACACCAGGGTCCTCCCAGTAAGATTGGAGACCACAAGTCAAACTTGGTATGAAAATGCTGTCTGAAATGCTGTCTGCTAAAAATACTGTATTAGTGAACCAGTTAAGATAGAACATTTAAAAAATATTCAGACTTTGCAAGGCTCTAGGCTGTAAAAAATACAAAGGCTAAAAACACAAGAAGTTTACAAAATTTTGCAAACCCAATAAATTGAAATGAGTAAGAAATAAAGCAAAACTGTTACTTGCAGGAGAGGTTAAAGAGTTTCTGTAGGTTTTAAAATAGTAACACTAAGCTTAATGAATTCTTCTTGGCTACATACATTTCTGCCCCTTTAAGGACTTACAATATGGAACTTGTAACACTTTTCTGTGCCCAGCATTAACACACACACACACACACACACACACACACACACACACACAATACATGACACATACTGCTGAAGTACTCCACATTACATTTCAGAGTGTAACAAAATGTTTGATACAAAGACCTAACATGATTTTTTTTTTGTTAATGTTAAAAGCATGACAACTGGAAAATATTATAACATTTTAAGGTAAAACAGGACACTAAACAGCTTTTTAAAAAGTTACCAGTTGGTCTTCACCAGGGGAATCATATTAAATAAGTCAATCATCCTGTCTAGTTGATTCAATCATAGCTGTCCTAAGTCACCTGAAAATTAAAAGTATTTCAAATCCTGAGCAGGTGCTCATCTTCCAATGTGATGTGTGCCTATCCATGGAACACACATTTGGATATCCATGGAACACACATCATTCTTTCCAACAACATCATTCTAGGTCACTCTTAGAAAGCTGTGAACATTTAGGCTAAAGAACATTAATGAGAAAGACACATGACAAAAAAGACTTCTGCTTGTAGAAGATGCTTTCAAAGATGGCAACGCTTGTGTAAACATCTGTGGAACTTACTCATATCACACAGCCTGAAGTCTCTGGCTACCTACTTACATAGGAAATGCCATCTACTGAATTTCATCATGATGCAGTTTCATTGTATCAAAAATAGACACTGGGCAGAAATCTGTGCTACTTGTTTCTGGACAGCTTGTAAACGTGGAAGGTTTTGTTCTGGAACACTCTGGTGAAGTGGGCCATGTAGGGAGGCAGGTTTCTTTTGATCTCTTCACAGAAGCGAGGGTGGTCTGCAGGTTTCAAATCAGGATCATTCTCTCCTGGGCCATCCATCATCTAAAACCAAAACAAATCCAAATACAATTTGGGGGGAAAATCCTACTTACAAAAGCTAGTAGGAGCAGGAATAGGTACTGGGTTTAAGAATGACCTGTGAATGAAATAAAATTATATTATTTCAGTGTCCATGGGCACTTGGAGATTATCTGGCCCATCCTTTTCCCCCTTCAGAAGTGCAGACCAAGGCTGAGAAGGGGAGTGCAGTGTCACAGGATAATCCCATTAACGGGAAAGCCAGAACTAGAACTCAGATCTGCTTGTTCTTGGGAACATACTATACCATCTCTCTCACAGAAATGAAACACAAAAAACTACTGTGATCAGGGAAATCTTCCTAACTCATCAGAAAAAGTCACACTTAGGCCAGGCATGCTGGCTCAAGCCTGCAATCCCAGCACTTTGGCAGGCTCAGGCAGGAGAACTGCTTGGGTCAGGAGTTTGAGACCCATTTGGGCAACATAGTCAGGTCCCATCTTTACAAAAAATAAACAAAATTAGCTGGGTATGGTGAGGTATGCCTGTGGTCCCAGGTACTTGGGAGGCTGAAGTGGGAGGATCACCTGAGCCTGGGAGGCTAAGGCTGCAGTAAGCCAAGATCACACCACTGCGCTCCAGACTGAGTGACAAGAGATCCTGTCTCCAAAAATAAACAAATAAATGAATAAATAAATAACCTGAAAGAGTCACAGTCAAATCAAAATTTAAATGCACATCTTTGGTCTGCACCACCTCTGAACTTGAGAGTTATGAACTATTATTCTCCTAGGACAAAAATCTGAATCTCAAATTCTGTAAAGATTTTTTTTTTTCAAATTTAGGCTAGGTTTGTCACTTTGTCCAACTTGTTTACAAATATCTATCGGTTTTCATGCCATTAATTATAGCACACATCACACCTCTAAAGGGTGAAAATCTGTTTGCTCTGCTGAGACCTGGCATAGCTCCAGGAACAGTCTCCTGAGAAGGGGAAGCGGCTTGCTGCTTTTCTGCTCTGGACTGCAACTTGGCCTCTGAAAACCAGCCCGTGGAAACGCACCAGGGGACAGAGGACACTCAGTGGGAGAGAGCAGAGGGGTAGGGGGAATCCACCACCAAGGGTGGAGGGCAGGAGGGCTCCACTGTCCCCGCCATGCAGCGGCTAGCCAATACGAAGTGCTGGAGCTGTGGGATTAAAGGCTGAGGTTTTGTTTTTAACAGCAAAATCCTTAACAGACACATTTGATGCAGAGCTCCATCATATAAACGAGCTGAAGAATGAGCTGCTCTGTTTGGTGTGACACTGGGGATCCGGGGCTCCCCTCTCACCTCTCCCTTGCTCAGCCTTGGTGACAGTTACTAAAGTGCCAAGAGAGGGGTTCTGCAGGAAGCAAGAGAAAAAGCGCACTTGATTCGTAGCGTGATTCTCCTAGACATAAAGGATATAAAGATGCACATTCTTAGGATTCAAATCAGAGTTCCGCCCCTCCAGGAGACCCTGAACAGGGAGAGGCAGCATGCTCACGTGGCCATTGGCGATGTCCAGCAGGTCCCGGAGTCGGCAGCCCCGGCGATGCCTCCGCTCGTAGCAGATGCTGTCTTCCAGGATTACGTAGTCGGTGCCGAAGGACCTTAGGAGGGCATGCACTTCCTCTGGTGCCCTCTTGGCATATATCTGATAAACCTTCAAAAGGAGATAAAAATACAATGTGGCAGATGCCACTCGACTGCCAGGGAGTTAACTAAGGAATGTGATGTAACCTCCCATGGGGCTGAGTCCAAGACCTAACACCCAAGGCGCTCTCCTCTCCAGCCCAGGCCATGCTGCACTCACTTATCTTCAGGCCTAGAGTGTGTGTGTGGGAATTCCCAGAATACTGTGAGTGCTCAAGCCTTGGGGAGACAGTGCGCCAGGCTGAACACATCTGGATTCAGAATATATTACTTCAAGTTAGGAATATATTCATCAGTAGACACCAATTCCAAGACTGCTGTACCAAGGCACATGACAGGGCTGAGTAAATAAGACAGTCTTTACCTTAAAAAAAAGGACCTCCAGACTAACATGGCCCATTAAGGGTGATGATGGGACAGTCTGGGGGGCACACATCCCAGTAAGGTGGAACCTCAGCTTCTGATACTGGCAGGTGGGGAGAGGGATCCCTGGAGGGTCCCTGCTCCTAGGCTGGAGTAGGACAGGCTGCTCTACCACTGCTACCCCGCATCTCAGCTGAGGGACCCCACTGCTCCTCTTCCTCTCTTCCATCCTGGGGGCGAGAGACACTTGCAGCACACCGTGGGCAACATCAACGGTGAAGGAACAGGAGGCCCCCTTCCTGTTCATACTAGTGCCACACATCCTCAGTGGATGGATGCAAACTGAGCGTCCTAGATTCTGGGGCTGGAATGGAAACAGGTTGTATGAGGTGTTGTGTGTGGGGGCTGATGAAGAGAGGCACTGCCTCTTTTGTTGTGCCCTGATTTCAAGTGCTAGGTTTCTGATTTGGGGATTGGGCTTGAGGGCCTAATTTGATGCATCCATATGGATGGGTGAAATGGTAGGGAGGAAGGATGCTGTTACTCTGACAACTGTGTCATCCTAAAGTCCAGCACAAGGTCTCAGACGGAAGGCATTCCAAGGATTCCAGGGTCACTACTGAAGAGCTGTAGGACCTTCAGGACGTCAGTGTTTGGGGCCTAACCCTTGTACTGACACAAGAAAGGAGATGCCCAGGAGGACATTCTGTGCACTCGACCTGCCTTTTCTTCAGTCTCCAGTTCAAGCAGTAGAGGCCACCCCCTGATGAACCTGTTGTCTGGAAAGCCAGGGAGTCCCTTTCCCACATCCTCCAAGTTAATTTGAAACCATCTGGAACACTTGAGCCCATCAAAAAATTCCTATTTTAGCAGGAGTCTAAGTTCAAGTGATTCTTATACAAATCAGGAGATTTAGTAAAAATCATCTGCTTTTAGGCTGGTCAAATCTCACCCCAAAACAAGACTTTTTCAACAACTTTTCAACTTCCAACAAGAAAAAGTGACATTAGGAAACGTTTCTGAGTTTGAAACTTGATTGGTGAGGATGAAGGGACACAGGCACCCTCCTGCACTGCTGACTTGAAAGTAAACGAACACGATCTGTACAGAGGGGACTTGATAACATCTCTCGATCTATGTTACAGATGCCAACAACCCTGACCCAGCACTTCCACATCCAAGAATCTGCTGTAGAGACAGACACTGTGCCTGGAAAGAGTGACATGCAGACAAGTTTATCTGCAGCATTGTTCATATAATCGCCAAAGTCAGGGAAACGGTAGAAATGGATAAATAAAATATGCCACACCCACATAAAATATTAAGCAGCTTTAAAACTAACGAGGAAGCTGTTAATGTACTGAATATAGAATGATTTCCAAAATACATTGTGCCAAAGCAGAATGTAGAATGTCACTTCTTTTGTAAAAATGGAGAAAGGAATATCGCCCTCCCCCTGATATTTGTATATGCATAAAATACCTGTGGAAGGAGACACAAGAAACTGCTAATATTATCTGCCCTCTAGGAGGGGAACTAAGAACTACAATAGTGGGAAAGAGGCTTTTCACCATATTCCCTTTTGTATGTTCTGAATTTTGAACTATGAGACTATATTATTATCTATAAAAAAACAAAAATCCCAGACTTCAGAATGGTCCATAAGAAATGTGACCAGCATGCCTCAACTCCTTTTCCGTCCCCTGCCTAAAGTTTTGCTCCCAAATGCTCTCTTCTGTACATTTCAAGGCGTGTGTCTTCTCAGTTCTTCCCCTGGGAGGACCTGTGGTCTAACGACATGTCCTCAGTGGATGTGGGCAGGCAGAGGTCCCGAACTGGGAGATGCAAGCTTTGCACACTTACATTCTGATTTCCCCTCTGATATGGTTTGGCTGTGTCCCCACCCAAATCTCATCTTGAATTCCCACATGTTGTGGGAGGGACCTGGTAGGAGGTAACTAAATCATGGAGGCAGGTCTTTCCTGTGCTGTTCACATGGTAGTGAATAAATCTTACATGATCTTATGGTTTTATAAGGGGGGGTTTCCCCCGCACAAGCTCTCTCTTTGCCTGCTGCTATCCACGTAAGACATGACTTGCTCTTCCTTGCCTTTGGCCATGATTGTGAGGCCTCCCCAGCCATGTGGAACTGTAAGTTCATTCAACCTCTCTTTCTTCTGTAAATTGCCCAGTTCAGGTATGCCTTTATCAGTAGTGTGAAAACAGACTAATACACTCCCTAACCTAATGCTGGAGGGTGCAGCATTCAGCCCCGTCTTTACCATACATAGGGACACACAGCTTATGGTTGGCTCACAAGAAGTGAGGGGAGGCACAAGGGACCCTCACCGCTCTGGTCCGCTCTCTCAGGCTGCTGTCTTCGTAGTGCGGGTGGTTGGTTAGGGTCCTTCCTGTGCACAGCTTGACTCCAGCCAGCAACTGCATGCTTCCAGCAAACACAGCCTTTTTTGGAGTGTTAGAGCTGAAAGATTTGAGAGTCTGAATTAAGGACCCACTGCTAACAGGTCCTTAAAGAAAACAAAGAAGCCAATATCACTCTTTCAGAAGAATCCAGCTATGTTACAAAGTGTTACGGGTCAGAAAAAAAAACAAGAGTTTGCTTGGGTTTTGATTTGCATTCAAGTTATTGAGTGCAAATGTAATTGCGGTTTTTGCCATTGAAAGTAAAAGCAAAAACCACAATTACTTTTGCACAAGCCCGTTAATTTTTACAGCAACATTTTGTATCTGTTTTTGACTGTTCACCAGAATAATGGTGGGGAAGGTTCTTACTGTTTTGCTGGGTTTACTTTGATAAGGAATTGTCTTAGAAGGCAGGGAATGTAGCTGCAGAGTTCAGGCTTCTAGGCCAAGACCCACAATCCTCTCCTGCTGTTGTTCCAGAGGGGCAGAGTCAAACAAAAAGAACCTAAAAGCTGCTTTGCATATTGAACTTAACAAAAGGGCCACCTAGAGCAGCATGTAACAAATCATCAAGCCAGAAACTGCAGGTGATCATGAGTCAGTTCCAAGGGTTTTTGCTTAAAAAAGCAGTAAGGAAAAAGAAAATCACAGATACCACCATAAATAAAAACAGAATTAACAAAAAAAAACATGGAAACAAGATTCTAAAATAACCAATAACTTTTCATTCAATATGGGGGATACACAACACTTCTAATGTGAAAACACAAATATTTTACACATACCTTTTCTTCAGCCCTGATTATGATTAACTACATGCAGTTTAAGGAACACAGGGCACCCTAGTATTAAGGCACAAAGTTGCTTTCCAGTTCCCATCATGCTACGATTCTCTGCCTCCCAGGTATGTGAGGGGCAGGGACTAAGGACCAAGAAAAGTCTCTCAGAATACAAGGAAAGCATTTTTCCTTTTTCCTCCCTGGAAAAAAGGAATCACAGTAGTTGATTTAATTCCTTTCCCTTTTAATTAATTATTAATTTTATTTTTTTTGAAACCTGAGAGTCACTTTCGAGCTGTCAAAAAGTTAATTTCTCAGGAGGCCCTAACAGCTCTCGCTTCTAGGAATTCTTCCCAGTGCAGAATTTCCCACAGAGGCCCACTGAGGACACTGCAGGATGCGTTTATCCTTCTTGTGTTGAGAGGAGCCTGTGCTTGTTGGACTGAACTAAAATGAGGAAGATAGTTGTGAGGAGTTTATTTAAAATCATTAAAATTCAACATCCTCTGCAGAAAAAGCCATGGCAGGCTGTTCTCCATGGTTTTGGAGCAGGGCACACAACTAGCTCTAGTGCTGCGGTTTCTAAGAGAAGCCTCATCACATTCATACATCCCACCAGGATGTTTTATTTATTCCAACTCAGCGCTAAGACTCCAGCGTGAATGCCATCCAACAGAGGCCTTGGATGTCTACGAGCAAGACATCCTACAATTCAAGTTGTGACATTTACAAAGAGTTTACTTTTGAAAAATTCAAGATTTTCTTTCTAACAATGACACTCTCATTCCCTTGCATTCCAATAAGTGTTCTTAAGTGAGGAAAAAAAGTGGCTGGAATGACAATGAGCATACATAATGACACATAATCTGCATCCCCTTGCCCATGCCAGAGTCTAAAATGCAGATTCCAACAGGAAAAAAAGTTTCACATGAGCTTGGCTGCACTTGAGAGCTTGTCATTCTGACAGACCCAGGAACACAAGAACAAATAGATGTTAGCTCTGTCCCCGGTACCAACAATTTACAGGCAATCTCTCACACTCTGTCACACGTGGTCAGAGGAATAGCACAGTTTCAGTGAAAACGCAAAGGTGCACAGAAGTTCTTAGTGAAGGGTTTTACTGAAATTCAGCTTAATTCAGTTAACACTAAACACTTACTCTGGGCCTTGTGTACTGTGCTACCCTCACTTAGAGTGTAATTGCTAACAGAAACAAGTACGAACAAATACTAATTTTAAAAAGTGCCACCATTTTTTCCAAGCCAGGCTTCTTTCCTTTTGAATACTCTCAACAGGCATAAGCCATTCCACAGCAATCAACGATACAGTAACTTGACACATCCATGCCAAAAACTGGCTGTTTTTGGTCCTCTGAACTAGACAGATTTAGGATGCAGAAGAAACACGAGTCTGGTTTCCACGCCTGGCAGAGCAGGAGGTGGAGGCGAGAGCTATCAGGGGCGAATGATCCTGGTTTGTAGTCTCACTGCCTGAACAGTGCCAAGCTGGCCTACACAGAAGACAAATCCGGCAGCTGAGCTTACAACATCCATTCCAATCTCAAGACTGCCTCGCCATCACCGTTTTGAATGTATAATAGGAATCTCTGCAGCTTCAGCACCACGAAGATGCACAAAGCTGTGTGTGCATGCATTTTATAATTACGGCAGAGATAAGATGACAGGCCCTGTTATCTAGTCACAGCTAATGACCAAGGTTTCAGCTTGCCTCCTGGACTATAATCATAGCCCTTGGATGAATCACAGAGTTCACAAAGGCTGAAATGCCTAAAGTCCTCAACTGCCCTCCAGGGACTTATAAAATTATTCTTTATTCAAAAAACATTGCTGAGGGTCTACTATGTGCTGGGCTGGCAAACATGATATGATAACCTGTCTTCAAGAAGCTTACTTAGGCCAGGCATGGTGGTTCATGGCTGTAATCCCAGCACTTTGAGAGGCTGAGGTGGGCAGATCACTTGAGGTCAGGAGTTCGAGACCAGCCTGGCCAACGTGCTGTAAACTGTCTCTACTAAAAATACAAAACACAGCCAGGCATGGTGGTGGGCACCTGTAATGCCAGCTACTCGGGAGCCTGAGGAGGGAGAATTGCTTGAACCTGGGAGGCAGGAGTTGCAGTGAGCTGAGATCACGCCACTGCACTTCAGCCTGGGCAACAGAGCAAAACTCCATCTCAAAAAAAAAAAAAAAACAAAAAACAAACAAACAAAAAAAACTTACTTAACAGCTCCCATTACAGACAAACACTTCAAAATAAACCAGTGCCGGAGTTAGTCTAGTCTATCACACAGTTACTAATGCTTACTGCAGGCCTTCCGCTAAGCTGGAAATGAAACAGCCACTGAAGATGCTCTCTCCTGGGCAGGTTCTAAGAGCTCTGGGGTGGCTCCCACCCCCAACCCCCAGGAGGTGCAGCCTCAAGGCAGCAGCAGGGCCATCTCAGCAGAGTGAGTGACACATGGCTGCTCAGGGGACTCAGGGAAAAAACAGAATAAAGCACATTCAGTTGTGACTGTCTTAATGTCTGGCCTTATTAGCAAAAAGTCAGAAAGTTTAAAAGAAGTACAATCTATTTAATGTGTTAGTGCCACAATCCTTTGGATTGTTAACATACTCTTTCACTGAGGACTTGGCTTTATTTTAAAGCAGTAACATACACATATCCTCATGCCTATAAAATGAATTAAAAATAATACTTCTGGCTGGGCACCTGTAATCCCAGCACTTTGGGAGGCTGAGATGGGTGGCCTGCCTGGGGTGGGTGGATTGCCTCAGGTCAGGAGTTGAAGAGCAGCTTGGCCAATGTGTTGAAATCTCCTTTACCAAAAATACAAAAATTAGCCGGTTGTGGTGGTGGCTGCCTGTAGTCCCGGCTACCTGGGAGACTGAGGCAGGAGAATTGCTTGAACCCAGGAGGTGAAGGTTGCAGTGAGCCGAGATCACGCCACTGTACTCCAGCCAGGGCGACGGAGTGAGACTCCATCTCAAAAAAATACATAAAATAAAAACAAAAAATAACACTTCTTTGAAAACGACTGAGTTCCAGGGACAGTAAGAATGACGCTTCTTCCCTCTGTGCCATGTGGCCTGGTCTGATATGCCAGCTCCTTGGTAAACCTGGCAGGTATTACTGCTACTTCCAATACTACACTCTACCCGTAAGGCAAATGCTACAGGAAAAGCTACAGGCAAAGTGGAACAAGATGAGAAACAATCAATCATACATTTCTAAACTGAAAAGGATACCTATATCCACTGTCCTTTATATTTTGTGGTAAACACAGCAGGCTAAGGGAGAAGAGATCTGTTGTCCTTAGCTGAAAACACGCACAGTGATGGACAGAACGCTGGGTGTTCTTCCTTTAACACTCTCGCCTGATACAGTCTGTGGTCTGTATCTAAAACAGCTAATGTGCTCTTAACCATTGAATGATATTTCTCTATTACAGAAAAACAAAGCCATTTTTACAAATGTTTGAACAAATGATGTATAAAATGAAAGGATAATTTGTTTTTATAGCCCTTTGCCAAGCTCCATAGCAGACTGCCCAACCTGCACACAATTTGTTCTGTAAGAAATGTCACTAAATAATGACAAGGACTCACAGGTCAAATGGATTTACATTATATAATTTAAATGTCATTCCAGGAAGACCTGATGGCATTTTGAACAAATAATCTCATTTATTTTTGAAGCTCTAAGCTTCAACAAGTTAATTGCTGTTGAACTAATGGGGAAACTGAGCATTATAATATAATGTGTGAACATTTGCTTTAGCTACACTTCAAAAATTTATAGAATTATGCAAATACTACAAAATGATTCATTAAATAAAAAAGAGCCTTATAGGCATTTAAGGTCTGAACTTAGCCTACATCATATTTTAAATATACGCTAACTTTCTGCTTTGATTAAATGTGAAATTAAGTTGGTCCATTTTTCAGGCCCACTGAGAAAATACTGCACATGCAGGCTTCATTACTGGAAAGAGACTATTTCCAGTGAAAATTTCCTAAAGCGAAGTAGCTAAAATGTCATCCCTCAAAATATGCAAATCTATGGATCTATCTATCTTATTTGCAAAATGTCAAAAGAAAATGTTCAGGAACCAAAACCCAACATTCAAAGACACAAAGGAACAAGGCAGGAACCACAGATTGCGGGTGCAACCGGCCTTGCTGAAGTAAACGTGCTTTCTCATCACACAGAAAACCTATAAAGTACCACCTGGCTTTTGCTGAAAGAAATACCAGAAGGGAAAAAAAAAATTCCAAGTTTTTAATCTTTGTATCCAGGAAACCTTATCAGCAGAGAAGGGTAAATATGAATATATGCATTTAAATCTGCTTGAAAACAAGGCACCCAGCACGTTGGTGTAACAGGGAGAGCAGCAGGCAGGTGAACGCACAAAGGCTGGGGTGTAGAAGGCTGGGGTGGAGGTGCCTCCCAGCTCATAGGGAAGGCAGCTGGGGCTACCGCAGCCTGGTTCTCTGACTTTAACAACATGTCAAATGTCACAACATCCTTGTGAAAAAGAGCAACTTAAACCCAAAACACTCTTGGTTTCATACTGAAACTTAAATCTCTACTCCTTTTAGGAGCTAAAGATAGGAAAGCATAAAACGTTTCTATTACTAAAAATTAGAGCTCTAAAAAAAAAACTTTCCCACTGAACTTCCTAAGCTCTGAAGATCTTAAAATGGAGTTGAGGGTGAGAATCTGGGAGAAAGAATGAGGGCAACTGTGTGGAGGTGAGGCCCAGTGGTTACTCCAGTGACGGGCAGCTGCAGCAGAGTGCCACCCGTACCCACACACTTCACACCGTGCCTGTACACAGCTGGTGCTCCATCAGCATCTGCTGAATTGTATTAATAAGTGCACAACTTCAGGTATGAAATAACTTTAGAAACTAGTTAAGGCTTTAAGAGTCTGCACAGGAATCCAACCCCTTGGGTATGACCACTCTCATTTCAAGTGTCGCCCTCAAGTAATGCACTTTATTTTCCCTCAAGGGTATCTCTTTAGCCTATAAAAAAGAAAAGAAAAGAACCAACTTCCACTGAGGCAACCACATCTTTCAATTTACCCTCAAAGCAGAGAAGCCCTCCGAAATGACTTGGAAAGCTTGAGTCTCTGAGCAGAGAAGTCCTGTGTCCAGGAGCACAGTGGTGATGCCTCCTGCGGGGTGTGGCTTACCCCAGAGCAAGAACACGGAATAAGGGGCTCCCTGTGTCAAAAGGGAGGGTCACTTGAGGTGTCCCTAGGGATCCCACAGGCCACTATTTCTCTAGTTCTGATTCATCCCAGGGGCAGCCATCCCTCCAATAATAGAGGCTGTGCCCCTGTCTGATAGATGCCGTGGTGACTGCATGGACAGAAGACAGACATTTGGGTGTGTCTGCTTTGACTGTCTGAGAACACTGCAGACAGGAAGACAGGCTGAGGAGGACAGAGGCAGCTCTGAGAGACAGTGCTGGTTCTCCGCCAGGCATCTTGGGACTCTTTCAGACACAGGTCAAGTACCTGGAAGAGTCTTTAGGCCGCAGCCTTTTCTCCAACACAGCTCAAACCTGCTAATAACACGGATACCGTGTGACTAACCAAAGCAGTGAGGTGAAACTTGAAGGTCATATTTTATGTTTCGCAAACAGGGGAAATCAGGGCAGGTTAGAACAATATGAAGGCAGTCACTTGCGTTTGGAATCCAAGCCTACAGGCCAGTGTGGATTTGAGTGTTGATTTAAACAAACATATCTGATGTCTACATAGACCTATTTTGGCATACATTCATCATCACTTAACGCTTATTTTGCAAATATGCCAAGCAGCTAGTTCTACAAGAATGATTATTTAGATTTAAGAATTTTAGGGGAAAACAGCTGAGATTAGATCACAATAGAACAAATTTTTGGAAAAATGCAAACCCTTCAGTTGCTGATAATTAAAAAAAAAATCCAAAAGAGTATGCCTACTACAAAGGCACTACAGGGAGAGGAGCTGCAGCCAAAGAAGGGTCTGAGGAGCAAACATCACCTCCCAAATGAGAGAAACAGGACGCTCGTACTTTCTTCTGTACACCTGCAATCATCTCTCATCCCCCATTTTCAAAGCCAGAAATGTTACTTTAATTTGCTGTGGGGAAAAGCATAAAAATAAAGGCACTACAAATAAGTGTATCTAGACTGAGACTGCCAAAGAGAACCTGGGGCTCTGCTAGAAGACATTTTTAATGACTCTATAATTAATTCCTGAAAGACTGGGGTGTTTATGGTGTTAATCCAAGGAGATCCGGAAGACCCACCACGTTTGGGAAGCTACCAGAACGCAGGGGTCCTCCAGTATTAACTTCAACAGTACAGTCCTAAAAATAGAATAGATCAGCCTCACCTTCAGATGCACGTCATAAATTTCCAGCCGACTACAGTTAACACAAAAGTAATCAGCTTTCTTTTCCATGAATAACTCTCTTTTCCTGTATATAATAAATACTGAAGGAATTATTTACTCTGTAATTGTCTGGTATGATTTAAAATTATAGAAATAAAGACAAAGCATGGCTTAGTGCTCTCAGCACTAGAAATATGTGAAAAATTATACTCACTACATCTAGTCAAATCCAGCCTGACATTAGGACCAAAGCCCTGTGTATGTTTTAGACACAAATCTCTATAAAATCTGTACACTGCACTAGGGAGACCTTAGCTATCAAGCACTCATCATCTCTGCAGAAAAGCAGGGCTAACCTGTACTGGTGAGTAAGCATTAGCAATAGGCAGGTGCTGATATGGTCACTAAAATCCCAGGTGACTTGGACAATCTAGCTAATGCTTTCAGAAGGCACCACACATGATGTGCAGCCTCTATTTACATGTGAATAATTATACGGCTGTTTTGTTTATCAAGTAGAGAAATACAGTATCATAGGGCATGGGAATGCTGCTCTGGGTAGGAAAGTTTATTTTTGCTGGTGGGAGGCAGGTTTTGTTAATACAGCTTTGAAATACACAAATTTCATTCTGATGATGAATGCTGAGGCAAAACAGCAAAGTGCTGGCAGAAATAAGAGCCAACAGGACGCTAAAGCACTAACAGAAAGTTCCAGGTTTTGTGACTAAAATTTTCTCTGGTCCTAGGCTTTGGCAATATGAGGAATTAACATGAAATCTGCACTGAGCTGTCATGAGCCTCTACTTAACTGGGGTTTACAGTATAATTTAAAAATAATTAACAAGGAAAGAATGCTTGCTTTTTTTTTTTAAAGACTGAGTCTTGCTCTGTTGCCCAGGCTGAGGTGCAGTAGTGTGATCTCAGCTCACTGCAATCTCTACCTCCTGAGTTCAAGTGATTCTCCTGCCTCAGCCTC
Source organism: Saguinus oedipus (assembly GCA_031835075.1). NCBI lineage: Eukaryota > Metazoa > Chordata > Mammalia > Primates > Cebidae > Saguinus > Saguinus oedipus. The sequence continues at coordinate 36,685,649 of CM063187.1, read as the reverse complement.
CCCAGTAGCTAGGATTATAGGCGCCTGCAAACCATGTCTGGCTAATATTTGTATTTTTAGTAGAGACAGGGTTTCATCATGTTGGCCAGGCTTGTCTTGAACTTCTGACCTTGGGTGATCAGCCGCACCTCAGCCTCCCAAAGTGCTGCGATTACAGGCGTGAGCCACTGCACCCAGCCAGAAAACATACTTTCAAGTGTTGCCATTAGCAGAAAATCACAATGGTATTAAAATGAAAATAACAGAAATAAAATTGGCAGAGACATAACGTTTTAAGTTTCAAAAGAGATTATAAGTAAACAGCTATTGCCATTTCTGTCAGTGGTTTGAAATTTATTTATTGAATCTGATTTCCTCTCCAAAGGGGTATTTTCCTTTCCTCATGAGATAAAGAGAATATTTCTTGAATAGAAAGAAGTTATTTTCAAATATGCAGTTTTAAAGAAAAATTCAGTAAGGATGAATGTTTCTTCCTAATTAGATTCAGAAACAAACAAACAAAAAACCCCCAAAACCAAATGTGGTCTATAGTGACTCTTAAAAGGCACTTAAAAATTTTAAAGTTAAAAAAAATCCTCTTACTTAATCCAGTTCATCAGCTCCACTGTATCTGGATCATAGAATTCTCTCAACTCGGAGAGTTCATCCATCATTCCTGGCCAGAACTGAAATTAAAAACAAAACAAAACAAAAACAAAATCCACCCCTATACCCACAACTGTCACTAAGATTAAATGAAAAAAAGATAAACTGCATATAATGTGTGAACTAAATAAACATGGCAACTGGAATATACAACTATTTCACCTCTGCAGTAACCCTCCTAATAAAAGGGAAGTAGTGTCTGGGAAATTTCTGAAATTATCTTCAGTTGAAGCTAATTAGGACTAGAGTTCTCACCAACTTTTAAAAATGAGCTTTTTATCTTACTCTCATAAAAATGCTACCGTATGTGATGTTAATGCCTAGTAAAACATTATTTTGACATGACAAGAATGCCAAGCATGAGAAAGCTCACAGTCCTTTAGGAATAGGTAATTAACAAATACCATGCAATTTACCCCTAAAAGTAGAATGCATCCTGCAGAAGACAGTGCTGTTTTATAGCTGCAAAAATCCTTTAGAATATGGCAGTGTTTTATCCTCAAAATAACCCATGATGTGGATGATGTAGCAGGCAGCATCACCCACTGGGATTTATTTTTCATTTACAAGTGTGGAAACTGTGGCTCAGAGAGTTATTTGACTTGACCAGGCCACAAGAGGCAGAGCTACAACCGGCCCCTCGCTCCAAATCCAGCCCCCTTTCCATTTCATAATAGCATGATTGTATTTTTGTGCTAGAAATCTGGTCAAATGATTTGACATTTATTAATATAACTGCTGGTACAATAAGAGAGAAGAATGTAGGGCTCTCCAGGAAAATCTGGTACATCTGGCTGTATTTATACCACTTGGCGCCTCCTGGTCAACCTGAGTTACTTAAGGTTTTGTAAATAAAATGTAAAAATTACTCGCTGAGTTACTCACTTATCTAATATCTTAAGTCCATTTAATTCAACAATTAACTAAAGCTTAATTATTTTTATCAAATAGTTGACTAAAAAGACTTGATCATATCTATATATATCCTAAGGTTAAAGGCAGAATTCATTTTGCATATTAGCACAGAAGACCAATGACAATGTATACATGCTCCATTGATGTAGAAAATATAATATTTAAGAACCACTAGTAGAATCAAAGCGGCACCTGATTGATTTCTGGCTGTGTTTGAGACCTATCACTTTTTTTTTGGTCATCTCATCTTTGGCCGTTTTTACTGCTCATTCAAATCTTGTCTCCTGGGTAGGGGAATCAGGAAAATTGCTAGTGATGGAAAATCAGGTGTCAGCACTTCTGGTTCTAGTTTTTGGAAGAGATGTAGTAAAAATTACTGATTAAATGGTATCTTAATCATAGTTCAATTATCTAGTTTTCCTTGTTAATTTGATACCCAATAGAATACCAACTTTTTAATGAAATGCTCTAATTCTTACAGTATAAATATTTGAAAACTGTGAACTCAATGAATATTAGATATTTTTCTAGTTTGAAAGTTATTGTTATTAATTCTGAAAATGTTAAAATCTAGTAAGAATTTTGTGGCAAACTCCTTTAACAATAAGAACGTGTTGAATTAACTAAGTGTTGTTTTTTAGTACTTTGGTCCAGGTAAGTTACCAAAACCAAAGCACTAATTTTATTAAAGTCTTGACTTCAGAGTGGAGGCTAGTACATGCTTATTTCCCTTTTAATAGGCTCCTAAAGAGAGATATAGCAAAATTGTAGTATGAACAAGAAATTTTGAAACCCTCATTACAATTGCAATGTAAAATTGAAATCAGGCTTTGAAATATATGAATTCACATTACTTACAGATAAGTCTCTAAGAGTTGGAATAGTTGCAAAACAGATTCAGTTTCATACCCATAATGTCTTTATTTTCTCTGTGATTTTATATAAGTTTTGTGGAGATGAAATATCTGAACTATTTTATACAGTGAGAGCTGAATGAACTAGGATTTTCCCTGAAGTCCTATATCAAGAGAGACTAGGCTAACAGTCTTTTTTGGAGGATTCCTTAGGCTACTAACTCCCTTACTTAGGGAAAACTGTAAGGATTTCCTGCAGATGATGGCTTTTTTTTTTTGTTTTTTTTGAGATGTAGTCTTGCTCTGTCGGCAGGCTGGAGCGCAGTGGTGTGCTCTCTGCTCACTGCAACCTCTGTCTCCCGAGTAGCTGGGACTACAGCCGTCTGCCAACACACCCGGCTAATTTTTGTATTTTTAGTAGAGATGGGGTTTCACCATGTCGGCCAGGATGGTCTTGATCTTTTGACCTCGTGATCCACCAACCTCGGCCTCCCAAAGTGCTGGGATTACAGGCGTGAACCACCACGCCGGGCCCAGATGATGGCTTCTTTAGCCATTCCGGTTCTTCAATAGCAGTGGTTTTCAAGAGGAGTGAGGGGAGAGATTGTGCCTTCAGCCCAGCCTCAGAGCGTCTGGCAATGTCTGGTGATATTTTTAGTTGTCGTGGCCAGGGGAAAGGTGCTTCCATGAGTGGGCAGAGGTGAAGATGCTGCAGAGCAGCCTACAGCACACAGGACCCTCCCTGCCCCTGGTGGCAAAGATTTCTCTGGCTTGAGTGTCAATGTGCCACTGTTGAGAAACCCTGTGAATGCTACAGCCGGATTTTTTTTTTTTTTTTTGGGACAGAATCTCGCTCTGTTGCCAGGTGCCAGGCTGGAGTGCAGTGAAGAGATGTGGCTCACTGCAACCTCTGCCTCCCGGGTTCAAGCAATTCTCCTGCCTCAGACTTCCGAGTGGCTGGGACTACAGACGCGTGCCACCATGCCCAGCTGATTTTTACATATTAGTAGAGACGGGGTTTCACTATGTTGGCCAGGATGGTCTCCATCTCTTGACCTTGTGATCCACCTGATTCGGTGTCCCAAAGTGCTGGGATTACAGGTGTGAGCCACCGCACCCGGCCTGGTTTTTTTTTTTATCTTGGGGGGGGTTGTTTTTTTGAGATGGGGTCTCCCTCTGTTGCCTAGGCTGGAGTGCAGTGGCATGATCTTGGCTCACTGCAACCTCTGCCTCCTGGGTTCAAGCGAATTCTCCAGCAGGGGGTTCTTAAACTTGGTGGCACATCAGCGTCACCTGGGGGGCTGGTTAAATGCAAATTTCTGGACTGGACCCCCAGGCTTCTGATTTGGTAGGTCTGGAGTGGGACCCAAACATGCATGTTTATAGGATCCCAAGAGACGCTGATGCTGTTTATCTGAGGATGACACTTCAAGAGCCAATGCTTCCTAGGACAGTTTACTTCTTATACAATGTCCTTCCTTAATTTTATTATGAACAATGGACCTCAGTTGTCAAATAGCTTAAAAAAATCAGTAAAATTTCAATAGCTGAGACATAAAAGAACTGAACCTACATGCACACAGACAGTGTGAAAGATGGTTACTGTTTGGTATATCTTCAGTGGTGAGAAAAACATTCATGAGCTTTATCTTTTCTGTTAGGAGGGTGCTTTAATCTTCAGAATCATTGTGTAAATGTAAACTGACTGGATTCCTCAGTAACATATACTGTTTAATCCTTAATTATTGGTGTCTAGATGTTTTTAATAAGTTTCAGTTACATTGGAGCAATAACATTTCCAGAGGCGGAGAGGCATAAATCTATTTGTGTGTTTTTTAGTATCTAGAAGTTACCACAGAGTTTTTGCTAATGGTAAATGCTTTGATAAGACAGGTTCATGATAGAACATATTTTTTTTTGAAATATTTACAATATAGCATTTAGCACTATTTTCTTTAGCTTGAAACCTTTGGTTCACAAAATCCTACATGAAAATATAAGCAAATAAACCCCAAAGCTGAACTGCTCTAGCTGATCCTCTCTGTGGCAGGACCCATCACCCTTGCTTTTAGCCTCTCTCCCAAATCAGGGGTTCTACATAGTAGTTTTAAGTCCATCGTTCTAACTTAAAATAAAATTTAAAGGAAAAAAATCTAAAAGAATCTGTTAAGTTTTTTTTTTTTTAAAAAGAGAGGGCAGAAGCTCAGTTTGATAAAAGAGTCTGTGCTATCTGCCCTGGTGAAGATTCAAGACTGTCAATGTCTAAGATGTGACAGAAAGAGCCACACACAGTTAACCTGACCACTGATCACTGTCTCTGACAAGAAATTCTCTGAATTAAAGGGCAGTTCATGCTGTTTCAGAAACTAGTCAAATGAGAATATGAAAAATTCACTTACTTCCTATTGATACTGAAGAACAGATTTTAAAAAGCCTACTTAGACTCTATTTATGTGTCTAATTCTCTCATGAAGATAAGTATCTAATAAAATATGGAGCTTAAAGTAAGACAAATTAAAAAATTTCTTACTCTATATAAATCAGGTAATGGGGGAAAATGATTTTTCTACGTTCATTTCAAAATAGGTCTGAAAACATCTTATTTTCAGAATTTGCATCAGCTGAATAGTAAGAGTCTAAACCAAAATTCATTAGAATTATTAATGCTATAGTACTTTTCACTATCATGTTTTTACTTGCTAAAACTATTTGGGAAAAAGATCCATTTTTCTATCAATGTCAACTTCAGTAAGAAGTTTAGGGAGTATTTATAACCTCCACAAACCACTCTATTTACCAAATAATACACAAAATATATTGAATCAAAGCAATTATTTTGCTAAATACATGAATGACAAGAATAAGGAAAATCAGTCTTACCTTATAGCACAGATACAGCAGAATTAATATCGGTACTGAATATCGCATTATACATATCTATATAAGAAAGACACTATTTAGATTACAAGTATTTTGAACCTTTTTTTTTTGAGACAGGGTCCTGCTATGTTGCCCAGGCTGGCCTCGAATTCTTGGGCTCAAGTGATCTTCCTGTCTCGGCCTCCTGAGCAGCTATAATTATAGGAGTGAGCCACTGTGCCCAGCTTTTTTTGAACACTTCTGCCTTACAGTTTTGCTCTGTAAATATATGCCTTTAAAAAAAAACCAGAAATATAATTTAATGGAGCACAAGTCTCCAATATGCAGAATAACTGAGTCGATATTAGGATTCTAATCATTTGTAAGATATCTGCAGCTTCTACCATATTGCCACCTAGTGAATTTACAGAGAACAAACAATTCCAAACTGCATTTATAGGCTATGAAAAATTATCATACATGTATCAATAATTATCTTTACAAAAATACATTATAAAAGTTATAATTCTGGATAAGGGAATTATTGGTAATTTTAATTCCCCTTTTGTGCTCTGTATTTCCAAATTCTGTACAATGAACATATCTAACTTATAGTCTGAGAAAAAAGTAATTTTGAAAATAAAATTATTTTAAAATAATTCCTTATAAAATCTTAGTATGTCAATTATGTATTTTTAGCTTCAATTTCAGTATCCATTTTATCTCATTGATGGAGACTTTTTTCAGGCAACTATTAAAAAAAAGAAGTGGTATGAAAGAAATATTACGAGTCATAAAAAGGAGATGGAAAAAGGGATGACACTGACCCTCTTTGGGTTATAAAGATGGACTGACTTCAGAAGTAACTCCCATATTTCGGGGCTACATAGGCCAAATGATGCGAACACGCACATGTGTGATGTCCAGAGGTATTTCATTCTGCAAGAACAGACACAGGCACAAGTTAGGAAGCACTAGTTGTGTACAAACTTGGATTCTGAGATACCTATAAAGGCAGCTTTACAGTCTATGACAGCTAAATCTTACTTAAAATTATGCAGATGCCATTTGCCGAAGGGTTTGTTTAACTCCACTGCCTTTTGAGAACGTTTTGAGTAAAATATAGAGGCATGTTTGTAATTAATTGTAAAAAGTGGTGAGGAATATTTTATACTAAGAGGAGACAGTACATAAGGATGATTTTATGGGAACCATGATCATTAATGAAGATGACTGTCATTTTCCAAATTATATTGGTAGATAACATCAAAAGTGGTCAAATTAAAAAATAAACAGGTAAGACAAAAATACCTCATAGTACTCAATGCCAAGAATCCAAACAGAATGGTATGTATTAAGTTGTAGGCAGTTTCTGGTTTCAGGTCAACTGTGCCTTTTTCCATTTTACCCATGGATTGTTGATTTGTAGACTCACTGAGTAAAATAGCAACATACAAAATTTAAGCTGGAAATGTAACTTTAGTTAAATCTTTTAAAAGAAGAAATTATAAGAAATGTATGCCTTTATATATTCAGAAACTGATTATTTCCCTAAGATGAAATGAATTCACATTGATCAATTTTGAATTTATGAGGCTAAAAATGTCACAATATAAATGCATTATTAATGAGAAAAATTAAAATTTCACAGCAGCTCTGAAGTAAAAATTTAAAGTGCTTCAATTCTTTAATTTTACAAATAAGTAAAAGCAAAAAACACATCCATTAACTTGGAATTCAGTTCATTTATGACCCTCCCAAAAATCACATTTTTAACCCAGCAATATCTCGTGATATCCAAAAGATGATTTTTATCAAATACAGCTACATGAAAATTCTTACCCCCAATAAAAGGAATATTAATTCGTTAACATCATCTAATACCAAGTTCATGTTCTATTTTCAGTTTGCATCAATTGCTTTTTTCAGGTTTCTCTGAATCAGGATCTAAGAACTGCCTGCTGCATTTCACTAATATATCTCTTTAAATGTCTTTTGATCTAAAAGTATCTCCTTTTTTAAAAAAGCAGGCCATTTGTTTGTGGAAGAATATGGAACATTTGTCCTGAAACTGTTCCCGTCTCCCGGTTGTGGCTCACAGTGTTGTTTAGACATTTCTCCATGCTATGCTTCTTGTAAACTTCTAATTAGATCTAGAGGTTTATTAGACACAAGTTCATTTTTTTTGGTAAGAACACGTCATAGGATTATGATGCATAGTAGTCCCTCTTATCTGTGGATTCACATTCTGTGGTTTGTTACTGAGGAAACTGTTGTCCAAAAACATTAAATGGAAAATTCCAGAAATAAACTATAGTTTTGAACTACATGTTATTCTGTGTTGCATGATGAAATCTCTGTGTTGCATGATAAAATCTCTCCATCCCTGTCTGTCCCACCTGAGACACAGATCAATCATCATCCCTTGGTCCTGTGTTTCCACACTGTATATGCTACTCAGCCATTAGAGACAGACAAAACTAGAAATATAGTAAGATACATTTAAATGTCCCAGTATTGTTTGTGTTCAAGCAGCCGTTATTTTACTTAATAAAGCCCCAAAGTGCAAGAGAAGTGATGCTGGCATGTTTCTATAATTGTTGTATTTCATGACTAGTTATTGCTGTTAATTTCTTACCATGATTAATTTACAAATTAAACTTTATCATGGGGATATACGTATGGGAAAAAGCACAGTATAGAGAGGGTCTGGAACCAGCCTAGGTTTCAGGCATCCAAAGATGGACTTGAAGCATATCCTCACAGCAAGGGGGACGGCTCTACGCCATGTTACATCACACTGGGAAGCACATACTACCTGGCTGTCTCCACTTCAGTGAGGTTAAGACTGATCAGTGACTTCAGATGTTGCACAATTTGTTCTCGAAGGGAAAAGAAAACAATAGTAAAGGCTACTAGTTTAAGATGAAAACTTTCATGAAAGTCTATTGACCTCTCAGACATACCCAATAGAAACGGGCATATATGATGCTTCTCTATGTAACCAGAGAGCTTTTATTTACTAGAAATCCTCTGTTTCCTTCCAGAGAAACATAGGAAAATTAAATGGATACTCTAAGGCAGTTCTTGCCATTGCTAATTCACCAGTGGAATCTTTACTTAAATACTACAATTCAAACACTGGTTTCTATATTGGTACAAAAAGGTTACTCCAAACAAGGAGAATATCCATAAACAGGGTAACGTGTGAAAAATAAATAAAAATAAAACAGACAAGGAGAACATCTGCTCTTATCCTCTCTAGATACCTAAGAGAAGTCTGCAGTGCCTTGTCCATAACTTAGTCAAGCTGGAAGGCTCTGATTAATTCCATGAACGCAGAACACTGGGCCCCTTTCAGATGTACTCCTCACATTAATGCAGATGTATACATAAAAGTCATAGTAACTGGCAGGGTGCAATGGCTCACGCCTGTCATCCTGACACTTTGGGAGGCTGAGGAGGGCGGATCACTTGAGGTCAGGAGTTTGACACTAGCCTGGCCAACATGGTGAAACCCTGTCTCTATTAAAAATACAAAAGTTAGCCAGGGGTGATTGTGCATGCCTGTAATCCCAGCTACTCAGGATGCTGAGGCAAGAGAATCGCCTGAACCCAGAAGTCGGAGGTTGCGGTGACCTGAGATTACACCACTGCCCTCCAGCCTGGGCAAGAGTGAGACTCATCTCTAAAACAAAACAAAACAACAACAAGTCAGAGTATCATCCTCCCTAGTACTAAAAAGGCAGAAGTACTTTAAATACTTGGCACTGACAAAAGGCCCTTATTTAAAAGTTAATTCATATTAAGACACAGTCAGATGCCATGTAACAACATTTCGGTCCACAACAGATGGCACATACCACAATGGATTCCTAAGATTACAACAGAGCTGAAAAATTGCTATTGCCTAGTGACATCACAGCCATCGTAAAATTACATCATAGCACAATTACTTTGTTTTTTAAATAGATTTATTGTAGCCTAAGTGCATAGTATTTATAAAGTCTACAATAGTGTATGGTAATGTCCTAGGCCTTCACATTCACTCATAGGCTCTCACAGAGCAACTTCCAGTCCTGCAAGCTCCATTTATGATAACTGCCCTAAAGAGGTATACAATTTTTAATCTTTACGATATTTAAAAAAAATAGAGACAGGGTCTCACTCTATTTCCCAGGCTAGAGTGCAACGGTGTAATTATAGTTCACTGAAACCTCAAACTCCTGGCTCAAGTGATCCTTCTGCCTCAGCCTCCCGAGTTGTTAGCACTACAGGTTTGCACCGTCATGCCTGGCTAATTAAAAAAACATTTTTTTTTTTTTTTTTTTTAAGAGATGGGGTCTTGCTATATTGCCCAGGCTGGTCTGGAACTCCTGGATTCAAGCAATCCTCCTCCTTAGCCTCCCAAAGCACTGGGATTACAGGTGTGAGCCTCCACACCTGGCCTTTAAATTTTTACTGTACCTATTCTATGTTTAGATACATTTAGATACACAAATACTTACCATTGCGTTACAATTGCCTACAGTACTCAACATAGTAACTTGGTGTCCAGGTTTGTAGGCTAGCAGTAAGTTATACCACATAGCTTAGGTGTGTAGTAGGCCATACTATCTATGTTTGTATAAGTATACTCTATGATATTCGCACAATGATAAAATTGCTTAATATGTATTTCTCAGAAGATATCCCCCTTGTTAAGTGACACATGACTGTACTATGATTCTTTAATTACTTTTATGTAGTGCTTTTCCTCTAATAAAGTCCTAACATCCCTATCTGGTAGATGAAGATGCTCTAAAATCTTTTATCTATGATCATATACCAAATGAGCCTCCAGAGATGGCTCACAGATTCAGACAGAGCATGGCGGACATTTTCATAAAGATACTGCAGGCCCACTGAACTTCCTGCTTTGTATGCAGTCTAGAATCCTGTCAATGCTTGGTGTGTCTCAAATAATATTAAATCACACTGTCCAGAATAATTTCCATCTATTTTCAAAGGGCTAAATTTATCTTGGGTTAGGTATAAAAAAGAACACTTCTGAAAGATAGTAAAATAGTTTATGGTCAATGAAATATTTTCATGGTTCAATGTTGCTTCATTCTTAATAATCATAAAAACCTCTCAACTGCTCTGGACTCATTTTAATGACAGCCCTCTCATGGCTGTGAAACACAGTTCACCAGCACCTTAATTGGCAAGGTAACTATACAGAAAAAGGAGTTCCTTGGGCGCTTCATTAACTTTTCACAAATGACAGTAGCTTCAACTTCTTACACTTAATTTTCTTTCAGTTTAACAAGAATAGTCAATGCAAAAGCCCCCAGCAGCTTGATGGGTACATATTCTTACAAGTTTTTTAAAAGGCTTTATACTCCTGATTTTTTTCTTTCAGTAGATTAATAGACATGCTAAGTTTAAAAAACTTTTTAAAATTGGTAGTTATTACTCAAAACTTTCAGTAGATACTAGTAATTATGGTCCACTCCAACATTACAAACCCTCAAGCAAGATGGAAGAAAACAAATAACAATAATTAACTCTCACGTTTCAAGAGTAACAAAAAAGGCAGCTAGAGGAGAAAGGCAGAAAAACATAGGATGCTGATGATGGAAACACAACAGAGGCTTATGAGTCAACAGTGATAATGAAACCAGTTCACAACAGCTTGTACCTGCCAAAGTCTAGGCACCAGACACTATTTTAAGTTTTCACTTATTTCTCACAAAACCCTGTAGAGTAAGTACTTTTAGTCTTCCTATTCTAAAGATAAGGAAATGGATATATCGAAAGGTTATGTAACTGGCTCAAGGATCCCTTTGTTCCCAAGTGTGCGGGCCAAGACTTAAGCCCAAACTGGGTGCAATCTGATCATGACTCTGTTGTCTCTTAGCTACTGGGAGTAGAGTCCATTCTAAATGAGGTATGTTCCCCCTTTAAGATGAATACTGTTACTCTGTTCTGTGTCTGATATTCCGATTTTCAACTCTGCAATTTTTCTGCAACATGAAACAAGTTCATTAAAGATAAACATTAGATTTCTGAAATATACCATACCTGAAATATACCATACCTGAGATTATGAAAGGCAACAACGAATGCTACTATCACTGTGACGGACAGAACGAATATGTAAGCATAAAAAAGCAGAGTATCTGAAAGCCTTCCAAATGTATTAAAAGGCAGGAGACCAAAAGCTTCTTCGCACAGATAGAGATTTGCATCAAAATCCCTAGGGAACAAATGGAAAGTAAAGTATTAAATTCAATACAAGACAAGGAAACAACAGTACATCTTTCCTCAAAAGGAGTCTGCAATTAATAGTTGAAGGCACAAAGACAACTTAAGTTTTAAAGTCCCTGCTGATTCAATAGAAAACAGCAAACACAGATTTCCAATTCAGTTATACCTTGTTGCTCCAAGCCCAAATTTTGCCTTCAGAAATTTAAATATGTGTTCATCTGACTTCAGGTTAAGAATTTTCTATTGGGGAAAGAGAAAACAAAAGTTGCTGTTAGTCCTTTAGGCATGGTTTCCTGATAATTTCCCATTGAATTTATATATATTCAGTGTCCAATTTCATAGGAGCATGTGGGTTTATAAAATCAGTTAATGTTCACAGTAGTTCTCAGAACTGAGGAATTCCAAAGTAAGGACTTCCAAACTCCTTCCAATCCCCACCCCCTTTTTAGCATAATCCTTTATTCAAAAAAACATCTTATACATAAGTTAAATATGCAAAATAGGTAAAAGATGAGATTTTTTGGTTTCAGGGAGAGGGAGAAGGCTTAGGCATAGTGAGCACAAGTTTTCAGACCAGAAAACTGACAAGACGATGATCTGAAACCTCAAATAGATATGCCACCCACAAGGCCTGTCTGGCTTTGAGGTTTTGATCTGTGATTACAGTTGATCCAAGACTTATTCACTCAAAGACAATTCAAGACAGTTGTAACCCTTAAGGGGTGGACAGACAAATATGAGTGTTCATCATTAGTGATTACAATTTTAATTCATATGACTCTATTTTAAATTTGTGGCTTTAAAAAAATCCATATATAATAATATAAATGGTAAAGAAATTCTATCAGGCTTCCTGTGACCAACCTTCTAGGACAGGCAAAATTATCTGAAGAAATCAATGTAGATTTTCTCTAGCATAAAAACAAATGGAGTATCAAGGTCCAAGAACTATACCTTTAATAAAGCCTACCCTGAAAAAAAAATTAAAAAGCCAATAAAAACATTTAAAATGCATGTTAAACTAAGCAGAGCCCCTGGGCAATGTAAAAATCTTAGCAAAGCACCTACTGGACATAAAACCAATGGATGCCCATGATACTAAATGGGTTGTTCTGTTAGGGCTGTTAAAGTCAATTAAATGTTGGGAAAAATGAACTCAACTCTTCTTTCTAGCAGAAAGTGGATAGTAAGGCCAGTTTACTTACTAACTGAACTCAATAAAAATCATGTCTTTTTTGTTTTGTTTTACTACACAGTATAGAAAATTATGTGTATACTATGGTACTAAAAATGAAATTTTTAAATTTAGAGAAATATTTGTTTGTTTAATGCTTTTTAAGTTAAGCTCTTTAAAGTTTCATAACAAAAGGTGAGTAAGTTCAAGGGGAAACATGTTGAAGAATATATAGAAATGAATGACTAAAATCAACAAAATAATCCTTGTTACTAAGAAAGAGTTAAAGCTGAGTCTGTTTGAAGCAAAACTAATAACTCTTTAGACATGCTAATACACTTTATAAAGCAAGAAGGTATTTAAAATTGGTATTTTCAAAGAAGGCAGGTATGGTGGTGCACACTTGTAGTCCCAGCAACTTGGGAGGCTAAGGTGGGAGGGCCATTTGAGACCAGGTATTCAGTGCTAGCCTGGGAAAAAGCAAGACCCTGTCTCTAAAAAAATTATTTATTTAAAAAGAAAAAGAAAATTTCAAAAATTATCTCTAATGCCATTAAGTTAATTAAAAAATACATTAAATAGGTCATTTTCAAAACTTACCTTAATTATGTTGTTGAGAAAAAGTGTCAAACATAAAACCATAAATAAATGTAACAAAAGTTTCCCAAGCCTATTAAGGAAGCTTCCAGTTTTCAGATTTTTCTAGAAATTAAAAGAGGTATGTTTTAATTCTTAAATTTTAATATAGCTTCATAAACAGTGAAGATGAGCTTACTTAAGGATTTAAAACACTAGCTAATACAACATAAAGGGAAAAAATATGTGGAAAATACAACCTCCTTTTTCATGATGGTACACTGTCTTAACATTTGTGATTTTCGAGTAGTAAACAAATCTCTTAATAATAAGCTTCATAAGATGAGAAAATGTGTCCTAGTCTTTTTTTTTCCTAATCATTATTATTATTATTATTTTTTTTTTTTTGAGATGGAGTTTCGCTCTTGTTACCAAGGCAGGAGTGCAATGGCGCGATCTCAGCTCACCGCAACCTCTGCCTCCTGGGTTCAGGCAATTCTCCTGCCTCAGCCTCCCGAGTAGCCAGGACTACAGGCACGTGCCACCGTGCCCAGCTAATTTTTTGTATTTTTAGTAGAGACAGGGTTTCACCATGTTGACCAGGATGGTCTCGATCTCTTTTTTCCTAATTATTTTTTAAGACCTTAGCAACTAGAGGATTGGGGTCTCCCATTTGGAAGGTACTCAGGATATGCTGACTAAACGAACTGTTACATCTTTTATCCATTAATTCTTACCTCACAGATATAGTTACAAGTCAATTACATAAAAGACCTATGGGTATAAAAAAAAGTACATTGTGCCCTCTGACACATAATAGTGTTCTTATTACCATCAGGTAATTTTATACATTGTTAAACATAATATCTAAACAGTCCAAATAAGAGTAATGTTTATGTACATTTAAGGTTAAAAGGATGACTGTGAACTGCTGTTTTTGATAGTAGACTAAAAGCCTAGTTCTAAAAAAGTATTTATGGCCAGGCTTAGTGGCTCACACTTGTAATCCCAGTACTTTGGGAGGCCGATGGGGGCGGATCGCGAGGTCAGGAGTTTGAGACCAGCCTGGCCAATACAGTGAAACTCTGTTTCTACTAAAAATACAAAAATTAGCCAGGCGTGGTGGTGGGCGCCTGTGATCCCAGCTACTCAGGAGGCCGAGGGAGGAGAATTGCTTGAACCCGGGAGGCAGAGGTTGCAGTGAGCCGAGACTGTGCCACTGCACTCCAGCCTGGGTGACAGCTAGACTCCATCTCAAAAAAAAAAAAAAAAAAAAAAAGATTATACCTTGTCTATAACAATTCTCACTCAAAAGACTAATAAGAAGAATGATTTGGTCTTCTCAAAGTGGTAAACAAAATGGCTTCTTGACACAGAAATGTTTCCAGCATATGTGAAAGAAAATAGGATGTTAAAATTTTAAGTAAAAACAGATGACTCATATTTTATGTAAACATTAAGAAATGTAATTATATCAATAAAGCTAAAAGAGCAAGTCGTTGTTTTTAAACATGATTTTACAATACCGTAGGAAATGTCCCATTATTTCTGAAGTTATTTATTTGGAGTCTCAAAATTCTCAAAACAGAGTTAATATAGTATGGAAGGATGGGGAAAAGAGTAGTATTACTATGTCAAAGAATAACAAGGTGACCACCAATGTGAAGGGCTGTGATGAACACGCTCCCATCAGAAGCAGAGACTTTTCTCGCTCCTGAGTTCACATACACAAAAGTTAAAAACTTTTCTCTTTGACTTGAACTTTAAATCATTCAACCAAGCTTCACTGGCTGATCCCCACATTGAAGGTAACGTTCCAATACTCTAAGAAATAACTGTCAAAACAAAAGGATGACCTCACAAAGCCTGAAACAGAAATGTTACCACATGCATTTGAAAAAGCACACACCACCACTTGTGCTTTTTAGTGGGAATTGCCTTGTAAATTATTTCCCTTCGTCTGCTGTATGAAATAAGGTTCAATGAGCCACGAAATTTTTTTTAAAAAGTTTACTTTGATAAAGGACAAAAAAGAAGTCCTACCTGAAGTTTTCTTGCAATTAATACTGAAAGGTTAAAACTGATGAGCAGCGATCCAAGAATCATGGAATTAAAAAACTGAAGAATGCAGACCAGGAGTAAACTTGTTATCTGTATTCCATACAGCCATGTTGCCTGAAAGAACCAAAGAATAGATCAGTAGAAAGATTTTACCAAGAGACTACCACATTTCAAGATGTTGGTCATGAGTTGGATACACCTCAGCTTACAAATAATGCAGAAACACTAGCTTCAAAGAACACATCTAGGCTGGTGCGGTGGCTCATGCCTGTAATCCCAGCACTCTGGGAGGCCCAGGCTGGCAGATCATCTAAGGTCAAGAGTTCGAGACCAGCCTGGCCAACATGGTGAAACGCTATCTATACTAAAAATACAAAAACAAAAACAAAAACAAAAACGTATCTGGGTGTAGTGGCACGCCTGTGATCTTGGCTACTCAGGAGGCTGAGACAGGAGAATTGCTTGAACCCAGAAGGTGAAGGTTGCAGTGAACTGAGATTACACCACTGTACTCCAGCCTGGGCAACAGAGTATATCTCAAAAAAAAAACAAAAAACAAAACATGATCTAAAAAAGGAACCTAAATCATATACATACCAACTGTTTATTTACTTTAATAACAGAAATCTTTCAAAAGAGAGGTAAACAGGGGTAATATAAAGTAGAGGAAATAAACAACAGCATAAATGTATACATTCCTGGGAATTGGCAAGGGCCGTTTGTAATTGTCAGTTTTCTTTTCAACTATTTCAGTTACTCTTTATGGCCAACAATAAGTACTTTACTGTGTTCTGTTATTTCCTAGTTTTCTATAATCTATATTTTAGGACTCATTCATTCCTTGCTTTGTATGAGTGTGTGCCCAGATGCCCTGATTAGACTGCAAACCCATCCTGCTACACAACCTTATCATCTCTGACCTCACAGCTTCACAGCAGGCAGCACAGTACAGTGGGCAATGACATCAGCTCTGGCACCAACAGCACCTGTACAGTTCTGATTCTGGTGCAAACCAGCTATGTTACCTAAATTATTCATCTGTGAACGAGAGATAATGACACCTTCCTCAGAGTTGAACCAGATGTGGTAATGTATGAAAATGCCTAGTGGCCAAGCACAGTGGGTAATGCCTGTAATCCTAACATCTTGGGAAGCTGAGATAGGAGGTTCACTTGAGCCCGGGAGTTCAAGACCAGCCTGGGCAACATAGCGAGATCCTGTCTCTACAAAAATAAAAAACTAGCCAGGTGTGGTAGTACAAGTCTGCAGTCCCAGCTACTCAGGAGGCTGAAGCAGGAGGATCACTTGAGTCCAGGAGGTCGAGGCTGCAGTAAGCTATGATCGTTCCACTGCACTCCAGCCTGGGCACACCAGAGCAAGACCTGGTCTCCAAAAAAAAAAAAAAGGTGGGTGGGTGGGAAGGAAATGCCTGGCACATCATAAGCACTAAAGATAAATCTGGATGTAATGAAAATTGTCGGCAGGTTGATACTGAAAGAAGCAAAACAAACTAACTTGAATACACAAAACACACCACACACACACACAAAAGGCAGTCCCTAATAAAGAGCAGACACTTATTCTGTTAGTTTTCTTCTTTCTCAAATTAGACAATGCCATACTCATCTTGGCATGTAAAAAATACTAGTTTTATTCAGCAGCAAACCCAATTTTCCCTACAGTTTTGTTCTCTTAACCTCAAGGGAAACAAACCTATTGATAGAAGCATTGAAAAGTGAGGCCTGCAGCAGTTCAGTGCTTTTGCTTAGTGTCAATGGGAACTCAGGGAAATGGATGCTGATGATCTTTAGGATCATAAAGGTAATGTATCTTACTCTATGAGAGTTAGACACTTCAGAAAAAAACACAAAAAAGAAATAGCAATCGATAGGTGGGCTCTGGAGTCAAAACCCAGCACCATTACCTAAAGAAATAATATTGATTTCACAGCAGTATATAGTATTTCATATACAGGATTTTACATTCTTCACATCCTACCGTATCATTTTCTCACATCAGTGACTATTCTGTGAAATTACATTTTAAATGGTTATGTAACATACTACTATATGCCATAATTTGTTTGTCACTGGGCCATTTAGGTGTTTCTGGCTTGTGAATATCCCTTTAAAAAGTTTTTTTCAGATCTGATTCTCAGAATTTCTGATCGAATTCTCTGATTAGTTATGTATTTTGTTCACTGCTGTATCCCTAGCACCTTAAACAATACCCACTAGATGAGTGGCACTTAATAAGTATTGGAGTAACGGAGGAATAAATACATTTCCTTAGGGAAAGATTCCTGAATACTATTACTGGTTAGAGAAGGAAGAGTTTTTCCTTCTTAGAAGTTTTATTAGTTGATATAATTCATATGCCATCCAATTCACCCATTTAAACTGTACACTTCATGATTTTTGGTTTATTCACAGAGTTGTGCAACTATCACCTCAGTATCATTTTGTGACATTCTCTTCTCATAACTTCAGAAGAAACCCATATGCATTAGCCATCACAATCCCTCATCCCCTACTGCCAGCCCCAGCAACCACTAACGTACTGTTCTCTACAGATGCGCATATTCTGGACATTTCACAGAAGTGGAATAAAGTGTAGTCTTCTCTGGCTATCTTCTCTTACTTAGCATGGTGTTCTCAAGTTTCATCCATGTTGCAGCATGTATCAACATTCTTTTTTATTGTTGAACGCTATTTACTGTACGGACAGACTACAACGTTTATGGAAGGGATATGGGCATTCGGGTGGTTTCCACTTTGTAGCTATGAATCACACTGCTATGAACATTCATCTACAGACATTTTTGCATAGATATATGTTTTCATTTTTCTTGGGTATGTATCTAGGAGTGGGATTGCTAAATCATATGGTAACCCTATATTTAAAATCAGGAAATGCTGAGGAAATGTTTTTTTTCAAAGTGTATACCGTTTTACAATCCATCATCAGCCATGTAAGAGAGTTCTAATTTCTCCACATCCGTGACATTTGTCTCTGTTTTTTAATTTTAGCCATCAAGTGGGTGTAAAGTGGTATCTGCTTGTGGTTTTGATTTGCATTTCTCTGATAGCTAATGATATTGAGCATCTTTTCATGTGTTTATTGGACATTTATATATTTTACTTGGAGAAATATCTACCCAAATCCTTTGCTATTTTATCATTGAAAGAGTTATAAGAGTTCTTCATATATTGTGGAAGTTACTGATCAGATATATGATTGCAAATATTCTCTCTTGTTCCATGGGTTGTTTTTTTAATTTCTTAGCAGTATATCTCTGAGCACAATAGTTTTAGTTTTGATGAAGTCCAATTAATCTACTTTTTAAAAAAGTCACTTGTGTTTTTGGTGTTGTATCTAAGGTTTGTGCTACTCCAAGGTCATGAAGAGCTATTATGTTTTCTTCTGAAAGTTTTAGTTTTAGCTCTTATACTTAGGTCTGTGATTCACTTTGAGTTAACTGGTGTGTATGGAGGGGAAGGGGCTCAACTTCATTCTTTGCATGTCTGTATCAGTTATTCCTGCACCATTTGTTGACAAGACCATTCATTCTCTGTTTAATTATCTTCACATCCTTGTTGAAAATCAATTGACCATTTCTTGTGAGGGTTTATTCCTCTCTCAATTCTGTTCCATGGGTTTACGTCAATCCTTCTGCCAGTATCACACTGTCCTGATTACTACAGTGTTGTAGTACATTTTGAAATTGAAAAGTGTGAGTCTTCCAATTTTACTCTTCTTTTTCAAGATTGTTTTAGCTATTCTGGGTCCCGAGTTTCCACATGAATTTCAGGATCAGCTTGTCAATTTCTGCAAAAAATTCTCCTGGGATTCTGAGAGGGAATGTGTTAGATCTGTAGATCAATTTGGGGAGCACTGCCATCTTAACCGTAGTAAGTCTTCCAATCCAAGAACATACATTATCTTTGCAATCTAGGCATTTAAAACTTTCAACAACGCTTTTTGGTGTTTCATAAAGCACAAGTTGTCACTTGATGTTAAATTTACACCTATGCATTTGACTCTTTTTGATGCTCATCTTTCTAGGAAGTGTTTGAGTTGTCTGTTCACTTTTCTCATTGGTTTATAAATGGTTTTCTTATGGATTTGCAGGAACTCTTTAAGGATATTAACTCATTTACAAATGCTTTTTTTTTAAAAAAAAGATCTTTCTGTTTGCCTTTATTTGTGGGTGTTTTTTGTATTTACAGTTCTTTTTATATCAAGTGAACATATTTCTAGAAAAAGGGGCAGTTTGTATTACAAGATTGTATAGTTTTCTATATATTCAAAAGAAACATTGCTATGACAGCCAAAAATGTAAAATTGAGCAGTACTGTATATTAGGAAGTCCTGGATTATGATTATCAGTGGTATACTGGATATTCTTTCCCACATCTATTAGTACAGTACAGTATAGAAACAAGGCAGCAAGAATATAGTTGACCCCTGAAAAACCCAAGTCCAATCATACATCGATTTTCTTCTGCCTCTGCCACTCCCGAGACAGCAAGACCAACCCTCCTGTGCCTCTTCCTCGGCCTAAGCAATGGGAAGACGATAAGGATGAAGACCTTTGTGATGATTCACTTCCACTTATTAAACAGTAAATATATTTTCTCTTCCTTTTGGTTTCTTAACATTTCCTTTTTCTCTAGCTTACTTTATTGTAAGAACATAGTATATAACATATCACATACAAAATGTGTGTTAATCAACTGTGTTATTGGTAAGGCTTCTAGTGGTTTAAGTTTTTGGGAAGTAAAAATTGTGTCCAGATTTTCAACTGCTGGGAGGACGGTCAGCCCCTGTTTTGTTCCAGGGTCAACTGTACATCCTTTCTGTGTAGAATAACTGCAATTGTCTTCAATGGATCATGTTCATGATCCTCATCACCATTCATAACCACAGTTAATATCTGTTTAACGGCCAGGCGCAGTGACTTACAACTGTAATCCCAGCACTTTGGGAGGCCGAGGTGGGCAGATCACGAGGTCAGGAGTTCGAGCCCAGCCTGACTAACATGGTGAAAACCCATCTCTACTAAAAATACAAAAGTTAGCTGGGCATGGTGGTGCACACCTGTAATCCCAACTACTCAGGAGGCTGAGGCATGAAAATTGCCTGAACCTGGGAGGCGGAGGTTGCAGTGAGCCAAGATTGTGCCACTGCACTCCAGTGTGGGTGACACAGTGAGACTTCGTCTCAAAAAGAAAAAAAATCTGTTTAACATTAATAAAATACCAAGCATTGTTCCACATGACCCATATATGACTCATTCAAACCTAGGCAGCCTAGCTGTAGAGTCTGTGTTCTTAACCACTATGCTACCACATAAATAGTGCCACAGAGACTCAGACTTTGTTTTATATATTTTACTTGTATAAATTTAAGGGGTACAAGTACAGTTTTGTTACATGTATATAACATATAGTGGTGAAGTCTGGGCTTTTCATGTATCTATCACTCATGTAATGTGAATTGTATCCATTAAGTAATTTATCAACACCCACCACACCCTCACGCTCTTGCTGAGACTCAGAACTTTTTAATCAGTCTGTTAAGATTGAAAAGTTTTTAATGTTCCAAGCCAATTATGGAGTAGGTTTGCAATTTTACTAATCTTTCGAAGAGCTAGCTCTATTTATTTATTTATTTATTTATTTATTTATTTATTTTTGAGATGGAGTTTCACTGTCATTGCTCAGGCTAGAGTGCAATGACATGGTCTCCACTCACTGCAACCTTCATCTACTGAGTTCAAGCGATTCTCCTTCCCAGCCTCCCAAGTAGCTGGGATACAGGTACCTACCACTACCACGCTCAGCTAGTTTTTATATTTTTAGTAGAGACGGGGTTTCAACATGTTGGTCAGGCTGGTTTTCAACTCCTGACCTCAGGTGATTCACCTGCCTCGGCCTTCCAAAGTGCTGGGATTACAGGCATGAGCTACCATGCCTTACTGAGCTAGATCTTTTTAATCGATTCTACTATTCATATGTTTTCAATATCACTAATTTCTGTTCTTTATTATTTTCTTCTCCTGGCTTGAATTTATTTTGCTCCACTTTTGCATTTTAAGGTGAGACATTGGATAACTGACTTCAGACTTTTTGTCTTTTCTAATGTAAGCATTTTAGTGCTACATATTTTCCTCTTAGCACTGCTTTGGATGCGTCCCACAGATTTGGATATGCTTCATTTTCATTTTCATTGAGTTCAATGTCCTCAAAGGGTTCCTCTTTGACTCTTTTTCAGTGTATATTTTTATAAAATTTTAAAGTGATTATTCTGGCTATTACTACTATAGATGTAATAGTGAGTTTAATTCCCAAGTATTGAAACATTTCCTGTTACTTTTCTGTATTGATTTCTTACTTGAATCCATTATAGTCAGAGATTATATTCTCCATAATTTTATATTTGTTGTTGTTTTATGGCCTGGGATATAGTCTATGTTGGTAAGTATTCTGTGAATGCTTGAAAAGCATGAGTATTCTGCTGTGGCTGTGTGGATTTTCTAGAAACGATTATTAGATTCTTCTTTATATCTTCTACTTCTTTGCTTAGAGTTTGTATTTTCATTTGTTTCAAGTACATTTGTAATTGCTCAATGAAGCCTTTTTATGATGGATACCTTAAATTCTTTGTCAGATAATTCCAATTTCTGTGTATCTCAGTGTTAGCATCTATTGATTATCTCTTTTCACTCAAGAGAGATTTTCCTGATTCTTAATATAAAAAGTGATTTTTTTTTTTGAGACGGTGTCTTGCTCTGTTGCCCAGGCTGGAATGCAGTGGCCCGATCTCAGCTCACTACAACCTCCACCTCCTAGGCTCAAGCTATTCTCCTGCCTCAGCCTCCGGAATAGCTAGGATTACAGGCACATGCTGCCACACCCAGTTAATTTTCGTATTTTTAGTAGAGATGGGGTTTCACTATGTTGCCCAGGCTGATCTCGAACTGACCTCAAATAATCTGTCTGCCTCTGTTTCCCAAAGTGCTGGGATTACAGGCATGAGCCACTGCGCTCGGCTTAAGAAGTGATTTTTAACTATATTCTATAACATTATGGGACCCTGGATCTTACTTAAATCTGCCATGTTAGTAGGGCTTCTGTGAAACCATATGTCTTGGTCCATTTAGGTTGCTTTCTAACAAAATATTGTAATCTGGATAGCTTATAAACAACAAAAAGGTTGTTTCTCATAGTTCTAGATCTTGAAGTCCAAGATCAAGGAGCTGGCAGATTCAGTGTCCGGTGAGGGCTTGTTTCCTGGTTCACTGATGGCACTTTCTTGCTATGTTCTCCTTACATAGTGAAAGAAATGAAACAACTCCCTTGTGCCTATTTTAGAATGGCACTAATCACCTCCTAAAAGGCCCTATCTCCTAATACAATCACCTTGGGGGTTTGGGTTTCAACATATAAATTTGGCAGGGGACCACAAAAACATTCAAACTATGCCAACACTATGCTAACGGGGAAAGAAGAGTGCTGCTTCATTACTTCCAGATGGAAATGGAAGTCCAAGGTGCCCACTTGACCTCCATTGACATCTGGGGGTCAAGGGAAGGTGTACTTCCTTACTGCTGGGTGAAGGTGAAAGTTCAGGCTCTGTATAGGTCCCTGCTAATACATCCTGGCTGGGAGAGATAGAATTGTGTCACCACTGCTCCTTACATGGCCTCCACTTACAGCATAAGGTAGAGCAGTAGGTAGAGAAAGGCTTATTACATTTCGGTGGTGGTTAGAGTCTCAACTTCCCTGTTCGCCTCCTTTGACACTATGCTGACAGAGAGGGGACAGGATGTCTTATTACCACTGAATGAGGGTTGAAGTCCATGTTTCCCATGTGGCCTTCATGGATGTCTCTGGGAGATGCTGAAAGTTCTGGTTCCCTACTAGACTTCTCTGACATAGCTCTGGCAGGAAGCGAGGCATGTCTCGTGACAGCTAGGTGAGGGCAGGAGTCTAAGCTCCCTACTGAACTTTACTGATGGAGGTGGGAGTGGGGCTATGGTTTTTGCTGTAGCATTTGGCTAGAATAAGGCAGTTAATGTCTGAAGGTTTTCTGTTTTGTTAGGCTTCCTCTCTTCCGGTCCTTTTGCTAGAGGGAGGAGGCTTTTTGTTTGAGTCCATTGGTATTTCCAGGTTTCCGACTTCTACAGCACCCAATCAAGGATATGTGGGGCAAAAAGAAAACCCAAGAAACTTGCTGCCCCCTATTTTCCCTCTGGTCTCAAGGTCTCTAGGTAGTCTAAATTTTTCTTTCTACCTCTCAAACTCCTCTTAAGTTTGTGATACACACACACACACACACACACACGGTCTAGGGTTTTTAAATGTACTTTGGGGAGGAATAGAGAGAAATGTGTCTACTCCCTCTTGTCTGGAACCATATAGGGTTAAAATAGTCTTAACTTAAAATCATCTCTTAGGTATTTATCATGAATGTGTCTTGTTGTTTCCACAACAGATTAATAAAACTTTATTGGCCTCCATATTTTAACCTTTAATTAAGCAAAAGTACACGCTTCATAATATGTTTGCTGTTCTGTTTTATTCTGTTTACATTTCTGACTGCAAATTTGAGCTTTTGCTGGTAAGAGTTTCATCATTTATGAAAAGATGACAACACGTACTGAAGAAGATACTGCTTATTACCACACTGAGTTCTGAATTTGTATTACCTTTTTCTATACCAATTATTCCAACTATTTGCAACTGGACATGGTTAGAGAGAAGTGATTCTAATTTATGAAGAAACTAAGTTAAATCACTTGCCTAAGATAAAAAAGCCAGTTATTCTCAGAGCTGATAGAAATTAAGTTTTATAACTAAAGATTCTTTCATTGTAATAATCCTCCTCCTTAAAGTCGGGTACTTAAAACTACTTTTAATATCAACATAGTTTCAAATGTAAAAGTTGAACAAAATTTAGAACTAAATATAAAATAAATTAGCTCTAATATTTTAACATGTTGTATATGTGAGCCAAAACAGTACCTTTAATTTTAAAAGACATACATGTTCAGATGGGCACAGTGGCTCATGCCTATAATCCCAGCACTTTGGGAGGCCAAAGCAGGTGGATCACTTGAGGTCGGGAGTTCAAGACCAGCTGAGCATCATGGCAAAACCCCATCTCTACTAAAAATAGAAATATTAGCTGGGTGTTGTGGCGTGTACCTGTATTCCCAGCTACTTGGGAGGCTGAGACAGGAGAATCGCTTAAACTCAGGAGATGGAGGTTGCAGTGAGCCAAGATCGTGCTACTGCACTCCAGCCTGGGAGACAAAGTGAGACTCTATCTCAAAAAAACCAAACCAAACCAAACCCAGAGAGATACACGTTCATTATCAGAAAAAAATCAAAAGATCTAAAGAACAAAAAGAATATACAGAACATCCACCATGTAGCTGACTGTTAATACTTTACTGCGTATTTTTCCAAAACTTTTACTCATTTTCTCTATGGTTTGCTTTTTCAAAAAAATTTGGGAGGAACTAATGGTTATATACTATTTGATTACATAGATATGCCATAATTTATTTAAGTATATCCTATTGCTATTGTCTCAAGTCATTTCCAGTTTTTTCTTTTATTTCTTTGTATCTCTTCCTCCCAGCTTCTTCTTATAATGATACAACTAAAATGAAGATGGTAGATTATTTACTTAGGACAAATTTATAAGGGCAGAAATGTTGGTGAAAAGGCAAACACATTTTTAGGCTTTTGATACTTACTGTGAAATGATATTAAAGGATTATAGGAGTGTTCAGGTTACCAGAAGTATGTGTGTGGCCACTGGCACATCTGCAGAAACACTAAACATTTTATATACATATAGAAACTCTGCCCTATCTCCTTGCTCTTCTTGCTGTATTCCACCTTCCTATTCTGCTTCCACTCCCGACATACCACCCACATTCTACCCTCATTTGTGATCCAGGTGGTCCAGTTCTAGCTTCTCACTTCTGTAAACACTTTTCTGCCTAAAAATAACTTTTCTTCTTTTAGATATATCAGTATGGCTAATTAGCAGCTACCATTTGTCTCCCTGTTCTTGTCGTATCTTTGTTTCCTAAGCTAAATGGCAACCTGTGGCTCCGACAATGAATTACTCATGTTGGCATTTTCTGTAGTGCCCATCCTACTACAGTGTCTCAGCAGACAGGCAATGTGTATTTGTTGGTAGGCTTTCATGTTTCTTAATTCAGACTCAGTCAGTTATAGAAGCTTACTGCATCTCCTTTGATATGGAATAAACAAAACAAATCTTTGGGCTACTTTGCTGCCCTACCTTAGATCTGGAGAAAGTATTTTATTATTCTTGGAAAATATTTAAGTTACTGTTACTTTAGAATAGTAACTATAAACCATTTTAAAACTGCACACAATACATAAAATCATATTTTTACACATGAAAAAATGTGATTGACAGTAGCAGACACTGGGAGACAGAGATGGGTTTCTTTATTTCACATGTGACTTTTAGCCAGTCCAAAGGGATTCACATCCCATATCAGTTAAATGTTACTATGAAAATTTTATAAAGTACTACAGAAAAGCTGTTATATACCTATTGAGTTCTTTTTTAAAAAATGGCAATACACAGAAATTTTAAAAGAGCTATCTATATCTTGAAATTTAAGTCATCTCTATAAATAACAATTGATCTAGGCATTTATGCCCCAAAATAAATCCATTCCATTTTTTAACTTAAAACAAGCAGAATAAAAGTTAAGATGGTCAAACTAGGCTTCATAAATGACTCAGTTTCAATTGACCACAGCAAATTTACAGCAGATCTAGGAAACAGCTTCAATTTTATCCATAAGTTCTTGCATATTTTTATCTCATTCTATGATATAAAAACACTAAACGGCGAAAATCTTAAGTGAGAAAAGCAAGCAAAGCTCACCTTCACTGCTGGCAGCATGTCCAGGGAGTCCAGTGTGAACAGCACTAATGCTTGCATCAGCATCATAAATTGATTAAATTGCCATGTCAGACTAAAGAGAAAAGTTGATATGAAAATGGCAAGAAGTGTCAGCCTCTGTAAAAAGAAAACCTTTGTATAATTTACATGTCTCTAGTAATAAAAAACCTTGCAGACAAGTTTTCTCAAGAGCAGCCAGTATCTCTATAAACCAAACAGAAAAACCATAAACTGTTGCTCTGAAAACCCTTGCATTTGTTATTTAAGCTCTAACTATCATAAAGTGACACTTTGCATATAAATATTCACATACGGTGTGTGTATTCCACACTATTATGGAGGCGATAATGCACCAAATCACATCTCAAGAGCAAGGGCTTAAAAATTCTGACAGTTTTGCAGAAATTGTGTGTGGGTTTGCTGCAACTATTTAAGGGTAGATTATGTAGAGTACATTTTTAACATCAAAAATGAAAACATTTTCTTTGCAAAGTAGGAAAAAGCTCAGGAAAAGAAAACTTAATTTAACTCAAGTTTAAAAATTGGTCATGGAATAAGAACTATTCACATGCATTGGGATACTAAGCACCTCACAGTTTTTTGAAGCTTCTCATATAAAATTGGGGGATTAAAAATATATGAAATGTTATAAACACTTACTTTAGAAAGAGGCTGTAAGTTTGGTCTCAGGAAATACGTAATTGCTGCTATCTGAATTGCAAAGAATGGCAGCGCCCAGTTCTCCCTCAGTGGGATGGTGAACTCAACTCTTGTGGTATCTATTCTGCACAAAAGAAAACGCAAATGGCCAGAGGGATAGTTTTTAAAATAACTTCCTTGAAGACTTTCTCAGTGAAAGTATATTACATTAAGGACAAGTATACTTAAGATTCTGGCCACTGGTTCTCAATAATTGTCCTTATCATCATCATCATTCGTGTAACATAAAATTGGCATAGAGACTGTTTAAATGCTCTGTCCATGGGTATGCCCTTAGCACTCGGGGTTCAAGCCCAGGTTGACTTGATTCCTGAACTCACAAATGTATCATGCAAAACCCTTACTTTTATTTATCTCTAACTTCATTAGTGTCAAGTGGCAATTTTCCCTTTCTCTGTATTTCTTTGGTGTTTCTTACACTTAAGTCTTAAATATGACATTGGCAATATTTTTTTTTTTGAGACGGAGTTTCGCTCTTGTTACCCAGGCTGGAGTGCAATGGCATGATCTCAGCTCACTGCAACCTCCGCCTCCTGGGTTCAGGCAATTCTCCTGCCTCAGCCTCCCGAGTAGCTGGGATTACAGGCACACACCACTATGCCCAGCTAATTTTTTGTATTTTTAGTAGAGACGGGGTTTTACCATGTTGACCAGGATGGTCTCAATCTCTTGACCTCGTGATCCAGCCACCTCGGTCTCCCAAAGTGCTGGAATTACAGGCTTGAGCCACCGCGCCCGGCTTAACATTGGCAATATTTTAAAAAAAAACTTCCTGCCTTTCTAGAATGTGAACCCCAAGATGGCAAGCATAGATAAGATTTTTCATCTTTATACACTCAGCACCAAGAACCATCCCCAAACATACTAGGCATTCAATAAATGATACACATATACAACACATACAGACACGTGTGTGTGTGTGTGTGTGTGTGTGTGTGTGTGTGTGTATCTATATCAAACAATGTATCTATATCTACATATATTTCTATATAACAGATATAGGTATCTATATATCTCTCTCTATATATCAAACAATGTATTTATATCTACATATATCTCTGCATAAAAGAAAGATATATATAGATACCTGTATATCTATATCTCTATATAAAACATAACCCTTTAAACGTCAATTTTATCATTTCTAAAATGGGGTTAATAGTAGTATCTATAGGGTTCTTAGAATAATATATATAAAGCATCTTGTAAAGTGCTTGGCATACAGTAAACACCCCCTAGGATTGTTATAAAAGTAATTTGCTTAGAATCACAAAATAAAACCTGTATGAGAACTCATGCTCAAGGTTTGACTCCTACTGAATACTGGTGTTGCCACTGTAGGTCAGGCAATAATTCAATGATCTTGAATAACTATATACATATATTTCTTTTTTTAAAAAGATGGAGTCTTACCATGTTGGCCAGGCTGGTCTCAAAGTCCTGACCTCAAGTGATCTACCCGCCTCAGCCTCCCAAAGTGCTGGGATTACAGGAATGAGCCACTGCGCCCAGCCTGAATATGTTTTTTCTTATGTAACTTCATA
This sequence comes from Saguinus oedipus, assembly GCA_031835075.1. Lineage (NCBI taxonomy): Eukaryota > Metazoa > Chordata > Mammalia > Primates > Cebidae > Saguinus > Saguinus oedipus. Next base: position 36,657,084 of record CM063187.1, on the reverse strand, counting down.
AGGTTCTACGGCTTATAAATTAATAATAGATATTAATTAAAGCAAAAATGTCCTTGCGTTTATATATCTTCATGCTCTACTAATTGAGAGCCATATACAACCCTTTTAAGGTTGATAGTGAGGATCTAATTAAAACTTTTTAGGCAAAGCATAGTGGCTGTAATCCTAGCACTTTGGGAGGTCAAGCTGGGAGGACTGCCTGAAGTCGGGAGGACTGCCTGACACCAGGAGTTCAAGACCAGCCTGGGCAACATAGAGAGATCCTCTCTCTACAAAAAACAATCCCTAAATAAAATGTTTAAAAATCTTCATTGACTTTAAAAAAGAGCAAAAAAACCCCCAAAAACTTTATAATGACTGATATGCTAACTACCTTGATCTGATCAGTATACACTCTATATGTACTGAAATATCACTATGTATTCCATGAATATGTACAATTACTATTTGTCAATTTAAAAAACTCTTTAAGAGATGTGACATGTGGCTGGAGAAATCTTGATCACACAGCAAACAGGTAATAGGTTTGGGATTATTATGGATGGTTTTCTTTATTTGCAATTCAATGATCTGTTCCTCAGCTGGCATTATAAGCAAGTAGTGCTTTCTCCCTAACTAAATAAGAGAAATTGAGTAAACCACCAGGTAAACCAAAGAGAAAATGCTCCCAACCAAAACAAATGTGACAGAAGAAGTTTCTCTGAGCTGGATATGAAGTGACTTCATTTTTACTCACATTTTGGAAAGAAGAGAAGCACAGACTCCAACTCACCTATTTGTGACATACCAGAGAGCTGCCAACAGCCCTGACAGCCATGTACCACTAAGGATCCAGCTGGTTACGTAGAGAGCTGTGACATAGATCGCCTGGAGCCCAAATAAGGTGTAAATATAAAAATAAACCGGCTCTAAATATTTCTGTAAAAAAAGAACAATAAAACATGCTTGTCAGGTGACCCCTAACCCTCCTCAGTGCCACTTAAAACATGACAGTACGAATAGAATATGCAGGAGCTTGCCCCTAATTCCCAGCAGCAAGCCCACACTCCCTTTCATCTATTAGAGAAGCGTGTGGGCAGTCGTTCTTCCCACCACCAAGAGACAGGAGAAGGAAGTCGGTGAGTGGATCTGGCTTCACTCTTTACTCTAGAAAGTTTATACCTAACTGCCTGATGGTACTTCATTCACATGAGAATGGATCATTGTGATTTGCTGACTTTACAAACTTTTTTATCTCCAAGATCCATCAGGAGTGATTACACGTATCCAAATGAAAATATTTACCAGCTTCTAGACTGCATACATACATTATTAGCTAGGAAGTATCTATGTACAAAAACCTTATATCTCATTTAAATAAAAAGCAGTATCTTATAAAATACAAAGTTCACAATATACATGGAAAAATTATGGTACTGCTGATTTTCTACTAAACCAGTTGAAGATCAGAAGGATATACGTGACAACTTTCTGCTCAAAATAGCATTTTGACTTTCATCTGATATTAACAATTCAATGTCACAAAACATAACATACCTGTATGGGCAGAACTCTATATAAAACACTGAGAAAAACCTCTTGGTAAATATTCATTCGCTGAAGGAGGTTAATTGTCTTCATAGATTCAGTTTTATTATCATATATGAGACCATGAAAACCTAAGATTGACATGTGAAAAGTCAGGAAGAAAATAGTTACATTCATAATTATTCATTCATTCAAAACTATCCACAGATTGTTTAGTATGTGTTAGAGACTGTGGTAGGCACCAGGGATATAACAGTAAGCAAAAAATCCACACTCCTGCCCTCAAAGAGCTTACCACATATTAGATGGACATCATTTAAACATGTACACAAACATAGGTAAATTAAAACTTTTGTAACTGCAATGAAAATATCACCACCAACACAAAGTCCTTCTCTTGTAATTTGGGCAAGAGGATTTCACATTTCTCCACCCTGCCCTCCTGCCACATGACCTGCAGTGTCTCCTCTGGGAGAGTATACATGGCCTTCTCCAATCCCCAGAATGGCTTTGGCCATGTGCTCTGACCAGTGGCATGTGAATGGAAGTAAGCTCCAGCTGAGCAGAGGCTTTAGGAGACAAAGCATGTTTCTACCACCTCTTGCTCTTGCCCTGCCATGACAATGGCACGTTCCAAATAGGGAATAGGCTGAAATGTGTGGGTGTTGGGGCAGGGCAGAGCAAAGCTGCAGCAGCTTCACAGCAGACACATCATGAGGAGAACTCGACCTGCTGTTATAGAGATCCATTGCCATAGAGGTCCTCTGTCACTGTAATCAAGCTAATTAAGCCAAAGCATGAATGGATAGTTCACAGAAGAAAACATGCACACAGTTCTTCCACACAGAAGATGCTCAACCTCACTCCTATTAAAAGAAGTGCAAATTAAAACTACATTGAGGGATGCTATTTCTCACCTATTGCCTTGGCAAAAATCAAGAAGTTTTACAGCATACTCTGCGAGATTATAAGGAAGTAGACTCCTATATACTACAGTTGGGAATACAAATTGGTATCATCTTGATGGAGAGGAATTTTGCAATATCCAGCAAAATCACATTAATTTACCCTTTGATCCAGAAAGCCTGTTGTCCAGGAATTGATCTCAAACACAGGCTGGCAAAAATACAAAATGACATCGGCACAAGGTCATTCCTGCAGCACCATTTGGACCAGCAAAAGAGTGATCCAAAACAACCCAGATGTCCTTCAATAGGAGGTGCTATGGACTGAAATGTGTCCCCCTCAAAGTCATATGTTGAAGCCTTAACCCATTATATGACTGCTCTTGGAGACAGGGCCTACAGGAGGCAATAAAGAGTAAGAGAGGTCACACGGTGGGGTCTTAGTCTGACAGGACTGGTGTCCTTATAAGACGAGGAACAGACAAGAGCTTGCTCTTGTGCTCTCTCTCTATGGCTGCACTTGCACAGAGGAAAGGCTGTGTGAGGACACAGCAAGAAGCGGGAGGAGAGGACTCTAAGAAACCAATCCTAACAGCATGGGGATCTTGGACTTCTAGCCTCCAGAAGGGAGAATTTCTGTTGTTTAAGCCATGCAGTCTGTGGTATTATCTTATGGTAGACCTAAAGTCTACCATACAATCCTGTGTTAGGGATGGATAACTCTCCAACTCCTATGTGGGAGAGTTAGTTATGGGCCCTTATGATGGGATTAGGTACCCCACTGACCCGGATGTGACAATTACACATTGCATGCCTGTATCAAAATATCTCATGTACACCATAAAAATATATACCTACTATGAACCCACAAAAATTAAAAACTATATATTAAGAGTGGAAGAATACACCAAAAATTAATAAGAATGGTTACCTAAAGAGTAAGGAGGGAAACAGGGTGAAGAGTCAGTGATGGAAACAGACATCTCTGAATGCTCCCTGTTTTGTAGTTTTGACTTTAGAACCACGCAGGCTTTTTTTTATAAGGACAAAAAAACTAACTAAAAATTTTTCTAATATAAACCCTGAAAATGAAAAGCAAGATATGACACACCTAGTTAGTTGGTGGCTTGGTCACGTATAGGAAACCTTAAATGACTTGAAGACAGAAGAATGTGCTGGTACATCCCTCAGTGAGTTATATCCTAATGAGAAGAATGGCAAAGACAGCCTGAACTGTTTTTAGGTAATCATATTGTTACCAACAATATTATGTTGTGACTTTAAAAGTACTTTTTACAATGTCTTGTGACTAGAACAATGTCTTGTTCTACTATGACATTAACCCTAAGTGATAAGGTTAATGTCATAGGAACCCAAGTTTTCAACTGGAGAAAGGACATACAACGATAAAATCAAAAAAAGTAAAAATCCTTGTCATTCTAACTCCGAGCTGAAATGAGCTATATTCATATTTTCTCTTAGGAAAAAAGTTCACATTTTCTAGCTCTCCTCACTAAAAACACCTGAAAACAATAACCAATCTAGCAGCAATAAGCATCCCTCATACCCAAGTTGTGGTCCTTAAACAGCCACTAATAAGAACTAGAGGCCGGTGCAGTGGTTCACGCCTGTGAGCACGTTGGAAGGCGGAGGCAGGCAGATCACCTCAGGTCAAGAGTTCAAGACCAACCTGGTCAACATGGCAAAACACCATCTCTACTAAAAATACAAAAATTAGCCAGGCATGATGGTGTGCGTCTGTAATCCCAGCTACTTGGGAGGCTGAGGCAGGAGAATTGCTTGAACCTGGGAGATGGAGGCTGCTGTGAGCCAAGATGGCACTACCACACTCCAGCAAGACTCTGTTTCAAAAAAAAAAAAAAAGAACTACAGCTAGTTGGAAGAATGGTTGATTCTAGGTAGGGGCAGGAAATAGACACAAAGGGCCTATTGCCACACCAAAAAGCTAGGGAGTTTTCGACGACCACTGGGGTGGTGTTGGAAAGACAGCCATCAATCTGAAAGGCATCCTACTGGACAACGATGGGGCAATTTTAATAAGAATAATACAAAGGACTGAAACACATTAATTATGCTAAAAATCCACAAGTTTATGATGATTTTTAAAAAGCACAATCTTATGACAGTACTGGAAATGTAACTCGTTCTAAAAACAATAACGGGCAAGGCCAAATATTAATCCTCCCTTTCCTTTATGAACGAAACTGGCTTACCAAATAGCTGAGAGAAAACGTTTTTCTTTAGAGATAAATTCTACCTAACAATGATATAAGGAATGAGAGAGTTAGAACATCCCCATGTTACAGTCCTTACGAAATGGTTGGATTTAGGTAATGATCAACCTTGGTGCTAAGCCATTAGCGGAAAGGCTATTAGGAACTTGCTCTAATGTGGAAGCATGCCACACCATTTAGGAAGTATTCTCACCAAAGGAAGTGCCTAAATCCAAGCAAACCTTAGATCAAACTATCAACTAAAAATCCAGTGAACAGTGAAACATTAAACGACACCATGACAGTAAAATACAGAAGGTGGAAGACTCGATCAGGCAAGTGTTTTCAAAAGAAATTTCAAGAAAAAAGAAAGATAATGACAGATTTAAAGAAACAGTTAAAGAAATTATCAAATATTTGTAATGTATAGGCTTTATTTGGATCTCAAAAAACTATTAAAAATCCGTAAGACAACTTGGAAACGGGAACACTGACTCTGAAACCGACCGATATATTTGCACATAAAGCAATGTGATGTCTTGAATTTACTCCAAAGTAATCCAGGTTGGGGGCAGGGATAGAGAAAACAAGACTGGTCATGAGTTGCCTACTGCTTTAGTTGATTAGAGACACACAGAAACCAATTAGAGGATTCTATCTTTTTATATGCTTGAAAATTTTTTTTGTTTTCTTTTTTGTTTGAGACAGGGTCTTGCTCTGCAACCCACGCTGGAGTGCAGTGGCATCATCATTGCTCAGTGCAGAGGCATGATCACGGTTCACTATAGCCTCAATCTCCTGGGCTCAAGTGATCCTCCTACCTCAGTCTCCTGAGTACTGGAACTATCAGCATTCACCACCATGCCTGGCTAATTTTTTATTTTTTTGTAGAGATGAGGTCTCACTATATTGCTCATCCTGGCCTTGAGCTACTGGGCATAAGTGATACTGCTATTTCAGCCTCCCAAAGTGCTGGGATTACAGGGTGTGAGCCACTGTACCCCACCTGTTTGAAATTTTCCAAAAGAATAATCTTAATGAATGACATAAATGAATTAAAATGAATCAGCCAGTGAGTTCACAGTGATACTTAAAAAGAAAATACTCGGACCGGGCGCGGTGGCTCAAGCCTGTAATCCCAGCACTTTGGGAGGCCGAGGCGGGTGGATCACGAGGTCAAGAGATCAAGACCATCCTGGTCAACATGGTGAAACCCCATCTCTACTAAAAATACAAAAATTAGCTGGGCGTGGTGGCTCGCGCCTGTAGTCCCAGCTACTTGGGAGGCTGAGGCAGGAGAATTGCTTGAACCCAGGAGGCGGAGGTTGCAGTGAGTAGAGATTGCGCCATTGCACTTCAGCCTGGGTAGCAAGAGCGAAACTCCATCTCAGAAAAAAAAGAAAAAGAAAAAAGAAAATACTCATCACACACCTTTAGAGCAGTTTCTCAACCTCAGCACTTCGGACATTTTGGCCACATAATTATTTGCCGTGGGGATGGTCAAGTGAGTGGTAGCATGTTTAGCTGTGGCATCCTTGGCCTCTACCCACTGGATTCCAGCAGCACCCTGCCCCTCTTGTGACAACAGAAAATGTCTCCAGATGGTCCAGATGTGCCCGGGGCACGGTTGCCCCCAGTAAGAACCACTGCTTTCGAGGATGCTAGAGAGGTAGCTCATAATGTTGAGAACTGGTAACTGCAGCCAATTCTCATTATGCACAGTGGTAATGTCCAATAAAGTTGCAGTAAAAACTGAACTGGTGAATACTGAACTAGTAAGAAATAACAATTGTGTTCCTGCAAGCCTACGGTTACGTATTTTTGTCGACTGATTGACATATAACCTAGTTTTATGTGTGTTTCTGTTTAGAGACACTTGCTTTAATATATATTGTTAATTCATGAACACTTAACTCACGGCCAACAGCAATATAACCCATGCCTAAATGAAGCTCATCTGACACATTTTCTCTATAAGGCACATCACAGCATTCTTGCACTTAGGAACACTAGACACACTTTAGCACTGTTTTGGGGATCATTTTAAACTGTACAATCACCGACAAAGAGCAAAACAATGCAAAAGCCATGGCGTGAAACAGACTTTCTGAAAAGGACGCTGCAGTGTGAGAGCTGAGACAAGGAGGCAGAGTGTCGCCTCATACAGTCTCTGTGGGGAACATGTGTGCCAGAGGCTAAAATACTTTGTTGCACTGGACATGTCCATAAATGACCGTGAAAGCACCATAAATACTGATTTTAGGGTTACAAATACGTTTTAGGAAGAAAATGATTTTGCAACTATGGGATCCGTGAATAACAAGGTTTAACATATGGGGAAAAAATGACAACTAAGCCTGCCTTTCTTGTATAAACTGTACCACAAGAGCCAAACAATCAATGAGAAAAAAGTTTTCTATATAACAGAGTCCCAACTAATAAACACAGGAGGAATGACAGAATTAGAAGGTCACTAATTTGTACCCCTTCTGAAATAAGAACTATAGATATAATCATCAATGACTGCTAAAACCACAAAGTGAAAGGCTGGTGAGTAATTACCCTTATTATGGATAAATCTGGCTATCAACACAGGAACCACCTCATTAATTTGTTATGGCACAAAACCAAAGATAACCAAAGTGTCATGTCTCCTAGGTGATAAAACTAAAAGTACAAAACATCACTTATGGGCTGGGCGCAGTGGCTCACGCATATAATTCTAGCACTTTGGGAGGCTGAGTTTAGAGGATCACTTGAGCTCAGGAGTTCAAGACCAGCCTGGGCAACATAGTGAGACTTCGTCTCTACAGAAAAACAAAACAAAACAAAAAATGAGCGTGGCAGTGAATAATGTAGTCCCAGCTACTTGGAAGGCTTGAGGCAGGAAGACTGCTTAAGCCTGGGAGATCAAGACTGCAGTGAGCTATGATCACACCACTGCACTCCAGTCTAGATGACAGAGTGAGACCCTTTCTCAAAAACAGCAAAAATACCATTTATGAATAACTGCCACCAAAAATGTCAAAGCTGACTCCAAGTAAAGCCTAGAAGAGGGCAGTTTTCTGTAACATACACTCATGCTAAGCCTATCAAGTACGTATTAGGTAGAAGAGATATATTACATGTTGGGGCTTTCATTAGATGGAGTAAATGTAGAGTGTGGGCTATAATCCACTTAAGGGAAGTAAAAATTCAGGAAAAAGGCAACTGTGAAATAAAGGAATGAATGGGGGCAAGAGGGACAACTGCAATTTTCATTTGTGTTACCAAAATGCCCCCTGTTCTCAGACAATACTCCTTTCACCTGCAAAGACCTCTTCCAAAATGATCATGAGAAAATTCAGCAACACAACCATGCAACTGCAAAGATACTACTTTTGGGATGGAGGAGAGTTGGAAGGTAAGGATAGGAGGGTTATATAAAGTATTATATAACTTCTTCCAGAGCAAAAAAATTTTCATGGAATCATTAGACATTAACAAGGAAAAACTACACGTTCTAGAGAGGATTTAAATGCTTTTCAGAGAACAGTACTTCTGACTAAAATATTGAAAAGAACAGGAGACCCCAAATGAAACTATAAGTTGCAATTACCTTGCACGAGGGTTGGAGCCTGCAACATCTGCTTGTAGTAGGAGTAATACAGGCCACACTCTGTTCTGAATGAGATTTCTCGCTCCACTTCCTGAAACAGAGTTAGATCCTATGGGTTTACGTGACCTAGTTTTGTTTAAATACATATTGTCACTGTAGAAAGCACAGAGAACCGCAACTTCAAAGACAAAAAAAGTATGAAAATACCGTCTCAACCTTGGCAAGCAAGAATGGAAGGCTGATCACTGTTAAAGCTGAGTGAGGGATACATGGGAGTTGGTCCTATTATTCTCTACTTTAGTGAATGTTTAAACTTAAAAAAATTTTTTTAAAGACTGTATCACCATTCCCATGCAATATCAGTGAGACACAAAACAGGGATAGCACCAAAAAGTTTCCCAAGTGAAAAGAAATATAATTGCATTAGACACCTACCTAAAAGCTCCCAATATTACATAAGATCAATCATTTTCTTTTTATTCTAAGAATAAAAGGCATCCGTAGTCAAATGACACAACAGGCCCCCTTGTGTGATGTTCTCCTCCCTTATCCATGTGTTCTCTTTGTTCAACTCCCACTTATGAGTGAGAACATGTAGTGTTTGGTTTTCTTGAACATCTCATTTTCTAGCTGATGAACTCTTTGAATTCATCTTTGCTTTCCCCTAACTCCACTAATTTTCAAATGGTAATAAACATTTCATTGAAAGAACCACTCAGGTTGGGTGTGCTGGCTCACACCTATAGCCTTGCACTTTGGGAGGCTGAAGCAGATGGATTGCTTGAGTCCAGGAGTTCAAGACCAGCCTGGGCAACATGGTGGAACCCGATCTCTACCAAAAAAAAAAAAAGCTAGGCATAGTGGCATGCACCTGAACTCCCAGCTACTAGGGAGGCTGAGGAAGGAGGACCCATTAAGACTCAGCCTACTAGGATGTTGAGGCTGCTGTGAGCCATGATCAATCCACTCCACCCTGGAAGATAACAGCAAGACCCTGACACACACACACACACACACACACACACACATACACACACACACACACACACACTCATGTTATCTTCAGACTTAGAAATTATTTACTGAATATATTTCTGCTACCTTCTAAATATCTTTATCATTGTTAGTTAACTCTTTTTAGAGATATGCGAGGTGGGGTAGCAAACCTTATATATTGAAATTCCTTTCACAAAAAACAAATTTATCCTGGAGAAATCAAGCATTTAAAAAAAGGCCCATCAGGTTCTGAAATTTAATTTCTTTTCTTTCCTTTTGGAGACAGGGTCTCATTCTGTCACCCAGGCTGGTGTACAGCGGCATAATCATGGCTCACTGTAGCCTCCACCTCCCAGGTTCAAATGATCCTCTCACCTCAGCTTCCCAAGTTGGCTGGGACTACAGGCATGTGTCATTATGTCAGCTTAATTTCTGTATTGTTTGTAGAGGTGGGGTTTCGCCATGTTGCCCAGGTTGCTCTTGAACTCCTGAGCTTAAGTGATCCTCCTGTTGTGGCCTTTCAAAGTGGTGAGATTACAGGCGGGAGCCACAGTGCCTGGCCCTGAAACTTCATTTCAGTAACATACTTGCTTTATAAAAATGCAAATACATAATAATACAGTTTTGTTAATTTTCACAGTTGCTAGCGATTTATGTTGTATCTTTCACAGCAGTAAACGCAACTCTTCTGGGTAGTTATGTTAAACCACTCATTTTTTATCTTTGAGAAAAACTGCTCTACTGCTTTTGTTAACATAAAACCAAGCTGGTACCACTCGTTTCTAGAATGTTCAAACTCCTAATCAGTCAAATAACCAAAGAAGCTATGAATTGATGTTAACTGAGCAAATACTAGCTTCTGTCCACGCAAATAAGAAAAACAACAACATTCATTCATTTGCTTTTCTCTAGCTTCCTTAAAGTGTTCAAACGCACTTGAGGAGTGTGGAAATCCTCATATCACACCTACGTTCCCAAATCAAACTGGAGAACCAATAAAGAATGAAAGACTGAATTGTATGGTTCTAAGAATAAAAGACCAGGAAATAAGAAAAAACGCTGCTAGGGCCGGACGCGGTGGCTCACGCCTGTAATCCCAGCACTTTGGGAGGCCGAGGCGGGTAGATCATGAGGTCAAGAGATCGAGACCATCCTGGTCAACATGGTGAAACCCCATCTCTACTAAAAATACAAAAAATTAGCTGGGCATGGTGGCATGTGCCTGTAATCCCAGCTACTCAGGAGGCTGAGGCAGGAGAATCGCCTGAACCCAGGAGGAGGAGGTTGCGATGAGCCGAGATCGCGCCATTGCACTCCAGCATGGGTAAAAAGAGTGAAACTCCGTCTCAAAAAAAAAAAAAAAAAAAGAAAGAAAAAATGCTGCTCAAAGTACTAAAGGTAGAAAGCTTTTGTTTCTAATCCCTCCCTCGAATACAGCCAGAATGCATAAAGAACAGAGGGGGACCTAATTAGTAAAAATGCATTCAAACATGATTAATTGGTAATCTGGCACCAGCTGTATAGAACCAAATGCTATACTTTATTAGACAGACACTTGCAAGTTTTACATCTGCTTCATGCTAAGAGAACATCTGCTTCACTCATTCAAACACTTTTCCAGTTTTACAGCAATTTATACTTCGCTTGGTAGATCATGCCCGTGAAAATACACACCAATAGTAGTCATCCTCTAAAGAATGCAAAATGAACAGATACTTGATACTTCATATTTTAATTTGCACCGGTTCCATGGGGAATGCAACATTGACAGAATGAAAACATCTTCGAAGATAATGACGGAAAAGTGGAAAGACAAAAGACTTTTATTTATAAAGAACTGTACAGCTAAAACCATTGAAGTAACAGTGTATATAGTAATCTAATAGAAGTACAAAAAGAAAAAGGCATCAAGAAAAAAAATGACTGCTCACAATGAATGATCACATTCCCCACAAGCACTCAGATAACCTGCTGGCAGTGCCCAAAAGGCTAGAGTCCTTTAGACAAATGACACCGGATTTGGAAAGGAAACATCAAATTGGCTTTAAAAAAAATCTCACGTAAATAGATCCCCCAGGTAATGTCTGGTCACCCTGGCCTGCCTTTAGCAAGAATCCTCTAAGCCTGGTTAAGCCAGAACCCCCTGAACCCCAAAGGTTCCTTTTACTCATTTCCCAGCCACTGACCCCACCCCATCCTCGGATGCCCATCCCTACTCGCCCATGCTGTACCAGGAGTTGAGTATAAATCTCTCTCTACCACTGCAAGACTTCATTGCAGTGGTCCCTATACGTATCACGATGGTCCTGAATAAAGTCTTCCTTACCTTGCTTAAATTAAAAACAAACAAACAAATAAAAAACTTTGTTTACAGGCCAGGCACAGTGGCTCACACCTGTAATCCCAACACTTTGGAAGGCCAAGGTGGGCAGATCACTTGAGGTCAGGAGTTTGAGACCAGCCTGGCCAACATGGTGAAACCCCATGTTTACTAAAAATACAAAAATAGCTGAGCATTGTGGCGCATGTCTGTAATTCCAGCTATTTGGGAGGATGAGGTATGAGAATCTCTTGAACCTGGGAGGTAAAAGTTGCAGTCAGCTGAGATCCTGGCACTGCACTCCAGCCTGGGTGATGGAGTGAGACTGTCTCAAAAAAAAAAATAATAAATAATAAAGTGCTGTTTGCAAAAATTAACCCCCAAAATAATGAGACTGCTACTCGTGGGGAAGCCACTGAAAAATTAACTTTATAAATGTAATCTGTTTCAGAATTAGGTTAACAAATCATCTCACCAAGAAATAGTAGCCCATAAGACAGCTGTTCTTAAAGTTCTGTACTGGGAATCATGCCCTCAGCAAACATATTTATGGCACATACATGGTTTATGGTCTGGTTAAATTCATGTCCATCTGTTGGAGGGGAATGAGTCTCGCCCTAGAGTTGATTAAAGCCGTGACATGTGAGAGATGCTAAGCAGGGCTTCTGAGGAGGGCAGTCTGCTGCTGAAGCGAGTTCTTCCACTGGGCCAACACTCAGGCAATGAGCAGTCTTAGCAGTACTGTACTAGGATTGCGTGGATTAACCCTATTAGAATATAAAGTCTCCTGGCTCTGTAGATTTATTCAACGGGAAGACACGCAAATTCTGTAATATCAAGTAAATACGAGTAACAGTGGAAAATGTTAGCACAAGGAAAAAGGACTAAAAAGAAAGAGTGACCTTGATGCTTATAGCCTTCCTTATCACTGCACATTTATTTGCTGGGGAAACAAAAAGATGCAAGAATTTAGTACTTGACTAAAAGAATTTTATGTTCCAATGAGAAAGAAGAACGTGGTCAGGTATGGTGGCTCACGCTTGTAACCCCAGCACTTAGGGAGGCCGAGGCAGGTAGATTACTTGAGCCCAGGACTTTAAGACCAGCCTGAGCAACATGGCAAAACCCAGTTTGTACTAAAAAATAAAAATAAAAAATAGCTGAGCGCGGTGGTATGAACCTGCAGTTACAGCTACCTGAGGGGCTGCAGTGGGAGAATCACCTGAGCTCAGAGGTTGAGGCTACAGTGAGCCGGAATCGCAGCACTGCACTCCAGCCTGGGAGACAGAGTGAGACCCTGTCTCAAAAACAAACAAACAACAAAACACCACAGAAAGAAACATTGTAAACAAAGGGAAAGGACTTCAGGCAGGCCTCATCTCACTGTGCCTCACTTTCCTGCCCTTCGCAATTAACGCGTTTTTACAAATTGAAACTTAGTAGCAACTCTGCATTACACAAGTCTATCAATGCCATTTCTCCAACAGTGGGTGCTTACTTTTTGTCTCTGTCACATTTTAGTAATTATTCCAATATTTCACATTTTTCTTTATTATTATACCTGTCATAGGATCTGGAATCAGTAATCTTTGATGTTATTAACACTACTGTAATTGTTTTGGGGCACAATAAACTGCACCCATGTAAGACAGTGAACTGAAATGTATGTGCTCTGACAGCTTTGTCATTCTTCTGTCTTACTCTCTCTCCCCAGTCCTCTCTGCTCCCTGAGACACAATAATACTGAAATGAAAACTTTACAATAGCCTCTAAGTGCTGAATGGAAATGTGGCACATCTCTCAATTTAAATGGAAAGCTAGAGATGATAAGGTAATGAGGAAAGCATGTTGAAAGTTAAAAGAGGCCAAAAGCTAGGCCTCTTGTGCCAAATAGCCAAGTTGTTAACACAAAGGAAAAGTTATGGAAGGAAATAAAAGTGCTACTCCAGTGAATGCATCAATGATAAGACTGAAAAACAGCCATATTGCTGACACGGAGAAAGTCTAATACTCTGATAGAAAATTAAACCATCTAAAACATTCTCTTAAGCCAACCCCTAATCCAGAGGAAGGCTCTAACTCTGCAATTCTGTGAAGGCTAGAGGGGGTGAGGAAGCTGCAGAAGAAAAGCTGGAAGCTAGCAGAGGTTGGTTCACGACCTTCAGGGGAAGCAGCCATCTTCATAACATACATGTGCAAGGTGAAGCTGAAAGTGCTGATGGAAAAGCTGCAGCAAGTCATCCCAGCTAAGATTACTGATGAAGGTGCCTACATTAAACAACAGATATTCAACATAGACAAAATAGCCTTCTATTGGAAGAAGGCAGCATCTAGACTCTTACAGCTTAAGAGAAGTCAATGTCCTACAGTTAAATAAAGGTCAAGAGATCGAGACCATCCTGGTCAACATAGTGAAACCCCGTCTCTACTAAAAATACAAAAAATTAGCTGGGCATGGTGGCGCGTGCCTGTAGTCCCAGCTACTCAGGAGGCTAAGGCAGGAGAATTGCCTGAACCCAGGAGGCGGAGGTTGCGGTGAGCTGAGATGGCGCCATTGCACTCCTGCCTGGGTAACAAGAGCGAAACTCCGTCTCAAAAAAAAACAAAAACAAAAAACTTGAGCCTCACTGAGCATCTTTCTGTCATTGTTTCTCCATGTATCTCATGGATGGATGAAGTTTCTCCTCTTCCAGTTTTTTCAGGTATTCTTTTTTGTTTCTGAGACAGAGTCTCACTCTGTCACCTAGGCTGGAGTGCAGTGGCGCAATCTTGGCTTGCTGAAACCTCTGCCTCTGGGTTCAAGTGATTCTCCTGCCTCAGCCTCCTTAGTAGTTAGGACTACAGACGCCTGCTACCATGCCTGGCTAATTTTTTGTATTTTTAGTAGAGACAGGGTTTCACCATATTAGCCAAGACAGTCTCGATCTCCTGACCTTGTGATCCACCCACCTCAGCCTCCCAACATGCTGAGATTACAGGGGTGAGCCAGTGTGCCCGGCCTTCTTCAGGTATTCCTAAAAATAAATATTTCTAGCAACAAAAAAAGTTTGTATGCCATCTTTATATACAATGGAATGAATGACTGGGTTAAAATGCGTAAATCACTTTCTTTTACTTGAGCATTTTACAGGCATCATTCATGGTCTTTGACCATCAGACTTTACTGTAAAGAAGCTGGACGCCAGGTGGACCTTTGTTTCTCCTTATTGGTAACTTGATCGTTTTGTCTGGAATGTCCAAAGGTTTCTTTACATATTTAAGCCCAGCAACTTCATAGAACTGTATCTTGCTAATGATTTTTCTAGGCCAATTTATCCTGGGACTTGCTCTGCCCCTTCAATTAGAAGATTCAAATTTCCTTGAATTACACCTTTAAACATGTGGGTTTTTCCTTCTTATTTATTCCTTCTGGTTCTCTTCTTTTGGGACACAAAATGATGCATGCTTGCTGCTCTTTGTCCTCCTCAATTGTCACTTTCTTTCTCATACTGTCACTTTACTCAATCTCCTTTCATTTTGCTGTCCAACATTGCTCTTTCTGTACATTCTGCAGATTCTAGTCTCCCGTATGGTGCATCCAAGATGGTCATCATTTCTGTAATGGTTCTACCTTGTAATTCTATTTCTTGTCTAAAGGCTGCCAGTTCATGTTTCCTTTTGTTCTCTTCCTGTTCCCCTTGAAGAAGGTACACACCTTCTTATATTCCTGCTTTGCATTAATCTTCCACAGTGGCAAATTATTATCTTTTAATGTGACATGTGTGGTCACAACCTTCACATCTCCGCTGTAAAATTCTTCTGGTGACTGTTCTTCATCAATGATGCGTCTTGTTCTCTTCCGTTTTTTCTTGCAGTATCACTGGACTCTTGTCCCAGTTCTTTCCTTGATTAGCAGTTATTTCTGAATGTGGCAAGCTCTTACTACATAAGGTACTTGCAGGAAGTTCATGTTGGGGAGAGGCCAGGCACACAGCTCAGGCCAGCAAGAATTTTCCTTCTATAGAATGTTTTACAATGGTGAGTTCTTCAGTCTTTTCCTCATTTTAGTCAACAAAGCTTCATAGCTTTGGGGTCCTTCAAAAGGCAGGTTGCCTCCCTCTATTCCTGTCCTCTTAAATCCCATCTCTTACAAATTTGGCTTGTCTTTGCGATTGCTCCTTCCGGCCGGCCTAGTATGCTGTTCTTCATAGTAGAATGGATCCAGGAGAGCTGCTGCCACTACTGCCCACACACCCATCCCATGGTCCTACTCAGGGTGCTGTTGGTTTTACCCCTTAGGAGATGCCACTAACTTTGGAGAATGATACTTTACCCACTTTATCTGACCCCTGCAGCTTGCAGACTCCTCTTTCTGTCTGTCTCTCTCTTTTTTTTGAGATGAAGTCTCCAGGTGGAGTGCAATGGTGCAATCTCAGCTCACTGCAGCCTCCAGCTCCTGGGTTCAAGCGATTCTCCTGCCTCAGCTGGGATTGCAGGCATGTGCCACCATGCTTGGCTAATTTGTGTATTTTTTGTTGAGACAGGGCTTCACCATGTTGGCCAGGCTGGTCTTGAACTCCTGGGCTCAAGTGATCCACCTGCCTCAGCCTCCCAATGTGCTGGGATCACAGGTGAGAGCCACTGCACCCAGTCACAGACTCTTCTCTCAGCATCTTTCTGAGTGCCACCGGAATTGGCAGCCTCCTTGATCAAAGCTGGGCTTGACTATCTATTTATCACATTCCTTAATTGCTCTGGGGGAATTCCAAGAAAGAAGGAACTGATATCACTACATTGCCACTTTAAAGTGAAACTAAGCAAGCAAAGTTAGGAATTAATACTATTATAAATAATTGAAGTATCCAAAGTTGGGAGCATGGAAATAGTGGAATAATCAAGATTATAAAAACCTCAAAAAGATCAGATTAGAAAACCAAAACTCCTTACGTAATAACAGTTTTGTGAAAATGTATAACTATATATGGAAAAAGCATAGGATGTAACAGCAGATAAAGTAGATGATAAAAACTATCTATATTTGGGTCATAAATAAGTAAAATATTTATGCACTTAGGATGAAGAGTAGAAGGAAAAAATGAAAACTGCTTTTCGTTAAGGGTAATGAATACCAAGTAATGTTTTTCATTTAAAAATTTTCAATATTGTTACAACATAGTTTCAATAATTAAAAAACAATACACATGTGAAAAATAAAAATGAAGACCATACAGATGTCTACCATGGAATCTACTAAACAAAAGGCCAGGTGCAGTGGCTCACACTTTAATCCTAGCACTTTGGGAGTCTGAAACAGGAGGAAAATCTGAGGTCAAGAGTTCGAGACCAGCCTGACTAACATGGCAAAACCTTGTCTCTACTAAAAATACAAAAATTAGCCAGGCGTGGTGGTGTGCACCTGTACTCCCAGCTACTCTAGTCAGGAAGCTGAGGCAGGAGAATTGCTTGAACACGGGAGGCGAAGATTGCAGTGAGCCAAGATTGCACCACTGCACTCCAGCCTGGGCGACAAAGTAAGACTCCATCTCAAACAACAACAACAAAACCCCAGTAAACAAAAATCACTTAAAATGCATCCACTGGCTCCTGCACCTGCCAGGACTAACCATATCACATCCCTGAAGGCAAGCTCCAGAAGTCATGTCCTTTGGCTGTAGTTCCCATCCAGATCCTTCACAGCAGCCAGTGCCTCCCCTTTTCCTTTGCCTACCCCATACCCCTCAACCCCAGCAGCTAAATCTACTGCAGAAGACTGGAAGCTACTTAGCACTGATGATGTGCCAGGCACCATAAGGGCAGCATGCCAGGAAAATGGGCGTTTACTTTTTGTCTACAATAAAGGGCAGCAAAACAGCAGGCTGCACTGAAAGGACAATTTAGTGTTTGGGCTCTGAAGAAAGGCAGATTAAACAGAATATGTAGGTTGGGCATGGTGGCTCATGCCTGTAATCCCAGCACTTTGGAAGGCCCAGGTGGAAGACGTGATTGAGGCCAAGAGTTCAAGAACAGCGTGGGCAACAGAGTGAGACTCTGTCTCTGCAAAAAAATGAAAAAATTAGCTGGCACCACCTGGGAGGCTGAGGTGGGTGGATGGCTTAAGCCCAGGAGTTCAAGGTTGCGGTGACCTTGAATGCACCACTGCATTCCAGCCTGGGTGACAGAGTGAGACCCTGTCTCAGAAAATAAGTGAAAATAAATAGAATATGTATTAAAATGCTCCCAAATAGTTCCAAGCATGTAACAGATATTCAATAAAGGATATTTTTAAAAATCTTGAATACTTTCAATTTCCCAGCAAGGGGAATATAATACAATTTAGGCAATAGAAAAAAAAAACTTAAAATTTTTAAAATATGCTGAGAAAGGATTCTAGATATACATTTTCTAAGACCATATAAAACCAGTATCTTTTCCTTCAACATTCCAGTTGCTATTTCAGCGCTCCTACTTTCATGTACAAACAATACAACAAACATTTAAGAAATCATTTCAAATGCATACATTCAATGTATGACTTGTCTATTATAAAAGTCTATTATATAATACTTTCACTCTCTGAATAATTACAACTACTTCAAAGTATGCAAAAATAAAACCAAAGTATTTTCATTAAAAACTAACCTACCAATTTTGATGAGAAAAAGTTATAACCCCAAAACATGAAAGGAAAACTAACTTACCCTTCTCAAATAATTCCCCAATATAGAAATGGTATAAATTATAGGAGTGGATTTATAAAGAATACTACGCTCCGAAAATGAGCATTTCTTTTGGCTAAATAAGGTCTTTATTCAGTAATATTTATAATTTCTAACTGTTTACTGACAAAATATACATATTTAAAAATTAAATCAGATTAACAAAAAAAAATTTAGTTCCTGAGTTGTACTACTCTACTTCAACTGTTTAGTAGCCACATGTGGCTAGTGGCCACTGTACTAAACAGTGCATATATGGAATATTTCCTTCATTATAGTGCTATTGGACAATGCTGATCTAGAGAATCTAAGCAAAACACTAACCCAAATGCTTATGCAGAGATATTATCAGGTTTGAGAAATGGTTCTAACATTGGAAGATTCTTCTTATGACACAGGAAACAAACAAAAATGTGTGCTATGGGCTACTGCTTGAACAAAGAGGGAAAAAAATGGAATAAGATTCTGAGCTCAATTGTAAGTTTCAGAGGATTAGGGTGGTGGGTGGGGATAAGTGCCTGTTTTATAGCTTTCCAGCTGGTATCTGAGGCAGAGACAGAAACTGGCCCAGGTTCCCTTTCCTTTCTCATTCCACACACTCCTGAAACAATCTCACCCACACATCTACAAGATGGTAATATGGAAATGCCCATTTGCAACACAGACGGAACTCCTGCCTTCAGCCCCGTAAGTCTAGCTTCCTTTACTCCACATTTCTATGTGGACTGCTTTAAAAGTGCCTCGCAAGACAGTCAAACCTGAGCTCGTTGTTCCTTGCCTTGCCTCCTGTGCAAGAAAGAAATTGGTTGGCCTCTGTCCCTGGTTCTGGGGAGGTAACCTAGTATTAGTCTGTTCCTCATGCTGCTAATAAAGACATACCCAAGACGGGGTAATTTATCAAGGAAAGAGGTTTAATGGACTCACAGTTTCACATGACTGGAGAGGTCTCACAATCATGGCAGAAGGTGAATGAGGAGCAAAGTCACATCTTACATGATGGCAGGCAAAGACTGTGTGTGTAGGGTAACTCCCCTCTATAGAACCATTAGATCTAGTGAAACTTATTCAGTATCATGAGCACAGCATGGGGAAAGGCCCACCCCCATGATTCAATTACCTCCCACTGGGTCCCTCCCACGACATGTGAAAATTACGGGAACTGCAATTCAAGATGAGATTTGGGTGGGGACACAGCCAAACCATATCAAACCACTAAGCTCTAGGAATAAAGAATGTGGCTGTTCTTTGTCCCCAGTTCCTAGGAGACAGCCTCTAAATCCTTGGAACTTCTGAGTGATGAGCGTGTCTTTGCTATTCATGGTAGGTTCTTCAGACCTCATCTGAAAGCCTGTGCTAGTAGGTGACAGTGAGT
Source organism: Saguinus oedipus (assembly GCA_031835075.1). Taxonomy (NCBI): domain Eukaryota; kingdom Metazoa; phylum Chordata; class Mammalia; order Primates; family Cebidae; genus Saguinus; species Saguinus oedipus. The sequence goes on along the minus strand of CM063187.1, from coordinate 36,637,437 downwards.
TCCTAATTTGTGCTAAGGAGATAACTCAGGATTGGGCTGGCCATGCCAGAACACCCAACCATGTGTCCTGAGAGTCAGGGCTTTGAGCCACATGCTAGCAGCCCAACCTCCGGGGAGCAGAAAAGGGCTGGAGATTGAGTCTAGCCTTCTGGGCAATTATTCAATTAATCATGCCTACATAATGAAACCCCAATAAAAACTGGACACCAGAACTCAGGGGAGTTTCCTTGGTTGGCTCCACATAGTATAACACACTGATTTGACAACAGGGTAATGGGCCTGACTCTGTGGGAAAAAGCTAACGAAACCTTCCAATGGGACCGTTGAAGACTTGGCTGCCTGTGTCACTCCCTTTGGCTGGTTCTCAGTATTACAACTTTTGCTATAGTAATCTGTAGTCACAGCACTTTCCTGAATTCTACAAGTTGTTCTAGTGAATTATTGAACGTGAGCGGGTGGTGGGAACCTCAGAATTTGTAGCCAGCTGATCAGAAGTGAGGGTTGCCTAGGGGGGTTCCCAATCTTGCCACTGGTATGTGAAACAAAGGCAGTTTTGTAGAGGACTGTGGCCCCACCCTGTGAGGTTTGGCCTAATGGTGGGTAGGTGGTGTCAGAACTCACTGACCCTCCAGCTCTTCTCCTCCCAGTGCTAGCTGTCACAGTAAATGGTATGTCCATTCATCCACCCAGCTGCTAAAAAGGGGACCAAGCAGCTCAACTGTTCCCTCTCAACAGGCTTCCACACAATGAATCAAGACATCCTTCCAAGTACACTTCCTAAAAATCTCTTCTCTGTTCATGTCTCTGCAGCTCTTACGCAGCCTCAAAACCCTACATGATCTGATCTTCTCGTCTCTTGTACCTTCTCCTCATTGCTCATAAAATTCTGGCCACATGAACCTTCTCTCTGATCCTGGATTTGCCAAGTTCAGTCTACCATAGAGCCTTTTTGCTTGCTGTTTCCTCTGCCTAAAATGTTGCAAATCTTTGCTTGGCTGGTTCCTTCTATTATATCATGTAGGTTTCAGTTTACATGTCCTCAAAGTGGTCTGCTTTACTTCCCAATTCCAAGTTGCCTTCTAGTGACTCTCTCATCATCCCGTGTGACTTTCACCACGGGATTCATTTTCATTTTCTTTTTGATTTTTCCCCTTTTTCATCAGAATTAAGTTCCATGTCATATTCAATGCTTTACTCCCAGGGCCTAGAACAGTGTCTGGCACACAGAAGATACTTGCTTACTGAATATCTGAATGTGATATTTAAATATTACTGACTCCACTGAATTGGATTATTCAGCAGCTTCCTGACTTTAGTTTTGCTCTCCCCAAATCCATTTTCCACATTGTAGCCTGAGGCAATTTTCTGAAACACCAATATGATTACATCACTGCCTCACCAAAAATAGGGCTCACTACTATAACACATTCAGAAAGAGTTCTGTCCTTGAGACAGAGAAGACAGACCCTTTATTATCTGGCCTCTGTTTACCATTCCCAGTACATCCCTTCTCCCCTTCTACTCTCTAGCCAGGCTGAACTACTGCCAACGCTTCACACGCCGGGCTCTCTTGCCTCTTCAATTTCCTGTACTTGTCCGTCTTCTATGACGTTCATCTTTCCTCCCCAGCTTGCCTGATTAACTCTTACTCATTCTTCAGGTCTACTTAATCATCACTTCCTCTAGAAAAGCTTCCCTGATCTTATAATATGGGGTTAGGCTCCCCCGCCTATGCGTTCCCACAGTGCTCTCTATCTCACCCCAACCTAGCACTGAGTTTGGATATCCTGTAATTGTCTGGATACTCACCTGTATCCTTTTCAAGAGTGTAAGTTCCTTGGGGGCAGGCAGGGCCTTATCTTATTCAGTGACATTGCTACCACTAAGCACAGTGCCTGCTGGCATACTATATAGATGTTTAATATATATTTACCTAATTCATTTACTATACTAGAAAATCTGCTGGCAAATTCAGAAATCTTTGTTATTTCTTCCATGTTCTCCACAGTGTTTAACTCAATGTTACCCACAGAACAGGTGCTCAGTAAATACTAGGTAAAACTAGAACTTCCTTAACCCGGAAAGTAAAGAGAGAAAAACCAAGATGTTCAAGTTTCTTGATGATGGGGCATATTTATTTAAGGAAACTAGCAAGGTTAGTGACAAATTTTAAATAAAAGAGCTATACTTGATAGTTTATAATTAAGTTATATTATCTCTTTCAACATGTCTCTTGCTATGCTGTGGCTAACATTTAATTTGGGCTATCTGCTAACACAGGGGTAGTTCCGCCTTTTCTCAAAACACCTATGTTAAGATGTAAACACTACATGGTTTAATTCTAGGGAATCACTTTATATGCACTCTTTTTTTGAGACGGAGTCTCGCTCTGTCACCCAGGCTGGAGTGCAGTGGCCCAATCTTGGCTCACTGCAACCTCTGCCTTCTGGATTCAAGCAATTCTCCTACCTCGGCCTCCTCAGTAGCTGGGATTACAGGCATGTGCCACCATACCCAGCTAATTTTTTTTTTTGTATTTATAGTAGAGATGGGGTTCCACTATTTTGGTCAGACTAATCTCAAACTCCTGACCTCAAGTGATCCACCATGCCTGGCCAGCACTCCATTTTAAAGAGATAGGCAGGGCACAGTGGCTCATACCTGCAATCCCAACACCTCGGGAGGCCAACACAGGACTGCTGGAGTCCAGGAGTTTGAGAACAGCCTGGGCAACATAGTGAGACTCTATCTCTACAAAAAAATTAAAAAACTAGCTGGGCACAGTGAAGTGAACCTGTGGTCCCAGCTACTTGGGAGGCTAAAGTGAAAGGGATGCTTCAGCCCAGGAGGTCGGGGCTGCAGTGAGCTGTGATTGACCCCGTGATTGGCCTGTGAAGGACCCTGTCCACCCCCAGTTCTCACCTCCCAAAAAAGATATATAAATGAGTAAACCTTTTCTGATAATAAGAACTTAACTACTGTCACTAAAGGATAAGAATTATTCTTCTTTGGTACTATGATAATTTCTATAAAGATACATAGATACAAATATAGATATATGCTGTACCCATAAAGTAACACGGCAAGTTTTAAAAATAAACACACTAGAAGTTATTCTTATAAATTAGATTTGTCATCAAAGTAATCTCCTTTGGAGACTCATTCAAATAAGAGGACCAAAGCTCAAATGTTTTGGAAAACTTTCTTCGGAAAATGTCTTTAGATCCTACACCAATCAATTCTTTTGAACATTCTTACAGATGATACGTCTTTGGCTTTGAAGGTGTTTGTTTACCTTTACAAGCAAGTAGTCATTAGACACCACAGTTTAGGTTAAAGATCATGACATATTAGATAAAAATAAGGTATATTTGGATAAGCAGATTTCCATGTGTAAGTCATATATGAGTTCTGAAAACAATGCCAAGAGGAGTTCTAGAAATGTTGAAAGAGAGAACGACAAAGGCAACAAGGAAACGTATTTGAAGAGTCAGATTCCCCACCCGCTTTTTTTTCAGAGAAGTCTTGCTCTGTTGCCCAGCTGGAGTGCAGTGGTGTGAACTCGGCTCACTGCAACCTCTGCCTCCCAAATTCAAGTGATTCTTGTGCCTCAGCCTCCTGAGTAGCCGGGATTACAGGTGCATGTCAACATGCCTGGATAATTTTTGTGGGGTTTCACCATGTTGGCCAGGCTGGTTTCACACTCCTGACTTCAAGTAATCTGCCTGCCTCAGCCTCCCAAAGTACTGGGATTACAGGCGTGAGCCACCACATTGGGGTGACCCTCGAAAATCTGATTAAAATTACAGCTCCTTTCCCTAGAAACATCATGGCTTCCTCATTGCCCTACACCCCCCAAAACCACTTGCACTAGAGTAGGAGACAGACATGAACAAGCTGAGGACCCTCTGTAGAGCCACATTCAGATCCCATGATTTAAAGCACTGGCTTTTTTATTTCCTTGCATTTTTTTTCATGTTTTAGCCATTAGGAAAAAAAAGAAAAGGAAGTACCTTATATACTGTGAACCAGTTTGTAAATACATACATATAATTAAAAGTTTCACAAAACAATCTTTAACCCTACTTGATGTAATATTATCTTCGTTTTGATTTCATTAAGAAAAATGTCACTCGTGACCTACTGCACTAACTTCACAATCTGTAACTTGAAAAATACTAATTTTAGAGTAACTGCTAAATAAATGAAATATGTTAATGAAAAAGAAAAAACTCACATGATTATAAAAGTTCTGGGCTGAGTAATGTGGCTCACACCTGTAATACTCACATTTTGGGACTCTGTAGCAGTACAATCGCTTGAGCCCAGGAGTCTGAGACCAGCCTAGGCAACAAAGTGAGACCCTCTCGCTACAAAAAAAAAATTTGAAAAACTGGCTGGGCATGGTGGTGCATGCCTGTAGTCCCAGCAGCACAGGAGGCTTAGGCAGGATACCTGCTTGACTGACAGAGCAAGACCCTCTCCCAAAAAATTAACATTAAAGATTCTGGCTGGACGCAGTGGCTCACACCTGTAATCCCAAAACTCTGGGAGGCCAAGGTGGGTGGATCACAAGGTCAGGAGTGTAAAAACAGCTTGGCCAATATGGTAAAACCCCATCTCTACTAAAAATACAAAAATTAGCCAGGCATGGTGGCACGCATCTGTAGTCCTAGCTACTTGGGAGGCTGAGGCAGAAGAATCGCCTAAACCCAGGAGGCAGAGGTTGCAGTGAGCTGAGATCACACCACTGCACTCCAGCCTGGGTGACAGAGTAAGACTCCATCTCAAAAAAAAAAAAAAAAAGGTTTTGATACGTTATTTAAAAATAATAAACACAAATAGTCAAACCTTTCAAGAGATTGGATTCTTTATGCCAAAATGTGTTGCCTTGGTCATTCATCCACATGGCTTACTACTAGAGACCCCAAAGAGTGAATCACACAATGGCCACAGAAACTCCATACCTTAATATTAGAAAACCATAAATCATTTTCATGTAATGTGGCAAGGTAGACAGATGTAAGAAGTCCAATGCAAAGGGCAATGGTTCCACCAATTGTCAATGACAGAATCTTCCATAATCTTCTACTGGTACAACCTTTTGGAAAAATGGAACAGATAAAAAACAAAGTCGGTAAAAAAATTAGAATGTAATAGTTCTACTTCAAATTATCAAGTCAGCTAAGTCTAGCTGCCTGTCACTAGGAAAGTTTTCCTATCTCCAGTGGAGGCTCCTTTCTGATTCCACAGATCTGTTTTCATTCTATTAAAAGTTTTACCCCATATCTAATTATTCACGTGTCCTTTCTGCCAACTACAATGGGAGCTTCTTGAAGGCAAGTACATTTTCTTATTCATCTTTAATACTGGGGGCCTGTGTCTGGCACAGCTTAACAACCATAATTTATGAAGTTTGTTAAATGGGCAACTAAATGTGTTCTGTCTAGAATGTAATTAGTCTTTTAGGTGATCTAGGTACAATTGGTGGTTTATTCTTTAAAAGCTATTTTAAAAACTTTATTACCTAAAAAAAAAAAATTCTTTTTTGAGACAGGATCTTGCTTTGTTGCCCAAGACGGAATGTAGTGGTGCAATCTCGGCTCACTGCAACCTCCACCGCCTGGGTTCCAGTGATTCTCCCACCTCAACCTCCTGAGTAGCTGGGACTACTCCAGCTACTCCAGCATGGTGATGTGCGCCACTATGCCTGGCTAGTTTTTGTATTTTTAGTAGATACAGTGTTTCACCGTGTTGGCTAGGCTGATCTTGAACTGCTGACCTCAAGTGATCCACCTGCCTCAGTCTACTGAAGTAGGATTATAGGCATGAGCCACTGTGCCTGGCCGATTACCTAAAACTTTTTTAAACCCACAGGTTTTGCAGGAATGCTCTGGGGGGAAAAAAACCCACAGAATAAATAATCCATCATAACTCAAGTTAAAGGACATATAAACTAGGAAAAATATAGACAGCACATATAAAAAGCTTAAATACCCTTAATATAAGATGAATACTTTCAGGACAATTTTAAAAAATAAGTATTGCAGTAGGAAACATTAAGGATATGAACAGGCAATGTACAATAGAAAAAAGTGGCCAATAACAATAACAGACTGAAGATGTTCAAATTCATTAATGTTAAAGAAATGCAAATCAAAACTGTGAGTTATACTTTTAAAAATCTTAGCCAATTTGACAGCTTTCAAAATGCTAATACTCTGTTTTGGTAAAAAATAGACATCTTCAAACACTGCTGCTAGAAGAATAAATTGGTGCCTCTCTGGAAAGCAACATGGCAGCAGTGAGTAAAAGCCACCAAAAGGAGCATTCCATTTGGTCAGTAATGCCAAATCTAAGCGTGTACCCTGAGATGGTTTGGCTATTTGCCCCCTCCAAATCTCATGATGAAATGTAATCCCCGATGTTGGAGGTGGGGCCTAATGGGAGGTGGTGTGGTGATGGAATCAGATCCCTTATAAATGGCTTGGCAAGGTTCTACCAGTACTGAGTTCTCATTCTGTTAGAACTCATTCTGAGTTCTCAAGAGAGCTGGTTGGTAGAAAAGAGCCTGACACCCATGTTCCCAGGAAATTTCTTCTATTCTGGTCATGTGATCTCTAAACACTGGCTCCCTTAACCCTTCTGCCATGATTGGAAGCTTTCTGAGGTCTCACCAGAGGCAGATACTGACGCCATGTTTCTTGTACAGTCTGCAAAACCCTGAGGCAAATAAACCTCTTTTCTTTATAAACCATCCAGCCTCAAGTATTCCTTCATAGCAACACAAATAGACTAAGACATGCCCCAGGAAATAAAGTTTTAAACAAACATATGGTCACAAGGAAATTTATCACGACTCTGTCTGTATTAGTAAATGGTAAGAAAACCTCTTACTTCTACAGTGGCAGCTATAAAAATACTTTACATTGATGATACTTCAAAAATACATCAACTGGCTTATGACACCTTCATAACATAATAAGAGAAAAATAGCAAGTTACAAAACAGCACATAGATCCGGATTTTGCAAAACTGTATACCAATGCTTCTGAGTATATATGTGCAGAATATGACGTTTAGACAGCAAGACAGTGTCATTGGTGGTAGTTTCAGGATGGGAGTATATTTTTCTTTCTTTGTATTGTATAAGGTGTTCAGAAAGTACTGTTATCCAAAAATGCATTCATTACTCTCTAATGACTGAGCCAGGTGGCATGACCTCCCATTAGAGATTACTTTTGTTAAACTGTTTCCCTAAATTGCTTTACTAGCCTGCCTGGTAAGAATTAACATGGCTTGTAAATAACATAAATTCTGTCAGATATCCAAAATGGTTGATGGGTATGAAGATTTTCATGTTAACTTTTAAAATCCTGACCATCCTTTAGTTACAAAAGCTATTCAGAAAGCAGGAAGTAGGTAATTGATGCTATTTGATGCATCACTTAGCAAATCTTTACCATTATACAAACAACTGATCAAGTTCTGATGACTTTTCCCACCAAAAAAAAAAAAAAAAAAAAGCAAAAGAGAGAACTTCAGGAATTTGACTAAATTATAAAGAATTAAAAAAAAACATTGATCCACCTTTCACTACTTTAATGAAATGAGAAACTCATCCAAGGTAAGGCTGCCTGGTGTGTGAATAGTATATACGATCAGAAAATTCAAGATATACTAAAATCTGGGGTATGGGTGGGGGACCATTACTCTAGAGAGTCAAAGGATGAGACTGGCAGAACTGTAAGTTAATGAACAGACAGCTGATGAAGGCTTCTAATCAAAGCTCTTTCATCTTTCATCAAATCAAACTGCAATTAGAACATCAGGGGACTAGAACCAGTTTCAGTTGTTAGGTCCCACCAAATTTTTACCCTATTGGTGAATAACATTTTAATATGCAGAAATAAAAGCAACCCAAAATGCTACTTTAGTTTAAATCACCTACCAGATGGCAATTTATTTTCCAACTTCACATTTTCTTCTTGGGCTGGAAAGTCCTCAGAAACTTCTGTGGCTTTTATTTCTCTTCTTTGCCGGATGGACATCATGATGTCAGACTTACATGCATTGTTCTCCCAATCACTCCTACAAACATCGAGATAAATGGGCTGTCAACGTCAGTGCCTTCTCCCCAACAGACCATGTGCTCATCTATGCTGAAATGCCTTTACTTGTGCCATTTTCCTTAACTACCATGTCCTCCCATCTTTTTTTTTCCTTCCCCCTAAGATAGGGTCTTACTGTCACCCATGCTGGAGTACAGTGGCACCATCATGGCTCACTGTAGCTTCTACTTCCCCAGGCTCAGGTGATCCTCCCACCTCAGACTCCTATCTGGACTACAGGCATGTGCCAATAATTACCTAATGATTTTTTGTAAAGATGGGGTCTCCCTATCTTGATCAGGCTGGTCTCAAACTCCTGGCCTCACACGATCCTCCCACCTTGGCCTCCCAAAGTGCTAGGATTATATGCATGAGCAATTGTGCCCAGCCTGCCCTCAATCTTGCCATCCAAATCCTTGCTGGTCTTCAAAGCTACACTCAAGACACAATTCAAATATTTATTTAACTCAATCACATTTATTCATGAAGTGTGTGCTTTACAGCAGGCCCTGCCAAGAATCAGGAATACAGGTGAACGACACACACGAGCCACTGCTCTCCTTCGAGAACATCCTGAGACATTCCAGTTCCTGCTGATCTTCTCCCTGAGCCACAGCAATTACCATGCAATGCGTCACGTAATTATATAGTTGTATATTATTTTCTACTTCCATAGACGGTAGTAGATCTTCTGTATCTCCCACAGAACTGGCCACGTGGGAGATACTCCATAGTAAATGTGTTGACAACCGGATTTTGAAGAACTAAAATATTGTTTCGTCTCAGGTACCTGAATTTTAACACCAGTGTTCTATAAAACAATTCACACTGGCAGCTTCAGGAATATGCCTCAGTGGTGATGACTGTGGGGGTGTGCCAATCAGGGCAGCTGCTATCCCAGGGAGCTTTGGTGGGAGAAACTGCGGGGAGCAGGAGCCTGGTTTGGCAGCAGCAGGTGGGAGGCGGGGGAGTGGTGGCAGTGAGTAAGCGGGTTCCAGTCCTCCAGAACATCTTGCTTCACTCCTCTGAATAATGAACAGCCTCTCTTACTAATTATTTCTCAAATATGACTAGTAGCCTGACATGATTGTTTCCACAGTATATTAATTCCTAAGGGTAAGTAACTTGCGCTACAGAACAAACCAACTAACATTATACACTTCATGTTATTCATTCATACAAAAAAAAAAAAGCAGGAAGCCAGATTTAAGTACTGTGCTTTCAAGCACTGGAAGTAGAGAGTCTGGAACAGAGAGGGAGAAGAGGAGTGTTTAGCAAAGTCCTATAGCCACAGATAGGCTTATCTCCCAAGTGACCTCATCCTAGAGTCCTGCCCTCCCTGAGTGGGAGAGGACTTTTTGAAACAATTCATATATTCCAGTATGTTAAAGCAGAAAGCCAATACATATTTAAGTGCCAATTATGTGCCAGGCACTGCAATAGTCCCATGAACCATGAAACAAAGGTTCCTTCATCAGATCAAAAGGAGTGCCATCGCCGACAAAGCAAGACTCTGTCTCAAAAATAAATAAATAAATAAATAAAAGGAGTGCCATCGCAAATGACTGAAAAGGGTGGCCGGGTGTGGTGGCCCACGCCTGTAATCCCAGCACTTTGGGAGGCCAAGGCTGGTAGATCACGAAGTCAGGAGTTCAAGACCAGCCTGGCCAAGATAGTGAAACCCATCTCTATCAAAAAATACAAAAATTATCCAGGCGTGGTGGCAGGCGCCTGTAATCCCAGTTACTTGGGAGGCTGAGGCAGAGAACTGCTTGAACCCAGAAGGCAGAGGTTGCAGTGAGCCGAGACCGCACCACTGCACTCCAGATTGGGAGACAGATAGAGAAAATTAAATTAAAAAAAAAAAAAAAGGACCAGAAGGGATTCTTCATTAATAAGTAAGACTAGTGCTGGCGGGGAAAGACAGCTCATGCCTGTAATCCCAGCATTTTGGGAGACTGAGGGAGGAGGATCGCTTCAGGCCGAGAGTTTGAGACCAGTCTGAGCAACATAGTGAGACCCTATCTCTGGAAAAAAAAAAAAAAAAAAAAAAAAAAAAAAATAGCCGGGTACGGTGGTGCATGCCTGTGGTCCCAGCTACTCCGGGAGAATCGCTTCAGTCCAGGAGTTCGAGGCTGCAGTGAGCCGTGATCGCGTCACTGCACTCCAGCCTGGGCGAGAAAGACCCCGGCTCTAAAAAATGAGTCTGCCGCTTTAGTGAGCATCCCCTGGGCGAGGCAGGCACCGGGTTCCCTTACCTGCGCGCCACGCCCCTGCACACCTGGCGTCCCCATCAGATAAGTCTCCCAGGACAGGGGCAGCCGAGAAGTTCAGGCACGCACCCCAGCTCTCCCAGGACCGCGAGCGGCCGTGGGGGTCGCAGCCCAGGCCCTGCCTCGCCGCGCGGCCGACGGGTAAAAGCCGCTCTGCAAACTTGCTCCCTCCTGAGCCCAGCCCGGCCCGCGTCCCGGCGGACACTCGCGCGCCCCGCCCCTCCTGAAGCCCCGACGTCCCGACGCCGCGGCCGCGCCCCCCGACTGCGCCACGCGGTGGGGCGGGGCGGCCGGAGGGGCTCGGGGCAGTCGCTGTGGATTCCGCCGGCGCTCGCCCGCCCTCCCGGGGTACCCTCGCCCGCGCGTCCCCGCGCGTTCCCGCGCGCCGCCACAGACCTGCGGCCTCAGCCGTCCTCACGCGCTGCTCCGGGCGGGGAAAGGAGGCCGGCCGGGCAAGGCTGGGGAGGGACCGCGCTACGGGCCGCAGGGCGCCGCGAGGACTGGGAGGGCAGGGCAGCAGCGGAGCTTTGTGGAAATGAGGGACTGGGGGGCGTCGACAGTCCCGGGGAGGGGGCGCGCCGGGGAGGCCGGGCCGCTGTGGCCGCGCCCATAGGCTCCGGGAGCTGTTCGTCAACGCCAGGCCCCGCCTCCTCTCGCGGCGCTCCACCCCGTCTCGTGCGGCGCTGGCCGGAAGGAAGCGGCGCACTTCCGCTTGCCTGGCCCGACTTGTGTCCCATCTGTTCCGGAGAGTTGGTCGGCAGAGCCGCGGTCGTAGGGAGCGGGGTGCACATCCTGTCTTTATGCACGCAGGCGCCGGTCACCTCCAAGCCAGAGCTGGAGATGCGGCTCGGGAGAGGAGAGTTTGGCGGCTCCGAGGAGGGATCGCCTCGAGCCGCAAGTTTCAGAGCAGTGGCTCCGGGATGCCCCCCGGGGCTTGAGATCGGTACGCAGGGATCGGATGCGCAGGGATCGGTAGGGACGATCTGAGGGACGGAAGCAGTCGGGCCACTCGGGCCTGTCCCGCTTCCGGCGTTGCCTGGCCTGGCGCTCCACCTCCGGGCCTTGACAAAGCCCCAGCGCCCGATGGCCACTGACTGGGGCTTGAAGTCCTTTAGCGACTGCCCGCCAGCGTCCAGCAGAGAGGGTTTTGCGTCCCCAAAGACGCCCTTCTCCCGAAAATAGGCTCCTCTGTGTTCTCAGTCGGGTGTATTTTCTGTCTTCAAACTAGATTGGCAGCCGTCTTTTGAGAGCAGGTACTGACTGTACTTTGTCTCTAGATACTTTTCTTAGTCACACTACGAAAATCACTAGATAGAACCTTTTTAAAAATTAATTTTTGGAGATGAGGCTCTGTCGCCCAGGCTGGAGTGCTGCAGCCTCGACCTCATTTTTGTATTATAAGATTACACTTACGTTTAAATGATTTTTAAAAGGAATTAGTCTTGAAACAGTTCTGCATGTTTTTAATTATTTTGTAGAATGCTTTGATATTCAGAGGGCAACTGACCCTTAATTACACTTCTTTTAACCACATATTTTAGCAATTCCTGCGTATTTATTTGCTCAGATAAACTTTATAACCATTTACCAAGTTCCAAAAGAGAATCCATGGAAATTTTTACTAGAACTATATAAAATGTTTAGAAATGTTTGGGAGAAATGAGGTATGACAATAGTGAGTATTCCCTTACAGAACCATGTATGGGACAGTTTGGTACACTATATAAATTTTTTTCCAACGGTGCTTTCATCCAATTTGGTTGACTTTTCAGGTGTCTTGGTAGAAGTCAAAGCAATGGTCTCCAAACTTTTTTTTTTAAGACAGTGTTTCACTCTGTTGCCCAGGCTGGAGTGCAGTGGCGCCATCTCAGCTCACTGTAGCCTTGGCCTCCTGGGTTCAAATGATTCTGATGTCTCAGTCTCCTGAGTAGCAGGGATTACAGGCGTGTGCCACCATGCCTGGCTAATTTTTGTACTTCAAGGTGAGATGGGGCTTCGCTATGTTGGCCAGGCTAGTCTCAAGCGCTAAGCCTCAAGTGTTCTGCCTGCCTTGGTCTCCCCAAAGTGCTGGGATTACAGGCATGAGCCATTGCGCCCAGCCTCTAAACTTTAATCAGAAAAAGATTTTCTGTCTTCTCTTTCTATATACATATAAACATATTTTTTTAAAAAATGAGGCAAGGTCTCACCATGTTGCCCAGGCTGGTCTTCAACTTTTGGGCTCAAGTGATCCTCCAGCCTTGGTTTCCTGAAGTGTTGGGATTACAGGCATGAGCTACCACACCCAGCCCATATAAACATATTTTTAAACAAAGTGACTACACAGGAAATCCTAGTGTTTTCTGCATACATCCCATTGGATTGTTTTACGCACTCTCTCTGACTCGTGTCAGAGACCTCAAGAGGTGGGCGTGTATATGGCAGTCCTCTGAGATTGGCATGGCACGTGTGGTTCTTAGGGAACCCAGGCCAAGCGCCAGGGATGAGCTTCCTTGATGGTTGCATCATTCCAGTGTCCCACAGCCACTGACATCACACTGGACTCCTCTTTCTCTCCTTTAAAATGTTTGTCAGTAGATGGCTGCTTCTCTGTGAGTCTTCATGTGGCAGGCCAGGTCTCACTGACAGGCCTCCATAACAACCATTTCAGTACTGACTGACTGGTTAAGTTAAATATTAAAAGGTGACAGAGCCAGTGCCCTATACAAAGGCTGGAATGAAACAAAAGCACACCAGGAGTTTTGCCCAGCCCTTTCCTGGGCTTTGAAGCATGACAAGATGACAAGGAATTCTCAACAGGACCCGTTTAGGATTAGACAAGTTTTATTGGGGGTCTGAAGAAACTCCCCAAGCATCCACAAACAAGTTTATTGGGGTCTGAAAGAACTCCCCAAACATCCATGACTTAGCAGGAAACAAGGATAATCACCCCAGCACCTGGACCCATTTAGAGTAAGTAAATTTACTGAGGCTCCAGAGGAAGGTCTTCAGGACTCAGATCTTAGTTATAAATGAGAAGTCAATTACTTATATCTTTAGATGAATGCACACTTACAGACATTGCATAGAAGGTATATAAGCCCTGGCAAACTTTATGATTTTGAGTTGGTCTGGGGGTAATTTCTAGGCCTTCTCCCTGTAACCAGTTACAGAAATAAACTCCTTCCTTTCCCAGTTCATCTGCATCTCGTTATTGGGCTGTGAGAATAAGAAGCCTGACCTTAGGTTTGGTCCAAGAACATTCAGAAAAAGCATTATGAAATGTCGTCTGTATTTTTTCTCTTTAACTTTATATTAACTAGATTTGTAGTCCTTTAAAATAGTGAAATTTTTAGGCAGACTACCCTAGGTGCACAAATCCAAGGATTCTCTTAAAATGTAGTTAAAGTTAGCAAAGTACTGAATTTTTGTTTCATTTTCTTTGAAAAATTTATTATTATTGTTATTATTTTTTTGAGACAGAGTTTCACTCTTGTCACCCAGGCTGGAGTACAATGGCATGATCTTGGCTTACTGCAACCTCCACCTCCTGGGTTCAAGTGATTTTCCTGCCTTGGCCTCCCAAGTAGCTGGGATTACAGGCATGGACCACCACACCTGGCTAATTTTTTTTTGTATTTTTAATAGAGAGAGGGTTTCACCATGTGGGCCAGAATGCTCTCAAACTCCTGACCATGGGTGATACACCCACCTTGGCCTCCAAAGTGCTGGGATTACAGTCATGAACCACCTTGCCTGGTCGATTTTTAATAGAGGTGGGGTTTCGCTGTGTTGCCCAGGTTGGTCTCAAACTCCTGGCCTCAGGTGAGCCTCCCACCGTGGCATCCTACAGTGCCGGGATCACAGGGGTGAGTCACTGTGCCTGGCCTCGTTTTCTTCTTTAACCCCTGCTTCTCTGCTTACCTCTACTTGTCTGTACTTTTTTCATTCCCATGGTTACCACCTACACTTTTTTTTCATTTCCATGGTTAGAATAACTTGTGTATTTTTGAATGAGGACATGAATAGGTAAGGTATTCAGTTAAAGCAGATGATGATGTTTTATGACATAAGCGTTCGCCACATGTGATGATTCTTTAGATGTTAGTCCGAGAATCCGTGTCCTTGGCTGGTCCTTCTGGTTTGTTTCCTTGGACTGCTGTAATGTCATTTCCTGTAAAACAGGCACGTACATGTGTCCACAAATCCCAGCAGCCAGGTTTTTCCTACCAATAGATGCCAAGGCGTATTGTCAGGCTTGAGACATTTTCTGTTTTGTTTTATTTTTTCCTGTTGTAAGCAGGACTTTCAGCCAGAAAAGGATGTGTTTCTAACACTCTTGAATTCAGACATTTTATCATGCCTTAAATTAGGGCCAATCTAGTGCAGGGCTGGATTTTCACTAACACTTATCAAGTTCCCCCCACCAACTTTCCTGAATCAACCCATGGACAAAGATGAGATAAACCAAAGGATTCCTTATGCATAAAGTCTACAGGTTTGATTGCAACTGTCCAGGTCCGAAAGCTCTGAGACTGAAACTATCCCAACAGCTAGATGGAGTCTGTATTGAGTCGATTCTGTACTTTAGTGATTCTCCACGTGATGGAGGTAACAAATCCAGCCTCCTCTTAGAGATTTTTCCTCACAGTCTCCTGATGACCTTTTGGATGTTCAGTGAAGATACCAGGAAGTGACGTTTGACAGGAAGTGAGGTTTGAAATAGCTTTCTCTCCCTATAACCGTCTTTATTCAACCAATTCATTTATATGCAAGGATGAATTACCTATGGCAATATGACCCACCCCCCTCCCCAGCCAGTGGGGGAAAAACTGATCTCTGGGGATTCAAAAAATTATTACTCTTTTTATGTATAAAGCACAGATACACAGACTTGGCGTGGTGGCTCACACCTGTAATCCCAGCACTTTGGGAGGCCAAGGCAGGCAGATCACTTGAGGTCAGGAGTTAGAGATCAGCCTGGCCAACATGGCAAAACCCCATCTCTACTAAAAATACAAAAATTATCCAGGTGTGGTGGCACACACCTGTAGACTCAGCTACTCAGGAGGCTGAAGCAAAAGAGTCACTTAAGCCTGGAGGCGGAGGTTGCAGTGAGCCAAGATCACGCCACTGCACTACAGCCTGGGTGACAGAACGAGACTGTCGCAGCAAAAACAAAAAGGCGTAGCTATACTTACAGTATCTAGACAGATGAACTGTACGGTACTTCTGTGTCATGGATGGGGAAATTAATTGGGAAAACCCTCTCAAAGGACTTCTTAGGATGGTAATGAAATAAAGGTGGAAACACCAATGTCGACTAGGTTTTGGTGGTTGGATCCTTGCAGAATCCTGGTGGTTTACTTTTCTCTTTAATGTATTTCTCTATATGTAAATGGGGGGAGGCAGACTGAAAATAAGAGCTGAGGGTTCAGTATTGACCCAAAAGAGAGTGGCTGAAATGACATTTATTTCTGTCACATAAGCAGTCCAGTTCCACAATGCCAGGGCCCCAGGGTCCTTCCAACAAAAATGTCACACGTGTGTGTGTGTGTTTTAATTTTTCTTTCGTGGTAAAATACATAAAATTTATCTTTTTTTTTTTTTTCTGAGACAGGGTCTTGATCTGTTGCCCAGGCTGGAGTAGTGGCGTGATCTCAGCTCACTACAGCCTCTACCTCCTGGATAAATTTTCAAGTGATTTTGTGCCTCAGCAATTTTCATGCCTCAGCCTCCTGAGTAGCTAGGACTACAGCACCCACCACCATGCCTGGCTGTTGTTATTTTTAGTAGAGATGGGGTTTCACCATGTTGGCCAGGCTGGTCTCAAACTCCTGACCTCAAGTGATCTGCCCCCTTCAGCCTCCCA
The DNA here is from genome assembly GCA_031835075.1 of Saguinus oedipus. Lineage (NCBI taxonomy): Eukaryota > Metazoa > Chordata > Mammalia > Primates > Cebidae > Saguinus > Saguinus oedipus. Next base: position 36,621,202 of record CM063187.1, on the reverse strand, counting down.
AAATGCTGGGTTTGCCACTGCGCCTGACTGATCTGAACTATTCTTAAATCTACAGGTCAGTGGTATTACATTCATAATATTGTGCTACCATCACCACCATATACCTCCAAAACTCTTCATAAGATTGAAACTCTGTGTCCATTAAACCACCATACTGTTTCCACAGTGATTGCACCACTTTACACTCTCACCAATGGGTGCACAAGGGTACCAATTTCTCCATGTCTTTACCAACACTTTAGTATTTTCTGCTTTTATTTTTTGATAGTAGCCATCCTAACAGGTGTGAGGTGGTATCTCATTGCAGTTTTGATTTCCCTTTTCCTAATGACTAGTTGAGCATCTTTCCATGTACTTCTTGGCCATTTGTATATCTGCTTTAGAGAAATGTCTATTCAAGTCCTTTGCCCATGTTTGAATTGGGTTTTGTTGTTGAGTTTTAGAAGCTCTGTCTTGTCCTTGTTCTCATAGTCAGTGATCAGAACATTTACATAACAGGTGGCAAAACAGAGAAAGAAGGGGAGGTGGAACTCCCCTTAATTTTAAGGGCACACCCAGAAGTTTTTTTCATTTCTTTTGGGGTAACTTAAGCTGATGTAGTCTATTGTTTTCTGAAACAAAGCAATTTTATATTTGTATTACTATATGCTTAGAGAAAATATAGCCATCAAATACAGTGAATGTTTCAAGGACAACTGGGATATTTTCTCAACCAGCTTTGAACTCTGTGATCCTAGATTCATTGAGTCTCTTTTTAAAAAAACGTATTTTTAATTTATTTTAGAGGTAGTATCTCACTGTTGCCCAGGCTGGAGTGCAGTGGTGCAGTCACAGCTCATTACAGTCTCAAGCGATCCTCCCACCTCAGCCTCCCAAAGTTGTGACTACACCTGGCTGGTTTTTTTTTTTTTAATTTTTATTTTTGTAGAGATGGGGTTTCACCATGTTGCCCAGGGTGGTATCAAACTCTTGGCCTCAAGCAATCCTCCTGCCTTGGCCTCCCAAAGTGCTGGGATTACAGGGAGCCACCATATTCAGCCTGATGTCTTCTTGAATTTCAGAAACACTTAAGGTACGTAATACATTGTATAGGTGCAGCTGGTGTGCCTGTTTAGACAGGTGTTACTGTTTTGGGGCTTTAATTAGCGATCATGCCCTTTGTATCTTACGTCCATACGTATTCTTTTTAGTTTTATAAGGTATAACCTAGTTAGGAATATGGCTATGAAGCTCTTGTTCCACTTATCTTTTTTGATGAGACAGAATCTCACCAGTGAAATTCCGTCTCTCTCGCCCAGGCTGGAGTGCAGTGGTACAACCTTGGCTGACTGCAACCGACGCCCCCTGAGTTTAAGCAATTCTTCTGCCTCTGTCTCCCAAGTAGCTTGGATTACAGGCGCCACCACCATGCCTGGCTAATTTATATATTTTTAGTAGGGATGGTGTTTCACGTCAGCCAGACTGGTCTCAAACTCCTGACCGCAAATGATCCACCCGCCTTGGCCTCCCAAAGTTCTGGAATTACAGGCATGAGCCACCACACCGTGTCTTGTTACACTTTATCTTTCAAGAGTAAATTTCATCCGTGGATTATGGTTAAAGACGAGTGCTGATTTGGTTTTATTTTTTGCCACTTTTGCTGTTTTTCTACCTGATCACAACCACTGGACTGAAGTAGAAAGCTATTCCCTGGGCCTGCAGGATGGCATCTGACGTGAAGAGGTAGCACCTGGACTGGTTTGCAGGTATACCTTTTTCGTTTTTATTTTTTATTTTTTGAGATGGGGGAGTTTAGCTCTTGTTGCTCAGGCTGGAGTGCAATGGCGAGGTCTTGGTATCGCACCATTGCACTTGGTCTCTCACTGCAACCTCCACCTCCTGGGTTCAAGTGATTCTCTTGGCTCAGCCTTCTGAGTAGCTGGGATTACAAGTGCCACAATGCCTGGCAATTCCTCAAAGATCTAGAACCAGAAATACCATTTGATGCAGCAGTTCCATTACTGGTATATACCCAGTGAGAGATGAGTCATTCTGTTAAAAAGTCATTCTGTATGTTCGTTGCAGCACTGTTCACAATAGCAGAGACATGGAATCAACCCAGATGTCCATCAGTGATAGACTGGATAAAGAAAATGTGGTACATACACACCATGGAATACTATGCAGAAATAAAAAGGAATGAGATCATGTCTTTTGCAGGGACCTGGATGGAGCTGGAAGCCATTATCCTCAGCAAACTAATGCAGGAACAGAAAACCAAACACATGTTCTCACTTATAAGTGGGAGCTGAACAATGAGAACACAGACACAGGGAGGGGAACAACACACACCTGGGGCCTGTCTTGGGGCGGGGTGAGGGGAGAGGGAGCACCAGGATAAACAGCTAATACATGCTGGGCTTAATACCCAGGTGATGGGTTGATAGGTGCAGCAAACCACCATGGCACATGTTTACCTATGCAACAAACCTGCACATGTACCCCGGAACTTAAAAATTAAAAAAACCCACTCAGACAGTATACTGGAGCTTTTGTCTGCATTTGCAGGCTGAGCACAGGGTTGCTCCAGGTGGTCCCAAATGCTGAAGAGCCTCATGTTAGAGTTTTTCACCTCTGCGGCGGAACGGTGATGGACTCCAGTATCATCATTCCAGGGAGGCACTGCCACACCAACTGTGTTCTCAGGCTTCACGTGGAGAAGGGCTTTAGAAAATGCAGATAGCCTTGAAACCACTGGTTTCCTACCACTGTTTATTTCAGCATAACTATTTTTTGTGGAATGCTAGCTCTAGAGGAACAGAAATAAATACAGCTTAAGCTTTGAACTATATCCTGCTGTACTTTTTCTCATAAGCCTGAAATAGAATTTTCTGACACCGTTTGTGGTTGGAAATACTGAATTTAACTGGGACTGCAGATATAAACAAAAAGAACAAGATGTGGATTGATGTGCCTATTTCAGTAAAACACAGCCACACTATTTCTAAAATATGGATACTAAAATTAATAAGATGACAAATAGAAAAAAAACTGGAGATGTGCACAGTAGTGACAATAAGCCTATAAATAGCACTAGTAGGTGCTAATACAAGTCCTGAAAAATGAATGTTTTATTTTATTGAGGGTCTGTTCAGGTCCAGCTTTCCATTGTGTATACATTTAAGATAATATACTTTCTCATTTTAAAACGATACTTATTACTGATCAATCCATGGTAATAACATGGGTAATTATAAATATTCTTTTTGTTTTTCCTTTTAACAAAGTACCAAGCTGAGAAATCAGCAAGGTGAAATAGCTGGGTCTGAGCTCATGGCTGAGGATTCATGATTTTATTTTCTTTCTTTCTTTCTTTTTTTTTTGAGACGGAGTTTCGCTCTTTGTTACCCAGGCTGGAGTACAATGGCGTGATCTGGCTCACCGCAACCTCCGCCTCCTGGGTTCAGGCAATTCTCCTGCCTCAGCCTCCCGAGTAGCTGGGATTACAGGCACGCGCCACCGTGCCCAGCTAATTTTTTGTATTTTTAGTAGAGACGGGGTTTCACCATGTTGCCCAGGATGGTCTCGATCTCTTGACCTCGTGATCCACCCACCTCGGCCTCCCAAAGTGCTGAGATTACAGGCTTGAGCCACTGTGCCCGGCCTGGATTCATGATTTTCTGATTTGTGTAATTATTTGTTATTATTGAGACAGAGTTTCACTGTCACCCAGGTTGGAGTGCAGTAGCGTGATCTTGGCTCACTGCAACCTCCGCCTCCCAGGTTCAAGTGATCCTCCAGGCTCAGCCTCCCGTGTAGCTGGGACTACAAGTGTGTGCCACTACAACTGGCTAATTTTTGTACTTTTGATAGAGATGTGGTTTCACCATGTTGGCCAGGCTGGTCTCAAACTCTTGACCTAAGTCATCTGCCCGCCTCAGCCTCCCAAAATGCTGGGATTACAGGTGTGAGGCACTGTGTCCGGTGCAAAAATTTTTTTTTAAGTTGTTTTTTCTACATCCACCTAATAGGTAGAATCATTTTAAAACAAACACCCCATTTACCTAGAAGTATCTGTTTTATATGCATTTTTACAAATTATTACAAAATGGCACCTTTTCTATCTGGATTAAGTAACACAACTGGTGTAAATCTGGTTAAGGAGCAAAAAGCCACCAATATGTGACATGATTCTGTTATATGGCAGTAATAATTTATATTAGATGCCTGACATTAAACTTTTTAATTCAAAGAAAAACCTTCTTACCTACATAATCTACTTTGGTAAGGCAAACAATTTAAACTAATTACCCATTATTGGAAAAAAAAATCAGGAGATTAAAGAAACTAAAGCTGTCATAATCTTATTAAACACTTCTTAGTTCAAATAAAACTAAGTTTGGTATAGTTATTAATGTGCCACTAGAAAAATGAGGTCTATAGTCCTCTAACACAGCATGCAAACTGGATTGTGCTGCACAGATACGTAGGCCTTTGAAAATGGTTTCAGCATCTTATGCTCTGCTGATTTGGATTCCGAGATATACACCAAAACACACTACCTAAGTCAGTCTATCGTATGGCACCAATTAGAAACTTCTCTATGAATTTACAGGGCCAAAAACGTTCTCATTTTCCATCTTTGCTGATTGACTTGGAAGAAATCTATGTAGAGTAGTACGAATTTTTTCTTAGCTCTGCTAGTTTAATCAACAGCTCTAGACCAAAGCCAACCACTACCTCCTCCCTACCTTTGAAGTTGGCTTTGGAGTCGCACATGCTATTCATGATAAAGAGGCGCATTGAAGACTCTTTTCTTTATATCCGGGATTATTCAAGTCAGTTGTCACCCCAGCCGAGTGGATTAGTCACTGGGGTTACCTTGCACCACGGTTACACCTGCAGGCCGTGCACTATAGACCCACAGCACTGACATGGTGAAGCCGTGGGGGCCAACATTGACACCGTAAAGTTGTCAGGAGATAAATGAGACTTTATAGCTGCATTTTGATTTATTATTTAATTATGCATTACTATTTTAAACAAATTGTGTTTGGCTTTAAATATCAGAGATGAAATAGGTTAAAGTCATAAAATATAGCTAAGATCTGTTGACAGGTAGACTATAAAAATTACAAAGGAAGAAACAAACTAATTTAGTTACAAAGCACTACTATAAAAAGCTTTCTTTGTAAAAAGCCGTTTGCTTTCTGATAGCTCTAGATCACAAATTATATCGTGGTTCTAGTTCAGAGGTCTAGTCAGCAAATGTTTTCTATCGAATAGGTGGTAAATCAGGCTTTGTGGGCCATACAATCTGTCACAATTACTCAGCACTGCTGTTGTACCTTGAAAATTGCCATACATGAAATGTATACACACGGGCTTGGCTGTGTGCTAATAAAATTTATTTGCCAAAACAGGTGGCAGGATGGCTTTGAAGAGAGGGCCCTGGTTTGCTAATCTCTCTTCTGTGCCAGTGCTGTTCAATAGAAATACATTGTAAGGTGGGCTCAGTGGCTTATGCCTATAATCTGAGTACTTTGGGAGGCCGAGGCCAGCGGATCACCTGAGGTCGGGAGTTCGAGACTAGCCTGACTAACATGGAGAAACCCTGTCTCTACTAAAAATATAAAATTAGCCTAGCGTGGTGGCACATGCCTTAATCTCAGCTACTTGGGAGGCTGAGGTAGGAGAATCTCTTGAAACTGGGAGTTGGAGGTTGCGGTGAGCTGAGATCATGCCATTGCACTCCAGCCTGGTCAACAAGAGTAAAACTCCGGGGCCCAAAGTGGCTCTGGCCGGATGTTGTGGCGCTTGTGAAGGCGAGGCCAAGAGTTCAAGGCCAACCTCAGCAACCTTACAAGCTCTCATTGATTGGCAAAAAAATAAATAAATAAATAAATAAAAATAAAACTCCATCTCAAAAACAAAAACAAAATTCAATGTAAGCCACATGTCAATTAAATTGTCTGGCAGCTACATTAAAAAAACAAGTAAAACTAATTTCAATGTAATCGATATAAAAAAACTATTAATACAATTCCTTTTTGTATTAAGTCTTTGCAACTGCTATGTATTTTACAAAATACAATATTAAAGTCAATACATGACACTTAGAGCTTATTATAGTGGCTGCCACACTGGACCGTATGTTCTAGAGCTTCCATGCTAGGATTTCTCTAATTTGGAGGTTAGTGACACATTTCAGATTGGGTTCTTGAAAGACAGGGGATATGATTAATGTGTCCCTGGGAAGCATGGGATGAAATATTTTGGCCTTGGTCACTTTCAATTGAAGTGGCCTAGGATCCTAGGGCACAAACGGATAACCAGACCCACAATACAGTCAGATGATGTTAGCTTCAATTGTCAGTATAACAGGTATGACATCAACAGCTATCTGTATTAGACTACAAAATTATCAAGGTGTGAACGCATCACTGTAGTTTTTGGCCTTCACTGAAGAATGCTAATTGTCAATAGCAGAACTAGTCTTTAGCACTCTGACTACATCAAGAATTGAAAGCATATAAGCATGTCACATTTGGAAGAGAAACTGAACTGGGTAGCAAGGAAAAAACCTTCGAAATTATGCTGAATTTTTAAAATGACTTAAAAAGCTACATGCCTTTTCAAATTATCTTCGTCTAACAGTCTAATGCAAGTCAGCAACAGATTAACAAGTTATCAAGACAGCCTTCGTTTAATCCTTGGGAAGCTTTTAATTATTTAAATGCGACTTTCTAAGCAATAAAGTCATCATTTCCAGGAAAAGAATGGACACCACTTGTGGTTAATAAAAGTTAGAGGCAAATTTTTTTTAACAAAAAATTTATTACCAAAATACAATATTAAAGTCAATACATGACAAACTCCTGTAAAGCAAAATAAATTATTCTAACATTGTACAGTATTTCCAAAGGTAGTTAAAGAAGCACTACAGACCTTGCCTCACTGTTCTGAACAGATGAACTGTTCTGCCATGAACACAGTCCTAGAGTTTCAGCTTTAAGGCATGCAGCTCAATGTGCAGGATAATTTTACAAAATGCAAATCATCCTATTTTAATAAGATACAGTGTCAGAATTAACTGTAGTCTTTACATGTCAGTATTCCAGAAATTTTTATACTTTGGCTATAGAAGCAATGCCATAGTGTTACACAATACTTATTTCTTAAAAAAATACATGTATTCATGTCCATGAATATCAAACACACATTTCTATTAAATATATTTTATTGAATATTACTTAGAGCACCTTGCTGTACAATTTAAAAAGATTAAATAAGTGTCTATGAAAACTAAAAATACAGTAAGTCTCAACAGAAAAGCCTGCTTGCCTTTGCCAAGCCAATTACAGCACGGAAAGGTGCAATGTAAACATGGATGCCCACCATTTGCTTTGTGAGAAAAAAATCAGAAAATAATTATGAAGCCACCAGCAGCCACCTTCAACAGGAAGAAAGATCCAGAGCAAAGGCTTGGGTCGGTGTCATGACATTGCACTATCTGGCCAACGAACTTGGACTACCAATCACATAGAATATTAGCGTGATACTGTTGGAACACTGAGACACCTACCGTATTCTGGATGATCAGAGAAAGGGAGAAAATGATAGAGCCCTGAAAAGTATTCTTTATAATGATCAGAATGTATCATCTTCCCCCTCCCCACCTTTGTCATATACAGTTTCTTTTCAAAGCTATTTTCACTGTCACATCTAAGTGTTCAGAGCAGAAAACAAATACTATCAGCTTTGTCTAATAAGGTGTCTAATACCAATAAATGTTATTCCTATGAAGTAATTCTTACTGAAAAATTTTTTTTTTTTGAAACAGGACCTCATTCTGTCACCCTGGTTCAAGTGCAATGGTGCTATTACGGCTCACTGCAAGCTTCCACCTCCAAGCTCAAGTGATCCTCCCACCTTAACCTCCCAAGTAGCTGGGACTATAGGCACGTGTCACCTATGCCTGGCTAATTTTTGATTTCTTGTAGAGATGGGGTCTCCCCATGTTGCCCAGGCTGGTCTTTTTTCTTGTTTGTTTGAGACAGTTTCGCTCTTATGGCCCAGGCTGTAGTGCAATGGCATGATCTCGGCTCACTGCAACCTCCACCTCCCAGGTTCAAGCAATTCTCCTGTCTCAGCCTCCTGAGTAGCTGGGATTACAGGTACCTGCCACCATGCCCAGCTAATTTTTGTATTTTTTAGTAGAGACGAGGTTTCACCATGTTGGCCAGGCTGGTCCTGAACTCCTGACCGTAATCCACCCACCTTGGCCTCCCAAAGTGCTGGGATTACAGACGTGAGCCACCATGCATGGCCTGCCCAGGCTGGTCTTAAAACTTCTGGACTCTAAAAAAAAAACAAAACCAAAAAAAACCCCAAAACCTATAATGCAATAAAAATTAAAAAAAAAAAAAAAAAAAAAAAAAAAAACTTCTGGACTTGGCCGGGCGCGGTGGCTCAAGCCTGTAATCCCAGCACTTTGGGAGGCCGAGGTGGGTGGATCACGAGGTCAAAAGGTCGAGACCATCCTGGTCAACATGGTGAAACCCCGTCTCTACTAAAAATACAAAAAATTAGCTGGGCATGGTAGTGCGTGCCTGTAATCCCAGCTATTCAGGAGGCTGAGGCAGGAGAATTGCCTGAACCCAGGAGGCGGAGGTTGTGGTGAGCCGAGATCGCGCCATTGCACTCCAGCCTGGGTAACAAGAGCGAAACTCCGTCTCAAAAAACAAAAAAAAACAAACAAAAAAATACTTCTGGACTCAAACAGTACTCCAGTCTTGGCCTTCTAAAGTGTTGTGATTTACAGGTGTGAGCTGTCATGCCCAGGCTACTACTGATTTTAATAGCTATCTCTTTTACAATTATAATTGCATAATCTTATTACTTTTTGAAAACTCAACTGTTCTTAGTAGACACATTGTTAACTTAAGGCTTGCCACAAAATATTAATGGGAACGCACAGAACCTTGATACACGCTTTCTCTTATTGGCCAGGAGAATGCTTTTAAGGACAATCGATTCTAGGGCCAGAATCAGATGAAACTTTAAAGGCTCTGAACTTCTGGGTTATTTTTCCCCATGAGGTGGGGAAATTTTAAATCCATGATTCCAAGTGGAAAATCTAAGTAACAATCAATGCAATTAGTTTAAAGAAATAAAGTAATTTAAAAATTCACATCATTGAAATTTTGGGGATTCTTTTCATTATTAATATCCAAATATTATACAAAACTAAAGCCAAGGAAATTTTATAAAACAAAATTCTTCTAAGGTTGTTAATTTCAGAATAACAGATTTTTATAACAAAATACTGAGTCATTGTACTAGCAGTGATAAAACTGACTTACAATGAGTGGCAACAGTAATAATAATGAAACTATTTCAAATGTTTTATTTGAATTTAAAATTAAAATGTTTCAATTCTGAAAAAAGGAGAAAATGAATATAAGTCCACAAACAGTGGATTTGGGGAATATAATTTAGTATATATAAATCCATTTCATATTTTTAAAAACCACATACCAGAAATGGATTAACTTTCATAAATAAATTAAAGCTACCTAAATAAAAAAGCTGCAAAGTTACAATCATTTATGTTTGTTTAAATATCACCAAAATGAAATGAGAAAGAAAAAAAAACCCAACAAATCAGACAATGTTTCAAGATGCCTGGCCCCACTTAAATAATTCCTAATAATTTTATAAATATTAATCCAATCATACCTGGACTTTAGGAACGGAATTCTTCCCTAAAACATGCCTACAGAGTATCCCATTCGAAAACCTGTTTTCAGTGTTCAAAGCTGATCGGTCACAGCCTCGTCAGGTGTTAGAAATCAATATTCAGATATTCGGAAATAGCACCGTGAGGATGGTGCACGGAAGAGTGCACCGGCCTTTTCACCTGTAAGCAGAATTTACTTTCAAAACAATGCAGAAATAAGTAATCAGAACTACAAAAACAAAAACACCCTGTTTTCTTCACTCTTGGAAATAATTAAAATATAAAATGTGTAATTAGTAAGACTACATCTATTTGATGGTAAATTTTAATGCTAAAGCACTTTGTGTTGGTTTTCCGTATGTCCAATCGCACTCTAACAAAATAGAATTTTCCAGATAAGAGGAATCCTATAGACTTGTCAAATGCTGTTATTAAAATTTTTACAAACAACCTGAATTTTTGCTGTATTTTAGTCACATTTGGATATATTCCACTTCTGCTAAATATAAGTAAATTAATATACCCCAGGAAGGAAAAGCTCAACACAGCAGTACTTATTTTCAGGAGCTTCTAAATTTCACTCCTCATCCCTTAAGGGATTTTTGGAAATAGTTCAAACTATTTCCAATGTCCAATGATCAAATGTAAATTTTCATACATTGTTTCTTTCACACACTTTCAGATAACAAGCATGGTCTCATCTAGCAGAGAGTATTAGAAGGTCTATGTACTACTGAGAAAGTATGCAAAATTCTGACAGACACTGAAAAGAGCCTCTGAGAACACTCAAGACAATTTAGCATTACTATAAATTGAGATCTGGTTTGAGTCTGGTGGGAATTCACCTGTTTCCTCATTTGCTCACAAAAGTCATGGTAAATTTAAGACAATACTTTACTTCTTAAATGCCTATTTACAATCTAGTTTTGAATTTAGAGGTCTGTCTTCTTTTCTTTCTTTAGTAAAGGAACATATCCTAGATTAAGTAAATTTCTACCAATTTAGGGATTTCAGTAGATCATTTCAAAGCCCTCTAATTATGTTTCATTGTTGACTTTGTTGGTGACACTGAAAAAACCCCTCCCAGAACTGTCTCCCATTTCTCACTGGAGTCTGCATGTCAGAAGTGAGAAAACTAAGTTCTGCTTAAGACTGTGACACTTTATGACTTTTAGAATAGTTCCTGAAAAGCTCTTTCTTAACTCTTTTGCTTGCATTTCTATACTATATAAGCTTTTATTAATAAATACACTCAACACTAAGAAGGGGTAAAAAGGGTTAATATTGTATTATACCTCTGCTTCCTCTTCGACCCACTCCCCCTCACTCAAAATACTTAAATATCATTACTGCTCATCCATTTGGAATTCCTTTTATTACAAGTTTGGTTCCAAAGTCACATCTGTCACTTCCTCAAAAATCACATCATCGATTTCTTCTGTGGCAAGGTTGTTTGAAGCGCAAAGATGAAACTGGTGAAGGAATCCTCTTCTGCTTTCCTGTTCGAGTCATTATTCCATCTAATTTGTGTTTAGAGCTGTGTTGTGGTCCTTATTCAGGATGATGTTTACAATTTCACCCTCATGCTCTTTCATATGATCCAAGAGGTTTTCTTTGCTGGTTGATTCAAAACCACAAATACAACAGCAGAAGAGTAAAACACAGTACTCCATACCAGGAGGGGCCAGAGTGGAGACTTTTTCTAAACTATATGAGGTATTACTTGTAGGGCTCAGTTTCTCATTCTCGTTGGAACCCAGAACTTCACTGGGAGTCTGGGAAATCAGTTCTGAAGATGACACCGCATTTTCTGAACTTCCAGTGATGGGATCTGTGCTCTCTTCACTGTTCTTTAATTGAATCTTTCCAGGGGATTTCCCTAGAACTCTTAAAAACAAAACACACATCACACAATGAGGAGGTTATAATGTAGGACTAGCAGATTCAATCCTGGCTTTAATTTACACATAGCAATAAAGGGAGGTGGTAGATGAATTACCTGCCACTTTGTGAAATCGCATCGTTAATAGCCTTATTTACTTGTTCGTAGTTATAATTTTGGTCACTCGCATGTTTCCACATATGAGACTTCAAAGAAGGAGGATGGCTACACACATACCCACACAGAGAGCATCTGAAAGACAGGCAGGCACAGGGAAAATCAGAATGGTCCCATAACATCGCTGAAAAATTATCATGATTCTGTAATAATTATTATATCCCTTCTTCTGAACCCTTATTATACATATCGTATTGCACTGAATCTAAGATGTTACTGATTCTAAGAGGTACACTGATTTCAGAATGGATGTCCTAGAATCAATGAAAGAAGGTGTTTTATATTATAAACAATTAGCAAGAATCAAGACAAACATTCCAGATTACTTTATTACAATATTTGGAAAGATTTCTGATACAGTAATACGCAAAATCTTTGCTCTAAATTAATCACACACATAAAACTTACAAAATTAATGTTATACCACTCTACTGCTTAACCGAGAAAGCAAAAATAAATGAAATGACTTTCAACATGAACTCTGCACTCTTTACAGACTCCCAAAAAATGGAAGCAGCTGTCTTGAAAAAGCTTCAACAATTTAGATTTCAAAAATAAAACAAATAATAGTCTTAAAATGTTTCTATTAAAAAACATAATTGTTCCACATAGTTAGGTACACTTGGTAAAATCTGAATTTAACAAAGAAGGAGTTTTAGAAAAATTAATAGCCTTTAGTTTTTAGATGCCTTTAGGTTTACAGAAAAAACTGGTCAGATAGTACTGAGTCCTCATATGCCTCCTCTTCCCCTGTACCCAGTTCCTCCCATTATTAACACTGGTGTGCTCTACTTGTTATAAATGATGAAGCCATACTGATACTTTTTTATTAATGAAAGTCCATAGTTTATGTTAGAGTTCACTATTGTGTTGTACAATTCTGGGTTTTTTTTTTTGTTGTTGTTGTTTTTTGAGACAGGGTCTTGCTCTGTTGCCCCGGCTGAAGTGCAGACTTGCTTTGCCATGTTCTTGTTTCACTGCAACCTCTGCCTCCTGGGTTCAAGTGATTCTTGTGGCTCAGCCCTCTAAGTAGCTGGGATTAAAGGCATGCACTGCCATGCCTGACTAATTTTTGTATTTTTGATAGAGATGGGGTTTCACCATGTTGACCAGGCTGGTCTCGAACTCCTGGTCTCAAGTGATCCACCCGGCTCCCAAAGTGCTGGGATTACAGGCTCACGCCATCATACCCAGCCAATTCTGTGTTTTGACAAAGATATACTGCCATGAATCCACCATTCCAGTGTCACAAGAATAGTTTCACTGCCCTAAAAATGCCCTGTACTCCAGCTTTTTAACCTTCCTGTCCCTGAATCCCTGGCAACCATTGATCTTTCTATTGACTACAGAGTTTTGCCTTTCCCAGAATGTCACATAATTGGAATAATAGCAATATGCATGTACAGTTTTTCCATGTCTTTCAGGGCTTAATCATTCTTATCACTGAGCAATATTCCATTGTGTGGATGTACCATTTTTTTCACTCACCTGCTGAACAATATCTTGGTTGCTTCCGGTTTTGTGCAATTACGAATAATTGCTGATATGAACATTGATGTACAAAGTTGTTTTGCTTTGTTTTTGAGACTGGGTCTTACACTCTGTTGCCCAGGCTGGAGTACAGTGGCGTGACCATAGCTCACTGCAGTCTCAAACTCCTGAACTCAAGCAATCCTCCTGCCTCAGCTTCCCAGCAAGCACAGGTTTTTGTAAGGATAAAAGCTGTCATCGTTTGGGCAAATACCTAGGAGCATAATTGCTGGGCTGTATTGTAAAACTGTCATTTTAGGAAATTGCAAATGCACTTTTCCAAAGACATTTTTGTTAAATACTTAATTACAAACCTAGCAAATCAGATAACTTATCTGAACTCCTTCCTACACCAATAAGAGACACAGTCAGCAATAACGAGGCACAAAGAAAAATCAAACGGCATAGGAGTAAACAAAGCAATTAAATACGGGCAAAGACTAAATTCTTATTCTGACCCACCTCCAATTTAACTTTTTGATAGCATGCAGGAGTATTTTTTTATTACACACCCCGAGGAATCAAGTCCAAGGTCAAGGATATCTGATCTCAAGAAACACCAGCCCACTTAAATGCAATACATAGGCAGGTTTGTTTTTTTTTTTTAAGACAGGGTCTTGCTCTGTTGCCCAGGCTGGAGGGCAGTGGTGTGATCATAGCTCACTGCAGCCTTGACTTCCTGAGCTCATACTCCGAAAGTGCTACGATTACAGTCATGAGCTACCATACCCAGCCTAAATAGGCAATTCTTGATATAATTTCTAATAAATTCAACTATATGAAAAGATGTTCAATCTCACTAACAATCAGGGAAATGTATCACATCCGTCAGACTGGCAGAGATAAGTAAATCTGAAAAGATGTGGAATCTGGTAAATCTGGTAAGATTTTTCACAGATGTGGAAAAATGGAAATGTACAAATTGTACGTATGGCACTCTGAAGAACAATTTGGCAGTATCTATTAAGGCTGAAGTGGCACGTACCTGTAGCCCCACAAATCCGGTGTTCACAAGGACACACATACAAAAATCATCCTAGCCATGAACAGCAAAAAAGGATACAAACCACAGCCACTATTTTTCCACAAGGATATGGAAACAAATTGGTTTATGTTCATATAGCAGAATGTTACAGAGTGGAAACAACAACAAAAAACACACAAAAAAACCCCCCACGAGATCTACACTTAGCACCAGGAACCAATGGCAATAATGATCAGTGAAAAGAAAAATAAAAAGATCTGTTAGGTACATGATTTAAATAAATTGTTGAAACACCAAAACCAACAGTATGTATTGCTTAACACCTCCATATGTATGTATATAGGCACACATATATGTTATATACATAGAAAAGTTATTCACGAATGCCTGAAATGATACACATTGCTATTAAGACAACGGGTTGCCTCTCAGGAAGGGGTGAAGAAGTAAGAAAGTGAGGCTTTAGCTATATTTACAATGTTTTATTTCTTCAAAATGTGATAAAATGTTTGATGTTTCATTATTTAAATATTTAAAAATTTGCTTCCTTATTCTCTTTAAGCTTTTATAGCCTGCATTCTCCTTAAGACTTTATTACAGCTGGCATGATAAAACAATCACTACGTTTCATTCTTGATTAACAACAAAACAACTAACCTTAATTCATTTTGTTTTGCCCATTTGTATCTTAGATGCAGCAATTTTTTGACAAACCTCAATAAATCTATAGTATTTTCACTAACATCTTTATCACAGGGTGGGCAGCTGGCAACTTCTCCACCCCCAAGCAGTTAAACTCAGTGTCTGCATCTGTGACTGTACTGGTCACATGACGGTGGTGTGTAGTGTGGTGTGGTTACAGTCCCCCACTCAAATGTTTCTGGAGCAGCTGCTTGAAAAGGGCAACTGCCCTCCACTCTGGTGGTTGGGCACCCAGCTTGACACCGTGCAAGAGATGCCCATTCCCTTCGTGCCTCCACCAAGGTGCCTTTACATATGTCGGGCTTTCATATGTTAATTTTTGTTATGCAAAGGGGAAACAGACATGAAATGCTAGCTCTTTAGACACTCGCCTCCTCACTTATAATCAGACTGTGGTCCTGAGTCCTCACCACAAAATTCTTTATCCAGAATAATCCCCCAGTGACAAGTCAGGCTTATGCAACAAGAATTTCATACTTCCAAGAAAACTGGGTCAGAAAGAAAACACCAGAAATTAAAAATTTATCCTATAGAACATCTCTAATATTATTCCAACCTTTTAAAAATGAGTGATTAACTACTGTTTACTGTTTTCCTTAAAAAAAAAAAATTCTAGTTTTAGAATAGTTACAGATGTAGTTACAGATATACAGAAAAGTTATCTCCCTTTACATTCCTGGGGTGCATCTGCCACAACTCAGGAGCCAATGTTCCTTACATCATTATGAACTGAAGTCCACACTTTATTTGGATTTCCCTGGTTTGTACTTAACTTCCTGTTTCTGTTCCAGGAACCCATCTAGGACACCACATGGCTTTTAGTCCTCACTTCTCCTTAGGATCTTCTAGACTGCAACTGTTTCTCCTACTTGGCTTGTTTTTTTTGAAACAGTTTCACTCTGGCGCTCAGCTGGAGTGCATGGTAAGGTCTCATTCACTGCAACCTCCACCGCCCAGGTTCAAGCGATTCTCCTGCCTCAGCCTCCTGAGTAGCTGGGATTATAGGTGTGCGCCACCATGCCTGGTTAATTTTTGTGTTTTCAATAGATATGGGGTTTCACCATGTTGGCCAGGCTGGTCTCGAACTCCTGACCTCAGGTGATCTGCTCACCTCGGCCTCCCAAAGTGCTGGGATTACAGGCGTTGAGCCACCAAGTCCAGACAACTTGCCTTGTTTTTAATGCCCTTGACAGATCTGAGGAATATGGGTCAGATATTTTGTAAAATGCCCCTCAAGTTGGGGCTGCCTGTGGTTAGACTGAGCTGATGGGTTCTTGGTTTCGGCCACAAAGGAAAAGCACTGTCCTCCCCACATCCCAGTCTCAGGAGGACTCGCCCCTGACCTTCCTCACCTGGCTGCAGTCAGGTTTCTCCATGGTCAAGCTCCTCTTTCTCAACCCTGTTTCCATAGTGTACAACTGGGAAGGGAGTCACTGCATGCAGCTCACACTTAAGAGCTGGAATGACCACCTGCCTCCTCGAGGGAGGGGCATCTACGTCAATTACAGGGAATTCTTCTGCACAGGATGTGTCTATTCCTACCCACCTGTTTATTCAACCATTTATGTACATCAGTGTGGACACATGGGTATTTTATACTTTGGGATATAATTCTGTATTGTACTATTCATTTTGTTGCTCAAACTCCCCCAGACTTCCCCCCGGGCCTCTGTGGTGGGCTCCCATGTCCTGCTGCCACACCCCAAGTTTCATTTCTTAAGTACTTCTTTACTTGCTGGCCCTATGAGTCACTCCAGGATCACCTTGCATATTCCCCACCCCAGTCCTAGACTAGAGTGATAATTTCTCTAGTTCTTTTAATTAGAGAAAGGTATCAGAAACCAAGATTTGGGTGATAGGTGAACTGCTTTAATTTTGTAAATAACTTTTTTCCTGATATCAAAAACTTACTATAGAAAATTAGAAATATACAGGGAAAAAAACAAAACAAAAAATAAATCATAGCCTTATCACTAGATATACCATTATTATTATTTTGATGTTTGTTTTCCAGTATTTAAAAATACAGATATTATTTTTATAAAATTGGAATCATGGAAGTCTACTGTTGATATAATTTAACCTTTCTATTAAATGACTATAATAAAATATTTAAAGGCTGCCTAGCATTTCACATTGGATGGAATTAGTGGAATTCCACTGAATTCTCTATTGTTTATACAGAAAATATAATTCTGACTATTGACAATCATCTTTGTATAAAAGTTTTAGGCACTTAAAGCTTTTGAGCACACACTCTATAAACCTTAATTTGGGCACCAGCATGTGCTCATTCTTTTAAGAGAAGCTTATTCTAGGAATACAGACAGTTCAGTATTAGGAGAGTCATTATTATGAGTCACCATTTCAAAGGATTGAAAGAGAAAAGGCATATTTTTATTGGTGTTGCTGCGACTACATCTAAAAAAAATCAATATTCATTTTAAAATTTCTGATTATGGAAGTCGTTAAACAAAGACAAAATTATAAATAAAAATGTGATGAATCTGTACCATCCAGTTTCAATAACTGATTGTTGACATCTTGCCAGTCTTGTTTCATGTATTCTCCTAACTTAAACTTGCTTGATTTTTGCAGACATGTCTTATTCAAATTAGGATCCAAATGAGATATACATTTCATATTTGGTCGCTAAGTCTCTTAAGTCTCTTTTAATCTACCAATATTTCTTCTTTCTTTCCCGTCGCCCATCATGCATGTATCTGTTGAAGATATCAGGCCATCTGCCTTGCAGAATCTCTCACAGCATGGACTACACAGAGGACTTTCTGGTGATATAGTTTATCATGTCCCTATGTCCTTCATGTTTCTTGTGAACTGGGAGTGAGGTCTAGAAAAGAGTTTCTTGGCCTCTGCACTCTTGACATTTGGGGCAATTCTTCACTGTGGGGGCTTGTCTGAGGCACTGCAGGTTGTCCAGCAGCATCCCTGGCCTCTACTCACTAACTGCCAGTAGCACTCTCTCCGACTCAGTTGTGACAAACACAGTAATGTCTCCAGACGTTGCCAAATGGCCAAATGTCCTCTGAGGGGGCAAAAGCACCCTTAGTTCAGAACCAATGATCTACAGGTTTCATTAGATTCAAGGTCAGATTTAATTTTTTTTCAAGTATATACCATGGGTATAGCTGGGTATTTCCTATTGCCATACTCAGGAGGAACTTAAATCAAACCAACAACAGCTAACCCAATATACATTCTTAATAAAACTTCTCTACAAAATAGGGTAGATGGGTAATTCTTCAATATCATAAAAATACAACTTTCTCTACTCTAAAACTAGTATCAAGCTTAATTGGGAAACACCAGAAGCATTTCCATTAAACTCAAGAACAGAACAAGGGCATTTACTATCCCCACTATTATGCAGTGTTTCGGAGGTACCAGCTAGGATAATCAGACAAGAGAAAGGAAGAAGAGGTATAGGCCAGGTTTGGTGGCTCATGCCTGTAATCCCAGCACTTTGGGAAGCTGAGGTGGGCGGATCACTTGAGGTCGAGTTCGAGACCAGCCTGGCCAACGTGGTAAAACCCTCTCTACTAAAAATGTAATAATTAGCTACGCGTGGTAGCAGGCACCTATTATCCCAGCTACCTAGGAGGCTGAGGCACAAGAATCTCTTGAACCCAGGAAGCAGAGGTTGCAGTAAGCTGAGATCATACCACTGCACCACACTGCACTCCAGCCTCGGTGACAGCACAAGACTCTATCTCAAAAAAAAAAAAAAAAAAGAAAAGAAAGAAAGAAGAGGTATAAATAGAAAGGAAATATGAGAAAATGATTTGCAGATAATTTAATGATATGCTTTAACAATCTAATTATTAAAATTATTAAAATTAAAAACTGTTACAAATAATAACTCAATAAAGCCACAAAACTAACATTCCATACAGTTCAACAACTTTCCTATATGGAAACATTATTAAAATGCTAGATAAATGCTATCAAGAAGGAAAACACACAATTTATAATAGCAATGGAAAAAATATACAAAAACAAGCCTACGATGAATGTGTGTGTGTGTTGCGCGCGCGCGGGCGTGCACGCACACGCACGCACCCACATGCATGCACGCGGTCCTTGCTCTGCATGGTTCTGAGCTGTATGAATTTGTTACTATGGCTTAGTTAAACATTATCAGTCCCCCAACAGAGTGGTTCAAATTTCAGTTATTAACTACTATGGGAATACGAACTGTGAGTAACTGAAGAGAACAAACTTCACTGGCAGCTCTTCAGTCTACTACGTAAACACAGATGCACCATGCCCAGTGACTAAGCAAGCCTTTCAAAGCTGGTGACTGGTCATTGTGCTATGCAGTTCACTCCCAGACTGCAAAACATGTAGTTACGCTGCCTCCTTATCTCCCAACATTAAACCTGCAGGACATGTTACAAAAATCGACAGTCACAAGAGAGGATCTGGCCAACAAAATCAAAGTGCAGCAAAAACCCAAAAAGTGATAATGCTGGAAGCAAAATTAGACACAAATGTAGATCAATTCTAGAACAAATAAATAGTTGGCCACAGGAATGTTGATACTGCTGCCACTGAAGAAAACTTGGGATATGCAGCCAGAGGATCTTAGTGAAAGGAAATTGAATGAGGAGGTATGTAGTTCCTGAAGGAAGTTAGGCTGGCAAAAAAGTCTGCATTAAAGGAAACCTTGGAGACATTTCATGATGATGACCCCATAATTACCGTTAAAAGACAACTGACCACTTGCCAAGGCATAGGAAAATGCTCATTCTAGATGGTAAAGGACATAAAGAGGAGGCAAGCACTGTTTAAACCACTTGATAAGTCTCTTACGAAGAGACAAAACATTTTATTTCTCAAAGTTTCTAAGTTTTAAATTATAGTGTAGTATGATCTGAAGGTATGTGCCCCCCCACCCCAAATTTCTATGTTGAAACTTAACCCCAAACGGTCTGTATTATAAGGTGGGGCTTTGGAAGGTGACTAGGTCATGAGGGCGGAGGCCTTGTGAATGGGATTAGTGCCCTTGTCAGAGGCTCAGGGGAGTTTTATTGCCCCTTCCAGCATGACAGGATGCTGCAAAAAGATGTTATTTATGAAGTAGGGAGCAGGCCCTCATCAGACACCAAAGCTGCTGATACCTTGATCTTGGACTTCCTAGCCTCCAGAATCATGAGCAACACATTGCTGTTATTCATAAATTACCCAGTCTAAGGCATTTTGTTACAGCAGCCTGAATGGACTAAGACACAGTACCACAGTTTGGATGTGGTCTGTCATCATCAAAACTAATGTTGAAATTTGATCCCCAATGTGGCTGTACTGGAAGATGAGGCCTCGTGGTAGGTTTCTGGGGTTGGATCCTTCATGAATGGGATGCTGGTGCTGTTGTCTTGGTGAGTTAGTTCCTGCTCTTCCAAGACTGGACTGGTCCTCAGAATGAATTAGTTCTCCTGAGAGTGCAGTGTTATAAAGCCAGGATCACCCTTCAGTTCTTCCCTTTTTTGCATGTGTCCCCCGCCCTTTTTTTACCTTCTCTGCCATGTGACGCAGCATAAAAACTCTCACCAGAAGCAGGGCCAGGCCCTCAAACTTTTTGGCCTGCAGAACCGACAGCTGAATAAATGCTTTTTCTTCATTTGGAGTCTTGTGGGTTATCTGGTTTGCTATGCTATCAGAGCCCCTTGCTTGTGGATTGTTAGTCTAAATTACTGAGCCAATTCCTGTCCATTTAACTGGTCAGCAAATGCTATCTCTTTATTTAAACCTTTTTCTGATTATGTAATCTATATTCCTTGCACAAAAATGGAATATAGGCAAATATAAAGACAAATTCTAAAAAATTACTTGCATAGCTTCCTGGTCTTTTTTAATGTACATATGTAGATCTGAAGCAAAAGTAGAATCATACTATAAATTTTTAATCCTACTTTTGACAACGTTCCATGAGTATTTTCTCAAGTTAAAAATTATGCATTTTCAATGGGGTATAATGTTCCATCCTATGAAAATATCATAATTTAACCACTCTACTAAGTAGCATAGAGCCAGAATGTTTTTGATCTTTTTGACATCATAAACAATACTATAACAAATTGTACATTAATGTAAATGCACTGCAGATTATTCTTCAGGATAGAGTTCATTTTTTCCTAAGACTCCTTAAGAATAATAAAGAATGAACACTCCTAGTTGGGACACAGAACATGACCGATATACCTTTAAGACTCCCTGTGAGCCTGACCTCGACTGCCTTCCCTTCCTTTCCAGAGGTAAGAACGTTCCTGGGCTGTGGGACACAGCCATTTTTAAGGCTCTGATCTGTATATGTAGCACAGAGAAAAAGGAGAAATGATAGAAAGTATGTTTTGACAGTATGGTAAAGGCATAAAAACAGAAATGCAGATCCATAGAACAGGATAAAGGGCCCAGAAATAAATCTAAACATACATAGTCAATCAACATTTGACAAGGGCACCAAGAGGACATAATGGAGAGAGAACAGTCTCTTCAATAAATGGTGCTGGAAATACTGGATATCCATATGCAAAAGAATTAAATTGGACCCGTATCTTACACCATCCACAAAAATCAACTCAAAATGGATAAAACACCCGAATGGAATACCAGAAACCACCAAATTCCTAGAAGAGGATACAGGGAAAAATCTCGCTGCTGTGGCAATGATTTTTTGGATATGACACCAAAAGCTCAGGCTACAAAAGCACAAATAAATAAATGAACAACATCAAAATAAAAAACTACACAGCAAACGAAACAATCAACAAAATGAAAGGGCAACCTAAGGACTGCAAAAAAATATTTGCAAACCACATATCTGATAAGGGGTTAATATCCAAAATTTATAAAGAACACCTACAACTCAATAGCAGAAGGGCAAATCACCCCATTTAAAAAACTGGCAAAGGACCTGAACAGATTATTTCTTCAAAGACATAAAAACTATAACAGCGATATGAAAACGTGCTCAACATCACTACTCATTAGGGAAACACAAATTAAAACCACTATGAAATGATAACCTGTTAGGATGACTATTATCAAAGACAAAAGAGAGAACAAATGTTGGCAAGGGTGTAGGGAAAAGGAAATCCTACTATGGTGTTGATTGGTACGGCCATGAAAAATAGTATGGAGGTTCCTAAAGAAACTAAAAATAGAACTACTACATGACGCAGAAGTCCCTCTTCTGCATAGGAGATGAAATCGCCAGCTCACGAAGGTATCTGTATTCCCATGCTCAGTGCAGCATTCCTCACAAAAACCAAGGTATGGAAACAACCTAAGTGTCCACTGATGGATAAATAGGTAAAGAAAATGTGGCGTGCATGTGTGCACGCATACACGCATACACACACACACACACACACTCACTCACTCCACCTTAAAAAAGGAGATCCTGCCTTTTGCCACAACATGGATGGGCCTGGAGGCCTCATACTAAGTGAAATAAGCCAGACACAGAAAGACAAATATTGCTCAATCTTACTTAAAAGTCAAATACATAGAGAGAGAGAGAGAGAGAGAGAGAGAGAGAAAGAATGAAAGAGTGGTTACCAGGGGCTGGGGGTGGGGAAGGAGAGAAAGATTCTAGAATACAAAGCAGCAGGTATTTAGGATGAACTTGTCTAGAAATCTAATGTACAGCATGAGGACTATAATCAAATTGTGCTGTATTAGGAATTTTTGTTAAGTAGATCTTAGCTGCTTTTGCCACAAAAAAAGTATATATGATAGATCTGCTAATTTGCTTCACTATAGTAACCATTTTACTATCTATATCCTATTATATCATATTATTAACCTCAAATGTAAACAATAGAATTTTTAAAAAACAAAACAAAAAACATAAAAAAAATAATGTTTTGAAACAGAGGCTATGTCTAACAAATCATTTCTAACCACTTCAACAACAGACCAGCAACGACCATATTTCCACTTAGGATAAGCTGCTCCTTCCCATCCTGCCCTATCCATTGGGCAAAAAAAATCTACACCAAAACGAAACCACACTGACAAAAGAACTGCCACAGCATGAGGGCATTTATCACACCACCTGTCACGATTCGGCTTTGCTTCCTTGGTGGAACTGCTGGCTGCTCCTGATGACACAGCCATTTGGGACTCAGTTATTCAAGTCTATCAAGGCAAATTCATACACATGACATGGGGAAAGAAGTGAACACCCTAACAGTGTGACTGCTGGACTCCTACAGTGGCCTATAAATATGGCCAATGCTGGGCCCAGGCTTTGGAATGTCCAAAGAAGCACAATTTCTGTGTTAACCAATAAAACCCTACCCATATTTGTATAAAAAATGATTTCTTCCCAATGCAAGGAAGCTACTTTGGCAACCCAAAGAAAGCCAAGGTAGAAACCTCAGGCTTACAACTCGGCTAAAAAGCCTGAGACTGAATTTTTCTACACTTTCTCCTACTGCTAGTAAGTCAGTTATCTCAGTCTCAGAACCCACGGAGATAAGGATGCTGGTTTATAAACAGACACTTCCCTGGCCTGGGACTTTACTTGGTTAGTTTCTACGTCAACTGCCTTGAGGGCTTAGATGAAAGAAAGCAGACGGATGTCTACAAGATTTGGTATGACCTGAGTCTGGTTTGAACACATACACAATGACTTGAACAGAAATTTTACAATAGAGCTTATCTTACGATATTCATTTTCTGTGCTTTTAAAGAAATAACTAAGCCCCCCCCCCCAACAAACAGCTACTTCAAATTTTGTGATGAACCTGATAGATCTTTATGCCATTGGGAAAAACAAACTCTTTCAGTTCATCTCTTCGAAACAAAATATATATATTTTTTCTCCTGATGAAACTATCTCCTTCACTATTTTCCTTAAACAAATTCAAGCTTTTTAAAGACTTAAGTTTTTCCCCGAGCCAACATACTGGTTAAAGACTCAAGATGCCTACAGATGAAAAAAGACTGAAGCCTGTAACTCTTGTGGAAGTGATGGGCTTCCAAGATTAGGACACAAAAGGCAACACAGCTTTTGCCTACTTCTTACCTAATAAGCTCATTTCAGGAACTAGCAGACCTGCAAAGTCCACGAGGAGAAATCATGTATATGTTCCAGCTGAGGCCCAACCAACAGCTAGCACAGCCACCAGCCTATGATGAGGTAGCCTTCAGAGACTGCAGCCCCCAGCTGTCTGGGTCACCCCCAGCCTTGAAGCCTTCCCTGATGAGACCCCAGACTGTATTGACAGAGACAAGCCATCTCTACTATGTCCTTTCCAAATTCCTGACTGACCCACAGAATCCCTGAGCATAATGAAATTGCTGCTGTTTCACACCCTGATGTGAGGTGGGCTGGCATGCAGCAGCAGTACACTTCATAAAAAGATCTTCCTGGCATAGCACAGGCAGGCAGCATGGCACAGTTTTAAGAGCAAGGGTTCAAGCCCCAGCTCTGCCACTTGTGAGACATGGGAAAACTCATTTGAGCTGGCCAAGCCTCTGTTTCAACATCTACAAAACTGGGGTAGTAAGATTCCTAAGTACAGGGCTGCTGTGAGGACTGAGCTGACACATATTGAGTGCTTAGCATACCACCTGGCCCACAAACAATCTTCTCAAAAATATCAGCTGTTACCATCATTTCTAATATACTTACATTTATACACATCCCATATACAATGACTGACCACACTGAGAGGCAACCTTATCATTCCCATTGTGAACTGTCATTCCCACTGCTGAAAGCCTTTCTGGAATGCTTTCTGTTAGATTTTTTTTTAGCTTTAGTGCCGTATTAGTAAACCAGGCTCAGTAATACCTAAGCACACATAGTTGATGTGCCATCCCAGCACACATTCTTATTTCTGTATCATCATCTACCTTACTCAACAGACTATTTCAAAAAATCAAAACCAGTTTCAGAATATAAAGACACAAAAGTCCCAAACACAAAGAAAAAGATTAATACATTTGACTATATTAAACTAGAAATGTCTGTTCATTAAAAGACATCATTAAGAAAATAGAAAAGCAAGCCATAGTTTAGATGACATTGGCAATATGCGCACAAAAGCCTTGTACTAAGAATATATAATTCAGTAAGAAAACAGCAGATGATACAGTTTGGATAGTTGTCCTTCCAAATCTCATGTCCACATTTGATCCCCAATGTTGGAGGTAAAGCCTGGGGAGAGGTGACTGGGTAATAGGGACAGATCCCTTATGAATGGCTTGGTGTAGCCATTCATGAATAATGAGTTCTTCTCTGTTATTGCAAGATATGACTGTTTTTTTGTTTGTTTTTTTTTTGAGACGGAGTTTCGCTCGTTACCCAGGCTGGAGTGCAATGGTGCGATATCGGCTCACCAAAACCTCTGCCTCCTGGGTTCAGGCAATTCTCCTGCCTCAGCCTCCTGAGTAGCCAGGATTACAGGCATGCGCCACCGTGCCCAGCTAATTTTTTTGTGTTTTTAGTAGAGACGGGGTTTCACAATGTTGACCAGGATGGTCTCGATCTCTTGACCTAGTGATCCACCCACTTTAGCCTCCCAAAGTGCTGGGATTACAGGCGTGAGCCACCACGCCTGGCAAGATATGACTGTTAACAAGAGCCTGGTACCTCTTTCCCTCTCTCTTGCTCCGTGTCTCACAATGTGACACATCTGTTCCCGCTTCACCTCTGTCATGACTGGAAGCCTCCTGAGGCCCTCACCAGAAGCAGAGGACAGCTTGCAGAACCATGAGCCAAATAAACCTCTTCTTTATGAATTACCCAGCCTCAAGTATTCCCTTATAATAATGCTAAACTAATAAAACAGACAATCCAAAAAAGTGGGCAATAGCCCATAAACAAATGCAAAGATGCTCAACCTCATAAATTAGCAAGGAAATCACAAACGAAACCACAATAATACACTACTATACATCTACCAAACTGATGAAGATTAAAGACTGACAACACAAAGTGCTGGTGAGGATATGAATGGGTACAACCACTTGGGAAAACTGTTGACACTGTCTACCAAAGCTGAATGTATATAAAGGTCCAATTACCAAGAAATTCCACTCCTAGGTATAAACCCAATGGAAATGGACTCATTTCATATATGCGCCCAAAAACATGTAAAAGAATGTTCAAAATGCTATCAATTCATATCAGGGAGGAAAACCTTGCAATAACCCAACTGTCTAACCACAGCAGAATGAATACATTGTGGTAGTCTTAGAGTAGAATGCTATACAGCAATGAAATGCATTTGTGCTATGTTGAATTACATATACATGTGTGTGCATGGCACACACACACACACACACACACACACACACGTTGAGTGAAAAAATCTAAACATAAAGTAGAATATGTACTGTTAATTCCATTTTTATTAAGTTCAAAACCAGGAAAAACTAATTGATAATGTTAGAAGTCAATACAGTGGTTATCAGAAAGGGGAGGGGGTGGTTAACGACAGGAAGGCCCAAGAAGGGGTGCTGCTGAAGGGCTGATAATGGTTTGTGGTACAAGCAGAGGTTTAATTCATGATTATTCATCAGCCGTACCTTTGTGATTTATGCAATTTTCAGGAGCTACGCGAATATCAATTATAAAATCTATTTTAAAAATTTAGAGGGAAGGACGGAGCGAGAGAGACTTAAGAGACTCTCTTAATAGAGTGGCTGGACCTTGTTTGGTTCTTGATATGAAAAAGCTACCTCTAAAAGTACATTTTGCAACAATTAGGGAAAAATGGGTGTTTTTGGACTGGGCATTAAAAAAATTCAACTTAATATTGTTTGGGCAGCTATTCTATTTAAGGAAGAAAAAGCATAATAATACCACTACACATTTATTTTCAAGAATAAAACTTACATAAAAAACTTATAGAATCAGACCCATTTTATAGACGGGAAAAACTGAGGGATGTGGACAATTATCAGTCAACATTTACTAAGCACCTACTATGTGCCAGGCAGCGTGTGGAGTACTTTACCCCAAAGCCCATGTACTTCCCTTGACATCATGCTGTCCCCTGCCACAGTGTAGTTTCAGAACCTAAGCACAGTACAGTTGTACTTCTAAGGGAAAATGGGTTCCATGACACATGGTTAGAAAGAAACTGATTCCCTCAGGACAATGCTTTATTTCCCATTTTGTTCTCTACAAAAGTGGTAGTGGGAGATGTCAGTCAGGGCCGGTCCAGCACTGCAACATTCAACTAAACCAAGGACCATCTAATAATATGAAAAATTTTCAGTGGAACTTTTCAGTAAAACTTTGGGGTCAATGTTATAAATGTCAGGTATAATCTCTCACCTTATACAAAAATCAACACAAGATGGATTAAGGACTTAAACCTAAGACCTGAAACTATAAAAATTCTACAAGATGGCCTGGGATGGTGGCTCACGTCTGTAATCTCGGCACTTTGGGAGGCCGAGGAGGGCGGATCACAAGATCAGGAGTTTGAGACCAGCATGGCCAAAATGGTGAAACTCCATCTCTACTAAAAATACAAAAATTAGCCAGGTGTGGTTGTGTGCACCTGTAATCCCAGCTACTCAGGGGGCTGAGGCAGGGGAATTGCTTGAACCTGGGAGGTGGAGGTTGCAATGAGCTGAGATCGCACCACTGCACTCCAACCTGGGCGACAGAGTGAGACTCCATTTCAAAAAAATTCTAGAAGATAAGATTGGAAAAACCTTCTAGACATGGGTTAGGCAAGGATTTCATGACCAAAAACCCAAAAGCAATTGCAATAAAACCAAAGATAAATAGCTGGTACCTAATTAAACTAAAAAGCTTTTGCATGGCAAAAGGAACAGTCAGAGTAAACAGACAACCCACATAGTGGGAGAAAATCTTCACAATTTGTACATCTGACAAAGGACTAATATCCAGAATCTACAACAAACTCAAACAAACCAGCAGGAAAAAAAAATCCCATCAAAAAGTGGGCTAAGGACATGAACTGACAATTCTCAGGAGATGTACAAATGGCCAACAAACATATGAAAAAATCACTAAATGATGAGGGAAATGCAAATCAAATGCCACATCACTAATAATCAGGGAAATGCAAATCAAAGTCACAGTGTGATACCTTACTCCTGTAAGAATGGCCACAATCAAAGAATCAAACAACAGTAGATGTTGGTGTGGATGCGGTGATCAGGCAACACCTCCACACTGCTGGGGAATGTAAAGTACCGCAGCCACTGTGGAAAACAGTGGGGAGATTCCTTAAAGAACTAAAAGTAGAACTACCGCTTGATCTAGCAATCCCACTCCTGGGGATATACCCGAGAGAAAAGAAGTCATTATTTGAAAAAGATACTTGTACATGCATGTTTACAGCAGCACAATTCACAATAGCAAAATCGTGGAATCAACTCAAATGCTCATCAATCAATGAAAGGATACAGAAACTCTGATATATATATATATATATATATGTATATATATATATATACACACACAATGTTATACCACTCAGCCATAAAAAGGAATGAATTAACAGCATTCAAAGCAACCTGGATGAGATTATAGACTATTATTCTAAGAGAAGGAACTCAGGAATGGAAAACCAAACATTGTATGCTCTCACTGATATATGGGAGCTAAGCTATGAGGATGCAAAGGCATAAGAATGATACAATGGACTTTGGGGACTTGGAGGAAGAGTGGGAGGTGGACAAGGGATAAAATACAACAAATAAGGTACAATACATACTGCTCAGGTCATGGGTACACCAGGTTCTCACAAATCACCACTTAAGAACTTACTGATGTAACCAAACACCACCACCTGTATACCTCAATAACTTATGGAAAAACAAAATTTAAAAAAGAAAAAAGAAATGTCAGGTATAACTATAATTGGTGTATGGTTTACAGAGAATAAAAACAAAGTTATTAATAGCTGCAGTGGTAGGGACTGGGACGGAAATGACGTCATTTTAATCTTTCCTTGTCCTTCCATAGGAATGGAAAATGGCTCTTTTCCTTCAGGGTAAGAACAGGGTTTCTGAGATGACCTGACAACTTCATGAGCAGAAAAAGGGAACAAGCCCCTTCCATGCACCTAGTAACATGCTGGGTGCTTCATAAATATAATCTCACTTAATCTTCACAAAGCCTTATGAGTGGGGAAGTATTCACCTCAGTTTCATATGGGAAAAGAGGCTTAGTGTGGCATAACATTCCCAAGGTCATCAGTGGGGCACAGGAGATGTGTGGTCCAGGCCTGGGATGCTCCCAAGGCACTAGACTGACTCCAAAGCAGCCAGACATAGCACAGGGACCTCAGCAGTGACAGCATTCTGCCTGGGCCCTGCATCTTTCCTGTAAAACGAGCTCTGCCTGCCTACCCTAGGACACAATTAATCCTTTGTTTCCCTAGTGTTTAGAGGTCATAGCCTTTTAGCACTTTTCTTTGGTTAGATAATGAATTATTGAGAAGGTAAAAGCTGGACCCAGTAACTACCAGACAGCCACCACTTACTGGCTGTTAATTATGTGCTGGTATCTTATATGGTATTTCATTTCATCCTTACAACCTTAATATCCTCATTCTGTTGATGACAAAACCAAGCACAGAGAGGTGAAACACTTTGTCCAAGGTCACAAATCCCACAAGTGAGAGAGCTCAGATTCAACCCCAGGACTATCTGCCCCCAGAACCAGGGATCCATGAAGCTGTACTGCTCAGACCACAAAGACGGGGTTACTGAAGGACTGGACTGACAGCATAAAAAGCAAAGGCATGAGAAAGGAACAGGTTTCACCACTACAGAAAACCTATGATGTAACAGCCACAGTAAAATAAACCTTTTGTGCCCTTGTACAAAGTTTAGAAGTTGTGCAAAAAGGCCTTCTAGCTCTGTAAGAATTCAATTCACTGCTTGTAAGCATGTTTCATAAGGAAATGTTGGGAATCAGAAATGCACAGGGTATGGCAGGAACTCTGAGAAACCAAGTCCAAACTCTGACCGTAAGTGCACTAGGTAACGAAACTGAGTGAAGCAGACATGAAATGAGCCAGAAAGACTCCTGTGATCCTTGGATTAAGTCAGACATTATGAAGCCTATGCTTACCGGCTCAACTTAAGGCACACGGTATAGGACAATGAGGAGAACGTCCTTGAAACATCCTGGCATAGAACATGTTAATCCATAATGCTCCATGACCACAAATCCCATGAAGACAAAGGATGGTGAGAATTTAAAGAAGGTTAAAAGGAGAGCCACGAGATTAGAAAATAAGACGTATGAAGAAAAACTGATAATAAGTACAAAGAGGGAGGTATGATGATATTTTTTTCTAAGGCGTAAACACACAAAACCCAGTGACAAAGTGAAGTGTGAAAAAATTTGGAAAATAACAGACTGAGACTTCTTTGATGTTACACAAAGAGGATTCTCATAAGATGCTGCCCATTGGTAGGAAGACCCTAGGACAACTGCAACAAATCCTATGAGTCTGAATATTTTAAGAACATGAGAAAACATCCCTGAGATGCTGACAGCTATCAAAATGAATCTTTAAGCTCCAAGACAGATCTAATAGAGCAGATGTAAAATGTTCCTCTACAAACCAGAATCACTAACCTTTTTCATACATTTATTCTAAGTATTTGAGGGTTTACTTGCTTACTGCTTGTCTACAAGTTCCAAGTCTGTTTTGTTGTGACTGTAGTCCAAGAACCTAGCATGGCCCCTGAAGCATAATATTTGCTCAATAAATATTTATCCATGAATGAAAGAACAATCTAATTCTGGACCCAGAGCAATGCTATTTTCTTGTTACCTATATCACATGAATCTGGCACAGCATGCCTAAATTCAAGGACACCAAAAATATAAGAGCAAAGCTTCCTCCTCCTATCAGGTAAACTAGTGTTCCCTGTTTCCATCACATTCTCCTAAACATTTCCCTGTAAATCACGAATGGATATATACTCAGTTCTACTTATTATTCCTTATGTAGTAATTTATGGCACTGAGTTATGGTTAATAATGGCCTTCATTATGCTTTGTGAAAAAAATTTCTTAGGGATTCTAGTTTTGAAAATACTTGAAATAAAAATAGACTGGTTGGACATGACGGCTCCTATCTGTAATCTCAGCACTTTGGGAGGCTGAGGCAGGTGGACACTTGAAGCCAGGAGTTCAACACCTGGCGAAACCCTGTCTCTAATTAGCTAGTCATGGCACATGCCTGTAGTCCCAGCTACTTGGTAGGCTGAGGCATGAGAATCACTTGAACCTGGGAGGTGGAGGTTGCCGTGAAGTGAGATCATACCACCACATTCTAGCCTGGGTGAAAGAGCGAGACTCTGTCTAAAAAAAAAAAAAAATAAATAAATAAATGAAAATAAAAAAATAGAGACACTGAGTACTGAGGGGTCAAATGCCTTCCACAGAGTTTTAAGACTCAGACTCTACGGGCCAGGCGCAGTGGTTCACACCTGTAATCCCGGCACTCTGGGAGGCCAAGGTGGGCAGTGTAAGGTTTATTGATTGCCGAGTTTAAAATGAGGAAACTGAGGCCAGTATAAGAAAATGAAAATACAATTTATTCAGCTCCCGGGTGAGGTTCCATGGTCCCAGGGAAAGGGGCCAGGGAAGTCGCACGAACTTCCTGGGATGTGGGGTTTTTATGGCTAGAAGGAACGAGCAACAGCTGGGTGCTCTGATTAACTCCAGGGGAGTGGGATTGAAATGGGGCAGGCTGCCACTGGTTAGCGGGTTGTTGGGTGGGTTTTCCGGTGGGAGAGCCGGCTAAGAGCCTTGCATCAGCTGGAGCCTTCCAGGGGAGCCATGTGGCAGAGCTAGGTGCAAAGTGCAGAGCCTGGTGCTGGGTGCAGAGGTGGATGTGTCCAACCTCCCAGCGAGGCAACCAGCCTTACAGGCAGATCATGAGGTCAGGAGTTCGAGACCAGCCTGGCCAACAGGATGAAACCCTGTCTCTACTAAAAATAAAAAAATTAGCCAGGCATGGTGGCAGGTGCCTGTAATCCCAGCTATTCAGGAGGCTGAGTCAGAAGAATCACTTGAAACCAGAAGGTAGAGTGTGCAGTGAGACAAGACTGTGCCATTGCACTCCAGCATGGGGAACAAGAATGAAACTCTGTCTCAAAAAAAAAAAAAAAAAGACTCTACAAACAGATGTATTGTCTGAAGAGTGATTCTAAGTAAGTCTGCTGGTTAGAAAATTAAGCACATATTAACTATTCAAAACCATACATAGATCACCACACTATGGGATTAAACAATAACCTTTTATGAGAGTCTGTCAGGTTTTCAATAAGATTAACAGAATAACCTTTGATACTCACTTGTATCATATCTATAAATCTGGGGAGAGTTAAAACCTGAAAAGTTTTGACAAGGGGGTGAAAGAGTTCATGCCCATGGCTAGCACTATCAAGTCACAGTAACAAGGTTAGCTCTGATGTTGGAACCTGATGTTCCATTGTGGCTGCAAACAGAACAAACTGTTCAGTGACAGCTAGACAAACTGTAAAACATCTGCATCTTGACTCTACATAAACAACAAGCAGTTTACTCTCAAGAGGCTAAGTTTATCTAAGAAAGAATGATTTTTATTTATCTGCTCATCTGAATTGACTGAGAATGCCTGTATTTTCTGAAATACATATTTGAATTTGCTTTTGGGAAAAATCAAGTAACAAAATTAAATGACTATTCTATACATACTAGCTTAATTTTGAAAAATGGACTTTTTCATAGGAAATTTTACTGCTTTTAAGTTTTAAGGATCTTTTGCTGGAATACTGAGTATCTTACTGCCAAATTACTGAAATGAACTATAAGGCACTAAAAATTGCTATGAAATTTATACCCATATGAAATAAAAACATAAAGCTGACAGATAAAGACAACTTCCTATGTATCAACTAGACAAAATGCCTACTGTCCTAAGATTCAAGCTTAAAGTTTGAACTCCTTAACAAACCAAACAAGACTTATAAAACTAGCAAGGTGCAGTGGCTCATGCCTGCAATCCCAGCACTTTGGGAGGCCTATGTGGAGGATCCTTTGAGGCCAGGAGTTCAAGGCTGCAATGGGCTATGATCACACCAGTGCACTCCAGCCTGGGCAATACAGCAAGACCTCAACTCAAAAAATAAATAAATATATAAAAAAACAGAAAAATAAAACCAGTTAGTGAAAATTCCTTCATTCTTAACCTGTGTTTCAATAAGCAGTATAAATTTTAAATTATTTCATTTTATTTCTTTACTATAAAACATTTTAATACAAGCATTAAAATTCTTGAATCATAACACTTACCTGTATGGCTTATCAGAGTTATGGATTCGCCTGTGGTTTCTGACACCAACGTAAGTTGTACTTGTATAATCACATACATCACATCTATATTGTTTCTGGACTGAAGACTTATTTCCTAGACAAGGTATTTCAGAGTTTTAGTGGCAGACTTTGACAAGATTCAAATGACAGCATTTACATTCCATTGTAAATGAAAATTTATACCACACAGTTGTATTAATATTTCAATCACAGCTTTCTCGCTGTTTTAACAAGTCTGAAGTGGTTTTATAGGTTTTCCTGCATATACACTATCAGCAGATATAAACTGAATATCTTATGACCTATAGACACAGATAGGTTGGGATGCTTTCTGCATAACCATGTACAGTAAAGAAATCCTAACGAACTTGCTTCAGGCTGAATGTGTAGGAGCTAAATTAATCAGAGATACCTTGTTTGTTGATCTGTATTACTAAATAGGTGTTACTCTAATCAATATTGGATATACTGTCTTAAAGAAACACTGATTTGCCAACAAGCCATAATACTATAATCCAATATTATGAAATATAGCTATGAAGCATATATAACAAACTCAAGATAAAAAGCCTGGCTGGGTGTGGTGGCTCATGCTCGTAATCCTAGCACTCTAGAAGGCCAAGGTGGGAGGATCACTTGAGGCCAGGAGCTGAAGACCAGCCTGGGCAACAGAACATGAAATTTCTCCCCACCTCATTCCACCCCCAAAAAAGCCTAAGGCCTTTTCACCCAGTGCATTTTCTTTGTTTACCACTAAATGTCAGCTACCAGTGCAACATGAAAGGAAAAGCAGCCGCAAATTATTAAGTGCTATGCAATGTATAATTCTATCTAGTTAACTGACAGGTGACAGGGACAAAGGTTATGACTGACATGAATATGCAGCTCTCCGGAACACAGGAAACATGGATCTGATCCAATGAAAAGAAGCCATGTTACTAAACTCACTCTGCAACAACAGGGCTGAGTAATTCAAATTGGGGTAAGCTTATGTCAACACGAGTTGAGTGGCTTGTTCATATAAAACGATTTCCTGAAGACAGTCAATGCTCCATGTACTTGTCTGTCTGTCAGCATACAGTCCACAGGCTATTCACACTCTGACTGCTTTATATTCAGAAACAGAGCAAGCATGGAAGCTCAAGAAAAAGGCAGAGCAGGAAGAACTCTGTGTCTCTTGGCAGGAAGAAAGCTTAGGCAGAACACCTGTATGCGCTGCATAAAAGTAAAATTTGTGGTATTATACAAAAAGAAAACCGACATTGAAATTTCAACAAAGAAATTTCTTTAACAAAGAAAATCCTTAAGTTAAATTTACACTTCCTAAAATTAAAATTTTCTTTTGCTAATAACTACTGCCAGGCAGAACAAAATGTCCTAATTTCATGGTATAAATCTATAGCATTAATATACACATTAATTATAATTATAATCTAAGTATTGCTCTTAATTGGTAGGTTAAAATCTTGGACTTGATTATAAATGGCACTGTTTCAAATACAGTTTTTAAAAAAAATCCTAAAAAGTGAAGTGTGAAATATTGGATAATGGTTTTGTGTGAGAAATATTACAGATCAATGACAACTAATAAAACTGACAGATGGAAAAACTTAATATAGCACAGAATGAGAGCCTGTGCTACTTCAAGCAACTGTTTCCAATGGAAAGAATGTTGGATTTAAAGTTCAAAAATTTGGGCTTAGTCCTCGCTCTGCCACTTTCTACCAGTATGATCATGGGTAAATTATTTTGCCTCTTGAAGTCTCAGTTTTCTTATCTACAAACTGGAAATGCTAGAACCTCACAGCACAGTTTAGTAAGTCATGTATTTTTCCTTTAGCAAAGTCTGTACTTTACCTGCATGTCTGGGTAAAATCTCTGCCCTGTCACAAAAGCTGTCTATTCCCTGAGGACAAGAATCTGCCTGTTTTGTTTAGACTGAATCCCAGGGCTTGGCAAATTATAGGTTTCCAATAAAAAAACAATTTAATTAGGTTTCATGGAGTAACACCATACAAAATGGCTTTGCTTGCGGCTTTATTTAAGCTCCTGTGGTATTGGCTGACATACCCATCAGCCTCATTCTGTCTTCTTCACTGAGGTGTGTTCCTAAAGGGCACTGATACATTTCACTGTACTCCCAGCACCTAACACAGTATCTAGTTCAAGACAGGCAGGCTATGCCTTTTGGTGAAGGAAATGTCAAGCTGAAACATGCCCTAAGGTATCTGTGCTATCATAATGGCAGAGACTGGGGATCACAGAGGCACATATCTCTCTTCTTGTTTAATAAGTTTACTATATGAGGCTGGGCACGGTGGCTCACGCCTGTAATTCCAGCACTTTGGGAGGCCGAGGCAGGTGGATCACGTGGTTAAGAGATTGAGACCATCCTGGTCAACATGGTGAAACCCCATCTCTACTAAAAACACAAAAAATTAGCTGGGCATGGTGGCGTGTGCCTGTAATACCAGCTACTCAGGAGGCTGAAGCAGAAGAATTGCCTGAACCCAGGAGGCGGAGGTTGCGGTGAGCCGAGATCACACCATTGCACTCCAGCCTGGGTAACAAGAGCGAAACTCCATCTCAAAAAAATAAAAAAGTTTACTAAATAGTTAAAGAAGTTCTAACAAAGCATGAATTATTATTACTTTCTCTGTGAGCTAAAAATTTATTCTTTGGCCTGACAACCAAATTTCAAAATATCTAATACTGAATTAATAAAGTACCCATCCAGGTTAAGTATACAGCCATCTGAACTGCTATAGTACTGAGAGAAAAAAAGCAAACAGAGCCAGGTGGGGGAAAAGAGGCAGAGCAGGCAATTTAAAAATCCATACATTTCACCCTAAGAAAAAGGCATGAGCCACAAAGATGCTGCAACACAAAATTCGTAAACATACACTCATACTGTAAAATCTGAAGTGGTTATTTTAATTTTGAGCTGACACTTTAATCTTTTTATTAAAATTATGAATTTTAATCTGTTAACTCACTTGGACAGTTTGAAATGCTTGCTTTTTAGGACAGTGCTAAAAAAGACATCTCCAACACTGATCTTAACTGCAGGTGGTGCTACTGAGTAGTATTTTCTTCATCCCTTCATTAGGGATTTATGGTCCAATCATATCAAACGTTTTAATGCCTCCTTTAAAGGGGATACGGAAACATAATGAATTAAAATAAAAGGAGGCATTTAGGGATATTTTGTAAAAAGGATACAAAACTGTTTTAGCTCAGCCATCTACTGCAGAAACAGATGCTATGTCATAAACTCCTTTTGTTTTGGAGAGTTTTACAGGGATGACATCTGTTTGACATGAGAATTTTGGTGCTACAGTGGTGTCAAAATCAGTTCTTTCAGAAACATTCTAGAATCAGTTATGCTTTCTGGGGTATAATTTAATGAAACATTATGGTAAAACATTTCACTCTGTAGTCATTTCTAACTTTAATTCTTAGCAAATCTAAAAAGGAAAGTCACCCCAATATGTTTTTTCTCCCATAAACATTATGTGCCACACTGGAGACATTTAAAGTATATCAATTTAAGTGAGCTGAAGCAAAGCGGCACAGCTTAGCACACTTAATCCTTAATTCTCCGGATGTGGCATCCGCCTTTTCATGGAACTCTAATTAAATCTTTTAATTCTAATATTCCTATTACCAGAAACTCGGTCGACTGCTACCTAACTAGTACATAAAAAGATCTTGTGTGTCTGTGTGTGTGTTTTTTTTAAATAATGCAGATGAAATCTGGCAGTCATACTTGGGTAGGAATAAGATCACAGCGGGAAGCCCAGTTAAAGTTTGGGGTAGGGGCCCACCATCTGCAAAAGCCCTGTTCTCAGTAGGTCAAC
The DNA here is from genome assembly GCA_031835075.1 of Saguinus oedipus. Classification (NCBI taxonomy): domain Eukaryota; kingdom Metazoa; phylum Chordata; class Mammalia; order Primates; family Cebidae; genus Saguinus; species Saguinus oedipus. The sequence goes on along the minus strand of CM063187.1, from coordinate 36,584,005 downwards.
TGGTGCTGAGAGGGAGGGGAGGCCTGCTTCCATGTTGCAGCTTTTCTGGCTTGCTGGTAAATCACTTTCGAAGAGGCTCTTAAGTTTCAACTGCAATATCTACCTACACAGCTGAAGAGGAATCCTTACTATCTACGGCTTCTCACCTAGGACCTAGTAATCATCTGCTTCATTCAGTATGTGGCATTTCCTTAGAATCAGAGATCAGATTCATTCACTGCCATGGCACAAAAACAGGAGAATATAGGCTCGTGCCCTGAAAATAACCAATCGTGACAACTAAGGGCACTTTTCCTTCATGTGCGAGTCACTGCAGCCTGCATAACAAAATACATAGATACCTTCCTGGACACGTTTTCCATCTGCTGTATCACTGGAAATTCTTGGCTCATTAGAAGTTGCTATTGACAAGGTATCTGGAAGACTGTGCTGTTCTCTCTCGTGATTCCTCAATTGACTCTGAAAAATGAAAAGAAATATGTAATTTTCAATAAATATACATGTCCAAATCTTAGGAGGCTGTAGAAGAATGGGTTCATTGCTTTCATGGCTTAGTACCTACAACATCACCGTATTTTAAATACACATGACCATATTTTAAAATTAAGTCTGTTAAAAGATCATTTGACAGATTTGACAATTTATAGAAAGAAGTACATTAGCAAATCATAATCTCATGCAAAGGGCAGTTCCTCTCTTCATATTCTCTGAAAGGAAGTCACTGCTTTCTAGGTGATTATGCATGGTGTGTCCATGTTTACTGAACCACCGGCATGCCCAGGAGAGGAATGAGCAGAGTGTTCAGAATAATGCAACTTCACAAAAGTAAGTCCAATCAGTAATCACTGGACTCCTAATTTTTCACTTACATATCAAAATGTGTAAAAGACCTAATTAGAAGTGCTCCTCCAAGGACGTCCTGTCTCTTCTACTTCCATTGCCATAAATCAAGAGCTCAGCAGCAAAAGAAACTCCTGGAGACTTCTTGCCTTTGCAGCCTAGGTGGATGCGCTATTTGGAATTTCATGAGTGTAATCTGAGAGGCAGTGAACCTCAGACTCCAGAGCTTTCTTATTCCTGATTACCTTTTCACCACAGCTAGGCCCCAACTCTCATTAATCTAAGGGAAAAAGTCCACATCCTAGTTAGCTCTTAGGATAACATTTGTAAAACATTTTCAGATTCACCTGGCCCATTGAAGAAGAAAAGTTCTTAACCAATGATTCAATGAATCCAAGTTTCCTTTATAAAAGAATAGCATGTCATATAGAATATTGGTTTCAGTAAGGTCAGCACTTAAGATGAAAATCAGACAGTCAAAATAACTCTTGAAAGTCCTTTACCCTGCCCATAAAACATGACACACACGGCTCTATTTCCACAACACAGCCATAGGTCCAGTGTAGCCCATTTTTCCGTCTGCAGTGATACAAATCACTATTGACTGTGTAGAAGCCAAAGTAAATGCCTGGCATTTTGGGGCCATGTAAGATGAAAAATACGATTTTTTTTTTTTTGCCATGATGACGTACAGTTAAATTCATGTAAGTCAAATGTGTATATGATGTGACTCTACTGTACACTCCCTGGTAATTCTCATGCAACAGAAAATCAACACTTTAAATAAACTAGACACACTAAAACACACAGGCTGTTAAGGAGGCAGCAGGCAGGGAAAAGGATTCTACAGCAGAAATTCGGAAGACCTAGATTTCAGTCCCAACTTTAATACAGATTAAGTTGGGACCCCGTTGGACAAATTATCAAACTTTTCTGGGACCCAGTTTCCTTAACAATAAAACGAGGTGGCTGGACTAGTTCCCTTCTCACTCTAAGATGTTATGGTCCTCTGAAAGACTTCCTGAACCAATGCTTACCTTATAATGGAAGGATTCTTCACACTGCTTGCACTGGTATATTCTTGTCTTACAGTGGTGGATCATGTGGCTCTCCAAATCTTTGCTGTTGTCAGCTATGTGCTCGCAGATAGGACACTGATAAGGCTGTCTCTGTCGATGGACTCGTAAGTGCTGCTTGATGTAGCCCTTGTTGCCACTTGCGTAGTGACACAGGCGGCAACGGTAGGGTCGTTCGGCATTCGGGATGTATTCCACCACGTTGTTTCCGGACAAACTCATATCGCTGTTGGGTTGGCACTGGGCGTTGTCCTGCAACTCTTTCAAAATGTCGTCATCTGAAGCATTTTGGTCTGTCCTTTCTCTCAATTTTTCAATGACGGTAAGTAAGGACATGCTGATGCCTGTCTTAACCTGCCCATCTGACAATTCCTGCCTACCCTCTGGGAGTGCTACCAAGGTGGAGTTGCTTTGGTTAAGACTAGTTAATCCATCTGAAGAGTTTTTAAGTGGCGACATGATTTTTGAATATGCTGCCAATGTACTATCTACTTGCCTTTGACTAGGATCTGGATCTAAAAGGTTTATATCCCCATAGTGCCCCAGGTTGGCTCTTGTCAACTCTGCAGCTCTTATAGGCATTGTGACGAGGGCTTCTGCAGCTAATGAATGCAGTCGAAGAGACTCAGAATTTGTCCTTCTCCGGCCTGGTGGGGCATTCTCATCAGTAGCCAGGCCTTTATTCATTAACTCATCTTTCTTCTCTGAACTGCTCCAGCCTATGATTAACCCCCCAATATCAACAGTACATTTATCAGCATGATAGACATCATCCGTTCCTTCCTGCCCAATCTGGGCTTCTGTTGGGCTTAGGTCCTTCCCCTCTTCCATTTCAGTGTTCATGAGGAAGCGCTTCTGTGAAAGGGTTTCTTCAGCACTTGGCAATCGCTCCACTATCACGTTAACATGACCTTTTTTATTAGGGCTGCTGCTGATGATTTTTTGTGCTGATGAAAGGAGGCTATCAGCAAGCAAATTCTCCTCTGCATCAGAAATCACTTCCAGCATTTCTTCCTCACTGGGGTCCAGGGTAACTGACTGACTTAGGTGTACTCCCCTTTCTGCACTCTGTTCTAAAGGAGATGAAGATGATAACTGTTCTGAGCTGCAAATCTGCACCTGCACTGATGGCCCATTGTGGATACTCAGTTCACTGTCTCCAATAGCAATGACCACTGCATCGACCCCCCCAGGCGCAGAGGCTGCTGAAGAATCCAGCAGGCCTAGGGGCTCATTTTCATTTTCAAAGATTGGATAGGAGCAATCAACCTCCCCAGCGTGTTTCCAAGCATGTGTTTTCAACATTCTCTGCTGGCCACAAGTATAACTACAAAACAAGCACCGATACATGCCGTACTGTTCGTATGCATACCATTTCCTCCTACCCATTTCTGCCACAGATGCAGTTTGGACAGTCTGAGTCTGCAGATTGTCCACACTGACTGGGATGTCTGGAATGGTTTCATTATTTCTTTCTGTGGTTTTCTGACATAAAGAGTTGGAGGGGCTTACGCACTGTTGGTCTTTGGATTGGGTGTGGCCATTGGCATCATTTTCATGGTCATTCACCACGTGAGCTTCAAGTTCCTCCTGGCTTCTAGATGTAATATGGCACTCCGAGCACATTAGTATCACTTCGTTCTGCTGACCATGCTGCTTAATATGATCTTTTAACACGGAAAAAGATGATGATAGAAACTTACAAAGGCTACACTGGTAAGACATAGCCTTCCCTTCATTCTGGGCAAGAGTGTCAGGGGTAAAATTTGTTTGTGACATCTCAGCTTTTCTAGTATCAGCAGCAGGTGACTGGATTACTTTAGTTGGAATATCACAAAGCTCTTGGGTTTCAAGAGAGTGTGCTGCAGCACTTGAACGTGGGCGTTTCTTTCCAATTAAAAGACATTTTTGTGACTTTTCATGTTCCACTATCTTGCTTAACTTCTGGATAACATGGATTAATGGATCTGGTTTAGTTTTTCTTTGTTCATCAATTTCCAGTGAAGGACTGATGATACTTTCAGCAGTCAATATAGCTTCCTGTTCCCCAATATCTGGCACCAACATGGCAACACTGCTACTTTCTTCCATATCTAAAAAGGATAATGTAAAACAGAAAAATACCAGGTTACAGGATAATAATAGGCATGTAATTTAGGAAATATAAGCAAATTTTAGTGTCTAAGTATTTTCTAAACTGGAAGCTCCACATCTGTACACCTGGCTATCCCTAGTATAGATTCAAATTGGCTAGAATTTCTCTTTAGAATGCAATCTTCTACCGAGACTAATGATGAAGATACTCTCCTCCATCACTTTTTTCCTTGGAAATGATGATCTTTTTCTCCATTTTTCTGCACTTTCTTTCCCCTCAGCATCTGGCAAGACCAGAAGTATTCCCTCCCTTTTGCACAATGCCAAGAAAAGAAAGGAAAAGAAAAGAAAAGAAAAGAAAAAGAAAGAAAGAAAGAGAAAGAAAAAGAGAAAAAAAGAAAAGAAAGGAAAGAAAGAAGGAAGGAAGGAAAGAAAGAAAGAGAGGCTCCTATTCCTTGATTAAAGGAGCATGGCCATTCTCAAGGCATGTAAAACCCCCTCCAGCTACTGTGAAACATCACTCTGTAAAGCCAGTGACTGATAGAATTCTTGAGAGACTATTTCTTATACCAAATACAGCTGCAGTTTTATTACTAAAATCACAAATTTGTTTTTTCCTCCCCAAATCTCTGGAATTGTGAAACTATAGTCACGTAGTTTGTACAGGGCATAGTAAATTTGGGAAAGTACTATATATATGAAACTAAATAAAAGCAATGATCTAGTTCCTACTTTTACTTCCTTTATCTTCCTGAAGATAAACCACAAATTATGCTGTGGTTTTTTTTCTAGAGGTCATATTAGTGGTCAACTATTACTCATATCCACATATATATATATATATATATTTTTTTTCCTGAAAGGGTAAGGTACATCAGAGAAGGAAAAAATTGATATCCCAGTTGTTTTAGGTCCAGATACAGAGTCCTTAGAAGGGGTTATCTGTTTGCTCTAATAATGAATTATGGCTGAGGAAGTCACTAAACATAAAATACCCATAAATCTTTCTGCCTAAGTCTAGAATACTCTTTATATTTCCTGGCAGTACTTTCATTTCAAACATTTCCTTTGGCTTAAAGTGAGATTAATTTGTTGACTTGGATCACATTTTTAAGTTTAGGCTTTTTTCCAGCAGCAAGTTTTGTTTTTCCACATTTTAGGTGCATTCTGGAATCTTACTCACAACATTCAATAAATGCCAACAAAATTTTTAGTGGCACTAGCTATAGACCAAAGACCACACTATTCTTAAACTTCAGTCCCAGGCTCTGAATTCTTATTTTAGGTGGTGAATCATGGCTGTTCTTCCCTGCATGGCTGAATCGATTCAGCCCCTGCCAAGACGATACCCAATGTCCTGCCAGGCCCCGCCCTCCCCTCTCCCCCACACAGTGCTCTGACCAGCTTCAGTGCCAGGTCGCCCACAACTCTGGGCAGCAGCTTTGGCTTTTCTTCCTCATTTTCTACTCCTTCTGGCAAGCCAGCTTTCTAGATCTAGGTCCACATCAGGCAAAAATGCAAACACTTTCCTCTTGGCTTCTTCAGTACTACTTCTTCCCTTCTTCCTAGTACTACTCTGCCCTATGGGATCAGCTTTTCTCTCTTTGCCACTAACTGTCTCTAGCTGCCCTCACAGCAGAATAGGCATTCCGCGGCCATTTCAACAGTGACACCTACCCTGGCTCCCAAAGGCCTGTGGTCCTTCAGACACTCTCCCTTAAACAATCTCTCAAAAGACTAGTTCTGTTTTATCTTTCTCAGGTAGAAGGAACCAAAGTTTTTTAGATCTCTATACACAGCTGTGAGTCATTAAAGAAGAGACCAATGGGGGAACAATTTGTTTCCTTAGAAAAACCCTTTTGTGACTTCTTAAGTCACTTTATTGTCTTAGAATTCTGCATTTTTAGGCCAAGGGGAGCTGTGGCTCTTCATGTGACTACTGATTTCCCTTTAAGGTGATTAACTTAAGGCTTTATTTCTTTCAGTTCAATGGTTAAATGCAAATTGGTTAAACAGTAAATTTAATAATAGGAATCCTCAAACATTCAATTTTCTGGACATGATATGGCTCTCTACTGTAGATCTAAGGTGTCTTTCCCCATGAAATGTAACACCCATGTAGGCTGACTAATCATCTGGAGGTTAACAAGCAACTGTTTGTTCAAGAGACTCTGCACACCCACAGGGTTACAAAGGTGACTCATGTTATCTCTCTTCTACTTAATGATATAAGAGAAGTGACAGAGACCAGTGCAAATTGCTCCCTGTGGATATTTCAGTGTGTACCTTAAAAAGAAAGTGAAATGAAGAGAAGGAGGAGTTCATCTTAACTCAAGAAAAAGACTAATACAAAAGAATCTGACAAAACATTCAGATTTTTAAAGCTGTGTCTGCTCAGGCATTAAGAGCTAATGGAAATTTGCAGCAGATGCTCCAATTTTCCCTGAACATTTATGTAAGTATCTCATTTTAAAGGCTGCATACATTTGGGGATAAATACAGTAATGGCAGCTACAAAACAGATATGACAACATAAAATACATCAAGAAACACCTGAAAAACCAGTTTGGGTCCACATGCAAAATCAATGCACAGGTTAATCTAATAAAAACGAGTGTCTGTTTAAAAAAAAGCTAGATAAACAGCTGATAATAAAGTATACACAGAGGGGAAGTTACTGTAAGGCCAGCTCTTCAAATTTTCACAGAAATTTTACTTAGACCACTAATGCAGAAATACATATATATGGGACTGCATGTCAAGTGAAGTAAATCTGAACAAGAGACGAAATAAGGAGTATACCTACAATGTCAGTGGCTCAATAATGACAACATAAACTGTGACAATCTGCATACCCTCCTTGGCCTCCAAGAGATCAACATAAACACAGCTTTAAAACAACTACCATGGTGATAGTGCAGGGGTGGGGTGGACAAAAGAAAGTAAGAATGACTAATTATGTGATTGAAGTTGAATGCTAAGTACCTAGGAATTCACTGTTCTTTCTACTTATGTACATGCACAGAAATTTTACTTAGACCACTAATGCAGAAACACAAATATGTGTTTGTGTGTAAAAACCGTTCCGTACGAGGCACAAGGCAAAGTATCAAGACAAACAGAAACATTTTAAATTCTTAATATTTGTAGTGTAAAACTGAGTTGAGTGGATAAGGCAAACATTAGGAAGTTAAAAAGTAAAAGCTTTTAACAATGCTATGGTACACAAGGTAAAAGAAAAGGCGACAATCAATGACCAAATCCTGAGACTGAAGAGCTCCTTTGGGCTAGCAAGGTAAGCAAAAGCTTCATGGAGAGGTAAGATGTCCACTGGTTCCCAAAGGATGGGCAGCAGGCCAGACATCATCTGTTTGCCCTCTGGGCTCACTGTATCCTCCTCTCCATTCTGCTTTGTCTCAGGAGGGATTACATCACTAGGCTCCCCTGCCCTCTGGTTTCTGGTTGAGGTCAGCCAATGAAGACAGATCAGAGGGAGGTAGCAGAGTGAGATCAGAATATTCATTGTCCTGGTTCACAATCTCTAGGTCACCGTGGATTGGCCGTGTTTCTCAACAGAAGGTTATTTCTCTCCAGGCAGGTTGCTCTACAAGAGCCTTCTTCTGATTCTGATACCTCTTCCTCTCCTGATGCAGCTAGCTCCAGATAGCTACATTCTGCTGTGGTTTGCAAGTCCAACACCTTTATTATTAATATCTTTGTAAATATACCTTCCTTGAATTATCCTCATTTCAGCGTGCCATTTGCTTCCTTGGAATACTCCTGATAGAAGTTGCCACAAGGGTAGCAGTGACAAGAAAAGCAGCCATGACATTACTATATTTCAAAAGTGAGAATAAGCATGCTATCTAGGGGTGAGTGAAAAGATCAACATGGCTGCATAGGAAAGTTTGCTAGGAGGAAAGAAGACTACAGGCATTAGCAAAACAGGAGATTTGTTTGGAATGCTTAGACGTAACAATGTTACAGTTAAATATATTAAACCGTTACAAATAAGTAAACAAAAGTTGTATCCCAAACCAGAAAACTTCCATAACCCTTTCCACCAAGTCTCTCAAATCTTTCCTTGACAAAGGTGTTCCACAGGCAAACTCTTCTAATTAATATCTTTCTCACCAAAAGTTCTCACGCCTGTAATCCCAGCACTTTGGGAGGCCGAGGAGGGTGGATCACGAGGTCAAGAGATGGAGACCATCCTGGTCAACATGGTGAAACCCTGTCTCTACTAAAAATACAAAAAATTAGCTGGGCATGGTGGCACGTGCCTGTAATCCCAGCTACTCAGGAGGCTGAGGCAGGAGAATTGCCTGAACCCAGGAGGCGGAGGCTGCAGTGAGCCGAGATCGTGCCATTGCACTCCAGCCTGGGTAACAGGAGCGAAACTCAGTCTCCAAAAAAAAAAAAAAGCCAAATTATTTCAGTTGTCTTTATTTCCTTATAATTTGCTATTTGGTTTATCTGGGTATCTAATTAGTTCCTTACAGTTACAGCAGTATGGCTATCATGAGTAAAATCAAGTTCAACAATTCATGTGGGCCTGGAGAAAAGGCTATAATTTTCTGTGTATATATAAAGACAGTACCATATAATACAAAAGAACCTTCTCTTTCAGAATAAGAATTTGTTTTTTTCCAAAATGTTGTGCTATACCAAAACTGAAAAAAAAAAAAATGTGCTATAGAAGTAATGGCCACTAAATTCCCCATTCTTCCAGATTATCATAATTCTAAAATATGACACATTTATTTTGCTCCAGCCAAAAGGCAGGCAATAAAAGCTCAAGGGTCCCTCCCCTAAAGTGCCCTCAATTAGCTGTGTGACCTTAGGCAAGTCACTGTCTCTGAGTTTTAGACTGCTCAGATGTAAAACAAGCCGGTGAAGCTAGATGAACTTTGAGGTCCCTGTATTATAAACTGTCTATAAAGTTACATGGAAGCTGCTTACACATTATTTATAGATTTACCTCATTATATTGGCTATAGTTAATTTGATTTAAAATCTGAGCTCAAGGTAATTATTAATTACCACTAAGAAAAAAATGGGTATAAATATCACAAGTATATGAGTTTCATAGTCTGGAGTCTCTTAATTGGCACATAGCCTGAAAGAACATTCTAATTTGGCAGCTGCAATGAAGACATAAGGTCTAACTAACATTAACCAATATTCAGATTTACCATCATTTATTGAGCACCTATAATGTGCCAACCAGGGTGCTGGAGACTACAAAAATGACTGAGGAAATCCTCGCCCCTGAGGTGCAAGTCTAGGGAGTAATGCCTATGTAGATTTTGTGTAATATTGAAATTATGGTGGTTTTTTTTTTTGGTTTGTTTTTTTTTTTTGCAGATGAGGAACCTGAGACTCATAAAGTGGTAACTGGTTTAAGAACAGGAATCCAGGCCAATCTGATTCTAAAACCATGCTTTCTCTACCAATTCTCCTTTTTATTCTCAATGAGAACAAAAATGTATAAAGTATCAATACTGAAAAGAATAACAGCTCCTTACAGCCAAGCTGTATCAAACACGTTAGTGGTATCTGATCCTCATAACTCTTTGGGACAGGCTACGTGGGTGTTATACAATCTCATAAATAAGGAAACACTCAGTGTGGTTTAAGTGACTTACCCAAGGTTACATGGCTGTTAAGTGGCAGAGCCAGTGTCTTTCAAATCAATTCCTGAAATTAATACAGTCCCTTGGATCAATCTTCAAAATCCAGCTGTGACCAAGAACGAAAGTATATAGTATCAAACATTTCTCTTTCTTGGTGAAACAAAGTAATGATTTTTTTTGGCAGCGAAAAATTTCTCAGTATTCCATATAAAAAGAAATTCAGAGGAATGTTCATGCAATCTCATTACATAATGCAAATTTAAATAATTTATCTAACAAGCAGACTCGAGGATTTTGCAGAAGTTAGGAAAAATTAGCTCTGGAAACTTCTCCGAATAATTGTATATTTTGTATTACCTCAGAATTTACGTACCGGACTCAACACTATTGGTTTTACTGACATCATTTTCTAATGAGAATGCAACAATACATTGCACATAGTTATTTTAATCTAAACTAAATATAAAATCTAACGAGTGATTCTGCAAATTCTGCAAGCACGGTAGGCAGAAGAGCAGCATAAAAAGACATGACACAGTGGTGTGACCTATATATCGTCTAATGCAGTTTCCTACTCTGGTCCTACATTTCTTTGCCATTGTTTCTTATACTGGCTAGAATAAATCTAAAAGATAAAAAATGCTTATTCGTTTCACCTAGAATGCAACTACCTTATCGATCACGGTTAAATAAAATAGTTCACTGTCAGGGCAGAAAAAACATCTTTAGGCCTCCCCCGAAGTTAATTTTCAACGAGTTAGTGAGGTAAAGGAATGAAGGGCCAGGCTTGCTTTTAATCAATAACGCAACCCATACACTGAGTGAGAGCGGAGTACTGGAGAAAGTGCAAACTCAAAAGAGGTGATAAATCCAATAATTGCCTGATAAGAGCGATGCAGACTGACAGCAAATTACAGCCCACTGCAAAAACTTAAAAAGACCGCCTTGGGGTTGGGAAAGTAGCCTCCACCTTATTAATCACCCCGGCCTTCTAACAAACCATTCATTCCGCTGCCCCCAGGTCTTAAGAGGTGGAAACTTTCCCCAGTGGTCTCCTTGATCTCTGGAGATTCTATTGAAGAGGATGGTAGTAAATGCAGAAGACCAGCACTGCGTTTCTCTACTAGCTTTTTCTACACCACGCACTGGCTAAAGATGCATGGGGAATGAGAGGGCTTGGAAAATAAATCAAAAGATACTGTGAGAACATCGTGGCTGACTCCATCCCCGCTGGCCTAAGCGATCTCACGTCTGCAGAAAGAAGCTACGCCTGCGGGCGGGCCTGCGGGCGCACTGGGCTAGTGACAGTATGCGCCGAGCAGCAGGTTCCCCCACCCCCAGCTGCAGGGTAAGCCCGGGGTCTCCGCAGGCCTTGCTGCACAGACGACAGAATTGGGACACGGAACTTGGGGCATGTGGCTAGCACCGGGCGGGGGTCGGCCAGCAGAGGAGGAAGCGAGCGCCGGCAGAGGCCTGAGGGGAGGATGCACATGGCTGGCGGCGGCGCTAACAGCGGGCGGAGGGGCGGCCCCGGGACGCGGTACCTGCGGTCAGGCGGCGGCTGCTGCTTCCGCGAGCCTCCTTTGGCCAGCCAGGCCCCGGCCGTGCCCTCGCCCTTGTCCTTGCCCACCTCTCTCCCGGCTCTTTTCCCTCTTTTCCCCCGCTTTCCCCCTCCTCATCCGGAGCTCCAAAATGGCGGCGCTAGGGACAGATCACGTGAGCCGCGAGTGGGTCAGGTGACCCGAATGGCGGGCAGCAGGGGCGGGGCGAGGCTCAGGCCCCGCCCACGGGCATTCCCGGACGGCTGGGCTGGACCTGCGCGAGGGAGGCTCTCCGGCGGGTTTAGCCTCTTACAAATCACGGCTCCCGGACGGGGTTCGGGCCCAGTTGCCTGGCCCTCACGGCCCCTTTCAGACGTCTAGGTTTAGAAGTCACCGTGTATTCACTTTGGCATCTCCCACGTCACCTAAATCCGCTGTGGGCTAGCCTCATCACCCCACTCACTCCGCAATTGGCTTTCAGCAAAGGACATTAACTTTTTTTTTCTTTAGCCTGGCTTCTGGATTTGTATTAGTTCTTTTGGTAGGGTTGTACATTTTGAGGTGGTCTTGGCTAAAATGTAGCGGTCCTAGCCAGGCTCACGGCTTGGCTTTAAGCGGCCACAGTTGTTAATGGCCAGAGTTGACTCTGGGAAATCTTATTGCTTGAGAGATTCAGAATTTCCAGGTTTGTAGGATCAGACCCAGTTATACAACCTCAGCCCTCCGAGGGCATGACGGTGTTTATCATTGGGATCTGTTTTATGAAAGATTCCAGGGTGGTTCGTCTGCTAACAGTGAAAAAGGGACTAGGTGAAGCGTTACAGCCAATTTCACCAAAAATGTGAATAGTTTTGCTATATTAGGAGCTTTGCAGCATGGTGCTCCGGTCTGGACTCAGTGGGTGGGCTGCCGACATGAGCAAGGGTGTAAAACGGAAGGTTCTGGTCATTGTAATGGAATATGGTGAGACACCTCTACTCCAGATCTCTGAGAGGCCTCTACAGCTGGCTGGGCTGTCCACTGACCTGGGAGGAAGATCCAACAAAATCTGGAATCAGACAGGCTGATAATTCCTGTTACTGTATATTAGGGTACAAATTCATGTGAATTTGGAGGTTAGGAAACCAGCAAAATTAGATTTTCTTTTTTTTTGAGTTGCAGTCTCACTCTGTCACCCAGGCTGGAGTGCAGAGGGACGATCTTGGCTCATTGCAATCTCTACCTTTTGGGTTCAAGCTATTCTCCTGCCTCAGCCTCCCCAGGAGCTGGGATTACAGGGATATGCCACCACGTCCGGCTAATTTTTGTATTTGTAGTAGAGACAGGGTTTCACCACGTTGGCCAGACTGGTCTCGAACTCCTGACCTCAAGTGATCTGCCCACCTCAGCCTCCCAGAGTGTGGGATTACAGGCGTGAGCCACCACGCGAAGTTATAATTCTGCTATTCCAATTAGACCAGATAGCTATGAAGAAGTAAAAATAAAATGTTGAGGAATTTTGTTTCAATGAAAGGTGAGAGATTGAGCAGGAGGCTAACATAGAAGGATGGAGGGAAAAACAATCAAGGAAAACCAGATATACATAGTGTTCAAAGGGAGAACAAACAAGAAATATGGGCTATTGGCACAAACAATCCTAGCTTCCCCTCCCCTCCCCTCCTCTCCCCTTCCTCCTTCCCCCCCCTTCCCTTTTCTTTCTTTTCTTTTTTTTTTTTTTGAGCCAGAATTTCAGTCTTGTTGCCCAGGCTGGAGTGCAGTGGCACGATTGATCTAGGCTCACCACAACCTCCACCTCCCAGATTCAATCAATTCTCCTGCCTCAGCCTCCTGAGTACTTGGGATTACAGGCATTTACCACCATGCCCAGCTAATTCTTTTCTCTATGTTGGTTAGGTTTCTAATGTTGGTTTCTCTATGTTGGTTAGGCTGGTCTCGAATTCCTGACCTCAAGTGATTCACCTGCCTTGGCCTCCCAAAGTGCTGGGATTACAGGTGTGAGCCACTGCACCTGGCTATGTACTGCATTTTCTTTGTCCATTTTACGGTTTTTAGGCACTTTGGTTGATTACATGTCTTTGCAATTGTCAATAGTGCTTCAGTAAATATATGAGTGCAGGTGTCTTTTTGCTAGAATGATTTATCTTCCTTTGGGTATACACCCAGTAGTGGGATTGTTGGGTGGAATGGTAATTCTAATTTTAGTTCTCTGAGAAATCTGTTTGTTACTGCAGGATGACACAGCCACTGATACCCCCTCCCTACTCTGATATACCTGGAACAGCCAGAGCCATTAGGAAGAGATCATTATAGGCAGAAATAAATGATGATGAAAAAATTGAGACTTCATTCCTGAAGACTGAGAACATATACAATGCAGAATCTGATAGGAAAACCAAGGAAACTTCAAAAAGCCTGGAACACAGAGCCTCAGTATTTCTGTTTCTTAGAAAAGAACTCTCCAGGAAATTACAATCAACTTTTTTAAGTCAGAAGAATGCAAAGGCATTCAGATGTAGTTCCACTGAACTTGTGGACATCTCACCTAAACTCTACTCAGCACTTCTCACCTGCCACAGTGTTATTTATCATGATTTAATTAAACAATCCTAGTAAGATGTAGTGTTGTAGATAGGAAAACCGCTTACTCAGTTATCTAGTGCCTATTCAGTGGAATCTGATTCCGCCTCCAGATGAGAGATGACCCAGTAACTGAATCCCTCCACACACCTTGTTATTTTACTTTGAGGCCATTAATTAGTCGATGAGGTTAAAGGTTTCGCTTCTTCTACAAGTGTCATGAGTCTCTGTATCTCCTAAAGTGACCAGGGAGCCTGATGATGCATAGTGCTTTATAAGTTGAACTGGAGCACTGCTTACATTTTGGGAAAGCTACAGACAGTGCCTCGAGTAAGTTGCCAAGGTGATGACTGGTTGCAAACTGAATGAGACATCAAACCAGTTGAAACTGGAGGAAGACCTACTTCTTTCCAGCCACAATACTTACGAAGGACGCCTCGTCTTTGATGTGATAAGATTAGATTAGATTTCTTTTGAAGGGATTAATCATGTAAGTCTTTGGCACAGCACAGAAAATTGGACGAGACGTGTGGCCCGTATTTCTTCAAGCTGTAATTTTTATCATGACCTTTAAAAAACATACTGCCTCAAAAAAGGAAAGATTGTGGAAGGGTGAGAGGAAGCAAGAGAACTAAAAGGAAAAAAAGGATGTGGTAGTGCGAGCTGAGAAAAATAAACCCCAAAATTGCCCCTTACTTTGCTACTTAGCACTTGTGGGACTGTCAGAAAGTGGGTTCCATCTTTCCGATGTTTTCACTTTGCTTGTAAAACAAGAAGTTCAATTTATCCTTTTATTGAGCTTCAGATGACTGGTATATGGAAGCATGGAGTTTAATGATAGGAGTCCTCTGGGTTCAGGATGGGGCTTTGTCATTAAGAATAATGGCAAGACTTGATTTTATTAATGAATGAAAAGATTGCTTGATGTAAGTCAGAAGGAATGTAAGATGAAAAGACGTGATATATTATTATATACAGCTGTCAGTAATAAATTAACATTAGCTCTGGGTTCCTTACACTTTGCATCCTGAATATACACCTAGAAATACTTCATAATTATAGTTCAGCTCTCAAGGACCATCATAAATTATCCACCTGTCATTCATTCTCTGCTAAAAGCCACAGACCTACATTTTTCCAACAGAACATTGAGATCTAAAATCCCTGGTGCTATGAGACATACATATTAATTTATTTCTTATTGGGGCCCAAGTAAACCAGAAGGATAAGGGTACATAATGACCAACCATGATAACGAAGAGGAGGAGAAAGGGTGGGGGACATGACTGTGAAAGTCAGGGTTGGCTCTGGTTAACTAACACTGGTCTTTGCTTAATTTGCAGCTCAGTTGTTTTGGGTCTGAGATGCTAATTTATTTAGAAAAGGCCCACCGAGGAACTCAGTGAACATAGCAGCGCTGCAGTCAACGCTGTGTTGGAATTCTCTCCAGAGTTCCCCTAGCCCTGGGACCCTGTCTTAGACTCAGGACCTTGGTATAAGGACAAGAATCAATAATGGTGACATCTAGTGGCCCACGTGCAACGTGCAGCCAAGCCACAGGGCACTCCAGTGGAAAGTGGGGCCTGTGCCTGGTCCAAGCCGACTTAGGCCTGACCCCGAGCTCCTGAATCAGCCTGAGAGTTTGGTGTCTGGCAGAGATTCCCGGCATTCATGTTGATTTGTGATTGGGATCCAGGAAACGCACCAGCAGGCTGGGAGTGGAGGTGGAGGGGGGCTGCTTTTGAGGCCGACAGGAGGCTCCTCTCAGTCTAGTCTGCATATGCCACAGACTGGTGCTGCAGGAAAGTGTGGCTCGGCGGAGCTAGTGGTGGAGCAGGGAGCTTGCCTCCGCCAGACTGTCTTTCTGCCTCAACGCAGACTGGTTATTGGAACGCTCAAGCAATTTTCAGTCGTCTTTGTCAATAAAGTCAGTCTCTTCTCTGCAAGGGGAATGAAAATGAGATTTTGAGGCCTCCAAAGAGCTCTCTCCTTTGGCCATTTTTCTCTACCCAGGAGCCAGGGAGTGGCTCCGCCGAGCTGGGTGGGAGCTATCTGCTCTGTCCCAAACCCCTGTTGACAGGTAATACCTGTCAAGAAGACAATGTGACTGTAATAGGATACTGCTGAATTCTTCCTAGAGAAGCCATTTCCTGAAAGCAGTGGACTTTATGGATGAGGGGAGCAGAGGAAGAAAATGAAAAGAAGGAGGAGGAGAAGATGAAGAAAGACACTAAAAGGAAAAAGTAACTGCTAATCAAACCAAGAGAACCCAGCTAAGGGGTAATCCTGCAACTTAAAAATATGTCATTTGTTATTTTGACAGTTCCTTTTGAGGTGATAGACTAGGAGGAGCTGCTGGCATCATCACCGACTGGCTGCGAGTTCCACTTCTTGCTTCTTTAAGACATCAGTAAATGGATAACTGTAGATTGCAAGGAGTCTATCTTCTAAGGTTCGCAGCTTGAGCTCCTCATATACTGGCGAAGACCAAGCAGAGGGAACATGGTATAGTGTTTGACCTTCTGGAAGGTTTCTTATTTATTTATTTATTGACACTAACTCTTGCTCTGTCACCCAGGCTGGAGTGCAGTGGTCCAATCTCGGCTCACTGCAACCTCTGCCTCATGGGTTCCAATGATTCTCCTGCCTCAGCCTCCCAAGTAGCTGGGATTATAGGCATGTGCCACCACGCCCGGCTAATTTTTGTGTTTTTAGTAAAGACAGGGTTTTACCACATTGCCCAGGCTGGTCTTGAACTCTTGACCTCAAGTGATCAACCCATCTTGGCCTCCCAAAGTGCTGGGATTACAGGCATGAGCCACCATGGCAAGCCTGGGATGTTTCTTTTACTAAGAGAGACATGAGTGAGAAAGGAAAGGAAAAAATGCATGTCGTACCCAGAGAAAGTTCACTGTATTAGTCTGTTCTCATGTTGCTCTAAAGAGCTACCTGAGACTAGGTAATTTATGAAAAAAGGAGGTTTAATTGACTCACAGTTCTGCAGGCTTAACAGGAAGCATGACTGAAAGGCCTCTGGAGACTTACAATCATGGCAGAAGGTGAGGGGGAAACAAGCACATCTTACCATGGTTGGAGCAGGAGAGAGAGAGGGAGTGAGGGGAGGGGAAGTGCCACACACTCGAAAACAACCAGATCTTGTGAGAACTCACTCACTATCATGAGAACAGTAAGGGGGAAGTCTGCCCTCATGATTCAGTCACCCCCACCAGGACCCTCTCTGACACGTGGGGATTACAATTTGAGATGAGGTTTGGGTGGGGACACTGAGCCAAGCCATATCATCCACGCTGCCAATAGCAAATTGCATGCCCCTTCTGGCCTCATCGTCAGCTGCATGAAGCCACAGGCAGGAGGGCCCAGCCGAAATCTGTCACCAGGTGTAAGTGACACATCCAGAATTACGCATGCGTGGAGCTGTGGGGTGCATGAGGCTTCATGAGTAGGTGGCCAGGCTCTCATGCCATCCATCCCTCTTGGCATCAGGCCTCCTCCTTCAGCTCATACCTCTAGACCACTTGCAGAGACATCCCTAGGACCAGGTAATGGAAATCAAAACCTAAGCTAGCTTAGTTCCAGAATGGTCACCTTGGTACGTGGAAGAAAATGGAGCAATCTGAATGGAGGAATGAAGTGGACACGGACACAGGGGATCTATCTGGATTGTGGAGACCCCTCTACCTGGCTTGGAGGACTCAGTGTGGGGAGCAGGAAGAGCTCTGGCTAGAGAGGCAGGTTGGGGCTGGGACTGGGCCAGGCAGACACAGGCAGCAGGCCTCTGTTGAGGGCCTTCTGATGGAGGGCCCATGTTAGGGGCTCTGCTTGTTTGATTTCCTGCATCTTTGTGGACTTTACTCTCTTGCCATGAATTCTGTGTGTAATCACCACCTCAACATCTGTCTACCCTGGTGGGAAATGAGCTTCAAGAGCCCAGGGGAGCTTGTCAGTTTTGTTCATCAATATCTTTCCTGCCCTCCTGGCCTAGAATGGGGCCTAAAATGTAGCTGCATTCAGTAAACACTGAATGATCAAAGAAAAATTGAATTCATTTAGCAGACACGCTCCCAGACATAAAGTTTATTGGACGAGCTACTCAAAAGCATCTTTTGGGAAGATAGGGCGTGAGACCAAGGGCCAGAGGCTTCGAAAGAGAATAAATGTGGCATCCAGTTAGAGACGAGGGAGTTGGTCACAGAGAGACTCTAAGAATCCATTCTGTGGACTGGTTTTCATTTACCCTGTGCTTCAAAACCTGTTAGCACTCACTAGCTGTGTGTCCCGGGCAAGTTACTGTACTTCTCTGTGTCTGGTTACTTCCTGCCTTCTTTACAGGACTGTTGAAAAGTTTAAAGACCCGAATGTATGCCTGACTCATAGAAAGCAATCCATAAACAATAAAATGTTGTTATTGCAAAGACTGGGACTGGAATGATAAGAAATGGAAGGAAGAGATGGAGTTGAAGGACACTGTGAACAAAGAATATGTCGCATTCGATGGCTTGTTGGAAGCAGGGCAGGTTCTTCTGCTCTTCCATTCGCCCTTGATTGGAAGCTGCTGTTTGTAAGGCACAGACGGCTTTGAGCTCCAGACACCGATGACAGAGGCAGGCACAGAAGTCAGACAACACACGAAAAGAAGAAGGGCAGAATCGCCCAGCGACTCTATAATCAGCTTATGTCGTGGAATTTGATGTGAGCACGTTAGGAATGTCACATACGACTACGTGGGTTTTTCAGCCTATTTTTCCTGAATGCGGATTCTGTTGGCAACTGAATGCGTGCTAACACCCTAAGATTTAGTTGCATTTTGGTTAAGAAGTCCAGAAGACTTTGGACTTGGCTTTGAAAAACCGAAAGTGAATTGAATTTGCATTATTTAAGGGGCTTATTCAGATGAACACTGCTATCTCTTCAGATGTAAAAATTCCAAGACTCAAGAGTTGATATTTCAGCAGCAACAATGACATCTAGGGGCTGGTTGCTACAGGTTTAATCTTAGCTATATATGGTCTACATTTTGCAAACGAAGAGTGCTAACATGTTGATGCAATCCAGAATGTCTGCTTGGACTGTGTGAACTTGGTTGGTGGCCAGGGCAACGCTGATGGATCAGAGAAAAGAAAAAGCTGAAAGTGGCTTCTGCTGTCATCTAAGAAAATTACTTTCCTTCTGAAATTGCAACACCTCTCAGTTTGCTTGATATACTCATTTTCCACCTGACCTTTTAACCAGGGATGTGCCATTCTTCTCAGCTTTGCTGTTTAATCTAGGTCCACTCTTCCCACGAATGACAGAACCAACTCTCCCGCACGGAGAGGGGCTGGGGCCTCAGACTCTAACTCCTTTTGGTTTTCCCCATCCTTTGAAGAGCCGGTGGAGCAAGTCTTTGGCCGTTCATTTCCTCTATCCCCTATTGTTGTTAGTTTTTTTTTTTTTTGACACAAGATCTCTCTCTCTCTCTGTGGCCCAGGCTGAAATGCAATGGCATGATCCTAGCTACTGCAGCCTCCAACTCCTGGGCTCAAGTGACCCTCCCACCTCAGCCTCCATAGTAGCCAGGACTACAGGTGCACCCCGCTGCACTTGGCTATTTTTTTTTTTAATAGAGATGGGGGTCTCCCTATGTTGCCCATGCTGGTCTCAAACTCCTGATTTCAAGCAATCCTTCTGCCTCGGCCTCCCAGAGTTCTGGGATTACAGGCATGAGCCACTGTGCCTGGTTCCCTTATATTTTTTATCAGGTTCTTTCATTTTTATTTTTATTTTTTTGAGACAGAATCCACCCTGTTGCCCAGGCTGGAATGCAGTGGTGTGATCTCAGTTCACTGCAACCTCTGCCTCCTGGGTTCAAGCGATTCTTCTGCCTCAGCCTCCCGAGTAGCTGATACTACAGGTGTCTGCTTCAGTGCTGGCTAGTTTTTATATTTTTAGTGGAGACAGGGTTTCGCCATGTTGGCCAGGCTGGTCTTGAACTCCTAACCTCAGGTGATTCGCCGACTTCCACCTCCCAAAGTGTCAGGATTATAGGCGTGAGCAACCGAGCTCAGCTGAATCAGATTCTTTTAAATGGGGACTAAATAAATCTCTTGGCTTTATGTTTCCTTTGAGCATCAGTCTCAGAGGCAGCCTTTGGTCTGTTGTCAGTAAGTCAATCCACTAACAGTGTTGATTAAGTTCCTCCAAGTACAGGTGTGTGTGTGTGTGTGTGTGTGTGTGTGTGTGTGTGTGTGTTCCGCTGGTGCTTAGATAGGAATAAGGGTAACTTGAAAGGCAGTGTACATGTGGGTTAACCCACATGAAAAACACACAGTTTAATTAGAGGACACCAAATTACACGTTAACAGAAGATAAACTCTAAGTGAAAACATCTGTGAGCATACTGGAAAAGTGCACACATATTCAGATGATGCTTAACGTTCCTCCCAGCATGGACATTCTGTGATTTTTGTGCAGATTAAAACCAGTATCCTGCTCTACGATTGCATAATAATGTTGATGTCACCACAAGAATAATAGCTACATTATGGATTTTTTGTTTTGTTTTGTTTTTTGAGACTGAGTTTCACTCTGTCATCCAGGCTGGAGGGCAGTGGCATGATCTCAGCTCATTGCAACCTCCATCTCCCGGGTTCAATCAATTCTTCTGCCTCAGCCTCTGGAGTAGCTGGGATTACAGTCATGTGCCATCATGCCTGGCTCATTTTGTGTGTGTTTTTAGTACGGATGGGGTTTCACCATGTTTGCCAGGCTGGCCTTGAACTCCTGACCTCAAGTGATCTGCTTGCCTTGGCCTCCCAAAGTGCTGGGTTTACAGACGTGAGCCACCACCATGCCCTGCCAAGATTTCTGTTTTCTTTTAGTGAGAGCAGTGCAAAATAGAACCCATCTCCATGGTTGCGGATGCGCTGACTCTCATTGTTATAAGCTCTGAGGTTCATTTCTGGGCCATTTGCAGAAGTGTACATTTGCAGTTAGCTGAGAGTAGCA
The DNA here is from genome assembly GCA_031835075.1 of Saguinus oedipus. Lineage (NCBI taxonomy): Eukaryota > Metazoa > Chordata > Mammalia > Primates > Cebidae > Saguinus > Saguinus oedipus. Next base: position 36,563,236 of record CM063187.1, on the reverse strand, counting down.
AAACTTGGACTGACTGTACCATTCTGGAGATGTGTGCCCTCAGTGTTTACTTTTCTGTTGACCTTAAGATAGCTAGGAAGTCCTTTTCATTTCAGCCCTTGCTGTTGACTTTTCTTTTTCTGTCTTTAGTGTGTTTGTCCAGTCTTCTGCCTCAGCAAGTAGAGTGTGAAGAACGGATGCATAGCAGGTTGTCAGTTTCACCTTCTACATAGTCCTCGAATCTTTCCCTTTCTGAAGGAGCCTAAATGTCCGTAGCGGCTGCTCCTAAAGATCCAGGCCTTTAGCTGGTCTTTGAGGTCCAGCCTGATGTCCCTGGGCACTGTCCCAGCCTTAGCCCCATCACACCTGCCCATCCTCACCAATGTACACTTCGGTTTTCCAGCTGCACCAAGCTCCGTGTCCTCCCCATCTGTCCCCACTCCCCATTTCTTCTCTCTCTCTCTCTTTTTTTTTTGGAGAGAAGTCTTGCCCTGTCACCCAGGCTAGAGTGTAATGGCGGGATCTTGGCTCACTGCAACCTCTGCCTCCTGGGTTCAAGGGATTCTCCTGCCTCAGCCTCCCAAGTAGCTGGAATTACAGGCACCCACCACCACACCTGGCTAATTTTTTGTATCTTTAGTAGAGACAGAGTTTCACCATGTTGGCTAGGCTGATCTTGAACTCCGAGCTCATGTCCACCCACCTCAGCCTCCCAAAGTGCTGGGATTACAGGTGTGAGCCACCACACCCCACCTCCCCATTCATTCTCTTACTCTTCCTTCAGCTCTTAACAAAAGAGCTGTTTTCTCAAGGACACTTTCATTGACCTCTGTGACCAGATTAAAATCTCTTTACCCTTTTTTTTTTTTTGAGATGGAGTTTCGCTCTTGTTACCCAGGCTGGAGTGCAATGGCATGATCTCGGCTCACCGCAACCTCCGCCTCCGGGGTTCAGGCAATTCTCCTGTCTCAGCCTCCTGAATAGCTGGGACTACAGGCACTCGCCACCGTGCCCAGCTAATTTTTTGTATTTTTAGTAGAGACAGGGTTTCACCATATTGACCAGGACGGTCTCGATCTCTTGACCTCGTGATCCACCCGCCTCAGCCTCCCAAAGTGCTGGGACTACAGGCGTGAGCCACCGCGCCCAGCCTCTTTACCCTCTCTTAACACCAAGTGCCCCTTGCTATAGTTGCAGTTTATCTGTGCAGTGAGGGGATGAATGGCGACCCGCTTCTATAGACTGTGGATTCTGTGGGGTCATCCACAATGTTGTATCGGCATCTCACATGGTACTAGTAGATGACAATAAAGATCAAACAGGAATAAATGAACGAATGAGGAATATAATGGAGTTTGTCTCAAAGGACTGAGATTCTTGTAGTGCTTGCGGTCCATCTACCCAATAGCACATTGCTCCATTTAACTGTGTAAAATAGAGAACTGGATGGTAGACACCATGGATTATCAAGGGTTATGTTTGTGTGGGTTGTATGATCCACTGAGGAAATCTTGATTTTTTTTTTTTTTGAGATAGGGTCTCACTCTGCTACCCAGGCTGGAGTGCAGTGGTGCGATCTCAGCTCACTGTGACCCCTACCTCCCAGGCTCAAGCAATCCTCCTACCTCAGCCTCCCAAGTAGCTGGGACCATAAGTGTGCATCATCATGCCTGATTAAATTTTTGTATTTTTAGTAAAGTGGGATTTTGTCATGTTGTCCAGGCTGGTCTTGAACTCCTGGGCTCAAGTGATCTGCCTGCCTCAGCCTCCCCAAATGCTGGGATTACAAGCATGAGCCACCACGCCCAACCAGAAATTTTGATTTCAATAAATACTTAATTAACATTAGTAGGCATCAGTGTTAAGTATAGAAAATTCCAGTTACTTAAGGGGTCTCATTTAGGAAAGGCCCCCCTGCAGGTAACACTGAAATGATGTAAATCACAGGAACACCTGGTGGGGCCAGTTTTGCATCAGTGAAGTTCATCTATGTTAACTGAAAATTCTAGTACTCTACACCCTTGGCAGAGAGTCCAAGCTGTCACTGCCTGCTCCCGCCTTTGCTCTGCCAATTTAATCTGGGATTGTGTTCTTACAGCTCGGGGAAGAGCTGCATTCAACTCTCTCTTGGAAAGACCTTCATGTACCTCACTAACTGCAGGTTAACCATAGTCTTGAAGTTTTACCTGTAAGGGAGAGATTATTATGGACATCTTAATTTGGAGCAGGGATTTGTAACTTGCAATCCACTTAGAAAGAAAAAATAAAAAGTAAACTCAAGGGAGCATAGGGTTAGCACCCAAAGCCCTCTCTTGGGATGTTTTTCTAATTGTTTTTGAATTTATCCTAGTTTTCAAAGTCAGGAGAAAGAGAAAGCCTAGCACGGGGGTTAAGGATATAGATTCTGTCTGGAGTGCCTGCACCTATGTCCATCACTGTCACTTGCTAACTGTGTAACCCCAAGTCCTCACCTTTCACCAGCAGAGAATTCTGTTCCCTGCCTTTCAGCATTGTCCTGTGAATTTTAAGAATGAGTACCTCAGAGAGTACTTACAACTCTCCCTAGAGAAAGCATTCTTTAAGTGTTAGCTCTTATTATTCCTTAGAAAAGAGGTGGAATGTGTGCTTTTTCTTATTCTGATGTGTGGATAGGGTTTGTGGTTCACAATTTCATTCACTTGCTTACATTTTTTGTTTTTTTTTGTTTTTTTTTGAGACGGAGTCTCACTCTCTTGCCCAGGCTGGAGTGCAGTGGCACCATCTCTGCTCACTGCAACCTCCGCCTCACAGGTTCAAGTGATTCTCCTGCCTCAGCCCCCTGAGTAGCTGGGATTACGGGTGTGCATCACCACACCTGGCCAGTGTTTTTTTTTTGTATTTTTAGTAAAGACAGTGTTTCACCACGTTGGTGAGGCTGATCTCAAACTTTTGATTTCAGGTGATCTGCCTGAAAGTGGCCTCCCAAAGTGCTGATATTACAGGCATGAGCCACCACATTTGGCCCTACTTGCTTAAGTTTTAAAGCATCTAAGGTGTACATATTGCTGAGGAAGAAGGGATGAGCAGGGAGAGAATCCCTGCTTTCACAGAAGCCATGATCTAGTTGGGATAGAGAAGGTAAGCACAACTTCACAATGTACCAAGTCCATTCATTCGTGCAACAAATATTTCTCTTGAGGTGCCATGGCTCGTGCCTCTAATCCCAGACTTTTGGAGGTAGAGGTGGGAGGATTGCATGAGTCCAGGAGTTCAAGGCTGCAGTGAGTTATAATCATGTTACTGCATTCTAGCCTGGGTGATGGAATGAGATCCTATCTCAAAAACAAGAACACAACAGAGAAGAATGAAACCAAACAAATATTTCTTGAGTAGCAGCAGTGTGCCAGATGCTGTACTTGGCGCCAAGGATACAGTAGTGGAAGGAACAGACCAAATTGCTGCTCTCCTGGACCATAGAATCTAGTGAAAGGGACAGAAATAAACAGGCAGACCAATGCAAAGTGGAATTTCAGTGTTGGAAGAAATTAGAGCAGAGTGAAGCAATAGAAGATACATGAGGGAGGTAGAGGTTCCTGTTTTAGAGAAATAGGGTGTTCAGAGGAGGGTGCCCGGAGGAAGACCAGAAGGCTGGTATCCAGGGATTGACTGTTCCAGGCTCAGGAGACCAGGAAGTGATTGAAGCCTGGGGCGAACATCACCAAACACAGCAAGGCCACACAGGGACCCAGAGCATCTCAGAGGAAATGACATGTGTGGATTGGCAGAACAAAGGCAGAAGGTATTTCAGTGCTGTTGGTGAGACCTGATATGGTTTGGCTCTGGGTCCTCACCCACATCTCATGTTCAATTGTAATCCTCAGTGTCGGAAGTAGGGCCTGGTGGGAGGTGATTGGATCATGGGGGTGGTACCTAATGGTTTAGCACCATCCCCCAGTGCTGTCTCCTTGTTTGAAAGTGTGTGGCACTTTGTGCTGGGTGCAGTGGCTCACACCTATAATCCCAGCACTTTGGGAGGGTGAGGTGGGAAGATAACCTGAGGTCAGCCAACATGGTGAAACCCCATCTCCACTAAAAATACAAAAAATTTAGCCAGGTGCGGTGGTGCATGCCTGTAATTCTTAGCTACTCAAGAGGCTGAGGCAGGAGAATCGCTTAAACCTGGGAGGCGAAGGTTGCAGTGAGCCAGATCGCACCATTACACACTCCAGCCTGGGCAACAGAGCAAGACTCCGTCTCAAAAAAAAAGTGTGTGGCGCTTTCCCATTCACTTTCTTCTTCTTCTCCTTCTTCCTCTTCCTCTTTAGTAGAGACAGGGTTTCACCATTTTTGCCAGGCTGGTCTTGAACTCCTGGCCTCAAATGATCTGCCCGCCTCAACCTCTCAAAGTGCTGGGATTATTATAGTCATGAGCCATTGGACCTGGCCCGCTCTCTTCCTTCTGCTCCTGCTATGTAAGACATGACTGCTTCCCCTTCATCTTCCACCACGATTGTAAGTTTCCCGAGGCCTCCCAGAATCAGAATCCTGAACAGCCTGCAGAGCCATAAGCCAATGAATGAAACCTATTTTCTTTGTAAATTACCCAGTCTCAGGTATGCCTTTATAGCAGTGTGAGAACAGACCTAGAGAAGCAGCATTGGGTGGAGTGGGATGGCTCATGCTTCCCTCACCTCTGTAAAGGGCCTTGAAGTTTCCTCTGCCTGGTACTTTAGGACCCAGGATTGTGGATTTCTCCAGCTAATGTCATGTCAGGCTCAGCCCCTTATTCTCTCCTTCTCAGGATTGGGAAGCTGGGCAGGTGCAGTGACACCAGCAGAGCGCCCAAGAGCAAATGGGATTTTAAAGTTGTTAGGGCATTTTGGCATTCAGTTCCCCGGGATGAACAAGGTGTCTTGTCTGGTAATTGCAATTAATGGCTCTGCTATTCAAGCATATCCGTCAATAAATCTCCTCTAATAACCGATTGGGCACAGTCGTTGCCATAGTTATGTCTCTAAATTGAGCTCAGGGTAGTTGGCCACGACACTGACCTTAGCGGGGTCAGGGCTGCTTCCTGACTGTATGACTGCATATCCCAGGAATTAGAACGACCCTCCAAATGACTGGCTTCCAGCCAGCTGAGAGGCACGCTCAGCCCCTCAGCTTAACTGCCTGGAGATTTCCTGTAAATCTCTTAAATGCAGAATAAAAGTCTTCAAAACCCTGTAATGCTGGTGGTTGCAGTAATTCTGTGCAATCCACTTCTGTACAAGCTGGGATAGAGTCAACAGGGAGACCCTGCATCAGATCGGTGTTCACCATGTTATTCACGGCAGGCCTCATCTCAGAGTCCTTGGTCGATGAGGTCAGTACCTTACCATGGATTCGTTCTCTCAAATTCTTCCCTTCCAGATAATTCCTTCTCCGCTCCCAAGTATTGTGTTTAGGAGACCACCTATCTCTCCCCACCAAAAAAATTTCTTGGATTTCTGGAATGCCATCTCAAAACCCAGTTTGGACACCTCCTGAGGAGGTGGGGGAGCTTTTAAAAGTGTCTATTTATATGCTTGAGATGATTGCAGATGATCACACAGAAGGTGGAAGAGGGGACCTGGAGGCAAAAGAAAAATAGTCTCTTCTAATTCATATCTGTGCAAAATCCCTAAAAAAAAAGGAAGACAGTGGAAACCCATTTCCTGTCTCTGATTGGAACTCAGGCTTGATTTAAGCTTTTTAAGTTTTTTCTAGTTTTTCAGTCCCTCAAGTCCCTTTTATTCTAGCGAGTTCCTTTTTAAAATTTTTATTCATTTTACTTTAAGTTCCAGAATACATGCGCAGAATGTGCTGGTTTGTTACATAGGTATATATATGCCATGGTAGTTTGCTGCACCTATCAACCTGTCATCTAGGTTTAAGCTCCACATGCATTCTATACTCTTGTTATCTTTTTTTAGAGTTGGGGTCTTGCTTTGTCGTCCAGGTTGGAGTGCAGTGGTATGATCATAGCTCACTGCAGCTTCCAGCTACTGGGCTCAAGTGATCCTCCTGCCTCAGCATCCTAAGTAGCTGGGATTACAGGCATGTGCCAACATGCTTGGCTAATTTTTAATTTTTTTTTGTAGACATATGGATCTCAGTATGTTGCCCAGGCTGATGTCAAGCTCCTGGGCTCAAGTGATCTTCCTGCCTCAGCCTCTCAGGTGGCTGGACGATTGGTACATACCACCATGACTGCCTATTTAAAAAAATTCTTGTAGAGACAGGAGCTCACTATGTTGGCCAGGCTGGTCTTGAACTCCTGGGCTCAAGTCATCCTCCTGCCTCCACCTCCCAAAGTGCTGGGATTGCAGGTGTGAGCCACCATGCCTGGCCATACTTTTCATTGCTTTCCATTTTTGCTGTCCTGCTCTTCTTGTGTTATTTATTTCAGAGTTAATGTTGTAGAATTTTAGAGCTGGAAGGATCTCGGGGATGGGAAAAGCAGAGAGGTGAGGCAGCTGGGGGCCCAAGGAGTGGAGGCCTGGATTCAACTATCCTACCAAGGGCCCAGTTTCTGCACCATTTTCCTTTCTGGAGAATCTCTGTAACATGGTGTGGCATGGCTTAGCATGTTCACCTTCTCTTGGAGGGTCTCTGTGAGAAGAATGGAGAAGGATTTCCATATGCCAGAAATCGACCAGAGCATCTCTTTAAACAGATGAAATAAACTGTTTATTGGTTTGCTTCTAACTTTTTCAATAACCTTCAAATATAATAAAAACAGTGTGTCTGTTTTCAAGGTGGATCAAGTTGGAAAACTAACTGAGTTGGTGCAGGAATACTAATCTTTTGAACTCTAGCATTTCAAATTAATATCAAAAGAAAACCAGGCAGTTTCTGTGTGGATTTGGAGAGATGAAATGTACACCTTTTTGAAATCCTTCATATCAGTGGCTTATAAAAGTTATTTTGATGGATGTTTGATGGAATTTGAATTATTGAGCAATGTTAAATAGAATTTCAACTACACCGTTAATGATGTACTGTTAAAAGGAGTTATAAAAATAGCAGGAGATTTGCTTTAATAAAGGAGGAAAAGGGAAAGGCAAGTTAAATGCAGTAAATACATGATGCGGAACAGTTGGAGGTACTCACCTCCTTCTTTCAACTCCATTTTCTCTTCTGTGCCTGGAGTTCTCTTAACCCCTCTGCTGACATATTCAGTGCAGACATTCAGCTAGTACTGGGTGTCCCTGGGTCCCTATCTGAGAGACTGTGGGTGGACTCCCCACCCCAAATGCGAAATATCTCCATATATCTAGACCCCATTCCGGATGCATTTCTTCTACATATTGGCCAGTGCTGTCCAAGGGGCAGATATATTGTTAATCACTGTGATATCTGGACTTAGAGAAGAAGCTAAATAGGCAATTCTCTGCTGAACACTTTGAATTCCAGAAGAGGGCAGATGACAGATGGGGCTGTTAACCGCAACGCGGCTTGTTCACACTATTTGGGTGTCCCGGGTGCACACAGCATGTACCTGGCAAGCCCGGTCGTATACTGGCACCGACACAGAAGGGCTGGCTCTGGTCCTCCCCATGGAGGGGGCTGGGGAGAGTCCTCAGAGACGGGCAGAACGTGAGAAACCAGAGAAACTGAAATGAGAATTGACCACTAGGGTAGTGAATGGAAACGCAGAGGAGAGTGAGTGAGTGGGAAGTGAGAGGAGAATGGAAGAAAGGAGGAGATCAGGAAAGAAATGCAAATTCAGGCCAGACAGGTTGGCTCACGCCTGTAATCAATCCCAGCACTTTGGGAGGCTGAGGTAGGCAGATCACCTGAGGTCAGGAGTTTGAGACCAGCCTGGCCAACATGGCGAAACCCCAGCTCTACTCAAAATACAAAAATCAGCTGGGTGTGGTGACACGTGCCTGTAATCGCAGCTACTCAGGAGGCTGAGGCAGGACAATTGCTTGAACCTGGGAGGCAGAGGTTGCAGTGAGCAGAAATTGTGCCACTGCACTCCAGCCTGGGTGGCAGAGTGAGACTCCATCTCAAAAAAAAAAGAGAGAGAGAGAGAGAAAAAGGAAAACCCCCAAGAAACAAAACAAAACAAACAAACAAAAGACACACAAATTCAGGCTGGATTAGAACAGAGAAACTGTCAAGGGGGGATGTGAGAAGGACGGTGAAGGGAGGCAAACCCTGCTCACCAGTGGCAGCCCCCACTCTTCTACTTCTGTCCTCTCCTCTGCGGCTTCCTTGTCTCCCTCCCTCCCTCCCTTCCTTTTCTCTCTCTTTTTTTTTTTTTTTTTTTCTGAGACAGGATCTTGCTCTGTTGCCCAGGCTAGAGTGCAGTGGTGTGATCATAGCTCCCTGCAGCCTTAACCTCCTGTGCTGAAGCGATCCTCCTGCCTCAGCCTCCTCAGTAGCTAGGACTACTGGTGCACACCACCAGCTCAGCTAATATTTATATTTTTTGTAGAGACGGGGCCACACTTTGTTGTCCAGGCTGATCTCCAACTCTTGGGCTCAAGTGATCCTCCTGTCTCAGACTTCCAACATGCTGAAATTACAAATGTAAGCCACTAAGCCGGGCCAGTGTTTTCTTTGTAAATGTTGACTTTTTATTTGAATTACAATCCAAAGCAGTTTTTGAAATGTTTTATTTTTATTTATACATTTCAAGTAGTTAATACATATGTACGGTATATAATTCAAGACAGAAATGGGTAGATAGTGAATTTTAAGTCTCTCCTACCCTGTTACCTAGTTCTTCCTACCAAGGAACCATTGTCAGAGGTTGATTGTGTTTTTCCAGAGATTCTATGCAAATACATACACCCTAAGCACACTATACACACCGTTTAGCACATTGCTTCCCCCCGCCCACTTAACCATATGATCTCGGAAATGGTGCCATATTGGTACATAGAGAGCTGCCTTGTTGATTTCAAAGGCTGTACAGTATTCCATTGTATGGATTTACCGTAATTGACATGTCTTCTGTTGATGGACATTTAGTTTGTTTCCAGTCTTTTGCTGTGATAAGTTTCTTTGTGCATACGTCTCTGTGTGCACACGTATGTATACATCTGACAGATAAATTTTTAGAAATGGGATTGCTGGTCAGAAGGTATATGCATGTCAAAATTTGGAAACTATCACCACATTTCCCTGTTTTCTAATTTACAGTACTACCTTGCCAAACCAGTGTGATCGAAAGTTGATCTTTGACAATCTGTTAGGCAAAACATGTATCTCCTTGAATCGGCTTGTTGGCATTTCATTTCCTGTGAACCGTTTGTTCATGTTAAGGGTAGTTTTGATAAATCCAGACGGAAGAGCGTCAGGGTCGTGCAGGTCATCGACTGGGAAAGATTGAAGAGGGAGGGAAAATGGCCAAGTGTGCTTTACGAGAGAAAAATAAACTCAAGGACGATGTCTCTTTCTAAAGAAACCACTGTCTCTGGATGACGCCGTGTCAATATGCCAGTGGCACAGATGGTTCTTCAATTTGACGCACTGACATTTCTTCCCCTGGACTGTGATATGAAAGCCTTTTCTCTCACAGATCCAGTACTCACGTTGCCATCATAGCATTACTGGAGTAGGTTTTCATTGAAAATTGTGTGTAAAACTCATTGTTTCATTGCAAATAAAAGTTCAGATTTACTGCGACATGATCACAAAGTGGTATTTTCATCCATAAAGCCCTCGGTTACTTACGTGCTTTAGAGCATGAGACTGGAGTGAGCCATCTCATTTTCAGTGAGTGACCTTGAGATGGCAGCAACATTACATTCAATTCTGGGATGTACCAAGTCCATTACAAAGTGAAAGTAAAAATGGCAATAAATCAGAATAATACTGATTGTTATAATTTTATTATCAGAGCATTAAGTCAATAAAACTTATCTGAAATGCCATTTGAAATTGTATACAATTTTTACTAGTTATCAGTATGTCTTAAAACCATGCTTAAAACAACAAAATGAAGAAATCATGGATAAATTGTGCAAAAGCTGAGACTTAACTCGTCCTAGTAAAACTAAATGCTCTTTTGGTTTTTACTTTGTAAAGACTTTTTTTTTTTTGTAGACTTCTATTTTTTATTTTTTGAGACGCTATCTCACTCTTTTGCCCAGGCTGGAGTGCAGTGGTGGGATCTTGGCTCACTGCAACCTCCACCTCCCCAGGTCAAGCAATTCTCATACCTCAGCCTCCCAAGTAGCTGGGACTACACGCACCTGCCACCATGCCCGGCTAATTTTTGTATTTTTAGTGGAGACAGTGTTTCACCATGTTGACGAGGCTGGTCTTGAACTCCTGACCTTAAGTGATCCACCCACCTCTGCCTCCCAGACTGCTGGGATTATAAGCGTGAACCATTGTGCCTGGCCTTTTTTGCAGACTATACCATAATGCTTACTGTCTTTCGAGCTGTATTTAGTGCCTGCTTGTCTGATTACTTATTTTCTTACAGGTTGTCTGGTCTTCTCTCATTTGTGATTTTATATAGGAAGGTCATCTAATATATGACATCCTTTCAGGACAGGAGAATGCGGTTGTTTTTTTAAATAATGAGAAATAATGAAACTTATTTATGAAGGAAATCAGAAAAATTTATTGATGAATCACTATAAGGGAAACATGCAAATTAAAAAAGCCCTGCTTAATAGCATCTTCATTACCAGGGAGCTTCCAAGGAATGAAATAGGCACGTAAAAGGCAGGATAGTAGGTGATGTAATATTGTTTATATCAGGTACAATACATGATTACTATGCATTTTTTTCTTGTCAATTGCTATTAGATTATCATAGCATTACTGTGTAATTATTTAAGATGCAAGACGCTAAAAATGTTTAGGCCTGAGTATTTTTGCAACTTTTTTTTTCATTTTGTGATGGATTGCTGACATGTAAATTATGGAAATTAGAAAAAAATAGATTGTAAATGTGTCCCTAGTTTGATATTAATTATGTTCTGGTTTTCCCTTTGATCTTGGTCTGTGCTAAAATCATTTTAGGCCAGCTGTGGTGGCTCATGCCTGTAATCCCAGCACTTTGTGGGGCCAAGGCAGGTGGATCACCTGAGGTCAGAAGTTCGAGATCAGCCTGGCCAACATGGTGAAACCCCGTCTCTACTAAAAATACAAAAATTAGCCAGGTGTGGTGGCGGGCACCTGTAATCCCAGCTACTAGGGAGGCTGAGGCAGGTGAATCGCTTGAACCCAAGAGGTGGAGGCTGCAGTGAGCTGAGATCCAGCTACCACACTCCAGCCTGAGTGACAGAGCAAGACTGTCTCAAAATAAACAAAAAAAACCCCAAAAAACATTTTAAAGAAAATTGCAATCCAGGTGCAGTGGCTCAGGCCTGTAAACCCAGAATTTTGAGAGGCCGCGGTGGGATGATCTCTTTGAGCCCAGGAGTGTGAGACCAGCCTAGGCAACATAGGGTGACCCTATCTCTATAAAAAATAAAATTCCATGCCTGTGGTCCCAGCTACTTGGAAGGCTGAGATGAGAGGATCACTTGAGCCCAGGAGGTTGAGGCTGGGGCTCCTGAATGAGGCACAACCCAGGCCAGTGAGCGACTCACAGCACAGTGGAGAAAGAGGGTGTATAACAAAATCCCAAAGCAGGTGTCATGCTGGGTGTGGTGTGGGGAGAGTTTCCGGGGGTGACTGCGACTCATAACCAAGAACCGAGCAGTTACTCTGTGCCCGGAGCATGGAGAGCTCTTTACATGTTCCTTCCTTCCTTCCTTCCTTCCTTCCTTCCTTCCTTCCTTCCTTCCTTCCTTCCTTCCTTCCTTCCTCCCTCCCTCCCTCCCTTCATTCCTTCCTTCCCTCCTTCTTTCCTTTCTTCTCTTCTTTTCGAGACAGAGTGTCATTCTGTTGCCCAGGCTAGAGTACAGTGGCGTGATCTTGGCTCACTGCTACCTCCGCCTCCTGGGTTCAAGCGATTCTCCTGCCTCAGCCTTCCAAATAGCTGGGACTACAGATGTGCACCACCACACCCAGCTACTATTTTGGATTTTTAGTAGAGACAGGGTTTTACCATGTTGACCATGCTGGTTTAGAATTCCTGACAGATGAAGACGCTGAGGTACGAAGACTTCACCCTTCCACAGGGACACAGCATTAATAGATGATGAACTGGGGCTTTGATGCAGGCAGCTTTCATTGACATATCACACAGCATCCATATGTTCCTCTCCTTTGCTTTTAGTCCTATTCATAAAGTATCCTTTGTCAAAAGAATGCAATAGACAGAGGCTCCAAGTCTTGTACAGAACTCCTAGAAAAGAGCAGACTTCTTAGAAGGAAATCAAACGGCAGAGCAGAACAGCAACCAGAAGTGGCTTTGACCCTCTGCAGGGATGGGGTCATCTCTTAGGTCCATTCTGGTGCTAACGTCATGACCCGCTGATTATCCACTGACTCAGAGTATAAAATCTTATGGAAATATCTGCTTGAAATTCCCATGCCACTGGGAAGTGGGGCTCTGCAGTGGTTAGAAGCAGGGCTCTATTTTTATTTTATTTTATTTTATTTATTTTTGTGACAGGGTCTCACTCTGTTGCCCAGTGGTATGATCAAAGCTCACTGCAAGGCTGGGTGTGGTGGCTCATGCCTATAATACTTTGGGAGGCTGAGATGGGTGGATCAGTTGAAGCTTGGAGTTCAAGACCAGCCTGGCCAACATGGTGAATATCCATCTCTACTAAAAATACAAAAAATAGCCGGGCATGGTGGTACGCGCCTGTAATCCCAGCTACTTGGGACACTGAGGCACGAGGATCGCTTGAACCTGGGATGTAGAGGTTGCAGTGAGCTGAAATTGTGCCACGGCACTACAGCCTGGGCGACAGAGTAAGACTCTTCTCAAAAAAAAGAAAAGAAATAAAGCTTACTGCAGCTTTTAACTCCCAGGCTCGAGTCATCCTTCATCCTCGGCCCCTCAAGTAGCTGGAACTACAGGCACGCACCAATACACCTGGATAATTTTTAAATTTCTTTTTAGAGACAGGGTCTTGCATTGTTGCTCAGGCTGGTCTCAAACTCTTGGGCTCCAGCGATTCTTCTCCCTTGGCCTCCCAGAGCTCTGAGATTTCAGGTGCGAGTCACCACGTCCGCCAGGGGCAGGGCTCTAGAGTCAGACTGCGGGGGTCAAATCTCAGGGGTCAGACACGTATTCTCAGCTCCAGTACATCATCCATAAAAGAGGGATATCAATCCTTTGCCTCCTCGTAGACTTGCCTGAAGACTGAAGTAGACAATCTTGATGGTGGCTTGAGCCCAGAGTCTGGTGTGCTAAAAGTGCTTTGTAAGTGTTTTCTATAGCTATCTTTATTACTGATGTCCATTTCCTCCTGGGAAATTAGCATAAATAGACATGTCACAGGAAATCCACATGAAAATTAAATTAGAAGCTCACATTTTATCTGAATGCAGTTGAGACAAAAATCAAAGTAATGTATAGTTCAACGTAAATAATTGAGAAATGTCTTTTGGTAACAGCAGTCAGGATTGCAGATCTCAAATAAGTTGATTATTAGATAAGATGCTTATTCCATCCCTCCCAAGAAGTATTGATTTGATTTTGGTGACAGTGTCAATTTGAGGGGGCTGATTGAATATGTTGGGAAATATTTACGTAAAATGGTCTAGCAAGAGGAGTTCTTTGAATCGCACTACCGACAGCACGGGTTTATGTATTTCAGACGTGACCTGCCTGCCGGCTGCTTCTCTGTGTCCCGATGTGTATCACCCTCTTGCAGTCGGTAGTCTGGCCACAGCACAGTCCTCTGCTTTGAACTCTGGAGCCCCTGTTATTTGTCTGTTAATTTTCACAAAGTCTCATATTTCCTTGATTAAGTTTCTTTTATATGTTATGGAACCATCTCACAAACACTTCACCAAACAAGTCTCTGATGGCTTGCTTGTCCTGGGTTCTCTGAGAGAGGCACTGGGGAAATATTCTCTTTTGGAAAGTAATTGTATTTGCCTGAAATCTTCTTCTTTTTTTTTTTTTTGAGATGGAGTTTCACTCTTGTTATCCAAGCTGGAGTGCAATGGCGCGATCTCGGCTCACCGCAACCTCTGCCTCCTGGGTTCAGGCAATTCTCCTGCCTCAGCCTCCTGAGTAGCTGGGATTACAGGCACGCGCCACCATGCCCAGCTAGTTTTTTGTATTTTTAGTAGAGACGGGGTTTCACCATGTTGACCAGGATGGTCTTGATCTCTTGACCTAGTGATGCACCCGCCTCGGCCTCCCAAAGTGCTGGGATTACAGGCTTGAGCCACCATGCTCGGCCTGAAATCTTAAAATGTTAGATCATGGGCGGGGTGTGGTGGCTGATGCCTGTAATCCCTGCACTTTGAGAGGCCGAGGAGGGAGGATTGCTCGAGTCCAGGAGTTTAAGACTAGCCTCAGCAACATAGCAAGACCCTGTCTCTACAAAAACAAAAACAAAAAGAAAATCCACCCCAAACCGAAAACCTGACTAGGCATGGTGGTGCATGCCTGTACTCCCAGCTACTTGGGAGGATGAAGTAGGAGGAATGCTTGAACCCAGGGAACCGAGGCTGCAGTGAGCCATCGATCAAGACACTGCACTCTAGCCTGGGCAACAGAGTGTCACCCTGTCTCAAAAAGAAAAAAAGATGTTAGGGCCAGGCGCGGTGGCTCACGCCTGTAATCCCAGCACTTTGGGAGGCCAAGGCGGGTGGATCACGAGGTCAAGAGATCGAGACCATCCTGGTCAACATGGTAAAACCCCGTCTCTACTAGAAATACAAAAAATTAGCTGGGCATGGTGGCTCATGCCTGTAATCCCAGCTACTCAGGAGGCTGAGGCAGGATAATTGCCTGAACCCGGGAGGCGGAGGTTGTGGTGAGCCGAGATTGCACCATTGCACTCCAGCCTGGTTAAGAAGAGGGAAACTCCGCCTCAAAAAAAGAAAAGAAAAGAAAAGAAAGATGCTAGCTCACAAAATGCTTAAAACAATTCATGGCTCTCCATGGTGCAGCGTTTTAATCAGCACATGTTGGTGTCAAACCACTGAGCCCCGCCACTTCTGGGCTTATCCTAAGGGGCCACAGTGCTTGGAGGGTTGTCTTGACCATGATGGGAGCAGAAACTCACTGTGGGCAATTACCAGTGTCAGCCGAATCAAATGCTCAGTGCTGCCTGGTGTGCGTTTCCTGACAATATTCATCTGCTTATGGTCATCTTTCTATTTGTGGTAGTTGAAAAGGACCATGTAGCGTGTCAGAAAATCAACAGTTTGGCTTCCAGTACTTTGAAAGTGACACACACACACACCTCACACTCACCTCCACTATGCAAACAACACCTACAAACACATGTGCACGTGCACACAGTCTTTCCTGACTTCTGCAAGCTAAGAAGCATTTTTTTTCCATTGTAAGTCAAAAACATTCCTTGTATCCCCTGTTGGAAGTGCCTCGAAGAAAACAAACATCAAACAAACAAAGCGTGTGTAGTCATTGCCACGGAAACCTTCTATTATTACCCTGTAAGTTTCGCACATGGATGGGGCATAGCTTTCATCAACTCCTTTCAGCAGCCTAATGGTTCCGGTTGATTCTACGCAGTTCTTGTTGAAGCAGAAGTTGCAGCTGAAATCCAGAAAATCAAGATTCTTCGGCAAAGACTGGTCCCCACCATTGCTCTGCCCTGGTCTCGAGAGAAAAAGCCTTGAGAATGAGCTACTTTACCCAGCAAGCATCCCATTGTGGAAGGAACGGTGACACCACACATTTGTGGCTTTGTGGTATCATAGCTGACACATCCCTCTCCCTTCTGCCGTGGAAAGAGGTAGGAGGAGTGTGGGGAGGGTGACCGCAGTATTTTCAGGGAAAATGGTGGGGGGCTCTAATGGAGCCTCAGTGGATGTGCTTAGGGACACGCAGACTCTTGGCCTAGCCTAAGGTTTTAAGTTTATTTGGACTCATGAGAAAGAGACCATGGACAGACTGCTTCTGCTGGGAATGGTTCATTTTTGTCCCCTAAAGAAGAAAAATCCTACAATCCTGGTGGTGGCAGACACAGGAAGACTTTTACATTTACAACAGAGATTAATGAAGTCTGATGTTTTCGTTCCTAAACTGCTCCTCTCCACTGCCCCGGCCGCCAGCTCTGTCACCTCCAGATCGAATTCCCAAGTGTCTTGTGCACTCCAGAACTCTGAATTATCTTGAGACAGAGAGGTCTAGTTCTCCAAGCAAGAGCAAAGGGCACAGAAAGGCTGAAAAATAGATTGAGCGCTTCCCTGGAATGTTCCAGATTTTTTTTCTTTTTTGAGATGGAGTCTTGCTCTGTTGCCCAGGCTGGAGTGCAGTGGCACAATTTCGGCTCACTTCAACCTCTACCTCTCGGTTCAAGCAGTTCTCCTAACTCAGCCTCCCAAGTAGCTGGGACTACAGGCACGTGCCACCACACCTGGCTAATTTTTGTATTTTTAGTAGACACGGGGTTTCACCATGTTAGCCAGGCTGGTCTCAGAACTCAAGTGATCCACCTGCCTCAGCCTCCCAAAGTGCTGGGAGTACAGGCATGAGCCGTCATGCCAGTCCAGAGCATATTTTTAAAAGGCCCATTATCTGGGTCATTTTAGCTCAAAGAGTTCACGTTTTCAAGATGGTAACCTGATTGATTGCATTTTCATCATCATCATCATCACCACTATCTTTTTCTCTTTCTTAGGAAAAAAGGGCAGTGCAATGAGGGATTCTGGCTGCCCATCCAGAACAGTTACTCACCAGGTTAACAGGCTGCAGTGTTTAATGCAAAACAAATCGCCAAGCTGGCACTGAGTTGTGTGAAGCCCAATTGGCTAGAAACCGCGTCTCATTAGAGGCCATCCACACAGCAAGCAGATGCACTTGGAAGTCGTCGTGTGATTCCTTTACAGGAATCACAGAAATGATATTTGCTGCTATGCAGCCAATTGAGTCTCACGAATCTGTTTGCAGTTTCTCTTCCTTGATATTTTGCCTCTTCTAAAAATCTCATCCCTCCCTTGCATATTCAGCTGGCTTTTGCCCGCTCCCCTCCACAAAACGCCCTAGAGTTTTCAACAAAGACACTCCATTCTCTATTAAGCTGGCTCCAGACCCACTGGGTTAAGTCTGAAGTCTGGATCCTCAACCAAACAGTGGGGTGAAGGCCTCTCCTGCCCTTTGCAGATGAGAAACACATTTCTGGCAGAGAAAGGGGCTGCCTTTGAGTCTTCACACAGCGGATGTTTACACTTATGCCAGCATTTGTTTCTAACCTCTGCTCGGCATTTGTTTTTCTGAAGAAATAGGTTAAAAATCATCATATGCAAAGAAGAGCTCAAGTATTTCTCAGGTTGCAGAGTGGAATGTTGCCACGGCTTGTATTTCTAATGAGTTGGCTCCTAAACTCCCGACAAAACAAAAACAAAAGAATACCTTGTGTCCCTCCCAAGAATGATGGAAAGTGTTTATCATTCATTCTGACACACTGATAATTCATTTTCACCAGAGTTGCTCAAGCCAAAAGCCTCCAGGAATTACCCTGAGTTTTTTCTTTGCTTCTCTGCACCCCACTTAAATGTCACATCCTGAGAGGCTTTTCCTGACCACCCAGGGTACAGGAGTGGCCTCTGTGACCATGTCTGTCAATCACTCTATTATGTTCTTGTCATGGAATTTACAACTTTCTGAAGTTATCTTTTTTTTAAACCTAATTTAAAAAAAATTATTTTTGTGTAGAGACAGAGTCTCGCTAGTCTCAAACTCCTGGCCTCAAGTGATCCTCCTGCCTTGAGCTCCCAAAATGTTGGGATTATAGGTGTGACCATCACGATCAACCTGAAGTCATCTTATTTACAATATGTCTACAACGTAATTGTTGGTCTCCCCTTACTGTTTTTTTTTTTTTTTTTTTTGAGACAGGGGTCTCACTCTATCACTCATGCTGGAGGGAGTGCAGTAGCTTCATCTGGGTTCACAGCAACCTCTGCCTCCTGGGCTCAAGAAATTCTCCCACCTCAGCCTCCCAAATAGCTGGGACTACAGGTGCATGCCATTACGTCCAACAGTTTGTTTGTTTGTCTGTTTTTGTATTTTTGGTAGAGACAGGGTTTCTCTAGGTTGCCCATGCTAGTCTTGAGCTCCTGGACTCAAGAAAGTGCTGGGATTATAGGCCTGAGCCTGGCCCCCTACAGGTATTTAAATGTCAGAGGAGTTAGGATCTTGTCGGTTATGTTCAGTTATGGGGGATCCAGCACTTAGGACAGCGCTCGGCCCTTTGTACAAGTAAATGAATGATGAAAGAGATCATTGTGTAACCGGGTAGTGGGACAGACGGGGCTCAGCTCCGCCCTCTCCCACCCTCACCTCGATTTGATGTGCCTGAGGTTCTTGGGCTCCCTCGCCCCAGGAATCGGCAGAGGCCCTGGCGGCGCGGTGACCTTACCGGTTAAGTAAATGTGGGACCCAAAGAGTTTTGCAGAGAGCAATTTATTAGGCAGAAAGAGAAAGAGAGAGAAGTAGCGAGAGCTCCCACGCTGTCGTGGGAGGGGATCTCAGAGAGGGAAATCCACACAGGTAGAGAGGGAGAGGCAGCTCCCACGTTGCCATGGGAGGGGATCGGAGAAGGAGTCCACATAGGTAAGGGGCAGAGAGGGGTTTTAACTTTGAAGTTATTCTTGCCCCATTCATGTTCTTGTCCAATGAGAGGAGTTCTGTCAAACTTCCTCTGGAATAGTTGATCTTTGACTTTGATTCCGGATTGGTTGCTTGGGCCCACAGCAGAGCCCCTCCTTCTAAGGCTTTTGGCCGGCTTTCCGAACAAAGGAAGCCCACTTGGAATTTTACCTACCCTGTGCAGGGGAAAGTTAGACAAAAGACTTTAGGGTCCCGGATGGGGAGGCAGATGGAGGCATGGCGCTGGGAAGTTCTTGCCTTTAAAACCATGCCCCTTGTGGACCTGGGAAGAGAAGTTAACATAGTCCCTCAATTGCAAGTCCCCAAGGCTCAAGCTTTAAGCCACTGAGTGTTTCTCTATTTGTGGTCTTTTTCTCATGAATAATCCCTTGACTTATATGCTGTTCCCCTGAAAGTTTTTGGGTGAGCAGCCCTTCTGGTTTTGCTTTTCATCTTGCCTTGTTTTAATAGCCTTGGAATTGTACATCTTGTTGCTCTGTCATAGAAGTCGTTCTGTACAAAGCTAATCTGCAACTGTCTTCCAATATCAGAGGCAGAGCGGTGTCCTATTTTAATAACTTGGTGTTCGTATGCGGAGCTAATCTCTTCTGGGATGACAATGAATCAGAGGAGAGATTCTGAAAAGGACACCCGAGGGATCTCAACTCCCTACATGGCCCTTGCAAAGTCAGGAGGGGCCTCTTTTGCTGGAAGATTACCTTGCTTGCCCTTTTAGGGGAACTGCGGCTGCCTAGAAACTGTACGGCCCAGTCACTGCAAGTGTGAAACAGAGTCAAAAGGGCAAAATGGGTGGGAAAGTGAGCACCCGTGGAGAGCATCTGTGGAGAAGGGCTACTAGTGTTCCCCAGTGGACAGCTATAATAGGGGATAAAGCATTTGTGCATTAGCAGGATGTTTTTTCATGACGGAAGTTGATTTCTTTCTTTTATTTTATTATTATTTTTTGAGTCCTGTTCTTGCTCTGCCGACCAGGTTGGAGTACAAACGTGCGATCTTGGCCCACTGCAGCCTTGACCTCCGAGGCTGAAGTAATCCTCCCACCTCAGTCCCCCAGGTAGCTGGGACTGCTGGTGCATGCCACCATGCCCGGTGAATTTTTGCATTTTTTTGTAGAGGTGGGGTTTCACCATGTTGACTGGGCCAGTCTCAGACTTCTGCACTCAAACCATCCTCCACCCTCGGCCTCCCAAAGTGCTGTCACTATGGGCATGAGCCACAGTGCTCAGCCTTCCTTATTTCATAAGAAGACTGTGTATGCAGACACGGCTGTTGATTCACGTTGCCATTGAAAGACATCTACTGCTCTAGCCAGAGGAATCCCTACTGGCTCCAGGAGGTCCACAAGCATCATCCCTGTAGAAGGACAGACACTATATCCAAACTAGCCTAGTTCCTCAGACTCCCAAGTTCTCAAGTTTTATGAACGGATCACTAGAAAGAGGAGGCAGATTGTTCTGCTAGGTAAACTCAAACTAGGGGGTAATTGCAGAAAACTCAGGGATGGACAAAACAAAAATAATGAAAATCAATAGTGCATCTGATGTGATCTTAGAGTTTAATCTGAGCAGTTCTTAGCGTATGGAATTTGTGGGAAAATCCATCACACGGGGATGCAGCAAGTACATTCCATGTAAATACACAAATGCTCTGTTAATAAATGGGATCACCCCACCTTGCATTGTGGAGAGTGCCGAACTAAAGTCAGAGACCTAGAATGTTACAGTTGGAAGCGCGTGAGCCCATTTTAGGGTTGAGTAAATAAAATGCAGAGAGGGGAAGGGGCTTTTCCAGAGCCTCTTATTCATTCCCAACTGTCCTCTAGACAGTGTCCGATCACCTGGCTCTTCATCATGCCAGGGTACAAAACCTTTCTCCTCTCTATGCCCAACTGTTCAGCTGTTCCCACAGCCCTAGCTGTGGGTTTTCAAACTCACAAACCCAAATCCAATAAAACAAAGCACCCCCCTGCCCCAGTTAACAGGATTCCCTTTAGAAGGCATATTGATTTTTTGATTGAAGATTGAAGGACATCTTTGTTTTCACTGATTTTTTATTGAATTTTTGGTTTTTGAGACAGTCTCCCTCTGTTGCCAGGCTGGAGTGCAGTGGCATGATCTTGGCTCACTGCAACCTCTGCCTCCCGAGCTCAATTGGCCCTCCTGCCTCAGCATCCCAAGTAGCTGGGACTACAGGCATGCACCACCATGCCCAGCTAATTTTTTGTATCTTTAGTAGAGACGGAGTTTCACCATGTTGGCCAGGGTAGTCTGGATCTCTTGAACTCGTGATTCGCCTGCCTTGGCCTCCCAAAGTGCTGGGATTACAGGCACAAACCACCATACCCAGCCCTTTATTTTTATTGTTTATTTATTTATTTGAGACAGATTCTTACTCTGCTGCCCAGGCTGGAGTGCAGTGGTGTTATCTTGGCTGCTTAGGGAAATCATTAGCTGCAGAGCAGGGTCTGTACCCGAGCCTCTGGCTTCCACTACAGCATAGATAGCAGCTCTGCCTTCATCCCCTGATTCCTGTGTCTAGGCATGTGGTATATGTTTTGCTCACATGTCAACCTAGACATTGTTCCCATGTGCTCCAAAAGTCCTTACCCACAAAAGCGTGAATGATCCCTGGATGGCAGAGAAGGCTATAGTATAAGAAATATAGTTGGTTTTGCCGGGTGCGGTGGCTCGAACTTGTAATCCCAACATGTTGGGAGGCTGAGGTGGGCGGATCACCTGCGGTCAGGAGTTTAAGACCAGCCTGGCCAACATGGTGAAATCCTGTCACTACTAAAAATACACAAAAATTAGCTAGGTGTGGTGGCGGGGTGCCTGTAATCCCAGCTACTCAGGAGGCTGAGCCAGGAGAATGGCTTGTACCTGTGAGGCAGAGTTTGCAGTGAGCTGAGATCGCACCATTGCACTCCAGCCTCGTTAACAAGAGCAAAACTCCATCTCAAAAAAAAAATAAAATAAAATAAAATAAAAGAAATATAGTTGGTCTTTGTTCCCGGTTCTTGGCACAGGGATCCTAAAACACTTGGAATTTCCTGAGTGATGGGAGAGTCTTTTGTTAATCATAATCAGTCTCTTTTTTAACCCGTTGATTTACGCTAATGACGTGGCTTAGTCTGGGGCCCCTAGACAGCCTTAGGTTGGGTCCCCAGAAAGATCAGCCTTTTGGTCACCAGTAAGACCAAGTGATTTGAGGATTGGAACTTTCAGTCCCACACACTGACCTCTGGGAAGGGGACTGGATATAAGCTCTGAAAACCTTTGAACAATGGGAGCTGTCAAGCCTCCGGGTTGGCGAACACATCCATGTGCCCGGAGGGTGGCAGACCCCAGCTAGCTCCATGGGAACAGAAGCTCCTACGGACCTCCTGCCCCTTCCACACCTTTCCCTACATACTTAGTCATCTGCCTGTTTATTTATATGCTTTATAATTAACTGGTTACAGTAAGTGATGTGTTTCCCCGAGTTCTGTGAGGTGTTATAGCAAATTATTGAACCTGACAAGGGGGCTCTGGGAACCCCTGATTTGTAGCCAAGTCAGATGGAAAGAAGTGTGGGCAACCTGGAGGCCCCCTACTTGCAATTGGCGTGTGACATGGGAGGCAGGCTTGTGGGGTCTGATGCTGTCTCTGGGTAGCTAAGGTCAGAATTGAAATGAATCACTGGATCTCCAGTGTGTCTGTAGAAAACTGGAAAATGACTTGATGTGGAAATGCACACATTTTGTGCCAGAAATGTTGTGAGTACAGTTTTGTCTTTAGGGTCACAGCTCAAAGACTTTGTAGCATCTTCAGTGAAAATTCCTGGCTACCAATGGCCACTCTTGGTCATTCCTGACTCTCCTCTAGGCCAAGGCAGGAGGATCACCTGTGGTCAGGAGTTCGAGCCCAGCTTGGCCAACATGGTGAAACCCTGTCTCTTCTAAAAACACAAAAATTACTCGGGCGTGGTGTTGCACTTCAACCTGAGTGACAGAGCAAGACTCTGTCTCAAAAAAAAAAAAAGAAGGGGTAAGGGGAGCTGGCTGGTGACCTGCACAGGGGCCGGTCCTCACCCTGCTGATGCCTCAGGGTGCATGTGGGATCTGCTGTGGAAGGTCCACAATGTAGGTGTGGATTTCAGGGGCAGGAGTGTCTGCTGGTGAGGACCCTCCAGTGAGATTTGTAGGCACCACAATAGCATCCTTGAGAAGGTGACCCATCAGTTCCTCTGTCTTTGAGCTGTAAGTGTGGGACAGGTGCACTTAGCACAAGGTTTTCCTCTTATTCCTCCCAACTCAAGCCTCCTCTGCCTGCTGCCCAGGCAGTACCTTATCCCCAGGCTCACTGCAGGTGTCCATGTCGCACTCCCATGTTCACGGTCAATCCCAAAGCTATGATCCTTTACAGAAGCACGTTGGTCTGACCTCTGCTTTCCAGAGGGTCCTGGGGAAGGTTACCCTGCAGGAGGAAAGACCACGGAAGGCTGAGTTGCCCTGCTCAGTGGGCTGACTGTTGGCCTTTTCTGTCCCTCTATGTGCCACTCTCCTGTTGGGTCCTAAATGTTTTACACGCATCAACTTTAAACCCCACAACAAACTTGAGTGAGTGGATGCTATTGTTCCCATTTTAGAGATTAAGAAATCGAAGGTTTGAAAGGTTCTGACCTGATCAAGGCCACCCAGCTATCTATGGCACAGCCAGAGCTGGACCCCAAGCCTACGTGTTGCCAAAGTTGGTTTCCTTCCACGGTGCTAGTGAGGCTGTTGGTTACAGTCCCTGGGAAAGACAGCGCTGACTCTTCTTTTTAAAACAGACAGACACAGGCAATTTGGAATTGAGTTGTTCCAGAGCTGCCACCTGTAAAAAGGTCATCCTGTGGCACTTGATGGAAGATGCATTGCGGCTGAAAACATGAGTCCTCCAGAAGGGGTGTGCCTGTTCTAAAGCCCATGCCTCCAGGCACTGCCTCTCCAGACACTACTTTTGTGCTTTCCTTTCTTTTCTTTTTGAGACAGAGTCTCACTCTGTTGCCAAGGCCGGAGTGTAGTGGTGTGATCTTGGCTCACTGTAACCTCCATCTCCTGGGTTCAAGCAAGTCTCCTGCCTTAGCCTCCCAGGTAGCTGGGATTACAGGTAGCTGGGATTAATTTTTAACCACACCTGGCTAATTTTTGTATTTTTAGTAGAAATGGGGTTTCACCATGTTGCCCAGGCTGATCTCGAACTCCTGGCCTCAAGTGATCCACCCGCCTCGACCTCCCAAATTGCTGGGATTAGGTGTGAGTCACCGTGCCTGTGCTTTCTGATACATGATCTGTTATCAAGACCCTGGAGGCACGTTCCCTCACATGCGATCCGGGCCTGAAGATGGCACAAATGTCCCTGCCTGGTTGCCAGGTCCCCAGATTAGCATCCCCAAAGCCTTAGTAAATCTTGATTAGACTTGGACCCCTTGAGAGCCTGTGGGCATCTATCTTTAGCCGGGCCCAAGTTTGCCCTCCGCTGTGATGTGTTGCACCATTGAAAGGTGTTGAGTCGACCGTGAAAATCGACGTGTGATGAATGTGTTTGTTGGCTTGGGTATTTGTGGACTTATACATACACTGAGTGTGGCTGAACATGTGTTGACAACGTTGAGCAGAGGGAGATTCTGAAGCAACAGCTATTGATCTTTCTGAGTGTTTGCATCGTGCGGGTGGAGGAGGAAGTGGCTACTGTGGGGCTGCCAGCCAGCTCTGCTGTCCCCGGTTCACACTCCCCGACAGCCTGTGAAGGCAGCGCTTATGGTCGGGAGCACACATTTCTGTGCTCCGGCTCAGACTGCAAGGAATTGGAGGTCTCAACAAGCCGCTGGAGTCCTCCTGGCAGCCTCTGAGGCATGGGCGGCTGCCAGATCACCGTCACCCAGACGAATGTGTGAGTGAGTGCTCCAGCTCAACCCGAAAGAGCGTTTTAAAAATCAAAGGCAAATCTTTAGAAAGTAAGGGGAACATGCTTTTGTGAATTTTTTTTTCCAGCTTCTGGAAGTTACCCCAAAAATTTCCAGTTGCATTGAACCTGCTAGGGCTTCCTGATCTGTAGATTGTACCTTCTGGAGGTCCCGGGCTGGTTTACACTGAGCTGCTGCCAGGGACAGGGGAGTGGCAGGTTCTGGATGTACCTGCCCTGGGCGCCTGGTTGTGGATTGTGCAGAGGAGGCTCTTGGGATGCTGTTACTTTATTCCATCCCAAATCCACCAAGAGCACAATTTCAACCAGATTAATAACCAGAAAGCCCTAGTCTAATAGCTATAGCATCTTCTGACCCGGAAACGAAGTAAGGCAGATAATTCATGACTCAGGGAACAGAACACGGGATCCCCCCCAGGGCTCTTGGATGGGGTTTCCTGGAAATCGTCACTCTCCATGGAAAATTAATGAAGCACAGGAACCACATGGCATCTCTCCTCATTGTGGTTATTTGATGACCAGATTTTTGCTTTCCTATATTTTACCCAACATAATATTTTCTCTTTTTTTTGAGATGGAGTCCTTGCTCTGTCACCAGGCTAGAGTGCAGTGGCACAATTTCGGCTTACTGCAATCTCTGCCTCCTGGGGTCAAGCGATTATCCTGTCTCAGCCTCCTGAGCATCTGGAACTACAGACACACACCACTACACCTGGCTAATTTTTGTATTTTTAGTAGAGATGGGATGTTGCCCTGTTGGCCAGGCTGGTTTCAAACTCCTGGCCTCAAGTGATCCACCTGCCTCTGCCTCCCAAAGTGCTGGGGTTACAGGTGTGAGCCACTGCACCTGGCCTCAACCTAATATTTTCCCAGAGAGCTGTGGCATGCCCAGATTCTGCTGGAATCCCACAGGGAGAGGCATGGTTAAGAATCTTATGTAATAGCTCATTCCTTTGTCCTCGTGATCAGCATATGTATGGACAGCCACAGTGGGGAAAATCGTGCTGATGTAGGTTCTCTGAGTTCGGTCTTTTATTTTTGCAGAACTGTCAGAGGCATGTGAAACAGAGCGACCCCATCTTGAGTAGGGGCTGGGTAAAATGAGGCTGAAACCTACTGGGCTGTGTTCCCCGATGGTTAAGGTATTCTAAGTCACAGGATAAGTTAGAAGGTCAGCACAAGATACAGGTCATAGGGCCGGACGCAGTGATTCACGCCTGTAATCCCAGCACTTTGGGAGGCCGAGGCGGGTGGATCACGAGGTCAAGAGATCGAGACCATCCTGGTCAACATGGTGAAACCCCGTCTCTACTAAAAATACAAAAAATTAGCTGGGCATGGTGGTGCGTGCCTGTAATCCTAGCTACTCAGGAGGCTGAGGCAGGAGAATTGCCTGAATCCAGGAGGTGGAGGTTGCGGTGAGCCAAGATCGTGCTATTGCACTCCAGCCTGGGTAACAAGAGCGAAACTCCATCTAAAAAAAAAAAAAAAAAAAAAAAAAAAGAGAGAAAGATACAGGTCATAAAGACCTTCCTGATAAAAACAGGTTGTAGTCAAGAAGCTGGCTAAAACCCACCAAAACCAAGATGGTGAGAGTGACCTCTGGTCTTCCTCACTGCTGCACTCCCACCAGGGCCATGACAGTTTACAAAGGCCATGGCAACATCTGGAAGTTACCCTGTATGGTCTAAAAAGCGGAGGCATGAATAATCCACCCCTTGTTTAGCATGCCATCAAGAAATAACCACAACAATGGGCACCAAGCCGCCCGAGGGACTGCTCTGTCTATGGATTAGCCATTCTTGATTTCTTTACTTTCTTTATTTTTTTTTGAGACCGAGTTTTGCTCTTGTTACCCAGGCTGGAGTACAATGGCGTGATCTCGGCTCACCGTAACCTCCGCCTCCTGGGTTCAGGCAATTCTCCTGCCTCAGCCTCCTGAGTAGCTGGGATTACAGGCATGCGCCACCATGCTCAGCTAATTTTTGTATTTTTAGTAGAGACAGGGTTTCACCATGTTGACCAGGATGGTCTCAATCTCTTGACCTCGTGATCCACCTGCCTCGGCCTCCCAAAGTGCTGGGATTACAGGCATGAGCCACCACACCTGGCCGATTCCTTTACTTTCTTTCTTTTTTTTAAAAATTCCTTTACTTTCTTAATAAATTTGCTTTCGCTTTGCACTGTGGATTCTCCCTGAATTCCTTCTTGTGTGAGATCCAAGAACACTCTCTTGAGGTCTGGGTCAGGACCCCGTCCTGTAACAGACCATATTTGTGGATTTTAGTTTTCCCATCATAAGCCAGAGTATTTTCTACCTCAGCATCATGGCAACACCCAGGCATTGACTCCTAGGATAAAGACGATTGCTTTTGCAGCAGTCTGCCCCTGAGGACACCCTGAGAATATTTCATACTTATCAGGCTTTTGACCTTTGAGGCTATATCTGCATAATTCCCAAACATATTATTATCATTTCAGTACAAAATTTAAAAAAAGAGAAAAAGCAATTAACCAGTTGCCTAGTACCATATAGATAAAAATATCTGGATAATCAACCTAATCTTTGATTTGGCCTGATTGATTAATTAATTAAACATTTATTGAGCCAGGCCTGCAGTCGGTGCTGCCATGCTGTGTCTCATAATCGGGGACCTGGAAGGTAATTTGCAAATGTTGATTCTGTCTGGGAGGGGTATGGGGAGAAGAGAGGATGAACAAACACCATTGATGGAGTGTGTGAGGGGCCTCCTTCTCCTCTCCCAGCACCAGAACATGTGTCCCTGGGAAGTCAGAAGATTCAGTGCTTGTCTTGGCAGCACTGTGGCAGCAGGTCTCTGTGTGTGCCTGTGTGTGGAGCACATTGAGTGTAATGTGTGTGCACATGCACATTTGCACCCACATACACACATGCAGGCCATGTGGACTGAGAGAGGCAGATCCCACTCTCATTGAAGGTGGGAGTGCCAATTAGTCCATACTCCATGGAGTACAATACAGTCATGTCTACTAAATTATAAGATGCATATACTACCAGCTACTTGGGAGGCTGACGCAGGAGGATCGCTTAAGCCCAGGAGTTTGGATCCAATCCAGCTTTGGCAACATAGTGAGATTTCATCTTAAAAAAAAAAAAATGCATGTACCTTTTGATGTAATCATTCAACTTTTAGGAATTTATCTTAAATATATTCTTACGCATGTGTTAATGATGCTATTCAGAGATATTTAATTTTAATCCGTTTAGTCATTAATCAAACATTTAATGAGGCACTGCTGCATTCCAGGCACTGTTCAGGGCTCTGGAGAAACGGTCATGAAGAAGACAAACTAGTTTTTACCCTCCAGAAGCTTATATTCTAGTGGGAGAAGCAGACAATAAACAAATAAGGAATGCATAATAGATCATGTAGGATGACCATGTGTCCCAGTTGCCTGGAATAGTCATAGATATGTTCTAGTACAACTGTTAGTGACCCCTTCTGCTCTCAGAAGTGTCCAGTCTGGGCTGGGCACAGTGGGTCACACCTGCAATCCCAGTACTCTGGGAGGCTGAGGTGGGCTGATCACTTGAGGTCAGGAGTTTGAGGCCAGCCTGGCCAAATGGTGAAACTCCGTCTCTACTAAAAATATAAAAATTAGCCCGGCATGGTTGTGGGCACCTCCTGTCCCAGCTACTTGGGAGGTCGAGGCAGGAGAATTACTTGAACCTGGGAGGTGGAGGTTGTGGTGAGCTGAGGTCACGCCACTGCAGTCCAGCCTGGGAGATGAGCAAGGCTCCATCTCAAAAAAAAAAAAAAAAAAAAAAGGTGTCCCAGTCTGTATGATAAATGATGTGGTTACCCTGAGGTGGTGTTGATGAGTGCTTTGAAGAAAAGTAGGAAAAAAGGGAAAGAGTAACTGAAGTTGTGGTATTTTATGTATTATTCATTGCAGATTGTAGTAACAAAAAATTGGAAATATCCTGAATATATATCAACTGGAAATTGATGAATAAATTATGTTACATTGATAAAATAGAATAGTATGTAGCTGTCAAAAAGAACTGAGACATAATTGCTGCTGTGGGACAATGTCTAAGATACAGTGTGAAGTGAAAATAGCAGGATACAGAACAACATGTATAGTGTGATACTACTACCTATATAAAGAAGAAGGCTGTCTGCACTTGGATGTGTTTGATCATGCATAGAAAAGCTCTGGAAGGGCCGGGTGCAGTGGCTTACGCCTGTAATCCCAGCACTTTGGGAGGCCAAGGCTGGTGGATCACAGGGTCAGGAGTTTGAGACTAGTCTGGCCAATATAGTGAAACTCTGTCTCTACCAAACATACAAAAAAAAAAAAAATTAGCCTGGCATGGTGGCATGCACCTGCAGTCCCAGCTATTTGGAAGGCTGAGGCAGAAGACTTGCTTGAACCTGGGAGGCAAAGTTTGCAGTGGGCCGAGATTGCGCCACTGCACTCCAGCCTGGGAGACAGAGCAAGACTCTGTCTCATTAAAAAAAAAAAAAAAAAAAAAAAAAAAAGAAAAAGAAAAGCAGTAGAAGGGCACAAAAAACTGGTAACAGTGGTTGCTTTGGGAGAGGAAATTGGGGCACTGAAGTAGAGATGGAGAGAGACTTGCTTTTTACTGTACGCTAGTTTATATTCTTTGACTTTCATTTATTTACTTATTTATTTGTTTGCTTATTTATTTTGAGATAGACTCTTGGTCTGTCACTCAGGCTGGAGTGTAGTGATGAGATCTTGGCTCATTGCTTTTGTTTGTTTGTTTATTTAGTTTGAGACAAATTGCTCTGTCACCCAGGCTGGGGTGCAGTGATGAGATCTTGGCTCACTGCAAACTCTGCCTCCCAGGATCAAGTGATTCTCCCACTTCAGCCTCCCAGGTAGCTGGGACTATAGGCATGTGCCACCACACACCTGGCTAAGTTTTTTTTTTTTTTTTTTTTTGTATTTTCAGTAGACACGTGGTTTCACCATTTTAGTCAGGCTGGTCTCAAACTCCTGACCTCAAGTGATTTGCCCTCCTTGACTTCCCAAAGTGCTGGGATGACGGGTGTGAGCTGCCATGCCTGGCTTATATTCTTTGACTTTAAAGGAGTTATGTGCACATATTACCTATGTAAAAGGAACAAGGAAGAGAAGGAAAATTTCTCAAGTCTAGCTGGCTATGAAGCGTAGGAACCTTCATGGGAAGTTCTAACTCAGTCCACATTAGAAACCCATTGGGAATATTTAAAATACAGATGTCTGAGCCCCACTCACAGAGTCTGACTTACTTGGTTGTGGATGGGGCCTGGGTGTTGATATTTAAAAACTATAATTGCCCAGGTGATTCTATTTTTTTTTTTTTTTTGAGACGGAGTTTCGCTCTTGTTACCCAGGCTGGAGTGCAATGGCGTGATCTCGGCTCACCACAACCTCTGCCTCCTGGGTTCAGGCAATTCTCCTGCCTCAGCCTCCTGAGTAGCTGGGACTACAGACACACACCACCATGCCCAGCTAATTTTTGTATTTTTAGTAGAGACGGGGTTTCACCTTGTTGACCAGGATGGTCTCGATCTCTTTACCTCGTGATCCACCGGCCTTGGCCTCCCAAAGTGCTGGGATTATGGGCGTGAGCCACCACGCCTGGCCTTGCCCAGGTGATTCCAAGGTGCAGCTGTGGCTGGAAACCAACACGTCTCAACCTTAATGTGCACATGCATCATCCAAGGATCTTGATAAAGTACAGACTCTAATTCAGTAGATGTGGAGTGGAGGAGCATTTCTAATAAGATTCTGCATTTCTGATGTGTCCCAGGTGATGCTGATGCAGCTGGTCCATGGGCTCCATTGGTAGTAGCACAGGGCTAGAATATCTTTGGCTGAGAACAGATAGTTCCTGTGCCTCTGCTTACACATCTTTGGAGAGGAGCTGCTCACTTATTTTTGAATGTTGCTGTTTTAGGGAAGAGTGGGTGCAGATAATTAGCTTTCTTCATTTGGAAGATCTGAATGCTGCTGAAGTGGATTCTGGGCTTAAATCTGTTATTTTTATTATTCTTCTAGGTTTCTTGTTCTGAGACCATAAAAGCTGGACTATACAGTGCAGTTTCATGGGTGATCTCGCAGAAACCATGGGCAATTGAGAGAAGTCACCAATGATGTGGGTAGGTGACCTTGAGAAGTGGCCCTAGATAGCATAGGAGACTTTAGAATAGAAAAGGAATGAAGGGCAATGATGTTATCAGGAAGGTGGTGGAATAGGAATTTTGTATCATCATTTACCTATAGCGCACTGATTTTGACATTCACCCGAAGATCAGAGTACCTCTGTGGGAATCTGAGAATCCAGTGGGAGAAGTTCCAGCACACAGCTGAATCATAAAATCTGAGAATAGATGCGTTCAAGAGGGTAAGATTACTTTCGCTTTACCAGCATCTTCCCTCCACCATGGGGTCACAGCTAAACAGCAGAAGAAACTCCCTCAACCTGCAATTCCTCCCACGGGAAACAATGAGAGCAATGAGTGAGTGCCCAGGTTCCACAGCTGTGTGGAATGCTGTCCCAGAGACTCGCCTTTTCCTCACCCTGTCTAGAATACTGAGGAGATAAGTATGCTGAGTAGCTGGGAGAAGTTGGGAGTAGGAAAAAGAGGTGGAGACTCACAGTAACTAGGGCATGGGACTCAACAAGGAGCCACAATCCTACTAACTGTTTTGCAGAATCCATCAGGAAGCCTGCCCACAAGCTGTTTGGGATGCCTTACCTGCAGACTCCTCCGACTGACCCATGGACACCCCAATGCTGCAGACACCTCACCTATCTCTCCACCCATCGCTGGCACCATGTGTGTGCCCCTGGAAAGTGAGTGCTAACTTTTGCAGATGGCTAGCAAGCAAGTATAGTCAGCAAGCTTGACTCTGGGGAATTGGGAGAAGGCACACAAATTTGAGCATTTCAGAGGGAGATTCTCAACACCCAGCATGGCTTTGTAAAATTGAGAGAAGGCATACAGTCTTAGGAATTCCATCCTAAGAGGAAACAAAAAGGGTAGAATGGATGCTTTCATTAAAAATGTCTGAGAGGGCTTCAGATTTCTTACCGGTGAAGGCATTTATCTCTCAAAGCAAGTCAGAGGGGTGACTGCTTCTTCAAGTGGAAAGACATCAGTGCAAGACTTAAAGGAACATATAAAACTAGGGAAATACACCACCATCAGAGGAACATAGTAATTTTCTAGTAACTGACCCCAAAGAAATGAAGATCTATAAAAATTGCCTGACAAATAATTCAAAATAATTGTTTTACAAAAGCTTACCTAGCTATAAGAGAATACAGATAGACAACTCAACAAAATCAGAAATCAGAAGAATAATATATCAATAGAACAAGAAGTTCAACAGAGAGAAAGAAATCACAAAAGTACCAAAGAGAAATTATGCAGCTGAAGAAAACAATGAATGGAATGAAAAAATGCAATAGAGAGCTTCAGCATCAGGCTTGATCAAGCAGAAGAAGGAATTTGTGAATT
Organism: Saguinus oedipus; assembly: GCA_031835075.1. Lineage (NCBI taxonomy): Eukaryota > Metazoa > Chordata > Mammalia > Primates > Cebidae > Saguinus > Saguinus oedipus. The sequence continues at coordinate 36,531,101 of CM063187.1, read as the reverse complement.
TGAAGGCAGGTCATTTGAAATTATCCAGTGAGAGGAGAAAAAAGAATGAAAAGGAATGAAGAAAATGTACAGAATTAATGAGACATCACCAAGAGAAATAAAATTTTTACACTATGGAAATCTTAGAAGGAACAGAGAGAGAGAAAGGGGCAAAAGCTTATTTAGAGAAATAATGACTAATTTATAGTCTTTATTTAATAAGAACATTTTAAATAGTGGGAGAGATATGGACAGCCACATACGTGGTGATCAAAAGTCCCCAAACGGGTTTAATCTAAAGAATATTTCAGTGGGGAACATTGTAATCAAATTGTCAAAAATCAAAGACAAAGAGAATTTAGAAAGAGGCAAGAGAAAATAGATAGGTCACATTCAAGGAAATCCCCATAAGGTTATTAGTGGATTTCTCAGCAAAAACTTTGCAGACCAGGAGAGAGTAGGATATAATAAAATATATTGTACTCAATGTGCTAAAAGAAAAAACTACCAACTAAGGATACTTTACTTGGAAAAGCTATCCTTCAGAAATGAAGGAAAGATAAAGACTTTCCCAGTCAGGCCCGGGCGTGGTGGCTCAAGCCTATAATCCCAGCACTTTGGGAGGCCAAGGCAGGTGGATCACGAGGTCAAGAGATGGAGACCATCCTGGTCAACATGGTGAAACGCTGTCTCTACCAAAAATACAAAAAATTAGCTGGGCACAGTGGCGTGTGCCTGTAATCCCAGCTACTCAGGAGGCTGAGGCAGGAGAACTGCCTGAACCCAGGAGGCGGAGGTTGTGGTGAGCCGAGATCGCGCCATTGCACTCCAGCCTGGGTAACAAGAGCGAAACTCCATCTCAAAAAAAAAAAAAAAGACTTTCCCAGTCACACAAAAGCTGAAGGAGTTCATCACTGCTAGACCTGCCTTAAAAGAAATACTGAAGAATTCCAGGTATGGTGGCTAATGCCTGTAATCCCAGCACTTCGGGAGGCTGAGGCAGGTGGATCACGAGGTCAAGAGATTGAGACCATCCCAGCCAACATGGTGAAACCCTGTGTCTCCTAAAAATACAAAAATTAGCCAGGCATGGTGGTGTGTGCCTGTAGTCCCAGCTACTCAGGAGGCTGAGGCAGGAGAATCGCTTGAACCTGGGAGGTAGAGGTTGCAGTGAGCCAAGATCATGCCATGCACTCCAGCCTGGGAGACAGAGTAAGACTCCATCTCAAAACAACAACAATAGCAACAATACCGTAAGCTACATGACAATAGTGTGGCATTCTCCTCTCAGAATACTTAACAGATCAGGCAAATAATAAAAACAGAGACAATTTTAAAACATGACAGACAAGGCTGATTCTCCAAATCTAAATCTACATATATCTTTGTCTATATATGTATCAAGGCCGGGCGACATGGCTCAGGCTGGTAATCCCAAGCACTTTGGGAGGCCAAGGTAGGAGGATCCCTTGAGCCCAGGAGTTTGAGGCCAGCCTGGGAGACATGGCAAAACCCCATCTCTACAAAAAATACTAAATTTAGCCAGGCATGGTGGCCTGCCCCTGTAGTTCCAGCTACCCAGGAGGCCGATGTGGGAGGATCACCTAAACCCGAGAGGTCGAGGCTACAGTGAGCCGGTTGCATCACTGCACTCTAGCCTGGGCTACAGAGTGAGACCCTGTCTCAGATAAATAAATAAAAGAAAGAATAGATATCCAATATCTTAGTGTCTTGGGCACGCAACAAATTGTAGATGTTCAATATTTTTTTTGAATGACTCAGTGAATGTATAATATTTTACATTGACCCCAAGTCCCCTGATTTCCCTTGCTCAATTTTTGGGATTGATGTTTCAGACCCTGGAATGTATGTTGGCTCTCTTTAACGCCACCATAACAATTTAGTGGGAAAGGCCTGACCCTGTCTTCTGATATTCCTTATGTAGCCCAGGATGAGGGCTGTGCAGCACCAGGCCCTCAGTAAGTGCTCCTATACCCAACCAGCAGGAAAACAGAATTCATGCTTTACTTACAATAGGTCAGAATCACTTTAACCAGGGTTGCTGGCTTGCTGTTTGGGAAATTGCTTTTCTATCCAGGTGGAGCGTAAATCAGTTGGTCCCCACTGACCCTCAGGACACGATTGACTATGTTACCTTGCATAGACCCAACTTTGGAAAGATTCAATTTTCCTAATTTTCCTCCAGGTTCTGAGCCATGTCAGTGACTGATTAGCTCCAGAATAGTTATGTGCTGGTTGTATTTATAGCACTAATTAATGAATACAGGTAAAGAGCTGGGAAGATAAAGTGCTAGGAGCGTATAGTGTCTTAAAATGACTATTAGCGCATGGGCCAGGGACCTTTGAATGTGACTGCATGAGGAAAAAAAAAAATGCCGTCACAGGTAGAGCCTTTTAAAAAGCCTCAATGTGATTACGGAAGACATAAATTAACTGGAGGAAGTAGCGCTCCAGTCAGTGACAGACTGTCGTCAGAATTCTTCCCCGTTTGGTTTCCATTTTAATCGACACATATGGCGAGGGCTTTAAGCATACGTGCACTCTCCTGCGGGAATACTGAAGCCTCAGTTTCAGTGAACTCAGTGGGTGGTGTTGCTTCTCCCCATCAACAGGAAAAGAAATGTTGAGTTCTGCAAGGGTTAGGGAGCTCAAAGATGGGTGGCTTGTTTCATTTGATTGCATTTTGTCAGAGGCATCTGAAATCCTTCGAAAATTTAGTGTGGACACAGATGCCTGGAAAACAGCGGGTGCCACCAAGGCCCAGCCTGGGGAGCTGGTGATCTGGGGAGGGCTTGATACAGTCTTCTGGGTTCTTCACTTAGTGAGAGGAGACATGGAGAAAGATTTCTGGCTGCTGCAGGTCCAACTGCCGAGGAGCTCCATGAGGGCAGGAATAGGTCAGTTTCCCAGCGGAAACTCACACGCAATAGGAGGGAGGCCTGGAGATGTTTTGAGCAATGGAGAGCCAGGTTTGGGGCTGCACCAGAAGCTTTGCTGGGTCTGGAATCTGCTTAGGTTTGGCCTGGCCTCTACCTAAGTAGAATTGTTCATCAGTTCTGACCAAAATGCTTTTCCTCTGAAATGTCCAAGTCAGCCCAGAAAACGGTCTTGGAGGTACGTGGGAGGGTGCTAGGGGATTTGAGCTTTTTGGAAAAGTGCTGGCCCCACCTGTCTCAGCGGGGTTATCATCTGCCTATGTATATCTCAGAGAAAGGCCTTCCCCACACTCAAGGTGAGTGCCATAGTCTGGGCACAGGGCTTGGAGAGCAGGCAGGTCTCAGCTGTGTGTGTGCCCTTAGCAGGGCATTTTTGTGCGATGAACAACCAGCACAACCATGTGAAATGGCTTGTGTCTTAGGTGGGGCCTGGAAGACAGTGGGGCTTCTTCTCCTTCTTCTTTTTTTTGAGACATAAACTTGCTCTATCGCCCAGGCTGGAGTGCAATGGTGCAATCTCAGCTCACTGCAACCTCTGCCTCCCAGGTTCAAGCAATTCTCATGCCTCAACCTCCCAAGCAGCTGGGATTACAGGTGTGTGCCACCATGTCTGGCTAATTTTTATACTTTTAGTAGAGACGGGGTTTCACCATGTTGGCCAGGCTGGTTTCGAATTCCTGACTTCAGATGATCCACCCACCTTGGTCTCCCAAAGTGCTGGGATTACAGGCGTGACCCGGCTGGGGCTTCTTCATAACAGCTTCGGCTGTGCAGAGATGAAGCGGTGGCACCTTCGCTAGAATGACCCTGGGAGAAGGGCTGCCCTGACTTCCCTAGACACTTGCTCTAAGAATAACTTAACTGTATCAGTTGAAGTCCCATCAACCAAACACCCCCAGGTCTTTCAAAACAGGGCCTTTCACTCTAAGGAGTTGGTTACAAAGGGGTTAGAAAAGTGAGTGGAGGAGAAACAGGTGCAGTGAATTTACTCAATGAGCAACAGTTATGGAAGCTGCTACCACCAGCTATTATGGATGAGCTGCCTGAGCAGGAACCCGAGCCTGCATTTTCTGGCCCGATGCTGAAGTCATAACTGTTCCTACCTTGACCACTGTCTCCTTCCCTGTGGACCCTCCTCCACTGCTGCTACTGCTACTTCTGCCACAGAAGCCTCTAGAAGGTAGTTTAACTTTTTCTTATGCTTTTCATTTTTATCCCCAGTGCTTTGCATTAGGGAGACCTGGCCCAAAGTTAACCCGCTAGCAAAAGAATATGGAAAACACAGTTTGCAGGCATCCAGGCCCAGTGCTAGAGGTGTGCACAGCAGAGTGAGTTTTTGCTGAGAGATAACACACGTTATTTTGTAAATTCACCTATGTCTCCCTTTTTTTTTTGTGGCTTAAAATGTGAAGATTAGAAAATTTGCTAATAGTTAGTATGTACCTACTAAGTGTCGGGCACTATGCTAGTTCCCAGGGATATAGTGGTGAGCAAAACAGAATTCTTTTTTTTTGTTTTTTGAGACAGACTCTTGCTCTGTTGCTCAGGTTGGAGTGCAGTGGCGCGGTCTCAGCTCACTCCCACCTCCACCTCCCAGGTTCAAGCAATTCTCCTGCCTCAGCCTCTCGAGTAGCTGGGATTATAGGCGCCCACCATCATGCCCGGATAATTTTTGCATTTTTAATAGAGATGGGATTTCACTATGTTGGCCAGGCTGGTCTCAAACTCCTAACCTCATGATCTACCCACCTTGGCCTCCCAAAGTGCTGGGATTACTGGCGTGAGCCACTGCGCCTGGCTCAAAACAGAATTCTTGCTCAGGTGGAGCTAGCAGGTTAGAGAGTAATAGTGAATGCTGTGTCAGGGCCTTTTTAAGGCCAGGCACTGAGCTAAATATTAATATGCATGATTTCATTTAAGTCTCACAACCACTCCATGAGCTTTCAGATGAGGTGATAGAGGCTCAGTCAATTTAACCAGAGATAGGTTACTTACCCAGGATCACATCCACTGGAAGGTTTGCTGCCAACCTTTGAGACCTCATGCAAAGTCGTTGCCCACGAGGGTGCAGGGCAGGAGCCTCACTGGGCACTCCAGGTGAGAGGACTTTGAAAGGCCTATCTTGGAGCTTGTCTAATGGGACCACCAGGCTCTTAACACAAAAGAGTGGTCCCCACTGCTCCATGTCCTGGCACCCTTCATGGCCCATCCCCAGTGTTCTACCAGCCCACGCCAATGCCTCTGTTCTCAGAGCTCCTAGGAGAGCTATTGGCACTCCTGTCTGGGACCCTGTGGAAGGTGGGTAAGCACCATTCCTGATGTTTCTGCTCTGGAGCCTCTTCTCTTCCTGGGGGAGCCTGGGGGGTCCTAGCAGGGGGCCTGGCCTTCCATGTATATCCATTTTGTTGTCCCTCGAGCCTATCATATACCCTGCACGTGACAAGTGCTCAGAGAGACATTATTCAGGTAGATTACCAGTAAAATGGTGAGGCTGTGCAACTCACATTCAGCTGCCTTCAAAAGTAAATTCAGCTGAAAGAACTGAAAACGGGGTCTGAAGCAGACATGTGTACACCCATGTTCACAGCAGCATTATTCATAATAGCCAAAAGGCAGAAGCCACTGAAGTGTCCATTGACAGATGAATGAGTAAGCAAAATGCGGTATGTCTGTACAAGGGATTATTATGCAGCTTGTGATAGAGACAGGGTCTCATTCTATCACCCAGGCTGGAGTGCAGTGGCACAGTCATGGCTCACTGCAGCCTTGACCTCCCAGGCTCAAGTGATCCTTCTGCCTCAGCCTCTCGAGCAGCTGAGACCACAGGCATGCGCCACCACATCCACCTAATTTTTTGGCTTTTTGTATAGATGGGGTCTCCCTGTCTTGCCGAGGCTGGTCTCAAACTTCTGGGCTCAAGCAATCCTCCTGCCTCGGCCTCCCAAAGGGCTGGAATTGCATGCCTGAGTCATCGTGCCCAGCCAAGGAGGGAAATTTTGACCCGTGCTGCAACATCAGTGAACCCTGCGCACATTCTGCTAAGTGAAATAATCCAGGCAGAAAAAGACAAATACCGTATGATTCCACTTATAGGAGGTATCTGGAGTAGTCAAATACATACAGATAGAAAGTAGAATAGAGGTTGCCCAGGGCTGGAGGTGGGAAAGAGGAATGAGGAAATAGTGTTTAATGGGTACAGAGTTTCGACTGGGGAAGAGAAAAGGAACCCTGGAGATGCATGGTGGTCATGGTTGCATACAATATGAACGTATTTAATGCCACGGAAGTGTACATTTAAACATGGTTAAAATGTAAGTTGTATGTCATGTATACTTTACCATAATTAAAAGAAAAGTAATTCCAGGACTCTGCATGGTAGCCTCTTGGTTTATCAGGCTCCTGACACTTCTATTTTTTTTTTTTGAGACTGAGTTTCGCTCTTGTTACCCAGGCTGGAGTGCAATGGCGCGATCTCGGCTCACCACAACTTCCGCCTCCTGGGTTCAGGCAATTCTCCCGCCTCAGCCTCCTGAGTAGCTGGGATTACAGGCACGCGCCACTGTGCCCAGCTAATTTTTTTGTATTTTTAGTAGAGACGGGGTTTCACCATGTTGACCAGGATGGTCTCGATCTCTCGACCTCGTGATCCACCCGCCTCGGCCTCCCAAAGTGCTGGGATTACAGGCATGAGCCACCGCAGCCGGCCGGCTCCCGATACTTCTAACCTGAGAATCCTGTTTGCAAAAGGGTCCTGGAGAGAGCACTGGGTCTATCCTCTGTCTCTGTGAAGGCTTGGAATCCCAAGGATCATTTCTGGCTTTTGAAATAATGAAATCATAGTTCCTCATGGCTTTATCTGCACCTGTAGAGAAGCACACTGGCCATTTTTCAGTAGGACCTTGAATTAGTCAGGGTTCTCTCAAGGGACAGGACTATCAGGATACATGTATATATGAAGGGGAGTTTATCAGGAGAATTGACTCACATGATCACAAGGTGAAGTCCCATAAAAGGCCATCTGCAAGCTGAGGAGCAAGGAAGCCTGTTTGAGGCCCAAAACTTCAAAAGTAGGGAAGCTGACAGTGCAGCCTTCAGTCTGTGGCTGAGGGCCCGAGAGCCCCTGGCAATTCACTGGTGTAGGTCCAAGAGTCCAAAAGCTGGAGAACTTGGAGTCTGACATTCAAGGGCAGGAAGCTTCCAGCACGGGAGAAAGATGGAGGCCAGAAGACTCAGCCAGTCTAGTGTTTCCACGTCCCTCTGCCTGCTTTATTCTAGCCATGCTGGCAGATGATTAGATGGTGCCCACCCAGCTGGAGGGTGGGCCTGCCTCTCTGGGTCCACTGACTCAAATGTTAATCTCCTTTGGCAACATCCTCACAGACACACCCAGGATTAATACTTTGCCTCCTTCAGTACAATCAAGTTGACAGTATTTTTTTTTTTTTTGAGACAGAGTTTTGCTCTTGTTACCCAGGCTGGAGTGCAATGGCACAATCTCGGCTCACTGCAACCTCCGCCTCCTGGGATCAAGCAATTCTCCTGCCTCAGCCTCCCGAGTAGCTGGGACTATAGGCGCGCACCACCATGCCCAGCTAATTTTTGTATTTTTAGTAGAGACGGCGTTTCACCTTGTCGACCAGGATGGTCTTGATCTCTTGACCTCATGATCCACCTGCCTCAGCCTCCCAAAGTGCTGGGATTATAGGCGTGAGCCACTGCGCCTGGCTAAGTTGACAGTATTAACCATCACAGACCTCTGGAGACAAAATGAGTGTTTGCCTGGTGATGTGGGGTGCAAGCACTTCCGATGCCTGTCTTAGTAGCAGGCCCTGGGGATACATCCATCTTTACCCGTCAAGATTCTTCGCTGACAGGCCCCTGCAGCAAATTCTGAGAGTATCAGCACATTAGGAGTTTACTGGAAGGTTCCCAGACAACTCAACAGAGGCAAGAGAACAAAGCTTGGGCAAAACACAGGGAGCAGGGTGGCTTGAGACATCATGTGATGTGGTAGAGAAGATACCTCTGGCTGCTTCTGCAAGTGCAAACATCAGGACAGCAATGAGAGGGCTCCCTCCAGGGTCTGGGTTAAGGATCCTGACGGGTCAAGTCCAGACAAGGGGACACAAGTCCCTTAAGGAAAGCCAGGATCTGAGAGGAAGAAGCAATTTTAACAGCCTAAATGGCGAATGTCCACTTGAACAAATACTTCCTTAATGCTGAGACCACACAGAAACACACAGCAACTCTGGTGTCCTATTAAGCTTCTGCTGAAAGCTCCAGGCAGGGCTGTGGATCAGCAGAAGGAAGAAGGGGTCTCTTGTTGCCTTCTGCTTAGACCTGGGTCTTGCCCAGGCTGGTCTTGAACTCCTGGGCCCAAGTGATCCTCCCACCTTGGCCTCCCAAAGTTCTGGGATTGCATGTGTGAGCCACTGTGCCCAACCAAGGTCGGGAACTGCTGCTTAGACCCCGGTTGGGTATTAAGGTCCAGCCTGGTTCTGGATGCATCTGACTCAGTTCCTGGGTCCCCAGTCCTCTGGCTGTGGAAGGGCGTGCGTGGACACAGCTGTCTTCGTTTCTGTAGCTAAAGCGCCATCTTCTGGCTGGTGCCTCCAGGACTATCTTGAGGGAGAATGCTTATTATTGCCTTTAACCCAAATCCCACACATCTCTAGTAGCAAAGCTGCAGTGTTTGGGGCCTTCACGAACCTTTACAGGATCCCATGAGAGGGAAGATCAGCCACAAACCAGTGCATGACCTCATTTGCCCCAGAAAAATATGAATCTTGGCTAACTTTTCCCCTCTTCCCAAACATGCAGTAAAATGTTTACTTCCACGTAGACTTTCAAATGCACCACTGATGCGCTTGCTCCCCAAGTATATCAACAGATTTAAAAGGTTCATACAAATTCCCTTCGTATGGCTGCAGTAAACTTCTGTGCAATTGTTCTTCCGTGAGATTTAGTGGTTCACAGACCGTCTTTTAAAGTTTGATCACTGATTTGTCTGAGACCTAATTGTTAGCAGACTGGAGAATGACGAAGCTTATCACCAAAGCTGGTGACTCAGCATAGTCCATTGAGCCTCTGGGGTTTATACCTCAAGGACCTTCTTCCTCTGTGGAGCATGAAATGCCGTTCTGTCTCCTGTCTCCCTGTGCTTACCTCTCAAACACGTTGCTCATTGGTAAACAGCTGTGGGTGTCTCGATCCGGGGCCAGCATTGCATTCTTAGGGCTGGGAGGGAAGATGAGGACGAGGAAGTGGCCTTGTGAGGCGGGTGGTCTATCATGTCACGTGCAGAAACAAGTGCAACTTAGATGCACTTTACAAGATGCTTATCTCAGAAACCTGACCAGCAGGTACTTCAACAAGTTGACGATACATTGAAACCTGCCCAAGAGAAACTACGGTCTAAGACGGTGGTGGCATAAAATGTCACCAGTGTGGCATGAAGTCTGCGGGGATGCGGTCCCACTCCAGGGCTTCTGGGGTCTACTTGGCTAATCGCATCACCTCCTTCAAGTGCCCACTCAAGCTTCACCTTCTTTCATTATTCTTATTGTTGCTGTTACTTTAAATGGTTGTCAAATACACATAACACTAAATATATCACCCTGACGATGTTTAAGTGCATAGTGCAGCGGTCTTAGGTATATTCACATTGTTATGAAATGTGCAGCTATTGCCACCATCATCTCCAAAACTCTTATCTTGCAAAACTGAAATTTTGTACCATTAAATCAGGGGTCCCCAACCCCTGGGTGGCAGACTGGTACCAACTAGTCCGTGGCCTGCCGGGAACCGGGACGAATAGCAGGAGATGAGAGGTGGGCCAGCGAGCATTATTGCCTGAGCTCAGCCTCCCATCAAATCCACGGCAGCATTAGATTCTCGTAAGAGCGCCAACCCTGTTGTGAACTGTGCACGTGAGGGATCTAGGCTGTGCGAGCCTTATGAGCATCTAATGCCTGATGATTTGAGGTGGAAGAATTTCATCCTGAAACATCCCCCGCACCCACACTCCGCCCCATCAGTGGAAAAACTGTCTTTCACAAAACTGGTCACTGGTGCTAAACAGGTTGGGGACCACTGTATTAAACAATTACTTTTCATTCCCCTTTCCTTCAGCTCCCAGTAACTACTATTCTAGTTTCTATCTCTATAGATCTGCCTACTGTAGGGACCTCACATAAGTGGAATCACAGAATAATTGTCTTTTTGTGCCTGGCTTATTTAACTTAGTATAATGTCCTTGAAGTTTATCCACATTGTAGCATGTTTCAGAATTTCCTTCCTTTTCAGGCTGAATAATATTCCACTGTGTGGTCGTACTATGACTTTTTTTTTTTTTTTTTTTGAGACAAGGTCTCACTCTGGCGTCCAGGCTGGAGTGCAGTGGTGTGAACACAGCTTACTGCAGCCTTGACCTCCTGGGCTCAAGTGATCCTCTTGCCTCAGATTCCTGAGTTGCTGGGACCACAGGTGTACACCAGGACACCCGGTGATTTTTTTGATATTTTGTAGAGATGAGTTCTCACTATGTTGCCCAGGCTGGTCTCGAACTCCTGATCTCAAGCAATCCTTCCACCTTAGCCTCCTAAAGTGTTGAGATTACAGGTGTGAGCCACCACAGCTGGCTGGGACCACATTTTGCTTTTCCTTTCATTGATCAATGGGCACTTGGGGTGTTTCTGCTTTTTGGCTATTGAGAATAAAGCTGCTATGAACATGGGTGTGTGAATCTTGCTTTGGGACTGGCTTTCAATTCTTTGAGGTATATACCCAGAAGTAGAATTGCTGCATCGTATGGTAATTCTATGTTTAATTTTTGAGGGACTACCTCATTGTTTTCCATAGTGTCTGTACCATGAGGCCATTTCTCCACATCCTCACGACACTTACTATTTTCCGATTGATTGATTGTTTGGCAGTAGCCATTCTAATAGTTATGAGGTGATATCTGCTGCTGGTTTTGATTTCCATTTCCCAATTACTAATGTTGCTGAACGTCTTTTCATATGCTTATTTATAGATCTTCTTTGGAGAAATGTCTCTTCAAGTCCTTTGCCCAGTTTTTAATTGGGCTGCTCTTTTGTTGTTGAGTTGGAGTTCTTTATTTATTCTGGATATTAACCCCTTACCAGATTTGTGATTTGCCAGTATTTTCTTCCATTCCATGCTTTGCCTTTTATTCTGTGGATTGTGTCCTTTGCTGCACAGAGATTTTAAAATTTCATTTCATTTTATTATATTTATTTTTTTTGAGGCAGAGTTTCTCTCTTGTTACCAGGCTACAGTGCACTGGTGCGATCTCGGCTCACTGAAAGCTCCACCTCCTGGGTTCAAGCGATTCTCCTGCTTCAGCCTCTGGAGTAGCTGGGATTACAGGCACCTGCCACCATGCCTGGCTAATTTTTGTATTTTTAGTAGAGACAGGGTTTTACCATGTTGGTGAGGCTGGTCTTGAACTCCTGACCTCGGGTGATCCACCCACCTCGGCCTTCCAAAGTGCTGGGATTACAGTCCTGAGCCACCACACCTGGTCAACTTTGTTCTTTTAAAAGATTGTTATAGCTAAAACCTCATCTTTTCAAAAAGGCTTCTCCTCAGGGCATGAAGTAGGGTGAAGCTGCTGAGGGGTTGCTCATGGCATGAAATTCAAGGAGTCACTTAAAATTCTCAGGGTTTCAGGGGCTGACCCTGAACTTGCAGGACACTGAGCATGAGTGCCTCCTTAAATGTGGGACACTGGTCCCCTCCTGGCTCTCCTTACTCTAGGCCCTGCCTGTCCTGCTGTCACCCTGTTAATTTCTGCAGCCTGATCTGTCTTCCACCACCACCAACATCCTCCCTTCCACTGCTCTATGCACTTAGTGCATTTTAACATACTGTACCATCACTTATTTCATGTTTATCGCTTATTTTTTTCTGAGACACGATCTCACTCTGCCACCCAGGCTGGAGTACAGTGGCGCAATCTAGTCTCACTGCAACCTCCACCTCCCAGGCTCAAGTGATCCTCCCAACTCAGCCTCCTAAGTAGCTGGGACCACAGGTGCATGCTATTATGCCTAGCTAATTTTTATATTTTATTGGCTAAAGACAAGGTTTCACCATGTTGCCCAGGCTGTTCTTGAACTCCTGGGCTCAAGGGACCTCCCTGCCTTGGCCTCCGATGGTGCTGGGATTACAGGTGTGAGCTACCACACCTGCCTGTTTATTGCTCTTGACTGGCTCCTATCACTGGAAAGTCAGCACCACTTGGCTGGGATCTTTCTTGGTTTGAGTCTCTGACGTTTCCAACGCCTGGGGCAGGGTCTGACACATGATAGGCACTCAATGCATAATTACAGAATGAGTGGATGGATGGATGAATGAATGAATGATGGTGCTTTCTCCTGGACTTTGTAGCCTTGCTGGGTGGGGCAGAGAGCCCATCCTCAGGAGGTCTCTCTGGCCAGTGACTGAGCTGGAGGGCTGGCTGCTCAGGGCTTCCTGCCTCCACTGTTGGGTTGGGGAGAAACTGGGGGAAGGGAAGAGGCGGGTGGGCGGGGGGAGAGAGAGAGAGAGAGAGAGAGAGAGAGAGAGAGATTCCGCTGGCAGTGGAGCATCCCTGCTTCACCGTGGGTTTTACGACTTCATGCTGCTTAAGCATTACGATGCTGTGATGGATAGTCTAGTCCCCTCTGCCTCATAAGAGGACACCAAGAAAGGTCCTTCCCCCACACCTGCCCAGCAGCCAGCAAGCCAGCGTCGGGGGTCTCCCTTCTCTGGCCACTCAGGCATCTTCGGGGCCTATGTCCTTGTACTTATTCCTCCCACTGTATTTCTTACCGTGAGGGGAAGTGGAGCCAAGAGAGTGCCCCCAATTGAAGACGGCTTGACCCCAATTTTATCATTCACCTTTGTTTCAACATTGTCTTGGATGTTGTTTTATGTTGCCATCTCGAAGCTTCTGCTCTTGTTGACTAAGCTAAAAGCAACCTTGTGTGCACATCTATATAATTTACCCCTTAGCTGAATTAAAATATTCACAGGAGTGGTGTATTTAAAGCGATATATACAAGTTTTGGCTTCTTCAACTAATTTTCTCACGCTGTCACATCTTCCTTTTAAAGTCCATGAAAAAAATTTAGGTAATGTTTACAATTTATTTAACCAACGTTTACATAGCACTTACTCTGTTGCAGACGCCTTCCCACATATTAACTCATTTAATTCTCACCTCACACCACGATCCTGTTATTGTCCCTATTTTACAGATGGGGAAAATGAGGCATAGTGGGGTACCTTGCCCAAGGTCACCCAGCTAGGCAGTGAAAACCCAACAATAGAGCATCAGTACATAAACCAAGTCTTTCAACTCCAAGCCTACTGCAAATCATTTGCTTTGGTTTTGCAATCATCTAAAATTGAGTGTGAGGTAAAATGGACACAGCCATAGCAATGCAAACGTCAAACATCTTGCACTTACTTTGTTAATGTATTTTTCAATGTTGTATATTTTTAATGCAAACATGTAAAATATAGGGGGCCGGGCGCGGTGGCTTCCGTCTATAATCCCAGCACTTTGGGAGGCCGAGGTGGGTGGATCACGAGGTCAAGAGATTGAGACCATCCTGGTCAACAAGGTGAAACCCCGTCTCTACTAAAAATACAAAAATTAGCTGGGCATGGTGGCACACGCCTGTAGTCCCAGCTACTCGGGAGGCTGAGGCAGGAGAATTGCATGAACCCAGGAGGCGGAGGTTGCAAGATTGCGCCATTGCACTCCAGCCTGGGTAACAAGAGTGAAACTCCGCCTCAAAAAAAAAAAAATGTAAAATCTAACTGAAATTATTTAAACTTCATTTCCAATTGTTTGCTACGCCAGTATTTAGAAATACTATTTATTTTTGTATCCTAAGTTACTTTGCAACCTTGCTAAATTTACTGATGTTCTAGCAATTTCTCTATAGATTCCTTAGGGTCTTCTATATAAACCACTATACTATCTGTAAATGAATACAATTTTACTTCTGTTTTTGATCTTGGCTTTTTTACTTTCTTAATGCACTGGCTAGTATCTGCAGGACAATGTTGAATAGACATGGTGGGAGAGAACTTCCTTGCCTTGTTTCCAATCTTCAGGGAACATATTCAGTGTTTTACCCTTAAGTAGAATGTTGGTTGTAGATATATCAGAAGTCCTTTATCAGATGAGTGAAGTTCTTTTGTTTTTCAAGTCAAAATTTTTTTCTTCTACAAATGGATGTTGAATCTTGATAGTTCTTTTGCTGGTAACTAGTCAGATTATTTTTTCTTTCCCTTTACTGGTTAATATCGTGCATTACACTGGTTTATTTATGATTGTTGAAACAACCTGAAATTCTGTGAAAAGCTCTATTTGGTCATGATGTATTATTCCCTTTTTATATTACAGAATTTTATTTGCTATTATTTTGCGAGAATTTTTGTGCCTGTGTTCATTAGGAATATTGGCTGGTAATTTTCCTTTCTTGTCATTTCTTTGTAAGGTTTGGAATCAGTCCTTTCTCCTATCCTTATAAAACTTGTGAAGGAATGTTCTCTCATCCTCTATATTCTGAGAGAGTTTACGTAAGGCTGAGATTATTCTTTTCTTAAACATCTAATAGAATTCACCAGTGAAATCATTTAGTTCTGAAGTTTGTTTTTGATTACAAATTCAACTTCATTAATTGAATTAATACTTTTCCAGATTTTCTGTTTCTTCTAATATTCATTTTGATGAATCAAAATCTTCAGTCAATCTGTCCTTTCCATATACACTGTCAAATATACTGGAATTAAGTTGTTTGTAATCTCACCTTGTTATTCTTCTCGTGTGTGTAGAATCTGTAGTGATGTCCTTTTCATTTCTGATACCGAAAATTTGTGTTTACTTTCTTTTTTCTTAGTTTTTCTTCGGATTCTTCAACTTTGTCATTTTTTTTTCAAAGGCACCTGTGGTTTTGCTAATTTACTTAATTATTTGTCTATCTTTTAACTTCACTGATACTCGCCATTATTATTGCCTTCTTTATACTCACATTGGGTTAAACTTAATTTGCTTTTCCAGCTTCTTAAGATGGAAACATTAATTGTTGATTTTAAAACTTTCTTCTTTTCTAACATAACCCATTAAAAGCTATAAATTCTCTCTAATTACTGCTCTAGCAGCATCCCACAAACTTTCATATGTTGTGTCAGAACACATTATCATTTAGTTTAAATATTTTGCAAGGTTTTTTTTGTAACTTCTTTAACCCATGCATTATTTAGGAGCATGTTGTGAATTTGTACATATTTGCAGCTTTTTAATTGTGGTGAAATTTTACTCTTAAAAATTTCAATATTTTAAATTTATTGAAATTTCAGTTTGACCCAAAATATGATTTTTCTTGGTGAACATTCCAGGTACACTTAAAAACAATGTGCATTTTACAAGTATTGGATACAGTGTTCTAAAAATGTCAATTAGGTCACATTCATTGATAATGTTCTTCAAATATTCTATATATTTATTTATTGTTGTCTAATTGTTCTATCAGTTACCAAGAGACAAGTGTTAAAATCTCCAATACAATTGTGGATTAGTATTTTTTCCCTTTAGTTTTGTTTGGTCTTGCGTCACGTATTTTGAAGCTTTGTTATTTATTGTATACATATTTTGAGTTGTTACGTTTTCCTGATAAATTATGTTTTTTCCACTATGAAATCACGATTGCTGTAAAATATCCTTCTTTATCTGTGTTTATGTTCTGTGTTCTGAAGTCTGTCTGATACTAATATAGTCAAGTAGCTTTTCTGTTTGCTTATTGCCTTTTTATTCATCCTTTTACATTGAACCTATCTATTTTCATTTAAAACATCTCTTGTGGACAGCATAGTTGGACGTAGCTTGCTGAATCCCATCTGGTAATCTGTGCTTTTTGATTGGAGAGTTTAGTCCATTGTATTTAATTTAGTGATTGATAATCTACAAGTCTACCATATCGCAATTTATTTTCTAGTTATTCCATCTGATTTGCATTTATCTGTTCTTCCTTTTCTGGGTATACTTTTGCATTATTGTGCTCTGGTTTCATTTTAATCCATCTTTTTATATATTTTATTGCAAAGAGCTCTACCTCTTTGTATCTTTTTTTTTTTTTTTTTTTTGAGACGGAGTTTTGCTGTTGTTACCCAGGCTACAGTGCAATGACACGATCTCGGCTCACCACAACCTCCGCCTCCTGGGTTCAAGCAATTCTCCTGCCTCAGCCTCCTGAGTAGCTGGGACTACAGGCGCGTACCACCATGCCCAGCTAATTTTTGTATTTTTAGTAGAGATGGGGTTTCATCTTGTTGACCAGGATGGTCTCGATCTCTTGACCTCGTGATCCACCTGTCTTGGCCTCCCAAAGTGCTGGGATTATAGGCGTGAGCCACCGCACCTGGCCTGTATCTTTTTTTTTAAGGTGGCTGTTCTAGGAATTATGATGTGCATTCTTAACTCATCATGGTCTATTTTGAGTTAATACGGTACCACTTAATGTAAATCATAAGATCCTTACAACAGAAAAATTCACTTATTGAACTATCCTTTGTGCTTTAGATGTCATATTTTTAGTAGTATTTAATAAACCCTATGACACTGTGTTACTATTTTTGATTAGACGGTTGTTTTACTGAAAAATTAAGAGAGGAAAAATATTCCTTTTTTTTTTGAGATGGAGTTTTGCTCTTGTTACCCAGGCTGGAGTGCAATGGCGTGATCTCAGCTCACCGCAACCTCCGCCTCCTGGGTTCAGGCAATTCTCCTGCCTCCTGGGTTCAGGCAATTCTCCTGCCTCAGCCTCCGGAGTAGCTGGGATTACAGGCATGCGCCACCATGCCCAGCTAATTTTTTGTATTTTTAGTAGAGACGGGGTTTCACCATGTTGACCAGGATGGTCTCGATCTCTTGACCTCGTGATCCACCTGCCTCAGCCTCCCAAAGTGCTGGGATTATAGGCTTGAGCCACCATGCCCAGCCAGAAAAATATTCTTTTACATTTACCCACATATTTACCATTCTATGGTTGTTCATTCCTTCTTATAGATCTAAATTTCAATCTGGTAAGTCAGCCGTCATTAATATCACTGTTCTTCTGTAAGCTGTGAGCCTTTATTAATTGGCTGCTTTTAAGATTGTTTCTTTATTTTTATTTTTTGAGATAGGGTCTAACTCCAATGCTCAGGCTGGAGTGCAGTGGCACAGTCATGGCTTATTGCAGCCTCAATCTCCTAGACTCAAGCGATCTTCCCACCTCAGCCTCCAAACTAGCTGGGACCACAGGCACAAGCCACTAAACCTAGCTAATTTATATATATATACACATACACACACACACACACACACACACACACACACACACACACATATATACGTATATATACATATATATATACGTATACGTATATATATATGTGTGTATATATATATATACGTATACGTATATATATATGTGTATATATATATATACACACATACATACACACACACCCATTTATGGAGATGGGATTTTGCATGTTGCTCAGGTTGGTCTCAAACTCCTGGGCTCAAGCAATCCACCTGCCTCAACTACCCAAAGTGCTGGGATTACAGGTGCAATCATGCACCCAGACATTCCTTTATCTTTGGTTTTCAGCAGTTTGACATTAATGTGATCTAGGTGTAGTTCTCTTGGTATTTGGGTCATTTGGGGCTAATCAACCTTCTTGGCTCTATAAACTGATACTTTTCACAAAATTTATATAAATGTAGTTGTTAGTCCTTCACATGTATTTCTATCTTCTTTCTTTCCTTTCCTTCTGGGCCTCCAATTACATATCTATTTGGTTGCTTTTATTTTCCCCATCAGTCCCTGAGCCTCTGTTTATTTCCATACCACCCGCCCTCCCAATATTTTTGTCTGTGTTCTTTGGTTTAATTTGTCTTTAAGTTCATTAACTTTCATTTGTAGTCTCTAATTTTATATTAAGTTTATGTGAAACTTTCATTTTAGGCATTGTGCTGTTCAGCTTCAGAATTTCCATTTGGTTCTTATAAAAGTTTTTTTTTAATATCTCCGTTGTTTACTCCTTATGGTTATCTTTTCTTTTAAGTCCTTGAACACGTTTTTATGTGGTTGTTTGAAAGACTCTTCCTTCTAATTTCATCATGGGTGATTCTTGGGGTTATTTTCTCTTGAATGCTTTAAAAAATTATGGATCACATTTTGATGTTCCTTTTCATATCTAGTAATTTCTGACTGCATAGTGGACATTGTGAATAATTCATGGCAGAGATTCCAAATTATGTCATATATCTCCTGAAAGAGTTTTAATGTTTGTTCTGTCAGTAGCAAACATTAGATCCTTTCTGGTCTGTTAGGGTTGGCTCAATTTGTTGTTCAGATCTACTTGAATTTTGAGCTGAGTCTTAAGGTGTTGGCTTCACTTAGGACCATGGTCCTTAACCTAAAGGCATGGCCTTTTCGTGATCTCAACTGGAGTCTTGGGGCACTCAGTGAATTTTCTCTACCTTGACTTAGCCAAAATTTCAGTGCTTTTTAGCAGCGCATGATCTCTGGTATCACCATACCATTCACAGCTCTGTAGCAGGAGACATCTGCTAGGCTTCCTGGAATGTCACTCTGCATGCACTTCTGTGCTCTCAGCCAAAGCTCCATGTTGTTTGTGAAGATCACTATTCTCTGTTATTCTGCTTCATAAAATCCAGGCACTTCAACAGGGTAGGACTCCAATATCCACCTCCTCAGCTCAGTGCAACTATTGCTCCATTTGTACTCCTCCTCTTTGTGCCTTGGCAGAAAGGTGCCTCCATACAGAAAGCTTGATAAACAATGGGGCTCACCTCATGTGTATGCCTTTTCTCAAAGTGACAGTCCTGCACTGTCCGTTGTTCAATGTCTGAAAACAGTTGCCTCATATATTTGTCTAGTTTTATAGTTATTTTTGGCAGGAAGGCAAGTCTCATATCAGTTATTCTGTCATGACTAGAAGCAGTTCTCCAATTTTTTAAAAGAGAAAATGTTATTTAAAATACAAACACTGATGGTTTTTGTCTGTCTGTGTGTTAAATTTTAGCAGGGCCTATTTATTTTAGGGGTTGATTGCATGTGATTTAACTCTTTCTCTAATGCTTGAAAGGTCTTTAAGAAAGAACCAATTATTTTATTTATACTGGAGATACAGATTAACATTGGTATTAAGCTACTAAAGAATGAGCCCTAGATTGGTTATCAGGAGAGGTGGGCCCTAGGTCTGGCTCTGCCACTAGCTGGGCCCTAGACCTGGCTCTGCCACTAACCAGTGGTGTTACCTTAGATTTCTGGTCACAGCTTCACTATCTGTGCAATGAACTGAACGGGTTGTACACCCTCAGGTACCTTCTAGCTCTGATATTCTGGGACTGTCTTACTGAATGCTGATATTTCACATTTTCCTGATAACAAGCTTTTTTTCTCTCTTTTTTTGAGACAGGATCTTACTCTGTTGCCCAGGTTGGAGTGCAGTGGTGGTTCATGGCTCATTGCAGCCTTGATTTCCTGGGCTGAAATGATCCTCCCACCTCTGCCTCCCGAGTAGCCGGAACTACACACATGCACTACTCTATCTGGCTATTTTTTTTTTGTATTTGTAGAGTGAGGGTTTTATCATGTTGCCCAGGCTGGTCTTGAATTCCTGAGCTCAAGCAAACTGCCCGCCTTGACTTCCCAAAGTGTTGGAACTACAGGCATGTGCCACCATGCCAGTCCTGATAGCAACCTTTTCTTAAGGAGGTGGATCTTAAGAGAGCCTGGGTATGCTGAGTCTTTAAATGGGTAAAACAGGCAGAAAGAAAAAAAAAAGGGTCTTGAGACAGAAAAGCCAAATTTTATCCATTGATAATTTTGTATGTAACCCACCTTCATCATGAAAGACGAGAGTATCAATGGAAAGGATTAACGGAACCAGATTTTCTCCCATGTTTTCTAGACTTTGACTAATAATGACCATCATTGCTTGAGCACTTGTAGGTACTTGAATCAACACTTAGATTCTCTTCCGCTCTCTTTTTCTCTCAATCTTGCTCTCCCTCTTTTCCAAGACATTACTTCCTTTTATCTTCACAATCCTCTCAGGGAGGCCTTGCTGCCCTAATTTCACAGAAACAGTTAAAAAAAATAAGGATCAAAGAGATGGAGTGACTCCTCAAAGGCTGTGTAGTAATCCGGGTCTTTCTAACTTGCTATGGTCTACCTTTCCAATACTGTGGGGAGAATTCTGTCCTAACACTTGGTGACTGCAATACTGGCCTCAGGGACCCACAGTTCCCTTCTAATTCCTAACATGGATATGTAGTTTAACAGTTTGCAAAGCACTTGGGTTTATAAAATCCGATTTGATTCTTACAAGAACATGATGGTTACAGGCCCTTCACAGATCAGGAATCTGAGGCTAAGTGAAATTCTCCGAAGGAACACTCAACAGCTAGTAAGTGGCACAGCCAGGATTTAAACTGAGCTCTGGATGCTTCCCAAGCTCTACACACAGCCTCTGTTAGTGGGGTCATAGTTAGAAACAGCAGCGCTAGTCAAGGGAGTAGTAACTAGAGGTAAACGGTGTTCAGGAAGGTCTTGCGGCTGCCAGGAGCATAAATTGGTGTATACACTTTAGAAGACTATTTGCCTTTATTTACCAAAGGTGAACCTGCATCAGTTCCCCGCCTACACAGAAACAGAAACAGAAACAGACATGTCTGTATATGCATCAGAACGTTCACAGCAATAGCCCAAATGATAATCCCGAATAGACTGCATACGCAGATTGCAGACTATTCACATAAGAATCTATTAAACAGCAAGAACAATGAATGAGCTATACTTGTAACAACTTGGGTGACTTTCCTTTGAAAGAAGGAATCCAGGCATAAGAGTGCACGCTGTGTAATTCCATTTATATAAAGTTCCAAAAATAGGCAAAATCCATCTACGTCAGGACAGTAGTTATCTCTGGGTGGAAAAGGGAGGATACTGATTGGGAGGGGGGGTCCCAAAGGAGTTTCTGGGTCACCAGTAATGTTCCATTTCTTGACCTCAATAACAGTTACTTGAATATGTTTATGTTGGGATAAGAATTGAGGTGTACATTTAAAACTTGTGCATTTGCCCATAGGTATGTTATATTTCAACAAATACGGTTTAATGAATGAAAAAAAGAACATCTTGAAGTTGTAACTAAGTGGTTTCTTTAAACAATCTTGGTGCAAGTGTGTCTGTGTTTATCTATCTCTTATAGAAAGCAATTACTTAATCTGACCTGTAATCTTAATTAAATTAAAAAAAATATATAAAGTGCAAGTGAAGGGTCCTGCAGTTCACCTAATTTCTTTAGTTCTTGGCCAGGGAGTGTTTAATCTTCTGGCCTGAGTTTCCTAGCTCAAGAATGGCAGCTATTAAAATCCTGGACACTGGTGGATGCAAAACTCCTCTTCAGGAGTCCTTTTTATGAATCTATCAGATTTTGGTGATACAGGAGCCATATTCAGTCTAGACATAGAAGGTATAGGACATTCAATACAAGTAAGCGGCTATATTCTCTACTCAAATTGTGAGTGAACTCTAGGTATGGTATCTTGGCTGATGGAGTTGGAGATTTTTGGTTTGACCAAAGATGACATCTTGAAGTGGGCATTTGTTGCATTTGACCTCACAGCACCCACTCCTCCTGGTTTTGCCACCTGGGGCTCACACATCACTTCTCTCTGCCCACATGCTTTGGTGAAGATCTTGCCCTCCTGCTGCAGGCAGGGGCATGTGACCTAGTTTAAGCCAACCACTGCATTCCATCTCTCTGGCTGCAGTGATTGGCTCAGGCATGAGCACATGACCCAAGTCAATGCAGTCTTGGCCAATCAGTGTCAATTCTGAGCTCTGGTTTGAACTCATTTTCTGCTGGTCCAAGTGTTAGGCTGGGGAAGAGGGTTACCCCAGGAAGCAGAGTAGGAAGGGCTGGGAATGGCAGGTTTCTGACTGATTCCCGCCCAAAGCCAGTTCACTCTGGACTTTTCACATACATGAGCCCATATCTTCTCTTTTGCCTCAACCCTTTTCAGGTTGGACTTTCTGTTGCTTGCAACCAAAAGTGTCCTAATTGCTACGCCCACTTATTCTGTGCCTCCCCTGTATCTCTGAAGGGATTTCATCGTATGAATGATGGAGGTAATTCTAATGGCCACCCTCCCGTGGCTGTTGGGAAAGACCCCAAGCTCAAGGGTTTGGAAAATTTCTCTGGCCTGATGGCAGTGATGACGAGGATGATAACAATACTGGCAAAACCCCAGGGTTTTCCAAACTTCTCAGCAGTTTCATGACAGGTTCACACCATCTTCTCTCGGCAAGATGTGGCAAATATTGCAGCTCAGTGGCAAGAGTGAGAAACCCAGGTCCTAAGCAGTTGGGTGGCCCTTGTTCTTAGCAGCTTAGGCTCTATTTAAACCTCCTAAATTTTGCTTTGTGCTCTCTCTCTCTCTCTCTCTCTCTCTCTCTCTCTCTCTCTCTCTCTCTCTCTCTCTGTGTGTGTGTGTGTGTGTGTGTGTGTGTGTGTGTGTGTTGGAAAGTTTGGACTCTTCCTCTTTTGTTTTAACAGGGAACAGGGAGCAGATTGGAACAGGTTGTAACACTTCCACATGCCTGTGTCCTGGTGCTTATTTCATAGTGCCGTCTGCCAATTGGCATCTGGATCCTATGTCTCTTTGATTTATGTATTTATTGCACAGCAGCCAAATTTTAGAAAAGAAGAGAGGGTATTCTAATTTAATAGTAAGAGCAAGGTGTAATTTCTTGTAAAGGGGGTATTCTAATTCAATAGTAAGAGCAAGGTGTACTTTCTTGTAAATGCACTCACATTCTTGTTTGATGTCAGAAAATAAGAATCTGTTTAGAGCTTTCCTTTACCCATTGAAGAATTAAGACATGGGATGTCATTTGACAAATGATTATCTTAGTGCTTTTAGAAGATACAATCATTTCGTGTGTGTGTGTGTGTGTGTGTGTGTGTCTGTGTACTGTGTGTGCTTTAAAACTAGGTAGGCGCCAGGTGTGGTGGCTCATGCCTGTATTCCCAACAAATTGGGAGGTCAAGATGGGAGGATTGCTTGAGTCTAGGAGTTTGAGATCAGTGTGGGCAACATAGTGAGGCCTTATATCTACAAAAAAAATTAGCCAGGGATGGTGGAATGCACATGTAGTCCCAGCTACTGAGGAGGTTGAGGTGAGAGGATCACTTGAGCCTTGGAGTTTGAGGCTACAGTGAGCTATGATCATGCCACTGCACTAAAGCCTGTCTCTGAAAAAAAAAAGAGAGAGAGAAAGAAGGAAAATAAATTAGGTAGATATTACCTTAAGAAATAAAGATGGAGGAAGATCCAAGATGGCCAATTAGCTCAGAATTGCAGCTCCCAGTGAAAGTGCAGAAGGTAAGTGGACGCCGCATTTCCAGATGGATTTTTATTGCCCACAGACCAGGAGATTCCCAGGCAGAGGAGCCCCACGGGTCGCCAGTGAGGCTGTTTTGCCGATGCCCTGGTGCGGCGATTCTCCATGAAAAATACTCTGGTCTGGGTGCCCTTTTAGCTGATGAGTGGAGCTCTGGGAAGGCAGAGTTGCCCATTCAGCTGATTAAAAATGGGACTGAAACAGGGAGCCAGGCCAGGAGATTCCCAGGCAAAAAAGCACCATGAATCTTAGCGCCAGCCGGAGTAGTGGGTCACTGCATGGGAAATCACACAGATCCCAGCGCCTTTTTAACAGGCAACTGGAACACCTGGGAGAGAGTCGACCGTTCAACTAAAAAAAAAAAAAAAAGGCTCTGAGGCAGGGAGCCAGTTGATCAGGCTCTGCTGGTCCCACGCCCACAAACAACAACAAAAAACAGCAGTTGGAAACGCGCTGGGTTGAGAGTTTCACAGCAAGCACAGCTGAACCCGGGATGGTCCAGCTCTGTGGGGGAGGGGCATCTGCCATTACCGAGGCACTCCACCACTATGCAGGTAGTCCACCATTGCTGAGGCAGTCTGCCATTGCTGAGGCAACTGCCATTACAGAGAGACTCCGCCATTACAGAGGTGGGCCACCATTGCCAAGGCAGCTCTTTTTTTCTTTTTCAAAACAAATTATTATTATATATATATATATATATTTTTTTATTGCATTTCAGGTTTTGGGGTACATGTGAAGAACATGCAAGATATTTGCATAGGTACACACGTGGCAGTGTGATTTGCTGCCTTCCTCCCCTTCACCTATATCTGGCATTTCTCCCCATGCTATCTCTCCCCAACTTCCCAACCCCCACTGTCCCTCCCCTATTCCCCCCAACAGACCCCAGTGTGTAGTGCTCCCCTCCCTGTGTCCATGTGTTTTCATTGTTCAACAGCCACCTATGAGTGAGAACATGCCATGTTTGATTTTTCTCTTCCTGTGTCAGTTTGCTGAGAATGATGGTCTCCAGGTTCATTCATGTCCCTACAAAGGACACGAACTCATTGTTTTTGATGGCTGCATAATATTCCATGATGTATATGTGCCACATTTTCCCTGTCCAGTCTATCATTGATGGGCATTTGGGGTGGTTCCAGGTCTTTGCTATTGTAAACTGTGCTGCAATGAACATTCGTGTGCATGTGTCCTTATAGTAGAATGATTTACAATCCTTTGGATATATACCCAGTGATGGGATTGCTGGGTCAAATGGAATTTTTATTTCTTTTTTTTTTTTTTAGATGGAGTTTCGCTCTTGTTACCCAGGCTGGAGTGCAATGGCGCGATCTTGGCTCACCACAACCTCTGCCTCCTGGGTTCAAGCAATTCTCCTGCCTCAGCCTCCTGAGTAGCTGGGACTACAGGTGTGCACCACCATGCCCAGCTAATTTTTGTATTTTTTTTTTAGTAGAGATGGTGTTTCACCTTGTTGACCAGGATGGTCTCGATCTCTTGACCTCGTGATCCACCCACCTCAGCCTCCCAAAGTGTTGGGATTATAGGCGTGAGCCACCACGCCAAGCCTCGAATTTCTATTTCTAAGTCCTTGAGGAATTGCCACACTGTCTTCCACAATGGTTGAACTAATTTACACTCCCACCAACAGTGTAAAAGTGTTCCTATTTCTCCACATCCTCTCCAGCATTTGTTGTCTCCAGATTTTTTAATGATCACCATTCTAACTGGCGTGAGATGGTATCTCAATGTACTTTTGATTTGCATTTCTCTAATGACCAGTGATGATAAGCATTTTTTCATATGTTTGTTGGCCTCATGTATGTCTTCTTTTGTAAAGTGTCTGTTCATATCCTTTGCCCACTTTTGAATGGGCTTGTTTTTTTCTTGTTAATCTGTTTTAGTTCTTTGTAAATTCTGGATATCAGCCCTTTGTCAGTTGGGTAGATTGCAAAATTTTTTTCCCATTCTGTTGGTTGCTGATTCACTCTAATGACTGTTTCTTTTGCCGTGCAGAAGCTGTGGAGTTTGATTAGGTCCCATTTGTCAGCTTTGGCTTTTGTTGCCAATGCTTTTGGTGTTTTGGTCATGAAGTCCTTGACTACTCCTATGTCCTGAATGGTTTTGCCTAGTTTTCTTCTAGGGTTTTTATGGTGTTAGGTCTTATGTTTAAGTCTTTAATCCATCTGGAGTGAATTTTAGTGTAAGGTATCAGAAAGGGGTCCAGTTGCTGGGGATACAAGGCTGGTTCAACATACGCGAGTCTATAAACGTAATTCACCACATAAACAGAACCAAAGACAAAAACCACATGATTATCTCAATTGATGCAGAGAAGGCCTTTGACAAAATTCAACATCCCTTTATGCTAAAAACCCTCAATAAACTAGGTATTGACGGAACGTATCTCAAAATAATAAAAGCTATTTACGACAAACCCACAGCCAGTATCATACTGAATGGGCAAAAACTGGAAGCATTCCCTTTGAAATCTGGCACTAGACAAGGATGCCCTCTCTCACCACTCCTATTCAATATAGTACTGGAAGTTGTAGCCAGAGCAATCAGGCAAGGAAAAGAAATAAAGGGTATTCAAATAGGAAAGGTGGAAGCCAAATTGTCTCTATTTGCAGATGACATGATTGTATATCTAGAAGACCCCATCGTCTCAGCCCAAAATCTCCACTTTACTGATGAGCTACTTCAGCAAAGTCTCAGGTTACAAAATCAATGTGCAAAAATCACAAGCATTCCTATACACCAATAACAGACTTAAAGAGAGTCAAATCAAGAACGAACTGCAATTCACAATGCTACAAAGAGAATAAAATACCTAGGAATACAACTAACAAGGAACGTAAAGGACCTCTTCAAGGAGAACTACAAACCGCTGCTCAACGAAATAAGAGAGGACACAAACAGATGGAGAAACATTCCATGTTCATGGTTAGGAAGAGTCAATATCGTGAAAATGGCCATACTGCCCAAAGTAATTTACAGATTAAGTGCTATCCCCATCAAGCTACCAATGACTTTCTTCACAGAACTGGAGAACACCACCTTAAACTTCATATGGAACCAAAAGAGAGCCCACATAGCCAAGTCAATTCTAAGCAAAAAGAACAAAGTGGGAGGCATCACACTACCGGACTTCAAACTATACTACAAGGCTACAGTAATCAAAACAGCATGGTACTGGTACTGGTACAAAGATATAGACCAATGGAACAGAACAGAGGCCTCAGAGGCAACACAATATATCTACAACCATCTGATCTTTGACAAACCTGACAAAAACAAGCAATGGGGAAAGGAGTCCCTGTTTAATAAATGGTGTTGGGAAAACTGGCTAGCCATGTGCAGAAAGCAGAAACTGGACCCCTTCCTGACACCTTACACTAAAATTCACTCCAGATGGACTAAAGACTTAAACATAAGACCTAACACCATAAAAACCCCAGAAGAAAATCTAGGCAAAACCATTCAGGACATAGGCATAGGCGAGGACTTCATGACCAAAACACCAAAAGCATTGGTAACAAAAGCCAAAATAGACAAATGGGACCTAATCAAACTCCACAGCTTCTGCATGGCAAAAGAAACAGTCATTAGAGTGAATTGGCAACCAACAGAATCGGAAAAAATTTTTGGAATTACCCATCTGACAAAGGGCTGATATCCAGAATTTACAAGGAACTAAAACAGATTTACAAGTAAAAAACAAACAAGCCCATTCAAAAATGGTCAAAGGATATGAACAGACACTTTACAAAAGAAGACATACATGAGGCCAACAAACATGAAAAATGCTTATCATCACTGGTCATTAGAGAAATACAAATCAAAACTCCATTGAGATACCATCTCACGCCAGTTAGAATGGTAATCATTAAAAAATCTGGAGACAACAAATGCTGGAGAGGATGTGGAGAAATAGGAACACTTTTACACTGTTGGTGGGAGTGTAAATTAGTTCAACCATTGTGGAAGACAGTGTGGCAATTCCTCAAGGACTTAGAAATAGAAATTCCATTTGACCCAGCAATCCCATTACTGGGTATATCCAAAGGATTGTAAATCATTCTACTATAAGGATACATGCACACGAATGTTCATTGCAGCACAGTTTACAATAGCAAAGACCTGGAACCACCCCAAATGCCCATCAATGATAGACTGGACAGGGAAAATGTGGCACATATACGCCATGGAATATTATGCAGCCATCAAAAACGATGAGTTCATGTCCTTTGTAGGGACATGGATGAACCTGGAGACCATCATTCTCAGCAAACTGACACAAGGACACAAAATCAAACACCGCATGTTCTCACTCATAGGCAGGTGTTGAAAAATGAGAACCATGGACACAGGGAGGGGAGCACTACACACTGGGGTCTGTTGGGGGGAATAGGGGAGGGACAGCAGGGGATGGGGAGTTGGGGAGAGAGAGCATGGGGAGAAATGCCAGATATAGGTGAAGGGGAGGAAGGCAGCAAATCACACTGCCATGTGTGTACCTATGCAACAGTCTTTCATCTTCTTCACATGTACCCCAAAACCTAAAATGCAATAAAAAATAAGTAAAGATAAGCATAATTTTTTTAAAAAACAGCTAATCTTCCAAAGAAACATAGAAGCAAACAAATCCTTTACATTTACCACCAATCACTATTTTCCTTTTCAATTAAGTTGAAAATGCTGCTTATAGAGAGGACATGAGTTTGCATGCTAGAGTTAGAGGTCATTTCAGAATTCCTGGGCTGAGGCCTGGGCATGGGGTGGCTCACATCTGTAATCTCAGTACTTTGGGAGGCCAAGGTGGGTGGATCATCTGCGATCAGGTGTTCGAGACCAGCCTGGCCAAGATGATTAAACCTGTTCTCTACTAAAAATACAAAATTTGCTGGGTGTGGTGGTGAGTGACTGTAATCCCAGCTACTCGGGAGACTGAGGCAGGAGAATCGCTTGAACCCAGGAGATGGAGGCTGCAGTGAGCCAAGATCACACCACTGCATTCCAGCCTGGGTGACAGAGAGAGACTCTGTCTCAAAAACAAAACAAAACAAAACAAAAAACAAAAAAAACCCGAAAATTCCTGGACTGAGATGATGAGTGTCTATGATAAAATGGCTGGGAGGGCCTGAGTGGGTCTGTGAAATGATTGGAAGGTGAAGGATAAAAATGACTGCAGTGGTAAACAACCTCCGGAGCTCCCTGAGGTACCAGCTGGGAGGTCCTTGTTTGCCTGACTTGCATTAAGAACTCCCGTGGGACCCCCTGTCCCTGTTGCCTTTGGAGGAATGTTTCTTGCTTTGGGTGTTTACCACCCTCCTTGGCTTCCCTCCTCAGAAAGTAAATGTATTCTATCTGGCTAAATGATGCTGCTAAGCAAAATGTCAGTGTGTGTTGGGGAGGGCTGGGTATGTGGGAGGGGAGGACCACAGGCAGGGCTTGGGTCTGGGCTGGCATTGTCTTTGCCTCCTTCAGCACCTGGCGCACAGTAGGAGCTCAGTCTGTGTGAGCTGCAGACTTGAAATTCTATTCAACTGGTTTTGAAGCATGAAATTTTGTTTTATTTTTATTTTTTTAAAATTTTTTCCTTGTCTATGTGTCTAATGGTTACTGGGTATATGTTATTCATTGATCATTAAAGAAAAGTACCATACTTGTATTTCTATACCAGGTCATTATAACTTGTATCTTACCAATATTTTCAAAGTCAGCTAGATATATACCATATGTTTGCTTCAAAAACAGTATGTCCAAATGAGGGAATGTGTTCTCTTTCCGGGTCCACAAGGGGGCATAGTTTTAAGGGCAAGAACTTCCTAGTGCCATGCCCCCCTCCCATCTCTCTCCATCTGGGAGATTTAACGGTTTATGTTTGAATTTCTTGGGCACAGGGAAAAACTAAGAGTCAGTAACTCCAGCAGAAGTTCTAAGGAACTCCTTTCATTGGCCAGGGATCTTAGAGAAGGTGGGGCTTCCTCCCAGGTTAAAAGTCCCCTTCTTCCACACCCCTTCAGACTCCATGTCTGGGTCCCCTTCCACTAACACTCCCTTCATGGAAGCCATCTTTCTCTCTCCTGGATTTCCCCTCTGGAGTCCCTTCCACACTCTCTCGTGTAAGCCTGCCTTCCCCTCCTTCCATCTCTCTCTGTTCCCTTCCACTCAGTGTGGAAGCTGCTTTCCTCTCCTGGATTCCATCTTTCTGGATTCTCTCAGTGTGAGAGTTAGCTGTTTTTTTCTCTCTCCTTCTCCTGATTCTCTCTCTCTCTCTCTAAATAAATCACTTTCTACAAACACTTTTGAGTCCGGCATTTACTGTGCACTGCGCTGTGGTCCCCTCTCTCATTCTTGAGAGGGCAGGAGGCCAAGAACCTGGAGAAATGTCCTCTCAGGGGAGCTGAGGGCACCCTGAACCCCTGAACCCCAATATTACATTTTGGAGAGCCAGCCAGGAGCAGGGTACACTAGGAGAGGGGTACAGCCAGGAAAGAGGTACAGCTGGAGAAGACATCAAAATCGTGAGTAAAACTGACCCCATTCTGTCCTGTCTCTTTAAGAACACCTGAAGCAGCCATAGCCAGGTAGGGCTGTGAGGAACCTGAGCAGTGGCACCTTGGAGGCACGACCCAGCCCCACTTAAGCTTCGTGGCCCAGCCAGAATTAAAAGCATAAGTTTTTTTTACCTTTAAGCTCTCTCTCTGCCTTCCGTCTCCTTCTTTATCCTTTAGATATTATCTCTGGGACCAAAACCTTTGGGAGCCTGTGGGGCAGAGTGGGCAAGCACAGCCCCGGGGCCTTTTTCTCCTTGCTGGCCATTAACAAGCCAAGCCCTGGGGTGGAACTGAGCGCACAGCTGTGGGCTGGAGAAAACAGCCCAGAGAGGTGAGGTACAACCAGAGCCTGTGGGGACCGGCGACCACGGCAGCTTGGTGCATGGCTCTGGCAGGCCTCTCCGGCATTCCCCAGTCCCAGGCACAGGGTAAAAAGGCTCCCCAGGGCATTTGCCTGCCAGCCACAGGTCCCTGTGTGGGCAGTAGCTTGGGAAGTGGCGCAGGAGTACAAGTGGTTCTGACGGGGTCAATGTGACTGAAAGCCGTGGGGGTGGGGGAACGCACGGCCAAAATTTTGTTTTGTTTTGTTTTGTTTTGAGATGGAGTCTCCCTCTGTGGCCCAGGCTGGTGTGCAGTGGCGTGATCTCAGCTCACTGCAACCTCCACCTCCCAGGTTCAAGCGGCTTTCCTGCCTCAGCCTCCTGAGTAGCTGGGACTACAGGTGCTCACCACCATGCCTGGGTAATTTTTGTAGTTTTAGTTGAGACGGATTTTCGCCACTTTGGCCAGTCTGGTCTTGAACTCCTGACCTCAAGTGATCTGCCCACCTTGGCCTCCCAAAGGGCTGGGATGATAGGTGTGAGTCACCGTGCCCAACCTGAAATGTGAAATTGTTTGTCTCTGCTCCTCTCCACCTCTGTGGCTGCCAGTCCCACCTGTGCCACCTGTACTGAAGTTCCTGCATCCTCATGAACACTTGTGGGAAGTTTCTGATTTGCCCTGGGTGTGCTGTGATTTTGGAGGGGCAGGCTGGGAGTCAGACCCAGTTTCTAACCCTTGCTTTGCCAGTGTCTAACTAATGTAGAGAATATCTTAATCACAGCATGCCTCAGTTTCCCCTTCTTTCAAAATAGGTATCATAATATTTATCTTACCTCTTGAAGATATTATACAACTAAAATAACACTCCTGTAATCCCAGCACTTTGGGAGGCTGAGGAAGGCAGATGACTTGTAGTCAGGAGTTCAAGACCAGCCTGGCCAACATGGTGAAACACCATCTCTACTAAAAAATACAAAAATTAGCCGTATGTGGTGGTGTGTGCCTATAGTTCCAGCTACTCAAGAGGCTGAAGCAGGAGCATTGTTTGAACCGGGGAGGTGGAGGTTGCAGTGACCCGAGATTGAGCCATGGTACTCCAGTCTGAGCAACAGAGCAAGACTCCATCTCAAAAAAAGAAAAAAATTAAAATCAAACAGGATAGATGCGAATGTAATTAGGAAAAAGGATCTATGAAATTCATCACTATGATGAGCAATAATATCTTTATTTACTTTTATCAGAGACCTAAAGGATCACACACTTCGGCGTAAAGACATGATCTGGGTAATGGAAAAGAATTAAGAGTGCATCTGCCTGCAACCTTTGTGTAGAAAAATCCCTTATTCTGTTTCTTCTTTCAGGAGAGGACTTAATGTGATCGGGTCATTGCATGTAAAATGCTTTAAGAATGTGATCTGCACTTCATCATTTTAAAATTCAGACATTCCTGAGCCTTTTTTCCCCTCACCCTCTTCATATTTATCTTCTTAGTCTTGCCTTCATTGGGTACCACATTTGTATTGATAAATTGTAGGTAGTAGGAGATGTATTGATGGGATGGAGACAGTTCAAAATGTAGAGTGCTGTGGCTTTGCATATCATTACACCTCGCTAGCTTTTTGCCTCCTGAAAGGTGTCGATTTGTGCATTATTGCTATTCAGGCTGATAAATGACAGTAATTGTTCTTAAGTTGAAGAGCTGGTTTAATATGCTGTCTGGCCTGGGAATTTCCTGAGCACCAGGGTTAAACTAGTGCTCCACTAGAGCTAGCAAAATGGCCTTTTTTTTCATCACACACTATAGAGTTAATTGAATTACTTGCTATTCATGCAGTTCGTAGCCTTGATTCTAAAGATACCATGAACTGTAGGGGGAGGGAGGAGCATTCTAGGGGCTCAGGGTAACTGTGGGCCCTGCTTCAAGGACATGACCCCCCTCTTCTCTGAGTGGAGGCACTTCACGTGCTGCAGCTCAATTTGCTTTCTGCTTCCTCGACTTGCTGTTGGTAATTTTTGGGCAATTCTTCTGAGGCTGCCCAAGCCACAGAATCCTAGAGAATGTCAGGGGTTCTCATTCTCAGATGATTTTCTTTCTGAGGCTGTTTTTGCATATTTTTTACAATCTGAAAATCAGAGCACCTGAATTTCTTGCATCTTGTTTACTTTTTTAGCTTTTGGGCTGGGAACTTGGGCTATGATTTGGATGGAGTCTAAAAGTGGCCCCTCTCTGTGGGGAAGTCTTAGATACAACTCACTCTGAGTTTTCCTCCCAGTGACTCAGCCTCTCACCCAACCATTTAATGGCAAGGTCTCACTCAGGCCATGATCCTCAAACAGATGCCCCTTGCTTTGAGATGGGAGAAAGGGAAGGAATTCACTGCAGGGAACTGGAGAAGAGAATCTGTCTCTCGAGGAATATCCCATCTGATTCTGGTGCGTGAACAGAAGTTTCCAGAAGAGTGTCCTTGTAGCAGTTTATCCAACAACCTTAACCTCACGGTATTTCTGAGCTGATTGGTTGTCCAGGTACCCCCTGGACCGAAGGATCCCAAAGGCACAGGTAAAGTAGGTGGGAGAGCTGGTGTGCTCCAGCTGCTTCTACCTTTGAGGTGCCTCGTTCCAGCATCAGTACCGGAGGCAACATTCCAGATTTGCACCTGTCTGGAGGGCAGTGCCCTCTCTCTCCTTAACCCTGAAAGATTAAACTCAAATTGTTTCCTATACATTTTCTTTTCTTTCTTTTTTTTTTGAGATGGAGTCTTTCTTTGTCACCCAGACTGGAGTGCAGTGGTGCTATCTCAGCTCACTGCAACCTTCACCTCCTGGGTTTGAGTAACTCTCCTGCCTTAACCTCGCAAGTAGCTGGGATTACAGGCGCCCATCATCACACTCGGCTAATTTTTTGTATTTTTAGTAGAGACAGAGTTTCACCCTATTGGCCAGGCTGGTCTCGAACTCCTGACGTCAGATGATCTGCCTGCCTTGGCCTCCCAAAGTGCTGGGATTACAGGCCTGAGCTACTGCGCTCTGCCTTCTCATACATTTTCAAGTTTTTGCTACAGCCTTTGGCTTTATTAGCAGACAATCTTTCTCTTTCTCTCTCTCTCTTTACTCTCTTTCTGGATGAAAGACAGTGTTAGGTACCAAATGGTGTTCAATGCCCTAACTGGAAATGTTTACCCTATTTAGATCCTACTTAAGAAAAGTTTGTAATGTTCTTTCTCCATGCCCTTTCTTTGATCTCAGCTCTCAAATATGCCCACTGAAGCAGAGCTGAGGAATGGGACCCCTTGTTAGAATGGCCGGAGTAGAGACAGATGCCCATTTAGGGGCATTAATCATTTCTCATCATAGAAGCCCATAAAAATCCATCTTTTGCTCCACGACAAGGTATGAGATAATGAAAGAAGATGGCTTAAAATGTAAATCATTTGGGGTTGTTGGTAACACTGTTTAGAATGAAATTCATGTGTAATAGAACTTCCGATCAGAAATGAACAGTTTCCCAGACAAAGCCATCATAAGTCCCATAATTTCAAATGGATGCTTCCAGCGCTAATGGAGCTGGTGCAGTTCACTTGATCGTACCCGAGGAAGGAAAGGATCATTTTTCCTGGTTCTGTAACTGGCAAACATGACTGTAAATCATTCACTCCAGTTCCTCCTGCCCAGCATCCCAGAAGCTCACATCTCGCACCTTTACCAGGCTAGAGACAGCAGAGCTTGCTGCCTTTCTCATCTATGTTTCTTCCCTAGGGTGGGAGAAGATAACTCTTTAAGGTCTAAGAGTGACCTGTGGGGTCAGTGTAACCCTTCAGTCTCTGGGCTTCTCACTGTCTCCCTCTGCACTGTCCTACACCTGGAACCCAAGGGTGGCCATGTTACAGGAAAAGGGTCCTGATCCAGACCCCAAGAGAGGGTTCTTGGATTTCACGCAAGAATGAATTCAGGGTGAGTCTATAAAGTGAAAGCAAGTTTATTAGGAAAGCAAAGGAATAAAGAATGGCTACTCCATAGAAGAGCAGCCCCAAGGGCTGCTGGGTGCCCATTGTTATGGTTATTTCTTGGTCATATGCTAAACAAGGGTGGATCATTCATGCCTCCCCACTTTAGACCATATAGGTTAACTTCCTGGCATTGCCATGGCATTTGTAAACTGTCATGGCACTGGTGGGAGTGTAGCAGTGAGGATGACCAAAGATCATTCCTGTGGCCATCTTGGATTTGGTAGGATTTAGCCAGCATCTTTCCTGCAACCTGTTTTATCAGGAAGGTCTCTATGACCTGTATTTTGTGCCAACCTTCCACCTCATCCTGTGACTTAGAATGCCTTAACTGTCTGGGAATGCAGCCCAGACAGTTTCAGCCTCATTTTACCCAGCCCCCATTCAAGATGGAGTTGCTGTGGTTCACACACCTCTGACAGTAGGGGTCTAGGTATGGGACAGTGCAGAGGGGGACAGTGGAACCCCAGCATGGCAGAGGCTGGTGCACTTCAGGGCTTCATTTAGGCTCAGCGGTGAGACCCAGAGAGCCCTGGAGTGTGGGACGCCTACCACTGGTAGCCTGAGAAATCCTTGTGGGTACTACAGGAACATGGAAATAAATGACATGGAATCATTGATACAGGAGCTGAAAAGAAATTAGGCAGATAGTGAGGGTAAAGGAGTCCTTGGCAAGGCTTCCTTTTCAACAAAAAGCAGCCCCCAAACCAACAAAGAGTAGCTTGAAAAATCAAGCTGCATAGATAAGCAAGCTAGAAGCTTGCACAGGTAATTGCTGGCACCTGTGCCAATGGAAAAGGGCTCACTAGAAGCCAGGTATGTTCAACATGGAGGCTCCATCTTCCCTTTTCTTTGCCCCCACATGTACAGTAGAGAACCAGGTTGACTGGGCGCAGTGGTTCACGCCTGTAATCCCAGTACTTTGGGAGGCTGAGGCGGGAGGATCTCTTGAGGTCAGAAGTTGGAGACCAGCCAGGTCAACATGGTGAAACCCTTTTAGTCTTTACATAGACATACATAGAAATACATAGAAATTAGCTGGATGTGGTGGCATACCCCTGTAATCCCAGCTTCTTAGGGGGGTGAGGCAGGAGAATTGCTTGAACTAGGTTGATGGAGGTTGGGTTGCAGTGAGCTGAGATCTCGCCACTGCATTCCAGCCTGGACAACATAACAAGACTCCCTTAAAAAAAAAAAAAAAAAAAAAAAAACCAGGCAACATGGTGCCGGCCAGATAGAGAACCATCTGCATGATAAAAAATTAGGGAGGGGTGGTCAGCTTCTTCACATCTTATGCAAATGACACACCTGGCCGACCAATCCTTTGTGCCCTATGTAAATCAAGCACCGCCTCCTGTAGCTCATCTGTAAAACCTCCTGCATTTCACCGCTGAAGCAGCAACACTTTCTCCTGGACCCCTCTGTGTATTTGCAGAGAGCTCTTCTCTTTCTTTTACCTACCAAACTTCCTCTCTTAACCCCACTCTGGTGTGTCTGGGTCCTACTTTTCCGTGGCCAGGGGACAATGAACCTCGGGTATTGCCCCAGACAACGATGCCCCTTCAACATGCCATTCCTCCTTCAATGCACTTTCAAGCCTTCTGACAATGTCAGAAGAAAAGCTTATTTGTTGCAAATATGTCTTTAATGCCCACTTCTCTTACATTTGCTAACCTCCCTTCGTTACAAAAGAGTGAGCAGACCTCTGGCTTAGAACCTTCTGCAGGCAACAGTATTCAGCTAGAGCTAAATAAGGCCACTTAAAGAAATGAAATCTATTGTACAGTTTCATTTTATTTATGACAAGTGATACTGATTTCCCTTTATGGTCATGATCAAGATTCCTCCTAAAGAAATGTCTTTAAATAAAAAGCGTCAATTTAAGGAAAAATATTCAGTAAACAAGAGGACAAGTGGTGCCGGTTTTATGCGTAAGATCCTGAAGGCGCCATTTTGACTGTAGTCTGAGAATCTGCTGAATTGCTGGGAGGTGATGTTGGCCAATGAACGGGTAGTTCCCTGGAACTCCCTGCCAACTCCGTTATTGCTTCAGAAATCACCGTAACTCCGCATGAATTCCTACTTTACTGTCTCCTTCCTTCCCTCCCTCCCTCCCTCCTTCCTTCCTTCCTTCCTTCCTTCCTTTCTTCCTTCCTTCCTTCCTTCCTTCCTTCCTTCCTTCCTTCCTTCCTTCCTTCCTTCCTTCCTTCTTCCTTCTTCCTTCTTCCTTCTTCCTTCCCTCTCTCCCTCTCCCTCTCTTTCTCTCCTCTCCCTCCCTCCCTCCCTCCCTCCCTCCGTCCCTCTTTCTGGGTGCTCTTGCTCTGTCACTCAGGCTACAATGCAGTGGTGTGATCTCAGCTCACTACAACCTCCACCTCCCACGTTTAAGTGATTCTCCTGCTTCAGCCTCCCAAGCAGGTGGGATTACAGGCGCCTGCCACCATGCCCAGCTAATTGTTGTATATTTAGTAGAGACAGAGTTTCACCATGTTGGCCAGGCTGGTCTCGAACTCCTCACCTCAAATGATCCATTCATCTCAGCCTTCCAAAGTGCTGCGATTACAGGTGTGAGCCATCATGTTTGGCCTCACTTACTGTCTTATT
Organism: Saguinus oedipus; assembly: GCA_031835075.1. Lineage (NCBI taxonomy): Eukaryota > Metazoa > Chordata > Mammalia > Primates > Cebidae > Saguinus > Saguinus oedipus. The sequence continues at coordinate 36,494,166 of CM063187.1, read as the reverse complement.
TTCTGTTTGAAAAAGGGACACATGTTATTTGTAGAAAATTTGGAATATATAGAACACACACACACACACACACACACACACACACACACACACACACAGAAATACAAAAGAAATGAAAGAAGGGAAAGAAAGAAAAGAAAAATTCCCAAGATCTCATTCACCAGAAATAGCCTGTGCTAATATTTTGGTTTACTTTGCTTTAGTATTTTAATATGTGAAGATACATATATTTCTTGTCCTTTAAACAAAACTGTGGTTATGATGTACGTAGAGTCTTACAATCTGTTCCTTTTTTGTTTTTACTTACTGTATTATGAAGATTTTCTCATGTCATGATTTTCCATGGTACTGGGTGTTTCCTCATCCAGGTTGAATCAGTCTGATAGATTGATTTTTTTTTTTTTGAGATGAGGTCTCACTCTGTCGCCACGGATGGAGTGCAGTGGTACAATCATGGCTCACTGCAGCCTCGACCTCCTGGGCTCCAGTGATCCTCCCACCTCAGCCTCCTGAGTAGCTGGGACTATAGGTGCACATCACCGTGCCTGGCTATTATTATTATTATTTTTTAAGTAGAGATGGGGGTCTTGCTACGTTGCCCCTGGTCTCAAACTCTTGAGCTCAAGCAATCTGCCTGTCTTGGCTTCCCAAAGTGCCAGGATTATGGGCGTTAACTACTGCCTGGCCAATCCAATAATATTTAATGAAGGTCATTTCATGAAGGTATTTGGGATACACTGGTGCCCACACAAAAATCCCTGCCCTGGAGGAGTTTAAAATCAAGGTACTTGTTTGTTTGGTTTTTGCAGACAGAGCCTCACTCTGTCACCCAGGCTGGAGTACAGTGGTGTGATCTTGGCTCACCATAACCTCCGCCTCCCAGGTTCAAGTGATTCCCCTGCCTCAGCCTCCTGAATAGCTGGGATTACAGGTACCTGCCACCACACCCAGCTAATTTTTGTATTTTTAGTAGAGATGGGGTTTCACCATGTTGGCCAGGCTGGTCTTGAACTCCTGCCCTCAGGTAAGCTGCCTGCCTCGGCCTCCCGAAGTGCTGATATTTCAGGTGTGAGCCACCCACTGCGCCCGCCCTCAAGGTACTTTTGGGTGAAACGCAATTTGCCCAAGTAATGCCTTATTGTTGGAGATTTAGAGGGTTAAATATTGTAAGTAAATAATGGTAAAATTGACATTCTTTATTTTTAAATTTAACTTTTGTTTATTTTAAGTTCAGGGGAGTATGTGCGGATTTGTTACATAGGTAAACTTGTGTTAGGGAGGTTTTGTTGTACAGATTATTTTGTCACCCAGGTATTAAGCCTAATACTCACCAGTTATTTTTTCTAAATCTGTCCCTCCTCACACCGTCCACCTACTGAGATCCGGTGTCTGTTGTTCCCCTCTGTGTGTCCGTGTGTTCTCATCATTTAGCTGCCACTTGTAAGTGAGAATGTGAGCATTTGTTTTTCTGTTTCTGACTAGTTTGCTGAGGATAATGGCCTCCAGCTACATCCATGTTCCTGCAAAGAACATGATCTCATTTTTTATGACTGCATAGTATTCCATGGTGTATATGTACCACATTTTCTTTATCTAATCTACCATAGACTTGACATTCTAAATCTTGAAATAATTTTGCACATTTCTATTTCCTTTGGAGAAATCTGCGGAGGTAGACTCTCTGAACATAAAGATAATAGACTTTTCAAAACTTTGCTTTTCATGCTGTCAGAGGTGTTTGAACCAGAGCAACTCCATCTTGAATAGGAGCTGTGTAAAACATTTGCTTAGTTTCATAAATGGGTAAAATTATGAGGGCAATAAGAATGCCTCCAAGAAAAGAAAAAACAACGAAGGCACCCTCAGCTATGGTAAGCTAGACAATGTCAAGGAATGCCAGAGGCCTGAGATGTAGCTGGCATCCCTGATTGTCAGGGATTGGACTACTTCTGTTTGTTATTCTCTAAAGCTAGCGGGCTTTGCATGCAAGGGGAGCTGAATGATAGGCATGGGCCGGGAGGTGGGGGCTTGGCAGAGGTGACAGGCTGTGGCTGGCCGATTGGCATGGATGTCGCTTGGAAGTGTGCGTATGCCATAAAGTCAGGTCTTCCTGGGGTTGCCTTCACAAATTTGCTCCCATGTGTAGGGACCTCTTCTGAATACCCTGAATTAAGCAGAATTCTGGAAATGCCTACTCCCCAGGAGATTGAATGCCTTCATCCGTCTAGGGTTGTCAGGTGAATAGCAGTCTCAGGGTTGTGATGAGACAGAGGACAAGAGAAAAGAATAAGAGAAATGGGACTTTCAAATCAGACTGTGCTTGGAATTCTCATTTGTAACACCCGTGGGACACGCACTCACTGCAGGGGTGCTGGTGCTTAGCCACAGCCTGTGACCTGACCTATGAGAGGCATGGAGATATCCTGACAGTGCAGTGTGCTTTGGACCTGAACTGTGTCCCCAGGGAGGTGTGTTGGAAAGTGGAGCGTAGTATTTTTTGGGTGCGTCCTGTCCCCCACTCCAGGATGTCCCTGGGCTGTGAGAGGCTGTTCCCGTCTTAGCTTCTCAGCATCCTCACCCACTTCGGAAGCACCCCCCCCCACAACTCTCCACCACCCCCGTGGAAGAGATGGGTGTTTGGAACGTGCGTGAGTTCCTCTGAGGCTGTGCACCCACCACACTGGCTCTTTGTGGGTGGGGTGTGTGGGGTGGGGGAGGGAATAGGCCAGTTGTAACACCAGCTGTCGGCACACCAACTGCTTAATTTGAAAATCATGCCACAGACAGAATTAAAAACGCCACACTTGAGTTAAAGTGAGCTAAGGGAACAAAGAGAAGAATTTCCAACATAGAGCAGAGTGACAAATGTGTAGGATGCTCTGAGGGGCCTGGGAGCTCTAGGAGAGGCTCTCTCTCAGCAATGCCTGGGAGACCCATGGGGCTTCTGATGATTAAACGAACAGGAGGCCGAGGCGGGAGAATTGCCTGAACCCAGGAGGCAGAGGTTGCCGTGAGCCGAGATCGCGCCATTGCACTCCAGCCTGGGTAACAAGAGTGAAACTCTGTCTTAAAAAAGAAAAAAAAAAAAGAAAGAAAAAGCAACAACAACAAACAGGCAACCCTTCACCACCTGCCTGCCTCCATCTAAGAGTAACCAGGATCTGTGGGTGTATTAGACTCATCTCCCTCACTGGTCTGTCACGTGAAATTTGGCAAATGGTTGACTCTGGGATGCTGCAAATCCACCTTTCTTTTAACAGCATAGATGACCGGATCTGAGAGGCAGGCAGGAGAAGAATTCTGATGTCCTCCCTGCTCACCTTCCTGGAGGAGGGGGCTGTTCTGTTTCCTCCCCATCGCTAGGACTCAGGCCCTCTGAGTGGTTAGGATGTTTGGCACGCTGGTCCGAGCGGAGAGGCCTGGGAAGGGCTTAGAGATTCCGTTTTACTGTTATATGTGTTTTTAAAAGTAGACACAGCTTCAGATGAAATGCAAAACAGCAGCTCTGTGCGGCGGCAGCCCCCTTGCCCGTCACGGTGTGTGCAACGTGTCTGAAATACCTGATGGCAAAGGAGGCTTCCGTTCTCAGTGGACTTTGCATGTTGGGTTTGCTCGGCTGGGTGGGAGGGGATGGGCCACAGCCTGTGGGATGATGCCTCCTAGTCCAGAATGAATTTCCCACTACTTCGGGCTCCTTTGGACACTTCGTACTTTTCCTTGCGCAGGTTCCGGCCACTCTGCCATCTCATTGGTCCTTCCATGGGCATTTGCAGGTGCCTATTTCAGTCCTAACTAGGCTTGTTTCCTGGGGAGACAGAAAGCAAGACATGACCTCCAGGCCTCTCCTTCTTCCTCCCCTAGGTGGACTGGGAACATCATCTTATTTTCTTTTATTTTTTCAGAGACAGGGTCTGGCTCTGTTGTCCAGGCTGGAGCGCCGTGGAGCAATCACAGCTCACTGCATCCTCAACCTCCCAGGCTTAAGCAGTAGTTCCACCCCAGCTTCCCCAATAGCTGGGACTTTCAAATCAGTCTGCTTGGAATTCTCATTTGTAACACCCACAGGACACCCCAAAGCCACCATCCCTGACTAATTTAAACAATTTTATTTTTTGTAGAGACGGTCGGGGTGGGGTGGGGGGGGCGCTCATCCTGTTGCCCAGGCTGGTCTTGAACTCCTGGCCTCAAGGAATCCTTCCACCTGTGCCTTCCTAGGTGCTGGGATGACAGGCATGAGCCACTGCTCCAGCCTGTGAGCACCCTGAGAGCAAAGGTAGTATCTTATTTATCTCTGGATTCCCCAGGCATAAGATAGCACCTGGTGAATGTTGAGCTGGAAAATGGTGTTAGGAATGTGGATCTTTTCTTTCCCTCTTTGCTGCCATCTTGGGCTCAAAATCCACTCCTGCAGCCAACCCGTTCTGAGCCATCTCCTCTTGGCCAGCACAGTGCCAACTGTTAAGGCAACCGAGAGGAGCCAGCCCAGCTGCCTGGTGGGGGGATGCAGTCATCATGGGGTGTGTGTTTGGGGTGTGTGTGGGGTGTTGTGTCTGGCTGTGCTGTGACCATCACAACACCCATGGCCTGACGAGACCCCCAGATGTGCCAGGGAAGGTAGTGGGGGAGGGTGATTTAGGACCCCTGTCAACTGCAAGGGAGATAGTAGAATTACCCATCTCATAGCCCTTGGGGGATTTTATGCACGTCCAAATTTACTAATGAGGAAAACACCTCTAATAGGTGAGGTTTAGAGCCAAGTGCCCAGATTTTTTTTTTTTTTTTTTTTTTTGAGCGGAGTTTTGCTCTTTTGCCGAGGCTGAAGGGCAGTGGCACAATCTCAGCTGACTGCAACTTCTGTCTTCCGGTTTCAAGCAATTCTCCTGCCTCAGCCTCCTGAGTAGCTGGGATTACAGGCACCTGCCATCACACCCGGCTAATTTTTGTATTTTTAGTAGAGATGAGGTTTCACCATGTTGGTCACGCTGGTCTCGAACTCCTGACCTTGTGATCCGCCCTTCTCAGCATCCCAAAGTGCTGGGATTGCAGGAGTGAGCCACCGCACCCAGCCAAGTGCCCAGATTTTCAACAAATAGTTTAATTTAGGTGGAGCATTCACAGATGGACACGAAGTCGCCACTCCGGAAGTAAGAGCTCAGTGACACAGGCTGTGGTGGATGCAACCTTCTGATACGTTGCCTGCTTAAGACCTTCAGCCAGGGATAGATCTTCACAGTAGGTCTAACCAGGAGCCAGTGTGGACCATGAAACTCACTCTCAGTTTTCCCTTTGCTTTTACCTTATCGCTGGGAAGGATGGAAAGTTGGGAAGAATAAGATGTAGGGGTATGGGCTGGGGGATTGAGCACATGGGATTATGTTGTTTAGGTGGCTTTCAATCTATTCTCAGGGGAAGGTCACCCCAAAGCTGTGTTCCAACTTTGGCTCCTGGAGTTGCTGGCCCGGATTGGGGGATTCGGGCCCGACGTCCCTTTTCCGGTCCTCTTAGCCACAAGGACATTTGGCTCCTGCTCTGAGCTTTTCTGTCATCTCTCCCCAGCGAGCAGCTTCCAGGAATTCTCACCTTCCCCAAACCACTAGGGGAAGCCCCTCCTTGCCTCATCTGACATGATTACACGGCTCCTTCCTCTCTGAAACTCAAAACAGAGAAGTATACTGAGGAGGAAAACTTATTTTTTCTCTCTTCCCTCTGGAAGTCAGCCTTGATCTGAATGTTCCTATAGCAACATTAATTCTCCCAAGTTGCACCTACTGTATAATAAGTTATATATATAGAAGACCTACTGGGATCCAAGTACCCCATATGTGCAAGTGAATGAGTTAATGCTGCCGTGAGAACCAGCAATGTTCCGTTTCCTGATTTTGAAGTTACAACCTGTGTTCACTGGGGGCTCAGGGTGCAGGGTTTGGAGGGCAAGGGTATGGGCAGTCTTCTGGCAGGCACCTGCCTTCACCGCAGAGCGAAGGGTGTCTCTGGAAAATTTCTGAGTCCTGAGATGGAAATAGACCCAGGGATGCCAGCGTCCTTCCTAGTCAGCACGGAACGATTTCTCGAGCTCGGCTCTGGCTGTTTTGGCCTCCACGGTTATCTGGAGGCCTTGGAGTGAGGGAAAGAACCGGGTAAGACTTCCAGACAGATGGGGCCCAGCCAGGCCCAGAGTCAGATGGATGCTGCCGGAGTCCTGTGGGTGGGGGCTGCGGAGGTGAGCGTAGGCCAATGCTTTTGCCACCTGTCCCCGCAGGTGGGTGGGAAAATGCAGATTGCTTGGCTCTTGGGCAAGCCTGGGCCCTCTGTGGGTCACTGGGTGGTTGTTTACATTGGGTAGGATATGCAGTGTTAGTAGGAAAGTGGTAGCCAGGAGGATAGCCAAGACGGCGATGGTTGGAGCTGAGAGCCAAATCGTGGGCCAGGCGTGGTGCCCAGCACTTCCTATGCGTGGGTTGCCTGCTCTTACAACAGGCCTGTGAAGCGACTTCCTTCTGTGATTTTCTCCCATTGTACAGATGAGGAAACCGAGGCTTAGAGTCGGCACGCAGGTAATGCAGGAGCTGGAGTCAGAGCTCTCTAGCCCGTGTTCCCGAGTGTGCTGCTGTGCCTGGCTCTGGCAGGTGCCGACCTGGTGGCGGGGCTCTGCTGCTCTAAGCCTGGTGTTCTTGCTTCTACACGGGGCCTTGGAGCCCACAGTTTGGCATTAACACACGAATGGCAGGTGGGGAAATGTGTGAGGACCTGGGGGCATCTGAGTGCATTGTGTAGCTGGCTGCACTCCCTTCCAGAGCCTGGGGGTGTGGCTGGCTGTGAGCTGGAGGGGAGGGAGGTGAGAGCTGGTTCTTTTTTTTTTTTTTGAGACAGTCTCGCTCCATCACCCAGGCTGGAGTGCAGTGACACGATCTTGGCTCACTGTAACTTCTGCACCTCCTAGGTTCAAGCGATTCTCCTGCCTCAGCTGCCAGAGTAGTTGGGATTACAGGCATGTGCCACCAGGCCCAGCTAATTTTTGTATTTTTGATAGAGAGGGGGTTTCACTATATTGGTCAGGCTGGTCTTGAACTCCTGACCTCGTGATCTGCTTGCCTTGGCCTCCCAAAGTGCTGGGATTACAGGTGTGAGCCACTGCACCCAGCCGAGAGCTGGGTTCTAAACCACCCTTCTCTCTCAGGCCTGCCATCCTACACCTACCCACCGGCGTCAGGCGCAGCCCCATGGAATCCAGTGGCCTGGGTCCCAGGAGGCTGGTGCAGCTTGTTGTCAGATATGCTCAGCAGGTGGTAGCCAGAGGGACCAGGAGGAATGGCGCTGCCCTCTGGCCACCTTTTCTGAAAATGGCCCATGGTCACCACGAGGACAGGAAGAGAGAGAGGATGGGAGGGAGGTGAGGAGTGAAAGGAGGGTCTGGGGGTGGAATCGGGTGCACAGGGTGACCAGGGAAGAGAAGGTCCAAGAAAGGGAGGAGGGGTGTTTCCAGGTCCCCTGGAGTGACTGCAAGCATCCTTGCGTGAATCTCTGTGTATGTGCGTGCGCTCGCACTGGCGTCTATGGGGCTTACATGCTTGTGGGTACATGTGGGCCTGGGCATGCCTCATCCAGTGGGTCAGCTCCTTGTCCCTGCCAATTGTGGCCCCCAGGAGGCCTTGGTGGGGGAGGTGGGAGGCTGCAGGCTGCTGTCCGGACCTCCCCTAGGACACAGATCACCATCAGCGGCTAGAGGGCGCTGCTTGTCACTCTGCTGCCTGCTTTCCCATGGGAGCTGAGTTTTAAAACTCCCAAGAACTACCTGAAAGCCAGAGAGCGAAGAGTCCAACACATTTCTGGTGGTTTCTTCCTTCCTGCATTTAATGAGAGGCCTCTTCCCACTCTGCCCACAGCCCGCAGATACCCTGAAGGGGTGTAAAACTCAATAGACACTCATGGAGATAAAAGCCCCTCTAAAAGTTCCTGGTTCTAAACCTTCTTTTATGGCCCGTGTGGAAGTGTTCCTGAAGGCTATTTAGGGAAATGAAACGGCCCATTTGTCCCCTTGTAAAGCTGAGCTGAGCCCCAGGAGCTCTTGTGCTCCCACCCACGCCTCTAGCCCTCCTGCCCTGTACCACTGGGCTGGGCACTGCACTGGGGTAGGTGACAGGGAGGGGGCTGTCCCTTGGTGCACGGGTGGCATAGGGAGGCATGGTGGGCTCCTCTGGGTGGGCTGTGGAGCTGGGTTGGTCACCTGTGGGAATTCACAGCCCCGGAGGGGCCAGCGCCCAGCATTGCTCTGTGCCTGGGTAGTCAGTGGGAAGTACGGGATGAAGATGCAGCCAGTCTGGATGCATGCACGAATTAGTTTGTTTCGTGTTGCTATAAAGGAATTACCTCAAATCCTGCAGGCTTTACAAGAAGCATGGGGCCCTATCTGCATCTGGTGAGGCCTCATGAAGCTTCCAATTACGGTGGGAGGTGAAAGAGGAGCAGGCCAGTGTCACATGGCAAGAGAGGGAGCCAGAGAGCAGGAGGTGCCTTTAAACAACCAGCTCTCATGTGAACTAACAGAGCGAGAACTCACTCATGACCATAGGAAAGGCACCCAGTCATCATAAGGGATCCGTCCCCATGACCCCAACACCTCCCTCTGCCCACCTCCAACACTGAAGTTACATTTCAACACGAGATTTGGAGGGGACAGATATCCAAACCATATCAACAGAGGTTGCCCCAGGTCCCTCCTGCTGACGTCGGCACTAAGGGAGGCCCAGGCCACGGGCCCCTGCGCTGATCTATGTCATGTCCACCTCCAGTGTTGGGGGGCGGGTCTGAGGGGCAGTATGGTGACTGGGGTTGGGGCTGACGCAGTAAAATGAGGTATGTCTGTTCCAATGGAAAACACAAACTGTGCATGGAGATCACACAGTGGTTCTGGGTGATCATTTATGTTCATTGTGTCTTTTAGATGAATGCACTAAGTGAAAACGCTCACAAAATTAAAACTTACCGGCTGGGCGAGGTGGCTCACGCCTGTAATCCCAGCACTTTGGGAGGCCAAGGCAGGTGAATCACCTGAAGTCAGTTTGAGACCAGCCTGGCCAACATGGTGAAACCTCAGCTCTACTAAAAATACAAAAATTATCTGGGTGTGGTGGTGCATGCCTGTAATCCCAGCTACTTTGGAGGCTGAGACAGGACAAGTTGCTTGAACCCAGGAGGCAGAGGTTGCAGTGAGCCGAGATTGCACCACTGCATTCCAGCCTGGGTGAGAGAGGGAGACTCTGTCTTAAAAAAAAAATTAAAACTTACCGTAAGGAGTCATGAACCCCTGAGAACATATCTATGGGCCTCAGTTTGAGAAAAGGCTCTGGCCAAGAGTGGGGTTGCATAGGGCAGCGGAGGGCATTACCATGAGGGCTCACCAGCCCTAAAGGCAGAGGATGTGGATTTCCTTTCTTTTGAGACAGAGTCTCACTCTCAGGCTGCAGTGAGACTGCATGTCTGGGCTGGAGTGCAATGGCACAAACATGGCTCACTGCAGCCTTAACCTCCTGGGCTCAAGCGATCCCCCCACCTCAGACTCTTGAGTAGCTGGGACCACAGGTGTGTGCTACCACACCTGGCCAATTTTTATATTTTTTGTAGAGATGGAGTTTCACCATGTTGGCCAGCTTGGTCTTGAACTCCTGAGCTCAAGTGATCCACCTGCCTCTGTCTCCCAAAGTACTGGGATCACGGGTGTGAGCCACCATGCTCAGCTGGGTGTGGGTTTCAATTCTGAGGTGCCACTCATTTACTGGGTGCCTTTGGGATGGTGACTTTACTCCTCTGTTTTATCAGTTTTCTAAAAAATGGTGATATTCACAGGGGCCACTGTGACCCCAGGGATACATGTAGTGTGACCTTGTGGGCTGGGGTGGGCTGCACAGCTGGAAAATGTAGGGGGTGGGATGGCAGGTGCCCAGGGTCTGGGGCTGCTCCTTTTGGTCCAAGTGCCTGGGTGTGGGGGCAGCCGGTGGGGGGCAGAGGGGTTTAACTGCTATTAGGGTACCTTCTTTTGTGAAGACAGGGAGGTGGATGGGCCTCATCCCAACTCTGATGCTTGATTCAAAGTGTAAGGCATAACCCTAATATCACCCTGAACGTGCCTGGTTTTGTCTGATCTCGGAAGCTAAGCAGGGTTGGGGCCTGGTTAGTACTTGGATGGGAGACTGCCTGAGAATACCGGGTGCTGTAGGCTTGACCAGGCATGATGGTGCATGCCTGTAATCCAATCACTTTGGGAAGCTAAGGTGGGAGGATTGCTTGAGCCCAAAAGTTTAAGACCAGCCTGGGTGACATAAGATCCCATCCCAAAACACACACACACACACACACACACACACACACACACACACACACACACACGGCGAGGATACTGAGTGAGAACTCTGGCAGAGCCATGTTGCACCTGGGGTAAAGCTGGCAGGGGGGGCACAGGAACCCTGGACGGTGCTCAGGGACCCCCAGAGCTCAGCCTTCCTGCAGGGCCCTTTCATAGAATGGCTGGGACAGAATTCTCCAAACAAACAAGGGCTGAGGCACATCTTTAGGTCAGGTGGGAGAAGGGCTCTGGGAGCACCTTCCTTGGAAGCCACATCAGAGGCTGCACAGCAGGCAGGCGTGCTTAGCATTGGTTCCCTCAGGGCTCAGGTCCAGTGACAGCTCTAAGTCCACTGTGCTGTGCGGGCTTGGAGGGGCCCTTGGAGGGAAGTAAGGGTCCTGGAGAGGGGAGAGGACAGGCATGATAGGCTTTGGAGGTGAACAAAGGCTGTAGCCAGACAGGCCAACGTGGGGGTCTTGCCCTCGCAGAGAGAGGTGGCTCCCCTGGGGTTCCACTCCTAATGTGGGCAGAAGGGACCCAGGTCAGGGGGTGCGAGCCAGCATGGCCTCCTGTGGCCAGCACTGCTTTCCTCTCCTCCGTCTTTCTGGAACCCTGGCGCACTCTGCCTGCAACTCAGACAGGGACCTGCAGAGCTGAGTCCCACTCACTGTCACCCGGGGTCTCCCAGCCTCAGAGGCTTTGCTGTCCCCAGCTCTGTATGGGTCCATGTACTGTGTGTATGTGTTTGTCATATGGATGTGGAGCAGGTAGGGACAGAGGGTTGGGAAGATGGAAAAGGAGGTGAGACAAAGCCTGAAGGAAGGGTCTGGGGACACAGGCTCACATCAGGTGTGATGGGGAGGTGTCTTGGGGGCCAGCCTGCTGCAGGCATCATGGGGTCGATCTCCATGCCCTCAAAGGCGCCTGGACACTCCCTCCCCTTCCTGCAGGAAGTCTCTGCTCCAAAGACAGCCGGGACCATTTTCTCCTGGAGCCCAGATGCTGGCTGTCCACGCATCCTCCACGGAGAGGCTGCAGAATGGTCCCCGAGCCAACCCAGTGTTCTCTCTCTCTCTATAGGGTGCAAGCGAGTGAGCCTCTCTATAGGGTACAAGCAAGAGAGTCCTTCTCCAGTTCAGAATTGTTTCTGTCCTTGGAGATGGCAAGGGTGGAGGTTAGCTTGGTGACTCCAGGCCAGGGAAACAAATTTGCTGTCATTACTACTTGCTAATTAACACCCTTGTTGTCTGCTCTGGAAGCCTATGTGAGAGATTTAGGGAATATTTTAATCTGAAATCTCGTGGCACACAGATAAACGTGGCGCGATGAAGCCGGGCTGCAATCGACATATTTATCGTCCGAGGCTGACCGTCCAAGGAGCGCGATCCACTCTTCCCTTTGGATGGATAGCGAATCACTCTCTGTTTTTATTATTTCAATTCCTGTCCTTCATGGGGTTGTGGTGAATTAGCTCGGTGCCATTTTCTAAAATATCAAGCATTTTTATACATTAGGTATAGTGAATGGCAAATACTTGATGTAAAGTCTGCAGTTTTACTCCATAACCAGATTGTAAAATATGAACTGAATTAATCATAACTGCGAAGACTAATGGTACGTTTTCTCTTATTTTATCTTTAGTGCCTTTCAGATCATGTTTTAAAACCTTCCACGTCTGGCGTTGGGAACGCAGCCGCGGCTTGGTGGTGGATAGCAAGAGGCAAAGGTCAGACCGGAGGCTGCACAAATATTGTGTGCTGGATTTATTGTTTTAATTAAGAGCGTGGCAGTTCATCATAAACTGTTTATGGCGTTTCTGCACAGAGCAGCATTTTGAAATCAGCTGTTTTAATGAAAACATAATGTCATATCTGTCAAAGTTCTAAATATTTTGAAAGTGAAATATGGAAACAAGAACTTTAATTCTAGGTTTACTGAGATTAGCTCATTGAATTGCTTTTAAATCCCTTAAGAGGGTCACATCATGGGGACTGCATGGTTTCTTGTAGGTGACTGGGAAAAAAAATTCTAGGAGGTTCTCGGGCTGGTTATTTAATAGTGAAAATACAAGTTGAAGGTTAATGTATCGAAAAACAAAAACCATTATGGTTGGCATTGGGGTTTTAGATTAAAGATGCAATAATGGGTGTTCAGGGGCTTTGATATCAGATGGTTTGGGGAGCCTAATTGTGCTGAGAGGGAGCTGGGAGCCTCTCAGGGCAAGAGAGAAATGGATCCACCCTTGTCCTTTTCCAGTCGCGAAGCCTCAACATCTCAGTGTCTGCAACTAATTATTTATAATGACCTCAAAGATGATGGGGTTTCACGGACTTTTCAGGCTGAGCAGTTTGCAATCCTAGTAATTTCCTCTCATGGTCACTGGGCATCCGTGTAGACACGTCAGCCATTCTTGGTTACATTTGTTAGGGAGTCGGATAAAATATTTGTCTAATCTGGAAATTGTATTTTTAGCTGTACTCTCATTGGAAACAGAAATTAAGCTTGTCATTAGATGCGGGGCCACAGGAGTTGACTGAACAGGGTAATGTATGTTATATTCTGTGCTCTACTTGGTCAAGTTTCATATATATTGTATTCCACATTATTTTATTAACTTTAATATCTGCACTTCCTATTACCAGACATGCCCCTCATTCAAAGCACAGAGGCACAGTTCTCTAATCAGAAGTGACAGGCTATATACTTTTTCTCAGCCATTACTCGGTAGCCTAGAGCAAAGAACTCTGTTTCCTTGAAAATGTTTTGAATTGGGTTATTTTTATTGAAGTATTAAAGTAATTCTTCAGATTTTAGGCTATTATTTAAGTACTTTTGGGAGAATACAATAACCTCTGGATTCTATAGGCTGTGTTACTTTAACCATCTGAGCCGCTAAATGCATCTTTTTAATGCCGGTTATATAAGTGTCTCAGAACTCATCTGACCAGCGGAAGCTAAGAGTATGCAGGTAATTATAGAAAATTAGTAGGCTAAATTAGATTAGGAAAGCACAAAAATCCAATGTTAAAACTGCTTGCAAAATATAGGTTTTGCTTGCCACAGTCTCAGTGACTAATGAGCACTTGTAATTATTTTATCTTCCCTTTTTTTTTGCAATTTGGTTGAAATAGCCAATAGATTGGTTAGGAAAGCTGAACTGGGCATTGGTTGGTGTCGTCTCAGCATGAAGCCATGACTTCAATACTCATTCCCATCCTGCTGCTGGGGTCACCTACCATAGCATTGGGGGAGGTGGTGAAGGTCAATTCAATACTCATTCCCATCCTGCTGCTGGGGTCACCTACCATAGCATTGGGGGAGGTGGTGAAGGTCAATTCAATACTCATTCCCATCCTGCTGCTGGGGTCACCTACCATAGCATTGGGGGAGGTGGTGAAGGTCAATTCAATACTCATTCCCATCCTGCTGCTGGGGTCACCTACCATAGCATTGGGGGAGGTGGTGAAGGTCAATTCAATACTCATTCCCACCCTGCTGCTGGGGTCACCTACCATAGCACTGGGGGAGGTGGTGAAGGTCAATTCAATACTCATTCCCATCCTGCTGCTGGGGTCACCTACCATAGCACTGGGGGAGGTGGTGAAGGTCAATTCAATACTCATTCCCACCCTGCTGCTGGGGTCACCTACCATAGCATTGGGGGAGGTGGTGAAGGTCAATTCAATACTCATTCCCACCCTGCTGCTGGGGTCACCTACCATAGCATTGGGGGAGGTGGTGAAGGTCAAACTTGTGTGTTGGGCGGTTGGGCAGGAAAACCCACTGTTGGATGGTTCTGTTGGAGGAAGTTTCTGGAAGTCACAGCTCAAGACATGAGAAAGTCTCATGGGTTCCTTTCTGGAGATGGTCCCATGTTTTTCAATGGAAAGTTATAAAGAGGGGACCATTTATGTGCACATCCTGTACCAATGTGTCCACGACTCCTCCACCAGCACAGTCCTCTGATACTTCAGGTGCCCCATGATGAATGTGTCACGTGATGCTTGAGTAAGAGAACTAGACTTCACTAAATGCTCAGTAACCACCAAGTCATAGTCTTTGGCATGTAGTCTTATGGAGTCCTCTCCTGTACTGTCCTCCTCAGCTGCCAGGAAAGGCCCCAGGACAGGAAACTGTATTAGGCTGTTCTTGTACTGCTATAAAGGAATAACTGAGGGCAGGTGCGGTGGCTCACACCTGTAATCCCAGCACTTTGGGAGGCCAAGGTGGGTGGATCACAAGCTTGGGAGTTCAAGACAGCCTGGCCAAGATGGTGAAACCCCGTCTCTACTAAAACTACAAAAATTAGCCAGGTGTAGTGGCAGGTGTCTGTAATCCCAGCTACTCAGGAGGCTGAGGCAGGAGAATCACTTGCACCCGGGAGGCAGAGGTTGCAGTGAGCTGAGATCGTGGTGACAGAGCAAGACTCTGTCTCAAAAAAAAAAAAAAAGAAATACCTGAGACTAGGTAATTTATAAAGAAAAGAGGTTTAATTGGCTCACCTTCTGCAGGTTGTGCAGGAAGCATAGCACCTGCATCTGTTTCTGGTGAGACCTCAGGAAGCTTCTAATCATGGCAGAGGGCAAAGAGGGGGCAGGCACCTCACACAGTGGGAGCAGGAGCAAAGGAGAAGGGGCAGGAGCCACATACTTTAAACAATCAGATCTTGCAGGACCTCACTCATTATCGCCAGGACAGTACCAAGCCATGAGTGATCCACCCCCATGACTGAAACACCTCCCACCTGGCCCCACCTCCAACATTGGGAATTACATTTCAACATGAGATTGGGTGAAGACATATGTCCAAACTCTATCAGGTACCATCTGTTTAAGGCCACGTATACAAATGGCAGAACTGAGATCGAAACTCAAGTTCAAAGCCAAGTCTCTTCCACCCTGCTATGCCATGCCATCTCCAAAAAAACCCAGCAAGAAAGAGTCCATCTCATTCTTTCCCTTTTGTCCAGCCTCAAGGTGGTTTTGTTTGCAATCAGTCCTTTCTGATGTGACTCAGAGATGACCACATGCCAAGAAGCTTTTAGGAAGAAGAGTTTGCAATACACGGTTAACAAAAACGAAAAACAAAAAACAAGAAACGATAAAGTCAGCACGCTGTGCGCGGTGGCTCACGCCTGTAATCCCAGCACTTTGGGAGGCTGAGGTGGGTGGATCACGAGATCAAGAGATCGAGACCATCCTGGTCAACATGGTGAAACCCCGTCTCTACTAAAAATACAAAAACTTAGCTGGGCATGGTGGCACGTGCCTGTAATCCCAGCTACTCAGGAGGCTGAGGCAGGAGAATCGCCTGAACCCAGGAGGTAGAGGTTGCGGTGAGCCGAGATTCTGCCATTGCACTCCAGCCTGGGTAACAAGAGCGAAACTCCATCTCAAAATAAATAAATAAATAAACAAACAAATAAACAAATAAAGTCAGCATTATACCATTGGAAAAATAACCAGACCCCATGGTCTTCTCCAATATTCATTGGAACTCACTTTCGAGTGTGGCAAAATAAACAATCTTGACCACAAGCTAAGTGCAAATGGAAGCACCTGCGAGGGAATAAGGTACCTGGGATAGATGCCTTTAAAAAGTTTATATAAAAAATCCCAGCCAGTAGGCCATGCACAGTGGCTCACACCCGTAATACCAGCACTTTGGGAGGCCATGACAGGCAGATCACCTGAGGTTAGGAGTTTGAGAGCAGCCTGGCCAACATGGTGAAACCCCATCTCTACTAAAAATACATAAGCTAGATAGGCATGGTGGTGCACACCTGTAGTTCCAGCTACTCAGGAGGCTTGCACCTGTCATCCCACCTACTCAGGAGACTGAGGCAGAAGAATCACTTGAACCTGGGAGGTGGAGGCTGCAATGAGCTGAGATAGCACTACTGCATTCTAGCCTGGGCAACAGAGTGAGACTCGATCTCAGAAAACAAAAAAAATCCCAGCCAGTAGTCTAAGGTAAGAGCCAGTAGACATAAGGACAGACGTTCAGATCATCATCAGATATGTTAAAGCAGAGGCGAATTTGAAAGGCACTACAAACAAGCAATCACCAAAGCAGCCAGCTAGACATCATAAGGAACTGGATGGGGGTCACCCTACGGTAACTACTGGATGCTAAGTTCTAGGCATTGAACCAGAGCTTCCCTGCTCCACATGCTGAAATGCTGACCCACTAGCTATGGTTGTTACTTCCAACACACATGTGTGCATTAACGGTGTGCAGTTTACAAATGCATGAAGTCTTAGGTCTTCATAGTCATCTGTTAGCCTGGCACTGGTAGCCCTGTTTTACAGATGAGGAAATCAGGTTTGCTCTATCACTTAGCCCAAGGAATGCAATTAAAGCACAGTTGAGTTGTAGACAGAGGGGGCAAACATATGGCACCATATAGTTTAGGGAAAGTGCTTAAAGGATCCTTTATGATGTATTCTGCAATCCCCAGGCGATGAGTGGCTGTGTGAAATGATCTGTCACCTGTGGTAGAGTTAGTGATGTTCACCAGACATGCCTTCTCTTCTCCCACATTTCCCAGCTCCCTTGCAAATAGGTAGGTGTGCCTTATTCTGGTCAAAAGGCTGCTTCCAGGTGAAAGCATAGAAGAGCCTGTATATGACTAACTGTGGCTTTCACTTCCTTTGCCTGGGCAATCACAGAGGCCTTGTGTGGAGGTACAGAAGCTGCAGAACAATATAGGCTGATCATTGAGACACATGGTAGTGGGACAGTTGCCCTTGTGAGTCTCCCAGATTCTCAGCACGAGAAATAAACACTGTGGCCAGGGACAGTGGCTCACTTCTGTAATCCCAGCCCTTGGAGTGGTCAAGATGGGAGGATTGCTTGACCTCAGGAGTGTGAGATTAGCCTGGGCAACATAGGGAAAACCATCTCTACAAAAAAAGAAATACCAAAATTAGCTGGGTGTGGTGGCATGTGTTTATAATTCCAGCTGCTTGGGAGGCTGAGACAGGAGGATTGCTTGAGCCTAGGAGGTTGAGGCTACAGTAAGCTATGATTGTGCCACTACCTTCCAGCCTGGGCAACAGAATCATGTCTATAAAAACTTAAAGAAATTAACACATATTAAACTGTATTAAACTACTGAGATTTTGGAACTGTTAGTTGCAGCAGTGTGAGCCTGCCTTATCCTGACTTACACACCTCTCTAGGCCCTTGCGTTGGTGGGATTTAAATTACAGCTGGGATTCTTCCCAGGGTTCAGAAGTGGCAATTCCTCTTTCTCCTCCTTTTGCCTTCTTGGCTTCCCACCCTGTTTGGTTTAGATCAGTGACGACTGACTCCCGCAAAGCCCTTGGTGATCTTCGTAGTAGGAATGCAGTATAGAAATGAATTGTATTGTTTGTGTATATGCCACCCTTGGCTCCTCCTCACTGAAATTGACTGTAACAAGTGGTTGGAGTTTCCACTGGAGGGTAATTTATATTTATTTGAGCTGCCACCAAGTCCTTATTTAGTTTGCATAAACTACCCAGGACAAAAGAGGAATCTCCCTGGACCCTGTTTATCTTGTGAAAGTGGAGCTCGTTCTGGAGGGCGGATCACTCTTCACACGGACCTCCCTCCATCTATTTTAGGGATGAATAATCAGTCATCAGCAGAGGGGATTAAAAAATAGATTTATTGCTATTTCTAAAAGTCAGAACGAAAGGATGAGTAAACACAACAACAGATGTATAAGAACATAAGTAGGAACACTATTTTATAATAACATGTACTGAAACACATTTATGTACTGGAAACTATGAAAAATAGCTCTCTTTAAATGATTTAACATTTGCTCTGCCTTATATACAGTTGGGTTTCCAGTGGGAGAACAAAGATGCTCGCAGCTCTCTCAGCCCTCGTGAAAACCCTTCCTCAAAACCTTCTGGAAGCTTCCATGAAGCTGTTTATGGCTTAGGAGGAAATAGGGGCTTTCTTCAGTGTTTATGTGTGTTGTTATATCTTCACATCTCCCCCACACTTTGTGGGATTATTACAGGGGTTCAGAAAACCCCACGGCCAGAGTCAAGCAAGAAGGTCATTAAAAATTTTTTTTTTCAAGAGATGAGGCCTCAGTCACTATGTTTTCCAGGCTGGTCTTGAACTCCTGGGTGCAAGTGATCCACCAGCCTCAGCCTCCCAAAGTGCTCAGATTATAGGCATGAGCCGAGGCGCCTGGCTAAAAAGGTCATTTGGAACAATTTCTGGTAACGACATTCCCTTCTGGAAAAACAGTGGAGCTGACTTTCTCATGAGGAGGCTTGCATTGTGTGTCTGTGATTGCTTTACTGAGGTAACTCATTTTTTTTTTTTTTTTGCAGAGATGGATTGTGCAGGCTGGTCTTGAACTCCTGGCCTCAAGCAATCCTCTTGACTTGGCCTCCCAAAATGCTAGGATTACAGATGTGAGCCACTGTGTCTGGCCTCCTGAGAGACTTCTATTCAAGAAGCTTCTAGATAATTCATTTCTGCTGGTGATAGGGGTGCAAAGCATCAGATTTCATAGCTTTGCTCTTTTGGAAAATCCTCATCAGGTGGGCTTTATGGCTGGCTGGATTGATAACATGGAAAAAGATTCTAAAAAAATACATCAGTTCCATAGCTGCATCTAGACATACTCCATTAGTCGTTGAAACTGGGTGATTTTTGTAGTGTCCTAAAACATGGATTAGTTGGAAGGATTTTGCCTCCTGGTTTTCGAGGACTCTAAATACCAGGGCAATCTAATGCTGCCAGAGTCAACTTCTGGGTAATGTTGTGACCCAGAAGTTGGGAAAGCTACACAGTGTCACAGCAGCACAGCTGTGAAAAGCCACCTGCAAAGTCCAGCCCAGTCCACATAGCAGGGAGGCGTATCTTTTCCAGGGATCAGCCTCTTTCTAATGACCTCAGTCGCTTGTTTTGGTGTCTGTTTGACTTTGGTCTTCTCAATTTGGTGACTGGAGAACAATAAAGGAACAACATAATTTGAAATAGGGGACAGAATTGAGAGCTCAGATTTCATATACCTTTGATGTAAACAAACCTCTCTTTTATGCTTCTTCTGGACGTGGCTTGGATAGCGGAGGTCTGGTTTCCACATCCCTCTCCCTGACTTTTGTGCATTTAGCCAAGCCATTTTTTTTTTTCCTGAAGTAAGTGATTTGAATGAAAGGCACAGGTGATCGCAAAATTCCCCTCAGAAAAATAAAGGCAAAGTCTGCAATATTTGGGAGGGAGAAACAGAATGTGTGGCTTGTAACTGGGTTTTGTGTACACCAGATCACAAGCATGTGTGTGCATGTGTGTGTGTGTGCGTGTGGGTCCCCAGGAACACACGTGTTCCCTAAGTGTAATTGTCTGATTTGGAAAACTGGGGTAGAAAACATAGGTGTGTGCTGATTTTTGCACGCATTACATCTCTGGTTTCAGTATTATTGAACTGGCTTTTATCTTTTTCTCTTCCGCAGTGGCATTGAGCAACCTCCCTACTAATGCAATATTAAGGACGCATAATTAGCCACCTTAATAAATTTTTCCAAGATGGATAGGCAATGTTTGGCTTTACTCAGAAGAAAACATTTCTCTAATAGTATTCTGTGGGAAGCTATGGAGAGAACAATGAACAGAAAGATCTGGAAATATATTAAGATATATGTGCATATATTGGATATTAGCACCATAGACTACGCATATTGGGAATATGCTTCAAAATATTTCAAACACTGTTGACCTTTGTTATATAATCCTGGGCTCGGGGAAACATATTTGCATAGACTTAGCAATATATTGTAAATAACTACATAGGACAGTGTGTATTTTTCCTTAAGATGCAGTATTATAAGCAAGACATTAAATTATGCCTATCAGACAAAGCAGCCGGATCTCCACATTTTTTTTATAGCACATTCTATTGGGAAGACATCCCTGCTTCTAAAAAGCACATGTATTAACTGCCTGATTCATGTGGTGACATGTGGCATATCCGAGTGTGTTATGGATCTCTCAGGAATAAAAACAACATAGCGAAACCATCACCTTGGGATGTTCATTGAGTGAATATTTTACAGACATACTCCTTTTATATTTATATAATAATTTAGTGTTATGACAATTTTTTTAGCAGAGTTGGCAGTTTTTCTTTTTTATAATGGTATTATATTTGTGAGCCTATTAAGTGCATATGGGATAAACTACAGAAAAAAGTATTTTTCATAATTCCTCAGGGTGCTTGTAGCGAAAAAAAAAAAAAAAAGAAAAAACAAAACCACCACACCAAACATATTGGTTTAGAAAAATGTTAATAAAAGGTCAAGCAGAACTTTCCAATGCTTAGCATGACAGCAGTGGCAATTTGGAGGCCTTTTTTGAATTGTGCATTGAGGAGACATGGGGACTTATGGGGCTTCCAGCAGGAAAACGGCACCTAATGTCCTTTCCGAAAGAGAGAGTGACCCTTTAGTAGGGCTTGTGAGTTTTTTTTTTTCCCCAAAGTCTTGCTGTGTTGCCCAGGCTGGAGTATAGTGGCGTGATCTCGGCTCATTGCAACCTCTGCCTCCCGGGTTCAAGTGATTCTCCTGCCTCAACCTCCCGAGTAGCTGGGACTACATACGCCCGCCACCACACTGGCTAATTTTTATACTTTTAGCAGGTTTTGCCATGTTGGCCAGGCTGGTCTCGAACTCCTGACCTCAAATGATCCACCCGCCTTGGCCTCACAAAGTGCTGGGATTTCAGATTTGAGCCACTGTGCCCGGCCAAGTTTTAAACAAAGAATTAAAACCGCATGTTGCTTCTCTCTCCTCATCTGTCTCTCCTCTACAATGAGCCCAGGCCAGTCTCTGGCTTGGCCTTGGTCCCTGGGAGCTGGCAGTGCTGAGCCTACTGGCAATGGGCACCTCTCAGCCGGGCATTTTTCCAGGAGCTGGTGGAGTGAATCGTGACAACTTGGGGTACTTCCCCCCTTTTTCCATCTTCTGAGGCAGAAAGGCAAAGCTGCTTCTCCAAGTCAGAGGAGACAGGACAGCTGCATGCGGAGGACTAGGCCACTGCCCACATAAAGAAGAGGAGCTGGGCAGAGGCTGTGGGCAGGACCACGACCTGGCTGCCCATGCAGGTCCCCCTGCACTTTTCCCTCCCTTCCTAAATCCCCTGCAACTGGGAGGCCAGGTAAGAACAGAAAAACATCTTGTAGTTTTTTTTAAAAAAAATTTTAGTTTCTATTTTCTAAAGATGGGGTCTCACTATGTTGCCCAGGCTGATCTCGACCTCCCGGCCTCAAGCCATCCTCCTGCATTGACCTTCCAATACTCTGAGATGACAGGTGTGAGCCACTGTGCCTGGCCTTATATTGCTTAATCTCTTCCTCCCTGATTTTTTTTCCTTTCAAAGAACTCATAAAAATGCAAAAATAGGGCATGGCTGTTTGGAGATTTTTATTTAGCCACTGCCTGCATGTGAGCCTGTTTCAGGCAAGCCCATACACTATGATTCTGACTGGCCTCAAATTAAACTTCCTCAAAATAGAAATGTTCTCTGTGAAGAAGTGGACAGAGAGTGATTGTCATGAAATGGATCCAACCTGGCTCCTGGGGGCGGAAGCCCAGCCGCCCAAGTGCCCAAAATGGCAGGACACACCCTCCCCCTGCCATTTGGTTGTGGCTCTTGTGTGAGGTGGAGACAAGATCAGGAGGAGCAGAAAATCAGTCACACAATGTCCCAGGACCTGCTGGCTTGTTTGTGTCTCCACTTCATCCCATTGGCTCTGCACTGAAAGTATCTTTTCACAAATGACAGTGAAGGGGTCGTTAGAACCCAGGTCTGGGCCAGGTGCAGTGGCTCACACTTGTAATTCCCAGCACTTTGTGAGGCCAAGGTAGGTAGATCACTTGAGGCCAGGAGTTTGAGATTGGGCTGGCCAACATGGCGAAATCTCATCTCTACTAAAAATACAAAAATTAGCCAGGGTGTGGTGGTGGGCACCTGTAATCCCAGCTACTTAGGCGGCTAAGGCAGGAGAATCGCTTGAACCTAGGAGGTAGAGGTTGCAGTGAGCCGAGATTGTGCCACTGCACTCCAGGACAATGGAAATGAAACTCTGTCTAAAAATCAAACAAACTATAAATAAACAAACACCCAGGTCTGGCTTCTACGTTCAGGAAGGTAGGGTCTTGTACAGCGGCAGTGATCGCATGGGGTGGGGAGTCCCCTAGGGCTATCAGCAGAAGCCTGCCATGACATCTGAGCAGAGAAGAGCTCTCAGCCCAGCTTTAGGGTTACTTGCCATCTACGACATCCATTTGAGTGTTTCCTGTGCACCTCTTTTTCACATGCCAAGCTCTAAGCTAGGTGCCAGGCACACAGACTAGTGAAGCATGCTGCCCTCGCCCTTGTGGGGCAGAATTGAATCCAACCATCACCCTGATGAATATTTAATGACCGCGGTGGTTAGTGAAATGAGGATGGAGTACGCCGTCCTAGGAGAGTGTGAAATGGCTGGGTCGTGCTGAGTAAGGTGGTAAGGTCAGAGCTTGTCTTGATTTAAAATTTTGATAATCTTGCTCATCATGGATTTTGAAAGATGCATTAATTTTGATTTTTAAAAAGACTGCACTTACCTTGATTGTTGAGTTTGTTGGTGCTCAATGTGAGGTGAGAGCTGTGTAGAACTGGAGGCTGGGCGAACCCCCTAACTTCCAGGCTGGTTAACTTACCTCATCACCTCCCAAGAAAACGCTCTTTCACTTCCGGCCTGCAATTTCCTGTGTGCCTCAGGGACTGTGTTCCTCATGGTGTCTCCTGGGTGGGCCGAGGTCCAGCTTCATGATCTTACGTTCTCTCCGAGAGGCAGCTTGGAGAGGTTAAGCAAACTCCTCTAGTCCATCAGGCACGGTCCAGGGCCAGGGGTGCTGATTTAAAATTCCTCTATGGTCACCCTTGAGTCAGAAGGGCAAGTTCTACAGACCACAAGTTCAAGGCCTGCACCCTCCAGGACATGTCCCCTGCCTGCCCAGCCACACAGGCCTCAGCTCAGCTCCTCGGGGCTCTGTCGGGCCACATGACACTGGACTTTGATTCCTCACTGACCGCTTCTGGGGTTTTCTCATTGCTGCTCGGATCTCCTCTCTCCAGACTGACAGTGAACATCCGACCAGTCTCCAATTTCACTGTTTCATCCTCGGGTCCCTTAAAGGTAGCTCAAGGGAGAGCGTTCCTGGTTTAAAGTGTGCTAGGGTGAGCCTGAGTGCAGTGAAGGTGACTGAGAAGTCGGGATGGGGCAGCTCCCCAAAAATGCCACAGGGTGCAGGAGTCGGCTCTGACTCATGCAGGCTCTGCCTTTAGCATAGGGAGGGCTTGCTGTGGGGGCGGGATCTTGTCCCTGTGGGCCCTCTCTTAGTGACAGGAGCAACGTGACACAGACAATTTCTAGACATGCAGCCTGGTGGGGAGAGTGAGTCTGGGTGTCTGAGCCCTTCCTCCAGTCCCTCCCACACGAATCTCACGGTGTAAGCCTTGCAGAGCATCTGCTTAGGAATCTAATGCAGGGGTCCAAAAATGGGCAGATCATCTCTGTGTTAGTTACATGTGCTTGTCTGCTTCCGAATGCATATCAACTCTCATCCCCTCCACTCTGTTCTGAGACGGAGGGAGTTGAGAGGCTCTCGGAGATGATTTCTATGCTTGGTGGTGGTGGAGATGTCTGCTTTCTGATGAAGGGCATGGAGAGGACCCCTGTGGGGGTCTGGTAGAGCCAACGCTGGGTCACTGGGAGGAGCCTTTTGAAATGGGGAGGCCTCACTGCCCACTTTCCACCCATCCTCCTTGCTCCTTGCACTGAGGAAAAGGCAGTCACTTGGAGCACAAACCCTTACACATGCGGCGGCCACTCTGAGTTCTGCAGTGGTTCTTTTGCTCTGAGCACTCATTGGGGTCTTGCCCTCCAGGCAGCTCTTGGTCCCCATGAGGAGAGGCAGGAGCCCAGGATGGAGATCCCAGGCTCAGATGTGATGCTGATAGGCGATGGGCCAAGATGATGAGACATCTGGCTCCTTCCTGCTTCTCTTCCTCTGTTCTGCCCAGTGGCAAATGGCGTCCTTTAAACCTGGCGAAACGATGCCTTTTGCCCCCTGGCTAATGAGAGGCTTTTGTGCTCATTATGTCATTAGAGTCTCGGGACAAGCTTGGGTAATTAGTGCCATCTTACCTATGAGGCAACAGAGAACAGGGTTTGTCCAACTTTACCTGCCTGCCAAGTGGGTGGTGAGGGCTCCGCGTCAGGCATGCTGGCGTCTGCTCTGTTGGCCGCCTTTGAAGGCAGGCAGATCCCCTCTGCTGTGTCTTTCCTCTGCAGAATTTGGGGAGTGTCTCTCGGAAAGTGATTTTTTATGGAGGTAAAAGCCACCCAGTCCCCTGGGCATGCATGTCCGTCTTTCCCGACAGCTGATGCTTGGTATGAAATTGACAACATGGTCTGAGCTCCACCCTGAAGTGCTATGCTGCCTTCTGGATACAAAACTGGTAAAGAAATAAGACATTGGATGATGTCTGTACAACCCTTCCATTCCCCCTGTTCCTTCCTATATTCAGAAAACACTCATTAAGTGCCTACCAAGTGCCAGGTATCACGCTGAGTACCAGCGCAGGGCAGATGCGTTCAAGTCTGGAAGAGAGATGCTCACCAATGTACGTGTCCATACGTGTGACCACGTATGTTCTCACCGCTTCCTGTAAGCAAGCACCTTTGTTGGTCGGGGTGAAAGGAACCTACTGACTTTATGCTGTGTCTGCCTTGCTGTGCTGCTGCTGTCTCTGTGCTGGGCTGGGGCCAGTGACGATACCTTAGGGGTCCGGGGTGTCAGAGACTGCTGTTACTAAGATGCCTTTGGTCAGTGCTGGGTGTCACCTGCTGGCATGGAGACTTTTCCATGCCAATACCAGGGCAGGGGGACAGTGTATTGAGTTAGCTTTTGCTGTAGCCCTGTGCTCAAGGTATTCTTTTGGGGATGCCCTTCTCTTATCGCATGCCTTACTTGCAACAGATGGGTTTTCAGTTTAGTGACCCGGACCTGGAGTCCCAGATACCTGTATCCACACAGTTATCTCCTCCTCTGGTGCCTTTGTATTTATTCAACCAGGCGGCACCCCAGGCATTAGGACACTGGCTGAATCCCCAAGTTGCCTTGGGCAAAAGAATCCTGTCCTGAGCCTATGGTTCCCCAGGCACACACAGGGCAGCCCCACCCAGGTTTGGGCAATGATGATTGAAGTTGCAAATTTACCTCTGACATATTTGACCCCAGTGTCTCTGCCCACAGAAGGCACAGGACCTGCCTCAGACTGTGTCCTCATGTCCCAGCCCATACTTTCCCCCATCCCCCATCCCCCCAAGGGCTTTTTCTGGCTACAGAGAAGCAGCTTCCCCAAGGGAGGGATTGGGGCAAGGGCAGACACAGAACTCTTGAGAAAGTGGGGACCAAGTGCATGGTGAAATGGGATTATGGGTTGGGGAGAGTGGCTTATGCCTGTAATCCCAGCACTTTGGGAGGCCAAGATGGAAGGATCACTTGAGAGTTTGAGATCAGCCTGGGCAACATAGTGAGACCCCTTCTCTATAAAAAGTAAAAAAAAAAAAAAAAAAGTAGCTACGTGTGATGGCATACATCTGTGATCCCCAGTACTCGGGAGGTTAAGGCAGGAGGATGGCTTGAGCCCACAAGGTTGAGGCTGCAGTGAGCTGTGCTCATACCACTGTACTCCAGCCTGGGTGACAGAGAAAGAGCCTGTTTCATTAAAAAAGTTAGTAGTTGAAAAAATGGGACTATGGAAACAGGAGAGACAGAGATGAGTGTAGTTTCTGGGACATAGCTGGGCAGGCCTGTGGTAGGCAACTCAATTTTGCCAGAATTATCTTAAGAAAATAGTGTGATTAATTTTTATCATACAAGAGATGGTAATGACTTTAGATTGAGAAGGAGAGACACAGTTTCCCTCCCATGTAAATATAGTGTGATGACATTAGAACCCAGGAGATAATAAGTCCTGGAAATATATTAGTAATCTCCAAAACCTGAAAAAAAAATTTAAGATCACATAGATTTTGTGCTTCCTTCCACAACATGGGGCACTGGATGCAGGAAAACCTTGGATCTGTATTTTTGGGAAAAGTGTGATTTCGATGCTGACACCTGTGAAGGTGGACATGAAATCTCCTGCAAGTGTAGATAACCAGGCTCGAACGTGCTTTGCTCTGAATGTGTATTCTGAGAGTATCTGATTAAAAAAATGAGCAAATGGCCCAGGCACAGTGGCTCACGCCTGTAATCCAGCACTTTGGGAGGCCGAGGTGGATCACCTGAGTTCGAGACCAGCCTGACCAACATGGAGAAATCCTGTCTCTAATAAAAATACAAAATTAGCCAGGCGTGGTGGCTCATGCCTGTAATGCCAGCTACTTGGGAGGCTGAGGCAGGAGAATGGCTTGAACCTGGAGGCAGAGGTTGCCGTGAGCCAAGATCATGCCATTACACTCCAGCCTGGGCAACAAGACTGAAACTCTGTTTCAAAAAAAAAAAAAAAAAAAAAAAAAGATGATTATGCGCATTGTCTTTGTTTTTTCCTTAAAATTTTTTTGGAGAATGGAGGCTGGTCTCAAACTCCTGGCCTCATGTGATCCTCCTGCCTTGGCCTCCCACAGTGCTGGGATTACAGGCATGAGCCCCCTTTGCCTGTCCTGAACAAACACTCTCAACCATTGCTGGTGGGAACATAAAATACAATATTTCTAGAAAACCACTGAAAACTATTTTTCTCCTTAACAATTGAAAAGAAATTATTAAACATATAGAGAAAATACCAAGCAGCAAAAAGAATATTAAAAATGATTTTAGCCCACCTGCCGTTATTATTATTTGAAGGAATACCTCATAGGTTTTTTCTTTCTTTGTGTATAGAAAGCATAGTTACATTGTAACTTGCTTTTTGCTACAAAAGAGTATTTTATAAGAACTCCTTGAATATTAACTGTTAAGAAGTCCTTAAATGTTAATTTCTACAACACTACTATTGAGGACTTGATTATATTATCTTATGGTATTATATATCTATGTAAAATCTAGTAGCCTATTGTTCGACAGTTGGTTCGTTCCTGATAGCAGTGAACAACCTTACAGCTGAATCTTTGTACATATCAGTGATAGATTCCTATGGAAGTAGAATCTTTGGATCATGGGGTCATGTATTGTTAAGAATTTTGACCATATTGTCAAATTACCCCTTGTAAAGTTTACCTGATTTGCCCTATCACCCTGCTGTTGAAAGGATTCATTTCTCCATCCTTGAAAACACAATCACTGTTTTTATATTTATCAATATAGGGACAAAATTTTTTCATTTTTGTTTCAATTTGCATGTCTTTTGATTACTAATAAGACTAAACAACTTTAATATGTTTATCATTTGTATTTTTTTTGTGATTTGCTATTCATGTCCCCAGATTTTTTTTTTCTGTTGAAATATTTATCTGTTCTTCATTTGTAAGAAAGCTTTCCACACCGGGAGCATTAACCTTTCTGTGATGTATGCTGAAAGCACTTTTTTCCCTAGTGTTGGTTTACCTTTCAATTTCAAAATTACATTTTTCACAGGTGGATATTTAAAAAATGTGCACCTCAGATCTGGGTATTTTAAACTTTTTAGCTTCTGCCTTTGCAATTGGACTTAGAAAGAACTTCTTTATTACCATGTATGTAAATATCACTTTTATAGTTTCACTTAAAAATTTAAATCTTTAATCCCTATAGCATTCATTTGAATATGTGGTATGAGGTAGGGCACTAACTTTTCTTGATTTCTGAATGCGTGGCAGATTGTACCTATATGTTCATCAATTAGCCATCCTTTTTCCAGATATAAAATGTCTTTATGTTAAAATATTTGAGTTCTACTTCTGCACTCTCTCTTTTGCACTTCGCTGTTTTAATTATCATAGTTAATATCTTGAGGAAGTCTCCTCTCTTTTTTAACAACAATGTTTTCCAGAGATTTTTACTTGTTTATTCTTTCATATCGAATTTGGAATCAATGTGACAAAATGTCAAAAAAGCTTTGATGGAATTTTTATTGGACTTGCATTCAAGTGAAAGATTAGATGAGTAGGAATTGATATGTTGGTGATACAGTCTGTCCAGTCATTTGAGCACTATTTTATATTTGCTCATTCATTTAAAATAATATTCTCCACGTAGGTATTATACATTTAGAAAATAATAATGCTACTAAGAGCCTTAAAAATGTTAATTCTTGGCAGGGCGCAGTGGTTCATGCCTGTAATCCCAGCACTTTTGGAGGCCAAAGCAGGCAGATCGCCTGAGGTCAGGAGTTCAAGACCAGCCTGGCCAACATGGCAAAACCCCATCTCTACTAAAAATGCAAAACTTAGTCGGGTGTGGCAGTGCAAGCCTGTAGTCCCAGCTACTCAGGAGGCTGAGGCAGGAGAAAGAATCGCTTGTACTGGGAAGCAGATGTTGCAGTGAGCCAAGATTGCACCACTGCACTCCAGCCTTGGTGATGGAGCCAGAGTCAGTTTCAGAAAAAAAAAAAAAAAAAAAAAAAATTATGTATCTAAAATTTCTTTTCATTTAGTAATCCCGCCTTTAGTGATGTATCTTAACAATGTGAACAAAAGTTTTTGGATAGAGGTTTCAATTATAGAATTATGCACAATGACAAAAACATTGGACACTCTTTAAATGAACAATTGGGAGACGGTTCAATAACTTTTGGTACAGTCCCAAGCTGAAATATTACACAGCCCCTAAAAAGGTATCTGTGAGGCCATCTTGTGCGACAATAACTTTTGTTTAAGTGTTAGCTACAAAATCAGGCTTTAATATTGTAGGAACAGCTTTGTATGTTATAGGTACACAGAAAATCATCGCAAAAGGCACATAAAGACTGAAGATAATTGTATGAAAACGTTAATAAGAGAGGTTATTTCTGGAAGACACGTTGTGATGAATAAAAATGGTTATTTCAAAGAGGGGATCTCTCTGTCCTTTCGAATGCCCCTGCAGTTGGCACGCACGTTGAGCGAATGGCGCAAAGCGAGCGTCGGCTGGCAGCGAGCGGGCGGGAGAGCCGGGCGGCGGGGCCGGTGCAGTCCCGCGCGTTGCCGGAGGGTGGCAGTGTCCGCTCGCAGACCCGCGGCGCGAGGCCTGCTGACCTCTGCCGGCCTCGGCCGCCTCCGGTTTATCACCCATCGCAGGAGCGGAATGAACATATTTACTTGTGTTTTGCTTTCCACTTATAATATCTAGTGGCATGGGAGGGGAATGAAAACAATTGTTCACAGGGGAAATTTATGAGCTTCATCTGGCTGCGTGATTTCCGCGGTTGCCCCGCCGCCGCCCGGGGACTCAGTTACCGGAGGGCGCATTTCCCGCTGCCAGGGCGGCCCCGCGGGGCCCTGGGCGCGGGTTTTGGTGGCAGCTGCCTCGCAGAAGCAGACGGTGGCGGGCGCCCTTTCCTTCCCCTTGAGTTTGACAAGTGCTCAAGGTTCCCTCTTTTCGGGCTGTCAGGGTGCTCCCGGCCTCATGCTGGGCCCCCCAGGGGTCCGGATGAGCCAGAGTTTCTTGACAATCCAGGGATGCCCCTAAAACGCGTCCCCTTGATGGGCTGGGGTGGGGGCAGGGCTCCTCGGACCCTCGGGAAGGCCTCTCCCGGGTCATGGTGGCGGGTGGAGTCCCTTCGCCTGCGATGCCAACTGCATCCTGGAACCTGGGGTCTCATTTCCAGGACAGGGGCGGGGACCCCACGAAAGGGACTCCTGAGGGCTGAGGTGTTGCAGGAGCTGCCTGTCTTTGGAAGGGCGCAGGAGATGGGGGAGCTTCTGTCCCTTTCCAACCCGGCTGAAAGCAGGGCCCCTGGCTTGGGGCGATTGGACCGCAGGTGCTCGCTGGGATGGAGGAGAGGAGGGGGAGACCTGTGGTGTCTTCCGACCCTGGGGCCTCAGGCTCACCGCAGTTGCCCCTGGGAACCGATCCTGGCTGAAGCCCAGCCCTAGGCAGGAACTTTCCCCTTGGACTGAACCATTCTGTCACCCCGATGAACGACCCCCTCTCAGGCTGTTGATGGTGCCGTGCCCAGCCTAGGCAGAGGGCAGGCCCGGGGCTTAGGCTCCGGATGTGAGCTGAACCTAAAGAGGGGAAGCCAGGCCCAGTCTAGCAGGTGCCTAGAAGAAGCGAGATGTGAAAACCACAAACCGAAGCGACTGCCAGGAACACACCGCGAGTGGCTTTGATATGGAGACTCATGTCACTGGATGCGTGTCAGGACGTGTATGTGTGTGTCTTTGTGGGATGCTGATCTTTTTCGTATTAGGAAGAGCTGTTCAGGTTATAATGGATCTAGGAGTCTCCCTTAGTTCTTGGTTTTTCCTCCCTTCCTTCCATCCTCCCTTTTTTTTCCTTCCTTCTCACTTCCCTCCCTCCTTCCTTTTTCCCTTCCTCCTGCCTCCTTTTCTCTCTCTCCCTCCTTCCTTCTTTCGTCTTTTCCTCCCTCCTTCCTTCCCTCCCCCTCCCTTCTTTCTCTCTCTGTTTTCCTGTCCTTCCTTCCTCCCTCCCTCCTTCCTTGCTTTCTTCCTCTCTTCCCTGCCTTCCTCCCCTCTTTTCTTTTTTTTATTCATTCTTCTTCTCTTTCCCTTCCTCCTTCCCTTCTTCTTTCCTTCCTTCTCTTCTTCCTTCCCACCCTCTCTCCCTTCCTTTCCTGGCTTGGGGGAGTTTTTCTTGAAGTCGGTCTTTGTGCCCGTGGGATTCTATGAAGCCGAAATGCACAGGGTCCTTGCTCCCTGACCTCACAGTCTCCTCTTTGCCTGGACTGCTTCAGCCCTCTGCCAGCAGGGATGGGCCAGGATTCAGCTGCGGCCAGGAGCAGTGTCAGGGTCACTTTGGAGGAAATGACCCCCCCGCCCCCACCTCTTCCAGGCAGACAGGTGAGCCTTTGGTGCCAATCAGCCGGCTTGGTGGACTTGAGTTGCCACCTCAGCCTTCCCCAGGGACCAAGGTTCACTTCATCTAGGAATGGTTTCCTCTGAGTGACATCTACTCGGGCAGAAATGAGAAGGGGACACTGGTTTGTTCTCTGTCTTGGAGTGAAACTTTAAAGAACTCGTGTAAGCTGGTGAGGACCTGGGCTTTGCATGCGCCAGAGCTGGTAGGTCAGTTCTTTGGGGTCTCTGGCCCACCAGACCCTTCCTAGGCTCATTACAATCCAGCGTGTTTCCCCAGCGGCCTTACAATTGAATTACTCAAAATTGCACTGCTTTATTGCATGCAGCTCAACTCCAAGATGAGCAAAGGCCCAGATAATGAACAATTATTTATGACAAATTATTACCTTTACATATAAGATTAACCATTTCTGTTAAGCTCAGTAAGGATGCGTGTGGGAAATGTGTGTGCAGTTCCGTAAGTGCTGGCTTGAAGGTGAGGTCTGCCGGGTGCTGTGTTTGTGGGTGCGCTGGTGGTTGTTCCGGAGGGTGTGTTCCAGGCTGAGGGGAGCCCTTGGCTGATGGGGACGAGCCATCAGGCCACTCTTTCTCCCAAAGGCAGACATGTTCCCATCTCAGCTTGGAGGCTGGCAGTTTTGATGGGGCTTCCAGGTTTATCTCCTTTTGAGTGTATAATGATGAAAGCACTAAAGAATGTGAAATGTTTCACTAATTGCATTTAAGTTTAAAAAATTCTGTTTTGTTTGAATCTGAATGTAACTTTTAAAATTATTTATGGACTCAATAATGTATGTTTTGGTTATTGAACCCCGTCTCTGTGCTTGCTTTTGTGACTAGAATCCTCTCCCAGCTAATTATAACATACAGTATTTTCCCAGCAGTCTTACAATCAAATTATTCAAAATTGCATTTCTTTATTGCATATTGCTAGAACCCAAGACAAGCAAACATCAAGATAATAAACAATTATTTATTGCAAATTATTACCTAATATATAAGATTAACAGCTTGTAACTATTAAGATTAATACACGTGGTAAACTGTATTTATTATACTTATTTTGTAGCAAATATCTTTGTATAAAACATATGTTTATGTACTGCAATTAATGAGAAAAAGTGTAAGATTAACAATTTATGTTGGTTTTGTTTTTAGATTTATGCACACTGTAAAACTTATTTATTGCACTTATTAAAAGTATTTAATGATGGACTTTTAGATGCTATATTTTTAATGTGCAAATATAAACTAAAGGAGTATTAAATTACAAAATAGAAAATTATAACTGAAGTCAAAGAATGTAACTATTTTCTGCTATAAATCTGCTTTAAAAAGATCATCGCTGGAATTACCGAATCTTTAAATAGTGGCCTTTATAGTGCATAATGAGTTTCAATGAGTTATCCTTTGAAAGGCTTTTTTCATCATTAAAACTAAACTCAACATCTTGCTCTTAAAGATAAATGTAGCTAACAGCATAAACACTGGAATCATTCCATTTTATGACGAGAAGTTGAAGTAACATTGGAGAGAAGAGAAACCCGGCCCGATCTCGTCCCGTGAAGGTGAGGAAAAAGGACTCGCTGGAAGACAGAGAGAGCCGGTGAACTAGCGACGATTTAGCTGAGATGCAATCAGCAGGCTGGGGACTGAGGGAGGAATGTCCCTGTCTTTGCTACCCTGGCTTGCCTTCTGCGATGGGGTCAGCCACAGGTGTAACCACAGTTTCTTAGCCACAGAATTACAAAATTGGAAAATATTATATATAAAGGTGGCAATGCTGAGACCATTAAAATAGAAATAAAATCAACAGAGCCCCTAGTCCCAAATATGTCCTGCCTTCCCACGGTTCAGAGGCCCCAGGCGTGTGGCCAGGCTGGGAGGGGAATTCTAGAAGGCTGTCAGAGCAGAGGACAAAAAAAAAAAAAAAGAAAAGAAAAGAAAAGAAAACCCTTTGCGAAAGCCTGGTTTGGGGCATCTATTTGCACGAATATTGTAGAAACGAGTAATGATAATGAGGAATTCCTGGGTTTCCTCTGCCTCCCCTAGCCTAGGGCTGGGTGTGTCCTGTTTTAAAGATGAAGCATCACTCCAGTCTAGCAATATGTCCCATCTGTGCCCCTGGCAGGTGGCCCATACCCTGACTTGTGAAAGTATATTGTCTCCAGCAGCTGAGCCTTGAGTCCTGATTTAGAGGTCATGTCTAATCCCAGTTGCCTGGGGATCCCCCAAGAGCACAGCTTCCAGGCCAGATAGCACAGACCACAGAACGGAGGTCCTCATGCAGCATCTGTGGACCACAGACATGTCCTTGTTCCTCTGATCTCTGGGCAAGGATTGGTAGAGAGGGGTAGTGTGCAAAGAGGGGCAGGGATGCTTCCTGCAAATTATGTGGCTGGAGGACCGAGGCAGAGACACGGGCCAGTGCAGAGCATAGGGGTGCGGTGATTTGCTTTCTTTTCCTCCATGGTTCCTTGGGACTCTTGCCCTTCTTAGGAAAAGGATTTGACAGCAGAAGAGAGGACAAGAAAGAAAAGGTGGGAAGGGGAGGAAGGAGAGGGAGACGAGGAGGGAAAAAAGAGCTTCCACTTCTCAAGCTGTGCACACCCCTGGTCACTGCTGGAGATTTCCAAAACACATTCTGCTTACTCAGAAGGCGAGTGTTCATTTACCCAGCAGCTTGTGTGATTTTCTTTCAGATTCTGAAAGCCTTCCTCTTCCCACAAATAATTATTTTATTTGTAGCTAGAGGGTATGTACAAAAATTCTTTGAAAAAATGTGTAGAAAAAGTAAAATCTGTTATTTTGTGTTTGGGGGTCATCGTGGGGGCAGTTTGGTGCTTCTGTCCTGGGATGCGGTGTCCCGGGTCGTGTGAGAAGTTGATTCTGTCTCTACCTCCTAAGGCTGCGTGCAACCTGGATGGCAGGACAGCAAGGGAGGCTGGCAGGCTTCCATCTCTGCTGTGTCCCCCAATTCCCTGCCTGGCTGTGTCAAAAGGGTTTTCTTTTCTTTTCTTTTTTTTTTTTAGAGAGGGGGTCTCTCTGTGTTGCCCAGATCAGTCTATAACTCTTGGGATTAAGTGATCCTCTTGCCTCGGCCTCCCAAAGTGCTGGGATTATAGGCATGAGCCACCATGCCTGGACCAAGGTGACCTTATTTTAACCCACCAAATTGGCTAATGTTTTTTGTAATTCGTTGGTATCTCTTATAAAGCCAAATACCAACACTCCCTCTCTGCTCACAGGCACTCACTTATTCACCCACTCACGCACACATCTTTTCATTCATTGACACATTAGCTCATCTGTTCATTCATGAATTCATTGGTCAGTTAATTAAGCAATTTATCCCTTTCTTCCTTCCTTCATTTATTCATTCATTCATTGTTGGTTCATTCAGCAGTCGTTTCTGGTGCCTCCTAAGAAAGAATTTCAACTGCTAACCAGCCCAGTTTTTTTTTAAAAAAATTGAATACAAATTATATATCTGCATGGTGTACAACATGATACTTTGATATACACGTACATGTGGAATGGCTACATCAATCTAATTAGCATATGCATTACCTTATACATTTATTATTTTTTTGGGGGGTGGGAACACTTAAAATCTACTCTCGTAGTGATTTTCAAGTATGCAATATCTTATTCTTGACTATAATCACCACCATGATGCACACCAGATCTCTTGAACTCATTCTTCCTGAGGTTTTAGATCCTTTGACTGATATCTTTCTAATTTTCCATCTTCCTAGCCTCTGGGAACCACCATTCTACTCTCTGCTTCTATGAGTTCTACTTGTTTAGATTCCATGTATAAGTGACATCAGGCCATACCTGTCTTTCTGTACCTGGTTTATTTCACTCAACATAGTGTCTTTCAAGTTCACATATGTCGTTGCAAATGACAAGATTTCTTTTTAAAGGCTCAATAGTATTTCATTGTATATATGTGCCACATTTCTTTATCCATTCATCTGTTGATAAACTCTTAGGTTGATTCCATATCTTGGCTTTTGTGAATAATCCAGCCCAGTTTTGAAGGATGAGGAACTGGCACAGCTCTCTCTAGGTCAGGGATCTTAGTGGAATTCCATAGGGATGTCCAGTCTCCGCGTCCAGAGACTCCAATTCTGTAGTTGTGGGGTGGGTCTGTGAACTGGAATTTGCCAAGGGGCCACCTCTGCAGGTGGTTCTTCTGATCACACTGTGAATCATGGTTCAGGGAGTTTGTGCATTTGCTGTGGGGCATGTTCAAGCCGAACACCCATTCTTCTAAGAGAGTTTAATGCCCGACCTCATTTTCCAAGGGAGTCCAAGGAATTAAGCTTGCTCCTGAGAGTTGACCAGATTAGAGTGTCCAACCCCCTACTAATAAAAAGATGCTCATGTTAGCAGCAAGGCGACCTTATTTAAAAAGTTTTTAAGAGACAGGGTCTTGCTCTGTCTCACCCAGGCTGGAGCGTAGCGGTGATCATCAAAGCCAACTGCAGCCTCAACCTCCTGGGCTTGTTATCCTCCCACCTCAGCCTCCTGAGTAGCTGGGACTACAGGCACATGCCTCCATATGTGGCTAAGTTTTAAAAGTTTATTTTGTAGAGAGAGGGTCTCTCTATGTTGCGCAGGTTAGTCTCTGAACTCTTGGCCTCAAGCGATCCTCCCACCTTGGCCTTTCAAGGTGTTGTAATTACAGGCATGAACCACTGTGCCTGGCCTGAGGTGACCTCATCTAT
Source organism: Saguinus oedipus (assembly GCA_031835075.1). Taxonomy (NCBI): domain Eukaryota; kingdom Metazoa; phylum Chordata; class Mammalia; order Primates; family Cebidae; genus Saguinus; species Saguinus oedipus. The sequence continues at coordinate 36,458,093 of CM063187.1, read as the reverse complement.
CCCACCAAATTGGCTGATGTTTGTTTGTAAATTTGATGGTACCTAGTAAAACGCCAGGAACCAGCCACTGGGCACTGGTGGGATTAACCAGAAACAGTTTCTAGGAGGGCAAAGTACACTTTCTTTTTTTTTTTTTGTGATACTCAGTTCTCACGAGATCGGAAAAGTGCACTTTCTTTTGAGCCAGGTAGATTCTTCTAGGAATTTGTCCCAAGGACATAACAAAAAATGACCAGCAATTTATGATAGATGCATTGTTACAATATCTTCTATAAAAGAAAGAAACAGGCAAAATGTAGATGTCCAACCACCAAACTTAGGTGAATACATGATTTTACATCCAGCCAAATGGGTGCCAGAGCCAGAGAAATTTGAATAGTGAGAACCAGGGTTTGAGTGCTGGCTAAGATTTGGTTTCTTTTATAGAGGAAGGGCACATTTGGGCAAAGGGGAGGAGAGGTAGGGTGGAGGAAGATGAGCCTTACCTCTAAAAAATGTTCCTGGCTAATGCCTGTAACCCCCAGCACTTTGGGAGGCCGAGGTGGGAGAATTGCTTGAGGCCAGGACTTTGAGACTAGCTTGGGTAACATAGCGAGTTCCCATCTGTACAAAAAAAAAAAAAAAAAAAAAAAAATTAGCCAGGCCTGGGAGGCATGTGCCTGTAGTTCCAGCTACTCAGGAGGCTGAGGTGGGAGGGACTGCTGGAGCCCAGGAGTTCGAGGCTGCAGTGAGCTGTGATTGTGCCACTGCACGCCAGTGTGAAGGACAGAGCCAGACTCTTTTTATTTGTATATATATATATTTAAAAATTCCCTTGTTTTCTGCTGGGAGAGGCATTGGGCTACTCCATCTTTTCCTGTTCCACTAGTTCACTTAATGCATTTCAAAAGCTTTAAAATGTTCACATCCTTAAAACCCACAATTCCACTATTAGGAACTGTTTGTAGGGAATTAATCCGGGATGAAAAGAAAGGATCAAATACAATGATGCTTGTTGCAGATTTGTTTTTGGCTTTTTATTACAGATAATTTAAAAATTGTACAAAAGTAGCATGAACAGAAAAATGGACTCCTGTACCCTGTTACTCAGCTTCGATGCTTGTCAACTCCTGGGTCCCCTTCCTTCTCCCAGGTGATGGGAAGCAGGTCCCAGGTATTGCGTTATTTTATCCATCAATAATTCAGAAGCCATCTCTAAAAGATAAGGGCTCCTTCAGAAAGCAAGTCACGACACCTTTATCTCACTTTAAAATTAACAAAAATTCCTTAATATTGTGAAATATTCAGTCGATATTTAATTTCTCCTCCTTGTCTCATAATCTTTCTTTTTTCTTTTGTTTGAATCAGATAAAGTCCACCCTTGGCAACTGGTTGACACGTCTCATCTCTTTTAATCTCTGCTTCCCTCCCCGACTCTCTTCTTCCCTTGGAATCTGTTGAAGGGGCTGGATGAATTGCACTGTTGGGTTTCCCACAGACTTGATTTTACTGATTGTATTGTTTTTGTGTCATTTAACATGTTCCTCTGTATCTTGTATATCCTGTGACTGTGTCACCAGTAGAAGTCACAGATATTTCCATATAGCATTATAGCTGTTGCAGGCATCTTGAAATATGATTTGTGCTCCTCTCCGTGTTAAAATTATTAAACACTCCACTAGACTTTACTATTGATAAGAACATAAAGACATATATTGTGTCACAAATTTGTTTTTTTGTGACATATTTTGATAATCATACTTCAAGAGTTTGGAACCTATGTATTTCATTTTATTATTCTTCTGGTCATACTTTTCAGATGACCAGAAGGCCCAGTGGTCTCAAGGAATAAAATCTGATCATCATCTTTTTTTTTTTTTTTTTTTTTAAGAGATGGGGTTTCACTGTGTTGCCCAGGCTGTTCTTGAACTTCTGAGCTCAGGGAATCCACCTGCCTTGGCCTCCCAAAGAGCTGGGATTACAGGCGTGAGACACTGCACCCAGCCTAGATCTATTATTTTATTAAGACTGCAACATGGTTATATTCTATCACCCCTTCTTAACTCATTAGCTGGAATAGTTCTGTAAGGAGAAGTTTTCCATCATTAACTATTTGGTTACCTTGATCTTTATTTAAAAAATATCAACCTTTTTATTTTGAGATAATTGGAAATCCACGTGCAGTTGTATGAAATAGTACAGAGAGATCCCATGTACCCATTACCCAGTTTCCCCCAATAGTAACTAACACCTTGCAAAACTACAGTACCCTGTCAGAATCGGGATATTGACATTGAAATAGGCAGAATACAGAAAGTTTCCTTTACTAGGAGACTGTCTTATGTTGCTCTTTTTAGCCGCAAGCATTCCCTCCCAACTCGCTCCTTAACCATAGGCAGCCACCAATCTTTTCTCTATGTCTGTGAAGTTGTCATTTCAAGAATGTTAAATAAATGGAATCATACAGCCTGTAACTCTTTGGGATTGGCTTTTCCCACTAAGCATCATTGTCAGGAACATGATTCAAGCTGTTACTTTTCATTGCTGTGTAGTATTCTATAGCATGATGGATCACAATTTGCCTAATGATTCACTCACTGAAGGACATTGAGGTTGTTTCGTTTCTGGCTATTGTGAAGAGAGCTAAGCATTTGTGTACAGGTTTTTGGGTGAACCTGAGTTTTTATTTCTCTGAGATAAATACCCAGGTGTTGCAGTTGTTGGGTTGAATGGCATTTGCATGTTTAATTATGTAAGAAATTGCTAAATGGTTTTTCAGAATGTCTTACCATTTTACTTTCCTACTGACAATGTAAAAGTGATTTAGTTTCTCTGCATCCTTATCAGCATTTGGTGTTGTCACTCCAAAGGCATTTTGGTATATGTGTGGCAATATCCACTGTGACCTTTTTTTTTTTTTTTTTTTTGAGACGGAGTCTCGCTCTGTTGCCCAGGCTGGAGTGCAATGGTGCGATATTGGCTCACTGCAACCTCCGTCTCCTGGATTCAAGCAATTCTCTGCCTTAGCAGAGAAAAACAATTGCTCCAGCACCACTGGTTAAAAAGGGTACATCTTTACTTCATTAAATTGCTTTTGTGCCTTTGTACAAAATTAATTGGGTATTTTGTGGGGTCTATTTCTGAATTCTATGGCATTCCCTTCATCTATATGTCTTTTCTTTCAGTACTTGAAAAATACATTGCCACTTCTGCTGGTCTCCATGACTTTTGATGAGAAATCTACTGTTATTCTAATTGTTTTCTCTATATATCATGTTCTCTCTCTCTCTCTCTCTTTTTTTTTGCCTGTTTTTATCTTTGTTTTTAGTTTTCAAAAATTCAACTATAATGTGTCTTGATATGGAATTTTTTGCATTATCTTGTTTGAGTGAACCCAGCTCTTTGAATCTGTAGCTTAATGTCTTGATAACTCAGAGACATTTTCAGTCAGTCTTTTGCTGAGTACTTTTCAGTCCCATCCTCTTCCTCCTTTCAAGGCTCTGATATAATAAATATTATGTTTTTGTTGCAGTCCCTCCAATCCCTGAGGTGTTGTTATTTTTTTCTGTCTATTTTTTTCTCTCTGTTGTTCAGATGGATAATTTCCATTATTTTCTCTTCTAGTTCATTGATTTTTTCCCTCTATCCCCTTCATTATGCTTTTTGACTCATTCACTGAGTTTTAAAAATTTGGTTATTGTATTTTTCAGTTTTTGAATTTCCATTTGTTCTTCTCTCTGTCATTTATTTCTTCATCAGGACTCTTTAGGACCTTATTTGTTTCAGTGTGTTTGTAATTTCTCACTGAAGCGCTTTCATGATCACTGCTTTAAAACACTCGTCATGTGATTCTAACACCGTTATGTCATATTGATGTTAGCATCTGATTGTCATTTTTATGCAGTTTGCGACCTTTGTTTTTATAGCACGAGTGATTTTTAAATTGAAACGGGAATTTGTGTTATATGATGAGACTTTGAATCTTACTTAGAGTTTGTGGTCTAGTTGGTTATTTTCTGATACTGCTGTAGTAAGGGAGATGCTTCCCATCAGTTTTGGCTTCATGCGTTTTACAGCTTTCCTGTTTGGTGTACACGCATTTAGGATTGGTGTGTCTTCTCGGTGGGTTGACCCTTTATCGTCATTATGATGTCTCTCTCTGTATCTGGTAGTTTTATTTTCCCCGAGTTCTATTTTATCTGGTATAAATACAGTCTTCTTCCAGGTTCGCACTTTGTCTCAGTTGACATGTGAGATAATGTGATCCCAACCACTCCTCCACTGATACTGTTGGGGGACGGAGGCCAATGGGGATGACGACTCCACACTTGGTCTTTTCTGGTATCAGCTCAGCATGGATGTTGGGTGTCCTTGTGAGGGTGAGAGTCTAGACTCTTCATTTGGCCTTTAATGGAGTGGGACGGCAAGGTTTCTTTCCTGTGGTATTTGGCTGGAGCAGTGTGGTCACCATCTAAAAGTTTCCTGACTTGCTAGGCTGCCCCTTTTCTGCTCCTTTGGCTAGAGAGAACATATATTTTCTTTTGTTTTTTGTTTTTGTCATCTGTGTCCATTGTGGTTTCCAGATTTTTAACCTCTTCAGTTGTAAGTTCAGCATCTATGAAGCAAAAGGAACACCCAGGGAGCTCACTCCTATGTCATTCCTTGGGTCTTGAGGTACCCAGCCTCTCTACCATGGTTTTTCCATTTTTCAGAAAATTCTTATGTCTGCTTTATATTCTGATAATTATTATGTTTGTTTAATATATAAAGTTCAGGACTTTTGGCTGTACTTAGTGGGAGGAATAGAAAAAAGTGCATCTTTCATCTTTCTGGAGAGGATTAAAAAAAAATGATTTTTGTTTAAAATTATGTAAAATGTTTCATGGGTTCCACATCAAATCAATAACACAAATTATGTTCAGAGATGTCCAGCTTCTGTCCCTTTGTTCTCCATTCTGTTCCCTCTGAATCTACAGATAGTTATTTTTTAAAGTTTGGGTTTATTTTTTAATTATAAAAATATAACTAACCGTGTGTGTGTGTTTGTGTGCGCGTGCACGTGTGTGTGCATAAGTGCCTGTGTATCCCTTCCTTTCCTAGATAAATGATGCCATACAAAAATCACTTTCCTCCACCTAGCTTTTTATTTAATAATATATCTGGGAGGTAACTCCATGTCAGTATATAGAGATATGTTTATTCCTTTTTAAAGTGGCATGGCAGTCTACTTTTTTGGATGTACCATAGTTTATTCCACTAGTTCATTACTGAGAGATACTTGAGTTGTTTCCAGTCTTCTGCTAGCACAAATGTGCTGTAATGAATAGCACTGTGTTCCATCATTTTGTGTTTTTGCTCCTGTATCTTTTGTTAGGTCCCTCGAAGTGAGATTGCTGTGTCAAAAGGCAAAAGGTAAATGTATATGTCATTTTACCAGATATTGCGACATAATTTTTTACATAAGAAATTAGAAACCACTCAAATATTAAACAGTAAGTTAAAATGATGACAATAGCATATGGGCATGAGAGTTGTATGTGGACGGGCGCGGTGGCTCACGCCTGTAATCCAGCAGTTTGAGAGGCCGAGGCGGGTGGATAATGAGGTCAGGAGTTTGAGAGCAGCCTGGCCAACATGGTGAAGCCCCTTCTCTACTAAAAATACAAATATTAGCCAGGCGCAGTCGTGGGCTCTTGTAATCCCAGCTACTTGGGAGGCTGAGGCAGGAGAATCGTTTGAACCTGGAAGGCAGAGGGGTTGTGGTGAGCCGAGATTGAGCCACTGCACTCTAGTCTGAGTGACAGAGCAAGACTCCCTCTTAAAGTCATATGCAACAGCACATGGGTGTAAGAGACAACAGAATTTGAGTTTTTGCTATGAATATGACTCCAGAGTCCCTACAAGAGGCTTAGGCTTAGTGACCTCTGGCTTACATATACAATGGGAAGCTGTGAAAATATTCAGGAACATTAGTGAAAAAAGAATTCCCTATCTATTAATAATGAAACAAAGCATGTAAAGTAGTACAAACAAATAGTATGATCCCATTTTGTAAAAAAAAAAAGTCTGCGTAACGAGTTTGCAAATTTGCTAAGACTGCACTTAAATCTGTATAAAACACATGACTTCTTCATTTCTCAAACTGCTCTTTTTTAAGACCCATGGGGAAAATACTCCTAAATTTTAGTCCAATTTGGAAAGTGGAATGTGAGGCAGGACTTGGGTCCTTTGCGTTGCACTTACTTCAAACCGGTGACTGTCCATGTTGGGGCGGGGGCTCACAGAACTCGGTGACAAAGGGGAAAGGATGAAATATTCGGGAAGATGTGTGCTCACCCGCAAGGGTTATTATTAGCCTGAAAGGCCCTGAATGGGGGATGCCGAGCTCCTGCCTGACACCGCGGCCCAGGCAGGAAGGAGATGATTCATATGGCTACAAGGAGTGCTCTGATTTCATATGACGACATAAATGACAGTCGCATTTGGGGCACCGCCACGCACAGATAGCATTGTTCGCTGACCGCCTCTCACCCAGCCTGCAAGGAGAATCAGAGCAGGCATTGTGCGGGGAGAAGCAGGACTGGGGGTGTCTGTGAGGTGGCAGGTGTGTAACCCTGGGAGGGAGGGTGAGTGAAGGCGCTCCTGCGGCGGCTGGGGTGGCCAGGGGAATGGGCCCTGGGGCTCCTCTAGGGCACAACCTAGGGCCCCCTGCCCTGCTGATTCTCCTTTTGCTTCCCTTGCCCAGCATAACCTGCCTCCCAGCCTCCCCGGCTTCTCCAAACCCTGCTTACTTGTTAAGTTCAGTCCTAGATCTGGGAGCCTCCTCCTCCAGGAAGCCCACAGTACCCAGGCCCTGGCTACTCCATTCTTTCAGCTCTGTGTCTGCCTGTGCTGGAGAGTGCCTTTCTCCCTCCCTGCAGGCTCCAGGCTCTCCCTGCCCTTCTGGCCCAGGTGAGGCTCTGGCTGGGTTCTCTGCAGCCATGTGTGAACAGCTTGAGATGAGGTTTCTGTGTTAGTCTGTCTTTGGTTGCTTAGAACAGAATAACTGGGTAATTTCTAAAGAAAAGGGAATTCTCTCTTACAGTTGTAGAGGATAAGAAGTCCAAGAAGAGCTGCATCTGGTGAGAGCCTTCTTGCTGGTAGGGCCTCTCAGCAGAATCTCCAGGAGGCATAGCATGTCCCATGGCGAGGGGCTGAGTGTGCCAATGTGTTATGCTGGGTCTCCCTTCTTATAAAGCAACCAGTTCCCCTCCCATTAATCCAGTAGCCCTGTGATCCATTCATCCATGAATGAATGAATCCATTCATAAATGCAGAGCCCTCAGGATCCAGTCACCTCTTTTTTTTTTTTTTTTTTTTTTGTCACCCAGGCTGGAGTGCACTGGCTCAATCTTGGCTCACTGCAACCTCCTCCTCCCAGGTTCAAGCAGTTCTCCTGCCTTAGCCTCCCGAGTAGCTGGGATTACAGGTGCCTGCCTTCACTCCTGTGCTAATTTTTTTTTTGTATTTTTAGTAGAGATGGGGTTTCACTATGTTGTCTAGGCTGGTCTTGAACACCTGACCTCGTGATTCACCCACCTCAGCCTTCCAAAGTGCTGGGATTACAGGCATGAGCCTCCGCACCCAACTGCAGTCACCTCTTAAAGGCTTCACCTCTCAGTACTCTTGCATTTGGGATTAAGGTTCAACTTGAGTTTTGGAGGGGGCATTCAAACCATACAGCCTCCTTGGCCATGAAGGTAGCTCCAAGTTCAGGTCAGCTCACCTTCCCCTGGTGTTGCTTTGGGTGAGGAACTCCCTTGAGAGCTGAGCCCCACAGCAGTGTGACAATCAGGGTGAGATTTTCCCAAGTCATGGCAGGTCCCAGGGTAAAATAAAAATGAAAATGCGAAGTCCCTCATTGAAAAATGAATTAGGAATTTCAAGACAGGACAGTGGAGCATCTAAATCCAGGGCAGGGACCTTCTGAATGTGGGGCCTGAACACTGCACAGGTCATGGACTCAAGACGCAGGCCTGGCTCCAGGGTCAGAGAAAAGAGACTCAGAGTTCAGGCAGGATGCCCCTGGTGACAGCAGTGGGTCCTCTGTAGCCTCAGCTCTGATGGGGCAGTCTGGCAGCAGAACTGGGAAGAATGCCGGATTAGCCGGAATGCCAGGACCTCTGTAGGCTCTGCAGCAGCTGGGGATCTAGGGTGCATGGGAGGAGGCTCTCCACACTTCTCTGTCGCTAACTCATGGTCCTCAGTTGCTGCAGAACTGAGAGAGTGTACTTGACATCATCTTGCTGCTCCATCCCTTCCTGAGCACCTTGGGGGGTGGCAGCACCCTGGACCTGCGGGGCCACCCTGACCTTTGCAGTAAATTAAAGCCATTTCTTCCATAACAAACAATTTACAGGCAGACCATGGTGCCCCATCCCCCCTTGGCCAAATGCCTCTTTGCAGGAATTGAGGCCATCGATGGGGCCCCTGGCCCAGAAGCTGGTACCACATCCTATTTTCTCAGTATATTTCATTTGGAATCCAAGACAAAAAGAATAGGAGAAGAGGATCACATTCAAGGATAATTTCATCTCAGGGCCTCTAACCAGGAGAGGAAGGCTCGAGCTCGCTGGTCCAAGGAATTCTTGTTCCTGCAGTATTTGCTCACAAAATGATTTCACATGTAGAAACCACATTAAGAGTCATGTTAATCATAGACATTTGGAACTGGATCTGACTTGACAGGGAAACAGAACTTTGGTGTGGAGTTTGGTTTGGAGTTTGAACACCTATTTCAGTTGGGATGATGGCAAAGCCACAGAGTGGGGGACCCACACCTGTCTCCACTGTCTTGTCCTGCATTGGACAGGCCACTTCCTTGGCAGAGAGGGAGCCTGGTCCCTGTAGGGAATCTCCCTGGATGGGACAGCAGTGAGTCTGCCTGGGCCCCTGCAGCCAGCTCAGCTTTCCCTAGGAGCTAGTAAAACATCTGGAGGAGGGGTTGCAAACAGACAACACCTGGGCTGTCTTTAGGCCCAAGTGGGTTTTGGGGCCTGTTTAGAGTTTTAACAGAACCTGAATTAAATGCAAACATTTCAAAGTCAGAATATTGCAAGTAAACATCCAAATTCTGGGCATCTCTTAGAAAAATCTAGGCATTTCTTCTTGACTGCGATTGAGAGGTGTGAAGTCAGGCCGCTCCTTTTAGACGTGGCTGTGCTCTTAATTTGTGGTCATACCTATCTCTCCATATACCCTTCCCAGCCCTGCGCTGAGTGGCTGTCACCACAGATCTTTGATTTGCACTGTTGCATGTAACTGACATCACGCATTTATGTTGCCAGCCTGATTCCCATGAGCATTTCACCTTTTGTTTCCTGGATTAGAAGTTCCAAGGGACAGAGATGGGGAGGAAGCCTCCATGCCATCTATTCCTGCCTCTGTCCTTGAACCTTGTGAATATACTTGATGTACCCAGATGATCAAGTGATTGGGCCTGAAATTCCCAAATCTCACCCAATGAGATTTGGGTGGCGATACTGTCAATATGTGTTGATGGAATATCTCTCTCTCAGCCTTGTTCTTGGGGAGATGGTGGGGCTCGAAGGACACAGAGACCCTCAGAATAGCTTCAGAGAACCCTTCCAGGCTAACACTTAGGGTCATCCCTTCTTCCACCCATCCCTTCCTCCTTTGCTGCCTCCTCACCCCCACATCATGTGGGCAGTGGCTCCAGCATCAGATCACATTGCAGGCTCAAAGCACCCAGGGCATCAGTCCCGCACCTTTGTGAAGGTGCTTCCCACCTGCCTGAAATATCTAGATCAGCATCTGCCAGTTGGCTGTAAAAGTCCTATTTCAAGAGTGCAGGAACCTGTCCCCTTGCCTCCAAAGGCACACCCCCCTGAGGTGGCATTTGTCTTCTGAATGTCCACTGAGACACACGTACATGCCTCAAGTGTTGATGGGGCACGGTCTCTGCAAATGCTAAGAAATGAGGAGTGGCTGCTTTACCCTCACCCTGCTGCTGGGATGTGGGCAATCCCAGGCCCCCAGGAACAGAGCAGGAATTAGGTGAAAAGGCTGCTGCTTCAAGAGTGGATTGCCCCTCCTCCTCAATAGGAATAACCCATTCAATGTCACCTGCTGTATGTGGCTGTTCCCTTTCCAGCACTGCCAGAGCACTTCGTTCAGACAGCATCCCAGCCTCAGAGTCTGCTTCATTCTTTGTATTCATTCATTCACTCTCATTCATTCAACAAAGCAGGCATTTTGTTCTAGGTATCATGATAACTGCTCAGATGGTAGCCCTGAGTGAGGGAAAACATCCCTGCTCATAGAGGGCAGTAGGGCTTCAGTTTCTCAAAGATGGGACCTCCCATGTGTCTTGTACGTAGAGGCAGATGACACATTACAGTTGCATGAGCTAATTTTGCCTGAAGAATTTTTACATTTATTTATTTATTCATTTTTTAGAGATGGGGGTCTCACTCTCACTCAAGCTGGAGCACAGCATGCAGTCAGCTCACTGTAGCCTTGACATCCTGGGTTCAAGCCATCCTCTCACTTAGCCTTCCAAGTAGCTAAGACTGCAAGCATGTGCCACCACATCCAGCTAAGTTTTAAAAAATTTTGGGGTCTTGCTATGTTGCCCAGGCTTGTATTGAAATCCTGGCCTCAAGTGATCCTCCTGCCTTGGGCTCCCAAAATGTTGAGCCACTGTGCCTGACTTTGGTTGAAGAAACTTTAAGAAGCATAAAGACCACTACCATTATTTCCAATCCAAATTGTCTTTTGAGAATTAAAAAAATTAATGAACATTTGAAGACAATTAAAAATATCCTATGAAACAAGGGTGGGGCATCACTGGGTTATCTTCTTGGATGCCTTTGGCCAGGAAACACAGGCTGCTGAGCCAAGCATATGGGACAGGCTGGGGGCTCTTAAGCTGTCAAGGGGAAAATTCTCAGGTACCCCAGTTTGTGTCACACTGGCATGAGGAAGCCACAGCTGACCCCAGCCCTCTGCTGCATGCTCTCCCTGCCCCTTGGGGTCTGGCTGCTTCAGGGTTCTTCCTGGAATCCAATTCCAGTTGCTTCTGGGATCTTCAATAGGTATTGTTCTTTCTCCTTGGAGTAAAGTTCTCTTTCCTCATTTCCTTAAATCCTAGCTAGAAGCTTCAAGCTTCCTAAAGATTGGCTGGGCGTGTTGGCTCATGCCTGTAATCCCAGCACTTTGGAAGGCTTAGTCGGGTGGATCACCTGAGGTCAGGAATTGGAGACCAGCCTGACTGACATGGTGAAACCCCATCTCTACTAAAAGTACAAAAAATTAGCCGGGCAGGGTGGTGTGTGCCTGTAATCCCAGCTACTGAGGAAACTGAGGCAGGAGAATCACTTGAACCTGGGAGGTAGAGGTTGCAGTGAGCTGAAATCATGCCACCGCACTCCAGCCTGGGCAAGAGAGTGAGAATAAAAAGCTTCCTGAAGACTTTTCTGGCGTGGCGCCCCCTACCTTGCTCCTACCACCCATGAGGTCTCCTTCATCTGAATTCTTCCAGGGCTCATGATCTTTGTGGTCATCAGTGTTCCAGGCTGGTGAACAGACAGAGGATGGGCTTTGGGGGTCACAGGGACCAGGACTCTTAAGCTCAACTCAGCCTCTTGCAGCTGTGCGGTTCTATGCCAACTGGGACACCTACCCTGAGGGCTTACATCAAGGTTACTTATTATTCTGTAATTCCCCAGCTAGATTACAATTCTCTTAGGGTCACACAGCACCCTGGGCTGAGCTAACATCCAAGCTGTTAATAAGTATTTGTGTTGCATAGAAAAAAGATAACAAATGTGAAGGCGACTTGAAAAATAGAAAGCGATTTCTTTTCCCCAGTATTTAACTGTGGGAAAGTTCATTTGGACGAATGAGTAATAATAGGCAAGGGAATTTGGGGGGCGGAAGAGTAATGAAGAATTTGTATTAGATATGAAAATGCATTTTAAAGCAACAAAATAGATCAAGAGGACGAAACACAAAAAATCCGGAAGCAGACCTGCCATAGCTCAGGCTCTCTGGAAAACGGAGCTTGAGGCGAGGATTAAAGGGCTGATGTTTCATTTGGGAGGTGCGAACTGCAGGCAGAGAGAGAGCGAGAGAGAAGGGGAAAGAGAGAGGAGGCATGCAGCAGAGAGGGACGGGAAGAAATGTGTATGGTCCTGCCCCGTGCTGGCTGGGGAGAGACCCAGCAGGTGGCTTAGCAGGTGTCTCTGCTTGGAGTCGCCATCTTCTCCAGATGGGGTATGTGCAGAAACTCTGTCTCTTAAGTAGTCGGTGAGTGACAGGGAAGAGGAAATGAGTGTGCCTGGCTCCTTCGCTTTTCGTCTTTCCCTCTGGTCAAAGTTCACTCCGTGGGGAGTGCCTTCCCCACATTTTTGCATTGCGTCTTCTGGGTGTCACTTTGGGCAGCTTCTCAGGACATTGGCTCTATACTCAGAGGTGAGGTGTTTCCCGTAAGTCTAGAGGTGGCTGGAGCTGCCAGAAACACTAGGTGTGTGCCTGGGCTGCTGGTTGCACAGTGGTGGCCAAGAATCGGGGGGAAGGCGGACGAGTTTGGGAGTAGAAGTTGGGGAGCAAGACGCTCACTTCAGGTGCACCATTTAAAGCCATGCCAAAAAACTCAGCCATCAAGCTGAATCATATTTTAATGCAATATTTAAAAAAGTGAAAATTAATGCAAAAACTCATGATGAAAAAAATATCAACATTCTAAATAAAGACAGAATCCAAAAGGGTGGGGATTAAAGGGAAGAGAGTGATGTGCCAGTGCGGGGCTGGGTCTTGTCTTGATTTAAAAATTTTGCCATTTTGTTTATCCTGGACTTTTTTTTTTTGTAGCTATGGAGGGACATTTTTGGACATGCTGAGTTTCAGAGATGGAGTAGACATCCAGGTGGCGATGATTGGGAGCTTAGAGCCTGGAATCAGGGAGGGAGGCTGGGCTGAGTGGTACACCTGGGAACTGGCAACAGAGAGCTAAGAGCTTGAAGCAAGGGGACCAGGCAGGTGCAGCTAGAGAAGAGATGAACCCCCTGCACCCCAAAATGTAGAGCTTATTGAGAAGGAGCCAACTGAGAGGCTACAAGTATGAAAGTGTGAAGGGATTCCACCAAAATGCCAACATTCATGGTGTTTTAGGTGGAAGGCGAAATTGTGGGTGGTTTCATTTTGCTTATCCATATGTACACATTTCTCCAGAATAAGCATCTATTACTTGTGCCATGATAAAACGCTCCACATTTCCAAGATACTGTCATGTTGATGGGTGGCTGTGCAGGGAAAGAGCTGATCAGAAGGACAGGCTTATTAGGAAGTGCTCAGTGCTGGCCATGCTGGGGCTCTCTGGGGCCAGCTTGGCCGTTCTCTGCATTTTGCCAGTGATGGGCACTAGAGCAGATTTGCTACATATCTGGAGCACTCAGGTAGCTTGAGGCTCAGGGGCACTCTGGCTCTGGGCTATTCACTAGTGCCCTCCCTCCCTCCCTCCTCCCATCCCCCTCCTTCCCCCCTCCTTCTCCCCTCTCTCCCCGCTCCTTCCCTCCCCCTTCCCCCTCCCTCCTTCCCTCCCTCCCTTCCTCCCTTCCTTCCTTCCTTCTTTCCACATTGTCTTACTGTATCGCCCAGGCTGGAGTGCAGTGATGCACTCATAGCTCAACTGCAGACTTCAACTCTTGGGCTCACACTATTCTCCCACCTCAGCCTCCTGAGTAGCTGGGTAGCTGGGACTACAGATGTGCTCCACCGTGCCCAGCTAATTTTTTAAAAGTATTTTCTCCATAGAGGTGGGGCGTTGCTATATTGGTCAGGTTATCCTCTCTCCTCCTCCTCTCAAGGTGCTGGGATTATGGGTATGGGAGCTAAATAGGGTTAGGAAGCTTGGCCCATGGTGGGCTCTTCTTTGAGGGTGGGGGCTGAACAGTGGGAGGGCTTACCTGTGTTCCTTGGTGAGGGGCACAGGCATCTTTCTAGAAGCTGTAGGGACTATATGTTTAGCCTGTTAGATTACTGAATAGGTGATTTCAGTACAAATTTATCAAAAAGATATATAATAAATGTTCCAATCGCATGTGGCTAGTTCCCACCAAGCATCTATTAGAAATGAAGAAATGTGCCCTCTCATTTGAAGCATTTGTTGTGTGCCTACTGTGTACAAGCACCATGCTGGCAAGAGAGCACCCTTCGCTTCTGCTATGAAACCCGCAATCCAGCAGGAGAGAAGGAATACATTAGATTCATCATCGCCCAGATCGTTAATGGAATGCTGAGAAATACTTTGAGGAAAGAGAGCGCAGAGCAGAGAGATTGAGCTGGTCTCAGTGGTCACGGCAGGCTCCCCTGAGGGAGGGGCCTAAAGCAGATGCAAGAAGGAAGAGTAGGATGTGGCAGGTGACAGAGAGGCACACCGGGAGGGAGGAACATTCCCCTCAGCACATCCCCTAACAGAGAACCCTGTTTGCAATGGTAGGGCCCTTTTAAGGGCAACATGTTGGCATGGGGATAATAAACTGAAGAAATGCCAGGCGTAGTGGCTGATGCCTGTAATCCCAGCACTTTGGGAGGCCAAGGTGGGTGGATCACCTGAGGTCAGGAGTTTGAGATCAGCCTGGCCAACATGGTGAAACCCCGTCTCTACTAAAAATACAAAAATTAGCTGGGTGTGGTGGTGGGTACCTGTAATTGCAGCTACTCCAGAGGCTGAGGCAAGAGAATCACTTGAACCTGGGAGGCGGAGGTTGCAGTGAGCTGAGACCGTGCCACTGCACTCCAGCCTGGGCGACAGAACAAGACTCCATATCTCTCTCTCTCTCTCTCTCTCTCTCTCTCTCTCTCTCTCTCCATACACACACACACACACACACACACACACACACACACGCATAATTGAAACATTAGCAAAAGTCTGTGTACATATATATATATATATATATATATATATATATATATACATATACACACACACACACACACATATCATTGAAACATTAGCAAAAGTCTGTGGAAATACACAGCAGGATGTGTGGAGAAGCCTCACTCCCCAACACCCCAAACACAAAGCAGGTGCCTTCCCTTCTGGCCACACCTCATTGGGTGATTCACTGGGGCAGTGGGGGGCCGTGACAGAGACAGGTTGTTTGTGGGAATAGATTGGAGATGCTGAGACTACATCAGAGTGTGAGTGGGTCCCTGAGTGGGAGGCTGAGCCTGGGAGAGGGGCTGGGGTGGAAGGTGGACATGTGGAGGTCACTTCCCTGGAGATGTGAGCACGAGGTCACTAGGAAGAGACATGAGAGACAGGACAGGTGAGTTCAGAACCTCAGGGTATTCTATATTTAGCAGGTATGAGAAGGGATTGTTGGAGGGGGTAAGGGAGATGTAGGGAAAAGGACCCCAGAATCCAGTGAGAAGGAGAATCGAGATGGCGAGGTCTTAAGGGGCATTGGGGTGGAGAGGAGGAAGCACTTGTGGGACAGAGGAGAGGGGCCCCTGTTTTGCTGTGTGCCTGCTGACCCCTGAGTCTACTTATTTGCATGCCTGGCCTAGGCATGGCATAGCCCTGGGGAGCTTGGCTCTTGGGCGTCTCTGGCCTGGGGCCATCATGAATGCTTTGGTCTCATCACAGCCATTCCCTTGCCCCTGACTAAGGGTGGGGTAGGCTTCAGAGAGCCTCTGTCAGGGTGTTGGTGCCAGCTGCCCTCTGCAACTAGGATCTTTCTACCCCCCCCGCCCATGGACAAACCAGAAAACAGCCTATCAGGTGTCCCACTGCTGCCCTGCCCTGCTCCCTTCCCCATACACTGACCTCTGCATGCCCAGGAATTTTTAGGCAGCAGCTGGACCTATTCTCCTTCTTCCTCTAAACCTCCCAGGGTTGAGCAGGCAGGGTGGGGGGTGCTCCTCCTGGGGAAGCTGCTTTCTAGTGTATTGTGTGGTTCAGACAAAGTCAGAGGTACCAGTTGGGGAAATACTGCAACTTTCTTTATGCTCCTGTAAATCAGATAAGTCTCTGTTTCAAACCCCTGTGTGCTAACTGGTAGGAGCTCAATCTAATTCATTTTGGGGAAACACAGTTCATTGGAGGTTCCTCAGTTGAGGTGGGGATTCCCCAGCCCCCTTCTCCCTGGGATGGAGGGTGTGGCTTGTGCAAAGGCATCTGGGCCAGCCAGGTGTCCTTCAATGCTGCTGCCTAGTGACTTCCCACATCCATGACGTGTCTGTCCTTGCCTCACCCTCATC
The DNA here is from genome assembly GCA_031835075.1 of Saguinus oedipus. Taxonomy (NCBI): domain Eukaryota; kingdom Metazoa; phylum Chordata; class Mammalia; order Primates; family Cebidae; genus Saguinus; species Saguinus oedipus. Next base: position 36,441,845 of record CM063187.1, on the reverse strand, counting down.
TTTTTTTTTTTTTTAAATTTTACTTTAAGTTCTTGGATATATGTGCAGAATGTGCAGGTTACACAGGTATACATGTGCCATAGTGGTTTGCTGCACCTCTAAACCTCTCATCTAGGTTTTAAGCCCCACATGCATTAGGTATTTGTCCTAAAGCTCTCCTTCCCCTGGCCCCCCAAGTCCCAACAGACCCCAGTGTGTGTTGTTCCTCTCCCTGTGTCCATGTGTTCTCATTGTTCAACTCCCACTTATGAGTGAGAACATGTGGTGTTTTGTTTTCTGTTTCTGTGTTAGTTTTCTGAGGATGATGGCTTCCAGCTCCACCCATGTTCCTGCAAAAGAACATGAACTCATTCTTTTTTATGGCTGCATAGTATTCCATGGTGTATATGTGCCACATTTTCTTTATCCAGTCTATCATTGATGGGCATTTGGGTTAGTTCCAAGTCTTCACTACTATAAGTAGTGCTGCAATAAATATACAAGATGAGCCTGGCTCTCATCTTGAAGCCTGGTGCCCCAGCTCTGTGTGCTTCCTCTCCCAGCCAATTGCACCTTCTTCCCAGCTGTACGGGAAAGGTTGATGGCTCTCCTGGGCTGCTCTGGAGCCTTGGGGAACCGAGAGGTGCTGAGTGAGACCTACCTGCTCCCCACATGATCAAACCTGTCCTTTCCCTCCCAGCCTAGTGGTACAGGAAGTTCCGTGGGATGTTAGATATGGTTTGGCTATGTCCCCACCCAAATCTCATTTGAATTTTAACTCCCATAATTCCCGTGGGTTGTGGGAAGGACCCAGTGGGAGATAATTGAATCTTGGGGGTGGTTTCTCTTCTGCTGTTCTCGTGATGATGAATAAGTCTCACTAGATCTGATGGCTTTATAAAGGGGAATTTCCCTACATATGCTCTCTTGTCTGCCACCATGTGAGATGTGCCTTTTGCCTTCTGCCATGATTGTAAGGCCTCCCCAGCTATGTGGAACTGTGAGTCCATAAAACCTGTTTTCTTTCCTAGTCTCCAATGTCTAATCATATTTATTAATTATTAACAGACATTATCCAATGCCTTTAATTGTATTAAAGCCTCAGGGTGCCTGATCTGTTACAAGCACAACTACTTTTGAGAATTGTCTATGAACCCTCACAGACACTGATTCCCAGACCAGGAAAGAGATCCCGCGGTTACAACGCAGCGTCCTCTTTTCACTGGGAAAACAAGGTGATCTCAAGGTCATGGAGCTCTTCAAAGCTGGGAGGCTGCCCAACTGGCTTTGGGAATATCGCAGTCCCTCACCTGGAGCCCAGCCTGCAGAGCCGCGGTCCGAGACTTTTGTCTTTGAGCGCGGACGCTCTGCCGGCCGGGCTCGAAACCACTTTCCTTTGCAGAGGAGTGAGGTAGAAGCCCGGAGCCGCCGCGCCTCCGATGCGCACCTGGCCAAGCCGGCCCTCTTGAGTGGCCACTTCCCAGGCTGCAATAATTCATCACGGGCGGGTTCACAAATGTACTTAAGAAAGAAGGGATGATCTATTTTGTACATGCTCCTTAAAGGGATTCCATTTTAGCTCCAATTGTAATTTTTACCTTTTTTCAGGGGAATTTATTGACACAGCGCCTAGCTCAGCCCTAGTTTTCGGCACCATTCTTTTGTCTGCGTGCGCACTCACCAGCCGCTTAATTTGTCATAGCCCTGGAGGTATCAGAACTAATGAGCTTTGTTTGAATAGACTTTTTCCAGTTCATCTAGCACACTTTGGGGTAATCACTCAGTTTCTGTTTGCTTCTGATCCGAGGCATTGTGGGAAATATAAGAAAATAATGGTTAAAAAAGCAGTATAAATTGGTAACAGCCACATTTTCTGCAAAGCCCTGAAGATGTTATTTTTTTAATTTCTCCACTTACTGAAGTATTGAGAGTGCTCTAAGTACAACCATTACAATATAATATCAGAGGAGAATCTGATAAAATGCTATTTTTCAATTAACTAGGAGTTTATACTTTGCCTTCTTTAAGCAGTTCATAGCTAACAAATTTTTAAACAATCTAACCTCTTAAGGTTTAGAAGTGGACAGATAATAACTGTGGAGACATAACAATGTGTCAGCACCAAGGATTAAAAAATCTATTACTGGGATTACATACAGGAATGCTTTTTATTGGTCAGACAATTGCATTTTCATTTTTATTTTTGTAAAACGGCTCTGCTATTTCCCATTTCACCAAGCATGTGGTTGAAGGTGAGGAAGTGAAGCTTGGGTGAACAGACTACAGAAGCCATGCAGGTAGGGTATGGGGTCTCTGCTTTTAACCTGCATGTCCTAGGGAAGGCTGTCAGCTGAGCCACCCTCCCAGGTTGGCAGGCTGTGTCTAGTGCAGGACATCTTTTAAATTCCATTTTTAAAATTTTATTTTATTTTTTAGAGACAGGGTCTCATTCTGACAAGAAGGCTAGAGTGCAGCGGTGTGATCATAGCTCACTGCAGCCTTGAACTCCTGGGCTCAAGTGATCCTTATGCCTTAGCCTCCTGCCTAGCTAAGAGGTAATAGGACTATAGGTGCATGCCACCACACCCAGGTAATTTTACAAATTATTATTATTATTATGATTATATTTTGAGATGGAGTTTCACTCTGTCCCTGATGCTGGAATGCAATGGCGTGATCTCGGCTTACTGCAACTTACCTTCTGAATTCAAGCGATTCTCCTGCCTCAGCCTCCTGAGTGGCTGGGACTACAGGCATGCACCACCATGCCTGGCTAATTTTTGTATTTGTGGTAGAGATGGGGTTTCACCAAATTTGCTAGGCTGGTCTCGAACTCTTGACCTCAGGTGATCCCCCTGTCTTAGCCTCCCAAAGTGCTGGAATTACAAGTGTGAGCCACTGTACCTGGCCAATTATTTTTTAGAGATAGGGTCTTGCTATATTGCCCAGGCTAGAACACAGTGGTTTGATCATAGCTCTCTACAGCCCTGACCTCCTGGGCTCAAGTGATCTTTCTGCCTTGGCCACTTGAGTAGCTAGAATTATAGGCACACACCACCATGCCTGATTAATTTTTTCTTTAATTTTTCATATAGACAGGGTCATTGCCCATGCTGGTCTCAAACTCTTGGGCTCAAGTGATCCTCCTGCCTTGGCCTCCAAAAGTGCTGGTATTGCAGATGCCAGCCACTGCTTCCAGCCGATCTTTTTAATTTTTTTATTTTTTAGGATCACTATACACATTCCCTATGACCAGAGGTGTGGTTTTAAAGATTGCTGAAATCAAACAGGCCAATTTGAAAGAACCCCTGATTTCCCCAGACACCCTACTTTGTGGGGACTTCCACAAAAACTGGTGGGTCAGAGAAGCCATCTCCATTCTAGGGCTGCCTCTTACAGATCCCTGAAAGAAGAAAATCGAAGATGCAGAGAGATATGGTATCTTCCTCCACCGAAGATGCTGGGATGGCCTTTCCCAGTGAAAAGGGGAGCAGAGGAAGAGCAAGAGCGAGAGTGAGAGTGAGACAGAGAGAGAGAGAGAGAACAAGATGTATGTTAGAGCACAAGTTGCATGGTGGCAGAAGTGGCTCTGGATGGAGATGATGTAAGGGTTGGGCATTGCTGCCATTTAGTGAAAGGTGTGGCTGGTATACTAAGAGGTGGCCTGGTACAGATGAGCCTCCCTGACTTTTGGTATTCAGAGTCAGCATCCCTGTGAATGGGACGGGAGTTATCAGCTTCATTTTGCCAATGAGGAATTGAGCCATTAAGCCACCTGCCCCTTGGTCACATGGTGGCAAGTAGAAGGGGTGTGTCTTGAACCCAGTGCTCCTTCCATCTCATGCGATCTGAACCCTTCTCCTGGGACACTTGCTGGGGTGACTGTGCCTCACCAGCACTGTTTTCAGGAGACACGGTGGAGACGTAGCAGTGCCCAGGGAATCCAGGACCCATGCCAAGCTCTGTGTATTACTCCAAGGTGAGTAAGAGTCCCAGATCTTAGGGGACTGAGCTCCAGCGCAGAGTGGATGCTCAGGAACAGACTCAGAGGCTGGAGCCAGGGCAAGGGTGGTTGGAGGACTGGCATTCCCATCCAGGGGGAGGGTGCTGCTAGCTGAGAGCGGGGACAGTTGGCTTGGTGTTCTGGGGGACTTCGCTCCTTTTGGGCAGCACCAGCACAAACCGTTGGGGGTGCCGGAGAATCCATATGGAAAGGTGTGGGTGGAAGGCTGGCCCGGGGCTGCCAGGTGAGGAGGAGTTTGAGCAATTCCATGGGACCCTGGGGAGCCAGGTTGCGGACCTGGGAGGGAAGAGACTTGATGAAATTTGCATTTGGAACTGTTGCTCTGGAGGCTGAGAGAGGGATGGATCAGACAGGCTGAGGCCGCAGAGGGAAGAGGAGGAAACGTTCCTGGGTCTTGGTCTTGTCATCTGTATCAGGTGGTTGTTTGATTAGTGTCTCAGCTACTGCTGAGTAACAAACCAGCTCAAGGCTTAGTGGCTTAAAGGAACTACCATTCTGAGGTTGGCTGGACACTGCTACTGTCTGGGCCTATTGGCTGATTTCTGCTGGGCTTGCTCTGTATTCAGCTGGCAGATTAATGGACAGCTAGGTGGTCTAGGTTGGCTTGCCTGCCATGTCTAGGGTTGGTGGGCAGTCAGCTGGGGCATCTTGGCTCTCCTCTATGAGGACTTTGTCTTCTAGTGTGGGAGACAGAAACGGGTCAGATAGTGCCCACCAACTCTCTCCTTCCTCTGTTTCAGCCATTGGCCAGGTTTTTGATTCAACCCTTTATTTGCCCTGACTTGCAGAAATTCTCTCTCCACACATGGGCCTGGGGTGAGCTCTTTAATAATAATATTAGCTGTTGTTATTACTGAAGTCAGTTATACATGTAGTTCCTGTTTTAATCAGAATGTGGGGGCATGTGCCTATGGTCCCAGTTACTCAGAAAACTGAGGTGAGAGGATCGCATGAGGCCAGGAGTTCCAGAGCAGCCCGGGCAACATAGCAAGACCCCGTCTCTACATAATAATAATAATAATAATAATAATAATAATAATAATAAACTAGCTGGGAATGCTAGTGCATTCCTGTAGTCCCAGCTACTCAGGAGGCTGAGGTGGAAGGATTGCTTGAGCCCAGAGTTGAAGGCTGCAGTGAGTCGTGAGTATGCCTCTGAGTAGTCACTGCATCCCAGCCTGGGCAACATCGTGAGACCCCCATCTCTTAAAAAAAGATTTGCATCATGGGGGGGATCAAGAACATAAATGTGCTAGTCCCCAGGGCCAGCATCTCAGCAGTAAAGCCTCATGCATGTCCATCGCTGTAGGCTGTCTCCTGAATCCCCTCTTTTGAGCCTGTAACCCGACCTTATGAGAATGATAGAAAGGTATTATTTCCTCCTCCATTTTATGGCTGGAAATATTGAGATCTAAGGAGGAGTTTGTCTAATGTCAGTAGCAGAATAGGGACTTCTGACTCCCTTCTTTCCACCGTACCTTGTCTCACAATTCTGACTTATTATCAGTGGTGGCCCACTGTGACCCTTAGATCATTTTCTTTTCTTTTTCCTCCCTCCCTCGCTCCCTCCCTCCCTCCCTCCCTCCCTCCCTCCCTTCCTTCCTTCCTCCCTTCCTTCCTTTTTTGAAACAGGGTATTGCTCTGTTGCTTAGGCTAGAGTGCAGTGGCTCAATCACAGCTCACTGCAGCTCCAACTCCTGGGCTCAAGCCATCCTCCCGAGTAGCTAGGACTACAGGGGCCCGCCACCAGGCCTGGCAAGTTTTTGATTCTTTCTGTAGAGATAGAACCTCACTTTATTGCCAAGACTGGTCTGGAACCCCTGGGCTCAAGCAGTCTTCCTGCCCTGGCCTCCCAAAATGCTGGGATTACAAGCGTGAGTGCTGTGCTAGGCCCTATCATTGCCTTTTCTAATGAAACTGATTTGGCTTTCATTGAACAATATGATGCATTGCTCTTGGCTAGGGAGGTTCTCTGAGAAGACTAAACTTTGGGTTGTGAGGTATCCAAAAGCTAATCTGAAACAAAAACCATGCAGTGTGCATTGTCATTGTCAGAGTCTCTCTCTAAGGTCCATTGCCAAGTACAGAGTCAGTGAAAATGCCCTGTGAACATTTCCTTCTAATTTAAATGCTATCTCCTTTTCTGTTGAAATTTTCAGAGATGGCAATGTACACACCACATCCTTTAGATGGTTATGCTTTGGGAAATTCTCCTGCAATTGGAGATCTGTTTAATCTGTACTTTCCCGAAGGCCCTATTAACATTTTTTGTGCATTCACCTCCGCAAGCCTCAGCAGATGACTTGTGCGTTTCTGATGTGCACCCATCTGTAGCATGAAACTCATGGGGGAAGTTCAGGAATGGCAATTGAGCAGGTTCTGCTCTCCGGCCTGAGGACAGCTGACCTTATCCTTCTCCAGGGTCTCCAACAGCCCCCTGTGAACATGGAGATATTCAGGAGTCAATACAGGAGTTCCCCTGCCTGGTAGGAGCAGAGAGGGAGCCCTAGATTGGCATCTTGGTCTCAGGTTGGTCGTCAACTTGCTGTGAGTCTTTCTGTCAGGGGCTTCACCTCTCTGATCCTTTGTTTCCTCACTGTAAGATCGTATCCTGGTTCTGAAAACTACAAATGGTATTTCTGGAGAGGGCAACCTGGGCGCTGGTCTCTTTGGAGGCAGGGGAAGATTATTTTTTGCTTCCTCAGAGGATTTGATGACTCAGGCTAACTTGCAGCATCCTGTCCTTTTAGGAGCAGTAGTTTGGAGGTGTCGATGTGAATGTCAGTGAGTCCAATTTTGAACAGCAAGGGAGCAAGACAGACAACCTGTTAATTTCACATGATGAAGTCTTGTCTTGAATCACGAATGCAGAGTGAAAAAATACTGTTGATAAACATTGCCTAAACTCCTCAAACTTCGGATATTTTCTTTTGAAAAGTGTCTGTTCATATCCTTTGCCCACTTTTGAATGGGTTTTTTTTTTTTTTCTTGTAAATCTGCTTTAGTTCTTTGTAGATTCTGGATATTAGCCCTTTGTCTGATGGGTAGATTGCAAATTTTTTTTCCCATTCTGTTGGTTGCTGGTTTACTCTAATGATTATTTCTTTTAAAAAGATAATTTTCTGAGTTGTTAAACCTGAAGCTTTCTGAGTCGTAGATTCCCAAAGCCAACTCTTCTGTCTTCTCTTTAATACTTTGAGCTTGTTGAACTTAATCCTTTTGATGAAGACAATGGTGGAATAAAGATGACGGCTTATAAGACCCTTTCTCAAATGTCATCTCATTTCATAACCCTGATGGGGGACTCAGCCTAGGGCTGGAAAACCACCTGTATCTTTTCCCCACACCTTGGGATATGAAAGCAAGAGAGACCTCCTGCTTGAGTCTCTGTTTTTAGGAAGATGAGTGTTTATTTTCAGGGGGATTCAAATTCTATGCTTTGATTCTGGTGTGAGCTATCAGAAAACTGTTTCTCAGGGATGAGGAAGACAAACCAGGTAATGACTTTGGTCTGGCCTGTGAGACTCAACTTTTCAGATGCTTGGACCTCACTGCAACTACCTACTTTATCTCACCACCATCTCTGCATTGCAAATAGATTGGAAGCTCCTTGAAGGTAGGAACCATGTACTCTTATTTTCTTATGATTTCCCCCTGGTTGAATAAATGCATCTTGAAACTATTATGAACTGAGTTTCTTAGAAGCAATATTTTCTGCCAATTTTTAAATTCAGATAGAATTGTTTTTATTAAATAAATATATGAAAATGATTAAGTAAAATCAAATGTCTCCAAAAGTCTTACAGTGAAAACAACAGTCCTGCCAGTTGTTCTTTCCAGAGGCAAGCACTTTCCATTCTCTTAGCTTTTCCTTCTGGTAGCTACCTTCATGGGTTTTTCCAAATTATTATTTTTTTAGTTTTTCAAGTGAATGCATATATTATTACATGTCATTTTAAAAAGCCTCTTCAGTTTGTAATGCATCCTAACAATCTCCGCCCCATCCCTTCTAACTCTCAAGAGCAATGACTTTTAACTCTTTCAGCAATGTTAAAAGTATTTTTTTCCTCACATAACGACTTAGTCATTTCTTGATTGTGTTATACATTACATAGTGATTTTTTGCTATGATAGATGAGGAATTAGCTCTTACACCATCACTGTCTTCACCTTCCTCCCATATCGTCCCAAAGTAGTTACCAGATTCAGGGGCTAAGCAGTCATCACAACATTATAACTATATACATATTGCTCCCTGTTGAGAAAAACAGCGTACTATGCTCCTACTTCCTATCGTGTACTTCTTTCTGCCCTAGAGTTAATGATTGCCTAACCAACCCTTTTCCCTTGCTTTTTATTTTTGCTTTATCTTCAATGAACTTATTTCCACATGCCCTGAATCTGCCAATAACCTATTATTATTTTTAAAAGAAGGGATCTCATTCTGGTGGTCAGGCTGGTCTGGGACTCTTGGGCTCAAACAATCCTTGTTTGGCCTCCTGAGTAGCTGGGACTACAGGCATGGGCCATTCCACTCAGCTAACCTGTTAATATTTTACTGTTTCTTTTTAAAGCCAGCTTCATAGCAGGAATATTGCCTGTGTTGCATCCTGTTAGCTGAATCCATCTCATTCTCTGGTTTGTGCACTCCTTCATTTTACCAAAGTATTTTCTCCAATAAGCTTCCCAAAAAAGGGTATAAGGAGGTAACCCCTAAGTCTTTGCTTGTCTCAAATTGTATTATTTTACCATCACCCTTGATTATTTGGCTGAATATAGATTTGTCAGTTGAAAATAACATTTTTTCAAATTCTGAAGGGATGGGTCCATTGTTTTCAGATTCTTTTTTTTTTTTGGAGATGGAGTTTCGATCTTTTTGCCCAGGCTGGAGTGTGATGGCGCGATCTCGGTTCACTGCAACCTCCGCCTGCTGAGTTCAAGCAATTCTCCTGCCTCAGCCTCCTGAGTAGCTGGGATTACAGGCATGTACCACCACGACCAGCTATTTTTGTATTTTTAGTAGAGATGGAGTTTCTCCATGTTGGTCAGGCTGGTCTTGAACTCTTGACCTCAGGTGATCCACATGCCTCAGCCTCCCAAAGTGCTGGGATTACAGGCATGAGGCACTGCGCCCGGCTCAGATTCTTTTTTGAGACAGGGTCTCTTTTGTGACCCAGGCTGGAGTGCAGTGGCACAATAATGACTCTCTGCAGCCTTGAACTCTCTGGCTTAATTGATCCTTCTGTCTCAGCTCCCTGATTAGATGAGAATACAGGCATACGTCACAACAATTTTTGCATTTTTTTGTAGAGATGGGGCTTCACTGCTTTGCCAAGCTGGTCTCAAGTGATGCAACTTATTCCACCAATTTTATTTCAAAAGACGTTTCCACCCTGGGGTGGGAGTTTTGAGATGCAGGGCTGACACCAGTCACTGTGCTGTGTGCACAGAGCATCCATATAATCCTGAAAAAACAGACTCATCCATAGTGTTTACATGATGATTTGACATATACAAACTGCAAATGTAATTCTTCCAGCATCAGCCGGGCATGGTGGCTCAAAGCTTTAATCCTAGCACTTTGGGAGGCCGAGGCAGGAAGATTGCTTGAGCCCAGGAGTTAGAGACCAGCCTGGGCAACAAAGCAAGACACTGTCTCTACCAAAAACAAAAATAAATTAGCTGACTATGGTAGTGAGCACCTGTGGTTCCAGCTACTGGGGAGGCTGAGGCAGGAGGATTGCTTCAGTCCAGGAGTTCAAGGTTGCAATGAGCTACTGAACTCCAGGGCGAAACCTTGTCTAAACAAACAAACAAACAAACAAAATTCTGGGCCTGGTGCAGTGGCTCATTCCTGTAATCCCAGCACTTTGGGAGGGTGAGATGGGTGGATCACCAAGGTCAGGAGTTCGAGATCAGCCTGGCTACCATGGTGAAACCCTGTCTCTACTAAAAATACAAAAATTAGCTGGGCATGGGGGCGGCCGCCTGTAATCCCAGCTACTTGGGAGGCTGAGGCAGGAGAATCGCTTGAATCCAAGAGGCGGAGGTTGCAGTGAGCTGAGATCACACCATTGCACTCCAGCCTGCGTGACAAGAGCAAATCTCCATTTCAAAAAGAAAAAATTCTTCTTGCACCTGTAAGGCAGGTGATATAAACTCTATTTCTAGATGCTTAAACAGAAACTCTGAGTTTCTATGACTTACCCAAGGTGCTGCAGCCTCTGTGCCCTTCTGATTTTATATCCATTGCACCCTCCACCTGGCCGCACTTCCTCAGCATAAATAGTCCAGTGCAAGCGCAGACTGCTATAAAGGGATGCATGTGGTCACTGTCATGGCATTTGTAGTCAAGAGAGCCAAGACAGGGAGCTCCAGAGCATGGGAGTTGAGTGTTTCCTCAGTCAGCAATCAGCAGTGAATTATTGGTTGCTTTGGGGAGGCATTTGGTTGGGGTCCCAGTGCGGTGCCGTTTCTCTCTCCTCCTTGCTCTGTAAGGCTTACTGATGGGCATTGGCAGGAAGCAGCTTGAGGGTACCATACAGTAGCAGAGCACATCTTTCTCTCTCTAATAGGTGCCACTGAGCTGCTCATAGCAATGGGAAGTTGGTCTAGAAAAACGCAGCCCAGGCTCCAGGAGCAGGGAGACTGTGTGGGTGGAAGCCAATGTTTGCACTCAGCTGGGGATGACCCAGCTTGGAGCTGCAGAGAGTAGGGTGGTCTGGGTTTTACCTTCACATTGTTTTTTTTTTTTTTTTGAACACACTTGCCTTTACATTTTTTTAAAAAAAATTGAACAGTTTTGCTCTTGTTGCCCAAGCAGGAGTGCAATGGCTCAATCTTGGTTCAGTGCAACCTCCACCTCTCAGGTTCGAGTGATTCTCTCGCCTTAGCCTCCCAAGTAGTTGGGATTACAGGTATGTGCCACTATGCCCAGCTAATTTTTGTATTTTTAGTAGAGACCGGGTTTCACCATGTTGGCTAGGCTGGTCTCGAACTCCTGACCTCAGGTGATCCACCTGCCTCAGTGCTGGGATTACAGGAATGAGCCACCATGCCCGGCCTTTGCCTGCACATTTTGGACTCACAATTTTTAGGCATCTCTAAAAGTCCAAGGATTAAAAAAAAAAAGAAGGGAGTCAAGGCTGCTTCCAGAGAATGAGAGTGCCATTGAGATAGACCCTGAGCTGGACCAGAGCCCTTAGGTTCTTCAAGATTATGGCACCAGGGGTCACTCCAAGGTGAGACCATCAGGGGCAGTTAGCATAAGACAAGGAGGAGTTCAGGGACCACTGTTACGGCATGCTTCTTCTATCATAGGGTGTGGGGGTGATTTGCCCTTCGAAATCCTGAGATGTCTCTTTGCAGCTATTTGACAATGACAATGCTTATATCCAGCAAAGGAAGGGACCTGAGGTCATAAGCTGGGGGCCCCAGATTGGATGTGGCCCTCACAAGTGCTTATATTTGGCCAGTAGAGTGTTCTTTTATTTGCTTTTAAAATGTGAATTGACATTTAAATTTTTGGAAAGAATCCAGATTTCACTGAAAATTCAGAGGCTGTGGCAACACAGATCTTCTTTTCGTCATGGTAACATGTATGTGAGTAGAGATCCAGCTGCCCCCTTCAGAAGGATCACGTGTTTAAAGTCAGGCACAGTCCACACCACTCCCTCGTGTCCCTGACACTGGGCAGAGGGCCAGTTGCTGTTTCTTTTTCTTTCTTTCTTTTTTTCAGACAGAGTGTTGCTCTGTTGCCCTGTCTGGAGTGCAGTGGTTTAATCTCAGCTCACTGCAACCTCTGCCTGCCGGTGTTCAAGTGATTCTCCTGCCTCAGCCTCCTGAGTAGCTGTATTACAGGTACTTACCACCATGCCTGGCTAATTTTCATATTTTTAGTAAAGGCAGGTTTCATCATGTTGGCCTGGCTGGTCACGAACTCCTGACCTCAAGTGATCCATGCACTTCAGCCTCCCAAAGTTTTGGGATTACGGGTGTGAGCCACTGCACCTGGTACCTGCTTACCTTGTTTATTTTATTTTATTTTTTTTTTTGCTCCAGGAAATAAAGAAATGTCTGTTTCCACAAAACAGGGAAAATGGGAGACAGACCTTTCTCAAGCTCAGTCTTTCTCCCTCCTGTGCCACCACCCTGGACCAGTAGCCATTTGTGTCTGAGACCACTGGGTTTAACAGACTTGCTTAGCTGAAGGACTGGGCGGCAGAGAAGCTTCTACAATGGGATGTCTCCAGGCGTGTTTAAGAAATTCCCAGGGAAAGGCTTGACAGTATTTGGTAGGGGCAGGTGGGGGGAGGACCTGGGTTAAGTCAGGTACAGCTTAGTCAGTCACAGCTGGTGAGGGCAGCCCGGGTTTCACCTAGAAACCCAATTGCTCAGAATCTAAGGGTTTGTGAGGTGAGGCTCAATTTGCAAATCTTAAAATGACAGTTTTTCACTTGGCAATCCTCGTGTTAATAAACTGGTTACAAATGCAAGGTTAAATGAAGCAGCACCCAGCTTGTGCCTGTGTGTGTGTGTGTGTGTGTGAGTGTGTGACACTCCATGTGTGGTTTCTTGGTGTCGGGAAAATCTGTCAGCCTTTCTAATACTGAGTGAGTTTTGACAACAGAATAAGATGTATTTTGAACACACGCATGTCCTGCCTTTTCTAAAGGGGGGCTAATGAGAACGGGCCCCAGATGAAAGAAGGAGGGTGTGGCTGGGTTTCTCTGTGGGGTTCTTCTGGGGAGAAGGGACTGAGGGTATCTGTGAGCCACTGGGGCACTGATAGCTTCTTGGACTAATCCCAGGGGCCAGGGAGGGCAGGGGATCTCCCTAACCTAGGTATTGTATTCAAGACACCGAGCTTGCGTATTAAAAGTGATTAAAAAGCCACATCTTTCGCCATCTCCTAAGACAGGTTCCTGCAACTCTATGTGAAATAGAAAGCAATTTGGTCAGAGTAGCCTATAGAATAGAATAAATCCTTTAAATCAATTGTATAAAAATGCAAATTTAAGGCAAGCAATTAAAAACAGATAGAAATTAGAGATTCGGATTTTGCCGAGCCAGCTTTCTGCAGCCACTGTCAGATCCCTGGGCAATTTATCTGGAGTTCGTCAATGGTTGGGCAGACCGGATTTTGATAAAGAGCCGCAAATCTGTCCTTCTCCAGCGTCTTCGACTTGCCACACACTCCATTCAAGCTGCAGCGGCTGCCCGGTCCCTTGCATAATTTGGAGTTAATCATTTGTACTTCACAGCTTCTGAGAGGCCTTATACTTGGGAGGTGGGGACAGATTTGGCTTTTAATCGCTTTGTATATTGTGCGGCTCAAGATAAATGACACGGACTGTCTGAAATCTACATTCTTGCTTCTGATGCCAAACTGTAATTAATTTTGTGCAGTGTTTCAGAATTGATCGCGGTCACTTGAATTTCTAATTTTTCATTCACTTCAAAGACCCCGTTTTTTTTTTTCCTTTCCCCTTTCCTTTAAGGAATGTGCTCCAGGTGCAGCAATGCTCTGTGTCGCTGGTATACTAAATGACTGTCGTACGCCTCTTTTTCAATAAGGTGAAACAGAGGTCAAGTCCTATGGTCCATGTTTATCTCTTAGCTTGTATTCAGATGTATTTTCTGACTTATGGGAAATACCATCAAAACTTATTAAATTATCACATAGTAGTTTGGCGGCACTTAGGTATTATAGAAAGCTCAAAAAGCATCATTCATACATCCTATTCAGCATAAGACAACTAAGCACAATCTAGACAATAATTACCCTAATTAACTACAGTATAATGTTTGTATTCAAGATTATGGTAACGCAGTATCAGTTCAGTATTTAAATAATAACAAGGTTTTCCTAATTTCTCTGTATTGATAGTTGTTGTATGTGATTCTTTGTTTGGTATATTTCACTGTAAAAATGTTTGTCAGTGAAAGATTGAACAATATGAATGAATTTGATTATGCCATTGTCAAAAGCCCCATGCATCACAATTCCTTGTTTTTAATCACTACTGTAAACCTTGCAGCCGGAGGGCAGAGTTTTAATTTGGGTGTCTTACTAATGAAAAGAAAAAAATAATTGTTTTGCCAGGATTTAATAATAAGCAATAAAATCAGCCAACCAGATTTTACCTCTGCATTCAATCTCTTTTTTATTATAAAACATTTTGGTCCTTTTTTTAGATTACAGGCGTAGATACTGAACATTTTACTAATAAATATTTCAGTTTGCTTATGGAGGCTAATGCTGTCATCTGAATATGGAATTATATTTCTTTCATGCTTCATTTTCATTTCATGGTAGTAATGACAGTGAGGCGATGGAATATTTACAGGCTTTTCAGAAGACATTTATCCAATACATTCCCTGAAGGGCACCTAGGCTTAAAGATACATTATCCTTTTGTAAAGCTCTGCCCAGAATCCCAATTCCTGAATCAGCCAATCAGAACTTTTTTTCCCCCTTCAACACTTATACATTGATGAAACTTCCTTCCCCTCCTCCTCAATGGGTGAACCATTCATCCTGGAAATTAAGGGGAATAGAGTCTGGAGGAATGGGACTTTGACCTCTGATGCCACAGTCTGTGAAATGGGCACATCATTCTTGCCTTCACTGTTGCCATGTGGATTGCCTTTAACCTTGGGCCTTGGGCATGACTTTGTTACATTTTGCTTTTGTTGTCTAAAAATGCTGCGATGTCTGTTATTTAAATTGTTTTCTAGATAGTTTCCCAGACACTGGGGTTTTTGCCTTATGGACGTATGCCTCTGTTGGGGTTCTAGACGGCAGATCACAGGCCTTGGGGACCTGAAGTGGAGTAACCTGTGGTTATGGGAGGGAAAGGTGCCTGGAATAATGGTTCCTCTGAGAGATGGGAGGGGACCAGTGGGAAAAGGCTTCTGGGGAGGACAGAGGTGCTTGTGTTCCTGTTGTGGTCCTCTGAGGCCAAGGGCAGTGCCTCCACAGTGCACCCATCCATGGAGCAGATGTTAGACAATAGGGAGTGCTGGGGACTGTGGAGAACTGGCAAGGACTTGCTGTATCTAAGGGATGCTGTCCTTTGGCTCCTGTCAATCAGACATAGGCCCAGTGTTGTCAGATCATCTGAGTTTTCAAGGGAAACCTAAAATCTGTATTTTCCTGCAAGATCTGATTTTTTTTTTTTTTTTTTTTTTGACACTGTGTCTCCCTCTGTTGCCAAGCTGGAGTGCAGTGGTGCAATCTCAGCTCACTGCAACCTCCACCTCCCAGGTTCAGGTGATTCTCCTGCCTCAGCCTCCTGGATAGCTGAGATAATGGGCACCCACCACCATGCCTGGCTAATTTTTTTTTTTTTTGAGGCAGAGTCTCCCTCTGTTGCCCAGGCTGGAGTGCGGTGGTGCAATCTCTAAACACTGAAAACTCTGCCTCCCAAGTTCAGGCGATTCTCTTGCCTCAACCTCTCTAGTAGCTGGGATGCAGGCATGTGCCACCACATCTGGCCAGTTTTGTATTTTTAGTAGAGACAGGGTTTCACCATGTTGACCAGGCTGGTCTTGAACTCCTGATCTCAAGTGATCTGCCCATCCCAGCCTCCCAGAGTATTGAGATTATAGGCATTAGCCACCGCAACTGGCCCAAAATCTGATTTTAAAATATTGGCAATTAATTCAAATATTTACCCACTACTGTGTGAGCCAAACAAGATCACGGGGTGTATTTTGGCTTATGAGCCTCCAGGTTTCCAACTCTAGTCTAGGGATGCCAAGAGGACATTAGATTGTGTTTTGGGCATGGCATGGAGATCGCAGGAGAGTTAGCAGACAGAAGCTCCTTTAGCCTTAAAGCCCAGGTTCTGCTGCCCAGGTTGCCTGCCGCACGAGGCCTGGGCTTTTGATTGGCTGGCAATGACATCCTGATTTTGCCATCACTCATGTTGCACCAAAGAATCTCAGGCTATTGGCTACTCTTCCCTGGTCTCATGATTCTCATTGCTAAATTTGACCACTGTGGTTTGCAAAAGCTTTTCGTGGCTATTCTGATATGACTTTGGTCTCCTCTAAAATGCTTTCCCTGGACAAACTGAGTTTCGTTCGGATCATAGGGATGGCTATTTCATTTGCATCTCTGTTCTCTGAAGCACAGATCCATTTTCTCCACAGCCCCAGCTTTAGGAAACTTTGGGCTCAAGACCCTTCCCAAAGGGCAATAAGCTATTTTCCGATAAAGCCATCCTTTGTGCTACTTCCAGAAATGCAGGAAGGGAAGGAGGACACAGACCCAGATTGTGCTACTTCCCAGAAATGCATGAAGGGAAGGAGGACACAGACCCAGATTGTGCTACTTCCCAGAAATGCATGAAGGGAAGGAGGACACAGACCCAGATTGTGCTACTTCCCAGAAATGCATGAAGGGAAGGAGGACACAGACCCAGATTGTGCTACTTCCCAGAAATGCATGAAGGGAAGGAGGACACAGACCCAGATTATGCTACTTCCCAGAAATGCATGAAGGGAAGGAGGACACAGACCCAGATTGTGCTACTTCCAGAAATGCATGAAGGGAAGGAGGACACAGACCCAGATTGTGCTGCTTCCCAGAAATGCATGAAGGGAAGGAGGACACAGACCCAGAGCATTGTGAAGGCTCTCCTCCCTCCTGGGTGCCTGGTTGACTCTGCTGTGCCTGGCCTGGTGCTCAGTGGGACTCTTCTGCTGAGATCTTCTCTGGAGCCTGCAGCCTGGGGTGTCTGCTCAAGGCCAGACATCAGTGAGGGTTCACAAAGGCACTCTGCTGAGATGTGGCTGAGGTGCCTGGCTTCCTTCTCATTACACTGCTCTTGGGTTGGAAGCTGGAGATCATTCCAGAGGCAAGTAAGTAGTGTGTGATGGGGACCCAGGTGCAGCAACTGACCTGGAGGCAGGTCTGAATTACTGCCATTGCCCTGACAGGCAGGTGCATCCTCTGTGCACTACTGGGGACATGGTCCCAAACTTAAAATCCAGCAGAAAAGAGTGATAATGGAGCTTTCCACTGGGAGAACAAGGATACTGGTTTTCTCAGGCTTGTCCTTCTGCAGATACGTCTATATTTAGGCTTCCATATGATTAAGAAACAACAAGATGTGGGACTTTCTGGTCTATGAGAGAAGATGAGTCAGTCTGGCCATAATTGATTTGAAAAAGGAAGCAGTGCTGGCTTTGCTCCCCACTCCCTGCCCCAATTGCGTTCTGCAGTTCTGTTCTGGGATTTCTGCCAGGCCAGGTGGGAGAGTAGGACCTTCAAACCTCCGCTGTCTTCTAGAAAAAGCCCAACCAGGCCATGGTGAGGTAGGAGGTTCTGTATTTGGGGAGCAGGAGGGCAGCTGTCAAGGACAATCCCATGGGCTGTGGTTTCTTGAGGGCCACCTTGGTGTCCCCCTGGCCCCATATCCTCAGCTTGAGCCACATACACCTCTACCTCAGTGTCCTCCCAGCCCCATCCTCTTCAATGTAAGGTCTTACATACAGAGCCCTAGAAGCCAGAGTTGGGGGCTTTTCATCTACTCAGGAACAATGGTCCAAGTTTTCTTCGGTGGTTTGGGCTTTGGGCTCAGTAGCAAGCAGGATGTTTTTGGAGAGGACAGATGGAGGGATGGAAGAGGCCCCTGGGTGTGGCTGTTGTGAATTTTGAGCCAATTTTCATGCTTTTCTCCTTGGTCACACCCTGGTTCCTCCCTGAGCAGTTTCACAAGGACACCCTGAATAGGGATGGTTGTCAGATGAAATACTAGATGTCTGCTTAAATTTGAATTTCAGATATTGAATAATTTTTTAGTATAAATATGTCTCAAATATGCATAGGACATACAAATACTAAAATTTTTTTGGTATATTATCTTAGTATTGAGTATATGGTAAATTATCTTTTTAGTTCCATGCATATTTGGGACATATTTATACTAAAAAATGATTCCCTGTTTATCTGAAATTCAAATGTAACTGGGCATCTTGCATTTTTATATGCTAAACCTGGCGATCCTCACCCCAAGACTCTGCGAGAAGCCTGGTTCCTCAAATAAGGGAAAGAGAGTTTTCCCTCTTTGTGTAGCTCAGGGCCGTATTTTTCAAAGCGGCATGGAAGTTATGCTGAAATTCAAATGCTTAAACTGGTCACATTGAATCTGTGATGACTGGAGGAGGTGAATCATTGAGTCACCCAGCACCCAGACAGAACTCCCTCTACTCCTTCTAGGTTCCTCGCCCCCTTCTTTTTGAGACAGGGTCTCTGTCATCCAGGCTGGAGTGTAGTGGTGCAATCTCAGCTCACTGCAAACTTTGCCTCGAAGGTTCAAGTGACTCTCATGTTTCAGCCTCCTGAGTAACTGGGATTACAGGCACGTGCCACCACACCAGGCTAATTTTTGTATTTTTAGTAGAGATGGGGTTTCACCATGTTGGCCAGACTGGCCTTGAACTCCTGACCTCAAGTGATCCACCTGCCTGGGCCTCCCAAAATGCTGGGATTACAGGCATAAACCACTGCACCCAGCACCCCTCTAGGTTTTTGAGGTCTACTCTGTTTCCCAGAGGGCTTTCCTGGCAGAGGAGGGTGGCCATAAATCCTCCTAGCAGGGTATTAGGTGAGAAGCCTTCCCCTCTACCATCTCTACCTGCCCCATGTGTTGAAATAAAATGGGGCTGGGAGTTAGAAATGCTTTTGCTAAATGGCTAACAAGAAAATAAAAAAAATAGATGATCGAAATACAACTCCAAAATCTGCATCACTATGGGTTGGGGGTGGCACAATCATAACATAAAAACCAAATCATCTTGATAAATGCACACCGAACCCAATTTCTCTTTACAAGGATTTGAACTCCTTATGCTTGGGTTGGAGTTTGGTGCTGTTCACCAGTCCTAAGGGAAATACCTGGCATGGGTGCAGGTGTGACTGTCCAGCTTCTGCATCATTCCTTTCTCCATATGGCTCCTTCTTGGCGAGGGTGTCTGGGTGCTGACCTGGGACTGTGCCAGTGGGGACTTCAACCTAAGGCACAATAGCAGATTACGGCTGCTGTGTCAAGAAATGGCCCTTTTCCCTCGGGGCTGGAGTTGAAAATGCTCCATGCCCAGCCCACTAAAAATAAGTCCAGGACTTAGTGGAGTCCAAGATCTGAAGCCCACAGTCCCCTCCAGGGTCTGCCTGGCCATGACTGGCTTCTCCCAGGCAGGGAAGGAGAAGACGCATCATATTTTTGACGTAGGGCTCCAATCGCAGAAGGCAGTGATGGCTACTGCAAATGTATCGATTTGTTTTTTTCTCCATAGACCTGTGTGCTGTTTGTAGGTAGAGGGGGAGAAAGACTGTGAACAGAGTGGAATCTACTTCTTAGAAGCCTGGGTTATCAAACTCATTAATCTACATGTCAAGAGGCTAGGAATGAATAATTGTGTGTAGAATTTATCTGCCAACATGATAGCTACTTTTCAGCTTTCTCCTCGGAGCCCCTTCATCGCACGCCCCTTATTATACGCTTTGTCTTCCCCATCGAGCCTGCTGGGGTGGTGGAGGAATCTGTACCTCCACCCTCCGAGGACGGTTGCTTTGAAACCTGACACGGGGAAGTTCTGCTGCTCTCCGAAGCCCACTGGGGAGGTGTGTGGCCTTATTAGTGCACGACGCTTTAGCTATCACATCAGGACAGTGGCTAATTAGAAACAAACGGAAAAGCCCTCCCCACTCCACTGCTTGTACTGCAGAGTCTCTCTTTTTGATATAGTAGAAAGGTATTTCCTGCATCGAGGTGAGTGCTGGGGATGTTCTTGGGACCCTTACTGTCCTCTGCACTTTGTTAGAGCTGAGTGGTTTGCAAAGAAGATACTGGGGACAGCTGAAGGGGACAGTGGGCTTTCTGGACCCCTGGAATATGGGGAGAAAGTCCACCTTCTTCATGTGCATCAGAGCGAAGTTCACATTTAGAGAGCTCTGTAAACAGCCAAAGACACACAGAGAGGCAAGCCAAAAGACTCTCAGAGCTAAGCGGGACAGGAGAGACTGTGGGGCTGGTCAGGTTTTAAAGCAAGTGGGCTGATGCTTCTGAAAGTAAGAGAGCTGTCAATAACTGAGCACATTCCCACCTACTGCCCCGCTGCAGTGGGGAACAGGAAACAGCAGCGGGGCGATGTGAAGAAGTGGTCTTTGCCACACCCTGTTCTGGAGGGTGCATCAACTAACTACTTTCCACTGTGACCCCCTCGCCAGGAGCATCCCCCGGCAGCCTCTGCCCTGTCAGCTACATTTATGATGTGCTCATAATTAAATGTCTGCGAAGCTCACAGCGTGCTGACCACAGAGGGGCCATAAGCAATAAGATAAATGAGAACGGGAGATGTAATATTGCTTCACTTGTGGGCTCCGGCTGATGTTAAAGATTGTCAGTGATAATTATTAATATGTGACCTGGTTGAGTCTTTATGTGAACAATCACAATTTTAATAAAGTGGTAAACTCCATGGTCGCTGTGTCCGCACATTCTGCGTTTGACATGCTCACTTTTCACGTTAGAATTTTAGAACAGCCCTCCTTTTCTCTGTTTTGCAGGTGATATAATATAATAACCCATTAATGGAAACCTTGGCTGAAATGCAATGGATGCAAAGTCAGATGATAGGAGTAAGTCTACGTGTGAAGGCCAGGTGAGAAGGGCAGGCTTAGCATGTCACCAGCAGCAGGTGCAGCTGTGGCTCAAGCCTAGCCCAGTGGGGGGTTTTTGGGGACATGGCTCCTGCCTGCTGCTTGCACTGATGTGCTGGTGTAGCAGACATCCATTGTGCCCGGTCCAGATCCCTCCAGTTTCTCTACCAGCTTCTTCTTCTTTTTTTGAGACAGGGTCTTGTTCTGTTACCCAGGCTGGAGTGCAGTGAAATGATCATAGCTCACTTGCAGACTTGAACCCCTGGGCTCAAGCAATTCTCCTGCCTCAGCCTCCCTAGTAGCTGGGACTATAAACAGGTACCACCACACCCAGATAAAAAATTTTAAATGTTTTATAGAGACGGGATCTTGCTGTGTTGCCCACGCTGGTCTCAAACTCCTGGCCTCAAGTGATCCTCCAGCCTCAGCCTCCCGAGTAGCTGGGATTGCAGGTGTGCAACCCAATGCCCAGCTAAATTTTAAAACTTTTTTTTAAGAGAGGGGGTTTCTCTACACTGCCCAGGCTAGTCTTACAAAATTACAAAAATTTTTTGTAAAGGGGGGTTTTCTCTACACTGCCCAGAAGTATTTCTGGGCTCAACTGATCCTCCTATTTCAGCCTCCTGAAGTGCTGGGATTACAGCATGAACCACACGCTCGGCCTCTACCAGTTTCCAATGGATACTTTGCTCTCAGCTTCCTCACCCACAACCATTCCCAGGGAGCTAGCTTTGGGCACTCGAGCTACTTGGCCCATAGGAGAACAAGAACTGCCTATGGGAATCCTGTGTCTCCCCAGCACCCTGTGTGTTCATAGCAAAGGAATATCTGGTGTAGGGAGTGAAAGGTGCAGCTTCACCTAGAAGAAGGATAAACTTCATTTATACTTCAAAACAATGCTCTCTAGATAACTGAGACATTATTCAAAAATCCGAACTCAAGTGTTAAAAATTCACTTCCAAAGAGAAGTCCTATTGTGTAAAAATTAATAATAGTCAACCTATAAAATCCTAGTTTGTTTAATAAGTGTCTGAGGAGTAGTTGGAGAAGAAAGAGTAGCATGGGGTCTGGAAAAGGAGAATAAAAATGCGTTAACTACATTGTGTTAAAAAGAAGAACTAAAAGATTCCATTGCCTCTCCGAACTGAAAATCAGAAAAATATAGGAGTTAAATGTAGAGGTGAAATAATACTCTGGAAACACTTGAAACCATTTGCTACTTAAATTCTAAACTGTATCTCTGTATATTAAAGACAATCACAAAGAAAATAGATTTCATAGAACTAAGGATGGGGCAGATAAAGAAACAGGAAAAAGCAAAGCAAAACAAAAGCAAAAATCGGAGAAACCCACCAAAACCCAATAACAAGATATGTAATATATATCAGATAAAACAAACCAACAAAATATAGGGACAAATACTGACAGCATTGACCAGACATGGTGGCTCACTCCTGTAATCCCAGCACTTTGGGAAGCCAAGGCTGGAAGATCACTTGAGCCCAGGAGTTCTGAACCAGCCTGGGAAATATAGTGATAATCCATCCCTACAAAAAGCAAAAAAAAAAAGTTAGCCAGGCATGGTGGTGCATGCTTGTGGTCCCGGCTACTTAGGAGGCTGAGGTGGGAGGATCCGTTGAGCCCAGGAGGTTGAGGCTTCAGGGAACTATGATCATGCTACTGCACTCCAGCTTGAACAACAGAGTGAAATCCTATTTCCAAAAGAATCTATTCTCTATCTATCTTTCTAGACATCAGACAAAGTAGAATCGAGGGTAAGAAATACTAGATCTAATAGGTAAAGTATATTTGTTGAAGGGCATATACTTAACACTGAATCTCCATCACTTGTTAATTGATTCCTATAATTATTTAGTAAATACTGGGCCAGGGGCTGGGACTCAACGTTAAACAAGTCAGATGTAATTCCTGTCTTCACTGGGCTTGCAGGCCACTGGACTGAACTAGTCGTGGATCCTAATATGCCAAATAGCATTGCAGTAAGATGTAGCAAGCAAGATTGTTAGAAGTACAAGAAGTGGAGAGATTCACAGTTGTAATGAAAAACTTTAAGACATCTCTTTTGGTATTTGGCAGATCTAGTAGGCAAGGAATCCAAGGATTTAGATGATTTCAAATAATAAAGTTGTTTCTTAAATTGAGTTTTTTTTTTCAAATGAGAGACTACATTAAAGCCTATGAAATATTCACTAAATAGTATATATTGGCTATAAAAAGGGTTGGATATATTCAAAGAATCAAAAAGTGGGCAGATCCCTTACTTTATAAAATCAACAAAGGAGGGTAACTACAAACTTTAATGAGCAATTTCTAAAATTATTAAGACCTCTTTGAATTATCTTTCAGATCAAAGAGGACATCAGAACTGTATTTGGAGAGTATTTAGAAAATAATTACAATGAGCATACCTTATGAGGTATGCTCAAAGCTATATTCAGGAGAAAACACATAGCCTTAAACAGCAACATTATTGAGCATAGAATAAAAATGCAAGAATTAAGCTTTTAACTCACAATAAATTAGAAAGACAACAATGAAATAAACTAGAAAGATATTGGTAAAGATACAACATAACTTAGAAAACAGTATGTTGCCAAGTCTAAGAATTAGAATTTGTCAAAGACATCTGACAAGTTACTTAAGTAAAACAGAGTGAGAAAACACATGTAAAAACATTAGAAATAAAAAAGGAGGATATACATGTATTCCAAAAAATTAAAAAGTGGTAGAAAATATAGATATATTATCATAGAAAATTTTGTTGAAATAAATGACTTTCTAGGAAATTTCAAATTACTAATTTTTAAAAATTTAATTTAATTTTATGTTCTGGGGATACATGTGCAGGATGTGCAGGTCTGTTATATAGATAAATGTGTGCCATGGTGGTTTGCTGCACCTATCAACCCATCACTTAGGTATTAAGCCCAGCACGAATTAACTATTTATCTTGATGGTCTCCCTCCCCCTCCCCTGTCCCCAAACAGGTCCCAGTGTGTGTTGTTCCCCTCTCTGTGTCCATGTGTTCTCATTGTTTAGCTTCCACTTATAAGAGAGAAAATGTGGTGTTTGGTTTTCTGTTCCTGCATTAGTTTGCTGAGGATAATGGCTTCCAGCGTCATCCATGTCCCTAAAAGACATAATTCTTTCTTTTTATGGTTGCATAGTATTCCATGTTGTATATGTACCACATTTTCTTTATCCAGTCTATTACTGATGGGCATTTGGGTTGATTCCATGCATTTCTTATTGTGAATAGTATTCGATGAACATACCTGTGCATGTACCTTTGTAATAGAATGATTTGTGTCCCCTTGGGTTTATAACCAGTAATGGGATTGCTGGGTCAAATGGCATTTCTGGTTCTAGGTGTTTGAGGAATCACCACACTGTCTTTTACAATGGTTGAACTAATTTGCATTCCCACCACCAGTGTAAAAGCGTTCTATTCCCCCACGGCCTTGCCAGCATCTGTTGTTTCTTGACTTTTTAATAATCACCAATTTGAGTGGTGTGAGATAGTATCTCATGGTGGTACAAATTGCTAATATTAACTGTAGAGTAGTTGAATAACAAAGGAAGAATGTAAAAATATAGTAAAATGGATGGTTGTATCGGAGATTGATTTAGATGTCTTAAGGAATGAAAAGTAATCCTGCTAGTTACAAACCAAGCATTATTTTTGTACTCAAGCCTGACAAACGTGGCAAACAAACAAGACCTACAGGTCAACTTCATGCATAAGCATAGAGGTAAAAGTCATATAAAATGAACGCTAACCTTACATTAAAAATAACAAACCTTGAATGAAGCCTTTATCCACTACTGTAAGGATGGCACCAAATCAGGAAATATGTAATTAAACATTTATCACATCAAAAAGACGTCGGATAAAATTCAACATCAGTCCTGCCAAAAGCTATGATTAAAATAGGAAGAGAAGGATAATGCATTGCATTAGTGTTTCTCATTCAGGGACATTTTTGCCTCTCAGGAGGCAGTACCTGGAAACAGGTTTGATTGTCATGACTTGGAGGTGGTACTACTGGTATGTAGTAGGTAGAGGTAAGTGTGCTGCTAAATATCCTACAATGTTCAGGAAAGGGCTCTCCCTCCCCCAACAAAGAATTATCCAGCCCCGAACATTGATAGTACCAATGTGGAACATTCTGGTTTATATGATAGAGATAATCTATCTTAAAACAACAGGCTACAAATACCTAAAAATAAAAAGTTGTAAGTGAGAACATGTGGTGTTTGGTTTTCTGTTCCTGCATTAATTTACTAAGGATAATGGCTTCCAGCTTCATGCAGGTCCCTGCAAAGGACATGATCTCATTCCTTTTTATGGCTGCATAGTATTCCGTGGTGTATATGCATCACATTTTCTTTATCCAGTCTATCATAGCTGGGCAATGAGAACACAGGGAGGGAAACAACACACATTGGGGCCTGTCAGGGGAGGGTAGGGTGGGGAGAGCATCATGAAAAATAGCTAATGCATGCCAAGGCTTAATACCTTGATAGGTGCAGCAAAGCATCATGGCACTCGCTTGCCTATGTAACAAACCTGCACGACCTGCACGTGTACCTCAGAACTTAATAAAAATAAAATAAAAAGTTGGAGGAATTCTTGTTATGGTAACAAAACAAGTCTTAGATAATGATATAATAAAAATGACAGTCAAAAGAAAAAATTGAGAAATAAGTATTGAAATGGTCAAATCAAAATTCTTCCTATTTTATGAGAATCTGGAAAATCCAAAGAACATTATCTCAAATACTCTTATGCCATATCAGTGATATGTCTATTAATAAAACAGATATATGCAAATAAAAAGTATCCTACATATTATGCTGGGAATAACTGTTAGAGATAAAAAGATAAGAAAAAATCCTCTGTTTATATTGAAGACACAAAATATAAAATATCAAAAAAAATCCCCAAACTTAAGAAGTGGGCCAGATACATATGAAGGAAATACATTTTTTCTGAGGTGCATATAAATAGCCTTAAGTGCTACATAAAGAGAAATGCCCCCAAGTTGATTTGTAAGTAATTCTTTTCCAATAATTGATAAAAATTGAAAAATCATGGAAAGGTAGGATCTTTTTATATTGCCCAGGCTGGACTTGAACTTCTGAGCTCAAGCAGTCCTCCCTTCTCAGCCTCCTGAGTAACTAGGAGTACAGGCATATGCCGCTGAATCTGGCACTTCACTCAACATTTTAAATTGGATTCTGTTGGTAGTTTTACAAAATAAACATAAATGTGGAAGCATGATTAATGCTAGAGTAATCAATGATTCAACTATCAGATAAAAATTAACTTATAAAGCCACAGTAGACAACGGTGTGGTATTTGCCCCAAAATAATCAGTTAAATCAATGGAAAGAAACAGAGTCAAGATGTAAGCCTAATTACATTAAAATTTGTAATATGATTTATGAGTCATATGAAGTCAGAGGGGGCACATTAGTGTACATAGAGGAATAGTTCATAATGTGAAAAAGAACAGCCACCAAGAAGATATAATTATAAATCTCTGTGTCCTTTACAAGTTGCCTTCGAAAATACAAAACAAAAACAAATAGAAGGATGAATTTCATAGTTCTCTAAGAAATGAATATTTCAAATAGACAAAATAATGACACGGAATTTAAATGACACAATAAACAACTTTGAATCAACAAGCTTATAGTATGCATTCTTTTGACATACACATGAATCACACAAATTGATAATGTATTAAATTTCAAAGAAAATCTCAGCAAATTCAAAGAAGTATGGATATGTAAGTTCCATTCTATGAACAAATGAGAAAATAACTAAAGGAGAGATTAAATAAATTTCCACTCTCATAAATATAAAAACACTTATAAAAAGTCTTCTGTTAATAAGGAAATAAAAAGTGAAAATTACAAACTATTTAAAAATAACCAATAGAGCATTAAATATTAAAACCTCTGAGATGTGGCCAAAGCAGTTATCAGAGGAAAATTTATGAACTTAAATGCATACATCAGAAAATGAGCAAAATTGAAATCAAATGAACCAAGCATAATATTAATGAGACTTTGAAGAACAAAAAAATCAAATCTCCAGAAAGTTGAAGAGAGGAATTAATAAAAATAAGATGACATTAATAAAATAAACAAGAACAGCAAAGCTAGTAGAGTTGATCAATAAAACCTTCTTCAAATTTAAGGAAAAAAGAGTATAAATAAAGAGAACATGGGAACAGAGATAAGATGTAATTACAGATAGAGAAGAAATTAAATTTTGTAAGATAGTATCTTTGTACTAATAAATAAAAACCTAGATGAAATGCATGATTTTCAAAATTAGCTCAAGAAGTAATAGAAAGTCTAAATATGCTATTTCTATTGAGAAAATTAGAAAGTCAGTCAAAATATACATTTAGGGAAAACATCAAGTCCAGATGGTTTTATTATGTTTTCATTCTATAACACCATCAAGAAATAGATAATTCTTATGTTATAAATTGGGAAGGTACTCAATTCTTTCTAGAAGCCTTGTATAAGTCTGATATTAAAATCATAACAGAAGTGAAAACATTTTTTTTTCCAATTTACTATTTCATGATAAGCAAACAGACACCTCCCCAGGCACTCAAAAATTCTTGCACATGAAAAATAGAAGAAAACTTCCATTATTAAAGTAAAGATTTCTACTAGAAACTTAGCAGTGGTGAAACCATGAGAACTACTTCCATTTCAGTCACAAGCAAGACAAGAGTTCCTTTCGCTTCTATATTCAATATTGTATTGAAGGTCTTTGCCAATGCTATACAACAAGAAAAAATAAAAATGGCATGTGAATAATAGAGGAAGAGATTATAGTGTCATTTTGTTTTTTTCAGCCAAGCTCCCTAGGAAGGACAAGATAATCAGTTGAGAAACCATTAAAACTAATAAGAAAGTATTATAAAGTGGCCCAATACAAAATAAACACGTAAAAACTAATAGTTTTTAATACAATAGTATTATCTTATTAGAAAAAGTCATAGACAAAATTACCTAATTCGAATAGCAATAAAAACTATAAAATATCTAGGAAGAAACCTCAGATTATTGAGGGGCATAATAGATCCAAATAAGTTATATACCTTAATTTTGGATGAGAGTGCTTAATATTGTAAAGATAGGTATTTTCCCCAACCTAATCTAAAAATTCAATGTCTAACAGCATTTATATGGAACTTGACTAGCTGATTATGGAATTCATATGAAGAGTGAATGTATGAGAAGAACAAAGATAATTTAGAAGAAAAACAAGAGGTGCACTCACCTTACTAAATATCTATGTATATTTTAAAGCTGTATTAATTGAAGTAGAATGGTATTAAAGTTAAAAATTTAACTAGAACAATGTAATGAGTCCAGAAACAGATCCCTGTAGATATACATATAATTTTGAGAAAAATTGGCATTTCATATTACCAGGGGAAAGAATAAATTGTGTGGAAAATTAGATACTATTTGTAAAAATAAAATTATATTTTTAAATTACACTAGTCACCAAAGTAAATTCCAGATGGATTAAAGAGCTAAATGTTATACAAAAATAAAACCTGCAAACTGAGTGAAGGAAAATATAGCATATAAACCACAAAAGAAAATATGATAAGTTTGCCCAAATAAAATTAAAAGCTTCTCTATGACAAAAGATACTATAAACAAAAAAAGATACCATAAACAAAATTAAAAGAACACATGCTGGTGGAAAATATTTACACTTGCAAAAGACAAAGCATTAGCATCCAAAATATATGTAAACATTTGTAAATCAATAAGAAAAAGATTCTTAATCCAAAAGGTTAATAATAAAAATATGCAAACAGGCAATGAATAAAAGGGGAACCAAAATGGAAAATAAGCACAAAAAGTTGCTCAGGTTCACTAGTAATGAGGATCATTCCAAACAATGCACAAGGAAATACCATTTTTCACTCATTATGTTGAAAAGAAGCTGGATAGTATCAACTGTTGGGATGTCATAAAGAAACAAGTGCTATCATATTTTGCTTATTGGGGTATAAATTGGTTCAGATAGTTGGGAGGGCAATCTGGCAGTATTTGTTACATTTAAAAATGCAGGCTGGGCATGGCGGCTCATGCCTGTAATCCCAGCAATTTGGGAGGATCACCTGAGCCCAGGAGTTGGAGATCAGCCTGGGCAATATAGTGAGATCTTGTCTCTACAAAACATGAAAAGGACAGCCAGGTATGGTGATACTTACATGTAGTGTCAGCTACTTGGGTGACTGAGGTAGGAGAATTGCTTGAGCCCAGAAGACAGAGGCTGCAGTGAGTGTGCTGTGTCATGATTCCACCACTGCACTCCAGCCTAGGTGACAGAGTCAGACCTTGTCTAAAAAAAAAAAAAAAAAAACGCACATACCACATGAATGAGAAAAACCAACAGCAACAAGAGAAACTTTCACAAAAATGTGCAGGCAGTCATGCTAGAGATGTTCTTTGCAGGCTTACTGGTGGTGAAAGGCTAAAAACAACCTAACTATACTCTGACAGAAGAGTTAAGTAAACTGTAGTAGATCATACTATATTGTAGTTTTTTAAAAAGATTGAAGTTGATTTATATGAATTCATGTGGAAAGACAACCAAGAGATATTGACATTTGATCAAAAAGGCAATAGCATATATCTATATATATTTTTTGAGATAGAGTTTCACTCTTGTTGTCTAGGCTGGAGTGCAATGGCGCGATCTCGGCTCACTGCAACCTCTGCCTCCTGGGTTCAGGCAATTCTCCTGCCTCAGCCTCCTGAGTAACTGGGATTACCGGCACGTGCCACCATGCCCAGCTAATTTTTTGTATTTTTAGTAGAGATGGGGTTTCACTATGTTGACCAGGATGGTCTCGATCTCTTGACCTCGTGATCCACCCACCTTGGCCTCCCGAAGTGCTGGGATTACAGGCTTGAGCCACCTTGCCCGGCCAATTTTTATAGTATGATATAAAGTCCATAGACCCAACTTTATTTTTATTTATGTATTTATTCATAAATACAGTCATTCATTCATTAGAGACAAGATCTCCTTCTGTTTGTCTAGGTTGGAGTGCGTAATAGCACAATCATGGCTCACCATGACCTTGAACTCCTGGACTCAAGCAAGGGTGGGACACATTCCTCCTGCTTCAGTATTCCAAAGTGCTGTGATTACAGGTGTGAGCCACTGCACCCAACCTCAAACTTTCTTTTTGAAAGAAAATAATGCCTTGTGTTTTTCACCAAAGTGCATGTAGGTGTATTGGGAGACAGCAGGACATCAGTCAATATTCCGCCAATTCTGAAGCTAGATTCCTGGGTTCGAATCCCCATTCTGCCATCTGGATGTCCCTGAGCAGGTTTCCCAGTTCCCTACCCTCTGTGTCTCAGTTTCCTGTTTCCTAAAATGGTGAAATGGAGATAGCTGTTGTCCTTACTTTATAGGCTGTTGGGAAGATCACACAAGTTAATATATGCAAAGCCCTTACAGCACGGCCGCACACGTGGTGAGCCCTCCTACGTGCCAGTTACTTTTACTATGAAGAAACCCCCAGGTTTCCACACATCAAATGGATTTATAGTTAGTTATGGTAACAGGATGCAATTAGAAATGGAATGAGGCTTTTTCAAGGCGAATTTTTGCATTGTCTGTATAGTTTGACTTTTGCAATAAAGATACAGTCAAATTTTTTTTTGCAGAATCAAATGGAGTTTAGTAAAAGTCAGTGGGGAAAGCAGAAATGGTGTTGGGACAACCATCTCATCATTCAGGAAAAATAAAGCTAGAACCATATCATAAAGTTAGACGGTCACAGGTATAATGAAGATTCAAGTGTGGAAAATGAAACCATGAAAGAAAAGGTATCAGGAAGATGTTGATGTGATAGTGAGATTAGTCTTCTCAATGTGATATCAAAGGCAGAGAAACAAAGGTGAAAAATGGACATAAAAACAGAAATTGTTTTTCAAATGACATCACAAATGAAATTAAAGGGAAACTAAGTTGTGAAAATTGTTTAAAACATAAACACAAAGGGATAATGACATTTCTTATTAATAACGTTTAGAGATTAATAAGAAATTAAAACCAATCATCAAATAAAATGAACAGGCAATTAGTAACATTAGAAGTATAAGTAGACAATAAAACCATTTAAAATTGGCTAAACCTCAGTAGTTATCAAAGATAGGCAGATTTGAACAATCCTTACTTTGATTATCAAAGACAAAAATATTATCAATGCTAGAGGAAGTTTGAATAAGAAGATTTTATTCAGCATCAAGTGAGATATATTTTGTGAAAGTTTTGCAATGAGTGTTAAATGTTGGCTGGGCACTGTGGTGGCTCACACATGTAATCCCAGCACTTTGGCAGGCCACAGTGGGTGGAATGCTTCAGACCAGAAGTTTAAGACCAGCCTGGGCAACACGTCAAAACCCCGTCTCTACAAAAAAAAAAAAATGCAAAAAGTAGCAGTGGGTGGTGGCCTGTGCTGTAGTCTCAGCTACTTGGGAGGCTGAGTGGGGAGGATTGCTTGAACTTGGAAGGTTGAGGCTGCAGTGAGCTATGATCACATCACTGCACTCCAGCCTGGGTGAGAGAGTGAGATCCTGTCTCAAAAAAAAAAAAAAAAAAAAAAAAAAAAAAGGAAAAACAAAAAAGTATTAAAAAGGAGTACATTTTTTGGACCAGCAGTTCAATTTTAAGAAATTACTTAAATGAAAGAATCACAGATGTCCACACATATGTATGTATAATGATGTTCACTATGATTTTACTTAAATTAGCAAAAAATTAAAAACTACTTAAATATTCATATCATAAATTGTTATGGTACATGCCAAGTATGGGATATTATTCAGCTATTAAGAATGATACTTTTGAAGACTATTTGCTGGTTTGTAAATATGTTTGAGTATGTGGGAGAAGAAATAGACTACAAAACTCCAGTAAATATAATTGCAAATTAGTAAAAAAAAAAACACAAGTAATTCCCATTTTGTGAATAAAGCTAGCCCCATGTCTCTTGGTATTTATCTGTTTTATGTCTTTTTGTGTAGGTATATTTGTAAATAAAACTAGTTAAAAATGCGCTACTATGTTAAAACTGATCATTTTTTGGGCAGTGATGACATTTATCATTCTATTGGTACTTTATTTTATTTAGTTAAAAATTACCACAAATATTTAGTGTATTGTACCACTAAATGGGTATTGAATATTGACCCACATTTAATGCTTACTGCAAAACTTTCACAAATGATATCCCAGTTTATACTGAGTAAAATCGTCTTCTTCTTCAAATTTCCTCTAGCATTGACAATACACACACACATAGACACACACACACGTGTGTGTGTGTCTGTGTGTGTATATATATATATGTATATATATATATATATTTTTTTTTTTGGGGGGGGACCGAGTTTCACTCTTGTTGCCCAGGCTGGAGTACAATGGCATGATTTTGGCTCCCTGCAACCTCTGCCTCCCAGGTTGAAACAATTCTCCTGCCTCTGCCTCCCAAGTATCTGAGATTACAGGTGCCTGGCACCACACACAGATAATTTTTTTTTGTATTTTTAGTAGAGATGGGGTTTCACCATGTTGGTCAGGCTGGTCTCAAACTCCTGACCTTAACTGATCCACCTGCCTTGGCGTTTCAAATATTTGTTTCTGTCTTTGACAATCAAAGTAAGGATTGTTCAGATCTACACAATCTGTACAAGAATGAATACATTTCTTATAGATGCTAAAATGCCACAGATATGGCTGAAGTCCCTCAGACCAACCCATATCCCTCCCCCATACTCTCTATAGAAATTCAGTATTGTCAGTTTGGTGTGTTTCCTTCTAGAGCTTTTTCTATATGTTCACATCCATGTTTTTCTTCAGTGTTTGGCAGTTAAAACATCTATTTAAAGTTTGTTTGTGCTGCACGTATGTTCATCATGGCATTGTTTACAATAGCAAAGACCTGGAACCAACCCAAATGCCCATCGATGATAGACTGGACAAAGAAAATGTGCCACATATACACCATGGAATACTACACAGCCATAAAAAATGATGAGTTTGTGTCCTTTGTAGGGACATGAATGAATCTGGAAACCATCATTCTCAGGAAATTGACACAGAATAGAGAATTCAAACACCACATGTTCTCACTCATAGGCGAGTGCTGAACAATGAGAACATGTGGACACAGGGAGGGGAGCATCACATGCTGGGGTCAGTTGTAGGGGAGGCTAGGGGAGGGACAGCAGGGGCTGGGGAGGGTGAGGAGGGATAACATGGGAGAAATGCCAGATGTAGATGATGGGGGGATGGAGACAGCAAACCAGCCATGTATATACCTATGCAAGAACCCTGCATGATCTGCACATGTACCCCAGAACCTAAAGTACAATAAAAGAAAAGAAATAAAGTTTGTTTGTGCTGGATGCATTGGCTCATTCATGTAATCCCAGCACTTTGGGAGGTTGAGGTGGGAAGACAGCTTTAGACCAGGAGTTTGAGACTAGTCTGGGCAGCATAGTGAGACCTTATCCCTACAAAAAATTTCTAAAAAATTAGCCAGGCATGTTGTAGTCCCGGCTGCCTGGGAGCCTGAGGCAGGAGATTGTTGAGCCTCCCAGGTAGCTCGGATTACAGGTGCAAGCCACCATGCCTGGCTAAGGAGTTCAAGGCTGCAGTGTGCTATCATCATGTCACTGCACTCCAGCCTGGGTGACAGAGTAAGACCCCATTTCAGAAAAATTGTAATTACCCTGAAAATCTTATTTTATTTTATTTTATTTTATTTATTTATTTATTTATTTATTGGAAGGAGGAAGGAAGGTGGAAGGAAGGAAGGAAGGAAGGAAAGAAGGAAGGAAAGAAAAAGAAAACTATGAACAGTCTTGCTTTGCCAATTACACCATCTTCTGGGATCTCTGAGGAATAACCAGAGACATGACTCTATTTTAATATTTTGTTGCCCCTTTAGGTAGCAATTTTCTTTTTTTTTTCTCTCTTCTCTTTTTTTTTAAGGAGAGAAGGAAAGAAAAAAAGGAGTGAAGGAGAGGAAGAAAGAGGAAGAAAGGGAGAGAGAACAAAAATGTTGCTTTATTCTAAAAAATGGGTATTAATAATGGCCGATCAATATTTCATTTAACCCTATGAGTAGGTGTGATGTGGTATTGACAAGAATGTGTATTTTGTAAATTTAAAGTGGAGAGCTCTATAAATATTTATTAAGTTTACTTGTTTCAGATCTGAGTTCAAGTCCTGGATATCCTTACTAATTTTCTGTCTCGTTGAGTCTAAGTCTCTCTATAGGTCTTATGTATCTGGGTGTTAGGGTCATTAGCTCTTATTGTTGCATAATTTTGCTCTCCATTTGGTTGGTAAATCTTTCTCCATCCCTTTGTTTTGAGTCTTTGTGTATTCTTGCATGTGAAATGGGTCTGGATCCAGCATACTGTTGGGTTTTGGCTGTATCTTTTGATTAAGGGATTTAGTCGATTTAAATTTAGGGTTACTGCCATTTGATGTTAACTGGCTGTTTTATCCATTCATTAATGTAAATTCTTCATGTTGATGCCCTTTACTTTTTGGTATATTTTTAGAAAGGCTAATACTGGTTGTTTTTTTCTATGTGTAATGCTTCTTTCAGAAGATCTTGTAAAGCAGGCCTGGTGGTAATAAAATCTCTGAGTACTTGCTTGTTCATAAAAGATTTTATTTTTCCTTCAGTTGTGAAGCTTAGTTTGGCTGGATATGAAATTCTGGGCTGAAAGTTCTTTTCTTTAAGGATGTTGAATATTGGCCCCCACTCTCTTCTGGCTTATAGGGTTTCTGCTGAGAGATCTGCTGTAAGTCTGATGGGCTTCCCTTTGTGGGTAACCTGACCTTTCTCTCTAGCTGCCCTTAGTATTTTCTCCTTCGTTTAAACCCTGGTGAATCTAATGATTACGTGCCTTGGGGTTGCTCTTCTTGAGGAATATCTTTGTGGTGTTCTCTGTATTACCTGGGGTTGAATATTGTCCTGCTTTGCTAGGTTGGGAAAGTTTTCCTGAATAATATCCTGAAGAGTCTTTTCCAGCTTGGATTCATTCTCTCCATCACATTCAGTTACACCAATCAAACGTAAATTAGATCTTTTCACATAGTCCCATATTTCTTGGAGACTTTGCTCATTCCTTTTTATCCTTTTTTCTCTATTCTTGTCTTCTCATTTTATTTCATTAAGTTGGTCTTCAACCTCTGATATCCTTTCTTCTGCTTGATCAATTTGAGTGTTTAAACCTCTGCATACTTCTTGGAGTTCCCATATTGTATTCTTCAGTTCCATTAATTCACTTATATTCCTCTCTAAATTGTCTATTCTCATTAGGATTTCGTCAAACCTTTTTTCAAAGTTCTTATTTTCTTTACATTGGGCTACAACATGTTCTTTTAACTCACAGAAGTTTCGTATTATCCACCTTCTGAAGCATGATTCTGTTAATGGAATGCACTCATTCTCCATCAAGCCTTGTTCCCTTGTTGATGAGGAACTGTGATCCTTTTTAGAGGAAGATGCATTCTGATTTTGAGTATTCTCAGCCTTTTTATGCTGGTTTCTTCCCATCATTGTAAATTTATCCACCTGTCGTCTTTGTAATTACCAGCTTTCAAATTAGCTCTCTGAGTGGACGTCAAGTTGTTAATTCCCAGGGCTGAAATCTGAGCAACCCACTGCACCAGCCAAAACAGTGGTGTTAAGACTGATGGTGCTTTTCTGCCCGGGAATCTCCAGTCTGGCTTCCTTCTTGAGTCGGTAGTAGGTGACTCTGCCTTCCTGGAGCTCCAAATGTCGGTCAGAAGGGGAACCAGTCCCATTTACTCTGCACCAAGAGCTGCCGAGCGGAGGTGCCGGCAAAACCACTGCGCCGGCCATAAGAGTTGCACTGGCGACCTGCAGGGCTCCTCCACTGGGAATCTTCTGGTTCGTGAGCGATAAAAATCTGTCTGAAAGTGTGGCGTCCTCTTGTTCTCTTCGCTTTCACTGGGAGCTGCAATCCCAAGATGTTAGCGATCAGCCATCTTGGATCGTTCCTCCTACCCTGAAAATCTTGATAATGTTTTCTTTTGATGTCTAAAATTAATTAATATCTTCTCTCTGCTATTTAATTCTCACCCCTTCTCAACCTGTCTTCCACCACCTCTAATATTGTTATCAATAGAGATTTTATTCTGTTTGTTGTCTAATTTTCTTTCATTCAGTTAATTAGACTCAACTATAAGAGTTACTGATTTCTTTGTGCACTGTGGTTTGTTATAGCCTAATAGTCTTGAATTATTAATTTAGTTTATTTTACCCTAAAGTTGACTGATATTTTGGCTTGGTACAGAAATGTAAATTTAATATAATTCTATCTCAAAATTTGATGATACATTAAAAAAAAAAGGCAGGTGCCAATATGATTCTTACTCAAAAAAAGGTCAGGTGACAATTTGATCCTTTTTCTTTTGCAGGGAACATTTTTTTTCCTGGAAGTTTTTAGGGTACTATCTTATTCTTGAAACCCTGAATTTCACAGAGGAGGTAACTTTAATTGCAATTTCGTTCTGTTATTCTGCTTAGTATTTGTGGATCCTTTCAACCTAAAGGCCTGACTTTTTTCTATGGTTTTTGAAAATCACACAATCCATCTGTGTTGTTACATGTATCAATAATGAATATTTTCTTTTTAGTGTTAAGTAGAATTCTATTGTGTGGGTGTGTACAATTTGTTAATCTGTTCACCAGTTGATGGACATCTGAGTTGTTTCCAGTTTTGTGATTATAAATAATAGGTTTTTAAATGTGGACATATGTCTTAATTTTTCTTGGGTAAATACCTAGGAGTAAATTGCTGGGTCTAGTGGTAAGTATATGCTTAACTTTATAATAGTCTGTCAAAATGTTTTCCAAATGCCTGTCCCTTTTAAAATCTTTATTTTGAGATAACTGTAGATTCATGTGCAGTTGTAGGAAACAACAGAGTTTTCCCACGTGTCCTTTATACAATAGGTAACATCTTGTAAAACTATAGTGTTATGTAACAACCCACAAACTGATATTGAAGAAGTCAAGATACACAACAGTTCCATGCCGTGAGAGTTTCTCACACTGCTTCTCCCACACCTATAGCCCTATGACAATCACTAATCTATTTTTCATTTCTATAATTTTCTCATTTAAATAATGTTACATAAATGATAATTTATGTAACATTATTATCATTTGTTACATACACGTAACAAATGATTACATTTTTATTAATGTAACACTCCTAAAGGAGTGGAGGCCGAGGCAGGTGAATCATTGGAGGTCAGGAGTTCGAGACCAGCCTGGCCAACATGGGGAAACTCCATCACTACTAAAAATACAAAAATTAGCTTAGCATAGTGGCGTACATCTGTGGTACCAGCCATTTCCCTCAGCTGTTGAATTTATGAAGAAAACGTTTGTATTATTCTCATACTATTTTTTTTTATGGTTCTAGGATCCATAGGAATATTCCTTCTTTATTCCTGATACTGGTAAGTTGTGTTTTTCTCATTTTATATTTGACATTCTTGCTAAAATTTATTAATTTTTCCAAAGAAATAGCTTTTTGTTTCATTGATTTTCTCTGAAAAATACAATCAGCAGTCAGAATCTCATTGGCATATGTACAATACTCCCCCCAACAACAGCAGAGTATGCATTTTTTCCAAGGGCCTATGGAAGATTCACCAAAATAAGCCAAATTGTGAGCCATGAAACAAACCCCAACAAATATAAAAGAATTTAAATTAATTTATTTCTTCTCATTTACTTGTTCAAAGGCTAGAACTTCCACTTATGGTGCTCAATAAAGGTGTACAGGAAACAACCTTGCCTTAATTCTGGCCCGAGAGGGAAAGTACTCAGTCTTTTGTCATTAAGCATAATGTTATCCCATTTTCATTTTCATTGTTGTCTGCTCTGATATTTATTATTTCCTTCCTCTGCTTTTCCAGGGGTTTATTTTGCTCATCTTAGTTTCTTGAGGTAGATAATTGATTTGAGACATTTCCTCTGTTTTAATGTGTGAATCTAGTGCTATAAATTTTCCCTAAGGACTGTTTTAGCTGCATCCCATTTATTTTGATATGTTGTATCTTTACTTCAGTTCTATCTTGTAAAAGTTCAGTTTCCTTGGAGGCTTCCTCATTGACTCGTGGATTATTTAGATTATTTGGAAGTATGGTATTTAATTTCCAAGCGTTTAGAAATTTTCTTGTCTTTCATCTTTCTTTTCTCTTCCTTTTCTGATTTCTAGTTTGATTTTGCTGTACTCAGAAGGCATACTTTGGATAATTCATTCTTTTATATTTGTTGGGGTTTGTTTCCTGGCTCACAGTTTGGTTTATTTTGGTGAATTTTCCATAGGCCCTTGGAAAAAAATGTATATTCTGCTGCTGTTTGGGTGGAGTATTATATACGTGCCAATGAGATCCTGATGGTTGATTGTATTTTGAAGATCATTTCTATCCTTGCTAGTTTTCTGTCCAGTAGTTCTATCAAATGCTGAAGGTCTCAAGTCCCCAGAGATAATTATGGATTTATCTTTTCTATTTTCAGCTCTGTCATTTTTTTTTTGATACATAGTCTATCTTTGTCATCCAGACTGAAGTGTAGTGGCATGATCTTGGCTCACTGCAACCTCCACCTCCTGGGTTCAAGAGATTGACTTAGCTCAGCCTCCTGAGCAGCTGAGACTACAGGAGCATGCTACCAGGCCCAGCTAATTTTTGTATTTTTAGTAGAGACAGGGTTTCATCATGTTTGCCATGCTGGTCTGGAACTCCTGACCTCAGGGATGTACCCTCCTTGGCCTCCCAAAGCATTGGGATGACCAGTAACCATGCTGGCTAGCTCTGTCATTTTTTGATTCATGTGTTTGAACCTTTGTTATTTGGTGTGTGCACATCTATGCTTGTTATGTCTTCCTGGTGGACTGGCACGTTTGTCACTGTGTGATGCCCTTCTGTCTACAGTAACTTTCTTTGGTCTGATGTCCACTTTTTTGGCTACTAATATGAGCATTTTTTCTTTTTAGAAGTTAATGTCTTTATGATATATAACTTTTCCTATTCTTTTATTTTCAACATACTTATGTTGTTGAATTTGAAGTGAATTACAAAATTAACAGCTTATAGGTGGGTTGTGATTTTTAAATTCACTCTTCTAATCTCTTTTAATTGGTATATTTAGGCTACTTACATTTAAGGTAATTATTGATATATTAGGTCTTGAGCCTGATATTTTATTTTATTTTATTTCATTTTCTATTTTTTCTATTTCTCCATTCTTGCCTTTCTATAGGTTACTTGAACATTTTTAAGAATTTTATGCTGAATTATTTACAGTGTTTTGGGGTATATAATTTTGTATAGTTTTCTTAGTTGTTGCTGAAGATAACATAATATCAAAATGTCTACTAATAACATTTTGCAACTTTGAGTAAAGTGTGGAAATGTTACTTACATTTAGATCCTCCTTTTAAAAAAAATTTCCACTTTTAAATGCAAATTGAAACCATAATGCTATACCACCCCACTCCTGCAAGAATGGCCATAATCGAAAAATCAAAAAGTAATAAATATTGGCATGGATGTGGTGAAAAGGGAATACTTCAACACTGTTAGTGGGAATGTAAACTAGTGCAACCACTGTGGAAAACAATATGAAGATTCATTAAAGAATTAAAAGTGGATCTACTGTTTGATCTAGTAACCTCACTACTAGGTATCTATCCAGAGGAAAAGATCCATTATTTGAAAAAGATACTTGCACACACATGTTTATAGCAGCACAATTTGCAATTGCAAAAATATGAAACCAGTCCAAATGCCCATCAATCAAAAAGTGGATAAAGAAAATGTTATATATATATATGTCATTTAATACTACTCAGCCATAAAAAGGAACAAAATAATGTCATTTGCAGTAACCTGGATGGAATTGGAGACTATTATTCTAAGCAAAGTAAGTCAGGAATGGAAAATCAAACATTGTATGTTCTCATTCATAGGTGGGAGCTAAGCTATGAGGATGCAAAGGCATAAGAATGATATGTTGGACTTTGGAAACTCAGAGGAAAGGGTGGGGGCGATGAAGGACTATACATTGGATATAGTATACTCTGATGGGTGTACTAAAGTATCAGAATTTGACCACTGAAGAACTTAGTCATGTAATGAAACACAACCTGTTTCCCCAAAACACCTATTGAAACAAAAAAAAAATTAAAAATAAAGTAAAAAAATATTTCCACTTTAAATATTTTATCTTGTATGGCAGATGGAGTCAGTAGTTTTTGTTTTCAGTTGTGATTTAGAAAACTCATTAGGAGAAGGAAGTCTGTTATGTTTATTCACATTTCTAGTCTTTCCATAGTTCTTTCTTCTTGAATATCTGAGATTTTTTTTTATTATTGTTTCCTTTCTAGTTGAAGACATTTGTTCAGCTGTCCCTTATGAATAGGTCTGCTGGTGGTAAGTTCTTTTAGTTTTACACTATCTGAGAATTCTCCTTCATTCCCAAAGGATAGTTTTGTTGGGTATAGAATTTTTAGTTCACATTTTTTTTTTCTTTCAGCAGTTGAGAAATGTTCTGGTACTTCCTTCTGGACTCCATGTTTCAGATGAGAAATTGTCTGCCATTTAATTTGGTGTTTTCTTTCGTAACATGTAGGTTTCTGTAGCTGCTCTTGAGACTCTCCTTTGTCTTTAGTTTTCAGAGTTTTAATTATGATGTGAGTTGACATGATTTTTTGATTTTATATTATTTGTTGTTTGCTACCTTTTTGAATCTGTGGGTTTATATCTTTTGACAAATCTGGGAAGATTTCAGCCCTATTTCTTTGAATGCTCTTTCAACCTCACTCTTTTTCTCATCTTCTAGGACTATAACAATACCAGTGTTGCACCTTTTATTATTGTCCACACGTCCCTGAGTCTGTTTGTTTTTTATTCTATTTTCTACATTTTTTAGAATAGATGAATTTCATGGTCTATTCTCAAGTTCACCGGTTTTATTTTCTGTTGTCTCCATTCAATATTAAGCCCATCTAGCAGTTTTCTATTTCTATTATAGAATTTTTCAATTCTATAATTTAGATCTTTTTAATAAATTATGTTTTCTTACTGAGTTTTACTGATTTTTAAAATATTTCATTTGTTTAAAGATAATATGTAATTGCTTGTTGAACCACTTTTATGATACTTACTTTTAAAACCCTTGTCAGTTAATTTTAACATCTGACTCATCTCAGTGTTGGCATCTATGAATTGTCTTTTTTCACTCAACTTGTGATTTTGCTGGTTCTTGGTACGATGGGTGACTTTCGATTGTATCCTTAACATTTTGGATGTTATTTTAGGAGACTCTGGTTCCTATTTAAATCTTTCATTTTAGCAGGCAGTCACCCTGTTTAGATTTGGCATGCAGGCCCTGGCCTACTTTTAAGGGCTATGGTTCCAATGACAGTCTAATTTTCAGAGCCTATGTGGTGTTATTTTGGTCTGCTTGGTTTATCTCTTGTGACTGAGGCTTTCACTGGTCCCTGCTGGTGCTTTAATGGGAAGAAGAAGCTTCCCCAGGCTGAGCCATCTGGTAAATCTTACTGGGGAATGGTCTCTGATAGACAGAGCACACTTCCCAGGCTGGCTGCTTGTGTGATGGGTCCACCTCTTGCCAGTGGGTGATGGAGAGAGCTTCCTGGACCATATGGTTGCTATGTCAGGATCCCCATGCCAATGGCCTTGTGGCTTTATGGTATGTCTGAGTGGAAGGGAGAAATTAAGGCCTTATGAGGAAGGAGACATCTTGTTTGTGTAAAGCAACATATTATGATGTGCCCCCACCCTTGCTAGTGCCTTTGGGGGATGGACATTGCACAGTGTCTCTGGGTGGGAGATGGGAGTCTCAAGCCCAGCCAACTCAGTTAATTTTCAATCTTTTTCTGTAACTTGCCCCCATGTATTGGGGGTAGGGGAGCTGGCCTATTCTGAGTGAAGGCTCAGATCATCTGGGCACTGTCCTGTCTCTCTAGAGCATGTACTCAAGAAAAATATCTCTCCTGCAGGCCACTGCCTGTCTGTAAGGTTGCTTAACACATTGGCCATGGAAAGGCAATAGTTAAGGGTAACCCACCTGGCTTCTCCTGCAATAGTTGCTCAACCAATGCACTGAAGGTGCTGTGGGGTTGCCCCATCCAAACTTGGCACATCCTTGGTGCACCTTCCACCATTTCTTGTACTTCTTTTCTGAATGTGTGTTTTGCTTATCATGTTCTCCCAAGAATAACCCTTCCAGTATTCTAGTGCAATTTAGAATAATGTACATATATATTCTTCTAAATATATATATTATATATAATACATATTCTTCTAAATATATATTTTACATATATAATATATATTCTCCTAAGTATATGTAGCTGAAATATATATTTACTGAAATACATATTATATATTCTTCTCTCTATAAAATATATTAATATAAATATATATATTTGATTTCTAAGGATTTCGAGAGTAGGTTAGCTTATCATATTTAGTCTTTTTTGTGATCTGTGTTTTCTCAAATGTTCTAAAATAAACATGCATTACTTTTATAATCAGTAAAACCCACTAATATGATTTTAACTCTTTTTTTTTCATGGCTGTGTGTTTAGCATTATGTTATGGGTAAGTATTCAGCGGCCTCTTCTTGGGGAGATTACAGAGAAGTAAAAATGTGTGCTCTTTGGAAAAGGTCCCTCAGGTGGCGGAATTTGTACCTATCCTCATAGGGGTATGAGGATGGGGGCCCCAGCTGCAGAACTAGGTTTAGCTTTTGCGAGGGTGTGTGCAACTCTGGAATATTGCTCCAAGTTCTCACGGGAGGGGCGAACCCTTTCCCTTCTTAAATTGCTAGTGTGTGCAAAATGCTAACGCTACACATTTAAGTGACGTATAGATCAGAACAGAATCATAGCTTGATGACATAAATTAAAGTAATTATATTCATTAGCATGATAAAAAATATGCAAACATATGTTTATTAAATGCAACCATACATCAACTCCAAAGGCTTTGGCGTTGTTTATGCCTTTGTCGCTCCAGCATTTTGTCAAAGGTGGCCTGTCATGCTGAACCTAATTGACACTAATAGCAGTGGAGGGAGGAGGAGCCAACCTAGAATAGCACTTGGCTGTGTGAGCCGCGGAGAGTTGGGGATTTTGCTACCAGGCCTCATGAGTGTTCCTTAGCAGTCCCTGGTAGAGGCCTGGGAAAGTAGTCTGGATCTCCTTACATTTAATGGAAGGAGGGCTGCCACCTCATTAGGACATTTGAGGATGGACACAGAAGGGTCTGGAGGTCACTTCATATTATCAGCACATGATACAATCTCTGCAACTCAAAGGGAACCCCTTTTGCATGGTTGGAAGTGTCTTTCCAAGCTGCTGGTGACTCTCTGGCAAGTGAAAGCCCATGCCCGTTCTGGAGATTGGAAATAGGCTATGCTAAGGGAGGCTGCTGTACCTTCATGTTGAGTTCTTGCTAGGGGCCCTGGCAGGCTGTTCTGATGAGGCATCTCAGCTTTGGCCAGAAGTATGTGAATTATATCTCCAAGCAGAGCCACAAAAAGAGCCAGGTTCCTTAGCTGTGATGCTCAGGCTTGTGGAGATGCTGGCTTTGGCCTTGAGGGCTCATGTATCCCAGGGGGTCCCCTGCTTTTTGTACACAGACCCAGCAGTTACTGCCACTGTTTATAACAGCTGGGTGGTTGTTTAGAAAGGGCTGGGCTGGGTGCAATTGAGTAGTCTGTCTGTCCATCCAGACAACATATGTTGAGTGTAGCTCAAGGTGGAGAGTGAGAAATACCAGGGAGTGGCAGAGAAGGGGATGTGGAGGAGCTGTGAGTGGGACAGAGGGTCCAGGGCTTTAGATTGAAGCTATTAGTTGCCCTCCCACAACACGATATATACATTTGTACCCCCTAGCTTACACTTGGGGTTCTACAAAAACCACAGCCCCAGCAGGAGGATTTGGCTCTCGTTGTTGACAGATTGGACTATCATTCACTTTTGCCCATTACTTGTGAGCCTAGTTTATCTCCTGAATGAAAGGGGCAAGTGAGTGATTTAAGCCACATCTTGGTTCGGCCTTCCTTAGCTCTTCTTGATTTTTTCTTTTTTGAGATGGAGTCTCACTTTGTTGCCAGGTTGGAGTGCAGTGGTGTGGACTCAGCTCATTGCAACCTCTGCCTCCTGGATTCAAGTTATTCTCCTGCCTCAGCCTCCCAAGTAGCTGGGACTATAGGTGCCCACCACCATGCCCACTAATTTTTTTTATTTTTAGTAGAGACAGAGTTTCATCATGTTGGCCAGGATGGTCTTGATCTCTTGACCTCGTGATCCGCCCGCCTCGGCCTCCTGAAGTGCTGGGGTTACAGGTGTGAGCCACCGTGCCTGGCCAGCTCTTCTTGATTTTGATGGCTGGCAGCCTGCAATGTTAACTTTGCAGATGTCACC
Organism: Saguinus oedipus; assembly: GCA_031835075.1. Taxonomy (NCBI): domain Eukaryota; kingdom Metazoa; phylum Chordata; class Mammalia; order Primates; family Cebidae; genus Saguinus; species Saguinus oedipus. The sequence goes on along the minus strand of CM063187.1, from coordinate 36,397,554 downwards.
ACTAGTCCACCTGCCTTTTAAAGGAAAACAAGATGTCATAGAGCTTCTTCTCCCAGGATTCACATTGTTCCTTCCATCTCCACGTGGTGTCTCATAACTCAGTGCTTTGGGGAGGCTCGTGCCAGGGCACACTTCAGGGGAGTGAAGGAAGTGGGAAGTGGAGATGCTGGTGTTTTCAAGGTCAGCAGCAGCACCTGCTAGGAGCGATGTGGTCTGGGTTCTCTGTGTTGGCCACCCAGGGAGCAAGGTGGGTTTGGCTGGCCTGCCCTGCGCACCTCAGGCCTGACCACTTACAAATCCCCATTTCTCTCCCCGCAAAAAAGGGAGGCTATGTTATTTATTTCTGTGGGGTGGTTTATGCTGGAAGGGAGAGAACAGATGTTAAGAAAACAAAGAAAGGCATAGCACTTTTGTTCCTGAGCCAACGGTGATCAATTCTGTGTACTGCCTTGTCCATGTTTGGGGGATGGATATTTCAAGCCATTTCAATCAAAAGTGGTGCCACTCTGAGCTCTAAACAAAGGCCTAGGTTTATTTTTTTTCTGGCAGTACAATCCTCAAAGATTACACTTGCTGAAACATTTTTAGCCACGTCAACATTCCTTAGGAAATACAAATATGGGCATTATTTCATGGAGATGGCACCGGGTAATATAATAAAATGGATTTATTTCATCTTAATTTATTTAAAATGTGCATAGACAGAACTGGGATAAAATCCATGAGATGAAATATCTCGTTTGCATGAATATATTGAAAAATTCAGCCACCTTCTAAGCCAAAAAGAGATGCCACTTTTTTTTTTAATCCTCAGAATAATAAGAAGAATAGGTGCTCTTTTTAAAACAAGAAAATATAACCTTGACAGAGAGAAGTGATTCATGTCCCGTGGTCCCCGTGAAGGTGTGAGGGATGAGTGTGGATGTAGCCTGTGTTCTGGGTTGAGGGATTGGGAGGGAGAGAGAGAGGAGAGAGGGAGGGAAAGATTCAAGACTGCGGTTTTACACAAGAGGCTGGTCTGGCTTGCGAGGGAGGAAGGCAGTGTGGGTGGGCTCCATTTTCTGAGGTGGTGGTCAGCAGGGGTGCAGTGTCAGTCCCGGGGGTTCCCAGTTCTAGACTCTACAAAGTCTCAGAATCATCTGATGGTGGAAAATGTTGCAGGGGCTGAGACTGGCGGTCACACAACCTGCCTCTGTGGCTGCAGCGTAGCAGAATCCTCACCATGTAGCACCCCCGGGCCCCACGGCTCCTGCATCCAGGATGCACTGTGAATACTGAACTTATCCATCAGGCTAAAAGCCTGAGGGCCTGCAGCTCACTCTGTTCCTCTCAGCATACCAGCTATGTGGCTTGGACACAATTTTCACTCTCTGGCCCTTATGTAAGGCAGCATAAGCAGAGACTGAATCTGACAGCTCAGGTTCAAATCTCTACCACTTATGAACTGTGTGATATTGAGTGAGTTTCTTAACCTCTCTGGGCCCCAGCCTCAACCTCAAGTTTATTTGCAAAATGAACTTGATAGTGAAATTTACTACCTGTGGGTGTTAGGAATTTTATCTGATCATGAAAAGTACTTAGATACACCTGACTGATAGTTAGCATCTAATGAATGTTAGTTGTTAAGTTTTCTAATTAACCAAATGGAAACAATATTTTTATCTTGTCAGACAGATCAGTAGCTGCTATTATTTTTTGATATAAATAAATGCTTTCAATTTATTGCTTCTGTGTCCATAAACTTCTGGAGAGAAGAAATGGTGAATGCTTGCAAGAGGTATCTGGTAATGAATGTGGGGTGAGCCTTTTTAGGTGTCCTAGTCTCTCTGAGTCCAATTCTCATCACCTCTTGGGGTATGTGCCTGCTGGTATCTCTTTGGGGAGGCTTGTGCCAGGACACGCTTCAGGAGAGTGAGTTGCCGAGTGGGGCTGGCTCTCCAGTCAGTGTCAGCCAGGACTGGGCAGTGGTTGCTGGCCAGTCGCTCCTGGGAACCCCAAATCTGGTGTCTGCTGCCTTTACCTTCCATCCCTGAACACTATCTAGTCCTTGGACTGAACTGCTGAGGATGAAAGAGCTGTTTCTGAGAAATAAAATGGACTTATCTATTTAAAATGGTGAATCACAAGCTTCAAGTCTTCTCTTGGAAGAACCAATGGCTAACCTTCCCATTTCCCTTCTTTTTTTTTTTCCTCTTTTTGAGACAGAGTGTCACTCTGCCGCCCAGGCTGGAGTGCATTTGCATGATCTCAGCTCACTGCAGCCTCCACCTTCTGTGTCCAAGCAATCCTCCTGCCTCAGACTCCTGAGTAGTTGGGATTACAGGTGCACGCTGCCATGCCTGGCTCATTTTTGTGTTTTTAGTAGAGATGGGGTTTCACCATTTTAGGCTGATCTCAAAATCCTTACCTCGCAATCCGCCCACCTTGGCCTCCCAAAGTGCTGGGATTACAGGCATGAGTCACTGTGCCTGGCCCCTTCATTTTATTTTTCACCCTAGTTTGGGAGAAAATCCAGCCACGCCATCACTAGCTTTTGACAATTTAGACCATATATAGGGGCTCCCTTTGGACCTACATGGTAGCCACAGCATTTGGGAAACAAAAATCAATGAGGGGAATTTCCACAGCTCTGTGTTGGGACTTGGGGGTTGGAGGGATGGCTGCAGAGTGAGTTGATTCTGGCTCTCAAGGATGCCACAGGTTAGGGATTCCAGGGCCAGTTCCCTGAGGCTCCCTGGCTGCCACATCCTCACTCTGCTTGTGGGCAAACTCCCTGTGCCTGGGAGCTGCCTCCTAGGACAGGTTCAGTGAAGGTTCCCTGTCTTTCGGATGCCTGGGCTGGGTGTGAGCTCTGCGGGGCACAGGGTCCTTCCATCAGAGCCTGTGGGGAAGCCAGCAGTTTTCCTGGAGGATGTGCCTGACCCAGAACCTGCCGTTTACTCTGATGCTGTCCAATGGAGACATAGCAGCTGCCCTTGGAGAACTTTGCTTGGAGGCACAGGAAGGAACCAGTGAGCAGGAGGCTGGGATCCCAGCAGATAAACTTGGCATCCCAGCCGGGCCTGACATTTCCTTTTTTTTTTTTTTGAGACGGAGTTTCGCTCTTGTTGCCTAAGCTGGAGTGCAGTGGCACGATCTCAGCTCACCACAACCTCTGCCTCCTGGGTTCAAGTGATTCTTCTGCCTCAGCCTCCTGAGTAGCTGGGATGACAGGCATAGGCCACCATGCCCGGCTAATTTTGTACTTTTTGTAGAGACGGGGTTTCTCCATGTTGGTCAGGCTGGTCTTGAACTCCTGACCTCAGGTGATCCACCCACCTTGGCCTCTCAAAGTGCTGAGATTACAGGTGTGAGCCACTGCGCCCCGCCAACATTTGTCTTTAACATCATCAAGCCCAATTCTAAGAAGTCTTGATCCTGGAGTCCCTGTCCAGCAATGAGCTTGCTGCCTCTGACCACAGAGAAAAAGTTTGCGTGCCTTTTCTATGCTGCTAAGGAGCCTGGAGAAACTGCCTCCATCCTCGTGCTCCCAGGTGCACCTAGTCAAATCCAGCTGGGACTCAGGGGGCTGTCCCTTGGGGGAACTCAGACCCGCTCTTCACTGGGCAGGCCCTGTCAGACTTATAGAATGATCCAGGAGCCTAGGCTGAGTGTGGCTGGAGATACCGAGGCCAAGGGAGAGAGCAACCTTGCCCACAGCGTCATGACCAATTAGTGGCAGAGGCAAGTCCCTCACCCGCCCCCCTCATCTCCTGCCTTCCAGTCTGCCAGGTGGGAATGGGGGGTGCTGGGGAGGAAACTAGCAACATAAAGAACAAAGACCAGGGTTTAAAAAACTCCCTGTAGTGTAATATAATGTAAATGTTTCTTAGAACTTCAAAAATTATGCCATGCAACATTTGATCTTGGATCATATCTTTTTCCTTGGGTCTTGTGCTTCAAGGTGGATGTCAACGCTTGGTAGAGTTGGGGCATATCACATGGGCCTCTGGGCTTCCCCTGCCAAAATCACACTGAGAAAGCGACAAAAATTCCTTTAGGTATCCTGCAACTCCCCAGATTTTCTCAGAGAAACAGACCACAGCCAAGAGGCAGAGAAAATGAGAAGAGCCAAAACGTTGACCCTGATCTTCTTAGGGCTGGTAATTTACTTAAGAGACTTAGGGGATGTTTCTGATAGTGAGTGATTTTCAGTTGTGTCCACTGTGGAGTGGAGTAGCTTGCTGTGGACCAGGTGGTCTGCCTGGCCCACCTGGGTGAAATTCTAGGACCTGTTTCTTGTCCAGGAGCACAATGCTCAAGCCATCTTCCAGGAGACCGCTCTTGTTTCCTGGGCTTTGTGACACAGGCCAGGGGAGGAGAGGGCTGGCCTGTGAGGACCACATAGACTGGGGAGGAGCCTCAGGAGGGATGCTGGAGCCCCCTGACAACTGCCAGGGCAGCTCCATGTGCCTGGGGGTTCTGACCTGATTCTGGTTGCCTGGATACCCTCTTTTCTTTATCCTCTCCCATGTGTGGTGACAGCCATAGGACTCCAAAACAGGTGCCTGGCTGCCCCGTTCTTTGTCAGGTGAGTCTGATGAACACAAACAAGCCCCTGATCACCTGAACAGTGGAGCCCCTGACAAACCTTCCATTAACGACCTCTCCCTATTGAGGTGAGACCCGAGTGAGGCTGGTGGCCAGGCCGGGTGGACAAAGTGGTGCCATTTATGGAAAAGGGCTCTGGGTGGCCCGGATGGTCCAGGGCTCCTGGTGTGAATTCCATGCGGGTTGCTTGGGGTCAGCCACTGCTAATGGGGAGCCTGCTGCTTTGACCTCTGGGGACGGTGGTGAGGGGTGTCCCTGGATATGAGAAATCACTGCATTTTCAGTTCTAATCAGAGCTGCTCTTGGGCTCAGATTGATATGCACTGAGCCAGAGTGTTCTCCAGAACTTAATATTCCCCTCCCCTTCCCTCCCCTCCCCTCCGCTCCTCTTCTCCTCTGCTGTCTTGCCTGGTCTCATTCCTATCTTTTCTTTGAAAATACTTTTATATATAAACAGTTGTAAATATCTTAACTACAGCTAAGATCTCCTATTTGAGCTCTGAGATCCCAAGTCCAGCTACTTCCCTGGGAACTCCTTTCATACCTAAGGCATCCTCATGTCACATGTCCAACACTGAAACTCTTCAGCTTATCCCAAATGTACTTGCCCTCAGTCTTCCCCACTTCCAAGGATGGCACCTGTTTCTACCCTATTGTTCAATCTGCAAACGGGCTGTTGTTCTTTTTTTTTTTAAAAATTAATCGATTGAGGTGTATTTCACATAACATAAAATAAACCATTTAAAATGAACAATTCGGTGACATGTAATACATTTATAGAGTTGTACGACCATCACCTCCATGTAGCCGTGAAACATTCCCACATACCAAAATAAAAACCCAGGCTCATTAAGCAGCCACTCCCCATTCCCCCCTCCAGCAAGCCCCTGGCAACTGCCAATCTGAGTTCTGTCTCTGTGGATTTACCTATTCCAGATATCTCATATGAACGGAATGACAATATGTGACCTTTAAGTCTTGACTTCTTTCACTTAACATAATGTTATTGAAGTGGTAACATGTATCAGTACTTCATTTTTAGGGTGAACACACATAAAACACAGTTATATTGGGGTCCCCAACCCCTTGGCCATGGACCAGCCCCAGGGCTTGTTAAGAACTGGGCTCCACAGCAGGAAGTGAGCGGTGGGTGAGTGAGCATTATCGCCTGAGCTCTGGCCCCTGTTAGATCAGCAGCAGCTTTAGATTCTCACAGAAGTGCAAACCCTATTGTGAACCGAGCCTGCGAGGGATCTAGGTCTCATGTTTTTTATCAGAATCTAACTAATGCCTGATTATTGGGGTTGGAACAGATTCATCCCAAAACCATCCACCCTCACTTCCACTGTCCATGGAAAAGCTGTCTTCCGTGAAACAGGTCCCTGGTGCTGAAAAAGTTGGGGACTACTATACTGTTATTTTATATATATATGGAAAGGTAAATTGTGTTTTATATATATTATATATACATATGTATCTATAACATATGTATGTATAATAGGTATTACACATATATTAACATATTATATTTTACTTATGTATAATATACACACACATACATATATTATACATTATACATATACATACATTATACATATTATATACATATGTCTATATAGTACACATTATAAAGGTATAGAATATGTGAATATAATATAAATATTAAAATAAATGTAATAATAAATAGATAATAAATATAATAAAATAAATAACATACATATAAATATAATTAACATAAATATAAATATAATAATATAAATATATAAAATATATGTATATAATATATAATGCAGATATTTTATATAATATATGTTACATATGTATTATAGATACATAACATATATAACATTTTATTTATGTTATATATCTATAATACATATGCAACATATATATGTACTGTATATAACATATACATATATAATATATACATACACATATACATGCATATGTATATAATATATAATATGTATATAAGATAATGTGATATGTATATAATATACATATATGTATAATATATTACTTATAATACATATATGCTGCCTATGTATTACATAATATATATGTATTACATATGCTCTCTATATAGTATATGCTATATATATATATTATAGATAACATATAACAGTTTACCTATCCATTAATCTGTTATTGATAGAGATGGACATCCATCTCTCAGTTATTATGAAACACTATGCATGTTTTCTGTTATTGTTAGTTATTGTGGAAAGTGCTGTGGTAGCAGGACTGTACGTGTATTTGTACAAGTACCTGTTTTCAGTTCTTTGAGGCATATGCCTAGGAGCGAATTTACTGAGTCACAAGGTAATTCTGTTTAACTTTTGCCACTGTGGCTGCGCCATTTGACATGCCCAGTAAAGGAATGAGGGTTCCGGTTTCTCCACGTCCCACGGACACGTGTTGCTTTCTGTTTACATTTGTTGGTGATGACCATCCCGTGGGCATCATTATGATTTTGCTTTGCTTTTCCCTCATGACCAGTCACTGGGCAGTTTAATGTGCTTGTTGGCCGTTTGTACATCTTCTTGGAGAAATGTCTACATTTGCATCCTTTGCTCATTTTAAAATTGGGTTTTTGTCTTTTTATTGTTGAGTTGTAAGAGTTCTTTCTGTATTCTGAATATGAGACCCATATCAGATATGTGGTTTTTGAATCATATCCCTGAAACAAGCCCCATCTTGATGTCTTTTTTTTTTTTTTTTTTTTGAGACAGACTCTCTCTCAGTCGCCCAGGCTGGAGTGCAGTGGCATGATCTTGACTCACTGCAAACTCCGCCTCCCAGGGACAGGCAATTCTCCTGCTTCAGCTCCCCAAGAGGCTGGGACTACCACACACACCACCATGCCCAGCTATATTTTGCATTTTCTCTAGATATGGGATTTCACCATGTTGGCAAGGCTGGTCTTGAACTCCTGACCTCAAGTGATCTGCTGGCCGCAGCCTCCCAAAGCACTGGGATTACAGGTGAGAGCCACTGTCTGGCCTTTGGCTGCTGTTTCTAACCATTGTTAGCTCACCTAGCCTGCAGGGCCAATAGAAGACACCATCACGCATGCACCTCCCTCCATCTTCCCCTTCATCTCACTAACACCTTGGGCCAATTATTTCTCACCTGGATAATGCTGTAGTTTCTAATTTTGTCTTCTTGCCTCTACTCTTGTCGCCTTATAATATATTCTCTATCAAATAGCCAGAATGATCTTTTTTGTCTTGTTTGTTTTAGAGAAAGGGTCTCACTCTGTCTCCCAGGCTGAAATGCAGTGGTGCAATTACAGCTCACTAGAGCCTCAGCCTCCTGGGATCAAACCATCCGCCCACCTCAGTCTTCAGAGTAGCTGGGACCACAGGTGCATACCACCATATCTGGCTAATTTTTATATTTTTTGTAGAGACATAGTGCCATTATGTGGCCTAGGCTGGTCTCAAATTCCTGGCCTTAAGCATTCTGCCCACCTCAGCCTTGAAGAGTGCTGGGATTACAGGTGTGAGCCACTGTGTCTGCCCAGAATGATCTTTACAAATATAAACTAGATGATGGCCTGCATCTTCAAATCCTCAGGGCCATCCTGCCACATCTATAATAGGGTTAGGACCCCTTCACATGTCCCTGGTGTTCTCTCTGGCCACACACCCTATTTTAGTTCTGATGTCCTTCCTTAAATTCCCCCAGCACAGGGCTTTTCCGCCTTGGAAGCTTTGAGTGTGCTTTCTCCTCTTCCCAGAGAGCTAATTCTTCAACATGGACCTGGTGAGCCCTCTCCTTTTCCCATCTTGGCATAAATGTCACCTCTCATGAAGGGTTTCCCCAGTCACACATTTAGATTAGGCCTTTCTCTCTCATGGGCTATCTCCTCACCTTATTAGCCCCCACTCCTTGGGCTATCTCATAACCTTACTGGCCCCTATCTTATGGACTATCTCATAACTTATTGACCCCTACTTCATGAGCTATCTTATAACCTATTTAGCATCTATCTCATAACCTTATTTTTTCATTCATAGTTTAAAAAAGTCTTCTGGATACTGACCATGTGTGTTCATCAGGTGGATATTGGTTTGAAAGACAGATAAGGTTCCTGCCCACTGGCAGCTGACAATCTAGCTGGAGAGACAGATAGGAAGAATAAATGCACAAGACCTTACTATGTTATGTGAAGAAAATACACGGGGTAAATAGTGTCAGCGGGTGGGGGAGGAAAGGAAGGGTGGGAATCCACAGTTGGTTGGGGTGGGTCCCTGCAGAGGAGCACAGAACGCATGTGTGAGGACAGGCAGCCTTCCCGAGGGAGGCAGAGAGCAGTGAGTGAAAGGACCCTGGGCTGTGAGCCACAGGCAGCTGAAGCCATGGACGTCTCCCCGTGAAGGCAGTGCAGGTGTGCAGTGGAGGTGGGCAGCATGCAGCCACAGTCTGGAGAAGCCTGCAGTGCCTGTGTTCTACACTGAGAGCTTCATGGGTCACACACTTACTTTACCCACCACGGTGCACCAGCTCCTAGCAAGCGCTTCTCCGAGTAGGTGCTGAATAGGTGTTTATGAACACTGAATGAATATGATATTTATGAATGAGATTAGCTCGATCTGTGTCCCCTTTCTGTGTTTACATTAACCATGTTCTGACTGAGCCCTTTTGTTTTCCAGCATGCCAAAGACAGACTCCAGCTCAGCTCTGGCTGAATGATGGCAGATTTCGGTTTGGAATTGTCTGCATTTCACCCATGAGTCACTGATGCGCCTCCACTTCTCCCGGGGGATTGCTGGCTTTACAACAACATACACCAAGTCTTCAGAATCTTCTAGAAGCTCAATAACAATTCCTACCCAAAGCCTGAATGCTATTCCTGAGTCAACAGCTGTGTTTGCCTTTTTTTCCCAGTTGTCCTGGCTGCCAGGGGCCATGGTAAGGGAAACTTTACACAGTTCCACTTCTGTGTAGCTGATGAGGAGGCTGTTGGGTTTATGCAAGGGAGTGTCTAGACAGATCCATCTTTTCTGCATTTGATGTGGAATCTTTGTTAGGCACAGGGGACCCTGGGGAAGCTTGAATCCAAAACAGCTTCAGCAGATTCGACCCTTGCCAGGGAAGTCCGTGTCGTAATGAGATCTTCATGTTGACGGAATCTTTTTTAACCCTGGGCCAACCTGGTTTTTTTCCACATGAAATTAATTTATTGGCTGTTCCGCTTAGACGTCATTTCCACTGCTGCTTGTACGGCCTGGCCTCTTTTGGAAAAGCCTTATTATTTTTAAGAATCAGTCACTCGTGATTCTTCTGCCTCATTTAACTTGATGGAGTCTCTTGGCTTCTTTGGGGGTGAATGACAGCCTTGGAGCACGTGTGCCCTTGTGTACCTGTGTGCACACACACCTGCTGAACAAGGTTGCACAGGTGTGAATTGCAACTGGAGACAGACTGGGAGGCTATGGTGGGCCGGTGGCATAATGTTGATACATCGGTGGAGAAAAAAAAACAATGGCTGGGCGCGGTGGCTCAAGCCTGTAATCCCAGCACTTTGGGAGGCCACCCAAGGTCAGGAGTTCAAGACCAGCCTGGTCAATGTGGTGAAACTCTATCTCTACTAAAAATTCAAAAAGTAGTCAGGCGTGATAGTGGGTGCCTGTAATCCCAGCTACTCAAGAGGCTGAGGCAGGAGAATTGCTTGAAACTGGGAGGCGGAGGTTGCAGTGAGCTGAGATGGAGCCATTGCATTCTAGCCTGGGCAACAGAGCAAGACCGCCATCTCAAAAAAAAAAAAAAGATTGGAAAAATATACCTTGCACTGTCTCTGCAGTCATAATTACTTGGACCCAAGCAGTAGCTCGGCCTGTAGTTCAGAGGCTGTGTTTAGTGTTGGAATGCCTGGATTTGAATCCTATATCCCCTCCGTGTGATCCTGGACATAAAACATAATCTCTGGGCGTGTAACACAATCTCTCTGTGCCTCTATTTTCTCACTTGCAGAATGAGGGTATTGAAGTCCCTTATGGACGTGGGGGTGGATTAGATGTGTCATTATATATCAAGGGCTTGCAAAGAGCACATGGTAGACATGCCATTCGTGTCAGCTGATGGGGTCACCGCGACCTCTCCATGATGTTTTCCTTTCTGATGGATTATTCACAGCATTTGGTTAAAAAGGCCTTCCCCACGCCTCTCGTACCCGTTGATCTAAGTAGGCTAGATGTTGGATATTTATTTATGTTCCATCTGGCTCCCAAATGAGTCACCACAGGATTCTCGGGGGCTGTGCCGACCAGACCCTTGCAATTTCCCGCCAGCATGTGTGGTCTGTCCTCTTACATGACTGCCCACCGGCCTCTCCCTATTTCGGAATCAGCCTTGTGTGTGCATGCATGTACTCGTGCCTCCCCCACGTCCACAGCCCTGGATTCTACCCACTCCTCAGGACCTGATTTAAACCCTGCCTCCTCCATGAAAGCCCCAAGCTCCAGCTGGGATTTACTCTGCTCCCACTTTGCTCTGGAGTTATCCCTGGAAGGCAGAACTTGGTGGGGGTCTCAGTCTTCCTAGATTCTCCTAAGCTGCCAGCAGGGGCTCCTCCCAGAGGCTTGGTCTGTGTCTTTTAGATGCAACTGTCAGGGTCACCTTGTCATGTTTGCTGAATTTGGGGCCACATCCATTTTGAAAAGAAGTTTCTTGCCACCAGTTTTTAAAAATGCCCTTTTAATACTTTTATTCACTTAAAAAAATTCAATGTGGTAAAGGTCTCTCTGTTTGGTATACTGTTCTGTGAACTTGGAAGCAAGTGGTCCCATAATCACCAGCACAATTAAGATACTGAACAGGGCTGGGGGTGGCGGCTCACATCTGTAATCCCAAACTTTGGGAGGCTGAGGTGGGCAGATCACCTGAGATCAGGAGTTTGAGATCAGCCTGGCCAACATGGTAAAACCCTGTCTCTACTAAAAATACAAAAAATTAGCCAGGTGTGGTGGTGGGCGCCTGTAATCCCAGCTACTCTGGAGGCTGAGGCAGGAGAATTGCTTGAACTTGGGAGGTACAGGCTGCAGTGAATCAAGATCGTGCCATTGCACTCCAGCCTGGGCAACAAGAGCGAAATTCCATCAAAAAAAAAAAAAAAAGATACTGAACAGATTCATCAACCCTCAAATTCTCTTACTATGCCTTTGTAATCAGCTAATAATTTCTTGTAACTGCTGATGCTTTCTCCCTCCCTCCCTTCCTCCTTCCCTCTTTCTCCCTCCCTCTTTTTCCCTTTCTCCCTTCCCTTCTCCTCCTTTCCTTTCATTTTTTCTTTCCTTTCTTCCTTCCCTCCCTCCAATCCTCCTTTCTTTCTATTTTCTTCTTTCTTTCTTTCCTTTGCTCTCTCTTTCTTTTCTTCTCTCCCTCCCCCTCCCCCTCCCCTTCCTTTCCCTCCTCACTCCTCCTCTTCTCTCCTGTCATTTCCTTTACCTTTTCTTGCAAGTTAGGGTCCTGCTTTGTTGCTCAGGCTGAGTACAATGGCATGATCATGGCTCACTGTAACCTTGAACTCTTGGGCCCAAGCTGTTCTCCTGACTCAGCCTCCAGAGAAGCCAGAATTACAGCTGCATGCCACCACGCCCAGCTAATTTTTAAAAATTTTTTGTAGAGATGAAGTCTTGTTTTGTTGCCCAGGCTACTCTCTAACTCCTAGCCTAAAACAATCCTCCTGCCTCAGCCTCCCAAGGTGCTGGGATTACATGCATGAGCCACCATGCCTGGCCTTGAGGTACCTTCTGATCTTACAGTTTTAGCCTTTCTGAGGATGCCACAGAAACAGAATCATACAGTATGTATTCTTTTGTGTCTGACTCTTTCACTTGGTATGACACATTTCAGATTCATGCATGATGTCATGTATATCAGTAGTTTTTTTTTAATGGCCGAATAGTAGTCCATTACATGAATGCTTTGCAGTTTATTTATTTGTTCACTAGTTGAATGACATTTTGGTTGTTTGCCCTTTTTTGGTGATTATGAATAAATGTACTACAAACATTTGGATTCAGGTTTTTGTGGGAACATTCGTTTTCATTTCCATGGGCTATCATTTTTAAAAAAAATTTTTTTGAAACATCGTCTCACTCTGTATTCCAGGTTGGAGTACAGTGGCCCAATCTCAGCTCACTGCCACTTTGGCCTTCCTGGCTCAATCCTCTCGTCTCAGCCTCCTGAGTAGCTGGGACTACAAGGGTGTGCCACCACGCCCTGCTGGGGGTTATAATTTGTAAGAAACTGCCAAACTGTTGCTCCAAATGTTGTATGATTTTGAACCAACAATATCTGAGATTTCCAGTGGCTTCCCATCATCATCAGCACCTGGTATTGTCACTTAAACAATTATTTTTAGCTAATCTAATAGCTGTGTAGCGGCATCTCATCATGGTTTTAATTCGCATTTTCCTAATGACTAATGACGCTGAACACCTTTTAATGCACTTGTTTGCTATTTGTCTATCTTCTTTGGTTAAGTGTCTTTAAAAAGTTTTGCCTGTTTTTATTGGGTTGTTTTCTTATTATTGAGTTTTGGGAGTTCTCTATGGAGTCTGGATTCCAGTTCTTTGTCAAACATGCGCTCTGCAAATACTTTCTTCTCATTTGTGGCTTGTCTTTTCATTCTTTTAACAGTGTCTTAGCAGAGCAGAAGTTTTTAATTTTGATGGAGCCCAATTTATCATTCCTTTTTTTTTTATGGATTGCGCATTTGGTGTCATTTCACCAGCTTTTAATTTTATTTTAATTCTCCTCAGCCTGTGAACAGCACTAGGGTGTGGTTTCCAGGCAGTTGCTGTGTGGAACCCGCTCTTCCTCACTTCCTGCCCAGCCCCTCCAAAGCCCCCTCCTGGCTATTTCGGTCACCAGCTGGAACCTCTGCACGGAGGGACACTGGACCATGGATGTCACCCCTCTGAAGCCCTGGTGAAAGGTGTCATGAAGGAGGACAGCCACAGAGACTGCTTCCCACCCACACTGTGCTCTGTTTGCCTGCCCTGACCCTCACTTTCTTAAGATACCGTGTTTTAATTCCAGAAACACTGTTGCTTTCATGGCCTCTTGGCTGGGGCTGATGCCAAGACCAGCTTGGCCATGGAGACCCCAACCCAGGTGGCACCGAAGGAATTAAGAAACAGACACAGAGATAGAGTGTAAAATGTGGATTCAGAGTGGGGCATCAGGGGACTCACAGCATTCCCAGCTGGGAGCCCAGAGGAGTCTCTGACCCACGTATTTATTCTTTACTTCCAGTGACAAGTTTAACAAGCGGATGCTCTTTGCTCTTTCATAGGTTAAAGATAAACTCACCAGACAGCTAGTGTATGTTCAGTATAGGTTAAAGATAAACTAGAAAGCCCTCTTTACAAGGGAACAGAGGAAAGGGTCGCGTATCCTGTGTTCAAAGAACTAATTCATCTGGTGTGAGACATATTCATATTGGTTACTGTTTTATAATGCTTTGAGCAGTTTTCTGCTTTGGGGGGGATGTTTTCCACTTTGGGGGGCCAACTAGGTTTTCCTTGCTGCCACCCTCATCAAACGATATGATATATCACACACGTCAGGATCTTCAGAATTTGCTTTCAACAGGCTGATACAGTTCACACCACGGACTGAGGCACTGCCTTTTGCTGTCCATAAGGGCTTTGGACTTAATGCAGAAAGTCCATGAATCTGCAAGATCTTTCTTCTCCTGAATCCCAGGACACTGAATGACCCCCTTGCTCATCTTTGCATTGCTTGGATAAGAAGGTGGGTCCCAGCTGCCTTATAGTCCATACACCCAGACATGGGATTGTCAATATCCAGCCCAATGGATATGTCATTTGACCTTTGCTTTGATTGGGCTCCACTGCAGTGGCCTTAAGAAAAGACAAGGCATGTGCCTGTGGTCCCAGCTACTCAGGAGGCTGAGGTGGAAGAATCACTTGAATCCAGGAGGTGGAGGTTGCAGTGAGCCGAGATTGCGCCACTGCACTCCAGCCTGGTGATGGAGCAAGACTCCGTCTCAAAAAAAAAAAAAAAAAAAAAAAAAAAAAACAAGACAAGGCACCTGGGTATGGGTGGGGTCTTTCAATCTCTGCTGCAATGGAGCAAAGACGGAGGAAGTCACATCTACAGTTCTCTCTGTTTTGACCAGGTTGCTAACTCCTGGCCTAAAGCCATCCTCCAGCCTCAGCCTCCCAAAGGGCTGGAATTCCAAGTGTGAGCTAGTGTTTAATTTAGGTTTCATCTTGGGAGCCAGACGGACATAAATAAATATCCAACATCTAGCATCCTTGCATCAGTGCTTAGGGAACCTGGCATTAACTGGGGAGCTCTAGGGCCTGGAGGCTGGGCTGTGGAGTGTGTTTGCCATGCCTAAGTGGAGTGGCCATTGCCACTGGTGTGGCTGCTACTGTGACAATACTGTTAAAATATCAGCCATTCCTCCAAGACTTCACATGAGTCAGAACTCTGCAGCTACAGTCAAGGCCTTGCCTAAGTGGCCAGAACCAGAATTCAGAACCTCACCAGTTGTGTGTATGCAAATTTCTTCCTTTGTGTGACTTTGTTCCCCACCCCACCCCCCAGGACCATCTCGAATTATTTCTGGGGAGAGGTGTTTGCTTCAGACTTCAGAGCAGTCTTATCACACTTGGAGGCATTTTCCCCCATCCAAGACTCCAAGACAATACTGCAACTTGTAGTGGTTGGTGACCTTCTGTTGCAGTAATTCCCTCCTTTGGGCATTGAAATTGATTTTCTTCTTTGTGGCATGTAAAGATTCAAAGCGTGCCCCTTGCTCCAGGTCCCAGGAGAGTTCCCACATCAGCGGCTAAGTTGGGGACAAGGCCAGTGCTGGTCACCAGTGTGGGGGGGGAGGGGGGTCCCTGTGCCTCTGCCAGCTCCAGAGTTGTCCTTTGTGCCCCAGGGTGGGAATTGGGTATGGATACTGGCGGTTCCAGCTGGTGCAGGCTTTGCAGCAGCTTCCTTGCCAAACTGGATTTTGACAAAGGAACATCAGTGGACCCTCATCTTTTAGTGGTTCTTTCCTAGAAATTCTATATTTGTGCCAGTCCTCGGAGACCACCCTGTGGCCTCCCCTGAGCCTAGGCTCCCCTGTGAGTGAGGATAGTGACTGAAAGCATGTGAGTTCTGCCTCTGTCCTATCCCCCTGTAGCTCCTCTGTCTCCATTCCCCACAGGCAGCTTGGTTAGGAGCCCCCTGTAACCAGCACCTCGATGTGTCCTTCCAGAAACCAATTTGTGCCACTTGCCAGTGCCCACCCCTTGCCCCTTGTGGCAGTCCCGACTCCTGCCTTTCCCCCCTCCCCTTCTCAAAGGGCTTCCCCCAGGGCTGGCAGAAATCCCAGCTCTTGGGGTGCAGGGTGGAGGGCATTTAGCAGCAAGGGGTTGTCTTAGGTGCATCTCAGCCCCTGTTCTTTTCTGAAAGCTCTAAAGAGCACAGACCTTCACTGTCTCCCCCTTCCCTTCCCATTCTTGCCCCTCCACTTCTTTCCCTCTCCCTACCACAGTGATATTTCCAGAGGGCAAATCAGATCATGTCACTCCCTTGCTTAAAACACCTCTTTATTTTCTTGGGCATAAAGCCCTTGCCTCTGAAAATCCCTCGTCAGTTTGCCCTGGGTTACGATGACCATTTCAAGATCCATGTTCTTTCAAAGCCACAATACTGTCCTCCAGACATGCTGTCCACTTGCAATTCCCTGAAAGCCCTCCCTCTGCCTCCCTCTGGCTCTTGTTTACAAGCTTGTCCTTCTAGTTTCAGCCTCAGGGGTCTGCACTTGGCTGATCCGACCTGCTCACCTGCCTGCTCCAGGCCAGGTGCTTATCCTCTGAGCTCATGGGTCGATGCCACAGATATTTCCTGCTAGCCTCTTGTATGCCAGGTGCCATGCCAGGGGGAGACAGGGAAATGGGGCAACACAACCCACCCAGAATTTCCATAGCAGGACACAGACAATGAACAGGCAAGTAAATAAAGAGGGTCATGCAAGACTGTGAGATTTGCATCCGGGGAAGCACACACACTGTTAGATTTGCAGTGGGGAAGCACACGCACTGTGAGATTTGCACCGGGGAAGCACACACGCTGTGAGATTTGCACAGGGGAAGCACACGTGCTGTGAGATTTGCACTGGGGAAGGACACATGCTGTGAGATTTGCAGTGGTGAAGCACACATGCTGTGATATTTGCACTGGGGAAGCACACACGCTGTGAGATTTGCACTGGGGAAGCACAAGCGCTGTGAGATGTGCAGTGGGGAAGCACACGCTGTGAGATTTGCAGTGGGGAAGCACACACGCTGTGAGATTTGTGCCGGGAAGCACATGCGCTGAGATCTGTGGCAGGGAAGCACATGCGCTGTGAGATTTGCGCCGGGGAAGCACATGCGCTGTGAGATTTCCGCCGGGGAAGCACACGCACTGTGAGATTTGTGCCGGGGAGGCACATGCGCTGTGAGATTTGCTCCAGGGAGCATACACGCTGTGAGATTTGCGCCGGGGAAGCACACACACTATGAGATTTGCAGTGGGGAAGCACGTGCGCTGTGAGATTTGCACCGGGGAAGCACGTGCGCTGTGAGATTTGCACCGGGGAAGCACGTGCGCTGTGAGATTTGCACTGGGGAAGCACACGCGCTGTGAGATTTGCACTGGGCAAAGCGCCTCTGCTGTGGTTGTCCCCTCTGAAACACACGTTGAAATCTATTTATTTTGCTTATTGATTTTTTTTGAGACAGGGTCTATGCTCTGTCATCCAGTCTGGAGTGTAGTGGTGCAATCATAGCTCACTGCAGCCTCAACTTCCTGGGCTCAAGTGGTCCTCTTGCCTCAGCCTTCCGAGTAGCTGGGACTGCAGCTATTGTAAAACATTAGTTGGTTAATGTTTTTAATTTTTATTTTTTGTAGAGACAGGGCCTTGCTGTGTTACTCAGGCTGGTCTCCAACTCCAGGCTTGAAGTGATCTTTCTGCCTCAGCCTCCCAAAGTACTGAGATTACAGATATGAGTCACCATGCCCAACCTCACACTGAAATTTAATTGCCATTGTGACAATATATAGAAGTGGGACCCTTTAAGAGGTGATTATGCACAGCCCTCCTGAATTGCTTAATTCTGAATTGATTGATCCCGAATTGATTTATCCTTTTGTCTTGTTAATTATTACGGAGTCGGCTCCTGATCAAAGGATGAAACTCAGCCCTCATTTTTCTCTGTCTCATGTGCTTCTTTGTTCTCCTGCCATGTGATGATATAGCACAAAGGCTCTTGCTAAATGCTGAAGCCATGTTCTTGAACTTCCCAGCCTCCAGAACCTGATAACAAACTAACTAATTACCCAGTCTGTGGTACCTGTTAAAGCAGCATGAAACAGACTGAGACACCCTCTGAGAAGAATCTTGAGTAGGAAAGAGTCTGGTCCCTTGACGATCTGGAAGAAAAGTGTTCCAGGCAGGGAGAATAACAGGTTCAAAGGCTCAGAGTTGGACAAGAACTTGACGTGTCCCAAGGGGCACTGGAAGCAGAGTGAGCCTGGTGCATTTGAGACACAGAGGGGATTATTCCAACACCTTCTTTCCTCTATATGCAAGAACAATGTTCAATAACAATTCAGCAATGAAAGTAGTAATAGTAATGACCAGAAAAGAAATGTGGACAGCAAAAAAATATTCTTTTATTGAACTTTTTATATCTAATCATGCTAGAAGAAAAAATTACAATAGCACAAAGAAAAATGCATAATAGATTAATCCTATTAAAGTCCATCCATATGGACAAACTTATTCCCACGTATCTGTTGCAACAGTGAATAATGACATCATAGTTCTCAGTTTGAGCCTTGACTTCTGCAAATTTGCTGATGGCTTTGACAACCTTTTTCATCTATACACGTCCACTATTCACAACAGCCAGATTTGTCAGCTTGTCTTCACTCATAGTTGGTTGAAGGATACTTCTTTATTAATTTTAATTTCAAAGAGTTTCTTTCATAAGAAACAACAGACATACAAATGGTTATGAAAGTCTTAAACGTGAGGATAATTTTGGCAGAGATGTATAAAAATCCCATCTAAAATATCTCCCCTAGTTGAAAACCACTAAAATATCATCACCAGAGATTCATCATAGATTCCTATTTTATTCAGTAAAAACTTTCAAGGTTTTTCTTATTTTACAAAAACCAGGAAGAATGGTGGGGTGAAGGTGAACCTGACGTGACAGGCTCCATTACTGTGGGCCATGTGCCCAGTCCTTGGTGAAAATGATCAAGGCTTTGAAGTTTTGCCCTCTCAATTTCTTCTGGCAATGTTAGACCTGCATCTTTTGTCATTTATCCTTGCACTATTCCTCAAAATTTGATTCTTTTTCCATTTCATTGTCTATTTTTTTTTTTTTTTGTCATTTGTGTGCTGCAATGTTAATGGCCTCCACCATCTCTTTTTTTTTTGAGACAGAGTCTCGCTCTGTCATTCATGCTGGAGTACAGTGGCACGATCTAGGCTCACTGCAACGTCTACCTCCCAGGTTCAAGATTTTCCCGCCTCAGCCCCCTAAGTAGCTGAGGATCACAGGAATGTACCACACCAGTAGAGATGGAGTTTCACCATGTTGGTCAGGCTGGTCTTGAACTTCTGACCTCAGGTGATCCACCTGCCTTGGCCTCCCAAAGTGCTGAGATTACAGGTGTGAGCCACCATGCCCAGCCTTTCTCCACCATTTCTGAGGATAGATTTTCAGGAATAGTTTTAAAGCTTGATGCTTCACTGGACATTGTTCAAGGGAGATTCTGGTTGTTTGCAAATATTTTTTGTGATGGACTAACCTCATCTATTTTATCACACCAGGATAAAAACCACTAAACAGCTCCATTGCTGTAAAATTTTATTTTTTTGATTTTCTTTTAGTTTTCAATTAACAATTGAAACTAACAAATTTCAATCTCGAAGACACTGAAAATTCAATAAATCATGCATGAACTAAAATTTGCACTTATCAAACAAAAAGATAATACTATTTAGTTCCTTCTGTTTTAAATTTTAAACATGAATGAACTTCCACATGAGCACCTAGGATGACAGGATAGAAGTCATCTCCGTTCTGTTTCTTTACCTTTGCAATCACTGTGGTATCATTGTTTGTTTTGAATCTACTGTTTAAATGCAGGGATGTGTCGTTCCACCGAGCTTGGGGACAAGGACTCTGCCCAAAATGAACTTCAGCAATTCGGAGCTGCTATAAATTTATTCTTTCAACAAATACATATGGTTGACTCTGTGTGTCTCAGGGACACATCTATAACTAGGAGTTATTTGAATTAAGTTCCACGTAGAAATCAATGTGTATTAAAATGTCAATGATAAAAACGTGCTAATTTGAAGCCTGCATATATATTATTAAAATTAAAAGTAATGGGAGTAGTTATTTAGAATCTAAACCAACAAGAGATTTGAAAGGAGTATTTTTTTTTTTAAATCACGCACATTGTGTAGAATTGCTGGCACATGGAGACAAAAATCCTCTGTAGGCTTTGAATACCCTCACTCCTTGCATCTAAGGGAGTGGTTTTTCCCTGGCACGACTACCAGTGTGACCTGCAGAGCAGCAAGTGAGGGGAGGAGTAGTGAGAAATAATGTAAAAGGGGCTCGTGAGAGTCAGGTACTTGGGGGTCTTGCAGGCTGTGGTGTTGGAATGTGGCTTTTAGCTCAAGTGCAATGTGCTCTCGTAGTGCCAGGTAGATAGCCCTACTGTTGAACATGGACAAGTCACCAGGACATTCCAAAATAACATTTTCTGTTTGACTGTAACCTCCCTGAGGGAAGGCAATGGGTTTCAGGTACCTCTGTAAATCAGTGTTTTTCCCAACGCTTACAAGAGACAAAATACGCAGACAATAACCAGACCATATATAAGATAAAACTCTGACCTACAATTGGCAGCAAAGAATCCAGGAAGTCAAACTCCTGTCTTTAGCAACCCATCCAGGATGCCAAATAACAACCCTGATAACAGTTGGCCTTAAATGGCTGGGACCTGATGAATAACTGACAGTGTCCCTAATTGTTATCACTGCTTCTAACTTAGCACCACATACAGAAAGCCAAATATGCCCCCCTAAACCATCCCGTAGGATGTCTTGCTTCTAGTGAGCTGCCTACAGCTCCCTCACCAACAGGACACACTGGAAGCCTTCTCTTTTTCCACTGTAAACTTTTCCCACCCCTCTGCCTGCCTTTGAGTCTCTGCCAAAATTGAGTGATGGTTGCTGACTCTCTTGATATAGCAAGCTCTAAATAAATAGTCTTTGCTTGTTTCTGTTTGGATGGTCTTTGTTTATTTCCATGTCCGACTCACATAGTGAATGAGTGAGTGAATGGATGATAATCCTGCCATCCAGAAGCTGACCCTGGAAGGGATAAAGCTAAGGAGGGGGTCAGGTGTGGTGGGTCATGCCTGTAATCCCAGCACTTTGGGAGGCTGAGGTGGGTAGATCACCTGAGGTCAGGAGTTTGAGACCAACCTGGCCAATGTGGCAAAACCACGTCTCTACAAAAATACAAAACTTTGTGGGGCATGGTGGCATGCACCTGTAGTCCCAGCTGTTCAGGAGATTGAGGCAGGAAAATCACTTGAATCCAGGTGGTGGAGGTGGCCGTAAGCTGAGACCATGCCACTGCATTCCAGCCTGGGCAACAGAGCAAGACTCCATCTCAAAAAAGAAAAAAAAAAAAAAAAAAGAAGCTAAGGAGGGGAAGATGAATGGCAACAGGGCTGACTGATGATTGAGACACTACAACTACAGGGAAACAGACGGGACCCGTCCTCCTGAGTGTCTGTCTGTTATACTAACCATCTTCTCTGGATGCCTGCTCTTTTATAAACCTGGGATTCTCCTATGCAAAATCAGTCCTAACATGCATTTGCACTTAATGTGTGGTGAACACCTCTCCACTTAATTGTGTATCTTTCAAGGATGCAATTTTAAATGGTTGCATAGTATTCCATGAGGTCAAGTGAATGGTTCCTTCTAATTTTATTATATTGAAAATGATATTTGTTATGTATTGACAAATTATAGTTGTATGTATTTCTTGGGTTACAAAGTGGTGTTATGATCTTTCAATACAAGGTGGAAAGATTAAATTAAGCTAATGAACATAGCCATCTTCTCAAATACTTAACATTTTTTTGTGGTAAGAATATTGGAAATGTACCCTTTTAGTTATGTTGAAATGTACAAAACTCAGTTATTAGCTATATTTACCATAATGTTCAATTGATATAAAAAACCAAATCTCTTTCTCCTGTTTAGCTGAGGCTTTGTTCCCTGTGACTATCATCTCCCCATTCCCCACAGCCCCAGCATCTGGTAACCATTCTGCTCTCTGATTCTGTGAGTTCAATTGTTTCAGAATCCACGTATAGTGAGAACATGCAGTATTTGCCTTATTGTATTTGGCTTATTTCACTTAATATAATGTTCTGCCATTCATGCAAATGACAGAGTAGTTTTTAAGGTTGAATAGTATTCCATCATGTATATATGCTACATTTTCTTTAGCCATTCATCAGTGGTGGAACACCCAAGTATATAAATCACATATTAAAGGATCTGAAGGGAGAGATAGATTGCAGTATGATAATAGTAGGGGACTTCAATAGACCACTTTCAATAATGGATGAATTATCCAGACAGAAGATTAATAAGGCACTTTAGACCAAGTGGATCTAACAGAAATATACAGAACATTCCATCAAATAGCAACAGAATCCACATTCTTCTCAAGTGCACATGGAGCATTCTCCAGGATAGATCAGATGTTATACCACAAGACAAGTCTTAGCAAATTTAAGAAGGTTGATATCATGTCAAATATCTTTTCTGACCACAGTGTCATAAAACTAGAAATCAGTTATAAGAGGAATTTTCAGAAAATTCACAAATACATGGGGATTAAATGGATGCCCCTGAACAACCATTGGGTCAATGGTGAAATTATAAAGGAAATTGAAAAATATTTTGAAAGAAACAAAAAGGGAAATACAACATACCAAAACTTATGGGATGCAGCCAAAGCAGTTCTAAGAGGAAAGTGTATAGCACCAAATGTCTACATCAAAAAAGAAGAGTTGCAAATAAGCAACTTAATGTTATGCCTCATGGAAATAGAATAGGAAGAGCAAACTAAGGCCAATGTTAGCAGCAGGAGAAATAATAAATATTAGAGTTGAAATAAATGAGATAGGGACTAGAAAACAATGAAAATAAGGGTTAATTTTTTGAAAAGATAAACAAGATTGGCAAACCTTTAGCTTGACTAACCAAGAGAAAGAGAGTAGAAATAAAAGAGGTGACATTACAAAGGATATCACAGAAATGCAAAGGACCATAAGAGACTATTAAGAATAATATATGCTAGCTGGGTATAGTGGTTCATGCCTGTTATCCCAACACTTTGGGAGGCTGTGGTCAGAGGATCACTTGAGCCGAGGAGTTCAAGGCCAGCCTGTGTAACAGTGAGACTGTCTCTACAAAAAAAATAATAATAAAACTTGGCTGGGTATGGTGGCACACATCTGTAGTCCAATGCTTGAGCCCAGAAAATTGAGGCTGCAATGAGCCGTGATTGCACCATTGCACTCCAGCCTGGGTGACACTGCATTCCAGCCTGTCTCAAAAAACAAACAAACAAAAACCCCAAAAACTATATGCCAAAAAAGTTGGCTAACTTAGAAGCAATGGATACATTCTTAGAGACATACAACCTACTGAGATGAAATCATGAAGAAATAGAAAAATCTGATCAGACCAATAAGGAGGGAGGAGATTGAAACAGTCATAAAAAATCAACCCACAAAGAAAAGCCCAGGACCAGATGGCTTCATGGTTGAATTCTGCCCAGCATTTAAAGAACTAATACCAATTCTCCAAAAACTCTTCCAAAAAACTGAAGAGAGGAAAACACTTCCAAACTCTTTTAACGAGGCCAGCATTACCCTGATACCAAAGCCAGACAAGGACATCACAAGAAAAGAAAATGCTTCTAATTTTAAACATAAAATTCCCAAAAGGTGCAGACCAACTCCTGGGCTCAGGTTCCTTCTCCCCGACTGTCTGTACCTCTGTCTTTCTCTCAGTGCAATCTCATCTCCATCCCTTCCCTTCTTCAATCTGGGGAACTCTCTAGATGGGATGATGACACTTTCACTCCAGTTTAGGATTTAGAATGATTACTGCAATTTCTCTGACTGCAAAGTGTTCCTTAGAATGCCACAGATAAGAAGGAAAGATTTAGACTCCAGGCATGAGCTGCTTTCCCTGAGGACCACCTCTTAATGACTGATTACCACCACCTTAGATTCACCCACCCGCCTATCATCTTCTGACCAGATTATCTAAGTCACGGTAAGTCTGGGAGAGGGAAAGGGAACTGTACCCCATTCTTATGTTATGAGAAACCTTGACACGCCACTTCTCGCTCCCCCACCTCCACACAGCTACCACTTGCCTCCATGCTCATCCTCAAGTCAAATCAGTATCTAGGATTTAAAAAACTCTTTTCTGGTGATAACTTCCAGAAAATAGCTGGGAGGCTCAATATAAAGAGCTTTGCGGGATCAAAATCTAGGTGTCTGTAGTGACAACAGTCAATTACCCATCTATGCATCTATTGAGGGATAGGGTTTTTTTCTGTCACACAGGCTGGAGTGCAGTGGTGATCATAGCTCACAGCTGTTTTGAGTTCCTGGACTCAAGCGATTCTCTTACCTCAGCCTCCCGAGTAGGTGGGACTACAAGTGCACAACACCATCCATGGCTATTTTTTAAATTTTAATTTATATTTTAGAAGAGATGGGGGTCTTGCTGTGTTGCCCAGGCTGGTCTCAAACTCCTGAGCTCAAGTGATCCTCCTGTCTTGGCCTCTCAAAGTGTTGGGATTACAGGTGTGAGCCACTATGCCTGACCTGTCAATAATAATGTAATTGTACATTTAAAAATAACTAAAAGAGTATAATTGGATTGTTTGTAACACAAAGCATAAATACTTGAGGGGATGGATTTTCCATGATGTGATTATTATGCATGGCATACCTGTACCAAAATATCTCATATATTCCATAAATATATATACCCTCTATGAAGCCACAAAAATAAAAAATAAAAAATAATATACAAAAAAGAGAGAGATGTAGGTGTCTGGACCCACCTTCTAGGGTAAGTTTGCATGGATCCAAGGGGTGAAGGCTGAACCCATCTGTGGTTCATCAGACCGATGACATCCTTCTGCTCTATCCATGTTCCCAATTGTAGCTCTGCCAGGGAATTTCAAGAAACCAGGATGGAGGCTTTCGGGCTAAGATCTGTCTTTTACCTGTTTAAATTACAATACTGACTAATTATGTATATGTAAAAACTGTCAAAAGTATACTTAAATGGAACCTTTGCTGTGTGCTAAAATTACTTTTTATTATGACCTATTTATACATCATTTGAACCGAATATCTCAGCCGGGCAATGTAAATGCGTTTTTGTTTTTGTTCTGCAGGTTAGGTCAGCCGACATCTGCAACAAATACGATTGGAAGGGTGAAGGTGACATGATTTACTTAAATCAGGCAATTTCTCCAGTAAGGCATTGAGGCCTCAACTCATAAAGACACTCTTTAGCAGATGAACTATACGGTTGTCCAGCATTTGTCATTTTAGGTGATTTGAAAGGAAAGAACAATTATAAAAATGAATGTAATTCTCTGTTGAAGAAAAAAAAATCAGTTTTTGCAGCAGGGGGTGGTTAACGTTCTGCAGATTAAAAACAGGTTTCACAGCAATTCTGCTGCTATAACATCCTACAATTAAAACATAAGAAGAAACGGCTCTGGTGCCAAAGAAGACAGTTGTGGGAATTAGTTTGTTTGGGGACGGGGGAGGCAGGTTCCCCGGGCAGCATCAAAGGTTATTTTGTTTCCCGTAGGAACAGCACTGTTGCCATAAATGGTGCTGGTTTGCTTCCAACCCCCATTTCCCCCCTCTTTTCTGACCTGCTTTCAATTAGCAGGGATTATTAAACTGGAAACATTTTAAACTGCTGCTGGCTTTCCGGCCTTATGAGCTGAGGCCTTATGAGCGGAGCTAGAGGCGTCACAATAAAAGCTGATTGATTAGTGTAGAATGTACTGATAGCAACTGATGCCCAGTGTCATTTTCTGTGCGTTCCACAGCCTTCTCTTTTTCCATCGAACTGTGCATCTTCATGGGGGTTTCATGTTGGTATCTCTCTGGTACCTTCTGCAGCCTGGAGGCTCTCAAGTTCCATCTCAACTACCTGACCTGGGTCGGTGATGTCTCTCACCTGGACACCTAGCTAGGGTGGACGGATCCTAGAGGCAATGCAACGTGCTTGGAGTTTTGCACGACGGGTCTTTCTCATTGCTGTTTAACTGTGAGGACATCAGACTAACAGCAACAATAACATCTCTGCAGAATGTAGGCCACAGAGTGCTGGTGAGGTGGAGGTGGAGGCAGGTGTCTGTGTCTTGGAGGGTTTCAAAAATGAAAGGCATTTTCCTGAAGTATTATTATCGTCAATGACCTTGTCTTCTAGGGATCTTTCCTAAAGTTTCTTGTGTGCACATCTGATTTTTCCAACTAAATTATTTCATTTGATAACACATACTACTTGGTTAACATTGTGCTAAAAATTTAAAGATATTTACTTTTTATGTTTAATTCTAACAACAAATCCCTGATTTGCGGGTACACTAGGTACAGTTAGCAGCCCTATTTTACAGATGAGTAAACTGAGGCCCATGAGTGGGAAAGGCCAACTTCAAAATGAGGCAGAACACTTCACAGCTATATTGCTTCTTGTATTAAACCTGTTCCTGCTCTGAGTGACGGGGGTGGGACAGATCCTCTATTCCTTCCCAGGTCATTCACTGCTTTTTAGAAAAATCCATGGATTCTTTTAATACGTGCTTATTGTGTGTGTCCAGGATCTGAGGACGGTGGTGGACTAGTCAAACCATCTGCCACCTTTTGTGGGGACAGGGCTCTATTCTGATCAGTTTGCAAGGAGGATGCAAACACCCATATTGCCAGAGAATCACTGCAATTACCATGAGGAAGCCCGGCTTTTCAGCATTGCCTAATTGCTTGAGTCACAAAGGTTCGGCAAACCAGCCTGTGTTGGGTGCACTGGAAAAAGGAGACAGGGTCTACTTTTTGATTATACAGTGGGCTGCTTTCAACTCCTCCCTCTTTTCTGGCAGAAAGGGGCTGAAGTGAAGGTGGGGGTGGGTGGGTGTTGGGGAATGGCAGAAAGCAGTTTCCCTAGGGGTGGGGCCTGGGGTGAGGCCAACCACAGTTATTCCAGGATTATGACTCAAAGCACACCAACAAGAAGCATTTATTACCTCCGAAGTAGTGCTGGCTCTGTAGTGCTGAATGGAGAGGTGAGGTATTGCAGCTGTTATCTTTTGAACTAACTGCTATTGCATGTCCCATGACCAGCCGTGGCAGGGTTTTTGTTCCCATGAATGAATGGGCTATAAATCTGTCGGAGCTGACAGTAGCAGCAGTACTAGAGGGTGTAAAGAGAAAATGTGCAGAAGAATCTTGTGGTCTTTGCTTGCCTGGAAAATGAGTTCAATAAAATGGAGGTGATCAGTGCTTATTTATAGGGCAAACTGATACATCCAGCATTGGCCGTCAGAACCTAACTTAGTGTTTTCTCATTTACAGTCACTCTGTTGTAAAGCACATCTGTGTGCCAAGGGCACTCGTGGAGCTTCCAACAATTGCAGCCATGGAAGAAGTAAAGGAGACGCTTGCAGATAAAGGAGTGTTTTCCTCTCTGTTTCTAAGTTTCAGAAGCCTTTAGAGGTAGCTGTCTGGAGAGCTTTAGTGTTGAGGTTTGTAACATGCAGGAAAACCCAAGGCCGGGAACCGTTCCTTATTTACATTTCAGTTTTGAGGGTGAATGGCAGGAAATGGGATAAAATTAATCGCCATTTTTCAGGCCACTAAAACAATAAATTTCAGCAGCCATAAATTTGGAGCTGGGTTAAGTACTGAAAACAATTTATTGCTAATTTTTCCCTTAATTGCATTCCCAAGAAGAAGGGTTTGGTGCTTACTGGGGAAATTATTATATAAAAATTATTCGTTAGAAAGCACAATGAATAGTAAATCAGAAGCTTACCTGAAACAGGGTCAGGGTTCCTCACAATTTGTCCTCACCCCCACCCATGCTGTCTCCAGTGAGGTCTTCAGGAAAGAAAAGGATCAGGGAAAAATGCTCCCACTGTCCCCTCACCCCTCCTCCATGACACCGTGCTCAGATTAGGTGTTGATTCAATAAGATGCCTCACCTAAAAGTGATAGTGTGAGTCACGTGCGGAAGCAGAGGGGACATAATGGAATGATCACTGCACGGCATCCCTGCCTCATTTAATTTGTTTTGAGGCTGCTAGCCATATCAGGCTAACTGCAGTCGAGGCCATTCGACAGCCTGACCCTGTTGGTGGAGAAAGTTGAAAGACAGTGACATCATGTCAGAAGCTGCCGGGATGAGTCAACATCCGTTCCTGTCTCCCCTTGGGAGAGCCATGTTCCAGGGTGAGCCTCCTCTGCAAAAAAAGGACTTGATGGGACTGGAGGTCTCGGAGCTGGCGCTGGCCTTGGGGAAGATAATCACTGCAAGTCACTTTACACTATGTGGGGGGAACTTGCTCTCCTTTGGTTGTTTGATGGGCAGGCGTCGTTCAGATGGGGATGGTGAGAAGTCATCTTACTGCACATGCCATCTGTGTTCCTTTAGGCCTAGAGCAGGCCATGGGTGGGAATTCCCCTGCTTATATCAGTCTCCTTGGCATTTTGCAGGCAAAGAGAGAGTGATGGATTTGCCGTTCCAAACCAGCCATGGGCAGAGCCTGTGCCTGTCTGAGAGCTCCTGGTGGCTGAAATTGCAATTCTGAGAGCCATTTGTGGAAGAGCCCATGGGTGCCAAGTGTTTACGATGTAACAAGTATGTCTGCATCATGGATGGTGAGGTCAGTGGTAGCCATTGGGTGGAAGCTCTTCTGTCCCTTCATCTATGGTATCTTACATCTCAGACCAGTGATGGCTATGATGGTGGGAGGATCCCCGCCCCCTACCTCTCCCCCTCCCTGTCCCCCTCCCTCCCCGCCACTGGTTGGGACATGCTCCCACTGCTGGCCAGGGTGGGGGAGTGGCAGGAAATGTGTGAGGGGGGCAGGGTATCAGGGGCACTGACCATCCTCCCAGGAAGGTGACAGGATGGGGAAAGTACACACTTCAGAGCCAAACAAAATGGCACACTCACAGGGAACTCGGGGGTAGGGTCCAAGGCAGTGTGCAAGGTAAAACCAGAAAAAAAAGCTACTGTTCCCTTGCCAGCCTGTTGGGAAGGTATTGTATGAGAGAATGACCCTAAGTCAAACATAGCTCATTTTGCTGTAGTGTCACAACAGAGTTCTGCCTCTCTGTCCAATGCTGGAATTGCCCTTGGTTTGGTGACATGATCATCAGGCCACCTGGGAGCTGAGATCTCAATGGAAAGAAGAAAATATTCTTTTTTTTTTTTTTTTGTGACAAAGCCTTGCTCTGTCTCCCCAGGCTAGAGTGCATTGGCGCAATCTCGGCTCCTCTGGGTTCAAGTGATTCTCCTGCCTTGACTTCCTGAGTAGCTGGAATTACAGGTGCCTGTTACCACACCTGGCTAATTTTTGTATTTTTAGTAGACCTGGGGTTTCCCCATGTTGGCCGGGCTGGTCTTGACCTCCTGACCTCAGTTGATCTTCATCCCTCAATCTTACGACAACTAACTAGCAAGAAACTTCTGTAAAAAAAAATCATTATATAAAAAAGATACATGCACTTGTATGTTTATTCCAGTCTGTTCAAACTAAGTGTTCATCAACAAATGGGTAGAGAAAATGTGGTACATGTACACAATGGAATACTATCAAGCCATGAAAAAGAATGAAATCATGTCTTTTGCAGCAACATAGATGGGACTGGAGGTCATTATCTTAAGTGAGACAAGCCAGAAACAGAAAACAAATATTGTATGTTCTCACTGATATATGGGAGCTAAATAATGTATACACTTGGATGTAGAGTGTGGAATGGTAGAAGATGGAGACTCAGAAGTGGGTGGGGTGGATGGGAGGTGGATGATGAGAAATCAATCATTGGATACAATGTCTGTTATTTAGGTGATGGATCCTCTAAAGCCCTGACTTCACCACTGTACAATCTATGCATGTAACATAATTGCGCTTGTACCCCACACATTTATACAAATAAAAAAGATTATTGTAAAAAATAAAGCTGGATATATAACCCCCCAAAAAGAAATTCCTGTAAATGAAACGTGCATCCAAGCTGAGTCTATAGCTAACTTTCTAGCATGCCAAGGAGACTTTCTCACACCTCTCACTTCCTCTTTCTTCCTTTCCCTATTCCTGCCCTGTAATTCCTCAGAAACATGGCACCTTGTCTGGGGTTTGTTGATATGAGCTAAGTGGCCAAAGTGTGGGCAACTGAGGGCAAACATCAAAAATAAGGAACCGAACTAAAAAGATGAACCTGCTCATGTATGTTCACTGTGGTGCTATTCACAATAGCAGCGACATAGAACCAGCCCAGGTGCCTATCTGCAGTGGACTGGATAAAGCAAATGTGGCACAGTCATAAAAAAGAATGAAATCCTGTCCTTTGCAGCAACATGGATGCAGGTCGAGGCCATTATTTTAAGTAAATTAACACAGAAACAGAAAAGCAACTACTGCATATTTTCACATATAAGTGGGAGCTGAACATTGGGTACTCATGGACACAAAGATGGAAAGCAGACAACTGGGGATTGCTAGTGGGGAGAGAGGGAGTAAAGGCTGAAAAACTACCTATTGGGTACTATGCTCACTACCTGGGTGACAGAATCACTTGTACCCCAAACCTCAGCATCATACAATATACCCATGTAACAAATCTGCACATGTACTCCCTTGGATCTGAAGAAGAAGAGGAAGAGGAAGAAGGAGGAGGTGGAGGAGGAGAAGAACTGAGCCCATAGACCTTGGGTGAGGAGCAAGCGGGCAGCATCCTTGATTCCTTGTCTTCAGGAGAAGGCTGAACCAGAAGCAGAAGCCAGAATGAATTCTTGCAGAGCTGGAGGTAGCATGTGGTTTGCGGTAAGTCATTCCGACAGCAAGTGCTGTGGGGGGTTCAGAGCCTGTAAAGAACAAAAGCAAAACATTGCTTTTTGAATATAGGAGTAATACAAATTTATTTTTGAACATTTGGAAATACAGGGAAGTTTCAAGCAGAAAATAAAAACTGCCTGTAATCCCGCTATCCAGAGATAAACCTTGTTAAATTTTTTATGCATTTCTTTACAGGCCTGTGGGCATTTAGATGTCTTATTATTTTTTCAAAATTGGGATTCAACTCTACATATAGTTTTTATATCCTGTCCTTTTTTCCCTCCCCCTTAACATATTGTAAACATTTTCTATGTCCTTGATGATTTTCAGACTTTTTTTCTGGTTTGATTTTAAGAATTCACAGAGTTGCATTTTATAGATGCGTTAAATAAAAGTTACAGGAGGCTACTGTTTTCGACTAAGCTTCTGCACTAGGCTTCAACAGACCAGATTAAAAATCAAAATGGAGTTCCCCATGCTAGCATGCTGTTACCGAAACACCAGGGGTTCTGCCTAGGCCCTGCTTCTCACCACACAGAAAGCCAATTACTGAGACAACGATTAATGCCAAGGGAGAGGCTTTTAATTGGGTGCTGCAGTTGTGGAGATGGGAGGGTCAGTCTCAAATCTCTCTCCCTGATGGTCTAAAATTAGGGGCTTATACAGCAGGGAAGAAATGTAACATGTGTTGGAAAACAGGAACTAGGGAATGGTGAGGAAACAAATCATGATGAGTGAGGGGTCTGGTCTGGCATCTCCTTGTCTGGATGTGGTGATCTGGTCAGTTTCAGTTCTTTCATACTTTTTGAGAGGTCTGGGAGTATTTTCCTGAGGAAGGAATTCAGATAAAACAAATGACCAGAAATACCATTTGACTCAGCAATCCCATGACTGGGTATTAACCCATAGGAATAGAAATCATTCTATTACAAACATACATGCATGTGTATGTTCATTGCAGCACTATTCACAATAGCAGACATGAAACCCACCCAAATGCCCATCAGTAATACACCGGATAAAGAACACATGGTACATATACACCATGGAATACTATGTAGTCATAAAAAGGAATAAGATCATGTCCTTTACAGCGACATGGTTGAAGCTGGAAGCCATCATCCTCAGCAAACTAACACAGGAACAGAAACTGAAACACTGCATGTTCTCACCTATGAGAGGGAGCTGAACAATGAGAACATATGGACAAAGGGAGGGGAACAGCACACACCAGGGCCTGTCTCAGGGGCAAGGGGAGGGAGAGCATCAGGACAAATATCTAAGGCACGTGGGACTTAGTATCTAGGTGATGGGTTGGTAGGTGCTGCAAACACCATGGCACACATTTACTTATGTAACAAATGCACACGTTCTGCACATGTATCCTGGAACTTAAATTAAAATTTTAAAAACAAAACAAAACAAAAAACAAATGCAAATTTCAAGCTTTAAGAGCAGAAGAGTTAGTATCTATGTTTATCTGAAAGGACTGTCTATGGAACTGTTGGATCTGTTTCAGTTCCCCGTCACCAAAACTAGACTCAGTTGTTATCTGACCTTCTCAGAAATCGGGAGAGAGATAACAGCCACTTTCCCAAACAGGTCTGTTTCAATCCTCAGTCCGAATGATAATGAAGTTCTCTGCTTTAATCCTCACACACAAAAAAAGGAAGCCTGAAGTAACCTGATGTGAAGGAATCCGTTATTTTTCTGTCTAAAAGTAATGAATCCTGTTTTTGTTCTTCGTTTCTGCTTTCTTCAGCCTTCTCTGTCTCTAAAACCAAATTCTGCAGGGCTCACTAGATTACTCATTCTGTGTTTTGAAATAAGGTGTTGCCTGATTTTGGAATTGCAGATAAGGCCAACTGAGAGCTTTAAACTCGTTTGTTGTGCCATGGTCACTTGAATACCTCGGGGGTTAGGGATGCCCTCTCTTCTCCACCCACCCCCTGTGCATTTGAAACTCTACGTATAATTTTGACTTCCCCAAAGCTTAGCTACTAATACCTACTACTGACTGGACTCCTTCCAATAACATAAACAGTCACTTAATACATATTTTTAGTGTTATATGTCTTACATACTGTTTGCTCACAATAAAGTAAGCTAGAGAAAAAAGTTATTAAAAAAGTCATAGAGAAAAGAAAATGCATTTGCTCTTCAGTAAGTGGAAACAGATTATCAAAGGTTTTCATCCTCATCATCTTCCCATTGAGTAGGCTGAGGAGGAAGAGGAAGAGGAGGGGCTGGTCTTGCTGTCTTGGATGGCAGAGGTGGAAGAAATTCTGAATATAAGTGGACCCAAGAAATTCAAATCCATGTCGTTCAAGGATCAATTGCAGTTTTGTCTCTTGACAAATGCATCATATTGTTTAACCATTTTCTTCTTGGTAAACATTGAGTTGCTTCTGATTTTTTCACATTACCAGTGAAATGGTGGCTAATATTTTTTTTACCATTGATCACTGGGTGCCTTCTGGATATCTTTAAGGTGAAATCCTAGAAGAGAAAGTCTTATGCAGTAAGACCTCTTTATTTTGAAATATTTGTCCCCCAGGTAAGGTTGACTCTGTGAGTTTTGTGGGAGAGTGACAGCCTAGATTTCCAAATAAGGGATAGTCTCTGCAAAGCTGTTTGTTTGATAGATCAAAATATTTAAAATTGGAATTTCTTTTATGGTGGAGGTTGAATACATTTCCATACATCTCTTGTGTATGTATATTTCTTGTCTCATGCATTGTTTGATTATTTGCCCACTTTTCTCTTGAGGATTAAGTATTTGAAAGTGTTTTTCACAGCAGAAAGATATCAGCTGTTCGACGACTCATCTCTCTTTGGATGGGGTTGAGAAAGGAGATGCGGGGGGGTTGGGGTTTGAACCAGCCCTTGAGTAGTTGTGATCAGGATTTTGATAGCTGGATCCTAGGTCCGTCCAAAAGGCATCTTCTTCGGTGAGCCACGAACAAGAATACACTTAGGAAAACCATAGCCTCACTTTGTACAGTTAAGAAAGGAAGTCGCGTGAACAAGGGCAAATTATTTTTGGTCTTGGTCTCTGCTGAAACTAACATGCAGGGAACCATAAATATTTATTTATCTGTGAAAGGTGGCATGCTGACAGCATTCTTGGGGAGGTTCTTCATTAAACAAAACCAGACAACTTGGCATTACTGTGAATTTCTTTGCTAGTTGATTAGCTTGGTCTGGGATGCAGAGGGCTGGGGGAAAGATCATAAGGCTTGTGGGGATCTTCTGGTTTTTCACTGGTTCGTGTGTGTGTGTGTGTGTTTCTATTAACCAGTGGGTTATTTCATGGAGTTGATGACAGATCTGGTCTTCAGTACCCCCAGCACCCCATTCTCCACGATGGCTGCCTTGTGTTTTTATGTTTTTAGTGTTTACACACGTGGGATTAGGAAGTACTCCATTGGCTGGTTCTGAATTTGGGTGGACTCTGATTAGCTCCGTGGTCGGCTGTTAATGATCACTGCCATCATTTCAGAGAGTGTTGGCAAGGCGATAATGCAATTAACATCTCCCTCTTTGATAGAGAATGAGGTGAAGACAAGCTGACTTTTGGAACCTGATGATCACTGATAATTAGGGGAAGCCCTTGAGGAGAAGATATTGGGCTGTTTTAACAACTGTACCTGAACACATGGGCAGCCAGCCCACCTCTGAAACCACTCAAGAGCAAATAAATGCCTACTGGTCCCATCCCTCTGGGGTTGGGCTGGGCACAGCCATTCTGCACTTTATTTTTAGCAAATGTGTATTGCTAATGTGGCCAGAACCACTGGTGATGTTTCAGGAAATTTATTTAAAATTCAATTTGTACATCGTGACTTTAAGCACTACTTTTGGGGAAGTGTGTTTTGCATTATGCCATATCAGTTCAGGATTATGGACTCTGAGGGAATATGTATAATTTCTATGCACTATGTTTATTGGCACATTTGTGCTAATAGCCAATAAGATGATATTGCTGTCTTAATACCAGGCGAGTCTCTATGACTCTGTGGCTAATGAGTGGGGGCCTCTGAGTACCTGACTGAGGGGGAAGGGGGCAGCATGGGCTCTGGGATACGGGGTACGATGCTGAGAATCCGAATATTGGCTTGGCCGATTGTACCCTTGTAATACGGAAGAAGGAACCTGTAATGCAGAGCAGAAATCTGGATCTAACCAGGGAACAGAACCACCAGGGAGACACTGACATGCTTTTACAGCAAAGTGACCTTCCTCGGGAGAGAAAAAACAATCCCAAAGATATTTAGTCCTCAATTAAATAAAGCCATGCCCTCCCGATTGGCTTCCAGGGACCCTTCTGCTCCCAGGACTGGAGATCTTGCTTTTTGCAGTGAATTTACAGCTGCTTCTGGACTGATAACAAGATGTTGGACAGCTGACTCTCCAACTTGGTTGTAGCTTCTCTCTGTGAATTTCATGTGACAATTTTCCAAGGAGTACCTCTCACGTTGAATTATTCATGGAAATTACACCAAGAAACAGTGTGTGTGTGTGTGTGTGTATATATATATATATATATATATATGTGTGTGTGTGTGTGTGTGTGTGTGTGTGTATGTTCAGTGCAAATATCAAATAAGTGCAAACCATCTTCATTGGAAAATTAAAATAAACAACAAACAAAAACCCAAAACCCTTAAAATGAAATAAAATGTAAGGAATAGGGCATTTTCTGCTTCAAGGAATTCCTATTGGTGATTAGGTTTCTGCATCTCCCAAGAGGCAACTAGTAGAGATTTGGGGCTGAAGTCTGGCCTTAGAAGCCATCACCTTTCCTTTCCCCTTTCCCTTTTCCCCTTTTCCTTTCCTTTCCTCCTTGCCCCTTTTTTAAGAGGGGAGACAGAGTCTCACTATGTTGCCCAGGCTGGCCTCAGACTCCTAGGTTCAAGCGACCCTCTTGCCTTGGGCTCCCAAAGTGCTGACATTGCTGACATAAGCCACTGCACCTGACTCTTTTTGTGTCTTGCCTCATTCAATGGAAAGACCAATGCTGTCTGCAGTGCCGGCATTGCCATCATCCTCAGTGTTATTACCTATCCTCATCATCTCATTGCCTCCTCCAAATTGGTTCCTCTTCTCCATGTGGATGCCCACCACCCAGGCATCCCATGAAGAAAATAAGTTGAGAGGTCACTCCTGTCCCTTCCTACCCATCCCACTCACCATTTCCAGCCAGTCTCGAAGGCCAGCTCTTCATACCTCCTACCCCACCCCTCCTCTCTGCAGACTTGAGTCCAGCTGTCTTCCATGCACGGTCTGGGCTCTGTCTGCCCCAGACAATCCCACCTGCCACCTGCATGCACTGCCTCTGTCCACCTGCTCATTTTGTCAGAATGCCTTTGCCACCTCTGTGTCTGTTAAATCCCAGGTCTCAAAGTGCTGCCTCCTCCAGGAAGCTTTCCTCATTTGCTCCTCTACCACCATACACTTTATTTTTGTGCCTGTCCTCACTGCCTTTGGTAGCAGCGCAAGGTCCTTCCAGGTCGGGGGGGGCACC
This sequence comes from Saguinus oedipus, assembly GCA_031835075.1. Classification (NCBI taxonomy): domain Eukaryota; kingdom Metazoa; phylum Chordata; class Mammalia; order Primates; family Cebidae; genus Saguinus; species Saguinus oedipus. Next base: position 36,361,185 of record CM063187.1, on the reverse strand, counting down.
CCAATACTGGAGCTCAGTGCCCGAAACAGAGTGCATTGGTTATAGCAGTGCCACTAATGCTAACTACCATTCTGGGGGCCGGAGGATGTAGCAGAGTCAAGATTCCAACCCGGGCTGGCTTCTTCAGAGCCTGGCTATGGTAGACCACTGGGAGTGGGCTCTCAGCTTGGTGGCCACAGTGGGGAAGACAAATTACCTGCCTCCTGAAAACTTACTCTTGCCTCCTGAAGATGCACTTTTGGTTAAGACCAGGGAGCCAGGATGCTGGTCCTATTGCAAAGGGACTCCTGGAGATCTGGGCCTTACCCCTTTGAAAATTCTACTCCCCCAGGAAGCAGAGTTTTACTGGCTTCGAGGTGACCTGGTGAGGCCCAGGAGAGCATCCTTTGAATGTCCCATTCTGAGGGACTACAACAGCATACATATTCAGCTGTTTCATTTTTTAAAAATGTCCTCTTATTAATGTTGTATGTAATAGAAATCAGTGCCCCTTGGAACAGTGCATCTGAATGCCCCTTAGAACCTTCCATTGACTACTGAGCACATGAGTAGATATGTGACATGAACTGGCCATTTTGTTTTCCAGACAGGGTCTCACTTTGTCACCTAAGCTGGAGTGCAATGATGCAATCATAGCTCACTGCAGCTTCACCCTCCTGGGCTCAGGGATCCCAGGTAGTCCTTAGCTTCCTGAGTAGCCAAGACTACAGACTGCATCACCCAACACCTAGCCAATTTTAAACATTTTTTGAAGAGTTACGGTCTTTCTCTGTAACGCAGGCTGGAGTGCAGTGGCACGATCATAGTTCACTGCATCCTCAGACTCAAGGGATCCTCCTGCCTCAGCCTCCTGAATAGCTGGGACTACAGGCATACATCATCACACCTGGCTTATTTTAAATTTTTTGTAGAGACAGGGTCTCACTCTGCTGCCCAGACTGGTATCAAACTCCTGGACTCAAGTGATCCTCCTGTCTCAGCCTCCTGAGAATTCGGGACTACAGGCATGAGCTACCACCATATCTGGCTATTTTCTTTTTTTTTTGAGAGACAATGCTCCTGTGTTGTCCAGGCTGGTCTTGAACTCCTGGCCTCAAGGGATCTTCCTACCCTTAAGGGATCTTTCCACCTTGGTCTCCCAAAGTGCTGAGATTACAGGTGTGAGCCCCAACACCTGTCCCAAGGGAGTAGGTGAGGAAGTACAGGGGCATGCGAAGGGTAGGAATGGAATGGCCAAAGTCTAGACGGCGGCAGTGACTGTCATCCCTCCCTGCAAACTTTCTGTTTTACGGAGTGACTGGGCATGAATACCTCCATATCTTCCACTTCCCTCTCCAGGTCCTCCCCAACCCTGCTCAGCAGTGACTGCTGGTGCTTTGCGTCTGGAACTCCTGTGGCCAGAAGGAGAGGTGGAAGATGAGACGTAGCCCCCTCCCTCCTCTTACCTTTGTAGACACACCGTATTTCCCCCTTTTAAAAAATTTCCCCTTTAATAACTGTACTTAGGTGTTTTTCAGACCCCATAGTGTTTGCAACAACCGTTATGGCTCTATTATGATAATACTAGAAAGTTACATTATGAAATAAATGCATTTTAAGGTTTTTCCCTGGCAACATAATGTAAGGATCATTCTGTGTGTTGGTACTAAAGAATCAAAAACAGTTTAGTGAGTGGATGTGAACACTGTTTCTTGTCATCCAGTTAATGGATCTACTGTAGTATTTGTGTTCCTTCCAGCCTGGCTCCCGTACATCAATGAAAAATTATGTTTTTTTCCTCGGTGCTACAACACCCGTCATCTTTATAGTCAACGCATTCCCCTTCAAGTCGCGCGGTGTAAAATGCCTACCATTTCTCGGCCCCTTTCCCTCCCTGTCATTTACCTGGTTCTCGGCAATCGAGGGTCAGTGCTTCCTCTTATTAATGTTCTGTGTAATAGAAATCAGCGCGCCCGTGTTAGTCATGTGGAAGCCTGAGCAAACAGCGGCTGTTAGTGTGCAAAGGGCAGACAGGAAGCCTAGCTTTATTTTTTTAACCCTCTTTGTTTACTGGATCTCTGCAGTCAATCACAGCCCCTCTTTGCATTTAAAGCAAGCCTGCCTGACTCCTGGAAGCAGGAACTGACTGTGGACACTTGCAGTTAAATCCGGGAGAGCTAGGATGCTGGAAGGGACTCCCAGAGACCTGGTTTTCCTCTCTGAAAATTCCACTCTCCCAGTCAGCAAAGTTTTCCTGGCTTTCAGGTGACCTGGCGAGGTGCAGGAGAGCATCCTTCAAAGGGGCATAAACTCTCCAACTCACATGATTTTAGGGTCACCAGGAAGCATGGCTTGCTATGGCCAACTATTACCCCACTGGCCCTCTAGAAAATTCCATATCATGTCTTAATCTGTAATCATGCTTCACCCCAGAATTGCAAACCAGATGCCTGTAGGGGCCAGGCAGGTAGTGCCATCAGTGGCATGGGCTAGAGAAGGCCACTGACTGCTGCCCTGCCAGGTGGGAGAGCAGCCACAACTGTCTAGTCCTCCCTTGTTTATGGAGACGTGGTGGTACAGGCTTAAAAGCAAAACCTTTTGATTTTTGAATGTTGGGTAATTAAAGTAAAAAATAATTTGTGCATGTCAAACCAAGCCAGGCCACAGAGAGACAGTCACTTTCTGGTGGCTAACCTCTTCCACATCCTGGCCTTGCTGTGTGACCTCATTCATGGCTTTGGAGGAGGGGATGGGGCGGCGTGGAAATTGCTTGGGTGCTGTGTTGGTCCATTTTGTGTTGCAATACAGCAATACCTCAGGCAGGGTAATTTATCAATAAGAGATTTATTTGGCTCACAGTTCTGCAGGCTGTACAAGCATGGTGCCCACATCTGCTTGGCTTCTGATGAGACCTCAGGAAACTTCCAGTTATGGGGTAAAGCAGATAGGGAGTAGAGGTGTTACATGGTGAGAAAGAGAGAAAAAGAGGTGCCAAGTTCTTTTTAATAACTAGCTCTTGTATGGGCTAACATAGTGAGAATACACTCATCACCATGGGGAGGGCACTAAGGATTCATGAAGAATCCACCCCCATAGCCCAAACACTTCCCACCAGGCCCACCTCCAACACTGGGGATCACATTTCAACATGAGATTTGGAGGGGACAAATATCCAAACCATAACAGGTGCCCTCTCATCTAGCCTTCTTTGAACAGGTCCTCATGGGTGTTGGAGCATTCAGGGCTGAGCAGCATGAAACATCCCAGTTGCCAAGGAGTGGCCCCCGTGACAGCAGTGCCTCCTGGGAGGATGAGCAAGTCTTACCTAGGCATTCTTTCCTGTGCCTCCCTCTACAGAGCACAGCTCCCTGCAAACCTTCTGCCCACAGTGGCATCTTAGATCCAGGCTTTGCTGGGGTCTTCAGGGGATGTCAGAGCCTGGGTGAGCGCTGAGCAAGAGACATTTGGAAGCTCAGAGTGGAGGCATTTGGGGCGGGGGGAGGGGGGCTCGCTTAACATTCCCAAAGTGATGCTGCCTGGTTTGGGGCTGTGGTTTGGTTTTTTGTCTTTGCTCGACTCTGTGATCTCATGGGTCTCTTTCCCACCATGTTCTGAGATCTCCTTGTGCAGCGTTACACCCTAGGTTCTGCACCTGCAGGTATTTGATTGAAATGGCTACTTTCCTAGGGAAGGGTGCACTGATGAGTTGCTAGCATTAGACAGAAAGGGCGGGGTGGGGGGGGGGGGGAGAGAGAGAGAGAGAGAGAGAGAGAGAGAGAGAGGCAGAAAAGAGATCAGCCCTCCCCAAGCAAGTCTGCAGAGCAAGCTGGCAGCTCATTTCCAAGGTGAAGGTGTCATATGCCCATGGAAAGGAAGGCAGGCTGGAGACCTTGGTATTCAGGGTCCAGGGAAGAACCCATGAAGCCACCATCCCATTTGATTCAAGGGGATGCAGGCACGCATGACCTATTTCCAAGGCAATGTCTTCCTACGGAGAGGTGGCTGCAGTGTGCTGGGGCAATGGCTCATGGGCTCACCAGAGCCATCTCGGAGTCACCTGATGTCACTGCTCCAGGGCTGCAAAGGTGGATTCTGCTGCTCTCAGCTTTCTTGGAGTTGGCCTAGACAAGTGGGCCTGTGGTCACTGGGATGGAGGCTGAGAATGTCAGGGCATCAGGCCTCTGTGGGACAGTGGCTGTTGCCCAGAGGTGCACATGGGCTCCGGAAGGGCAGGGTCAGCATGTGTGGGCAGTGGCAGTCTCCTGGTGACTGTGTGAGCCCTAGCGCTGAGCTCAGTATGCTCTGTCCTGAGCTGCTTATGTCCCAGAATGTGGTGGGGCCTCTGCCTCCAAAGGTGACGTAAGTGGCTGCATGGCCAGGCTGTGCCCATTGGCTGTCTGGGTTCTGCGCGGGTGTCAACCCTCAGCAGCTGATGACAGCATGGGGACCTGGCCTAATGGCTTTCTCTGGAACACTGAGCAGCATTGCTGTGGGTTGGACTTCCCATTATCAGCTCCCAGTGCAATCAGGAGTGGATGAGCAGAGTGGGTTTTTGCATCCGGAGCCCTGGTGCTTCCGGTGCTAACCGGGGCAGCAGAAGACATTGCTGACTGGCTTGGAGCTCACACCAGATGCTCTTCCATTTCTGAATTCTTGAATTTGGTCGGATTCCTTGGATAAGGCCCAGTGAGGTCCTCTCCCTGCCTTCCGGACCCTTGCTCTCCAGCACATTCTCAGGGTATTGTGGACTTTGCTATAACGGGACAGGAATCAGTGAAGAAGGACCCATCCTTCATTCCTCCCTCCCTGAGTCCCAGCAGTCCTGGTCTACTCAGGAATACTGGACAGGTTGAGCGTCCCTAATCCAAAAATTCAAAAGCTGAAATACTCTGATGTCCAAAACTTTCTGTGCCCAGATATAATGTCACAAGAGGAAAATTCCACACCTGACCTCATGTGACAGATCGCAGTCAAAACTTTGTTTCATGGCTGGGCACAGTGGCTCAAGACTGTAATCCCAGCACTTTGGGAGGCTAAGGCAGGCAGATCACCTGAGGTCAGGAGTTCGAGACCAGCCTGACCAATACTGTAAAACCCAGTCTCTACCAAAAATAAAAAATTAGCCAGGTGTGGTGGTGCATGCCTCAGCTGCTCAGTGGGCTGAGTCAGGAGACTCACTTGAGCCTGGGAGGCAGAGATTGCAGCAAGCTGAGATCCTGGCACTGTACTCCAGCCTGGGTGACAGCGTGAGACTCTGTCTCAAAAAAAGAAACAAAAACCAAAAACAAACCAAAAAAAAACCCACTTTGTTTCATGCACACAATTATTAAAAATGTTGTAGGCTGGGTGCAGGGGCTCACACCTGTAATCCTAGCACTTTGGGCAGCTAGGGTGGAAGGATCGCTTGAGGATAGGAGTTTGAGACCAGCCTGGGTGACAGAGCAAGCCCTCGCTCTAAAAACAAAACAGCAACAAAAATGTATAAAATTACCTTCATGTCTATATGAAATGTAAATTAATTTTGTATTTAGGCTTGGGTTTAATCCCCAAGGTATTTCATCCTGTATATGCAAATATTCTCAAATCAGAAAAAAATCCCAAATCCTAAATGCTTCTGATCCCAAGCATTTGAATAAGGGATACTCAACCTATATTTCCACCTAAATGGTGGCAGAAGAGCCGGTGGGGACAGACCCGCTTCAGAAGAGTGGCCTTTGCTGAGGTCAGCTGGACTGGGGTGGGTACCACCTCTGATCGTCATGGCATTTGCCTGCAGGAACTCAAGCGGATGCAGTTCTATTCCCAAATCCTGGCCTACCCACTGGTGAGCACTGGACAAGAGATATCTGGAAGTTCAGAAAGGAGGGATTTAGGAAATCCCTCACAACATTCTGAGCATCCCCAGAATTCCTGAAGAAGAGGTACTCCTGGGCATGGGACCGTGAACCAAGTGTCCTTTCTCTCTCTCTTGCTTTTTGAGACAGGGTCTTACTCTGTCACCTCAGTTGGAGTTCAGTGGTATGTTCATAGCTCACTGTAGCCTTAATCTCCTGGGCTCAAGCAATCTTTCCACCTCTGCATCCCGAGTAGCGGGGACTACACACATGTGCCACTACACCTGGGTAATTTTTTTTTTTTATTTTTTGAGATGGAGTCTTGTTAACAGCCCAGGCTGGAGTGCAGTGGTGTGATCTCGGCTCACTGCAACCTCTGTCTTCCGGGTTCAAGCGATTGTACTGCCTCAGCTTCTTGGGTAGCTGGAACTACAGATGCGTGCCACCACACCTGGCTAATTTTTGTATTTTTAGTAGAGGCGGGGCTTCATCGTGTTAGCCAGGCTTGTCTTGATCTCGTGACCTTGTATTCTGCCTGCCTCAGCCTCCCAAAGTGCTGGGATTACAGGTGTGAGCCACCATGCCCAGCCTCTGGGTAATTTTTAAATTCTTTTTGTAGAGATGGAGTCTATGTTGCCCAGGTTGGTCTCAAACTCCTGAGCTTAAGCAGTCCTCCTTCCTCAGCCTCCCAAAGTGCTGGGATTTACAGGTGAGCGCCACGTGCCCAGCGAGTGTCCCGTTTTTAAAAGTTATTGTTATTTTTTCTTTCTCCTTCCTGCCCATTCCTGGTTTTGACTCTCATAATGAAACAATAGTCTTTGTTCTCCTTCTTTCTGCCAGCCACCCCTTACATGATGATTCCCTTACTTACTTTTGTGTTTGGAAGTTCCGGAGACTAAACCTTAAAACAATTCAAGCCACTATGGAATTCTCTCCACCTGGAGATCACTTCAAGGCTGCAGTTAATTTGCAACCTAGTTCTACCTGAGATGGTGCCAGTTCATTCACCAGATGAGGCAACCGCTCAAGACAGTCATCAAAACAAGTCACACAGACCAGCATCCCCAATCACTCCTGCATGCCCTACATACCAAACTCCCCTTTTAAAGTTCTTACCCTCGACCAAAAGCTGAAGCCGTGTCTTTAGGCATGCGCCTGGCTGCTTCCCCTCTGCTAGCTTTGGAAATAAAGTCACTTTCCTTCCACCACACCTCGTCCTTATTATTTGACTTTGCAAGTGGTGAATGGCTGAACCTGCATTTGGTCACAGGACCTTTGTTTTGGTTTCTTGTCCTTGCTTGAGTCTGTGATCTTATGGATCTCCTTCTCCACTGTATTCTGAGATCCTTAAGGGCAGGAACTCACTCTCTGACTTTCTCTTCCTTCCTTTCTTTTCCCCGCCCACCGGCCCACCCACCCTCCTCATCCACGCTTCTCATCCTTAGCTGAAAACAGAAACGGCTGCTGCTGCTCCTCCTGCTCCGGCAATGCAGACATGTGATGTGGCTCTTGGCGAGGATCCAGTGTCCAGATGATGCTGTAGGGAGACTCTGGGTGGGAGCGAGGAGGAATGACCCTCACCCCTGGGCCCTGCACGAGAGATTTGCCGTCTGTCCTCAGAGGATTGCATGTCACATGTTTGGCTGGCCCAGACTGCTCCTTTGGTCTGTGCGTTTCCAGAATGGAAGCATCTCTTGGTCCCCTCAAGGCCCTGCTTAGCTGAGTGAGGCTTCGGTCGGTGCCACTCTGTCTCTGCTACATTTCCTGCATGTGGGGTGAGCGGCCGCTCTTATAAACTTGAGCCGAGTGGAAAGCTTCACTCTTGGTGATTTTTCTGCTGAGGCTTCCTCCCAGCCAAGGAGGGGCCTCCACAAAGGGAAGGCCTCATTATCTCAGTATGCATGCGGGCCCTCTGAATCCCCAACAGGGACAACCAAGGCATCCCTACAAGGCATGTTTCCAAAGAGAGCAGGACTCAAGGTCACTCAGGTGTGGTGAGTGCTCAGCTGTACTCACTAACTTAGCGGGTTTATGGTGGTGGTTTGACTCTGCCATGGGCTTGAGGCTTTCTGGAAGTGGGGTTCGGATATTTGTCCTGGAGGGGTGATGGGGTGGGGTTCTTAATTATACCAGACAGCAAGTAAGTTTCTTTACTTTCAGGAGGTTTGTAGTTGAGGCTGACTCCATATGGTCCAAGGCAAATCCTTCGCCCTCTCTGGAACTTAGTGTCTACTTTTGCCCCATCAGGATGAGAAAACTCCTTGGCACTATGGCTAGAGTAGGAGGAGATACTTTTGTGCTTTGGAAAGAAAAATGAAATCCCCATTGCTGCCCATCATCGGGATGCCATCACTCATGGCTCATGGCTATGGAACTGGTGCACTCTTGAGTTTTTGTCTCACTTGGTTCAGATTCATCCATTCATCATCCATCCACCCATCCATCCATCCATCCATCCATCCACCCACCCACCCATCCACTCACCTACCCATCCATCTGTTCATCCACCCACCCACTTACCCACTGATCCATCCATCCATTCATTTATCCATCCATCCATCCATCCATCCATCCATCCATCCATCTCTGAAGCCTGCTCACATGTGGACAGTGAGAGTGAGGCAGGAATGACTATGTGTGTGTTGGAAGGGCTCATTGTTCAGTGCAGGCACAGAGCTGGGCCTTGGTGTGTATTTCTCTGCAGGACCTGCCTTTAGGGGAAAGGCTTGGTTTGACTCACTCTTTCTCCCCAATGCCTAGACTCTCCTTGGGGGGCCTATAGGTGTTGTCTGTAGACAGATATCTCCCCAGTGCAAGACTGTATGTGGACGAAGGCCCTGCACAAAGGTGGATTAAACACAACCACAAAGGGGCTGTCAGAAGAAAGGCTATCTCTGCTTGGACCCTAGAAGAGAACCAGGTGGGATCCTTGCCTGCCATTAGGACCTCCACTTCCATAGGCTTCAAAGGTGCAGGGGCATCTGACAAGGGCCCTGTGGAGGTCAAGACAAGGAAGAGGGACAGCCAGAGGGGCTGTTGGTGAACCAGAGGGTTGGCCTTCTGGGCCCACCCCTCTCAAGTAAGCTTTTGGGTTAGCTGGGGAAACTTTGCCCAACTTAATGAGAGCAGCAAACAAAGTTGTGCAGCTGAGTGATTGGTATGCATTGTTTTGTTTCTTTCATTAATTCCTGCTGCCATTCGGGATGCAGGGATGAACAATAGCAGGGGCCTGTACAGATCAATACCAGATTGCTGATAGTGCCTATCTGTTCTTGGAGCAGATTATTTGATAAATGGCATGGTCCATACGTTTTGACAGGTGTTCGCCGTACAGCCCAGACCAAACTGGTTTTGTGGAGCCCCATCAAAGGAAGCCAAGAGAGCAGATAGAATATTTCCTTCTTGGTATAAACCCATATAGAAATTGTTGCTTTTAAGCTATAGATAGTGAATTTCTAGCAAGAGATGGGGAGAGAGGGGAGGAGGAGATTTGCCTCCCCTATGGCTTGGGTTTTTAGTTGGATCCTGGCTTGTATCTGGGCTTCATTTTGAAGGCAAGGCAGCTGCTGATGAGGTGAGTGGTTTACAGGTGAAAAAGCTCTGGCTCCTGGGTCTTCAACGGGCTTTTGAAGGAACCCTTACTGGAGCAAAGGGGGAGGCTGAGAGAAGCCTGTGGTTGCAGAGCATGGTGGCAGTCCTGGACAGGATTTTCTGAGAAGACTGAGGGACAGACAGGGCAGGGGTACCAGATTGGAGCTCCTAGGGCCCCTGATTTGCATTCAGCTTGAACCCCCCAGGTGAGCTAGACTGATGTTGGATGGCTGTCCCTCCCAGTGCTGCTGCACTGAGCTAGCTAGTGAAACTGTCTTTCCATTTCTACTCTACCTGTCTGATCTGGCCTCCTTTTGTCCTCTCCAGGGTGGACACATGTTCTGCTTCACCACTGCTAGGTACTGTGCCCTGTAACTGGGCTAGTCCTTGAGGCTTAAGTTTTAGCATGGCCGAGAGGTTGAGGTTGTTGCCTGGCCCCACTTTTCTTGCACACCACAGTGTCCAGAACTTTGTAGCAGACCAGCCATGGTGTGGACTGGCTTTTGGGAGTGAATAGAGGAGGTATCAAAGGGGTCATCTGGATCAGTGACTGATGTTTGGACAGAGGCAAGGTGGGCAGATGGTGACCTGAAAAGCCAGATCTTCAGATCTCCTCTGGACCTGCAGCCCCCATGGCTTGGTCCTGGAGATGCAACCAGACCCTCAAAGCAGTCTTGGAGAATGCAGTGCCTTGGGTATGGGGGCATGTTATGGAGCACAAAGCATCTCATGGTGGTACAGAGCCTCCCAGGCTTCCTGGGAAGTGGGCTGAGCACCTCCACTCCCAGCCCAGCATGTAACAGAAAGGAAACTGAGGCTCTCAGATTGAAGTGACTGGTTCACAGCCACTTAGGAGGAAACTCAGGGAGCTCACCATGCCTTCCCCTACCTCTTGGATAAATGATAGCCCATTGAGACAGGTGGGGTGTTAGGGATGGACTTTGCAACCACAGCCCCCCCAAAAAGAGGAACCTGCAGGTCCCTGTGGAGCTATCCTTCCTGTAATGTGGAACCTTTCCCAAAGACTTCTTGCTGAGTGAGAGGCAATTACATGGGGTATGGTGACCCTCGTCTCACAAAGAATGTTGGGGAGGCTGGGGCCGTGATATATGGAATGTCAGGCGTTGTATTTTAGACTTTGCTTTTAAAAATCTCTAGCAACCTCCCAAGGAATGATTTGACATCCTTAAGTTCAACACCGGGCACAAATAAAGCTTATGGCAAAATTAACATAAATCATTAGCATTAATCATGCAGGGTTATTGATAGCCGTATGCAGACATGGATCACAATCCTGGCCAGGGATTCGGGCTGGGCGATATTTCTTCCAGCTGTCCCGGCCAGCTCTCACACATATGGCGGTGGAGTAGGCTTTCTTTTCTAATTTTCCTCCTCAGCTTGAGCTGTCAAAGACACCGCCTTTTTCCCACTCCCTTCTCTTCACGCTGAGCCGTTAATTTCATTGCATCTTTCTCTCTTTCCTCTCTCTCTCTTTTAGAAACCAGATTTCTAGTCTAGGTCAGAATCCATCAATGTCTGTGGCTGTCACCCACCACGTGACCGGTGGAAGCAAAATAGCTGGGTGACAATTAGCGATGGCTGGCCTACATTGATCAGTTTCAATTTGGTAGCCTTCGCTTTTACTTACACATTCATCTGAGAAGCTGAAAACACTTTCTTTCCCCTCCCACTACATGGATGCTGGCATGCTCTTAACTTACCACCAGGCAGTTGTGCTTTCTCACCAGCCCAAACTGCAGGGGTATCGACGACAATTTTAAGGTGGATTTCTTATCAGCAGAGCATATCTTACCTTTGTTGAAAAACGAGGAGGAGAAATTCCATTGGTCTAAATCCCTGTTGGTCTCTCTAACCACAGTGTAACTGTGGTTGTATTAATGGGAGTATAGTGTAAAGAAACATGGAGGTGATGAGAAGGATCGCTATCTTGGCATGCTGACCAGACCACACGTGTACGTATTGTGATCAGTATAGACTGGGACAGAGTTAGACATGCTGAACCAAGGCAATGTGAGAAATGAATAGAGAACATTTGATCCAGACATAGGAACACCTAGGGGACCATGATTTCTGGCTATATATTTGAAGAGCTTCCAGGGGAAGAGAGAACTGTGAAATCTGGACATGCTCAATGGATGGGAGCTTCTGAGATGTGGATACTTGCTAAGAACAAGGGAAAACTTGAGACTTTCAACACTGATCAAAGAAAAGTATTGCCTCTGAGGGAGGTAGGGAGTGAATTCCCCATCACCAGAAGTGTTCCCAGAGGCTATGTGGGCATTTGTAGGAGTGGTTGGGAGGAAGTGAAACATTAAATTAAGGGTCAGAGTAGACGACATTTAAGACTTTTTTCTGCCTTGGTAGAGCTTGGAATTTCATGTTCGTATCCGCATCTGAATGCTGGGAAGACAGAAACAACTGTGGAGTCTTTCTCAAGCTCTCTTTCTTGCCATAGCTGAATATATTAGACTCCACTATCATGGCTTGCTTTTTTCCCATTCTTGAAGCTTCATCTTTTAACACTGCAGTGACCTCAAAGTATGTGATGAAATGCAGGTGGAATAATGTCATGTTTTATGGAGAACTTGGGTGGGGGACATTTTAATCATTTTTCTTCCTTGCATGTCCCCATCAGAATCCCAGAGATGCTAGTGAGCCTAGTTAGCAGGGAGTAGTTAATCAATGACAGGCTTGGACAGTTCAAGAAAGGGGTAGTTTCCAGGTATAGAATGGCTTGGGATTTGATAAATAAGAAAAGAGGTCAGCCACAAACAATGGGGTAGTGTGTGACCTGACCCCCAGCTCTCAGGAAGCTGGGAGCTTCCTGTGTCTTGGTACTAATACAGCTGCTTCTCTTTGTAGTCGTTATCAGTTCTGTTCCTGCAACTTGCTTTGAGTCCAGTCATCTTTATGTTTATTGGAGGCAAGGTGATTGGAAAGCTTCTCTATGCTCTAGGTCACATGATTCTAGACAGGACCTTCTATAGTCTGAAAGCACACTGCATGCCACAAAACCCACTGAACTCTCCTTGGATTAAAAAAGAGAGAAAATTGTCTTGGCCTTTGTAAACAACAAAGTTCTGCTTCAGGTGAGGTTTGATCCAGCAGATTAAAATATGTGGCCAAGGGCCCTCTTGGTATTGGCATCATCATCAGCTTCCACGCAATATCACCTTCCCCTCTCAATAACTCTAAGCCCTCCTTTCGTGAATATATGTGTTTCTGGCAGTTGAAATCTTTGAGTCTATACACATTCATCAATTACTTGACCAGAATTGGGCCATTAATTTCTGTGGCAGGGTAAAGGCATACATTGATTGACTTATGACAGCATCCAACCTTGGTGTTACATGTGAGGTCAACCCTACTCAAACTTCATGCTTGAGAATAGAAGGTGCAACTTCACCCAAGGAAATTCAGAGTACTGTTTACCAAGAAAAGAGCTGATAGTTGGAGGGTGGAAAAGCAAAAATATGTCCACTTCAACCTAAAGGTGTCAGGATCTTGGAAGATGGTTCGAACGTCCTCATCTCAGGTTTCCTGGTTGATCTTGCCATCTTTTATTTTTTCTTTGCCATTTTTCCTCCAAACTTTTGCAGAATTCAGATTCTGAGGCACCTTAATTTTCCTGGAGAAATTAAAGATGAATGCAGCTGAGAAAGAGCCACTCTCTTAATGCAAACCTGGTGTGAGCCACCATTTTGGAAGCATAGGAGGTATCAAAGCTCCACCTTTCATTAGTGATGAATCTGCAAAATATGCCTTTGGAATGGTGGTTACCTTGCACCAAGACCAGCAATGCCTTCATTGGATATACACAAAGAGATCGCAGAGCCACAGGAGGTGGGCAAACAGGTCAGCAAGATTTCTTCATCCTGACCATGACAGAGTTGAAAGGAAGCTTAGGCTACCCCTGGTGGAAATGTCCACCATTCCCCATTGCTCACAGGCAGCCACACAGAGGGCCCCAGTGACTGGAAGTCACATTGGCAACAGGCATGAATAGGTCCCTTAATTTCAAGGTTTTAAAATATGTTAGTTGACCCCAGTATAATTCCTATATTTTAGTCATTTGCCTGTCATGACTCAGTACGCATTCATTAAATATAGTGCTTTTCAAATGAAGAACAAAGATGAAATTTTTTCTTAATGATGACAAGTAGTATAATTTAGTTTTATTTCTGTTGTATCATGGTGTCTGTGAGCCTGGCCGTGGTCTCTCTGTGGCGCCATTGTTAGCTCCTCTTAGCCAAGGGCTTTCTTGGACATGTCACTATAGCCAATTCTGTTCATATGGGGCTGAGTGGTCCCCACTTTGATCTTTGGTTCTGCTTGGGTTTAGCTGTTTGGTTCCTTCAAGGGATTACTTCAATGAAGAGATACCTGCTTAGAAGTGGAAGGTATGATGGGGTTAGAGCTGTGGCGGGGATGGAGAGTTTCAGAATCTTGGGTTCTGTGGGTGCAGGGGAGCTGGGTGGGGGGCTGGAGCTGAGCCTGAGGATAGGCAGAGCCCCCTTTTCCTCTATAGCTCCTGTTTCTGGCCCTGCTGCACTGGATGGTATTCATAGACATTTTTAAAAAAACATTCTTGTTTATTTACTTATTAGTTTCTAAATTTCTGTTTTTTCAAGGTGTACAACTCAATGATTTTATTATATTCATACACTTTTCAAACTATCACCGAAATCAATTTTAGAACAGTTTTATTACTTTTATTTTAGGTTTGAGGGTACTTGTACAGGTGTGTGATGTGGGTATATTGCATGACACTGAGGTTTGGGATATGATTAACCTATAACCCAGGTAGTCAGCATGATACCGGAGAGGTGGTTTTTTTAGCTCTTCCCCGCTCCCTCCCTGTTCTTATAGTCCCTAGCGTCTACTGTTCCCGTCTTTATGCACAGACGAAATTTAATAGCTCTTCGCAGGATCTCAGTTTAGGATGAATTGATTTGCGCTGGGCTTTTAGTGGGTGCTCTCTGAATAGACACTACCAAGCCACCCTGGCTTTTGCAATACCCTGCAAATGAAGATCTCATTCTCACAGTCCTCTTTCCCGGCAAGAGCTACCCCAACAGCTCTCCCCAAGTCTGGATTCAGAGACATCCTGTAGTAACCAGCAGTTCTGCCCCCAGTGCTCACCCCACTGAGCCTCAATTGTCCCCTCTCGTTGTTTGCTTTATTTTTATTTTTTTGGAGTGGGGATGGAATCGTTCGTTGCTACTTTAATGTGGTTGCCTTATCCTATGTTAATCTAGAAAGATATTAAAGCCATTACACTTTGTTGGCATAGAAAGCTTGGCAGGGAGTGGAAGGAGGTAGAATCTGCACATGTGGAATTAAGCTCGTAGAGGGTTTTAATTTTTAACCGACACATTTTAAAGACAACTACCTTTTATAGTTACCACCCTACCAATGAGGTCAAATGGCACACAGTCCTGGACTTGCAAAGGGATCTGGGTTGCAATCCGTGAGTCAATGGTGGTGGCAGCAAACATTGATTATTTGGTTATTACTAGGCTTAAAAAAAAACCCTGGGCCACCATGCATCTAGTACTACAGAGTGTCTTCCTCATGCTCTGAGAGGCTCTGATATTGATGCTTTTTGGGTTGGCTACTCCTGGGGGTCCAAACAAGGCTCTGGGGCAACTTGGAAATGCAAGTAGATGTTGGCCAGGCTGGTCTCGAACTCCTGACTTCAAGTGATCCACCTGCCTTGGCCTCCCAAACTGCTGGGATTACAGGCGCTAGCCAACATGCCCAGCCTGCAAGACTCTTTTGTGCATTTCAGTGCTGTGCACTGAAAAAGGAAAAATGTCCATTAATGCCAGTGGTCCTAGGAGGTAACATGCAATGCCACCTACCCTTTCATTGACTCTTCAGTACTATCAAGGAAGAAAATGAAGATGAGGAATAGCTTGGAATAAGCTTTAAGCTCGTTAGATGAAGCGTGCTGTCTGGATTTGCCCCAGACCTCCTCTGTCCATGATAAACAGAGGGAGAGCTGGGATAGGTTTTTGAACAATTGCATTGCAGCCATGTTGATGTGGGTGGTGTAATGAAAGTTGGAAAAACCAGAGTGATTTGAAGAGTATGTTTGTACTTTATTTAGTTTTCTGCTTGGAGCTAGCAAACATTCTCTGCCTAATAGTACTGGTTAGTTTTGTCAAAGACCAAGAGCAGGGAAATATGTCACTGCAGTCTATGAATTATCCATGCAACGGGGAAGTGTGTTTCTTTACTTAACTTTCTCTATTCAAAGCAAACTTATTTTTTCCTCTTGTAATTCTAGGGAAAAAAAAATACCCTAACCCCTCAGACAGTGACATTACTGTCACCTGCTTAAAATAGTATGACGTTCTTCCAGTCTTAGAATACTCTCTAGGGCTCTCTGTTTTCCATGAAAGCATTTATTTCAGTCAAAATACTTCATGCTTTTTCTTCACTCCGACACTTCACCAAAAAGGAGCTGTAAGAAAATATAGCAACTCAAAACCGCCATGTCATTTTTAAAGAGCTATTTTCTTTTTCGACTAATCAACCTTCACTGTCTCCTCGGGTACTGAAGGAGCCACAGGATTGGGTGGCAATAGTGGCCCCGAGCAAGAGCCAATCTCTCAGCTGCTCATGTGACTACACATGTCTAGGGGTCTGGAGCCTGCCTGGGAGGGGTCCCGGGAGACAGTAGGGGCTGACACTCCCCTACCCTAGCCCCGGAGTTGACATTGCTGGTCTGTTACACCTGCATTCTTCCTCTCCCTGATTGGGCTAGGGCCAGGTGCAGGCCTCCCTCCTCCTCCCGTCGTCCCTCCTGACTTCTGCAGGCCTCATCCTGGAAAACCGGGAGGGCTGCCCCCCATCTCCCGCATGATGAACCTTTTGAATATTCGGACGTGGGCTCCTGGTCAGAGATGTCATGTCTTTCCCTCTGTTGTTAGTCCGGAGACAACACGGACCCCCCCTGGTTTACCTGTGTAGTCCCAGGGCGTCTCAGGTGCCAGGAGCCGCTGCCGTGAGTGCCTCATCTCCTGTCAGATGTGGTTGGCGAGAGACAAGGACAGCATGACCACTGGGCACCACACAGTACAGGGGTCAGCGTGCAAGGACAGCGGGACGGCAGTGATGTGGCTGTGACTACTTGTCAAGTGAGTGGAGAAAAAGATCGGGGAGGGCGGGGGGAGACAGTGGCAGGCAGGGCAGTGGAGAAGTGGGAGAGTGGGGGAGCTGCAAAGAGAAAAGTTCTGTCATTCCTGATGAAATATTCAGTGTTGTCGGTGATGTTTCATAGGCTGTTTCTCCCCCGGGGGTGGATTTCTAGATCATTCTTCAGGCCCCTCGCAGGTGACGAGAGCACTTTGTTTAATAGGTTGGCGGTGCTCATCAGAGACATCTGTAATGCATTGCCAGTGGTTTAATGTTGGGAGACCCTGGAAAGTCCAAGCTGACTCTATTGTGTGCCAGCATCACACACACGTGCACGTGTGGGTGCAAGCCCTCGCACCCGGGACGTACGTCATCCCTGCCAAAAATGACTTTTGCCTCCAGCATGCCACCTTTTTAAGCCTATAGAACTCCAAAACTGCTGTATAGTAACAAGTTTGTGAGATTTTGGAAAGGAAACCGCAGTAATGATGCCAGTTCTTATGATCATAAATAATCATAATTAACAGGACTGCTGTATATTTATGTTGGTTTGTTTTCAGACACTTTTCATTTTATTTTGAATTTTTTCATATTGTGTTGACTTGAAACACTTCTGTCTATAGCGTGGCATGCTTCTACAGAACACTGGAGAGCAGCATACTTTATTTGTCCTCAGAAACAGACCACAGTAATGTGGGAACTTCTATCTGCTGGCAGGTTCACAGACTGGTGATATTAGCCTCATTGAAATTGCTATATATTAGACAGAGAATCAGAAGCCAAACGTTTAGAGTTTTTTCTTGGACCAGTAACGTTTTTCTGACTTTCTTCATGTATCCAGAATACTGCTGCAGGAAGAGACGTGTACACATTCTCCAGTTTAAACTCCTGGTAAGCTTGGGTAGGATAACATGACGGTGAATAATTGCTCTATGTCTGAAAATGTATGACGACTCATGGTCAAATGCCTGGGAAGAACAATAGCTCTCATTGTGACACTGAAAGAGGGGCTGGGGCCTGGGTCCTCAGTGATCAATAATCTATAACCCATATGTTGATTCTGGGTGGAATGTCTGGTGAAACACTCAGAAAATACAACATCCCGGGAAAGTGCTGATGTGTGCCCAGGGTGAGAAATTAGACCTCATTTACATGAATCTCATGTCAATAACCCTTTGGTTGCTTTTCTGGAGAGCAAAACGTATCCTCTGCAAATTTTCAGTTGTGAATTTATAGCCAGGTTTCTCTCCCTCTAAGTTTCCCCCCGCCCCTTGAAGGAGGGGCCCCCATCTCCATGTGTCATCAGTGTGCAGGCACCCCCTCCCAGCTCCTTCTCTCAGAGGGAAAATAGGCTCTGCAGGCGAGAGCACAACAGCTTCAGAATGGAACCGTCTTTCCAGCTAGCCGAAATTGAAACGAAAAAGTTTGTTTTTCCTTCTTTTCTCTCTCTGGCTTTCCCTGGGTTGCGATTTTCAACTTCTAATATGTGCATACTGGAGAAGCATTGTCCCTACTTAAATTATTTGTCTCCCTGTATGGCAGTTTTGTGGGGAAATGGACTATTCATGTAGCTTTTAGAGTCACCATGGGTTTACATTAAAGCCTTAGACCAGGTCTACATAGGCAAAGACCAGAGATGATTATTATGATTATGATTCCAAGCTCTCCTTTCCTGTGACTATCAGGATATTTTATCCAGAAGCAATAGCAATTTTATTATTTTTCTGTAATTTTTTTACTCTCGGTCCTAGAACATGGGGCTCCCTCGCTGCGGCCTCAATGCATGTTGGGGTGCCTGACTCCACAAAGACTCATTGACGCTAGGCAGCTGGGCCCTGTTTGATCGCTCTGTGCAGGAATGGACCCCTGAAGGGTGCCATTGGGGGTGTGGACAAAAGCCATTGAAGTGTAAGGGTCTCATGACAGAGAGTGGCCAGACGTGGTCTCCTGTCCTATATGCAATCAGAGGTCCTGGTCTGGGTGCCCCCTGGAGGCTTGGAGGCAGCTCCCTGGTCCAGGGCTTTGCTAGGTGGTTTCCATGGAAACAGACAAGGGCCAAGGGAGCCGGAAGACAGAGGAAGAACGTGGTAGCTCCTGAGTGGGTGCTTTGCAAAGGGCAGGAGGAGAGGGCTGAGTTCCAGAATCAAGACGGTGGGGCTCAGGTCATTGTAGTTTGGTATTTAAAGAGAGCATGACCCCATTTTTACCTCCCCAACCCACCCCCAGGAGGCTGGTAACATGTGGACGTATCAGAGTCACAGCTTTGCCAAAGTCCGGGCAAAGTGGCTGGGGCAGCCCATTCACGCTTCATGGTTCTCTCTCTTCCCTGCCTCTGCAGGTGGGCATAGGTCTCCTCATCCCATGCAGATGAGTAGTGCCCTGTGCTTTGACTCCCCATGAAATGATGGAAGGAGCTTTGCTTTCAGCTGACTCAGAGTTCTGCAGTCCCATAGGATCCCAAGTTCCAGCAAGTAACGGGTGCTGAGTCTGGCTGACAAAATGCAGAACATAGAGCTGTCATTGACAGTGATCTTCTGGTGAACTGGCAACACCAGAAATTTTTTTATTGCTTACTCGTACCAAGCACTTTACATGCTCCATCTCATTCTTTTTGCTTTGTTTTGACTTTTTTGAGATAGAGTCTTACTCTGTCACCCAGGCTGCAGTGCAGTGGTGTGATCTTGGCTCACCGCACCTCCTGCTCCCAGGTTTAAATGATTCTCCTGCCTCAGCTTCCTGAGTGGCTGAGAATACAAGCATGTCCTAACACGCCCAGTTAATTTTTGTAATTTTAGTAGAGACGGGGTTTCATCATGTTGGCCAGGCTGGTCTTGAACTCCTGACCTCAGGTGATCCACCTGCTTCGGCCTCCTAAAGTGTTGGGATTACAGGTGTGAGACACGGCACCTGGCCTATCTTATTCTTTTAATGACTCCCCAAGATAGATAAGTTTTTAAAATCCATTTTATAGATGCAGAGACTGAGGCTTAAAAAGATTACATATTTTGTCTAAATTGATAGAGCTAGTAGAGAAGGAGTTTGAACACAGGCAGTCTAATTTTAGAGCCTGCATTCCTTACTTTCCTAAATCATGACAAAGCCCTCATCCCCGTACATTTTTATCATGGACGTTGCTCGGCTGGAGGCCTGGGGCATAAGTAAGAAGCCCTGGACTAGGAGCTGGGAAGCCTGAGTTCTTCCATTTGCTTGCTGTGTGGTCTTGAGCACGCCACATGCTTTCTTTAGGTCTCAGTTTATTTATCTGTCAAACGGAGGCTTGGATCGGCTTAACCCCTGAGGTCTACCCAGGTACCAGAGCAGGATGTTCTCCTAAAATGAAACTTCTGGACATGACTGGGGCATCTCCTGAGTACATGCAGGGTGAGATGAGCATTTGGGGATGCTTTGATTTCCTGTGGTGTTGCAAAGCCGCACCAGGTGTCATAGTTCTTCATTGACACCAGACTGCCAGAGACTAGACCAACAGGTATGTGCTGAGGGTCAGGATGGTTATGGTGGCAGGTGACTGACCTCCTGTGGACATGCACGCTCTCTTACCTGGCCCACCTGCTTGCTAGTCATTCTCTCCTCCAGCCTATGCCAGCCTTCGACCTCAGGGTGCAGGGTGTGAGGTGGGGGTGAGGGGTAGGGAGTGCTTCCCTTGGAGAGATCCCTGTGCAAAGTGCTTAAAGAAATTTTAAGGGAAAACAATCTATTTCAATCTAATGTGAAAAACTTTGCTTTCTTGGATGCTGAACTTTCTCTAGGTGGGGTTGGTTTATCAACACTCTTTTCATTAAATTGTGCTTCCCACTCAGCATCAGGAGCTTCCTGGGCTGAAGGAAGCTGAATTCTAAGGCATCTTGAAAACTTCTCCCAGGAAAGGGGCACATTTTCCATTCCCGAGGTGGGATGGAGATTTTAACTCTGGAGAGGCCTCTGTGCAGGCTGTTTCTCACCCCCCATCACCCATTTACCAGCCTTCCCTGCCCCTCCCCTTGTCCTGGGAGGCTGGTCCTGCACACTGCCCATGCTGGCCAGTGCCAATTAGATTTGCCCATTGGGAGGCTGTAAAAGGGAATCAGAGAACAAGGCGGTGTGCTGTCTCAAGCTCCCTCTCTGCTTTGAGGTCAGATATCTGGTAGACCTTCAGCTCCTGTCACAGAGGCCTTCCTCTCAGTTTCCTGGGATGGCTCATGGGGCTCTGGGAACACTATGTCGTCCCTGGGCCATTTGGGTGCTGTCTGGTGTGTCGCTTGCTCCATCGAGATCAATTCTCTTTCCTGCACTTCCTTGCCTTGTGTGGTTTCTCTCTAGTTGGGCGTATATTAATAATCCTATTGATAAGAGACAAGTAAGGGAAATGGCTACCACTAAAAGGTCAAAAATAGCAAGTGCTGGTGAGGCTGTGGAGAAAAGGGAACGTTTATTCACTGTTGATGGGAGTGTAAATTAGTTCAACCATTGCACGAGACAGCATGACAATTCCACAAAGACCTAAAACCAGAACTGCCATTCAACCCAGCAATCCTTTTGCTAGATATATACCTAAGGGAATATAAATTGTTCTACCATAAAGACACATGCATACGTTCATTGCAGCACTATTCACAGTAGCAAACACAAGGTGTCAACCTACATGCCCATCGATGGTAACCTGGATAAAGAAAATGTGGTGCATATACACCATGGAATACTACCCAGTCATATAAAAGAACGAGATAGTGTCCTTTCCAGGAGCACGGATGGAACTGGAGGCCATTATCCTTAGCAAACTAATGCAGGAACAGAAACCCAAATGCTTCATGTTCTCACTTATAAGTGGGAGCTAAATGATGAGAACACATGGGCATATGGAGAGAAACAACACACACGGGGGCCTATCAGAAGGAGGAGGGTGGGAGGAGGGAGAGGATCAGAAAAAGTTACAGTGAGTACTAAGCTTAATAATCTGAGTGAGAATAACCTGTATGACAACCCCACCATGACACAAGTTTATCTTTATAACAAACCTGCATGTGTACCCCTGAACCTAAAATAAGAGTTAAATTAATAAAAGGAGACAGGTGGGATAAGGGTGTTCCCAAGGCTGGTTAGGAAGCTAAACCCCAGGGAGGTGCTGATGGCCAGAGTCACAAAACAGTCTTAGGCATGAGACTCCAGCCAGCGCCTCCTAATTCCAAATTTGGCATTATTTCCACGGTTCTTCTCGCTGAACGATTGCACTTACCAAAAACTTGGATTGTTCACAACAGGAAGGCTTTCTTAAGTGTTTAGCTTGGCAAATACAAGCAAACCGGCCATATAAATCACAAAGTTTCCAATTGTTTCCAGGACCATAGGCAATAGCCCTCATTCAGCCTTAGACGAGAACCTATAAATTTTAAGGAATATTAATGATACTGAGATGCATAGGGAGATGGTTATTTATCCTGTTGACCAACATGAAAATATAAAGCAAATGATTAGCAAAAGATAAGCGGAACGTGTATTTACATGTTATGATATATGCTGGGGTAAAATGAGTGGTACAAATGTATTTTTAATTTGAGCATATTTATTACTTGTGAAAGTGAAGACTAATTATGCTGTCTCCATTTTGGCATTATAGGAGAGGTTCAAATGCAAGCTCAACCCCCACCCCCCTCCACCCCTTACATTGCTTCCAGCATGGCAGATCGCATCTCTGGTGGGGTGGGTGCTGGAACGGGTTTCTGGAAGGAGACTTGAAGGACAAAAGGAGGCAGATTTAGCTTCTCTTGTCACCTTCTCCTCAAATTGCCCATCCAGTTCTGTGCATAATTGCAACTTCCTCCTGCAACTTCTCAGTCTTGTATCTGAGGCCGTAATTCAATTCCTTCTCAGTGGACATCGGAGGGGGCAACCCACCAAGAGATGCACATTAGGTGTGGCGAATCTGTCCACTGCAATTTTAAATCACTGGGCTACAGGCGATGCCGCCGGAGTCCTGGGCGGTGGATGGGTTGCGTGTGGCCAGAGTTGCAGTGAATTCTAATTATAGGCTCTAACTGGCTTCCAAAAGCAGTTATGAACTTCAGCGAGGGCAAGCAGTTTTTCTTGGTGGCTGACACAGAGGCCTGACTTACAAGGAGGGGCCCTCCTGGCGGAACTCAGGGAGCGATGGAGAAGGATGAGCAGCATTCCCTTGGTGGAAGTTGTTCCCTATCTTTAGAGACTTCTGCTCAGCACTCTCATGGGCGGCTCCTACTCTCAGCCCTCCAGTCTTTTATATTTTATTCTTTTTTTTTGTTTTAATATACTTTAAGTTCTGGGATGCATGTGCAGAACGTCCAGGTTTGTTACATAGGTATACATGTGCAATGGTGGTTTGCTGTACCTCTAAACCCATCATCTAGGTCTTAAGCCCCACATGCATTAGGTATTTGTCCTAATGCTCTCCCTCTCCTTGCCCCACAACTTCCACAGGCCCCAGTGTGTGATGTTCCCCTCCTTGTGTCCATATGTTCTCATTGTTCAGCTCCCACTTATCAGTGAGAACATGCTGTGTTTGGTTTTCTGTTCCTGTGTTAGTTTGCTGGGAATGATGGCTTTCAGCTCCATCCATGTCCCTGCAAAGGATATAAACTCATTCTTTTTTATGGCTGCATAGTATTTTATGGAGCCATAGTACACTATGGTGTGTATGTGCCACATTTTCTTTATCCAGTCTATCACTGTGGAGAAATAGGAACACTTTTACACTGTTGGTGGGAGTGTACATTAGTTCAACCATTGTGGAAGACAGAGGTGGCGATTTCTCAAGGATCTAGAACCAGAAATACCATTTGACCCAGCAATCCTATTACTGGGTATACACCCAAAGGATTATAAATCATTCTACTATATTTCATTTTAGTTTTGGAGACAGAGTGTCAGCCTGTCACCCAGGCTGGAGTGCAATGGTATGATCTCAGCTCACTGCAACCTCCACCTCCCAGGGTCAAACACTATATTGTATTGTTTTAGAGATGGGGTCCCCCTGTGTCTCCCAGGCTGGAGAGCAGTGGCACAATCACAACTCACCACAGCCTTGAACTCCTGGGCTCAAGCAATCCTCCTGCCTTGGCCTCCTGAGTAGCTGGGACTTCAGGCATGAACCAACTCACCTGACTAATTTTTAATTTTTTTGCTGAGATGGGATCTCACTGTGTTGGCCAGGCTGGTCTTGAACTCCTGGGCTCAAGGGATGTCTTACCTTGTTTCCCAAGGTGCTGGGATTAGAGGTGTAAGCCTCCATGCTGGGCCACTCCTGGTCTTTATTCAGACTGGGGGCTTCCAAGCTCTAGTCAGTGGTTCTCAAGCTTGGCTGCATAGCACAGCCATATGGGGAGCTTCCGAAAACCCCAATGCCCAAGTGGCACCCCAGACCAGTTAAATAAGAAATTCTGCAGTGAGACCAGGTGATCAGGTGATTCCACTGTGTAGCCAAGGTTGAGAACCATTGTCTTAGGTTGTGGCACACGTGTAACCTTTCTTGCTTCTTCTGTGAAGAATGGGACTCACTGGGGATTGTGTGTGTGTGTGTGTGTGTGTGTGTGTGTGTGTGTGTGTGTGTGTGGTGGGGGGGTCTGCCTCTGCAGGGTGACATTTGTTAGTGGTAAACTTATCACAGCTTGTAGTTTGATTCTCATCCTCACAAATCTAGAAACAAGATTTTATTCTGATTCTGAGAGTGGATCTGTCTCTTAGGTGTGGACTCACATCAATCAAGGTCATGAGACTGATGTATAAACCCAGAAATCCAGTGTGTAATTTTACAGTGAAAAAGAACACGGTGTGTGTATTAGCCCATTCTCATACTGCTAATAAAGACATACCTGAGACTGGGTAATTTATAAAGGAAAGAGGTTTAATTGGATCACAGTTTTGCATGGCTAGAGAGGCCTCAGGAAACTTATAATCATGGCAGAAGAGGAAGCAAACACATCCTTCTTCACATGGCAGCAGCGAGGAGGAATGCCAAGCAAAAGGGGAAAAGCCCCTTATAAAATCATCAGATCTTGTGAGAATTCATTCACAATCACGAGAACAGCATGGAGGTAACTGCCCTCATGACTCAACTACCTCTCACCGGGTTCCTCCCATTCAAAGTGAGATTTGGGTAGGGACACAGCTAGCCCATATCAGTGTGAAACTGGGCTTCTTGCATCAACTCAAGCTCAGATCAGACAATTTTCTTGCAGCAACATTTTCTGCTCTCTTCCTAGGCGGGTAGTTGCACCACTACGTAAAATGGGCCAGCCCATTCTTCTCAACTAACTCATTTGAGATTAATTCAGGCAAGCCCTTGCCAAAATGTTGATTTTATTGATTTGTTTTTTTGGTTCTGACTTCCTACAAGCTTGATAAACTAAAATTTGCTCAGGAAAAAGTAGGCTGGTTTCCTCACCCTCCCTGGATTCTGGAAGACTTCACACTTCCTGGATACCTCTTTGAACAAGAGGCAGAGAAAGGAAAAGGGGCAGTAAAGCAAAGAGTGGTGAAGTTTCTTTTGTTTTTTTTGATCTTTTTCTAGGCATTGCTTTCTGTCAGCATGGCAATCCATATTTGAATTTGAAGCTAAAAGCAGCCACAAGGTGGATGGACCACAGGAGATCATGATGTGTGAAGGCAGGAACTTAGGAGAAGCAGAAACTAGGAGGCAGAGAAGACATGGAAAGTTCAGAGGAGGACGAAGAGGGAGGGGGAATGGTGAGACCGGAGCCAGGGTGCATGCAGAGTGGCAGGCCTGGCACAAGACACACATTCCTGGCTAGCTCCCTGCTCCCTTCCTTTGAGCTCCATGTGCCAATGTGCCAGTGGCATTGCCTCTGGGACTTCATTCAATACATTCACACCAGAATGTGTGTCTCAGTGGTGGGGACTCCTTTGCAGGCTTCCCTGGGGTATAGAGGGACCTCATTTCCCACAAATCTCCATTCAGTTTTCAGGCACTTTTTTTTGGAGACAGGGTTTTCCTCTGTTGCCCAGGCTGGGGTGGGTGAAGTGGCACAATCATGGTTCACTGTAGCCTCGCACTCCCCGGCTCAGGTGATCCTTCTGCCTCAGCCTCCTGGGTAAGCTGGGACTACAGTTGTACATGTCCAGCTAGATTTTTTGTATTTTTTGTAGAGATGGGGTTTTGTCATGTTGCCCAGGCTGGTCTCTAAGTCCTGGGCTCAAGTCATCTGCCTGGCTTGGCTTTTTGAAGTGCTGGGATTACAGGCGTGAGCCCCGTGCTCAGCTTCAGGCATTCTTAATGGGAAGTAAATGGTTCCAATAGTCCCTGCTCTCCTGGACTTGGGAATGCGTTGGGGTACAGGCAGGGCTAAAAGACGCCAGACCAGGCAGGCCAGGCACGTCTGTCTCATGAAATGCTCACAGCCAGTAGCTTCCCACAGAGCAAGGCTGGTATAGGGGCATGCTGGCTGATTTAGAAAATAAATGAGAAAAACGACTTTTTGCATTGTCTACACCAATCATATTCAATAAGAGGTATTACTAATATTAACAGAATCAATGAAAAATGCATTTCTTTAACACTGTCGTCTGACACAGTGAAGTGTGTCTTGAGCGGATTTGCAAATGTGGGGTTCTAAGCGGCACGTGGTCGGAAGCAGTTAGCCCCTAATGTTACGCGGCAGCATGGGCAGCAGCTGAACTTATTAATGAACTAATCCCAGACTCTCCGGTGGATGCTGCCTGGGCTCCTCCGCAGTGGACTTTGCATTTGAACTAAAATCAACAATGTTAAAGAAAGGAGAGTTTAAATCGCTTAGGCTGCTCATCTCCAAAATCAGACCATGCGTTCAGGAAGGATGAGAGAGAAAGGAGCAATGGGTATAGAAGATTTCCGAGCACGGGAAAGTAGATTCAAGCTTTGCTTATCTTGCAGTGGGCAACCTGCCCCAATCAAACATCGGCCGTGGAGGTCAAGGGCTCCGACTGTGTAGCCAGACTTCCTGGTCCTACCACTCAGGAGCTGTGTTACCCTAGTAAATTACAGAGCCTCTCTGTGCCTCAATTTCTTCATCTTTGAAATGGGTTAGTGATAGAACTTACATCCAAGGGCTGCTCAAAAGGTTCCATTAGGGTTCATATTTCCAAAGTGCTTAGAAGTGCATGACATGTAGAATATGCTATCAAAGAACTTGTCATGCCAATTCATTTATTCTGCAAATATTTATTAAGTATCTTTCACATGCTGGACAAAATTCTTAGTGCTTGGGATTCAGCGTGAGCAAGGCTAAGTTCTTGACTATGTGGAGTTTGCGTTCAATATGCAGCCATAAGAAAGAGTAATTTCAGATTGTAATAAGCAAAGTGAAGAAACATCCACTTTGTTTTCTGTTTGTTTTGAGACAGAGTCTCCCTCTGTCCCACAGGCTGGAGTGCATTGGCATGATCTCAGCTCACTGCAAACTCCTCCTCCTGGATTCAAGCGATTCTCATGCCTCAGCCTCTCAAGTAGTTGGGATTACAGGCATGGGCCACCATGCCCAGTTAATTTTTGTATTTTTAGTAGCGGGGGGTTTCACCATGTTGCTCAGGCTGGTCTTCAACTGACCTCAAACGATCTGCCCACCTCAGGCTCCCAAAGTGCTGGGATTACAGGCGTGAGCCACTTCACCTGGCTGAAATGATCCACTTTGGACAGAGTGGTCACAGAAAGCTTCCCTGAGCAGGGGACACATGCCTGGGTGATTGGGAAGTTGTCTGTGTGACAAAGCCTCATGGGTGGCCGAGAGAGGCATGAACAATGCTAAAGAGACATACGGGGTCTGGGAGGCTGTGGTGGGTGATGCCTGGGGCTGGGCCTGCCTTCCCTGCCTTCCACTTTCACCTTTTAGTAGAAAATCCTCCAGCAGACACTTTTGGGGAGCTAAGTCAGGCTCTGGCTTGGGCCAGGGAGCTGCCTCGTAGAATCTATGTTGAGGACATTGTCCATTCCCTTGGACAGAACCCGCTTGAGAAATTTCTCTCAGGCCTCAGCTGTAGGAAGTGCAGAATCACTGCCTTTTCAGTTTTACTGACAAGGCACTCCTTACTAGGTTTTGTTTCCCTCTTTGCTTTGGCTTCATGGAAAGCTCAGGGCCACATTTTCAGTGTCCCTCTGGGCACTGCATGTCCACGTGACTATGTAAGCACCTTGTTTATGGATCAAGGGTGGACTTGCCTCTCCTTGCATTAGCCAGGTTCCTCCATCTCTTTACTTCACCCTTTTGTGTCCTTTTGAGAAGTAGCTGAGGAGGAAAGGAAGGAAGGAAGGAAGGAAAGAAGGAAAAAAGGAAGGAAGAAAGGAAGGAAGAAGGGAAGGGAGAGAAGGGAAAAAGGAAGGAAGGAGGGAAGGAAGGAAGAGAAAGGCAGAAGGAAGGAGGGCATGAAGGAAGGAAGGAAGAGAAGGGCAGAAGAAAGGAAGGAGGGAAGGACGGAAGAAAAGGAGAAAGGAAGGAAAAAGGAGGAAGGAAAGAAAGAGGGAAGAAAGGAAAGAAAGGAAGGAAGGAAGTTGCACCTGAGGATTTATTCCAGAGTGAGACACTCCTGCCTTGGCATTAGACCCTGATGGAAGAGCTGGTCTTCTACTTCTGGGAAGGTAGCCTAGAGTGGCATGAAGACCCAGGGGGAGCTGTTGGCTGTGCTGACCCTGTGGCTGGCAGACCTTGGCAATGGATACCGGGGACCATGGCCAGTGCCTCTTAGAGGAACATCTTGCTGTGTGTAATGGATTGTTACATATTTAAAGGTACATGCTTAAAAAAAGAAGAAACAGCATGGTGCTGAAGGCAGGTTACCCACTTCATCTAGAATCCAATGAAAGAAGGAAGGACAGCCAAAGATGGAGGAAAAGTTGACAGTGTCCGCTTACCAAGGGGAAGCTATGTTGGTCTCTGATGCGACACTGTCCTGAGGGACTTTCAAGTGTATTTCTCATCTCACACCAATTTCTGGGTGTGTTCTGACTTTGGAAGATCACTTATATAAGTTCTTACTCCACTGCCTGTGTAGACAGGAAGAGGATGGTAGGAAGACGGAAGGGGCAACTGAGCCTGGCACAGTCCCCGGGGCTTTATTTTCCATGGAGAGAGCTGCCCCTAGAGCACCCTGGAAGAAAAACGGCCATCCCTTGTCAAAGCTGGCTCTGATTCCCACTGGCTTCCCCTGATGCAAGAGGGGGCCTCAAGCTACCTCTTAACCCAGCTTGGGTCAACAGAGCATCGAAGGTCACCCAGTAGAAGACAGAGTTGAGGCTGGGGGGTGGGGTTTACACTGGGTGCAGGGTGTGCATTTGGTACAGCTCCATCTCACTGAAGACATGTGATGTGTACATTTCAGGTCACTCCTATTCTTCTGTTTCGGGTCATTTCTGGCTTCCTCGGATTCATCTGATGTCTGTGTAGAAGGGCTCATTGTTGTTTGCCCACTACCGGAGGCACGGTCTTTCATCTCCAGTGAAGGAGAAATCACCCGCTCTGGTCTTGCAGCCGATCTTGACCGCCAAGGCTTAGGGAACTCAGAAACACCCAGATGAAGTTTGAATGTCTGAAGATGGGTCCATCAGCCCTAATTTTCACTGCATCACATTTGCAAGTTGCAAAATGGAATTTGCAATTGCTTTTCGGCAATGTTCAAATTAGCACTTCTTAGCATATTAATGAACTACCTTTTTTTTCATTATATGACCAATTTTAATGTAAATAGCAGTCTTGGTACAACCATTAGGGCACTGTTTCATGGGAATAAAGTTCCAAAGCTTCCCGTGGAGGCCAAGAATGTGGCTTGTGGATGGGCATGACTTTTGTCCAGCATAACAACTCAGAATGTGTGGAGTTTTCAGACTCCCTAGTCTGGGAGGCCTGAAGTCCAGGTTGAGATCTGTGGCTCCTGGCTCAAGAGATTGAACAAGCCATGATAGAGGTTGCAAGCCCCGTGCCTGAAAAGGCTGGTGACTGAGCCAGCAGGGCGGAGAGTGGATGACACCACGTATGGTCATCTCCATGCCTACAAGAGAGGTCACAGTGTAGGCCACCTGCAGCAGACACTCTCACACCTACAAATGGTGCATTTTTCTTCAAAATAGGACAAAATCAGCTGTAATGGGTTCTGTGCAAATTTATTTTCCCAAGATGTTTTCCAGTATTGATGCTGCCCTGGTCCACACTCTGGTAGTTGGTCCAGAGTCTTAAGAGGGCATTGTCCATAATCCAGCTGAGTGTTTTCCAGAGCCATGTCAGGATAAATTGGAAGGATCCCCCACTACAAGAATCTTGTAACTCCCAGCTCAGCGATGGGACTGAACGCACAGAAAACAAGAGAGGAAATCAACAAATGGGGCTTTGAAGCCTGTCCTGAGACCACGGACAGAGCTGTGCACCATCTGCCCCTCTGCAGAGCCAGTGTTTGGAGAAATGACAGACCTCTCTGTGGGCTCCAAAACCACTGGAGCCAGATGAGAAACTGGAGCCTGGGGAGCCTGCCTGGGTGGTCTCCCGTCAGCTGCATCTGACACACTGGAGATGGTGTCCTGTGTCCTCCGGAAGAGGTGGTGATCCGTCTGCATAAGAATGACACAGCCACACCAAGATCCCACAGACAAGCATGGACCCCAAGTTTTCCAAATGGCAGTGCTTTCTTGGTTCATTATTTAAAATGAACTGATTATTCATCCCCAGCTTGAATTACCAGCCAAATCGTATTTTCCTGCTGAGTGTACATTTGTAATGCTGTCCATTTCATCCTGCAGGATAGCATTACATTCCAGGGGCTTCGGCACCTATCCTTTACTATCTATAGATGGGTGCGTGGGTGTGCTGATTGCATTTTAAAAACAAGAGTTTGTGTATCTGATGGATCTGGAAATAATCAGTAACTAAGGTAGCAGAGGAGAAAAAAAAGATCCAGCTCTTGATGAGTAATTTAAAAACTGAATACTTCACAGCTTGATGTATTCCTGGGAGGAGTCCTTCACTCGCAGTGCAGCCCAAAGTGCAACTGGGCTGGTGCGTCCTCTTTTTTGGAGACCCTGGAAACCTGGCAGGCATCATGATACCGGGAAAGGAGGCTCTTCTGTGACTTCAGAGGAGCCATTATGCTATGGTTTGAATGTGTCTCCTCTAAAATTCAGGTGTTTTGGCCAATGTGATAGGACTAAGAGGTGGGGCCTTTAAGAGGTGATTAGGCCATGAGGGCTACTCTCTCCTTTTGTTTTCAGAAACAGGGTCTTTCTCTGTTGCCCTGGCTGGAGTACAATGGTGTGATCATAGCTCATTGTAGCCTCAAACTCCTAGGCTCAAGTGAGCCTCCTGCCTCAGCCTCCCAAGTAGCTGGGACTACAGGTGCATACCATTATAACTGGCTAAGTTTTGAATTTCTTGTAGAGATGGGGTCTCGCTGTGTTGCTCAGGCAGTCTCAAACTCCTGGGCTCCAGTGATCCTCCCACCTTGGACTCCCAAAGTGCCGAGATTACAGGCATGAGCCACTGAGCCTGGGTACTCCTTTCTTGTGAGTAGGTTAAGGCCTTTATGAAAAAGCCTTTATGCAGTGTTCAACTGGCTTACCCTTTTACCTTCTGCCACATGAGGACGTGGTTCCTCCCTCCAGAGGATGCAGCAGCAAGGCACGATCTTGGAGACAGAGAGCACCTCTCACCAGAAAACTGAACCTGCTGGCACCTTGATCTTAGACTTTCCAGCCTCCAGAATGGTGAGAAATACATTTCTTTTTTTTAAAATGAATTACCCAGTCTTGAGTATCATTATAGCCGCACAAATGGATGAAGACAACTTACGTGTTTGTCAGTCTATCAGTGAACTTATGACAGATTCCATAAGTCTTGACTGAGACAGACTCACTTATGGAGTCTCCAAAGGTCTCCCCTCCCCCTCCCCCAAAAAAGGACTTCATAAGGTTATCTTAGTCAAGGCTTTTGCAGAGAAGCCCAAGTCAGATGGTCTTGTCAAACCACAGATGAACTTGGCTTCTGTGACTGAAAATCCCAGTGGGTAGAGCTTCAAGTAGAGCTGGATCCAGGGGTAAGAATGCTGTCAGCAGGCTTCCATGCCGGTGTTTTCTGCCTTAACTCCATTTTCAGGCAGCTTGGAGTCTCTCTTTGTGGTGGCAAGATGGCTGTCAGCAGCACCAGACATTCATCTATCCTCTCTGGAACTTCAGTGAAAAGATTCTCTTTTTACACAAAGACCTGTTATTGAGTCAGGCTGTTCAGTATTAGTTCCTTTCCCCAGCCGTCAGCCAATCATGGTAGCCCGTGGAATATGATGCCCTTGTTGTCCTGGTCTGAGTCGCTTGCCTATGCCTGGAGCTGGGGGTGAGTTCAGCTCCACTCAAGACCACATGGATCAAGTGTGGGGGAGGAGTGATTCCTCAAGGAAAATCGGGATGCTATTTCCAGTAAAAGGAGAAAAGCGGCTGGGCAGGCAAAAACAACAGATGTCCACCCCAACAGCTTTTCAGCTAACTACTCACAGACGTCCAGGAGCAAGTTATATCCAGAGAACAGAAAAGGAGGCTGATTCTACGGATTTAACTATTTATATTTTCTCAGTGAGAGGCTGGCCGCAGGCTTGGGTTTCCCTTTAGACGGAGGTTAGTCACTTTCACCCTTTATTTGCAAGCTCCTAACATCTGCTGGGCTCACCTGAGAGAACTCCCAGCTCCCCTGGCTGGAGGCTGATGTGAAAGGAAACCCTCCTCTGTTACTGTCTGGGGATCAGGTCTGGGGCCTTCACGGCTCTTTCTGCTCCAGCGTCTGAGTGTCAAACGCCTGCTTAAGGAGTCAGAGACCAGGATCTATGAAGGGTCCTCCCAGAGGGCCATCACATTTTCTAGTGTTCTTTTTCTGAGCCACAGCTGTACTCCCCGGTCCCCACAACCTGGATGTTGGCTCCGAGGCTGCTGTCTGGAACACATGAGTCATGCAGTGGTTATGAAGTCAATTTCTCCTCCTCTAGCTCTTGCAGATTTAGCCATTTCGGACCCCGGAAATGCCGGAAAAAGCCACACACAGCATCTCTCTCCATTCAGGGGCTGAGGCAGCTACAGATGGGAGATTTTGTTTTGTCTGTTCCTTCCTTCTTCTCTTCTTTTGCTCTTTCTCCCTCCCTCGTTTCCTTCTCTTATCACTCCTCCCTTCCTCCTCTCCTTAACCTCCTCCCTCTGATGGATCCTGGAGGGAATCACTGGGGTCCTCTAGACCTCTCGGTTTCTAAGTGATGTCTTTCCATTTCTCTGGGTGAGAGTGTAGGGTCTGAGGAGGTGGAAATAGGAGAGCTGGGAGAAGCAGGTTGGAGGCGACCCTCCTGGTATTTGAACTCCATGTCTCCCCCATCCAGCCTCCCTCAGGAAGACCCAGAAGGTCTAAGAGGACAGATTTTGGCTGCACCTTGAAGGACTCCCTGGCTGGTTCAAGCCTGGAAATGCCCCACATGGGCTCGTCCTTCTCTCCAGGTGTTCAGTCTCTCATCCCAGTTGCCCGGCTTCTCTCGTCTTCCATATGCCTTCCCCTCAGAGGCCGGGCCAAATCCCATGAGGACAATTCATAGGCAGGGAGCCGTGGCCACCTCCTTCCCACTTATTAGGGCAGAATCGCTCTGACGAAGCCGCAACAGCCCAGCTAGTGCCTCATTATTTTGGGCTTCATTGAAATGCACGGCAGAGCCATCCTCAGTACTTTATGTACTAAACTTAACTACAGAAATGTATTCAAATCATTCTGAATTTATCTAGCCTGAGCATCTTTTTTTTTTCCCTCTTCCTCCTCCTCCTCCTCCTCCACATATATATTTTTTTGAAGACAGCAAATGTGCTTTTTGAAACAACAGCTTAGGGCCACCTCTTCTGCGTGGAAGGGACAGGTGGCCCCTTTCTGCCTCCATTGTTCCCTCTCTCAGCAAGGGTCACGCAGTGCTTACATGATGGCTGTGGCGTTTTGGGACCCTTAGTGCCCTTTCTGGCTCCAATGTCTCACCTTCCTCATTCCTTCCCCATGTCCTTGCCATTGCTGGGAAGTGAACTCTGGAGTAGGGATGACCTGTGGGGCCCAGATATCAAATTCCTAACTGGGGAGCCAAAAAGGTAGCAACACCTGGGGTCACCAGAAAGGTATTGATTAGAATGAAGGAGTGCAGGGGGTAGAAGAGCACAAGACAAGGATGTTGCCTGGGAGGTGGGAAATGGGTTCTCTCTATAGTTTGGTCATTTTCCTTCTGCATGGCGTTGGGACACTCTATCCTCTTCTCTGGACCTCAGTTTCCTTTGTATTAAACTTTATGGTGGTGAAGATGGTGGTTTTGAGCCAGGTCAGGGGCTCTTAGCTTGGAGTGCATACATGAGCTTTGGAGTGGTCCATGAAATTGACATCGTAAGCAATATTGCATTATTATTATTTTTTTTGTGGTGGGGAGAAAGTCTATCACTTTCATTGAATTCCCAAAAGACTCTTGGCTATCAGAGGCTAAGCTCTCATACACTTGCAAGAGCCAGGGACCCACTCACCTTCAGATGCTTTTGTTCCATGTCCCGGTTTTATAGCTGGGGCCACTGAGGTTCAGAGAGAGGACTGGCAGGCGCTGTGTGC
Source organism: Saguinus oedipus (assembly GCA_031835075.1). Classification (NCBI taxonomy): domain Eukaryota; kingdom Metazoa; phylum Chordata; class Mammalia; order Primates; family Cebidae; genus Saguinus; species Saguinus oedipus. The sequence continues at coordinate 36,327,026 of CM063187.1, read as the reverse complement.
CATTCTGATGGCGATCCCTGGAGGCTGATCTAGGCAGGGATCCGAGTGCAGAGAGTTGGGAAGAACCAACTAGACTCTGTCTTAGAACCTGACCTTCCAGAGAGACACTGGGAATCTCAGGGGAGAGGAGAGATGTGGAAATAGGTGAATGAGGAACCACACACACACCAAAGCTATTGGCAAAAGGAAAAACAACTGTGTGATACTGGTTAGCGGCAGTTGTTTGATGTGGGTTTCAGCCGGCACCTCTCTCTTGCAGCAATAGCATGGCAGCTCTGGTCCGCCAGAGGGAGAGGCTATAGCTGAGGACATGTGGCAGCTCCTGGGCCCTCCTTCTTCTGGCTGGAGACTGGACTCACTGTCCAGAAAGCATCTAATTTCTGTGGCACTGGACATCTCCTGCTCACTCCTCCTCTTCAGTGTCTAACTCTGGTGGCTTCCTGAAAGTAGGCTTCCTTGAACTGATGAAGGAAAAGGCCCCCTGCTCTCTCCCTCCCAGATGGAATTATTTTGTCCTCCCTTAGCTTGCTCAAGTGGGATTTGCTCCTGCTTTCTGTTTAGCTGGAGATAGACCAACATTGGGCCACTCTGTCCTGGGTGGATCTGACATCCTGTCTTTTCTCTTGGGGCATGGGGTAGGGGTGCATGCATGAGCTTTGAGGTGGTCCACAAACCTCTTGAAATTGTAAGCAACACTGCATTATTATTATTATTATTTTGTGTTTACATTGGGCAGGGGTTGAGGAGGGGAGAGTTTATTGCTTTCACTGAATTTCCAAACTTGGCTATCAGAGGCTAAGATCTTTTACATTTGCAGGGTCCAGGGCCCCTTTCAGTTTCAGATGCCCCATTCACTTTCATATGCAAACAACTGAGCCTCCATTCATCTTGTCTGGACTCCTCCAGATTCCAATTTGTAAATGACCCTGAGGTCAATACCTCATGGTAAGTCTGCTGCCACAGGTCAAATTTGGTCCCAAGCAGAAAATTCCGAACCTCAAATAAGCAATTCAGCATTCCTGCTTGCCTAGAAAACATGTTTCTCCACAGTCTTTGCCCACCAGAAAGGCCTTTCCCGGGCCCCTGTGCTTAGTAATTGTCCATAATACTCAGCTCAGTCAGTGCTTTCACTCTCCAGCCATGGAGGGAATATTAATCTAGAGTTGTTTTTAAAAATTTGGATAAAAGATAGAATTCTGCTGTCCTTCGGAAAGGTAAAGATAGGCTTCCTTTGGTTATGGAAGTGTTGCAGAATCCCGACACTTACCCAAGGCTAATCTCTGGGTTGGGGATTTCCTCACTATAGTCCCTTCTGTGGTTGCTGGAAAGATGTTACAGAAAAGGGACCCCAAGAGAAGGTTGTTGGTTCTCATGCAGGAAAGAATTCAGGGTGGGTCCATAAAGTGAAAACAAGTTTACTAAGAAAGTAAAGGAATAAAAGAATGGCTACTCTATAGACAGAGCAGCCCTGAGCGCTGCTGGTTGCCCATTTTTATGGTTATTTTTTGATGATATGCTATGCAAGGGGTGGTTTATTCATGCCTTCCCTTTTTAGACCATACCGGATAACGTCCTTATGTTTTGACAGCATTTGTAAACTGTCATGGCGCTGGTGGGAGCGTAGCAGTAAAGGTGACCGAGGTCACTCTCATCACCATCTTGGTTTTGGGTGGTTTCTTTACTGCACCCTGTTTTATCAGCAAGGTCTGTATGACCTGTATCTTGTGCTGACCTCCATTCTCATCCTGTGAGTTAGAATGCCTTAACCATGTGGGAGTGTAGCCCAGCAGGACTCAGTCTCATTTTACCCAGCCCCATTCAAGATGGAGTTGCTCTGGATCACACCCCTCTGACAGAAGTGTCATCCCAGGCAATTGAGAAAGAAGTCTATGTGCTCACCATCAAATACAATTTCATAATGAAAATTTTGTCTTATGAAGGTGAAACTTTGAGAACATATTAGAATTCTCATTTTTCTATGCCTGGCAATCAAATGACCTTCCTGTACTGCCACATAAAAGTATAGATTTAAAGTGAAATGATCCAGTCAGTCATTTAACATTTTCTTAAAGAGTAATTTCTTCTGTGACTATAGATGTTTACATATGGTTTTCTTTTTGGTATTTACATTTTAAGAATTGAAGAGAAGCTGACGTTCCTTTTTGGAAGTGTTTTTTAATAGCCTTTGTTTATTTTTAATATGTGGTGTTCCAGACCCTTGCTCTAATGATTTTTTTCACACTGCATTGATAATTAAATTCATTCATTTTCCCAGCTGCACAATTCCTTTAAATAAAAAGTTATGGGTAATAACACCTCTTACGTTCAAAGTACAGAGGAGAAAAGGGCAAAGCTGGATCTTTGCATCGAGGGGAGTTACACAGTTGAACAGGTCATGGGTTAGGGCAAAAATCTGTGTACACGTTCTCAGGTATTCAGGTCTTTTTAATTCATAGATCAGGGACCTGTAGGTTTTGATTTTCTGATACTGAAACATATGCATTTCCTCCCCTTTATGTTCTAAGGATACAATTTATCTCCTTATATCCTGCTCAGTTTTTTAGTTCATAATTTGTAGTAATAAGTGTCATCAAAAGCACGGAAAGTGTTGGTTTCTCTTAAATGATTGGAGACTGTTTGCATGCTGTTACCAACTCGCATATCTATAAGGAGGGCAGTAAAAGTGAGCTGAGATATTTAGTGACATAAAAAGAACCATGTAGATTTGTGAAAATGTAAAACTGTGATCATGGAAGAGGTTCATGGAGTAATGAGAGAAATGCTTCGTCCCTGGGCTAGTGATTCACTTGTAGCTTCTGTAATTTCATGGAAGCTATAAGGATTTGGTTTTTACACATTTTAATTTAGTCCAGAGATGTTCCTATTTTAATTATCCATACACAAGGGCACAGTATCTTTCTACGGTTATTGCTATACGTTACATTTATATATAGCAATAGCAATTTGAAAAAAAAAAAAACCAACAAAATGCTTTCACCTAGATGACCAAAGGGTTATACTCATTTGTTTTAATGACACTATATGGACCTTTGCATTCTTAAACAGGATTTTCGAATACACGAGATGAGAGCACTCAGGGATGTGTGTGCACACAGATATCTACCAGAGAATAAAAACAGAATGTGTCAGTGTCACCCCTTTCATGAAGGATTTGTGGGTGCTTTGGTGGCAGCCCCTGAATGGGGTGCCTGGAGCCTCTTGCTTTTCTGCTGAAATCAGAAGGCACTGAATCGGGAAATTTGAGAGCAAAGGGATTCCCACTGAGCTCTAGTGATCCCATTTCAGTATCTAGAAATCCGTTTGGAGGAATGTGACATGTTAACTATTGTATTGGACTCAGTCTATATGCATTAGCAAGGAACTATGAGATAAAAAATATATAATACAAAAATAAATGCATATACCTAAATATATCTATAGCTATGTCTATTTAATAGCTGTTTATAAATATATATGCATGAAATGTATAAAAAGAACAATCTGATGAAAGCACATGTTGACAAAACCTTAAATTTAAACTGCCCAGGTCACACGCACTCTGCTGCTATGAAAGGGTGATTCTCTAATGACCAGGGGGTAATTCTTCCACCTTCCACAGAGAACCAGTGAGCAGAAATCGGTCATGTTTAAGTGAATCTCCCGCAAGCCCTTCTGCCCTGGGAGGCTGTGGAACGTCCCTCTGGCTGAGCTAGAGCTGCTTCAGCTTCTCAGGCAGCCCTGCACGGATGCCTGGGGGACTCTGCCCAGAGGCAGGGCTCTCGATGTCGCAAGCTCAGAGGGTCACTTCTACTAGGAAAGCCCTTTGCTTTCCGATCAGATGACCTGGTCCTACAGCCAGGTCCCACAGCCCAAGGGCAAACATTGTACAGAAGATCCCTCATCCTCACGCTGCTCGGGACACAGTGACCTTGGCCTGAGCTTGCCAGTCCTGTCTGTTGAATGGTGTGACGTTCGGCTTGGGAGGAAGGAGAGGAATTAAATGGTTTGTGTGAGTGCCTAGGGTCCTTCGAGGAAGGGCTTATGCTAGGGTCAGTCACACAATGAATGTTTGGGGGGCCCAATGTACCAACAGATGTATTTTGCTCAGTTCTCAGATTATTTGAAATATGAATTTGTTGCCAACATTTAGTAATTGGAGATTTTACATGATTATCTGGATGGATTTCTGTCTTCATTCAAATGTTTGGAAGTGCTGGGAGCACGGGGTTCTTACCACTGTGCAGAGCAATTGATTTCTTTGGACGATGCAGCCCCTCCCCAGGCTCAGACCCCTCCTCCTTGAGCCTTGAACTGGCAACCTCCCCAGCCTGGGTTATCTGCCTGGCCCTGGTTATCAGACTTGCCACTTAAGTGTCGCAGGGGGCCTGTGCTCCTTGTTTTCTGGAATAGTTCAGCCACTGCCTTACGCAGCCTTGCCTCCCCTCACTGTGTGGCCTGCTGAGGTTTGTTACAAGTGACAACTGGGCTGCAGAGTGTCAGCTATGTCGCTGGAAGGTGGAATCTTGCACATGACCCTCTGGGGCAGTGTTCTTCAGCATAGCTGCAAGCACTCTCCTGAGAACACGACCTCCCAGACGTCTAGAAGGAACACCAGGTACAGAAAAACTGGTCCTCAGAGGTTGGTGTGTAAGGGGTTTACGGCGCAGATCTCTCACTGTCTGAGACAGCTGGGGTGGAGCGGTGAATCCATGCACCTGCCTCAGCGAGGAGTGCATTTAAAGATGCAGCATTTAAAGATGCTGTTGCCTCTGAAATTGGGACTTGCTGAGGTCTGGGGTCTCACCCTGCTGTGGTTCCCAGTAATTTACTTTTTCTTTTCTTTCTCAGCAGCGGTAAGATATGTGTATCTATTGGTGTGTGTCTGTGTGTATGTGTGTGTTGTTGCTAGGTACAGCAGGATGGAGCCCCAGGCCAAGAAAACTAAGGTGGGGGGGGGGTCTCCATTCACTCTCTTCTTCTCTGGCACAAAGGAAGTTGCTGCAAGAATGTGGGTGGCTCCGTGCAAGGCTGTCCCCATTACTGGGAGAGAGTTCAAGGGCCCTGTTTACTGACACTCTCCCCACTCCCCTGTTGGACTAGGAGTTTCTTGAGGACAGGGTCTGTGTCATTTTCATCTTTGTATCTAAATGCCTGGATGGATAGATTCATGGTGAATTGGTTCTCTTTTCTCCATGCATCTGGGATGGGAGGCTGCTAAATTAGCACAGCTGATGCAATACAGCAGGTTTGGGAGGTAGTTTTAGAAGCTGGGCTGGAGGAGGTGAACCAAGAGGGCCCATGGGCATACATCAGAACCTTGACTCTGCCACTTCTCAGCCATTTTCTTATCTAGATGAAGGAAGGGCTGGGTGAGATTGTTAAGGATACTCTGCCTGTTGAACCTCTTTCTTTCCCTTTCTTTTTTCTCTTCTCTTCTCCTCTCCTCTCCCTGCTCCCTGCCCATCCCCTCTCCTATCCTCTCTTCCCTCCTCCCTCCCTCCCTCCTTCTCTCTCTCTCTCTCTTTTTTTCTTTGTCTTGCTCTGTCTCCAGGCTAAAGTGCAGCAACACGATCTCGGCTCACTGCAACCTCTGCCTCCTGGGTTCAAGCAATTCTTCTGCTTCAGCCTCCTAAGTAGCTGGGACTACAGGCACATGTCACTATGCCCAGCTAACTTTTGTATTTTTGGTAGAGATGGGATTTCACCATGTTGGCCAGGATAGTCTCAATCTCTTGACCTTGTGATCCACCTGCTTCGGCTTCCCAATGTGCTGGGATTATAGGTGTGAGTCACTGTGCCCAGCCTTGCCTTCCCTTTCCCTCCTTTCCTTTTCTTCCTCCCCACCCAACCTCTCCCCTTCCCCTTCCCCCTCCCCTCCCCTCTCCTCCCATCCCCTCCCCTTCCTTTCCCTTCCTTTCATTTGGTTTCCTTTCTTTTCCCTTCCCTTCCCTTTCCTTTTCTCCCTCTCTCTTTACTGTCTGTCTGTCTCCCACACCCACTTTATCTCTTCTTATCTCTCTTTCTTTTCTTTCTTTTTTTTTTTTTCCTCAGCAGTGAGTGGGTAGGGGGTACACAAGAAGAATGTATATACATACAGAGAGAGACATGGTCTGGAGATAGCCCAGGCTGGAGTGCAGCAGCTCAGTATCAGCTCACTGCAACCTCCACCCCTGGGGCTCGGGCTATCCTCCCACCTCAGCCTCCTCAGTAGCTAGAGCTATAAGTGCATACCACCATGCCTGGCTAATTTTTGTTGTTGTATATATTTTTTAATTTTTATTGCATTATAGGTTTTGGGGTACATGTGCAGAATGTGCAAGATAGTTGCATAGGTACACACATGGCAGTGTGTTTTGCTGCCTTCCTCCCCTTCACCCACACTTGGCATTCATCCCCAGGCTATCCCTCCCTTATCTCTCTTTCTACATGATCTCGTCCTGTCATCCAGACTAGAGTGCAGTGGCACGTGATCATATCTCACTGCAGCCTCAACCTCCTGGACTCAAGCAATCCTCCTGCCTCAGCCTCCCAGGTAGCTGGGACTATAAGTGTGCGCCACCATGCCAGGGTATTTTCATTTTTTGTAGAGACAAGTTCTCACTATATTGCCCAGGCTGGTATCAAACTCTTGAGCTCAAGCAATCCTCCCAACTCGGCCTTCCAAAGCACTGGGATTACAGCTGTGAGGAACCGCACCTGGACTGAACCTCTTCCTTTCTTTTCTCTCTCCTCTACCTGTGTTGTCTGTCCAACACAATGGCCAGATCTGACCCTGGAACACAGTGTTACTCATTGATTGATTGATTCGTTGATTGGAACACCGTTTTTTGCTCCAATCTGTTGCCCAGGCTGGAATGCAGTGGCACAATCTCAGCTCACTGCAAACTCCACTTCCTGGGTTCAAGTGATTCTCGTGCGTCAGCCTCCTGAGTAGCTGGGACTACAGGGGCCCATCAGCACTCCTGGCTAATTTTGGTATTTTTAGTAGAGATGGGGTTTCGCCATGTTGGCCAGGCTGGTCTTGATCTCCTGACCTCAAGTAATCCACTTGATTCAGGCTTCCAAAGTGTTGGGATTACAGGCACGAGCCACTGCGTCTGGCGTGGAATACTGTTTTTTTAAGGGCCTCTGAGACCTAACCCTGACCTGAGCTGGAGGTCCTGTCACCTACCTGTCAGTGGGCAGCAGGTGCCACAATGCCTTTGTAATCAATGAGAAGTTGCCATCCCCAGACTATGCACATTCTTCTTTTCCTGCCTTCTCCATGAAGCAGCCACACGTGGCCCCCACTGCAGGTGCTGTTGGTGCCAGGACAATACTCCTCTGAGAAGGGGCTGCTGAATCCCTCTGCAGCTGGACTTCTGGCCAGCACCTGGCAGGTCATTGCTGAGATGGTGGTTGCTGGATAGATGCATCTGATCCAAGCTGGGTTTGCTTTTACCAGAAATCTGTATTCAAAAGCTCTGGTTTCTGTTCATTGTGTCTAAAGAGAAATAAAAACTAATTTAGCATTTGGGACCCCAGTGAGGACAGAGCCTGTCTCATGACAGGCTCAAAAGGATCTCCATTCTGACCACACAAGGAGATGTTGAGTAAGTTTTGAGGAGGAACACAGAATACAGGAACAAAACGCCCCTCTGGCTTAGGAGCTTAGGTTGGGAGAAGGGTAGATTCCTTAAATATGCCTACAATGCTGGGCTTCTGAGACAAGGAACTGGAGAAAGGAAATTACCAGAATGGCTAGGATGAACTAGATGATTCTTAGTGGAAGCTCTTGGAGGAAGGGCATCTTTTTTCTTCTTTCTCTTTGTTGAGACTAAGTGCTTGTTCCTATAAAGGTGTCAGAATAGGCTGGGTACGGTGGCTCACACCTGTAATCCCAGCATTTTGGGAGGCTGAGGCAGGCAGATCACGAGGTCAAGAGATCGAGACCATCCTGGTCAACATGGTGAAATCCCATCTCTGCTAAAAATACAAAAATTATCTGGGCATGGTGGCATGCACCTGTAGTCCCAGCTACTTGGGAGGCCGAGGCAGGAGAATTGCTTGAATCCAGGAGATGGAGGTTGCAGTGAGCCGAGATCACATCACTACACTCCAGCCTGGGCAACAAGAGTGACTCTCCATCTCAAAAAAAAAAAAAAAAGGTGTCAGAGTAGAGGGTGACGCATGCATCTCCAAGGGTTACAAACTCAGGTGACTGCCCAGGGCAGGCAGGACACATGGGTGGGTGAGCACAACAAGGCTGGGTGCTCCTTGACCCACTCTCATCTCTGCATGGCTGAAACCTACCAGAAGAGCAGGAAGGGTTATAAACAAGCGAGGAAACCCAGGCACAGTTAGTGCATCCTTGGAGGCTCACCTATATACACATCTCTGCCCCCCACACACTCTTCTACCTCCTCCCCAAAAGCTTTTGCTGCTGAACTATGCCCCAGTCCCCCCGACTCTGTAAGAGCTGGGAATTAACCTTGAGTTGATGTCCCTCTGGGCATCTGGTTTTCTTGCCATGTGCTACCAGGAATTGATGTACATTTGTCTCCCTGCATTTCCTATCCCAGTGTACACTGACCAGATTGTAACATCTTTGACGGGAAGGCTGAGTCTCCCTGCTCCTTCCTGCCATTGTAGCCAGGGCTGGGTAATACAGGGAGAATCCACATATCTTTCTTTATGGGTGGGCTGGTGAGGTCTTGCAGGCCTGGGGTTCTCATTGCAAAGGCCATTCAAGACAAACAGGGAACTTGTTTTAAGCAGATTGCCCAGAATTCGAAGCAAACGCTGGATCCAAATAGTCTAAAGGTGGCTGGAGCTTCATGCTTTCCAAACCCTTCTGTAGAGTTACATGATTTACTGAAATACAAGGATGTTCTGCTTTACTGCTCAGAGCTCCCAATACCCAGTTATTTGTTTTACACATTTCCCCCATTAGAAAATGAAACATAGCAATTAGAAGCCAACCCGGATTGTTCTGCATTTAGGGGTTTTCACATATCTACTTGATAATTTTGTACCCGTAGCAGCTTGGGCATAGCAGCCCTAAAGAGCCTTGTTTGGATTGTTGTAATGTTTTCCAGTTCAAAGTAACTGCTAGAATGGTTTTAAAAAAAATGCATGGCAAAACTCAAATCTATTAGCCTTGCCGTTCACACCTGCAGTTTCTCTCCATCCAGGTGTGGGGTTAACCCAAGCATCTGGGGTATATTTGCAGGGATTTTTTAGGAATAAAGAGAAAAATCCAAGATGCCTAATCAGAAATTACCTTACTGGTAGTAAAAACCAAATTCATGAGAATGTATAAAAATAGATTTCTTTTAAATGCCAGGGAAGAGATTTGGAAGCGTTTTGGCAGATTGGGATGCATGGACCGACCTGCGCCAGGTTCTTCTTACGTTAATAAATATTCATTTTGTTTTTTTGGGGGGGAGTCCAAGTACTAAGCAGAGGGTCCTTGTTGTAGAAGTGAGATCTATTTCTACAGTGAGAAATTCGAATTCTTAAATACCAGGTATTCTTTTCTAAAAATGTAACTCTTTCCTTGCAATTCAAATGGTGCAGGGGGACAGCTGCTCCCGGAGATGGATTCAGCCGCGGCCTTTTCTCCCCCGTGCAGCTAAGCCAAGCCAGGTATGAAAACGGTGCTTCCTTCCCCTGCTCAGATATCTCATTTTTTTTTTCTTGGACACACAGAGAAAGCTTCATTCAATATTGATAGTGTTTTGATACATTAAAATCGAGAGCAAGTCAGGAATCTTACAATGTACACAGATGTCATTTTTTCCTTGTTTTGCCATTTTTGACCAAAGGTGTCAATATTTTACAGGGATTTCATTTCCCTTCAAAGCCTGCAGGAAGTCCGGTTCTCACAGAATGCATGTCCAGTTGGTACTGAGACAGTTTCCCCGAACATGTCTGTGAAGATGACATTATTAATATTATTTGAAAAATCTACTTACCCCTTGTGTTCAATTTAGCAAATTTGGGGCTTGAAAAACATCTCAGAATAATTTTCCTTCATCTGGCAGAGTAACATAATTTGTAATAAGTAAAAATAAATGTTTTGCCGTTCTAACAAATATTTTAAACCAATCCAGGAGAAATATTCCAAACAATATAGTTTATTTAAATTTTATTGAAAGACAAAAAAGGGAAAGAGAAAGAGAGAGGGAGAGATGGAGAGAGAGACCTAAATTGCAGCTGTTCCAAAGAGTTCGGGTACAAATGTTCTTTCACTCCTTTGCATGATTTTGATAAAATTAGGTCAAAGAAATGCTCATTTGAAAACAGTGCTTTGTCATATTATCTGTAACACATGTCTAGCAAATTTATGAATCCAGCATTCATCTGCGTGAAGTTTCAAATCCTAATGAATGGTTTAGACAGCATTGTCATCAATTTTCAGCAGGTGCAGCTGAGGCAATCAGTCAATTCAATCAAAAGCCTCCGTCAACTTGCGTGGCGCTGTCATTTTTTACATTCGGATTGCTGAAATTAACAAAAACGATCCCTCCCTCAATGCCGTTACACCCTTCCCGCCTTTGGGTGGCGCTTTTGAGCAACGCTTCGCCGCTCGCCGTGCTGCAAGATCTCGCAGCATTTTTTTTTTAACTTTATACTAACATAATATTTCTTTTGTGATATTATGGAGATAAAATTGCACTGTGTGTTTTAACACACATTACAACAACCTCTTAAGGCAAAAAAGTAAATTCATGCAAATGAGTTATAGAAAGTGAAAAAGATTTCTTGTTCGGTGCGGCGCGCAGTGGGACCCGGCGCTGGGAAACACTCCAGTCGCCAGGTTCTGAACTTCCTCGTCCCTTCTCCTGTCAGGCCCTGCAATAGATTGCAATGCGGGCTCTCAACTTTGTAACTGTTGCTGTAAGATTTAAGAACCTGGCCACCTGGTTGCCTTTACCTTGCTTTTCCTCTGGGTTTACCTTCCACTGCCTCTCTGGAAACCTTTATTGGGTGGGCTTTATTGGTATCGGGAGAGGCACGTTTTATTGCAACCTGGGTGATGAGAATTCTCTTCTTACCATTTCAAGCTGTTGAGCTCCTTCTCCTCAAAGGGTTAACAGCAGCTTCAAACCCTGCCACTTTCCTTAAAAGAGTTAAAGGTCCTAAGACAGAACAGGTTTGGCTTTTTAACTCACTGAAAAATAAGCTTGTTTCCAAAACTCTGTAGTCTAAGAAGGATTTCGGCAGTGCCAGTGAGGTAAAGAGAAAATTGCAAGAGACCCTCTGCATATGGCAAAGATGAGCACTCCTGTCTTCTGTCTCCTGAGAACACTAGCAGGTGCCTTCTAAATCTTTAAAATATATGGACGGACAGAAAGCACTTAGCATCAGTTCCTCCATGATGAATAGAGTTAACCTTTGTAGTTCGCCAAAAGTCAGTAAGTTTTTCTTTCCCATTTGTTTCAGTCGAATAAAGAGTAGAAATGCGGGTAGGACCAGATAAACTCACATTGTCTTGGCCTTTTTGCTTAATGACAGCAGTGGACTGCTTACAGCAGCTGGCAAAAAAGACGTGCTAATATTAACTTTTTTAAATAACCAGGTTATGTGCAGCGACAGACGCACTCAAATTTATTAAAGTGGCTTGAAGAATATTTAGATGTCTTTCCCTCGCAGACGTCATGAATGGTCAATCGCCCCAACATTTCCGCGGCCGCGTTAAAAAATACACTTGGTTTCTAAAAGAATGCAAATGCCAAGGAATATAATAAAAATGTACTTTTTAATAACTAGTTATGTCACTTTGCAAATAGCTTTGATGTAGCATTCCTGCCTGCATAAAGTTGAAGCTACATCTGTGTCAGCCATACCTGCGTTTATGATACCTTCCCTGAGAGAGCAATTAGGGGCTGGTGAGGGCTGGAGTTCTAGCTAATATTTGAAACTACATGTGCGTCTGCAAGCTAAAGGGGAAAAAAGGGCTGTGATCATCTGTGAATAGAGAAGAGAATTCTAACAGCTCCTACCTTTCAGATACTTGATAAAAAATGCGGCTGGGGGTGCGTGGAGAGTCTCAAGGGAGTGGCTTTTCCGCTGAGAAATGAAGACTGCCACATAGCCGCCAGCCGGGCTTGCTGTAGGAAGCTTACAATTCGACTCTCTACGGCAGAGTTTGAAGTTAAATGGTCGTGTCTGCTTCTTCTCTTGTTTGTGTCACTTGTTAAAGATCTCTTGAAATGCACCATTACAATTTCCTTTTAGTTGATTACAACAGAATTACACTAGTCATCTTGCATTTCGGCTACCCCTAATTTCCTATAAGAGCCCAAGGAATAGATCTTTTCTGTTTTTTTTTTTTTAATTGCCCAAATATAAAAACATTTGACTTGCTATTACTCTTAATGTAACTGTAGATCTTGTCATAAAAGGTGAAGTGAAATTGAGCATCCATAAGTCTAGCAAATAAATGCACAGAAAAGAACCAACGATATGTATAGTCAAAAATATGTGTAGCCTTAAAGGAGGTGTTTGGCATGGTGTGTGTGTGTTTTAACATTATGCTTTTCATTAGGCTGGACTCTGTTTTGCAGGGAAGACAAATATTTCCGTATTAGAATTTTTCTTTCTCTCTTCCAATCCAAAAGAGAATTTCTTTTGTTGTTAGTTTCTTTCTGAAAAGGAAATAAATTAACATGGCTTTTCCCCCCATGAATATATGGTGAAAAGCTTGCAGAGTGTTTTGACTAAGCATGCAAAATGTTTTATTAATCAGAGGAATAGAGTAGAAATGAAGGCAGTACGTCTTTAAAAGTGCCTGGGTGCCCAGGTACACAGGGAGATCCGTAAAACCGTTGACCAAGCACAATGTACGTAGACAAATGTCTTCTCATTGTGTGATGCATGAAGGCCATGATAGACGGCTTCTAACAACAAAGCGTGGCCACAGAGACAAAATTAGTGTTGTTTTAATTACCAGTGTCTGTAATGTTATCTATCCATAACTGCCTGAAATAGACCGTCACAGAGGGTCAGAAGGCGACCCGAGCTCATACTTCCACACACAGCTCTCTTATCGGTTCCGGAGTCGTTACAGCCGTGTGCTTAAAAAAAAAGAAAAGGAGAGAAAAGGAAAGAAAAAGTTTAATGCTTCACTTGAAACATTTATTTATAACAAAAAAATTGTTTCTTGTTTAAGGGAAGTGCCTTTATCTTTTTCTTTCAAAGCAGATCTTATTAAATGCTATTTGGAGGTCAGAGTAATGGGCAGAAAATGGGACCAGCCTTGACATTCTTCAACAAAAGTTTACACTCTCGGAGTGGTGTTTTTTGTCAGTCACAAATAGCATGATGACACTAATAGGAAAGAAGGTTCTTTATTTTTGAAACCTCCTTGAGCTGAGATGGGCTGCTCTTCAGACATTAGTAAGTGTGTGTATTGTGAAGATGAAGTATCCCTTACTTTCTGAGCTTGCGGGAGATGAAAGATAGGCCAGTTTTTGAAAATGGCCTGCGTGGCACATGCTATAAATGAGCACGGAAAGCAATCGAGCTAATAGATTACAGTAATTATCCAATCTTTGGCTAGTTTGTATTGGCAAACTATAAATACAGTACACATTAGAACAAGGTGCTTACAGAATGTACATGAAAGGTCATTGTAATTTGCAAGTCGCTAGTCATTAGAATATGCTAAAAACCATTGCTTCGGGGCTCAGATTTTAATGATGAATACATTGATTATTAAGTAGCAGAGGAAAAATGTACAAGAGCGGCTGTGGTGTAATGATAGGTCGCTTTATTTTGGGAAGGAAATCAACTCAGCTTCAGAATGCAGGCATTGAGGAATATAATTGCAGTGAGGAAAATTCCTCAGAGGAGCTTGGCACATATTAAAAGCAAAAACTTGAGACATGTTTGTGATAAGATTACTAATAAATCTCTGGTAAGTCTTAGACTCCTGACAATAATACAGCAACAGAGTACTTCATCTTCTCCAAGCTTTAGAATTTAAGATCAGTCACAAACAATCTAAATTACGACTGATACTAGGCAGATGCAGTACTGGACGATGTTGCTTGTCATAAATCTCTCGTTCCTTATATGCAAATTAAGCTCCATTTTAAAAGATAATTTTTCACATGGTGATCGCCTTTATTTGCGAAACGCTGGTGATTTTTAATGGGGAGAGAGAAAAAGCCAGGCTCTACATCCAGGAATGATTTCATGCAAGATGGGAGGCAGGAGCCTGTCATCTTGATGCTTTAGATGGGGCACCTTGACCAGTTTTAGAGAGAAGTTAGGGACCAAGTTGGGTTTAGACACAGCCATGCTGTGCCTAGAAGCTGTCTTGGCTGTTGGCTGTAAGGAAGTCCCTGGGTTGCATGTATGTTTCAAGGCTGTCTGACTTTCATATTTCAGAGTGGTGTGCCTGTTTCTGCTTGTTGTGGGATGGAAGCATTTTCTCTGACAGTCACCTGCCTCCTGCTCTCCTCCTGCCCCCCTCAGTCTTTGCTGGGGAGCTTGCCCTCTGCCTCTTGGACCTCAGTTCTCCTACCTGGCTATGGGGCTGAAACCCATTCCTCACATGGCTGTCCTAGGTATCTTTTCCAAAAAGAACTCAACATAGGAATGTCCTGTAGTCCCGAGTCCTGTGCCAACTGTTACCACTTTTTTTCTTTATTTCTTTGTGTGTGTGTGTGTGTGTGTGTGTGTGTGTGTGTGTGTTTTAAGAGCAAAGCAGCAGCTTACCTCTGGGTCCTGATAGAAAGGAAATGGCTTGTTTTTCCTCATCACAGTCTGTACTCATGAAATGTTTGTCTCTGAAGCCCTGAATTTTTACTGCAGGGCTGTTGGTGGGAAACTTGGAAAGAATAAAAAAAAATTTAAAGAGTGGGAAGCACCTGCCTTTTCTGAAATCCATCATTCCTCTACGTCATCCCTGGACCTCGAGGCTTATAGATGTTCGGTCTCTTTGTTGAAGCCACACGGCAGTGAGGCCAGGTGTGTTGAAGGCCTCTCCAGGGCCCCAGAGACAGGGATGCTGGCTGGCATTTATCTGGCTAAAGAGTAAAGCAGGGGGGTTTTCACACCATACTGGGTTCACCAGGGTAGCTTGGCAGCAGGGTGCTTGGAATAGTTTTATTCTATATACACCTCCAAAGAAATATCAGGACCAAGGGGCAGGTAGCCAAGTTTTTTCTAATGGGTAGCAGCATCACCCTGGAAATCACCCTGGGTCCAAGCAGAGGTTGGGCAAATTCATCTTTTCCCCTGGTGCTATCAAGATGGAACTCCTCCTATTTTTCCATTGTTTTCTTGGGAACACATTGGCAGTTTCCAGGGAAGTCTGTATTTGTACTTCTCTTTGTCTTTCTGTCATTCTAACCCCACACCCTGCACACACACACGCGTGTGCGCACACACACACTCACTCTCTATCTCTCTCTTTCTCTCTCTCCCTCACTCCCTGTCTCGCTGTGCCCTCTCCAAATTAAGGAACTTAAAACAAAAACCAAGTGCTTGTTGATCAGTGCTGACAAACCTGTTCCAGGAGGAAGGGACTAGTGGCTCCTCAGGGGCAGATGCGCAGGAACCAGGTGGAGCAGCACATCCCTCTGGGTCCTCTGTAGCTAGTCATTTTATCAGCCTGTGCATTAAGGGGCAACACCACGCAAGGGTAAGAGTATAAACATGCTTTACAATTCTCAGCTCCCTAGCGTAAGAATACTTCCTGCGTGGATGTAAATTTACAACACGTGCTTATCAAATGTGAAAATGCTTGCAAATCAGAAACAAACTTAAGGGTGAGCATATTTCAGTGATGGCTTTTGCAAGGGCTGTGCTTGATGTTGGGCTATAATCTTGTTCCTCTTTAGTTTCTACATGAAGTGTCTTTCCACCGTTTGCCACAGGGAGAATTACGATGGCTGAGCCTCAGACACTGGTGTGAAGATGCAGATTTGTTTAATGAAATCCGTATTTACCATTGGGTTGCAAACACAGCTAATACGCCCTACATTCAAAAAAGAGATCTGCACTCTCAGAACTAATATTTTCATTAATTGTGTATTTCTACCAGAAGGCAGACATCATCTAACCATCTTTGCAGTGTAACTGCACCTGTGATAGAAACGTTTTTCAACCGTCCCGTTCTCGATGAGTAAAATGTGTTGTGTTTGTAACATAAGGCAATAGCTTCCTTTCCTGGATTTGCCTGTCCTAAGTGGTGAATTCTCCAGGATAATCGGGCTGTGTGTGTTCTTTTCTGAATTGCACTTTCAGTTTTAAAACAGTCCCCACCCCTTTGCCCCCCAAATCTTTCAGATTTGCTTGTAAGATGTGCTTGTTGTGCAGGAAGTAATTAGCCTGTTACAGAGATATTAATTAACATGTTGAAAATGTTTCCTTTATTAATGAGAAATTCACACATTCTATTGAAATTAATTTGTATAGTTTAAAATTAATTTATCGCGGCCTTTGATGACCTCAGATCTACGAAGACAAAACTGGAGTATTGTACTAACTGTTAAACCATTCATTAAACATTTTATGCAAATAGTGTTTGTTTATAAACAAATTAACTGCAAGGATTTTCAAAACAGGTGCTGTGTTGTGAATGCGTACTAAATGATGTGGTACTGAAAGAATTAATTAGACCTTCAAATGTAATTAGTTGCAATAATTTGCGTGATTAGCGGCTTGGTTAAGAAGTAAGACACACACATTGTAATGCATGGGAGAGTCACTGCAGTAGCTTTGTTTTTCATATGGTGAGGATGAGTCTTCTCCATGTTTCGGAAATTTTTCAAAAAATTGCTGACATAGCTGCAGTTAATTGCCAAGTATCCTGTGGGGGGTAATGTTGTTGTTGTCGTCTTTTTTCCCTCTTTCTCCGTTGGCTTCTTGCAATGCGGAGCCACTGGATGCAATGCTGTTTATTTGCACCTTTATGAATTTTTAAAAGAGAAAGTTGTTAACCCCAGATCTTTTCCTCCCCAGAGGACATGACAATACTTAACACTTTGAGGGTTAAAAGACAGTACACAATTATTATAAGCCAAATGAAAGATGTCCTGTATTTCAAGAGCGGCTGTGATTGCTCAGGGAATAGTGGCAGTCATTTTTTTTCTTGACGTTGCAGTGGAAGTGTCTCTTCTGTTCTTTCAGAAGATGGGCCGCCGCTCTGCACAGTTTAGTCTGATGGGTCACAGAAACTGGTGCTTGTCACTGCTGATGGCTTGTTGACATGAGGCCTGTGTTCTAGAGGCAAGGCCATTGAGATCCCTGGGACCACAGCATTTAGCTGGATTTATTCTCTAGGGCCATGTTGCTGTGAGATGGCATTCAATGTTTTAGGGACCCTCGGACCTCTAAGCTCTATGCTGAGACCTTACATAGTACAGTCCTGCTTTGAAGGATCCTGGTGAAAACTAGACCAGAGTGATTTCATTTCTTCATTTGTTCAGATGCATCTAAGTACACATGAGAATCAAAAGACTGTAAGGAGCTTCTCTTTTTGCCGATGTTGTAATTTCTCTTCTCTGGTTGATGAAATGCTAGGTTAAAAGGGATAGCCAGTTGGACTAGAGTGAAATTATTGGGACTAGCAGCTAAATTATTAGCTGCTCTAATTATTGGACTAGAGTTCAAGTGCTGCTCCAGTAAAGGTCCTCTACAACACCACCATACATCACTCGGGGATGAGTAAAGGCAGACTGATGAGCCCGCTCTCGGAAGTGCCCGACTTCACTGCATCCTGTTAACTTTCCAAGGAACACTAAGTTCTCCCCCTGTCGTGAGAGGCACGAGGTGAATGTCACCTTGGGAGATGGAGGCTGTATGGCCCTCGGGAGCTGACCTGCAGGGTGTTGAACCTCAGGAAATACCAGCAAAAGAACTTGGCACAATTCATTATTCCAGGCGTTGGAATCCTGAGAAAGAGCTACTACGCATTCCATGTCCTCTTGATTTGGGGACTATCCAAGTGGAAAGGGGACAACCTGGGCTTCTGGCCTACTCTGTGCACAAGCATAACAGTGGCATTTATTTAAGGTGCAAATGGAATATTTAATCCATTCTAACCAGGTGGCACCAAGGCCCTGTCGCAGGCTCCAGGGGGTGCAGTAGTGACTCGTACAGATGATGTCCTTTGCCCATGGAGCTTCATTGAATGCAAAGGCAAAAACAAGCAGATGCCAAATCTCAGACAATTTCAGCTATGGAGAAATGTGAACTTGGCTGATTTCTCCTTATTCAAGTGCACAATTCCTGTTGAAGTGCCTCTGCACAACGGTACTCTTTGGCCCTCATTGGGCCATGGTGACATTTTATACTGGAGGAGACAGGATAGAGGGAGTGGTAGTTGGTTAAGAGGTGAGCCAGGATTCTAAAATAAGCCTATTGTGTGCCTGTGTGTGTGTGTGATGTATCCTGCAGTTCCCAAAACCTACTAAATGACAGAAAGAGTTGAAATGCATGATTTCACTGGTTTCACATTTTATGAAGGCTTCTTTGCCCAGGGTGAGTTGAATTATCTCATCTCTTTCCTACCACACTGAATGACCTTGGGCAGGGCTGGAGTGAAATCTGATTTCCTTCCAGCTGTAGACATCAAGGATTCTACTGTTGGCCTTGGAGAGGTTGAGGGTCTAGAGATGAAAACTCGTGAGTTTCCATAAGACCGCAGCTTTCCCTCCTTTGAATTTCTTGGTGGTGTTTGATTTGGTTCATCCTCATTTTCAGCTGGTGTTTGCAAAGCAGTCTTTAAAATAGGCCCTTTTTGGATGATGTTTGAACTTGAACAAAATGAACATTTGCGTGTCATCAGTAGCTGCAGTGCATCATTCTGGGCAGTGAAGGATGAAAAGTCAAGAATGTGGGCTGCTTGATTAAAATGAACAGTCCAGGGAAGTTCGGAAAGATGGATACGTAGAGCTGGCCTGCTAATTTATGTGGACTCGATTCCAATTGCAAAGGAACATTTTTTTCCCCTCTGAAACTTTTAAGAAATTAGGTTTTAAAGCTGAACTTGTGCACCACTCAACTTAAAAAAGAGAATTTGATTTTATGTGGTGCCTTTCACATTCCTGCTGTCTATATAATATCACACATCAGAGCTCCTGGCTGCAGGGTGGCTGGGAGGCAGGGCTGGGTTAAATGATTCCTAAGAAGGGGATGAACAACAATCCCCTTTGCAAAACACTTGGAAAGAGCTTCCTGTGGGGTTTTAAAGCCTCTCTCTTCTAGGCCTTTGCACATTTTCTCCCTCCTTGGACTATGAACATGAAGCAAATATTTACTGGGGTCTCAGGAGCTCTGCACACAAATTGTCCTCTGTGTGCAAATACCATCCTAAATATTTACTGGGACCTTAGCACCTCTGCCCACAAATTGTCCTCTGCATGCAAATACCACCCCGTCCTAGAAGATTCAACTAGAATGTTGTCTCCTGCTCCCCAAGGTAACATTCATAGTTTTTTCCTCTGCAGTAACCTCTACGGTAGTATTATCAATTCTTGGGCTATGTTGTGTGTGTCCTTGGGAAAAGAACTGCCCTAGACGGAGCTTCTCCTGCACATTGGAGCCACACATAGGATTGCCTGAAGGTAGGGGGAGGGAGCTCAAACTAAATGCCCAGCGTGCAGGCTCTTGATAAAAGTCAACATACCCTCTTGCTTCCTCTACCCTTGCATGGGGAGGAGTGCTGATGAGCAGACAACAGGCGAATGAAACTTATCTCCATCCCCACAGGCTAGAAGAGGACTAGCAACAAGTCATGGATGGTCCCATATGTCAGGTATTCTTGAATCCCCAACTGATTGCAATCAGTTGGAACTGATTTGAGAACAGACACATTGTTCACATGCTACCGTGCAAGTCCTGAAGAGAGACCTAGCTGTTTTCCTTCCCGGTGTATGTATGATATACATGTGTGACAAGCATGTGTTGGATAAAACACATGCTTGAGCAGAAATCACCTGAACACATATTTGTGTTCAGAATGCTATTCAAATATGTATTCCGGTGATTTCAGCTTAAGCATGTGTTGGGTAAAAAAGTTAAAAATGGGGAGATTCCCTTAGACTGAGGGAGCTGGAGCTGGAGCTAAGTTGCAAAAAAGGAGGAAGTGACTATCCAGAGGAATCTAGGGGATCTCTTTGGGTCTCACTGCCCAGGACACAGAAATGGTGGCTCTGTGGTAGGAGGACTTGGGCAATGTTAAAAAATGGGGAAATAATCTGAACAACCACAATGATTAATACTAACACTCGTCTTCAAAGAGCCATGAGATCTCTAGTATCTCCAAAATATATGAGGCTTCAGTTGAAGTTTTTATCAGAGAGATGCAGCTGGGGTTTATTTCATCTTCACTCAGCTGAAGGCAACCTTGAGGGCTGGATGGAAGGGGATTGAGGTGGGCGGAGAGAGGTCTGAGGATAGAGAAGCAATATCCCAGCATAGGCACCTTGGGAAGCTTGGCATTCTGTGTTGGTGTACAGAAAAGTACAACAGGGGGCTTGTTCGGTATCAGATACTGCTGGCTTGAATAATAGCAGTCCTGGGTGTCACTTACACGACTAGGTGACTTCTCCCGGTCTCAGTTTCCTCCTTTTTCCTTTTATGAGATACAGTCTCCCTCTGTCACACAGGCTGGAATGCAGTGGCGTGATCTTGGCTCACTGCAACCTCTGCCTCCTGGGTTCAAGCAATTCTCCTGCCTCAGCCTCCCAAGTAGCTGGGATTACAGGCACATGCCACCAAGCTGGATTAATTTTCACATTTTTAGTAGAGATGGGGCTTCACCATGTAGGTCAGGCTGGTCTCGAACTCCTGACCTCAGGTGATCTGTCTACCTTGGCCTCCAAAAGTGTTGGGATAACAGCATGAGCCACTGTACCTGGCCAATTTCCCCTTTTGAATTCTAGTAATGTGTGAGCCCTACTGTGCAGGGTTTTTCTAAGGACTAGAGAGAACCTAAGGCAGGGTCCTATGCCTAAGCAGAAATCACCTGAACACATATTTGAACAGCATTCTGTCCTGATAGCATTCTGCCCTAGATAGTGCTTGCAGAGAACACTTAACAAGTGCATGTGAATATGCATAGTGACGTTATTTCCTCTGATTTTCAAGTGCAGATTTCAGTTTGGGGTCTGTCCCTTCCCCACTTCCTCTCTCCACTCTGTTTTGAAGAGCTAGTTGCTTTTCAAGGGAGCTGTTGACGGACTGTGGTATGTTGTAGGTTCCAGCCTGAACATCTCCAAGGATCAATTTTGGAAGCACACACATACACAAAGAAGTTAGAGGTGCGAGGATACTGACATTGGGGAGAGGCTCAAAGAAGAGGCGACGTCATCTGATTCGAGTAGGAATCTGTTGATCTTGGCTCCAGGAGGGACTCATCATCAGCATTCCTTGGTTTGGTCAGTTTCCCTGAAGGGTAAGGGGTGAACCCATCCAGGCCAGTGGCATTGCTGAGCAGAGTGTTTTTACTTGGGAATTCCTTTCCACATCTGAGGCACAGTGATGACTCATCGGACTCTCACTTTTCATCTCATTTCCTCCGGGGCAGTTCTCTCTGCTGCCAGTGCCCAGATGTGTGTGTGTGTGTGTGTGTGTGTGTGTGTGTGTATGTGTGTGTGTTTCCATTGGCAAGATGGAAGAGATGTTGCAGAAAAAGTTTCTCTGCTTCCCAAGCATCAGCAAATTCAAGTGAGCGTCCAAAGGTAATTGTATTAGGCAACGTGCTAGTCTTACTCTAATGGTCTTACAAGCTCCAATGATAAAGTGTGTATGTTCCAATGATTATAGGAATTTTATTTTCATCTGGTTTTTATATTGCTATAAATATTTTGCATTTACCAAATAAAGTGGTTGCTATGTAGAGATCATAACTTCTGGGACCTAAATTTGCTTCAGATGATAGGCAAATTATAGAGTACAATATGTGATCAAACAGCAGTATGGAAAACTTAAATAGAGTGAGCCCTGAGGACGAAGGCTGCTTAAAACTATGGGGGATGGAATAAATGGGAGTTTTAGCAAAGCTATCGCTGATTCCAGCAGATAAATTATGCTCTGCCTTTTTGTATCTCTTTGGGACTGTACTACATAAATTATGACCAAATATAATTTAGGCTATCAGCCTATATTTCTGAACATCCATCTTGTACATTTTAAGTACAAAATTACCATTTTGCAGAAGTATAAAATTGAGACAAATTTTTTTCCATCTGTGCATTTAACTTCTGCATACTTTATAGCAGCTAACGGGTTCGAGAGGACCTCATTACCATCCGGAGGGGACGTTAGCCCCGCGACTATATAACTGTATTAAGATCTACATAAACGGGAATAAAGTTCGAGGGACAGTGGAATGTGGAATTATATATTCTTTCTTAAAT
Organism: Saguinus oedipus; assembly: GCA_031835075.1. Classification (NCBI taxonomy): domain Eukaryota; kingdom Metazoa; phylum Chordata; class Mammalia; order Primates; family Cebidae; genus Saguinus; species Saguinus oedipus. The sequence continues at coordinate 36,304,665 of CM063187.1, read as the reverse complement.
GGAGATGTAACTTTTATATAAAACTGCTTGTCGCTGCTTTTCTGCTGAGAGTCACTGTTTGTACATTGAAACTTGCTGATGGAGGAGGCGGTGTTTAGGAAAACTTCTTTCAAAACATGAGGAAAAAGGCAGGCTCTTGGTGACATGGTAGGCTTGACACTGTCTTGGATTCCCCAAATTCAGGGCAAACGCATCCAGCAGGGAAACCTAGGCTCTTTGCATCACTGAGGAAGTGGCCGGTAAAGGAGGTAACAAGAGGCAGAACCCACTGAAACCTGGGAAACAGGATCTATCAAGCCTGGGCATCCCAGCCCGGGACAGGGGATGTCACTCAATCATCCCCTCATTAGCTGAATAGCTATTCAGCTAATGCTTATTGAGGACCTACTATGGGGCAGGCAGGTTCCACTTCAGTGACGAAGATACTTTTTGGCTTGCCGGGTTGTTTGAGCTGGAATGGAGCCTCTTGCAGTTCACAGCGCGGCTCAGTGGCAGGTGCAGGCGGCGGGGGGATGTTGAGACTTTGGACCCTTCGTGCCAAGTGGACAGCACTGTACAATCTTCACCTCATGTCCTGTCATTCTTTTATAGACAGTTGTTAGTGTTTTTTGAAAGATCTTAGAGAATCTCTCCCCTTAATCTTCCTTTGTTTCTGTATATGATTTCTTTCCCCCTCTCCCTTAAACGAGTTTTTCATTTTTCTTTTTCCCATGTCTTTTCTCTGCTCCTGGGTATGTGTCTTTTCTCTTTCATTTCATCTGTTTTGGCCTCTGTTCTTTGACCTTCCCCCTGTGACCAAATTCCAGAACTAACGTATATTTCAGCCAAACGAGGTGGCTGGTTGGTCTGCTTGAGGTGAGGTGTTGCAAGCTTAGTCCCTCGAGGGGCTGTAGTCCAAGTGGAGAGAGGCTGACCAGGTGCACAGGGAACGGACGGTCAGGGCTCCCATTTAGCTGGAGGTCTGGGCGTCAGTCTTTGCTGTGGAACATTCAGAGATGGGAACAATGATACCAGACATGGATAGGAGTCATCGCACAGGTCAAATAACATGCCAGATCCCTGGTTCCTCCCCATTTTAGGGAAAATCAAATGAGGCTACAGAGAAAGAAGAGCTTGTGAAGAGACAGATGCCTGTCTCTGCTCTGTAGGAGTGGCTTAGGAAGGACAGAAGTCCCAGCTCTGTTTGGTAGTTGAGCACGCTGCTGTAACAAGGCATTGATAGAAACTTCTTTCATGGGTAAGATCTGGTCATGTTTACAATGGAAGATTTCTCTCTTTCTTTCTTCTTTCTTTCTTTTTTTTTTTTTTGACAGAGTTTTGCTCTGGAGTGTAGTGGCTACAGTGGTGTGATCTCAGCTCACTGCATTTTCTGCTTCCCGAGTTCAAGCAATTCTTTTGTCTCCACCTCCTGACTAGCTGGGATTAGATGCATATGCCACCATGTCCGGCTAATTCTTATATTTTTAGCGCAGATGGGGTTTTGCCATCTTGGCCAGGCTGGTCTTAAACTCCTGGCCTCAAGTGATCCCCCCACCTCAGCCTCTGAAAGTGCTTGGATTATAGACATGAGCCACTGCACCTGGCTGCAGATTTTTCATTTTTCACAGGGGAACAACTCACAGGGGTGCCTGGGGGGCTGTATCAAGGGTTGGCTCTCTCGAAGGGGCTCAGAGCTCGCTATAGGCTTGACACTGTCTTGGGTTCCCCAAATTCAGGGAAAATGCATCCAACAGGGAAACCTTGGCTCTTTCCATCATTGAGGAAGTGGCTGGCAAAGGAGGCACTAAGAGGCAGAACCCATCAAGACCTGGAAACCAGGATTCATCAAGCCTGGGTGTCCCAGCCTTGGGCAGGGGATGTTCACTCAATCATCTCATTAGCTAGTCAGCTAATGTTTACCGAGGACCTACTATGAGCTCTGCAGGTTCTACTTCAGTGATGAAGATACACCTATATCTTGCAGACCACCAGAAAATAAGCAAGTGATGTAACACATAAATTTAAAAAATTCCAGTTTGTGATAACTGCTGTTGAGACTTTCTTCAAAAGAAGATCAGACGTATCATTTAGAAAGTACCTCTAGTTGGTGGCTACGCTGGGGTGAGTGGTGGGAAGTCCACTCTGAGGTGGTGACTTCTGGGCTGAAGCCGGTTGGATGAGAAGGAGCCAGCCGTGGATGGCAGAGCAGTAGAGGGGATGGCTGGCTAAGACACCACTCTGTTGGCTCCGTCATTCTCTGTCCCTGGGCTCACTCATGAGAGCTCTGAGGGTAACCACAGGAGAGCCTTGAATCAACCTGGTGAGGAGGCAGGGTGGGATTGTGGTAAATGTTTAATAGATAAGCATCCTGAGGTTCAGAGGGGTTGGTCACTGTCCCAACGTCACGCAGTGAGTGAGTGACAGAGGGGGCATCTGAATGGCAGCTTCCTGGTTAGACTTCCTCCCACTGTTCCCTCTGTGTTTTCAGGTTCAGATGGAGATGCAAACCATGGAGGCTGCCATGAGAGGCATGGGCTGCGTGTCATTTCCTGTTCATTAACTTATAAACCATGGGCAGCGGTTTTGAGAGTTGTAGCAACATCAGACCCTCTTGAGGAGGGTGCTTCTTCCCAGGGGCTGCCTACTGACACTCCCCCCAGGCTGTGACATTGTGCACTATAAAGGCTGCCTCATTTCTAGCGGGGTAAATGTGGATGGGGACCCTGCCCTGTGCACCGGGGTGCAACCACCCTGTGGCTCAAGCATGCCCATAAGTCCCCTGCAAATAATGAGCCCAGAAGAGCTGGAGGCTGGCTCTGTCCAGTCATTAACACTCTACCTCTCTCTTAATCCAGAGCTTGGGTGCAGAACAGGTGCAGGCATCGATCAGCTTTGAGCAAGGACAGATGGACACCACCACACAGCATCAATGACTCCGTTTGTCTCCCCCAAAGCCCAAGATCTGATCTTTGGTAGAGCCTGGGTTATTAGAGCTGAGACCAGCTCTCACCACCTGCAGGTGCTGGGGAAACTACTCATTCATTTGCCAAGAGAAACAACCGCCCTGACCTGGAAATGCACCCATTGGCGTTATCAGCACTCTTTCTTCTTGTGATGGATCACACCAGGAAGCCAGGCTGTAATCCGAAACCACCCTATCGAATCCCCTTGGGAAACAAGACAGTGGGTCCTTGTCATGAGCATATTCTTTTGCTGAAGAAGATGTCCAGCCAGTTTGGAGCAAAACCTGAGATGTGTGTGAAGAGCTTGAGTTTGCCCTGGGAGTTTCCCCCTGGGATGGCAGGGGGAAATGGGGCAGGTTGTCCGTGGAAGCCTGGGACCACCACCATCCAGGGACAGGTCAAGAACGAGGAAGCCATGGGTGGAACTGAGCTGGAGTGGTCACAGAAGAGGGAAGAAAACCCAAGGCCAAGGGGTAGACAGTTTTAAGATGGCAGGAGTGGTCAGTGGTGATGAACACAGCAGAGTTGTCCAACTACATGGGTGCCCATGAGATCTGCCTATGGGAAGGTCACCGATGACTGACAGAGTGAGGGGAGGAGGTCATCATGTTAAGGGTGGTTAGTTTGTTGGTTGAGGGTAGGAGTGCTTTAGCCAGCGGTGATGGAGAGAATAGAGTGGTGCAGACAGAGGACCATGGGTGACAGGGAAGAGCACAGAGGGAAGGTTGGTCTTCAGTGGTGGGTGAGACTGGCAGGAAGATGTCACCATGAATGTTGCTAAGTTTGAAGGTGGAAGGATGAAGTCACAAGAGCCATTGGGAGGAATGAAAGAGGAAGCTGAAAACCGGCAGAAAGCCCTAATGGAGGGACCCAGGGCTCAGTGGAGATGGGGGCCCACGTGTAGTGCTACACAGTGGTGAGATTCTTACCATTAGCGCCCAGCCATGTGGCTGCAGGGTGAGAGGAGGAGGGTTGAGCAGGGTCTCAGTAGGTGTAAGGACAAAAGAGAGATGTAGGAGAACTGAGTGCTCAGCTGAGAGCAATGCAGTCAGATGAACCAGTGTGGGTTCTGGGCTGTGTGGGATGGAAGAAGGACTGATGCAAGGGGCAGAGGGCTGGCATCACTTTCTTGCAGGTCTCTAGGAAGAAAACCAGGTGTCTGAAGCCTGGGAGGAAAGGCAGCTGTGGTCAAGGGGTGGACATGGGGATGTCAGAGTTCACTACTCCCTCCGCCCTGTGGTGATGACGCTATTCTGGGACAATGATCAGTGAAGGTGGCTGAAGTGAAAGAGCTCACAGGTTGGAATCCTGGCTTTCTTGCTAGAGATTGAGAAAGATACTCCACCTCTCTGGGCTTCCCCTGCAAATGCAGTAACGATGGTGCTTCCATGATAGAGTTGTGTTACCATATGGCAAAGCAGAAGCAAGTCGGAGCCTGGATGAAATGACCCATATGGTACCTTAGGACAGTGCAATGCTTAATAAATGACTGGCACTATCATCATCATCATCATCATCATCATCCATCATGATGTCATAGAACCAGGGTTCTAGAAGGCTCTGTGGCAGGGAGTGGGAGGGTGACTGACAGGGGAAGAACTAGGAAAGAGGACACAATAAGAGATGGAAATAGGAGCAGGTTTAAGGGCCAGGTGTGAGGAGGAAGCATTGCAGGTCCCCCTGACTGCATGTGTTACAGAGATGGGAGCTTGTTGGCCCTGGGTTTCTGATCTAGGCCCAGCCGAGGGTCTGTGGTAGAGCCTGGTCAGCTGTGAGGAAGACAGTGAGTGCCCCTGCAGGTGGGACCTGCCCTTGCGTGTCTGGGGTGTGGATGGACCACATGCCTAAATGTGCTGCAAGGCAGGGCTGTGTAGTGAGGCAGGGACCTGCGGCAGGGGAGTATACAATGTGCCTCAGTTTCCCCACATGTGCCATAAAAAATTGGAGAAGGTTACGTTTTAGTTCCTTTCTGTACTGCCATCCTCTGATTCCAAGTCTTCCTTTGCTGATGTTTTTCTGAAATGCCACCCCACCCAGGCCCCGCCGCATGGTGAGAAGCTCAAGCGGATGAAGTCACACGGTTCTATGGACATCAGGTGGTTCCCTTAACAAAAGGTTGGTGCTTCATGGATGGCCGTGAGCAAACCATCTGCACAGCTCAGGGCTGCTGGAAAATACAGAGTGAAAACATGTTGGGGCAAAATAAGCCCAGTCTTCAAAGAGAGAAGGCTCCAAGAAGAATTGTACCCATAGGACAGTGGGAGATGTCCCATAGGTTTTCTGGGACCTCCTTTTTTTTTTTTTGAGAGAAGGAAAGGAAAAAAAAGGAGTGAGGGAGAGGAAGAAAAAGAGGGAGAGAGAATGGAAATGTTGCTTTATTCTAAAAAATGGGTATTAATAATGGCCAATCAATGTTTCATTTAAACCTATGAGTAGGTGTGATGTGGTATTGACAAGAATGTATATTTTGTGTATTTAAAGTGGAGAGCTCTATAAATATTTATTAAGTTTACTTGTTCCGGATCTGAGTTCGAGTCCTTGATATCCTTATTAATTTTCTGTCTCATTGAGTCTAAGTCTCTATGTATCTGGGTGTTAGGATTGTTAGCTCTTATTGTTGCATTGATCCTTTTACAACTATATCTTTGTTGCTTTAAAATCTATTTTATCAGACGTGAGAATTGCAACTCCTGCTTTTTATTTATTTATTTATTTTTGCTCTCCATTTGGTTGGTAAGTCTTTCTCCATCCCTTTGTTTTGAGTCTTTGTGTATCCTTGCACGTGAAATGGGTCTGGATGTAGCATAACGTTGGGTTTTGGCTGTATCTTTTGATTGGGGGATTTAGTCAATTTAAATTTAGGATTACTGCCATTTGATGTTAACTGGCTGTTTTATCCATTCGTTGATATAAATTCTTCTTTATGTTGATGCTCTTTACTTTTTGGTATATTTTTAGAAAGGCTAATACTGGTTGTTTCTTTCTATGTGTAATGCTTCTTTCAGAAGCTCTTGTAAAGCAGGCCTGGTGGCAATAAAATCTCTGAGTACTTGCTTGTTCATAAAAGATTTTATTTTTCCTTTAGTTGTGAAGCTTAGTTTGGCTGGATATGAAATTCTGGGCTGAAAGTTCTGTTCTTTAAGGATGTTGAATATTGGCCCCCACTCTCTTCTGGCTTGTAGGGTTTCTGCTGAGAGATCTGCTGTAAGTCTGATAGGCTTCCCTTTGTGGGTAACCTGACCTTTCTCTCTGGCTGCCCTTAGTATTTTCTCCTTCATTTCAACCCTGGTGAATCTAACAATTACGTGCCTTGGGGTTGCTCTTCTTGAGGAATATCTTTGTGGTGTTCTCTGTATTACCTGGGGTTGAATATTGTCCTGCTTTGCTAGGTTAGGAAAATTTTCCTGAAGAATATTTTCCAGCTTGGATTCATTCTCTCCATCGCATTCAGGTACACTTATCAAAAGTAACTTAGGTCTTTTCACATAGTCCCACATTTCTTGGAGACTTTGCTCGTTCTTTTTTATCCTTTTTTCTCTATTCTTGTCTTCTCGTTTTATTTCATTAAGTTGGTCTTCAACCTCTGATATCCTTTCTTCTGCTTGATCAATTCGAGTGTTTAAACCTCTGCATACTTCTCAGAGTTCCTGTATTGTATTCTTCAGTTCCATTAATTCACTTATATTCCTCTCTAAATTGTCTATTCTCATTAGGATTTCGTCAAACCTTTTTTCAAAGTTCTTAGTTTCTTTACATTGGGCTACAACATGTTCTTTTAACTCACAGAAGTTTCTTATTATTCATCTTCTGAAGCCTGATTCTGTTAATGGGATGCACTCATTCTCCATCAAGCCTTGTTCCCTTGTTGATGAGGAACTGTGATCCTCTTTAGAGGGAGAGGCATTCTGATTTTGAATATTCTCAGCCTTTTTATGCTGGTTTCTTGCCATCATTGTAAATTTATCCACCTGTCATCTTTGTAATTACCAACGTTCAAATTAGGTCTCTGAGTGGACGTCCAAGTTGTTAATTCCCAGGGCCGAAATACGAGCAACCCGCTGCGCTGGCCAAAACAGTGGTGTTAAGACTGATGGTGCTTTTCTGCCCAGGAATCTCTGGTCTGGCTTCCTTGAGTCTGTAATAGGCGACTCTGCCTTCTTAGAGCTCCAAACGTCAGTCAGAAGGGGAACCAGTCCCGTTTATTCTGCACCAAGAGCTGGCGCACTGAGGTGCCAGCAAAACTGCTGCGCTGGCCGCAAGGGTTGCGCTGGCAACCCGTGGGGCTCCTCCACTGGAAATCTTCTGCTCCGTGAGTGACAAAATTTGAAAGTGTGGCATCCTCTCATTCTCTGTGCTTTCACTGGGAGCTGCAATCCCGAGATGTTAACGATCAGCCATCTTGGATCTGGGACCTCCTTGAGCACTGTCTGTGGGTGGTCTTATCTGACAGAACCAAGGGGTGAGTAAAAATGGATGTGGGTCTGGGGAGGGAAGGAGATGAAGTGCAAGGCATGGACTCACTGTTCCAGCTTTCTGAATCGGTGCTGAAGACCTTGACCTCTGCTTCAGGTGGCAAGTTCGATCTTGCAAATTGGTTAGCAAGTGGGGTTTGTTGTCCTCTCCAGTAGGTTTGGGGCAATGGGAAGCATGTCTCATATCATTGACTTATTTGTGGAGTCCCAGGAGGTCTTGGCAACTGGCTTTAAGGTCCCTGAGAGGAAGCGAAACCCTTCTAGCTGCCCCCCATCATGCACACCCATGCCTGGGCATGCGCAGCCAGGATGCTGAGGACATGAACTTGGAGACACAAGGAGGCCTGTTTAGGAACAGCAGGACAAGGAACAGGGAAGTGAAATGCAAATTGGAAATACCAGTGGCCTCAGTGAGATATCCGACAGCAGTCAGAATGCCTATCACTAAGAAGTCAAAACACAACAGATGTTGGCATGGATGCAGAGAAAAGGGAATGCTTGAATGTTGTTGGTGGAAATGTAAATTAGTTCAACCTCTACAGAAAACAGTATAGAGATTTCTCAAAGAAATAATAGCACAACTACCATTTAACCTGCAATCTCACTACTGGATTTCTACCCCCCCAAAAGAAATCATTATATTATTCACCAAGTATATATTAATCATTATAATGTATATTCATATCCATTATAACACCATATATATTATTATATAATATACTAATTGCAGCACCATTTACAATAGCAAAGTCATGGAACCAGCCTTAGTGCCCATCAACAGTTGACTGGATAAAGAAAATGTGGGACATACACACCACGGAATATTACGCAGCCACAAAAAAGAATAAGGGTGTCTTTTGCAGCAACATGGATGCTGCTGGAGGCCATTATCCTATGTGAATTAATGTAGGAACAGAGAACCAAAACCCATGTGTTCTCACTTATAAGTGGGAGTTAATCAGTGGGAACACACGGACATAAAATGGAGATAACAGACACTGGGGACTTCAAAAGGGAGGAGAGTGTGAGTAAGGTAGGGGTTGAAAAATTTCCCATCAGGGATCATGTTCACTCTTTGGGTAATGGACACACTAGAAGCCCAATTCTCACCAGTATGCAATATACTCATGTAACATGCACACACACCCCCTGAATCTAAAATTAAAAAATATATCTCACACATACACACAAGATAATACCAATTTCCAAAGCCAAATTCTTCCAGAGCAGCATTGCCTGTCCCTGAGTTCCATCTCTGCCCAGTACAAAGGCCCCACGGATGCATGGAGGGTCAGCACGTCCTGCTGCTTCCGGACACCAAAGCCTTTAGATGACGATGGGGAGCCCCTGCCTCTTCCTCGAGCCACACGACTTCCTATTTTTGTTTCCCATCTTTGCTTTGCTGCAGGAGCAGGGCTTACTGACAAGGAACAGGGACCCATAGAGAAATGCAATTGCGCCCTTGTTTGCCCAGTACCCTGTTTGTTCCCCGTGCAGAACAATGACCTCTTGTAAGCCAGGGCTTTCCAACCTCACCGAGTGTTACTGCGCAGCCCCGATTCCTCCCCTGATTATCTTGACGCCTGTCAGACTGTGAGGTTCTCCCTCCCCTCTCTGCTCTTTCTTCCTAATAGACATGAAACAGTCCAGTCAATAATATTTTACTTGTCTTCCCACTGCGTGTCTCTTCTTCTGATCAGTTTAGGCGGGTTTGACTGCAGAAAGTCAGAAGGGAGGTTAAGATCTGAAAAGTTCAGCCAAATGTTATCAGCCTCAGAGATGTTGCTAAGGGAAAGGCCCCCAAGCCCTTGGTGACCGGAGCCAATAATAGCTGCGTTTCACTGATAGCATCAACGCCTGTCAAAGATCCAGGCGTTTGTGGTTGGTCTGTAAACGCAAACACCTGTATCCAGTCAAGCTATGATGGTTATCCTCTCTTTCCCTGTCATTCTGATCTGTTCCTTGAAGGGGCTGCCAGGATGTTCTAAGCTGTGAGTTGATTTATAAAGTGAAGGGTCTCTCCAAAACTTTGGCATGATGGGGAAATTGACGAAGGGGGTGCCTCTCTTTTAGGGGATGATGTGGCGTTTTGACAATGATGAAGTTAACCGTTTTCTTTTAATTACATTTTTGAACCCATTTCACCCGTGGCCCGAGCCGTGGGAAACATGGGCTTAGGCAGACTTTAACTACCTTCACACATCTCCCTGAAAGGATGCTTGGTGCTTGAGATTTTTGCATGTGATGAATTAGATCAAAGTGACTAATAAATAGTGTCTGGGTAAGCTCTTCAGAACACAGTATATGCATAGTTGCGATATTTTCAAGATTCAACAGGCAAGGTCCAAACTGTTAAATAAACTTCAATCAGTGCAAGGAGAAGACAAAGCCTGTGCTGACTCTCCTGGTTGGGCGAGATTGGGCGGGGCATCAGGTCTCTCTCAGTGAAAGACTTATTGACTTGGATGCTTGGGTGGTCAGCCATGGTGGCCTGGAAAACAGAGGGAATGCAGTCACATAGCATCCTTCCCAGGCTGCATCCTCAGCCCCTCCACGTGGGTGCTTGCGTGAGGGCTCCCACGTGGGTGCTTTCGTGGTTCTCTCGGAGCTCTGCCCTCCTCTGCTGGGAATGTCTACATGTACTTGCATTCAATAAGCTCCAGCTTCCCATCCCAGCAGCGTGAAGGTACAACTGCCCTGGCCCCTCAAACCACGCCGTCCCCTTGCCCATGTGACTCTGCCTTTGGTACCCTCTTGTCCATCTTGTTTGTTTGTCCTCTGTTGTCAGCAGCGTGCAGCTCAGAGTCGAGGCTGGGGAAGAAGGGAAAAGAAAAAATACTGGGGAACTGGGTTAGGGCTGGGCATTCAAGGATATCAGACAGCAGGGTCTCTGGAGTCAGAGCTGGAACAAGCTGGACTCAACCGTGTGCTTGGACCATACTCTTCTCCAGCTTCAGTGTACTAGTGTGTAAAAAGAGGGTGATGACAGCGTTGGCTCACTTGCTGTGAGGATGATAGGGGACAATGTAGTGGGCCAAACAATATAAAAATGGGACCCAGGAAAATGGCAGTTTCACAGGGTACAACGTAACACAAGAAGCACTCAGCAAAATCCCAGGCACTCTTAGCAAAACCACTCAGTATCAGCGATTTCTCTTCGTCTTTCTCATGCTTGTGATTTTTATTTTCCATCTTCCCAACACTTCTGGATGAGAAAAGTCTAATATAGACCTGAGATTAGTGAAAAAAAAAACAAAACACCCTCAGGTATTCAGCTAACATCAATTTAAAGCATAGAGTAAAAAAGAAAAAATCACAGTGATTTAATCAAGAGCAACTCAGTGTAATTCGCACGTAGGATTCAAAGCCTCCTAGGCTTTGAAAGCCTAGGAAGAGGCAAGGGAGATGTGGGCCCACCCTGTGGCCAGTCTCCACGAGTGAAGCTCACTGGATCTGGCTGGAGATGTTCATTATATGCTGGGTATTTAAAAGCTCACAAGCCAGATGATTCTCAGTGCTGTCAGGGTAACCAGAGCCTAATTTGGATTTTTTTTTTTTTTTTGCCTATAAGGAGAATGCCTAGACACATTGGTTCCACCCTCTTTAAGTGTTTCTATATATTTTACTAAAAATAAAAGGACTACAGTGAGATGATGCTCTGGCCACCTGTGCCAGGGAGAAGGTGGTACCCCGTGTTGGACCCTCAGGTGAACTACTGCTTTTGATGGGGCCTGAGGATAACTGGCGAAGACAGTAAAAATGACTGGATTGGAACAATTTGCAAGGCTTCCCTGGAGAAGGGTCTGCTTACCCTGTCTCTTGTTTTCCATTCCCCTCACTCAAGCTCTTATTGTTTTGTGTTTTGAATTGTGTAATCGCCTCTGAAAGCCTTCAGTCTCCTTCCTGCAGTATGAGGTGGAAATCACTCTAGCAATGATTGTTGTGGTCTCACCTCTGCTCAGAAACCCAACAGGGCCAGTTTCCCACAGCCTGGTGAGTGTAATTTTGTATCTGCCACTACAAAGCTGTGACACTGTGTCATATGGTTTGGTTCTTTGTCCCCATCCAAATCTCATCTCGAATTATAATCCCATTTTGAGGGAGGGACCCGATGGGAGGTGGTTGGATCATGGGAGGGTTTCCTCCATGCTGTTCTCCTGATACTGAGTTCTCATGAGAGCTGATGGTTGTCAAGTGTGGCACTTCCTCATTCTCATTCTTTCTCTCTCCTGCTGCCCTGAAGGATGTGCCAGCTTCCCCTTCGCCTCCCACCATCATTGTAAGTTTCCTGAGGTCTATCTAGCCACGTGGAACTGTGAGTCAACTCTTTTGTTTATGTCACCCAGTCTCAGGTAGTATCTTTATAGCAGTGTGAGAAAGGACTAGATACTGTGTTTCATTGATCATGGTTTGGTAGGTCCAAACTAAGATTTGCATGTTTACTTAAAGAAGGCAAATGACTCTGTGGTTTCCCTGGGACTGGTTTTAGCACTGAAAGTCCCATGTCCTGGGAAACCCCCAGTCCAAGGAAAACCAGGATAGCTGGTCATTCTAGGTTAAAGAGAAAAGCATCTGGCTGGGCATGGTGACTCATGCCTGTAATCTCAGCACTTTGGGAGACTGAAGTGGGCAGATCACCTGAGGTCAGGAGTTCGAGACCAGCATGGCCAACAAGGTAAAACCCCATCTCTACTAAAAATACAAAAATCAGCTAGGCCCGGTGGCACACACCTGTAATCTGCTACTTGGGAGGCTGAGGCAGGAAGATCACTTGGACCCAGGAGATGGAGGTTGCAGTGAGCTGAGATGGTGCCACTGCACCCTAGCCTGGGTGATAGAGTGAGACTCCGTCTCAAAAAACAAACAAAAAAAGCATCTTACACCTTTAAATTTGAAGTGGGAGAAAAAAATAGTAAAAAAAAGTGAGATTTAAAAAACACGGTCAGGTGCAGAGCATTCTACAGAATCAGGTACAACTGATTATTTTTGGACAGTCTTTACAGGATAGATCAAAATTCCAACAGCAAGTGAATTGTTCTAGTGTGAACTAGAATGAAATTTCATTTTGATTGTGAAATAAGTGATAAGAGAAATTGTGTTCTGTCCCCTCCCTGCCACTCCCTGTAACTAGATTTTCTTTCTCTTTTTAAGAAACAGGGTCTTGCTCTGTTTCCCAGGTGGGAATGCAGTATCATGACTATAGCTCATTGCAGTCTCCAACTCCTGGGTTCAAGTGATCCTCTTGCCTCAGCATCTCGAATACCTGGGACCACAGGTGTGCACTACCATACCGGCTATTTTTTTTTTTTTTTTTTTTTGTAGAGACAGTGTCTTACTATGTTGTTCAGGCTGGTCTGGAACTCCTCAGCTCAAGCAATCTTTCCACCTCAGCCTCCCAAGGTGTTAGGATTACAGGCCTGAGCCACTGTTATTTCTTTTTCTTTTTTTGTAAAGCTGTGGGTGTGCCCTGCAAGGCGAGTTCCCTTTGATAGCAGCTCTGAAAGTCAGGTCTTAGGGATAGGCAAAGGAATCTTTTGACCAAGGTTGGTGTCCTCACTTGGGAACCCAAAGCAAGCCAGTTTCTGGATGAGTGGCTGCATCTACATGGCAGGTTCCCCCTCGCCATCCCCTGGGGGCGCCCCAGCCTTGGGTCACATAACTGGGGGCAATTGAATATAGAAAGAAACAGCTTAGTTCATGCCTAGACTTTTCCTTTTCAAATCTTTCAATTAATACTGTCTTCTACAGTTAACATGTAGATATAAGTCATTAATGCATCATGAATATGTATTCCATTGTTGATAAAGCATTCTGTCTTTCTCTCTCTTTGTGAAAACTGAATCTCTGGGGAATTTGAGCCCATGAAGGTTTGAAGTGCAGGTGAGGGAGTGTGCAGTGGTGGCCGCCTCCAGCTTTAAGCCCCATGGCTGCTACGGCTGCTGCTCCCAGGGGCTCGTCTGGAAGATGCAATCTTTCACATCAAAGTAGAATTCACAGTCACTGCACACCAGCCCCTCATTCTAACAGTGAAACTCCAGCCACTTCAAGGGTTCCTCCAAAGCTGTAGAAAGTGTGTGTCTTCCCTCCCCAGCACTGGCCTCCTTAAGAATTGACCTTTGAGACTGCGTGTTCAGTAATGTCTCCAGTTTTGCTTGGTTAAACATGGAAAAATGTTCCTCTAGATAGAAGCAGCTCCCCATTTATTTCAGAGCACCCTGTCTCTGATGTAATGCCGCCTGGTTTATGGCCTCGTTGCTCTGCATTTCGAGTTGAGTAATGCCTGCTGGTGCAGGAGGCACCACCTACGTAACCACAGGAAGGGGCATCATCCAGGCAAGGCTTCCAGGCATCTGTTGGGAAATCGCTTCCTTTGTGCCAGACAAATGAATGTTTTTCATATTTCTCACAAAAGGAAAAGGGTTGCATGGCGGAGGTTAACCTAACAATCTTCTCTTATTACAGTGATTTATGTGTGCATAACTTCAGCAGCAGAATGTCATCGAGGAGGTCTTTAATTGGCAGACTTCAGGGACCACAGAGGGAGATGACAGAGTGAGCTCTGGAGAAATGGGAGTGTCGGCTGCCATTCCCAGCTCATCCCCGCAGAGGAGGTCTAAATAAATCTCCGGGGGAAGGCAGTCAACTTTTAAACTTTTTATTAACCTGATCTCGGCTAATGAAATACAAAAAGGAGGAGATGATCTTCAACTTCAGATGATTTGGATCTCGCGATGCAGCAAATGACTGCCTAGGTTTCCTGAGAGGACGAAACACAAGTCCTCTGGCAATTTTCATTCAAAGACAACAATACTGCAATTTGCAGCCTTTATGACTTCAATGAGTCACTTGGTCTCAGCTTGCCACAAAGGATATAATCACGTATTTTTAGGCATGTCAAAAATGTATTTTCTTTTGTGAATAGATTCTGAGCCCTGGATAGAGATGTTGTTTTTAAATGAAATCGTTGCTGCTTTGGTGACGTGATGGGTTTCGGATAAGAGTCTTTCCCCTCTCAGAACATTGCTAACTGCCTGGGAGGTCAGGCACGCAATGGAACAGAGGGATTTCTTTCACAGTACTGGCCTCCTAATATCTGTGTCACTCTTAGGAATGCTGTGGCCTTTCCAAAATCATGATCAACGACTTCGGAAACATCTGTGTTTACATGGCCTGAGACGATGTCGGCCTTTCTAGGCATTAAACTCCAGCACCTGTGATTCAGTGGATCCCAAATTGTGGGCCAAGAACTTCCACGGGTCACTAGGTTTTTGCAAGAGGACTGAGCATTTTCTATGCTTGCGTTTATTTTCCAAGTCACAGTATACTAAAAATACAACGTTTTTAAGTTAGCTATCCCCAGAAGCAGACCCTATTACAAGAATTGGAGTGAAACTTGGTTCTTTCACTGGTGGTTCCAGGATGCACTGGTAGGAGGTGTGATGGTTAATTTTATGTGTCAACTTGGCTGGGCCATGGTGCCTAGATACTTAGTCAAAATCTTTATGGATGCTTTTGGATGAGAGTAACATTTACACTGGTAGACTTCAAGTAAAGCTAATTGCCCTCCGTAAAGTGGGCATCCAATTATTTGAAAGGCTGAATAGAACAAAAGACTGACCTCCCCTAAGCAAGAGACAACTCTTCAGCAGACAACCTTCCATCTGGAATGGCAACACTGGCTCTTTCTTGGAGCGGGGAGTCTCCAGCTTGTAGGCCTAACTGGCAGATTTTGGACTTGTCAGCCTCCATAATCACATGAACCAATTCCTTTAAGTGAATTTGGGTCTCCATATACAATCATGCATTGTTTAACCATGAGGATACTTTCTGAGAAATGCATCCTTAGGTGATGCCATTATTGTGTGAACCTTGTAGTGTACATACACAAACCTACATGGTATGGCCTGCTATACACCTAGGCTATATGGTGTAGCCTATTGCTCTTAGGCTACAAACTTGTGATCTTATTACTGTACTGAATACTACAGGCAGCTGTAATGCAGTGGTTAGTACTTGTGTTATCTAAACAAATTTAAACAAAATGCATTCTGCTATGATGTATTAAATCCATTTTCATGCTTCTGATGAAGACATACCACTGACTGGGTAATTTATAAAGAAAAAGAGATTTAACGCATTCACAGTTCTCCGTGACTGAGGAAGCCTCACAATCCTGGCAGAAGGTGAAAGGAACATCTTACATGGTGGCAGGCAAGAGAGAATGTTTGCAGGGGAACTCCCCTTTATAAAACTATCAGATCTCCTGAGACTTATTTACTATACAAGAGCAGCATGGGAAAGACCTGCCCCCATCATTCAGTTACCTCCCACTGGGTTCCCTCCAATGACACAGATAATTATAGGAGCTACAATTCTAGATTTGGGTGGGGACACAGCCAAACCAGATCAGATGTTATTGACAGTCATGATGGCTAAAACATCACTGAATGATAAAGAATTTTCAGCTGCATTATAATCTTATGGGAGCACCATGGTATCCATCATTGACCCAAATGTTGTTATACAGTGTGTGTATACACATCCCACTGTCTCTTTTCCTCTGGCTAACATGGGTGGTCTTTAGGCCCTTATCTCACCTAGCCCGAGAGGGGAAGGGAAGGAAAGGAGACTGATATAGAACACATTGAATGAGCAGGTTCCTTTTCCTGGTAGCTGGGAAGTCTGGGAATGTAAAATAATCCTGAGTTCCAACTAAGGGAGGAAATGGCTGGGTATGAATCTGCCGACCCCTGTCCGATACTGGTGGAGTGGAGGGCTGTCCTGGGGCGTTAGCGCTCTGGTGCATGCTTGCAGCAGACATCCTTGATGCCTGTACTAGAACTCTGAGTGCTAGTGCAAGGCATGGAGGTGATGTACAAATACTACCATGTTAGGGTCTATACAACTTTATGCTTAAGGAACCACTCTAAGCATACTATTCATTTAGGGGAAGGGGGCTCTGGAATGCAGGGTTGCAAGAATATATTACAGGTTTTGTCTTTATGATATGGGATATTCTATGTATGACTTCACATGGCTTAGTGTTATCTGGGTTTGGTGTGGTCCAGCATAAGTAGGGTGGTCAGTACATCCCTGATGTAAGCCAGTGAATGGAAAGATTGCTACAGTCTATTAATGGTCCATCCACATGTCTGACAGGTATGTGAATCCAGAGAAGAGTTGAACCTAGTGTTGGGTATATCTAGAAGCACTGGGGGTAGGTGTCTTGAAGGATACAATTCATTGGTTAAGGCGGGTGTTTGGTTTCTTCATTGCAGGCAAATGCTTTATTTTCATCTTAACATCAAAATATTTGCAGCTAAAGAATTCGCCATCTAAGTCTTTCAGATAGACTCTGCCTCTAGGCATGTGTTTCTACCGGAGCCCTTTCTGCCCTTCCCTTATCCCAGCCAGGATACTGATACAGATGCAGCCCTGCCTCTTTTCTGCTATTCCCTCAGTCAAGTCATCCTAATGCCCCATTCATTTTTCCTTTGAAGAGCCTCTCCATCCTTACAGTCTTTTAAATTTTATTTTATTATTTTATTTTTCCAGGTTTCTATATGGAGCATTGATTTTCTATTTTATTTTTTCAAGATTATTTTGGTCTTATTTTATTTATTATTTTTTCAGTCATGGTCTCACTCTGTTGCCTGGGATGGAGTACAGTGACACCATCACAAATCACTGCAGCCTTGAACTTTCGCACTCAAGTGATCTTCCTGCCTCAGCCTCCCAAATAGTTGGGACTACAGGCATACATCACCATGTCTGGCTAATTTTGTTGTTGTTGCTGAGACAGGGTCTTTTTCTGTTGCCCAGGCTGGTGTTGAACCCTTGGCCTCAAGCAGTCCTCCTGCATCGTCCTCCCAAAGTGTTGAGATTACAGGCATCAGCCACTGAACCCAGAGCATCCTTCTGATCTTGAATTTTGTTATTATTGGAGAAGAAGATGCGTGTGCTACCCTCCATTTTACATTAAAAAATTATTTTGCTCATAGCCAGAAGCTCAGATGTTTTGGAGGTCTACCAGGTAGAAGTATGATCTGTTTTCAGGCCTGCCTCGCTGGGGCAATGGCTGTACCATACCTATCTGTAAATACTTGGAACAGCCCATGTATAATAAGTGGTAAAGTACACCCAGAATAATAATTCCATATGTTTCAAAACCAATGTGCCAATGAGACTGCTGCTCCCTGCCTCTGCAAGCTCCAAAGGGTGCCATTGTTTTATAATCTTGTGGGCTGGGAGAACAGGCCCTTTAAAACTCCAAGTGGTTGGGGTGTTCTAATGGCTCTCACTTTCATTTTGTAAAAAGCTGTGTGTCTGTGGGGCTCGGGTGCCACTACTCACAAGGTGACAGTGGTGATCAGAAATGTAATTTTCAATATTTATGATTGAAAATGTAATTTAGAAATGAAAGAAAGGGCACTTGTTCCTCCTTAGCTCGAAGAAAAATCATTGTTTTGAGACGTGTTCTTCGTACAGTTAATCTGGACGGTGTAATTTACCACACCATGGCCGAATTGTACGTCTGGTACTCTATGCATCAAATAAGAATTATATGTGCAAAATGCATGTGAATTAGTGGGTGCCGTGTGGTGCAGTGGTGACTTGATTTCAGACATCTGGCAAAAGCAGGAGTTCAGTGAGCTAAACCTACAGTGTCAGCTCCAGGGCACTGGTTCCATAAAAGGGTCAGCAGTTGAGGCTGGCCATGTGTGGAAGCTGTCAGGTCAGAGTTTTGGGTTCTTATCCCATTTTGCCCGTGAGGCACAGGTGCTGTTAGACCACTTGTCCGTGACCAAGGGGTGTCAACAAACTCAAAAGAGAAAACATACGGCTTGTTGAGCCATGTAGCTTGATATACACTCTGTGTATGTGTGCGTGTGTGTGTGTGCGTGCGTGCACGTGCGTATGTTTGTGTGTGTGTGAGTGTGTTTAAGTTTCCAATTTGAAATAATTTAAGACACGCAAAAAGTTGCAAGAATAGCCCCAAGAGTTCTTGCGTATTCTTCCCCCGCCTTCCCCCAGTGGTAACATCTTATGTGATCATAGCACATTATCAAAACCAGGAAACTGGCGTTGGTACAATATGATTAACTGAACTATAGACCTTATTTGAATGACATGTGAATGTTTTAAAAATTGAATTGATTGTCAGCATTTCCCTGTAGGGTGAGGTCATGTGAAAGTGAGAAGATTTATACATACTGAGCCTGTGTTCTGCAGGGAAACAGCAGTGAGGGCTGAGTCACAGCAGCCCCTCCTGGAGAGGGACATGCTCCCCAATTTGCTCTGCTCCTCTCCACCCTGTCGAGACATACGCCTTACTTGCTTGGGTCATTTACTTTGCCTGCTATGTCCTTGTAGGGATTTAAGTCTGCAATGCCTATAATAATAGCTGCAAGTTCCCCAGTGGGAGCTGGGGTCTGAGAACCGTGCCCTTGCAGAAGAACCTCTCCTTTAAGGAGTGGCCACCCTAGGGCCCAGGTGCTCAGCAGAGGAATTCCCTTTGGAGAGCAGTGGGCTTTCTCTGCACAATACACAGACAGAGTGGAGAGTGGAACCATCACCACTTACTACAGATAGTGAGATGTTCATGAGATGTGGTGTGTGCTCATGGCCAAACTGCAGATGCACAGATGCACTTGTTTTACCAAAAGCCTCTGGTATTGCTGGGGCTGAAGCACATGTTTCAGACTGTAGCAGTGCACCTTGGAGCTCCTGCTAGCCCTCTGGCTGAACTGTGTGTCATTTTGTGGTCACTAGTTATCGCTTTGCAAAGCCATGGAATAGAGCTGGAGGCAGATATGCCCTTTCACGCACCTCTTGTGATGGCGTTTAATTCATAAGCAAGATGGTCATTGGGTCCTGGTTCTAACAGTCTTCTGTCTTTTCAAAGTCAGGGAAGTTGGAGGATGGGATGCAGGTGCTGTTGAACTGAAGCCCCTGAGACATTCCCTGGAGAGGTATCAGTGCCCCAGAGGGCTTTGTAAACATAGAGCCCTTGGCAGAGGCCATTGTCTCTTCCCTCAGTTCAGTTCAGCAAATACTTACTAATGCCAGTATGCACCAGACACAGTGCTTGGTACTGGAGCATCACAGATTAGTGAGTCATAGCCCCTGTCTTTGACGAGCTCTCGGGGCTCTGGGAAAGAACCATTTACAACACGAAGTAGATGAAAGGCAGGGTGCTATTTCCCCAGAGTGCACTGGGGAAGGAAGTGACGCAATGCACGCTGCCAGGACATCTGAGGTGCAGGCTCTGTGTATCCGACCAGCATGCTCCATGTATGCAGCATGCGTGCTCCAAAGAGCAAAAATCAAAGCGGCAAGTACTTTTTTTCTTTCTAGAAGGCTGTGAGGAAAAGCAGGTGGGTGAGTGGTGATGGGAGTGGGGAAAGCCACAAAATGAACATCTGGAAAGAGAGACAAACAGAAACTCTGCAGAGTGGCTGTTCCTCCTTGGTCTCACAGTGCTAGAGAATTAGTTCTGGATTCTCTTAGTAATTAATAGCATTTAAGTTCCAGGGTAGTCAGTTTTGATTAAGCAAACATTAAATTAATCCAATCTGCAAACGCTTACTCTCTAAGCACTACTGGGGGAGAGAGGCTGCTGGATGGACAGATGGATGTGTTCTCATTGGATTGCGGGCCACCTCCGAGTAGTTACAGCTGGATCAATACGGCTCCTAGAGCTATAATAGAATGGCTTCGACATGCTCATCTGTGGCTGAGAACACAGTATACACATTGATTTCCTGGCCTGATATAACCCATTTACCTATTCAGCTACTCCGTTCAGGAAGGTGGAGGGGTCCCCAGGCCCAGGGGAGCAATGATGCCTGTAAGTAGGTTAGCAAATGCTTGGGAAACGTCTTAATCGGCGGCATGGTTTTCTTTAGGAAGGCACATTTCTTTGAAAAGAAAAGGCCTCCTTAGAATCATATTATATTTGTCTGGGGAAGCAGGGAAGCTGGGGGTATTACCGTTTCCACTCATCAGGATTTGCCCTTCTCGTCATTGAAACCTTTGGTGTTGAACAATTGTCTTATTTCATGGAGCATAAATGCACTTTGGAGTGCATTCCAGGTGTGTCTTTGACTCTGACTTGGGTGGGTTTGGGGATTGCATAGAGAATGCACCAGGATCACTCAGACAGGAAGCATGCTTTCCTATATCTATTTTTGCTTTCTAATATAATTTATTTTATTTATTTTTTATTTTTTGAGACACAGTCTTGCACTGTCAGCCAGGCTGCAGTGCAGTTGACTGATCTTGGCTTACTGCAATCTCCGCCTCCCAGATTCAAGTGATTCTCCTGCCTTAGCCTCCCAAGTAGCTTGGATTATAGGCATTTGCCATCATGCCCACCTAATTTTGTATGTTTAGCAGAAACGGGGTTTCTCCATGTTGATCAGGCAGGTCTCAAACTCCCAGCCTCAGGTGATCCACCTGCCTCGGCCTCCCAAAGTGCTGGGATTCCAGGTGTGAGCCATCGCAGCGGCTGAGTTCTTAACAGGCTAGAGACCACTTGGTTTAGGAGGTGGAGCCTAGTTTCAGAGCCATATTGGAAAATCCGCGCTTTTTATTTTTTTAAAAATTATGATTGGCTACTCTTTCCTTCAAATCAGGCTTTCCTTGAGAGATCAAAACAAATGTCAAGTTTTCACCATTTCCATTTCTCTCTTCGCCTCTTTAGCAGTCTTTAAAGAGATTTTCCTTGCACTCATTTTCTTTGAGTTTGTTACTTCATCTAAACAGAACCAGGCACATTCCTACTGTTCCTTCAAAATGTGGAGGTGCCATACTGAACATCTTCCTGGCCTGCTTCTGTTTTGGCCATGTGCTACAGAGGTCTACCCTTAGAAACTTCTTGAATGTCCTGGACTTTTCATTTGGGGAGCTCGTAGAGAATGCATCAGGATCACTCAGACAGGAAGCATGCTTTCCTCTGTCTAGTTTTGCTTTCCAATATAATTTTAAAAGAAACAGCTGGACTCCGTGGCTCATGCCTGCAATCCCAGTGCTTTGGGAGGCTGAGCTAGGAGGATTACTTGAGCCTAGGAGTTTGAGAACAGCCTGGGCAACACAGACTGTGTCTCCATAAAAAAACGAAATAAAAAGATTAGCCAGGTACAGTGATGAGCACCTGTATTCTCAGCTATCTGGGAGGCTGTGGCAGAAGAATCACTTGAGCCCAGAAGTTTGAGGCTGCAGTGAACCTATGTCACCACTTTTTGCCACTATATTCCAGCCTGGGTAACAGAAGGAGACCCTGTCTCTAAAAAAAACCAAAAACCAAAAAACAAAACAGAAAAACTTACTCAAAAATTTTGCAGTTTTGTTTAGCTGATCATTTCCAGGTGGAGTTCAGTCAGAGATATTCACAAACTCTTTTTTTTTTTTTTTTGAGACGGAGTTTTGCTCTTGTTACCCAGGCTGAGTGCAATGGTGTGATCTCGGCTCACTACAACCTCTGCCTCCTGGGTTCAGCCTCCTGAGTAGCTGGGATTACAGGCACGCACCACCGTGCCCAATTAATTTTTTTGTATTTTTAGTAGAGATGGGGTTTCACCATGTTGACTTCAATCTGTTTAACGTTACAGAGAATTAAAGAGCAGGTCAACCAGGGACCCATGACATCCCTCCCTTAACTGACTAGTTAAGGGTCAGTTAACTGGTCACTTAACTAGTCAGTTAACTTTCTTTTTTCTTGTTTTTTTTTGAGACAGGGTCTCACTCTATCACCCAGGCTGGAATGCAATGGTGTAATCACTGCTCACTGCAGCCTCGAACTCCCGGGCTCAAGTGATCCCCCTGTCTTGGCTTCCCAAAGTGCTGGGAGTATGGGAAGTTCATCATTGCATGCATTTGTTCACACTTTTGGAAACAGCTAGGGGCACATGGTGACAAAGTGTAATGCGCTATTGGATGGGCTGTGGGCACTGTGGCCCCGCCATCTTTCTGTGGCTGTTTAGCTTTGCCCTTGTGGATAGAAATAGTGAGTGAACATAGTTTAGTGGCATCAACCCTTCACCAGCTCCTTCATTCTAATCTCTTAAATGATTCTCCTGCATGTTTGATGTTAACTCTGCCTTTTGATGTGGCATCCTCTTTATTAGGCGGTATATAATACAGCTTTTAATATCAGTGGTGTCTTATACGTGTGTTCAGAGAACACATTACATTAGAAGGTGCTAGGAAGGAAAAAGAGGCTAGTGATCTTAAATGCGTCCAAGTGCCTTTATGAGATGCAATCAACCATGTCTTAATTCCCTCTATCCATCATTAGTTGAGTGGTGAAAAATATATGCAAAAGAAAATGAAAGCCAGGCAGTAAGGTGGTGAAGAGGTTTTACAAATTAAATTATTTGAGTATATGATTCCTCAGATAGAAGGATATTGTCCAAAGGACTCTTTAATTATTATTCACTTCATTTGGTGCACAAGAGAATACCGTCAGGGCTACAAGAGCACTTCACTGCAGTCGAATTAAAAGGATAGCTATCAGACATAGGGCGTGTCTACACTGGATGAAATACGCTAAAGGCAGGGCTTCTCTATGCCTCAGATTGACAGGACTTTGCTTTTGTAAGAAAGAGCTTGCTGCTGATGTGATCTTGGTCAGATGTCTCATGAATGGTGAGGTGATTGCCCTGAACCTTCTTCCTCTGCAGGTGGCTCAGCTGTCCCTGAGTCCCGATCCCCTTTTTCTTTAAAAATTATGTATTGTGACCAAATGAGCTTCATAACCATCTAGTCTAACATTTACTCTGGAAAAAACCCAGTGGTCCAAAACTCTTCCATTTTTAACAAAAAGTCTGAGGTCTAAGGGTAGAACAAAAAGAAAACAGTAACAACACCAAAAAAAAAAAAAAAAAAAAAACCCAAAAAACAATTTGATTTCTGTTCTTTGCATTCTTCCAGCAAGGGAATCCACCTGCTTGAAATGGAAATGCTCTGGTGATACAAGGTTATGGCTCTGGGTGCCTGGGCTCCCCAACCTGCGATGTTTTAGGAATCAGCCTGCAATTTACGTTCAGTTTTGGGCATGATCATTTCATTTTGATGAAAAGCACAACCTAGAAGTTATCCCAAATAGGTAGTGAGAGATCAAACTATCCCAGTGTCAGTAATGGGCAGGGGCCTAAGACACTGCCGGGGACCATAGAGGAAAAACGAATCTGAGTAGCCATCGTGGGCATAAATCAGGACATTTTGGACCTTCTTGAACTTCATTAGATTGACTATTAAGATTTTAGGTTTTTTTTTTTTTTTTTGAGACATTGTCTCACTCTGTAGCCCAGACTGGAGTGCAGCGGCACGATTTCGACTCACTGCAACCTCTGCCTCTGGGGTTCAAGCAATTCTCCTGCCTCAGCCTCCAGAGTAGTTGGGATTAAAAGCACGCACCACCAAGCCTGGCTAATTTTTGAATTTTTACTAGGGATGGGGTTTCACCATGTTGACCAGGCTGGTCTCAAACTCCTGACCTTAAGTGATTCACCCACCTTGACCTCCCGAAGTGCTGGGATTACAGGCATGAACTATGTGCCCAGCCTACTATTAAGATTTTAAAGTATGCACTGTTGGAAAGGGCATCAGGGAGCCCTGTAGTCTTTCAGATCATCTTTCTGGGGCTCAGCCTACTCTGGGGTGAATCTGATATTGGGAGAGACCCACAGCCCCTCACCTCCCACCCCATTCCTCCTGCTCTTCTCTTCTACTCCTAGTTTCCGTTTTCAGTGACTCCAAGGGCACAGGTGGGTAGATCATACTGCCATCAGGAAAGAGACTGAGAAAGAGAGTGAGAAAATTGCTGATAGGTGGTTATTAGCTGCACATAAACTGTAATCTTGACTCACCTTATGGGCATAATAATTATCCAGGCACCCCTCTACGGAGCAACGTGGCTTTGTGAAGGAATTAAGTGACGGCCTTTATTAACCCTGCAAGACAGGGTCAGGTGGGTGTGTAAAGCTGCCATTATCCACACCTGCGAGGTGTGTTCATTTGTTGGGGTCTTTAGATGTGTTCTTCTACCTTTTAAGTGGCTTTGAGCACAGTCCTCATTCACCTCATGAGTCCTCTGGTGCTTCTAGTAACACAGAGTTAAAATAAAATAAAAAATCTGATCAATGGCAAAAGAGCAACAACAAGAAGAAATAGCTGGAGATTTTTTTAAATTGTATTTTAGGTTTTCGGGTACATGTGAAGAACATGCAAAATTGTTGCATAGGTACACACATGGCAGTGTGATGTGCTGCCTTCCTCCCCATCACCTATATCTGGCATTTCTCCCCATGCTATCTCTCCCCAACTCCCCACCCACCGCTGTCCCTCCCCTCTTTCCCCCTGACAGACCCCAGTGTGTGATGCTCCCCTCCCTGTGTCCATGTGTTCTCATTGTTCAACACCCACATATGAGTGAGAACATGCAGTGGTGTTTGATTTTCTGTTCCTGCATCAGTTTGCTGAGAATGATGGTCTCCAGGTTCATCCATGTCCCTACAAAGGACACAAACTCATCATTTTTGATGGCTGCATAGTATTCCATGGTGTATATATGCCACATTTTCCCTGTCCAGTCTATCATCGATGGGCATTTGGATTGGTTCCAGGTCTTTGCTATTGTAAACAGTGCTGCAATGAACATTCATGTGCATGTGTCCTTATAGTAGAATGATTTATAGTCCTTTGGATATATACCCAGTAATGGGATTGCTGGGTCAAATGGAATTTCTATTTCTAGGTCCTTGAGGAATCGCCACACTGTCTTCCACAATGGTTGAACTAATTTACACTCCCACCAACAGTGTAAAAGTGTTCCTATTTCTCCACATCCTCTCCAGCATCTGTTTTCTCCAGATTTTTTAATGATCGCCATTCTAACTGGTGTGAGATGGTATCTCAATGTAGTTTTGATTTGCATTTCTCTAATGACCAGTGATGATGAGCATTTTTTCATATGTTTGTTGGCCTCATGTATGTCTTCTTTTGTAAAGTATCTGTTCATGTCCTTTGCCTACATTTGAATGGGCTTGTTTGTTTTTTTCTTGTAAATCTGTTTTAGTTCTTTATAGATTCTGGATATGAGCCCTTTGTCTGATGGGTAGATTGCAAAAATTTTTTCCCATTCTGTTGGTTGCCAATTCACTCTAATGACTGTTTCTTTTGTTGTGCAGAAGCTGTGGAGTTTGATTAGGTTCCATTTGTCTATTTTGGCTTTTGTTGCCAATGCTTTTGGTGTTTTGGTCATGAAGTCCTTGCCTACTCCTATGTCCTGAATGGTTGTACCTAGGTTTTCTTCTAGGGCTTTTATGGTGTTAGGTCTTATGTTTAAGTCTTTAATCCATCTGGATTGAATTTTAGTGTAAGGTGTCAGGAAGGAGTTTAGTTTCTGCTTTCTGCACATGGCTAGCCAGTTTTCCCAACACCATTTATTAAACAGGGACTCCTTTCCCCATTGCTTTTTTGTCAGGTTTGTCAAAGATCGGATGGTTATAAATGTGTGGTGTTGCCTCTGAGGCCTCTGTTCTGTTCCATTGGTTTATATCTCTGTTTTGGTACCAGTACCATGCTGTTTTGATTACTGTAGCATTGTAGTATAGTTTGAAGTCTGGTAGTGTGATGCCTCCCACTTTGTTTATTATTTTTTGCTTAGAATTGACTTGGCTATGCAGGTTCTTTTTTGGTTCCATATGAAGTTTAAGGTGTTTTTTTCCAGTTCTGTGAAGAAGGTCATTGGTAGCTTGATGGGGATAGCGTTGAATCTGTAAATTACTTTGGGCAGTATGGCCATTTTCATGATATTGATTCTTCCTAACCATGAACATGGAATGTTTCTCCATCTGTTTGTGTCCTCTCTTATTTCATTGAGCAGTTCTCCTTGAAGAGGTCCTTTACATCCTTTGTTAGTTGTATTCCCAGGTATTTTATTCTCTTTGTAGCAGTTGTGAATGGCAGTTCGTTCTTGATGTGGCTCTCTTTAAGTCTGTTATTGGTGTATAGGAATGCTTGTGATTTTTGCACATTGATTTTGTATCCTGAGACTTTGCTGAAGTTGCTTATCAATTTCAGGAGATTTTGGGCTGAGACGATGGGGTCTTCTAGATATACAATTATGTCATCTGCAAATAGAGATAATTTGACTTCCTCCTTTCCTATTTGAATACCCTTTATTTCTTTTTCTTGCCTGATTGCTCTGGCTAGAACTTCCAATATTATATTGAATAGGGGTGGTGAGAGAGGACATCCTTGTCTAGTGCCAGATTTCAAAGGGAATGCTTTCAGTTTTTGCCCATTCAGTATGATATTGGCTGTTGGTTTGTCGTAAATAGCTTTTATTATTTTAAGATATGTTCTGTCAATACCTAGTTTATTGAGGGTTTTTAGCATAAAGGGCTGTTGAATTTTGTCAAATGCCTTCTCTACGTCAATTGAGATAATCATGTGGTTTTTGTTTTTGGTTCTGTTTATGTGGTGAATTACATGTATAGACTTGTGTGTGTTGATCCAGCCTTGCATCCCTAGGATGAAGCCTACTTGATCATGGTGGATAAGCTTTTTGATGTGCAGTTGCAATCAGTTTGCCAGTATTTTATTGAATATTTTTGCATCTATGTTCATCATGGATACTGGCCTGAAGTTTTCTTTCCTTGCTGAGTCTCTGCCAGGTTTTGGTATCAGGATGATGTTGGTCTCATAAAATGATTTGGGAAGGATTCCCTCTTTTTGGATTGTTTGAAATAGTTTCATAAGGAATGGTACCAACTCCTCTTTGTATGTCTGGTAGAATTCAGCTGTGAATCTGTCTGGACCTGGGCTTTTTTTGTGTGGTAGGCTCTTAATTGCTGCCTCAACTTCAGACCTTGTTATTGGTCTATTCAGGGCTTCGAGTTCTTCCTGGTTTAGGCTTGGGAGGATGCAAGTGTCCAGGAATTTATCAATTTCTTCCAGGTTTACTAGTTGATGTGCATAGAGATGTTTGTAATAATCTCTGATGATGGTTTGAATTTCTGTGGAATCTGTGGTGATATCCCCTTTATCATTTTTTATTGCATCTATTTGATTATTCTCTCTTTTCTTTTTCATTAATCTGGCTGGTGGTCTGTCTATTTTGTTGATCTTTTTGAAAAAGCAGCTCCTGGATTTATTGATTTTTTGAAGGTTTTTTGTTTGTGTCTCTATCTCCTTCAGTTTTGCTCTGATCTTAGTTATTTATTGCCTTCTGCTAGGTTTTGAGTTTTTTTGGTTTTGCTCCCCTAGCTCTTTCAATTTTGATGATAGGATGTCAATTTTAGATCTTTCATTGCTTCTCATGTGGGCATTTATTGCTATATATTTTCCTCTAGATACTGCTTTAAATGTGTCCCAGAGATTCTGTTACGTTGTGTCTTCATTCTTGTTGGTTTTGAATAACATCTTTATTTCTGCCTTTATTTCATTGTTTATCTAGTCAACATTCAAGAGCCAGTTGTTCAGTTTCCATGAAGCTGTGCAGTTCTGAGTTAGTTTCTGAATTTTGAGATCTAACTTGATTTCACTGTGGTCTGAGAGACTGTTTGTTATGATTTCTGTTCTTTTGCATTTGCTGAGGAGTGATTTACTTCCAATTATGTGGTCAATTTTAGAGTAGGTGTGATGTGGTGCTGAAAAGAATGTATATTCTGTGGATTTGGGGTGGAGAGTTTGTAAATGTCTATTAGGTTTTCTTGTTCCAGGTCTGAGTTCAAGACCTGGATATCTTTGTTAATTTTTTGTCTAGTTGATATGTCTAATATTGGCAGCGGGGTGTTAAAGTCTCATATTATTATTGTGTGGGAGTCTAAGTCTCTTTGTAAGTCATTAAGAACTTGCTTTATGTATCTGGGTGGTCCTGTATTGGGTGCATATATATTTAGGATTGTTAGCTCTTCTTGTTGCATTGATCCTTTCACCATTATATAATGTCCTTCTTTGTCTCTTTTGATGTTAGTCGGTTTAAAGTCTATCTTATCTGAGGTGAGAATTGCAACTCCTGCTTGTTTTTGCTCTCCATTTGCTTGGTAAGTCTTCCTCCATCCCTTTATTTTGAGCCTTTGTGTATCCTTGCATGTGAGATGGGTTTCCTGGATACAGCACACCAATGGGTTTTGGCTTTTTATCCAATTTGCCAGTCTGTGGCTTTTGATTGGGGCATTTATCCCATTTACATTTAGGGTTAATATAGTTATGTGTGAATTTTATCCTGCCATTTTGATGCTAGCTGGCTGTTTTGCCCATTAGTTGATGCAGTTTCTTCATTGTGTTGATGCTCTTTACCATTTGGTATGTTTTTGGAGTGGCTGGTACTGGTTGTTCCTTTCAATGTTTAGTGCCTCTTTTAGGAGATCTTGTAAAGCAGGCCTGGTGGTAATGAAATCTCTGAGTACTTGCTTGTTCATAAAGGATTTTATTTTTCCTTCACTTATGAAGCTTAGTTTGGCTGGATATGAAATTCTGGGTTGAAAGTTCTTTTCTTTAAGGATGTTGAATATTGGCCTCCATCTGGCTTGTAGGGTTTCTGCCGAGAGATCTGCTGTGAGTCTGATGGGCTTCCCTTTGTGGGTAATCTGACATTTCTCTCTGGCTTCCCTTAGCATTTTCTCCTTCATTTCAACCCTGGTGAATCTGACGATTATGTGCCTTGGGGATGCTCTTCTTGAGGAATGTCTTTGTGGTGGTCTCTGTATTTCCTGGACTTGAATATTAGCCTGCCTTTCTAGGTTGGGGAAGTTTTCCTGGATAATATCCTGAAGAGTATTTTCCAGCATGGATTGATTCTCTCTGTCACATTCAGGTACACCTATCAAACATAGATTAGGTCTTTTCACAGAGTCCTATATTTCTTGGACACTTTGTTCATTCCTTTTTATCCTTTTTTTTCCGGCTGTTGAAACTTGTGTATGCTTCACGAAGTTCTCGTGTTGTGTTTTTCAGTTCCATCAATTTACTTATATTCCTCTCTAAGTTGTTTATTCTTGTTAGCATTTCATTAAATCTTTTTTCAGTGTTCTTAGTTTCTTTGCATTGGGTTAGAACATGTTCTTTTAGCTCACAGAAGTTTCTTATTACCCACCTTCTGAAGCCTGATTCTGTCAATTCATCACACTCATTCTCCATCCAGCCTTGTTCTCTCGCTGGTGAGGAGTTGTGATCCCTTGTAGGAGGAGAGATGTTCTGGTTTCGGGTGTTTTCATCCTTCTTGCACTGGTTTCTTACCATCTTTGTGTATTTATCCACCTGTCATCTTTGTAGTTGTTGACTTTCAGATTGGGTCTCTCAGTGGATGTCCAGTTCATGGTTGATGAAGTTATTTCTTTCTGTTTCTTAGTTTTCCTTCTACCAGTCAGGCCCCTCTGCTGTAGGACTGCTAAGGTCCACTCTAGGCCCTGCTTGCCTGGGGATCACCTGCAGCAGCTGCAGAACAGTAAGGGTTGCTGCTGGTTTCTTCTTCTGCTATCTTTGTCCCTGAAGGATACCCGCCTGATATTAGTCTGAGCTCTCCTTTATGAGGTGACTCTTTGGATATATGGGGGTCAGGGAGCTTCTTGAGGAGACAGTCTGTCCTTTATAAGAGCTCAAGTGCTGAGCTATGAGCTCCGTTGTTCATTCAGAGCTGCTGGGCAGGTATGTTAAAGTCTGCTGCAGTGGAACTCATAATCCCCCCTTTTCCCCAGGTGCTCTGTCCCAGGGAGTTAGGGCTTTATTTATGAATTTCTGTTGTGCTGCTGGCTTTTTTCAGGGCTCCCCTGCCCAGTGAGGAGGCAGCCTAGTCACTGTCTGCCTGCAGAGGCTTTGCTGAACGGCTGTGGGCTCCGCCCAGCTGCCCTGTGAACTTCCCTGCGGTCCTGTTTATACAGGTATAGTTAGGACTGCCTCGGCAATGGCGGCCCACCTCTGTGGTGGTGGACTCTCTCTGTAATGGCAGGCTGCCTCAGCAATGGCAAACTACCTCCGTAGTGGTGGAGTGCCTCAGTAATGGTGGATGCCCCTCCCCCACAGAGCTGGATTATCCTGGGTTCAGCTCTGAAACTGTCAATCGAGAGTGTTTCAGATTGTTGTTTTTTTTGTGGGGGTGGGACCAGCTGAGCCTGACCTGGCTCCCTGCCTCAGAGGCTTTTTGTTTTTCTAAGTTGAATGGTTGACTCTCCCCCAGGTATTCCAGTCGCCTGTTGAAAAAGTGCCGAGATAATTTCCCGTGTGGTGACCCACCGTGCCTGCACCAGCTGAAACAGGCAGGCTGAGTGAGATTTGTGGCGCTTTTTTTGCCTGGGAATCTCCTGGCCTGGCTTCCTGTTTCAGTCCACTTTTCTATCAATTGAATGGGCACCTCTGTCTTCCCGAAGCTCCAATCACCAGCTAAAATGGTGCCTGGACCCATCTGTGTATTTTATATGGAGAACCACAGCGCCGGGGTGCCGGCCAAAACAGCCCTGGGGCTGAAACAGCCACGCTGGCAACCTGTGGGGCTCCTCTACCTGGGAGTCTCCTGGTCTGTGGGCAATAAAAATCCATCTGGAAATGCAGCATCCACTCACTCTCCGTGCTTTTGCTGGGAGCTGCAATCCTGAGGTGCTCCTAATCAGCCATCTTGGATCTGTCCTCCTGGAGATTTTATTTATCTGAAATGAGGTGTCTCCACATCATGTTTGCAATTGACTCTTAGCTGCCATATTTTCTGGCCCTTCGCATAGGGAAGTGCACATTTTTGCATTTGAAAATCTTCACCTTCCTCCAGATTGGCTTTGATAGTGGCTCTATCTGAGATTTTTCCTGTTTACCATTTGCCTGAACACTGATTCAGACAAAGAATCATCTCTCTGCTGCCAAACAGGTTATGTCTTGATCTATTTTCTTTATTTCTAAAAAATCATCCCTACTGACATTTAGGGTAAATGCGTGGTGTATGAGGTGGGGACAGGAGAAAATATCTACTCTTTTTCCACCTTCATGTCCCCACAGCTTCCCTGGGCTGATGACATTCTATGATTCTTGACTTATCATAAAAAAAGAACAATCTTTTTTTTTCCACATTCATAACCAATAAATGCTCACTGAGAAAAATTTAGAACATGCATAAGGAAAACTATAAAATTAAAATAATCTGTAACCTCAGTACTCAGAGATGGTCACAGAACCTTTTGAAATACATCATTCTGGCCGGACACAGTGGCTCATACCTATAATCCCAGCACTTTGGGAGGCTAAGTGGTTCATTTGAAGTCAGGAGTTTGAGACCAGCCTGGTCTTTTAGTAAAGACATGGTGAAACCCTGTCTTTACTAAAACTACAAAAATTAGCTGGGCATGGTGGCAGGTGCTTGTAATCCCAGCTACTTGAGAGGCTGAGGCATGGGAATCACTTGAGCCTGGGAGGCAAAGGTTGCAGTAAGCAGAGATCATACCATTGCATTCCACCCTGGGTGAGAGAGCAAGACTGTCTCACAACAACAACAAAAACATCATCCTGTTTTTTCCTATGCATATATATAAATACGTATCTACATATAGATATATTTTTAAAAATAGATCACAATTATATTAAGTTTTACAGCATAGGCATTTTAAAAATACTAAGCAAGGGTCTTTCTCATATTCAATAGTTTGATAACCCATATTATTCACTTACTATATCGTTACTGTGATTTCATATCATCAATATTATTTATAACATTACTTTTCATGGCTAACCATTGTCTGTTATATAGAAATTCCCTTATTGTTATATATTTCTATTGTATAAACTGCCTTTCTTTGATTTCTGAGATTGGCTACTTAAAAGTGTTTATTAGACACTTGTATTTGTAGTTTTTGAATTTTCTGTTTTCTATTTGACACTTGTTTACCCATTTGATTTGGAAAAGCTGATTACATATTAAAGATACAAAATTTTTATCATCTATGTTACAATGGATTTTTAGTTCATGGTTTTAAAACCTTTTTTGTGAAAGATGCCACGTAGAGAAAAGTGCACAAAACAAAAGCATATAGCTTAGTAGTAATCTTGAACACCCATGCAACTGCCATCTCCAAGCCAGCAATCCAAAACCTCTGTGTACTTAGCAATCACTATTCTCTTGTCCCCAGCAAAATCCAAAGCAAACCAAAACAGAATGCTAGCTTCTATGGTATGCACTTCCTTGCTTTGTAGTTTACCACGTAAACATGCATCCCTAAATACTATAGCATAGTTTTACTGACTTTCTGAACTTTATGTAAATGGGAACATGCAGTGTGTTCTTATATGTTGCCTGTAATTGCAGTTCATTCCTTGTCATTCTTGAAGTTTATTCCTGCGGTCTTCCATCTTATGACTATAGCACAATGTATTTTTCCATTATTCTGTTGATGGACATTTAAGGTAATTTCCAGTTTTGGAGGCAATTGATAAGGCAGCCATGAATATTCTTGTATGTGTCTCCTGGTGCACATGCACGTGTATTTCTTTTGCATATATAACTAAAATTGTGTTAAAGTATGTATAAGTTCAGCTTTGGCATACACTAACAAACGTTTTTCCAAAATACTTGTACAATTTACATCCCACGTGGAGTGTCTGACTGTTCCTGTTGCTCCACGTCCTTGCCAAAATGTAGTACTGTTAGCTTTTTATTTTGTTTTTATTTTAAAATTCCAGCCATTCAGGTGTGTGGGTTGTGGTATCTCACTGTGGCTTTAACCAGCAATTCCTAGGTGACTAATGAGGTGGGACACTTCCGGTCTCTTTATTTCCCATTTGGAGATCCTGGCTCGTAAGTGCCTGGTCATGTCTTTTTGCCATCTGTCTATTCTGGCTTACCTGTCTTTCTTCCAATAGCTTTGTGGTTCTGGTGGAAAGCCTTTGTTAGTTTCATGTGTCACAGATGCGTTCCCGTGATCTGTCACTTTTTCATTCTTCCGTTGGAGTGTTTTGATGAACAGAAGTTCTTAGTTTTAATGTAGTAAAGTCTACACTAAAGTCATGAATATACTCTCGTATATTACTTTTCAGTGGCTTTATTAATTTGCCTTTTACATTCAGGTCTAAAATCCCCTCGGTGTTTATTCTTGAGTATTGTGTAAGGTAAGGTCAGTTTTATTTCCTGATAGATATCTAGTTGTCCCATTGCCATTTTCTTATAACTCTCAAGTATGACTTTTCCCCTATAAAGCAAATGCATATATATACATACACATATGTACATACATATATATAAACTCATTTTTGTTATCATTCAGTCCTACTGGCTTTGAAGAAGCAAGCTGCTATGGTGTAAACTGACTATGGAGAAGGCCATGTGGTAGGGAATTGGTTGTAGCCTCTAGGAACTGAGGTCTCAATCCTACAACCACAAAGGGACTAGAGTCTATCAACAACCACGTGGGCTTAGAAGAGGACCCCAATCTCCAGATGAAAACGCAGCCTGATCAACATCTTGAGTGCCTGCCACTTTGTGAGGCTCTGAGCAAAGACCCAGCTAAGCCACACCTAGACTCCTGACCCAAAGAATATGTGAGATAAGAAATGTGTGCTTTTTAAAGCTGCTGGTATTATGAGACTCTATTTCTTGGCAATAGAACTTTGATACAATAAGCTTGTCAACTTCTAAAAAAATACCATTGCAATTTTTATTGTGATTGTATTGAATAGATCATATTGGGGAAAATACAATATTTTACAAAATCAAGCTTCCAGTTCCTGAACATAAAATATTGCTCTCTTTATATTCTTTTATATTTTTTCTCAATGATATATTACAATCTTGTATGTAGAGATCTTCCAGTTTTTTGTTTGGCTTATTACTAGGCTTTTGATATATAATTTTATTTTATGTTTGTTTTAGTGGTTCTAATTATGTTTGTAGATGGTATATAAAAATACATATTTTAAATATATTGCTTTTATATCCAGCAACCATGCTAAACTCTCTTATTGTATTAATTTGTACTTTCTTTTTTTGTACTTTATTTTAATATTCACAACTTGTTACTTCACTTCCAAATCCTCTTTTATTTATTCTCTTGACTGAATTCATCAGAAGCAAACTTTCCGATATTTTATCTTTGAGAGCCATTTCTCCTACCACACCTTGTTGAAACTTGAGCAGCAATCTTCAATACTTTATTTCTGGTGAGTCTATTAAAAGCATTTCTCAGTCTTCCTAACTGGAATTGGTATATATGACCAGGTGAAAAAGGTAACCCCAAATCTAACCCCTCTTGGGCCTCCATTTCTCATTGATCGTGAGTTGTTAATTCTTCTGCATTTTGTTAGCTCTGTATTTCCTTAAAGTTTTTTTTTTTTCTTAACTTCTGTTTGTGTTATCTAGTTTTTCTAGTTGTCATGGGGAAATGACAGCTCTAATAATCTATCATACCCTTAACAAAAGTGGAAGTGCTTCAATAAGTTTTTAGCCATTTTGTGGAGGCATAATTTGCATAATTTACAAACCAAAACATCCAATGATTATAAATGTACAATTCAATGAATTTTAGTAAATATATAGAGTCATGCGACTGTGACCACAATCCAGGTTTAGAACATTTCCATCATTCCTAAAGGTTTCTTCATGACTTGTAGTGGGTTTCCATTCTCAGTGCTCAGTCCCAGGCAACTATTGACCTGCTGTCTATCATTATAGATTGGCATTTTTTATAATGTCCACATAAATGGAATCATACAATCTGTGGTCTTTTGTGTTTAGTTTTTTAAAACTTAGCATGATGTTGTCAGGTTCATCTGTGTAATTCCATGTAATGATTTATAGTTTTCAGTGTACAAGTTTTTAGTCGTAATTTTGTAGTTTCAGTATATAAATCTTTTGTTTATTCCTAAGTATTTGCTTTGATATTGTTTTTTTTAAATTTTATATTTTGGATTGTCTATTGTTAGTCTATAGACATACAATTGGTTTTTGTGTAAATTGATCTTGTTATCTGTGCCTTTGGTGAATTCTCTCAGTAATTCTAGTAGCTTTGTATGTTCTGTAGAAATGAAAGAACTTTACTTCTTTTTCAATATACATCTGAACTTTGAACAATGTGGGAATCAGGGGCACTGACTTCATAGTTGAAAATATGCGTAAAACTTTTGACTGCCCCAAAACCTAATCTCTAATACCCTACTGTTGGCTGGAAACAGTACCAATCACATAAAAAGTTGATTAACACATCTTTGTGTATTATTTACTGCATTCTTACAAGAAAATGTGTTAGAGAAAATAAAATGTTGTTGAGAAAATCATAGGAAAGAGAAAATATGTTTACTATTCATTAAATGGAAGTAGATTCATAATTTCATCATGAAGGTTTTTATCCTTGTCTTCCCATGGAGTAGGTGGAAGAGGAGGAGGAAGACAAGAGGCTGTTTCTCTCAGGGGTAGCAGATGTGGAAGAAAATTCACATATAAGTAGACTCATGCAGGTCAAGCTTGTGTTGTTCAAGGGTCAGCTATGTATGCCTTTGATTTTTTTTTCTTAGTGTTTTTGCATTGGCTTTGTCCTCCACTGCAATGGTGAATGCAAAAGCTAAGAGCAGATATCCTTACCTTATTCCTGATCTTAAAGGGAAATAATGCAGTTTTAAAAATCAGTCATATTGATAGCTGCAGGATTTTCATAGGTTTCCCCAACTTCATCAGGTTGGTGAAGTTTTCTTCTAGTCGTAGTTTGCAGAAACTTATTTTAAATGGATGTGGATTTTGAAAATTGAGAAAATCATGTAAGCTTTTTGTACTTTATCTATTAATATTAATAATATGAATAATATTTATTCTTCATTCTTCATGAAGAATATTTTTAGTTTTCTTTTGTTGTGATGCCTTTTTCTGGCTTTGACATCAGGCTAATACCAACCTTATAGAATGACTTGAGAAATATTTCCTTCTCTTCTGTTTTCTGAAATAGTTTGTTTAGGATTAATATTATTTCATTAATATTGATGGAATTCATTAGTGTAGCCATCTGGGCCTGGGCTTTTCTTGTGAGAACATTTTAACTATTGAATCTGTTTATTTACTTTTAGTTTTATTCATGTTTCCCTTTCTTTTTGTGTCAGTTTTGGTGATTTGTGTCTTTCATTTTATCTAAGTTGTCTAACTTTGTTGGCCTAAAGTTAATCAGAGTCTCTCCTTATGATCCTTTTAATTTTTGTGGGTTTGGTAGTAATGACACCTTCTTCATTCCTAATTTTGGTAATTTTTATATTCTTTCTTTTTAGGCCCACCCATTGAGTGAAAAGTTTATCAATTTTTCTATTCTTTTCAAAAAACTAAATTTTAATTTATTTTCTATATTGTTTCCTTATTTTTATTTTCATTGATTTCTGTTCTGATATATCTTTTTTCTTCTACTTGATTTTGGTTTAATTTGTTCTTCTTTTCTAGTTTTGTTTTTGTTTTTAAAGCGGAAGCTCAGAGTGTTGAGAATTTTATTATTTTCTAATGTGAGCTTTTAGTGCTATAAATTTACCACAAAGTGCATATTTTCCTGACTTTATTAAAGCATAATTGTCATATAATAAGCTGCACAGTTTTAGAATGTACAAATTAATATTTAGTACATTTTGACATATGTATATGTGCAAGAAATTACACTGAAAATAATATACATATCTGTCTTCTCCAAAGGCTTCTTTGTGCCCCGTGTAATCGTCTGCAGTCCTTCCTTGATGCACTAATAATTTTAAAGTTTTGTTTTCATTCTCATTCTGCTTAAAATACTTTCTAATTACTTTTGTAATTTCCTTTTTTTAGCCTTTGGTTGTTTAGAAGTATGTTGTTAAATTTCCAAATTTTCAAAATTATTTATTTATTTATTTTTAGACCACGGTCTTTATAATTTATTTTGACTTAAGCCCTAAATTTAGTGTTTTTGCCTCTGTCTTTTCCTGTCTTTCTCCTTCCCTTCCTCCCTCTTTTTTTCTATTGGTATCCTTAGGTTTTCTTGAGAAAAATAAAACAAAATATCTGATAGACTCTAAGCTCTTGGCATAATCGAACTTTAAAACATTTCTAGGTGAGGAAATTGAGGTTTAGGGAGGTTTAGTCATTCTCCCTTTTATTCAGTATTGTTAATCTGCTTGGGATCCTACTTGGAAATAAAATTTGAGCAAATGATAACTGATGATTAGCACATTGCCAATTGTAACAGCACTTTTGCACATGCTTTTTTTTAAATTGCATTTTATGTTTTGGGGTACATGTGCAGAACGTGCAAGATAGTTGGATAGGTACACACGTGGCAGTGTGTTTTGCTGCCTTCCTCCTCTTCACCCACATTTGGCATTTCTCCCCATGCTATCCCTCCCAGCTACCCACCCGCTGTCCCTCCCCTATTCCCTGCAATAGACCCCAGTGTGTAGTGCTCCCTTCCCTGTGTCCATGTGTTCTCATTGTTCATCACCCACCTATGAGTGAGAATATGTGGTATTTCATTTTCTGTTCTTGTGTCAGCTTGCTGAGAATGATGTTTTAATTTCTAATTTAATTCTATTGGGGGCAGAGAATATGCTTTAAATGATTTGAATCATTTTAAATTCATCAAGACTTTTTCATGGCTTATAGATCATTCTGGAGAATGCTCTTCATACACTTGAGAAGACTATATTCTTCTGTTGGAGTGTTCTATACATGTCAGTTAGGTCAGTAGGGTTGATAGTGGTTTATTATACATGTAAAGTTTGTATCTTTATAGTTTGACTAATTTCATCTATTGTTTACAGTGGCTTATTGAAATCTTCAACTATAATCATTGACTTATCTATTTTTCTTTTAATTCTGCCAGATTTTGCTTATTGAATTTTGAGGTCTATTATTAGATTCATAATATACATATTATTATACAGATTATTAGATTCCTAATATACATTTACAACATTCATTCTATCTTGATGTATTAAGACTTTTATCATTATGAAATATTTCTGTTTATCGCTAGAAATGTTTTCTGTCTCAAACCCAATTTTGCTTGATGTTAATGTAGCCACTCTAGTTACCTTCTTAATGCCTGTATGTGATATCTACCTAAGTACATCTACTTTCACTTTGTCTTTGAGTCTACAGTGTGTCTTTTATTGATAAAATATAATTTGAATTTGCTTTTCTTATCCAACCAGATAATCTTTGCCTTTTGTTTAAAGAGGTTAATTCTTCCATACTTATTATAATTTATTGATATGGTTACATCTGCCATTTTGCTATTTGTTTTCAATATGTCTTACTTTTATTGTTTCCTCTATCTCTCTTTTTTTGCCCTTTTCTGTGTTAAACAAATATTTTTAATGTACCATTTTAATCCCTCTGTTTTTCTAATAATGTATTAATTTTTTTTCCAAATACTATTTGCTCTGTAGGTTTAAAAAATATATATATTGAGGTATCACAATATACTTCACATTAGTACTGACCTAATTCTAGTAAAATAGAGTCACTTTGCTAAAATATAGCTCAATTTCTTTCCTCTCTTTTGTGTCATTATTGTCATATATATTTTAGCTATGTGTGTTATAAGCTAAAAAATGCAGTGTTATAATTCCTCTTTGAAATCTTATATTTTTCAAGATATTAAGAGTAGGAAAAAGCCGAATATATATTTAATCATTCTTTTATATTTAATTATATATTTACCATTTATAACTTCTCATTTATTCCTGTGGATTTAAGTTATTACTATCTGGTGACATTTCATTTCAACCTGAAAAATGTCCTATAGCATTTCTTGTAAGAATGGTTGGGTAATAACGAACTTTCTCAATGTTTACCTAGGAGCATCTTTGCTATCATTTTTGAATAGTTTTTTTTTTGATATAGAATTCTTGGTTAACATTTTTATACTCATCACACCCCCAGCACATTGATTATGTTATTCTACTGCCTTCTGGACTCCATTGTTTCTAATGCAGAGTCTGCTGTTAACCATTGTTGTTACTCTACACAATGAATTGCTTTACTCTTGCTACTTGCAAGGGTTTCTGATTGTTTTTGTTAGCTCTCAACAGGCTGATTATTATATATTTATTCTACATTTGGATTGATCTTCTTGGATCAGTAAATTGTTGTTTTCATCAAATTTGGGAAGTTTTTGTCTACTATTCCTTTGAATATTTGATTTACACACCTTTCTCTCTCTTCTCAAGTTATAGAACTCCAAGTTTACATGTGTTGGCATTCTCCATGTTGTCTCATTTGATGTCTCTGTTTATTTCTTTGAAAAATCTTTTCTCTGTTCTTCAGGTTAAATAAGTTTTATTTATCATTTTTCAGTTTACTGATTCTTTATTCTGCCATCTTAAATTTTATGATGGACTCATCTAGTGAATTTTCCTTTCTGTCATTGTATTTTTCATCTAGAATTTTTATTTAGTTTATTTTTATAGTTTATATTTCTGTATTTTGGTGCTTGGTATGAGTCATTGTTATTATATTTTCCTTTCATTCTTTTTTTGATTTTTATAATTGAGGTGAAATTCGCTATTTTAAAGTGTACATATTGTAAGGCCAGTTGCCTTACCAGGAGTCAAACAGACACATTCATCACTCTCTGTGCCTGATTACTGCGTCATCACCTGAGCTCATTATCTGGCCTCGCCACATGGCTTTCCCCGCACCCGCCTCTGCATACCATACCCAAGCTCACACTCAGCACTAATTTATGCATCCAACCTCCAGCCCGCTGTTAAAAAATCCTGCAGAAAAAATTTTTAAAGAAGCCCCACCATACCCTGCCCGACAACAGCCTGCTCTGTATACCCCTGGCAGGCCCACTTACCCAAGGTCCCGCCCACCTACCAATGGCAGCTGGATTCATGTACTTCCTACTTTAACTCCATGTACTTCCTGCTCCTCAACAGCCAATAGAAATGCCTTCTCTTTGTTTCCCCAATAGCCAATCAATTGCCTGCCCTCCCCATAAAAGAGCACCCTGAACAGCTGGGTATGACTTCTCTGGCCCCACCCTAGACCACAGAACCTCGCCCAGGAGCTGAATAAATTAGCTTCTCACTTTCTTATACTTGTCTCAGTTTCCTCATTTTACCTCGGTAATAAATCTTACACATATAATTCACTGTTTTAAAGTGTACAATGCAGTGGCATTTAGAACATTCACAATGTTTTTCTAAAACATTTTCATTACTCTATAAAGAAACCTTATGCCCATTAGGCAGTTGCAACCTATTTCTCCCTTCACTCAGTCCCTGGTAACCACTGATTTGTGTTCTTTATCTCTGGATTTACCTTTTCTGGATATTTCATAAAAATGGTATCTTATGATATTTTGTGTCTGGCTTCTTTCACTGAGCATCATGCTTTTGAGATTTATCTACATGGTAGTGTATATCAGTGCTTCATTTATTTTCATGACTGGATAATATTTCATTGTATGTGTATATCATGATATCTTTATTAATTCATCTGTTGATAAACATTCAGCTATTTCCACCTATTTGCTATCATGAATAGTGCTACTATAACTATGCATGTACATTATTTGTTTGAGTACCTATTTTTAATTTTTTGAGGATATATG
Organism: Saguinus oedipus; assembly: GCA_031835075.1. Classification (NCBI taxonomy): domain Eukaryota; kingdom Metazoa; phylum Chordata; class Mammalia; order Primates; family Cebidae; genus Saguinus; species Saguinus oedipus. The sequence continues at coordinate 36,263,718 of CM063187.1, read as the reverse complement.
TGTAAGTGGAATTGCTAGGTAATATGATAATTCCATGTTTAGCTTTTGAGGAAATGACAAACTGTTTTCCATAGTGTCTGCACCATATCACATTGTACCAGTAATGTAGAAGACTTTTGATTTCTCCATGTCCTCGTCATGTTATTTTCTGTATGAAGTATCAAGTGTTACTTAATTGTGGTTTTAATTTTCATCTTCCTAGTGACTAATACTGTTGAGCATTTTTTGTGTACTTGTTGGCCATTTGTATATCTTTTTGGAGAAAGACCTATTCAAGTACCTTGACCACTTTTTAATTGGGCATTTATTTTTTCTTGTTGAGTTCTAAGAATTCTTCATGTATTCTGAATGCTAGATTCTCATTAGATATGTGCTTTGCAAATATTTTCTCCCGTTCTGTAGGTTGTCCTTTTGTCTTTATCGATACCCTCCTTTGATACAAAAAGTTCTTATTTTTAATAAAGTCTAACTTATCTATTTTTCTTTCATCACTCATGCCTTTGGCGTCCTATCTAAGAATTGGATTGCTAAATCCAAGATTGTGGAGATTAACCCTTAGGTTTTCTTCTAAGAGTTTTATGGTTTCAGCTCCACATTTAGGTTGGTCATCCATTTTGAGTTCATTTTTTGATAGAATGTGAAGCAGTAATTTTTCTTTAATTTTTAAAACATAGTGTTCTTTAATTCTTTGAGTGTATTTCTGGATTCAGAGTCTAGAGTGCTCACCATTACACCATGGAACCATGAATGTATTTCTAATAGCTGCTTTGAACTCTCTGTCTGCTAAATCCAAGTCTAACATCTGGGCCCAGTCGGCATCAGTTTATATTGATTCTCTTTTTTTCCCCCTGCATTTAATTTATACTTTACCATTTCTTATAATTTTTTTGTTGAAAACTGGATATTTAAAATAATATTTTGTAGCAACTCTGTATTATAAATTTTCCCCTAAATATTAAAAAGAAGTAACTTGCCTGGACTTAATATATGAAATCGGTCTTCTAAGCATGTGTGGTTGACACATCTGTTTAGTTTCTTAAATTCTTATTGTTATCTTTAGCTCGATTTCCTAAGAGTTGCTGCTGTGTCTGCATAGATTAGTAGTTGGTCAGTCGTTAGAAGATACTCAGTGCTTCCATACTCTGCTGACTGATTTGCATATGGGTTGTAGCTTGTATCCCACGTTCAGGCAGTTTTCAAATCTGCCTTTAGATTTAGTTTTACTTTCTGTTGAGCTCTCTTGAGTATTCCTGGAACAGGCTAGAGGCTCTCTAGATAGCCAAAGATGTGTGTATAGCTTAGTTATCTCTTCTAGGATATTCTCATTAAATTTCTGGTTGTCCTGCCATTCATCCCAGCTGTGACTGCAAATTTTACTTTAGCAAGGCTGTGGGTTTTCCTCCTTAATTTTCTTCTGAGTTTGCAACTTTTACTGACAATACAACCAAGTACTTCACTCCCAAACAGATCAGCCCTGTTTGGCAGTGAAAATGCTGTTTTCCCAGCCAGCCTTGTCCTGAAAAAAATACCATGCCAAGTTAGCTGGGGAAGGAAATGGAGCAGCTCTAGGCAAGAAAGTCACTAGATCCTACTGTTCTTACTCAAAATTCTTGCAGTTTTCATGAATACATGCTTTCAGTTTATTGTTTGCTTTGGGTCAATGTTATGGATAAAGTTTGTGTCTCCCCAAAATTAATATGTTCAAACCCTAATCCCAGTGTGATGATATTTAAAGCTGAAGACTTTGAGAGGTGGAGCCCTCATGAATGGGATCAGATCCCCTATAAATAGGGCCCCAGAAAACTCTCTCACTCTCTTTCTGCCATGTGAGGATGCAAAGAGTTGGCAGTCTACACCCTTGGAAGCCAGCCCTCACCAGAACTCAACCCTGCTGGCACCCTGATCACAGATTCTCAATTTCCAGAATTGTGAGATATAAATTAGGTTGTTTTGTAAGCCACTTAGTCTGTGTTACTTTGTTATAGCAGGCCAAATGGACAGAGGCAGTCAATTTCCAGAGCTCTTAGTGTTTGTTTTTGATACTTTTGTCCAGTTTTTACTTGTTTTATGGGGAGAAGTTTACTGATCTCTCCACCATGGCTAGAAAACCTGCTACCTCAACAACTGTTTTTTAAGTTTGAGTTTTTCATTTTTACCTAGTTGAAGAGATCATAGTCTTCTCTATGGCTCTGCCCTTAGTTTCATATTTTGGATTTCTTTATTCTAAGAGTACACTCTAATTAACAGAAATTTTATATTATAATGTAATGGTTTAATTTTTCCATTCAAATGTTTAGTCATTTCACATGTATTTATTTCATTATATTGAGGCAGGATTGTAGCTCATTTTTTCTTCTTGTTGTTGGCTAGTTGTCCATACCAATTGTTGAATAATTTATTTTCTGGTTGATTTCAAAAGCAAGATTTTTAATGTTTGAGTGATATATTTTCTTACTTGGATCTTTTTTCTGTTCTGTTGATTAATTTTTGTATTCACACTTTCTTTTATTTTTATTTATTCATTTATTTGAGATGGAGTTTTACTCTGTTGGAGAGGCTAGAGTGCTATGGTACAATCCTGGTTCACTGCAACCTCTGCTTCCCAGGTTCAAGCAATCTCATGCCTTGGCCTCCAAAGTAACTAAGACTACAGGTGTGTACCACCATACCCTAATATGGCTAATTTTTGTATTTTTTGTAGAGATGGGATTTCACCATGTTTGTCAGGCTGGTCTCAAACTCCTGACCTCAGGTTATCTGCTCTCCTCAGCCTCTCAAATTGCTGGGATTACAGGCATGAACTACTGTGCCTAGCCTTGTATTCACTCTTCCTTAGAAATGCCACATTGTTTTAATTATTATACTTTTGAATACCTTCTAATACAGAGTATGACAAGATCCTTCCCCCTACCCTTGCACATTTTGAACCATACCAATGGGCTCCCATTGTCCATACTGCAGAGTTAGTGTTCATTAATTCACTAATTCCTGTATCCTACAGATGTTTATTGAGCTTATATCTTGTGTCACAATGTGATGCTTAGGCATTCAACGGTGAGCAACACTAGCCTAGTTTTTGCCTTGCTGAGATTTGCAGGTTGGCATACAGACAGGAAAAAAAGGTAAATAGACAAACTCATCAAATGCCTGAAAATTCTAACAAGAAACATCAGACAAAGAATCGATGTGGGAGATTTCTATTCCAGAAATTAATGTGTAAGTCAAAGCGTGTAGGATACGTAGGAGCCATGAAGGAACTAAACATTGTTTTTTGTTGTTGTTTTTGCCCCAAATGCTTGCTCATTTGTCCCAACACCACTAGTTACAGAATTTCTCCTTTTTCCATAGGTGTGGGAGGGAGGAGACCATGTGAAGGGAACAGCACGTGCCTATACGCTGACATGGAAAGGAGCCAGAGGACCTGGAATACAACCTGCATTAACTTACTTAGGAGAGCTGCCTGACCTGGTGTGTATGAGGGGTTGAGATGGTCAGCGAGGGGGCAGTGGGCAGATCATGCTGAGTGTTGTAGACCATGGAGGGAAGTTTGGATTGCATCCTTAGGGCAGCAGAAAACCTATGGGGTGGCTCCAGGGCAGCAGTGCACTATGTTTTAAGACCACTGTGCTGTGTGTGGTCTGGATAAAGGCTGAGTGCCTACAGGGGTGAGTGAGAGGGGGTGGGGTCCAGACTGAGGGAGGGGAGACAGGGTGGGTGGCCAGATGATAGACAGCAGGTCCTACTGATGGGCTAGACATGAGGCAGATGGAAAGGAGGGCAATTCTGTCCCCCTACAGGTTCTGGCAACCAGCCTTTTTGGTTGTTAACTGGGGCAGGGCAGAGAAGGAATCCCTGGTTAGGTTCCTGTGGGTGAACAGAGCCCCCAACAAACTGCCTTTCTGTAGCCAGCATCTACCCTGAGATAGGAGCATCCTCTGTGAGTGCCTTGGGAGATGATTGGTGTGGGGATGCGGCACACTTCTTTGGAACTCCAGTGGTGTGGATGGCAAGGGGGTGACACCCAGCCTCTTGCTAAACAGCCCGCACCAGGGCTGGGGAGGGCTGAGAGCGTGGCAGGAAAGGCGATCTGTGCAAAAGCGAGACATAAACAATTGACAGAATGTTATGGGCTGAACAGAAATGTCAGGGTATTAAAGTGGGTGTCTGAGAAAACAGAGAGTTGCTATCTGAGATGATGAATAAGCCAGTGCCAGTTGTCACAAATGTGTGAGGTGCCTCTGTGAGCAGAGAGGAGGCTGAGCTGCATTTTAGGAAGGCAGCCGGTGGGGGCTCTGCACTGGGCCAGGCCCTACCGCAGTGGGAATGGAGCCAGATGCCCTCCCACAGTGCCCGCTGTTCTGTGCCTGGCTGCCGCCCTTCTGGTTACACGCAGAGTGCATCTCCCTGGCTGGAATGGGAGTTTCATCAGGACGGTGTGTTACGTGGTCCCCAAGGGTCCTGCTCCCTGGTGTACATGCCCAACCTGACGTTCTCCCCGCGTGTGGGTGAGCCCTGTGTATGTGATGTGGTGCGTGGCAGAGGTGAAAGGATTTTTAAAATTTTGATTTATTTATTTTGTACTTTAGATTCAGGGTCCATGTGCAGGGTTGTTCCATAGCATATTGCATGATGCTGAAGTTTGAGTTTCTGTTGAATCCTTCACCCAAATATTGAACATAGTACCTGATAATAAGCTTTTCAGTCCTTGCCCCCCTCTCCCCTCCCCCACTTCGGAGTCCCCAGTGTCTCCAATGCGAATCATGGACTTCTCCTCACTGCTGGGTGCCCAGCATCTTCACCCATTGTGCTTGGCGTACTTTAGTGCCCAGATGCCTCTCTGGGGATTTGAGCTGTTTTTTCTTTGGTCCTTATTTCTCTACATTCGAACAGCTTGGCTTATTGCTGATGGTCTCAAAGACAGAATCCCTCTCTTTAAAAAATGCATTGTGGCCATCATTGAAAAGAAGGGGACAAAATGAAAATTGGATGAAAGTAGAAAAACGGTGCATTTAGCATCAAGGTCAGAGAGCAGGTGGAATAGGACATTCTGGAGGGCACTGGGTACCAGCCTTGGCCGTGGCCCCCTAGCACTCTCTGGGAGGCCATGAGGAAACCAACTCAAACCACTTATCATGGCTACTATCAGATTAGATGATCTCCTTAACACAAACTTTCAGATTCTCTGAGGGTTAAATGTGTTTGCCAGCAATATTTAAAGCTACAAAGTTATAAGACAACCAGTGGTTTAGCTAGTTACTTGGAATTTATTACAGAGGGATTTAATTTATACGAAAAGAAAAGAGATTGTTCTCTGCCCTCCAAGGGCCATGTAATGTAATGGGTGAAATGGGACAGCACTGACTGGCTGTAGTAGCCCACGCCTATAATCCCAGCACTTTGGGAGGCCGAGGCAGGCGTATCACGAGGTCAAGAGATCGAGGCCATCCTGGCCAGCATAGTAAAGCCCCATCTCTACTAAAAATACAAAAATTAGCTGAGCATGGTGGCAGGTGCCTGTAGTTGCAGCTACTAGAGAAGCTGAGGCAGGAGAATCGCTTGAACTCAGGAGGCAGAGGTTGCAGTGAGCTGAGATCACACTGCTGCACTGCAGCCTGGCAACAGAGGGAGACTCCATCTCAAAAAATAAATAAATAAATAAATAAATAAAAATAAAGAAAATAATAATAAAAAAAGAAATGGGACAGCACTGAAACATACATTTTTCAGAAAGCTTGTGATTGAAAATACTGAGGCCTTCTGCTAACCCTGTCATTCCCTCACAGAGCTGAGTCCTCAATTGACAGCCATACATTGTTTTATGCCAATGTTCTTGGATATTTCCATGTAAGCATTTCAGACATAGAGTTAAATATGCAACTGATGCTTGGTGCTTTTTCAGGACTAGATGTATCAGAGAGGAAAAGACAAATGCACATACAGAAGCACAGAATGTGCCTATCTCAAGTAGAAAGGGATTTCACACCAGCAATGTAACGCTCCCAAAGCCATTCGAAAGTCCGGAGGAGGGAAGGTCGAACTGGCTGAGGTTCTCTGACATGCCGCTGGCTTTCAGAGACTCCAGACTTTGCTAGCAAGCACCAGCAATGACCACAGTTGCCTCCTGCGTGTCGCTGGGACTTTGCAGGCTGTAACCTAAGTTCATCCAGCAGAACCTGTGCATCTGCCACTGCTGTCCCAGGAAAAATGATATGGCTCCTGCCCATTAAATACTGGGCAACTGTCTCCCTCATTGGCCCATTTCATGAGATTCCCGAAAATGTAGTTTCCGGGTTTCTGGTCCCTGTGGTAGTGGAAGAATGGAGGAGAGGGGTGTTGCCTCAGAGTCAGCAGCAGGCAGCATGGAGTCCAGAAAGCTGCAGGAACATGGTAATGAGCCAGCATGTGGTTTGCCACAGATAATGCAGTTGACTTCAATGATCTTTAGGTTCACGGATGACAAAGTGCCCATTAACTCTTCCAATCTCCTAGGGAAATAGATGGCAGGAAAACCAATGTCAAGTCCACGGAGGCAGCAGGGAGACAAGTGCAAAGAGGGTATGTGATTCCTCATTAGTGCTGGCACTGGAAGCAGAGCCCAGGTCTCCTGGATTCAGTCTTCCCCTCTTCCCCTGGCCCTGTAGGGCCATCCCTGTCATGACAGTAGGAGAGAAAGCAGAAGCCACAGAAGGAGAGAAGAGATGATGGAGGGAAGAAAAGGTGGGGGTGGGAATGCAGGTCTGAACAGAACCTGCAGGTGCACATGAAAGTGACTACATAGCTCCGTATGGTAATTGGAGAGTTCCTGAGAAGGCAGTTCTCCAGTGAACCAGGCTTGGGCAACCCTGGGAAAGTTTGGAGGCATGACGTGGAGCTGTGCTTGCACGTGTGTGCTTGCATGTGTGTGTCTGTGTGCTCACGTGTGTGCATGTGTGTATGCAGTGAAACAAGCAAGGTAAAATAGAGGCATGTCCTGGTGGACCATCCTCCAGCCAATAAAGAGATCTGTGCCTGTGAATCAGCCTCTCATGCTTCTTTTCCCCGATTGAGATCCTGCCTGGCTCCTGAAGAGGATAGATGGATGGATGGATACATAGATAGATAGATAAATAGAAGGATGGATGGATGGATGGATAGCTAGATAGTTAGATAGATAGATGCATGGCTGGCTCCTGAAGAGCACAAGGACCCAACCTAACAAAAACCTCAGGGAGGGTGTGAAATACTTAGCCTTTGAGACTAGAGTGGTTCAACTATGGGAGCTGCTTTTCCTTTGCCTAGATGAACAATCTTGAGTTTCTGCTTTGTGTTCAGAGGCTGAGGTGAGGTGCGAGGAGGCTCTGTGTGCTGCCTGGAACCATGGGTGGATTCTGCAGGGAAAGGCTGAAATGAGAAGAGGAAACCCCGGGTGCCTCCCGCTAAGGTCCAGATGGGATTTCCAGATCTGTTTCATTGAGATGTCCTCTCTGGAGGAAAGCTGTGGTTATTGAGCACTGGGATGGGTGGGGACAGACCATTTGTCACAAGGAGGGCAGAGGAGGGGACTTGGAAGTTTGGAGGTCAAGTTTGTGCCCCAGATTTTGGTCCCCCAACATGTGAATTTGACTCAGGATGTGAAATGTGGTTGAGGAGACAGCCAACCCATCAAGCCCCTCATGGCCCTGGGCTCTTCCCCTGATGGTCAGATATTTTCCCTTGGATATGAAATAAGAAACAAGCACCTGCTCCAAGTCAGTGCAGGGGAAAAGGAATCTTGAAAGGCAGAGTCCACAGGCTACTGCAATTGCGAAGTTTCTCTATCATCTCATGATTTACTTTTTTTTTTGAGACGGAGTTTTGCTCTTGTTACCCAGGCTGGAGTGCAATGGCACAATCTCAGCTCATGGCAACCTCCGCCTCCTGGGTTCAGATAATTCTCCTGCCTCAGCCTCCTGAGTAGCTGGGATTACAGGCACGTGCCACCGTGTCCAGCTAATTTTTTTGTATTTTTACTAGAGACGGGGTTTCACCATGTTGACCAGGATGGTCTCGATCTCTTGACCTCGTGATCCACCTGCCTCGGCCTCCCAAAGTGCTGGGATTACAGGCGTGAGCCACCGCACCCGGCCATGATTTATTTTTAAGGCATGGAAAGTTTGTATTCTATTTATTACTATCTATCTGCTTTAATGAAAAAAGTTAATGATTTAGCTTCATTATGTCACCAAAGTGATCTATAGGAAGACCTGCCCCCCTTTCCCTGTGGCTTCATCCTGTGCCTCTCCCCTGGCTCCAGGTGCCACACCCCCACCTTGCCTCCCATGTATGAGAGTCCTCTGGTTTGAAAGACTTTGTTGAGAGGATAGTGTTTTGAGAATTCCTGGATCTAAGCCTCCCTCCATCTCTCTGGCAAGGTAGCAGCAGACTGGTACTCAGGTTCAGGCTGTGATTTTTCAGGGCAGCAGTTGTATTAGTCAGGGTTCTCCTGAGAATCAGAACCTATCAGATGAATGTGTAGATAGATAAGTAATAGACATACATAGATAATAGGTAGAGAAATAGATGACATAGATAGATGATAGATGCAGATAAATGATAGATATAGATATATAGCAATAGATGAATGATGTAGATAAATAGATAATAGATAAACAGATGATAGGTGGATGATAGATTAAATGGATAGGTGGATGAATGCATCAACAGATAAATGGATGAATGGATAGATGTATAGATAGATGAATGGATAGTTGGATAGATAGATAGATCAATGGATAGATACATAGAAGGATGGATAGATGGATGGATAGATGTATGCATGTATGTATGTATGTATAGATGTATGTATGTATGTATAGATAGATAGATAGATAGATAGATAGATAGATAGATAGACAGATTTCTTATAAGGAATTGACTCATGTGATTGTGGAGGCTGACAAGCCCAAAACCTACAGAATCAACATCTCAGTTTGAGTGCGAAGGCCAGCAGGCTGCTGTGAAACCACAACGCTGATAGTTGAGTTTGAAGGCTAGCAGGTAGGAAGTGTCTTTCAGGCTTTGTTTTTAATTCTGGTCTTTAATAGATTGGATGAGGCCCACCCACATTGGGGAGGGCCATCTGCTTTACTCAGTCTACCTTTTAAAATGATAATCTCATCCAGAAACACCCCTTGGAAGCACCCAGAATAATGTTTGACCAAATATCTGGGCACCCTGGGGCCCAGTCAAATTGGGCATAAAGTTAACCATCACAGCAGTATTTAGAGCAAGAATTAGTGTCATCAAGAATTTTCTTCGGATGGCCACTGGGTTTTTCTTTGTCTGGGCACCAGAGTCCTGGACTTCTCATCTGAAAGATGAAGATGGAGCGGTTGCATTAAATAAGGTATATTTCTAAAGCAGCACTTGCCTGACAGGATGAGTGGGAACAGGTGCTTATGGACAAAAGGGAAGTACTTTTTGGTTTCTTCTCTGTCCAGGGGGATCAAGCCTGGCCTGTACCTTGCTGTGAGTCAGGATCACAAGCCAGTGGCCAATGCAGAGTCTGAAGGCAACTTCTCTGTACACGCTGAGGAATTTCCATTCTCAGCTCTAATAGCAAGCCAACCTACTCTGACCCTGATGGAGCCCTGGGCCCCATCTTCTTCCACCTCGGTTAGCCCCGATGGCTCTGGGGGCTTCCCTGCACTCACACTTCCATCCACACCATTTGACTGTAGCCAGGTCTACAGCAGCTATGGGGGCAAAACACTGCGTGTTAGCTGGCCCTTATGAACACAGGAAAGAACTGGGGTTGGGGGCTTAGCCTGGCAGTCAGACTTAAGTAAACAATCACCTGAGTAATGCAGCAATAAACAAAACATAATGAAATCGGGTTCCCTTTCCTCTTTCCTCCCGGCTTCCCACCCCCTCTCTTTCTCATTGTTTTCTCCCTGTTTTTTTCTTCACTTCCTTTCTTTGTCTCCTTTTCTTTCCTGCAAGGGGAAAAGATGTCTCTTTCAACTCCAGCTGATAGAGTTTTAGCTACATGGAGCTAGATTTCCAATTGTACCTCACACTTCATATAGCAGCTGGTTGGGAAATAAAACATCTTACATTTAGATAAATAAGCAACAACAACAACAACAAATCAGAAAATTAATAACCAGAAAGATACACTCATTTTACTACAGTATTTCTGAAACGAAACAAAATGCAGGCTCCATCAAAGCCAGGTCTGTGGGTAGAAACATAAAGGCCTGTGGTAGGGAGCTGGGGGGAGCTGGGAGGTCTGCTGGGGCTATCATGGCAGGGCGTGGGCTGATTCCTGGGGTCCCCTGCCTTACCAGCTCCCCATCGACAGCTCTGCCATTAGCCCTGGGTGTAGCTTAACTGTGTGATCATATGGAGGGCCCTGAGCCTTCCCTGCAGAGCCAGCCCCTGGGACCTCTGTGACTTAATTTCACCCTCCAGAGATGCAGCTCCCGTGTGATCAGTTGCTCCTGCTTGGAGACTCCTGAGACTCTCTGCTACACGCACATCACCCCACCTCTGCCCACTGCCTCTGGAGCTGTTTCCCACACCCATCTCCTGCCTGGGGTGCCTCCCTAACATTCATGAGTGTTTGCCACGTACCTGGGTCTATGGGCAATTTATGCTTAGTGAGCCACTGAATTTCACAACACCCCTGTGAGGTGGACACTCTTATTAGCCCCACTTTACAGATGAGGACAATGAGGTACACTGGGCATCCAGCACCCACAGGTAAGGGCAAAGCTCAGCTTCAAACACCAGCATTTGGACTCTGGCTAGAGGTGGCCTTCTACTGGGTTAGGATCAGAGGCTTCATGTAAGTTTAAATATTAATAATCATTTTCAAACAGGGGACTATCAAAATGCAAATACAGAGGTATTACTGAGATGATTGCTTTTTCAAAAATGGACATCCTTATGAGGACAGCATCTGGCTCTGTTGCTCAAGCTGGAGCGTGGTGGTGCAATCACAGCTCACTGCAGCCTCAAACTCCTGGGTTCAAGCAATGCTCCTGCTTCAGCCTCCCACCAAGTAGCTGGACTACAGGCATGCACCTCCATGTCTGGCTAATTTAAAAAGCATTTTTATGTAGAGATGGGGTCTCACTATGTTGCCCAGGCCGGTCCCAACTCCTGGCCTCAAGCAATCCTCCTATCATGGCCTCCCGAATCATTGAGATTACAGGCATGAGCCACTTCACTCGGCTCTGAAAAATGGACATTTTTAGTGCATAAAATTGCCATGCGTGAATGGTGCCAGTCACAGGACAACAACAGGGTTTATGAGATTGATGTGACTCCATGGTGCACTTGCTCCCGGGGTTGCGGGCCAGGGATATCCTGAGTTAGTGGTTTCTTGATGAACACTTTTCCCTTCCAGAGCTGTCTGTGTGCTTCTATTTCCTCCTAGGGAGGAAGCCGGGGAACTTCTCACTTGGAGCTCCTACTCCTGCCACCACCGCTCTCCCCAGTGCCCAGCTTGTCCCGAGCTGCCATGACACAGGATGGAAATCCACTCCATGAACACACCACTGCCCTTTTCTGCCCTCATGCCTTCCTTATGTGGAATGCACTCTCCTACCCCTTTCCCCTCTCCTTTTTCCTCCATTGCCATCTGTGTCTTATGAAGCGCTTATCTCCCCCAAGAGCTGCTGAAATTCTAGCCCCTCACCTGACTCCACCCTGCAGTGCTGCCCCAGGTGATCTTTTCCTCCAGTGACCTGCCCTGTGTTGTGGGTGCTGTTCAATCCAGCAGAGTCATCACCTCCAGGCTTGTCTTCCACGTCCATGCTATGTACAGTGTCCGCCAGAGGGTCACACACACATGGCGGTTAGTCAGACTAGCACACGGCCAGGGTGCATGGCTGGGGAAGAAATCTCAGACCTGTCCAGTGGGGACTTATCAGTCAGCAAAAGTCCTCAGAGTTGAGTCCCTGTGCTCAGCCTTGGCTGGGAGCTTTGGGCAAGGCATGCTCCCGTCCTCAGAGGGGAGGGTATGACACATGTATAAATACATCAATCCCTCTGCTAGAAGAACACCACACATGTTTGTGAGGAGGAAGAGAGCCAAACCACAGGCATCCAGAATACAAGGTCACATCTGGCAGGGAAGGGAGAGGTTTAAGAAGGCCCGAGAGCTGGCCATTGGAGGACAGGACTTTGTCCTCTTGGGCTCAGATGCTCTCAGCATGAGTTTCTTGCAAATGTAAGGCTGCAGGTGGCCTTTCCTTTGGGGAGAGGCAAAGGAGGGAGCATGCATGCTTTCTCTCCCAACATCAGGATTCTTGCAGGGACATGAGAGGGCCTGCAGGATGTTGGCCATTCCCAGCTCTGCAGAAGGGCTGTGAGGGTGCCCAGTGCAACTGGAGCTGGAAGCATGAGAGGCTCTGTAGGTAGAGATATGGTGAGGACATTGTGTGTTGAGACCATAGGGCTCAGACTGGCTGGTGGAAGGATCTCAGTAATTTTGAGCTGAGCAACCAGAGGAATGAATTACCTGTAATTGAGATAAAGAAGACTGAGGGACCAGTACCATGCTGTTTTGATTACTGTAGCCTTGTAGTATAGTTTGAAGTCTGGTAGCGTGATGCCTCCCGCTGTGTTCTTTTTGCTTAGAATTGACTTGGCTATGCGGGCTCTTTTTTGGTTCCATATGAAATTCATGGTGGTTTTTTCCAGTTCTGTGAAGAAATTCAGTGGTAGTTTGATGGGGATAGCATTGATTGTGTAAATTACTTTGGGCAGTATAGCCATTTTCACAATATTGATTCTTCCTAACCACGAACATGGAATGTTTCTCCATCTGTTTGTGTCCTCTCTTATTTCGTTGAGCAGTTGTTTGTAGTTTTCCTTAAAGAGGTCCCTTACATTCCTAGTGAGTTGTATTCCTAGGTATTTTATTTTCTTTGTAGCAATTGTGAATGGCAGTTCGTTCTTAATTTGGTTCTCTTTAAGTCTGCAGCACTGTTTACAATAGCAAAGACCTGGAACCAACCCAAATGCCCATCGATGATAGACTGGACTGGGAAAATGTGGCACATATACACCATGGAATATTACGCAGCAATCAAAAATGATGAGTTTGTGTCCTTTGTAAGGACATGGATGAATCTGGAGAACATCATTCTCAGCAAACTGACACAAGAACAGAAAAAGAAATACTGCATATACTCACTCATAGGTGGGTGAGAAAAATGAGAACACATGGACACAGAGAGGCGGTCTACTATACACTTGGGACTGTTGGGGGAAATGGGGGAGGGACAGCAGGGGGATAGCCTGGGGATGAATACCAAGTGTGGGTGAAGGGGAGGAAGGCAGCAAAACACACTGCCATGTGTGTACCTACGCAACTATCTTGCACGTTCTGCACATGTACCCCAAAACCTATAATGCAATAAAAATTAAAAAAAAAAAAAAGACTGAGGGATGAGAGACTGTGGAAGAAGAAGATGTGGAGGAGGAAGGTGGTAGGAATTAAGCTTTACAGATTCAAGTGTGCAATGCTCATTACTTTGGTAAGAAGTGGGGTAAGAATCTGCAGTCCAGAGGAATGGTCCTGAGTGAAGATCCACCCAAGATACCCTCAGCATGTACACTGACTCTTCCCTGCAGAGATAGATATATTATGTACAATCTGCACACGAGGAGAGCAAGTCCCAGAGAGGGTACACAACTCACAGTGATGAAGGGTCTCACAGCTAGTGAGCGGTGATGTCAAGATTCAAACCAGGGGCTGGGTGACTCCTAATTGGGTCCTCTTAACCACTGGACTGCCTGCATGGCAAAGCAGTACTACTGCACATCGGAGCAGGCCAGACCACTCCCCTCCAGGAGACCTCAGCATGCATTGATGGCTTTTGCTGTATTGAGGCACTCCCTGGAAACAATAAGAACTAGATATTAATATACTGGGCAAGGATTCCACCGTGTACAGCAGTGGCTTTCCAAGTGCTACCCTGGGACAGTGGCTCAGCATCACCCGGAAAGTATAAGTGCAAATCTCTGGGCTTCACCCCGAACCATCTGAATGAGAGATTCTGGAAGTGAGGTTTTAACAAGACCTCCAGATGAGAATTTGAAAACCATCAACAGCATCTCCCTCTGCCCTTTCCCAGCTGCCTGCCCCTGCCTTTCTCCAGGGGCCCCAGCAGTTCTGCTCCCAGGCAGGTGCAGGTGGGAGAGCCTGGCTCAGCTGGGGCTGTGCAGCCTGGTGGCTATGGGGCCTGCCAGTGAGAATAGCCCTGTGAGCAAGAGCTGCCACAGGGTCAATGACACTGCTGCTGGGCAGATGTGGTGCTCAATGTCCTTCCCTCTTGTCAGTGGTGGGCGTGGGAAATAGTAGCCCCAGAAAACAGGACGTTTTCTGACTTGATCCTTTCCCCCCTCCCATCACATAGACCCCAAATCAAGGCAAGGGAGTAGGCTTGATTGTGATGGCCAGAGATCCCCGGGGCAGAAATACAGATGTAATATCACTTGGGGTGTTTGCAGATACTTGATCTTGCACAGGGAGAGAGAAGTCCTAAATTCAAATGTCTCCAGGCGCCGGGCACCAAAAGCAATGACTGAAGTGGCGCATGTCTAAGAAGCACACATTCCTTTTGGTTTAGAACTTCTCACTTCCTTAAAAAAATAAATGTTTTATTTTGGAGTAATTTTAGATTTACAGAGAAGTTGCAAAGAGAATACAGAATGTTCCAAAGAGAATACAGAATGTTCACCTCTCGCTGAATTCCCCTAACATTAGCAACTTCTATTCCCACGGTACACTTGTCAAAACTAAGAAACAACATTGTTCTATTATTATTGTTACTGAACTCCAGATTTCATGTGGGTTTCACTTGTTTTCCACTCATGCCCCCTTTCTGTCCCAGGATCCAGTTTGAGGGGTTCCTCCTGGTTCCCATGACTTCGATAATATCCATGTGTACTGGCCAGGTAGGTAGAATGTCCTTCACACTTCTGATAGAAGTAGGAGGTAGGCCTACAAAAATCCTGGGATTTTTGTTTTCATAGGACAGTATTTTTTCCTGTTACATTTCCTAATTTTAGATGTTGGTTACTAGTTTATAAATGCTGGTTGATATCAGGCAGTGCCTCACGGCTTTAGAAGAAGCTACTTAAAGTCTACAGAAATGCTGCCTCGTGCCAGGTGTGTGGTGGCTCATGCCTGTAATCCCAGCACTTTGGGAGGCTGAGGTGGGAGGATCACCTGAGGTTAGGAGTTCGAGACCAGCCTGGCCAACATGGTGAAACCCCGTCTCTACTAAAAATACAAAAAATTAGCTGGATGTGATGGCATGTGCCTGTAGTCCCAGCTACTTGGGAGGCTGAGGCAGGAGAATCGCTTGAATCTGGGAAGTGGAGGTTGCAGTGAGTTGAGATCGTGCCATTGCACTCCAGCCTGGGCAACATGAGAGAAACTGTCTCAAAAAAACCCAAAACCAAACAAACAGAAAACAAAAAAAAAGAAGTTCTGCCTTGTTAAGGTTGGACACAGTGGTCAAGGAAGGCTCTGTAATGACAATGAATGGAACATTTAAAAGAACACGGGTACTCTGTTCCTGTCAGATGAAACACGTCCACAAGCCCTTCTCAGCTGTGTAACTTTGGCTGTATGGCTCAGAGGTGGAGGACATTCACTGGACACACTGGACAATGCACTGGATAGAAACAGCGTTGCAGGTTTTGTGTACTTCCTCCTCTGCTCTGGCACTGTCACTGTTTAATCACGTCGTTTAGTCTGTAACTATTTTCCTGGCTTTATTTGACCCTGGTAGCTTTAATCAGGAAACTTCTGCTAAGATTCTTTTCCCCAGCATGGACTGAGCAGCTGAGTATCTGCCAGGTTTATAATGAATTTCAGTTCCAAAGGGCAGGAGGCTACTTGGAAAACAATCCTGTTTATAACTGGCCTAAGAAAGACTGACTTATCGAAAGTACCAATGGAGCATCAGTGAGGTTTCAGAGCAGCCCGTCTGTGAGGTCGAGTCTGCCCTCAGCAGCAAGAGTTGAAATTGACATTTCCTGAACACCACCCACATGCCAACCTCTGAGAGGAAGGCATCAGGGGTGCTGCCTTGGCAGATATGCACTTCAGCCATTGCCATCCTCTCCCCCTTACGGCTCAGCACCCAGTGGCACAGGGAGATGAAGTCACCTGCCCAAGATCATGTAGTCACCCAGCATTGGATCAAAGATTTGTTCCTGGCTGTCTAGGTTAGGACTTGGCCTGATAACCTCCATGCTGTGCTGAGGGCCTCTGCCATCCTAACAGGACAATGATGGATTTGTGTAGGGGAATGTGTGTGGTCTGCAAGGAGGTGGCGTGTGAATGGACGCTTGGGGAAGATGTAACAGGTACTGCCCAGGGCGTACCCAGGTTCAACTGCATGAGCCTCTTCCACAGAAGGGCGTACCCAAGTTCAAATGCGTGAGCCTCTTCCACAGAAGGGCGTACCCAGGTTCAACTGCATGAGCCTCTTCCACAGAAGGGCGTACCCAGGTTCAAATGCATGAGCCTCTTCCACAGAAGGGCGTACCCAGGTTCAACTGCATGAGCCTCTGCCACAGAAGGGTGTACCCAGGTTCAACTCCTTGAGCCCCTTCCACAGAAGGG
This sequence comes from Saguinus oedipus, assembly GCA_031835075.1. Classification (NCBI taxonomy): domain Eukaryota; kingdom Metazoa; phylum Chordata; class Mammalia; order Primates; family Cebidae; genus Saguinus; species Saguinus oedipus. The sequence continues at coordinate 36,247,106 of CM063187.1, read as the reverse complement.
CATGTGGAGACTCCAGAGTGTGAATCTCTACCTCTAGGGTTAGCCATATTATGCAAAGTACAGAGAAAACAGCAAGACTTATGAACAAACAACTGCTAGAACAAGCTTGTCCAGTCCAAGGCCTGCATGTCACATGGCCACATGCGTGCAGCCCAACACACATTTTTAAACTTTCTTAAAATATTATGAGATTGTTTTGTGATTTTTAATTTTTTTTAGCTCATCAGCTATCATTAGTGTTAGTGTATTTTCTGTGTGGCCCAAGACAATTCTTTTTCTTCCAGTGTGGCTCAGGTAGCCACAAGACTGGACACCTCTGTAAAGGGTCTCTCTGCTGATGGGTTTCTGGGTTCCCCATTGCAACTTAATGGGGCTAAAGTGGAGATGAGACTTTTGGTACCTGTAGAGTTACCAGGCGACACATCCCAGCAGAGCTCTGCAGCTGTTTGAAAGCCCTCAGCTGCTCCTCTCAGCTGCTCCTGAGATATAAGGTGCTCCATGCACTGTTTTGTCTGAAACCCTAAGGGTGGCTTTTTGTTGGTTACGTGGCGCTCCGTGTTGCTTGGAGATACTTCACATTTGAAGCCACATTTCCAGCCCTCATGGCATGCTGTAGAAATGTTACAGTTGTTTTCCCCCTTATCTACATAAACAACATAACTTTGTCAGAAAATTGAAAATGTGCACTTTGTCCCATCAGCTAAAATGGGCTGTCAGATAAGGCTTTTTTTCTCCATTGCATCCGATGAATGATGTAAATGGTTTTTGGCTTTGGAGTTTTTTTGCAAGGCACTAGAGTAAATGATCAGAGTAGTAACATTTTTAACCTTATCTATCATACTGAAACATTTTTTCTGCCTCCAATAAAACATGTCAGAGTCGATTAAGGACATTTTTCAATGAGGTATAATTCACAGATTTTAGTAGCGAATCCAAGAGCACTGAAGTATTAAAGAGACTGTGAATACTTAATTAAGGCTATGTTACCATCCTACCTTTGCCTGCATTCACTTAATGCTTTGGAGCTCTGCTCTGAAAACGCGCGTTTTGTCTGATGGCGGGGTCGGAGGAGTAGCAGGTAGGATGGCCGGGGATGTGTCACATTGTATCTGGTGACAGGGCCGTGAAAGATACGGCAGCTCAGTACGTTTGGCGGTGCTTATCTGGTACATGAGTGCACATTACTTTCCAAAGACCGGGATCACTTTGGACAGTATCATTAAATGCTACGTCATTACCTGTTATAGAGCAGTGCTTTAGCTTCAAGGGCCTCTTGGGAAGCATGCAACAGTCAGAAGAATGATGGGCGAAGATGGAGCCGGCATTAAATTTTCAATGGAAGCAGTATTGGCTTTGACTTTTCAGAAGCCTTATCTGTTAGATGGTGTTTGTCACTGGGCCGCGGAGCTGTGGATGTTCGTCAGTTGGAAGTTGCAGGCAGTTGAACGATATGGACAGGTGAAGGCTCCGTGGGGACTGGCCCAGCTCGCGGAGAGCTGGAGGGGGTAAATTGAAGGTTTATTTATCCCATTCGCTGTCAAGGTCAGCTTGCTAGAGAGCTGTCCTATGGATGCTTACAAATGCCAAAATCCTGGCAAATTGTCGAAAAGAGCCTCCAAATCACTGACCTTTGTACAGCTCCCATCAACGTGCCTGTGTCTCTGAACGGGGTCCTTAGAGAGAGTTAAATGGTTGGTAAAATGAGGCTTATGCTGTTGCTGTAATGTCAACAGAGCTGCTATGTATTTTTTATTTTTGTGTTTTCAGCAACAAGGATGAAGTTAAAGATATGACTGATGAAAAGAAGGAGGTTGGGGCTGGTGGGGAGCTGAGCAATATACAATTATGCTGGTGTGGGTTTTGGCAAACGAGTTGGTCTGAATTTCTACATTTGGGCATATTTCCAGCCTGGAGTCTAAGGCATCTCTCTGTCTCCATTGTTATGTTCCTTGTTGGAAAGGGGCATTTCATTTCTTTTTTGTCATCCCTCCTCTCCACTCAGGGTGCCTGATGCAGCCACAGGCTCTCCTGAGGTTGGCTGTTCTGAGTGATGTATTCTCTTGCTGTGACTTCTGGTCTGACTTTGCCATGACAGCTAATTTAAGGAAGCATGACAGAGCCAGCCATACTGTCTTCCGTTCCTTTTGTTGATGGTGGAGAATTTACTGAGCAACACTGCGATACAGTTAACCAAACATAGAGGGCATTATCCAGTGATTGAGGAGCACCCACACCATGGAATATTACGCATCCATTAAAAAGAAGGCACTGGGGCTCTTCCTGTTGACCGGAAAAGATAGCTATGGGATCCCAATAGAGAATGTGTGAATACTATAATCAGATTTTACAAAACAAATAAAGCCACCTTCTGCCCAGGGTTGTCAAATAACATGCAAGACACTCAATACATTGGAATTTCAGATAAACAAGAAATAATCTAGAAATAACTTAAAAGCTATGTGTTGTTTATCTGAAACTCAAACATAACTGAATGTCCTGTATTTTTATTTGCAAAATCTGTCAACTCTCTCCCCCTCCGAATAGGAAATATGTATGGACATGATATATATGTGTGTCTACATGTATGCATGCAGGTATGAGTAAATATGTGTATTTGTATGTGGTTATATAGGCACAGAGTAAATAAAGAAGGATGAATCCTGGATAATTAACATAGATTTTCTGGGAGAGGCTGCATAGGGGTTGATATGAGAGTATGTGGTGGAAAAAGCAGGTGGAAGGGAGGTAAGTGTGAGGGAAATAGAAAAGGCAAAAGGGAAAGCCCATAGGTCATAGGTCATTCATCCTCTTGTTCACTCTACAAAGGATTGTCTACATTTCCTTTATCAGGGCCTGGGGAAGGCACCCAGGATTCTGAGAGGAGTTGGCCAGGGCCCTTGGCCCTTGGGAGTCAAGCTGATAGGAAAGCAGGCCATCCCATCACCACTCACCGTTCTGGAGAGGATTGCCTTGAGCCCTGTGGAGCTTGTGGGAGGGGGCTGGGGGCTGGACAGTCAGCAGTTTATCTTGCATTGCTGATTTAGAAGAGAAGATAAATGGTTGCATCTCAGCATCTCATCAGCCCCGTTTTTACTCTCTGGGTCCAAATTTGGGCTTCCTGGTCTGAATATTTTCCTCAGCACCCACAAGCTCAGCTTAGAAATGGTAATGATTGCCTCATAGTGGGCATGCGGGGACCCTCTGGACGGTAAGAAATGGCTGGCCTTGGGGGACCCCCTGTCTCGTCTCTCTCTGTTTAATGTTGAAGACAGTTGCTGCAGAGGCCGGCGCATCCACTATTTATAAGACCATTCTAAACCCTCCTTCTTATTTCCAAATTCAATTAAAGAGCCGTTAATACGTCCCAGGTTTGTTGTAATGAGACCATAACTGAAACTGACATCATTATCAATTCAAACAAAATACAAACGCTTCATCTTTTGCTTCCTCAGGGAAACACCCAACTTCCCCAAGCCTCAGCCTCTCCCTGGCTGGGAGGATGCAGGGAGGCTTGCCTGGTGGTTTCTTCTTTGCAAATACAAAGAGCTCTGCAGAGGACCTTCCCTTCCCACTGCACCTTGTGCCCTTCAGTCCAATGAGACTTTGATCATCGTGGTTCTGGAATACTCATTCTATAGCTGACTTTCCTTTGCAAATGCTTTTCAGGAGAGGAGCAGCTGCTGGAAGCCTGGTGGGTGGGAATTTTCTGTGTTGTTGTGTGGGCCAAACCATGACATTCTGTGACCTTGAATTATTGATTTCTCATAATGCAAACTTTGCAAAGCTCCAACATCCACTCTTCTGGGATGAAGAAATAGGCAAAGAATTCCATTGGGGTAGAAATGCATAGAGAGAAGGAGAAAATTCACAGGGTGGTGGTGGTCAGAGGGGAGCAGGGCCAGAGGGTAGAGGATGCGTGGTGGTGACAGGCAGTGGCTTTGACTTTCAGCTAGCATGGGTCATGAGGGTACTTGAGGATGTTCAATTGAGCTCAGCCATTGAACACAAAGGCTCAATGGGTTTTTGTTGGACAGAACATTGCAAGAGAGGCACAGGAGACATCGGGAGAAGGGACATGAATAGTCAATGAGCACAAACTGAGAGTCAAGAATTTCTGAGCCCCTGGTATAGGTGCACACTGACCTCATTCATTCTCTCAACAGTCCAAAGACATCAAAACAGGCTCAGTATTTTCAGATTAAGGCAGTAGGTCACTGGGAGGTTCTGTCTTACCCAACATTGCAAAAAAACTTGAAAACTCAAAGTTTTAAATACAAGTTAAATTCAAACTCAAAGATCTTGTGTTTAAAAGTTTCTCAGAGTGGCTGAGGAATGTGAATAATTGCAGACTCTTTACCCAACAGGTATTCCTATGAGCTGTGAACTCATCCACAGGTGGCCTGAACACTCTCACTCCTAGGGCCCAAAGGTACCTCTCTCCGGCCCCCTGGGCCCTCAGTGGCTTGAACACAGACCTCTGGCTTCTCTCCCTGTGTCCTCCTCTGCATCCTTGACATTGTCCTTCTCTGGAGGGCCCAGACTTTCCAGAGTCTTCTGGAAGCTCTCATGTAAACTGGGAAATCTCGCATTGGGTTCTCACATGGATTTGGGGTGTGTGCCAGTTCTGATGGGGCTGTGAGTCTGAGCTGGGCCACGTTGGGAACTAGCACTTCCCACGTGCAGTGGGGTTGGTGCCGTAGCTGGGCTGGGCTGCAGCTTGCTCTGGGAAGCCAACACAGCCTCTTTCCAAAGCCTGCTTTCCAGAAGGATCTGGCACCTGGAGGAGACTCCTGTAGGAATGCTGCAGAGCATCCCGCAGCAATTGCGATGGAGTGAGGTCGATACGATTTGGATGTTTGTCCCCTCCAAATCTCATGTTGAAATGTGATCTCCAGTGTTGGAGGTGGGACCTGGTGGGGGTGTTTAGGTCATAGGGGTGGATTCCTCATGAATGGCTTGGTGCCCACTCTGCAATAATGAGTTCATGGGAGATCTGGTTGTTAAAGAAACTGGCACCTCTTCCTCACTGTCTTGCTCCGTCTCTCCTCATGTGACACACCAGCTCCCCCTTTGCCTTCTGTCGCAAGGAAAAGCTTCCTGAGGCCTCCCCAGAAGAAGCTGAGTAGGGGCTGGTGCCATGTTTGTACAGCCTGCAGAACCATTAGCCAAATCAGTCTCTTTTCTTTGTAAATTACCCAGCCTCAGGTATTCCTTTATAGCAATGCAAAATGTACTGACACAGAGAGCAAATTTCTTTTCAATTCCATCAACTGTCCAGCTCCAGAATCTCAATGGCCTCTCTGTGTAGGTCGGGAAGCCTCAGCTACTGTGGTTTTCCCCATCCCAAAGTGGAAAATGATTAGAGATTCCTTTTCTTTCTTTTGTTTTTGTTTTGAGATAGAGTTTTGCTCTATCACCCAGGCTGGAGTGCAGTGGTGTGATCTTGGCTCACTGCAACCTCTGCCTCCCAGGTCAAATGATTCTCCTGCCTCAGCCTCTCAAGTAGCTGGAATTACAGGCGCACACCACCACGCTTGGCTAATTTTTGTATTTTTCATGGAGATAGGGTTTTGGCATGTTGGCCAGTCTGGTCTCAAACTGCTGACCTTAAGTGATCCGTCCTCCTTGCCCTCCAACAGTGTTGGGATGACAGGCGTGAACCACCATGCCCAGCTGATCAGTGATTTCTGCACAGAGCCCATCAGCTTTGCCCTGGCCAGTTTCCACCCACCTGAGTTACATTTCTCAGGCTGCTTTTACAATCTCCCAGCAAGGCCGTGCAGATACAAATTCTAGGACCCAACACCCAGTCTAAAAAGAGGCTACTTGTGCCTTTCCATCTGTTTTCCCTCCCTACCCTTTGATAAACCTTATGTTAGCCATTCCTTCCTTCCCTCCTTCCCTCCCACCATCTAAGTGCTTGACGAGTATGTGAGGGAAGGAAGGAATGGCTCACATACTCGCCAGGCACTTAGGTGGCTATTGAGGGTTTCCTGTGAGCGGACATTTTCCCAGCCTCTGAAGATTCTGAACAAAACAGGCAAAGTATCTGCTTTCACGGAAGTTATATACTCTAGGGAAGAAGATGCTAATCATGCAAACAAACCCATAAGATAATTTCAGAGAGCAGGAAGTGCTGTGAAGAAAATCCCTCAGATGAATAGGATTGTCAGCTCTACTGAGGTCTTTGAGTTGAAACTTGGAAGTCTGGGGGAGCCGACCAAGGAAAGGCCCAGAGGAGGAGGACTGCTGAGAGTGGGAGCATCTGCAAAGGCCCTGGGGTCAGAGAAGGAAGCTTGAGAGAAGCTTAGAGAACACAGAGGCCCATGGTTGGAAATGAGTCTAGGGGGCCAGCAGAGCTGGCCGGGGCGGGTCCTTCCACCTGGAGTTGCATTGAATTCTCAGCCTGGTCTCTCATGGGGAGTTCACAGACTGCAGCTTCCTTCTGTCCCTGCAGCTTGGCTTGCACTGCTCCCCTACCTGAGAAACCCTCTTTGTTCTTCATTGTGCTCATCTGAAATCCCTCCTCTTCCATGAAGCCTTCTCAGTTTCCCTGGCAGGATCCATTTCTCTCCCACGTGACTCTGTTGGATACAACACCCTCTTTGCAGCACCTCTGTGGCTTTGCATGATGTTTCTGAGTCCTGAGACCATGTTGTGTCCATCAATGCAGCCCCATAGCACTTGGTGCATGACATGTGCTCAGGTGTCTTCCTCTAAGCCAGCTACAGGTGCCTTGTTTAGGGATGAGGCTGGTGGAGTGCTCTCAGGAGATGGAGGCCCAAGCTGGGTTTCCTACCTTTCTTCTAGATCTTAGGAGGAGTCCTGGGTTAGGGTGGGAACTGTTAGGCATTTGCCTAGTTATTTTAAGTTTTGGGTGAGCAGCTGGGTAAGAGATGACTCAGACTGGTGAGCAAAGGGAGAGGGCTAGAGGCAGGAGCAATATCCCTGGCTGTGGGCATCACATCTTTGAGGACCACAGCAGGGCTGTGGGACCACATCCGTCATTAGAAGAGCCAGTGGTGGGGTGTGTCTTTATCGGTACGGGAGGTAAAAATGAATTAATGCTTGAGCAGGAGCTGCTGTGAAGGCAGCTTCTTAGAGGTTAATGCTGTATGAAGCCCTCTGTCCCCACTGACACATGCCTGACTCCCTGAGCAGGCCCTTGGATTTGGTTGAATTTCAGCAGGGTAGTGGTTTAATTTGAATGATGTTCATCTGTGTCTTCCCTAATACCATACAAGGGCTACTCCTATTTACCAGGTAGTTGTCTGGCTGGGACTTCCCCTAAGCTGAGCTTGTCCTCAGCAAGGACCCCCCAATGCCAGCTCCAGCCCTTAGAGAGGTGGCACAGGGGTCCACTATGCATCCTTTATTCTGCTGACCCCACTTGCTCTGAGCACACGGCCTGCGGAAAGCTGGGAGGCAGCACCTTTAGCAACCCTTAAAGTCTGAAAACACTGCATCCTCCTAGTACCTGCCTTGCCTCTGCTGGGTTCAGGGGTCACCCTTTTCCTCTGCCCACTCCCTCCTGCTGGCTCACTGTCCTCTGGGCACGGTCCATGGATCAATGGGGACCCCCCTCTCTAACCTGTCTTACTATTTCCCCTAGCTCTTTCTTTCCTCAAAAGACAAGGTGACCTGGCTTCCTTCTCCCTGTCCTTATTTGATGGCAGGAGTGGTTAAATCAAATGACAGAGAACACATTATGGTTGCAACTGTATGCCTTTAACTCATCTCCAAGCAAGAATAACACACGGCCCTTCAGCTTGATGGCTTCTCACTGGCCCACGGCGAGGGGCAGGGGAGCGGGGAGCTGTCCCTATTCTGGGAATAGGGTCATCATACTCTGTCATCTCCTGCCACCAACGCGGATGCCTCATGGTGTTTGACCATCAGGACTGGTGTCCAGCAAGCTCCAGCTGGCTCTGAGACCCAAGCCCAGCACAGAGCTTGGCATGAGTATTGCTGAAAGACACACGGATCTGTAGCTTTTGAGAGGAAATGCTCCCAATGAGTAGCTGACTTTGCTAAAGGAGGTGACGTCCTGACCTTGACCTTGACCTTGAGGCGGTGCTGCTGTTGTCAATGGAGCTGTAAGGCTGTGCTCTGGGCTGTCTACCTAAGTCACACCAACTTGCAAAAAGTCCCAGGAATATTTACAGTTGGTCTTTAAACAGCAGTGGATACGAATAAAAGAGCAATATCTCACATCATTAGTCCATAAATATGCAGTTTAGTTTTATTTGTCAAATAAAATAACCTGAGATTGAGCTGCCTAGCTGAAAGACACAGACATACATACACCTGTCTCCTTGCCCTGCTGCCTCTCCCTGATGTTTGCAGCCCTGTAGGAACGTTCTTTTCCTAAGTGTGTCCTGCTCTCTCCCTTTCCTGGGGAGAATCATTCAGTCAGGTTTGCCTCCCTCTCCCTCCGGGGGAAGCCAAATGAATGCCTGGGCTGTGTACAAGGCCATAGGTCTCCAGCCCCTTGGGGAAGGGAGAGCCGGAATCCCCTCCCTTGCTTCCCTTATTTAAGGGAGGCTCATTTTGATTTTATAAAAGCCTTCGCGTCTGTGCAGGGCTGGAAGCTTGCTCTGCTCATCGTGGGGGTCTATGCTGTGCTCCCCTGCAGGAACAGAGTAGGAAGGGCTCTGGTGCACCCCAGCCTGAATTTTCTGTCCTCACTGCATCCAGCTGGGTGCGTGTAAACTGGCAGGGGTCCTGAAATGTGAGCAAGAAGGCTGGAAGGACACATTCCACTAGGAATACAGAATTTCCTGGTGTAAGGTGATGGCCAGCACCATGTGCCCTGTGTTCATCTGGTGATGAGTGGGAGAGGCCTGGGCACAGATGTGCACCTAGGTTTTGCCCGGTTTAGTGGGCTGTGTGTCCCGAGTTAGGTGCTGCAGTGAAACAGGGAGGATGGGCTGGTGGGAGTCAGGGCTCCTGATTGGTGGGCGTGGTTTGGTTATGGAGCTCTGCCTCTCCACAAAGCTGCCTGCACTTCCTGAATCTCTGAGGACTTGAACTTTTATCTATTTTGGGTATAGCTCAGCCAGAGCGGAACATGGCCTGATCTGAACTTTAACAGTTATTTGAATTTTTTTAAAACGTAATTTTATTTTAATTTTTAATTTTTGTGGATGCATAGTAGGTGTATATATTTTGTGGTACATGAAATATTTTGATACCGGCATGCCATGTGTAATACTGACATCAAGATAAATATGGTATCCATCCCTCAAGCATTTATTCTTTGTGTTTTAGACAATTTGATTAAATTTGTAGTTATTTTTAAATGAATAATTAACTTTTTTTTTTCTATTGTCACTCTGTTGTGCTAGCAAATACTAGGTCTTATTTATTTAAGTTGTTGGACATATATATGTGTGTATATATATATGTATATGTGTGTGTGTGTGTGTGTGTGTATATATATAATTACTTTTTTTTGAGATAGGGTCTCACTGTGTTACCCAGGCTAGACTGCATTGTCACAATCTTGGCTCACTGTAGCCTCAACCTCTCAGGCTCAAGTGATCCTCCCATCTCAGCCTCCTGGAGTAGCTCGGACTACAGGTGCATGCCACTGTGCCTGTCTAATTTTTTCTTTTTCTATTTATGGTAGAGGTGGGGTTTCTCCATGTTGCTCAGGCCAGTCTCAAACTCCATGTCCCCACACCCAGCCTGTTGGTAATATTTTAATATTTGTATTTTAAGCAGAGATATTAAAGACAGTGTATCCTGTCAGCAGACACCACCACCAAGACTCAGTATATTCAGTCTGAACTTTATCTCAGAATGTCTGTTCTTTTGCCAATAGGATCTTGACTTTCAAATTAACATTCTTCTTGTAAAGCTCAGAAACAGTTCCACTGGGGGACACAGAGGGACGTGATGGTGAAAGGAGAGGGTCTTAGGTGAACCCAGCAACCCCCTCATGTTCACCCCTCAAAACCCAAAGGCTTTCTGGGTCAGGTGTTGGCGTGAGGATTTTGTTTGTGCTTTCCTTACAGGTTCAGCTTTCACTTCCTCTTGGATCCTTCTAGTGACTATGATAAAATCATCATGGATTTTAGACTGGTAAGTCCCTAGCATCCTCTAAAATGCAAAGGTTAGGAACAAAGCAGGGAGGGCTGTGCTAAACCTGGGCCTGTATTTCATGTTGGCACTGGCTCCGGATGGGTGTGTGGCAGGGGTGCTGGAATGCGAGCAGGTAGGCAGGAGGGATGCCTTCCCCCAGGGAAAAGAACTTCCCAGTGCAGGGTGAAGGCCAGCCCCATTTTCCCAGTTTCTATCTGGCCATGAGTTGGAGAGGCCTTGGGTGCAGGTGTACCTAATATCCTCTAATACATAAATAAGCCAGTTTCCAGTTCATGCGATTGTTCCTTATTGCACCTCTGCACGATATGCATGTCCACAGATGTCATGTTTTGTAAGAAAGTTGGTGATGTAATGAGAAGAATGTTGGTGATGTAATGAAATTCAAAACTGTATTTTTCCCATCACAACATTCTCTCTACAACGTGCTTCAGAGGCGTAAGGGTTTTGTGTTACAAATGGAGAAAAGAGACACCCTGAACTGAGAAATCAGTTTTCTTTCTTTCTTTCTTTTTTCTTTTTTTCTTTTCTTTTTCCCTCCTTTCTTTATTTCTTTCTCTTTCTTTTTCCTTCCTTCCTTTCTTTCTTTTTTATCAGAGTTTTGCTCTCATTGCCCAGGCTGAAGTGCAATGGTGTGGTCTCGGCTCACTGCAACCACTGCCTCCCAGGCTTAAGGAATTCTCCTGCCTCGGCCTCTTGACTAGTTGGGATTATAGGCATGCACCACCACACCTGGCTAATTTTTTGTATTTCTAGTAGACACAGGGTTTCACCATTTTGGTCAGGCTGGTCTCCAACTCCTGACCTTAGGTGATCTACCTACCTCGCTCACCCAAAGTGCTGGGATTTCAGGCATGAGCCAGTGCACCCAGCTGATAAATCAGTCTTTTAATTGACTTAGAAGAAAAACAAGGAATTAGAATAATTATAAAAGGTGGATTAAAGAACAGGGTTGTACCAAGTCAGGCCTTCCCAATAAGCTAACCACAAGATGTGTAGAAGTGTTGAACGTCAATTCTGGGCCAAGTGGTTGCTTTAAATCCGGGCAGTTTTGCAGCAGCAGCTGCCTTGAAGTTTACTAAGAGTAGAATGATTCTGACATGATTTGTAGGGATGCTCTTTGGGACATGGGAGGAGCTGGCTTTCCTATTGCATATCTCCCATGAAATCTTACCCTTTCAGTGTCCTTGGGAGTTTCATCTTTTTAAGTGATGGTCATTTTCTTGGTGCCAAGATACTGTTTTTGTGCTCAAGCACTTGTCAGAAATTGTGACATAAGACAGAAACTTACATGACTCGCCATGAACAAAAAGGAATGTGTCTTGTTAGCAGCACAGGCAGGATACACAGCCCAGACCGGCAGCTTTTATTGCTTTTGCAAAGGAGAATAAAATATCATCCAGTTCGATGATGCTATATCCTTGAAGAAATAGGCAAGATTTAACCTCAAGCACCAGAACAAGGGGTTTCTGATGACCCACCTCCTGCCGGCCTCCAGACATGGATGGTCTCAGGGCATGCTCACCCTTTTGGGGTGGTGTCTGCACGCAGATGAAATAAACAGCCCCCAGCACTTTGTCTGGTCACAGGAAACATGCTGGGTGTCAGAGCCACAGCCAAGAGTTGTTCAAGGTACAGACGCAGCCCCAGCATAGCCCCACTCAATGAAACCCCTTTCAAAGCTGGGTCTGCCCCTGTGAGGTCTTTCCTCTTGGCTTAAACAGGCCTTGTACATATTAAGCGTTCAAGAGATGGGGCTGTCAGTGTCGGTCAGACAGACGGGCTATACTAAAATGATCTGGCGTTCATCTCATCATTTCTCCGTCAACATGACTGAGAACATTTTTTCCTCAAATGCTCCATTCAGATTTGGCTGTAGCACAGTGGTTTTGCCTGTCATGAAAACAGCTAGATAGGAGTTCCTGAAAAGTATTTTAAAAGACAGGTGTGGACAATGAGAAAAAGTACAGTGAAAGGTTTAAAATGTAGAAACTCTCTGGCTTGGGTTTATGTTCTTACGGCCCCTTAAGCAATCAGAGCCCTGTTCCTCTTCCCTGAGTTGACAGAGTGCCTTTTCCCGGGTGTGGGTGTGAGAAGACATCACCAGCCCTGCTGTCCGTGTAGGTCACAGCTCAGGTCTGACATCAGCAGAGAGAACAGAAGGGTCACCTCCCTGGAGAAGGAAGGAGCTTTGCCTTTGAACGATGCCTTTACAACATTTATAAAACATCCCTCAACTTCTTCCAGGAACAAAAGTTTTAAATGAAGGAAAGAGCCTCAGCTATTTCAAGGTCTTGGATTCTTTCCCTTTCTGGCATTTGTGAGCAGCCGTGCAGATTTTTTCCTCCAGAAATGGAGGAAGACTGATTTAGCAAGTTTGCAAAGAGCCCACTTGTGTGAAACACCTTCCCTCCTGCTTTAAGGTGAAACTCCTCTTTCTAGGAGGAAAGCAGATAGAGGTCTGGGTCTGGATTGCATTGGTCCTAGCATTTGTCACAGCATTCTACTGAATTTGTGACTCAGTACAGCACTCACTTAAAAAAGAGACCCGGTTAAAATAGAGGGGCCCAAATCTTTGCTGCTTTTGCTTGAGATTCTCACGGGGTCCTTGTCAATTTCTATTAACCTGTGGCAGGTCCAGGAGGAGCATTCGGTTAATAGTTTGTTTAGGTGGTTCTCTCTTGGTCACACGGAGAACTCCTTGAAGGCAGGACAGCATCTTATTTTAGCATTTCTAGCCAATAGCTAGAGTGCTGGGCAACAAAAGATGCCCAGTCAATGTTGATTGATTATTTGATCCACATTTAATCGGCTACCTCGCCCCCATGCCTCCACTCACACAGTAAGACCATGCAAAGGTGTGATAGGAAATGTTCTGATGGTCAAGATTTGGGAACATGAAGTGTAGTCTCCACAAGAACATCGGTGGGTGTTTTATGGTTTCTGAACAAGCTTCCAGTGACTGCGCTGCTGTACATGCCTTAATTCAGATTTTGAATCTAAGGACCACCTGCTTTATGAAGTCCTCTCTGTGTCCCGCAGGTTGGACCTGTATTCACAGGGCACACAGACCTTAGATGCATGATAGTCTTGGCATCCATAGGAAGAAGACTGGGAGGAAAGATTGGCAGGAACTGCCATGCACCTCTAACCAGAGTCATGAGGGCTGGTCTGAAAACGGAGGTGCGGATGGCTGGAGGAAGTGGATGAGAGCAGCTTGTGTCTGCTGCAGAGGGAAAGAAAGGGGCGCTTCCTTCTGGGAAGATAACTGGTGTGATACAGGCAGAGGTGAAGTCAACAGAAGAACAATGCCAAAAAACCTACTTGATGACTGAATTCCAGTATCACAGCCCCAGCCTCCCATGACAGGGCCAACCAAGGCTGTGGTCTTATGTGCATCCGTCAATTAAAGCAGGAGGGAAGCTTCAAATCAGTCATTCCAGTAAAAATTTAACAGGCTCTGGGCTGACTTTAAGGATGCATGTGAAATTGCCACAAAACAAGGATTTTATTTTATTGTATTTTTTTCCCCATGGGCTATATTATTTCAGTTCCTGGTGCGTATCTGGAGGTACCATTGCTTTTTTTCCCCCTAAAGATAAATCCTGGAGGTAGAGAGGGCCTCTCTTGAAGAGGGAGGCTCGGATCAATCAGGAGAAGCCAGGTGAAGGAGAAGGAGAGCCTGAGAGGGAGGGCCTTGCCTAGAACTCTGCAGCAGGGTTAGGGTAAGGCGTGTGAGCCACACATTGCATTTCTGCCTGGGGTTTTCATCAAGGTTCCCTTTTCTGTGACAGGTAATGTCATTGCATGTACACAATTTAAGACAGAGCATCTGGTGCTTCTCAGACCTTCAAGCAGATGTCACATCTCAGGTGAACCTTGGCAGTTTTTAGATGAGAAAAGTAATCAAAGCAAAAATGTCAAATAATAATAATAATAATGATATCGAAGAATGACCAAGCCGCGGTTGGATTCCCAGAGGGCAGCATCTTCTCATGCCATCAACAATGTGGTGCCATTTCAACTGCTCTCTTTTTGTCCCAAAGACAGAAAAAAGAAAAGAAAAAGACACCATGAACTAACTGTTAATCCTCCTGGTAATACAAGTACACCTGTAAATAAACATGTCAATGTCTACACACAATGCACATTTATGCAGAATCCATCCTCCGGGTGCTTCTGCAGTTATCAGTAAAAGTCCTTGTGAGCCTAAGAAATGACGATATTAATTCAGTCTGGGGGTGTGGAGGGAAAGGTGGACTCTCTTCAAATAAAAAGGTGAAGCTAATTAAGTGACATCCACTGGGGACTGGGGAAAGAAGAGGCTTCTTGTGGGAAGGTAATTACATCTTCATTGACCCTCACGGGGTACCCCAGCGGTGGGGACTCTGCCTTTTGGTGTGACATCTCCTTTTGGGATGAGCTGCCCATCACCTCGAGAAGCCCCCCTCTCCACTGTTGCGTTTTCTAATCAGTTCACATGATTGAGCCTCCAGCAAGTGATGCTTTACTTAATTCCTTTCCGCCTGTAGGGTGTGAGGTTTGGAGGGCCTCTCGTCAAAACTTTGGAGGGCTCTGTCAGTTTGAAAAGAACATGACCTTTAAATTGTATCAGTATGTTTGCTGGTGCATAAGGGAGAGGAAAAGGTTCGTCCTGATGGAAAACCACTCAGAAGCCAAGGAGTAATTCAGAGGGAACCAGCCCAGGAAGGTAATTTGTTTATACATAATTTGCTAAGTGGGGCAAGAATGGGGCCTTGTACCTGCTGGGAGAGAAAGGCCTACAGGTTTGAGTCTGGGGAAGTTTAGCCCGTCTTAGGGTATTTTTATTTCCATTGCTTCTCACCTCTGAACTGCAGATACTGCTCCACTGTTCTTAGAACAGGTAAACCAGTTTACTCCCGTGACTGCAGTTGAGGGGCAGATTTTCAGAAAGATTCTACTTATACAACTGTCAGCGCTGGAGTTGAATCATGGACTCCTCCAGAGAAATTAACAAGGTCTGGTCTGATACTGTGTGACGCAAGTAGGAACATGAGGACTGATTTTGAGGTTTATCAAAAAACTGCTTTTTAGAGATAAAGCGTCTATTCTGATTTTATTTCATAAGTCTTATTAGAATAAAGAGAATTCGAGAAGCCCATCTGTTTCATGCACGCCCCCATGCACACACACACCCCCACCCCCACACTTTTTATTTGTGTATTGTGTATAGTTTTTATTGTGTTTGTGTAGTATTTTAAAAGTTGTATTACTTTGCCTTTAGAAGACCTTTAATGATGACCCGTTGTGTCCGAGTGTGTTACTACCCACCCCCTTTTTCCTAGTTAAAATATTTGGGTTTATAAATGCAGAAGAACATAGAGGCTAAGATACCGAACGTTTCCTGGTTTAAGGAGGGGACCGAAAATAGCAATTTGAGCTTGGAGCAGACGTATACTTATTTTATTTTATTTTTTTTTAAATTTGTAGCATCTTTATCTTTCAGAATCAAGAAAGCTGCCCACAGTGTCATTCTTCAGCTGAGAAAAGAGAGAGTTGACTAACTCCACGGGTTGGAGTGAGGACTCACGGAGATGGTAGGACGCTAAGCTGTAACACTGGGGTAGATGATCTCACTCTCCCCTGGAGGATTATGTTATTTTTGGAGATTAATAATTTTGGAGGAAGAAGGGTGGCTTCTTCAAAAGGAAGTCACACGAAGAAACAACTTACCTGGTGGTCTCTTTATATAAACATATTGTGACTAGACAATGTATTTGTTCTTTGTAGCAGGAAAGAGCAATGAGCAGGTTCCTGACTCTAAGTCCCGTTCATCCTCCTGTTGTGAAGCATAATCATTTGTCAGCTTAGGTGAAGCTCCTGTGCCCGGCTGCAAGCCACGGTGCTGTGAAGTATTGACTGAGTCCGGGTGCCTAATGCAAAATGCAAAATAGGAATTGAAACATACTTGATGGAATTAAAACATTAGTATTGGCTTTCGGCTCTCGGTTCTCTAGGTCCTGTAATAAATGCAGGACATCTTAAAACCCAAAGCCAACAAACCAGCAGAAAGCAGCCAGATGCCTTTGCAAGTCAGGAGAGGCATAGAACCTCACTGCAAGATTTGTGAATTGATTTTCTCCAGTGTGGACTCGGGCAACTGTTTCATCTCCAACTTTGACATAAACTTTTCATTTATTTTAAGTAGAATGCTCTTATTTTTACCATGGGTATAGGAAGACACTGTGACATGTTAGGTAAATGAAATAATCCTGATTACTACATTAAGCCATACACAGGGAATCTTAAAAAGAAAGCGCTATAAAAATCTAACATGTATACACTTACTCGAACATGAGTGTTTATCAGCATGTATAAAACTGGGACTTCTCTGAACTGGAGGTCGTCACAGTGTGGGATTTGGGGTCTGACCTTTACTAAGGAAATCCATAGGGTATTTCATATGAGATATCTTCCTATAGAAACGAATCTGGTTTTGGTCCCAGAAGGGAATCCTGTCTTTCATCAAATAAGTTTAATATTCATTAATATGGCAGGAATCGATATGTATGGTTTTGCCTCTCTGCTCCTAGAGGTCTGCCTTTAATCCTGAGTCTTGGGAATCTGAGTAAACTGTGATGACCAGGCCCTTATGCCCAATGGGACCCAGGGACAGTGCTTTAGTTCTATTTCCTCAAGGGCCTGTAGAGATCTGTGTTTGGGTTACAACCCTGTTGCTTTCCAAGGGGTAGACCAGGGAAGGAAAATGGCGCCCAAGGGTGTCCATGTTTGGGTTCCAGACATATCCCCTCATTTAAACGTATGAAATTTCTAGCAGTCTCCATCGAAAGCAAAGACAGCCACAGAAATATTTTCTAATGGGTTCTTCAGACTGTTCAAGCACCACAGTATTTCCTTCTCCTATCCTGGCGTTTCAGACATCTGCCTGATACGGAGGCACTGTTCCAATAAATCCTCCATCCTTGGGAGGTCAGAGGTGAGATGGGATTGGGAAGAGGGTCAGGGGACAGTGAGAACCTTCACCTGGCCCAAATCCATCCACTCAGGCAGCAGTCCTTGATAGCAGAGTCCAAGGGAAGCCTACCTCGTGCACACTCACTGGCTTCTGTCATCTGGGGCTGGCCCACAGACGGCCACAGGATGCCTTATCCTGATGTAGCCCAAAGGTTTCTAGTTCTCTTTTATGTCATAAGTCCCTGTGGCTTTGGGAGGCTACCCCTCTGAGGAGTCTTAGGACTATGCTGCTGGATTTGCTGTTTTGCAGGGACAAGAGGTGCTTGGTCTTGGAGTTCCTTTCATTGAGTTCCTGGGATTGCATCTGGCACCAAGCTCTCTCTCCCCAGAGTTCAGCTCCAGGGTTATTGTGGGTGAGGCAGGCAGTGCCAGGAGGCACTGAGCTAAGTCTGCAGAGTTATCACCAGTTCCTAAAGTCTGTAGAGCTCAGAATAATTTCAGATGATTTCCCCCAAGGGGTGGGGGCGGTGTGGTTAATAATATTGCAGCAGGCACAGCAGGCTTTGGGTGGAGAGAAAGCAGCTGGGTCTACTGAGTAGGGAATTTTATTCTGGGGTCTGAAACTTGCCTGAAACTTGGGCCTGGTTGGGCGAGGTAACTCCATGACTCTCCCGACACATTTTGAGTGAATTGGTTTCAGCTTTCACAGAATGCTAATGTTGGTATTGTTTACGTCTGGTTGCATTGTTTTTCACTTTAAAATTACAGCTTTAGTACATTAAGCTAATTTCATAATACTGTATTAACTTAATATTCCATAAATCACACATGTCAGATTGCATTGTTACGGATGCGCAAAACCCAAATTTACTATTCAGACTCTCCAAACACATGTATTCATAATTTGCTCCAGCAAGCCCCGTGCTGCCATATAGGGTTAAGGAATTATACATTCCAATGCCAGGCACAGATCACGCCGCGCGCTCTCTCTCCCCGCAATTGTTCTCCATACAAATTGAAACAATATATTTCCAGCCATTTTCATAGTTGTAATTACTAGCAAAAATCGTAATACCGTGAACATATTTTAAACACCTGCACTTTTGGTCCAATTCATTTTTTTGTAAGCCGAGTGTTCTCATTTGAATAAGGCTGAGAAAGCTCACTAGTGGTAGCAACGGCTGGGTATTTTTTTTTTTTTTTTCCCTTGGGGAAGATGATAACTTTTGGCTTGGAAGGAGAGGTAGAGACTGTCAAGAGGAACTCAGCTTGTACCTTCTCCTCTCCCTTCATTCCTTCTCTCTCCTCTCATCTTCTCTTTTCCTCTCCTATCTCTCTGTGCCTGTCTCCCACCCCCCCCGCCCCCCCCCCCCAGCTCTGTCTCTCTTTCTTTTTTCACCTTGGCAAGAAGGATTTAATTGCTGCCTGTTTGGTTTTTACGTGCTCCCTGGTCCTCTTGCAAGGGTGCAGAGTCTCTGTTTAGCCCAGCTGGCTGGTTCCGGGGAACAAAGGCATGCTGTCCGTGGGGGAAATGGTGGTGGGCTGGGGCATGGAGGAGCCTCTGTAGGTTTTTAAGCACACACTGTCTAATCGGGCTCTGACAAGTCCATTGTAAATCAAAGGTCTGGTAAGTGGGGATGCCAGAAATGTTTGATCTCCTTCCAAGCCTTGAAACAACTTGCTTATTTTTTCTGCAGTTTGGCTCCTCACTAAAATAAAACATTGCGAGATGAATGTTCTGACGGGTCATTGTGTGTCAAGCTGTCACTCTGTAATGGTTACATATTTCAGCTGGATTGAGGTGGTGCGGGTTGGGGGAGGTTTGGGGGAAAGAGAGAGGGAGAGAGGGAGGCTAAGAAAGGAGACAAAGAATAACAAGATTTCTGCTTTCTCCTTGTGGCTGATCTTCATTTAAACCAAACACTTGTCATGTTCAGGGAAAGTTTTATAAATTTTTAATGATATTGGGTACAACTGGTGCTTTGAAATTTGCTGTACTTTAATTTTTTCTTCGTTAGCAAAGGTTCACTAATGCATTGAAGTGCTAAGAGCGTATCCTGGGGATGCCACGATAATTGTGTTGTTAATAATATTGTGGCACTAGTAATGTTCTCCTGGTAATCAAGGCATGAGATTTTTTTTTAATATATTCAGTTATTACACTGCATCTCGTACAAATCATGTCAATTACAATTGCCAGCCTGTGACAGTTAAAATAATTGTATACGTTTTCTAGAATTTTCCATTGGCTTGGCTAATCAAGCTAAAAAAAAAATCAACACATTATTTGCATTAATTTTGTTTCTAGTCTATTTCCACTCCTAAATCATTTGTCCATCTACTTCAAAAGGCAGAACAGTAAGTATTTTAATAATAAATATACAAACACATTCACACCAACCTAATTTAGGAATACTCCTATAGGTCTGGCAAGACAGAATCATCTGGTTGGAATGTTTTGTGTGACTGGGTTTATGACTTTAACTAGTGTGCATGCAGGCTGATATTGAGTTCACATTGCATACACTTGGGATATGTGGATTCTGTGTTTATGTAGACAAATCTTATAAGAACATGCTATTTCTGTATTCCATCCGTAGTTCCGTCTAGGTCAGGAAAATTGCATGATTTTGGTCTTTCCTTTTTGGCTTCACTGAAATAGCTCAATATTCTTCTGCACCAGGAAATGATGTATGTAATACTTTGCAGAAAGGCACTGCAAATTTGCAGCTCAAACATTAGTCTTCTACTTCTGTGAGCTCTACCTCCTGACCAGCACTGAAGGTTTCTTTATTTAGAACTAAAATAGCTAAACACTCAAAAAGTACTGAACATGTGAAGCCGGCTGCACACGGAATCCCCTGTGGTGTCTCAGCAAATTTCCCCATAGCCCGGGCTCTCTCTGTCTCCTTCACCCAGCATCCCTCTCCCCATCACCTCTGAGGACAGGGAGGGGTTTTGGTTACATAGTGTCTTGTTGAATGAGGGCTCCAGGGTGCACAGGAGAAGGGGAGGAGGGGCTGGAAGGGTCTCTGGGGAGCCTTGCCCTGCCTGGCTGCCATGGCACACAGGACAGCGGGTCGGGGTGCCTCTCAGGCAAACCCTGAAGAGTGAGATGCCTGGCTTGTTTTAGCCGTGAAAAAGAGAGGCTTGGAAAGCAAGCAGGAAATGCAGCAGTTTCTCAAGGGGCCGTTGAACAAGAAGGAGCAACATTCTTGCAAAAAAGCAGTAGCAGAGGGTCAGAGCAATGACAGGTGGACATGCTAGGATTATAGGAGAAATTATCTGGCATCTTGGTGATGTTATTTGGAAAATATATAAGCACCCCCATTCCTGAGGCCCTCTTCACCCGCTCCGCCACTGTCCTCCCTCTACACTGCGCTGTCTGTGGCATCTAGAGTTTACATGAGGAGCAGTGACTACAGGTTATGGGGGTCAGGGCAACAAAATATTTTTTCCCCTTTTTAATGCAATCATATTCTCTTAAACATGGCTTGAACAAATCATCTCTCAAAACGTAGAATTTATTTCTCAACTTTGCCTGGAGGTACAGCGGCAAGAACAGATTTTTTCCCTCTCTCTGGCCCTTGGAGTCCTGACCATACAGAATGGATGGCTTTAGAACTGTACACGGACAGAAAAATCAATGCGTCATACCAGGAGGCTTCAGGGGTTAGGTTCCCATGTCCATGTCAACAAGGCTATTGGTTTTTTTAATGCTCCAAAGTTATCACTTCCCGGCTGCTAGAGCCACTGCTGTGACTTGTGTGGTCAAACCTTAACAAAAGAATTTCCCTTTGCCCACCACTCGGTGGCATGGAATTTAATTACTGCACAGAGAGAATTTTTCCAAGTATGACAATCTAAAACAAACAAGCAGGCCCCCAACTGCAGATGTTCCCAGGGCAACTGACTGGTGTATTACAGCTGGGATCAGGGATCTTGCTAGGGGCCGGGGGGCCACATTTGTACCAAGCTTCAGCTCTGAGTCAGGATGGCAGGTGACTGGCGAGGTCTCTGCTAGCTCTGGATGCTCTGGGGATGCAGCTTGCTCGAAGAAAAGGACAACATGGTCTTCTTTAGGGGGTCACCTTGCAGTCAATCAGAATTGGGGGTGGTGGATGGTTAAGACCATGAGCATCTCTCCTGCTTTGAGCTCACTGATCTATTTAGGGTTTGATTTGTCAGTAGAATTACGAGCTATCATGTGAAGACCACATTGCTTCAATTAACACTTACTGTCTTTGGATTTTAAGGCGAGTATTTGAAGATGAGGGCTTGTCTAAATCTTTGTTGATGTAATCACCCCAACAATGCATTTGTTTTACTGGGAGTCCTTGTACCTTGGTAGTAGCCCCACAGGAAGACCTAGAATTTCTTGGATTGACCGAGTTTGCAGCCACTCTGGATCCAGACCCATCCGGAGCTGCCTGGCCAGGAAGAGACCCTGTAACCTCCTAACTGGGCCCTTGGCTCTGGTTTTCATCCTCAGCACCCCTCCCCCAGCTGCCTTTCCCTGGGCTGTCCTGTCGTCAGCGGTGACACAGTGGCAGCGCCACAGTGCCGGAGACCGCAGTGAGCATTGCTCACTTGCAGCGGGTGGATGAAAAGGCAGTGCAGATGTAATTTGTTTTCAATGGCTGTTTCAAAAGAATAATTGTGGTGACATTGCAGGATCAATATTATAGATTTTTGTTTTCAAGTACACTGTATGTGTGGTGCTAAGGGGAGGCAGGAAATACAACGCTGCAGCCTGAATACAATAAAAATGGATTGAGGTCTGCGGGTATTTGTCGGCTGCTAGCCATCACGGGTTTGGGACATCATTGGTGGGATTACCGGGTTTGTCCTTTGGGTGGGTATTTCATGGTGAGTGCTGTGCACATTTCCTGTAGTTTTCCTTTTTGGCTTCTTTTGGGACTTGTTTCCTGAATCCGCATGAAGCGATCCGAGACGAGCTTCCAAAATCAGAGCCTTGGCTTTGTCCGCTAACAAGTGGAGGTGGCCGGGGGTGGTGTGGTGGAGAAGGTGTGTGACTATCTGTGGAAGGGGCTGGACGGTTTCAGGAGAAAACGATGGCTTCCAGTCAAGATTTGGGGTAGGATGACTCCAGAAGCCTTCTGTTTCCTCCAGCTCCTCCTGTGCAGCCTCTAAAATGCTGGTCACCCCAGGAATGTTGTGGGTCCCGGATTGACACAGGGACTTGGTGACGGTGGGAGCAAGTCCCCAGGCATCTGTCAGATGGCCTTAGGCGGCGGCCTCATCCTTGGGCAGGACAGCATGCTCTTGAGAAAAACATTCTGCTTAGAAAGCTTGACTGAACACAAAGATTGCCACTTTAAAATCCTGAGAACACCAGAGGAGGTGATGAAGACCTCTGGAGTTAAGGCGGGTTCCCTGAGTCGGGGTGACTGCACAAAAGTGTAGATCCCAGGGTGAAAATTATATGAACAAAGAATTAGTGATAAAGCTGAATAAACGTAATGAGATGTGAAAGAGAGCATGGTGGGCACCTTCCCCCCTGTCTTTTGTAATCAGCCCTTGAAAGAAATGGAAATCCTGGCAAAATACCTTTCTAGTCTCTGGCTTCAAATTGTAAATGAAAATGATTTGTTTTGGGGTGAGAGAACTGCCAGGAATGGAGCAGGATTTCTACCTGACATCCAAAAGGATAACCAAAAGGTGAGAGCTGGAACATCTGCCCCAAATGAGCCAGTTGACAGATAGGGAAACTGAGGCATGCCATTTCTAGGACTGAGGCCCTACCTAGTCTTGCAGTGAGTTTGAAGGGACTGCATATTCTGGCTTTCAACCTGAAGCTTCCCATGGTATTTTTTGTTTGGAAAGCACAATGACTTTTGTTGTTTGCTTTTCCTTTGTTTTCTTTGTCTCTTTTTTTTTTTTTTTTTTTTTTTTTTTTTTAAATGGAGGACAAATAGAAAGTTGGGCAAGTGCCACAGCAATCCAGTTCTGGATTCCCTTGAAAAATCAGCATATCTAGCAACACAGCGCTCCCATCTTGCACGGCAGCATCTAGCCCGTGTGAAGTCCCCCCTGCCTGCTTTGGGTGAGATCCTCCCTCACTTGTTCACCTTCTGCCTCAGAAGCATTTGAGCTTGTCACCCCTGTTCTAGAGTGCACTGTGGTGTTTGTGCGACTAGACGGCTTTCCTGCTTGTGAATTTAGCACAGTGGAGAATATCAGGGGCACACTTCCCTCGGAGCTACTCCTTCTTTGGTTCTATGGAGCATAGGCTATGATTAGTAAATATGAGCTGATTGGCACCCTGCGACCTCTAAGACCCTGTGTTAGCAATGTGTGTGCCCGTGTGTTGCAAACTCTGTGGAAGAAATAAAAACCAAGCCACCTACACATTTCAAAATAGCCAGATGTTTACATTCACACTTCCTGAAGATTTAAAGCCATAAATACTCGCTGAACTCCTGGCTTGAGGTTTAGGCAGGAGAGAACTCCTCTCAAGGAGCTCACAGTCTAACGGGAGAAAACATAGATGAGTTAATTACCTAAGATGTAAACTCAGGGCTTGTTCACTGAGGTCCTGCTGTGCCCTAGTCCCTGCTACTACCTTTTAAATCACTAGGCAGGAAACTACCTGCAAAAGACAGAATATGATGAAAAAGCCTGTATTTATGTGCTGAGGGGTTTAAGTCTGGATTAGAGAAATTAACATCTTAGTCACTAATTTAACAGCTATTTATCAGCTATGAGTGAGGCATGGTACAAGGGCTAGCACTGTAATGGTGAACAAACTAGACATTAATTCCAACTCACAAGTGCTATGAAGGAACAGTACACAGTGATAGGAGTCCACATAACAGACAATCTGACCAAATCTAGGGAAGATCAAAGGCTTCTCTGAAGAACACATTTGGTCTGAAGGTTGGATAAAGGATAGAGAACACGAGAGCTTTCTACACAGAGGAATCAGTATGTTCAAAGGCCCTGGGGCAGGAGAAAGCCTGTCATATCCAGAGAACTCAAAGAAGGCCAGTGTAAGCTTGGACAGGGAGCGTGGAAGGAAGTGGTGTGGGGAGAGGAGCTGCAGAGATAGACTGGTGGATGTCAGACCAAACAGGACTCTAAGGTTCAGGGTAAAACATTTGGACTTTGTCCTTAGAGGAATGGAACACAGGAAGGGTTTTGAGATGTGTGTGTGTGTGTGTGTGTGTGTGTGTGTGTGTGTGTGTGTGTGTGTATACACATGGTGACACAAACAGATCTGTCTTTCAAAAGAAGCATTTATCCTAAGTCAGGTTTCCAAGAAATCAGATGCTGAGCCTCAGAGATTTGTGTAGAGTGTTCCCTGGGGAATGCTTTAAGGAGCAACAGCTGTGAAGAGGAAGGAAAACAGGATTGGGCATAAGAAGAAGTTGCACCATCATAAAGTTGCAGAAGAGGACTCAGGAAATTCTACGGTGGCTGCTGGAGCTAGTGTGACTCTGCAGAAATGTTCTGCCATGGAGTTTGGGGCCTTAAACCACTAGACCTCCATTGTACCAACCAGTCACTGGATGTGGGCTGTCCTTGGGGAGGAGATGTGATCTCGAATAAGGCCATTCTCTTCAGATAGAGCCAGTGTGTCTCACGGTCACATTTCCATTCTCACACCTTCCCTTGCTACAATGCAACATAGTGTGGGATCTAGTCGTGCTGTAAACTCTTGGATAGTAGTGCTAGCTAAGACTTGTGGCCAGGAAAGGGAAATTCAAATCCAGAGGATGTGAATTCCTTTCCATTTGAATCCATACCTTTTCCAAGGTTGGAAGGGATCCAATGTAATTGAGTTGTCCCCAAGTGGGTGGTTAGCCTTCTTTTGGTAAGAAGTCACATTAGGGCTTAACACATTGGTCTCTGTTGCTGGTGAGTTGGATGTTTGGTAGTGCTAGGAGCTAGATTAGACTTAGGGAATAGGGATTCATGGTACTGGGCCCATGCGTAATGTTTGTGCTATCATGTCTTTGCTGCATTCATGGGGCCATCGGCCCAATGGCCACTGACAGAGGCTGGCCCATATCAACGGGCCAAGTCATTCTTTCTACTTGACTGTTTACTGCTTCTTCCATGATGAATGCTCCTTAAGGGGTATTATTATGTAATAAAAGGACCATCCCACTTGTGCCTTCTCATAGACCCATTCATAATCCTCTCCTTCCCAGGTCTCTTTGTCTTCAGACTTTCAACCCGTTCTTTTTCCAGCGCTCTTGACCAACCAGCTGAGCCATTTGCTACTGCCCATGACTTAGCATGTATTCTCATGTCAGCCTACCTATTTTTTTCATACAGAGTAAATTACCAGATTCACCACCTGAAGTTCAGCTATGGGGAAGAATTTTTCCCTAACTACTGTCTTTCAAAGCCATGACTATGTGGGACTGTTTAGCCTAGCAGGGGTCTGTTTGCAGCTTGTATTCACAGACTGAGCTGAGAACCAAGATCAGCCTTTTTCCTTCTCTGCCAGCTGATTCGAAGGGTCCCCATGGTCCTGCAGGTGTTAGCTGAGGAAGGAGGTGCTGCTGCATCAGCAGTGGGTGTCACAGGGCTCTGGGCTACCGGCTCATGCAGCTTACCTGTGCCCTGTGGTCCTGTTCTAAATAAAATTCTTCCATATTACAGTGGGTAAGTTCTGGATCTACCTGACCTTATGCCTTGGTGGCTCTGAAAAAAACCAGTTCATTATGGGAAGCTCTTACTGGGTGATAACTGGGCATTCCGTGGGCAGGTAATCTGTCTCTACCAGGGCCCATAAGTAAGTAATGAGTTGTTGTTTTCCTTATTTTTATATTGTGCATAATTTCTTAATGCATAAATTCTGCATAGTTGCTCCCACCTTAGTGTCTCTGTGTCTGCTGGGTTATGAGGAGTTCCCCAGATCCTGGTCCAGTTGCAGAGACCTCTCCTGATTGGTGCGCCTTTCAATGGAATGCATTCTTGTCAGTCAGAACACGGACAGTAGCAATATTCTGAAATGTGGGATAGCTGCCTCCAGAACTCACAGGGGTGTAGCTGACAGAGTGAAATGTGAGATGCAATGTGAAATGTGAGGTATTCTTCCCTTCAGAAGGGAAGTCCTGGTATGTCTTTTTTTGTTTTTCTTTTTTGAGGCAGAGTCCTTCTCTATCACCCAGGCTGGAGTGCAGTGGTGTGATATTGGCTTACTGCAGCCTCCACTTCCCAGGTTTAAGCAATTCTCATGCCTCAGGCTCTTGACTATCTGGGATTACAGGCTATTATGTCATACCTGGCTAATTGTGTTGTTGTTATTGAGAAGGGGTTTCAGCATGTTGGTCAGGCTGGTCTCAAACTCCTGGCCTCGAATAATCTGCCCACCTTAGCCTCCCATAGTGCTGGGGTTACAGGCGTGAGGCACCCCACTGGTCTCTGGTGTGTCTTTGACCATTGGACCCTCAAAAATTTCATTGACTTGGTGGGTCTCTGAAATTTCTTAGGGCTTTTCTCCCACCCTCTGGAGGGTGTGTATGTCACCAAGGTTGTCTCCTGCCATCCTTCATGATCTATTTTGTTTTTGTAGGAATCAGACCAGTGAATTAATGGGGTATGATGGGACCTTCCACCCTTCAGTGATATACATATTTTCTATGCTAGATGGTGCACGAACAACTTGAGAGACTTCCACTTGACCTGCTGTGCCATGACAGTTCTTACCCAAAGGTCCAAGGAGCCATTCTGGAGATCTGCCAAGTTCCAAGGTGTCTATTTTGATGATACATTTTGGGGACTGGGAAAGTGCCATGAGGAGGACTTTCTCAAAGCTGGTTCTGGGCCTGGATTCTATATTTTCCCCACCCTCTACATGTGTACACACAGGCCATTTTGCTAGGAAGCAGAAGAGGGTGAGTACTGGGAAGAAGTTGGAGATCTTGAATAGGAGAGGTTCAATTTGGGTCCCAGTCTGAGAAAGCTGCAGGAGGTTTGATAAAGTAGCCTTGGGTTTCCCAACATGGAAGACATGCAGATGGTATTAAATAATATAAGGATATTATATTTATACATTAAATCATAGTGAGTTACAAGGTAGGACAATTATTCCTTTCCAATTCAACATGTTTGAATATTTGCTGTGGTTCCAAAATGGACAGGCTGAGGCCTGTTGCATGGGAGTTGGGACAAAAATAAGTTTCCCATACAAATATGGCCTGGAAATTGATGGATTTTTATAGTATTGCTTTCCTCAACGTCTGAAGGTGGAATTATTCTGTTGTCCTGATTCAAGAAATGTAGAAGGACAGCTTTCTGCAGAGGAATTAATGGGCTTTGCCTGCAAGCTAATTTCTCCAGCCCAGTCCCCACCTTAGATACGATGTTTCCACCTTCTTCAACTCAAACAACACATGTGGCCGTGTGGGCTGTGAACGCAGGGGAGTCACTGGAATCTCACCAATCTAAAAAGGGGGAAACAGGGTGGCCCGATTTTGCCTTCTTGTTCTGAAAAATTTAATTTGTAAATTTAAATTAAATTTTAACATTTAATTCTATGGAGGAACATACTTTCTAGGATGTAAGTTGAATACTGAACTCCCTTGTCAGAATGTCCCCTGTAAAACTTGACGTGGTATCTTATGGTCGCTTCAGTTACTTTGCTCAGCTTAGGGTAAGACCGGCCTTCATGGAACTCATTTATATCGTGTTGGAGGTCAAAAGCAGAATAACCTTGGGATGTGAAATTTTCTGATAAACAGTGTTGTCTTATTTGGGGGAAGAAATCGTAAGTCTGTATTAGTTTTCCATTGCTGCTGTAACGAATTCCCAGAAAGTCAGAGGCTTAAACAATGTAAGTTTATCATCTTGCAGTTCTATTGGTTGAAATCCAACACAGGTCTCACTGGACTAAAATCAAGCTGCCAGTAGGGCTTCGTTTCATTTGGAGGCTGTACTAGCCTGTTCTCACACTGCTAATAAAGACATATCCAAGACTGGGTAATTTATAAGGGAGAGGTTGGTTTAATGGACTCGCAGTTTCACGTGGTGAGGGAGGCCACATAATCATGGCAGAAGATTAAGGAAGAGCAAAGGGATATCTTACATGGTGGCAGGCAAGAGAGAAAACATGTGCAGGGGAACTGCCCTTTATCTTAAGGGCAGCTCTTAAGATGAGCTCTCCTCGTCTTATTCACTATCAAGAGAACAACACGGGAAAGACCTGCTCCCATGGTTCAATTACCTCCCACTGGGGTCCTCTCATGATACGTGGAAATCATGGGAGCTACAATTCAAGATTTGGGTGGGGACACAGCTAAACCATATCAGAGGCTCAAGGGCAGAATTCATTTCCTTGCATTTTCCAGCTTCTAGGGGCCACCCTTGTGCCTTGACTCATAGTCTTTTGTCCACCTTTAAAGCTAACAACGTTGGATCACTCTGACATGTTGTATCTTTCATTCTGATCAAGGCCAGGAAGAATGCTTTTTTAAAAGAATTTACATGGTAAGTTGGGGGCCTCTTGGATAATGCAGGGTAAACTCCCATCTCAAAGATTTACATCTTTAATCACACCTGTGAAGTCCCTTTTGTCACGTGAGTTAACAGAGTCCTAGGACCAGGCTTAGGGTGTGAACATTTTGATGGATCCATTATTCTGCCTACCACAGACTATAATATAACAAAGTCATAAGGAACCTTAGATTCTAATTTATGACTTCTCACTCATTTTCATTTTGGAGTTCCTTCCAAGGCACTCTTTTTATTTGTCTTTTGAGATGGAGTCTTACTCTGTCACCCAGGCTGGAGTACAGTGAGCTCAGCTCACTGCAACTTCTGAATCCCAGGTTTAAGCAATTCTCCTGCCTCAGCCTCTTGAGTACCTGAGATTACAGGTGCCTGCCACCATGCCTGGCTAATTTTTGTATTTTTAATGGAGATGGAGTTTTGCCATGTTGGCCAGGCTCATCTCGAACTCCTGACCTCAGATAATCCACCCACCTTGGCCTCCCAAAGTGCTGGAAGGCCACCAGTGCAGTGAGCCACTGCACCCAGCCCCAAGACATTCCTAATAGATGTGCATCCAGCCTCAGGCATGTGGTAGGTATCAGTACCTAAAATTCTGGATAATGCTGAGGACAGAAATCTCTTGCTGAAAGTTCCATACCCAGAATACGTTGTAGGCAGGACACTGATGCTATCTCTTTCTTGTCCCAAATCCATGATCCTTGATTCCAGCATGCCTTAACTTTCCCCTAAATAAGTGTCTGCAGGGAGTTTTGTTCCCAACCTTGGGTCCTGGGGGACTCCACATGTCCCAGGTGCCTTGATAGAAATATTGGGGTTGATTTGAGACACTGGATTGGTCTCATTAGTTGTCTCATTACCTAGAAAATGCTTCTGAGATATTTCCTTTGGGCTGGTTAGCTTCAAACATGAAGGAGCTCATTGAATAGGAAACTGCTGAATGTTTCCAATTTGGCATGTTCCCCCTGACTAGCCCAGGAACTGGGAGCTATGAGGGCTCTGTCCCCAGGATCCCCTCCCTGCTGGCTCTACCAGTCTTGCTTGCCCTTCTCCTTTGGTGTGAGGACCGTGATGCCTACTGGAAGCTGAGACAATCCTAGGTTGAGTGCTTGTTTATTCGCATAATGGTCAGGGCAGTGCAAGACTTGGCTTCGAGGGGAAGTCTGTAATATAACCAGCCAAGCTTGGGAAAGCCTGCTGCAAACCTCTCTAATAAGGATCGAATCCCAGCGTGGCCGTCAAAACAGCTGGAAAAGCTGCAACCCCAGTCACATGAGAAATTGGGCAAATATCTTGACACAGAAAAACTGCACATGTACCCTGGTAGAAATTATACTTTTATAGTTATTTTTACATCCAAACATTACTCTTTGAGTGCCATCATATTTTATGAAAACTTTTATTAACATTTCAAAATGACCTTACCCTCATGGTGAGACTGTCAGTCCCAGGAGCCATAACCTATTTAAAACATTTTTATCTTTACAAACACAATAAAGTAAGCTGTCTTCAACAGATTTGTAGATCTCATTAGAGATACTTTTTAAGAAGGTAGTGCGTCTCTGGGGAAGATAATGACAGGTTGTAATCTTTGCATGCAAAGTTTTCAAACATGCACATTTTGTGCAAACGGATCATTTCATCTTTTTAGCCTTCTTGTCACCAGATCTGCTTTGTAATTGCTGTGATTTTCAATGGGGATAGTTAGGGCTCTGGCTGCCCTGAACAGGGCAAGATACCTTGGATGGGATGAAACTGGTGTTCTCCATACAGTAGTTCTCGACTTGGCTTGGCCATCAGAGGTGAGATGAGGGCTTGAGTAGGACAGGAACACAGGAAATCTCATGCAGAGACCAGAGACAAATGACCCTTTCCTTTGACTAAAGCACGCTCGGTCTTCTGGGTTGTAAATGAGGCTTTTCCTTTGGGGAGTGACTAGCTTAGGTGGCAGTCGAGGTGAGTAATATTTCAGAACTGCTGCTCCAAAGGGCCAGTGTTCCAAAGACTTCCCTGCTTAAATTTTCTTTTTATGCAGCGAGATAATACAGCTGGTGCATTGCTAAATCAGGCCTATTTTCTGAGGAATGGTTGCATTCAGGGCACTTCTAATTTGTCAGGAGAAATGCAGACCATCTCTCCAGGAGTCTGCTTAAGAGGACATCATTTCTCCACGAGCTCTGCCTTGGGTCAATGTGCCTCGCGGCTGGCACACCAGCCCCTGTTGCTTCCACTCCCCCGGGGATGCTCTGATTTATTAGGATTAAACAAGCCATGTCCTCCGCCCAACTCAATCTGCAGGGTGATCATCCTCTCTTCCTTCCCCTGCTCTCTCGCCCCTTTCTTCTAGAGCCAAAAGGCAGAAGAAGGGTCACTTTACAAATGTGCCCCCTGTCTTGTGGGAAATGTTGCTGATGACGTTTCACTCTGCTGGGCTGTGACGGTGACGTAGGGACACACAGGTGGTCCCAGAGGAGGCCAGGGCACTGGGCAGGCAGGCTCTGGGAGTGGTGAGTGGCTGTCTTTCTGGTTTTCTGAGTATGAGATGACAGTGAGGCCACAGGGTTTTGGAATGCCAGAGATGAAGCCAAAGCCATTGGTAATTGACTGCTGTTACTTTCGGCCCATGTCATAATGGGGGATAAAGCCCAGGTGAGTCACACTGCTGAATGCCCCCCAAGTGCTTATCTTACAACCATTTCAGTTGCATTTCTGTTTGAGCGCCTGCTTCTATGGATCTCACTTAACGAAGCTCAGCTCTGGCTTTGCCTCCGTATTAAAGCTTTCTGTTGGGGGTGGTTTTATGGTAGTATTATTATTTATCTTATGAGTCATATAAATATGATCTGGTTCCTATCTTGGGCCCAAGATCTGCCATGTTACCTCATCATGGAAGGCCCTTGTTCCTGAGCCCCCCGGAGACCTCCTTCTGCAAAGTGCATAGACTCCACACCTGACTGCAGGGACAAGACCCTGATTTTGTCCCTCAGCAATTTCTGACTGGAGCCAAGTTACTCATCT
Organism: Saguinus oedipus; assembly: GCA_031835075.1. NCBI lineage: Eukaryota > Metazoa > Chordata > Mammalia > Primates > Cebidae > Saguinus > Saguinus oedipus. The sequence goes on along the minus strand of CM063187.1, from coordinate 36,215,543 downwards.
TCCCTGTGGGCTAATAATGGGCTCTACCTCCCAGGGCCATTGTGAAGATTGATCAAGTTAAACACACACAACACCAGGAATAGTGCTTGGTACATAGAAAGCCTGCAGGAAGCAGATTTGTTTCTGTTGTGAATTGCCTGGACTCCCTTTGGGGCAACTCTACTGACTGTTTTGTCTGGGTGACCCTGCCTTGCTCCCTGGCCTTTAGTAGGCTTCCCATCTTGGCCATCAAAACAGCTGGAAAATCTACAACCCCAGTCAGTGTTTCCAGCTGGGACCCCAGGAGTTTTCTCACCACCCAGGCTTTTTCACAGAAGCCCCTGTGCATGTGAGCCCAGCCACAGGAGCAGGTCCCATGAGGACTGCAGAGCTAGGACACAGGACGTAGGGCTTGTGAAGGCTTTGGCTCCCCTGAGTTGAGAGCCACACCTGGCCATGTCAAGCTTGCTTTTCCTGAGAGGACCCGTCTGGCCGAGGAATGAGTTTGGAGTGATCCTGCCCAGCAGCTGTGTGAACTGTTGAACTTTGTACTGGGGACAATTAAGGGTCTGGCTGCCTCGGATTCAGGGCTCGGTGTGCTGAGCAGTGCAGCATTCCTAGAGGAAAGCCTGTGGCCTGATGTGCTCTGAGGATCATTTCTGCCTCAGTCCCTCCATTTGAATGATGCTTTTTTATCTCTTTTTTTTCCTTAGAGTCAGGGTATCTCTCTGTTGCCCAGGCTGGAGTGCAGTGGCATGATCATAGCTCACTGTAGCCTCCAACTCCTGGGCTCAAGTGATCCTCTTGCCTCAGCTTCCTAAGTAGCTGGGACTATAGGCATGTGCCACTGTGTCTGGCTAATTTTTAAACTTTTTTTTGTAGAGACAGGGTTCCGCCATGTTGACCAGGTTGGTCTCTAACTCCTAGGCTCAAGTGATCGCCACCGCCTAGGCCTCCCAGCATGCTGGGATTATAGGTGTGCGTCACCGTGTCTGACCTCTTTACATTTTCTTGAGTGTATGTCCAACTCAAGTGACTTCACAGTTCATCCACCACATATTGTTGGCATATCTGACCTACACATTCATTTTGAGGGCCTACTGTGTGTGCAAAGATATGGAAAGCCATGTACTGTCTCCCCCTCCCTCCCTTTTTTTTTTTTTTTTAACATTGAAGTCTGGCTAAGAACACAGATTTGGTCGTGAAATATCTTTTCCTCTGGCTTAATTCATTCTGAGTAAGTAATGAATTTGGCTGTTAAAAGAGATTGTTCTAGGGACCCAGGGCATGAGGCCCAATCTCTAGGTAAAGTTCACTGGGCATAATACTAGAAAAAAAATTATTAGCTTTTTGTCTGACACCTTTTCCAATGGGAGAAACTGGATTGAAAAGTTTTCAACTTGGCTGTGTAATCCAGCATCAGGAAAACTGCTGCCGTCTTCAACCCACATACATTTTAATCTCCCACATACTGGATTCTGCTCCACAGATCAGCCCTAACGCTACACAGGCACGGTGCGGTCAGGGATGGTGGTGTCGCGGGTTGAAGACAAGAAAGACAGATGTGTACCTGCAACCAGTAGTGAGAGTGCAGAGGCAATGATGATGGAACAGAAGGCAAGAGGCTGTCATCATTCACATCATAAGGACCAGAGACACCCTTCCTGGGAAGAGAGCTGACAAACCTTCCCTGGTGAGGGGTGAACATCCTTGGGAAGCCACAGAGAGCAAGGCACAGTTTTTCATTGATCACCACCGTCAAGATGCTGCCAGAATCGTGCTGTCTAGGAAACCATTTAAACTAGTGAGAAGAGGATACAGCATTTGACAACGGTTGTTTTGTTTCAAGACGCACGCATTAAAAATACATCTGGAATCCGGGACACAAGGAATCCAAATAACGTTATTAAATTTCTTGTCGAAGAGGGTCTCCGGGGACAGCCGGCTCCGCTCTTTACGAAAAACACGCAGAACTCGACTTGCCTGAACAAAGTGTCTTTGTATCTCTTCTCTTCTCCCTCTCTCTTTCTGCTTTTTTCATTTCCCACTTTCCTGTTTCTCCCAAGGAGACAAACAAATCTCTAAAGGACTATTAAGTTGCAAATATATTGGAGCCAAAAATAGAAGATGGAGCCTTATAAACATTTTGCATATTTTGGTGTAATTTGTTGAAAATAGTACAAAATATGCTCACAGTTGGCATCTAGAATGCAAATATTAGGAATCCAGTCCCCTGATACATTATGGTTTTTCAGCAGTATAGTGTGGGCTCGTCCAATTGCTATTGTGTGACTTTGTAGTTTGTTGGAGTGTGAAAAATATCGGTGACTTGTTTGTACAGTATATTAGGGAGATACATGTCGCCAAGTGTTATTAGCTCCTCTAGAGACTCCAAGGGACAAAAAAACCCAGAGTGGAACTCAGGGAGAAACAGATACATGTATTTTTAACGTGGCTGATGCCAGTTGCTTTTCTGAGCAGTTTCCTTAAAATAAAAACCAGGCCAGGGATCAAAGTGTGTGGGGGGTTTCCGTGTTCCAGAACACGGGGGTTAAGTGGAGAGACTTTCAATGGGGAGATCTGTAGTATGTGTATGAGCTGATGGAACACTCTCCCACCCAGGGCTTCAATGAGCCTGACTGCTTTTACTGCTGACAGTAAATCTGTCTTTCCTTTCCCCTGACAGGTGAGAAGCCATTCTTTCTTGAATGGGGGCTCCCACTGTACATCTGGCACCCACTTCACAGGTGAGCCTTTCCGCTCCTAAATGATGACTGGTAAGAAAAACAAGATGTCTTTCTTGGTTATAAATTTAACTCTTCTATGATTAGTCTGGGCAATTAGGACACCCCTGGGGTTCCGTCTAGGGCTGAGGCACAAGCTGGAAGTCTGATTAGCTCAGGTCTCTTGATGCTTGTTCCTGGTAGTAAATGCCTGGCACATATAGTATTGATTTTCATTTAGATATCTTAATGTTTCCAGACAATCCCGGCAGATGTGGGCTGAACTCAGATCGGCGGGAGCGCCGGTCTGCAATCTGCAAACATTTTTCTTGCCACTTTGTTTCATTTTTCCTAAACTTAACTGATTTGGAATCTGGAGATATAAATGAAAAATGCCGAGTCGGCCTATCAATCACGGCATGCACAAACATCGCCACTGCCCTTCCTAACATCCTATTACCACTGGGTAGTTGGCTAGTCAAACAGGAATAAAAATTACACTGCAAACATCATAAGTTAGGCTTGATTTGTTGAGCAAGTAGCCTGACAATTCGGTAAGAGTTATATACCTCAGCTTCGCTGAAAATCAGGCTTGTTATGGCTCTGGTACGTCTATAAAGATTGTTCATTTCATATAAAACAGCTACCTGCACTGAACGCCCTGAAAGGAAGAATGATGCCGGTTATAAATATAGAGGAAAATCTATTTGTCTGCCCCTTCATGCTGTTAGCAAGTCACACGGAGGGTGTTTCTCGGCAGCAGGGGGAGTTTTCTGCGGCCACCTTCCCCTCTGCCGGGCTGGCCTGGATTGAAGCGTATCATCGCTCTTTGTCATATGAGATAAAGCAGTGAAGTGTGACCGGTGCCACCGCCTTGCTCTCTGCCCACCAGGGGGACGCTAATGATATTGAAAAACTAGACGGCATTGCATTTAAACCAAATGCGAGGGGAAGGCTGTCTGTTGGCCGGCTGGGCCGGATAACAGTTAACGTCAGAAAAGATAAATAGAAATTATTAGAATGGGTTTGGAAGGGATTTTTTATAGGGCAGGGTGGTATTCGTTTAAAGATACATTATTGGACTGTTATATCTGATTTCAAGCTGCTGGGTAATTAAAATGATTAACATCCCTTACTCATAGAGTTCAATTCATTAAAGTTTTAAGCACCCTTTGTGCTTGGAATGGGAGGATGGGGCATTCATGTTGGCTCATGCCAGGAGTCACTCAATTCGGTCCTGTGTTTATTTTCCCTTGTTTTCCAAGCCACGATGTCCATTTCTAAGCTGCAGGAGCACACTGGGTAGAAAACTTCAGCCTTAAACACTCACCCTGTAGGATCCCTCACTCAGAGAGGAAAAATGGAAGGGAAATAGAGAAACCCAGAAAATTCTGCTAACCCAGTGGCTGGGACCCAGAAAATTCTGCTAAGGATGTCACCGAGGTTTTTCCCAGGGTGTCCTCCCAGTTGCTGGTACCTGGGGAACCTTTGCTCTTTGGGGCTCAGCAGGCATGATCAGAATGCGTGTCTAGCCATCAGGTGTGCAGGATCCACAGAGGGCTTAGGCAGAGCACCTTCATCTTGCAAACCTGCTGGAGCGTGTCGTGGACACAATTCTCATATTATTTCAATTAAAAGGCACTAAAAATATATTGTTCCTGGGCTATCTTTCTTAGTTTTGCATTTTGACATATCCAGCACCATGTTGGTGAGTAAATGGGATGTTTTAAAGAGCACACTCATTTGATGGCAGAATTAAAATGCTGTGCTCTTTAGGGTTCATGCTCTTTTACCAACTCACTCCCCAATGTTCAGGGACCGAGAAAGACATAGCCTGTTTTCTAGTCTCCTGCATAAACTCTAGTCACCAATAGCAGTGATCTGTAAGGCTACTTGGGAGGCAAACTTATTCTTAAAGGCAAATATATGGCTTGGAATTTCTCGCCTTTGGCAGATTCTGGGGGAAGTGGACGTCAGCTCTACCTAGCTGTGTGACCTTGAGCGAGATGGTTAACCTCTCTGAACCTCAGTATCCTTCTCCATAGGCTGGAGATGGATATATCTTCATTATCAGGATAAGAGAGTGCTATAAGGAAGTGCCTGGTACAATGTTTGGCCCAGCATGGGTGCTTCATGCATAATAGCTGTTATTGTTAGCATCCATTATAATGTGAATAACAGTGTTACTATTTCGCACATAGTTGAGCATTGTAGACACAATGGGAGGTGTGCAAAATGGAGCCAGGCATTCCTAGCCGAGGGCCCCAGGAATGTGGCCCATATGGTGAGCTGGCATTTTCTCAGTTGGTAAAGTTATCTAGTCATCTCCTTACCCAGATCATGCATCTTACACTTCATTTAATTGATGTCCAAAAGCAAGGTTGTCGGGGTTGTCGGGAGAGAGAGAGAGAGAGAGAGAGAGAGAGAGAGAGAGAGAGAGAGAGAGAGAGAGAGAGAGAGAGAGAGAGAGAAGATGGCCATAAATATTGTTGGAAGAGTGAGTTTTGGGTCAGTGTTTAGGGAAACTGACCCAGTGATGAATGCCAGAGACTGTGGGCGGGTCTTCCCCCATATGGGCATCCCAGACACAGTCTCTGGAACTCTGCAATTGCTCTGCTTTTCCTGGAGTAGTGGGGAGACCTGAGCCAAGACTGGCCCATGTACAACACCACTCTCTGCTCTTTTTCCTGTATCGTCACCCTGGATAAAGAGGTGTCCACCAGCTTGGTGGAAATACACACACTGCTGATGTTTCCATCCCTTTTTCAGGTGGGATGGCGGGACACACTGATTGGTCCTGGTCAGTCAAGGTAAATGCTTGTTTTCCTGGCATAACAACACCCCTCTCCATCTGCAAAGTGGCCTGGTTGGCACAGTAAATTATATGATCACCCCAAGTGGCAGGCATTTTAGGCATTGCCCCAGGGGACTTGGAAATCCTACTTACACTTACAGACTGGGAAGAGTGAGATCAAAGAGTCTGTTTCAGGGTTATCTGTGTGAAGCCAAGGCCATGACCAGCACGTGTTCAAAGGACAGTAACAGTGATGCATTTGCTCCTAGGTATGAAATCTATGCTCATCATAAGGAAAAAAAAAAAGGAACATTACAGAAAGTGTCACTTAAAGTGTGTACAAGTGTTTACTTCTAGGAGAAAAAAAGCTCATTCTTAACTCTTGAGACCTAGTTTATGGTAAATTAAAAAAAATAAAGCCAAGGCTCACATCTATTTTATGACTTGTTGCTCAAGTTGTTCCGCTCTGAAATTCTTCAGAATGGCTTTGGTGAGTGTCAGATCAAAGCCTACATTTATTACATCAGAAGAGCTGTTTCTACACGGACTTGGCAGTTGTCTAAAAGAATATCAGAAATTAAGAAGAATGGAGCATAAGTAAACAATGATTTTCTTTCACCCTTTGTTTGGAGAGAGTTGTTTTTTTTTTTTGTTTTTTTTTTTTTTTGCCTTGGGAAAAAATGTAGCTGTCTCGTATCCATGTCATTCTAATCAAAATCACAGTCTCACATGTTGTGTTTCCAAAGTCAGGTTTCCAAGCTGGGATGCAGTCGGGTGGAGGCGGTGTGGGCGGGTTGGCCGCGGGAATGCTCCCTTTCCCCTGCTTGGATGCCCTACATCCCTGACCACGTATTTCCACTTCCACAAGCTCACATGATGTGGCCACATCATGAAACTGAGAAAAGCCAAGGACCTTCTCCAGCCTTACAGGGGCCATGCACGAACACCAGATGGAGGACTTCTTTCCTCTGTCCCTTTTATTTTATTTTTATGTTTGGAGACAGTTTCTCGCTCTGTCACCTAGGCTGAAGTGTCTGTACCCAGCGCCTGATATGGCGGTGAGTATGCAGCCTGGGCTCAGGGAAGTTGTGTTGAGTGACGGAGCAGTCATGATATGACCTTAGTTTTTTTTTGTTATTTTAGAGGGAACAGGGTAGCCTGAGTCAGCTTAACTTTATTCTTGGTAATCCCATTGATTGTGGGATTCTGGTGAAACCATGGACAGATTCTTTGCAACTTGTGTGCCTGGCCCTTCAGGTAGGGTGGTCATACACACTGACTGGTCTGGGCCAGTCAAGGTAAATCCTTGTTTTCTTGGGATAACCACACCCCTCTCCAAAGTATTCCAGTTGAACCAGCAAATTATATGATCACCCCAGGTGGCAGGCAATCACGGCTCACTGTAGCCTCAGCCTCCCTGAATCGAGTTATCCTCCTGCCTCAGCCTCCCTAGTAATGGGGACTGCAAGGCATATACCACTAGGCTTGGCTAATTTTTAGTTTTTCTTTGTTGTTGTTGAGACAAAGATCTTGCTGTGTTGCCCAGGCTGGTCTTAAACTCCTGGGCTCAAGTGATCCTTCCTCCTTGGCCTCCCGAAAGCAGTTTGATTAGAGTGATGAGCTGCTGAACCAGGCCCTCTTTCCTCTCTTAAGATGTTTACTCTGATATGAACACGGTCACTTTTATTCCAGGGCCCTGAGCTGTGTGTCTGGGCAGTGTGCTAGCGCGTATGCAGCTCTTAAGCTGTGCTTTGCTGCTTATTAGCTGTGCTCACTCAGGCCCATCCCTTTCCTTTCTGTTCCCATTCTCTCACCTTCCGATGGGCACAAATAGGCCTGGACTGTGTGCGAGGTTTGTTACCAGAAGGGTGCGGAATGGTTTCCCATGATGCCATATGGGTATGGGAACCCTTGCTGAACCCAGTAGCTGGCGAATGAGTGCTTACCAAATGAATGAACACAAGGATTGAGGAGGAAATACAAGAATAACACAAGGCAGTGTCTGGTTGCTGGTGCTCCCTTGTGCTTGGTACAGATGCTGGAGCCTGGGTTGGCTTGCCCATTTGGAATGCAACACAGCTGATGCCAGCTGCAGGGCTTCACATGTGAAGGGCCAGGGATACGTGTTGCAAAGAATCTGTTCATAGCTTCACCAGAATCCCCCAACCCCCAATCCCACAGAATTCACAATCCCACAAGATGACTCCAGCTACCCTTTTCCACCTCTAGAATAATAAAACACATGAGGAAGTCATATCATGACTGCTTTCTCACTCAACACAACTTTACCTAACTCAGGCTGCACATCCGCTGCTATGCTAGACACTGGGGCACTGAAATGCAGAACGTTGTGCCCACCCTCATGAGCTGTAGGGAAAGTTAAGATGCAAATGATTACCGTGAACCATGCGAGTGGCAGAGTCTGTAGTTGATATCTTCCTTTGCCCGTCAGCACTCACCCCTCTCCTTTCTCTACCCCATTCTCAGCCCCTGGTGGCTGATGTGCATGAATTATATCTAGGGGCCTGGGCCACATGGCCTCTGATTGGTTTCTGACAAAGGGGAACCCTGGCAAGAGCCTAGATGGAGGGAGAGAGGGATTGAGCTGAGAGTATTTCATCTGCTGGGTCTCTCTCCCTCTGTGGTGGCCTTGGGGTAGTTGCTTCCTGGACCAAAAGTCTCTGCTGTTCTCAAAACAATGTAGGATTCTTTCCTTCCAGGCCCTGGAGGCTTCTCTCTTTCTGCTAGGTCCAGACAACAGACACTTATCACTTTGTAGTCTACCTCTTTGTGCATACACTCTCCCTGGATTATCCTCAGTGGGCTGCACCATCTGTTTGGTGCTGGGATCCTGATTGAGAGCAGGCCACCAGGGAGCTAGAGGTTCCTATGGGACATCTGAGGAAGAAGAGGACATAGGATGGGGTGAAGGAGTGCTTCAAGAGCCAGCTGGCATTTGAACTGCCTATGGAAGGTTGATAAGGATTGTCAATGTGCGGTGGGGGGTGATGAGGGAAAGGACGTTTCACTTGGACAAGGCAGTGGAGTGCTGGGTTGTGGGGCAAGGCCACAGTGAATGCATTATAGCATTATGTGGGTCAATTTCTTGCAAAACCAAAGAGGATAAATGGGAGTGACAGGGAATAGGAATGGAAGGTCATGCTGGCTTGCATTTTGGTAGAGGAGATAAAGATACCTCTAAATGTACATTTAGCATGAAGTTTTCCATGGAAATATCCAAGGGAATGCATATAGGGGAAAATCTGTGGTCATACTGGAAATCAGGGATGGTAGCCAGCTGCATCACAACAGTTCAACAACATTTCTGTGAAATGTAGAGCTCAGAGCAGCAGACCAAGGGTGTGTCTGTCCATGGCTGGCAGCATTCAAATGAATAATTTACCTGGAAAGAAGTTAAGTAGGAGCCCACTTAGAAGGGATGGGGGGAAATGGGGCTCTGTGGGGCCAATCCAGGTTCCCAGGAGTACGGACTGTGAAGAGGAGCCTGGGTTTGAATCCCAGTCTGACTACTTATTAACCATGTGATCAAGCAAGTTATGTGTCCCCTAGGTATCTTAGTTTCATTGTCTGTAAAATGGGTTAGTGAGATTCCACACCTAATAAGTTTGATATGATGAATAATTGAGTTGCTCTTTGTAGAGTGTGTAGACTAGAGCCTGATCCAGGAGAGAACTCAACGGATGCTGCTTGGGGTTGCTAATACCTGTGACCGAGTCATATGCTGACACTGAGAATCCCACCCTGTGTTGATTCCCAAATCCATGAGCTAGAGGATGCTTTCTTACAACTAAGATAAAAGAGATGAAAATGAATGAAAGAATAGGAAGGAGACAAGTTCAGGAGGTAAGTTTAGGAAATTCAAATCACATATGCTAGAAATTCCAGAAGGAAATAGCATAGGAGACCAGAAAACAAAAAGTCTTTGAGCTCAGTAAAAACTTTAACTTTCAGATGAAAGCACACTGAGTACCTGAGAACCAGTCATAATTGATGAACAGCTCCCTGTGGAGATAGTGTGCCATGACATTTTTGAATTTCAAGAGTAGATAATATAAGTCAAGAAGTAGAGGCAGAAATTAAGTTGCTATCTGAATTTGCTTCTGTGATGCTAAATGACAGGAGGCCAGGCATAAATGTTTATAGAGATTTTCAGAAAGATGATTGTTTCTCAATAACAGTATAGAAAGAGGTGGGTAGAAAGATCTAGAAGATGGGTATTTGTCAAGCTCTTTCAGCAGCCATCATCATGAAAAAGGTCTTGTTCTAGATCAGACATAAAAAAAGGGAATAGCCACCCAGTTTGCATCTATATTGGGCAAACTAACTGTAAAAGACAATTGGGGAAATTTGAGTACAGTTTGGGCATTTAATGGTTGTATTAGTCCATTCCCACACTGCTGATAAAGACACATCCAAGACTGGGTAATTTACAAAGAAAAAGAGGTTTAATGGACTCACAGTTCCATGTGGCTTGGGAAGCCTCACAGTCATGGCAGAATGCAAAAGGCACATCTTACATGGCAGCAGGCAAGAGAGAGAATGGGAACCAAGTGAAAAAGGAAACCTCTCATAAAACCATTGAATCTTATGAGACTTATTCACTACCATGAGAACAGTATGATGGAAACCGTCCCCATGATTCAATTATCTCCCACTGGGTCCCTCCCACAGTATGTGGGAATTATGGGAGCTACAATTCAAGATGAGATTTGGGTCAGACACAGCCAAACCACATCAGTGATACTACAGTTAAATGCCATGGAAGAGTAGACATTTATTTATTGAATAAAAGCACGTTGCAAAACAACATACACAGTATGATCTTACTTTACTTTACATAAAATACTCATCTATGTACATAGCAATAGATCTCAAAGGATATCATCCAGGGTGTTAACTGTCATAATCTCCGAGTAGTGGAAATATGGTGGTTTTATTATCTTACTTTTACTTATCTATATTTTCTAATTTTCTACTGTGTACATGTATTGCCTTTGTAATAATAAAAGGTTATTTTTAATTGAAAACACAATTTTACATTCTTTCAAACTATCGTTCCCAAGATAACCTTGCAGATTTTGAAATATGAAAGTACTTAGGAAGTATACCACCCATGTGCCCTTCATTAAAAAAATACTCAAAGAAGTGCTCCAGCTGAACGAAGGCCATATAAATAATACAGAAAACAAGAAATAGGAAGATGTTGTGTAAGTGAAGTGACACAATGCACTAAAAAGGAAAAAATATTTATTCAGAATAATTGTGTTAAATATGACTATGGAGTTTATGGCAAAGGAGAAAATAAGTTATTTAATGGAAACATTTAAATTCCGTATGTATCAACTAAGATTGGGAGATACAGAGTATATTATATTAAGAGGGAGTACACAGAATTTATCATTTTACATAAGGGTAAATAGAGAGATATTGTACATTTTCTTTTCTTTTTTCTTTTTTGTTTTTGAGACGGAGTTTTGCTTTTGTTACCCAGGCTGGAGTGCAATGGCACGATCTGCCATTGCAACCTCTGCCTCCTGGATTCAGGCAATTCTCCTGCCTCAGCTTCCTAAGTAGCTGGGATTACAGGCATGCGTCACCATGCCCAGCTATTTTTTTGTATTTTTAGTAGAGACGGGGTTTCACCATGTTAACCAGGATGGTCTCGATCTCTTGACCTCGTGATCCACCCGCCTCGGTTTCCCAAAGTGCTGGGATTATGAGCGTGAGCCACCTCGTCCGGCCTGATATTGTACATTTCCAATGTTGATAGAGAAAAATATATTTTCTCAAAATTTTAGTCCAACTATGTGAGTATAATAATAAGATGCTTAATTTCCATATCACTAATTATTTCGTAAAGAGCAAATAAAACTAGGTCCACAAGCAAAAGATTAGAATAAACACCCACAAGTAATCAGAAAACAAAAGTGTTAAATAAGAAGACAGAAGAAAGACCAAACCTATCAAATATGACAAAAATCATGAATCAGTCCTTCTTTCTCTAAGAGCCTCTCAAAAGATGTTTCCTGGTTAAATGGGAGGTGAGTCAAAATCTGTAAGTCAGGAATAGAGAGTATGAGCTATAAAAAGTCTAAAATAAGAACTGAAATCCAATTAAATATTTAGGTCTATATAATTGGGTCAAAGTGGCTATTATACAAAATGCAAAATAACGCTCAATACATAAAATAACAGTTGCTAAAAATGACAATAGTTTGGGCCTAAATATTTCTAATGAAGAAAGCCAGAAAGGGTGGAGAAGAACAATATTCATTTTCTCATTTTACAAAGATGATCTAAACATAATAGTTCCGGTGTTCAGTTCATGTAGAACCAGCAATTATAAAAATAAAGGTAAGTTGGCCAGGTGTGGTGGCTTATGCCTGTAATCCCAGTATTTTGGGAAGCTGAGGCAGGCAGATCACCAGAGGTCAGGAGTTCAAGACCAGCCTGGCCAACATGGTGAAAAACAGTCTCTACCAAAAGTTCAAAAATCAGCCGGCTGTGGTGGTGGCACCTGTAATCCCATCTACTCAGGAGGCTGAGGCAGGAGAATCGCCTCAACCCAGGAGGTGGAGGTTGCAGTGAGCCAAGATCGTGCTAGACCTGGGAGACTCAGCGAGACTCTGTATAAAATAAAATAAAGTAAATAAAAATATAAGTTGTTATTTATTTATTTATTTTTGTTTAACGTTATGAAAGTGTAACACACACAGAAAAGGGGTGTATGGTCAGCTCAATGAATTTGCACGTGATGAACTCAGCTGTGTAATAAGCACTGTAGATCAATAGGAAGAACCTGACTAAAACCTAGAGGGGACTTCTTGCTTCCTTCCCAAGAAGCAAGTTTCTGCCCTTGCCAAGAGTAATCACTATCCAGACTCCTGCTAAATGTAAATTGAGTCATAGAGTATGCATTTGTTCTTCCAGATTCTCTCAAGGTTATGTTTGTAGGATTTCTTTGGAGAACGCAGTTGTGGATTTTCTGTGTTCTCTGCTGGAGGGCATCCCGTTGTATGATGCCTCACAATTTCCTTATCCATTGGACTGTTGATTGCATTTCAGGAGTTTCCAGTTCTTGATTGTGGCACTGCCATGGATCTACTAATACATGGGCTTTTTTTTGTTGTTAAAAATATCTGTGCATTTTGGTTGGGTATGGACTTAGGAGTAGAATGGCTGAGGCAAAGATACACACAGGGTCACGTTCAGTAGATACTGCCAAATACTTTTCCAAAATATTGCAATTTATACCACCAAGAAGGGTGCATGAGAGATCCAGTTTGTCTATATACATAGGCATTTTCCACTTTTTCAATTTTAACAACTCTGATGATTAGAGCACTGTATTTTAATTTTAATTTAAACTCTGGTGACATTTTACATTTCCCTGTCTAGTATTAAATGCCTTTTTATGTGTTTGTTGGTAAGTTAGAAGTCTTTTTGTAAAGTATCATGTCTTTGGACCACTTATCTATTTTAAAAATCTTTTTTTTCTAATTAAACAATAAGAGTTCCAAATACGTATTTCAATAGGAGACCTTTGCTGGTGAGGGGTGTGTGTGTGTGTTTCTTCTAGCATGCTGTGGTTGGCCTTTTTATTCTTTGTGTTTGTGGTGTGTGTGTGTCCTTATTAAGAATTTGTAGGGCTGGGCACGGTGGCTCACTCCTTTAATCCCAGCATTTTGGGAGGCCAAGGCAGGTGGATCACCTGAGGTCAGGAGTTCAAGATTAGCCTGACCAACATGGAGAAACCCCCATCTCTACTAAAAATACAAAATTAGCTGGGTGTGGTGGTGCATGCCTGTAATCCCAGCTCCTCAGGAGGCCGAGGCAGGAGAATAGCTTGAACCCGGGAGGCAGAAGTTGCGGTGAGCTGAGATTGCGGTGAGCCAAGATTGCGCCATTGCACTCCAGCCAGCCTGGGAAACAAGAGCAAAACTCCAATTTGTGTGTACTCACATTTACAAGATGTTTTCCTCTTAAAGTTTTACTGCTTAACATTTCACATTGAGAGCTACAGCCCATCTGGAATTGATTTTTGTGTATGATGTGAGATAGGGGTCAAGATATATATTTTTTTCTAGAACTTCTAGCAGAATCTTCACTCGGGGATCTTGCCTTGCAGGAAGCTCAGCCGCCTACCTCACCCCTCTTATCTATGAGTAGACAACCAAGGATCATCGGGTGTGTGTGTGTGTGTGTGTGTGTGTGTGTGTGTGTGTGTGTAGCAGGTAAAACAGAAAGGCCAATATAAAATCAAGATAAAGCAAATGTTCCAAAAAGCACATTCAGTGTCTTTCAAGAAGAGGTTACATTCAAGAACAAGAACAGTAGCCTAGGGAGAAGGATCACTCAGAAAACAGAAAATGTCTTAGATATTAAAATCATGATTGCCAAAATAAAAGAAGCAATAAAAGGTCCGGAAAGAGGAGAAATTACAAGATAAGAGATAAGAGAAATAAAGGATCAATCCCAAGAGGTCTAATCCCTATTACTGAATATACTAGCTGCAGAGAAGAGAAGATGCTGAGACAGAAAAAGTGGTCAGGAAACAATAGAAGAAACCGCCCCCAAAGGATAGTAGTCTTTATATTGGAGAAGTTCTCTGAGTTCTCAGAACAGCAATGAAAAAGACATTATGGCTGGATTTATCACAGAGCAATCCCAGGGCACTGGGAGTAGGGTGTGGAGAACAGACCTGGGAACACTGCAGCTCTCGGTGAGGGTTTGTTAATATCATTATCATAAAAAATTAAAGCAAGAGAAAAAAGTCACCCCCATGAGAATCAGACAGCGATTTGAGTTTTCAAAAGAATCGCTTGGATGCTAGAAGACAATGCTTTCAACATTTGGGGGAGAAGAAATAATGGAACCTAAAATCCCATGTGCAGAGTTTAACCATCACTTAAAAGTGGAGGTTGGTCCAAAGGCAAAGACTTAGTGAAGACTCAGAAAGCTGAACCGCTAAGCACCCTCTTAATCAATCAGCGTTCTGGGAGTAAGATTTACATAGAATCAAAGTTTCCATAGTTAATCTTGTAATTTGAAGAGTTTTGATGCATGCTTGATGACGACACAACAGTTCCATCACTCCAAAAACATTCTTTCACTGTTTTTCATTCTTGAGAATTTCATATAAATGGAATAGTGGAAAATATCATCTTCTGTGGCTTCTTTCCCTTGGTATAACACTTTTGAGATTCATCCATACTGTTTGGTGGATGAGTAATTCATTCCTTTTTCTTGCTGTGTGGTAGTCTATTGTAAGCCCATAGAAGAATGTGTTTTTCTACCACCAGAAGAAGCGTGTTTGGGTTGCTTTCAGTTTTGAGATATTGTGCCCTGATTGTCTGTATACTAGTCTTTGTGTGAATGAATGTTTTATCGCATTTAAGTAAATATCTAGGCATGCAATGGCTGCACTGCATAGTAAGCATATGCTTCACTTTATAAGAAAATATCACACTCTTTTCCAAAGTGGCTGTTCCGCTTTGTGCTCCCAATGCATGAGGATTCCAGTTGCTTCACAATTTTGGCAGCATTTGACATTTAACATTTTTTTTTTATTTCAATAGTTTCAGGGGTACAAGTGATTTTTGGTTACATGGATGAATTGTATAGGGGTGAAGTCTGGGCTTTTAGTGTACCCATCACCTAAATAGTGGACATTGCATTAGGTAACGTTTCATCTCTCAGCCCCGTCCCATTCTCCCTTCTTCTAAGTCTCCAGTGTCCAGTATACCACTTTATATGCCTTTGGGTATCCATAGCTTAGCATCCACTTGTAAGTGAGAACAGGCAGTGTTTGTTTTTTCATTCCTGAGTTACTTCAGTTAGGATAATGGCCTCCAGTTTCAACCAAGTTGCTGCCAAATAGATTATTTCATTCTCTTTTATGGCTGAGTAGTGTTCCATGATGTATATATGCCACATTTTCTTTATCCACTCATCGGTCGATGGGCACTTAGGTTGATTCTGTATCTTTGTAGTTGTGAATTGTGCAGCAGTAAACATGCATACAGGTGTCTTTTGATTCAGTGACTGCTTTTCCTTGGGGTAGATGTCCAGTAGTGAAATTGCTGGATCAAATGGTAGTTCTACTTTTAGTTCTTTGAGAAATCTTCATACTGTTTTTCATAAACGTTGTACTAACTTACATTCCCACCAACAGTGTATAAGTGTTCCCTTTTCATGGCCTCCACGCCAACGTTTATCGGCTTTTGACTTTATATTAATGGCCATTCTGGCTGGGCTCTTGGGATTTTTACACCATTCTAATAGGTGTGTGATGGTTTCTCATTTTGGTTTTAATTTACATTTCCCTAACATCTAATGATGTTGAACATTTTTTCAAATGCTGATTGGCCATCTATACATTCTTTTGTAAAATGACAAAATATTTTGCTGATTTTTATTTTTTATTGCACTGTGTAAGTTCTTTATATACTCAAGTCTTTCTATGAGGTACCGTTTCGTGAAAATTTTTCCCCAGTCTTGGCTTGCGTTTTCATTTTCATAATGGAGTCTTATGAAGCACAAGCATTTTAAATTATAACAAAATACAATTGATCATTTCTTTTTTCTGTGTCTTTTTTTGGTATATCTAAGAAATCTTTGCCTAAGCTAAGGTCACAATAACTTTCTTTAATGTTTTATTCCAGAATATACAAAATCACTTCCTACATTGAGGGCTATGATTCATTTTGAGTTAATGTTTGTGTCTGGTGTGATGTCAAATTCCTTTATTTATTTATTGCACATGGATGTTCGATTTTTCCAGCACATTTGTTAAAGAGGCTATCCTTTCTTCACTGGATTTTCTTAGTAGTTTTGTCAAAAATCAATTGACCGTGTTTGAGTGGGTGTATTTCTGACCTCTTTATTTCATTCTGTTAAGCAATAAGTGTATCCTTTAACTAATACACACTTTCATCACTACTGCAGCTTCACAGTAAGCTTGAAATCAAGTAATATGAGTTATTTAACTTTCTTCTTTTCCAAATTTCTTTAGCTAATCTAGATCATTGCAATTCCATATAAATAAATATGCACGTACACACACATATACATATATATATAACTATATATCTTTATATATAAATAACACATATGTGTATATATACATATATATACACACACACACCTCACTTCAAGTATATATGTACACGCACACATATATGTGTGTATATATATATATATGTATACACACACATAGATATGTGTATATGTATATATCCACGCATTTATATGTATATATGTGTGTGTTATTTACATATAAATATATATATTATAGTTTATATTATATAGAAATATAGTCATTTATATATAAAGATATTATATTATAGTTTATGTTTTATATATATATATATATATATATGCTCGCCAATTTCAACAAAACCACTGTTGGGATTTTGGTTAACATTGCAATGAATCTATAGGATGATTTGGAGAGAACCGATGACTTAATACAGTGAATCTTCTGATCCAAGGACGTGTAATCTCTCTCCATGTGTGGAGCTTTTGTTTTCTTTCTTATAGCCATACTGTGTAGTTTTTAGTTTATAGGCCTTGCACCTATCTTGTTAAATTTATCCCCCAGCAGTTTCTGTTTTTGAGGCTATTGTGCAGGCTTACCCGGTTTTATTGTGCATTGCTTTATTGTACTTTGGAGATATTGTGTTTTTTACAAATTGAAGGTCTGTGGCAACTCTGTGTTGAGGAAGTCTATCAGCATCATTTTTCCAATAGCATGTGCTCACTTCAGGTTTTGGTGTCCCATTTTGGTCATTTTTGCCATATTCCAAACTTCATTATTACTGTACCTGCTATGATGATTGGTGATCAGTGATCTTTGATATTATTATTGTAATTGTTCCAGGGCACCATGAACTGCACCCATATAAGACAGTGAACTTAATAAATGTGTGTGTTCTGACTGCTCCATCGGTTAGCCATTTCTCCTTCTCTCTCCCTTTCATTGGGCTTCTATATTTCCTGAGACACAGCAACATTGAAATTAGGACAATTAATAACCCTACAATGGCCCCTAAGTGTTCAAGTGAAAGGAAGAGTTGCACGTCT
The DNA here is from genome assembly GCA_031835075.1 of Saguinus oedipus. NCBI lineage: Eukaryota > Metazoa > Chordata > Mammalia > Primates > Cebidae > Saguinus > Saguinus oedipus. The sequence continues at coordinate 36,197,942 of CM063187.1, read as the reverse complement.
CTCATTTTAAATCAAAAGTTAGAAATGATTAAGCTCAGTAAGGAAGACATGCCAAAACAGAGATAGATAGGCTGAGAAGCTAGGCCCTTTACACCACAAAGCCATGTTGTGAATGCAAAGAAAAAGTTTTTGAAAGAAATTAAAAGTGCTACTTCAGGGAACACATGAATGTTAAGAAAGGTAAACAGACCTGTTGCTGATATGAAGAAAGTTTTAGTGGTCAGGTTAGAAGATCAAACCAGCCACAACATTCCCTTAAGCCAAAGCCTAATCCAGAGCAAGCCCCTAACTCTCTTTAATACTGTGAAGGCTGAGAGAGATGGAGAAGTTGCAGAAGAAAAGCTGGAAGCTAGCAGAGGTTGGTTCATGAGGCTTAAGGAAAGAAACCATCTCTATAACATAAAAGTACAAGGTGAAGCAGCGAGTGCTGATGAAGAAACTGCAACAAGTTACCCAGAAGATTTAGCTAAGATGATTAATGAAGGTGTCAACATTAAACAAAAGATTTTCAATGTAGACAAAACAGACTTTTATTGAAAAAAGGTGCCATCACTGCTGGAGAAGAGAAGTCAATGCGTGGCTTCAAAACTTCAAGGACAGACTAGCCCTCTCTTTAGGGGCTAATGCAGCTGGTGACATTAATTACAACCAATGCTCACCAGATACTCTGAAAATTCTAGAACCCATAAGAATTATGCTAAATTTATTCTGCTTGTGCTCTATAAATGAAACAACAAAGTATGAATGACAGCTGCTCTGCTTACAGCATGGTTTACTGAATATTTTAAACCCATTGTTGAGACCTACTACTCAGAAAAAGAAAGATTTTTTGTTTTCAAAATATTATTGCTCATTATAAAGTGTTGGGTTTACCTGAGAATTCTGATGGAGACGTACAAAGAGATTAATGTTGTCTTCATGCCTGTTTAACACAACATCAGTGCTGCAGCCCATAGATCAAAGTGTAATTTCAAATTTCAAATCTTATTATTTAAGAAATACATCTTGTAAGGCAATAGCTGCCATTGATAATAATTCCTCTGACAGATCTGGACAACATAAATTGAAAACTTCTGGAAAGGATTCACCTTCTTAGATGCCATTAAGAGCATTTGTAATTCATGGGAGGAAGTAAAAAAATGAACAGTAGGAGTTTGGAAAAAGTTGATTTTGAGGATTTCAAGACTTCAGTGGGGGAAGTAACTGGAGATGTGGTGGAGATAGCAAGAGAACTACAATTAGAAGTAGAGCCTTAAGATGGGACTGAATTGCTTGCAATCTCATGATCAGACTTGAATAGGTGAAGAATTGCTTCCTTATGGTTGAACTAAGAAAGTGGTTTCTTGAGATAGAATCTATTCCTGGTGAAAATGCTGTGAATATTGTTGAAACGACAACAAAGAATTTAGAACAGTACATAAACTTAGTTGATAAACTAGTGGCAGTGTATGAGAGGATTTACTCTAATTTTGAAAGAAGTTCTGTGGATAGATGCTATAAAACAGTATCACATGCTACAGAGAAATCTTTTGTGTAAGAAAAAGTCAATCGACGTGGAACACTTAACTGTTGCCTTATTTTAAGAAATTGCCACAACTACCCCAATCACCCACCACCCCAATCAGTCAGCAGCTATCAACACAGACCACCACTGGCAAAGGGATTCACATATTAGTTCTAGCTTATTTTGGTAGGTTCTTTAATATTTTATACACAGATAATCATATTATCTGTAAATAATGACAGTTATGTTTCTTCCTTTTCACTAGATAGGAGGGACTATTTTTCTTTTCTTTCCTTGCTGTGTGTAACTGTCTAGACATGTGTTTATTATAAATGTGGTGATATTTGATGCCCTTGCCATTTAATTTGTCCTAGTAGAAAAATGTTCAGTGTTTTGCCATTAAGTATTTCACCATTGGGAGGTTGAGAAAGTTCCCTTCTGTTCTTGTTTGCTGAGAGATTTTTATTGGTGGTGTTGTTTTTGTTTATTTGTTTTTACCAAGAATAGGTGTTAGAATTTGTCGTTTTGTGCATCTATTGAGATCATGCATCTAATCATCTCACTGTGAAATTGATACATGATTTAACACTGAGATATACTGATTTTTGATAATTAGGCAATCTTGAATTTCTAGGATAAATCTCACTTGCTCATTATATATACATACATCCATATGTATACACAAAATATATATGTATTCCCATGCATACAAATATATATACACAAATATATATGTGTGTGTGTGTGTGTGTGTCTGTGTGTGTATGTGTGTATGCATATATTACTAGATTCTGTTTGTTAAAGCATTATCATATTTTTGAGAAAAATTGGTCTATAGCTTTCTTGTGATGTTGTAATGTTTAAGCAAGCCCCTCCTTAGAAAGGGGTATGGATATGTTCTCCAGGAGTATGAGGAACTAAAACAAGAAGTGAAAGACACAGATCTATCTAGAAAACAGGAAGGCACTGATCTGAGGTCCCAGCATGACAACCGTGCGGTAGTTGAAGTAGGCAACTGGTTTACCGTAGGGGTTAGAGAAGGGGGATTTGGAAGGAAACTGTCAGGATATCATAGAATAGAAAATATCTTAGGAGTTAAAAAAAAAAAATATGATAAAAGCAAAAAATGCCACAAAAATAAATGCAATTATAAACTCCAGGAGAAAAACAAAACAGAAATAAAACAACAAAAACAAAAACTGCAAGAATGTCATATATTCAATAGGAAGCCAACAAAATTCCTCTGTTATTTTAAACACTTGATGCAAAAAATTAGACGCCACTTCATTTTTGTGCTAGGAGTGTTCTTCTCTGAATTTCCAGGGTTTATGGCCTTGAGGTTCCGAGAAGGAGGTAGAATTCTGGCACATATTTTTGGCCTGCACTAAACAGTTTCATTGTGATAATACTGATTCATGGTTTTCATGTTTTAGAATTACCCTAAGAAGGATGTACAGAAGACTTGACTGATTGGAGGATCAAAATATGTTGGGGGAAGATGTACAAGGAGGAGTAAGGACACAGATGTCCTGACTTTACACAGTGGGAGATTAGAAGCCACCATCAAACATCATAAAACAGAAATAAAAATTGTAGAACATTACTTAAGCTTTAAAAGGTAACCAAAGGAAAAACCAACATAACATGCCGTAATTGTAAGACATGGGGAAGGGAATATAAAAGCAGAGGGTATATATTTTAGTTCCATTTTGAGATGTTTATCCAGTATTATTCAGCTGGTCAGCTGCAAGTATACAGGAAGCTTGATCAAATAACAGACTGAGAAGAAAAGACATTTGCCAGGTTTAAGGAAAGAAACTGAGGGGAAAATAACACCAGTGCAGAATGTAAAAAATAGAAGTAGCAAAGAAGAGAATTAATACTGCAGAAACCTGAGTCAGGGGGCTGGGAGTATGAACAGGCTTTAGACAGTCTTGGAAGATGCAAAGGAAAATGAAAAATAAATAACAACCACGAGAGAAAGGAAGGCATATATGGAAGGCTATTGGGGCATGCTTGCCATAGCAACACGTGGGCTGACCGACCTAGAGCATACAACAAGTGGAAACCAAAATAGCACGCAGTTACACAACAAAAATCATCTTGAAATGAAGGAAAAACTAAATTGACAGAAATGACTGGGCTTACTGTGTTCTGAATAATATATACAATAAGGCCTGGTGAAAATTATTAAAATTCAAGGATGAATCCAACAAACACCCAAGCCTGAAAAGCAAATTGCAAAGAAAATTTAAAATACTGTGGTTTGGTCAGAATTTCCTCAGCAACATCAGATCCCAGAAAGACTGAGAAAATAGGTCAAGAAGATTTGTGACGGAAAAACATGTGATCTGAGAATACTATATTCAGTCCACTTGTTTGTCTTTAGTAAAAGCTGTAGGAACAAGTCTCCAACATACAAGGACTCACACCCATTTGCTTTTTTATTTCAGCGAACCAAAAGATCCACAAAAGAAGAGGCTGTCTTATGAAAGGACTGATCATAGCACCAAGCCAAATAGTACTGATAATTAACATTACAAGACTGCACCAAAATATTCTTATTCTAGGGAGAAAAGCTGCACAATATAGAAATAATTATAATATAGCTAAAATTAGTAGAGTCAGAAATATCAGAACACACAAATTTAGAGAACAGTGTGTGATGAGGATGGAACCAGAGATAATGATAGTATGCAGAATCTTCATCTTTTGTAGAAAATACTAAAACATCTTGCTTCATATCTGAAACTGATAATTGATAAATACATGTTTAAAGATTTTACATAAAGTTAAAACATAGCCACCACCAGAAATATAATCTAACTGTACTACATCCAAATTACCAGATGGGAAAAAAATAAAACAGACCTTATATAGAGCAAAAGAGAAAAAAAGAGGAAGAAAACATTAAAAAGAGAAAGCATAGAACAAATACAGCAAAGTAAGAGTAAATATGTCTCCTGTAGCAACAGATACTCAATTTAATAGTTAAGTAATCTTATAGTTGTCCAAAACCCACAAGTTTTGCAGGTGTTGTATTAAAGAGAGGTATTTAAGAATGACCCAGTCTGAAGGTAGAAGTTTGGAGATGTCATACCAATATAAGCAGAAATAAGGAGGGGTAAACACAATGATATCTCAACAAATTAAAATCAAGTTAAATGCTGATTAGTAATACATTAAAGTCCTTGACAGCACAGATTCCACTTCATACATTGCTGGTGGAAATATAAAATAGTGCAGCCACTCTGGAAAACAGTTTGGCAGTTCCTCAAAAAGTTAAAGATAGTCTTACCATATGACCCAGCAATTTTACTCCAAAGTGCATATCCAAGAGAATTGAAAACATATGTTCACCCAAAAATGAGTATATGAATGTTCATAAAGGTATTATTCATATTAGCCCCAAAGTGGAGACAATCCAAATGCCTATCAACTGATGAATGGATAAATAAAATGTGGTATATCTATACAATGGAATATTATTCAGCTATAACATGGAGTGAAGTAATAACACTTGCTAAAATATGGATGAACCTTAAAAGCATTATGGTAGGTAAAAGAAGTCTGGCACAAAAGGCCACACGTTGTATGATTCCATTTATATGAACTGTCCAGAATAGGCAAATCTATATGTAGAGAAAGCAGATGAGTGATTGATAGGGGCATGTGGTTGAGTGAGGTTAGTATTGATTGCTAATGGTACAAGATTTCTATTTTGGGTAATGAAAATGTTCTGTAATTAGATAGCAGTGATGGCTACACAACACAGTGAATATACTACAACTTACTGAAATGTATTATATACTAAAACTCACTGAAATGTATTATATACTAAAACTCACTGAATTGTATTATATACTAAAACTCACTGAGTTGTATTATATTTAAAGTGGCAAATTTTATAAGTGAATTCTCTCAATACAAATAATTTTAAAAAGAGCAAGGAATCCAGAACCAGGGTTGAAGAACACTTCTGACCCTCTCTTTATGGTGCCTAGAGCTTGGTATTAAATGTCCCTGTGCCTCAGTTCCTAATCTGTATATTGAGAATAATAATATCTACCTCATTGGTTGTTGCAGGGATTAAATGACTTAATATTTATAAGATGCCTGGTGTATCAGATCATTCTCATGTTACTACTAAAGACATACCCAAGACTGGGTAATTTATAAAGGAAAGAGGTTGAATTGACTCACAATTCAGTATGGAGAGGCCTCAGGAAACTTGCAATCATGGCGGAAGGAGAAGCAAACGTGTCCTTCTTCACATGGCAACAACAAGGAGAAGTACCTAGAAAAAGGGGGGAAAAGCCCCTTATAAAACCATCGAATCTCATGAGAACTCAGTTACTATCACAAGAACAACATAAGGGTAACTGCCCCATGGATTCAGTTATCTCCCCCTAGCCCCTCCCACAGAACGTGGAAATTATGGGAACTAAAATTCGAGATGAGATTTGGGTGGGGACACAGTCAAGTCATATTAACTGGCATAGCTCGCACTACATAAGAGTTGTTACATAAACATGTAAAAAGTAAATATGTCTAAGAGCATCTCAAAGTGATGTAATAACAATTCAAAACCAAAGAGCAACTGTCTTGGATGGTTTTGAACAAAATCATAAAATATTAACTTCGATAAAGGATGAAAAAGAAATGACAAACTCTACAGCTATAACGATGGTGCCTCATGCATCTCTCAGCACTTGACTCACCAAGCTGACCGAAGAAGTCTCAGCCGTGGACCTCACACCAATGCACACCCTTCTCACAGAACACAAGTTAGGACATCAAAATGTTAGTAGATTCAAAAACTAGATATACTACAAGTTATTTTCATTGACCAATTTGGGAATAGTATCAGATAACAACAGAAAAATGCCCTTTTGTTATTCTAACCATTTATCAATTAAAACAATAACATTAGTGTTCAAAAAGCAGAACAAAACCAAACCTTTAGGCTGAAGACTCAAGCGAAACTGCAATTATAGAATAGCTTGTGCTCAGTACAGTACCGAGAGGAAAAATTCATATTCTTTACCCTTTAAGAGTCAAACAAGACAAGAGAGACATTAAATTCAGTAATTCAGAATTAAGAGTTAATTAGGAATTAAACTAAAAAAGTGGATTAAAAAGCAACACATTAGACCCAAGTAATGATAAAAGCTGAAATGTGATGAGCTAGGAACCAAATAAATAAATAAATAAAATAAAACTAAGAGCTGGATTAAACTATGGTAAAATAAATGAATTACAAAGCCTAAAAAATATAAAAGTGTACTATTAATAAGGAGAAAGTAAAAGAACCACAAACAGAATTAAAAGACAGAAGAGACCACTTCGTAAAGTTCTAATGTAAAAGCTTTGACCACGTGGATGAAATGGATAATTTTAAAAAGAATGATGAAGATGAATCTTGATTAAAGGAGAAAAGCTAAACAGACACATACCATTGTACAGGTTTGTGAAAGAGCTGCTCTCAAATAGTTGTAGGCGTAGGCATTCTCCTTTCTTTTAAACTTTCAAAGCACGTCTATGAAAAATCAAGAGAATTCTCTCAAGAGAATTCTCATAACACAATGAACATAAATATATCTTTCAAAAACAATACCTACCATTAGGCTTAATGACAAAAAAAAATCAAAACATTTACAATAAAATGAATAAGAAGACACAGTTGTCTTCTATTACTACAATTATTTAACTTTTAACAAAATTTTAAAAGCTTCTCCTAAATTTTCACAGTAAAATAGATATAGAAGTATCCTTCTCTAACTTGATGAGCAAATATGTCTATATCAAATGACAGATAGCACCAGGTGAGATGCTAAAAAAATCCTTTAGGCCAGGCCTGGTGGCTGATGTCTGTAATCCCAGTAGTTTGGGAGGCTGAGACGGACTGATAGCTGAGGTCAGGAGTTTGAGACCAGTCTGGACAACATGGTGAAATTATGTCTCTACTAAAAATTACAAAAATTAGCCAGGAATGGTGGTGCATGCCTGTAATCCCAGCTACTCCAGAGACAGAGGCAGGAGAATCGTTGGAACCCAGGAGGCAGAGGTTGTAGTGAGCTGAGATTGCGCCACCACAGTCCAGCCTGGGTGACAGAGCCAGACTCTGTCTCAAAAGTAAATAAATAAATAATAAATAAATAAATAAAATAAAAAGAAATCTTTTAAAGCTAATAATAAAAGTATGTGCTCAATCATTGCTTTTATTTAATAGAATTCTGGAACTGTGAGGCACTGTCATCAAATAGGAAAGTGACGTAAGAATATATATTAAAAAAGAAGAGGCATACATTACTATTTTTGGATGACATAATTACGTATCAGAAAAGCCTAAAAAAATCAACTAAAAAACTATGAGCCGTAGCCCTTGATTGAGAAATATCAGAGAGTACAGACTTAGTTTGTGGCACTGAAGATACAAGAGTGAGTTGGAGAGAGAGTCCTGCTCTCCTGGAGTTTGTATTTCAGCTGGGGAGATGGGATGTGGCATAGAAAAAAAACAGTAAGTGTATAATATAATTGTCAGAGGTGTGTGAACCAGAGCAACTCCATCTTGAATAGGAGATGGGTCAAATGAGGCTGAAACCTACTGGGCTGCATTCCCAGATGGTTAAGGCATTCTAAGTCACAGGATGAGATACGAGGTTGGCACAAGATACAGGTCATAAAGACTGCTGATAAAACAGGTTGCAGTAAGGAAACGACTAAAACTCACCAAAACCAAGATGGCCACAAGAGTGACCTCTGGTCGTCCTCACTGCTGCACTCCCACCAGTGCCATGACAATTTACAAATGCCAGGGCGATGCCAGAAAGTTACCCTAGATGGTCTGAAAAGGGGAAACATGAATAATCCACTTTTTATTTAACATATCATCAAGAAATAACCATAAAAATGGGCAACTGCAGCCCTCGGGGTTACTCTGTCTATGGAGTAAACATTCTTTATTCCCTTACTTTCTTTCTTTTCCCTTTCTTTCTTTTTTTTTTTGAGACAGAGTTTTGCTCTTGTTGTTCAGTCTGGAATGCAATGGTGCAATCTTGGCTCACTGCAACCTCCACCTCCTGGGTTCAAGCGATTCTCCTGCCTCAGCCTCCCAAGTAACTGGGACTACAGGTGTGCACCACTATGACTGGCTAATTTTTTGTATTTAGTGGAGACTGGGTTTTATCATGTGGGTCAGCCAGCTCCCGAGCTCCCGACCTCAAGTGATTCATCCGCCTTGGGCTCCCAAAGTGCTGGGATTACAGGTGTGAGCTACCTTACTGGACCAATTCCTTTACTTTCTTAATAAACTTGCTTTTACTTTACTCTGTGAACTAGCCCTGAATTCTTTCTTGTGTGAAATCCAAGAACCTTCTCTGGTGGTCTGGATTGTGTCTCCTTGCCTGTAACATAATGTCAGGTATTGACAGAGACTACAAAGAAAGACCAACTAGGGGAAGAGCCTGGAGAACAATGAGAATGTTGTGCTAGGCAAGGAGGTGAGGGCCTGCAACTTCCCTAAATAACTTCCGACATGAGCACAATGCCAGTCAAAACCCTGATGCAACTTTGGGAGGCCAAGGTTGGTGGATCTCCTGAGGTCAGCAGTTCAAGACCAGCCTGGCCAATATGGCAGAACCCCATCTTTACTAAAAAATGCAAAAATTTAGCAGGACACGGTGGCACCTGTAGTCCCAGCTCTGAAGGCTGAGGCAGGAGAATAGCTTGAATCTGGGAAGCAGAGGTTGCAGGGAGCTGAGATCTTGCCACTGCACTCTAGCCTGGGCAACAGAGTAAGACTCTGCCTCAAAAACAAATCAAATCAAAACAATGCAAAACAAAACTCCCTGATGTAATCCCTTCCATTCCCACCTCTTCTCTCCTTACCTTTTTTTTTTTTTTTTTTTGGAAATTGACAAAATAATCTTAAAGTTTATCTGGAAAAATAAAAGTGGAAGAATAGAACTAACACTCTTGAATGAAGAATAATGGGGATGGGAGTGGAGGGAAGTAAATGTATTATACTGAGATATTTATCAAATTATATTACTAAGCAACTAGTATCAAAATAATGTGATACTTTTTCCTTAAATACACAGTGAGATCCGTGGAATTGAATGCAAAGACTGAGCACATACTTAATTGCTGATTTTAAAGAATTTCTTTAGTGTCTCACCTGGTGCTATCAATTTGAGACAGGGATATTTGTTAATCAAGCTAGGGAAAGATACATCTATATCTACTTTACTGCAAAAATTAGGAGAAGCTTTTAACATTTTGTTAAATGTTAAAAAATAGTAGTGAATGAAGACACCTGTGTTTTCTTACTCATTTTATCATAAATGTTTTGATGGTTTTTGCCATTAAGCTCAGTGTTAGCTATTGTTTTTGAAAGATGTAAATGAGCTGAGTGTATAAGAAACTTGGTGTCCTAGCTATAACGGGTGTAACATATTCAATGCCATTTCAGCAGACCTAAAAATGTTAATACAAATTAACATTTTATTTATTCACATATTTCATTTTAAGTGTGATTGGGAATTTCATATTCCTCTAGTTCCACACTCAATAAATCCATCAATCACATTCTTGCATTCTTTCGATTTAAATATAAAATTTAGGAGGTTTAGGCAGTTTTTTTAAAAAGAAGACTGTCCCCAGAAGAACATGTAATTCTTATGACACTACTGCATATTATTTTAAGATAAAAATTGATGACATAAAAAGAATAATATTAAAAACAATTGATGGCATGTACCTAATAATATATGTGATAGAAATTGCAAAATTGATTTAGAAACTCTAAGTAAATAATTGCTGAAGAATTGTGATATTCTTATAAAAAATCTTATATGCTTGACTCCACATTAGAGTCAATGAGCGTTAATGGACAGACAGAATTTTCAAGAAGCTGCTGGAGTTTGAGTGTCTTTGGCTACAGTAATTGAGTGAAACCTATGTTGAACTAAACCTTGTGGGCTTAGTACATAAGTATTAATACTAAACACTTAGTATGTGTTTGCTAGAGATAGGACTTACAGATTTCACTAATATTTTTTAGAAACATATAGCAAATTGTACTTAATATTAAAATGTAAATGACGAATCATGAAAAAGTTCTTTTTTTCTTTTTTTTTTAAATTTTTTTATTTTTTATTGCATTTTCGGCTTTGGGGCACATGTGCAGAACATGCAAGATAGTTGCATAGGTACACACATGGCAGTGTGTTTTGCTGCCTTCCACCCCTTCACCCATATTTGGCATTTCTCCCCATGCTATCCCTCCCCTGCTCCCCACCCCCGTCCCTCCCCTATCTTTGATCAACCTGACAAAAACAAGCAATGGGGAAAGGACTCCCTGTTTAATAAATGGTGTTGGGAAAACTGGCTAGCCATGTGCAGAAAGCAGAAACTGGACCCCTTCCTGACACCTTACACTAAAATTAACTCCAGATGGATTAAAGACTTAAACATAAGACCTGACATCATAAAAGTTCTTTTCAATATAAACAATAAAGCATTAATATTACAAATAAAGGGTTTTTCTTTAATCAATAAGTAAAAAGGCAACATGACTGGGTGCAGTGGCTCATGCCTGAGATCCCAGTACTTTGGGAGGAGGGAGGATCGCTTGAGCTCAGGAGTTCAAGACCAGCCTGGTCAACATAGTGAGACCTTATCTCCACTAAAATTTTAAACAATTAGCTTGGTGTGGTGGTGTGTGCCTGTAGTCCCATGTACTTAGGGAGCTGAGGCAGGGGGATTGCTTGAGCCTGGGAGGTTGAGGCTGCAGTGAGCCCTGATGGTGCCACTGTGCTCCAGCCTGGGGAATATAGCAAAACCTGTCTCAAAAAAAAAAAAAAAAGACAATGCAGTTTCAAAAATGGAGGAAGGGCATGAATAAGTTGCATTGAATCACCATTAGTCCTTCATTTCCTTTATTTCGTGTTTAAAATCACAGTATTAGTAATATTGACTGGTGGTCTGTTCATATTCTGTGTGTAGTTTTCTAAATTTGTTTTTTTTTTCTTATTGATTTATATGAAATATCTTTGTCATAGATTGTAAAATTTCATAATTTGTTGTTTTTAAAACTTGGTTCGTGGTGTCATTTGCCATAGAGATCACTGTTTATGTGATCATTGTTTTATGATCTACTAATTTTGTCTATGTATTTCTACACTGAATATATGAACGACATACATTCATTTATGTTTATCTAGAAACACAAATAATTAAAATAGGAGAAAATGTTGGTGATATAATTTTGATGGTTTAAAACTTTATTTTCTTTCTTTTCTTTTTGTGAATATGGCTCACACTCATGGTAAACTGGAAAATAATGACAAAGAAGTCACAAATAAGCAAAAATGAGATGCTGTCAAAGCTGAACTTAGGAAAATTCATAGTCTACTTCCATTATCAAATCTAAAAAAGTGTAAATGTAATGGAATTAGGTGATAAATGCTATTATACGAATAAACACTAGAAAAGAAGTTGCATATAAAGAGTACAAAAGAAAGGGAAATGAAATAAAAGTTAAAAGCTTTAATACATAAGCCTTAATATGTACTAAATATTTAATACATAATTAATGTTTAATATATGTCAAATTTAAGACCTTTCACATGTATGATATACATGTATGTAAATATATATATAATACAATATATTATATATGTAAAAGCTTATATATATATGTATATATTGAGGAAGATAAGCACAGACCACAAGTCAACACTACTACATTATGAATCCTTTGTCATAAAAATTAAATTAACTTGCTGGGTGTGGTTGCTCCCAACTGTAATCCCAGCACTTTGGGAGGCTGAAGCAGGCAGATCGCCAGAGGAGAGGAGTTCAAGACTAGCCTGGCCGACATGGCGAAACCCCATTTCTACTAAAAATACAAAAATTAACCTGACATGGTGGCACATGCCTGTAGTCCCAGCTTGAGAGGCTGAGGCAGGAGAATTGCTTGAACCTGGGAGGCAGAGGTTGCAGTGAGCTGAGACTGTGCCACTGCACTCCAGCCTGGGCGACAGAGTGAGACTCTGTCTCAAAAAAAAAAAAAATTAAATTAACTACAGTGAAATAAGTTATTTTCAAATAAATTAGAAAATGTATTTATTAATTGATTGATTTTAAGAAAACTCAAGACTACAAAACTCTTGAACAGATAAGTAACTAAGAGCTGTTCAAAGTTATCAAATGTTTACTTTCAACAACAACAAAAGAAACCACAGACCTTTTTTTGGGAGGTGCATTTTTTATACAAATAGTTTCAGAGCATAGATACCATCGATATCCCTAAAAATGAGATAAGAGATGGGACTCAACTCCATAGGTTAGGCTTGGACACTGGACCAAATTGAGGACTAGCTAAAACAGGGGAAAGGTAGAAGCAGCTTTCTGTAAGACACACCCGCCAGTGCACCATGTCAATTTACCATTGCCATGGCAACACCCAGGAGTTACCACCCCTTTCCATGGTAATGACCCAAAGACCCAAAGCTACTACCCTTCCCCTAGAAACTTCTGCATTAATTGCCCCTGACTCTACCTGTAATTAAAGTAGATATAATTCTGACTGCAGAACTGCGCTGAGCTTCTGCTTTCAGCATGCTGCCTGTGGGGTAGCCCTGCTCTGCAGGGGCGGTCACAGAGCTGTAACACCACTGCTCCAATAAAGCTGCTTTCTTCTACCCCACCCCCGGCTTGCCCTTGAATTCTTTCCTGGGCAACGACAAGAACCCTTGCAGGCTAAGCCTCACTTTGGGGATCACCTGACCTGCATCAAAAACACTACTTAATTCCTTTTATGAAGTGGTGACTCTAATATTAAAGCTAGACAAAGACAGCTCAAAAAAAGGAAACTGTGAAAATACTATGTGAAAATGTGAATACTAATTGGAAAAATACTAAATAATATATGAAAACTATCTGACAGTGAAATAAAAGAATAATATCTTCTGGCTCAGCTTTTTCCCATTAAGTAATTCAAGAGTAATTTAATATTAGAAAATCTACCAATATGTTTAAATATACTAGTATATTTAATAATAGACTAATTCTAACATAAAACTAATTATAATAGTACTAATTATAATGTAATACTAATTATAATTATAATATATTTAAATATATTGGTATGTTAAGAGAGAAAATTTACAGACATCTCCTATTGAAATGGCTTATAATAAAATTCAACACTCATTCCCAAGAAACAAAATCTAAAACTTAATATTAGTATGATAGAAATGGAACCTTCTTTATTAAGAAAGAGGTTCTCACCCCCAAGTCAACAGCTTAATTATATTTTAGAATGAAAAACTAGAGGTATTTCTATTTAAATAAGAAAGAATTGTTACCATCCATGCCATATTTAACACAGTTTAAAAATTCTGACCAACTCAATAAAACAAGAATATGAAATAGAAGGTTTACTGTTTGAAAGTAGACGCTGAGACAGATACTGACACATGAGGTTGAATTGTCTGCCTGGAGAACTCAAAGGAACAAACTGAAAAATCTCTACACTATCAAGCAAGTTTAAAAATAAAGTTTGGTCAATATAATTACATAGGAAAAAAGTTAGTTTTTCTGTACACCAATAGTAAGATGATTTTTAAAGTGCTGTTTACATTAGCAATGAAACAATGAAATATCTAGGCAAAAGTTTACAAGAAATATGTAGAAATGTGATGAAATAAAAATAAGGAATACGGATTAAAAATATGCCAAGTTATTGAATTAGAATTAAAATAATATAAAGTTACCGGTTCTCTCTACATGATCTAGACGTTTCATGGGATCCAAATAAAAATACCAGTGGGACTTTGGAGGGGTGGTGCTTTGTAAAATGACTGTGAAATTCAGCTGGCACTTTAGAATTGCTGAGAATGTTTTGAAAAAAATAGAAGGGTGAGGAGGGACTTGCACTACTGGGTAAGCCATATGCAATGACGTCCTTGTAGCTTTGTATATATTTAAACAGTCTGGTTTAATTGCAGGAATAGACAGATAAATCAATGGAACAGTACGAGGAGAGCTGAAGCAGGCCCACGTAAATATGAATTTCATATAAGATAAATGTGGCACTTCAAATCAGTGGGGAAAAGATGAAGAATTCAGTAAGTCAAATTAGGTCAATTTGCTGACCATGTGGAAAAAAAATAGATCTTTACAGCACCACGTGCACTAACAAATTTCAGATTGATAAAATATTTAATATAAAATTTAAAACCATAGAAAGATTTTAAGAAAAACACATGAATATTTATCTGATGTCGTGGTATGCAAGTACTCAGAGTATATGTAGAGGCGTAATCCATAAAATAAGAGACCAACACGTTTGACTAATCCAAAATGACAAAATTCTTTATGTCTAAATGATCATAAACAAAACTAAATGTTAAACCACAACCTAGGGGAAAGCATTTTTGCAACACAAGTGTATAGTATCCTTATTCTATCAGACTGCTTACAAACCCATAATTGTTAAACCCACAAAAAAATAGGCCAAGAAAATTGCAGGAAATTTTATAACAAAGAGTCGCAGTGGCGGATAAGTAAGGGAAAAAAGTTCACCCTCACTAGAAAGTAAAAAGCAACAACATGTTTAATATATTTCACTCAGTATCAGGAACACAGAGGGTTTTAGGTAAGCCTTAACTTTGTTTTTTTAACAGGATAGTGATTAGGATTACTATACAGATGCTGTTGCTATGTTAGTAGCATATGCAATTGCGTTGTAGGGGTTATTCTGTTGGTAGATGAATACATTGATACATTTCTAAAGTGTGATTTTTACAATGCATAGCCAAAGTGTTTAAAAAAAAAGCAAATTTCTTTGGTAGGTTGTTTTTCTGTCATATATTTATTCTAATGAAGTCTAATGAACCTTCTCTAAGAATTTATTTCCAGGATGTTCATTACCGTATTGATTATAATAGCACGACATTGGGTACAATAGAAGATGGGTTGAAGTACAGGACAGTCACATGGCAGAAAACTACATAGCGATTAACAATTTACTGACATGAACTTAGTCCCTGAATATCAGGATTAAATATGTGTATGTATGCATGGACGAAATATATGTAAGAATTTAAAAGTTATCAGCATTTATCTCTTAATAGGAGGATCATGAGTGATTATTATTTTCTTCTGAGTATGTTTGTGTGTGTGTGCATTTCTTAGCATTTGCTATAATGAGCAGGTAATAATTTTGTAAACAGAAAGATAAAAGACCCCACTGGTAAATCTGACTTTTCAGTTTTCAGGGTAAGACTCCTGGGAATTTGGAAGCTGAGATTTGGGGCAAGTATTTAGGATTTGCTGTGTCACCTCCCTGCTATGACAGTCCTTAATTAATAGAGATGATGGAGAACAGCTTGCTGGGCCGAATGGCAGGAGCCATGCAGCTGCTGGGTGCTGGAGAGGGTCAGGAAGCTTCATCAATCTGGGACACATGACGTGCTTGGTGGTGGCAGAGCCCGACGCATCCCTCTTCATCGACATTGTGTCAATAGGAGCAGAGGCATTTAGCTGTGTAAACACAGGGCTTGAGTGGCATTACCCTAAATGCTTAGCTGATAGATCTGGAATTAAATACAGACTCAGACACTGGAGTTGGAAGACTTTCTGGGAGCACCGCTTCCCTGCCATCCTGGTGATCCCCTTCTGACTGGAGGGTGTGGAGCTCAACATTCACTTCTGCAGTTGGGAGTTGCTATCTCAGAGGGCAGCTCTCCTGGTCTTCCTCCATCATCGCCCCCTCTCCACGATTAATTTTCATGAACTTCTTTAACACCTATTTATTCTTCCTGCAGGAAGACTTCCTTGGTTTCTTAAGACTTGATTAGGTCTCATTGCCACATAAAATGGCACATTATCATGGTCTTTTACAATCCCAAGGTTTAACTTTGCAATTTCTCATTTAGTTGGACTCTTGGTCCCAGGATGTCATGTCTATCTTGTATGGTTCATACTCTATTTATTAAACAAATAATTCATTAATCATTATTCATTCTTTAATGATTGAACTTAAAATGAGAAAGACACATCCTCTCTTTGGAAGAAGCTTAAAGGAAAGATAGACCTGTGGATATGGATTGAAGGGATGGTCTTGGATAGATTTGCACTGAAGACTCAGCCATAGGAGAGGAGAGGTGATTGATTAATTTTGTCTGAAGACATGATTCTGGGTGGTTTTCAGAGAGGAGGAACTAGTCAGCAAGCCCTGGGAGGAGTGACCAGAGGGTGATCTGTTAGCATGGGTCTCCCATGGAAGGCTGGGGAGTTCAAACACATTACCAGCAGCAGTGAGCTCTGGAATGTGTTGCTGCCATTCCAGACAGTGCTGGCAAGGGTGGAGTGCCCACTGTGCCTGGACCTGGGGACCATTAAAGCCTGGGTACCAGAAAGATGCACTCCAGTTCTTCTTTCCTTTGCAACTGCCCACTGGGTGCACTGGGGACCTCTTTTATGGCCTCCTGACAGTCAGGCCCGAGGATGCAGCTGAACTTGGGCAGCAGGGGAGGGAGGGGTGGGCTGGCCTTGCCCACCAGCAGTGCCATATGCCCAAACCTTAGTCTATTCCAGTCATGTCCCCCGGCTGCCCAGCTGTCACGGCCATAATTACAGCAGCCACAGCCGCGGGAAGTGTGTGGTTGTGGGGACCCTCTGGTCTCCTTAGAACTTTACTACTGTTGTTATAGCTTATCAGGAC
This sequence comes from Saguinus oedipus, assembly GCA_031835075.1. Classification (NCBI taxonomy): domain Eukaryota; kingdom Metazoa; phylum Chordata; class Mammalia; order Primates; family Cebidae; genus Saguinus; species Saguinus oedipus. The sequence goes on along the minus strand of CM063187.1, from coordinate 36,180,702 downwards.
ACGGCCCGCCTTCTGTTGGTCTCTTGAAAATGGCTGTAATTCTCATCTATCATGGGGGTGAGCCAGCTGCTGCAGGGGCAGCTGTCAGAGAGAGAGCTCTGCGTGTGTCCCAACACGCTGGCCCTGACCTTGGGGAGGTGGAGGCTCCAAGCCAAGTGCCTTTCTTGGGATGGCATTGGGGCCATCTCTTTTGTCTTGACCTGGGGGTGAGTGCTTTCTGCTTTTCTCTGTAGATCCGACCTGCTTGCTTTTTGCCTTATTCTCTTTCCTGGACTGTGAATTTCCCAAGTGAAGAAGCATTGTATCTGCTGTAGACAAACTTCTGTTATTAAAAGCTTTATCACAGATTTTGAAACACAGTTCTTTCCCACATTACAAAAGAAACATACAATGGTAATTGCAACACAAATAGATAATATTTATTGACTGTTTACTATGTTCCAGGCATGATACTTACAATTTGACAGGGATTATTTAATTCATTACTCAAACAACGTCATGATTTCCACTTAATGAGTGGGGAACCCTGTCCAGAGAACTTATTTGTATAGGTTGTCCAGGGTCACACAGCTGAGAGGTGGAGGCCTAGGCTTCAAAACTAGAGAAGTCTCCTTTCAGGGTCCAACACATGTGCCTCATTTTAGGAAATCTGGAAAATGGAGAAGTAGAAAAAAAACGCAATCATTTTATGTTTCAAACACAACTCATTATGATCTTGACATATTTCTGCTCATGATGTTTCTATTCATTATTTTTCCATAATTGTGATTATATTGTGTAATCTATTTTGTCTTATGACTTTAATATTAATATTATCACGTAAACATTTTCCATCTTGTGGGTTTACCGTCCTTTATTAGCCCCTTTTTGTTGTTAATTGGGTTGCATCCAAGTTTTCTCGTTGGACTAAGAAAGTAGCATTGCAATGTGTTAGTGTGTGCGTATGTGTGTGTGCTACTAGTCACACAGCTGCCCTGTTGTTAAGGTTTGTACATGCAGCATCTAATTTATTCTTACAGTAATGCTACTTGGCAAAGAAATACGTCCCCCATTTAACAGATAAAGAAACTAAGGTTTAGAAAGTTAAACAAATCATCCACGGCTACATAAGTGGTAAGGGGTGATTCCAGAACGCAAATGGAGAGCAGTTTGACAAAGGCCATACTTTTTTGTTTGTTTGTTTTTGAGATGGAGTCTCGCTCTGTCACCCAGGCTGAAGTGCAGTGGTGCGATCTCGGCTCACTGCAACCTCCTCCTCCTGGGTTCAAGTAATTCTCCTGCCTCAGCCTCCTGAGTAGCTGAGATTACAGGCACCTGCCACCATGTCCAGCTAATTTTTATATTTTTAGTATAGACAGGGTTTTGCGATGTTGGCCCGGCTGGTCTTGAACACCTGGCTTCAGGTGATCTGCCCACCTCAGTCTCCCAAAGTGCTGGTATTACAGGCGTTAGCCACTGAGCCCAGCCTTAAAGGCCATGCTTTTAGTCATTAGTCTATCCCTTCACTATGAAGCTTTCTTCCTATTATGTTTGCATTTTTACATTTTTGGATCTATACACATAAGTGGAATTTTGGGGTCAAAGTGGGTAACGATTTTTAACATGAGTTAGAGGAATGCACATTCTGTTCCCATTGTATTTTCCCCTTGCCAGCATTGAGCCTCTCCATTGAATGAGTTGGTAGGGTTATTAACAACCCCGATTCTTAATGGCTTGTGACAACTCAAGTTCACCCTCCGCTCAAGCTCCATGTCCATCCTGCGTCAGCTGGGCTCCACTCCAGGCGTCCTCACCTTGGGACCCCTGCCTGAGTAGCCACCATCTGGAATGTTGCTTGGTCACTATTGAAGAAGGAAAGAAAGCTCTGGGCATCTCCAACTGGCAACTACGCCTTCTAGCCCAGAAGGGACAAATGTCACTTCCGCTCACACTTCATTGGCCAAAATGAATCACATGGTCTCATCCACCCACACAGAGCCAGGAAGCACAGCCCTTTGTGTGTCCTTAAGGGAAAGCTGGAAATAGCTGGCGAAGGCCCTAATAACTAACGCTCATTTGATAGTTGAAAATAGTAACACATTTTTGCTTTATTTGACGTGAATATTTCTGGTGAGCCTTAGTATTTCTTCATATTTTCTTGGCGAGTTGTTTCTCCTCCTTTGTAACTTGTTTGTCCTGTTCTTAACCCATTTTTCTGTGATATCTTAATGCTTTTCACAAATGCTTTCGGGATGCGGTCATGTCCCTAAATAGGTCTTTGATGAGTGAAAACACATGGTGTCTCAGAAGCCAATTTCCCTTAGATATTTTTTAAACATATAAATGTAAATAACTCTATGCATTTACTTTCATTTTCCCAAAGACATGACCCAGGGTTTATGCTTACTTCAGGTTAAGTTAATTTATGTTAAGTTCTGCTTTTCAGTGAATCAACGAAAACTGAAGGAAGTTCCTGAGTTTCACGGGGTTTCTGCATCTGGGTTTCAAAATTCTGGGCTCCTTACTATCTTCCTGGCCCCACTTCCCTGCTAGGCAACCAGCCCTGAGTGTCTGTTCTACAGCCCTGTTGCATCTCAGGTCACTTCTCCTCCTCACCCCGACTCCTCTGTCCACAGGTTAGTCAGAGACCCCCGGGTGCAGTTGAAATAACCTCCTACATGGTAGTTTTTACCTGGGCTACCAGAAAAGAGACCATGCTAATTACATCATTCTTTCCCTCCAAACCCTTCCCAGTGGCTCCCTTACCCTGTGGGGCCCCTTTGCTATGGTTAAACACAATAGGATTTTCAGTGGGATACAAAGAACACTTTACAGTTATAAATTAATTTTTGGCCGGGCGTGGTGGCTCATGCCTGTAATCCCAGCACTTTGGGAGGTCAAGGCGGGTGGATCACTTGAGGTCAGGAGTTGGAGACCAGCCTGGCCAACATGGTGAAATCCCATCTCTACTAAAAATACAGCAATTAGCTGGATGTGGTGGTGAGTGCCTGTAATCCCAGCTACTCGGGATTATTAATTAATTTTCATGTGTATTAGAAAAGTGTTTACCCAGCATATTAAACATGTACATTGACAGATATTACTGCTGTGATATGAGCACAAGTGAGTCCATGTAAAAATTTAAAGGAGGTATTAAGTTGATAATATGGTAAGGAATGCATGGGTTTGGCAAAGATGATGGGGTAGTGTCTAAATGACAGAAGTTTGGTAAAGACAAGTTAATATCCAAAGTTTATAGAGTCCTTGAACCTGTCTGATGTCTGAACCCAGCCTGTGAGTCCTACCCCCAACCCCACAGCCTATTATGCCAAAATATGTAAACATTGATCATGCCATAGGGCCCCTTTAACATAACATCTCCCCACTTTGTTCTGGGCAAAGGTGAAGCTCTTCTGTTTGTTCTCTTTGGGTCCTGACTCACTTTAAAAAAATATTAATTTAATTTAATTTTAAGTTTCAGGATACATGAGCAGGATGTGCAGGTTTGTTGCATAGGTAAATGTGTGCCATGATGGGTTGCTGCACCTATCAACTCATCACCTAAGTATTAAGCCCATGTGTATTAGCTATTTATTCCGATGCTCTCCATTCTCCTACCCCGACAGGCCCCAGTGTGTGTTGTTTCCCTCCCTGTGTCTATGTGTTCTCATTGTTCAGCTCCTACTTATAAGTGAGAACATGCAGTGTTTGGTTTTCTGTTCCCAACAATGCCATTATTGGGTATATACCCAAAGGAATTAAATCATTCTATTTTAAAGACACATGCACATCTATGCTCAATGCAGCACTATCCACAATAGCAAAGACATGGAATCAACCTAAATACCCATCAGTGTTAGACTGGATAAAGAAAATGTGGTACATGTACACAATGGAATACTATGCAGCCACAAAAACTAATAAGATATGTCCTTTGCAGGGACATGGATGGAACTGGAAGCCATTATCCTGGCTTTCTTTTTACAGTGCATTTTCCTTAATTGTTGAATGTCTTACTTTCTCTTCTAGTTAGGTATCTATTTGGAAGCACAACCTGGGCTTTCTTTCAGTAGCCACTGTTAACCTACAGAAAGTGCTTTACTTCACTGAAAGTTCCTCTGTATTTATGATCTAATTGGATCCTCACAAAAGTCCCTTGAGGCAAGCTTCCCCATTTTGCAGACAAATTGACCAAGCCTTGGACATTGTCAGATGCCATTCATTCATTTATTTATTATGTATTATTATTGTTTTGAGACAGTCTTACTTTATCACCCAACCTAGAGTTCAGTGGCATCATCTCAACTCACTGCAACCTCCACCCCACCTGGTTCAAGCAATTCTTCTGCCTCAGCTTCCCGAGTAGCTGAGATGTAAGTGTCTGCCACTGCGCCAGGCTAAATTTTGTGTTTTTGGTAGAGACAGCATTTCATCATCTTGGCCAGACTGATCTTGAACTCCTGGCCTCGTGATCCACCCACCTCAGGTGTCATTCAGAGAGTCCCGGCAGGGAGTCAGATTCAGGACTGTGACCCGACAACCCCCACTTCTCCTGCTGGATCAAAGGGCTGTATCACCCCTGTTTTCCCACAGTCCCCGAAGTAGGTTCTCTGCATAATAAGTGCTCAATAAAGGTTCCAGGGGTGAAAGAAGGATGAGCACATGCTTGTTTCTAGGGCTTTTGTTCATTTACATGTAACTAATTGTTAGAGATGTTTCACATAGTGAAGATTGGGAAGTCCTGGCTTTTACCTAAAGGCTGAAAATCCATGCATTTTCTGGGGTCTTCTCCAGGGAAGTTGGTGTTACAACTCAATAGTGATGTTCTTTCCTTCTTTCTAAGTATGTTTTGGGGAGTGATTCTTTGAAGAAAAAAAAAAGCATCCTCGTCAAAGTAAGCAAGGCTTGATTCGAAATGTAGGTGGGAGTAGAATAGTGCTTTAAAAACAGTATTCTGAACTAAGATTTGAAAGCATTTTGAGTGAGTTCAGCTATGTCCTTAGAGATACCCAGGAGGACTTTTATACTTATGTGGAAGACAGAACATTGAAGAATAAACTACATTTTTTTCTGTGAATATGATCGCCACTGAGGCCTTCCAAACCAACTGAGCCATGCTTAATGCATAGGGTTAGGGCATATTTTTTTTTCCTGGGCACAGTGAGGTACCAGGAAGATCAGGGAATGCAGGTGAACTGGATTCTTCTCTGGGCTTTGCTACTCATTTTGGCGAGCTCTTGCATAGCTAACTCAGCTGGGGATATGCTGACTTGATAGAGGAGAAAGGGACAATATACCTCCACCCTAGGCAGTGTGTAGTCACAGAATCTAGAGGAGAATGGCAGGGCCTGCATTCAGAAAGGGGTTGTTCAAGAGAACCAGATTAGATTAGTAGGTTGGGTAAGGGGGATCTTTTGTCAATACTGGAGCACTCTCCCAGGCATGGGAAATATGTCTTTCCCTGAGAAAGACCCCAGAAGATTTTTTTAAAAAAGCAATAGTACACACTTAGGTTAAAATGCCAGTATTTTTGCAAAAAGTAAGAATAGAAAATCTTTAAGAATTTAGAGAGGGGGACATGCTGAGGGCATGCACCATTTAAGACAAATAAACCCTCCAGAGAATGATGTCCCATGGGAGGACCCAGAAGGCACCCAATTTCCCAAAGCCATCAGGAATGCACTGGTGGCAAGGGCACTAGTGTTACTGAGGAGTTTGCTGGTGGTGTGCCTCAGCAGGCCAGGACAGACTTTAGGAGAGGCGCTGCAGAACAAGGCTCACTGAGAGCAATGGGATGTTAGGATTCCTCAAAACAATAGAGTCCAGATGGTGATGCTTACGTACCAGAAGCCAAGCAGATGCAATTATCTTAATGAGTAGCTGTGGTGGCAGAGCAGCCAGGTTGGCCTGTCCTACAGAGAGGTATGGAGATGGTTAATAGACAAGATTGTCCTTGAAGGCAGCCAATATAGATACTACTCAATTACTACTATTCAGTTTTTCTTGATTCAAAAGAAATCAAGAATGATTGGTCAAGGAGGCTGAGGAATTGCCACAATCCAAATGACCCAATACTGTGTCCAGTTTTTGGACCCAAGCTATATATTGGATCTGGAACTCTTCAGTTCAAGGGTTATGGTCCAATATAAAAAATATACTGGACCATATATTTTTTTATACTGGACCATAACCCAATATAAAAATATTTTTTGTTTTAACTCTTTAGTCTGAGGGTTTCCCGTCCAAAATATACTAGAATATATATATATATATATATATATATATATATATATATATATATACTCAAGAGGAAGGACCCTGAAGGACCCTGAAGTACCAGGCAAGTGTGCAAGTTACAAGCACCCAGTTCTTGGGTAACTACATTCTAGGAAAAGGGGAATAGACAAACATTTCAAGCAGTGTCAGAGGACATTAATATTTGAAGGCTTAAAGCATTATCATGGCCTGACTATAAAACTGGAGGTACGCTGGAGCTAGGAAATAAAAGGAGTCTTCGTCAAAACCACTCATCCAGGTACTAGGTCCCATTTAAGTCTGGTAGCCTTTCAAGTCACTTGGGTCATAGCAACATTCCCAGGTATACACTGTTTTTGCTTCCAGAATCCAAAGAGCCTACTTGTGCTTCCTTTTTCCTGGTGGGAGGTACAAGATGCAATCGCTTCTCCTTTAGTTTGAATGCAATATTGTGACATGCCCTTGACAACTGAAATCCTAAAAATGTTTGCTGATGTCGTAGATTCCTGCATCTTCACAGGGTTTCTCTCCCGAATTCTAGACCATGTATATCTCACCAAAGTCTCCAACGTGCTACATATGTCTCACTCATCTGGTTTTATCATCATATTTGCTATGGAGCAAATCACTGTGTTTTTTGCTGGATGTCAACATGGGACAGATTACTTTGGACTGTGTTAGTCCAAAGTGCATATATTCTGATTATACTTCAGGATTTAGGAAAATAACCAATTTATCTTGCTTAAAGGGTTACCCATTTATCAGATGACTTGAAATGCTGAATGAATGGGACCTAGAACCTGGGTGGGTGGTTTTGAACAGGACTCCATTTATTACTTAGTCCCATTATACCCCCAGTCATAGAGTAAGGCCATAATAATGCTTTAAGCCCAGTAAATTGGTTATTTTCCTAACTCCCAAACGTAAAGTCAGAATAGACGCACTTGGTAGTTGGTGCAACTTCCTTGCTGACCCTTTAGACTATAGAGTAAAAGGTATCATAGTGTGGGGGAACCAAGAGAAGACTCTGAAAATACCCTTTACCCAGCTCCTGCCAAGACAATATAAACAGTATTATTTCAGGGGGAAGGAGATGGGAAGCATTAGTTCCACTCTTATAAACCAAACAGATGTTGCAGGGGTGGTGGGTTGTGTCAGAGCTCCGTTTACTTCACTAGTATAGTCCCTGCTAAAACCAGATGGATCCTGAAAAATAGCAGTGAGCACCACAAACTCAACCACATTGTAACCCTGATCGCGGCTGCCATCCAACTGTGATGTCTTCGCTGGAGTAGATTAACATGGTCTCAATGCATGGTATGCAGCATTGATTTAGCAAACGTGTTCTTTTCCATACCTATCAGAAATGATGAGTAATAGTTTACACTTACATGGAACAAACAACAGGATACATTCATAGATTTCCCCAAGGCTCTGTTAACTTTCCTGCCCTCTGTCATAAGATGGTCCAAAGCAATCTGTCCCATGTTGACATCCAACAGAAAATCACAATGATCTGTTCCATAGCAAATATGCTAACAGGACCAGATGAGCTAGATAAAGGTAGCATGTTGGAGGCCTTGGTAAGACATATGTGATCCAGGGTTTAGGAGATAAACCCTATGAAAATTCAGGAGTCTGTCACATCAGTAAACATTTTTAGGAGTTCAGTGGTCAAGGGACCGTTACAGTATTGCCTGTAAACTAAAGAAGAAATGATTGCATGTTGCATCTCCCGCAGTGAAAAAGGAGTCACAATCAGCTGGGCATGGTGGTATGTGCCTGTAGTCCCAGCTACTATGGAGGCTGAGGCAGGAGAATCACTTGAACTAGGGAGGTGGAGGTTGCAGTGGGCGGAGATCATGCCATTGCATTCCAGCCTAGGTGACAGAGTGAGACTTTGTTTCAACAAACAAATAAACAAACAAAGTAGCACAATGTCTGGTTCTTTGGATTCTGGAAGCAACAAAATGTGTACCTAGGAATACTGCTCTGACCAAAGTGACTTGAAAGGCTGGCAGATTTGAATGGGCCTAGAACAAGAAAGGACTCCACTACAACAGGTTTTGGCTACAGTGTGAACAGCCCTGCCATTTGGGCTATAAAACTCAGCAGACCCATTGGTAGTAGAGGTATATCCCAGTGCTTGGAAAACACAGCATGTGGAGTTTATGGCAAACTCCAGTGAGAGAATCATTAGGGTTCTGGGTCAAGGCCATGGCATCTGCTTAGGGAAAATTATACACCACTTGAAAAACAATTTCAAGTTCTCTGCCCGCTTTCCCAGAGAACCCGACCTGCCGCAGAAGCCACCCATTCTGAACATTTGAGGTGTGTCCTTATGATCTGGTTTCATTTTGTTTTGAGCTCTACAGGTGATTCCAATACCCAGCCAGGCATTCAATCACAATATCACTGATTCACAATATCACAGAATCACTGCAGACCCCCCAGTGCCTCCTGCCCACATTCATCGGCAGGTCCCTTGCAAGCTCCCTTCCACGTGGCAGACGCCACGAGGGTGACTCAGAGGAGGACTCTAACCTCCAGGTGCTTCCAGAAAAAAACCAAACAATAGATGGTCAGGAAACCAGGGGGTGGGTCCTCATGGGCATGTGAAGAAGACCCAAGAAGGGTGGAGGCAGGTCTGTAATTCCATCCAGAAGGGATTGACTACTCACCTTGTCCTAACATCCTGAGACATAAACAAGTCACTGTCTCCCAAGACAACAGTGCAGCGCGCTCTCCACCTCTTCCTGTGCTTCAAAACTTCTGGTCTTGGGTAGAAGTGGCAGGTCATAGTTCTCTGGGGTTTTTGTTTGTTTGTTTGTTTAGTCACGATTTAGGCTCCCCTCTTCATCTTGGCTGCCTCATTCTCTTCCCCGTTGGAGAAGAGGTCTTTGAGGATAATGATGCATTGAGAGTAGTCAGTAACAAGGGATGAATATGGACCAGAATGAAGTTTATTGATCCTGTAAAGATTCCATGCAGAGCACCCAGGGTTAAGGAAGACGAGCAACCCAGATTAAAATGTCAAGGGTGTAATGACCCACATATGCCAGTGAAACGTCAGGAGACAATGGTATAACCCAGCTAGACTAGAGGAGGATGAAGCTGGGTGCCTTGGTGGGGAGGAGTAGAAAAGAGAAGGAGAGAGACAAGGAAAGGGGCCCTCTGAGGGACAAAGAGGCGGCCTCAGCCTTGACTGGATAAAATGTCCCTGATGGTCATATTCTGGCCAAATGCAGATAAGATCGAGTCCTCTGTGGTATGAGCAGGAGCTGGGCATCTTTCTAGTTGTTGCTGGGGTCACTCATATTGTTACACCCAGCCTTTTGTTCTCAGCACCTTGTAAAGGGTAGGCTAATGAAATAGACCAGCTGGACTGTGCCGGGACTATATTGATGCATATCCTGAAGGTTCTGAGTTTGAATAATTGATTACCTTTTGCAAGGCAACACCATGGTTTTGGTCATAAGAAATTCATGCAAGGCTGTATCCACCCACCTCAGCTTAGTACTCACCCAGCTCGGGACGATCTGCTCTTTCAATTAGCGGTGTGCATGAATATATCTGGTGTATGGATGCAGTTAATAACAGAGCCGGTGCAGACTACTGGGCGAGACTTCTGTAAGGGGCTTAAAATATGGAATGTTGCTGCTAAAGACCTTCCCAGATCTTGGCTGGGTGAGGATGGAGATTGGGCTGTGCTCACAATGTGTGGTCATGCATAAATATTAGCCTTAAATAACTATGAATACCTTGTTTCCTAAAAAGATTAGTGGCTCTTCCCCGTGTGATAAATTGTGTGAGTTACAGTGCAGACCTGTCTTCCCACTGTATTATCCCACAGCCTTTTAAATAACCGAGCCCAAATTATGCTCAGGGAGCTGTGCAGAACGCTTCAGCAAGCTTTAGGCAGAGAAGTATAATTTGGGTTCATCCTTCTTCGGGTTTTACCTCTTTCTCGTATGCCTTTATTTCATTCTCACCTTAGTCTTTTTTTTCTGATTCCTTCTCTCTCTCTGACTCTTATTTTCTCCTTCCATACATTTACTTCTGGTTCTCAGACTTTTTTATCCTCATCTTCAGGTAATAATAATCATAGCTAACTTTTATGAGGTGCTCCCGATACTTGAAGTTAATAAAGTGCTAAGCTCTTTACCTCTATTAGTTTATTTACTTCTTATGACAACCTTGAGGGAGGTATGCACTTTGACTATACCCATTATGGGGATGAGCTAACTCAGGCACAGAGAGGTTCAGGAACACACTCAAAGTCACAAAGTTTGTGAGGAGGTGGAGCCAGGATTTGCCCCATGTCTGCCTCACCTCCCAGACAGGGGCCCCAGACACTACAGTGGTGTTGCAGTGCTTCATGTTTCTCTAAGGTGTCTCCTCGGGTAGAAAATAAAACCCTTCCTTCATTTTGAAGACACATTTTAGGGATGCACTGATATATCCTGGCTCCCCAGATTTAAGTGATGAGATAACAGGTGCTCCCCCAACTCCACCCCAGGTCAAATGAAATGGAGAGATCACCGCTAAGATTGAGGGGATTATCTTACAGTTAACCAAGGTGGCTGCCCTTTGGGAGGTCTTTGGAGGGTCCTCCATTCTCTGTTCCCTGTTTGCATTAACTGATTTTCCTGGGGCTAGTATAACAAAACATAAGTAGACCTGATTACTTGGTGGCCTGGTGTACCCAAGGGAGAGAAGAGCGAATGTGATTGATCTTAAAGAGATGCTTCATGGAGTTCTTAACACTTAGGGCCCAGCCTGCAATGGGACACTCTCTCTCCAACTGAGCATAATTAAAGTAGAAACATATTTTGTTGTCTTTTCTTTTTCCTTTTATAATCTACTTTATTAAAATAAATTTATATGCAACAGACGGTGCAATTTGATGAGTTTTGACATATGTAGACACCCTCCCTTCTAGATATAGACCATTTCTGCCCCCCTAGAGAATTCCTTCCATCTCTTAAGTCCATCTCTATCCTTCTTGCAGAGGCAGCCACCGATCTGATTTCTGTCCTCATAGCTGGCCTTTGCCGGGTACAGCACTTCATAGAGAGGGGTCATATAGTGTGTGCTTTTTTGTGTTTGGCTCAATGTGACATTTTTGAGATTCTCTCATTCTCTCATATATTAGGGTTTTGTTATTTTCATTTTTGTTTCTGAATAGTACCTCATATTATCAGCATAGAACAACTTGTTTATCCACTCTTCAATTGAGGGACATTGAATTGTTTCCAGTTTGTGGCCATTATAGGAATAATGTGGCTATGAATAATTTTGTATGTCTTTTTGTAAACCAACATTTTCATTTCATTTCCTCCTCCTCCTCCTCCTCTTCCTCCTCTTCCTCCTCCTCCTCTTCCTCCTCTTCCTCCACCTCCTCTTCCTCTTTCTCCTCCTCCTTTGTCTTTGTCTTCTTCTTCTTTGAAAAAAGCTTTGACTGGAATTTCCTGGGCCAAATGGCAAGTGTTGTTTAACTTTATAGCAATTTTACAACATGGTCGTTCCATATTACATTCAACCAGCAATATACAAGTATTCTGGTTGTTCCACATCCTTGTCTACTTTTGGGACTCTCAGCATTTTCAATTTTAGCCACTATACTGGATATGAAATGACATCTCGTTATGGTTTTAGTTTGCATCTCACTGATGACCAGTGATGTTGAACATCTCTTCATGTGTAAAATGTCTATTCATATATATATATTTTGAGATGGAGTTTCACTCTTGTTGCCCAGGCTGGGGTGCAATGACACAATCTTGGCTCACCCCAACCTCCACCTCCTGGGTTCAAGTGAGTAGCTGGGATTACAGGCATGCACTACCATGCCCAGCTAATTTTGTAATATTTTTAGTAGAGACAGGGTTTCTCCATGTTGGTCAGGCTGGTCAGGAACTCTCGACCTCAGATGATCCACCTGCCTTAGCCTCCCAAAGTTCTGGGATTATAGGCATGAGCCACTGTGCCCAGCTTGCTCAGTTTTTTTTGTGTATGAAGTGTTTATTCAAGTCTTCTGCCATTTTGTACCTTGAGACGGATTGGCTTTTACAATTATTGATTTATAGAAACTCTTTACATGTTCTTTAGCATGCATATTTTCTCCCAGGCTTTTGTTTGACTTTTACTTTTCTTAATTTATTTTTTTTTGTGTCAGGAAGAGGGAAACTCTGATTTCTGCCTTGCAAGAGCTGTTCTTACAGCATGAATGTTGAGAACGTTAGTAACTGGGATAAATTTCTGGGATGATTACATTGGAAATGTGGTGTGGAGCCAAGTTTTCTGAAAGTGACCAAGGTCAGTGGTGGCAGGCTGATGGCTTATGAGGACAGTGAAGACCAGCCTCTTGGCAAACCCCAGATATGTTGGAGGTGGTGGGGAAGAGAATGCTACAACCTGGCTGGAGACTAGAGTTACTGCATGAGCTGGTAAGGGATGAACAGCCTGAAGTATTCCACAATTAGTCCCAATGGAACCTCACTGTTTCCTACAAATACAAAGCTTGAGGGATGTTTGTTTTCCTGAACCTCTCTTTAACATTTGAAGTCTAGGTGCTTTGCAAATATTTCACTCAGTCCTCTCAACAGGAAGATGAGCTCAGGCATAGCAAAATGGAGCAAGTTGTTCAGAATCGCACAAGGTCACAAGTGGTAGAGCCTAGAGTGAGTCCATGGCCGTTTTGCTCCGGGCCCAACTCTTTCCTCCAACCTGCACTGCTTCCCCAGGTCCACATCCCGGGCCCTAAGTGTGCTCTCTGCAGCTGTCCTGAGCAATTTAAATCCCTCTCCCTCCAGACTATCTTCTAAATAAGTGCCATAATAACATTAAGTCATCCTTTCCCTCTAGGCTCAATGTTCTGGGTCTCCTAACACCAAGCCTTGGATGGCTTGCTTTCCAAACTTCTTGTTGTTCTCACAGCCCTCTTCTGATTCAGCTTCAGTTTCTCAGCTGAGACAACCAGGGCACTGGATGCCTAGATATGCTGTCTGTCTGCAGTGACACTCTGCATGCAGTGGACTTTCACTGTGGGGTTGTCGTGTAGTCCTAGGAAGAGGCACAGACCATGGTCACTTTCTGAGTTGGTAACCAGAGCATTTCAGTCTCTGCTGATCTACCAAGCACCTGCCATTGGCAGCAGGATGGAGGTGTTAGTCAGAGTGGTGGGCAAGGCCAAGAGGCCCCCTGTCCTTTTCATCCCACCTCAGTTTCCATTTTAGTAGATCACACAGGCAGCATAAAATAAACATACAATTGAAATCAATATAAATTGTGTAAGTTTCACTGATGGAAATAAGGGCGATATGACAGAGAAATGAGAGAGGCACCCTGCATAAATTGAGTGATCTGAGGATACCGACCTCAGAGCTGTGACCCAAAGCCTGAGAACTGTCTCAGCAGGAGCAGAACATTTCAGGCAGAAGCAGCTCCTTTTGGGATGCGGTAGGTTAAAAATGTCCACCAGCTATTCAAAAGTAGACGTCATTGAAGCTATAAGCATCTAGAAGGTCTGGGCTGGAGATTTCAGGGCCCTCGATTCACAGAGATGGCATTTAATGCTTTGGGAACTGGATGGGATCGCAGGGTGGGTGTGGAGAGGAAAGAAGGAAAGGGCCCCAGACAGAGCCCAGGGGAGCATCAGGGGTTTGTTTGTCTTAAGGAAGATGAACAGACTAGGAGCAGGTGGAGGAGGCAGAGAGCAGAAGCCAGTGGAGCAGGAGGTGAGGCAAGAGCGGGTGTTGCCATGGCAGCCAGAGATGCACACAACCATTCAGGGATAGAGAGAGTGTGTGCCTGGGTCCCCTGCCCTCCTGGCTTTAACCTGAGAGAAGGATTAACCTACCTTTTCTGGCGCTGTCCTTGGGCCAGTCTCACGCCCACCTCTCTGACCCCAGACCTTCTAGTTGTGCGGTCCACTCTGGGCCAAATGTTTTCTGAGAAACGAGACAGGATTCCAGAGTCCATTTGAAGGTGTTACCAGCATCCCATCCCTTCACTGGTCTCTTTCCTGAGCAGGACCCTCGCTCCTTATTTGCTTGGTGGAATCCCCTCCCACCCCTTCCTTCCCAGTTCTTTCCTCAGGTGGATCTTCACGAAGAGCTTTCTTGATGACAGTCAAGCATCACGTTCCTTTGATTTGAAAACTCTCCCTGCCTTCCTGCTTACAATGTTGTAAGAATCCGTCATCTGCAGAATCTCACCATCACTTTCATTAACTAGAATTGGGAGGTTTTCATCAGCAGGTAGAAGAGGGCTAAACACTAAGAGTGCAAATCAGTACATTGTTCCCAGCATGATAAGGAAATCACGGTAAGACCCAGAAGCACTTGCCAATGGATGAAGTGAGTCAACTAAGTAGCAGTGAGCAACCACGGGGATACTTCTGAGGCAGGAGGCGGGACTTGGCTCTGGAGGAGGGACTTGGCTCTAGAGGTGGGGCTCGCACACAAGACCAAATTGAGGATTGGCTAAAACAGTTCCCGAGTGGAAGCAGCTTTCCATCAGACACATCCACCGGCACTTGCCATGTCAGTTTACCACTGCCATGGCAACAGCCTGGCGTTACTGCCCCTTTCCATAGCAATAATCTGAAGAACCGAAAGTGACTACCGCTTCCCTGGAAATGTCTGCATAAACTGCCCCTTACTCTGCATGTAATTAAAAGTGGGTATAAATATGACTGCAAACTGCCCTGAGCTGCTGCTTTCGGCACACTGCCTATGGGGCAGTCCTGCTCTGCAGTCACGGAGCTGCAACACTGCCACTTCAATCTTCATTGTTTTCTTCTGCCCGACCACTGGCTTGCCCTTGAATTCTTTTCTGGATGAAGCCAAGAGCCCTGCGGGCTAAGCCCCACTTCGGGGCTCACCTGCCCTGCCCCAACACTCAGTGAGGACCTGGGAAAGTGCTTTATCCATAACATTCTCTCTGTACGTGGCTCCTGATGGTTTGGACTTGGGAACAAGTGCTTTAACCTTGAGAGATTACAATATTGTCATGCAATCAGTGAATTCTGTTATTAAATGTTACAGCAGCTAAATTAAATGATAAGAATAACTAGTATTTTGAAATTCTGAACATCTTATAATTAGAGCAGCCTTGAAAAAAATATTCCAAGTTAAGGCACATTAGAATGTATTCCACAACATGGAGACAGCCTGACAAAGAAACATTATTCTTAGATTTACAATTAATTACCCTTATGTCTATACCTTGCATTCAATTTGCATATCTTAAAAGTGCTGTAAATTTCACAGGACTCCCTGTTATTTAAGATCACTCTGCTTAGTAAAAGTTTCTTCAGTGATAACTTTCTCTTGATTATGTAGTTGTGAGGTCAGTAAATCTGGCTCTACTCTGCTCTCCACTGTTATAATTTTTCTTTTTTTGTGTGTGTTTTTCATTATTTGGCTTCTTGTTCCTTCTGCCCCCTCATTTATTATTCCCCAAAGAGCCAACAGATAGAGATGCTGGCTGGAAGATGAAGTGAGTGGTCAGAGTCCAAGATGTTATCTTTTCCCCACTACGCATTGGTACTGGGTATCTGACATGTTCTATACATCTTTCTGGTGCCAACCTCATTAAACAAATACAACTTGATGTATAGCTCTCAAGAAATGAAATTCTATGCAACAGATTTGTTCTTGCCCCGTTGGTGCAAGAACACCACATGTCTCTCCACCTCTCTTTCTCTCTCTCCCTTTCCCTTTTTCTTCTGAGCCCCTCACCTCCCAAGTGAGTTGGTTCATTGTGATTTCTTGTTGCAGTTTTCTATGGTCACCACTAATTTCATAACCTTTCAATGGACTGAGTTTTAATGCTCACTCTGAATGTTCTATTTTAAAAAGACTGCATTGGGTGCCCTAAATTATTCTTACGTAGCCATTAACACTCTATAAAGTGGTATATGTTTGGTGGGATGCTGGTACATATGTTTACCTTGACAAGACACGTATGTAGCTCTTGCATTCACTTCCACCTGCCGTCATATACAAATAGTAACATCTTATACTTTCAAAGATGACTCCATATAAAGGTGCCTATGAGGGATTGTAGCAATCCTAAGGAGAAGGACCTGCCACACTTTGGCAGAATTGTCAATATCAACTGCAGTCTGCTAAAAACCATTTATAGGATTTAAAAAAGAAAAAACATTTCGACCAAAAGCAACCCGTAGTTTAAAAGACCATTTTTTGTTAAAAAAAAAAAAAAAAAAAAAAAAAAACTTGCTAACAATTAAAACTGGTATCCACTGGGTGGAATTTTGAGTTGCTGTTATTTTGTTCCATTTTGGTTTTAAAATGTACTGTATTGGCAATATTTACTAGACCTAGGACGGCACTGCACTTTGAAGCCGAGCTGACTGTATCATAGACTAGGATGTGTTGCCCTGCGGTGTAGATTTTGTCATACTTAGGAGAATTTGGTTCTGAAAATCACAACCTCGGGTATGAGAGCCCAAGCTGTGTGCTTCCTGAAAAAGCAAGAGGAAAAACGTCCCCTTCCCCCCTTAATTTTATTTTAAGCACGACCAGGTAATTTCCTGTGGCTTCCTCTTCTCACTTATTAATTGGCAGTTTATTAAAGCAATTTTTAAAAAGTTAATACCATTGTCATTTCTCCATTACCGTTCTCAGAGAACCAAGTGTTAAGGAATGTCAGGGAAATAAGAAGGCAGCCAGCCAGGAAGGCGAGGTCCTGGCCTGAACACGCCAGGCATGGAGGGGTAGAGGGTGGTGAGGAAACTGCCCCCACCCCCAACCCCTACCCTGGCCCCCGAAACATGACATTGGCTGAAACAGGTGACTCACCTCCCTCTCAAATATCCTCTTCCTCTCTCCTTTGCCTATCCTCTCTTCCTTCCCTCACACCCAGGTATCTTCTTACTCTTTTTGGGAGGTGGGTGGATTAAATATATATATATATACTTTTTTTTTTTTTTTACAAAATATTAATTTCTGACAGTGACATCCTTCCTGACAGTTCAGTTTGTAAGTGAGTCCTTGTGACTTCACAAAGCCTATTCATCCTGCCTTTCCATGGGCCGAATGCAAGTGAATATGAAAGAGGCTCTCTCCTCGTTGATTGTAATATAATATTTCCATTTAAATCGTTTTTAAAAGCCTCCCAAACAATGCTTTCTCGAAGAATATAAAGCTATCTCTCAGATTAGCTGTCCTAGAATACCTTGGCAAAAGTATCCAAGTAGCAAGAGTTTCCCTAGTCTTATGTCCTATATACATCTGTTAAATTACTCTGAGATCTCATTAAATAAAGCTAATGTACTTGTAAAACAGTAGGGAGAGACAGTTTATCATTGTAACTGTTAAAGAGAGCCATTCTGGTAGGGAGAGAGCCAAGAAGACTAGGTATATGCTGGTCAGTGTAGATGTTTCTAAGTCATAAATCTTGCCTCTTTCCCGCCTAGTTATTGTGTATTTCTTAGGTGAGAGATTGATTGTAGCAGCAGAAGATGAATTTGCCCATAGTCTCTTTCTTCCTTCCTTCCCTCTTCTTCTTCTTTTTTTTTAATACTCCCAATGTTTCGCCAAGGTGATAATGCTTTTTCTCCCCCCTGCAATCATTTGTTTCAGATTAAAAGCATAAAATGGCACAAAGAAATGGGAGAGGTTGGTCTCTGTGGTCAGGCAAACATGAGGGCATGAAGATGTATAATGTCTCACACGGGAGGAAACCCTCACTGGGCCCCTCAGGATTTATAACAAGCTTACCTGAAGGAGAAACTTCAGGGCACTTACACCATCAGATACCTAGAAAGGAGCTGTCATTTCCTCACCGAGGAGTTTGCAAGCAGATGGTAAAAGGGGTTTAATTTGAAAACACTGAAACATCGTGTACGCTCAAAACCATGACAATTGCAGTTTTATTGTCTCCACTCAGGAAAATGTGTGTCTTGATCATCTCATGGCCCGAATGGGGAGAAAAGGTACTTTTCATGAATATATATAGATGCTGAATTTATAAGGATCAATATAGTCACCAAATGTTGTACAACATGTCAGGATATCATAAAAAGCAGGCAGTTCTACATAAAATACCAGCTTAATCTTGGAGATTTTAAAGCCTCATTAAAATGTGGATAAAGTCCATATATGGAAAGGCAGCCTTCAAAAGGTTGAAGTTATATATCTGTAGGGCAGGAATTGTATCCGCCACTTCCGAATGTTAGTGGCCTTGTGGGTTTCAGAGGCTGGTGGTCAGAGACTTCTGGCTGGGCAGTGTCCCGGTCTGGGGGTGGACTGAGGGGTGGCTGGTGCTGTGGGATTAGGCCTGAGTGCCTTTGCCATGCATTGGGATTCTCCTGTCCTCTCCTGAAGGACAGTAAATTTAGTCAGAGAAGCCACAGTGGACAGGTCAAATCCTGCCATCTTTGGTAATCAGGCATATTGATTGATTTTATATTTTTCTAAATTGGAGGTTGGCTGCCTCTGCAGCAGAGTATTGGCAAAGAGGGATATTTAGAGGGTCTGGGTGATGTAACAGGGAGACTCTCTATGATTGTCTTGGGGTTAGGGAGAGAATTGCTTACTGAACACGCCCCCAATGTCCCCTGGCAGCCTAAAGGTGAAGTTCCTCACTGGCAACTGTTCACGCAAGGAACACAAGGCTCCCTCTCCCTAGTGTCTGACACTCTCTCCTCATCTAACCCACAGCTTTTGATGGAGACTGTTGTCTTTTTTAGGGCTCAGAAGAAGCCAGCCCCTCTGGTGCAAAGCTGGAGTTTGTACCCTCGTTGGAGGTCTGGGTGGCTTTGGCTCATCTGCTTGTTTTTTTCTGGAGAAACTTTGAAAGTCAAGCAAATACTTTTATCCTGACCTTTCTGCAACACTGGCCCATATTCACTGCTTGTCAGCAGCACAAGTTGGCTAGGAGTCATCTGTCACTGCCAGCCGTCACTCTACTGCCATTCCCATCAGCCCCATTACCCGGGATCAGGCGCGCGCAGAGCCCTGCTTTGGAAGGATCATTAAACTTGAGGCTCCCAGGTAGCACAGGTAGTCCAGGTGGCCTGTTGTTATTTATAATAAAGGGAAGTGCAGCAGAAGCACCTGACAGTGGCCCAGGAGGCTGGCAGAGGACGCCTGAGCAGTGTCACCGCTGAAGGACAGTTAAAAGTGGACTCTTCCCCCTTCACTGTAAGCAAAGAGGATTTATTGAACATCTGTTCTGTACATGGCTGGGAAGATTGATTAATTTAATTGCTCACACTTTGCTTAAGTAACATTTGAATACTTAATGTCAAGTTTGAAGGATATTCCAACATTTGCCAGCACACCTTCTCCTTCATGTTTCAGAGGGAGCTTTGGAAGGAAGTGAGAGAGTGTGGCTGTCTGGAGCTCCTTCTAAATTCTTCTTGGAGAGCCTGCAGGAGTTGCCAGTGGGAGAAGCTGCCTCTTTTCATAAAAGCAACTAGTTACTTTTCACATTTTCCCATTGTGATAAATCATTAATGTAATGAGGTTGAATCTTCTTCACTGAGTGGTGGTAATTTTCCCTCTGGTATCAACTATAGAGACAGTTGAGCATATTATATATTTCTGTACCCTTTAACATAATACCGTAATCGTGTGAAAGTACCAGATGAGTTAAAGCGGTAGTAATTTATTGCAGGTTACAGGGAGGCAGCATATTTAGAAGGAACTCTTTAAAGTTCTACGGAAAACCAGGCTTTAAATGGTTCTCAGCTCATCAACACTTGCCCTTTCTGTTATTGGTTGGTTTTTCCTCATCTCAGGTGTCAATTTTATCCAGTTTGGAGGAATAGGTGCCTGGGAAACATAAACTCTTCCTTTAATGAAACTTTGTTTTGGAAGGGCTAGCAAAATCTCTATCTCATACATTGAAACTGTAATCTCTGGGTCCCAAGTTGAAAATCACACACACATATCTAGACCAGAGCATAAAAATTAGCATTGGAAATGTATTTCTCAAAGACGTTCTCCCTCCTCTCCTGGATTCTTAAACATTTAAAGTGGGATTCCATTTATTTTTTACTTTTTAAATAACTGCATTTACATTTTCACGAATGTATCTGCAGTGGGGAATGAGGCTGACCTAAGTTTACAAAAATGATTAGCAGCTGAATGTGGCTTAAAAATGACTAACAAGGATTTTTATTTATTTGTGTAAGTAAGATATGCCTTTCTGTGTTTCATTCTTTTTAGGAACTCCACTTATTCATTTATCAATGAAAATATTCTTGCATGCCTTCGCACCTTCGTTTATTCAGTCAACAACCATTTCTTTGGGCCAAACTCCTGAAGCAGAGAGAACGCTGCTATTTTGTTGGAGGCTTCTTTCAGGATTTGCTATCAAGGGACACTTTTCCCTTTAAATATATAATTTGATTATTATTTTTGTTTTGAAATGAAGGAAAATGGGGCAGGGGTGAGTAATGAGGAAGAGGGAGGTGGATATTCAATGGCAACTGGAAAATGGCACCAGCCTTGCATTTCCCATTGTCAGATTCTGTGCTTGACGTGCTCACAAAAATGCTTACATCCGGGAGGGCTGAGACCTAGGAGATTGCACTCCGAATTTACTACCCAGAACCAGAAAAAAAGGAGGAAAATCAGAAACCCGAAAGACTAGGAATGACTCCACCAAACCACTGAGCTCTGGGTTTCCAGGGAGAGTTCATGACGGGACATGGGCAGGTTGCTGGGAACCCTACAAGCCAAAATGATTCTTGGCAAAGGATAATCTCTGGTCACATCTGATTGAAGTCAGTTGTGGCCCTGGCCGATTTCTTTGAGGGATGCCCGTCCGTCCCCCGCCCTGACCGCACACAATCCATCCTGCACTGGGTCTGAGACTGTCAAGGCCAGAGCCAGGTGCCTGGGCTCCGCGTATCCTTCTCCATCAGTCATACTGCAGGGAGCAGACAATTAATTCTGGAGCAAAATTGAAAGTCAGAGGCAGAGTCTGAAAGAACAGAATGACAATAATAAAGTGCCCCAGCCTCGCATTAATCTCCCTCACTTCAGGCCTGTCACAGCCGGCCCGGCTGTGACTAATGCCAAGCTTTGCATACAGTGGTCACAGACACCGGCAGCATGCTCCCTTTACAGCGCTGGCGATGCGCTTTGTTGGGTTTTTGACTCTTGCAGAATCACTGAAAAAACATTGCCGCTGGTCATAGGTAAGGGGACAGAGTTCCTCCATCATGTGCCTGGTGATGGATGCCTGGATCCGGGATCTGCTGTAGGAGCAGAAGGAATGGGAAAGCTTCTCTCTCTCTCTCTTAATATGTCTTTTCCTCCTTCCCTCTTCCACTTCTCTGTCTCACCTCCCATTTCTACCATCTTGGATTGAACTCTCACCACCTTCCCTGATTCTTCCACTTCTTCTTCCTGTTGGTTTTTGTGGTCTCTCTCTTTGCTTTTTCCAAGAGCCTACCTCATCCAATCCTGTTTCAGGAAGGCAGATTGCAGGGATCAGCTCAAGTGCGACTGAGCGTGTAGATTGCAGGAAATGGGAGTGAGGTACCTTCACAGATAAGTCTACAACAAATAGCTGGAATTGGCTTATACCTGGGGGCTTTGAAGAAATTCAAATGAGAAATGGTGGCATTTTGGTCCAGAAGTGCAGCAGGTCCCCACATGGCCAGAGGACTACAGGACCCTAATGCCACTCTGGAGTTGCACGGCCAAACCTGGTGAGCAGGGAGCAGGCAGCTGGGGTGATTAATCAGTTATGGGGTCAGTGAACACCTAAACAAATCTAACCCACCAGAGGAAAGGAAAAATGATTCCTCTAATGGGGAATCATGCCTCCCTGATTCCATTGAGATTTTCTGAGTAAAAGAATGGAGAATTCAGGGAGTAGTTCTCATGGCTGATTTTCGAAAGCTGTGTGACATTTTTCCCTCTAAAAATTGTCAAAAACCTTTGCACTGCAGGGCATCGGCATTAAAATACATTGGTTTTGGGGGCAGAAACCAAAAGGTAGGATTTAACAGTTATGTCTTAGATGCAGTTACATTTCTGCAGGGAGTGGCCTGCTGAGCTTATGGGAAAGGCTGTAGGAAAATCTCCAAACCACGGTCAGTGAGCAGCAAAGAGGTAGGCAGACTTCAGGGGTAAAAATGTCCAGGGATGTGGTTAAATGGAAAATGGCCAGTAAAGAGGGTGTTTCATATGGTCACGAGCTTATTCTCTTGATGCAGCCACAAAAGGCAACAATTGAGGGTGAAAACCAAGCTAAAGGCATGCCACGTCTTCCCAACACAGGACTTGTCCATCTTCTCAAGGGATAAGCCTCATTGCATGAAGTCAGTCCTGAGAAAGAACACATTACGTTTGCACAGAGCCTGCTACAGAGGGGCCAATGGATGCAGTCCCCGTGACCACTGCAGTCACACCAGGGGCCTCTGGGTCTTGAGCCTTGGGCCTCTGTGTCTTCACAAAGACACCCAGAGCTGCCCTGAAGATCAGCTCAGCCTGGCTGGAGCCCCACCGCACTGCACCTTCCCAAATGGCTTTTGGGTCCCATCCTCTGCCTTCCACTGTTCTTTTCCGCTGATACCTTGTTAGTCAAATGTAATCTTAGACTGAACAGACTGGGGGGTGCTCTGCCATGGCTAATTTTTTTTTTTGCCAATTTCCAGCCTCTGTGTCCCTATACTTGGCTTCTATCTAGCCCACCCATGTCTCCAACACATGCCAGGATAAGAAGTGATAAAGTCTGGATGTTTGTCCCCTTGGAATCTAGTGTTGAAATGCGACCTCCAATGATGGAGGTGGGGCCTGGTGGGAGGCGTTTGGGTCATGGCGGGTAGATCCCTCATGAATGGCTTGATGCCCTGTCCATGGCAATGAGTGAGTTCTTGTTCTGTTAGTTCACACAAGAGCTAGTTGTTTAAAAGAGCCTGGCTCTCTTTTGCTTTCTTTCTCACCACGTGACACCCCTCTCTCCCTCTGCCTTCTTTCCACCATGATTGAAAGATTCCTGAGGCCTTGCCAGAAGCTAAGCAGATGCTGGTGCCATGTTTATACAGCCTGCAGACTTGTGAGCCAAATAAACCTCTTTTCTTTACCTATTACCCACCCTCAGGTATTTCTTTATAATAACACAAAATGGCTTAAGACAAGAAGACACATCCGGTTGCCCTGAGCTGTAGACAATGGCATAGTGGAGTCTGCTTTTACCAATCCTCTTTTTGTTTCTTGTCCTCATCTGGCTTTACTACATGGAGCCTTTCCCACACCTGTTCCTGTAGCACCTGCCTCTCCATGGCCATCAGAAAACCGGTGTGATGCTGGTGAATATGTTTAAGGCTGCCTTTGCCACAGTATTTCTCCAACCAATAGTACACACCTCTCTCCACCAAAATAACTTGTTTGAAGACATTTTAGAAATGCTGGGTAAACAAAATGAAACACGCTGCATGTTGTAAGTCTCCTTAGAACCTTTAATTTACTGCATACACTGTGACTTCATGGAACTGATTTTTTTTTGTGATGTCTTCTCCAAACGTCTTGAGACATGGTGCCCATATTAGCTACATGACCGGTAGACACTGTTTAGCTGCCCTCCTGCCTGAGGATATCACTTCATCTATGTTTAGGAGAGAATGCTAGGGGGGGAAAATCATACAATCCCCAGAAGAGCAGAGTGGATGGTATAATTTTAGACCAAGAACTAGAAGATATGGATTCTGGCCAGGTGTGGTGGCTCATGCCTATAATCCCAGAATTTTGAGAGGCTGAGGCAGGCGCATCACCTGAGGTCAGGAGTTTGAGACCAGCCTGGCCAATACAGTGAAACCCCATCTCTACTAAAAATACAGAAAAATTATCTGGGGATGGTGGCACATGCCTGTAATCCCAGCTACTCAAGAGGCTGAGGCAGGAGAATCACTTGAACCTGGGCGGTGGAGATTGCAGTGAGCTGAGATCACGCCACTGAACTCCAGCCTGGGCAACAGTCAGACTTCATCTAAACAATGAAAAAGGAAGATACAGATTCTTATTCTGGCATCATAATTTATCTGCTGTAGGGCTCTAGGGGATCTGCTCCCCATCTCTGAACCTGCTTCCCTGCCTCTGGTAGGTGGAGTTAGATCTGTCAGTCCCTGCAAGCGTCTTTCAGCTCACACAGTTTGTCACTTCACGTACTTGCCAATCTGCTCTCATCACTCCTCCCCCATTTCACCCATTCTCTCACCCCAGGGACTGAGCCAACTCTCTAGAATGAATACATTTGGCAGACAAGGGCTTGCAGGTTGATGAGGAGAGAACTGTTCTCCTGCTAAAGCTGGAGGCCCACTCAGGCCAGCATGAGCTCACACCTCTTAGACCTGCCAGTCCATTAACATTGCAAAAGACTTTGATGCACTTTGGGGAATTGTACAACATTGATTTTATTGTCATCTTTTTGCA
The DNA here is from genome assembly GCA_031835075.1 of Saguinus oedipus. NCBI lineage: Eukaryota > Metazoa > Chordata > Mammalia > Primates > Cebidae > Saguinus > Saguinus oedipus. The sequence goes on along the minus strand of CM063187.1, from coordinate 36,156,046 downwards.
CAAGCAGTAAATAGGCTAACATTTTAGGTACAAAGTAATTATTCCCGAAAAGCAAGACATCAAAATAAAGTTTATAGTGAGCAGCCCGACATTTTGACAGGAGCTGTGTGGAGGTCTCAGCGATGTCTTGCAGTTGCTGAAAAGGTTAAAGATCAGCCTGCTTCACTGGCAACTGGGAGGCACAAAGGTGGTCCCCTGTGGGCCATGCCATGGGAGGCAGAGATGCTGGGCTGGTCTACTGGAGGAATTTCTGGGGGGTTTCTCCCTTCCTGTCCAGGATTCAGCATGTCTCTTTTTATTAAAATCGTGAGGAGAGTATGCGCCAGTATGGACCTGGTTCTTTTTTATGTACACACCTGCTGTTGTAGCAGGCTTGAGGCTTTGCTCACGTAAAAGTGGCACACACAAATACAGGGAGATTATCTGCCTCTCGTTCCTCTGCTGCGATCTGCAGAGGGTGGAGGCATATAGCACATCCTACAGGTTGGCTAATGGGTGATTGAAAGGGTTCTATCTCCGGCTTTTATCTTCTTCTTTTCTTTAAGAGACAGAGTCTCACTCTGTTGCCTAGGCTGGAGACCAAGGGAATGATCATAGCTCACTGCAGCCTCGAACTCCTGGGCTCAAGGGATCCTCCCACCTCAGCCTCCCAAGTAGCTGGAACTACAGGTGTGCACCATGACACCTGGCTAATTGATTTTTTGTAAAGTCAGGGTCTTACCCTCTTGCCCGGGCTGGAGTACCTCTGGCTTCTAAGGAGTGCTGTTTTTGGATATCTGATATGACTTGGCTCTCTGTCCCCACCCAAATCTCACGTTCAATTATAATCCCCAATGTTGGAGGTGGCACCAGGTGGGAGGTGATTGGATCATGGGGGTGGTTTCTTATGGTTTAGCACCATCTCCTAGTGCTGCTCTCACGATAAGATCTGGTTGTTTAAAAGTGTAATCCCAGCACTTTGGGAGGCCAAGGCAGGCGGATCATAAGGTCAGGAGTTTGAGACCAACCTGGCCAACGTGAAACCCCATCTCTACCAAAAATATAAAAATTAGCTGGGCGTGGAGATGCATGCCTGTAATACCAGCTACTTGGGAGGCCAAGGGAGGAGAATTGCTTGAAACCAGGAGGCAGAGGTTGCAGTGAGCCGAGATCATGCCACTGCATTCCAGCCTGGGTAACAGAGCAAGACTCTGTCTTGGAAAATAAAAAAAGTGTGTAGCACCTCCCTCCTCTCTCTCTCCCTCCTGCTTTGGTCACATGAATGGCTGGCTCCCCTTTTACCTTCCACCATGACTGTAGAGTTCCTGAGGCCTCTCCAGAAGCTGAACTGATGCTGGCACCATGCTTCCTGTATGGCCTCCAGAACTATGAACCGATTAAACCTCTTTTTCAAATAAATGACTCAGTCTCAGGTATTCCTTTATAGCAGTGAGAGAACGGGCTAATACAATATCTAACTTAAATGGAATCCAAAGAGATTACTCAGACTTTGTTTAAAGGACATACTGGCTTTGTGTTCCAGGATGCCAGGTCAGCGTGGCCATGTCTCAGGCTTGCTGGTGTTGCCACTCTGCTGTGCTGATGAGGAAGGGGTGATGGTATGGATCTTACACAGCAGGCTCTGAGCAAGTGTGACTCTGGCGTCCTGGGGAGAGCGCTGTGTCTAGTCTCTGGACAGCTCTTCTGATCTCCCTCCCTGGCTGCCTCAAGACCCCAAGTTCCCCACCTCTCCTAGTTCCTGAGTTTGTATGTCCATGTTTGGTGGGAGGATGCTGAAGATTTATCCGTCCCACTGACTGGCCTTGACACATGCAAGCCCCAAGCACAGTTCTTTAGTGTGTACAACCTTCTTCCTTCTGGAGGCAACTGAGGATGATTTGTTTTTTCCTGGGCACCTTTTGGTTTGCTTCCCTGTTGGTTACAGATCTATGCAGTGTCTGGCCTCCTTCCAGTCAAAATATAGAAAGACGTGCATCCGGACACAAGCTGGTAGCATCATTTCTATTTGAATCTGGCATGGAACAAACCCTCACTGAACGTCTTATTATGTAAAAGAGTCATCCCAAGAACACATGTGAAGAAAGTTTTACCTGCTTCCTGTTTCTTGCTGAGTCGGCTTAGAACCTTCCTTCCTTTTGCTTGACTCCTCCAGTGAGCTCAGCAGAGAAAGTGATTCATCCTCAAGGGAAATGAGAAAGGAGGTCTTTTGCAGGCATCCTAAGACCCTGCTTTTTGGAAGGGATTCCTCAACTGGCAGAAGGAGTCTGGGGACCCTGGTTTCAACCTTGACACTGCTTGTCCAAGGGTTGGCCTCTGAGACTCACAGATGCTTTGGTTCCTTTGGAATGGCATGCACATGTGTATCACTGAGCCTGGAAGGATCCTTTCATCCCTTGCATCTGTGCAGGCATCTTTCCCTCTAGGAAGCCTTCTTTGTTTGTCTCTCTCCAGACTAATGTGCATTCACCAGATTTTGTGCTTTTCAAGAACTTGTCTCCGGGCCTTGAGTTTCCTCTTGCCTCTGCGTCCTGTGATCTGTGATGACTTGGTTCACCTTACTCTTTTCCATGTCCCCAGCACATAGTACAGGTTGTGGCAGCTGGCAGGTGCTCCACAAACATCTGTTGCAGGAATATCAGTTCTGGATATCAAACTCATGGCCTCTGATCGTGTTCATGGGTGTGAGGGACAGAACTACTTTTTAAATTGTCCTTCTGATTTCTCTAGGTCCTTTTTTGAAGGTACTCTTTGAAGATCTGTCATTTCCAGCCCCAAAAATTATTAGGAGAAACTACAAAATGAGAGGTTTTGATTTTTTTTTTTTTTTTTTTTTGAGACAAAGTTTCACTCTGTCACTCAGGTCGAAGTGCAGTGGTGCCATCTCGGCTCACTGCAACCTCCACCTCCCTGGTTAAAGCAATTCTCCTGCTTCAGTCATCCAAGTCTGGGATTACAAGGATGTGCCACCATGCCTGGCTAATTTTTTTTTTTGTATTTTTAGTAGAGATGGAGTTTCACCATATTGACCAGGCTGGTCTCAAACTCCTGACTCAAGTGCTCTGCCTGCCTTGGCCTCCCAAAGTGCTGGGATTACAGGTATGAGCCACTGTGCTCGGCCAGGTTTTGAATATTTATTATTATAATAAATGCTTTATGAATTGTTTTTGAAAGCAAAGTCATTCTTCAGGGATCCTAAGGAGAACTGGAATGACATACCATGAAAACCCCTTGCCCCTTGGTCACCTTTGTGAGGTCAATGAGTTTTAATGGATGTCACATCTTTAGTCAGCTAGCTACTGGGCTGAGAATGTCACAGCTTCTGTGCTTGTGTTCTGCAATGCAGCTCCATCTTCTGTTGGAACGTCTCAACCCAATGTCACCTTTTAACTCTCCTTGAAACCCAGAGGCATTATCCCTCTGCCAGGGAGGTTATCTCAGTTCTTCCTTCTAGGGAGACCACAGGAGGTGGCTTTTGAGACCACGAGGAGGCTGTGGGCATGTGAGGCCCAGAGTCTTCCATCTGTCTACAGGGCATGTTGCCAAACTGAAATCTTCAACATCCAACTAGATGGTATCTCCACAAGGCCAAACTATCAAGTGAAATGCAATGACTAATGTTATTTCTTTTTATTTCATTCATTTTCTATTATTTTTATTTATATCTCATTTTATAATTTTTATATCATTAGTATTCCTACTGCCTTTTTTTTTTTTTTGATATGTAGAGGGTCATCTTAGCAATGAAGCATCAATGATTGGGCTTCATTTTTTGTTCTGCCACTGGCTATACATGTGGCCTTGAGTGATTTAGCCTTTCAACCTGAGTTTCATAATTTGGAAGTAAGAAAAATGTGAACCCCTACTTCTTTAGGAGGTTACTGGCATTATATGAGTGAATGCAGGCAAAACCTTGGGGCGAGGTTGTGTCCCTCAGCAGGTATGGGTTTGTTCTTTGCACAATTTGGCCTGGGAATTCTGTTTCTGGAACTTGAGAAGACTGGGCTTCTGGGCCTTTTTTCTTGTGTCTTGACTTTTCTGGGAAGTCCCCAAGAATGGCCTGGATGGGTGTCCTCTTTGAGTGTGAGCACCATTTCAGCTCTTTTCCCAGGCTATGGCAAATCAAAGCCAGGACATTCAGAATGAGACACCCCATAGTTATTCTTCTTTCTTTGGGGGAAGGAAAAAAAAAAACAACAAAAAAAACCACATCGCTCTCCTTTTGTGCCATTGCAAACATTGCGACGTTTTTGGCGGGAAGGGGAAGTTATTTTGTGTATGTGTGAACTAGAATTTTGATAGACAGGATAAGTTGCAATCCAATTCTAAACTATAGATTTTCAAGCAGATTGATGCAACAAATTGTTAGCAAATAGCAGTTTGCAATTTGATGCTAATTAGACATAAGGCAAATATGTGCCATGACAAATTAGCAGCGAACCATACTGCAGAGGATTAGCGAGAGCTGGCACAGCTCGCGCCCGGCTTCGCACACCTCCCTGTCGCCGTCGTCAGCGTCACCGTCGGGGCCTGAGCCAGCCTTGCCTCTCTGTGAGCAGGAAGCTGGAGAGGAGACCAGGAGCCTCCCAGGACAAGTCTGAGCGCAATGCTCTGAGCTTTCACTTTCCACCTGTGCCCGCTGTTGGTCAGCGTGTACTTTCCCGAGAGTGGCAGAAGGTTCTGGAAAGCTCATCTGATATACATATATGTAAAAATATTTACATATTTTTATAAATATAAAAATAATCATAGAAAGGAAACAGACATGCAAAAAAGAAAAGAAAAACTAAAGAGAGAAAGAATGAATAAGAGAAAAGAAAATAAATTCAAAGATAACCACTGCTAGTAATTTGGTATTCATTCATTGACATCTTTGTTTCCAAGAAGAAAAAATAAATAAATATATAATATAATACAATATAATATATGTATATGTATTATATATGTAGTTATTATTTAAAACAAAAAAGGGCTCACACATGTGCTATTTACAGCCTTCTCTCACTTAATTTTGTATTATGGACTTTTTCTGAGACCCTGTACACAGCTCCACATTAAGAAAAATAGTTATACAGTATTTTCTTCTATTAATCCACCCGTTAGTTTAGTCACCTCAACCCCTGCTGTAAGATACCTAGGTTGTTTGTGGCTTTTTGCAATTGTAAATACTGCAACACTAGATGGGCTTAAAAATTCATTCTGTGCTCATGTGACTATTCCTAAGCACACATTCCTGGGAGAGGAATGATGGGATCATGCAGAAAGATTGCCTGCACTTTTATCTCCCTTCAGAGTGTCTGTTTCCTGTGCTCTGATCAGTCCTGATTACTGCTGAAATCTTTTCTAGTTAGATATGCCCCCAAATATTACCTTGTTCATATTTTCTTGCTTTTATTTATTAATGAGGGTGTTAGGAGTTAAGTTTTTGAGGAGTCAAAAGTTACAAGTGGGACTTTTTGACTGGAGGGGTGGTTCTCCCTAACAACTGCTTTTTTCAAGAGTTAGCTGTGTGTATATAGGTAGACAGATAGCTAGACGGATGGATGGATGAATGAATGGATGGACAAATGCATAGATAGATAGATAGATGAATAGATAGATGTATGGATAAGTAGATAGATGAATAGATGGACAAATAGATAAATGGATAAATGGTTGGATGGATGGATGGATGGATGGATGGATGGATGGGTGAATGAATGGATGGAAGAATGCATAGATAGATAGATAGATAGATAGATAGATAGATAGAATATGTATTTGTGTCTGGAATTTTCTTTTTACCTCAATTGATCCTGATCATTCTGATAGGTCGATGGTTATATTTTCTAACTGAATATTGTTTTACTTCACAAAAGCAATTAAGTTTTAATATTTATTATTTGGATACCTTATTAAATTCTGTTATTAGCTCTACTAGATTTTCAGATGTTTTTAAGGAAAATAATTATAAAATATGTAAATAACAATCCCTGTGTTTTTATTTCTTAAATTTATATTTGGTACATAATTTTATTATCTCACTTCTTTGGATTAGAACTTTCAGAGAAATATTTAATAATGGTGGTGATAATGAACTATCTTATAAAGATTTTCCCTTTGAAAGGATGATATAAATGTTTTATTCCTGGATATAATGAGTGATAATTCACAGTTTTTTCTTTTTTTTTTAATTTTTCATTTTTTATTGCATTTTAGGTTTTGGGGTACATGTGCAGAACATGCAAGATAGTTGCATAGGACACACATGGCAGTGTGTTTTCTTTAAATCATTTAAAAAAGTTAGCATTTTATATTCAGTATTCTACACATTTGAAAAATCAGGAATGATGATTGAATGTTTTCAAATTTTCTTTCCTCAACAATAGTTATATTGGTTCCTTTGTCATATTTGATATCCTAAATCATATTAAAATTATATTTGCTAATGTTGAACCACTCGTACTTTCCCTGAATTAAACAAACTTGATAGTGGTTCATTTGCTATGTTTGATACACTGCTGGATATGATTTTCCAAAATGTTTTAGAAAGAAGGACCAGGAAGTCAAAACTGTGGGTTTAAAAAGGCATCTGGAATGCTGACCATGAGTAGAGTAGTTGGTTGGGAGCATAGGGTACATGAGAGAGCAGTGGGAGGTGACATGAGATGGTTAACTGAGCTGTGGAGGCATGACACCTTGAGTCCTGCCTCGAAGACGTGAATTCTGAATATTTAGACTGATGATGTTTGACACTAGGTGAGAAGGTGAGAGGCTAATGAGGGGTCAGTCCCCTGACTCCTGCATTGTTCAAGGGGCAGCTGTGTGTGTATATATATCTATCTGAAGCATAGATACAGATATGGATATAGATGTAGATATATAGATACAGATAGATGGATGGATAAGATAGATTAACAATGATATTAGGAGTTAAGTAAGTTTTGGGGGAGTTGAAAGTTAAAAGTGGATATTTGACTGAGTGAAGGATGGTCTTCCCTAATCACTGCAGTTTTCAAGGGTTTTCCCATGAGAAAACACCGATTAGAATTCTGAGAAATGGGCCTGGTATAGTGGCTCATCTTTGTAATCCCAGCACTTTGGGAGGCCAAGGCAGGTGGATCACTTGAAGTTGGGAACTCGAGGCCAGCCTGGCCAACATAGTGAAACCCCATCTTTACTAAAAATACAAATATTAGCTGGGCAAGGTGATGGGTGCCTGTAATTCCAGGCACCCATCACCTCCCACCCTACTTGGGAGGCTAAGGTGGGAGAATCACAATCACTTGAATTAGGGAGGCAGTGGTAGCAGTGAGCCAAGATTGTGCCACTGAACTCCAGTCTGGGTGACAGAGCCAGACTCTGTCTCAAAAAAACAAAACAAAACAAAAAATCCAAATTTCTGAACTCATAAAAATGGTGATGGGAATCTAGAAGGTCAGAGAAATAGAAGGAAAACCGTAAGAGACCAACAGCAGGGGGAACGAAGGGGAGGAATGAGCCTCAAGAAAGAGACTGGTCAATGGTGGAAGAGTAAGATGATAAATAACTTGGAATTTATTACTTGCAGATTTTGATGCAGTAGATTTGGGTCAGATGAAAAGGAATTAAATAGTTAAGAGACAGCAGTAAAGAGGCACACTAAGTATCTTTTCTTACCATGATGATGATTATTAACATCTTTATTATCGTTATTCACACCCAAATTGTTGACATGTGATCCAGAAGTTTTATGAAATAATTCAGGCATATTAAAATGTGTGGCTATCGGATCACACGCAATTATGGGAGCAAAACCAATGAAGCAGAAAAACAGCAGGAAACAACTCAGGAAAACAATGTTTAATTTCTTTCCTAAGCCCTCTGGGGGAATTCTCTAGACAGTTTTGAGAATGATCAATAATGAATGTTGCCATGAATTTATTTTCCTTACAAATCTTTATTTAAACAGTATGTAATAGGCTGTATCGTGCCAGTATGCTGGTCTGCCTGGGCCACTGGGAAACCCTGGAGTTTGAGGAGTGGGCTGTGACTGGAGAATATCCTTCTCTGCACAGCAGATAGGCCAGTCTCTGGCTGCTGTGAGCTTCCAGTTACGGGACTGTGATTAGGTAGAGGATCTTTCTAAGTTTTGAGAATCGTTTGTCATGAATGAGAGTCAAATACATAGGTGTGTGATTTACTTCAAGATATCAAACAAATTTATATTTTGCACCACATAATATTGTTTTAACTTCTTTGCTTTCAATTGTTTTCCAGGAAAAGTGGTTGGTGTTACAGTTAGAAACCTAGAAATCAGGCAGAACCAAAGAAGGTTTTGTGGACAGATACCAAAATGTATCATTGCGGTATTTTATTTTATTGTGGCAGACAGTTTTAATCTTTTGCTTCTTGGAATGTGCACATGGGATGGTACCACCTATTGGAACTTCACTTTCAACATACATGCCTTGTAAAGAGAAAATGGGGAGAATCTTAAATTCATGGGTATGTCATTGTTGGTCACATCAGCTTCCCTTTTATCTGACAAGTTGTTTCTAGACAGCGCAGATCTAGACTTCATACAGAAGTCGGTAGAGCATGATCTATTTTTTATTTTCCTAGTCAGGAATCCTGGAGACTAGCTGGCCTGTCTTAGTCTAAGGCAGTGCACCTCAGGCTCAACTTTGCATCCGTCATCTGGAGTGTTTGCAAAAATGCAAAACCCTATTATGTCCCTTTCTTCCAGTTAGCCCTGAACTATTTTTTTTCATTATGATTGGGATGGGGTCTAGGAATCTAAACTACTGGCGAGTTCCTTGTGGATTCAGACATAGGTAATTCACAGACTAATCTTTACTGTTATTATATCTGCAGGGTCTGTAGTGATGTTCCCTCTTATTGCTGATACAGAGATTCTCCTTCTCTCTCTCTTTTATCCTTAGTACATCTGGCTAGAAGTTTCTTGGTTTTATGGATATCTTCAAAAAGCCAGATTGGTTCTGTTAATTTTTCTGGATAATTTTTCTGTTTTTAATTCAATTTATTTCTGCACTTATTTCTTTTCTTCTCTTTGCCTTTGGTTTAATTTGTTTTGTTTTTTCTAATTTCTTAGAGTGAAAGCATAGGTTATTAGTTTCAGACATTTCTTCTTTTCTGTATTAGTATTTAATGTTATATATTTTCCTCTAATACTATTTGAGCTTCACTTTCAACACACATGCCTTATAAAGAGAAAATGGAAAGACTCTTAAATTCATGGATATGTCATTGTTGGTCACATCAGCTTCTCTTTTATCTGACAAGAAACAAACTTTTGTTTCTTCCTAAGCCTCTTTGCTATTTTAATATATTGTTAATTCAGTTCAAAAGATTTTCATTTTTATTCAGTTCAAAATATTTTATAATTTCTGTTGACCATCATTTAACTTTTAACCCATTTGTTTCTTACATAAAGTATGATTCTTTGCAATAGAGTGTAGATGTGTACCTTTTATATTTTTAATCTATTCTGACAATCTCTGCCTTCTAATTGGAGTGTTTAGGCCATTTATGATAATGTGATTATTAATACAGTCATGTGTAAATTTACCATCTTGATAATTATTTTCTATTAATTTCTCTGTTCTTTTGGCATTCTCCTCTTTTTCTTTGTTTGTAGTAATTGAATGTTTCATGATTCAGTTTTGTCTACTTTGTTAACTTTTTAGCTATAACTCTATTGTGCTGTTTTTGTGGCTGCTTTATCTGTAACTTATCATGGTCTGCCTTCCATAATATTATAGCACTTTTCTTATGGCAAGGAACCTACAACCACTTCTGTTTCTTCCTTTCCAAGTCTCTTTGCTATTTCCGTAATATATTTTACTCTGATAACATTTTGCACATGCTATAAACTCCATAATACCTTATTATTATTTTGTTCTAAACATTCAATTATCTTCTAAAAAGATTTGCAAACATTTTTAAAGTTTAAAATTTTCTCCCCCATATTTACCCTTCCCTTCTTCATTCCTTTTTTTTTTTTTTAATTTTTATTGCATTATAGGTTTGGGGGTACATGTGCAGAACGAGCAAGATAGTTGCATAGGTACACACATGGCAGTGTGCTTTGCTGCTTTCCTCCCCTTCACCCACACTTGGTATTCATCCCCAGGCTATCCCCCCCAGCCCCCCCCCCCGCTGTCCCTCCCCCATTCCCCCCAACAGTCCCTAGTGTATAGTAGACCGCCTTTCTGTGTCCACGTGTTCTCATTTTTCTCACCCACCTATGAGTGAGTATATGCGGTATTTCTTTTTCTGTTCTTGTGTCAGTTTGCTGAGAATGATGTTCTCCAGATTCGTCCATGTCCCTACAAAGGACACAAACTCATCATTTTTGATTGCTGCATAATATTCCATGGTGTATATGTGCCACATTTTCCCAGTCCAGTCCATCATCGTTGGGCATTTGGGTTGGTTCCAGGTCTTTGCTATTGTAAACAGTGCTGCAATGAACATTCGTGTGCATGTGTCCTTATAGTAGAACGATTTATAGTCCTTTGGATAGATACCCAGTAATGGGATTGCTGGGTCAAATGGAATTTCTATTTCTAGGTCCCTGAGGAATCGCCACACTGTCTTCCACAATGGTTGAACTAATTTACACTCCCACCAACAGTGTAAGAGTGTTCCCATTTCTCCACATCCTCTCCAGCATCTGCTGTCTCCAGATTTTTTAATGATCGCCATTCTAACTGGTGTGAGATGGTATCTCAATGTGGTTTTGATTTGCATCTCTCTAATGACCAATGACGATGAGCACTTTTTCATATGTTTGCTGGCCTCATGTATGTCTGCTTTCGTAAAGTTTCTGTTCATATCCTTTGCCCATTTTTGAATGGGCTTGTTTGTTTTTTTCCTGTAAATCTGTTTGAGTTCTTTGTAAATTCTGGATATCAGCCCTTTGTCATTTGTTGTGGATTCTGATTTCTATTTGGTATCTTTTTTTTTTCACTGAAGGATTTTCTCTTTAACATTTCTTATGATAATAGTCTTCTGATCATAATTTTTTTCATTTTTTGTTTGTCTGAAAGACCTATATTTCATTTTATTTAAAATAGCTTTACTGGGTTTAAGACTGTAGGTTAGACTTTCTCTTTCAGTACTTTAAAGATGTTCCTCTATTTTATGACATATATTTAATATTTATACTCCGTATTTTATTTTTGCATGCTTTTAAAGCATCATTCTATTTATTTTTCTGTATATTATATTTTCTGCTGTCTGTCTGATTTTAAGATTATCTCTTTATCACTGGTTTAAGCAACATGATTATATTAGATTTTGTTAAAATGTTCCTTATACTTACTGTGCTTGGGTTGTGTTGAATTCATGTAATCTACAGGTTCACAATTGTCATGAAATTTGGAAAAGTTTCAGCCACTATGAATTAAAATATTTTTCTGCCCTCATTCCTTCTGGACCTCCAATATTAGTCTACTTAGAGTTTTCCCACATTGCCATGTTAGTTTTTTTTAAAATCTTTTTGTTTCTCTGTGTTTTGTTTTGGATAGTACTTACCTTTCTACTTCAGTCTAAGAAAAATATCTTCCATGTATCTCCTTAACATACTCATGCATTGTTTTCTCTTCTTGAACAATGGAAATATAATAATAATAGCTGTTTTCCTATCCTTGCCCTTAACCCTTGTTAGAGCAGGAGCAGCCATTAGTCTAGGGCTCCTGTAGCTCCAATACTGAGGCAATACCCCCTTGAGTCCACCCAAAGGCATGTGTGTTATGGAGCTTCACTCCTGCTGCTGTGAAGGTGAATTATTACTAGCCATTCATGATCTTTATGATTTTAAAATGCATTCCTTTCTAGGTTTTCCCTGGCTTTGTGCATTTTCCTCACACAAGTGTACTGATCAGTGCTGAGCTGAAGAATTGAGAAGAACTCTCTCCAGATCTCCAGAACTTTCTTTTGGCAGAAATCTTTTATTCTATATTCTGCCCTGTAGATTCTGGCCTCTTTCTTAACTTCAGAATTTTGTCTCCTTAACTCAGCAAGCTCACTGAGCTCTCTTTGGATTTCCATTTCTTGCAGTAGCCTGGAAACTCTCCAGGAAGTAACTTCAAATTAGTGACGTGAGCTTAGAGTGGAAGTTTGATCTCAGAGACAAAGCTTTCAAAGTTTTTTAGAGTGGAAGCTTAGGTTACTCATTTCAGACATTTCTTCTTTTCTGTGTTAGAATGTAATGCTACAAATTTTCTTCTAATACCTGCTTTAGTGGTATCCCACAAATATTAATATATTGTCTATTTAGTTCAAAAATTTACATTTTCATTCAGTTCAAAATACTTAATAATTTTCCTTGACTTATATAAAGTTTGGGTCTTCGAGACAGAGTGTAGATGAGTGTTGGCTTATATTTTTAAATTCACTCTGACAATCTCTGCCTTAAGCTACTATAAGGGCTGTAAGTGTTACTGTCTTGTGAGGTTTATTGCCAAGTTTAAAATGAGGAAACTGAGGCCTGTATGAGAACAATTAGATGCCAATTTATTCGGCTCCCAGGTGAGGTTCTGTGGTCCTGTGGAAAGAGGCCAGAGAAGTCACGCCTGACTTCTCTTAGGTGGGGGGGGAGAGGGGGCGGGGGAGGAGGGGGGTTTAATAGGGAGGGAAGGCGTTCCGATTGGCTGTGGAGAAACAGGACGTGGACGTGGCAAGCTGCTATAGGTAGGTAGGCGGGATTTCCGGACAAGGCGATGTGCTATTGGGCAGGTTTTGGCGGGGCTTTCCAAGGGCGGGCTAGGTGCCAAGTGCAGGCTAGGTGCCAAGTGCAGAGGGGATTTCCAAGGCGGAGCTAGATGATGGGTATATTCGTAATTTTCAGGTGGGGAGAGGGATGGGTGTGTCCAAGCTCCTGACGAGGCAACCGGCCTTACAGGGGCCACCTCATTTATTTGGATCCACTTTGGAATCATTGTCCTGAGCTGCCTATTGTCCAGTATTCAAAATACCTTGCTTGATAAAATTTTGTTTATTATTATTTTTGTAAAAGTTTTTAAGGCCAGAAGGTAAATTTAGTTTCTGTCACCCATCATTATCACAAATGGAACCTACTTACACTCTTTTTTTTTTTTTTGACAGTCTTGCTTTGTCACGCAGGCTGGAGTGCAGTGGCCCAATCTCTTAAAAGTTATTTTCAGTGGTTATAGAGCCTATTGATAACTATTTCCTTTCTGGCATTTTTATTTAACTTTCTATTTCCTTTTCAGTTGGCTAGTTTTTTGTTATAATTGAAAATCAAAATGTAAGTTTTACTTATTCATTTAAGAAAATTTCACTTTTTAATTGGCAAAACTGTACATATTTATCATGTACATTTCCATTTTGGAATATATATACATTGTGAAATTGTTACACTTTGCTAAATAACATATGCATTATGTCACATACTTATTTTTTTGTGAGAATACTTAAAATACTTATTTTTTTGTGAGAATACTTAAAATCTACTCTCTTAGCAATTTTCAAGTATATAATACATTGCAATTAACTATAGTCATGATATATAATAGATATCGTGAAATAATTCCTGTTTAACTGAAATTCTGTATACTTTGATCATCTCCCAATCTGTCTTTCTTTCTCACTCATATCTCTTCAGTGTACTGATTTCACTTACTTTGAATCTATACCAAGTAGTGGGGTTGCTGGATCATTTGTTAGAAGCAAGACGGAGTCAGCCTTGCTAGACTTCTGTCACTGTCATAATCTTTGCAAAGCTGTTTTCAAGATTGGAGTCAAATTTCATCCTTGTGTATGTGGATATCCAATTGTTCCAACACTATTTATTGAAGAGTTTGTCCTTTCCCAGTTGTGTGTTCTTGGGACCTTTGTCAAAAATCAATTGATCAATATCAATATTTATATTAATTATTTATAAATAAATATTTATTGACCAAATCAATAAATGTGTTAATTTATTCTTGGCCTCTCATTTCTGTTCCATTGGTTTATGTGCCTATTTTAATGCTGGTACCATGATGTTTTGAATGCTATGGCTACCCAGTGAACCCATCTAGGCCTGATGCTTTCTTTTATATGGAAGTTTATTAATGATTAATTCAATTTCTTTAATAGATGTAGGTCTACTTAGATTATCTATTTCTTCTTGTGTAAGTTTTAGTAGTTTGTGTCTTTCAGGAATCAATCCACTTCATCTAAGCTAAAAAATTTGTGAGTATGAAATAGTTCACAAAATTAAAAAAATTTTTTTTTTTAATCTTTGTGGGATCAGTAGTGATGAGTCTTATTTCACTTCTGATACTGGTAATTTGTGTCTTCTCTCTTTTTTCCTTGGTTAGCTTGGCTACACATTTATCAATTTTTTTTTTTTAAAAAAGAACTAGCTATTAATTCTGTTTATTTCCTGTATTTTCTTATTTTCCTTTCATTGATTTCTGCTTTTCATTTTATTGTTTCTTTTTCTATGCTTGCCTTAGGTTTATCTTGTTCTCCTACTAGTTTCATAAGGTAGGAATTTAGATTACTGATTTGAAATCTTTTCTCTTTTCTAACATGTATAGTTTACCCTTGAACAACATGGTTTTGAACTGTGAACTGTGACTTACATGTGGATTTTTTTCAATAAGTATACTTATTGAAATTAGTATACTTACTGAAAATTTTTTGGGGAATTTGCAACAGTTTGAAAAAAACTCACAAACTGTATGAGCTAGAAATATAAAAATGTTTTTAAAAGTTCAATATATTTTGCAGGTATAAGAGATATGTAAATACTAGTCTATTTTTATCACTTACTCCCATAAAAAATATATATATATTTATTAGAAAAAGTTAAAATTTATCAGAACTTACATAGACAAACACAGACTGTAAATGGCACTGTCCAAAGTTGAGAGAAATGTAAACAAATGTAAGAATGCAATATTAAGTTATACCTGCATAAAATGTAGTTGTGGCATGTGTTGCACCATTGTAATAGTTGAGCAGCCTCCTCCTGTTGCTATTGTGGTGAGCTAGTGTTGGAGGTATCTGCTTATTTAGTGTTGTGTGAGGCTAATCATCTCCCCATGAGCAGTTTGTCTCTCAGTGAAAAGTGATTTCTGGTGGTACTTATTTCCCATAGTGTTTAGTGCAATACTGAATAACGCTATGGGGCCCATTCTAAGTGTCACCAGTGATGCTGAAAGTGCCCCCAAGAAAAAGAAAAAAGTCACAACATTAGAAGAAAAGGCTGAATTGCTTGATAGGTGCCATAGATTGAGGTCTAAAACTGCTATTGCCCACCATCTCTTTCTTTCCTTTCCTTTTTTTTTTTTTTTTTTCAGAAATGGTTGCTTTGTTGCTCAGGCTGGACTTGAGCTCTTAGGCTCAAGCAGTCCTCCTGCCTCAGCCTCCCAAGTGGCTGGGACTTCAGGCACATGCCAAATGTACTCAGTCATCTGACATTTCAAGATAAATGAATCCAGCCTAAGGACCATAGCAAAAAAAGAAAAGGAAATTCATGAAGCTGTCTTTTCAGCTACATCAGTAGGCACAAAAACCTGGTAATTTTTTTTTGTGAAATGCTTTTTATTATTGTATTGAAAATGCAGCTTTTATGTGGGTGCAGGATTGCTATAAGAAAGGCATACCTATAGACTCTAACACAATTTGAGAAAATGTGAAGTCATTATGTGACAACTTAAAGCGAAAGGAATGTGAATGATCTAAAATTGGAGAATTTATTGCCAGCAAAGTATGATGTTATAATTTTAGAAAGAGGTTTGGCTTATAAAAATATAAAGATAACAAGAGAAGTACCTTCTGCTGACCAGCAGATGAGCTTCCCAGAACTATTAACAAAATCATTGAGGAGAAAGGATATCTGCCTGAACAGGTTTTTAAGCCAGACAAAAGCACCTTATTCTGATTTTTGAAAAAGCCATAAAAAGCATCTATTCATAAAGAAGAGAAGCCAGCACCAGCACCAGCACCAGGATTTAAGGCAGGAAGGGACCGGCTAACTTTACTGTTCTGTGAAAATGCAGTGGGTTGTGGTCAGAACTGCTCTTATCTATAAACTGCTAACCCCCGAGACTTGAAAGGAAAGGATAAACACCAGCTACCAGTCTTGGTTGTCCTACAACAAGAAGGCCTGGACAATGAGAACTCATTTTTTTTTTTTTTTGATTTGTTCCAATGATGCCTTATCTCTGAAGTCAGGAAGTACCTTGCCATTTAGGAACTGGTTTTTAAAAAATTATTTTGAAATTGGAAAATGCCCCTAGTCACCCATAACCCCATGAATTTAATACTGAAAGCATCAAAGTGCCTTCAAGTGTCTACTTGCCCCCAAACACAACATCTCTAGTTCAGCCTCTAGATCAGGGGTTCATAAGGACCTTCAAGTCTCATTAAACAAGAAACTCTGTAAAAAGGATTGTCATACTATGGAAGAGAAAAACCCTGAGAGAGAGAACATCATGAAAGTCTGGGAAGATTGCACCATTCCCTGAAGATACCATCTTTGTTATAGAAAGCCGTGAAAACCATCCGGCCCAAGGTAATACCTTTCTACTGGAGAAAACTGTGTCCAGATGTTATGCATGACTTTGCCAGATGTGTGACAGAGCCAATCAAGGACCTCTTGAAAGAGACTGTGGATATGGCCAAAATGGTGGGGGAAGCATGAAGGGTTTCAAGATATGGATCTTGGAGAAATTCAAAAGCTGATAGGTGCTACATCAAAGGAATTAACAGAAGAAGACTTCCAGGAGGTGACTGTTTCCAAACCAGTGCCAGATGATGAAGAAGAAGACATAGAAAAAGCAGTGCCAGAAAAAAGATTGATATGAGGCGATCTGGTGGAAGGGTTCCAATTATTTAAGACTGCTGTTGACTTTAACAACATGGACTCTTCTGTGATGGGGCAATGAAATGAAAGCAAACGGTGGAAGAAGAATCGGTACCATAGAGAAACGGTTTTTAGAGAAATGAAAAAGCGAAGAAGTCAGACAGAAATCATGATCTGTTTTCATAAAGTTATATTGAGTGTGGTCTGCCTGTCTTGCTCCCCTTCCGCCTCCTCCACCTCTTCTGCCTGTGCCACCTCTGAGACAGCAAGACTGATCTCTCCTTTCTCTTCTCCTTTTCAGTTTACTCAATGGGAAGATGACAAGGATGAGACCTTTAAGATGATCTGCTTCCACTTAATGAATACTAAATATATTTTCTCTTCCTTATGATTTTCTTGATTACATTTTCTTTTCTCTAGCTTACTTTACTGTAAGAATAAAGTATATACTACATATAATATACAAAATGTGTGAATCAACTGTTTATATTAATTGTAAGGCTTCTGGTTAATAATCGACTATATGGTAGTTACGTTTTTGGGGAGTCAAAAATATATACACATTTTTTACTACATGGCTGGGAGGACAAGTACCCTCATGTTGTTCAGGGGTCAACTGTATTTACTAACACAAATATTCCTCTTACTACTGCTTTAACTTGATCTCACAAATGTAATATGGTTTGTTTTTATTTACAATATGTTCTATGTATTTTTTTTTTGAGATGGGATCTCAGTCTGTCACCCAGGCTGGAGTGCAGTGGCATGATCTCAGCTCATTGCATCCTCTGCTTCCTGGGTTCAAGCAATTCTCATACCTCAGCCTCCCAAGTAGCTAAGATTACAGGTGTGCACTGCCATGCCATACTAATTGTTATATTTTTAGTAGAGATGGGTTTTCACCATATTGGCTAGGCTGGTCTTGAACTCCTGGCCTCAAGTGATTTGCCCGCTTCAGCCTGCTTTGGCCTCCCAAAGTGCTGGATTACAGGGAGTCTGGGGGAGTGTTTTATAAATGTCAAATATATTCTGTTGGTTGATAGTGTTCAGTTCTTTTATATCCTTGCTCATTTTCTATCCATTGCCAACGGTGGGTATGTTAAAATTCTAACTATAATCGTGGATTTTTCTCTTTCTCATTTCAAGTGTATCAGTTTTTGCTTCATGTATTTTGATGTTCTGTTATGTGGTGCATACACAATTAACAATGTTCTATCTTCTTGAAGATTCATTACATCATGTTCCTTTTTGTCGTACACACACACATATATTTGCTTAGGAGTCCCTTCATCTGAATACCTACTCTTGTGATTTTTAAAAAGTTTTTTCATATATATATATATATATATATATATATATATATAGAGAGAGAGAGAGAGAGAGAGAGAGAGAGAGAGAGATCTATATAGTCTACATATGTATACATCTATATATTATAGATAATTATACATATGCATAATATATAGCTCTCTCTATATAAATATATACATATTTTCCTTTAATACTCAATCTACCTAGTTGTCACATTTGAAGTGAGTTTCTTGTAGATAGCATGTATTGGGTCATATTTTTTGTTTACTCTGCTAAATCCCTATCTTTTAGTTGTGTTTGGACCATGTATACATAAAGTAATTATTGATATGTTAAGATTTAGGTCTGCTTTTTTTATTATTTATTTTCTATTTGTTCTTGTGGTTTCTTTTTGTTCTGTTTGTTTTCTTGCCTTTCTGTGTATTAATTCAAAATTTTCACATTTCTATTTTGATTTATTTCTAATATTTTTAAATATATCACCTTGTACAGTTTTCTTAGTGGTTACTATAAATCTTACCATAGGCATATGGTTTTAGCACTTAAAGTGAAGTATATATAGGTCTTATTTCTGTACCCTTACCCTTTCCACTTTAAAAATATAATTGTTTTAAAGTATTTCTTGTATATACCTTCCTCATTACATTAGAAGGTGGTGTAACTTTTGCTTTGACCACAAAGAAACTCATGAGGTGAAGGATGGTCTACCATGTTGACTTCTGATTTTGCCCATTCCGTTGTTTTTTCTTTAAATATTCTACTCTCTTCCTGTTGTCTTTTTCTTTCTGTTTGGACAGCTTTCTTTACCTCTTCTCAAAGAGTAAGTATGCTACAAATTGTCTTAGTTTTTATTTGTTTGAAAACATTATTTTTTCTTTATTCCTGAAGGGCACTTTTGCTAGATACAGGACTGAAAAATACTGTGCCACTTTCTCCTGGCCTCCATAGCTTCAGATACAAAAATCCATTGCCCTTCAAATTGGCAATTGCATTTCCTTAGGAAATGCATTGTTTCTCTCTTTAATGTTTTGTTTAGTTTTCAGTATTGCGATATGTCTTGGAGTAGATTTCTTCAAGTTTATATATGAATTGTGTCCAGCTTGATGAATCTGCAAGTTTATTTAATTATTATTATTTTTTTTAACCAAATTTTGGAAGTTTTAACTATTATTTCTTTCAAATACTTTTACTTTTTCAGTCCCATGCTTGCTTTTCCTTCTGGAATTCTGATAATATAAAGATTAGGTCTTTGGTTATTTTCCCACAGATCCCTGAGGCTCTGCTAAATTTATCCATCTGTTGTTCTGAATGGGTAAATTCTATTGATCCATTTTCACATTCATTGCTTCTGTCCTCCGTCATCTCCAGTTTACTACTGAACTCACCAACAGATTTTTTATTTGGGATATTTTTCCCCAGTTCTATAATTTCCATTTGGTTCTTTTGTACAACTTCTATTTTTTCCACTTTTTTATTTGTTTCGTAGGAATTTGTAATTGCTTGTTGAAGCATTTTTACCATATTTGTTCTAGATTCCTTGTCAGATAAATTCAACATCAGATGCAACTTGGTATGGGTGTTAGTTGATTGCTTTATTTCTTTCAAATTATGATTTTTTTGGTTCTTGGTATGAGGAGTGGATTAGACTATCTTGTATATTTTTATTATTGTGGCAGAGCACTCATAATCCTATTTCAATCTTCTGTTTCAGTAGGCAGTCACTCTGTTTGGGCTTAGTGTGCACTTTCTGGCCTGATTTTGTGGACTTTAGTTCAGTGACAGTTTATGTTTTTGAGTCCTTGTGATGCTGTTCTAGTCTGTTTCATGCTTCAGATGCTGCTGGGGTTGCTGAGCAATTTCTGATGGTGTCAAATGTAGAAAAATGGCCGGGCGCGGTGGCTCAAGCCTGTAATCCCAGCACTTTGGGAGGCCGAGGCGGGTGGATCACGAGGTCAAGATATCGAGACCATCCTGGTCAGCATGGTGAAACCCCGTCTCTACTAAAGATACAAAAAATTAGCTGGGCATGGTGGCGCGTGCCTGTAATCCCAGCTATTCAGGAGGCTGAGGCAGGAGAATTGCCTGAACCCAGGAGGCGGAGGTTGCGGTGAGCCGAGATAGCGCCATTGCACGCCAGCCTGGGTAACAAGAGCGAAACTCCGTCTCAAAAAAAAAAAAAAAAAGAAAAGAAAAATAAGATGCCTGCTTCTCTGGGATGGCTGCTGTCACTGGGTGGCCTTCTTGGGAGGAGAGGCAGGAGACGCTGGGCCTGAGTCTCCTTATACTCCTGGTTGGGGACCAGGGAGACATGGGGCTTCACTGCTGCTGCTGTTGGCTGCTGCTTGCAGATTGGACTGTCCACCAAAGTCTGGTTATGGAGTAGGGTCTGGACTATCCTGGAGCTTTGCTTCTGCCTCTGAGGACAGATCAGGCTACACTTCAGGACCCTGATTGTAAGACAGGATTGGGATGACTGGGCTTTGCTGCCACTGCTGCTTACCAAACAGACTACTGTTCTGGGCCTGGGTTGTACAGCAGGGTTGGAATTTCCCACACGGTCTTGTTGGGCTTTCCCATGCTCAGTGCCTTGGCTTCCCTTTTATGCATGCTGGTTTGTGTATATGTGCTTGTTGGCAGTTCTGGTTTACAGGCTCCTCTGAAGCCTAGCGTAGCAGTATATGGAAGATGCAAAGAAAACCTGGGGAACTCACCATGTTGGCATTCAAGCACCAAGTTTCCTGGGCAGTCCATCCTCTTCTTTCCAGCCTTTAGAGTTTTTCTATCATTGTCTATTGAATAAATTCCACAATATTTAGTAGTATTTAAAGGTCAAGGGAAGGGAAGGGTGAGGCTATGCCATCTTGCTCTGGAAGTGAAAGTCTGGTACACTTTTTTTTAGCTGATCTTTGACAAAGCATACAAAACCATACATTGGGAAAAAGAGATCCCATTTAATAAATGGCCCTGGGAAAACTGACAAGACACATGTGGAAGAATAAAACTAGATCCTTATCTGTCACCTCATACAAAAATCAACTCAAAATAGGTCAAAGACTCAAATCTAAGACCTGAAACCACAAAAATTCAAGAAGACAACATTGGAAAAGCTCTCTGAACATTGGCCTAGACAAAGAATTCATGACCAAGACCCCAAAAGCAAATGTAATAGAAACAAAAATAAATAAATGGGACCTAACTAAATTAAAATGCTTCTGCATATGATAATAATAATCATCATCAGTAGAGTAAACAGACAACTCACAGAAGGGGAGAAAATATTTTCAACTGTGCAGCCGACAAAAGACTAGAGTCCAGAATCTGTAAGGAACCGAAACACATCGGAGAGATAAAACCAAATAATCCCATAAAAATGTAGGCAAAGGACATGAAAGCCATTTCTTAAACATATTAAAACAAAAACGTTCAGCATCGCTAATCATCAGAAAAATGCAAGTAACAGCCACAGTGAGATATATCACCTCCCTCCTATAAGAATGGCCATAATTAAAAAGTCAAAGAAACAGTAGATGTTGGTGTGGATGCAGTGAAAGGGGAACACTTTTACACTGCTGGTGGGAATGCAAATTAGTACACCTTCTATGGAAAACGATATGGAGATTCCTTAAAGAACAAAACATAGGTCTACTATTCAATGCAGCAATCCCACCACTGGGTATGTAACTAAAGGAAAAGAAGTCATCATGTGAAAAGGACAGTTGTACAGGCATGTTTATAGCAGCACAATTTACATGGCAAAGATAGTGAACCAATCTAAGTGCCTGTCGACCAATGAGTAAAGAAAATGTGGTACATGGACACCATGGAATACCATTCAGCCATAAAGAGGAACCAAATAATGTCTTTTATAGCAACATGGATAAAGCTGGCGGCCATTATTCTAAGTGAAGTAACTCAGGAATGGAAAACCAAATACCTTGTGTTCTCACTTATAAGTAGGCACTAAGCTATGAGGACACAAAGACTGAGTGACATAATGGACTCAGTCCATTATGGGGAGGGTGGGAATGGGGTGAGGGATTAAAAAAAAAACTACAGGCTGGACGCAGTGGCTTACGCCTGTCATCCCAGCACTTGGGAGGCCAAGGCAGGCGGATCACGAGGTCAGGAGTTCAAGACCAGCCTGGCTAACAAGGTGAAACCCCATCTCTACTAAAAATACAAAAATTAGCCAGGTATGGTGGTGCATGCCTGTAATGCCAACTACTGAAGAGGTTGATGCAGGAGAATCACTTAAAACTTGAGGGCAGAGGTTGCAGTGAGCCAAGATCACGCTATTGCACTGCACCATCCATCTCAAAAAAAAAAAAAAAAAAAAAAACAAAAAGCAAAGCAAAAAAACCACATACTGGGTACAATGTACACTACTCAGGTGACAGGTGCACTAAAATCTTAGAATTCACCACTATAGAATTCATTCATGTAACAAAAAACATATTTAACCCCAAAAGCTATTGAAATTAAAAAATGATAATGATCATCCTTTGACTTTGAATCCAAATGACATGCTTCTTCATTGGATAAGGAAGCCTTTGAAATCCAAATGGCAGAGTTGTGTGAGACCATTTTTCCCCACCTCTCCTCCCCACTAGGATCTTGGGACTCTTCTGCCTGTATCCAATGCAAATGCTTTGTAACTCTGCCTCTTGGCTTAACGCCTGCCTTAATTAGCTAGTCTGCCTCATCACTGTCTGTCTGTGATGGGCCCATAACTCTGTGATGGGGACCTTTTGTCTAACAGACTCCCTCTGTCCCTGGCCTAAATGGGAGCTCTATGCAGATGGAGTGCTTAATAAATGGTTTTGATGATGGTGGCATGGAGGCCGAGAAATGACGGCAGCAAGAAGAGAGTTGCTAAACCTGCAGTGCTTCTGTTTGGCCACAGTCCCTGTCTTGATCGTTTTTGACAGTAAAAGCTGCCCTTATTCAGCTGCTGGTTGACTTCATGGGACCTTCTCTGGAGTGCAGGCCAGTGTCCAAGTTAACTCTTAGAAGGAAGTAGAGATGCCAGCTCATTTGAGAGAGGAGTATTTAGGGGCAGTTCTTCAATCATCAGAGCTTTTCACCATAAGCCACTTACGGGATCTCTCCAGGGGATGCATTGGTTGGCTCCACTTTCAGGTGTCAGGGACTTCACCTGTCATGCTTTTGTACCCCTAGGGTGGTGAGTTGCCAGATTTGCTGGCTGATAAGCAAGGGGCAGCATGCCAGGGCCTGTGTGTAGCAAGAAGCATTACATCAGGGGCTCCTGGCTGGGCGCCTCTGTGCCTGGAACCCAAAGTGGCTGATACCGCTTGGCCAACTCCCCACCTAAATCTCATTCTGAATTGTAGCTCCTACAATTCCCACGTGTCATGGAGAGACATGGTGAGAGGTAATTGAATCATGGGGACGGGTCTTTCCTGTTCTGTTCTTGTGATAATAAGTCTTACGAGATCTGATGATTTTGTCAGCGGGATTTCCCTTGCACACACTCTGTCTTGCCTGCTGTCTTGTAAGATGTGCCTTTCACTTTCTGCCATGATTGTGAGGCCTCCTCAGTGCCATGGAACTGTGAGTCTGTTAAACCTCTTTTTCTTTAGAAATTACCCCTACTCAGGTATGTCTTTATTAGCAGCATGAGAGCAGACTATACAGTGGCTGTGAACACAGAAACCACCCTCCAGGCCCAGTCTCTGGCAGTGGCCTTCAGGGCCCTCCCTGAGCTAGATCACATCAGTGGTGAGCTGGCCAGCCTCTAAGGAGAGTGGCTCCACTCCTAGGAAGCCAGAAGGTTGGAGGAGAAAACATATTCAAGTCCTGAGCACAAGGAGCCAGGAGCTGCATTCCTGGCAGCTCGGAAGTCACAGCCCCACTGATGAAAGGTATGATGTGAAGTGGGAGCTAGGGGTGTGGAGTCTTGTGCAGGGACTCCTAATGTGGCAGAAAGAAGCTACTTTTATTCAAATTGTCCCCTGGGGTACCATGATGCCTGAAGTGAGAAACCAGCTCCCTAGTTGCTGCCTTCTTTTTCCCTCCCTCACACTCAACAGACTGCTGCAGCCTCAGGGCCTTTGCACCTGCTGCCCCTCTGTCTGGAACACACTTTCCTTAGACCTTTGCATGGCCAGCTCCTTCTGGTCTTGCAAGCCTCAACTCCAATGTCACTTCCATGTGGAGGCCTCCTGGAACCATATATCATACCTGCTCCTATCTGTCTTATTTACTCTGTATTGTTTTAAACAACACGATCTCAAATCAAATTTTTAAATGTATTATGTTCCTTTTTTATTTGCCTGACCCTCCCACTGGGATGAAGACCCCTAGAGTGGAAACCTTCCCCCTGGGATTCACCTGGTGTCCCCCTCCAGGACTCAAACCCTGGTCTGCTATGCTCAGTGAATGAATGAATGTACCCATTATACCCCAAGGTATTTTTTCCCAAGACATTGTTTGACACAGAGGGAACACTGTAGATAAGAAGCCCAACCCTGTTAGAAAGCAGAAGGGTTTGTTTGGGAAAAGGAAACAAAATATATTTTTAAGCTCCATAAACATATGATGAATGCTAACAAGGTATTTTCAAAATAAGAAGCACATAGAAACAGCTTATGTTTCTGGTCAAATGAAGTTGTAATCAAATCGTTATCAAAGCAAAAAAAAAAAAAAAGGAAGAAATCAAAATGAGTCAGAAGAGTTTTTGGAAAGATTCAGCAACTTAACTGACTTGAGGAGATTTCCCGTCTCCGTCTTGCTGCTGCTTCCAGGGGAACACAATTTTGCCGGGAAGCAGGGCCAGGTTGCAACCCATGGGCACTCTCGAGGAACAAAGAAAGTATTGCGTGCAGCTCACCACGGTCTCTCTCTCAGGCCCTTGCTCTTGCCAGAAGAACTTCCACACAAAGGTTTGTCTGCTTTTTCTTTCCAGATCAGCAGAAACAGCTTACCAGCAGAAATACTTAATGACGGAGCCAAGACTGGCACAGCCACGCGGTCACAGCTTTGTTCCAAGAAGCAAGCCAATTAGCGGCCCTGGTTACTATTTACATTTCACGCAATATATCACGAAAATTGTGTTGATGATTTATCATTTATATTATGGTATTGTCAGCATAATTTATTCAGATCATGCTGAGATACCTGGAAAATTAAGTAAAAGAAAAAGAAGTGGCATTGAATTTATCAGGTTTAAAAGATATTTCTCAGCTTCTTTTTTTCTGTCCCTCTCTTTCTCTCTCTTGCTCTTTTTTAATGAGGATAGATGTTAAGGAAAATCATGGATCACTTAGCTATTAAATTGTTCCAGGATCCTCTGCATTAAAAGTTTGCTCAGTATTCTTTTTCGAGAGAACATGGCTTGGGAGTTCACTTGGATGTTCTTCTGCAACCTTTTCTTTCAGTCTATTATTTCAAAGGTAAAAAAAGAAAGTAAATGCAATCCTCTTTAGTTTAGAGCAAAGTAGGGTGGATTAATGTGGGGCTTGAGGCTTCTCTTCCAATTTATAAAACATCCTTATCTTCTGCCTCATATTCTATTTGCCCCACCCTCTGGGAAATAATTGTTGCTTATCAGAATTAGAGATAAAATATTCCAGTTGTTAAAGCCATTCATCATCTTCACATCCTAGAAAAGCAGTTACTGAACTAGAGGCAGCATTTTGAGCGTCAGAGCTCTGGGTTCTAGTCCCAGCTCTACCCAGCCTTTGTGTGATTCCAGGAGTCACTGAAGCTATCCTGCTTCTGTTTCCCCAGCAGTGGGATTCACAGATATCCAACATCAGGCTTATCGAACTCCTGACCTCAGGCAATCCACCTGCCTCAACCTCCCAAAGTGCTGGGAGTACAGGCGTGAGCCACTGCACCTGGCCACAGATTCTTAAATGAATCAATTACCGAAAGTTCGTTTCCCATATGAGTTTCAGAAATATGCAAAACATATTTGCATATTTGCAGATGCCCAACGTCTGCAGAATCGGAATGTCTGAGGAAGGCACATGGAGGTCTTTTTGACAAGTGTCATAGGTGATACTTCTACACACTTCAGTTAGAAAAACCACTGGGCTTACATAGCCTGTGGTCACTTTCAATCTTCCTAGAGTTCTACTGACTCTAATTATATGGTGTGTTTTGCATGTTTCTGAAATTCACACTGAAACAAACTTTCGGTAATTGATTCATTTAAGAATCTGTGGCCAGGCGCGGTGGCTCATGCCTGTACTCCCAGCACTTTGGGAGGTTGAGGTGGGAGGATTGCATGAGGTCAGGAGTTTGAGACCAGCCTGACCAACATGGTGAAACCCCATCTCTACTAAAAATACCAAAATTAGCTGGGCATGCTGGCATATGCCTCTAATCCCAGCTACTCCAAAGGCCGAGGCGGGAGAACTGCTTGCATCCAGGAGGCGGAGGTTGCAGTGAGCTGAGATTGCGCCATTGCATATTACACTCCAGCCTGGGCAACAAGAGTGAAACTCCCTCTTAAAAAAAAAAGAATCCGTATGAGATCTTGATATTGAGGGGAAGTCTGAAATAAATCATTCATGGTGCGAATCATTCGTAATGAGTGCCTTGCCCACTTGCCACTGATTGACTAGTACTGGGTTTTCCTCCAGTGAGGTCCATGCGTGTCTCCCAGCACACCTGGCAGGGGTGTTCAAGGAGAAGGGTGAGTTTCACCAAGTGGCTGTTACAGTTTCCCGATATTGATCTGGTGACTTGCACGCAGGGCAAATCTATGGATGGCAAAGTTAACCAGTTAAATCCATTCTATCTTCCCCCACCCTGAGAACCTACGCTCCATGAGGTTAGAGGCCATGCTTTACTTTTCTGTCCTACTGGGCTTGCGTTAGTTCACGTGTGTTGCTCTAAAGGAGTACCCGAGGCTGGATAATGGAGATGACGGTCTGAAGTCTTAGGGCAGAGTCCTGAGGTCCCCGTGCTATCCCTTGGTTAAGGATATTTGCTTCTTTGATCCTCCCAGAATTCCATGTCTGGGTCAGACCATCTTTCTGAGAAGTTATATAAGGAATTGTCATAGGTCTCAGGAACAATAGCATTATTTGCACTTGCTGGAATATTCATGTAAAGACAGTACCTTTTCATCAGGGATGTTAGGGAACATGTGACATCACCCTTGGAAGGCGGATCCGCTTTCTGTACCATGAACTCCAGGTGGTCTGCCTGCAGGCAGTGTTTGCCACTTCTTTCCTTGTGGCTCTGCCCCACAACCCTGCTCTGAGAGTTGCACACATACATCCTTTTTTTCATACCATCTGCTATCTCACCACCCTCCTGACCAGGCTGAATTACTTGGCTGCAACCCTAACTGATGTTACAAAGTTTTCCAGTTAAATCCATTCTATTTCCCCCCACCCTGAGAACCTAAGCTCCATGAGGTTAGGGGCCATGTTTTACTTTTCTGTCCTACCGGGCTTGCGTTAGTTCACGTGTGTTGCTCTAAAGGAGTACCCGAGGCTGGATAATGTAGAAACAAAAGAGATTTATTTTGGCACATGGTTCTGCAGGCTGTCCAGGAAGCATGGTGCTAGCATCTGCTTTTGGTGAGGCTTTGACACTTCCAATGATGGCAGCAGTTGAAGGGGAGCCAGTGGTGAGAGAAAAAGCAAGAAAGAGAAGGCAGAACTCCCAGACTCTTTAAACAACCAGATTCTGTGTGAGCTCCTGACCGTGGGGAGGGCACCAAGCTTGTCAGGAGGAGGAATGTGCCCCCATCACCAAACACTTCCCACCAGGCCTCAGTTTCAACACTGGGGATAACTTTGTTTTTATTTTTAATTTTTTAATTTTTAATTTTTGTGACTGCATAGTAGGTATATATATTTATGGTTTACATGAAATATTTTGATACAGGCATGCAATCTGTTAATAATCACATCAGGGTAAATGGGGTATCCGTCATCTCAAGTATTTATCCTTTTTGTTATAAACAATCCAATTATACTCTTTTAGTTATTTTAAAATATACAGTTAAATTATTTTTGACTATAGTCTCCCTGTTATGCTGTGAAATAGTAGGTCTCATTCATTCTTTCTAACTATTTTTTTGTATGTATTAACCATCCCCACCTTCCCAGCAACCCTCACTCTCCTTCCCAGCCTGTGGTAACCATTCTTCTACTCTCTGTTTTCTTAAGTTCAATTGTTTTGACTTTTAGATCCTACAAGTAAGTGACAAGATGCAATGTTTGTCTTTCTGTGTCTGACTCGTTTCACCTAACATAATGATCTCTAGTTTCATCCATGTTGTTGTAAATGACAGGATCTCATTCATTGTTTTTATGGGTGAATAGTACTCTAGCATATATATGCACCACATTTTCTTTATCCATTCATCTGCTGATGGACATTTAGGTTGTTTCCAAATCTTGGCTATTGTGAACAGTGCTGCGGCAAACATGGGAGTGCAGAAATCTCCTTGAGATACTGATTTCCTTTCTTTTGTGTATATACCCAGCAGTGGGATTGCTGGGTTGTACAAGAGCTCTAGTTTCAGACTTTTGAGGAACCTCTAAACTCTTCTCCATAGTACTTGTACTAATTTACATTCTCCCCAAGAGTGTATAAGATTCCCCCTTTCTCCACATCTTCACAAGCGTTTGTGATTGCCTGTCATTTGGTTATAAGCCATTTTAACTGGGGTGAGATGATATCTCATTGTAGTTTTCATTTGATAATGAATCAGATTGAGCACTTTTTCTGTGCCAGTTTGCCATTTGTAGGTATTCTCTTGAGAAACATCTATTCAAACCTTTTGCCCATTTTTTAAATCAGATTATTAGATTTTTCTCCCATAGAGTTTTTGACTTCCTTATATATTCTGGTTATTAATCCCTTGTTAGATGGGTAGTTTGCAAATATTTTCTTCCATTCTTTGAGTTGTTAATTTTTACCTTTGCTGTGCAGAAGCTTTTTAACTTGCTATAATCCCATTTGTTCATTTTTGCTTTGGTTGCTGGTGTTTGTGGCTTATTAGTACTCAAGAAATTTTTGCCCAGACCAATGTCCTGAAGAATTTTGTCAATGTTTCCTTGTAGTGGTTTCATAGTTTGAGGCCTTAGATATAAGTCTTTAATTAATTTTGAGTTGATTTTTGTAAATGGCAAGAGATAGGGGTCTAGTTTCCTTCTTCTGCATATGGATCCTCAGTTTTTTCAGCACTATTTATTAAGGAGACTGTGTTTCCCAGTGTATATTCTTGGCATCTTGTCAAGAATGAGTTAACTGTAGGTACGGGGATTTGTTTTTTGGTTCTTTGTTCTGTTCTATTGGTTTATGTGTCTGTTTTTATGCCAGTACCATGCTGTTTTGGTTACTATAGCTCTGTAGTATAATTTGAAATCAGGTTGGGATCACATTTCAGCATGAGATTTAAAGGGGACAAAACATCCAAACCATGCCACAGTCCATTATGCTAGGGTTTGGCAAATGCTTGCTGATGGTCTGTAATTCTGCTTTCGCTTGCCCCAACTGTGCTCATTAGCTACACTCAAGGCATGGATAGTTGAAAGAGAGTCATGATTACTACTATAGGAAATCCTGCCTGTACACAGAGAATACATTTTGTTTACACTGCTTATCCCAATTTTTCTCCCTTTTCTCATAGAATCTGTTCCATCTCCCCAGCCACTCTCCCCACTACATTCAGATGGTCTTGTATGATTAGCTATGATTCCAGTGATCTGGCATCACTGATAAGTCCAGTGGTGGATACTGAACAATTAGAATTTTTTGAATTTGGGATCCAGAGAGACTTTCTTTCCAGCAGTAGAATCTTGAAAGTGTTTGGCTGCTATGGTGACCACCTTGGCAGAGAGAGGGAGAGGGAAGAAGTGATAAAAGAATGTGAGATCCCTGAATGCTTTGCCTCCCAGGGATCCTGAGAGGCAACCCACTACTCTGTTTGGTTTCATGGGGCACCTGGAGGATGTTCTTGATAAATCCATTTACCTTTAACCACCTTGAAATTGGTTTCTGACATTTGTAACCAAGACTCATAAATTCCTGAACTAAAGAATAAATAAGCCCCTTAAAAAATGAATGAAAGCCATGAAGAGACATGTCTCAAAAGAAGACATATAAGCAGCCAACAAGCATATGATACAATGCTCATCATCATTAATCATCAGAGAAATGCAAATCAAAACCATAGTGAGATGCCATCTTTTACCAGTCAGAATGGCTATTATCAAAAAGTAAAAAACATAAGATGTTGGTGAGGTTACAGAGAATGCTTATACATTTTTGATGGGAGTGTAGATTAGTTAAGCCACTGTGGAAAGCAGTTTTTGGATTTCTCAAAAAACTTAGAACAGAACTACCATTCAACCTAGCCATCTCGATACTGGGTATATATCCAAAAGAAAACAAATCATCGTACAAAAAGAAACATGCACATGTATGTTCATCCCTGTACTATTCATAACAGCAAAGACATGAAATCCACCTAGGTGCACATCAGTGGTGGACTGAATTAAAAATATATGGTACATGTACACAGTGGAAAACTACACAGCCATAAAAAGAGCAAAATCATGTCTTTTACAGCAACTCCAATGGAGCTTGAGGCCAGAATCCTAAGTTAATTAATGCAGGAAAAGAAAAAAATACCATGTGTTCCCACTTAGAAGTGGGAGCTAAGCATTGAGCACACATGGACGTAAACATGGGGACAATAGATACTGGGGACTACCAGAGAGAAGAGGGAGGGAGTGGGTGTGGGTTAAAAAACTACCCGTTAGGGACTATGCTCACTACCTGGATGGAATATACCCATGTGAAAAACCTGTGCATGTAAAAATGAAAGCTAAAAAAATGCATAAACTTTTCCAGTTAGCAAGCATCTTTTCTTTTTCCTAATTCTCCCAATTTTAGTGGAACCATCTGAATAGATTTGGGCACCTTATGTTGCTAGATATGAGAAATGTGCCATTTATCCCTTTATGTTAAAAAAAGAGGACCATGTAATGTGTAAAATGCTTTATTATGCTATGGTTTTAGATTCTTTAGTTGAATGATAAATGTCATAATCTTGTGTAAACTAGTCCTGTAACTCTCTTTTATCTCCTAGGCTGGGCGTATTTATTTTCTTTTGTCCTCAAAATTATTTTGGAATTATGACTTGCCATTAATATTTAAAAAGTTATTGAATAGAAGAGGAAAGCATTCTGAAGGTGGGGAATAGACTGTGGTTAACAGGAGACATTTATGTGTTACTTTACCAGCCCAGAAGTTCAAGTTCTAGGAGCCGGAACTGCAAAGGCCTGAGGGCCTTCGGCACTTTGTCAGCACTGACCAAGTGGACAGGGCCACTTCTGCCCTGGCCACACAGGGGCCACACGCCTTCCTTTGAAGAATATCTGAGGCATTTTTCCTGCATCCCCGAAAGAGTTTCATTCCTAAAATGCTTAAGAAGGGCTGGGGTTTCTGCATAATTAAACCTTGTTTTGTTTCAAGGAGAACCCTCAGACCTTTGTATTTCTGACTTAAAATTTTGAAAATACTTTTTAATGTCTTCACAAGTTCATATCAGCTTCTTGCTTGCAAATTGGCAAAGTTGATCTGATTGGTTAAGACAAATGGACATATACATAAAAGAAGGATGGATCTGGAAAGGGTCACCATTGGACTTTAGTATCTAACCCTGAAGTTGACTTCTTGTATAAATCCCCAATATCAACTTTTTTTTAATGCAGAAATGTAATAATTTTTCTTTGGAATATTCAAGAAGCCTTGTTAATTTCATATCCCTCTTTGTGATGTTCAGTTAAGTGAGATTTTAGAAGGTATATATGAAAATTGCTGCAAGCGGAAGTGTTGATGTGCATGCTGTCTTTGGATTAAATGGTTTATGCAGATTTATGGTTCTCTTATAGGTTCTGTATTGGGCAGGGATGATTAGGGGCAGAGCACAATTTTTGTGTCCCTTTACTCAAAATGCTAACTCAACTTGATCTCTGATAGGTGTCCTGAATTGTCCTTAAAGAGTGAATGAGATTATTTTTTCAATTCCGAATATGCTGCTGAATCCCTGACATGCAGAGCAATCTATCCGGACTGACAATTTGGCCAGGGATGGTCTATGCCATGCATTGAAGGATGTGAAGAGATGCTGGGGAAGGGTACAAGAAGGAAGGAAAGGAACCCCCTGAGACAAGGAAGGAAGATACTGTGGTTGGCCCTGTGGCTCAGAAAACAGGCAGGTGAAGGAGTGGAAACTGGTCACCTTGATCCAAGGAACCGCCTGCCCCATTACAGTGAAGACCAGCTGACCCAGGGCTGCCCGTGTTCATCTTCTTCCTCAGTTTTCCTGAAATGTACATGCAAAATATATTAGATGGCTTCCACGAAGACTCCATGCATACGAGAATCCCCATTCACAAGCACAAAGCCCTGTGACAAGAAGACAATGAGCCTCATGAGTACGTTGGCCAGTTCCTGAGAGATTTGTTCTGTATGCACTCCAGGATCTGAATCTGCTCTCAAAATCACTAGCTCCAGTCTGCGAAAGGAAAATGCCTCGCAGGACACACTGCCTCTTAATATGTTAGTCTTTCCAACTCATAGACTTTTCTCTCTCCTTAGAGTTAGCATGACGGTTTTCAAAGCAAAATTTTCAGCCACATAAGAAGAATCCCTCCTCATCTTTATAAACATAAAGTGAAATAATTGACAAATGTTCATGCCATAGCTCCCCTCTACATAAACCCACACATGCATACACGCATGCACAGATGTGGCTAGTGGTCCTAACTTGGTCAGGTCAGAACAAAGGCAACAGACATCCCTCTGTCACCATGCAGGCACCCAGGGCTGTGCCTGCCCATCAGCCCCGATAGCAGCAATTACACAGTCCGTGGGTGTGATGAGCTGCAAACTAAACATTTGTAAAAAGGCTGTAATTAATGCAATTAGCTATTTACACGATAGCCCATAATGAATCCAAAGGCATCGTTATTGACTATTGAGTAAATAATCTGACATTAAAAAGTCAATGATCTGCAAATGAAATATTCTCTCTCTCTTTTTAAAGGAGGAAAGATGAAGGAAAGAAAATTAAGGAAAAGAGGCAAACAAGCAAAAAACTCAGCAAAGATGTCATTGCATAATAGTCCATTATGCCTCCAATTGAGCCGTCATGAACTATCAAAGAAATAATTGCACAATAAGCCCATAATGGCTTAATCATGTCAACATCTTTGCATTTACATATTTTTTTAATCAATGGAAATTAAGTACATAAATGGGTCTTTTGGTTTCCATCCTGATTTTACCTTTGTGACTGGGGGCGGGTTGAGGGTTGGGTTTTCTCTGCCACCTTGAAGGGAGGCTGCAGTCCCTGAAATCCTCCCAGATGTGTCTGATGCTGATTAGTTTGTGGGCATGGGAGGGCCCTGGGAGCCATGATGTTGGGACAGGAGGACACTGTGGGAATCAGCAGCAGCGTGTTAGTGTTGCCCAGGGCCAGGCACACACTTGATTTGACCTTCTGCAGGAACACAAGCTCACTCTCCTTCTGTCACGTGCATGTCTTTCTGGTCCCAACCATTCATCACACATGGACAGAGGTCAGGAAGCAAGGCTCTTCTCTCCAAGAGAAATGACCACTTATGGATAGGGACTGCTGAGCCACTCACAGTTACCCTGGGCCAACCTTGATCTTGCCATGGCTCATCCAACCCAGGGTTTGGCCAGTACAACCTGAGGGCCTGCTGGATGAAAATCAGCAGTACCAGCTGGCCTGCCCCTCCTTTTGTTTTCCTCCTCTTCATGGCCTCATTTGGGGGCAGAAATGATTGAGCTTAGTTTTGTAGAACATTCAACCCTTGGGGACCTTCCTTACAGAGGTTTTATTTTAGGTAGGCAATCACAGATCTATCTATCTATCTATCTATCTATCTATCTATCTATCTATCTATCTATCTATCAATCATCTATCTATCTATCAACAATCAGTCATTTATCATCTGTCATCTCTCAAATATCTATCTGTCTATTATCTATCTATTGATCGATTGATCATCTATCTATCCTCTATCTATCTATCATCTATTATCTACCTACCATCTCTCTCTCCCTCTCTCTCCACCCAGATGTGTCTGATGCTGATGTATGTGTACCAATGCATACACACAAATGTGACTAAT
This sequence comes from Saguinus oedipus, assembly GCA_031835075.1. NCBI lineage: Eukaryota > Metazoa > Chordata > Mammalia > Primates > Cebidae > Saguinus > Saguinus oedipus. The sequence goes on along the minus strand of CM063187.1, from coordinate 36,121,771 downwards.
TTGAAAACCTGGTAGTTTTGCTTAAAGATCCGATGATCGGAGAAATGCAAGACAGAAGAGGGACCTTGAGACTTGGAGAAAGAAAAACGTTGATCTCTCTTGCTGCCTGCTCAGAGCACGAATTCTAAGATAGCTGTGCACATGAGACAGGAGATGTGGCAAGAACAAGAGGCAGCTCTCTTGCAACACTGAAAGTGGCCGAAAGCCACCCATTGGCCTTCTCTTAGAGCATGAGCCATGGAAGAAATAATATCAGCTAATGTCTACAGAGAGCTTTACATTTATAAAATACACTAACATACTTTAATTCCAGTTGCTCCTCATGACAAAACTCATTAGCAATAGTAAGAATAATAACAGTCATTATTTACTTAGCACCTGTGTGCTGTGCCAGATCCTACAGAGTTCATTTGTTCACGACCATCGCTAACACCTAGAACACTGCCTGGATCTCAGTACCAGTCAAATAAATATTTGCTGAATGACTGAGTAAATGAATACACCTTGAGGTGTAAATCTGCATTTTACAAATAAGGAACCAAGCTCAGAGAAGTATCTTATATTAACTTCTTCTGGGTTGCACAGCAGGTTTGTGGCAGAACTGGGCTTTGAAATCTGGTTTTGCTGTCTCTCAAGCCTGGGTCGCTTTCTCCTCATTTTACAAAGGAAGCAGCAGATTCATAGAATGTCCAGGCTCAGAGCTGTTTGGACCAGAGTTGTGCTACATCTCTGTGTTTGTGTCTATCATGGGTCAAAAGAAGAAGGCTCCATACAACTCATGTCTTCCTCACCCACACTCCTTCCTGTGAAAACCTGTTTTTTTCATTCTTGTGAACAGCAACACGGGCTGCCAAGTTGAGAGTCCTAGTCTGTGGAGGTCTGAGTGAGTGGGGGATGGTGATTAGTGCGGGGCTACATGCATGGAACTTCCCCATGGGCTGAGTGGCCTGAATAAGGCTGAGTGAAATTTAGAGAAGTTTTCAGCTCTCCAAATGCTTTATCCCTTGTGAACATGCTTGCCTATCTGCTAGGCCCACACAAGTCCTTTATCTGGGCCATTCTGATTCACGGTGGGGAAAGGGGTGTCTTTGTAGACCTGACGCTGTAGGCAAGGTGAAGACAGAGTGGTGTTTTCACAAACACGAGAGGGGCAGCTTACTTCCTTCTGAGAAGTAGCCGGGGTTGGCGTACCATTTGCTCCAGGTGCAGGGGGATTAAGGCCAGGTGAGGCGTGCCCAGTAAAGGGTATGCTCGGGGCAATGCCTTGCATTTGTGCACAGGCCCAGGGACCTCTATGCTCTCCTGTATGATGCCACCTTTGTTCCTATTCAAACAGCCAAGATGGAAAAAGATAAGTTGCATTATCGCAGGCACGGGGCTTCTGAACAGGGCTGTGTTTTTGTACTTTTCTGTCTCAAGTCCTCTTCAGTGGGGGACTATCTCCACTGTCTCTCACCAGTGCGATCATTTTCAAGCACTGTTGTCTGTGCTGTTATGAAACAAAACGAAGTTGATTACAGCAGGTGATTCAGAATGGACAGGAGTGCGTATTGCTAGCAGTATTCGAGGGGGCCATTTATCAAAGTTTTATCTGATCCAAAGCTCTGGATTGATCAGTCACCCCTTATAAATGGCATCAAACCAAGACCCTGTCTGTGTGCGCCTGGGGTCTGTGTTGCTCCTGTGCAGAGCTGTGCCCTGTGGGAATGTGGCCTTGAATAATCTGGCTAATGAGGCAGTCTTGGGGGAGGGAGATGCAGAGGGTAGTGTCCGAGAAGCAAGTCCATGCAGTGAATTGGGGATGGGTGCCGTCATGGTGAGAATTTGATAGGCACCCTGCCTAGAGAATGGGGTCTTGCATGTCTGATTGGGGAGCACACAGGTCAAGTGGGAGTCCCAAAGTTTACTAGGGGCTGATTACCACCCAGTAGAATGAAGCTATTCAGGGCAGGGAAAGGTGCAGTTTCAGAGTTCTGGCTTTTTTCATGAAGAACGACTAATGGTCAGAGGATGCCTCCAACCCATAAAAGAACAAGTACTGGAAAGCATTGCTGATTGAAGTTTTCTCCTGAAAGATTTCAGACTCAGGAGACAGATCAACAGATTTCTCTACATAAAAATCAAAAGCAGCTCCACTTAGAAAGGACATCATAGGCTGGGCGCGGTGGCTCAAGCCTGTAATCCCAGCACTTTGGGAGGCCGAGGCAGGTGGATTACGAGGTCAAGAGATCGAGACCATCCTGGTCAACATGGTGAAACCCCATCTCTATTAAAAATACAAAAAATTAGCTGGGCATGGTGGCGCGTGCCTGTAATCCCAGCTTCTCAGGAGGCTGAGACAGGAGAATTGCCTGAACCCAAGAGGCGGAGGTGGCGGTGAGCCGAGATCACGCCATTGCACTCCAGCCTGGGTAACAAGAGCGAAACTCAGTTCCAAAAAAAAAAGAAGAAGAAAGGACATCATAAACACAGGCAAAAGGCAAGTTTTAGACTGGATGGAAATATTGCAGCATATGTATTATGCACAACCTTTGTGGCTGGGAGCTGTGGCTCACACCTGTAATCTCAGTGGTTTGGGAGGTCAAGGTGGGAGGATTGCTTGAGACCAAGAGTTTGAGACCAGGCGGGACAACATAGTGAGACCCAGGCTCTACCAAACATTAATAAATGTTTTGGTGGCACACACCTGTAGTCCCAGTTACTTGAGAGGCTGGGGAGGGAGAATTACTGGAGTCCAGGAGGCCAAGGCCTCAGTGAGCTATGATTGCACTACCGCACTCCAGACGGGGCGACAGAGTGAGATCTTGTCTCGAAAAAAAAATTAAAATCAATATATAGACAACCTTTTGTGTATTATACAAAGTGAGATTTTGATCTCCTCTTTCCAACCCCACTGGAAAGACAGTGTCTATTGTGAAAGGCACATGAACAGGAGAAACAGCAGATAAAATTACAGCAACAGAATTTCTGAAGGTAGGAAGTAAATGCGTGAATAGTAAGGTATTTGGGTAACTTTGTCAAGAGTACCAACTCCTGAGCCAGTGGGGAAAGCTGAGAGTTCACAAATGAACACCACAGAATACCCTACTGGCTCAGGGATTAATGAGTCTGTTGAAGAAGCTGTTAGATCTCCCGATTTCTCCCCACACCATGCAGCTTGAAGTGATACTTGAGAAAACCACTCAGAAAGAAGGGGAAAAGGACAAAGAGATGGAAAATAGGAGATACATAATAACAAATATTAAAGGACTGCTCTAGGAAATGAAGGATCTGAGTAAAGATCTGAGTTCCAGAGAGAGAGAATAGAGAAACCAGAGGGGAGGAGGTCATGGAGAAAATGATTCCATTGGAACTTCCCTTGACTGCAGTGCCCAGGCCAGTGGATAGGCATATGTCCACATCTAAAGCCCAGCACTGTGAAATTCATGAATAATGGAAACAGAAACACAATCTACAAGATGCATACCTCCATGCACACATGCATGTGAGAAAGAGAAGTGAGAGACAGAGACTGAGGGACACACACACACACACACACACACACACACACACACAGAAGAGAGAGAAAGAGAGAGATGGGAAAATTCTATCTTCTCACTAACACTGGAAACTAGAAGGCAATGAAATGAGGTCCTCCAAATTGTTCATCTTGGAATTCTCTACCTAGCCAAACTGTCAATCAAGTATGAAGCTAGAATAATGACATTTTCAGACATAGAAGCTCTTAACCAATTTACCTTCTATGTATCAGAAGCTACAGGAAGACATGCTCCATCAAAATGAGGGAGTCTGCCAGGTATGGTGGCTCCCATCTATAATACCAGTGATTTGGGAGGCCAAGGTGGGAAGATTGCTTGAGGCCAGGAGTTAGTGAGAAGCCTGGGCAAGAAAGCAAAACCTCATTTCTACCAAAAATAAATAAATAAAATAAAATAACTAGCTAGGCATGGTGGTGCACACCCATAGTCCCAGCTGCTCAGGAGGCTGAGGTGGAAGGATCACTTGAGCTCAGGAGGTTGAGGCTGTAGTGAGCAGTGATTGCACCATTGCACCACTGCCCTCCAGCCTGGGCGACAGAGTGAGATCTTGTCTCTAAAATTTAAAAACAAATAAGGGAGTCAACCAAGAAAGAAGCAGCCACTTGGTCTTCTCTCTTTTTTCCTTCCTTCCTTTTCTTCCTTTGTAAATACTTGCTTAGTGTCCACCAAGTGTCAGACTCTGGGGTTATGCCAGTGAATGGGAGAGACAGCGTCTGAGCCGACATGGCGTTTACCTTCTAACAACACCTATGATGTTAGGCTAGTGTCTTCCCCGTAGGATATGTTCATGTCCATCAGGACAAAGAAACCAGAATTCAAATTCTTAGCCCCCAGGCCTTCACCCTTCAGCAGGTGGCATTTGACCGCATCATGTTGGCACAAGCCAGCTTTTATGTCCTTTGAAATAGCTTCTTAGGAGGGTCCTGTTAGATTCTGAGAGGCAGCAGCTGGCTCTCCTTTCCTGTGTCTCTTGCAATGATAAGCACAGTTCTGTGTAGCTCCTTGAGATGACCCGAATTGATTATGATATGGATGACTGGGAGAGAGTTCTCCTTCTGCCTGGTACCCAGCTTTGATCCCAATCCCAGCCATTGCACGCGAAAGGAAAACACAGGGAAATGAGACCTCCTAGCAATGAGTAGGGCAGCTTCTGCGGTGGGCCAGGAATCCTTCCAGGCCTAAATTGCCGGAAGGAGGCTGAGTGCCAGACTGTTAGTAGCCCACTGTCTCCCTGGAAGTCATTGGGAGGAGGGCACAGAGGGCCAGAGGAGCGCAGGTGGAGGGATGACCAATTCTGGCTATTTCCCCAAGAGATGCTTTTGAGGAAGACCCTGAAAGAGGGTGAAAGAAGGCTGCCCAGGCATTGGATATGCAAGCAAGCAAGCAGACAGAGAGTGCAAGGACCACTTGGTGGGTGAGTGTGCTTACAGTGTGGTCATAACTTAGGCTTCAAGCAAATGCCTAACATCAGCAAGGATGCATTCTTACTGAGAGCAGAAAGGGCCTCATGGCACTGGAAAAATGTTTGGACTTCATTCTGTAGGCCATCCATGGCCCCGTTTAAGAGGGATACTAATGAGGTACAAGGTATATTCCAGTAAGATTACTGTGGGGGCAGGAGAGATGGGATTGCTCCCATGAATGAGAAGGAGGTGGAAGGCCCGCACCAGGGCTTTTCCAGGGAGGATGGAATTGCGGGGTGGCGGGGAGATGAAGATACCTTGCAGGTGACTTGCTGTCTGTTCTAGGAGAAGAACCAAGGCAGCCTCTGAGGCTCTCTGAGTGCCTGACTTGTGGGTGGTGCTATGGTGATCAATTGGATATGAAGCTCTGAGATTCCAGTGAGAGGTCTGGAACATTGTAATTTTGAGAATCATCAGGGTGCCAGTGCTCTAGAGGCCATGGACATGGATGAGACCAGCCATGGGGAGAAGAGACTGAAACAAGAAGAGACATGAAAGTGACCCCATGGAATACTACACAGCCACAAAAAAGAAGGAAATCACGTCCTTTGCAGAAACATGGATGCAAATCCAACATGGATGCAATTTGCATATCCGAGCAAATTGATGCAGAAACAGAAAATTTAACACCACATGTTCTCACTTGCAAGTGAGACCTAAACACAGGGTGTACATGGACACAAGGATGGGAAAAATAGATGCCTGAGATTCCAGAGGGAGAAAAAGAAAGGAGAGAAAGGACTGAAAAACCATCTGTTGGGTACTCATGTTCACTATCTGGGTGATGGGTTCAATTGTACCTCAAACGTCAGCATCACACAATGCACCTTTGTAACAAACCTGCATGTGTAGCTTCTGAATAGAAAATGAAATGTAAAAGATTGTTAACAAATAAAATAAAATGTGTAATAGTAAATGTTCTTTAACAAGAAAAGCAATATCCCTAATGAAGTTTTATTTTTGTTGTTGTTTTTTTGTTCCTGAGACAGACTCTTGCTCTGTTGCCCAGGCTGGAGTGCAGTGGCACGATCCTGGCTCACTGCAGCCTTCACTTGCTGGGTTTGAACGATTCTCCTGCCGCAGCCTCCTGAGTAGCCGGGATTACAGGTGCTCACTACCACCCCTAGCTAGCGATACCCCTACCTAAAGACGAAGATACCTTTGTTCTTAAAAAAAAAAAAAAAAGGCCCGGCATGGTGGTTCACGCATGTTATCCCAGCACTTTGGGAGGCTGAAGTGGGTGGATCACCTGTGGTCAGGAATTCTAGACTAATCTGGTCAACATGGTGAAACCCCCATCTCTATTAAAAATACAAAACATTAGCCAGGTATGGTGGGGGGTGCCTGTAATCCCAGCTACTCAGGAGGCTGCGGTACGAAAACTTCTTGAACTGGAAGGCAGAGGTTGTAGTGAGCCCAGATCGCGTCACTGCACTTCAGCCTGGGTGACAGAGAGAGAGAAAAACAAATGGAGGTGACAGCAACATTAGAAACCTAGGGAGCAAGAGACACCAATGGAGGAAGAAAAGATGGGGAGAGAGGATTTTCTCAGAAAACAGGGGAGCAGAAATCTCCTGGGAGGTAGAGAAGAGCAAAACTGGTGAGGCAACTCTCATGCTGGAGCACGATCCCTTTTCAAGAATCTTCTATTGCTTCCCCTTGCACGCCTCACTGTAAAACTTGTGGATCTTCTTAAATATCCCCTCAGGCTCCCCAAAACTCATTCACTTGAGAATTGAACTAGGACACCATTACCGACATCACCACCCGCCCCCCCCACCTCAGTATCCTGAATAGACTTCTCTTTATTGAAAACTGAGGACATGTCACTTAATCAAAGACAGCCATCCCCAAGAAGATGGAGTACGTGTGTCTGCGCGTGGCATCATCAGAAACAGAAAGGTTTACAGTCTACTGCTGGCGCTCAAGGAGGGAACCTACTTTTGGGCGTCCAGTCCGTTGTGGAAGAAATTAATCTGTAAATAGTTTATTAAGGTCGGAAGTGCTGCCAGCCACCCTTTGGAAACGGTTAGAGCATCTTTAAGAGGTTGCAAAGGTAAATCTTATTGTCTGGGGAAATGACTTCTGCACAGTTATTTCTTTTATTGCTGTGTGAATGTGATGGCACTCCTCAGTTTAATAAATCCTGGTGTATCTCTCCGTCCATGTAGGCTGATATAAATATCTCCAGTTATGTCACATTACCACCTTTGTACAGGCCCTGATGACGGGAGTCTGATAAATGCAAAACCTCATTTGGTTTGTGAGTGATTGAGCGCTAACACTGTTTAGATTTCTTAATATACTTGTATTAGCATGAATAAGTAATGAGCATGCCAGGCTTTTTTGAATATTTGATTGTATCTTTGTAATGGATTTGTGTCTCTCTCTTTGTGCTAATGTCATTGTAACTTTGTTGGTGTCATAACTCCAAGCCAAGGCAATTGATCTTTATCACCCTATCTGGAGTCAATCACCCTCTCCTTGCAGAATGGCAGCACGCTATGCCTTTCTTTCCCACATAATTCCGCATGTTGTTTTTTGGGAGAGAGGTGCTGGTAACCACCCTGTTCTCAGGGAACGTCTTTCCTCTCTACAAAGTAAGGATTTGAGATTTCCAAATGAAGTGCAGGGAGCCAAGGGCTGAAAGTTGACTGTCTTCATGTAAACCACCAAATCTGAGTCATGGCCAGCCTCTTATCCCCAGCGAAGCTTTATCTGTCTGTTCATTATTGCAGAGGGGATGCATCTACCATTGCATAAGTAGTTCTTATCAGCTGGAGGTCCTGGGGCAGAGAGGACACTTTTCCTAAGGTCCACAAAGTATAGGCACCATTAACAAAGGCCTCCTCCTCCTTCAATAAGGGTTTTCTTGTCTGAGGTGAACAGAAAACACACACATTGTCCTTTCAGGCAGTAGCCAAATCTTTTTTTGCTAGTAGGAGTTATTCTCTGATGGAAGATTAATTTCTCAGACGTCTTAGTAATTGACGTCCAGGTTCAAATTCCTAGCAAGCCAGTTCCCGTGCTCCAAGCCTGGATGTATACAAGAATGTGGCTACTAGCATTCATGGTTCCCTGGGTGCGCACCAAAAACATGTTCCAGCAGCACCACGAGCTCATGCAGCAGGAAGAGTTACACAGCAACACCAGTCTGAATCTGAGAAGAGTCGTGAGCACACTTAAACTCCGGGGACTTGCTTGTATTTCCATGGCCCAGCCAAGTGGGAGCTGTGGCTTCAACTACATCCATTATGAGGACATAAAAATATGTTTGAAGTTTGTCCGTGTTCCAGGGCACAGCAGAAATCCAGGCAGAGCTGGTACTTCCATGAAGGGACAACTGTATTGTGTTCATAGGATCTCTGGTGAACAAATAAATAATAATTGTTACTATTACAGTGACAATTAGAATAAATTGATTTGAATTTCTACATGCTTTCTTGTATGCTAATTTGTCTTGATGCTTAGCCACAGTGTGTACACACTGAGTAACAGGGGTTTTGCTTCTTTATTTGTTTCTTCTATAATTATCCTCCCATGTTTCACTCTTAGCATCCTCAACCGGGTCCTCCACATTGGCTTCTCTTGATTTTATTTATTTCATTTTCTTTTTCTTGTTTTGGACAGAGTCTTGCTCTGTTGCCCAGGCTGTAGTGCAGTGGTGCGATCTCAGCTTGCTGCAACCTCTGCCTCCTGGGTTCAAGTGATCCTCGTGTCTCAGCCATCTGAGTAGCTGGCACCACAACGCCCAGCTAATTTTTGTATTTTTTGTGGAGACATGGTTTAATCATGTTGGCCAGGCTGGTCTCAATCTCCTGAACTCTGGTGATCCTCCTACCTCTGCCTCCCAAAGTGCTGGGATTACAGGCATGAGCCACCTCACCCGGCCTCATATATTTGTTTTTCTAGAGACAGGGTCTTACTCTGTCACCCAAGCTGGAGTACAGTGGCACAATGACAGCTCACTGCAGTCTCAAACTCCTGGGGTCAAGGGATCCTCCTGCCTCAGCCTCCTGGATAGCCAGGACTACAAATGACCATCACCATGCCTGGCTAAGTTTTAACATTTTTGTAGAGACAGTGTCTCACCATGTTGCCCAGGCTGGTCTCGAGCTTCTGGCCTCAGCTTCCCCAAAGTGCTGGCATTAAAGGTGTGAGCCACAGTGCTGGCCTGGCCTCTCTTACTTCACTCAGCTTATCACCCTTCCCAGTGCCCCTGGCCTCTGCTTTTCTGTCTCCTGTTTGCTGCTCACACCACAGGAGTCCAGCTTGTGTGCAGTATTGCTCCATACCCTTTCTCAGGGGCTAGAGGGAGGGGAGACAGCCGGGTCTCAGGATTTCTTCTCTGCTGTCACTCCTCCTGCTCCAAACCCTGATCTGTTCCTTTAGGACCCAATCTTTTTTTACTTCTCTGACCCTGACAACCCTGGCCCCCCAGGAAGGTGACGTGCCTCTCTGCATTCCTCACTCAGTACACACCCTTGGACATTCTCACCTGCTGGTTCCGGGCTGAATGGTACCCTCCACCCCAGATTCACCCCTAACCTCCAGTACTTCAGAATGCAATTGTATTTAGAGATAAGGCCTCTTAAAAGGTGAGTAAATTAAAATGAAGTCCTTGGAGTAGGGCTGTAATCCAATCTGACTGGTGTCCATCTAAGAAGAAGAAAGTTCATCAGACTCAGAGACACCAAAGACTCACAAGCCCTGAGGGAAACCAGAGACAGAGCAGAGGACACCATGAGAAAATTTCCCACCCTTCCTTCTTTCCTTCTTTCTCTCTCTCTTTTTTTTTTTTTCAGAGTTTCACTCTTGTTGCCCAGCCTGGAGTGCAATGGCGCCACCTTGGCTCACAGCAGCCTCCACCTCCTGGGTTCAAGCAATTCTCTTGCCTCAGCCTCCAGAGTATCTGGGAGGGATTACAGGCATGAACCACCATGCCCAGCTAATTTTGTATTTTTAGTAGAGAAGGGGTGTCCCCATGTTGGTCAGGCTGGTCTTGAACTTCCGACCTCAGGTGATCCACCCTCCTTAGCCTCCTAAAGTACTGGGATTACAGGCATGAGCCATGGTGCCCCACCTGAGAACACTTCTTTCTTTAGTCCAGGAGCTTCTGTTTGGATTGAATGTGTTGGTAATGACGAGGACATAACCATGTGTTTGCAATCTTCCCAAGTCTTCCTTCCATGTTGCAGTGGAAATCCTAGCAATATGGTATCCCTATACAGAGTAGGGGTGACTCAGAAAATTGGGGAGTGTGAAAGAGATTAAGCCCCCTGCCTTTGCTTTTTCCAGGAATTAGGGTGGGGGTCTTGGGATGCACAGGGAAAATGTGCATAGTCTCTGTGGGGCTCTGCTTAGGGAAATCACAAGACCCAGGTGGAAGAAGGGCCTGAATAGATTTGTCCCCTAGATGTGGAGAGGACTTCAGATCTATCTAAGACTTTATAAAAAGCTCTGTGGCCCAAGGTAGGACTGAAGGCGGTGATGTGGCAGGGTGCCTTGCTGTCAAGGAAGTGCTGGTAACCCTGGGGCCAAGTTGGGTCCCACAGGGAGTCTCTGGGATGAGAATCAACCAGATTCAACATCCCTGTTGAAGGAAGAGGGTTAATGAAACTGTGACCCAGGGAGGGGCCTGATCACTGGATGTCCCGGGAGAGTAACTAAGAAATGGATGGGGTTGGGAGCAGGGCAGAGGTAAACAGTAATGAGTCTTCAGTCAGAGAAGAGGCAAACAACCTGAAACCACAGTGGGAAATTTCTGAGTGATACAAGCTGAGGAGAAAACCAGCACAGGATGAAAGGGAACATGCCCTGAGTGGGTCAGGAGTGCTGGGGAAACAGAAGGACAATCCTCCTTAATATGCTCTAGTCTTCAAGCAACAGAGGCCAGGAGAAGCCCCTGCCTTCCAGTCCCATAGGTCTGTAGACCCCAGATGCTGTTGTTTGTATCCTGAATGCCACTTTCCAAAATGCAGGAGGGCCTGGAATTTATCCCTTTTTCTCCTTCAAACCACCTGGTAATTTTTTATTTCTTTTTTGGAGAAGGGGTCTTACTTTGTCACCCAGGCTGGCAAGCAGTGGTGCAATCGTAGTGTACTGCTACCTCTGCCTCCTGGGTTCAAGCGATTCTCCTGCCTCAGCCTCCCTAGTAGCTGGGATTACAGGCATGCACCACGACGCCCAGCTTTTGGGGTTTCTAGTAGAGATGGGGTTTCACCATATTGGCCAGGCTGATCTGAAACTCCTGTCTTCAAGATCCACCCTCCTTGGCCTCCCAGAGTGCTGGGATTACAGGCGTGAGCTGCTGCGCCTGGTCAGTAAATTTTTTAGTGGAAGATTCAAGGATCTTTTGAGACCAATGGGATACTGCCCATGCGTATTTTGTTAAACACACACACACACACACACACACACAATGACGTGACACAAGCCCCATATTTGGTTATGTCATCACTCCTGCTTCCGCTTAGGGTAGGAACCCCTTTCCTGCTATCTTCATTTTTATCATGTAAATGAATGCGTCATCCTGATCCCCGTGTCACCCTGTTCTTTTCTGAATAGCATTTTTCCTCTGGTGCAGCTGTGTAAAGGAAACACACACACATTCTCACACTCACACTCACAACCGCACACTCACGCATACCCTATAGCCAGATGATGCAGTTTTATTTTCTCTGCTCTGCTGAAATCAGGCCTGTTCCATGATATGTCACATGATGATAGGGAAAAATGTGCTAAAAAAAATCTACCATTTGTGTGTCTCTTTCTCCACTAACCATCAGTAGAGTCGAATGCCTGTAGCAAGCCAGCTGCTCTGTAGATTTCATCCTGATTATTAAACACAGAATGTGAAAAGCTAAGCATATAGAAGAAAGAGTTATCCTCTAGTTTATGTAAAGTCAGCAGTGAAAATAAAAATTGTGGCATGTACGTAGACGTTTCTTTGCTTTACCTATAGTCAAATCGCGGAGCTTTGTCTCTAGTGCCAAAGTTTTTATTTTTTCCAAGCCATGACAATGGATCACTTCTGTAAGCAAGTGCTCTATCCATTATTAAATTGATTATTCAAATCTCATTTAAAAGAAGAAGCCAGATGGCAATTTTCCATTATTTGTTGCTACTGACAACCACCAACCCTAAACTGAAAGATTTTCCTTTTTTTTTCTTTCTCTTCTGCTGGCTTAAGAGCCTGCTGCATTTCCATGCCGACCAAAGGTAGAGCCCATATTGGAAACAAATAGCCAATTACCAAACAAGATTGTTGTTATTGATTATTTGAGAATCATCTTTGCATTGACAGAGCTGCTGTTCTTTTGATGATTCCATAATTAACTTATCTATATTCAGGCACAATAACTTTGCTCCCTGTAGTCATTCGGATGTGAGCATTATTGTTGTTATTTAGTTGCCATGACAGCAAGAAGCATGTTTCTACATGTCCAGCATGCTGGTTATTTTAAGACCCTCATAAGTATGCCTTGCTAATGAATCAGAATAATGGCGATCCTGCAAAATAATGATTTTTAAAGTTCTAAGGGAGGCTTAAAATCTAAATGTGAGGTAATTGCCTACACTTGCGAGCACTATGAAGTATGTTTCTCTATGTGTGCCCATGTATGCACTCACATGTGTGACCTCTTCTTCTCTATGTGAAAGAATTTGTATATTTCTGTTTTGGAGTTAGCTCACTCTAGAGTGATGAGATTTCCACAGCAGCACCTTTCAAAACCAGTGCTTGTCGGGTAATTTTTTTTTTTGAGACAGTCTCACTCTGTCGCTCAGGCTGGAATGCAGTGAGATGGTCTCAGCTCACTGCAACCTCCACCTCCCAGGTTCAAGCGATTCTCCTGCCTCAGCTTCCCAAGTAGCTGGGACTGCATGCGTGCACCATCACGCTAGGTAATTTTTATATTTTTAGTAGAGATGTGGTTTCACCATGTTGGCCAAGCTGGTCTTGAATTCCTGACCTCAAGTGATCTGCCAGCCTCAGCCACCCCAAGTGCTGGATTACACTTTGGGAGGATTACAGGTGTGAGCCACCATGCCTGGCTTTTGTCAGATAATCTTATGGCTGGGGTCATGCTTGACACATCAGTGCTCTCAGAAACCTACTGTGGGAATCCATCTTCAAATACTTTAATAGCTATTTTTTAACACATTCTTTTCTTACATGTAAATCCACCACCTCTTTTGATGTCTTTTGCATGTGTGCAAATAAGATTTGTTTTAAGTAGCTTTAAGAAGACCATACTTCTAGTTGATTGGATTTTTGCAATTCAGCATGTTTCCCTTTTCATGACTTCCAGAATCACCTGATGTTCTGAGTTCTGTTGAACTTGTCAGGAAAAAGGACATTCCAGTTACATGAAATAAATTAACTTGCCTTCTCTGTGAAATACACAGACACAAAAATCTTTGGAGGTGTTCTCAGAAAGTTAAAACTGTGGACTGGGAGAGGTGGCTCACATCTGTAATCCCAGAACTTTGGGAGGCCAAGGCAGGCAGATCACTTGAGTCCATGAGTTCAAGACCAGCCTGGGCAACATGGCAAAACTCTGTCTCTACCAAAAATACAAAATGTAGTCAGGTATGGTGGTGCACACCTGTAGTCGCAGCTACTTGGGAGGCCGAGGTGGGAGAATGGCTTGAGTCTTGGAGGTAGAGGTTGCAGTGAGCCAAGAGGTTGCATTATTGCACTCCAGACTGGGCAAGACAGTGAGACTCCAACTCAAAGAAGGAAGGAAGGAAGGAAGCAAAGAAGGAAGGGAAGGAGGAAGGGAGGGAGAGAGGGAAGAAAGAAAGAAAGAAAGAAAAAGGAAGAAAGAAGGAAGGAAAAAGGAAAGAAAAGAAAAAGAAAGTTAAAATTGTGGCCTCTATATGTTCAAGAAGATTTTCAAAACTTCCAATTAGTAATTTGTCCTGGGAGGAACCTAACAAGCATTTTTGTCTGAGGTGGTATATTTAAATTCTGGCCAAAATAATTCAGCTTCTTCTGCCTTAGTAAAATTGAGATTATTTCTTCTTTCAGAGAATGCCTTATTGTTAGGGGAAGGCTATGGTAGGAGAGATGGGCTGGCTTCTTTAGTCCTGGTGGTTTCTGGAGAACTCTCAAATAATTTGGCAGCTAAGACCTAACTTCATAGTGCCTGCATCCCATGGACTTCTTCCTCCCGTTCACCCCCTCAAACCTGAGACACCTCTTGAACATCAAGAAGCACTTTCCAGCAGGAAGACTGTGTACGTATTGTTCACCACAAAAACACTTTGGTTCTGTAATTCAGAATATCTATTCTGCCAATGGTTAAGAACCAAAATATGAACACGGAAATGCTGTAATGGTAAAGATGTGCTCGCATACATGTTAAGTTTCTAATCAAACATTGCAAAATACATTAATCAGTATTTCATAGTTCATTACAGTCTGACTAATTTTGAAATCCCTCATGTAAATTGATTAAATGTCTTCTGCAGGCAGATGAATGGGCTTTTGTTTTAAGCAACCTTTACTGGGAAAACCATAATTCTCTGTGACTTGATTCCTACACATTTGTGATGAGCGCTCTTGTAGGCTGACTCTGGATGATCTAGCATTTTCCTTTTTGCAACTGGACCTACCAGCCAATTCTAGCATCCTCTGTAGGCCTCTGTATTTAGTGAGCATCTATTTTGTGCCCAAGAAAAGTGCAGGGAGAGAAATGAAGAAAGCGTGAGATATGTTCCTCTCTCTCATAAGCAGGGATGACTTAAACACATGAACAACTAAAAGAAAAAAATATACACAAATAACAAAGGCTAGCTTAGGAAGCGCAGCCTACAAAGTTTCTTTACTTTCCAGAAATATAAACCAATTCTGGATAGCTTTAACAAAAAGGCAGGGTGTTTATTTACTGCCAGGATTCTGGGGTTGTTTTCATGTTAAACCACGGACAGGGCTGGGAATCTGGAGTGTGAGACTCAATACTCTCAGGACTTTCTATCTTTACCTCCCTGACTCACTTCTCTCAGCATCAGCTTCTCTACAAGGCTGACATCTCATCCCAGGTCTTCTGAGCTTGCCTTCCCAGAGAAAAGAAGCTTTTCCCACCAGCTCCAGTCAGAATTATGCCTTAGGAATAACTCCGATTGGCTCAGCTGGTTCCTTGGACCAATCACTGTGGCCTCCAGAAAAACTCTGATTGATTGGCTCAGATGACTCAATGGACCAATCAATGTGGCCTTCCAAAGGACTAACTGTGAGTGGTTTAACTGGGTCATTTGCCGACCCCTCAGACTACAGGGGATAGGGAATAAGCGAGTCCTATTTTCATGCCGACTCCCTGGGCCCTATGGACAGCAATGAGAACATCTGTGACTTAGGGCACTCAGCCATACAATTCTGAAGGAGGTGATTGGGAAGGCCCCCAAGAAAAGGCAGGGCTTTAATTGGGTTGTGAAGTGCAAATAGGACAGGGAGGATTTCTCTCTAGGAAATACATCCAGGTGGTCTTAAGACACCCAGCTAGGGTGGGAAGATATGACCCAGGGACACTGTGTGTGGAGACATTGGGGGATCCAGACAGCCGGATTGCCTGAGGCCATATATGGCAGGACTTGGAAGACTGTGAGAAAACCTGTTCTCCGAGCAGTCAGGATATAGAGAAATTTTGGATGTTCCAGAGCAGATCCAGCTGGATTGATGGGAGGGAGGTCCAGGAGGATGCAATGTGTCGAAAGCTGGTGCAGGTGGGGTATGGTGGCTCATGCCTGATATCCCAATATTTTGGGATACCGAGGTGGGTGGATCACCTGAGGTCAGGAGTTCAAGTCCAGACTGGTCAACATGGTGAAACCCTTGTCTCTACTAAAAAATACCAAAATTAGTTGGGTGTGGTGGCTGGCACCAGTAATCCCAGCTACTCAGGAGGCTGAGGCAGGGAGAATTGCTTGAACTCATGGGGTGAGAGGTTGCAGTGAGCTGAGATTGTGCCACTGCACCCCAGCCTCAGTGACAGAGTGAGACTCCGGCTCACAAAAATAAAAAAAGAAAAAGAAAAAAGAAAAAAAAATGCTGGTACTGTGAGCTGGGAATGCAGTGAGTAGAAATTGCTCCAGGAGTGACAGTAGGGATAGAAAAGAGAGTGAATCCAAAGGTCTCCTCCCAGGAAGAGATAGTGGAACTGGATGAGAGTGAAGGAAGGTAGTGGTTGAACTCTAGATCTTTGAAGAGCAGAACATGTGGAGGGAAGATCTATTTAGTGGGATGTGATAATAAATAACAATGAAAATTATAGCTCACACATATTGAGTGCCAGGTACTGTTCAAGGTGTGCCTTAGTCTGTTTTGCATTGCTATAGTAGAATGCCACGGTCTGGATAATTTATAAAGAAAAAACATTTATTTCTCATATTTCTGGAGGCTGGGAAGTCCAATATCAAGGTGCCAGCATCTTTTGGGAGCCTTCTTGCTGTGTCATTCCATGGCAGAAAGTGAGAGGGTGAGAGAGAGAGGAAGGGGACCATATTCATCCTCTTATCAGAAACCCTTTCCTTCAATAACTAACCCACTCCCATGAGTCAGGGTATTAATCCATTCATGAGGGCTCTGCCCTTGTGACCTAATCTCTTCTTAAAGGTTCTACCTCTCAACACTGTTGCCTTGGGGATTGAGTTTCCAACCCATGAACTTTGGGAGACACATTTACAACATAGCAAAGCGTTTCCATGCACTAATGTGTCGATTTCACCAATGACTCTATCAGATGGTAGTGTTTTCATCCCCATTTTACAGGTAACAAAACTGAGGCAGAAAGAAGGTCAGCAATGTGCTGGTGATCACATAGGTGTTAGGTGTGGGCTGGGCTTTTGAATTTGGGGGTCTGGATCCAGAGTCCACTCAGAACAAGTTCAGTTGTTGACAGGTTGAGCCTCTGGTGACACCAGCCCACCCTACTCATGGTGTCCAGGTCAGTAGAGAGTGTTTAGAAGAAGATAAAGGGAGATGAGAGAATAGATGAGAAGGACGAACACAGTTGGAGACTCATTGGGATTTTGAGATGAAATGTCAAAGGGGACCCTATTATTCTTCTAATGGAATAGACTGATTCTGTTATTAGACTTATTCTAATAAGTCCCAAACCTGAAAAGCTATGAAAAGACATCCTCCAAAGAAGGTCATTACATAATGGTAAAAGGATCGATACAACAAGAAGAGCTAACGATTCTAAATATATATGGACCCAATGTAGGAGCACCCAGATATATAAGGCAAGTTCTTAATGACTTACAAAGAGACTTAGACTCCCACACAATAATAGTGGGAGACTTTAACACTCCACTGTCAATAGCAGACAGATCAACCAGACAGAAAATTAACAAGGATATCCAGGACTTGAACTCAGACCTGGAACAAGCAAACCTGATAGACATTTACAGAACTCTCCACCCCAAATCCACAGAAGATACATTCTTCTCAGCACCTCATCACGCCTACTCCAAAATTGACCACATAATTGGAAGTAAAGCACTCCTCAGCAAAAGCAAAACAACAGAAATCATAACAAACAGTCTCTCAGACCATAGTGCAATCAAGTTGGAACTCAGAATTCAGAAAATAACTCAGAACTGCACAGCTTCATGGAAACTGAACAACTGGCTCTTGAATGTTGATTGGATAAACAATGAAATGAAGGCAGAAATAAAGAAGTTCTTTGAAACCAACGAGAATGAAGACACAACGTACCAGAATCTCTGGGACACATTTAAAGCAGTCTCTAGAGGAAAATATATAGCAATAAGTGCCCACATGAGAAGAGTGGAGAGATCCAAAATTGACACCCTATCGTCAAAATTGAAAGAGCTAGAGGAGCAAGATCAAAAAAGCTCAAAACCTAGCCGAAGACAAGAAATAACTAAGATCAGAGCAGAACTGAAGGAGATAGAGACAAGAAAAACCCTTCAAAAAATCAATAAATCTAAGAGCTGGTTTTTTGAAAAGATCAACAAAATAGACAGACCACTAGCCAGACTGATAAAAAAGAAAAGAGAGAACAACCAAATAGATGCAATAAAAAACGATAAAGGGGAAATCACCACAGATTCCACAGAAATTCAAACCATCATCAGAGAATACTACAAACAACTCTATGCACACAAACTAGTAAATCAGGAAGAAATGGATAAATTCCTGGACGCCTGTGTCCTCCCAAGCCTAAACCAGGAGGAAGCCGAAACTATGAATAGACCAATAACAAGGTCAGAAGTTGAGGCAGCAATTAAGAGCCTACTACACAAAAAAAGCCCAGGTCCAGATGGGTTCACAGCTGAATTCTACCAGACACACAAAGAGGATCTGGTACCATTCCTTCTGAAACTATACCAAATAATCCAAAAAGAGGGAACCCTTCCCAAATCATTTTATGAGACCAACATCATCCTGATACCAAAACCTGGCAGAGACTCAACAAGAAAAGAAAACTTCAGGCCAATATCCATGATGAACATAGATGCAAAAATCTTCAATAAAATACTGGCAAATTGATTGCAACAGCATATTAAAAAACTTATCCATCATGATCAAGTAGGATTCATCCCGGGGATGCAAGGCTGGTTCAACATACGCAAGTCTATAAATGTAATTCACCACATAAACAGAAGCAAAAACAAAAACCACATGATTATCTCAATTGACGCAGAGAAGGCATTTGACAAAATTCAACAGCCCTTTATGCTAAAAACCCTCAATAAACTTGGTATTGATGGAACATATCTCAAAGTAATAAAAGCTATTTACGACAAACCAACAGCCAATATCATACTTAATGGGCAAAAACTGGAAGCATTCCCTTTGAAATCCGGCACTAGACAAGGATGCCCTCTCTCACCACTTCTATTCAACATAGTACTGGAAGTTCTTGCCAGAGCAATCAGGCAAGAAAAAGAAATAAAGGGTATTCAAATAGGAAAGGTGGAAGCCAAATTGTCTCTATTTGCAGATGACATGATAGTATACCTAGAAGACCCCATCGCCTCAGCCCAAAAGCTCCTGCAACTGATAAGCAACTTCAGCAAAGTCTCAGGATATAAAATCAATGTGCAAAAATCACAAGCATTCCTATACACCAATAACAGACTTAAAGAGAACCAAATTAAGAACGAACTGCCATTCACAATTGCTACAAAGAAAATAAAATACCTAGGAATACAACTCACTAGGAATGTAAGGGACCTCTTTAAGGAAAACTACAAACAACTGCTCAACGAAATAAGAGAGGACACAAACAGATGGAGAAACATTCCATGTTCGTGGTTAGGAAGAATCAATATTGTGAAAATGGCTATACTGCCCAAAGTAATTTACACATTCAATGCTATCCCCATCAAACTACCATTGAATTTCTTCACAGAACTGGAAAAAACCACCATGAATTTCATATGGAACCAAAAAAGAGCCTGCATAGCCAAGTCAATTCTAAGCAAAAAGAACACAGCGGGAGGCATCACGCTACCAGACTTCAAACTATACTACAAGGCTACAGTAATCAAAACAGCATGGTACTGGTACCAAAACAGAGATATAGACCAATGGAACAGAACAGAAGCATCGGAGGCAACACAACATACCTACAACCATATTATCTTTGATAAACCAGACAAAAACAGGCAATGGGGAAAGGATTCCCTATTTAATAAATGGTGTTGGGAAAACTGGCTAGCCATGTGCAGAAAGCAGAAACTGGACCCCTTTCTGACACCTTACACTAAAATTAACTCCAGATGGATTAAAGACTTAAACGTAAGACCTGACACCATAAAAACCCTAGAAGAAAATCTAGGCAAAACCGTTCAGGACATAGGAGTAGGCAAGGGCTTCATGAACAAAACACCAAAAGCATTGGCAACAAAAGCCAAAATAGACAAATGAGACCTAATCAAACTCCACAGCTTCTGCACGGCAAAAGAAACAGTCACTAGAGTGAATCGGCAACCATCAGAATGGGAAAAAATCTTTGCAGTTTACACATCTGACAAAGGGCTGATATCCAGAATTTACAAAGAACTCAAACAGATTTACAGAAAAAAAACAAACAAGCCCATTCAAAAATGGGCAAAGGATATGAACAGAAACTTTACAAAAGAAGACATACATGAGGCCAACAAACATATGAAAAAGTGCTCATCATCATTGGTCATTAGAGAGATGCAAATCAAAACCACATTGAGATACCATCTCACACCAGTTAGAATGGCGATCATTAAAAAATCTGGAGACAGCAGATGCTGGAGAGGATGTGGAGAAATAGGAACACTCTTACACTGTTGGTGGGAGTGTAAATTAGTTCAACCATTGTGGAAGACAGTGTGGTGATTCCTCAGGGACCTAGAAATAGAAATTCCATTTGACCCAGCAATCCCATTATTGGGTATCTATCCAAAAGACTATAAATCGTTCTACTATAAGGACACATGCACACGAATGTTCATTGCAGCACTGTTTACAATAGCAAAGACCTGGAACCAACCCAAATGCCCATCGATGATAGACTGGATTGGGAAAATGTGGCACATATACACCATGGAATATTATGCAGCAATCAAAAATGATGAGTTTGTGTCCTTTGTAAGGACATGGATGAATCTGGAGAACATCATTCTCAGCAAACTGACACAAGAACAGAAAAAGAAATACTGCATATACTCACTCATAGGTGGGTGAGAAAAATGAGAACACATGGACACAGAGAGGCGGTCTACTATACACTGGGGACTGTTGGGGGAAATGGGGGAGGGACAGCGGGGGGGGGCTGGGGGGGATAGCCTGGGGATGAATACCAAGTGTGGGTGAAGGGGAGGAAGGCAGCAAAACACACTGCCATGTGTGTACCTATGCAACTATCTTGCACGTTCTGCACATGTACCCCAAAACCTATAATGCAATAAAAATTTAAAAAAAAAAAAAAAAGAAAAGACGTCCTCATTCATAGATGCTGATTTGTTTGCCAAAAAAAAAAAAAAAAAAAAAAAGGAAAAAAAACGGTGGCTACTTTCAAGTGAAAGGTTTTGTCTCAATCTTGCTTTTTGACAAAAGAAACACTAAGAAATGTTTCTCAATTTGGAACCTGGGTGCCTGGAACAGTGGGCCAAATAATTTTAAGTAGTATCAGAGACTTTTCTTGGTATTGTCTCTATTTTAACGTGTATTAGAAGAAATAAAACTGGCACATAAAACTCAGGAATTTGATGCTGAACATTGATTAGGATGAGGTTTAATATTTTTAAAGTTAGGCAGATATTTTTAAAAGTAAATTTTGAACAGATGGCATGCAGATATGGCAAAAATTGCCAAGATGGATGAGAATGATGGTCTTGGGGACATGGGGTCAAGGTCCGATTTCCAGGGTCCTGGCTAGAGAGAGCATCTCCCATCCTGCCTCTGTTTATAACCAGGCTCGCCGCTCCTGCTTCAGCGCCTTCTTTCTGCATAGCTGCAGTAGCTGACTGCTCATCATTCACTCACACACTGGGCAGGGCCCCTATCTCCATCCTTTTCCTCCTGCTTTCTTGCCATCTTCATGGCCTCTGTATTCATTTCTTTTTATCAGAATCCCATTCTTGCTTTCGTCAGCTTATTCCAGGGGTGGTGAATCTATAGCAGGGCCACTCGTATAATGTAAATAAATAAGCAAGATGAAGGAGTGACAAGGACTCTGGGAGGCGGGAGAGGGGCTGCCTGATCTCGAGGCAGTCAAAGGGAATTGATAAAAGCACTGGCTCACCAGAGGGAGTGCAGAGTCAGGCTAGATTTGGTTTTCAAGCTGTCGTTTGCCACTCCTATTGTATGTTTATAGGGCATCTGATAGGTCTCAGACATGTGAGACAAGGGAGGTGCATTTTTCCTGGAGAGGGCCCACTGGAGACGTGGGTGCATACTCTAGAGGTATGGGCGCTTTCTAGGTGTGTGCCTTGAAAACAGTGCCCACAAGCTCTGCCCCTCCTCCAGGAAGTCTTCCTTGACTGCCATTCATTCTTCCTCTCTGCCTTGAAGTTGATTTCTGGGTCCCTCTGCACACCCAGGTCCTTATGAAGAGGGCCCTGGGGAGCGGTAGCATCTGAGCTAGTGAGGAGACTGCCGGGAAAGAGGAGGATCCCACAACTTAAGTCTGAATCAGTTCTAAGCCCAAGGCTGAACCCACAGCAGGATCCTATGAGGTTGACTAGACCTATCTGTGGTGTAAACCGAAATAAAATTCTAAGCCTCACCTCCCCCAACCATCTAAAAGGACTTCCTCCTTAGCCAGAGCTCTTATAATTTAACCTGAAAGACTGTTTTAGGCCATGAAGGGATGTGGGGTTCCCACAGGCATCAACACACGGGCGCGTGGCCTCAACCTTGGCAAAACACACTTTAGAAATTAATCGAGGCCTGTCTCTGATTTTTGGGGTCTATAGTGCAGTGCCCCTCCCAGCTGCCCAGGCTGGAGTCTCCTGGCCTCCCACCCAGTCCCACCCGTCAGCCGGGCCCACCTGTGATAACACCGGAAAGGTTCCCTAATGTTTTTTCTTTCCCATGCCTGGGCTTCCCCCTTTTGTTCACACGGAGCAGCTCAACCTATTTACCTGATAAGAAACACCTCCAGGTATTAAGCCTAGTACCCATTAGTTATTTTCCCTGATTTTAAAAAATTTTAAATAAATAAAAATAATAATTTTTATGTTGAATACTGTATGAAAATAAAAATGATTCTTTTTTTAAAAAAGATACTTGCACACGTATGTTTATGGCAGGACAATTCACAACTGCAAAAATATGGAACCAGCCCAAATACCAATCAATCAATGAGTAGATGAAGAAATTGTAGTGTGTGTATGTATATATATGTATGATGGAATACCATTCAGTCATAAAAAGGAGTGAATAATGGCATTCACAGCAACCTGGATGAAACCGGAGACTATCATTCTAGGTGAAGTAACTCAGGAATGGAAAACCAAATATCATATGTTCTCACTTGTAAGTGGGAGCTAAGCTGTGAAGACGCAAAGGACTCTGGGAACTCGAGGGAAGGGTGGGAGGGGAATGAGGGATGAAAGACTACTAATCGGGTTCAGTGTGTACTGCTTGGTTGATGGGTGCAGCAAAATCTCACAAATCACCACTAAAGAACTTACTCATGTAACCAGGTATCACCTGGTTCTCCAAAACTTATGGAAATAATTTTTTTAAAAAGAAGTTTAATCAATTCCTGCTACTGAGGTGTTGGCAAGATATCCCTGTCTCACAGCAGCAGTTTCCAGCATAAGGCGTGACTGCCACCACCGTGTCTAGAAGTGGGAAGTATCTGCAGTCTGTCCACCAGATTAGACTCTATGCAGGCCTGTGTCTTTGCCTCCTGAGAGCGAAGTTTTACAGTGTTTGAATACAGGATCTAGGTCACAAGTCCACACACTCAAGCTGCAAGGAATGTTGGTAAAGTGAGTCTCTGGCATCTCCTTGAGAAGAATGACTTAATGGTGGAAAGGATGCCTCAAGAAGAAAGTAGCCGTGGAGAGTGATTTGCCAGAACCAGTTTAGAAAGGAAACCTGAAAATTCCTTACTTCAAGGCCAGGCACAGTGGCTCACACCTCTAATCCCAGCACCTTGGGAGGCCTAGGCAGGCGGAATACCTGAGGTCAGGAGTTTGAGACCAGCCTGGCCTGCATGGGAAAACTCCGTCTCCACTAAAAATACAAAAATTAGCTGGGCATGGTGGTAGGTACCTGTAGTCCCAGCTACTTGGTAGGCTGAGGCAGGAGAATCGCTTGAACCGTGAAGGGAGAGGTTGCGGTGAGCTGAGATTGCACCATTGCACTCCAGACTGGGTGACAGCATGAGCCACCCTCTCAATAAATAAATAAATAAATACCGGCATTAGAAATGGAGACCTCACAAGCTCCAGCACACAGAAGCTGGCAGCCCAGTGGGGGAATGTCTACCTGGCATTGTCAATGAAAAGAGCAATGACAGATGCCCGTCCAAAGTATGGGCGGATACCAAGAGGGAGCATCATGCCTGGAGCGGGGAGCACAGGTTCGGAAAGGATTGGAGAAGTCTTCTGAGAAGATACTCTTCCAACGGGGCTTTACGGCAGGTGGGAGCATCCTCAGAGAGCTTTGGGGTAGAGAAATAGCTGGGAGCTCCGTGACCCCCACCTAAGTTCTAGGCCAAACTATCAAGTCTGTCTAGGAAGTATGTCTAAGACGCAAAGTCGAGGCTCATATTTCCATCATATCTGGATCCAGAAAGATGAAGAGCTGCAGTGTAACTACAAGAGGAAATGTGGAGGATATTTTTCTTACTAGTTAACTCTCTCTAAAAGATAATTGACTGTTTAAATAAAAGTGGTAATAGACTCCACCATTTATAATCTAGGTAAAAAGAAAATGTATGACAATCATAGCATAAGGGAAAAAATGGAAGTATACTATTTTGAGGTCTTATGCTTTACATGAAGCGCGATAATAGGAAAAGAATGGAGAGTCTAATTACGAAACACAGTGTTAGAGGTTCTCTTTAGCCTATTATCCTTAATAAGGCACCTGCTTTTAGCTGACAGTCTAGCAGTGGATCTTCTTTGAAGGCCTGTAAGAATTTCATATATATATGTATTAGAAACAGTATCTTGCTCTGTCACTCTGGTGGGAGTGCAGCAGCATAACCAGAGCTCATTGGTTTTAACCTTCCCAGGCTCAGGAGATCCCATCTCAGCTTCCTGAGTCGCTGAAACTACAGGTGCACACCACCACACCCAACTTTTTGTATTCTTTTAAAATTTAATTTCATTTCATTTTAAGTTCCGGGATGCATGTGCAGGATGTGCAGGTTTGTTACATAGGTAAACATGTGCCATGGTGGTTTGCTGCACCTATCAACCTACCACCTAGGTATTAAGCCCAGCAGGCATTAGCTATTTATCCTGATGCCCTCCTCCCTCTGCTCCCCTGACAGGCCGTGGTGGGTGATATTTCCCTCCCTGTGCCCATGTGTTCTCATTGTGCAGCTCTTACTCATAAGTGAGAACATGTGGTGTTTGGTTTTCTGTTCCTGTGTTAGTTTGCTGAGGATAATGCCTTCCAGCTCCATCCATGTCCCTGCAAAGGACATGAACTCATCTGTTTTTATGGCTGCATAGTATTCCTTGATGCATCTATACCACATTTTCTTTATCCAGTCTATCACTGATGGGCATTTGGGTTGATTCCGTGTCTTTGCTATTGTGGATAGTGCTGCAGTGAACATACGTGTGCATGTATCTTTACTGCAGAGACAAGGTTTTGCCATTTTGTCCAGGCTGGTCTTGAACTCTTAGGCTCAAGTGCTCCATCTGCCTTGGCCTCCCAAAGTGCTACGATTACAGGTGTGAGCCACCACTCCTGACCAGCATCGAATGGTTCTGCTAAAGGCAGATTTTTAAAAGTCAGTTAAAAACAAACAAGTGGCCAGGCGTGGTGGTGGCTCACGCCTGTAATCCCAGTACTTTGGGAGGCCGAGGCGGGTGGATCACGAGGTCAAGAGATTGAGACCATCCTGGTCAACATGGTGAAACCCCGTCTCTACTAAAAATATAAAAAATTAGCAGGACATGGTGGCGCGTGCCTGTAATCCCAGCTACTGAGGAGGCTGAGGCAGGAGAATTGCCTGAACCCAGGAGGCGGAGGTTGTGGTGAGCTGAAACCCAGGAGGCGGAGGTTGGGGTGAGCTGAGATCGCTCCATTGCACTCCAGCCTGGTTAACAAGAGCAAAACTCCGTCTCAAAAACAAAAACAAAAACAAAAAACAAGTACCAAAAAAAGAAAAGAAAAAGTCTAGGCAAACTGATTCTTGAACTGACAGATTTTGTG
Source organism: Saguinus oedipus (assembly GCA_031835075.1). NCBI lineage: Eukaryota > Metazoa > Chordata > Mammalia > Primates > Cebidae > Saguinus > Saguinus oedipus. The sequence continues at coordinate 36,095,909 of CM063187.1, read as the reverse complement.
CCTGAGTTTTCGCTCCTTTGGCTAACTGAAGCTTTGGTGGATTTTTTCCCTCTCTTCTTTCAGTACTCATGACTCTTCTCTTCAGTGCTCATCAGGAGACTGAAGAAGCTGGTGGAATCTGAAGGCACAGCCTTAAATGACTTCTGTTCATATCTCCTGGGTTGACTAATGCAGGGAGTCCAAGCAGGAGGAGCCCCCTCTATAAGGGGCGCGTGGAAGGGAGTAGGTTCCTTTGAACAAATCACACTGAATCCTGGTGCTGGAATCTGCCCATAAAATGATTTCTGATTTTTCTTTTTCTTTCAGATTAATCCAAGTAGAAAAGGCCCTAGGTGGGGAACAGATTGTCCCAAGTTTACTATTTTTTATTAAGTTTTGAGTATGGTCTCTCTCTCTCTCTCTCTTTTTTTTTTTTGTTAAGATAGGGTCTCCCTCTTAACAAAAAACTCCCTCAAACTGCCTCCACAGTTTGGAGTGCAGTGATGTGATCTTGGCTCACTGCAACCTCCACCTTCTGAGTTCAAGTGATTCTTCTTCCTCAGCCTCCCGAGTAACTGAGATTGCAGGCGCATACCACCATGCCCAGCTATTTTTTTGTACTTTTAGTAGAGATGTGGTTTCATCATGTTGGCCAGGCTGGTCTCAAACTCCTGACCTCAGATGACCCCGTGTGGTTTCATCATTGCCAAGTTCTGATATCATGGAAGAATTGATCCACTCTTCCGAGTGTCATTAATAAAATTATAATTTCAGTTTGTGCTCCCAGAATGGTATGACGGAGAAACCCCAGCTATAACAGTGAAAGCTTTTGATTCTTTTGTCCTAAAGATACCAGTTATATCAAAATCATTTTCCCATGGAGGAACAGGATGGAAAGGTGGAGTTTTTGTTTCTAGTGTCTAGTGATGTTGCGGATTTGTTTACCTGGATTCTTCCCCAGAAGCAATGAATAAGCCTTGGAATGTATGCCTTCCACATTTAAAATATTAATAAATCTCAAGTGCCAAGTTATTCTCTCTGTGTGTCTAACATTTCCCTTATCCTGCCATCTAAGGGAAGCTTTCATGCCACGCTTTAATGCCAAGAGCATCTTCCGAGATAAATGGTAACCTCAGCAGAAAAAATGACTCTCCGGTTGTGTTTCGCATATTGACAAATCGATAGCTCCCACCCTGCCAGCCCTCCATCTCTCTTGGCTTAGTGTGGAGTTACAGCCTCCTGGAGGCCATGTTCACTCCTGTTCCTCCCCATGGTGGGCTTGTGTCGCGGAGGAGACTGTAGATTAATCAGTTCCAGGGCCTTCTTTCCAGGTGTGGTGTAATCAAGCTCATACTCATCTTTGGAGTCGAGAATCAAGTATGCGTGTGGTTGGGAGAGAGCTGAATGGAGAAGCCACACTGTGTCCCCCTGGGGTGAAATGAGGAAGTGAGAGTGGGAGAGGGCACCAGGCCACAGGTCCATGAGTGTGGAGGATGGAGTGATGCTGGGTCACATTTCCGGGGAGAGCGGGGAGAGCGTGGTGTGCCCTGGCCGTCTCGACCACGCGGAAATGAAAGCCTTATCATTTCCACATCTTCTCTAACTATGACCTTCTCCCTTTACTGGGATGTTAGAACAGCCTAAAGGCTGGAAATCTTGTTTGGGAACTCATGGTGAAGTTGTAAAGTGAATACTGAACAGGCGGAGTGCTTCTGCTTTCTGTGCTAAAGTAACACACAGCTATTGCCCCAACAAAGAGCAAATGGGTGCATTCTAAAATACAGAAGTGTGGTGACTGAGTGTTGCTTTGAACCACTCAGTCCTCAGTGTTCTGTTTCATTTTTGGGATAACAGACCCCAATTTCCTATTAGAAATGATGCTTCCCCTTCCTCCATGAGGTAGGACTTAGAAGACCTGTCAACCAAAGTGTCTGCTACTCACACAGGTCAGGGTTGAGCATGAGACTCCAGGAAGTCAATTACATTCTCTCCTGGGGTTTTTTTTTTTGAAACAGGGTCTTGTTCTGTCACCCAGGCTGGAGTGCAGTGGTGCAATGATAGCTCACTGTAGCCTCAAACTCCTGGGCTCAAGCAACCCTCCTGTGCTCAAGCAACCCTCCTGCCTTAGCTTCCTGAGTAGCTAACACCTGCCACCACACCTGGCTAATTTTTTAATCTTTTGTAGAGATGGAGTCTTGCTATGTTGCCCAGGCTGGTCTTGAACTCCTGGCCTCAAGTGATCCTCCCGTTTCGGGTTCCCAAAGTGCTGGGATTACAAGTGTGAGCCACTGCACTGGATGCCTCCTGAACTTTGAGCCTTGAGCGGAGAGATGTGAGAACAAAGAAGAAAAAAAGAATGGCACTAACTAATTTCAGAGGTCATACGCTGAGAGCAGCATGGATTGGTCCCTGCTGTCAAAGACACAGATTTGCTCTGGATCTGCCCTGTGCTGAGGATGGCTCCATGGCCTTCTTTTCTGATTCTGGGATCGGGAGCTGCCCTCAGCATTCTGGGACACTCCTCTTCTGCTTAAGTGTCTGTTCCAGTCACTTCCAACCAACCGTGACTGATGCAAATAGTTTAAAGATCTGCATCAGGCCTTTCTGGAATGTAACTTTTTTTTTTGGGGGGGGGGGGTGTTCTTGCTAATCTGCCTCCACACACAGCAAAGCCTTCTTGGGATGAAGGGAAGCGCCCTGATCAGAGGAACTGGAGCCCTTCATGTGTGGTAGGTTATCAGAGATCATTTTGCATACTCTGATAGACATAGTTACAATAATAATTGGTGATTTTTTGGTTTTTAAATTCTGTGCCAAGCTTTGTGCTAAGGACACAAGACGAATAATGGTTCAATGCTCACCAATATCTCATGTGATTGACATGGTTAATTATCATCCCATTTTAGAGGTGAAAAAAACTGAAACCCACATGGGAAGTCATTCCATCAAGGTCACCTGGGAAGAGGTGGAGCTGGGATTGGAACTCAGGTCCGTTCACTGTCTTGATCTTTTCTTGACCCTTTTGATTTTTTTTCTGCATTGATTCTCAACTTTATCTCTATATCTAATTTCAGCAGTTCTCAGCCAGGAGTGATTCTTCTCCCCAGAAGGCATATGTCAATGCCTGAAGACGCTGCAGTCATCACACTAGGAGAGAGAGCTGCTCCTGGCATTATACAGGTAGAGGCCACGGATGCCAAAAGGCATCCTATGATACCTGGGTCAGTCCCAGACAAGCAGTCCAGCCCCAAAATATCGGTTGTGCCAAGGCTGAGAACACCTGAGCTAAGCCCTTCCTCTGCACAATTTGAAACAAGAAAAGCATGTAGGGATACCTGTGCTAAAAAATCCAAGCAGGTGGCGTGTCTGTAGTCCCAGCTATTCAGGAGGCTGAGGCTGGAGGATCTCTCGAGCTCAGGAGTTCTGGGCTGTAGTGTGCTATGCCGATTGGGTGTCCGCACTAAGTTCGGCATCAATATGGTGACCTCCTGGGAGCGGGGGACCACCAGGTTGCCTAAGGAGGGGTGAACCAGCCCAGGTCAGAAATGGAGCAGGTCAAAACTCCCATGCTGATCAGTAGTGGGATCACGCCTGTGAATAGCCACTGCACTCCAGCCTGGGCAACATAGCGAGACCCTGTCTCTTAAAAAAAAAAAATTCAAGCAGGTGAAACCAGAGAGGGAAAGAATTGCTTCCCTTGCAATAATTCGTCTTCCTCGGGTTGTTCTCTTTTGTTTTCCTCTTGGTCCTGTTCTTTTGAGAAAAGCACAATAGTGGTTCCCTCCTCCCCCCGCTGCCCGCCCCTTCCCTTTGCCACTTTAGAAATGTTTGTGCTGGCTTGGAGTCCTTCAGACATCGCTTATTAATAATTTCCCCTTGGCACCTGCTGCCGCCTCTGTGTTAATGGCTTGAATCAGAGTGAGCCCACGGCGAGGAGGACCACCCCATGTCAGGCGCCTGCTCCTCCAAGGAGTTCAACTCTATTTTTTTTTTTTGCCCAGAAAGAAGCCTAACTAGGTGAGAGGGAGCTAAGTGCTTGAAGATCACCCAACAGGGCTAAAGGCACAGCAGGAGCCGTTATGATCTATCAGGTAAATAAATATGCTTTTCCGAAATTGTCTGAAGCTTTATTTATAGAAGGGGCCCAAATGGCCTGGAAGGAAGCTGCTTAAGAAGCTCTTAGCTCTCTGGCAACCCTCACGGAGTTGCACGAAACACTTTAGGGTTCTTTTCTTTGCCTTAATGATGCTGTAAGAAAAGCCAGAACGGCCCCACCAGCTGCAGGAGGGAACCTGGGGAGGAAGTCTTGTCTCCTTGTGGGGCATGAGGTAGGAGATGCCCCGCTTTTCTTAGGCCCCTTCCATCTTCCCACCCCTGGGCTGCAGCCAGGTGGGCTGTAGGAGAGGTGGGCACCTAGCTGCAGCCCAGGGTGTGAGAAGATGCAACAGGCCAGAGAAACCTACTCAAACCTACCAGGGCATGAGCTTGACTCCCAGGGGAAGGTGAGGTGCTGGATCAGAGGATTTACTGGAGAAAGAAACGGTTTGGGACAGCCCTTCTCATCACCTGTGAGGGGCATGCAGCCTTCTGGCCGTGCACTGGGATGGCCACCAATAGGCTCTGCCTGGCTAACTCATGCTTAAAACTGTTACAGCACAGGTTGCCAATGTGAGAAATTCACCCATCCAAACCCAAAGACTCAGAGACACAGAGAACAGTGAAAGTGAGACTTTTAATGATGATCTTGTAAGACTGAGTGTTCAATAGGCAGGCATACCCAGCAGTTGCCTATTGATTGTTGGGTGGGGGCTGTAGGTGTTTTTATTTATTTATTTATTTATTTGGGTTGTCTTGCTGCATTTTGTTGCAATCCACAATGCATTGCAATCCTAGTTAGCTTGGGGGCTATTTAAGTATCTGACCTATGACCTAAGTAGCGGGAGATGCCGATAAGAACAGAGAAAATGAGCTGTTTCGCAATCTAGTACACTTTCATCTTAGACTAAACTTTCTTGTTTCAGGTGAAGGCAACCAAAGTTGGGGGAAGGGGGAGGCTGACAACAGGCATCAGCTATCCAAGCAGGGGCCTAGTATATCCTGTTTCTTCTGTAGTTTGCTGACCTAAGCCTACTTAAGGCACTTTGTCTTGGAAATGGACCCCCGTATACACTATTTCTTTTACCAACTCCTAAAGATTTCACATAAAAATTAAAATTTCTAACTTTAATTTTGTCTTTGGTAAAAGAGAACATTTGCATTTGGTAGTGCTGGTCTGACTTCACCACGTGGCAACAGCTATCCCCTTAAATCCCCTCCAATGGCTGGTGTCCTCTCCAAGTCCCCTTTGCTGAACTATCACCCCGGACCGTGGAAGAACCCATGTCTGTGGTCCCTGTCCTAGGGAAGCAGCATTTGCTTTCATCTTTCTAGAATAGTTAAGGGACAGAACCAAACAAAAAGGGAGGGATTGTCTGATTCTAGAGCTAGGTCAGGAGGTGATGCTGGAAGTGACAGACAGCATTGAGAAGGGCTTCCAGGGGTGCAGGGAAATGAGTTTGGACTTGAGAGTTGTGTGGGTTAGGCTAGGAGAAGAGGGAGGTTGCTGGGGGAGATCATGAGGCTGGGAAAGGGCAGAAGGGCAAAGGCATGCAGGTGAGCATGAGCTTGGCTCCCAGGGAAAGGGGAGGTGCTGGATCAGAGCGTTTGTTGGAGAAAGAAACGGAGTGTCAGCTGAAAACCAGGAGCAGTGTGTTGACCTAGTGGTCTAGGCCACATAGTCTCGTAGTCACCTGTCCATCTAGAGGTGTGATGGCGATCGGAGCGGTGGAAGGGAGATGGGATGCAGAAAGCAGCAGATATTCTGCCAGGCTTCTTCATAATCATGAGTCTCCCTTCAGGCCTCAAGGTAATATCAAGATTTCTGGCTCAGAACCTGGTACTCTGAACTTTAAGTAGCAATGGGGCAAGACAGAAATCATGCAGACTGCATGACTCTAGGAAACCCTGAGCCCCAGAGCCCTGGAGGTGGCCCCAGCATGAGTCATTTGAGGCTGAGGCCTCAGCCTCTTACCAGGGTCTCCTAGGCTCCAGCTTCCCACTTTCTCATCCTCTTCTGGGGTTATGCAAGGGCTTAGACTCCTGTGTGTCCTACTGCTGGGGAATTGTTCAAAAGCCAGGGTCCCCGGAGAAGTGAATTTTGTCTGCCGGCTTGACCTGCCCAGGAAAGGTCCATGGAAATTCGAGTAAGAATGAATCAGGAGGTTCTCATGGACTCCATTGTAATCCCTGTCAGCGTGCTCTATAAAAACCCTTAATACACATTTAAGGCTTATGTCTATTTCTTCAATTAAGCATCACTCTGCTGACTCAGGAACTGAGCAGGATTTGAATACAGTCTTCTGGGATCACCCATTAGGAGCCAGACTCCTCAGATCCCAGGAGCTGGGAGCGACACCTAGATTTCCTCTTTTTGCTGCATTTTACCATTAAAAATGGCTTCCCTCTGATGTGACCACCTTCCTGCTCTTAACACACACACACACACTCACACACTCACACACCCCCCCCACACACACACTCACACGCATGAAGCTTCATAGAAACAGTCATTTCTTGGCAAATCACACATTTACAAAATGCCCATAAAATGGGAATTGCATGGGAGGGGGGCACTTGAAGTCAGCAGGGAGTCACAGAAGGGGAGCTTTGTGTTTCTGATGGGCTGTGTCATAGGATAGAGCAGATTGCGTCTTTACGCCAAGGAGAAAAACTCCTGACATAAGCTGGGATCAGGTGGGTGGCAGTAAAAGGGGACTCATCCATCTGAGGAGGTGTTCACAATGGCGGGAAAATTCAGAGCCCTGGAAACCACCTGACCTTAGAGATACAGTCAACACAACCCACCTAGGGACAGGCTGGTGTGAGTCCCATTTTCTTGTGCCTGTGTCTACAAGGAATACATGAGTGATTTCAGAGACTATTTTTGACCAGAAGAAAAATAAATTGCATGTCACAGGATTTGAACAGATTAAAAACATTACAAAAATGTTCCGCCTCTGCCTGTATTGTATTCTTACTTTATTGCTGGTGATTTCTCCTTTGACTTGCTAACAGGGATGTATTTTTTCTTGGTACTGCCATTACCTCTCCCTGCTTCTTTCCAGGTCACTAATTTTTCTGCTTAGAGTTCATTCTGTTTAGACCGATATGCTGTCTCTTTTAATGAGGTTATTTCTGGGTTATTAGCCTTCCTGTTATATGATACCTTATGTGGAGGGCCTAATTGATGTAAATCAAACACAGCTTGTGGAAGAAAAAAAAATCAAAGTCATCCTTCAGATATTTGGTGAATCTCGAGGCATCTCAGGATTTCAGCATTTAAAAGTACTTTTTCAACGAGAGGTTACATGTGGCTAATAACACAAATAAATCCTTTCTCATTCGTAAATTAGCAGGTTCAAAGAAGTGGAAATTGAAGGAGAGCATTGGCATTTGGGTTTGCTGAATAAGCTTTAGACAGAAATTAGACTGAAAAGTATCGAGTGGGAGGGGTTTAATTGTATAGTTCAATAACCTTGCCAACATATTTTTATTAAGGCATTCTTACATAAGCCATTAAGCTTTAGGTTAATTTTTACAGTTATTTTCTGGCTGTACTTAGCGAATAGGGATAAAGTGAAGCAAGGAAAGAGTTTCCTCTCGAACTCTCCTAGGTCTCATTGCTGACCTCGGCTTGACAGGGACTTTTGTGGTGCTGTGGTCATCAGAGGGGCCCGTTGCTATGTTCACATTAGCAAGAGGAGGATGCTTTTTTTCTGATTTTGCTCCTGGACATATAGCTCTGTCGCAGGAGATCTAATGTGCAGGCATATTATTTTTATCTCGAAAGAAAGAAAAATATGGTTTGCTCTCTTTTTTCCTTAAGGTCTTGTTCATTCATTATGTTCTCTGCCTGTCTCAGAGAGAAATTGCTCCATGTCTGGAAAGGTGAGGCCAGTGCTGCGCTCCCCAGAGGGAGTTCTTGGGAGACACCTTGTGTCTTTGTGGAGCAGGGAATCTGTTGGGTGGAGGGACTCTCAGGGGATGAGGGTTGCGTGGCAATGGGGAAGGTGGGTTGGACGTGGCACCCAGGGGCCACACTCACTCCGGGCAGTCTTGCTACAGCAGAAGGCATGGGAGTTTTGGGATCAGACCAGGTTAATGCTAATTCGGCCCATTCATAACCATGTGATGCTAGGGAAGGTACTTACCTGGCTAATGACAGCACCTGAAACTCAAAGGTGAACCTATATGAAGTCCTCTGTGGAGGAGGCTGACTTAGCTCTCCTGAGATACGCACCTTGCCCTTAGTTTGGGAAAATGATCATACCTCCTGCACAGGTTTGCCCCAGATGTAAATAAAAGCAACCTACCAACTACCAGACACAGCAGAAAATGGTCTTGACGCCGACCCTCTCAGAAGTCTGGGGAGAGTGCGGGAGGTCATTGCCACTGCGTGCTGTTGCCCAGCTTGGTAGTTGGTGGACACTCAGTCATGGTGGCTCCACTTCATGTTTACACTGGGTCCAGGCCTGCGATGGCTCTTGCCTACGGACCGGGACCACCTGTTCACTCTGCCTGAAAAGGTGGAGGAACTTGGAAGATGCCGGAACAAGGGAAAGTGGGCCTTTCTCCCAGGGAAGAGGCTGGCTGACCCTGCCCGCTCAAGAGTCACCATTGAGCAGAGTGGCCTCTCCAGGTATGAGACGTTGTCATATGCTGGCTTAACACCACGCCGTGCTGTGTATATATCAGGTAGGCATTTATATGTATGTATGTTACCTCTCTCTATATAGGTATTTATATATACCTGTAAATAATTAACATAATATCTATTTAAATAAATAGGAATATACGTTATCTATATACACACATATATATGTCTATGTAAGTGTTCATGTATATGTATATATGTTTGCCTCCCTCATATGTAGAAAAACACTGCTACAGAATGGCACACAGCTCTAGGCTGTTGTACCTATAAACATTTCTATTCTAATTTGTATTTACATATATGATGATGCCTCCATTTATATGTTATATGTTTCTTTATATAGTTAGTGATATTCCTATTTGCCTGGGCATGAATTTGTTTCTAGTTAGGTCCCTTCCCAGGCCCGTGTCTGTGATGTGCTCCAGACAATAGCCTGGCTCCACGGTTTCTTCAGGTGTGGCCACCAGGGCTCCTCCCTGCCTGCCTGGAGGTGACCTGGTGACCCAGTTGTGGACTTAGCTCATCAGAGGGTAGGGAATGCTTGGCTTCTTTCATTCTTTTTTTTTTATTCATTTGCTTATTTATTATTATTATTTTTTTGGTGGGGGGAAAGTCTCATTCTGTCACTCAGGCTGGAGTGCAGCTCGCTGCAACCTCCGCCTTGTGGGTTCAAACGATTCTGTATTTTTAGTGGAGACAGGGTTTCACCATGTTGGCCAGGCTCATCTGGAACTCCTGGCCTCAAGTGATCCATCTGCCATGTCCTCCCAAAATGCTGGGATTACAGGTATGAGCCACCATGCCTGGCCCATCATTTACATTATAGTAATTTTCTATCAGAGATCTTAAATATCAGAGAGAAAAATTCAGAATTTATGTCATTGAATCATGGAGATGGATTTGAAATTCCTCGAGCACTAGCGTTTCTCAAACCTCTTCCTAAATAATTTTGCTTATTCTATACAACATCTATACAATTATTCACTTGACATTTTAATTTAAATCACCCTTCTTTAAATTTTTAGAATTTAGTTTTAAAGGAAAGCATATGTCAGTTTGGTACCTGGACCTTCATGGTATTTGCCATAAAGAGGGATAGTTCTGGGATGGATTAGATGTCGTTCCCATTGGCCTGCTCTACTGCCCACAAAGGCTGCAGTCACACACAAACTCACACTCACACGCAGAATACACACACTAGAGAGAACAATGTCTATAACAACACCTACCTATCACGTACTCCCACAGAACACACAGAGTGCACAAGCACAAAACAGTACACAATACAGATGACACATAGACATGACACAAACACACACATGGTACATATAACACACATGACATGCACTTATGCTCACACAACACATGAGACAAATAATACATGTTATAGAGGACATGCACAACAAACACACCAAGTGCACACACTTCAGACGTTCACAGCACACACACACCCATCATACACACACTCACACCCACCGCACATACACAACACAAAGTCATACGCCTCCTGCAATGCTAGCATACAACACACACAGTGAACATTCTCAAAGCTACATATTCATATATGTAATATTTCTTCTTAGTTAAAAACCTAGGGGTAGAAATGTTGGGTTATAGAGTATGCATGTTTTTAAATTTAGCTGTTCTGCAGAGTGGTGTATCTGTCTGTATAATCTCCAGCAGCCTATTTTAATTCCTATTGCCAATGCTTGATATTGCCAGACTTCCTAATATCATCTCATTTTGGAGGAGGGAATGGGTGTGTCATTATAGTTTTAAATTGCGTTTCTCTGATTAATATAAGGCTATTTTTGTAAATGGTTGCTTTGCGTTCTTTTTCCTATTGGTCTGATTCTTTCTCTTTTTGAATTTTTAAACATTATTAAAATATTCTGGACCTAACTATTTCTATCCAGATACAAATGTATATATGTCTGTGTGTATGTTGTGTGTATTGTGTATGTGTTGTTATAATATGTTTTTCTAGTCTATGGCTTATCTATTCATTCTTTAATGATGTCTTTGAACGTACAGAAGCATTTCAAGAGTTGAAGTGCAAAAGAAACTCATGATGTGGGTTGTGGCACTCTGAATTTTCCCTGGTGCTCTGTGATGTATACCTGAGAAGGTGATTCAGATCAAGTGGATAGAGGAAAACCCATTGGAGGCCACTGGCTATAGCAAATCGTGGAGAGAAGTTAATGGTGTGAACTGAAGATAAGGAAATAAACGTGGAGAAATGGAGAAAAGGGAGTATATTCAAAATATATCTTGGAGGGAGTTCATGGAAGTGAGAAAGAAGTAGGTGACAAAAATGGCTACAGGTTTATGGTTTAAGAAAATCGAATGAAACAAGTAAAAATAGCAATATATTGTGAGGAGAGAGTTGGGCGATAGTTAGAGAAGGGTGGAGGGACTTAGGAAAGAACTTTTGTAGTAGGGGACTTAATTTTGTCTAAATGTGTGGTGGGAGGGAACCAGTGTCCACAGAAACAATAATGGATTGCATCATTTTTCTAAATTAGAGTTTCTCAACTCTGGTTGTGCATTCAAATTTCCTGGAGAACTTTGAAAAAATGTTGACGTCCAAGCTTTTATTCCTATCCCCCACAGTTTATTTCTGGAGGGAGGCTGGGGCATGGGGTATGTGTGTGTGTGTGTGTGTGTGTGTGTGTGTGTGTGTGTGTTCAACAGAAGCTCACTAGGTGACTCAAATGTGCAGCCAGGATTAAGAACCACTGTCTTGGAAGACCGAAGAGGCCGAGATCCCAAGTGTAGATGGATTAGTTGGTCTTAGGTGCAAGAAGAGTTGCTCACTGCAACAGGAAGGAAGAAGGGAAGATGGGAACAGATGCAGAATGTTTGAAAGTTTGATGATGGAATGTTAAGGAGGGCACCCATGATTGGTTTATATTTTCAGGAATCTTTACACAACGCAACCCCTATAATTCTTAGCCAAGCCAAATGAGAGACTGTTAGATAAGGCAATTTGGGGGACATAATGACTTCTTATTATTACCATCTTCATACTGGTTTTACTATAAAATTGATAATTTGTAATCAACTAATATTAGAGTTTGGGGATACTAGGACTTCTGGATCTCCTAAGGTAGATTGATGGGGGCTACTAACACGTTTTTCTTTGGAGAATAAGGAATGGAATTTTCTGAGAATTCCACTAGAAGCTGAACATTATTGGTTGCATTTTACTTTTCCTGCTTAAAAATTTAGAAATAAACTAATTTACATTCTCACCAGCACTGTAAAAGCATTCCTAATTCTCCGCAACCTCACCAGCATCTGTTGTTTCTTGACTTTTTAATTATCGCTGTTCTGACTGGCATGAGATAGTATCTCACCGTGGTTTTAATTTGCATTTCTCTAATGATCAGTGAGGTCGAGCTTTTATTCATATGTTTGTTGGCTGAATGTATGTCTTATTTTGAGAAGTGTTTATTTCATTTGCCCACTTTTTTTCTCTCAAAATTTTTTATTGCATTTTAGGTTTTGGGGTACATGTGAAGAACATGCAAGATTGTTGCATAGGTACACACATGGCAGCGTGATGTGCTGCCTTCCTCCCCTTCACTTATATCTGTCATTTGCCCACATTTTAATGGTGTTGTGGGTATGTTCATTGCAGCACACTTCACAATAGCAAAGACATGGAATCAACCCAAATGCCCATCAATGATAGACTAGATAAAGAAAATGTGGTACATACACACCGTGGAATACTATGCAGCCATAAAAGAATGAGATCATATCATTTGCAGGAACATTGATGAAGCTAGAAGCCATCATCCTCAGATTGATGCAAGAACAGAAAACCAAACACGGCATGTTCTCACTTATAAGTGAGAGCTGAACAGTAAGAGCACGTGGACACTGGGAGGGGAACAAAACACACTGGAGCCTGTTTGGGGGCTCTGGGGGGAGAGCATTAGAGTAAAGAGCTAATGCATGCTGGGCTTAATACCTGGGTGATGGGTTGATAGGTGCAGCAAACCATCCTGGCACTTGTTTACCTATAAAACAAAGCTGCACGTCCTCCATGTGTACCCAGGAACATTTAAAAAAGATTTTAGAAACAGATTTTTTCCAGTCTTTTAAAATTATTGATCAACATGGTTGGAAAATTTGATTTCAAGAGGCTCAAACCTTGATGTTACTGATGCAAATGGCTGTAGTGTTAAAGGTAGTGAGTTTCTTGAGATGCTTGTAATAGCCCCTTGCTGAGAGATTTCTCTGTCTAGAGTTCTCTAAGTTTGAGATTCAGGAGGGGATTTTGACTGGGCTTGAGGAAAAAATGGGAAGGACCTTTCCTGACCAAATATAGTGAACAGTTCGAGCATTTGCTCTTTCAAGTGTATGAACCAGCTGGCACTTACAGCCAGGACAATATCAAAATTTAATGGAAACTTAATAAACTTTCAAACCAGAGAAGTGCTTACACTACTCAGAAAGAGATGTTTGAACTGCTATGTCTGCCTAGCTATGGAAGAGAAGTGGTACTGCCATTCACTTGGGAACTATCTTTAGTAATAAATTTGGATGAGATTCCATCTGGTTTTCTTATCTATTCTTTTTATATAGTGCAATGTTGCAGGTGCAAGAGAATGTGTTTGAAGAAAAAATGCATATGAAACTACATTAGACTGGAGTTTGCCATTTCATTCTCTTGGCAGGATAGCAGCTGCAAAATGAGTTTTTGGGGCTGAGGGAAAGGGTTCATTCTGAGGACTGCAATTAATGAGCAGGAGTTTGCCAGAAAGAGAGGATTATCGGATAAGATTTTAAAAGTTGTATTGCCGTGTAATTAATGTACGGTGAAATGCATAGATCTTAAATAACCAGTTTGATCAGTTTTGAAAAATATGCACACCAGAGTGACACACATCCATATCAAGACATAGTCCATTTCCACCCTCCAGAAAGTTCTTTCATGTCCCTTCCCAGTACATTCTTAGCCCTTCTCTCCAAAGAAAACCATAGTTCTGATTTCTGTCATCACAGATTCATAATATCTGTTTTAGAACAGTCACATAAGTGGAATCATACAATATGCATTATTTTGTCTGTCTTCTTTAGTAAGAATGATGGTTTTGAATTCTTCCATATTTTGCATGTATTAGTATCTTTTTTTGAAAAAAATCACTGGGTAGTGCACTTTGTATGAAAATACCACAGTTTATTTGTCTGTTCTATTGCTGATGGATGCTTGGGTTGTTTTTCTGTTTTGTTGTTGCTTCTATTAACATTCTTATACAAGATTTTGGGGGACATGTATTTTAATTTCTCTTAGATAAATGTCAAGGAATGCAATACTGGGTCACGGGGCAAGTGTATGTGTAATTTTATAAGAAACCGCCATAGCAGTGTCCAAAATGGCTGTGCCGTTTTACTCCACCACCACCTATCAGTGTAGGAGAATTCCAGGTGCTCCTCATTCTCAACATCTGGTATGGTCACTCCATTCAACTGTAGCCGTTCTAACGTTTGAAGTGGTGTCTCATTAGAGTTTTAATGTATATGTCCCTGATAAAGCTGGCCATTCCTACATGTTTGTGAAATGTATGTTGAAATCTTTTGCTCTGTCTTATTATTGAGTATGACTTCTTTATATTCTAAATATAAGCTGTTTGATACATTTGACACTCTCCTTGTCTTTGGCTATCCAATTTATTTATTTATCAATATCCTGTCATAAGTGAACGTTTTTAATTTTGATGGAGTTCATTTTTTTTCTATTAAACGATTTTGTTTTTGTTTTTTTTTTTTTTTCCTAAGAAATCTTTGCCTGCCTTGAAGTCATAAAAATTCTCTCTTAGGTTTTCTTCTAGGAGCTCTGTCGTTTTAGCTTTTAGGTTTAAGTCTACAGTTTACTTTGAATTAATTATTGTCTGTGGTGGAGGGCAGGAGTAAATATTATTATTTTTTCCATACAGATATTGAGATGTTTCAGACATTTCAACAATAGTTCTCTTGAAAAGACTATTATTGCAATAAGAATCACTTCAGTGCCATTGTCAAACTTCTATTGACCCTATAGATTTGAATCGATTTCTAGATTCTTTACTGTGCTCGATTGATTTTTTTATCTCTCCTTATACAAAAACCACAGTATCTTTTCTATTATTACTTTATAAAAAAATCTTGAAAGCCTTTGTTCTTCTTTTTCAAATTTGCTTTGGCTCTACTACATGTATTTTTATATAAATTGTAGAAACAGCTTTTCAATTTCCTTTTTAAAAAGGCTTCTTGGATTTTGCTTGGCATAGAATTGAATCAATAGATCAATTTGGGAAGAAATGACATCTTGGAAGTATTGAGAATTTCAGTTCATGAAGTAGGTACAGATCTTTATTTAGATATTTAAAAATTTCTCTTAGAGATTATATGTTGTTTTTCATGTAAATTTCTTGTACATCTATTGCTAAATTTATCTCTAAGTATTTTATGTCTATTGAGTAGGATTTTTAAAATTGTATAATCTAATTTTTTATTGCTATTATATAGAAATACAATTTATTTTGATTATTTACAGAGTATATTGTGACATTGCTAAATTCATGATTAGTTCAGGTAGTATTTATCTTTTTGTAATTTGCTTAGGATTTTCTTCCTATATAAAAATGACTGGGACTTTCAGTACAATGAGAGGAAACCTCCTTGCCTTTCTTCTGATTAGCTGAAAATTTGATCAGTTGTCTATGTTGAAGTAACTTTGTTAGTTGTGAATCTGTAGCAATGTCTCCTGTTTTATTTCTGATGTTGAATATGTGTCTGTGTTTTTCCTTGGTCAGTCTTGCTAGAAGCGTATAAATTTTATTTACCATTTCAAAGAAATAATCTAGTTCATTGATTACCTTTGATATCTTTATTATTTCCTTCCTTCCTCCCTCCCTCCATCCCTCCCTCCCTCCCTCCCTCCCTCCCTTCCTTCCTTCCTTCCTTCCTCCCTCCCTCCCGCCCTCTCTTCCTTCCTTCCTTCCTTCCTATTAATTTTTATTTAATTTGTCTTTGTTTTTCTAGCCTTTGAGGTTGGATGATTAGATTTTTTATTTTAAATCCTTTCCATTTTTCTAATATAAGCAATTAAAGGTATAAAATTACTTCAAGTACTACTTTATATATATCTCATAAATTTTAAAATATGTATTTATTACTGTTTCATCTAAAATATTTTAAAATTTACCTTGTACTTTTTTTGATTCATGGAATATTTGGAAGATTTTATTTAACTTTCCAACACGGTAGTGTTTTAGAAAACATATTTTATATTTGTTAACTTCTATTTTAACTGTTTAATTTCATCATAGAGAAAATACAATACGATTTCAACACATAACATTTATTGTGTCTTCTTTAATTTCTTAACAGATGGTTTGTCTTGGTGAATGTTCCATGTGTACTTGAAATAAATATGTATGTTTCTCTTGGATATATACAGCTCAATAAGGTTAAATTGTTTGATAATATTCAGATATTCTTTTGCCTTACAGTTGTTTTGTCTATTTGTTTTATTAACTACTGGAGCAAGAATAAAGTCTTCAGTTGTAATCTTAAATTTGCCTATTTCTTCCAGTAGTTTTGCTGAAGTTGCCTTATGTATTTTCAATAACTGTTTATATGTTGATTCATTTAGGCTTGTTATGTCTTCTTGATTAATTGATACTTTATCAGTATAAAATGTCCCTCCTTATCCTGATGAATAGTCTTTGTCTTGAAGTCTACTTTGCTTATAATATAGTTGTATTTTCTTTTTCATGCATATTGTTTACGTGCCTTTTTACCTCCTTTTACTTTTAAGTTACCTGTTTCTTTATATTTAAAGAGTATTTCTTGTAGACACACTTACCATATTGTTATTGTATTTTAAAAATAACGTTAATAACATTTAATATTATTTTTGGCATGGTTAGCTTTAAGTCTACCATTATATTTATTCTCTATTTGCTTATTGCTCCTTTTTTCCACTTTTGGGTTGAAATTTCTAGCATTTTATTTTTTTCCCTCTATTTGTTTTTGTCAAAATTTCTTTGTTAGTTTTAGTAGCTTAGTGTACTTTCCGTAATCACCCTCTCATTCTCACTGTTACTGTTATACGTTTTACTTCTACATATGTTAAAATGCCACAGTACAATGTTACTGTCTTTCTTCTAATAATCAAATGTAGTTTAAGGAATTAAGATATGAGGAAAATGTATTTTACATTTAATCCATATATTTGCCATTTCTAGGTCTTTTATTCCTTCATGTAGACTTTATTCCTTCATGTTGCAATCTCCTATCAGTTCTTTTCAGCCTGGAGAAGTATCTTAAACATTTCTGTGTAGCAGATCAACTTGTGATTATTCTCTTAGTTTTGGTCATCTAAAAAACCTTTATTTTTCTTTCCATTTTGAGGGGTATTCCACTGGATATATGCTTCGAGGTTGACAGGATTTTCTTTCAGCTTTTTAAAGGTGTTGCTCCATTATCTCTGGCTTGCAATATCTTTGATAGGGGATAAAGATATTATTTTTATTTTTGTTTTTCTATAAGTAAGAGTCTTTTCCCCCTCTGTGTCTTAGTTCATTTTGTGTTGCTGTAAAAGAATACCTGAAGCTGGGTAATTTATAAAGAAAAGAGATTAATTTGACTCGTGAATCTGGTGGCTGACAAGTTCAAGATTGGGCATCTGTATCTGATGAGGGCCTCAGGCTGCTCCCATTCCTGGCAGAAGACAGAGGGGAGCCATTGTGTGCCAAGATCATGTGGAGAGAGGGGAAGCAAGGGATAGAACAGGTGCCAGGCTCTTTTTAACAACAGTTCTTTAAGGACATGTTAGAGGTAGAACTCACTCACTTTGAGAAAGGGCACTAATCCATCCACGAAGAATTTGCTCCCATGACCCAAACACCTCCCATTAGCCCCACCTCCCAGATTGGGAATCAAATTTCAACATGAGAGTTGGAAGAAACAGACATCCAAACCATTGCACTCTGGTTCCCTTAATATTTTTCCTCTTCATCACGAATTTACAGCAATTAGAATATAATGTTTATTGGTGTGATTTACTTTGATTTTATCCTCCTGAAAGATCATTGAGCTCTTGGATCTGAGGTTTTATATATTTTGACGCAATATGAGATATTTTCAGTCATTATTTCCTCAGATATTTTTATCTGTACACTATTTCTCTCATCTTCTTTTGGGATTTGTGTTTCGCTTATTTTAGAATACTTGATATTGAGTTTCAGGTTACAGAAGCTCTTTTCATTTCTTATGACAACATGCCCCATACCCAATGTAATTATTGGAGAAAATTCAATGTTTGCATAGTACATCATAGTATGATTGTGTAGTAATTTACTTATTATAATAAGAAGCTTCTAACATAGATCCCCCAAATCTCACCTCCTGGTATTCCCACTTGTATGGAATCCCTTCCTCTTGAGTGGGGGCTGGACTTAGCAATTTGCTTCTAATGAGTAGAACACAGAAAAATGAATGGGAGATCACTTCTATGATTAGGTTATGAAACACTGCCTGCAGTCTCGTGCACTCTCTCATCTTGCTCATTATGATGACGGGAGCTGCAATATGGAGAGGCCCACATAGCAATAAACTGAGGGAAGACTCTTAAAAGAGCCAGAGAGGAACTGAGACCCTTGGAACTGAATCCTACCAACAACCACGTAAATGAGCTTGAACGTAGATTCTTCTTCAGCTGAACCTTCAGAGAAAACCCCAGCCTCAGCTGCCACCTGAGAGCCGTTTTGCGAGACACCTATTTAGAGGATCCAGAGGAACCACACTTAGATATCACATACATTGTGATATAATAAATGCTGTTTTGCTGAGTCATTACATTTTGGAGTAATTTGTTATGCAGCAATAGATAACAAATACATGTTTTCTATCTACTATTTTCAGATGTGCCTTCTTCCTCTTTTATTTGCTGTTATAAGTAATGCTGCACGGAATAGCCTGGAGAATATAGCTTCATCTTCAGAAATTTATTTACACAAGTGGCATTGGTAAGTCATAATGTCTGAGCAGGGCTCAGTTTGGTAGTGCATATAACAAAAGTTTGGAATAAAACGAAGAAGATTAACATGGCCTCTACACAAAGAGAACATACAAATTCATGCAGTGCTCTCTCTCTCTCTCTCTCTCTCTCTCTATATATATATATATATATATATATATATTTTTTTTTTTTACAAAGACTTAAAAGCCATTCAATGGATGAAGGATAGTGTTTTCAACAAGTGGTCTGTATCTTGATTGCAGTGATAAATATTAATACATGAACCTACACATGGGATTAAATGGTATAGAGCTACACACACACACACACACACACACACACACACACCAGCAAACACAAGTAAAACTGGGGGCATCTGAATGGGGGTGCTGAGTTGTGTCAATGTCAGTATATCAGATTGTGATATTATACTGTAGTTTACAAGATGCTATCATTGGGGGAAACTAGGAAAAGAGTATATATGATCTGTGATCGCTCTATATTATTCCTTCCAACTAAATGTGAATCTATAATCATCTCAATAAGTATTGTAACTTTTAAATGAGATGAGCATTTTTATTATTCATTTATTTATTTGTCTTGATTATAGAGATGGCGGATCTCACTGTGTTTCCCAGGCTGGTCTGGAATTCCCGAGCTCAAGCAATCTTCCCACATCAGGATCCCAAAGTGCTGGCATGAGCCACCAAGCCAGGCCAAGATGAGTATTTTTATAATTTCAAAATACATGAACACATTTTACCCAAAGAAGAGCACAATTTATAATTCTACTCACTGTAAGAATGAGCATGCTCACTATTGTGGCTTTATTAATTTTTGGCCCATTACAGTATGACAGGGAATTGTGTGAAACAGACAATAAGGAGGATAAGCGAGCTTTTTGTATTCCTCTATTGCCCAGGCTGGAATGCAGTGGGTTGATCATAGCTGACTGTAACCTTGAACTCCTGGGCTGAAGCAATCCTCCTGTCTTAGCCTCCCAAGTAGCTAGACCTAACAGGTATGCTCTACTACACCTGGCCAATTTTTTAACTCTTTTGTCGGGGTGGGGTTCCACTATGTAGCTCAAGCTAGTCTTGAACTCCTAGCCTGAATTGATCCTCCCATCTTGGACTTCCAAAGAACTGAGATTATACATGCGAATCACTGTGCCCTGACCATTGTTTTATGCTGATAAAAAATTTGCTTAACCAAGAATACATAATATTATAAGAACCAAATAATTCTAGGATAATTAATGAGGTCTTTTTTCCTCGTGCAATGTGGCACAAAATTATATCAAGTAAAACTACATGACAGGCGGAGTGCGGTGGCTCATGCCTGTAATCCGAGCACTTTGGGAGGCCAAGGCAGGTGGATCACCTGAGGTCGGGAGTTTGAGACCAGCCTGGCCAACATGGCGAAACCCTGTCTCTACTGAGAACACAAAAAAAATTAGCCAGGCCTGGTAGCATATGCCTGTAATCCCAGCTACTGGAGAGGCTGAGGCAGGAGAATCACTTGAACCCGGGAGGCAGAGGTTGCAGTGAGCTGAGATCGTGCCATGCACTCCAGCCTGGGTGACAGAATAAGACTCCATCTGAAAACAACAACAACAATAGCAACACTACCATAAGCTACATGACAATAATGTGGCATTCTCCTCTCAGAATACTTAACGGGCAAATAATAAAAACAGAGACAATTTTAAAACATTACAGACAAGGCTGATTCTCTAAATCTAAATCAACATATATCTGTGTCTATACAGTTATATCAAATAACAAAACTAAGCAGTCTTCAACAGCCATGGGATATTGAGAATTACACACACAGAGACACCCACACACATGGCTTTAAAAATCCTAAAGAATTTAACTAATTTCAAATTCCTTGACTCCAATATAGCAGAATTAGGAAAAAAGGAAGATCTTAGGCAAAAAATTTAACCCAATTGTAATTTAAAAATACATTCTAAATACTTGTGAATTAATGAGGAAAACAAAACTGAATATTTTCCTCATTTATAAACACTAAACATTGAAGATAAATGATGGAAACATTCCATGGAAGAGGCTAGAAAATGAATATGACATTAAAAAAGAAACCTGTGGTGGACTGCAAGACTGGAGGCAAATTACGCCTCTTGTTGGTATCCAAGCTCTGCAAGCTCTTAGCATCATCAAGCTTCCACACTGACTCTGAACTTGGCCTTGGGACCTGCTTTAGCCAATGGAACAGTTGAAAACATACCATAGGCAGACTTGAAAAGCACATTCTATCTCAGTCTCTTGTCGTGGTCAACGTGAAGAAGCCAGGGTTAGGCTGTTGCTTGGTGAGAGGTATGTGGTCCCCATCACCCTTGTCACCCTGGCCAATGGCCTGCCAGCTGCCAGTTGTATGACTGAGGGCATCTGAGTTCTTCCATCCACCATCCCACTCACCGGCTGATCTTGAATGCCTGAGTGAGCCTAGCAATGATTAGCTGAGGCTGCCTGAACCACTCAGCCTACCCACAGAGTCGTGAGCAAACTAAATAGTGGCTGTTTTTAAGCTGCTGAGTTTTGGGGGTGGTTTGTTACACAGCAAAAGCTGTGGCATGAAAACATAAGGTTAAGACACAGAGGCAGTTGCTGCACAAAGTTACAAGTTGTGTCACTGCTCTCCCATCATCTGTGCTAATGAAATAAAGTAAGTGCAAGGCAAGCGATCTATAATGGTGTGGAGGGAGCCACAGAATTCTGAGAAGGGCGTACAGAGCTGGGCTGAGAGCAGAAAATATTCCCCAGACCTGGGCTCTGTGCAAGCATTTCTTCTTCCTTCTGCACCTAGGCATAGAATTCACGCTGGTGACAGAGATCTGTTCCACACCAGCTCATGAGCCACGTTGTCTGAAACTGGGAGAATCAATAAGGCAATCCTCATAAGCGTCATGGCCCTCACTTGTGGGTCAGGGCGGTGGGTTCTCAATGCAGTGAGTCCTATAGCTAAAGGGACACAGGTCAGGTAATGAAAGCAGCCTTTGCAATGAGAAGCTGAGCTGAAACACAAGTCAGTCAGTGCAGACTGCAGGGCCAGGCAGCACACACAGCGTAGGTCCTCTATGCATGTTTGAATGAAGGTGTACACATTGTAAACGTAACGTGCACATAGGTGTGGTGATGCCTTGTGTGTCTGGGATTATCCTGTGAGTGATTCTTCAGGTGTCCCTGGGCAGGGGAACCTGAAATCCTTAGCAGATGGGGTTGCCCACCCGGCTGGCTTAGTCTCAAGCCATCTGAACGGAAGTCAAGGATTTCTGCAGGGACCTGTTCTTCCACAGGTGTTCCTGCAGGATCGTAAACAAGATGGAAGGGACAAGCCACATCTGTCTGTTTGCAATAAAAACAAACCCTTAAGAACAGACAAGATGGCACAGAGGCACCACATCTGTTGCAAGGGGACCAGCGGCCGCTGGCAGTTTTTATTTGGCTTTGTTTGTGCAGCTGGGAGGCAGGCCTGGTGGGAGATGGCAGGGTTTGTCTTCTGAGTCCCAGAAGCACAGGAGCAATTAGAGTCTTGTCTGGCCCTGAAAGGTCAGGAGCTGCACCATTCCCTTCCAAGGGGCTGGTGACCTCTCTCTGGCCTGCAATGATGACTGAGCTCATATGCACAGTCCCCAGGGCCCCCTCACCCGTGCAACCACGTGTTCATGTCTTAAGAAATTGGGAAAGACCACAGGAATCCAAAGAGAGGGCAGGATGGTACAGAAACATTCAACAGCCAAAAATGCTCATTTAGATCTGATTTAGAATTAAAAACTCAAATGTCTTTGTTCTCTGTGTGTGTAGTTTTTTGTTGGTTTTTGACAGGGTCTTGCTCTGTTGTGGTCTGAACTGGAGCACAATGGCATGCTTATAGTTCACTGCAGCCTCGACTTCCTGGGATCCAGCAATCCTCCTGCCTCAGCCTCTCCCAGAAGCTAGGACCACCATGCTCAGCAAATTTTTCAAATTTTTGTGGAGTCAGGGTCTCACCATGTTGCCCAGGTTGGTCTTGAATTCCTGGCCTCAAGAGATCCTCCCACCTCCGCCACTCAAAGTGTTGGAATTACAGGCATGAAGCCACTGCACCCAGCTTTGTTCTTGATTTTGTGATCGGGGAGTTCTGGAAACATTCACTGAAGCTGTAGTTTCCTCCATGGTCCAGGGCCCCAGCTTTGTGATCCCCTCTGCCTGCTGCATCTCCCAGCCCCGCATGGCCCAGTGGGTTGTAGATGGCAAACTCTAATGGGCCAGGACTCAGTGTGGCTTATTTTTGTGTCCCTAGCTCCAGAAAAGGCCTGCCACACCATAGCCCCCAAGTCATTCACTCATAGTAACGCAGTGGTCAATAAGGCCACCCAGGTGATTTCTAGAGATTCCTCCAGGTGGTCAGTCTATTGTGCAAGGTCTTTGGATTCCTCAAAGACCTGCACTGGTGAATCTCTACAGCATTGGAATTTGGGGGGATGTCCCACAGGGTGACTGACACAGTTGGCCTTTGCCATTTTTTAGGTTTTTGATTCTTATTATAGATGTTGAACTCCAAGTCTTTGAACGAGGCCAAGCATGGTAGCTCACCCTTGTAACCCCAGCACTTACGGAGGATGAGGTGGGAGGATCGCTTGAGCCCAGAGGTTTGGGTCTAGCCTAGGCAACATAGTGAGATACCATCTGTACACACACGCACAAATAGCCAGCATGTTGGTGTGTGCCGGTAGTCCCAGCACTTTGGGAGGCTGAGGTGGGAGAACTGCTCGAATCCAGAAGTTTGAAACCAGCTGGAGCACACAGTGAGACTCTATCTCTAAAAAAAGTAAAATAACATAAATTAGCCAGGAGTGTTCACACACACCTGTAGTCCCAGCTACCCTGGAGGCTGATGGGGGAGGATTGCTTGAGCCCAGGTGTTAGAGGCTGCAATGAGCTGTGATGATTCCAGCCTGGGTGACAGAGTGAGACCCTGTCTCCAGAGATAAAAGAAAAAAAAGTCAGGATGAGCAATAGTAACAATGAATAAATAAACAGGTAACTTAGAGTGTCGCTGGATGAACTGGGAGGTGCTGTTGTCACTTTGCACACTCTCTCTCCCCATCCCAGGAACAACTCGTTTTCCCTGTGCACACTTTTGTCCTCCTTTCAGGCTGTGGTGACCAACTTGAAATGTGACCTCTCAAGGCTTGTCCTCCGCCTTCCAACTAACCAAACGGCTTTGGGGATCTCATATAGATAGCCATTCACCTGACCGGCTTCCCTCTATTCCTTAAACCTTCACAGGTAGCTACGTTTAGCCTGGTTTAGACAAGAAGGCCACTGGCACACAAAGCTTCAGGGATACTTGTCCAAAACCTCTGCTCATAGATGCTGGCATTGTCACAGCAGTCCCTGTGGACACATCAGTCCATAGGAAGAGAAAAGACAGCACCACCGCTCAGCTTGGAGTTGAATTTGTTTTTCTCCTACGAGACTGCAGAAGTCAAGACCCATGATGCCTATCTAAAAATCCGACCATATCAAAAGAAAGCCTCTGCTCTATAAGCGAGATTAGCTATCTCCCAATTTCGGTGTATAAATTGGCTCTCAATTTAAACTTCCTCCCCTGCAGTAGTCCTTCATTACAAACCATCATTGCATCAGGAGGACATTGGAAGAAAGAAAAGCAACACAACAAAATACTTAATTTCATTAATCTGTTTAGCAATACCAATATAATGAGGCATAGTATTGATTTTCTTACTTAGGATTTAAAATCTCGACTTCTTTTCACAGAATTAAATGCTTCAAACTGATATTCCACCTCTTTACAGTCGCATCTTTAATTTAGTTGTTATAATTAGGCATTAACGGGTGTCAGTAGGATAGCCAGTTAGAGACCATTCTGTTCTGCTTGTCTTGATTATCACAGTTTAGATGTAAAGTAAATTAGAATGAAAGACTATACAGTCCAATTACAGATAAAAGCAGCAAACTGCACTGTTGTAATTAGATGCCAGGACTATTTTTCTTAGATTTTGTATCTCTGAGGGCCCTTACAGCTACTTGGCTGAAGCTACTGTTGAAACATTTCAGACTGGGTCTGAGTCTTTGAGGCCATATTGTCTCTTCCAAAACTTGAACTTCTGACTGAGCTTTCCTCCTGGGAACCTCTTTGTTTTTCAACCCAGAACCCATGAGGACTTGCCAGAGTCTTTTTCCCCTTGGTTCCAGGGGTTTTTAGGCATCCCTGCCTTTCCGTGCGTGGGCAACTCAGGTAGACTGAGGTGTAAGGGTGGGTTTCTTCATGCATCCATCTGGCTACCCCATCCCTGTTCCTCTGACCTCTTCACCACCTCCTTCCCTTCCCCTCCTCCTCTTCCCCATTCACATCTAGACTTGAATATTGCCCTGACTTTTTGACTCAGAATGGTGGTCCAAACCATGCTTTCAAACCTGGCAGCAGAATTTGCTAAAGGTGAGGATATGCTAGAGGTACCTTTCTGTAGGCATTGTTTATCCTCGAGCAGAGAGATGGACAGCCAGGTGTGGCTGCTGAAGAGTGACTTAGAGGTAAATGGACCCATTCATCCATCGAATAAGCATTTATAATCAGTGTTGTGATAAGCATGTATTGACCGCCCAGCCTGCTGGGTGTGTGTCTGCCCCACAGTCACCAGGCCCTGAGTCCCCCACCCCTAGCAGGTGTGTGTTCCTGAACTGTTCTCCATCCTCATGCCTTATACAGTGGCAGAAGCCCTTGTGAGCAGAAAGTGCCTGTGTTCTGTGAGAAAGAGAGCAGGGGCACCCAGCCCATACAGGAGGCAAGAAATCCCTCTGTCCATCACAACACCAGGCTGTGACACCTGAGTTGTTTTGAAGATCTAGAGAGAATTATTTAGATGAGTAGAGAAATAGCAGGAAAAAGTTCCAGGAGGAATATTTAATGCAAAGGCACAGAGGTAGTCCCAGGTAGCCAGCATATGGGCGGGAAATAAACCTACAAGAAGTAGAAGTGCAGCTGGGCTAGGTGGCTTATGCCTGTAGTTCCTGCATTTTGGGAGGCTGAGGCAGGCGAATCATGAGGTCAGGAGTTCGAGACCAGCCTGGCCAACATGGTGAAACCCTGTCTCTATTAATAATCCAAAAATTAGCCAGGCATGATGGCACACACCTGTAATCCCAGCTACTCAGGAGGGTGAGACAGGAGAATTGCTTGAACCTGGGAGGTTTCAGTGAACTGAGATCACGACACTGCACTCCAGCCTGGATGACAGAGCAAGACTCTGTCTTGAGGAAAAAGAAAAGTAGAAAGGCCCAGGCCATGAAGGCTCTTGTGAGCTAAGCTAAAGGAGTTGATTCAGTTAGGCAGTTAGGACTCTAGTCATGGGAAATGTCTGCAGGGACCTCTCTGTGCTGAAGTAAACGCCTGAGTTCTTGGTCCCATTGTAGTCCTGGTATGGACTGGCACCTGGGCATTGGACCAGAACCAGAACCAAAGAGGAAACGGTATTCCCTGCAAATGTTTTACGAGAGAGCCACTGTTGATTTAGGAAGATTCCTTTTATTTCCATGATGAATTAATTTCCTAGAGATCATTTAAGGTATATTCCAAGCATATATTTTCTTTTGCCACCAAACGGATCTGACCTCTTACTAATTTTGCCTACAATTAGTTTGGTGTAATTACCATCACTTACGATTCGGTATGCTTTCACTAAAAAAAATTATTGTTCACGCGGTCATAAAACTCTTTAAAAATTGCTTAATGAAAAATGGAGCCTTGGGAATGTCATGAGAGATAAGCCCAGCCATTAAATCCTGGACTTACTGTGTGCAGGAGGTGGTGGTTAGCGCTGGAGCTCCCTCAGCAGTGGAGTGGCAGCGTGTGGGAGAGAAGCCCTCATTGACGGGTGTCCCCTCATGTCCCTGGGTGTGTGCTTTGCAGCCTAGCAGGGTCTGAGATACCAACTCAAACATAGAATACCCAATATGACTTGTGTTTATCTCCTGCTTTGCTTCTGATGAGTCAGAATGGACAGATCCAACCTGAATAAAAAGGAATAATGGGAATGCAGTATTGTAGACCCATCACTGCCCTCGAAGCCAATTTCATCATTCACAGGTAGATGCTGGCTGAGCTAAGCTCACTCTTATGCAGCCCCTACATTTGAGAGGCTCAACGTCTAGTGGGGCACTGGACAGCCACGCTCCCCTCCCTGCCCTCATTTCCCCACAGCAAGCCTCCTCCCATCAGCCAGCCCAGATTGTGAAGAGTGACAACCCATTCTTAGTTATCCCAAGTGGACTAGTACCTCCCCAGTCCCCTCATTGCTGGGCTGGAGAAATGCAAAACCAATGATCTTAAATTTTCTCCAACAAGGCGTGTCTTTGAAGTATGATGAGTGCACCGATGTTCTCATGTTCCGGTGTGTATGAATCAAAGTTCTCTGGACAAACAGAACTGATAGAGTATAGAGAGCAATCACAGGCATTTATATGCCCAATATTTTCATTGTATGTATGTAAGGCATCCAACATGATGTTCTGATAGACCTAGTGAAATCATTAATCCTGCCAAGCAAATTAACATATCCATCTCTCCTCTCCTAGTTCCCTTTGTGTGTGTGGGGGCGTGTGGTGAGAGCATCTGAAATCTCTCTCAGCGAATTTCCAGCAAGCAATACACTCTTGGTAACTGTAGTCTCCGTGCTGTACATTAGATTTCTGGACGTACACCTCCTACATTGCTGCAACTTTGTACCCTAAGACCAACATTCTCCCAGCTCCCTGCCCCTAGTAACCACCATTCCACTATCTGTCTCTATGTATTTGACCTTTTAAGGCTCCATGTGTAAGTGACATCACACAGGGCTTTCTTTCTTTTCTTTTCTTTTTTTGAGATGAAGTTTCACTCTGTTGCTTACACTGGAGTGCAGTGATGCAATCTTGGCTCACTGTACACACCGCTTACTAGGTTCAAGCAATTCTCCTGCCTCAGCCTCCCAAGCAGCTGGGACTACAGGTTTGTGCCACCACATCCAGCTAATTTTTGTGTTTTTTGTAGAGATGAGGTTTCACTGTGTTGGCCAGGCTGGTCTTGAACTCCTGGCCTCAAGTGATCTGCCCACCTCGGTGTCCCAAAGTGCTGGGATTACAGGCGTGAGTCACCACACCTGGTTAGTGCTTTCTTTCTATCTCTGCTGCATTTCATTTAACATGACATTCATCTGTGTTTTGTAAATGGCAGGGCTGAGGGTCGGGCTTCTGAGTGACTTGCAGTGTCCAGTATTGTTTCAGCTTGGCCCTGGACAGCTAACTCCCAAAGCAGTACTTGATTTCTGTTCTAAATAAGAAATCTTGCCCTGCCCTTGTTTCTGGTTCTCGTAAGTCCACAGGGTCACTGAGACATCTGAACTTGTTGGGAAGCCTTTTTGGTCTTCATTTTTTTTTTTTTTTTTTCCAGGGCAGAGGCAGGTTTTGTGTGTTTTCCTTCTATTTGTGTGTGAAAACCTGTGTGTTCTGACAGTATCCCGTATGGAACTGGGGATCAGGAAGGTGTGGCTGTAGGTGAGGAACATGTCCCCTTGCTCAATTCCCTCCCTTGAGATTTGTTCCAGCCTTTCCTTGACCTAGTGAGCCTGGACAGTCTGGAGCAGATGCAGGAACAGAAGTGTCCCGGAAAGACATCGGGTGCTTCTGGGAGCTGTTGTGTGGTTCTCTGCAATTCTTGGGGTCCATGCCCTTGGCCCTACCCTGGGCATCCTCATCAAGAAGGCTCAGCCATGACAATTCCAAAAGCATCCACATTCTAGTGAGTTCCCTGTCCTTGGTCATTAGCAAATGCAAACCACCGTGGGGATGCAGACTGGAGGCCCCCAAGCACCCCGAGTCCATGTTATTAAGGCAAACTTAAGAGTAGTAAATAAAAGGAACAAACAAAAACACAGAATGAAAAAATAATTAAAATAATAACTATTCCATTCATTCTGAGCACATCATCTCAGATTGCATTAGAAAAAACTACAATAAAAACATGCTTTTAATCTGATAGTAAAAAAGCCCAATAAAATAAAAATGAGCTCCATTAATGAAAATAATGGCTCTCACCCCAGCCAGTTAAAATGCTGAGCTTATGTGTTTTGGGGTTTGGGGGAGATGAGGACAGTTTTTTTCCCCCACAGCTAGTGATAGATTTGGTCCTAGCTAATTAGTATTGCTCAATATGAAACTTACCTTTTGTATGAAGCCCAAAGAAATTGCATAGGAAGACAACCAATTCCTTGAGAAATGCGCAAAAGGAAAATTGTGCTCTGTTTAAGATTTGGATTTTAGAAAGGAACTCAAATATGTGGCTGCGCGTGTGTGTGTGTGGTGTGTGTGTCTGTGTGTCTGTGTGTTTTGTGTGTATGTGTTGTGTCTGTGTGTGTGTTGTGTCTGTGTGTGTGTGTTGTGTCTGTGTGTGTGTCTGTGTGTGTGTGTTGTGTGTCTGTGTGTCTGTGTGTATGTGTCTGTGTGTGTGTTGTGTCTGTGTGTGTGTCTGTGTGTGTGTTGTGTGTATGTGTGTCTGTGTGTACGTGTCTGTGTGTGTGTGTTGTGTCTGTGTGTGTGTGTCTGTGTGTGTGTGTTGTGTGTATGTGTGTCTGTGTGTATGTGTCTGTGTGTGTGTGTTGTGTCTGTGTGTGTGTGTCTGTGTGTGTGTGTTGTGTGTATGTGTGTCTGTGTGTATGTGTCTGTGTGTGTTGTGTGTGTGTCTGTGTGTGTGCGTGTCCCTTTCTCTCTCTCTCTTTTAACCTCCTCTCTCCCTCCTCCTCATTGCTTCAATTTGCTTTTGCCCCTTTTAAGAAATGACTTTAATTTTCTTGCAGATGACAGGTGAGCCCCACCTCAGACTCTTTTAGGAGGAAATGGAGGTATAAATAGATAAGTCTGCAATCATAGGCGACCTCAAGCCAGACCCTTTCCTTCTATTTGTGCTGGAAAAATTGTGCTGCAGGGTTCAGGGCTTCCTCCCCCATGGCACATCTGCCATCTTGCATGCCTCCTCACAACGGCCTTCTCCTGGGGTTCTTTTCTCTGCTTCTTTCTCACATGTGTAAGTGACATCTGCAGTTTGTAATTACTTGTATGTTAATTTGCTTAATTCTGAATCCTTTGAGCAGAGAAATCCCACCAACCACAATCCATATTGTGACCTCTAAAGACTGCCGAGAACCAACCTTAACCAAACCTAGGACAAAACTCATTCAGAGAAGCTCTCTGTCCATTGAAGCAGCCCCTCTGCTGCCCTCCCAGGGTCCCGATGGTACTATTCCAATCACAGCACTTATTTGTTCCAATGAATATTAACATTTCGATTCAGTACCCAATTATGCTTCACTAGCTATAACTGGGAATGTGGTATTCAAATCCTTACATGCTCTCTGGCTATCAGCTTGTACCTTTGTCAATATCCTGGAATTGCTGGAGATTTTTTTAAACGTACAATCTCTGTGCTTACATCTCTCTCTTTTGCCAGTCTTCCCTTGTCACTTACAGGTTTTCTCTCTATCCTGGTAGGCTGGGTTGAGACTTGCTTAAATAACACAGGATGTCGGGAGTTCTTTCTTTGCTCAAACAGTGTGTGCGGAGATGGTGTTCAAGATGGTTTCCCCTTTGCTCTGATGTTAGTGCTGGCCACAGAGCATAAGAGTTGTAGGATTTCACTTTAGGAAAACCTTCCTGCCTTCAAGCATTGTGCCAATACACAGTGCTCAGTCCAGTTTTGCTTAATTAATGCTTCCTGTCTTGTGTCCTATGCTGGGCCAGTGGTCCTTAAGCCTGAACGCATACTAGAAAACTGGCATGTACTTTTATTTTTTGAAAACATATGATGCCCTGGCTCCTGTCAGAACAATGAAATCTGAGCCTCTGTGGAAGGGGGTTCCTGATGGTTCTCATGGGCAGGAGCAATTGAGAATCCTGCTCTAGGCACAGCCAACATATTTGTGTTTTAAAAAGCCCCTGTTTCCTGTAGGACAATTCTATTGTAGAGCAGCCATTGGCAAATTATTGAAAAATTCATTTCTGCCTTGAAGTTTCCTATGAGCTGTTGAGGCATGCTGAAAGTGGAGGAGGGAATGTAGGCTTTCTATGGGCAAAAAATACTTTTGAAAATAAAAAGAGTTTTCTAATAGGCATTATTTGATTCAGAAATACTTGCTGTTCTGGCCTTCAGGAATTCTGTGCAGAGTCTCACACAAGGCACATCTCCCTGCTGGAGAACTAGGTGGGTGTTTTCACAGGATGCGCATGGCTCGTCACCAACGACCCTGCTGTTAAGAGTCAAGAACACCATCCACGGCTTCTGTTTTTACAAAATATTTATTTGCAACTGGGAAAAAAAAAATGCCACAACTATGATGTCAGTAAGTCACCTTCTTTTTTTTTTTTTTTTTGAGACGGAGTTTCGCTCTTGTTACCCAGGCTGGAGTGCAATGGTGCAATCTCGGCTCACTGCAACCTCAGCCTCCTGGGTTCAGGCAATTCTCCTGCTTTAGCCTCCTGAGTAGCTGGGATTACAGGCATGCACCAACATGTCCAGCTAATTTTTCTATTTTTAGTAGAGACGGGGTTTCACCTTGTTGACCAGGATGGTCTTGATCTCTCGACCTTGTGATCCACCCACCTTGGCCTCCCAAAGTGCTGGGATTACAGGCGTGAGCCACCGCGCCTGCCCCAGTAAGTCACTTTCTAAAGAGATAAGTGTTTTCTGACAGCTGTATTACGTTTAGAGATGAACTTGCTGAACAAAGAGGAATCCCATGCTGCAGAGTCATGGGGTGGCATGGGGTTAGCAGGCACCTCCTGGGAGCCACTCCCTGCCTAGCCAGGATCTCCATGCCTGTCCTTGTCCCTATAAGCTCCACACAGCTCTCTCTCCATGGCAAAGCCCCTACAGGTGAAATTCCCAAATCCCTGAATGCAGGCCAACTGTTCAAACCAGGTTCAATGAAGGCAACCCCAACTTTTTTTCCCGTTTCTTTTCTTTTTCTGTTTTTTTTTTTTTTTTTTAATCCTTTTTTTGTTTGTTTGTTTTGAGACCAAGTCTTACTCTGTTGCCAGGCTGGAGTGCAGTGGCGCAATCTCAGCTCATTGTAACCTGCACCTCCCAGGTTCAGGTGATCCTCCTGCCTCAACCTCCCAAGTAGCTGAGACTATAGGTGCACACCACGATGCCCAGCTAATTTTTGTATTTTTAGTAGAGATGAGGTTTCACCCTGTTGGCCAGAATGGTCTCGATCTCTTGACCTCAAGATCTGCCTACTTCGGCCTCCCAAAGTGCTGGACTTACAGGTGTGCGCCACTGGGCCCAGCTGGCAATGCCAACTTTTAACAATGGAGCAGTCTCTGTACCTCACCTCTGTTTTCTGTAGCTCACTTTCCTTTTTTCCCCCTATAAATGTTGTGCAATCACGAGGCAGCCCTGGAGTTGCTCTGCTCCTAATCGGGTTCAGAGGCTTACCTGATTGTTGAATCGTTCTTTGCTCAATTACACCTGTTAAATTTAATTCATCTAGAGATTTTCTTTTAAAAGTACTCGGACGCTCCAGTGCCGTGTCAGGTAAACTTCACCTAAGTGAATTTGGGTTCAAGGCTCCCCATGTGTAAACATTTTGCACAATTGGAGTGGATTTTCCCTATGCATAAGAACTACCTGGTGGATGCCCCCAAGTAACAGTTTGCAGGTTCTGGACTCTGGAGAGTCTGATTCTGTGCTCTGAGTTCCTTGAGTGACTCAGACGACCTGGCTCTTGGGGACTCAGGCTAGAGGGCAATGCGGATCAGCTAGGCCTGCCTCCCTCTGCTAGATGGATGCTCACCTTGGGCAGGGGTTTGTCAAATTGGGTCTCCAGGGGCACAGAATGTCATATGGGAGCCTTAGGATGATGATGGCTGGCCCCACATCACCTTGTCCTTCTTAGATGTGCTGCGGCCTCAGTGAAATTTCATTTCATTAGGACCTGGTCCCAGCAGATAGTAGCCTAGGCTGGTGTCTCTCACATAAGAGTCACTGGTGTGCAGGAGTTGGGTAGGAGACTGTCCTTATCAACCTTACTACTGGTGAGAAAGAGAGACAGAGAGAAAGAGAAAGAAAGAGGAAGGAAGGAAGGAAGGAAGGAAGGAAGGAAGGAAGGAAGGAAGGAAGGAAATGAAATCAACCAGATGAAATTGGATGAGCCACAGAGCCCATGTGACTTGTGGGCACGAGGCCCCCAGAGGACTTCCTTGGCAGTGCAGGGCAGCCCATCTGCCCCAAGAATGGTTGTCCACAGGTTTTCACACAGGCTTGGCCTATCCTGAGCACCAGCTCTGCATCTAAACGATTTATTCTTTCATCTCTGCATTTGGAGATTTATTCTTGAAGTTTTGGGAAAAATGTCCCCCACTTTCCCACCCTACCCATCTCCTGTATTCGATCTATTTGCTGTTCTCGTAGGAATGTCTTCCTCCTCAGTTCATTCAGGGAAGCACTCACCATGAGGAGAGTGGCATGGTTCAAGGGGAAGGGCTTGAGACAGGAGAAAGCAGAGCCGGCTCTACCGGTAAACTGTGACCATGTCCCATCACTCTTGCTCGGCCTTAGCAACTTTGTGCATCTGGGATTCTATGATTTTTTTTTGGTAAGCATCGCTTTGTTTAGGTGACATAGAAATGCAAGGATCTGAAGACATGATGGCATATTGCTTTCTTAGCAATCTCTCCTCCAGTTCTCAGCCTTGAAGGGCGGAGTCTTTAATCTCAGACAGTGGCAGGACTTTGGTTGAGCTATAAGAGCGATTTGGGTCTGAAACAGCAGCTGTGGGGAGCCCTGAGTGTCGGAAATGCAGCCTCTTCTTATCTGGATGTCAGATTTCTGACACTCCTCAAACTCACCTGTGATGTGGACTCTCTGAAAGACAGGCCAATAACAAATGCCAAACCCTAAGCTTTCATTACTTTTGATATGAAAGATGTAAGTTTATTGTAGATGTTTTTCAGAAGACATAGAAAAAACAAAAAATGCGAATTACCATTTTCAACCACTCTCCACATGGACCTGATTCCAGGCATTTATTTGATATGCACATATTATATGACTATTTTTATTAAACAGGATTTTATTTTATGGACTATTTTATAATCTGATCTTTTTTCACTGAAAAATAGATCATGGACATACATCTTCCTCTATCAAATATTATTCTGTCATTTTAAATATTTGCGTGCTATTTAATTATCTGAATGTATCCATTTAATCAGGCTCTCAACATTGAATATTGAGGTTGGTAGCATTTTATATATTTTTTCCCTCTTATGTAATTAAAAGAAACATTATAGCTAAATACTTGCTATTATATAATAATATTCACAGTGACTGAGGGTAAATTTCTGAAACGTCTGAGTGTTCTTCTGAAGGGTTTGACTCTGGAATGACCTGCCAATAGGGGGAATGTTCCTGCATTCTCACTACTGTTTGTTCTATCTAGGAATGCCATAGCCAACCCCTCCTGTCCTCCTCCCCACATGTTGGTATCAGGGACACCCTTGTTGTAAGTGACTACCCAGGAGTATAAAATATGTAAGACATGAGGTTGGTGTTGGGATAGACCCTCGGTAGTTTGAGCAGATAATCTGGCATCTTTCCACTAGAATACACTGGCCCGGAAGTTCATGGAAACCTTGTAAATATCGGGCCAACAAAGGGCACTCCTGCTCCTTGATGTGCTGCTCTGTCCCCTCTGTTCCCTAAGCTTTGGGAGGTGGAGAGGTCACCATTGTTCGTCCCTAGCTGTGGATTCCCCCATGAATGCTGGTGCTGGTGACATCCAAGCTGTAATCTAATGGCATGAACCAATTAACCTGGGCTCACTACTGAGTCTAACATGCTGCCATCACATGCTGAGATCTACATAGGTGGGTAAGTGGGTATGGCCAGCACCCTGGCACTTGTCACATGAATTTTTTAGTCCGAGGATAAGTGCAAGTAATGAGAGCTCAGAGAAGGCGCAGGTAAGGTTTGACGCTTCCAGTAACAACTAGCCTAAGACCACCAGGAGACCATCTGTAGCCTGCACTCCATGGGGAATGGCGGGAAACTTAGGCAGGTGGTGTTGTGGGGACATCTTAACAGGGCTTGAACTTGTGTTTGGTTGATATTGGAGCTGGTTATTCGAGTGCACAGCAAGGGTGTGCTCAGGCTTGAGTGCTGTCAGGAATGGGGGGGCGGTTCCATGCCAGGGTGCCTTAATCTAGATGCTGGAAGCTGGAGAAGTGAAATGGGGCTAAATATCAAGAAAGGAACCTCACTCACTCACTCACGTTTGCAGGGAGGGGAGAATATTTGGTTTGCGCTGTGCTCTTCTTTTGGTCTGTACTCAGACATGATTAGAAAGAGTCTCGTTTTCGTCTCACTGCATCATGGTCCCAGAGCAACCTCCGATGTTGGCGCTGGTGGAAAATACTATGTTCAATAGAAGACCACTGTAGTGGCTGTTTTGTTTTATGCTTTTTCTTTGCTGTTTTTCTGTTTTCAGTTTCATTGATTCCTTCTCGGATCATTATTACTCTCTTTGGCTGGTTTTGTGTTTACTTTGTTCTTTTTTTTTTATTTTCTTGACTTAGGGACTTCAATTATTGATTTGAAACTTCTCCCTTTTTTCCCATCTAAGTATTTACTGTTATACATTTTTCTCACAACATTGCAATTTTATGAATTCTTAATGTTCATTGAGATCTTCCTCTTTGACCCATAGAATATTTAGAAATGTGTTGTTCAATTTGAAAATGTGGGTCAGGCGAGGAGAACAGTTTTTGGCTCCTTGAGACAGAAAACTGCCAGGTTAGCATTTGAAAAGGTGAAATGTAGCGCCTTCAAGCTCATAGCATGGGTTTCACATATCCTTGAGAATGTAGATGGATATGGAAACAGTTCCTTCATGGAAGGAAAATAGTATAAATAGTATGAAATGAAAACAGTGCGTAACATAGAATTATCATTATCTAGAGGCTTAAATAATTTTTTAAAAGTTAGATACTTATAATAGTGCCTGGCATTTAAAAGCAATGACAACTAAATAAATATCCAACAGCCATTTCTGGAAAACAAAATTTAAAGAAACAATAAAAGCAATAACAAAAGAAACAGTTCCTGGCCCATAGCAAGCACTCAAAAGTTTCATTACTACCTTCAAAATTGAAGTGTAGTGAATGTATCCAGGGACTCACAACTGTAGGTTAAGTACTTACGGAGGAAACAAACAAACACGTTTTCACTCACCACATCAGTAATTGTTGGTGAGCTTGAGCTGGTTAGAACATTCTCTGGGGCCGGGCGCGGTGGCTCAAGCCTGTAATCCCAGCACTTTGGGAGGCCGAGGTGGGTGGATCACGAGGTCAAGAGATCGAAACTGTCCTGGTCAACATGGTGAAACCCCGTCTCTACTAAAAATACAAAAAATTAGCTGGGCACGGTGGCGT
Organism: Saguinus oedipus; assembly: GCA_031835075.1. Classification (NCBI taxonomy): domain Eukaryota; kingdom Metazoa; phylum Chordata; class Mammalia; order Primates; family Cebidae; genus Saguinus; species Saguinus oedipus. The sequence goes on along the minus strand of CM063187.1, from coordinate 36,059,668 downwards.
GTGCCTGTAATCCCAGCTACTCGGGAGGCTGAGGCAGGAGAATTGCCTGAACCCAGGAGGCGGAGGTTGCGGTGAGCCGAGATCGCGCCATTGCACTCCAGCCTGGGTAACAAGAGTGAAACTCCGTCTCAAAAAAAAAAAAAAAAAAAAAAAAAAAAGAACATTCTCTGGATCTTAATCTTCTCATCTAGAAAAATTAGTGTTAGAGCTGAGTGTGGTGACTCATGCCTATAATCCCAGAACTTTGGGAGGCCAACGCAGATAGATTTTCTGAGGTCAGGAGTTAGAGACCAGCCTGACCAACATGGTGAAACCCCATCTCTACTAAAAACACAAAATGAGCTAGGTATGGTGGTCGATGCCTGTAATTCCAGCTACTTGGGAGGCTGAGGCAGGAGAATTGCTTGAACCCGGGAGCAGTGGAGGTTGCAGTGAGCCAAGATCGTGCCACTGCACTGCAACCTGGGTGACAGAGCAAGACTCCATCTCAAAAAATAAGCAAAAACAAACAAACAAACAAAAGTAAAAGAAAATGAAGGGTTAGGACTAGATAATCCCTAGGGAGCTCTGAGCTTTAGTTTTCTGAATATCCACCTTTCAGGACATAAGAGGTTAAAAAGTTGCTGCTTTGTGTTGGCGCTGGACTGGCTGTGTGTTGGAAGAGGGGTCTGCTACAAAGATTGGCTCTTCCTACTCTCCAGCGCTAGAGGCTCTTAGACTCCTAGCAGTGGGACAGGCATCCCAGATCTGCTGGAATGTCAGACACCGCCGCTGTGGGCAACCACAGTCCGACCCCAGAAGTCCCTGCCACACCCAGGACGACAGGCCTGTGCTCAGCACCCCACCGGTGTGGCCTTGGTTGCGATATGTGAGTTGGGACGAAAGGCACTCCCGTGTGCATGCAGGAGACATTGATGACAATAATGAGCCCCCGGCAATTATACCCAGTGATGTGTGAGGTCAGGAGCAACATGGGCTGTCAGTTGACGGTGGTGCTGGGGAGTAGGTGAGTGGCAGAGCCAGGAGAGAGCACCTCCTTGTGCAGAATTAATCGTCCTTCGAAGCGGTGCTGTCACTCACTGTCCCCTGGCCCAGTGTACAGTATTGTGATGCCTGTCAGTCTCCCTGTTGGGGGAGGAGGAAGGTCTCTGATGAGAAGAAGCCTTCCTCACCATGCAATGGAGCTGAAACAAGCCCCCACTTGAGGCCCCTAAACCCCTACAAGGTCTTCATCTGGGCAGCGTGCTTCAGCTAAGTAGGAGAGGACATCCTTTGTTTGAGGGAGGCTTCTACACACCGAACACACCCGGAATGCCTGCTTGGGATGAAGGCTTGTTGCTGTCCTTGGTATTTTGAAGGTACAGAGGGAGTCAGCAATGCCTCCCTCTGGAGGAGTTCCTCAGGGGGATGATGGAGACAGATGTCTAGGTTCCTACAGAGAGGACACAGCCCTCAGACTCCTGGCTCTCTACTGGGGACCGTGAGTTCTGGCACAAATTCTGCTATTTGTTCACCCTGAGACCTTCGAAACAGTTCCCTGTTGAGGGATAGTGATGCCAAAAATTCACTTTATTATGATTATTATTTTGAGACAAAGTTTCACTCTTGTTGCACAGGCTGGAGTACAATGGCACAATCTTGGCTCACTGCAACCTTCACCTCCCCGGTTCCAGCAATTCCCCTGCCTCAGCCTCCGGAAGTAGCTGGGATTACAGGTGCCCCCCATCACGCCCAGCTAATTTTTTTGTATTTTTAGTTGAGACAGGGTTTCACCATGTTGGCCAGGCTGGTCATGAACTCCTGACCTCAGGTGATCCACCTGCCTTTGCCTCCCAAAGTGCTGGGATTACAGGCGTGAGCCACTGTGCCCAGCTTACTATTATTTTTATTGATATAACAAAATAGATGTCCATAATCTCAGGATATGTATGATAATTGGACACATTCATGTAATGTGTAAAGATTAAATCAGCATAATTAGGGCATCCATCACCTTAAATATTTATCCTTTCTTTATGCTGGGAACATTCAAATTATTCTTTTCTAGTTATTTTAAGATGTGCCATGGATTATTGTTAACTAGAGTCACTCTACAGATTTTTTTTTAAAAAGTAACCAGTAGTCTTAGAAGTCCCTTTTATTCTCCATTTTCCTTGGTCTTTTTACTTTTTACCCCCATCCCAGTCATATACCTAGAGCAGGGATTCAAAAGGAGACACATGCATTTACTATTTCTTTTAACTATTTGAGTTTCTGAGGGTTAAGGTTTTAGCCTAAAAATAAGCAAAGAGTACTTGCTGGGCCAATGCCCACTTCTGACTCCAAAGAAAAGGGGGTGAACTGAGAGAAAGCCATGTGGAAGAGACGGGCGTCCATCCTGTTCACCCATGAGCAGGTGACAGGACCCCCCTGGAAGATTTAGTGGTCTGAGAAATACAGAATCCCTGGGTCTTACTTCCCAAAGAGTAGCTATAAAGTAGGAGGCCCAGAGTGGCTCTACACCATTGCCTGGGCACAAGGCAATCTCAGCAGAGGGTAGCCTCAAAGCTTCTGCCATCCCCTAAAGGTATGAAGGGCAGCTGCTTTTCCACAGCCTCAGGAATAGCACAGAGGATAGGTAGGAGGGGGCTGGCCTAACTGTGGGTGCTCAAGTGCACACCAAGGACCTGGGGTCAGGCATCGGATGGGAAATGTACACATCTCTGCTGATCTGTTAGTGAACTGGGATATCAGCAAAGAACAGAAAAGACCCATGCTCAGCTCAGCAGATGTACATGGACAGAGGATGCCAAAGCTCAAAGGACAGAGCTGCCTTGTCTTCTTCCACCCTGATTTTTGGGGGACACAGAGAGGAGAAATCCAAAATGGGCTGAGTTTAAATTTGAACTGACTGGCCAGGCACAGTGGTTCACACCTATAATCGCAGCACCGATTATAGGGAGGCCGAGGTGGGAGGATCACCTGAGGCCAGGAGTTTGCAACCAGCCTGGCCAACATGGGAAAACCCCGTCTCTACTCAAAATACAAAAAAAAAAAAAAAATTAGCCACACATGGTGGCACACACCTGAAATTCCTGAGGCAGGAGAATCACTTGAACCTTGGAGGCAGAGGATGCAGTGAGCTGAGATTGCACCACTGCACTCCAACCTGAGTGACAGAGGGAGACTGTCAAAAAAAAAGAAAAAAGAAAAAATTGGAACTGACTGTTGACTCAAAACTTAGGATCAAGGTAGGAGTAAGTTAAGTTCTAGAGAAAGAAAGTGGCTTATTTGCACATATGGTGTCCTGAAAATATCACACCCAGTAGGCCTCAGTGACTCACTGTCTTCATTGGTAAACAGCATCCCTCAGATGAGCTGTTACGAGTCTCAAATTCGGTTTTGGAGAATGTGCTTTATAAACAAGGAAGGGCCCTGGGAAACATCGGCTGTTTGACATTATCAGTAGCCAGAAAGATGGGATTGGTAGTTTTTTCTTTCTAATGTTGGTAGTTTTAGTTTCTTTCTAATGTTCGTAGTTTTCTGAAGATGCCTGGGTTTGAGCTCCTCTGAGCTAGGGCTTTTCAAAGCCAGGTGAGGATCACAATCACCTGCGAGCATTTTGAAATATGAACGCTGGACCGATGAGCTCAGGCATGTTGATGAAGTACATCTAGGCTGGGGCTTAGAAGTTGATTTTTCTACCTTATCTCAGGTGAGTGCAGTGACCTGGATATTTCAGGAGCTGAGTGAGGCCCAGAGATGGCCACCTCTGAGGAGCAGGTGAGGTCTTGCATGCTATGGAAACTCATCACTGCCATCTGCCCAAGGCGAAGGTCAAATGTGCGTTTTTCCCACTGGTCAGACTTGCTCAAAGATTCCGGTAGAATAAAGCTTCCTCACTGTGCAGATGACAGGAACCCCCTGGGAGATTTGGGGGTCTGAGAATACAGAACTTGGAAGGAGGCAATTGCAGGTTCAGAATTAGAAAGACTCTGTTCTTACTTTGTTGGGGAGAGTGAGCTCCTTACTAATTGGGGCCGATGGTTAAATAAGTTGGACAATCACCCATCAGAGAGACTGAGGGAAGGGGGTCTAAGCAGGGCCAAGCATGGGTTGAGGAAGGTAGGTCCTTCGGCCCCTCTGAAGTCCAAGTTCCTAGGGCTCTAAGACCATAGCATCAATAGTAGATTTAGGGAATCTGGCTCTGGTGTAAGATGTAAGATGGTGTTCACCCTCCTTATCTGGATTAAAAATACCTGGTGAGGATGATGTGTCTGCTCAATGAGCATATTTAAAACAAGCAACTTGCCTTTTCTTTTTTTCCCTTCCTCCCTCCCTCCCTCTCACTTCTCTCTCTCTTTCTTTCTTCCTCTCTCTCTCTCTTTCTTTTGACAGGGTCCATGAACATGGATCACTGCAACCTCCAACTCCTAGGGTCAAGCCATCCTCCCACTTCAGTCTCCTGAGTAGCTGGGACTGCTGGCACGCTCAGCTAATTTTTTAAAAAATTTTATGTGGCTATGGGATCTTGCTATATTGCCCAGGCTGGTTTTGAACTCCTGGCCTCAAGCAATCCTCCTGCCTCAGTCTCCCAAAGTACTGGGATTACAGATGTGGACCACAGCATCTGACCTTCTGTTGCTTTTGATTCTTTGACATGCAGTTATAAATTTGAATGATGGGAAACCTACCATGTGTTCCTCAGCATCCTGTTGCCTTGGCAGTGGTGACTTTTCTCCTGTCTTTCTAGAAACTATAGACAAACACCAGAAATGAGGGAGAAACAGAGCTAGCGGAGGACGTCAACAGGAGAGGACTTGCACATCTTCGCCAATTTTGTTCAGGATCTGGGTTAGAGCTGTTTGTTTTCTTATCATGATTCCTCCTTATTTTCTTTTTGAAATTGGCTTGTTTGCCTTTTTCTGATTAGTTTGTTCAAGTTTTTATTGTGCAGTGTGCAGATTAGCCTGGTTACAAAGATTATTTTCTAGAACATAATTTGTGTGTTGACGTTGTTTACTGTGTATTTCATCAAACAAATGTTTTAAATTTATGTTAAGACAGATATAACCTCCTTTTAATTTTTAAGAATCTGAGTTTCTCTTCTTATTTAGAAAGACTACATAATCCCTGGATTATATGAGTGTCTTCTGATTTTTGTCATAAGATTTCTTTGTTTTATCTGAGACTTTTATATACTGGAAACTTATTGTTGTCCATGGTAATGGAATAAAAGTTTAAAATTTTCTTTTATAAAGATAACCAACGTTGCCAGCCTATTATTTATTAAATCATCCATTTTTGTTAACATTAAATAAGACTCTATGTTTGTCAGCTCTTAATTTTGCATGTACTGGGATCAAATTGTAAATTTTTAATTGATTTCCATAAACGAATTTGTCTCTTGTTACATCCACACCATGTTAACTTTACTGCAATGGTTCTTGAGAAGATAGCAATGATGCATAAATTAAGCCTCACTCACTTTATTCTTATATATTTTTATCACATTTTAGGCATATTCTTCCGTATGAATTCAAGAATCATTTTAACCTCTCAGAAATCTAGTTATAACAGATATAATTTATAGATTAATTTTAGATGTTAATTTTAGATTGATGTATATATCTTCTTGTCCAAGGAAATGGTATACTTTTCTGTTTTACTCTTTTTATTACAATTTAAAATTTCTGTTGGATATGTTACATGGCTTTCCTCTTAAATTTATTCTTTAGTATTTTGCCATTTTTGTTGTCAGCGTATATGAAATTTTACCTAATTCTATTCCAAGTGCTTAGTACTAAGGAGCTATCGATTTTTGTATATTTAGCTTATGTGTAGTTACCTGAAAAAAGTGTCTTATTATTTCTGGTAGTTTTTTTCTTAATAAAAAATCATGAGATTTTTAGGTATACCATTATCAATAAAAGATACGTACGGTTTTCAATGTTTTAACCATTTGTCTGGCATTTTCTAGAACTGCATTATCTAACATGGTAGCCACAAGGCACATCTGGATATTTGAATTTCAATTAAATAAAATTGAAAATTCAATCCCTCACAGTAGCCACACTTCAAGTGCTCAGTACTTGCATACGGCTAGTGAGTATCATATTGGGTAGCACAGAATGTGGAACATTGCCATCATTGCAGACATTTTTTGTTTGTTTGTTTGTTTGTTGAGATGGAGTCTCTTTCTGTCCCCTAGGCTGGAGTGCAGTGGCACGATCTCGGCTCACTGCAACCTCTGCCTCCCAGGTTCAAGCTATTCTCCTGCCTCAGCTTCCGGAGTAGCTGGGATTACAGGCACACACCACCACGCCTGGCTAATTTTTGTATTTTTAGTAGAAACGGTGTTTTGCCATGTTGGCTAGGCTGGTCTCGAACTCCTGATCTCAAGTGATTCCCCTGCCTTGGCCTCCCAAAATGCTGGGATTATAGGCATGAGCCACCACGCCCGGCCCATCACAGAAATTTTTACCGGACAGTGCAATGGTAGAACATTCAAGAAAAATGTATGGTAATAATAGTTACGGTGGATATTTCTGTATAATTCCTGATATTAATTGAAATGTTTTACTGTTTTGATATTTAAAGTAATTCAACGGTGGTCAAGGAAATGTCACTTAGATTAATAATGATATTTCATATTCAAAAATAAAAGTATGTATTATTGACTAATATGACAGGCTTGAAGAAAAGATATATTGTTATAGGTTGCTGATGAAAATGTGGAATGTTGTAATCTTTTGGGCATGTAGTCTGGCGACATCATTTCAACATTTAAAAATATATCTGCCATCCAACCCTCCTGTGAAACTACCCCATAGAATTGAAAGAACAAATCTGTAAGGACAGACATACAGAAGTTTATTGTAGCATTGTTTGCACTGGCCCAAAACTGAAAACAGAGCAAATGCTTACCAACCAAAATGGCCAAAAAAAGAGGACTACAACTTCGGCATGGAATGGCAGGCAGCCAGGACAAAAGGAATTCCAGCTAGCCTCGTTACTTGGAGGAGCTGCTGTAAGATCTTGCTGAGCAAGAAATTAAAATGCAGAGAGAATGGAAGATATTCCACTTCTGTAAATCAAATAATAGGAAATCTTCCAGAGAATACATGTCTATAGATGCACATATACATACAAATAGAATTTTGGAGAATTTCATGTAGAGGTGGATACAGAATTATAGGAGTATGAAGAAATATGTGGGTTGTTGGAAAGGGTGAGGATGGAGCATGTGTGATATTCTCCCACTTTTGCAAAGTCTACATATGTGTATATTTCTATGAATAAAAAAATCTATAAATAAAAAGCTTATTTCAAGTGTTATTAATGGTTATTTCAAAGGTGTGAGACTTCGGAGGACTATTACTTTTTTCTTTATAATTTTATAGATTGTTGGTTCTATATAGAAGGAAAGTCAGGCAAGCTAAAAAACAAAACAACAACAAAAAAGACTTCCTTTATTGTAGAATCCTCTGCCCAAATTCTTAGCATGTTGCCTGGGCCCATCACTGTGTGCAGAGAAGCAAAGAGAATAGAGGTTGAAAAGCATCGTATTTTTGCCACCATTTTTAAAAATTACTTTACATTTCAAGGTTAGGTAAATATTTACTTTATTACCTGACATTAAAAAAAATCATCCTATTATTTAATTCAGTTACGTTGGGTAAAGAAGGCTTTCTTTTAAAAAAATTAAGCTCATTTTTTTCTCTTTTCAGATGCATAAAAGAATCTCTTCATCATTTACTGTATAATTTTAAAGATATATTATTATTAAAAATGAAGAACAATAGAACTTAGCAACCACCATTTTCTCCTTTCTTCAAACTGTGACTGTTGCCCACAACAAAATAAATGTACACACCTATGTGTACACACACACACATTTACACACACACCATACAACCCAGCTTGGAAATCACTACTCAAGTGTGTATGTGAAGTAAAAAAAAGTTTTCTCTCATTATTTTATTTTTTATCAACTTTCTCTGGTATTATAAGCAATTATTTTTCCATGCAAATTTGAGAACCGTTTTATCAAGTTTCATTTGTCCCCCACAAATTTCCATTACAATTTGTTTAGAATCACGTTAAGTCCAATACATTAATTTGGAAAGAATTCATGCTATGGCTTGGATGTGTGTCCCTCCAAATCTCATGTTGAAATGTGACCTCCAGTGTTGAAGTTGGAGCATGATGGAGGGTGTTGGGCACTGGGGGCGGATTCCTGATGGGTGGCTTCCTGCTCTCCCCGCCATGATGAGTGTGTTCTTGCTCTGTGTGTTCACATGAGAGCTGGTTGTTTAAAGGAGTCTGGCACCTGCTCTCTTGCTTCCTCTCTCGCCATATGACACACCTGCTCCCTGTCCATCTTCCGCCTTGCGTAAAAGCTTCCTGAGGCTTCACCAGAAGCTGAGCAGATGCTGGCATCGTGCTGGTACAGCCTGCAGAATCGTGGGCGAAACGAACCTCTTTTCTTTGTACATTGCCCAGTCTCAGGTATTCCTTTATAGCAACACGAACTAAGAACAACAAAATGAACTAGGACAATTAGCATCTTTGATTTTTTATTTTAATCCAGAAAGACAGGTTTGAATTTTTCCCCAAAAAACTTTTAGCAACACGAACTAAGAACAACAAAATGAACTAGGACAATTAGCATCTTTGATTTTTTATTTTAATCCAGAAAGACAGGTTTGAATTTTTCCCCAAAAAACTTTTAAATTTTCTTTACATACTTCTTTTGAGACTCTTTTTTAAAATCCAGGTTTCTGGCATATCCTTTCCTGTACCAAAAAGTCACGTTTTTGGATGAACAATTCTGTGGCTTTTGACTAAGGTATGCAGTTTTGTAACCACTAACACAACCAAGATACGAATATTCACACCACTGCAAAAAGTGTCCTCATGCCACTGATAGTCAATTCTTCTCCTCACCACTATCCCTGGCTTTTTGTTTGTTCTCAGAATGTTCTATAAATGGACTCATCCAATGTGCAACCTTTTGTGTCACCAAAAATAATGATTATAAGATTGATGAGCCTCATTCAATTTTATTAACTGAGTGATATTCCATTATGTGGACATAACACAATTTGTCCATTCTCCTACTGATGGACGTTTCTGTTGTTTTCATTTTGCAGTGGTGTGAACATCTGTATTTTTTTTTAATTGAGATGGAGTTTCACTCTTGTTACCCAGGCTGGAGTGCAACGGCACGATCTCGGCTCACCACAACCTCCGCCTCCTGGGTTCAGGCAGTTCTCCTGCCTCAGCCGCCTGAGTAGCTGGGATTACAGGCACGCGCCACCATGCCCAGCTAAGTTTTTGTATTTTTAGTAGAGAAGGGGTTTCACCATGTTGACCAGGATGGTCTGGATCTCTTGACCTCGAGATCCACCCGCCTCGGCCTCCCGAAGTGCTGGGATTACAGGCGTGAGCCACCGCGCCCGGCCCAACATTTGTATTTTGGTCAGAACAAATAAAGCTTCTAAAAATATCTGTGTACACATTTTTGTGTGGACATTTGCCTTCAGTTTAATGGAAAATGTTAGGTATGTGTTTAATATACTGGGTTAATATATTCAATAAAATATTCTGAGTTCAATACACTGGACATATGTGTAATTTTCTAAGAAACTGTTTTCCAAAGAGATTGTTTTATATTCCCACCAGCAACATATAAGTGTTCCAGTTACTCCCCAATCTCTCCTACATTTGGCATTTCCAATTATTTTGGAAAAATATTAAAAACATTGTGGAAAATATTCATAACGTAACATGGACCATCTTAACCATTTTTAAGTGCATGATAAAGTAGTATTAAGTGCATTCATATGGTTGTGCAACCGTCACCACCGATCATCTCTAGAACTCTTTTAATCTCTCAAGACTGAAATTCTGTGCCCATGAAACAATTGACTCTTTATTCCCATCTTCCCTAGGCCCCAGCCACTATCATTTTACCTTCTGTTTCTAAGATTTTGACTATTCTGCCTTACGTAGTAGAATTACACAGTGTTTTTCTTCTTGGGACTAGTTTATTTCACTTAGTATGACTCCCTCAAGGTTCATCCATGATGGAGCAGCATGAGTCAGATGTCCTTTTATAACAGGCTGCATAATAAGTCGTTGTATGCATGAACCACATTTTGCTTATTCATTCATTCATCAATGACTTTGGGTTGCTGTAATGTTTTAGCCATTGTGAATAATGTTGCTCAAACATGGGTGTGCGAAAATGTCTCCTTAAGATGCTTCTCTCAAGTCTTTGGGTTATATATTCAGAAATGGAATCATTGAATCATAATAGGTAATTCTGTATTTAGTTTGAAGAACTAAAGAAGAACTACCATACTGTTTTCCACATTGGCTAAACCATTTTGCATTTCCAAGAACAGTGCACAAGAATTCCATTTTATCTACGTCTTCGTCAACATTTACTTTCTGTTTTATTAATAGTATCTTTCCTAACAGGTGTGAGTTGGTATCTTACTGTAGTTTGATTCACCTTTCCCTAATGATTAGTGGTATTGAACATCTTTTCATGTACTTATTGGCCATTAGTATAGCTTCATTGGAGAAATGGCTTTTCAATTCCTTTGCTTATTTTTGAATAAGCTCGTTTTTTTTTTTTTTCTGTTGAGTTTTAGGAGTTCTCTATGTAATAGGGATACTCATCTCTCATCAGATATATAATTTGCAAATATTTTCTCCCATTCTGTGGGTTGCCTTTTGAGGGGAGAAAACCTCAGACTGTTTCTTCCTCTGTTCTCCACCATGACAATCAACACAGAAGACTTCCGTGAACAAACGTGTGGAGGATTTTCTCCACACAGCAAGCAAGCAATCAGTTCTGCCGTGGACACAGCTGGGTGTTCTCTAATTCAATTCCAAAGCCATAGACCTGGAGACAGTATCAGCCCACAGGCAGAAGGCTCTGTCCCACGAGACTACCTCCATTTCAGATATGAGTTGTAAGTCTGAACCTCTGAAACTTTTGACTGATGGTGTTCAAGTTGAGGCTCCCATGATGTCCTCTTTGGGTTTAATTAATTTTCTACAGTGGCTCATAGAATTCAGGAAAACACAACTACTTTTTTTGTAAAAAAATAATGCAAAGTATGGAGATGAAAAGATGCATAAAGCAAGACATAGGGGAAGGGGTACAGAGATTCTATGCCCTCCCTGGTCATGCCACCTTCCAGAAACCTCCAGGTATTCCACTATCTGGAAGCTCCTTGGTCTCTGTCCTTTTGGGTATATATGGAGCCGTCACTGCACAAGCATTGATTAAATTACTGACCATTGGCCACTATGACCAACTCAAACCTTCAGCACCTTTCCCCTCCCTGGAGAATGAGGGTGGGGCTGAAAGTCCTAATCTTTGAATCTCACTCACCTTTGGTCTTTCCAGTGACCAGACCCCATCCTGAAGCTATCTAGGGGCCCCCAGCCACCAGCCAATCATTAGCACACAAAAAGACATAACTTTTGAGGTGCTAAGGATATTAGAATTTGTATACCAGGAAACTGTGTCAAAGACCAAATATACATCTTACAATGTCGCATCTCTCTTTACTCTGTTGATAGTGTTCATGCACAACATGCTTTACTCTTCATGAAGTCTAGTTTGGTACTTTTTTTGTTGCCTATGCCTGCAGTTTTAGTCTTAATACTTTTTGCCAACTGATATATCATTGTGGTTTTAATTTGCATTTCTCTGTTGACTAATGATGTTGGGCTTTTTCTCTGTGTTTATTGGCCATTCATATATGTTTTTGGGAAGTATCTTTTCCAATCTTTTGCCTATTTTTCTATTGGATTTCTTGTCTTCTTATCATTGAGATCTAAGAGCTCTTTATATATTCTGGATACAAATTCTTTTTTTGTTTAAAATATTTTTAGAGACAGGATCTTGCTATGTTGCCCAGCCTGGTCTCAAACACCTGGCCTCAAGCCATCTTCCTGCCTTGGTCTTCCAAAGTGCTGGTATTACAGGTATGAGCCACCTTGACTGACCACAAATCTTATTGTACATTGGTCCAATATTGTATATTGGAAATGTTATCTCCTTGCCTGTGACTTGCCTTTTCATTTTTTAAATTACATATTTTGAAGAGCAAAGAGTATCTACAAATTAAAAGAAGAAAAAGACATGTAACTCAATTGTAAACATTGCAAAAACGATCAGTAGGCAATGCACAAGAAAAGAAAATCCAAATGGGTCGATAAACTTTTGAGAATATACTCAACCTTTGTGAATGGGCAAGTAAAAATTACAGTAAAACTGAAATACCGTGTTTTACCATCAAGTTGACAAAAACGTATGAATGATAATATTAACTGCTGACAAAGATGCCAGGATATAGGCACTTCATATATTGCCAGTGGGATGGTTACTTGCTTCAGTCTTTTGGGAATGTAATCTTAGAGTATCTATTAAAGTTAAAGTATGCATGTCCTTTGACCATCAATTCTACTTTATGGCTGTAACTTATGGAAATAAAAGCATTACATTTTAAGAAAGGAGGGAGAAGAAATTTTCTGAATGTTCTTAAGTAGAGGAATGATTGTATACATTGAGTATGTCACGACTAAAGAATACTCTGCAGTGGTGGGGAGGGGGAGAGAGGAGACCGGGGACAGGGGTGCCTTGTATGTTTTTCCCAAAGGGGTGACCATGATAATTCACTAAGAGAGGAAAATAAGCTATAGAGAAATGAAAACGTACGATATATGTATGAGAGTGAAAGACTATTGTTGTTGTATCTTTGTTCTTTGAAATTTTTTCTTGTTTCTTTTGTTTTTTGATTTAATTTTTGTTATATTTTTCTTTTTTCCTTCTTCCCTCCCTCCCGCCCTTCATTCTGTCTTCCTGTCTGCCTTCCATTCTTCCTTATCTTTCTTTTCTTCCTCGTTCCATCTCTCCTTTTTATCTTCCTTTTTCTTTCTTTTGTTCCTTCATTACTTTATTTCATTTTTTCTTCTCTCTCCCTCCCTCCCTCCCTCCCTCCCTCCCTCCCTCCCTCCCTCCCTCCCTCCCTTCCTTCCTTCCTTCCTTCCTTCCTTCCTTCCTTCCTTCCCTTGCCAACATCTGTTATGCTCATATATCACTTATGAGCATAAATATGATAATGGAAGGGGATAGTACATGCTGATAACACTGTTTTCGACACAGGTTGTCGAAGACACAGACTGATTTTATAATTTTGAGAGAGGATTTCATAAAAAAGAGATTCTAGGACAAGATTATGTTCTGGACTCTGTTGCTTTTAGTACAGGTAAAAGAAGATCAAATGTAAAAGCACCAAAAGTTCAAGAGTTCTCTGCTGATGAGCAGAGAGGTACAGTGATTTGCTTCTTTACACCACTCTGTGCTTACCAAATTTGAATTAAAAAGCATTAATTCCAATTTTTTCTAAAAGAGTATTTATGAAGTCATCATGTCCATCCTCTTTCTTTCAAGGGTTTTACCTTTCTGGAGGTGTCTCCAGGGATGGAAATTCACGCCAAGTTCCCCATGCAACTCAGAGAGGATACTGCCGTCCTTCCACCTTTGATCTGTTTGGCTTCTGGGACCTAAGCCATGCCCAGGGAGGAAGGGCACTGGCTCTGTATCACAGCAGAGCAGGGAAGAGTCCCAGGTTGCAGAGGACACGTGACAGCGTCTTACCTACATGAAGGGGCCCTTGTGGATGTCATTGACTTCAGACGACACAGGCAATTACTGTGTGGTGTCACGGGCTCATCTGTCCGCTGTAGCAGGTGGCCACACAGCTTTTGGTCATAGAAAGGAGAAGGGGCCCCTTCCCCATGCAGGAAAAGCAGTCAGTCAGCATGGCAGGGAGCTGCAGGAAGGGGTGCCTGGGGGAACCTCTGATTCTATGTGGGTTTGGGCTGGAGCCCGCGAGGCCTGAACACTGGGCCAGCGGCTTCTGGAGAAGCTCCGCTTTGGGGCCCTTCTGTGCTGGGCTTGGATGAATAACTCTTCCACCCTGGCAATAAAGTGGGGAAGGAGACAGTAAATAAGCAGCGGGCAAAATTAAAACCAGTAATGAGCCGTATGAATATTGTGGTGTGCTAATGCTGGAGACACATTTATTTGGGAGCATTGCATGTTCTGGGAAAACATAATGGCACTGTGGCTATGCGGCCTCATTTTCCTCCTCTGAGTTTCCGCTTATTAGCCCTGGAGGCTGGCAGCACCCGCACCTGTGCCCAGATGCTTTTAAAACCTTGGCAGGGAGAGGCAGGCCCATTACAGAGGGAGGACAGAGCTCCAAGGACGGTCTCCTCAGTGGGGGCGGGGGAACTGCGACGGCCCAGGGAGGCCCCTCCACTCATCCTGACCTACCAGACACAGAGAGCGGCCAAGGCCAAGTCCATCAGGAAGGCTGCCAAGGTCAAGGGCATTGTCCCACCCACATGGGGGGACCCTTGTCCTGAACCCTCCCCCGACCCTGCACATGTGGGTGCCTAATGAGTCCGTGCCGAAGAACGGGCTGGAACTTGCTTGAATCTGCTGTACCCATCTCTGGGCTTTGGCTTGGGTCAGAGGTTTGACTTGCAAGTGCTTCTTCAACATGGCTCTAGAAAATGCCTTTCGGGTCCCAATTCCCCAAGGTAGGACGAGAAGAAGATTGCAAAGCTGTAACTGGACCTGTTATAACTTTGTGCTCTTCTTCTCGTCCTGGCTTGGGGCATTCGGACCCGAAGCCAAAGCTGAAGGGTCTTGGAGGAAACCCAGTAAGGATGAGAAGCTTTCCAGAGATTTTGGACTCTCAGGAGCTGGCTCTAGGAGAAGGAGTCCTTGCAGCACACCTATCCTTCAGGAAGAATTTTCAGGGAGACAGGGAGCAAGGTTATATGAAAATGTGTCCTGTACCCCAAAAGAGGGATTCCAGACCTCCTCCGCTACGTTATGAAGAGGGACGTGTGCTCAGGGCACAGCACTCAGAGGCTGGCAGAGCAGTTTGTTGACATAGAGAATTGCATTCCCCTGTGGCTTGTGCCTGTCATCCCAGCCATTTGGGAGGCTGCAGCGGGCGGATCACCTGAGGTCAGGAGTTCAAGACCAGCCTGGCCAACAAGGTGAAACCCCATCTGTATTAAAAATATGAAAATTAGCTGGGTGTGGTGGTGTGCTCCTGTAATCCCAGCTACTCAGGAGACTGGAGCATAATAATCACTTGAACCCGGGAGGCAGAGATTGCAGTGAGCAAGATTAAGCCACTGCATTCCAGCTTGGGTGACAGAGTGAGACTCCATCTTAAAAAAAAAAAGCAAATTCTGCTTTCTCAGGTTGGCCGCTCCTCTCCACTGTGTGAGGGTAAAGATCTTGGCTCTGGTGGGGGATTCAGGGACTCTCTGCATGTTTTTTTTTGTTTGTTTTGTGGCTTTGCCACTGTGGACAGGCAGGCAGGGCTCTTTCATGCCTGTTCATTGTTTCTGAAGTTACTGTAAGAAAAATAGTTTTCTGCTGGAAATTTCCAGCTAGATTGTTTTGAAACTGGGTCATAGGGTTTGAGCCTGATCAGCTTGTAGAAATGCTACATAGTTGGCCATGTTTCTTTAATGCGTGGATATTTATGAATTAAAATATACATGGTTGTCAGAAAAGGGAGTAATTTAAATAGTACAATGAGTTCTTCTTTTCTTTTCTTTCTTTTTTTTTAATGACAGGGTCTTGCTTTGTTGCCCAAGCTGGGTGTAGTGGTGTAATCTGAGTTCACTGAAATCTCTGCCTCCCAAGCTCAAGCAATCCTCCCTCTTCAGCCTCCCAAGTAGCTGGGACTGGGAGTATGCCATGATGCCTGGCCAATATTTTGTATTTTTGGTCGAGATGGGGTTTTGCCATGTTGCTCAGGCTGGTCTCAAACTCCTAGACCCAAGCGATCAGCCTGCATCAGCCTCTCAGAATGCTGGGATTACAGGCATGAGCCACAGCGCCTGGCCTCAGCAGGATTTTGACCATGCACTGAGTCCAGATCCTCACTCTATGTGTGATGGAATTCCACTGTACCTAGGAAGCTCTAGAACTCCTCTGAGCCATTGTTTCCGTTGGAAGAATGGGGGAAGTACAAAGCCCCAAGAGTGGAGGGTGTTTGTGCAGGATCAGGGGACAGAGCCCAGGGTGAATTCCACTTTGTCTTCATAGTCTATGGACTCCTCCATTTGTACGCTCTGACAACCTCCCCCACAGCACATTGAATTCTCAGCAGTTGAGGACCATGCTGTTGTCTTTCTGCAGTCCCAAATGAGATGCAGCCCAGAGCTGAGCTGAACTGAGCATATGGCAGCTGTCTGTAAACAGCTGATATCTCTGCCTGAGCCACACCCTTCCCAGAGGTCCAGTTCCTTAAGCTAACTTCTGACCGAGCTCGCTATGTGTGCATGGGTATCTGTGCACTTGCAAATGATCTAGATATGTTGGCATCCATCCATTTCCCCCATAGGGCCAGAGTGATGGGCAGGTCTGCTGATGCTTCCAGGGCAGTGGCCCACAGTAGAGACACTTCACATGTTCTGCAGGCAGTGTCCTGTGCATCTGGGTCATGAGAGAGAATATCTGGTCTGTTGGCTGGAAGCTGAACTGATTATGGACATCAAGAGAGAATTGGCTCTTTTAAGACAAATGCTTCCAGATGCCAGGATCACTGGGTCTGCATTGCTCCCCAGATGGTTCTGGGTAGGAGCCAGAAAAGTAACAGTAGTTGATAAATTCAGAAAGCTGGTTCATCATGAGGTAACTAACTTTTGCAGATTCTGGAAGGTCAGGTTTACCCGGGATGGTTTAACAGCACAAAAAGTGTGCCAGGACCTCAGAAAACTGGGGAAGTTCACCTGCTCTCCAGTGTCAGTCAGTCCAGCTTGGGGCAGTCTGGCGTTCTTACTGCCAACAGGAACTTGCTCCCAGATATAGCCCAGCCCTGTAGGGTTTGCGAAGCTCTGACAGAATCAGGTTTTCCATGGAGATTACAATTGATGACCTGTTTCCTGGTAGCTGGGAAGCATTCGTGAGTAGGGACTGTGTTGACACATCTGTTTCCAGGTCCAGCTGGGACCATTCGAGGTAAATGAAAAGCAGGGAAACTGCATAGAATTGAACCTCTGGGAACCTAAAGAAGACTTTTTGCTTAGAGGGTGATTTGGAATGCTTAAATATTTTAAGGCTTCAGGCAGATGATCTCGTATTCTGGGGTGCTCTTCCCACGTCACTGTGTTAGGAGGATCAGGGCTATAAACGAATGCCAGCCACACATGAGCCTGTATACCCTGAGTGGAACCTGAAAGATGTCCGTTCTGGAGTGATGATTCATCCAGGCTGCCCTCTTCTCTCAGCTGGATGACCAAAGTATTCTCCTAAGTGGTTTCCTGGCTTCCTTCTCAGCCCCATAGAGTTCTTTGTCCACACAACCACCAGAGTGGTGTTGAAGTATGGAAATTAGATGCCATCAGTGTCCCTGCTTGAACCTCTCCAATACCCTTCCATTGAGATTAGTCCAAATTCCTTACCATCTGTAAGATCTAAGTGAAGTCCTGCCACTTTTCTGACCTTATCTATTGCCCTCTGCAGTCACACTGGACTCCTTGTTCCTCCAACAGGCTGACAGCTAAATGCAAGAAGGTGACAGCCATGTTTAAACTTGGGGAAGAGCATTTCAGGCACAGAGAGGGGCAAGTGCAAATGTCCTGGGGCAGGAAGCCCTTTGATCTGTTGGAGGAACAAGGAGTGCAGTTTGGCTGCAGGACGCAGTAGATAAGGTCAGAACAGTGAGTAGGACTTCACTTAGATTTCATAGGTGGTAAGGAATTTACGGCTTAGCCAAAGTCAGCTCTGCATAAAAATATAATGGGCAGTTAAATCGATGGATGGACAGGCAGATGAATGGATGGATGGATGGATGGACAAGGCAGATGAATGGAAGGATGGACAGGCAGATGTATGGACAGACAGGAGAATAGATGGATGCATGGATGGACAGGCAGATGAATGGATGGATCGATAGATGGATGGATGGATAGATGGATGGATGGATGGACAGGCAGATGGGTGGACAGACAGATGAATGAGTGGATGGATGGATAGGTAGATAGATGGACAAGAAGATGGATTGATAGAAAGATGAATGAGTGAATGGATGGATGAACAGACAGGCGGATGAAGGGCTAGATGGATGGATGGATGGATGGATGGATGGATGGATGGATGGATGAACAGACATGCAGATGGGTAGACAGATAGATAAACTGATAGATGAATGGATGGATGGATAAATGGATAAATGCATTGGCAGATGAACCTGTGCCACCCAGAAGGAGTTCACACTATCCAGGTGGAGATCATTGCAACAGGACTTCTTGAGGGTCAACTAAATTGGAAAAAGATTAGGCCAGAACCATTGTCTTATTCATGCTTCTCTAGGTCAGGCAATTCTTATTATTTCTTCAAATGTAGCCCATATAAAAGACTAGCTGTTAGAAATCAATGAGTAATTTTCCCAGGATTTCTTTTCTCTCTTTTTATTCAGGCAAGAAGCCCACTAGCTCACTAAAAATGAATTCTGGATGAGCAAACTTTGATAATGAATTTCTCTTCCCAATTTAATATTGTAATAGTGACCACCAATTTTTTTTATCAGATCATCTGTTGCTGACTAGAACACTAATTTAAATAAAATGTTTTGTGATACAACTAAAAAACCGACTTCCGTGAGAATGAGTTCTTCATAAAAACAGTGTATCTCATGACAAGATGCCACTGGAGGTTAAATAAAATCTAAGTGTGCTCGTAAATTATTTACTTTAGCAAATACCAAGCAAGACACAGAATTGCACATAACAATACTAATTATTGTGGAACATATTTTTGTAAAAATAATATTTATTTTTCTTTAATAATAAACATAAAAAAAATTCTGTCGGGAATGTTTAGGAATGCATAAAAGAGACTATTATAATCAACCCTAATTCCACCATTCTGAGATGTCTATTCCACGTGAATTTCATTTCTGTCATTTTTGGTCTATATACATGTAAACATATCTATATTCTTACATGGTTTTAATTATCTTTTACATACATATTTTCTTGCTTTTTCATGTAAAATTACATCCTAGGTATTTTTACAGGTCATTTAAAGACTCTGTGCACATATCCACAATATTTCATTGTGTAGATTAGCATTGTCTAACAGAAATATAATGAGAGACACATATGGAATTTTTAATTTTTTGGAAGTTGTAATAAATAAGTAAAAAAAAAATCAGGCGAAATGACCTTTTGTGAAAATCAATGTGAACTCACGTATTTTATGTACTCCCATAAGTATAAAAATATTTGCCATTTCAAGAAGTAGTGATTATAAAAATTATTTAGATCTTTCACACTTTTTCAGCAAAGTCTTTGAAATCCCTGTGAATTTTGTCCCGATTCAGATCAGCCCCATTCCAGGTGTTCAGTAGCCACCTGTAGTCAATGACTACCACATTTAATAGCAAGCTCTCATCCACTGAAAAACGATACTGTGGTAGCCTACGTACAGTGGAAGCAATTCTGCACAAATTCCCACATTCCCACTTAAAAGGCTATCTTCCAAGAATAAAAGCAGCCTGAAATTAGAGTTCCAGTTATCTTCTATCAGGTCTCAAGGTGATTAATTCAGTTTGATAGTTACAAGATATGGCCTCAATTCCTCAAAATGCTAAATGAAGTGGAAAGATGTTGAAAACAATGTTTTTCAAATTATGCATTTGATACCATTTTGCCTCCTTTCAAAGATGATTTCCTGGGCTCTAATAGAAGCTGATGTCTCCTAGTATATTAAGATCACATTCAATATAAGGCAGATGAATTAAATTAAGTTGGATGGTATTGATTGCTATCAGTCCTGCTTCAGCTCTGTCTGGGTCCGACTGCTCTCTTTGTCGGAGTCCTGGGTCTGCATGGAAGCTCGCTGATATTTGGGAGCCCTCCAGCCTCCCCTCCTCCTGTGGGAATACAGTGTTTATTGTCTGGTACATTTGTGACACCTGGAAGCCCACCTGGGGTTATCCTTTTGCAGACTCAATTTTAAACTTTAACCCTGGACCTAAGGAATTTGAGGGAATCCAGTGGATACAACTGGTCCCCCAGGGGTGTCCTTTAGTAAGCACCCAGATGGTGTGCATGAACAAGACCTCATGAAAGAGGGAGGAACGGGGAGAGATAGGGTCATCCCATCCTTAAGGACCTCCCTCCCTGGTTGTGAGGTCCAGGCCAGCAGCTCATAGGGTCAGGAGAGGCACCCTAGAGCCCACCTGAGCTAATGCAAGCCTGGTGGCTTGAGTCCAACAGGGGTGCATTCAAAAGCTTTCTGGATGTCTCCCCGTGTCAAGTGCTAGGTCTTGGGGACACAAGAATGACTCAGATGGTGTATTTGTCTCCCTCCCATGGAGGGAGATGGATAAGCTGACCCTAGACTACAACATATCTCTGTGATAAGAGAAAAGCCTGGAATGCTATGGGCATAGCATAAGTTGGTCACATCACTCAGCCCATACCCTGGGGAAGCCCTCTGGGATGGCTTCCTGGAGGACAAGACTGGCCAGCAGTGTGACCATAGGCAGCCTCCTCCTCCTCCTCCCTGTGGTTCATGAAATGAGCAAAATAAAAGTACCTGCCTATTGGACTGTTATGGGTATAAAACAGTATAATCCCTGTAAAATACTTAGCATGCAATCAGTCACTAAGTATTGGCTGCTGTTACTATTATTGCTGTTGTTTTCTTGGAAGGTGGGGAGCTAGGCAGGGTAGACATGGAGCATAGACTGTGGGGAATGGGGAGGGATACAACCACATTTGCAGTTTTAGACAATTGCTCTGGTGGTGTGGTTACAGAACCACCTTGCAGGAGGGGCTTTGGGCTGGAAGTGGCACTGGGGGGGACCTGGCTTAAAGCTGTGTTTGCATAACAAGGGCACTGCTTTTATTAGACTGTGAGTTATGATCCATGAAAACCAGCGATTTAGAAGATGTGCTCATTCTCATGTAACATCTTATCTGTTCCCTCTTTTCGTCGTCATCGTCATCATCACCATCATCCTAGGTAGGATGTGTCTTGGAAAGATCAGGATGTGGGGGAGTTGGGTTCTCCCACTGTTCTGCCCACTGGAGGGTGGAGGGAGTGTTGGCATGGCAAGTGAGTAGCAAGAGAGCTAGAAGCAAAGCTCCAGTATCGATACCAAGTGGCCTCAACTCCTGCCCTCCTGAGGTCCTGGCAGCTCTTCCCCAATAGTGGCTCCATATTTACACAGCCTCCTCCTTTTCCTTTATCTCAGTCATCAAAAGTTTAAGGAGATTTAAAAACCACTGGGGTGTTATGCATAAAATACAACCTAGGGTCACTGATGGAATTCATGCACAGGTTCCTCTGAGGCAGGGCCGGAGCCCACCCCTCCAGGGTGTCTGGGCTGTCACTCTCCCCATCCGTCTTCCTGATTGTAAAAATTAAACACATGCACAGGAGGGCTTGGGAGGCAGAGTTATGGGGGATATAAAGTGCCTGACAGCATATAAACTTGGCCATCCTGCAGTGGAGCACCCAATCACAGGGGTGCTGAGGGGGGGTGGGAGGATCCCGGAATCCAGGTAGCAACAGGCAAACTGCAGAGGGGAGAGGAAATAGAGGGGTCTTTTGGCTGGGGCAGGGGACTGCTACTGACCCAGGGTTTCTGGGAGTCGGGCTGACTCTCTGAGGCCTCGTCAGCCCTCCCTTCAGCCATGGCAAAGCATTGCTTTTTGTAGGGATTGCAAGAAGGAAGCAGAAGGTCACAGCTACAGGAGCAGATCCTGAAATAGATGAGGGGTGATGAGGATGAGGCAGGAGAAGTGGGTACGCCTAGATTCCCCCTTGCATGAGTGCCCATGGCATCCCTGCCATTGCTTTGCTAAGCACAGCTCCTGTAGGTTTCAGATAAGACGGGGGAGATTGCTAACCTGCTGTTGGTGAAATCAACAGCTGTAGATATGCTTAGATGGGATGATTGTGGCTGTGGAGCCAGAAGTCTGGGCCATACAGAAAGAACTCGGTGAGCACTGCAGCTCCATTGCACAGCAGAATCTGAGGTCCCTGGGGCTTCAGGCATGCCCAGAGGGTCAGGGTCTCCTGATGGGAGGCCTATACCTGTTGTGCCTGGGGCTCTGGTCTTGTGCAAGGGCTTGAAGCATTGTCTGTCTTCTATGTGACAGCTCCTCGCTGTTCTGAGAGACTCACCTGGGGTTCTTATGGCCAGGACACCTGGAGAGGGTGAGGGACAGAATCCCTTAGTGCCTCTGTGGCCCAAGGCTGTGGGTGAGGCCCCCTTGGTCAGTGTGTGTGTGTGTGTGTGTGTGTGCACCTGTGTGAAAGAAAGAGAGAGAGAGAGAGACTGACAGACACAGTGAGAGAGAAAGAGAGACGTGGAGAGACAAAGAAACAGAGACAGAAAGAGGGACAGAGACAGACA
This sequence comes from Saguinus oedipus, assembly GCA_031835075.1. Taxonomy (NCBI): domain Eukaryota; kingdom Metazoa; phylum Chordata; class Mammalia; order Primates; family Cebidae; genus Saguinus; species Saguinus oedipus. The sequence goes on along the minus strand of CM063187.1, from coordinate 36,037,190 downwards.
GAGAGACAGACAGATAGACAAACAAAAACAGTGAAACAGAGAGACAAAGAAACAGAGAGAGAGACAGAGACAGACCAAGAGACAAGCAAAGAGACAGAGACAGACAAGCACAGAGACAGAGAGAGAGACAGAGACAGCCATGTATACCAAGACGGACACAGTGAGACAGAGAGGCACACACAGAGAGAGACAAGAAACAGAGAGACAGAGAAAAATTAAGAGACAGAAACACGGAAAGACACAGACAAACAGAGAAAGAGGCAGGAAGACAGAGATCGACAGGCAGACACACAGAGAGACAGGGGGAGAGGCAGGGAGAGGAGGTGAGGAGGGAGAACAGGAGACACAGGGCAGGAGCTGCAGGCGCCGTAGGGGCCAGCCTTCCTTTATCCATCTCCTCCTCCTTCGGCTGTTTCTGGAGCACCTGCCATGTCCGCGGATGGGGCACACCAGTCCCGGGCCCAGATGCCCCAAGCTAGCAGCGGGACATCAACCAAGCACATGATTATTATTTAATTTCACAAGGCAGGTGGCCTGTGCTGTGTGATACTTCAAATGCACACCAGCCTCCACCCATGCTTTCTTTGTTCTGAAACTTTTCTGTGCATCTTTCAAGGAGACACCTTGAGTCCATTCCATGAAAGCCGAGGTTGGGGGAAGCATGTGGTGTCTCTACCTATTTATTTATTTTAGGGATTCGAATCTGGCCCTGACCGGTGTTCCTATGAGGCTAAGAAGCTAATGCCGGTGGGCACCTCTGAGCTCCAGCATAGTTGCTTCCACGCGGAACGTATGGCTCTTTTTGGTCAGATACTTATTTTGAAGTGTGAAAGGGTGATGTTCATATGGAAACACACTCTGATTATAAGAACCCAGCTGAACAGAGACCCCATGTAACTAGCACCGGGACTTAGGACTAGAACGTGAAGAAACCTCTCACGCCCCCATAGCGGGCATCCCCCAGCATCTTCTGCTGAGGGCAGAAGAGAGATGTTCCAGCTCCCCAAGACAGAGAATTGACCCATCCTCCTCCTTTATGAACCATCTGATCTACTTTTTAAATCCAGTCTATGGATTGGACAATGCTAGCCCACATGGACAAGGGCAGACCTTCTCTAGCTGGTCTCCTGAATTAAACGTTACTCTTTTCCACAAAGACCCTCCCACGTATACCCAGAAGTGACGTTTTACCACCTATCTGGGTGTTCCTTAACCTGGTCAAGTTGACACCTAAAATCAACCATCACAGACAGGAAGGCAGAAAAATTAAATTGATCAGTTTTACAATTGATCGAGCCAAGTAGCTGTTGGATGACACGATGAGATTTCCCACCTACACTTTAGACTAGAGTTTCCCACCTACACTTTACTACTTCTCTGTGCTGACCCAAGATTGGGGGGAGGGTTTCCCTAAGATGACGCTCATATATTTTTCTGTTTTTATTTTCTACCTTGATGACAAACAATTGCAATGTTTATGCTGCCCCAGGTCAAATAGTTCCAGATGTGTTTTCATTGTTTCTGTAGCCGATTTCATGTATTCTCATGTTTCATTTTCGATTATGCTTCTGAATGGTACAAGTCATTACTGGGGTTCTTTTTATTTTTGCTTTTGTGCCCTCAGGCTGTGATAGTGGAACATGGATGTAATCTAATATAGCAAAGTGAGGTGCCTACTTCTATCCATGTGCCCTTCCTTCCCTACTCTCCATTACGCTTGGGATGGCCATTCATACTTTAGTATAAAGTAGAAGACAAGAAAGTAAGTCTAGACTTGTGATTGGTGAAAGCACAGTGTATACGGAAGTAGGTGTGGGGGTAAGGGAGGGGGTCCATGGAAACCAGAACATTTCACGTATTTCCTTCTCTTAGTTTGAGGATTCTCCTGATTGTCCATGAATAGGGGCCTGCAAACACCCAGCCTGGAGGCACCACCTGCTCCTCATATGTTCGCAGAGGCATGAACCTGACCCTGACTCAAGCAATGCTGTTTCACCAACCAAGTAAGACAAAGAGAGCACGATTACTATTTCCTTGGGTAGGGATGAGGTGGGAATTATTGCTTCAAAAAAAAAAAAAAAAAGAAAATGAAATCTCACTCTCTCATCAGAAGAGAACAATGTTTCCTTCATTGTTGGAGTGAATATTAATATTCTTATAAGGCTCTGGTTGTGCAATGAGGAACGTCAAGGACCGGCAGGCTTTGTTTTTATTTTTATGTTTATTTTACTCTGGAACAGAAAGCAGGCCCCAGCGAGCCCTTGGATCCCGGTCCCTTGTCTCTTGCATAAGAAGGACACGCATGCATCACAGGCGGAGGCAAGCCAGCGGGTCATCTGTCTTGGGGAGACTGACTGTCCATGTGCCCAGGAAAAGGTCAGGAACCTGTGGGTATTAATTAATCCAGCTGGTCACAGAGCCTTCCACGTTTATTAGGGAGGACCGTGGCATTTGGCCAGGACGATGATTTTAAGGATTGGTGTTTTATGAAGAGGACAACATCTGTTTCCTTTTTTGTGGGAATTAAGTGTTCCTTTGTAAGGCTATTGGAGCAGGTGCAGAGGGTAGCACAGGTTAACGCTTCCTTTGTCACTATCTTGTCTTATTCCTGTCCCCATGCTTCAGGGACTCATGGGACAGGGAGATACACAGACTCTCAGCTCTGGAGTTCAGCCAGCGGGGGCTACTCTTCCTGCCAAGTGCTGGGGGAGACCACCCAGACTTCCATTTCGCAGGCTACCAAAGGCCAGCACCCTCCTCCTGGCCCCTGGGTTGCATCTCATAGTCACCTCTCCATCCCAGCCCTGAGATTGGCAGAATAATCTCAGTTCTATACGCCTGTTCTATACACCTTACCCACCTGACACAGATGCCTGCCATCCCTGTTCTATACGCCTTATCCACCTGACACAGATGCCTGCCACCCCCTTGAATTTTCACCTATAAATATCTGTGCATTTAGAAACTGTCCTAAAGGTTTGGACAGAGAAGGATTTAGATTGCAGGAACACAAATGACAGCACATCCTGAGTGGTGTATCTGGTTTGTAATAGTGCTCAGCTTGTGCTACAGCTGTAGATGTTCTAAGCATCCACTTATGGCTCTTCAGAGTCTCTGTGCTCCACTCAGAGCCAGAGCCCAGGACCACATGATCCTGGGTGGCTACCAGGTGACTTTAAGTGATAGGTGGAGAACACCCTCTATTCAGATAGCTATATATTTAAATTTGTTGTTACCTCCTCTTTGTGGCAAGTAATGCTTGTTGCATTTTTACAGTAGTCATATAACTTTCCTTTTAAACACTATTTAAGTGAAATAAAGTGAGTCATTTTAAAGGAGGAATGTCTAATGAATGATAGAACTGGTGCAGTGCAGCAGGGAGCCCCAGTGGGGAGGTGTGGGGATCCATTGCAGGGAACTTCTCCCTGGTGCATGAGTCAGGGTTTTCCAGAAACCCCCAAACCAGTGAAATAACTCTATCCTTAATATTCTGTTCCTCTAGAACCACTCCTTGTACCAAAATCTGTCTTAGAGTTCTCTAGAGGGACAGAACTAATAGGATAGATGTATATAGAAAGGGGAGTTTATTAAGGAGCATTGACTCACGCGATCTACCACAAGGTGAGGTCCCACAATAGGCCATCTGCAAGCTGAGGAGCAAGGAGGCCAGTCTGAGTACCAAAGCTGAGGAACTTAGAGTCCGATGATTAAGGGCAGGAAGCATCCAGCCTGGGAGAAAGATAGAGGCCAGAAGACTTAACCAGTCTAGTCTTTCCATGTTCTTCTGCCTGCTTTATTCTAGCTGTGCTGACAGGTGATTAGATGGCTCCCACCTAGATTGAGGGTGGGTCTGTCTTTCCCAGTCCACTGACTCAAATGTTAATCTCCTTTGGCAACATGCTCACAGACACAACCTGGGACAATATTTTGCATCCTTCAATCCAATCAAGTTGACAGTATTACACATCACAGGGAGGTGCAGGGATCCGTTTCAGGGACCCTCTCCCTGGTGAAACTGGCAGTCCTGGCTCCTGTGTCCAGGCCCTTCCTGTGCCCTTGAGCATGTGCTCAGGGTTTGTCACCATCATTTACTCATCTGATAAGTAGAGATGGTTGAGCCAGCCTCTGACTCTCATTGCTGTGTGAGTTCCTAATAAGATAAAGCGAATGAGTATCTAGGAGATATTATGATTATTATTACTATTATTGTTACCTTAGTTTCTATTGAAAGACAACAGATACTTGGCAAGCTCCCTCCTCTATGCCAACTTCTCACTCGGCACTAATTAGAGATTATATCATCAACCCTCTCCCACTAGCCAGTGTGAGACCACCGTTACCCACATTTTATTTATTATTTTTTATTTTTAGAGACAGAGTCTTACTCTATTGTCCAAGCTGGAGTACAGTGGTGCAATCTCAGCTTACTGAAACCTCAAACTCTTGGGCTCAAGCTATCTTCCCAGCCAGTCTCCCAGAGTGCTGAGATTGCAGGCATGAGCCATGCTGTGGCCTATCCACATTTTAGAAACAAGGACTTTAGAGATAAGGAGGCAGGGATTCTCACACTCCTTATATCAGGATGGTTTGGAGCAAAAACGAAAGACAAATATTCCCTAAATATTTCTACAGAATTAATTACATGCATATTTCCAAAAGATGTTAGTTTGGTCCTGAATTTAATTGTCCTCTGTTTTTCTAGAGCTTGTAGAGAAAATGAAAATATCTGTCCAGCACAATGTCTTTTAGCCCATTCTCTGCTTACCAGAATCATAAAGACAGAACATTTCAGGAACATGGCCCTGATAAGAAAACATACCAGCATATATACTGATGGTGGCTGTTCTGGGCTTTAGGACCATAAGTGCGTTTTCTGTTTTCTCTTTCCTTTTTGAAGACTTTCTACTTTACTTTGTGAAATGGTTTGTCTGTGTCCCCATCCAAATCTCATCTTAAATTGTAGCTCCCATAATCCCCACATGTTGTGGGAGGGACCCAGAGGGAGATAATTGAATCCTGTTGTTGGTTTCCCCCATACTGTTCTTGTGGTCGTGGACAAGTCTCATGAGATCCAACAGTTTGATAAGGGAAAACCCCTTTCACTTGGCTCTTATTGTCTCTTGTCTGCCACCATGTAAGATGTGACTTTCACCTTCTGCCATGATTGTGAAGCCTCTCCAGACATGTGGAACTGTGAGTCCATTAAACCTCTTTTCTTTTTTAATAAATTACCCAGTCTCAGGTATATATTTATCAGCAGCTGAAAATGGACTAATACACTGTTTAAGTAGAAATTACAACATAGAACCTAGGATGTAAATTTGCTGAGATGGTTTCTGGTGTCTGAAAAGTCAACACTATTTTCATGATAATATGACATGGTTTGCCTATTCATTTTGTACAAGGGTGAGTAAAACTGTTGTCTTCTTAGCACGAAGCTGTACTAGTCATCACTGTACTCTTCACTGTCATGCATGTGCAGAAAAAACAAAAGCCACTTTCACTTAACAATGTACTTGATGTGGCATATGTGCACAATGGAATATTATTCAGCTTTAAAAAAGGAAGGGCCTCCTGCCACAGGATACGACATGGATAAACCTTGAGGGCGTTATGCTGAATGACATAAGCCAGTCACAAAAAGACAACTACCGTATGATTCCACTTATATGAGGTACTCAGATTAGTCAAATTCATAGAATCAGAAAGTGGAGTGGTAGTTACCAAGGGCTGTTGGGGAGAGGGGGACGGAGACATATTGTTTGATGAATGCAGAGTTTCAGTTTTGCAAGATGAAAGAGTTCTGGAGATAGTTGGTGGTGATGGCTGCACAGCGACGTGAATCTACTTAATGCCATTGCACTGTACACTTAAAAATAATTAAGATGGGGCCAGGCACAGTGGCTCATGCCTGTATTCCCAGCAATTAGGGAGGCCAAGGTGGGTGGATCACCTGAGGTCAGGAGTTCGAGACCAACCTGGCCAACATGTTGAAACCCCCATCTACTAAAAATACAAAGATTAGCCAGGCATGGTGGTGGGCACCTATAATCCCAGCTACTCGGGAGGCTGAGGCACAAGAATCACTTGAACCTGGGAGGCAGAGGTTGCAGTGAGCATTACATGTATTTTACCACAAAAAATAAATCAATAAAGTATGGAGATTATGAGTTTGAAATAACAAGAATGTACTTGATGAAGAATTGAAAGTTATTCCTTTCATTAAATCTCAGTATTTGAGCACCGGCTTTCCAATGTTCTTTGTGATGAAGTGAGAGGTAGACATAGGGCACCTCTGACCCGTCTGGAAGTTCCACAGCTTCCCCAACGAGAAGCACTTTTGCCAATTTTCTGAACTGTGAACTGAACTCCCTGCTTTTTTTTTTTTTTAAGAGCACCATTTTTACTTGAAAGAATAACTGATAGACAAACTATGGTTATTCAAACTTGACTATTTGGCAGACATTATCTGGAAAATGAACAAATTAATTCTGTTACTTCCAAGAAAATAACTGACAGGATTTGTTGCCAATGATGAAACTCAAGCTTTCAAGAATTTTGAAAAACTTGTATCAGCCACCGTGAGCTTGACAGCTTTCCAATAGTCAAAGAGATACTGAAGCATGTGATTTCTTTAATATTGAATAATGAATTGTGTCAACACTGCAGGATCTGCATACATGACTCACTGAACTGATATGTCTCAAGTGACCAGTGCTAGATGCAATGAAATAGTATAAGGGTAAAAAAAAAAAATCCATTCAAATAACAAGATAGACCAATGGATTTTAAGGTAATGGAGCACAAAAAGTTGATATATTTTCAGATTCCATGTTTCAACTAACCTTTGAGAAACTCCCAATTGCTGAGTTTTAGTGTAGTATCAAAGAACATCCACAATTATCTGACAGGGCTTTTGCCACACCCATCCCTTTTCCAACGACATCTTTGTGAGGTCAGCTTTTCTTCATAGATTTGAACAGAAACAGCATAAGCAACACTAAACATGGAAACAGATATTAGAATCTAGCTGTCTTTTTTTTTTTTGAAAAAGTAATTTTTGTTGTCATTTCAAAAGTTTTGGGGGTACAGGTAGTTTTTGGGTGCACGAGTGAGTTCTTTAGAGATTTTGGTGTACCCATCACCCAAGCTGAGTACACTGTACTCAATGTGTAGTCTTTTATCCCTCATCCCCCTCCCAGACGTCCCCCTACCTAAGTCCCCAAAGTTCATTATATCACTCTATGCTTTGCATTTTCATAGCTTAGCTCTCACTTGTAAGTGAGAATGTATATTTGGTTTCCCATTCCTGAGTTACTTCACTTAGAATAATGACCTGCAGCTTCGTCCAAATTTCTGCAAATGATATTATCTTGTTCCTTTTTATGGCTGAGTAGTATTCCATGGCGTATATATACACCATATTTTCTTTATCCACTCATTGGTTGGTGGGCACGGAGGTTGGCTCTATGTTTTTGCAATCACCAATGGTGCTGCTATAAACGTATGTGCATGTGTCTTTTTCATATAGTGACTTCAGGATTAAGCCAGTGGTTTGCAAAGAGGTACTGAGACACAATACTTGTCAGTAACTTTTTGAACATACTGTTATTTTTTTCCATGAAAACATTTTAGACATGTTACTATACAATAGGTTTATTGTCATTTTTATATATGAGATTACATGTACATTTTAGAATTTTCTTAGTTTTAATTTCTAGTGACACACCTAAACAGAAGCACTTAAGGTCCTTAAAACTTTCAGAATTTCTACATTCTGAAGGGTTCTGATACCAAAATGTTCCAGACTCACTGGTCTAGCACAGAGATTCTCAACCTTGCCTCTGCATTAGAATCACCAGAAGAGCTTTCCAAGAACTCCCGTGCCCGTGTCCCAGTCCCAGCTGATTAAACCAGAATCTCTAGTGACTTTGCTTAGGCACGGGCATGTTGACAAACTGTCTCCCAGGAATTGTATTTTGCAGCCAAGGCTCAGAACCCGGTCTAGGAGCCACGTGGCTACCACCTGGCTCCTTTGGAAGGCAGAGAGCACATTCAGGCAAGACCTGGTATGCACCCTGGAACCCCGACTCCCGCTTTGGTCAATGTTCAGACCAAGTGAATCCACATGACTCCAAGGCAGCCAGGTGCAATACCACGTTTAAACAGGAGAAGCTGTCTCATTATGGCACCTCTTTCTTCCACTTCAAATTAGCAGTCAAGATTCCTATAAAGCACGGCATGCTGTTTATCTTCTGGGCATCGCCATCCGTCATACCAGCTGTTTGTTGAAAACTGATTCAAGCTCATCTGAGACAAACCAGCATTCAGCTGCCTTGGAACCAGCTGTATCTCAAGCATGGCTTGAAACCAGGCCTGGTGGCAGGGATCAGAGGGCCTGAGCATGCAGCAACCCAGAGCTGAATTCAGAGATCTTGGGGTTCTCTAAATTGGGCTGGAGATTCTTTTGATTCACCTGACACCCATCTGAAATGCATGTTCTTGGCCACAGGTCACGGTGACTTTTCCTTTGCTATTGGACCAAGTTATTTCTAGACAATATTCCAAGCCATTGGCCTAAAAGCTTCAGAAACAATAGAGGGGAAGAAAATATTGGCCTGTTTCCTTCTGAGTCGTAAGAACAAAACCCTTCCCCTCTGACCACCCACTGCTGGGATGGCACAATCTGGATTGAGAGGCCACACCATTTTGTTTGGAGTAAAGGAACGTGTCCTCCTCCATGAAGTATAGTAACATGGTTTGGGAAAACTGGGTGGGCCCATGTGGGTTCTTCCCTTAAAGTGAGATTTCAAAGGAGATCTTCCTTTGTATTGAGAGGGTCGTCCCGAGTTTCTCTCCTCTCTAACTCGTTCAGTAGCACAGGGCATATCAATATTCATTACTTTTATTTGAACATGGGCCATGGACTTGGGGTTGATAAGTGCAAGGCTGACTTCCTTTCTCTGGGGATGGAGTCTCTCATCCCCTCCCATGATGCATCTCTCCCATCATGGTCATCATCCCTGCATTACAGTCATCTCACTCATGGGGACGCAGGTGGGGAAACCTACTTGGAGGCCTCTCTTGCCAACAGACACCCTTACACAGGACTCAGACAGCTCGTGTGTAAGGGAGCTGACCAGGCGAACAGGCCAGGGGACTGGGCAGGGTGTGTCCCAGCCAGGCGGGCCCATTTATTTTGTATTCAGACATATCAAGCATACAATTACTATGACTCTAGTTATCAAACCTCATATTTGAGAGTCTTTTTATGGGTCACTTAGGATAAAGTACTTATACACCAGCAAGTGCTTGGCTAGGAGTTTTCTCTATGCATCAGGAGGTGAGTTCAGTGGGAACAATGCCTGTGTGTGCCCTGCACTCCAGCCCCTCTCCAATGGATAATCCTGGTGATGCCTCTGACAGCCGCGCTTTAGATTTTGATTTATGTTCTTCTAAAGCTAAAATCAAAGATTCCATCTAGTGCTATTTTATGGCAGCCGAGATGATGAATGGCGGAGTCTCTCAGCCCAACGAAGCTGCTGTGTCTTTGCCCCTGGATTTTAATTGCTAAAGTAGCCAGTCATTGCTCAGAATTCAATGGGAAGCAGAGTTGGGAAACTGTGGAGATGGTCTTTGGGAGGAAAAAAAAAAAGGAAACAGGAGTTCTCTAACTTCTCTTTAATCATT